>CM060907.1:575020618-585020618 GCA_030737815.1 Allium fistulosum
TGTGATAGCACCGTGTTTTGTTTTACGATAGCCAATTTTAGACCCACGATAACTTTTGAAAGTTAAAGGTGCAATAACACTATGTGTTGGTTTACACCGGCTATTGCCTTTGACTTATAATAGCTATGTTTCACGATAGCTTTGATTTACAATGGCTATGTATATTTTGATTTACGATCGCTATGTCTTTTACGATTTACGATAGCTATTTTAAAAGTACGATAGAACAAGATTTTATGATTTATGATAGCAATGTATTTTGAATTTTATGATAGCTATTTAAAAGGTGGTTCTATTATTCACGATAACCATAGAAGTGCGATAACACTATGGTTTTAAAAGTGCAATAACACAAAGTTTTATAATTACGATGGCTATTATTTTGAGATTTATGATAACTATTTTTTACTAACGATAGTTACATGTATTTGAGATTTACGATAGCTATAGATTTGAAGTGCAATAGCACTATGGTTTTATAGGTGTGATAGCACAAATTCTTATTTTTACGATAACCTTGTTTTATATGCACGATGACACATAAATGATGTTGGTGTTGCGATCAAATTTTCCATAGTCTTAGAACAGGCTCGAACAAACGGATTAGACTTTAGAATGATTAAGGAATGAAACTAGAGACTTGAGGACTATCAAGAATGATGGTACAATGGAGAAAACAAATTTTGACTAAATTTTGAAGAAACAAATCAGGTCGATACCGACATGATTTGGTTGGTATCGACAAGATTTTAAGACTTGGATTGGCAATGCACGAAGGAAATAGACTTAAGCATAAAGAGAAATGAACTTAAGATGCCTAAATTCATATCGATACCAACATGAATTCATGTCGATACTGACATGATTTCTCATCTCGAGACCGATGTGGGGCATCATATTCTTTATGCTGGATTTTCGGATCTTGGAGATTTAGATGTATTCAAACCAAGATAGAGTGATTTACAGGTTAAATCACCTATAACCAATGTAACAGCCCGCACCTCACTTAACGCAGATTGTCCCCGACTTAGTCACCTCCGCCTCATGGGCCAAGCCAAGGTGTGGGGTTTTGTTCCTCAAAAGGTCTCGACGTTGTTATGAGGTAAAGACTTTGGTATATAAGCACCCACTGTTTCAAACCCAATTTCGTCCTTTTAAGCATCAAAATTTCGTAAAGTGATTAAAAGAAAGGTTGTAGACAATTTCCTAAGCTTTCCAGAACATAAAAAATCATTGAATTCTGATAAGGGATGAAAATGTTATGACTCAAACAATTTTCAGATCTAAATTCATCGTCACTGTCGTTTTGCTCTCGGGACAGCAACAAAGAAGTACAGTTTTGACCAATTTAACTCCAAAATTTCATAAAACTCAAAATATGAAACATTTAGTACAAAGTATGAACTTTCCAGAACATTAAAAATCATCTAATTTGGATAAGAAACGAGGGAGATATGGCCAAATTCATTTTAGGTTCAATCATAGAAAATTTGTTTCAGCAACCAACAAAAAAACAACATATAATCGACATGCTAGCTTGTTTAAGTTAGAAGTGTGAGTTGAGTGAGTTAAGCTTGTAAGACTAAATAAAGCGAGCAACCTTCAACTAGGTCAGGGCTTCTGGACTTTGGATTTAAAACCTACTTTCATCTTTTTTAACTCTTAAGAACCTCTAGAAAATTAGATATCCATGATATTTTGGTCAGAATTAATTATAATCATTGTATTCCAGAAAGAAAACAATCAATAACAAGGATTAAAGTGGATGTAGATCGGAGTATTCGCCAAACCACTATACAAATTTTGTGTTTTTATTGCTTTCTTGTCGATTTCATTATATCTACTTGCTTCTATCTACTTTGGGGTATTGTGTCAATTTTTGACATGACATTTTTGGTGCTTTCACTGAGAAAAAGCTTGGATCTGAAGTTTGGAAGAGATGAAGAGGACTGCAACAAGAGCTAATGCTGGAGGAACTCAAAACTATAGGCCATAAGCCAATGCAGGAGCATCAGGAGTTAGAGCAGAGCAAATTGGAACAGAGCCCCTATGACCAGATTAGATTGGTATCGACATGAATCCGATCGATACTGACATGAATTTATAAGGGCATAGCTGATTTAGGCCTAGGATGAGATAGAATGCCAAGATCGGACAATGTTGGAGCCATAAATGCATATCAAATGCGAATGTACAGTAATGGGAGTTGGAATTGAAAGCTCACCGTAGGAACGGTGGGTAGAATGAAGTTATGGATTAGAGACCTCCATTAAACAATAATGACCGAATAGATAAAATGATCAGGTCAATAGTGAAAAGGCGGACCTCTATACCGGAATTTGGAAGATGTAAACATAAATCCATTTACCCTTAACATTCGGTGTGCAAGGAATCTACCTGATTTCAAGCTACCGACGCTGCAACTATACAGTGGAAGGACAAATTTGATCGTTCATATGATGAGATACATCCGACATATGGAGGTGTTGGGTGCTTCTATGGAAATTATGAGATGATGTTCCCATTATACTTGATGGAGCTGGCTGCAATGTGGTTCAGACAGTTAAAGAATGAATCCATAAGCACGTGGGGTGAATTTGTAGACAGATTCATGAGACAGTTTAGAGTTCATATTTCTCGATCGAAGAATGTGATGATGCTTTTGAACGTGAAGCAGAGGGCTAAAGAGACTGCAAGAAGTTATTTGACTAGATTAAATGCAACAACCGCTGCAGTTCATAAGCCGGATCCATTAATGGTTCTGATGGCGATAGTGTCTGGAGTTGCATATAAGACTAACTTCAAAGCTTCTTTCGAAAGGGATCCATCGATGGACCTTAGTTATATCATGAGGCTAAGAGATACTTGCATCAGAAGGATGCTGAAGTTAATACTTGATGGCAGATGACTGTCCATAGTAGGATATGATAGGGACAAAGGAAAGTGGAAAGCTTATAGTAGCTTTGTAAGGCTGAAGCGGTAATAAAGGGAACCGAATTTTTCTTTCTACACCGATAAAATCCCGAAGAGGATTTACTTGGATACTAGGGACATATTCCTCACTGGAAGCGAAGTAAGAATGAACCTAAGGATCGGGAGAGAAAGTTTGGAAAGTTTTGCCTAATCCATGACCAGGATGGACATGGAACAAATGAATGAAGACAATTGTGAGATCTGGTTGACCGGTAGGTTTAGAATAACTAGATATAACAATATGTAAGGAACCAAACTGCAGTGGTGTATTATGAGCTATCATCGTCTGTGACGAATGCATCAGGTTACGACCACTGATCCGGGTCGAGAATGGTTATCTTATGATCGGGATGGATAAGAGTCAAGTTTGATTCCCTTTTTTTTGCTTTTTTTTCAAATAAATAAGGCATAATTACTATTAGGTTGCTTACATATGTATCAAACCTCGATTAGTCTCCTGGTAGGCCTGAGTTGGATGTCTGGTAGTAATCATTCGAGCAAAATAATTAATATCACTGATTACAAAACACCAGCAAAGATTGGTGACCCCCAAAACTAATATATAACCGATTGGACATGGTTCTCCCAACTAGAGAGACGGGATGATTAATCATAAGGTGCAAGTCCCCTTGTCAGAGTGCAAGTGCATGGTTTATATTGGAAAGTAAGTCCCTTACCGGAGAGTGAGTGGATGGACTTCCTTGGATGCTGGGTCCCTCATCAGAGAGCGAGTGGATTAGGCTCAATATGGATGTATGCTCCAAAGAGATCGGACCCTAGATTGGACGTTGATAGTACGATCCAGAGAGATCGGTCCTAGAATAGACATTGACTGTGCAATCCGAAGAGATTCAAACTTGGCTTAGGATTTGAATGCCTTATGATTTGATAATGCTTAGCGATTGATTAATGATTGTCATTTCCTTTTTTTGGTTGGGCTTACTTATAATGGTATGATAGGCGATACATGACGATTTATAAGTAATGTTCCAATCGATGGCATTGCACCTTATAATTATTGGTGCATGATTATATGTTATATAATTAACCTAAGATAGATAAATCTCGAGCAAACATGGGATGATATAGAAATTGATTTATGAAAATCTAAATCCCGAGAAAACATGGGATGACAATGATATATGATAACTTAACCCCGAATGAACATGGTATGACTTTGATAACGATATGTGATAACTTAACCCCGTGAACATGGGATGGCTTTGATAATGATATCCGATATGATAACTCTAGATGACCCTGAAATGATTATGACTTACGACAACACTTAAGCAAGGGCTAGAGGTCTTAGCTATAATGATGAATGACCCTTGATTTGTAGGAGAATCCAAAGGAACCAGATGGTTCAACACAGATTGGATCGATGGACAGTTGGAGAGCTCAACTACTAATGATTGATCACCCTCGGTACTTGTTCTTGAGTAAAGCATGCCTTACAATCATAAGGTGTACTTTACGAGGCAAATGTAACAGCCAAATTTTCCAGTCTTAGAATGGGATCAAATAGATGGATTGGACTTTAAAATGATGAAGGAATAGATCTAGAATCTTAGGGACTATCAAGAATGATGGTACGAAGGAGAACAGGAAGTTTGATGAAATTTTGAAGAACCAAATTTGATCGATACCGACATGATTTTGTTAGTACCGACAAGATTTTGAGACTTGTATTGGAAAAGCATGAAGGAAAGAGACATAAGCACGAAGAGAAATGAATGTAATTAAGATGCTTAAATTCATATCGGCACTGACATGAATTTTTGTCGGTACCGACATGATTTTCCATCTCGAGACTGATGTGGGGCGTCCTATTCTTCGTGCTAGATTTTCGAACCTTGGAGATTTAGGCGTATTCAGACCTTAATACCAATGTGTATGCGTGGAATAACCTATAAATATTAAGCAACCTTCATCCAGGAGAGGACTTTTGGACTTTGGATCTAAAACCTACTTTCTTCTTCCTTTAACTCTTAAGAGCCTATAGAAAATTGGAGATCAATGAGATTGTAGTCGGATTTGATTGTAATCATTGCATTTCAGAGAGAAAAAAATCAATAACAAGAATCAAAGTGGACATATGCTGGGGTATTCGCCAAACAACTATAAGTTTTGTGTTTTTATTGCTTTCGTGTCGATTTCATTATATCTACTTGCTTCTATCTACTTTGTGGTATTGTACCAATTTTCGGCGCCACGGTTGGGCTGGATTTTTCTGAGGTAACAAAGTATGGTTTTTTTTACTACATATTTGAGCAAAAATATTTTCAAAAAAGAAAAGAAGATTTTAGTCCAATCTTTACTAATTTTATTTGAAATAAAATCAATTTATTATTATGGAAAATAGCTATTTGTGAACATATTTATATTATGAATGACAATTTTTAAGTTTAATTTTGTATCTTGATCGGTTGCTATTGAATATGTAAATTATTGACATGCTCACTCATACGATATCACCAAATAAATACGGCCTTAGGACGGGAACTAGTGACCAATTATGGTAGTTCCCTCGGTGCGTATGGTCATACTAAACTCTTATGTGGGTAGAATTACATTTATAGTATCAGTAAGATCAAATTGTGCTAGGATGCCCAGAACTGATCGAAAGAAATGACTAATTTGATGTTTATGAAACTAGGCTTAAGAGTGGAGACTGGCTTAGGGTAGGGCCCTGCACTATAGCCGATTAATCCCTCGGCTATCTAGGTCTACGATCCCATGCATAAGGCTTTACCGATATTGAGACTAATATTTTGAGATTACATACCTATGAACTCATAGCAGTGACGCTCACCATTGTTTTTCTTCTTTTGTTAAGGGATAACTTGGATCGTTAAGGAAATGAAAGACCATGAAGGTTATTTTTCTTTTGATATTAGAGTAGCTTGGTACTCTTATGGGAACGGAAGATCGTTGATTATCTGGTTAAATTCTTGGCTCAAGTCAATGCGATAGGTTTTTAGTTGGCCTGTGAAAACTAATAGGTTAATGGTGACCCTAGGAAAACTATTATGGACATTTAGTTAGAGTGGAAAATATATGAATTTGTAACCCTCAGACCCTATTGAATACCGAACTATTCATTTTGACCCATTTTGCATGATATGTGTATATTCTAACCATTGTGGTTATAGATAGATGTTATGATTGACATTTGATTATATGACAATAGTGAAGGGAAACCATTATGCTCAATGACATGTTTCCACTTTGTATCTATTTAAATTATGATAGACTAATATTATCCACACCAGTCTTTTTATCCAACTCGAAGTTTTTGAATTTCCCCTAAACTCTCGCGTACTCATTTGAGTAGGTCGAGAGTAGGGTTTTTTAGATAAAGATGAAAAAAGCTTCTAAAGGCGTGCATAAGGCAAGCTATTACTAGTTTCGTCGAGTTTGAATTTGTTCATTTGGAATTTGGGTTCTTCTATTTTCTTCTTATTTTTTATTTTTTTATTTTATTTCGATTTTCTTTCCCTCTCTTTTCTTTTTATTTCGTTCCATCATTCCTTAAGTCTCATAAGGTTTGGTGTAGCCGGGCTAAACAACTGGACCATTGAGTAACTGCTCTCTAAGATTACTGAACGACTAGTCAATTCATATACTAAGGGGCTAGACTATTTTTCCACAGGGATTCTTACTCCACTATAAATATTGACCTTCTTTCTCCGAGGAGCACAATCAACAACACTTCCAATGCCTTTATCGGAGCAAAACCAGGCAAGGGAAGTCAATTTTGAAATTGTTGTAGGATCCGCCTGGTTCTTGGATGTATTTCACTCGCTCGGGTCGAAATATGGCTTTCAAATCAAGTTCTGAATTAGTGGATGCTTCCAATAGGAGTTTCATTTTTTTATTATACCAAATCAAAGATACTTGCTATTGAAGTTATTGAAGTAACAATAAATATAATTTTTATCTCCATCTAAGTGTAATTTCTTAGTGCTATTAATATAGTACTATAGAAAATACTGCAAAATATACTATAAAATGTGAAAATGAAAGAATATTCAAATTAATAATTTCTTTATTAGTATTTATTAGTTAGTAATTTGTTTTCCATTGTGTAGTACAAATGTTTTGTTGTTGTTTAGTTGTAACGAACGGTATTGTAAATATTAGTAGTTATTAGTTTGATCATCCAATGGTACATCCCCATATGGGGCTGTAATTGGAATGTAATGAATTTGTATTTATTATATATCATCCAAGGGTTAACAGTGACCCTTGGAATCATATTTGTATTTACTATATATTATCTAAATGAAGTAACCGTGGGGTTATGTAATTGGCCTGTAACGAATTTGAAATGAATGAAAATGTTTTGTGAAATTTTTTATATTCTTGTGCTCTTGATGTTAATGATACAATAACCACTCTTATATTTTTCGTTAGAAAATAATACAAAGATGATTACAACATCATTAATGTCTAGTTTCTGGTCTCATAACGGGGGATGCTACAACTTGGTATCAGAGCATATGTTTATTTCAAACTTAATAAGATTTTTGAAAATCATAACCCGAATGAAATAGAAAGAATAAGATTGGGAAAATGGGATAATGCTATAATAACATATTTTTTATTATATATATATATATAAGTACGTATATCTACCTATACTCCCCTCTATATATAAATTGGGAGGCAAAAGCACCACAAGGATAGGGAACTTTAGGCTTACTGCCAGCAATGCTAATCGAACTACTAATACAAATGTTAATGTAGATGCTAGAATCAGACTAGTTGATATAGGGACAATGTACATATTCTTTGTTAATATGATGTAAGTCAGAGCAGCGGCTAAGATGATAGGAGGAGACCCTGGTAATATAGGAGCTGCTTTGCTTAAGGTGGTCACTCATAATAATTATGCTACGTTGAATAGAGTCGATACTAGTCCGGAATGAAAACCATATATGGGATGGAGAATGCCATCGAGGTGGAGGCTCGGCTTCTTTATTGTGAAAGGATTTTTGTTAGTCTGGGCTTGATTAATGAGCATAAGAGGAGGTTAACTTCAAGGCAGTTGCAAGGACTTGCTTTGTATTGGTGAAATAGTGTGACAATGGGAGTACTGGAGGACGATCTTACTTGGGCTGACTTTAGGGAAAGGTTTGGGGATAAATTCTTATTTGAAGCAGCAAAGTCCACACTATTCATGAACTTTTTAGAGTTGGAACGAGGAAATAGGACTATTCTAGAGTATGTGACTAAGTTTAAATGAACTCTTGAGACATAGCCAGGTCGTTATCAACAACTTGGTTAAGAAGAATGAGATGTTTATTTAGATGTTAAAGCCCAAGGCTGCTAAGGCAACTCTGCCATACCTTAGAGATTCATTTAATGTATTGTAGACATGGCTCTATGGAATGAAGAGTTACTAGCATCTCTTGGGAAGAATAAGTACACGGGGACTACGAGTTTCCAAGGTAAGAAGAGGAAGTTCTCTGATAAGAAGTCAGCTCAGAAGGGAAAAATTCCAAGGAAAGGGAAGTCTAAGGTGACTTGTTACAAGAACTTTGTTAATGAGTGTCATTCTGGTGATAACAAGAAGGTTGCTGATAAGAAAGGAGTGAGGTGCCATAATTGAAATAAGATAGGGCATTTCAACAGAGAGTGTCCTGAACTGGTCAAAGCCGAAAAAGGAAAGGTGTATGCTCTAGAATCTATAGCTTCTAGACCGATTGTTGAAGAGAAGGGGAAAGCTGTGCTGGGAGGTACACTTCTTATGCATAACATATTTGTTACAATGTTGTTTGATACCCAAGCATCGAAATCTAGATGTTTAGTAGATAAACTAAACCTTCACCTGACATACCTTATAATCATTTTGAGGGTTGCAAATCTGATAGGTCACTATGCCACTCTTGGAATGAGATGTAACCATGTATAATTTGATTTGGTAGGTCATAAATTTACCGAAAATTTACATATTTTTCCATCTTGTTGGTTTTGGGATAATTCTGGGTATGGATTGGTTAAGTGTGTATGATGTTAGGATATTTTGTCGAGATTGAATGGTATCCTCAAGGCACCCTAATTATCATGATCAAATTATACTCCCATTAAAAGAATAAAGTTTCAACGTATGTGCGGTATTGGGTGATATAGGAGGCATGAAGTATGAAGTAATTCTGGTTTCTATATTAAGAGAGTACGCTGATGTCTTCGAGCCAATTATAGGACTACCACTGAAACATGCCATTGAGTTTCAAGTGGATCTCGTACTAAGAGCTAAACCCATAAGTATAACACCTAGCAGAATGACACCGACCAAGATGAAGGAGTTAAAGGTGAATCTGGTGGAGTTGGAAGGAAAGAATTTTATTAGGCAAAGCAGTTCACCTTGTAGAGCTACAGCAGGGTTCGTGAAGAAACATAATGGATCATTAAGCTTATGTACTGATTATAGAAAGCAAAATGAGAAGACTGTAAAGAATCAATATTCTTTACCCATAATAGATGGTTTGTTCAATCAACTGAACGGAGTCAAGGTGTTCATGGTTGCCATCAATTGAGAGTGGTAGATGAAATATACTATAACGTCATTTCGAACAAGATATACTTCGTATGAGTGGTTAGTCATGCCCTTCGGACTAACCAATGTGACTGTTTTATTTTTAGTTGATGAATCATATTTTCCATGAGCATTTGATATATCTGTACCTTTAGTTGCTTAATCCCTAAATGTGTAAACCCACGGACTTTATCAGATTATAGGCCAATATCTCTATGCAATGTTCTGTATAAAATTATGGCTAATCTGATATGTAATAGGATAAAGCACTATCTAAACAATTTAATATCTATAAATTAAAACGCATTCATCCCATATAGACTTATTACTAAAACTCATTTTAGCGTATGAAATAGTGAGAGGGTTTAATAGGAATTCCATAAATAATATGTGCATGAAAGTAGATTTACACAAAGCATATGATAAAATCAATTGAGAATTCATATACCATATGTTGCTTAATAGAGGCTTCTCTAATAAATTCGCAAATCTAATATGTGAATGTATATCTACTCCTACTTTTTCGATTCTCTTAGATGGATTCCCTCTAGGCTTCTTTAGTAGTAATAGAGGCATAAGGCAAGGAGATCCATTTTCACCTCTCCTCTTTGCCACTGCACTAGAATACTTTATAATTCTATTATACATGAAATACTATGAGGGTAATATCACCCTAATTTTTTCCATCGAACCAATTCTTACTCACCTTTTATACATTGATGACATTCTTATATTCATGAAATCAAACATAGAAAATGCAACTAGCATTGCAAAAATCATGGAAAACATTAAAGAATCCATTGGACATGAACGAAACATTTCTTATCAGATAAAAATCATGGAGGGAGAATAACCCTTATTTTCCACCTAACATTACTTAACAAAACAATCAGAAAGATGACTACTGGCAATGGAGACTACAAAGCAACGGGAAATTCTCATTTAAATCAGCATTGAACCACGTCCCAGAAAAAGGCACTGAACTTAGGTGATGAAAACACATATAGAACAACGCATGCTCTATGAAAATGTCATTTTGTGCACTATTAGCTAGAACAAACACACTGCAAATAAAAAAAGGATTGCAAGATGGAATACCGATATAGATGTAACATGTGTGTTATGCAAATAAGAACCAAAAACCAACAAATGCCTTTTCTTTCGATGCACTTACTCAAGTACAATTTGGCAACCAATAAGCAGTAAGCTACGGCTTTCAATTACAAATACCAATGACATATGAAATATTTTTGACTAAGTTTTTAACAATTCTAATATAAACAAATCATATAAGAAGCTAGTCGACACAACTATGACCATACTAATTTTGCACGTCTGGGTGGAACATAATTCGAGAACATTTCAAAATACTAAATCTCCATCTAATATCGGACTTAAACTAACAACTGAAGATATCAAACAACAGCTTAAACATTATGGAATCAAACAAGAAGAAGTTGACAGTAGAAAACTTATATTCAGAGAATTTGGAATTGATTCCCTGCAATTATCTCCAAATTGAAGTCAATGCTTAGTAAAACTACAAAATCCCCAAACTGAAGCTAATGATTCATGAAGCAGTAGGTGGAGGCTAGAGCAACAACAATCAAGTGATCCATCATCACATGGCAGAATCTAGAGCCTTGTGATGATGCTAATATCAACTCGACAGTGGAAGAGAACATGTCGCCTGCAATTGATTTACGGAGGAGATGCTGGTAGTAATTGAAGCTTTTATCTTTCACTGGTGCTTTTCTAAATGAAGAAAAAATTTCTTTATATGTTTCTTTGACTTGACATAGAGACACGTGTCTCAATTGTCATTTTGTTTCTTATATGTATTTTTTTCTATGCGGTTGGAAACTTTGTATTATTCTTGTTATTGAGCAATGGTTTAGCAGGGAACATATAGTGGTTTTTGAGTAATCCCGTCATTGTAAAACTCCTACCATAGTATATTCCATGGATGCCATATTGTGCCTTTTCGTTTTAGTAAATAAAGTACATGTTTCAAAAAAAGAATGAATGGGATCATGAAGTTCATCTAAAAATAGTGCTATATACGCTAAGGCAGCATCAACTAAAGGTGAAGTTTTCAAAATGCCATTTCTCGAAAGGAGAAGTTAAGTTCCTTGTTCATGTGATTTCTGGGAATGGGTTGTATATAGAGCCATCAAAGATCGAAGCCATTAATAGTTGGATGAGACCCAAGACTGTAAACGAGGTTAGAACTTTCTTGGGGTTGGTTGGCTATTATAGGCGTTCATCAAGGATCTCTCTCATATAATAGCACCGATGACTAAACTAATAGGGAAGGATGTGAAGTTTGTTTGGGTCGATAAATGTGAAGAAGCATTTCAGAAGTTAAAACATTTATTGACCAATGCGTCCATGTTAGTTATGGAAAATGGAAATATGGACCCATGTAGTCAAAGCGCTTAGTGATTCTACAATGGTAAAGGTGCAAAAATTTATAGTGTGGATGTAGCAGAAAATAGTGGAGATGCAAAAAGATTCATTACATATAAAACCAAATATCTAAAGTTAATTTATTCTCATTATTATATCATTTATAAATGAGAAAGATGTATTGTTTAATCTTATATAACAAAATCGGAGAATATCATAATTTATGCGGTCCATATTTAGCAATTACAGTAGATTTTTAACTTATATTGAGCATTTATGCATTAAAATAAGGTTTTTACCCTAACTTTGTTGATTTGATTTAAAAGAGAATTAGTCAAGTCAACCTTTTTATATTAATTTTGCTAAAGTGGGTGTTAAAAAGCCTTGATTTAATGGATGCAGCAGAAAATTTTGGGGTTTAAAGTGGATCTATGGTGTAATAGCACTATCTTGAAAAAACATAGTAGTCGAGGAGAAATATATGCCATAGTGGGGATTTTGTGGGGCTTTAACCGCACAGATCTGGACTTAGTTGTATATACTAATGCATGTGGGACGTGGTTAGGAGTTGTATTGATGCAAAGAGGTAACGTCATTGCCTTAGCTTCTCGACAACTTAGACCGCATGAAATTCATTACTCTACTTATGATTTGGAGTTGGGAGCGATAATATTTGCATTGAAGGTGGGGAGACACTATCTTTTGGGAGAATGATTCAAGTTGTGTATGGATCATAAGTCCTTGAAGTATTTATTCTTTCAAAAGGAGTTGAATTTGAGGCAACAAAGAAGACTAGAGTTTTATCCGGCTTATGACTTTAGGATTCAGTTTATGCTGGAGAAAGGAAATAAGGTGGCTGATGCACTTAGCAGAAAACATCAGAGTGCAGTGTTGGAAATGGTAGTTGAGTGGAATGATTTAGAGGCACTGGCTTCTTGCGAAGTTCATATGTGGTCGACGGCCAGTTCTAGCCAATATACTGCTGTAATCTATCGTTTAGAAGTTCGACCGGTACTGATCAAAGAAATTGCTGCAAAGCAAAAGAATAATCCATTACTAGCTGAATGGATCAAGAGGCTAGAAGTGGGAGATGAGATTGATGATTTGAAAGACTTTGCACTTGACCAAAGAGGATGGTTAAGAAAGAAGAGATGACTATGAGTTAGAATACATATAACCTAAGGAATAAAGTTCTTAGAGCATGTCATCGATCGAAATTTACTATTCATTCTGGAGTTATGAAGATGTACCAACATATGAAGAGAAGTTTCTTCTTGGAAGGAATGAAGAGAATAGTAGGCTTATGTGTGAACAATGTCTTAATTGACAGCAAGTAAAAGCCGAACATCAAAAACTACGTGGATTACTTCAGCCCTTAAAAATGCCACCATGAAAATGAGATTTTGTATCAATGGATTTTATAGATAGGTTGCCAAAGCTGATGTAACATCCCATAAATTAATAAAGAATTAATTAACAGAATTAATTATGGGATTAAAGATCTAATAACTTAATTAAGGAATTAACTAGGGAAGATATCAAGTAACATCTCAATTCATTCTCATTCAATTCTCTTCTCTCTTCGAAACCTAAGATCTAAAGATATTAATAATGAAATCCTACTAAGGAAAAAGAGAAGAAGACCAAATAACTTACTAAAAGGAATTGAATGAGAAAGAGAGTCAAAGGGTTCGGCGATCCAACATATTATGGAGTAATAAACTTAACTACCCTCTCTTGCTTGATTCATTCTACCCTCAGAAAATAGAAGCATAAGTCCTAAAAAACTTTAATGGTGGCGGCCTAAGAGAGAAAAGGGAAAAAAGAAGATTAAAGCCAAGGAACCTAAATAAGATCAAAGATCAAGTCAACTAAGAGACTCAAGTGAGTAATATCACTTCCGTTTTAATCGTTTTTATCTAAGTTGAACGCAGATATGATTTGTATATGATCAGGTTCATATATGTATTTGTTTAAAAATGGCAAGAAGATGTTTTAATGAATGTTGTAGGTTGAAATGGCTTTACTAGACATTGTTAGCTAAGATTCCATGCTCTAATGATTTTAAAATAATGTAAAATTTTAATACGATGTTTTAGATGAATTTTTTTGAGATGGGTTTTAATTTAAAGAAATTTGGCATGTTAATATAATTAGTTATGAATTTTTGAACGATCTGCATGTTAAGTAAATAAGATAAAATAGCTAAGTTTTGATATGAATAAGTATGAAAAATATATTTATGAATTTTCCAGGAATTTAGCAAATTTTATAAATAATTTCTAAAGTTAAAAATAAGTATTTTCGAAGTTATTATGTGATTACCAAAACTAAAAGAGCTTAAGGCCGAAGGGTATTTTTGGGATATAAGGTATTTAATAATGGTTAAAGGACAAGACCCAAAATACATACTGTAAAGTTAGGCAATAATACTATTGCAACAGAAAAGGATTGAGGTGGAATGAATAGGGAGGCGACATGTGGAAAGACATGTGTAGGTGTGTCCAGATATGCAGGCTTTATTGTGTGCACCGAAGCTGGTGTGGCAAGGCCGAAGGGGATGTATCGAGGGTATAACACCCAAAACTTAAAATGAACTAAGGATGAAAGTAAAAGTTCTAAGTAAGAGTTCTAAGTAAATGAACTAAGGAATTATGAAGCTGAAGATAATGGTCGAAGGTTCCAAACGAGGGTTCCAGACGAAGGTGGTTGCCAGGGTGATTACCAAAAGTATTCCTGACGCAAGTGGATTAAAAAAGGCTTCCCTTATATGGACCCAGGTTTAGTGAGTTACCGAGACATATTAGCTTTTATAGGAAAGCTAGTTCAAAGACTTATTAACTTTTGATGGAAAATAATTATCGAGACCCATTGATTTTTGAGGTAGGGTCAATACCAAGATCTAATGATTTTCGAAGGAAAGTTAATACCTAGATTCATGGCTTAAGATGGCTGAGGGTAGAACTTAGAGTTTCATAAAGATTGATGAATAGTTAAAGCCGAAACCTAATAAAAGAATATTTAGGTAGAGTATTCGATGGACGATGTAAAAAGGTATAAGGCCTGGAGTGGCAACTGGAAAAAAGAAAGTACACGTGTAGGGTCTAGAGTGGCAACCGAAACATGAAAGCGTAGATGTAAGACCTATAATGGCAACCGAAACACAAAGCTTAGGTATAAGACCTAGAGTGGAAATTGAAGCATGAAAGTGTAGGATAAGCTTAGAGTGGCAATCAAAACACGAAAGCGTAGGTGCAATGCTTGGTGTGGAAATTGAAACAGAAAGCGTAAGTGTAAGGCCTGGAGTGGTGACCAAAATATGAAAGCATAGGTGTAAGGCTTGGAGTGGAAATTGAACCATAAAAGCATAGGCATAAGGCTTGGAGTTGCAAGTGAAACACGAAAGCGTGGGTTTGAAGCCTTGGTGGCAACCTAATGTCCTGGATAAGATGTAGTATTTGGTAGTGAGGTTAAGGCCTCGATGGCAACCCAATGTCTAAATGAAACATTGTAAATGGAAGTGTAGGCATAAGGCCTTAGTGGAAGGCAAAAAGTGCAACAACCCTAACATTAAGAAGAAAGAAAGGCATAAGGCCTTAGTGGCAGCCGGAAGTAGAATAACCTTGATGATAAGTAAAATTTGGATAAGGCCTAAATGGAAAATTAAATGAATTGACTATAAAATTTGTCACTGTATAATCGCAAGGGTATGGCACACTTATGCATGAATGAATGGCCTGTGGTTATGATTTAGGTTATGATACATTGGTGTTGTTGAATATTAAGGGGAAAAGCTATTCGACGCTTTAGCAGCATGGTCTCACTTTATGTTGTGTTTAAGAATAACATTGCTCATACCAGGCTTTATGTTTGACCCATGTTTTTGTTATTGTTTTTTCCATAAACTCATGGGCACTCGTTCAAGTAGGCTGAGTTTATGGGATTAGATAGGTTGCTTTAAAAAAATGTGTAAAGAACTCCAAAAAAACATGAGGCTTAGTTAACAATAAAAGTTGTTTTGTATTCCGTTGTATAAATGTTCATGTCGGCATCTTCATGTGTTCATGGTGATATTATTATCTATGTTCTATTTATACTTCACCCCTACATGGGCATGATTTGATAATTTTAATATTTAAAGATAATTATTTGTATTTAATTCTATTTGTTTGCTTTGTTCGCTTAAAAACAGTGAAAAACTACTAATATCATTCTATCACCAAAAGATAGTTCCAACGTGACTATAACACATTGGGGTTCCATCTTTGGGTTTAAAAAGGGGAACTGGGCATTTAGGTAGTAGCTAATAGACTGACCAAGAGTGCCACTTTATCCTCGTTAGATCGACAAGAAAGACAATGAGTTTGGCAAAATTGTTTATGAAGAATGTCATAGTGCTTCATGAAATTCCAAGTAGTATTGTGAGTGATTGGAATCCATTGTTTACTAGTGAGTTCTAGAAGAGCTTGCAAGATATATTGGGTACCAAGCTAAAGATAAGTACCACTTACTATCTGCAATCGATGAGCAAATGGAAAGGATTAATAAGGTACTTGAAGATTTATTGAGGGATTGTATATTAGACTTTGAAGGGTCATGGGAAGACCATTTTTACTTAGTCAAGTTTTCCTATAATAATAGTTATCATATTAGTGTTGGAATGGTGCATTTCCTTTATAGAAGGTCATGTAAATCACCAGCATGTTGGTTTAAGATCAGTGATAGACCGATGCTTGGTCCGGAATTGGTGAAAGAAGCAATGAAAAAGATTGAGATGATTTATGAAAGGATGAAGTAAACTCAATCAAGGCAGAAAACTTACGTCAATAAAAGGCCTAAGGACTTGGAATTTTCAGTTGGAGATTATGTCTATGTGAAAGTATCACATACAAAGGGTGTTATACAATTTGGGAAGTTTGGGAAATCAACAATCAAGATATGTTGGACCATTTCCAATTATGGAGAGAATTGAAAAACTAGCTTATCATATCAAGTTACCAAGTACATTAGCAGGAGTCCATAATGTTTTTCACGTCTCTCATTTGAGAAAGTATGTGCATGATTCGAAGCTTATTATTAAGCCAGTGGTTTTGGAAGATTTAGTAGTGGAATTTGATATGAATATTAGCTGGCAACCTACTCATATTGTAATCAAGATATGAAGGAGTTTAGAAATAAGATAATCAAGTTGGTAAAGATCTAGTGGAGTGACGATGAATGGGACTATACTTGCGAGACTAAGGATAAGCTTATCCTAAGTTATTTTAATGTGTGTTCTATATGGTTGTATAGACTTATTGACTAGTAGTTATGCTAGTAATATTTGATTTCTATGTGCTAGTGTCACATGGTAGCATGCTTTATATGCTTGTTATTAGACCTTACCGAAACTTCCAAGACAAAATTTTAATTAGGAGGGGAGCATGTAACACCCATGTTTTTGTGGCACATAATTCCAAAAATTTAATTGATTGGAAATTAAATAAATAATGCAGGTAGAATGCGAAAATGTGGAAGTTTTCCATATTAATAAATTTCTAATTATAATTTGAATGTAAAAATGGAGTAGTAGTTTTATATATAGAAAGAAATTTAAAGAATCTAATTATAACCAAGAAGAAAGGAAAATTAAAGCCAATATAATTCCCAATCTCTTTCCCCACTCCCTCATTATTTTTGGGTATAACAAAGAAAAAACAACACCATTTACTTTCTCCATCAAAAAGAAGAAGAAGAAAGAGCTTGAAGAAAGAAGATTAAGGGCAAATCTCTTACACTAAACTTAACAAGGTGTATAATATTAACATCCTCGCTCTTTTTAGTTGTTCTATTTTAGATTTAATAGATTTCCGATAGTGGTGTTGTGTTAGAACATGTTCTTTGATCAGATACTCATTTATACAGATTTATGGATATTATTTGTAAAATTATGGAATTTATTCAAAGGTTTTTCAGATTTAAAAACTATGTAAATTGGCACCAAATGCTTTGACATTATGGTATTTTGTTTAAAACACTAAATTGGAGACAAATTTTTAATTAAATGATTTTCTAAACTTATCATGATTTCCTTTGAATTTTTTAAGTTAAGAGAATGCTTATTTTCTTGTTTTAATTAGTTGAAATATGCAAAATAATTATCTTAAGCTTATATTTTTATATGTGATAAAATACAAAAAATATCTGAATTTTGGGAATTTTTGAAGATTGTTCCCAAGTATTTTGATTTGATACGATTAATTTGATGAAGGGGAATATTTAATTACAAATGGTAATTAATGAAATAATTATGGTAATAATTAATATTTTGGGTACAAAAGAAGCTTTTTTTTAATTTTTCTGAAAAAAATTTCTATAAAGATTTCGAATAACCGGTAGAAATTAGACATATAATATGATCGGTGGAAAGTATTTTCTTTTAAAGAAAAGAACTTGGTTTTAAAGATATTAACATAAATGCCACCTTGATTTACAATAGCACCCGTTCTATTTATTTACGATAGCACCCATAGCTTTAGAAAATTAAAGGTGCGATAACACTATATTTTGTTTATGATAGCCTATTTTAGACTCACGATAGCTGTTAAAAGTTAAAGGTGCAATAACACTATGTTTTGATTATGATAGCTATTCTTTTAAACTTACAACAACTATTGGTCTTGATTTATGATAGTCGTTGTCTTCTATTTACAATATCTTTTATCTTTGATCTATGATAGATATGTTTCACGACATGAAGTTATTTTAAACATGCGATAGCACATGACTTTATGATTTATAATAACTATGTATTTTGAGTTGTACGATATCTATTTAAAAGTGGTTTTATGATTTACGGTAGCTAAAGAAGTGCGATAGCACAAAGTTTTATACTTACGATAGCTACTAATATAGGATTTACGATAGCTATTATTGACTTATGATAGTTTCGTGCATTTGAGCTTTACGATAGATATGGCTTTGAAATGCGATAGCGCTGTGGTTTTAAAGGTCAAATGGCACAAATTCTTATTTTTACTATAGCCTTACTTTATATGCATGGTAGTATATAAATGATGTTGGGCTGGACACTTCCTAAGTAACAAAGTATGGATTTTGTTAACTACATATCTAAGCAAAAAGACTTTTAAACATGCAAAGAATATTTTATCCCAACCTTTACTATGTTTATTTGAAACAAACTCAAGTTCATTATCATGGAAAATGGCTATTTTGTGAACCTATTTATATAATTAATGATAATTTATATGTTCAATTTTGTTTCCTTATGAGTTGTTATTGAATATGTAAAATGTTTACATGCTCACTCATATGATATCACCGAATGATTATGGCCTTGGGGATTGGGAATTGATGACTAATTTGGGTTGTCCCATTAATGGGTATGGTCAGACTAAACTCATATGTGAGTAGAATTGCATCCATGGGATCGGGAATATTAAATTGTGTTAGGATGCCCAGGACCAATCAAAATAAATGATTCATTCGATGTTTAAGGAACCCGACTTAAGGGTAGAGACTGGTGTTGGGGTAGTGCCCCGCACTATTGCCGATTAAGCTTCTCGGCTATGAAGGTCTGTGAGCCGATATTAGATTAAAATATTGAGATTATGCATCCAAGGACTCATAGCAGTGATGCTCAACATTATTTTTTTCTTCTGTCACGGGGATAGCTTGGTATCCTATAGAAAATAAAAGACCATTAAGATTATTTTTCTTTTGTTACAGGAGTATCTTGGTACTCTTATGGGGATGGAAGACTATTGATTATCAGGTTATATTCTTGATTCGAGTTAGCTAGTTGACTTGTGAAAACTAATAGGTTCATAATGGCCTTGGGAAAACAATGACGATGTATGGACATTTAATGGGAGGGGAAGATATTAGAGTGTGTAACCCTTAGACCTTATTGAATACCGCACTATTAATTTTGACCTATTTTGCACGATTATATTTTGCTCTAAGCATTGTTGCTATAAATATATGTTACGGTTGACATTTGATTGTAAGATAATAGCGAGGGGAAACTCGTTCCGCTCAATGGTGTGGTCTCACTATGTATTTATTTTGATTAAGATGGACTAATAATGTCCATAGCAGACTTTTTGTTTGATCTAAAGTTTATGATTTTGCCCTAAACTCTCAGGTACTTATTTGAGTAGGTCAAGAGTGAAGTTTTTCATGTTAAGGTGAATAAAGCTTCTGTAGATGTGCAAGAGGCAAGCTATTACTAGTCTAGTTTATTATTTGTTGTGCAATATAACTAGTTTGGTTGTAACAATGGGTACTGTAACCATCAGTAGCAATTACTCTTATAATCCAAGGGGGCATCCTTATATGTTGCTCTTGGAATGATATTTGTATTTTTATTTGAACATAATCATTGAGTTATATAATTAGCATGCAATGAATTAGAAATGAATGAAAATGTTTTGTGAATTTTTTTGTATCCTTGCGCTCTTAATGTTAATGATATAATAACTGTTGTCATTTTTTTCATTGGAAAATAATACAGAGGATGACCACAGTATCATTAGTGTCTATTTTCGAACATGAAAATGTGGGATATTACACCTATTGTCGTTTCCACTTCAAATGAAAAATTACGTTGCGACCTATCCACATTTATAGATAATAGATGGTGATTCAACTTCTTATTCTATTACAAGCTGTCAGATTCGTTGTTCTTGCCATCTCCGATTGCATCTTTGTTGGCGTCTTTGTCGTTCTTCATGACGCCTCTGTTCACTTTCTTGTCTCCTTGATTCTTTTAGTTCCATTTTTTTAATCGCTTAAATCTTCATAGTGTCTTTCTTGCATAACAATGTCAATATCCAATGACGAAGGACTAGAAGAACTTTGGTTTTTAAGGGAACCTTCGTAGTTGAGCGATGAAGGAAGAAAAATATGCATATGATCACCAAACTTGAATAACTTTGTATTTTATAAGCTATAGATGTTGCGGAAATATAATATAAAAAGGTGGAATTTATAATAAATATACATGATCATAGTCATAAGAATCACAAGACAAAGAAAAGTACATGGGATGTACCAATGTGATAAAAGCAGAAGGGACATGACATTGTCCAAAGAGCAAATAGGATCAAACACTATCCTAAAAGCAAATAGGATTAGACACTATTATATTTGAAGATGGGAGGCGACTTTACTATTCATTATGATCGTAATGGGAACATAGTAGTGATCCAATACATATTAGTATTCTATAATGCTTCATAGTGATAATCTCATACATAACTTAGCTAAACTTGAATAGCACATTACATTTTTAACTACTAATGCTTATTGTTCATATAATAGTCTAACACGCTATTACATGCATACAATGAGGTAGTAAAATATGGTAGGTACTACTAGTCATTTCAATGGTTTCCCTTGAACTCCCATGAATGCTCAATATGACCATCTTGAAGTTTTACCAGAATTTCAATGGATCTAATTCTACGCATAAGACCTAAGAAAACCTCAACAGTAACTAGTTCTTGTTCGCCTACAACTATTTCTGTATCATCCGAATCTTAGATTAAATATGATAGAAACTCACCTCAATCCTCCTCGGTAATTATATTAAATAGAATCACACAGGTCTTCATCACATGCAACGACCCGTATTTACATATGGAGGGTCGTAGAATATTATTATTTAATATAAATTAGGTCGTATGAGGCTATAACTCTAAGGAATGTTATGTATTGACGTTTTTGACCCTTGGAGATTTTATTAGATGGTTTTGATCCTAAAAACTTGTAAGGTCTACAACTTTTGATAGGAGCCGAACTAGGGTCTGAAACCGCTTCTATATGAAAGATACGATGATTTCTCTTTCCGTAGATTAGTCGTAATAAATTTTTGGTTTGACCATTAGGAGATATGACCATTTAAAGTTAGATAGTTTTTAGACAAATTAGTGGGTAATTAAGTAGGTCCGGATTAGCCCCATTAACCCATTTCGAGATTTGTGCCTAAAACAAATTGATGGGACAACCTCTCTTCATTATCACACTTCCAGAAAATAGTTCTAAACCACCATTAATTGATTCCTTAGCCAAAAAGCAACCAAAGTATCTACTTTAATTATCCAAATGAAGGGATTAGCAAGGGAATTAGTGAAGGATTAGTTAATTAATGATTTATGTGCATTGAAATGCGAGCATTTGCTGTTCATCTCAGATTTACATTCTAGGACTTAGTTGATTGGTTTATATCTCGTCCTTTACTATGAAGATTTAAATAGTTAAAAATGATGTTTTTAAAATAATTTCGAATGCTAAAATGACTTTTATGACAGATCTAAACTTAACGTCAGTATTAAAACGAATTTAAAAGATTAAATGTTGGTTTTAGTCCATTTTTACTATTTGACCATATCGGTCATCATTTTTTCAGTATAGCTAATTTAGGATGGTACAAATGTTGGTATTGTGATTGTATTGTTTGAAATAATGTATGTATGTTGTGTAATGCTTGTATATAATTGTTTGGATGTATGTTTGATTGATTTGAATGTTTAAAGTGTTCGATATTTACTAAGGGAAAATTGCTCGCTAGGAACATAAAACTTGATGCGATTGGTGGTGAATGGTTCTAGATAGTGTGGAAATGCTACGTTTATGGTTGCATGAAATTGGAGTTGAAATGATGAAGTTATGGTTAAAGTAAGGAGTGGTCGGTGGTAGTGTGTTCAGTGGTGGAAGTGTGCGTGTGATGTTAATTTGCACTTTTGTTTGAGAAGACATTTACTTCAGGCTAAGGCATGGGAGACTCTGGGCTTCTGCTGTACAAACATAAGAGATGAAGCACTACCGAGAGGTATTGGATAATTGACCATGATTTGAAGATGCATGCTTGGAGCTTTAGGACTTAGGTTTAGCTACTTCGAGCTACATGGGGAAGGGCTTCCGTTTTTCTAGATTGGACGATGGGTTTTGACAATGCTAGTGCTTAGCCAACTTTGGCTAAGTGCTTAGTCAATGTGGTTGGTACCGGCCACACTAGCATGGTTAGTGCCGATCATAATTAATTTGTAATTTTTGGTACACACTTCATGGGGTGTGATTTGGTCGACCGCTTGATGTTTTGGATGCCTACTTTGATGCGTCGGGCGGATGACGATCGATTGGAAGAGAGTTTTAGATAGGAAAATCTAGTTCTACTTTGGGAATGACATAAGAAAATAGAGAGATTACTTTGGGATTAACACGATGGAGTTCTGTGACTTTGATGGTTGCCTAAAGGAGTTCTGAGTGAAGATGACTTTATGATGGGGGTTGTATAGATGATCCATAAGGGCGAGTTCGTTGATGTGATCTTGTGGAGTGGAACGTTGATGTGTTCTACTATGGAGATGTATGAAATTGAATGTTGATATGTTCTACTATGGAGATGTATGAAATTGAATGTTGATGTGTTCTACTATAAGAGGTATGCAAAGGGATCGTTGATAACCAGGAGGTTTCAATTGTGCTTCTAAAGATGGGGTATGTGTGGATGCTTACTTGAATTTGTTGTTGTTTAAACCAAAAAGGGCACAAACACATAAGAGATCGTGTAGACAATAAAAAGTGAAGAAAAATAAATTAAAAAGAGCAAGAAAAGAACACATGCATTTTATAGTAGTTCGGCTAATCTTGGCCTATGTCCACTTCATGATTTTATTGATTAGTTCACTGGTTTACAAGCGCTAGTTCTTATGGATCAGTATAAATCCATGGATGATTACAAGAGATTAGAGTAAGAGAGCACTAGAGCTGAAAAGATCCTTAAAAATGAGCTCTGCCCTACTATTTATAGCTGTAGAAAGCCTAAAATCTCGCCCCCACGATCTTCATATAGTTTTCCACACCCAGACTAATTTTCCCTTAGAAAATTACGGCCATATCATCAATAATCATGGAGCGGTACCGATCCATGGGCTTGGATCGGTGTCATCCATAAGATCACCAAATAGGCCGCTCTGAATGCTCTGTGTTGGCTCGATTCATGGTTATCTTTATAATTCCCACCTTGTTTGCATTATTATTAGCTTGTTTCTTAGTCCAAATGATGGATCAGCGGAAGAATGGAGTTACCGACTTCAAGTGCTCATGGAGATCGATAGAGAATTGCATAAAATCAACAAAATAGAACTTGAAATAGGCTGCTAGCATCATCATTACTGGATAGGAGGAGTCGGCGCTAGATTAGGTGAGAAACTATGGATCGGTACTGATCCATGAGTTGGATCTGTATTGATCCAACACATCATTGGATTCTTGCCTTTGAATTCTTGTGGTTTTTTGGTCTTTGTCTCGTGGCTCTGTTTGCACTTGGTTTCTAGACTCTTGTGGCTATCACTTCGGGCATCCTGCCTTGATAGCTTCCAATTTCAACTTGTTTAGTTGATCCAAATATTGCCTGGTCAAAAAGCTAGAGAACACTTGTCCCTCGAAGTATTTCTTGTTCCAAACATGATATGCTTTGAATTGAGACAAGTCGAGATTACCATGGAGGATTCCATCCTATGCTTCGAATGGTCGTTATCCTTCATTTGGATTGCTTTTATGAAGGGCTATGTCTATCATGATGTTTTACCAACATTTGGCACTATACATCCAGAGTTCACTCTCATAATCTGTCATTCCAAGCTTAGTAGTCTTGAACTGGTTCCATTTTTGGATTTTTCAGGTTTGAATTTGACTTCCTTTGACTCTAGTCGTTTGGTGTTGAATATGTAGACACATGGATACGCGTGCACATTCTTGAGCAGCTCCATTATAATATGCTCGTACATATGAATGCTCACATAGACCATCACCATCATCATTATTTTTCATTTTTTTTAAAAATGACGTGACTTAATACCGATCCAAATCCTTGGATTGATACTGATCCAAGACTTGGAAAAAATATCTATCTTTATTGCTTGAAAAGTCAGGCATATTAGGTTATATAACCCATTTCATCCATCTTTTATCTTCACTTTTGCTTAAGTATTTGAGAAATGCGCTTTACATTCAATGTGTTTGCGATCCATTTCTTGTCATGATTATTGTCGGACTAAGTCATTAGCCCATCCTCTGATTTTTCAACTTTTCATCATTCTTGTGAATGTAAAGTGATCGTTGAAGTGTCAATCTCTGGGCATTTATATGTAACCATATCTAATTCTGGAACAGAGTCGAACTTCGATCACCTAGAAAGGTGATTCAAACATTCCTTTTGTAGGAACTTTAGATGCGACCGCGCCTGTCTCCTGGCATCAATTGAAGTGAATTGCCTTGAATAGTAAGTCGAACATCCTTCTCCAGGATGCGTGTTTCGACCATGCCAAAATCAGGGCATCGGTCAAGGTTATCCACTAAGGATATCGACTCAAGTATCCTTTTTTAGGATAATGATCTTCGATCGCGCCAAACTTCGAGCGCTGGTTTGAACTGACTACTTAATACCGTAGTTTGTACATCCTCATCCAGGATGTTTACTTGTGATCTGTGCAGTTAATGCCCTGCTATATCCCCGCTATAACTCCGATATATCTTATAGCGGATTCCTACCGCTACGATTTTTCCATATATCCCCAACATATAGCCTTTCCGCTTTAATCCCCGCTATTTCCGCTATATCCCGTTATTTCCGCTATATTCCGCTATTTCCGCTATATCTTCTATAAAAAATTGGATTGAAAAATGATATTTACACGCTATAAAAATTATGAAATTAATTAATTTCATTGAATTTTTTATATATGTTTAGAAATGATAATACTCTAATATTTTACTAAATTAAATTAAGTTATATAACAGTTTTACGTTCATTTACAATACATTTGCACATTTTTTTATTTAAAATTATTTTTGTATTAATTATAATTCAATTAAATGTTAATTTTTCACATAATTACTATCTATATATTTGTAAAAACAACAAGTATGGGATTTATATGCTATTTTAGAGTAATCCGATATATCCCGCTATATCTTCGCTACATCCCCGCTATGACTTTTTGCACCTCTACCGCATTAAATCCACCGAGTGCTTTAACTGCACAGCTTGTGATCGCACCTATTTCAGGCATTGACCGAAGTTATTATGAGACCGCGCCTAACTTCGGGCGTATATCTTTGTCTTGCCAGCTCCGAGCAAGATGTGAGTGCTCTGCCAAACTCTAGGCATGAGTTGTAGAGGTAAACAATCTCGTTCAGCCTTTGAATGTTTATACTCCTACCTTTCTCCAAGGACAAGAGTTAGTGGATGGACAGTCCAGTCATGTCCTTTTTGGTTTATATTGTTGCCTCCACATCAAAGACAAAAGTTAGTGGATGGACGGTCAAGTCACATCCTTTTTGGTTTATACTCCTACCCTCATATCAAGGACAAGAGTTAGCTGGCATTCATCTCTACACACCAAAAGCGGTTAAACTCCATGGGTATGATCATGGACTGTAGAAGTTTGGTTAGCACCTATCTCCGGGTACCTGTTGTTGTTTCTTACAGTTATTACTGCATTCCACTATGTTATTCCTCAGTTTTAATTTACCTTCTTCATTAATCTCTCTACACAAAACTCTCTTTGGGTGTTAGTGACCAATTTTGGTGCTAACACCTGTATACCTACATTATAAACATGCAGACTCGTTCGAGTTGGTCATGATTCACAACTCTTAAGCTATGTAAAAACAAATTTGCAGATTCGGAAAGCCACTTCACGTTATAAGAATAGGAAGTGATAGATTCTACCTTATTACATGCCTTTAATCAACTATGCACAAACTTATTTTCAAGTGAAATAGAATTGCAAATGTTCGCTATTCCACACCGTTGGGAGTGAGATCCCATCCACTATTGCTAGCATAAAAGTGCCATCTTCAAGCTTTTATTCTATTCCATATGGACCTTCCCAACTTGGGCCCAAATTCTGAGGGCCTGGGAAGATTCGTTTGAGGACTAGTTCACCAATTTCAATGGTTCGATTCCTAACCTTGGCATTGTAGTATTGGGCGACCTATCTCCGTTGTGTAGCAGCTCTCAAGTCAACTTCATCGTGCTTCTCATCGGGTATATCGAGAGACTCCAGTAAGAGTTGCTCATTCGTCTATGGAATATAGTGAGTCACTCTATGGGAAGGTCTTCTGGTTCAACATGATTATAGCCTTTGATCCGTAGGCTAAGGCGAATGGAGAATGGCCAATCATTGTTTTGTGGGTCGTTTGGTAAGCCCAAAGTACTAATGGAAGTTCATCGACAAACTTTCCCTTAGCCTTTTCCAATTGCTTCTTAAGAATGGACTTAATAATCATGTTTATAGCTTCAACTTGTCCATTCGCCTGGGGGTATGCTATCGCAGCAAATCTCTTTTCTATGTGATGTCGACAGAAGAAATTTTTAAACTCAGTGCCATCAAATTGGGTCCCATTATCGGTAACAATTGCTTGTGGAACTCCAAAATGACAGATGATATTTTATACCATGAAGTTTATTACTTTCTTTGTGGTAATGTGGCTAATGGCTCCACCTCAGCCCATTTGGTGAAGTAATCAACTGTGACGATGACGTACTTCACGCCACCCTTAGATATTGATGGCACATAGATAATATCAATTCCCCAAACTGCAAACGACCAGGGACTAACCATTTGAGTAATCTCCGTTAGCAGGGCTCTTGGAATCTTAGCAAATCTCTGGCACTTGTCACACTTTTTTTGTGTGATCAGCTGTGTCTCGGTTGACAGTTGGCCAGAAGTACCCATAACGGAGAATCTTCTTCGCCGGGGTTTACCCCCAGCGTGGTCGCCATAGGCCCCTTCATGAACTTCTCTTAGGACTTATTTGGCCACATCATTAGCGACACATTGTAACATTGGGACCGAGAATCCTTTCCTACAAAGTTCTCCCCACTGAAAGATGTATCTTCAAGCTTTGCAAAGGAGCTTCCGTTATTCATTCCTTATGTATGGAAGGATTTTCCTTTGCAAATAGTTCTTTATTGGAGTCTTCCATGACTCCTTCTGACAATCAACCTCCAATATCCAATCGACATCCATATGGTCGATGCTCGGAGCTGACAATATTTCCACTGGGACTAGGATCATGAGCTCCGCATCTCCAGAACTGGCCAACATAGCCAGTGAGTCGGCCTTCGCATTTTCCTCTTTGGGAATATGCGTTATTATGTAATATTCAATGTCACTAAGTAGTTTAAGGGTCTGGTTTAGATAAGGAGCTAGCCTCGCTCCTTTTGCCTGATACTCTTTCCTGACTTGACACACCACTAGTTGGGAAACACAAAAGATATGTATAGTTTTAACCCTTAGTTCCTTGGTGATACCAAGTCACAATCAATGCTTTGTACTCTGTTTCATTGTTCATTGCAAGAAAATCGAGTCTCAATGCATAACAAATTGAAGGTTCCTTAGGAGTGACAAGCACAACTCCAGCACCGGAACAACGTTCATTTGATGCACCATCTGCGTACATCTTCTACCTAGCATTCTGCTCACCACTGCTCTCCGGAGTATTGTCTCATGTAGTGTACTCAGCTATAAAATCTTCCAAAGCTTGACCTTGGATAGCTATTCAAAGGTGGTAGGTTATATCATATTGGCTCAATCCAATATTCCATTTCAATAGCCTTCCAAAAGTCTCAGGTCATTGCAAGACTTGTCGCAAAGGCTAATTAGTAAGAACTTTGATCAGATGAGCCTGAAAGTAGAGGTGGAGCCTCCTTGAAGCGATCAACAGGCAGTATGCAAGCTTTTCCATCCTGGGGTAATTTCTTTCTGCTTCCATCAATCTCTTGCTGATATAGTAGACTGGTCATTGGATACGGGATTCCTTATGCTACGAGTGCGATGCTTAGAGCATGCATCGACATTGTTAGATATATAAACAAGCCCTCGTCATCCAGCGGCTTCGAAAGAATGAAGGTTCTCTCTAAGTGATACATTGGAGCATGGAATGCATTTTTACACTCCTACATCGAAGCAAAATTCCATTTTCCTTTCTTAATTACATCAAAGAATGGGATGCATTTGTCTATTGCTCTGGAGATGAACCGACTCAGGGCGAAGACCTTCCCTTTCAAACTTTGGACCTCCTTGATCATCTTTAGGTCCCCGATGTTTCTCAATGCCTCGATCTTTTTTGGATTGGCTTCAATCCCATGGGAATTCACAATGAAGCCCAAGAATTTCCCTAATGCAATGACAAACGAGCATTTTAAAGGGTTGAGCTTTATCCCGTATTTCAGAGAATGTCAAACATCCCTGTCAAATCATCAATGTGGTCTCTTGAATGTTGTGACTTCACGAGCATGTCATCCACACAGACTTCCATCAAACATCCAATCTGATCTTTGAACATCTTGTTTACTAATCTCTGGTAAGTCGCTCCAATGTTCTTTAATCCAAAAGGCATGATAAGATAATAGCACAGTCCTAAGTCCGTAATAAAACCGGTATGTTCCTGATCTGGGACATGCATTGGAATCTGATTATATCCACAGTATTCGTCCATGAACGAAAGCAATTCATATCCGGCCGTTGAATTTACCAACCGATCAATCCTTGGGAGTGGGAAACTATCCTTTGGGCATGCCTTATTCTGTTTAGAATAGTCGATGCATGTTCTCTACTTGCCATTTGACTTTTTCACTAAGACCGGATTTGATTCCCGCTCCAAGTATAAGGCATCGAGGATGATGATATTGTCTTTCAACTTCTCCACTTCTTCTTTGAGTGAGTGGATCTCTCCGGACCTAGGCTGTAGCATTTCTGTTTCATAGGAACGCATTTAGGATTTACATTCAATGCATGGCTCGCTATCTATGGCGAGATCCTACACATATCAGAATGCGTCTAGGCGAACATATCTAGGTTTTCCCAAAGAAAACCAATCAACTAATTCATCATCCTAAAGCCAAGTTGCAATCCGATCTTCAGGATCATTGTCGGGTCATCTTGGCTGACTGGGATGTTGAGCGTCAACTCGGCTGGAGCTGCCCTTCCATCAAGTAGCTCTTTTTACGAATCCATATCCTTATAGAACCGGCTATGATGCCCGAGCCAAGGCTCAAGCAGTTGTTGCTATGCATCCAAAGCATTGATGTATATAGGGTTCCTTCTACACTCTTTCCTTTCTCTCTTCACCTCGCCTTCTACTCAATGACATAACACTTGCGGCCACCCCTGATTTCCTTGGATTATTCCCATACCATTCTCTGTAGGAAATTTCATTTTCAAACACCAAGGAGCTATATCCGCTCAGAATTCAGCTGGGTCGGTCGGCCTAAAAATGCGTTGTAAGCAGAGTAAATATCCAACACCACAAAAGACACGACCACACTCGCTTACGACTGCCTTCTCCAAGCACCACTAGTAGTTCCACATATCCAACTGGCTCCGTAGCTTTCCTGTTAAATCCCAAGATCTGAGATTTAGATCGTTCCAAGTCCTTGCCCTCCAAAAGCATCCGGTTATAGGCTTTCTTGAATAAAATATTGACCGAACTCCCACAGTCAACGTGCACTTTCCATACAACAGCAGGGCTAATCGTGGCTATAATCACAAGTGAGTCGATCATTGGGGCTTCCACCCATCAGCGTCTCTGTTTTGGAAACCAATGTCATTGTCATGGTTCTGAATTTTTTTGCTAGAGCTCCATTCTCTATAGCAAAGCAACTCTCATTCTTTGCATGTTTTAAAACTCCAACGTATCTATCCATCTCGTTCTAGTTCTTCTCTGTTGGATGCGGTCCGCCAATGATTGTATTAAACACCAAACGTTTTTTTCAAGCTGCTTAGGCTCATCAACACTAGGTTCGGCCACCCCTACTAGGATGATGACCCAGAGGGGTTGGAATTTCCTTGCCCGCCATCCTACGAGGCTTTCACAAACTGATGCAACTTCTTTCTTCAAATCAACTCCTTAATCATATCATGCAAATGCCTGCATTAATTGGTGTTGACATGTGTCTCATGAAACCTGCAAAACTTGCCAGATTTTTTCTCCTTCTCAGTTGACTCTCTCAAAGCCGGCTACCTGTACTACTCATTACCTTGAGTTGCAAGGTTGATGTTCTCTACCAAGTTATTCAATTCAGTATAGCTATCATACTTAGGAATCCCAAGACGATTCCTATTATTAGACTTTCGCTTCCGATCCCTACTATCATTAAATTTCTGGCCAACGTTCTTGTTGCGAACATTTACATCCACACTTTCGGAACTCCCTTCGGACTGTTTTACATCAGCATTGCACTGTATCCTTTCAACCGCACTCCCAACATCACCTCTTCGGGGACGATTGCGTGCCTCTCCCAAATGCAGGAACTGATTAGCCTTCCTTTAAAAAAATGTAAATTGTCGACAGGGGTTTCATTTCCAATCATCTTCCAAAATCAATCTCGGGATGAATCCCCTTAATGAGTGCCATCAATACTATGTCATCCTTAGCATTCGTAACTTCTATCATAGCTGTGTGGAAACTATTCAAGAAATCCTTCAATGACTCTCCTACGCCCTAGAAGAGGTTCGATAATGACATCACGTCTTTTGAACGTGAAGAGTGTAGACAAAATTGCTTTAGAAGTTTTTGCATCAACTTAGCGAAAGATGATATGGATCTCGGTGGGAGCCGAGTGAACCTCATCGTCGCTACTCTCTCCAGGAAGATTAGAAAGCAACGACATCTCATGACATCAGATGCTCTAGTAGTGTCCATATGTCATTCGTATTTTATCAAGTGCTGCCTTGGATTTGTTTTTCCACTATACAACGACACTATCAGCATTACAAACTTCCATGGATACTTCTCACGTAGAAGGTTCTCAGTAAATGACTTCTACTAGGAGAAGTACCTCATTCATCATTGCTTCTAAACTGATTTTCATTCACAAGTTTCCTGACCATAACGGACAAGTACTCCAGTTCTACAGGTTCGGTTGAGCGGCGTTATTCGGGATCTATTTCAAGTGTTTGGCCCGACGAACGCTCTCGAGCATACCCTTGATACCTAGGTTCTCCAGACTTTGAGAGATTCGTTCATCCAGTAGTTCCCCCAATTGATTCCTATGGGTTGAGTCATTAGCAGTTGTTCAATATTCCAGATTCTGATCATCTATAGCACGATCGGAGGTGAAATCCATGCCACAATCCATAAGGTGAGCTCCAGATGCAACACTTGTTGGATCGATACTGGTCCATACTATTGGATCGGTACCGATCCATAAACCTTTGCACGAGTTTGTCTTGGTTCCTGATATGAAGTTCTAGCCACTTTTTGAGCTATTTTCTGCTTCCTATTCCTTTATCTCTGCTTAGATGATGAGGGACTATCAAATTCTGAATCGAAAGGTGTTAAGTCCCTTCTACTCCTTCTACGGTAGTTTTGAGTAGCTCATTCGGTAGTCTCAAGCTCTCCTGCATCTGCTGGTTCATCTCATTGCAAATCTCCTAGAACCTATCCTCCATCTATTTCATTATACGATCCATTTCCATTACGGTCACAACATCAGTTGGATTTTGAATCTCTGGCTGAATTGGCTGGGCATCTTCATCCATATGCTGAGTATCTTAGTTCCCAGCTTCATTAGCAGCACTAGAGTTTGTGGAACATTCTCTCCTTAGGGACATGGTGAATAGCTTCTTGTAGATTGTTGAAAATCTAAATAGTAGAATAATATGGTTGGAATATTGGACCTATCCCCTAGATCTAAGCAATCCAATAGTAGATGATGGATCCAAGTAGGCTGAGAATATCGTTCTCAATGAAAGCACCAAAATGTTTGAACCAAAAAATAACACAAACAATCAAGAGATTGTGTAGAGAATAAAAAGTGAAGAAAAGTAAATTAAAAAAACAAGAAAAGAATACACAACATTTTATAGTGGTTTAGTTAATATTGATCTACGTCCACTTCATGATTTTATTGATTAGATCACTGGTTTACAAGTACTAGTTCTTATGGATCGGTATAAATCTGCTGAGGATTACAAGAGATTGGAGTAAGAGAGCATTAAAGCTAAAAAGATCCTTAAAAATGAGCCCTGCCCTCCTATTTATAACTGTAGGAAGCCTAAAATCCTAGCCCCATGATCTCCATATAATTTTCCATGTCCAGACCAATTCTCCCTGAGAAAACCACGACCACATCATCAATAATCATGGATCTGCATTGATCCTTGGGATTGGATCGGTACCGATCCATAAGATTGTCAGATGGGTTGTTCTGAATGCTTTATGTTGGCTCGATTCGTGGTTACCTTCGTGATTCCCACCTTGTTTGCATTATTTAGCTTGTTTCTAAGTCCAAATGATGGATCGGTGGAAGAATGGAGTTGCTGACTTCAAGTGCTCATGAAGATCAATAGAGAATTGCATAAAATCAATGAAATAGAACTTTATATAGGCCTATGGCATCATCATTAATGGATAAGAGGAGTCGGGGCTAGATTGGGTGAGAAACTATGGATCGGTCCATGAGTTAGAGCGGTACCGGTCCATGAGTTGGATTGGTACCGATCCAACACATTGTTTGATTCTTGCCTTTGAATTCTTGTGGTGGTTTGGTCTTTGCCTCGTGGCCCAACTTGCACTTGGTTTCTAGACTCTTATGGCTATATCTCCGGGCTTCCTGCCTTGATAGCTTCCAATTTTAACTCATCCTGTCAATCCAAATATTGTCTGGTCAAAAGGCTGGATAACATCTGTATCCCATATTTTTGACAGTGATCCATATTATCCTGGAATTTTGACCATAAGTTTAGTTTCCTAGCCTTAAAAGTGGCATGTCTTCAAGCACTAAGAAATCAAAATGTTGAGTAGTCTCTGACCATTCTCTGACTTTACTATATCGACTTTTATAATATTATGATATTATAGATCGCCCATACCAGACCATTCTCTGACTCGAGGTTTTATGCTTTGCTTCTTATTATCTTGGGTGCTCTTAAATGAGTAGACTAGATAACATGTATGAGATAGTGCTTGGAGCAGTTCAAAGGACGAGTGAGAGGTTACGTTTTTCAGATATCTACCTTTAGAGCTTATCCTCTATATTTGCATTATGCAACACCATGGAGATTTATTAGTGCTATATTATTACCTAGAGATAGTTTATTATGAGTTTATTATTTGATGTATAAAGTCTATTAGTATCTGCTTGTATTACTATAATGAATCTTTCTACACTCTGATTTGAGTTAGATACATCTAGTTATATTTACTGTCTCGCCTATTTATATCTATGTGATTATTATATGTTATCCTATGCGCTGTGAGATATATAATAGGATTGCTTTGGAGTTTACTTACTGTACCCTTTACAATTGTCCTACATCTTCTGGGTACTGTTGCAACTCACTCTACATATTATATTGGGTATCGGAGGTGTATGGCAGTTGTCACATTCGATATCATAGCTTGGGTTGCATAGTTAACCTAAGAGATATTTGGATCCATTAGAGATAGAGAAAAAGTTATTACTCTAGAATGGATCGAGTGATGTATGAGAGAGCGTACTTGTTATATTTTAATTTTCAAAACTATATAGTAGTATATATAGTATAAGTCACATTGGATACATTAGTACCATAGATACAATTTTCCTTTTTGAGGGACCGATCATTCTTATTACAGATTATAAGAATGAGCTAGCAAACAAGGAATGCAGCAAGAAATTCCATCTCTAGAGTAGAGGAAGGAGTAGGCCCGAAGTGGCTAACCTCGGCTTGCAGATGATGTTCAACACTATTATGAGGAACATGCTACAAAATGCCCAAGTGGGTGTTCCGAATATTGTTGTTGGTGGTGGTGCTCAGGTGCAGGCATTTAGAGTTGACTTTGCCAAGCTGAACAAATACCATTCCAGTCTTGATGGAAAACTATGGGACGAAATCAGTTATGGAAGTGCAAGATTGGTTGGACACAAGTGAACGAATCTTTGATGACTTGGAGTTGGACGATGCTATTAAGAGGAGGTCAGCCTCTAGACAACTCCAAAGAAGAGTGATGAATTGATGGAATGCCCTTCAAGCTACAATTCCCAAGGATCAGTTTACTTAGGATCAGTTCAAATTTCGATTTGAAGAGAAATTTATACCGACAGCCCAGAAGTCGGTTTTGTTCTAAAAATTCGCTGATCTACAGAAGGAAGACTTGTCTGTTTTAGAGTATGTAGCTGAGTTTGACACTCTATCGAAGTATGGGATACCCATTATTGATGGTCCGTTGAAAAAGAATGGAAAGTTCATTATAAGACTAAATGACCATCTGAAGAAAAACTAATTGGCCATATTGACGAGAGCTTTGAGTGGGTGGTCAAGAAGGCTTTAGGCACGAAAACTTATACGTAAAGCCGATAGTTTTTGTTCCTAAGGAGGAGCCAAAGCCACAAGTGGGTATGGGAGGCAAAAGGAAATGGAATAGCAACAATATGAAGAAGCGGTTTCAGAACAAAGACGATCGAAAGATGGACAAGTGAGAACCTACTTGCTACAATTGCAAGGAGAAGGGTCATTTGAGTAAGAACTGCAAGAATGATGGAAAGATGAGATAATTGCAACAAGTTCATGCATATCCAAAAAGGTTGTCTGAGCCAGCAAAGTAGAAGCATATGGTGAAAGCATATGCACTGAATGTCATTCCAACTTTGTTAAATGTTCCATCAATGAATAAGAAAGCAAAAGCCATCATTATCCAAGGTATGATGTACGTGTTTTTATTTGATACCGTGGCTTCACCTTCCTTTATATCTAGTGACTTGGTAGATATATTGGGATTGAGACCCGATTTAGTAGACAGACCCTTGATTGTGTCAAACCTCTAGGAGGTTCAACTAGTTTGTGTATGGTTTTTCGTGGTGTGGTCTTATCGAGTCATGGATTTATGTTTACTTGTGATTGTTGTGTACCTATTTTTATGGATTTTGGTATTATACTGGGAATGTACTGGCTTCAGAGATGCAAAGTCATTGTAACGACCAACGACTTTCTCTCCACAGAAAGTCGCATCGTTAATAAGAAAGAAAGGGATAGAAAGAGAAAAGAAGAGAAGAAAGAAAGAAACAACAACAACGATCTCACAGCGGAACAAATAAATTATATTAATAACATAAACTATTACATAGTATACAACAATTTACAGAGCTACACAGCATATACATCACTTACTAGACAGTTATAAACATCTGTCTAGACATTACAACTCAAATACAAGACAAGACACTATCACAGATATCAACACAGCGGAATACTATATCTACGAACGCCGAAGCCTCCTGCTCCATTGCTCCTCCAGAATATTCGTCAAAGCTAAACCTGAATCCCTTGGCTACTCGTAAAAATTTGAGTACCCAAGAGTTTATAAAACAGAAATAAACACTTGGGTCAGACATGGGTCTGGTGTGAGTAACAGGTTAAACTTGCTTAACTTCAAAACCTTTAGAAAGAAAAGATATCACGTAAGACTCCCCACAAATAAACATGGGTAAGTTTTTACCTTACGCTAACCAAAACATTTGATAGGAAATCTGATTTTATTATAATAGGGTCTAGGGTTTTCAAGTAAAATATAGAAATAGCTGAAATGCTTACATCTCACATTCCAACATAGTTGGGCACAACTAATACGTACGGCACTTATTGGAGTTTGGATTCCATACAATGGCAGGGCTACTGGGGTACCGCCCGTCACAGTACGTGGCCTAGATCACCGTACCGAGGAGTACGCCTGCTCCCCTGCAACACAAAGCCGGAACCATCCCTTACTGGATAATCCCGAACAAGATAACCCCGTAGTTGGCGCGACCAACCACACACTAAGCCGAATAAAAGAAAAGGGACCTCTAGACAGGGATCTATCTTGCTCTCAGTGGGTGCTACCCACGAAGCCTTGCTGCACCTCCCCTGTTTTAGCCATTCCCGGTTGATGAGGCTTGAGGTTACGATTACCTTTAATCAGAACATATCACTTAGAATGCTCATCGTCCGCCTGACGATGTGCTGAAAGCATTCAATCCATACAAGTTCGTTCCGGGTTCGAACGAAACCGAAGGCATTATCTCGTTACACTCGTTTTGGAATCACCCTCAGAGTTAACGACAATAACCCTTGCACTCTGAATCGTCATCTTCACTTGAGATTCACGACCTATCGTTAATTTGGATCGATGTGGTATTCGGGTCTCCAGACCTGGAAATCCGGTATACGGAAACCCGATCCCGGTCTCATCGAAATCCAAAACGTATCTTTTAAGGCCAAGTTGTTTAAAGGTTTAAACAATTCAACTTATCTATATTCATACAGATAGATAATTCACAAGTCACAATTGATAATCACATTATCAAATAAACAAATGATCCATAACAAAATAGGTAATCCATATCAACATCACAATAGTTAATCTATATTACCATCATAATGCAACCAAGCATTCATACCACATATCATCTTATCTCATCAGAGATATCAATCAATGCAAAGCATTCAGTATTATCATCCATCCATAAGTAATGATTTAAATTATCTCTAATTAATTTAAAGTGAATTAAATTAATTACTTCATTCAATAAATCATGCTTACTTAATCATTAATTAATTACAATCAATTAATTATCTTCTGATTACCCTTTAATTGCATTCAGGTAATTTATCCTTTAATTAATTACTCAAATTAATTATTCTTAACCATTTATAGTAATTAACCTTTAATTACTTCATTAATTAATTAACTATAATTAATTAAATTAATCAACTATAATTAATTACATTAATTCTTAATTAATTATATTAATTAATCACTTCATTTATTAATTATACTTAATTAATCAATCTTAATTACATCATTAATTATATTAATTAATGATCCTTAATTACAACTTAATTATTAATTACTTTAATTAAATTAATTACATTAAGTAATTAACTTTAAATTAAACAACATTTATTAATCAACTTGATTAATCTTCAATCAGTAATTAACTACCCTTAATTACTTTCATTTACTAAATTAATTCTCCTTAATTAATTTCTTAATTAATCCCTTGATTAATTCCATTAAGTATTTAACTACCCTTAATTACTCTATTAATTACATCGATAATTATCCATTAATTACTTTCCTAAATAATTATACTTCATTACATTAAGTAATTATACTTCACACATCATTAATTGATTATTTTAAATTAATTTAATTTAATTAATTAACTTAACCAATTAAAATAAACTCAATTAATTACAATGAGTAATTAATTTCTTAATTACTTCCATTAAGTAATTATATTTAAATAAACAATTTCACATTGATTAACCTTAGTTAATTAATCTATTTATTTATCAAAATTAATCTCATTAATTAATTATTAAACCCAAGTTAACGATCTACATTAACTATTAACTATTCTTTAATTATTTTTCTTAATTAATTAAACATTGATTAACCATTATTAATTATAACTTAATTAATTCTAATTATCAATAAATTAATCTCTAATTCCTTAATTAATTAAGTACTTAACAATAACTTAATTAAACCTTAATTACTTGATTAATTTATTCCTAACCATTAATTAATAATTCCAAATTAATGATTCTTAACTTCAAATTAATTAACCTTTAATTAATTTAATTAAACCTTAATTTATCAACTTAAACCCTTAAAAATAGTTAAATCAATTCAAATTTTTAAAAACTTTATCTTATTTAAAAACTGAGATTTTAACTTAAACTTCAGATAACAACTAGATTTAAACTTATTTAAAACTTTACTTTTATATTTAAAACTTCAGTTTTTAAATTCTATTTTAAAATTTAAAAACTGGGCAAACAGGTTTCTGTTGAAACCTGTAATACCATTCAACCCGAGCCATGCCTTCATTTACTCGAGAGTTCCTTCGAGTATCCAATCCAATTCCACGAGAACAACCCGAGTTTCCCACTCCTTCTTTCCCAATCACCACAACAGATACCCAGACATATACGTGCACGTGCACAGTTCATCTGTGATGCTCCGACCATCTCTGCTGACGCCTACAAGTCGACTACGATCTTCTCACTGGATTGCGACCACCCAGAGCCTCGATCATGCTTGAATTCGAAATCGAGCTATTCAACTCGCCTGGAACAAAAGTCTCGAACCACCCAAAGCCTGGAAACACAGGACTCCTCAAAACTCAAACCTATCAACGGCCAAATTTCCGTCCTCCGACCATCGTTAGTGCTGCAACTCCTTCCATGGCATCTTCGACCATCTACGCACCATTACCCCTTGGTCCGATCAACCCTGGTTCCTCGACGTTGCCGTAATTTCCATTGAGAACGACGACACTCCAACGCAAGCCCTAAACCCTACTACGTCGCCATACACTCATCACGATGATCTGAAAAATCAGCCACCATTTTTCTCGAGTGTCTCGACCTCCAAACTATCTCTAACATCGATCACGACACCCCTCCATATTTTGATTGCCGGAAATTGACATAAAACTATTTTCCGTTCAATCCCTAATTCCTTCCAATTTATAAGCTTAAAAATTATGATTCTATTACTAAAAATCGTCATTTCTAAAAACGAATCTAGCTATATAATCAAAACATGAATTTTAGACAATCGATTTCCTGACTATAATTAGCTTTCACTGTTCTTTCCTGTTTTTTGAAATATTTACTCAATATATTCACTTGAAACTAATTTTAAAAATAAAATCTGGTTGATACTAACATTTTTCATTTAAAGATCAAACACTAAAAGAGATTGGGAAAAGAGAGTTTGATTTTTGAACTTGATTTAGCCTGTTAGAATCAAAACAGAGGCACTCTTATTTATACACAGACATGCACATATGTGTATATACTCAGTAATCCATCTATTTTTTTTAAACAAAATACATCCATATGTACAGGGTAGTTTCAATCATATTTCAGAAAAGAATCATTCATGCAAACATATTATATCATATCCATATTAATTTATCACATGCAATAGATTTAAACTATTTTTAACATACAGGAAAACAAGAACAGAGAATATTACAGACATGCATACAATTAAATATAGACATTCACTTATATATATGCAATACACATTTATATTCGACCATACTAGCAAGCAACCCAATTGAATTTTAAATTTTAAAAGTTACTCACCAGATTTTAAAAGAAGCAGAGCCTCCAGATTTTTGAAACTGAGACAACAGGCTTTTGATTTTGATAAATCTTTGGTTTTTAAAACTGCATGCTTTTGATTTTCTTTTTAATTCCAGATTTGCTTGCTTCTGTTTTTGAATAATACATGCAGGTTTGATTTCAAAACAGAGAAGTTTGATCTCTGCTTTGATTCCAGGTTGAAGAATACATGCTGGCTTTAATTACTACTTCAGATTGCATTATGAAGAGATTACAGGCTTTGATTCTAGATCTTTATTTAGAAAGTGGATTACAGGTTATTGACTTGCATTTCAAATTGGAGGTGGATGTTGATTTCATGTTTTGTTTTTGAGGAGGTATTGATTTAAGGTTTGTACAGGCTGAAAATTTTCTCAAGTTTTTGAAAAGAGGAAATGGGAAAAAGAATGAAGGTAAGATAATATATGTATAAAGGCTGAAATAAATAAATAAAATAAAAGAAAAATTAAATTAAATGTGACACTTGTCATATACCTTAACTATTTACATTACACATGTTTTATTAAACCTTAATATGGTGACATTTGTCTTTTAAGTATTTAATACATATTTTTACATATTTTTATTTATTTTTAAATGTTAATAAAACTTTTATACTAGTTTACTATTTATAAATACTTACCTAAATGTATATATGTATATAAATTACTTTAAAGAAAATGTAAATAAAACCAATTATATAAAATTAAAAGCTTTTTACTTAATTTATAAATTTACAAATACTTATTTATATATATAGATAACTTTTAAAGAATAAAACCAATCATATTTATATATATAAACAATACATATATCTATTATTTGAAAATAACACATTTGACCATTTTAAATAGTTTATAAAAGAGATTATAAATTACTTATTACTTAAATGAATTAATGCCATATGTAAATTGTATTTAAACTTCTATTTTTAAATCATATATATCAAGTAATATTTAAAAAGAAATAAAACAAACCTTTTATTTAAATTTAAACTTAAGCTTAAATCTATTTAAACGATTAAACATTTATTTTATGTATTTTAAAACCATATAGTTATTTGTTAAATAACTTTGAAAAGCTTAATATTAAATTAATCATGATTCCCAAATTACCAAAATATATATTAGAAAACAAGATTTATTTATTTCAAACCAAAGCTCATCTATTTACAATATATACAGTTATATATATATATATCATAAATAGAAAATATTTTATTAATTTTTAAAAGATAAAATTCACCAGTTAAATATTTATTAAATTAGATTATTAAACTAATTCAAATTTATTAACAAAGGTTAACAAATCAATTTAATTTTCAATACAGATTATTAAATTGATATTGCCCAAAATTCCGGGATATCACATTCTTTCCCCCTTAAAATAATTTCGTCCCCGAAATTTAAAACAAAGGTAATTTAATAATCTAATTGAAGATTTTAATTCTTAAACCACAACATATATTATCAACCATATGCTAACAACCATAGCAACCAATCATCCAAATAAACAAACAATTCTAACTATCCAGACAAAATTCTGGATAGAATTTCCTCGAGTTTCCCTAAGTATATATATATACCGGAATACTCGCTCTACAAACAATCTAAACTACGAAGCTATAGAACTCCTACTCAACCAGATCTATAGAACTAAACAAGATATCAGACTACAGACGAGTCTGACTCAACAACCAAATATTCCAGAACTGCTGGTTCCAAAACCAGAGATAGATCATACACGTACTCTCTCAGAGATACGTAGAACACAATGAATTCCAGTTATCCAAACTGACAATTCAACCTTGTAGATCAAAGTACTTATCCAAATTAGATCACAGAAAAGATCCAAAATAACTCGGAGCTAACTTCCCAGACTTACCCAATCTTATTGCTCCCTTTAACCAGAGAAAACTTCACAACAACGAAGTCTCCAACTTCAAATTTCAAATTCCTTCGTCTCTTATCCACAAAATCCTTCAGACGATCCTGAGCTGTCTACAGATATTTCCTGATCAACTCAACCTTCGCTGATGCTTTTGGAAATAAACAGAACCAAAAACAACTCAACAGAATGATCCTCTCAAGATCTATTAATAATCCAAAACACAACTCTACAACCAATCATCAGAAGATCGAACTAACTTCTCCTATCTGGAAAAGACAAACAGGAGCACTTGTCAAACTGCTTCCGCTACACCACTCTGATCTGGAATAGATAAGAATGCTGATGAAGAACACAAGCACAAACTGGACAACACATCCCAGAAAATCTCAGATAACTCAAGAGAACACTCAGCAATCGCAAGTCACTTTTGCGATCAACCCAGCCTAACTGCAAAGAAAACTGTTCTCTCTTTACCAATCAGAACAGCTTACACTTATCTATCCTATCTATCGAAGAAATGGATCCACTCTGCAGCTTCTGAACTTCACTTTCAGAAAACTGCTCAGTCAGAAAACTTCCTGCCAATGCACAGAATACTCCGAGCTGCACTACTGCCACAGGTGCCAAAGACTTCTCAATCTAAAGCTTCTCGAGAAACTCGAACCCAAACTAAACAGAATCACCATGCTGAACTCAGCCACAACACCGAAGCAGACATACTTCATTAACTTGTTCCAAAGAAAACATCTTCGGGAACATCCATAGTCACTGCATCTCATCACACAGTTACTTCTTCCTGAAGTTACCAACATTAACTTCTGCCTATCCGACAGATCCAACTCCTAAGATGAACTCCGAACCTTAACAGGTTTCCTTCAGAGATTGTGAAATCCTTACACAACTGTAAAGTTCACTCGAGACGGTATTAGGTTTACAGTCTCGACAGATACTCTTCCAACCTCAACACTCAGACTCCTAATCCTAGATGATAAATTATTATCATCTCAACCAATCATTACAAATACCATATACATTTAAAATGATACTTTTTTATATAGAAATTATATCTGGGTAAAATTATTTCATCTACCTTTTTAAAACAATATTGTGTCCGTTGGCTTGGTCTAAGTGTTTAGAGATCCCTATCAATAACGTTAGCTACTCGTATTGACCAGAATCCATATACCACTCAACCGATCAATTAACACAATATAAAACCATTTTATATAACTAACAAATACGCGCTCTCATATATATATATACACTCGGACTCAAGCAGGTTGCTTCAGATCCTATTTCTAATGAACAATCCTTCCGAACCTAGGTATTCACTCAACCTAGTGTTCTGATATTCACTTAACCAAAAGCTTAGGCATTCGCTCAACCTATGCTCTGATACCACTGTAACGACCAACGACTTTCTCTCCACAGAAAGTCGCATCGTTAATAAGAAAGAAAGGGATAGAAAGAGAAAAGAAGAGAAGAAAGAAAGAAACAACAACAACGATCTCACAGCGGAACGAATAAATTATATTAATAACATAAACTATTACATAGTATACAACAATTTACAGAGCTACACAGCATATACATCACTTACTAGACAGTTATAAACATCTGTCTAGACATTACAACTCAAATACAAGACAAGACACTATCACAGATATCAACACAGCGGAATACTATATCTACGAACGCCGAAGCCTCCTGCTCCATTGCTCCTCCAGAATATTCGTCAAAGCTAAACCTGAATCCCTTGGCTACTCGTAAAAATTTGAGTACCCAAGAGTTTATAAAACAGAAATAAACACTTGGGTCAGACATGGGTCTGGTGTGAGTAACAGGTTAAACTTGCTTAACTTCAAAACCTTTAGAAAGAAAAGATATCACGTAAGACTCCCCACAAATAAACATGGGTAAGTTTTTACCTTACGCTAACCAAAACATTTGATAGGAAATCTGATTTTATTATAATAGGGTCTAGGGTTTTCAAGTAAAATATAGAAATAGCTGAAATGCTTACATCTCACATTCCAACATAGTTGGGCACAACTAATACGTACGGCACTTATTGGAGTTTGGATTCCATACAATGGCAGGGCTACTGGGGTACCGCCCGTCACAGTACGTGGCCTAGATCACCGTACCGAGGAGTACGCCCGCTCCCCTGCAACACAAAGCCGGAACCATCCCTTACTGGATAATCCCGAACAAGATAACCCCGTAGTTGGCGCGACCAACCACACACTAAGCCGAATAAAAGAAAAGGGACCTCTAGACAGGGATCTATCTTGCTCTCAGTGGGTGCTACCCACGAAGCCTTGCTGCACCTCCCCTGTTTTAGCCATTCCCGGTTGATGAGGCTTGAGGTTACGATTACCTTTAATCAGAACATATCACTTAGAATGCTCATCGTCTGCCTGACGATGTGCTGAAAGCATTCAATCCATACAAGTTCGTTCCGGGTTCGAACGAAACCGAAGGCATTATCTCGTTACACTCGTTTTGGAATCACCCTCAGAGTTAACGACAATAACCCTTGCACTCTGAATCGTCATCTTCACTTGAGATTCACGACCTATCGTTAATTTGGATCGATGTGGTATTCGGGTCTCCAGACCTGGAAATCCGGTATACGGAAACCCGATCCCGGTCTCATCGAAATCCAAAACGTATCTTTTAAGGCCAAGTTGTTTAAAGGTTTAAACAATTCAACTTATCTATATTCATACAGATAGATAATTCACAAGTCATAATTGATAATCACATTATCAAATAAACAAATGATCCATAACAAAATAGGTAATCCATATCAACATCACAATAGTTAATCTATATTACCATCATAATGCAACCAAGCATTCATACCACATATCATCTTATCTCATCAGAGATATCAATCAATGCAAAGCATTCAGTATTATCATCCATCCATAAGTAATGATTTAAATTATCTCTAATTAATTTAAAGTGAATTAAATTAATTACTTCATTCAATAAATCATGCTTACTTAATCATTAATTAATTACAATCAATTAAATATCTTCTGATTACCCTTTAATTGCATTCAGGTAATTTATCCTTTAATTAATTACTCAAATTAATTATTCTTAACCATTTATAGTAATTAACCTTTAATTACTTCATTAATTAATTAACTATAATTAATTAAATTAATCAACTATAATTAATTACATTAATTCTTAATTAATTATATTAATTAATCACTTCATTTATTAATTATACTTAATTAATCAATCTTAATTACATCATTAATTATATTAATTAATGATCCTTAATTACAACTTAATTATTAATTACTTTAATTAAATTAATTACATTAAGTAATTAACTTTAAATTAAACAACATTTATTAATCAACTTGATTAATCTTCAATCAGTAATTAACTACCCTTAATTACTTTCATTTACTAAATTAATTCTCCTTAATTAATTTCTTAATTAATCCCTTGATTAATTCCATTAAGTATTTAACTACCCTTAATTACTCTATTAATTACATCGATAATTATCCATTAATTACTTTCCTAAATAATTATACTTCATTACATTAAGTAATTATACTTCACACATCATTAATTGATTATTTTAAATTAATTAAATTTAATTAATTAACTTAACCAATTAAAATAAACTCAATTAATTACAATGAGTAATTAATTTCTTAATTACTTCCATTAAGTAATTATATTTAAATAAACAATTTCACATTGATTAACCTTAATTAATTAATCTATTTATTTATCAAAATTAATCTCATTAATTAATTATTAAACCCAAGTTAACGATCTACATTAACTATTAACTATTCTTTAATTATTTTTCTTAATTAATTAAACATTGATTAACCATTATTAATTATAACTTAATTAATTCTAATTATCAATAAATTAATCTCTAATTCCTTAATTAATTAAGTACTTAACAATAACTTAATTAAACCTTAATTACTTGATTAATTTATTCCTAACCATTAATTAATAATTCCAAATTAATGATTCTTAACTTCAAATTAATTAACCTTTAATTAATTTAATTAAACCTTAATTTATCAACTTAAACCCTTAAAAATAGTTAAATCAATTCAAATTTTTAAAAACTTTATCTTATTTAAAAACTGAGATTTTAACTTAAACTTCAGATAACAACTAGATTTAAACTTATTTAAAACTTTACTTTTATATTTAAAACTTCAGTTTTTAAATTCTATTTTAAAATTTAAAAACTGGGCGAACAGGTTTCTGTTGAAACCTGTAATACCATTCAACCCGAGCCATGCCTTCATTTACTCGAGAGTTCCTTCGAGTATCCAATCCAATTCCACGAGAACAACCCGAGTTTCCCACTCCTTCTTTCCCAATCACCACAACAGATACCCAGACATATACGTGCACGTGCACAGTTCATCTGTGATGCTCCGACCATCTCTGCTGACGCCTACAAGTCGACTACGATCTTCTCACTGGATTGCGACCACCCAGAGCCTCGATCATGCTTGAATTCGAAATCGAGCTATTCAACTCGCCTGGAACAAAAGTCTCGAACCACCCAAAGCCTGGAAACACAGGACTCCTCAAAACTCAAACCTGTCAACGGCCAAATTTCCGTCCTCCGACCATCGTTAGTGCTGCAACTCCTTCCATGGCATCTTCGACCATCTACGCACCATTACCCCTTGGTCCGATCAACCCTGGTTCCTCGACGTTGCCGCAATTTCCATTGAGAACGACGACACTCCAACGCAAGCCCTAAACCCTACTACGTCGCCATACACTCATCACGATGATTTGAAAAATCAGCCACCATTTTTCTCGAGTGTCTCGACCTCCAAACTATCTCTAACATCGATCACGACACCCCTCCATATTTTGATTGCCGGAAATTGACATAAAACTATTTCCCGTTCAATCCCTAATTCCTTCCAATTTATAAGCTTAAAAATTATGATTCTATTACTAAAAATCGTCATTTCTAAAAACGAATCTAGCTATATAATCAAAACATGAATTTTAGACAATCGATTTCCTGACTATAATTAGCTTTCACTGTTCTTTCCTGTTTTTTGAAATATTTACTCAATATATTCACTTGAAACTAATTTTAAAAATAAAATCTGGTTGATACTAACATTTTTCATTTAAAGATCAAACACTAAAAGAGATTGGGAAAAGAGAGTTTGATTTTTGAACTTGATTTAGCCTGTTAGAATCAAAACAGAGGCACTCTTATTTATACACAGACATGCACATATGTGTATATACTCAGTAATCCATCTATTTTTTTTAAACAAAATACATCCATATGTACAGGGTAGTTTCAATCATATTTCAGAAAAGAATCATTCATGCAAACATATTATATCATATCCATATTAATTTATCACATGCAATAGATTTAAACTATTTTTAACATACAGGAAAACAAGAACAGAGAATATTACAGACATGCATACAATTAAATATAGACATTCACTTATATATATGCAATACACATTTATATTCGACCATACTAGCAAGCAACCCAATTGAATTTTAAATTTTAAAAGTTACTCACCAGATTTTAAAAGAAGCAGAGCCTCCAGATTTTTGAAACTGAGACAACAGGCTTTTGATTTTGATAAATCTTTGGTTTTTAAAACTGCATGCTTTTGATTTTCTTTTTAATTCCAGATTTGCTTGCTTTTGTTTTTGAATAATACATGCAGGCTTGATTTCAAAACAGAGAAGTTTGATCTCTGCTTTGATTCTAGGTTGAAGAATACATGCTGGCTTTAATTACTACTTCAGATTGCATTATGAAGAGATTACAGGCTTTGATTCTAGATCTTTATTTAGAAAGTGGATTACAGGTTATTGAGTTGCATTTCAAATTGGAGGTGGATGTTGATTTCATGTTTTGTTTTTGAGGAGGTATTGATTTAAGGTTTGTACAGGCTGAAAATTTTCTCAAGTTTTTGAAAAGAGGAAATGGGAAAAAGAATGAAGGTAAGATAATATATGTATAAAGGCTGAAATAAATAAATAAAATAAAAGAAAAATTAAATGTGACACTTGTCATATACCTTAACTATTTACATTACACATGTTTTATTAAACCTTAATATGGTGACATTTGTCTTTTAAGTATTTAATACATATTTTTACATATTTTTATTTATTTTTAAATGTTAATAAAACTTTTATACTAGTTTACTATTTATAAATACTTACCTAAATGTATATATGTATATAAATTACTTTAAAGAAAATGTAAATAAAACCAATTATATAAAATTAAAAGCTTTTTACTTAATTTATAAATTTACAAATACTTATTTATATATATAGATAACTTTTAAAGAATAAAACCAATCATATTTATATATATAAACAATACATATATCTATTATTTGAAAATAACACATTTGACCATTTTAAATAGTTTATAAAAGAGATTATAAATTACTTATTACTTAAATGAATTAATGCCATATGTAAATTGTATTTAAACTTCTATTTTTAAATCATATATATCAAGTAATATTTAAAAAGAAATAAAACAAACCTTTTATTTAAATTTAAACTTAAGCTTAAATCTATTTAAACGATTAAACATTTATTTTATGTATTTTAAAACCATATAGTTATTTGTTAAATAACTTTGAAAAGCTTAATATTAAATTAATCATGATTCCCAAATTACCAAAATATATATTAGAAAACAAGATTTATTTATTTCAAACCAAAGCTCATCTATTTACAATATATACAGTTATATATATATATATCATAAATAGAAAATATTTTATTAATTTTTAAAAGATAAAATTCACCAGTTAAATATTTATTAAATTAGATTATTAAACTAATTCAAATTTATTAACAAAGGTTAACAAATCAATTTAATTTTCAATACAGATTATTAAATTGATATTGCCCAAAATTCCGGGATATCACAGTCATTGTGGATTGTGAGAGGCCATTAGTGACGATAGGGACTGATGATGGGCGGAGGGGAGAGTTAGGCTACCTATCGAACGGCGAGGTGATGCCTATAGCCAAGGAGTATCCAGACATATTTGCGGAGGTGACTGGATCATTGCCACATAGGGAGATAAAGTTCCATATTGATTTGGTGAAGGATACCATACAAGTAATTATGCCTTTGAGGCGTATGGCACCAAAAGAGGAGAAGAAACTAGATGTGCAAGTGAATGACCTATTAAGGAATAGGTTCATTTGTAGGGATATATCCAAGTAGGGAGCACCTGTAGCGTTTGACATTAAGGTGGATAACTCTTTGAGATTGTGTGTTGGTTACATAAGGTGAACAAGGTTATGAAGAATAAACAGTATCCACTACCGTATATTGATGACTTGTTTGATCAGCTCCATGGTGCGTAGGTGTTCTCTCAGTTGAACCTTGCAATGGGGTTTCATCTACTAATAGTGGCGAGGAAGAGTGTGTTGATTATAATGTTTCGTACACCATCTAGATTATATAAGTAGTTGGTTATGCCGTTTGGGCTAACTAATACACGAGCTTACTTTGTTGATCTTATGAACCATGTCTTCAGAGTTCAGCCGAATAAGTTTGTACTTGTGTTCATTGATAACATTCTTATCTTTTCCCAGACAGAATAAGAACACAAGACACATTTTAGGGTTGTGCTTGCAGTGTTGAGGAAGCATTAATTGAAGGCGAAATATCCAAAGTGTCACTTCTGGAAAAGGGAAGTGCAATTTTAGGTAATGTTTCATTTAAGCACGGAACTGCTGTGGATCCTACCAAAGTGGCTGTAATTCAAGATTGAGATAGACCCAAAATTACTATAGATGTGAGGAGTTTACTAGGATTAGTAGGATAATATATACAGTTTATCAAGGACCTTCCTAGGGTAGCAACACGGTTAACCAATTTGATGAAAAGGAATAAGACTTTTGCTTGGGAAGCAGGTGAGAGAACATGTTTATGAGTCTAAAGGAGAGGAAAATGAGTGCACCGGTGTTAGTCATTCCAGGTGGGAATGAGGGGTTGATAGTATACACAAATGCTTATGGTACCAGATTGGGCGCATTATTGATGTAGAGAGGTAAAATTATTGTGTATGCTACTTAACAGTTGAAACTGCATGAGAGGAACTACCCGACCCATGATTTGGAGTTGGAAGCAATATTGTTCGCACTGAATATTTGGAAGCACTATCTATTAGGAGAGAGGTTCGAACTATTCATCAACCACAAATCATTGAAGTACCTCTTTTTGCAAATGGACCTTAACCTTTGTCAGCATCGATGGCTAAGTTCTTGGCCTCTTAAGAATTCAACATTTCATATACGCCTAATAAGGGAAATGTAGCCATTGACACGTTAAGTAGGAGACATGCTAGCTTAGGAGCGATATTTCTAGAGTGGAAGCAGCTAGAGCGAGAGATGTTAGCAAGCATGACCATCAAACCTATTGTGATAGAGTGGATTAGTACTAGTCAGAGATGTGATGCCAAACTGACGAAGATTATGGCTAAGGTGGAAGGAATAGAGTCTGAGAAGATGAAGCGGTATGGACTTGGCCTAGATGGTTAGCTCCATAAAGATAGGAGATTGTTTGTACCTAATGTCAATGGATTGAGTGATGAGGTGCTATGTGCGCTCCATTATTCGAGATTGATTATACATCCCACAGCCAATAAAATGTTTTATGATATGAAATAGAAATTTTATTGAGAAGGGATGAAGAAGGATGTCGGGGTATTCATCTCAAAGTGCATGAACTACCAGCCAGTGACCAAAAGAAGCCAAGCGGTTTGTTCCAACCACTTGAGTTTCCCGAGTGGAAGTGGGAAAGACATCGTTGGACTTCATTGATGGATTGTCAAGGACCAGAGGATGGTATGATAACATATGGGTCATAGTTGATAGATTGATAAAGAATGCTCAATTCATACCCATAAGTCTAATAGGACGACATCCAAATTGATCGAGTTGTATGTGAAGTGGATAGTGTGCTTCCACTGCACGACGAAGAGTATAATAAGCGATCAAGGCCCATTATTCACATGAGTGTATATGAATGCCCAGGTGGACCTGCAAATCATAATGTGCATGTATTTATAGTTATACCCCTGAAAGTAAATTTGACAATATCATTGTCTGCATAAACTGAACCTAAAGCAGCATAAACTAATATATGAATATTAAAATTTGATAGAAGTTTCATGTACCTTCACAGGTTAATGAACCTTTACATCCTTGCATGCAATATTGCCTTTGATTGAAGATTATAATTATGGAAATTAATTATATACCTTTTAGCATGAATACTATCAGTACCAGACATTTCTGTAATTAAATAATGTTGAAATATTGGATATATATGGAAGAAATTCTATAATCATAAAAGCGACGACATGTACTGAGTTGTATAAAAATAAAATAAAATTATCAAATATACAAACTATTTTCTTTTTATCCCTTGGTTGCATTTAATTAAAACTGATTTTGCATCAGTAAAGGTTACGATAAGGTTTTGTTGGATAACATTAACCTAAAGAAAGGAAAACGCATATTAGAGGAAGACAAATTTAATTTTCGTAGCTTGAAGATTACTAATTTTTATGCTCATAAAAATGAAATCAAACTCTTAGTCACTCAGCTAATCAAATCAAATTACAGACTAAAAAAATAAGATGCATTTAAAGGCTAAAAAATTAACTTGCGAGAAGATGTAAAGCTTTATGTGGTCAACTTATTTTTTTGAAAATTAAACAGTTGCCTATCCTAGATCACAAAAAATGCATAGTTTATTTCTATCAATTTCATGGTTTAATTTAGTAATTGTAAAGAGCTTCTGTTTAAGGTAAAGAAGGTACATAAAATAACCTGATACCAGAATTAAACTTTTATAGTAGTTTTTCATACCTTCTAATATCCCCTTCATGCAATAATTAGCTTAAATGAAAAAATAAATGCATACAAATGCATTATATTTCATTCTATATAAAAATTGGTCACTATCAGCATTTTTTTAATGGCACCCAAGTTAAACAATGAAATTTAGTACTATCTGGGTTGGGAGATAAAAACTTTAAAATGTAATTGAATTTTAAATAAGACGATATCCAAAGATTATGAATATAAAAAAAATCACAACAGTTATGTTTTGCCAAACTTTATAATTCATCACAGATAGCAATTGTTGTTCCAGATGATAATAAATATGAGAGAGGGATCAAATACATGTCGTTGCTATCAACTATCGAAAGCAACAACAAAACTGTTTGTCATTCTGTAAATGAAAAGGCCAATCTTTTCAATTTAGAACATAGAATGACGATACTAACATCCAGTAAATAGCACATATGCAAATAATTTTAGAAAGATAGTTTTTAGTTTAAAATCAAAGGAAATTAGAAAGGAAGATGAATACTTATCTAATGAAACACAGTTTTTGAAAATGTTTATATTATATGTTGCAATGGTTTGAAATTTCACTTCGAAAGATTTTTAAACAATCAAAGCAGTTACATGTTCATAGCAACTTGATCTAAAATTCACTATGTTGTTGGTGATATAATTTAACATTGTATGTTAATAATATAATGATGAACATAAGTTAGGCAGTTACATGTTCATAGCCTCTTGACCTATTCCAATTTGGGAAATAAAATATTGATTCAGATTTATAAACAAACACACTTATCCATATCACTTTAATAAATTCTTTGTACTAAATGTGCTAATACAGTAACTTAGAATCTTAAAATTATACGGCTATGGTCTTGAGAATCATTGTAACTTAATTGAACAATATCAGAAATGAAAAGACCCACGTTTATCAAATATGGATATTTTGAAATGACTTTAGCACAAATGAATTCAATACCAAATACCAATAAATTGATAAATTTATCAAGATGATTTCTAGTTGAATGCCCACTCCTTTTCCAAATACTTTAACCGTCTAATGTAGCCTACATTATAGAAAAAGGAAAATGGAATAGATCGATCTTTTGATAGCAACAACTTGTAATACATGATTTTATTTCATTTGTGGTGTCCACAAAAGTGTAGCCCTTAGCTTCAAAAAGATCAATTGCTAAAGTTGCACACAAAAAGAAAGAGACATGAAATGGTAAGAAGGAAATGACGAAGAAATCGTAGGAGGAATCGTGCATGAAAAATCATAGTTATCAAAGGAGCAGGAAGAAAATAGCATTTTTATATATTCTTCTTCATATTTCACAGCAAATTATCAAGAAGTGTGTATGTATTTTTTTGTGTATACACAGGCATACATATACAAACACATACAAAACATATGCATACCTCAAGCAATTAGCATGCACATAACTAATGCTGAATTCAGATGTTTGATCTACTGCAAACAACCATTATTACCGGCTTTAGTTTAATTTTAAACATTATAGTACCACACAACTATTAAAAACCATATAAAGTTATATGCAAAAACATGGTACTTGAAACCAAATATATCATAACTTTGACTTCTCTGTTTAATGCAACTAAAAGAACATACATGCAGTCAAAACATTGGACTTTTTTCCATAGAAACATACCATTGCTGGCAATCAGGAAGAACTTAATTTAAGATAGAGCCGTGGTGCAAGCCATTCCCTCAGTGTCATTGCTTGTGAATTACGACACTCTCCCGACTACGTTTACTTCAAACATGGGAACACAAAGTGGGATGCAAATATTAACCTGAAAAGACAAAACTAAATTTTAGCAGCTTTGCTATTTACAAAAGATAGTTCAACAGTTCCAATTCACCAAGTATGTTACCATTTTTATCCAGCATGATTAGAACATGAATAGAAATGGTTTGAGCATAAGATGATAAGGGTTGAACATGGACAACACATACCAAGGACAAAAATAGTAACTAATAGAATTTTTTTGAACACTTCAGTTGCAATTTGAACCTACAGAACCGAGAATAAGAGAAATTAGAAGTAGAACCTGTTGGATTGAGCCATTTTCCTATTTCAATACCACCATGATTCAATACTAAATACAAACTAACCAAAAGGATTGGAAGAGAAGATTAACTGGAAATGAAACCGCTTTCTCTAGAACGACTTGTTTAAGCTAATCAAATAGGGTTAGAAAATGAGAAAGTGAGAGAACAACTTTCATGTTAAGCTAGTCTATATAATTTAAACATGCCAATCATAGTACACATCAGTCCAGTCCAGGACATGGGTGCACAACTGTTGTTTATGATGAAGTGGGAACATCAACCCACTTTCATGCTAGAATGTACATGAATGCTCAAAGGAGGAAGTTGGAATATGAACATAAGAGTGAAAAAATATTGCATGTCACTTTGAAACATGTATATTTTCCTCTGAAGGAAAAAACTATGTGTGAATTTGTAAAGTCAGAAACACACATTGGTATTTTAATATACATACTATAAAGTACTATCATCTTCATCATTGATAATATCCATAACTCACCACTTTCCGCTGAACTACAATTTAGAACCGCTTTAAAAGTTATAGAACATTTATAATATAGTCTAATAAATCTACAGACTATAAAGTACTATTTTAATAGTTCAAGGGAATTTGCACTTAGGTGGCTTTACTCATATATTAACCATCTGCCGACTTCATCAATATTATAAAGTAGTGGAATGGTGGTGGGGGTATAGAAAATAATCTTTGTATTTTAAAGTAATAAAAAATTTGAGTGCCCTTTAATTACCAATAGTTGGACAGATGCAATGCAGTTAGTTTTAATAAAGTCATACAAACTAAATATAGCAATTGGTTATAACCTAGACTTCAAGTGTCTTAACACCAAATAACTTGTGATGACCATTTTACCCAAGGTTTCGAATCTTGGAATTTGATCATATCTCATGTGGATATACTTGTATAATGTGAATGATGCAAAACTCTTATAACATTTATCATTGACAGGTTAATGCAAGTATAATTACACAGAAAAATCCAATAAGTTATAACTGTTTTGTAATTTCACATGAAAAGTTGTACTGGCGATAACACTAATTTTCGAAAAGAATTTATTACCATCCCCACATAAAAATTTGAATTTTTAAATCAAATTGAGTATCCAGCATTGTGAGTATTTTTGGAAATCATGACAAAAGGAGTTTCACAGCAAGGAAACAAAATTAGAAAACTAAAAATAGTAATTAAAAAAGTCATAAAAATCATATGTTAAACTGAAATCAAATCTTAAAAACTAAAATCATCTGCAATTTGTGTGATAAATATGATACAACTGTCTAAAATTAAGGGTTCTAAGTACAATATGCTAAACTCAAAAGGTAACCCTAGTCGAACATGGGATTAGGTCGATCCAAATAAGTTCGAACATCATCTGCAATTTAGAAAAAGGAGAGACTTATTGATATCTAAACAGCGTAAAAAAATACACCTAAATCATGGTTAAAGTTTGTTGTCGAAGCAACGACCGTGTAATCGATTAACAGTTAGTGAAATTTTAGGAATCGCAACATAAAATCAATTGCAAATTGTAGCCAAATGAAGTAGGTGTAATGTCCGGCAAGGGATAGATTCAGCTTTGGTGGTCAGATAGCGATGGTGGTTGATTGGAGGATGATGGTGCGAGACTTCTGATTGACTTGGACAACAAAGGAACTACGGATTTGATTTTGGGAATTAGAAAGAATGCAGAGTAGAGAGAGGGCAAGAGGATGATGAAGGAGTTGGGAGCTGATAATGATTTAGGGTTTCATGATAGTTGACGAAGAGTATCTTAAGCTGAAGGGTATTTTCGGTAATGCAAAAGGACACGATTGAAAATAGTTGTTGGAATTCTCATTATTAGTAGTAAAGAAGTGGATTTTGGTAGAGCTTACAAGAGGCGTTGGGGATAGAGCTACATTTAAGTACAGCTTATTACCCACAAATTGATGGACAAACTGAAGGAGTGAATCATATCCTGAAGGATCTATTACGAGCTTGCATACTTGGATTTGAAGGCTTGTGGGATCATCATTTGCCTTTTTTGAGTTTGCATACAAAAATAGTTATCAGTCTAGCATTGGTATGACACCATTTGAGGTATTATATGGCCGACCATGCAATGCTCCTTCATGTTGGTGGGAAGCGGGTGAGAAGTTGATATTTGGGGTCGGATATGATAAGGGAAACTTTAAAGAGGGTTGAAATCATTTGAAAACAAATAAAAACTACTCAAAATAAACAGAAGAGCTACACTGATAAGAGAAGACATGACCTTGAGTTCTCTGTCGTTGGCATGGCGCTTGTCAAAATCCATCCGCTGAAGAGTGTAGTTCGATTCGGTACTAAAAGAAAGTTGACACCAAGGTTCATAGGTTCTTTTTTGATACTTGAAACTATTGAGAACTTAGCTTATAGAGTTGACCTACCTCAAAAGATGGAGGATGTGCACAATGTGTTCCATGTTTCATATTTGCGGAAGTTTGTGCACGACTTAGGCATAGATATTGCACCAGATCACCTGAATGTTATCGAGATTGAACTAGAAGCTTCAAGTCATCGTAGGCATATTCGTATAGTTAGAAATGATTTGAAGCAGCTTAGAAGGAAGATGATGAAGTTGGTGAAGGTTCAATGGAGTGAAAGCGAGAGTAATTACACATGGGAGACTAATGAGAGCATGAGGAGCACTTATCCGGAGTTCTTTACTTGGTAACATTTTCATTTTTCGTTAGCTTTCACATTTGGCATCATATTTAGTACTATATTGCTAGTTTAGTACTCCACATGCTAGGATCGGCGCAGATGTTATTTCTTGCTTATGTGTTGCATGTTTGAAGTTTGATATGCTTATGGTTGTTAGACATACGGGGTAGCTTAATTGTTTGACTTTAATTTATTGATGGGATTTTGAGGGTGAAATTCCTAAAGGGGGGGAGAGTGTAACAACCCATATTTTACATATCAAAGGATTGTAAAATATTTTTATGTAATCCAATTTGGATTGTATGAGGTTATAACTTTGGGGAATGTTGCTTATTGATAATTTTGACCTTAGAAATTTTATTGAACAATTTTGACATTGAAAACTTGTAAGGGCAATAATTTTCGATAGAAGCTGAACTAGGGTCTGAAACCGCTTCCAAATGAAAGGTATGATAGTTTCACTTTCTTGGAGCGGTCACTGTAGAATTTAGGCAAATGAAAGATATGATGATTTTCAAATGAAATATACGATGAGGGCTATATAAATGATCCATAACGGCAAGTTCGTTGATGTGAACTTGTGAAATGGAACATTGACATGTTCTATTATGTAGATGTATGAAATGGAGCATTGTTTTGTTCTATTATGGAGACGTATGCAAGGTATCGTTGATAACTCGAAGGTTTGGAGTGTGCTCATAAAGAGGGTGTATGTGAGGACGCTCACATGGATTTGACTATAGCACAAATATTTGATCGTAGATCTGCCTTAGGACAAACTTTTGACTGTATGTCTAGTTTCCTGGCCTTCAAAATGGCATGGAGTCAAGCATCGAGAAACCGAAATGTTGAGCAGTCTATGACAGTTGACGTGTACGAGTTATCATATATCTAACACATTTGAGTGGATGATTGATGGTTGCTATGTTTGCTTTGCTTTGCTACGGATATCAAATGATGTAGGTATTATTGACTTTAATTCCTAGACACCCTATGTTGTACTTTAACTTATAGTGCACCCACATGATAACAATACATTAGCATATATTGTTATGTGCTAACTCTTTGGATTTAAGGACATGTGTGGTATAACTCTCCATACCCTATGTCCTATTTTACTATCGACTTTTACGGTATTATGATATTATGGATCGCTCGTACCGGACTATTTTTTTACTCGAGGCTTTATGCTTTGCTTGTTATTTTCTTGAGTAATATTAAATGAATAGACTATATAATATGTATGAGATACTGCATTGAGCTATTCAGAGGACGAGTAGGAGGATGCATTTTTCAAATATACTTTTGGAGCTTATTCGCTATATTTCCATTGTGTAGCACTGTAGAGCTTTATTAGTGCTATATTATTATCTAGAGACAGTTTGTTATGAGTTTATTATATGATGTATAAACTCTGTTGATATCTTCTTGCATAACTATGATGGATCTTTCTGCACTAATTTGATTTAGATTCATCTAGTCGTATTTACTATCTCACATGTTCTTAATATATGTGATTATTATATGTTATCACTACAAGAAATTTTATTTTGGTGGCGCACAAAAAACGCTGCCAAAACTTATGGTAGCGTTTTGATAAACGCTGTGATAAAGCCCACAACTAAAAATCCATGATTTTTAGTTGCATTTATTTCAACGCCACTATAAATCCTTTTATTGCAGCATTTCTCAAACGCCACCATAAATCTTTTTGTAGCGTTTTAAAAACGCCACCAAAAGGTTTTTTTCGCGCTACAAATTGAGTTTCCAACTTTACCCCTACTTTACGATTGCGTTTACTCAACGCCACTATATGTGTTTCTGTAGCATTTTTGAAATGCTGCTAAAAGTTGTTGATCATTTTGCACCGTTTTTCATGCTATTATTTCCTGTTAATGGTCTATTTTGTTTCTACTATATCAATCAACAATCACTCACATAATCATCATATTCAAATATTTAAAAAACATATTAATCATATAATCAAATAAGATATCCATAACCATTCTAATACAATAGTTTTTTGATAAAATGACCAAACTCACATACAATAACCATTCGTATACACATTTACACACCTAGTACTAATAAAATGTTATACCAAACTGGTGCTAATAAAACGCTTGATTACCCATAATTCTTTGTTGCATGCACAAGTGAAAGCTAGCACCATAAAAGTCCAACCTTGCTCTCTTCGGAAATCCAATGCCTGCACAAGTGAAAGCACAACATATAGTCAAACAATTATGTTAATTCGTAGGACTTCAAATCTAATATCAAACATCTACAACATTGTACGAGTATATCATATTTTATAAATAATGTCATATAAACAATCAAAGCTATAAACGAAATAAAATAAATAAAGTCCAATCTTACAATTATATATAAATGTTGTTAAATTAGTTATATTATTATTTATAAAATTTAGTTAACTTAAACTTAGTTAATTTTATAAAACTTGTTCAATTTTAACAAAGCCTTGTTAATTTTTATTAACTTGGTTAACTTAATTTATTATTATTTATTTAAACTCAGTTAACTTAATTATATTATTATTATTATTATAAACTTAGTTAAATTTTATAAACTAAGTTAATTTATCGTCATCGTCGTTATTTATAAATCTTTGTTAAATTAGTTATATTATTATTATTTATAAAATTTAGTTAACTTAAACTTAGTTAATTTTAACAAAACTTAGTTAATTTATTATTATTATTACTAAAACTCGATTAATTTAATTATATTATTATTATTATTATTATTATTATAAACTTAGTTAATTTTTATAAACATAGTTAATTCATGTCATCATCATAATCATTGTTATTATTTATAAAACTTTGTTAAATTAGTTATATTATTATTTATAAAATTTAGTTAGCTTAAACTTAACTAATTTTATAAAACTTGTTTAATTTTAACATAACTTAGTTAGCTTTTATTAACTTGGTTAACTTAGTTAATTTATTCTTATTATTAAAAAACAAGGTTAATTTAATTGTATTATTATTATTAGTATTATTATTATTAATATAAACTTGGTTAATTTTATAAACTTAGTTAATTCATCATCGTTGTCATCATTATTATTTATAAAACTTTGTTAAATTAGTTATAGTATTATTATTTATAAAATTTAGTTAACATAAACTTAGTTATAATAATAATAATATTATTATTATTATTATAAACTTAGTTAATTCATCATCATCATCATTTATAAAACTATGTTAAATTAGTTATATTATTGTTATTTATAAATTTTAGTTAACTTAAACTTAGTTAATTTTATAAAAGTTATTTAATTTTAACAAAACTTAGTTAATTTTTATTAGCTTGGTTAATTTATTATTATTATTATTATTATTAATTATTACTATTTCTCACTTACACACCAACAGGTTTAATGTACCAAATTTGATGTAAAAAGAACAACTAGTAAGGAATAAATGAAAGCAGTTGTCAAAATCTGATGGTTATCAAGACTACACGAGCATCAACTACTAACAATTTCCCTGAACAGTGTAACACCTACCTGAGCCAAACAATTTCTTGACCATTTAACTCTGAGTTTATCAACAGTCATGAGTTGCTTTGCTGAAGCAACTCGGAGTTGAGTTGCTTTGCTGTTAAGCAGCTTGGCTTAATGTTACATTTCCTATCCTTTATTATCATGTAAGAAGTCTACAACGATATCCCGACCAAGGATAATATTTCAGTAAATACAGCTAGAGTAACATCGTAGGGCTGAACAAGAACTATATAAAAAGGTCTTGAAGCTAGAATTCTATCTACAAGATACGCGATCTCAAATGCTGAAGTTTCACAGAGTAATCATCTTCATTTTACAGGAAAAGTAAAAATTATTCAAAACTGAATATCTCAACCTATCAAAAAACTTGTACATCATTCATAAAAAATTTAAACAAACTGAACTTACTATCAAGGCGTGAGCATCATCAGATCTAGAAACACAGAAAACCAGGCAGCTCGATATATCCATGCGCTATGAGATATACAATAGGTTTGCTTTGAAGTTTACTCACTTCACCCTTGACTATCACTTCACATTGGTTGGGTGCCGTTACAGTGCACTCTAGATGTTATAATGGGTACCATAAGTGTAAGGCGGTCGTCACATCACATTTCTTAATGCTTCCAGTTTCCATGACTTAATTGGGTATTTAACAATGAAAATCTTAATTATAAAACCCTAAATGCTTGCTTCATACTTTTCTTGCCGCTTCTTGTTATTTGGCATTCTAGTTCTCCTTTTCAGTCTCAGGTTCTGCAATTGTTTGGACAAAGGTGCCCCAAGCCAGATAGATTCCATCTGCTAAATAATAATCATATCATAAGAATTTCCCACTATACTAAAATTATAGGAAGGCGTCGTTTCGTTTATGGGATTTCAAACAGACGAGACAATGTGTTATATTAGTATCATTCGGTGACAAGGAAAACCACAGTACGCCTACCAAAACCAAAGATCGTATAATGCTACCGATAGAGTTAGGGCATGACATAGGGGCAATTATGTAATTTATTACATATATCTAACTCAATAACCAATCTTATTCGAAATAAAGGTGTTTTCTTTTTATTATATACTTGATAAAATGTGTTATATTAATTAATAAATTTAAAGTATATTTAATAGAAAATCAATAATTAGTATGTTTTGTGATAGTAGTAACAAATTGTTATAACCACGAGTAATTTATCACAATAAAAATAAATATACCATTTTAAATATTCTGATTCAAGATGTATCGAGACTGGATATCGATACATCCGTTGAGACTAGAGTACGTAATGCTCTCCAAATGTTGGGCAGTGTATTACTCATGACTGCTATAGGCACTAAAGGGTTATGTGTTGATAGTTATTGGATAATCAGGAATGACCCACTCGATAGTTTTCTGTTGGTTAATATAACTAAGATCAAACAGAAAATATCATTGTGACTAATTTATACAGTTCTCTCGACTTGAGAATACTATCGATCTTCAATATGAAAGCTGCTTTAATTATAATCAAATCATGGCACAACGCCCATCAAGTGACTATAATTTGGTCAAGCGGAAGTATTGGAAGTGAAGTACTATTCAAGAGAGGATTCGCCTCCTCAGTTATATGAGGTTAGTATCACGGTCAACTCAAGTCAAATCAAAGTCAAAATCTTCGGCCAGAGCATTTAGATTAATAATAATTGTTATTATTGAACCAAGGACTTTGTGTTTGGACTATAGAGTTGAATATGGATGATATTGAAATTTTGACCATTACCAAATTCCATTAGTCCAAAGCGATATAGTTTTGATGAAGAGCATTGGTATAAATAAAAGCAACAAATCGGGTAAAGCTTAACAAAGTAAAATTGGATTTTACCGAAACCAAGTAAGCGATAAATTTGGCAAAAATGTCACACCACCTTTTAATATATATATCTCTGTGTGTATGTTATTATACATTATATATATAAGTATTTAAACTTATTCATTTATATGTTATATATATATATATATATATATATAAGTACCATTTTCGACACTATAACAATTTTTTTTATATTATATTTTAAATGACATAAACATATTTATATTGTAATTTATATATACACACACATTTTGTTAATATTATATATTTATATTCATATAAAATATTTATATGTTTATACAAAATTATAAATAAATAAATTTTAATATATATATTAAAATATTTTATTATAAAAGAAAAAGTATATATACATACATTTTTGACAATACATTTACATATTGGATGAGCAGATGTGTCAGTTGCGATATAAATCCCAACATCTACATACGGGCATGTTATACCTTACACGGATTGATATGTTACACGTGCACATACTTATATATGTGTATGTGATACACATATATATTTAATATAACATAAAATTAAATAATACAATATCATTTTATAAATGTAAATAAAATAAAATATTTTATTTAAATAAAATTTAAAAATGTTCTAAATAAACTAGACTTCATAGGTCCAATAATGATCCAATAGGGTAATTTTTTTGAAATTCAACCATAACTTCCGCTGATGGCTGCCCTAGTTCCAACAATAGTATCAGAGCTCAATAGCCTATGTGGTCTAAATTTGTCATGTTAATGTTAACTAATTAAGCTTATAGCCAGTTAGTTGGGTGTCTAGAGATGTACTATCTAGGATTGGGTTTGAGTAATCTAGTACATTGCTCTACCTGGCTACCAGCCAGGCCAGAACAAATATGAGAGCCCAAAAGTTATCCCCAATAGAAAAGACCCAATTTGAATTGGGCCTTGGGCTAATTTTTAAAATTGTTTGAAAATTTAAAATATAAGATTTAAAATATAAAAGTTAAATTGAAAATGAGATATACATATATTATAAAAGTTATAATATAATAAAGTTTTTAAAAATGTTTGAAAAATAATTTAAATTAATTTCAAAATTTTAAATTTATTGTTAAGATTAATAAAATAAATAAATAAGTTAATCAAATGTGTGTGTGTATATGTATTATATATTTTTGTCATGTATTATGATATTTAAAATGTTTAAGATATCATAAGAATACATTGTATATATATAATATGATTTTTCAAAATTAATATAATTTAACTAAAATTATTTAATTACATAAATTAATTAATGGTTAATTAATTAAATAAAAATAAACATATATGAGATATATGTGTTATACTATAAAGGATATAGTGTATAATAAATATTTAATATAAATGTTGTATTAAGATAATGTAAAATTAGTTAAAATATTAATTGAATAAAATTAGTTAAATAAGATTTAATTAATATAATATTATATATAAGACTATTATATAGGTAATATGAAATATAAAAGTAACATAATAATAAAACTTATATAATATGAATGTATAAACTAAAGTTGGAACATTAAGAAACCCTAAATAGACTTGATGAATAAATACATATGTACATGTACGTATACCAGGATTTCCGATGTATCCAACACTTGAATCATGAGGTATTTCATTAGAAATACATTATTCCATAAATCAGTATCATTTGATATAATATATTATAGATTATGAATCTTTAATATAAAGTAGTCCTCTATCATTTATATATTAATAGATTACTTGCATACATTTTAGTTGTTGAGTTTTTCTCAAGCTAGGGATGTTATGTGTAGTACTATTAATATGTTGAATAGACGAGGTAAGACAACTGCACGCATTTGTTGAGCTTTCCTCAAGGTACGTGCATTATACTTAGGACGTCGTGAAATGATGTGTCCGAGTGAATAGTCCCACTTTACTTGTTGAGCTTTCCTCAAGGTAATGGCGGGATTAAAATAAGGAACCATGGGTTAGGAGTTGCGTACAACACAAACGATAAGGAGTTATCCATATTATGTTTGTAGGCCTATGATTTTTTGAGCTTTCCTCAAGGTCAGAATTCCAAGGCATATGAGTCCTAACACCCACATTTGAAGTCAAAAGACTTCTATGCAACAAATCGCCCCGAAATGGACCTAATTTTGACCCAATAAAAGCCCGTCGAACATTAGGCCCATTTCAAGGTGAGTTGTTAAGTTAATAAATTTAAAACAATACATAGTACGCAGAGCTATCTATACTTTTAGAACTCACAGCGAAATGGATAAAATATAATATCAGAAACAAGTCCTTATTTCATAAAAGAAAACCATTTTAGAAACATAATATGTTATTGCCAAATATTACAACATGTCCCCATAAAACCTTCATATTACAATATTCCAAAATAACATAACTATTTGAACTGGGTACAACAAAAGTATTTAAAAAGCATAAATAGATAGATAACTGCCAAAAGTCTTCATTTCTACATTTATCTCCAAATTCAGCATTGGCTCCTTTAACCTGTGTGTTGTAATAAGGAGTGGGTTAGAATAACAAATGTTTGGTGAAATAAAAATCTCAAGCTTTACCATTATTTTATTTGGGCAGCATCATTTAGATAAGGAAATATGTCTTACATATTCAAACCATACCATACTAATAATTTTAACTGTATACCCAAAGGCCTTTCCAGTCCAATTCCAAAATTAACGCAACTACCATGCATGATGCAAGACTAAGCATCCAAAGCACTTGATACCTTTTATTGAGAATTAGGCAGACTCTAACCATTTAATACCTATAAAATAGGCAGGTCCCCGTCATTTAATACCTAACCCATTTCCAAATTCTAATGCAACTAATCGTTAATGATGCAAGAGAGAGAACCCAAACCACTCAATACATTTTTAATAGGAACTAGGCAGACTCTGACCATTTAATACTTATAAAATAGGCAGGTCTCCATCATTTAAGACCTAACCCAAGGCGGGTCCCTACATAGTTCTCACAAACGGACATCGTAAAGAAGTCCATTAGGCCACTTAATACTTCTCCTAAGGAAAGAGGCGGACCCTACAATGGTCACTTAATACCTCTAATCCGAAGCAGACCCCTGCTGTAGATTCCACCTATCATATCAACAATGTGATTATGATCCATAACCCAAACTGTGACATCTCAGATTAATCTAACTATTCGTAGGTACTGGTAGCTAGATTGATTGGGCAGATCCACCTTAAAGAATTCGGACTAACCTCATGTCCACTGGGATTATTTATTATAGGCGATGTCCCTATGAAAATTTAGACTGACCTCGCATCCCTATAACTTAGTCATACTTTATATATATACCAATTGTATACATACACTACCCTATGAAAATTAATAATTAAGGCCATATAAGGTAACCCCTTATTTCGCCTTTAATTATGGATTAATTCCAATAATTATCATTAACTACCTTTCTACAAAATTAATACCATTTACTACTCTATTAATTCTAATCAATACATTCAATACAATATAATTATTATGTTATAACTTTAATAATCAATAAGTTAATATTACATACACACATGCACGAGATTCGAATAAAATATCTCTAATCACACGCAAAGAAACAACTAATTAATTTAAATGTCAAACTCATACAAGTACCAAACTCCAAACAAAAATATAGCTAATATCTTTAGCCAACAACCGTCTTCTATACAAAAAGGAATAATACCAAACTCATTTCATGTTAACATAGTAGAATTACCTCCTCTAATTCAAGGAAATCAATTCTTATAATTTAGATCTTTTATATTTTATTCAATTTTTACACAAAGCAACTTGAAGTGAAAAGGGTCCATATATGTTTGATTTACAGAAATAGGTGGTGCAAACTACAATATGATTAAATTCATACTTTGCACGTCATTTCTAACTTTATTTTCTTTTAGAACCCTTTTTCTACTACAAGTGAAATCAAAAGAAATAAAGTGGAATAGAGTATAAATTATCTAAATCTCAATTACAGATCTGATTCTACTATGTTAATACAAACAATTGAAATTCCAGCATATTCAAATATTAACATTTAATTAGGGAAATTCTGGGGGTTTTAGATGTTATGTTTTTGTTTACCAAAATTTCCCAAGGCATACATCAAACCTAAATAGATACTATTCAATTACAAAAATGTAAAAAACTTGATATTTCTAATTACAGAGAACTGCTTGCTTCTTAACTGGATTTGATTCCACCACGCCTAATTCCCTCTTAGATCTCCGTCTTTTAGAATATACAATAAAGCGAATTGTATATAAAAATTAGATTTAGAACAAGAATAGAAGTAGAAATTAGAAGAATCAAACATCTATCTCTATTAGATCTTCCCCTTTCTAAATATACAAAAAATAGATTGTGTATATATATATATATATTAGATTTCAGAAATTAGAAGATAGAGAGAAGGAGGATTAGGAATTTTATTTAAATTAGAGATTAGATATTAGAATTACTTATCAGAAAGTTTAGTATTTCTAAAAACCTAAGGGGAAAGAATTTGACAAAGCTTCGCCATTGTTACTGAATTTTATGAAGAAATGTGAGGGGTGTAAGAGAAGGAACCAGAACGGTCCGATTAAAAGTAATCAAATTCAGGTTGTTCAGGCCTCAAAACCCTACCCGCCTTCACTACTTACCAGTCGACCGCTTGCCTATGCGCGGTCGACCGGCCTCTGCTTATGACTGTGAATTTATTTCTTTCCCTTTATTTTATTTTTTACTTAATTATTACTTAATTTAATTCTTACATTACACACGTTACTTTAACATGTTACTTAATGTTAAGTATCTCTTAATGTTTAAATATTCAAATTTAAACTCGTTTGAATTATTTTAAATTCGAAAAATTTAAACGTCCATAACTTCCCCATTCAAACTTCGATTTCAACATGTTATATGTGGAAATTGTTCAGAAAATTATCATAGGCACAATGCTGCAACTTCCATGACCAAATTTCAACATCTACAAAATTTTCATTTTAACCTTATTTTAATGATTTAATTTCTTATTAAATTTTACAGGGTGTTACATTTTTCCCTTAAAAAGGATTTCGCCTTTGAAATCACCAAGGGCAGATAGTGTAATGCATACTCAACAACCATGTTACACGACCAACTTATTTATAGTAATCTACATAACCATCTAATCAACCAAAAATACAATGTGATTATGTATGCAAAATACTATAAATGAGCTCAATCCTAACGTGAATGCAAGGTTATGACATATAGACATGTATGCAAACATCATTAATATACATAAAATTCTCTATATGAGTGCAAATAATAGTAAAAACCATTGCAACCATCTTCTACCATCCAATTTAGTAACCACAATGCAACCAAATGTTAAATGTTTAGGGAGAAAAGTTTACCATAGAAAAGCCCGGGATGAGAAACTTTCATCTTTTCTTCGGTTTTCCCATTTGCTTTCCGCTGGGTTATATCCCTGTTGACCACAAGCCAACCTAATATCTTTGTTACGAAGCCTCTTAATACCATGCTTCACTATGCGGGCGGGAGCATGAGGGGGCGATAGACTCTGTTTCAACATCAATTAATTGATCAGGCTCTACTACATAGGTAATGTCATGCAGACATTCCCTGAAGTGTGGAACATGAAAGATGTCATAGGCTCCTGCTAACTGTTCTGGAAGCTCCACCTAATAAGCAAGATTCCCCCACACTCTCTGAAATCAAAAAAGGCCCAGCAAACCTTGGCGCCAACTTCCCAGATGTACAAAACCTCATATCATTTTTAAGAAGGGAAACCTGAACGAATACCATGTCCCTAAAAAATCTAATCCCTTTCTTCGCCTATTAGTTTAGGACTCTAGACGATCCTGTTGGCCTTCATTCGCCACTTAAACACTTCTACCTTCTTCAAGATCTTCTAAAATCCATGGTGCAAGCTCTCAACAAATATTCTAAAATTCAAAGTTGTTCCCAAATCCAATTTCAAAATCCTCCAAATTTACTAGTGAACAAGGATCTCTATCACAAAAGTGCTAACTGGAACTCCATGTAGTCACACCATTTTCTGGACATAAATCTGTGCTAGAGATGCTGCAATCCTATTACTTCCAATAAAAGTAAAATGAGCCAATATACTATGACCTAAATAGCATCATTACCTTTAGGCAACCCATCTATAAAATCCACCGGTACATGCTCTCACTTCCAAATTGGAATTTCCAATGGTAATAACAATCCTTTGGGCTTGCCTTGCTTAGCCTTAATCCTTTGGCATATCAAATATCTGGAAACAAATTTAGCGATTCTCTCTTCATCCTTGACCAGTTCGAAAAGTCTCTTCATATCCTTATACATCTTAGCACATTTGGGGTGAATGATGACACTCTATAAGTTTTAGATTCGAAGCATTCTAACCTAATTACCTTACTAACTTCCAGTTTTATCTTTGGTTTATCGCTAGTTAAGTGTCCTTATGAAATTTCCTTATTTACGATGTTCCATAATATATATAAATATATATATGTATGTATGTATATATATAGCGATCTAGTCCCATCCCTAAAATCAACACAATGATAAAACAAGAACATGCCTTATACCATATCAAACACTTTTCCTAAAGGAGACAACTAGCGATTTCAACCCAAAAACTTCTAAAAGAAAATTTTGCTCGAAGCTTCCCTTAGTCGTTAATTGGTGTCAACGATGTTGGGGTCCAAATGCTCCTTACCAATTTAAGATGAACATTCCTAGAATGTCATTCCACCATTGCCCACCTTCCTTAATTTTCCTTCTTAGTTCTAATAAATATCCATTACCTATAATAACTGGTCATTAATGTTAAAATTGACAGTCTCTAATCAATCTTTATTTAATCTCTTTCAATCTACTACCAGTTTCAAAATTCACTTATGTGACGACGCATCTTTCTGACCTTTGGGAATGATACTTAATACATCCTTGATATTCGTATGTTGTTGCCCAAGCATCCAAAAGGCGAGTTTTTGTAGGGTAAAACAAAAGAACAGAAAAGAAAATCTGACAACGGAACAGTAAGTGATAATATAACAATATGATAATACAAAAGGTTATTCCTTAATATGGAGTTATCAAAGTTACACAAAAATACTACAACTATCAGCCTAGGTCGTTTGACACCCTGCCTTTACACTTGCTGACCCAAAATACACTTACATAAATAAACATAACTGTGGAAATAGATAACTAAATGGATAAGGAGCCTCCTGCTCATCCATCATCATCATCTCCAAAGAGCTTAAAGAAACCTGCTACTCACAGATTGAGTAACCAAGAGTTTATAGAAAAAAACACTCGGGTAAGACAATAAGCTTGGTATGAGTAAACTCTACACAAAGGATGGAAATAAACAACAACATGTGAGACCATGCCGCCAAATGCGGAATGGATTTCCCCTAACAATAACAACATCCATCCTCAAGTAATGGGAACAATCTAGAACAAAACCCAAATTTGAAAGAATGGGCCTAAATAATATCAAAATCAAAACTTAGAGAATGCGCAAAATAATTAAATGTCAAGAAGAGCTTCAATCACCACTCGATGCAATTAAGAAACAAATTCAAAGGTTTGAATCAAAGGCAAGGAAATGAAAATTTCCAATAATGACTAGGAGGGTGCGCCCCTCTTACTGAAAGTATACCTCCGGAAAATATACTTAAGAGGGTCATATCTCCATGCCTCTCTCGGGAACTCCAAGCCGGATCCCACCAACCTTACCAAGTATCCGAGTATTCCATATCTTAGTGTGCATATGTCCAAAACTGATCTAGAGTAGATGTGATAATACCCTAATGGGAGCAACCCCACAAAGCTTAGCCTCCACTCGCTCTTTAGTATTAGTCATTTCAGATAAAGGATATCAACGCTTAATGAGCAACAAATCATCTTAAATTAATGATAGAGAAAGAAGAAAGCTGAATTGATAGTCAATAAATCAACTATCAGGAATATTTAAAATGATTGTATATGAAAATTAAATCTCATACCCTTACCACTACTTTTCGATTTCAAACATGTACTATTCCTCGGTTGAAAATGAAGTCGGGAAAGGGAAGGTAGTGTTACCTCTAGGCATTGCCTTGACAATAATTTTAACCTTTGAGGTAGAAATGAGTTTCCATACCTCGATGTTTATTGCTAAGAGTACGACTAAATCCTTTCCATATAAGCGATATCGTTTAACGAAAATTAAATTTCTTATCCTTTCCGTAGCTGAATCAACTTTTAACTTTTAAAACCAAACTTGTGCTGAGATTTCACATTACAAATATTAACTTTAAACTACATTATTAAAATTGATTAATTGACTTTAACTGTAACAACCCTACACTACAACAAAATGCACTATCCATAGCACTAATACATAGCGTTGCTGCTTTTTATACTATTAAAATCATATGAAGTACAATTTTCACCGCTATGTCATGTAAAGGCGGGAACAAAAATTTTAGGCGGTCATGCATTTTTTTTTTCAACGCTACGCATTATCTTCCCCATTTTCCCTTTGTCTCCTGAAAAAGAAAGAAAAGACTCCTCTCCCTCTTTCTCTTCAAAAATCCCTAAACCACATCAAGTCGTTCTTCAAAAAATCCCTAAATCAAATCAAATCACCCGATGCCCCTCCAATCTGAAGAACTGCCCCACTTTGTCTCCCTAAATCACGCACAGTAAATCCAATGTTGCTCCAATCCGAAGAACCACCATCAAAGGTACCTATTTAGTTACAAAGTTTGATGATTGTCTAACTGTTTTGTATGCCGTTAGAGCCCTATTTTGTTGTAAGAAATACTTTTCAAGTTCAAATAAGTGCAAAATTTCTGAAATTTTATTCAACTTCATAATGGTTATGGCTTAGTTTTTCATTATTGTTGAATTAACGAGTCTAAAGCAAACTAGTACTTTTTTGCTATAGTTGAATATTGAATATACAATGCACTAGTCACCTATTATTTATAACAGTCTATATCTAACCTACCTGCTATGTGCTGAAGCTTCTGTTTTGATTATTTGCAATATTTGAGTTCTACGTACATTTATGTTATTATGACTACATAATGTTTGGCCCAATGTCATGCAGTATGCTTTATTTCAGTTAAGCTTTCAGTGGAATATCATGAGATATTGATCCCAATGTCATGCAGTCATGTAGTATATGGACTAATAAGGAAGTTCCTATTGTTCTTTCAAAGCATCTACTCTCTTATATTGTACTTCTGAATAAGTAATATGATTTTACTAGCTTCTTGAATATAATTAGAATAATTTTAGTCTATACCCAAAAAAAATTGCGTGACAATGTCGGTATAGAGTAATATTAGCTCTCTATACTGAATTATATAATCTTTCTACATGATTTTAGGCCAGGGTTAATTATATTTTCTTTTGTCTTCTTCAGTGTTTTGAGAATCAGGGTTGTGTTTTGAAGTTAGCAGATATAATGGCTAGTTTGCATCGGTAATCAGTTAAAAGCCTTGACACTTCCGGCGGTCCTAAGCTATTCACTGTAATTTATGACTATACTCATTGTTATTTTTCACGTCTTTATTGGATTATGTAATGAATTTGTTTGTTGCATTTCTTCTTCTTCTTTCAGTTCAAAAGCAGTACTAGAAAAATTCAGGAGATAAAGATAAATGTCTATAGAAACCTGGAAACCAGAAACGATATGCCCAAAATGGGACTTTTATGCTGGATGAGCTACTAAAGTGGAGGGTAAGTTTTGTTTTATTTTTTTTGTTTTTTGAAAGAAATGTTTTTTTCTGGTGTATGGGCGCTTGGAATTTCAAATTTCTTATGCAGATTTTTGTTTTAATAGAAATGTTTTTGTTAATGGTGATGTACGCTAGGAATTCCAAATTCATTAAGCAGATTTTGTGCAATAAAACAATTAAAATTTCAATCAATTGATTGACTGTTGTTGTTTTGATCAAGTAACTGGTTATAACAAATCACTTTATGATGTTTTTTGTTGAGATGATGCCATTAGTTCAGACTTCGGAGCTGATTTTATACTACAAGGAAAAGATTTTCTCTGAACTCATGAGTAGAATCAATATGAAAGCTCATTTATCACTTGAATCAATTTTGGAGTAAGTGTTTCTATTTCAGACGTCCCTTTCATTTATTTTCATTATGTGCATTATTATTAAGTAAAGATGCTATTGGATGGCGAAGCATGTCACAGGTTACCTTCTGAAATTACTGGCATTGAATACACTAAACAAATTTATTTTCTTGAATGATAGTACCTTTTGTGATGGTTATTTGCATCTTAATATGGAAGTAAGATGACAACTACAACAACCAATGTGTTGTTGCACATAGTAATATTAATACTGTAAAAAAAATCAAAAAAAAATTATTTTGTTTGAAGTATTATGCTGATGTTATTGCAAACAAAAATGCAGTTGTACATTGTAATCCGAAATACAAACATGAAACTAATAAAGACTAGTGTTTTTTTACGTTTTTTTTCTTTTAAGATTTTCCCGTGCTTCCTGTTTTTATATTTATATATGGTTCGAATGATGCAATACTTATTTTTGTTTTATTTCTTACACTGAGTGATCAACGTATTAGTATGTTCATTCACCTACTGGTGATAAACGATAATCTCTATGTTTTAGTATAAAATAATCAACTTTCAAACTAACGCCAGTCATCCAATCTTATTCCAGCACATGCCCGTGTGCGAAGCACAAATTCCATTCTAGTTATATCATAAATATTGGGATATAATTTATATTTAACTTCCCTTGTTTGTTTCCTAAAAAATTAAACTATAAAAGTAAATATTTTCTCTGTTAAAACTTAACAAATTTCTTCATCTTATTCCTTTTTAAACTTTCTAAATAGAATACATTTTGTTACTTACTACAATTTCACATTTATGCCTAAATAATTGAATATAGAGAGAAAGCTGTTTGTTGATATAAATGTTAATCTTTAAAATCTTTTCATATAAACCATTTTCTGATCTCTTGAATCACCTGTTCCATATTACAGCCTATATATGGAGCATCATTCGACTTTATGGACTGGAAATATATTTACAGAACTGCATTTAGTGATGTCATTACTCTTCCAAGTCTTCTGCATTTCTATAAATTTATAATGGAAATTCATGTTTCCATAGTCCAGTTTTCAACTTCATCCGCCTTGTGAACTGAGCTTCATTTCCTATTCTAGACAACTCAAAATGTTGTTTCTTGGTTGCTTCACTATTTTCATATCTCGGGTTCTGCACTTTCATACATTTTTTCCATTAACTTTGGCCAAACTTGTCTTCCTTTCTCCTTCGTTTTTCTATCATGGTTCTCCAGCTAGACTACAGTATAAGCAAAAATTTAAGGCTCCAAACTATGGGGAGTGTTTTTTTCATTTGGATACAGAGTTGATCGTCTAAAGGATATTTCTGCAAGCAACAATTTCCATGTCCATGCTAACACTTCTAAGAGTTTTTTCTGTTGACTTGGGTATAACACATCTTTTGTAACCCAATTGAGCAACAGCTGCAATACATTTATCCATTCTTGCAACCTATTAAGAAATAATATTAATATCAAATCATATGATGGGATTAAGCCAATACAAATATCTTTGTAGCTAGCCTTTTAAGGGATGCTAGAATTTTATTACTTATATCACACTTTTCATACTACAACATAAGAAGCTATTTAAAAATTCGAGTTGAATTAATTTTCTCAAAAACACATGTTTTCTTACGATTTAGAAATGTTAATGGTACATCCCTCACTTTGGTATTAAAAAGTAGAAAAATGATTTATTTTTATGGTATTTTTAGAAATGTTAATAGAAAAGCTTAAATCTAAATGCTCTTAGCATCTATCTACGTTTAATATTTTTCATCATAAAACATTTTATTCAAAGGGATTTATGTCATTGGTGGGGTAAAATTATTGCATAGTTAAAAAAATCGATTCTTATTACCATAAAATATATAAGTTAGACAAAGCATTTCCAAGAGTACAAGGTTAAAAAATTCACCGGCTAAGTATTGGTGAATTCTTCTCAACTCAACATTGAAAAATATCAACCTTTGGTCGAACCTTTGGGAATTACTGAAGGGTAAAAAACAGATATGAATTTATCTGTTTGTAGTTATATGTACGATTAAAGTCCAAATTGCAATTTCTTTTATTATTTAAGTCAAAATTGCAAATAACTTAGAATAATGAAAAGCGACTAATGAATGTAGTAAGGCCATGAACATTGCATATGATGTTTGCTTTGCTTGCAAAATTAGGCATCAAGTTAAGGCAATAAAAAGAGTATGTCAGAGGTGCAAAGTAACACAGAATAACAAGGAAATAGCCATAATAAATCCCAAAAAGGGAGAAAGTGAGTATTTTTGCATCAACACAGTGATGAAATTACTGAAACCAGAATAAATTTGTACGTATGTGTATACTATACCTATAAAACTGACATAGTTGAAAAACATTGCATCATACCATTACAGGTTACCAACATTATAGTTACAGAGTATAGTGAACTGTTATTTAAATTTTTGATCTTCAATGCATCATATCATGCGGATGTTAGTTGCAAATCTCATTTCTGTACCTAAATTTTAGCTTATTGCTCTTTAAAGGTCTCACTGGAAGATTTTGGCCATGGTTGGGAATGTTCTTATTGAGCTCATACAATTCTTCAATGCGAGCACCATGGTACTGAAAGTATATTTCTCATTTTTATTGTTCCATCACATCAAGCATTTCTTGGACTTAATGTTTGATCAATATGCTCGCTATTAAGTGCCACTGCTTCTGTACCCCAAGTACTTCTCTATCTTTGATTATCTTTCATGGTTATCAGATTTCACATTACCTGATTCTTTTATTTATTTTTCATATAGATGTAATTATACTTACTGGTGGAAGTTGAACTGCTGGGTGACGCAGTTTTGGTTGATGGGGTAATGCGGTTTTTGGTTGATGGGGTATTGGTGGAAGTTGAAGTTACAATATTTGTTGTAGGCGAATAGGTGATGTACAGGTTGCGTTGTTGGTGATTCGAGTTGTTGTTTTAGGGAGGGAAGTTGCGGATGGTGGTGTGCAGTTTGTTTGAAATTGTTCGGTTTTTGGTGAAGAGGCAGCTTTGGGTGGTTGCTGTAGTGGAGGATTTGATGTGCGGTGTTTTTTGAGGTGTGCTGGTGGTTTTTGGTGATTTTTGGTTGCTGTTTGTTGTTTCAGGGGTGGTGATGAAGTTTTAAAATTTGGATGAGAAGGCGTTTGGTTTGCGGGGTCTGTTTGTGGGTGCAGGTGGAAGAGCGTTGGCAGTTTTGGTGATGGTGAGTTTGGAGTCTGCAGTTTAGTGTGATGGAGGCGATTCGGGCTGGAGAAGTTGCGGAGGCAAGGAGGAAGTGTTACAGGCAGAAGTGTTTTTGATGTATAGGGAGGTTGAAGTTGGTGTTATCGATGCAGATTGTGTTTGAGTTGGTTGGTGGCAGTTTGTAGATGATGGGGTGGTTGAAGTTGGTGATGAAATTAACTATTTGACTGGTGTGTTAGTAAGTTGTTGATGCAAACATGTATGATGTACTATGTATGGACATGGATAAAGATGTTTGAATGGTATGTATGTAATATTATGTACGGACATGGGTAAAGAGGTTTGACCGATATGAACGAAATATTATGTTTGGATATGGAAGAGTTGTTGAATAAGATGTATGAAATATTGTGTTTTAATTTACATAATTTTTGTTTTGTAAAATCTGTTATATTTATATGGAATAAGAAATGGGTGAAAATGGATATTATATATGTGGGAAAGCGAAAGCAGCAGCAAAATTCTGTAAATTAATATAACATTCAATAGCGTTTCATAAACGCTGTCATATACCAAATGCTATACAAATAAGCATGATAGACGCTATAAAAATACACATAAAAAACGCTACAGAAAGCAACCGTGGGATATATTTCCTATAGTTTTTTATCTTAATAACACTGAGAAAACGCTATAGAAAATTTATTTTTCATAGCGTTTTATTTCCTACTATTAAAGTTTATGGTCTACCATAGCATGTCGTTCCACAGCGATCTCTGAAACGCTATGGTAAGGTATAATAGCGTTTCTTAAGCGCTATTAAAGCCCCTGTTTGTTGTAGTGCTATTTTCCTATGCAGTATAAATTAAATAAATTTAATAAAAATAAAAGTGTTTGAATTCGTGATAATTATAATTTTGAAAAATAATTTTTTTAGTTAATTAAATTCTATTTAATTTAAGATTTTGATTTAATAAACTAAAATTAATAAATTCTTTTTGGATAATTTATTAGAATCGAATATATTATTTAAATTGAATATAAACAATTTTAAAGTGTAAGTAGTTGTCATGTGACTAAAATAGTGAGAAATAAATAAGCATACATTGTATTGAATAAAATTGTATAATTGTTGAAATATAAATTTGTGGAATAAAATGTGAATTAATTTAAACTAATTGAAATTATAGTAAATAAAATTTAAGGACTAAAACATGCCCAAGCCCAAACTTATTTTCCTTAACCAGTTTTCCTCTTTAGATTTCTCTGGACCGAGATCCCTCTCTATTTCTCAAGTAAGCTGTATCCTCTAATTCAGTTTTCAAAACCTAAAATTAGAACGAGGATGCATTCATAAAAAAAGGTAATAGAAATGCGATTGCCTCAGGTAGGTGTGACAACTCCGCCTCGCACAGGGAAGCCATGACAACAGCGGTTGAAGGAGGGTGGCACGTGAGGTGCGATTTTGTTTCTGCGACTTATTGATGTCACGCTGAAGTGAAGTGCAATTTGCTGAACTAGGGGAAGGCGAAGCTAAGATAGAGGAGCTGTAGTCAATGCTTAAGGCCATGACGAGGCAATAGCGATTGGTGGTGCGACCTTTTAACAATAGGCCTGATTCTAGCTATGGTGACAATAGCTTATATGGTGGTAGAAGCAATAACGGTTATGTGGTGACCAACGAAAATGTCACAGTAAGAGGTAGTGCAATACGGGCAGGAGACGTATGAGCAGGTGGAGCAAGGCGTGGTTGGTGTTATTTGGGCAGTGATGTTGAGGTGGTTGGGTTGTATCGACGATGGAGCCGAGTTGAAGCTGTTTACTGATTTGGTAGTTCGAGCATTATTCGGTGAGTTTTTCTTTTAACTGACAAGTATACATATATTGTGTTGAGCTTATATATATTATCCCAATTAAGATTAAATTGCATGGTTGAATCATTTGTTTGGTATTGTGATGAATTTAGATGATATTGATTGCTTGTTGCTATATTGAATGAAATTGAATTGGTAGTTTGGTATATCAACTTGACTGTGTGGAACTGGATATGGTTAGGGATTGATTGAGAGATTTTATGACAGTTGGATGTATCGATTTACAAACGGAGCTCGGTCCATTTGTGAATTGAATTAGATAATTATTTGTATGCTAATCTATAAATATTTTACTAAATTTTATTTAATTTAGCTATTTTTAATTTCACAAAATATATTTTAACTATAAACATAAATATAGTTTTCTATTGGTTATAAAACTCTATTTCAAATCAATATGGTAATTTATTATAAGTTTGGAATTGTTTTAAAGGAAAATAAAATATATTGATATTTTATAAAATGTAATATGAAATCAATCATATTATTTCTAAGTGATATGAATATATATATATTAGATTATGAATATATTAAATTGTTTTGGCGAGTATTGTATTACTTAATAATGCTATTTGATTATATAAAATTATGAAATAAATTTTATATGTAATATTCAGCTTTAGAATCTAATTTGGGAATTTAAATTGAGTTTCCTAATGTTATTAGTAAATATTTAATAATTGACTAAGTTTATATAAATTGGGAAATTAGTTATTTGTTATGAATATTAAATTATATCCGAGTTTAGATGATTACTTATTTACTTCTGGAATATGTATTATTATCCATTTCTTAATATTTATTTTATAATATAAAATTATATATCGTGAATGGTTTATTATTAAGAATTGATTTGTTTATTTATATATATATTTAAATAATCTATTTTTTAATAGTTCCCAGATTATTCTTTTCTTATTTATTGAATAAGAATTATATAGTGATTCACTATTGATATTAATTTGAGTTATATTTTAAGATGATACGGTGATGACATCTTTCTATTTGATTTGTGAGATTCATTTCTGTGCGATGTGAAATTTGAATAAACGGATTAGTAATACTTTTTCGGTTATTCATCGGTCTTGTCATATAGAAATATCTAGTGTGGATTGAGTGTAATTTGTGTGGATTGAATAATTTGCGGTGGTATGATAAATCGTTATGTTATTTGTTTGATTATTCATTATAAGTAAATGTCACTCAAACGGGGATTACACTCATGTGTATAGGTGATACTCGGTGAGGAGTATCGTATGGTTAGTTGTTGGCTTATGAGAGCTGCGTATCGACCTAATATTTGAGATATGTGTAGCTATACGATTTGAGTATTATACAACCATCCATATTGTATCCAGCTTTCTCTATTTTCCGAAAGTGAACCAGATTGGACAGTATCCACCCGACGGTCTGATCGTGGGGTCGCGCCCTAGATCCGCGACACTGTAGTTATATATCCCTTTGATATGTATCACAGTATTGGTATAGTAGATGGAATGTTGCCCATAGCCCCTTTTGTCGCTTATGCTAGCAGTCTATTACCATTAGGGACAAAGCAAGGTCGTGACCGAGGCAACGCGTAGACGAGCCACTGGTGGATGGGGTCACGATGTCCGTCGAGGTAACTGAAGACTATAGGAATAGACGGTTACTCTGCGGTAGACCAAGGTTCCTGAAGCAAGCTAGCGGTTAGCGACTGTCAGTCTACCTGTCTGGTTTAAGGTATGTGAGTGTAGTAGATTGCCATATGCCTTAAAGACTATAGGAATAGACGGCTACTCTACGGTTGGCGAGTAGACCTGTGTTCCTAGAGCAGGCTTGCGGTAGGCGGCTATCAATCTCCCATTAGATTCAAGGTATATATGTGTTGTGGATTAGCATATGTGTCTCTTTCCTATAATGAGTTGACTAGACTAGAGACTGTTTGAGTCTAAAGTGTAGTCAGTCCCCATTATATCCATATTGTTTGATGATTTGATATTTTGAGATAGCCTTTATTATTGATTATGATTTGAATTGTATTGAATTATCTTTGTTATCGCTTGAATGGTTTGACGGGCTATTTCACATTATCCATTGATTATATGATTTTATGATATTGTATTAGAGCATTGCTATGGGTTTGCCCGATTCACTTGATGATTTCATTTTCTACGATGATGTTTTATTGTATGGATGATTCACCCATTGGATATATTATTCTTTATTTATATTGAATTATTTATATGGGTGATGACATTTTATACCGGGTTTTGTGATGTTTTACTCTATATGATATTTGAGTTTGTATGAGATAATATTATTATATTATTACCCAGTATATACCGAATACCATATATTTATTAACATTGGATTTAGATATAGTCTAACCCGTTTATTATTTATATAATACTCGAGTCAGTCCGAGACATTTCAGGTACAGGGATGACATGACCAACTTGTGTTTTACTAGGCTTAGAGGAGTATAATATTAGGATTGTATATGATATCAGATTCATTATATGTATATATAATTAACATTGAGTTGTATTGTATTCTTATAACATTAATGTATTTTATATATTATATGTTATCGCTGCGATTGACTCTATGTTCTCTGTTAATATACTGTATATTATGTATTGTTCTTTCCTAGAGGCACACGTGTCTATTGCTTTGTACTAATATTGTGTACATATAGATTATTTATTTATCAGATGTTTTTAAAACGTACCAGTGTTAGTCCAAGACAATATTCATGTGTGTACCCCATATAGCCTCATTCTTCGTATTATCTGACACTATTACTCCGTAACGCTCTTGCATATGAGTATAGCGGTGGGGGCAATATAGAATGGTATCATAGCATGTTCAGAACAATACATCATATATAAGAGACACGAGTCTGGACCTTAGAGAGACTTAGAGTCCCTATCTCATAGGATGTGTTGGGTAGTTACCCTATATTGAAGGGATAGTAGGAGTATGCGATGATTATTGGGGTAATCATCTTTGGATGCACTTATTATTTTTCATATTATATATATTATTTTTATTCCTATCACTTCTGTGTATCTCCGTTTGGAATTTAAGTTTTTGATGGAGATGGGAAATAAGAGTTGTTGGCCTAACGAGTAGTGTCGGTATTGATAATGGTGAATAACCTCTATGTGGTTTGAATATGAAAGAAGTGATCTAGTAGCGATAAGAGTTGCGCGGCGGAAAATGATAGATAATTATCCGCTGAAGGCATTTGGTTGTTTGTTTGAAATTGACTATTGATTTTATTGATGTTTGTTTACTTATATGATGATATGTGATAATTTTTGTTGCTGTTGATGGTTGATAAATTGGTTGTATATATAGGTTACGAGAATAATTATTTTTTTGTTCTAATTCAAAATAACCACAAACCAATACCAAACTCGGTGAAGACAAAGGAAGTGTCTCCCTTTGATTTTGCTTGTGGTGCTTAGAATAGCTTCGACTTCATCGATTCTAATTACCTTGTCATTTTTGAGTAGGAGCTCTTTGGTCAGTCTGTTATGTCATTGTCTATGCTGCTACATTTGTGTTATTTCTTGCATCAGAGTTTCTGTCATTGTAGAAGTTATTGCCTCAATTTTGGCAATGTGGTTTGCAAATGCGTTTTGCCTATGCTTGGGTATTGTTAGATTTTAGTGTGATTCCCTAGTGAACTCTCAAATAAAAGTGTCCGCGGATGCGGCGCAGTGGAATGAGGCTTGAGTTCTAGTAAAAAGATCCAGGTTCGATTCCTACCATGCGCTTCCCTATCATATATAAATTTACCCGAAGTATAGGGGTTTGGATCAACGGACGGACGGTTTTACTATACTCTCCTCAGGAGTTTACTGGCCCGCCGGGTTCTACTGAGTTCCAAAAAAAATAAGAAAAAAGAAACAAACTCTTAAATAAAAGTGCCTATAAGGCATCTCAGCGGAACATTTAAAAAAAGTCCCACCTGTATTTTAGTTTTCAGCTATCATAATTAGATGTTAGGTTTAGATGACCTTCTTATTTAGAAAGTACTAATATATACGTACCTATTTTCGTACTTGTTCCTTCTATTATTAATTTGTTTCCATTAATTTTTCTCTGAATAGAATTGTTGCTTCTGTAAAACTTAGAAACGGTGAATGGTAATCCACCCAGATAAGTATGTTAGTGAAGGGTTAATAATGTTAAAAATTACTTTTATAATATAACAGTTAGTTATTAGAATTATGTTAGAAATTTAGAAATTAAAGATATGATCTGCCCATTTGGTACTCAATCAAGACTGACAATATTTTAAAGACACTCCTAAAAATCCACATTCAAAAAGAAAATCCACTGCTACAATGCCATTCAGCAACAAGTTAGCATATCTCATCCTAAGTCCTTACTTAATACTAACATTTAAAGGAACATGTATAGTGTAGGCATGAGAGCAAGTTAGAACATAAACATGAGAATAGATTCAAAAGGAAATGAAGAAGATTATGTTATACAAACAATATAACAAATTGGCTGTTGTCATCAACTGAACTCTGCATTTTTGTTTTATGTGATTTTATGGTAACCATGGCATGGGAAAAAAAGACAAACAAACAAACCAAAGCAAAGTCATAAATGGTGAAATTTGAAACTGCATATGACATGCTATCCACATATATAAATTGCATTGAAATCATAAATGAACCATATGGTTGTCCACACAGTTAGAAGTTTATCTTATTATTTGCAAATCTGTTTGACAACATGCATTTTGCATTATTTACATGAAAATTTGCTCCAGACACTAACAAAACACTATGCTTAAACAAGCTATAATAGGAGATTTGAAAATTTTCACCTAGATATGTTTTATTATTATGGTCATAACTTTTGATTCAATGGCCCGATTTTGATGAAACTTCTTTCATTGGAAAAATATTTTAAAACAAAACAACTTCTGTGTTCATCACTTTTAGAAATTTTGAGATTTATCGGTTTTAAAGTTTGTTTGAAAACAAAATTAAAATTGTGGCATGAACTATAATTTCTGAACTATAGTGTTGTGTTCATATGACCATAAGTTTTAGTCGGTTTATTCGATTTCGACGATTTTGCCCTTTATGGAAAGCTAAGAGTATGAGTTACAAATTTTATGTTAAGTGTTCACAAAATTTTGTCGTTTGATAAACTAAAATGCACTTTTGTAAGGTGGACCTGCAATATATATTGAATTTTCTAAGGTTGTTATATTTAATAAAATAACCATGACTTTTGCCCGTCACCATATTTTCATGGCCCGAGAGGTTTTTCGAAAAGCTATTTGAATAATCTCCAACTTTACTATTGAAATCATAACTAGTCATTTTGCGATTTTGAAACTTGTCGGAAAGTGATTAAACATGGAAATTGCGTTTTATTTCCACCATATAAACGCATATTTAATATATTACCTTACATGAAGCTAATCTTAAAGTTGAGTTGAGTATAGGTACAATGGAGTACATATATGGATTATTGGCGATGATGGCATGCTTTTGCTTGATTTATTGTAAGCTAAATTGCTTTAAAATGCTAAAAACAAGGTATGTTTTATTTAAAAGTAATAAATATTGTGAATTATATACCGTGTGGAAAATTTGATTATATATGTTGTTTCTGATCATGTTTTGATCGATGTATATCTCATTTATCATATTATCATTGCTCAAAAGTCTCTCCGTATGAAGGAGACTCTGCCGAAAAAATTTCGGGAGTTAGAAAATTTTCATATGATTATATTATTTGCGAAAAATAAAAGACGTTAAAATAAATCGTTTTAAATTCTTAGCATACGATGAAATGAGTTGGAATGTAAAAGCCACATAGAGGATCGAGTAGTTTGGTTCGATAGTAGTTTGTTGAATACGAAGAAAGTTCAGGATTTGAGTTGTGTATGATGTTTCCTTATAAGTAATTGCGAAAACGCAATTTTCTTAAGGGGGAAGTCTATAACAACCCTGTTTTCCTACACCATATAGATTAAATAAACCTAATTAAAATAAAAATGTTTGAATTCGATTTTAATAATTATAATGTAAAAGCCACATAGAGGATCGAGTAGTTTGGTTTGATAGTAGTTTGTTGAATACGAAGAAAGTTCGGGGTTTGAGTTGTGTATGATGTTTCCTTATAAGTAATTGCGAGGACGCAATTTTCTTAAGGGGGGAAGTCTATAACAACCCTGTTTTCCTACGCCGTATAAATTAAATAAATTTAATTAAAATAAAAATGTTTGAATTATATTTTGATAATTAAAATTTTGAAAAATATTTTTTTTAGTTAATTAAATTCTATTAAAATAAGATTTTGATTTAATAAATTAAAATTAATAAATTCTTTTTGGATAATTTATTGGAATCGAATAAATTATTTACACTAAATATAAACCATTTTAAAGTGTAAATAGTTGTCATGTGACTAAAATAGTGAGAAATAAATATGCAGACATTGTACTGAATAAAATTGTCTAATTGTTGAAATATAAATTTTTGGAATAAAATGTGAATTAATTTAAACTAATTGAAATTATAATAAATAAAATTTAAGGACGAAAACATGCCCAAGCCCAAACTTATTTTCCTTAACCATTTTCCTCTCTTGATTTCTCTGGACCGAGATCCCTCTCTACTTCTCAAGTAAGCTGTATCCCCTAATTCAATTTTCAAAACTTAAAATTAGAATGAGGATGCATTCATAAAAAAAAGTTAGTGGAAACGCGATTGCCTTAAATAGGCACGACAACTCCGCCTCACTTAAGGAAGCCATGACATCAGCGGTTGAAGGAAGGTAGTGCGTGAGGTGCGATTTTGTTTCTGCGACTTATTGACGTCGTGATGAAGTAAAGTGCAATTTGCTGACCTAGTGAAAGGCGAACCTAAGATGGAAGAGCTGCAGTCAATGCTTAAGGCCGTGACGAGGTAGCAACGATTGGTGGTGGGTCCTTTTAATAGTAGGCCCAATTCTAGCTATTCCGACAACAGATTCTATGGTGGTAGAAGCAATAACGGTTATGTGGTGGCCAACAGAGATGTCGTAGGTAAGAAGTAGTGCAATACGGGCAGCAGACGTATGAGCAGGTGGAGGAGCAAGGCGTGGTCAGTGTTATTTGGGTAGTGATGTAGAGGTGGTTGTGTTGTGTCGACAATGGAGCTGATATAAAGTTGTTTACTGATTTGGTAGTTCGAGCATTATTCGATGAGTTTTTCTTTAAACTCACAAGTATATCTATATTGTGTTGAGCTTATATATATTATCCTAATTAATGATTGAATTGCATGGTTGAATCGTTTGTTTTGCATTGTGATAAATTTAGTTGATATTGATTGCTTGTTGCGATATTGAATGAAATTGAATTGGTAGTTTGGTATATCAACTTAACTGTGCAGAATTGGATATGGTTATGGAGTGATTGTGAGATTTTATGACAGTTGGATGTATCGATTTACAAACGGAGCTCTGTCCATTTGTGAATTGAATTAGACAATTATTTGTATGCTAATTTATAAACATTTTACCAAATTTTATTTAATTTAGCTATTTTTAACTTCACAAAATATATTTTAATTATAAACATAAATATAGTTTTCTATTGGTTATAAAACTCTATTTCAAATCAATATGGTAATCTATTATAAGTTTTGGAATTGTTTTAAAGGAAAATAGAATATATTGATATTTTTATAAAATATAATATGAAATCAATCATATTATTTCTAAGTGATATGAATATATATTAGATTATGAATATATTAAATTGTTGGATAGTACCGTATTACATAATAATGGTATTTAATTATATAAAATTATGAAATAACTTTTATATGTAATATTCAGCTTTAGAATCTATTTTGGGAATTTAAATTGAGTTTTCTAATGTTATCAGTAAATATTTAATAATTGACTAAGTTTGTATAAATTGGGAAATTAGTTATTTGTTGTGAATATTAAATTATATCCGAGTTAGATAATTAGTTATTTACTTCTAGAATATATATTTATTATCCATTTCTTAATATTTATTTTATAATATAAACTTTATATTGTGAATGGTTTATTATTAAGAATTGATTTGTTTATTTATATATATTCGAATAATCTATTTTTTATTAGCTCCCTCATTATTCTTTTCTTACTTATTGAACAAGGATTATATGAGTGATTCACCGTTGATATTGGTTTGAGTTATATTTTAAGATGATACAGTGATGACATCCTTCTATTTGATTTGTGAGATTTATTTATGTGTGATGAGAAATTTGAATAAACGAATAAGTAATATCATTTGGATGGGGCATTCGGTAATACTTTTCCAGTTATTCATCAGACTTGTCATATAGAAATATCTAGTGTGGATTGAGTGTAATTTATGAGCATTGAATAATTATTTGAATAACATGCGATGGTATGGGACACCATTATGTTATTTGTTTGATTATTCATTATAAGTAAATGTCACTCAAACGGGGATTACACTCATGTGTATATGTGACACTCAGTGAGGAGTACCGTATGGTTAGATGCTGGCTTATGAGAGCCGAGTATCGACCTACTATTGAGATAGCTATAAGATATGAGTAGTGTATGACCATCCAAATTGTGTCCAACTTCCTCTATTTTTCGGAAGTGAACAAGATTGGCCAGTATTCACCTTGCCGGCCTGATCGTGGGGTCGCGCCCCAGATCCGTGACACTGTAATTATATGTCCCTTAGATGCGCATCACAATATTGGTATAGTAGATGGGTTGTTGCCCATAGCCCCTTGTGTCGCTTAGGCAAGCAGTCTATTACCATTAGGGGAAAAGCAGGGTCGTGACCGGGGCTACGCGTAGACGAGCCACTGGTGGATGGGGTCATGATGTCCGTCGAGGTAACTGAAGACTATAGGAATATATGGTTACTCTGTGGTTGGTGAGTAAACCAAGGTTCCTGGAGAAAGCTAGCGGTAGGCGGCTGTCAGTCTCCCTATCTGGTTCAGGGTATGTGAGTGTGGTAGATTTTCATATACCTTGAAAACTATAGGAATAGACGGCTACTCTGCGGTTGGCGAGTAGACTTGTGTTCCTGAAGCAGGCTTGCGGTAGGCGGCTGTCAGTCACCCATTAGATTCAAGGTATATTTGTAGTGGATTGGAATATATGTCCTATAATGAGTTGACTAGTCTAGAGACTGTTTAAGTCTAAAGTGTAGTCAATCCCCGTTATATCCATACTGTTTGATGATTTGATATTTTGAGATAACATTTATTTTTTATTATGATTTAGATTGTATTGGATTATCTTTGTGACTTGTAATATTGGATATCGTTTGAATGGTTTGATGGGCTATGTTCGTCGACGGAAATTCTATCGGTTTAGAAAACCGTCGAACAAATTGAAAGTAAAATTTACCGCAAGCGCACGGCGTACACTTTGTAGTATGTGGCGAATACGGGTCGATCCGCAGGGAATTGTGAGAGATTAAAAATCTATTCAATCAAATTAGACCAAAGAGAGATGAAGTTGTTAACTACAAAAAAATAAGCTAAATCTAAAATTAAAATGTGATTTAAAAACTATTAAACTAGAGAACAATTTAGAGGCAAATCCACTCTAATATTTTTGTAAATCAACAAACATAGAATTTATGATCTCTAACTTTGATATTAAATGAAATAAGTGTTGCATTTATCATAAGTAAGGTTTGTTTATGTTATTAATTAACATAACTCAAACCATCAAACTATAATACAACAATTATACCACTTATAATTCTCATGAAAATGAAGCCAAAGCAAAAGTTATTTTAAGTATGATCTATTTACTATTGTAACTAGTAATATAGATCATCAAATTTCATTTTTACTTTCATTTCAAAATCAAAAATGGATTAGCAAATGATGCTGCAACTTGTGTTTATGTTGAATAAGAATAGCTCATTTGCAAAAGCAACATAAGCTATCAAACCCACTTGTATAAACTTGCATCAAAATTTACTTTCATGAAGCATAGACAAAGAGATCATAAATCATAGAAATGTTGAAATTACATAATATTTGAGAGCTTCATTACCCCTAAATTGAAGGGTTTAGCTACTCATTTATGGCATTGAAGCAACACTTGTAAATTTCAACATGAAAGAGCAAAGAAATGAAAACTAAGCAAAGGAAGAAAGAGAGATTAACTAGTAACTAATTGCATAAAAATTAAAGCTACACTACTTGCATAAATGTAAATCTAAGCTATGAACATTAAAGGAAAGAGAGCATAGAAATAAACATTAACAATAAAACAAAGAAAAGCATGTAGAAGGAGAGAAGAAAGAGGCTTGGAAGCCATTTTTATTTCATAGAACATTGAGCTTACAAGTTGATCTCTTAATTTCCTAAGTAAAATGAAAGAGTAGATGGTTTGTTCATGTACATAAGAGGGCTATTTATACATGCATAAAACCCTAATTCTCTTTTTAGGGAGCTTCCCAAAATACCCTTGAGGTGGTGTAGCCTCCAAGTAATCATTAACATTCAATAATCCCCCACTTAATATGTACATGAAGCTTTAAGTCCTTTTAGCATGTGCTTAGCTTCTAATTGGAAGTTAGGTAAGTGGGTGGGGTCCTCCATGATCTTGAACTTTGAATTATTTCCTTCTTCTTACCTTTGTATTCATTTGTTCATGCATGTATCTTCATATAAGCCTCTTCCATATGCATCCAAATTCCTATAAAAATGATCAAAAATGTCCAAGTAAAAATTCTCAAATTTACACATGCACAAAAATGACCAATTTGCCCCTGAATGAAGATGAAAATATGATGATTTGAAAAATAATTGAATTTTGGTTTTAACATGTACACATGCCCAAATATGATGTTTATTTAAATAAAAAGAGATAAAATATGGATGTAAATATATGCACATTTACGTGCACATCAGGCTATCTCACATTATCCATTGATTATATGATTTTATGATATTATATTAGAGCATTGCTATGAGTTTGCCCGATTCACTTGATGACTTCATTTTCGATGATGATGCTTTATTGTATGGACGATTCACCCATTGGATATAATATTCTTGATTTATATTGAATTATTTATATGGGTGATGACATTTTATACTGGGTTTTGTGATGTTTTACATTATATGATATTTGAGTTTGTATGAGATAACATCATTATGTTATTACCCAGTATATACCGAATACCATATTTTTATTAACATTGGGTTTAGATATAGGCTGACCCGTTTATTATTTATATAATACTCGGGTCAGTCCGAGACATTTCAGGTACAGAGACGACATGACCAACTTGTGCTTTACTAGGCTTAGAGGAGTACAATATTAGGATTGTATGTGATATCAGATTCATTATATGTATATATAGTTGACATTGAGTTGTATTGTATTCTTATAATATTAATGTATTTTACATATTATATGTTATTGCTGCGATTGACTCTGTGTTCTCTATTAACTTACTATATATAATATATTGTTCTTTCCTAGAGGCACACATGTCTATTGCTTTGTACTGATACTGTGTACGTATAGATTAGTTATTTATCAAAGGTTTTTAAAACGTACCAGTGTTAGTCTATGGGAATATTCATGTGTGTAACCCATATAGCCTCATTCTCCGTATTATCTGACAGTATTACTATGTAATACTTTTGGATAGTATGGGTATAGAGGTGTGGGCGTTACATTAACCATGATTAATTACTTCAATTATCATTATTTATAATGATTAATTAACTTCAACCATCATTATTGGAATGATTAATTAACTTTAAAACACCACTAGTGAAATGATTGATTGACTTAAAGCACCATTATAAAGATGATTAATTAACTTTAAAACATCATTATTAAAATGATTAATCAACCTTAAAACATCATTATTAAAATGATTAATTAATTTCAAACATCATTATTAAAATGATTAACCTCAAATCAATATTATTAAAATGATTAACTAATTTTAAAAGATCATTAATAAAATGATTAATTAACTTTAATACATCATTATTTAGATGATTAATTAACCTTAAAAATCATTATCTAAAATAATAAATTAATTTTAAACATCACTATTAAAATAATCAATTAACATTAAATACAACATTATTTAAATTATTAATTAACCTTAAACATCATTATTTAACATGATTAATTAATTTTAAACATCATTAACAAAATGATTAATTAACTTTAATACATCATTATTTAAATAATTAACCAAATTTTGGTTTTGTAAAAACCAAGCACGAGATCAACACAAAGATTTCAAAAGAGATGATATTATTTTTTCAAAGTGTCGATATAGCAACAGTCGCTATATGTACACTTCCATAAAACATTTCATATGTCATATATTCATTCAAACATCTCATAACATAAGCGTAGACATATATGCAATTGCAAATAACATCTATACAACATGAGAGAGCATCACTTGTAAATAATTATTTAAACATTTTGAATGAATCTCAAGTCATTAACTAATTGTCAAAAATGTCATCCGCTTAAGGCGGGAACTAAACCAACAATCATTACTTTCCAACACATATAAATCAAGCAACTAATAACCATTATTAATATCAATAACAAAGTTTAAAACTTTGGTTTTTAAAGGTGATATTTACTCATTCAAACGAGCATCAATTTCAACCAAACTTGTAAATGACACGGACGAAAGCTTCCTTCTACAAAAACTCGATTTCAAGACTAAGGAGAGGTCAATTAGGTTCGATCATAGGGGGTATGGGGCTCGGCCTAGGTTAAAAATCGTGGCTTGGGCCTTATTTTGGTTGGTTAAGTGGTGTAGAGAAGAAAGGAATAAGTTTTAGCAACTTTGCTTAAGGAAAAATTGAAAAAAAGTGATTTTTAGTTCAAATCTTTTTGGAACCCATGGATGGAAGCTTGAAAAGCTTGGAAAAAAGAGGATGAGTGTTTAAAAATGAAAATGAGAAATAAAAAAAATAAAGAATTACTTTTGTATAAATTGAATAAGTGAAATGTCTAAAATGCCCTTGATAATTTCAAAGTACTATACCCTTCACACTTTATTACCACATCATCACCCCCGACCCATTCCACACACAAGCATCATCCTCCCTCCTTCATTCCATTACATCACCACTTTACATGATAAGATGTTATCTTATTTTGTAAATTTCACTTTTTAAATTAAAAAAAATAAGTCAAAAATTACTAAATTTACTTGAGTATATTTTTAAGCCAAAATTTAATTTAATTACTTTATAAATAAAATAATATGTTATTTATATAAATATGTACAAATGTACACTAGTGTACACAACACGTTCCGACAACTTTTAGACGATGAAAAGCCGAAAACCCAAAAAACGATTTTTAGTCACTATTTCGATTTTTCTTCTAACTAATTATTTTTTAAACCAAATTTTAAAATAACTTCATCATCATTAGTTATTACTTAAAAGAGGTCTATTTGAGTTATACAATCCATTATTTTAATATTTAAAAAATATGTTAAATATTCAAATTTAAAGTGATTAAATTATGGGTCATCACATCCTCCCTTCCTTACAGGAAACTTCATCCCCGAAATTAATCATACACAACAACAAATATCTAAAGAAACCTAAATGATATCATTCAACAAATAGGTAAAAAAAAGTGACTCCACCACAACTTGGTCAGTATACTAAAAAGATACAACAAAATACAAATAACTACAACAACACAGGATAAGAATCCCTAATACAGTCCTCGGTTTCCTAAGTACAATCTATATCGTCTTCACTCCACTGAACCTTAACATGACTCACAACCTTCATCCTCAACCGCTTTATATCTCAGGCAATGATATGAATAAGCCACCCAAGAACGGTTAGGCTAGGCTGAACTTCCAAATCGGCTTGTTGTACCGGTTCCATTATCGTCGAAGATTCATGTACATACTTACGCAAGTGGGATACGTGAAATACGTTGTACACATCAGATAGTATATTTGGAAATTTTACTCTATATGAAAGTCTACCAATCCAGTCTAGTATGGGAAAAGGGCCAATAAATCGAGGGGCTAGCTTCCCTGATTTCCCAAACCTCACAACACTTCTCAACAGAGAGACCTTCACAAACACCGAATCTCCTACTGAGAACTCTAGATCCCTGCGCCTTCGATCCTCATAACACTTCTGTCGATCCTGCGCCTCCTTTATCTCCCTTCTAATATCAGCTACCTTCTCATTGGCTTCTAAGATTATGTCAGGCCCAAGAACAATTCTATCATTTGTGTAACGACCCTGGTTTTGGAGATTACTTGTAAATATTAAATTATAACGGTAGTTATGATTTGATATTGTGAATTAAAATAAAATTAGAGAAAATAAATTGCTTATTTGGAATAAACAATGAATTTTGGAATTTAAAATGAGAAAATGAAATTCCAAGCTTTATTTTATTTGTTTGGGTTAATAATGAATGGAAAATAATTTTTATTTAGAGAAATTGCAATAATTTTATTAATTATTGCCAATTACTTCTTTTAATAATTTTTATTGGAAGTATTTGATTTTTAAAGGTTGTTAATTGAAATAAAAGGTGGAAATTGGGTTAAAAATAAGTTTTGGATATAAATAATGTTTTGAAATGGTTTGAAATATTTTTCTAAGTGATAAAATAAATTTTGTGGAATTTTAGGAGTTAAAAGCATGATTTTATTCATTTATTTGAGTAAATAGTGCATTTTTTGTTAAATAAAGGAATTTAATAATAAAAATGTTTTAAAATTAAAATTTATCTTTTTATATGATGGAAAATATTTTATTTAATATGTATGTAAGATTAAATTTTTTTGTGTGTAAAAATTTGAATAAAAAATGCATTTGTTTTATATTATAGTGTAAATATGTACATATTTGGTATTAGTACTAAATAAATTCACATAGGCTAATTAATTTCTCTTTTAATTAATGGGTCCAAAGCCCATTAGCACTTAGCCAGTAATTGAGAAAGTGAGAAAAGAGTTTACCTGTACGTTCACAACTCATTCTCATCTTCTTCTTCTTCTGGAAATAGAATACAGTAAACAAACATCACCAATTTCTCAATTCAAAGCCTCCAAACTAAAAATCAATTCAAGCAAACTATAATTTCTTCAATTTAAGGTGTAAATTCAAAAGGTAATTAACTCCAAAACTCTATAATTTCAGCAAAATCTTAATTTCAAAAATGGGTTTTCTAATTTATTGTTGAATTCCTCTTGCATGTCCTTTTCTTTTGTTCTACAGGTTCCTAGAGGCTAGAGTTAAGCAAAAAGCCTTCAACTTTCTTCAATTCTCCAAAGTTTGATCTTCATATTTGCATAGGTGAGTTAATAAACTCACAATCTCTAGCTGAAGCAAAGCTTCAAATGCAAAAATATATGCAAATAGCTTGAAAATATTGATTTTTGGTTGATGTTTTTGTTTATGTAAATACTGAGTTTAAGTGTCAGTTTGCATGTAATTTTTTCTCAATTTCGGCAGCGAAATGCTGCTGGATTTTCTTCAGTTGATAGCCTGTGTGTTTTAGTATATCCATGCCAAATTTCATTGCAAAACATATTCTTTTGATGCTTGAAAACTGCACTGCAAAATCAATGCACAGCCTGGAAATCACCTGTACACATTTTGTGTTGTGTTGATGCAAACATGGCCTGAGTCCATGTTTGAGACATCATAACTTTCTCATAGTTTATCCAACTTGAGTGATTATTTTTGAAGTTTGAAGTAGGAGTGTTGCGTTACATTCCTGCAGAATTTCATGATAATCTAGGTTCATTTGCTATTACGAAACCGCTGTCGAACTTGTACTCGCAGCTTGCTGTAATTTAGTGTCTAAAACCTTGTTTTGGTCCAACTTCGAAACGACGCAGATTCTTCGTTTCAAATCGGATTTGGGTGATTCTTTTTGTAGATTGAAGTAGGAGTGTTGAATCAAATTCCTGCATATTTTCATGACAATATGGGTTCATTTGCTATTTCGAAACTGCTGTCGGACTTGTACTCGCAGCTTGCTGTAATTCAGTATTTAAAACCTTGTTTTGGTCCAACTTTGAAACGACGCAGATTCTTCGTTTCAAATCAGATTTGGGTGATTCCTTTTGCAGATTGAAGTAGGATTGTTGACTTACATTCCTAAAAATTTTCATGATAATCTGGGTTCATTTGCTATTTCGAAACAGTTGTCGAACTTGTACTCGCAGCTTGCTGTAATTCAGTGTTTAAAACCTTGTTTTGGTCCAACTTTGAAACAATGCACATTCTTCGTTTCAAATCGGATTTGAATGATTCTTTTTGTAGATTGAATTAGGAATGTTGAACTACATTCCTGCAAAATTTCAAGTCATTCTGACACTGTTAACTTGTTCAAACGTGCTTTCGAAAATTGAGTCGCAACTTGTTTTAAACGGATAATACTTGTAATTTCCGTTATTTCGATGTTTTCTTGATATTTCTTTCTGGATTTCATAGACAGGTATTATAATGTGTTTTTAAAATATTTTTCAAATAAATGGGCTTTTGAAATTATTATTATATATTATTTTTTGTATAAAAATTATATACTCTATAATAAGAGAATTTCAAAGGTAATTTCTAAAGCGATTTCGAAACGTTCCTAAAACTCATTTTCTTCAACTAATTTCTATATAAAACACACAATTTCGCACTTCGAGCGAAGAGGGAGGAGAATTAAATGATTAGATAAAACGCATGCTATAAACACATGCGTTTATCTTTTTAGTTAATTCCTAATCTATTAGTTTGATCGTTTTGACCTTCGGGTCTGGTTTACCGATGAGATGAGGTAAACTTTGTACTGCTTTGAGTGTGGAATTAACTAATGGTTAGTAAACCGTTTAGTGCGAATGTGTGGTATGGGACACACGTTAACACTTTGTGGGTTCCTATCCGAGGGGTTTGTGACATATATTGCCAGTTAGTGGTGTCCAGTACTGGGACTCCGGACCTTCGCCACTACGGTTTGTTGCCTTCGGGTTTGTGCCTTTGGGTTTATTGCCTTCGGGTTTGTGCCTTCGGGTTTGTTGCCTTTGGGTTTGTTGCCCTATAGTATCGCTTTTGGAGTTGGTCCTTCATCACCGCTCGAGAGATACTTGGGTTTGTCGCCTTCGGGCTTGTGGATCCTTGTTTATACAGTACTGAGCATGTGCATCCTTTGTTTCTTTGATATTTATATTTCCCTAGAGTATCGCCTTTCGGGGTAGGTCCTTTGAACCACACAACATATAGCGATTACCTTATGGAAACTTGTGTTACCTTTATTGGTATTTGTTATTTTCCTTTTTGGCTTGATTTGGGATATTCATATCATTTGTTTATTTGGGTTGTCGATGATATAAGGCTTGTTATGATTCATCTTTTGTTAGATGATCGAGTTATCTCTTTTAGAGATATTTGTGGTACTTTATGACCTTGCATGTTCATTATCATTTAGCTTATCTAACTGATTTGTTTAGATAGACTAACCCGTGTATTTTATACTCGGGTCAGACCGAGGTGTTTCAGGCTAGGTACATTTGGACTTAGCCTATTCTGCTTCCGCATGGACTATTCTGCTAGCTCTTTTTGTTACAGCTTTTTGTGTAGTCCTTTCTGGTTGTAACTCTGATATGTATATTCTTTTGACTCGCCTGTATATTATGGTTGCTACACCACTTGACATCTATCATTTTGTATACTCTGTGATGTATCTGTATATGCGTATATGTATATGATGATCTATTGTTCTGTGATGTGTTTTACATTTGAGTTGTTATATTTTGTTCTGTTAGATCTTATAGCCATTATAGTTTTGTATTAAATAGCTATTGGATATGTCGATCCACATGAAAAAAAAATATGCTACATTTATCGACGCATTCAGTAGATATTTAAGACAAGGCTATAGATGGTCGCTCCTATCCAGTTCTATTCTCCGTATTAGCAGACGGTATTACCTTGTAATACTCTTTGCTAATGTGGGTCTCGGAGTGGGGCGTCACAATTTGACTCAACCTAACATGAAGAAGAACGGCATAGACGACCATATAGAGCTTTGAAAGTGGCCATACCAATACTTGCCTGACAGTTGTTATTGTAAGTGAATTCGACTAAGGGTAAATGATCTTCCCAAGAATCTCTAAAGTCTAGAATGCATGCTTGCAACAAATCTTTCAAGATCTAGTTCACTCTCTTTGTATGCCCATCTGTCTAGGGATGGTAAGCTGTACTCAGACTCAGCTCGGTTCCTAAGGCAGTTTTAGTCCCTCCCAGAACCTGCTAATGAATATCGAGTCTTAATCACTTATAATACTACAAGGAATACCATGGAGTCTCACAATCTCCTTCACATAATGCCTTTGTTCCCTCGTTTTGACCTGGGAAGTCCACCAATAAAGTCAATAGAGATCCGATCTCACTTCCACTTCAGGATCTCAAGTGATTGAAGCAGTCTAGATGACTTTTGCTGGTCACTCTTAATCTGCTGGCAGTTTATGCACCGACTCACAACGATCGAAATATCTCATTTAATCCCCTTCCACTAAAATACCCTCTTTATATCTTTGAACATCTTGGTCACTCTTGGATGGAAACATAACTTTGAATGATGGCATTCGGCTAACACTTCTCGCTTAAGTCCATTAAAACTTGGAACACATATATGCCCATTCATTTTCAATATGCCTCGGGGATCAATGTCCAAACTAGAAGCAACACCTTCTTGAACATCCTTCTTAATTCGAGCAAGAATAGGATCTTCTTCTTGACTAGATGTTCATCAGTACTGGCTTAACTTCTAAGTTTGCAACCATCTCTACATTCGTACTCAACGCATCTACAACAGCATTTACCTTACCAAGGATATACAAAATCTCCAGATCATAAGTAGCAAGAAACTCCAGCCGCCTCTACTGCCTTAAATTCTAATCGTTCTGGGTAAAGAGATATTTTAATGATTTGTGGTCTGTGTAGAACTCGAACTTTTCAACCAAAAAATAATGCCTCCACATCTTAAATGCGTAGTCAATAACAAAAAGCTTCAAATCGTGCGTAGCATAATTTTTCTCATGTGGCTTTAGCTTTCGACTCGCATATGCAATAACTTTCCTGTGTTGCATCAGAATTACTCCCAAACTATTACCACAAGCATCCGTATACATGTTTAAACCTCCGCTCCCACTCAGAATGGTTAAAACAGGAGCGGTAGTCAACTTCTCCTTCAGTTCATTGAATTCTTGATCACACTCAGGCATCCATACGAACTTAACATCTTTCTTTGTTAACTTCATCAGATGAGAAGAAATCTTCGAGAAATCTTTGATGAACCTATGTTAAAAACCAGCCAATCCCAAGAAACGTCTATCGTATTTTCGGGCTTCTTCCAGTCTTGAACCGCAACAACTTTAGCTAGGTCTACAGATTTGCCTTCTCCCGAAACAACATATCCTAGAAATCTAACTTTGGATTTCTAAAAATGGCACTAAGCAAACTTAGCCTTCAACACATGGATCCTTTAGGTATCGAGTATGGCTCGGAGATGGTACTTGTGCTCCTCCTCCATTTTTGTATAGACAAGAATGTCATCAATAAAGACGTGAACAAATTTATTAAGAACATCTCAATATACCCGATTCATTAAGTCCACAAAATAAGTAGGTGCATTAGTCAGTCCATGCGGCATAACTAACTACTTGTAGAAACTATCTGGAGTCCTAAAAGCAGTTAAGGGCACACTCTCCTCTGCTTCCTTAATTAATGGAAACCTATGGCAAGATCTAATTGAGAAAATATCCAAGTGCCATGGAGCTAATCAAACATGTCGTCGATCCTTGGTAAATGATATTTATTCCTGATAGTCCTCTTGTTCAACTCCCAGTAGTCTACACATAACCATAAAGAACTGTCCGCCTTTATAACGAAGACGACTGGCGATCCCCAACTCAAGGTACTACGCCTGGTCAAACCCTTCTGCAACAAGTCGAATGTCTGGCCTCTTAACTTTCACTTCTCTTTCGGAGCCAACCTTCACGGCGGTTATACAATAGGTCTGGTTCGTGGAATCAAATCAATATGGAACTCTACTTCACGGTGAGGAGGTAAACTTTGCACTTCATAAAAAATATTCATGAAATCCCAAACAATCAGTATATCTCTTAGCTTCTCTTTAGCTACTCCGAGTGAACAGAGAAAACTGCTCATTAACTCATTAGGCTTTTCACAGCATATATCTGCACCAACATCTCTAGCATCTCTAACTCTGACAATCCTTCGATCACAATCCAAGATCGCTCTAAACTTAGATTACCAATCCATTCCCAACAACATTCCAAAACCCATGAACCCAAAGATAAACAAATCAATAAGAAAGAGATAATTTCGACAAGAAATTGGTATTGTTGAACAAACGGTGTTAAGCTTGGTCGAACCCCTAATAGGTTTCGACACACAAATAGGATTACTCACAAGCATGGGTTTAAGGTTAAGTTTGTCAACAAGATCAACTAAAATAAAACTACGGGAAGCACCTGTATCAAATAATACTCTTATAGGAATATCATAAATGGACAATGTACTTTGCAACAGCTGCTTCCCCTTCTTTCCTAAAGAAGTGGATGGTATCTCTTCAATAGCAAAAGCCTATCATTGCCACCCTTTCTTGGGAAAAGGGAACTCATTCCTCATGTGTCCTTGCTTGTGACAATTGTAGCAGATTGGATCGCTAGGGGGTCAGTGCACTGATTTGCCGAGTGACCCATCTTATTGCACTTAAAACAATGAACGTTAGCCAAGTTGGGCAGCTTCGTCTGTGTTGGAACCCCACCTCCGAGTCTCTTTCCCGACCACTGCATATTTCCCTTGCGCTTGAAATTTGGCTTTCCTCCAACTGGTATAATTGACAAAGGCTTGACACAAACTACTAGCACTACAACTTCTGGACTCCTTCCTTAATATCAGGAGCTTCGAACCTCAAAGCCATACCGGTAAAGTTGGTGAATGTAACCGTAAGATGATTGGTCATTTCACATTACAAATATTAACTCTAAACCGCATTATTAAAATTAATTAGTTGACTTTAACCATGATTAATTACTTCAATTATCATTATTTAAAATGATTAATTAACTTTAATCATCATTATTGGAATGGTTAATTAGCTTTAAAACACCATTATTAAATTTATTAATTAACGAAAACATCATTATTAAAATGATTAATTAACTTTAAACATCATTATTAAAATGATTAATCAACCTTAAAACATCATTATTAAATGATTAATCAACCTTAAAACATCATTATTAAAATGATTAATTAATTTTGAAACATCATTAATAAAATGATTAATTAACTTTAATACATCATTATTTTAATGAATAATTAATCCTAAACATCATTACCTAAAATGAATAATTAATTTTAAACATCATTATTAAATTGATAAATTAACTTTAAACACATCTTAAATGATTAATTAACCTTGCACGTCATTATTTAAAATGATTAATTAACTTTAACATCATTAGTAAAATGATTACTTAACTTTAATACATCATTATTTAAATGATTAACCAAATTTTGGTTTAGTAAAATCCCAAGCAAGAGATCAACACAAATATTTCAAGGGAGATGATATTTTTTCCAAAGTGTCAATATAGTGATTGTCGCTATACAGACACTTCCATAAAACATTTCATATGTCGTATATTTATCCAAACATCTCATAAAATAAGCATAGACATATATACAATTGCAATAACATATATACAACATGGGGAGAGCATCACTTGTAAATAATTATTTAAACATTTTGAATGAATCTCAAGTTATTAACTAATTGTCAAAGATGTCATCCACTTAAAGTGGGAACCAAACCAACAATCATTACTTTCCAACACATATGAAACAAGCAACTAATAACCATTATTATTATCAATAACATAGTTTAAAACTTCGATTTTTAAAGGCGAGATTTACTCACTTAAACGACTAAAAATTTCAACCATACTTGCAAACGACACACGGACATAGCTTCCTTTTACAAAAACTCGCTTTTGAGACTAAGGAGAGGTCAATAGGTTTGGCCATAGAGGGAATAAGGCTCGGCCTAGGTTAAAAATGCTGGGTTGGGTCTTGTTTTGGTTAGTTAATGTAACAACCCAGAATTTAACTCGTAATAATTAATTTTTTAATTAATTAAATAAAAAACTAACTTTGTGAAATTATCATAATTAAGCCACGGAAGTTGCACCATTGTGTCCGTGGTAATTTTCTGGTTAATTTTCATATACAGAATGTCAGAAACCAAGCTAATATGACCAAGTTATAAAATAAACAAAATAAGCAAAAACAAATATATGTGGTCAGGTCGACCTGGACAAGGGGGTGGTCGACCCGCCTTTTAATTTTGTAGGCACACGAATGTTAGTTCGTTCGAACGAATGAGAAGCATCGAAATACGTCATTTGCACCCTTTAGTTTAATCCTGTCCCTCCGTTTCTACATCCGACGGCTCCTATTCAGCCTATGACATGGTTGCATCCTATTCAATCTCTAAATCCAACGGTCCGAGATCCTATACATATAAATAGACCCATAGACCTAACACTTTTTCTCATTGTAGATTTTCTCCGTCTGGGTTCACCTTATCGGGAAGGACCCTAAAAGAAATAATTTTCCAAGGAGAGAATCTTTTTAATAAAAGTTATTTTACAACTCCAAGTGGATCTAGGAAGACCAAAGGAAGAGCTTAGGATCGGAGGTGAGTGATTGTATTTATTTTAAGATTTCTTTAAGTAATTTAAAATAATAGGGTTTCCAGTAGTTGTAGTTTAACTACGATTTTTGGAATAGACTTTTTTCAGTAATTAATTACAGTTTTTAATCATTTTCAGTCTATTCAGCTATTCTTTTCAGTAATTTTAGTATTACTTCTGTTAATTGTAAAATATTACTGTTAAGCATAGCTTTTTATTAATTTACAGTCTATTTGTAGTATTTAAGTCTATTCACTGTTATTTATTTCTTAGTTACATCTTTTCAACATTTTAGATTTTATGCAAGCATCTTTTCTCTTCATTCCCCTTTTCTGCGCGTATGGATTGGAATAAATTGAACGTGAATATGGATTTTATAAGTAAGAATATTGAATGAAGAAAATAAGATGTAAATTATAAAGACTGTAATAAATAATGGAATTGGACTGAAATTATGCCTAATTATAATTAGAACTGGACTAATTAAAGATAATTGGCATAGTTATAACTTAGAATTATAACTAAATAAAGTAAAAGATGAAAGAAGGTTATTTTCACACTTAAACCTTGGGTTAAGTAATAAGCAAGATTATAACGTAGGTTATAATAAGAAAAAGAACAGAATGTGGCTTATTTTAAGGCTTGGGATAAATTAATAAGCGTAGAAAATAAAAATGGTAATAAAGGCTTATTTAAATAATTTATCTAAGTTAATAAGCAAAGATGAAAGTAGGACCTGTACTAAATAGAATTCCTGAGGGCACACTTATGCTAAGAATGGTAGTAATTGGTCAAAAAGAAGTCCAAATCATGGAGATTTGGATAAGGGGCGCAACTAGATATTGTTTGGATGAAGGGCCGGTACCAACAGCATTTCCCCTATTTTTCTATGGACACACAGTGATCTTGCATTAGCCTGAAGTGAGATGAGGGGCACGCTATGCTGTACGTTGGATGTAATAAGAAGACCCAATAGGTGGAGCAAAAGGTAGCATGGGCATGGTGGCAGTTACGCGTGCGACTTCCATTCGGGTGCTCAGTAATAGCTATGAGTTCCAAGCGCTTAGTATGGTGTCTTAGTAGACACCATTGCCTTCTGTGTAGGGAGCTATATATGTCGTACGGATCCGCAGTAGTTCCTCTGTGCATCTTCCGTAGATACCATTGGCTGCCGTGCAGGGAGTTATATAGCGGCTGGTCCACAGAAAGGTCTATGGAATAGCAGGCCGATCAAAAAGGGTAGAGTTAGGGTTACATCCTAATTACAGGATTAGGAATTCAGCCTAATCAAAGCAGAAATCAAGAACAAGTGCAAACAATCAAAGTTAACCTATCTTATAAATTGAGCAATATTTAATCGTACTTATTTGTAGTTTATCTCTTTCCTATTTCCTTTGTTTCCTCTTTATTTATGCTAGAACTGTTATAGAGTCTATTACTTTTATCTTGCTTAATGACTCTAGTAATTACTATCATTCACCAGACTTTTAGTCTGACCCACTCCTCTATTTTCCCCTTTTCCCTCTCATAGGCAATCTAGGGAGAAGTCAGTAGACTGCTGTTGATTGGAGTTTTCTTGGAGTTCTCTACTATGTATTTCTTTTATTTCAGCTTTAGTTTTTTCTATGTACTGGCTTATTACGAGGGATATTATGTACTCTGATTTTGAGACTATGAATTTTTATTTCATAAGAGATGATGGGTTTTGGGATATGGATGTTGTATTTGGTATTTGACTTATTTATGAAGTAATTATGAAGCTTTGTTTTACTTAAGTTATTATTTTAGTTTCCGCTGTTTTTACCTATTTTTGTCTTGTGACTCTTAGTCTCTGTTAGTTTTATTTATACCTACAACGCACCACGCCTTTTAATGCGTCCTTTTGGGTATATTAAGGGGTGTGGGGTGTTTCACTTGGTATTAGAGCCTGAGGTTACAGGATTTCAAAAACTTATTTTAAAAGAAAAGTATTTTTCAAAATAACTTATTTTGAAAGTATTTTTCAGAAAAGAACTTTTGGAAATGATTTTAAGTATAAAAATATTTTTATAAAAATCCCTCATAAGTCCAGTTCAATCTCCCTTTTACTCTTTCCTAAACTACCTTTTTCTTTTCGTAGAATGGCTGATGCCCCGAACCTTCCCGAGGGTATTCCAGTCCCAGCCTGGTTTCGTAGGTACTTACAAGCCACCACTCCAGAGGTGCATGGGCCTACGCCCAATCCTGCACCAGCGGGTGGGAATCCCATCAACCCACCTATGGACATCAATTTCTCTAAGCTTTACAAAGATTTTGCGAGTTTGGGCGGGAAGACTTTTTCTAGCAAGGAGACTTTTGTGGAGGCAAGAGCATGGCTTAGGGACATAGAGAAGATTTTTGGTCTTTTGGGATTGGATGGTCAGCAACGAGTTCAGCTAGCTGCTTGGCAGCTGAAGAAGGTGGCATCTTATTGGTGGTAGGTGATCAAGTTGGAGGGAAGGAATATTACTTGGGATGGATTCCAGGAGCGATTTGATAGGAAGTTTCTATCTCAGGCAAAAGAGAGTGTTCAGCTGGAGAAGTTTATCAATTTGAAGCAAGGGAGTTTGTCGGTCAAGGAGTACATCAATCAATTCAATGAGCTGTCGCGGTTTGGTATGGAATTGGTGAATACAATGCACAAGAAAGCTATGAAGTTTGCGAAGGGATTGAACCAACCCCTTCAGGGATTATTCTTGACTCGTGTACCGATGGGAGCTACTTATGAGTCTTTGGTTGAAATGGCACTTATGTCGGATACGGTCAAGGAAGGAGAGTCTAAAGAGGAGGATAAGTCAGAAGGTCCAAAGAAGATGTGGTGGGAAAAGAATAAGAAGAAGAAGAAAGGTGATGGTCCTCAGAAGAAGATTAAGAAAGGAATAAAATGCCATGTTTGTGGGAAGGCTGGACATATGGCCAAGGATTGTTGGAAGGAGAAGATGAAGGGTAAGTGCTACACTTGCGGACAGCCCGGTCATATGAGTAGGAGTTTTCCCCAAGGAGTGAGTGCACCAGTTGCGCAGATTCAGGCGTTAAACACAACACCTTCCAGTAGCATTCCAGTTAGAGGTAGGAAAGTCATAGTTGAAGGTTTGATTTCTATATCTGATTTTCCTATTCGAACTTTATTTGATTCTGAAGCATCACACTCTTTTATCCCTAGCTCTCTAGTAGATTGTTTGCACTTGGACATATCATTAGTAGTAGACCCCATTATTGTTTCAAACCCCATAGGAGGATCGGCACACTTATATATGATTTGTAGGGATTTGAAAACCTTTATCCTAGGCATAGAGTTTGACTGCGACGCCTATGTTTTGGGATTCTCGGGGTATGGGATGATCTTAGGAATGGATTGGCTATCCATATACGGAGCTATCTTAGACTGCGAGAGGAGAGTCGTTAGACTTGAGATTTGTAGTGGTAGGATTTTGGAGGTATCTTGCGACCCGCAAGGGTCAGTCATGTTGAGTTTTCTCTATTCCCTCGATTTATCTTCATCAGAGTTGCATTCGGTTCTTATCGTCAGAGATTTTGCATACGTCTTTGAGGAGGTAAGGGGATTACCCCCTAAGAGAGAGATTGACTTCAGGATTTATTTGATCGAGAATGCCAAGCCAGTAGCGTTATCTATGAGACACATGGCACCTAGGGAGAGGAAAGAATTGAGCAAGCAGATTCATGAGCTCTTGGAGAAGGGATTCATAAGAAGGAGCATATCAGAGTGGGGAGCGCCAATCGTCTTTGCCAGTAAGGTGGATGGTTCTCTCCGACTTTGCGTGGACTATAAGGAATTGAATAAGCTCACCAAGAAGAACCAATATCCACTTCCTAGGATTGATGATCTTTTTGACCAGTTAGTAGGTTCTTCGGTTTTCTCTCAACTTGATTTAGCCACGGGATTCCATCAGCTTAGAGTCATTGATGACAGCATAGAAAGACTGCCTTTAGGACACCGGATGGATTCTTCGAGTGGTTGGTTATGACTTTTGGGCTAACCAATGCTCCGGCCTATTTTGTTGATTTGTTGAGCCGCGTCTTTAAGGATGTCCTAAGTAAGTTTGGGGTGGTATTCGTGGATGATATCGTAGTATTTTCCAAGAGTATGGAGGAGTATGCTGTTCATTTGAAAGAAGTTCTTTGCACACTTCGTAGCCATCATTTGAGAGCTTAGTTTTTGAAGTGTCATTTTTGGAGAGAGGAAGTTCGTTTCTTAGAGCACGTAGTCTCAAAGAAAGGATTGGCTATTGACCCCGCCAAGGTTATTGCAGTACAAGATTGGAAGGCCCCCAAGAACATTACCGAGATTAGGAGCTTCCTAGGATTGGCAGGCTACTATAGGAAGTTCATTAGTGACTTTGCCAAGATTTCGGCACTACTCACATGCCTTACTAAAAAGAACAAAGCATTCGTGTGGGACGTGGATTGTGAGGATTCCTTCACGAAGCTTAAGACAACCCTTACTAGTGCACCAGTGTTGGTTTTACCCGACAGAACTAAGCCTTTCACCGAATACACTGATGCATGCGGAATGGGTCTAGTAGCGGTGTTGATGCAAGAAGGGAGGGTAGTGTGTTATGGTAGTAGGCATTTGAGGACGCATGAGAAGAACTATCCTACCCATGATTTGGAGTTGGCTGCTATAGTTTTTGCACTTAAGACTTGGAGGCACTATTTGCTTGGTGAGAGGTTTGAGCTTTTTACCGACCATAAGTCTTTGAAGTATCTATTCTCACAGAAGGACTGGAACTTGAGGCAACAAAGGTGGATGGAGTTTTTAGCCTCGTATGATTTTGAGATAGATTATACCCCTGGCAAGGATAATGTAGTTGCAGATGCATTGAGTAGAAAGAAAGCAATCCTTAGTCCTTTGTTCGTAGAGTGGAGGAGCTTGGAGTTTATTTCTACTTTTGATTTTAAGCCCTCTACAGACATTACTCTCGGATTATTGGCAACCTTAGAGGTAAGGCCTACCCTTATGGATTAGATTGGCTCAAGGCAGCGGAAGGATTCGGAACTCATGGACATTATGGATAGGATTAGCCGAGGAGACATCTTAAGACATCTCCAATGCTATTCCATTGATAGTAGAGGATGGCTTAGGAGAGATGGGAGGCTTTATGTTCGACGCGCCGGTGATTTGTTGAGAGCAGTTTTGGAGGAGGCGCACAATTCCCATATGACTATTCATCCGGGTGGTGACAAAATGTATCAAGATATGAAAAGGATGTTCTATTAGGGTGGTATGAAGAAGGACGTGGCAGAATTCGTAGCTAAGTGTCTCATATGCCAAAGGGTAAAAGCAGAGCAGCAGAAGCCCGATGGATTACTTCAGCCCTTAGATGTACCAGAGTGGAAGTGGGATAGTATTTCTATGGATTTCATTGATGGTTTACCCCGTTCTAGGAAAGGAAACACTAGCATTTGGGTGATTGTTGATAGATTGACCAAGAGTGCTCACTTCATCCAAGTTAAGAATAAGCGTACGACTTCATATTTGGCATCCTTGTATATTCGAGAGATAGTCCGTCTACACGGAGTTCTTTCTAGTGTTATTAGTGATAGAGATCCCATTTTCACTAGTGAGTTTTGGAGAAGCTTACAAGAGGCGCTAGGGATGCAACTTAGGTTGAGTACGACCTATCACCCCCAGACGGATGGCCAAACGGAGAGGGTAAATAGAGTGCTTGAGGATTTGCTGTGGATGTGCATTTTGGACTTTAGAGGAACTTGGGAGGAGCATCTTCCATTGGTTGAGTTTGCGTACAATAATGATTACCAAACAAGTATAGGAATGGCACCATTTGAGGCTTTATATAGGAGACCTTGCAAGTGCCCATCATTTTGGGTAGAGTCTACGGAGAAGTTATTATTTGGACCCGATATGGTTAGGGAAACCTTTGAGAGGGTGGATTTGATTTGGCGAAGGATGAAGGCGGCTCAAGACAGACAGAAGTCGTATGCGGACAGGTGGAGGAGAGACTTAGAGTTTGAGGTTGGAGACTTAGTTTTAATCATAGTATCTCCGCTTAGGAGAGTGGTAAGATTTGGATCAAATGGAAAGTTAGCCCCTAGATTTGTTGGACCATTTCCTATCATAGAGAGAGTTGGGAAGATGGCTTACCGAGTGAAGCTACCAGATAGGCTCGCAGGAGTACAAGACGTTTTTCATGTTTCGCACTTGCGAAAGTGCTTACATGACTCGGTAGAGGTTGTAAAGCCTAGTCAATTAGAGGAGGTAGAGGTAGAAAGAGAAGCATCTATTCGGCGTATCCCCATGAAGATTGTTAGAAGAGATATCAAGTGACTAAGGAATAAGGAGGTTCCACAGGTAAAGGTGTAATGCGGAGATGATGTTGCCGACACCACTTGGGAAGCAGAGGAGAAGATTCGTACTTCCTATCCTCATCTATTTGATGGCAAGTTTTAGAATTCCTTTTTCCATCTTTAGATTTGAATAGGTTTTTTCCTTTATTATCCTTTGGGAGAGTAGAATTTAGGATTTAACCTATGGATGGTAGGATTTGATGTAAACATGTTAATAGAACATGTTATGAATGATGTATGCTAGTGGTTGCAAGTGTTTGCTAGTGGATGCTATGGACGCATATAGGTACACTAGGCACTATTATTCCTTAGGGATCGACCAAACTAGGACACTAGAGCATATGCATATGGATGTGTGCGCATTTTTATTTTATTTCCATGGTTGCTATAAATGGATGTTTATCACATGATTGTTGCATTTGGATGATGTTTGTAGCAAGCATATAGAATTAACAGTATCATTAGGAAATTTTTGCATTCATTTGGATACATGGCACATATAAGGTTGCATAAAAGGAGGTCAACTGAATTAGTGGACCGCCTAATCTTTTGCATTAGTTAGGGACATTTATCCTACAGTAATTGCATAAGTATCATAAATTGTATTAGAAAAACTTAAGGACAATGGATGAGTGGTTGATGATTGAGTAGTTGGTTGTAGAATTGGATGAAAACATTTAGTACATTCTTTTATCCTCAGAGATTTCGGGGACGAAATCCCTTAAGGAGGGGAGAATGTAACAACTCGAAATTTAACCCGTAATAATTAATTTGTTAATTAATTAAATAATACAATAACATTTTGAAATTATCATCCACGAAGTTGCACCATTGTGTCCATGGTAATTTTCTGGTCAAATTCCATATATAGAACGTCAGAAACTGAGCTAATATGACCAAGTTATAAAATAAACAAAATGAGAAGAAATATAACTCAAAAAAAATATACACGGTTAGGTCGACCGGCCGGACGACCTGGGCAAGGGGGCGGTCGATTTCCCGATCGACCCACCTTGTAATTTTGCAGGCGCATGACCGTTAATTCGTTTGAACGAATGAAAAGCATTGGAACACGTCATTTGCACCCTTTAGTGTAATCCAGTCCCTCCGTTTCTACATCCGATGGCTCCTATTCAGCCTATGACGTGGTTGCATCCTATTCAATCTCCAAATCCAACAGTCCGAGATCCACTTCTACACATGTAAATAGACCCTTAGACCTAACACTTTTTCTCATTCTAGATTTTCTCCGCTTGGGTTCACCTTTTCAGGAAGGATCCTAAAAGAAATAATTTTCCAAGGAGAGAATCCTTTTAATAAAAAATATTTTACAACTCCAAGTGTTTCCGGGAAGACCAAAGGAAGAGCTTAGGACCGGAGGTGAGTGATTGTAATTATTTTAAGATTTCTTTAAGTAATTTAAAATAATTGGGTTTCAATAGTTGTAGTTTTACTACGATTTTTGAAATAGCCTTTTTCAGTAATTATTTACAGTTTTTAATTATTTTCAGTCTATTCAACTATTCCTTTCAGTAATTTTGATATTATTTCTGTTAATTATAAATTATTACTGTTAAGCATAGCTTTTTATTAATTTACAGTCTATTTACAGTATTTAAGTTTATTTACTGTTATTTATTTCTTATTTACATCTTTTCGACGTTTTGAATTTTATGCAAGCGTCTATTCTCTTCTGCGCGTATGGATTAGAATAAATTGAACGCGAATATGGATTTTATAAATAAGAATATTAAATGAAGAAAATAAGATGTAAATTATAAAGACTGTAATATATAATGGAATTGGACTGAAATTACGCCTAATTATAATTAGAATTGGACTAATTAAAGATAATTGGCATAGTTATAACTTAGGATTATAACTAAATGAAGTAAAAGATGAAAGAAGCTTATTTTCACACTTAGACCTTGGGTTAAGTAATAAGCATAATTATAACGTAGGTTATAATAAGAAAAAGAACATAATGGGGCTTATTTTAAGGCTTGGGATAAATTAATAAGCGTAGAAAGTAAAATGGTAATAATGGCTTATTTAAATAATTTATCTAAGTTAATAAACAAAGATGAAAGTAGGACCTGTACCAAATAGCATTCCCTAGGGCACGCTTATGCTAAGAATGGTAGTAATTGGTCAAATAGAAGTCCAAATCACGGGGATTTGTATAAGGTGCGCAACTAGATATTGTTTGGATGAAGGGTCAGTACCAACAGCATTTCCCTTATTTTTCTATGGACCCATGGTGATCTCGCATTAGCCTGAAGTGAGATGATGGGCATGCTATGCTGTACGTTGGAGGTGACAAGAAGACCCAATAGGTGGAGCAAAAGGTAGCATGGGCATGGTGGCAGTTACGCATGCGACTTCCATTTAGGTGCTCAGTAATAGCTATGAGTTCCAAGCGCTTAGTATGGTGTCTTAGTAGACACCATTGCCTTTTGTATATGGAGCTATATATGTCGTCCGGATCCGCAGTAGTTGCTCTGTACATCTTCCGTAGATACCATTGGCTGCCGTGCAGGGAGTTATATAACGGCTGGTCCACAGAAAGGTCTATGGGGTAGCAGGCCGATAAAAAGGGGTAGAGTTAGGGTTACATCCTAATTACAGGATTAGGAATTCAGCCTAATCAAAGCAGAAATCAAGAACAAGTGCAAACAATCAAAGTTAACCTATCTTATAAATTAAGCAATATTTAATCATACTTATTTCCAGTTTATCTCTTTCCTATTTCTTTTGTTTCCTCATTATTTATGCTAGAACTGTTGTAGAGTCTATTACTTTTATCTTGCTTAAAGACTCTAGTAATTACTATCATTCACCATACTTTTAGTCTGACCCACTCCTCTATTTTCCCCTTTTCCCCCCATAGGCAATCGATGGAGAAGTCAGTAGACTGCTGTTGATTGGAGTTTTCTTGGAGTTCTCTACTATGTATTTCTTTTATTTTAGCTTTAGTTCTTTCTGTGTACTGGCTTATTATGATGGATATTATGTACTCTGATTTTGAGACTATGAATTTTTATTTCATAAGACATGATGGGTTTTGAGATATGGATGTTGTATTTTGTATTTGACTTATTTATGAAGTAATTATGAAGCTTTTTTTTAATTAAGTTATTATGTTAGTTTCCGCTGTTTTTACCTATTTTTGTCTTGTGAATCTTAGTCTCTGTTAGTGTTATTTATACCTACAACACACCACGCCTTTGAATGCACCCTTTTGGGTATATTAAGGGGTGTAGGGTGTTTCAACCTCGGCCGATAGGTTCGAGACTCCTCACGTATGAGTGTGGTGCTCAAAGCATGCACCGACACTACTAGATAAATAAACAAGTCCCCGTCTTCCAGGGGCTTCGACGGAATGGGGGGTCTCTCTAAGTGATCCCCCAAATTCTAGAATGCGTCTATACACTCCCACGTCTTACCGAAATTGCTCTTCCCTTTTTAATCACTTCAAAGAAAGGGATGTATTTGTTAGTGGCTCTGGAGATGAATCGACGCAGGGCGACGACCTTCCTATTCAAGCTTTGAACCTCTTTGATTGTTTGCAGGGCTTTGATGTTCCTCAATGCCTCTATCTTCTACGGGTTGGCTTTGATTCCATGAGAGTTCATGATGAAGCCTAAGCATTTCCTTGATGCAATGCCGAATGAGCATTTCAAAGGGTAAAGCTTCATCCCGTACTTTCATAGAATGTTGAACATCTCTGCCATGTCATCTATGTGGTTCCTCAATCACCGTGACTTCATGAGCATACCGTCCACATAAACTTCCATCGAGCGCCCGATCTGATCTTTAAACATCTTATTCACCTACCTCTGGTAAGTGTCTCCAACGTTCTTTAATCCAAATGGCATGAAAAGATATAGTATAGTCCCGGGTTGGTTATAATACTGGTGTGTTCCTGGTTTGGAATGTGCATCGGAATATGATTGTATCCAGAGTACGCTTCCATGAACGAGGGCAATTTATGTCCGACCGTCGAGTCCACCAGCTAATCGATCCTCAAAAATGGGAAGCTACCCTTTAGGCCAACGTTATTCAGGTTAGAATAGTCGATGCATGTACTCCACTTCCCATTAGGTTTTTTTTGACCAAGACTGGATTAGAAACGCATTTCGGGTATAGGGCATCGTGGATAAAGCGGTTGTCTTTTAACTTATTCACTTCTTCTTTGAGCACAGGGGATCTCTATGGTCCTAGGCTGTTGTGTTTCTATTTAACAAGAACGCATTTAGGATTTGCATTTAGTGCATAGCTCACTATCTCCAAAGATATTCCACACATGTCTGAATGCGTCCAGGCGAACATATCTATGTGCGCCCGAAGAAAACCATCCAACTCCTTCATCATACTCACGCTAAGCTACGATGTGACCTTTATGACCCATGTAGGATCTTCATGGCTAATCGGGATGTTGACCATCAACTCGGCTAGAGCTGCTCTTCCATCCTTCGGCTCTTTTCATGGATCTATATCGTTATGGAATCGACCATGCTGCCCAAGCCAGGGCTCAGGCGATGGTTGCTATGCATCCAAAGCTTTGATGCAGAGAGTCCTCTCCACAACCTTTCCTTTCTCTCTTTGCCTTGCCTCTTTCAGCTCAGCGACATAACATTCCTGGCAAAGCTCCGAATCTCCTTGTACTATCCCCACTCTGTTTTCCATTGGGAACTTTATCGTCAAGCACCATAGGGCTATGGCCACTCGAAATTCAATAAGGGCTAGTTGGCCTAAAAAGGCATTATAAGCATAATAAATATCCAGCATACCAGGCATGACTCGCACTCTCTTATGGTCGTCCTCTCCAAGCACCACCAGTAGATCCACACATCCCACTGGCTTTGTAGAAGTTTGTTAAATTCTTGGATCTGAAATTTACACGGCTTTAAGTCCTTACCCCCCAGAAGCTTCAGATCGTAGGCTTTCTTGAATAAAATGTTGACTGAACTCCCACAGTCAACCAGCACCTTCCTTACAATTATAGGGCCAATCATGGCTAATATCACTAGTGGGTCAATCGTTAGGGCCTCTACCATATTAGCATATCTACATTGAAAGACAATATCATCTGTCATCGTCTTGAGTTGTTTTGCTGGAACATCGTCTTCAATGGCAAAACAACTCTCATTCACTGCATGCTTGAAAGCACCTACATATCGCTCCATCTCGTTCCATTTGTTCTCAATTGGATGTGTTCCACCGATAATAGTATTAATCACTAGTCGTTTTTCAAGCCGCCTAGGCTCATCAACACCAGGTCAGGCTTGCCCCTGCTAGGGGTTTGATGTTCCTTTCCCGCTATCCCGTGGGGCTTGCAAAAATTATTGTAACTTCTTCTTACGAATCAAATCTTCGATCACGTCATGCTAATGTTTGCATTCGCTGGTTTGTGACTGTGTGTTTCGTGAAATCTGCAAACTTGCCAGAATTGTTCTCCTTTTCAGTCGACTCCTTCAAAGCCATCTTCTTGTATTGTTCTTTGCCTTGAATAGCCAAGCATATGTTCTCAATTGAGTTATTCAATAGAGTATAATTGTCATACTTTGAGATTCTTAGATGTCTCCTCGAATCTGATTTCTTGTCTTTAGCTCCATCGTTTTCCTTGCTCTATCCACAACTTCTATTTTCCATGTTAACACCGACATTGCCAAAATTACCTTCGCACTGTTTTACAGCAACATTACTTTGTATCACCTCCATTGAATGCCCGACATTAGTTTTTCGGTAGTAGTGCTTGCCTCTTCCAAGTGCAAGAACTGAGTTTTTGTAGAACATGTCCATTCTTGATGGGGGTTTCATCTTCAACCACCTCCCGGAATTGGTGTCAAGATGAATTCCCCTAATCAATGACATCAACACAATATTCTCTTGAGGATTGCTTACCTCGGTTACTGCATCATTAAATCTTTGCAAAAAATCTATCAAAGACTCTCCCGCTCCCAGAAAGAGATTGGATAGTGATATGACGTCCTTTGGACGGGTAGTGTGCATATGGAATTGCTTGATGAACTTTTACACCAATTCTACAAAAGTCGATATGGATCACGATGGCAGCCAGGTGAAGCACATCATCGCCACTCCCATTAGGAAAATCGGGAAACAATGACATCGCATAAAATTAGTAGCTTTGGAAAAATCCATGCCCCAGTCATACTTCATCAGATGTTGCCTCTGATCCATCCTTCTATTATACAATGGCATCATCGGCATCACAAATCTCCTTGGGTATTCCTCGATAGGATCTCCTCCATGAACGGATTTCGGCTTGGGGAGGAATACCAATCTTCATTAGTCCAATGTAGGCTCTCACTTATAAGTATCCTTACCATCTTAGTCATTTTGGCTCAGATGGATCTACTGAACGATGGTAATTGTGACCCACTCCGAGTATTTGGCCCAACAAATGCTCTCGGTTAGTTTCAGAATACCCGGGTTCCCCTGAATCTGGGAGAACCATTCGTTCAACATTTCTGTGTACATAGTCTCTTTGCGGCAGATCCACAGTGGTCGCTTGATCTCCAACATTCTGGCCATCCACAGCACAACCAGAAGCCAGACCAGCACCATCACTTGGAAGTTGACCACCCAAACTAAGGTTAGATTGTTCGATACCGATCCCTCTTGGTGGATCGGTACCGATCCATAAACCATTGCTATAGTTCGGTTCTGGTCTTTATTTCGACCTCCTAGTCTCTTTTCTAAGTATCTTCTATTTTCTATCTTTTGCCTTTACTTCGATGACAAGGAACTGTCAGATTTAGAACCAAAAGGTGTCAAGTCTGTAACGACCCAAATTTTCCGTCGTTTGACTTTAAATATTTGAATGGTTTTAAATATTGGATTTGGAGTATAAATGGATTTTGAATATGGAATTATTGCTGAATTCGAGTAATAGAGTTTAATTTCAAAATGTAGCGATTTATCGTAATACGGTAATGGCAAATAATTGAAATTTTAGTTGAATATGAATCGAAACGATTTCTAATGTTGATATAAATTCTATTTGAATTAGAATTGAGTTTGTAAGTTTTTAAAACTGAAATTTCAAGTGATTTCATCACCTTTTGCAATCATCAATTTAATTGACGTGTAAAAATAGCGATCCGAGGTACAGTCTTGGAATTCGACGAAATCAGTTCTATTGGATCCTTAATAGTGTATTATTATCGAATTTTAATTTTCGTAATGTTTGGAGTTACCGTTTTGTCATACGGGATATAAACGCATTAAATTTATTATCAAAAATTTAATATTATAATCGAGTTCAAAAAGCTATCTTCCACATACGATCGAATTGGGGTCGAAACTTTTTCCATTGCGTTCGGAATAGGGGTATAACATTAGAAATGCCAGGCGGCATGCCTCGATAGGAGATCGGGATTTTGAGATGTTTTATTCAAAAATAATAATAAATATCAAATCAACTTGACTCAGCAGACCTAATAGCCACCCTATGATTAAACCGGTGCCACCCTATCATCTGTGTGAGCTACCATCCTCAGTTTAAAACTGAAATGTCGTATTCTTCTTCAATTCAAATCGAAGCTCTGCAAAAAAAGACGCGATGGAAATCACGTTTCCTAGAGACGCAAGCACGAAGCGGCGGCGCGGCGTTTGGAGTCTGGGCAGCATGGCGAGTTCTGGTGGCGAGGCGCGTAGGTATCGGCCGCGTGGAGGAGACGCATTTGATCGATGCTAGGTTTCTCTGGCGTTGGGATTTCGCGTACGCGCGTGGGAAGAAGGGGTGGTCCATCCTCAGGTAAAAGCGGTGGCGGCACGTTGTACTAAGGAGGAGGCGATGTTGGTCAAGGGAAGGTAGCTTTCGATTTTAGGTCATGAGTTCTGGGTGCGTGCTCGCTTGTTGCCAGGGAATTGCGGACGTGAATCAGGGAAGAAGGGTTTTATTTAAGATGGTAATTAATTGTGTGATTAAGTATTTAATTTATTCAAAGTCGTTATCTTGTAAATATCATAATTTATTCGTACGAGGTCCAAAAATCACAAAATCAGCCACGTTGGATTCGTAGTTGCGAAATATACAATCTGGAATTATTTTGGTATTTTTTGGAGTCAGTTGAGATTTTAAATTAAATTGAACGCTTGTTCAATTTAATTTAGAAGTGGAACGGGTTGCAAATTAAATCAAGGTGAGTAAATCTCACTCAATTTGGTTAAATGGTTTAATTTATAGCGATTAAAACTAAATTATTGGATGATTGGTTGAATTGATATATTATTATCAGTTGAATGCTATATTATATATATTAGTATATATATTAGTAGTTGGATATATTTCCCGCCATTGGAGCGGATGAGACATATGCGCCCCGCATAATAGCGGATGACCCTATATTACCGTGATATCTCGCCTCGAAGCGGGATTGGTATTTTATTTATATAACATTTGTGGTTGCAGGGAAACAGGTTGGAGGGATCTAACTGGATTCCTCAAAAATTGTTGATTTTAATTTCATATATATTGATATATGATGTGTGTGAATATCCTATTATGGATTGTGATATGTTTGATTTATTGGATGCTATAGTAGCACTGGCCTTAATTTTGGTATTTTAAATACCATTAATATTATTTTTGAATTTGGAAATAAATTAAAAGGCGATTTTTAAATGACAATATTTATATTGAATTTTGGGATTAATAAAAAGAAATTGATTTGGATGAAATAAATGATTGGATTTTGGATATTTAATTAGCTATTTCGTAAATGGTTTCAACTAGAGAATTTTATATTGAGGATTTTAGAAAATTGGATTTTAAACAAGATTTTAAAAAAAATACAAAATTGAAGTAAAAAATCGAGGTTTTATTGGTTTTGGAATATAGTTTGGTTTATTTAAGAAATTGATTTAAAAATGGGATTTTTATTAGAAATAGATTTATAAATAGATTTTTGTAATGTAAACCTACTGGGGAATGAGATTATAAAATTTATAAACAAGGTTTATAAATAAAGTGAGATGATTATCATTTGATAATTGGAGATATAAATTCACGGTGAGAATTTATAATGAGATGGGGTAATCGGTTTAAAAAGAAATGGTAGGGTCTATTTTTGGAATGTGAATAAGGTTATGAAATTGGGAAAGTGGTCGTTGTGTTATGAATCGAGAGAGAGATTTATAAATTGAAATTGGTTATATTGGAATTTCAAAATATATTTTTATCGAGAAGTTAAGTTTGTTTTAAAAAGAGGATTTTTAATTATTAAACTATGCAATTTAAAACTGTTTTAGCGTTGAAATATTTCGGAAAGTTAGTTATTTAAATATTTAAATTGGTTGAAATGAATTCTAAGATTTTAAACAAGTTTTATAAATCAATTAGAAATTTTATAAATGAATTGGAAGTAGTTATTGATGTTATTTTAGAAGTGCTTGATATTTTTAAATAAATATTTAACCATGATCTTGAAATTTATTATTATTATATATATACATAGAATTTAAAAGTAAGTAATTGGAATTTATTTATAAATGATCTCAAGATTGTAAACCGGATTCTATTAAACATATATGATTGTATAAGTGAAATGTTATAATGAGATTTCTAGAAATTTAGGGGAATTCCCAAAACAGTTAGACTCGGGAACTTTAATGAATTTGAATTCATTAAAGGAGTTATAAATTGTTAGATGGGATTATAAATAAGTATAATAGGTAATTTTTGGAAATTGTAAAAGGAAATTAATAGAAATTCCGAAGATTTATGAGATAAGTGCGGAATATTTCCTAAGTATGGATATTAGAAATGGTTTTGGAAAATAAACTTATAATATTTTCCTAAATATTTAAATTATAGGTTTGGAGATATTTTAGCGACAAAATGATTTTTATAGGAATATTTTTCTAAGTAATGAAATACTAAGTTGGACTTGGAAATTATTTCTAAGTATTGATATGATTCGGAAATATCCTGTTATGGATATAAGTATTTGAAATTGTTTTCAATTATTGAATATACTGGAAGAGATTTGAATATATATCTTGGTAAAGATATTTTGAAATGAGTGCTTTTGAAAGATTAATGAATTGGGCCTAGTGACTGCTTATGTGTGAAATTTGATAGTTAAATAACCGACTATCAAATCTGGCCAAATTCGTTGATCGTTTCGAAGAGACCGGGATCAGATTTAATTATCCGAAGACCACTTCGATCCGATTTGTGCATTACGAATTGTGATATCATGAAGATAATGAATACGGTGATTTTGGAGATTCGGTTTGTTCAGATCCGGAACAACATGTATGGATGAATGCTATCATTGCAGTGTTGCCTGGAAGGTGGTGTTAGCATTCCAAGTATGAATGCTATTCTAAATGTAAAATGTAGCCTTAAGCCTCATCAACCAGGATGACTAAAACGGGGAAGATGCAGCAGGGCTAAGTGGGTCACACCCAAGTATGGTACGTTATCATTTTTCTAGATACCCTCAGATATATTATAATTATGGATATGTTATGCGTGGAAAAGAGAGCGCTCGATTAGGGTGGTAATACCCGGGGTGATAACATATTCGATACTATCCATCAAGGGGTAGGCCGGTCCTGTGTTGGCTGGGATCGTTAGGTACCATCTCGGTACATTATTCTATAAATGTACTATGGTGGGTGGTATCCCAGTATCCTAGTCATTGTATGGAATCCAATATCCACTACGAGCCTTTACGGTTTTGATTATAGAGCCTAGTATGCTGGAATTTAATTAATGTAACAATTTCAGCTATTTTAATAAGTATTTGTACTTAGACACTATTATAATATCACTGAATTTTCTATAAAATTGTTTTGGTTATCGTAAGGTAAAAACCCGTCGTATTTATGTGTGGCGTGGTCTTACGAGATACCTTTGTTTTCTAAGGATTTTGATAACAGTAATAATTCGAATTGAGTGTGTTTTCTCATGCTGGTTTTCCAAACTGACTCAGGTGTTATTTTATTATAATACTTGGGTCAGACCGAGTATTACAGATTCAAGTTAGAATGCTATGGAGCTCAGGAGACGAGCTGGAGGAGACTCAAGCGCATTCCACGTACTTGATTATATTCCGCTGTTTGTGTTAAACTGAATGTTCAGTATTTTTAAGGACAAGTAATTATAACTGTCCAGATTAATTGATGATTGTTGTACTCTGATGATTGTATGTATATTAACAGCTACAGATTCTTTTGTATAAAATCTATTATTATATATTATATTTTGTTCCGTTGCGATTGTGAGATTCTGCGTTGTTGTTTTTGTTTTCTTCTATCCCTTTTCTTCTTCACCCTAATGATCTGGTATATCTGGCACTTGATTGCTCGGCATGCTATACAATAAACATATGGATGTTAATTTTCGAGAGTCGAAAATCCCGGGCCGTTACAATGGTATCAGAGCTGAAGGTTAAGCGAGAACCTTGGCTTTGGTGAGGATTACTCATTAGAGATAAGGTCAGTAGAACCCTAGAATGAGTTTGAGTGTATTTATAGATATGAGCACGTATTTGTTAGTGAATATAAAATGTTTTATATTGTGTTGATTTATCTGTTGAGTGGCTTATAAATTCTAGTCGAGTAGTGGGATGCCACGAAATCGATATGAATTTTTAAACACTTGAACCAGGTAAACCGACACAGTATTGTTTTGAAGCGGGTAAATGAAATAATTTTATCCAAATTATATTTTGATATAAAAGAAATAAGTTTTTGAAATTATTACAGTATATTGATGTGTTTGGTTGTTATTATTATAATCAAAACAATATTATAAATTGAAATGGTTTATATAACCGAATAGAAATTGTATAAATATGATTTATACAAATGAGTAAAGCTAAAATTGGATTCAAACTAGAATTTGGAAACTTAAATATCGAAAATTTCGAAAATGTTTTCCAAGTGTTTTGAAATAAATAATGGTAATATTATTGGAAAATGTATTTGAATATAAAATGTTTTTAAATGGATTTTGGAAGTGATAAAGCACTGAACTCACTTCAGTCGTTGGGAAATAATCCTGGTGATGACTGCGCATGTAGCGGACCGCAATTTTTGACAACCAGAAATCGACATCAATACGTTTACTGGATAGCATGCCGAATATTCAAGTGCCGGAAATACCGATTGCTAGGGGTAAAGAAGGAAAGAGATAGAAGAAAAATAGAAAAAATAATACAGAATCTCACAATCGCAGCGGAACAAAATATAATATATAATAACAGATCTTTATACAAATAAACTGTAACTGTAATATACATACAATCATCAGAGTACAACCATAACAATCAATTTGGACAGTTATAATAACCTATCCTCACATATACTAAATACAACATAACACACACAGCAGAAATAACCAAGTACGTGAAATACGTCTAAAATCCTCTAGCTCATCTCCGGAGTTCCATAGCATTCTAACATGAATTTGTAATACTCGGTCTGACCCGAGTATTATAATAAAATAACACTCGAGTCAGTCTAGAAAACCAGCGTGAGAAAACACACTCAATTTGAATTATTACTGTTATCAAAATCCTTTGAAATCAAAGGTATCTCGTAAGACCACGCCACACATAAAAACGACAGATTTTTACCTTACGATAACCGAAACACTTTTATAGAAAATCCAGTGATATTATAATAATGTCTAAGGGTCAAAATAACAATAATCAAGTAGTTGTGATCGTGATGTGTACATCACAACAGTACTAGTATAAAATCAAAAACTCGATAAGGCTCGTTCGCTAATTGTGTAGGATTCCACGGAGGTGCCCTCAGTACTTCGAGAATGGTCCTTCTGCACAAGGATCGGAGTTATCCTTCCAAAGCATCATACCCATCTAGCCGAGGTACTATAGGAAAAACATAACTAGTCTTGCTAAGACCGAGTGCATCGCTCCGGCATGCCAAAAACAACCGAAGGTATCGATATTGCTAGAAAAAGGAGCCGATTACATCCTATGGGTTTGCCAACCCTACTGGCCATGCCTCCTATCTCTGGTTTTAGTCATTTCCGTTGATGAGGCTACGTCCGGCGTTCCAGCTTATGCACCGCTCCAAAAATAGATCATGGAATCCCATATGGATTCCCATACCACAATGGCCTTGGAATCGCATACAGATTCCCACATCTCAAATAGATCTTGGAATCACACATGGATTTCCATACCCAATGGTCTCAGAACCACACATGGATTTCAACATCTCAATATAACACGAAACTCCTCCATAGAACTGTATATGGTTTTGGAGTGGTAACGGTTCCGGGTCATCCCTTACGAGTACACTCTCTCGCTTCCTGGGCGCTTCATAAACCAATCATCGATTTTCGGAATGCTCAATACCGGTTCTTTAGGAAATAATCTGACAATACATAAGAACGAGGATCACCCCCTAACAGTTTTAGTGGACGGATCTCCTTATCATTTATCCTAGGAGAACAACGAGTTCATATGTACAGTATAGCACCACCGATGGTAATTGTATCATATAATTCCCGTGTTTCCCCTACATATTTCTAGAGTTAAAATCCCTCAGTTTTAAGTAGTAAATCGTTACCAACCACCAAAATTAAGAAGGATTACATATTTGGACCAAGATTTGATGGTCGGTTATTTAACTATCAAATAAACAAACATTCAACCAAAGATTACATTTTCCACTAAAATTACTAAGCCTCGTTTAATTTAAATTTAATAAATCTGAATTCCTCATTTAAAACAGGCATATACTTATTTCATATGAATAAGTATATTCATAAATCCTTTCTTTCAAAAATACTTGAAAACTCATAAAATAGACATGGAAGTACCATTCGGTATCGACCATGGATCGCAGCTTGATGGTTGCGTCTCTATCCCAGAAAAACCAAACTTAACTTGGGCAATCTCTGCCTCTCGATTTCTACCATGCAATCAATCATAGATCGTAGTTTTCACAATGGTTACATCGCTATCACAGCGAAAACATCCCAAACTATAGACAATCTCTACCCTCGAATTACGTTATGAAAATATACCATTACTTCCCAAAAATTTCTTTATTTCATAAATATTTCCAAATCTATTTATAAAACTTCTTTATAAATTTCAAAGTTTAATTTAGAGAAATATTCCTTTACAAATATTAAACCATTTGTAATCTCCCTTTACAAATTTCAAAAATTATTGATTATACTTATTTATAATTCAACAAACAATTTATAACTTCTTTATTGAATTCAGATTCAATTTCGAAGTTTCCATTTCTAAACAGTTTGGAAATTTCCTTTTCTCACATTTCTTAAGTTCCCAAATTCCTTTCTATAAGATTTTCTCTTATAAAATTTCATCCCTTTAATAAACCCGGTTCACAAAGCTCGAAAGCATTTATAAATAAATTGCAATCACTTACCTTTAAAACTATATATATATGTATATATATATATAAGAATAATAAATTCAAAAACATAGTTAAATAATTATTTTGAATATCAAAGCACTTCTAAAATAAACGTCCATAACTAATTCCAATTCATTCATAAAATTCTAATCAATTTAAAAAACTTGTTTATAAAACTTAGCATTCATTTCAACAATTTAAATATTTAAATAACTAACTTCTTGAATATTTCAATCCAATTAATAGTATTTTTAAAACTACATGGTTTAATAAAAATCCATTTTAAAACAAATTTCACTTCTTTAAAAAAATTATTTTTAAATTCCAATATAACAAATTTTGTATTTATAAATCTCTCTCGATTTATCAAAAATCGATTACATTTCCAATTTCATAACCCTTTTTCCAATTCTCAAAATAGAATCCGCTATTTTTCAAAACCGATCCCCATATCTCATTATAAATTCCCACTATGATTTTATATTTCCTATTTATCGAATGATAATCATTCACATCATTTATAAACATTATTTATAAATTCCATAAATCTCATTTCCAGTTTATAATAGGTTCATATCACTAAAATCCATTTATAAATCGATTTCTAAATAAAATTCTATTTGTAAATGTATTTCTTAAATAATCCAAATTATATTCCAAAAGCAATCAAATCTCGATTCCGACTCACAATTTCATATTTCTAAAAATCTTATTTAAAATCCATTGTTTAAAAATCCAAATTTTAAAATTCTCTATTTGAAACCATTTTACGAAATAGCTAAATAATATCCAAAATCAAATTATTTATTTTATCCAACCCAATTCTTTTTTAAATAATCCCTAAATTCAATATAAATATTTTCAGTTCCAAAATCCCCTTTTTAATTTCTTTTCAAGTTTAAAAGTAATATTTATGGTATTTAAAAACACCAAAATTTAGACCGGTGCTACTATAGCATCCAATAATTTCAAACCACTACATAATCTTTAACAGATTATCCACACACATCATATAACACTATATATGAAATTAAAATCAACATTTTTGAGAAATCTAGTTGTATCCCTCCAACCCGTTTCCATACATCGACAAATGTTATATAACATAAAATACCAATCCAGCTTCGAGGTAAAATATCACGATAATATAGGGTCATCCGCTATTATCCGGGGCACAGAGGGTCTTATCTGCTCCAATCGGCGGGAAATATACCCAACTACTAATATATACACTAATTATATATCTAATATAACATTCAACTGATAATAATATATCAATTCAACCAATCATCCAATAATTAACTTAAATCGTTATAAATCAAACTAGTCAACCAAATTGAGTGAGATTTACTCACTTTGACTTTTAATTTGCCGAGCATCCAGATTTTAAATTTTCTAAAATCCCAGCTGACTCCGAAAAATCCCAAACCAATCCTATGCGTAGTATTTGTTGACACGAACTCAATGTAACTTGTTTTGTTCGAATTAGACCTCGTATGAATTAAATATTGCATTTATAAAATTACACAAGTTAAATATTAAGATAATTCCTTTAATTAAAATGTTAATCATATAATTACCGTTATTGATAATCTCGTGATTAAGGAACCCTAATCACATCTCCATCGCGATACCATATATCCATACGCGACCTCCATTTCCCCCTCACGCTGTCATCCCTCAACGGAGCACCATCGCGTGCATACCCGAATAGCCCCAGACCTCAGCCGACTCTCTACCAAGTGCAGCGTCTTCCACGAGACACCCAGATCGACCACACGTGAACTCTAACCCATCCATCTCGTTGCCGCCACCATCATGACTTCGCCCTCCAATCCTTGCGGTGATCGTATACCTTCTCAAGCTTGCTGAAATTGACCTCACGCTCACGATTTTTATCCCAATCACGATTTGTTCAATTTTTTTTATAAATGTATCTAGTTGATTTTCGATTTAATTTTCCTTTGTTTGCTGCTTCGAACAGAAAAGGTAGGGAGTAATGATGCAATTTTAAACGAGAAGAGGGAAGTAGGTCGGTGTGTTTCAAAAGGTAGGGTGGCTGAAAAGGAAAGGCTGATGTGATATATATATATATATATATATATATATATATATATTCATATATATATATGAATATATATATATATATATTAAATTTCAAAAATATCTCGATTACGTACCTCTAAATCCTAAACCCCTATTGAGGCGCGTCGCCTGGCGTTTCTAATGTTATACCGCTATTCCGAACCCAATGGAACAAGTTTCGAAACCTAGTTCGATCGTATGTGGAAGATAGCTTTTTAAATCAACTATTTAAATTAAATTCAATTAAATTATTTCTAGGTATTTTCAGGTCGCATGACCAAACGGTAAATCCAAACGCTAAGAAATTTGAAATCTGATAATAGCACACTATTACGGATCCAATTGAACTGGTTTTGTCAAATTTCGAGACTGTGCCTAGGATCGTTATTTTAACGCGTTGATAAAATCGACGGTTCAAAAATTTACGAAATCACTTGAAATTTCAGCTTTATAAACTTATTAACTCAATTCTAATTCAAATATAATTTATACCAACATTAGAAATCATTTCAATTCATATTCAATTCAATTTCAAATATTTACCATTCCCGTATTACGATAAATCGCTGTATTTGAAACTTAAATCTATTCTATAATTCCAACCAAAACCTTCATATTCAGAATTAATTTATATTCCTAATCAATATTCAAAACCATTTACATATTCCAAAATCAAATGTCGAAAAATCTGGGTCGTTACAGTGCAGCATCATCGGTATTTATTTTTGAGTTTCTAAGTGACGGATTGCTATTGTGATTATTTGGCTTCAGAATTGTTTTGGAAAAATTGGGTTTTGATTTAAAAATTCTAAAGGTAATATTTGATATACTGAAAGGAATATATATTTATATATGGGATTTCAAAATGATTTGAAATGAAACTAGGTGTTTGAATTCGGGAATATTCATTTGAATGTTTTATGAAACTTGTGAAAAAATAGTTTTGAACTTATAACCTGGAATTGTGAATTTCAATATGAGATTAAAATTTAACTTATGCAAGTTAAATAAATTGAATTTGTAAAAGAAAAATTGTATGGGTTAGAATTTAACTTGAGATAAGTTAAATGAAAATTGAATTGGATTTGAACCCAGATCAAATTAAATTAAATATATAATTTGAATTGTAAAGTGCCTATATAACTATAAGTTATAAATTTTGAATGAAATAAAATTTAAGTGAAAAATTATGGAATTTTGAACAAATAAGTTTGAAAAGCTAAATAAGTTTGTATAGCTTACAAAATTGGAGCTAATGGAATAAATATATACTTAAGATATAAAGTGATGTAAATACTGGGTTATAATTTTTAAATCTGAATATACTCGGGTTAGCATCGACAAAATGGAATTTGATTGTAAATTTAATCTTGAAAAGAAGAATTGAATTTAAGTAAAATTAAATGGAATGGAAATTGATTACAATAAAAATGAACTTAAGTATATAGTCGAAGTGTTTATATGATAACAAATAAACTTGAGTTAATACAAATATTCGAATGGAAATTTGACTCAAGTAAATTCATGGGATGGGTCGTTAAATGGAATCGAATTTAAGTCAAGATAAATAAAGTGATTTTTGGAAATGAAACCTAACCTGGTTAAGTAAATTGGAAGCAAACTAATTAGAGAATTAATTAGTGAATTGAATGTTGGAAATGAGAATTGAGTTATAAATGGAATTCAGCTTAAATATATTTTAAAATGCTGTCGAATAAAATAGAATGGATTGAAATGGTGATAGTTTAAGTTATAAATGAATTCAATTTAAGTGTATATTGAATATGGTCGAAAATATTATTAATAAGAATGGAATTCAATTTAAGTAACTAATTTATGAAATGGTTCATAAATAAATTAGCATGGATTGGTTTGTTGTTAAATATAATAAGATTTTATGAATCAATTGAATAGAAGTACTCAATAGAGCTTGATAAATTGATTTAAAAATCAATTTGAGTGGTTTATAACTGGAGTAGTTATTTTATTAAATGAATATAACCAAGTTTGCATGGAAAAATTTGTCGTTTGACATAAACGGAAATAAACAAAATTTTGCAAATAAATAGTAAGTGAATAAATTGGTTTAGAACCAATTTGTAGTGGATATGGATATAATGGATGTGAATATGAATTGGATGCAAGTAAATTTGGTTGTGAATCATTTAAATTGATGAAATGGTATATGAATCAATTGAAAGTAATTAAATTAGTACTAGAACCTTGTGATTGCTTATAAATACATGTTTAACATGTTTAGTTACGCAAAGTATGTGTTTAACTATTTAAATAAATGAAATGTTATAAAATTTCATGTTTTTGGTACTTATGTATTTAAATTGAGTGGTACAGGTAAAAGAAGGCCATTTGGCTATATTTTGGTTGCGCGATTACATATGAATTGAGTGAGCTCGCTTAATAACGCTAAAATAAGGTATTCTTACGAATTTAGCGCAAAAAATAAAAACATTGATATATATATATATATATATATTATGTTTTCTGGCCATGAGAGCTGATGTATATCTTTTTATCATTTTTACCATATTTCAAAAGGCTCTCCAAACAAGGGAGGCTCTGTCAAAAAATTTCGAAAAATTAGGATGTTAGAAAAAAATTTGGAAATTTTTTTTTGGGAAATATTTGTTAACTAAAATTTAATTTCGAATTATAGTTGAAATAAAGGGTTTTGATTTAGGAATGGAAATTAAATGTTTTGTATGGAACTAAAGGATTTAGAAATGTAAAATATCGAGTTTTAACTAAGTGGGTTTTGATAAGTTAGTGAGTTTGGAGCATTTTTCCTACTTTAGCAATTTCGGGGACGAACTTCTTTTAAGCGGAAGGAATGTAACGATCCGGATTTTTCGTCGTTTGATTTTAAATATTTAAATAGTTTTAAATATTGGATTTGGAGTATAAATGGATTTTGAATATGGAATTATTGCTGAATTCGAGTAATAGAGTTTAATTTCAAAATGTAGCGATTTATCGTAATACGGTAATGGTGAATAATTGAAATTTTAGTTGAATATGAATCGAAACGATTTTTAATGTTGATATAAATTCTATTTGAATGAGAATTGAGTTAGTAAGTTTTAAAACTGAAATTTCAAGTGATTTTGTCAACTTTTGAAATTATCGATTTAATCGACGCGTAAAAATAGCGATCCGGGGCACAGTCTCGGAATTCGACGAAGTAAGTTCCATTGGATCCGTAATAGTGTATTATTATAAGATTTCAATTTTCGTAGCGTTTGGAGTTACCGTTTGGTTATACGGGATAGAAACGCGTTGAATTTATTATCGGAAATTTAATATTATAATTGAGTTCAAAAGGCTATCTTCCACATACGATTAAATTGGGGCTCGAAACTTACTATTGCGTTCGAAATAGGGTTATAACATTAGGAACGCCAAGCGGCATGCCTCGATAGAAGATCGGGATTTCGAGATATTTTATGAAAATAATAATAAAAATCAAATCAGCTTGACTCAGTAGATCTAATAACCACCCTATGATTAAACCCGCGCCACCCTATCGTTTGTATGAGCCACCATCCTCAGTTTAAAATCGCGATGCCTTATCCTTCTTTAATTCAAATCGAAGCTCTGAAAAAGAAAAAAAGAGGGAAATTCACGCGATGGAAATCGCGTTGCCTGGAGACGCGAGCACGTAGCAGCGGCGTGGCGTTTGGAGTCTGGGCAGTGTGGCAAGGTCTGGTGGCGAGGTGCATAGGTCGCGGCCGCATAGAGGAGACACATTCGATCGATGCTAGGTTTCTCTGGCGTTGGGATTTCGCGTACGCGCATTGGAAGAAGGGGTGGTCCAGCCTTAGGTAAAAGCGGCGGCGGCACGGTGTACTGCGAAGGAGGCGATGTTGGTCGAGGGAAGGTGGCGTTCGATTTTAGGTCGTGAGTTCTGGGTGCCTGCTCACTTGTTACCAGGGAATTGCGGACATGAATCAAGGAAGAAGGGTTTTATTTAAGATGGTAATTAATTGTGTGATTAAGTATTTAATTGATATTCAAATTTGTTAACTTATAAATATCATAATTTATTCGTACGAGGTCCAAAAATCACAAAATTAGTCACGTTGGATTCGTAGCTGCAAAATATACAATTTGGAATTAGTTTGGGATTTTTTGGAGTCATTTGGGATTTTAAATTAAATTGAACGCCTATTCAATTTAATTTAGAATTAGAACGGGATACAAATTAAATCAAGGTGAGTAAATCTCACTCAATTTGGTTGAGTGGTTTAATTTATAGCGATTAAAAACAAATTATTTGATGATTGGTTGAATTGATATATTATTATCAGTTGAATGCTATATTATATATATATTAGTATATATATTGGTAGTTGGATATATTTCTCGTCGTTGGAGCGGATGAGACACTATGCGCCCCACATAATAGCGGATGACCCTATATTACCGTGATATCCTGCCTCGAAGCGGGATTGGTAATTTATGTTATATAACATCTGTGGTTGCAGGGAAACAGATTGGAGGGATCCAACTGGATTCCTCAAAATTAATTTGATTTTAATTTCATATATATTGATATATGATGTGTGTGAATATCCTGTTATGGTTGTGATATGTTTGATTTATTGGATGCTATAATAGCACTGGCCTTAATTTTGGTATTTTAAATACCATGAATATTATTTTTCAATTTGGAAATAAATTGAAAGGCGATTTTGGAAATGACAATATTTATATTGAATTTTTGGGATTTATATAAAGAAATTGATTTGGATGAAACAAATGATTGGATTTTGGATATTTAATTAGCTATTTCGTAAATGGTTTCAACTAGAGAATTTTTGAGGATTTTAAAACAATGGATTTTAAATAAGATTTTTTTAAATACAAAATGGAAGTAGAAATCGAGATTTTATTGGTTTTGGAATATAGTTTGGTTTATTTAAGAAATTGATTTAAAAATGGGATTTTAATTAGAAATCGATTTATAAATAGATTTTTGTAATGTAAACCTGTATAAGCTGGGGAATGAGATTATAAAATTTATAAACAAGGTTTATAAATAAAGTGAGATGATTATCATTTGATAAATTGGAGATATAAATTCACAGTGAGAATTTATAATGAGATGGGGGTCATTGGTTTAAAAAGAAATGGTAGAGTCTATTTTTGGAATGTGAAAAAGGTTATGAAATGAGGAAAGTGGTCGATGTGTTACGAATCGAGAGAAAGATTTAAAAATTAAAACTGGTTATATTAGAATTTTAAAATATATTTTATCAAGAAGTTATGTTTGTTTTAAAAAGAGGATTTTTAATTATTAAACTATGCAATTTAAAACAGTTTTAGCATTGAAATATTTTGAAAAGTTAGTTATTTAAATATTTAAATTGGTTGGAATGAATTCTTAGATTTAAACAAGTTTTATAAATCGATTAGACATTTTATAAATGAATAAGAATTAGTTATTGACGTTATTTTAAAAGTACTTGATATTTTTAAATAATTATTTAACCATGATCTTGAAATTTATTATTATAATATATATACATAGAATTTAAAAGTAAGTAATTGGAATTTATTTATAAATGCTATCGAGATTGTAAACCGGATTTTATTAAACGGATATGATTGTATAAGTGAAATGTTATAATGACATTTCTAGAAATTTAGGGGAATTCCGAAAACAGTTGGACTCGGGAACTTTAATGAATTTGAATTCATTAAAGGAGTTATAAATTGTTAGATGGGACTATAAATAAGTATAATCGATAATTTTTGGAAATTGTAAAAGGAAATTAATAGAAATTCCGAAGATTTATGAGATAAGTGCGGAATATTTCCTAAGTATGGATATTAGAAATAGTTTTGGACAATAAACTTATAATATTTTCCTAAGTATTTAAATTAAAGGTTTGGAGATATTTTAGCGACAAAATGATTTTTATAGGAATATTTTTCTAAGTAATGAAATACTAAGTTGGACTTGGAAATTATTTCTAAGTATTGATATGATTCGGAAATATCCTGTTATGGATATAAGTATTTGAAATTGTTTTCAATTATTGAATATACTAGAAGAGATTTGAATATATATCTTGGTAAAGATATTTTGAAATGAGTGCTTTTGAAAGATTGATGAATTGGGCCTAGTGACTGCTTATGTGTGAAATTTGATAGTTAAATAACCGACTATCAAATCTGGCTAAATTCGGTTATCGTTTCGAAGAGACCGGGATCAGATTTAATTATCTGAAAACCACTTTGATCCGATTTGCTCGTTACGAATTGTGATATCGTGAAGATAATGAATACGGTGATTTTGGAGATTCGATTTGTTCAGATCCGAGACAACTTGTATGGATGAATGCTATCATTGCATTATTGCTTGGAAGGCAGTGTTAGCATTCCAAGTAATGTTATTCTAAAGGTAAAACGTAGCCTCAACCCTCATCAACCGAGAATGACAAAAACAGGGAAAATGCAGCAGGGCTAAGTGGGTCGCACCCAAGTAGGGTATGTTATCATTTTTCTAGATACCCTCGAATATATTATAATTATGGATATGGTTGTGCATGGAAAAGAGAGTGCTCGATTAGGGTGGGAACACCCGAAGTGATAACATGTTCGGTACTATCCAGCAAGTGATAGGCCGGTCCTGTGTTGGTAGGGATCGTTAAGTACGATCTTGGTACATTTTTCTAGAAATGTACTATGGCGGGAGGTACCCCAGTAGCTCAGTCATTATATGGAATCCAATATCCACTACGAGCCTTTATGATTTTTATTGTAGAACCTAGTATGCTGGAATTTAATTAATGTAACAATTTTGGCTATTTAAATAAGTATTTGTACTTAGACGCTATTATAATATCACTGAATTTCTATAAAAGCGTTTTGGTTATCATAAGATAAAACCCATCGTATTTATATGTGGCATGGTCTTACGAGATACCTTTGTTTTCAAAGGATTTTGATAACAGTAATAATTCAAATTGAGTGTGTTTTCTCACGCTAGTTTTCCAGACTAACTCGGGTGTTATTTTATTATAATACTCGGGTCAGACCAAGTATTACAGATTCAGGTTAGAATGCTATGGAGCTCAGGAGACGAGGTGGAGGAGACTCAAGCGTATTCCACGTACTTGAATATATTCTGCTGTGTGTGTTAAACTGAATGTTCAGTATTTGTAAGGACAAGTTATTATAACTGTCCAGATTGATTATTTATTGTTGTACTCTGATGATTGTGTGTATATTAACAGCTACAGATTCTTTTGTACAAAATCTGTTATTATGTATTATATTTTGTTCCACATCGATTATGAGATTCTGTGTTATTGTTTCTGTTTTCTTCTATCCCTTTTCTTCTTCACCCTAATGATCTGGTATTTCTGGCACTCGATTGCTCGGCATGCTACAGTAAACGTATGAATGTCGATTTTCGAGAGTCGATAATCCCGGGTCGTTACAAAGTCCCTCCTGCTTCTCCTACGGCTGTTAGTTAGTTGATTGAACAAATCTAATCTCAGCTTCATTTGTTGATTCAGTTCATCGTGACTTTTCTGGAGCGTGTCTTCTATTTGCTTCATTATGCAGTCAATCTCAACCCCTGTAATCACGTCTTTTGGGTTTTGAACCTCTACAACGGTTGGCTGTGCAATCTCCTCAGCATGTTGGTAATCAACATTCTCAAAATCCTCAGCAGCTTTTGAAGTGGTGGACCGATCTCTTCTAAGGGCCATGGTTAAAAGCAACTTGTGTAGATTTTCTAAAAATTTGAGTAGATCTAAATAACAAAAACAAAAGAAACTCGATCCATCTTTTAGATTTAGGCAATCCAATAGTAGATGATGGATCCAAACGGATTGATAATCATGTTCTTAGTGAAAACATTAAAATGTACCAAAAAGTGGCACAAACATCCAAGTGATTAAAGTAGAGAATGAAATAAAGAAATGTAAATGAAAAATGAGCAAAAGCAAGACAGCAAATATCTATAGTGGTTTGGCCAGCTATTGCCTACTTCCACTTAGGTTTCTATCGATTATATTGTTCTTTTGCAAGTATAGTTCTTATGGATCGGTACCACTCCACGAGTGATTACAAAGTAATATGTAATAATTGCAAGAAAGTAAAAAGAACCTTGAAAGTGATCCCCTAGCCTCCTATTTATAGCGGTAGGTCGTCCAAAAATGCTCAACCACGATCTCCATCACATTCCCCACAATTTGGCAGCAGTTATCCTTGAGAAGACGTGGCAAGTCAGCAAAACATATGGATCTGTACCGATCCATAGGATTCACTCATGGATCGATTCCAGTGCTTTGCATTGTCGCTACTTATTGTTAGCTTCATGATTTCCATCTTGTTTGCATTGTTATAAACTTGTTTCTGGAGTGATAGGTTGGATTGGTGGAGGAATGAAGTTGTTAATTTCAGGTGCGCGGATCGTTTGATAGTAAACAACATGCAATCAATCCAATAAAGCTTGAAATGAGTTTCTAGCACCTAGTGAAGCTTTATGGATCCGTACCGATCCATGGGGATGGGTCGGTACCGATCGGTACCGATCCATCAGTTGGATGAATTTTGGTTATGGAACTCTTGTGATATCCTTGCTTCCATCTTGCGGCCTTCGCTGTACTTGGTTTCTAGGCATTACGGCTATCTCTCCAAGCTTCCTGCCTCGATAGCTTTCAAGTTCGATTCATCAAGTTCATCCAGGTATTGTCTGGTCAAAAGGTTGGATGACACATCACTTCTCTCCTACATTACCTCTAACTAGATTACTAACCATATTTTATAACTTCCTAACGCTATCCAAATCTTCTGATATGACCTCCGTTTATATTTCTCCCATTTAAATGACTTCTACATCATTTTAATTAAGTCCCATTTCCATTTAAAAGAAGAATTTATAGAACTTCCAAATTTATAAAATGGGAAAAATAAACAAGTCCAACATGTGCTCTAATTTACCTTTATTTCAAAAAGAAAAGTCCCTTTATCGAAAATATTTGAACTGAAAACTTCTTGACCCAACAAATTTTTAGACTAAGAGTTTCGAAAATGAGAAACCCGATTTACCTGAAACTTTTTATTCACAAACTTTTGCCTTAACAAAATTTCTAATCTATGAATTCCCAAATTTCCAAAATTTCTTTCAAAACATCTACTTCTCAATAAATCCTTTGAAAAACTTATTCAAAACATTTCAAGGAAGTTTGCAAAAATCATTTTTATTAAATTCTTTCATATTGGGTTGGATTTTTAGAAATTTACTTTAATTGTCCTCTCTATTGAATTTTTTGCTTCCATCATCACTTACTTCTAGATGTTTACAACTATACTACCTTGTATAGTTAATTACTACCTAACATGCTTATTTTCTATTTTTATAAATGTTGGTTGTCCGTAATAAATAATTATTATTCTAACCGAAAATTTGTACAGACATTTATTTGTTTATTCCAATCTTTCCTATTATCTTTTCACAATTTCCCTTATAATCTCTTTAATCAATCCATTCATATCCTTATTAAATTCTTGTGACTCCCTATTTATTTCACATTGTTGCCTTATTAATCCTAGAGTTACAATCTCTTCCAAAAACATTCCTAACAATACGACCTCTGCCCCATGGGTAATCAGGGTAAGAGTATAACTTTGACCCTGTTTATTTTTCCAACCCATAGTCGCCTCGCCCATCCTTCTGGAATATGGTTGCAACTACTTCTATAGTTTGAATTCATGGAGTAAGTTCAAATTAAGTATATATATATATATACATACATACATATATATATATATACATATATATATATATATACATATATAGTAGGGGAAAATACTTTCAAAAATAACAAGCACGTCACTCATACCTATACTTAACCCCATCGATTGGGTAACCTAAGCTCTGATACCAAATGTAACCACCCGCCTAAAAACGGACCTAATTTCGATCCAATAAAACCCGTCAACCCTAGGCCCATCTCAAGGTGAGTTGTTAAGTTAATAAGTTTTAAATAATACATAGTACATAGAGCAATCTATCTATACTTTCAGAATCTCATAGCGGAATGGATAAAATATAATATCAGAAACAAGTACCCATTTCATAAAAGAAAACCATTTTAGAACCATGACATGTTATTACCAAATATTACAACATGTCCTCATAAAACTTTCATATTACAATATTCCAAAAAAACATAACTGTCTGAACTGGGTACAATAAAAGTATTTGAAAAGCATAAATAGACAGATAACTACCACAAGTCTTCATCTCCACCTTCATCTCCTAACTCAGCATTGTCTCATCTAACCTATGTTGTAATGGGGGGTAGGTCAGAACAACAAATGTCCAGTGAAATGAAAATCTCAAGTTTTACCATAATTGTATTTAGGCAGTATCATTTAGATAAGGAAATATGTCTTACGTATTTAAACTATACCATACCAATAGGCAATGCAAACTACAATATAATTAAATTCATGCTTTGCATGTCATTTCTAACTTTATTTGGTTTTAGAACCCTTTTTCTATTACAAGTGAAATAAAAAGAAATAAAGTGGAATAGATTATAAATTATCTAGATTTCAATTGCAGATCTGATCCTACTATGTTAATACAAGTAATTGAAATTCCAACATATTCAAAGGTTGACATTTAATTAGGGAAATTCTTGGGGCTTTAGATATTATGTATTCATTTACCAAAATTTTCCAAGGCATATATTAAATCCAAATAAATACTAGTCGATTACAAAAATGTGAAAAACTTAATATTGCCAATTACAAAGAACTATTTGCTTCCAAAGTAGATTTGATTCCACCATGCTTGATTCCCTTTCAGATCTCCATCTTTTAAAATATACGACAAAGTGATTTGTATATAAAAATTAGATTTAGAATAAAAAACCAGAGAGAAATAGAATTAGAAATCAATAGAATTAAACATCTAAACCTCTTATTGAACATCTTAACTGATTCTGGAATCTAAAGAAGAAGAAGAAGATGAGATCTGATTTATACTGCTCCTAATTCTCTGTTTGATCGTCCCCTTTCTGACTATACAAAAAATAGAATGTATATATAAACATTAGATTTCAAAAATCAGAAGATAGAGAGAAGGAGGATTAGGATTTTAATTTAAATTAGAGATTATATATTAGAATTACTTACTAGAAAGTTTACTATTTTTGAAAACCTAAGGGAAAGAATTTGATAGAGCTTCGCCGTTGCTACAGAATTTTATGATGAAAAGTGATGGGCCTAAGGATTTATTTATAGATATGAGAAGGAACTACAACCGTCTGATTAAAAATACTCAACTCCGGATCATTCAGGCCTCAAAACCCTAGCTGCCTTCACAACTTATCGGTCGACCGCTGATTATAAGCGGTCGACCGGTCTTTGCTTATGACCGTGAATTTATTTCTTTCCTTTTTATTTTATTTATTACTTAATTATTACTAAATTTAATTCTTACATAACACATGTTACTTTAACATGTTACTTAACGTTAAGTATCCCTCAACGTTTAAATATTCAAATTCAAATATTTAAATTTTCAATTTTAAACTCATTTGACTTATTTTAAATACATCCATAACTTCCCCGTTTGAACTTCGATTTCAACATATTATATATGGAAATTGATCAGAAAATCACGACGGACGGAGTAGTGCATCTTTCGTGACCAAATTCCAACATCTAAATTTTTTCCATTTTTAACGTTATTTTAGTAATTTAATTTCTTATCAAATTTTACTGTGTGTAACATTCTATGTTTCGACTTAGGATTTGGTGATGCATAAAAGACTAATGGGAGCCTTATTAGAAAAATAAAATGATACATTTAACCTTTTCTAATATTGTAAGAACATATGTTATATAATGTTACTAGTCTACATTTGTACATTTGTGTATTTAATATGAGTAATAAAGCACTTATCAGTTAAGATATACAAATGAACTGAATTAAAGATTGACAAATAGAAATAATGTACATACATATATCTACGTACTGTTAAGTGTTTCCATGTTAATGTTTTTTATATCCATGCAAGTGCCTAATTTTACAACTACTTAATACATTCATAAATTTGGTCGCTCATGTGTTTATTTGGTTCAGACCATGTATTGTATTAAATGAGTTCCAAACTCAAAAGCAATACAACACCATGGATATTTGATCCATATACTATCATAAATAAATGTTATATGGTGAACGGTCGCATTTCCTAATGTACAATACTTTGATGAAATTAGTTCATTTGAAGCAAATAGATAAAATCCATTATGAGATTGAGTATTCAATTTGATTGGTTACAATAAAGATCATGTTGTGTTAAATATAGCACTTGACCAAAACTACAAGATAAATCTAAGAACTCGATCGCTGAAATGTCAATTTGATCAGTTGACACAAAGTGCAACATAGTTGATGCACTTAAATGTTAAGGATAATCGAATACACTTCTGTAAAGAGTTCATTATGATATTATAGTAAGGGTTTACTTTTGAATGGTTCAACCATTTCGAAAGGAAAACGAATGTATAAGAATAAATGCCATCTAAGGTACAATTGGAATAAAGAGAGTGAATGGTCACTTTTGCTTCATAAAAAACATCAGATACAAGAATTGTAATAATATTAATAATTGATACATAACATTGGAACGAGAAATATGATTTCTATTCTAAAATGTATTTTCATGTAAAAAATTATTTTCTATGAATTTTTTCTTTGAGTTCAAGATATTTGATCGAAGAACTCTTCACTGTAAACTAGTTGCATTATATAAAATAAATAATTTATAATAAGTGAATGACGGACCTACGAATTTAGTATGCCATTATGGTAATGGGAGAAATAATGGAAGCATGCCATATAGCACTTATTGATTGAATCAAATTAGGAAAATTATTTTCGTAAAACATACCGAACATTATTTATGAAATAATGACTATTTTTCAGTGTCGACTAAAAAGTGGACATAGTTATATTTCAGATGAATATTATGCATATTCATTATGAAATAAAAATATAGTTTGGTTTTTTTTCACAAAAGTGATGCATTAGGAAATACTGAAGTATCTAAAATTATCAACAATTATTTTGGAAATATGAACAAAGTCATAGTTTTGAGAAATAATTTTATTATATGATTATGAATCATATGATACTAGTTAATTATATCTCAAACAATTAAGGGCTATGCACTCATTTAATGGGAGCATCATAAGAGTTAATGAACTCTTCGGATTGATACAAATAGGTTTATGCAATATTAAGTCTATTAATATTAAAACGGTTCCATATACTTCGTCATATTCATCGATGAATTACCATAGACATGAACATGAGTATTTGATATATATATATATATGCGTAAGTCTATGATAAGCTCATAGAGTATAAAATGAAAGTAGATAAAATAACATGTGGTAAAAATGATTCAATTTGGTCAAATGAGTGAGTGTATTGGAAAGAGTTCTTTATGTACCTAATTTGAATAAAGATTCAGTCTCAATGGTCACTCCTTATAATACATAATGATGTATAAAGAGTAATCGAACTTTGTTGGACAAAGCACGATTAATGATGAGTAAAGTTGAGTCAACTCTTTCTTTAAGGTGTGAACTTAAGAGTAGTACACAAGGTTAAAATTAACATTATCCAAAAGAATAGTTACAAAACCATATGAGATAAGGATTTATAAAAAACCTCATATATCCTAAGCCAAAGAGTTGGCACGGTATGCAAGTCGAAAGACTACACACAATAATTATACGTAAGGAATCTTGCATGAATCGGCCCAAGAGAATTTTGAAAACAATAGTCATTAGATGACTAATTTATGTTGTGAACGTAAATATATTGTGAACTAATGCAAAATTAGTTTTATATAATGCAATTCATAAAATGTTTATAAATGTCCATTCCGTTGCACAGAGAAACAATTGTAATTTCAAGAAATACCAACTTCGTAATGAGGGAATTTTCTTTAATAAATTATTGGTATAAAATGAATTTGGATACGATCTAAGCATAAACCGATTACAAGGGATGAAATGAAATTGACCAAACCTAAATGAACATAATACATTAAAACATCTAATGAGTATTCTTGTACATTAAAGAGAAACTATAAGTTTCTTGTCAGTATCAAGAATAAATAATCCTTGATTGTTTAATTAAACCATTAAGAGCATTGAATCTATGGTGAGGTATGATGCACATATCGAAAGTAGATTCCAAATACAATATCAAAATATGATTTTGATAGTTGTACCCGAAGGGATGTGATCCATTGGATGCAAATGTGTCTTTAAGAGAAAGATAAATGCAGTTGGAATATAGGGAGCTACATTAATAAGAATAATACCATGAATTTCAATTTTGAAATTAACGTAATAGACTCACCATTTGATGTGCTTAAGTTGGTTTGGCTTTTACTCACAAACTTATCACCTAGTATAACTTTATGTTTTGGTATATGTGTTAAAGCAGAAAGTTCTAAAAATATAGATTTAGACCAGACTGTTTGTACATAACAACCAAAGTATCTCGAAGTTAGTGGAAGCGATATTGAGCTTGTGGGTTTTCAGATACGATTCGAGAATGGATATTAAAGTATCAATATGAAAAATCAAAATTGAACAAATGTTTTGATTATCAGTCAAAATGCAGAGGAAACGTGTGTTCATAAGAAAGAATGTTAAAAGGTACATAGATATTTCTAAATCATATAAAGCACACATCACTGACTGTTAACGATGTACTTGTGCTAAAATCAGTTTTAGTTGTTTTTACACTTAATGTTGGATTTGTAGATAATGTCTTTTATAGTAAGTATAAAAGATATTGGGAATGTCCCAAAATGATATGCAAGTACACCTTATTAATCTGTTTAATATGAAATATGTAAGATGGATTCCTTACGCATTCCGAATAGGAATTATCACATATGTTATGTTGTTTATGATATCGTGATTTGTTTGTATTTGATATATGAAGCAAATATCAAATCCAAATTGATATAATTAAATGATAGTTTGGAGTGTTCTCATGTATTTACAAAATACTGGAATACTATTTGCAGAAACAACAAGCTCCTTATGAAGGAGTGTTCGAACTCAAACTTTCATAAGTGATATTGAATATAATATGTCAATAATAAATTCGAGTTAAAAAACTTTTTTTTTGTTGAGAAAATGAGCGATCCTCTATCATTAGAGGAGAACACTCATGTAATTTTATTTTATATTAAAAAATGGAGCTGTTAACATTCTTGACAGGTAGCGATGCCCCCTAGTACAATAGAACTAAAAAATAAAATAAAAAACCCTCAAACCTAAAAAGCTATGGTCCAATATGAAAATACAAAAAAACACAAAATAATAAAAAACTCTCTAGTCCTTCAAATTCGATGAAACCATCCAAATTAATACGCATACCTGAACCTGCTAATAAACTATACAAAAAAGAGTAAGAACACTACATATATACGTATATAAATATATGTCAAAATATTTTTATATACATATATATGCAAAAATAAAAATAAAAATTATACAAAGCAAGTATAAACAAGTAAATGGCAATGCTATGCTATGCAAATAAGCGGTATCCCCACAAACTCTATTAACATTTTTTTTTGAAATGATACTTTATATACAACATGTCATCGGAACAACATATCATACATCAATAAACGTTCGAACCACGCTACGCAAATTTCGAACTTGTGACCTCTCGCACCAAAACCGAATCACTTAACCACTTGAACAATGGTACTTGTCAACTCTATTAACATTAGTATAAACAATCACTTATAAACCAATAAAAAGAAATGCTACATATAGATAGTACACAAAGAACTGACTTATAATAAAATCAAAAGGCACCTCTTATTAGAACCAAGTTTCAACATGCCTAAATATGCAATATGATAATTCTAACATACATGAAATCAATAAATAAATTAGGACAACGTAACGGTTCTGATTATATACACTTTACGACTTTAATATAAAAACTAAATTGCATTGTATGGATTGAAAATTCACTCATTATAATGACATAAACAACAAACTTGTAATGTCAATGTATATGTATAATAAAATATACATTAGAATACTCAAGATAAGATAACGTACTAATACAATAAGCCAAGCAATGCGCAGAGATGCACATCTGACAGGCCATAATGCAATCATTATAAGGTTCAACTCATTTACAGAAATTGAAAAAGTAAAAATTAATCAACATTTCATAAAATCCATATGTTTCGTTTGTAATTTACAGGTGACACCCGTCCCACAAGACCAACCAACCACTGAACAAACATTGCAAGCTATTTGATCTTGAACTAACACTATTGGAACTCAATGAAACTCAGTAAACAGGATATTGACAAACATATAAGCAAATGAAATAAGAACCAATGAAATGAGAAACTTAATCAAGCTTAAATGTACATAGTGAGTTATTATAATGAGCATCTCAACCAAGGAACGAGGTTTCGGCCGGTACCCCGAAATTTTGGGGGTACCGGATCGGTCTCGTTGATGAACGGTCCGAAACCGACATTAAAAATCGGTTCCGGACTAGGGTGAAAAAAAAACCAATCGCACTTTTTTTTTCCAGAAAAAACGTGATTTTGCTGCTTTTAGAGGAACGACAAACAGATTTAGGCAGAAAAAATCAAACGCGTCATTCAAGCATAAAAAAAAAGAATCTTGCATCAAACATGTAAAGGAAAAGCAAAATTAAAGACAGAAAGCAATTAGAAACCAAAAAATTTCGAATAATACATCAAATCAAAAGCTTTAATAATTCAAACGTGAAGCAATAGTAGACAATCGAGTTATCAGATCATTTCAAAAGCTTATAAATTGCACTAGATAGAGAAATACTTACTGCATCAAGAAAAACTCAAACTGCAACTCAATTGGAATTCTCCTCTTCAGACATCGTCTTCTTTGGCTTTACAGTAATTGATTAATTCTTCTTCTTCTTGTTTTCGCCGTCAACATAAACGATTGATGTTCTTTTCATTTTTTTACCTTCGTCTTTTCTGCAGAGTTTCGTTTTTTTTTGTGCGTTCGATAATGGATACGGAAGATGGAAAGGGGGGAATGAAGCATCTGTTAGGTTTAGGGTGTCATTTAATTTAGGCTATTGGGCTGTTTGTTTTAATTTAGGGTACTGGGCTGCTTGTTTTTATTTAGGGTATTGGACTATTCAGCATGTTTTTGACTATAATTGGGCTCGGCTTCTATTTCTATGAACTGCAGTTTTTTTTACTTGCAGAGAAGCATGTTTTTTATTTTAATTTTATTTGGAGCTTAATTTAAGTTATATTGGGGACTGCAAGCTTATTTTACTTGCAGAGAAGCTTATTTTACTTGCAGAGAAGCTTATTTTAATTTTACTGTAATTCTAACCTAGGTTTATTCAACTGTTTCTAATGATATTATTCACAATTTATAGGTACGCTATGGAAAATCAAGCAAACACTACAGAGATCGGTTGGAATTATGGTACCCCAATCGATGGAAATGTTCGAAAAACAAAATGCAGTTTTTATAGTAAACAAATCAACGGTGGCGGTATAACGCGTTTCAAAGAACATTTGGTAGGTGTAGGCGGCAATGTAATGACATGTCCAAACGTTCCTCAAGATGTCAAAAAATTAGTACGAGCTCATATTGTTGGAAAGAAAAATGACCGTACTAAAGAAAAACTAGAGAAACAACGTGTACAACAAGAATTGATGAGTAGACCTCAACAACATGACTCGAACAGTGAAGATGATGAAAACGAAGATGATAGAGATGTTCGTCGTGCTATGCGAGAAAGCAGAGATACATTTAGAGAACAGGAGATGCAAAGATCTTACAAACAATCAGGTGTCGGTTCTAGTCAACCAGAGCGGAATGTACGTAGTAGATCTACGAGACTAGAGAGTGATTTTGAAACTCGCTTTGTTGCAAGGATTGATTCATACATGCAGAAAAAAGGAGGTATTTCTCAACCTTCTATTAAGTCTGCAATAAAAGGCATTAAAAATGCTAAAAAGCACATATGTCGTGCAATTGCTAAATTCTTTTACTTTAATCACATTCCACATAACGTTGCAAATAGTCCTTATTATGCAACGATGGTTGATGCGATTGCGGAATGCGATCGTGGAATAGATCCACCTACCGCATATGAATTATCACATTCATACTTGGAAATTGAATTAGAAGAAGTTCGATCATATATTACCAATTTTCATAATTTTTAGGATGAATATGGTTGTACGTTGATGTGTGATGGTTGGAGTACTCAGAATCGACATAAAATTATAAATTTTCTTGTGTACTCCACCCATGGAATGATATTTCTCAAATCTGTAGATGCTACTAATGAATTTCAAAGCAGTGAATCTATATGTGGATTGATGAACGAAGTTGTAGAGACTATTGGAGAAAATAGAGTAGTGCAAGTAGTGACAGATAATGGGGCCAACTATAAAGCTGCTGGTCAATTGTTGATGCAGAAAAGAAAACATTTATACTGGACGCCATGTGCAGCACATTGCATTGATATGATCTTAGAAGATATCTCGAAAGAACCGAAGGTAACATCTATCATCTCAAATTGTCAATTAATAACGACATTCATATACAATCATGGTTGGTTACTTTCCATAATGAGAAAAGAGACAAATGGCAAAGAATTGATCAGACCGGCAGTGACTAGGTTTGCCACTTATTTCATTGCATTAGACTCTATTTATAAAAACACAAAAATGACTTGAGAATAATGATTGCTACGAGGGAATGGGCATCTAAAATGCCTAGACTCGCTGTTAAGGACAAAAGAACTGCAACCAATGTCTCCGACCTGATTTACAATGATACTTTTTGGACTGCCGCTGCTTCCATCATTCTTGTATTTGAACCACTAGTCAAAGTATTAAGAATGGTGGATAGTGATGATAAAGCAGACATGGGCTACCTTTATGAAACGATGGATCTCACGAAAGAGTCAATTAGAAAAATCGTTGGCTCAAGGCAATCAAAAAAATGGTGGGACATTATAGATAAAAGATGAGAAAAACAACTACACCGGCCAATTCACGCGGCAGTATTTTAAATTATTACCTTACAAATAGTTAAAATTCATAACATTCATATTCGTACTGTTTAAAATATAGGTTATTTTCTTAATCCTATCATTCAATATGGTGATGCGGTAAACGATAGTGAAGTGTTAAATGGATTCAACAACGTTGTTGAAAGAATGATCCCAGACATATTAACACAAATCGAGATTGGAAAAGAGGTAAATTGCATCAAATGTTTTATTCAAAATATAGATCCAATATTTAATTTTTATATCCACAGGTGGACAATTACAAAATGAAAGTTGGCGCATTTGGCTCTTCAAAAGCAAAATCAGCTATAAATAGTTGTTCTCCTGCTCAGTGGTGGTCAATAATTGGTAGAGAGGATGCTCCAAATCTAACATGCTTAGTAATGCATATTCTAAGTCAGACGGTTTCTTCTTCAAACTGTGAAAGAAATTGGACTACATTTTCCATGATTCATACAAAATTGAGAAATAGAATCAAAATGGAAAATCTAGAAAAACTAGTATATGTACATTACAATATGAGATTACGAGCAAAGAATGTTAAATGTCACGATACAAATGATCAATTGATTGATCTGAATTATATATTTCATGAGGAGGATCCATTAGCAAAGTGGACTACTGAAATTGAACCACGGTTGCTTGATGACAATCCTTTGATGGTTAATATGATGAATGATGCCATTGCTGCAGTGGATGGCATACATGCACAAACAATGGCAAGTCAAAGCACTGAAAATAGTAGTGGCTCCTCAAATGGTGATAATGGCAATACTGGTGGTAACGATATCAGTTTAGCAAGTAATTATGGCCTTGGTTCTACGGATGGTGGTGGTTCGCATAGACCAACTATACCTTACGTGAGAAGAAGAGGTGTGATGGGCAATCGTGACAGAAGAGACAGTAATTTGAATGTTGAATATGGACAACAACAAAATTATGATTATGCTAATAATCTGTATACGTCAAATGATCCACCTAACTACAGACATTCTACTTTTGACTACGCCGGTGGCTATTATTATCATGGAGAAAACGAGATATATAACAGTGATATATCAAGCGATCAAAATAGTCAGACTACATGTACAACACAGAATGACGAACACTCCTCATTTGATAACATGTTGGCAACGTTTCTAGGTACAGGACAAATACAATATGGTTACCCACCATACCATACGACACAAGTGGAAGAAGAAAATTGTGAGAACAATTGTAACGACCCCAAATTTTCTATATATTTAAATTGATAATTAATTGAATTTTTGAAGACAATTTGTAAAATTAATTGTAAAGTGATGCGAGTTTCCCCGAATTAAAATAAATTTTGTATAAATCATTTAAAAGTTAAAAATATTATATATATGTGAATATATATGTATTTGAGCATATGTGAGTAAATTTGAAATAATATATATATGCATATTTGATTTGAATTTAAATCTTTATACAAATGGTTTAGGAATGAAGATATATAAGATAGATAGATAAAATAAATACATTGGATAAAATCCAATAACAAATTAAATCTAGAAATTTATCTATATTACAAAATAATGAGAAATAAATAAAAGATAAGTTATAAAATATAAAGTAATTCATTTAATAAAATTTTAACAACATAATAATTATAGGAATTCATTTGAATTAAAAAAAGCAAAGACAAAATAAAGGATAAAAATATATTCAAGTAGAAAGTAGAACATATTAAACAAATTCTAACAACAAAGTAAAATAGAAATTTAATTATATTATAAAGTAATGTTGTAAAGGCAAAAGAAGAAACATACATATACATGGAAGCTTGCAAATGAAGGTAAGTGTGAACAAACATTGTGTACAGCTTTCGTTCACAAGGCTGAGCATACTTGTAAACATTTTCTCAAATTCTTCAAACATTTTCAAAGCTGTAATAAGTATCAAGCATGCAAAGAGTTCAACTTCATTAGCAAAGCGAAATTTCAAATTTACAGTTCCAGGAAATCAAAAGAAAAGCCTGTAGTGTTCTCTGTTAACTAAGATAAGTAAACAATTTTTTTTTAGACTTAAGTATGATTAGATATATGTGTATGATTTATGGAAATTATTATGTTTTGTTGGTGGGTTATTTTCAAGTTTAGCTCTGTATACATATATATATCTATATGACTGAGTGCACTGGTTCTTCTCTGCTTTGAGTTACAGGGTAGAAAAACCAAGAAAATTCAATTTCTCTATATACAATCAATTTTAGGCTTAAATAAAAGATGATGGTAGGAGGGTAAACTTAATTTTAAAAATAATTATAAGTATAATTAGTTAAAGGTTTACTGAAAAATCTGAAATCACAGTCAAAATGTATAATATCAGAAAACCCAACCATGTTAATTTCAAGTTTGAATTATATAAGCTGATTCGCATGCGAAAATAAGAAATTTTGATATGAAGATCATGATTTTTAGTGTTGGGTATGTCGAGAATCCTCGAGTTAAACAGGAAACGTATTTTCGTTGATTTCGCGGCGATCAGTGATGGATGGACATCGAGCTTGGGTCTGGGGATGGCTCGTGTGACGATGGTCAAGGGAAAAATGGTGGGAAGATTTTCTGGTGATCGGAGCAATCTAGCGATGTGAAAATAGGGTTTTAGACCCAGTTTTGTTGACAAGGTTTCACGAGGAAATCTCGTCGTCGATAGTTGATCGTAGCTGATCGCACATGGGGGGATGGAAGCTCGAGACTGTGGCGAGGCTTGGGTCGGAGTCGCGTGGGTTCCGGCGACCTGTAGCAACGAGTCGAGGGGATTTTGACGATCTGTTTTGTTCCAGTTTTTGAACCGAGTTACTCGATTTTGAACGACGACGAAAGTAAGGGTTTTGGGTGGTCGGAATGTACGAATGGGTCGTTTGCGACCTGTAGGCATCGGTGAAGTTGGTCGAAGCTTCGGCGTTCAGGTGTGCACGTGAACGTGTGTCAGTGGTGTAGGCGTGGGTCTGGGTGTTTCGTGATGACTCGAAGAAAATGGTGGAAAGTCTCGGGGAAAAGAATGTGGGAGGAGACTCAAAGTCAACCTCGGGGAAAATGTGTTTTGGCTCGGGTTTTCTGTGACCTGGGTTTAACAATAAAGAAAATTTAACAAGTTTAAAACACTGTAATGTGTCCACCCAGATTTCCAAGAAATGTTAACTAGAGTTTTAAAACTAAAAAGAAAGCATGAACTGAGGTTTAAAAGCATGAGCAAATTTAGTTGACAGGATTAAATTGACAGGATTAAAAGTATAAGTTGGTTAACAAGCTTCAAACAAATATTTAAACAAGTTTTATTTAAAAGAGCAAGTGTAGTTAAGTTCTCAAAACAAATTTCAATATAAATTGTAAGTCAAAAAAAAAATCTTGTAATTTAATTTGTTTTGATTTAATATATCTTCAAAGTTGTGTTTAAAAAGTAATTATATCAGATGAATTTATGAAATTAATTCCTAAATGATTTTTGATTAAAGAATGATGATGTAATTAAGTATTTAATTTTAAATAAGAATTTATCCTTATTCAATTAAGGTTGTGATTATTAAAGATAATTAATTAGTGAAACTAATAAAAAAGTTAATCATTTAATGAAATTAATAAGGGTTGATTGATTAATATTAATAATCAAAGTATAATTACTTAATGTAATAAATCAGTAATTAAAGGTTAATTAATAAATGATTAAAGGACCTTTAATCAAATGATTTGGAATCGATTAATGTTAATTAACTATGATTGATGACCCATCTGATTTAAATAAATCAGATAATTAATTGAGCATATTTATGGATGACTATATTCTATTGAATGATGTGTATTGGATTGATAACTCTGTTATCTGATTGTGATGCCTTGTAATATGAATTGCTTTGTATTGAGCTATGATATCTGTGATATGTTTCTTGTGAATGTAAAACCCCTTGACCCGTAAACGACATTTGAATTTCGATGCGACAGGGAGTCAGATTCCAGTTGGTTATCCGAAACCCACATCGAATTGTAATAGTGAATCTTTGTGATTGATAAATTTATTTTATCTATGAATCTATGAATGAAGATAAGCGTTATCGATTATACCGCTTATCGATATATCTGTGATGATTGATGTTGTTGCACTATTGTGTGTGAAAACCCCTGGACTACACCTTTACACACACAAATATGGATTTCACGTGGAAATCGGTTAAGTCACAGATGATGTAAATTTAATGTTTTTGAAATTGAAATTTTAATTTCAATTGATTTTGAAATTGGAAATTGGGGTTTAATATGAAAAGCTTTTGAAATGGAATTTCAAAGATAATAGTTATTTTGGATAACTTAATCGAGTTTTGAAAATTTAAATAATTTGATTTAAATTTGAAACTAAGGATTAAAGATGTTGTACAAGTTATATATGGGTTAAACCATTTTAAAGGTATTGATTTGGGAATTTGAATTTAATTCAAGGGTTTTAACTCGTGTAAATATAACTGGATTTTTCCGAAGACGAAAACTACTTGTTTTCAAATAATAATAGCTTTCATTTTAAGAAAGGATTTCCAAATTGTGTTGAAAGGTTTCAAGTTTGAAATGGAATTGAAATGTTTTGAAAACTATGAAATGAGTCTTTGATTTCAAAGACCGGATGAGTTAATCTAACTTGAAATAGAATTGTTTTGAAAGACTATGAATGAATCTTTGGAAACTAGTTTTGAAAGCTATAAGTTAAATCTTGATTTAAAGATTTGACGAGTTAATCCAAGTGAAATGGAAATTGTTTTGAAATCCATGAATGGATCTTTGTGAACGGGGTAAACTTTGTGAATTGAACCTTTTGTGTTTAAAAGATTAAAAGTGTGAAAATTGTTTAAACCATTGAAGGTTTGTGAATTGAATCTTTTTGTTTAAAAGATTGGAAATGGTAATTTGTTTTAACCATTCGAATGAAAAGTTTGGGCTTTAAGCTGTGATTTAACTGAGACTCCAGTATCCATATGATTTTTAATTGCGCTCGTTATTCGGATTAGCCGGGTGAGGACCTTTGAGTCATATAACCCATTCCGAATAGTGATACGACGTAAATGGATAGCATTTGAAGACCGGTGGTGAAGACCGGATAATTTCGAAAACGAAAGGACAACTCGTCGAATGTCTCTACATCGACTGGCCCCGATATAGAGATTTTAGCACCCTTTGTGATGGGAAGTCCGGACGTGATTAGAAATTATTCGAATTTGCAAGGGCTTCTTTGGAAGTGCCTTCGGTTCCGTTCGATCCCGGAACGGACTTGTATGGATGTGTGTCTGACGTTACACTTTGAGATGTAAAGCTGGTTTCTATCAAATACATTTCTGTTGGTGGCAGAGAATTTATTCTCTTAGCTTAACACCCTTCTCTGAGACGTACGAGCTCAGAGGTTATGTAGTTGATGGTTACTAGTGATACATTCCCAATTTGGTAATGTGGCATACGAAGTGCTGATGATCATTTGTTGGTCAAAGCGTGCTTTGTGAAAAAGCGTTGCTTTGTGAAAAAAAAGCGTGCTTTGTGAAAAAAAAGCGTGCTTTGTGAAAAAAAAGCATGCTTTGTGAAAAAGCGTGGCTTTGTGGACGAGACTTCGTCGAGCCTCACAACCCGGTAATGGTCGAAACAGGAATGTTGCGTCAAAGGTTTGTGGAGGTAGCGCCCCTAGGGTATGTCATTTCCTTCTGGATAAAGGGTGGTATCATGGTATGGAGCCCAGATATTTAACTCGTGTGGACACTGTAATTTATTACTGTGTGATTGTTGCTTTGTTGGTTTTCGGGATCCCGGATAAAGGTCGGTAACGACCGGGGGATGACATAGCTCGTGTGTTAGTTACCTAGTTACAGCTTGGTTAAAGCGTGAGGTAGTGTCGGCCTTGTGTTTGCAGAGATCCGGTTATGATCCGGGGCGTCTTTCCAGAGGCGTTTCTATTTCGGTGTAAGGAAGTTCCTTAGCCTGATCATTTGTTGGAAATCCAAAGAAACAATATGAACCCAGTACGGTTTTAGTTGTAGAACCTGTCATTTACTTATGGTGGTCACCACTATTTAGATGGTAGCTATAGTAGGCATACAATAATGGTTGTATGCTGGCTAAGATTGATATTATACTTTCAAAATATTTTCACACTATGCACTAGTAATAATATCAAAGGAGTTTTGTTTGCGTAGTGAGCATGTTTGACTATCATAAGGAGAAATCTCCTCCAATTCTGCGATTGCATTGTATGTGTGGCGGGAGGCCTTATGGTAGTTTCATTTTCGAAAAGCAATGCGGATTTCAACGTTTAAAAGCCTTTTGTGTTGTTTTAAAGATAAACTGTTTTGTTTGCTCATACCAGTCTCATGACTGATCCGGAGTTTATTGTTCTCTTCCTAAACTCTGGGTGCCCACAAATTCCACACGGGTAGTCTAGAGTTGGGTTTCTCAGATATTCAGGTTGAGTGGATTAGCTGGAGCTAGCTATGGATTGGAGCATTCTATTGGAGATATTTTATCCGTTGCTGATGTTATCTTTTCTTTCCGCTGCTATTGTCATTGTATCATATCTCTGATATTGTTGTATATCATTCTGGATATTGTATTCATTGGAGTTGTATATGATATCATTATTTTCTTTCTTCCGCTGTGTTGTTATACTTACTGTGTTATAAGCTCCGGTGAACCAGATTCGGCATTTGAATCTACGGCATTTCGAGTACAAGTGAAGTACGGGTGCCGATTTTCGAAGGCCGATTTCTGGGTCATTACAACAATCCATATACAGCACCGAGAAATAGTTTTTGGATGTAGTAAATTTATGATGTTGTATGTTGTATTCTATTTCTTTGTACACTATAATTATATTTTATTGATTGTTCACAAGTTTATTAACAAACTACTGAAAACCGAAATTTGGACCGAAACCGAAACAAAACCGAAACTTCCGAAACTTCTGAAATCATCCAAAACTAACAAAATTTCAAATGACCGAAACCGAGTTCTCGAACCTTGATCTCAACACACATCTTCCTAATAAAGTGAGTGTACGCACGCACACGCGTGCACGCACATATAAACTTGTCCAAAAACATCAAACCATCAATCAGAAACACAATAGCAGGAATTCTAACCGATTAAAACGATATCAAAGTTTGTAATCAAATTATTTAGAAAATTCAGTTGAAATATGAGTTGAACAAATTAAGACCTAATTCAGAATTTCAACAAAGAACAAAATAAATTCAAATATATATATATATATATATATATATCTGAATATTCAATTATATATATAAAAAAACATGAATATGTCTAGCATTATATGATCATTTGATCAGAAATCTAACTAAAAAATGTTGAATGGATAGAATCAAAACCTATAAAAAAATTGAATGACAATAGTATTAAATCTGGTTCTGAAAACTAGATTTACTAAGCAGAAAACATAATTTAAAAAACCAATCTCAAGAACAATATAGGAAAATTCCCATTTTAATTAATGAAAGCACTAACACTACAATAAGCTCATACAATAGCCCAATACATCCAACCTTATATTTAAAAACTATTGATGAATAAGCATAAGCTTACCGATAACAAAAGTTCTTGTAATCCTAAAACTCATGCCAACTCAGTCTTATTATGAAATGTGATAAACAAATGTGCTAAAACTATAGAGAATAATAGATAGAATAAAAAAATACAAATGAGTTATAATAAACTACTATCCTAATAAATAGTATATCTAACAAAGAACAAGCGAATGAACCAATAAATTAACCAAAATACTAATATTCTAATAAATACAAAGAGCTAAATGTAATTCTAGTCGGATTATCCATGGAAACTAAATTTTGTCTTAAACTATTCTTATTATTTGAATTGATTTTGTTCTTTAAAAATTCAATACGATTTTTCTTAAGAAACTATTTAAAACTTAAATTTTTATTTAATTTATAACTAGAATTTGAAAACCAATTAAAATTAAATAGAGAGATTGTATATATTAAATTATCCAAATCAATACTAATATTATTAAACACTCGTTGGTTCTTTCCAAACCAAATATACTAACATATAATTGTGTATATAGTGTCCAGTAAAAATCTATTGTGACCCTTATAATAAAACCTAATACTATTCCAATATAACTCACAATTAATATGTGCATAATTTATATTAAAATCAAATACGGTTAGAGTTTTTAAAAGGATAAATCTAGTGATATTGCATTTAAAATATAAATGCATAATATCTTCCAATTTATTATAACAAAAATAACATTTTTTATCATTAAATATATTTTTCTTTTTTAAAAATTCTATAGTATTCAATTTCTCATGTAATATTAACTACATGTGCACCTTGGCTTTAGGTGGAGCACTTATTTTCCAAATGTATTTAAATATTTTCAATTTAGTTCCCAAAAAATTTATGAACTTATAAAATGAGTGTGATGTGTATTTCTTACTAATATCCCAACACCATGTTTTGATATCATTTTTATTATCAATAACATATAATTCTAATTTAGCACACAATAAAGCAAATTGCACAGAAGTACTTCCCGTTAACGCACGAATAAAACTAAGTTCCTAAGGAAAGTTTAAATTAGACCTATAAATATCAGAAACTAGTACATTTTTGAAACTACAAATTTCATATAAATCATTAAATTCCACTTTAAGTGGAACAACTGATAACCAACTTTCATGCCAAAACGAGGTGTTATTACCGGAATGTATAATATTATTACTTCTTCATACACACACACATTGAAATTTAAAATTATTGATTTTCAAAAGTGAGATATTTTATTTGTATAATTTGTAAATGAATGACAAATTTCAAAAGTACCTCTATACCATTGGTTTGCTATTAATTCTTTCCATAACAGATTTTCATTACAATCACTAAATTTCCATAACCATTTTCCTAGAAGGGATATATTTAAATTATGTAAATTTATAATTTCTAAACCTCCCTCTTTCTTGGACTTACAAACAATTTCCTAATTTATAAGACATTTTGAGCTACTATTTAGGTTGTCGCCACTTCATAAATAGTCTCTTCTAATCTTATCAATTTTATCTAATACCCATTTAGGGAAACAATAAAACAACATCCAATAAATGGGTAACTTAGATAAAACTGAATTAATAGAACAATGCTATCTGCTCTCGATAAAAATTTACCATTCCATTTAGATAATCTTTTATTAATATTATCTATAATGGTATTCCAATCAACATGTTTTAGTCTTTGCGGCCTAATTAAAATCCTAAATATTTTATAGGAAATTTCATTGTTTATTCAATGTGTGTGCAATTTAGTTTCTGATGTTATCTGTATCATTTAATACTAAAACCGAGCTTTTGTCAAAGTTAATCTTTAAACCAAAAACAAGTTCGAAACTATATAAAATAAGTTTAAGTGTAATAATATGTTCAGGTAAGTGGGATGCAAAAACCATAGTATCATTTGCAAATTGTAAAACAGAAAGGCAATTACTAGTAATCTCATTACCAATACTATCTGGTATTCTATTACTAATAGCTAATTTGATAATTTTAGAAAAAAGATCAGTAGCTAAATTGAATAATAAAGGTGATAATGGATCCCTTTACCTAAGTCCACGTTTTGATTGAATTTTATTTTCTAAAATACCATTAACCATAATACTAGAATTATGAGCTTTAAGCAATGACATAATCCATCCTATCCACCAAATACTAAAACCCCTAACCAATATTACATTTTTAAGAAAAACCCAATCAGTTGAAAAAGCTTAGCAAAATCGAGTTTTTAAAGAGTACAGTTAATGTTATTTTTGCAACAATAGTTAATATATTCTTGAACTACTGCTACACCATCCATGATATTCCTACCATTAGTAAAAGCTGTTTGAGAGTTATCTATTAATACGTACATTTTAGTATTTAATCTATTAGCTAAAATCTTAGAAATAATTTTAAAAGAAAAATTTAGTAATGAAATAGGTCTAAAGTATTTTAATTGATTAGCACCTAATTTCTCTAATGTAATAGGATTAGATTTGCAAGTTAAATCTACCTAAATGTAATGAACCATAATGAAATTCATTAAACATTTTTATTATATCATCTTTTAACACATTCCAAAAAGTTTAATAAAATAAAATAGGAAAACCATCCGGACCCAGAGCTTTATCATTAGGCATGTCCTTTATAGCCTTCATAATTTCCTCCTCCGTGAATGGAGCATCTAACCCTACTAAATCAACCTAAGTATCCTCATTGTAAAGCTCATCCAAATTAGCTTTAATTCTATGTTTATTTGTAGCTACAAAAATATCTCTATAATAATTATTAAACTCATAACTAAGTTCTGTTTGGTAAAAAATCTCAATATCATTAATTAAAATGGAATTAATGGTATTACCACATTTTCTACTGTTAGCTACTTTATAAAAAAATTAGTATTCATATCAGATTCATCCATCCATTGAACTCTAGATCTTTGTTTCCCCATTATTTCTTCTTGAACAATAATTTTATTTAATTCTTATTTTAAATTATAAAGCATGTTTTTTTTGAAAAATTTAAGGCTGTGTTTGGTTTACCGTTTTTAGTTTTTAGTTTTCGTCCATACAAAAATACGCACGACACATGTATATTATGAAAAATGATCATTTTAGAAAACGAATTTAACACACAAAATAGAAAACAACTTTTTTTCATTTTTCGTGTTTTGAGAAAAACGGAAGCACGAGCAACAATTCATCCTTCCGTTGTTCCTCCATCCACTTCGTGGTCCCCTCCAATCTTTCGTTCATCCCTTCCGACCTCCCTTCATTCTTCTCATATTTTGTAATTAATGTTGAAAACTCAAAACATAAAATACAAAATAAACCAAACGACCCCTAAATTTCTTATTTCTTCGATTTTATTTGACATTAAGATTTCATTCATTAGCTTTTCCTTTTTAATTCTAATGTTATAAAAAACCTCTTTACTTCATTTTTTGAGAAATAATCTTATATCTCTAAGTTTATTAACCAAAACTTTTGCTATGTTACTTGAAAATCTGTAATTATAATTATTCATAGAAAGCCATTTATTTTCAATTAGTTCCTTAAAATTATTTTCTAACAACCACATTTTTTCAAATCTAGAAATTTTATTTCAAAAGTTAGCGTTAGTACAAGAAAGGATTATTGGACAATGATACACATAGATATTCAGAAGTCCTATAACCTCACAATTAGAAAATTTGTCCTCAATTTCATCACCAATAAAAAAACCTATCCAACAAAGCCATCGATGGAAATTCTCTAGTATTTGACCAAGTATATTGTTTATTACTTAGTTTTAACTCTATTAAATTACAATTAACAATAAATTGGTCAAATTCTTCCATCGCCCCAGAATCCCCTTCCTTTGAGGATCTTTCTCCCAAAAATCTAATGATATTAAAATCACCCTCCATAATTCATGGTCCAAGAGCGAGTGTTCTAAAATCTAAACACTCATTCCATAGAACCCTGCGATCTATTTTTCAATTTAGCTTATATACATTTGTAATATTAAGAATAGAATCATCATTAATGTTAGAAAATATCAAATGCATCAGTGACCTTTAATAATAGATTGTAAAAGCCTAACACAATTATCTTTCTAACCTAACATAAGACCTCCAGCACTATTTATGGATGGAAGATAACTCCAATGATCAAAATAATGACCCCTAGGCATCTAAAAATATGAAAATCAGGATGCTCCATTTTAGTGTCTTGTAGTAAAACTATATCAATATTATATTCTTTAAAAATAGATTTTATTTTTCTACATTTTCCTAAGTCATGCAAACCCCTAATATTCCAACTAATAAGTCTCATAATCCCACCATTCTAACCCGTTCTAATTCCTTTTTTAATATAATCAACATCTAACTGCCTATCATAAAAAAAAAGGCCTGAATTTTTAGCTAAAAAATGCATATCACTCGTAGGCAAATTATTCAAAGCACAAGAACTAAAAGTACTACCCATAAGTGGTTCCATACCTGAGCTAGAGCTATATGAAGCACTAGAACCAACTCTAAAAAGACCACACTCCTTCTAACCGATCTATGCTCTATCGAACTCGGAACAAAATCAGTATAACTCCCAGAGCTAGCCTTCTTAACCTTCTTTCTTCTCTTGACACTGCTGCCAAAAACATTGCTATGATATGCCTGGCTAGAAATGCTAATATCTGCCATGCTACAATTTAAAAAACTTGATAACCTACTAACCTAGTAGCCTTTGCACGAGAGATGATATATTCCAACCATATCTTCATGTCAGTGTAGATGGTGATCTAAGTAGTGTTCGAGCTCTCTAATAGTCTCCACTCTCCACCTATAACCAGAACCCAAACTGAAGCAGTTTTACCTATCCTTATCCTCATCTACTACCAGACCATTTGAGCTTCAAACAACCATATCCTTCATAACTTCCTGAAACCAACCCAACATGTTATCCTTGTGCACACTGTTAACTTTGCATGCACAAACTTCGGCCAATCCTCCAACCACATCACCACATGATCTAACCACACTACAAACATCTTCAACAACCCTAACTCCATCCAAACAACCCATGTCATCCATGAAATTACCAAAGAAATTCATTAACTTATCTGGACCATAAGATGCACTACTGTATCTTGTATCGTAAAGTACCAGATCCTCACTAGAGAAACAAGAAGAAACAACCCTTTCATCCACCAAAATCCTATTATTATCATAATTCATGTTTGAATCAAGTTGAGTTTCACTAAGCTCCAAATCTATATCCACATCAGGAAAAATAATCTCACCACAACCCATTTCAACCACCTTATCAACATTTGAGCCCCTGTCTAAGACCTCGTATTCAACCAAACCTCCCTGCAACCAAAAAGAGTTTAAGTCACGATCTTCCAAGACACTAAACCCATCAAACCTATTTGGAGTAGCAATCATGAAATTCCCCAGTTTGCATGATTCACCTATCTCATTCATAGAGTCTGAAAATGCCAAGGCCTCAAAGCTATTTGACAAAGAAATTTTGAAGTCGGGTTTCACCAGTTTCTTTTTAGCCATTGTAAACTCTTTTATAAAATCCTGAATTTCAGACTTTGATATATTATTTCATCCTCTTTATCAATCAAAGAACTTGAGCCATCACCCAATATCAAAAATGTAGGATCACATAACATATAATTAAAAGATTCAACTATAGGAACATCACTAACGATATTAGAGAATGCATCTGACCAAGAATCTAAAACCATTTTCCTAATCATAGATTTCTTTTTTGAGAACCAGAGAAGTCAAAACTACCGTTACTTTTGCCTAACACATTACTATCATCAGCAACTTTGTCCATAATTCCAAACTTTCTCTAAAAATTCATACCAATGTTTACTGAATTTATAGCATCGAAATGACTGAACAATTCCCCCAAGAATTCTATTTCCTCGGTCATTTGGATACATAAATGATCTAACGGGATTCTCTTTAATTTCATAATCTTTAGAACAAATTGGAATCCATGTTTAGAGATACTTAACTGTTGTTTGATTCTTGGAACCGAACCCCTAAAATCCCTTGTGCATTGATTCTTCTTATGCCCAAAAACCCCACATTTGAAGCAAAACAAAGGTTCACGACAGTCTCTGGTGTAGTGCGAATATCCTCGGCATCTAAAACAAAAGAATCCCTTCTTGTTGGGATCGAGCTAGTTCTTGGCGATAGGTTTGGGATGTGAAGATTTAAGAAAATTGCTCCTTGAATCTTTAAAAACCTGAGCATAAGACTAATTTGTTGCTTGCATGGATTGGGTATAAATGATGGATGTGAAAAAGACGCATAGGATTTATGAGGAACGAAGAATTTTGGAATTGAGAAAGAAGAAGGAGCAGTAGCCATTTTTTACTATTGTTTTGTAATTCTAATTCAAGTTAAAAATCTATAAGTTGGAAATATTCCAAGTGGAAGACTATGTCCAATGCAATGAAAATGGCTAAGTACATGGTCTTGAATAGCGTCGTAATAAAAACATTGTATATAAATATAAATGCATAAATTTATAACTAAGTCGAGTGTAATTACAAATGTTGAGAATCCCATAATATTGTTATATGATAACAATGTCATGATATGGTTCGTAGTAAAACTTAGAGCTCACTAGAAGTCAAGAGGCATACTACGAGTTATTCTAAATGATAAAATAATTTATCAGCATCGGGGAGAGTAGACTGATAGATTAGATAATTAATACATAACAGCATATCGTTCACTAAGGGACCGACCCGATTGGTTCTAAGAAAACCGATTGGATAAGTTGGAATAAGATTACATAATTGACCCCAAGTGCAAGTGAGAGATTGATATAGTTAGGGTATGCCTTAGAGGTAATTATGTAATTTGTTACATATATCTAACTCGGTAACCAATTTTGTTCGAAATAAAGGGTGTTTTCTTTCTATTATATACTTGATATAATGTGTTTTATTAATTAATTAATTTAATTAAAAGAATATTTAATAGAAAATCCATAAATGGTATGTTTTGTGATAGTAGTTACAAAGTGTTGTAACCGTGGGTAATTTATCACAATTAAACTAAATATACCATTTTAAATATTCCTAGTCAAGATGTATCAATACTGGATATCGATACATCCATTGAGACTAGAGTATGTAATGCTCTTCAAATATTGGGCAGTGTATTACTCATGGCTGCTGGGGACACCAAGGGGTTACATGCTAATAGTTAATGGATAATTATGGAATGACTTAATCGATAGTTTTTTGTTGGTTAATATAACTAAGGTCAAACATAAAATATAGATGTAACTAATTTACACAGTTCACTCCACTTGAGAATATTGTCGATCTTTGATATGAAAGCTCTGCTTTGATTATAGTCAAATCATGGCACGACGTCTATAAAGTGACTATAGTTGGGTCGAGTGGATGTATTGGAAGTGAATCACTATTTAAGAGAGGATTTGTCTCCTCAGTTATATGGGTTAGTATCACGGTCAACTAAAGTCAACTCAAAGTCAAATCGATCTTTGGCCAGAGCATTTCGATTAATAATAATTATTATTATTGAACCAAGGACTTTGTGTTTGGATTATAGAGTTGAATTTGGATGATATTGGAATTTTGACCATTATCAAATTCCATAAGTTCAAAATGATATAGTTTGACGAAGAGAATTAGTGTAAATAAATATCACAAACTGAGTAACGCTCAACAAAGTAAAATTGGATTTTATCGAAATCAAGTAAACGATAAATTTGGCAAAAATGTCACACACCTGCTAAGTGCTTTGTGAATGTTAATATTCGAATAGTTCAATATTAATTGCTGATGAAATTTACACCTCACGAGTCATGCAACCAAAATCGATGAATTCTCCTTTGACAAGATGATTTAATAAGTTCATAATTGTTATAAACTAATTAAATAAAATAATATTTTTGAGATATTATTTATGAATTTGATTTTGATTTGTTAAATGAATATTCAATATATTTATAAAAGTTATAAATACATTAACTGATATATGGTATCGATAATCGTTTTAAATTAGATTTAAAATGAAAAATATTCACTCGAGCTCTAAATGGGTAAGTCCATCATGGGGCTGATAGGATCGGGTGAAATTAAGGGGCTATGGGTGACTAGGATATGGTTTAGAGGGCTTGAAAATTGATGGCCAAGATCAAAGGAGAGAGAGAGTAAAAGATGAGATCCTAAATTCTCTCATTTTCATCCTCTATTTAAGCATCTCTTTGTCCATTTGATCATGAACTTTTAGGGCCTCCACTTCTTCTCATTGCTAGCAAAAAGTCCCCTCTAATCTCTCCATTTAATCAAGCCCAAATTTAGTCAATTCAATAGATATTCGATAGCCGGTGGTCGACAGTTCAAGGACTAACACTCTATTAGATCAGAAATTATTTCCATGAGCATATAACTTTATTTCAAGGTGTGCTTAAGGGCTTTGGCTGCAAGGTACATTTCTAATTTAATTACAAACATTAATTTATAATCATAGTACTGATTTATCTATATATGATATTGTTAGATAGGCGACGATTCGAATATGTGGATATATTATCACAAATATAGTTGGTTGTATGTATATATATCTGAGTATTAATTTTTTTATATGATAATTCATCTATGTATAGCATGGCTTAGAATTAAAAAAACATTTTTTATTATTTAATTAATTTAATATATATATATATAGTTTAATATTTAAATACTATATTATACATGTGTAAAATATGAAAATAAAATTTTATATATGATGACTAATAAATAAAATATTTCTAGCAAGAAAATATTTTTTTAGTTTACATATTTTTTTTAAATAATATTTAAATTAATTTATTACATAAATAATTATATAAATTCATTTATCTATTACAAAGTATATTTTGTATTTTATAAAATTTTATTGATGCATATTAAGCTCATGCCAGAAATAATTTTTTTTTTAAATATTTAAATTAAAAATCAATAATTAAAAATTAAATTTTAAAATCGTTTCAAGTTATAAAATTATATATTAAATTTTCAAATAATATACTTTCATGTAAAATTTGCTGAAAATTTTAAGCTTAAATTTAATTTTAAAAATAATATTTTTTATTTTAAATAATTATTTTTGGTTTTATTAATATATATTTATAAATATTTAAAATTAAAAACTAAAAAAAATATTTTCAATGTGCAAAACCAGTTCAGTAAATATATTTAAATAAAAATCATTTTATAATTTTATTTATATTAATATATATATATATATATTATACATATAAGTATTTAACTTATTCATTTATATGTATATAAATGTATATAAAAAATAATTTTTTATGCGTTTGTGTAATACTATTTTTGACATTACAGCAAAAAAGGACTTATTTATTATATTTTAAGAGATATAAACATATTTATATAGTAATATATATATATACACACATACATACACACATTTTATTAATATTAAATATTTATATTTATATATAAATATTTATATGTTTATACAAAATTATAAATAAATAATTTTTAATATATATACTGAAATATTTTATTATAAAAGAAAAAATGTTTGTATATACATACATTTGGACAATACATTTACATCTTGGATGAGGTGCGATGTAAATCCCAACATCTACATAAGAGCATATTATACCTTGCATGATTGACATGTTACACTTGCACATACTTATATATGTATATGTGATATATATATATATTTAATATAACATAAAATTAAACAATACAATATCATTTTATAAATTTAAATAAAATAAAAGATTTTATTATAAAATTTAGAAATGTTTTAAACAAATTAGACTTCATAGGTCCAACAAAGATCCAACTTGGTTAAAAGTTTAAAATTCACCCATAACTTCTGCTGCAGGCTGACCCAATTCCAAAAAATACTTCCTTTAGAATCATTGTAGCTTTAGGATCCCAATAAATTGACCATGCCAAGCAGTAGGACGATTTTTTCATTTTCAATGCATATAGTCAAGGTTTCCTAACATTCCAAGAAAACATTGTTTAGCCCTGATTTTAATAGTATGTTAACATCTCTTTGCATTGGAGAGGTCAAATATTCTTGACCAAATAATTTGATAAAGAAATACATAATTGTGCTGGACTTAAATGTACGGTACTTCGACTCATCCTTATCACCTCATTGAAAGCATCAGGCAATACCCCAAAAGCCAAATTATGTAATGCTCATATTATTTTTTGATATAGGGAACATCCTAAGGTCTTGGTCATATTAGGATTTTAAACAAAGTAATTATCTTGACCAACCAATCCATTAAAAATACACATAAAATTTTTCATACTCGTTAGGAAGTAACTACGAAAATCAATGGGGCTGTAGCTACATAGGGTATTGAAATAATCATTAAGAATTTGTTGGGTTCTGCCATAATGGTTACACAATCCCTTTATCAGCATGGCCAAATACACTACCGCTATGAGAGCGACTACAACATCCTGCAATGATGAATTATCAAATGCACTGTCGATGAACAATTACAACTTGCATCATTATCTCTAGCTCATCACTTTATGTTGATGTATGAAGCTATCCTCTTTCTTGGTATAAATTTTCATCTTTATCGGTCACTTACACTATCCACGAATTTGTTGTCTCTATTGTTTAAAGCACCATCAAACTCAACATTGTAATTCTCATACCCATTCCCACTATTGAATTCTTTAGATATTTTATAAATATCTCTGACTACTTTAGTATAGGAAAGTAGCTACAAAATTTATACACCAAAATATAGCTCTTTATAGCTGTTGGTTGGGAAACGATGATATCCCATAAATGGAAAATTGGAAACCAATTTTAGGTCTTAAATGGTTTTCTAAATACAGTTTCAATGCAAATGTCATATTGGGGTAAAAAGTTACTCCTTTTCTTTTGTACACCTACTTAGGATCATACAGACAATACTAAGATAAATGTTACCAGCACATGAAACAATATACAAATTACCTACGCACATCAAAAAATCATAAACCATGACACCATCAATTCTTTAGCACAAAAGCAACACATGCATTATCACACAACCAATCATTCTAGTTCCATACTATATAAATCGACAACAAAACAATAATCGATCATACCATTGCAATATCCCAAGATAAATAACCAAACTAATCAATACCCAACTTAAATACCCAAACATTTACAAATCCTCCATACCCTTGGTTTTCTTTAATTTTCCACCTTTACACCCCTTAAAAAATGATTTAATATTTCTAGCTAATCAGGATCTCTTTTATTTCCCTTTACCACCCTTACCTTAATTTAAACCTATACAAAACTAATATATTATAATGTTCAATTTAATGATCAAAAGAAGAAAATAAGTGAAGGGCTATCTAAATAAAATTTTAACCTGTAGTAGAAGAAGAAGGGGTAAGAAGAATGAATCATACGCCATATTTATTCGTTTACACAAGTCTATCGCTCATTCACTTGTCTTTGTCATTATTTCCATCGTTGTCATCTCCATTGTCGTATGTATCCTCTTTCTCCTTATCACCCTAATCCTTTGCCTCATCATATTCCTTATCCTTGTCATCGGATCACATTTTGTATACTCATTTTTATGGGATTTTGATCGACTAGTGGTCTTTATTCATAAACCCAAAGATGGGTCCTTACAAATCTCCATGTTGTACAAAAAAAACTTAAGAAATAAGTAAATTCTAAGTAGCGGGCATATAAAGGATTAAGAAATAAGAAGATTTAGAACTAGAAAGAGTTATAATCACATATGGAGTCACTAGCCACATCATTTATTGTGTTTGACCCTTCCTTATAATACTTTGATTTTCCAGGACTAAACAATGCATCCCTATGTTCATCTCCCATAAACTATCGACAATGTAGTAAGATGTGACTACTGGTATGTTAGTCAAATGGGGTATAGGTATATGATCTCTTCCAATCCATTGGAAATACTAACCTGGATCTTCTGCCCATGTTGAGTGGTGATGAGGAGGATAAAACTAGTATAAATAATTCACCTCAGAAGGCATGACGATGTGAGCTTGAATACTAGACTTCAAAGTAGATGGACAAAAAAATCCATGTTCTCGATTCAAATTGAATCATTTAGAAAAGGACCCACATATTTACCAATTATTTTCCAATATGTGTTATAATCTATGTCCTATCTCTGGTGAATGCACCATGGTAGTCACCTTGATATAACTCGTTATGCATTTTCTTATATGTACCATATGTTATGGAAGATACATATAGGTGGATCCATAGGAATAACTATAAGCCTTGCCAACTGCATCATGCACCACTCTCCTGTTATAACTCATAAAAATCTCTAGGAGGAATAACCAAAGTATGTCTCTTCATTGATCAATTGCAGGAAACCACTACCTCATTTGATTATATGTTATAGATGTGTTCTATGGATTCCAGTTAATATGACTAACCTGCCTATGATCAACATGGTAGGTTGTGCTAGAGAATAGATGAACTAGTTTATCATTTATTTTTGATCTATCTCCCTTTTTCCATGCTTTGGGTCAAGGGTATGATGTTTTCTAACATTTTAAACAATATAAACATGTAGTCATATGCTCAAAAATCTTACAACAAATAAAAACAAAAATATGCTAGACAAGTGAACAATTATTCGAATATGATATAGGATTACATTTAACATAAAAATATACCGGTAACAGCTCAATAAAACCTTTAATATGACCTCTTTTGGCCACAACTGCATCTAAGCCTTGGTCCAGATAATCATCGCTTTGGATGGGTGCTTCGACCAGGCTCGAAGGTAGGACCGATGGCTTTTAGAAGATCTATTAGTGCCCCTTTTGGTTTTGAAATTAGAATTTATGATTATCTTGTCTTTTACAGACAGACAACATTGCTTATTTTTGTTCTAATTCCTCGAACACTGAGGTTCTACAAACTCTTCTAATTCTCCTTTCCTTACATAATACTCGATGATCCCATATAGAGCTTGACAATCATTAGTGTGATGACCCTTTGCTCTATGATAATGGCAATGTATCCCTCCATCATATCTGTCTACTTTTTTTGAAGCTTTCTCAAAAATCTTATAGTTTAGCCTATCCTTAGTAAGAAAGTATACTTTCTCTGTGGAGTGGTGTTACAAATTTTCCTTTTTGCCCTCCTATTGTAGGATTCCTTCTCTCATCTTTATACCTTTTATGGGAGTTTTGCATTTCGTAATATTCATCTAACTTTCATTTTCTTAACAGAGGCTCAAACTTAATAATTTTTTTTCCTTTTTAGCGAATTTTCCAAAATTATGATTCATTTTAGTTTTAAAGACCGTGCCTCATGCTTGAAGTTGAATGCTTTGTCTGATCTGAGAAAACGAACTTTTTTCAAACCATTCATTATATTCCTATTTATTTGGTTTAGCTTTTCTGATCTTAGTTTGTTAGCTAAGCCAAACATAGGTTCTTCTCCAATATGGAAAGGGTTTAAACTTGATTTAATTGGGTTATATCAAGCGATCCTTTTCTTTTCCTCCAATATTTAAAGAGCTAGATTTCTCAATTTCAACTCTTGTTCTTCACCAAACCATTGATTGCTTAGTGTGTAAGTTAAAAGATTTAGATGTGGTTTGGTGGATCTTAGTTGAGACCTAATTTCCATAGTTAGAAATCCAAATGAGGTTGGTTTGTCTTTAAAGAGAAAGTGAGAGTGAACCCTAAGTTCATCTCTCAATGAAACACCAAAAATGTTAGGATAAAAGTTGGGTTAGGCTATTAAGTCAAGATAAGTGAAAGTAAACTAAAGCCATAATCATAGTAGAATCCATAATAGCATTCTTTCATGTATTCAATGGAGTAACCATGCAAACTATGCCAAATACAAGTCCTTTATTGTAAAGATTTCAATTATAATTTACCAACGACCATGAATTCCCAAATCAAAGCTTATTTTACGAAGTTAGTGGAAAAATAAAAATGAGGGAGGAGGGGGACTTGAGAAACTCAACCCTTTTTTAGGGGGGTTACCCCTCAATTTATAGAGAAGTTAAGCTATTGGATTCATGTGGCACTTCAATAGATAATCATGATTAGTCCACGTAGCACATGATCGAACCGATATGTGGCACAATGGTTTCTTGATGGATTTTAGTTCGTGGTTTGAGTATGATAATGTCTTGTAAACCTTCCATTATGGCTTTAATATGTTGTTCCAAAGTTACACATAATGGTTCCCAGGAACCCTTCGCGATAGCTTAAATCACCCATTTTGGAATTGCACTCGATAACATGTTGGAATCTCTCAAATTCCACACAATTGCTTTATTGAATACCTCACAATACCCATAATTTGTCATTAGTAGATTACTTGTGGTAACATAAGGAAACTTCTCACGATGACTTGGTTTATCACTTGAGGATGGCATGCGAAGGCTCCATAGAACTTCCTATGATGGCCAGTTTACCTTGTCCAGTGACCTCTTCAATAACTATCATGATGGCTTTAATATACTATGTAACGACTTTATGGAATACCGCACGATGACTCATACTATGGGAGTTTAGAATGTCCATGTTAAATTTGATTCTCTTCATTGCAATGGCCTTAATAAACATATCAGGAAGGCTCTGTGACGCCCCACCTCTATACCCACGCTAGCCAAGGACACTACGGGGTAATGCCGTCAACTAGCACGGAGAATAAGGCTGTTGAGGAGTGACCATCTGTATAATTGCTTTGTGCGAGTACCGACATGCCAGATAAAAATATAACTTTTCATCTCAAGAGGAAATCCGACATACCGATGCAAACTCAAAGTTACTACATAGTGGCTATATGGACTTCGGAAACAAATATAGAAATAAACATAACACAAATCAGTCACAGATAATTCATATCATAAAGGCAGAAATATATACGAATATTACACAAAGAAGTGTACATCAGAGTAGGGGTCAAATAAGATCCACAATAACACAAAAGAATAGATACAAGTGCAAGGAAAAAGAATATGTATACATCAAGGAGTCTAAATCTCTAATGTATACAACAAAAAACTACTAAACTAGAGTAGTTAGCCAAAAGTTAGATGATGGTTCCAAATAGGAAGTCATGAGGAAGCACCTGTAATATCTCAGTCTGATCCGAGTATTATTTAATAAGAAAATAATAAACGGATCAGTCTAGCTATAATTATCAGATAAAATGAGATATAAGAAGAGATATAATAATAAAACGTACGATAACCAAAAATGTCATACTACGTCAAGTATGCATTAGAAAACCCACAAAAGTCATACAATATCTCAAGAATCTAATAGCACCAAAAAGAACATCATATTCCTTATTTAATTCACCAAGCCACAAAAATGACATACATATCAATGCCAACTGAAAAAGGTGGTGAAACATAAATTCTAGAAATCACAACGAGAAATCTAGAAATCACATAAAGGGGGAGGCCTATCAAAAATGGAAGCATGAAAACTCCCAACACGTGTATCACAAACAATTCGGAACATCGACGCAGTACAAACGGTACGTCCAATGAATCGAAAAGCCGAGACATCAATGTAGTACAAACGGTACATCCAATGAATCGAAACACAAAACAATTCGGAACATCGACGCAGTACAAACGGTACGTCCAATGAATCGAAAAGCCGAGACATCGATGTAGTACAAACGGTACATCCAATGAATCGAAACACAAAACAATTCGGAACATCGACGCAGTACAAACGGTAAGTCCAATAAATCGAAACACATTAAAAGTACTTGGGTCGCTAGCCCACAAAGAAATGAGACGAAGCTCAATAAAATAAGGTATAATCCTCCAAGTGGACAAAGAGACATAGCACCTTGCTAGTCTAAACCATAAAATGATCATCATCGATCATCAAGAAGTGTCAATTACATTAAGCTAGTAAATATATGAGTTTAGCTTCATGTCCCATAACCACTAGCTTAACTTAAATATTTACGAACAAATTTTAGATCTCCACTCGAAAATTGTCACAAGACTTTCAATCGAACAAGTCCAAAAATTAACCGACGAAGTAAACACAAGTGTTTCATACCACTTGTTTTGCTAAGCCGTTTAATTATATTTTCTCATACGAATGAGGTAAAGGTTTGTATATACTAATAGATTAGAAAACGGTTTTATAAAAGAGCTTTTTATTAAAAATAGAGTTGAAATCATCTTTGTAAAAGAGTTTGAATATTTACTACTAGTATAGAAAACCTTTATATTTTTAAAGTGACAAATCACAAAACGATTGTAGAAACAATCAATCATCAAAATTCACATTCGAAGACGTGAATAAAATCCAAAGAAATCGATACCAAATCCATCAAAATGGACGTTCCAAAAACCCCGAAGAAAAGGTCATCAAAGTCGATAATAATTGATAACAATAAGTTGGATCAACAAAAATCGATAAACCTTGGAAATTTACTTGAAAATAGGCAAATTAGGCAAAATCAGCAGTTCCAGACGTCTGGTAGGTGTTCCCAGACGTCTGGACCAAGGTTCTGGAAATTTAAGTGTTTTCTCCCTTCTATTTTTAATTCTTGGGTCATTTCAGACGTTTGATAATTTCAACCAGACGTCTAAATTTGATTTCAGACGTTTGGATTTTGTTTCAGACGTCTGGATTTTGTTACTGCCTTTTCCAGACCCCTTTCCAGACGTCTGGATTTTTCAACCAGACGTCTGGATTTGTTTTCAGATGTCTAAAATTTATTTCAGATGTTTGAAATTTTCTGCTAGGAAAAAAAATAGCCTCGCTCAAAAACGACAAATCCAAACCGAAATGCAATCGAACGAGAGACGAGCACTAAGGGTTTACACCTATCGGCAACTCGGCCCTATAAGCACTTCGATGCATCACCAAAAACATGTTCAAAGATCCATAAAAGGATTTTCATAAAATTGAACCAAAACACCAAAAATTGGAGAATTCACAAAACCAATTCAAATCACAGCAAATGAACACAAAATAGATGTTAGGAATTTATACCTAACAACAAAGATAGATATAGACATAGATGTGAGATAAAAACCTCACCTTCGAACCCAAAAACGATAAAGAAGAAGCCTGAAAGCAAAGGAGGATCAACCACTCTTCAATCCCAACTCAAGAAGCTTGAATCTAAGATTTAAAAGAAGAACATTCTCAAAGTTAGGTTTAGGAATTTCTGAAATTGAAGAAGGAAAGAGTTGGAGAAGATGAAGAGAAGGCTTACCAATAGCTTCTTCTTGAATTTGGAGATAGAACTTGGATTTGCAAAGATGATTAGGGCTTTGAATTTCCTAATTCTTTTTCTCTTCCCCCATTTTTGATAAAGCTTGAGTTGTATTAGGAAATGGAAGTGAATGAATAGAAGTGGGGGTGGAGCTAGGGGCTTGTGTTAGGATATAGGGCTGAAACCCAAACTAAAGCCCTAAGTGAAAAAGTAGCAAAATTCTACTATCTCCAAACATATCGATGTTTATACTCAAAAAGGTCGCAAATGGCATTTTGAACTCAATGGAGGTGGTCTCGAGTCCTAATTCGACCGTTTGCAAAAAGTAGCTTTTCGTACTAAAATCCGACGAACGATGCTATATTTAAATAAAATATTTAAATATACAATCGATAAATATGCGGGTTGTTACAGACTCCCCTCCTTAAAGAAATATCGTCCTCGCAATAGTTTAGAAGAAAATAAATAGTAACAACCATAAAAGCATATCAACACAAAAGAAAATTTGAAATAAGAAGTTCACCATAAAAGAGCACGAAAGAGTAAACCCGGACGAGTTTGCTCGATGAATTCTCTAGATTTCCCAAGAGCAATCCTTGGGTTTTGAGAACCATTGAACTTTTACAAGAAAAACATCTTTATTTCGAAGGCGCTCAACCTCTGAAGCAATGATGCGAATAGAATGTTGCTCATAAGTAAAATAGGCGAAACTTCAATTTCCTTAATAACACCGGGCTGAAGAATAAAAATTGGAATCCCAAAAGCATTTCCATAATTAAAAGACGTGGAAAACGTCAAGAATAGCAGAAAATTGAGCCAGGGCAACAGTGTAGTACAATAACAATATGCCCGAGAAACTGGAAACACGAATAACTCCGAACATCGACGTAGTACAATAACGGTACGCCAGATGATCAGAAACTCAAATAATTCGGAACACCGACGCAGTACAAAAACGGTACGTCCAATGAACCGAAGCTCAAATAATTCGGAACACCGACGCAGTACAAAAACGGTACGTCCAATGAACCGAAGCTCAAATAATTCGGAACACCGACGTAGTAAAAAAACGGTCCGTCCAATGAACCGAAGCTCAAATAATTCGGAACACCGACGCAGTACAAAAACGGTACGTCCAATGAACCGAAAGCCATAAAATAACATCGGATGTAACGACCCGGTATTTTGGACCATTCAAATCGACAATAATCCACACATGTCTGGCTTGAATAATTCAAAATAACAGATTGTAAATAAATTTGGAGCAAATGAAATCAAATACACAGAATCACAGACACAGAACATATCAGAATAACTCGTAGCGGAATATAAAAAACCATAGTAGTTCATGAAGCTACTATAACAAACTCTCAAAACATAATACATAATATCTGCTTGAAAACATATACAATAGACATCTCAAATAAATAGAAGTTTATGAATACCAGAACTGAAATAAAACAACTGAACTGAAAGGAACAGATAACTAGACAAGCAGAATCTCCAACGATTCCTAGCTCCAGAAAGAAATCCAAAGCTAAGCTGTAAATACTCAGGCTGACCCGAGCGTAAAGTAAAACACAAAACACTCGAGTCAGGACAATATATACTTATATAATGTAAACCAACTCAAGTGAACTGTAGTAGAAATGCACAATAACTCAAAGGATGTTTGGGATCGCCCATCCTTTAAGGATCAGTTAAACTATAAATTAAATACATCCCGTGGTTAAAATTTCAAAATGGTATTTTATACTTCGAAATCAAATATCATTTCAAAATTCAATATCCTTATAAAATCCATTTCAAAATATCAAAATATCATATTTCAAAATAATTTATATTTCGAAACAAATTACTTCATTTTAAATCATAAAAATGAAGTTAGTATATTTAATAATTAAAATTTTAAATTTCCAAAAATTTAACTTTTCAAAGTTCATTCGTTCACTTAAATTAATTAAAACAATGAAATTTCAACTTTCGCAGCATTTAGAAAATGCTACGGAAAGTCACATTTAAAATAGTTCAATTTAACAAAAGACAGCATTTAAAATTCTGTAATATGGTTACATTAGTTTCAAATAAACTTAGTTAAATTCAACCATTATAACATTTACAAAAATGCTATAATAGCCTTTAATTAAATTTAGCCATTTGGTTCATTATTATCAACTACAGCATTTACAAATGTTGTATTATCATTTACATTAGAATTTAATAGCGTTTCAGAAATGCAGTTAACTAACTTCAAATATTCAGTATAATTTCACAAACAATTATATTTTTATATAAATCATTTTTTTACTTATAAAATCATATAATTTCACTTTTAAAACAATTATTCATATACCCTTATATTCATGATTTTATAAAGTTAAAACTCCATTCAAAAATCAAAATTTAATAATAATTCACTTATTAAATTCCAATATTAAGTTATAAATTCATTAAATTAAATTAACTTAACACTTAAGTTTAAATTTTCAAATATAACTTAATTCCATTTTTATTTACTTAACTTAAAAATTCACTTTTAAGCCAAATTCACAAATTTCCAATTTTAGATATATTTCAAAATTTCAACTTAAATATTCATTCATTTCACATTTTAACTTTATTCTAAAAAAAAAACATTAATATATTATAAAATCATTTAAATTCACTTTAATCCAAATTATCATGAATTTATCACATTTCATATTTAATTTAAATTCCAATTATCACCAAATTAAAATTTCCCAAAATAACTTACATTTCAAATTTTCTAATTTTACCATTAATTTATTTCACTTATAAATTTTCAGAAAATCAATAATGCTTTACAAAAATCATTTTTATTTAGTTTAAATCAAAATATTATAATATTTACATTTCTAAAATATTAAAAAAAAATAACATATTTTAACAACGGGTCTATATTTCATTCTCTAGCCTAGGTAAAGTGATACGGGTAATTTATCATTTCAACCCGTAATTTACAAAGATACCCGGGTTTGATCATTTCAAACCCGCAATCCCAAGTAAATGAAAATAATTGAAAATCATTCAGGCATATCATTTCAGCCCATAATGATTTTCTCCTATTCTAAAGTCCGTTCGGGTATGTATCATTTCAACCCATAGTGATTCTAATCTAAAGGGAACTTGCAGTGTGATAAACTGATAAAAATAAAAGAACAACATAATATAACAGTAACATATGATATAACAGGTGTTTAAGAATGGGTGAACATCATATAATCATAACATAGCAGTTATAACAGGATGCAATACATTTACAGATTCAAGTGGTGTCGGTTTATCAGTTATATAGGTACAGATTGTCTGGTGAGAATAACTCACCTGTTAAGCTGGAGATTTGCCAACAAGCACACAACACAAAGATTACGAAGGCACGACAACTCTAATACAATTTGAGTGTGGAGAGAAAATCCAATGATATAGATCTTGTGTTACAACCCAAACAAAAATCAAAGCAAACCATAAATTTCAATACACTAGAAATGAAATAACTTTTAAATAAAGAGAGATACGAATGCCAAATCTTTTGCCATGCTTTCTCTATTCTTTTTTCATGGCCTAGGGATGGTTTTGGCTCTGGTTTGAACAAGTTTGGCTCAGGTTTGGTCATGTGTATGCATGGCCTAGGTAGTAGAATATGAGGAGGAAGTTTATACAAAGGAATATGAAGAGTTTAAGGCAAAATAAGTGGGTTTTGTTCACAAAAATGGCTCGGCCATGGGCTTGTGTGGTCAGGTCAGAGGGGTATGGATCAGGTCAGTGGAAGGAAAGGTGTGTGGTGGTCTGGCCAGAGGTGGTGGAGGCGGCCTAAGGTGGTGGTGGTGGTGGAAAATGGAGTGGTGAAGCAATAGTGGTAAACAATCATGTTTTTATGGCTTGTTTTGCAATTTTTGTGGAGTTTTGGCATCATGGTGGCTCGGCCTTGGTCAAGACCAGAGGAGTAGCTGGTGTTGATGGCAGGGAAGAGATGTAGGAGTTTGTGGCCATGGATGTGGAGGAGAGGCCTATCCAAAAACAAGAGAAAACAAGGCAATTTTCATAGAAAAATAAGGAGAAAAGAAGAAAAATGAAACCATTACCAAAAGCTTTTGCTTCAGATCTGAAGTGGTCGAATGGTGAAATGAAAAATGAGAGATTTCACGTGAAAACAAAAGTAAAAGTCATGGCTAAAGCATAAAGGAGGGGTTATGGCAATTGAAAAGACTTAAGGAGGTGAAAGGACATCGGTTTCTAAGCAATTTTAAACCCTTCATATTTCTTTTTCTTTTTAATTCCAATAAAACAAAAATAAACTTAGAAATAAGCTCTAACAACTGAAACAAAATATTATAAATAGAAATAAATAATTAATTTTAAAGAAAATGGAAAAAGAATATAAGAAATTGCTTAAAAATTGAAAACAGGGTCCAGAAATTACAAATAAATCACGATTGTTTTTGGAAAATTATCTACTTCATTTTAAAAATATTCTAAATAAAAATTTTGAAATAAAATAATTTCTAAAGTATTTTCAAAGTGAAATAAATAATTTAATTTAGAAAAAATAGAAAAAAAAACTAAAGAAAAATGTTTAAAAATTGGAAATAAGACATGAAAATTACAAATAAATATCACTAGCCTTATAAAATTTCTATTTCACTTTAAACAAATAAAAGGTCAAATAAATAAAATAAATGAGGAACAAAATAAAGTGGGAATGAGAATAAAATAATATTTTAAGAAAACAATAGAAAAACAAATAAAGAATTACTTTAATTAATTGAAATTGGAAATTAGAATTTTAAACAAAATACAGCTAACACTGGAAAATGCCAATTATATCTTTAAAATGTTTTAAAACCAAAGTATATACATAACATGTTATTTTACCCATATAAATATAAATTATAATATTACATGACCAAATAAATTTTTTTTTTTTATAATTTAAAATAAATAATTTTGTTAAATACAACAAATTACACACAATATTTAAAAGGGTATAACTTTCACATTATAAATCAGATTTTAACGAAACGAAAAGCATTATTCTTAAAATTTTATTTACTTTCATAATAAAAGATAAAATTCAAATTTTCAAACTTTAAAATTTCTAAATTAAAAGTCAAAGTTTGACCATATTGACCAAAATTCACTTTTCTGGAAAATATCCTTTTTAGTCATGTTTGGAATTCTAATTCACATCAAAATCAAAATTTATATTTAAAATAACAAAATTTATTCATTTTAATAAAAAAAATAAAGTTTTTAAATCAGAAAATCAATTAAAATAACCAAAATAAATAATTAAAATAATCACAAAATACAGGGTTGTTACACTCTCCCCCACTCAAATCTTTTCGTCCTCGAAAAGGAATGAGGTACGGAAAACACAGAAAAGATAAAATGGAATAGGATTAAGACAAGATGACAAGAAGATTAAAATTATACGTGATAACTATTGTTATGGGTAAGTTTAATAAGGTGGAGAATAGGAATAGCTAGAAGGGAAAATAGGACGAAAGACAAGGATGAGCCATTAATTTAAAATTGTTGGTTGAAGAGGTAAAATATTTAAAACACTTTAAAATCGTTTAAAAAGGAAATAACTAATCAAAGTATCATTTATATAATATTTTATCAAAATACTTTTATAACTCGATGTCTTAACAAGTTTATCCTTGTTCCTGTAGACTCTGGTAGTGCGTTGATCAGGCGCAAAACTAGAATTCTCCAGGTACTTAGTAGACTTGTTTCAACACCCAGTGAAAATACTGGAAAAACTTTTAAAAACAGATATGGAAAGTACAATCCAAACAAAAACAAACAAAACCTTTGTCTAACCATGGTTCGCAGATACACAATGGTTACGCCTGGATCCCCCAGGAAACAATCCATATCCGTAAGCTTTCTCAGCCCTGCGAGTTACGCCATGATGACTAGTAGAATGCAGGATACACAATGGTTACGCCTGGATCCCCCAGGAAACAATCCGTACCCCCAGGCAAGACTCAGCCAAGCATTTGCGCTACTATTCGCGACCTACACAGATTGCAGGATACACAATGGTTACGCCTGGATCCCCCAGGAAACAATCCGTACCCCTAGGCAAGACTCAGCCAGGCAGTTGCGCTATGCAGTCACGATCGTAAGACCATGGGTAACGCCATGGAATTCGAAGGACACTCGAGTATCATATCCGGAAAACCAAAAATCAGAGAGAATAATATCGATAGAATGAATCCAAGATGTGGCCACAAATCGGATATCAAGCAGAAGGCACTTTCCATATCTTTACTTCGAAAATATGTATCATATAATACCTTTTCAAATCACTTTCAAATATCGTACTTATATAAAATCCATTATATATAAGATTTAATTTTCAAATCAAATACTTTCCAAAATCAATAGTATATCAAATCATACTTATATAGACTTCAATTATATAAGATTTCACTTTCAAATTGAGTACCTTTTCAAATCTATAGTTTTCGAATCAATTTCATACTCATACAAATCAATTTTATATAAGTTCGACAACTCCCAAATCAAGTGTTTAGTATAATAAGGTTCTCAAATTTAAATTTGTTTCAATATCAGTTCAATTTCAAAATCATATACAATTTCACCAAATTATTTTCTTCTCAAATTAAATATCTTTAGTTTCAAAGTTTCCAAAATAATAGATTTTTGAAAATAAATCCAAATTTCCAAATCAATATAATTTAAGTCAACCAATTCATTTCCAAAATCAAATGTTTTCAAAATCATCTTATACTTACGTAAGGTCCGTCTTATATAAGGATCAAATTTTCCAAAATAAATTTCGCTGTATGAAGAGCCATATGGGATTTGAATATCTTTGCTTTTATAGGTTATATATCTTTGTAATTTAAATTGGAAAAGTATGCAAAGATATTCTAACCCGACAGCTTTCAATTTCAGCTTCAAAATATATCACTGATATTAGAATATAAGATGTACACACGTCATCATTTCGCAAAATCACATTTGATCGCTCGCTCGATCACACAAGTTCGCTTTCGAACTAGTATTGTCCATTCGATTTCCCTAATGCGGACTTCGATATGGTTTCTCGACTAGAAGCCATCAGTCTCCTTGCATAGCCATATACTATGATAGAGAATTCTGGAATCAAGCCCAAAATCCATATCAAATATTCGCCATCAAGAATCGAATGAAAAATCCTAACACGAAATGGTGTAATCCACCTCGAACTTGTGTACTCAAACTTGGATCAAATTAATTATGCGAATAAAATAGCATACGTACAACTTATATATTTATTTCAACTTGTTAAATATATAGTTTCATAAAGATGTTACTAAGTTAAAACATTTAAACTAAATTTTATTCAAAATATTTTGAAGACCAAATTCTTTTCAAAAAATTTCAAATCTAAATTTCATATTAGAAAATTTTAAAATTGCTTTATTCATTTACTTAACCAAACAGTTTCAACTTATTTAAATCATATTACTTCATACTTAAACATTCAAAACAAACTTATATACTTTATCAAATTACTTTTCAAAATTTCTTAGCTTTGAAAAGTTAACCTTGATTTGGAAGTGCTCGAACCTTTAAAATAGTTGAAGAAATCATATTTCAATCCAAGAGTTGGAAATCACAATTAAATCAGTAAATCCATTCCAAAAATAGGGTTATATCAAATCAAATCCAAAACTCAAGGACTGAACACCGGCTCATTTCAAATTTTACAAATATATATACATATATCTTTCGAATATCACATCACACTTCGGAATTTGAAATCTAAATTGGTTTCACAATTCAATCGCATAGCAATGCTACCGAAGTGGCCTCTCCCTCACTCAGAAACTCGAAAATCAATGTCGATGATGCGTGCACTCATCACCGAAATTATTTTCCAGCGACACAAGTGAGTTCTGGACTTCCATTTACTTTGAAAACTTCTTTGAAATTCCTTCAAAATCATTAAAACCCATTAAAATCATTGAAACATTACTTATTCAGAAAAATAATTTCAATCATATTATTTATTATTTCAAAATCTTAAAACCAGTTCCAAAATGCCGGAGTTCAATCACTTAAATTCAGATTCAAAACCTTCAGTTATAAATCATTTTATATGAAACCATTTCTTATAAAAATTTTACAATTTCAAATCCTTTCAAGACTTCAAATTCTCATTTTTTTTAAAAGGTATATAATCCTTATCAAAAACATTTCATCTTTATATAAAAATATGGTCATCCTTATCAAAATAAAATTACGATGAATACAAAATTTTTAAAAGACAATCAACCACAAACTTTCCAAGGGACGATTCAAGGATGGATTTCAAAGCAAAACAGAGATTCAAATTTAGAAGGACTCTAATCAAATAGAATTCTAATTCAAAGATAGGCTCAAACGAAGATAAGATAATTAAATTACCAAATACAAGATGGATAAGCCTATATAAATCGCGGGCGACCTTAACCGGTCAACCGTGATTTCAGGAATATAATCGATGCGAAAATCTAAGGAAAATCGACCTTCGATTGCCAGAGATAGAATCTAAATATAGCAGAAGATAGAAAACATCGTAAACCGAGGATACAGAAATCTCTGGTGAATCAATGCCAATTATAATCATTCAAAGGTTGGCGGAATCGCCACCCTATAAAGGTCATACAAAGTGGAGTGATGCAATGCTCCAAAATCAAAAGAATACAATTAGGGGAGATAGGAATGGATTTCAGAACAAGTGAGCATTCCAAAATTCAAAGGAATCTTATTCGATAAGAATCCAAACGAAGATTAGAGAAATATAACCTATATCGGTACAGAAAAATTCCCATTCAAAATTTGGAAAGACTCAAATTCATAACATACGAAAACAGAAGCATAAATATCTTTAGTTGGACAACTTTAGCTAAGCAAAAGATACAACAGAGTTTACTCAAAGCATCCTAACAAACTACTGATTTTGCCATACCCAAAATAGATTCCTATCAACAAAGGATCTAGATCAATCAAGAGAGAAGTTCAAAATTTTAGAGGATCCTAATCAAAGAAATTACTAACAAGGTGGATACGAAAGGAATGAAGTTTAAGAAATATTTTACTTTTAAAGCAAGGAAATTTATATCAAAATAATCTTTGAAAATTCTTTAAAAATCATTTGAAAATCATTTTATACTTCGAAAATACGTTCTCTCACAAAGAAATGATTCTGAGATTGATTTCACTTATTCTAGGGTATTTCTACCCTATCTCTAATGAGTTTTTGCTCCACAGGCTAAGGTTTGCCTAAAACCAAAGCTCTGATACCAACTGTAACGACCCGGTATTTTGGACCATTCAAATCGACAATAATCCACACATGTCTGGCTTGAATAATTCAAAATAACAGATTGTAAATAAATTTGGAGCAAATGAAATCAAATACACAGAATCACAGACACAGAACATATCAGAATAACTCGTAGCGGAATATAAAAAACCATAGTAGTTCATGAAGCTACTATAACAAACTCTCAAAACATAATACATAATATCTGCTTGAAAACATATACAATAGACATCTCAAATAAATAGAAGTTTATGAATACCAGAACTGAAATAAAACAACTGAACTGAAAGGAACAGATAACTAGACAAGCAGAATCTCCAACGATTCCTAGCTCCAGAAAGAAATCCAAAGCTAAGCTGTAAATACTCAGGCTGACCCGAGCGTAAAGTAAAACACAAAACACTCGAGTCAGGACAATATATACTTATATAATGTAAACCAACTCAAGTGAACTGTAGTAGAAATGCACAATAACTCAAAGGATGTTTGGGATCGCCCATCCTTTAAGGATCAGTTAAACTATAAATTAAATACATCCCGTGGTTAAAATTTCAAAATGGTATTTTATACTTCGAAATCAAATATCATTTCAAAATTCAATATCCTTATAAAATCCATTTCAAAATATCAAAATATCATATTTCAAAATAATTTATATTTCGAAACAAATTACTTCATTTTAAATCATAAAAATGAAGTTAGTATATTTAATAATTAAAATTTTAAATTTCCAAAAATTTAACTTTTCAAAGTTCATTCGTTCACTTAAATTAATTAAAACAATGAAATTTCAACTTTCGCAGCATTTAGAAAATGCTACGGAAAGTCACATTTAAAATAGTTCAATTTAACAAAAGACAGCATTTAAAATTCTGTAATATGGTTACATTAGTTTCAAATAAACTTAGTTAAATTCAACCATTATAACATTTACAAAAATGCTATAATAGCCTTTAATTAAATTTAGCCATTTGGTTCATTATTATCAACTACAGCATTTACAAATGTTGTATTATCATTTACATTAGAATTTAATAGCGTTTCAGAAATGCAGTTAACTAACTTCAAATATTCAGTATAATTTCACAAACAATTATATTTTTATATAAATCATTTTTTTACTTATAAAATCATATAATTTCACTTTTAAAACAATTATTCATATACCCTTATATTCATGATTTTATAAAGTTAAAACTCCATTCAAAAATCAAAATTTAATAATAATTCACTTATTAAATTCCAATATTAAGTTATAAATTCATTAAATTAAATTAACTTAACACTTAAGTTTAAATTTTCAAATATAACTTAATTCCATTTTTATTTACTTAACTTAAAAATTCACTTTTAAGCCAAATTCACAAATTTCCAATTTTAGATATATTTCAAAATTTCAACTTAAATATTCATTCATTTCACATTTTAACTTTATTCTAAAAAAAAAACATTAATATATTATAAAATCATTTAAATTCACTTTAATCCAAATTATCATGAATTTATCACATTTCATATTTAATTTAAATTCCAATTATCACCAAATTAAAATTTCCCAAAATAACTTACATTTCAAATTTTCTAATTTTACCATTAATTTATTTCACTTATAAATTTTCAGAAAATCAATAATGCTTTACAAAAATCATTTTTATTTAGTTTAAATCAAAATATTATAATATTTACATTTCTAAAATATAAAAAAAAAAACATATTTTAACAACGGGTCTATATTTCATTCTCTAGCCTAGGTAAAGTGATACGGGTAATTTATCATTTCAACCCGTAATTTACAAAGATACCCGGGTTTGATCATTTCAAACCCGCAATCCCAAGTAAATGAAAATAATTGAAAATCATTCAGGCATATCATTTCAGCCCATAATGATTTTCTCCTATTCTAAAGTCCGTTCGGGTATGTATCATTTCAACCCATAGTGATTCTAATCTAAAGGGAACTTGCAGTGTGATAAACTGATAAAAATAAAAGAACAACATAATATAACAGTAACATATGATATAACAGGTGTTTAAGAATGGGTGAACATCATATAATCATAACATAGCAGTTATAACAGGATGCAATACATTTACAGATTCAAGTGGTGTCGGTTTATCAGTTATATAGGTACAGATTGTCTGGTGAGAATAACTCACCTGTTAAGCTGGAGATTTGCCAACAAGCACACAACACAAAGATTACGAAGGCACGACAACTCTAATACAATTTGAGTGTGGAGAGAAAATCCAATGATATAGATCTTGTGTTACAACCCAAACAAAAATCAAAGCAAACCATAAATTTCAATACACTAGAAATGAAATAACTTTTAAATAAAGAGAGATACGAATGCCAAATCTTTTGCCATGCTTTCTCTATTCTTTTTTCATGGCCTAGGGATGGTTTTGGCTCTGGTTTGAACAAGTTTGGCTCAGGTTTGGTCATGTGTATGCATGGCCTAGGTAGTAGAATATGAGGAGGAAGTTTATACAAAGGAATATGAAGAGTTTAAGGCAAAATAAGTGGGTTTTGTTCACAAAAATGGCTCGGCCATGGGCTTGTGTGGTCAGGTCAGAGGGGTATGGATCAGGTCAGTGGAAGGAAAGGTGTGTGGTGGTCTGGCCAGAGGTGGTGGAGGCGGCCTAAGGTGGTGGTGGTGGTGGAAAATGGAGTGGTGAAGCAATAGTGGTAAACAATCATGTTTTTATGGCTTGTTTTGCAATTTTTGTGGAGTTTTGGCATCATGGTGGCTCGGCCTTGGTCAAGACCAGAGGAGTAGCTGGTGTTGATGGCAGGGAAGAGATGTAGGAGTTTGTGGCCATGGATGTGGAGGAGAGGCCTATCCAAAAACAAGAGAAAACAAGGCAATTTTCATAGAAAAATAAGGAGAAAAGAAGAAAAATGAAACCATTACCAAAAGCTTTTGCTTCAGATCTGAAGTGGTCGAATGGTGAAATGAAAAATGAGAGATTTCACGTGAAAACAAAAGTAAAAGTCATGGCTAAAGCATAAAGGAGGGGTTATGGCAATTGAAAAGACTTAAGGAGGTGAAAGGACATCGGTTTCTAAGCAATTTTAAACCCTTCATATTTCTTTTTCTTTTTAATTCCAATAAAACAAAAATAAACTTAGAAATAAGCTCTAACAACTGAAACAAAATATTATAAATAGAAATAAATAATTAATTTTAAAGAAAATGGAAAAAGAATATAAGAAATTGCTTAAAAATTGAAAACAGGGTCCAGAAATTACAAATAAATCACGATTGTTTTTGGAAAATTATCTACTTCATTTTAAAAATATTCTAAATAAAAATTTTGAAATAAAATAATTTCTAAAGTATTTTCAAAGTGAAATAAATAATTTAATTTAGAAAAAATAGAAAAAAAAACTAAAGAAAAATGTTTAAAAATTGGAAATAAGACATGAAAATTACAAATAAATATCACTAGCCTTATAAAATTTCTATTTCACTTTAAACAAATAAAAGGTCAAATAAATAAAATAAATGAGGAACAAAATAAAGTGGGAATGAGAATAAAATAATATTTTAAGAAAACAATAGAAAAACAAATAAAGAATTACTTTAATTAATTGAAACTGGAAATTAGAATTTTAAACAAAATACAGCTAACACTGGAAAATGCCAATTATATCTTTAAAATGTTTTAAAACCAAAGTATATACATAACATGTTATTTTACCCATATAAATATAAATTATAATATTACATGACCAAATAAATTTTTTTTTTTTATAATTTAAAATAAATAATTTTGTTAAATACAACAAATTACACACAATATTTAAAAGGGTATAACTTTCACATTATAAATCAGATTTTAACGAAACGAAAAGCATTATTCTTAAAATTTTATTTACTTTCATAATAAAAGATAAAATTCAAATTTTCAAACTTTAAAATTTCTAAATTAAAAGTCAAAGTTTGACCATATTGACCAAAATTCACTTTTCTGGAAAATATCCTTTTTAGTCATGTTTGGAATTCTAATTCACATCAAGATCAAAATTTATATTTAAAATAACAAAATTTATTCATTTTAATAAAAAAAAATAAAGTTTTTAAATCAGAAAATCAATTAAAATAACCAAAATAAATAATTAAAATAATCACAAAATACAGGGTTGTTACATCGGACGCTAGTCCATAAAAGAAATAAGATGAAGCTAACTAAAACAAAGTACAATGAAATGTTCGATGAACTTGGTAAAAAGATTATTCCTTTCGGACATCATCAAAGAAACAACCACTTGTTGCTTGCAACTAAGCGCATTGGCAACACAATTTCCCTTTTGGGAATAAAAAGAATATCAAGATCATAAGATGCCAGGAACTCGAGTCAACATGAAGTTCCTTATGGGAAAATAAATATTCCAAAGATTTATGATTGAGGTGGAGAACAAATTTCTCCGCCAAACACAATGATGCCAAACTCTAAAAGTGAAATCAATAGTCGCGTGCACTAGATCATGAGTGGCATATCTAGTCTCGATAGGCTTTAATGATTTAGAAGTAAAAGTGATAGCACGTTCTCTTTCGCAAGAGAATGACACATAAACCAATACGACTAGCATCGGTATAGACAATAAAGTCTTGGTTCCCCTCGGGAATCACAAGAATAAGAGTATCGAAAAGAAAGAATTTCTTTTAAATAATCTTCTTTCCTGAAAAGCTAAAACTTTCAAAATTACATTTATCTTTATGTAATAATCTTTCTAGAAAAATTTACATTTTTACAAGTCAATATATTGTGTTTGACTGTCTCATCCAAGCGTTTAGGAGATTCTTATCGATAACGTTGATCAAGCGCATCGACCAGAATTCTTAAAGCACTCGATGGGCAATACAATCACAAAATCATCTTCTATATGATAAACATGTTCTTAAAAACCTTCAAGAATATTCTTTGCTCGCTTAAGAGCAAAATCAAATTGTACTTATAAATAAATCTTATGAAAAAGATTTGCAAAATTTTAAATTGCTGTTTTCATCCAAAATCAATAAATACAAGAATGGTCTCATCGAAATATTCATAGAATACTCAATTTGTAAAATGGATGAAATAAGCTGGACAAACTGAATGACATAATAAGTCATTCATAAGTTCCATAACGAGTGCGGAATGCGGTAAATGGAATGCTAACTCCCGCAACTCGTAGCAAATGAAAATCGGTGGCAAGGTCAAGCTAAAAGACCTTAACGCTGCTCAAATGATTTCTTAGGTGATAATCCTAAGACAAACTCAAAATTACCGGGAAATTCTCAAACTACATGAATGAGAGAAATAACACTTTCCTCATCATGTGGGCTTAAAGAATAAAATGATGCCATCAAATTGGAATCAAAATCTCAAAGGAAAAAATAGAAATCTGCTTAACAGATTGAAAATGTCGAAGACGAATAGTCCACAAGGGACAAAGGATATGGCTTCATAATAATTAAGCCAATCCTTACAAAATTAAATTCCGAAGCATAAGTAAAAATCGACTCGGAAAGAAAAATCACATAAAATAATTTTGACATCAATAATAAAAAAACAAAAAAAACAAGTTGAGTGTTGCGGATCCACCATCCGGATTCGCAATTCTCAAAGAAGACATCAAGCCCAAATTGTTTTAAAGAAAAAGAATTCAACAAGTTCTTTTGATATAAAAATAATGAGACAAACCCATATCAACAAGAACTCGAATTAGGATGATCACGAAACACAATAATGCCATCAAGGATAGAATGAAGAATACCTTGACCAAGAGAAGAGTTGCTAGGGGCTTGCAGCTTTCCTTCTCCCTTGCTTGGAAGATTAGGACACGAAGATAAATGATGACCCAAACTTTTGCAATAACGACAAAAGAGGGGTTTCGGACACTCCCTTGCATAGTGGTCCGTGGAACCACAATTGTAGCATTGTCCATGACTAGAGGTAGGAGTCTTTGCTACCGGAGTTTGTTGCTCCCCTTTCTTGTTGGGAGTGGGGCCTTTGAATTTGATAGGCCTTTTCATGTTGTTGTTGAAGTTTTGTTTAGCACCCACAACTTCAACATCACACTCTTTATCGGCCTCTTCAAGACGAAGAGCGAGATCAATAAGCTGATCGAAAGAAACTTCCAATTTCAGAAGTAATGGCTTCTTGAGATTCTTGTTCAAGCCATAAACAAATCTCTGATTTTTCTTCAATGGGGTATTAATGTATTCAACCCCGTATTTAGAAAGAGATTCAAAAGATGTGACGTAGTCCGTCACAGAAGATTCACCTTGAACAAGGTCGATAAAACGCTAGGCCAAAGTTACTTTTTCGGCCTCCGGCACAAATTTCAATTCGAATCTTTCCTGGAATTGCTCCCAAGTGAGATCCGCTTCAACGATTTCAGAAATAAGAAGCTCATACCAATCCAAAGCTCTTTCTTGGAGCATGCTAGAAGCCACTTGGACTCGGTGGAGATCAACAAGATTCATGCGAGAAAAGATGCGGTCGCATGATCTAAGCCAAGCTTGGATTTCAATGACACTCTCGGATCCCCGGAATGGCCTTCCACCCAAATCGGTATAATCTCTACACAAGCGTGCAAAACCGGATCTAGGATGAGTAGGCTCTGGAATGGGTCCGACAGCTTGAGCATTCTTAACAAGATCTAGAAGCTGCTGGGCAGACATAAATACTCCCACTTGAGGAGTAGCACTGGATTGACCGACGTTGGTATGGCCAGATCTAACCATTTCTCTTCTTTAAGAAAGAAAGAAGAAGAAAAAGTTATTCTCAGAATGAATATCAAACAATCATGATTGATAAAACAAGGAATCATAAAAAGAAAAAGGATAGAACGGTACAAAGACCCGAATTAAATCCTATGGCACGATTCCAAAGAAAGACTTAGGACAATGATCCTTGCTAGATTATTCTACATTGTTCCGAAGTTTGGCTCTGATACCAAGTTGTGACGCCCCACCTCTATACCCACGCTAGCCAAGGACAATACGGGGTAATGCTGTCAACTAGCGCGGAGAATAAGGCTGTTGAGGAGCGACCATCTATATAATTGCTTTGTGCGAGTACCGACATGCCAGATAAAAATATAACTTTTCATCTCAAGAGGAAATCCGACATACCGATGCAAACTCAAAGCTACTACACATTGGCTATATGGACTTCGAAAACAAATATAAAAATAAACATAACACAGATCAGTCACAGATAATTCATATCACAAAGGCGGAAATAGATATGAATATTACACAAAGAAGTGTATATTAGAGTAGGGGTCAAATAAGATCCACAATAACACAAAAGAATAGATAGAAGTGCAAGGCAAAAGAATATGTATACATCAAGGAGTCTAAATCTCTAATGTATACAACAAAAAACTACTAAACTAGGGTAGTTAGCCAAAAGTCAGATGATGGTTCCAAATAGGAAGTCATGAGGAAGCACCTGTAATATCTCAGTCTGACCCGAGTATTATTTAATAAGAAAATAATAAACGGATCAGTCTAGCTATAATTATCAGATAAAATGAGATATAAGAAGAGATATAATAATAAAACGTACGATAACCAAAAATGTCATACTACGTCAAGTATGCATTAGAAAACCCACAAAAGTCATACAATATCTCAAGAATCACATAGCACCAAAAAGAACATCATATTCCTTATTTAATTCACCAAGCCACAAAAATGACATACATATCAATGCCAACTAAAAAAGGTGGTGAAACATAAATTCCAGAAATCACAACGAGAAATCCAGAAATCACATAAAGGGGGAGGCCTATCAAAAATGGAAGCATGAAAACTCCCAACACGTGTATCACAAACAATTCGGAACATCGACGCAGTACAAACGGTACGTCCAATGAATCGAAAAGCCGAGACATCAATGTAGTACAAACGGTAGATCCAATGAATCGAAACACAAAACAATTCAGAACATCGACGCAGTACAAACGGTACGTCCAATGAATCAAAAAGCTGAGACATCGATGTAGTACAAACGGTACATCCAATGAATCGAAACACAAAACAATTCGGAACATCGACGCAGTACAAACGGTACGTCCAATAAATCGAAACACATTAAAAGTACTTGGGTCGCTAGCCCACAAAGAAATGAGACGAAGCTCAATAAAATAAGGTACAATCCTCCAAGTGGACAAAGAGACATCTCACCTTGCTAGTCTAAACCATAAAATGATCATCATCGATCATCAAGAAGTGTCAATTACATTAAGCTAGTAAATATAGGAGTTTAGCTTCATGTCCCATAACCACTAGCTTAACTTAAATATTTACGAATAAATTGTAGATCTCCACTCGAAAATTGTCACAAGAGTTTCAATCGAACAAGTCCAAAAATTAACCGACGAAGTAAACGCAAGCGTTTCATACCACTTGTTTTGCTAAGCCGTTTAATTATATTTTCTCATACGAATGAGGTAAAGGTTTGTATATACTAATAGATTAGAAAACGGTTTTATAAAAGAGCTTTGTATTAAAAATAGAGTTGAAATCATCTTTGTAAAAGAGTTTGAATATTTACTACTAGTATAGAAAACCTTTATATTTTTAAAGTGACAAATCACAAAACGATTGTAGAAACAATCAATCATCAAAATTCACATTCGAAGACGTGAATAAAATCCAAAGAAATCGATACCAAATCCATCAAAATGGACGTTCCAAAAATCCCGAAGAAAAGGTCATCAAAGTCGATAATAATTGATAACAATAAGTTGGATCAACAAAAATCGATAAACCTTGGAAATTTACTCGAAAATAGGCAAATTAGGCAAAATCAGCAGTTCCAGACGTCTGGTAGGTGTTCCCAGACGTCTGGACCAAGGTTCTGGAAATTTAAGTGTTTTCTCCCTTCTATTTTTAATTCTTGGGTCATTTCAGACGTTTGATAATTTCAACCAGACGTCTAAATTTGATTTCAGACGTTTGGATTTTGTTTCAGACGTCTGGATTTTGTTACTGCCTTTTCCAGACCCCTTTCCAGACGTCTGGATTTTTCAACCAGACGTCTGGATTTGTTTTCAGACGTCTAAAATTTATTTCAGATGTTTGAAATTTTCTGCTAGGAAAAAAAATAGCCTCGCTCAAAAACGACAAATCCAAACCGAAATGCGATCGAACGAGCGACGAGCACTAAGGGTTTACACCTATCGGCAACCCGGCCCTATAAGCACTTCGATGCATCACCAAAAACATGTTCAAAGATCCATAAAAGGATTTTCATAAAATTGAACCAAAACACCAAAAATTGGAGAATTCACAAAACCAATTCAAATCACAGCAAATGAACACAAAATAGATGTTAGGAATTTATACCTAACAATAAAGATAGATATAGACATAGATGTGAGATAAAAACCTCACCTTCGAACCCAAAAACGATAAAGAAGAAGCCTGAAAGCAAAGGAGGATCAACCACTCTTCAATCCCAACTCAAGAAGCTTGAATCTAAGCTTTAAAAGAAGAACATTCTCAAAGTTAGGTTTAGGAATTTCTGAAATTGAAGAAGGAAAGAGTTGGAGAAGATGAAGAGAAGGCTTACCAATAGCTTCTTCTTGAATTTGGAGATAGAACTTGGATTTGCAAAGATGATTAGGGCTTTGAATTTCCTAATTCTTTTTCTCTTCCCCCATTTTTGATAAAGCTTGAGTTGTATTAGGAAATGGAAGTGAATGAAGAGAAGTGGGGGTGGAGCTAGGGGCTTGTGTTAGGATATAGGGCTGAAACCCAAACTAAAGCCCTAAGTGAAAAAGTAGCAAAATTCTACTATCTCCAAACATATCGATGTTTATACTCAAAAAGGTCGCAAATGGCATTTTGAACTCAATGGAGGTGGTCTCGAGTCCTAATTCGACCGTTTGCAAAAAGTAGCTTTTCGTACTAAAATCCGACGAACGATGCTACATTTAAATAAAATATTTAAATATACAATCGATAAATATGCGGGTTGTTACAGGCTCTATTCCTTCGCGTTCAAAATTACCATGCCAAGGCTTTCTACAAATTGCTCTTCAAAGACTTCTACTTCAATTCGTTATGAAGGCTTTGGTTCTTATCATGCAATGGTTTTAGTCACCCTTGGATACCTTTCACAGGAATACTCCCTAATATCTTTAAGAAACTCTCCATGAGGACTTATGGGGAACTCTTCACGACGGGTTTGTGGCTTCATCTCGTGATCACTCCACACAATTGCTATAATAGCCTCGCAATGATTTTACAAGATTCCCCAAATAGTAGTATGAAAAATTCTCGATGACTTTGATGTTTTCATAACATATCGTGATGATTCCCCTGCATTGTTTCATGATGACTTTGTCTTTTGTAATCCTCCTTCTTCATTATCCTGCGACGACTTAATATATTTGGGTGTAACACTTACCCTTCCTTTATTATAAATTTCTTTATAATTTAGTATAAGTAACGATTTATGTTAAAAAATATTCATCTTAGCTACTAACTTTCCTTTTCATTTGATCTAACGACTATCTTATTCTCTCTTTCTTTCAATAAATAGCAACCATCTTCCTCTTTCTTCTTTACTTGTTTTACCAAAATTTACCCATTCTCACTATCTTTCCCAAAATAAAATCTTACTTCTTGCTATTGCTATCTGGTAAACAAGTTTGTTATTGGTTCGTTCATTTGTTTCTTTGTTTATACAGTCTTTAATTTATTTTAGTTAATCTTAATTTTTATAAGAATTCGATTGGTTTTAGTTATTCATTTCAATCTTGATGATTTCCTCACGTTTTCTTCTGTATCGCCATTTTGATCCAAATTTAATGGCTTAGCTTACCATTTTTCATTTTTGGGTTTTATGGTTTTTGCACTCGTTACCTAACAAACCTAAACAATAGCTGTGTGCTAGATTTTCATTTGAGGACTTGATACATGAAGGCTAAGTCTTCATGTGCAGTCTATGTTAAGGCCTTATCTTTATACATTATTCACACATGCTACGTTTATTTAGCTCACAAAAGCCCTTTTATTTTTTGTAATAATTTGGATTTTTACACAAAGAACTTGTTCCCTGTTTACTCATGATGATTGCGCTAAAACTTGTTGTGAAGTGTTCTAAATGCACAGACTATATGGACTTTTCTCGCGATGTCTTTATATGGTTCCAAATTGTCTTATGAAAGCTTTTTGATTTTAATGGATATGTTTTGAATTTAATTCACATGAATCTCTCTTTCTTTCGTATGAAAACTAATCTCTTTGGTTTAACACATGAAAACTTTGTCTTTGGTTCTTCTAGGGATGGCTAGTTTTAGGTTTAACGTGAGAAATTTTTATTCCAAGTTCATCCACGAGAGCTATTTTTTGGATTTAATTTTAAGTTTTACAAGCAAAAGCTTTAAACGCGATGACTAGTCATCGAACAGTTAATATTTACTTTTAAATTAGCATTGATAGCTTGAAATTATGCGATAAGTTATCATTTTTTAGTTTGACTTATTTATGGTCGTTTACTATTCTTGGGTCAGACAACTTATTGTGCATTCATGTTGACTATACTAATTAACTTGAACCATAATCATACAATTCCTATGGTAATCATTTGAATGGAATGGGAACAACTTATACAAAGGGATTTGATTAAAGAGAGTCTTAATGGGCTAGAAACATACTTTCATGATTATTTTATACCATATATAACAAGAAAATTATAGTTAATTTTTTAGTAAGTATGGATCACCATATATATTTATATCTTCGGGTATATGTGTGTATTTCATGGACTTATATTCCTATCGTATGGAAATTACCTTGATATGTGTATACGTGGTGTCTTGTTTATTTAAGTAGTTATTGCAAATTTTAATAGCTTTACCCTTCATTTTCAACTTAAGAGGGTTTCCTCCTTTTTGTTGTTGGGGTATTTGTTTTAATAACTAAAATCTTTCTATTATAGATTTCATGGTTGGAGATAAGAAACCAGTTTCCAAAAGAGCAACAAAATCCGTTAAGTCCCCCAAGCTTGGAGGCCCTTCTAAGGAAAAGGTTTACACTTCTCATTAATCCTACTTCACGAAGCAAGAGGAGATCAACTCTGTTCTGCCTTTTTGGTATTTTAGGGATTGAAACTAGGACTCCAGGCCCAAATGATCGAATCAACACTCCACCTGAAGGGTTCTTCGCCTTTACCCCTCTTCACATCTATCATTCATGTTATCTTCCCTTTGACCATATTATCCTTCTTTAAGATTGCTCCTATTCAATTAAATCCCAACTCCTACAGTTACATCAACATTTTGTTTATTCTGTTCAAGGAATTCAAGTTGAAAGAACTGAATTCCTTCATCATTTACTCCTTAGTTACTCTTCAAAAACCGAAGAATCGGTCTAAGGGTTCTATTTATTATCTCATTTCTTTCATGAGTGGAGTAGTAACTGACTTCATTAACAAGTATCAAAATTAGAATCATCAGTTCTTCTTCATGAGATGTTATTCTCCGGATATCATTGGAAGGTACTCGGTAGTATGCATTCATTCCAGATTTGTTTTTATTCGCTTAATCCTTATGTTAGTTTTTATCGATTTATGTTTTATTTTTTATAAATGCTAGCTGTTGAATCAAAGAATGTCGACTCCTAAGTTTTGGCTAAGATTCCTAGCTTTGGGGATGCTACAATGTTCTCGAGGTGTCGATTGAGGCTTCTAACTGAAGAGAATTTAAAGAAGTACTCTCTGATTTTGCCAACCCATCGAGTCCTAAACCCCTAATCATGAAAAATAAAAGGAAAAACCTACTGATCCTTGCCATCGATAAGCTAGATGCATCTTTCGTAAATTCTCCAGTATAATGCTCAATGAGTGAAAGTCCTGGATACTCTCTAGGTTTTGTTTCTTACTCTCATTTTCCTTTTTATGCAATGAAATACGTTTCTTTAATGCTTTTTCATTTGTTAAAAGATCATTTCTAAGTGCATCTTGTAAGCATGGATGCCTTATCACCAGTAAAGTCACTTTTGAAATACCAACTTCATCTAAAAGACATAGAAAGTGATGGCTCCCAAAACCACTTCATCATTTGTTGTTATTACCGCCAAAGATATTAGAGAAAAGGCTGGGGAATATAAAAAAGAGAATGCTTTATGCTTTCCCTTGCCCTGTTTGAGGTTCCTTCCAAAAAGCAAAGAGGGGTTCGACTTACCGCTCCTCACTTCCCCACTCCTTGCTCCTTCTTCCTATACCGTTGCCGTTGTGACTACTTGCCCAGTTCAAGATTCCATTACCAACATTGTGGTCCTTCTCTTAAAGAATATATGGCTTCTTTACATTAGACTTTAGGGCTTGACACTCCTCTTGAAGACATCCCACGTACCCTCCCAGGGTCAGGATCTTCTCATTCTGCTAGTTCTGTAGAATTGCTTACAAAGGTCTTGCATTCTTCTATATTCATTTTGTTGAACCCCTTTGATACCACTACTTTTTCTATAGAATCCTTTGGAAACTTTTTTACAATATCTTATTCAGGTGAATTTCCTTCACCTTACCACAACATGAGTACTAATTTTAGTTTATTCCTTAGCTTTTAATTTTCACTTTATTCTTTTGTCATCGTTTGTTTGATTTTCAATGATCATGCGCATCTTCTTCCCAAGACGCATCCCGATTAAAGGAATTGAATTTCTTATTGTTTGAAAAAATGTCTACCCTCCAAACTCAACTCAGTGATCTTCATACTACTAACGAGTTTCTATCTTCTGAGAATAAGATGATCATAGTCTTGTTGGCATCGAAAAAGGAAAGGTCTTAGTAGCTGGAAGAGGATGCAAAGTCATTAGAAGAGAAACTCAAGAAACCTTGAGAGTTGGAGGATAGAGTAAAGTCTTTGGAGGATGAACTTTCTCGAGTCCAATCAGAGAACTCAACTCTTAGAGCGTCTTTGGTAATATTTTTTGACATAGAGAAGGGTTTGGATGAAAAGAACCTTATTATTAGAAAGCTCAAATCATCCCTTTGTGCCATGATATCCAAGGTCTTTTCCTTCCCAAATGATCTCCTTCCCTAATGGAAAGAACAATGTGATGAAGCGGTTATGTTTAATACTTACAAATATAACATCAATTGATGCTTGTACATGGCTTTTTATTCATTTGATAGATCATAAGCAGATTATATGAAGAGATTCGACATTTTATTAGGGCGTATTCTCGATGATTATTCTAAGGATATGTGAGAAGTCGCCATTGACCCTGCCAAGTCTTTGGCTTTTGATGATATACCAATAGGTGAAGATAATGATGGAGAGGGGAATGAAGGAGTTGATAAATCCAATGAAGGAGGTGATGACAATGATGATAAAGATGATGGTGATGGGTATAATGGTGTAATGATGCTTCTAGGAAGGATTTTCTAGGAGGGAAGGGAATGGTGACCTAGGTCAAGATAGGGTTGGAGCCTATGAAGGTTCAGCTCATACGTTGGACTTCCCTCCTTCGGAAACTACTAAGGGTATGGACAAAACCCCTCCTCCTGGACCTTCTCTTTCTTCCACTAGGGCTCAAAAGGCATTGGTTTAGAAAGGCATCGAGGGCCTACGATTTTGTATAAAGAGGCAGATTCATCCAACGAACAACATCTCTGCACTTTGGACGTGGAGGGAAAGGGGAAGGGCCATCTACCAACATCACCCACTTCCTCATCCTCCGAAGCCATAGATGTTATGGAATAATTCACTAGTTTTGAAAGAGATTTGTCATGTTAAAAATAGTTATGTTACATCTTTACCATTGTATTGCATTTAACTCTCGTATAAGATTGTATACCATAAGTATGTTGATAAGTAAAATAAACTTCCCTTTTTGCATACCTAACTTTGGTGGTGCATTTTTATGAGACATTTTCCTAACTTTTTGTAATAATTTCTTTGGTTTTTGATAGCTTTAGATTGATCTTGTATAGTTGAATGTTGAATCCCATGAGTTGTGTGTGAGGATTTGTTATGTACTCATGCTTTCTTGTTCACTTTTCTTAGGTTTGTGCTTTAGTCAGACCCGACGGCGGGACCAAGTGCTTAATTAACCATTACTCTTTGGATGGGTACTTCGGCCAGACCCAAAGGTGGGACTAAAGGCTTTTTGATCATCTTCCTTGGATGGGTGCTTTGGCCAGGCCCGACAGCGGGACCAAAGGCTTAATTGACCATCGCTCTTTGGATGGATGGTTCGACTAGGCCTGAAGGCAGGACCGAATTCTTTCAACCATCTCCCTTAGGTAGGTGCTTCGGCTAGGCCCGAAAGTAGGACCGAAGGCTTTTCAACCATCTCCCTTGGATGGATGCTTTAGCCAGGCCCGACGACGGGACTGAATGCTTAATTGACCATTGCTCTTTAGATAGTTGCTTCGGTTAGGTCTAAAGGCGGGACCAAAGGCTTTTTGACCGTCTCCCCTAAGATGGGTGCTTTAGTAAGACCTGATGGTAGGACCAAAGGATTAATTGAACATGCTTCAGCAAGGCTCAAAGGCAGGACCGAATATTTTTCGACCGTCTCCCTTGGATGGGTGCTTTGGCCAGGCTAAAAGGCATAACCAAAGCTTAGTTGACCATCGCTCTTTGGATGGTGCGTTGGCCAAGCCCGAAGGTGGGACCGAAGGCTTTTAGAAGATCTATTAATGTCCCTTTTAGTTCTGAAAATAAAATTTCTAATTATCTTGTCTTTTATAGAGGGCCTTACTTACTTTTGTTCTAATTCCACGAACACTGAGGTTCTACAAACTCTTGTAATTCTCCTTTTCTTACATAATACTCGATGATCCCAGATAGAGCTCAACAATCATTAACGTGATGACCCTTTGCTTTGTGATAATGACAATATATCCCTCCATCATATCTGTCTAATTTCTTTGAATCTTTGTTAGAAACCTAATAGTTTAGCCTATCTTTAGTAAGGAAGCATGCTTTCTCTTGAGAAACGAGGAGTGGTGTGACAATTTTGCTTTTTGGGCCTTCTTTTCTTATCTTTATACATTTTATAGGAGTTTTGTATTTTGTAATCATCTTCTAACTTTCATTTCCTTAATAGAGGGTCCAACTTCCATTTTTGAGTGAATTTTTCAAAATCAAGATTCATTTCAGTTTCAAAGATTATGCCTTGTTCTTGATGTTGAATGCTTTATTTGATCTAAAAAACAAACATTTTTCAAACCTTACACTATCCCTATTTCTTTGGTTTAGCTTTTCTGATCTTAGTTTATTGGCTAAGCCAAAGTTCCGATCTTCTCCAATATGGGAGAGGTTTAAACTCCATGTACTTGGGATAAATCGAGCAATCTTTTTCTTTTCCTCCAATGTTCAAAGAGCTAGAGTTCTCAAATTCAACTCTTGTTCTTCGATAAACCGTTGGTTGCTTAGTGGGTATGGTAAAAGATTTAGATGTAGTTCGGTAGATCCCTATTGAGACCTAATTGGCATAGTTGGAAATCCAAACGAGGTTGGTTTGTCTTTAAAGTGAGTGTGATAGCGAATGCTAAGTTCATCTCTCAATAAAAGCACCAAAAATGTTTTGATAGAAGTTGGGTTAGGCTATTAGTCAAGACGAGTGACAGTAAACTAAAGCCATAATCATTGTAGAATCCATAATAGCATGCTTTGATATGTTCAATGGAATAACTATGCAAACTATGCCAAATACAAGTCTTTTATTATAAAACTTTCAATTACAATTTGCCCTAGTGGTCCAGAATTCCAAAATCAAAGCTTACATTACAAAGTTTGTGGAAAAATAAAAATGGGGAGGAGGAGGACTTGAAAAAGTCGACCCTTTTTTAGGGGGTACCCCTATATTTATAGAGAATTTGAGTCATTGGATTATTAACACATGGCACTCTAGTAGATGATCATGATTTGTTCATATGGCACATGATCGAACTGATATGTGGCATAATGGTTTCTTGCTGGATTTTAGTTCGTGGCTTGAGTATGATAATGTCTTAGAAACCTACCATGATGGCTTTAATATGTTATTCCAAAATTATACACGATGGTTGTAACAACCCTTCTTTATACGCCGTAAATTAAATAAATTTAATTAAAGTAAAAAAAATTGAATTCAAAATTTGATAATTAATATTTTGGAAATAAACTATTAGTTAATTAAATTCTATTTAATAAAAATATTATTGTAATAAATTGAATCAAATTAATAAATTTATGTTGTAATAGTACGACGGATTAATAAATAGAAAATAAGCAGATACCAAATTGAATAAAATTGTCCAATCATCGAAATATAGATTATATAAAGTGTAACTTAAATTGAATTAGATTGGAATTTGTTTATAAATAAATAACATAAATTATTTGAAGTGAGAAAAGAAAGAAATAATTTATTTAATTAAATGTGAGCCTAAGCCCATTTACTTTCCTTATTCAGTTTCTCTAGAATTCCCTTGTTCCTTCTAGCTACCAAAAACCTGAACTGCTCCATTTTATATCTCGTTTGAGCCCTAATCTCCTTTCCCAAAAATCAGATAACACAATCAAAAAAAAGAAATCTAGGTCCCATACGAGGTGCTAGCCTGATAATGCCTCGAGATGGCTTGCGACGTCCAAGGGGAGAGCCGCGACCTGTTCACACATGATGGATAAAGTGGAGCACAAAATTATTGTGCGACCCTGGCATTCTGATGAAGGTAAAGAAGGAGTCTGGGCGTCTATTCTGCGCTGCTGTAGGGTTATGGAATATTTGGCTTCGAGGCACATGCATGATTTTGAGATTACGTTGAAGGAGGAGGTTGATCTAGTGATAGCGCATGCTGTGGTGTTGTGCTGATGACTTAGGGCTGCTATTGACTAGGGAAACAAAGTCTGGGTTGGTAACAAAGGAAGCATGGCAATTGATGATGGAGGAGGTATGGTGCTGTGTGTGCGTGTGCAGTTGTTGGCGGCAAACGTCTTCGCTTGGAATTTTGGTGAGTTATCTCTATAACTCACAACTATATTTATATCCCACTTCATGCTATTAATTATCCCGATTATTTATGAATTACTTGCTTGAAATGTTGTTCGGGATATTGGTAAAATTTGTTGATAACGATTGATTGGATGAAATTGAATTATTTGGATGAATTATTCATTTGAGATATGGGTTGGTTGTGTAATATTGGATGTTATTTGATATTGATAGTGGAGTTTTGTGTTTGTTGGATGTTCGAAATGCAAAGGAGATGCCATCCATTTGCATTTTAATTTGGAATTTATTTATATTATATGGATGGCTGAAATTCGATGGAATTTGACTTAGCCACACGGTAAAATTTAAATTGTTGATTGTTGGTGATTTTGGAGAAATTTACTCCATAATTCATATTTTTGGTCATTCAATTGATTTTTCGATTTTAAAATATTTTTTAAAGCTTTAATAAATTATTTTTGGAATTTTAAAATTAATTTTAAGTGTGTTTATAAATAAGTAAAAGTAGTTGTGAAATAAAATGAGTTGTTGGAAATTGTTTTAGAAATAAAGTTATCTTAAAAATGGAAATAGATATTTTCAAAAGTAATTAAGTATATGGAATTAGTTTATATTATGATTTTGTATAATTGAACGGTTTTAATAATATTTCGAAATGGGGTTTATTTTGTAAAGTGTATGTTTGATAAATAGAATTTAAGAGAAATATCCGAAAAGGAATTTTCGAGTATATGAGCCTATTTTGAAGATGAACTAATTTTTAAATATTGTTGAATTGTTTTGAGAGTATTTTAATATAAATCTCGTTTTGTATATGTACATTAGTGATTCGAAATTGATTTGCTAATAATACGAGAAATTTTATGTAATAAGAAGGTTTTGAATTATAAATTATAGTTTGGAGATGAAAAGAATTATTTTTTAAAAATTTATAAATTAATTAAAGTATTATTTAGTTATAGAAAATTATGGAGTGGTTTATATATAATTATTTTTTGGATTTGTAAAGTGAGTTTTGATGTTTTGAAAAAAATATGTATAAAAGTTTTGGAAATGTAATTTTAATTTTGACCTTTATTTTGGAATGATATTTTGTAGTTAGAAATAAATATAATCTATTTGATATATATACATATATTAATTATGAAATAACAATGATTACAAAGAATTATGTTTGATTTCTATAAAGTAATTTTGTATATTATATTATATTATATATATACATATTTGAATATTTGATTTAATTCTTAAAGAAATATTTTGTCGAACTTTGTTATTTCAAGGTTTGAATTAAAATTAGTATTTTATGTATAATTTCTACATCTTCTAATTTCTCAGTTCCTATATAAATTTTGATATTGTGAATGATTCACCATTGATATAGATTTTGATGGTGATTTATGGATATGGATGATTCACTCATTTGATTTTGTTTATGGATTTCTGATTTGATGAGTTATTATATGGGAGATGACATCTTTATACCGGGTTTTGTGATGTTCTACGTATATGATATTTAGGATTGTTAGAGATAAAATTATTATATTATACCCCATGGATGCAGAGTTCCATTTGTTTATTGACCATGGATTTAGATATAGTCTTACCCATTTATTATTTATAAAATACTCGGGTCAGTCAGGGACATTTCAAGTTCAGGGACGATGATACCAGCTTGTATTTTCTAGGCATAGAGGAGACTATATATTCATTATTATTGATGATCACCATGTATTGTATAATCTCTTATGTATATATTATTGTGATGTGTTAGATATATATTGTATATTATTGTTGCGATTGACTCTGAGATCTCTTATATTTACTGTATATTGTGTTATGTCCTGGCACTTGTGTTTATTGCTTTATGCCGATATTGTGTATGTTTGTTAATGAGTTATATCTAATGTTTAAATATGTACCAATGTTAGCCCAAAGGGATATTCACGTATGTACTCCATATAGCCTCATTCTCCATATTATTTGACAGTATTACTCGATAATACTCTTAGATAGTATGGGTATAGAGGTAGGGGTGATTACAGTCGGTATCAGAGAAGGTTCAGAATAATACATCATATATAAGAGATGCGAGTCTTGACCTTACATGAGACTCAAAGTCCCTATCCCCTTGGGTTTATTGGCTAGTTATGCTTTATTAAAGTGATAGTAGGAGTGTACAATGATTACTGAGGTAATCACCTGGGATTGTTCTTGTTATTTTTTCGATATATATTATTTTTATCCCTATCTCTCTAGTGTATCTGTCTTGAGTGGAATTTAAGTTGTTGATGGAAATAGTGAAATAATGAGTTGTTTGCCAGACCAGTAGTGTCGGAATGGTGAAGATGAATAAAACTCCATGTGGCTTTGAATAGAATAGCCTGATCTAGTAGAGATCAGAGTGCACAATAGATGGTGATAAATAGCTTTCCGGTAAAGGCGTTTTTTTGTTGATTGGTTGATGTGTGTTTGATTGTATTGTTATTTATGATTGTTGAATTGAATGAATATACAAGCTTTAAAATTTAATACTTTGTTTCGAATAAGCATATGATATAATAAAATAGAAATAATATTTTATATAGTGATTAAAAATATTTTAGTGGTTTATTTTTGTGTTTGTTTTTCCTTATAGTGATTTAAGAATTTTAGTCGATATATTTGATCAGCGTTATCGATAGGATTCCTAAATGCTTATACAAGACAGTCCGACATGGTGTTTTGGAAATGATTTAAGGAATATTTTACTTAAAATTATACATTGTTTTATGAAGTAATATATTAATTTAATGAAAAAAGAAAAAAAATTCCTGGCTTTAATATTTTTGTGCAACGTATGCAGCCATTGAGTGATAGTGCGAAGTTGAGATCACTGGCGAGGCGGCATTGATATAAAAATTCCTAGGAAGTCAACATTACAGCCAATTGGCGAAATGGACACTAAACTTTATGGCATGGCAATGTTGTATATTTTAATATAAATTAGTTTATGAACTATATTGTCTAGTGAAATATATATTTTTGTTTAAAATTGAATTAGAAGAATTTTCTAATGAAATATATATATACATATACATACATACATACATACATATATATATATATATATATATATAGAATTTGCTTTGAGTAGAAAATAAATTTTCAAAAGAAAAAAAACGAAAATAAATATGTTACCTACTTTATTAATAATAAATTGTGAAGAAATTATGGGTGAAAATTATATATTTTTTAAATTATGTTTTGGAAAATTTTATGGAAAAATGAGCTTTGAAATCCTTTTAAAAGAGATAAAATTCATTGGAAAAAAAATTTCAATGCAATGCTCGTTGCAAAGTACAAGCCGACTCTTTCATATCCTTATTATTTGGTGAATAAGTTTTTGCGATAATGTCATACAATATTCCATAAATATATCTTTGTATTAACCATGGCAAAAGGTGGCTACTGATTATTTTGAAACTGTTTTCTTTGATATCTTTGATTAACCATCTTACTTCGTAATTTTTATTTAGGATGCACTTAAAAATTTGCTTTAAGACAATTGGAATTGCATTTTCAAACAAAGCTTTATAAAATGAGAAAAATATATCTGATTCATGATTTATAATCTTTTCAAACACAATTTTCAACGAGATTTTATAAACTAGCACTAAAACTACATCATCAAGCCATTGGATCTTACTAGTTTCTCTTTTCAAACAATATGCATTGTTTTTATTAAAATAAAGTGCTATACAAAAGTGGTCATAACTTTTGATAGTATTATCTGATTTTGATGAATCCTTTTCCATTTGAATAATATTTTAATATGGAACATTTTTCATGTTTGTCACCTTTTGAAAGTTTGAATAGTGTTTAAACATTTAAAAGTTGGATTAGAAAGTCAGGCCTAAGCACGTATTTTTAGATATACGACACTGTGTTCGTTCGGCCATAACTTTATAACGTCTTATCCAATTTTGATGATTTTACCCATTCAAGAAAGCTAAGAACCTAAACAACAACTTTTGTTTTAAGTGTTTGGCAAAATTTTGTACTAGGCTAAAAATGTGGATTCTTAAGTGGACCTGCTATGTAAATAAGAATTTCTAAGGTGGTTATATTGAATAAAATAGCTATAACTTTTGCCATATACCATATTTTTGCGATCCGAAAATTATTTTGGAAAGTTAATTTACTGTGCAACAATTTATTCTTCAAAACCATTACCTAATTTAGTGGTTTAGACCTTTAAAATTTAGTTAAAAAGTGGTTTATATATTAAAGTGATGTTGTTTCTATATACAATAAATGCATGCTTCTTATATATCTTCTTATGTGACTAATATTGCTTATTTGAGTTAAGATACATACAAGAAGGCTCTTTGGCGCTTACATACTTATGCTTGCTTTAAAACTAAGTATGCTTGCATTGAAATTGCTAACGAAAAGGTACATTTTACTTAAAAGAGTGATATATATGTTGTGTGGCAAGATTTGTTTTATATATATTGTTTTCGACCATGCTTTGGTTGATGTATATCTATTTTACCATATTGTAGTTTTTCAAAATGCTCTATGTATAAAAGAGGCTCTATAAAAAAATTTCGAAAAATCCTACACTTAGAATATTTTCACAAAATATTTATATTGTATGTGAAAAATAGAAAGTCGATAATAAAATCTATTTAAATAATAGCATACGATAAAATGGGTTGAAGTGATGGAGATACATAGAGGATTGAATAGTTTAAGCTTGATAAGAAGATCATAGATACGAAGAAAGCGAGGGCGCAGTTTTATAAGGGGGAGTCTGTAACAACCCTGCTTTCTACGCCGTAAATTAGATAAATTTATTTAAAATGAAATTGTTTGAATTTGGAATCTGATAATTAATATTTTGGAAATAAACTTTTAGTTAATTAAATTCTATTTAATAAAAAAATTGTTGTAATAATTTGAATTTTAAATTAATAAATTTATTTTGTAATAATACGATGGAGATATCAAACCTTTCACCTCTGTTTTCTATGACTCTTCCTTTTTTGTGCAATATACAAGCAAATGAAATGATAAGAGAAGTTTTACCTGAGGAGGTTAAAAGGGCAGTCTTCTCATTAAAACCTGATAGTAGTGGTGGCCCTGATGGTTTTAATGCTTTTTTCTTTCAGCATACTTGGAAGATAATAAAGAATGATATAAACAAAGCAATACTTTACTTCTTTTCTCATAACAAATTACCTTCTAGTATAAATGCAACCAATGTAGCCCTTGTACCAAAATGTCCAAATGCAAGAAGTGTTACTGATTTTAGACCTATTTCATGCTGCAATGTTCTGTATAAAATCATTTCCAAGATTATAGCAAATAGGATCCAAAATGTTTTGCCTTCAATTATTTCTAATAATCAAGTTGCTTACATGCCTTGTAGAAATATCAGTGATAATATTTTGCTAACGCAAGAGCTTATAAGAGGATAAGGTATTAGGAATATATCACATAAATGTATGATGAAACTTGACATACAAAAAGGTTTTGATTCAGTTTCTTGGATTTCTATTATAGCAATTCTTTCTCGGATGAATTTTCCAAAGCCAATGCTAGCATGGATTTATACATGTATTTCTTCAACTCATTTCTCCATACTTAGAAATGGCTGTACTAGAGGATTTTTTAAAGGAACTCAAGGTGTAAGGCAAGGTGATCGAATCTCTGCTTATTTGTTCATTATAGTAATGGAGGTACTTAATTCTTTGATATCTGAACAAGTGAAATCTAGGAAGATTGAGTTGCATCCTAAATGTAAGGAACCACTCATAACTCATCTATTATTTGCTGATGATCTTTTCATTTTTACAAAACCAACTATATCAAATATCTCCACTATATTTGAGGTTTTGGATAAATTCTATGCAATCTCTGGTTTGAAGATTAATCTTAACAAATCTCAAATACTAATAGCTGGTCTTAGTGATGATTTAAAGGCTGAGATTATTTCGTACTCTGGTCTTGGAGAAATGCAGCATAATGCCAGATATCTTGGTTTACCTCTTATTACTGCAAGAATCACAACTTCTGACTGTTTGCCCCTTTATGAAAAAATTACTGAATAATTATCCATATGGCCTAACACTAAACTATCACAAGCAGGGAGATTAGTCATAGTGCAAAGTATTGCTACTGCTATGGTCAATTATTGGATGAGGCATTACATTCTTCCATGTAAACTTGTATCAATGATAAATAGTGCCCTGAACAGATTTTTGTGGCATGGAGATCCATTCTCTAAAAAGTTAATTCCAATATCATTCAAGATGATTCAATTGCCAAAGAATAAGGGTGGTCTAGGAATTACTAATATTAAAATGTGGAACATTGCAGCTATATCTTTATACTATGACAAAATTTTATCAAGAAGTCAAGACCTCTGGACACAATGGATTTTAAAAAATTTATTAAAAGGCAAGGATTTTTGGACTATGAATATTCCAAATTTATGCAGCTAGAGTTGGCATAATATTCTGAAGTTAAGAACTACTTTTCTGCCTATTATACAATGCAACCCACTTGAGTACAATGAATTGAACTTCTAGACTTCTCCTTGGGCCAAGGCTGGTTTGATTATTCAGGAAATTCTTCCTTATCCTTTACAACTTCAGTCTGGAATTCCTTTAAATGCTAAAGGCAATTCCTACATCAATGATGGCTTAATTGATTTACCTTATTGCAGTTCTAAACAAGTCAGGGATTTATGGTAATATATATCATCTTTATCATTGACATCTTCAAACTTAAAAGTTCTTTGGACTAAGAAGGGAAAGAAGCATACAATTTCTAGTGTATACAAAGCTCTGTTATATAATGCAAACACATAAAGTTTTCCTTGGGCATCTAGAATTTGGATGGAGAAATCTCTAGCTAAGGAAAATCTTCTTCTTTGGAAAATCATGGCAAATGCTCTTAACACTAAGCAGAAATTGACTACACTTGGATTACTAAGCAATAAGGATTGTGTTTTCTGTCATAAGCACCCTGAATCAAATACTCATCTACTTTTTGAATGCAACTTTACTTTTGGAATATGGTGCAGATTACTCGCAAATGGAAAATTTCACAGACCAGATAAAAGCTCTAGAATAGAATGGTTTAATATTTTCAAAGCTACAAGGTGGAAATCTTCTAAGACAAAAATTCTTATGATTATTTTAAAGGCTTTTGTTTATGAGATTTGGAATGAAAGGAATAGAAGGATTTTTGATTAGAAAATGGAAAATGCAAATGCTTTATACAGTTTAACGCATAAGAAAATTTGTAAAAGAGTGAAGAGGCTGAATAGATTTTGATGAAATTTGTTTCATAATGTACATATGGTTCTTGATGCATGGCTATATTTGTATGTAATACATTTTTGAGTATATGAATATATTGGGCAGGGCTCCCTTAGCCCATTGCTTTTCAAAAAAAATACGATGGAGATATCGAATTAAATAAAATTATTCAATTACCGAAAAATAGATTATAGAATGAAGTGTAACTTAGATTGAATTAGGTTGCAATTTGTTTACAAACAAGTAAATAAAAAAATTGAAATGATATAAGAAAGAAATAATTTATTTAATTAAATTTAGGCCTATGCCCATTTACTTTTCTTGTTCAATTTCTTTGGAATTCCATTGCTTCTTCTGGCGACCAAAACCTGAACTCCTACATTTTATATCTCGTTCGAGCCTTAATCTACTTTCCTAAAAATCAAATAACGTGATAAAAAAAATCGAGGTCGCACATGAGGCGCTAGCCCGACAATGCCTTGAGATGGCTTGTGACGTCTAAGGGGAGAGCCATGACCTATTCTCTCATGATGGATAAAGTGGAGCATGAAAGTGTCGTGCAATATTGGCATTCTGATGAAGGTAAACAGGGAGTCTGGCTCTGTTCTACGCTGATGTAGGGTTGGCGACAGATTTGGCTCCAATACATGTGCATGATTTTGGAATGATGCTGGAGAAGGAGGTTGATTTGGTGATGGCGTGTGCTATGGTGCTGACGACTTAAGGCTGCAGTTGACTAAGGTGACAAAGGCAGGGTTGGCGACAAAGGAAGCATGGCAATTAATGGTGGAAGAGGTATGGTGATCCGCGCGTGTGTGTAGTTGTTGGTAGTAAACGTCTTTGCTTGGAATTTTTATGAGTTGTCTCTATAACTCACATCTATATTTATATCCCACTTCATGCTATTAGTTATCCCCATTATTTATGAATTACTTACTTGAAATTTTGTTTTGGATATTTGTAGATTGGTTGATATCGATTGATTGGATGAAATTGAATTGTTTGGATGAATTATTTATTTAGGATATGGGATCAATTGTGTGATATTAGATGTTATTTGATATTGATAGTGGAGTTTTGTTTCTTGGATGTCCGAAATTCAAAGAAGATGTTGTCCATATGCATTTTAATTTGGAAGTTATTTGTATTGTGTGTATATTGTATGGATGGTCGAAATTCGATGGAATTCGACATGGCCACACGGTAAAATTTATATTATTGATGATTTTGAAGAATTTTACTCCATAATTGACTTTTTTGGATGTTCAATTGATTTTCTGATTTAAAAATATTTTTGAAAGCTTCGATAAATTATTTTCGATATTTTAAAATTTATTTGATGTATGTTTATAAATAAAAAAAAGTGGTTGTGATATAAAATGAGTTGTTGGAAATTGTTTTGGAAATAAAGTTATTTTAAAAATGGAAATAGAGATTTTCAAAAGAAATTAAGTATGTGGAATTAGTTTATATTATGATTTTGTATAATTGAACGGTTTTAATAATATTTTGAAAAAGGAGTTTATTTTGTAAAGTGTATGTTTGATAAAAAGAATTTAAGAATATTTTCGAAAAGGAATTTTCGAGTATATGAGCCTATTTTGAAGATGAACTAATTTTGAAATATTATTGAATGATTTTGAGAGTATTTTAATATAAATCTCTTTTCTTTTGTATATTTTAGTGATACGAAATTGATTTGTTGATATTATGAGAAATTTTGTTTGATAAGAAGGTTTTGAATTATAAATTATAGTTGGAAATGAAAAGGATTGTCTTTTTTTAGATTTATAAATTAATTTAAAGTACAATTTAGTTATAGAAAATTATGGAATAGTTTATATATATATATATATATTATTTGTAAAGTGCGTTTGGATGTTTTGGAAAAATATCTATAAAATATTTAGAAATGAAATTGGTATTTAGACATTTACATTGGAATCATGTTTTGTAGTTAGAAATAAATATAACTTATTTGAAGTGTGTGTGTATTATGAAATAATAACTGATTGCAAAGAATTATGTTTTATTTCTATAAAGTAATTTTGTATGTTAAATTATATATATATATATATATATATATATATATATATATATATGAATACTTAATTTATTTGTTAAATAAATATTTTGTCGAGCTTTATTATTTCGCGGTTTGAATTAAAATTGGTATTTTATATATAATTCCTATATCTTTTGATTTCCCATTTCTTACGTAGATTTCGATATTGTGATTGATTCACCGTTGAAATAGGTTTGATTGGTGATTTGATATGATATGGCGATGACATCCTGTTGTTTGATTTTCTAATATTTAATTCTATATAACGAGAAAGTTGAATAAACAGAGTTATAATACCGTATAATTATGGGACTTTCAGTAATAATTATCTGGTTATTCATTGGACTCGTTATATAGAATTTTGAAAGAGTGAGTGTGATATGTGAGCACTGAATAAACGGAAAGGTAACACGTGATGGTATGAGACACCGTCATGATATTTATTTGATTATTCTTTGCTCGTGGATGACACTCATACAGAGGTATGTTGTGTGTGTGACTCGCTGCAGTGAGCATATATGGAGGCTACTTGTTAGCCACATATTTGATATACATTATGTGTCTATCTACCTTTGTCTAGCTCCTTTTATGTTTCAGGAGTGAACTAGGTTGGCCAGTACACCTGCGGCCTGATTGCAGTGGTCGCCGCCCAGATCGATGGCACCCTTTTATTATTTATTGTGAGCAGCTGCAGAATGTATGCTCTAATGTCACATAGGCTAGCATTCAGCTACCATAAAGGCACATGTCCGTAGCCATGGTCGAAGTGGCTATGCATAGTCCAGCCTGTGGTGGATCATTGTCACAATATCGAGAGGGAAGAGGTAATGGTAACTGATTACTGTAGAAGTCATGTCATATGGACCACGTGTGGCTCTAGGAGCAAGCAGACATGCTGCCAGTTTCCCATCTGGTTCCGCTGTATGTGTATATATCTAGGTGGTAAATATACATATACCGTGTTTAGATGTGATTATACCTGCAGTAGTGTCCAGAGTAAGGTCGACCTTGTATCCTTCTCAGGCAGACGGCCTATTCTCTTCAAGCAGATGACTTACTATTTATTATTATATTTGGGAATTCTTATAAGCTAGCTCAAATCTTTCTTATTGATTTTGGTGATTGATGATGATATTTTATAATGCGAGATTGAGAGATTTATTTGGGCAGTGCTTCGTCCTTGCTTGACATTTCTTGAGGATATCTCCTGTAACGACCCGGTATTTTCAACCATTCGCATCCGCATATGTCGGACTTGAATTGCTCAAGATACCGCGTTGTAAATAAAAATTTGGCAAACTCATCATATACAGTAAATAAATAATCACAGATCACAGACACAGAGTAATATAATGCAGCGGAAACAAAGAAATAGTAGTTCATTGAGCTACTATATAAATACATTAGAGTTAAGTAAGATAAAATATAAGTACCAAGATACAACAGGAGAAACAGTATGATAAGCAGGTACAACTCAGAATACAACTGAAATCAACTGGATATCAAAATGAATAGATATCAGGATCTTCAAAGCAAAACTCCAGCTCCAAAGGTGAGTCTCTAATGCTGTATCACTCGGTCTGACCCGAGCGTAAAGCAAAACACAAAACACTCGAGTCAGGGCATACATACTTATACAAATGTAAACCAACTCAAGTGAACTGTAAATAAGGGTACAAGTAACTTAAAGAATGCTTGGGATCGCCCATTCTTTAAGGATCCGTTAAAATATTTACTATGTAGTAATTGCGCTATTATAATAATGTCTAATATAAAATAAACATACTTTTAAATAGCGTTAAGGCTTTACATTTTCCACCTTAACACGTAATAGTCCCAGTAGTCTATCCAGTATTAGCATACTCCCAAAATGGAGGCTACCCTCGATACTCCACAGGCCACGGGAGAAATCACAAATCGTAGTAAAGCTTGATATGGTAGGTGACACGGCACAACTAGGAAATGCCAGGGTAGATATACCAATTACGCATCCAGACTGGTGGTGACGCATAGCAGCCACTACCGCCCACCTCGAACATCACGCCCAAATCAAGGGGTGCACCCAAACAATCACAAAGTAATAGAATGGTATCGAAGGAGTGTGTCCGATCAGAGGTGCTACCTCCTTGATCCGTTAATCGCTCCTGTTTTAGCCACCTTATGCCAACTCACGGGAGTTGGGTCCACGTATATACCTTAGGATCGTCACCACCATCCTACTTCATTCTGGAAACTCCACCGCGTACACAGTTGTCAAAGTGGTTTTCGGTATCGACAGAGAGTATGTCCATATCTGATCCCGGTCTCTTTAACAACCAATCGTTATTATAACCCGCGGTTATAAATTTCAAAATAGTTTATGTTTCAAATCAAAATACATCCTTTAAACCATTCCAAAATCATATCATTTATTTCAAAATAATACATACTTTCAAACCCAAAACAAATCCATTCAAAACCAATTCAAAAATATATCATTTCCATTTCAAAACCAATTCAATAATATATCATTTCAATAAAACTCAAATTTCAAAATCACTGAATATTTCCTTTAATTTATTAAACTTGAAATCTTCCTTTTAAATTATCATAGAATTTTGGTAATGTAACCTTAAGGAATCATAGCATTTTTGGAATGTAATACTTTACAATTTAACATTTTATATAATCAAAGTATTTATATACTTACAAATTTTTAACATGGTCCTTTTATCATAGCCTTATCATTAAATAAACTTTGTTACTGTAATGTCCAATTTAATGCTGAAATTCTTATGTTAAGTTAAAAGTACCTTATTAACTTACATTATCATTACAATAAAGAAACTTTATTATTTTAGTCATTAAAATATGTCATTTATATTAATTAAAACTTACATATTAAATGTACTTTTTAACTTACATTTCTATTACAGTAAAGAGCATTTATCATTTAATCAATTTTACACTAATTAAACTTACATTATCAAATGTACGTTTTAATTTATGTTTTATTACAAAAAGGGCATTTATTATTTTAATCAATATTACACTAATTAAGACTTCCATGTTTCTTTCATTAATTAAGACTTTACATGTTTCTTTCAGTAAGTAAAACTTTACATATTTCTTTCATTAATTAGAACTTTACACGTTTCTTTCATAAACTAAACTTTACATATTCTTTCATTTTTGTTATTACAGTAAAGAACATTTATTATATTAATTAATAAAAATATTAATTGAACTTACATCTCACATGTGTGTTTAACTTACATTTTTCCATTTTAAAGTCATAGCTATTTATCTTACAAAACATAACATTTCACAAAAGAATATTTTATCATAGTTAATATAACAATCAAATTCTTTACAAATTTATTCCTTTAGACATCAATTCCACTATGATTCCAAAACTTATTACAAGATGTCCCATAAAAATGTATTTCATTTTATTTATTCAAAAATACATTAGTTATTATACAAAATATGTCCATCCCAGGAAACAACCTTTATTACAATTACTAGGTTATATTTAAGATTCCAAATTAAATCAAACTTAATTATTAAGTTATTTATCATAAATAAGACTCTTTAAATTCCATTAATTAAAATTTCATGTCAAATGTTCATTTTTAACTTACATTTTATTTTCACAATAAAGAGCATTTATTGTCTTAATCAATATCCCATTAATTAAAATTACATGTCAAATGTATATTTTTAACTTACATTTTTTTTCTTCAATAAAGAGCATTTATTGTCTTAATCAATATCACATATTTTCAAATTAGGTTATATTTCCAATCACAAATTTCCATTCATTTATTTAACATTTTTAACACATAGGAAATCATTTTTCACTTTATTAAATCATTTTAAAAACCAAATTTAAATTAAAATATCAAAATTTACATTTTCAAAATACTTAAAACTTCTAGAAAAATATATAAAATAACACGGGTCTGTATAATATTTTCTAACCTAGGTCATTTGATACGGATAATATATCATTTCAATCCGTAATTTACAAAGAAAAATCCGAGTTCTATCATTTCAAACCCGCAATCCCAAGTTAAATAAAATAAATAAAAATCGCTCAGGCTTATCATTTCAACCCATAACGATCTTTCCCTATTCTAAAGTCCGTTCCGGTATGTATCATTTCAACCCATAGTGATTCTATTCTACAGGGAACTTGCAGTGTGAGAACAGAATATAAATAAACAGTAAAATAAAATAAAATATAACAGATGATGTAACATGCATATAAACAGTATTTAATATCATATAAATATATCACAGGCATGTATAACATAATATAATTATTTCTACACTTTCACTTGCTATCAATTCACAGTTATATAAGTATGAATGTCAGGGTGATTACTCACCTTTTTACGCTGAAGTTTGCAAAGCAAACACACAAACAAAAATTCGGAAAGCATGAAAGCACAACTAGATTTGGATGGAGAGAGAGCCAAGATGTAAATCTTGTATTAACAAAATAAACAAAGCAAGATATAATATGAATACAGTACAAAAGAATAGAGGTTAAAACAATGGAAAAATAAATGAATCAAAATGGCATAACTTGCCTTAATCAATCAATGGCTTGGCTACACCACATATGGGTTCAACCATCATCTTGTGTTGCTTGGTCATGATGGTTAGAGGTGTGCTAGGAGAAGATGGAGGCTGAGCCTAGCTTGGAGGAAGACAAAGAAAACAAAATGAAAAAAAGGAGAAGGAAGAAGTAAGCCATTACTTGAACAAAATAGAAAACAAAATAAAGAAAATAAAATAAAAAAAAAGAGAATAAGAAAGGAAAAAGCCATGGAAAAAAAACTTACATTTTTTTTTCTCAAAATAGAAATGAACGTGAGAATGAGATGTAGGAAAGCTTTGTACGTGAATTGCAAATATGATATGGCGGCTAGGGTTATGAAGATGAATGGCCAAAAGAATGGCAAGAATAAAAGAGGCTAGTAAATGAGGGGATTTATTCTCTATTTAATCAAATAGCTTAATGGATTTAATTTAATTTCCTTTTCTTAGCCGTGAATAAGAATGAAGAGATATTGAAATGAGATGTTTCTCATGGCTAATAGATGGAGTTATGCACGGCTAGAGATGTGGGAAGTAATTTGCTATGGTTTGAAATAAAGAGGGTAGGAAAAAAAAGGCAAGAAATTAAAAAGGCACAAATTAAGGAGGAAGAATCTTGTGTAATTTTCCTTTGTTTGCATGCAATGAAAATGCAATAAATATACAAAACAGGTAACCTATATCTCTTGAAATTCCTAAGCTATTATTCAAAGAAAAATCAATCAAAGAACAAATGAATATATTCAAAGTTTATACAAATAAAATGGAAAATAAAAATTAGAGAAACAAACATAAGGAAATAAAATATAGAAAGTCATTGCGTGCAAACACTGTATTTTTATCTAAATTAAAAGTAAAAGTTTAAATTCCCAAAAAAAATCCATATTAACATTGGTTTAGATACTAATACATTAATAACTTCCAATTCATTCAAATTTCAGTTTACGTAGTAATTAATTTCATTCTCTTACCATAAATGTAACGACCCAGAATTTTGAACAAATTAAATTGAAAATATTTAATTAATTTTAAATATTTGAACGATGATTTAATTTGAATCCCCGATATAACTTTGAAATCGGCGATTTAATTTTAAAATTTAATCTATTGAATGCTGAATAAAAATTTGAATCTTCAATTTTAAGCTGAAGAAAAATATTTCGAAAGCTTTTAAAATTCGTATTGATAACACTGAAAATAACAGAAGCTTCAGAATGTAAATTTAAACTGTTTTGTTCGGTTTTGAAATTTAATTGTTCGAATCGATATTTAAAAATAGTCGTCCGAGGCGCAGTCTCAGAATTCGACGAAACCAGTTCCATTGGGTCCGTAATATTGAATTATTATCGGATTTCAATTTTCGTAATTTTCGGGGTTGTTATGTGACCATACGATAGTTAAACGCGTTGGGATTTAAATGGAATTCAATTTAAATTTAAAATTTAAATTTGTAAACATCACACGTTCGTTCCCTTTGTTTCAGCCTTTAAACGCGCCGAGCATCACGGGAAAAATCATGTCGTCCTTCATTTTATAATAGCCGATACTCCCCTTTCCAGTTTTAAAAAAAAAAATCGTTCAAACAAAATTTAATGGCCGCTCAAATTTATCTCTTTCGTTCTTCACAAGGCGAAACCCAATTCAAAAAAAATCGAACGAACTCGTTCGTTTATAATAGAAGAAGAGATAACCAGGAAATCGATTTCAATTCAAAATCATGGGGAAGGCCTGGGAGGAAACGCGTTCGACATCTGGAGTCTCAGGGGAGCAACCCGGCAAGCACGTGAGGTGGCGTCAGGGAAGGATTAAGCCAAGGGTTTCGCGAGCAATTTCGTGATGGTTGATTGGGGTTTCGCGACTGGAAGGCGTGCGCGACAGCGTGGGGCCGGAGGCAAGGCGATTCGCTAGGCCATGGGTTTTCGCGTCGAGCTCGCGAGCGCAGGCGACGGCGACTTCGGCGATGGTGCGGCAAGTCGAGGGCAAGCGAGTTGACGTCGTTCGATTTGGGCAAGAGAAGTTCACGGAGGCGAGCCTAGGTTCGTGAACTCTGTAAGGTAGAATTTATTCTCTTTTTCAAATTCAATAGATACATGAATGCAAATATATATATGCGTAAATAAAATTTTAAATTTACAGTAAAGGGAATCTACTTTACTGTGAAATAAATTACTAAGTTATACATTTATTTTCTAACTTATATAATTTTAAAATAATGAATTCAGGGAGATTAATTTGTTAAATTGACTTATACAATTATTTCAGTTACTGAAAATTTATTTAAAAAAGGGAATTTATTTATAACAAATTTAATAGTTAAAACCAATGTATTAAGAATTAATTAATCGATTAATTCGAATATTAATAAAAAATTGTATAATTGTTTATGCAAGGTCTGGAATGGAGAAATAAACTGGGATGGAAATTGGATTGCAAAAATAAAAAAGCTAAGGTGAGATCTTCTCACTCAAATAAAAGTGGATTTCCTGTTACAGTTATTGATTTGACTGATTTGATTGCTATTGATTGTGATATTAGATATAGTAGGATATATCTATTATATATATAGCAATATATACATATTGGCATATGTATATATTGGATTGATGATTTCCCGCCTCGTATAGCGGATGAGACCCTATTGCGTCGTTAGTAAGCGGATTTTTATAAAAACCCATATACCGCGATAATTCCGTACTGGAGCGGAATTGGTATTGTGCTAACATCTTTGGATGCAGGGAAACAGGTTGGAGGGATCCAACTGGATTCCTCAACTGTATTTATTTATTTACAGATATTGATATATATTCTGTTATCATATTGATATATGATATTGACTGTTGTGATGGACTAATTGATGCGTTGCATCATTGGATTCAAGTTTTGAAGTTTAAAAATAACGACTTTACTTTAAAAGGATTTTTAAAGTGATTTTTGAAAATATACGTTTTATGGGATTTTTGAATTGATTTATAAATGTTAAAATTTTAAAGTTATAAAGGTTATAGATTTTAGTGGAATATAACCAAAGTGTCATTTTTGAAATAAAAGTCGATTTATTTATAAAATGGTTTAAGTTGGGATTTTTGAATAACTATAAACGATTGGTATAGAAAGATTTATAAAATTGATATTTTATAAATCAAAATATTGGACTTATAAAACGAATTTTATAAGTGTTAAAAAGAAGTATAAATGGATTTCATAAGTGAATGAAATTAATAGATTTATATTGTGAAGTTAAAAATGAATGAAGTTGTAGAATAAAGGATTTATAAGTAATTTACTTATAACTTGGATTTTTGCCTTTAAATGGAATATTGATCGAATTTGTTCATAAATGATTCTTTTAAAAGTTGAAATCGTTATAAAGTACAAATGCGATTTGTAAACGTTGTTTATAAATCCGAAATCACTTATTCTTATAAGTGAATTTTAGAAGTTAATAAAATGAGATTATAAATCGAAGTTGTTATAGAAAATAGAAAATGGAATTTATAAACGTTGTTTTATAAATTCGGAAATCAATCAATCAAATTTGATGAATTTAATATAGAAGGTTATTAAGGAAATTTTATCCACGATTTTGGATAGTGGATAACTCTTGGAATAAAAAAAAAGGATTGAAATTTGGTTATTGAAGTATATTCACGATTTTGGACAGTGAATATATTATTGAAAAAAAATATATAGTTATGTTTGGGAAAGCGATATTATAAATGAAGTTAATTGTTTTAAAAGATGTTTTAAAACGTGTGAAGTATCGAAAACATAGATTTCAACATTTATTGTTGAAATAGACGTTTTCGAAAAATAAGGAAATGGTGGACTATAACACTGTTGTTATAGTAAATGATTTCCGAAAGGAAATGTTTTATATAGTATTGGGATTTATATATCTATCTAAGTTTCGAATCCCTATACTAGTGATTTTGAGTCGTCGTAACGATGTTTTATGCAACATTCGTTTTGACTCAAATAGATGTCAAATTTATGATTTCCTTAAAGAATGAATATATACTTAATATTGTTTTAAGTATATCGAATATTTTCAAATGTTGAAAATAAATGATTTGTGAATTACTTATTTTTAAATAAGTATGGAAAGGCTTTTCCAATATGAAATGAACTGTTTTGAGATTTTATCTTCAAAGATAAAATGAAATGTGAATATTTGAAATTTGTTTTCAAATGGTTAAAGTGTGGAAATTTTATATCTAGTAGAGATATTTTTGAAGATAAATAATTTGGAAAATTATTTGGAATCTGATGATGTTGCGCATCTTTATTGATAGTTAAATAACCGACTATCGATAATTACCTTTAGATAGGTATTTGTTGTGAATTGGATGAATTTGAATGCCACACTTATTTTTGAATAATCGCTCACTATTCGGGTTAGCCGGGAAAGGACCATGGGGTCGTATAACCCATTCCGAATACGTGATACGTCGTTATGAATTGCATTTGAAGACCGGTGTTGAAGACCGGATATTTTTGAAAACGGAAGGATTACCGTCGAGTTACTCTACATCGACTGATCTTCGATTTAGAGGTTTTATCACCCTTAGTGACGGGAAGTCCTGACGTGATTGAAAATTATCCGGGATTGCAAGGGCTTCGTGAGAAGTGCCTTCGGTTCTGTTCGATCCCGGAACAGACTTGTATGGATTGTGTGTCTGACGTTACAATTTGAGATATAAAGCTGATTTCTTTCAAATACATTTCTGTTGGTGGCGGAGAATTTATTCTCTTAGCTTAACACCCTTCTCTGAGACGTACGAGCTCAGAGGTTATGTAGTTGAAATTTATCAGCGATATATCCCAATTTGGTAACGTGGCATACTGAGTGTTGCTGTGAAATGATCAGTGTTTGATCATTTGTGATATGATCATTTGTTTGATCTTATATCTTTGTGATCATAGGTTGATCATTTTGTTTGACCCGAAGCAGGGCTTGGTAGAAAGCGTAGCTTTGTGGACGAGACTTCGTTGAGCCTCACACCCCGGAAATGGTCAAAACAGGAAGGATGCGGCAAGGTTCTAGGGAGTAGCGCCCCTTAGTGTATGTCATTCCTTCTGGATAAAGGTGGTATCATGGTATGGAGCCCAGATACTTAACCTCTGTGGTTACTGCATTATTATTATCTATGTGGTTTGTTGGAAATCGGGGATCCTCGGGAAGATCGGTGATGATCGGGGGATGGCATACGCGTGTCAGTAGTTACCTATTTTTGCAGAGGTAACCCGGCCTTGTGTTGGCAGAGATCCGGTTAGGTTCTCGGGTCGTCTATTCCAGGGACGTACCCATCGTGGAAAAGGAAGTTCCTTAGCCTGACCATTTGTTGGAAATCCAAAGAAACAATACGAGCCTTTACGATTTCAATTGTATAACCTATCTCCTCAGGAGGCAGCTATAGCAGGCATAATATAATGGTACCTATGCTGGCTAAGATTTATATTCTACTTTCGAAATGTTTTCCACTATGCACTAATAATAATATCCAAAATGATTTGATTTTTTGCGTAGTAAGCATCTTTGACTATCATAAGAAGAAATCTCCTCCAAGTCTGCGTTTGCATTGTGTGTGTGGTGGGAGGTCTTATGGTAGTTTCATTTTCCAAAAGCATTTCGAATTGACTTAAAAAAAAATTTCTGTTGTTTATTTTAAAGATAAATAACTATTTTACGATCTCACACCAGTCACCATGACTGACTCGGAGTTTATTGTTTCCCTTCTAAACTCTGGGTGCCCACCAATTTCTACACGGGCAGTCTAGAGTTAGATTATCAGGATATTCTGGATATTCTGGAGCTTGGAGATAAGCTGGATGACGAGATGTAGCATTTGTATCTGATATATTTATTCCGCTGTGTATTCTGTATGAGGACAAGTTTATATAACTGTCCATTGTTGTATATTGACTCTGATGATTGATGTATGTATAAAATGATATAGTTATTTGTTTTAAAAGACTAGTAATTATCTATTGTATATTGTTCCACTGCGATGTGTAAGATTCTGATATTGTTTTCTGTTCTGAAAGTTGTTCTGTTGTTCTTCTCTTCTTCTTTCTTTCTCTTCTATCTTTTCTTCTATTTCTTCTTTCTAAAACCCTCACTATTGGAGTTTCCGGCACTCGATTTCTCGGCAGTCGATAAAGTGAGTATCGATGTCGAATTTTCGAAAGTCGAAAATTTCAGTATGTGACAGCGTGGTATCAGAGCATATGGTTAAGCGACAACCCTGCTCTGTTGGGTGTTACTCATTAGAGATAGAGTCAGTAGTACTTTAGAATGAGTTGAGTGTAATAATAGATATGAGCGCGTATTTGTTATTGAATATAAAAAAATTGTTTTATATTGTGATGATTGATTTATTGAGTGGTATATGGATTCTGGTCGGTATGGTCTGGACAACTCTATCGATAGGAATCTCTAAACACTTGAATAGAACAATTCGGCACAGTATTGTTTTAAATAGGGTAAATGAAATAATTTTGCCCAAAACTATTTTTTTGTATAGAAAAGAAATGGTTTTCTATAAAGTACTGTAACTAGATATAATGGCTAGTAGATATACAGGTATTGTAAAGGAATTGGGATTTTAATTTTGAAGAGAATTTGAATTGCTGGGAAAAGGTATGTATTTAAATTTCTATATGAGATTTACTGATTTCTGGTCTAGCCGCTTGGCTTTTTCTTTTTCTTTTTGAAATCTGAGAGTCCGTAGGGACGTTTTGTAGTTGTACCGTATTAGCCGCGCAAAGGAGACGCTGGCGAAATTTTTCGAAAATTCCGAGTGTTAGAAAAATTTTGAGAAGATTTTGAAAGTTTAAATTTGAATTTAAACTTAAAATTGAATTGTTAAGAAAACAATGTTGTTTTGAACTTATAATTGAAGTTAGAAAGTTAGTTGAAGTAATAACGAATCTTTAGTAGAAGATTTGTTGTGATAAATTGATAAAACTATTGGATTGTGAAAAATAGTAGACGAGTTAAGGACATTTTTTTCCTAACTTGTAATTTCGAGGACGAAATTCTTTTAAGGAGGGAAGTCTGTAACGACCCAGAATTTTGAACAAATTAAATTGAAAATATTTAATTAATTTTAAATATTTGAACGATGATTTAATTTGAATCCCCGATATAACTTTGAAATCGGCGATTTAATTTTAAAATTTAATCTATTGAATGCTGAATAAAAATTTGAATCTTCAATTTTAAGCTGAAGAAAAATATTTCGAAAGCTTTTAAAATTCGTATTGATAACACTGAAAATAACAGAAGCTTCAGAATGTAAATTTAAACTGTTTTGTTCGGTTTTGAAATTTAATTGTTCGAATCGATATTTAAAAATAGTCGTCCGAGGCGCAGTCTCGGAATTCAACGAAACCAGTTCCATTGGGTCCGTAATATTGAATTATTATTGGATTTCAATTTTCGTAATTTTCGGGGTTGTTATGTGACCATACGATAGTTAAACGCGTTGGGATTTAAATGGAATTCAATTTAAATTTAAAATTTAAATTTGTAAACATCACACGTTCGTTCCCTTTGTTTCAGCCTTTAAACGCGCCGAGCATCACGGGAAAAATCATGTCGTCCTTCATTTTATAATAGCCGATACTCCCCTTTCCAGTTTTAAAAAAAAAATTCAAACAAAATTTAATGGCCGCTCAAATTTATCTCTTTCGTTCTTCACAAGGCGAAACCCAATTCAAAAAAATCGAACGAACTCGTTCGTTTATAATAGAAGAAGAGATAACCAGGAAATCGATTTCAATTCAAAATCATGGGGAAGGCCTGGGAGGAAACGCGTTCGACATCTGGAGTCTCAGGGGAGCAACCCGGCAAGCACGTGAGGTGGCGTCAGGGAAGGATTAAGCCAAGGGTTTCGCGAGCAATTTCGTGATGGTTGATTGGGGTTTCGCGACTGGAAGGCGTGCGCGACAGCGTGGGGCCGGAGGCAAGGCGATTCGCTAGGCCATGGGTTTTCGCGTCGAGCTCGCGAGCGCAGGCGACGGCGACTTCGGCGATGGTGCGGCAAGTCGAGGGCAAGCGAGTTGACGTCGTTCGATTTGGGCAAGAGAAGTTCACGGAGGCGAGCCTAGGTTCGTGAACTCTGTAAGGTAGAATTTATTCTCTTTTTCAAATTCAATAGATACATGAATGCAAATATATATATGCGTAAATAAAATTTTAAATTTACAGTAAAGGGAATATACTTTACTGTGAAATAAATTACTAAGTTATACATTTATTTTCTAACTTATATAATTTTAAAATAATGAATTCAGGGAGATTAATTTGTTAAATTGACTTATACAATTATTTCAGTTACTGAAAATTTATTTAAAAAAGGGAATTTATTTATAACAAATTTAATAGTTAAAACCAATGTATTAAGAATTAATTAATCGATTAATTCGAATATTAATAAAAAATTGTATAATTGTTTATGCAAGGTCTGGAATGGAGAAATAAACTGGGATGGAAATTGGATTGCAAAAATAAAAAAGCTAAGGTGAGATCTTCTCACTCAAATAAAAGTGGATTTCCTGTTACAGTTATTGATTTGACTGATTTGATTGCTATTGATTGTGATATTAGATATAGTAGGATATATCTATTATATATATAGCAATATATACATATTGGCATATGTATATATTGGATTGATGATTTCCCGCCTCGTATAGCGGATGAGACCCTATTGCGCCGTTAGTAAGCGGATTTTTATAAAAACCCATATACCGCGATAATTGCATACTGGAGCGGAATTGGTATTGTGCTAACATCTTTGGATGCAGGGAAACAGGTTGGAGGGATCCAACTGGATTCCTCAACTGTATTTATTTATTTACAGATATTGATATATATTCTGTTATCATATTGATATATGATATTGACTGTTGTGATGGACTAATTGATGCGTTGCATCATTGGATTCAAGTTTTGAAGTTTAAAAATAACGACTTTACTTTAAAAGGATTTTTAAAGTGATTTTTGAAAATATACGTTTTATGGGATTTTTGAATTGATTTATAAATGTTAAAATTTTAAAGTTATAAAGGTTATAGATTTTAGTGGAATATAACCAAAGTGTCATTTTTGAAATAAAAGTCGATTTATTTATAAAATGGTTTAAGTTGGGATTTTTGAATAACTATAAACGATTGGTATAGAAAGATTTATAAAATTGATATTTTATAAATCAAAATATTGGACTTATAAAACGAATTTTATAAGTGTTAAAAAGAAGTATAAATGGATTTCATAAGTGAATGAAATTAATAGATTTATATTGTGAAGTTAAAAATGAATGAAGTTGTAGAATAAAGGATTTATAAGTAATTTACTTATAACTTGGATTTTTGCCTTTAAATGGAATATTGATCGAATTTGTTCATAAATGATTCTTTTAAAAGTTGAAATCGTTATAAAGTACAAATGCGATTTATAAACGTTGTTTATAAATCCGAAATCACTTATTCTTATAAGTGAATTTTAGAAGTTAATAAAATGAGATTTATAAATCGGAGTTGTTATAGAAAATAGAAAATGGAATTTATAAACGTTGTTTTATAAATTCGGAAATCAATCAATCAAATTTGATGAATTTAATATAGAAGGTTATTAAGGAAATTTTATCCACGATTTTGGATAGTGGATAACTCTTGGAATAAAAAAAAAGGATTGAAATTTGGTTATTGAAGTATATTCACGATTTTGGACAGTGAATATATTATTGAAAAAAAAAATATAGTTATGTTTGGGAAAGCGATATTATAAATGAAGTTAATTGTTTTAAAAGATGTTTTAAAACGTGTGAAGTATCGAAAACATAGATTTCAACATTTATTGTTGAAATAGACGTTTTCGAAAAATAAGGAAATGGTGGACTATAACACTGTTGTTATAGTAAATGATTTCCGAAAGGAAATGTTTTATATAGTATTGGGATTTATATATCTATCTAAGTTTCGAATCCCTATACTAGTGATTTTGAGTCGTCGTAACGATGTTTTACGCAACATTCGTTTTGACTCAAATAGATGTCAAATTTATGATTTCCTTAAAGAATGAATATATACTTAATATTGTTTTAAGTATATCGAATATTTTCAAATGTTGAAAATAAATGATTTGTGAATTACTTATTTTTAAATAAGTATGGAAAGGCTTTTCCAATATGAAATGAACTGTTTTGAGATTTTATCTTCAAAGATAAATTGAAATGTGAATATTTGAAATTTGTTTTCAAATGGTTAAAGTGTGGAAATTTTATATCTAGTAGAGATATTTTTGAAGATAAATAATTTGGAAAATTATTTGGAATCTGATGATGTTGCGCATCTTTATTGATAGTTAAATAACCGACTATCGATAATTACCTTTAGATAGGTATTTGTTGTGAATTGGATGAATTTGAATGCCACACTTATTTTTGAATAATCGCTCACTATTCGGGTTAGCCGGGAAAGGACCATGGGGTCGTATAACCCATTCCGAATACGTGATACGTCGTTATGAATTGCATTTGAAGACCGGTGTTGAAGACCGGATATTTTTGAAAACGGAAGGATTACTGTCGAGTTACTCTACATCGACTGATCTTCGATTTAGAGGTTTTATCACCCTTAGTGACGGGAAGTCCTGACGTGATTGAAAATTATCCGGGATTGCAAGGGCTTCGTGAGAAGTGCCTTCGGTTCTGTTCGATCCCGGAACAGACTTGTATGGATTGTGTGTCTGACGTTACAATTTGAGATATAAAGCTGATTTCTTTCAAATACATTTCTGTTGGTGGCGGAGAATTTATTCTCTTAGCTTAACACCCTTCTCTGAGACGTACGAGCTCAGAGGTTATGTAGTTGAAATTTATCAGCGATATATCCCAATTTGGTAACGTGGCATACTGAGTGTTGCTGTGAAATGATCAGTGTTTGATCATTTGTGATATGATCATTTGTTTAATCTTATATCTTTGTGATCATAGGTTGATCATTTTGTTTGACCCGAAGCAGGGCTTGGTAGAAAGCGTAGCTTTGTGGACGAGACTTCGTCGAGCCTCACACCCCGGAAATGGTCAAAACAGGAAGGATGCGGCAAGGTTCTAGGGAGTAGCGCCCCTTAGTGTATGTCATTCCTTCTGGATAAAGGTGGTATCATGGTATGGAGCCCAGATACTTAACCTCTGTGGTTACTGCATTATTATTATCTATGTGGTTTGTTGGAAATCGGGGATCCTCGGGAAGATCGGTGATGATCGGGGGATGGCATACGCGTGTCAGTAGTTACCTATTTTTGCAGAGGTAACCCGGCCTTGTGTTGGCAGAGATCCGGTTAGGTTCTCGGGTCGTCTATTCCAGGGACGTACCCATCGTGGAAAAGGAAGTTCCTTAGCCTGACCATTTGTTGGAAATCCAAAGAAACAATACGAGCCTTTACGATTTCAATTGTATAACCTATCTCCTCAGGAGGCAGCTATAGCAGGCATAATATAATGGTACCTATGCTGGCTAAGATTTATATTCTACTTTCGAAATGTTTTCCACTATGCACTAATAATAATATCCAAAATGATTTGATTTTTTGCGTAGTAAGCATCTTTGACTATCATAAGAAGAAATCTCCTCCAAGTCTGCGTTTGCATTGTGTGTGTGGTGGGAGGTCTTATGGTAGTTTCATTTTCCAAAAGCATTTCGAATTGACTTAAAAAAAAATTCTGTTGTTTATTTTAAAGATAAATAACTGTTTTACGATCTCACACCAGTCACCATGACTGACTCGGAGTTTATTGTTTCCCTTCTAAACTCTGGGTGCCCACCAATTTCTACACGGGCAGTCTAGAGTTAGATTATCAGGATATTCTGGATATTCTGGAGCTTGGAGATAAGCTGGATGACGAGACGTAGCATTTGTATCTGATATATTTATTCTGCTGTGTATTCTGTATGAGGACAAGTTTATATAACTGTCCATTGTTGTATATTGACTCTGATGATTGATGTATGTATAAAATGATATAGTTCTTTGTTTTAAAAGACTAGTAATTATCTATTGTATATTGTTCCGCTGCGATGTGTAAGATTCTGATATTGTTTTCTGTTCTGAAAGTTGTTCTGTTGTTCTTCTCTTCTTCTTTCTTTCTCTTCTATCTTTTCTTCTATTTCTTCTTTCTAAAACCCTCACTATTGGAGTTTCCGGCACTCGATTTCTCGGCAGTCGATAAAGTGAGTATCGATGTCGAATTTTCGAAAGTCGAAAATTTCGGTATGTGAAAATAAATCTATTTGTTATGAAATTGAATTCCCATAAGTTATAAATAAATTTCAAATAAACTGATTTGATTCAATTCTAATCCATTTATTAAGTCTATACCACTCTACAAATTTCATTACATTAATATATATACAAATATCCATCTTTCCTTTGGATTAACAGTTGTTCTCAATTATATTCAATTTGTTAAATGTATACATTTATTATGATTGAATACTCCGTTAATTCATTCAGATAGGTTTCATTCTTTTATGTTACCTTATGAATAAAATATGCATGTCCATTTATTTCATTACATTCACATTTACTTACATTTAAATGAAATAAATTTCCAATTCATTTTATAGCCTAAATAGAATGTAACTTGCAATAAATGTTATCATTATCTATTACATTCAAGTTTATTATGTCCACTAATTATCATAATTGCTTACAAAATGTTTAATTCATCCAATTACCATAAACTATATACAAATTCATTTATTCATACCACTTACATTTATTCACTTATATTCAGTTTTATACCCCAAATCTAACATTTACAATTTAAATAAATAGACCAATTAAATAGTAACTTACAACCGTTACTATAACTTTTAATAAACCTTTTTGAATTCATTGTTCACAAACATATGTTACCATTCTTATATATCTAATATTTATCCAGTGGTCATTTATTTCATACTAAATCATTTATAAATTTTAATGTTTTCATTTGTTATCTTACATAAATTTATAGCCAAGTATAACAATTTACATTACTTCAATAAATTGTAATTTCATTTCAATTGTTAATAATTAGTTTTTAAATACATTGTTACATTTCATTTTGGCATTCATTTCATTATTAAATTACAAAGTTTTTATTTCTTCCAAATTTATTTATCAAAATCTTATTAAATTGACAACTTTAATTATTGAAAATTTATGGGTCGTTACACTCTCCCCCACTCAAAACTTTTCATCCCCGAAAAGGAAGAAGGTAGGAGAATAGAAACAACCTGAAAGAAAAAAGGTTGGAAAGCAAAGAGGATAATAAATTTAAAACCATGAAACTTTCATCTTACATTAATAATTAATGTCATCCATTTGATTTTCTTTCTTAAGTTAAATAAATCTCAATTATTTATAAATCTCATTATCTCATTATCAAATCAACAATTTATAAAGTCATGAATTTGAACAATCATTTATTATATTCATCTTTATTCATTAAATTTCATTCTTCTTTATTCCAATTTATTCTTAAATTTATTCCACTTAATATATCAAATCCTATATATATTAAGTTTATTTCACTTATTATAACTATTTCAATTTATTTAAAATTTCTTTTAAATCTCATTATATTGTAAATTATTCAATTAACCCTTTTTCTCTATTTACCTCTATTGATCCTTTATAACTAAAATTTAAGTGTATAACATTTATTATGACCACTCAAATTTTATTTATAAAATCTCCTTTATATTGTGTGTTCTCCAATTACATATTTAACTTTTAATAATTTAGGTAAGTTATATTGGAATGCAAGAGAATATTACACAAATTAAAATTTCTTAACTCAATTATCCAAGCTTCAATATTTATTCAAATTTTGATTTCCTTTTATAATTGAAATTATCCTTTAAGATAAAATTTAAGAATTAGATTTCCGATTAACTTCAAACTATTTTAGAGATAATTAAATATACATAATATATATCAAGTCAACTCTTAAATCACATATATTATATATCAAGTCATAATTAGAAAGCCAAATCAATTAAATTTTCCAAAACAAAACTATAGCAAGGCTACAAGTTGGTCTATTCGCTTCGAAACTCGAAAATGAATGTCGATGATGCTGCAGTCATCACCGAATTTATTTTCCAGCGACAAAGAAAAGAGCACTGATTTACAAATTAAAAATCCTTTGAAACAATTTCTACTAGAAATACTTTTAAATAATATATCCTTTTTAAAACTTTCAAAACAAAGTTCAAAATCATCGGAAATTAAATTCTCACATTCTTGATTTAAATCCATTTAAATTTCCAAATTAATTTATAACCATGTTTAATTATTTATATATGAAACTAAAGCCAATGATTATAAATACATGCAAAGTTAAATATTATTTCTTAACACCCAATTCCATTAATTATCAAAAATTTAGAAAATTAACCTTATACATATTATAATTATACAAAATTTATCCATCTACTAAATTTAAAACCATATTGTGTCAGTTTGCTTTGTTCAAGTGTTTTGGAGATCCTATCGATAGCGTTGATCAAACGAACCGATCGGAAACCCAAATCAACATCAACAACTCAAACAACACAATATATAAAACATCTTTAAAATATAAAAATTTCAAATACAAGATTAATTTTTCAAAATAAGGATAGGGATCAAATTGATGGACTCAAATTAAAGAGGAATTTTTTTTTTGACAAATTGGAGACAAAGATAAGACGATTAAATAACAGAATAGGAAGATGGGTAAGCCTATACATATCGCGGGCAACCTTAACCAGGTCAACCGTGACTTAATGAATAAGATCGATGTGGATTTTCTGGGGTAAATCTACATTCGACCTCAAGAGATAGAATTCAGGCATAGCAAAAGATAGTAGCATCGTAAACCAAGGATACATAAGTCTTCGGTGAATCAATGCTTTTTGTAAAGAAGTTTCACCCCTTTATAAGTAATTAGAATATTGGCGGGACCGCCAATGCATTAGAAAGATTGTTCGGAGTGGAGTTATGGGACACTCTAGAATCAAGAAGACACGAATAGTAGAGGACAAGAAAGGACTTCGGAACTGAAGGGAACGTTCCAAAATTCAAAGGAAACCGAATCGAAGATGAAGGAATTCAAGCTCGAACGAAAGCGATTCTGTAATTAAATTTTACTCTATATGCTGAGTTTGCCTAAAACCAGAGCTCTGATACCACATGTAACGACCCAGTATTTTCAACCATTTGCATCCGCATATGTCGGACTTGAATTGCTCAAGATACCACGTTGTAAATAAAAATTTAGCAAACTCATCATATACAGTAAATAAATAATCACAGATCACAGACACAAAGTAATATAATGCAGCGGAAACAAAGAAATAGTAGTTCATGGAGCTACTATATAAATACATTAGAGTTAAGTAAGATAAAATATAAGTACCAAGATACAACAGGAGAAACAGTATGATAAGCAGGTACAACTCAGAATACAACTGAAATCAACTGGATAACAAAATGAATAGATATCAGGATCTTTAAAGCAAAACTCCAGCTCCAAAGGTGAGTCTCTAATGCTGTATCACTCGGTCTGACCCGAGCGTAAAGAAAAACACAAAACACTCGAGTCAGGGCATACATACTTATACAAATGTAAACCAACTCAAGTGAACTGTAAATAAGGGTACAAGTAACTTAAAGAATGCTTGGGATCGCCCATTCTTTAAGGATCCGTTAAACTATTTACTATGTAGTAATATTGCGCTATTATAATAATGTCTAATATAAAATATACATACTTTTAAATAGCGTTAAGGCTTTACATTTTCCACCTTAACACGTAATAGTCCCAGTAGTCTATCCAGTATTAGCATACTCCCAAAATGGGGGCTACCCTCGATACTCCACAGGCTACAGGAGAAATCACAAATCGTAGTAAAGCTCGATATGGTAGGTGACACGGCACAACTAGGCAATGCCAGGGTAGATATACCAATTACGCATCCGGACTGATGGTGATGCATAGCAGCCACTACCGCCCACCTCGAACATCACTCCCAAATCAAGGGGTGCACCCAAACAATCATAAAGTAATATAATGGTATCGAAGGAGTGTGTCCGATCAGAGGTGCTACCTCCTTGGTCCGTCAATCACTCCTGTTTTAGCCACCTTATGCCAACTCACGGGAGTTGGGTCCACGTATATACCTTAGGATCGTCACCACCATCCTACTTCATTCTGGAAACTCCACCGCGTACACAGTTGTCAAAGTGGTTTTCGGTATCGACAAAGAGTATGTCCATATCTGATCTCGGTCTCTTTAACAACCAATCGTTATTATAACCCGTGGTTATAAATTTCAAAATAGTTTATGTTTCAAATCAAAATACATCCTTTAAACCATTCCAAAATCATATCATTTATTTCAAAATAATACATACTTTCAAACCCAAAACATATCCATTCAAAACCAATTCAAAAATATATCATTTCCATTTCAAAACCAATTCAAAAATATATCATTTCCATTTCAAAACCAATTCAATAATATATTATTTCAATAAAACCCAAATTTCAAAATCACTGAATATTTCCTTTAATTTATTAAACTTGAAATCTTCCTTTAAATTATCATAGCATTTTGGTAATGTAACCTTAAGGAATCATAGCATTTTTGGAATGTAATACTTTCCAATTTAACATTTTATATAATCAAAGTATTTATATACTTACAAATTTTTAACAATGTCCTTTTATCATAGCCTTATCGTTAAATAAACTTTGTTACTGTAATATCCAATTTAATGCTGAAATTCTTATGTTAAGTTAAAAGTACCTTATTAACTTACATTATCATTACAATAAAGAAACTTTATTATTTTAGTCATTAAAATATGTCATTTATATTAATTAAAACTTACATATTAAATGTACTTTTTAACTTACATTTCTATTACAGTAAAGAGCATTTATCATTTAATCAATGTTACGCTAATTAAACTTACATTATCAAATGTACGTTTTAATTTACGTTTTTTTCAAAAAGGGCATTTATTATTTTAATCAATATTACACTAATTAAGACTTCCATGTTTCTTTCATTAATTAAGACTTTACATGCTTCTTTCAGTAAGTAAAACTTTACATATTTCTTTCATTAATTAGAACTTTACACGTTTCTTTCATAAACTAAACTTTACATATTCTTTCATTTTTGTTATTACAGTAAAGAACATTTATTATATTAATCAATAAAAATATTAATTAAACTTACATCTCACATGTGTGTTTAACTTACATTTTTCCATTTTAAAGTCATAGCTATTTATCTTACAAAACATAACATTTCACAAAAGAATATTTTATCATAGTTAATATAACAATCAAATTCTTTACAAATTTATTCCTTTAGACATCAATTCCACTATGATTCCAAAACTTATTACAAGATGTCCCATAAAAATGTATTTCATTTTATTTATTCAAAAATACATTAGTTATTATACAAAATATGTCCATCCCAGGAAACAACCTTTATTACAATTACTAGGTTATATTTAAGATTCCAAATTAAATCAAACTTAATTATTAAGTTATTTATCATAAATAAGACTCTTTAAATTCCATTATTTAAAATTTCATGTCAAATATTCATTTTTAACTTACATTTTATTTTCACAATAAAGAGCATTTATTGTCTTAATCAATATCTCATTAATTAAAATTACATGTCAAATGTATATTTTTAACTTACATTTTTTTTCCAATAAAGAGCATTTATTGTCTTAATCAATATCACATATTTCCAAATTAGGTAATATTTCCAATCACAAATTTCCATTCATTTATTTAACATTTTTAATACATAAGAAATCATTTTTCACTTTATTAAATCATTTTAAAAACCAAATTTAAATTAAAATATCAAAATTTACATTTTCAAAATACTTAAAACTTCCAGAAAAATATATAAAATAACCACGGGTCTGTATAATATTTTCTAACCTAGGTCAAGTGATACGGATAATATATCATTTCAATCCGTAATTTACAAAGAAAAATCCAGGTTCTATCATTTCAAACCCGCAATCCCAAGTTAAATAAAATAAATAAAAATCGCTCAGGCTTATCATTTCAGCCCATAACGATCTTTCCCTATTCTAAAGTCCGTTCGGGTATGTATCATTTCAACCCATAGTGATTCTATTCTACAGGGAACTTGCAGTGTGAGAACAGAATATAAATAAACAGTAAAATAAAATAAAATATAACAGATGATGTAACATGCATATAAACAGTATTTAATATCATATAAATATATCACAGGCATGTATAACATAATATAATTATTTCTACACTTTCACTTGCTATCAATTCACAGTTATATAAGTATGAATGTCAGGGTGATTACTCACCTTTTTACGCTGAAGTTTGCAAAGCAAACACATAAACAAAAATCCGGAAAGCACGAAAGCACGACTAGATTTGGATGGAGAGAGAGCCAAGATGTAAATCTTGTATTAACAAAATAAACAAAGCAAGATATAATATGAATACAGTACAAAAGAATAGAGGTTAAAACAACGGAAAAATAAATGAATCAAAATGGCATAACTTGCCTTAATCAATTAATGGCTTGGCTACACCACATATGGGTTCAACCATCATCTTGTGTTGCTTGGTCATGATGGTTAGAGGTGTGCTAGGAGAAGATGGAGGCTGAGCCTAGCTTGGAGGAAGACAAAGAAAACAAAATGAAAAAAAAGGAGAAGGAAGAAGTAAGCCATTACTTGAACAAAATAGAAAACAAAAGAAAGAAAAAAAAATAAAAATAAAAAGAGAATAAGAAAGGATGAAGCCATGGAAAAAAAACTTACATTTTTTTCTTCTCAAAATAGAAATGAACGTGAGAATGAGATGCAGGAAAGCTTTGTACGTGAATTGCAAATATGATATGGCGGCTAGGGTTATGAAGATGAATGGCCAAAAGAATGGCAAGAATAAAAGAGGCTAGTAAATGAGGGGATTTATTCCCTATTTAATCAAATAGCTTAATGGATTTAATTTAATTTCCTTTTCTTAGCCGTGAATAAGAATGAAGAGATATGGAAATGAGATGTTTCTCATGGCTAATAGATGGAGTTATGCACGGCTAGAGATGTGGGAAGTAATTTGCTAAGGTTTGAAATAAAGAGGGTAGGGAAAAAAAGCAAGAAATTAAAAAGGCACAAATTAAGGAGGAAGAATCTTGTGTAATTTTCCTTTGTTTGCATGCAATGAAAATGCAATAAATATACAAAACAGGTAACCTATATCTCTTGAAATTCCTAAGCTATTATTCAAAGAAAAATCAATCAAAGAACAAATGAATATATTCAAAGTTTATACAAATAAAATGGAAAATAAAAATTAGAGAAACAAACATAAGGAAATAAAATATAGAAAGTCATTGCGTGCAAACACTGTATTTTTATCTAAATTAAAAGTAAAAGTTTAAATTCCCAAAAAAATCCATATTAACATTGGTTTAGATACTAATACATTAATAACTTCCAATTCATTCAAATTTCAGTTTACATAGTAATTAATTTCATTCTCTTACCATAAATCTATTTGTTATGAAATTGAATTCCCATAAGTTATAAATAAATTTCAAATAAACTGATTTGATTCAATTCTAATCCATTTATTAAGTCTATACCACTCTACAAATTTCATTACATTAATATATATACAAATATCCATCTTTCCTTTGGATTAACAGTTGTTCTCAATTATATTCAATTTGTTAAATGTATACATTTATTATGATTGAATACTCCGTTAATTCATTCAGATAGGTTTCATTCTTTTATATTACCTTATGAATAAAATATGCATGTCCATTTATTTCATTACATTCACATTTTACAATTTACTGTCCTATCCCAAGTTAATGAACATTTACTTACATTTAAATGAAATAAATTTCCAATTCATTTTATAGCCTAAATAGAATGTAACTTGCAATAAATGTTATCATTATCTTTATATTACATTCAAGTTTATTATGTCCACTAATTATCATAATTGCTTACAAAATGTTTAATTCATCCAATTACCATAAACTATATACAAATTCATTTATTCATACCACTTACATTTATTCACTTATATTCAGTTTTATACCCCAAATCTAACATTTACAATTTAAATAAATAGACCAATTAAATTGTAACTTACAACCGTTACTATAACTTTTAATCACCCTTTTTGAATTCATTGTTCACAAACATATGTTACCATTCTTATATATCTAATCTTTATCCAGTGGTCATTTATTTCATACTAAATCATTTATAAATTTTAATGTTTGCATTTGTTATCTTACATAAATTTATAGCCAAGTATAACAATTTACATTACTTCAATAAATTGTAATTTCATTTCAATTGTTAATAATTAGTTTTTAAATACACTGTTACATTTCATTTTGGCATTCATTTCATTATTAAATTACAAAGTTTTTATTTCTTCCAAATTTATTTACCAAAATCTTATTAAATTGACAACTTTAATTATTGAAAATTTATGGGTCGTTACACTTCCTTATTTACTATTTCTAGATTTTGATGGTGATTTTTGGATATGGATGATTCACCCATTTGACGTTGTTTATTGATTTCTAATTTGATGAGTTATTATATGGGTGATGACATCTTTATGGGTGATGACATTTTTATACTGGGTTTTATGGTGTAACGACCCATATTTTACGTATCGGAAGATCTAACGACCCATATTTTACGTATCGGAAGATCTAAAATATTTTTATTTTATTCGTATGAGGTCTTATGATTCTATAATTTTGGAATATGACTCTTAGGGAAATTTACATACTATTATTTTTCCTGAATTTCGGTGTGACCATTTTGACCTTGAAAATCTTGTTTGGGCTGTAATTTTTGATAGGAGTTGAATTATGGTCTTAAACCAGTTTTATTGCTTCAGGATGATGGTTTCCCATTTCATAGAGTGGTCATAATAGAAAAATGGACTTACAACTAGGGAGTTATGATTTTAAGTTTTAAAAACTGCTGGTCAGAATTAGCGTGTAATTAGTGAAGCCAATTATTTAGCCTATTGGTCTAATTGGATTATCACTATAAATACGGGTTGTAGGAGTCAAATGAAAACTTTCCCTCTCATTCTAAATAAGGTCTAAACCCTAATTATCCCTAAATCCATCCTAATTCCTCCAAATTTCTCTTTAAATTCAATTAGATTTTTGATTAGTGATTAGATCATCAACTAGAAGATAGAGATCATTGATTTGCTTGATATGAAGTGCATTCTATTACTGCTCGAATTGGATCTACATTCATAATGATCAAATTTGGTAATTGGTGAGTAGCTTATGCCTTTCCACTATACTATGCATGTTTATATGGTAGAATCATATGATTTAACGTGTTTTAAATCAATTTTTAGCTATAAAACCTTTTCTAAATTTGATTACATGTTAAACTATGTATATGATCTAGATTGATTAGAGATCATCCTTGCTCCTACTTATATATTCATGCTATATGTAGACCTATGTTAGGAATTGACTTGTCTATCTTATTTTGATGGATTGCATGTTTGATTGGATGAAATTACTTATTATTCTATGTTTGGATGTTACGATTTGATGTTGTTTGCTAGCGTTGTGATTTTATAGAAACTTAGGTCGGAGAATTGAGCAAAGGCTAAGTTGGTCGGAATTAGACGAAACTTGTAGATGTGCTCTGAAGCATGGTGGTAAGCTATGGGATAAGTCGCATTTCATTTGGAGTTGAAGACTAAACTCGGCCCCGAGTTAAGAGCTTAATCGGCACCGAGTTAAGGGGGCGACTCTTATGGGTCAGTGGTTGACATGGAAGGTTAAAGCTTGGCTAGATGAGATGTTCCATAGCAAGGTGAAGGAAATTGGCTAAGTATAGGATGTGATGACAAGTTATCTCTAGAACTTAGAGGTGGAGCTTTGGATTGGGACCGACTTATCAAAGAGGGATGAGTTAGGGTCTAAGGTATCCGAAGGATGAGTACTAGAAGCAAGAAAGGAGAACGGACCAAAATACAGCTAAGGCTTAACTCGAGCTTGATTTAATGGATTAACTCGGCACTGAGTTAAAGAGGAGAGTTCGGTGGCAGTGGAACTTCTGGGGACTGTTGTATAGATCGTGCTGGAGGTGTTGCCTCGTTCATATCAGGTTGGATAATGATATAATAGCATGATGAAAAACTATGCTCTTCGGATGTTGGTTCGTGTTGGGACTACGTTCTGAAGATGGCGGCTCATAAAGGAGTGAACCGTAGGATCAATGAATGTGCAAGGGTTCCTCGCGAATAATGGAAACTGGATTGAGTAAGAAGGCTCGGTATCCAAATAGAGCAAAGGAGGGCTCGAATGTATGTGCTAAGGAATCATTGATGCCCAGAATGTTTTCTGTTGTACTTTAAGCAGGGGAATTATAAGTGGGGATGCTAATGGATTGCTAGTGAGGATCTGTATACCCTGGACCTGTGGCTTTGGGTCTAGTGTCCAGCTTTGGGCTGCGAGACATGTATCTAGCTTTGGGCAGCAAAATATGAGAGTACAACGGAAAGATTTCCATTAGTCCCTGATAGAAAGGAGGCCATACGAGCTATTATATATTCAGAGCACAAGGAGTGATGGTTAGATTGTTGATGGATGCTATGGATGCTTTGGTTGTTTTCTTTAGTAAGCTATCACTCATAGGTATCAGGGGAAGTAGGTATTCGAGATAGGAATACCCGGAAAACTAATATCCTTTATTTGGTTTGTGATTTGTCTTTATGATATTATAGAGAGGCATATTATAGTTTTATATGCTAATTCTTTGGTTGCAGGGTCAGGTCAGGTATGGTTTGTGTACTATTGTTCCTTACCATATCTACCCGCATAGTATTTTGAGACTCATTTATCACTCACACCAGACTATTGTCTGACCCAAGGTTTTATGCTTTGCTTTTTATTATCTTGGGTACTGTTAAATGAGTATACTAGATAACAGGTCTAGGTAACATAATAGTTGTTTAGAGGATGAGCTGGATGGAGCTATCTCATATTATATAAATATATGGAGTCTATGCTTATTCCGCTGTGCAACACTTGTGAGCATTAGCAGTGACTGCTTACTATTTGTATAAGATAGTTGTTGAGTTTGTTTCTGCTGTATAAACTCTACTATTGATATATAACTCTGTGGATATTATGCTCTGATAATTTGTTCACATAGTTATTTCTGTCTCTTCTGATATATCTATGATATTATATTTATCCATGCGCTATGAGATATGATAGGTTATATGCTATATTAGTTTATTTCAACCTTGATGATCGTCCTATACTAGCCAGGCACAGATAGCACACTATCGATATACTATTGGTGCCAGTGGTATAGGATAGTCGTCCCATATGGTGTTCTACATATCTGATATTTGGGATTGTTAGATGTAAAATTATTATATTATACCCAGTGTATGCAGAGTTCCATTTGTTTATTAACCTTGGATTGATATAGTTTGACCCATTATTTATATAATACTCAGGTCAGTCCAAGACATTTCAGGTTCAGGGACGATGAGACCAGCTTGTATTTTTTGGACATAGAGGAGACTAGATATATATTCACTATTATTGATGATCATCCTTTATTGTATAAACTCTTATGTATATATTATTGTGATGTGTTTGACATATATTATATATTGTATATTATATATTATCACTGTAATTGACTCTGTGATCTCTGATATTTACTGTGTATTGTGTATTGTTTTATCCTGGAGGTACACGTGTTTATTGCTTTTTGCCTCGGTATACATTTGTTGGTGAGTTATATTTGATGTTTAAATATGTACCAGTTTTAGCATATAGTAATATCTGTATGTGTACCACATATAGTCTCATTCTCTGTATTATATAATAGTGTTACTCAGTAATACTCTTGGATAGTATGGGTATAGAGGTGGGTGGTTACAATGGTTCCCTGGAATCCTTCACGGTAGCTTAAATCACCCATTATGGAATAGCACCCGATAGAATGTTGGAATCTCTCAAATTCCACATTATGGCTTCATTGAACTCCTCACGATAGCCTTAATTTGTCATCCGAAGATTGCATGCGGTAACATGAAGAAACTTCTCATGATGGCTTTGTTCATCACTTGGAGGATGGTATCCGAAGGCTTCGTGAAACTGCCCACGAAGGCTCTTTTACCTTGTCCAGTGACCGCTTCAAGTACTATCATGATGGATTTAATATACTATGTAATGACTTTATGGAATACCCCGCGATGACTCATATTATGGGAGTGTAGAATTTTTATGTTGACTTTGATTCTCTTCATTGTAATGGCCTCAATAAACATATCATGATGGCTCTATTCCTTTGTGTTCAAAGTTGTCATGCGAAGGCTTTCTACAAATTGCTCTTCAAAGGCATCCACTTCAATTTGTCATGAAGGCTTTGATTCTTGTCACGCGATGGTTTTAGTCACCTTTCGATAGCTTTCACAGGAACACTTCCTAATATATTTAAGAAACTATCCATGAAGACTTATGGTAAAATCTTCACAACGGCTTTGTGGCTTTGTCTCACAACCACTCCAAGAATTGTATCACAATTTCTATAATAGCCTTGCAACTATTTTATAGGATTCCCTACAATGGCAGAACAGAAACTTCTCGATGACATTGATGTTTTCATATTATATCACAATGTCTCCCTACATTGTTTCACGATGACTTCATCTTTTGTAATCCTCCTTCTTCATTATCCTACGATGACTTAATATATTTGGGTGTAAAGGGTTTCAAAAAAATTATTAGACTAAATGGTTTTATGAAAACTATTTATAGTAATTAAAATAAATAATATGTGGATTCCTCCAACTTAACCACTAGAGGAGTGGGAGGAATTACAACTTTAAAAGGTATCTTCTCCACTCTTCAATTCTACTCTCTCCTTGAGTTCACTTGTAAAAATTCATGTATCATGTTTTTTTGCCTACTGTTTGCTTAAAAATTGGGTGAACACCTCCAAATCGTTGTTAGCAGAACTGTGAATACAGTATGTAAAACACAACTATGTATCTATGTAGTTTTTTTTATTTGAAGAGCAGATCATAGATAATTAACATAGAAAATAGAGTTCAGAAAAGTAAAGAACACACAAATTCATAGTGGTCTAGTTGAATACTGCCTACATCCACTGTCCATAATTATTACTTTTTTTGTAGATCTTAAATACAATGAGGGAATTACAAAATACAATAATCTTTGTTTAAAAAAAAGTAAGATAAAATTCCAAATGGTTATGCTTGCCCAGTTCGGTCCTTATGGTTCAGTGTGAAGTGTTCTCCAAATCATTCGCCATTACTATTCATACCTTTGGATATTTATATGTGTGAGGATATATAGTGGCTAGCTCGACGGTCCTACAATAATAGGCAATTTCTATATATAACTATTCGGTTCGGCAGATAGGGCTCGGTAGTAATTTTGGTCTTCTAATAGCTAGGTTTGGTAGTTACGTATCGAACCATATTTCTTGTTCGGTAATAGCCTACCTGATCAAATTTTCTGTTTGGTAGTAGGCGACTACCGGACCATTTAGTTAATTAGCCTACCGAATCATGACTTTGCCAAAGCAAATACTTAGCCTCTCAAAACCTTGTGTTTCCCTTTTGATTTTTTTCGAGCTACCACTTGGCCTTCTTTCCTTGTCACCTCACCCCTACAGTTAAGTAATGATGCTCCAATTATGGACTTTCTATTTGTTTTTGTATTCCATAACACCTTTATCTATTCGTTGTACTATGGATGAAAATGCTCATAACACTTTCCCCAAAGCATTTTCTATGAATATAAAGTATGCTTTGCTTCAATCAGATTCACTTTTCTTTTACCTGAGTGATCTCATCTATAATCAAGTCCATCCTGGTAAGACTTGAACTGACAGTTTATTCTAATCTATTTTGGAATAAAACTTCCTGCTCATTCCAAGACATCTTTAATCATCGTTAAGCTTATTGGTATACTTTGCTCTATAATGTAGGTGTATAGTGTGACTTTTCGATGATCCTTATTTCTATTCGGCATCACATGGTCTGGTAAGGCATTGGTTTGGTAGTTATTCGGTTTGGTAAGTACCTACCTATGCAGTTAAACCCCCGCTAAAGTCTTGCTAAATCCACACTAAAGTACGTAGTACACTTCAACCACTATGCCTTTCCAATTTAGCGTCATAAAACAATAGATCCACTAAAAGTACCACTATTTTCCGCTACGCCTACTAAATTAGGAGTATTTAGCACTCACTTTAGCAATTTCAATAAAAGGGTTAATTTGACTGGTTCTCTAATAAACCAAAAAAAATTTGGGTATAGGTCTAAGTTCAAGTCCTTAATGCCCAACATTAATTAGAACTCTATCATATTCACCAATTCTTAACTACATAGATCATGATATTCTTTGATTTTGTTAAATAGGAGTGAACAATGTTTCTTTTTCTACACAAATGATGTGGGAACGATAAGAAATAAAGTTTGGAGATGTGATTTTATCTTCAATAAATATTTTTTCACCATTGTTATTTTCTGATATATCCTCATTATAGCTTTTTACATCTCTACCACTATAAAACCATTAAATGCATTAACTGCATAGGTACCTACCAAACCGATGAATTACCATATATAAAGGGTTTGGACTCTTTTTCCCAATCACTTTCTTTTCTTTGTCATTTGAACTCAAAATCCTTGGTTTCCCCAGTGCACTACCTTCAAATCCACCCACATTCTTCAACAAATCCAGCCAGTTCTTCTCTAAATCATGTAAGGTAAATTTCTTTCCTTTCAATCTCATTCTCGCTCATTATTAATCCCATGACTCCTTCCATGAATTTTGCCTTGGTCGATGGCTGCTTTCGACGACTTACCCAAAAATTGGAGGCGTTGATGCCGTGGTTGGTTAAGTCTATTGAGCACCAATTATTGGTTAATTTGTTACTTCCTATAGCTATCTTCAAAGTATTGGTCCTACAACAATGGTAATTAGTTGGTTTAGGGGTTTTATCCTACGCATGGCTTCTGGCCGAACCGACTAAGGGAAAATTTGTATGTCGTAATGGGTAGTGTTTGGCTATAGAGGAGGCCAAGTGCTCATAAGAAATTACTCTCTTGGGTTTCACTTAATTATGGGTTAATTGATAGGAGGAGGTATAAGTTATGCCATAGGACAAATTGGGTTTGCCTAGGATTACTACCAGACCAATTACTTGAGCATTTTCGTTTTGGCTAACCCGAGCGTTTGTGCCAAAGTACTTTTGCTAGAGTAGGAGCCCAACTAGTCTTTTGTATGCACGGATCAATGGGTGTTTAGCCGTGGTCGAAAATAGGATATGTCATGTCATTACCAATAAGTGCTTGTAAACATCTCTTGCAAAATCCCTATCATAGGTTATTAAGTAGCTCCAATCGATTCAGTTTGCATTTGATCAGCAAAAATATCAACTCATGCCACTGTTTTTTGATTAATGATGGTACTAGGAGATTTTACATGTAGTTACTTTCCAATATCATATTGGATATTCATTTTGCACTCGTTACTTCACACCTATGTATTAGTTTACGATAAATGAGGCAGGTTGGTATATTAAGCTGGTATATCTACACGACATCATACCAGATCCAACACTGCTACCAGTGCTTAGGTTCTGTCATCTTCTACCATTGCAGATCCTTCCTTTAGAGCTATGGCTAGAAAGTCGAGCTCAGCTCATTCTCTTGTCCCATGGTATTAACCATCCATGTTATAAGTGGACTCGACTTATTCATTTCCTACCACTTTGTTGCCCAGGCTTTTGGATATTATAGCTTCCACTCATGGGTTTCCCAATGAAGACATGAACTTACCAATCTTGACCAACGAGCCTAGACCCTTTCGGACGGGTACATGGCATATACCTAATATCATTGTTTGGCCGAAGCTCCTCCTCCGCTTCATGCTTGGATAAGATGAGTTCTTTTTTATCTCAAAATTGCACAGTTCTAACTTAAACCGAGCTACTATTCCATTCTCAATAACTTTTACATCATTTTCATAAGGGAGTTCTAGTCCCCTCCTACTTATTGTCAACTTTACTTCCATTATGTTATGAAGAGTAATATAGAGAACACGTTATTCTTCTACTTTTGGTTAGGCGACTTGTTTAAGCCCATTGAGGATATATACTCTAAATACAACATGTTTAAACATGAATACTTCTTTATTAAGGATCAATCTCCTTCCTTCCACTAATGACACTCAACATGTAAGTAGCACTATCCACATCTCAGTTGTCTTTATCACTTAAACCAATAAGCTGACTGATTCTTGTTGTCTTTCAGGTATTGCGAAGGCTACCATAGGCAAAGACTTAATGAAGATGCTTAAAAGGCTTAAGGGAATCCATATAGAATCTTAGGAGGTTCCTCGCTTATTGATGAGTGAAGGGTTGATTCAATATGGACCACTGGTCGAGGGTTGCTCTATAAGAAGAGTTAGAGCTCCATTAGACCAAAGACCGGTTCGTAAAGGGAAAACTAAGGCTTTAGATGTAGGGGAAACAAGTGAAGCACTCACCACCCAAGTTTCCCTTCCTGTTGAGGTTACTTCTCCATCAGATATTGAAGCCACAAAATCCAATAGGGAAGATTACTCTGGGTTGGAGGAGTTCGAGCTTGTTTTGATAATAGACTATCGTAGACCATGCATTAAGTCATGCCTTCGGTTCTGACGATAATATGCACTCTAGCATGCATGTCTCTTCCTTTAACTATCTCCATGGCTAAGATATCAACATCGGTTTAGGCAACACTATGTCCTTGGATGAGATTCAAAGGCAACTGGACATTGTCGATGAGCCTAGTGGTTCATACGATAGCTTGAGAGCACACTACACACACTTATCTCATGCATGCTTTCATCACAATTGATTAGACCTCAGTGAATGGTTCTAACACTTGCATTCTTTCTATTGTGGAATTGATAACCTTCAGAAGATGCTTGAGGATGATTAACAAACATATGGATGTTGTAAAAGAAGCTAAAAAGATATTGGGCATGGCCTCTTCCTCTGGGGTGAGTAAGAATGTGGGCCAGGCCGCCATCGAGCTAAAAATAAGGAAATGAATCACTTATCATCCCATTGACGCATAAGCGTTCACGTTCTCCTAGGAAATCAATGTCCAAGTCGCTGCATTGCCAATTTAACTCTCCCCGACTATCTCCATTCATCTATTTCAGATTGAATGTCTCAGGTCACCAAGAGAAATCGCATAAGTGAGGTTCCTCCATGACAACTTCAGTTTCTCATGCACCGGGGCAATTACCAAAGTCCTGACTGCTCAAAATGCCAAATCTTCAATCATCACTAACAAGAAAGACCCAACATACAACATGTTTGAATAGGACCATCAGTCTTGGAACTTAGTGGCCCATCTTTTAAAAGCGCTCCTACAAGCCAATTCTTTGAACTTATTACCACTTATAGGAACTTGATGGTTTCACAGGATAAAACGGTCGATTCATAGGTCGAGGAAGTTGCTGAGCCGAGATATAAGAATTTTATACTAAGATGATGAAACATAGAGAGATAGGGAAGAATAAGATGGAGTAGACATAAGATATTCTCTCTTCAAATGGACATCTATAAGCACGATTGGCAATTCAGGATCATAAGGAGGTAGTTGAGGCATTGGAGAGGGCACACGCTTTAAAAGTTGAACGACTCAAGAAATCCCATGTTTAGGAGATCTAGAAGTTGAAAGAAACACGTATAACTGAAGTTAAGGAGGCTAAGAACTTGTATAAGGATAATACTAAGGGTATGTGCAAGGCTTTCAATGACATCACCACTAGGTACAAAGAAAGAGTGGAGAAACTGAAGAAAAACGTAGAGAAGCTAGAGGCCAACAAAGATAATTTGTATAAGATTTTATTAAGTGAAGGGTAGAACATACATCCTCAAGGTTGAGATCGCTGCCCTAATCATGGAAAAGACAAATCTAAGGACCCAATTGACAAAGGCCCAAAAAGAAGCGGAGGTCATGGGTAAGAAATTAGACTTTATTGATGCCCTATTAGATAAGGTTTACTATAGACTGTATACAGAGGGGAATGGATTCATGACTACAAAAAGGTAATGGTTTCTAACTACAGATGTAAGGTGTAGGAAGGTAAATAGGCTAGTTTGAAAGAGGGTGGAGAGAAGTTTGATTTGGATGCCATCAACGCTCACTTTATTGTTGAGGAATCGAAGGCCATCTACGATGGATATGTTATACTAACCAACCTAGTAGAGGAAGAGAGAAGAAGGAAAGCTAGGAAGATCCTTCTTCTATTGCACCCCTTAGTGAACCTCCTCCCAACTAATCGTATATGCAATAATGCACAGTGTCCCTCTAGTAGTATTCTAGGTATCAGCTTCATCCATTGAAGATCTGCTAATATCGATGCTCCTGATCTCTTTGAGGTCCCTAAGGAAGATAGGGTTTTATTCTTTATCCCACATGCAACCACTTTGTAGGCACATTCTAAATTAGAGAGATCTGTTTCCGACCTATCTCTTGTTTCCTTATAGTGAGACTACATTGGTGGATCTTAAGGGAGTAGTGGTCACCTCCACTGAGTTTGTTAACGTGCATCCAGGTCCATCAGGGTCGATAGATAGGGATGATCAACCAGCGAAGATTATGGATTTAGATAAAGACTTGGACCTGGAGATCATGGGCTAAAAGGACATGTATGAAGAGGATCTGGATCATGGAGAAGTTCTTATAGGAAGGCCGATAGCAGTGTGCCCCGCAGATGTGGCCAGAGTCAAGTAGGAGATAGAAGAGGAGATTGGACTAATGAGGAAGCAATATGAGCATGTGGAGACTTTGACTCAAGCCAGGTTAGAGAAAGACAAGTTGGTCTAAAGTCATCCTAACCTAAGGCTCTGGGGAAGAAGGGCCAACGATCAACCAAGTGAATATATGCCCCTGGCATCTCCTTTAATCTAAAACATTTGTGACTTTAACTATTGTCAGGGCATAAGCCCATTATTTATCGAACATGGTTTTGTAAGGGCATAAGCCTAGGATTTCTACTCTTGATTATTGTTTGCTGGAAAATTAGGAAAATATTTCCTAGTCGTTACTTGTAGAATTGTGAATATGGGTTGTAAAACACAACTGCTTATGTATGTAATTTGTTTGATTTTGGAGAGCGAATTACAAATATTTATAACAGAAAGAAAAATATAGAAATGTAAAGGAAACATATATTTATAGTGGTTCAATTGGATGACGCCTACATCCACTATCTATAGTCATTATTTTCTTATAGATCTCGAGTACAACGTTGTAAATACAAAATACAATTATCTATTACTAAAATAAAAGTGAAAAGATGCTCTAGGATGTTCAGTTTGGTAGGATGTTCTTTGGGCCGATCCTTATGGTTCGGTAGTCAAGTGATCTCCAACTCGTCCACCATTACAGTTCATACCTTGGGGGCATTTATAGGTAAGAGGATGTATAGTGGATATCTCGGTAATCTTGCAAACATAAGTAATTTCCATATATAATTAGTTCATCTCAGCAGGTAAGTCTCGATAGTAATCTTGGTTCGGTAACAACTTGGTCCTGTAGTTAACTACCAAACCAAATTTCTTATCCAGTAGTAGCCAACTGCGCCAAATTTTCTATTTGGTAGTAGGAGACTTTTGGACGATATAGTTAATTACCTATCGAACCATGCATTTTCCAAACTGAATACTTAGCCTCACCAGACTCGTGTTTCCCTTTTGATTTTTCTCAAGCTACTTCTTGGCCTCCCTGCTTTTTGGCCTTGCCCCTATGATCAATTGATGATGCTCCAATTATGAACTTTCTATCTATTTTTGTATTCCTTAATGCCTATCCGTATTCATTTTACTATGGGTGAAAATGCTTACAACAATTGTCGTACTTGTTTAAGATATGATGACTTTTTTATTTTTGATGTGAATCTGATGTTTGTATGTTGCTATGTATGTTATCTACTTTTGTCCATACTTCTCTTTTTTCTATATGAACGTCTACATAAACACATATGTACTCTATGTTAACATGTAAATGTAAATGTATTTTCCATACCTGGTTAAGCCTAGTGATCGTGATATGTTTATCCTAGGCATTAGCCAAGTTATTTCATTTTATATTCTACTATTACCGCACATACTTTATGGAATAAATCACCACAAATTCAGCAAGGTAGTTGTTTCTGTCAAAGTGCCTTTTGTAATCCAAGAATCTACATCCTTGTTAGTTTGCTACCAGCAGCCCATTTTTATATATATAGACAAATATCCTTTGAACTATCTAGGGAGATTTAGTTTATTATTCCAGCAAACTCATCCTTTTTAAGGAATCTAGGGGGATTCAATTCAGTATTTTAGAAGCATAAATCCTTTCGTGTGTTTGAAAGGAGATTCGATTCCATAGTTTTTTAGGACGCATCTTAAGTATCGAAAAGGAGATTTGACCCTGTAGTTTCTAGAACACCTCTGCTTTCAATTGTCGAAAATGATATATGGTTCCATGGTTTTTAGGACGCATCTCCTTTGACTATTGAAAGGAGATTTAACCATACGGTTTCTATAAAATGTCTCCTTTCAAGTATCTAAGAGGAGATTCAATTCTAGGTTATAGAAACATTATCTTTAATTATCTAAAGGAATTTGTTCCATAAGGTAGTGTGAAAATACTCTCTAGGAGAATTTGTCTCACAAGCAGTGTGTATCTAGTTCCTTGGTTTCTGGTTTGAATAAGTTAATCTACACCATTAAAGCGGGAATATATACTATAGCTAAACAAAGTGTCCTAGCGAGAAAGTAGTCGACAGTGAACAACCTATTTTGACAGTGGTATTTCAACCACAGGTAAATTGGTTCACTTACCTATCCCACATCTTATCTAAGCCTTTAAGGGTGCGTCAAAATCAAACGCCCCGGTTCTAGCTATCATAGCTATACTGTTCCCAACTATTGGGAAATTTTATCGATATGGGTTAGACTTAGCCATAGAGGTAAAGGTGTGTCGATCATCAATCACAATTTTACATACCCCATTCCTAGGATTTGGTAAAACCATGATGGTATTCACATCCTTAAGGCTGTGGTCCATTTAGTTATCATTATCGGTGCACAAAATAAGAAAATGGCACATTCCAATTCCAAAGAAGGAACATTTATTAATTACTGTAGTAGAGCTGTCTTTATTACATGATAAAAACATTCAAACAATAAAAACAAGATTTTAAAGAAATAACAAAGAAGATTTTTCACATTCAATGCCTTCCTAAATATTACTCCATCCACTATGCTAAGTATGTAAGCCCCTTTTCTCATATCCTTGTGGATGGCATATGGTCCTTCCCAAACTGGGTCTAGTGCCCCTGATTGAAGGAAAATTCATTTTAGGACCAAGTCACCTTCCTTAAAGGGGATATGCTTTACTTTAGAATTGTACTACTTTGCTACCTTTTTCCTTTATGCTACGGCTTTCAAGGTAGCTTTGTGCCGTTCACCTTAATCAGATCAAAAATATGTTTGGCAATTCCTCATTTTCCTCCTAGGCCGAGTGGATACACATGTGAGCAGGACTGCTATTTTAAGGGGATCATAGATTCTATGCTGGTAGCTAAGGAAAATAGAGTACACCTTATTGTCGTCAAACAAGTAGTATGACATGCATAGAGTGGAAGCGGTAACTCATCTACCCAAGCTCCTTTAGCTCTTTCCAATCACTTCTTAATGAGTGTTTTGAGAACCTTGTTCACTACTTCAACTTGACCGTTGGCCTTTTGATATGCTAGTGTGGAGAAACTATTTTTGATTCCACATTATCAATAGAAGTCAGCAAATTCCTTACTATCAAATTGCATCCCATTGTCCGGAATGATTTTTCCTGGGACAACATACTTGCAAATAACATTTCTTACTAGAAAATTGATCGCTTTTGTGGATGATACCTAGGTAACGGTTCTACTTCTACCCATTTAGTGAAGTAGTCCACAAATACTATTGCATACTTAGTTCCACCCATATCCATTGGAAGTTTTTTGATCAGATCAATGCCCCTTATAACAAATGGCCAAGTACTGACCATGTGAGTTAGTTCGTACGGTGGTAATCTACAGATCTTAGCAAATTGTGACGTTTATCACACCTTTTTGTGTATCCACAACATCGTTGTTAAGGGTTAGCTAGAAGTTTCCATAAGGAAAGACTTCTTCACATGGTCTACCCCCAATGTGGTCCCTGTAGCTTCCTTGATGCACATTATCCAATATTTCCTTATTTTCTTTTCCTGCCACACATCTCAAAAGTGGGTTAGATAAACCTCTTCTATATAAGATGCCATCCTATATGGTGTACTAAGGCGCTTTTCACATTACCTTCCTTACTTTGTTCCAAGGGTAAGATCATGCTAGTCAGATATTCAATGATAAGTGTCATCCAGTTCTCCTCTCCATCGGTTATTCCCACGATGCTAGTCTCCTTGAAACTTAGGTTCGGTACGGTCGTTACTGGGGCTGACCCAAGAAGTGGTCCATTTCCTGAGATAGCCATTCAGCCAAATCATGTTCATCCTAATTCTCCTCCCATGGAATATGCTTAACCAATAATACTCTAGCTTATTAGGCAAAACCTGTGCCTTTTCAAGTAGGATACTGATCGTTCTTCTTTGACCTAGAATTTCCTATATACTTTATTCACAACCAATTGTGAATTGTTATGAATACACAATGACCTGATTCCCAGCTCCTTTGTTATCTCCAATCTGATTATTAGTGTCTATTATTCCACCTTATTTTTCATTCCTTCAGATCCAAGTCTAAGTGCATAACAAAACTTCCATCCTTCAGGAAGGATTAAGATTATCCCAGCACCTAAACCATGCTCATTCGATGCTCTATCCACGAATATTTGCCATTTAATGACTTTTATCTCATTGACTTCCATCTCGTCTCTTTAATTGTAAACTTTGGAATGAAATTTCTTAAGGCTTTTCCTTTAATTGTTTTTTGGAGGTGGTACATAACTTCGTATTGGCTCAATACTCCATTTTAGTAGCCTCCCCGAAGTATCTAGGCGATGTATGACCTACCTTATTGGCTCATCGGTCAGTAGGCTGATAGAATGTAACTAAAAGTAATGCCAGAACTCTAAGATGCTACCAACAGACAATAAACCAATTTCTCCAACCTCGAGTACGTAGACTCAGGCCCAGTGAAGCATTTGTAGATGTACTAATTTTTCCCCTGGGCTTGCACTAAAGCTATTCTTAAGGCATAGGTTTACATAGCTAGGTGAATGTATAGACCTTCCCCTTCGATGGGCATGGACATGAGTGTGGTTTCTATAGATGCTCCAACAAGTTTATAAATGTGGCAAGACACTAGTCAATCTATTCAACTTTCCTTTCTTCTTCTTTTATTGCTTCAAAGAAGGAAACACATTTATCCATGGCCTATGAGATGAACTGACTTAGCACTGCTACTGCTACCTCCCATTCAAGCTTTACATCTCCCTTCGAGTCTTTGGGAATTTGAATTCCTTTAACACTTGAATTTGTTCTGCGATTTCCTCTACCCCTCTAGCATGCATAATGAAATCCAAGGATTATTCTAAAAGATACCCCAAAAGAACATTTCAAGGTGTTCAACTTCATCCCGTATTTACATAGCACTTGGAACATCTCATCTAGATAGTCAATATGATCCTTCGCCTTTTTATATTTTACTAGCATATTATCCTCGTATACTTCCATAGTTCATCTGATCTGATTAGCAAACATCTTGTTGACTAAACAATTACACGTGGCTCCTACATGCTTTAGGCTGAAAGACATAACCTCATAGCAATAAAGCCCTAGATTGGTAATGAAACTAGTAAGTTCTTGGTTTGGGACATACATTGCTATCTGGTTATATCCAAAGTAGGCATCCATGAAAGAGATTAGCTCATGCCTCATATTTCCATCCACCAGTTGGTCAATTCTCATAAGTAGGAAACACTTCTTAGGGAATGGATCATTCAGGTTTGAGAATTCGATATAGGTTTTCCATTCCATTCGACCTCTTGAATTAGACTGGGTTGGCTATCCATTCTTGGTATATAGATTCCCTTACGAAACCATTCGTTAGCAAAGTCTCTATCTCTTCATTCAAAGCAGCTAAATGGTTAGGTCCTATACTCCTTTCTTTTTGTTTTATGGGGGTACTCTCGAATTGATGTTCAATGCATGACATGCAATGGTGGATTAGATCCCACACATATTGGCATGAGATCATGCAAACACATCCTAGTTCTTCCTTTAGAACCCTACCAGTACCGCTTTTAGGCCCCGCTCTAGTTGGGATTCGATCTTCATCACTTTGCTTGAATCATGCTTATCAACTATCATGAACTCTATAGCCTCCACAGGCTTTGTCATTGCCCCTATCCTTCGACTCTCGGGTCTAATTCATTAAAAGGATCACCTATGCACTCAAGCATGGGCCTTTTCCTTAGTTGTTATGCATTCAAATATTTAATGCATAGGGCCTTCTTTGCATTCTTACCTTTCTCAATGCATCTGTTTTCACGGAGCTCCGTTATGTCACATTCCATTATTGCACTCTGGTCTCCTTCAATGATCCCAACTCCATTAGATGTTGGGAATTTTATCTTCAAACACCATTGAAATAAGACTGCCTAAAAGTCAAAAAAGAAGGTCATCCTAGGAATGCGTTATATGCAGAAAACCATCCACCAAAATGAAAGACTACTTTCATATGATCGATCTAAGATGGTCCTTAAGCTCGAAAAATAGATCCAACTTTCCTAGGGCCATCTTCCCTTCTCTAATGTACCCATGTAATTATTTATTACATAGGGTAACATCCTTAATTGACAACCCCATTTTATCAAATGCATCCTTGACCATAATAATGACCGAACTCCCACTATCTACCAAAACGTGGTGTACTTCCACTTGCCCAAGCCTGCCATAGGTAACCGTTGGGTTGGTTTGACGATATCGCTTCCCGTGAACGTCCATATAACTAAGGATAATCCTCGTATCATTTCTTCGAGGAGCTTTTACATCTTGCTCATCATCCATTGTATATGCAAATTCATTGTCGTTTTTCAATGACTTGGCATACCTTTCCATCTCAGCCCAACTCTTGTTGGCAATGTAGGGTCCTTTTGTTATGTATTAAAAGCTATCCTTCAATTGTTCTTAAGAAGAACACTAGTCCCTTCTCCCCTGTTACCATATGGTGGCTATCTCGATCGTTGATGCACAAGGATTGTAGGACCATTTGGATCTTTAACATACCTTTGCAAATTTTACTTTTTGATGTACTCCTTGATGAGGTCACGCAAGTGGTGACATTCATTCGTATCATGCCCATCTAACTCATGGAAGTGGTTATACTTCCTATTGTCCAGATTGGCTTCCATTTCCTTCCTAGGCTGAGGCTTGTTATATTTCAATTCTACCTAGTTAGCCAGGTAAATATTCTCAAAATGTTATCTAAGTCCATGTAATCAACGATTCTTGGGCCAAGCCTCCACCTTTTTTGCTCTACTTTCTTTCCACAAGATCCACCCTAGTTGTTGTCCTTCTTCTTATTAGCAATGTCATTTGCACCTCTTTTTAACGTAGCATTAACACTTCTAGATTACTCTCCAATCCAAGCGGTTGTGCCACATTTTCTTTTCAAGGAAGCATCTTCCAGCCTTATATATTTTGCCACCTCATAATAGAAAGCTTGTGAAGTAGTTAGATTTTCTTTCATCGTCCCCCGTGCAAATTTCATACCTAGGTTCACACTGCTACATAGCGCTATTAGGACCAGGCACTCATCCACATTAGGAATGTTGGCCACCGCAGTGTTTATCTGGGTTAGGTGTTGTCGTAACAACTCATCATCCCTTTGCTTAACATACGATAGTGATTATGCATCCTTCTATTGTTCTCGTGCACACAGAACTGACTAATAAATTTTTCGCTCAACATTGCCCATGAATGAATTGATCCTAAAGGGTGAGCGACAAAAGCACTTAATAGCTATGTTATATAAGAATAAAGGAAAACACTTGCATAAAACTTCCTCCATAGCTCCACTCATCAGCATGTATGGAGTATATTATTGAAAAATGTACTATAGGGTGTGTTAAACCCTTGTAGGGCTCCATAGTAGCATCATGAAATCCTTCAGTTTTCTATTGGTCTTTATTTCTAAAGTAAAGGGACTACTCATCCATGATTCTATGCCATGCTCTACCTGATCCTTCCAAATGCAATCTTATATCATTTGACCCATCCCTTCTTTTGGTTCGAGAGTAAGGTCATGACAATTCATTCTTCTACTTATTGGGAATTTCCCTCTTCCTTCTTTCCAATGGTAACTTGATCACCAGTCTCTACCATAGTCTCGATTGCAAGACCGGTTTTGATGATCCTTTGTACCTTATTAGCAGTTGCTTCCACTTGGATAGGAGAATTCGGATGAGGGCATGAAGCGTTAGCCAAAGTCGGACCTAGTTCAACATAAGTTTTGATCAATTCGGTATCAAACAGTTCATTAGGCCCAGGTTTGGGTTGAACACTTACACGTTGTACCTCTTTAGCTTTCCTTCTTCTAGTTTTATGACTATCTCGATCAGATTTGCAATCACGGTGCGACCCTTTTCTCTTCCTTAGTCCTCTTGATTGGGATCTGTCTTTTGCTCTAGTGTTGTGACCATTAGTTTGCGGCTAACCCAAGCATGTCATGAGTTGATCCATTATTACTTGTCTTTGGGTAGCGAAACGTTCATTTAGTTCAATCACAAATCTATCCATGTCAACCTTAGTAATAACATCGACCTGCACTATGGTGCTTATTGAATGGATATCCTGATTGGCTGTAGTCTGATTGGGTGTATTAGCATTCCCTGCATTCTCGTTGGTGGCACTAGCCCTACCTTTTGATTTCAGAGGCATGGTAAGAAAAGTTCTCGGTGAAAGCATCAAAAATGTTTGCTCAAAAATTAGGAAAACACCTCCAAGCCATTGTTGGTAGAACCTACATAATATAAAACACAACTATGTATGCTTGTAGTTAGTTTAGTTTTGAAGAGCAAATAATTAACACAAAAATTAGAGTGCATATAATAAAGAAACACAAATTTATAGTGGTTCGATAAAATAATGTTTACATCTATTGTCCATAGTTATTACTTTTCTTATAGACCTTGAGTACAATGTGGGAAATACAAAATACAATGATCTTTTATTCAAAGAAAAGTATGATAAAGTTCCAAATGGTTCGATTCGATAGTATGCTTGTCCTTTTTGAGCCTTATGGTTCGGTGGTCAAGTGTTCTCCCACTAATCTACCATTACTATTCATACCTTAGGGTACTTAAAGGTGTGAGGACATATAGTGGCTCTCTCTATAATCCTCCATAAATAGGCAATTTCCAAATATAAGAATTGTTAGTAATTTTGGTCTGCTAACTAGCTGATTCGATAGTTACCCACCGAACCATATTTCTTGTCTGGTAGTAGAATACTGGACTGAATTTTATATTCGATGGTAGGTGACATCCAAAAAGTTTTTTTTAATTAGTATTGATGCCTTTTCTTGTCCTTTTGATTTTTCTCGAGCTACCTCTTGGCCTTCATGCCTTGTCGCCTTGCCCTTATAATCAGTATTGATGCTCCAATTATGGACTTTCTACCCATTTCTTTATTCCTTTAAGCCATTCCATATTCACTATAATATGAGTGAAAATGCCACAACACCAATGAAAATAAGCCGTGGTTAGATAACAAATTTATTATAAGAAATCATGTTATGCATAGTTTAACATATTAGTACTTAATCCTTGGGTGTTTGTACTGCAGAAGTCATGACTGGGATAACCAGAAAAAGTAAGCGTAGTTTTAAATTAACCGTTTAATGATATCAACATGCATTAAAATTTATAACCGTATAAAAACATCAATATTTCACAATGTACTCTTGATACCTGTTGAAAATATTATTAAGGATCATTATTAATAAAATGAGAAATGTTTTGTTGCTCTTTATTGGGACAGTCTCATATCTTGTGATATAATGAAATAATCTTTTTAAGTATTGGATTTTCAAATCATATTGGGATCTTTAGGCATCCAATGTTTTCTCCTGTGTTGAGAAGGGAGCCATGCTTGATAACAGATGCAAACACAAACTGTTTGATCGATCAATCCAAGTTAGGTAAGGTTGGTGGTATAGTGTTCCACTTTATTTTTTGGGCAAAATCAATATATTTTTAACACATTATTTCAAAAATCCAAAGTATTTTTATTATGTAGTAAATCATGAGAGTCCTAGTCGGTCGTCCATATTTCCCTACCTAATTTTTTCGTACATTACCATCTCCTTTATTTTTAAACAGTATAAATTTCTATCGATTAGAAAACCGCTGAAAAATATAATCATTATAAAAACCGCAAGAACACGGTATACAATCGTAGTACATACGGAAGTATGAGTCGATCCACAGGGAAAGAATTAAATTCTAATATTACTCAATCAAATTAGCCCAAAGTTTTGAAGTTGTTTTAAACTAAGAAAATTGTAGAAAATAAATTAGAGCAAAAGTGAATAAAACTATGAGATTAAGGAGTAATTTAGAGGCAAATCCACTTCCAATCATTCATATAAATTAACACAAAATTTGTCTATAAAATCTCCTTTTAATTTTTAAGTAGAAATGGTAGATGTATTTATTATAAGTATGATTTATTTGTGCTACTAAATAGGACAACATAAACCATCAAACTGTAACACACCATTCAAACCCACTTATAAATTCTCATGAAAATGACATGAAATTAAAAATAAAATCTATTTTAAGCATGATCTATTTACTATGAATTAGTAATATAGAGCATCAAATTTTGATTCTAGTTTGACTTTCATTATCAAAATCACTTAGGCAAATGATCAAATAGTTTATGTTTACAATGGAATAAGCATAGCCTATTTGAGATGTCAACATAGACTATCAAATTTACTATAAAAAAGACATAAACTATCATCATTCATAATTTTCATTAAGCACAAAAGAGAGATCATAAATGAAATTATTATGTTAATTTAATATGTTTTATGATGAGAGCTTCATTAACCCTAAATTGAAGGAGTTTAGCTTCTTATATTTAAATACATGTTAGCATAAATTGATTTCAACATAAAAAAAGGAAAATGAGAGCCAATTAAAGGAAAAGAGAGCTAACTAGTTGCATGAAATAAAACTAAACTAATTGCAAGAACTAAATCTATGCTACTAACTTGAAATAAGAGGAGCATAAACCAAATAAGAGAGCATAAAATAAAATAGCAATAAAAGAAAGCATGTAGACAAAAGCAAATAAGAAGAAGGCTAAGAAGCCATTTAAAAGACATTTTATTTATCATTGATTTTTAGCTACACTATTGCATAAAAAGAAGAAGATGATCACATAAGACATAAGGGGTATTTATACATGCTTAAAACCCTAATTCAGTTTTAGGGGACCACCAAAAATGCCCTTGAGATAGTGTAACCTCCAAGCAATCATTAGGAAATTAATTAATTCCCACTGACATGCCTTAAGTCTCCATTAACATATGCATGTGATTTTAATTATAGACCATTAGTTAGTGGGCATTTTGGCTGCTCCATGTTGAATGAATTATTTTATTTTCTACATTCTCTTGGCCTTGAACATTTATGCATGCATATATCGAAACTCCATCCAATTTGCACTCAATTTCCTACAAATAAAAATAAAAATGTGCAAATAAATTTTCTCAAAATTAAATCATACACAAAGTTATCATTTTGCCCCCAATAAAGACGAATGAATGATGATTTGAAAACAATTTAGATTTTGGTTTAAACATTTAAAATATCCTAATATGCTCATTTATTTGAATAAAAGAAGATTAAATATGGGAGTAAAAATATATACTTTTACGTGCACATCACTTATGCACTAAAATGTTCCTCCCTTTTGCTTTTCGGCTTATAAAAACAATGTATACATGGATCAAAACACCGAACAACATAGCTACATTTTCTAGCTAAAATTCCATCTTTTGATTAATAACTATTGAATTGTTCGGGCTTAGCAAGGGTGTAGACGAATGCTATTTTTTCTATGCAACATAATACCAAATCAGTGCATCCGGGCTATTTTATCATAAGGGCAACGTGGTTTATCATTTGCCTTGCTGACTTTGGGTATTGTCATGGAACATCATAAAGTGAGTGAACACATCCATGACTCAATCTAAAACTCTAACTTTCAACTTCGCGGCAATGGTTTTAAGATATAATGGCTATTGCTGATGAACTTTCTAAATCTGCTTCTATTGATACGAATAAAGACTATAGTTTTAGAAAATTGACAAATTCCTTCGCTACTTCGACTATCATATGATAGTTGACAAATTCATAGGAGTACGATCCTATAAGATTTAGAAAATTGCACATGATACAATCTTAGAAGATATGTCTCTAGATGAATAATTTCGGTTGTATTAATTGATAAACTACCCCCTGCTTGGAATGATTTTAAAACATTTCTTAGGCATAAGATTAAGAAATTACTTAGAATTTTTATCATCGACCTTTATATTGAGGAGGAATCCAATAAGCAAGATAAAAAAAGATGAGGTTCTTGTTGTCTTAAACAACAATACTAAGAAGACAACAGTTTTGAAATCCAATGAGAAGAATTTCCAGAATCAAAACTACAAGCAGAATCCAAAATTCAACAACAAACCTCAAACAACAAATAGAATTGGAACCATTGGAGGAACCAAAATGGAAAAAGCAACCTCTTTGAAGAATGATTCCAAATATTTTATTTGTTATAGCTATAACAAACGAAGTCATATGGCATGCAAATATCAAAACATGCCATGTCTTGCCTCACAGGCCAACCTGACCGAGGAGCCATTTATGGCATTGATTTTTAAAATCAACCATGTTTGTGGATTAGAATAGTGGTGGATATGATAAAGTTAAGGGTGTGCCTTAGGGGCAATTATGTAATTTGTTATATAAACTTGAATCTACAAACAAGTTTGTTTGTAATAAAATATGCTTTTGTTTTTGTTTGTATTATATGTGTTTGTTATATTGCAATATAAATAATGAATTAATTACATTAAACATATATAAGAAAAAATCCCTAGGATTAGTATTTAATCGATTGTAGTTATGAATTTGTTTGTAACTATGAGTATTCAATCGATATAAACAAAACATTAACTCCTTAAATGTTTTGAGTCAAGATGTATCAAGAAAAGGATATTGATACATCCTTTGGGACTAGTGTACGTAATGTTATCATACGATGGATGGTGAATTACTAATGACATTTGAGGGCATTAAGGGTTATGTACTTGGTGTTTGGAACAATTATGGAACAACTCAATGAGAGTCTTCTATAGGTTAATATAACTAAATCAAAATAGAAGATCTTACATTAATGTACAATTAGTCTTCTGACTTGAGGGCACTGTCAATCTTAAGTAGCTAGTTGTATTTTGATTATGACTAAATACTTGGCATAGCAATCTTCTTATGACAATAGTTGGATATACATTGAACTACTTGAAGTGAGACATTATCCAAGAGAGGACTCATCTCCTTCACTATAGAAGATTAGTATCACCGTAATTGGTATACGACTTGAAAGTAAAAATCGCTGGCCAGAGTAAACCGATTAATTGATAAATGTTATCAGATTAAACCAAGGACTTTAAAATTTGTTGACACAATTAGATACAAATATTAATAAAGTTTTTGACCATAGATAAAATCTCAGATGTCTAAATGATACAGTGATGATGAAAATAATACATGTACAAACTATTATCACTAGGTGTGCTTATTTTAAATCAGATACTAGATTTCACCTAAAAGGTCTACAAGTGTTAAATTTGGCCCAATATCGTGCTTTATTAAAGTTCGTATAGGCTTTAGTATTTAAATTGTTTAAATATTGAATGTAGACCGAGTTTATACCAGAGAGTCAACACAACCGCGTTATTAGTTCATTCCAAAAAAATAACGTCCGGATCAGTCTGGTAAAACCAGTATGAGAAACACAATCAAATGGATTTTTAACATTTTGAAAACCTTTCAAAATAAAGGTAACTCGTAAGACCACACCACCTATAAACAAGGATGGATTTTTTATCTTACGGTAACCAAACCATTTTTATTGTATTATAATAATGTCTAGGGGTTGAAAATAAATATCTAAAATAGCTGAAATGCTTGCATCTCATATTCCAGTAGTTGGGCACAACAAAGTCCGTAAGGTACGTACTGGAGATTGGATTTCCATTAATGACAAGGCTACTGTGGTATCGACTGCCACAGTACACCTTTAGAAAAATGTACCGATGACCTCACATAGACCCCGCCAACACAGAGCTACCTGCCCATTTAACATGGCATAACAGATTACATCATTCCTCGGGTAACAAGGTTACAAAACAAAATGCATCAGCCATGGCCTCATTTTTTCCATGCACACGCATACCAAATCCATAAATATTGATTCTAGATCGAGGAATGACCGCTCCTAATGGTAGTGAACCACATAGCTCTGCTGTGTATCCCTTATTTTAGTCATTATCGGACTGTAAGGCTTATAAGGTCATGATTACCTTTTTCCTCTCTTAGCAAATCCTACTTGGAATGCTAATACTGCCTTCCAAGCACAATGCAATGTCAGCATTCATCTATACAAATTATTTATGATAAGAACAAACCAAAGGCACCACTTCTACTACATCCATTCTAGAATCACCCTTAGGATTAGCAGCAAGTAGCCCTTGCACTATAAAGAAATCTGTCTTCAATCATCTCAAACCAGTCTTGAACCTCTTCCAAAGCGTCGAACGTGTATATGGTTTTGGAGTGCTTACGGTTCTGAGCATCTTATATAAGTACACTTCCCCGCTTACGGATCGCTCTAAAACCAAATCGATAGTTCCAGTAAACTTAACTCTGGTACTTTTGGAAATAATAAAACAATACATAAGAGCGAAGATCACCTCCTAACCATTAAAATGGACAGATTTACTTTTCATTTGTCCTAGGAGAACAAAAGGAGATTTATATGCACAGTACAACATCATTGAAGATGATTGTTGAAACAACCCTGCTTTTTACACCATATATATGAATAAATAAATTTATTCTATAATGGAACAATGGATTAGCAAATAAAAATAAGCTGACATTGAATTAAATTCAATTATTGAAATACAATTTATAGGTCGAAGTGTAAATCAATTTATATTAGGTTAGAAAATTAACTTTCTCTGAAGAAGAAAAAGAAAATTTCATTTGAATATAATTAAATTAAGGCCCAAACTCAAAACTCACTTTTCTCCTATCTCAGATGAGTCACGCAACATTTCTAGAAGAAGCCAGAATCGATTCCGTTTTTTATCATTATTAGCCCTAGAAAAATCACGACGGATATAGATATAAATAAATATACATAACTACACAATCGTGTATAAAACACGATAGAGAAGCGTTTTCGATGATGACGACTAGCCTAGAAGGAAAAATGAAGATAGATGGCGATGGCGTGGATGAGGGGATGAGCGATCATGACCTGGCGGGTGCATGTTTTGGTAAGTGACGCGAGGTCGAGGGAGGAGCGATCATGGGTTAGGGTTTTGGGTGATGGCTGTTGGCGAGCAATTGAAGATGCATGTTGTGGTGGATGGTTGCTGCGGTGATGGTGGAGGATAGGAAGAAGATGACAGTTTAGAAATCGCAGCATTATCTAGAATGGAATTCAAGTCTCGCACTCGTCGATTTGGTGAGCTTCATGCTCACATATCTATGTCTATTTCAAGTTAATGCTCTAATATATATTGCATTTGGATTGTTACGGATTGATATGATTAAAGTAGGATTTTGATTGAAATACAATAAGTAAATTAAAATTTAGAATAAAAATAAATAAAATATAATGAATTAAATAAAAAAAGAATAAAAATAAATGATTAGAGTGGATCATTCATCATTTGTTAGTTTAATAAATTAAACCCCGAGTATTTGAACAGATGTTTCATTCTAAATCTGAAAAGATAACTTACTTATTATCATTTAAGAGTTATTAATTTGCTTAAGGAAATACATTTCATTCGACAATTCGGTGAGTATTTTACACTCATAACTATATCGATATTCTTTGTAAGTTATATATATTTATAATCATCCAAATATTTGAGTAAATAACTAGAATGAATTGTTTGACGTATTGGATGAGATGAAATTGAGTGAAATGGATGTTGTTGATTGAAATAGCATGACACATCCTTATACGATTTGATTATTTGTTTGGGATTGGTAGCTATTTGGTTATTGGTTATTTTTAGGAGTTGAAAGTGTTACTATACAAATGGAATTTTGTCCGTTTGCGAATTGAATCAAATAACTATTTGTATGTTGATGTGTGAACTTTATAGATCAGTGGAGTTTGATGGAACTCAACTTGGGTCACGCAATATTTATTGTGAGGATCGTTGATATGTTATGGAGTAATATACTCCATAGTTTTCTATATAGATATTTATCCACTTCTTATTTTAATGAATGTTTTAAATGCATAAAAATATTACTTAAGGGTTTTAAAATCTTATTATAATTATTTTATAAATATTTTGTCAAATTTTGTTTAATTTAGTTAGTTTCGGGCTTATAAATATATTTTTATTATAAATACAAATATAGCTTCCTTTTTGGTTATAAAACTCTTTTTGGAATACATATTGTAGTAATATAGAAATCTTTTTATAAAGTAACTAAATGATTTTATTAAATATTAACTTTGTTTTTTTATATAATTATATTTATTTAGATAATCTATTTCATAGCTTTCCAAATCAATCTTTCCCTGTACACTGATTTGGAGTATATAAATGTTTATTAAACTAATATTTCAAAATATATATAAGAGGTTGGGAAATTAATAAATTATTGAAAAGAAAATTTTATATTTAGTCTAAATTATTTATTTAAAGCATATAAATTATAGAAATTATGAGAACTTCACATATTAGTATTTTGAATACTTTAAAGAGTATTTCTTTAAAAATATAATTATTAATGAACTTTTTGATATGTGTTATAAAGATGTTTGGGCACGGTTCTAGGTTTTTTAATTATTCATCTTCTCAATATTGATTGATATGATGAGTGATTCACCATTGAGATTGATTTGATATATGATTTTTAATATAATACGGTGATGACATTCTTTCAGGTGATTTTATGATGATTTCTATTATGTGTAACGAGAAATATGAGTAAGGAGTTATAATACCGTTTGGGATGGGGCATTCAGTAATATTTCTCTGGTTATTCTTTGGACTCGTTATATATAATATTGAAGGAGCGAATATGATGTGTTAGCACTGAATAAATGAACTAGACACGGTGGTATGAGACGCCGTTGTGTTATTTATTCAATTATTCTTTGCTCGTGGATGACACTATTATGGGGGTATATTATGTGTGTGACTTGCTGCGATGAGCATTTATGGAGGCTACTTGTTAGTCACATAGTTTATGTACATTATGTGTCTGTCTACCTTTGTCCAACTACCTTTATGTTTTGATAGTGAACCAGATTGGCCAGTATCCACTCTGGTGGTCCGATCGAGGAGGTCGTGCCCGCGATCCGAGGCTCCGTTGTATTATATTCGATGTGCATCACGATATTGGTACTTGTTGCCCTTTGTGTCGCATAGGCTAGCAGTCAGTTACCATAGGGGAACATGTCGGTAGTCGTGACTGAAGTGGCTACTCCTTGTCGAGCCTATGATGGATCATTATCATGATACCGAGTGGAGAGAGGTAATGGTAACCGATGGCTGTAGGAGTCGTGTCATATGGACCATGTGTGGCTCCTGGAGCAAGCAGACATGCTGCCAGTCTCCCGTCTGGTTTTGGTATATATGGAGTATTTGTATGTATGTGGGTGGTAGATAGACATATATTATGTATAGATGAGATTATACATGAGACTGTGTCTAGGTATGATCAACCCTGTAACCTTCATAGGAAGACGACCTGCTTATTATTGATTATATTTATATACTATTCTGATCTTGCTCAAATCTTTCTTATTGATTTTACTGACTAATAATGGTATTTTATAATATGAGATTGAGAGATATTGTATGCATTGCTTTATTACTGCCTAATTTCACTTGAGGACATCATGTTATTGATTATTACAGGTTTTAATGTTGGTTTATGATTTAGACGATTTACCCATTTGATTTGGATTTAATTGATTTTGATTAGATATGTTTATATGGGTGATGATGTATTCTCGTTTGGATTTGTAGTCAATATGGTTTTGAAATATTTGGAAGTTGTGTTATCATCTTTATATCTATCATATTATCATCGTATGTTATAATATCATCTAGTATTATAGATATAGTCTGACCCATGTGTTATTTTATTATACTTGGGTCAGTTCAAGACTTTTCAGGTACAGTGACAATATGACCAGCTTGTATTTCATTGGGCTTAAAGGAGTATTATATCAGGATTGTACATGATATTAGTATGTCATTGTTTCATTGTACGTATATATAGATGACATTTGAATTGTGTTGTATCTTTATAACATTATTGTATTAAATATTATATGTTATCACTGCAACTGATCCTGTGTCCTCTGTGATGTACTATAGATTATGTATTATTCTATCCTAAAGGCACACATGTCTATTGCTTTGTACCGATACTGTGTACATATAGGTAAGTTTTATATTAGATGTTTTAATATGTACCAGTGTTAGTCCAAGGGAATATTTACGTGTGCACCCCATATAGCCTCTTTCTTCGTATTATCCTACAGTGTTACTATGTAATACTATTGGATAATATGGGTATAAAGGTGGGGTGTTACAAATTGGTACCAGAGCAAGTTCAGAATAATACATCATATATTAGAGACACGAGTCGAGACCTTAGATGAGACTTAAAGTCCCTGACCCTTGAGAGTGTTGGGTAATTTTCCCATAATAAAAGATAATATGATATATGTTAGATGATTACTAGTTGTAATCATTAGGGGATGTATGGATTTATAAATATAAGTATTTAAAATTTAATTAATTATTTTCTTTCAAGTTTGAAGTATAAAATCGTTGGAGTAGCATGGATGAACGGAATGTTTGAAATGCATAAATATATTACTTAAGGGTTTTGAAATCTTATACAAATTATTTTGTAAATCTTTTACTAAATTTTATTTAATTTAGTTAGTTTCAGGCTTATAAATATATTTTTACTATAAATACAAATATAGCTTCCTTTTTGGTTATAACAATCTTTTTGGAATTAATATTGTAGTAATATAGAAATCATTTTATAAAGTAATTAAATAATTTTATTAGGTATTAACTTAGTTTTTTAATATAATTATATTTATTTAGATAATCTATTTCATAGCTTTCCAGATCAATCTTTCCATGTACATTGATTTGGAGTATATAAATGTTTACTAAATTAATATTTCAAAATATATATAGGAGGTGGAGAAATTAATAAATTATTGAAAAGAAAAATTTATATTTAGTTTAAATTATTTATTTAAAGCATATAAATTATAGAAATTATGAGAACTTCGCAGGTCAGTATTTTGAATATTTTAAAGAGCATTTTGTTTAATAATATAATTATTAATGAACCTTTTAATATGTGTTATAAAGATGTTAGGTATGGTTATAAGTTTTTATGATTATTCATCTCCTCAATATTGATTGATATTATGAGCGATTCACCGTTGAAATGGATATGATTTATGACTTTTGATATGATACAGTGATGACATTCTTTTAAGTGATTTTGTAATGATTTCTATTCTGTGTAATGAGAAATCTAAATAAGCGGAGTTATAATACCATTTAGGATGGGGCATTCAGTTATATTTCTCTGCTTATTCTTTGGACTCATTATATAGAATATTGAAGGAGCGAGTGTGATGTGTGTGCACTGAATAAGTGAACTAGTAACACGCAGTGGTATGGGATGCCGTTTGTTATTTATTCAGTTATTATTTGCTCGTGGATGACACTCTACGAGCGTATGTCATGTGTGACTAGCTACGGTGAGCATATATGGTGGCTACTTGTTAGCCACATAGTTTATGTACATAATATGTCTGTCTACCTTTGTCCAACTCCCTTTATGTTTCGGGATTGAACTAGATTGGCCATTATCCATCCTCAAGGCCTAATCGAGGAGGTCACACCCCCGATCCATGACACCGTAGTATTATATTCGAAGCGCATCACGAGATCGGTAGTTGGTTGCCTCTTATGTTGCATAGGCCGGAAATTAGTTACCATAGGGCACATGTCGGTGGTCATGGCCAAAGTGGCTACGCATTGTCGAGCCTATGGTGGATCATTGTCATGATACCAAGTGTGGGGAGGTAATGGTAACCGATGACTGTAGGAGTTATGTCATATGGATTATGTGTGGCTCCTAGTGTAAGCTGACGTGCTAGCAGTCTCCCATCTGGTTCCGGTATATGTGGAGTATGTGTATGTATATGAGTGGTAGATGGACATATATTATGTGAGACTATACCTGAGACTGTGTTTAGAGTATGATTAACCCCTTAACCTTCACAGGCAGATGGCCTACTTATTATTGATTATATTTGTATATTGTTCTGATCTGGCTCAAATCTTTCTTATTGATTTTACCGATTGATAATGGTATTTTGTAACATGAGATTGAGAGAGATTGTAGGCATTGCTTTGTTACTTCTTGACTTCACTTAAGGATATCACGTTATTGATTATTACAGGTTTTAATGGTGGTTTAAGATTTAGATGATTCACCTATTCGATTTGGATTTAATTAATTTCGATTAGGTATGTTTATATGGGTGATGATGTATTCCTATGTGGATTTGTTGTGAATATGGTTTTAAAATATTTTGAAGTTTTATTATCATTTATATATCTATCATATTATCGTTGTATGTTATAATATCACCTAGTATTATAGATACAGTCTAACCCATGTGTTATTTTATAATACTTGGGTCAGTCGTAGACTTTTCAGGTACAAGGACAATATGACCAGCTTGTATTTCATTGGGCTTAGAGGAGTATTATATTAGGATTGTACATGATATTGGTATGACATTGTTTCATTATATGTATATATAGATGACATTTGAACTGTATTGTATCTTTATAACATTATTATATTAAATATTATATGTTATGTTGCAACTGACCCTGTGTCCTCTGTGATGTATTATGTATTGTTCTGTTGTAGAGGCACACATGTCTATTACTTTGTAGCGATACTATGTACGTATAAGTGAGTTTTATATTAGATGTTTTAATATGTACTAGTGTTAGTTCTAGGGAATATTCACATGTGTACCCCATATAACCTCATTCTCTATATTATATGTCAGTGTTATTATGTAATACTCTTTGATAGTATGGGTATAAAGGTGCGGTGTTACAACTTGCCATATAACTCCTGTATTTCTCCTAAATATTTCTAGAGTTATAATTTTGGGCCAAGATTTAATAGTCGGTTATTTAACTATCAAATAAGTAAACAATCTATCATAGATTAAATACTATGTGGAATCCACTAAGCCTCTTATTAATTAATCTTTCATTAATTAAATCTCCTTTCGACTATTCAATTTAAAATACCTTCACAAAATATATTTTCACAAACACCTTATACTCCTTTCAATACTTGGAAAATATTTATATATATACTTATCTCACTGATATAAGTATATTAACAAAACATTATACTTTCAATACTTAGAAAATATATCCATATTCTTATCTCAACGGTATAAGTATATCAAAAAACTTAAAGAAGATTTCCTCCTTTCCAAATTCATAATTTAAATAGGCCAAAAAATACCATTTAGAACATTTCTTAGTGTAAACCAAACCACTATCCTTTAGTGTTAAGTATGAAAAGAATGTTTCTATACCACCAAAATTAAGAAGGATTATTTATCAAAATCAAATCTCATTCCTTTTATAAAATTCCCTTTTTATAAGCCCATTTCATATTTGCAAATCCTTTTATAGATCTTCAAATTAGTTTATAAAACTTCTTTTATAAATTTCTAAAATGATTTATGAAAATTCCTTTCTATTTATACAACTCTTTTCTATTTATAAAACTCTTTCCTATTTATAAAACTCTGTTATAAATCTTTCTTTATAAACCTATTTATAAAAATCTTTATAAAATCCTTTACAAAATATCATTTGCAAATCTCCTTTAAATAATTCCTTTTATTAAGTAAAATCCCTTTTATAAAACATATTGTTATTTATAAATACATTTACTAAATTTATTAATTACCTTTAAATATCATAAATAAATTAATAATTAACTTTAAATCAGCATTAACAAAATAAATAAATTAACTTTAAACATTGTTAAGAAAATAATTATTTAACTTTAAAACATCCTTAATAAAATAAATTTACTAACTTAATCCATCATATTAAATCAATTAATTAACTTAAACCATAAGTAAATTAATTAATTAACTTAAGACAACATTAATAATATAATTAGGTAACTTTAAATAACATAAATAATATAATTAAATATCTCTAAACATCTTTAATAATATAATTAAATAACTTACTTTAAAAATCATTTATAAACACTTAACTTCAAATTGTTATAAAAATTTTATGTAAATTTAACTCCATAACTTTTCAAATTCAGAAAGAGGCTTAGCGACCACAATGGTACTTAAACAAGCTACCATTTATTTTTAATTCACTTTCCCAGTTGTTAACCAAAAAATGGATCAACACCCTGGATTGAGTGTGAAAGCACCAGCACTGTTCTTACAGAGCAATAATATAGAGAATAAATGTAAAAAGAGAAGAAATAGAAAGAAGACAAGTCGATATTTATAGTGGTTTAGATGTTAATGAAGCCTACGTCCACTTTATAGTTTTATTATTGACTGATTGTTGTTACAGAGTTGATTGGATTACAAAGTTCTTGAATATCCCTAGTTAGATCAAGTCCCCAATGCTAGAGTTCACCGGAGAATCACATTGAACTCTTTGGATGACTGTTGTGAGGAAGGAGAGGAGTGAAGAAAGCTTTCTACAGAGCCTCAGCAACCAGTCTCAGAGATCCTCTTTATGTTGTAGATAAGAGAGTATTTATAGAGGCTCAGAGAGCTACTGGGCTAAGCCCGTTCATCAAATGCTTGTAGATGGTCACATGAAGGTTCACTGGAGAAAACATTGCGACTCGAGCTAATTCAATGGATCATTAGCGATCCATAGCTTATGGATCGCTAGCAATCCATAAGGTATGCTGGAAAGCGAGCCAACCCCTTAGCATCCTTCTCCTATCTTGTTCCATGTAGGTTGCTGCAAATCAATGAAACGGTATGGATCGCTGGCGATCCATATACTTAGAATATTATAGGACTTTGCTTTCTGGATTGACTTTGTCATCCCGTGTCGACGTTATTAATGTAGTTTTGTAGCATGTTGCCTTGTCTTAATGGCGATTTGCTTACCAGTCGTACTCGTCTGTGGATTGGACCATACGAATGCTTATCTCTTGATTTAGCTATCTCAAAATACCCTCAAATTAGCCATTGTTTCTAGAATATGTATTGGATCATGATGCAAGAGAATTGGTTGACCCCTGAGCAAATCCAATGGATCGCTAGCGATCTATGTCCTTAGTGCATTTTTAAATTCTTTTTTCTTGACTCCTTTTGGCTTGTTGTTTTAGTCCTTCTGGTTAACTTCTAAGTTATTCTGGCTCGACCAAGTTGTTACGACTTCTTTTGGATTCTGCTGGGTTAAAAACCCGAATAACATTTGCCTCCCCTAGAGTACGTATTCATTTGAAAACCAGGCGTGCTCTAGAAGTAATCACCTTTTAGTTCCTATTTGTCGAGTTTTGGATAGTCAAGTTTGAGCTACACGAATTTGAGCTAGGTTATGCTGCCGCTTGCTAAGTTTCGACCTGGACTGCAATTGTTTTCCATAACAGACCAAATTTGTTTGAAAACAAGGCGTGCTCTGGAATTAATCGCCTTTCAGTTCCTATTTGTCGAGTTTTGGATAGTCAAGTTTGAGCTACACGAATTCGAGCTAGGTTATGCTACCGCTTACTAAGTTTCGACTTGGACTGTAATTGTTTGCCATAACAGACCAAAATTTTCTCTATATCTTCTCTTCATGTCTTGAAGTAGTAGGTAGATGTCGCTCGGAAAATTTGAGGTTGGAGGCATGCAACACTTTGGATCACTAACGATCCATCGATGATGGATCGCTAGCGATCCGACTACTTAGTGTTATTTTAGGGACCTTTTTCTGTTCCTATTTAAGCTCCTCGGGCAGACCTATTCCATTTCTATTCATTCCTTGCAACCCGAACCTCTGAAATACCTCTGCGATCCAAGCTACCCTAGCGATTTGATCCATCATCCCCAGTGGCTTGATCCATCGTCTCCAGTGATTCGACCCAAATTTCCACCGAGATTCCATCATGATTCCCTCGATGCTACCGACCTTGATTTGCCCCAGACTCCAGAGCTTCGCAGCTTCTTTTCCAAGTCGCCTCCGACTGAACCCTAGTTTACTTGCTGCCTTAGATCGCCGCCAACCCATTTTTAGCTCGCTGATTCTAAAGATTCAACCAACTTTGTGTTTAGATTGTTAATCCAAGGTAGGTTTGCTGATTATGCCGTTGATTTATCGATTTGGCGACGGAGTTGTATTCGTGGTGTTAGTCGTGAAGAGTCCGAGTCGATTGCGACTTAGGAAGATAGTAAATCGAGTCATGAGTTCTTTACGAAATGACATTCGGGCCTTACCCTGGTGCTTGACATGTTTTGCTGTCTTCGTCCATTGAGCCAGAATTGGCTTGTGCCTGGTCCCATTGCCGATACCGCACGACACATCGTGAATTGGTTTCGTCCTTCTGGAGGATTCAGATTGATTTTGCTTTCTTTTGCATGCATGGTGTACTTGTACTGGAAGGGACTTTCTGCATCATTTCGGACAACGGATCCATTATCGATCGTTGATCGATAACGGGTAAGTGTAGGAGAAGTAATTTAAAAAAGAAAGTGATACAGGAAGTCCTTTTACCTCTCAGTTGTGAGCGTACTATCTACACGAGATAGAGCGTTTGTAGTGTTGAAGACACCGAGTCCAGCACCGATAGATAACACATTGCACTTGCCTTGGTACATACTTGAAGTCCGATACATCAGTATGAACCGATATTTCTTCGGAATTTAAGTGTAGTACGGGGAATTCTTATTTTATAGTAGAATTACCTGAACATTTCGAACATAAGTTTTGTTGTTTAGAATAAAGTACCGTTTGCTCGCCGCAATTCTAGCGGAGGAAGTCCTATGCTTTCAGAGGCCGAGTCGTTGTCTGTCGCCCCTCCTTCTTCTACTTCACAGGGTGAATATGGCCAGCTAGTACCACTCGGTCCTGTTTTGGACCGGACTCCTCCTAATTTCAGAGTTCTTCTGAATCCGCCGGAGAGAGCTTCCTCTGTGATTTCTGCTAAAGTCTTGCACATCATCTGCCTACAGCATGGCATTCCAGAGGAAGACGTGCGCCTCCCAGAGAAAGATGAATTTGCTCATATGCCGCCTTCAGGATATACTGCTTGTCATCGGTATAAGTGCCTGAACTGGGCAGTGTCTCCCTTCAACGACTTTTTGAGAGAAACCCTCTCGAACTTGGGAATTACTCTATTTTAGATTCATCCCAAAGATATTTCCTCCCGTTCAAAAGAAGAGATGAGTGTCTTGTAATGTTCCAGATTTTCGACGCTCGAAAGTCGACATTAATACGTCCACTGTATCAAATGCCGCGCAATCGAATGCCGGAAAACCGAACCATTAGGGTTAAAAGAAGAGGTAGAAGAAGACAGAAGGAAAGAAAGAACAAAAAACAGAAACAGAAACAATATCAGAATCTCACATTCGCAGCGGAACAATATATAATAGATAAAACAATAATCTTTAAAACAAAAAGACTATATCATTTTATACATACATCAATCAGAGTCAATACACAACAATGGACAGTTATATAAACTTATCCTCATACAGAATACACAGCGGAATAAATAACAAGTACGGCAGTACGCTTCGCCATCCAGCTCATCTCCAAAGCTCCAGAATATCCAGAATATCCTGATAACATAACTCTAGGCTGCCCGTGTGGAAAATTATGGGCACCCAGAGTTTAGAAAGGGAACAATAAACTCCGAGTCAGTCATGGTGACTGGTGTGAGATCGTAAAACAGTTATTTTCACAAAGAAAATAAAACAAATTCGCAATGCTTTTGGAAAATGAAACTACCATAAGGCCTCCCGCCACACACACAATGCAAACGCAGAATTGGAGGAGATTTCTCCTTATGACAGTCAAAAATGCTTACTACGCAAAATCAGTTGATATTATTATTAATGTCTAGTGTGGAAAACATTTCGAAAGTATATTATCAATCTTAGCCAACATACAACTATTGTTGTATGTCTACTATAGCTACTACGTTCAGTAGCAGGTTACCGCCACATTCCATAGCAGGTAATACAACTAAAAACCGTATAGGATTCGTATTATTTCCTTGGATTTCCAACAAATGGTCAGGCAAAGGAACTTCCTTATACCGAAATGGAAACGCCTCTGGAAAGACGCCCCGGATCCTAACCGGATCTCTGCAAACAAAAGGCCGATGCTACCTCACGCTCTAACCGAGCTGTAACTAGGTAACTAACACACAAGCTATGTCATCCCCCGGTCGTCACCGACCTTTATTTGAGGATCCTCAGTCACAAAGCAATAATCACGAAGTATAATCAACATAGGTAAAATATCTGGGCTCCATACCAAGATATCACCTTTTATCCAGAAGGAAATGACATACCCTAGGGGCGCTACCCCTAAAAACCTTTGCCGCAACATTCCTGTTTCGACCATTACCGGGTTGTGAGGCTCGACGAAGTCTCATTCACAAAGCCACGCTTTTTCACAAAGCAAATCGCTTTTTCACAAAGCCACGCTTCGATCAACAAGTGATCAACAACACTTCGTGTGCCACATTACCAAATTTGGAATGTATCACTAGTAACCATCAACTACATAACCTCTGAGCTCGTACGTCTCAGAGAAGGGTGTTAAGCTAAAAGAATAAATTCTCCGCCACCAACAAAAATGTATTTGATAGAAACCAGCTTTACATCTCAAAGTGTAACGTCAGACACACATCCATACAAGTCCGTTCCGGGATCGAACGGAACCGAAGGCACTTCCAAAGAAGCCCTTGCAATCCGGATATTCACTAATCACGTCCGGACTTCCCATCACAAAAAGAGTGATATAAATCTCTATACCGGAGCAACTCGGTGCAGAGACATTCGACAGGTTGTCCTTTCATTTTCACAAATACCCGGTCTTCACCACCGGTCTTCAATACGATTCATATCGTCGTATCACTAATTCGGAATGGGTTATATGACACAAAGGTCTTTTCCCGGCTAACCCGAATAGTGAGCATTTGTTTTAAAAACAAATCAAGTGCCATTTCAAAGGCAAATATTGATAGTCGGTTATTTAACTATCAATAACATTCACAACAATCAACCAATTTAAATAATTTTCCCCAAATTATTAAATTTCAAATATCTTCCCGATATATATATTTTTCCACACTTCACATTTGAAAATCAATTTCAAATCATATTTCACACTTCATATTTGAAAATCAATTTCAAATCATATTTCACACTTCACATTTGAAAATCAATTTCAAATCATATTTCACACTTCATATTTGAAAATCAATTTCAAATCATATTTCACACTTCACATTTGAAAATCAATTTCAAATCATATTTCACACTTCATATTTGAAAATCAATTTCAAATCATATTTCACACTTCACATTTGAAAATCAATTTCAAATCACAAAATGGTCCATTTAAACCAATTAAATAAATCCTTATCGATTTATTTCAAATTTACATTTCAAATTGTAAATTTATTTCCACTTCAAAAATAAATCAATATTTATTTTTAAAACAAATTCCCCTTTCCTTTACAAATTCTATTCGGAATTTACATTCTAAATATTCACTTATATAAGATTTTCAAATGGTTTTCCAAAGATTTACTTTCAACTCCAAATAAATTTCCAAATTTATTTCTCAATTTTTTTACTTCAAACCCCAAATCAAATTCCATATTGATTTCTAAATTTACTTCAACACCGAATCAACTTTCAAATTGATTCTAATTTTAATCCCAAATACCAAATCATTTACAAATCGATTTACAAATTTATTCTCAACCACCAAAAATCAATATTCATTCAAACACCAAATAAATTTTATATCGATTTTTCAAAGATTTAATTTCCAATACCAAATCAATTATCAATTGGATTTCAAACAAATTTATCTCCTTTTAAATAAATTCTTTTATTCTTCCAAACCATCTAAAATTCCATTTTAGATAAATTTTCCAACTTTCGAATAATACTATTCAAAATCCATTTATAAAAATTCTTTTTCCATAATTTGGAAATAATTCGATAAGATTACAAAAATCAACTTTACGCTTTAGAATTCCTTCTTTTAAATTCATTCAATTCTTTCAAAAGAATTTACTTAAAATTTCCAATTTTAATTTCAAAAATCCAATTTCATTTATTTCTGGTATCCAACGATACCAAAAATACATTCGGCTAAATTTTTAGCCTTCAACACATTCAATCACAGATATAATCATTCTCAGACTATAAATAATCAATCACACAACATATGAAATCAATTCAAATGTTTTAAGGAATCCTGTTGGATCCCCCCAACCTATTTTCCTGCATCCACAGATGTTAGCACAATACCAATTCCACTTCGAGGTGGAATATCGCGGTATATGGGTTTTATAAAATATCATCCGCTATTATGCGGCGCAATAGGGTCTCATCCGCTATATAATGCGGGAAAATCAACAACTCCAATATATACATATGCCAATATGTATATATTGCTATATATAGATATATCCTACTATATCTAATATCACATCCAAATAGCAATCAATCAACACATTCAATAATTTTAAATATAACTATTTAAAATTAAACAAACCCTTTGTTTGAGTGAGAAGATCTCACCTTTTCTTTTAAATTTGCAATCCGATCCAATCCAGCTTGTTTCTCGATTGTACTTGACCTTGTATAAATATTTATACTGTTTATTAGTACGAAACAAGTGTACAAATCAGTTTTCATTTTATAAGTTTACTTAATAATTTAATTTCAACAAACTCCCTCTTAAAAAAAATATTTGTAACCACTAAATAATTAATTAAGTTTATTAAACAAATTTATCTTCACAATACATTAATTCAAAATAACTAGCAAGTCCATATATATTCTTATATAGATATATACATATACCTGACAACATTTTCTTTCTATCCTTTGAAACCCATTCACTTACAAAATAGATTCAAAAATCTAGTTTTTATAAAACTTTTTCAACACTTAAAACTCCTATCTATCTTTCCCAAAATCTCATAAAAATAATTTTTTTTATTTATGGAACTTGCAGATACATTTATCTATGTATATATATATTCTGATTGCTGTCATTATACCCTGATCTGATTTTTAATTTAAACTCTATTCAAATCTTCAAAAATATTTCTGTCTAAACCATATATACTTTTATTTCTTCCATTTCTAAATATAAATTAAATAAACAAAAAAAGGAAAAATATAACTTACTGCCAAAATCGAACGAACCCAGCTTCACAACATCGACATCGCGACATCTCGACTCAAGAATACTGTTCAACATCGCCGATGAACCATGCGAGTCCAGCCAATGTCGTGTATTGTTCCTCGACCTGACGATCACCTTCCCCCAATTTCCTACGACGCTCGAGCTCGCGACCAGGCAAACCCTTACTCGACTGGACGAAGCTCGACATCGCCCTCGACCATATTGCGAACAACTCCTCCTCGTGCCACTCCTCCCAATTAACGAACGCGAGACAACAATTTCTTTTGAAGGGAAGGCCGCTCCTCTCCGACCATGATTACGAAATTTATTTACAGGGTTTCGATTTGAAATTTTATAAAGAGAGGAGCACGGCCATTATATTTTATTTAAATTTTGAACGAGAAATTATTTTGATTTTATTTTTTGCTTTCTGAGAGGGGTAATGAAAAAGGGGTTCGCGAATAAAAAAAAAAGGATTTGATTTTTATTTCCTTCGTTCAAGCGAAACAAAGAGGAACGCGGCCATTAAAATTTGAACAAGATATTTTTTCTTCTCTCTGCTCTTGAAATGATTCGCGTGTACCAGTGGGGGATAGTGATTTGAAGGAGAAAAAGTCGTGAGTTGAAAGAAATGCAGCTGAAGTTGACAAATATAATTTTAATTTAAATTCAAATTCAAACCGTTCGATGAATGCAACTTAAAATCTCGATATCCTATCGAAATGTGCCGCTAGGCGTTTGTAATATTATACGCCTATTCCGAACGCAATGGAAAAGGTTTCGAGTCCAAATTCGATCGTATGGAGAAGATAGCTTTTTGGACCAGTTATAATATTAAATTTTCAATTTAATTTCAACGCGTTTGCTTATCGTACGGCCAAACGATCACTCCAAACATTACGAAAATTGAAATCCGATAATAATACAATATTACGGATCTAATGGAACTGGTTTCGTCAAATTCCGAGACTGTGCCCCGGAAGGCTATTTTCAAATATCAATTTAAACGATAAATTTCAAAACTGAACAAAACAGTTTCAAATTCAGTTCTGAAAGTTCTATTACCTTCAGAATTATCAATATAAATTTTCTAAGCCTTGAAAATATTTTTAATCAGCTTAAAATTGAAGATCCAAATTCTTACCCAACTTTCAGTAATTAAATTCAATAATTTAATCGCCAAATTCATTCTGATATTTGAATTTCAAATTAAACTATCATTCGAATATTTAAACTCAATTAAATATTCACATTTCAAATGTCAAAAATTCAGGGTCGTTACAAGTGTCCATCCTTAGTTGTGATTAAGGCCCAGAGAACCATAAAATTGTTTTGCGACTGCAGAGCAATTTATCTCAATTCAAGACCCAATACTTCTTTGTTAGTTGTCCTGAGGGATTCAATCATCTCTCGACAATGGGGGGTAAGTTCTTTTTCCCATTTATAGAGCTCCGATATGTCGCTACGGAATTTCTAACGAGTCAAATACTTTCTACAGTTATTTTGAGGCCGAACAAGGACTTATCACTCGACGAAACTTTCTGAACCCTGAAGGCTGTCGATGCCAAGGAGAGATCAGTTAAATTCTTGTTGACAGACGAAAACCTACTTCGGTACGGGCTGTTGCACCCAAGAAGATCTGCAGTCCTAGTTGAAGTCGCATCCCCTTCTTGATCCAGGATGTGTACGCGATCCACTTCTTCGTCACATGGTTTTGAAGAGGGTGTTTTTCAAGAGAGGGAAGACTTATCCAGCGAGTCGGCTGAAGAGACTCATGAGAAAAAAGATGTCGTGACCAAAGCCAGTTGCCCGGCTAGAATGCCTCTGATTCCGAAAAAAGAGGAAGATGAGTTTAGTCAAAGAGAAGGCAAAGCCGCGATGGACACAGAAAAGGAGGAGGGTAGGTTGAGAGCAACAATGATGAGTCCTCCTCCAGTGACGATGATGATTTCTATTCAGAATCCAACGATAGGGATTCTGAGTCATGCGACGAGACTCTAGGGATGAGTCCCGTTGTTCTGAGCTCACCTCCTCTAGACATGAGTGATAAAGATGATGCTACAGAAGTCAGACGACATCGGGATTCTCTGATTAAAGATGTTGGCATAGACTTCGAAGATTTGAGCATTGTTTACGTCGATTTTGACATGCTCATGGGGGAAGACTTCAAGTTTGAGGAGGTGCCTCCTCGTCGGGGCCATGTTATGCCCGAAGTTAATCCGATTCCTTCCACAACGCCTGGTCGATCTGGTTTGTGGCGCATTATAGGCTCTCCTCCCAAACACATTTACGTTTCACTAGGGTTACACTCACTTATACACATATTTTTCATGTTTACCTTCCGTTTCTAAGGCTCTTTATTTATTCTTTGTGTTAGGTGCCATGAGAGGATACAGCCTTTATGACGACCTTGAGGAATTTACCGACTCTCAACGTTGGTCGAAATGATCTTCCAGCCATCATCAGCCCCGCAAGACAGAGGAGGAATATAGAAGAAGAAAAGATTCAAGGCTAAAACTCGTCGTCGAGATGAGAGGGAACGGGGCCGAGTATACAAAGGTGGTTATGAGAAAAGAAAGACTTTCGATGAGTGAGAGGAGCCGCCTAAAAAATCCAAATTTGATTACGGTCCTCATTCTGCGGAACAATAGGTCTTCGCTCCGGCCCTTGCCTCAATCGGTCTTGAAATCCCGGTTTCTTCTGTCCATATTCCATCTTCAACTCAGGTTCCATCATCTCATGTGGCTCTTCCCTCGGTTCTTCACGCCCCCACCGAAGATCTGCCTACGTTCTTCCATCTATCCCTCCCATGCTTAAGGCAGCGCTTCCCGGGTGGTTTTTAAAGGAGGTTAAATTTGGTCGTGATCTTCATTTGGTTCGTAGAGATACATACATGCCCCATCTTCAGGTAATTCAAAACGATCTAGAACAAGCCGAAGGATGGGAAAAATTATGCAAATAGCCGACGGACATGAACCGCAACAACTATCAAGAAATCCTCTTCTTTGAATCGGAGAAGGATGACTTCGAAAGAGCGTTAGCGGAACGCGACGCCAGAATCAAACAGCTAGAATAAGAAAAGGATGCCACGCTTCGAGAAAGCAAGAATAGCGCCGACTTGCTAAAAGAGCTAAAAGAGGCTCATGAGAGAAAAGAGATCGTCTATAGGGACGAGATTAAGAAGGCACGTGAAGAAGAATCCAAGTTAAAAGAGGAGGTGGCAGTTTGCAGCGTGACAATTGAGGCTCAAAAGAAGACCATTTTCGACCATGACCTTATCGTAAAGGGGCATAGTAAAACAATTGCGGAATATGAAAAAGTCATGAAGTCACGCGATAAAACCATCTCCGACCAGGCTGAGACGATCATTAGACTCCAAGATCGAGTTGCGCAGCTTAGCGCTGATAAAGCTCGTGCCGAAGTTGAGAAGGCCGTCGTTACGATGGATTATTTGGAGCTTCAGAATGCTTTCAAGAGAAAGATGGAAAAGATGGATGAGACCATCTTGAGCTTTTATGTCAACTCCCTACTGCACCAGGGGAGTCTTAGTTACTTAGGCCCTAAATTCCCGTGCACTCTTGCTGTGGTTTGGAAGGAAATCTTGACCCGTTTCCGTGATAGCGGGGATGCTTATACTAAGCGAGAGCTGGAGAATGCCTTTCTCAATGAAGAATCAAAGAAGGCGTTACTAGAAGGCCGAGAGATTTTATGGATTGAAAGAGAGAAGGAAGCTGCCAACGTTGCCACGGCGGCAATTGCCGAAGCATTACTGGAGCCTTTTATTTTCAATCCCGGCGGACCATCGGGGGAGCCTCGCGATCCGCCAACAAGTTCTGGGCTTGAAACTTCCCCTCGAATTGTGGATCCATCGAAGGAGGGTGAAGGCAGTGAATACGAGGTTGACATTCTCGGTCACTATTTTGGCGTAGGTAATCTACTTGTTTCTCTTGAGTTCAAGAACTTTCAACTCACGCCGCAAGAGCAAGACAAATTTAACGTTTTCATTTTTGATCTTATAGGTCGTCCTCCTTATCTATCGATCCGCCGGTTTTCTTAGTGCCTAGACCTGTTGCTATCTCTATGGCTTCCGTGCTCGTTTTTGTATTTTCTCTGGTTGCCATGACCGTGTCCGGCTTGCAACCGGGGCTGAAATCTCAGAAGAGTGTCGCACTACATCGTTTGGATAACCCTTCCGTATCTTTGGAAGGTGACTTCATGGCAACCGAAGTTCGGGAGCAAGAAATTCAGATTGAGCAGCCATGCAGATCTCAGGAACAACTGATTACCATTAAAAACGAGAAAGTTAAAGCGATAAAGGCTTCTAAGAGCTCCCCCAGATCTTGAAAGCGCAAGACTAAAGGGGAAGCTTCCGAGGAAGTTAAAGAGCCGGAATAAATATCTGCACCGAGGACATAGTTGACATTACCGGTAGCGATACTACTCCCGAGGCGAAGCAGAAAATTCAAACAAAAGGCGGAAAGAGGAGTGGTAGAAAATGGCATTGAGAAGCTTAGACGGTCGTTAATCTGATTTTGAGTCATTTTGTGTTGTTTTGTTCAAGTGCAAAGTCTGCACTTAATACTTTTGTTGTGCTTGGATGGTGTCTGTACTTTTCCTTTTGTTGGCCGATATTGTGTGGGTATGGCCCCCACATTTTAACCTTGTATAGAGGAAAGTTATAAGTAATACATTGTTGATATTTGGACTGTACCTTTACTTATCTACTCATATGTGTTCTATGCACTTGTGTCTATTTTTTTTAATTCCATTTTACTTTATCTAGTCCTGTGATTACTGTCAAAATTCTTTGTTTAGAGTAACAGAACTTGTGAAATTTTTGTTTTTAAGTGTTTTTGTTTAAGTACCGATGTATGCCCCCTAGTTCATAGGACTGTTTACTTCAAACACTTGACAAATGACTGGTAACTTATGGTTTGAATAGTTTGCATACCGAAACTTGGAAGTTGACTAAGTTACAATTCCATTTATTCTTTTACAAGTTTTGTAACTTGTGTCTTTATGCGATTCTGGAAAGTATGTAACATATGCATTTTTGAGATGTGCACAAAAATTTAAACTTAGTGCAGAACATTAAGTAGTGTGATTAACTATTAAAAAATTCAGAAGCATATAGTTACAAGATTAACTTAATGAATAATCTTTGTAAATTTTTGGAAGTTAAACCACTTATTACTTTTCAAAAATGTGAGTTGATACTTATGAGTATCATTTCTTCAGATTTTTGCAATCTTTAAATGTGCACTTCATTGCTCAAGGCATGTACATTATACGAGTTAACTGTAGACAGTTAAACGTTATTCAGGTTTAATGTTACAGTTTATCATGGGGTGTCAGCAATTGGAGTTTTCTTTTGGTTCGTAGCACTCAGATTTTGTTGGAGTCACGCCTTTTACTCCCGATAATGGGAGTGGGTTGATCCTTGCAATTCCTGTGATGGATGAGTTTCCCAGTACTGTCGGTGCAATTTCGGTACTTAAAAGTGTGCACGGCTTTATGGAACATGCGACTTTTGATACTTCTCAATGTTGCCTATCTTCGGGCGACGTGAGAAGTTCATGTTTTAAGAGTGCAATTCCACAGCTCAAAAAGTTAGTGCGTGACTTATGGGATGCGCGGCTTTTTATACTCCTCGATGTTGCCTATCCTCGGGCATGTGAGGAGTTTATATTTTAGGAGCATGATTTCACGGCTTGGAAAGTTAGTGCGCGGCTTATGGGATGCGCGGTTTTTTATACCTCTCGTCGTTGCCTATCTTCGGGCAACGTGAGGAGTTTATATTTTAGGAGCATGATTTCACGGCTTAGAAAGTCATTGCGTGATTTATGGGATGTGCGACTTTTATTTGAGCCTTCCTGATACTGCCGGGGCAACACCGGTTCTTAGAAGGCGAGGATCGAGTTCTGTCGATCCAACGGTTTGAGTCGATTTTCTTCCGTCGACCCGGTGGGTAGGTGGGGTGTACTTTAGCATGATTCCACTTTCTCAAGTAGCAATTGCATGGTTTGAGTCGATTTGACCCTGTCGATTCGACAGGTTACTATTATGAACATAATTTTTGCTGGTTCAAAGAGCGAATTAATTTTATTAATAGAAGTTGGACAAGTTTTTGCCTATTTACAATGCCTCCGGCATTCCGGGATAGCTTATTTGCTAAAAAATAGAAAGTACATGAGGTAGTTTTCAGGTGAAGTAGCGGTTCAGTGATTCGTTGTTCCATGCTCTCGGAATTTGAATTCCGTCGACGGTTGTCAATTTGAAAGTTCCGTTCCTTAGCTTTTGATTGATCACATACAGCCCTTCCCAGTTTGGTTCGAAGGCTCCCGGCACAGGATGGACTCGTTTGAGGATGAGGTCTCCCACTTTGAAGTTTGGGTGTGAACTTTGGAGCTGAAGTATCGCGCGACCCTTTTTTGGTGGGCGGCGGTCCTCAACTCGGCTTCTTCCCTCCTTTCGTTGATCATTTCCAGTGATTCAAGCAAGAGCTGCTCGTTTTGCTTCTGATTAAAATTTTACCTTCGATGAGAAAGGACTTCTAGTTTAATAGGAATCATTGCTTCCAAGCCATATGCCAAGGCGAATGGAGTGTGACCGGTTTCCGCTTTATGGGTCGTGCTATAAGCCCATAGTGCGAGTGGAAATTCATCAACCCAGTACCCTTTTGCTTTGGTTAGCCGCTTTTTGATAGTGGACTTGATGATCTTGTTTATTGCTTCCACTTGCTTGTTGCTTGTGGATGAGCGGCCATGAAAAAGCTCTTCTCAATTTGGAAGTGTTTGCAGAAGTCTTTGAACTCAGCGCTTTCGAATTGGGTTCCATTATCATTGATAATTTTCTGTGGAACACCAAACCTGCAAATAATGTTTTTAGTAACAAAATTAATGACTTTCTTAGTAGTAATGGTGGCCCCCAAACTCTTCCTTCTAGGGTCCAAAGCCTTGTCGAATCAGCTATGGTCCTCGAGCCAGGGGCGGTTCTGTAGTTGCTATTCAGAAGGTTCACGAAAATGGAGAGTTCTCCCCACATCCTTCTCATTTTTCCCTTCTTTTAGATTCACGTAACTCTATAATGTAACATTCTCTGGCGGCGCATTGATCTCTTTTGATCACCCTGATTTCGTTTGCAGTCGGGAACTTCATGGTAAGGCACCATTGGGCCAGAGCGACTCATAAATCAGCTAAGGTAGGTCATCCCAAGAAGGCATTATACGCAGAAGTTATACCACAATTACAAAGGTTTGAATGAGAGTAATTCTTCGACCGCCCTCTCCAAGCTCCACTGGCAAGTCAATTGTCCCTAGGGTTGTTTGGGTTCGCCAGTAAACCCTTGGATTTTTGTTTGGCATTCAGACATGCTTTTCATGCTGATCTTTCTTTGGTCAAAGGTACGTTTTAAAAGTATATTAACAGAACTGCCATTATCGACCAATACTCGTTGGACCACAACGGGTCTGATTCCTACTATCATCACAATTGGATCGAGAGTTGGAGCTTCGATCCCTTTGCTATCTTTTTGAATACAATATCATCATTCAACGTTTTCTGCTACTTGATTGGAGCTCCATCTTCTATTGTGAGACATGATTCCTTCGGAGCGTACTTTAATGAACTTGCATACCGCTCCATCTCTCTCCAACTTCTCTATGCAGGATGTGGGCCTCCAAATATCATTCCAATGATGAGTCTTTGGTCATTTCGCCTTGATCCCTCTTCACTAGTTCCGGCTTGATTTCTTTGATTCCTAAGGGCTTGAGGAGCTGCAGGCTCGTCAGGATTATGTGGTTTTCTCATGTATTGTTGAAGCTTGTTCTCCTGAATCAGCTCTTCAATCAAGTTCTTTAGGTGGTGGCATTCGTTTGTGTTGTGACCGTTCGTCTCATGGAAGCAGCAGAACTTCCCTGAGCGCTTCTATTGTTCGATTGATTCCTTCTTAGGGGTGTTTTATATTCCTCAGTCCCTTATGTCGCGAGATAAATGTTTTTTGGAGTTTCATTGAGAGGGGTGTAATCTTTATGCCTGAAGTCTTTAAGGCATTTGTTTCTTCCATTTTTCTTATTGGAATTCTGATTCTTCCTTTTCTAATTTCCATCTTTCTCTGTGATTCCTTCAGTAGTTCCAGAAGCGTTTGTATTCTGATTCATTGCCATGTCACTCTGTCTGACGTTCATTAGTTGCATGCCAGTAGACTTCCTTTCTAGCACCTACGCCTCCTCCAATCTCAAGTATTGACTTGCTTTGCGATTGAAATCCTTCATTGTAGTGGGTTGCTTCATCTTGATCCACTTTCCGAACTCAGTTTTTGAAAGAATGGCTCGGACCAAAGCCATGAAAACCATTTCCTCATTTGGATTGCTAACCTCTGTCATTGCGGTATTGAACATGTTCATGAAAGACTTCAGTGATTCATTTCATCCCTAGAATAATCCGGATAGAGCTATCACATCTTTAGGTTGTGCGGTATGGAGCCTGAACTGATCGAGGAATCTTATGGCTATTTGGTCGAAAGTAGAGATGAATTTTGGCAGAAGCCTACTGAACCACATGGAAGCGATTCCTTCCAAGAAAATGGGAAAACATCTACACTGAACATCCTCCGAAGCATTTGCTCCATCCATGTACCTACTATACTTATACAAATGAGGTTTTGGGTCCTTCGTCCCATCATAGGATGGAACAGTTGGCATCGTGAACATTTTCAGATATCGCTTATTCAAGATCTCATCGTTAAAGGGAGTCCGACTTGGTGCAGATCCCCATTCATCATCTCTTCTATTTTTATTCTCGTCCATTAATCGCTTAACCATATCCACGATGAATGTCGCTAATGTCCGGTAGTCCTAGGGATGGCTATCAGTCACTGCACCAAGTGTTTGGCTTTGAAAATGGTCTTGGCGAGTGGGTTGAAGCCTAGGCTCTCCTGTCTTTAGGAAAACCACTCCATCGGGATCCCGTTGGCTTGCGGTTGTTCTGACTGGGGCGGTCTTGACATTTCCAGCCTTATCAAACGCATTGGCATTCTCTTCCAACTTATCATTAATGAATTGTTCTCCCTCTTCTGAGTCGGAGAGGTCCATGGCTATATCCTCTCATGGGGTTTTCACCTCTTGGTTTAAGTTCCAAGTTCGTTGCCTTACGGTGAGCGGAGTACTTGTATTTCCTTCTACGCCCATAGTTCCTGCTACCACCCTTTTCTGCAGCTGCTTCTCGTTTCTTCCGTTTAAGCCGGAAACGGAAGAATTTTCTTGCTTTATGGCAGCTGCGGGTTTAACCGTAGTTCTTGAAGCAGGATTTGACTGTAAGGTTAAGAGAGCATTGAGTTTATCCATCAGAGCTCTTTGACTGCTTTCTATTTTTTGGTTGATTTCGTCAACCGTTTTGTTCAACTCATCTCTTGTAAAGACTTCGCATTGATTGGAAGATGCTGGCACCTGATCTCCTATGTTGGCACCATTTACATTAGTTTGTTGATGATTCATATCTTCTCCAGCTACTACTACCCCTATGGACCTTTTAGAAGTAGTTCTCTTCCTTATTGGAGCCATTGATTCCAAGCAATAGATTTTTCAAGCAAAGATTAAGGATCTAACTTCTGGACCTATCTGATCCAAAGTAGATAGCAAGATCTGAAACCTGAATTGGGTTCTCAGTGAAAGCACCAAAATGTTAACCCAAAAAATGGATCAACACCCTAGATTGAGTGTGAAAGCACCATACCAGTTCTTACATAGCAATAATATAGCGAATAAATGTAAAAAGAGCAGAAATAGAAAGAAGACAAGAAGATTTTTGTAAGGATTCGGCTTTTAATAAAGCCTACGTCCATTTTATAGTTTTTATTATTGACTGATTTCTGTTGTGGAGTTGATCGGATTACAAAGTTCTTGAATATCCCTAGTTAGATCAAGTCCTCAATGCTAGAGTTCACTGGAGAATCACAGTGAACTCTTTGGATGACTGTTGTGAGGAAGGAGAGGAATAAAGAAAGCTTTTTACAAAGTCTCAGCAACCAATCTCGAAGATCCTCTTTATGTTGCAGATACGAGAGTATTTATAGAGATTTGGAGAGCTACTAGGCCAAGCCCGTTCGTCAAATGCTTGCAGATGGTCACGGGAAGGTTCATTGGAGAAAGCATTGCGACCCAAGCCAATTCAGTGGATCGCTAGCGATCCATAAGTACGTTGGAAAGTGAGCCAACCCTTTAGCATCCTTCCCACATTGTGTTCCATGTAGGTCGCTGCAAATCAAGGAAATGGTATGGATCACTGGTGATCCATATACTTAGAACATTATTGGACTTTGCTTTTTGGATTGTCTTTATCGCCTTGTGTCGACGTTATTCATGTAGTCTCGTAGCACGTTGCCTTATCTTGATGATGGTTTACTTACTAGTCATACTCGTCTGCGGATTGGACCATATGAATGCTTATCTCTTGATCTAGCTATCTCAAAATCTCCTCAAACTTAGCCATTGTTTCTAGAATATGTGTTGGATCAAGATGCAAGAGAATCGATTGACCCCTAAGCTAATACAATGGATCGCTGGCGATCCATGTCCTTAGTGCATTTTCCATTCTTTTTGTTTAACTCCCTTTGGCTTGTTGCTTTAGTCCTTTTGGTTGACTTCTGAGTTATTCTGGTTTGACCAAGTTGTTCCGACTTCTTTTGGATTCTGTTGGGTTAAAAACCTAGATAACACCAGTCATATCGCTAGTTTTTACATAAGCAAGCAGATATGTAAATAAAATAAAATTTTAGCAATCAATAGCTAATCAATCCATCACTTACCCAATATTAATTTATCCACGTATTAATTAACCGGTATATGAATAAATATCCAAATTAATATAAAAGCAGAATGAGGATTTATTCTGCTAAACATATGTCATCAATAATCTATTCAATTCCATTATAGCAGAACGATGTTTTATTCTGCTCAATAGATGTCCAAAATAATCTAAGTAAATTAATTTAATAGGATAGTGTTTTATTTGGCCAAATAGATATCATCAATGAGGTATAATTTAATTTTACCACGTTATTATTTAAAACAATGTAATTAAAATTCAACTATTATTTATTAATCATATACTTTTACTTTATTATAATGATCAACTATTTACATTATGGTGTTTTATTAGTTCATAAGAACCTAATGCAAAAAACCGCAGTTCAATCGGGTCCAAAATGGATGGGATATCTAAATTTTAAAGTTAACAACATATTTTATAAAATTAAAACAAATAATTTAAATTACTCTCACCCAACTCACCAGCTTCATGGCCCAACCCCAACTCAAACTATACCGTACTCGACCTACAATAGCTTCCCTCCTAAACACTAAATCTGCGACCTGCTCTTAAAAACGAAACCGAACCCCCCCTCATCAACGTCCAACCACCCTTCCTCGGCCACCTACAACCGACACCCCCCCCCACGTGACCGCCTGCCTCTCACCTCACCTCTGACCTGCTCACACCACACTCGAAGCACCCCTTCGCCGCTGTGAATCAAAAAAAAGTTGAACCCCAAAAACTAGGTCGAAAACCTTACATCACCTCGCCGCTGCCGCCACAAGCCACTGGACCACCAGCGACCGTCACCATCATGACCGCCATCTCTTAAGCCCCCTTTAGACATACTCGCCGACCCCATCGATCATCACCTTGCCAGAGTTTTCAAGATGAACGAATCCATTCAACTCGCCGCCCTAACCACCCTAGTCCTCTAAAAATCAAGAGACCGCACCAAAATATTAACTTGACGATATGAACCCATCCACACTCTCCGTTAGTCATTCCGTGTTCGTCGAAAAATGAAAACTATTCAATCACTTATTGTTCTTGATCAATTTCGGCCACCCCGCTCAACGAAATGACGAGCGGCCTTTAAAAGAACTTGAAATGAAACCAAACATCTTTCATATTAGTGACTTTGGCTAATTTCTCATGGTTTTGATGATAATTAGTTTTAAATATGAGACTAGTGTGTTTATTTTTGTTTACAGAAAGTAGATTTGAAGAAGAAGATGAGTTACTGTGTCTGTTCATGTGTCTGTGTACATTTAATTTGCAGCAAGCATATCTAACCCTCTCGGGACATTCATTTTCAAGTAAATACCAACACAATATGATTATAACACTATATATAGACATGAGTTTCATATCAAACCATAACAAAACTATTAACAATTTATACATCATTCATTCCATAAAAATATTAAACAAAGGGTAGTGATCTCACCTTCCTTTTATTTGCAATGCCAGATCTTCAAAAGTTTAAAAAAAATAGAGAAGATAGAAAAATGGAGTTAAGAAGATGAAGTATAATGAAATATGTAAATATATCAGGTGGAATAAAGTATAAAAATAAAAGTAAAATAAAGGAGGCAAAAGACTAAAATGCCCTTAAATCTAAATTTCAGCCTTACCATCATGTCATAGGCCACCATAATGTCATGCATTTGAAAATATGGTGGATATTAGGATGACCATGTACCTTTGGCTAATTTTCACACTTAATGAATCTTTGAATTTTCACGTCCATCATTTCATTTCAAATTCAAAAATATTTTATAATTATTCATTCTTATTATTGTTATTATATTACTTATTTACTCCTTTCAACGTAAAATGACTTAGCCTAGCATTTAAATGTTGTTTAAAATGCATACAATGGTTCTACAACTTTCTATAACTTGTCGTCCGATAAAAAGTCGAAAATCCGAAAAACGAGTTTCGGTCACATTTTCAATTTTTTATCGAACTACCTATTTTGTAAAAAAAATTCAAAAATAACTTTTCTACCATTAGTTATTAATTTAAAAGAGGGCTATTTTATTTTTAAACCATTATTCGAATATTTAAAATAAATTAAATATTCCCAAATCAATCGATAAAACTTCGGGTCATTACATTCTCCCCCTTAAAAGAATTTTGACCCCAAAATTCCATCTCAAGCAGACAAAAAAAGAAACCAGTCAACACAAAAACTTAACCACTTTACTTCCATAGCTATTTATGGGAACATTTTTTATAAAAAGACAACTTTAAATTTTAAAACTTGTATAATACTAAACTATATCCGTAGAGTATATACAACTGTCTGATTCTAACTTTTTATTTTGAATTTTTATTTTCCTTATGTAAACTCAAGATCCAAATACCCGGTTTTATTTCAATATCCTTTCTGAAATGATATAATATATTTTAACAATAGAAAATATACATATAACCTGAGTAACCCAAAATGGTACAAAGGAACTAGACACTACCAAATAGTATCATATATCCCCTTACTAAGGGTAATACTTAAGTGAAGTGCTTACCATCCAAACACATCTCTTTTCCATTTTTAGTTATTTCAGGACCACTCGAACTAGTTAACATAAAAATACTTCTTCTATTTTCAAAATTCCCTTTTTGAATCAACACTATTGTATTTCCAACAAATATCAATTGCCAACTTGCTTTGAGTTTGTTCGGATTGAAACCCGTTTCAATCATACAATGATAAAGAGAATAATTTACTAAGAATACTACAACATTCGTCTAGGCAAACATCTGATCGTCACATAAAAGATTATTCAGATCATCACAAAACAAATTAAGACTCATTTCCCGAACAAATCCAAAAAAATTGCATCTACTTAAATTTCCTTTCCTAAAATATTTATACTTAAACAAAAATACTTTCAAGTAAACTATTACTACTATTTCCAAAAATCACTTGAAATAATAATATACATATTTCCTTTTGTAATTCAAATCATGCATTTGGGATCATGTGACGACCCGTATTCGAAAGGTTTAAGTCGACAATAAACCACCCATGTCCAACCCAAAACAATCTGGAACACAGATAATCAATGAGGTTAATTAAGAAAAATAAGAAAAGAAGAAAACAAACAAAGAATCTCGCAGCGGAATGACAAAATATAATAATCAAATAAATAGTTCATGAAGTTGTTTATACTATATTTTTGACTATAATTTATATAAAATCTATCAGATATATATATACAACAGAATAATAGACTAATGCAGCAGAATAACATGATGCATGGAAATAATACTAGTAATAATATACCAAATCTTTGTCTTTGTCCTCCAGAATAAATGATCTTTAATGCACTGAAAAATCAGGGATGATCCGAGCATAAAGTAAAACAATACACTTGAGTCAGAACTAAAATATTCTTATGTGAGTCAACTCAATATCATGTAGAACATGAGTGTAATAGCGTCAGAGATGTTTACGGGGTTTTACATCTCCTATCCAGTGTATAACGTGCGTGCAATAACTCGTGAGATGTTACGGGATTTTCCACCTCTTAAGGATCCGTTAAAATATCTATATACGGTAGAATACGCTATATATGTAATGTCTATCAGTAATATAAAATATCAAAATAACGTTAAGGCGTTACCATTATCCCCCTTAACGCGGTTTCAAGCATTGTCGTACAGTTTGCATATAAAACACCAGTAAACCATCGGTGGATAGGGATGCGTCGTGATACGACAACACCAAATCAGAATCGTAGTGGTCTCGTATAAGGATAAAAGTATGACAAGGCACATGAGGCAATGCCCAAGGTAGAATACCACAGTTTGCCTGATCCGGACCGGCGGTAACCCTTAAAGGCCCATCGCAACACAATATTCCCAAAATCACGGGTGTTCACAATTCAATAACAAAAGATAGAATACGAAGGAGTGGGTCCGCTAGAAGTAGCTAACCTCCTTGGCCCAGAGTGACTCTTGTTTTGGTCATTTCAAATTAACACAAGTGTCGGGGCTATCCATCATCGTTCTCTTTCTTCAAATCCAATAACGTACGCCAAATCCAAACACTTCATTCTGGAGTCTCCTCTGTGTACACAGTTGTTAAAGTGGTTCTAATATTAACAAAGTGTGTGCCAATAAGAGGCCCTGGTCTCTTTAATAACCAAATGTCGTTTTACACACTGGTTGGTTCATTTACATTTCGAAAACGATTCATACTTGATATCAAAATATCATATTCACTTCAAAAATCTTTTTATTTCAAAATAATCATATTTACTTAAAATATCTCAATTTCACTTGAAACCATTTTTATTCCAATATCTCAATTTCACTTTCAAAATCGTTTCGAATTTCAACTTAGGTTATAACTTCATTTTAACCAAATTCGCATTTAAATTCATGATTTAAATATAAGCAGTTCCCAACTTGAATGGTTTGAACTTTTTTAAAATAGTTTGAATAGTTAAAATAGTTTGAGAAGTTAAATAGCTTGAAAACTTAAATAGTTTGAAAAATTAAATAGTTTGAAATTTTAAATAGTTTGAAAATTTAAATAGTTTGAAAAATTAAGATAGCTAAAATAGTTTATATATTAAATGATTTGAAAATTTAAATGATTTGAAAATTTAAAAAGATTAATTTTAAAATAGTTTATAGTATAATAGTTTATAGTGAAAATAGTTTCAAATTTAAACTGTTTCTTTCCATTTCCAATAAATCCGGACTCAGGTCCAAATTTCAAATCAAACAGATTCAATTTCAAATCTTTCAATTCAATCGACTCAATTTCAATTTAAATTCAAATCAACTTAATTTCAATTCGAATTAACTTCAATTTCAAAGCATGCATTTTAACTTCAAATTCGATCCAACGATTCAATTAAATGGTTTAAATTTCAATTCAATTCTTATTTTAAACCATTTCAATTTATATCGATGTCAAGTCCAATTTCAATTTGCCGATTTAAATCACTTAAATCAGATTTAAACATCAATATTCAATTTAAGGTTCAAATCTTCAAACTAATTCAATTCCGAGCCCAAGTTTGAAATGTCAATTTAAATCACTTTTACTTAGATGAATTCCAAAGTTCGAATAAAGTTCAAATCTTTTAAAACAAATCAATTTCCATAATTCAAATCATATTTCAATTATAACTTCAAATTCCAAATTCAATTCTCTAAACGATTTCTGTAAACAAATTTCAATTTCAACATTTCAAAAGACGAATTCGAAATTTATTCAATCTTTATAAATTCGATTTTTATTGCTTTAAACAAAATCATTTAAATAGATTCAAATTCAAGAATTTAAAACCATTTAACTTAACCAATCCGGTGTCCGTATATAATTTTCTATCCTATGGCCAAGTGATTAGTTATTTCAATGTAACTTCAAGGATGGATATATATCATTTCAATCCAAATCTCAGTGTCATAGGTATATATCATTTCAACCTATTTCTTAATTTATTCGAAATAATTCAATTTACAGTTTTGTATACTGTCAATAATATACATGGTGATAACAGGATATATAAAATTAAATAAACATCCAATCGTCTAATATATCAACCTGTAGTCATCCATCATAATCAACATCCAAATCAGCCAATAAATCACAATAGTTAATTAGTTATCAATATTGGGAGTTTAACTAGCAATTCAATTTCAATTTAACTTTCAATTCTAAATTTCTAACATGTCAATTTAAATGTCAATTAAATTATCAAACAACAGTCAATAAAAATAAATCATTTCATGATTTTAATTTAACAAACATCAAAAGTATTTTAATATTTGTGAGTGGGTATAATCACTCACCTTTATTTGAAACTGAAAAATTTTCAGCTTCAAATAAATACAAATCCAACTCCATGTCGTGTCCTTCATCAATATGATCACAACGCGACTTGTTTCGCTCGAATCTGACCTCATACGAGAAAGTTATACGATAATTAGCATTCATATAATTAAATTATAATCAACTAAAATAAAAGAAATAATTTAAACTAAATCTTAACCTCTTCCCTCTCTCTGCTCGAACCAGGCAAACCGCGTTCGTTTATTTTTATTAACCATCGCGCATGCCTCAGCCACCATGTTGCCGCCGACCGGACCTCGCCACCTCACCTGTAGCCGCTACCGCCTTCCGTCGAGCCACCTGCCTCCACCGCGTTGGCGAACGGGCATACGAACGTTGTAGCCCATGCCGACTGCCGACCACCCATGCATCGCCGTACCTCCACACTCGTCGATGTCTCCGACCCCCGCCCGTGCTTACCGGCCACCTCGGGCACACACGTATCGAAGCACAAACAACCCAAAACGCGGCAGCTTCTCAGCCAAATTCTGACGATCTTGAGCAAATACACCTCGATCCAACCGTACAACGTGTAGAGCTCATCGAGCTCTCCATCTTTGCTTTTGGAGTCATCCATTTTTGTTTAACGTATTTGACGAAATCAAGAGAAGAAGATTAGAGATTTTCAACCATTGAAATGAATGAACGGCTGAAGCTAGGGCTTGGATGAAATGAAAGGGAGGATAGCCTTATATAGAAAATCATCCACGGCATTATTCATCCACGAAAATTTTGAACTCCAAACGAGCGTGCCGCCTGACGTTCTATATGTTATACCCAAATTCCTAACACAATGAAATATGTATCGAGAGCCAATTCCATCATATTCAAAAGATAGCTTTTCAAAATCGAGTTATTTTAATTAAATTCATTTAATTGATTTCTACGCGTTTTAAGCTTGCACGATCTAACAATAAGTCTGATCGCTACGAAACATGAAATCCTATAATAACTTACTATTACGGATCCAATGAAACTGGTTTCACCAGAATCTGAGATAGTTGCCCGAATGGCTATTTTTACACGTTAATTCAAACAAGTTAATTTCCAAAATAGATTTGTTCGCTTTAAATCCAATTTTAAAAGTTAACAATCTTCATTCTTGTTTAAATAAGATTTAGATCAACTTTTGATATCATTTTTATTCATATTAAATTCAGGATTCAATTATTTAAATAATTCCCAATATTAAATTTAAACAATTTTAATCATTCAATAAATCGCTATATTTGAAATGCAAGTTATTTAACTTATAAAATTTAACTTTTAAAACGAATTCAAATAATAAAACAACTATTTCCATTTTACAATAATTTAACTTTTATTATTTAATTCTTGCTATTGATTACAACACGTTAAATATATTGAACTTCATTCTAACACAAATAATTTCTTAAATCTTACCGAAATTGTTATTTCAAAATTTTATTCAAGTTCATATTAAATAAATTACATAAATAAAACATTAAATTTTTATTTCTAACCATTTTTATTCAATAATTGTATTAAATTCAATATTATTAATTGGTTAAAAATATGGGTCATTACAGATCAAATCAAAATCTACTTTATCAAAACAGTCTTATAGCAAATTGCTATGGTAGCATTTCTCTACTTAGAAACTCGAAAATGAACACCGATGATGCTGCATTCATTACCAGAATTATTTTCCAATGAGAGGAGTGAGTCTATTGATGTCTATCTCCTTAAAAATCTTTAGAAATATTTCTATCCATAAATACTTTCAAATAATACTATTACTATTTTTCCCAAAACCTTGAAAACCATTTTTCACAAGCATGGGTATTTAAGTCCCTAAATTCTTTACTTAAATCCTTTTTATTTATAAGCCACATTCTTGTAAACCAATTTTATAAAATCAACTTCCTCTATAAGATCATTCTCAAATATTTATTCTAAAATATTCTAGCTTTCTTCTAATAAATATCATTTATTAAAATCTAATTTCAACCCACATTATCATCGAACGCCTTACAGTCAAATTGTGAAACTTAATTCACAAGATGTTCGTTTTCATGCTCCACCCAATCTTTATCTACCCAACACAAGTTTTTAAAAAGGAAAATTACTTATAAATCAACCGACCATAGTCAATGACCAAATTGGACGAGCATGACCAATCAAGCCCTAAATGATAATAATTGAATATTATCACTTCCTAATAAACAAACACATCAAAAATAACTATATTAAACTTTTGAAAATTTCTTTTATATATAAATTATACTCCTACGTAAAATTATTTCATCTACCGATTAAAAATAATATTGTGTCAGTTGGTCTTGTTCAAGTATTTAGAGATCCCCATCAATAATGTTAGCTACTCGTATTGACTGGAATCCATATACCACTCAACAGACCAATCATCACAATATAAATTTTTTTTATAGCACTAACAAATACACTATCTTCTATATATACGCTCAAACTCATTCTAGGGCGTTACTAACCCTATCTCTAATGAGTTCACCCCACCAGTTCCAAGATTCGCACTTAACCTTCAACTCTGGTACCAGTTGTAACAATTCTCCCTTTCGATCCTTAGAAGTCGATACTAATACATCCGCAGTATTCACATTCCAAACATCTGAGTGCCGGAAAGATAGATTGTTAGGGTGAAAGAAAGAAAAGACAAAATAGAATCTCAACGTAACGAGTAATTTATAATATACACCTATATTTACAAAAAGAAAAGAACTTTAATATACACATTTTTAGCCTGGACAGTTATAACAACTTATTCTTACAATTGCTGATAAATGTAACAGGAACAAAACAATGGAAGATAAAATAAATATACGGAAGTAAGTCTTGGAGGCATCAAGTTCATCTCCTGAAGCTCCAGAGTGTCTAGCTAAATCTGGAAAGTATGCTTGACTGACCTGAGCATTATAAAAAAAATAACGTGTGGATCAGACTGGCAAAACCAGCATGAGAAACGCGATCAAATGGATTTTTAATATTTTGAAAACCTTTCAAAATAAAGGTATCTCGTAAGCCCATGCCGTCCATAAACACGGACCTATTTTTACTTTATGATAACCAAACCATATTTATTATAAAATTTGGTTGTTTATAATAATGTCTAGGGGTTGAAATAAATATATAAAATAGCTGAAATGCTTGCATCTCACATTCTAGTAGTTTGGCATAACTAAGTCCGTAAGGCACGTATTGGAGATAGGATTTCCATCGATGACAAGGCTTTTGGGGTACCGTCTGCCATAATACACCTCTAGAAAAATGTACTGAGTGCCTCATATGGACCCCCGCCAACACAGAGCCGACTGTCCCTTTAACATGGCATACCAGATTACATCATTCCTCGAGTACCAAGGCTACAAAACAATATGCACTAGCCATGGCCCCACTATTCCCATGAGCACGCATATCAAATTCATAAATACTGATTCTAGATTGAGGAATGACTGCTCGTAATGGTAGCGAATCATAAAAAGTCAAAAATCCAAAAAACGGGTTTTGTCACATTTTCAATTTTTCATCGAAGTACCTATTTTTGTAAACTAAATTCAAAAATGAATTTTCTACCATTTTTTATTAATTTGAAAGAGGTTTATTTGATTTTTAAACTATTAACGAATATTTAAAATAAATCAAATATTCCCAATTCAATCGATAAAATTCCGGACCGTTACAGAGCAAACTCTTGATATTTAAATGATACAGTAATGACGAAAAGAATACATGCACAAAATTGGATTGAACCAAGGATTTTGCCTAAATGATCTATAAACGATTGAGCTTGTGTCTAATTACTTCAACAAAGTTTGTATGTACTTCAAAAAAATTGCATACGTAGTAGGGAAAAATTATTGCACGTAGTTGTTATTTCTTCTATACCATTATTGCTAAGTAATATGGAGTGTTTTATTGTTAATTTGAAAGTGGAAGATGACATGTAAGATGGCTATAGTTTTAAGGGCAAGGGTTATGTGCACAGTGATACGAGCAGTGTGCATGTACAGCCCGTTTCGTATAATTTAATTTTTGGAAAACAGACTATTGGTGAAACAATAGATGGTTATTGGAAAATTTTCTCTGTAGCAGATGTTGTTGATTATTGGATTGTTTCAGGGTCAAGCATATTGAGTATTGATATAGTAGTATCAGCAGTTGATAATATAACTAGGGATGTTGATAAGAGTAGAAATATTGGTGGTGTGGAGAAGATGTACGATCGAGTAGATGATTTTCTATGTATTGTTGATGGTAATGTGTGGGTTGAATGGAACAATGCGCATGACAAGGAAAAGCAGAAAGGGACGTTGCTACTTGATAGTGTGAACAAGGCTTTTGTAGATGAAAGGATAAGTCATATAGAAAATAGTAAACAATTAATAGTTTACACAAACTACAATGTTTAATTGAAAAGTATAATAGATGTCGCTGTTCAAGTTGGTGATCACATTCTAAACTTTGGGTCTCTAGATAGTTCATTTAAAGAAGTAAAGTCTGTATTGTGTGTGAGCAAGTCAAGGAGAAGGAAAGTTACTAGTTTACTAGTTGTGTAGAAGGCGAAATTTATGGTGATAAAAAATCATATGAGAATTTACAGAAGAGAGGTGCGTTGGCACGTGTGTTGAACAGTTTCAATGTTCAATGTGGAGAGAAGAAAAATGTTTTTAAAAGTAGCAGCTTTAACTTTTGTGATGTATAAAATAATATGGGGATGGGACTAGCAAAAGCAATATTATGCAGAGAGGCTGATTTAGCAGTGCATTTAGAGATTAGATCTAGCTCTAGTGGTCCTAGATTGGTGAGGAGGAGTACTCACCTTAGTAGAGCGACCACTAGAGCTTCTAATAGCTCTAGCTCAGGTATGGATTTTCTTTTGGGCAGTACATGTAGTCCTTGCACTTTGAGTAATTTATCCACTAGGATATGCAGTATTTGGCTAGGGATTCTAGCTTTATTTTTGATGATATTCAGATAGACACTGAATATATTAGGAGTGAAGAATTAGAGTGGGTTAAATCACTTGGACCGTGAGATTAATTAGTTGGAATGTTAGGGGCTTGCATGATTTAGGAAAGTGGCAAAATTAGATCATTTTTTAAAGATAATAATATTGACATTGTTTTATTACAAGAACTAAAATAGAACACCCTAATTATAGATTTTATAGGTGTTTACAGGATCTTTATATAAATCATTGGTCCTATCTTTATAAAATAAAACACCCTAATTGCAATCTATTATCAATGGTCATTCGATGCATTTGATATTTACTGACATTAGCGATGACTCAGTACTAAATATTACTAATATTTGTGGACTGAACTCAAAGGTAGATCTTAGGGTTCTATGGAATGAGTGTATAGAATTTAGATCACTTGCTTCAGATCCTTGGAGTTATGGGGTGAGATTTTAATGTTACTAGATTTTTAGGAGAAAGATTCCATAGGGAAGGGGATTTTGTTGCTATGGAGGAGTTTGACCAGCTTATTGTTAATTATAACTTGACTGAGATAAGATTAAGTAACAGATAGTTTACGTAGTCAAATGGCAGAGAATATTATTCGATAGCACTTTTAGATGGATTTTTTATTAGTGACAAAATAGAAGATAGATTTCCTTCTTGTAAGGTTGTGGTCTTTCGAATATTCATTCAGATCACTGCCCAATTATCCTATCATGTGCTAACCTAAATGTTGTAGGTAGAAATTTTAGATTTGAAAAGGTGTGGTTGTTAGAGAATAATTTTAAAGATTTAGTTGCAAAGAAATGGCTTTCCATGAATATTTATAATTATATATTTTCAGGAAACATAGCCAAGTCTTGATTAGTAAACTTAGAGAGTTAAGGTTATTTGTAAAGAAATGGAGTAAAGATGTTTTGGTAACATTAAAATTAAAAAGAAAAAATTAATAAATGAGACCTTAAATTTAAATAAAAATTGAGGAATCAAGGAATTTGAGTACCTCAGGAAAAAATGTGCTTTCAAATTTAAGAGATGAATTAAATAAAATTATTTTACAAGAAGGAGTTATATGGAAACAAATATCTAGGGTCTAATGGATGGATAAGGGAGATATGAATACTAGATGTTTTCATAAAGAAGCTAATGGTAGGACACGTAGTAATATTATAAATTTCATTTTAATTAATAATATTGAGATTTTTGACTAAACAGAACTAAACAATGAGTTTACCAATTATTATAGAGAAATTTTTGGAACTACAAAAGGACATAGAATTAGAGCTAAATGGGATATGCTTTACACTGAAGATACTAAGACTGATCTAGTAGGGTTAGATATTCCATTTATGAAAGAGGAAATTTGGAAGGCTATAAAGGATATACCTAATGATAAAGCCCTAGGTCCGGATAGATTTTCTATATTATTCTATGAAACATTTTGAAATTTTTTGAAAGATGATATAATAAAAATGTTTAGTGAATTTTATGATGGTTTGTTACAGTTAGGTAGGTTTAATTTCGCAAATGTAATCTTATTACATAAGCAAATAGGTGCTAACTAATTAAAATATTTCAGACTTATTTCATTATTAAACTGTTCTTTTAAAATTATGTCTAAGGTTTTAGCTAATAAACTAAATTCTAAAATGGATGAGTTAATAGATAATACCCAAACAACATTTATAAAGAGTAGAAATATCACAGATGGTATAACGGTAGTTTAAGGATATATTAATTACTGTGGCAAAAATGATATCACTTGTGCGCATTTAAAACTTGATTTTGTCAAAGCTTTTGATTCAATTGATTGGGTTTTTCTTAAGGACTTATTTAATGGCTAGGGGTTTTAGTGCTAGATGGGTAGGATGGATTATGTCCTAACTTAAAACCGATAATTCAAGTATTATGGTTAATGGTATATTAGGAAATAAAATTCAATTGAAACATGGACTTAGGCAAGGTGATCCATTGTCACTTTTACTATTTAATTTAGCAACTGATGTTTTTTCTAGAATTATTAAATTGGCCACTAGTAATAGGATTTTAGACATCATAGGAAATAGATCACAATTAATGGTATTTCCATTCTCCAGTTTGCAGATGATACTATGATTTTTACGTTCCATTTTCCTAAACATATTATTTCGCTTAAATTCATTTTATATAGTTTTGAACTTCTTTTTGGTCTAAAAAATTATTTCGATAAGAGCTCAGTACTAGTTTTAAATGACATAGATAATATAGAAAACCAAATTTCATATTCACTGAATTGTAAAACGATGAAATTCCCTATTGAGTATTTAGGTTTTTTAATTAGACCACAAAAACCTTAATATGATGATTGGATTACTATAACAGATAAAATTAATAAAAGATTATCCAAGTGGAATGGTAAATACCAATTGAGAGTAGGTAGGATGGTTCTCGTTAATTCAGTTTTATTTGCACTACCTATTTATTGGATGTCATTCTATCTTTTTCCAAAATGGGTAATTGATAACATTGATAAAATTTAAAGAGATTTTTTGTGGCGTGGAGATAGTCCAAATTGTAGTTCTAAATGTCTTATTAAATGAAAAATGGTTTGTAAGTCTAAAAATGAAGGGGGTTTAGGTACTATAAACTTACATTACTTAAATATATCTTTATTAGGAAAATGGAAATGGAAATTTAATGATAATAATGAAAATTTTCTATGGAAAGAATTAATATTGAACCAATGGTATGGTGGTGCTTTTAATTTATATCACAAAACTATTAATAATATAAATAATATATCTAACTTTTGGAAATTGGTAATATTAAAATTTGATATTTATAATCTAGGTTTTAATAATGTTGTTCATTCTAGTAACAACACTTCTTTTTGGCATGAATGATGGATATCAGCTATTCCACTTAAAGTGGAACTTCGAGAGTTATATGAAATATGGAAATTTAAAAATGTTTTAATTTCTGAAATTTATAGACCAAATTTAAATTTTCCTTCAGAATTTAGTTTTAATCGTATGCTAGAGGGAGTTACTTTAGCACAATTTGCATTATATTTTGCAAAACTAGAACTTTACAATATTAATAATAATAAGGACATTAAAATATGGTGTTAAGATAAGAGTAAGAAATATACACCCTATTCATTTTGTAATTTTATAAATTTTTCGAGAGTTAAAATGAAAATATTTAAATACCTTTGGAAAGTTAGTGTTCCACCTAAAGCTAAAGTGCATATGTGATTAATTCTACATGGGAAATTGAATGGTATAGAACTTTAAAAAAAATATTTAATGACAAAAAATGCTATTTTTGTAATAATAAAATGGAAAATATTATACATTTATATTTTGAGTATAATATAACTATATTTATTCTAACTAGATTTATTCTTGTAAATATTCTCAATATTTTCGATTTTAATATAATTGTAGACTAACTAATTATGAATTATATTGGAATAATCTTAGATTTTATTATAAAGGTCACAACTGGTTTTTACTTGACACTATTTACATGATAACATGTTGGTATATTTGGTTTGAAAGAAACCAACGTGTGTTTAATAATATTAATATTGATTTGGAAAATTTAATATATGTAATTTCTCTATTTAGTTTTAATTGGATTTTAAATCCTAGTTATAAATTAAATAAAAAAAATTAGTTTTAAAAAGTTTCTTAAATTAATAAAAGCTCATATTGAATTTTTAAAGAAAAAAATCTTTCTAAATAATAGAGAAAATAGGAAAAGCTAAAGGTAGTTTCCTTGGACAATCTTACTATGGTATCTTTTGATTCTTCGTCTTTATTAGGATATTAGCCTTGTAGTAAATTTCTAGTTAATTTTTTTATTTATTTCTTTTTATGTAATATGTTTGAGTTATACTCTTTTTTGTTTTCCTTGCTCACTATTAATATAAAGTTGCTTGTTCTAGGTCTTTCATTATTAGTTAGTATATTTTTATTTTGCATGTATACATGTACATAAGTATGTGTATATATATATGTATATGTATGTATGTATGTATTGATCTTACATTTTTGGTATAATTTTCTTAGTAGCTACATGTATAGTTACTGGTTGGATGGATTCAACTGATTTGGAAGATATGAGCATTTATCGCATTTTGTGGTTTTTTGATGTAATTTTCTATTATGGACCTTAGTTACATAAGATTGGAGGTTTTTATTTTGTTTCTTTTATATTGTACGAAGGTATTGCTACCTGTTAGGCATGTTGACCGCTTCTTCTTTACGTGTAGAATAAAATTACATTAGTGCTCTCCTCTGCTAATAGAAGATCACTCGTTTTTCTCAAAAATAATTGTTTAAACATCGACTAGGCATCGAGATCATACCAGGGAGTCAAAATAACCATGTTGTTAGCTAATATCCAAGTTCATCCAATTTCTAATTAATTTATAAATGTTATAGACTAGTAATAAAATTAATACAAATGTTGTATTAATTTATCATTTATTATCCGATCATTTGGCCCGACTATGTTCGGACTGACTGAAAAAGTCCGACTCCACGATTACCAAGGCAATCAACCCGAAAAAATCATTATAGGGTCCAGAGACCCATAATAGACAAGAACACAAGTTAACAGTCAAGTGGATTCAAGCCAACTGCCTCCTGGAATTGACTAATTATGGATTGGTACCTCCCTTAGGTAGGGGATCGATACATATCCTTTTCCTTATAGGCAACAGCGTCTCAGAATTGACTAAGTATGATTTGGTACCTCCCCTTGGCAGGGGATCGGTACTTATCCCTTTCCATATAGGCAATAGCATATCATAATTTACTAAGTATGGATTAATGCCTCCCTTAGGTAGGGTATCAGTATCTATCCCTTTTCCTAAAGGCATCTTAACCAGTAGTTCAACTCATCAAAGATCCATTAATATCTTCAAAAAACACCTAGGTGACTATGCAAAACAATTCTGGAATCACAAAGTAAACATCAAGGCGAGCCACCAGTAAGGATCGCACCCTCTATGGGCCCTCCTATAGGGATCAGTACTTATCCACAACCATAGGGAATCTAGGGTTGCGATTTTTGGAGGACTTCTATTATGCAGTAAGGTTCTTAGGCGAGATTTGAGGAAGATATTTCGTCGTTCACTCCTATAAATACACTTGGCAACCTTCATTAGAAGGGACTTCCCTTTTTTGGCTAACTCCTCCCTAGACAGCTATTAAAATTCATTGTAATCAAAGATCAAAATGGATCCCAATCACTTGTAATCACAAATTAGTGGAAAACTAATAGAGAACCTTCAAGTGGACGTAGACTCAGATTGCCGAACCACTATAAAAATTCTGTGTGTGATCTTTACTTGCTTTTTCTTACTTTTCCTTTCATTTTCTTGCATTTACTCCCTACATAAAACTTTTTGCATTAACTTTTTGCAACCTTTCATCTTGGGTGTTTGGGTCAAATTTTTCTTAAACAGGCCAAATATTACTCAAATATTTTGGTGCTTTCACTGAAAACGATTCTCATTCCATTTGATTCTACATCTACTATTGGATTTCCTAAGATCCAAGAAAGAGAACCAGTTTCTCCCTATTCAGATTTGAACATCTCTACTTGAAGTTATTTCTAATGGCCCCCAGGAAAGAGAAAACCATTGCTACCTCTTCAAGAGCGGCTGATGAAGCAGAGACTATAGATTTGAACATTCAGGAAGAAGGCACAAAAGAAGCCAGGGATCTCCAGAACCCTACTGATATTATCACTAGGATAGCCTTAGAGCGTATAATGAAAGAGCTCCATGATTGCTGTGCAGAGCTAAACTGACACATTAAAGAGAATAGGACCGTGATAGCCCAGCTAAACACTCACCAAGGAGGAGGACTAGGAGAGAGCTATCTCCTCCATGCTTAGATTTTGGAAGTTCCTCATCATCGGATCACCACTGGAGGAACAGATGGCGAAGGACAAGAGCATACAAAGTAGGAGCCACTAAGATGAGAAATACTAACTTCCTCCTAAGCAGATGGATATGTACCGATCCCTCCCCAGGGAGGTCACAATCGATCCCTTTCCTAAGGAGGTTACCACCAATCCCTCCCCTAATGACCTTGCCACTAATCCATTTTACCTAAGCGTAGGACTTTACCTAGGAGCAACATTTTCAACCAAGAGAGAGAACTCAACCCGAGCATACTATGACTGACCAGGACACCGGGAGTCAAGATTTTGCTGCCAGGCAGAGACTCTTTCGAAGCAAGGAGAGACTAGAGAAGGAGGCACCAACCATGACTATTTATCGGGCCAAGCACAAAGGATAGATCACGACTACCACAACCTATCAAGCACTTAGGAACCAAATTTGATTGCAATGGTATGATGGCTTGTCAGAGAGAGCTAAGACCAAACCGATAACGACTGGGGCATTTCCCCTAGTCGGAACCATTTCACTAAAGCTATCCTATGTGAAGGGTACCCATGAAGATTCAATATTCCAACATTGTCCTCTTACTCGGGAATGACAGATCCAACACAACACATCATGAAGTATGAATGGCACATAGATTCTGCCAGGGCCACAGATGCCATCAAGTGCAAATGCTTTCCCATTTCCCTAGAAGGAGTAGCGACTATACGGTTTACTCGAATACCACCAAAGTCCATCTCACCATTTAACCAACTTGTAAGGATATTTATAGAGCAACTCAAGATGCGCGCGACTCGCCTCAAGGGTGTCTTGTCACTATCTAACTTATTCCAAGGATAAGAGGAGTCGCTCAAGGATTTTCTATAAAGATTCAACACTGATGTGACAGAGGCAAGCAATTCTCAAGAAAATATCATACTCATAGCTTTAATTATAGGGATCCACCTCAACATGAATTTTAGAGAATAGTTATTGAGAAAGCCTCCCTCTACTCTGGATCGCTTTTACAACAAGTCGGCCCAGTATTTGTGCAATGAGGAGGTTCTATAGACTAGACGAGGAGATAGAACATGTCAGTAGGCCAATGGAGTTCAAAACAATATTGTTGTGAAATAGACTGGACCAAGTTCTAGAAACATTGATGTGAATGTACAGAACAAGACTGGAAATCAAAACATGGGCCAAGGCAGGGCCCCAGATGAGAACCTGGATTTTGGGAGACGACCGAGAATCCCGAGATTTGACACCCATATCCCCCTGAATGATTCAACTGAAAACATCTACTTAGGCGCTCGCGACTTGGAGTAGTACCGGAAACCAGCCCCGATAGAATCGACTAAAAGCCAGAGGAAGCTTGGAAAATTCTATAGATTTCATGAGACCCATGGTCACGACACAAATGAATGCAGACTCCTCTGAGATATGATCAAAGAGCTGATCCAGAACAAAAGGCTCCAACAGTTTATGAAAGCCCCGTAGGATTGGGCTGGGGACATCCAACCCTCAGTAAGGACAGACTGCCCCTAGTAATGATAGACTAGGTGGCCTAAAAGACAATTGATCATAGACTAGACCGTAGACAGTCATCTCCTAGCTGAGAAGGGCTGGAGTAGCAATGGAATGATGAGCACGACATCATTCACCTTAGAATAAACTATTTTCCTTATTTGTTTTGAATTTTTTCATAAGTCAGACTCTGTTACTTCTCTATTTTCAATAGATTTTCTTTTCAATCATGCAACCTTGTCTTTGCATGTTATATGAGTTGTGAAATGCAACCGACTCAAATGAGACTTTATATAAACAATGTAGGTGTTTAGGTACCTAGAGTCAGTTGCCTACCAAATCTCCACGGCCCATCGCCCGGCCTTCAAAGCTCAACCGATATAAGCATGATTCAATCGCTCATTAACCAACTCTTCCCCTTGACTCAGGGGCAAGCCCATGATCCAAAGTAGATGTGACTTGAACATCCATTCTCAAACGCATACCCGGATTCTTTTCCAAAAACATTCAGGCCTTGCCTAGGGCTCAATAGGCTCAAAATCCAATCTAACATGGTCGTGATTTGACCGTCCACACACTAACTTATGCCCTCTATGCAGTGCCCAACGCACAACCCAAGATGGATGTGACACGACCATCCATCGACTTATTCTTTCCCTTGATCTACTCCTTCCCTTGATCCGATAGAGGGAGTATGAATTTCGAGATGGACGTGATCCGACCATCCCTCGTCAACACTGGAGCGGATGTGACTGACCGTCAGTTGCCAAGCATTCATCGACTTAACAGGGGGAGTTTAAACCACAATGGATCTGATTAACCATCCATCGACTTAACAGGGGGAGTTCAAACGAAAGTGGATATGACTTGACCGTCCACTTATCTCCTTTTATCTTTAACTTTGAAATGAAAGCTTGAAATTAGGGTGAATGTGATCCAACCATTCATCCATCAACTCTATTTCCCATGGCTTCACTGAAATATAAACATAGAAACAACGTGACTTGATCGTTCATTCACCTACTCCTATGTTTGATCCATCAAAGGGAGCACAAACTTAGAATGGGTGTGACATGACCGCCCATTCACTAACTCAAACCTTAGATCTAACAAGAAAAGGATAACTTCATAAGGACGAGACTCGACTATACATGCACTAACCCTGTTGGCCTCAGGTTGGGGGTAGAGCAATATCATTATGTAATAGCGGAACACGACAGCTCAACACTGTCACTCGTGGCTAGTGTTCGATACAACTTAAGGTTACAACTGAAAGGATACCTCAAAATGGACCGATCGGAATCGTTCGATCACTAATCCATGAATTGAATTCTCGACGTCATGGCCAGCTTCATTCTAGCACCTACTATTTCACCTTCATCAACATCATCCTAGGCCTCCTTGACCTCCCGACTGAGGATGGGGGGCACGATCAGAACTAAACATCCTGGAATAGGATTTCAAACTAATAAGTCAAGTAGGAATTGCTTCGTTCATCAACCAAAATTAGTCGCCTTAACGACTTCCCTTCATCAGACTAGCTTGAAAACAATTTGTGACTACAATCCAACAGAACTTGGCAATGACCCATAGGCATACGGACATGCTTGGGAGCCAACGACATACCCGACATATAATTTCCTAACTCGATGAAAAATTGAATTCTTACCTGAAACATTCCAAAGAAAAGAAACAAGTTCAAATAACTGAAGCCTGCAAATCCAATCAACTAGCTCAATGGAACCGAGCACAGACAATCACCAAGAGATTACATCCCAAATTATGATGTCAGATATCGACCATGCATAGCAGCAATCATCCGAGACACTGAGCATAATCATTCAAGACGATCTTGACTTGTCTTGATTCAAAGTACATCGTGTTCACCACACAATGTACTTTAGGGGGCAAATGTTTTCCAGCCTTTTGGCCTGGCTATGTTCAGACTGATTGGAAAAGTCTGAGTCTATGATTACTGAGGCAATGAACCCAAAAAATCATCTTAGGGTCCAAAGACCCAGAACAGACAAGAACACAAGATAACGGTCAAGCAGACTCAAGCGAACAGCCTCCTGGAATTGATTAAGTATGAATCAGTTAGTCCCCTAGGCAGGGGATCATACTTATCCCTTTCCCTATAGGCAACAGCATCTCAGAGTTGATTAAGTATGGATTGGTGCCTCCTCTAGGTAGGGGATCGGCACCGATCCCTTTCCCAATAGGCAACAGCATCTCAAAATTGACAAAGTATGGATTGGTGCCTCGCATAAGCAAGGGATCGGTGCCTCCTCTAAGAAGGGGTTTGTACCTATCCCTTTTCCTATAGGCAGCTTAAACAAGTAGTTTAACTCATCAAAGATCCATCGATATCAGCAAAAAAACACCTAGGCGATTGCAAAACAACTCTGGAATCACGAAGTAGACATCAAGGCGAGCCACCAGGAGGGATCGCACCACCTATGAGGCTCCATATAGGGATCGGTACCGATCCATCCCCCTAAATGATCGATACCTATCCCAAACCCTAGAGAATTTGGGATCGAGATTTTTTAGAGGACTTCTTCTATTCGGCGAGATTCCATAGGCGAGATTTGAGGATGATATTTCATCGTTCACCCCTATAAATACACTGGGCAACCTTCATTAGAGGGGGCTTCTCTTTTTTGGCTAACTCCTCCGTCGACAGCCATTAAATTTCATTGTAATCAAGGATCAAAATGGATCTCAATCACTTATAATCACAAATTAGTGGAAAACTAATAGAGAACCTTCAAATGGACGTAAGCCTAGATTGTTGAACCACTATAAAATTCTATGTGTGATCTTTACTTTCTTTTTCTTGCTTTTCCATTCACTTTCTTACATTTACTCCCTACATAAAACTTTCTTGAATTAACTTTATGCAACTTTTTCCTCTTGGGCGTTTAGGTCAAATTTTGATCAAACAAGCCAAATTTTGTTTAAACATCATTGCATTTCAACTAATAATTTGAAGCCAAAAAATTTACGAAACGATGAATTATTGTTATATTTATTTAATAAAAAATTTGACTTAAATAAATTAATTAAATGATTAATTTAATTATTAGTTAATTAGGCTCGAGGCCCATTCTCACCCTAAAGGGTGACTGACCATTCAAGGTAAGAGAGGGGGTTAGGGTTTTGTTTTATGGAAGGCTTAGAGTTATGGAAATTTCTTATATGTGGTTGGTTATTTATAGCTTATCTTTCTCTCTTTCCATACACAACAACAAATAGAAAACCCTAACACTTGCATCAAAATTAACCAATCTCACAAGAATAGAGATATAGTAGAGCCCATAAGCCTTAGTGCGATCATAGTGCTAATTTCTAGGAGGTGAGATCTCTGTTCATTAATATGTTAAGTTCTTATCCTAATTTAAATCACAAATTACAAATGGATATTCTGTAAAGGAAAAAGTGCAAAAATAGTAAATGACACATAGTTTTTATAGCGGTTCAGCAATCTATGACCTACATTTACTTTATATATTTTCTTATGATTCTCCAATTTTCAATTGCTAAAACACTTACAGGATTTATTTAGATCGGCTGCAACAATTGTGGATTACCGAATTGTCATTGGAAAAGCCTTGATGCCATATATCTTGGAGTTGTTTACCATAACTTGATGTTGGATGGTGGACTAAATAATTGAAGGTAACTGGATAAAACTAAGATCTTTCCTTGTTGTCCAAAAGTGCTCCAAAGATTAAGTTTGGATGATTCGTTTGATTTGGTTAGGTAGATATTCAATTAGGTAGAGACTCGATTAGGTAGAGATAAGGTTAGTCAAAGATTTGATTCAGTAGTTTTTAGTGCTATAAATTTATCCGCTATTACTATTCAACCATGGGGAATTTATAAGTGTGAGGTTCCTATAAAATAGACACTTTCCATTTATGACCAGTTTGGTTTGGTAATTTCTGATTTGGTTGGAAATAATTAAGTAGTAAATAGTTAGGTAGTAAACAGTTAGGTAGTAAACAGTTAGGTAGTAAAGAGTTAGGTAGAATACACCCCATCGAATGGTTTTTCCAATTCGATACTTACTCCCTTCCAATCTATTTCTCCTATTCGGCACTTACTCCCTACTGAACCATTTCTCCTATTTGGCACTTACTCCTTCTGAACCATTTCTATTATTCCTTTACAAACTAATCTTCTTTGTGCCATAATTTCTTTTCTTTAAGTTCGAATTGAGTGAAACTTTGACCAATAGCTTTGTAATGTCGAGTAGAACACTTCAATGCCTTTGGATGTTACATTTAGGTGAAGTAGATAGTAGTCTCTAGAGCAGGTTCCAAATTAGTTAGGAAGTGGACCAATCTTAAGATGACCATATCTTACAATTTGTAGCTCGGATTTATATGCAGCTTCGATCGATGTGTATGTCATGTTTACGCATATATTCAAACTGGTTTAGGTGTGTTTCAAGACCATGACAAATTTCCCTAACACTTTTCCTTGCCTTTACAATCATGTGATAACACTCTTATTACACACCTTCTAGTCGTTTCTGTTCTCCTTAATGTTTTTATGCATTCATCGTGATGTGGGAGAAAATGCCCAAGACACTTTCCCACAATGCATACTTTCATGAACACAAAGTGTGCTTTCCTCCATCCAGAGTTGTCTCTGTTTTTTATGCGATGGTCATCTTGAACCTCAAACATATATCCTTATTCCCATCTTTTCTGGTAAATCTCTAGCTGCGATGTTGCGGAGTCTTGTTCATTCCGAGAAAAAAGTTTCCCTAGCATCTTTGTACACCCGAGAGCTTAGTTACTAAAGATAGAAGCATCGTCCATCATTATGCACATGTAACATTGATTTCCTTTTTCATTTTTTTATAGGTATGATTGCCCTAGTAGATTTTGCTGGAATGGACATTGATTTCTCCAGCTCGGCCTCTTTGCCCCTACAGTCCTGAAGGCTCCGCATTGCTACATGAACGTTTTGAGTGGATCGAGGTAACCCGAGGAGATGGAGATACTAAGGTTCCATGGTACAGGGATTTGGCATTGTGTATTTTGCTTTGTTGATTTTGATTTGACTAATACAGGATGGATATTTTCTAGCTTTTGTATGAAATTATTCTACATATTCAATCCTATTTTTCTTTTTTTCATATCATCCTCACTACCTATACAAATGAGAACACATGAACATATAAATCATAGTATTGCATAGATGTATTATTCATGCATAATTAATATTAGAAGTTGCTGTACATTTGTAAAAATGTGTCTACTAAGTTATTCAATCAGCTAGCCAATGCTTCACTAGAATGCTACTTACTTGTTAGGGGATTATCACCAGCTTGTTTAACAGTGTAGGTGATTTTTCATTAGTTCACTAGTTCGAAGAAATGGGTTTTCCTTATAGAAGTTCAATTTCATAATACATTCCTTCGCAGGCTTGATCGTTGGAGTATATTTTTTTGCTAGATAGACACATCTCCTTGGTATTGAACTATTGTGTCACTCTTTTTGCTGGAAAGAAGTTGCCTTCAAGTTCACCTCTTCTTGCTTTTCCTCTAGCACATCGAAGGATGCTAGTAGTAGCTCCTCTTTCATCTTGGGGTCATAGTGCGCACACTAGGGACAAAGGACTTCATCCTTAATCAGAATCATGGTCTCGGTTTTGCATGCTAATGCAAACGGCGTGTTTAGTTGCAGATTTATAGTTCTTCTGATAAGCTCACATTGTCAATGGCAACTCAACCTAATTTCTTTTTGCTTGCTTCAGTTGCTTTTTAACAATGGATTTGATGATCTTGTTCACAACCTCTACCTTTCTATTCACTTATCAATGTGTTATTGTTGTAGGCTCTTTTGAGTTTAATACCGAACACAAAATTCAACAAATTCTGCACTCTTGAATTATGTTCCATTATCGATAATGATCTTCAATGGTACTCCAAAACCAGCATAAAATATTTTTTTGCTACAAAATTGATTGCCTCTTCCCAAGTGAGTGGTGAGTTTCTCTACCTCTACCTAGTTAAAGAAGTAATCCACTATAATGACTACATATTTAGATTCTCCATGTTCCATTGGTATCAATCTAATTATTTCGCTTTCCCACACCGTAAATGGCTACATGCTAACCATTTGCATAAGCTTGTCAGAAGGGATCTTGATATATTTAACGTCTCTTAGTAAATTTCATTACATCACTATCGACGATATGCCAAAAATATCTCTTAGCATGGTACCATTTGTGCTAATTTTTTCCCCTAGTGTGATTTCTGCTACTTCCTTGATCAACGTCGCAAGGCTTTTCTTCATTTCATCCTTATTAACACACCTTCGAAAGGAGTTGAGAATCCCCTATGAAATAAGATTTAGTCCTTTATAATATAACATATTGCCTCTTAAAGGGGCTTCTGTGTTTTATTTCTACTTTTTAAAACGGTGCCTAGTATTCTCAATATAGTGTCATCTGTGATTCCTTTTCTCCTACTTTCATAATGAAATCCACATCTTGAGTTCTTAGAGATGATCATACCTCCAATGGGATGATCCCTAATAATTGTGCATCTCTAGAACTAGCTAGCTTGGACAAAGAATGTTTTCATTTCCCTCTCTAGGAATATACATGATTGTATAATGGTCAAGATCTTCTAGCAGTTCAAATACTTTTGGCATGTAAGGGGCAAGTTGTGCACCCTTAGCTCGAAAATTTGTTTTACTCGAAATATTACTAATTGAGTGTCACTGAATATTTGCAACGACCGCACTCCCAATTACTTTTCTATCTTGAGTCCGACAATTGATACTTCATATTCTACTTTGTTGTTTATTGAACAAAACTTAAGCTTCAAGCCATAGCACACTGACCAACCATCTAAAGTTACCAAGTCCACCCACATATGGTCATTGGAAGCCCCATCAAAATACAATCGCCATTACGACAGTCAACCATATCTTTCTCTATTTCATCATCTCAAATAGTGTTTTCAACAATGAAATCCACCAATGCTTCTCTTTGAAAAGCCTCTCTGGATGATATGTGATTTCATAATGAATTGTCTCAATTTTCCACTTTAATATCTATCTAAATGTCTCAGGGTGATGCAAGACCTGCCTTAGGGGTTGGTTAGTCTACACCCTTATTGGATGAGCCTAGAAATATGGTTGTAATTTCTTTTATGATATTAGTAGGTGATGGGATAACTTCTTCGGTTTAGGATAATGTTTTTCCATGTTTGTGAACTGCTTAATGATATAATATATCGGTGTTTGGATTTTTTTTCCCTTAGGCACCAATACTACACTCAATGCATGAGGTGGTACTGCTAGACATATGTACAAATCTTCGACTTTCATAGGCTTTGATTAAACATGTTTATTTTTTGGAGATGTTTCAACAATTGCTAAAAGAAGCTTTACATTCACCTATCCATTAGAACTTCCCATTTTCCTTTTTGAGGGCATCAAATTATGGCTTGCACTTAGTAGTTTCTTTTATGATGAACCTACTTAAAGTTACAAACTTATCATTCTAGATCTCCATTTCCCTCCTTGTCCTTGGGGATTTTACTCTTTTCATTACATCAATCTGCTTTAGATTGGCTCAATATCCCTAGAGTTTTCAATGAATCCACATAACTTTCCCAAAGAAAATCTAAATGAACATTTCAATGGATTCAACTTCTTTTCATACTTCTGGAGTACCTCAAACATCTCTGATAGATTTGACACATAGTCCGTTGGATTCTTTGATTTTACTAGCATCTCATCCATATACACCTCCATTACTGTTAAGTAGCTCATCATTCTTTAAACCAAATGATGCAACTTTGAAGCAATACAATCACAAGTTGGTGATGAAACTCACACGCACTTGATCTTGAATGTGCACTGCGATTTATTGTAGTTGGAATAGACATCCATAAATGAAAGTAATCAATGTCTAGTTGTTACATCCATGAGCGGTATATCCATAGAAGTGGAAAGCAATCCTTCCAGCATCATTCAAGTTTGAGTAATCAATGCATGTCTGTCACTTTTTGTTTGGCTTTCTACCTAACATATGATTTTCTATCCAATCTTGATAGCAAGACTCATGGGAAAAGTTGTTAGCCAACAACATAGTCGCTTCTTCCTCTAACACATTGGGTCTCTCTAGTTCCATGATGTGTCTCTTCTACCTTATAACGAGTACTTTAGGGTTGATGTATAATGTGTGGCATGGAGCTTCAATTTGGATCCCGCATATATCAGAATGATTTCAAAAAAACCCAGTAAGATCTCATTATATCCTTAGTCCAAGCTATGAACCAATTTTGACAACTTTCATGTGGTTGTCCTCATCCATTAGAATTGTGTTCGACAATTCAATTGGACTAGCCTTTACCCTATCCACCTCTTTTCATAGATCCACTACGTCATACTTCTTGCCAATGGATCCGAAGTAGGGCTCTGTAATTGCTATGCATCTTGAGACTTGATGCATAGGGTCTTCTTTACATTTTATCGATCCATTCTCTCTACATCTGGTTTTGTTGAGCTCTACCACGTACCATACCCTTCATGTATTTTGATTCCACTGGAAAACTCCAACTTTGATATAAGTCGGGAATTTCATTGTTAAGAACCATAAAGTTAAAGCCTTCCTAGAATCAGCAAGACATAATTGACCCGAAGTGCTGAGAAATAGTTAACGACCATGATCGTCTCTAGCCGCATACCTTTGTAGGATTTATCACTTATTCACATTATTTCATTGATGCATCCAATTAGAGATGTTGCCTTCCCAGTAAATCCTTAAAGGTGGATAGAGCAAGGTATAAAATTCTTTTCATTCAACCTCATCTCATTGGAAGCGTGCTTTAATATGCATTCACCAAGCTTTTACTATCGATCGACACCTAATGAACATTTAAAGGCCTAACCTTGGTTGTTATGACCATGGGTCAAAGGTTGGGTCTTTATTCCCATTAACATCCCTATTTTTGAATATAATATTGTCATCCATCACATTAAATTGTTTTTCCAAAGAAACATCCTCTACTGCAAAGTATCTTGTGGCGTGTGCTTCAATAATTTCCTATATTTCTCCATAGTATTCCAACCTTTTTACATGGAATGCTGACCTCTTGATATGTTCTTAATCAAAAAATCATCTTTTGGTGAGCCGAGAGCAAGCCCACTCATTCATTCTATATTAAATCGAGGTGGCTGGCTCGGAGGTTGATTAATTCCTTGTCCGCCTACTTGTAGATTCTTCACATATTGCTTCAATTTATTTTTCCTTACTAACTCCTAGATGATGTTCTTCAAGTTCCACAATCATTGGAATTGTGCCTATGAGTTTCATGGAATTAACAATACCATCCCAACTTTCTCTCTTCCTTTATCACTTACCATAAGGTCGGCTTCCAATATCTGACAATATTCTGAGTTGTAAGGTAAATATTATTCATGGAGTCGGTTAACTTTGTATGTTTCTCATTCCACATAAACCTAAACTGGTTTTAGTGTTCTTCTCTCATTTACCCTATATGATTATTCTTTCTCCTATTGCCAACATTATTGCTACCACCATTATTTTTACTTACATCACCCCTCTTTTCTATAAAGCTAGACTGTTCTCCTGCTCTCACAACATTTAACCTTTCTTTAGTTTCTACCTCTTACAAGTACATAAACTAATTCGCCTTCTTATGAAAGACCTTCAATGTTGTAAGCTTCATCATATCTAAGCCACTTTCCAAAATCAAAATCTTTACTCGTGCCTCCAACTAATGTCATTAACACCAAGTTGTTCTTAGAATTCTTTACCTCCATCATTATGGCATCAAACCTATTTAAGAAGTCTTTAAAAGAATTTCCTCTCCTTTACTTGACATTTTCCAATGACATCACATCATTAGGCTGGACTACATGAAATTTGAACTAACTTACAATCTTGTTTGTCGTTAGATCATAAGAACATATGAAACCTAGCTCAAGCTTGTAGAGTCACATCGTTGCAAATCCCTCTAAGAACAAAGTAAAACATCTAAGCATCGCTAACTATTCTGTATAGGCACCATCCATGTGCCAATCATACCTCAATAGTTATTGCGTAGGATCCATTAATCCACTGTACAATGACATTGTTTCCACTGTGAACCATTAAGGATATTGTTCTCCTCAAATTTTAGACGTAAATAGATTGTGGCCTGATGTGCTTTCCTATGCACCAACTTGGTTCTCTCTCTAGAGAAATCGCCTAGTCATTTCATCGATCGTACCATCATTTTATTTTTAGCTCCCTTGGTAGTAGGTGTAAAACTTTGTCTTCTACACAGTAAAATAAATAAATTTTAACTAAATAGAAATATTCAAAATTGATTTTTGATAATTATTATTTTAAAAATAATTTTTTACTTAATTGAAGTCTATTTAATAAAATATTTTTGCTTTAATATATTGAAATTAATCAATAAATTCTTTTCGGATAATATTTTGAAATTGAATAAAATGTTTTAATTGAATATAAAATATACTTAAAATGTAAATAATTGTTATATGATTAAAATAGTGAAAAGTAAATAAGCGGGCATTGAAATGAATGAAATTGTGTAGTTATTGAAATATAATTTGCAAAATGAATTATGGACCAATTAAAATTAAAATGAAATAAATTGAAAGAGCTGTTAAAAAAGGAAAAGAGTGGATAGACGGAAAAAGTAAATTAATTAAAACTTGCCCGAAATTAATAAGGCCCAAGCTCATTTAAATAAAATATCTTCTCTCCTTTTCTAAAAACTACTCCACATCACTCACTCAAGACCAATACCCGAACCTACATAACAATTTTAACTTAATAACCTAACATCAGAATTCATGATAGAATAAAACAAAAATGATCGTGCGAAGGCTCAAGGGGAGAATGGACGTCATGAATTCACTGATAGCTTTAAAGTCACAACATCGAGGCTCAGCGATGGTGTAAAGGTTGGGTTTAGGATGCGACCAAAGGTTGCATGTTTGATTGTAATAATGTGAGCAAGTATGCTCACGTGGTGGAAGGCGGTCGAAGCTGCATCGCGACCTGATGAAGGTCGTGCGTGGGTGCGAGCAGGCGACAATGGTGATGTGCATGCTTTTGTGGATTTGGGTTGCAAGGTGGAAGCTAGTGCAGTGGTGGTGTGGATATTTTGGGTGAATGAGGTGCATGAGAGGGAGGCGTGAGTAAGCAGCAGAGAAAATGGTTGCAGCTAGCGTTTAAGTAGTGGACAGTGAAGGCAATGGCAATAAGACTTCGCTTAGTATTTCCATGAGTTTATAACTCATTACTATATTTATTTCCTATTGCTCGAAAAATAGTTATCTCGTATATTAGTTGAATTGCTTGGTTGAAATGTTTGTTTGGGATATTGGATATGGTTTTATGTTTGATAGTAGAGTTTTGCGTATGTTGGATCGTTAAAATGCAAAGGGGACGTTGTCTGATCGCATTTTGATTTGAAAAGTTTATTTATATGTTGTATGGATGGCTGGAATTCGATGTAATTCAACTTGGGTCATGCGTAAAAAAATTTATATTGATAATTAGTTGATGATTTTGGAGAATTTCACTCGATGATTTATATTTTGGATGTTCGATTGCTTTTCTAGTTTTAAAAGATTTTTGAAAGCTTTGAAAAATTATTTATGGTATTTCAAAATTTAATTGAAGTATATTTGTAAATAAATAATAGTGATTGGAAAATAAAATGATTCAATTGAAATTGTTTTGGGAATAAAGTTGTTTTGAAACTGAAAATGGAGAATTTTCAATGGTATTAGAATATATGGAATTTTGTAGGTATAAATGAGGGATTTTAATAATATTTTGGAGTGGAAATTTCTTGTAAAGTGAATATTTAAGAAAAAGGATTTAAAGGTATTTTAAAAAAGGGATTTTTGATTATAAAATCTATTTTAAAGAGTTTTGAAATATATTCCTCCTTTTGTATATTTATTAGTTTGAAACTAATTTATTAGAGATTTTGTGATTTAATTCTATATAATGAATAAACATATTAGTAATATTGGGTGGTATGGAACGCTTGGTAATATTTTTTCGGTTATTATATTGACTCATATTATAGAATACTACTTGTTTGATGAGTATATTTTACTTGCTTCTAGTAAATGTTCGAGTAATACTGAGTGATATGGGATGCTCAAATGATGCTTATTTCATTACTATTAATGAGTAGGTGTCACTATATCCTGGAGATGGGTTAGGAATTTGTGGTATTGTCTAGAGGTGATTCCTTAGAGCTTAGTAGTTGAGTGTTCTATTACTCTCTAAGGGCTACAAGTTTGAGATATTCTAGAATTTATAGATTTATCCTCTTAGGACTAACTAACCGAGTGATTTTATTATTTACTCTTTGGACTAGTAGTCAAGGAATTATTATGTTGTTGCTCTCATTAGGATGTATGGAGTTGAGAGTACTTATTATTACTTTGTCAAGAGTATTTTGTTGCATCCTCTAAGGACTACCTAGTCAAGTATCATTATCTACTCTTAGGGCCAATAGATGAGGATTTGTTATGTTGAGATTCTCTCATCAAGACAAGTATAGTCGAGAGCAGTTGTTGTCACTCTCATCAGGACTTCTTTAGTTGAGAGTACTAGTTATTACTCTCATTGGTACTTACTAAGTCGAGTATTTATTGGGAATCTACGTCGTAGGGTTTACGCTACTATGGAGAGCATGTGAATTAGACAAACTAGATATGCTAGTTATCCATCCTGGTGGTCCTAATTATGGTGTTGTGCCCTGGATTCATAATTTAACATTGTTGAGTTTATAGGCTGAGAGTTATTTCTTTCACTAGAGCCATTGCCCGGACGTCACTTAAGGACCAACAGTCTATTACCAAGGGCAAGTAGGAGGCATGACCAATGCACAACGTAGTTTTGCAACATGTTTATGACATGCAATGGATGTGAATGTCATGATTATGGGACTAACTAATGGATTGTAGGAAATGGGTTATAGTCATTAGCGTTTCGTGCCGTAGTGACGCCATAAGTCAGTCTCCCATATTGATGACTTAGGTAGATCTATTATTTATGAGATTTTTTATATTATCACTTCACTAGAGATGAAGATCGTATGACATTTTAGACTAGCTGCATGTTAGTTTGCCATTTGAGGCAGCCTAACCCAAGATAACTGTGTGTTGTCTATCTATGATATTCAAGACTTGATGTGTTCTTGTCTATCATTCTCTCATAAGAGCCTATGGTTTAGAGGTCTCCTTCTTTTTGTATGATTTATTGTTTTTACACCCTAGGACCATTCAGTCGAGAGTTTTGCCTCTCTAAGGACTGTAGGTCTAGATTTATGGGTTTTGTTTATACTAAAAAGTGGAAAATCACCTAGAAAATGAAAGTGGATAACTAAATGAAGAAAATAAATTAAAATGAGAAATAATAGAACATATAAGACTTATAGTGGTTTGGCTAATCGTTTTCTACGTCTATTTAACTTTTTTGATGATCTTGATAGGTGTCTACAAGAACTGTTCATATAGATCGGTGAGGATCCCTGAAATTACAAGAATGATTTGATAATTCGTAATTAACTGAAAAAGATCCCCCAAAACCATGCTCCTGCCCCTCTATTTATAGCTGTAGGTTGCCGAAATCCTATCCACCATGTTCATGACCAAGTTTCGCATGTCTAAGAGGAGTTGTGCTAGGGAGATCGTGGCCACATCAGCAATAATCGGGAATTGGTACCGGTCATGAGATTGTCTTTTGGGTTTCTTTTTTGGCCTTGCATAGGCTCGACTTGTTCATGCCTTCATCTTTCTCACTTTATTTGCTTCGCTAGAGGCTTGGATCTGAGTGAATTTCTTGGTTCAGGGATAGGATAATAGTGTTTGGTTTGTGTCTTGATGGTGGTAGTGGATATGAACTTGTGAACCATCCTTTATAACATGGAATTGTTCGCGATCACCTTAACTTAGCAAAGCACGAAGCGGAAAATATTTTAGGGAGCTTTCAGGGATCGGCACCGAACCCATTTCAGGGATCGGTACTAATCCATACATTTTGATTTTTGGGCTTTGATGTTGTTGCTCAAAAGATATTATATGTGCAATAACATGTTTGGAGAATTTGTTACCTTTTGGGCTTGATTCATTGATTGCACTCGGCATTTGAGCTTGGTGGTCATGACTTTTGACTTCATGTCTTGATATCAAGTTTGGCTGATCAGATTTGTTCGAATATGGCCTGGTCACCAGGTTGGATAACATTTGCCTCTCAAAGTACATCTAGTTTTCCAACTAGAAATGCTTTGAAACAAGACAAATTGGAGATTCTACCTCAGATTTCAATTCTCACTTCGAAAGGTTGTCATCTTTTCCTCAGACCGCTTTAGTGAAGCGTAGTGTCCAATCATCACAACATTTCATTTAGCTTAGGCCTACAAACTTGATAGTATAAAGGTTGAAGCACGTCCTTCAAGCTTGTTATTCCAAACATGGAAACTTCCAACGATTTCCTTGCTCGGATTTTACAAGTTTGCACCTTTTTCCTTGGAATTCTAATAGCTCGATGCCACGTTGGCGTTTACAAAGCTGTAACATTCTTTTGTTGATTTGCATATGCACACATACCATGTGTACACATACATGTATATCATTCTCTCATTCATCACTTTCACACATATATGTATATATTCTTCCGTTTTTTATATAGAGTTTGGTACCGATCCATGTTCAGGGATCGATACCGATCCCAGCCTTCGTAGATCTATGCAAGAAAATTGCCTAGCTTTATGGGTTGTGACCAACATAAGCCCTGAACCTCCTCTTTTCCTTTCACTTTTGCTTTCTTTTATTTTCAAGGGCTTCAAGCTTAGGATCTCCATTAATGACAATGCCTTCAACCAATCTTTCAACTTCAAAGCCTTACGACCATTATCCGACACTGCTCGCTCCATCGCCAACGTCGTTGACTCCAAACTCTTGCAGATCTTAACTAAACCCAATCATTCTACACAAAAGATTTGAATTCTCACTTAAATCCTCTTAAAATTTTCGACTTTTCCATATAGGTTGGTAGTGATCTCGAGGGTCGATATTGTTGGAGCTTGCATCGGTGGCCACGCTTGATTTTAGGAAAGAGGACAATGCCCCTTGTGTTCGCTCTTGTGAATCGGCATTGAACCCACACTTAGGATTTTTACTTGAGTGACTCCAGCACTTGAGCACACTTTGTTTGATAGGGTGTTGATCCTATACTTAGGCAATTTTAATTTGAGCAATTTTGGTTGATTGAATGTACTTTACATTAAAATGGAAATTTCGTAAGTGTCGCCATGAGATTACCAATGTGTGCTCAACAATGCAAGGCCAGTTGGAACAGTCAGTGGTGACGGTTATTTCGGAAACTGATTTAGCCTTCAAATGAACATTCCGCAAACTTTACCAAATAGCTAGTTTGAACTTGATGATGCACTACACAATTCCACATGTATGCATTGCACCATACTTAATTGCATACGGTTTCCCATGCTAATGTGTCAGAATCGATAGATTGGCATATGTTGTATCCATTGGGTTTGGTACATTGACTTTACAGGGCTTTCTTTTCAGCATGACGACTGTAGCTTTTAATGCATTAGATATCACTTATTTGTCAAGTTTTGTTAATTATGGATCTCAGATGCTCCTCTTGTCACTCTACAATGACCATAGGTCCTTCGAATTCAATGTATGCTAAGTCTAATATCGAACCCAGCTCGACTACAGTCCCTATAGCAAGGCATACACCGACCTTATCTAGGTCACATTCCACCGGTCATGAAGCAAAACAACCTCTTGAAATGATCCCTTTGGGCAAGTAGAAGGTCCTTAGATGGAGGCTACTCCAGATGCAACCGTGGGGATGCCATTATATTGGATGACCCATTGGATTCTCCTACCTCAAAAATCGATGAAGAGTCTCTCAAGAGGATATGCGAGAGGCATGGCATCCCATTCGAGGATGTGACAGTCCTTTTTCAGCATCAATGGGAACATCTCCCGCCAATTGATACACTGCCTGTAACTGATACATGTGTATAGCTAGATGTGTCCCACCCTTCAACCAATTTATTCGTAGAGTTCTACAATTCATGAAGCTAGCTTTGGCCTAATTGCATCCTAACAGCTATGCTTTCTTAAATAGTGTGTTTATGATCTACGTTTAGCATCTGAATCACGAGCCCAACAACCAGGAAATCCGCTATCTATATAGTTTCAAGCATATAAAAGGGTCTTCTTTACTTACATACTTGGAACCCTCCAGGGGTTGTAGGATCGTAATGGGGACTTGAACAAATAGAGTTACCTCAAGCATGAGTTCTTTTTTTGTGTTGCCCGCCTGGTTTCTTGCAAAGATGGTTATCTGGATATAAGTCCTATTCTAATTCACTCTTTACCTCGCGAATTCCATAATATTAGTGGCTCAAACTTTTTTCTTTTTCTCATTTAGATACATCGAGAAGACTCAATGGCCCAGCTTTAATGGGCATCCTCACGACTCTTTATGAAGTCTCGCTTGAAGAAAGGGAGGTGAGATCGCTCCTCACAGATGAGAATTTGAGGGACCACAACCTACTAGAGGAGGGTCGTAGTGTCGGTCATGCTCCGACAACCGGTGAACGGTGATGACAATGATTCTTCATCAGGGAATGATGACGAGGGTCAAGGAGTTTCCCCAGTCCAAAGTCTTGTAGCTGGACCCAAAGAAATACATGAACACACCGAGGAAGGTGAAAGTGGTGGAGTAGATAACGGTGATGTTGATATGGGTCGTGAACCTTACAGTGACGAAGGTGACGATGATCAAGCTTTCCTTATGAAGCGGTAACCCAAAATAAAGATTGTCCTAATGTGGACTCCGACATAACCCCACCAGTCTCCATAATAGAGGATTCTAGTTTCTGAGGATATTTACAAAGACCTTGGCCTTATTCTAGATGAGTTTGATTTGTTTGGCTTGGGCAACAATATCATAGATATTGGGTCATCGATTTGTTTGCCTGATGAAGTGCCAACTACCCATAGGGGATGATCACCCCTGTTAGCAAATTATAGACCAATGATCCGTAGGGGGACATTGGGACACATACACACACTTGCATAACATTGCACTTAACCCAATTCACACCATGATCTCGTTTTGCTATTGCTAATTCACTCATGTTCCACTTGTAGGCATAATGGAGCACAAGACCATGTATGATGCTCTTAAGGGCCAGACCAATAAGCACAAGAGCCATAGTTCACGTACATATTCTCATGGTTCTAGTCATGATTTTGATACTAGTAGATAATTAGGCCGAGACCAAGAGGGCCAAGGTAGGGGCTATCAGTTTCATGATTCGTCCTTAAGGCGTAATTCCAGGTCGCTTTTGCACAAAAGTAGGGACAAATTCTCTGATTGACTTGACAACATCCCTCCCCCTAACGTTTCACATACCATAATGTTAATTTCCTTGACGGTGCATCAAACAACACAGCTTCATGTACCTCGATGTTTCGAATAGCCATATGGGCTTGTCGCTCCCGACACTTCCCATCATAGGGCTGGCAAAGGGCAGATGCAAACTCCCGTTACCACAACAGAGACACAAACCGCTTCTAATCCTCACATGGAAACTCTAAAATGTCAATTTCCAAATATTTTCTTTAATGGAGTCAAGTTTTCTCTTGACTTAAAGGATATCCCCTCGCACATCAAACACAAAACTACAGCTTATGTTAAGGATGCATATAATTAGTACTTTATAAGGAAAAGGCTGGTTTGAAGTGATTTCTGAATGTTCTGAAAGAAGGAAGTGGAAATTAAAGGCCTGAAACTTGAGGCAACACAAGATAAACACATCACAACCTATCTCGATGGGGAAGTTGCAAAGTTAAACAAGGAGCAAGATGAGGCAAAGAAAAAGGTGGACCTAACTAAGTCGATCGAGTTGGAGCAACAAAGTCATGAAAAACAGATTAAATACGCTCACCACAGGAGTCGTATATTGTCTTAGAAGAACGACTGACTATCTAAGGAGCTGGAATAGGTGATGAAAAAGTGCTGAGAAGAAGAAAAAGGACGATGCTTTTAATATAGCCCAGGGCTACTATGAGGAATTGCTAGATGCCCGCTAGGTAAGGGATGTCGTGGAGACTTGGGCGAAAGATGTGGAGAAAAAAGTTGAAGCCATGAAGAAGCAGATCAAAGATGAGTTCGAGCCAATAATAGTTTGCTACAATGCTAACGTAATCAAATTCAGGAACTTGAAATGGCTCGATTATGACCACCTTAGTGATTTGGCCTTAGCAAAGGAAGAGATCATGAATGGGAAGAGCTGAAGTTGACATGGAGAAATTGAAATGTGATCTTTAGACAAGAAAGAGGTTGAAGCGTTAGAGCCAACGAGCTAATTCTGCACCCCGATTTAGCTGTTGGGCCATAGAAAGATCAATCTGAAGACTTGCGTCTGCTCCCTAGGATGCAACAATAAACCTTACTTCTGGAGCTTTGACTGCTTCAATATCTTCCTCAGATGCTCAATATAATCCAGATGAATCTCATCTACAAAGGACAACTATTTTATGCCATATTTTGAAAGGCAGTTCCGATGGTACTCAGTTCATGTTGAGCTCAAATATGGTGGAGTATATCACTAACCTCACATGTATTGTAGAAGGCTCATATAACAACAATCAATGTCACTAACCTCTCCTTTTATGTTTCTCAAGTTTTCGGTCAGCTCTAATTGTCTTCTTGCCTAAAAGGGCTCATCGACGAGGACATCAGTCGCCGTGTCACCTTCCCAAACGCTCCTAAATATCCCAACCGACAAAACTCCTAGCCCTAGAGATGAAATGATTCATGCCTTGGAACCAGACGTGACGGTGGACTTTCACATGGAATAGGAGGAAGAAGACATCATTGTAATTAGAGCTTCTGATCCTCTCTTGGGGTGTGCCACTATAGAGGAGACGCTCCAAACTCAAGTCCTACGGGCTAAGGAGATCAAGAAGGAGAAAGATGTTGATATACCTCCTTTCCTGTCCACCTCATTACCCAGTCATCCTATATTTTTGCCTCCAAAGGGTTATAAAGGCAAGGCCAAGAGCCAAGGAAGCCTGGTGAGTCAGGAACGCCCCCTCCAAGGAGAAGAAAAAGGAGACGAAGAAGTGGAAGAAGGTTTAGTTGCACCCTACCTTGTTTCTATTGTGTTTGATTTTGTCCAAGACTCATGTATATAGGCTGAAGTTGTGCAAGTACAGCACTCGCTTTTGGTTTAAGTAGTATGTGAATAAATTTTAGACTTGTTTTTTTTTCAAGCCTTGTGGTAATTCGTCTAAATATCAAGAGATGCACTTATTATTTTCACTTATACACATATGAATCATTTCTCCACCATCACTTGGCCGAGTTAGTATCCCATCTTGTTTATTTCCAATCAATCTCCATTTGACTAGCAATTACAGCTGAGATCAAGTTATCTCTTTAATTGAGAAGTTCTGATGCTGAAGGCTATCTCCTGGCACCCTTTCTCGGTCATGCCTAACTCTAGGCTTCGATCGAGTTTGATCATTTGAACTAGTGATTCGAATATCCCTCTTTGGGATATTTGCGTTCGACCAAGCCTAACTATAGGCATCGATCGGAGTTGATCATCTAGAGCGAGGATTTAGACATCCCTCTTCAAGATGTTCGACTTCGACCAAGCCTAACTCCGAGTATCGATCGATGTCTGTATAAAATCTCGCCCGACTCCAAACTTTGACCTTTCACCTCCTCTGGGAAAGGTGTCGATGCTCAACCAAACTCCGGGCATGAGCTGTTGGGGCGAATTGTCTTATTCCACCCTTGAATGTTTATACTAAGCTATAGGTTAAAGGAGTTAGTAGGCATCTATCTCCGGATACTAGGAATGATTTCACTTCAAGGATCCGACCATGGACCTTAGAAGTTCGGTTGGCACCTATATTTGGATACCTTCATTTCATGCATGTAGATTCATTTGCATTTATCACTGTTCATAGTTTATGTTTAGATAAAGATAAGTTCGTAGATTTCGAAAGCCATTTCATTTTATATTCACAACAAATGACAGATTCTGTCTTGTTACATACGAATCGATCAAATATTTACAAAGTCAGATTTTAAGTGAAATAGCATCGTAAATGTTCGTCATTCCATGCCCGTGGGAGTGAGTTCCCATCCATAGTTGCCAGCATGAACATTTCATCTCCAAGCTTATGTTCAACTTCGTACAGACCTTCCCAGCTCGGGCCCATGTTCACAGGGCTAGGGAAGATCCATCTCAAGACAAGGTTGCCAATCTCAAAGTTCTGGCTCCTGACCTTAGTGTTGTGATATCGGGCTACTCGTCTTCGATGTGCTACCGCTCTCAAGTCGGCTTTATAACGCTTCTCATCAATCATGTCTAGTGACTCCAACAAGAGTTCCTCATTTTTTTAGGGTTGTAATGAGTTACTTGGTGAGAAGGCACTTTCAATTTGATTGGAATCATAGCCTTTGATCTGTAGGCTAAAGCAAATGGAGAATGACTGGTTGCGGACTTGTGGATTGTTCTATAAGCCTAAAGCACCAATAATAGTTCATCAATCCACTTGCCTTTAGCCTTTTCCAATCGCTTCTTGAGAATAGACTTGATTATTTTGTTCACAACTTCTACCTATCCATTTTCTAATGGATGTGCTACAATCGCAAATCTCTTCTCGACACGATGGAGGTTGCAAAAGGTTTTGAATTCATCACTGTCGAATCAGGTCCCATTTTCAAAAATGGTCGTTCAAGGGAGCCCAAATCAACATATTATATTCTTAACTATATAGTTGATTTGTCTCTTTGTGGTAATCATGGCTAGTAAGTTCTCTTCAGCCCATTTGATGAAGTAATCAACTGCGACGGTGGCATACTTCACACTACCATTAGACATTGGCAACACACCAATCATATCGATCCCCCAAACCGTAAATGGCCGTGGACTTGCTATTTGCGTAATTTCCATTGGCAGGGCTCTAGGAATCTTTGCGAACCTTTTGCATCGATCGTACCTCCTAGTGTAATCAGTTGCATCCCGATTGATGGTTGGCCAGAAATATCCATAGCGAAGAATCTTCTTTGCTAAGGTTTGACCCCTGCATGGTTACCGAAAGCCCCTTCATAGACGTCTATTAGTATTCTTTTAGCTTTGTTGCTAGCCACACATCGCATTTTGATGACTAAGAAACCATTCCGGTACATGGCACTTTCTTAAATAACAAATTGTGAGGCGTTGCGGAGGAGCTTTCGCCGTTGGTTCCTTCAGTTGGAAAGGATCCCTTTCATCAAATAATCCTTGATCAGATTCATCCAAGACTCCTTTTCATATTAGCCTCCAAGATCCAATTGACATCCATCTAGTCGATGCTTAAAGCTGATAATACTTCCATCGGAACCATGCTCATGAGTTGCGCGTCTCCTGAACTAGCCTACTTAGCCAGCGAATCATCTTTTGCATTTTCCTTTGTGGGAATATGTGTTATAGCATAATACTCAATCTGGCTTAACAACTCCAGGGCCTTGGTTAAGCAAGGAGCTAGCCTTGCTCCTTTTGCTTGAAATTCCTTCCTTACTTGGCACACCACCAGTTGGAAAATGCAGAAAATATGTAATGTTTTGACACCCAACTCTCTTGCAATCTTGAGTCCCATAATTAGTGCTTTGTTTTCAGCTTTGTTATTCATCGAGGGAAACTAAAGTTTCAAGGCATAGTAGATCGAGCGTTCCTCAAGGGTTGCTAGGATAATACCTGCCCTCAAGCAATGCTCGTTGGATGCCCTGTCGGTACACGTCTTCTATTTAACACTTCGTTCTAAACCACCTCTACGTAATCGTCCGAGTTGTGTATTCGACAATGAAGCCTGCTAAGACCTAGCCTTGGATCGCTCTCAGGGGATGGTATGCTATGTCATATTGACTCAACTTGATGTTTCACATAAGCAGTCTTCCCAATGGCTCAGGTCATTGCAGAATCTGTCTCAAGGGTTGATCAGTCAATAACTCAATCAGGTAAGCTAGAAATATAGACAAAGTTTCCTCGATGCCATCAACAAGCATTAAGCTAGCTTCTCTAGCATTAGATAATTTCTCTCTGCCCTCATTAATTACTTACTGATGTAATATACTAGCTATTGGACTCTGGATTCCTCGCGCATGAGTGCAACATTCAGGATGTGAATCGATATTGCCAGATAGATAAGTGAGTCCTCTCCCTCCAAAGGCTTCGATAGGATGGGCGGTCTTTCCAAATGATCAACCAAAGACTAGAAAGCATCTTTGCACTGCTGTGTCTAAGCAAAATTTCTCTTCCCTACTTTGAGGACATTGAAGAATGGTATGCACTTGTCGGTGGCTCTTGAAATGAAATGGCTTAGCACGGCTATCTTTCCATGCAAACGCTACTCTTCTTTGATTGTCTCTGAAGCCTTCACATTCCTTAAAGCTTCGATCTTCTCCGAATTAGCTTTAATCCCTCTCAAGTTTACAATGAACCTTAAGAACTTCCCTGACACAACTCCAAATGAGCATTTCAAAGGGTTGAGTTTCATTCCTTATTTTTGAAGTACACTAAAAATCTCCACCAAATCCTCCATGATTAATAGACCATCGCGACTTCACCATCATATCATTGAACGCTCGATTTTCTCCTTGAACATGGAATTAATCGATCTTTAATATGTTTTTCTTATATTCTTCAAACGAAAGGGCATGACAAGATAATAATATAGTCCTAGGTTAGTTATGAAGTTGGTGTGTTCCTGATCTGGGACATCCATTGGAATCTGGTTATAGCCAAAATAAGCGTCCATAAACGATAATAGTTCATGCCCGATAGTTGAATCCACCAATTGATCGATCTTCAGGAGCGAGAAGCTGTCCTTTGTGCATGCCTTATTCAGATCCGAAAATTGTCGATGCACATCCTTAATTTACCATTATATTTCTTGACCAAGACTGGATTCGATGCCCATTCCGGGTATAGAGCGTCGCGGATGAAGCCATTGTCCTTCAGCTTAACCACCTCCTCTTTCAGAGCAGCAGATCACTCCGGACCTAGGCTGCGTCATTTCTGGTTTACAGGGACATATTTAGAGTTCACATTCAATGTGTGGCATGCTTTCTTTGGCGACATACCATACACGTCGGAATGTGTCCAAGCAAACACATCCAAGTTCGCTTAAGAAAACCCATCGGCTCTTTTATTATTCTAATGCTAAGTTGACACCCGATCTCCAGGACCTATGTAGGATTGTCCTGACAGACTTGGATGTTGATTGTCAACTCGACGGGGGCCGCCCTTGCATCCTTTAGCTCTATCCTCGGATCCATAGCCTTATGAAATCAACTATGCCACCTAAGCTAGGGCTTAAGTTGTTAATCAGGTTTTAACCAAGCAGAATTCAACGGCCAAGACGAGGAAGAATGACTCAAGAACTTGAAAACAAACTTAAAAGAAGTAGAGAATCAAACTCAAGAAATATCATCAACTTTGGAGCTAAGGAAAGCTGTTAGTACTGAGAGGTTTCCTCTCATTACCAGGAGCTTTTTCCTTGCACTTTAGCACTACAAAATCCATATACTTTGTACTTTACTCCAACCTCTTGTGGTCAAGTACTGTTCTTAGAGTCTAGATCAGCAATTCTTAGGATTAACGAGAAGAAAACAAAGAAAGCAGGATAGTTCAAATGTTTCGAGAGAATTTTCAGAATCAACTTGAAGATTATGGAAAGGAGCTTGAAACATATCAAAATGGAGATAGAAGAATGAAGCAAGTCAAAGAGTTAACTTTGCATGAGCCAAAACCAGTCGATACCGAGAGGTCTCTATGGCCTTTGGGCCCTACTTTATCACATGTATGGTATTGGGCTTGCTCCCGGACTTTAATGTAAGCAGGCTCCTGAACCTATACACATATTTATCTATAAATATCAACCCTACTACAACTAAAGAAGGATCTTGGACACTACTCCTTCTTTATCTACTACCTCCCCCTCATTATAGTTTCCTAAGCAGATACTATTAGTAGTTCTAAGCTTAAGAACATGTCAATCCCTTGTCTAGTTACTCTAATTCTCTATAATCATTAAACTATATGGTGGACGTAGGCTAGAGATTGCCAAACCACTAACAAAATATTATGTCTTGCAGTTCTTTTTCTACTATTTTGCTATTATATGCTAGATCTAGGTCTTACAGTTTTCCACTACCTATCTTTGGGTGTTGATCCATATTAGCATCAACATTTTGGTGCATTCACAGATAATTCTGTATCCAGGCTTACATCTAGCTCTCTACTTGGGATTGGAAAGATCCAGAAGTTAGAATAGAAAACTTGTTTTAAGAACTCAAAGGATTGCTAATGGAATTTCAAGGCACTAAGTAGATCCAATAGATCCTCTGAAGCTATGGCTGGTGGTGATGAAGGGAATGCTCATCAAGTTAAAGTTAATAATTAACATCCTCTGCTTAACAGAAAATAGTTACCAAAGGAGAGATTGAATAAAATTTTATAGGAATTGAACCAAAAGATGGTGGATAGTCAAAATGCATTGATGGATAAGATGGATGCTTTGCTAAACCTGCAGCCACGAAGAACCAGGAGAACTAGAAGGGAAACTTCACTTGGATTAGAACAAGTAAACTCCTCTGTTTTTGGCCTAAACAAAAGAGATAGGAAGCAAAAGAAGAAGGTAGGAATCACAAGAGTTGTCGAAGGACTTGTAGGAGGAAGCAGAAGTGCTTCCTTGCAAGAAAATCATCTGGTATCGAGAGGAATCCTCTCGATACAGAGAGGAATTTAGGAGGGGTGTTTCTTAACAAGGTGATGTATTTGTGGTTTTTGATAAAGAAGTGGATTTGCAGCTTGATGATGATGGTTTAGAGTTGGATATTGATGCTAATGAAGATGGAGTTTAGACAGTAGTAGCTTAACCGACCACACGTCTACGAAACACCAAAGAAGTGGTTCTCCCAGAGACAGGAGGAACTAGACATTAGCTGACAAATCGAGATCATTTACGGAGCCAAACGCTTAGCGTATCCCCTGATAGTCGATCTTCGAATTACTGTGCTAGTGAAGAATACATAGATGATATGGTTAAATGGTTGGTGGAGGAAAGTAAAGGAAGAAAGAATGAAGATTGGGGTTTTGCACAAAGTAGGACTTCGTTCATCAAAAATATTTTGAGGAAAAGAGTACCCTAGAAAGTTCGCGATGCCAATGATGTCATCATATAATGGAACAACCGGCCCTATATAGTACTTACCCAAGTACAAATGGCCTATGGATAGAGCTAGAGTACGAATGTTGTTCATTATAGATGTTTCCCTAATTTCTTGGAAGGAGTCGCTTCCATGTGGTTCACTAGGCTCACGCCAAGGTGTATATCTACATTTGATGAATTAGCCAATAAGTTTCTAAAGTAGTTTAGGCTCTATGTTGCATGACCAAAGGACATGATTTCTCTGTCTGGCTTGTCTCAAGGATCCAAGGAGTCACTAAAGAGTTTCTTGAATCAATTTAACATCGTTGTTATAAAGGTTAGCAATCCTAAGGAAGATCTTATATTCATGGCACTCATCTAACGCATTCACCTAGAAATGGATTTTGGTAGATGGCTGAAGATGAAACAACCAACTATTGTGGAAGAATTCTATTTAAAAGAAAACTAGTTTCTGTGGTTAGAGGAAGCAAGCCTGGTTGAAGGAAAGGATAGTGATGGAAATTCGAAGGAGGTAATTCAAAGCAATGTGGCGGTTAAACATGGTGGAGAAAACTCTGATCGAGTTATAGGAAATGCTGGAAATTCTAGGATTGGAAAATGAGGAACAAAACCTCTTGTAACAGGCGTAACAAGAAAAGGAAGTGCCCTAGAAATATGCGACCAAAGGATTATATGCCCCTGAATGACACATTGGAAAATATTTATCTCGCTACTTAAGGAACCGAGCAATACAAGAAACTGCCCAAAAGGAAGGCAATAAAGAAAGAGAAACGTTCTAGGAAGTTCTATCGCTTCCACAGAACTCATGGGCACAACACGAATGAATGCCCTCACTTGAAGGACTTGATTGAGGTGCTGATATGGAAAAATAGACTCTAGCAGTATATCAAGCAACAATATAATGCCATGGCGAGGCTAGGTGGCGGCCATGGCTGTGGGCTGCCTGGATCGGAGGAAGGAAGCTTCGGAGCAGAGTTCGGCTGAGGCGGGGTGAGGGGAGGACGCGATTTGTGGAAAAGAGGCGGTGAAGGCAAGCTTTGTTCGATTTATTTCCTCCAGAGAAGGTATGTATGGTTTCCAGTTATATAACTTGATTTTCTCAGCACCAAAAAATAAAGAAGAGGAGAGAAAGCAAAAGGAAATGAACGCATTGGAAATATATATTGAACCGGAAAAGAAGCAAGCTGACTGTGAAATGAATTGAACCAATGAAAAATGAAAATAGGGAATAGTAAAAGTCACAACAGGTCAATTCAGAAAAATAAATAAAGCAGTTAATGGCTTGATTGGACAACACATTTCGAATTTTGAAACCGAAGGACATCGTAGAGTCATAAATTATGGTACCGTTACAACGGACAGTTTAATTGTTTCCGTCGCGTACCGGACCTCAAATACAGAAATAAATATACCGCTGAGATCAGCACGATGAGACGATCAAAACGGCATACAGATATCAGTGGTATGATTGAATTATAAAAATTCGAATTTTCTACTAATAGAAAATGCAGCAAAAACGTAGAAAAATAAGATCGACGGATCTAAAGAAGTCCGAATTTGGAAAAACGAAAAATGACGTTTTAGTCAAAAGAGGAATTAGAATTTTTCTATGTAAAAATATTCAGGTTTGGAAAACATTTTATTATCATCAATTTTAACTAATATAAATTGGAATAAAATTACACTAGAAAATAAACTTCCAAATTATCTGATTAAAATTTACCTGTTGCTATGATTAATTAGACGTATTCCAAATATCAAATTTTTATTTCAAAATTTTATCGTTTAAAATTTCACAAAATTTCAACTAATTACGTTATTAAAACGGTTAAAATTTACGGGTCGTTACACTCTCCCCCACTCAAAACTTTTCGTCCCCGAAAAGGAAGGAGGTAGGAGAATAGAAACAACTAGAAAGAAAATAGATTGGAATACAAGTAAAACAATTAATTTAAACCATATAAATTTCAATTTAAATTAATTTATTAATATTTAACAATTTGGTTAAATCCCTTTGAGTTCACTTAAGTTAAATCAATCTATCTATTCCTAAATTCATTACCTTATTATCTAGTCATCCTCAATTAACAATTCCTAAATCATCAATTTGTATAATCAATTATTGTACTCATATTTTATTCAACAGATTTAATTCTTTTATTCCAAATTATTATTAAGTTTATTCCACTTAATATATCTTATTACATATATTTAAACCATATAAATTAATTTAAACCATATAAATTTCAATTTAAATTAATTTATATTCAATAATTGGTTTAAATTTAAGGTATTTCCATAAGTTGATCTAATTTCAATTTGTTAATTCTTTCAGAACAAAATTTATTATATTCATCTCATTCAATTAACTTATTATTCTATCATCTTTATTAGCATTTTTTATAATTAAAATCTAAGTGTATAACATTTATTATAAACACTCAAATTTTATTTATAAAATCATTGTATATTGTATATTATCCAATTACATTTTAACTTCTGAATAGTTTAGGTGAGTTATATTGAAATGCATTTTAGTACTATACAAATAAAATTTTCAAATTCAATTATTTCAAGTTTAAATATTTATCCAAAATTTTTGACTTCAGTTTAAAATTGAAATCATCATTAAATCATAAACTTAAGAATTTAAATCTCCGATTTTCTTCAAACAATTTTAAGATAAATATATATAGTATATATTAGATCAAAATTAAATCTTTATACATATAATAAATCAAGTCATACCACAGAAATTCAAATCAAATTAAATTTCCAAACAAAGTGTAGCAAAGCTACTGAATGGTCTCTTCACTTCGAAACTCGAAAATGAATGTCGATGATGCGGCCGCCATCACTGAAATTATTTTCCAACGACAAAGAGAAGAGCACTAATTTCAACATTTTAAAATTCTTTGAAAATGGTTTCTATTTGAAAATACCTTCAATAATATACATTTTAAAAAAATTTAAAAACCAAAGCTTGAAATCACTGGAAATTCAATTCTCAAATTCTAAATTTTAAATTCATTTAAATTTCAAATCAGTTTATAACCCATGTTTTAAAAATTCATTTATAGAACAATAAGTGATAATCAATTATTATCATTTCAACAACCAATTTAATTAACTTATAAAATTTCAGAAAATTTTACTTATATATATTTATAACATATTCATACAAATTTATTTCATTTACCAAATTTGAAAATAATATTGTGTCAGTTTGCTCTATTCAAGTGTTTTGGAAATCCTATCGATAGCGTTGATCAGACGAATCGATCGAAAATCCAAATCAACATCAACAACTCAAACAACACTATAAAACATTTTATATTAATTACAAATACACTTCCTCGCTCGACGATACAAGAATGGATTTCAAAGCAACGACAGAGATTCAAATTTGATGGACTCAAATCAAAGAGAATTTTGATTCGAAGATAGGTTTGAAACAAAGATGAGATGATTAAATAACAAAATAGGAAGATGGATAAGTTTATATAAATCGTAGGCAACCTTAACCGGGTTGACCGTGACTTAAAGAATAAGACCGATGCAGAATTCCGAGGCAAATCGACATTCGATCGCAAGAGATAGAATTCAGGCATAGCAGGAGATAGATAGCATCGTAAACCGAGGATACAGAAATCTCTGGTGAATCAATACCAATTGTAAAGGAGTTTCACCTCTTTACAAATCATTTGGAGATTGGCGAGACCGCCGAGTTATTATAGAGATCATTCGAAGTGGAGTTATGGGATACTCCAGAATTAAAAGACACGAATAGGGAAGACACGAATGGACTTTGGAACCGAAGGGAACGTTCCAAAATTCAAAGAAACCGAGTCAAAGAAGAAGGAATTCAAGCTCGAACGAAAGTGATTATGTAATTGAATTTTACTTTATATGCTGAGTTTTGCCTAAAACCAGAGCTCTGATACCAACTGTAACAACCCACTATTTTGGACCATTCAAATCGACAATAAATCCACACATGTCGGACTTGAATAATTCAAAACAATAGATTGTTAATTTAAATTGGCAAAACTCAGCATATACAGTAAATAAATAAATCTCAGAATCACAGACACTGAGTAATAAACAATAATGCAGCGGAAACAAAAGAATAGTAGTTCATGAAGCTACTATATATATAACAGAGTTAAACAAGATACAACAGAAGTCACGAGTACATAGATGTCTCAATACAATAATCAAATACAAGATCTAAATACATCACTGGAATCAACTGAATAACTGAAAGCAAGATAGGTAGCTGGATCTCCAAGCGAAGCTCCAACTCCAAAGGTGAGTCTCGAATACTGTATCACTCATTCTGACCCGAGCGTAAAGCAAAACACAAAACACTCGAGTAAGGATTAACATTCTTATATCAATAAATCCAACTCAAGTGAAATAACGACTGAAATACAAGTAACTCAAAGGATGTTTGGGATAACCATCCTCTAAGGACCCATTAAACTATCTATATATACAGTAGAATACGCTAAGTAGATAATGTCTAATCAGTAAAGTACGATATCAAAATAGCGTTAAGTCATGGCCCATTCCACCCTTAACACATTTTTACCATGTCATAGTCTATACAACACCGTAAGCCCCACCGTAAACTAGTGGTTATCAGAGGGTACCCCATAGGTATAACACAAAACAAATCGTAGTGGTCGCAAATAAGATAATCAGTATGACAAGGTACATGAGGCGATACCAACTAGGATACTAGTAGTTGCCTGATCCGGACTGATGTTGAGCATAGCAGCTACTACCTCAACACCGCGAAACAACACTCCCAAAATCGAGGGGTGCACCCAAATCGAATCACAAAAGTAATAGATATGGTAACGAAGAAGTGTGTCCGCTAGAGGTGGCGAACCTCAATGGCCCAGCGCGGCTCCTGTTTTAGTCATGTCATGGGTCATCCAATATCATTCTCTTTCTTCAGTCAACGCGTTCACCAAACCATCCACTTCATTCTGGATCAACACTCCACGTATATTAGTTATTAAAGTGGTTTTCGGTATTGACAGAGAGTATGTCCATATTTGATCCCGATTTCTTTAATAACTATGTATTAATTACACCGATGGTCCTTTAGTAAACTTTCTAAATAGTTTATATTTCAAACCGAAATATCATTGCCATTTCAAAACCATATCCATACGATATCAATTTCAGTTTAAATAAATCTATTTCCAAAATCATATACCTTTCCACAGTTATATCGTTTTTGAAATCGTAAGTCTTTTAAAATCAAAACACTTTGGAAATAAAAACCTTGAAATTCATAACACTTTGAAGCTATAGTTTGAAATCATAACATTTGGAATTCATAACACTTTCCTCTTAAACAGTTTAGATATTAAAATTAGTGTATATAATAAAATAGTTTATAAAATAAAAATAGTTTATATAAAATAGTTATAAGTTAAAATAGTTTATAATAAAATAATATATATTGCAAATGATTTATATAAAATAGTTTATATTAAAATAATTTTTAAAGTAAAATATAAATAGTTGTAGATATAGTTTAAAAATACTTTATACAATAAAATAGCTTCCACAAATTCACAAATCGATTCAACTCAACTCGGATTCCAAAATTCAAATTTAATCAAATCTCAAATCATCAATTTCAATTCGATTCAGTTTCTAAATAGACCATTTCAAATTATCAATTTCAAATACATATTTGAACCACAAAATAAACCATTAAATTTCAATATATTTCAAAGCTTTAAATATTCCACATTTCAAAAACTAAATTTGATAATTCCATTTATATCTAAATTTAATTTCATTACATTTAGTTTCTGAGATATTTCTTTAATCATTTCAATACATCTAACTAGAACTTTAATTTACAAATTTATATATACAAAATATCCCTTTTAAATTTATATAAGTTTGAAATATTCATTTAAGCCACTTTTTTTTATCAAATTCAAGTTATAAAACATATCTTAAGATTTCAAATTTAATAGATTTCGAATCAAACTTATTTAAGTATAATTATTAAATAATTAAGAATTCCAAATCAATTTCAAATTTATCTTTCAACCTGAAACATTATAAACTCTATATTTAAAAATATAAATTTTACATAAATACTCAAAACATATTTTATATTGATTCAAATCAACTTTAATAAATCTTTAAAATTAATATTTATTAAAACCATATATTTCTTTTCAAAACAATAGAAATCATTTTCAAAATATTTATATATATAGACCAATGGCGTTTGTATATAATTTTCTATCCTATGGTCAAGTGATACAGATATATATCATTTCAATCCGTAGTTTAGATTATATTCGGGTTTATATCTTTTCAACCCAAAATCCCAAATTCAATTCAATTGAAAATCGCTTGGGTTTATCATTTCAACCCATAACGATTTTCTCCTATTCTACAAATCGTTCGGGTATGTATCATTTCAACCCATAGTGAATTCTATATTAACAGGGAACTTGCAGAGTGATAACAGATATGATAAAAAATATAACAACGATAATAGACATATATCATCAGTGATAAATAACAGATAATGGTATCAGATGTCATAGATGAACAGATATAGATAATGGCATATATATAGAAATATAAATTACAGATAAATGTGTCAGATGTCACAGGTGAACAGATATAGATGATGGCATATATATATATATAGCAATGTAAATAACTAGCAGCAGCATATTTCAATTGTCGTTTCAATTGAAATCAAATTTAATAAATAAAAGAACGTTAATCATGAGTGATTGCTCACCTTTCGAGGCTAGAGAGAACAGGAGATGACACGGATACGCATACTGATATTGAAGTACGGATCCAAGCATGGATTCCAAAACATAGTTAGCTGGGCATGAATTAGATGGACAAAGCTGATAATAAGGCATTGATGAAATGAATCAGAATCAGCCAGATATTTGTACAGAAAATATATTTTATTATTGTCATTTCCATGAAATTAATATTTAATTTAAAACAAATATTAAAATAATATATATATGTATAGTTAAAAATCAATGTTTTAAAATAAAACACATATATTAAAATCAACATATATATATATATATATATATATCATATATTCTGAAATAAATACTTATGTATATACTTATTTTAAAAATACAAAACACTTATATATATTATAATTTATTTCTTTCAAATGCCATAACATATTATATATGTACATTTAAAAATAGTAACAATGACTTATATATATATATACTAACGTATATACAATTTAAATTTATAAACATATCCATATAACTTATATGTAGATCTTAACATCACTTTGTATGCATACAGCCTTCTAAAACACATCACACTAAAATCATAGATTTAACATATCCTTTATTCAAAGTCAGGCATTAAATATCACTATATAATAACAAGCTACCCATATTTGAATATAATACAAGTATTTCAAAACAAACATATATAACTTTTAGGTATAACAGAACATGTCATATACTTATATGTTGAAATATTACAAACTGTAACACAGACTATAACAAAACAAGAAACAAAATAGCTTTATAAACTTGTATACTTATATCAAAACGTGTGACATACTTAAACAGTTTTTTTTCTCCTTTTTTTTATATATACCTTATAAATTATAAACTGTATAAACTTTTATAACTTAAAATACTTTATATTATATATACTGTAACCATTAAAATATATATGTAACAATGTATATATGTAGACATATATAAGTATACCCAACTATATATATATATATCTCTCTGTTATAACAAATATATATAAATTTTTCAAAACGTATACAGACTTTTATATAAATCACCTATAAATTTGTCTCAGTAAACATATATATCATTGAAATATATAGACTACTTATATACCATCATATTATATAACAAACAACATTATATATGTGCAGAAATTATATGCGTATGATTAGATATATTATTATATACTATACATATTCATGCAAACTATCAACAGTTAAAAATAAACGTATTATATATACATACTTCATAGCAATCTTTTAGAACATAGCTTATATAAACTTACTATATACACTAATACATACTGTGACCATTATATTATATTTTAAAGGCCAATGTTTATTATAGAATCAAGATAACATACTAGCATATGAAATGTCATATACGTATACTATAAACTGTATATATACTATATATATAAACATCAAACATAATATAATATATATATAAATATACATATATATATTACTCACATAAGAAGAAGGAGGCTAAGGGTCTTTGGCTAGAGCATCGAAGGAGAAGGCATGGCCACTAGAAGGAGGGGTTGTCACCAAGGTGATGGCTCGGCATGCCTGGACTCGGTGGGTGAGTTCGGCCGTCGACGTGGGTGGCTGATGAGAGGGTGGCGGCGAAAGGTGGGTTTGTGATGGGTGGTTTCCTGTGTGCGCTGCGAGGAGGAAGGTGGCGATGCGGTCGAAGATTGGAGAGTGGAGGACCTGGCATGCGGCAGAGAAATGAAGGAGGAAATGGAAAGGAAGGGGAGATGAGGCCATAGGTGCGTTGATGCCATGGCGAGGCTAGGTGGCGGCCATTGGCTGTGGGCTGCCTGGATCGGAGGAAGGAAGCTTCGGAGCAGAATTCGGTTGAGGCGGGGTGAGGGGCAGACGCGATTTGTGGAAAAGAGGCGTTGAAGGCAAGATTTGTTCGATTTATTTCCTCCAGAGAAGGTATGTATGGTTTCCAGTTATATAACTTGATTTTCTCAACACCAAAAAATAAAGAAGAGGAGAGAAAGCAAAAGGAAATGAACGCATTGGAAATATATATTGAATCGGAAAAGAAGCAAGCTGACTGTGAAATGAATTGAACCAATGAAAAATGAAAATAGGGAATAGTAAAAGTCACAACAGGTCAATTCAGAAAAATAAATAAAGAAGTTAATGGCTTGATTGGACAACACATTTCGAATTTTGAAATCGAAGGACATCGTAGAGTCATAAATTATGGTACCGTTACAACGAACGGTTTAATTGTTTCTGTCGCATACTGGACCTCAAATACAGAAATAAATATACCGTTGAGATCAACACGACGAGATGATCAAAACGGCATACAGATATCAGTGGTATGATTGAATTATAAAAATTCGAATTTTCTACTAACGGAAAATGCAGCAAAAACGCAGAAAAATAAGATCGATGGAGCTAAAGAAGTTCGAATTTGGAAAAACAAAAAATGGCGTTTTAGTCAGAAGAGGAATTAGAATTTTTCTATGTAAAAATATTCAGGTTTGGAAAACATTTTATTATCATCAATTTTAACTGATATAAATTGGAATAAAATTACACTAGAAAATAAACTTCCAAATTATCTGATGAAAATTTACCAGTTGTTGTGATAATTAGAGCATTCCAAATATCAAATTTTTATTTCAAAATTTAATCGTTTAAAATTTCACAAAATTTCAACTAATTACGTTATTAAAATGGTTAAAATTTACGGGTCGTTACAAAGAGCATGCCATATCATTGTCAAGGCGAAGACTTCACCGACCAATTATCACATGTCAAGCATCCAATGGCCAAGGAACTACTATAAATAGAGGGCTACCCTCACTCAAGAAGATGTCTTTTCTTAAATTTGCTTCTCTCCAAACATTACTTGTAATAATGAAGAGCTTTAAAATGTGTAACAGTGGAAGGTTATGCAAATTAAAATTGTCCAAATTCAGTGAAGTACATGGAAATATAAAATTTGCATATTTACCTTTGTTTGCTTCTTAAATATTACTTGCTCGATAGGTCTAACATTTTTTGGTGCTTTCACTGAGAAAGCAAAGATTAGATCTCTCTCCTTCCACCATTTTTTGGTGCTTTCACAAAGGAGCCACGAGTCTTCAAGGCTACCAAGCTATTAAGTTTTTGATGTTATCATATGGATCATGCTATTATGTATATGAAGCTATCATATAACTGAAGCTATCGTGTATAGGAGCTATTGTGTATATGAAGCAATCTTGTATACGAGGCTATTGAAATTATGAAGCTGTCTAGGTTGCAAAGCGCTATCGGTGCAACAAAGCTGAAACTCTATTATGAAATTTTGCACATGTCAACATTCTTTTAGACAGTTTATGCATTGTCAGAAAACATGAGAAGAGTTATAATGATACAAATGATCATCTCAAGAATTCCATGTGTCACATCTATATAGTGTCACGTCATCAAGCTGTTAAAGAATAATGGTCGTCCAAATGCTATTATGTGACGTGTGGCAAGCATCCAAGGGTGAAATTTTACTATAAATAGACACACGCCCCCACATAAGAAGTGTCTTTTTCGAATCCCCTTTTTCTTTAATCTCATTTGTAATTAAAGAAATTTGTAAAAGCTTAGTTGAGACTTTAATATTGATAAAATGTCCTAAAGGACTAGCAAAAACCTAAATTTACACTTTTGACCATGATGAATTCCTTTACATTTGCCATCTAATTTCTATTTTGATTATTGTAAGTTATGCTGAATTTTTTGCTTAACAATAGTCCAGGGCCTTCTAGGTTAATGGCCATTTACAAAAATATCATATGGTATGAGTAGGCTATTCATTTTACTAAGGAAAACATGATCTTATCATTCAAAAGTTTCATTGAGTATTATATTTGGTTTTATAAACAATATTAATATATTTTTCACAATAATATCTATTTCAATTACTAAACCAAATATAGAAATTATTATAACACCGGGTAATATAAAAATTTTGGTTAGTTCGATTACACTGATATAATCATACATTTCTTCCAAATTAAATATGACTTGGTTTAATTTAATAATCGAACCAAACTGATTGACATGAAATATAAGGGTCGATTCTAACTGAATATTGCTCATCCCAATGGAATAGTGCATATCTTAATAAGAAAAATCTAACTGCAAGAGAAGAAAAATCCAAACGTGATCTAAGAATCTAAGCATAATCCAAGAAAACAATTCACGATTCAAGAAATCTGAAGATTTTTTTCTACTTCGCATTAAACGAAACTATTTACTTCCTTATGCAAGAAATTTAAGGGCTTGAAGATGCAAATATTAATTATCATAGATGTGGAGAAGAAATTGATTAATGAAGATGAAAACCCATAGATATGGTTAACTGATGTTGTGAGAAGTTGAGATTTAGCTGATGAAAAGAAGATGCTACAAATCAACTTCATTAACATTTTCAAAAGAGGGTATTGTTTGAGATTATTTGTTGTTTGATATACTTGAGAAAGATCCAGTCTGAGATTATGAAATGCACATGTTTGCTACATGTTCATTTCCTAAATTCTATTAAGAATACTATCTATTTTTAAGATTGATGCTTTTGTATTTTTCTTTATTGTATTTTTCTTTTACCTTTTACATTTCCTTCAAAAGTTTATTTAACCTTCAAGGAAACACGTGTATAAGTGGATGTTATATGATACCTTGAATTCAATAATTACTTCTCTTTTAAAGCAATTTTAGTACTATTCAAATTTTCCAATTCTTAATTATAGAAGCATTCAACATCATAATTACTTCAAAACTAAGTTGGTTTTGTGAGAACGAAAAAGCTAACTAACATTTTGGTGTTAAAAGGAGAGCCAAGCACCCAGCATATTTTAAAAAAAAACCCTTGTCATTGAAAACACAACTTCTCTAATCAAAAAATTCAAATTACAAATTACAAATTCCTCCATCCCTCCCCAATAGGAAATTGACCATTTAACCGCTAAAACCAAAAACAAACATCATACCACCTCTTCCAAACCAATGGGTACACTACTAAAAATCACTACTGACCTCATCCTTGAGTTCCTCAATGCATGCACAAACATATCAACGATAGAATGATTATGATTAAGAAACTACTAGCATAATGTCCTCCACTCAAATCAACCATCTCCAATAGCTCTACAGCTTAATGCTAATGTTATCCCACTGCACAAACTAAGTAAAGGGCGAACAAATACGTCGACCTCAATAATGAGAATAGTGAGGCTATTCTAATGGCTTGGGGTTAAGATCCAAAAATAAAGCCAATATCAACCCTAATAGTAAAACCAAGCCATATAATAATAACCCCTCGCTACTTGGAATGTATAGTGCTCATGCTGCGCAAGACAATGATTAGGCTACCTTAGTTTGCAAAGGTGGCTCATCATGAGTAAGCGCAAAAGATGAGGAAATATGGGAGCTCAAATCCTGTATAGAGCAGCTATCGTAATTGTGTCAACAAAATAATAGATGAGGCAAGAGGAAATTTCGTCCTCATTCAGCGAAGCTATCATCAAATCAGACTTTCTCGATATTTTCAGTGTCCCTATAATTGAAAAATACGATGGATTATCTAATCCAGATGACCATCTATGCACATTCAAGTACTACATGGACATACTAAAGAAGGGAAGATTGGCCCACTATAAGTTGTTCCTAGTATACCTTACTAAAGCAGCATCTAGGTAGTTCGAGAGATATTTATCTAGGGAGATCCACTCGTGGGCACAACTTTCAACCAACTTCCGTAGACAATTCAATGCAAGGAGATAAGTTTCTCTAAACCCTAACACATTGTCCTGCATCAAGCAAGGGGGAAATGAAAGCCTATGCTACTTCATCAAGCACTTCAAATCAAAGGCAATAGAATTGGAGTCACTAGCGAGGAGGCTCTACTTATGGCATCCCATTCTGGGATAAAAAAGAATACATATATGTGGGATAAGAATAGAAAAAACCCCTATAGGAGCATAAAGGCTTTCTATGAAAGAGCTAGTTAGTATGTACAGACTGAAGAAGCTAAGTTGAGGGAATACCACTAGATTGAACAACCCCAATAAGAAAGAAAGCGTGGGAGTGGGATGTTGGGTAGACAACTACAACAACCCACCTACTAAAAGACAAAGAGAGTTCATCTTCACTACAAAAACCTCCTCACACACACTCCTATATAGATTTATGAGATGACCAGAACTGAGTTAGCATACAATGTCCGAACAATGGTAAGAAGCCCAAAAAGAACAAAAGCGGTGCTACTGTCGTTTTCATAAGGTGAACGTCATCACACCGACAACTATTTCCCCTTAAAAAATGAAATTAATATGCTAATTCATAAGGACTACTTAGGTACCTTCCAAAAAGACAGTGTGAATACACCAGTGCAAATCTAGTCACAAGATCTATATGCGGATCTAGTGGGAAATCCTAGTACCCTTATCTCTGTTAATGGGGGAGCTTATCTCGCGGGAAAAAGAAAAAAAATGCAAGAAAGATATGTCTAGGAAGCTCAAATTGAGCACCGAACTATCTATTACATTAAGCTAAAGCCCACCTCAGATATAACTTTTACTTATGCAGACTTAATTGGGCTTTCCCACATCAAGACTCGGTGGTGGTAAACTTTCAAATTTCAAATTGCACTTTGAAGAAAGTCTTTGTAGACTCAAGAAGTTTGTTGAATGTCATCTTTAAATCAACATACGACAAAATGAAGCTTCCTACTGAAATGTTAAAGCATAGTCCTGAGCTGATATATGGCTTTAACAGTACTGCAATCGTACCGATAGGGGTAGTTAGACCTCTTGCCACGATTGGAGCAGCACCATTACACAAGTCCATTTACGCAAGCTTTCTAATCATAAACCAGTAGTCTCCATACAATGCTTTTTTAGGAAGGCCCGCCTTATAGACCTAATGGCAGTCTTAAAACGTTTTGTTTATGAAGTTTACACCCCAATGGGAGTGGATAATGTAATAGGGAACAATTATTAGCTAGGGTACTTTACAATGTAACTCTAGATCCTAGCAATAAAATTATTCAAAATTATATTGTTTTTCCCCTAATTCTTATAATAATGATAATATAATAAATAATAAGCTAGTTCAAAGAACTGCACTGGTACTTAGTACCAAGGCAGATATTGAAACAAGTCAACCTACGACCATAGTATCTGTAAAGAAGAAGAAAAGAGTATCTACATATTATAGGGATAGATGAATATGATTCGATATATGTAATATTTTCCTAATACTGCATAATGCAAGGGAAGTACTACTTTATCTAGGCCGAATGAGGTAGAGGATGAGGTGCATCTTAGGCTAGGAATAAAGGAAAAGGACCTAAAATCGATAGAAGATTTAGAAGATGTTTAGCTAGACCCATCAGACCCTATGAAAATGGTGAAGATTGAAAAAAAGTACAAGAGACAAACTACATTCAAAATTGGTATGTTTCTTGAAGAGAGCTTTTGATGTATTTGCCTGGACGCATTCAGATATGTTTGGGATTTATCTAGCTATCATCTATCATGCTCTTGACATTGATCCAAATGCACATCTTATAAGACAAAAGTGGCACACCTTAGATCAAGAAAGATAAAATGCTTTGCATGAGGAAGTCAAGAAGCCGAAGGAGAATGGTTGGTCAGGGAAGTATATTACCTAAAGTGGATAGAAAATCCAATCTTGGTTAAGAAACCAAATGGAAAGTGGAGAACATCCATAGGCTTCACAAAACTCAAGAAATCTTGTCCCAAGCATAACTTTCCCCATACCTAGGATTAACCAGCCAGTTGACTGACCTAGTGGCCACGAGCTGCTTACATTCATGAATGCTTATTCAGATTACAACAAGATAGCCATGTTCAAACCAGATAAAAAACACACAAGCTTTATTACAAACAAGGGGTTATATTGCTATTAGGTAATAACATGTGGACTAAAGAATGCGAGAGTAACATACCATAGGCTGGTCAATATGATGTTCTCATATCAAATTGGGAAGAACGTCGAAGTCTATGTCATGATATGCTTGTAAAGTCAAAAACTGCCTGTAGCCATGTGCAGATTCTTAAAGAAACCTTGTAACTCTAAGACAGTACATAATGAAGCTAAACCCTGTGAAGTGTACCTCTAACATTCAGTCAAGAAAATTCTTTGGTTGCATAGAAAGTGCAAGACGAATAGATGCAAACCCCGATAAGATTGATGGCATCATAAAAATGGAGATCCCAAAAAAACCTAAAGATGTGATGAGCTTAAATGGGGAAGTGGCTGCTTTGAGCGGGTTTGTTTTCAAAACTACTAACACATGTATGCCGTTCTTGATCAAGTCAAGAGTGACCGGAACTTCGATTGGATAGAAGAATGCAAGGCTGCATCCCAAACATTGAAGGATCACCAAGTCAATCCACTTATACAACCAAAACCAGTCCCCGAGTGAGAATTTATTTGTATATTTAGTTGTAACAAATCAAGTTATAGTCTGAGAAGATGCGGGGGGTGTAAAGGCCAATATATTTCACAAGCAAAAGTTTGTCTAAGTTAGAGTTGGATTACTCCCTAATTGAAAAATTAGCTTCCAACTTACTGCTCATGGCAAGGAAATTATGTCTTTACTTCCAAGAACATCCTATCAAAGTGCCAACAGACAGACCGCTGAAGAAAATACTGCAAAAATTGAAGATGCAAGGTCGTTTGTTAAAATAGGTTACCGAACTCAGCCAATATGACATATCCTACTGCCCACAAAATGCAATCAAAGGTTAAACCTTAGCTCACTTCATAGTGGAATGCATTGCACCAGCGGAGCAACAAAATGATGTAGCGATAAAACCTCTATGGTTTTAGCAATTATATGTTGATAGAGCATCAAATAAACAGGTGGCAGGTATCAAGTATGTAATCATTACTTTGGATCGACAAAAATTGTACGATACGGTTCAACTTGGATTCAAAACAGTGAATATTGTAGCAGAATATAAATCGTTCATTGCTGGGCTCAAAATGGCGTAGGCTATGAAGTAACACATATTATAGTTTATATTGATTCTCAACTTTTTGTAAATCAAGTGTAGGATAGTTCCCAAACCAAAGAATTTACCTTATCTAAGTATGAAAGTTGTCCAAATGACTATTGGCTCAATGTGAACAGTTTGATATAAGAGAAAATTTCCAAAGAAGAAAATTCTTCTGTAGACGATTCAACTGGACTTGCAAGCGCTAAGGTTGCATAAGAAATGAAGGAAGTTCCTACATGATATTTGCTTGAACCTAGTTGTTCAAAAAAGGCAACTTAATTTTTTTTATCTAATATAAGCGCAATATGCAAGAGAATATACTGTGAAAAACCAGATCAAGTCAAATACAACTCAAGATAACCAAACCATGTCATCAATGCAATAAGATAACAATGAGACGTGGATGACCCCTATCAAGTGTTTCTTTCTAGAGGGGACCTTATCAACATAGAAGAACGTAGCGAGGAAAATTAGATATTAGGTCTCATACTTTACATTTTAATGGAATACTTTACAAAAGGGGATACTCAACCACCTATCTTAGATGTATCACTAAAGAAGGAGTCAATTTCATGAGGGATACTACGGAGATCACTCAGGGGGAGCAAAAATAGCAAAGAAAAAAATGAGGGTTGTTACTGGCCAACTACGCTATATCATGCACAAAAATTCATTTGCAGGTGTGACAGATGCCAAAAATTCACCAGTATCCCAAGATTACCATTACATGAGCTGACCCTCATTATATGACCAACCCTAGGTCGTTTAACATATGGGGCATTGAACTAATAGGACCACTTCCAATGTTTAAAGGGGAACACGATACGCAGTTGTCACAATGTACTCCACCAAGTGGGTAGAAGCCAAACCTCTAGCAACCATAATCTAAAAGAAAATAGTTACCTTTGTAGTAAGAAATATCATTGCTAGGTTTGGGATAACTCATAACATAATCTCAGACAGTGGTACGTAGTTTGAAAGTAAAGAATTCACCAACCTTTGTGAGAAAAATGGCATAGTCAAAAGCTTATGTTTGGTGGCTTACCCTCAGGAAAATGGACAAGTTGAAGCAGCAAACAAAACAATTAAGAAATTGCTAAAAAAAGAGGCTTATGAAGGCTGGATGGAAGTGGACATAAGAACTACATTTAGTCCTATGGACATATAGAACCTCCACTAGGTCACATATAAGCTATACCCCATTCTCCTTAACATATGGCTGTGAAGCCATGCTCCTGGTTGAAGTAGATGTACCATCGCATGGACACTTATCATATGCAACCGAACAAAATCTACACCTTAAAGAAATCACATTAGATTTCACATAAGAAAGAAAGGAGGAAGCAATAGTTAAGTCTGCAGTTTATCGATAGAGATTGGTAAAGGGTTATAGTTCAAGACTGAAAGAAAGAAAGTTTCATAAAGGAGATTTAGTCTTAAGAAAAGTGATGGCCAACACAAAGGACCCAGTGTATTGTGTGTCAGTACCTAACTGGGAAGGACCACTAGTAACCGCAGACACGCTTGCGAACGGTGCATATCGCCTGTCCATGCCAAATGGGAATTTCGTCTAAAGAACATGGAATTTGGAACACCATCGACCATACTTTGTTTTATAAACTTTTGTAGTGAAATGTAATATAAAAGTTGTAATTATGAAAGATCAATAAAATGATAAACTGGACGTGGAGGTATTAAACGGCCCAAACCAGTATAGAAATCTGTGTTATTGTTATTTACTGATACACGAAATTTGAGTTATAAATACATAGCTCAACTTTTCATCCAATACTGCACTAGATGTAGGGATAACAAACTACATGAACCGGTATAAAAAAACTATGCGTATGAATAAAAAGGGTCGTGAACACACGACCGGACTTTATAGTCAAACACATTTCAAAGACAGTATATACCATAAACGGAGTAGACCGTGCCAGACGCATGTCAAAAGAAATGCGAAAAACAAAGTTCAGAAAGCATGTTAACAAATAACAACTGAACTAAGTACAACAAATATCTTACATAAAGCTAATCTATGGAAAAAGAAGCGGGCATGCAATGAATAAGGCATAAAGCTAAAGTAAAGATATAAGATAAAAATCAGTGCAAAGCTCAAAAGGTAAACACACAACTCCTATTTTCTACTTAATTCTCTTTAAGTTATCACAAAATAGTACATATGTATGAGTTGATTACACAAAAACAATGATTGCTCAAACCCTATAAACTACTACAGGGTGCTCTAATTAGATTCTAAATCCTCCATTGATAACAACTTCCTCTTTCTGTGGGTAGTTTGAACTGCAGAGGACGGGGGTATCTCAATTATGATGATTGGAGAACTCCAAGGTGCGTCGATTGAGGACTTGGGTCATAATTGGCACCGGCCTAAGGATTACACATCTTGCCTAGTAGAAACATAACCGTCACAATTATATTAAAAAACTCAAATCAATTTCAGGAAAAAAATGATAAAAAACATCAATTGCGTGTAATATGACTATATCGGCCATGATACTCCTGACCCTCTCCTGATGAAGTTCTCAGCTAAGGTAGATTGTGCAGAATTGGAAGCAATGGGCAAAAAGGAACGAGGAAGCAAAGTAGCTAGGGCTGACAGCTGGGCTAGTGAAGTCAAATTAGAAACATGGCTTTTAAGTTCATTTAAACGTTCAATAGCGACACGTCGCACCCAATTTAAGTCATTCAAGGCCTCGACCTTTGTTTTCTTGGTTTTCTTGGAAAAACGCCAAATAACTTATACACAGTTGAACGCCCCCACGCTTTCACCTCTCTTGGAGATTTCCAAACTTTTCTTATAAGTCACCTTCAATTCATTAAACTTAGATTAGTAGTAGTCTACAAAATTCTTTTTCCATTCGGAGGCACTTCACTATCCAAGTTAGGGTGAGATGGGGAAATGGCACCCGAGGTAGATACCCTTGGAGGCAGAGCCGGCCACAAGGTAAGGCTACCAAGACTAATGCCTAGGGCAAAATATCTCATAGGGGCAACTATATAATGATAGGTACAATGATGTTATAGTATAATCATTTTAAAACAAAATGTCGGTTAGTTTAATAACTGAGAAACTTATAAAGTTACATACTATAATTGTTATGTACTTTGTATGTCTTGTAGGGGCATCTGTGAATTAGTTTTTGATGTACTATGGTACAGGAATTCAAGAATAAGTTTGTCGGTATTTTCATATAAAAAATTTACATGCTAGATAAAAGTAGTTCAATTAATATTTGACTAGGGCAACCAAAGACTGTGAGCCGGTCCTCCTGCTTGGAGGATTTTCTTCTTTGTCAAGTTGCATAGCTATTTCCAAGACAATTCTTCGATGGTATTATTAAGCATCTTAATCTCACCTTTGTAAGAAACAACATAAATACCCTTCATCTCTTCCAAAAGTTTCTCTAAATCAACTATACGGATTTGCACAGTTCCTAGTCCTGTCTTAATTTCCTGCATTTTCTTCTTTGTCGTTGCAAAATCACTGCGCTAGGTAGTTATACAAGTATTCTGCCATGATACAGCTTCTTCGACCTCTTGAACCTTGCATGAGGGATTCCCAATTCTTCGAGTTCCAATTCATCATCCATATCCTTATATGACTCAGAAGCACTAGCCATGACTCGGTGGTTTGCTCTTGGGCTAAGGGAGAGCTGAGAAGCATTAAAGGGTTCAAAAGGTTCATGAAGTGACAAAGTACCCAACTGCGCATCATGTAAATGAATAAATGATCAAACAAATATAAATAAGGAAATGCTAAGTAAAGTTGAAAATGCATGAACAAACAAAAATATTTTTATTAAACATAACATACAAAACACAACATATACATTATTACTACCTATGACTAAGTTTATTCTTAAACCAATATAAGTGGGGATGGTCTAAAGGAAGTGATTCATATCTTAGAGTAGGGCCCTAGCAGCACAGTAAAAGACCACTTAGTGCTTCTTTCTCCTGAACCACTTGTGCAATCTTATCCAAATGACCCTGGGTTTCTTATATTTATTGTATATCTCTCTGTAGTTTGAGCCTCCATGTGATTAACGGTTTCCCTTAAACATTCAATAAAAATATTTTCCTTACTCGACAATGATGAGGGTTCTTGTTAAGAAGTATGTTAATTTGCATAAAAGATAATAATATATATAAGTATGCAAGAATTTTGTCATACATAATCAGCAAGAAATGTAGAGAGAAAACATAAACATTAAAAAATTCATATATAGATCTTGATTTTATTTACAAAGTTCTAAGCTTCCCATCTAAAATAACAAGTGATAATGTCAAAGTTGTTAAGCTTGATACATATATCGAATAGAACCTAGAAAAATGACCATTCTAAAAGTCAAGGATTTACTTCATTGGGAGTGAAGCTATTAGTTGTAGCATTAGGAGCCTGCCCTGAACCTGATTGAATTGCAGAAGTCATATAACCTGCTCCTGAGTGGAATCACTCACGGCATCATGCATAAAAAATGATGAGGAGGTAATCTCAACTTAGTGATCCTTGACCCATTCAGCACTACAGTAGGTCGAGCATTAGTAGATAAAGGCAACATCCTCAAGAAAGTCAAGCTCACCTCCGCATCAACATCATCAAAACGTTCAGCAAAAATCTACTTCTTCACTTGCACAAAAATCGAGTAAAGAACATGGTAGGTGGTATTCTCAGCTGCTATCTTCAAATTAGACAATTTCTGCTCTAAAACAGACACCCTCTATTCGGTTATCTTCTCTGTGCCTTTAATTTTTACCTAGGCCTCCTCCTCTTTCTTTTTGTTAACTGCTTCTCTTTTTTGAGATACGTCAAGGTCAAATGCAGTTTTGGCAAGCTTAACTTTTAAATCAAAAACTTTATCCTCGAGCATTTTATAGCACACTACCTCGATACTCATATTATCTAAGAGTATTACTGAGTAATACTATCAGATAATATGAAGAATGGGGCTATATGTGGTACACACATGAATATTCTCTTGGACTAATATTGATACATATTAAAACATTAAATAAATATCTCATCCATATGTACACAGTATAGGTTCAAAGTAATAAACACGTGTTCCTCAAGGATGGAACAATACATAATATACAGTGAATTACAGAGAACTCAGAGTTAGAATCGTAGCGATAACATATAATCTATAACATAAAGTTCTGCATAAATACAAAACATCTCAAACGATGTCCATCTCACTATAATGTAATAAACAATCAATATACATCTCAATATCATATATATATATATACACAATGAATCAATGTCATAAAATATCATATCACAATCCCAAAATAAATCCCCTTTAAGTCCAATAAAATACATACTGGTCATGTCGTCCCTGTACCTAAAATGACTTGGGCTAACCTGAGTATTACATAAATAACACACGGGTCAGACTATGTCTAATCAAGGATCTATAATATGGGTAACATAACATAGACATGGAATAATTATATGATAACTCAAAAATAGATAATCAAATCATCAGACGACATGTCAATGTTGAATATAAATCTAGTAATGTGTGCATAGAACATATAATGCCATAAATAATCATCAAAGCATCACATCACCCAAACAACTCAAATCATATGATACAACTAGCACCGATATCAAAAGATGTCATCATCCATATAGAAACACATCAAACCAGAAATCACAATCAACACAAATGGGTGAATCATATCCAGAAATCATCATCAAATCCAGAAATATCAATAAATGAAATATCACCAAGTATAATCAGGTTAGCACGAAGCATTGCTCAAATATATCTTTTAATCTCAATAAATAGAACATCATCATTAGTACACATAAATAGGATAAACTTCCTATCAATATACCGAGAATCCACCATACTTTGGAAAAGTATCACATGTATAATCTTATTTTCTCATATAATATCTATCTGAAAATATCGTGATGGGATATAACTGTATGACAGACACGAAGTCCCTAGTAGAGCTATATGTATGATACTATATAGGTCATCAAACCCCTATCTATACTCCAGTGAGGTGTATCAATCATATATGCCAATCTACTACTCCAATAGTACTAGAAGGGATACTCATAGCACGAAGCAAGCTCCAGAGACATCGAGTTTCTATAGTCTTTAGTTACCTCCACAGTCATCGTGACATGCATCCACCGATGTGCTCATCAACGTGAGAATTAATAAGTCACGACATTCAAATTGCCCTCTATAGGCAAGAGACTACTGGCCTAAGTGACACATGGGCGATCGCACAAAGAGAAACATGAAGCTAAAAGAACGAAGCTATATATATAAGGTCTCATAGATCTGGGGAGCGACCGCACGATCAGGCCGCTAGGGTGGATTCTAGTCCTCTCCAACAAACATAATAGGAATACATCATAATAGTGGCATATAGAACCAATACATATAGAAACGAAGTCATGGTCATCGTTAGGTACGGAGCCATACTCATTAAATATAGGCACGAAACCATATATCACTACGTATCACCTCACTCTATCCACTATATTCCTATCACGTGAGTGTCATCTACTTACAATGAATAACTAAATAAATATGTCGACAGTGTCCCATACATCTGCGTGATACTCAAACGTTTATTCACTGCTTATAAATTCCATTTAATCTACTCAATATTTTACATAACGAGTCCAAAGAATAACCGAAGAAATATTACCGAAAGTCACATACCAGGTGGTATTATAACTCTGTTTATTCAGATTTCTTATCGTATAGAATTACATCACAAAATCATACAAAACGATGTCATCACCCTATCATATCATTTCATCAATCAAACCAATATCAATGGTGAATCACTCATAACACCAAAATCAGTATCAAGAAGATGAAAAATTAGAATACTAAGAAATCATGTGTAAACATTTTTATAACACACTCTAATAATACATAAATAATTATATTATTAAGAAAATACACTTTAAAAATACACGAAATACAAATTATACTAATTAAAGAAGTTCTCATAGTTTTCAATAATTTATAAGCTTTAAATAAATAATTAAAACTAAATACAAATGTACTTATCAATAATTTATTAATTTCTCAATCTATAGATATTCAAAAATTAATTTAATTTAATAATTATTTATATACTCGGGAAATAATATACTACTTTTAAAATCCTAAAATGGTTTTCGAAGTTAAACATTTTGTGGAATAATTATACTATGATTTTCTATAACCAAATCTTATTTTTAAATAGCTTTAAAACATCTAAATCAATTTTAATATATTATCCTTAAATAAATCCCTTTTCTAAATCTTGAATTATATAAATTGAAATTCCATATCCATACCATAATAACTACTTAAGTAACAATTCATATTTTTCCAATCAAGTACCGGTAAATTCACTTTATTTACTTATTAAACTTAAAATCACATTTACATTATATATTATATATATGGCAATTTAGTATAGTATTTAAGTATATTTATATTTATTTTTCTTTATTCTATATTTTAATATATATATATATATAGTATATTGGTAAACTAATGCTTGCACATTATAAATAATAAGTAACGTACAACATATTTAAACACACATAGCGCATTTTACATAACACGCACAGATATATATATATATATATATATATATATGTATATATGTATGTATGTATATATACACACACACATAGATGGACACACAAACTCAACACACAGCACTACACTAACCTAAACACAACAGCAAATGCATAGCAACAAGATCACACACACAAACACTGAAACACACACTACTGCATGCGTGCGCACGCGCACAACTGCACATACACAAAAATCACACATGCACGTCCACAGCAACCCACACACAACCGCACTCACACACAGAAATACACATATACACCCATAATTGCATGCGCGCACACACAGAGAATACACACACATAAACACAGTAATTTGAACAAACACAACAACAACTACATACATGTACACTACAAAACCACACACACTCACATAAACTAACATACACATGCACGTGGCAGCATGAACACAAGGCACCATCGATGCACCAGCTATCTCTGACCGGTCCATTGGTCGATTATTGCCAGAAGCAATTTCGCTCTAGGCCATGCCTCCCTCAATCGAAATTTCATCAGTTCGTCGTTTTTTTCACCACTAGATACAAGTACACAACCTTAATTACTCAATCATCATTTCAATTCATTCATACACATACAAGAAATCATAAGAATTAGACATAGAATTGTGAGTGAAAAACTCACATGTATATTGCGTTTTCTTCTTCCTCTACTTTCTTGCCCTAACACACGCACACATACAACAACCAGAGCACCACAACAACAAAAAAGATTCACGTCATAGACACATATAATTATCGAGATGTTCATGTGCAAATTTGAGGATTTATCATAATTTATTTAATTTTTTTAAGAAAAATGTGCGCTCCTCTAGAATAGAGGAAAGCACACATGTAAATATGTATATATCACAAAAGACAAGGTGGTACCAACATGGCTGGCAGGTAGCTAATCAAAGTACAAATAACAAAGAAAAGAACTCAGGTACCCATAGAATGAGCTCTGGCAAGGCCACCGCTCATTACACCCCAATAACGAGCTCCGGCAAGGCCACCGCCCGGTATTGAGGTGTTAGAAACTTAGAAGTACCTAAAAAAATCTATGAAGCAACTCAGCGCCAATGGTACTAGAAGACAACTCCATCTGAGAAGGAACGCCAAGCTGTAGACTCCGAAGAACTGAAAATGCGAATGATCTGGAATGAAAAACAGCACTCTATAGACTCGGAAGAAATGGAGAGAGCGCCTCGTTGAAAAGTGAATCATCCAGAAATTGGAATGCCACACTGAAGATGTAGAAGAACTGAGAAGAACTCCTCACTGCAAACAGCAATCCTGCATCAGCAATCCTGTGAACCTGCAAAAAGAATCTAACACCATCTCTGGCCAAAACCTGAATTTTTTTTTTATTTTAAAAATAAGGAGGGTTGGTGGTTTTTCTCCAGGAAGGTCGAAGTATCTGGTGGGGTGAGTGTGCGTGAATATTTTATCAAAGAGGAGAGAGAAGAAATTTCTGGAAATAGAAAATTTTGAGTTTAGGCATGGATTCTTGGGTTTGAGTGTTAAAATATAAAGTAAATAAATATGTGTGTGCGTATATATGTATATATTTTTTATTTACTTTTATTTTAAAACCAAATTCTATTTAATTTTTAATACTTACAAATTTCTATTTAAAATCTCTCTTTTACCAAATTAATATTATATTTCAATTATATTATTTTTATAAAAATTTATTTCCACATTTTTAGCTCATTTAAATTCAAATACATAATATTCTCACTTTAAGCCCACACATGCACACAATAATTTGAACACACAACAACATCTACACACATGCATAAACACAATAATTGATCGCAAACAACAGCCACTGCACACGTGCACACTACAAAACCACATACACTCGCATAAACTAACATACACACACGGCAGCAGAAACACAAGGCACAATCGGTGCACCAATCATCTTTGACCAGTCCATCGGTTGGCCATTTCCTGGAGCAATTTCGCTGCATGCCATGCCTCACTCAATCAAAATTTCATCACTTCGTCGCTGTATTCACCACTAGATACAAGCACACAATCTTAATTACTCAAACATCAGTTTAATTCATTCATTCATACATATACAAGAAATCATAGAATTATAGATAGAATTGTGGGTGAAAAACTCGCCTGTATATTGCGCTTTCTTCTTCCTCTAGTTTCTTTCCCTAATACAAGCACGCATACAATAACCACAGCACCGCAACAAACAATATTCATGCCATAAATGCATATGAGTATCGAGATGTTCATGTGCAAATATGAGGTTTTATCATAATTTATTTAATTTGTTTTAAATTTTAAAAAGAAGGAGGGTTGGTGGTTTTTCTATAGGAAGGTCGAAGCATATAGTGGGGTGAGTGCTCATGGATATTTTATCAAAGAGGAGAGAGAAGAAAATTTTGGATATACGAAATTTTGAACTTGGGCTGGGATTCTTGGGTTTGGGCCATTACGAGTTGGGTTTGGGTTTTAAAATATAAACTAAGTAAATAAATAAATAAATAAATATTATTTACTTTTACTTTAAAACAAAATTCTATTTAATTTTTAATTATTATAATTTTCTATTTAAAATCTCTCTTTTACCAAATCAATATTATACTTCAATTATATTACTTCTATAAAATTTTATTTCCACATTTTTAGCTTGTTTAAATTCAAATACACAATATTCTCGTTTTAAGCCCAAAATTAAATAATTTCTAAACCATTTATTAATTAAATCTCCAAATTCCAATTTAATTAATTAAATTATTATTATTAACTTCAATTAATTATTACTTAAAAATAGGGTTGTTACAGACTTCTCCCTTTAAAAAATTGCGTCCTCGCAATTTCCCATAAGGAAAGTGTATAACAAACCAATTATACTAAACTTGCTTATATCATTTAAATTTAAATTCTTAAATACCAAACATATATCAAAAGTAAAAGCTACCTTTCCAAATATACGTAATATTTATTTAAAATAATTCACTTGTCGAGTATTAAATAATAATAATTTTTCCAAGATTTAATTTTATTTGATCCAAACATAATTCAAATTCAAAATTCCCCTCAAATAACTTTAAATGATTCTAACAAAACAAAAACAAAATTCCACCTTTTTTTTACTAAAATCTCTTTTCTCTATCCAATGAAATATTCTTCAATCTTATTATAAACAAAATTATATTCAAACTCTATTTTGCAAACTCATTTTCATAAATTCCTACAAATATTTAACACTTTTAAATTGATACATGGAGGGAAGTTTCAAATTTATTCTCAAAATTTAACACCTTAAGGATATTCCTATATTACTTATCTAGATAATTCTCAATTAAATAATTTATTACATTCCAAAATCGAACACTTCATTCTCTATCATTTAACAATGCATATAACCAAAATGCAATTTTTTCCTTTTTCTTCATATATTTAATAATGGTAATTTTTTAATTAATTTATATTCACAAATTTTCCTTCTAACAATTTTTCAAATCTATTTTAATTCTCAACTTCATTACTCTTTTTTATACACTTTAAATCATTTATTGCATTATGTTTTAGCATTTCAAAATTTTAGTTAAACCTCATTCAGTTATACAAAAATATTATTACATTCATTAAGAATCTATACTTTTCCATATTTCAAAATAATAAAATTCAAATTTCACTCATGCTTACATCTCAAAACCCCAAAATCTAATAGCATTTACACATTTTTAGTTATATCAAAATATCATCAAATACATATATACATACACACACACACACACACACACACTTATATTCACAAATTCTCAAACACAATAAAAATATAACAATGTTATCTCACCATTTATTATAGTGATTACTAATATTAATTGGTTGTAAAAATTACTTAAAATACACATAAATATATATGTTATATCTTTCAAAAAAAATTAACTTTACTCAAAATGTATATATCTTTCCAAAATATTATGTTCAGATGTCTCATTTTAGTGTTTAGGAATTCCTATTGGAAATGTTGGCCAGACATATTGACCGGAATTCTTAATCCACTCAATGGATAAGTTAACACAATTTCATTACAAAAATATACATAGGTATCGCTTTCACAAATTATTTAATATTCTCTCTGGAAAATTACTTTTTATACTTGACTTCCAAATTCATATAACAATAATAAACTACTTCTGCATATATAAAAAAAATCTTTACTTTTATCAAACCTTTTAGTAACTTCAAAACAATTTCAAACTACCTTTAAATACACACAAATTTCAAAATTAAATTCAATACCAACTATTTCAAATTGCCAACAAACATAAAAAACTAAAATAAACATACAAAGAAAAAACTAATAAATAGATTTTCCGTTGCACACTGTGATCAAAATCATTCAAACATAACATAATACCAAGCCATATCATAATAACACTCAATACTGAATCACTCAAAATCATAAACAAAAATGCTACTGGTTGGATTAACTTCTTTCATCCTTGTTACTCCAACCATTTTATACTTTGTACTTGAAGGAAAAGAAATTAATTATATATTTAAATACATGTGTTTGTAAAACCACAAGTACGTCCCTTAATGAATACCCCAGTAATCATCCTATATATATAATAACTATCTCTTATTATAGAAAATTACCCAACAAACCCAAGGGTCATGAACTCTATGTAATGACCCAAAATTTTAGCTATTTGAATTCGGAATATTAAATTGATTTTAAATATTGAAAAGTTAATTTTATAAGTTAAGTTACTTGGATTCCAAATATAGCGATTTATTTGGTAAATAAGTTAAAATACTCATTCAGCTACGTCGATCCCTCCATTATTCAATCATGTTGATCCCTTACCATTCAACTACGCCCACCCCTCCATTATTCAATCATGCCGATCCCTTACCATTCAACTACGCCGACACCTCCATTATTCAATCATGTCGATCCCTAACCATTCAACTATGCCAATCCCTTGCTTATCCAATCATGTTGATCCCTCTAAAGTTACCAAGCCATGCAGACCCCTTCACTTGTTTAAGCTATATTCCATATTTCAAACATCCTGCATTATTTATCTACCAATTCCGTTTAACTCTGGCTTCATATAACCATATGTACTTTACTTTTGGGTCCTATAACCATTGCTCCATGGTCATCACTCTTAATCAAAGTCGAATGTGTCTTGTGCAATTAGTTCAATATAGCCGGGTCAGGATACCGGGTAACAAAAATGATTCCAAAAGTTGATTTAAATTCTATTTAAATAAGAATGAAGATAGTAAACTTTTAAATTAGATTTAAACATGATTAATTTGGTTTTTGTAATAATTTGTTTTAATTAACATATCAAAATAGCCTTTCGGGATACTGTCTCAGATTTTGACGAAACCAGCTATATTGGATTCTCAATAGTGAGTTATTGTATGCCGTTAAATTTTGAGGTGATTAGACGTATCGTTTGGGCATGCGAGATCGAAACGCGTATAAATTAATTTCATAAATTTATATAATAATTGGGTTTAAAAAGCTATCTTCTGTATATGATCGAATTAGGTCTCGAGACTAGTACCATTGTGTAGGAAATAGGGGTATAACATATAGAATGTTAGGTAGCACGTCTTGTTTGGAGTTCGGGATTTTTGGACGTTTAAAGCTAGATATTTTCTAATTAAAATAATATGTACATTATTTTATATTCCATACCTTACACGTTCTAACTGTATTCTACCCATACCATCCACATTAAACCCATACCATCTCCCTCCTTTAAAATCATGTTCAAATTAGAAATTGGTTCATTCTTTCTAAAAAAGAAAAAAAAATTCAAATGTTCAAATCCTACAGCTCATATTCGTCGGAGCCAATCGAGGCGGTATCGGCCCTCGAGTTCAACTGCGAAGATGATCGTAGGAGGGAGCTCGACCTATTCGATGGTGGAGATGGAATTAAGCAGAGCAAGACGGTGGCTAAGGGAGCACGTTCATGGCAGTTTGGGCTCAGTTCTTTGGGTCATGGCACGACGCGTGCGGGGGCGAGGTGCGGCGGTTCGGCGTGATCGGTGGCGCGGTTGATTGATGATGTCTGGGATGTTGGGTTCATGAATCACGATTGCTTGGGATGATTATGCGGGGAATTAGGGTTTAAAAAGAGGTTAATTTACATTAGTGACTTGTAATTAAATTAAAATAATTTTATTATTAAAATTGAATGTTTATAAATTGCATAACCTTTTCGTACGAAGTCCAAATTGAATGCGACGAGTTGCATTGCGATCGTATTGATGAAGGCTACGCTATGGAGTTGGATTAGAGGGATTCAGAGCTAGTAGAAACTTTGGTTAAAATTGAATTAAAATTGAACGACTATTCAATTTTAATTCAAACCGGAGCGCTTTGGCAAAACTGAAATAAATGTGAGTTAATCTCACCTTTTTGGTTAAACAGAAATATTTTTATTCGATAAAATTATTGATTAGATGCATGGATATTTATTGTTGATTGTTATTGACTGTTGGATGGCTTACTATTTAATTAGGTTGTTTGGATATATTCTCGCCCTGGAGCTGATGAGACCCTATTACGTTCCCGTGTAAGAGCAGATGACCTTTTTTATATGCATCCCGCCTCGAAGCGATTGATTTTTATATATTTGATTATATACTATATGGGATGCAAGGGACGGGTTAGAGGATCCAACAGGATTCCTCACACTGTTGCTTTTACTTTTCATATATATTGTGATATATGACTTGTTGGATGCCATATTTGATGACATGGATACGATTTTGCTTGTTTAATGCTTTAGTAGCATTGGGCCTTATTTTTGGTATTTTAAAATACTATAAAATAATGATTTTATTTAAAAAGGGATTCCAAAGTGATTTTGGGAACTATATATTTTTATAATTTTTCTTGAATTATTTAAAGAATTGGTTAATTTCAAAATTAAAAGTATGATTTTTAGAGATTATAAATTTATAGTTATATAAAATATTTTAAAATAGAGATTTTTGAACTATGATAAAGGTTTTTAAAATCTTAAAAGTAAGTCCATCTTTTATAATAAAGGGTATGGTTTTAAAGGAAGATAGAAATATTTTGGTATAAATATTTATTAATCATTTTATATAAAGCAATATATATATATACACACACACATACATATATTAAGATTTATTTTTAAATATGGAAATTTATAAATGTGATAAATTTATAAAAGTGATATTTTTCAAATGAAGTGAAGGTTTATAAAATCGTATTTGGTTAATAAAAAGCATGGATTTATAAATGGTGTTTATAAATTAAAGAAAACTTTTATCATTGGATAAATTGGGAAATAAATCACAAAACTATGGATTTATAAAAAGATGTGGAATGATATTTTAGAAAGTAGTTGATTCTACTTTGGAAACTGAAGGTGAGGGAAAATTTGGGAATGTTAAAAGATATTTTATAAATAGAAAAGAATTTTCAAAAGGAATTTATCCATATGGGGGCAACGTTAAAAACAGATGGTGATTGATGTTTTAAATGGGATTTATGAATAAGTGAGATTTATAAAGGAATGGAGTTACAAATGGCGTTCTTAAATAAAGTTTATAAAAGAAAGTTTCATAAAATAGAAGTGATTTATAGATATAGCTTTACAAATATGGGAACGGTTATGTGGAAAGTTAAGTTTGGAATTTTTATCAAAGAAAAATATTTACATTTTAAAAAGTTGTTATTTATACTAATATTATTTTAAAGTTGGTTATTAGTATTTTAAATAATTGGAAGTTAACTATTTAAATTATTAATATGGTTTGAAATTAAGTATGATTATTTATCAATATAGTTTTGGAAATTAATTATTGTTATTTATAATAATGTTAAAGATAAATCATTATTGTTTATTTAAGAATGTTTTGGAATTTATTAATTATTATTTTAAGATGTTTTAAAGTTAGTATTTATTTATTTTAAATGTTTACTATTATATAATAGTGTTTTAAAGTAAATGATTAGAATTTATATTATAAATGTTTTCGAGATTTATAAAAAGGGTTTTATAAGCAGATGTGGATTATAAGAGGAATCTTATAACATGTTTTGGAAAACGTAAAAGAAGATTTTTTAAAAAGAAAATGGAGTTTTATAAATGGTTTTGTGGATTTAAAATGGAGTTTATAAATGATTTTAGAATTGAATAAAAAGGAAAATCTTCCCAAATGTTGGTAAATATACTTATACCGTTAGGATAAGTATATGGATATTTTTTCAAGTATTGAAATATAGGGATTTGTGGGTGTGGGTGTGTGTGTGTGTGTATTTGTAAAAGGATTTTGAGACAAATATTTACAAAGTAAATTTAATTAATAAAAGATTAATTAAGGAGGCTAGTGGTTGCTTATGTGCTTAACCATTTTGGTTTTCCCTATGGAATTAAATCCCCGATTGAATGTTTATTATTTGATAGTTAAATAATCGACTACCAGAATTGGACCCAAAATGTAACTTTGGAAATATCTAGGAGAAACACGTGATTTATATGGCATAGTCATATCTGATGATATTGTACTATGCGTATAAATCTCGTTTCGTTCTCCTAGGATAGTGATAAGGAAATCCATCCACTAACGGATAGGAGGTGATCTCTGCTCTTATCTTTGACTTTTTGTTTCCTAAAGAACTGAGATTGAGTTTACTGGAAATTATCGAATGATGTTTCGAAGAGACCGGGATCAGATATGTTATCTGAAAACCACTTCGATCCAACTTAAGCGTTTCGAAGTGAAGACATCTTGAAGATTATCGAATTGAAGATGGAGCTCTCAAGTGTTTCGTTCAGTCCTAGAACGAACTTGTATGGATGAATGTTGGTATTTCATTGTTGCTTGGAGGGCAATGTTAGCATTCCAAGTGGGAAGTGCAATATAAAAGGTAAAACATAGTCTCAAGCCTCATCAACAGGGAATGACTAAAATGGAGGAGTTGCAGCAGGGCTAAGTGGGTCGCTCGTAAGTAGGGTATGATCATCCCTATCTAGAGTCGCTATTATCTCTCATCTTTATGCTTCGGGGCCCGTTGATGGATGGGTGATCATATTCGGTACTATCTAGTAAGGGGTAGGTCGGTTTTGTGTTGGCAGGGGATCCAGGCGAGGTCCTCGGTGTTATTTTATCTAGAGATGCACCATGACGGGCGGTACTCTGGTAGCCCAGTCATTGTATGGAATACATTCTCCAATAAGTGTTGTACGGACTTAGTTGTGCCTAACTATGCTGAAACGTGAGATGCAAGCATTTCAGCTATATTCATATTTTACTTTGACTCCTAGACGTTATTATAATATAAATGGATTTTCTATATAAAATGTTTTGGTTATCGTAAGGTAAAAACCCGTCCGTGTTTATGTGCAGCGTGGTCTTACGAGATACTTTTGATTTCAGAGGATTTTAAAACTTAAAAATCCAGTTGGGTGTGTTTTCTCATGCTGGTTTTCCAGACTGACTTGGGTGTTATTTTATTACAATGCTCAGGTCAGACCAAGTATATTTACAAATTTTTTGGATGCATTGGAGCTCAGGAGACGAGTTAGAGGTCTTTAATTCTTATTCACGTATGTGTTTATTTTCTAATGTCTGTCGTTGGAATCATTAGCAAATTGTGAGGATAGGTTGTTATAACTGTCCAGGCTGATTGTGATGCCCCACCCTGAGACCCACGTTAACAAAGAGTATTACTAGGTAATATCATATGCTAATGCGGAGAATAGGGCTGGTTAGGAGCGACCATCTATAGCCTTGTCTTAAATATCTATTGAATACGTCGACAAATGCTATATATATATTTTTCTATCTCAAGTGGATTGACATATCCTATAAATACTTAATACAAAGCCATAAGTGGCTATAGGATCTATCAAAATAAAATACAACAACTCAAATGCAAAACACATCACAGAATAGTAGATCATCACATATATACACACACATACAGATACATCACAGAGTATACAAAATGGTATATGTCAAGTGGAATAGCAACCACGATATACAAGCGAGTTAAATGAATATACATAGCAGAGTAGCAAACAAAAAGGACTACACAAAAAGCTATAACAAAAAGAGCTAGCAGAATAGGCTAAGTCCAAACGTACCCAACCTGAAACACCTCGGTCTGACCCGAGTATAAAATACACCAGTCAGTCTAGCTAAACAAATCAGTTTACAAGGATAAGTGATAATACGAGCATAAGGATAAAGTGATAATATTCCCAAGTGAAAAGGGATAATTTAAAGTGTAAGGTTACTTCCTATGATGAATGGTATCACTACACAACATATAATCTCAAAAGAGATATAATAACCCATAAAACGCTAATTGTAGCCCCATATCATCGACATTTCATAAAACATCAAATATGGTTTAAGGGAAATCCTAAACCTGCCAAATCGGAAAATCCAAAACATACTCAAAGAGATCCCATCACAAAACACGCCATAAGGCAAATATATCTCCAATAGGAGAATAAAACCTCAATAAACGCCAAAAGGCAAATCTCAAATAATGCCAATGTAGGCAATTCAAATTTCAAAAACGAAACTCCCAAGAGTTCAAATTTCCGAAAGGTAATCGCCTCAAATATATATCGAATGGTTCAAAGGACCAAATCCGGAAAGGGGCGATACACTAGGGAAAATAGTCAAAGAAATCATCTCAAAAGTTTACCACGTGCATGTGGCCGAAGCCTTTCCAAGTACTGTTATCTCAAATAGGTACCTCGCCCGAAGGCAAAACATTACAATGACAAATACGCCGCAATGGCAAATATGGCACAATGGCAAACGCCGTAATGGAAAATGTCTCAAAGACAAATACATCGCAATGGCAAACGCCGCAATGGCAATGACCCAAAGGTCCAATACTGGCACGCCGCAATGGCAATGACCCGAAGGTCCAGTACTAGCACGCCGCAATGGCAAATGTGTCACGAACTCTCGGATAGGAACCCGAACAGTGTTAATGTTTGTCCCATACCACACGTTCACACTAAATGGTTTACTAACCGCTAGTAAATTTCACACTCAAAGCAGTAAAAAGTTTACCTAATATCATCAGTAAACTCGACTCGAAGGTCAAAACGATCAAACGGACAAGTTGAGAATTAACCGATAAGATAAACGCACGTGTCCTATACCACATATTTTACCAAACCATTCAATTCTCATTCGCTCGAATAGTGCAAAAATGTGTAATTTATATATAAAATAAGTTACTTTGGAAAACAAGCTTTGAAAACAAATTTCCGAAATCAATTTGAAAACCCGTAGTTGAAAATTCCCTTATTATAGAGAATAAATAGATTTTTCACTTGGAAATTTTTTTAAAATATTAATTAATAATTATTTTTAAATGCCTATTAATTTTAAAAATCATTTCAAGAAGATTCGGAGAAAACTGTGCTCGAAAACGAATAAAAACAAGGAAAATCACTCAAATCGATATTCGAATTCAAATTAAATTCAAAATAATTCAAAATTTGAATTTTGAAATCACCAAAATTTGGCTAGTCTATTGATAGACATCATGGCCTATAATCATCATCAAAAACATCACGAATATAGCAAGAAAATGAAGCAAAAGAAAGTCGGAACATCGAAACCAAAGGGGAGAACAAGGCAAATTTTTGCCTTTTGCCAGGTCGACCTCCTTGGTCCCTATGTTGACCGTACGGTCGACCTAGGAGGCACTGGGTCAACCTCCATGTCAACCCAGGGAGGGTGGCAGTCGACCTAGCATACGAACTTTTTCCAGTTCGATTTCCAGGGTTTTTGTTCAACTTTCAAAGCAAATTTCGACATGCAAACGGCAGTATTTTTCAATCAAAATTTACAGAGATGAAGCTCAACGTGAAAGCTACCAAATGCAAGAAATATGGTAGAATTCCGTTGCTGGAATCACAGGATATAAGGGTTCAAAGATGCAATAGAAACTGAATATAAACAAGCAAAATTCAACTATAGGAAATAACGAACAAAAGCTATTTTTTCCACAGTTACAAGCTTTGGCACTTTTGTTCTTGCTAGATTGTGAGCTTATACAACTCGCCTTGCTGATTTGTTGCAAAATCTTGGATTTTTGATGAAAAGAGGAAGCTTTGCTTGAGATTACAAAACCTTTAGTACCTGTAGAGAGCAAATACAGAACATGCAAATAACATACAGTAAAAAATTTAGAAAGCTCTTTACTGTAAAAGAAGTTTGTGATGAAATTTTATAATTTGGAGTTGTATACCTTTGATTTATCTTTATCTTGCAAAAAGACTTGAATTTTGGTGAGTTTAATTGAAGATTGAGCTTGATTTTGAATTTGAGAAATTTTGTTTACTGACTTTGCTTTTAGGCTGAAGGAGGAAGAAGGTAGTATGAAATGAACGTACATCCAATTCCTTTTTCCTCTTTTCTTAACTAGGCTAAGACCAAATGGGCAAATTGGGTTCGATAATTAAAAGAAATAAAATGGCTTAAGGTTTAAATCAACACTTAACAAATAAATGTGTACATATCACATATACACATAAATAAAAATGCATTTCTTTATTTTAAACACAAGAAAAATATGAAAACTTGTATACATATAAAATAAAACATTTTCTATCATTTAAAAAGATCAATTTATATTTTTAAAACATTTTTATTATTAAAATCCTTTATTAAACAAAAATACACCATTTACACAAATAAATGAATAAAACATTGTTTTTAACTTCTAAAATTCCATAAAATTTATTTTCTCACTTAGAAAAAATATTTCAAACCATTACACAACATAGTTTATAGCCAAAACTTATTTTTGAACTAATTTCTATCTTTTATTTCAATAAACCAACTTTAAAAATTACATACTTCGTTTAAAAATTATTAAAAGGAGTAAATGGACAATAATTAATATAATTATTGCATTTTCACTAAAATGAAATCATTTTCATTATTTAAAGCCCATATTCCATTTATTATCACTCCAAACAAAATAGAATAAAGCTTGGAATTTCATTTTCTCATTTTAAATTCCAAAATCCATTGTTTATTCCAAATAAACAATTTAATTTCTCCAATTTTAATTTAATTTACAATATTAAATTATAATTATCATTATAATTCAATATTGAAAGGTAATCTCCAAACTAGGGTTGTTACACTGATGATCTGATTGTTGTTGTACTCTGATTGATGTATATATATAGCTGTTTCTCTTTTGTGAAGATCATTATTGTTATATTATATATCGTTCCGCTGCGATTGTGAGATTCTTTGTTGTTTTCAGTTTCTTTCTCTTCTTCTTCCCTCTTTCTTTCCCATAACTATCCGTCTTTCCGTTCAATTTGGGTTGGACATGTGTGGTTTAGTGTCAGCTTGAATTGTACGGATTGGTAAGTCGTTATACTTGGTCTCAGAGTTGAGGGTTAAGCGAGAACCTTGGCTTTAGTGGGGCAACTCATTAAGAGATAAGGTAATGGAATGTCTTATTGAGTTTTGAGTGTGTGTGTGTGTGTGTGTGTGAGCGCATATTTGTTTGTGATGATAAAAATGTTTTATATTGTGTTAATTTATCTATTGAGTGGCTTATGAATTCTGGTCGGTGTGTGGACGCCACGATATCGATAGGGGTTTCTAAACACTTAAACAAGGCAAACCGACATGGTATTGTCTTGAAATTGGTAAATGAGATAATTTTACCTAAAATATAATTTTTTACGTATAAAAGAATTATTTTTTGAAAATTATTATAGTTATATGTGGTGGGTTTGGTTGTTAGAGAATGATAATATTTGATTATCATTTGTTGTTGCTATTCTAATAAAAGTTGTTGTTATTATAACCTAAACAAGGATAAATATTTGTAAATTGAGTTATATAAGAAAATAAATTTATAAGTAAAAATAATAGGGTATTGATTATAATTAAAAATAATTAATATTTGTGAAATGAAATTGTATAAGTACATTTATAAATATGATTTGTAAATAAAAATGGATTTAAAATAAGAAATTTGAGAATTTTAAATCCCATTGATTTTGAAAATTATTTTTTGAGAGGTTTTAGAAAAATAATAATAGTATTATTTTGAAGATATTTTTGTTAGAAATATTTTGAAATAGAATTTAAAAGAAACAGAAAGCACTAAACTCACTTCAGTCGCTAGAAAATAATTCTGGTGATGACTGCAGCATCATCGGCGCTCATTTTCGTGTTTCTAAGTGATGAGCTGCCACCTTAGTGATTTTCCATTGAAGTTGTGTTTGGTAAAACAAGTTTTGATTTTAAAATCCAAAGTATGATTTGATGAAGATAAGATAATAAGTTTTGAACTTCTAATTTGAAAATGGTGTAGATAAGAAAGAAAAAATTGAAATTGGGATATGAAATAGAAAATTTAACTTAAATTAAGTTAAATAAATCGAGTAATGGATTAAACGAAATGAAGTTTGGCATAAGAAAGGTTAAATGAAATTGAATTGGATTTGAAATGGATTAGATGAATTAATAAAGTGAATAATGAAATGAATAATGGAATGACTATGAATTTGAGTTGCAAAATGAATTGAATATGGTTGGAATGGTTTGATAGAATTGCATATGTACTTAAGTGTTGAATGATAATGAAAATAAGAAGGGTTGTATAAAATGTTTAAAAATGAATTTAATTAAATAATTTTATGGAATGGATGTTAAGTGTTGTAAGTATTAAAGAAAATACACTGATTAAATTGAATTTGGAATGAAATGTTGCTAAGCATGGAATGAATTTAAAGTGAATGTAAGCTAAGTAAATGAGAATAGAGTGAATAATAATAATTGAATTTAAATCAATTGAATGTTAACAAGAAATTAAAGTGATTAAATATAATGTTGACATTTGGAAATGTGAATTGGTATGGTTATAAATTAATTGGATGTTCTCTTGTTACATTTGCATATAGTTATTGTATAGTCTATGTTATATATTGATATTACTTTCTATACTTGTTCTCATTGGTTGTTGAGTGATTAGTAGGTGCGAATGGCGTATGTTCCGCATTTGGAGCTCGCTTTCGTATTGTATTGGTTGTATATGCTTGCTAATACTAAAATAATGTACACATCTCGGATTACATATCGTATTTTTATATTTTTCCCTACGGGATGCCTCATCCTCGAAGATGAAGTGTATATTTGTGATTTTATATATATATATATATATATATATATATTGCAAATTTTTACGATCGAGCCTCTCAAAGGAGACGCTGGCGAAATTTTCCGTAAATTTAAGAGTTGGAAATTTTTTGAGAATTTTGGAAATTTTTTGGATAACTAAAATTTGTTGTTTATGTTATAACTTAAAATTGTATCAATTAGTATCTATAAATGGATTTAAAGACTTGGAAAGGTGACAACGAAGTTTCGAAAAATTGATTTTGCAAAGTTAAAGGCTTAAAAGAATTTGGTAATCTATTTCAACTAATTGGTTTTGGAAAGTTAATGGGTTTGGGGCATTTTTCTTGCCTTGGAAATTTCGGGGACGAAATTCTTTTAAGAAGGGAGAATATAATAAACCAAAATTTTAGTTATTTGAATTCGAAATATTAAATTGATTTAAATATTGAAAAATTAATTTTATAAGTTAAATAACTTGGATTTCAAATATAGCGATTTATTTGGTAATTAAGTTGTTGAATTTAATATTTGGAATTGTTCAATAATTGAATCTTGAATTTAATGTGAATAAAATGATTTCGAAAGTTGATTTAAATTCTATTTAAATAAGAATAAAGATAGTAAACCTTTAAATTAGATTTAAAAGTGATTAATTTGGTTTTTATAATAATTAGTTTTAATTAACATATAAAAATAGCCTTCCAGGACATTGTCTCGGATTTCGACGAAATTAGTTTCATTGGATCTGTAATAGTGAGTTATTGTATGCCGTTAAATTTTGTAATGATTAGATGTATCATTTGGGCGTGCGAGATCGAAACGCGTATAAATTAATTTCATAAATTTATATAATAATTGGGTTTAAAAAGCTATCTTCTGTATATGATCGAATTAGGTCTCGATACTAGTTCTATTGTGTTTGGAATAGGGGTATAACATATAGAATGCCAGGCAGCACGTCTTGTTTGGATTTCGGGATTTTCGGATGTTTAAAGCAAGATATTTTCTAAGTAAAATAATATGTACATTATTTTATATTCCATACCTTACTAATTCTGACCGTATTCTGCCCATACCATCCACATTAAACCCATACCCTCTTCCCCCCTTTAAAATCACGTTCAAATCAGAAATTGGTTCATTCTTTTTTAAAAAAGAAAAAAAATTCAAATGTTCAAATCCTACGGCTCATATTCTTCGGAGCCAATTGAAGCGATATCGGCCCTTCAATTCAACTACGAAGATGGTCGTGGGAAAGAGCTCGACCTATTCAATGGTGGAGAAGGAGTTTGGCGGAGCGAGGCAGTAGCTTGGGGGCGCGTTCATGGAGGTTTGGGCTCGGTTTATTGGGTCATGGCACGGCGCGTGGCGGCGGCGAGGTGCGGTGGCAAGGCGCGATCGACTGATCGGTAGTGCGGATGATCGATGAAGTCGAGGACGTTGGGTTTCACGGATCGCGATTGCCTGGGATGATTATGCGGGGTGATTAGGGTTTAAATAGAGGTTAATTAACGTTAATGACTTGTAACTAAATTAAAATAATTTTATTATTAAAATCGAATGTTTATAAATTGCATAACTTTTTCGTATGAGGTCCAAATTGAACGCGATGAGTTGCATTGTGATTGTATCGATGAAGGCTATGATATGGAGTAGTATTGGATGGATTCGGAGCTAGTAGAAATTTTGGTTAAAATTGTATGACTATTCAATTTTAATTCAAACCGGAGTGCTTTGGCGAAACTGAAATAAATGTGAGTTAATCCCACCTTTTTGGTTAACGAGAAATATTTTTAGTCGATAAAATTATTGATTAGATGCATGGATATTTATTGTTGATTGTTATTGACTGTTGGATGACTTACTATTTAATTAGTTGGCTTGGATATATTCCCGCCCTGGAGCGGATAAGACTCTATTACGTTCTCCTGTAAGAGCGGATGACCCTTTGTATACGAATCCCACCTCGAAGCAGTTGATTTTTATATTATTTGATTGTATACTGTATGTGATGCAGGGGGACAGGTTGGAGGGATCCAACTGGATTCCTCACACTATTGCTTTTACTTTTCAGATATATTGTGATATATGACTTATTGGATGCCATATTTGATGACATGGATATGATTTTGCTTGTTTAATGCTTTGGTAGCATTTGGCCTTATTTTTGGTATTTTAAAATACAATAAAATAATGATTCGATTTAAAAAGGGATTCCAAAGTAATTTTAGAAATTATATATATTTTTATAATTTTTATTGAATTATTTAAAGAATGAGTTTATTTCAAAATTAAAAGTATGATTTTTAGAGATTATAAATTTATAGTTATTTAAAATATTTTAAAATTGAGATTTTTGAACTATGATAAAGGTTTTTAAAATCTTAAAAGTAAGTCCATCTTTTATAATAAGGGGTATGGTTTTAAAGGAAGATGGAAATATTTTGGTATAAATATTTATTAACCATTTTATATAAAGTAATATATATATATATACATATATTAAGATTTATTTTTAAATGTGGAAATTTATAAATGTGACAAATTTATAAAAGTGATATTTTTCAAATGAATTGAAGGTTTGTAAAATCGTATTGGGTTAATAAAAAGCATAGATTTATAAACCGTGTTTATAAATTAAGTGAAACTTTTATCATTGGATAAATTGGGAAATAAATCATAAAATTATGGATTTATAATAAGATGTGGAATGATATTTTAGAAAGTAGTTGATTCTACGTTGGAATTGAAGGTGAGGGTAAATTTGGGAATGTTAAATGATATTTTATAAATAGAAAGGAATTTTAAATGGAATTTATCCATGTGGGGGCAACGTTAAAAACAAATGGTGCTTGATGTTTTAAATGGGATTTATGAATAAGTGAGATTTATAAAGGAATGGAGTTATAAATGGCGTTCATAAATAAAGGGGTTTTATGGAAGGAAGTTTCATAAGATAGAAGAGATTTATAGATATAGCTATATAAATATGGGAACGATTATTTGGAAAGTCGAGTATGGATTTTTATCAAAAAACAATATTTATGTTTTACAAAGTTGTTTATTTATACTAATATTGTTTTAAAGTTGGTTATCGATATTTTAAATAATTGGAAGTTAACTATTTAAATTATTAATATGGTTTAAAATTAAGTATGATTATTTATCAATATAGTTTTGGAAATTAATTATTTTTTATTTATAATAATGTTGAAGATAAATTATAATTGTCTATTTAAGAATGTTTTGGAATTTATTAATTATTATTTTAAGATGTTTTAAAGTTAGTATTTATTTAGTTATTTTAAATGCTTACTATTATATAATAGTGTTTTAAAGTAAATGATTTGAATTTATATTATAAATGTTCTCAAAATTTACAAAAAAGAATTTATAAGCAGATGTGGATTATAAGAGGAATCTTATAACATGTTTTGGAAAACGTAAAGGAAGATTTGTTAAAAATAAAAGGAAGTTTTATAAACAGTTTTGTGGATTTAAAATGGAGTTAATAAATGATTTTAGTATTGAATAAAAAGGAAAATATTCCCAAATATTGGTGAATATACTTATACCGTTGGGATAAGTATATGGATATTTTTCCAAGTATTAAAATATAGGGATTTGTGGATATATATATATATATATATATATATATATCTTTGTAAAAGGATTTTGAGACAAATATTTACAAAGTAAATTTAATTAATAAAAGATTAATTGAGGAGGCTCGTGGTTGCTTGTGTGCTTAACCATTTTGGTTTTCCCTATGGAATTAAATCCCTAATCAAATGTTTGTTACTCGATGGTTAAACAACCGACTATCGGAGTTGGATCCATAATGTAACTTTGGAAATATCTAGGAGAAACACGTGAGTTATATGGCATAGTCATCTCCGATGATGTTGTACTATGTGTATAAATCGTGTTTCCTTCTTCTAGGACAATGATAAGGAAATCCGTCCACTAACACTTAGAAGGTGATCTCCACTCTTATCTTTGATTGTTTATTTTCTAAAGAACCGGGGTTGAGTTTACCGGAAACTATCGAATGTTTTTTCGAAGAGACCGGGATCAGATATGTTATCCGAACCACTTCGATCCAACTCTAGCATTTTGAAGTGAAGACATCTTAAAGATGATGTAATTTAAGACAGAGCTCTTAAGTGTTTCTTTCAGTCTAAGAACGAACTTGTATGGATGAATGCTGTTATTACATTATTGCTTGGAGAACAGTGTTAGCATTCCAAGTGGGAAGTGCTATATAAAAGGTAAAAAGTAGCCTCAAGCCTCATCAACAGGGAATGACTAAAACATGGGAGATGCAGTAGGGTGAAGTGGGTCGCTCCCAAGTAGTGTATGATCATCCCTATCTAGATTCGGTATTATCTCTCATTTGTATGCTTCGGGACCTATTAATGGAGGGGTGATCATATTCGGTACTATCCAGTAAGGGGTAGGCCGGTTCTGTGTTGGTAGAGGATCCAGGCAAGGTCCTCGGTGTTATTTTATCTACAGATGCACCGTGACGGGCAGTACCCTGGTAGCCTAGTTATTATATGGAATCCATTCTCCAATAAGCGTTGTACGGACTTAGTTGTGCCCAACTATGCTAAAATGTGAGATGCAAGCATTTCAGCTATATTCATATTTTACTTTGATCCCTAGACATTAATATAATATAAATGGATTTTCTGCATAAAATATTTTGGTTATCGTAAGGTAAAAACTCGTTCGTGTTTATGTGCGGCGTGGTCTTATGAGATACTTTTGATTTCAAAGGATTTTATAACTTAAAATCCAATTGGGTGTGTTTTCTCATGCTAGTTTTTCAAACTGACTCGGGTATTATTTTATTATAATGCTTTGGTCAGACCAAGTATACTTACGGATTTCTTGGATGCATTGGAGCTCAGGAGATGAGTTGGAGGTCTTCAAATCATATTCACGTATGTGTTTAATTTCCGTTGTTTGTCGTTGAAATCATTAGCAAATTGTGCGGACAGGTTGATATAACTGTCCAGGCTGATGATCTGATTATTGTTGTACTCTGATTGATTTATAAATATAACAGTTTCTCTTTTGTAAAGATCATTGTTGTTATATTATATATCGTTCCGCTGCGATTGTGAGATTCTATGTTGTTTTTAGTTTCTTTCTCTTCTTCTTCCCTCTTTCTTTCCCATGACTATACGTCTTTCCGTTCGATTTGGGTTGGACATGTGTTGTTAGTGTCAGGTTGGATTGTACAGATTGGCGGGTTGTTACACTCTAAGTCTCATATAAGGTCTCGACTCGTGTCTCTAATATACGATGTATTGTTCTGAACCTGTTATGATACTAATTTGTAACACCCATCTTTGTACGCATACTATCCAAGAGTATTACTAAGTAATACTGTCAAGTAATATGAAAAATGAGAGTATATAGGGTACACACGTTAATATTCCATTGGACTAATACCGGTACATATTAAAACATCAAATAAATGTCTCATCTATACGTACAAGGTATCGTTTCAAAGTAATACACATGTGTGCCTCTAGGATAGAACAATACATAATACAAAGTGAATCCTAGAGATAGCAATAACATAAAATATATAACATAAAGGTCGTATAAATACAAAACATCCCAAATGATGTCTGTCTCACTATAATGTAATAACAATCAATTTACTTCTCAATATCATATATATATATATATATACAATGAATCAATGTCATATAATATCATATCACAACCCTAACATAAATCTCCTCTAATCTCGATAAAATACATGTTGGTCATGTCGTCTCTATACCTGAAATGTCTCAGACTGACCCGAATATTGCATAAATAACACACGGGTCAGACTATGTCAAATCAAGGATCTATGATATGGATAACACAACATAAATATGGAATAATTACATGATAACTCAAAAATAGATAATCAAATTGTAACAACCCGCCTTTTCGATGCTTAGAAGTCGACACTAATACATTCACTGTATTCACGTGCCGAACAACCAAGTGTTGAAAATAAAGATGGTTAGGGGAAAGAAGACAAGAAGAAACTAAACAACATAGGATCTCACATCGCGATGAATGATCTATAATATAACAGTGATCTTTACAAAAGAAAACTTTTATATACATACATCCATCAGAGTACTAGCCTATCATCTACCTGGACAATTATAACACTTGTCCTTACAATTTCTGATAAATACAACAAAACCATGTAGCAAAACATAAAGAAATATGTAGATACGTCTTGGCATGTAGCTCGTCTCCTGAGCTCCAATGCATCCAAAGCTAATCTGGAAAACATGTCGAGCATTATAGGAAAACAATGCCCTGGTCAGTCTGGTAAAACCAGTGCAAGAAACTCAAATCACAAGGAATTTTATTTATTTAACTTATAAAACCCTTTAAAGTCAAAGGTATCTTGTAAGACAATGCCGCACATAAACATGGATGGGTTTTTACATTACGATAACCAAAACATTTTCTATAGAAAATATAGTGATATTATAATAATGTCTGGGATTAAAGTAAATATTGAATCATAACCGAAATTGTTACATTAATTAAATTCTAGCATAATAGATATACAATCAAGTCCGAAGGCTCGTATTGGAAAATGGATTCCAACTATGACTAGGTAAGGGACTACCTTCCGATGGTACACCTCTAGAAAATGTACCTGAGATCCATAAGAACTTCTTGCACCCCTACTACACAGAGCCGGCTGTCTTTTTAACATGGCATATCGAATTACCTCATCCCTTGACACCGAGGCTGCAAACATTGCCCCACGATGCATGCATGCAAAACAGCTCTAAAGGGACAATCTAGAATGGGATGACATCTCCTAATGGTAGCTAACCACATAGCTCTGCTACATACTCAATTTATTCCATTTTTCCAATTTGTGAGGCTTGAAGCTATGCTTTTTATCTTTTCTACTAGCAGATCATCTTGGAATGCTAACACTGCCCTCTAAGCAGAGATGCAATGTCATCATTCATCCATACAAGTTGATTCGGGATCGAATAAACATTCAAAATTTACTATCTTTCATTTTGGAATCACCCTCAGGAAGAATAGTATAGCTTCATAGCATAGTTCATCGTGAATGTTATTAGTTTGGAGTTGGTTTGGATAAATCCGAAAAACCGATGTCTCCAAACTAAGAGATAATTTCCGGCTAACTCAATTCTGGTTCTTTAGAAGTATGCAACAAGTATTCGAGTCGCGAGGAACTTGAATATACAATCATACTTCTTGAGTCAAAACAGGTCAAATTTTGACAGCCAGTTATTTAACTATCAAATAATGAAATAACAACAATTCATAGATTTAATTACCCATAGCAACCACTAAGTCTCAAAATAAATCTTTTATTTATTAAATCTCTTTCCAAAATATTTATTGAAATATTCATATACTTATCCCATTGGCATAAGTACATTCACAAAACATTTGTGAAGAATTCTCATTTCAAAATTATATTAAAAGGATCAAACAAATGTTATTTAAATTAGAAATAAGGATAACCCTAAACATTATCCCTTCGGTGTCAAGAGTGGAACAATTGTCCACTCCACCATAATTAAGAAGGTCGGTTAAGGGAAATCCCAGCTCCAATTTCTTTATAAATTTCTTCAATAAATCCTTTAATAAATCATTTCCATTTATGAAATCTCCTTTACTTAAATTATAAATCCATTCTATAAAATCTTTTATAAATATCCAAAATCATTCATAGAACTCTTTTATAAATATCCAAATTCATTTATAAAACTTCTTCTCCAAATATCCAAAATCATTTATAAAACTCTTTTATAAATCTTCATTTATAAATTCCCTTTTTAAAGTATCATTTACACATATCATTTGTAAATCTCCTTTAAATAAACTCTTTATAAAATATCATTTGTAAATACCTTTATTAAAATAATTGGACAACTTACAAAATCATGCAAAACACTTAACATTAAATTGATATAGAATTAAAGTTAATTTAAAACCATGATTTTACAAATTTGAAAGGAGTCTTAGTGACCACAATGATACTAAATCAAGTTACCAATTTTAATTAAATTTGACTTCTAAGTCATATAACAACTACTTACATAAACCAACATATATGTAAATAAAATTCATAACTAAATCAGGAAATAACATGTCAATATAAACCAACTGGCAAGATACATGTCTAGATAACATAATAGTAGGATGGTGATTTGGCATGCTAAATAGATGTCCACCCAATTTATTAAGTTTAATATAGCAGAACGGGGATTTATTCTGCTAAAAGATGTCCAAACAATCTACTTAATTAAGGTATAGCAGAACGTGGATTTATTCTGCTAACAAATATCAAAGTTTAGTATAACCTATTCATATTTGTATGGTTGCTTAATGGTATCGACAATAGAATCCCTTATGTTCAAAACTATTCTTTGTAAGAGAAACTGGCCTTTAACAAATTGATCCCTGGAAAACAAAGTAATTAAGAACTTAAACATCTTTTAAATAATTTATTACAAGTTAAATCCTCTTTAAAACAAAATTAAATCTTAATTAAGTCTTAATTTAATTATTAATTAAGAAATAATTAACCTTTAATAAATAATTTGTTTATAAATTAAACCCTTAATTAACTTATAATTAGAATAATTAAACACTTACTTAATAATTAACCTTATACTTAATTAATAATTAACTAAAAATAAATCATATACTTAATTCATATTAATCAAAAATTAATCTTACTTAATCAAAGATTAATTAAAATTAATCTCACTTTTAAAAAATAATTAATTAGTAATTAATCTCCACTTAATTATAATTAATAGATCTTACTAATACTTAATTAATTATTAGTTAATTAATTAAAAATTAATTAATAAATACTTGGTTAACTCTCCTAATACTTATTATTAAGTTTAGAAAATATTTCTAAGGTTTACTTATGTATAAAACTCATGTTTGTAAGAAGATGAACTTTTTTCGGAAAACTACATCTACAGCGACTATCGCTATGGATGTCATAACTTGAAATTGTTTTCTAAGTTTCTTTTGAAATCTTAACCTTTTGAAAAACCTATTTACTTTTACAAACATAGAATAAGTATTTTGAAAGTTAGACAAAGTTTAGACTTGAAAAGGATTTTTGATTTTTCGAACTAAAAACCATAGTTTCACACAAGGTTACTCATCGCGTAACCACACAAAAGTGTTAACTCTCTTAACATATAACCACATATTCATGTCCATGGTCTACAAATCATATCACAAACCACAAACACATATAAAGATCCAAGCTTTATCACATAAAGACCACAACTTGCAACTTTACTAACTTTTTGACTTCACTTCAAGTCAATAACCAATACCTCATACAAGCACATATAAACACATGTATAATCATATAAAACAACATCAAATTACAACCAATCATCCAAAAAAACATAGTAATAAGTAAAATAAAATAAAAAGGTTAAAACTTGTTAAATATGCGAGTTTTACTCACCAAAATCTTTTCAAATCTTTTTCAAACTTTGAAATAGCCTAGAACTTCGAAAACCCTTTAGCAAAATTTTATTTTTGGACCTAAACAAAGCAAAGTGGGCTCAGCCATGGTGCCTTGGGCTCAACCTAGAGTGGTTAAGCACAAACATGGTGTGTAGAGGTGAGTATGAGTGTTGTTTTGAAGAAGAAAAGGTTGTAAAAAGAAGAATAACAGTTTCAAACAAGTTTTAAAATGATTTAAAGGAAAAAAGTTATGATTTTTAACTTTGGAATTCAAAATGGAAGCCATTATTAAAACTTTTAAATAAGAACTTGAGATTTTTTTTTAATTAAAGTGAATGGATAAAATTGAATAAAAATTTGGAAATTTATATATATATATATATATATATATAGATGAAATAAAATTATCAAAATAACCTTAAGTACCATTACCCTCCATTACATTTTTGCCACATCACCACACACCCCACCATGCCTTGGTCCACACGCATGAACCAAGGGTCCACCCTCTTTTGTCCACTGGATAATACCCTCTGTTGTACCATGATGTTGCATTTGAATGTGACATTACATAACTTATATTTATTTTAATTTTTAAATTTGAATATTGTCACATTTTTTACTTAAGTACACATATATTTACATTTTTAACACACTTAGTTAAATACACATTAATTTTATATAAATGTGTATTTAAATATATTAAGGTGTTTTACAACCTTTTAAATAGCTTTTAAATGATCAAAAATCAGGATTTTTTGAAAGAAATTTTCGATCACATTTTCTAATTTCCTTTTAACTAATTATTTTTGTAAACCAAATTCAAAAAGGAATTTTCTACATTACTTATAAATTAAAAAAGAGCTATTTTAATTATTAAAACCATTAATTAAATATTTAAATTAATTAAATATTCACAATCAAAGCGATAAAATTTTGGATCATTACACAAATCATCAGACGACATGTCAATGCATGCATATAAATATAGTAATGTGTGCCTAAAATATATGTATAATGACATAAATAATCAACAGAGCATCACACCACTCAAACAACTCAAATCCATATGATACAATCAACACTGATATTAAAAAATGTCATCACCCATATAGGTGAATCATACATATCGAGAAATCATCATCAAATCCAGAAATATATATAAATGAGATATCATCAAGTATAATCAGGCTTGCACGAATCATTGTCTAAATATACCTCTCAATCTCAATAAATAGAACATCATCATCAATACACATAAAATAGGATACGCTGCCTATCAATATACTGAGAATCCACTATACTCTGGATAAGTATCACAGGTATAATCTCATCCCATCTATAATCCAGGGAGGTGTATTAATCGTCTCTGCCAATCTACCACTTCGTTGATACTAGAAGGGAGATGGTAGCACGAAGCAAGCTCAAGAGACACAGAATCTCTACAATCTTTAGTTACCTCCACAGTTATCGTGACACGTATCCACTGGTGTACTCATCAACGCGAGGACTAATAAATCACGACACTCAAATTGCCCCTATATGTAACACACTGTTGGCCTAGGTGACACATGGGCGATCGCACAAAGCGAAGCACGAAGCTAAAAGAACAAAGCTATACATATAAGGTTTCACATATTTGGGGAGCGACCGCACGATTAGCGCGCTAGTGTAGAATCTAGCCATTTAGTCCTCTCCAACAAACATAATAGGAATACATCATAATAGTGGAATATAGAACCAATACATATAGACACGAAGTCATGGTCATCGTTGGGTGCAGAGCCATACTCACTAAATATAGGCACAGAGCCATATACCACTACGTATCACCTCACTCTATCCACTCTATTCCTGTTACATGAATGTTATCTACTTATAGTGAATAACTGAATAAATATCCCAGTAGTGTCTCATAATGATGCGTGATACTCAAACGTTTATTCACTGCTTATAAATTTCCCTCAATCTACCCAACATTTTATATAACGAGTCCAAAGAATAATCGGAGAAATATTACCAAAAGTCGCATACCAGATGGTATTATAACTCCATTTATTCAGATTTCTCATCACATGGAATTATATAACAAAATCATACAAAATGATGTCATCATCCTATCATATCAAAATCATCAGTCAAACCAATATCAATGGTGAATCACTTATAACACCGAAATCAGTATCGAGAAAATGAGAAATTAGAATATTGAGAAATCATGTATAAACATTTTTATAGCACACTCTAATAATACATAAATAATTATATTGTTAAGAAAATACACTTTAAAAATACCCAAAATACTAATTATACTAATTAAATAAGTTCTCGTAGTTTTCCATCATTTATATATATGTAATGACCCATCCTTTTGGATGGTTTAAATCAACAATAAACCACACATGTCAACTCAAACATTCAAAATGGAGGATTGTCAATGGGGTAAATAAGAAAATAAGAGAAAAGAATGAGAAACAAAACATAGAATCTCACAGTGGAATGACAAAATATAATAATCAAACAAACAGTTCATGAAGCTGTTTACAAATAACATTGATTACACATTTACAATACAATCAGAGTTACACTTACAACAAGAATAAATAAATAATGCAGTGGAACAACATGATGTAGTGGAATAATACTGATAATATAAAACTAAACTCTGTCTTCGTCCTCCAGAAATAAGGTCTTCAACGCTAAAATGCTCAGGCTGACCCAAGCGTAATGAAAAGACAAAACACTCGAGTCAGAACTAAAAGATCTTATGTAAGTTAAATCAAAATAGCAAATATGAGTGTAACGGCTTCAGAGATGTTTACGGAATTTTACATCTCCTATCCAGTGTCTAACGTGCGTGCAATAACTTAAGAGATGTTCGGAATTCAATCTCCTAAGGATCCGTTAAACTATCTACATACATAGTACAATACGCTATTATAATATGTCTACAGTAAAGCGTTACCCATATTTCCCTTAACACATTTTTATAAATGTTGTAGTTTACACAGTATTGTAAACTCCACCAAACCGATGGGCTATCAGGGAGCACTTCATAGGTATGACACAAATCAAACTCGTAGTAGGCGCGATAAGGCATATGATAAGGCACGCGAGGCAATGCCCAGGATAGAATACTACTGTTTTGTAGAACAGGGATAGTGGTAACGCATAGCAGCTACTACTGCCCACCTCGGAACACACTCCCAAAATCAAATCGAAGGTTGCCACCAAATCAATTATAAAGTAACAGATATGGTATTGAAGAAGCATGTTCGATCGGAGGAGCGATCTCACTTGGCCCGGGTATAGCTCATGTTTTAGTCATATCAAGCTGACCCGAGGGGGTCAGGGCTGCGTTCATACCTCAAACAGTAGCATTAGCCAAACCATCCTACTTCGTTCTGGATTCTCCACCATGTGCACAATTGTTAAAGTGGTTCGGTATTGGCAGAGAGTATGACAATATCTGATCCTGGTCTCTTTAACAACCAAACGCTTATTTCACACCGGATGGTTCTTTTACATTTCAAACAGTTCATACTTCATATCAAAATATCATACTCACTTCAAAAATCATATCACTTTCGAAATCATTATTTAATTCAAAATCATATTCGTTTTCAAATCACTATCATTTCAAAATTGTATTCACTTTCAAAATCATTATTTACTTCAAAATCATATCCACTAAAATAGGTTAAACCATCATATTAAAATATTCGCATTTAAATCGGGTGAATCTAAATCATAACAGTTCCAACTTTAAACGGTTTGAATATTGAAATTAGTTTATATATTGGAATAGTTAGACATTAAAAATAGTATAGATATTAAAATATATATTAAAAGTTGTTTATAAATTTAAAATAATATATATTAAAATAGTTTATATTTTAAAAATAGGTTAAAGATTAAAATAGTTTATAGATTAGAAATAGTTTATATATATATATATTAAAATAGGTTATATATTAAAAATAGTTTATATATTGGAAATAGTTTTTTTTGAAGAAAATTGGAAATAGTTTATATATATATATTAAAATAGATTATATATTAAAAATAGTTTATACATTAGAAATAGTTTATACATATATTAGAATAGGTTATATATTAAAAATAGTTAATGTATTAAAAATTATTAATGTATTAAAGTGGTTTATATGAGAAAAATAGTTTGTATGTTAAAAGAGTTTGTATATTAAAAGAGTTTATATCGAAAATAGTTTCAAATTAGAATTGTTTCTTCCAATTTCATAAATCAATTCAAATCAACTTTAGTTCAAAAAATTCAATTTAAATCAATTCCAGTTCGTCGATTTCAATTCGAAAAGGCTAAAGTTTTCAATTCAAATTCTCATAAAAACCATTTTCTTTTTATATCGATTTCAAATCCATGTTTGAACTATAAATTTAAACCACTTCAAATTCAATAGGTTTCAAAGTTTAAATATTCAAACATTTACAATAACTCAATTTTGATAAATTTCATTTATATTTCAAAATTCAACTTTAAGATTTTAATTTAAATTCTTTAAACAATTCATTAAACCAATTTCAACATTTTAAAAGCTTGGATTTTGAAAATAATTCAGTTCATATAAATCTAATTTTTGTTTCATTTAAAATAATATTATTTGATTGGATTCAAAAATTTAAAGATTTAAAATCATTTAATTTAACCAATCCGGTATTCGTATATAATTTTCTACCCTATGGGCAAGTGATACGGATATTTATCATTTCAACCCGCAATAATTTAAATTTACGGGTATCTATCATTTCAACCCGCAATCCCGAGTACTTCAAAATCCATAAATCGCTCGAGTTTATCATTTCAACCCATAATGGTTTTTCTCTAATCTATAAGATCGTTCCGGTATGTATCATTTCAACCTATAGTGATTTTCCTAATTAACAATAACTAAGGGAACTTGTAGTGTGATAACATCATATAAATAAACATACATCCAATCATCCAAAAATATCAACTAATAAGCATCCATCACGATCATCATTCAAATCAACTAATAAATCACAACAGATAAACTGGTTATCATTATCAGATATTTAACTTGCAATTAATTTCAATATTAATTTAAATGGCAATTAAATTCACTATAAATTCAAATTAAATTTGAATGACAATTTAAAAATACAAACAGCAATCAATAAATTTCTAACCAAGTCATAAATTTAATTTAACTAACATAAGATAGTTTAGTGTTTGTGAGAGGGTTAAATCACTCACCTTTGATTTTTAGTCGATTTAAAATCCAAATAAGACCCAAAAATTTAACAGTATCAGAATGCAGCCAAACTAATTCTATGTCGTCCAAAATTTCGATACGATCGCAACAGAGAAAACCGCGTGTGAATCCGAGCTCGTATGCAAATGATATTAAAATTATAAGTTATACGATTTATATTATAAAATAAATAAAATAATAAAAAAACACGTTCACCTTCTTCACGCCCTACAGCCGAAACGCATGAAAGAACCCATCAAGCTCGACTTTGACCGCCCACACCATCCACCTGAGACCTCCATCGACCAAGCCACCACCATCAACGAGCTCCCCTTCCACTCCTCCATCGCCTAGCACCAACGCGGCCTCCCCCAAGGCAACGCCGCCGCCACCACCCAATTAGGGTTTTCGAACCCTAAGTCACCAAATTCGACCATCACATGCCGTTTCAGATCAAGCAACAACCAGCAATAAACTCCAGATTACGAGCTCTACAAAACCCATATTCCAATTTCGCCAATCGTGGCCGAAATCAAAAACGCCCCAATCGAGTTAAGGTTTCGCGATTTGAGGACTTCGACCGCGAATTCCTGTTGACTCGAGCACTATTTCAGAAAACGAACACTCGCCGTAGATCGTATTATCGAGAGCTTCAAAATGGTATATAATTTGCTATGGTTTGAGGATTTTGAATTTTGAATTCAATTTGAATTTGAATATGCAATTGGAAATTTAGGGTTTCTACCATTGGGAAGGAAGGAAGGAGCAGATGGAAATGTACGTACAGAAATAAAAAAAATGCTGCTAGGGTTTCAAAAAAGAAATCTATTTATGGACAAAGCTAGATAAGAATGAATTGACAAATATTGGGTCGAAATGATAACGATGACCCAAAAAGTCCGTTTCGTTTCCGAAACGAAATTCGGTCATCCAATATATCGAATTATAGGTTTTCAATATTTTTAAACTCAATGGAACTAGTTTCAAACTCTAATTTCATTGTATACAGAAATTAGCTTTCAAAATCAAATTATATTCATTTAAATTCTTTTAATTGATTTCTACACGTTTCGAGCTCGCGCGATCAAACGACAAGTTTGATCGCTACGAAACTTGAAATCCTATAATAATTCACTGTTACGGATCCGATGAAACTGGTTTCGACGAAATCCAAGATAGTGGCCAAAATAGCTAATTTTCACGTTAATTAAATAAATTATTATTTAATGGATTTAATCACTTTTAATTCAAATTTAAAAGTTAACATATTATCATTCTTGATTACATATAATTAATAACCTATTAAAGTAAAATTTCCATGTTAAATCCACTATTTAAATATTGCATTAATTTCAGAGTTCAATTGCAATTAAAATAAAAATCTTAGTTAATTATAATTTAATTTCAAATAAATTCCTTTATTTTTATTTACATTCTTATTATTAAATCATCCAACACCTTATGAATATAATTAAAATGAGTTTACATTTCATTACATTCATGTTTTACAGTTATCGTCTTTTATTATTTTAATTATAATATTTCAATTTCATTAGTTCCATAAATTATCAGTTTAATTCCTTATTTACAATTATAACCAAATTAACTTTACAATTATTTCAATTGATTGAAATTACATTAAATTAATTGTCAAAACATTCAAACAATCATTATTAAATCATATTCAATTTATTTTTCTCATTAGTAAATCATAAATTTTTAATTTCTCATAATATTAAATTTCAAAATCTTATTTAATTTAATAGTTTCAATTATCGAAAATTACGGGTCATTACATTATAAGCTTTAAATAAATAATTAAAATAAAATACAAAATGTACTTATCGATAATTTATTAATTTCTCAACCTTTAGATATTCAAAAATTAATTTAATTTAATATTCATTTATGTACTCAGGAAATACATATACTACTTTTAAAATCCCAAAATAGTTTTCGAAGTTAAACATTTCATGGAATGATTATACTATGATTTTCTATAATCAAATCTTATTTTAAAATAACTTTAAAACATCTAAATCAATTTTAATATATTATCCTCAAATAAATCCCTTTTCTAAATCTTGAATTATATAAATTGAAATTCCATATTCGTACCATAATAACTATAAAATATCAATTAAGTAACAATTCATATTTTTCCAATCAAATACCAGTAAATTCACTTTATTTATTTATTAAACTCAAAATGATATTTACATTATATATAATATATATAGGAATTTAGTATATTTATTATTTATATTTATTTTGGTTTATTCTACATTTTAATATATATATATATATATATATATATATATATTAGTATATTGGTAAATTAATGCTTGCAAACTATAAATAATAAGTAACATACATCATATTTAAACACACACGGCACATTTTATACAACACACACACACACACACACACACACACAGATGGACATGCAAACTCAACACGCAACACCGCACTAACCTAACCACAACAGCAAATGCACAGCAACAAGATCACGCACACACCCAAACACTGAAACACACACTACTGCGCGCCTGCACACATAGCTGCACATACACAAAAATCACACACGCACATCCACAACAACCCACCACACAGCCGCACTCACACACAGAAATACACATACACACAATTGCATGCGCACGCACACAGAGAGAATACACACACACAAACATGGTAATTCGAACACACATGGAAATAGCTACACACATGCACATTACAAAACCACACATACTTGCATAAACTAACACATGTGCGTGGTAGCATGAACACAAGGCACCACGATGCATCGGTCTTCTCTGACCGGTCCATTGGTCGATCATTGCTTTGAGTAATTTCGCTCTAGGCCATGCTTCCCTCAATCGAAATTTCATCACTTTGTCATTGTTTTCACCACTAAATACAAGCACACAACCTTAATTACTCAATCATCTTTTCAATTCATTCATACACATACAAGAAATCATAGAATTAGGCATAGAATTGTGAGTGCAAAACTCACATGTATACTGTGTTTTCTTCTTCCTCCACTTTCTTGCCCTAACACACGCACATACACAACAACCAGAGCATCGCAACAAAAAAGATTCACGTCATAGACGCATATGAGTATCGAGCTGTTCATGTGCAAATTTGAGGGTTTATCATTATTTTTTTATTTTTATTTTATTTTAAAAAGGTGGGTTGGTGGTTTTTCTACGGGAAGGTCAAAGTATCTGGTGGGGTGAATGTGCATGAATATTTTATCAAAGAGGAGAGAAGAAAATTCTGGAAATAGGAAAATTTGAGTTTGGGCTTGGATTCTTGGGTTTGGGCCATCAAGAGTTGGGTTTGGGTTTCAAAATATAAAGTAAGTAAACAAATTTGTGTGTGTGTGTGTATAATTTTACTTAAAACCAAATTCTATTTAATTTTTAATAATTACAAATTCCTAATTAAAATATCTCTTTTACCAAATCAATATTATATTTCAATTATATTATTTTTTATAAAATCTTATTTCCACATTTTTAGCTTATTTAAATTCAAATACACAATATTCTCACTTTAAGCCCAAAATTAAATAATTTCCAAACCAATTTATTAATCAGATCTCAAGATTCCAATTTAATTAATTAAATTATTATTATTAACTTCAATTAATTATTATTTAAAAATCGGGTTGTTGCACGTTTTTAGCAAAATTTCATAGGTCGCAGCATGCTTGTTAAGCTTCATGACAATGGCAAACCCATAATATAAAAAAATCAACAAAGAGGATATAAATGCCACAACACAGATTAATTTCAAATTATAACACAAGTAACTCGAATATATCAACTTAAACGCCGCAACGATGTAATCTTGCAAAAACCTCCCCAATAGGTAAAGCCAAAAGAGGGCAATGAGGTTGATGGGAGAGAGATAAGATCATCTATAATGAGACATCTCATTTGTTCTGCTAAGTCCGAAATAGCACCTTCATCTAGAAAAGGCAAGATACGAGAAGGGAGTGCAGCCGAGATAGGTTGCACATGAACAGCCGTGGTAGGAGAAACGATCATACAATGAGAAGAGTCATCACGTTTAAATTTTTTTGGAGATGTTTGTAACACTCCTAGTTTTTTGTTTAACATTATTCGGAAGATTTATTTAGATAAACTAAATAGAATGATGTGTGGTATGATAAGGAGAATGAGATTTATTAATTAATCTAGGTCCTGCCTTAAGTGATCAATTAATAAGAATGATTTAAAACATAGAATATAAGAAATTAATGAGAAGGACAAATTGGGAATCACCCCTTATTACTTTCCCTAAACCATTCCCATCCCATTCATTTCTCATTTACGTTCTTAATCAAAATAATAGCAAAAGAGAGGCAGGTCATTACTAGTAAAAGAAGAAAAGGAAAACCTAACAAATCCAAAGAGGAATCTTAGGGGAAGATAATCAACGTCAAATCTCAAACTCTTTATCCAATCTAAAGAAAAAAATAGTTTTCATCTCATTGTTTATGTCTTGTTTTCGAATTTACGATGATTTCCAAATTATCATGTGAAAATATGTCATAATATGGTTGATTTTATCATTATTTGGTTAAATGATGATTTATGGAAAATTTTATGGAATTATTATGATAGGTTTAAAGGGGAAAACCTAATTTATGATCTCCAAACGATTTGAAATTTTGGTATGGTGTATAAAACGTTAGTTTGGAGAAGGGTTTTTAGTTTCATCATTTTCCAAGTTAAAATGAATATTTTATGAATTTCCTAAGGAGGAAAGGGGTTTACTTTAGGTTTTAATTATTAAAAATAATTAAATAATTATTTCAACCCCGAAATTTTTATACGAGAAAGAATATGTAAATTATGATTTTTAGTGATTTTTAAAGATTTTTCTTAGGTAATTATGATTTTCAAGCTAGAAAGACTAATAAATTATATTAAAATAATAATATAATTTGAATGGTTCGCTAGTTTGGGGAAGGTAAATTAACATTGCAGCAGTTTTTCTTAAAAGAATATAGTAAAGAATTTACTAATCAATAGAAAATTGACAAGGGACGAGTTGGTGAAAAGAAATGACTTTATATAGAAATAAAACGGTTTTGATTAGAGGACCGAAATCCCAGATAACGACCGATGTCAATAGCAGTTATAAAGTGCAACATCTACATGAAGGGATGCATACGACATCTACTTGGTAGGTACGAAATGAATCTATTCATGTAGACGTACGAATTCAGTTATGTACATAGAATTTCGCCATCCCTCGACATCATGAGTTCCATAACTCTACAAAAGTGGCATCCCTTTTTGTTTTAATGATATGCATTCAGGTTTTAAAATTTGACATCCTTCATTGGTGTAAAGATTGATGTTCCTTGTCACCCTTTGTTTTTGACATCCATACTAAGCGGCATGGATGCTGTAAGTTATAATTTTCGACATCTACTTTAAAGTGGAAATGATGTCATGTGTTTACGATTTCGACGACAATAGTTTTGAGGCAACGATGTCGCAAGCCCATATTTTCGATATCAAGTTTTTTGGGGCAATGAAGCCGCAAGCCCATATTTTCGATATCAACTATTTTGTGGCAATGATGCCGTAAACCTTCAGTTTCGATGTCTTATATTTTATAGGCCGAAAAGCCTTGTACTATGCAAAGCAAAAGCCAAGTTTAGAGTTCGACACCCTCCTTTTGATATCGTAAATAAAGAAAGCTATTTCCAAAAGGATTGTATTTTAGCATAAAATTTTGGCTATGTTTCCCTGGTTTTAAAGAATGATTTTAAAGGATTGTCTTTTATAGAAATAAATGTTTTCAAGAAAATAAATTGGTGTTTAGCTCATGTTCTATATGAATTTCACAAAGGAAATTATTACTTAAAATTAAGTAATTTTGTGATGCCGATGATTGTTGATTAAACATATTTGATGAATGATATTATACGTTCTTGTTATTCTTGATCGAATAAATATGCATATTTATCATTGTCATACTCACACCATCATGATCCAACATTGCATCTTGGGATTTGGGAGCAAAAATACTAGCTAGGTAGCCTAATAGTGAGTATGGTCGGACTTAACCTTTTAGTGAGTAAAATTGCATCCAAGAGATCAGATAGATCTAATGTGTTAGGATGCCCAAAACTGATCAAAAGAATATGATTTGAGATATGATACTGGTGACAACTAATAGGTTCATGGTGATCCAATGAAAACTATGATTGAGTTATGTTATTAGAGAAAACTAATATATGCATATTGATCCCATGAAAACTATGATTGAGATATGTTATTAGAGAAAACTAATAGGTTCATTGAGATATATTATTAGAGAAAACAAATAGGTTCCTAGTGATCCCATGAAAACAATGACCGAAGATTATTAGAGAAACTAATAGGTTCATAGTAATCTCATGAAAACTATGATTTGAGATAGATAGTCCATTTGAGTTAAGACAGATGGTCCATTTGATTTAAGAGAGATAGTCTATTTTGGGAAGGGTAAACCTTGGATATGCATATCCCTAGGAGGATAGATTGGTTAGACTTACTCATGTTGCATACATGCAAATAATCATGTTAGGATTATTCTAATCATTGTGGTTGCAGGCGCATGATTTGTGATTGATATATTTGGATAAGATACTACTGAGGAGAAAACCCACTCCGCTAAGCGGCGTGGTCTCACTAGATATATTAAGATTCGAAATGGTATATTTATATCCACATCAGACTTATTATCTGATCCGAAGTTTTTGTTTTTCCCCCTAAACTCTTGGATACTCATTTGAGTAGGTCGAGAGTTGGGATTTCCAAGTTAGATGAATAAGCTTCCGAAGACATGTAGGAGGCAAGCTAGCTATTATAAGGAGCTTTTATTCGAGGTCCGGGCTCCGTGGTCTTTCTATGTGGGATGATGTTGGGGAATGGCCAGTATATTAATTGCAGCGAACAACAACACAGCTACATTTTCGCAAGCACCTCCATGAGATGAGCCCAGTGCATCAGACCGATGGATAAGAGAACTGAGCTGGCCCAAAAAGCGATTGAGCGCTCTACATACGATGTAGGCTCTATCAGATACATAGATCTTTCTTTCTGATGGATCCAGAATAGTGAGTTGTCGATAGATAGAAAAAGAATGGACTTCTCTATCCTCTTACTCTTTCAATCTATCAGAACATATCAGGCCATCTATCAGAACAGATCAGGCCATCTATCAATCAATTCATTTCTCTCGCTAATTTCGTTCATTTCCGCCACGCCATACATAATAGCCGCCACAATAAGAAGAAAGAGAAACAGCTAGAAGCGCTCACTTCACTGCACCCAACAATTTGAATGGATGTGATGATAGAAGTTATAACTGTCAAGTATTAGACTCTGATCAACCAAGGGGCATCTTCATATGTCGCTCTTGGAGTAATTTGTAATTATTATATTTTCTCTGAGCATGGGATCGAAAGGGATTACGTAATGAATGTGAAATTTTATTTTTGGAATGTAATGTGAAAGTTTATTCAATGAATTGAGTTTTAGAAAAATTTCATATTCATGTACTTTTGATGTTATTGATAGAATTAACATGACTGCATTTTGTCACTAGAAATTAATACTATGGATGACTGCGGCATTCATAGTGTTTAGTTTCGATCCTCAAAATGGAAGATGTTACAATGTTCTCCAAAGCAGGAAGGTCAACTCCATGCCTTTTTTATCTTTGTTTTTCCTAGCAAAAGCGTTGAGCAGGTTCAACATTGTGCCTGCGCAGTTTAAAAATCAAAATCAATCAAATAATTTTAAATGGGAGGTATTTAAAACAAAATCAGGTAATCATCGGTCAGCTAAAAAAAATAAACTTAACAGCTAAAACATGTACCATTTGGCGCGGTAGGATCAAAAACATAAACAAAGACAAAACGCGAAAAACGATGGTGTGCACACATAAAGTTGTATTTGCACAGCAAGAGTTCAGCAAAGAGATAGTAGCCTTTCGAACATCCTCGTCGAGTTTTAGTGCAGTCTCTCTCTTCGAGCAACGAATAATTCTCTCTAGGTTTGTGAAAAATTAAGGCGAGAAGTTAAATGAGAAGGACGATGTAAGTAAATATATTAAAAAAATCTGTTTAAAGAACAAGACTGACAAGAGCAGTACTAAGCTTTTGAAAAGAAGGAATAAAACAATCCAAGTTGGAAATGTTGAAAAACTTATCAGCCCATCTATGGGTCCTACGAGATGAAATAGGAAAGACAGATTTCGTAGATTGTATACAATGAAACCCACTACATCCTAAGGAACCGCTTTTGCAAATGGAGTAAAGTAAAACAAGCTCGTGACAAGAAGAACGGAGAATCAAAATGTTCAACATATGGTATGTATGGGCAGGTCAGAAGAAAATATGAGATGAGAGCAGGCTATATAGTAGAAATTCCCATAGTACCCATCCACTCCTTGATAAAAGAATGGAGAGGCAATATAAACCGCACATAATGTGCTTCGAGGTTAAAGATATATAACCCTCTGCCGGTAGATGTATGCCACTAGGAGAAGTCGAAATCCCGTTGTCAGTAATCACAAAGTGTGCTAGAATAAACTTAACTTGACTATTATCACAAACAATTGACATCAAGTCAGAGAAAAATGAAGATTCTTGACCGAAGGAACAAGGGAGATCGTCAATGTCCATAATCAACTAAGTAGAAAATATGTATACCGCGACCAACTAAAAAAGGAAAAAGAAGCAGTGGAATCAGCATAAGCATTTAATCGAACAACTTAAAGGCATACATATGTATACAAAAAAGGGGGGAAGAAGAAGAAATTTCATATATGCATATTTTAAAAAAAAGATAGAAGATTTACTTACAAGTTGTGCAGTTAAAGAGCTTAGCGGTTCTATAGCGATGAAGGTGCAAAGAGTTATAATAGAGATAAAACGTGGATATAGCAATAAATAGACGAGGTGCAAAAACCTTAATTGGAAATAAAATTAAATCTCCAAAGTTAATTTATTCTTATTCTCACATCTTTTTTTTTAATGGTACTTTATATACAACATGTCACTGGAACAACAAGTCAATAAACGTTCGAATCACGCTACGTAAGTTTCGAACTTGTGACCTCTCGCACCAAAGCCGAATCACTTAACCACTTGAACAATGGTGCTTGTCACATTATTTATGTAGGAAAAAATATTTTTTTAATCTTATACAACAACACAGAGAATATAATGATTTATGCAGTCCTGACTTGGTTACTAAAATAGATTTTTAACTTTTGAGCACTTAGACCTTAAACTTAGATATTTACCATAACTTTGTTGATTTGATTTAAAAGAGAACCGATCAAATTAACTTTTTTTATTAATGTTGCTAAAAAGGGTGTTAAAAACGTTGATTTAGCGGATGTTGTGGAAAATAATGGGGCTTTAAGCGGGCCTACTATTTAATACTGCTAAATTGAAAAAGCGTAGCGATCGAATAGCGCTACGTGTTTTAGCGAGGCTTTAAGGGCTTTGACTGCGTAGCTTACAAGAGATAGTTTTCTTTGTCCAAAAGACAGTGAGTTATCAACTAAAGAATGGAGACAAATCTTGAAGAAGACGATATAGTATAAAATAAATTCCAAATCAGGTAAATGTAGAAAGAAAGAAAGAAAAATTGATTATATATATATATATAGGTTCCTAAAGAAAATCCTAACCATAGAATCCAAACAACGTGAAAAATAGTAGTAGTCGTCGGAAATTATGAAAAGCGTTCATGGAAAATAAGGTAAACATTTTAAGTCACGAAGCGATTTACTTGACAATGGTTAAAAAAAGCAACCAACCTCATAATGCCACATTTAAGAAACATTAGGTACGAAAGACAAACGATAAGGATATTCAAAAATATATTAAAAAAATAATATGATGAAAAAGTTGAGTGCAAAATGACAAGTCAACCTTGATACACATCAGCACAGACTTGGGGTCAAGTGTTACAATCATTTGTTGTTATTCTTATAATATGTCGCGTGCGGGTTCAAACAAACGAAATCAATAGATAGTCCAAGACAGTAAGGGAGTTAGGCGAGCTGCCTGCAGATTAAAAAGGAACTACGTACAACCCATAATATAATACACAATGTCCCACAAAATATACCTTGTCCAAAATTGCACAACCTGCAAATTTGTACATAATAATTGGCGCCATCACAAATAGAAGATCAACACTGCTCAAAAACATACAAACGAAGCCACAAAATAAACTCATGAACAAGACTGCACAGCCAGACTTGAGCCAATCACCCAAAGAACAACTTGCCACCACATCTTTGAGCACAATATTTCAAAATTCAAAGTTGCAGCCAGAAGTCGAATCTTCCCGTCTAAAGCAAATTTCACCAACCCAATGTATTTTCTCTCTTTTATATTCACGTCAGCAATCCGTGCACATTAAATAAGGTTCACAAATGAATGACACATGGTAAAACTAATGGTGAAGAAGGAGTACGATATTACGATGTCAGCCATCCGTATGATATCATATTGGCTACAAAAAGAAAGGTATCGTAGCAGTGAAAGGGGATCGTATTTTTATTCTCTTTAAATTATATACGGTTAAAGTTGTACTCTTTGTCATTAAAATTCAAAAAGTTTGTACTAAGAAAGAATGAAAGGAGAAAAGAATTGACCCGTGAACGTATGATTCATTTACATCCGAATCAAGTAAATCTTTGTCTTTTATTTCTCTGCATTTATTACCTTGTTTTTTGTGTTTGATTTTGTCTGGATTTTATTGGATTAATAGTTAAATTGAAGTTGGCAGTTTAACAAACGGTTATGGTGCACCTACGTAATTGTGTAAGCTTAAACAACATAATTACTTCTCTTTTAAGGCAATTTTAATACTACTTATATTTGCTAATTCTTAATTACGAAAACAGTCAGTACCGTAATTAGTTCAAAACTAAGTTGGTGTAGTTAGAATGAAAAATATCATCAATAGTAGTTAGTAACCCCTAATCGACGATGATTAGTTTATCTATTTCTTTGGATGTTAACCACGTGAACTGTATGTTATTGTTTGGTTATTGTTTGGACTAAATCATTGTTGGTTGATCGGAATGATATGCATAAACCTATAAAGAATTTGTATAAGTCCTTTATTAAGTTAGAAAAATATATTAAAATGTATAAACCTATAAAGAATGATATGTGTGTGTTTGAAAAAAAATGAGTTCCTAAAATGTAGTAATGTGGAGCTAGGGTTTTAGCCGACACTATCTTTTCATTTCATTGTCTCCCCTCCCGATTTCATCTTCCCATTTCTTATTCTCTCACTTCCGCATCTCTTTCCTTTTCCTCTTTCGATTTTTTTCCTCATCGTTCTACATCTTCATTTTTTTTAGATCGGTCTCTGCTTCTCCCCACCCAGTTCGCTCCTCCTTTTAGCTTTGCCTATCCCATCGCAAGTCTCTCTTCTAGCGTCGCTCTCCTCCTCGTCTTCTATCCCGCCTATTTTAGGATTTTCAACGTGGTTGGAATGCTTTGGGATAGCCGATAGTGCCAAGCATCCCACCTCATGTCAGAATTTCCATGAATTAGAACGCTTGTGGGTTTTGAGTTGGTGTGTTTTGCTGCAGAAGGATTGCTTTTAGCTGCTCGAGTGGTGGTTTTTTTTAGTGTTGAGGTGTTGTGTTTTGTAGTTATCTCTCTAGTTGCATTAGAGAAGTCACTGCCTTCGGCTCTTCTACTTAGCACCTTTAGATTATGTCTAACATCCCAAGGGACTGCCTTGTAGCAAAGTGGTTCTTGTTGGTGATGAATGGTACCATATTTGCTTTTGGTGGAAGTTGGCTGCTATGTTGGTGGTGTACCTATGCTAACTTTGAATGTTTTGATATTGTTTTCGGTTTGATCTCATGGCTTGTTGCCTTTCTTGGTTTGCAAGCCTTTGTATTGGTGGTCTTTCTTTAGCTCTGGGTATTTTGTTGTCTCGTGTAAAGGTGTTCATGTTGGTGCTATTGTGAGTTTGTTTGGTGATGTATGGAAGATTGCGAAGATTGCCTTGTGCAACTTCGTATGACTGATGGTGCCCTTAGGTGTATGTACCGAAGTTGTTGATGTCTTTTGCCTCACACTTGTTATAACTTTTATAAAACAGCGGATGAGCCACCTAAAAAACTGGCTTGCCTTGCAAAAACAAGCTTGAAAGATGTGGTGTGATCAATACACACACCCCTATGTATTTTCAAAGATGAAGTTATAGCATTTGTTATAACCGTTTAGTGAACGTGTTTCTATGATTATGTGGGAATACTAGTTATAATTCCTCGAATATTTATGTTGTAGAAGCGGAGTTCGTAATCTTGGCTTCAACCTTGACTTTTGAGTATTGTGTGCTTCCTTTTGATATGGCAAAAAGGTGGTGGCTTTAATTCATATGCTTTGTGGTATGGTTTAGGCGGAGTTTGAGGATGCCCATTCTCACTTGTAGGTAAGGTTGTAAAAATCGCTAAACGGATGCTAGACGGCAAGCATGGACTAGGAATTAATCGTTTAGATGGAGATTAATAGAAGACTAATCATATATGGGCGTTTTTGATAAGCTTACGTATTTTGACAAAATTTTAGTATATTTTTAGTATTGATCCAAAATGAAAACATAAGGTTTGGATGGGCTTGGGAGAAGCTAATGAGGTAAAAGCGCATGAAACTAGTAAGTAAATACTTAACAGGACATGAAGCCTCAACTAGTGGCTAAAAAGTTTTTTATATACCTATTTAGATGCTTAGATGATGCAGTATGTTGCTTTGTTTATGGTATTTGCGAACAAGTATATTGGCTATGTAATATCAGTATATTAGCTATCATGTAACTTAATGTTATTTCATTTTCAAATACTTTTGTATGATCCCCTGTATATTTCCTTCTAATTGTTATGTACCTACCGATTAAGTTAACTAAGAGAAGATCAAAGATATTGCTAGTTTGAGTTCTAGGCCACGGAGGATATAAAGTTAGTATACCTCCGCTTATTGTAACTATCTATCCAGTATTGCAATAATTAGAGACATGTTGAACTAAATTGCTTGATTGGAGCTATGTATATAGGATATATGTTGTAATAGACTCCATGTGTTTGGAGCATCTTCCCACCATCCCTAACATTTGGATTATTATGCATTTATATCCCAAATAACTATTTCTCAAATCTAGAATATATATAGGTTATATTTTATCCTTCTGTTGTGAATTATAAATTTTGTATCTTTACAAACTTAGTATCTAAACAAATCAATATCTGCTTTTTTGGATCCTTTGCTTTTATTTATAGCAAGAGTGATATTTAATTTAAGTAAATTACTCATGTTGATGTCTCGGGAAATCAAACTCAAGACCTCTAGAACCACAATCTAGATATCTTACCACTTAAGCTGGTGGTCATTGATAAATCCTTTGCTTTTTCTTTCTGTTTTTCTAAATATATTGGATTTCTAGATTTATTTCTTTTGGTGCTCTAGTGTTCGTTGTTTGGCTATTCATTTCTTCTACTTTTATGTTTTGGGTTTAATTTTGTAAACCTAGATCTGGTATTTTACAGTTTAGATATGATGTTTTGTGTTCGGATTTGATGTTTTGTGTTCGAAGCTAGTGTTTTGAGGTAGGAATTTGGTGTTTGGAATTTGCGGCCAGTCTCTTGTATTTAGATCTAGTGACTTGGTGTTTGTTCAACTCTGTTGTGTCTTGGTGACTTTAGTTTACTTTTGAAAACATGGATCTGTAGTTTTATTATTTGATAATATTTTTAAGATCTGGTGGTAAATAGTATTCTGGTGTTTAGGTGTTTTGCTTATTTTCCTTTTTGTTCAAATCTAATTTAGTGTTTTGGCAATTTTTTGTTGGTGCTTATTTTGTTGATTTTGGTTTGGTGTTTGATGACAGTTTGGTTTTCAAGTCTAGTGTTTCGTTGATGTTTGACCTATTGGTGGTTGAAGTTGGTTCGATTTCGCTGTATGATTATAGATGCTAAAAGAGATGAGTGTCGCTACTGTAAGCAAAAAGGTCATTAGAACGCCCAAGGTACTATGTTAAAACAAAGAAAAAGGCATGTAATCACTCACAATCAAATATTGTAGCATAAGCCTCATAAACTCCTTTTACAAATCTTAGAACTCTAGGTGAGCAATTTCAAAAATTCCTCTCTTATAGTCTCAATCCACGTCCACTTCCTCTTTTCTAGATTAGTTGAATCATAACACTCCATGTGCTAACACAGCTGAAGCTCCTTCTCTTATGGTCTTAGCTCTTATGGCCCCTTAGGCTCCGTTTGAGACTGTGGATCCATCTCTATGTGTTTTCATGTGCATTCATGCATCCACAAAATTACCAAATTTCAAATTTCTTGTTATTCTTCATCTTTTACTTTCTTTTCTATTTATATTCACGTTCTCTCTAAACTTTCTTTCTACAAAGAGACTGTTCTTAATCCACAGAGGCAAAAGGTTATGGATGAGGACATTTCTGCTTTGCATAAGATTTGTACTTGAGATTTATTTCCTCTATAGCATGATAAGAGTATTGTCGATTGTCCTCGGTGTATAAAACCAAGACCAATGCTTCTGATAGATATAAAGCAAACCGATTGCAAATGGATATTCTCAATAATATGGTATGGATTATGAAGAGAATTTTGCTTATGTTGAAAAGATGACCGCTATTCGTACATTGATCACAGTAGCTTCAGTTCATCAGTGGTTTTATTTTCTTAACTTGATGTTAAAAATGCTTTCTTAAATCGATTTATTAAGAAGCTGTTTACATGGAGTCCCCTAAGGGTGCTTCGCGTGATTCTAGATATGTTGCATATGTTGCAAACTTAAGGTCTTATGTTGTCTTAAGCAAGCACCTCATGTTTAGTTTGAAAATTTTCCAATTTTGATCACATCTTGGATTCGCTTCTAGCTTCCTGTATTTCTTTTATCAAGAACACTAATGCATGCTGTATCATACTGTCTTTATACTTCAATGGCATAGTTGTCACTGACGTTGGTGGTATTCCGCTTTAAAGACAGAAGAAACCTAGACAATTTGAAATAAAGGATTTGGACTTTCTAAAATTATTTTTTTTGGACTGATGTAGCCCACTCACCTAGAGGTTATCTTTTTTCACAGTCAAAGTACATTGCATATATTTATGAACGGACCCATACTTGCTGATTTAAATATTCCATATGTAGTTCATGTTGTTACTTGTTAGTCGGTTTGTAATATTTCCTGCTATAGTTCATTGGGGTTCTTGGAGTTTGTGCTTGCTCTGATATTGCTTACGATCACATCCCATATAACGCAAGTTAGTTAATGATTTCTAAATTATGCATCTTTCTACATGATCTCTTATAGACCTATCAAACGGGTTGGGTCAAAATATGTTAGATCGAGTTTGATCCAACTCATTTATGACCCATTCTTTTTGACTCATTTATGACACAACTTATTTATGATCCAACTCATTTAATAAGCGGGTTACCCACTTAACCCATTTAAGATTTAAATTTGATTTGACTAATAAAAACAAATAAATATAAAATAATTCTAATTTTAATTTTTACGTTTTGAATTTCGATAAAAATCAAATTTTAAAATTTTAATTCTAATTTTTATCAAAATTCAAATATGGGGATGTGGTAGCATGTTATTTTCTAAGTACAACTGTCAGTCTCCATGGATAACTACAGTGTGCGTTAACAATATAAAGTATCTGAGTGTTCATATTGTCCGTAATTTAAGTGGGAGTTATTCGGTCGAAGTCTCGCTTGATTCTGAGTTAGTATGAAGAAGTTATTGCAGTCTGAACATAAAAAATAGCAGCTTCTGCACTAGGCGGAGTTCAAATATGAGGATGTGGCAGCTTGTTATTTTCCAAGTACAACCGTCAGTCTCCATAGAGAACTACAATGTGCGTTAACAATATGAAGTATCCAAGTGTTCCATATTGTCCGTAATTTAGGTGGGAGTTAATCAGTCGAAGTCTCGTCTGATTCCGAGTCAGTATGAAGAAGTTGTTGCAGTCTGAACAAAAAAATATCGGTTTCTACACTAGGCAAAGTTCAAATATGAGGATGTGGCAGCCTGTTATTTTCTAAATATAACTGTCGGTCCCCGTGAAGAACTACAGTGTGCGTTCACAAGATGAAGTATCTGAGTGTTCTTATTGTCCGTAATTTAGGTGGGAGTTAATCGGTTGAAGTCTCGCCTGATTCTGAGTTAGTATGAAGAAGTTATTGCAGTCTGAACAAAAAAATAACGGCTTCTACACTAGATGGAGTTCAAATATGAAAATGTGGTAGCATGTTATTTTCTAAGTACAACTGTCAGTCCCAATGAAGAACTACAGTGTGCGTTCACAAGATGAAGTATCTGAGTGTTCCATATTGTCCGTAAGTTATGTGAGTGAGAGTTCATCGGTCGAAGTCTCGGCTGATTTCGAGTTAGTATGAAGAAGTTATTATAGTCTGAACAAAACAAAAGGCAGCTTCTGCACTATGTGGAGTTCAAATATGAGGATGCGGTAGCCTGTTATTTTCTAAGTAAAACTGTCAAGTCTCCACAGAAAACTACAATGTGTGTTCAAAATTCTTATTTTCAAATTTTAGATTGTGTTTGGTTTAAAAACGAATTTTGTGTTTTCGGTTTTTAATATGTATGTCAAATATAAGAAGATTGGAAAAACAACGGAGGGGATGAAAGAAAGACGGATGGAAGGACGAAGGGAATAGAGGAACGACGGAAGAATGCATTGTTTCACGTGCTTGTGTTATTTCCCAAAACAAAGAAATAAAAAAAATTGTTTTCTATTTTGTATGTTAATTTTTTTTTCTAAATTGGTCGTTTTCGGCAATATACATGCGTCGTGTGCATTTTTGCGTAGACGAAAAGCCAAAACTAAAAATAACAAGCCAAACACTACCTTATATTTTCAAATTTTAAGTATTTAATAAATGGATAATTGGGTTGCCCATTTATAATCCTTTTAAAAATAGGTTAACCCAACGCATAACTCATTTAATAAAATTCATAAATGGGTTGACCCAACTCATTTATAAGTATGGTAAATGGATTGAGTTAATGAGTTGAATCATATTTTGACAGGTCTATCTTATACCATGGAAGAGTAAGACACGGTCCTTTTTTCACATTCTTCAACCAAAGTAGAGTATCGTGCTATGACAACTGCTTCCAAAAAGATAGTTTGACTATGTGACAACAAGAGTGCTACTCAAATTGCTCGAAACCAAATTTTTCATGAGCAAACCAAATACACTAAGATTGATTGTCACATTACATGCTAGTATGCTACCACCTTGAGAAAAAACATTATTATCACTTTGTCATTTGTATCATCTTCCATGCAAGTCTTTAGTAAGGCACATTCCACTTTGGTATCCACATTTTAGCTGGCAAACTCTCAAGGGTTATAGCCGCTTTTGCCGCGTTCGTACTTTCCTTGAGCTTTTTTTTTTCCTTTTTGTATGTAAGTAAGATGTTCTGTAATCTCTTGAATTTCATTCTTCTACAATTCAACATAAGTAGTTCTTTTTTTTATATACTCTCCCACATTTTTCTGTCATGTGGATAACATATTTATTTGAAACAGTACATTATTTGAAGTTGCATCCTATTTGGAGTTGGTGTGTTGTACGTTTTATTCGAAATTAGTATCTGCTATGAAATTTTACTACAAACTGCACTATTATTCAAATCAACACAAATGTAAAGAAAAAACTCGTGTAAAACCATAAAATTTTAATCCATTAGATTGAAAATTACCTGATACAAGCTCCTAATAATTTTGGCAACAATTCACATTCTTGTATGACGACGACGATCATTAGTTTATGTTTTGATGATTAGGAGGGGGGTGAACATCTCTTACATTACCGTAATTGATCCAAGGAAGAAGAGACTCTAAGAAAACAATAGCTGGGTGGCGTCCAGCAAGCTGACGAGGGGTCGGAGCAGTAGCAGCCCTTTCAGGTTGTACAGCAGCAGCATCACCATGAGCCCCAGGCACCATCTGCTGCTGCCCCACCATAAACTGCTGTAATTCTTCAGGAGGTAGTGATGGTGCTGTGTCCGAGAAATCGGAGGTCATCAAATGCGAGTACCTGAAGAATGTAAACAAATAGCTTCATTGACGTAACAAGCGATGTAAAAATATAGAGATGCTACACTTTGAAATAAACTACAAATTTGCTTTGTCTTGATGATAGTGTTCGATAGTAGCTCATTGACATATGGAATCCACATGTGATTTTATTTCACATTCGTATAGTGGTAGATATGCGATGATAAGGTAAACAGCAATTTTATTCAAAATACATTAAAAAAAAACTTAATGTGGCAAACATTTATTATAACAAGTTTTCGCTAACAATTGTATAGAAAGTAAATATAACAATAGGTCACTTGGCATTACAACCGTTTTACCCCCCAAAAAAAAACTACTTTTGAGAAGCCTGAAGTCTATCTGACTTCAAAATTCAAGTTTTGTGTTTTCAATGTGTACTTCGGAAGTCACAGGAGAGGAGGGTGGAAAAAGATCAATTTGGAAAATAGTTTTAAAATATAAAATTAAAATTTATTTTTTCTTTCTGCCTTTTGGAAGATTACAACAACTATCTTCTTTAACCATTTTCTCCCTTTTGTTGTAATTGTTAGGATTTTCCATTTTCTCATCTTCCATGCATATATTGAAAACACAAAACATAAAATTCAAATTTTGAAGCCAAGCAGGCTCTAGGATTCCCAACTACCAAGAGCATCTCCAACACTCCCAAAATGTAGATATTACAAATTTGTAGTATTACAAGTTGAATCCTTAAATTTTCTCAACAAAAATCGAACAAAATGCCTACTCAGCAGGCTGTTAACATCTAGACGCATGTTCAAAAGTGCCTAGATGTTGGAATTTTTATTTTCCAGCATCTAAGCCGCTATTAAACAAGTGACTACACATAGGTTTAGGTGGACACCGATTGAATAGGTATACAACATTAGTATGGATTTATAATCGAATAGACTGTAATACAATAGAGAATTTACTGTTCAGAGCTGATTTTGGATTCAAATAGCAAATTTATAATTTTAGACTTTGCCGAATTGACCGTAATATAACAATACATAATTTACCGTTGAGACAGGATTTTGGGCTCAAATTACAAATTTATAATTCAAGACTCACGGTTGCGATGCTATAGGAAAACCCAGAAGAGTTTGAAAAACCATCACAAATAGGAAGTTTATGGAGCATTTGGATTGAAAATGAGTTTCGTATTTTACGTTTTCAAAGTGTATTTCAAATGCACAGAAGAGGAGAAAAACGATCGATTTGGAAAATGGTTTTAACATATAAAATTGAAAATTATTTTTTCTTGTTTTCCGCCTTTTGGAAAATATCAAAAACTATCTTCCCACTTCCCCTTCTCTCATTTATTGGAATGATTAGGGTTTTCCAACTCTCCCTCTTCTCCCACCACCCCCATTTGACATACATACAAAAAACTCAAGAACACAAAACTCATTTTCAAATCAAACTTTATCTTAACTTGTCGAGGAACATAACCTAAGGATGTTATTCCATTTGCAGTAAAGTAAAACAAACTGAAAATAACTCACTCATTTTTCTCTGATGGAAAAGCTTCCTTTCTAGCACAAGCCCAATCCTTCAATTCACTCCCATTCTGTTTTAGCAGATCAATCACTTGTAAAGCTGCTTCTTTCAAAAGAGTTTGTAGCTCCGGGAACCTCCAAATAAGATAACTTCGCTCCACATATATATCGATGAGATGTTCGAAAGTAGGACTACCTGCTTTAGCAGACCCAAAAAATGAATTTTTCAAAATTTGGGACCAAACCAGATCCTTCAAAGGTGCCTTTTCAACTAATTTCCGAAGCACTAAAGGATGAAGCAATAGTGCTTGTTTCATGAGATCAACTGACATAGATTTCTCAGTCTCCAAGCCTGTCTCACTTTCAATATAGAATCGAGTTACAGCAAGAGAATAAGAGAAATTTGGAAACAACCATAGAGAAGTGTCGCTTCCATACTCTTCGGCAAAATCTTCCAACCATGTATATTCTTGTGCTCTCAGAGCGAAATAATCAATGCAAAACAATGCACCTTTTGGGTCATCGAAATCTAGAGAATAGAGAAGCTTGCAGACCTCTAATGCTGAGCGATGACATCCACGCCTGTCCATATTTTTCATGTGGCTGAAAAGGGCGGTAAAAAGAGGTTTGTTTGTATCATGGGTGAATTTCAGTTGGCAATTTCCTCGTAGCGGGTTGAACAGTGGATGCCATGCACATTCTAATGCGTATAAGCATTTTGATATGGCATCTGCTGATTGCTGATGTTCTCCTGAATACTTGAATAGCTCGGCAAAGGTTAGGAGAGAATCGATATGGTACGGGTAGTGTTGTAAGATGTTTGCAATTGCATTTATATCATTTATTGATTTGGCTGCCTCAAATGCTTGCTGGGCATGATGGTAAGATGCTGAATGAACATACCTGTCGGGTAAATTGATTGACAACTTAATGTCATTTTTTAAAAGTAAGGTGTGTGTGTGTGGGGGGGGGGGTGTAGGTATGTATATATGAGATATTTTGACATAACCCCTTGCTATTTGAAATTGGAGATAACCATAATGTTCATTTTGTTAAACTTAACAACTTACCTTCTTATGTTTCAAATTTTATGAACCCTTTTTACCAAAACCAAACTAAATCTATCGTTTTTATATATAAATGTTAGGAAAGAGAGTGATCTAATAAAAGAACATTAGGGTTAAATCTGATATAGCAATCATATTAGGGTTATATCAAAACATCCCCATATTTCGAGTAGTGTACCGTAGGAAATAGATTACTCATATTGCAATTATGCACTATTGCAGCAATTATCAAGTTCCGTGTTCGGGAAAGATACCCATAAAAGTTGTATTTGATTTCAGACAATGGATGTCAAACAGAAAAAACAGTACTGAAGCAAACATGGTAAATCAATAAGCAAGACCTACATTCCTAAAAAAGATATTAGCATTATGCAAGTACCATTCTTGAAGTGTAAATTCAACAAGACATGTTTCAATAGAGAAACGAGGAAGCTATATGTAAACACCAACTTCTGAATTCTAAAATGCAACGGGACATGTCTTCATAGTGATTGCAAGCTCAGAAAACAATGTGTACCAACTAATTTGTTATCGTAAACAGATGAGGGTGGCAATGGTGGCTGCAAGTTGTGAATTATAGTGATGCCAAAAAACTAAGAAGGTTGAAGACAACCATCAAAAGAGAATATATGAGGAAAAAGAAACACTGAGGATTCAACCATAACAGTTATAGTCCATCACTTAGAAGCCCAAAGCAGGAGCGGATATGGTAGCAAGTACAGGAACGGATACAAACAAGAACGTGAAACAGGAAGATGGAAACGCGCCTTTAAGAAAGATCGGAGTTGGGAACAAGATGGAAACATGCTCTAAAAAAATTAGTAATATTAAATAAAGTTATATAAATTTTGAATTTTGGTTACATACTTTATTGTTGCTTGACAATTAAATAATAATTATCACAAAAAATTGAAAATAAAATAATGCTTATTAATATTATTACAAGTTTTTTCGAGGATAAGAGTGTTCCTCAACTTGAGGAGAGCACTCGTAATATTATTACGAGCTTTAATATTATAGTTCGTATTCATCAGAATTTACAGTGTTATTTTTTTTCTTTGCTTTTGGTGCTTTTATTGAAAAACACGGGAAATTCAATTCAAATCATTCTTTTCGAATTATTATTTTTAATAACAGAGTATTTTGATAACTGAAATACAAGATTATGAATTATTGAATACACAAGATACTTTAAAAATATTAAGAGTTTAATTTGTGACAATCCAAATATAGTAATCATTGCTGCTTTCATGTTTAAAGGCTGATACGTCAAAATACGTCAAAAATGAATACTGAGTATATTTGGCAAACAAAAGCAAAAACATTTTTACTTTTATCAAACAAGTCTATTGATTTTTAAAGCTAATAAGTCAAAAAATAAATTTGTTAAAATAAATATGTTTAGTTAAAAAGAATTTTTTTTTTTTCAAATAAAGTCAAAAACTAATCCCAAAAAAAAGGTTTGTTTTTTTTGTATCAAAATTGTTTTTTTTTCTTCGACTTTTGCTTTCAAAAAACATTAATTGAAAGCTACCCAAATGGGTTCCAACCCAAGCCACTAATGCCAAATACGTTGCAAAATCAAACCTAGTGATCATATTTACCCCCAAAGAATCATCAGGTTTACTGCATGGGCAATAAACTAAAGCACCACCAAACTAAGACTTGTTTGGTAGGCAGAAGAAAAATACTCCATAATTTACCTGAAGTAATGTGTCCCATCTTTTATTTCAAGAAGTTCCATTGAGAGTGTGCCATCCCATCTAGGCCAGTGATTTGATGCAGATACAATAATTGTTTTCCTCGGAACATGAGTTACAATGCCTCTCACACCATGCATCTGCCTTGAGCTTCCAGCACTTCTGTTATTTTCGAATGAATTCACGACTTTAGATCCAAAAATTCGCCTGAGTTCATTTTCTGCCTTTAAATGCTTTGGATCCACTAACAAAACTGGCGACTTACTTTGCCTCCTTGTTGTTGGTTCAACAACATTATTTTGAGACTTGACAGATGAAGCCTTTGTGTTTATTGATAAATCAGCCAATATAGAATCGATTGACTCTTCACTCCTAACTTTTGCACATATAGTTCCATCTTCATTTTTTTTCTTATTCTTTTTTGGTTTACGGTTGGACACTGATGATACATAAGAAGTGCCCTTGACAAGATGTTCTTGCTGTATAACCTTATCGTTGCTATCACCACTAGTATCTTGTGTGTCCTGGTATTGTTTAAAAAACAAGTTATATAAATAAACAAATACAAGGAGCTAAATTTATTCGTTGCAAGCGAAACTGCAATCGTATCATCTGAGTGTGCTTCTAAAACATTATGATGTCAAAATGCTGAGCTAAAACATTATAGTACCCATATGAAAAAAAATCTACAAGCATCTAATGAAACTAGCTCACTAGGAGTTCTTTGTCTACGATACTTTAGCTATATGGTTGCATCGTCATTAAATATCTGAAATGTTCTCTGATTATTTTGTCCTCCAGAACAATTTATTACCGGTTAAAAATCAAAGCTCACGGTATACAACGTATTGAAACGTATTACCGGTTAAACCTTCCAAACCTGTATAATTATCAAAACAACCGGCAGGATTTTTCCGTTGAAGCTGAAGAAAACTGTCCCATCCAGTCCACGGTCTAAGTTACCGTATTTTTCCCCTGTGTACCTTTATTTTAGTTTTCATACGTCTGATGCTATTTTAGTTTTAGTTTCCTTCTCACGAAAGAAAAAAAAACATAGATCGTAGGAAAGTTTGAATAAATTTTAGTTTTCATACGTCTGATGCTAATGCATGCCATATATAAAAGTGAGTGACAAAAAAACAAACCATCAACTTAAACTTCAAGATTAACATCCAACTATAACAAACCATCAACTTAAACTTCAAGATTAACATCCAACTATTTATCTTCCAAACACAAGATGGTCATGATTCAATTTAAATATCAAATTTAACGGCGGTAAATAAATTATTATAATAGTTAATAAATAAACTTATAACAAATAAGCTAATCCAAAGGTGGTGTAACTCTAATTATATATATATATATATATATATATATATATATATATATGAGTCAAATTAGAGGAATTCATTTCCATTAAATCATACATTTAATTTTCTTTCAAACATATTATACACGTCATATTCAAAAAGCGATAGAACAGATGATATGTAGTAAAAAAAAATTCAAACAAAAGATGAATTGAGTTATAACTAAAGTTATGGTAGAAATTAAGCAAAAGTCAGTCAAAGTAAATGATGATGATGATAGTTGAAATTACAGTTAAGATTGAAACATAAAATTAGAGTTTCCAATACAAGAAAAAACCCATCATTTTCCATGTTATATCGAGAATACTAGTATCAAAATTAGTGTTCAACCATTCCAACAAAGCCTTTACAACAGACTACAATAAAGATCATATTTTGATTGCCTAACACCGATCTTTTCTACATCCCTGATTTGTGCCCAATTCGATTTTTGATATCAACATTTACGTGAATTTGGAATTTTTTTGATAATAAGAGCGATAGTTTATTTAAGCAGAGCACTCATTTTGACATCTCGAGGGTTCAAAACCCATGATCTCTAGACCTCGGTCTAGAGCGTCATATCATTGTCACTCTAGTGGTCCTTGACTACGTAAATTTGAAATTATTTGCACGGGTGATCTACGTATCATTACATCATCTATTTAAATTAATATTTTCAGTGTAACATATATTGTATAATTATTTTGATTGGCTAAACTTATCGAAATAAGTCTTCTTCTTTTTTTGCAGAAATTATGTTGATGGTAAGTAGATGAAACCTTGAGAATCCTAGATATAAAAAGTCAAATCCCCCCCCCCCCCAAACCACCCCACTCCTCTCTCTCCAAACCTGTGTGTGCGCATGCATGTTTAAATAAGACATGTGAAGGATGTCTGGATTGGTTTCCAGAAAAGCCTTTGTAACTAGAGAAGTTACTTTCAAAATCATGAAGCCTTTTCTAAAACAGGCCAGTAGGATAAAAATAAACCCACCATCCAATAAAGAACATTGAATAGACTATAGAGTCATGAGTAAAAACATAGAAAATCATATTCTTCATTATTCTTCAAATAAATTCTAATCATGCAACAGTATAGAACTAGTGGTACGTCCACACCCTTGTCTTTGAATAATCAATTGAACAATTTGAAGAGACTAGTTTGACTAAAAGTTGACAGAACGATCCTCCGAACAACACAGATTATAGTTATACCATTCACAAGAACTAGTATTTCTATATTACCTAACTCAATTGCTGGATAACGGAATTGTTCTTTGACGCAAATGTTGATTTGAATGCAATCTTAGGTAAGGTTTGTTCAACAGTCAAGAATCGTGCTTTCTCAAAATCTTTGAGTCAAATTTAAACTCACTTATCGTTGTTTGTTATAATTTAGGTTTGCCCCAGTATAAGTAAACACTGATTAAGTAACAACATGAGCTTTTTAAAAAAATAAAAACAACACCGTTACTAATTTAGGCACTACATGGTGGCATTTTTTTACAAATTGATTCACAAAGAATCCTTGAGGCAACATGCAGTCCTATTTCTCTTTCCTACCCTTTACGCTTCATTTGTTGTTCACTTGAAGCAGTTTGAGCAGTAATTTGCATGATTGATGGATGTGCTCGGATCAAATCAAGGTATACGTTAAATTGTTAACCTTAGAATATTTTAATATAATCTACAATAGCAACGAGAAGAGAGTGAAGCTTAATCCATATAATCTACAATGGCAACAAGAAGAGTCAACAAGCCTGTAGCTCCTGAATAATGCCCACAACATCATTTGCTCATTAGTCATTACCTACTTCGTATTTGATTTGATTTGATTTTTATTTATTTTTGCCCCCAGCCTCTTGCACATAAACCATTTCATAATCATCTAAGATCAATTCTACACAAATTATAAACCAACGTACCATATAATTTTCTTAAATTTAACTTGACAAAAATAATCAGTTTTCATATTACTCGTTTACAAAGAAAAAGCCACATAAAACACTATCTTTGCAAGGATTTATAACATTGTGTTGCTAATTCATAAAACTCAAAGACAAAACGATATTGAAATTGTTGTGCCCATTTTTGGTACAAACACTTTGGTGCTTTCACTGAGAAAAAACCAGCTTTTTTCTCCTGCTCCGTGGATCTACCATCGATACCGGATTGCACAAATCCAAGAGGAAGATCCAGATCTTCGATTCACAGTCCTTCCATTCTACTCAGATTTGCATAAAATCTAGGAAAAGGATTCATCATTCAAAATGGTTAGCACGAGAACCACTTCTGCAGCTCCAGGACAAGAAGGTAGGGATGGACAAAATCCTGCTCAACAGCAGCCATCCAACCAAGACAACACTGCCCACTCGGATCCGTCTGGGGCAGTCACTAGACAAGAATTTCAGGTGTTACTTCAAGAGTTGACTCAGAGTCGGCAACAGTTAGCCGAACAGTTGCGAGCCAATATTGAATTGACAAATCAACTGAACCGCCAGGGCCGTAGGAGGTCCAGAAGGGATGATGTTTCCCGCTCATCCACTGAAAGTTCTGCCTCATCTGACTATCATCGTAGATCTACCCGTCCCCGATTAGACGGAGATTATGCTCAGACTACGGGATATCAGCCCGCCCTGACTGTCGGGCAATTGAGGGTAGGACCATCAACCAGCTTCCAGGCTGGGCCATCAGCACGAGGTGGCCGCACTCCACAATATACTACGGACAATCATGTCACAGCTGCCACAGTAGAAACAAGGGTCGATACCCGATATCTTCCAGATTCGAGTAATCAACAGCAAGGACGTACTTCTGAACCATACGTCCCGGAAGACGCTGAGCCAAGGAGGCGAAACTTGGACCGTCGACAGCGCCCGGTCCAAACTCGCATTGTGGAACCCGACCACACCTTAGCTCAACATGCTCAAAATGTAGCAATGCCAGACATCTCGACTATGATACGTCAGATGATCCGTGAAAGCCAAGGACTTACCAATGACGATTGGGGAATTTCTCGAAGCCATACTCCTTTCACGGACGAGATACTATACGCTGAACCTCCTCGGCGATTCAGAATGCCAACTCTCCCTATGTACGAAGGAAGTTCTGATCCCAATCAGCACATACTGAAATACGAATGGTCAATGAGCGCCGCAAGGGCCGACGATGCAGTAAAATGCCGCAGCTTCCCCATTTCACTGGGAGAAATTGCAACAATGTGGTTTACAAGACTACCTCCAAGATCTATCTCGTCGTTTGACCAATTGGCTAAGAAATTTGTTGAACAATTCCGTATGCATGTTGCCAGACCCAAAGATGTTAACACCCTGTCCAATGTTACCCAAGCTCGTGGGGAAACATTAAGGCGTTACTTGGAGAGATTCCATGCGGCATGCGTGGAAATTAGTAATCCCAACGACAACTCAATTTTAATGGCATTGACAAAGGGAATTGATCCCGATTCTGAATTTGGAAACTGGTTAGCCGGAAAACCCCCCGCATCGTTGGACCGTTTCTACTCCAAAGCCGCTCAATTCTTACGGCAAGAGGACGCGAAACAGTCTAGGAAGCAGGACGATGCAAAACCCGGAAGTGAGGGAATACAGAGCAATGTAGCAGTTAAACAGTCCGGTGACAATTCCGGAAAAGTCCAGTTAAACATACAGAACAAACAGGCTCAGCCGAGAGGTGGCAATGGTCAGAATAAGAAGAGAGACCCGAATCCAGGCCCACGGCGTAGGGCTCCGATGTTCGAAAGTTATACACCGTTAAACACTTCGCTGGAAAATGTGTACCTGCAGACTTGTAACACAGAACAGTATAAGAAACCCGCTCCGAAGCGGTCATCAGAAAGGCAGATTCAGACGGGAAAGTTTTGTAGGTTTCATGAGAGTTATGGCCACAATACGAATGACTGTCGCCATTTGCAAGATCTCATAGAAAAGTTGATCAGGGAGAGGAAGTTAGATCAATTCGTGCGGACGCCGCAGTCTGGTGGTGCGGGCCCATCGAATCCAAACCGTGCACAAGATCAGGAAAGACAAGAGGAACCCGCTCGTACAGGCGGGAGGCTAGTTATCAATACCATAAGTGGTGGTCCTCATCCAGCAGACAGGAGCTGGAGGGAAATGGAGTCGTATGCTAGCTCTATCAGGCATGCGAGCTTCGAATGCTGCAGTAATTGTGAGGATGGAACCCCGGCTAAGCAACAAAAAACGATGTCTGACGATATCATATTCAGAAGCAGAGATGCTGACAAAATCGAAGCTTCAACGATTGATCCACTGGTCATATCTGCCCAGGTTGGTCCTGCTTGGATGAAGAGGATCCTGGTTGACAGTGGGAGTTCTGTAAACATTCTATTCAAGCGAGCTTACGATTTAATGAAGATGGAAGCAAAAGACCTGAAACCCTGCCAATCCCGGGTTCATGGCTTCAATGGCAGTGCGACAATACCTACTGGAATAGTGGAACTACCAGTAGAACTGGGGATCGGAGAGCGCAGGAGAGTCCGACTGCTGCAATTCGTTGTTCTTGACATTGCTTCACCGTACAACGCATTCCTGGGTCGACCAGCCCTTGCTGAATTCAGGGCAGCCATTGCCCCGTGGTGTTTGACTTTAAAATTCCCAACCGATCATGGTATAGGAATCGTTCAAGGAGATCAGGCAGCAGGAAGAGCCTGTTATGTTGCTGAATTGCGAGAAGCACAGAAGAAGGAGAAAGGAAAGGGCGTAGAGGAATCTCTCTGCGTCCGTTTTACTGATAATTGACAACTAACGCCTGGGCCCCGGCCCGGGCACCACTACCAATTCCTTAGAGATCTTGACCCTAGGGATAGCGAAGATAAAGATGAAGTAGAAGAGAATCAAGCGTCTCCAGCTGAACTGACTGTGGACGTCCCGGTCAGTGAGGATGACGATTCGAAAGTACTAAAAGTTGGATCTCAACTGGGAAAACAGATACAACAGGAATTGGTTGAATTTCTTCAAGCGAATCTTGATGTCTTTGCCTGGACGCACTCTGACATGTGCGGAATCTCACCGAACATTGCAAGTCACTCTTTGAATATTGATCCGCGACATGTTCCGGTCAAGCAAAAGAGGCGTGGTATGGATCCAGAGAGATCTGCCGCCCTTAAAGAAGAAATTGACAAGTTGCATTCAAATGGTTTCATCCGAGATGCTCTATACCCAGAGTGGGTATCAAATCCGGTAATGGTTCGGAAACCGAACGGGAAATGGAGAACTTGTGTCGACTACTCTGATTTAAACAAAGCCTGTCCAAAAGATAGTTTTCCACTTCCCCGAATTGACCAACTCGTCGACTCAACTGCAGGTCACGAATTGTTATCCTTTATGGATACTTATTCCGGTTATAATCAGATACCCATGCATCTACCCGATCAAGAACATACTAGTTTCGTAACCGATCTGGGACTCTACTGTTACAGAGTCATGCCCTTTGGTTTAAAGAATGCCGAAGCAACTTACCAACGCTTGGTTAATCGAATGTTCGCTGATCAGATCGGGAAGACCATGGAAGTCTATGTGGATGACATGTTAGTTAAGTCCCGATTTTCCACAGATCACGTCAAGGATTTAAATTCAATGTTCCGCATCCTACGAGAGTATGGAATGAAGCTTAACCCGTTAAAATGCCACTTCGGCGTCGCATCCGGAAAATTTCTAGGGTTCATCGTTAACGCTCGTGGGATAGAGGCAAACCCCAAAAAGATCTGGGCAATAAGGAATTTGCAAACCCCGAAGACCATAAAGCAAGTCCAGAGCCTCAACGGGAAGGTAGCAGCGCTAAGCAGGTTCATCTCGAAATCCACTGATAAATGTATTCCTTTCTTTGATCTAATCCGAAAAGGGAAACGAAACTTTGAATGGACCACAGAATGTGAAGGCGCATTCCGATCGCTGGTTCAGCATCTCTCTACGCCACCAATTTTGTCGAAACCAATTGATCACGAACAATTATACCTTTATCTGGCGGTATCGGAGCATGCGATCAGTGCTGCTTTGGTCCGGGAAGAAGATCGAGTGCAGAAACCGGTCTATTATGTCGGTAAACGATTGACCGGAGCTGAAAGAAATTACCCCAGGTTGGAGAAACTGGCTTACTGCTTGGTCATTGCCTCAAGAAAGCTTCGTCCTTATTTCCAAGCACATCCGCTTACTGTGTATACCGATCAGCCGTTACGACAGGTCCTCACGCGGCCTGAGACGTCTGGAAGGTTACTCAAGTGGAATATTGAACTGAGCCAATTTGACATTACTTATGCTCCGCGGAGAGCCATTCAAGGGCAAGTCCTAGCTGACTTCATAGCTGAATTTACTGTTCCTGACGACTTACCTGAAACCAGCGAGTCTCCTGAATATGTCTGGAAACTTTATACAGATGGTGCATCAAACGATCGGTGTTCGGGCGCTGGAGTTGTACTAGAAACCCCCGAAGGTCGATCCGTATGCTATGCTTTGAAGTTTGATTTTCACGCAACCAACAATGAAGCCGAGTATGAAGCCCTGTTGACTGGGTTAAAGCTTGCCAGAGATCTGAGAATTATCGCTGTAGAAGTTTATTGTGATTCACAGTTGGTTGTGTGTCAGGTACGGAGAGAATATCAAGCAAGAGATCGAAGGTTAGCTGCTTATCTAGCCCGAGTTCAGGAAGCGCTGGATCAGTTTGATTATTATGCTATTTACTACATACCACGAGATCGCAATCAAAAGGCCGATTCATTGGCAAAGTTGGCCAGCACAGGTGAAGCACAGCAAATGGGACTCGTCCCGGTCGAAACTTTGCCTTTCCCAAGCATCGATCAAATCAAAACGAATGATGTATTGGAAACCTTTCCCAGTAGAGAATCATGGATGACTCCGTATCGAAATTACATTGAGAATGGGATATTGCCTGAACACCGAAATGAGAAAAGGCAAATTCTACGAAAGGCTTCGTGGTTCATCATTCAGGACGGGATCATGTATAGAAAAGGTTATTCTGTTCCACTTCTCCGGTGTATCGCTCACGACGAGGTCAAACGAGTGTTACATGATGTACACGAGGGAGAATGCGGCGATCACACCGGTGGACAAGCGCTTGCTAAGAAAATACTCCGATATGGATATTACTGGCCGACAGTGAATCGAGATGCAGCTAATTACGTCAGAAAGTGCGACAAGTGCCAAAAACACGCTCGAATTCCAAGAGCCCCGCCTACCGAGTTAACTCAAATGGTCAGTCCCTGGCCGTTCGCTATGTGGGGTATCGATATCATTGGCGCTTTGCCTCTGGCAAAAGGTGGTGCGAAGTATGCCATCGTCGCAGTTGACTACTTCACAAAATGGGCCGAGGCCGAAGCTCTTGCAACGATTACGTCAAAGAAAGTGATAAACTTTGTGGTCCGCAATATCATTTGCCGATTTGGACTCCCGCATACCATCATCACCGATAATGGGACCCAATTCGAAAGTTCGGAGTTCAAGAATTTCTGCCAACGATTTCATATTCATAAAAAGTTCTCTGCAGTCGCACATCCACAAGCAAACGGTCAGGTCGAAGCTGTTAACAAAGTTATCAAATCCATCTTAAAGAAACGACTGGAAAAGGCTGGGGGCAAATGGGTCGATGAACTTCCTATGGCATTATGGACTTATCGAACAACTCACAAGACCGCGACTGGACACACCCCATTTTCCTTATCCTATGGCTCGGAGGTCGTCATTCCAGTTGAGACAGAAGTATTTTCTCACCGCGTAACTTATTACGATCCGAAAACAAACGCTATATTACTCGCTGAATCTTTGGATCTGTTGGACGAGAAACGAGAAGAAGCTGATTTAAGAGCGGCCGCTTACCGAAGTCGGGTTGCCCGATTATATAACACCAAAGTTCGCCCCCGAACCTTTGATCTCGGTGATCTGGTCCTCAAGAGAATATACCCAGTTCCTTCACACATGAAACCAAATTGGGAAGGACCGTACGTGATTACGCAACGACTTGGGGATGGCACATTCAAACTATCAACCGTGGACGGTCTAGTTTTACCAAGAGCCTGGAACAGCGAGAGTCTCCGTCGCTATTACATATGACAGGCTTTATTTATTTCATTATGTTTTTTATTCAGCAATTTACTTTTGCATTTCGAAATTAAAATTTGTAATAAGGCAACTGATTTGCCATATTTTCTTATTTCAGCAATAAAATGCCATCTCTTCGAGCCAGAGCTGTGATTCATTAAATACAATGTACAACATCACGATGCACGAAGAGCTAAGTTCCATCACACAGTGGAATTTATTCAAGTAGGGAGTGGCTGTGAAGCAATCAACCACTCGCTAAATGAAACCCGAGCTCGGGGGCAAGCCATCACATCAGGCCACGAAATGGGTTGATACACGACAACCCTTCATTCAACTCCGTACTCCCAGAGTGCGAGGCGGAGCATAAACATTTTTACTAAACTCCGTGCTCCCAGAGCGCGAGGCGGAGTATAAAATCTCATTCAACTCCGTACTCCCAGAGTGCGAGGCGGAGTATAAACATTTTTCCTAAACCCCAGAGTACTCCGAGAGCGCGAGCTGGGTACAAGCTTTTTACTTAACTCCGTGCTCCCAGAGCGCGAGGCGGAGTATAAACATTCTCCCAACTCCGTGCTCCCAGAGCGCGAGGCGGAGTATAAACATTCTTCTAACTCCGCACTCCCAGAGTGCGAGGCGGAGTATAAACATTCGTCTAACTCCATACTCCCAGAGTGCGAGACGGAGTATAAACATTCATCCTACTCCGAACTCCGGAGCGCGAGACGGGGTATAAACATACGTCAACTCCACACTTCTCCCCAATACAGGGGGCAGAACCATAACACATAACAAGTTGAAGACAGAAAGGAAATAGATTTTCATTTCCATTATCAACAAAAAGAATCTGATTACAAAGTGTTTATGAAAAATTCTGCTAGTGGGAGCCGAATCCACATCTATACACGGCTATAGAAAAATCAACAAAATGCTACCCTACGCAACAGAGATTTAGAGAAAGAAGTTCATTCTTTCTTCGTCCTTATCTTCTTCTTCGGGGTAGCTCCACCTGATCCGCTGCCTGATTTCTTCCTCAATCGCTTGCTCTTTTCAGGCTTGCCCTCCGACAGCGATATAATGTCGACATCTTCCTCAGAGCTGGAGGCAACGGAAGTTCTTCTAGGAGGACGAGCTGGAGGCATAGGAGTAGTAGCAGGAGGAGGGACAGGAGCGGTCTCAATCAATACAGTACCACCCGGCGAAATCACCATTAACGGGGCAGGCCCGGGCGGACTAGCACCAACATTCCCTGCTGCCATCTCGGCAGCAATCTCAGCAATAATGTCGTCCTCACGAAATACTTGGGCCGCATCGGATGTGCCAATAGCTGGCATAGATAAACTAGCGGCCGGAGCAGCCTCATTCACAACATCGGACGGGTTGGCAGAGGGATCGATGGGTTCATTGAGAAGCTCCTCAATCATTTGAGCGCTGAAAGAAAACATATTTGCATCTCCCTCCTCGCCAATCAAAGTAGAAGTCGTGATAGCTTCAGAAAAAACAACCCCTTGTGTTTGATGAGGAGCTGATAAAGCAAGGGGCGCAGAAACAATAACTTCGGTCACTGAAATACGACAAAACGAAGATTGTTAGCCAAGTGTGTTGCTTAAGGTTCTTCACAACTGAACTACGAGAAACGTTCAAATACCTTTCTTGGTCTGAACCGAAACGTGGACAGAATCCTCGGCAGAAGATAATAATGGTTGGTCAGGATTATAGGCAGGAACAGATTGGGGATCTACCGCACCAGTGGTTTCGGGCAATGTTGGAATTGCAGTTCCAACACCTGTCCCGTGATGCACGACCCCCGAGCCTTCGCCTGCCTCTAGAGATTGGACGCCGAGCTTTTCTTTCGCCATAGAGATTACCACTTCATGAAGGGTCTTCCTCTCATCCTCGGTAAGCAGACGCATCTCCAGTTCAAAGTCGTCAAGTGCTCCATCTGGATGCGCTGCTCTCTTCTCATTCACCAGCCGGGTCCAGGCATTGTACAAGATCATAGAGTCATCTCCCAGCCACGCTAAATTTCTGTGTTCCAGCACATTAGCGTTATACGTGACTAAGAGATCGTCAAACTCAGCATCTAGCCTAGACCTCTCCTCCAAGATCTTTTCCTGAATCTCTGCTTCCACAGACTTAGCCTTGACCGCCGCCGCAGCAAGTTCGGTCCTGAGGGATACTGCTTGGTCGCAAGCCTCTTGAGCAGTAGCGTTCGCATCGTCCTTCTCCTTCACCATTTCAGCGAATTTGGCCTTGAGCTCGTTCAGCTCTTTAACGGCTAAGTCTCGCTCAGCTGCAACGGTGGTATTGCGATGGCCCATCTCTTCCACTGTGGCGCAATGTTCTTGCTGCATCCTCGCTAGTTTGGCCACGACACCCTCGTGTTTCTTAAGTGTTTCAAGCTCTGACTTTCGGGACGTTTCCACTTCGGATTGAAGAACTTGAATGATGCGTTTCTGCTTCGCAATGTCAACATCACGTTCGGTAATGACTTTCGCTCTGTCGAAAGCTACTCTAGAAGCCTTCACGGCTGCCTTATACCACTCCTTGTACTGAGCATAGAAGTCGTGGATGTAGTTATGAGCAGTGGTCTCAGCTTCCGGAGGGATTCTTTTAAAGTTAGGAGGGAAGATATAGCCATCCATGCAAATTTCCGGGTAGTCGTTTTTCATTTGGGCGAGTTTAGCAGCTCCCTCGCTTGTCAACTCAGCCGGAGCTTGTTCAATTATAGCGGCTGCCATTGGTTCCACTCTTGGCCGTTGAGCGTCAGGCCGAGAAGATTGAGAAGGCAACTGTTGCTGATGAGATGGCCCTGGGAGGTCTACTGGAGCCTTGGGAGGCGGAGGAGAACGAGATCGGGGTCGGTGCTGGTATCCCCGGTCTCTGTCAGAGTAATCATAGCCAGAACGGTTACGCGAGTAATCTCTGTCTCTATCATAACGTTCTTGACTCGAGTAGCCTCGCCCATGGTCCCTATCTGTCTCTCTCCTACGGGAATCATAAAATGGAGAAGATTGGCGCACATTCCGAAGCCTATCTAGAGTGGAGCCACGCCCTGACATCTCACATGCGATAAGAAAGAATTACGGATTAAAAACCCATAAAGCAATGTTTACTATGCAGAAGTCATGGAGTGCCGTGGAAGTGTGTGTAAATGTGTAAACCCCCAAAACCGACCGGAAGTGTTGACCGCACTTAAAGGAAAGGGCTCGTTCATGTTTAGGACATCTTGCAATTCCTCCAACCCAGGATTATGAGAAATCGATATATAATCTGGGATAGGAATATCGTCAAGCCCTTTGAGAGAATCTCTCGAATGAGAAGGGGCGGCCTCAGAAATCATAACTCCGGAAGCGGGAAGAAACACATCTACAGACTTTCCCCCCTTTGACTTAAGTTTTTTGGAAACGGCGGCCTTGCCTTTCCGTTTTTCTCCCGATTCCTCCAAGTTTCCCGAAAGGTCAGCCATTGGCTCTGAATCCGTATGGGTTCTTTCTTCGTCACTCGCCTCGATTATTCTGATTCCGAGTGACTTCTTCGCTTTTCTCTTCTTGGGTTTCTTCTTATTTTCCTTCTTGGAGACGGACTTTGAAAATCCCTCAACAACTATGCTTTGATTAATGTCGATCAAACCCAGAACTCTTAAGTTGTAGTCGTTCAGCACCGAGTCAATATGCCTCAGCTCGCTTGGGACTTCTTGAAGACTCCGGACGGTACCCTTGAAACGCCCTCCATCGGGCCTAGAGATAATAGCTGTAAAAGGAATGAAATGTCAATTTTAACACTGAAGAGCTATTGGTCAAGGAAACAGGTTAAGGCGCTTACGTCTAGACAACCATCGCCTAGCGAAACCCGGAGGGCACCGGACGTAGAACCATTCGTTCTTGAAATAGCTCAGTCGCGTCCAAGCTCCAACTACAACTTGGCAATTTCTAACTGCCTCCAAAAATGTAAACGACGGGCTATCACCCCTGCTCTTGAAGTTAAATATGTGTCTGATCTCGGAGGGCCTCGGCGGGCGAAAAAGACAGTCCATAAATATTATAAAAGCACTATTCAGCAACGCGTGCCCGTTGGGATGAAGTTGTGAAGGAGCGATTCCTAAATATGATAGCATCCCTCTGATATATTGATTGAAAGGAGGAAGAGTTCCAGCCGCACAAGCATGACGGTAGAATGCTGTATATCCTTCGGGCGGATTGTGCGGTCTATCAGTGGCGCTGGGTAATAATACGTCACCAAGAGATATGTTATGCTTTAAGCATATTCGCCCCAATAAGGATTCAGAGATGTTGGACTGAACCGAGTCAACAGGGTCCTCAATAAATATCGCCTCCGGCAATTCATCTGGAGCTGGATCGATTATATCGGCAGGGATATCGGGAATCTCAAGCACCGGAGGAGTCGAGCTCTGTACCTCTTGTTGTTGAGAGCTCGAAGATTCCATAATTAGCTAACTCATTAGAAAGCAACGTTAAGTTCATGAACAAGCCCGTGCATGCCCCTGTGTAGTGTGTATGAACGTGTCGTGCAGTGTAAGTGATGTACATCACTTAGGCAGATGTAACAGAATGAAGCAAGATGTTCGTACAACATAACTTAAAAATTTAAAGACGAAGATGACCGTCATCGCTGACCGTCACTTCCACCCCATCCGAAGGCTACTACCCACTTCAAGTATAAGTCTTTCAGTTGTATTATTGGTTAAGTCATAGTTCCATCGACGAGCCTCAAAGGAAATTCAAGCTAAATCTTTTAGTCAAAATCGATTATGCAAGGCCGAAGCTCGTCGGAGTCAAGTATGCTAAAGTTCATTATGTTCGTCGGAGTACAACCTGAAGTTGGTCGTAGTTCGGATGATGGAGCAAATCATAAGAACAATGGTCTCAGGGGATGAAGGCGTTCGAATCCATCGACACGAATCGATGAGGGTCGAATCGATGGAGTTTGATTCCAGGCGCTTCGAATCCATATGGTTCGACTCGATGTAACCTTATGATGGAGGAGCCCTTCGAATCCGTGAGCTCCAAGTTACTTCGAATCGATCAATATTCAGTTCCTTCGAATCGATCTGGATAGCGTTACTTCGAATCGATCAATTCGATGCCCTTTCCCTCCAAGTCATCGATTCGGAACCTTGCCCTTGAAATCGATTCGAAGATCGTTTGTTCCTGGATCAATGCAAAGCAACGGGAAACGACACTCTAATCGCTGGAACCCAAAAGACATCACTCCTCGACTCCATCGAGTCGACCCATTTCATTCAGATCTTGTCACTCCTTAGAGTTTTTCTAAGGCGAGAATAGTTTATTTTTCTCATCTCGAATCGATCCATTGAATACCTGTTTTGATTTCGAGTGAAAGCGTGGAAGGGATCGATCGTTTTGAGGAAAGCACGTTTGTCCTGGCCTTGGAGAAATCGATTCGAAGAAGGAGCTCTCGTAACAGTAAAAGTAAAAAGTTAAAAGTGAACAGGACCCCGGTATATATAGGGGAAACGAGACCATTCGTCTCCCGGTCAAGCGCAACCGGAAATAACGGGTCTAGCTCATCGATTCGAAGCAGTATCTTCGAATCGATCACTGCAAGGCATCGATCGATTCGAAGCTGACCAGGTGACCTCGTCGATTCGGACTCAAAAATCTACACCAGACAACTTCGAGACTTTTCCTTCGAATCCGCAACGTCGACTCGAAGCACGGCGTCAGAAGAGTCAGGGGGAACATTCGATTCCATCGATTCGAACCGTCAAGTTCGAATCCCTCAATTACAAATCCATCCAAGCTTCGAATCCACCCGAAAATCATCGTTTCGAAGTTCCATCGGATCGAGGCAGTTAACTGAAAATGAATCAAAGTCGCTGTGCCCACCAATTTGGAGTGCCAACTTCAAAACTATCGACTTGTAGCACGACGAAGAGTATCAATTCGATAGCAAACCAAACTGGCAACGACTTGCAAACATGCAACGTTCACCAAAGTCGAAGTGGTACATATATGCACATATGTTTGACTAGTGTTTAATCGTTGTCATTTTACAGGGATCAAATGTTCATCACGTCATAACACAGAAAGCTAACAGCCAGTCACAATTATACGACGGTCACTTACAACGATACAGAATACAACTTTCGGCGAAAGCATGTCATAACGGCCCAATGAGAGACTGCAGCTTATCAAAGCACGTCATGTTTACACAAGACATACTTTGGGGGCAAATGTTATCCCGCCTTTTGGCAAGGCCGTGACACCAAGGACTTAACTAGAAAACAGTGACAGATCGTCTCGGAAGTCGGTTACACGTAAGGATCGCTACGGATGTCGATGAAATTTGTTCGAGTCCGGATCGGGCTACAATCGATAAGGCACGTCAAGCAAAGCCGTGGGAACCAACGATCCAAGTTTCAAGACAATCCGAGTTCGTATGCTCGAGATACTGTCGACAAAGGATGGAGTAGAGCTTCCTTAGTTCGAATCCATAGGCGAACCCTATGTTCGAATCCATCAGACAAACATTGCCTCGTATCCATGAAAAAGAGACTAGTTCGAATCGATCAGAAGGGAATTGCTTCGACTCCATCAGGCGGAACCGGTAGCTTCGAATCCATTGAGGCATTCACCGCGTTTGACTACATCAAGCAAGTCTTCATGTGCCTTGAGTTCGAATCCACCCTCGCATACACCGTAGTTCGAATCCATCGAAGGAAGGAACCTTCGAATCCATGCATTCGAATCCCCAGGCCAAGACAACTTCGAACCGATCCATAGCTACAAGTCTAAATCGATTCGAACGAGCATTAGCTTCATCGATTCGAAGGAAGAGGTCCTTCGAATCCATTACCTCGAATCCAAGCCATGGATACGACCCAGTCAAACCGGAGTACAAAACAGATCGAAGCGAGAGACACGCGCCACGTCGCAGCAGGCATCGAGTCGACCGAATCGATTCGAAGTAAGATCGATTCGAAGTATCCCTGTTCTCCAGAAATGCAACATTGAATCGATCATATCTCGAGTTCTACAAGTCCAAATGCCATGAAATTTTCACAGAAGCTCAAACACATGATGAAGAATGTACACACCAAATTTCAGCTCGATTGAATGATTTCTTGATCGATTCGAACCAAGGGTCGAATCGATCCCAAAGTGGGCCCGGATCTCCAGATTTCGGCCATGTGGGCCCCCTGACGTACCAGAACTGGTCTCCCCTCATTTTAGGCGAAATGTCAGCCTCCTACACCTATAAATAGAGCCCCTGGTCATTCAGAAAAGGGGTCGGAGAATTCTAAGTACTGAAGAGCGCCAAGATTCTGCCAGATTTACTCCAGAACACCGCCGCTGCTTTAGATTGACACTTAGCATTTAGATTCAGTTGTATTGCCTTATTAACTACTGTAATCTTCAAGTAATCGAGCAATAAAATCATCCAATTTCACAGTGGACGTAGGCAAAACGCCGAACCACTCTAAATCGCTTGTCTTTGCAATTTATTTTCTGTTATTTGGAGTTTTTGTTAGATAATCCACAGTTTTAATTTTCATTCTTCATTTTTATCTCTTCAAAAACTTCCGAAAAGTGTTGTGTCCATTTTTGGTACAAACAGAAATTAAATCACAAGAGGCAAATTTTTGCCCACTCGTAGAAATGGCATGTCTTAGAAAATTTGCATAAGGTGAAGTCATCATGCAAAAGATATGTGTGATCACATCGCCTAAATACTCAATTAGTAATAGGGCTGTTATGGTAATGGTTACCATTACCCTTTCGTAAATATCGTTACCGTACCATTTTTACCGGTAAGCTAAAATTTCTTACCGTTACCGTTAAGTATACCGATAATCCGGTAACTGTTACACTGGTAATGGTAAATTACCGTTTGTCTAAAAAAGGTCGGTAAGAAGACATGTATTCACACAATAACGCTGCTTCATTGTACAATTTATAGTGTTACTTAATAAAAGACATAAATAAGAAAGAAGTTATTTCACCAAATTACTGAACTAAATTTAATCATTTGCTTGTTTCTAAATGCCTATAAGAAAGCATATTACATGAATAAACATATGTTATAAATTGACTGGTAAAATTACCATTACCGCTGGTATTGAAGAAATATTACTGGTGGTTTACCGTAGAAAATGGTAAATTTACCATTACATACCGATTAAACTGGTATACCAATTTCACTCGAAAATGGTAACCGATTGACGGATAATGGTATGGTAATGGAAAATTTACCGTTACCATAATAGCCCTAACTAGTATGAGTGGTTTTCATAATCCATAGTACCTAAGGAGGCTTGCATGGTTTGATCGCATGACCACACTACGTACCTGAATGATTCAGATTGATATCTAGTATGTACAAATCCACATCTTATCCTACAACATTAATGTATCTAAGATATATCTTACTAGATGCCAGAAAACCATTGAACTCCGACTGGAAATAAGATGATAAAATATAAATCTAGGGTACTGTAAGTTTTGAAAACGAATATGTCTGTACTGAAGTTGGAGGAAGAAGAAAACATGAAGAGAAATACTGGAACAACATTGGGGTATATGAAGTACAAAATTGGGTATGGAAAGTAGAAAAAGGATCATGCACAATTGGTAAAAAGTTCCGGATGGGAAAGATAATTGTTAAGGGTTAATTAAAATTTAGTCATCAACTAAACACAAATTTCCGAACCTCTTCAGAAATACTTGGCAACCAATTCTCCAAATGACTCATATGTCATTTGTTTACATAAGTAGCTAATGAGTTATATGCAACTATTTGTTGTTTATGATATACACAAACGAGGTAAAAATATATTTCTAAACAACTTTTAGAAAAGGTTTTTAAATGTTAGAAAACAAATAAAAATGTTGTTGCTGGTAAACACATAGCATCAATTTTTGAATCATGTGGATGAGGCATATTCAAATCATGTGGACGAGACAAACATATTACTCAATGTTCAATATTTGGATCATGTGGATAAGGTCAACAGTACTCACAAAACTCTACGCTACTCGCATTTCTCAATAATATACTATTTTCATTCCTATTTTTTCTAAGAAGACAGAAACACTATTAATAATTAAATTTGGAGTGTGGATGAGGCATATTGGGAACTGATAAAGGGAAGGGACTTCAAATATGGGTCATGTGGATGAGACATACGCATGACTGATAAAGTGATAAGGGGACTCCAAATATGAATAAGAGAGGGACAAAGACTCGACAGTCCTCAACCGAACACGAGAATTTACATTAGGTTTGGCGCACCCCCGCATAAAATTAGCCCCAAGTTCCGTGCTGGCACCCCATCGAAAACCCTTTCATATCCACTTTTGTAATCAACCCCCCCCCCCCCCCCCTATTAATGAAGCACCTCTCTTAACATGATGATTATCATGTATGTATAGTTGTTCCAACTCAACGCCTCTAGCAACAACTTAAGCTACATATCACATGTCTTGCCACTAGATCGGTGGTCACTGACCCGCAAATCCATAATACAAAGTTAATAAGATTTAGATAATGAATTCCTTGCTCTATACGGTGAAATACAGATAAAATTAGTAACCTATAAATATCAGGAAGAACAAAACTAATAAATCCTAATTCGAACAGACCTCGTCGCTGATAGCATCAGTACTTTCATCCAGAAGGTTGAAAGGGTTCTTGGAAGGAGCAGCTGATGCGGGTGAATCGGGTTCAGAATGGTTCTCAGATTCAGGTTTAGGGTTTGGATCCAATAACAAAAGATCGTCCCTCTCTTTTAGAACTTTTCTAAGCAATCGACCCGACATTCTATAATTTGGGTATTGTTAGAGCATCACCGTTGAGATAGTAGATGGTAGGGCCAAGTTAGAGGCGAACCAAAGCAAAGCAGAGCGTTTGAGAGGATTGTTGAACGGGGTATTTAATTTATAATCTTTAATTTTAATTGATTTACCGGTAATTAATTATTATTTTTATGTAGTATGGATTAAATAATTGTAAATATAACACACCAATACAAACTCGATATTCCATTAAACTACACCAGTACATTTTAAATTCAAATACTAGCAAACTAAGCAAACTAGAAAAATAAATCAAACAAACTATATAAAAATAAACTAACGACGACTGCGGAACAGATCCAAATGATAACTCATAAATGACAATATCTCATTATCAGGGTGTATCTCCACCACATCCAAGATTGAGTGATCGCTGCCAAAAACCTCTATAATCTCCCACCTCTGAACACTACTAACAGCAGATAAAATAGAATAACAATGGGCTACAGTGTTGGTGATACGATCACTCTGAACAAACGACCATCCACTCACATGTCTGCTTGTGCTGCCATGCTTGGTTGGTCTGCTACATCTGGGCTGAACGAGTGTGGTGTCTGCAGCCAATCGCCATACAAAGGTGTATCGGCAGCAGTGAAAGGCTGAGCTGGTGGAGTTGATGGAGCTGGTGTTATCTGATGCCTGAAGGTGGCCTTTCCTATGCAACCTCCAAATAGCTAATCCAGCTCCCTGAATTTTATCAGGGCATTTCTCCTCTATTTCTTGTATCTGCGCGCAGGGCCGTTCCACCACTCCTCGGAACGGTCAAACCGATCATTCTCTACATCCATTCTCTGTCTTCTACCGTTAGCAGTTTGTTCCAATCGCCCCAGAGACGCTTCAGACTGTTCCATTTGTTCTTCATATTGTTTGGGACCAGTCGAGGTTAAACCACGCGTTGAATTCCGTAGCTACAGTCGCGTAAAACTCGCTGGTGGCATGCACTTTGTCCGTCAGGAAATTTACGGACAAATCAATGAACATTGCCGACCGTTCGTCTTTCCATAAAGCTATGGGATGGGAGGAAGCGGAAGCAGTAGCGAAGCCAAAATATTGTGCCATAATGCTGAAAAACGAAAATTTTGAAATAAATATTTTTCGAAAGAAACATATATGGTAGGTACGGAAACAATAAGCAGAGTATGGGAGAAAATTACCTTAAAAAAAGCTTGAACGGGTTGGTATAAAATACGAGAAGGGGGGAGGTTGTCTTGGCTGGTGTGGAGTGGAGAAGGGGGATTGGGTTATATAAGGGGAGGAGGAGCTGCGAAATGGGATGACCGTTTGGTGAAACGGCACGACGCGTCCAACGCCAACGGTCCGATCTTCAACTTCCACTCGAACGGTCCAAATGCCACGCTTCTGTCTTCGACGCATCCAACGCGTCGAACGCATCGAAAGCGAAAGCGTGGCATTTTTTGGCTGCGAACGACACCGTAATATTCAGCATTCAATACCTGATAGCCTAGACCTGTTTGGGGGTTTATTAAAGTATGGTACCCTTGACACGATAATCTTTGTCATAGAGTTTGGTTTCCTACATCGTAACATCAAATATTATTTTATTTTTATTTTATTAAAACGACATTCAATATTTCTTGGATCAAATGCAGTCGTTTTGAAAACATAACAAAAATCATATAATATACACAAAAATTCAAAAATAAAATAATAAAATTTATTTTTCCAATCGTATTTAGGATGATGAAATTTTAAATAAATACATACTTGATCGATTAAAAATTGGTTTGTCAAATCAACTTACATGTCTTTTGAAGCATTTGAACGATCGTCTTCTTTCGTATTTTCACTATCAAACATTTTTTATTCGAAATGACAATTGTATTTTCAATTTTATTATGATTGGTATCATTTATCTAATAAACAAATTAATGAAAAAAAATAAGGCAAAAAATGGCATAACATTTTATGATAAAACATTACAATACAACAACTTACATTGAGATTTTCGATTATAGCATCAAATTTTATATCCTTTAAATTCATGTTAATAATATGGTCATTGAATTCATACTAAAATAATAATAAAAAACATTAAACAACAAATCTAATGTTGATATATAGAAGAAAAATAGACTTTAGAAAATAAAACGTAAACTAACCTCTTTGTGTTCATCAAAATTAGGATCATTCTCTAAATTTTCATTTGGCTTCATCATTAGACAAAAAAGAGATTTTTTGGCTTTGGTGTTTGAAAATTTTATTTTTTCGTGATGTTTTGAGATAGAGTATGTGGGTTTTTTAAGGGAAACGAAGATGATATGTGTTATCCTGTCTTTTAACCAGACAGTATACGGACTAACCTGATGAGTCAAACTTCGAAGTTATCAAGACAAGACGTCCGGAGAGACAACCGCAAAGCCCAAAAACAAAACACATTCAAGATCGCAAGGAAAATGCCAAACTAACTCGAGACCAAAGAAGCAAGATCCCACCAATGTATTGGGTCGGTACCGACCCAACACCCTAGGTCGGTACCAATCCAAGAATGCTCCTCCCATGGGGCCCATCTACTGCCATGTTCCTTACTTGATGTGAAAAGCATATACTAAGTGTTGTTTCATTGATCCAATGCATTCCCTATCCATCTCCATGAACTCCTAAATCAACAACTCTGTTCTTCCACGGATCCATATTTGAACTCAAAAACAAACAACATTGGTGCAAACAACTATGGAATCACGAAGCTAACCACAGGACGAACCAAAACGAAGAGTTCAAAATGACTAGATTGGCCATCTTTCGGAGTCGTATCGACCCAAGCCCTTAGAGTCATACCGACCTATATAAGTTGATGAGGTAGCGTCCTATTTTGGTGGAGAAACAATCTAAGGCGTGGAAAACAAGGGGTAGATCTTCTGGGCGAGATTTTAGGCTCCTTACTTATATAAATAGGAAGGTATGGCTCATTTTCAGGATCTTTTGAGCTCTTGCTCTCCTTACTCTAACTTCTTGTAACCTCAGTCGGAGTTGTACCAACCCGTAAGAACTTCTACCTTTGAATATAAGCAACAAAAATCATTAAGTGGACTTAGGCCAAGATTAGCCAAACCACTGTAAACTCTGTGTGTACTTTCTTACTCGTTTTTCACTTATTTTCTTCACTTTTTATTCGCTACTCAATCTATTGGGTATTTGTGTCATTTTTGGTTCAAACATTATTATGCTTCAATTGAAAAACACTTCAACCCACTGATTTAAGACTTGGGAAGATTCAGAATGACTAGACAATCAATTATGAAAGCCATAACTGGAGGAAACCAACAAGGGGGTTGCCAAGAGGCATGCTCAGGAGCTAACCCTCCATCAATCTACATAACTAGGGATGAGATGGAAACCATGATGAATGGATTGCAGGATAGGATGATTGTTCGTCAAGAAGAGATGATAGAGAATTTCTTCAAGAGAATGGGACAGATGGAAATAGTCGAAGTTGTTGCAAATCGGAATCAAGGACCAGAAGCCGAAGCGTAGGTAGTTGAAAGCGGAGTAGAACGACCCAGAGCAAACCCCAAGCCAAACATACGGTCGGTACCAACCCACAAGCACGGATCGGTACCAACCCACAAAGACTCGGGGGCATGGGTCATGTTGGTATAGGAAGGATTGATGTGCATCCTGGAGATGATGCGAAGCGTATGAATGCGAATCAGAATGCAGAAGCATGATCGGAGGTGTATGTGCCAGAATTCCCTCACAGAGTCGGGAGGCAGGCTGAGAATGCAAACTTAGGAGTTCATTTGGATGACAAGATTTGCTGAGATGGTGAGACGAACTATGAGGAGTGGTTTTCCTAACTAGAGCATGGAAAATGTGAATAAGGGTCCATTCACTCCGAATATTCGGTACGCTAGGAATCCGCCTGATCTCAAGTTACCTACGCTGGAAACATACGATAGGAAGACAAATCCAACGGTTCATCTAATGAGATACATCCATCACATGGAGGTGCTGGGCATATCTGAAGAGGTCATGGGGTGGTGTTTCCCTTTACAACTGAAAGATCTAGCAGCATTATGGTTTAGATAGCGGGAGAACGGTTCCATTAGCACATGGGCTGATTTGGTAAACATATTTGTGAAGCAGTTCTGGTTCCATGTCTCACGACCCAAGAATGTAATGACGTTAGCAAGCATGAAGCAGAAGGCCAAAGAGACCCTTAGGAGTTTTTGACAAGGTTTAATAAGGCGGCAGCCGTGATTGATAAGCCAGACCCATCAATGGTTTTGATGGCAGCGGTTTCAAGAACAACCGCTAAAACGGATTTCAAGGTTGCGTTAGAACGAGATCCTCCCAAGGATCTCACAGAATTTTATCATGAGGCCGAGAGACACCTGCGTCAGGAGGACGCTAAGGCCGATCTAGAAGAAATCAATACCGTTGATGGTGGAGGACCGCCCGGAGAAGGATCCAGCAAAGGTAAGGAAAAAGAAAGATGGATGACGGCTTTGAAGGATCAAAGCAGTAAAGGAGGGAACTGAAATTCTCTTCTTACACGGACTTAAACGAAACACTGGAGCAGATTTATCTGGATACCAAAGGATAGATCCTTTGTTGAAAGCCAATAAGAAGAGTGCCCACGGATTGTGAAAGGATGTCTGGAAAATATTGCCTATTCCATGACTGGATAGGCATAATACAAATGTCTACAGACACCTATGAGATTGATCGAGGAACAAGTCAGAGATAACCGATTACAACAGTAAGTGAGAAATCAAACTGTGGTGGTGGAACAAGAACAGTCATCAACCGCAGCCAACGGAAATGGCTCTGGATCAAGGTCGAGGATAGTCATCTCTTAATTGGGATGACAAGGAATCAAGTTTGGCCCTCGTACTCTATCTCCCCTTTTCAATAAACACTGCAATAATACAGTCTACCCACTTACTCGTGTATGAAATCTCGATTGGTCCCTAGGCACACTCCGAGTTGGATGCTAGACTGCAGCGCCCGATGAGGCAGCTATCTTGATATTAGATTTTATGTTTTTATGTTTGAATTTGATTCCATTAGACGAACCTTTGATTATTAAAATCCACATTGAATGTGATGTACGATATTGATCGCTTTAAAGTCCCGTCCGAAGAAAGGGGACCGGTGTGCAAGGTGCAAGTCCCCTCGTCGGAGCACGAGCAGATGGATTTGTACGATATTAATCGCTATAAAGTCCCGTCCAGTGGGGCAGGACCAGAGTGTAGGGTGCAAGTCCCCTCGTTGGAGCATGAGCAGATGGACTTGTATGATATTGATCGCTTTAAGTCCCGTTCGGAAAGACGGGACCATAGTGCAAGAAGTAAGTCCCCTCACCGAAGAGTGAGCGGATGGGTTTGCTTGTCGTTGAGTCCCCTCTCCAAAGAACAAGTGGATTGGACTCAACAAGGGTCCGGATAGACCAGGGATTTGATTATCGACCTCGAACAGCCACGGATTTGAGTATCATCCCCGAACAACCATGGATTTGATTATCTGTCCAGCGAGACCATGGATTTACTTACCAGCCTCGAACAGCCATAACCTCAACTAATAATTCGAAGAGATCATAGATTTAACTATCGTCCATGAACGGTCACAGATTAAATTAACGGTTTGGCAAAATCGTCCCCTTAACTTAAACATTAAACGATTCGAAGAGATCGTGCATTAAACTGAATATGAAACGATCCGGAGAGATCAAACCATAGAACATATACTGATTTGATATAAGGATTTGAATGCCTTGCAACTAGAACAGAATTGACAAATCCCGAATGAACATGAGATGATTTTAATATGTGATGAAATAACTCTGAATGAAATCGAAATTGTGATGATGTATAGACAACACTTAGGCATAGTCTAGAGCCTTAGGCTATGATAGGTCTGGAACGACCCGTGATTGACAAGAGAATCCAAAGGAACAGGATGATTCGCAATGAATTGATCAGTTGATAACCAGGAAATTCAACTACTAACATCACATTGACACCAACATTTGTTCTTGAGCAAAACACACCTTCCATTTGCAAGGCGTGCTTTAGAGGGCAAGCGTTATCCTTCCTTCTGACCAGGCAGTATACGGACAAACTTGACAAGTCAAAATTTGAAGTTATCAAGGCAAGATATCCGGAGAGACGGCCACGAAGCCCAAAAGCTAAACACATCCAAGATCGCAAGGCAAATGCCAAACCATCCCAAGACCAAAGAAGCAAGATCTCACCAAAGTGGTAGGTCGGTACTGACCCAATACCCTCGGTCGGTACCGATCCAAGAATGCTCCTCTGGGGGCCCATCTTCTACCTTCGTGCCTTACTTGATGTCAAAAGCCTATACCAAGTGTTTTTTCGTTGATCCAATGCAATTCTCTATCGATCTCCATGAATTTCTGAATCAGCAACTCCATTCTTCCACGAATCCATCATTTGGACTCAGAAACTAGCTAATATTGGTGCAAACTACTATGGAATCACAAAGCTAACCACAAGACGAACCAAAGCGATGAGTTTAAGATGACCAGATTAGCCATCTTTCGAAGTCGTGCCGACCCAAGCCCTTGGAGTCATACCAACCCATATAAGTTGATGAGGTGGCGTCCTACTTTGGTGGAGAAACAGTATAGGCATGGAAAATGAGGTGGAGATCTTCTCGGCGAGATTTTAGGCTCTCTACCTCTAAATAGGAAGGTAGGGATCATTTTTCAAGATCTTTTGAGCTCTTGCTCTCCTTGCTCTAACTTCTTGTAATACCATCGAAGTTGTACCGACCCATAAGAACTTCGGCCTCCAAGGTAGAATATAAGCAATAAAAATCATTAGATGGACATAGGCCAAGATTAGCTGAACCACTATAAACTCTGTGTGTACTTTCTTACTCCTTTTCATTTATTTTCTCCACTTTTTATTCTCTACTCAATTTATTGAGTGTTTGTGCCAATTTTGGTTCAAACAATACGGTTGTTTAGGGTTGAATGAGAAAATAAATTTTGGTAGGCATATGCATATGAAAAAAACTGATATGTAATAAATATTAATGGTAGTCAGAAGTATTTTCCTAAGTAGCCATAGTAGCACACTTTATTAAATAGGCGCTCGAAATCAGACGTCTATTTACTAGGCGTCTGAACATGGGCGTCTATTAAATAGGCGCTCGGGGCCATAACGGTTATCCGAACAGCTACATTCCCCCCTAATTCAATAAATAATTCACTTTTAATCTTCAAAAGTTCATCAAATTCTTTAATATTTGTTTTAAACTACATTAATCTTGTATCAAACTCGATTTATATAATGTCTTCGCCATTCGAAGAGTTCTCACATGCTTCCAATTTTCAAAATTACGCTTTTGAAGATGGTAATAAGCAATACGGTAGTGCTAAGAATCAGCACTCATCCAACTATGGCGAATCGACGAAGACTACGACCTGTGCAACATTTATTGTCATTATTCCAAAAATTCGATAAGGGGTACTGACTAAAGTGGTAATAAATTTTGGAAGAAAATATTGAATACCTACAACATAAAGATTCGGACAATGCACGTTCATGGTTAGCAATTCAAGATCGATTCAGAAAAATCAATCGACAAACTCAATTTTACGAATCGTTGATTATAAATTAAAGAAAGCGAATTTCAATGGAACGGGAGGTGAAGATCATTTGGTATATTTGTTGATTTTCATTTGTTCGTTAATGCAAAATCTCATTATTATCTTTTCTTTTATTATCAGAAAAGAAAGGTGAACGAGGAATTCGCAAAGATTTTTACAAGGAAAAATGGTGTTAAAAACCCACTATTACCAATTCGCGAGTTGTTATGAGTTGTTGATAAGTCAACCAAAGTGAAATTCTGATGATGCAAAAGCTTGAGGGACGTTCAAACAAAGGAGAAGGGAAATAAAAAAGCATCAAAATCATCATACTGCTCTAGCTTGGAAGACTTATCCGGTAGAGAAACGCCATTTGAGGGAGAAAATTAGATGGATGTACTCACTTAGAGACTTGATGAAGATTTTAGACCAATGGGGTCCAAAGTAGCAAATAAGAAGAATAAGGCTCGGTCCGTTATGAATTCTAGAGTAAACGACATCCATGGAATTCGGAAAAGAAGACATTAAGATACAACCAAGCAAGCACATGAGAAGGTTGATGTAATGCAAAAGTTTGCAGAAATTGAGCAACAAAAGTTGGATCTTAAACGTTTGAAAGCGGAAACAGAACGTCAAAAATATGAACAATCGGTTATGGACAATGATTTGAAAAAATTAATGAATTTCAAGTCTAATATTAGATGGAGTGCAAAAGACAAATAATTATCATTGAATTCCCTCGAATGTAGTTTATTTTAAACCTAGAAAATTTTATTATTAGCACTGGAATTTGTAGTATCAAAAGTATATTTTATTTTATTATTAGTTAATGATCGACTATTTTAGATTTTCATATGAATAAACTACCACACACGATGAAGAGTTTTTGAAGAAAAATGTAACATCCCCCACTTCAAGCCTTGAAGATGAGCGATGATGATGCTGCTATCATCACCAGAATTATCTTCCAGCGATGGAAGTGGATTCAGTTTATATATTCAAATACAGACCAAGTAAATAGAACAGCTAATATTTCCATTACATAGAAATTTTTTAATATTCATTGCAAACATTTGTTCCAAAATTAACCCCCTAACCGTGCCCGTGCAGGGATTAAATTACAAATAGAAAACAACATAGTAAAGAGTCAGGTCAACATATGAAGATGTAGCTTGAACTCCTTAAATACAACGGAAAACGACATCTTTATTTTCAAACAAGCCTCCTGCTTCGTCTTCGATCTACGTAATGCGGCGCCTATTATTAACATGCATATCCACTAAACTCAGCCTACTCAATTGAGCACCCTGAGTTTATAGGGAAAACAATAATAAAAACATGGGTTAGATATAAAGTCTGATGTGAATAATACTTGCCCCCAAACAAACACATAGCGAGATCAGACTACTCTACACAAAATGAGTTTCCTCTTGACTATACCAAAACATCATAAAAGAAACAATTATATATCAGAAGCAAGTAGCTCTTATTTACTATTGCGCCTTTAAACATACTAAAGTGGTTCCCCTTTACTATTGCGCCTCGGCAAAATGCCCTCTTAGCTCCCACCTTTAAATTATTCTTTAGTCTATAATAATTTATTCACATCTTCTACTGCGTCCCTGACGCGGTCCCCTACTTAGCCTCTATTTTTAGATTATTCTCTAACTTATTTAATATTGCGCTTTCGGCGCGGTCCCTTTACATTCTTCATTTTTCTTTATTCTTTAACCAGTTCTGCTCCTCCGACGTGGCCTCTTTAAATTCCCTTTTTAGATTATTCCTTTATCTGTCATGCACCCCCGGCGCGGTTGAATGCCTCTCCTCACCTTCCCGAGGTATGCATTCGGTGAATGCCTTTCCTCACCTTCTCAAGGTGTGCATTTACTTAAACATTTGTTTAAGTTGGAACTACCACTACAGTTCCTAAAAGTTGAATGCCTCCCCTCACATTCCCAATGTGTGCATTCGAGTGAGCATCCCCACTCGGCGTCAATAGCCCTTCCAACCCTATTTCTGGCACAGGAACCCTTCCACCTACTATCCTGGTCTCTCCTCGAGTCCTACCTATTTGTCCTCTATAAGGATTCATTCACTTCCTTCCTTGACGCAGTACCACCTTATTCCAAACTCTAAGCACTGTACGCTTTTCTTATTAAGCGTTCTCTTTCGAATTACGGTGCAACATGACCTCTACATATTACGGCTAGTTCAGTCCTTTGCTACTATTCATTTTTTGCGGTGCAGTATGTCTTCCACAAATTGCGGCGCAACTCTACTTTCCTCTGAAAGTCTCTGAAATCTTTTTTGCAATTATCTACCTCTTTCCAGTATGCGCAGTTCTCTTATAACCATTATTCCGACACCTAAACTCCGTACTAGAGAAAATCTGGCATGTTTGACAATATCTTTACATGTGTTGTTATCCCATTTGTCGCTCTTTAACTTTCTATTATTAACAGTATCCTTTATTTTTCTTTTCAACAAATAATTTGGATCTGGTTCTTTATTCACCTGACACTTGTTTTATCATATAAGTTTATATTACAAGCGTCCCCGTAGTTCTCCCATTTTTCCTAATGCAGTACTTAACTCATAAGTACTTATTTTCCTCTCGGGAAACTTTACCAAAATCCCAGAAAACCCATGAACTCTTGTTTCAATATTCACTACCATTTTCTTCAATTTAAGGGTATTTTCCTTATTTATTTTCTTGGTGTTCTTCTTCAAAAATTCATAATGAATGATTTAAATATAGGAAGTTTCTCAAATTAAAAAATCATTTATATAATCATGGTTAGATCTTCATATAAAACTTATATAGCATTTCAAAATCTTTAAGGTGGAGAAATACATCTAAACATCCTATGTTCGTCTATTTCTCCACAAAAACATTCATTAAACTTGTAAAAAACATAAGAGTAGGGAAACACATCCAAACATCCCATGTTCATCTACTTTTCCCCAAAATCATTCATTAAACTTTTATAGTTGTTAATGAAAATCCATATAAAACTCCATCATATATATAAAAACATACAAACTCATACCGATGCCATATATTAGGGAACGGTATAAAAAGGTTAAGTATTACTCACCTAGATATTTGAGATATCTTGCTTTAGTTTTCTAAATCCTCCCTTTAGCCCGCGTTTCGCTTATCTTCTCTTTATTTGCCCTTTTTAGCTACCTTCATTAGTGTTTCACTCAAGCTTTTATTTTATTTTTAGTAGAATGAATGAAATGAATGAATGAAAAAAGTAATCATTATTGTCCCACAACAATTTGGCCTTGTGACCTCTTACTCTTTGTCATTAATTCATTACCCGTTTTTTCCTTCTTATTTAATTCATTTCAGCCTTTTGATTAATTAATTAAATTAATATGAAATTAAGGGTTGTTACAGTCTTCCCCCTTAATTAAAGGAATTTTGCCCCCAAAATTCAATTAAGGCATGGTAGAGATTTGCCAACTATCCTATTCTTACGCTAAGCGTACCCTTAAATTCCCAATTCATATATAAAACGCAATAGTGCTATCTACTAATATGACAAAAAACCATAATATTGATACATATGTATGGTCTATATAATACAACTCAATACATAGCTTATATGCTAATCTGAAATGAACAATTCTGGATAGGTCTTCTTAACCTTATCCTCTGTTTTCCATGTGCATTCCTCTCGATCTGCGCTTCACTGGACACATACTAGCTTCACTACCTTGTTCCAAAGCCTTTTCTCATCCCAATCCAATATCTGAATCGGTTATCGCACGTAGGTCATATTCGGCTTTATGACCAGGTCTTCTACTGTCCTCGGATTAACTATTGCGTCCGATACCAAATGCATTTCCACAGATGGGATACATGAAATGCATTATGAATCCCTGCATAAACACTAGCATTTACCTTATACACCACCTTCCCAACCTTATCTATGATCGGAAATGGCCATTTATATCTGAGTGCTAACTTCCCAGTCTTTCCAAAACGCATCACGCCTCTCATCGGAGAGACCTTAACGAACACCTGATTGCCTACCGCGAACTCCAGTTCCTTCCTTCTAGTGTTGGCATAACTCTTTTTCCTAGACTGTGCTGCCTTCATTCTAGTTTGGATCAGCTCTACTTTATCAGTATCATCCTTAACCACATCTGATCCCAACATCATCCCATCCCTATCTCCAACCAACAAGTAGGCAACTTACATGGCCTTCCATACAATGCCTCAAATGAGGTCATCCCAATGTTGCTCTAGTAGTTGTTGTTGTATGAAAACTCTACCAAGTATAGACAATTCTCCTAAGATCCACTGAAGTCTAAAATGCATGCTCTTAGCAAGTCTTCCAGGACCTTATTGACCCTCTCAATCTGCCCATCTGTCGATGGATGGTACACAGTACTCATGCATAATTCTGTACCCAACACCTTCTGCAAACTACGCCAGAACACAATGACGAATAGGGAATCTCGATCACTGATAATAGTGCTAGGCACCCATGCAATCTCATTATTGCCTTTATATATATACATATATATATATATATACATATATATATATCTGCTAACTTCGACGTAGTTCTCATAGCCTTTAGTGGAATGAAATGGGCACACTTAGTTAGTCTATCAACTACGACCCATATGCCCTCATTCCTTGTCATTGACCTTGGCAACCCATCTACAAAATCCATAGACACTAAATCCCATTTCCAAACTGGAATCTCCAAAGACTGCAAGACACCACTAGACTTCTAATGTTCTACCTTCACCTTCTGGCATGTAAGACATCTTCTCACATACTCTCCTACATCCTTCTTCATCCCTTCATAGAAGAAACCCCTCCTAATGTCTCGGTACATCTTCATATCTCCAAGGTGTATAGTATACTTTGAACAATGACATTCATCTAACACTTCCATCCGTAGTCCTTCTACACTTCGAACATACAACCTTCCATTCTTCCATAGTCTACCTTCTCTATCGACAATAAACCCCTTTGGTTCTATTGCCTCAATTCCTGATTCCAAATTCCTTGTTATATCAATGCAAAACTTGTCTCACTTCTGCAGTTCGATAATTCTTTCTACAAGCGTAAGCCTATCTTCTAAGCATGATAGCATTCCTAATGCACTGCTTGAACTTGCATTAGATCGAAAATTCACATCACATGTGGACAACGCTTCCGAGATGGTCCATTCTTCTATCATAGCCAAAACACAATTCTGCTACTTTTGGCTTAGGGCATCTGCTACTTTATTGCCTTTTCCCAGGGTATACTCTATCCCAAAATCATAAGATGCTAGAAACTCTAACCATCTCTGCTACCTCATGTTCAGCTCCTCTAAGAGAAAAATATCTCAAAGACTTGTGGTTAGTATACAACTCAAACCTCTTCCCTAACAGATAATGTCTCCAAATCTTCAATGCTAAGACAACCGCCGCTCACTCCAAATCATGAGTTGGATGTCAAACTTCATGGGGTCGCAACTACCTAGATGCATAAGCGATTATTTTGTTCTTCTACATCAATACTGGTCCTAAATCCGAGCCTAATGCATCAGCATATACAGTCATACCATCATTCCCTTCAGGTATCACTAACACAGGTGCATTCGTTAATCTATGCTTCAGTTCCTAGAATGCCTTCTCTCTCTCCTGCATCCAAACAAACTGCTTACTTTTCCTAGTCAATCTCGTCATTGGCGCAACAATATGAGAGAAGTCCTTAATGAATCTCCGGGAATAGCCAGCCAATCCCAAGAAACTTCGCACATCTGTCATAGTCTCAGGTCTCTTTCACTCATTGAATGCATCAACCTTCGAAGGACCTACAACAAACCCTTCTTTCGAAATCACATGGTCTAGGAACTTCACTTCCCTTCTCCAAAAACGACACTAAATTTTTTTTGCCTTTAACTTATGTTGTCTCAACGTCTCCAGCACAAGCCTTAGGTGAACTATGTGTTCCTTCTCATCCTAAGAATACACCAAGATGTCACCTACGAACACCAACACATATCTATCCAACTTATCTTGGAAGATTATGTTCATCAGGTCCACAAAGAACGCATGTGCATTGGTTAGTCCAAATGGCATTACTAGTCACTCATACAAGCTATACCTTGTTCTAAATGTAGTCAAAGGAATGCTTTCCTCCACAACTCTCAGCTGATGGAACCCAGTAGCCAAATCCAACTATGAAAAACACCTTATCTCCATTCAACTGATCGAAAAGGTCATCAATTCTCAGCAAAAGATATCTATTTCTCATTGTCCTCTCATTCAGCTTCTGATAGTCTATACACAGTCTTAATGACCCATTGGACTTCCTCACAAATATCGACACTGCTCCCCAAGATGAACTACTTAGCCTTATAAAAATCTTACCTTCTAGCTCTTCCAATTACTTCTTCAACTCCTACATCTACTTTGGAAGCATCCTACTAAGAGGTCGACCAACTAGTTCGGTTACTGGTAGTAAGTCTATGCGAAACTCTACCGCTCCCGGGGTGGCAACCACGAAACCGGTTCAAACACATCTCAGAACTCCTTCACTATACGTACTACTCGAAGATCTTCTTCTTCCAAAGCTAAAGTAAATAAAACCCCTCTACGCCCTGCTCCACATTCCTCCAAGACCACATACACTCTATCTCTATAGCCCAGATGATTCAGAGTAATTATCCCTTCGGCGTAATGCACTCTCGCGCTATATTTCTCCAACCAGACCATCCTTAAAATTACTCTGAAGCCTAAGAAGTTGAACACGTAGGGATCACAAGAAAACTTACACCCACCTAACTCAATATCTAGGTCAGTGCACCTCAATCTAAGAGTGGCATACCCACCTACCAGATTTGTTACACATATGGAAGTGACTAAAAATGTAACTCTTAACTCAAGTCTATCAACCAAATCTTTAACTATAAATGGGTGTGTAGCACCAATATCAAATAGTACTCTAACTGAAATACCAAAAATCAAAGCCATACCTTCTAAGACTTTCCCCTCGCCACTTTCTTCGGCAAATGGTCCTCCCTCAGACCCTCCAAAGCATAAACCTGTTCTTTAAGCTATTGGAAATCCTTCTTCGGATGTCCTATCTTGTCACACTTGAAGCACTTCATTTTCCCAGAGTCTTTAGGTATAGGGTACTTCGAAGTATAATGTCTCTTCTGACCGTAGTTAAAACAAGCAACTTCTATGATAACGACCACTCCACCCTTCCAGTTTGACACTCACCTATTGCCTTTTATACATGGGATAAACTTCTTCTTTTGCTATACTGTGGGTCTCGCCTCTACCCTCCTCTGTTCTTGGTACATCCCTTCATAGCTTCTAGCTATGGCTACAACAAACTCAAAAGGAGATGTTAGATGAGTCATCACCTTATGATCAAGACTTTGCTTCAAGCCCCTGATAGACTTTTCATTCTTCTTCATCGGAGTGTTGATGATATCCCTACCATACTTAGTCAAAGAAATAAACTTTTGGATGTACCCTTCCACAATAATGTCACCCTGCTTCAAATCAATAAACTCTCGTAACAACACACTCTACCGAGACTTTGATATGAACTGAGCCTCATGCCTCTCTTAAAATGCTCCCATGTAATCTCTCTCTCTCTAGGGTCTCAGCAGTTACTGTCTTCCACCAATCCAGTGCATCTTCCTACAATTGCCTCAATGCCAGTCTTCTCTTATGTGCATCATTCAAGCCTAAGTATCCAAATATGCGCTCATAAATCCTTAGCCAGTTCAGTACTTCAGCTGCAGGCTCCTTCCCCGTAAATTCCTTCCCTCACAGATTTATGTAGTCTTTGTTCATCTTTGGAAGCCTCTCTCACTGTCGTAGGTCTTGGCTGAACAACCTCCAGTGCATCTTCCCTCATCATTTGAGCAATGAGCTGTCTAAATAAGAGATTCACATCCATGCTCGCCTCATTTGCTGGCGGTGCAGCTTCTTCCTAACTCTCTCTGAACTTCTCCCATATTCTCTCCATTGGTCTGCATACTTTCAGCCTCCCTTCTTACACTTGCCCCTCCTATCGTAATTTGCAAATTCCTCGGATCCATCTTTCTTCTTTTGTTAAGCAAGTCTTTATTAGAAACAGAAAGAAAAGGAGTGTAAAAAACAATAGAAGGATAGATATATCTTCCTGTGTATTTATATAGCAACATACAAGGGTATGTTATACACACACACACACACACACATATATATGTATATATGTATACGTATATATGTATATGTATATATATGTGTGTATATATATATTAATGTGTCCCATCCCCTGGGTGCCCGTTTTATTCTAAATACCGCTCCTGGTTTTATAGCTCTATTTTCCTCAAGTGTCCCTAACCTATGCTTTGATACCAACTGTAACATCCCCCAGTTTGAGACTCGAAGATGAACGATGGTGATGCTGCAATCATCACTAAAATTATATTCCAATGACAGAAATGAGTTCAGTTTATATATTCAAATACAGACTAGGTCAATAGAGCAACTAATATTTCCATTACATAGCAATTTCTTAATATTCATTACAAACATTTGTTCCAAAATTAACCCCATAACCATTCCCGCACAGGGGTCAAATTACAAATAGAAAACAACATAGTAAAGAGCCATGTCAACATATGAAGATGCAGCCTGAACTCCTTAAATACAATGGAAAATAACATCTTTATTTTCAAACAAGCCTCCTACTCCATCTTTGATCTGCGTACAATGATGCATATTATTAACATGCATATCCCCTAAACTCGGCTTATTCAGTTGAGCACCCATGAGTTTATAGGAAAACCAATAATAAAAAGACGGATCAGACATAAAGTTTAATGTGAATAATACTTGCTCCAAACAAACACGTAATGAGACCAGACTGCTGTGCGTAGAATAGGTTTCCCCTTTACTATACCAAACATCATAAAAGAAACAATAATGGATCTGATGCAAGTAGTTCTTGTTTACTATTGCGCCTTAAAGAGTTCTTAAGTGGTTCCCCTTTATGACCACCCCATCTAGCATAGTACCTTCTTAGCTCCCACCTTTAGATTATTCTTTAATCTATAATTTGTTCACATCTTCTACCGCGTTCCTGACATGGTTCCCTACTTAGTTTCTATTTTTAGCTTATTCTCTAACTTATTTAATATTACGCTCCCGATGTGGTCCCTTTACATTCTCCATTTTTCTTTATTCTTTAATTTGTTCTGTTTCCCTGGCGCAACCTCTTTAAATTCCCCTTTTTAGATTATTCATTTATCTGTCCTGCACCCCTGACGCGAATGATTGTCTCTCCTCACCTTTCCAAGGTGTGTATTCGTGAATGCCTCCCCTCAACTTTCCAAGGTATGCATCCACTTAGATATTTGTTTAATTTGAAACTACCTCTGTAGTCCTTGGAATTTGAATGTCTCTCCTCACCCTCCCAAGGCGTGCACTCAACCGTGCATCCCCACCTGGCATCAGTTGCCCTTCCAACCCTATTTCTAGTGTAGGAACCCTTCCCTTCCTGGCCTTTCCCCAAGTCCTACCTATTTGTCCTTTATAAGGATTCATTCACTTCTTTCCATGGTGTAGTACCGCCCTGCCCCAAACTCCGAGCGTTGTACACTTTTCTTATTAAGCATTCTCTTCCGAATTGTGGCGTAGTTTGACCTTAATATATTACGGTGCAATTTAGTCTTTTCCTACTTTTCATTTTTTTTGCAGGGTGGCATGTCTTCCATAAATTACGACGCAACTCTACTTTTCCCTGAAAGTCTATGAATTCCTTTTGCAAATCTCTAGCTCTTTCCAGTATGTGCAGTTCTCTTATAACCGTTAGGCCGCTGCCTAAACCTCATACTAAACAAAATCTGTCATGTCTGACAATGTCTGTACACGTGTTGCTATCCCATTCATCCCTATTTAACTTTATGTTATTAACAATGTCCTTTATTTTTCATTTCAACAAATAATTTGGATCCAGTTCCCTATTCACCTGACACTAGTTTTATCATATAATTTAATATTACAAGCGTCCCCGTAGTTCTCCCCTTTTTCCTAGCGCGGTACTTAACTCATAACAACTTATTTTTCTCTTTGGAAACTTTACTAAAATCCCAGAAAATCCATGATCACTTGTTTCAATAATCTCTACCCTCAAGGGTATTTTTCTTATTTATTTTCCTGATGTTCTTCTTCAAAAATTCATAATAAATCATTTAGACCTAGGAAGTTTCTCAAATTAATTTGTGAAATCAATTCATATCTTAAAAACAGTGTTTATGAAGAGCATTTTCTTTTGTATTTAAAATAGAATAAGACTTTATTTCCTTAGTTGGGTTATATTTAATCCTTGGCCCAAATAGAATTAAGATAACTAAGTTAATAGTTGAGAGATTATAACATGTATGTTCACTGTCTACATACTTCTCATTTTTACAGTAACCAGAAAGTTTACAGTAAATACTATCTCTTCCATCTTTCTCAAAACCCTAGTGTACTGTTCCCCCAAATCAACCGACTAAAAGAGAAAATCTATATTTTTTGGAGTCTATATTCTCAGGTAATCTATACTGATCTTTGATACATCCTATAGCTCTTCCATTTCAATTTTCTCCTTGCAATTGAAATGAGTTTGGGCCAATTTCTGAGATTTATAGGATCAACAACTAAGAGGAGTTGAGCAAAGGTTCAGAGTAGTAAACAACTCATTTCTTAGCCATAAGGTGAGTAATCTAAAAAATATAGTTCCAATTCATATGCATGTGAGTAATTACTCGAATGGTTGAGGAAATGGTTTGAATTCGATCTCAGTTCTATGTTCTGTTTGTTGTCTATTTCTCTGTTGTTTGTTTCTCTATCTACAGCTCATCTCTGTCTATTGAAATCAACTGTGTCTACCTTATTTATTTGCTATATCAATTATTAGTTGTGTGCATGTAAGTATTTGGGTATTAACAGTCAATATTTATCGCCAAAGATCAAAGAAATCACGTTGGAGCAAACGGTCATCGGTGGAGCCGAAACTTGGCACGCACGCTCTAAGTCAATCGGTCATATAGGACCGGTCGACTAGTCCAGAACCTAGAGCAGTGCATGCTCCAGGTAGCTTGTCCTCTCCTTGACTTTGCCCATGCCTTGTTTTGCCCTGTGTTGTTCGGTTTGTTGCCCTGTTTTGACCATTTTGATGCTTTCATATGCTTCTAAATTTCTTCTTAACTTTGATGATTTGATTTTTGTGACATTTCCAGATTTTAATTAAGGTTTAGCTTATATATAAATATATATAGATTTCATGAAGTTTCAAAAAAGAATTTTAGTGAAATTTATTTGCAAACCAATTCAGTTTCAATATCTTATTTTCAAGTAAACTGTTTACTACTATTTATTGTAAAGAAACCTTATTTAGAAGAAGATTATCAACTTTATATTCTAAATATTTTAAAAAGGATTTCCAAAACTAGTTTTAATATACAAACTATTATTTCATTTGGGTGAGGAATTCAATTAAACGATTTAGTAAACCAAGTGGCAAGGAACGCTTGCATTTACTTCATCGGTTAATTCCTGGACTTGTTTGATTGAATCCCTATTTATTTTTGAGTAGATTTTACTAACTTGCAGTAAATATTCAAGTAAACCTATGCGGTATAGGACGTACAGTTATTACTCGACTAGTTACTATTTGGGAATATATAACACTTACTTTGACGAGTTTACAGGCTTTTCTTCCGTATTATTCCGTTTACAGGCGGATCTGTGAATTATAGGCGATATGCCCATCTATGGAACTATGGGTTTTCATGCTCATCTATGGAATTATGGGTTTCATGCCCATCTGTGGGTCTTATGGACCATCTGTGTGTAACACGCGTGTTTGGTGAGTTTACATGTTTACCAATCTATGGTAATTTTAGGCGCATCCTTCTTTGATTTATGGATTTCTTTTACTGATTTCTAGATTCTATGAGATTTGTGTTTCACCAAATATTTCTTGGGATTTGGTTTTTATAAGCTAAAAGTTGATTGGGTTTTGGTGAATGAAATTAAGAATGATGATGCTCTTATGAGATTTAACAATATATGGCTATGTGTTCTTATTGAGATTTGTTATACCATTATCCACTTCAACAAATTTGGCCTTTCACAGCATTTTAGAAACGCTATGAAAATATTCAACAGCGTTTTGATGAACGCTGTGTACTAACAAGCTGTAATAGGTTCCAAAAATGTCAGAACACTTGTCCAAACGCTGTAGAAAATAAACATACTACATCGTTTTTGATGGTGTTGTTCCTTTGCTCTTCTATCAAATATTTTACAGCGTTTTGCATCATTTCACAGCGTTTCAGAATAGTTGTCATGTTCACTATTCTAGAGTGTTTTCTGTTTTTGATACAATCTTTCACAGCGTTTTGGAAAGTTTCACAGTGCATATATGTTCAGAAAAATCACTAAATTCAAAAGGTGCAAACAAATATAATCTTAAAAATCTATCACATAAGTTACAATAATTCGATATGCCAAATAGACAATAGTTATACATAACATTTTATAATCAATGTTCCCATCAGAGATGCTACTAACATGTTTTTACAAAAGGAGCTTACTAAGAAAAAAAAAATACAAATCGTTGAAAGTCCAAGCTCGTGTGCTCCAAAGTTCAATATCCTACACGGGAAAAAAAATTGAAATTAGAACCAATGTAATATGCACGAAGCACTTTGAACAATGTTGCACAGTAGTATTATCATCTTCACAAAAGAAACAAATGTCAGTAATAACAAATTTCTAACTGCAGTTTATGGACAGTATATATCTAAAGATAGGAACTCACTCTAGGATCACATGAAGTGCATGGATTGCATAGTGCAAAGGCCTTGGGTTGTGACTGGTGACTATAACTATTTAGCAACAACACACATTTATACAGTATAAATGCACACTTATATATATAACTCCACACTGATATACTGTCTATGATTAAAAAATACAAACCCAATACTAACATTTGTTATACTCACCCTGCCACATGCCTGGAAACACACAGCAAACAAAGTCAAGAACCCAAAGCAAGAATTGCATGAAAACACACAACATCAGAATGAAAATGTAAAGACATGGAAACACACTAAAATGCAAATATATGTATATATCACTCACATAGCAGGTATACCTACACGCCATATAAAATCAGAGCTATTAAAATGAGTATACAAACACTCAAGCTAATTCATTTTATATGGACACAACACTCAACATATATATGTACACTGCATGGAACGCATATACACTAATCCAGCACATAATTAAAATCCTCAAACTCACACATGCAGACAACTACACACACGCAATCCCACTCTCGCAATCACAGAGACATATAAATATTTATACACTTATGCACTCAAATCCACAGACTTATATAAATTTGTTCTAGTTCTAAATTCAAATTTATTACCAACGTGGCAGTTGGCATACTGCCTCCATAATGACAGCTACATGCGAAAATAGCATACTTCTGATAGTTGATACTTGATGAAAAATATAATGTATAAAATATACATACATATATTGAATTACCAAAAGATGTATGCAATCAGTAAGTTCTTGTCTTCTCGCATCCTGATTTTGTTACCTGATTGTTGTTCTTATCATTTGAAGCTTTATATATCAATGCATATTAATAAATCTGTATATACAAAACTATATGTTCATGACATATATTCAAAACTCATATGCATTTGAAATCTGTATATACAAAACTATATATTCATGAAACTGATGCTATTCCAAATCAATATATACAAAGTTACATATTTATAAGACTGATGCTTTTCAAAAATCAAATCTTTCGAAATCAAGTATATTCAAAACCAATTCGAAATCATGTATGTCTGAAACTTAATGGTATATATCTTCAAAATCTTTATGTTTTCAAAATCTATACATCTGAAACTTATGCATATATCTAAAAAAAATCATGCTTATGAAATCAAAAATGTCTGAAGTTTATATTTATTCAAAGCTATATATATTGAAAACCGTATAAACTTTGAGACCGCTGCTTTTTTTAAGCCAGAGAAACCCAAGGCTCAAAGTACAGTAATCCAAGGCTCAGTAACTCAAGGCTCAAACTATCAAACATGAACAAGAGAACCAAAGCAATTACTGTTAAAAACTGTATCAAGGCATATGACAAATGATTCTAGACTTCTAACAGAGTATCAATTCACAGCACAGACTGTTCACTTTCCCATCAATGAAAGCATATGACAAAAGGGAGAAAGGTACGTTTTTAAATTCAAGACATCCCAATGGTTTATACAGGATTTTTTTAGTGGCTTGAGAAGTATTTTCATGATTCATACTGAGGATAAGTAAAGTGAAGTTAGACATTAAAGCATTTGCAAAATCAGAAGTGAATATAACAATGAAAAGGTACCTGTCAAGCCCGAGGACAAGTAAACCATCATTTCTGATATGTTGCATATAAGTTTACAGTGACCTATGTGAGAAAAAAGTAAGCAATAAATAAGAAACAAAGCGCACATTTACTTATGCTTATCGTGTTCAATTAAATGCAGAAAAGTAATATTTTTAATATGATTCTTAGTCGTAAATGTAAGCATAATAAAAAAATTGAAAAAAATAAATCATACTTACTTGAAGTCGATTCTACGATAACATTCGTAGAAGGCCAAGCTATAGTAGAACCAATTGTATCTTCAATAAACTCAAACTCGGATGTAGGTCTCCATAAAGGTGCATTTGGAACTTTAATAACATCAATCCAAACTTTAACAGCATCTTCTCCCAATGGAACAAAATGGACCATCGCATTTGGATCAGTCGAAGACACGCGTCCTTCAGCAACAACTTCTTTCGCTCCATGAACACTAATCAACTTGCAATTAATATTTGACTAAAATATTTGTGCTCTGTCATGTAATTTATGAAACTGTTTAAATATGTTTTCTAAAAATAAAAGTGATTCTAAAATTAAAATAGTGTCAAGGTATATGTTTATACAAATTAAATACATAAACTATACACATTACCGTTGAATGTGATATAATATTTGCCATTTGAGTAGATGTCGTAGCATTAATATTCTCAACAACTACGTTTTTTGCGGCTAGGCTACTTTGTAACCAATAGCTTCTCCAACATATGTCATTCCAACCGAAGGTCTGCATAAGTATGCATTTGGTGTTTTTGGCTCTTCAATCAAAACAAGCACAGCACATTGTCCAAGTGGAATATTATTCACGAGCTGATTTGGATCGGTAGAGTACAACTGCCCTTCAGCAACTAATTCTTTGCTTCCAATCCAATCAAACATTTTGCATTTCTTATTTGTACTGCTAGTTTTACTCTAGAAAAAACAAATTTATCATATTTTTATATTAAATGATTTAATAAAGATAATGAGTGCATAAAGAATTAAGTATACCACAATGTCATCACTTGCAGAGTCTACCATAGTGTGAAGAACAACTCTATCAGCTGGCCATGCTACTATCTCATTCTTACCTTCTCTAATATGTGAGATCATCCTAGGAGTAGACTGTTAGAAAATGAATGGGGTAGTGGTTGGGGAAGAAAGTATTATATTTGGTGTTGTTGAAGTGAAACAAAGTCCCACTTCATGGGATATTTGTACCAAAATCACTATATATATATATAACAACTTAATATACTATGTCAAAACAAAAGAGAATGAGGACAAAAGAGAAGAGGATGTGGCAATGTAGGCTTTGGGCCTTCATATCAATATTAAAACGTCAAAGATTGGGCCTTGGGGCTCTTGGGGTCTCGTGATTAAATGGGCTACCGGCCTGCGCTAAACGGCTATTTTTGAAAGGCCGTGGCTGTTCGATTGAACAGTGACCAGATGCGTGCGTACAAGGGTCACTGTTGTTGGTTAAACGGGTCACAACCTTTCCAGCAGTCATGACCGCTCCGAATAGGTACCTCCTTCAGCCTATATATATGCAGCCCCAAAAACGAGATCATTCACTGAATAATTCTTGTCCTCTCCGTCTCTTCTTCCCGGCAATTCTGTTCTGGTTTATATACTCTCTTCAGTTCGTCGGCGCTCCGTCTGCAAATAACACGCTGCGGGGCAGGTCCGTTTCATCCTGGGAAACAAATTGCTAACATACGGCGGCAATATTGTTTCAAGGAAACCGTCTTCTACTGGACTCGGACACCTCAACCGGTAATTATCTACCGTACCAATTTTGCTACAGATTTAGCCACGCCTTCTGCTGTTACAATTTCTCAATTTCATTGAAAAATTTGTGACATATATTTCCGTGACTATTTCTGTATAATTTAGTAACATTGTTAAGTTACTGTTGGTTTCGTGACACTTTCTGTGATTACGAATAACAATCTTGAAATAATATTTTATTGTTGCAGACGATGTCTCAAAATAGCAACAATAACGCTGCACCAACACAGACGGTGACAACCGCTCAGCCTACGGCTCTGGTTCCAACTATGGCAATGTCTCATGGAGAAAGGCCAGAAAAATTCAATGGGACAGATTTCAAGCGTTGGCAACAGAAGATGTTGTTCTATCTGACGACATTAGGGCTCGCCAAATATCTGACCGAAGATGCTCCTGAAGTTGGCGAACTCAAACCCGATGCAATCAAAGTTGAGGCTACAGCTGTCTGGAAAAATTCAGATTTTATATGTAAAAACTTTATTCTGAATGGTTTGGATAATAGCCTCTACAATGTTTATTGTACTGTTGCAACATCCAAGGAACTCTGGACAGTCTTAGACAGAAAGTACAAAACTGAAGATGCAGGCATGAAGAAATTCATCGCTGGCAAATTTCTCGACTTCAAAATGGTAGATTCAAAGACTGTGATCAACCAGACTCAAGAATTACAAGTAATCATCCGTCAACTACATGATGAAGGGATGACACTGAGCGAATCTTTTCAAGTCGCCGCAACCATTGAGAAACTTCCTCCATCTTGGAAGGACTTCAAAAACTATCTTAAGCATAAGCGTAAGGAAATGACAATGGAAGAACTCATAGTTCGTTTGCGGATTGAGGAAGATAATAGGAATTCCGAGAAAAAGATTTCTCCGAATATGGCTGCCAAAGCAAATGTTGTTGAGTCAAATAACCCTAACAAGAGAAAACGTGAAAATGCACCTAAGAAGTCGAAGAAGAAATTTCAGGGTTCTTGTCATAACTGTGGAAAGAAGGGGCACAAAGCAGCCAAATGTCGCGCTCCCAAGAAGAAGAAATCAGAAGCTAATATGGCTGAAGTTGCAGATGGCATTTCTGATATGGATTTATATGCAGTAATATCAGAATGCAACCTTGTTGGTAACTCAAAGGAATGGTTCGTAGACACAGGAGCCACTCGACACATATGTGCTAATAAGTGGATGTTTACGACCTATAAAACTACAACTGATGATGAACAACTTTTCATGGGCAATTCATCTGCATCAAAGGTAGAAGGCAAAGGAAAAGTTGTGCTGAAACTAACTTCTGGAAAGGAACTTACCTTAAGTGACGTTCTCCATGTTCCAGACATTCGAAAGAACCTAATTTCAGGGTCCTTGCTTAGCAAGCATGGTTTTAAATTAACCTTTGTGGCTGATAAGTTTGTATTATCAAAGAATGGAGTGTATGTAGGAAGAGGATATGTGTGTGATGGTTTATTCAAAGCAAATGTAACCACTATTGTACCAAACAATGATATGAATAAAAGTGAATCTTCTGCTTATATTGTTGACTCCTCTAATATATGGCATTCTAGATTAGGGCATGTGAATTTTGATACACTGCGAAAAATGATTAATCTAGAATTTATACCAAAATGTGATATAGACTCCAATTATAAATGTCAAATTTGTGCAGAAGCAAAATTGACAAGAACCTCGTTTCATCATGTTGAACGAGAAACTGAACCTCTAGACCTTATACACACTAATGTATGTGACTTGAAAATGTGTCAAACTAGAGATGGAAAAAGGTATTTCATTACATTCATTGATGATTGTACTAGATACTGTTATGTGTATCTCCTTAGAAGCAAGGATGAAGCATTCGACATGTTTAAACAGTATAATGCCGAAGTTGAGAATCAACTCAATAGGAAAATTAAAGCTTTAAGAAGTGATAGAGGAGGAGAATATGAATTTCCTTTTGAGGAATTCTGCGCTGAGCATGGTATTATACACCAAACTACAGCACCATATTCACCTCAATCCAACGGTATAGCCGAACGGAAAAATAAAACTCTTAAAGAAATGATGAATGCTTTACTAATCAGTTCTGGCTTACCAGATAATTTTTGGGGAGAAGCTATTCTTTCGGCAAATCATATTTTAAATAAAATACCACGAAAGAAAACATCTAAGTCTCCTCATGAACTTTGGAAAAATAGACCGCCATCCTACAAATACTTAAAAGTGTGGGGGTGTCTGGCCAAAGTAGAGATACCTAAACCAAAGAAGGTCAAAATTGGACAAAAAACAATCGATTGTGTATTCATTGGATATGCACAAAACAGTGCTGCTTATCGATTTCTAGTACACAAATCTGAAATTGATGATATTCATGAAAATACCATCATCGAGTCAAGAAATGCAAGATTTTTCGAACATATATTCCCTTTAAAACAGGGTACTGACAATTGTGTTCAGAAGAGAGAAAAGGAAGATGAAATCACTAATTCTCTTGAGAATACTGAACAAAATAACCTTCGGCAAGATAATGCTGATCAACAAGTGGAGGAACCAAGAAGGAGCAAGAGGTCAAGGACCTCAAGAACTTTTGGACCAGATTTCTACACATTCATGTTAGAAGACGATCCATTAACCTCCAAACAAGCTACGTCCTCCAGCGATGCCCCTTACTGGAAAGAGGCCATTAACAGTGAGATAGAATCCATCATGGCTAACCACACATGGGAGTTAGTTGATTTACCTCAAGGATGCAAAACCTTAGGTAATAAATGGATATTCAAAAAGAAATTGAAACCTGATGGTTCAATAGACAAGTACAAAGCTCGTCTTGTAGTCCAAGGATTTAGACAAGAGGAAGATCTGGACTATTTTGATACATATTCACCAGTAACAAGGATAATATCGATAAGGATGCTTATTGCAATTGCATCCATACTTGATTTAGAAATACATCAAATGGATGTTAAAACTGCATTTTTGAATGGTGAACTAGAGGAAGAAATATATATGAAGCAACCCGAAGGGTTTATGAGCTTTGGAAATGAGAATAAAGTGTGCAAATTAGTAAAATCGCTTTATGGCCTTAAACAAGCTCCAAAACAATGGCATAAGAAGTTTGATGAAACTATGTTATCAAACGGATTCACAATAAATGAATCAGATAAATGTGTCTATATAAAACAAGCACATATTGGGTATGTCATTGTTTGTCTTTATGTTGATGACTTGTTGATCCTAGGTAATAACAAGGCCATAATAACATCTACAAAGAATATGTTATCCTCTAGATTCGATATGAAAGACCTAGGACTGGCTGATGTGATATTGGGTGTCAAAATTTTGAGAACACCACAAGGATATGCATTATCTCAATCACATTACATTGCCAAGATACTTGAAAAATTCAAGCAATATAATATTACTATTGCAAAAACACCAGTAGATATGACTCAGAATTGGGTAAAGAACACTAGTGACGGTATCTACCAGCTTGAATACTCTCGTCTACTAGGAAGTATCATGTATGTTATGAACTGCACTAGGCCAGATATCGCATACGCTGTAAGTAAGCTGAGTAGATTTACCAGCAATCCTGGTAAACATCATTGGAAAGCGATAATCAGAGTTCTAGGATACCTAAAGTATACGCAGAACTATGGTCTACACTATACAAACTATCCTTCAACAGTGGAAGGATACAGTGATGCCAATTGGATAACTGGATCACATGATACAAAGTCTACAAGCGGATATGTGTTCACATTAGGAAATGGAGTAATATCATGGAAATCATCCAAACAGACTTGTATAGCTAGATCTACGATGGAATCAGAGTTTATTGCACTAGATAAGACTGCAGAAGAAGCAGACTGGCTTCGAAGTTTCTTGGAAGATATTCCAAATTGGAGCAAACCTGTGCCTCCAATATGTATACATTGTGATAGTCAATCAGCTATTGGAAGAGCTAATAGTACATTATACAATGGTAAATCTAGGCATATTCGTCATAGACATAAGACAATAAGACAACTTCTCTCTAATGGAGTTATCACTATAGACTACATAAGGTCTAAAGATAACATAGCGGATCCACTAACAAAAGGCTTGCCAAGAGAGAAAGTTCAAACCTTATCGATGGGAATGGGGTTACGGCCCATAGAATAAAAGTTTTTCTAAAATGGAAACCCCACCTAGTTGATTGGAGATCCCAAGATCTAGGTTCAAAGGGACAACTAAGTTTCAGAGAAACTTGAAAGCACTGTTACACTCAAACCATTCCTATGATAAGTCAGTGCATTATTTGTTGGAAAATAGGATAAGTATTGATACTTTTAATGATGTCTGTACTTGAGGAATTGTGAATACCCTTTACAGAATCACCTACGTAAGTGCGAAGGCGCCGCTTCAAAGAGAATTATAAGGCCAAATTCTCTAAGCACTTATGAGACCAGGCAGGTGTTCAAGGCAAAAATGAACACAAACAGAGAACGAAGGATTATAAGAAACATTTATCGTGTGATATCTATTTTAGGATTACACAAAAGGCTTACAGTTCAAGGACATTCTAAGTCTACTGATTTGCTGTAATTCATATAGATAATCACTAGGAAAGTTCAAGGCCCATGTGCTACTTTAAACCGATGCGATAAATGTCTCGTAAAACTATGAACAACTACTCATTCATGTGGGGGATTGTTAGAAAATGAATGGGGTAGTGGTTGGGAAAGAAAGTATTGTATTTGGTGTTGTTGAAGTGAAACAAAGTCCCACTTCATGGGATATTTGTACCAAAATCACTATATATATATAACAACTTAATATACTATGTCAAAACAAAAGAGAATGAGGACAAAAGAGAAGAGGATGTGGCAATGTAGGCTTTGGGCCTTCATATCAATATTAAAACGTCAAAGATTGGGCCTTGGGCCTTGGGGCTCTTGGGGTCTCGTGATTAAATGGGCTACCGGCCTGCGCTGAACGGCTATTTTTGAAAGGCCGTGGCTGTTCGATTGAACAGTGACCAGATGCATGCGCACAAGGGTCACTGCTGTTGGTTAAACGGGTCGCAACCTTTCCAGCAGTCATGACCGCTCCGAATAGGTACCTCCTCCAGCCTATATATATGCAGCCCCAAAAACGAGATCATTCACTGAAAAATTCTTGTCCTCTCTGTCTCTTCTTCCCGGCAATGTTTTGGTTTATATACTCTCTTCAGTTCGTCGACGCTCCGTCTGCAAATAACACGCTGCGGGGCAGGTCCGTTTCATCCTAGGAAACAAATTGCTAACATACGGTGGCAATATTTTTTCAAGGAAACAGTCTTCTACTGGACTCGGACGCCTCAACCGGTAATTATCTACCGTACCAATTTTGCTACAGATTTAGCCACGCCTTCTGCTGTTACAATTTCTCAATTTCATTGAAAAATTTGTGACATATATTTCCGTGACTATTTCTGTATAATTTAGTAACATTGTTAAGTTACTGTTGGTTTCGTGACACTTTCTGTGATTACGAATAACATAGACCTCCATAAAAATGCATCCAATTTCTTTGGAAATTCTATCAAAATTTTCATGGCATTCGGTCCACGAGGAATATTGTATAAAAGCTCTTTTGGATCATTTGAAAGAACTCTTCCTTCAGCACCTATTTCATCCATCCCAGTCCAATCCAATAAATTACATTTGGCGTTTGGTTGGTCATACTTATTCTATAATTAGTCAAAATCAATTATATTATATATTAAATCAAAAGAAATTCAAATGATATTACAACAATAATATAAAAAATTTATACCACTTGAGATGGACTCTCATCTCTGCAACTTCCTTTACCCTGATAAACAATTATGTAAGTTTCTACAGATGCACACAAATACTGACAAATATATAAACATGCACACACTAACAAATATATAAACCCGCATACAATAATAACAACTCACCCACGCAGATATGCTCACGCAATCAAACAAACCCAACACGATCTCTGATGAACATACACACACTGCAGCCCCACTATTTAGCAACAACACACATTTATACAGTATAAACGCACACTTATATATATAACTCCACACTGATATACTGTCTATGATTAAAAAATACAAACCCGGTACTGACATTTGTTACATATAATACCAATGCACGGACTCATATATATATATATATAACCACACACTTGAATATACACATTGATATAGTCACCCTACCACATGCTTGGAAACACACAGCAAACAATGTCAAGAACCCAAAGCAAGATTGCATGAAAACACACAACATCAGAATGAAAATGTAAAGACATGGAAACACACTAAAATGCAAATATATGTATATATCACTCACATAGCAGGTATACCTATACGACATATAAAAACAGAGCTATTAAAATGTTGCCTTCGAAACTCATGTATGTTGGAGGCGTAGTTTTTCTTCTTTTAAACCTTTGTCAAAAGCAGAGAAATGGATGCACACTCATATGCCTCTATATTCCTAATATGTGAATGTAATATAGAACTCAAATATTTATGCCAGCAATAAAATTAAGTGGATTGTGTAACCTGAAATTCCTATTGATGGTTTAACATAGATGACCATAGTTAACAACGATAATGGAGCTATAGCAGCAGACCAGTATAACAATTACAAGCTAAGTTTCTTGTGCATTCTTTTATTATAATTAAAGAACGAAAGATTTGGATGACAAAATGAACCAGTAAACAGAAAATTTATCCATATAAATTGACAATTATACACCTGATACATAGTGAAAATATATCGCATACCCATTACGTTTTACTCAGGTACCATGGTTTTGTAACGTGTTCATCGACAGGAAGATGTAAAGTTGATGCATGGTATGGTTTCATTTTTTATTAAAGGGGTAAAATAGTAGCCAGAATATTACAGAATGGTAATCAAATATTTGTAGTTATTGCAGACTGAAGTGGTCCCATGAATTTTAAAGGCTTACAATATTATAGCAATCTGATAGACAATCATTAGATACAATATTTACGGCTATTTTTTTCGAATAATACAGCCATCGAAAAGTTTGTAATAGTAATTTTTGCCAATACTTGCAGGTATTTTAAATTTAGTCTATTGTTACCTTACCTTGTACCACTTTGACCTTTCACAGGCATTACAAGTTGGAATTTGGAACGTATGTTTTGGATGGATCCAAACAATCTCAAAACTGTGATTTTTTACTCTGATATCACTTATTTTACTATTTTAAGTTAATAGCTACTATTTGCTACATAATTAGAGCAGTGCATTATACAATAAAGAATATCGGTGCACAAATAATCTCAAGTTTTTTTTCATAAATACATTAATGCAAATATTCAGTGCCAACATAATTTATGTTATCCCGCCTTTTGGCAAGGCCGTGACACCAAAAAACTGACTGGAAATCAAAGACAATTCATCCCGAAGATTGGTTATACGCAGGCTCACTATGGATATTGATGAATTTTGTCCGATCGAGCTATAATTGACAAGACATGACAAGCAAAGCCGTGAAAGCCAACGTTTCAAATTTCAGGTCAATCGGAGTTCGTATGCTCAAGATATGATCGATGCAATTCAAGCAATCAACTGAAAGGTCTTGTTCGTATCCATCAATCATCAACTGTTCGTATCCATCAATCCTCTACTGTTCCTATCCATCAATCCTCTACTGTCCGTATCCATCAGGCCTCAGCTATTCGTATCCATCAATCATCAACTATCTGTATCCATCAATCCTCAACTGTCGTATCCATCAATCCTCTACTGTCCGTATCCATCAGGCCTCAACTGTTCGTATCCATCAATCCTCTACTGTTCGTATCCATCAGGCCTCAACTGTTCGTATCCATCAGGACTCAACTGTTCGTATCCATCAGGCCTCAATTGTTCGTATCCATCTATCATCAATTATTCGTATCCATCAATTCTCAATTGTCTGTATCCATCAATCATCAACTGTTCGTATCCATCAATCCTCTACTATTCGTATCCATCAGGCCTCAACTGTTCATATCCATCAATCCGCTACTGTTCGTATCCATCGGCTATATTGGTTCATATCCATCAAGTGGTCGTCATTTCGTATCCATCACAATCGATACGAACAGTGCAATGGTGATCGATACGAACAAGGCAGAGGCGATCGTTACGAACAGCGCAATGGTGATCGATACGAACAAGGCAGAGGTGATCGATGCGAAGAAAACAGCCTTTGAAAAGCACGAACTTGCATCGATCATATCTCACAATCTACAAGTACAAATGCCACCAAATTTTCACAGGAGCTTGCGTACAACCTAAAGAAGGTCCATGATCGATATCAACTCGATCGGACAAGATCTTGATCGATACGAAATTCATTCGTATCGATCACGGATCGAGTCAAAATCGCATGGGATCGATCGTGTGGGCCCATGCACGTGCCAGAAGAGGTCTCCCGAGATCTGAGTGAGATATTTACATCTTATGCCTATAAATAACATCCTAAAGCCTACAGAAAAGAGACTTTTTGCCTATTCTACGTCCAGACTCTGTCGGAATCATCATGGTACTCGAAATTGGATGTTGTAATCAATGGTAACTCATTGTAATCAGCAAGCAAACATCAATAAAGTCATCAAATTCAAAGTGGACGTAGGCCGGATTGCTGAACCACTATAAACTCTATGTTCTTTACTGCTTTCCCCTTACTTTTCTGAGTGTTCTTCATTTTTAATTCTCTACATACTTGCTATCTGTGATCTATGATTGTGAACGGGTGCTTTCATCGATAATTGAGTGTTTGTGACCAATTTCGGCTCAAACATTTTGTTGTTTTCACTGAGAATTGAACTCAGGGATTCTACAGCCTGGATTTTGGATCTGAAGGTTTAAGGACTTAGATCTGGAAAGCAATGGTGAAGCAATCAACAAGGAGACCAAGAGCAGAAAGGAGTCAACATGAAGGGAGTCAGGAGGCTTCCTTTGGAGCGAATCAGGCCTCAGTCTTCATCACCCGAGATGAGATGGAGATGATGATGGAAGCCATGCAGGAGGGAATGCTGAAAAGGCAAGAAGAGATGATGTAGAATTTACTTTGACAAGTTGGTCAAGTTGGAGTGCAGAATCAAGGGAACGCAACTGCAGGAAGCGCTAGAGATAAAGGTCAGGAGCATGGAGCAATCAAAACCCAGGATAGAGCGGAATCGTCGGGAGCAGCCCCAGAGCTAGGGGGCGCTCCTCAGGAGCATATTGATCCAACCTCAGGTAGGCTACCAAGTGAAGCTGTTCAATACGGTGTTGATAGAGGAATGGATGCTCGTTCAAGAGAACAGATCCCGGGATTCCCTTGTGAACTTGGGGGGCAGATTAGAGGCAATGGACAAGGACCACAACTTGGCGACAATAACAGATTGGCGGAGATGGTCAGACGAGCCATGAAAGGCGGACTAACGAATAAAGATCTGGAAGACGTGAACAGGAGCCCCTTCGCCCCCGCAATTAGACAGGCTAGGAATCCACCAGAATTCAAGCTACCAACACTGGAGACGTACAATGGGAGGATGGATCCTGCAGTTCATCTGACACGGTATATGAGGCATATGGAGATACTGGGGGCATCGGAGGAAGTCATGTCCTGGTGCTTCCCATTATATTTGACGAACATTGCAGCACTATGGTTTAGACAACTGGAGAGCGGCACCATTGGAACATGGATCGATCTGACTGAGAAGTTTATGAGGCAGTTTAGAGTTCACATATCGAGACCCAAGAATGTGATGAGTTTTGCAACACTGAAGCAAAGAACCGGGGAATCTTTGAGGAGTTTTCTAACATGATTCAATGCAGCGGCAACATCGGTGGATCGACCAGATCCATTCATGGTTTTGATGGTAGCTGTATCTGGTATAGCTGATGGCACAGAATTTAAGAATTTCTTGACGAGGGATCCACCTATGGATCTGGGAGAATTTTATCATGAGGCCGAAGGATTTCTGCGATTATAGGATGCAAATGTTGAAAGAGAGGAAGGAAAGGGAGTTGAAGTTTATGTAGTCAAAGGCGGAGATCCTCTCGGAAAAGATTCAAGCAATGATAAAGAGAAACGGAAAGCCGAGGATAACGGTGATGGACCAAAGCGACCGCGAAAGGAACCGAGATTCACCTCTTATACGGAGTTGAATGAAACTTTGGAGCGAATCTACCAGGATACCAGGGGGCAGATTCCTTATCGAAAGCCAATAAGGAAGGATCCGACGAACAATGAAAGGAGATCCGACAAGTATTGCTTATTCCACGAACTGAATGGTCATAGCATGAATGATTGCAGGCACTTAAAGGATGAGGTTGAGGGACATATCCAGAATGGTCTGCTATCGCAATATGTGAGAAGGGGAGCAACTATGGTAGAACGTGAGCGATCACCGCCTGCGTCCAATGAAGGTGGCTCCAGATCGAGGCGTCAGCTTGTCATCAACTGATCGGAATAACGACGAATATGTGGCAAACTACGTACCAACGCGATTAAGTCATTTACACATGTACAGGATTACGAGCGATCCTCGGGCATGCTCTGATACGACTATCAATTGCGTCGGTATAGGTGTTTTCACTTTGACGTCTCTGTTCATCTTTTGCTTTTTATTTCGTACATTTGAACTTGATTTTGTTGAACATTTCTGTTGAAAGACTCGTTTGAATGTAAATTTGGTTTCAATAATTCTATGACGGCTAAGTCACTTACACATGTACGAGATCGCGAACGGTCCTTAGGCATGCTCTGAGATGGCGATAAACCACCGCCACAAACAATTCAGAAACTCACTCGAACGTGAAATCTGACGATAATGATACTAAGTACCCCCCGGGCACACACAATTCGCCTCGAATGGCACCCGACCTCGAACGGTCACAATTCGCCTCGAACGGCATCTGACCTCGAATGGTCACAATTCACCTCGAATGACATCCGACCTCGAACGGTCACAATTCGCCTCGAACGGCATCCCACCTCGAACAGTCTCAACTCGCCTCGAACAGCACCCGACAGCGAACGGTCACATACCGCCCCGAACGGCATACGATTGCGAACGATCACTATTCATTGTCATGTAAGATTATCAATCTCTTTGCAGGTCATTAACAGGATGCGAACATCCAGCTTATCGAACTACAAAACACACCTTCCTATTGCAAGGCATGTTTTGGGGGGCAAGTGTTATCCCGCCTTTTGGAAAAGCCGTGACACCAAAAAACTGACTGGAAATCAATAACAATTCATCCCGAAGATCGGTTATACGCAGGCTCACTATGGATATCGATGAATTTTGTCCGAGTCCGGATCGAGCTACAATTGACAAGACATGACAAGCAAAGCCGTGAAAGCCAACGTTCCAAATTTCAGGTCAATCATAGTTCGTATGCTCAAGATATGATCGATGCAATTCAAGCAATCAACTGAAAGGTCTTGTTCGTATCCATCAATCATCAACTGTTCGTATCCATTAATCCTCTACTGTTCGTATCCATCAGGCCTCAACTGTTCATATCCATCAATCATCAACTGTTCGTATCCATCAATCCTCAACTGTCTGTATCCATCAATCATCAACTGTTCGTATCCATTAATCCTCTATTGTTCATATCCATCAGGCCTCAACTGTTCATATCCATCAATCCTCTACTGTTCGTTTCCATCGGCTATATTGGTTCATATCCATCAAGTGGTCGTCTTTTCGTATCCATCACGATCGATACGAACAGTGCAATGGTGATCGATACGAACAAGGCAGAGGCGATCGATAAGAACAGTGCAATGGTGATCGATACGAAATTCATTCATATCGATCACGGATCGAGTCAAAATCGCATGGGATCGATCGCGTGGGCCCGTGCATATGCCAGAAGAGGTCTCCCAAGATCTGAGCGAGATATTTGCATCCTACACCTATAAATAGCATCATAAAGCCTACAGAAAATGGACTTTTTTAGCTCTTCTACGTCCAGACTCTGTCGGAATCATCATGGTACTCGAAATTGGTTGTTGTAATCAGTGGTAACTCATTGTAATCAGCAAGCAAACATCAATAAAGTCATCAAATTCAAAGTGGACGTAGGCCGGATTGCCGAACCACTATAAACTCTATGTTCTTTACTGCTTTCCCCTTACTTTTCTAAGTGTTCTTCATTTTTAATTCTCTACATACTTGCTATCTGTGATCTGTGATTGTGAACGGGTGCTTTCATCGACAATTGAGTGTTTGTGACCAATTTCGGCGCAAACAATTTAATATTACATTGTTCATGTTATACGAATTTCATGCAAGTTTTAAAAACTTTTAATAACAAGCTGATACAAATTTTATTAAATGTTTAAATAGATTATATAATATAAACAATTTACAGTCAATGTTAACCCAACCCAGCCCAGTCCAAAAGTTCAAACCCATGTCAATATCTTAAAAACTTTGATGTGTTCCCAAACCATGCCCTAATCAACTTTCATTCTAATTCAATGATTTCAATGTAGAAAAAAAGAATACCTGCATTTTAACATTTCATATATCAATGAGGAAGTAGTTTAGATTTTTCTATGTCATGGTGGTTGCTTTGGCGATGAAATTAAATTAAATTATTTTTTCCCTAAAAAAGCATCTGCGGTAGAGCAACCTAATTTATAATTTCAGTTTCAGAAATACCTGGCTTTGGGATACTAGCATCTGAACCGTCTTCTCCAAATCCGCAATTCTATTTTAAAGTTGCATTGTTTGTTTTTGATTAGCTTGTGACAAAACAAACTTGGTGTAGGTCATACCTCTTCCCATTCCTCTTAATCGTCCTGGTCTATCTTGTCCCAGCACTGCTGAAAGAGCATCTTCTCTCACATTAGTTGTCGTGCTAGATTGTGATTCAGTGTAAAACTTTTTAATCTTCTCCTGTAAAGGTCAACATACATTATAATCTTCAACATTATCACATTCTAAAATCATTTGTAATATGTCAATTTGAAACGAAATCACATACAATAGTTTCTTCAACAGCCAAGCTCGTCGGCTCACTGTTTTTTCGAGCGTGAGATCTAATCCAAACAACGGATCTAGAGGTAGAAGAGGGATCCGAGCTCTCTTTTTTCTACGTTAATAAAAATTGAATAAAACAATTGATTATAACTCTATAAATGGCATGACAAGTACACAATATTAAAAAAAAATTATCACCATATCTGCGGCTAATCGAGCCATTCCTGTACGGCTGCATGTATGTGGCATCTATTTGCGCCTAATGGCTTTGAATATTTCACTTTGTATCTGAAATAAAAAATTAAAATATATTGACTAGTTAATTCATACATACGAAGAATGACCATTTAGACATAATTTACCTTAAATTTTGAACTGGTTTTCAAGTTGATAAAATCATTCCACTCTGTCATAGTTTTGATTCGGTTTCATTCGAAGTCTTTCCTCCTTGGACTTTGCTTTGACTATTTTATTAACTAATATGCATTTTGAACACCTAAAAATACACCCCATTTGCCGAAATATGAGGACCTTTTGCCATTCCTCATCCAACTTAAATCTAGCCTGTAAAAAAAAAGGTTCACAATTTGGAAAGGTAAAAAAGTTAACCTGACCACACCAAGTGCTCAACAAAAGCAAATGCATGCACATACATTCAAGGCACATATACACCAAAATATATAAAACAACAACTCTGTCCACACAGAAACCTACAAGCAATTTCAACCTCAACATGCAAATAACATGCAAAATAATACCTTAAAAGCCTGAAAATATGCCCTAAAAGTATTGGCGTTGATATTACAAAACATTTAATCAAGAAATTTCAAAAACTAAATATACAAAAAAATGTCGATTCTAGTGTGACTGCTGCTTTAAAGCAGCAGCCTTCTAGTGCTGGTGCATGTAGCATGTAGCATGTATGTATATAAGCAGGTGCTTGTGCATGTAGCATGTATGTATATAAGCTGGTGCAGGTGCTAGTGCAGGTGCATGTAGCATGCATGTATGTATAGGTGCAGCAACCTGCTAGTACTGATACAAAATATTTTTACTCATATCTGAAAACCATTTAAAAAGAAGAATTCATATAATAAGTGCAGGTGCATGTATGTATATGAGCTAGATAGACACAACTAGATAGAAATCACAAAATATACCTTAATGCAATCCCATAAAATGGCTTTCAAATCATCGCCAAGGTGTCTTCAGTTGGTAAGTGTGACTGGAACATGCTCTCATACAAGCGGCCCTAAAAAAGAAGATAAATGGATTGATCCTTCACCTATTGGTTCAGCATTCTCATTAAATTCAACTTCAACACGATTTGCAAAATTTGAAGGAAGTCTCTTCATTTTCGTAGGACCTCTAGTCATTTTTTTTGGTGGATTTGCATTTATATCTTTAATAGGTCCATCGATTTCCATCATTGCTTCCACATGTTGTTCATTTTGCATTGTATGGTTCTCCAATGCACAAGGATTGTTTTCTACTACTTGTGGATTATTTTCTATTACTTGTGGCGGATTATCTTCTACTACTTGTGGATTGCCCTTACTTTGAACGTTATTGTCTTCAATACGCTTAATCCGTTCATTAGGCTCCATGAGTATAATTTGGCTTCTTTGTTTTTTTTCTGATTCCGAGCAATTCTCCTTATTTTCTATTAATAAACCATAAGAAAGAACAAGATTACATGCATCCTCTTTCACCAATCATGCATAAATGTGTTAGTATATTATAATCTGTTATAATCTGTTAAATGTATTTTTATTGTTTTGTAGTACTGAAATCAATCGAAACATGGAATTATGGTCTATGACTGTTAAACTGAAATATAGGCATGATATTTATATGGTGATAATTATTGTTTTGTAGTACTGTTATATCCACTATACCTGATATTTATATGGTATTTACAATAAAGCATGCAATTTTGAAATATAAGCCAGAGAAATAATTTCAATCATGGAATTATGGTCTAATAAGAGTTGCATTGTTCTTCATGGAATTATTTTACAATAAAGCATACAATAAAGCATGAAATATAAGTACTGTTATATCTACTGTACATATATTCAGAATCATGGAATTATTTTACAATAAAGCATACAATAAAGCATGGAATTATGGTCTAATAAGAGTTGCATTCTACACAATTAATAATTTTAATGTATGTTTACGTTTTTAACAAATCCTCATTTCCTATTAATAAAGGTTTTTTCTTTTCTTTGAATATAAGCTAGCCTAAATATTATAATCTGTTATTGTCAATAAAAAAAAAGTGAAGCAAACCTGTAAAATTGGAATAGAAAAAGGTCTGAATAACATGGTTCCAGGCCATGTTCTCACATATGAGTACATCAAATTTTATTCCTAACTTTATTTAAATTTTTTTGAACTACTTATTTTACGCTGTCATTTTTTCTCCCCACTTTTCATGTTGTCATCAATCATGTATAACAGGAAAGAAAGAATAAAAAATATAATAAAGTGTTGGATTTTGTTTTTCCCATACTGTTTTGTTTCTAGGCGTCAAATCGTTTTCAACTTGGTTATAATAACGTCTAGTGAATTAGAGCTTACCAAATATGGTTTTACCAATCTACAGCACTGCCTACTCTTAGCATTTTCGAAGTATCCTTCTTCGATTGCGAAATCTTAAAAGCATAATTTAAATTCATAACATCCGATACAATTAACATAGATAGCGATATTAATTTACTACTTAAGTATTCCTTCACAATCTTCCCTAACATAGCTAACATCCTCGGCGAAATCATCAACCTCCATATCGGTTTCTCCAAAATTCTCTGTAGCCAAGCTAAATTCATCAAACGAATCATCTATATCTATCTCATGAAAACTTCCTGATGGTGCCCTCATCACAACATACCAATTAGAAGAATCATCTTCTCTTGAATAAAAAATTTGTTTCGCTTAAGATGCAAGGATATATGGATCTTTTGAAAATGAAGCTTGATTTTGATGTAAGTTGACAAGAGTAAATCCATCTTCTACCTTCACACCATTTCCTATATTTGCCCAATGACACTTAAAGACAGGAATATAAAAAACATGATAGTCTAACAAAATTATATCAGTTAATAACCCATAATAAGTGACCACGTCAACCACTTGGGAAATATCTTTTGCGCTCGCCCTACACATGGTAGTTGCATCATAAGTGACTCCACTATTTTGAGTTTTTCTCTTTATATCTTTTGTGTGAAAACGTTGTCCATTGATGATATATCATATACAAGACAATGCACTACTCCTTGGACCATATGCAATCCATTTTAACATTGTGTCGTGATCTTTTGAATCAAAAGGTATCTGTAAATGAAAAAATTAAATAAGATAGATCTCGGTAATAATATATCTAAAGTTAATGAGATTATATTTCAAAATTCAACTCACCTTCTTCTTAATCGAATAGGCAAAGTTATTTATGTGGGTTTTCCAAAGTAAGGTCGCATTTTTTCCTATGCGCTTGTTTGAGTGTCGCAACTCCTCCAAATGCAAACTATTATAAAAGAAAAAAAAAGCTAAGTTGCACTTACAGTTACAAAAAAATTTGAACAATAGAACAAAATGCAATAGTGACTTACTCTAAAAAAGGTTCCACTATAGCCATATTTATTAGCATAGCCAAATGAGCAATTTGTTTCTCATTGTCAGACAACATAATTATTTTGCAAGCTGAAATTGGTCGTCCTTCAAGTATGGCATCATTTTCAGAATCTTCATTTCGGACTTCCTTCTCTTCTATTTGTATTGATTTCTTTAAAAATTCACTGAAATATTTCATGCACTCTTCTACAAGATAGGATTCTGCAATACACTCCTCAGGACGTGCATTGTTTCTTACATAATGTTTTAGTGCCTTCGTATATCTTTCAAATGGGTACATCCAACGAAAATGAACCGGTCCACACAATATGGCTTCTTTTCCAAGATGAACCGTCAAGTGTACCATTATATCAAAGAATGAAGGTGGAAAATATCTTTCAAGTTCACATAAAATTATAATAATCTCATCATCAAGATGTTGCAGTTTTTCTCTATCGAGAACACATTGGCATAATTTATTGAAGAACAAACATAAACGAATTATTGCTTTCCATGGCTTCTTCGGTAACAATCCTCTTATTGCAACCGGCAACAACTACTGCATTAGAACATGATAGTCATGTGACTTCAAACCACTAATTTTACAATCCTCCAACGATGTAGAACTCTTAAGATTCGAGCAATAACCATCAGGTCCCTTAAAAACATATAATTTTTTACAATTTTTTTTTTAGAATTGGACAATGTATATGGAGCTGGTGGAAGATAAGTTTTTTTTCCATGAGATTGTGCATAAAGGCCACGTCGAATTCCCCACTCTTCCAAATCTTTTCTAGAGTTAATTCCATCTTTTGATTTGTTATCGTGCAACATCGTGCCTATTACGCTTTCACCAACATTTTTTTCTACATGCATTACATCTAAATTATGACGCATTGGAAGTTCCTACAAAAATCAACAACGTTAAATTTCATTAATAAAAAATTGTATTATTGTTCCACAAAAAAAACACTAACCTCCCATTATGGTTAATCAAAGAAGATTGACCATTTTTTCTACCTTGATAGCTCTATATTCACAAGGTCACCATCTTCACCTCTATTTTCTTTATTATTAGTATTTTTTCTCTTCTTACTCCACTGCTTGATTTTTTTCTTCTTACCCTTTCCCTTCTTGCTTTTATTATTTTCATTTTTGATTTTTTTCCCAAAATTATTTAGAAAGTTTTTCAAAGTAGCAGAGATGTTTCTTCCAGTCAAAACTCTAGGTCTATGAACATTTTTTATAGTATTATCAAACTAGCTTTTTTGCTTTCTCAATGAATCTGAAGGGGGTAAAAATCTCCTATGACCCATATAAGCATTCTTATGACTATGATTCAACCATCGATGGTGAGTATTGATACCGCATAACGGACAAGCGTTTTTACCTTTCACACAACATCTAGCAAGATTTCCGTATGCTGGAAAGTCATTTATCGTCCATAGCAAAATCGCTCTCATGTTAAAAAGCGATATACTGAAGGCATCATAAGTTTGAACTCCATTATTCCACAGGTGTTGAAAGTCTTCAATTAATGGCGCCAAATAAATGTCAATATCATTTCCCAGTTGCTTTGGACCAGGAATCAACAATGTTAACATGATATTTTCTTTTTTCATGCATAATATTGGTGAGAGGTTGTATGTCACAAGCATCACAGGCCAACAACTATATTTGGAACTCAATGTCAAAAAAGGATTAAAACCATCGGTAGCAAGGCCAAGTCTTAGATTGCGTGGATCAGCTACAAATGATTCCCATTTCTCATCTACTACATTCCATGTTATTGAATCCACAGGATGATGCATTTTTCCATCATTGCTTTTGTTACTAAAATGCCACCTTAAATCTTATGCCGTCTTTTGAGATCTAAACATTCTTCTAAATCTTCGAATGATTGGAAAATATCTCAAAATTTTAACTGGAACGCCATGCATAATTTCATTTGTACGTTCATTCTTCTTCCATCTTGAAAACCCACATTAAGGACAACTTTCCAAATCTTTGTACTCTCTTCTAAAAAGGCAGCAATCATTTTGACAAGCATGAATTTTTTCGAAACCCATATCGAATATTTCGAGAAATTTTTTTACCTCATATAATGTCTTGGGAAGTACATTATTCTTTGGTAACAATAATTGTTGCACATTTAGAAGTTTATCGAAGCCAGTATCAGACAACCCAGTCTCACATTTAAGATTATATAAGGCAATAATGGCAGATAATTTTGTTTGATCAATACAATCAGGATACAACGGGGTTTCCGCTTCTTCCAAGTTTCTTAATAAATCATCCTCTCGTCTTCGTGCGACATGCTCATCTTTATCATCATCGAAAAAAGTATGATTGATGAAATCTTCATCTTCATAATCGATAGCTTTAAATAAATCATAAATGTCATCGGACTTAACATCTTTGCTTATATTTGTTTGCTCGCCGTGACAATACCACCTACTTCTCTTATATACAAGATCCATTCCTCTTATAATCAAATGCTCAACTATAACCTTCTCATATTGATGACTAAGATTTGGACAATCTGAATAAGGATATAGAATTTTTTCTTAAATTTCCAGAATTTTTCATAGCGGTATGCACAAACTTCCGAGCTCCTTGCTCATACTCACTACTAGTCCTTTGAAAAAAAAATAACTATTAGCTTTCATCAAAAATATGATTTGATTCGCAAATTACATATATGTTGAGAATTATATAGTTACTTGTGTAGATGCACCCAATTTTTATCCATCGCCAGCTAATACATAAGCAAGCAAGTTTCTAAAATTTGAAGTAACAATCGGCTGTTGAGTAAAAGCAAAATAACTACTCAGCATAAGTTTTATCAAGTTCCTCAAAATATAGACTAGAGAAACTAAGACACTATGTAGGAAATATTTGTTCATGTAATATTTTTCTTAAACTTTAATTGTATGTTATTGCCCGCTACACCAACTAAATAGGATTAAAGCAAAGACGATTCTGATTGTATATTGTTATCCACAAAGACCATGCACACGGAAATCCAAGGTTTTTTATATTAAAATATAAATAAGAATAAAAAGGAAACTGCACTGCAAAGTCTTTTAATTGCACTATGCTAACAAATTGAAACAATAGCCCTATAACTGCATTGGATTCGATTCAAACCAGGGACGATTTTATATGAAATTGCAAAGTACAGACGGTTGTCTGCACTAAACATATAGACTTGTATAACTCTATAAATAATTGTTATTCGTGTGTTCTGGTTTGTTACTTTTCATATAGTGGTTATGTTTTTTTTCTCACGTTATCGGTTCACTAAAGGAAGATAGTATATACCAACTACCTATATAATTTGTGATGCCATTGTGAATTAGGCGATTTGAGTTTATACCATTTCCAATTACTATCTTTGTTTTGTTTTCTTTCTTTCTTATTTTTTTTATAAATGTGGATGCACAACTGCCCACCTTTATTAACAAAATATCAAAGCACTAACAATACACTAGTAGACAAGCAGCAACCCACTCACACACAAACTGCACGCACGCACAACCTGCACACACACACACGCTCACACTATGTTTTTTCTTCTTCCTTTTTTCCCGCAGGTATAGAAGAGCACAACTTGAAATTTAAGAAAATTAAATAACTGCAGTGTGTACTTATGAAGTACTTGCAACCTCCTCTGTATATGCTACAAAAAGATAAGCTAACATGTGCAGGTTGCAATTCCTTCAACCAAGCAAGTTACCTTCAAATTTAGTGTAGGTCTCATTGGCGTACTCTACTCCAAGTTTCGGAAGAAACATTACATACACAGTGCAGTTATTTTATATTCCAAGAAATACTTTTTTTTGGACCAAATGTTTGATTGCCAGATTGCCAAGCTTCCCGTTTTATAGAGTTCACAACGAATTAATCATGTGTTTGTTTACATGCAACCAAAGCAAGCTATGGTCCTGCTTGCATAAAATTCATAATGATATCTTTCATTCTAAGTGTTAAAACTTAGAATTTGAACCAATTACTGTAACATAACATGTGATGACAAGAAGCATGATCATAACATAATCAGCCATTTTGGCTTATTATAATTTATTTATTTTATTTTATTTGATGTTCCAATCAATAAGATGTGATGACTCAAACAATGTTTCAAAGAATATACATATATGTCTTCACTCTACTTTATAGTATGATCTTGACAGCATGATTCATAAAGATATAGGAATAAATATATTTATACATAGAGTTGACATAGATTATAAATATTGCACAAACAACCAACATAATAAATGCTCTACGAAATCTGATTTAATTAATGTGTTGTTGAGTAACAATCGGTATGTTAATATAACTCCTGTAGCTATATAAGATGGACTGATGATAGATTTTGGAAACTAACAATTCAAGGAATCTAGAATTTAAAGCATAAGTTTATACGAAAACAATGCCATAATCTTACACGATGTCTCTGCCTGCTTGATTGATAATGTCAAAAATTAATAAGATAAATTGATCATATATAGACCACACTGCATTCAAATTTAAGTGTCCAGGTTTCAATGTTTTCCCAAAACTAGTTAAGAACTGGTTCACTCGGTCATTCTCCTATATAAAATACAGTGGCAACAAAACATTAATTAAAATTTCTTATTACCATCACAATTTTTGCAAGCTGTCACATTAATCTGTAGCCATTCAATACATATCTACCATGTAAAATTGTGACAGCAAACATCTTATATACTACAATTTGCTTCCAAAACATGAAATCGACTTTTCATAATTTGCTTCCAAAACAATATACTACAATTCTTATATATACCCAATCTCCAAAATGATGCTTGGCATTGGAAACTGTCTTCAAAAGGAGGATTTTCATTCAAGAAAAACATGACAGTATACTACGACTTTTAGTCCACAATGCACTGCAACCTAAATTACCATCTTTGAAAATAAAAACAACAGTAGAATTAGAAAATACCACATCGCATTATTGTCTTCTTTGACCTCCGGTCTTCCGTCGTCTCGTCGAGGTCTTCACATCTCGTCGTCGTCAAATCCGGTTGATGAAGTCGGTAAATAGGACGGCATCGATGGCGTTTGGCACTGAAACCTAAAGGAGGATGAACGGGTCGATTTTTTTTGGTGGCAGCGATGGCGTTGATTTTGGTGGGGGCAATTTTTTTTCCTGGATGAAATAGGGGAAGGAATTAGGTAAAACGCGGAAGGAAATAGGTATAAGTGGCTAAATGGAGGGAAATAAAAATTTAGCGGCAGTGGTATTTTGGACAGCGATGCACAAGCTGTTCTGTATTAATTCATCAAGTTTTATATTGCAAATAGACAATTTATTATACAAAACGCTGTAATTAAATGCTGTCCAAAAACAATTTTCTTGTAGTGATCATTACCCTCTCACATTGATTTGAATTAGAACTAGATTGGCCCGTTTATTATCTTTTTATAATACTCGGGTCAGACCAAGGTATTTTAGGTACTTCGGCATAATGACCTTAGAGTTGGGTTTGCTTGATGCTACTATATATGCGATAATACTATAGTAGTGTATGTAGTCAATTATGTATGTTGAGATAGAGACTCTTTTTGTTGTATATTCTTTTGGGTTGTCTTATGTATCTCATATGTATCTTGTGGATCTCTTATGAGCACTATTTTGTTGTCCAGCTTTATGAGATATGGATATTTTTCTGTGATTCTGTGATCTGTGATATTTTATATTGTTCTGACATATTTTAGGCCACCGTATTATTGTTTTGCGCCTGGATCAGATACGTTGAATCCTATTTTGTAAGGTAATAAAATAAATAAAAATATATACCCAATTTGATGTAATGATACTCGCCCAAAGCAATACTACGGATGGTCACTCCTAACCAGCCTTATTCTCCGCATTAGCTGACGATATTACATAGTAATGTCCTTTGTTAATGAGGGTCTAAAGGTAGGGTGTTACAAACTTTGAAGTTGCTAATGAAAATCCATATAATACTCTATCATATAAGGGTCTAATGGTTAAGTATTATTCACCTAGATCTTTGAAATATCTTGCTTCAGTTTTCTAAATCCTCCCTTTAGCTTGTGTTTTACTTATCTTCTTTTATTTGCCCTCTTTAAGCCACCACCATTAGTGTTTCTCTCAAGCTTTTATTTTACTTTTAGTGGAATGAAATGAAATGAATGAATGAAAAAGGGTAATCCTTATTGTCCCACAACAATTTGGGCATAAACCTTCTTTCTCTTTGTCATTAATTCATTGCCTCTTTTTCCTTCTTATTTAACTCATTTCGGGCTTTTAATTAATTAATTAATTAAATTAATCTGAAATTAAGGGTGATTACAACAAAAAAATACAAGTGCAACCTAAAAGAAAGTACGAACAAAAAATAAATAGGCATACACACACGATCCCTTAGATTTACATGTGAATTAACGTTCCCCAAAGTGATTCCAAATATAATTCATTAGATTATTTTGAAGCCCATTGTGAAGTTGTGCATCCTAGAATGAAAGTTGACGTTTGATGTGGATGTTGAAAGCTTCTTAAGTTACAAGAATATCATCTTGGAATATGTTTGGCATTTGCCTTGCATCATCGTATTCATCGTGACGACGAGTCTCGTCCATATCTCTTTCGTCTTCAGTGATCATGTTATATAGAATTATACATATAAACATGATTGTGGACATCTTTTCTCGAGATCATAATTGGCAATAATTACTAATCATTGCAAAACTGGATTGAAGGATGTGAAAAGATTTTTCTATATCTTTTCCTTGTCCCTTTTGCATCTCGGTAATCTTGGCTGCTTCGCTGTTATTGGATTTGGACATGTCTTCACAATGGTGCTCCATTTTGGATAAATCTCATCTCCAAGATAATACTCATGTTCATAATTGTTTTGGCTAAGTGTAGATGTCAAATAAGTTACTTTGCCAAGTGCCAGAACATTAAATAAGTGTGACCTCTCAATAACATTTAAGCACTTATTAAAACTAGTCATTCCGAAGAAAGCATGCCAAATCCACAAATCGTACGAAGCAACTGCTTTTAAAAAAGTAGTTGGTTTTTTTACAGTTATAAGCACCACTATATACTTTGGGACAACCCTTCCATTCCCTATGCATACAATCGAGACTTCCCAGCATTCTAGGTCATCCTCTACTTTCATGCATTTCTCTAATCCGCACAACATCATCCTTATTTGGAGATTTGAGGTACTTAGTGTCGTAAACGTCTATTACACATTGGCAGAATTTTTCAAATGTTTCTAGTGCAGTACTCTCTGCAATCCGGTATGCACCATCCAACACATCTGCAGCGGTGCCATAAGCTAGCATCCTCAACGCGTTAGTCACTTTTTATTCTCTGCTTTAACCCTACGTTTTTCTGTAACATTTGTCTTATCAATAAAGTATGTATTATTGCTCTAAATACATGTCAAAATCCTTAAGAATAAATCTTTTCGCATTTTCTATCTTCTTTGAAACATATTTGACCTATATGTGGAATTTGGGTTGAAGTAGCCTTACATGAGAGTTTTATGGAATGCAAAATGATTACGATTTATATATTCCTAACCAGTGACTGATCCATCGTGCTTTCAGGATGTGGAGCCATAAGCATCCTGGTATAGGTCTATTATTTCTTGCATTTCCTTAGCTTCCTCTCAAAGAATCTCCCTCTTGGTAATCATTATCGAATGTCATAACACATTTGAGAAAATATAAAGTATCCATTTAAGTATATAATTGCCTGGTGTGCGAGAAAAGATGAAGTTTATAATGTGTTATTTGAGATGAATATTAGATTCCTTTTACAAGTGAATTGGAATCTGCTTTAGTAAAGTTGTAGCACGGTTAGACAATTATTTCAGGGTAATGCCAACTTAACTTTAACACATGGCATGGGTATACTATATCGATTTGAATGGCATTATGGAATCTATTTTAGTAAAGTTTATGGCATGGTTAGACAATTATTTTAAACAATTATTTTAAATTGTTGTTGATTTAACTTTAGCACATGACATGGGTATATTGTACCGATTTAACATGGCACCATGGAATCTGTTTTATTAAAATTGTGGCATGGATATGCAATTATTTCAGAGTGTTGTCAACTCAGCTTTAATACATTGTATAGTATACTCGACCGATTTGAGATGGTGTTGTGGAATCTGCTTTAGTAAAGCTTGTGGCATAGGTAGGCGATTATTTCAGAGTGTTGTCAACACAACTTTAACACATTATTTCATTGTCAACAAGAAATACGAATAAACAAAAGGGTACATGTGATGACCGTCCTGTACATTCAGTACCCAATATACCTATAGAGTGCACTATAGAGGTACCTGACCAATGTATGGCGATGGTTTAGGGTGAAAATTAACAAAAATCCAAACACAGAACCTGTAGAACGTCTCACAGCATATGGACAAAATATAATAATAACATAGATGTAAACAGGTGGAGCGGTAATATAATTAATATGAACCAATAGTAAGAACATCTGAGTGCAAAAGGTTCACAGATGATACAAAACCGAAAATAAAAAAGTTTATACATCCCAATCTCCAAAATGAACTCTATAACTGTCACTAAAGCAATACAAGTACTGATATAGTACCTTAATACTGCACAACGAATTATAAGCGATAATAAGCTCCAAAGTATAGATATATGAAAGCATAGCCTCATGCTCGTTCTCCGTACAGCTCCATGCGCTATCCAGACCTGTTATCCCTAATCATCATTTAAGAGTACTCGAGATAATAAGAAGCATAGCATAAAACCTTGGGTTAGACAACAGTCTAGTTTGAGTGATGCATCATCTTAAAATACAATAAAAACAGTATATAGTAATAACAACATAGGTAATGAAGAACCATACCTTCCTCATACTTGCACCCAAAGAGTTAGCACATAACCATCTATATATGCCAATCTACTATAATAATCATATGAGTGTACTACAATTGAAGTACCATATCCAGTATCTAGGTATACGGTCGAAAATACCTACATCATGTGACACACTATAATGATAAGCAACCATAGCAAATATAGCATCCATCAAACAATCCTCACCATCACTTGTGTACGTTGAATACATGATAACTCGTATGGTTCAATCGCAACGAAGGATAGAATAAAATTTCAGCTAGTTTGGTGCTTCTTAAGGTTAGGAAGTAAACTCGCAATCGTAAAGCTTAGGGTAATCCACAATTATTAGATCTGGACGAAATCATAACCTGAGTGGGCGTCCCCATGTACCCTTTATGTACGAGCACACTAGAAACCTCTGAGTTATCAATGACCCCTTTTGCATGTGTCTCTATAGTGGAACTCAATAGTTATTCCATCATGTCTGTCTCCAGGGAAGAACATTATCGCAAATCCAAATATACTCACAAGCCCTCATCATTAAGCTTGTCCTTGTAGATCACCATCACAACTCCCATCATTAGGTCTTCATCATCGAAATGCCTCTTGACCACCATCGTAAGTCGTGGAGCCATCGTACCAAAATTCCAAAGACGTCGTCGTATCAAATCGCCATGTCGTTGCTTCACTAGTCGCTGCACGAACCTCAAAGTTGCCTTGAGTCATCCTGGAGTCGTTCTCTTTCGCCTAAAAACAAACTCCAAAAATCCAATTTTCTACTCGGGTCACCTTGTGGCCAAACTTGAAGTCGCCCCTCTAAAAACCCAAAGCACCAACTCCTATGACCCGTAGCAACCTAAAATCCTACTATTCCATTTCGTGCTCGGCAATTCTCCTGACCAGTCCCGAAGCCTGACCCTCCTTGCCCCGTAGCCGAACTCAAAGCACCACGAAGCATCCCCAAGCACCCTTCCTTATTTGGCACTCGAGCATAGTACCACTGGACAACTAATATTGTTCAGTCTTCAGTCTTCCATAGCACTACCGAACAACAAATGTTGTCCGTTCTTGCATTGTCGAACCAACATTACCCCGTCCAAACTCCTCCTAAACCTGAAGCCTAACCTGAGCAAGAACTTAGCCCAACCAACTCCATCAAACAGAATGTTGTAGCTTCTTCAAACTCCAATTTCACGCCGATTTCAATGCTACGCTCAATTCTTTGACCTATGTGTCTTCTGTATGCATTGATACCACTCTGAACATCCTTGAGCCTATCCGTCAAAGTCTGATTCTATGCTCCCCACCTCTAATTCACTTTGATGAGCATTTTCAACCATTCAAGCATACAAACAAACACCACACAAATATCAAACATATTTAGGCATGCAAAGCACACAACAAATCCTAACAATCATCATACAATGTATCATAACATAGCCTAACATCTATAGAGACAATCACACATCTAAATAGCATGATTTAAACACCAAAAGTCAGTTTATTCATGTTTTTACTATAGGTAGGGTTTTACTACAGCATTAAAATATGATTTTGACTTTAAAAATGGTTTCTAAACATGTTAAAACTTTTTTATATATATATATATATATATATATATAGTAAGATGAGATGACAAACAACTCATAAAACAGTCAAAATCCAAGTTTTGCACATAAATCAAGGTGAACCTTAGAATGAATAGCAAAGACCCAATTTCTCTTCCTCAAAAATGTAAATTTGAAGATTCTAACTAATCCCCTTGCTATCCTACCCTTAATCTATTATTTAGACTTGATTTAGGTGAGAAAGGTGAACATTTTGGTGAAGAAATGGTTAATGGAGGCTTAGGTCTGTTTGGAAGATGGGAAAAATGATTTGAGGAAGGTTATTTCAGCCTCTAATCATGTAAAACCCGAAATGTGTTAGCGGGCATATCCTCAATCTCACTAGTTACCCATTAAACTGCTCCAAAAACTGTCAAACTTCAAATGGCCATGTCTCCTAGCCAGAAAGTCCAAATCATTATTATGACCACTCTATGGAAATAGAAACCATTATATCTTGGTATTGGGTCTTAATATGGCTTCTAGCGGAAGTTATAGTCGTTATAAGTTTTCAGAGATAAAATCGTCTGATAAAATTTCTTGAGGTCAAAAATGTCACGAGTCAAGATCCCCCAAAGTTATAGTGTCATACGACCCAATGTGAATTTAAAAATAATATTTTACGACCCTCTGTTACATAAAATACGGATCGTTGCAGTCTCCCCCTTTAGGAATTTTGACCCTGAAATCCCAATACAACCAAGGCAAAATCAAACATAACTATCCCACATTCCTAACATCAATGAGCAATCGTATTGAAAATAAAACATGCACATAGAAGCAAGAAATGATATCTACACCTACCCTAACATGCAAAATACTAAACTATTCTATATGGTATTGAAAGTGAAAGTAAATGCGATAAATGGAAAGCCTCACCAAGTAAAGAGCTCCAGATAAGTGGTCCTCATGCTCTTCTCGGTCTCCCAAGTACAATGCTTTCGCTCTCACTCCACTGAACCTTCACCAACTCCACTATCTTTCTCCTTAGCTACTTCGCATCACGCCCGATGATACATATAAGCCTACGAGGTCTCGAAGCTTATCGTTCAATCTCAATATCATCAAACTAATTCGGTTCAACTATCACGCCTGAGCCATGCACAAAATACCGTAAGTGAGAGACATGGAACACGTTGTACATGCTTGCCATCATCTAAGGTAAGTTGGCTTTGTAAGCTAGGTTCCCAACCCTCTTGAGTATCAGAAAAGGATTAACGAATCTCTGCACCCACTTCCCCTTAGTACCAAGTCAAACAACATTCTTCAACGGAGAGATCTTGAAAAACAGCATATCATCGATAAAGAACGCTAAATCATGTCTTCTCTTATCAGCATAGCTCTTCTATCTATGCTGAGCGGCTTTCATTTGTTGTTGAATGATCTCGATGTTCTCCAAAGTTTCTCTAATTATATCTGGCCTAAGTATCGGTTTTTTGCTTGCTTCCCACTAACATGAAGGAGCTCTGCACGGTCGGCCATATAACACCTCAAATAGTGCCGTATCGATGCAAGAATAATAAATGTTGTCGTATGCAAACTCTATCAAAAGCAAATGATCATCACATAAGCCACTAAAATCGAGAATGTAAGCTCGCAAGGGATCCTTCAAGATATGATTCACCCTCTCAGTCTGGCCATTAGACTATCAATGATAAGCTATACTGAGATGCATCTCTATTCTCAAATGCCTCTTGTAAGCTCTTCCAAAATGCACTAGTGAATAAAGGGTCTTAGTCGCTTACAATGTTCTTTGGAACACCATCGAATCACACATCCCACTTTACATACAAATCAGCCAAGTTGGATGTCGTTATACTAGATTTTATGGGTAAAAATCTTGCACTCTTTGTCGATATATCGACTATAACATAGATGCTATTGTACCCTCCTCCGGTCCTCGATAATCTATCGATGAAATCCATCAAAACTTGTTCCTACTTCCACTCAGGAAGCTCGAGTGATTGTAGTAAACTACTCAGCTTCTTTTGCTCTGCCTTTGCCAACTGACAGTTCATGCACTTTGAGATGAATATCCCAATGTCCTTCTTCATCCCTTCATAATAGAATGTCTTCCTCATATCACGATACAATTTATTTACCATCGGGATGTATAGTCCATCTCGAATGATAGTACTCTCGTAGCACCTTATCCCTTAACCCATCAATATTAGGCATAAATAATCTCCCGTCCTTATGGAGCCAACTATCACGGTCGAGCCCTTGCTACTTCGTATCTTCAGACTCTACTCCTTTCTCTATCTTCGCCATGATCTATGCTAGTCTAGTGTCTCACATTTGACGAGTACTGATCTGCTCAATCAAGGTAGGTCTAATAGTCAAGCTACCCAACACTTTCGGCTCTAGCTCACTTCGAGGTCTAAAATCATAGCTATTGATAAACTCTGACTGCTTCCACTCTAGGAACATCGCTCCCAAGTTGGAATGTCTCCTACTCAAAGCATTAGCGACTACATTTCCCTTAATAGGCATGTAGGAAATGTCAAAGTCGTGGGAGGCCATGAACTCCAACCATCGCTACCGACGAAGGTTAAGATCATTTTGGAAAAAGAGATACTTCAACGATCTATGTCCGTATACAACTCGAACCTCTCCCTAAGAAAATAATGACTCCATATCTTCAAAGCGAATACTATTGCCGCTAACTCCAAATCATGAGTTGGATACTTCCTCTAGTGCAGTTTCAGCCGTTGACTAGCATATGCGACAACCTTTCCCCTCTACATCAACAACACACCTAGTCCAATACCACATGCGTCTATGTATACTATCAACTCCTCATTCCCACTTAAAATGACTAACATCGATGCACTCATTAACCACTCGTTCAGACTCACGAACGCATACTCGCACCTCGCGTCCCAAACAAAAGTGTTATTCTTTGTTGTCAAGTTGGTTGACGGTGCTGCTACCTTAGAGAAGTCCATGATAAAACATCTATAGTATCCTGCCAATCAAGGAAACTTCTCATGTCTGTAGCGGTCTTTGGTCGATCCCAGTCCTGTACTGCTGCCACCTTTTGCAAGATCTATGGCAATGCCCTACCCAGAAATGACATGATCCAAAAATCGCACTTCCCTCCTCTAGAAGCGACATTTTGAAAACTTCACCTTCAATCGATACTTCCTCAATATCTCAAGCACAATCCTCAAGTGCTCCTTGTGTTCTTTCTCCGTCCTCAATAAACAACCATAAACACAAGTACAAACTTATTTTGTTAAACCCTGAAGACACGGTTCATAAGATCAATATGGTATGCCGGTGCGCTAGTTATCTCGAACGGTGTAACCAACCACTCATAGAATCTAGACGGCATACAAAATGCTGTAATCGACACACTCACCTTTGCCACTCTCAGTTGATGGAACACCGTTGCAAGGTCCAACTAAGAGAACACCTTAGCACCATCAAGCTAATCGAATAAGTCATCAATATGCGAGAGTGGATACTTGTTCTTCATCACCTTGTTCAGCTCACGGTAACACACACAATCTCAAAGAGTAGCCCTCCATAGTGGTGACACTATAGACACTCCCTACTCCGATATACTTCGTCAATTGAACCCTCATCGCAATTAGTAATTCACTTGCACCTCTAGTTCCTTCTGCTCTTTGGGCATCATTTGCCTCAATGGCATAACAATCGGTATGGTATCCTTCACCAAGTCTATACAGAATTCGATATCACTATGTGGTGGTAATCCAGTCACCTCCTCGAATATGTCTGGGTACTCTCTAGCTATAGGCACAGATAACAACTCATCATGAAGAATCTCCAACCTACATCCATCATCCATCCCTATCACCACTAACGACCTCTCATAATCCACCACAACTCTGTACTTCTATAGACGGGCCATCTCCAGAATAATACAGAACCCCACGAAACCTAAAAAAAAGTAATCATAAATAAGCAAACATCCATGACTCGATAAGGCTAAGTCTCGACAAATCATGCAAAGGCTAGTTGATCCTCTAATGGGGCTGGTAACAATCAAAAGTCAATTAACTATCTCAGGTTTCAATCCCAATATATCTACCAAATCACTAGATATGAAGAAATGTGAAGTCCCGATATCGAATTAAATATGTACAAGTATATTTGAAATATAAAACATACCCTATATAATGACACTCTTCACCTTCTCCTTCGCCGATGGAGCACTCGATGTAGCTGGAACAACTTTCAAAGAGTAAGCAAACACAACCTGCTTATTCCTAGGTAGTTCTAGAAAGTTCTTCTTGACATACCCAAGCTTGTTGCAGTTGTAGCACTTCTTGCCATCTGCCTTATAATCTTTAACAAATCGCCCTTCTTTCCATAATTATAGCAAGTAAGCTCCCACTTGCCCTTCTTCTGGCTACCCTTGTTCTACGGATGATTCCTCTTATTGTTATTGTTATTCCACTTCTTCTTGCCTCCCCCGCCTGCTTGCGGCTTCAGCCCATCTTCGGAATCAACAACTGACCTAGACTTCGAATACAAACTATCATGTCGAAGAGCCTTCTCCACCATCTTATCAAAGGACTCATCAATATATCCTACCAAATTCTCTCCTAAGTAGCCATTCAAGCCCATGGTAAACATTTCATTCTTCTTGAGCGGAGTATCTATAAACAATATACCATACTTCGACAACATATCGAACTCGGCCACGTACTCCAACACATACATTACCTCTTGCCTCAAATCAGCAAAATTCCGAAAGAGCATCGAATTCTAAGCAACCTACTTCCCTTTAAACCTCCCCTTAAACTGCTCCCAAGTAATCTAAACCTGGGACTGGTAATCTTGATGGCATTCCACTACCCCATAGCACATCCTTGAAGCTATCTAGAGTCAATCTTCCTCTTCATCGCATCTTCCAACTCCATATGCTCAAAGATGCATTTGCAGGTATCCAACAAATCCTACACTTTGACGGCTGATTTCACTCCAAGAAACAAATTGCCTCTCAGAGTAGAATCATCCTTGTTCAGTTTGACAAAGTTATCTCTTGGTGCTTGCACCAGAGCACCACCATCAATAGCCAGCGCATGAGCAACTCCTTGGGCATTCTAGAGCATGCTCCTCGTCACATTATCACCATCACTCGTGTGCATTGGACACATGATAACTCGTATGGCATAATTGCAACCAGGGACTCAATCAAATCCTAGCTTCTTTGACGCTTGAATCTATGCCATTTCGTAAGGCTGGGAAATAGACTCCTAATTGTAATGTATCGGGTAATCCACAATCGTAAGATCCAGACACAATCTTAATTTGGGTGGGCGTCCCTATATACCCCTTCTGTATAAGAACATTAGAAACCTTTGAGTTATCGACGATTCCTTATGCACGCGTCTCCATAGTGGAACTCAATCGTTATTCCATCCTGGCTATCACCATGGTAGAACATAGTCATGAATCCTACTCACAAGCCCTCATCATTAAGTTTGTCCTTTCTGATCACCATCACAACTCCAATCATTGGGTTGTCGTTATTGGAATGCCTCTCAACTCCCATCATAAGTGGTAGAGCCATCGTACTAAAGTTTCAAAGTCATTGTCGTGTCGAAGCATCATGCCATTGCTTCATTAGTAGCCACATGAACCTCAAATTCACTTTGAGTCATCTTGGTGTCATTCGCCTTTGTCTAAAAACAAACTCAAAAAATCCAATTTTCTGCTCGAGTCACTTTATGGCTAAACTCGATGTCGCCCCTCTAAAAATCTGAAGCACTAATGCCTATAACCCAAAGCAACCCAAAATCCTACTATTCCATTTCCTGCTCGGCAATTCTTCTGAGCGATCCTAAAGCAGATCCACCTTGCTCTAGGGTCGAACCCAAAGCACTACGAAGAAACCCCAATCACCCTTCCTTGTTTGACACTCGATTATGTTGCCACTGGACAACAAATGAAGTCCAGTCTTCCATAGCACTACCGGGCAACAAATGTTATCTGGCCTTGCCATCACCAAACCAACATCACCCTGGACAAACTCCTTCCAAACCCGAAGCCTAACCCAAGCAAGCCCCTAGCCGAACCAACACCACCGAATAGAAATATTGTAGTGTCTCCAAAGCCCAATTTCCCACCGATTTCAGCACAGCACTCCATTCTTTGACACGTGCTCCTTACCACTCTGAACATCCTAGAGCCTATTTATTGAAGTCCAATACTTAGCTCCTGACCTTTAATTCGCTCCGATAAGCATTTTTAACCATTCAAGCATACACATAAACACACATACATAAAACACATTCAAGCTTGCAAAACACAAAACAAATCCCAACAATCATCATAAAATATATCCATAACATCGCCTAATATCTATGGAGGCGATCTCACATCCAAATAACATTATTTAAACACCAAAAGTTATATTATTCACGTTTTACTACAGGCATGGTTTTAAAACAGCATCAAATCACAATTTTTACTTTAAAAATAGATGCAAAATATGTTAAAACCTATAGATACATATATAATAAGGTGTGAGATGACAAAATACTCAACAAATGCTCAAAAATCCAAGTTTTGCATGCAAATCGAGGTGAATCCGAGAATAAACAACAAAGACCCGATTTCTCTTCCCCAAAAATATAGATTTGAAGATCTCTAACTAATCCCCTTGCTAACCTACCCCTAATCCATGATTTAGTCTTGATTTGAAGGAGAAAGATGAAGGTTTTGGTACATAAAGGATTAATGGAGGCTTAAATCTATTTAGGAGATGGGAAAAATGATTTGGAGAAGGTTATTTCAGCCTCTACTAGTGTAAAACCCTAAATGGGTAAGTGGGTCTATCCCAATCTCAATAATTACCTATTAGGCTGCTTCAAAAATGTCAAACTTCAAACAGCCATATCTCCTAGCTAAAAAGTCCAAATGACTATTATGATCACTGTGTGAAAATGGAAACCATTATATCTTTCCAATGGAAGTGGTACTGGGTCTTATATCCATCACAAGTTTTTAGGGATAAAATCGTTTGATAGAATTTCTCAAGGTTAAAAATGTCGCTACTCAACATCCCTTAAAGTTATAGTGTCATACACCCTAATATGAATTTAAAAATAATATTTTATGACCCTTTCATACATAAAATATGGATCATTATAGTACATAATATATTGCATTATAGAGATAGAACATGTTACATGATACATTGTAGAAATACCAAAAAAAGATAGGGCGCATGATGTGTTGTAGGCTAGAAATTCAAATAAACTATTAATTACATCGAATAAAAGTTGATGTAAGTTGGTTTTTAAGTAGTGTAATCTCAATCCTAAACTTTAAGGCTAATTATTAGTTACATTGAATAACAACATTACTCATAGCAATCAGTGCCTATATGCATTATAATATACTCTAGTAAGTATGTCAAGGGAACAACACCAGAAGAAATATGACCATCGTCAAAATGAGGTAAATACATGGTGAATAATTCAGGATTCACATATGCATCATCAAAAGGAAAAGGCATCCTACTTGAGCCTCCTATCTTAATGTCAATCAACATATAAAAATCAATGGGGGTGATGCCGAGCTCAAAATCTGGAAAATGAAAAGTGTGTGGTAAGCCACCACCTCTTAAATAGGACAAAAACGAGAGAACAAACAAAATATTGGTGAGGTCTAGTCTATAGGAAAAAGGCAAAGAGGCTGGACTACAGTCTACCGACAAGAGCTTGAGGGAGTATATTATAAAACTGTCTAATACACTTGGATCAACTGCCATGACAACCAATATACTGGGTCTATATATAAACAATAGGTCATGATTAATATATTATTAGCATAACATTAACTAGTATACTGGTATATACTGGGTCTATATAATAAATAATGGTTCATGATATATATATGATTAACCAAACATTGACTAATATATTGGGTCTATATAAGAAACAATAGTTCATGATTAATATATAATTAACATAATATTGACTAATATACTATATATATACTAGCTCTATATAATAAACAATAGTTCATGATTAATATACGATTAAACGAATATTGACAAATGTACTAGGTATATACTAGGTCAATATAACAAACAATAGTTCATGATTAATATACGATTAACAAAACATTAACTAATATACTTGGTCTGTATGATAACCAATAGTTCATGATTAATATACGATTAACCAGATATTGATATACTTGATCTATATAATAAACAATAATGATATTTGGAATATATAGTCAACAATAATAAATACCACTAATTAAATAATATTCAGTTAACATAATATTGATGTACTAATAATTATTTATATTTATAATTATACCTTGATTGTATCCAAAGCGGTCCAAATGCGATGTGTGTATCCATCTAGTAGCTCATGCAAGATCTGTAAGTCGTAAATCGTCGTATCGGAGCCAGGGACAATGTGAAGAGAACCAGCTTTCTTCTTTGTCTATCTTCAGATGGTACCTCCTGCAATATCAGTGATATGTGGTGGCATTTCAATGTTTTTTTGGATTAAAAAGGAAAATTAAAGTAGAAATTTTGAGGTGAATAGAGGCTGGGCGACCCATTTATAAGTGCCCAACATCGGGCGCCTATTTATAGGCGTCTAATGCTTTGGCGCATATTAAATACTCATTTGACAAAGTGCCTATTACATAGCAGGTGCATATTAAATAGGCAACTAATTACCAAGCACCTTTTTAATAGGCACCCAAGCATCAAATGTCTATTAAATAGGCACCTGGCTGTTGGGCCAAACCCTTAATATTTAAGGCTAAATATTGAAGGACTAAATATTTAGCCTTTTATTTATTGGAGATGCTCTTAGTGATACTGCAGTTATGGATACAAGGGGTCATTTAAAAAAATTAGTATGAGGGGTACAAACCAAATTAGCCCCATATAAAATTACTACCAAATTAACCAATTTGCTTATTCTACTATATATCCTAATTTTCTCTTAATCGCCATTAACCTTTAATCCAAAATCTTAATCAAATAATGTAGAATTCAAAATCACCCCCAAATAGAATTGCAAATTTTCAAAATTTTATGGTTTTAGTGATTATTTTCATAAATTGCTACTCAACAAACTGGTTGATTAGAGTAAGAACCATGGTCAAATCATAGTGTTTCGGTGTCGGTAGGAGGAAGTTGAACAAAACGTTTGGTAAAGGTCAGTCGAACAACACATTCTAGTTCAGTAGAAGCCTGCCGATTCATGTATTTTAGTTCGACAGGACCCTACTGAACTTTGAATCTTAGTTTGGTGTCTAAATGCCTAATTTTTACCTTAAATCTACTAACATTATATATTTTTTAAATGTAATTAATATTTGGTTGCCTTGAAGGTACTGAAGAATGACCATGAGAAAGAAATAATTGAATAGGATACTTGTAAAGAATCAAAAAACGATGATACCATTGAGGATCATAATGAAGAAGTTAACAATTAAATAAATCAAGATTTATATTATTTTAATTTAACTGCTCATTTAACAATCGATACGGTATAATCAACTCATTAAGTTTTATGTGTATAGTTGATTTGTGTTAAAGTATGTTGCTAATATATATTGTAGGTTTTTAAATCAAAGGAAAACGTACGAGATTAGTGCATGGATCATAGAGCTATTGCAAATTGTATTGCTGCGACTAAAGGAATAAGAATGAGAAACTTACATGCTAACGGAAAAGGATTATGGATGGCTCTTGTATGCGAAAGAGCGTGGAGTACATTGGTCATAGGGAAAAAATTATGTTCCAAAACATAACAAAAATGGAGAAGGACCATGTAGTAGAAAATGTGGTTGTCCATTTGAGTTAAGTGCACGTTGTCAAAATAAAGAAACATGAATGTTAAATGTAAAGAATGGATGCCACAATCACATGCTTTCTAATGTCCTAACCAGACATCTGTATGTGGTGAAGCTGTGTTGAAATAATGATTAATAGTGGAGCTAAGTCTCGTAATATTTTAACAGCTATTTAAATCAATAATCCAGAGAACCTGTCAACTACAAGAAATATTTACAATGCAAAAGTGAAACTTAAACTACAAAATATGGAGGGTAGATCAGTTATGCAGCAGTTTATGAAATTAGCTAGTAGTATCATTATTTCGTGGAACATATACGTAATGGCACAACTAATCAAGTTTATGATCTTTTCTTCATCCATCCTAGACATGTTGTTCTTGCGTAGTATTTTCATCAGATATTGTTCTTAGATTGCACGTTCAAGACAAGTCGTTACAATTTACCATGTTTTCGCAAACATCCACGAGGGCATCCTTTACCGTTGCTATTTCTTTTATAAGTCGAGAGAGTACAAAATCATACATATATAGGCTCTTGAATGTGTAGGAAATCGTATAGAGGGAAAGAAATTATGGGTTTTATTATAACGAATGCCAAAAATGCTCTTACAAATGTACTAGCAAGCGTATTCCTAATGGTACGTCATAATCTTTGTGTGTGGCATATATCAAAGAATGTTTGAGCGAATTGCAAGCCAAATTTTATTAAAAAGAAACAAATGTTGATTGATGATAAAGAGATAATGTTGAAGGATGAGTCTTAACGCCAAAAATGGATCAATACCCAAGAATAGGTTGTAGGCAACCCGTGAGACCTAGATCTAGTAGATAATAGTAACAGTAAAGGGAAATAAACAACAATAAGAAAGAGAGACAAGATTTTATAGTGGTTCGGAAATCTTTGACCTATGTCCACTTTATAGCTTTATTGATTATAGATTTGATTGATATTACAAAGAGTTTAAGAGAGAACGGGTCACAAGTACAGGGGTTAGACCGATTCTAAGTCGTAGAATTGCCTAAAGTAGCTGCCTTGGTGAGTATTGTGTAGAGGAAGGAGATGAAGAGGAGACAGATCTTCCACGTAGTAATGGAAGAACCCAGATCATATTTTAGTTTTTCTATGGTTTGTATGTATAGGGGTAGCAGTCGTATTGGACCAAAATGAGAGTTGAAGCAGAGTTCATATGTAGGCTCGAAAGAGTGTCTGAAATCGCAAGTTCACCTGAATTAACCACACATGTCGGTACCGACCTCTCATGTCGGTCCCGACATCTATGGTTAACTCCAATTGAGTTAAACACTTTTGCACTTTTCATGCTACTTTATTTTGAGTCATTCCATATTGTTTTCATATGTAGTTGGTTGATATCGGTGATAATTCCTTCATCACTTGACTTGTTCTAGCTGCTAACTCTTCGACTTTGATAATTGATTGTTCAAAACCTTTGGAAATCTCTTAAGCAAGCATATAAAAAGTATAGAATGACTCCTGTAAAGTTTGAGTGGAAAACACGAGACTATGTAAAGTCTCCACCGACATGAGAAGTCGGTACCAATCGTCTTCGTCTCGACGTTTTAACTTTTATTGATTTTTGCTTGGTTAAAACTCAGTTAACAATGGGAAAGGGAAAAAGGAATACTAACTTTTCTGCGATGGTTGGATTGTGTGACGACCGCCCATGACCCCTGCACTGAACCTAGAGATAGTGCGCTGTAAAGTGTGCCAGACAGCCATGGACGATTGTCAAGGTAAATTAAAACAGCAAAATCTATCGTATTACTCACAGCGCATGGACAAAATACAATAGAATATATATATATATATATATATATATAGTGAAGCTTCACAGAATAGAATCTCATCAATAAAACTTCATAATAGTTGAATACAAACATCTGAATAGTCAATACATCAAGCCTCACTACATAACACTCAGAGAATATACAAGCAGCGGAACATCCAGTACATATAGTAAGAAAACAATATGCAATCCTCCAGCTCGTCTTCGTCATCAGCATCGTGGAAAGCAAGAACATCACCTGTCACCTGCTACCTAGTCTGCCCGTCCCAAAATGGACGAACAGCCCAAGGCAATAAGAATTAAACATAAAGCCTTGAGTCAGACAACAGTCTTAGTGAGCAGTAAATTAACTAACAACATACCAAAAGAGCATAAAGGAAAAAGGAATAGGAATCCAACCCTCCCACTCCACCTCTTTCTACAGTGATAGCCCCCAGACACACACTAAGCAGAAGCAAACATAGCAAAGCATACAATTTAAAGTAAAGCAGTTATCACTCGAGTTAAGGGCGATGCTTCCCAAGTACAAACCCCCAAGGCCTAAATCAAGATCAGATAAGCACCCAGAAAATACCGCTCTTGAGATCGAATGACGATACAACCAAACATCCATGACTCTGGCTATCACTGTTATCATTGCTTCGATACCATCGTTAATTGAATGACCGACACATTCTTTCAGCCGTCCGTCAAGGGTTAATGGCAACCCTGGTTCTAGACATAACTCCATACGTCGTCGCAGCACGTGCCTAGGACTATCGAATCTACCCAGAGTACTCGACTACCAATCAGTAGCCTTCAGGGACTATCGAATCTGCCCAACGTACTCTTGCTTTGAGCATGCTAGAACCTTCAATAACGATGAGATCTCAGCCTTCTAGTCATCCTCCTCGACGACTATTTCCATACTAGCTCAAGCGCCTCTCGAGCAAACCATTATCCTCAAACTCGAACCATTTCACCGAGTTATCAACATGCTTGGAATGATCCCGTCTAGATTAGACCAAGACTATCTCATACTATGCTTCGCCTCATCATCATCATAGCAAAGCCTCATCTCAACATCATCATCAAATCTATCCATATGAGCTTCATCATCCGCCACATATGCCACAAGCAGCTTTTCCAATTCAAGAGCCTTTCCCTTAGCTTTTGAATCATCTTCGACTATCTTGTCTAAATCAAATCATCAATCATCTAATTCATAGCAATCAATCAAGTCAAACATTAATCCAAGTAATCAAGCATTCAAATATGATCTAATGAACAATTATAACAATAATGGCAATATTGTAAATAAAGAGTCTAAAGTCTAACAAGCATGAAAACATGAGTAAGATCTCTATAATCTTGATGAATGAACTTGCATAGGTTAACATGTAGTAAAATGGATGTCAAATCATCATGAACAATGGATCTATACTTAAGTTTACAAAAATGCATGAAAATCACTACTTTACACAAAATCAAGCCAACGATCCGATATACTCCTTTGGATCCGTGTGAGAGATAATCACCACTCACCAAATCACCTAAACACCTCAAAAACAACCCACTTCAGATCTGGACAGCGAAGGATCTAACTCGATCTATCACAAATCCGCTTCAAACGATGAAATCTCTCTTCGATGGATGTAGATGTTCAATCTAAGCTCTTGGATCTTCGATTTGGATGGAAGAAATCACAAGATTAAAGTGGAGAAAAGAAGTGAAGAAGTGTAGAACTCGAGCTCTCAAAATGGCAGCACTTCGTCGCTTCAAAATCCGGATCTCAAAAATGAAGAAATGGACGTGTATTTATAGGCTGGAAAAACTTAGGTCGTTTGCTCGCTATTAGGTCGTCCACGACCTAAGAAACCCTACGACCTAAAACTTCGACCCAACAGACCCAAGCCTAGGCGCATCCGCGACCTAACGAAACTCCACGACCTACGACCTAACGCATGCGCTTCTACGACCTACGACCTAACCCAGATCTGCGCATCCACGCGACCTACGACCTAACACATGCGTGCTTTTACGACCTAATACACACGCGACCTAACACACACAGAAGCTCACGACCTAACTAACTTAGGTCGCCTACGACCTAACTCAACACAGAAGTTCATGACTTAACTCCTTAGGTTGTCTAACGACCTAACTACGCTAACTCGCTAACTACTAGGTCGCTAACCCCTTAAGCCGCTTCATTCCTCAGGTCGCTAACTCCTATAGGTCGCTGCCTTTCCTTAAGTCGCTCAAACCTTAGGTTGCTAACTCTTAGGTCGCTCCAATCTCCTAGGTCGCTCACTCGACCTAACCTACCCCACGACCTAAGCCACCACACGACTTATCTCTTATACGACCTATCCCCAAAATCCTTAGGTCGCCAACTTCCTTAGGTCGCTCCACTTTCTTAGGACGTCTACTCCGACCTAGGACTTAGACTATGGATGACTTATCATCAATGCGACCAAATGATAACTGTTTTACGATGTTTCGATCCATAAAAATACGGGTCGTTACATTCTCTCCCCCTTAGGAATTTCGCCCCCGAAATTCCAAACAAACAGAGCAATCAAAGACTATTCTGCATGCCTACCATCCATAGCAATCAACAAACCATGCATCCAATTCTAGCTTAGCATGCAGAATTCTAAAACTAGAACAAGTTACAATGTCGTTAGATGACACGACACCTTAGGGCCATACCTTGAAGAGTTCAGGATGAGCTGCCTACATCCTCTCTTCCACCTCCCATGTACAGTCGTTATCATCATCACTCCATTGTATCTTGAGCAACTTAACTACCTTCCTCCTAAGCTGTTTCGTGTCGGTTTCCACAACACGAAGCGGCTTACGAGGTCTCTTATCGACTGGATCAACTTCGAAATCTTCACAGCTATCAGCAGAAACCACTGTATTCGAGTCGTGCACATACTTCCGTAGATACGATACATGAAAAACATTGTGCACACCCGACATCTTCTCTGGTAACTCCAATCTGTAGGCGAGCTTTCCAATTCGCTCGATAATCGGGAATGGTCCAACAAATCTCGGAGTCAATTTTCCTTTCTTCCCGAATCGAATAACATTCTTCAATGGAGAAATCTTCATAAAAACCATATCACCTACGTCGAATTCCAAATCCTTACGACGCTTATCGGCATAACTTTTCTGTCGGTCTTGGGCTGCCTTCATTCGTTGCCGAATGATCTCTATGCAATCCGAAGTCTGTCGAATCATCTCTGGCCCAAGTATCAGTTTTTCTCCTGTCTCTAACCAACATGTCGGAGAGTTACATGGTCTTCCATACAATGCCTCATACGGTGCCATACCAATGCTTGACTGGTAACTGTTATTATACGAAAATTCCACCAAATGAAGGTGATCTTCCCATGATCCTCCAAAATACAAAACACAAGCTCTGAGGAGATCTTCCAAAACTCGGTTGACTCTCTCGGTCTGACCATCTGTTTGAGGGTGGTAAGCTGTACTCAAACACAACTCGGTTCTCAAAACTTCCTGAAAGCTCTTCCAAAATCCACTAGTGAACAATGGGTCTCGATCGCTCACTATACTCTTTGGAATACCATGGAATCGAACTATCCACTTAACATACAACTCAGCCAACTTTGATGCAGTCCTAGTCGATCGAACAGGAATGAATCTTGCACTCTTAGTCAGACGATCTACGATGACCCAAATCCCTTCATTTCTCGTTCTTGTTCTAGGTAGCCCATCAATAAAATCCATCGATATTTGCTCCCACTTCCATGTAGGAACTTCTAATGGCTGAAGCAATCCACTTGGCTTCTTCTGTTCGGCTTTTACCAACTGGCAGTTCATGCATTTGGAAATAAAATTTCCGACATCCTTCTTCATACCTTCCTAGTAATAGGTTCTCTTCATATCCCGATACATCTTATTTCCACCTGGATGAATTGTCAGCTTCGAGTGATGACTTTCCTTTAGAACTTCACTTCTCAATTCATCTATATCGGGAACAACTAGTCGTCCTTGCTTCCGAAGCCAACCTTCTCGATCGACCTCGAATCCTTTATCCTTTTCTGGGTCCAATCCAGATTCCAAATCACGGATAATCTTGACAAGCTTATCGTCTCGCTTTTGGCTCTCGCCAATTCTTTCCACAAGAGTCGGTCTTATCGATAAGTTTGCCAACATCTCAGGTTCCAATTCACATCTGGGCCTGAAGTCAAATCCAGCTAAATACTCGAGATTCTTCCATTCTGAAAACATGACTCCCAATCCTGCATGTCTTCGACTTAACGCATCTACCACTGCATTACCCTTTCCCGGAGTATAAGCTCTACCAAAATCATATGATGCCAAAAACTCTAGCCAACGTTGCTGCCGAAGATTCGGATCCCTTTGGGAGAAAAGATACTTCAACGACTTATGATCTGTAAACAACTCAAATCGAACTCCCAATAGATAATGTCTCCACATCTTCAGAGCAAAAACAATCGCCGCCAACTCCAAATCATGAGTCGGATAATTCCTTTCATGCGGATTCAGTTGTCGACTTGCATACGCAACAACTTTATCCCTCTGCATCAGCACTGCTCCAAGTCCTGTACCACATGCGTCGGTGTAAACCACCATCTCATCATTCCCACTTGGAATAGTCAAAACAGGAGCACTTGTCAGTCGCTCTTTCAGGATTTTGAAAGCTTGCTCACACTTATCATCCCATCTGAACACTTGGTTCTTCTTCGTCAATCCTGTTAATGGTGCAGCCACCTTGGAAAAGTCTTTGATAAATCGACGATAATATCCTGCTAATCCAAGAAAACTTCTCACATCAGATGCATTCTTAGGTCTACCCCAATCTTGGATTGCTGCTACCTTGGCGGGATCAACCGCTATTCCATTTCCAGAGATAACATGGCCTAAGAACCTCACTTCACTCTTCCAGAAGTGACACTTCGAAAACTTAGCCTTCAGCTGATGTTTCCGTAAAATTTCCAAAACAATACGCAAGTGCGTCTTGTGCTCTTCTTCAGTTCTGGAATAAATCAGAATATCATCCACGAACACTAGTACGAACTTGCTTAACTGATCTCTGAACACTCTATTCATAAGATCCACAAAATATGCTGGCGCATTAGTTAATCCAAACGGCATTACCAGCCACTCAAAGAAACCGGATGGTGTCTTGAAAGCAGTCTTCGGCACACTATCCTTAGCCACCCTCAACTGGTGAAATCCCGTTGCCAAATCCATCTGAGAAAACACCTTAGCTTCGTGAAGCTGATCAAACAAGTCATCTATTCTTGGCAATGGATACTTGTTCTTCTTAGTCACCTTATTCAGCTCACGATAATCCACACACAACCTCAACGATCCATCTGCTTTGGTTGCGAACACAACTGGTGCACCCCATTCGGACACACTACGCCGAATGAATCTTTTCTGCAAAATATCATCAACCTGCACCTTCAACTCCTGCTGTTCCCTAGGCGCCATCTGCCTAAGAGGCATCACAACAGGTCTGGCTCCTTTAACTAGATCTATACGAAACTCGATCTCTCTATGCGGCGGTAACCCTTTGACCTCGTCAAAGACATCCTCAAATCCATTAGCGATTGGAAACGATGACAGTCCATCCCGTGGAACAACCAGCGAATACATGAAGCTCATGAAGACGCCTTCTTCATGCTTACATCGTATCACAATCTTTCGCCCCTCCACTTTCTCGATTGTCACCTCCAACCTTTCACAATAAACCTTTGCCGCATACTTCCTAAGCCAGTCCATACCCAAAATAATTCCGAACCCCGCAAAGTTCAGAACAAAGCAATCACAAACAAAAGAGCAATCATGACTCGATACAATCAGACCACGGCATAGCATACACAAACAAGACGAACCCCCAACTGGATTAGTCACAACCAATGGCCTATCAACAATATCCGGTTCTAAACCTAACCGGCCTACAAGCTCATTACAAACAAACGAATGCGACGCCCCAGTATCAAATAGCACTCTAACTGGAACACCACATAGGAAAAGAGTACCTTGAACCACTACACTCTTTCCTTTTTCTTCAGCGGTAGGAGCTTTCGAAGATGATGGAACAGCCCCCAAAGCATAAGCTTGCACAATCTGCTTGTCCCTTCGCGGTTCTGGACAATTCTTCCTGAAATGCCCCGGCTTGTCATAGTTGTGACACTTCATCGGCACCTTCGGATTCTTACAATCCCTGGAGAAATGGCCCTTCTGTTGACAATTGTAGCAGGTCACTTTGCCCTTTGGCTTCTTCTGGCCATCCTTACCCTTTTGCTGCTGCTGCTTCCTCTTCTTGTTTCCACCCTGCTGTGGTTTAGACTCTTCCTTGGTTACAGCAAAAACAGATCCTTCCTTAGGAAACAGATTCTCGTGTCTGAAAGCTTTCTCCACAAGCTTCTCAAATGGATCGTCCAAATGATCCACCAACTGCCTCCCAAGATAACTGTCCAAGCCTGTCACAAACTTCTCATTCTTCTGGTACGTAGAATCAATATACGACCGAGCATACTTGGACAAAGCTTCGAACTCAGAAACATACTCAAGAACTGGTCTTCCACTTTGCTTGAGCTCCACAAACTTCTTGAACAGAACAGACTTCTGAGCCGTAGAAATGAACTTAGCTTCAAATCTAGTTTGGAATTGCTCCCAAGTAATTTCTTCCTCCGGAGTATCAATGGTGATAGAGTTCTACCAATCAGAAGCTCTCCCTTGAAGCTGTCTCGATGCTAACTTCCTCTTAGTCGCATCCTCAATTCCCAAATCACCAAAGATCCTTCTACAAGCATCTATCCACCTCTGGACTTCAATGGTTGATTCTGTTCCTAAGAAAACCTTCCCTCCAAGAGCAGTATAGTCTTTACACAACTTAGCAAAATCCACAGGTTTCGGAGTTTGGACTTGAACTCCAACATCAACTGCTATCCCCGGAACTGGTATCCTTCTCATGATTGAAGTCATCATAGCTTCGAACATAGCTGCATAATCAGCAGTCCCCTCAGCAGCACGGCCTTCCCTAGCAGCTGGTCTCCTCTTCGACTCATCCTTAATATCTATAAAAAGGAATGATTAGCACACCTTGAGAAACAACTGCATAAAGGACTCAAACTCTACTAGGCCACTATATTATATATAGTAATCATCCATCAAAATACAATTACGTCTCTCATACGTAGTTACATCAGCGAGCGTTGGGTAAAATTGATTAACCAATGCTCTGATACCAAATGTGACGACCGCCCATGACCCCTACACTGAACCTAGAGATAGTGCGCTGTAAAGTGTGCCAGACAGCCATGGACGATTGTCAAGGTAAATTAAAACAACAGAATCTATCGTATTACTCACAGCTCATGGACAAAATACAATAGAATATATATATATATATATATATATATATATATATAGTGAAGCTTCACAGTATAGAATCTCATCAATAAAACTTCATAATAGTTGAATACAAACATCTGAATAGTCAATACATCAAGCCTCACTACATAACACTCAGAGAATATACAAGCAGCGGAACATCCAGTACATATAGTAAGAAAACAATATGCAATCCTCCAGCTCGTCTTCGTCATCAGCATCGTGGAAAGCAAGAACATCACCTGTCACCTGCTACCTAGTCTGCCCGTCCCAAAATGGACGAACAGCCCAAGGCAATAAGAATTAAACATAAAGCCTTGAGTCAGACAATAGTCTTAGTGAGCAGTAAATTAACTAACAACATACCAAAAGAGCATAAAGGAAAAAGGAATAGGAATCCAACCCTCCCACTCCACCTCTTTCTACAGTGATAGCCCCCAGACACACACTAAGTAGAAGCAAACATAGCAAAGCATACAATTTAAAGTAAAGCAATTATCACTCGAGTCAAGGGCGATGCTTCCCAAGTACAAACCCCCAAGGCCTAAACCAAGATCAGATAAGCACCTAGAAAATACCGCTCTTGAGACCGAATGACGATACAACCAAACATCCATGACTCTGGCTATCACTGTTATCATTGCTTCGATACCATCGTTAATTGAATGACCGTCACATTCTTTCAGCCGTCCGTCAAGGGTTAATGGCAACCCCGGTTCTAGACATAACTCCACACGTCGTCGCAGCACGTGCCTAGGACTATCGAATCTGCCCAGAGTACTCGACTACCAATCAGTAGCCTTCAGGGACTATCGAATCTGCCCAACGTACTCTTGCTTTGAGCATGCTAGAACCTTCAATAACGATGAGATCTCAGCCTTCTAGTCATCCTCCTCGATGACTATTTCCATACAAGCTCAAGCGCCTCTCGAGCAAACCATTATCCTCAAACTCGAACCATTTCACCGAGTTATCAACATGCTTGGAATGATCCCGTCTGGATTAGACCAAGACTATCTCATACTATGCTTCGCCTCATCATCATCGTAGCAAAGCCTCATCTCAACATCATCATCAAATCTATCCATATGAGCTTCATCATCCGCCACATATGCCACGAGCAGCTTTTCCAATTCAAGAGCCTTTCCCTTAGCTTTTGAATCATCTTCGACCATCTTGTCTAAATCAAATCATCAATCATCTAATTCATAGCAATCAATCAAGTCAAACATTAATCCAAGTAATCAAGCATTCAAATATGATCTAATGAACAATTATAACAATAATGGCAAATTTGTAAATAAAGATTCTAAAGTCTAACAAGCATGAAAACATGAGTAATATCTCTATAATCTTGATGAATGAACTTGCATAGGTTAACATGTAGTAAAATGGATGTCAAATCATCATGAACAATGGATCTATACTTAAGTTTACAAAAATGCATGAAAATCACTACTTTACACAAAATCAAGCCAACGATCCGATATACTCCTTTGGATCCGTGTGAGAGATAATCACCACTCACCAAATCACCTAAACACCTCAAAAACAACCCACTTCAGATCTGGACAGCGAAGGATCTAACTCGATCTATCACAAATCCGCTTCAAACGATGAAATCTCTCTTCGATGGATGTAGATCTTCAATCTAAGCTCTTGGATCTTCGATTTGGATGGAAGGAATCACAAGATTAAAGTGGAGAAAAGAAGTGAAGAAGTGTAGAACTCGAGCTCTCAAAATGGCAGCACTTCGTCGCTTCAAAATCCGGATATTAAAAATGAAGAAATGGACGTATATTTATAGGCTGGAAAAACTTAGGTCGTTTGCTCGCTATTAGGTCGTCCACGACCTAAGAAACCCTACGACCTAAAAATTCGACCCAACAGACCCAAGCCTATGCGCATCCGCGACCTAACGAAACTCCACGACCTACGACCTAACGCATGCGCTTCTACGACCTAACCCAGATCCGTGCATCCACGCGACCTACGACCTAACACATGCGCGCTTTTACGACCTAATACACATGCGACCTAACACACACAGAAGCTCACGACCTAACTAACTTAGGTCGCCTATGACCTAACTCAACACAGAAGTTCATGACTTAACTCCTTAGGTCGTCTAACGACCTAACTACGCTAACTCGCTAACTACTAGGTCGCTAACCCCTTAAGCCGCTTCATTCCTTAGGTCGCTAACTCCTATAGGTCGCTGCCTTTCCTTAAGTCGCTCAAACCTTAGGTTGCTAACTCTTAGGTCGCTCCAATCTCCTAGGTCGCTCACTCGACCTAACCTACCCCACGACCTAAGCCACCACACGACTTATCTCTTATATGACCTATCCCCAAAATCCTTAGGTCGCCAACTTCCTTAGGTCGCTCCACTTTCTTAGGTCGTCTACTCCGACCTAACTACTCTACGACCTAGGACTTAGACTATGGATGACTTATCATCAATGCGACCAAATGATAACTGTTTTACGATGTTTCGATCCGTAAAAATACGGGTCGTTACAGATTGATGCAATCAACTCATTGTCAAATGAAGAATACTATCAGAACTTAAACTCATTTCATGATGAATGGATTATAAAACCGAAAAACCCAATCACATATGTTTTGAAAAATTGGTTGATTAAATACAAGGAGAAGTTTGTTTTGGCTTGGACCAACAAAATGAAACACTACGATAATGTGGCAACTAGCATAGTTGAAAGTGCACACCATCAAAATGAATCTATGTTTAAAAAATTTGGGATTCATATCTCACAAACTTTAGATTTACTATTATAGGAGTTGGGTAGCATTTCAAATGTCGGATCAAGTATTAAGACATGTGGCTATGTTTTATGGCATGTAAATGGACTACTACGTACAGGTATGTTTCTTGACTTTAGACGTTCACATAATTTCATCCCTCTTAGTGCTATAGACTCATTTTGGAAGCAATTATCTTACATCCTGCTAAATTGCATCGCTCAACTCTTGGCTTCCTTGACTTACCTAAAATCCATGCCCTCAAAAATAGGTATGAAGAAGCTCTCGATGACGTAAGAGTTTTTATGTAAAGTGATCTAAAAGTGATAGCGTTCCCACAAACAACTAATATTTCAGTACTCCCCGTAGCAATAATTAAATAAGGCAGGCCTTCAAGAAAAATAAATCGACTAAATGAGACCCTCCTTACTTTGAACATGTTGAAGCGTGATTGTCTTATGACTCAAACACCACTCTAATTCGTTCATATAAAACCAGAAGTACTAAGAACAAAGTATGCAAGGACAATGAAGTCGATGAGTATTATTTGTTGCAAATGCTTAAATGTATGAGGAAATACATAACTGGTTTGAAAGACATGCCTAGTGATGGTAATTGTGGCTATTGGGTTGTGGTTAATCAATTGAATAATCACAATTGAAGACCTGAATATCGTTGCAAGTTCGTATGTGAGTCATGGTTGATAATTTGCTATTAAATTCTAAGATGTACAAAAGGACGTGTGATGAATGTGGTTATGAAGAAATAAAGAATATGATACAATGTGCGAATACTATTGGGTTTAATGAGTGGATGCAAATGCTAGAATTATGATTTGTTATCGTGGAAACATTTGGCACTATTGTGGTGTTATTGAGTAAGCATATGAGTTGTAGATTTTTCCCCACTAGAGTTTATGTGAGCTTGTTAAACAAGAATAGGATGGTATTTATGAGCCATGTGGATAACTCACATTTTATTAGTACTAAACTCCATTTGGAGTCTCCTTTGCCTCCTACTCCTTAGTTAACATATTTTCAACATTTGTACAACGTCAGTGCGACGGACTGGATCGAACCGTACTTTGATATAATAAATAAATACTTAGCCTTAGTGGAAGAAGGTGAAGATGAAGGAACAATAGTTAAAGTGGAATAGGTTACTCTTGCAATATTTTAATTGTTTGATATATGTAATTTTGGTTTAGTTTTGATTGTAAACAAACGGTGGATTGATGTATTTTGATAAATTTAGTTAACTATAAATTTGGTCTGGATAAATTTGGTCAACTATAAACTTTGATAACGTGTTTTGATAATGTTGTGGTGTTAATTACTAAGTGATCTAGTTCGAAGGGGTATAACACCATATTTCAGCAGTTTCGATGACCACAAGCCGCACTTATCATTAAAATTCGACAGCACATCATCAAAAACCCTAAGATGATGATGTTGCATCGATTATTCTAAAATTAATCAATAAGGGCCTATCATTCCCAAAAGTTTGGTCATAAAATGATATGCCATTACCAAACTAAAATTTCATATATAACGAACCCCCCCATCGAAATGCTTCAAAACATGTAATCCTAGCAATTTTAGTAGTGGAAAATTTATTTATCAAGTAGTTTCGACACACCCTGCCGAATATAGTACCCAAAATAAAATTTGATGGGGCACCATCATCTGTTCATGCTTTATTAGATGTCGGCCTGTCATTTTAGAAACTTTTGGTAAAATGCGGAAAGTCACTGTCATATATAACTTCCATATTCGACGACCCCCAATCGAAATGCTTCAAAGCATGTAATCCAGGCAACTTCAAGTTGTGTGGTGGAAAATTCATTTATCAAGAAGTTGTGTACTATATTCGGCTGGTGGAAGATATTGAAGAATGCTTGATAAATACAGGTAGTGTAATACAAGCATCACTACCGGCCTTGCGTATTTCTCGAGATCAAACGAGATTCGATTTCTCTTCGGAGAGGGAGATTGAAAATCTCTTCGAATACATCTGAATAATCCTTCACTACAGTATACAAATATGCCTCGCCTCCATTATGGAATTATTAGACTCACAACATAGAATCAAGTTAAGTCCTTCACCCTTCCTCAATTGGACTATCCTCCTATCACAATCCAATACTACCCGATAGCGAAACATCCAATTAATTTCCAAAATCAACCCATACCCCCAAAAGTTAAGTATATACGTGTCACAAAGGAACTCCATTCTATGGATGACCAACTTTAAATCACCATGTAACATCGATAAATAGGTCGATCCCCCAACACGATTCGAAACCGAAATGGATTCATTCACAAGGTCAGGTTTTAGGGCTAAACTATCGACTAATGCACTTGAAATGAATGAGATGCACCAGTGTCAAATAAATTACTAATAATATAATCAGATAAATCAACACACCTGCCATCAAAATTTGTTTCCCCTTACCCTTAGCCGACAGTGATGCTTTACTAGATGTAGGAACGACATCAAGAGCATATGCCTTCACCATATGACTTTCACCCTTCAAAGCTAGGCAATCCCTTTTCGTATGTTCAAAATGATCACAATTATAACACTTTGCTTTTTTATGAGCTGGGGCTGCCTTACAATCCTTTGCCAAATGTCCCACCTCGTTACAGTTATAACACTTACCCTTTGAAAGGTTCGTCTTACAGTTCTTGGCCATGTGTCCTACTTTCTGACATCTATGACAAGTAACCACATGCTTCTTGTTTTTCCCTCTTTGCAGTCCATTTTCTTTATGTTTCCTATTGCTGGCCCTCTCATTCCTTAACTTGATCCTTAACCAAAGTTGCATTCAGAGAATTCGGTAATGTCACCTTAACCAATCCCTAAAATATCGCTCCATATGGAATTTGATTCAATGCTAGTTGATTGAGGAATGAATTCAAACCTTTCTCAAATTTCAACGCCTTCCTCTCTAAGGTACTTGCTAACTCAAATCCAAATCTAGCTAACTCATTGAACTAATTACATGCTCTCCAACTTTCGTTTTTCCTTGCTTCAAATGAATAAACTTTTTCAACAATAGATCCCTCTAAGCTCTAGAAAAAACATAGTCTCAAACCTTGCTTTGAACATCCTCTAAGTAATAGTATTCTCATCTACTTCAACTGTCACCATTTCCAACCAACATGCCGCATCACCTTCCAAATGCCAAGTAGCTAACCATCTCTTAGTAGCATCACGAAGTCCTAACATGTTTAAATTATTTTCACAATTATTCAGTAATGCTTGAGTCACTGAGTATGATTCCATCCCAAGAAAAGGATTCCACCAAGGCCAAAGAAATCCTTACATAGTTAACAGTTGGTGGTGTTAGGGCTCGAATCACACCTTGGGTTGTACTGGTAATAGCGGTGGTTATAAGTTCTGTGGGGTAGCTCTAGCTTGGCTCATCGCCTGAATATAGCACCTAAACCATACTGGAATATTTACTTCAGGGATATCCAATAAATCTACTCGGGTGCTAGTCCCTGTCCTAGTTTTTACTTATCTAGCATTGTCTGCCTTAGTCTCTATTCCAGTTTCGACTGAATTTATCATTTCAACTATCTATAAAAATGAGATTCATTAGCAACTTCTCAATAGATAGTAAACAAAACTGGAATAGTAATTGGGTGCGTGCATATGTACTTAGTTCTTGGTTCTTATATATATGTATAACAAAAAATATAAATACGCTCTCTCAATACATTCCTAATTCATATCCTAGTTCCTAACCTATGCTCTGATACCAAATATAACAACCCGCCCTTTTGACCATGGATCCACTGCCCGAACCAAAGTCGATAACCCGAGAACCGAAAGGATGAGTCGTTAGGGTAAGATAAAATATATACAACTACTACCAGATATCAGGTATAATTCTAACTAATGTTATCTAATAATTGCCTACTTTCATAGTCTTACGGCAGAAGGTAATAAAATATAATACATCAATAATAACCATAGTCACATCATCATGACATCTCTGAAATATCAAATGCATATGTCTGAACAATACAACTACAACCCAATCCACACCGATAGTCAATACCAGGTTACAACACTTATTTACATAATATACAATGTTTATGAATGAGTCTCTATCTCTGATACCATCTCGTCTCCAAACATCATCAACCTAGATATATATATATATATATAAAGGGAAAAATGGGAGGGGTTCAGTTATAAGTGTGGTGAGTGAGTCATATTTTTACTCTACATATACAACAAAATAATATTATAACATGACAAGAGTATATCGCTCAGTCACCTTGTAAGATTGCGGAATAGGGATCTTAAGGCTAAATTAACACTAGAGGGGGGGATGAATAGAGTTTTCTAATTTATATGAATCTTTTTGAAATCTTTTGAAATTATACTTAGAATTATGCAATTATTAATCATAGAGACAATCACAGATCCAAAACACAGGTAAAAGTAGATGCAATAAAAGTAAAAGGAAAGAATACACCAGGATTTTATACTAGTTCGGAATTGCCCTACATCCAATCCCGCACAATTCCTTGTATGAATTTCTTTTCAACTAGTAAATGAAAATACAATCTCGATTTCAAGGCCAAGAGACACACCCTCCAGAATCTCGACCTCTGGGTAGAGTCACTTGATTTTCATACTACAAGCACACCTACTAGATTTACGAGCTACTAAGCACACCCACTATATTTACAGACTACTAAGCACACCCAATTGATTTACGGGTTACAGTCTCACCCACAAGTATAGCGATTTGATTTGATAGAGTTTTACAGACTCAGATCTTCAATCTTGATTATAAATGATCCTACAACTCTTGAGTAACACTTTGATCTTGATTGGCGTGAGAGAGATGAGAGAAATTAGAGAGCAAATGATAGAGAATCAAATTGAGTTTGATTCTGGTTGAAATTCGATAGAGTATGGTTATATTTTTGTTTAGAAAATGAAAGAAGATAAGGAGGAGAGAAGAAAAATGAAAAATGATGATAAAATTCGTTGGGAAGACAGGTATTTATAGAGGAATAACGGTCATGTCCGTTCGTGAAGAGATATGATGAATAGACCCTTCTTTTGAAATTTGATTTTTGAAAATCATGGTTAGTATGTCGACATATAGGGGTAGAGTATATCGACATACTCTTTGTAATTTTGAAAAATATTATTTTGAAAATGTATTGCTTTGTAAAATAGTTTGATACTTTGTAAACATGCTTAAATATAATATACACTTTTAAATCATAATAAAACTCGAGTAAAATTATATGATAAGATTTTTGAAAAATAAACCAATATAAATCAAAATTTAATAAAAACAGTAACTTAGTAAAATATCAAAAACTTAAAATAATATTTATAAGTATAAGAAATTGAAAACTATTTAAATTTTTTTTTGAAATGTATATTTAAAAACTTATTTAAAAATAGAGAGAGATGAGAGAGAGATCAAGTGCTATCAGAATTTTAACATAAATCTATGACTCAATAACTTATTAGGAATATCTTGATATCTTGAACTCTTCAATACTCATGAGTCTTCATTCTCCAGCCCTTGAGTCTCTATATTAATATCTTGAATCTCTTCAATCTTTACTTGATACTGTATAGTCTTCTTAAATCATCACCTGTATAATATCCTGCAACATACTATATATCTTGATAAAACATTAGTATTTATATTTCATATGATTTCCTAAAGTTGTTGTCATTAAAACCAATATCTCAGTTACTAACAATCACCCCCTTTTCTATAATGACAACTTTGTATATAAAATATAATATAACTCCCCCTTAATCTTTGCCTAATAAAACTCCTCCCATATTATGTGCCTAGTATGTTATATTTTCTCCCCTTTTGTCATCAATCAAAAATAACTAACTATAACTATAATTCTAACCCTATCTCTTAATATTAATTCTAACTCCCCCTAAATAAAACACTATATACTCATAATGACAAAAGTATACATAGAAGTGATAAGTAATATGATCATGAAATACAAAATCACAAGAATGATATATAATAAATATGATATGTAAAATGAGATAACATTATCCAATATTTCAATTAATTCTAAGCATACATAATGTCAGACACTAAACAATATTCAAATTCAAACAAAATCAAAATCAATCAAATCCAAACAAACCAAACATACCAATCCAATCAAATTAAGTACATATATATAATCAAACCTATTTTTAAACTAGACATTTCATGGGACTTCAACCTATCCATCAGCGCCAAAAATGGGATCTGCTTTAACAGCCTCCCAATCTTCATTGTCTTTATTGATGGTGCACTATGGATTAGCGGTTAGTTCTTCTTTGTTCAGGGCTGAGGTTTTCGGTTAATTTTTGAATTGGAGAATCCATTATTTATGATTTGGAGTTTAGGAATGTAAAGGAAGAAGAAAGAGAGTGGAAAATGGGTGATTTCTGGTCTAAATGTGTATTTAAAGGGGTGGAAAGTCGTTGGAATTGAATGGACATTTACTATCTATTCAATTTTCAAAATTAATCTTTTTTGAAAACTTAACATTGTATGTCGGCATATACATACAAATATTCAAAACTGTTTTGTTTTGATATTCTAATGTATTTAACTTATACTATTATACTAGTTTTGATTTCCATAGATGATAATTAATATACAACAACAAGGAAATGGATTTTTCATTAATATTAAGGTAGAGAATACATAGAACATAAGAAAATGAAAAGATACATAGATTCAAACTACACTTAAACTAAAACAACAAAATACAACACACTTAAATAACTACATATTAACTAGAAGGATGTGGATGAAAAGGATGATGAAGAGATTCCAAGCTTGCGTTTCACTTTTCCAAAGAATTTGTCCATTTTGTTGGAAATAGGTGTTTAGCTTCTTACTCATGGAATGCTTAAGAATCTTTAGGTTTTCAATAATCTTGTTTTGATTGTTGAGAAGGTCTTGGTAGGTTGGACAGAGTGGATATTCAATACTTTCTAAGGAGGTTTTTTCCTCCTCCTCCTCTTCTTCTTTGATATTCATTTCTTTCCCTTCTTCCACTTCCTCCTCTTCTTGCATTTCTTCCTCCTCTTCATATGCTAACCTATCTTCTTTGTCCGCAAGTGTTTCAGATGGCTCGAAAATTGGTGGAATTTTCATAAGAGCTATATTTGCTTGATTAATCACTTTACGAGAGACAAATTCCTCTCCTTTAAAGTCAACACCAAAGTAGTTGAAAACACGAGTAAAATAAATACCATGAAATAGTATTTTTTTGGTTAGATAGGTTTTTGGGATAAAATTCATCTAAAATAACTTATGCCCAATTTATGTCATATCGACCATACATGGAATAAAGAGCTTTACCAAATTTCAAGGTAGGATTATTAAAATTTCCCGAACGATGAGTGATAGTATGTTGCAAAAGAATATTGAGAATTCTAGCTTTTGGAGGAAAATTTTGGCTTTTAAACTTCAAAATTATCATCACCTTCAAAAATGTTATGAAAAACTTCACGATCATGCTCATCTATTTTGAAAGAAGTAATGTCCATTCCTGTAGATTTGCATCCAAGAATGGTACCCAAAAGTTCGCAATTTAAAACAATTAAAGTTCCTTTAACACTACTCCGCACTTCTCTTTCTCCACCTTCATGAAATTTCCCTTTCAAATTTATATAAACATTTTGACCAAGTGTGGATAGCAAACAAAATTGTTTTGAGAAGCATCAATTAAACCGAGAATTCCATTTTGAGAACAAAGAGTATCAATTTCATAAGTAGAAAATCATTAAAAATAGCATACTTTCCTGTAGAAATTTTCCATAATTCATATAGATAATATAAGCTTTCATGGCTTCTTGATCATGGAAGAGAGTTTTTGATAGTTTTGGAGAGTCTCATGGAGGTTGGAGTGCTTGAGGAAGCCATCGATGAATGTTTTGAGGAGATAAGAGAGATGATGAAGGTTTGAATTTTGAAAGAAAGGTGAATTGAATGAAAAGAGATGGAGATAATAAATAGAGAATCAAATGACATGTTCTTTGGTCAAGAGCACCATTTCAGAACATTAGGGTAGGTGAAAAGGTGGAGGGAAAATTCAAATTTTGAATTTGAAACTGAAATTCAAATTCTACACATGTATGTCGACATATGCTAGGGGTGTATGTCAACATATGCATTGAATTTTCCAAAAGTGATTTGTTTTTAACTATATCCTATTTTATTTTACATATAACTATTATAGTTATTATATTACAGAAAAATATATTAAAAATTATTTTAAATATATTTTATATTATTATTATAATATTATAAAAAATATATAAAAAACATAAAAATATAAAAATCACACAATATTCAACCAATATTATTATTAATCTATAGGATATTCCCAACAATCAAACAATCAAAAATTCAAAATGATATAAAGCTTTTAATATATTAAATGCCTACCTTTTCCTGATCCTATTTTACCAATTATATCTGAATTCTATATTGCAGTGAAGCACATGTTGGCTATTTCCGTTTCTGATTTATTTTCACTTGATGATGTATCTAAGTAATCTAGTGTTGCAGTATATGCTCTTCTTCGCTTTCCAGATGAATCAGTGTTTGGTGTGGTTTTTAGTTTCTTGGGATGCGGACAGTCTCGTTTTAAGTGACCAGGTTCATCGCAGTTATAACATCTGATGTCATTTACACTTCCACTTCCATTTCTAGAATTTTTGCTGTCATTTATTTTAAAATTTATCATCTTTCTATATTTTAGGAATTTTCTAAAGTTCCTTTTCATGAAAGCAATTTCTTCATCATTATCACTATCTGAATACAGATTATCCATCATTGCTTTGAATGCTATGAATTTCTTCTCTATTGATTTGTTTTCTCTTCTGCCCTGCATTTGTGCCTCAAAAGACATTAAATTGCCAATCAACTCTTCAGTCTTTAATTTTCTAATATCATTAGCCTCTTCGATTGCAAGACTCTTTTACTCCCATTAATGAGTAAGTGAATATAGGATTTTTCTATCTTGATCCTCCTCATAGAAACTTTTACCCAATGCAATAAGTGAGTGTACTATATCTTAAAAACTACTATACATATCAGATATGGACTCATTTGGACTCATTTTAAATAATTGAAATTGGTCTGTTAACATGGAAATCTTGGTCTATTTAACCTTACTTGTGTCTCCATGTGTAACTTGCAAAGTTCTCCAAATTTCAAATGCAGACTTACATAGATACTCTATTAAATTCATTTCTATCTAGTGAACAGAATAGTATATTCATGGCCTTAGAGTTACTTTGTTCAACTGCCTTTTGTTTAGCAATCCATTGTGCAAAATTAGTCTTGGGTTCAGTGTACTCAGTTTGTATGATATTCCAAGTATCTAATCCAATTGATTGTAAATAGATTTCATTCTACATGACCAATATGTGTAGTTACTACCATTAAAAAGTGGTAGTCTAGCAGTAGATTGCCCTTCAACAAATGAATTACTAATAAGTGCATTAACCGTGTTACTAACAGTACTGATACTAGTGTTGGTAGCCATTTAAACTTTTCAAAATTAGATTATGAATGCTTTGAAAACTAATGCTCTAATACCAAATGTAAGATTGCGGAATAGGGATCTTAAGGCTAAATTAACACTAGAGAAGGGTGAATAATGTTTTCTAATTTATATGAATCTTTTTGACATCTTTTGAAATTATACTTAAAATTATGCAATTATTAATCACGGAAACAATCGTAGAATCAAAACACAGAAAAAAGTAAATGTAGTAAAAGTAAAAGGAAAGAACACACCCGGATTTTATACTGGTTCGGAGTTACCCTACATCCGGTCCAGCACAATTCCTTGTACGGATTTCTTTTCAACTAATAAATACAAATACATTCTCGATTTAAAGGCCACGAGACATACCCTCCAGAATCCCGACCTCTGGGTAGAGTCACTTGATTTTTGGGCTACGAGCATACCCACTAGATTTACGGGCTACTAAGCACACCCACTAGATTTACGTGCTACTAAGCACACCCACTAGATTTACGCGCTACTAAGCACACCTAGTTGATTTATGGGCTACAATCTCATCCACAAGTATAGTGGTTTGATTTGATAGAGTTTTACAGACTCAGATCTTCAATCTTGATTACAAATGATCCTATAACTCTTGAATAGCACTTTGATCATGATTGGAGTGAGAGAGATGATAGAAATCAGAGAGCAAATAATAGAGAATCAAACTAATGGTGATTGATTTTGATTCTGGTTGAAAATCAGCACAGTATGGTTATATTTTTGTTTATAAAGTTAAAGAGGATAAGGAGGAGAGAACAAAAATGAAAAATGATGGTAAAATTTGTTGGGAAGACAGGTATTTGTCGAGGAATAACCGGTCATGTCCGTTGGTGAAGAGATACGACCACTACACCAAAAACAGCTTTTGACAGCATGTCGTTATCCAGCGTTTTATAAACTTAGTTAACTTGGTTATTTTTTATAAAATTAGTTAATTTTAATAGCCATGGTTAACTTTTATAAACTCAGTTAACTAATTTAAATTTTTATACAACTTAGTCAACTTTTATAAAACCTTGTTGATTTTCATAAAACATAATTAAATTAGTTACTTTGTTTTTGAGCTTGATTAGTTTTTATTAAACTTAGTTAAATTTTTGTAGAACTTAGTTAAATTAGTTAACTTTTATAAGACTTAGTTAATTTTTATAAACTTAGTTAATTTTTATTAGACTTGGTTAATTTTTATAAACTTAGTTATAGTTAATTTTTTAAAATTTAATTAACTTAACTAATTTTTTTAAAATTTAATTAACTTGATTAATTTTTATAAAATTTAGTTACATTTTATAAACTCGGTTAATTTTCGTAAAACTTAGTCTATTTTAGTGGAGGATAAGTATAAAGGATCCAATTAGCAAGAGCAATTTACAGCCGATGTGTATTTGTTTGATGATCCTTTTCGAGCAATTGTTGCTCCTTCAGGAGCGCATCTCTTTAAATATTTTTGTATAAGGCTAAAATAACACACAAACACTTTGCATATATTTGTTATTTTGTTAATAATGAAAAAATTTACTTTGTCCTTAATTGTATAACTTATTTCCAAAAAGATTATGCTACCCTATCATCACCCGTGTTTCATTCTTAAAAATATTTCCCACAATCTCTGATGTAGTTTTGTGAATAGATCATTTTTACAAATCATGTAATTTAATCAATTAACTTATTAGGTTAGTTTAGTAGGACATACCCTTATCTGACATTGTTAGCAAAAAAAAGCATAAATAAAGATTTTTAAATTGAATTCTATGATGCTTTATTAGATTAATCCTAATAGAAGTTTGAGATCAATGATCAACTATATTCCTCATACTAAACTTGGATGTTACATGTGCAATACTGAGTTTATCTCAGTTGTCTATACACATTATGCATGTAACATTTAACAATATATACATAATTGATTTCTAAACCTGATATTTATGTAAAGAAATTAATTTCTATATGCATCTACCTTGTGTAGGAATGCCTAATACACCTCTTGCCTTCAAAAACAGTCATATACACAACTCATCAACTCGAATCCTTAAGTGCAGTAGACCTTATTCAAGCATTCATAGAAAGTTCAATTAAGTAAATTAGCCGACCTTGGTATACCAGCATTTAAGAATTAGTTGCAAGTTATATTAATATCCAACATTGATTAGAAGCATTTTCTTCACGTCATACACACCAAAATGAAAATGGCTGAAAACTAAAAATGAACAAATTTTCCTACAGTAGATATAAGAAAATACCCGGTGCACTAAGTTTGAGCCCTGAGTTGACTTCATTTAAGATAACGCACTTCAGTTTTGAATTGGGGTAAAACATATATTGAGACCCTATTTCTAAACTATTTCCCCCTTACTATAGACTGTAATATTGTCCACTATAACAAATAGATTCCCATATGGTAATACCATCAAGAAATTTATTAATCTCCAATTTGAAACCATGAGCAATATCTATAATGGGATAAATTTCTTCTTACTTTTTTTTATGAAAATAGCAGTATCTCCAATGTCTGTACAACTAAAGAATTACTATTATAAACTAAAACTTGATTCTTCAAATCAATGGCAGTGATAGTTTCATATTACCAAATTTACATTTATTAGCCAATATTTTTCAATATCAAACAAGTTTCTCCATCTTGTAAGCATGAATTACAATTATGAACTATGCATTCAAAACAGTAAACTTACACTTATTTTATCAATGAAGCAAGCATATATTTACTCCTTTCTCTTACCATTGGGTTCATCTGGTATAACTGTTTTGGTGACATTTGATTGCAAAATAAGAAAAGATAATAATAATAAGCTAGAACCTTAATTTCTAAAAGGTGTTCGAGATGGATATCTTTGATCATTTTTCTTATTTAGTTGCAAAGTTTACTGCTTATAGGAGTAAACACATAGAATTTAATGCTCATTTATCCATGTAATGATTTTAACACACCTGTAACTTAGCAATTATTTTCTATATTTTGAATAAGCAGCAATGTTGCAATAGCTCGGGGTGATATCAAATCCTAGCTCCGCCCCTACATACATATGGTGGATATGTAACATGGGTACTCGTTCTGTACACTCATTGGATTGTTTGAGCGGAGTTATTTATTAGATTGCGAGATACAGAGAGATATCTATAAGTAAAATCCCAATATGATATATAGATGGGTTGAGCTTAGTGTTATTTAAAAGCTAATACACTCATTATTTGGTCAGGCACAATTCCAAGTACTAACAACCAGCTACAAATCGTAGTTAAAAAAGAGGGAGTTAAAACTAATCTAATGAGAAAAGTATAACGAAAAAGGGAAAGAAAAAGTGATGGTTTGTTGTAGAAGTGTTACCGGATTGAGGATGGGTACAGAGCACAGCAGTCTGTTATCCATCCACCGTTGAGAGAAAGGAGTTTTCGCTGCTCTGTGAAACCAGCCACTCGGCAACTTGGATCAAGCGGGCCAGCAAGTTGTGCAACATACCTGAATCTGATACCATAACCCAACATTCCATCACCTTATTTCCCCACTTGGTTACAAGCTCACACTACCGAGCTCGGTGTGTGTTCGTGTAAAAAGCTGATATTTGTATAGAATAATTTTTATATATTTGGCAATGTGGGAGTAAATATATGTTTTCTTATTGTAGGTTGTCATATAAAGCATTTCAAATATATTCAATTACTAGTATTTATCATATAATATACTGTTCATGTAAAGAATGCTTCGTTTAATGATACCTAGGGGTAATATTTGTTTTCAAATTTTGCAGGTAATATTTTCCCCAAATTTTGCAAGTAAACGATAGTCAAATATATATGAAACATTGGGTCCTTGTTGTTAACAACATTGATTCCCTAATGGAAAAGTGGAGAAATGCAGCATTCGTCAACTAATTTTGTTCTATCCTTTCAATTGAAAAATCAATTTTGGATCTAAGATTATACCCTTAATGTGTAGAATGGAAAGGAAACCACATTTCCTTCAATTGAAATACTTTTCTTATTGGCATTTGTCAAGATTATAGCCAATTAGCTACATAAATATCATATGAATTGAAAAGGAGGGGGAAAAAGCTACTTCAGATAAATTATTTTCCCCGTACATAAAAAAGTAGCAGTAACTAAAAATTATTGGAAAGGAAGCTTAATATCTTTCAGATTGAAGTACTTTTTTATCAAACCTTTATCAACCAGCCATACACACACAAGAAAACACATATTTAAACAATGCTTCTTTCTTTCTCTTTCCACTAACTTCATTATTTAAATAGGAACTTGGGGGTGGAAATCACGGGAAAATTGGGGTGCTCCATTGATTGAGTTATCATTGAATGCTCCTATATATGTGTATGTGTGTATGCAAGTAACCGGAGTGTAGCCCCATATATACTTACAATGTGAATAAGAATCGCAATAACAAAAAGTTATTTTATATTAAATTGTTTCCATGTTCACAAACAAGCAACAGTAACAAAAATTTATTGGAAAGGAAGCACGTGATACATTGATAGCTAATCACTTGAAACGGTGATTAACCAGTACTTAAATTTTTTTATTATTCGAACTTTTTTTTCTTCTGCTAGTACAAGAAAAGGGTGATTTGAGCTTACAGTAAACTCATTTGAGAAAGATAACTTACCAAGTAGTAATGGAACATCTTTGCTTCTCGGATCATGTATTATCACTCCTCAGTTTTTATCTCACATTATGATTTCTTTGGTGAACTCCCTGCAGAAGAATAAGGATGCAAAATTATGCGTAATGTTCCATAAGTGATCTTGGAAAGCCCATAAACATGTAAATTACCTTCTTTGAAAGTTTAGGCTGCAATTGGTAAGATAGACTATTTTGTTGTCTTTATCACTGTCCAAAGATATGGTAAACTGCATTGTGTACTCTTGTAAATTTCTCACCAAGGTGAAACTTTTAGTAATCCAAAATAGCACCAATAACGTCAAGTTTTCCACTTATTTTTCTAAACCTTGATCCCAGTGGTCTACCAGATACATGCTTTTTATTCTGTTGCTTGAACCTGTGCACACTTTCAGTTTATCATTCAAAACATGGTAGGCATGTTATTGTTAGCATATATTTCTGAAGATTAGTCACTATGTCTATTAGCTCCTTTTTGTTGTGGTTGCACATCCTCGCTTTTTCTGCATAGTAATAAGTATGTAGCAAAATCTGTAAGTTCATAAACACCATATTGATACAGGTATGATAGAGTTTATTCAACTAAAACAAACTGCCAATAAAAGAGGAAAAAACAGAATTTGCTTACTTTAGTTTAACTATTTAACCGCATGACAATTAGTGGTCCAAGTCTGATAAATTGCATTCACATACTCTTACTGATCATCAGAAATATGTACATATGCACACAAAGAACAACATCATTGAAAATTTATTTTATGCTTGTTATATCAATGTATGTCTTTGGTCTTATTACGAATAGAGAATAACAAATGAGTGTGCCTTTATTAACTAATTAATCCCTCACCGCCGTTGTTATTAAAATCTTAAAACCTTACGATTGTTTCAAATCGAATTTCTCTGATTACAATTCAATTCTTAAGGTCCGGTTCAAAGCTGAAGTAACTTGAAATTGAGAAAAATCATTCAGTCCATGCAAAATTATAAACTGTCTTATTTTTCTAAGCAAAATGGGAAGGGTAATAGCTTGTCCTATTTCCATGTTTCAACCCGTATTTTAAATCATTTCACTTGGTGTAATATTCATTGTAATTTAAACAGACACATCACCTATCCAACTTATTAAATATGCACAAACAAAGTTCTAACTGATACTTAAACATACTCCCAAATTAAAACAAACATGTACATGGTTAACTCGATAGCAGATACAATCATCCAAAGAAGGATTGAAGCATGCCTACCATAAAAAAGAAATGCAAATTTGATGATTCTCTAACAAGTTTTGTTAATCAAAGTGTTATAGTAAAAAATGAAATCAGAAAACAATGGTTGTTTTATCTGAATGGATAAAAAATGGAGTAATGACATCAACAATTTTTTTTTCTATAGTATGTCAATACTCTAGGATTTTCTTTTTCTTCTTTCCACAGCCATTTAACATGCATAGGTGCATTCCACGGGCAGATCATTATGTAACAATTAGTAGAAATAATTATGTAAATTAAATCACATATCTTAGTGGACATCTCATTTACCTTAGTAGATATCTCAATTACCTAAAATAAATCACTTATCATGGTAGATATCATAAATATATTGATTGCAATTAAAACACGGTGACTTACATAATAATAACAAAAAATAGCAATTTCAAATGTTACATCTAAAGGTTAAACAAATTACCTCAAATAGGGTTTTCAAAGACAATCGACCAGGAATTCTTCAGTGATTGATGCTCTTAGTTATTGAGTGAATGCAAAACTAGAGTCGTGTCCTTTTTTTTCCAAGGACGGGTTCAAGGAGTTAGGGCTCGAGTGAATTGGACACTACAGGTGAAACTAGGGGACGAACAAAATTCATTATAGATTTCATGAACATTTGATGTATACTTCAGATTTTAATTAGGTTTAAATTTAGGTAGGATTTAGGATTTGGGATTGCGGGTGAAATTGAGGAGGATTTGATTTCGCGGATTTCTTACTTTGCGTGAAGATAAGGAAGAAAGAAAGGGGCAAAGTAGCCGTGTAATGAAATAAACCTCAAAATCAAGCGGGCTATTTCACACAGCGTTCGGGTTTTCATTTTTCTTTTTCAAAGCACTATTATCGGCACTTATGGAAGAAACGCTGACAATTATTGCTGAGAAAAGCCCATTTTGTTGTAGTGGACGAATAGACACTTCTTTTGAAATTTGATTTTTGAAAATCACGGCTAGTATGTCAACATATAGGGGTAGAGTATGTCGACATACTCTTTGTAATTTTGAAAAACACTTTAAAATATTGTTTTGAAAATGTATTGCTTTGTAAAATAATTTGATACTTTGTAAACATGCTTAAATATAATTTATGCACTTTTAAATCATAATAAAACTTGAGTAAAATTATATGATAAGGTTTTTGAAAAATAAACCAATATAAATCAAAATTTAATAAAAACAATAACTTAGTAAAATATCAAAAATTTAAAATAATATTTATAAGTATAAGAAATTGAAAACTATTTAAAAGTTGTTTTGAAAAGTATATTTAAAAACTTACTTAAAATAGAGAGAGAGAGATCAAGTGCTATCATAATTTTAACATAAATCTATGACTCTATAACTTATCTGGAATATTCTTGAAATCTTGAACTCTTCAATATTCATGAGTCTTCATTCTCTAGCTCTTGAGTCTCTACATCAACATCTTGGATCTCTTCAATCTTTACTTGATACTGTATAGTCTTCTTAAATCATCGTCCTGCACTATATACTATATATCTTGATAAAACATTTGTATTTATACTTTATATGATTTTCTGAAGTTGTTGTCATCAAAACCAATATCCCAGATACTAACACACCTCAGTCCTGTCGTCATGTCACACCTAGCTATCATACACATATAGTAGTACTGCACCATCACTGTATGGACTCGCTTCTATAGACCGACCTCATGCCCTGTAAGATTGCATGTTTCTTATATTTACGTAAATCACATATAGAAGTCACTTCTTTGGACTGTCCGAAGCCAACATGAAAGTCTATCCTCCTCGTGCTAGTTAGACCACGTCCTAGTCCTCATATAGCCTACAGGGTCGCTTTACATCCACATCCTCCACCTAGCCCACCGAAGCACTATAGGAGAGCAATGTAATACCTGGACCACCTACTTGTGTCACAAATCCGCATCTATATCCGTATCCATATCTGTACCCGTATCCATATCCACATTCCTATCTGTATCCATATTCATATCCCGTGACGTCTACCTGCATCGCAGACTCATTCACGTTTCACGTTCACCATCTTATCACGTTTTCATATTTTAATGACATATATATTCATTTCAAATAGCAACAGATCATCACAAACATTCACTCAATTCATAACGTCGTTGTTGCCTTGTCAATAGCCTCCAATCGCCTTCCAAAACATAAGAGAAACAAGACACTAAGCGATTGTTTATTATTTACATATGCCCTTTTGGGTCTATATTCAACCTGAGCCTATAATAAGCTATTGGTGTCGCAGTAACACCCACTAGTGGATCGGTGCAGTAAATCCTAGTAGTTACTAAGTTGCGGAAATTAGTGGTTTTCATCGTCGTTTCCACCTCCAACAGTCTCCGTTCTGCCTCTAATTGTCTTAGAATGTACATTGTACCTAGGCCTACGTTTCTAAGTCAATTTTATCACTTTATTTCATCATATTAAATATACATTCATCAAATTTCCATACTCTGGCATAACCTAATTATAATTCATTGTTATTACCCAATTCACCCCTACAAATCCCCCATTTAATCTAAATTTAGTTGTTTAATTATGTTATTCTATACTGCTATAGCCAGCATCATAATTAGGGTGTCATGATTGCATTATATGAGAAGAAAAGGATAAATCACTCACCCAAGGTGCTCTTCACTACCTAGATCTTCGAGGTCCGGTCTATTGCATCTTCGTTCTTTAGAGTTTCTCCTCCAATCACTTTAGGTTCGTAGTACTCTTTGATAGCTTTGAAACGCTTTTGGTCCCGTGGATTTTCTTTGAGTTTTGAGGGAGATTTGGTAATTTTGATTCTTGGTATGTTATAAAGAAGAAGAGAGAAGGAAGGAGTAGTCGATTCTGAAAACTGATAGTGAATACATGAGTAAGTTTTTAAATGGAAGGAGGGAAAGTATTTGTCTGCACAAATTCAAATTTCAAACTTAGGTTTTTGGCGCCCATTCGATCCAATACCATTTCGCTCATAACTTCTTCATATGAACTCTAAACGAGGCAAACGAAAATACTACATAGATCAGAAAAATGAGACGGTCGCAAAGGCACTAGTTTTTTCATTAAATTCCAAAGTTGGAAAAATGATCATTTTGGCCCTCCTTATCTTTAATTTGTTTTATTGACATATTAAATTCAATTATTTTCACATTACTATATTATAAATATTTTATTTAAATATTTTCCAAATTTCTAGGGTATTACATTCCAAAGTGTGATTTCCTATCTTTTGGATAGGTTTACTTTACTTATATATAGGCCATCCGAATTACCCCTGAGTCATGTTTGTGGAGAGGACCGGTTGTGCCTTAATAGTTCCTTTTTATTCATATATAACTTTGATTTGCAGTATTTAGGGATAGTTCCCCTTACACAAGGCTTTATGTCTGACCCGCATTTTGTCTTTGTCAGTTTATGTCATGACAACTCTCGGGTACTCGATTGAGTAGTTTGGGAATCAGGTGATTTTAGGGATACGCTATCAGAGCAGTGCAGCTGGAGCTTAGGAGGCAAACACGATACCTTAGATATACACACACACACACACACTTGATATTGTAGCTGTACATGAAAGATGTTATTTGTATAGGAGACTTATTGTATCAGATGTTCTATTCACTCCCTATATTGATATATAATTATTAGTTACTTCTGCCATCCCGGTCTCTTATCTATTGTTAATCCTTTTCAATTCATATATATTCAGTATATTATATATTATCATTCCGTTGTGAGATCATTTCATTATGCCTTGTTATAGTGAGCCATCTCACAACAGAAGTTATGGGTGAGTTTCAATTCTTTTTACTCGATACGATCTTTATTGGGCCTATGAAGTCTAATTTATTTAGAACATTTCTAAATTTAATTTAAATAAAGTCATATATTTTATTTAAATTTATAAATTATTGATAAAAATTTATTTAATTTATTTTCAGTTAATATATAAATATACATATGTATCATATACATATGTGTATGTGTGTGCATGCGTAACATGATATTCCGTGCGAGGTATAACATGCCCGTATATAGATGTTGGGTTTTACATTGGAACAGACATATTAGCTCATCCTATATGTATTGTATGTTGTCCAAATATGTATATGTATTTATACTTATTATATATAAAAACCTAAGTGTGAATATATACACATGTATGTCTTTTGTGGTATTTGAAAGTTAGGCATGGACGTGAGGCACTTATTTTTTGGTATTACAAAAGGCGGGTTATTACAATACGAGACCCATCATTGAGGATGCGGCTCTGGGTCTAAGGTAGATTTAGGTACCGACTCTATTTATCTTGGGCACGAGCCTACCGTGGACTACACTCGTTAGCAATGATGTGTATCGACTTATATTCTCTATCTGTCATCTATCATTATATTGTATATTATATTAGTTGGTTGATAATATTATTGTGTATTCTAGGATATGATTGTATTGTAACATTTATATTGTATTTGCGTTCATATATTGGGCTACCTTATCACGGTATATTGTTACATATCAGTCACACTATATTAGTTGTGCTGATTAATTGATTACATGAAAAGAGCAGGGTATGATTCCCTACTTTTGTGATGGTTTTATTTTACTTAGTTATAAGTAGTCTGGATTATCCCCGAGCCACATTTGTGGGGAGGACTGGCTGTACCTTAGTAGTTCTTGTTCTATTTGTATATAGTTTTGATACAATATTTTGAGATAGTTCCCCTCATACCAGGTTTTATGTCTGACCCATGTGTTGTATCTGTCTGTTTATGTCATGACAACTCTTGGGTACTCGATTGAGTAATTTCGGAGTTAGGTACTTTTAGGGATATGCAATCAGAGTGGTGCAACAGTAGCTTTGGAGGCAAAGATGACATTTGGATACGCATACACACACTTGACATTGCAGTAGTACATGGTAGATATGTTATTTGTATATGAGACTCATTGTATCATATATTATATTATGACTTTCTATTTCGATATTTATTTATCAGTTACTTCCGCTAGTGCAGTCTCTTATATATTGTCCATCATATTCTGTTCATTTATATTCAGTATATTATATGTTATCATTCCGCTGTGAAGTTATATCGTTATGCCTTGGTATAGCGTTAGCTTTTAATTTTACCCCCGACAATCTATCATTTATGGTGTTCGAAAGTCAGGCGTTGATGTGACACGTTGACTTTTGGGAATTACGAAGGATGGGTTGTTACATTTGTCAACCCAAACGGCATAACCAACCACTCAAGCAATCTATCGGGTGTACGAAAAGTGATCTTTATATTACCTTTAGCCACTCTCAACCAGTGAAACCTTGTTGCCAAATAAAGCTAAGAGAAAACATTCGTCCTGAGTAATTGATCGAAGAGGTCTAATGCAAGGCAACAAATAGCGCTTTTTCTTTATTGGCTTATTCAATTCTCGATAGTCGACGCATAATCTTAGGGAGTTATCAGCCTTAGTAGCAAAAATGATAGGCGCTTCCTATATAGAATTACTTATTCGAATAAAGCCTTTGTACAATAATTCCAAAACCTGCTTGTCCAACTCTTTTCTTTCCTTTAGAGCCATATGCCTAAGATGCATCACTATCGACCTTGTGTCTTTCTCGAGATGAATATGAAATTCGATTTCTCTTCGGGGAGGGAGATTGGAAACTTCTTTGAAAATGTATGGATAGTCCTTCACTACGGGCATACACGATAGCTCTTCCCATGACAGGCTAAGTGAATACAAATATACCTCCATAACAGAATTACCAGTCTTACAACATAGAATCAAATCAAGTCTTTCGTCCTTCCTCAATCGGATCATCCTCCTATCACAATCCAACACTACCCCATAGTGAGACATCTAATTCATTCCTAAAATCAACCCATACCATGAAAAGTTTATTACATATTCGTCATTAGGGAACTCCACATGCTGGATGTGTAACTTTAAATTACAACATGACATCGATAAATGGGTCGATCCCCCGATAGGATTCAACATTGATATAGATTCATGCACAAGACCAGGTTTTAGGGCTAAACTAACGACTAATGCACTTATAATGAATGAATGAGATGCACCAGTGTCAAATAAAGTACGAATAGGAGAATCGGAAAAATCAACACACCTTCCATCACAATCTGTTTCCCTTCTCCTTAGCTGACGGTGGTGCTTTACTAGAGGTAGGAACAACATCCAGAGCATATGCCTTCACCATCTAACCTTCGCCCTTCAAAGCTGGGAAATCCTTTTTCATATGTCATCACAATTATAACACTACACTTTCTTTTGAGATGGAGCCGCCTTATAATCCTTCGCCAAATATCCCACCTGGTTACAGTTATAACACTTGCCTTTCGAAAGGTTCGTCCTACAATTCTTGGCTATATGTCCCACTTTCTGATAACTATGACAAGTAACCACTTGCTTCTTGCATTATCCTCCTTGCAATCCATTTATTTTACGCTTTCTTTATTGCAGCACTCTCCTTCCTTAACCCGATCCTCGACCAAAGTTCTATTCGGAGAATTAAGTAATGCCGCCTCTACCAATCCCTCAAATTTCGCTCTATATGGAATCTGATTCGATGCTACTTCTCTCAACGGTGAATTCGAAACTTTTGCAAACTTCAATGCCTTCTTCTTCGATGTATTTACTAACTTAAAAAATCTAACCGACTCATTGAACCGACTAACATACTCTCCAACAGTCATTTCTTCTTACTTCAGATGAATAAACTTTTCCAACAACAGATCCCTCTCAGGACCAAAAACAAACTCAGTCTCAAACCTTGTCTTGAACATCCTCCAAGTAATAGTATTCTCATCTATTTTAGCCGTCACCACTTCCCACCAACATGTCGCCTCATCTTTCAAATGCCAAGTAGCTAATTGTCTCTTAGTAGCATCACCAAGCCCTAACAGGTTGAAACTCTTTTCATAATCATTCAGCTATGCCCGAGTCATGGAGCATGATTCCATATTGAGAAAACGCTTCCAACCAAGGTGGGAGAAATTCTTACACAGTTTAGGAAAGTCAATGATTGATGGTGCTAGGGTTGGAATCACACCTTGGTTAGTAGTTGTAGTCGTGGTGGCTATGGGTTCGCTAAGGTTGGCACTAGCTTGTCTTATCGCCTGAATATAGCGTTTGAACCATATTGGAATATTTACTCTGGGGATATCCAGTACTCAGGTGCTAGTCCCTGCCCTAGTTTCTACTCCACAGTATTGGTTGCATTAGTCTCTGTTATAGTTACGACTGAATTTCTCATTTCATCTGTCCGTAAAAATGAGATTCATTAGCAACTTATTGGTAGATAGTAAACAAAATTAGAACGATAATTGGGTATGTACATAAGCATTTATTTCCTATATATATAATAGAAAATAAAAATACGCCCTCTCAATACGTTCCTAATTCCTATCCTAGTTCCTAACCTAGCTCTGATACCAAATGTAACAACCCGCCCTTTGATCCCAGTTCCAACGCCCGAACGAACATCAACAACTCGAGAAATGAAAGGATGGGTCTTTTGGGTAAGATAAAATATATACAAGATATCAGATATAGTTCTAACTGATGCTATCTAATAACTATCTACTTTCAAAGTCTCATAATGAAAGGAAATAAAATAAAACACATCAATAATAACCATAGTCACGTCACCATAACATGTCTATAATGTCAAATACATATGTCCAAACAATACAACTATAACCCAATCCATACCAATAGTCAAATCTAGGTTACAACGCTTATTTACATCATATACAATATATATAAATGAGTCTCTGTCTCTGATACCATCTCGTTTCCAAACTCCATCAATCTGGATATATAGAAAAAAAAAAGAAGAAGGGGGTTAGACATAAGTCTGGTGAGTGGGCCATATTTTTACTCTACATATACTACAAGAATAATAATATAACATGATAAGAATCTATCACTCGGAAACCTCACATCATGTCATCACATCACACCTAACTATTATACAAATCTAGTGGTACCACATCATCACTATATGGATTGACTTCCCTGAACCAACCTCATGCCCTATAAGGTCTCCTATTCCCCATCACTATGTAAATCACGTATAGGACTCACTATCCTGGACCATCCGAAGCCTACAGGAAAGTTTGTCATCCTCGTACTAATTAGACTCATATCCTTGTCCGTCCATAGCCTATAGGGTCGCTTAACATCCTCATCATCCACGTGACCCGTTGAAGCACCACAAGGGAGCAATGTAATACCTGGATCACCTACTTGTGTCATAGGTGTCTGTATCTACATATGTATTTGTATCTGTATCTACATCCAAATTCGTATCTACATCCATGTTTATATCCCGTGGCGTCTACCAATGCCACAGACTCATTCACGTTCACTATCATATCATGTTTTCGCATTTTAATAACATATATATTAATTTCAAATAGCAACCACTTGTCACAAACATTCACTCAATTTGTAACGCTGTCGTTTGCCTCATCAATAGCCTCCGATCGCCTTCCATAACACTAGAGAAACAATACTCGCATTAATCGTTTACTATTTATATAGGCCCTTCTAGGTCCAGGTTCAACCTGAGCCCAAAATAGGCCGTTAGTGCCCAGGTTACACCTACCGGTGGACCGACGCACGTAATTCCCGGTAGTTGCTATATTGTAGAAATTGGTGGTTTCATCGTCATTTCTACCTCTATTCCACCTCCAGTCACTTGGGAATGAACCTAATACCCAACCCTATGTTTCTAAGTCTATTTTATCACTTTATTTTATCAAATTGAATATACATTCATCAATTTTCCATACTCTAGCATATCCTAGTTCTAATTCATTGTTATTAACCAATTCCCTCCTAAATCCCCCATTTGATCTGAATTTTTTTAGTTATGTTATTCTAGACTACAATAGCCAGCATATCAAAATTAAAGTGATATAATTGCATTACATGAGGAGAAAAGAACGAATCACTCACCCAAGATGCTCTCCACTGCTTAGATCTCTGATGTTCGGCCTGTTGTGTCTCCGTGCTTCAAAGTTTCGCCTCTAAATTGCTTTAGGTTCATAGTCCTCTTCAATATCTTCACAACGCTTCCGATCTCGTGAATTTTCGTTGAGTTTTAAGGGAGATTTTGATTCTTGGTATGTTAAAAAGAAGAAGAGATAAGGAAGAAGTAGTCGGTTCTGAAAATTGAAAGTGAATACCCAAGTTAGTTTTTAAATGGAAGGAGGAAAAGTATTTGTCCGCTCAAATTCAAATTTCAAACTTTAGGTTTTTAGCGCCCGTTCGACTGAAAACCATTTCGTCCATATTTTTTCATATAAACTCCAAATGAGGGAAACAAAAATACTACATGGATCATAAAAACGAGATGGTCACAATGAAGTTAGTTTCATTGTCAAGTACCAAAGTTAAAAAAATGACTATTTTGCCCCTTCTTATTTTAAATTTATCTTTTCAACACATTTTTTTTGATATAATAGATGTGTGACCTGGATCACACGGTTGTTCATGTATTAAAATAATAGTAGAAATATTCAACTAACAGGCCTTGTCGGTAGTCAATAGTTTAGTACAAGCATAGCATAAAACTGCCCAAATATATACATACCCAAATAGTCATTCAAACCATACAACATATAATATACATAGTGTCATTCAAACCATGTTTTTAACGCATTAAATTCAATTATATTCACATTATTATATTATAAATATTTTATTAAAATATTTTCTAAATTTCTAGGGTGTCACAAGTATCGTATTATAGGAACTATAGATGGGTCGAATCAAGAGGAGAAAAATGCAAATGAGGACGAACCATCACAAGAAAGTAAAGAGGAGAGTGACACAGAGATTGAAGCGCCAATGAGGAAGAGGCAAGAAGTTGATAACACAATCAAGTCTAACTACAAAAATTGAAATTAAACTATCCTTGCTCTTTGCTTACAAAGATCATATTGCTTCTAGCTTTTGGAATTCTATGGTAATTTTATTATTTTATTTTAGCAACTAGACTTTTAATTATTTGAGTGTATGTGTTGTATCATTTTGTTTATGCATACACCAAGAGATGAAGTTAGAATTGTCAAGCTTTACAACCATGTTGGACGCATAAACAATGGGATTCAAGCAAGGAATGCAATTTTGTTAAGGGTGTAGTAGCTGAATCAGTTTTCAAGCAAACAATAAAACATGCATATGAAAATGTTGATAAGGCTTTGATCGATGGTTTTATAAAAATGTTCTATCTGGAAATGGATACATTTCACCTTTCGTTTAGTGAGTTGACAATTACTATTGATGAAGCACTTCACATTACTAGCCTTTCTGTAGATGGAAAAGTAGTTATGGGACCACTTGGAAGTTCAAGAGGGATAAGCGATGAAGATGTATATGATTCGTTGGATAAGTGTCTTCGCATTAAAGAGGAAATGGCTAACGAACTATTGGGTATGGAGAAAAAAGTCTCTTTGGAGTGACTAAGAACTACATTATTTGGTACTCAAGAGTCAAAGGGTGTAGATAGGAAAAGGCAACGTGCGATTGCATACCTATTTTGCATCATTGGCGTGTTAGTTTATGGTAAAAAAATCCAGAAATAAAGTCTCGTTACATTTTCGCACTGCCTATATGAGTTAACGAAAATGCGCAGTTACTCCCTAGGCGCCCATATGCTTGAGTTGTTTGTTTTATAATTTCGCTTAAGGTACAAAAAAATATGAACGTCAAATTGTCGGTTGTATGATTTTACTTCAGGTGTGAGTAAAATAAAAATCCTAATTAAATGTTATGTCATCTGTTTCTGTTTGATGGATCGTGTATAGTTTTGGATATATGAGCACTTCTCGATTTTGTTTGGGATTGTTTAAAGGATATTCGAGATCATTACCCAATTTAGCAATTTACCTTATACAATGGTCTCATTGTTTGTTTTGAAATAGTAGTTGTACCTTCCTTAAAAAATCATTTGTCAGTTAAGATTTTTTTCACTAATACCTGCTATAACTTTCACTTTAGAGACAAAAAATAAAATCTTTGGTAAAATCATGCGGATGACGCACTCTAATGTAGGAGCTTTTAGCTGGAGTGAGTAGAGAACCATCTTGTTAATTGGAGTTTGGCATCAAACCATGCTATATTCCCTTAGGATTGTGATGCAATGTACATGAAGCAGTGTAAGTCCATGTCACATCTGTTTGTGGCATGTCCACAAAAAATGATTTACTTAGCCCATGCTTGCTAGCGAACACAATTCACTTGTTGTACGCATTGTAAGTTCAAATATCACACTCAGTGATTAAACATTATATGTAAGTTTACTATTAATCTAACAATTATACTTGTAGAAATAGAGACTTCAACATATTGTTAACTTTATTAGACCATGCACACCTAGCGATTCAATGTCCCAAGTGTTTTATTTTGTTGGCCCAAGCCAAAACAAACATCTCTCTATATTTCTTCAACCAATTTTCAAGACATACATGACTGATTTTTTCTGTTTCATAAGCCATTCATCATGAAACAAGTTTAAGTTTCGATGGTACTCTTCTTCTGAAAATATCTTTGAGTACATTAATACAGTCATCCCAAAAATGCTGGTATTCCCTTTTTGCTTCCTCATCCTCTGGTCATCTCTTTATCGTCAATCAATACTCGTTTGTTTTTAATAAAATTTGGCTTGTAATTTGATTAAACATTCTTCGATATATGACGTACATAAAGAATATGACATGCCGTTAGAAATACACTCACCACTGCATTTGTAAGAGTAATTCGGCATACGTTACAATAACACTTGGAATTTCTTTCTCTCTATACAATTTTCTTACACATTAGATACCGATATATATGATTTTGCAGTCTCTCGACTTATAAAAGCAATCATGATGATAAAGGATGCCCTCGTGGATGTTTACGAAACCATATGGAAACATAGTAACTTATAACGATCTATCTTGAACATGTAAGCAAAGTACAATATCCGATGAAAACACTATGTAAGAATAACAGATATAAGATGATCAAAGAAAAGATCAGAAACTTGATTGAATGTGCCATTAAGTCTATGTTACATGAAATAATGATGACTACTAGCTAATTTCATAATCCACTGCATAATCAATCTACCTTCTGTATTTTATGGTTTAAGTTTCGTTTTTTGTATTGTAAACATTTCTTACAGTTGACTGGTTTTCTGGGTTATCGATTTTAATAGCAGTTAAAATATTATGTGGCCTAGCTGCACTATTGGTCATTTTTTTAATAGTCTCGACTTCACAAGCTTTCAACCTCACCATATGTGGATGTCTGGTTAGGACATTACGAAGCTTATGATTGTGGCGTCCAGTCCTTACATTCAGTATCAATGTTCCATCACGTTGACAACTTGCACTTAACTCAAATGGATAACGTTTTATATTGCCCGTACTTCTTTGTTTTTATAGTGTTTTTGGAACATAATTCTTTGCCCTATGATCGATATACTCTCGACCTCTTTTGCATATAAGACCATTCATGATCCTTTTCCATTAGAATGTAAGTTTATCATTTTTGTTCTTTTTGTCACAATAATACAATTTACATCAACTTCATGATCTATGCACTAATCTCGTACGTTTTCAGTTGATTCAAAACTCTACAATATATATTAACAACATAATTCAACACAGATAAACAATATAGATAAAATTTAATGAATTAATTATACCAAATCGACTTTGAAATGGGAAGTTAAATCAAGATAATCTGAATACTGATTTATCAAATCGTCAACTTCTACATTATAATCCTCGTTGGTATCATCTTTCCAAATTCATTGCAATTACCCCCTTCAGTTATTTTTTTCCATAACCATTCTTCAATATCTTAAAAAAATTGAATATTAATTACATTTTTTTAAAAAGGCATGTTAATAGGTCAGAAGTAAATTCGGCAGCTAGATACCGAAATTAATTACATAGTTCGACATTGACATGCCGAACTAAATTACAAAACTCGGCTGGGTGCTACCGAACTATAATGATATGTTCGGCTGTCCCCTATCGTACTTATTGTTTGAACTTCTTTTCCACCATCATCACATAATAGGGTTTCATCATGGTTTTTACTCTAATCGATCAACTTACTAATCAAGAATTTATGAAAATAATCCTAAAACTCTACAAAACCCTTACTTTTTTTGAAAAGTTAGATTACCTGATCATCTTCTTCAATAATCTGCATGTTAAATGTTTTTCTGAGTAAAAATCAATATGACGACCCACATTTCGAAAGGTTTAAGTCGACAATAAACCACACATGTCCAACTTAAAATAATCCAAAACACATATAATCAATGGGATTTTATTAAGAAAAATAAGAAAAGAAGAAAAAACACAGAATCTCACAGCGGAATGACAAAATATAATAATCAAATAAACAATTCATGAAGCTGTTTATACTATACATTTGATTAAAATTTTACAACATCTATCAGAGTTATATATACAATAGAACAATAGATTAATGCAATGGAACAAACAATGCGGTGGAATAATACTAGTAATGATAATATACCAATCTTCGTCTTCATCCTCAAGAATAATAATCTTCAATGCACTAAAATACTCAGAGCTGACCCGAGCATAAAGTAAAACAATACACTCGAGTCAGAACTAAAATATACTCATGTGAGTCAAATCAATATCACATATAACATGAATGTAATAGCGTCAGAGATGTTTACGGGGTTTTACATCCCCTATCCAGTGTACAATGTGCGTGCAATAACTAAGAGATGTTACGGGATTTTCCATCTCATAAGGATTCATCAAAATATCTATATATAGTAGAATACGCTATATATGTAATGTCTAATCAATAAAATATATATTTTTCCTAGCGTTAAGGCTTTACATTAATCCCCTTAATGCGTTTTTAAGCATTGTCGTACAGTTTGTATATAATACAACCAGTAGAACATCGATAGATAGGGATGCGCCATGATACGACAACACTAAACCAAACTCTTAGTAGTCTCATATAAGGATAAAAGTATGACAAGGCATCTGAGGCAATGCCCAAGGTAGTATGCTACCGGTTCGAGTCGCCAGGCTGGTGGTAACGCATCGCCACAATGACCGCCCATCGCGTCCACCCATCCCATATCGAGTCAAATGGAGGTTATCCCAAATCAAGGTGCACCAATCGAAACCAACAAAAAAGGTAATAGTATGGACCAAGTCTACAAGAAAAATTGAAGAACAGGTGTCCGCTAGGGGTAGCTAGCCCACTTGGCCTGGTTCAAGCCGTCCTGTTTTAGTCATTTCAAATTGACACCAGTGTCGGGACTATCCATCATCGTTCTCTTTTTTCAAATCCAGCAACGTACACCAAATCCAACCACTTCATTCCGGAGTCTCCTCCGCGTACACAGTTGTTAAAGTGGTTCCAACATTGACAGAGAGTATGCCAATAATCGGCCTCGGTCTCTTTAGCAACCAAACGTCATTTTACACACCGGTTGGCTCTTTTACATTTCAAAACGATTCATACTTGATATCAAAATATCATATTAACTTCAAAATATCATTCATTTCAAAATCATCATATTCACTTCGAAATCAATTTCATTTCAAAATCATTTTATTCACTTCGAAATCAATTTCATTTCAAAATCATTTTTTCACTTCGAAATCAATTTCATTTCAAAATCATTATATTCCCTTCAAAGGGGAATGCTATGGATAATAGAACTGGACTAAAAATCAGATCTGGAACTTGGAGTGTTTTCTTTTCAGGCGAGTGGATTTAAATTATATATCTTTTATGTTGATGATATATATTATCGTTAGATTCCCGTTAAATATTTTAATTCAACATTTGAACTAATTTCAGTAATCAGTTCTACTAGTTAGTTATGTTGAAACTGTAAATTTTATAAGAGAAGTGTACTTATATTTAAATATTATTTATATGGAAAAAGAAAGGAATCCAATTAAATATAAGTAATATTAAGCTTAAAATTATAGAGAAAGGCATAAGCCTAAACGTGAGAAATTTACAGTAAATTATGTTAAAACTCAGGGAATGAAATAAAAAAGGGAATTATAATAACTTGATTTGAAAGTTAGTGATAGATTAGTTGGCTGGTTTAGAAAATGAAATACATTTCCATAGTTTAATATCGCAAGAAAAATGGTAAACGTAACTGCAAGAATAAAAGCAAGAAAAATGGAATTAGTGCAAAATAGAGACATTACTGTATTTTGCATTATCCAATAATTAAAGGAACAATAAAAGAAATATCTCGCAGTTATGAGTTATTGTTTATGGCATTATTTAGTATTAAAATATGAAAATGGATTTTAGTATAGTTCTTGTAACCAACCAAATAGAATAGAACTACTTCCTAGAATAAAAAAGAATAAGGTGAAGAGTTAAAGAAATTAAAGAAGAGGAAATAATCAAGTTAAATATTTGACAAGACTAGAAATAATAAATAGAAAATGTGACTAGATCTTCATTTACTGCGCAGATAGTAGAATAAAAAGTAAAGCAATTATTATGATAAGTAATTGGTGACAGTTGGACGTAGTCCCAAGCTAGGACTGTCATATAATATAAGAGAACTAAAGAGAATTTAGTATCACAGTAAAAGAAGACAAACTAGAATAGAAAAGAGACACTTGCAATTACATTTATAACATGTAGGTTATAAAAGAAAGAAAAAAATATAAAAGTGACAATTGCAAATATAATTGTAACACGTAGGTTATAACTAAAAAGAAAGAAATCGAAGAGGCTTATTTTATCAAACTTAGATCTTGGATTAAGTTAATAAGCAAAAATAATAGAAGTGGCCCGTACCGGCAGCATTCCCTTTCAGGTCTAGGACAGATGGTCTCACACATGGGTGTGGCTGGGCATGTTGATTAGGGTAAATAGGTAGCCAACAGAATAAGAAAAGTAGACTAAACATATAATAAAAGATTAGACGTAGGGTCTAATAAAATGGTAAGGTGCATTTGGAGCAGCTCGAAGGGAATCTGGATAAAGAGCATAACGAAGCAGTTCATCGCAGATTTTTAGTACAGAAAGAGCACGTCCAACTTAGTTATTTTAGGCTAGAAGGAAGTACGAGACTTCAACGGGACGTGAGAATACTCTAGGATGGCCCTGTGGGGCAGGCCTAACGAAGCTGCACCCTCGGAGGCAGTTCTGTAGGTGTTTCACAGCACGCGCGCGCATACGCGCAAAACGAGATCAGCAAAATCCATATGGCTGCTCGTGAACACGAGCGAATTCCTGTCGCCTCGGTAGACCATTCGACGATCCGACCGTACAACATCGACTTTCCTTTTCGTGCCTCGGCATTTTGTTGAGTGGATGATGAGAAATCGAGGGAGAAAGTCAAGCTATTTTCGTCCATTGAAGTTTTAAAAGAGGCGGTTGAAGTAATAACTAGGGTTTTTAGTGCACAATGAAAATTTTCAAGTCCTTATATAGAAAATTTCATGGCACTGTTCATCCGTAAAAATTTCAAACTCCAAACGAAGCGTGTCGCCTGACGTTCTATATGTTATACCCCTATTCCGAACACAATGGAACATATATCGGGAGCCAGTTCCATCATATTCATAAGGTAGCTTTTCAAATTCAGATTATTTTAATTGAAGTTCTGAAAATAAATTTTATGCGTTTCAAGCTCGCACGACCAAACGATAAGTCCGATCGCTACAAAACATGAAATCCTATAATAATTCACTATTACGGATCTGATGAATCTGGTTTCGTCGAAATCCAAGACAGTGTTCAAAAAGACTATTTTACACGTTAATTAAAATAAAAAAATTTCAAAATCAATTTAATCACTTTTAAATACAATCATTCTTGTTTAAACAAATTTAAATCAACTTTTGAAATCGTTTTCATTTACATTAAATTCAAGATTCCATTATTTAAACAATTCCAGTATTTAAATATAACAATTAAATTGTCAAATAAATCACTATATTTGAAATATAATTTATTTATATTTTAAAATTTAACTTTTAAAATGAATTCAAATAATAAAACAGCTACTTCCATTTTACAGTAATTCAACATCTTTGCAATTATTGTATACAACAAAAGTTATCCATTTCTTACTAAATGAATGTTTTCTTATTTCTGAAATTTATACTTATCAAAATACAATTTCATATAAATAAACTTATGCTTTTAATTTTAATAAACATTCATTCGATTCTTTATTAACTTAACATTGATTATTTCAATTTCTGTTATCAATTACTTATAATGCGCTATCATTTAATTTACTTTCTAATATAAGTTACATCTTTTATCTCATTGAATTTTGTTATTTAAATTTTTTATCTAAGTTCATATCCAATAAATTACATTAATAAATCCTTAAATTTTTATTTCTAACCACTTTTGTTCAATAATTATATTAAATTTAATAATTTAAAATAGCTAAAAAAATATGGGTCGTTACAAATTCCCCTACTAATTTCGTCCTCGAAAAGGGGTTAAGTAAGGAATCTAACATTTGATATATTTTACTCAAAATAATCAACATACAAAACATAAAAATCTTATTTTGCAAAACCTTTACTACGCTTGCTATGCCACTCCGATATCAGCTTATTTGTAGAACAAGCTATAAAAATATTTTAAAGTCTCAAAATTTTTCTAACACCCGAATTTACGGAAAATTTCGGCAACGTCTCCTTTGTGCGGCTCGACCGTAAAAATTTACAATACAGACATATATATAACAAATATACATCTTATCTCAATGATGAGGCATCCCGTAGGGAAAAACATAAAAGTAGGGTATGTATTCCGAGATATGTAGCTTATTATTATTAATACGAACGAGTTCGCTCATATTAAGCGAGCAAAAGCGTGTCGAATCACATATACGTCCAAACGGTCTTCTCATGTACCCATCTCAACTCAATTTTGAATATTAGTCACTTATAAAAAGATATAGAAACATGTGTGAGTTTAATAGAACCGTATAACACGAATTCTAAATCCAAATCATAAGCACAAGCATTAATACACAACATAATAATCATATGTAACCAAAAGCAGTAATAACAATGATTTACAACAAAGAAAATCATCCAACAATTAATATTCATCCAATTGGTTTGCTTTCAATTTATTCACATCTTATTTCATTCAAGTTCAATTTATTCAAATTCAATTATTTCACTTTATGTTAACACATTTCATATCAATTCATTTATGGACCATTCATAAAAATCATTTTATTAGTTCATTTCATTTCAATACGTGAAAATTATTAATTTACAGAGAACGTTAGAACTAAACATCGAGTTTCTTTCCAAATCATCTTTGAAATATATACTCATATCTTATATATATATATCAAGTCATATTTAGAATTTTAAATCAAAAATCTATTTATTGAATCAAATGCGTAGCAAAGCTACTAAGTGGCCTCTCCCACTTTGAGACTTGAAAATGAATATCGAGGATGCGACCACCATCACCGAAATTATTTTCCAGCGACAGAAGAGGGGAGTACATGACTCGTTTCCTTTTAAAATCCTTTTGAAACAATTCTATTCATAAATATTTTTAAATAATACTAATATTATTTTCAAAATCTTAGAAAACAATTTCAAAAGCATTGGGATTTAACTTCTCAAATTCTCTGTCTAAATTCATTCTTTTAACTTAAACTGAAATTAGATTTTACTTAAGTTCTTTACATAAGTTTATGAAAATCCATAAACTCAAATTAGTTAAGTTAATATTTTCAAACTTGGTTTTATAACCATTTACTTCATATTCAATTTATTTAGTATATCTTCCTTTACTACTAACAACACTTAACATCTATTCCATAAAATAATTTACTTAAGTTTATAAACATTTTATACAACACTTCTTATGTTTATTTCACTTTACTCTTAAGTTAATATTCGTTTCTATAAAATAACATTCAAAAATATATTCAATTCTCCTTTTACAATTCAAGTTGAATTGCATTTTATGACTTAAGTCATTTTCATTTCTTAGTTCCATTACCAATTTTACTTTTCTTAAGATAAACTTCATTTCATTAACTAAATTTATTTAACTTTACCTAAGTTAATTCTTTTATTTCATATCTCAAATTTAATTTTTCTCTTGTTTGCTTAACCAAAATGTTCAACCATTTTAAAATTTGGTTTTACTTTCCTGTTTAAATTCATAAGTTGTAAACTTATTTCTTATCTATACTATTTTCAATTTATAAGTTCAAAAACTATTTTCATGTGCTTATCAAATCATACTTGGATTTTTTTTCCACAATCAAAACTTGTTTTATCAAAATAAAAATCCAATAGTAAATTTATTAAGGTAGCAATTTATCACTTAGAAACTCGAAAATGAATAATGATGATGCTATAGTCATCCCCATAATTATTTTCCAGCGACTAAAGTGAGTTCAATGCTTTTATTTCTTTCAAAATTCTTTGTAAAATATATTTCTAGTCAAAAACACTATCGAATTATTATTATTATTTATGAAAACGTTGAAAACAATATTTTTGAAAATCAATGGGATTTTAAATTCTAAAATTCTCAACTTTTAAATCCTTTCTATTTATAAGCCATATTATAAATATACTTATACAATTCCATTACCTTTTTATGAAAACATTTCATTAATTTGCATCTTTGCTATTGTAAATAATTCTTGTTGTAATTAGATTTCAATTCAATCTAATTATCGAACGCTTCGTGAAATAGAGTTCACAAATTATTCGTATTTAGTTTAATTCAATCAATAATCGATGATAACTAAATATTATCATCTCCTAACAACAAACATCCATAACTAAATTCGTAATTTCGTAAACCTATATGGTTATTTATGGAAGATTATTTCTTTTTATAAATAGAATATAATTTAGGTAAAATTATTCATTTACCCCATTTTTAATACAATATTACGTCAACTTGCATCGTTTAAGTGTTTAGAAATCCCTATCGATAACATGGCGCCTCATGTACCGACCAGAATTCATAAACAACTCAACAGATAAGTAAACACAATATAAAACATTTTATAAGACTAATAAATACTCGCTCTCATATATATATATATATACACACACTCAACAAACTCATTCTAGGGTATTACTACCCTATCTCTAATGAGTCCAACCCCAACAAAGCTAAGGTCATCGCTAAACCAAAGTTCTGATATCAACTGTGACGATCCATATTTTAGAAGGTTTAAGTCGACAATAAACCATACATGTCCAACCAAAACAATCCGAAACATAGATAATCAATGGGGTTTTATTAAGAAAAATAAGAAAAGAAGAAAACAACACAGAATCTCGCAGCGGAATGACAAAATATAATAATCAAATAAACAGTTCATGAAGCTGTTTATACTATACATTTGATTAATATTTTACAACATCTATTAGAGTTATATATACAACAGAACAATAGATTAATGCAGTGGAACAAACAATGCGGTGGAATAATACTAGTAATGACAATATACCAATCTTCGTCTTCATCCTCTAGAATAATAATATTCAATGTACTGAAATACTCAAGGCCGACCCGAGCATAAAGTAAAACAATACACTCAAGTCAGAACTAAAATATTCTCATGTGAGTCAAATCAATATCACATAAACAGGAGTGTAATAGCGTCAGAGATGTTTATGGGGTTTTACATCTCCTATCTAATGTACAACGTGCGTGCAATAACTTAAGAGATGCTACGGGATTTTCCATCTCATAAGGATCCGTCAAAATATCTATGTATAGTAGAATACACTATATATGTAATGTCTAATCAATAAAATAAATATTTTTCCTAGCGTTAAGGCTTTACATTAATCCCCTTTAACGCGTTTTTAAGCATTGTCGTACAGTTTGCATATAACACAACAAGTAGAACGTTGGTAGATAGGGATGCGCCGTGATACAACAACACTAAACCAAACTCGTAGTGGTCTCGTATAAGGATAAAAGTATGAAAAGACACGTGAGGCAATGCCCAAGATAGTATGCTACCAGTTCGAGTCGCCAGGCCGGTGGTGGTAACGCATCGCTGCAACGACCACCAACCGCGTCCACCCATCCCATATCGAGTCAAAGGGAGGTTATCCCAAATCAAGGTGCACCAATCGAAACAAAAAACAAAGGTAATAGTATGGACCAAGTCCACAAGAAAAAATCGAAGAACAGGTGTCCGCTAGGGGTAGCTGACCCACTTGGCCTGGTTCAAGCCGTCTTGTTTTAGTCATTTCAAATTGACACAAGTGTCGGGGCTATCCATCATCATTCTCTTTCTTCAAATCCAGCAACGTACACCAAATCCAACACTTCATTCTGGAGTCTCCACCGCGTGCACAGTTGTTAAAGTGGGTCTAACATTGACAAAGAGTATGCCAATAATCGGCCTCGGTCTCTTTAACAACCAAACGTCATTTTACACACCGGTTGGTTCTTTTACAGTTCAAAATGATTCATACTTTATATCAAAATATCATATTCACTTTAAAATATCATTCATTTCAAAATCAACATATTTACTTCGAAATCAAATTCATTTCAAAATCATTTTTTTCACTTCGAAATCAATTTCATTTCAAAATCATTTTATTCACTTCGAAATCAATTTCATTTCAAAATCATTTTTTCACTTCGAAACCAATTTCATTTCAAAATCATTATATTCCCTTCGAAATCAATTTCATTTCAAAATCATTTTTTCACTTCAAAATCAATTTCATTTCAAAATCATTATATTCCCTTTGAAATCAATTTCATTTCAAATCATTTCAAATTTCGACTTAGGTTATAACTTTATTTTAACCACATTCGTATTTAAATCAACGATTTAGACATAAAAAGTTCCCAACATGAATAGTTTGAATTTTTGAAAATAGTTTGAAAATTTTAAATAGTTAAAAAGTTTAAATAGTTTAAAGATTAAAAACAGTTTGATATAAAATAGTTTGAGTATTGAAAATGGGTTATATTTTAAAATGGTTTCAATATTTAAATAATTTGAAATTTTAAAAAGATGAATTTAAAACAGTTTATTGTAAAATAGTTTAAAGTGAAAATAGTTTCAAATTTAAAACCGTTTCTTTCCATTCCAATAATTCTGGACTCAGGTCCAAATTTCAATCAAACCGGTTTAATTTCAAATCTTTCAATTTAAATTATCTTCAATCTCAAATCAATTTTAAATCGACTCAAATTCGATTTAAATTCAAATCAACTCAATCTCGATTTCAATTCGAATTAACTTCGATTTCGATTTCGATTTCAATTCCAATTAACTTCAATTTCGAAACGTTCATTTTAACTTCAATTTTGATTCAACGATTCGATTCAATGGTTTGAATTTCAATTCAATTCTTATTTTAAACCATTTCAATTTATATAAATTTCAAGTCTGATTTCAATTTACCGATTTAGACCACTTAAATTAAATTAAACTTCAATGTTCAATTTAAGGTTCATATCTTTAAAATAATTCAATTTCGAGCTCAAATGTTGAAATATCCATTTATATCACTTTTACTTAAATAAATTCGAAGTTCAAGTAAAAGTTCAAACCTTTAAAACAATTTCAATTTCCATAATTCAAGTCATATGTCGATTATAACTCCACATTCTGAATTTAATACTTCAAAACAATTTCTTTTAACCAATTTTGATTTCAAAATATCAAAACTCGAATTCGAAATTAATTCAGTTCTCATAAATTCAAATTTTCTTTTTTAAAACAATACCATTTAAATAAATTCAATTCAAGAATTTAAAACCATTTAATTTAACCAATCTGTTGTCCGTATATAATTTTCTTTTCTATGGCCAAGTGATCAGTTATTTTGATTTTAATTTCAAGGATGGATATATAACATGTCAATCCAAATCAAAGTGTCATAGATATATATCATTTCAACCTATTTCTTAATTTATTCGAAATAATTCAAATAATAGTCTTATATACTGTAAGCAACATACATGGTGATAACAAGATATGTTTAAAATAAATAAACATTCAATCATCCAAAATATCAACCAATAGTCATCCATCACAATCAATATTCAAAACAGTCAATATACAGTTGACTGGTTATCAATATCGGGTGTTTAAATAGCAATTCAATTTCAATTTCGATTTAACTTTCAATTTAAATTCCTATCAGTTCAAACCATATGTCCCTTTAAATGTCAGTTAAATTACCAAACAACAGTCAATAAAAATAAATCACTTCATGATTTTGATCTAATTAATATCAGAATATATTTGTGACGACCGCCCATGACCCCTGCACCGAATCTAAAGATAAAGCGCTGTAAAGTGTGCCAGGCGACCATGGACGATTGTCAAGGTAAGATTTAAAACAAAAAGAATCTATCGTATTACTCACAGCGCATGGACAAAATACAATAGAACATATGTATAGTGAAGCTTTACAGAACAAAATGACATCATATAAAACTCCATAATAGTTGAATACAAGCATCCACATATTCAATACATCCAGCCTCACTACAAATCTCTCAGAGAATACAAAACAGCGGAATATCCAGTACATATAAGAAGATAATATGCAACCCTCTAGCTCGTCTTCGATATCAGCATCGTGAGAAGAGAACAGCACCTGTCACCTGCTACCTAGTCTGCCCGTCCCAAAAATGGACGAACAGCCCAAGGCAATAAGAATTAAAACATAAAGCCTTGAGTCAGACAACAGTCTCAGTGAGCAGTAAATTAACTAACAACATACCAAAAGAGCATAAAGGAAAAGGAATAGGAATACAACCCTCCCACTCCAACCTCATTCTACAGTGATAGCCCCCAGACACACACTAAGCAGAAGCAAACATAGCAGAGCATACAATTTAAAGTAAAACCACTATCACTCGAGTCAAGGGCGATGTTTTCCAAGTACCAAGGCCTAAATCAGATAAGCACCCAGAAAATACCGCTCTTGAGTCCGAATGACGATACAACCAAACATCCATGACTCTGGCTATCACTGTTATCATTGCTTCGATATCACCGTTAATTGAATGACCGGCACATTCTTTCAGCCGTCCGTCAAGGGCTAATGGAAACCCCGGTTCTAGACATAACTCCCGCACGTCGTCGCAGCCCGTGCCTAGGACTATCGAATCTGCCCAGAGTACTCAACCATCAACAGTTGGCCGTTGGGACTATCGAATCTGCCCAAACGTACTCTTGCTTAGAGCATGCTAGAACCTTCAACAACGATGCTATCCAAGCCTCCTAGTCATCCTCCTCGACGACTATTCTCATATCCATTCATTATCTTCAACTCGAATCATATCACCGAGTTATCAACATGCTTGGAATGATCCCGTCTGGATTAGACCAAGTCTTCATCACATGATTGCCTTGCTTCATTACATCCTCGCAAAGCCTCATCTCATCATCACATCATCAAATCTATGCATAAGAGCTTCATCATCCCGCTACATATGCCACGAGCAGCTTTCCCAATTCAAGAGCCTTTCCCTTAGCTTTTGAATCGTCTTCGGTCTAAATCTAATCATCAATCATCTAGTTCATAACAATCAATCAAATCAAACATCAATCCAAGCAATCAAGCATTCAAAAATGATCTAAGTAGACAATTATAACAATAATGGCATTTTCGTAATTAAAGAGTTGAAAGTCCAATAAGCATGAAAACATGGATTATATCTCTACAAACTTGATGAATGAACTTGCATAGGTTAACATATGATAAAATGGATGCAACATCATCATGAACAATGGATCTACATGGATCTACACATAGGATGAAGAAAATGCATGGAAATCACTAATTTAACACCAAATCGAGCCAACAATCCGATCTACTCCTTTGGATCCGTGTGAGAGATAATCACCACTCACCAAATCACCTAAACAAACCCAAATCAACACGCTTCAGATCTGGACAGCAAAGGATCAAGCTTGATCTATCACAAATCCGCTTCAAATGAAGAAATCTCTCTTGAAAAGATGAAGATCTTCAATCTAAGCTCTTGAATCTTCGATCTTGATCTTCGATTTGGATGGATGGAAGCACTAGATTAGAGTGGAGAAAAGAAGTGAAGGAGTGTAGAAGTCGAGCTCTCAAAATGGCAGCACTTCGTCGCTTCAAAATCCGGATCCCAAAAAGTGAGAACAACCCCTCCTATTTATAGCTGAAAACTGGCCTTAAGTCGTAACTCGGCTATCTTCTTAAGTCGGTGCCGACTCAACACCATGCCGACCTAGTGCCTTGCCGACCTAGTGCCTTGCCGACCTAAAAACTCAAGTCCTAACGACCTACAAAAATGCGCACCTGCGACTTAACACATAGGCGCGACTTAACTTAGGTCGCTGCCGACTTAAGTGCCTTGCCGACTCACAACTCAACACACGTTGCCGACTCAACTACCTACCGACTCAATTACCCTGCCGACCTAACACTTAACACCCAAACACTTAGGTCGCTCACAACATGTCCTTAGGTCGTTGCCGACCTAACTCTTAAGTCGGTCAACCCCACTTCCTTAACTCGGCAACGACTTAACAAATAACTTGTCAGACATGCTAACTACTAAGTCGTCCAGGTCTTAAGTCGACCACTATCTTAACTCGTCAGCCGACTTAACACTTAACTCACCACTATCCTTAAGTCGGTTAATACTATAAGTCGGTCAACTTCTTAGATAGGCTACTCCCTTAAGTCGGTCACTCGACCTAAGCCACCTTATGACTTAACTTCCTTAACCCGGTTAATCCCTTAGGTCGTCCTAAACTATCAACCGACTTAAACCACTCCCCTATCTTCCTTAGGTCGTCGCCGACCTACCACTTAGTCATTAACTCGTCCAGAACCCATAAGTCGGCTACGACTTAGTACTTAACCAAAATTCTTCCCAAAATCTGAAACAACCAAAAATGTTGAAAATTCCAGATTTGAACGAACTTTTCGATCCGTAAAAATACGGGTCGTTACATTCTCTCCCCCTTAGGAATTTCGCCCCCGAAATTCCAAACAAACAAAGCAATCAAAAACTATTCTGCACGCCTACCACCCATAGCAATCAACAAATCATGCATCCAATTCTAGCTTAGCATGCAGAATTCTAAAACTAGAACAAGTTACAATTTCGTTAGATGACACGACACCTTAGGGCCATACCTTGAAGAGTTCAGGATGAGCTGCCTTCATCCTCTCTTCCACCTCCCACGTACAGTCGTTATCATCGTCACTCCATTGTATCTTGAGCAACTTAACTATCTTCCTCCTAAGCTGTTTCGTGTCGGTTTCTACAACACGAAGCGGCTTACGAGGTCTTCTATCGACTGGATCAACTTCTAAGTCTTCACAGCTATCAGCAGAAACCACCGTACTTGAGTCGTGCACATACTTCCGTAGATATGATACATGAAAAACATTGTGCACACTCGACATCTTCTCTGGTAACTCCAATCTGTAGGCGAGCTTTCCAATTCGCTCGATGATCGGGAATGGTCCAACAAATCTCGGAGTCAATTTTCCTTTCTTCCCGAATCGGATAACATTCTTCAGTGGAGAAATCTTCACAAAAACCATATCTCCTACGTCGAATTCCAAATCCTTTCGACGTTTATCAGCATAACTCTTCTGACGGTCTTGGGCTGCCTTCATTCGTTGCCGAATGATCTCTATGCAATCTGAAGTCTGACGAACCATCTCTGGCCCAAGCATCAACTTTTCCCCAGTTTCCAACCAACATGTCGGAGAGTTACACGGTCTTCCATACAATGCCTCATATGGTGCCATACCAATACTTGACTGGTAACTGTTGTTGTACGCAAACTCCACCAAATGAAGGTGATCTTCCCATGATCCTCCGAAGTCCAAAACACATGCTCTAAGAAGATCTTCCAAAACTCGGTTGACTCTCTCGGTCTGACCATCTGTTTGAGGGTGATAAGCTGTACTCAAACACAACTCGGTTCCCAAAACTTCCTGGAAGCTCTTCCAAAATCCACTAGTGAACAATGGGTCTCGATCGCTCACTATATTCTTCGGAATACCATGGAATCGAACTATCCACTTAACATACAACTCCGCCAACTTTGATGCAGTCCTAGTCGATCGAACAGGAATGAATCTAGCACTCTTAGTCAGACGATCCACAATGACCCAAATTCCTTCATTTCCTGTTCTGGTTCTAGGCAATCCATCGATAAAATCCATCGACACTTGTTCCCACTTCCATGTAGGAACTTCTAATGGTTGAAGCAATCCGCTTGGCTTCTTCTGTTCGGCCTTCACCAATTGGCAGTTCATACATTTGGAAATAAAATTTCCAACATCCTTCTTCATACCTTCCCAGTAGTAGGTTCTCTTCATATCCCGATACATCTTGTTTCCACCTGGATGAATTGTCAACTTCGAGTGATGACTTTCCTTCAGAACTTCACTCCTCAATTCATCTATATCGGGAACAACTAGTCGTCCTTGCTTTCGAAGCCAACCCTCTCGATCGACCTCGAATCCTTTATCCTTTTCTGGATCCAATCCAGATTCCAATTCACGGATAATCTTGACAAGCTTATCATCTCGCTTTTGGCCCTCGCCAATCCTTTCCACAAGAGAAGGTCTTATCGATAAGTTTGCCAACATCTCAGGTTCCAATTCACATCTAGGCCTGAAGTCAAATCCAGCTAAATACTCGAGGCTCTTCCATTCTGAAAACATGGCTCCCAATCCTGCATGTCTTCGACTTAACGCATCAGCCACTGCGTTACCTTTTCCCGGAGTATAAGCTATACCAAAGTCATACGATGCCAAAAACTCTAGCCAACGTTGCTGCCGAAGATTCAAATCCTTTTGGGAGAAAAGATACTTCAACGACTTGTGATCCGTAAACAACTCGAATCGAACTCCCAACAGATAATGCCTCCACATCTTCAAAGCAAATACAATCGCCGCTAACTCCAAGTCATGAGTTGGGTAATTCCTTTCATGCGGCTTCAGTTGTCGACTGGCATACGCAACAACTTTATCCTTCTGCATCAGCACTGCTCCAAGTCCAGTACCACATGCGTCGGTGTAAACCACCATCTCATCATTCCCACTAGGAATAGTCAAAACAGGAGCACTTGTCAATCGCTCTTTCAGGATTCCGAAAGCTTGCTCACACTTAGCATCCCAACTGAACACTTGGTTTTTCTTCGTCAATCCTGTTAATGGTGCAGCTACCTTGGAGAAGTCTTTGATAAACCGTCGATAATATCCTGCTAATCCAAGAAAACTTCTCACATCTGATGCATTCTTAGGTCTAACCCAATCCTGGATTGCTGCCACCTTAGCGGGATCAACCGCTATTCCATTTCCAGAAATCACATGGCCTAAGAACCTCACTTCACTCTTCCAGAAGTGACACTTCGAAAACTTAGCCTTCAGCTGATGTTTCCGCAAGATCTCCAAAACAATACGCAAGTGCGTCTTGTGCTCTTCTTCCGTTCTGGAATAAATCAGAATATCATCCACGAACACAAGTACGAACTTATTCAACTGATCTCTGAACACTCTATTCATAAGATCCACAAAATATGCTGGCGCGTTAGTCAATCCAAACGGCATTACCAGCCATTCAAAGAAACCAGATGGTGTCCGAAAAGCAGTCTTCGGCACACTATCCTTTGCTACTCTCAACTGGTGAAATCCCGTTGCCAAATCCATCTGAGAAAACACCTTAGCTTCGTGAAGCTGATCAAACAAGTCATCTATTCTCGGCAATGGATACTTGTTCTTCTTAGTCACCTTATTCAGCTCACGATAATCCACACACAATCTCAACGACCCATCTGCCTTGGTTGCAAACACAACTGGTGCACCCCACTCGGACACACTACGCCGAATGAATCCGTTCTGCAAAAGACCATCAACTTGCACCTTCAACTCCTGCTGTTCCCTAGGCGCCATCCGCCTAAGAGGCATCACAACAGGTCTGGCTCCTTCAACTAGATCTATACGAAACTCGATCTCTCTATGCGGCGGCAACCCTTTGACTTCGTCAAAGACATCCTCGAATCTATTTGCGATAGGCACTAAAGACAGTCCATCCCGTGGAACAACTAGCGAATACATGAAGCTCATGAAGACGCCTTCTTCATGCTTACATCGTATCACAACCTTTCGCCCCTCCACATTCTCGACTGTCACTTCCAACCTTTCGCAATCAACCTTTGCCGCATACTTCCTAAGCCAGTCCATACCCAAAATAATTCCGAACCCCGCAAAGTTCAGAACAAAGCAATCACAAACAAAAGAGCAACCATGACTCGACACAACTAGACCACGGCATAACATACACAAACAAGACGAACCCCCAACTGGATTAGTCACAACCAATGGCCTATCAACAATATCCGGCTCCAAACCTAACCGGCCTACTAGTTCATTACAAACAAACGAATGCGACGCTCCAGTATCAAACAGAACTCTAACTGGAACACCACATAGGAAAAGAATACCTTGAACAACCACACTCTTTCCCTTCTCTTCAGCAGTAGGAGCTTTCGAAGACGACGGAACAGCCCCCAAAGCATAAGCTTGCACAATCTGCCTGTCCTTCCTCGGTTCTGGACAATTCTTCCTGAAATGCCCCGGCTTGTCACAGTTGTGACACTTCATCGGCACCTTAGGATTCTTACAATCCTTCGAGAAATGGCCCTTCTGCTGACAGTTGTAGCAAGTCATCTCGCCTTTCGGCTTCTTCTGGCCATCCTTACCTTTCTGCTGCTGCTGCTTCCTCTTCTGGTTTCCACCCTGCTGTGGTTTAGATTCTCCCTTGGTAACAGCAACAACAGGTCCTTCCTTAGGAAACAGACTCTCATGCCTAAGAGCTTTCTCCACAAGCTTCTCAAATGAATCGTCCAAATGATCTACCAACTGTCTCCCAAGATAACTATCCAAGCCGGTCACAAACTTCTCATTCTTCTGATAAGCAGATTCAATATACGACCGGGCATACTTGGACAAAGCTTCGAACTCAGAAACATACTCAAGAACTGATCTTCCACCTTGCTTGAGCTCCACAAACCTCTTGAACAGAACAGACTTCTGAGCTGTAGAAATGAACTTAGCTTCAAATCTAGCTTGGAATTGCTCCCAAGTAATCTCTTCCTCCGCAGTATCGATGGTAATAGAGTTCCACCAATCAGAGGCTCTCCCTTGAAGCTGCCTTGATGCCAACTTCCTCTTAGTTGCATCATCAATTCCCAAATCACCAAAGATCCTTCTACAAGCATCTATCCACCTCTGGACCTCAATAGTTGATTCTGTCCCCAAGAAAACCTTCCCTCCAAGAGCAGTATAATCCTTGCACAGCTTAGCAAAATCCACTGGTTTCGGAGTTTGGACTTGAACTCCAACATCTACTGCTGCCCCCGGAACTGGTATCCTTCTCATGATCGAAGTCATCATAGCTTCGAACATGGCTGCATAATCAGCAGTCTCTTCAGTAGCACGGCCTTCCCTAGCAGCTGGTCTCCCTCTTCGACTCATTCTCAATATCTATAAAAAGGAATGATTAGAACATCTAGAGAAACAACTGCATAAAGGACTCAAACCCTACTAAGCGACTATATTGTATATATAGTACTCATCCATCAAAATACAATTACGTCTCTCATACGTGGTTACTTCAGCGAGCGTTGGGTAAAATCGATTAACCAATGCTCTGATACCAAATGTGACGACCGCCCATGACCCCTGCACCGAATCTAAAGATAAAGCGCTGTAAAGTGTGCCAGGCGACCATGGACGATTGTCAAGGTAAGATTTAAAACAAAAAGAATCTATCGTATTACTCACAGCGCATGGACAAAATACAATAGAACATATGTATAGTGAAGCTTTACAGAACAAAATGACATCATATAAAACTCCATAATAGTTGAATACAAGCATCCACATATTCAATACATCCAGCCTCACTACAAATCTCTCAGAGAATACAAAACAGCGGAATATCCAGTACATATAAGAAGATAATATGCAACCCTCTAGCTCGTCTTCGATATCAGCATCGTGAGAAGAGAACAGCACCTGTCACCTGCTACCTAGTCTGCCCGTCCCAAAAATGGACGAACAGCCCAAGGCAATAAGAATTAAAACATAAAGCCTTGAGTCAGACAACAGTCTTAGTGAGCAGTAAATTAACTAACAACATACCAAAAGAGCATAAAGGAAAAGGAATAGGAATACAACCCTCCCACTCCAACCTCATTCTACAGTGATAGCCCCCAGACACACACTAAGCAGAAGCAAACATAGCAGAGCATACAATTTAAAGTAAAACCACTATCACTCGAGTCAAGGGCGATGTTTTCCAAGTACCAAGGCCTAAATCAGATAAGCACCCAGAAAATACCGCTCTTGAGTCCGAATGACGATACAACCAAACATCCATGACTCTGGCTATCACTGTTATCATTGCTTCGATATCACCGTTAATTGAATGACCGGCACATTCTTTCAGCCGTCCGTCAAGGGCTAATGGAAACCCCGGTTCTAGACATAACTCCCGCACGTCGTCGCAGCCCGTGCCTAGGACTATCGAATCTGCCCAGAGTACTCAACCATCAACAGTTGGCCGTTGGGACTATCGAATCTGCCCAAACGTACTCTTGCTTAGAGCATGCTAGAACCTTCAACAACGATGCTATCCAAGCCTCCTAGTCATCCTCCTCGACGACTATTCTCATATCCATTCATTATCTTCAACTCGAATCATATCACCGAGTTATCAACATGCTTGGAATGATCCCGTCTGGATTAGACCAAGTCTTCATCACATGATTGCCTTGCTTCATTACATCCTCGCAAAGCCTCATCTCATCATCACATCATCAAATCTATGCATAAGAGCTTCATCATCCCGCTACATATGCCACGAGCAGCTTTCCCAATTCAAGAGCCTTTCCCTTAGCTTTTGAATCGTCTTCGGTCTAAATCTAATCATCAATCATCTAGTTCATAACAATCAATCAAATCAAACATCAATCCAAGCAATCAAGCATTCAAAAATGATCTAAGTAGACAATTATAACAATAATGGCATTTTCGTAATTAAAGAGTTGAAAGTCCAATAAGCATGAAAACATGGATTATATCTCTACAAACTTGATGAATGAACTTGCATAGGTTAACATATGATAAAATGGATGCAACATCATCATGAACAATGGATCTACATGGATCTACACATAGGATGAAGAAAATGCATGGAAATCACTAATTTAACACCAAATCGAGCCAACAATCCGATCTACTCCTTTGGATCCGTGTGAGAGATAATCACCACTCACCAAATCACCTAAACAAACCCAAATCAACACGCTTCAGATCTGGACAGCAAAGGATCAAGCTTGATCTATCACAAATCCGCTTCAAATGAAGAAATCTCTCTTGAAAAGATGAAGATCTTCAATCTAAGCTCTTGAATCTTCGATCTTGATCTTCGATTTGGATGGATGGAAGCACTAGATTAGAGTGGAGAAAAGAAGTGAAGGAGTGTAGAAGTCGAGCTCTCAAAATGGCAGCACTTCGTCGCTTCAAAATCCGGATCCCAAAAAGTGAGAACAACCCCTCCTATTTATAGCTGAAAACTGGCCTTAAGTCGTAACTCGGCTATCTTCTTAAGTCGGTGCCGACTCAACACCATGCCGACCTAGTGCCTTGCCGACCTAGTGCCTTGCCGACCTAAAAACTCAAGTCCTAACGACCTACAAAAATGCGCACCTGCGACTTAACACATAGGCGCGACTTAACTTAGGTCGCTGCCGACTTAAGTGCCTTGCCGACTCACTACTCAACACACGTTGCCGACTCAACTACCTACCGACTCAATTACCCTGCCGACCTAACACTTAACACCCAAACACTTAGGTCGCTCACAACATGTCCTTAGGTCGTTGCCGACCTAACTCTTAAGTCGGTCAACCCCACTTCCTTAACTCGGCAACGACTTAACAAATAACTTGTCAGACATGCTAACTACTAAGTCGTCCAGGTCTTAAGTCGACCACTATCTTAACTCGTCAGCCGACTTAACACTTAACTCACCACTATCCTTAAGTCGGTTAATACTATAAGTCGGTCAACTTCTTAGATAGGCTACTCCCTTAAGTCGGTCACTCGACCTAAGCCACCTTATGACTTAACTTCCTTAACCCGGTTAATCCCTTAGGTCGTCCTAAACTATCAACCGACTTAAACCACTCCCCTATCTTCCTTAGGTCGTCGCCGACCTACCACTTAGTCATTAACTCGTCCAGAACCCATAAGTCGGCTACGACTTAGTACTTAACCAAAATTCTTCCCAAAATCTGAAACAACCAAAAATGTTGAAAATTCCAGATTTGAACGAACTTTTCGATCCGTAAAAATACGGGTCGTTACAATATTAGTATTTCGTGAGCGGTTTAAAACACTCACCTTTATTTGAAACTTAAAATTTTCCAGATTCAAATAAATTCCAATCCAACTCCATGGGGTAGTCTTCGTCGATACGATCGCAATGTGACCTGTTTCACTCGAATCCGACCTCGTACGAGAAAGTTACGGATTAAATAATATACTATATAATTAAAATTTAATTAACAAAATAATTAACTTAAAAATATTAAACCTTACTGCTCCCTTCTTCCCTTTATCATTTGAACCAAGTCGCGCGTCGGTTTTTTTTCATTCAAATTCTCGAACGCGCGCCACCACCAGCCGTACGACACCGTCGAGCCACGCTCCACCACCGCCCTCCCTGCGAGCCGCCGCCTCACCCGCCTCCATAGTACGCGCTCACATGCGCACAAAATGAGATCAACGAAACCCATATGGCTGCTCATGAACGCGAGCGAATTCCTATTGTCTCGGTCAACCATTCGACGATCCTACCATACAAAACGTAGAGCTCGTCGAGCTCTACGACATTCCTTTTCGCGCCTCGCCATTTTATTGAGTGGATGATGAGAAATCGAGGGAGGAAGTCAAGCTATTTTCAGCCACTAAAGTTTTAAAAGAGGCGGGTGAAGTAATAACTAGGGTTTTGATTGCAATTGAAAATTTTCAAGTCCTTATATAGAAATTTTCATGGCACTATTCATCCATGAAAATTTCGAACTCCTAACGAAGCGTGCCGCCTGACGTTCCATATGTTATACTCATATTCCGAACATAATAGAACATATATTGGAAGCCAATTCCATCATATTTAGAAGATAGCTTTTCAAAATCAAATTATTTTAGTTAAAGTTCTGCAAATAAATTTTACGCATTTCAAGCTCGCACGACCAAACGGTAAGTCCGATCGCTACGAAACTTGAAATCTTATAATAATTCACTATTATAGATCCGATGAAACTAGTTTCGTCAAAATCCAAGACAGTGCCCAAAAAAACTATTTTTACACGTTAATTAAAACGAGAAATTTCCAAAATCAATTTAATCACTTTTAAATACAAATTTAAAAGTTAACAAATTTCATTCTTGTTTAAATAAACTTAAATCAACTTTTGAAATCATTTTCATTTAAATTAAATTCAAGATTCAATTATTTAAACAATTCAAATATTTAAATATAACAATTAAACTGCAAATAAATTACTGTATTTGAAATATAAGTTATTTAACTTTTAAATTTTAACTTTTAAAACGAATTCAGATAATAAAACATCTACTTCCATTTTACAGTAATTCAACATCTTTGCAATTATTGTATACAGCAAAAGTTATTCATTTCTTACCAAATGAATGTTTTCTTATTTCTGAAATTTATACTTATCAAAATACAATTTCATTTAAATAAACTTATGCTTTACTTTTATGTAACGATCCCACCACGATGCCCAGATTAGCAAAGAACATTACAAGTACCGTCGTCTGCTAATCCGGAGAATACGACATGTTAAGAGTAATTGAATGTGAATATATCTTCATACTAACACTGACACGTTATTTATACCTTTTCACTTAATATCTGAACTAAATTCGACCTGTACAATATTAATACAAAGAAACAAACACACTGATTTCTTAGAATTAGAACAATATATCATATAAATAACAGTCACAGATCACATCGGAATAAATCTCAACTTACACCTATACAAATTTTGAGTTTACAAAATGAAATACTAAACTCGATTGTTATACAAGTTTGATAATTCTCTAATCTCAATTGTACATCTTATAAACATATTTACAAATTTCCTAAAAGAGATAAACTAAAAAGTCAAAAGTGTTTATCTTCTTACTAGCCCAAACATCCAAAGGACAACTTGTCCTGTAACCTGAAAAGTCTCAGCTTGACCCGAGAAAAATAACACTCGGGCCAGACTACCTCTGAATATCCAATAGGGTGAGAACATGATATAACACAAGAATAAATAATATATAGGTAATACAATTGTCCAAGAAATAACAAGTCACGGGATTAACTTAAGTTAGAATTCAACACAAGTCATATGTTTATACATTTAGTCACGAATAGAAATTAGGCACTAAACACTAAATTCCCAGAATGAAGCATGACATCTCTAAGCACACAAATATCAATAATTTAATTTATAATCCATCACAAAACACAAGAATATATATTTATTTCACTGACACAGAATGGTTATAGAATCCTAATTTCCAGAATCCAAGAGATCCTAATCCATACCGATCATAATGACCATCCAAAACAATCGCAGTGATTGTACTCAAAACCCGTGGCAAACAAACAAACAAATTGGTATCACTCGAACCGATCTAACACCAAGGATTGTACTCAAACCAGGAACACAGAATCACAAAATGATCTCAAGGATAGTACATACCGATCAAGGTGATCGTAGAAACCATAACTCGATAAATTTAAATTTATTTAATATTATTATATTATTATGTTCGAAAAGAAATTCAGGAATGAACTTCTTAAGGATCTAGCAACCACTTGCCGCACCCCAAAAGAGAGTAAACTCTAAAGTGCTAAACACTATCACTTTTAGTAATCACGTGAACTTAACCAAAACGTCTCATACCGTATGGTGAAATCCAAGTATTTACTAAAAGCTTGTAAATATCACTTATTACAGATACCAATGGAAAAGCTGAATTATATTCTCTTCCGGATCTCGCAACCACTTGTCGCATACTCGAAGAGAAAATAACTCTAAAGTGTTAATTACTTCCCTATAGTGATCACATGAATTTAACCAAAGTATCATATACTACTCGGTGAAATTCACGTATTCACTAATGGTTAGTAAATTCCACTTAAACGTTCTATTCGATGAGTTTATGCCATATTCGACGAAGCGTTATTCGAAAGCATTTAAAACAAATCGATAACATTACGTCGATTATTAGTACTTCCTACATTATAGAACTAAGGTTCTCAAAATAATTTCTAATTTAAGTTTATTGTTTTTGAAAACAATTATCCATAAATCCATTTATTATTTATCATTAAATAAATGTTCACTTATTTAGTTAAAAATCCATATTTAAAATTCCTTTTATATAAGCCCATTGAATTTACAAAACCATAAACTCATTTCTAAACTCAAGTTGGTGTTTAAAACAATTGTTTGAAACAAATTAAGTTTACACTTAATATCATACTTTAATAACCATAAATATCATTTTATTTACTTAAAATGATTGGCAAGTTAAACTAAGTTGTTTGGTGCCTAAAAATGAAAGCAATGAATCTATATTTCAAAAGCAGGTAATGTAAAACACTAAAATTGGAAGTAGACGCATGAAACTTTTGAAACATATATACTCATATTTGGTAAAAATATGCACAACCAAGTTTTAACATGAATTTAGGCTAGTAGTTTTCAAGTCAAACTATGATAATAATTGTATGTACACTCTAGTTCAAGTTCTAATCTATATACAAGTCAAAAGAAAGTCTCCCTTTTCAAAAGCAAATGTCAGGTTGTTAATTTATATACAAAAGCATGGACAAGCACATGCATGCGTCAGGTCCTTTGATGGAAACATATGAATTTCGAAATTAATGTATGCCATATCTAACTAGTACTTTGCATAGAAACAATTCTATTTCACAACCTGACTTTAGAAAATGTAAGATATATATATATATATATTATAAAATATATGGACTGGATTTTTAGAATCGAAGAATTGTGTTAGGTTGTTTACTATACTCATAAGCATGGATAGTGAATTGATTGGCTATATAACATATACAAAAATAAAATGAACAGCACATCTAAATAAAGCACGCACAAATTAAAACAACAGGAAAAACAAAGGACGTGCCAAAAATTTAAGGCAAAGGCAAAAGATGGTAGCCAACAAAACTAAACTATAGCAGGGACGTACGAAATAATGCAACTCATTTCAATGCAACAACATAAATCAAACACGTAAGTACAAAAAGCATAGAAAGAATTCAAGGCCAACTTGCCAAAAATGTGTACCAATTCAATTGTAGTTCATTTCAAAGCAACATGATACAATATGAATTTACAAAGGACATTGCAATTAATGCCACATCTCAAAGCACAACAACTAATGGACTTGTAGTTCCGAAGCATGCAAGGAAACAATGCATAAGGACATGTGTCCTGATGCATTCAAACAAAACAATACAAATTCAAGTCAGGGCAGGGAAGTACGCACGCTAGGCAAAGGTGTGGGGGTGTACAAAATTAAAGGAGGCAGCAGGGAAATGCGAAATCAGAGCATAGGCGTGTGAGCAATTTCAATTTTTCAGTGAGCAACTGAGTGCTTATAATGAACAATAACAGTAGATCGTCAATAATCATCGATAACTAAATTCAACCGGCTCTTAAAATCAGAGATAGGTTTTATGAGTGATCAACTCACCTTTCTTTTAGCAATAAGCAGTATAAACCCAAACAGCAGCTCACTCTAGGATTCAACAAGCCTGATGTTATTAATTTTGAAAAGATATAACTTTGCAAAAGAAGCAAACTGAATTGCGGGATTTGATTTCTAGGTTTGGGATTTTTGGGGAAATACTAAGTTTGTGAAGTTTTACTGTCAATTTAAGAAATGAGATAGGAATGAGAAAACGTACTGCCAAATCCTTACTAAGTTTCTCATTCCCTTTTTATTTCATTTGGGCTTTGGGCCTTAACGATTAATTCAATTTAAATAAATTTAATTACTTAATTACTCTAATTTACACTAATGAATGTAAACATTCATTAGGCTTTATAAAATATAATCACAGCCCAACTAATCAAATCTTCCCATGAATACTATTAAACTTCAATAAAGAGTTTTCGGTTTAAATTATATTAAAGTCTAGAATAATCTTTTATTTAAAATTCAAGATCCAACTAATTAAATATCCTCGTTCAAAATTCTAATTTCAATTATTTTCAGATGAAACTATATAAATTCTAATTTCACAATTTCACAAATTTTTAGAATTAATCATTCCAAAACAATTATTAAAATATTAAAAATTTCAAACTACTGATTTAAATTTTCCAAATTAAATCATTATTTATTTTATTTAGTTTACTCAAAATCAAGGTTGTTACAAAACATTCATTCGATTCGTTATTAACTTAACATTGATTATTTCAGTTTCTGTTATCAATTACTTACAATTCAATATCATTTAATTAACTTTCTAATATAAGTTATCATCTTTTACCTTATTGAATTTTGTTATTTAATTTTTTTTATCTAAGTTCATATCCAATAAATTACATTAATAAATCCTTAAATTTTTATCAAGGAATGACTGCCAAGTCCCTAGAATTAATAATTTTTATTTCTAACCTTTTTTGTTCAATAATTATATTAAATTTAATAATTTAAAATAGTTAAAAAATACGGGTCGTTACAATCAACCTTGTCCCTTTTTCGTTTGCAATTTCATTTAGAAGTGAGTATGAAATCTACATTGTTTAATTATTGATTTTGGATCAGAGGTCAATGATGATTAAGTGACAATTAAGATAAATAAAAAACGTTAATTGGGTCAATTTGATATTAGTTTTCCAAAGGAAAAACAATTTTTTAGGGTATTGTTATTAACACTATAGTTTTGGACATGAGGGATCAAATTTTATGAGTAACCCCTATAAAATTAAATTGCTATAAGGAGTATACATCTTATTAATCAAACATTTATTTTTACCTTTTTTGCCCTTACTTAAAACATCAAAATTCTAAACACTTTCATTTACTCTCTTTTTTTTCTTCATTTTTTTTAAAATAAAATAATCGCAAGAACAAAAATTCTCGATCCTCATAATCAGATCCAAACTTTACTAAGAAAGTGATAGAAATGTAATTTCCGAATCCAATTTATTGTGCGTTTTTTAACTATGATAAAATGTAGGTTTTAATTTTACCGCGTTGAATGCTTTCTCGAGTAAGAAAACAAGCTTGTCTCTTTATCATTTGTAATTCCATATAAATGTGAATTTGAATTCTCTATTATTTGATTAATGATTTTGAAAACATTAATCATAACTAAAGGAAAATTAGGATAAAAAAAAAATTAGGTCAATTTGATTGTAATCATAGGAGATGACTAGTTTGATTAGACCACCTAGAAGAAAAAAAATTTCAAAAAAAAAATACGTCCCCTCCTATCCAAAAGTGAACATTGATTTTTGGCTCCGTCTATTAACCCCCCGGTATTTTCTCTTCACCCCCGATTAAGATTTTAAACTTTTTATTCCAATTATACCCTTGACTATGGTGACCACGCATGGCTCGAACGAGGTATGTAGGTTAATGTAGCTTAGGACTAACGTTGTTTGCACGTTATCCTCGTTGTATATAGGATCAAGAATTGTCAACTTAACTCGAGAGTTTCAACGAATAGAATACAAGCCAAGGACGAGGTCTGCATAAAAATGACGTTAGAAGTGGACGTGGTCATTGGACAAACAATGTTGAACAAGCAAGAAACGACACAAGTGAACGACCACGTTCTATGCGAACGAGGTTGTTGAACCAACCTCGTCCGCGCAACACGTGGTTGTTGTCGCAACCACGTTCGTGGCGGACGAGGTTGGTTCAACAACCTCGTTTGCATAGAACGTGATCGTTCACACTAGTCTGCAGATGATAGAACACAAATTCGAAATTCGATTCGTATAGAAACGATGTAGCATAGAAACGAACTCGATTCGCATAGAATTCGATTCGCTAAATCACGTACCGTGCCGATGTTTGCTCCTTCTTTCCTTCTCCACGGCGACGGCGGTTGGTAAATTGAGCACGAAGCGGAAGAGATTTGAGAGGCTGAACATGAGACAAAGTCTAGGGTTTGAGGGTTTGGAACGATCGTGCGGTTGCTTCTTTTTCTTTTCTTTTCTTTTTTAAGAAAAAAAAAGGTAGTTTTGGAAGTGGACGGGGTGCGAAGAGCCAAAGATGGGGTGAATTTTTTTTTTAAAAAAACAGCGGGGTGGCAAAGGCAATATGCGGGGTGAGAATAGACGGAGCCTTGATTTTTTTCTTTCTAATGGCTCAAGCGTATAACAATAGCCTTGTTAAGTGTCAACTCACACGGTATTAATGTTGTATCATGCCGCGTCTCCTTTTTTGTTCCTCATCTCCCTCCCTCACCCAGCAGTTCAATCGACACCGGAATCGGATTTCTGCTAGACGGTCGAAATCTCTAATGTCTCCATGTTTATTTCTCTTCCTTCTCCACCCTCATTCATTCTCTCCGGTTCAACCGATATCGACCTATCCAGCAGCAGGTAAAGGTTTTTTTTATTTTTTTTATTTTTTTAACTTGTTACTCGAAATATTTTTCGTCTCCATTGATACTACTTTCATATATGTTCAGATTTTTATGTTGTCCATTTGCTACCACTTTCATATAAGATCAGAATTTCCGTGCGATGATTATCTTTTTATTGGTCTTTTACTCTATTACATTTGATATTAAACCTGCAACTGATGTAATTTTTTTGGTTTTGCTCCTCAAAACGACAAAGAACTCATTTCTTCTGTGTTTGTTGTTATTAATTTACTGTTTTCTTGATGGTGTATTGTATTTTGGTTTCAGGAACTAGAGGTAAAACAGTGTGATCGATTTCTCTTACTATTTACCTCCATCAAAAGAGGTTTGAACAGCTCTGATAATATATGTGTCTTTATTTTTTTCCCATTGATACATAAAGAAATTTGCATTATACAAATACAACGAGAAGTAGTGTCATTACTGATGCTGAATATTGCTTGCTTTCACCTCTGTTTCAGTAATGGCATTATTCAGGTACACTTTCCCCACTTCATTTATTAGATCTTTACATGTAATATTAGGAAACATATTGTTATGATTGTCATTGTTATAAAGGTTCTTAAAAAGGTTACTGCTTCTAAATCTAGGACATTTTGAGATATAATAGAGGAACCATCCCATTTAATCAGATTGTGCATATTATTTGAAATCTTCTAGTTGACATTTTAGCATTAAAGTATTTTGAGCATTCATCACCCCACTTAAGCCAAGCAAATTTAGCCTTTTGTTTTGTATAAATAGCAAGTAATTTGAGAGCTTAAGCTAGTTTTTGTTGTGCATTAGGAAAAAACGGCGGCATTTGTTATATTATGATCCTTTTCCAGTATATCTAACCTCTCTATCGTGCTCTCTTCACTTGTTTACCTCTTTAGCCAAATCAATGATATTCTTCTTCGTTGTTATAGTGTTTTTGAAACATAATTCTTTGCCCTATGATCGATATACTTCTGGCTTCTTACGCCAGAGAGTGGTGGAAATGAGGATAGAAATGTGAAGGTGAATGAATGGAGTGAATGATATTTAAAGGGGTCAATAGTTGTTTCTAGATTGCTATATTTGTGGGGATAAAGCTTTGAATATTTCGTTCAAGGAACCAATCAAAGATGAAAGTTCTAGCACATATCACAGTGATAAAAATATGGATGGACTGCTTCTTTATGCAGACCTGTATCCGTGAAAGGAAAGAGTTTGCTGACTTTTGTCAAGTTTTGAATAAAACTTAGTATGACCGATGCTGTTATTTTGGATTCGGTAACATTTGTTTGAATTGACCTGTTATGGGGATGTTAGTTTTGAATAAGATTTACTATGACCGGTCCTATTTTTTTGGATTCGGTAAGATTTTTTTGAATTGACCTATTACTAGTAAAACCGAACAACGGTGGAAAAACCGACCGTTTTATTGTATAATTTCAAGAAAAAACATTGATTGTAGTTTATCATTATTTCAATGATATTATTCGAAAAATGATAGTATTTCTGTTATTATAAAGTAAAAAAAAGGTGTTGTACCATAATTAGCCAAACCAGATATTATAACTGGCTTGTAATTTTGAATTAAATGAGATTATGCGAAAAGGAAAAAAAACTTTATAAACTACAGAATTAATGAAATATGCATTGAGACATCTTTTAGTTAATCGCATCAAACATAGAAAATGAAACATTGTTATTTTAGGAGACCCATTTTCCAAAAAGGAATGCAGCAAAGCTTCTCACAAACACACGCTAGAATTAATATTTGAAATAAGTTCACTTAGATAAGTGAGACGTGCTTCTGAATCAAGTATAGTTAAGGACAATCTGCTTAATACGCAATGCAGTCAAGGAAGAACAATTCAAAACTGAAAAAAAAGCAACAACAAGAATATGTAGATTTGGACCATCGCTTCATTAAACAAAATTTCACATGCTTAAGAAGTTTGCAACAGTCTTTGCTTCAACCATGATTCAATAGCCCTATTGTTATATTTTCACAAATAACTAAGCTTTTACAGACTGGTCAAAAAAAAATACTACTTATCAACTGTAGGAAATCGTACTTTATAACAACTGAGCATAATCACAGGTTTTTCCTCCCTTTTTCTGCCGATTAGGTCAATCCATAATGGAAACAATGAATGCAAAATATTCATGAATGCAAAATATTCATGTCATGGTATACTGGATGTGCAAAATGCAAATAACAAGGTTCTTTCCATATATCTGGTTTTGATTTAACTTAATCTAGAGATGCTAATTGACTTCATGCTTAGAAGTATTAAGTGATATATCTTTTGGTTAAACACAATAATTAATGAATAAAATCGAGGCTGATAACCCATTTTATCTGTAATAATGTAAAATACATTTAAAAGGATGCAAAACCGAGAAGGTACCTTACTTTTTGTATGCTAACAAAAATATGAGTTTATATTGATTAATTAAGGATTAAAAATATGCCAAACTGGAAATGACCAAGGGGATGTAGATTATATTTCAAGTAGGGGTTGGCAATTCAGCTCTAACTGAGTAAAAACAAAAAAATGTCTATATTCTTTTTTGGTCGAATATTTTAAGTCATTTTGGATCAATTTTAATTAGCTATTTATAGTATTTTCCACACTCATGCCAGATTCAAGATATATCGGTTTCGGGTTGGGTTTTGGTCTTTTCAATAACCATGCAACATAAACTACCCACCTACAGTTTCAAAGTATAGCTGTGTCCATACAACAACATAACTTAAGGAGACTTCACACTATACATGCCTCCAAAACAAAAGGCTGATGATGTACGCAAGCAGCTGCGTTTCAATACTACTTTCCCATATGAGTCGATATTGTGCTAATTAAAGCTTCTTTCTTCCCAGCAAGCGGTAGCTTGTGTGCTGTAAGATAGTATTTCAACTCCGCAACTGTCATAAATTTTAACTGCCAATATTCATTGATGATTAAACTAGTTAGCTTCAACATATAATGGCATGTTCAATGAAAAAGAATGTTACTTCTGCCAATATTGGTATATGTTATGTTGGATGGAATTGAAATTACTAGTTACTTTCATGTTCATTGAGCAACATTCATATGTAATCTCTGGAATATTCAGTGCCTAGCTAACATTCAGTATCTTAGCTGAATCAGCTCATTGACTCCATTATGTACTAATACTATAGAAAGATTTGGAACCAACTACGCAATTGTAGGTCCGAAATCATGTAAACAAATCAAGCGAATGAAATAGTAAATAATTGAAAGACACACCCAAAGCTCATTTTTCATGCAAAATTGCATTGATAAACCCACTGCTATGTGGTAGTGGATAAAGTAGTATGAAATAAAACTTATACATTTGGTTACCTTTCCATTATCTGTGAGGTCAGCCCAATCATAACTTTGAACAGCTGCTTAAGCTTCTGCTTTCCGTTTCTTAGAGGCCTCGCTAGTAGCATTTTTTTATCCTTTGATTTTGCTCCTTCCAGATCATGGTTTTCTCCATACACGGAAATTTTGAAATCTTCAATTGCACGAGCCATTTGCTTTTTGGATTTTGGGAAAATAAAATCTTTTAGGGTTTTATAGAAATTGATTTGGGAAGAAACTGGATCGCGTTTTGTATCAAAGAACGATTTTAGGCAAGGGCGAAATTGATTTGGGAAGAAACTGGATCGCGTTTTAAGAAGAGTTATCGGAAAATGCGGTAATGGCAACGTTAGAAGAAGACGGTGAAAACGGAGGAGAAGAATACGGAAAGAGTACACGGAAGCAACAACAGAGAGGAACAAGACATGTAATTTTGGCTTCAGAGAAATTGATTTTAGCCAGCGACAGTAAACAAACCTCCCTAACGGTCGATTTGATGAGGATGCTATTTGTATGGATTCAAGAAGAATTTTTTTTGAATTGTTTAAAGGGTATTTCTGGAAGTTCACGTATACATTAAAAAAGCGTGACACCAAAGGTAAAGATGTTAACAAAAGATTTAAGTAAAAGGAGTCCGGATGTTCATTTCACTTTGGAAAATTAATACCTTCTATAATTATTATGTGATGTAGCAAATATGCCAATGAAGAAACCTGCACATTCAGTGGAAGCAGAATTTTTCTTACATCATTGATGATACAATTTGAGAAAAATTGAAAGTAAATCAGGAATGTTTTGATTAATGGGTCTAAACATGTTACATTATTTTTATATCATAGTTTTCCCTGGGTCGGATGTTATATGAGATTTGTCCTGTGTGCGTGCGTTTATGTACTATATAATTTGACACCAACACCATTCTCATATTGACTTGTTCAACCACTGATTTTGCAACATAACAAAATCGCTTGTTTTCTTTGCACACGTGAAGGCACGTGCCTTTACCTAGTAATGATTATTTGAAAAAGTGGCCACTCTATCGAAGAGATCACAATATCAGATCATAGAATATACTAGTACAACCGTAAACCGACCGTTCAAATTTGTAATTTCAGAATTTTTATTGATTTCAATTTATAGATGCATAATGATAATATATAAAACAAAATATTACTTGCATAGTTAAAACATTTTTTTATATAAAGAAAATACAGTATAAAACAAGTAAAAATTAAGCATTGAACATTATACACACACAAAAAGAAGAGGAAATTGATAAACTATAGGGATGAACAAAGACGATGAATTGGTAAAATTATTTGCAGAAGAGGAGGGGAAAAAAGAACATACAGTACAAAGAATGAAAAAAGGACATTGTGAATGGACGATTAAATGTTCAGTTTCTTTTCAAGTTCTGAAATCGTGTGCAAATCAATACACGGTCCATTGTGATGTAGATGAAACATGTCCTTGGCGAGTGCATGCTAGCCTTTCAGTTAGAAAAAATCAAAATTGGTGGAAAATAACAACATATGGCGGCGATCACACTTGTTTAAATGCAACAATCAACTCAAACCATCGACATGCAACTTCAAAGTTTATATGTAGCAAAATACTTCCATTGATTAAAGCTGAAACAAATATGACTGCAAGAACTGTTCAAGAGACAATGTCAAATATGTTTCATATTAAAGTGAGTTATTCTCGAGCGTGGCACGGACTACAGAAAGTTGTTGCAATGATTCATCGAGATTGGGAATCGTCATACGCGGAATTGCCAAAATATCTTCGAGCCCTGCGACGTACCAACCCCCGAACCGTGTATGATGTTATTCATAGTCGTGGTGTTTTTGATGGTGCTTTTTGGGCTTTCAGACCTTCTATTCATGGTTTCAATACCAACCCCTGAACTGTACATTTTTTGGCGTTTCATGCCAACTCCTAGCATAATTCCACCTACAACCGAATGGAAGATACAGATCTAAATCAGTAGGAATTCTTACAGACGGCCGTCCAATAACAATATGGGACCAAGACCATATTTGCAACAACGTTGCAGAACCCTCTAAAACTTTTCTTCGTTGCTGCAAGGCAACGTTTGTCAACTCACTGTACAAATAGCAAAGTACAGCACTGTCTCAAGAATGGTAACCACAGTTTGCTAAATCATCTAGAAATGGTAAAAATTTCAGATTCAATCTACCTTTCGAATGATCTGGAAATAGACGACAAATTAAAAGGTACAATATGACAGCACGACTGCGACGAAATATATCTAAATCGGTCGCACCTTAAGGTAGTGGTTCAGAAAATTCACTTTTAAACCATGTCATTGCTAGCTCACTTTTAGACTTAACAACCTCTCTAGGTGGAAAAATACCAAGCAAATCATGACCCAATTCCAAATAATCGATATCCAAATTTTGTGAACATACCGGGTAGCCGTCTGTGCCTATATCAAAAAGAAAATAAACATCGGCTAGAGTTACCGTCATTTCACCAACTCTTAAATGAAAAGTATTTGTCTTCGGCCTCCATCTATCGCACAAAGCTGTAATAAGGTGATGATCTAGTCGAATGTAGTCAATTTGCATAGTTTTTCAAAATCCGGCAATTCTTAGGTTCTGTTCGAACCTTGGATCTTTAAAGTCTATTTCCTTTAGCTTGCTCGAATGGTCGCAAAGCTTAACTGTTTCCACATCCTGATAATTATCAAAGAATTTAAATTAGTAATTCATAGTTGCATTTTGGTTTACCATTAACACATTGTACATAAAATAAATATCTCCATAAGCGCATCATTTTGGCTTCTATGTTGTTCTTGAAGATAGAGAACACTTCTATCTTCGGGTCCGGGAGCTAATTCTACATTATATAGATCAATCAATTAATCATTCAAACATCTATTTTCCATCTAGGGTTTAGGTTTTAGGATTACTTTATTGCTATTTCCATTTTCAACAATGACACCAACCATAAGAGTAAATTGTCGTCGACATCAACAACACTACTTCGTCCATTAACAACAATCACTTGTTAACTAAAAATCAATTTACACTTAAATTATTTTTACCTCTAATTATCGTGGATGAAGAGCTTCCTTCCATTTCTAGCTTAATCAAGTAGTTGCTTTAAGGAATAATGGAGAATAATGTAATTGAGGATTTGGAATGAGAATTGGGAAGGATTTTGTGAGAAAAAGGTGGAAGTAGGTAAATGAATGCTGATCTGTGCTCTCTATCTACTTGAAGCTCGAAATTGAGCTTGTGCAATCCATATATGCACAAGCATTATATGTAAAACTTGAACATATATGGATTGCGCATGCTATGTACATAGAGCTTGCACATTTGTCGAATGCGCAAGCTCTACGTATAATTTTTTTTAATGCTTGCGCAATCCATAATTGCGCAAGCATTAATCAAAACAAAACCTAGTTTTGCAATAAGTTTTTAATGAAGTTTGAAACTGTAATTTGTTATTTTGAGGAGTCTTTTTTGAAAAATTATCCCTACTGAAACAACATAAATCTATTTTGACTCAGTAGTGAAACATATTTATAATTAGTAAGCACATAAAAGTAGAAACTGAAATACCAAGAGCAAAATTAAACCTAATTTATGTGCAGACAAGTAGTTTGCATTAATGTACAAATTCATCTCTGTTGAATCCCCTCCACAGTATTATAACCACTTTCTTTAATTCATTATACCTTCTAACGTCAAACATGAGTCTTCATGAGTAGTTATCTTTCCGTACAAAATCTACTTCTGAACAAACTATACAAATTTATTTTTGTAGAAGTTCTAATGAAAAATCCAAATTTGTGACACTCCTGTTGCTGATGTAGCTGCTTTTCCTCCCTCGTTGATAGTCAGGCTGCCATTAAGGAAAGTAGCGGAATGAGTGTATGGTATCAGTCATTTTATCAAACAATTGTTGTGCATGATATAATGGGCCGAGAAGCCCAGTTGTACGTGTCATATATATAAATAATGTAAGTGGGCTATAAGCATTTTTCAAGAAAGTATTGAATAAAACAATTTCCCTCCAAATCTAAGCTCCTTCTTCTTCCTTTGTTTCTTTTTCTGTTCTCTATCACCTGTTCGATCTGTTCCAATTATGCCACCTAAAACTCCTCGAACGACTCCGCTGCCACAAGTGGTATCAGATTCAGGCCTCGACATTGTTGAAGAAGAAGATTCACTTCGAACAACATTGAAGAAGCTTGAGATTCAATTACAGAAGCAAGAAGCATTGAATTCACAATTTTCCAATCAAATCTTGTCAAATAGTGAACGTATCAACTCATCAATTCAAGATTTTCAAACTTCTTTGCAATTAATTTTTCAAGAATTAAAAGATCTGAAGTAAGATTGAGATGATTCAAATCACCAACCATCAACAGTGAATCAATCAGCTGGAATTTTGGGTTCTAATCCAATGGAAGTTAATAGATCTAATTCTTTCAGTCAAGCACCAGTTCATGAACCTCCAATATCTGATCAAGTGAAAACAAATAATCATTCACGTATTTTTCCTCCATTCCTGCATCAAAAATCAATGAAACTTGAATTTCCTGTATACAATGGATCTAGTGACATTTTGGCATGGTTGAAACAAACTGAGTTGGTTTTCAGATATTATAAATTGCCTGATAGTGACAAAGTACAAATATGTTCATTTCATCTTAGAGATGAAGCCTTGCAGTGGTATCATTGGTTTTCAGTTAATATTGATAATTACTTTGAGTGGGAGGTATTTAAAGATGAAATACTTATTAGATTCAGTTCCTTTGATCTACAAAGACCATTTGAAGCTCTTTCTAATATCAAGCAAACTTCTACAGTCAGAGATTACCTTAGTAGATTCGAACAGATTTTGAGTCTATTGGAGAAGTTACCACCACAATATGTGATAGATTGATTCATGGGAGGTTTAAAACATGACATTAAATTTGAAGTATTGGCTGGTCAACCTAAATCTTTAAAAGATGCAATTACCTTAGCAAAAATTCAAGAAGAAAAATATCTCCACTTCAAAAAACCATTCAGATCTTCATCCTTTACCCCTCAAAATAACCAACCACCTTCTTACCCACTAGCTAAACCCATCTACCCCAAACCACCTTCGGACAATATTACAAAAAAACTTACCCCCAATGATATTATTAAAAGAAGGTGTCAAGAATTATGTTACACTTGTGATGACAAATGGTTTCCAGGTCACAAATGCAAAGAAAAACAAGTATTCATGTTAGAAGGATTCTTGCAAGGTTCGAGTTCATCAGTTGCTGTTGATATAAAAGAAGAAGAGGATCTTCAAGTAGAAGTAAATCCAGAACTTTCTTTAAGTGCTATAAATGGTACTGATGCTAACGATACAATTAGAGTTCAGGGGTATATAAAAGGGTATCCCATTTACATTCTAGTTGACTCAGGATCAACACATAATTTTCTCAATGAAGAGATGGCAAGAAAGCTTGGCCTACCTATTGATTTTGGTAAAAGTTTCGAAGTTCATATTGCAAGTGGAGACAAATTAATAGGTCAAGGCAGCTGTTCAAATGTTCTTATTACTTGTCAAGGATCAAAAATCAGTGTTGATTTTTTACTATTACCAATGTGAGGATGTCAGATGGTTTTAGGAGTACAGTGGATGAAGCAGCTTGAAGAAATTACTTTTAATTTTAGGAAATTGGAAGTTAAATTTGTCTTACATGGCAAACTGATTGTATGGAAAGGCATTCAACATAAAGATATTACAGTTGTCTCTGCCAATGCTATAGCCAAAGATATTGCTTACCACTATTTGAGTTTCATGATTCATATTTCTACACTTGCAACTGAAGAGAAACCACTCAAGCTCCTGCATAAACAAACATCACCAACATCAGTACAACTTCCTGATGACTTACAAGCAATATTAGACTCTTTTCCTGCTGTATTTTCTACATTATATGGACTACCTCCACAAAGACAGTGACCACAGAATTCCCCTGCTACAACATACTAAACCAATATGTCTAAGGCCATACAAATATTCATATTATCTGAAAAATGAAATTGAAAAATTGATTCAGGAAATGCTTCACACAGGAATTATCAGACCTAGCTCTAGTTCTTATGCAGCACCAGTGGTGATGGTTAAAAAATCTGATGGTTCATGGAGAATGTGCATTGATTATAGGAAGCTCAACAAAAGCACAATCAAAGATAAGTTTCCTATTCCTATAACTGATGAGTTGTTGGATGAGCTTACTGGTTCAATTTTTTTTTAAACTTGATTTGAAATCAGGATATCATCAAATAAGAATGTTTGAACATTATATTCATAAAACAGCTTTTAGAACTCATGAAGGTCATTATGAATTTATTGTGATGCCATTTGGTCTTCTAATGCTTCTTCTACCTTTCAAGCACTTATGAATACAATTTTCAAACCTTATCTAAGAAAATTTATTCTTGTGTTTTTTGACGTCATTTTGATATATAGTAAAACCTGGTCTGAGCATTTATCACATATATCTCTAACATTAAAGATATTGCAGGAAAATCAATTAATGGTTAAAATATCAAAGTGTCATTTTGCTCGGACAAGCATTTCTTATCTGGGTCATATTGTATCACACCAAGGTATTGCGGTTGATCAAGAAAAAATAAGAGCAGTAGCACAATGGCCAATCCCAAAAGAAATTAAAGCACTACGAGGATTTTTGGGATTATCTGGCTATTACAAAAGATTTATAAAAAACTATGGAATAATAGCCAAACCACTTACTAACCTCCTAAAAAAGAATTCATTCCAGTGGACTGAAGAAGCTCAAGTTGCCTTTGATTCTCTTAAAGCATGTTTAACTTCTCCTCCTGTTCTAGCAATGCCAGATTTTGATCAAGAATTTGTTGTTGAATGTGATGCCTCAGGCGGAGGAATTGGAGCTGTATTACTTCAACAAAATCAACCTATTGCATTCATTAGCCAAGCATTGAAAGGTAACAGTTTACATTTGTCAGTATATGAAAAGGACCTTTTAGCCCTTATGTTAGCAACCAAAAAATGGAGTCAATATTTGTTGGGAAGGAAATTCGTGATCAAGACAGACCATAAAAGCTTGAAACATCTACTGGACCAAAAAATACAATCAGGTATACAGAGTAAATGGTTAGCAAAGTTACATGGCTTTGATTATAGAGTTGAATACAAAGTGGGTAAAGGAAACATTGTTGCAGACTGTTTATCTAGAAGAAATGAACATGATTCAGCAAGTGCTCAAGACAACTTATTACTCAATGCTACCTTTGTACTACAAAATTCATGGTTAGATGATTTTAAATCAAAAGTTAAGCAAGACTCATTTTTTACAGAATTGGAAAACAAAATTAGTACTGGTTCTATTGACACTTCAAAATACAAAAAAATGGATGGCCTGTTCTTTTATAAAGGCAAGATTATTGTTAATCACTCTAATCAAGCACTTAAGCAAGTTTTACTACAAGAATACCATGCAGCTCCCTTGGCAGGTCATTCTGGCATTGACAGGACTTTGAAAAATTAAAACAAGTTTTCTTTTGGCATGGTCAAAAAGCAGATGTCCAGAAATATGTACGAGCATGTGATATTTGTCAAAGAGCAAAATATGAAAATGTCAAGTATCCAGGATTGTTGCAGCCTTTACCTACTCCAGAAAGAATATGGGAAGATATAAGTATGGATTTTATTATAGGATTACCAAAATGTAATAAATTCACTGTCATCTATGTAGTGGTGGACAGATTAAGTAAATATGCTCATTTCTTCCCCTTATCTCATCCCTACACATCAATTCAAGTAGCTAAAGTGTTTTTTGAAGGAGCATACAAATTGCATGGTCTTCCAAGATCCATTGTAAGTGATAGAGATGCTATCTTTACAAGTAAATTTTGGACAGAATTATTCAAACTACATGGTTCTACATTAGCAATGAGCTCTTCTTATCATCCTCAGTCAGATGGTCAATCTAAAATCACTAATAAAGCACTTGAATGTTATTTGAGATGTTTTTGCAGTCATAAGCCACATGAGTGGGTTAAGTGGCTTAGCTTGGCTGAATTTTGGTTTAATACAACCTGAAAATTACCTATAAATTGCACACCATTTGAGGCATTTTATGGCAGGACTCCACCCATCCTACTTTCCTATATCCCAAAATCTGCCAAAGTATATCAAGTAGATGAGGAATTATATACAAGGGATATTGCATTATAATTCTTGAAAGACAGTATTCATAAAGCTAAGGAAAAAATGATTAAATATGCTAATGCACATAGATCAGAAAGGTAATTTCAAGTTGGTGAGTGGGTATATCTGAGATTACAACCCTATATGCAGATTTATGTAGGACTTCAGAAAACTACAAAACTTTCACCAAAGTTTTTCGGTCCTTATGAAATTGAACAAAAGATTGGAACTGTTGCATACAAGCTGAAGTTACCCCCATAACTGGTCCTTATCTGAGATTAAATATGCTTCACACAGGAATTATCAGACCTAGCTCTAGTTCTTATGCCGCACCAGTGGTGATGGTTAAAAAATCTGATGGTTCATGGAGAATGTGCATTGATTATAGGAAGCTCAACAAAAGCACAATCAAAGATAAGTTTCCTATTCCTATAATTGATGAGTTGTTGGATGAGCTTACTGGTTCAATTTTTTTCTAAACTTGATTTGAAATCAAGATATCATCAAATAAGAATGTTTGAGCATGATTTTCATAAGACAGCTTTTAGAACTCATGAAGGTCATTATGAATTTATTGTGATGCCATTTGGTCTTACTAATGCTCCTTCTACCTTTCAAGCACTTATGAATACAATTTTCAAAACTTATCTAAGAAAATTTATTCTTGTGTTTTTTGACGACATTTTGATATATAGTAAAACCTGGTATGAGCATTTATCACATATATCTCTAACATTAGAGATATTGCAGGAAAATCAATTAGTGGTTAAAGTATCAAAGTGTCATTTTGCTCAGACAAGCATTTCTTATCCGGGTCATATTGTATCACACCAAGGCATTGTAGTTGATCAAGAGAAAACAAGAGCAGTAGCACAATGGCCAATCCCAAAAAATATTAAAGCACTTCGAGGATTTTTGGGATTATCAGGCTATTACAGAAGATTTATAAAAAACTATGGAATAATAGCAAAACCACTTACTAACCTCCTAAAAAAGAATTCATTTCAGTGGACTGAAGAAGCTCAAGTTGCCTTTGATTCTCTTAAAGTATGTTTAACTTCTCTTCCTGTTCTAGCAATGCCAGATTTTGATCAAGAATTTGTTGTTGAATGTGATGCCTCAGGCGGAGGAATTGGAGCTGTATTACTTCAACAAAATCGACCTATTGCATTCATTAGCCAAGCATTGAAAGGTAACAGTTTACATTTGTCAGTATATGAAAAGGAGCTTTTATCCCTTATGTTAGCAACCAAAAAATGGAGTCAATATTTGTTGAGAAGGAAATTCATGATCAAGATAGACCATAAAAGCTTGAAACATCTACTGGATCAAAAAATACAATCAGGTATACAGAGTAAATGGTTAGCAAAGTTACATGGCTTTGATTATAGAGTTGAATACAAAGTGGGTAAAGAAAACATTGTTGCAGACTGTTTACCTAGAAGAAATGAACATGATTCAACAAGTGCTCAAGACAACTTATTACCCAATGCTATCTCTGTACTACAAAATTCATGGTTAGATGATTTTAAATCAAAAGTTAAGCAAGACTCACTTTTTACAAAATTAGAAAACAAAATTAGTACTGGTTCTATTGACACTTCGAAATACAAAAAAGTGGATGGCCTGTTCTTTTATAAAGGCAAGATTATTGTTAATCACTCTAATCAAGCACTTAAGCAAGTTTTACTACAAGAATACCATGCAACTCCCTTGGTAGGTCATTCTGGCATTGACAGGACCTTAAAAAATTAAAACAAGTTTTTTTGGCATGGTCAAAAAGCAGATGTCCAGAAATATGTACAAGCATGTGATATTTGTCAGAGAGCAAAATATGAAAATGTCAAGTATTCAGGACTGTTGCAGCCTTTACCTACTCCAAAAAGAATATGGGAAGATATAAGTATGGATTTTATTATAGGATTACCAAAATGTAGTAAATTCACTGACATCTATGTAGTGGTGGACAGATTAAGTAAATATGCTCATTTCTTTCCCTTATCTCATCCCTACACAGCAATTCAAGTAGCTAAAATGTTTTTTGAAGGAGTATACAAATTACATGGTCTTCCAAGATCCATTGTAAGTGATAGAGATGCTATCTTTACAAGTAAATTTTGGACATAATTATTCAAACTACAAGGTTCTACATTAGCAATGAGCTCTCCTTATAATTCTCAGTCAGACGGTCAATCTGAAATCACTAATAAAGCACTTGAATGTTATTTGAGATGTTTTTGCAGTCATAAGCCACATGAGTGGGTTAAGTGGCTTAGCTTGGCTGAATTTTGGTTTAATACAACCTGAAAATTACCTATAAACTGCACACAATCTGAGGCAGTTTATGGAAGGACTCCACCCACCCTACTTTCCTATATCCCAAAATCTGCCAAAGTATATCAAGTAGATGATGAATTATATACAAGGGATATTGCATTACAATTCTTGAAAGACAGTATTCATAAAGCTAAGGAAAGAATGATTAAATATGCTAATGCACATAGATCAGAAAGGTAATTTCAAGTTGGTGAGTGGGTATATCTGAGATTACAACCCTATATGCATATTTCTGTAGGACTTCAGAAAACTACAAAACTTTCACCAAAGTTTTTCGGTCCTTATGAAATTGAACAAAAGATTGGAACTGTTGCATACAAGCTGAAGTTACCCCCATCATCCAAATTACACCCAGTATTTCATGTTTCTCAATTAAAGAAAAGATTGGGCTCGAACATTATTATTCAGAGAGACATACCTGATGCAACAACTGAATTAATCCTGGAACCTGAATCGATTTTGGCACGAAGACCATCCAAAACTGTTCATGGAACTTTTGCAGAGGTTTTGGTCAAGTGGAAGCAATGTCCATTGGAAGACGCAAGTTGGGAGAATTATTGAAAACTGGTGGATCGTTTTCCTGCTTTTGACCTTGAGACAAGGACAAAATTTGATGCGCGGGGCATATGTGACACTCCTGTTGCTGATGTAGCTGCTTCTCCCTCGTTGATAGTTAGGCTGCCATTAAGGAAAGTAGCGGAATGAGTGTATGGTATCAGTCATTTTATCAAACAATCGTTGTGCATGATGTAATGGGCCGAGAAGCCCAGTTGTATGTGTCATATATATCTATCTATACTACTAATAATGTAAATTCAGTCCACTATTTCAACCGTGTCTTTATGAATTGCCTAAAATGCCCTCTCACTATCACAGGTAAACGTGTACCTCCTATTGCTGCTCTCGATTTGGTTTCTTCTCCAATTCGTCAAATTCCCAATTCAGTTCTTCAAATCCTCAATTCGATTTATCGCCACCATCATTCGGCTCATCGAGTTTCCTTCCCTTCCGGATCCACTGTCTTCTCCAACTTTGAATGTCGATTACCGATTATCGACAATGGTTACTTCATTAAACTACAATAGCTGATCTTATGGCACGGCCTAAGTGCTCGAGCTCGAAAGGATTGATTTAGGCAGGCAAGGCTCGATGCACTGGAAATGGTGTCTTGCATCCAATTCCTCAAAATTCCCACTTCCTCAGAATTCCCAATTCCATTCATCACCATCCTATAAGTCATACAAGCTACCCAACCTCCCTCAAAATCAATCTCTCTTACTTCCAAATCAACAATGGCAGTATCACTAGCAACGTAGCATCCACGGCAGGTGACTGGATGAGCCGGAAGAGATAGCTCATTACTCTGCGATTTGATAGCGTAGGCAGTAGGTGATTTCTCTTACCTTTTATTTTCTCTCTGAGGTATAATTATATACAATGTATATATTTTGGTTGAATTGTTGACGTGGTTCAATTACTGTCACTTTTTGACAGTGTCACTCACTGTTCTTTGTTCTTACTGATCTGATTTTTGGATGTTGAACATGGTTTCTCCAATCTGAATTATGACTCAGGAAACGAACATTGTTATGAACCCATACAAGGTTTGACATCGTTACTCATTATTTTACACTATTTGATCCGATTAGTGAACCCACCTAATAGATAATTTTTTCACCTGATTTGCGATTGGCGAAATGAAATTTATTACAAAGATATTGAATATTTTTAATACCGTAATTTTATTGATTATTGCTACGGTTACCGATCACCCTTCATTTATTTTCAGTATACACTTCATTTACTTTTAGTATAGTTTCATTTCTCCACTAATTGTCATGGTTACTAATTTAACTTATGTTTAGGTTATGCACATCTCCATTACTAATAAAGAATATCTCAGCAGAATCTGTGACAAACAAACATACTGAATATTTTTAATAACACCACCCTCCAACATGTTGATGTTCCATTAAAGAAAAGTACCTAGCACATTGAAGTTTCATGATTTATTTTTCGGTTTTCATGTTTATCCATCTCAACGACATAAATGGCACTTCCCAAAATAGATTCAAATAAATAAATCATGTGTCACTTACATTCAAAGAAGTGATTTCCACGAGTTAAGCGAATAGAATAGATAGTCAGATCATTTATGAACTACTATGGTTAGAGTGAAGTAAATATATGATTAGTAAACGAAATTGATTCCACCGAATCAACATTGAATGAACCAACTATTGACATAAGTGGGTTAATAATAGAAATTTCATTCCCTTATTTCCAAGTTTGGCCTATAATATATATATATATATATATATATATATATATATATAGAGAGAGAGAGAGAGAGAGAGAGAGAGAGAGAGAGATTACTCCAAATACCTTTTTAAAACATGTGTGATCCTTAAAGCAAGAAGACCGCTCAGGAGTTATTATCAATAATGAAACAGAGTCATAGAAATAGTTTAATAAAGGCCCTAAACAATAAAATGGCCCAACAAAAAACGATAATAATACATTCAGATCAATAGATAGCCGATCAAACGAAGTTGTGAACAAGTAATTAGAAATTATACATCTTAGCTCATAACAGAAAGTAAATGAATGAAAAGTAGAAACGAAGATTGTGTTTGCTAAAACATATACTCCAGGCTATGTTTGCTGAAAGGGGGAGCAAGTGGGCTCACAATAGTTGCTACAAAACCAATGCTTGGGTTGTTGAGTTATGACATGCTATAGTAACATCGATTATTTGGACAGAAATCGGTGCTTGGGCTCAGAAAAGTAGTTACAAAATGAAAAGTAGCAACTAGACATGACAGGTGAAAAGCTGCAGCACATCAGGTATTGGGACAGCAGCTTAGTGGTATGGTTTTCTTTAAACAAATAAGGGTTTTCCCCCCGAATGCAGGTAAGTTGAAATCAATATTTTTATAAGAAAAAAAAACACGTGGTGCTATTCTTATTATATGTTATGTTGTGCTTCAAGCATCTATATTGATGGTTAATATGTGCAGTATTTAATTTTGCCTATATAGAGCTGCTATGTTAATATTAACTATGTGTGACCGTGTTTTTTTTTGCTTGAAGCATAGTTGTCAATATGTTAAGCCTTTTGGCTTTAGCTGCTATGTGAACATGTTATTCAAATATGGCAGAATAATTTATATTGGATTTACACTTTACAGCAAGTTTTGTAACTGTACTCTCCAAATAGTTGCTACGTGAATATGTCATTAATTTCTGTTTTGCCTTCATGTGCGAGTTTCCTGTATAGACCATGCCTTTATTTTTGTACTGACAGCTTCGCCATTTAATGTCCTCTTAGATTTTGTTTCCAGGCTGATGCATCTATTTTAAAGTTTCTTCTTCTTAGGAATACTTCAACTTCTTAGCAGGTTTTACTACTATAAAATTTCAACTACCGACCAAGCACTACTTTATGCTTTAAAGATGAAACGCCATAGCTATGCTTTCCAAATAAAAAGCTTAGTATATTAAACATTGGTTGTCTCTACCATTGTACAAATAAGGAACTTCCCTAAAACGTCTTAGGCTACCATATAAAGATTGATATATTAATGGTTTGGATCACGTAGAAAAATTTACTGATAAAGAATTCAGCCACTTTACATCCTGTGTGTTTCCAATTATTTAGTGCAACAAATGCTTATAGATTTATAGATTTGTTCCTTATTTACCCCTGTTTAAATTTAAATACATCAAAAACCTGCTCTTTTAAACTGAATGCCGCAACACATTGTTGCACGTTTCCAGTTTCTCAAAAAAAAATTTGATTTATATACGTCTGCATATATACGTATATACATATACGTAAAAGTTAAAGACAACTTTTAATCAAACATATTATTAAAAGAGCCCATCCTGAGTTAGGTTGTCGTTAAAATAAAAGACTGTTGCAATGTTAATTGATTATTTGGTAGATCTCCGCCGTGTGCGTAGCATGTGTGATATATTAATTTCAGTCCGTTTTGATGTTTACTAATATTAAGCTAAAATTAACTGTTACTAATACACCTGTTGTATTTGTAACAGTTTCTGTTTATTTGCTATTTTCCCAAAATAAAGGGGATGTATAGCAAGTAATAAAGCAACCGTAAATCTTCTACACTTAGTTCATAAAATTCAAGCTTACTAAGTTGGAGAATAAAAAATGTTGTCATTCTCCTTTTTACCCATAAATCCAATGCATGATATTAGGTTACATTTGTTACTCGATTTTACATACCAAGTTTCTTCTTATTGTTTCCAGTCATACAAACTCCCAGACAAAACACACACACACATACATCCATACATACATACACACATGCGTAAACACACACACACACACACACACACACACACACACACACACACACACATATATATATATATGTGTGTGTGTGTATGTAGTAATTTCCGTACACTAATGTGACAACTACACCTAACCAACATTATAATATGGTGAGGTTGAACTTTTCTTTATATAATTTATTATGCCTGATATTTTTTCTACTCGGTTAGCTGTTGTTACTGTGTTCATGCTAAGCGTCGTGGAAAATGGTTCGCCTACACTTGGTTTTATTACTTTTGACCAATCAATATATTTTATTTGTTGAAAACAAGTAGATTGTTGCAAAAATGAAACATGATTTTATGAGTTATAACCAATCAATACAGTACACATCCTGCAAATTCATATTGATTACTTACATTTAAACATGATAGAGTTAGTTATTTATTGTAAGGACTAATATATAAGAGTCAAAATAATACATATATAAGTTATTTGAATAGGCGAGATGCACATTTAATCAACTTACATTAAAGGATAGAAATATGTGCTCAAGTGATCTTAGTTGAATACCTACATTAAAGGATAGAAATACATGCTCAAGTGACCTCAGTTGAATATCCCCACATTACTAACAATAAACTTTGTCTTATATCATTAATCCGTATTATGTAAGGTATACATGGCATACTTATAATTTTAGATAATGTTAGCAAATTATTCCTTAAAATTCAAGGTTAGTACTCAAACTAATTAAATGATCATAACGTTACTCAATGAACTGATTATACATGCTTTTAATGTATATATAGAAGTATATTTTATTTTTGATGTTCATTAAATTTGTTTGTAAAGACAGAATTTTGCACCTTCTCTGCTAAACCCTCTACTTATATTAGGAAAGAATAAATTTTTCACAAGTAGTGTAATTGGAGGCATGCGCATGCTCTCAAAGCTTATAAATTCAAATTATATCCATCTTTAGAGCTAACTCAGGATAAAAAAGCACGACCTAGCAGCATAGGTTTTACCAGTTTAAGTTTCCTACGATGCTTGCGAGTTTCTCCACTTTATAGGGGCATTTCTGTTTTCCAGCTTGATAGAGCAAACATAGACATAACTATAAACATAAATCATGATTGTGTTTTTATTTCTCTTTATAAAATTGTTTTCAACTGTAGGTAAAAATTAAAAGACAATACAGGGAACTAACTATAAAAGAAGTTGAAGAAATCATGAGCAAATGGAAAAGCAATGCAACTGACTATGACAAATGGATGATGAAGATTGCAAATAGTAGGCCTGTTGCTTTTGGTGAAGTGAGGAAAGAAGAGAAGGTTGTAGGTGGGCCCTGTTCTTGGAAGTTGAAAAGAAAATACGGTGAAGGAAAATTTAGCAATGATGAAGAAGATGGAGATTGGGAGGCGAATTTTTTTTTTGAGTATGAGCTTAATAGGAAAGGTTTGATGAAAATGACGAGGACAAGGAAGGCAGTGACAAAGATTTTGATGATGATATCCAAATGGGTGAGTTAATCTTTGAAGTTTAATGGATATGTAATCACTGTATTTTAATATAATTTACACCGTAATAATGAGAGAAAGCAATATAATTAACTGCTTAGGAATTGTTGTTGAGTCTATTGTGTAAAACCATACAATTTTAGTAATTCTTTCCCCTTTTACTGTTTTTGTGTTTGTAATGACTCCATGCGTGTCACTGCATATTGGCTCTTATATATTGGATTAGATAATGCAATATATTCATTCATCTTCTAAGTAAAGATTGTTTCTTTTCCTCATTGTCCTTTTTTCTTTCTTAAAGGAGAATAGAATTTTCAAGAATGGCAATGCCTTTATTACTCAAATCAGACACATCATTAACCTACTAACTACCAACAATAGTGCTAAATTTTCTTATATTTAATACAAATAGCGGCCATTTTACATATTCCAGACTATGATTAGGGACATGAAGAAAATTTCACCAATGATGACGAATCTATAGGAAATGATCCATTGGAATGGGAAGCTTTGTTGGCTCTTGAAATGCTTGCAACACCTTAAATTATGTTGGTCCGGTAAAATAAGAATATATAAGCAGGCTCAATCATCTTTGCATTGACGGTATGAAATACACAGTGCATTGCAATTTAACATCATATTTCACAGAGCTTATTGATATTATGAGTGTAAACTACATCAGGTGAATATAAGGATGTGAAGAAGAGCCCCCGATCTTACTTATTGATCCAAAATTTAATAAGCATGCATTAACTAATACCTCATATTCAGCATGCATTAACTAATGCCTCATATTCAAAACATACAGTTATATTCAAATGAAACCTACAATCTTTAAAAGAAGAAACCATGTTTATTGATTGACAAAACATGAGTAATACCGGTTGGTTTTAAGAGTGCCTGCATCGATTACTGCGGTACACACATTTGGTGCGTGCTATGAGTAGAAAAAAAAGTTGTTTGGTTTAGTAGATTATTATAGCTCAATTGCTTTACAATACACATTTATTCGCTAACAACCATAATTAATGTCTTTTTTGATTGTGCAGTAAATTTTGTAATTAGTGAATGTGGTTTGGTTCTTTGATCATAAAAAGAACTACATGATATAAATAAAAAGAAATTTTTTCAAGTTACTGACAAAAAACAGTCCATATGCATGTCTATTTGGACGTGCATGCATACTCGTATATATAATGTAAGTGGGCTGTAAGCATTTTTCAAGAAAGTATTGAATAAAACAATTTCCCTCCAAATCTAAGCTCCTTCTTCCTCCTTTGTTTCTTTTTCTGTTCTCTATCACCTGTTCGATCTGTTCCAATTATGTTCCAATTATGCCACCTAAAACTCCTCGAACGACTCCGCTGCCACAAAATCCAACCAAGATGTAGAAGTTAGGTAGAAGCGTATGAGTCCCACTATATTCCAGATTACTCCCAGTATGCAAGTCTCATTAGTCCAATGATTTGAACAAAAAAATAAATAAATGCAAGTCCACACCAAAATCCTTTTCTAACTCCAGTTTCTGCAAGTTTTCCAATCATTGCCTTCTTTCTTTCAATTTAAGTGGTTCCTTTTTCTCAGAATTTGAGATGGCCATTGCACAGTGAACTGCTTTAGGTACATGTTTATTTGTAAAATATGAACCATAGTTAAGTATGTTGGATTAAAATCCCATTATGGACACACATATGTTTAAGTGTATGTTGCTATTATAATTAATATAAGGTAGAAAATAATAGTGTTATTTACAATTTGTTGAGGGGCCAAATTGTAAATATTATATAACTGATTTTTCTTCGTTAATAAAAAGGGTTGGGTCTCCGAGAAACAGTACGTACTTTTATTTTCTTTTTTTCCCCGTCAGAGAGAAATTTTCTAGAAAAGTAGAAACTGTATTCTTGGAAGATCAAAACCTTCATACAAATTGAATCAATGGATTCCGTTTAGTACCTTATCAATTGGTATCGGAGCCAACCCTAAATTAATTCTTGAGGGTTTATTATAGTTGTGTTATGATCTTCCGAACACAGTAATTTCATGAAAACAATGTTTTGGATTCCGACATACGCATATTTGTTCTCAGTTTAGAAAAATTACTATAGAAAATGGTTTTGATTTCATCCATTCGTCTGCACTGTAGCGGGTTACCCAAGAATTCGGTCCTATTTTTATTTTTTTATTTTTCATATGCCTGTCCTTACACTAGAATTTCAAAGTTTTATGTGCTATCATTGGAATGATTTTTCAACGCATAGGTCCATGCGTATGCTTTCATTCCAGAAAGTAAATATTTATGCTATTTCAAGGATTTCGTAAAGACAGTCATTCGATAATAGCCTGCCAGAAAGTAAAACAAAAATTTTATTATCTGTGTCAATAAGTGCATTTGCCAGGTGCCTCTTTTCTGTATCCATCATGATTATTTTCCCCAGACCACCTGCATGCACTTTCAACGTAGAATATGACTATGACTATCTACTAGAAATATTAGTATTTATCTCAAGGTATGGGTTATTCTTGGACTAGTATAAAAATACCATGAGATTTCATCAAAAGTTGTGCATACTGACATTAAAGAATTACTACATATTTTAATTATAGAAGTTTAGTATACACGTGATAGTTTTGCTGTCATACATTGTTTTCTACACATATCCATTAACTAGTTCAAGACAGTAAACATCATGTCAGGATTGAAATTGATATACATATTTTTTGTTCGGACCTGTGATAATTCATGGAACCCATTATATTCAAATATGGTTTCTGATTTTCTTAAGGATATTTTATATTTTAAATAGTTTAATTGAAACAAAATATCGCCAAAGCGATCACTTTTGTATAGATTATTCTAATTAAAATTTCAGAATAATTGTGTGTATGTAGTTCATGCATTTATTAACGAGCCCAAAGATGAATTAATATTTGACCGAATTTCATACATGCTTGTGGTGATAAATGTGTGACAATTATAAGGTACTTTATGTGAGCAATATGATAATCCAAAGATTGCATATTGTTTGACATAATTTATTGTCAACTTTTGATCGCTACAACAAGAGTACCGCTTACAGTTAATATTACTGTCCAAAGACTTGATATTAATGATGTGTTTGGTATCTTGAGATGTGATTAACCATTATTTGAAGTTATTGTTTTATATGAAGTCGTTAAGAGCATGTAATTTATATGATTTTATTCGTTTTCTGTTTCAGCTGTTGCTACTGTATCTGCTAACCTTAATTCAGTACCGGTCCTTAATGGTAATAACTTTAAGAACTGGAAGGAGAACATATTAATTGTTCTTGGTTGCATGGATCTGGACCTTGCATTAAGGATGGATCGACCCGCTTCTCTTACGGATGATAGTACCTCCGAGGAAAGGAGAATTTTTGAGAAATGGGACCGTTCAAATCGCAAGAGTCTTATGATCATTAAACAGGGCATACCTGAGGCTTTTAGGGGTGCGGTATCCGAAGAGATTACCAATGCCACAGATTTCCTTGCTGAAATTGAGAAACGCTTTGCCAAAAGCGATAAGGCGGAAACAAGTACTCTTTTGCAGAAACTTATTTCCACTAGGTTCAAAGGCAAGGAAAACATAAGGGAGTACATTATGGAAATGTCTCACATTGCTTCAAAATTAAAGGAACTAAAGCTTGAGCTTTCGGATGACTTGCTTGTGCATTTAGTGCTTATCTCGCTTCCTCCACAATTCAGTCAATTTAAGGTCAGTTACAACTGTCAAAAGGAGAAGTGGACTCTCAATGAGCTCATTTCATATTGTGTACAAGAGGAAGAAATGATGAAGCAAGATAAGACTGAAAGTGCCAATTTGGCAAGCACCTCTAAAGCAAAGGGCAAGAAAAGAAAATTTAAAAATGAAGCTGCTAAGGATCCAGATCAAAAGAAACAACAAAAGGAAAAAGACGGTTGTTTCTTTTGTCACAAACCTGGACATATGAAGAAGGAATGTATCAAATATCATGCATGGCGTGAAAAGAAAGGTATGTTTGTTACTTTGGTCTGTTCTGAAGTTAATTTATCTTCAGCACCTAGAAACACTTGGTGGATAGATTCTGGTGCTACCACTCACATAAGTGTTTCTATGCAGGGTTGTCTGAGCTACCGAAAGCCAAATGATGGTGAAAGACACATCTTTGTGGGCGATGGACAGTCGGTAGAAGTAGAAGTAATTGGACATCTTTGTGGGCGATGGACAGTCAAAATGTGAACGCCAACACCCGGTGTGTGTAGTAAGATTGTGAAAGCACCACCCGTGTAACGGAAACAGAAATCAAGCAGGAAAATAGCAGAAATGCAGTAAAAGACAGCAATTTATAGTGGTTCGGCTTAAGATTTAGCCTACGTCCACTTTGAATCTCTTTATTATTGAATCTGATTACAAATTGATACAAATCTCCTATGAAAACAGTACAACTCGATCACAAGAAACAATCTTGACTACTAGCTCAATCTTCAGCGATGAAACTCGACGAATCCATGTCGGATGTTAAGAATTTCTCTCGAAGTTTGTTGTAGTGTCTTGAATGCTTGAAGGATCTTTGTTTGCTGAATGATTGGAGAGTCGACAGAGTAACGGCGCTTTAGAAATGAATTGCCAAAAGTCCTCTCGAAGTTGGAGGTGATGTCCTATTTATAGAAGCTGATTTCTGGGTAGAAAATTTGCCTAAGTCTTAGGTCGCGCGCGACCTTAGTTAGGTCGTAGGTCGCGAACGACCTAAGCTAGGTCGCTGTCATCTTGCGGTTCCATGAGTTACTGTGCTTGTCTTCATTTGATCAAGTAATAGGTTGCACGCGAGTTACAGAATAGCTGTGGGGGCTCTAGGTTGTAGGGCGCTGAACTTCCTTTAATAGTTAGGTCGCTAACCTATTTAAGTCGTCAAGTTCCTTAGGTCGCTAACTACCTTAGGTCGTTAAGCCTTTTAGGTCGCTAGCTACCTTAGGTCGTTGAGTTCCATAGGTCGCAATCCTTTCTGCCTCCTTAGGTCGCGAGATCTTCTGCAGCCTTAGGTCGCAAAGCTTTCCTGCCCCCTTAGGTCGCGAGGTCTTCTGGACCTTAGGTCGCAAAGCTTTCCTGCCCCCTTAGGTCGCGAGGTCTTCTGGACCTTAGGTCGCAAAGAGGTTAGGTCGCAGCTCATCCTTAGGTCGCAGCATCCTTAGATCGCAGCATCCTTAGGTCGCAGCACTTCATTAGGTCGCAGTACTTCATTAGGTCGCAGCACTTCATTAGGTCGCAACACTTCATTAGGTCGCAAGCTCTTCTAGGTCGCTAATCCCTGTTAGGTCGCAAGCTCTTCTAGGTCGCTAATCCCTGTTAGGTCGCAAGCTCTTTATGAAGTTAGGTCGCAAGCTTTTTAGGTCGTGCAGTTTTAGGTCGCTTGAAAATAAGAGTTAACATTTGCCCCTCGAAGTGCAGGCCTAGGTCATAGGTCGTGCGCTTCGACTCATCCTTGCTAGGTCGTGAACGACCTAAGACTTGCACTAACCCGTACACCCGTTCGCCTTCTTCTCCCAGCTTCATATAAATAGGTTAGGTCGTGCCTTTCTCCCCACCTTACTCTGAGATCCCATTGCCATTGACGAATTCTTAATTCTTCGGAGGTGAATTCATCCCAGCACAACATCAATCCATTCCTATCCGTGTATTACGTTGATCAATTTCTTCTCCTCCACAATTGCTGATTGATCATGAACCCATATTTACCGACCCAAGTTCTAATTTCGTGTGTCGCGCTTCATTTTTTGGTTGTTTCGATCGATTTTCGATCGTTGTCTGATGTATTGCCTGATTCACGATCGCACGGAAGTCTTCACAATGGATCGGTGGAATTTCCAATTGATTTGCTGGATGACTCGAAGGTGAAATGTGGAAGATGTCGAATTCTCTTATAATGGCGGTATTGGGTTATCGGATCCAATTTGGTGTTGCTTGGGGAGGAAGTCAGCGACCTACCTGATTTGGACGACCTAAGAGTTAGGTCGTGCTGGAATGCTTGGCGACCTAAACCTTTGCGATCCAAAAATATTCGCGACCTAGAGAGTCTTCGACCTAAGCCAAGTCGTGTGCGACCTAGGACTTTGAGAAAATTATACCGCTTTGATTCATTCAGTTACACTGCGCGACCTAAAAATGCTACGACTTATGATAGGTCGCAGAACGACCTAGGACTTAGAGAAATTTACACAGAAGTTGACTAAATTCTTGAATTTGAACTGTGTTGCATTTTCTTTCAAACTGTCTTGACTTTAATGCCAGTAACCTGCCTAAATACAACACTTGCAGAAAAACGGGACAAATATACTGCCATTGACTGCCCACATCGCATGACAGATTAGTTGATAACGAATAATTAACTTAAATGAATTCTATGAATGAAATGCTGTGCACTAACGAATCTAAGTGAAGTATTAAATAATCAACTAAGGCTGATTTATTTGCATCAATACAACACTGTTCTCAGATTTAAGATATCAAGCCCTGAAACTTCATAATCGACAAGTATCAATTGATTTAGTTTCATTTATATTCGCTTGTTATTACATTAGTTTCGCACAGCACTCCACTCTTTTTAGGAAACGTGCACCTTAATATTTGATCGTCCAGTTCCTTGTGTAGAATGGAATCTCAACAAGAAGACTTGGAAATAGCCGGAGAATCTTTTCCAATTGCTACTCCACTAATCGACCCTCCGGAAAGGACTTCTACTACTTTAAGTCATAAAGTCTTCCGTCAACTGTGCATCCAATTCGGCATTGCCGAAGCAGATGCTTTACTTCCTGGGCCAAGCGATACTGCTGACAGGCCGCCTCTTGGCTTCGTTGCTGTGAACCGGCAGATGTGTTCAAGTGGAGCCATCCCTCCATTTAATGATTGTCTTCGGGAACTCCTCCTTCGGCTAACTATTTCTCCCTTTCAACTACACCCTAACGGATACTCCATCCTGCTGGGATTGTGTGTGCTTTTCAGGAGAACGTTGAACCGTTTTCCCTCTTTTGATGAAATTCGCTTCTTGTGCACATTTGCAAAGAACAAGGATCATCCTTCTATTATACTTGTGAGGAGTGCTAGGAATCGCAAACTGATTCTGGACTTGCCTGAAAGTGCCCACGGATTTTTGACTCAATTCTTCTATGTTCGCTGTCCTCCGGGATTTTATGCTATTTGGAGAGTCGGAAGTAAGACTACCTTTTAGCAATTCATTTTTTCTAAATTTCTCATAATCCGAACCATCAAATGCTTAATTCCATTCTTTCTTCGTGCAGCACTTCCTTCTCTTCTTCGAGATACCAGCCGTAAGTCGATATTAGATACTTTGAATGCTGTTGACGCTGAAGAGAGGAGTGCCAAATTCTTGTTGAAAGATGAATTTCTGCACCAGTTTGGCCTTTTACATTCTTCTAGATCGACTCAGATTCATGAAGTTTCTAGCTCTGAGGCGGAAACGTTAATTGCTTCAGATTCCCAAGCAGAGGCCTCGAATGCCCCAGCTTCTGTAGAAGAAACTGCATCAGAAGCACCCGTCATAGAGGCTGCCTTGGTAAAATGTTCCACACCCATCGATGTCGCAGGGTTAGTCAGCAAGTCGGCGCTTACCCCGATTACCGAAGAGGAAGAGAATCCTCAAGTTCCTGAGAAATCCATTGATACAGAGGTTGAAAAGGAGAAGTCTGCTGAACTCCTAGATGACGCCTTTGACGGCTTGAGTGATATCATGATAACTTCCCAAGAGCTTTTTGGGGATAACAATCCAAAAGCAACTTCTCCCGTTGTCGAGGCGACTTCCACCTTTAAACAAACCCAGACGCCTACTACGCCAGTCGTCTCTGTTTCCACACTAAAGCGTGGTCTGTAGCTTGACGCATGTAGCTTGCACGCCACACACACTTAGGATTTTCCAGCACTTATAAACATTTATCCTCTTTTCCCTGGAAATTCCTAAACTTTGCTCCTTTTTTGCTTTCAGGTTCTCCAATGGGACGTACAGGTTCATATTATGACTCATTCAAGTACCGTGGAGGCCGCGGCACCTATGACTTTAGGAAGTACCTTGATACTCCAAAGGAAACTGATGAAGAGAGGGCTCGAAGGAAAGCCCAGGAGAAGCGGGATTACGATCAGTGGCAAAGAAGGAAAGATGCCGAGCGATACGACTCTTCGCACAGGAGTGACTACTCTCATAAGCGGAAGTCTTATGATGATAAGGGAAAAACTCAGATTGCCGATGAACCGAGCAAACGATCTAAACCGATTGACACGTCTGAAATTTCTGAAAAAACTGACGCCCCCATTCCTTCTGATGTCCTAGCTAGCTCTCCTCCTCTGAAGAAATCTGACATTCAGACTATCATTAACAGACCGCAATATCAAGTCAAGGACGGTCCCCCAACACTCCAGAGCCGTTTCCCGAATTGGTGCCTAAAAGGGGTACGCTTTGACTTGGACATAGTTCCGATTGATAAATCAGACATGCTTAGCAGTCTTGATGCGGTCAGACTTAATATCGAGAGGATGTCGCAGTGGCAGAAGCTGGTCGATGAACTCCAAAGGGTCAACCATCTTAACCTTGAGGCGATGATGATGATGGAGAATGATAAAGCAGAATGGGACAAATGGCGTAAGCAGCATGACGCTGAAATGACGAGTATTGCAGATGACAATGCAAAGCTTGCGTCTGAAGTTAAACAGCTTAAGGAAAATCTTGCTTCTTCTTCTGCATCATATACTCAAAAAGAAGAAGTCTTTCAGAAGCAAGTGCGGGACGCACATGCTGCACAGAGAGATGTAGAAATGAAGCTTGCTGCCGAACAGCACGTTAAAGAGAAGTACCGCACAGAAAACGCCGAACTGCGGGAAAAGGCCACCTCCCAGAACATGGAGATTGAGTTACTAAAGTCTCGACTTGCTAAAGTTGAGGCAGAGCGTGATGAGGCTACCGCTGGCCGGATCGCTGCCGTTGCCGAAAAGGAAGCGGCTGAGCAATCACATGAGGCGACGAAAGCAGACGTCAGCTCTACCTTATTCGACTTTTACTTACACAGCGTTCTGGGTCGTGGGAGCCTCTCTTTTCTTGGTCCCGATTATGAAATTACATTGGCTGAAGTGTGGGAAGTCGCGATGGATATGCTTGGCGGGGCTGGCTATAATGAGCTGGAACTTGAGGAGCGCTATCTTAATGATGAGGATCGCGCCGCTCTTGTTAAGGGGAAAGAGCTACTTGCCAAAGCACGAGCTGAAACAGTGGGAGAAGAGCCTCCAAAAGAAGAAGCTCCTTTGACTGCCCCCGTCCAAACTTCCACTTCAGCTGACGTTAATATTATAGATTCCAGCCCTCATTCTTTACATTTAGCTAAAGTTGCCCAGGAGACTGCAACTACTCCTACTGAAGATGAGGCACTGGATGATATTGAGGCCGAGAAGTTTGAGGTAGATCTTGTGAAGCCAACTCCTCCAGGTACTTTTGGTGTCGTCTCGGGTCTAATGAACCAGTCATTTGACTTAGCCGAATTCGATGACCTTCTTACTTGTTACTTAAACTTTGGTGAACCGATGCCTTCTTTATTTTCGGGGGATGCTGACTTTAACTTCTTTTCTTCTACAGCGGAGGCACCAAGCACTACACAAGCTTTCACTCCTTCGATTGCCGTTCCTCCGTCTTCCCAAATTACTCCTCCCTCTGCTTCCCAACCAGGATCACAAGCAGAGAAAATTGAAGCTCTTCAAGGCTTGGATGATCCGGCTGCTTCTCAGGAACAGAAGGCGGAGGATTTTGAAGACATTGAGAAGACCCCGGAGCGGTCTCTTGACGACGATACGAAGCTTTCAACATTGTTGACTACTCCGGGGAGCGAGTCTTCTTCAAAAAGGAAGGGGAAACGTGCTGTAAGGAAAAAGAAGAAGACTTCCACTAAAGAGGAAGCAGTAGTTGATCCGACTGTACCGCTTTCTCCTTCTGTCCCTGCTCGTTCTCAACGGCTTCAAAAGCTAATCATTAGGCCGGGAAAGAGCTCCAAGGGTGGTGAGAAGAAGGAATAATCAAGCTGGATTTTCTACTTATTATTTTTGCTCTTTGCATGTATTGACCGGGGATTGTGCGGGTACCGGTCCCCGCTTTTGCTTTTTGAGACATCTGCGTATGTAAAGAATTTTCACAGTACTAAATAAAACAATTATTTTACTTGTACAAACTCTTGTGTATGCGAGAATGATTTATCTTTTATTTTAAGTGTAGAACAAACGATTCTTCTTACTTGTGCAAACTTTTTGTCTGCGTTTGAGAATGCATTTATTCCACATCTGTTTCGCGTGATATTGTTATGTGCTTGTGGTATGTTGCTTGAATACTGCTTTTTATTGTTGCAACCGTATCATATGATATTGCCCCTATACCACAAGTGCATAACAATATCCTTCGCTTTTAGCGAGACTTGTACTCTTATTTTCCATAGAATAGCTATTCCGTTCTTGAGGGAATAATTGTTCTACTTAAACGGAGTATGTCTCATTTTCGGATAAACTTTTACGCTTCAACCTTCGGAAATGTTCATTTCATACTTTTGAGAAGTGAATTCTCCTACGCGGTGAAACGAAAGAATCGAAGTGTGCCTCTAAGGAGGGCTTTGTCTCGGTATTTTTTGAGGAGTAGCATGTGGACTCCGAAGAGTAGCATTATGCTTTGTGAATTATTGTTGTGCCCCCGGAGAGGTCTTGTGCTTCCAAAGAAGTCTTGATTTTGGTCTCCGAAGAGAAGCAATTTTTGTATTTCTACTCGGGTGAAGTGGGTCTCTGGAGAGAAGCATTTTGCACTTTTACCCTGGTGAAATGTGCCTCCGAAAAGGGCTTTTACCTCCGAAGATGGCTTGTGCCTCCGAAGAGGGCTTGTGCCTCCGAAGAGGGCTTGTGCCTCCGAAGATGGCTTGTGCCTCCGAAGAGGGCTTGTGCCTTCGAAGAGGGCTTGTGCCTCCGAAGAGGGCTTGTGATTGCCTGGAAGTTACTTTCTCATGGTCAGAGGTCTACGGGTGAGCACAAGTTGCTTGATTGGATGTTTGTTTGCACAAACGATCGCAATTAACTAACAAGGTGCCCCTTTGGTAGTCCCACCGATCTTTTTGATTGAGTAAAGCACTCCCATTTATTGACGTGCCTCGTTAGAGGGCTTTGGTTGGTTGGTGTGCCAGGTAGGTTGCGTCTCAAGGGCGAGTGGATCCACGGGGCAGACCTATGCTATCTGGTCGGATGCATCACGACCAGTTAGCGAGGGTCTTGTTCCTTCCGGTTGGGAAGGCGTCCCTTTAGTGGATCTCTCGGCCTTCCTGTTGAGAGGCATACCTCCCTTTATCTGCTTCTTTGTTTGCCCGCTCATGTTGTATCATCATCCGCCAATCTGCGATCCTTTATCATTGTTTCCAAGCGCGTGTTCCTTTCTTTTGCAAGTACATTGCTTTATCTGAAAAAGTAAACTTCACTGTTGAATGACTTTACGAGACAAGCGCGAGTTATCTAGTTGGATGCCCGTTCATAACGATAATCTCAACTAGTGAACAAAGGTTTGTCCCAGTGAAGTTGCCAATTCTTTATGTGAAGTTTTCTTTGTGTAGGATTTGAGTTTGGAATTTTTGTTGCTTGAAATTTGCTAAATGATTTGTAAGGCTCGCTTAGCTTTGCGATGGGTGAGCTTTGCTTTAATGGCCTGCAGTATTAGATCGATATTTTAGCAATACATTTAGAGTATTTACACATCGAAATAGAACTGGCATTCTATAACAGAAAACACAATGCATAGTTTTTCATTATTGAGTCACGCTGATTTCTCAGCGGTTTACAATGCAGAAGTTACACATCTATTATTATCTTTACACATTCAAGCAATGCTGTTAAGTAAAAATGAATGCTAGTTATAATTGTTTCAGAATCTCCAAGCTGGATTTCCATTTGTGCTTGATTCATAGCTTTTGGATTTTTATGCCAGAGAAAGTGAGAGATGCCCCAGCCGCAGTTTTGTGGGTAATTAGTAGTCATCCCAACTTCTGCTTGCTGGGTATAATCCGCCTGTGATAGCATTAATGACAAGCTTTTCTGAATCTTGCACTGCAGTGTTGTTGTGAGAATCGGATTGATGGGTAGGATGTTGTTGATCCCGAGTGGATGAGGTTGGATTGACTCCGCTTTTCTTAACGTATTGCTGGAGTTTACCTTGTTCCAACAATTCTTCAATTACTTTCTTTAACTGGCGACATTGGTCAGTGTCATGGCCAGGTTGATTGTGAAATTGGCAGAATTTCCCATTACTCTTTGCACCTTTCGTCATCTCGGGTGGCTTAGGATACTGGACAACGTCTTTTGTTGCAAAATAGATATTCCTTGGTGTATCAGTTAAAGGGGTATAATCTGAAGAATTAAAGCGGCGAGGTTTCTTTTCATTTCCCTGGTTCTTTCCTCCTTCATTCTCCCTTTTCTGACTTTCAGATTCTCTTTTCTTAGATAGGACACTGTTGTTATTAGTTTGGGCAGCAACCACCTTTGACGTCGTAGAAAGGTTTTCAAGGCGAATGAACTCGTCGGCCTTTTTATAGAATTTATCAAGTGAGTTCGGTTCCTTCATCTTTAGCCATATTCCAAATTTACTCGATTTATCAATGGCTCGCATCAAATAAGTCAGGATCATGCGTGGTTCCGCATTTTCTACTTCGGCTAAAACTATATTGAAACGGCTCAAGAAAGATTTGATTGATTCTCCGGGCGCTTGTTCAAGGTTAGACAGTGACATTATATCCTTAGCTTTTGAAGCATACAATCTGAACTGTTCCTTAAACTTTTGTGTTAAGTCGGAGAACTTATCTACAGACCGAACTGGAAGCTTTGTGAACCAAAGTAAAGCCACACCTTCCAGGTATACCGGAAAGTACCGACACTTGATCTCGTCTGATGCTCTTGCACCGGTCATATGCCAATCGTATTTGTATAGGAAATGATTAGGGTCAGTGGTTCCCCTATAGGCTTGGATAGTAGGAGGTGCAAATTTCCTTGGGAATTCTGCTCTTAGGATCCTTTCAGTAAACGGAGTTCTGCTTGGCGCAAATCCCCAGTCAGCCTCATCCTCTTCCCTTTGCATGCTCTCTTTCATGATGCGGCCAACCATTTCAGACAGGTACTCTTTATTGTTCAAAGACACCTCCGGGCAAGCACCAGTTCTTCCCTCGGAAGTTTGCCCGGGCATATGTTCATGACAAGTTGGTTGCGGCCTAGAACCATCAGCTTGGAAAGGTGGCGTCTCAGGAAGGGTGGTTTGATGGTTTTCTGGTTGACGATTTGCCCCAAGCAGGGCAGTTATTCTATCCATCATCAAAGCATTTTGAGTTTCAATTTGTTGGTATAATCCAGAAACTGCGTCATCCAATTCAGCCCTGGTGACTCCAACGGTTGGAGTTGCTTGATCTGTTGTTGGGGAAGCGAAAGTCCCTTCGTGAGCATTTCCGGATCTGACGGGTCTACCTCTTCTTCCAGGAGCCATTATCTCGGATCTGTTTTTTTTTTAAGAGAGGTTCTTTTTATGAATCTTTGCGAAGCAACGGTGGATGATTGCCTGAGTTCAACTCTCAATGAAAGCACCAAAATGTTAACGTCAAAATGTGAACGCCAACACCCGGTGTGTGTAGTAAGATTGTGAAAGCACCACCCGTGTAACGGGAACAGAAATCAAGCAGGAAAATAGCAGAAATGCAGTAAAAGACAGCAATTTATAGTGGTTCGGCTTAAGATTTAGCCTACGTCCACTTTGAATCTCTTTATTATTGAATCTGATTACAAATTGATACAAATCTCCTATGAAAACAGTACAACTCGATCACAAGAAACAATCTTGACTACTAGCTCAATCTTCAGCGATGAAACTCGACGAATCCATGTCGGATGTTAAGAATTTCTCTCGAAGTTTGTTGTAGTGTCTTGAATGCTTGAAGGATCTTTGTTTGCTGAATGATTGGAGAGTTCGACAGAGTAACGGCGCTTTAGAAATGAATTGCCAAAAGTCCTCTCGAAGTTGGAGGTGATGTCCTATTTATAGAAGCTGATTTCTGGGTAGAAAATTTGCCTAAGTCTTAGGTCGCGCGCGACCTTAGTTAGGTCGTAGGTCGCGAACGACCTAAGCTAGGTCGCTGTCATCTTGCGGTTCCATGAGTTACTGTGCTTGTCTTCATTTGATCAAGTAATAGGTTGCACGCGAGTTACAGAATAGCTGTGGGGGCTCTAGGTTGTAGGGCGCTGAACTTCCTTTAATAGTTAGGTCGCTAACCTATTTAAGTCGTCAAGTTCCTTAGGTCGCTAACTACCTTAGGTCGTTAAGCCTTTTAGGTCGCTAGCTACCTTAGGTCGTTGAGTTCCATAGGTCGCAATCCTTTCTGCCTCCTTAGGTCGCGAGATCTTTTGCAGCCTTAGGTCGCAAAGCTTTCCTGCCCCCTTAGGTCGCGAGGTCTTCTGGACCTTAGGTCGCAAAGCTTTCCTGCCCCCTTAGGTCGCGAGGTCTTCTGGACCTTAGGTCGCAAAGAGGTTAGGTCGCAGCTCATCCTTAGGTCGCAGCATCCTTAGGTCGCAGCATCCTTAGGTCGCAGCACTTCATTAGGTCGCAGTACTTCATTAGGTCGCAGCACTTCATTAGGTCGCAACACTTCATTAGGTCGCAAGCTCTTCTAGGTCGCTAATCCCTGTTAGGTCGCAAGCTCTTCTAGGTCGCTAATCCCTGTTAGGTCGCAAGCTCTTTATGAAGTTAGGTCGCAAGCTTTTTAGGTCGTGCAGTTTTAGGTCGCTTGAAAATAAGAGTTAACATGTTGAAAACAGTTGCATCTTATAATGAAACCTTGCATATAGAATCACATGGTACTAAACGTAAATTAAATAAAGAAAATTTAGCATCTTTATGGCATAAGCACTTAGGTCATATCTCAAAAGGTAGAGTTGAGCGCTTAGTATCTGATGGTATTTTAGAATCTCTTGACTTCACAAACTTTGACGTTTGTGTAGATTGCATCAAGGGAAAACAGACCAAAACTAAGAGATTAGGTGCCAATAGAGCTACAGATGTCTTAGAATTGATTCATACAGACATTTGTGGGCCATTCCCTACGGCATCTTGGAATGGTTAACAATATTTCATAACATTCATAGATGATTACTCACGTTATGAGTACCTATATCTCATTCATGAAAAATCACAGTCACTGGATGTGTTCAAAGCTTATAAAGCTGAAATTGAGAATCAACTCAACAAAATGATTAAAAATGTCAGATCTAATCGTGGTGGTGAGTACTACGGTCGATATGATGGCTCAGGTGAACAACGTCCATGACCGTTCGCTAAATTCCTAGAGGAATGCGGTATTGTCCCACAGTACACCATGCCGGGTTCACCTAGCATGAATGGTGTTGCTGAAAGACGAAACCGAACTCTTAAGGATATGGTAAGGAGTATGATTGCTCATTCCACCTTACCCGAGTCTCTCTGGGGAGAAGCATTAAAGACAACAGCTTATATTCTCAATAGAGTACCAACTAAAGCAGCTGCAAAAACACCTTATGAGCTTTGGACAGGTCGAAAGCCTAGTCTAAAGCACTTTTCACATTTGGGGATGTCTAGCTAAGGCGAGGCCTTATAGGCCACATGAAAAGAAGCTGGATTCCAAAACAGTGAGCAGCTACTTTATTGGTTATTCTGAGCGTTCTAGGGGCTATAAGTTTTATGATCCCATAGCTAAGAATATTTTTGAGACGGGAAATGCAGTATTCTTTGAGGATATTGAGTTTGTGGGGAGAAATAAAGTTAAAGACATTGCTTTTGAGGAGGAATTGGATTCAAATCCAGTTTCTACTATCACTTTTGACAATGTTCAGTTTCATACACCTATCATTGATCAAGAAGTGAATCCGGAACCTCAACAAGACAATGTTGATACAATTGTTCCAGAAGAACAAACTCAACAACCTCAAGAACCAGTGCCATTAAGGAGGTCCATGAGAGAGAGGAGAAGTGCTATTTCAGATGATTATATTGTATTTCTCCAAGAACAAGAGAATGACAATGGAATGATGGAAGATGATCCAATCAACTTTCATCATGCCATGAAAAGTTCTAACTCTCAAAAGTGGATGGATGCCATGAATGAGGAGTACAAGTCCATGCAAGACAATAAAGTTTGGGAACTTGTCCCATTACCAGAAGGTGCAAAACCAATTGGTTGTAAATGGATATTTAAAACCAAGAGAGATGCAAAGGGTAATGTGGAGAGGTATAAGACACGTCTTGTAGCAAAAGGCTATACTCAAAAGGAAGATATCGATTTTATAGAGACTTTCTCTCCAGTTTCATCGAAAGACTCTTTTAGAACAATTATGACACTTGTTGCTCATTTTGATCTTGAGTTACATCAGATGGATGTTAAGACGGCGTTTCTCAATGGAGACATTGATGAGACAATTTATATGGTACAACCAGAAAACTTTGTATCGGGAGATCCAAAGAATATGATTTGCAAATTAACAAAATCCATCTATGGACTTAAGCAAGCTTCTCGTCAATGATACCACAAATTCCATCAAGTAATCATCTCGTTTGTTTTGAGATGAATATTGTTGATGATTGTGTGTATCACAAGTTCAGTGGGAGTAAACATATATTCCTGGTTCTATATGTCGATGACATCTTGCTTGCCACTAACGATTAGGCTTATTGCATGAAACCAAGAAATTTCTATCTAAACATTTTGAGATGAAAGATCTTGGGGACGCCTCTTTTGTATTAGGTATTCAGATACTTCGAGATCGATCTCGGGGTATTCTTGGATTATCACAAAAGAGCTATATTGATAAAGTACTCAAAAGGTTTGGCATGCAAGATCGTAGACCAGGAAATACCCCTGTTGCTAAAGGAGATAAATTCAGCATTAGTCAATGCTCTAAAAGCAATCTTGAAATTCAAGAAATGCAAAAGATTCCCTATGCTTCAGCTATTGGGAGTCTAATGTATGCTCAAGTATGTACACGTCCAGATATTGCATACATTGTTGGGATGTTAGACAGATACTTAAGCAATCCTGGTATAGACCATTGGAAAGCAGCCAAGATGGTTATGAGGTATCTTCAGAGAACAAAAGATTACATGCTCACTTATAGAAGATCAGATCATTTTGAGGTCGTAGGGTATTCTGATTCTGATTTTGCTGGATGCCAAGATAGCAGAAAGTCTACATCATGCTATATTTATCTGTTGGCTGGAGGAGCTATATCCTGGAAAAGTGTTAAGCAAACACTTGTTACTGCTTCCACTATGGAAGCAGATTTTGTAGCATGTTATGAGGCATCAAATCATGGAATATGGCTACGCAACTTTGTCACTGGGCTGCGCATTTTGGAGAATGTAGAAAGACCACTGAAGTTATATTGTGATAATAAGTCAGCAGTGCTATATTCTAACAATAATAGAAGCTCAACCAAGTCAAAGCATATTGATATAAAATACTTAGTTGTAAAAGAAAGAGTGTAGAGTGGTCATATATCTATAGAGCATATTGGAACAAACTTCATGATAGCGGATCCGCTCACAAAAGGTTTACCATCCAAGGTCTTTCATGAGCACACTGCTCATATGGGTGTTGTATTGCTTGAGGATATTATGGTTTAGTGGGAGTTTGTATTATATGTGCTGTATATTTGCTTTAAGACATTTATGTGTTTGACTTTCTAATCAGAAGTAAAGTATTCAGTTCATTCACTCTGTTTTATTGTTTTGATTCTGACATCACTTAAGTCTAAAGAGGACCATTTGAAAATAGATTAATCTATGTCATTTGACTATATATATATGTATGTGACCACTGATGAGTTTAGTCATGATTAATATGACGAGACCACTGTGATCCTGTATAAATATGGTTGATGGACGAGATTGTTAAAAAATACCTTTATATAATAGCAAATTTTGAGCTCACAAGGTTGTACATTTATAAGAAAACATATGTTGCCCAAGTGGGAGATTATTGGATTAAAATCCCATTATGGACACACATATGTTTAAGTGTATGTTGTTATTATAATTAATATAAGGTAGAAAATAATAAAGTGTTATTTACAATTTGTTGAGGGGTCAAATTGTAAATATTACATAATTGATTTTTCTTCGTTAATAAAAACGGTTGGGTTCTCGAGAAACAATACGTACTTTTATTTTCTCTTTTTCCCCGTCGGAGAGAAATTTTCTAGAAAAATAGAAACTGTATTCTTGAAAGATCAAAACCTTCATACAAATTGAATCAATGGATTCCGTTTAGTACATTATCAAAGTAAATTACCAGTATTTAGACAATAACAAGGTTCCAGTGTATAAAAACATGTTCATGTTTGAAGAAACCAAAAGGTTATACTCCTAAAGGATTGTAGTCTGATCAATTATATCACGATATAAGAACAGAGATCACACCGATAATACACGCACTGCCCATTTCACAAAATAAGCTATGCTACCATCAACGCTTTCACCGACCAGTATCCTAAAGCAGCTCCACTAGAATAACCCATGCAAGGAGAAAAACAGTTAACTGTTTGTAAATTTTAGTGAAATACATCAGTTGGTTAATGTGTATTAGCAATAAAAAATAATAATTTAAAAATGTGAAATATGGCAATAAAGTATGAACCAACACGTGCATTGATTTATTTTACCAGATGCAATCTTAATAAATAATATATGTAAATTGACCATGAATGGATGCTTCAAACTACTATTACAGTGGACATTGTGATGATTATTCATCTTCTTCTTTTTATTTGCATTCAAAAAATGGAAGATATATATGTAAAATCATGATTCAAACTATTATTACAGTACAATTTGTTTTAAATATGTAACCTCATGCTTCAAACTATTATTACAGTCAAAACTATGATGATAAATCCTTGTTATTTTAGTTGGATATGTGAGCTAAAAGATAATAATTATTTACTGCATTTGAATGAAACTTCTTTTAACTATATAACACATTAAAGAAATGCATAAACAGAAATAATAGTTAGCAATAGCATACCCAATTTTACTTTTCATTTACAGAACAACCTATGAACAATAAGTACTAGAAATAAATCAAAGAAGCTGAAAAGCATCAAGTTTAAACTTTAAAGACAAAAAAATTATCCTACAATTTAACTTCGTGGGTTGTCATCGCATCTTATGTGGATTCCTATATTTATTATGATACTGTAATCGATCAGTGTTCGAGCTTTTTGAAGTTTGGTTCCTCGTAAACAAGATATAAGTAAATCATATAAAAAGATTGACTTAAAAAAAAATACTTGACCAAACTTGTTAACAACCATACAAGCTTAAGAAACGAGGATGGTCAAAAGAAATTTCCCTTTATTGCAGCACAAATGCGATGAGTTCATTTCAAAACATATAGAGTCATCTCAAATTCAAAAAATAGACCAATAGAGCATAAATTATGCAATATAGAACGTTGTAACTACTTTAAGTTGAATTTGTATTGAAAGTATGCAATCATTTTCAACTTCATTATAAAATCACAAATCTCAGTTAACCCAAAAATAAGACAAAAACCAAAATAAACAATAAATTCCAATCTAAACTTATTTCATTTTTTTTTTTTGAAATGCCATAAATTTATCGTTCGAATCCACAATGATACTTATTCCTTAATAAAGTTTAAAATGTTCAGTTGAACACAGAAGAGCTTTTGACTAGAAAAATCACATAGAAGCAGCCAATTTGGTGATGGTTGTATGTAGTGTGACTTTTATTTTAAGGTGGCTGTTGGTAGAAAAATGGTCCATGATATTGATTGCTTCCAGTAAAAAAACTATTGTTTGTTGATATTTGAAGAGGCAGTCCACACATTATGGACTAGTGCTCATAAAAGAAAAGTATGCAACAGAAACAAACACGATAGTTATCTTCTTAGCTAACCTCTATTTTGCATTTGACTCCAAAGACATGATAGTTTCAACATTTACAATAGGACCTATGACCAAACATCACCCGATATTATCTTTCTTTGACATCTAATTTAGAAGAGGAAAAAAAATATTGCTCGTGAATTATATGATATTTGCAACACTATATCCAAAGCTGGTTTTGCATTTGGGTTTCCTTAGCCACACGTACTTACTGCCAAAGTAACAAAATGAGACAAGTGGAACTAAATTTTCTCTGCATCTAAGGGTATTGAATGTTATTTTAGTCAAAAAGTTACAGTAATTAGAATGCTTATGCAAATTAATAAAAGTAAAAAATGTAGAATAAAGTCACAAACACAGCATTGACCACGATCGGACAAAAACTAAAATAAAGAATAAAATATGAAATAGTAGTCCATGATAAATAAAATCTTTTAGTTTTTTACAAAAAGTTGGTTCATTTGTTCAAAATTTAGCATATACTTATTCTTATCAAATCAAAAAACTACAACTATAATTTTTTTTTTTTTAAAAAAAAACATCCACAATTCACATGATAACAGTCTCCTTTTATTTGAAATGGTTTACAAAATAAAAAAACATGGTCATGTTTTAGTAGAAGTTTTTATAGAATTTGCACTTGCTGCTTTAACACTGATAGAGTCATTGACATATAAGTTTATATAGGGATACGAGTATTAGAATAGAAATGATGTTACTTTCTTATCTGTTTCAATATTATTTGAGTAAATCATTTAACAAACACCTGAATCCGATCAGGATAACAAAACCCATATCAGTATTCTACAAATTATGAAGAAGATGGCTGGAGCAAGAGAACGCATTGGTGTAAAAAAAATCAGTGCGAATGAAGGTAAGTAACAGGTCAGCTCATGAATTTGCAGTTGGTAGATCTGAAGGTAGAGGAAATAATATGTTAAGATAAAAACTAATGACGGAAATTTGAAATTTCTATTCCTTTTAGTACCATCTGCAAATTTCCCGTCTAAACTCTAGCTTGGAATATCTATTCTGTTTCATACCCTAATCTACAGTAAAAAATAAAAAATCAAACTCAAAGAAAAACCGAAGGATAGATTGTGGATCAGAAAGAGAAAATGGGAATGTGTAAATATACAATAATGCTATTATGCCCGAAACTTATTTAGTCAGTTTACACCTCTTCCACAAATTATTATGCTGCCACGTTCTGCTTCTACTCCACGTATCATTTTCTTCTCCCTCTCCTAGATATCCTTCTTCCCTTTCATTGCTATCTCCACAAATCATTTTTCACGGAATATGGGATTTGATGATCAATTAAACACGCTTGTTATTCCTCCTAGTAGCAGTGGTAATAATTTGAGTGAATTTCAGTTTCAATATTTTCAATATCATTGAAAACCATGGTTGGATTTATTACTTTTATTTACTGTTAGCATTACCAATCTCAAACACTCATTTGGAATGATGAAGGATCACCAACACAAATAAATTGACAGTAACAACAATCAAAATGTTTGTTTAATCAAACACAGCAAACTTATTTTGTAAAGTACATGCTCTGGCCCATTCATTATTTTACCGTGTACAATATTCAATTTGTACTTTGGCACAAACACAATAATTTGCTTTAACACATATCAATGGGTTTCGGTTCATTTACACAAATAATGTTGCTTACATTATTTTAACCAAAGTGAGTCAACTGATGATTAGATAATGAAAACTAAAATGGATACAAAATCAAATGCACTCAAGACAAGCGGAAACCCATTACTACCCCAGCCGGCGGCATGACTTAAGTCCCACGAAATCTCGATTCTTTTGATGTTATCGAAAAATTGATGAACATGTAAAAAGATAACTTAAGTTTGCGATATTGCAGGAATTGGACCAAAGAAAAGTTTTAATGCATTAGCAGTTGAGGCCGGTGGACATGAGAACTTGTTGTTCATAGAAAAAGATTGTAGAAACTATCTTGATAAGGCAAGACAATTACGTCTTGGAGAAGGAAATGCTGTTGCGATTCAAAATTATTTCTTAAATACGCGGGCACAAAATTCAATTTTTTTAGCATGGACTTAGACAATGATGGCCGACTAAAAAAATGTTTTTTGGGCAAATGAACGAAGTAGGGAGACATATAAAGAATTTGGTGATGTTGTCACTTTCGATACGACGTACTTGACAAACAAGTATGATATGCCTTTTGCACCTTTTGTTGGAGTCAACCATCATGGACAATTGATATTACTAGGATGCGGGTTGCTTTCAAGTGAAACAACAGACACTTTTTTATGGCTTTTCAAAACGTGGCTTGCATGCATGTCTGGTGTTGCTCCTAAAGGAATAATTACAGATCAAAACCGAGCTATGAAAAAGGCAATAGAGATTGTATTTTCTAATACTAGACATCGACTGTGTCTGTGCCATGTGATGAAGAAGTTGCCTAAAAAGTTTGGAAGCCATGATTTTTATGAATCAATTAAAAGTAATTTACAAAAAGTGGTATATGATACACAAGACTCGAAGGAGTTTGAGAAAAGTTGAAAAATAACGGTAGACAAGTTTGACTTGCATGATAATATTTGGTTGAGTGAATTATATAAGGAAAAACATCACTGGGCATCATGTTTTGTGACATCAAATTTTTGGGCAGGGATGTCCACCACTCAAAGAAGTGAAAATATTAACGCTTTCTTTGACGGATATGTGAATGCTAAAACCACTTTGAAGCAATTTGTAGAGCAATACAATCATGCACTGAAGGCCAAAATAGAGAAGAAGAGTTAAGCTGATTTCAAGTCATTTTCACAGTGTATTCGATGTGCCACTACGTACGATATAGAGAAGAAATTTCAAGGTGTTTATACACTAAACAAGTTCAATATTTGTCTTCTGAAATGCAACAAATCTTTTGCTAACTTGGTTCAATATTTACATCCCGGTCCAAGATATACTACTGTAAGTTATTTCATTATAGACATTATAAATTGACTATTCAATTTATTTGCAATTTTATTGATGAAACTTAATTGCTCTTACAGGGATACTATGAACCAAATGGACATGGATAAGAAGAAACTGTTGAAGCAAGCACCTTCCTTTTGTATCACTCTCAGATTTCATTCATGATCTATACATTTGGAGTTGATACAGGGTTTTAAAATCTACCGTACAAGAGCATTTGCTACTGAATTCTACTTGTAATCTTATAAAACTACTGTACTATGCAACTGGTTCTTACTTTGGTTTTGAAAGTCATCATTTGTTGTGATAATTATTTGGTTTTCACTTATTATGCGATGCTCAGTTGATTAGAATTTTGTGATACTTAGTTGAATTATAATGTGGTGTAAAATATAAGTTTTGCATGGAAAAGTTGCAAGTATCCATCTATTGAATTGACAGAAGATAACTTGCATATATAAACTTTTGCCAATATAAACTTTTGTCATTTTGTGCATGATGTAGAGTTGTCAACCTAATGTGAGCACTGTTTATTGTAGTAGACTGTATCTTCTGCTTGTTTTGTGCACGTATAGCTAATTATACATACTGTAAAGTTGTGTAACTCATGCCATTTTTATTCCATGGTTGGATATTGAGATAATATGATCAAGGTCCATGATTCTCAAGTTACATTGATGAAAACATATGCTCTTTTTTATCATTCGTTTACTTTAACATTGATGTTTTGTTTGCTTTGAAATTGGTTTTTATTTTTTTAACTTCTAGAAATAAGTTTAATGAAAGATGATGTATATGCATCAGAAGTTCAATACAAATAGAAAGGAACAATTAGACTGTTGGGTATTTCATTAAACTGATAAGCCTAGATATTTGAATGAAGACTTCAAGCGGATGATGAAGTTTTATGGAACATCGTATCATAATTGAGTCCCCACAGCTAAATTTGAATGTGAAGTTTCTTTTAGCAGCGAATCCTCTTGACTGTTGAGTATAAAACTGTAGGATATTTGCATGAAGACTTCAAGCGGATTTAGCAATGGGGAGTACGAGTAGGGAGTAAGCCTGTATATTTGAGTGAAAACTGTTGGGCATTTCATTAACTTGGTAGCTGAAAGATAAATGGGAGTGAGAGATTTGAAAGAAATAATGTAGGGAGAGAGAGTAAGAACGTGTGGTGCCACGTTGGCCCGCAGAAAATGAAGAAAATTCGGTGTAGATGAGAAACAGGAGGAAAGCGAAACCGTTATGTTTTTGTGCGTGACAAATGTAGATTCTAGTCTGTGAAAAAAATTGGCTACGGAGGATTTCATTTTAGCTCTCTTGTAGTAGACAAACCTCCGTACCGGCCAGATTGATTATAAATACGAGCGTTAGGCCGTATTGAAAGCACCTAAATTATTTTTCTACAAATCATATTTGTTTAATACGTTTAAAAGAAATTGATTTACATAAATATTTAACCATATTTCTGTGTTCAATCATACGTAGTTAATTTGAATTTTTATTTATAAGTTGTAATATCTAATTTTTTGTTAATTAAAATTTTTATTTTATATTATTAATTAATAAAAAAACGAATTTATAAAGTAGTTTATTTATTAGATCCTATTTTTAAATGATACCAAGACTTGGTAAATATTTGTAGAGAAAATTTTGAATTTGTAAAGCAAACTTAATAGTCAAATATTTTTAAGTGATATTAAATTTTAATAATATTTGCGGATAGACATTTTTGGTATTTCACGCTGACACCAAAAGAGTGTTATACAAAATGTATTGCATCTATTAATAAAGAAATTAATATAAGGGCATTTTTGAAACTTCACGGTCAGACCAAAAGTTTGTGCTTCTGTTCCAACTATTAATAAAGATAATACTGAGGAAAATGAGATAGCTAAGAAGAATTAAGGTTAGGAAAATGAAACCCTTTCTTCACTTTCATGGCCTAAGATATCTAACTTTGGTTATCTACCTAAGATCCTAATCCTATCTTATTACAACTTATCATCCACATTGGTTTCGTTAGGTAATTTTATGCATACGTAAGTTCAAATTTTCTTATAGTAACATTGACGTACCATCTTTTGTGTATCAGCTAATTTTCTTTGAAGAATCGTTCGATAAAAATATAACTAAAATATTCATGAGGTAAACTTTGTTGAATAACTATTCACAACCTTTTAAAAAATTAGTAACTAACTAAAGGGTACTCGGATATTGTCAAGTTTAAATCAACTTTATTTCATATTTTCCGGAGATTACTTGGTACAACCACCCGGGCCACCATACAAAATAACATCTCCAGCAGTAGTAGTTACCCTATACAAAATAGGAGCATCATACTTTGGAGCGCTGAGCTCACCATTTCTTGATATCACATTTATATTGGAAATAGATGCAGCTTTTTCTTTATCTTCAGAGTTAGGGAAATGACCACTGCCCATTGGTGGGCTCTTTTCATTTTTGGAGAAAAAGACGAATCCACCCCACATAATTTTAGATGCATTATCCGCTGCGCCCTTGAAGAGTGATTTTGGCCAGTATCCTACTGCCTCATCTTCAGAATGTAATATCCAGTCTCCTGTTACTTGGTTCTGCACAATAATTTAAAGAAACAATGTTAGGTATATTTCAAAAAATAAAATAAGACATTAGTAGCCATTGGCCAATGTCATTTCATTTATGTGCAAAGCTACCTTTGATATTTTTAGGGTAATATTTTTCTGATGTAATATGCTTCCAGGTACAAGTTTTGATGACTGATCAAGTACAAATCCTGGATGGCTGCAGTTCATATTTAAGCATCCTGTCCAGTGAGCCTGATTTGCGATAATTAACGCACAACTACAATCCAAGTAGCAGGTATGATGAAAAGCATACTTATATTTAAACTTACCCTGTTTGACCACAAGGTAAAAAAACGAGTTTCATGGTCACCATAAAGTTCTGGCGCAACCTGAAATTTTGAACTTGTTTACACAAACTAAAATGTGTGTGTTGAAAATATACAAGACTAGTTAATATGATTGTACTCACATGCCATCCAGCTGATACCATAGCAAGATTATTAGTTAGCGACATTACAGTTGAACTACTTTGTTTCCACCAACTTGCGGTAAATCATAAACATCAAATGTTGCTTTTGCACCATAGTAATATTCTTCCTTTGTTTCCGAAACCATGGCTGCCTAAGCAAGTGCAAAATTGTATGTATCATGATTAATTTTATCTATCAAAACAACCTTGCTTGCTATTTACATTAAGAGCAAAAGGTTATTATGAAACAAAGCATTGTTCATGTGCAACATGCTATATGATGCATGTCATAATTTATAAATAGAATCATACAAGTACTATTTTGAATGCTACACAAATTATCAGTGGTTGTCATTAACGTCCTACTTTCAAAGCAATCGACAAGAAGAGCAAAGGAAAGTCCAAAGATGAACAAACAACCAAAAAGGTTATCCATGACTAATGTCATATGGAAAACCTTTCTGTGGCCCAGTTGTATTTATACCCGAGAATTAATGTAATGTTGATTGCAAATATTATCTGTTTGAACCCTTCTAATCTACTTGATAAGATTGCAAATCTTTCTTATTTCTCTGAAATATTACCTTTTTTTGACAACCTCTAGAAAATGACCACATAAAAATGATATCGTTGTAATAGTTTGTAAATTTCCAAATACCGCCTTGAAAATTCAAATAATTATAAATTCTTTTAAAAAATTTGTACTTCTTTTCTCCATTAAAACTATAATATTTTCGAAATGACTCATTAGATGTTCTCATTATTTTTAATAATCTACTCTTAAATATCTACATTAGTAACATACGAAGCTCGCATACAATGTCGAAATTCAAACCTCTAATTACACATCCCTTCTGTGAATCTTAATTAAAGAAGAAGAAGACCACGACTTGTCAAAATGAATGAATAACTGCTCCTTTTAATCATTTCTTTAACACAAACAAGATGCCTGGTGGTATAAATACAACAATCATAGCTTTAATCCCCAAGTTGAACACCCCACTAAAGTAAGTGAATTCAGACTTATAAGCTTGCAATGTCATAAAAGTGCATATCCTAGTCTTTGCAACCAGGCTAAAATCTGTGCTACACGATAGCATCTTACATAATCGGTCAGCTTTCCTATCCGGAAGATCAATTAGTGGTAACATTCTGTTAAGTCAAGAACTTTTGAAGGGACATACCGGAAGGAGTATATCACCTACACTACTAGAAAAGCCCTGAATTCCGACAGCGAGGACCGACGGCTTCCGACGGCTAATTTCCGACGGCTTTCGACGGGCCGTCGGCGGCCGTCGAAAAACTGCGATTATAGGGCTCAGCCGAGAGCTTTCTTCCTCCCCCTCTTCATACGAAAATTCCCTCAAAAAACCCCCAAATTCAACCTCCAAACTTCCAATCCCTAATTTCTAGCTTTCGGATCTTCCAAGGCTCCCTAATCAACCTCCGTTACTCTTAATCTCAGGTATAATCTCTTATTTTTGTGAAAAATTCAGTTTTTATCCTAATTCTAGATTTGCATAAATTGATAAATTAGGACGAATTAGTGATTGCAATTGTTTCCAATAGCGTAATAACAGTTTATAGTATCACATGGTATACCGATTTCATCTTTTATCGTGAAATTGTGAAAAATACGTATAATTTGTGGTTGTTCATGTATATGTAAATTATTGTGTATGCCTTGACTCGACGATTGTATACGTTATTTGGAATAAGATAAATTGATTGAATGAACTAGGAGTATTATATTGTGCGCGTATTTACTTATGAAACAAAAAAATGCATTACTCTAAATTATATTGTGTGTATTGAAAAATGATAAAAATGTTAAAACAGCCTTAAGTTGATGTAATACGTTGAATAAATGTGTTAAATTAATATATATTTTTGTAAATGTGAACATTGAGTAAAACTGTATTTTTTCGTAAAATGCGCGCATGTAACTGACAAATGTCCCTTAGAGAGTTTTTGGCCCCGTCTGACGAGTGTTGTACATGATCGTTGTATAAATAGTCGTTCTTTATGAAAAACGACCATTTATATTCATCTGGTACAATGTTTGTCGGATTTGTCCCTGTATTGAACAAGTTATGAACACAGTAAGCATTTACATTTTGTATACTACTTCGTCTTAAACGGTTCATAAAATTTCGGCCTAACTTTTCTTTTTTGTTTCCTACGTACACGCATTTGTGTACAATACAGGGAACAAAAGGGAAATGCTGCCGAAATTTTGTTGAATCGTTTGAGACGAAGTAATATACGAAATGTAAATGCTTACTGTGTTTGTAATGGGAAGTAGGATGTCTGACCAATGAAAAAAAAAATTTATATATATTTTTAAATCGTTACGTTAAAAAATAAATTGTGCCCTATTTGAAAATATTTTTAAATTTGTGAAGTTGTTCTTTAAATTCAAAATATTATACGACCATGAAAATAATCTTTTTCGAATTTGTATTCTTCAATTCAAAATAAATATTAAATTTTGAACTTCTCATTTTGTCAAATAGAAAAAATGATTGATTATTTTGTTGATCGGAGAAGATGGATGTACCAAAGAAAAGGACTGAGGGGCTCAATAAAAGAAGATTTTTATAATGGTATAAACGTGTTTGTTGAATTCGCTTTAAGTAATAAGGGAAACGATCCAGAAATTCGTTGTCCGTGTAGTAGGTGTAGACATTTGAAGTATTTGTTACCAGATATTGTGAAAGTTCATTTATGCAAACATGGTTTCGCACCCGAATATTATGTTTGGGATCGGCATGGAGAAGTTGTAGCAAATACTTCTGTAGAGTCTGAAAGTGTCGTTAACGAAATAGTTTCAACGACCCGTATAGAAAATATGGTCGAAGATGCAGCACGATCAATGTTTCCTATGGTTGAAGTTGACGACGATGATGGAAATGTTGAAGAACCAAATATTGAAGCTAAAAAAATTTATGATTTACTAGATGCAGCTAAGAAACCTATTTGGAATGGTTGTAAAAGCGGCACTCAGCTGTCAGTAATCGCAGAATACATTGCGATGAAGTCAAAATACAACATCACTGAAGCTGGGTTTACGGCTGTTGTACAAGCTGCAAAAAGACATATGCTGTCACGTCTCGAAATTTTCGAACTTCGAAAATTCGACATCGATACTCACTTTATCGACTGCCGAGCAATCGAGTGCCGGAAACTCCAATAGTGAGGGTTTTAAGAAAAAGAAGAAGTAGAAGAAGAAGAAGAGAAGAGAAGAAGAAGGAAGAAGAACAACAGAACACACAGAACAGAAACAGAACAATATCAGAATCTCACATATCGCAGCGGAACAATATATAATAAATAAACACTAGTCTTTTTAAAACAAAGAGCTATATCGGTTTATACATACATCAATCATCAGAGTCAATATACAACAATGGACAGTTATATAAACTTGTCCTCATACAGAAAACACAGCGGAATAAATACTATCAGATACAAATACTACGTCTCGCCATCCAGCTTGCTTTCAAAGCTCCAGAATATCCAGAATATCCTGATAACATAACTCTAGGCTGCCCGTGTGGAAATTGGTGGGCACCCAGAGTTTAGAAGGGAACAATAAACTCCGAGTCAGTCATGGTGACTGGTGTGAGATCGTAAAACAGTTATTTTTCACAAAGAAAATAAAACAAATTCGCAATGCTTTTGGAAAATGAAACTACCATAAGACCTCCCGCCACACACACAATGCAAACGCAGAATTGGAGGAGATTTCTTCTTATGATAGTCAAAGATGCTTACTACGCAAAATCAAATCATTTTTGATATTATTATTAGTGCATAGTGTAGAAAACATTTCGAAAGTATAATATTAATCTTAGCCAACATACGACCAGTATCGTATGCCTACTATAGCTACTATGTTCAATAGCAGGTTACCGCCACATTCCATAGCAGGTAATACAACTAAAACCGTACACGTCGCGTATTGTTTCTTTGGATTTCCAACAAATGGTCAGGCTAAGGAACTTCCTATCCACGATGGGTACGTCCCTGTAATAGACGACCCGAGAACCTAACCGGATCTCTGCCAACACAAGGCCGGGTTACCTCTGCAAAAATAGGTAACTACCGACACGCGTATGCCATCCCCCGATCGTCACCGATCTTCCCGAGGATCCCCGATTTCCAACAAACCACATAGATAATAATAATGCAGTAACCACAGAGGTTAAGTATCTGGGCTCCATACCATGATACCACCTTTATCCAGAAGGAATGACATACACTAAGGGGCGCTACTCCCTAGAACCTTGCCGCATCCTTCCTGTTTCGACCATTTCCGGGGTGTGAGGCTCGATGAAGTCTCGTCCACAAAGCTACGCTTTCTACAAAGCCCTGCTTCGGGTCAAACAAAATGATCAACCTATGATCACAAAGATATAAGATCAAACAAATGATCATATCACAAATGATCAAACACTGATCATTTCACAGCAACACTCAGTATGCCACGTTACCAAATTGGGATATATCGCTGATAAATTTCAACTACATAACCTCTGAGCTCGTACGTCTCAGAGAAGGGTGTTAAGCTAAGAGAATAAATTCTCCACCACCAACAGAAATGTATTTGAAAGAAATCAGCTTTATATCTCAAATTGTAACGTCAGACATACAATCCATACAAGTCTGTTCCGGGATCGAACAGAACCGAAGGCACTTCTCACGAAGCCCTTGCATTTCCGGATAAATTTCTAATCACGTCCGGACTTCCCGTCACTAAGGGTGATAAAACCTCTAAATCGGAGATCAGCCGATGTAGAGTAACTCGACGGTAATCCTTCCGTTTTCAAAAATATCCGGTCTTCAACACCGGTCTTCGAATGCAATTCATAACGACGTATCACATATTCGGAATGGGTTATACGACCCCATGGTCCTTTCCCGGCTAACCCGAATAGTGAGCGCTTATTCAAAAATAAGTGTGGCATTCAATTTCATCCAATTCACAACAAATACCTATCTAAAGGTAATTATTGATAGTCGGTTATTTAACTATCAATAAAGATGCGCAACATCATCAGATTCCAAATAATTTTCCAAATTATTTATTTTCCAAAATATCTTTACTAGATATATAATTTCCACACTTAACCGTTTGAAAACAAATTTCAAATATTCACTTTTCAATTTATCTTTAAAAGATAAAATTTCAAACCCTTCGTTTCATGTTGGAAAAGCAATTCCATACTTATTTAAAAATAAGTATTTCACAAATCATTTATTTTCAACATTTGAAAATATTCGATATACTTAAATCAATATTAAGTATATATTCATTCTTTAAGGAAATCATTCTCTTTAAACACATTTATTTGAGTCAAAACGAATGTTACGTAAAACATCGTTACGACGACTCAAAATCACTAGTATAGGGATTCGAAATTAAGATAGGTATATAAATCCCAATACTACATAAAAACATTTCCTTTCGGAAATCATTTACTATAACAACAGTGTTATAGTCCACAATTTCCTTAAATTTCTCGAAAACGTCTATTTCAATAACAAGTGTTGAAATCTATGCTTTCGATTCATAATACATTTTAAAAACATTTTTAAAATGTTTAACTTCAATTTTTAATATCACTTCTTCAAAAATAAATCCATTTTACTAAACAATATATTCACCGTCCAAAATCGTGAATATAATTCACTTAACTCAATTTCAATCCTTTCTACGCATTTTAATTTCAATAGAGATTCGCTATCCAAAATCGCGAATATATCTTCTTTAAAAATCTTCTATATTTAGTTTATCCAATTCAATTGATCTCGAATTTATAAAACAACGTTTATAAATTCTATTTTTATATTTTATAATAACTTTGATTTATAAATCTTCTTTATAAATCAATTCGATAAATATTCCATTTAAAGGCAAAAATCCAATTTATAAGTAAATTACTTATAAATCCTTTATTCTACAACTTCATTCATTTTTAACTTCACAACGTAAATCTATTAATTTCATTCACTTATGAAATCCATTTATACTTCTTTTTAACACTTATAAAATTCGTTTTATAAGTCCAATATTTTTGATTTATAAAATATCAATTTTATAAATCTTTTTATACAAATCATTTATAGTTATTCAAAAATCCCACTTAAACCATTTTATAAATAAATCGACTTTTATTTCAAAAAAACGACACTTCGGTTATATTTCACTAAAAATTATAACTTTTATAACTTTAAAATTTTACGTTTATAAACCGATCCAAAAATTCCATAAAACGTATATTTTCAAAAATCACTTAAAAAAAACCCTTTTTAAATAACAGTCGTTATTTTTACATTTCAAAACTGAATCCGATGATGCAACAACACCAATTAGTCCATCACAACAGTCAATATCATATATCAATATGATAACAGAATATATCAAAATATCTGTAAATAATCAATACGGTGAGGAATCCAGTTGGATCCCTCCAACCTGTTTCCCTGCATCCACAGATGTTGGCACAATACCAATTCCGCTCCAGTACGGAATTATCGCGGTATATAGGTTTTATAAAAATCCGCTTACTAACGGCGTAATAGGGTCTCATCCGCTATACGAGGCGGGAAATCATCAATCCAATATATACATATGCCAATATGTATATATTGCTATATATATAATAAATATATCCTACTATATCTAATATCACATCCAATAGCAATCAAATCAATCAATAAATAACTGAAAATTCCACTTTCATTTTGAGTGAGAAAAATCTCACCTTTGCTTTTCAATAACAGTCGTAGCGGTTTATTTCAGATAAAACTAAACAGACGTTAAATTTTACCCAAAATTTTTCTTGACTCCAATCGACTCCAAATCAGTTGCACTGCGTAGAGCTCGTCAAGACGATTCCAACGCAAAAAATTTCATCCGAAACGGACCTCGTATGAAAAAGTTATTCATTTTTAAAGATACACGAATTTATATACAAAAATTTCACACTTTTATTTATATTTTTAAACCTAGATCTCATCATAGCCGTTCGTTGTTGCTTCAGAAATCTGGGCCGTGCTTTTGTCTTTCTTCCCAACGTGAAAATCACGTATGCCTCAAACCCATAGCCGCCGTGTAACCCTAATTCACGCGCCATCATCAAGCATCGAGGAGTTGATCAGCAACCACCAAATTGAAGCCCACGCCATGCTCCACCCACGCCCAGAGCAGTAGGAAGCTCGGCCCCCCCCCCCCTCTTATGGAAAAACGTGCACGAACGTGCGTGCTTCGAGGCCCAATTTCTGTCGATCCGCTTCGTTAAATACGATCTCCACCGTTCAGATTATAGAGGAGGATGTGCTCTACATTTTGTTAGTTGGACATTTGTTGTAATTGTCAACGGATTGAGAGATTTGGAGGGAGAAAGAACACAAATTTCTGGCCATTAAAATTTAGGGCCGGCTCAAGGAGGAAGGAGGGTTTCTTTTGCAAATGAAAAAGTTGAGGTGCTTTTATAGAAAAACAACGAAAACACTATTCATCGAAAATTTTCCGAACTCCAAATCGAGCGTGCCGACTGACGTGTCTAAGGTTTACCCCGCGTTCCGAACGCAATGGAACGTGTTTTGGGAGCTAATTCGGACATCTGTGCGAGATACGGAGAAAAACGATCGATTTTTAATTAAACCGATTTAAACCGATTTCGATGCGTTTTGGCTTGCCCCGGACAAACCGTACATCCGATTGACACGAAATTTGAAACCATACAATAATATCACATTACGGATCCGATGAAACTAGTTTCGTCAAAATCCGAGACTTTTTGAAAAATGACTATTTTAACTCGCCGAATTAAAATTAGAACGATTTCAATGCGTTTCGAGCTGCCACGGTCAAACGACAACTCCGTTTGCTACGAAATTTGAAATCCGTTAATAACTAACTATTACGGATCCAATGGAACTAGTTTTGTTCAATTCTGAGACTGTTCAAAAATTGGCTATTTTCAGTCGATAATTAAATATTAAAATATTCAATTTTCACAGATTAACTTTAAATTCAGTTTTAAAAGTCCTGTACCATCTCTATAACTCCAGTATGATTAAATAAAATTTTACAAATCATTTTTAATCATTTTAAACCCAATTTTCAATTATTTCTGCAATTTCAACTATTAAATTATCGATTTAATTATCAAATTAAATCCAATATTCAATAAATAAATTATTCAACTTATTAAATTCATTTATTAATATTCAAAATCAATTAAATAAATAAATTTTAGTTAAATATAAATTCTGGGTCGTTACATATGCCGTCCGATAATCAAATGTGTGAAAATCACTACGAAGTTAAAAAACTTATGTCGGCTTTTGGTTTACCGTATCAGAAAATAGATACATGTTTAAAAGGATGCATGTTGTTTTGGAAAGAAGACACAAACCTTAGAAATTGTAAAGTTTGTAACCAGGAGAGATACAAACCAAAAAAAAAGGGGTAGGAAGTTCCGTACAAGCGTATGCACTACTTACCCATAACTCCAAGACTTCAAAGATTATATGCATCTTCTGTAACTGCGTCTAATATGAGGTGGCATAGCGTGAGAACAGAGGAAGAGGGTACATTGACATATTTGATTGGTCTACAGTTTTTAAAACAAAGACCAGATTCACATTTGATGGGAAGAATATTCCGGATGAACAAGCTTATCAGGCAGATCTTGAGCAAAATAACGAAATAATAATTACAGACGATCATACAGATTTTGGTCCTTTGATCGATGAATCAAATGTTTTGGTAGAAGCGTTTGACAGTGCGGAGGAAAATATCGTCGAAAACGAGACCGAATCTGAATCAGAAGACGATGATGACTGATATAAATCTGAATCTGTTTTTTGCAATTGATGTAACTATGTTGAATTGTTGATGTATTATGAAATTGATGTAACTATGAAACCAAATCCGTTTATTATTGTTTGCATGTTTTATGTTATTTTCATTTGTCATTTATTTAGCAATTTTTATTGAAAATGCAATGAACTCTGCTTATCGTTGGAATAGTACACCCATTATGAATCAGGTATAACACACTTCCATTTCTATTTCCATTTCAGTTATTAATTAAGCAATTTATACCGTTGATGTCATTTTCATATGAAATATATTAATTATCATGTTTTTATTCTCTTATATAATGATGTGTATATGTCACAGGTTTATCAATATGTCATGTAGAGGTAGGAGCTCTTCCCGATCGTCAGGAGGCGATGGCATTGGCCCATCGCAAGAGCCACAGCGTGCAGTTGTATCGTTAGTCCCTAGAGTAGATGGGTAAGAATTAAATTTTATTCAGCATCTTATTTTTTCTATGATATACGTACGTACTTATCTATATCGTACTTAAAAACAGGGGGTTCGATCTACTTCCTTCTAAGATTGTGTTGGATGTCTCTAGAGCTTCTTATCGCAGTAGGATGAGTGCCTGCTGGCCGAAGTGGGATAACATCCCTCCTCACATCATAGAGTGCATATGGCAGGATGTCCTAGTATGCATATTTTTCTGTTTTCCATTTTTAATTTGTTTTTGTCGTTTTTTTACTGTTTATATCGTTTAAAGTGTAATCTTTTTTTTAACACAGGCTGAGATAGACATCCAAACAGATGATATGATGCTGGCACGAGCATACTGGATGAAGAAGATGCGCAAGAACTACAGGGATACGATATCTGAGATTAAGAAATCTGGTAAGAAACCACGGTGGATGGGAGAGAGCGTGTGGCAAGCTTGGTTGAAATACTAGGAGACAGACGAGGCGAAGGCAAGTATACTAATTTTTTTTTGAATTATTAATTTGACGTGATCGAAAAATAATGTATAAAATTTTGAATGTACAAGCAGAGTCGGATAGAAACTCTGCAAATAGAAATAAGAATCTCGTCACTCATCGCGGAGGATCGAAGTCGTTTCAACAGTATCGGCAGGAGTTGGTAAATTTACTGAATAATAAATGTAAATAGTTTATACTATATGATTTTAAATGTATAATAATTGTATGTAACAATCAACTTCAGGAAGCCGAGTCACATGGTCCTGTCAGCTATATGGACGTGTTCACCCGTACGCATGCTGTCGAGCATGTTAATCCAGACGGGACTGTTTCGTACACATGGTAGAACGATAAATCCAGCAAAAGCCATGTAAGCATATTTCATTTTATTCAGTATTAGTAATTGTTTTAATTGTTAAACTACGATGACATAAGATATGATATTATTAATTTGTTAATGCAGGAGAAGTTTATGGAGCAGCGGCAGAAACTCCTTGCTGACACGGGTCGAGATCAGCTGACGACCAATGAGGAAGACGTTATTTTTGAGTCCGTTATGGATCCAGCAGAGCATGGTCGACGATACGGATTTGGCAATTTAGCGGTAAATAATTTACTTTTTCTTAAAATACTTAAAATGTGATATTTTCACCTTTTCAAAACAATAAACTTGGATTTTATTTAATTTTCAATCATTGCAATCCAGTAGTCAGAGTAGGGGACGGCGGAGTAGACATCAGAGCGATCTTGCAGATATAGAAGAATTGCGGACTAGAGTTGCCCAGTTAGAGGAGCAGAACCGCCAACAGGCCATGCACACCGCACAGTTGTTAGAATATATGCAGCAGCAGCAGGGTGGTGGTCACTTTCCTTCCTCGGCTGGCTCTGGATCTGTAGGAGTTTGATTCATTACTTGCTTTCTTGTTCGTTCAGGTATGTTTTGTTTTAATTTAGAATGATTTGGTAGATGGCGTAGGTAATTGTTGATTTATGTATAATTATGTTTGACACATTTGGTTCTATGGTAGTATTAGAACGTGTATGAGAATATTGATGAATTTGTGTATTAACAACATGGTAGAACAGTTATTGTTAGGATTATGTTAATGTTGGAATGGTTATTTATATTTTAATGTAATTTTATTTATTTGTGTGTTTATTAAATATTTTGTGGTTTGGGTTTGAATATTTGGTTGGACTATTGTATATTGGATTGTGCAGTATTGATATTATAGTGTTTGGAAGAGAAATGTGGTTGGAAGGCTAAATTTGCAGCAAATATAAAAAAAACAGCAGATTTCCGACGGCTTCCGACAGCTTACTGGTCAAAATTTCCGACGGCTCACGACGAATAACGGCGGCCTGTTTCAGACGCTTTCCAGCGGTTTCCGATGGTTACCGACGGGCGTCGGTAACCGTCGGAAACCGTCTGGATCCGTCGGAAATGGATTCGACAACGTCCGTCGGAAGCCGTTGGAAATACTGCTTCCCGACAAAGCCATTTCCGGCGGCTATTTCCGACGGCGGCCGACGGTTTTCGGCGGCCGCTGACGGCTTCTGGCCGTCGGAAAACGTGTTTCCCCTTGTAATGCTAGATGCATGGTCAAAATGGATATCCATAAGGCCTTTGATAGTTTAACCTAGGAAGCAACGACTATCACTTTATCCATGTTGAACTTTCCTCTACCCTTCATAACACTGATCCACACTTGTGTATCCACACCCGCATACTCATGTTATCCACACTTGTGTATACATGCCCTCATACTTCATTGCTATCAACGGATCTACCGATGGCTACTTCAAAGGAACCACTAAAATAAGACAAGAAGATGCTCTCTCATCTTACCTTTTATTACAATAATGGAAGAGTTCAACGCTACGATCAACGAGGAGGTAAATGGCAAGAGATATGAGATTCATCCCAAGTGAAAGGAGCCAAGGATTATCCACTTAATGTACACTGATGATTTAGTCTGCTGTACCAAACCAGACAAGAAGAACTATTGATTGTATAAATGCCACCCTTGAAGCCTTTAGGATCTGTACTGGTTTGAAAATCAAAAGTCTAGCGTTCTTGAAGCAGACATGAATCAGCTTGGAAGGAGTATAATTGTAGCACACTCCACACTCTCTGAAATGCCTTGCAAATCAACTTATTTTGGTGTACCTCTTATCACCTCTAAAATCAACAATGTTCAGTGTAGGCCTCTGTTTGTGAAAATTATGACTAAGCTTCCAGCTTGGTCAAACAACCAGATATCTCAAGTTGGTAGATTGACAATCATCAACTTAGCGGTGACATTAATGACAACTTATTGGACCATGTGTTCAACATCACTGTGACAGTGGTTAGGCGATCGAGCGTTGGTCCGTGGGGTCATAGACACGAATCTTGTATAGCATGATTTGAAACATTGAACGTATATTGATTTATAGTTTGTTATATACTACCTAAGAATTGTAGTACAAATATGTACTACCATCCAAGTACTTAATTTAAAAAAAGCTTATTGGACCATGCACTTCATCCTACCCACTAAACTCATCCATATGATGAAGAGTGCCCTGAACCAATATCCTAAGTGCAAGGAGTCAAGAATTATCTGTTCAATGTTCCCTGATGATTTAGTTTGCTTTACCAACCAACCATGAAGAACTATTGATTGTATAAATGCCACCCTTGAAGCCTTCAGTATCTGTACGGATTTGAAAGTCAAAAGTCTAGCATTCTTTTAGCAGACTTGAATCAGCCTGGAAAGAGTATAATTGTAGCACACTCCATACTCTCTGAAATGCCTTGCAACTCAACTTATCTTGATGTACCTCTTATCAGCTCTAAAATCAACGATGTCCAGTGTAAGCCTCTATTTGTGAAAATTCTGACTGAGCTTGCAGCTTGGTCAAACAACCAGTTATCTCAAGTTGGTAGATTGACAAACATCAACTTACAACTTATTGTACCATGTGTTCAGCACAACTGCCGCGCTTTGACTTTGGTCCATGAAGTCATAGGCTCGAATGTTGCATAGCGTAATTTGAAACGTTGGACGTATATTGACATATACACTACAAGGGGAAAAGGCTATTCCAACGGCTTCAAGTCGTTGGCGGCCATTGGAAGCCGTTGGAAATGCCGTTGGAATAGTATTTACGCTTTCCAACGGCTTCCAACGGAAGCAACGGGGCTATTACAACGGCATTTCCAACGGCTACTAACGGCAATTAACCGATGGAAGCCGTTGGAAGCCGTTGCAATAAACTGACCAATAAGCCGTTGGTAGCCGTTGCTAATCTAGATGAAATTTTTTTTATAGCAGCAAACGATTCACCTTCCAGCCACACACAATCAATATATATCAATTTCCATTCTATTTCCATTCCATTTCCACTCCATTTCACATACATATTATACCACAAACAATATAAACAACCAAAAATTAACATCAAACATTACATATTCAAGTCCAACTCCATATTCAAACATTACAACCAAACTCTCACCAACACCAACCCCAACTCCATATTCAAGTAAATATATACAATGCAAACACTTAAACCTCACCACCTCAAAGTCAATACATACACAATAACCATCAAACACAATCATCACCACCTCAAAGTCAATATATACAATAACCAACCACAAAGACAATAATCATCATACCTCTCAAGCATCATCATCACCTCCGAAAGCACCAGACGACGAAGGGAAGGAACCATGTCTCTGTGCGTACTCCGCTAAACGTTGATTCAGCTGCTCCATTTGTATAGCGCGAAGACGGTCCTGCTCTTGCAACTGCTCAACCATGGTTCTAAGCTCTTTTATTTCAGCTTTGTCACACGCCTTTTGAGCTGCCCGAACCTGCAAATAGAATATGAGATGTTCATATTTGTATTATAATCATTTTCTTAAGCAATGTATATTTTAAAATATAGAAACGTAAATGACGTGATCTTAAGCAATGCATATACCACAAATAAATGCATATTTTTAATACAATATATAGGTGTTAAAAGTATTCTTATATATATATTTTTGTTCATCCATTTTCATCATATATCTTTGTATATTTTTCCTTTTTTACTTATCTAATATTTATAAATCACGTATATGTTAAATTTAACTCAACTAGAAATCATTATATGTATAGTGTATCTATAGGTTAATTTATTAAATATAATATTGCAATGTTTATAAGATTACCGCTTGGTTTCCATAGCCATAGCGCCTATTCCGCTGCGTCGGATCCATAATAACGTCGAAAATATTATCTTCCTCCTCTACCGTCAACTCATCGCGATCCGATTCTGAAAGCAGCTCTGCCCGTGCCTCCTGAAACTTTGCCTAAAATAAAAAACAATTACAGGTTAAAATTAGTAGAATAGGATTTAAACATATCGATATTAATAAAATAAGTTTTAAAATATGCATACATATGCAGCCGTCGCCTTATCATCACCATCCCACTGATATGTAATATTGCCAGCGTTGTCTGCTTGTCTTGATGCGTGGGTGCGGGTAAATACCTCCATCATAGACACGCGACGTCCAACCGATCTTTCCTGCAATAAATAATTTATATATTTTAATTTTTCATAGCTAATTACCGAACTAATTAATATACAAAATGTAATAACGGTTTAGATAAATTTACCAAGTCCTCACGGTGATGCTGAAAAGACTTGGATCCGCCACGATGCGTTACAGGATTTCTACTTCTATTGGTAGAGTTCCTCTCCGACTCCATCTGCAATTTAATTGAATATTATATTTATACTAATTGCGAAATAATTAACTATATATTTGGTAGATTTACCTTGAACTCGTCGGTCTCCCACCAACTCATCCAAGAATCCCATACGGAAGCGCTCATCCAGTTTGGTTTCTTCCCCGATTTTTTAAGAGCTGACATTACCTCCCTGTAATTTTTGGCGACCTTCGAATTCCAGTGGCGCTGAACCATGGCGACATCGGCCTCCGCCAAGTCCACTTGCCCCTGTACAAAGAGAAAACATTACTAATTGTTCATTTATACTTATTCATATAGTAAAGTGGTATAAACTCACCAGAAAATCCTGCCAGATGACCTCCCTGACATGGTCAGGGATCTTACTCCACTTAGGCCAGCAATCTGTCATCCTGCTCATATATGATTGCTTGGAAATGCCAAGCACAACTCCTGAGGGCTCCAAATCAAATCCCCTGTGTTAAATAAAACAAAGCTTTAGACAAGTATATATATGTATGAACAAATTTATATTGTTATCATTTTAATTTTGATACTTACGCTCCATCAGCCTTCGGCTGCAAATATACAAGTGGTCGAGCCGGAGGCTCACCACTACTCTCGCCGGCCGAGCGAGAAAAGCTACGACGTCTGGAGCCTGACATAATACATGTTGAAAGTTTCATTTTAAATTATAGACATAGATAAAATGATGATGATATGTGGTGCATGTAATGATGATGATGATATACATGTGATGCGTGTGCGTGAATATATAATGGTAAAAATTACCGGATATTACTCAGTCCTCGTCGTTTTCTGATTCAGACTCGATCTCATGTTGTATATCGTTTTCCTCTACACTCTCAAATGCTTCGACTAATACATTTGTCTCATCATTTAATTGTCCAAAATCAGTTTGATCGTCTGTAATTGTGATTTCAACATTTACTTCGATATTTGCTTGATAGGCTTGTTCTTCTGGAATATTTTTTCCATCGAATGTAAATCTCGCATTGGTTTTAAAAACCGCAGACCAATCCGCTTTATCTCTTTTTAGAGACGGATAAGAGGCGTAATAAACTTGTAGGGCTTGTTTAGCTAGTACAAACGGATCGTACTGCTGATAACGGAAGGTATGTTTTATTTCTATAAGATTATAATTTGGATGCACGTTAATACCAGAACCTGGAACATTGCTGAACCAGTTGCATCTAAACAAAAAAACTTCCTCTGTGGGTCTTATAAAATATGTCAATTGCAAAATTTGGGTTAACGCGCCATAAAAATCATGTATATGATTATTAGGATCATCACTGCCTTTAACAAATACACCGGTATTGTTTGTTAATTTTTCAGCACCGTATTCTTTGGTGTTGAATTTATATCCATTAACGAAAAATATTGGATACGTTTTAACTTTCCTTTTCGGTCCCAACGCCAAATGTTTTAATCCTTTATCGACCACATTATTTGTAGGATCACAAACGTAGTTCGAAAACCAAGTAGCGAAATTTTTGCTTAAATCGCCGTTTGGATTTTGTGATTCATAAACACTGCAAACAAAAACAATATATTGCTTTATTATTAATTTACACATGCAGTATTAAATTAAATTTATCAAAACTTGTAATCTGATAATTACCTAATAAATGGTGCAACTTCTGGACAATTAAGAAGAATATACGTGTGTGCTACATGGTAATCTCTATCATCTAACCATACTTCTAAACATTTTCCAGCATGTCGACCATGTTGTTTAAAAATAGATAACATTGCTTCAGAAGAAAAATCTTGTTCGACGGCCTCATCATTACGCGCAACACTTTGAAATGATAAATTCACATGATCATTGAAATAATGAGAGAAAAAGAACGATGCTTCTTCTTCGATATATGATTTGCAAATCGAACCTTCAACTCGAGCTTTTGGTCTCACTTTTTTCTTTAAATGATTTAAGTACCTAATAAAAAATATTTCATATCAATATTGATTTTTAATTATAGTTAAATTACATACTCAGTATTAACAACATACCTCTCGAATGGATACATCCATCCATATTGCACAGGACCTCGAAGACGTGCTTCAAATGGAAGATGAACAGGTAAATGCTCCATTACGTTGAACAAACCTGGAGGAAATATTTTCTCCAGTTTGCAGAGCAGTATAGAGATTTCTACCTCAAGTTTACGAAGACGGTCAACTTTTAACGTAGTTGAACAAAGCTCCTTATAAAATAAACTTGTTCTGTTATAACCTTCCAAACTTTTACGGGCAACAATTCTTTGAAAGCGACGGGTAACAAATTTTGCATCATTACATGACAATCATGGCTTTTCATCCCACTCAGTCTTCCGTTCTTATAGTCGACACATCTACGAAAATTAGATGAAATTCCATCAGTAAATCGTAATCCTTCCACCCATTTTAACAGTACTTTAACTTGATTGTTATCTAATTCATAACATGCTTTGGGTTTTTTAGTGTCATTTGGCTTCATATGAAGCTCAGGACGATTACATATTTCTTCTATATCTGTACGGGTTCGAAAGTCAAAAGTCTAGCGTTCTTTTAGCAGACTTGAATCAGCCTGGAAAGAGTATAATTGTAGCACACTCCATACTCTCTGAAATGCCTTGCAACTCAACTTATCTTGGTGTACCTCTTATCACCTCTAAAATCAACGATGTCCAGTGTAAGCCTCTATTTGTGAAAATTCTGACTGAGCTTGCAGCTTGGTCAAACAACCAGTTATCTCAAGTTGGTAGATTGACAAACATCAACTTACACCTTATTGTACCATGTGTTCAGCCCAACTGCCGCGCTTTGACTTTGGTCCATGAGGTCATAGGCTCGAATGTTGCATAGCGTAATTTGAAACGTTGGACGTATATTGACATATAGTTTGCTATATGCTACCTAAAACTTGTAGTACTAATATGTACAACCACCCAAGCATCTAATTTGAAAAAAATTTATTGGACCATGCACTTCATTCTACCCACTAAACTCATCCATACAGTGAAGAATGCCCTGAAATATGTGGTATGGGGACTCTTACTCAAAAAAGCTCATTCGTATAGCATTTAGCAAAGTGCTTCTGCCCAAGAAATATGGTGGTAAAGGAACTAGGGCTGGTTATTTTTCTATTTTACCGCTTTTCCAGCATTTTCCTTCCGAATATTTCCATGATTTCCGGTTTCCGTGTTTTCCCGTCAAAAGTAATTCGAAAGGAATTCCTTCCGGTAGATGACGGAACTCAGCGGAAATTTCCACTATTTCCGCGGAAATTTTCATTCCTTCCACATTCCGCTGAATTGGGCTAGTGACAATATTCAAGATTCTAATTTGCAAAGTGTTGCAAAATTGATGAAGGTTAAGTTTGACAAATATTGGGGTAGCATCGAAGTAATTAATAAAGTTATTTTCATAGCGCATATTTTGGATCCAAGGTATAAATTTCAATCTTTGAAGATTAGTTTTCTTGATATAGGTTGGAGTGATGGTAAAATAAATGAGTTTCTCAATGTTATAAAACATGCTTTAAATGAGTTATACGATGAATATAGAAAGAGCATGAACATACCCAATATAATTGGATCTAATTTGGTGGTAAGAATGGAAGAAGTCGATGAACAAATTGATGATAATGTTAGAAGTAAAAAGTTAAAAAGACTTCAACAAACAAGAAGAGAAGAACAATCGATTGAGATAACTAATGAGGTTGATCGATATTTAAATGACCCATTTGAAAATCTTATGAGTAGAGATTTCAATTTATTAGATTGGTGGAAAGGCAACCAAACAAAATATCCAATACTTTCCAAAATAACTAAAGATATTCTAGCAATTCCTAGTTCAACCGTTGCTAGCGAAAGTGCATTTAGTCTAGGTCGGAGAGTCATTAATCCTTTTAGGGCTTCATTGGCTCCTAGAATGGTTGAAGCATTAGTATGTCTTAATGATTGGTTGAAAGCGGAGAACTTTAATTTTCATCAAATGCAATTTGAAGAAGACGTTGAATTATTCATGGATACGGAGGCGATATGTGAAGGTAAACAATTTTTAGTTGGTATTGATATGTTATAGGCACTCATCTTAATTAATTATTTTATATTTACTTAGTTCATTACAAAGCATAATTAATACAAGCATGAATTACCTGCATGCTCAATGATGTACTCGAGCTCTGCCCACATATAAAAGACAATAACTGGCAGCATGAAAGGATACAATAGTGAACTTTAGAGTCACTGCTATGTGATTGTATAATAAACTTTAGAGTCACAAGGTCCTTGTAATAAAACGATGATTCAACTGTAATATCATCATAGTAATTTATAATATGTGATTACGCTTAGAGTTACTGTTACTGCTACTGCTTAGAGGTCCTGATGTTCCGTTCCAATATATTTAGTTGCTCTGTTTTCGTGGCAGTGATACTTAGAGTCATTATAATTTTGACCTCACAGCATACATAATATAAACTTTAGTGTTATGTCATATTTTGTAATTATTTCATGTAGTATATGGTCGTATTTTGTCATTATATTATGTAGTATATGGATAGTTGTCTTCTGTTTTTGTTTTAACCTTCTCGTTTTTGTATTTTGTATTTTGTTTCAGATTACACATTAATGCTAGTATGTAAATGCTAATATTTTGTATAGGGACTTCTTCTTTATCATTGGGAGCATCATCATCATCACAACAAAATAAAGCAGAATGAAGAACTATTGGCAAGAATTTATGAAGACAGCAAAATGACTTTCGGTACTGCATCTAGCTAACTGTAGCATTGCTTTGGAGCTTGTTATTCTGAAGTATGAATTTTGTTATGTACTGAATTCAAATTAGTTATGTGTTGAAATGATGCAAAATACTGTGTTATGCACAATGATATTCTCATTTCTGTGTAAATATGAATTCAGATTTGTTAGAAACAAATGAATTTTGTTTAGTTAACCTGTTTCTGTTGTAAATATGAATTATGTAACATTTATGTGTTGGGCACATTTAGTGTTGTGCTGTTCTACAATTCATATTTTATTATAAATCAAATTTGGTGCATGTTTTGCATTTCTAAATTCTTTGTCCGAAAATAAGGAATTCCATGTTCCGTTCCGCTTCTTTCAGTTTCCGCCTAATGGAATTCCGAAGTTGGCGGAACGTAATTTGGAACATAGAATTTTGTTCCATCAACGGTCGGAAGAAACGAAAAATGTCTCGGTTGGTATGGAAATTTTCCGTCCCCACCCCTAAAAGGAACTGTGGATATAAGCAAATGGAACAAAACAACTCAATCCATATATTGCTTGACCAGCTGCTTAAGGGAAGAAAATTTCTCTAGATAAACTGGACTATAACTATCATCTGAAAGGAAAGTGAGTCTGGAGCATGCAAATACCAATGATTGTAGCTGGTTGTGTCAAAGTATTCTCAAGCTAAGGAAAGGATCTTACCGTTATCCGAGCAGGTCGTTAGGAAAAATCTGATATCATGTCTCACCCTAGTTGTAGTCTTTGACAACCGACAAGGAAAAATATATCACAGATTAAGCATTACTGAAACAGCATAAATTTATTTTGACTCAGTAGTGAAACATATTTATAATCAGTAAACACATAAAACTAGAAACTGAAATACCAAGAGCAAATTAAACCTATTTTATGTGCAGACAGTAGTTTGCGTTAATGTACAAATCCATCTCTATGTTGAACCCACTGCACAGTATTATAACCACTTTCTTTAATTCATTAAACCTTCTAACGTCAAACATGAGTCTTCATGAGTTGTTATCGTTGAACTCTTTAGGTACATGTTTATTTGTAAAATATGAACCATAGTTAAGTAAATTACTAGTATTTTGACAATAACTAGGTTTCAGTATATAAAACATGTTCATGTTTGAGTAAACCAAAACGTTATACTCCTTACCATCCGAAGGTAGAGGAAATAATATGTTAGGATAAAAACTAATGACGGAAATTTGAATTTCTATTCTTTTTAGTACCATCTGCAAATTCCCCGTCTAAACTCTAGGTTGGAATATCAATTCTGTTTCGTACCCTAATCTTCAGTAAAAAATAAAAAATCAAACTCAAAGAAAAAGCAAAGAATAGATTGTGGATCAGAAAGAGAAAATGCGAATGTGTAAATATAAGCGGGATAAAATAAACGAGAAAAAATGCAGAAAGTTCGGTGAAGATGAGAAACATGAGGAGAGCGAAAGCGTTATGTTTTTGTGCATGAAGAAGAAAGATTATGGTCTGTGAAAAAAATTGGCTGCAGAGGATTTCATTTTAGCTCTCTTACCACAGACAAACCTCCCCAACAGTCGGATTGATTATAAATATAATACTGAGGAAAATGAGATAGCTAGGAAGAATAAGGTTAGGAAAATGAAACACTTTCTTCACTCTCATCCATAATGGCCTAAGATATCTAACTTTGGTTATCTACCTAGCTAATATCCTATTTCCTATCTTATTACAACTTATCATCCACATTGGTTTCTTTAGGTTATTTATGCATAGGTAAGTTCAGATTTTCTTGTAGAAACACTGATGTACCATCTTTTGTTTATCTGCTAATTTTCGTTGAATCGTTCATTTATCGATAAAAATATAACTAAAATATTCATGAGGAAAACTTATTGAATAACCATTCACAGCTTTTTTAAAAATTGAAGTAACTAACCAAAGAGTACTCGGATATTGTCAAGTTTAAATCAACTTTATTTCATATTTTCCGGAGATTACTTGGTACAACCACCCGGACCACCATACAAAATAACATCTCCAGCAGTAGTTACCCTATAACAATTACTATCATATTCAATAGGAGCATCATACTTTGGAGCGCTGAGCTCACCATTTCTTGATATCACATTTATATTGGAAATAGATGCAGCTTTTTCTTTATCTTCAGAGTTAGGGAAATGACCACTGCCCATTGGTGGGCTCTTTTCATTTTTGGAGAAAAAGACGAATCCACCCCACATAATTTTAGATGCATTATCTGCTGCGCCCTTGAAGAGTGATTTTGGCCAGTATCCTACTGCCTCATCTTCAGAATGTAATATCCAGTCTCCTGTTACTTGGTTCTGCACAATAATTTAAAGAAACAATGTTAGGTATATTTCAAAAAATAAAATAAGACATTAGTAGCCATTGGCCAATGTCATTTCATTTATGTGCAAAGCTACCTTTGATATTTTTAGGGTAATATTTTTCTGATGTAATATGCTTCCAGGTACAAGTTTTGATGACTGATCAAGTACAAATCCTGGACGGCTGCAGTTCATATTTAAGCATCCTGTCCAGTGAGCCTGATTTGCGATAATTAACGCACTACTACAATCCAAGTAGCAGGTATGATGAAAAGCATACTTATATCAAAACTTACACTGTTTGACCACAAGGTAAAAAAATGAGTTTCATGATCACCATAAAGTTCTGGTGCAACCTGAAATTTTGAACTTGTTTACACGAACTAAAATGTGTATGTTGAAAAAATACAAGACTAGTTAAAATGATCCTACTCACATGCCATCCAGCTGATACCATAGCAAGATTATTAGTTAGCGACATTACAGTTGAACTACTTTGTTTCCACCAACTTGCGGTAAATCATAAACATCAAATGTTGCTTTTGCACCATAGTAATATTCTTCCTTTGTTTCCGAAACCATGGCTGCCTAAGCAAGTGCAAAATTGTATGTATCATGATTAATTTTATCTATCAAAACAACCTTGCTTGCTATTTACATTAAGAGCAAAAGGTTATTATGAAACAAAGCATTGTTCATGTGCAACATGCTATATGATGCATGTCATAATTTATAAATAGAATCATACAAGTACTATTCTGAATGCTACACAAATTTCGAAGCTCTTTGACATACTGAGATGTTTGTTAAAGATGGACATACATCTTAATTAGGATAATTACTGACTTGTTACTGTTCTTTGGGACTGCACAAAATAATTGTTTATGTAAGCTCAAGTATGAACAACAAAAAATACCACGTTCGCATTAGGTACATCGTCGTCGTCTTCATCTGTGAGTTCACCATATGGTTCGATCAGATTTTGGCATTTCGTTGTAAATTCTGCAAGTGCATGTGACATCACTTTCAGGTAAGCATCCTCATGGTTTGTTATTGATTGCATCTGCACCATATAGAATCAAATCGTGTAACCTGTACTAGACTGAACTTTGTAAGCTGTTTACTATTATTATTAGATCGCCATGTCACATAAGATTAGAATCCTTCAACCATCATATTAGAGAAATATCAAAAGAATTGTATTACAAATATTTTCTCAGTACATTACAGAATGATATAATACAACTATTTATACAAAACAGAGTACGGCCCAAGGCCCAGATTTGCAATCCAAGTATAATACAATGAGTAGATCACGGCTGTTGAAAATGGATGGCTGAGATGCTGCAATGAGAATGACTTGGATAGATAAGGGGGAAAGCACACCCGATGTAATCATAATATCCATCCTCAATACGATCTAGAGTTTCCACTCCTTTCTCTTCAGCCGCCATGAAATTTGCTACCATCGATAATATTCATCTCCTTTCTTAATCTTGTGAAATTTTTAAAAGACAGAGGTTTCGTAAGGATGTCAGCACGTTGGTGGTAGGAGGGAACATGTCTGATTTCCAGCTTTCCAGTGGATGTTCTTTCACGAACAAAGAATAGGTCGATTTCAATATGCTTAGTTCGCGAGTGTTGGATTGGGTTCGAAGATAAGGAGATGGTGCTTATATTGTCGCACCAAATCAGTGACTTCCCTTTTAGCTCGAACCCTAATTCGTGAATTAGGGTTTCTAACCAAGTAATTTCAACTGCTGTGCTAGCAACTGACCTGTATTCAGCTTCAGTGCTCGAACGCGAAACCGTTGACTACTTTTTGGTGCACCAGGAAACTGGGTTGCCGCCCATATAAACACAGTAGCCTGAGGTTGATCGTCTGTCGTCGACGTCGCTAGCCCAGTCAGCATCACTGTAAGCCTGTATATTTACCTCTTTACTTTGAGTCAATAATATGCCATAGGTTTGGGTGCCTTTTACATATCTTAAAATACGCTTAACCGCCCTCCAGTGACAATCTAGGGGTTTTGCATGAACTGGCAAACCTTATTTACGCTGTAGCATAAGTCTGGTCTGGTAATTGTTAGATACTGTAGTGCTCCAACGATGCTACGATATTGCTTAACATTATCGATGGGTTCTCCCTTGTTTTTGGATAGATGTAAATTACTGATCATGGGTGTGGGTAGAGGTTTGGCTTGATCCATATTAGCACGAACCAAAATTTCATTGGCATATTGTTTTTGAGATAAGAACATTTCTGTTTTAGATGGCCTACTGACTTTAATGCCAAGGAAATAATCAAGTGTCCCCAAGTCTTTTATTGCAAAGTTTTGATCCAGTACTTGGATGACGTTGACGATGTCGTTCTCATTGCTCCCAGTGATGAGAATGTCATCAACGTACACCAGTATGTATGTGACTTCATGGTTGGCAGTTTTGATGTACAATGAGTTATCTGCTTTGGTTGGGTTGAATCCCAATTTGCCTAATGTTATTTTGAGCTTTTCATACCAAGTTCTTGATGCTTGTTTAAGGCCATAAATAGCTTTTCGTAATTTGCAGACCTTTTCTTCATTTCCTTCTGTTATGTACCCTTTTGGTTGATGCATGTACACTTCCTCTTGTAAGTCTCCATTGAGAAAGGCATTTTGTACATCTAGTTGTCTAATCTTCCACTGATTGTTTAATGCTAAGTTGAGAACGATTCTGATGGTTGTGGGTTTAACAACAGGGGAAAAAACTTCATTAAAATCAAATCCAAATTGTTGGAAGTAGCCTTTTGCAACTAGCCTTGCTTTCAGCCTTGTTATTTTTCCACTAGCATCCTTTTTGACTTTGTAGGTCCATTTGCATCCAACAATGTTTTTATCCTTTGGTGGTAACACAAGATCCCATGTTTGATTTCTTATTAAAGCTTCATATTCATCTCTCATGGCATTTCTCCAATCAATGCTTTTAACAGCTTGCTCATATGAGACTGGTTCTATGATTTCAGTGCTTGCATTATATATCTTGGGCTTAAAAATACCACTTTTTGATCTTGTCATCATATGATGGCCAGTTTCTTCTATATTTTGCATAACCTCTGTGATAGCTGGTGTATTGTTGCTTGATGTTGATATATCAGATGTTTGTGCTTCATTATTTTCTTCAAGTTGTTGTGTTGGCCATTCATGTGTATCACTTGTAGTGTGGTCAGACTTTGTTTCCCCTGTAGACTGGGGTCTTTCAAGTATGTCATTCCTGTTCTGTTCTGTTCTTCTTGAATGGTTAACTCTGGTATGGTAGGCAAGCATACTTTAATATGATCAGTACATTGGTTTGCTGTGTTTTTGTCTGCAAGTCTTTTATCTGCAAAAGGAAAATTATTTTCATTAAACATGACATGTCGTGATATATAGATCCTACCACTGCTATCAAGACATTTATATCCCTTTTGGTTTGTAGCATACCCTAAGAAAGTACAAGGACTGGACCTTAAACTTAACTTGTTTTTGTTGTAGGGCCTAAGACAGGGAAAACATAAACATCCAAATGTTTTGAGAGTGTCATAATCAGGTTTAATATCATATAACTTTTCATATGGACATTTATGATTAAGTACCTTACTAGGCATCCTATTTATAAGATAAACAGCTGTAGAAAATGCCTCCTGCCAATATTTTAGAGGTATAGAACCTTGTGATAATAGAGTTAGACCAGTGTCAACTATATGCCTATGTTTTCTTTCAACGAGCCCATTTTGCTCAGATGTGTATGGACAAGTGACTCTATGAAGTATACCTTGTTTTTGAAAAAAAATTTTGAGTGGGTAAAACTCAGAACCCCCATCAGTTTGCATGATTTTTACCTTATAGTTAAACTGTTTCTCGATTAGTGTGATGAACTGAACTAAAGTATCATGAGTTTCTGATTTAGATTTAAGAAAAAATACCCATGTGTATCTACTATAAGCATCAACAAAAGATAAGTAGTACCTGTGTCCTTGAATGGAATTTAGTGGGGCTGGTCCCCATAGATCTGCAGCTATCAATTCAAAAGGTTTTTCGTACTTTGTTTCAGAGTTACTGAAAGATAATTTATGGCTTTTTCCTAATTGACAGTGTGTGCAAATATTATGAATATCATTATTTGAAAAAGAAATTTTATTATCCATCAGAAATCTTTTTACAATTTTCATACTAGGATGCCCTAGCTTATAATGCCAATGATCTAAAACATTTTCTTTATTTTGAACATTGGCTTGAACATTGTTGCACCAGTATTCCTTCATAGTAGGTTCGGGTTTCTTCACAGCATTAAATTTGTATAGCCCCTTACTCAAACTACCCTGCAACAATATATCTTTATTTAGTGAATCTCTGACTAAACAAAAGGTAGGGTGAAACTCAAAGTATACTTTGTTGTCATTAGCAAATTGAGATACACTAATTAGATTCTTTTTAATCTCAGGAACTCTCAATAGATTGTTTAAATATAATTCTCTTTTACCTTGAATAGTTCCTATGCCAATATGTGATATGCTTATTGTTTCACCGTTACCTAATTGTATGGCTTGCATACCTGCATAGTTCTTGTTGCCTAAGTTGAGATTCTGGAGATTACTTGTCACATGATTGGTTGCTCCTGAGTCTGGATACCAATCATCCACATTTGTGTTGTGACTTCGTCTGAACTATTGTGCTGTTCTCTGGAACTTTCACTCTTGATTTTCTGTTGTTGATCCAGTTGTGTCATGTTGACATTAGGATTTGTTTGAGTCTGTTGTGCAACAGTGAAATCTTTATTAAATCTGAAGTAGCATTTGCTAGCTATGTGACCAAACCTTTCACATATTTGACATTTTACTCTATTGCTGTTGTTGCTCCATCTTCCTCTTCCCCTTCCTCTTTGTGTATGGTTATTTCGTTGCTTGTTCTCTTGGTTTACTGTGTTGCTCTGTTGTCCTTTGTTTCTTGAACTGCTAGCATAGTTGATTGAGAATTCACTTTGCATAGCTTTTCTTTGTTCAATTCTGCCTTCGTGAGCAAGTAAAGTAGATTGGACTGACTGCAAATTTGGTAGAATTTGCTGTGATGCTATAAATGTTACCACTGATTCGTATTCATCGTCAAGTCCATTTGTTATGGTGAGTACTTGCTCATTTTCAGAAACTTTGTGACCTATAGCATTAAGCCTGTCACATAAATTCTTGATCTTTGCAAGATATTCTCTCATTGGCATATCGTTTTTCCTTGAATTTTGCAATTGTCTTTTGAAATGCATAATTCTTGCGGCTGATTGCGAACTGAATATCTGCTCTATTGATGACCAAATTTCATATGAGGAGTTGCATCCAACAATTTGTGATAATAAGCTTGAGTTGATGGATGATAGTAACCATGATGATAGTAAGTTATCTTGTTTTAGATGTCTTGAGTATTCTGGGTTACTAATTGTTGTTCCATTATCTTCTTCTATGACAGCAGGTGGTACCGCTATTGTCCCTTTGACATAGTCTTGGAGACCATATCCCTTCAAGGCTGTTTCAATCTGGTATTTCCAGAGTATATAGTTATCTTCATCGAGAGGGATGGAGATGATCTGACTCTTGGGTTTGATTAATCCTGCATTTGATACAACAGTTTGCCTTTTATTGTTTCTTGAAGTGGTTGATGATCTTTCATCATCTGTTTCTTTGTCTGACATCTTTGCAGTTGATTAATCTGATTTCTTGAATGTGTAATGCAGCCAGGATAGATCTGGCGAGGCACTGCAGATACAGAGAAGTAAAGATCGGGGTGAAATAACTCGATGATGATTTAGATCTGAGGGTAAACTCCAAGAGTTGTTGCAGCCAGTCAAGAATCTGAAGTTTGTTCGGGTTCTTGCTAGGCGTGGCACAATGATTTGGTAGGGAAGGTATTGATGGTGTTGGGATCAACAAGGGAAATAACTCTCCAATGATGAAAATTAACTGAGGAGAGAACAAAAGAAGAACAATTTTGAGAATCAAGATCCAGAAAATATTTGATCTTGAAATTTTATGCCGTTAGGCTATTATTTTGCTCTGATACCATATTAGAGAAATATCAAAAGAATTGTATTACAAATATTTTCTCAGTACATTACAGAATGATATAATACAACTATTTATACAAAACAGAGTACAGCCCAAGGCCCAGATTTGCAATCCAAGTATAATACAATGAGTAGATCACGGCTGTTGAAAATGGATGGCTGAGATGCTGCAATGAGAATGACTTGGATAGATAAGGGGGAAAGCACACCCGATGTAATCATAATACATCATCATCAATAAGATATTTTATTAGTCGTAAGTGCCACAACTTAGTGATTCATTGTATAAATTTAGCAGAATTACCTTTTTATTATCAGTGGTTGTCATTAACGTCCTACTTTCAAAGCAATCGACAAGAAGAGCAAAGGAAAGTCCAAAGATGAACAAACAACCAAAAAGGTTATCCATGCCTAATGTCATATGGAAAACCTTTCTGTGGCACAGTTGTATTTATACCCGAGAATTAATGTAATGTTGATTGCAAATATTATCTGTTTGAACCCTTCTAATCTACTTGATAAGATTGCAAATCTTTCTTATTTCTCTGAAATATTACCTTTTTTTGACAACCACTAGAAAATGACCACATAAAAACGATATCGTTGTAATAGTTTGTAAATTTGGTTTTCCAAATACCGCCTTGAAAATTCAAATAATTATAAATTCTTTTAAAAATTTTGTACTTCTTTTCTCCATTAAAACTATAATATTTTCGAAATGACTCATTAGATGTTCTCATTATTTTTAATAATCTACTCTTAAATATCTACATTAGTAACATACGAAGCTCACATACAATGTCGAAATTCAAACCTCTAACTACACATCCCTTCTGTGAATCTTAATTAAAGAAGAAGAAACCACGACTCATCAAAAATGAATGAATAACTGCTCCTTTTAATCATTTCTTTAACACAAACAAGATGCCTGGTGGTATAAATACAACAATCATAGCTTTAATCCCCAAGTTGAACACCCCATTAAAGTAAGGGAATTTAGACTTATAAGCTTGCAATGTCATAAAAGTGCATATCCAAGTCTTTGCAACCAGGCTAAAATCTGTGCTACACGATAGAATCTTACATAATCGGTCAGCTTTCCTATCCGGAAGATCAGTCAGTGGTAACATTCTGTTAAGTCAAGAACTTTTGAAGGGACATACCGGAAGGAGTATATCACCTAGATGCATGGTCAAAATGGATATCCATAAGGCCTTTGATAGTTTAACATAGGAAGCAACGACTATCACTTTATCCATGTTGAACTTTCCTCTACCCTCCATAACACTGATCCACACTTGTGTATCCACACCCGCATACTCATGTTATCCACACTTGTGTATACACACCCTCATACTCCATTGCTATCAACGGATCTACCGATGGATACTTCAAAGGAACCACTAAAATAAGACAAGAAGATGCTCTCTCATCTTACCTTTTATTACAATAATGGAAGAGTTCAACGCTACGATCAACGAGGAGGTAAATGGCAAGAGATATGAGATTCATCCCAAGTGCAAGGAGCCAAGGATTATCCACTTAATGTTCACTGATGATTTAGTCTGCTTTACCAAACCAGACAAGAAGAACTATTGATTGTATAAATGCCACCCTTGAAGCCTTCAGGATCTGTACTGGTTTGAAAATCAAAAGTCTAGCGTTCTTGAAGCAGACGTGAATCAGCTTGGAAGGAGTATAATTGTAGCACACTCCACACTCTCTGAAATGCCTTGCAAATCAACTTATCTTGGTGTACCTCTTATCACCTCTAAAATCAACAATGTTCAGTGTAGGCCTCTGTTTGTGAAAATTATGACTAAGCTTCCAGCTTGGTCAAACAACCAGATATCTCAAGTTGGTAGATTGACAATCATCAACTTAGCGGTGACATTAATGACAACTTATCGGAACATGTGTTCAGCATCACTGTGACAGTGGTTAGGCGATCCAGCTTTGGTCCGTGAGGTCATAGACTCGAATCTTGTATAGCATGATTTGAAACATTGAACGTATATTGATTTATAGTTTGCTATATACAACCTAAGAATTGTAGTACAAATATGTACTACCATCCAAGTACTTAATTTAAAAAAGGCTTATTGGACCATGCACTTCATCCTACCCACTAAACTCATCCATATGATGAAGAGTGCCCTGAACCAATATCCTAAGTGCAAGGAGCCAAGAATTATCTGTTCAATGTTCCCTGATGATTTAGTCTGCTTTACCAACCAACCAAGAAGAACTATTGATTGTATAAATGCCACCCTTGAAGCCTTCAGTATCTGTACGGGTTTGAAAGTCAAAAGTCTAGCGTTCTTTTAGCAGACTTGAATCAGCCTGGAAAGAGTATAAATGTAGCACACTCCAACTCTCTGAAATGCCTTGCAACTCAACTTATCTTGGTGTACCTCTTATCACCTCTAAAATCAACGATGTCCAGTGTAAGCCTCTATTTGTGAAAATTCTGACTGAGCTTGCAGCTTGGTCAAACAACCAGTTATCTCAAGTTGGTAGATTGACAAACATCAACTTACAACTTATTGTACCATGTGTTATGGTGGATTTCAATCGAGACCGCTCAAACTAAAATCACCAAACGCACGCGGAAAAGTTAGATCGTGATAGATAGTGCAAAACAACCAAACACTACTAGAATTCAATAAAACCAAATCCAAACACGATCACAATAACACCACAAGCAATAGAGAATAATAAGCAATAACGAAACAATAAATCACACACCGATTTATAGTGGTTTCACTAACGTCGCGTTAGTGTACATCCACTTTGAGAGAGATCTTTTATTATCATCAAATGAGAAGAGTACAAGAGATTGATTACAATGATCTATTCATTAAGAATATATGTTTGAGGAGATTAGAATTGAAGAAATAGAGTTTTGCCTAAAACCCTAATTAATGGAGGACTAAACCCTAGATTAGATTGCTTGATCTGCTTTCTTCTCAGACCTGAAAAGAGTATATATACTAATAGAGAAAACCCTGGCGAAAGACCACTTTGCCCTTCACAAATCACAAAACAGCTCAGAAACCCGACCCAGGAAAAAATAGGTTAACACCGCCTCAGACGTCTGACCTCTGACCTCAGACGTCTGAGGCTAGGTTCAGTCTGGCTGAAACAGACAGGCCCAGACGTCTGGCCAGAGGGACCAGACGTCTGCAGGATGTTTCGGGAGACAGTCTGAACCTCGTCAGACGTCTGGCCCTCTTAGCCAGACATCTGACCTCAAACAGCAAACCAGCACCAGCTTCTTCCCTCCTATCTTCTTCCTCCGGACTCCGATTTGCGAACCGTTTTCTCCGACACGAAGCTACATTCATTCCCTTCAATTCTCCATCATATAGTGTCACAAAATTTAACACTCCACCTTGACATTATATCCATCTCCAACATCAATGGTACCATACCATCAACAACCGATAGCTCCAACTACCAACACTTCTACCTTCAACCAAACATGAATGTTTCCCCAACGGGTTCCGGCAAAACCACCCCTCATTGCACTCCATCAACGAGCTCAGGCACAAAGCCCCTACCCGCCAACGAAATGTTGAAAACATTCAAACACCGTCTCACCAAAGACAAGAGCACTAGGAGTGTACACTAGCACTACACCAAGAAGATAGAACGACAATCTCATACAAATATTCTTCCTCATCTACAACCAAGTATCTCTCTCAACCGTGCCACCCCGTGGCACCTAGCACTTCTCCAAGCGAATCAAGTCCGAGCAATGCTCGAACTTCCTAACCGGCAATGCCTTAGTGAACATATCCGCCGCGTTTTCCTTTGTGTGCACCTTTCGAAGATATACTTGCTTATCCTCATCCATGGCTACCAAGAATGACTCCCTCACTTCTATATGCTTAGTCCGTGAGCTAAATGCCAAATTCTCCGTCAAGTGAATAACACTTTGGCTATCACATTGAACATCAATGCTTTCGTGTTCAATACCCAAGTCACACAATAATCGCTTCAAATAGAGTGCTTCCTTCGCCGCCTCCACCGCGGCTATCAACTCCGCCTCCATAGTGGATAAAGCTACTACGGTTTGCAATCTCGATCTTCAACTTATGGTCGTACCACCAAGTGTGAAGACATAACCGGAAGTTGACTTTCTCCTATCTCTATCACCGGCGTAGTCCGAATCACAATAACCAACTAAGTTGCAACTCCTTTTCCCACTACCGCAAAAAACAAGACCATGAGATGACGTACCCCTAAGGTATCTCAATATGAGCTTCACAGCTTCCCAATGCGATTTTCCCGGATTAGACATAAAACGACTAACCACCCCGACGGCATTTGATATATCGGGCCTTGTACACACCATAGCATACATCAAGCTTCCAACCGCACTTGCATATGACACCTTTGCCATATAAGCCTTGTCTTTATCCAAGATAGGTGACCCTTTACTCAAAAGCTTCACATTCAAAGGTAAAGGTGTATTTGACGCCTTTGCATTCTCCATGCTAAACCGACAAAGCACTTTCTTAATGTACTCCTTTTGAGTCAATTTCAACTCAAAACGCTTTCGATCCCTTTCTATTTCCATGCCCAATATCCTCTTTGCTTCTCCAAGGTCCTTCATTTCGAATTCCGACTTTAATTGCAATTTCAACTTGTTGATTTCATTCTTGTCCTTCGAAGCAATGAGCATGTCGTCCAAATACAAGAGTAAATACACCCAACAATCATTTCCCAACTTCTTGAAATACACACAAGCATCCTTGACGCTTTTATTGAAACCGTTTTCAAGCATAAAATGATCAAATCTCTTGTACCATTGTCTAGGTGATTGCTTCAACCCATATAGTGATTTCTTCAACTTGCACACCATATTTGACTTACCATTTACAACAAAACCTTGCGGTTGCTCCATGTAAATGTCTTCATCCAAGTCACCATGCAAGAAGGCGGTCTTCACATCAAGTTGCTCCAACTCCAAGTCGTGAATAGCAACTACGACAAGTAATATCCGTATGGAAGTATGGCGCACAACCGATGCGAATATCTCATCATACTCCATACCCTTTCTTTGTGCAAACCCCTTAGCCACTAACCTAGCTTTGTGTCTCCCATCGTCCTTCACCTTGTTTATCCATTTGCACCCTATAGCACGGTTTCCTTTAGGAAGCAGAACCAAACTCCAAGTTCGATTCTTCATTAATGATTGCATCTCTTCCTCCATGGTACAAATCCACTTCGAGCTATCACTCGAATTCATGACGTCATCAAGGTCCAAAGGCTCATCTTGGACTACATGAAGCGCATAGTCCAACTTATCACAAAAGCTAAGATAGTTCCAATCACCATATCTTTCGGGTGGTCTTATGGGACGACGACCAACCCGAGTAGCAATATTTTCACCCAAACTCCTTTCGGCTCCACCTTGAACCGAAACTTCTTCAGGCTCGTGTACATCACCAACACTACTAGAGGCACCACGTGGACTTTGTGATGCAACATCAACCGCATTTTCTTCACAAGTATCTTCAACTACTCTACCTCCTCTACCACTGGGACGAAATGGTGGAATAATTTCCTTCTCCTTTGATTCATCACGAACCAAGACCGGAATATCCGATGAGCTCTCATTCTCCTTGAACAATGCCGACTCATCAAAAGTAACATGACGAGAGTTTGTCACCTTCTTCGTTTCCGAATTCCAAATCCGATAGCCATTCACTCCATCCGTATAGTCAAGCAAGACCCCCTTGAAAGCTCTTGGTTCAAGCTTATCGTAACCGGGATCATGCACATAAACCGGACTTCCAAAGACACGAAGATAGCTCAAGTCAATACTCTTTCCCTTCCACACTTCCTTCGGAATTTTGTTATCAATAGCCGAGCACGGAATTCGATTAATGATATGCACCGCGGTTGACAAAGCTTCGGCCCAAAATCCCTTAGACAAACCCGATGTCAATCTCAAGCATCGAGCTTTCTCTAGTAGAGTACGATTCATCCTCTCCGCAACTCCATTTGATTGCGGATCTCCCGGTGTAGTAAAATGTCCCCGAATCCCATGATGCTTGCAAAACTCTAAGAATTCTCCGGAAACATACTCCCCTCCATTGTCGGACCTAAGAACCTTCAAAAACTTACCACTCTCATTCTCAACAAGAGCCTTCCATGCTTTGAATTTTGCAAATGCCTCCGACTTAGCCTTCATTACATACACCCAAACTTTACGAGAAAAATCATCTATAAAGGAAATATAATAGCGAGCTCCACCTAAAGAAGCTACCGGTGCCGGTCCTCATACATTCGTGTGCACATACTCAAGAACATTTCTTGAATATGTTTTCCTTCACCGAATGATACTTTTGTTTGCTTCCCCAAGACACACTCTTCGCAAAACTCCAATTTGTTGAAACTCTCACCATTGATCATCTCCCTCTTCCGAAGAATCTCCAAACTCCTCTCCGAGCTATGATCCAACCTCAAATGCCACAACCTTGTCGCACCCAAGCCACAAGAACTATCAACACCTACACAAGTTTCACCTTCTACGGTCTCACCACGAAGCAAATAAACACCATGAGCCCTAGCACCTTTCATGACCACAAGTGCCCCTTTCGAAACCCGTAAACAATCACTCTCAATAGTGATCTTACATCCAAGAGAATCCAATTGCCCCAAAAAGATAAGAGACTTCCGAAGTCCCGGAACATAGCGTACATTAGTGAGAGTACGAACCACTACGTCAAACATTCAAATTTGCACGGAACCAATGCCTTGAGACCTACACATAGCACCATTTCCCATAATAATTGAATTTCCCTCTTTAGCAACAAGAGAAGAAAAACAATTCCTATTAGGTGTCATATGATACGACGCCCCCGAGTCGAGCACCCACTCACTACCGGAAACATCCGATGCTACCGCCGTCAACACATCTACGTCTTCCTCACCAACACCTCTCTCCACCGCTATAGATGAAGATGCTACTTCCCTTTTACCCTTCTCTTTGTCCGGACATTCATTTCTCCAATGACCGTGTTTCTTATAAATATAGCACTTGCCTTTCATTTTCTTTGATTTTCCTCTCCAACCGGGATTCCTTGATTTAGAACGCCCCCGGTTGTCATTCTTCACATATCTTTCCTTCTCCACAAACAAACCTTGACCATTACCGGCACTACTACCACCAACACTCAACTCCTTCATTTGATCTCTCAATTCCTCACTAAGAAGACCCGTCTTGACATCATCTAATGTCAATGTATCCCGGCTATAGATCAAACTATTTGAGAAACTCGTATAACGGTCCGGCAACGAACATAACAATATCATCGCCTTTTGCTCTTCCTCAATCTTCAAATCTACTGCCTTCATCTTCATAAGAAAATCATCAAACACATTCAAATGTGCCTTTAGCGAAGTTCCTTCTTTCATCTTATAGGTGAAAAACGTTCGCAACAAGATCAAACGATTAGTTAGAGACTTCTTCATATACAATTCTTCCAACTTGTCCCAAATTCCCTTAGCGGTGGTCTCACCACTAATTTCGGAGATCACATTTTCTCCCATAGCAAGTTGAAGTGTAGTAAATGCCAACTCTTCCATTTACTCTATCTCGACATCTGAGATGTCCGCCGGCAACAAATGTGTATCAAACACCACTCGATGTACCCGATTCCTCCTTAGAACCGCTTTCATCTTCCATTGCCATTTTTCAAAATCATTATCGCCATTCCACTTGTCGATAACCAATTGCGATCCCGACGCCACATACGACCCACGTACATACGGCGCTATACTACTTGGACTAACCATTGAATTTTCAGAGGTATCCGTTTCCGGCATTTCAACAACCACCTACCAATTCCAAAGCTATGATACCAAATGTTATGGTGGATTTCAATCGAGACCGCTCAAACTAAAATCACCAAACGCACGCGGAAAAGCTAGATCGTGGTAGATAGTGCAAAACAACCAAACACTACTTGAATTCAATAAAACCAAATCCAAACACGATCACAATAACACCACAAGCAATAGAGAATAGTAAGCAATAACGAAACAATAAATCACACACCGATTTATAGTGGTTCCACTAACGTCGCGTTAGTGTACATCCACTTTGAGAGAGATCTTTTATTATCACCAAATGAGAAGAGTACAAGAGATTGATTACAATGATCTATTCATTAAGAATATATGTTTGAGAAGATTAGAATTGAAGAAATAGAGTTTTGCCTAAAACCCTAATTAATGGATGACTAAACCCTAGATTAGATTGCTTGATCCGCTTTCTTCTCAGACCTGAAGAGAGTATATATACTAATAGAGAAAACCCTGGCGAAAGACCACTTTGCCCTTCACAAATCACAAAACAGCTCAGAAACCCGGCCCAGGAAAAAACAGGTTAACACCGCCTCAGACGTCTGACCTCTAACCTCAGACGTCTGAGGCCAGGTTCAGTCTGGCTGAAACAGACAGGCCCAGACGTCTGGCCAGAGGGACCAGACGTCTGCAGGATGTTTCGGGAGACAGCCTGAACCTCGTCAGACGTCTGAGGCCAAGTTCAGTCTGGCTGAAATAGACAGGCCCAGACGTCTGGCCAGAGGGACCAGACGTCTGCAGGATGTTTCGGGAGACAGCCTGAACCTCGTCAGACGTCTGGCCCTCTCAGCCAGACATCTGACCTCAAACAGCAAACCAGCACCAGCTTCTTCCCTCCTATCTTCTTCCTCCGGACTCCGATTTGCGAACCATTTTCTCCGACACGAAGCTACATTCATTCTCTTCAATTCTCCATCATATAGTGTCACAAAATTTAACACCATGTGTTCAGCACAACTGCCGCGCTTTGACTTTGGTCCGTGAGGTCATAGGCTCGAATGTTGCATAGCGTAATTTGAAACGTTGGACGTATATTGACATATAGTTTGCTATATGCTACCTAAGACTTGTAGTACTAATATGTACAACCATCCAAGCATCTAATTTGAAAATTTTTTATTGGACCATGCACTTCATTCTACCCACTAAACTCGTCCATGCAGTGAAGAATGCCCTGAAATATGTGGCATGGGGACTCTTACTCAAAAAAGCTCATTCGTATAGCATTTAGCAAATTGCTTCTGCCCAAGAAATATGGTGGTAAAGGAACTGTGGATATAAGCAAATGGAACAAAACAACTCAATCCATATATCTTGACCAGCTGCTTAAGGGAAGAAAATTTCTCTAGATAAACTGGAGTATAACCATCATCTGAAAGGAAAGTGAGTCTGGAGCATGCAATACCAATGATTGTAGCTGGTTGTGTCAAAGTATTCTCAAGCTAAGGAAAGGATCTTACCGTTATCTGAGCAGGTCGTTAGGAAAAATCTGATATCATGTCTCACCCTAGTTGTAGTCTTTGACAACCGACAAGGAAAAATATATCACAGATTAAGCATTACTGAAACATCATAAATCTATTTTGACTCAGTAGTGAAACATATTTATAATCAGTAAACACATAAAACTAGAAACTGAAATACCAAGAGCAAATTAAACCTATTTTATGTGCAGACAGTAGTTTGCGTTAATGTACAAATCCATCTCTATGTTGAACCCACTGCACAGTATTATAACCACTTTCTTTAATTCATTAAACCTTCTAACATCAAACATGAGTCTTCATGAGTTGTTATCGTTGAACTCTTTAGGTACATGTTTATTTGTAAAGTATGAACAATAGTTAAGTAAATTACTAGTATTTTGACAATAACAAGGTTTCAGTATATAAAACATGTTCATGTTTGAGGAAACCAAAACGTTATACTCCTTACCATCCGAAGGTAGAGGAAATAATATGTTAGGATAAAAACTAATGACGGAAATTTGAAATTTCTATTTGTTTTAGTACCATCTGCAAATTCCCCATCTAAACTCTAGGTTGGAATATCTATTCTGTTTCGTACCCTAATCTTCAGTAAAAAAATAAAAAATCAAACTCAAAGAAAAAGCAAAGAATAAAATACAAAGAATAGATTGTGGATCAGAAAGAGAAAATGGGAATGTGTAAATATAAGCGGGAGAAAATAAACGAAAAGAAATGCAGAAAATTCGGTGAAGATGAGAAACATGAGGAGAGCGAAAGCGTTATGTTTTTGTGCATGAAGAAGATAGATTCTGGTCTGTGAAAAAATTTGGCTGCAGAGGATTTCATATTAGCTCTCTTACACAAACCTCTCCAACGGTCGGATTGATTATAAATATAATACTGAGGAAAATGAGATAGCTAGGAAGAATAAGGTTAGGAAAATGAAACCCTTTCTTCACTCTCATCCATAATGGCCTAAGATATCTAACTTTGGTTATCTACCTAATATCCTATTTCCTATCTTATTACAACTTATCATCCACATTGGTTTCTTTAGGTTATTTATGCATACGTAAGTTCAGATTTTCTTGTAGAAACATTGATGTACCATCTTTTGTTTATCTGCTAATTTTTGTTGAATCGTTCATTTATCGATAAAAATATAACTAAAATATTCATGATCGAGGTAAACTTGTTGAATAACCATTCACAGCTTTTTTAAAAATTGAAGTAACTAACTAAAGAGTACTCGGATTGTCAAGTTTAAATCAACTTAATTTCATATTTTCCGGAGATTACTTGGTACAACCACCCGGACCACCATACAAAATAACATCTCCAGCAGTAGTTACCCTATAACAATTACTATCATATTCAATAGGAGCATCATACTTTGGAGCGCTGAGCTCACCATTTCTTGATATCACATTTATATTGGAAATAGATGCAGCTTTTTCTTTATCTTCAGAGTTAGGGAAATGACCACTGCCCATTGGTGGGCTCTTTTCATTTTTGGAGAAAAAGACGAATCCACCCCACATAATTTTAGATGCATTATCCGCTGCGCCCTTGAAGAGTGATTTTGGCCAGTATCCTACTGCCTCATCTTCAGAATGTAATATCCAGTCTCCTGTTACTTGGTTCTGCACAATAATTTAAAGAAACAATGTTAGGTATATTTCAAAAAATAAAATAAGACATTAGTAGCCATTGGCCAATGTCATTTCATTTATGTGCAAAGCTACCTTTGATATTTTTAGGGTAATATTTTTCTGATGTAATATGCTTCCAGGTACAAGTTTTGATGACTGATCAAGTACAAATCCTGGATGGCTGCAGTTCATATTTAAGCATCCTGTCCAGTGAGCCTGATTTGCGATAATTAACGCACAACTACAATCCAAGTAGCAGGTATGATGAAAAGCATACTTATATTTAAACTTACCCTGTTTGACCACAAGGTAAAAAAACGAGTTTCATGGTCACCATAAAGTTCTGGCGCAACCTGAAATTTTGAACTTGTTTACACAAACTAAAATGTGTGTGTTGAAAATATACAAGACTAGTTAATATGATTGTACTCACATGCCATCCAGCTGATACCATAGCAAGATTATTAGTTAGCGACAGTACAGTTGAACTACTTTGGTTTCCACCAACTTGCGGTAAATCATATACATCAAATGTTGCTTCTGCACCAAAGTAATATTCTTCTTTTGTTTCCGAAACCATGGCTGCCTAACCAAGTGCAAAAATCGTATGTATCATGATTAATTTTATCTATCAAAACAACCTTGCTAGCTATTTACATAAGAGCAAAAAGTTGTTATGAAACAAAGTATTGTTTCATGTGCAACATGCTATATGATGCATGTCATAATTTATAAACAAAATCATATAAGTACCATTTTGAATGCTACACAAATTTCTGAAGCTCAAGTATAAATAACAAAAAATACCACTATCGCATTAGGTACATCGTCGTCGTCTTCATCTGTGAGTTCACCATGTGGTTCAATCAGATTTTGGCCTTTCATTCTAAATTCTGCAAGTGCATGTGACATCACTTTCAGGTAAGCATCCTCATGGTTTGTTATTGATTGCATCTGCATCATATAGAATCAAATCGTGTAACCTGTACTAGACTGAACTTTGTAAGCTGTTTACTTTACTATTATTATTAGATTGCCATATCACATAGCGATATTAGAATACTTCAACAATCATCATCAATAGGATATTTTGCTAGTCGTAAGTGCTACAACTTAGTGATTCATTGTATAAAATTAGCAGATTTACCTTTTTATTATCAGCGGTTGTCATTAACGTCCTACTTTCAAAGCAATCGACAAGAAGAGCAAAGGAAAGTCCAAAGATGAACAAACAAACAGAAAGGTTATTCATGACTAATGTTATATGGAAAACCTTTCTTTGGCCCAGTTGTATTTATACCCGAGAATTAATGTAACGTTGATTGCAAATATTATCTGTTTGAACCCTTCTAATCTACTTGATAAGATTGCAAATCTTTCTTACTTCTCTGAAATATTGTCTTTTTTTGACAACCTCTAGAAAATGACCACATAAAAATGATATCGTTGGAATAGTTTGTAAATTTGGTTTTCCAAATACCACCTTGAAAACTGAAATAATTATAATATACTTCTATTTTTCTCTATTAAAACTATAATATTTTTGAAATTACTCATCAAATGTTCTCATTATTTTTAATAGTTTACTCTTAGGTATCTATATTAGTAACATATGGTGCTCACATAAGATGTTGAAATTCAGTTCTCGTTAACTACATATCCCTACCCTGGGACGACTAATCAAAAATGAATGATTTAACTACTCCTTTTAATCATTTCTTTAAAACTAACAAGATGCTTGGTTGCATAAATACAACAATCACAGCTTTAATCCCCAAGTTGAACACCCCACTAAAGTAACTGAATTTAGACTTATAAGCTGTTGCAGTAATATATAAGTGCATATCTAAGTCCTTGCAACCAGGCTAAAATCTGTGCTACACGATATCATTTCACATAATCAGTCAGCTTTCCTATCCGGAAGATCAATTAGTGGTAACATTCTGTTAAGTCATGAACTTTTGAAGGGATATACCGGAAGGAGTATATCACCTAGATGCAAGATCAAAATGTTGAGATTTGTTATTTTGTTCTATTCTTTAGCTTCTCTACAACCTGTTCAATTATGATGCTACAAAACAGGATCTGTAGCTTACACATAGGATCAGAAAGTTCATATATAAATTATCCTGTAACAACTAATTATAGATGTGAAAAAAATAAAAATTCCTTTGTTTTTTATCATGGTATCAGAGTTGGGTTAAATTGCCTAAACTTTTTAATTAAACAATGGTTGATTCAAATTCTGAAACATCTGGGATCAAATCAGCCCCTATTATTATTCAATCTGAAGGCTCATCATTCAAACCAGGAATTTTACTAGATGAAACAAATTATGATTTATGGTCTCAGATCATGGAGATGCACATTGCTGAAAAGGAAAAACTCTCTTTCATCCACGGTAATTCTCCAACACCATCTGAGACGGATGAAAACTACGAAAAATGGTATGCAGAAAATCAAAAGGTGAAAAGGTGGTTACTGATGTCTGTCTCCTGAAATTATGAAACGATACATTCGTTTACCCACAGCTCGGGATATTTGGAATGCTCTCTCTAAAGTTTTTTATGATGGAGCTGATGAATTGCAGGTATTTGTCCTAAACCAAAGGGCCTTCTCTGCCAAACAAAATGGGAGGGCACTCTCAGTTTATTATGGAGAATTGATCGAGATTTTTGGTGAGTTAGATCATCGTGATAAGGTGATTATGGAGAATAAAAACGATGTGGAGTCTTACAAGAAATCTATTCAAAGACAGAGGGTACACATTTTTCTTGCTGGATTAGATGACGAACTTGAACAGGTTCGTGGTGAAATTTTAAGAAAGGATCATATTCCAGAATTAGAATTGTGTTATGCATTGGTCCGTCGTGAATCGGTTTGACGCACAATGATGATCGAGGAATTAGAAAAGACGGAAGCTTCCGCAATGGCTATTAGAAACAAGTCTAATCAAAACCGTTTTTCTCAATCTAAGAATACTAATGGCGCAAATAAATCCTCATATAAATGTACTCACTGTAATCAAACTGGCCATACTAAGAGTCATTGCTTTGAACTTGTTGGATATCCAGAATGGTGGGATCATAATAGAGACTCGCGGAAGAGTAATTCTAAGAAGGTATCGATTAACCCCCCAGATTGTGTTGCTGGACAGACCTCGGCTATAGCAGCACCAGGTAACAATGGTAAGTTTCTAAATATTTCTACACATGTTTGTAATAGTGCTTGGATAATTGATTCTGGGGCTACCGATCATATGACTTTTGATTCTAGACAAGGCTCAATCCTTAAACCATCCTCTCAAAAAACTGTTACCACTGTTAATGGCTCATCGGCCCAAGTTATCGGAGAAAAATCCCTAACCCTTACAAATAATTTAAACTTAGATTCTGTGTTAGTTATTCCAAGTTTGAACTATAATTTGTTGTCAGTCTCCCAAATTACCGCTGCCTTATCTTGTGTTGTAATATTTTGGCCTGATTTTTGTTTGTTCAAGGACATCCAAACGAGACAAACGATTGGTTGTGGTGTTAGACGAGGGAAGCTATACTATTTGGACTTGGGGTCGAAGAGTTCTGATAAGTTGCATCAAGCTTTAACAGTGGATGTTTTTGAAGGGCAGAAGCAGAAATCTAAAATATGGTTATGGCATCGACGTTTAGGACATGCATCATTTGGTTATTCAAAGAAGTTGTTTCCTAATTTATTTGCAAAATTTAATGTTTCTAGTTTTCAATGTGAAGTTTGTGAATTGGCAAAAAGTCATCGTGTTTCATTTCCATTAACCTTGAATAAAAGTTCAATGCCTTTTATGCTTATACATTCTGATGTTTGGGGTCCATCCAAAGTTGCCACCTTTGGCGGATTTCGTTGGTTTGTCACATTTATTGATGACTGTACAAGGATGACTTGGGTATGTTTGATGAAATCAAAAAGTGATGTAAATCAATTATTTCAAAAGTTTCACAAAATGATTAACACACAGTATAATAAACATGTTAAGGTTCTTCGCAGTGACAATGGAAGTGAATATTTGAGCTATGAATTTAAACGGTACTTAGAAACCCATGGAATTATTCATCAGACAACTTGTCCTAATACACCTTAACAAAATGGGGTATCCGAGAGAAAAAATCATCACTTGTTGGAAGTAGTTCGTGCTTCATTAATAGCAGCCCATATGCCATTGTCATATTGGGGTGAAGCACTTACCTTTACAACATACGTAATCAATCGGTTACCGTGTAGCACTATTGAATTTAAGACACCATCACAAGCTTTTACCGATGTAGTTGCTGCCCCAAATGTCAGTAATATACCCACTCGTGTCTTTGGTTGTGTTGCATTTGTACACCTCAATAAGCATTCGCATAATAAATTGTCTCCTCGAGCACTGCGATGTGTCTTTCTCGGATATGGTGCTTCTCAAAAGGGATATCGATGCTATCACCCTCCAACAAAACGGATGTACATTACAATGGACGTAATTTTCCATGAAAATACGATGTATTTTACTTCTGAGCCTGAATTTCAGGGGGAGTATCAGAAAGAAATTCAAACTCTAATCTATGATGAAGATATATCTGACGATGTAGTTATATATATTCCAAAAAAAGGGGAAATTTCTGAACTTGTCGGTGAAGGAGGTACTAGAATTGATACAGGCGAAACTATTATGAATAATTTTGATGAATCTAAGTCAAGTAGTGATTCTGAACCCTCCACCGAAGCAGTGACTGAACTGGATCAGAGAAACATTGAACATTTAGACACAGAAATCATGGAATTACCTGCATATGACTCCCTCACACCACACCAATCACTTGCTGAGGATGCTCCTGAACACCCTAAAAGACAATTACCACAACGTAACACCAGAGGTATTCCTAAACCCACTTATGAACCTGATTTTTCTAGTAAAACAAAATACCCCATGAGCCATTATGTGTCTAACCATCGTTTGTCAGAATCGAACCAGTCATTTGTAAATCAGTTATCTGCTGTATCTATTCCTAACAATGTGCATGAAGCTTTAGCTGATCCAAAATGGAAAGCTGCTATGAACGAGGAGATGAAATCATTACAAGAGAATAATACCTGGAAACTTGTTAACCGTCCACTAGAAAAAAAGGTAGTTGGATGTCGTTGGGTATATACTGTGAAGTACAAAGCAAATGGTGAAATTGAACGTTATAAAGCTAGGTTGGTAGCAAAAGGCTACACCCAAACCTATGGTGTTGACTATGCAGATACATTTGCACCTGTAGCTAAAATCAACACAATACGCGTCTTGTTGTCACTTGCAGCAAACTTGGGTTGGCCACTACAACAATTTGATGTAAAAAATGCTTTTCTACATGGTGATTTGTCTGAAGAAGTGTATATGGAACTCCCACCAGGATGTAATATACCGGAAACATATTGTCAAAAGGTGTGCAAATTAAACAAGTCATTATATGGGCTGAAACAGTCTCCGAGAGCATGGTTCGGAAGGTTCAGCAAGTCGATGAAAGCTTTTGGTTACTCTCAAACCAATTCAGACCACACTTTATTTCTAAATAAAAGTGAAGGTAAAATCACTGCATTGATAATATATGTGGATGATATGGTAGTTACAGGGAATGATCCTAACGAGAGGAAAGCTCTACAATGTTATTTGTCCAAAGAATTCGAAATGAAAGATCTCGGCCCCTTAAAATATTTCCTTGGGATTGAAGTATCACGATCCAATAAAGGGATATTTTTATGTCAAAGAAAATATGCTTTAGACTTGTTGCAAGAATCTGGCATGTTAGCATGTCAACCTGCTAATACACCAGTTGAAGAAGGACTGAAGTTACGTGTTGAGCCAAATCAAGTACAGGTTGATACAGGTAGATGCCAGAGACTTGTCGGAAAATTGATGTACTTGGCACACACAAGACCTGATCTTGCTTATGCCTTGAGTATTGTGAGCCAGTTTATGCATAATCCTGGTGAGCAACACATGAATGCAGTTGTGTGTATTTTAAGGTATTTGAAATCAGCTCCAGGAAAAGGAATTTTATTCACAAAAAATGAATGTCATCAATGTGTGGATGCATACACAGATGCTGATTGGGCTGGAGCAGTTGATGACCGTCGTTCTACTTTCGGTTACTTCACTTTTGTAGGAGGAAACCTTGTTACTTAGAGAAGTAAGAAACAAAATGTTGTTGCTAGATCAAGTGCAGAGGCTGAATTTCGAGGTATGGCACTTGCGGTGTGTGAGACATTGTGGTTGAAACTACTTCTTGAAGAGTTAGGGTATGCGCCAAGGCAACCAATTCGTGTATATTGTGATAATAAAGCAGCGTGTGATATTGCTCATAATCCAGTCCAGCATGATAGAACAAAGCATGTGGAGGTGGATAGATTCTTCATCAAGGAGAAGTTAGATGATATGATTTTGGAGTTGCCTAAGATCCGATCAGAAGATCAGCTGGCTAATATGCTGACCAAAGCAGTGTCTTCTCGACTATTCTTGAAGTTTTTGAGAAAGTTGGGCATGTGTGATATCTTTGCACCAACTTGAGGGGGGAGTGTTGAGATTTGTTATTTTGTTCTATTCTTTAGCTTCTCTACAACCTGTTCAATAATGATGCTACAAAACAGGATCTGTAGCTTACACATAGGATCAGAAAGTTCATATATAAATTATCCTGTAACAACTAATTATAGATGTGAAAAAAATAAAAATTCCTTTGTTTTTTATCACAAAATGGATATTCATAAGGCCTTCGATAGTTTAACATAGGAAGCAATAGCTATCACTTTATCCATGTTGAACTTTCCTCTACCCTTCATAACATTGATCCACACTTGCGTATCCATACCTTCGTACTCCATTGCTATCAACAGGTCTACCGATGGCTACTTCAAAGGAACCACTGAAATAAGACAAGAAGATGCTCTCTCATCTTACCGTTTATTACAATAATGGAAAAGTTCAACACTACGATCAACGAGGAGGTCAATAGCAAGAGATATGAGATTCATCCCCAAGTGCAAGGAGCCAAGAATTATCTGTTCAATGTTCACTGATGATTTATTCTGCTTTACCAAAGAACCAAGAAGAACTATTGATTGTATAAATGCCACCCTTGAAGCCTTCAGTATCTGTACTGGTTTGAAAGTCAAAAATCTAGCGTTCTTTTAGCAGACTTGAATCAGCTTGGAAAGAGTATAATTGTAGCACACTCCACTCTCTGAAATGCCTTGCAACTCAACTTATCCTGGTGTACCTCTTATCACCCCCAAAATCAACAATGTCTACTGTAGGCCTCTATTTGTGAAAATTCCGACTGAGCTTACAGCTTGGTCAAACAACCAGATATCTCAAGTTGGTAGATTGACAATCATCAACTTAGTGGTGACATTAACGATAACGGCTTATTGTACCATGTGTTCAGCACCACTGCCACGCTTCAGCTTTGGTCCGTGAGATCATAGGCTCGAATATTGCATAGCGTAATTTGAAACAGTGGACATATATTGACATATAGTTTGCTATATACTGCCTAAGACTTGTAGTACTAAAATGTACTATCATCCAATTAATCTAATTTGAATTTTTTTATTGGACCATGCACTTCATCCTACCCACTGAACTTATCCATACAATGAAGAATGCCCTGAAATATATGGCATGTGGACTCTTATCAAAAAAGCTCATCCGTATCATTTAGCAAAGTGCTTCTGCCCAAGAAAGATGGTGGTAAAGGAATTGTGGATATAAGCAAATGGAACAAAACAACTCAATCCATATATCTTGACCAGCTGCTTAAGGGAAGAAAACTCTCTAGGTAAACTGGAATATAACCATCATCTGAAAGGAAGGTGAGTCTGGGGCATACAAATACCAATGATTTTAGCTGGTTGTGTCGAAGTATTCTCAAGCTAAGGAAAGGATCTTATCGGTATCCGAACAGGTCATTAGGAAAAATATGATATCGTGTCTCACCATAGTTGTAGTCTTAGCAAGAGTTGTTCCATCTTTAGACCATCCAATTTGAGTGGAACAAAATTTTCAAATTGAAAATCTAAATGGAATTTTATTTAAAATTTGTAAATTTTAAATTTTGAGATACTATTGAAAATGATTGAGATATGGTAGATAAGAATAATATTTTATTAATGCGAAGAATAATATTTTATATGCTAATGCTATGAATATTCTTATTTTTGTACTTGATAGATGTAAATTTAACCATATCTCTCATTGCTCAACTACACATGAAATCTGGAACACACTTGATGCAAAATACAGTGAAAAAGTCAAACACAATGAGGAAATTCTCAAAGCTAATTCTTCAATAGCAGAACTATGTTTGACGGGATTTATAAAAGACAATGATAGGGAAGACGGCGATGACTATGACACAACATATGACGAGAGAAGTGATTTTCATATAAAGCCTTACTTCATATGTGTCATGAATTAGCTGGAACTATTGATAGTGTTAAACCGAGAAATAATAAATTGAAGTGTGAAAAATTTGAACCGCGTCAGAAAAACAATAAGTTGGACAAAGAACTTGAAATATTAAGAAAATTGAAAATTTCGATGGTGAAAAATGTTTGAATTTCGAAAAAGATTTTGTTTGCTTCATTGAAAAGCTTGAAAAAGTAAATTTGACATTATAGAAAAATGAAATTGAGCCGATTTGCAAAAACAATATTTTACAAAAAGAATTGGAGAACTTTAAGATGTCTGAAAAGTTCAAATGAATTGGATAATGTCTAAACGTGATAGAAAAGAAAATTGGAAAAATTAAAAAGATCATAAATCCTGAATGTGATAAATGTGTAAATTTTAAAAATGAATTAAATAACATTAAAGAAAATTTCAAAACCTTCGAAAACGAAAACGTGATTTTAAAAAATAGCAAAACAAAGATTACTCGTACAAATCAATAATTGAAAACAGATATCAGAAAAATCAAGAATTTTGAAAATTTTGAATTTGAAAAATACCAACATTTGAAATTGAGATGCTTGAAGTTAGGACCAGAATAAAAAAGCGCGAAAATAAAAATACGGTCTTAGAAAGAAATGATTTTGAAAAGAGATAAATTGCTATCAGTCATTGTTTAAAACTAATAAATGAAAATAATCTTTTAAAATCCAACGTCAATGAACTCAAGTTGATTTTTCGAAAATTTTCCAATGAAGAAAAATCATTTAACATGTTATTAGGAATCAATTCTTTGCAAATAACAGAAAATGATTTGTATTTGAATAAGTGTTAGTTTATAGACAAATGACTAGCAACAGCCCTAGGGGAAGTGTGTTTTCCAAATGTGTGAAGTGTGACAATATTAGACATAGTTATAATAATTGTCGAAATAGAAACATAAATAAACGAGTCAAACAAATTGGGTTCCTAAACATATAGTTGTTTATATTAACTGTTTGCTATACAAACAAATTTGGAAATCAAATAATTCAAATAAACAAATATGGTCCTACATTTTTTTCTTGACCACTCACTTTTTCTACTGTTTAGGTGGAAAGACGGGTTAAGGAGAAACAATGATGGAAACAGATTTTGAGTCGCTTACCTTAGGAAAACGAAGTAAAGATTGGCGCACTTTGAATATTTATAACACCCCACCTCTATACCCATATTACCCAAGAGTATTATCGAGTAATACTGCCGAGTAATACAGAGAATGAGGTGATGTAGGTGAGAAACACGTGAATATTCTCTTGGACCAATACCGAATACGTCACATAATATAAAATCACTCATCTCGACGTAAACAATCTCGGTACAAAGCAATAAACACATGTGGTTCAATACACAATATATATAAATCATAGAGAACATCAGAGTCACAACACAGAGATAATATATAATAATCAATATACACGAGTCCAAGTGGGCCTACAAAATAATCAATTGCTCATTATCATCAATAATATACATACATGTCCAGTATATTCATCTCAACATCACATTATACATACAAATAGTAATCAATGCCGCTAATAATATCCAGCCTCCATCTAAGCCCAATAAGCAAGTCTGGTCACATCGTCCTTAAACCTGAAATGTCTCGAACTGACCTGAGTATTATATAAATAATAAACGGGTCAGACTATGTCTAGATTCAATGGTGAGAATATAAACGGTATCTCAAGAAATAACACATACATGACATGACAAAGTAATTCAACCAGAAGAATGATAACACATTCACAACACATCAAACATCAAAACATCCATCCAACACTATCATACCATCACACAACAAACATCAAACATCCATAAGTCATCGAACACAATCACACACGTCAAACAACGCACATTAAGTATCCATCGCATACATCATACCGCACACATCGAGCAAACATTGCACATGTACCGATTTGTCTTACCTAGTTCTAAAGACGACACTTAATACATCCACAATATTCGTGTGTTGATTATCTAGGCGTCCGAAAGACCGACCGTGGGGGAAAAAAATAAAAAGATAAGAAGAAAGAAACACAGAATCTCATAACGGATGGAAATCATATATAATATAACATAAGATAGTACATACAGTCATTACCAAAAATGAAATATCAGAGTTACGATAAGTACCAACTTCAGCGAGGGACTGTTATAATTGCTTGTCCCTACAAACATCGTAAATAAATAGATAACTGGATAATGGTGAAGCCTCATGCTCCATGCTCCTCCAAAATGCATCCATGAGAATCTGGACTACTTGACTACTCAAAAATTAGAGTATCCAAGAGTTTAAGGGAAAGAAAGAAAAACTCCTGGTCAGATATGGGTTTGGTGTAAGTAAACTTAAAACATATGTTGTTATATCTATAAAACCCTTCAAAAATAAAGGTATCTCTTAAGACTATGCCATACAGAAACACGGACGAGTTTTTACCTTACGATAACCAAATTGTTTCTAATAGAAATTAAGTGATATTATAATAATGTCTAGAGTCTAAAATAAGTAAATAACGTAGCTGAAATGCTTGCATTGCACGTTCCAACATATTTAGTATACAGCCAAACCGTAAAACACGTATTGGAAAATGGATTCCAACAAATGATAAGGTTACCGGGGCACCATCTTCTATGGTACATCTCTAGAAGAATGTACAAATGGCCTTTCCGGGACCCCTACGAGTCAGGATCGGCCTATCCCTTTCTGAATAGTACCGAATATGATCATCCATCGGTTGCGATCAATAACCATATTGGGCCTGAAGCATACATCAAACGGAATAATATGATCACACCCTAATGGTTGCGAACCACATAGCCCTGAAGCATATCCAATGTTTAATCATTACAGGGTGTGAGGCTCGAGGCTACGTTTTGCCTTTTTAGGAAATCCTACCCGGAATGCTAACACTGTCCTCCAAGCAACAATGCAATGCGAGTATTCATCCATACAAGTTGTTCAGGATATGAACAAATCGAAGACACTATTTCTACTACATCTTTTTTGGAATCACCCTCAAAATTAATACAAGTAGCCATTGCACTTTAAGAATTCCGTCTTCGATTTCGTCATTTTCAAGATGTCCCAATTCAAACGTTTATACCGGTTCGAAGTGGTTTTTGGATAACTCATGCTTATCCGATCCTAGTCTCTCCGAACCAACAATTGATAGTTTTCGGTTGACTCAATCCCGATTTTTTCAAAAGTAAGCAGACTATATAAGAGTCCCAAGTGGATCTCTAATATACCCCTTAAAGCGAGAGACGTTTCACTGGAATAGGTTCTCCTAAGGGAATCTCAAACCATATGAAATCGTGAAGCTTCCATATACTTTCTAAGTCAAAATATGTCAAGTTATCGACAGTGAACAAACCACTATCTAGGTGTAAGTATAGTTTGCATATGAAAAATTAGACATCTTATACTTATCATCATTTTTCGATTTCAAACAATACTATCCCTCGATTAATAATAAAATCAGACAAGTTAGAAAACTATCCTTGCCTCGATATACATTCTTAATTTTTAAGATAGAGACGAGTTCTGTACCTCGGAATTTATTGTCAAATATAAGATGAAGTACTTTCCATGTACTTAATTAACCAAGACTCAATTATAGAAATTAACCATCTTATATTTATCACCTTTCCAACATTTTGACTTCTCTATCTCTCGTCCAGAATCGAAGCCAGGTAAGTCAGAGCATTGAATGCACTTGGCCTTACGTTAGTTGAGGCACTTCGATTCTAGATCCCACAGATAGAGGAAAAGCCTACTCATCGTGTAACAACCCTATTTTTAGGTAATGATTAATTAACGTTAATAATAGCAGTTTATTTAATTAAATTGGAATTTGAAAATTTATTTGATAAATTGATTTTTGGAATTATTTAAATAGAAGGATTTAAATGGTGAGAATAAAATATTTAAATGTGGAAAAAGATTTTATCAAAGTGTTGTAAAGGAAAAGGAAATGATTTTAAATAGGAATTTGAATTTATTTAAAAATTTAATTTGTGCGTGTGTGTATAAAAGGAAAATGGGGTGTGCGTGTAAATATATAAATATATATATATAAGGCCCAAGCCCATATATCAAGTTCAATTCCTTTTCTAGATTTATCTTTCCCTTACATTATCATACACGAACTGTTTTGTCCTCTGGCAACAAAACTTCCTCCAAAAGCCATGAAAACATAACCATCTTCTTCTTCAAAATTTACATATAAATTCAACAAATTATGAGAAATTTCCAAACTTGAGAATATGAACTCCTACATCATCGAACACCTATGTAGGGAAGCAAATCATGTTTCGGTTTGTGGTAGGTGAGCTTGGTGGTCGCGTTCGAGGGTAGGATGGGTGCAAACGAATCTCAGGCGGGTGATTTTCACTTACACATCTTTGGCTCAATCACCTAAGTCATGATATAATTTTTTTGCTTGTGCTATCCTTAAGCGAACTCAATTGTGTATCAAGCTATTATTGCATCGATTTGGGTTGGAGGTGCCTGAAATAGGCAATCAACTTTTGTTTTTCTTCCTTATCAACGGTCGACCAAACCCTAGTTAGGGTTGACCAGATGCGGTCGACCATTGGATAGTTCAGGTTGATCCATCTTCTTCTGTTTTCATGCGTGTTGTGTGTTCTGCATATGCGATTATTTCTGTGTGTGTTACGTTAACATGTATATCTGTTGTTTTTCATTTCCTCTGTGCATTTTTGATCCTGGCCTTCATTTTATTCACCCTGCGTGCAATTTTTTTTCCAATGGTTTATGCTTCAACCGTGTATGTTTAGGTATATATGCATTAGTGTGTGTATATGAAGCTCTGTGTAAGTTTAGGTGTATATGCATTAGTGTGTATATGAAGCTGCACTTGTTATGATTCATGTCTTTGCTCCTGTATATGTGACTTATTATTTAAACTATTTTGCTGTTCCCCTACCTGTTGATGAATCACATCTTGTTGGGGCTTATTCTGTTTTTTCTTATGTTTGTTGAAGTCTTAGAAATTTATAGATAAAGTGTGTGTATGAATTCATATTGAAGTAAATTGAAGCAAATAGACTTAAACTCAATTATGTGTATGAACTTAGATATTATATATATGTACGTGTGATTGTGAATTTTGTTTGAAGAGTAATAAATCGGTTCAACAGAATTACTTAATGAAAAAGGTATAAAGTGATCTTTAGTTGATATTTACAAGTTTAGAGTATATTAGTATGAATTCTAATTAAAATTTAAGTTTTGAAAATGTATTTCGTAAATGGATTTGATTGTTTATAATTATTTGAATTTGAAATATCTAGTTTAATTAATTAACTATTTCTAAGTACATAACATGTTATATTCAGGTCATAAATTGTGAATATATATATATATATATATATTTGATGATTTACACATATTTATTGGAGTCTTCTATTTTTATGTTACTATTCTAATAACTCTTTTCTTGTTATTGAATTGAATTATGTGAAATAATTTCTATATGTGATATTTAGCTCTATAAACTTCTACAGGAATTTAAAATGAGTTTTTCAATATTATTGTTATCTCGCCTTTTGGCAAGGCCGTGATACTAAGGAGCTGACTGGAAATCAAAGACAGTTCGTTCCGAAAAACGGTTATACACATCTACTATGGGTACTGGTGAATTTTGTCCGAGTCCGGATCAAGTTACAATTGATATGATAGGACCAGCAAAGCTATGAAAACCAACGTTCCAAATTTCAAGTCAATCGGAGTTCGTATGCTCGAGATATGATCGATGCAAACCAAGGAAATCAACTCACACACATCCATCATTTCGCGTCGATCAGGTCGCATCCATCATTTCGCACCGATCGGGTCGTATCCATCATTTCACATCCATCTGTTTCGTATCCATCAAGCATCCATCTATTCGTATCCATCACGTACACTCAACTTCATGTCCGCTTGGCCTGGTTCTACTTCGTAGCCATCAAATTGGCTCGACTTCGTATCCATCAGTTGGAGTCAATTCGTATCGATTCAATTGCACAGCTCGTATCGATCGATCAACGGTCGATACGAATGAAACATCGAACGAACGATACGAAAATGACCTCCAACTATCGATACGAAATGGCCCCCAGCCATCGATACGAAGTAACCTATGAGCATCGACACGAATAGAGTCTAAGTGATCGATACGAAGAGAACGTGTAAAAATGGTTGACTCGGTCACTCGGCATGAAAAGTGGATCGATCCAAGAATTTAGTGCCACGTCAACTTGCAGGCACGTGCTCAGATCGATACGAATAGATCGATACGAACATGAGCGATGCGAATTCAGCAGCCTTCAATAAATCCAAACTTGCATCGATCATAACTCAAAATCTACAAGTCCAAATGCTACCAAATTTCCACAGGAGCTTGCGTACATCCTCAAGAATGTTCATGATCGATCTCGACTCGATTGGATGAAATTTCGATCGATATGAAATTCGTTCGTATCGATCACGGACCGAGTGCAAATGTCATGGGATCGATCGTGTGGGCCCACCCACGTGAGAGAAGAGGTCATCCGAGATCTGAGCGAGATATTTGCAGCCTACGCCTATAAATAGCAGCCCAAAACCTACAGAAAAGAGACTTTTGGCTCTTCTACGTCCAGACTCTGCCGAAATCACTGTTGTAATCGAATTTTACTGTTGTAATTCGTTGTAATCAGCAAGCAAAGGTTGATGAAAGTCAACCATTTCATAGTGGACGTAGGCAACACGTCGAACCACTCTAAATCTCTGTGTTTCTATGCTGTTTTTCTGATTAATTTTGGTGTGTTTGTTAGATCCGCCTCCTTTTCATTTGTATTCTTCATTTTATCTCTTCAAACACATCCGAATGGTGTTGTGTCCAATTTTGGTGCAAACACTTTGGTGCTTTCACTGAGAAAACCCAGTTTTTCTCCTGCTCGTTGGATCTACTATCGATATCGGATTGCATAAATCTAAGAAGAAGATTCAGATTCAAGTTTAAAGTTCTTCCATCATATTCAGATTTGCATCAAGTCTAGGAAAGAACTTCGCTACCCATCATGGTTAACACTAGGACTACCTCAACAGCCGCAGATCCAGAAGGACGGGACAGACAGAACCCCGTACAACTACCTCCTGCTGACCAGAATGCTGCCGGACCATCAGATCCGCAAGGCCCTGTCACCAAGGAAGAATTTCAAATGCTAATGCAAGGGCTTACTCAAAGCCGTCAACAGCTTACTCAGCAACTGCGAGCCAACGTAGAACTGACAACCAACTAAACCGTCAAAGACGAAGGAGATCCAGAAGGGATCAGGCTTCCTATTCATCCACCGAAAGTTCAGCCTCTTCTGACTACCATCATAGATCCATGCACCGCGACTGGACGGAAGTTACACACATGCCACTGGGCATCAGCATACATTAAATCTTGGGCAACCGAGAGTTGGCCCGTCAACCAGCCATCAGACTGGACCCTCCTCCCGAGGAGGTGCTGGCCCATATCATATTACTGACAACTGCACTACCACTGCTATCGATTTGGGAGTTGACGCTCGGAACCGAACGGATTCGACCCACCACCAATGCAACCATACTCTTGAGCCTTATGTCCTCGAAGACATAGAACCAAGGAGGCGAGATATGGACCGTTGACAGCGACCAGCCCCTCCTCGCATTGTGTAACCCGACCACACCTTGGCCCAACATGCTCAAAATGTCCAGATGCCTGACATTCCGACGATGATCCGTGAAAGTCAGGGTCTTACCAATGACGACTGGGGAATCTCCCGGAGTCATACCCCTTTTACTGATGAGATACTCTATGCTGAACCACCTCGGAGATTCAGGATGCCGACTTTACCTGTTTATGAAGGAAGCTCTGATCCTAATCAACATATCCTGAAATATGAATGGTTAATGAATGCTGCACGAGCTGATGATGCAGTTAAGTGTCGAAGTTTTCCGATCTCTCTAGGGGGCATAGCAACTATGTGGTTTACCCGTTTACCGCCTCAATTTATCTCTTGTTTTGACCAGTTGGCAACAAAGTTTATTGAGCAGTCTCGCATGCATGTCGCAAGGCCGAAAAATGTTAATACCTTGTCTAGTGTCACTCAAGCTCCTGGAGAGACACTCAGACGTTATCTAGAGAGATTTCATGCTGCATGTGCTGAAATTAGTAACCCCAACGATAATTCGATTCTGATGGCACTGACTAAGGGAATCGACCCTGACTTCGAGTTCGGCAACTGGTTGGCCGGAAAATCTCCTGCGTCATTGGACCGTTTCTATTCCAAGGCAGCCCAATTCTTGAGAAGGGAGGATGCGAAACAGTCTAGGAAAAAGGATGACGCAGGACCTAGTGTGGAAGGAATTCAGAGCAATGTTGCCGTTAAACAATCCGAGGAGAGTTCCGGAAAAGTGCAACTGAATATACAAAATAAACAGAATCAACAAAAAGGCAATGGAAACCAAAATAGGAAACGGGATCAGAATCGTGGTCCACGACGTAGGGCTCCTATGTTTGATAATTATACTCCTTTGAACACGTCATTGGAAAATGTGTATTTATAGACCTGCAATACCATTCAGTACAAGAAATCTGCTCCGAAACAGTCATCGGAGAAACAGATTCAGACAGGAAAGTTTTGTAGATTCCACGAAAGCTACGGCCATAACACGAATGAGTGCCGTCACTTGCAAGATCTCATTGAAAAGTTGATACGTGAGAGAAAGCTAGAATAGTTTGTGCGGACGCCGCAGTCTGGAGGTGCGGGCCCATCAAATCAGATCATGTACTGAATCAGGCAAGACAGGAGGAACCCACTCGTACTGGCGGGAGGTTAGCGATAAATATAGTTAGTGGTGGTCCTCATCCAGCAGACCGAAGCTGGAAGGAAATGGAGTCGTATGCCAGTTCTATTAGGCATCCGAGCTTCGAGTGTTGTAGTAGTTTGAAGGATGGGGCTCCGGCCAAGCAATAGAAGACGATGACTGACGACATCGTCTTCCGAGACAGAGATGCCGTCAGGATCGAAGCCCCAACCATTGATCCACTTGTCATATCAGCTCAAGTAGGTCCTGCTTGGATGAAGAGGATCTTGGTAGACAGTTGAAGTTTTGTGAATATATTGTTCAATCGAGCCTATGACCAGATGAAAATGGAGACTAAAGATTTGAAGCCTTGTCAGTACCGTATCCATGGTTTCAACGGGAGTGCGACTATACCCGCTGGAGTGGTGGAATTGCCTGTGGAGTTAGGAATTGGAGAACGCCGGAGAGTCCGGATGTTACAATTTGTGGTGTTGGATATAGACTCGCCATATAATGCTTTCTTGGGCCGACCGACCTTAGCCGAGTTCAGGGTTGCTATTGCCCCATGGTGTCTGACTCTAAAGTTCCACACCGATCATGGGGTTGGAGTCGTTCAAGAAGATCAGGCTGCTGGATGAGCCTGTTATGTTGCTGAGCTGCGCGAGGCGCAGCGAAAGGAGAAAGGAAAGGGCGTAGAGGAATCTCTCTACGTCCGCTTTGCTGAGAATTGACAATTGACACTTGGGCCCAGGCCCGAGCACCCCAACCAATTCCCCAGGTATCTTGACCCGAGAGATACTGAAAGTGAAGACGAAAGTAAAGATAGTCAAGCTTCCCCGGCCGAGCTGACGATCGATGTTCCGATCGACGATAATGACGATTCTAGAATGATAAAGATTGGATCTCAGCTAAGCCAACGAATGCAAGTGGAATTGGTTGAATTTCTCCGGGCAAACCTTGACGTGTTTGCCTGGACGCACTCTGACATGTGTGGGATCTCACCGGACATCGCGAGCCACGCATTGAATATTAACCTGCGGCATGTCCCGGTCAAACAAAAAAGGCGTGGTATGAATCCAGAGAGATCTGCCGCCCTTAAAGAAGAGGTAGAAAGGCTAAAATCGAACGGGTTTATACGGGATGCGTTATATTCGGAATAGGTGTCAAATCCTGTACTTGTTTGAAAGCCAAATGGGAAATAGAGAACATGCATCGATTACTCTGATCTGAATAAAGCTTGCCCTAAAGATAGTTTTTCACTTTCCCGAATCGGTCAGCTCGTAGACTCAACAGTTGGACATGAGCTCCTATCCTTCATGGATGCATATTTCGGTTACAATCAAATACCCATGCACTTGCCCGACCAGGAGCATACCAGCTTCGTAACCAATATGGGGCTTTACTGCTACAAAGTTATGCCTTTTGGACTCAAGAATGCTGGGGCAACTTATCAATGGTTAGTTAATCGAATGTTCGCTAACCAGATTGGAAAAACCATGGAAGTATATGTGGACTATATGCTCGTGAAGTCGCGATTCTCCACTGATCATATCAAAGACCTGGAGTCAATGTTTAATATCCTCCGAGAATACAGAATGAAGCTCAATCCGTTGAAATGTCACTTTGGGGTCGCATCGGGAAAATTCCTTGGGTTTATCGTCAACGCTCGAGGAATCGAAGCCAATCCCGAAAAGATCTGGGCAATCAGAAATCTGGAAACCCCGAGAACTATAAAACAAGTCCAGAGCCTCAACTGGAAAGTAGCAGCATTAAGCAGGTTCATTTCAAAATCCACTGACAAATGCATTCCCTTCTTCGATTTGATCAGAAAAGGGAAACAGAACTTTGAATGGATTACGGAATGTGAGGGCGCATTCCGAGTGCTAATCCAACACCTCTCCACACCGCCTATTCTGTCAAAGCCTATTGGTCACGAGAAATTGTACATTTACTTGGCGGTGTCACAAAACGCAATCAGTGCTGCCCTAGTTCGGGAGGAAGACCGAGTACAAAAGCCGGTCTACTATGTTAGCAAACGACTAACCGGAGCTGAGAGAAATTATCCGAAGCTAGAGAAGTTGACTTATTGTCTTGTAGCAACCCATATTTTTTAGCAAATATTTTTAATTCAATTTATTTGAAAACTTTGATTTTTAATCATTTTAAAATTTAAATTTTGGAATTTAACAATGTAATTTTGGATTTTGTTTATAATATAATAAAATAATGATTTCCTGAAAATTTTATATTTTGGTCAACTTTGGTCAAACTTTGACTTTTAGTTGAAAATTTTAAATTTGAATTTTAAATTTCTAATCCTTTTCTTTTAAGCTGTACTTGATTCTGATATTCGTCCTGCTTTTCGTTTCGTCAATTTCTGTTTTAAACTTTTTAAAACTGATATAATTCAACGTTTTACATGCAATTATTTTCTGTGTTTCATTTATCTATTTTCTATTTTTCATTTGCTATTTTTATTATTGGTTTGGGTTTGATTTTCTATTGGATTTTGGCTTGTTATCTATGTGGGCTTTGGAAATTCCAAGAGTCTTGCCTTTTCATTTAAAGTGGTGCCTCTACATTTCTTGCCGTTCAAAGCTTCCTATAGCCGTTCAAAACATTTCATTTCTCACCTCCTTCTCATTCACGTTCTGAAAAAAAAACCCAACAAGTTCATGTCTTCCTCTTCCTCCTTTCTTTCTCATTTCCCTTTTGTTTTGTCTTCAAGCATAGTTCGGCCATCACCATCTCCTAGCCGATCACCTCCTCCACCATACCCCACCCATGACCGGCCATCTCCTCATCTCCACCATCTTCCCTTGTGCCGTGACCATGACCCAAAGATACATCACCAAAAGCATGTTTTAAATCCTAACCTAGCCTATAGGATCACCACTTCTCCTTTGCTAGCCTCGGCCACCACCATTACTTCCACCTCCTCCATCCCCTTGCCGTGAGCATTCCCTGACCCTTGCCACACCTGATGACCAGATCTGACCACCTGAACCAAGCCAGAACTCCAGGCCGAGCCATGTTTTGCTATGGCCGAACTAATTGAACCCATGACCTTCCACTTGCCTTGCCTCTTTGCATTCCACAACTCCTACCTCTTCACATCCCATTGCTTTGCCTTCTATTTGCTGACCATTGGCCGAGCATTTCAGGCAAGCTCAAGAGATAAGCGAACCAAGATCCTTAGTGGCCAAACCCAAATGTCTTATGGCCGAGTCCAAATTGCACTCGCCTTGTCCTTTTACCTTCCTATGTTTTGCCTTCCATTGTTTTGACCATAGCCGAGCCTTGTAGCACTTCAAACCATCCATAGCCGTGCATAGTTGTCCACAAACCCAACTTGGTCGAGCCTTGTTGATGATGGTCAAGCCTTCTTGGAAGTGGCCGAGCCTCTTGACTTGGTTAAGTCACTTTGCTTCTCTTTGTTTATATTTTTACATTTGTTTAGTCTAAATTCTCTGTATAATTTTTTTTATTTGTTTGTATTTGTTGTTTACAAGACCTGGATCTTGGCTCTTCATCCACTCAAAATCTATTCGTGCTTTGTCGTGCTTTTCGGAGTTTGGTTGTGTGTCTCAAATTGTCGTCTCTAGCTTTAAAAAGGTGAGTCTATCATTCTCGACATTCGTACTTATATATTTGTGAAACGATGACAAGTGGATATGTAGTAGTTGATATGCTATGTTGATAAGTTTATATATGCCTGTGATATGATGATTTATGATGTTATAACATGATTATATATTTGTTACATCACCTGATATGATATGAGATGCTATACTGTTTATTTTATTTTCTGTTTCTCACACTGCAAGTTCCCTTTGACTATGGGTTGAAATAATACATACCCGAACAGACATTAGAATAGGGGAAAATTGTTATAAACTAAAATGATAGGCTTGAGCGATTTTTATTTATTTTGACTTGGGATTGCGGGTTTGAAATGATAGAACCCGGGATTTTATATATTATGGATTGAAATGATACATATCTGTATCACTTGATCTAGGTTAGAAAATATTATACAGACCCGTGGTTAATTTTAAAATATTTTCTGAAATTTTAAGTATTTGAAATATAAATTATAAATTTTAACTTAAATTGGATTTAAATAAATTTTATAGTGATTTTTTGTAAGTTAAAATGTATAAGTAAATAAATGGTTTAAATTGAAATTTAGAATTTGATTTAACTTAATAATTGAAAACTTGATTAAAAATGGAATTTTAAGCTTAACTTAGTAATTAAAATATTTTAGTTATGAAATGGATATTTTAAAGAATAAAATATTAAGTTATTTGTTGAAATAAAAGTTAAGCAATTTATAATGAATTTTGACTTAATAAATGAATTATAATTTAACTGGATATTTATTAATAAAATGTTATTTTATTAAAATTATAAGTTAAGTAATATCCAAATAAATAATTTTGAAAAGTGGAATAAGTTTGATAAGTTAAAAATGAGAAAAGTTGAAAATATATTGTTTTAAATTGTTATAATAAACTTATAACAGTAATTGTAGCGTTTCAGAAATGCCGTGGTTTTAATGTAGTGTTTTCCAAATTACCACTATACTTACAGTAACGTTCTGTAAGTGCCACTGTTTCTGAAATGTATTGGTTTTTCAAATTAACACTGTTTCTACAGTAACGGTTCATAAGTGCTACTGTTTCTGAAATGCATTGTTTTTCAATTTACCACTATATGTACAACAGCATTTTCTGAGTGCTACTGTTTTGAATAAGGCAACATTTTCGAATGCTAATACATATACTATCACTTTTTCTAAGTGCTGCGAATGCTAAAATACAATGTTTTGAAATTGTTATAATTGAATGAATGAACTTAGAAATGATACAACTTTGGAAAAATGGATATTTTGTAATAAAATTTATTTAACTAAATCATAGTTTAATTGATATATAAATAAATGATTTTGTGAAGAAAAATTTGATTTTATAAAAAGCTATGATAAATTTATAAGATATTATGTTTTAAATATGTTATAGTAGAAATGTAATAGAATTTGTAGCATTTGTAAAATGCTATCGTTTTAAGGTTATGTTTTAAAAGTGCTACTATTTCTAAAAATGTAACATTTTCAAAATACTATTATATAAGGGTTACATTTTTAAAGTGTTGTAATTTCTAAATATCACATTTTTCAAGGTGTTGTGGATTTTCTAAATACAACATTTGTAAAGTGGTATAATTTCAAGTTTGGTTTCGAAGTGTTATAACTTTGAAAGTGCTTTGATTTTTGGAAATGAATATATATATTTGAAATAGAAATGATATCGTATTTGGTTTTTGAAGTAAAAATGATATCATTTTGATTTGGTTTTTGAAGTGGAAATGATGTTTTGATTTGAAATATAAACCATTTTGAAATTTATAACCACGGGTTATAATAACGATTGGTTGTTAAAAAGACCGGGATCGGATATGGACATACTCTCTGTCGATACCGAAAACCACTTTAACAACTGTGTACGCGGTGGAGATTCCAGAATGAAGTAGGATGGTGGCGACGATCCTATTGAGGTATATACGTGGAATCGACTCCCGTGAGTTGGCTTAAGGTGGCTAAAACAGGAGCGATTGACAGGCCAAGTGAGGTAGCTCCTCCGATCGGACACACTTCTTCGTATACCATTCTATTACTTTGTGATTGATTTGGTGCACACCTTTGATTTTGATTTGGGAGTGTGGCTCGAGGTGGACGGTAGTGGCTGCTATGCGTTACCACCAGCCCGGATGCGTAATTGGTATATCTACCCTGGCATTGCCTCGTTGTGCCATGTCACCTACCATAGCGAGCTTTACTACGAGTTTGTATTTGTGTCGTACCTATGGAGTATCCTTTGGTAGCCTCCCGATCTGGAGGTACTATGGTATTGTATAGACTTTGGGCACTATTATGTGTTAAGGTGGAAAATGTAAAGTCTTAACGCTATTTTTAAGTAAGTTTACTTTACTTTAGACATTATTATAATAGCGTATATTACTACATAGTAAATAGTTTAACGGATCCTTAAAGGATGGGCGATCCCAAGTATCCTTTAAGTTACTTGTGCATTTCTATTACAGTTCACTTGAGTTGGTTTACATTGTATAAGTATGTATGTCCTGACTCGAGTGTTTTGTGTTTTGCTTTATGCTCGGGTCAGACTGAGTTGTACCAGTATTCGAGACTCACCTTTGGAGTTGGAGCTTCGCTTGGATCCATCTATTGATTCTGCTTTCAGGCATTCAGTTGATTCCAGTGATGTATTCAGATCTTGTATTTGACTATTGTATTTAGACATCTATGTATTCGTGATTCCTGTTGTATCTTGTTGAACTCTGTTATATTATATATAGTAGCTTCATGAACTACTATTCTTTGTTTCCGCTGCATTATTGTTATATGACTCTGTGTCTATGATTCTGTGATTATTTATTTACTGTATATATTGAGTTTTGCCAAATTTTAAATTAACAATCTGATATTTTGAGCAATTCAAATCCGACATGTATGGATGCGAATGGTTGAAAATTTCAGGATGTTACAGTCTTGTTATTGCCTCAAGGAAGCTCCGTCCGTATTTCCAGGCTCATCCTATCACTGTTTACACCGATCAGCCGTTACGACAGGTCCTGACACGGCCTGAGATGTCTGGTAGGTTACTCAAATGGAACATCGAATTAAGTCAGTTTGATATCGCTTACACTCCCAGGCGAGCCATTCAAGGACAAGTCCTAGCAGATTTCATAACCAAATCTACCATCCCAGAGGACTTGCCCGAAACCAGTGAATCTCCCAAATATATCTGGAAGATGCATACTGATGGTGCATCAAATGAACGTTGCTCGGGTGCTGGAGTTGTGCTTGAAACTCCTGAACGTCGATCTATATGCTATGCTTTAAAGTTTGATTTTCGTGCGACCAACAACGAAGCCGAGTATGAAGCCCTGCTTGCCGGATTGAGACTTGCCAAAGATTTGAAAATCATTACTGTGGAGATTTATTGTGATTCACAATTGGTCGTGTGTCAAGTTCGGGGGGAGTACCAGGTCAAAGGCCGAAGGCTAGCTGCTTATTTAGCTCAAGTCCAGGAGATACTAAATCAGTTCGATTATTATGCCATCTACTGCATACCCCGAGAGCGCAATCAGAAAGCCGATTCATTAGCGAAGTTAGCCAGTACAGGCGAGGCACAACAAATGTGACTCGTTCCCGTAGAGACGTTAGCTTCCCCGAGCATCGACCGAATGGAGACAGATTGGATATTTGAGGTTATTCCCGATAAGGAGTCATGGATGACTCCGTTCAGAAATTATCTCGAGCATGGGACCCTGCCAGAGCCCAGGAATGAAAATAGACGGATTCTTCGAAAAGCTTCGCGGTTCACTATTCAGAATGGAGTCATGTATAGAAGAGGATACTCTGTTCCTTTACTCCGGTGTATCGCTCACGATGAAATCAAACGTGTGTTGCATGATGTGCACGAAGGAGAATGTGGCGATCACACCGGGGGCAAGCCCTTGCCAAGAAAGTGCTCCGATATGGATACTATTGGCCAACTGTAAATCGCGATGCATCAGATTACGCCAGAAAATGTGACAGATGTCAGAAGCACGCTCGAATTCCAAGAGCTCCTCCTACCGAAATAACTCAGATGGTCAGTCCATGGCCGTTTGCAGTATGGGGCATTGACATTATAGGCTCTCTACCTCTAGCCAAAGGTGGTGCGAAGTACGCCATCGTTTCAGTTAATTACTTTACCAAGTGGGCGGAAGCTGAACCCTTTGATACAATCACAACAAAGAAGGTGATCAACTTTGTAGTGCGCAACATCATTTGCCGATTTGGTCTTTCACATACTATCATCACTGATAACGGGACCCAATTCGATAGTGTTGAATTTAAGGATTTCTGTCAACGATTCCACATTAAGAAGAAATTCTTCGCAGTTGCACACCCTCAAGTGAATGGACAAGTCGAAGCTGTTAATAAAGTTATAAAGTCTATTCTGAAGAAACGACTGGAAAAGGCCAGGGGCAAGTGGGTCGATGAACTTCCTATGGCTTTATGGGCTTACCGAACAATCCACAAGTCCGCGACCGGCCACACTCCGTTTTCTCTTTCTTATGGTTTAGAAGTTGTTATTCCAATCGAGTTAGAAGTACCTTCTCATCGTGTGACATACTATGACCCAAAGACAAATGCTATACTACTTGCCGAATCTCTGGATTTATTGGATAAGAAGCGTGAAGAGGCTGATTTGAGGGCAGCCGCATACCGAAGTCGAGTCGCCCGATTGTACAATGCCAAGGTCTGACTCCGAACCTTTGAACTCGGCGATCTCGTCCTGAAGAGAATTTACCCGGTCCCTTCACATATGAAGCCAACCTGGGAAGGGCCGTATGTTATTGAACGGAAGCTCGGAGATGACACATTCAAATTATCGACCGTGACGGTCTTACTCTTCCAAGAGCCTAGAACTGCGAAAGTCTTCATCGCTACTACACATGACAGGCTCTGTTTATTTATTCAGTCTACTTTTCATTTGCAAGTTGTTTATGCATTTCAAAATTTGAATTTGTAATAAGGCAACTGACTTTGCCATAATTTCTTATTTCAGCAATAAAATGCAATCTCTTCGTGTCAGAGCAGTGATTTATAAAATGCATCATTCGATCATCACAATGCACGGAGAGCTAAGTTCCATCCTACGGTGGAATTTATTCAAATAGGGAGCGACTATGATACGACCGGTTACTCGCTAAGTGAAACCCAAGCTCGGGGATAAGTCATCACACCGAAGTCAAAAAAGGATTGATACACGACAATCCTTCAATTAACTCCAGATTCCCAGAGTGTGAACTGGAGTATAAACTTACAAATGCGATCTCGAAGACGGTGGATTTGTCCACCTAACGACTTTGCTCGTATCTTTACCAAGTTTGAGGAGGATGGATCAGTCCATCAAACGACCTCGCTTGTTAACTCAGGGTGGATGTGAACCGACCATCCATGATCCTGATAGATTCATCGTTCCCGGAGTGCGAACGAAATCCTAAAGCCTGAACAGATGTGACTGACCATCTACCGGCCAACTCCAAGTTCCCAGAGCGCGAACTGGAGTATAAACATCAACTAACTCCGGATTCCCAGAGTGCGAACCGAAGTGTCAACATAAACACCAACTTCAAATTCCCAGATTGTGAATTGGAGCATAAACACCAACTCCAAATTCCCAGAGTGCGAATTGGAGTATAAACGTTAACTCTAAATCCACAGAGATTGGATTATGGTTTAAACACAAATCGGATTGGAATCGACCATCCATAAAACAACTCTGAGTCCCCGGAGCGCGGTCATAGTATAAATGCAAATCGGGTGTGACTGACCACCTGCAAACTAATTTAAGTCCTCAGAGTACGGACGAAACGCTGAGTATCAAGCGGGTGTGACTGACCGCCCATAAAATAACTTAAGTCCCCGGAGCATGGACATATCCTTGAAACTTAAGCAGGCGTGACCAACCGCTGACGTTCAAATGCAAATCCCCGGAGTGCGATGCATTCGTCGATAGATGAGCGAGTGTGATTCGACCACTCGAATTTTCATTGTTTCAACATCAATTCAAAGACGTTAAGCTCGATGTGTTGAAGGCGAAATACAATTGCCACCTGATCTTTACAATTCATCCCTGAAACTGGGGGCTAAACTTAAGTGCCCATCACTGACTGAGACAGTGCAGCATCGGAGTCCGACTTAACGTTCGGTCATGACTCATAGTTGTGGTTTTAGGGCTTAACAAATAAACTCAGATCCAATCCAAAGGTCGAAACTTCACAGGCGTACCAGACTGAAGTTAAAATGCTGAAACACTTAAGCAAATAAACGAAAATTAAGTTGAAGAAAAAATGGAATTTCATTTCAACTATTTGTGGAAGAAAATTAAGTACAAGTTTATCTCAAAAAATCCTACTACCAGGGGCCGAACCTGCATCTATACACGGCCAACAAAAGCTAAAGAAATTCCTATCTACTCAAAAATGAGCCGAAGAGATGTATCTACTCTTTTTTCTTTCTCGGTTTCTTCTTCGGTGTGGACCCGCTGAAGCTGTCGCTTGGTTTTCTCTTTGAGCCCTTGCCTTTCGGCGGCCGATCTCCAATCAAGGGCATTATATCAATTTCCTCCTCCGAACTCAAATGTATCGGAACGCTTCCTGAAGGCGAAGTCGGAGGGACAATATCAACAGAAGGAGGTGGGATAGGCACACTTGTCTCAACGACCGTTCCTCCCGGAGATATCATCCTCAAAGGGGCTGGACCAGGTCCCGCCATTCCACCTCCAAAGCCTTTGACCACGCGGCTGCCTCCATTTCAGCGTTGATTTCAGCTATAACTTCCTCCTCATGAAGTGTTTGCGCATCGTCGGGGACTCTCGCAGTTGGGGCCGAAGAACTTTTCATTGGTACGCTTCCACCCATAACTAACGACAAATTTGCAAAGGGGTCACTGTGATGACCGAGGAGTTCTTCCATCATCTGCTCATCAAAAATAAGTGTGCTTTCCTGTACTCCATCAGTTGGTGCCGTGGTCGTTGTGGTGGTCGCTTCTGTTATAATGGCCTCCTGAACATGATGTGATTCTTGAGTTGCAGGAGGCATGACCGATGTTTCTCCGATCACTAGATAAAAACAAAGGAAGGACTGTTAGTAATTATTTCAAGCGACGCTTCCGATTTTGGATAAGCACAGAAAATGTTCAGAGTACCTTCCTCAGTTTGGCTCGCGGGTGGCAGATCGGCTTCAAAGACTTGCTCGTGGGCTGGAGATAACTGTGGTTGATCCGGGTTATAGATAGGAACGAGCGGAGGATTAACCGCAGGTGCGGATTCAGGCTGAGTCGAGGCAGGAGTTTCAGAACTTATATCATGATGCTCGACACCAGAGCCTTCTCCAACCTCCGAGCGTTGAGCGCCAAGTTTCTTCTTTTCGTATGAGATCGTTGTATCATGGAGAACTTTCCGTTCATCATCGTTCAACACCCGGTTCTCAAGCTCGAACTCATCAAACGATTCCGCTTGTTGTTCAGTTTTTTCATCCTACACCAACCGACCCCAAGCGTTATATAGGTGTGTCAGATAATTGTCGAGCCAGGTCAGATCCCTGTACTTCAGCACTCTGGCATTGTAAGTGATGAGGAGATCTTCAATATCTGCCTCTAACCTGGCTTCAGCCATCTTAACTTCCTCCTCAACCTTGGCCTCGACCTCCCGAACTTTAAGTACGGCCGCATCCTTTTCGTCCCGGAGCACCATCGCTTGCTCGCACGCCTCCTGGGCTACTTTGTTTGCGTCGTCCTTTTCCTTGACGATATCGGAAAATTTAGCTTTAAGCTCATTGAGTTCTTTCAGAGCAGCGTCCCTTTCGGTTGTGACGGTGGTGTTTCGGTGGCCCATCTCTTCCACCAAGGCGAAATGCGTTTGTCGCATTCTTTCCATAGATTGAGTTGCCTCATCAGCTTTTTGGGTGGCCTCTATTTCAGATTTCCGAGAGGATTCAGCTTCATCATTGAGCACTTGGATAATACGGTCTTTCTGAGTGAGGTCGGTTTCTAACTTCTCAATTATTTTTTGCTCGCTCAAAAGCCACCACCGACGCTTTATCCGCGGCTTTCATCCACTCCTTATATTGGGTATAGATATCATGAATATAGTCGTGCATCGTTTGTTCAGCCTCAGAGGGGATTTTCTTTAAGTGAGGAGGGAAGATAAAGCTGTCGAAGCAAATGTTCGGGAAATCTTTTCTTAACTGGGAAATTCTGATAGCCCCTTCCCCAGTGGGCTCAGTGATAGCTTGTTCGGCAACAGTGGGAGGTTCGGCCTCAGTCCTACGATGTTGTGATTCAGGCCTAGAAGTTTGAGAAGATGGTTTTTGACGAGGAGGCTCTACTAGTTGTTTTCCGTGGCCTGGAGGTTGTGTAGGGACTCGAGGAGGTGGAGAACGCGATCGAGAGCGATATCTGTACTCTCTGTCTCTATCCCTATCCCTCTCATAACGCTCTTGGATGGAATAACCGCGATTGCGGTTCCTATCATCCTCCTTTCGGCGGGACTCATAATACGAACTCGATGACTGGCGCGCTGAACGGAGACTTCCAAGCATAGAATCTTGCCTATTCATCGTATCTGTAAAGTAAAAGAAAAACGGAGTAAGTAATCTCCCGAGACAAACAACTTAAGACTGGAAACCGTGTAGTGCCGTGAAGTGTATATGTGTGTGCTACTCCCCGACCAATCAGTAATGTCGGCCGCACTTGTGGGAAGAGACTCCCTTAAATCTAGAGCACTTTGAAGCCCCTCCAATCCGGTGTCGTGTTGAAGTGACACATAGTCCGGAATCGGAATATCAGCAAGGTTTCTCTACTTGCGAGGGAGGAGCCTCCAAAATTTTAACACCGGAGGCTGGCAGGGACACTATTACGGATTTCCATCTCGAGTATTTGTGACGCTTGTGTGCTACTGCCTTGCCTTTTCTCCTTCCCTATGAACCCTGAATACTGTCAGAAGGCTCGGCTACGGGGTCATCATTCGTAGGTGTGTTTTCTTCATCACCCTCCTCAGGTATTACGACCCCAGGCGCTTTACGCTTCACTCGCTTCGTCAGGACTGCCCTAAGTGCTCCTTCAAGTCTTATGCTTTGTTTTCGTTCGATCAGCCCAACGATCCTCAAGTTTCCGTCTGTTAGCACCGAGTCTAAATCTCTCATTTCGCTCGACACTTCCTGGAGAATTCACACTATTTCTTTGAAGTGAGCACCTTCGGATCGCGAAATTGCAACTGTAAAAAAAAGATATTAGTTTCAACTTCAAATTATGACCATCCCGTTAACCACTGGAAAAATTGCAGCACTTACGTCTGGCTAACCATCGACTGGCAAACCCTGGAGGGCATCGAACATAGAACTACTCAGTTTTGAAGTAGCTCAATCTGGTCCAGGCACCAGTCACAACTTGGCAGTTCCTAACCGCCTCTAAGAACGTGAACGAAGGACTGTCTCCCCGACTCTTAACGTTAAACAAGTATCTGATTCCGATTGGGGTTGGGGGTCGAAAGAGATGTTCCATGAACACGATGAATAGACTGTTTAGTAGAGCATATCCATTTGGATGTAACTGTGATGGGGCGATTCCAAAGAAAGCCAGCACTTCTCTAATATATTGATTGAATGGAGGAAGTGTTCCCGCTGTACACGCATGACGATTAATAGCAGTAAACCCTTCCGGGGGAGCATGCGGTCTGTCATTCGATCCCGGTAATAAGACGTCATCCAACGGAAGACCGTGCCTTAGACATATCCACCCCAGCATATCTTGGGAGACGTTGGACGGCACAGAATCTTGTGGGTTCCCGATGAACCTAGCACCTGGCAGCTCATCTGGAGCTGGAACTATAACTTCGGCTGCGATGACCGGTATCTCTATTACTAAGGGAGGTGCACTTTGAAGCTCCTGCTGCTGTAAACTTGTGGATTCCATAGCTAATCAACTTATCAAAAACCATCATTAGATGATAATAAGCCTGTGTGTTCCCTAGTGTGAAGTGCATGAGTGTGTTGTGCAGTGCAGTGCTACATAATACTCAAGAAATTCTGCAGAATTTGAGAAAATGTTCAAACGATAAGATTTTGAGATTCAACCGGAGCGACCGTCAACACTGACCGTCATTACCGTACCATAAAAACTTTGGAGACCGATCCAAGTCAAAGTTCGTTAAATTTTGTCAAGTTACAGTTCCATCAACAAGCTTCGAAAGGCAGTCAAATATGCAGTGAAGTGATTAAGTCCAATTATGCAAGGCAGAAGCTCGTCGGAGTCAAGTGTTCAAGTGTGCAAGGAATCTCGTATTCGTCAAAATTCAACTCGGATCGACCACCAAGACCTTGACCTCGTATCGATCAGGGAACCATCACCTCGTATCGATTTCAAGGCATCATCTCGTATCGATCATCAGAGGCCATTTCGTATCGATGCCATATACCTTGCTTCATGTCGATCAGCGTTAACACCTTCGTATTGATCGTCATTTTGTATTAGTCAATCGATACGTAGTTCCACCAGCAATCGATACGAAGCACGGTTTTCCCTCGATACGAAATCACACTTCAACCTGGATACTAAGGAGTTGACTGGAAATCAAAGACAGTTCATCCCGAAAAATGGTTATACATAGATCTACTATGGGTACCGGTGAATTTTGTCCGAGTCCGGATCGAGCTACAATTGATATGACAGGACATATCACCCCCCTTTGGTTGAGGGGGGCAGGGGGGTGTTCTTCCCTGATTAGGAGAGTGGAGGGGGTTCGGGGGAGGAGAGAGGATTTCAACTCGACACCAATTTATATTCCCCGTCCAATGACTATTCCAAGAATACCCTGGAGTAGATCCCGTGTATACTAGACAATAGGAGTAAGATAGACGGAGTCGAGGCTTGTGAGACGCAGTCCAATATATGAACCTGGCCAGAGGCCAGTTTGTTTTAAGAAAAACGAGAGTTTTTCGGGTCTCACGTGTGATAGGACATGAACAGTGATAAATGAATTCTCGTGCATTTTAAGTTAATACTTTGAGTTTGAGCTAAGAATTCTATTGGAGCTTATCCTCCAAAAAGTGCACTTTTCATTCGCTTTCGGACGAAATCAACTATATTGTTCGGGAGGGTCTCCCGACAAAGCTATGAAAGCCAACGTTCCAAATTTCAAGTCAATCAGAGTTCGTATGCTCGAGATATGATCAATGCAAACCAAGGAAATCAACTCACACATCCATAATTTCGCATCAATCGGGTCGCATCCATCATTTCGCACCGATCGGGTCGTATCCATCATTTCGCATCCATCTGTTTCGTATCCATCAAGCATCCATCTATTTGTATCCATCACATACACTCAACTTCGTGTCCACTTGGCTTGGTTCTACTTCGTATCCATCAAATTGGCTCGACTTCGTATCCATCAATTGGAGTCAATTCGTATCGATTCCAATTGCACAGCTCATACCGATCGATCAACGGTCGATACGAATGAAACATCGAACGAACGATACGAAAATGACCTCCAACTATCGATACGAAATGGCCCCCGCCATCGATACGAAGTAACCTATGAGCATCGACACGAATAGAGTCTCAAGTGATCAATACGAAGAGAACGTGTAAAAATGGTTGACTCGGTCACTCGGCATGAAAAGTGGATCGATCCAAGAATTGAGTGCCACGTCAACTTGCAGGCACGTGGTCAGATCGATACGAATAGATCGATATGAACAGGAGCGATGCGAATTCAGCAGCCTTCAATAAATCCAAACTTGCATCGATCATAACTCAAAATCTACAAGTCCAAATGTTACCAAATTTCCACAGGAGCTTGCGTACATCCTCAAGAATGTTCATGATCGATCTCGACTCGATTGGACGAAATTTCGATCGATACGAAATTCGTTCGTATCGATCACGGACCGAGTACAAATGTCATGGGATTGATCGTGTGGGCCCACCTACGTGAGAGAAGAGGTCATCCGAGATCCGAGCGAGATATTTGCAGCCTATGCCTATAAATAGCAGCCCAGAACCTACAGAAAAGGGACTTTTGGCTCTTCTACGTCCAGACTTTACCGAAATCACTGTTGTACTCGAATTTTACTGTTGTAATTCATTGTAATCAGCAAGAAAAGGTTAATAAAAGTCAACCATTTCATAGTGGACGTAGGCAACACGCCGAACCACTCTAAATCTCTGTGTTTCTCTGCTGTTTTCTGATTAATTTTGGTGTGTTTGTTAGATCCGCCTCCTTTTCATTTGTATTCTTCATTTTATCTCTTCAAACACATTCGAAGGGTGTTGTGCCCAATTTTGGTGCAAATAATTACTAACAAATATTTAATTGAATACGAGCATGTTTAATTTAATTTGGATACTTTATAATAATCTAAAATAGTATTTGATTATAGTAAATTATGAAATAAATTTTATATGTAATATTAAGCTTTACTAACTAATTTAGAAACTTAAAATAAAAGAATTGAGTCTTCTAATATTTTTGGAAAAGATTAATTTAATTATGGATTATTTCTATAAAGGTTGGAAGATTAATTATTTATTGTAAACAATAATATTAAAGTTGAATTTAAATTTTAGGTAACTTTGGAATATGTAGTTATAGTTCATTTTAAAGGCTATTAATTTGTTAATGAATTTTTTTTGGATTGAATTGTTTAATTCATAGAAATATATAAATAATGACATTTGTTAAATTAGATTTTATTGAAAAATATATGAAATGGTTCATATTTGATATTTTATAGTTTTTCAAAGTATGATATTCATATATACAAATCAAGTTAGCGATATTCTAATTGAGTTTTGATTAATTATCTATTGGGAATATTGTATATATATTTATTTATTATTATGAGTATATATGTATTTAGATTTATAATCAATTTTTATATTACTACTATTTTGATAATTCTATTCTTATTTATTGAATAAAGAGTAGTATATGTGTTTTAATTATTATTTAAAACTTATAAATTATAGAAAACTATGTGAATTTCTCAAATTAGTATTTTTGAGTATTCGAAAGTATGTTTTCCCTAATAATATAATTATTTATGAACTTATTAATACATGTTAATAATATATCCATGTCTGTTCTTTATGTTTTCTAATTATACATCTATTCTATACCACTTTTGATGTTATGGATAATCCACCGTCGATAGATTTGATTGTTAATTTATGATGATACGATGATGACATTTTTAATATGATTTTATTGTATTAAATTACGTGTAACGAGAAATTAGAATAAACGGAGTTATAATACCGTATGGCATGTGACTTTTGGTAATATTCTTCGGTTATTCTTTAGACTTGTTATATAGAATGATGTGCAATTGAGTGTAGTTTATAAGCAACGAGTAAACGTTTAAGAATCACATAGTGGTATGAGACGTTGTTGTGATATTTATTCGATTATTCATTGTAAGTTGATGACACTCACGTGATGGGAATAAAGTGGACAGTGTAAGGTGATATGTGTGATATATGACTCCTATTATGTTTTTAGAGAGGACCAGATGGCTAGAATCCATCCTAGTGGCCTCATGTAGGGTCGCACCCTAGATCGATGACACGCTATATTATACAGCTTCGTGCAACTCTTATGCACGCGTTTGCCCCTCGTGTCACTAGGCCAGTAGTCTATTACCTATAGTGGCATTTGTAGTGTCATGACTTAATAGTCCTCGCATTGTCGAGCACACCTGTGGATACCTATCACGATGACTATGAGGTAACTAAATATCATAGAGACTTAGTGCCTCTGGAGCTTGCTTAGTGCTATCAGTCTCCCTTTTGGTACTAACAGAGTGGTAGATTGACATATACGATTGATACACCTTACTGTAGTATTGATATAGGCCAAGTGCCATATGGTATTTTATAAATGGCTCTACTTGGGACTTCGGGTCTGTCGTACAACCATTTCCCGTTACGATATTTACAGATAGATATTATATGAGAAGATGAGATTATACCTGTGATATATATCCAATGTATAGTGGATTCTCAATATTTGATAGGCAGCTTATCTTAATTTATATGATACATTTATCATGTTGTTTTATTCATTGAGATTGAGAGAAATATTTGGGCGACGCCAGGTGCTAGCCTGATATACTTGTGATATTTCATTTATTGACATTTCTAGATATTTGGGATTCACCCATTTGTGTTGATTCTGTGATTTCTGATTCGATGATTTCTGTATGGGTGATGACATCTTGTGATATTAGAGTTGGGTATTTTTATGTTTTTGAGTTATTTATAAGACATGATGCCTTGATGATTAATTAAGGCATTAAAAATATATGTGTGTGTATGTTCCAGACATTTATTATTATACTTACATTCATCTCGATGATTTGATTATTTACGCTATAGTTACCATATTATTATTATTATTTCATATTTATGTTGTATTACCATGTTATGATATTTGATTAGACATAGTCTGACCCATGTCGTATTTTATAATACTCGGATCAGTCTGAGACTTCTCAGGTATAGGGATGACATGACCAACTTTTATTTAGAGGGCTTAGAGGAGGTATTTAAGACTGTTGTATGATATTAGTATGTCATAGAATCATTGTATATATCTGATATCGAGTTGTATATTGACTATTTATTACATTATAGTTAGTTAGATGTAATTGAGATGTTTTGGCTTATGTAGTATAACATATTATGTATTATATATTATCGCTACGATTATGATTCTGTGTTCTTTGATATTTAACGTATTTTATGTATTGTTCTGTTCTGGCGGCATACGTGTTTGTTGTTTTGTATGTATTGGTGAGTTTTCTATTTGATGTTTTAATATGTACCAATGTTAGTCCAAGAGAATATTTACGTGTGTATCCCATATAGCCTCATTCTCCGTATTATCTGACAATATTATTTTGTGACACTCTTGGATGTTATGAATATTGAGGTGGAGTGTTTCACATCGGCTTTTAGTGCTAAATACCAAATGACTTACTTTCTATAAACATGTCAACTTTTTTAGCACTACTTTATCATATTTGATTTGTTACTTAATGACATCGACAAAGAAATTCCTTATTTAAATCACTAAATAAATTCTTAAAAAAGTATTTAAAACCTTTAACTTTCTTTTAAATATTTATAACATATTTTTGAAAATATTTTTCAAATTATCTATGATACACAACTCCTTTTATTTTGTAAAAATCATATATTCTCAAACTGCATTCATAGCGACTATCGCTATATGGACCGTAACTTCTAAAACTTATTTTTGTAAAATAAATAGGTTTTAAAATTTCATTTCTAGAATATAAATCACTTTAATACCTTAAAAAAGATTTGAAAAACAAAAGTCGTTTGAAAACTAGTTCAAACACTTTTGTAAATCAAAGTGGTAAACCACTTAAAATGAAACACGGGATTTTCAATGTCGCATAAAAACAAGCGACTATTACTAAGCAACATACATATTCCATCACATCTTACATAGTATATAAAAATGTAAACAACATCCACAAGGCAAGGAACTCCTTGTAGTCCCTCTCAAAATTTGTCCACTGCAAATCATTACATATGCACTTCAAAGTTTTTCGTCGTGACCTATTCGCTACGACCACTTCGGCTTCATTTCTTTTAATAGTCCCTTGTAAAAATCCTATGTGTAATCCGTTCCAAGCGAGAATCAAACTAAACAATAATAATTATATACCCTTATACACATAAGCAAACAAAATAAATTGTTACAACAAAATAATCAAATTTTAAAGTTGCTTTTAAGTGAATTTTGCTCACTTAGACAAACACAAACTTCAACCAAACTACCCCGACCTTGGAAACAACATACATACCTAGCTTTCTTTTGTAAAACTTGCTCCACATGACCCTAGGGAGGTCAAATGGGTTCGGCCTTGACTAGGGAGTTACGACCTTGGCTTAATGGAGGGGTTTTGGGCTTGTTTTTAAAGATAAGTGAGGTTGAGTGGAATAAAAATGATTTTAGGAACTAGTTTAAGGATTTAAAGAGAAAAAAAGCAACTTGAAGCTATTTCTTTTAGGAAGCCATGAAAGAAGAGAAGTGAAGAGAGTGGAGAGAAAGAGGGTTTTGAAATGAAAATAATGAATTAAAATGAAAAGTGGAAATGTGTGTTCTTTTTATGGAAAATGGAAAGTGTCTAATTACCAAACTACCTCTTCCTTAAAATAAGTAAACACTCTCTATGAAATTTGACAACACACACCCCTTCCTCTTGTTATGTGCGTCCCCCCTCTTGTTACACTAGCATCACTTCTTTTTTTTAATGTCCTTTTGTTATTATATTTTGTATTTTAATGTTTCAAAATGGAAGAAAATCCACTTATTTACTTAACTTCTTAAGTACACTTTTCATTAGTTTTTAATTAAACCATTTATATTAGTAAACTTATTATGTTATTTTTATACATATGTGCACTAGTGTACACAACATATTGTAGCAACTTTTAGTTGATGAAAAGTCGAAAATACAAAAAACGATTTTCGGTCACACTTTCAAATTTCCCCGAACCACTTATTTTTGTAAACCAAATTTCAAATAAAGTTTACCATTATTACTAATTACATAAAAGAGGTCTTTTTGAGTTATAAAATCCATTATATAATTATTTAAAAATATATTAAATATTCCTATTTAAAGTGACTAAATTTCGGGTCATTACATTCTTCTCTCCCCTTATAAGAATTTCGTCCCAAAATTAACACACAAAGAAGGTGACCCAAAAGAACATATATCACATTCAATGAAACACATACAAAAGAGATATATGAATAAGCAACTACACTATAAGTGGTGAGTACATTATTAACATACTAACAACTACTCAATTCACAACAACTCAGGATAAGCCTCTCTCATTCCTTTCTCGGTTTCTCAAGTGCAGTCTATAGGATCTTCGCTCCATTGAACCTTGACCAATCTCATGACCTTATTACGTAGTTGTTTCACATCATGATCAACAATGCATACCGAATGCCTTTTTACGGTCAAGTTTGGTTCCACTTCCAAATCTTCTAGAATAGCAGGCTCAATAATCAATGACGGATCATACACATAATTCCTTAAATGTGATACATGGAAAACATTATGTACCCCTGACAATCTTTCAGGTAAATCAACTTGATAGGAAAGCGGCCCAATCCTCTCAAGAATTTGAAAAGGTCCAACATAATGAGGGGCCAACTTTCTTGCTCTCCCAAACTGCACAACTCCTCTCATCAGAAAGACCTTAACAAACACTAAGACCCCGACTAAGAATTCCAATTTCCACCGCCTTCGATCGGCATAGATTTTATGTCTATCTTGAGCTTCCTTCATCTTCCTTCTAATCACAGCTACCTTCTTTGTGGCTTCAAGAATCATATCAGGAAAAGTACTAATCGATCTTCGATTTCAACCTAACATGATGGTGATTTGCACGGCCGTCCATAAAGAGCTTCATAAGATGTCATGCCAATAATTGCCGGATAACTATTATTATAATAGAACTCAAACAAATGTAGATGATCCTCCTATGATTCTCCAAAATCCAAGATACAAGCCCTTAAAAGATCCTCCAAATCTAAGTTTACTCTTTCCGTCCGTCCATCCATTTAAGGATGATATGCGGTGCTCAAACTCAGCCTTGTTCTCAAAGCTGCTTGCAATGCTTTCCAAAACTGACTAGTAAAAATTAGATCCCAATCGCTCACAATGTTTCTTGGAACTCCATGCAACCGAACAATTTCCTTCATGAAACTATTCGTCAAGCTTGCTGCGGTCCTAGTCGGCTTCATCGGAATAAAATGTATGCTTTTGGTTAGTCGATCGACAATAACTCAGACGCATTCATTACCCTTTCTTAATCAAGGTAAACTGTCAATAAAATCCATCGACACCTGCTCCCATTTTCAACTTGGGGTCTCGAGTGGTTGTAGTAACCCAGCAGTCCTTTGATGACCACCTTTGATTTATTGGCAAGTAGCACATCTGCTAACATAAATTGAAATGTCCCTCTTTATTCCTATCCATCAAAACACTCTCTTCATATCACGGTACATCTTAGTAACCCTAGGATGGATACTTAACTTATATTTATATTATTCTTTTAAAACTCCCTGTCTAAGACCCTCAACATCCGAAATAGATATCCTTCTATTCATTCGCAATACCTCGCCGTTAGCGCCAAAAAGGGTCACCAACACTCAGTTGTATGTGAAAGCACCAATATCCAATATTTAGATCCAAATAGAAAAATATAGATTCACATATCACATAATAGATTGTAGAAAAGTAAATGAACATGCAAATTTTATAGTGGTTCGGCAAACTCCGGCATACGTCCACTCCAATAATCTTTTTATTATACTACAGGATTACAAATATAGTTGTTTTTAGCCTTAGAAAATTAATGAAGGAAGAGATAAGAAGTGATGAAGGAGAGACAAAAGATCCTTTGCAATAAGCATAGTCCACTGTATTTGTAGGTGAAGAAATGGATGGATCTGGATGAAATTTCACCATAAGAACCTCTAGGCCCAGACGGCCCGTACCACTAAATTTGGGGTCTATCGCTCACTAAAAAACGATCAGTGTCGATCGTTCATATTAGCTTCTTTTGGGGTGCAACCATTCCAGTAGGTCCCCCATAATGTTATCTACTTGCTCTCCAAATTTCTTGCCATTCTGACTTCCCTTTTGTGAGATATTGATCGATCATCGTTGAATTGGATCGTTTGGGCTGAAATGATCCAATCGTTCAAGAATGATGTATGTCGATCGTTCAACTTGCTTCAAATGATGTGTGATCATTTTTGGGGACTCCTTTCTTCAATATATTAATGTTCCCAAAGTTTCATGTGTATTGGAGTTGTATATTTTGAGTTATGGATCGATCATCGTCGAAAATTGCCAAAACGGTCGTTGAAAAACCCACTTCAGAATTGACCCGAAGCGAGATCCGAAGTAATTACATTTCTGACTCGAAGCAGATGTTGAAAATTCTGGCCGATGGTTAGACTAGGGTAAAATCCAAATTTTCTTCAAGCAAACGTGATTTTGACTTCAGACACGAAAAAAAATCGGTGCCGATCGTTTTTCTCCAAGCAACCTTCAAGCAAGGTTTTGACTCCAAGCATGAAAAACCATTGGTGCTGATCGTTTTTATTCAAGCAATCTCCAAGCAAACATGCATCCTACTCCAAGCACAATCCAACACTTCAAATTTGTGCAACTCTAAGCGAACTATGCGCCGACTCCAAGCAAGTAGTAAATTTTCCCAGGTCCGATTTCAAGCTAATTACCACCGGTTTGTCAACACCGATCCATCTTCTTTTGCCCATAACCCGAGCATACAAACTTCGATCTACTTGAAATTTGAAATGTACCCTTATGGGGCCTTCCTTTCACTCCATAATAATCATACCTTGATTGGGTCAGAAATTGGGGATCCGATCCGTTGTCTATGTGAAGTATCAATTCCATACTTAGCCATTTTTTGAGTATTGTTCATCGTAATCCATTCAAATATCATCCATAGTTTCAAATACAACTGATCTCCAATCCTGATAACCATCTGTTTTAGCTGAATTCGTAGTATCCCAACCTGACCAAAAGGCGGGATAACATTTTCCCTCCAAAACATGCCTTGTGGTAGGAAGACATGTTTTGAATTGCTATAGATCCAAAATCCATTGATAACCGTATTTTCCAACCCAAAATCCAATCCAAATCCATGGTCTCTCCGGATTGTTTTATCATAATCCGCATCCATCCAAAGCCAAATCCATTGATGTTCGAAGCTGACATCCAAATCCATGACCTCTCCGGGTTGTTATCCTAATCCAAACTCTTTATCTCACCGGATCCTTGCTGAGCATAATCCATACTCAACGACCTGAGTAGGCCGATCCATCACGTACGAGCGAAGCGACCTACCCCTTGCTAGACACAGTCCATACCTGACGAACTTGATCTCTCCGGATCCTTGCCGAGCACAATCCATACTCGACGACCTGAGTAGGTCGATCCATCGTATTCGAGCGAAGCGACCTACTCCTTACCATGCATAGTCCATATCCGATGACCTTGATCTCTCCGAATCCTTTTCAAGCACAATCCATACTCGACGACCTGAGTAGGTCGATCCATCGTATTCGAGCAAAGCGACCTAGACATAGTCCATACCTGACAACCTATTGGGTTTTATTCTTCGGCCTCGATACCTAGTCGAGGACTTAATCCATAATGCACGAGTCCGTTTCGTCGTGTTTGCGCAACGAAAAGACCCACACTTGCAATTATTATCCCGTCTCTCCGGACAAGACCACAACCGCGACCTATCTTATCTATTATATTAATCCAAATTTAAGCATTCCAAAGTCCATTTACCAAAATATAAAATAAGAGTCCATACAACCAATAAACCAGAGTTCAAATAAAAATAGAAAAATAAGAGTTCGAAGCAAACAGGCAAAAAAACCAAATTTCACAAACCCGGGCACTACGGTTTATCATCTCAGAGCATGCCTAAGGACCGTCCTTGATCTCATACACGTGTAAGTGACTTAGTCGTCCTACTACGGTGTTTGTTACATATTCCATGCCATCCCGATCAATTGATGACAAGTTGATGATGATGCCTCGATCTAGTGCCATTTTTATTCGAGGTCGACGGTGGCATTACACCAGAAAAGGCCTTTCGTAGCTTAGAAAAAAACGCTGCCAAAGCTTTTAGCAGCGTTTCGGTAACACTACGATACGACATGCAACTAAAAGTCTAAAATTTTTTGTAGCCTTGTAGAATACGCTACCAAAGCTTGACATATTGTAGGGTTTTAGAAACGCTACAAAAAGTTTCAGACTTTTAGCAGCATGTCCTATCGAAGCGTTTACCGAAATGCTACCAAAAGTTTTGGCAGCATTTTTTCAACGCTATGAAAGTCAAATCGCAGCATTTACATTTATTTCTGTATTTAAAACGCTACTAAAGATTATTAACTGTTTTGCAGCATACTTTAAATGCTACCGTTTTCTATTAATGGCTTGTATCATTTCCAATCATCACTCGTATAATAGTCTTAATAAAACCAACAATCAATCACATAATTGTCGTATTCAAACCAACAATCAATCAATCATATAATAATCATATTCAAAGAATTGAAAAAACATGTTAATCATATAATCAAATATGATATCCATAACCATTTCGATAATAGTTTTTCAACAAAATAAGCAAATTCATATAAAATCCATCATTCATAAATAAGTTTACACAACAAGTACTAACAAAACATTATAATATATAATAATTAAAACCATGTTCATTACTTGATTACCCACAATTCTTTGCTGTAGCTGGTCTTTGCTCATAAAAAGATAATTACCTCTAGACAAATTTAACAATCAACAAATGGTTATGAAACTGTTCTGCATATTTAAAGTATATCGAACATCCTTAGTTAAACTTATATTAAATTTATTTTCTATAAAACTTAGTTAATTTAGTTAAATTTTTATAAACTTGGTTGATTTTTATAATAAATTTATTTAATTTTTAAAAACTTATTAACTTAGTTAAATTCTAATAAAAACTTAATTGATTTACAAACATTTATTTAATTTTTATAAAACTTAGTTAATATTTAAAATTTTGGTTAATTTCTGTAAAAATTAGTTTAATTTTTATAAAAATCGGTTAACTTATTATCAAACTTAATTAATTTAACTAGACTTGGTTTTATTATTATTGTTGTTATTTTTATTATAAACTTGTTAATATTTATAATACTTAGTTAATTATTATAAACGTATTTATTTTTTATAAAACTTAGTTAATTTATTAAAACTGTTGCTTATTATTATTATTCAACTTATAAATTATCTCAATTGCTAAAACTTAAAATGTCATAACTTATATTTTAATTAACTTAAACTTATAAATTATCTCAAACTTAAACTTTGTTAACTTAGTTAATTTTTATAAATTATCTCAAACTTATAGATTTTTCATAAACTTAGTGAACTTATTATTATTGTAAACTTAGTTAATTTATTATTATTAATGTAAACTTAGTTAATTTTTATAAACTTATTTAATTTTTTATAAAACTTAGTTAACTTGGTTAATTTTTATAAACTTAGTTTTTGTTGTTATTATTATTATTATTAATTATGAAAAATAGCTGACTTAGTTAACTTATTATTATCACTATTTATTCAAACTTATAAACTTAGTTAATTTATCTCAATTGCTAAAACTTAAGATGTCATAACTTATATTTTAATTAACTTAAACTTAAACATAAGGAGGGAGACAGTATGCAATGATCAGCTCTTACCCTGACATTAATAATGGAAACCACTTTATCGCCCTACTTAAAGCTAGTAACTCGAGGACCACTTTATCTTTATGAATCTTAGTTAACTTGTCCAATTTTTATAAACATAATTAATTTATTTTTAATATTATTACTATTAATATTAGGTCATTCGCAATGGTTAGGTCACTCGCATGGTGATTTGGGCGCACAAGTTTGTGTCCGAAAACAACCTCTTCGCAATGTGAGGGAAAGACTACATACATTATCGACCTCCACAAAGCCTGCTATCGTGTGGGAGCTTCGTGCACTGAGTTTCTATTATTACCATTAATAGTATTATAAACTTAGTTAACTACGCTAAAATTTTATAATACTAAGTTAATTTTTATAAAACTTGGTTAATTTTTATAAAACTTAGTTAAATTTTATAAAACTTGGATAATTTTTAAATTTTTATAAACTTTGTTAAATTAAAATTATTATTATTAAATTAATTTTTATCAAACTATAGTTATTATTATTATTATACAATTATTAATTTATATAAAAATTAGTTAAATTTTTATAATATTTTATTAAATTTGATAGACTTTTATTTATAATAATTTTACAAACTTATTCATTTTTTTTACAATATTTAGGTTTTATAAAAATTAGTTAATTTTTTTAATTTTTATAAACTTAGTTAATTTATTATTACTATTAATATAAACTTAGTTAATTTTTATCAAACTTAATTATTATTATTGCAGATTTGTTAATTTAAAAAAAACTTAGTTAACTTAATTAAAATTTTATAATACTTGGTTAATTTTTATAAGCTTACTTATTTTTTATCAAACTTAGTTAATTTTTATAAATCTTAGTTAGCTTGTTTAATTTTTATAAACTTATTTATTTTTTTAATAATATTTATTATCGTAAATTTAGTTAATTTTGTCAAGCTTAGTTATCATCATTATCATTATTATTATTTTATTATTACAAACTTGTTAATTTTTATACACATAACTTTTTATTGTTGTTGTTGTTGTTGTTATACCATTATAAAAACGTATCTTGGGTAGAACTTATAAGTGGATCTTGTGGTTTATCGCTCAACATGCAAGTCATTTTCTTTTAAATATGAGGAATGGGTCCCTTTTTTCCAGCTGAAAATATAATTATATAGCATCAACAACTATAAAATAAAATTCTTGGAATTGATGATTTACAAATATAACTTATCCCAAAAAGTCAAAACCTCAAATATTGGATGTGAAAACAACAAAAAAATATGATGGGAAAACTAACTTGAAGATCATACATTGAACTACGAAAGAATATGAAGATTAACAAGGAAACAGTGAGTTGTCAACTGTAATAAAGCAGTATGCTCAAAATAGAATTATAAATGAAGTTTATCCTAAAAGTAGTGTCAAAACGTAGTTGTATTATAGTAACCGAATTAAGGTTTAAACAATCCTCGATCGAGAGACTTCGAAAAGTAATTCACTGATAACTTAAGCCATATTGAAGTGTTGCTTAACTTAGTTCTATTTAAAATATCATTGTTTCTATACAGGTTATTACCATGATTTTTATCTAGAATGCATACACGAACATTAAATAGCATAAGTCTTTAGCATACGGTCAAAAGAAACAAATCAACAATGAAACAAACAATTTCCATAAATTGGTGAGTACTACTAAGAAATGAAAGCGTACCTGCTTCTCGACCTCTTTGGCAACTTCTACCAAAACAGAACAAATTTTTGCACATTCTCCATGTCAACCATCATCAAGTATTCTACACATGATGTTGAACGTGAACAAAAGCGTACACTCGATTGAAATAAATAACTAAGGAAAGGAAAAGAAAAAAACACTTAATCAAAACTCATCTTGCCTTGACATCAACAACCATCTTTGTTGACTTAAGCTTTCTTCCAAAACATTATTGATTTCATTGTTAAACTTAGTGACCTAGGAATAAATTTCATTAACAAATCAGTCAAAGTTACAAACTCCGAAGTTAGCACACATACCGATGTTCATGCTGATGACCTTACCATTTACGGGAACAATTGAATGAAACAGGAACCATGTTTCTCAAGTTGCAAGGTACAACGCCACAGTTGGCCACAATAGAACTTGATATGATAAAAGATGTCTTAAACAACAAAGATGGAGCTTTCATTAAGGCTCGTGTATCTAAATTTCACAAAAGCTTCTTGGAGATGGTCTAGCAACAGCTAAGGGAATAAAATGGGCCGGGCAGCGAAAATTAGCCAACCAGGCTTTTCGGGCTGAAAGTCTCAAGATATGTTTAACTAATTCTTGTTTTCATCGGACTTTTATATGCTTATCATACAAGTATTTAATGCACCATCATCATAAAGTTTACACTAATGCAATAACAGACATTCATAAATTATGTTATTAGGGAATGATTCCGGAAATTGTGACTAGTGTACGGTGAAAGCAAAGAGGTGGATGTATTCAAAGAATATACAGTTTTAGCAGCTGATTTCATTTCAAGAACAGCTTTCACCAGTAGTTATTTACAAGGAAAGAAGTTTTTCAAAAAGTTGGACGGGCTATCCAAAATCGTTGCTAGAAACGCTGAAACTGTTCATTTAAGATTCCTCAGGTACTATGTTTAGCCCATACGACAAACTTTCTACTTCTTGTACATATCTAAAAGTTCATCAAAATTTGCAGATTTTTATCGCAAGATAAGGATGAAAAGGAAGCAAATAGAATAGAACAAGAAATAAGAAATATTATTCTAGGACTAATTAAAACAAGAGAGGAAAGCAATGAAACAGGAAAGTTAGATGGTTATGGAAACGACTTACTTGGACTGCTTCTGAAAGCAAATCACGAACATGAAGATGATAAAAAGATTAGTGTTGATGACATAATCGATGAATGCAAAACATTCCATTTTGCAGGACAGGAAACCACTACATTGGTGCTTTCATGGACTACTCTACTTCTAGCTATAAACACAGAATGGTAGGAGATGGCGAGGAAAGAAGCATTCGAAACATTTGGTGGAAAGCACGATTTTCGGTACAACCAGCATATAGTAATGCTATTTTAAACAAAGTAAAGGACGATGACAACCAATCCTAAGTTCCCAAATGTAAAGTAGTATTGGAAATATAACTGAATTTTCAAAATATAATATGACAAGCATCAGTTAAAAATATTCACCACAGTTGCAAACAAGTAATGTACAACTAAACAGTTATATAAGCAAGGTAAAATGGCTAAATGTTCATGTACCTAGCTGAAACTAATATCAGGATTCAACCCTGATTTTTTGCTATTTTCCCCCTTCCGGACATTTGTAGATCTATTTCTTTCTCTCTTTCTTTTGTTCCCTATCTGCTTCTGCAGTAGAAACTGTAGATTCCTATGTTATTAAAAATAAATAAAAGCATAAGAGGTAGAAATAACCAATTAGAAACTGTGAAGTACTCAATACTACACTTACTTTTGGGTGAACTGAATGAATTATAGAAGAATATTAAAAGAAAATATTTCAAATCTTTAAAAAATATTTTACACCATATTTGGATACCTTTAGGTTTTTTATTCTATTCTACCCACAGTTCATTATATGCTTCAATAGGCTATATGTGCAACAGATTGATATTTTTCGATTACTGATTCAACTAATTTAATCCACAAATGGAGGTAACATATTAATTAGTGGATCAATGTTAATGTAATTTTATCCTGCCTAAATTTAGTTTACTGGTGCTATATTTATAGTCCTTAGCTCCATCTAAACCACACCTCCATACTGGAATGAGTCAATAGCCCTGTAAGGTATCACTAACGCTATGTGAACTATATTTATTTGTAGTTGGTATAGAGGGATTTTTGTTGATCCTTGTAGTTAAAGAGAGAACATTTCAAGAGAATTACAATATAGTTAACTATCTAGTGTGTTCCTACAAACAATTTTTACCCAAAAGCTAGAATTCATCGATGTATGAATGCTGAGATGGTGTTGTAACGTAAAATTCACATTTCTAGTGGAAAGAAAAATGACCACATCACTTGCAGGTAAGTATAGGTAGTTCTGAACCCATTCCAATGTCATACCAAATATATAGCTCACACAGCAGTAAATATACATCTCATACCAAATATATCGTTGTTATTTGAATAAAAACATAACAGCCATGTAGAACCTACCGCTATGACTCTGTTAACTTAACAAAAACCACATATAAAAAGTTATCATTAATCTGTTGTAAAAATTCTCATTAAGACTTCTTAGTACAAAAGCACCATTCAATGATATGCGCAGTTATACTTTGTCAAATGGAGTTGAACAAAACCTCATGTAATCTATACACTAAACTTTGCAATAATTGGACTTTGTAAAATTTAAGGTAATAAAGGGTAATATTTACTTTAGCAATCTTATCAGTAAGTGGGAGGAAATCATTGTATGCATCGTTAATCATTGCAGTAAGAACTACCTACTCAGTAGATTTAACCCTCAATGAATATATGATCTTACCAATTAAAATGTGAGTGTTTATCAAGTTGTTTGTCCTCTGGTTGCAGTTCAACGCCTCTTTTGGAGTATATCAACTGTATTTGTCTTGTCCTTGTATCATTGCAGTGATCTATGTGCCCGAGAGCTCCTCTATGTATATCAACTCTGGACACACCTAACGACAACAACGACAATGATGTTGAAACATTCTATTCAGAATCATTTATTTCACATACAGTTATTTCAGTTCACCTTATTGGGGTAGCTGCATCTGTCTTTAGCGTTATCAGTAGCCTAACCATCTTTTCTTAGTTCTTTATCAGTCATGAGTAATACTAAGCTTCAGAGCAACAGAGAATATGCTCTGTTATATCTTTAGTACTATTGCAACTACAATCACTCCCAAATATCTCTTATCCATTCATAGACAATTCTTATTGGACAACAGACAGGCCATACATAGGAAAAGAATTTTATATAAATTATTGAGGATGAAATGACTAATGTAAATTTTTACATTCATACAAACCAGTTTAACAGATGTTTGCAATTATGGAAAGTGTACTAACTTTGTTTACGTATATCAGTAGAGCTGGTAACATAAAAACAACAATTTTGAAAATACACGAATTGATACAACGATTGTACCATTGAGGACAAAACTGTAATTGTTACTTTATACTTTGGATATTTTGGTAAGGTGAGATATTTTAATACTTAATTATAATTATTTTGCTGATCGTTCTGGTGAATTCAGATGTAAGTGTGTGTGAGCGTGCATACACACACATGCAACATAATTCAATCAATTGCTTCAATCACATACACATATTTGTTAAAAGTACATTTGATAAGGTTTATTTTTACACTTTTGGCCAAATCCAACACCTAAATTTAAAAGTTATCGAATAAAAATACAAAACAAGATAACTATGTATTTCTCCAATCAAGGATTTGATTCCTTTCAAATATTATTTATTATTGATAAAACTAGTTTTCAACGTTGGCCTTCCGCTAGACCCTAGCATGGCGGAGAGTTTTGAACTACATTTCATCCTTTATTTACTTGAAATTTCAATTATATAATATAAGTTTGCTACCGGAGGTTAAGTTTATTGTTAAATAATTTTGTATATGTATACACTATACAGTTAAAAATATAATTTTGCTATCTCTCTAAATTAATGCCCCCTGCTGCATAGTATTAAGCATGTGATATCAGAAAAATATTACATTATAACTTACAATGTTATGCAGATGGAGCATATCCACCATTCAGCGTAGATTTTGGTGCAACTGTAGCATTGGACAAAAGTCTCAGTGACCAGAATCCCTTGATTTAGTTTAGACTTCTCTGCTTGTCTTTTGCCAGTTTCTTTAAAAATGATAAAACAAATAAAACTGATTATGATATAATTTTGATAAGCTCATACATAGCGTACACCAACACATGTATGTTAAAAGATTTCAAATATAAATGGTCACGGACTAACTACAAAGAAGAAAAACTTAACCAAAACAATAAACGAACATCACTTTAGAATTTGCGCATTGAAGTCATTTGACTATTGATAAGTACAATCTTTTCCAAACAATAATTGTGGCAAAGTACCCTTTATCAAATTTATTGCAAATTATTATATTATAATAAATTAGGAGAAGGCCATTAGCAATTACAGATAGTTGGACCTTACTAAACTTTAAAAGCACTAAATTGCCATCCAAACATTTTAATGTGCCTCATCATCTTCCATGAAACTGCTATTGTCCCAAACTTTGATCTACATCACCATTTCAGGTCATTACCTGCTCCAGTACTTAACTTTTCGAGCATGCATCTTATCAAAGCCTGCAATTCATTGCCTACAGTTCAGCAATTTAAGTGTCTGTACTTCAATGCCTCTATGACCAGTGCTTCATGCTAAGGTCCACTATCCAATGTCATTGCTTCAGTTTTTCATTATTACTATATTTCTCTAGACAGGCAGTGCAACACTTTGCAATATAAAGGCCTAGTCGTTGCTTACCATGCATCAACACCTATCCCATTGCTATGTCTGTCGGCACCACTTATTGGTCGGCACCACCCTGCCGTTACATGCTCAAATTATTGTAGTTCTCTTTTGAGTGGCAGATCCTACTCGTTGCCAATCTAGCTTCGGTGATTCAATCATTAACTCCATTTGCTTGCTTCAATCCTAATTCATATACTTAGCTCATTGCTCGCTTCAGTCGTGTATGTTCTTCACCACAGCTCTAGTCTTAATACCATTCATCCCTATTTATGGTTTGTTGCTACCACTATGTACACAATTCCGCTAGTACACATTCTTCCCTGTTCAATAGTACATGCTATTGCATTGCAACTTCACCACAATTGGTACATGCATCACTGCTATATACCGATAAATGCTTCTAGGTGGTTGTTGCTATATACGGATAAATACTTGTTTAATATGTTGTTTACACCATTTGGAACATAATAATAAAAATGCTCATTGTTTATGTTTACACCATTTAGTACGTGCACCACAATTGGATACAACGTGGACAAAAACTATAATTTCATATAGAAGGCACAGTTGCAAAGATGCTTGTTTTATAATTCTACGATCTCAATTATACCACTATTTATGGAACCGAGGCATAGTTTTGAGCTAATTCTAGGACTGTACATGGTTACCATAAGACAAGGTAGCCAAATTGATGTTGTATATTGCCTAATATTATTCTTACTTTTGTTGATATATCTTTTGTTCAGCTTTGCATTTCTATTTGATAATTCCTTTATCTTGTATATGACATTTTTTGATTAAAAATGACAGCGACTGTGGCTAGGAGGAAAGCTCTTTGGTTATCCATTTCCACAAGCATAATACCTGTAATGGTTAGTTTACATACCCAACCTCTTCTTAGTTTTCCGAAATAATTGAAGTATAACAATTTAATAATGCAAGGTTAGGCAAAGAATATTCACTCTTTAGTTGTAGTACACATATTCATTTTTAGCAACATATTAATCAACATGAATCAAATGCTTCAAATTTGGTGTAACTTTGACCTGTGTATACATGTAAAAAAGAAGAGTGAGCATTTTATAGTTGCGATAATCAACCATTTGCCAAAGGACTCAAATTTGAAGGGTTGAATTATTAGGTCGCCTTTTCACCAATATTTTAGATGAGAAAATATCCAAATAATACCTTTTTATTGCATACTTTTGATTTATCATCGCTTAGCATCTAAACGTCTCTTTCTTTAATGTCAAAGCAGTAGTTTTATCCTGACCTCAGTAATCATTTCATTTTCATGGGCAACTTATAAAAATCTTATCTGCTACTTTTGTTAAATTTTAAAGTCCACACTTTTGTTTACCCTTGTTTCAAAACTTTAATTTGCCGTTCCATTCATATTGATCAACTACACAACATAGTCACTTTTGTACTAAACATTTGAATATATTTGTCGTAGGTAAAAATTGAAAGATAAATAGAGACAATCTATATCTATTCCATACGATTGAACATTATGTCTTTGAGCAGCTGTAAGTCTGCATTCTTGACATAAACTGAATCAGCGTATAAAAAGCTTAACATGGTTAAGGTTTTATTTATATTATTTACTACTTCATTTTATAACCATTAGCAAGCTATGGATATATGTATTGTATTGTATAGCAAAACGTAGTACATAAAATTAATTACCTCAGCCAAATTAGGGTTTCGAGATTAGTCCCAATTTGGTGTTTATAAATAAGATCTCATTGAAGTTAGTAGTCGCACCCAACTACCATTTCTTTCCGAAGAATGATTAGCCTGGATTACAGATTAGCCTCGAATTTTTGTTTCCAAAGGATAAAGTGGAGGATCAACGACATGAAGAGTAGTAAATTAACGAAGACGAGTAGAGTAAGTGAGAGGAGCAGAGTGATGAGGAGACATGAAGGAGGAAACAATTTAGGGTTGGGGAGAAAGAGGAATTATGTTTAAGAAGTGGATATGATTCTCAAAACATATTTTTTGTGGAACATGCTAGAGAATTGAAATAAAAAATGGGTGGGCAAGCTCTAAAAACATTGGTAGCGGTGAAGCTTAGTAAAATATACTTTAAAACCAAATATATTAGCACTTAGCTTTGAAACGCTGCTAATAAATGCTACTAAAGAAAGTTTTCTTGTAGTGTGGCTGTTCCTGTTCCACCGCCGCAGCCCAAGTCCTTACGTATTGTTGCAATTGACCATTCCTTACGTGTTCCTCAATGCTATCCTTCAAATGCCTACAATCATTTGTATTGTGCCTGTCCAGCTCATAGAATAGGCAACGCTTTCCTGATGTCCATTCACGTTCGGAGGGTTCCCTCCTTACCTGCCTTCGATACAGGAGATGTCCTCGAGTATCTAGATATATTCGTTTTAGGGTTTCATTCAATTTGGAGCAAGAAGAGAATTTGGGTTCTCCCCTCTTCTGCTTTGATCCATCGAAGTTATTGTCCCCATGTCCTTTCTTGAGCTTTCACCGAGCGGTTTTCCACCTCGTACCATATTAACTTTCGTTGCCTCTTTGTCAGCTTTTGCAACTTCTTGTTGCAGAAACCTTTCTACTTCATGGTGGAATTCCCCAAGATTCATCGATGGATCCCGTATCAGTGATATCTTAAAATTTGAATTATCTGCAAATCCTGACAGTACTGCCATCAAAACCATCGATGGATTTGGTTGATCCACCAAAACAACTATCGCATTGAACTTGGTTAAGAAATTCTTGAGTGATTCTCCTACCCACCGCTTTACTGATGTCAATGTCATCACATTCGTGGGTTTCATAATGTGAACCCAAAGCTGCTTCATAAATTTTTCGACCAATTCCGTCCATATGCTAATAGAACCACTTTTCAATTGTCTGAACCGTAGCGCTGCTACATCCATTAAGTACAAGGAGAAGCATCGTGCTAGGACTTATTTTGTTGCACCCAGTACTTCCATGTGCCGTATATACCTCATCATATGCATAGCTAGATCCAACTTTCTGTCATAAACTTCCAATATTGGTAGTTTGAATTCTGGTGGACTCCTAGCATTCTTGATATTAGGAGCAAAGGAACTTCTATTTACGTCTTCCGGATCTCTGTTCACTAATCCTCCTCTCATAGCCCATCTAATCATTTCCACAAGCCTATTGTTGTCTTCCAAAGGTTGTCTCCGATAGTCATTTCCAAACCGCCCCCCGAGTCTATGAGGGAATCCTGGTATACACTCCTTATTACACACATCTGCATTCCGATTGACACCAAACTGCTCAGCATTGTCCAACGCCCCACCTAGGATCGATCCAGCCTGACCAGGGGGGATGCTTCCAAGTTTTGATCGATTGGTGTCGATCCATACCGTTGGATCAGTGTCGATCATTCTGTTTTGGCCGGGGACTGCCCTCGGCTGCTCCACTCCATCCAGTTGTCTGTTAGCTTCATTTTCATGATCTCGGTTTTGATTTCCAGCGGTTCCTGCTGCCTTAACCCCTTTATCCAAGTTGCCACTAGCTCCTACTACTCTATTCCCTTGGTTTTGTGCTCCAGCTTGTCCGATCTATCGGAGTAGATTTTGCATCATCTCCTCTTGCCCCTTTAACATCCACTCCGGCATAGCGTTCACCATTGTTTCCATCTCCTTCCTAGTAAGGCGGAGGTTTGATTAGCTCCAGCTCCTGAGGAAGCCTCCTGACTTCCTTCACGATGGCTTCTATCCGCTACTTGTATCCTTGTTGATGGTTTCACCATTGCTCCAAATCGAAGCTCTCTAATTGATCCCAAATATGAACTCCAAATCCATGTGGGCTAGCTTTCTCAGTGAAAGCACCAAAATGTTAGTGCCAAAAATGGTCACTAACACCCGGTTGTATGTGAAAGCACCAATATCCAATATTAAGATCCAAACAGAAAAATATAGATTCATAGATCACAGAATAGATTGTAGAAAAGTAAATGAACACGCAACTTTTATAGTGGTTCGACAAACTTCGGCCTACGTCCACTCCAATAATCTTTTTATTTACTGCAGGATTACAAATACAGTTGTTTTTAGCCTTAGAAAATTAATGGAGGAAGAGATAAGAAGTAATGAAGGAGAGCTAAAAGAAGATTCCTTGCAATGAGCCAAGTCCGTTGTATTTATAGGTGAAGACATGCATGGATCGGGCTAAAATTTCGCAAGAAGAACCTCCAGGCCCAGATGGCCCGACCCACAAAATTTGGTCAATCGCGCACCAAAAAAAAATGGTGCCGATCGTTCATATTAGCTCCTTTTGGGGTGCAATCGTTCCAGTAGTCTCCCCATGATGTTAGCTACTTATTCTCCAAGTTTCGTGCCATTCTGGCTTATCGTTTGTGAGATATTGATCGAGTATCGTTGAGTTGGATCATTCGAGATGAAATGATCTGATCGTTCAAGAACGATGTATGTCGATCATTCAACTTGTTAATGTCGTGCGATAATTTTTTGGGACTCCTTCCTTTAGTATATTGATGTTCCAAAAGTTTCATGTGTAATGGAGTTGTATATTTTGAGTTATGGATCGATCATCATCGAAAATCGCCAAAACGGTCGTCGAAAACCCCACTTCAGGGTCGACCCAAAGCGAGACCCGTAGTAATCACCTTTCTGACTCGAAGCAAGTGCTGAAAATTCTGACCCAGGTTTAGACTCGGGTAAAATCCAAATTTTCACTAAGCAAACGCGATTCCGACTCCAAACACGATAAACATCGGTGCCGATCATTTTTCTCCGAGCAACCTCCAAGCAAACATGTATCCAACTCCAAGCACAAAAAACGATCGGTGCCGATCATTTTTCTCCAAGAAATCTCCAAGCAAACATGCATCCGACTCCAAGCACATTCCAAACTTCAAATTTTTGCGACTCTAAGTGAACCATGCACCGACCCCAAGCAAGTAGCAAATTTTCCTGGGTCCGACTCCAAGCATATTACCACCGATCCGTCAACACCGATCCATTTTCTTTTGCCCATAACTCGAGCATACGAACTCCGATCCACTTGAAATTTGAAATGTAGCCTTGTGAGGCCTTCCTTGTCACTCTATACTAATCACAGTTTGATTGGGTTAGAAATTGGGGGGATCCGATCCGATCCGTTGCCTAGGTGAAGTGCTAATTCCATACTTAGCCATTTTTCGAGTTTTGTTCATCCGAATCCATTCAACTACCATCCATAGTTTAAAATACAACCGATCTCCAATCCTGATAACCATCTGTTTTAGTCCAATTTGTGGTATACAAGCCTGACTAAAAGGCGGGATAACACCCATGATTGTCTGTCTCAATGCTCGAACACCATCCTTCTTCAACTTCTTGCACAAACTCTACTAGATGACCATCTTCTTGCTTTCTTGCAATCCTTTTGAGGAGAGTAGGAGTAACATCCAAAAGAGCCAAGTCTACATTTCTACTTAGAGCATCAGCTACCACATTGGCTTTTCCAAGTATGTATAAAATATCCAGATCATACGCTGCTAGAAATTCCAACCGACGATATTGTTTCATATTCAAATCTTTCTGCATGAAAAGATATTTCAAGGACTTGTGATCCATAAAGAGCTTGAACTTTTCACCTAATAAGTAATGCCTCCACATCATTAATACAAACACAATAGCTAATAACTCTAAGTTGTAAGTTGCATAATTACGCTCATGAGGTTTCAGCCGCCTACTAACATATGCAATAACTTTCACCCAAACCTACGAGGTTAGACACACAAATATGGGTTTCTACCATCCTACTAACATCATGAAGACCAACTTTCACCCAAACCTACGGGGTTAGACACACAAATATGGGTTTCTACCATACGAAAAACGATTGGGGTTAGACACACAAATATAGGTTTCTACCATCCTTATGGAAAGTTTTAATCTATCAACCAATCTTTTAGAAATAAAACAGTGGAAAGCCCCAGTATTAAAAAATATTCAAACTAAAATGCCATTAGCATATAAATACATTCAAGAACTCTTTTCCCTTTCACATCCTCTGAGGTTGACGGTTCATCCTTGATATCATAAACTTTGACTTGCTGACCCTTTTTCATTAGCGGACAATCCTTTACCATATGCCCTGGTTTGTGGCAAATAAAGCGAAGTTTCTTTAGAACCATAGGAGTAATAGGGCATGTCTGTTGCTGTTGAGCTTCAGAATTTGGATAAAATTTTGCAATATGACCCTTCTTCTTACAAATAAAACAACAAACATGCTTGAAACAGTATCCATGAGCCCCTCCTTCTGGCTTTCCTCCCCACTGCCTCTTTCCTTGCTGATTAAACTTCTTCTTATTCTGGTTGTTGCTATTATTTCTTGGTGCTGCTGCCGGCTTCTTCTTCTCAAGAACATCATAGCGCAAAGCCGTCCCTACAAGGTTTATAAAAGATTCTTTCAGATGTGCAGTCATCTTCTCATGAAATTCTTTTCTCATCCCGACTACAAACATCTCATTCTTTTAAGAGGGGTATCAATAAGTCCGAGACCAAAGCACGACAACTCGTTGAACTTAGTTTCATATTCAGCTACATTCATCTTCCCCTGCTTAAGATTCGGAAAGCTTTGTAAAGACGGGTCTTCCCTGGTAGGCATACGCTAATCTTCAAATACCTTATTAAACCTTGCCCAAGAAAATTAATCCTTTGGAACATTCGCTATAACCAAATCCCACAATGCTGAAGCTCCCTCCTTCAATTGCCAAGATGCTAAGAAACACTTTTGCTCATAAGAAATATCAAGTCCCTTAAAGGTCTTCTCACATGAACGAAGCCAAGCTTGGATTTTGATAATAGACATGGCGCCCTTGAATGGTTTTTCGCCCAAATTGGTATAGTATTTGCACAAGGATGCAAAGTTAACAGGGGGTTGCACATGTGCCATATCCTCTATGACTCCTACCCTACCAACATTTGGAGCCCGACCATTGGTGGTCGTAGTACTTCCAGCTCCCCTTCCTTTCCTTTCTCTATTACTCATCATTTACTTTCTGAATATAAAGACGAGGCTAGAAAATGGGTATAAAATCAAATATATAAATATTGATTAAAATAACTTGAATGTTGTTATCCCAACTTTTAGCAAAGCTGAGATACCCAAAAACTGACTGAAAATCAATAATAACTAGCCATGAATATCAGCTATTCATTGCAGGATGACCATGGATATCGATGAATTTTGTCTGAGTCCGGATCGGGGAGCAATTGATAAGACATGACAAGCAGAGCCATGGAAGCCAGCATTTCAAATTTCAGATTAATCGGAGTTCATATGGGGGAGATATGATCGATACAAGTTGAAAGAAATATGTTGTTCGTATACATCATAGAGTCAAGGTGATGGTCCATTCGAATCCATCAGGTTCGAATCCACCAGTATGACATCGCCTCATTCTATTCGAATCCATCGGGTTAGTATCCATTGAAAGGGCCACACGATCGTATCCACCATCCCGTGTTCTCATTTCGTATCGATCGCCTACCACCTACTTCGTATCCATCAAGCCACAGCTAAAACTGTTTGTTTGTATCCATCTACTCTGGTCGATATGAACAAGAGTTGGATTGATGGATGCGAACGAGGCTACCTCTATCGATGTGAATTAGAATATCTCCACAGATCTAACAAGCAACATCATCGATATTCCCAGTTATTGATACGAACGTGTCGATGTAAATGTGGCGAAAGCTTCGGAACGAATCGATCAACACGGCACAAAAGGTGGAGCGATTCAAGATCTTCGCGCCACGTCACTGCACGCTCACGTGTCCAGGTCGATTCGAAATGATGGATACGAATCCATGGATTCGAACGCAGCAGTACACACGAAAATACAATCTTGTATCGATTATAACTCATGAACCATTGATCCAAATGCAATGAAATTTTCACAGCAGCTTGCGTACAAGGTAAAGAACAATCCTGCCAAGTTTCAGCTCGATTGGATCATTTCTTGATGGATACGAAATTGCTTCGTATCGATCGCAGATCGAGCCGAAACTTGGTGGGGTCGGTCGCGTGGGACCCCTCACGTGCCAGAAGAAGTCTCCCGAAGTTTGGGTGCGATCTCATCCTCCTACGCCTATAAATAACCCCCTGAAGCCTGCAGAAAAGGGATCTTTTTGGCCATTCAACGCCCAGACTCTGCCGGATTCAATTCTACTTCTTTCCATTGCTGTTATACTTGAATTCATTCATTGTATCTACTGTAATCATTTGTAACCAGCAAAGAATATCAATAAAAGATAAAAACATTGAAGTGGACGTAGACTGGAGATAGCCGAACCACTATAAATTGCGTGTCACTGTTCATTATTTCTGGATTGCTGTTTGTTGCTAGCTTAGATCTAAGATTTGTGTTTGAATATTATTGATCTGTATTCATACACTGGTGCTTTCACAATACTTGGGGTTTGTGACCATTTTTGGTGCAAACACTTTGGTGCTTTCACTGAGAACAACTAGCACCCGCTACATCAGATTCAGAGTTCAGATTTAAAAGCTTGAAGGGATCAGATTTGGGAGACAATGACTCGACAAACGAGACAAAGAGCTGAGAGAAGCCAACAAGGAGGAAGTCAAGAGGCATCCTCTGGTGCTGGAGAAGAACCAGCTTCAATCTACATCACTAGAGACGAAATGGAGACCATGACCAATCTAATGCATGAAAGAATAATGAAGAGCCAACAGGAGATGCTGCAGAATTTCTTTGAGCAGATGAGAGCTACGAGAATACAAAACTTAGGACCAGCTACAGCGGCTGTTAATGTGGAACAAGGAGCTAGGGTTGCAGAACCCAACGGAGGACAGAATGCAGAACTAGAAGGCAGTCAACAAGGACTTGGGGGTAGACCCTCAGGATCCGATACTAGAGGGCCCACAGATGGAGCTCAACAAGCTGGAGCCAACACTGGTGCTAACGGGCCACACGAAGAGTACGTACCAGAATACTCTTCAAGGCCAAGAGGGAAACCCCAGGATGGAGATCAAAAGATGGCTGGATTAGTTCGACGACTGATGAGAGGAGGATTGTCCAACGGAGGACTAGAGGAAGTTAGTCGGAGTCCGTTCGCCCCGAATATCAGGAATGCAAGGAACCCTCCAAAGTTCAAACTGCCTATGCTGGATCCTTATGACGGGAAGTCAGACCCAACGATGCATATTACTCGATACATCAGGCACATGGAAGTGTTGGGGGCATCCGACGAAATAATGGCTCGATGCTTCCCTCTATACTTGTTAGATTTGGCTGCACTTTGGTTCAGGAAATTAGAAACTGGATCGATCAGAACATGGGGTGAGCTTGTAGATTGCTTCATGAGACAGTTTAGGATCCACGTGACGCGACCCAAAAGTGTGATGACTTTGGCATCGATAAAACAAAGGACCGGAGAGCCCATAAAAGATATTCTGCTACGATTTAACGCAACGGTAGCTTCTGTAGATCGCCCGGATCCATCGATGATTTTAATGGCAGCAGTGGCAGGAGTTGGGGAAGGCACCGAATTCAAAGATTCTTTGGCAAGAGACCCACCGAAAGATCTTGGAGAATTTTACCATGAAGCTGAAAGATTCATTCGATTAGAAGAATCACGAGCCGAGAGGCAGGAAATAAACGCTGTACAAGGCGAAGGAACCGCTAAGGAACAGCCCAGGGCGGACAAAGGAAAAAGAAAGTAGGATGATGCACATGATGGCCCTGACAAACGGAAGAAATTCCGAGAGCCCAGATTCAGGCAATACACAGATTTGACGGCAAGCCTAGAAAGGATTTACACTGAAACTCGAGGGCAACTCCCCTATCGAAAACCACCCAGGAGAGATCCCACGGAGCGGGAACGCAGGACTGGAAAATACTGCCTATTCCATGAGCTGGATGGGCACACTACCGATGAATGCTGCCACCTATGGGATGAGGTGGAAGAATATGCCAGGAGTGGTAGATTGCCACAATATACCAGAGAACGGGCAGCGACAGTAAGACCTGAACAACCACCGCCTCCACCTAACAGGAATGATCCTGGATCGGGATCACGACTCGTCATCAACTGATTATGATGGCAAGGGCCAAGTTCAAGATTTGGACTTTGGTCGATTAGTTTTCTTAGATTTGATTTCCAAAATAAAACCGCTATCCCACTTACTCATGTACGGGAACCGGAGAGATCCCTAGGCATGCTCTAAGATGGTAATAGACCGCTCCGCCCGGAGAGGTATTGTCTTGTTTTTCCTGGTGTTTGAGATTGAACATCAAGGATTTGAATTCAATAAAGAAACATTTATTGAAATAAACCTTTGACCGGAGGGTTAAAGGATAAACATTAAAATATCAATATAAACATGATCGCTTTATGATCCTACCTGGAGAGGCGGGGTCTGGAGTGCAAGAAGTGAGTTGCTTCGCCGGAGAGCGACAGGATCGACTCACTTAAGCATCGTTTCCTATTCACCGGAGAGTGATTGGATCGAGATTCGATAAGAGCCCGGAGAGGCTATGATCGGCCCACGATTTAGGCCATGACATCGCTTAATGTTCAGATACACTGAACCGGAGTGCAAGAAGTGAGTCGCTTCGCCGGAGAGCGACAGGATTGACTCACTTAACGCTGTTTCCCCTTCACCGGAGAGTGACAGGATGGGATCCAGCAGGGGCCCGAGAGGCGACGATCGGTCCAGAACGACAAAGACATCGCTTTACGCCCTAACTGGGGCCGGAGTGCAAGGGGTAGAAAGCAACGCCGGAGTGCAATAGGATCTTTCTATTCAATCGCCAAGTCTGGGATGGGCTTAGCAAGGGTCCGGAGTAACCATTGATTGTCCGGAGAGACTACAGAGTTTCATTCTTAACTTTCATAGGAAGAAGTGGATAATGATTTGGCTTCGAACAGCCATGAACTCGATTGAAAATACCATAAGATTTGAATAAAACATGAACTCACTGCATTCGATTTGAGACTGATCAAAACACACCTTTTACCAAAAGGCATGTTTTGGGGGGCAAAGTGTTATCCCAACTTTTAGCAAAGCCGAGATACCCAAAAACTGACTGAAAATCAATAATAACTAGCCATGAATATCAGCTATGCATTGCAGGATGACCATGGATATCGTTGAATTTTGTCCAAGTCCGAATCGGGCTGCAATTGACAAGACATGACAAGCAGAGCCATGGAAGCCAGCGTTTCAAATTTCAGATTAATCGGAGTTCATATAGGGGAGATATGATCGATACAAGTTGAAAGAAATATGCTATTCGTATCCATCATAGAGTCAGGGTGATGGTCCATTCGAATCCATCAGGTTCGAATCCACCAGTATGACATCGCCCCGTTCTATTCGAATCCATCGGGTTCGTATCCATTGAAAGGGCCACACGATCGTATCCACCATCCCGTGTTCTCATTTCGTATCGATCGCCTACCACCTACTTCGTATCCATCGAGCCACAGCTAAAACTGTTTGTTCGTATCCATCTACTCTGGTCGATACGAACAAGAGTTGGATTGATGGATGCGAACGAGGCTACCTCTATCGATGTGAATTAGAATATCTCCACAGATCTAACAAGCAACGTCATCGATATTCCCAGTTATTGATACGAACGTGTCGATGTAAACGTGGCGAAAGCTTCAGAACGAATCGATCAACGCGGCACAAAAGGTGGAGCGATTCAAGATCTTCGCGCCACGTCACTGCACGCTCACGTGTCCAGGTCGATTAGAAATGATGGATACGAATCCATGGATTCGAACGCAGCAGTACACACGAAAATACAATCTTGTATCGATCATAACTCATGAACCATTGATCCAAATGTAATGAAATTTTCACAACAGCTTGCGTACAAGGTAAAGAACAATCCTGCCAAGTTTCAGCTCGATTGGATCATTTCTTGATGGATACGAAATTGCTTCGTATCGATCGCAGATCGAGCCGAAACTTGGTGGGGTCGGTCGCGTGGGACCCTCACATGCCAGAAGAAGTCTCCCGAAGTTTGGGTGCGATCTCAGCCTCCTACGCCTATAAATAACCCCCTGAAGCCTGCAGAAAAGGGATCTTTTTGGCCATTCAACGCCCAGACTCTGTCGGATTCAATTCTACTTCTTTCCATTGCTGTTATACTCGAATTCATTCATTGTATCTGCTGTAATCATTTGTAACCAGCAAAGAACATCAATAAAAGATAAAAATATTGAAGTGGATGTAGGCCGGAGATAGCCGTACCACTATAAATTGCGTGTCACTGTTCATTATTTCTGGTTTGCTGTTTGTTGCTAGCTTAGATCTGAGATTTGTGTTTGAATATTGCTGATCTGTATTCATACACTGGTGCTTTCACAATACTTGGGGTTTGTGACCATTTTTGGCGCAAACAAATGTATACATGGATAAAATTACAAATACGCTCTGTCATAGACTAAACTCATATTAGGGTATCACTAACCCTATATGTAATGAGTTGACTCCAACCATGGCCTAGTTGTTCGCTCAACCTCAGCCTTGATACTACTTGTAACGGTTCGTCTTTCTTACTCCTAAAGACGACACTTAATACATCCATGGTATTCGTGTGTCGATCATCTTGGCTCCCGAAAGACTGACCGTTGAGGTAAAAAAAGACAATAAGAAAGAAACACAGAATCTCACAACGAATGGAAATCATATATAATATAACATAAGATAGTACACACAACCACTACCAAAAGTGAAATATCATAGTTATGATAAGTACAAACTTCAACCATGGATAGTTATAACTACCTGCCACCACAATGTTGATACATAACTATATACAAACAGTGGAAATAAATAGATAACAAGATAATGGTAAAGCCACTCGCTCCATGCTCCTCCAAAATGCATTTGTAAGAACCCGGACTACTTTGCTACTAAAAAATTACAGTATCCAAGAATTTAAGGGAAAGAAAGAAAAAATTTGGACCAGACAAGGGTCTGGTGTGAGTAAACTTAAAATATATGTTGTAATATTTATAAAACCCTTCAAAAAAGGTACCTTATAGGACCATGCCATACATAAACGTAGACGTTTTTTTACCTAAAGATAACCAAATCATTTCTAATAGAAATCCAGTGATATTATAATAATGTCTAGGGTCTAAAATAAACATATAACATAGCTGAAACGCGTGCATCTCATATTCCAGCATATTTAGTATAAAACTAAGTCCATAAAGCACGTATTGGAATATGAATTCCAATAAATAACAAGGCTACTGGGGTACCGCCTGTCATAGTATATCTCTAGAAAAATGTACCAAAAGCCTCACTAGGACCCCCTACGAGTCAGGACCGACCTATCTGTTCCTGGATAGTATCGAATTGATCATCCCTCGGTTTGCGATCAACAACTGTACTAGGCCCGAAGCATACATCAAAAGGAATAATATCAATATGGATCAGGGATGATCACATCCTAATGGTAGCGAATCACATAGCCCTGAAGCATATCTCCAATTTTAGTTATTACCGGTGTGAGGCTCAAGGCTACGTTTTCCCTTTTTAGAAAATCCTACTTGGAATGCTAACACTGTCCTTCAAACAGCAATGTAATGCCAACATTCATCCATACAAGTTGTTTAGGATATAAACAAGCCAAAGATACTACTTCTACTACATCTTTTTTGGAATCATCCTCAGGATTAGTAGTAAGTCACCCTTGCACTTCAAAGAACTTCGTCTTTGATTTCATCATCTTCAAGTTGTCCCAACTCGAACGCTTATACTGGTTCGAAGTGGTTTTTGGATAACACATGCTTATCCGATCCTGGTCTCTCCGAACCAAAAACTGATAGTTTTCGGTTGACTCAATCCCGGTTCTTTTAGAAGTAAGTGGACTACATAAGAGTCCTAAGAGGATCTCTAATATAACCTTTAAAGCGAGATACATTTCACCAGAATGAGTTCTCCTAAGGGAATCTCAAACTATATGAAATCGCAAAGCTTCCATATACTTTCTAAGTCAAAATAGGTCAAGTTTTCGATTTCAAACCCTCGATTAACACTGAAATCAGACAAGTTAGAAAAGCATCCTTTCCTCGATATAAATGATTAATTCTTAAGTTAGAAACGAGTTCCATACCTTGGAATTTGTTGTTAAGTATAAGATGAAGTACCTTCCATATACTTAATTAATCACAACTCATTTATAGACATTAACTATCTTATACTTATCACGTTTTCGACATTTTAACTTCTCTATTCCTTGTCCAAAATCAAAGTCAGGTAAGTTAGAGCACTAAATGCACCTGGCCCTACCTTAGTTTACGCACTTCGATTCTAGATCCCACAAATAGAAGAAAGCCTACTCATCAGCTTTAAGATCTAAATACAAGGTAACATACTTTCTATAAACTTGTCAACATTTTTAGCACCAGTTTATCATATTTGTTTTATTACTTAATGGCACTGACAAAGAAATCCCTTGTTTAAATCGGTAAATAAATTCTTAAAAAAATATTTAAAACCTCAAACTTCCTTGTAAATATTTATAATGTATTTTTTAAAAGACTTTTCAAATTATTAAAGATAGATAACTCCTTTTATTTTGTAAAAATCATATATTTCCAAGCTACATCCATAACGACTATCGCTATATCTACCGTACCTGTGACGCCCCACCTCTATGCTCACGCTAGCCAAGAACACTACTGGGTAATGCTGTCGACTAGCATGAAGAATAAGGCTGTTGAGGAGCGACCATCTGTGTAATTGCTATGTGCGAGTACTGATATGTCAGAAAATATAACTTACACTTCATTTCAAGAGAAAATCCGACATGTCAAATACAAACTCAAAGCTACCACACAGTGGCTAAGTGGACCTCGGAAACAAATATAGAAATAAACATAACACAAATCAGTCACATACATTCATATCACAAAGGCGGAAACAGATATGAATATAACAGAAAGAAGTGTACATCAAAGTAGTGGAAAAACAAGATCCACTACATCACAAGAGAATAGATAAAGTGCTAGACAAAAGAATAATTATACATCAAGGAGTCTATATCTCAAATGTATAATAGCAAAAACTACTAATCTGAAGTAGTTAGCCAAAAGAATCAGATGATAATCCCTGATAAGAGTCAAGTAAGAGCACCTGAAATACCTCGGTCTGACCCGAGTATTATTTAAGAAGAAAATAATAAACGGATCAGTCTAGCTATAAATATCAGATAAAATGATATAGGATAAGAGATATGACCAAAAACGTATGATAACATAAATGTCATACTATGTCAAGTATACATCAAATAACAACAAAAATCATACAATATCTCAAATCAACTCGAAGCACCAAAAAGAATCACATTCTTTAAATAATTCACCAAAACACAAATATGGACAAAACATATCAATGCCAATCCACGAAAAGTGGTGAAACACAAATTCTAGAAATCACAACCAGAAATCCAGAAATCTCAAAAGGGGGAAAGCCTATCACAAACGGGAGCATGAAAACTCACCAACACATGTATCACAAATGGGTCACTATCCCATGGCGCTAACCATAGAGCCGGTGCAACAACGTAGTACAATAACGGTACGCTCGATGAACCTGATACTCAAGTGATTCAGAACAATGACGTAGTACAATAACGGTACGCCCGATGAACCTGATAAACCGAGACAACGACGTAGTACAATAACGGTATGCCCGATGAACCAAAATGCCAAGACATCGATGTAGTACAATAACGGTACATCCGATGAACCAAAAACCATAAAAAAACACGGGTCGCTAGCCCATAAAGGAATGAGACGAAGCTCAATAGAACGGGGTATAGTCCCCCACGTGGACAAAGAGACATCGCACATTGCTAGTCTAAACCATAAAATGATCATCATCGATCATCAAGAAGTGTCGATTACACTAAGCTGGTAAATATAAAAGTTTAGCTTCATGTCCCATAACCACTTGCTTAACTCAAATATTTACGAATAGATTGTAGATTCCCACTCGAAAATTGTCACAAGAATTTCAGTCGAACAAGTCCAAAAATTAACCGACGAAGTAAACGCAAGTATTTCATACCACTTGTTTTGCTAAGCCGTTTAATTAGATTTTCTCATACGAATGAGGTAAAGGTTTGTATATACTAATAGATTAGAAAACGGTTTTATAAACGCGCTTTGTATTAAAAATAGAGTTGAAATCATCTTTGTAAAAGAGTTTGAATATTTACTACTAGTATAGAAACCTTTGTATTTAGAAGTGACAAATCACAAAAATGATTGTAGAAACAATCAATCACCAAAGATTCACACCCGAAGACGTGAATCAAAACCATAGAAATCGATATCAAATCCATCAAAATGGATATTCCCAAAAATACAAAGAGAGAAGCCATCAAAGTCGATAGTAAGTGATAACAACTATCCGGATAAACTAAAACCGATTAAAATTGGAAACACACATAAAGTAGGCAAATTGGGCTGAGACAAGCAGATTCAGACGTCTGAATTGGATATTTCAAACGTTTGAACCTGAAGCTCTAGGCAATATTTTGCCTAGGCCAATGATGTCCAAATCATATCAGAAGCGATCGGATGAGTGACAATTGCTAGGGGTTGACGCCAAACGACTCACCAAAACTCTCCGACCAACATGTCCAAATGTCATATAAGGATTTTTCATAGATTTTGATTTCAAAACACCAAAATTGGAATATTCATCAAACCAATTCAATTCAAAAGCAAATAGACAAGAAATAGATGTTAGGAATTAATACCTAACACTATCAAAGATATAGACGTAGATGTGAGTTCAAAAACTCACCTTTAAACCCAAAAACACAAGAGATAAGCTATAGAGCAAGGTAAGAACAATCACTCTTCAATGTTAACCCAAGGAGCTTCAATCTAAGCTCAAAAGAAAAACATTTCCTAAGTTAGGGTTTAAAAATTTCTGAAATTGAAGAGGAAATGAGTTGGAGAAGATGAAGAGGATGCTTACATAGGCTTCTCTTACATGTTAGAGCTAGAATTTGCGTTTGCAATTGAATCTAGGGCTTGGAATTTCTATTTCCCATTCTCTTTCCCCATTTTCAGTTGAGCTAGAGTTTTAGGAAATGAATTGAGTGAATGGAGAGGAGAGGGGGCTGAGTTAGGGTATAGGATGAGTTGGGTGAAACCCAAACCCAAGCCCAAAGCCCTAAGTGAAAAATAGCAAAATTCACTCAACTCCAAACATATCAATGCTTATATTCAAAAAAGTCGCAAATACGATTTTGAACTCAATGAAAGTGGTCTCGAGTCCAAATTGTTGAATCTCAAATTTCAATCTTCATTCAAACGTCTGAAATTTCCAATTCAGACGTCTGAATTTGGAAAAACAGATGTTGTCTAGTACAATATTCAGACGTCTGAATCGTTTATTTCAGACGTTTGAAAATGGCAATTTTAGCCTATTTCCTTTCTGGTTTGACTCGAGCAACTTCAGACGTCTGAACGGCCCATTTCAGACGTCTGAATTTCTGTTTGAAGGTGTTTTCAAATAGGCACTTCCAAATAGCACGATCCGCATAGACTTTTCGCTAATTCGACTGTTCTTCTACGAATAGTGACTCTTTTAAACAAAAATCCGACTAACGATGCTATATTTAAATTAAATATTTAAATATACGAATCGTAAAATATGTGGGTTGTTACAGTACCTTTTAAAACTAATTTTTGTAAAACAAATAGCTTTTTAAACTTCATTTCTAAGATATAAATGACTTTAATACCTTGAAAAATGGTTTTAAAAAAAGTCGTTCGTAAACCATTTCAAACACTTTTAGAAGTCAAAGTGGTAAACCACTTAAAAGGGAACATGGGATTTTCAATATCGCAAACAAGTCATCAAATCAAGCGACTATTACTAAGCAACATACATATTCCATAACATCTTACATAATATATAAAAATGTAAACAACATCCATAAGGCGAGGAACTCCTTGGAGTCCCTCTACAAAATTTGTCCCCTACAAATCATCACATATAGGCCTGTCAATGGATACCCGAAAAATCTGAAATCCGTCCGGATCCGTATCCGAAAAACAGATATTATCCGATATCCGAAAAGCAGATGCGGTGATATCCAAAAACAAAATCGAATGCGGATGCAGATATGGGCATATTCGTATCCGAAAAACATCTGTCCGATCCGAAATTTTATGTGTGTTGCCATTTTGTCATTATGTATGTTGCTATTTTATCATTTGAATTAATGTAATATCGTGTAAACTTGTTTGATATTATGTGTGTTGCCATTTAGTCATTTGAAAAAATAATTAGTATTGTAGTGCGTGTATTGTCATTTGAGAAACTGATTGTTTTAGTTCAAAAATATTAGTATAATAAAAATCTTATTCAATTTCGGATGCAGATATTTCGGATATTTTCGAATATCCGCTTTTTATTTTCGGATGCGGATATTTTCGGATATCCGAAAAATATTCGCGGATGTGGATACATATGTTAATTCTCAGATATCCGCGGATATCGGATGCGGATATAGCCATATCCGCATCCGTTTGCATTCGTTGACAGCCCTAATCACATATGCACTTCAAAGTATGTCGTTGCGACCTATTCGCTATGACTACTTCGACTTCATTTCTTTTACTAGTTTCTTGTAAACATCATATGTGTTATCTGCTTCCATGCGGAAACCAAACCAAACAATAATAATCACATACCCTTATACACATAAGCAAATAACATAAATTGTTACAACAAAACAATCAAAATTTAAAGTTGCTTTTAAGTAAGCTTTACTCACTTAAACAAACAAAAACTTCAACCAAACTACCACGACCTTGCAAACGACACACAAACCTAGCTTACTTTTGCAAAACTTGCTCCACAAGACCCTAGGGAGGTTAAATGGGTTCGACTTTGGCTAGGGGGTATGGTCTAGGCTTAAATGGAGGGGTTTGGGCTTGTTTTTGAAGATAAGTGATGTAAAGAGGAATAGAAATGGTTTTAGGAAATAGTTGAAGGAATTACAGAGAGAAGTAGAAACTTTGAAACTATTTCTTTTAAGAAGCCATGAAAGAAGAGAAGTGAAGAGAGTGGAAAGAAAGACGGTTTTGAAATGAAGTAAAATGAAAACTGGAAAGGTGTATTATTTTTATAGAGAATGGAAAGTGGCTAATTACGAAACTACCCCTCCCTTAAAATAAGTAAATAACCTCCATGAAAAGTTGACAACTCACACCCCTTCCTCTTGTTACGTGCATCCCCTGGCTTATCACACTAGCCATCACTTCCCTTTTTTATGTTCTTTTGTAATTATATTTTGTACTTTAACTTTTAAAAATGGAAGAAAAGTCCACTTATTTACTTAACTTCTTAAGTACACTTTTCATTAGTTTTTGGTTAAACCATTTATAATAGTAAATTTGTTATGTTATTTGGATAAATATGTGCACTAATGTACATAACATATTCTAGCAACTTTTAGTCGATGAAAAGTCAAAAATCCAAAAAACAATTTTCGATTTTTCTCCGGACCACTTATTTTTGTAAACCAAATTTCAAAACAAGTTTACCATTATTATTTATTACATAAAAGAGGTCTATATGAGTTATAAAATCCATTATATAATTATTTAAAAATATATCAAATATTCTCATTTAAAGTGACTAAATTTCGGGTCGTTATAGCACACATCACACATCTTCACACACATCGTACACATCACACATCGCACATAGCACACATCACAAACATCGCACACAACATACCTCAAACATCAATTCATTCATATTTATTTAGCAGTATAAGATTTATTCATTTTATTCTTCATTTTCACTTTCATTACTGCTTCCGCTATTATATATATGTTGTTGTTATTGCCACTACTAATGCTAATGCCAGAAGCCGAGTCTACACCTGAGTCTCGTAACTTCTTAGATGCAAAGGAAGACCCTACTCATAAATTTTTTGTAAGCATCCTCATTAGTCTTTAGCTGCACAATAAACACACGTCGCTTCCTCGCCTCCTCGTTTCTCGGTCCCATCATCAACCACCTTGCCTCGTTATGAATTTATCCCCTTGACCCATGCAACAGATTGTGTCCATGTGACGAGGGGGCCATGTCGCCGCAACCATCAGGAAGCTACCCCATGGTCGGTCAATCTAGGATGGGGCTAGCAAAAACTTCTAGCTATCACATCCACGTAAGGGACTTCACACTCCTCGTTCCACTTAAAAGCGAAGATAATCATATTCCCGCTTTAAAATGAAATAAGGAACAATATAATTTACCTCACCCATCAAGTCAGAAATTCAAATAATATCAATTAATATTTTTGTATAATATAGAATAATTCACCAATATCCAAGTATTGAATACTCGGTCTTCAATGAATTACTCGACATTATACTTATGTTGGGTAAACAAAAATACCTCATACAGACGTCCCATATCGTCCGATGAAATACGATTGCAAACACAACACCATCAGTTAATCAATATTAAATAAATTTCAACTTTGCTTATTAATTCTCTCTTGCTTAAATTGTTCTCCAATTCATTATCCTTCATTTTTATTACTTTATAATTCAACACAATGAGTAATTACAACTTCATCTCATTCGTAATTAACAATCAACAATAATCCATATACACATCAATATATAACTTAATTAGTATTTAACGAGATGAAGATTTTTATTTCAATATATTCCACTTTATTTTTTTTCCTCTTTTATTAAAATACTTCATTTAAATGTAATCACAAAACTTCTTCTTTTTATTTCCTTCTCTTTTAAAATTACCATAATTTATTCTCCTATCTAATTTCAAAATCCGTAATTCAAAACATCTTATTTAGTTTCAAAGAAACTTTTGTTCAAACTCATCAATAAATTAAAACCTCAAAATACTTTCACTTCAAATTTCCACTTTAATAACATGGAAATACTACAAAGGAATTTATATTTTCCAAATACCTTTAAAATCTCAAAACCAAAAAAAATTATCGATTCAAAAATATTAGCAAAACCCAACTAGACAACTTCAAAATCATTATTTAAAATCCTCATTTATTTCAAAAACTTCTTATAAAAATATTAATCCACTAAACTAAAATTTCATTTTAAAAATAATACATTCCGTTGAAAATTCACTTCACATTATATTGAATCCCAGTAGTTAAAATTTTCATTCAGTAAATAATTTACATTCAACTTGTAACCACTTCAAAATATTATTTTATAAATTTCTCATCTATTAAATTCAAACTATGCATCATTGTTAAAAATAAAGATTTCAAACATCATTTCATAATTACCCTCTACATATTCTTATAATCATCGGTCAATAAAATTATAAATCTTCAAAATTCCTCATTTTATCAAAATATGAAAATTCATCATTTTCCAAAATAATTTCCATTTTTAGAATCCTCAAAATTATTCCACTTATATATTTTTCCAAAAGTATTCCTCTTTCAAAATTTTCTATAATACAATAATCTCAATATCAATTAAAAACATCTTTCTAAAGTAGGAAAATAGGCACAAGGTAAAATTTAGGCTGAAGGACAACAAGTTTGTTTTTTAGGCTGAAGGACAATGCTAGTTATAACTAGCATTTTGCATAGTGTAAAGCTGAATATAATGCTAGATATGACTAGCATTGTGTATAGTGTAAAAGTTGAATATAATGCTAATTATAACTATCATTTGTTTTTCAGCCTAAAAATAAAACTTCATGTCCTTCAGCCTATTTTTTATTCAAAGTTTGTCCTTTTCCCTAATTCCCTCTTACTAGAATTTGTTATTTATTTCCAAAATAATTTAATCGTTCCAAATTTAATCATTTAATTTATTTACCTCTTTTTCTAACAATTCTTAAAATCATTCAATCATTTGCAAACATCTAATTACTATCAAATATCGTAAATCAACCATCCAACAGTAATCATCAAAACAACAATTAAATCGTAGTTCACAACATAACTCCATCCGATTTAAAACAACATCAATTATCGATCATCACAAATAACTAATTTCATCCAATAAATCAACAATCCATTCGACCAAACAAATCAAGTAATTATATAGGGAAATACGCATCAATTAAAATAAAATAGACATAGTTGTGAGTGAGATAACTCACAAAATCGATGCCTGAACTATCCATGTAGCGACCGTTACGGACCTATGATTTTCAGCCTTCAACTTCTTGCTCACACCAACAGCCCTAATTCTTCGCCATCATTATGATGCTGCACCACTACCATCAAGAGCAGCAAATCACACACTTGCATCACCATCACCAGCTTTAGATCTAAACCGCCATCTCATCCAACCACAACCATCCTCCATCACAATGTTCGAGATCTGCACTTCAAATAGCCATCATCAGAAATCGTGCACGTCTTCAAGCCCTAGTCACGTCTGTCCTTCCCTCACTCAAGCACATAGTCACACCTCCTCCCTAATAAGTTTGCCCCAAGTTCTGCATCCAAAAATTCATGCATCATCCCCAGGTCGCATCGTGCAAAATCACCACCGCACGCAGCCTCACCAGGCTGAACTCACTCATACCCTCATCCATCATTCGTGATGTCATCTAAAACACGACCCTTCCTTACATCGATCATCGGTCTCTGCTTCACCGTCGATGTTGAAGTCAAAGCGCCTTTCTGCGTAGATTTTTTTTTAAATTAACTGCCATGATTTCAATTTTTGGAAATTAGGGTTACAGGGGGTATGACTTTGTATTCAAATAGGGGAGGGAGATTTCTAGAAAATGGTAGAAAGGAATGAATTAAAATAGGCTTGGGCTGGTTTATTTTGGATAGATTCCAATTGCCTATGTCCATTTGTTTACTCGTTTCTTTCCTTTTAACAACTCATTTAATTTATTTGCAAATTTACTTCAATTTAATATTAATTGATTTATACTTCATTATCTAGATTATATATCATTAACTGCACAATTTCCTTCACTTTGATACTGCTTATTTTTATTTCATCGTCTATTGTACTATTAGAAAATAAATTTGTTTTCCAACCACTTCAATCATACAAAAATTATTTACACTTTAAAAATATTTTATATTGATTCATACATTTTATTTAATTCAAAAATTATTCATTAAAAACCCTACTCCAGAGAGTAGAGCTAGCGAATTCGATAGGCCCGCCTCTACCGACCCCCCGTTTAAGCCGAGTTCTTATAGCGGCAATTTTTTATCTTGAGGCTCACTCATTTAAGAGATCATTACATGTCTCCGCAAATAATAAGCTACTAAAGTGCAACTGCCAAGGCTTGAACCCTCTCCCTTTGCTATGGAGTTGGGAACCCCTGGCAACTCCACTATTAATTTAATCCAATTTATCCAAACAAAATCTTCTATTAAATAGAATTTAATTAAATAAAAATTTATTTAAAATATTTATCATTATAAATCGAATTCAAACAATTTTATTTTATTTTATTTGTTTATTTATACAACGTAGAAAGTAAGGCTGTTACAGACTTCCCCCCTTAAGAAAATTGCATCCCCATAATTTCTTAAAGGGAAGGTGACATACACAACTCATACCCTGACTTTGTTCATTTTCAACTCTCTTCTATCAAACTCAACCACTCGATCTATGTGGCTCTCACACTTCAACTCATTTTATCGTATGCAATAATAAATAGATTCAAATAACGACTTTCTATTCTTCGCATACGATAAATTTTATAAAAAATTTCTAAGTGTCGGATTGTTTGGAAGTTTGATAGAGTCACCTTTGTACGGAGAGAATTTCAAAAAATCAAAACACAAATATATCATAAAATATACATACGTCCCAACACGGGGCATCCCGAAACACGAGGAAACAATATAATATCATATCATATATCGATATACAGTAAAAAAATGTACCTTTATTTAGCATTATAAGCAAATTTGCTAATTATTAAGCGAGCAGAAGCGAGCCAACATTGCCGATAAGCCCAAACATGCTTCGTTTGTACCTATACTCAATCAAATTTGCATATAAGCTTCAGTTGAAGTGATAAGTTGGATATGAATTCATTTAATTCCATGGCAACATAGGTTCTAAGTTTCAGCCACATTCCGACCAAATGTTAACTATCAAAAACTCAAAATTAGACAGTGATATAAAAATGTGAGTTATTGCATAATGTGTTAAATTTCCAAAACTACTCTCGAATTGCAAACATGTCACCTATATCATGAGTTATTTTGTCTTTTGCCAAAGAGGGTAAAATCTGAAGCCATATGTGAAATGCAGCCCCACTTCAAAAATTAACATTTATAGCCATTAAAACATCAAAATTTCACAAAACACATCCAACAAAAGTTGTTGCTTAAGTTTCGAGCTTTTCGGAATGGGAAAAATCATCGAAATCGGACAAATCATTCAAAGGTTATGAGCAAATGAATTCAACTTAGTTTTATACAATTTGCATTTCACGACAGCAGAACTATCCCTTGAAATTTATATTTTAACCTCACTTAAACTCAAAATTTGTCATTTCACTTCAAATGAAAATTATTCTCCAATGACACATTTTTCTAACAAAGTTGAAATCGTTAAAAATGGATCAATAGTTTGTGATTTAAAGCCAAATTAATCATAGTATTTCAAATCACTCTCAAATGACTTCACTTCTAAAACATTACTAAATTTATTTATCAAACTATTATTAAATTTACAAATCTCTTTCAATAATTATTATGTCACTTCTAATTATATATATATATATTTATTTATTTATCATCACCTTCCTTTCAAAATCTTTAGATACTTTGAAACCATTTTTTCCAAAACTTTCATCAAATCTTCTCGAATGGTATTTATCTTACTTCAACTAAATCAATCCCAATATATTTCATTAGCATCAAAATCTATATATATATATTTCATTTATCATCATCGTTATTTTTTACAATGCATCATGTTCTAAACATCTTTACAACACACATCCAAATCACAAACATCATATAATATGGTAGGAATACAATCGCAAAATCACATACCATACAAATTCCAAATTCAAATAAATTTACAAATCTAGATAATTCCACACCACGAATTTTTAGTGGCTTACTTCGCCAATTGGCTGTAGTGTTGACCATGTGATCAACATTGCATCGCCATTGACTTCAGTTATCCACTAATGCTTGTTGGCTGCAATCACCACATCAAATATCTAAATATAGAAAAATAAATTTGTTTTTTTCAAAACAATTCACTACCTCACCATAATAATAATAACACTTATATATATATATATATTCTTTTCAAAACTCAACTCGAATATTTCTTTAGAATACCAATTTTTTTGAAAAACATCTTTTTTAAAATATTAATTACACTTTTCCTCAAATTAAATATTTTTTCAAAACAATAATTATTTATTCCTTAAAACATTTTTCTCATTTCAAAATACTATACATATCACTCTAATTGCTTCAAAATCGTTAATATAACCTTCTTTGAAATATTATTTCAAATATTGGTTTTTAATATAACTCAAAATATATTATTCTCTTCAAAATAATTCATCACACTTCAAAATCTTGTATCCATTTTTCTCTTTCTAGTATTTAGGAATCCCTATCGATAATGTTAGCCAAACATATCGATCAGAATTCTTAAGCCCTCAATGGACAAATTAATACAAAGTCAGCTTCAAAAACTCTTTTAAATATTTACTTGTAGAACAACTTAATCCTTTATAAAAACATTCGCTTACTTCTACTAAAACATCTCTCCAACCCACATATATATTCCCAAAAAGATTTTTAATCAAACATACGCTTGCTTATATCAAAAGGTTTATAAATAATCAATCGAGTACAATAAAAAATACTCGACTTACAAAATCCCAAACATCATTAATCAACCATCCAGAAAATAAAAAAGCAAGCCTTCTTTATGTTTATTTTAATCACATCTAATTTTACATAAAAATCAGTGCGACTATGCAAAGAAATCAAAACATCAATCATCTAATAAAAGCTGCCAAACAATCAAAATACTTAGCAGAAAGCAATCTTTATGCTCCCGCCACACCACTCTGGTCACTATTGGATCTTCTCACTCATCTTGTCTCATCATAATTTAAAATCATGAAGTATTTTCTCCGAGATTCAAATTAGGGTATTTTACAGCTTCCCTAAGCGAACATCTTCCTTTACACTTCAGAGCTACACTAAGGTCTACATTCTTCATCCATACTGACACTACTAGTCAAATAATTTACTTTTACAACTTCAACTTCCATCTACTCTCATACAGAGACTTATACTCAGCAAAAGGTAGAAAAATAAATTATATTATAAGAAAAATACAAGAACGTCCCCAGATGATCAACCCCATAATTATCATATACTCCTATAATCATTTAAGTATAATATACCACACACGGTAACATCCCTAATTTTTAATTAACATTATTAAGAAAATCTAATTTAATAAATTTAATTTAATAATATAATGTGATAAGGAGAATGACGTTTGATAACTAATTGGGTTAGGTATGAAGTAACCAATTACAAAGATTGTTTAAACATAGAATAAAAAAGGAGTAATAAGAAGGGAATAATGAGAATAATTCCTTAATACATTCCCTAAACCCTTCGTCTCTCATTCATTCTCATTTAATTATTAAAAAAGTAAAACCTAAAAGGAGGCCGACCATCAACTAAAGAAAAAGAAGAGGAAACTTAAGAAATTCAAAGAGGAAAGCTTAAGGGAACTAATCTACATCAAATCACAATCTCTCTTATCCAATCAAGGTGAATAATTATTTATGGATTTAGGATTGATTTCAGAATTGGTTGTAATAATATATCATGCTTAGATCGATAATATCATTATTTGATTGAATGTTGGTTTGTTGGAATTTCATGGAATTATTTTAGTGGGTTTTAAAGGCAAAAACCTAATTTTTATTCTTCTACTGACCTAAAATTTGAATATGTTGTGGAAAACATTATTTAGGGACAGGTTTTGATTTTCATAATTTTTCAAGTTCATATGAATACTTTATGAATTTTCAAAGAGGAATATGTGCATTTATATAGTTTTTAATTATTAAAAATAATTAAATTAATATTTTAATCTTGAAATTTTTGTATATAGAAGAAGGAATTCAGATTTTTGGTGATTTATGAGGAATTTTCCCTAAATGTTATGATATTCTATGAATTTATTATTCCAGAAAAGCTTTTAATTAATATTAGTTAATGATATAAACTATAAGGGTTTGTAAATTGCTTTGAGAAGGTAGAACATGACCTACTAGAATTTCTGAATAGATTATGAAATGCATTTTTTTATCCAATGATCATTTGGCAAGAGGCAAGAGTTGGGGAAAGTATTATCTTAAAAAAAAAGATTTTAACTTGTATACGAAGATGTCATTAGAGGCTCGATATCTATGATTCATTGTGACTCGAAAACTATAAATGCTGATGCATGTGGTAGCTACTCAGTAGCTATGTGATGTATAAAATTTCATAGGGACTCGACACCTTGTGTTTTACCGGTTCGATATTTCATGACATATAGAGATACAATAACCTTATGGTCAAATACTCAACAACTTTCTTTTTGACTCAACAACTTTAGGTTTTTTGGGGCTCGACACCCTCAAGTATAGACGTGGAAACCATATGTGTTTTCAAAGGACTTGATACCTCATGTTTTACAATGACTCGATAGCTTCTGTGTAGCTATTCGATAGCTATATTTTAAGCGGCACAATGGACGTATGTTTTACAAACCCCATGCGTATGTTTTAGAGGCTCAATAGCCCATGTTACCTTTTGGTTCGACAAGCATATTTAGTGATATGATAGCCGTATGTTTAAAAAACTAGATAACCATGTTTTAGAGGCTCGACAACTATGTTTTTAGTAGTATGAAAGCCACATGTTTTATAAACAAAGTAGCAATTCTTCAGAGGCTCGATATGGAGACTCAACAACTATTTTTTTAGCAGCATGATAGCCATATGTTTTACAAACTAAATAGCTATGCTTTAAAGGCTTGATAACCCATGTTTTCTAAAGGCTAGACAACCATATTTTGATAACAAGTGTTTTAAAAGCTATGTAAAGATGTAGTGCTTTCGCACAAGATTTTGGCTAAGTGTTGGGCTATGTTTTCCTTGTTCTAAAGAATGGTTTCAAGTAGTTAATCATTTCTAAAGACAAATGTTTTCAAGGAAATGAAATAATTTTTTAGTCAAATTTTATATGGACTTTGCCAAAAGAAATTGTTACTTAAATTTAAGTAAATTTGATTAAGTAAATTTTATATGGACTTTGCCAAAGGAAACTGTTTCAAGTATACTATGATGACTGATGTTATATGTTCTTGTTATCATTTGATCAGTTAAATTTGCATATTTTTTCATTTTTCATACTCACATCTTCATTACCCAACATTGCATCTTGGGATTTAGGAACAAAATTACCAGTTAGGTTGTTCTAGTAGTGAGTATGATCAGACTAAACTACTGAGTAAATTGAATTGAATCCATGAGATCAGATAGATTAATTATGTTAGGATGCCTTGAACTGGTCAAAAGATATGACTCATGGATTTAAAACCAGATAAGACTGAGGTGGACTAGTTTAGGGTCACGTTCTATGCTTCAACCGTTAGCCCTCAATTGGTAAAGGTCCACGATTTAAGTGCATAGGGCTTTGTCAGTAGTGAGGCTAAAAGATGTTTACACAAAGAAAGGAACTCGTAGCTCTATATACTTAATGTATTATTTAATTTGTTTTCCTCCTATCGTATTTGGATATTTTTGGGACATCTGGTTATGTTTTAGCCCGAGTCTGCCTGATAGGTTATTAGTTAACCTGTAAAAACTAACAGGTTCATAGCAACTCTAGGAAAACTATGATCTGAGATAGACGGTCCATTTTATTAGGTGGGTAAACTTTGGAAATGCATAACCCTTTATTGACAAACTAGTCATACTTACCCATTTTGCATGCAAATGATCATATTATGTTTTGTTCTAACCATTATGGTTGCAGGTGCATGATTTATGTTAAACTGAAATATTTTGATAAGGTACTAGTGAGGGGAAAGCCTGTTCCGTTCTACGGCGTTATCTCACTAGATATCTGCTTTTGGTTCGAGATGGTATAATACTATTTTCACTAGATTTTTTTATCTAACCCAAAGTTTCTATTTTCCCCTTAAACTGTCGGTACTCATTGAGTAGGTCGGGAGTAGGGTTTTTAGGTTTAGACGAATAAGCTTCCGAAGACGTGTAGGAGGCAATCTAATGTTAGGAGTTTATTATCATTATGTTGTTTGAAGTTTATGCTATGTTTGAATGGATGTAATGATAGAATTTATAACTATCAAGTAGTTAAACTCTGATCATCCAAGTGTCATCTTCATATGTTGCTCTTGGAATATAATTGTAATTATTATATTTTCTCCGAATGTGGAATCGATGAGATTATGTAATGACTGTGAAAGTTTATTAATGAAATGTGTTTTGAAAATTTTCATATTCATGTTTTCTTGATGTTATAGATACAATTAACTAATCTCATTTTGTCATTGGTAAATAACACTACAGATGACTTTAGCATCAATAGCGCTTATTTTCAGGCCTCAAAATAAGGGATGTTACAACATGGTAACAGAGCATAGGTTTATATAAAACTTAAAAGAAAATTTGAAAATATAATCCAAATAAATCAGAGAATAAGATTGGGGTATGGGATAACGCTATAGTAACGTACTTGTTATTGCTATTTATAAGTATGTATTCTATCTATATTCTCCCTTTCTCTTGGACCAGCCTTCTATATCCTATGAAAACTCAAAGGCAGATCACAAGAAAGCAAATCAAGATATTGAAGCAGGAAATGAAAGAGTGAATCTAGGTGGAGGAAGCACCACAACTAATGGAATTGTTCGACCAAGAACTAGAAGGATTCTGAGTCGACTAGCAATGCTAATCCGAATGCAAATGCTAATGTGAGTGTCGGAACTCCATCAGTAGATATGGGGTATATATGTTAGTTCTTCGTGAATATGGTGCAATATGGTTTTGGGAGTATACGCTGGTAATGCAGGAGGTGCTGATCCCAAGGTACACGCTCGCAACAATTATGCCACATTCAGCCTTTAATTATACCCGTCTTAGAGGAAGGCCTTTTCATGGAATGGAAAGTGCCATTGAAGTTGAGGATTGGTTGTTGCATTGTGAAAGGACCTTTGCTAGCTTAGGCTTGGGTGATGAGTAGAAGAGGAGGTTGGCTTCTAAGAAATTGCAAGGAGCTTCTTTGTATTAGTGGAATAGTGTGACTATAGGAATACCATAGGAGAATTTGACTTGGGCTAGATTTAAAAGAAGATTTGAGGAAAAGTTCTTGTTCGAGATAGCTAAGTCAACCTTACTTAGGAAGTTTGTTGAATTAGAGTAGGAAGGGATGTCTTTACTGGAGTATGCAACTAAGTTTGATGAGTTGGTCAGATACGAATATGCTATTATTGATACTGTGATAAAGATGAATGAGAAGTTCATTTGTGGGCTGAAGCTAGAGATTTCTAGGCCAACTATGCCGCATCTTAGAGATCCATGTGACTTGGTGGCGGAGATGGTGTTAAGAAATGAGGAAATGCTTTTGACATTCGGAGGTGATAAGCCTATGGAGACTCAAGGTTTTCAAGGAAAGAAAAGGAAGTTCTTTAAGAAGAAGGGAGCACATAAAGGAAGAGCTACCAAGAAAGGGAAGGTTAATGCTGTTTTCTATAAGTGTGATAAGAATGGGCACTTTGCTAATGAGCGTCGATCTGGTGATGGAAAGAAGGTTCTGGGAAAGAAGGGTGTGAAGTGTTACGACTGCAACCAGATGGGGGCATTACAAGAATGAGATGTGACCATTTATAAATTGAGTTATTAGGTCATGCATTTACCTGCAATTTGCATGTATTTGATTTTGTGGGTTTTAGGATTGTTCTGGATATAGATTAGTTAGGCAGATATGATGCTATGATATTTTTCCAAGATAGGGAGATAATGTTAAGAGACCATAATACCCGTGATCGAATTATATTCTCAGTAGAAAATCCAAGTCCAACTGTATGTGCTCTACTGGGTGCAATGGAAGTGGAAGATGAGGTGAATCAGATTTTCATTGTAAGAGAGTATGAATATGTTTTTGATCCAGTTACGGGACTACCACCGAGATGAGCTATTGATTTTTTTGAATAGGTCTTTTACCTAAAGCTGAACCCATAAGTAGACCGCCAAGAAGAATAACACCTACTGAGATGAAAGAGTTAAAGGTGCAGCTGGTGGACTTAGAACAAAAGAATTTTATTAGGCCAAGCAATTCTCCTTGCGGAGCAGTCATGGTGTTCGTGGAGAACCAGAGGGTCATTAAGGATATGTATTGATTATCGTAAGTTAGATGAGAAGATGATAAAGGATCGGTATCCTTTGCCGAGAATAGATGATTTGTTCGATTAATTAAGTGGAGCCAAGGTATTTTCTCAGTTGGATTTAGCAACAAGGTTCCATAAATTGAGAGTGGGGGAGGACAGCATTCCATTAATGACGTTATGAATAAGATATGGTTCGTATGAATGATTAGTCATGCCCTTTGGCTGACCAATGCACCTGCTTTATTTGTGTTGATGAATCTAATCTTCTAAGAGCATTGGGTAGATTCGTGTTATTTTTTATAGATAACAATCTGATATATTCTAAGAATGAACGAGTTCATGAGGTTCATCTTAGAATTGTGTAGAGACGTTAAGGCAACATCAACTAAAAGCAAAGTTTTCAAAATGGCATTTTTGAAAGAGAGAAGTGAAGTTACTTGGTTATGTAGTTTTAGAGGATGGGTTATCAGTAGATCTAGCTATGATTGAAGCTGTTAATAATTGGAAGAGACCCGAGATTGTAACCAAGATAAGGAGCTTTCTAGGGTTAGCTGGCTATTATTGGAGATTCATCAAGGATTTCTCTCTTATAGCGACACCTGTGACCAAACTAACAAGGAAGGTCATAACGTATGTTTGGATCGATAATTGTGAAGAAGCATTCTTAAAGATAAACCATTTATCGACTAATGCCCTCGTGTTAGTTTTCTAGATGGAAATCAAGAATTAGTGTATAACGATGCATACGAGACAAGGTTAGGAGCTGTGTTAATAAAAAGTTAAAAGTGACCGCCTTCACTTTTCGACAGCTTCGACTATATGAAGTTAGATATGACTCATTATTTGGAGTTAGCAGTAGTGATCTTTGCTTTGAAAGATTATAGACACTATCTTTTGGGAGAATGATTTGAGTTATTTATGGATCATAAATCTTTGAGGTATTTATTCTCTCAGAAGGAGTTGAATATGAGACAACAAAGGTGGTCGGAGTTTTTGGCAACTTATGATTTTGGCATTGAGCATACGCCAGGGAAACGAAATAAAGTTGCAGATGTACTTAGCAAGAAACATCAGAATGTGGTGTTAGCCATGTTAGCAAAATGGAAATATTTAGAGACATTGACTAAGTGCGGTGTATGGTTGAGGTCGATGGCTAGTTCTAGTCGGACTACTGCGATGTTGTCATGTTTGGAAGTACGATCGATAATGATCGAAAGAACTACGTCTAAGTAGAGAGATGATCCATTACTAGTTGAACAGATTATAAGACTTGAAGATGGAACTAAGATTAATGATTTAAAAGATTTTAGTCTTGACCAGATTGGATGGTTGAGGAAGAAAAGATGATTGTGTGTTTCAGGTGTTTGTAACCTAAGGAAGGAAGTTCTTAAGGAGTGTCATCAATCGATACTATTTATTCTAATGGCACTAAAATGCATCAGGATACAAAGAGGAGTTTCTTCTGGGAAAGAATGAAAAGAGATCTGGGCTTTTGGGTAAAGCAATGTTTGAATTGGCAGCAAGTAAAAGCCGAGCATCAGAAACCAAGTAGATTGCTTCAACCTTTAGAAGGGCCACTTTGGAAGTGGGATTCATTATCCATGGATTTTATTGATGGGTTTCCAATTTCAAATAAGGGAAATAAAAGTAGTGGGTCATGGTAGATAGACTGACCAAGAGTGCACACTTTATTCCCTTTAAGTCGACAAGTATGACACCTACCTCGGCAAAGTTGTTTATGAAATTGTAAGACCGCATATGATTCCTAGTAGTATAGTCAGTGACAGAGATACTTTGTTCACTAATAAATTCTGGAAGAGTCTGCAAAAAGTGTTAGGTACCATGTTGAAGATCAATACCTCTTACCCTCCACAAACGGATTGGTAAACAAAAAGAGTTAACAAAGTTCTTGAAGATTTGTTAAGGGCTTGTGTACAAGACTTTATTGGGTCATCGGAAGACCGTCTGCACTTAGTCAAGTTTCCCTATAATAACTGTTATCAAACTAGTATAGGAATAGCGCCTTTCAAAGCTCTTTATGGAAGGCCATGCAAATCACCAGCATGTTACTTGGATACTGGAGACAGATTGATTCTTTGTAATGACCCAAGATTTTATCACTTTGATTTTTGGAATATTTAATTAGTTTTAAATATTCGATTTAGGGTTTTTAAAATATAATTGAAATCTATGTTTCAAATAGTTGTCTGATTTTTGATAACATATTTTTAATTTAATTTATAGAATTGTTCTATAAAATTTTGATTTGGAAAATAATTGAACTTTTGTTTGACGTATTTTACGTCAAACGTTGTTAATTTTGAAATTTAATAGAATAAGTTAACTTGCTTGTTATATTGTTGTTTTGCAATCGCGTCACAATTTGTACTCAATCGCATTCTATTTTCCATCGTTCGCGGCTCATATACGAAAGCCGTAGGGTGTAGTGGACACCCTAAACCAATACACACATATGTACACAATAGTACATAGCTTTGTCCCCTTGTTTGCCCCTCACTCTACCTGCCTTGTTCTCCTTGTCTCCTGCTATACTTCCTAGCCTAGATTCTGCCTTGTCTATGGGTGTAGGTCGTGGGTTGCAGAGGGTATGTTGTTGTTCTTTATGCTCTATAATTGATTCCTAGCATGTTCTTTCCTTTTTTCTTATGCTCTATCATTTTTGAAAACATAGAAATAAACTCCATCCCCAACTTCTAAAATCATTCACTCCCATTCTACTCACAATTAGCTAAAATGACCAAACAAAAGTTGTTCATGTTGGTCTCTAGTATTTTTAGAAATTGACCGCTTGAGTTTTCATTGAGAAACGAGAGAGAGAAAATCAAATAATAGGGAGAAGGAAAAATTGTTCACATATTTCAAAAATCAAATTCTCTCATTTCGTTGGGGATAGACCGATGCCGTATGCATCGTTGGAGTCATATGGAGGAGTAGTATTTTTGGTGAAGTTTCGGCACCATTCAATGAGTTTGGCGGGGTCTGATGGTTGTTTGGGTGGTTGCGAGAGGGGTTTTGACATGATTTTTGTTTGTGTTTGGATTTTCGCAAGAGGAAATTCAGATTTTTGTTAATTTTTGGGGAAATTTCCTTAAATGTTATGGTTTTCTATGAATTTGTTATTCTAAATAAGCTTTTAATATTAGTTGATGATATTAACAATAAGGGTTTGTAAATTGGTTTGAGAAAGTAGAACGTGACCTATCAGAATTTCTGAAAAGATTATGAGAAGTATTTTGTTATCCAATGGTCATTTGGCAAGAGATAAGAGTTGGTGGAAAGGTTTATCTTTAAAAAGAAACAAATCAGTTTTTAACTTATTTATGGAAATGCCATTAGAGGCTTGATACCTATGATTCATTATGACTCGACAACTATAAAGGCCGATGCATGTGATAGCTACTCAATAGCTATGTGATGTATAAACTTTCATAGGGACTCGACACCTTGTGTTTTAAGGGTTTGGATATCTCATGGCATGTAGAGACTCAATAACCCTATGGTTTAGAGACTCAACAACTTTCTTTTTGACTCGCCATCTTTAAGATTTTAGGGGATCGACACCTTCAAGTATAGAGGCGGCAACCCTATGTATTTTTAAAGAACTCGATACCTCATATTTTTCAGCGACTCGATAGCCTCTGTATAACTATTCGATAGCTATATTTTTACTGGCACAATAGTCGTATATTTACAAACCCATAGCTACGTTTTAGAGGCTTGATAGCCCATGTTCTGTATTGGTTCGACAACCATATTTAGCGGCATGACTGTCGTATATTTAACAAACCAAATAACTATATTTTAGAGGCTCGATATAGAGACTCGACAACTATGTTTTTAGCTGCATGACAACCACATGTCTTATAAACCAAGTAGCTATGTTTTAGAGGCTCGATATTGAGACTCGACCACTATGTTTTTGGTGGCATGACAACCATATGTATTATAAACTAAATATCTATGTTTTAGAGGCTCGATCGCACATGTTTTCTAGAGGCTCGACAACTCTGTTTTGTTCACAAATGTTTTAAAAGCTATGTAAAGATGATAGTGCTTTGGCTCAAAATTTTGGCTAAGTGTCGAGCTATGTTTTCCTTGTTTTAAAGAATGGTTTTAAGTGGTTAGTCATTTGTAAAGATAAATGTTTTTAAGGAAATTAAATAGTGTTTTAGCCCAATTTTATATGGATTTTGCCAAAGAAAATTGTTACTTAAATGCAAGTAAATTTGGTTATGTCAATGACTATCGATTAAACATACTATGATGATTGATGTTATATGTTCTTGTTATCATTTGATTAGTTATGCATATTTTGTCATTTGTCATACTCATATCTTCGTTATGCAACATTGTAGCTTGGGATTTAGGAACATAATTACCGGTTAGGTTGTTCCAGTAGTGAGCATGGTCAAACTAAACTCCTGAATGAGTAGAATTGCATCCAGGAGGTCAGATAGATCAATTATGTTAGGATGCCTTGAACTGATCAAAAAGATATGATTATGGATTTAAAACCAGATAAGGTTGAGGCGATTCTAGTGTGTAGGGCTTTGTCAGTAGTGAGGCTAAAAGATGTTTATGCACAGAAAGGAACTCATAGCTCTATATGCTTACAATATTGTTATTTTTCTTCCTAATTGTATATGGAGATTTTAGGATATCTAGTTATGTTTTGGCCCAAGTTAGCCTGATAGGTTATTAGTTGGCCTGTAGAAACTAATAGGTTAACAGTGACCCTAAAAAAACTATGATTTAAGATAGACAGTCCATTTTATGGGATGTGTAAACTTTGGGAATGCATAACCCTATATTGATAGAGTAGTCATACTTACCCATATTGCATGCATACGATCATATTATGTTTTGCTCTAACCATTGTGGTTGTAAGTGCATGATTTATGTTAAGATTGGCATACTTTGATAAGATACTATTGAGGGGAAAACCTGTTCTATTCTACAATGTGGTCTCACTTGATATCTATTTTTGGATCAAGATGGTATAATATTATTCACAACAGACTTTTTGTCCGACCTGAAGTTTTTGTTTTCCCCCTTAAACTCTCGGGTACTCATTTGAGTAGGCCAGGAGGTTTTTAGGTTTAGATGAATAACCTTTCGGAGACGTGCACGAGGTAGGCTAATATTAGGAGTTTATTACCGTTGTGTTGTTTAAAGTTTATGCTATGTTCGAATCAATGTAATGACATAGTTTATACTTGTCAAGTTGTTAGACTTTGATCATCCAATGGGGCATCTTCATATATCGCTCTTGGAATATAATTGTAATTATTATATTTTCTCTGAATGAGGAATCGATGAGATTATGTAATGAATGTGAATGTGTTTTGAAAATTTTCATATTCATGTGCTCTTGATCTTATAAATACAATTAACCGATCTCATTTTGTCATCGAGGAATAACACTATGGATGACTGTAGCATCAATATCACTTATTTTCGGGCCTCAAAATGGGAGATGTCAGCCAAAAAATTAAAATACTTAGCGAAAAGCAATATATAATCGGTAAAAACATCATTAAAATTAGAAAAAATGTTAATGCTATAATTATTAATGTTAAAAATATTATTATTATGTTTAAAAATCTTAATACTATTACTAACATTATTAAGATATTCTTTGAAATGATTATTTTTAGCTAGTCTATATTTAGGATTTGAGATCCAATTAAAACAAAATGATGATATTATAAAAACCAATTTGTTTAAATGACTATTATTATCATTAAAAAGTCTTTGGTTTCTCTCAAACCAAATATACCAACAAATTATAATGAATAAAGTGTCAAGTAAAAATTTATTTTCCTTTTTAAACTTAAATCTTAAATTATTCTAATAGTAATCACAGTCAGTAACTTTAGTTGTAAAGTTAAAGTTATAGATTTTGTATTATTCAGAATGTAGTAAGTATCCATGCAATCATAATACACATGTTTAATATCTTCAAGATACAAATTACAAAAAGAACATTTATTATTAATTTGCATATTTTTTCTTTTTAAAAATTCTATAGTATTTAGTTTATCATGCATGATTAACCACATATGAATTTTAGATTTAAGAGGAGCATTTGTTTTCCAAATAAGTTTAAAAGAGTTATTAGCTACTCCCGAGAAATTAAGAAAGTTATAAAAATAATTAGAAGTAAATTTCTTACTCTTATCCCATTCCTAACTAATGTTATCATTTTCATTATCAATATTATATAAATTCAATCTAGCATAAAGCAGAGAAAGTTGCCTAAGAGTTGTACATTCTAAAATTCTATTAAAACTAAAATTCCAAAAGGGGTCATTATTTGGAGAGAAAACATCTAGAATTAAAGCATTCTTAAAGTTACAAATTTCGAAAACCTCTTTAAATTCTATCCTAAGAGGAATAACAGAAATCCAACAGTCATGCCAAAAAGAAAGTATTATTTTCTGAATGAACAATAGTATTAGTACCAAGGTTAAAAATCTCATAACATTTTAAAATTGATTTCCAAAAATTAGACAACTTATTTATTACTATGGGTGTAATTTGGTATAAACTATTACTACCATTATAGTAATGCTTAGAAATAATTTCTTTCCAAATAGAATTATCATTAATATCCTTAAATTTCCATAACCACTTCCATAATAAAGCTAAATTCATGTTATGTAAATTAATAACTCCTAAACCACCTTCCTTTTTTGATTTACAAACGGTTTCCCAAATTGAATAAACATTTAAGACTACTGTTGGGATTATCACCACTTCATAAGAAGTTCCTTCTTATTTTATTTATTTTATCAATCACCCATTCTGGAAAAAGATCATATACATCCAATAGATCGGGAGAGCTGATAAAACTAAATTGATAAGAACTAATCTACCCGCTCTCGATAAAAATCTCCCGTTCCAGTTAGAAATTCTATTTTTAATCTTATCTATTATAATTAACCAGTCATCATGCTTAAGTTTAGTTGGTCTAATAAAAAAACCATGATAATCAAAAGGGAAAGTCATAGTTTTACAATTAAGCATATTAGCAACTAAACCTTCAACCTTATCAACGTCATTTAATACTAAAATAGAATTTTTATCAAAATTAATTTTTAGCCTTGAAAGAAGTTCAAAGCTGTATAAAATAAATTTAAGAGTAACGACATGATTAGGCAAATGAGAGGTAAAAAGCAAGGTATCATCCGCAAATTGAAGAATAGAGCGACCATTGCGAGAGATTTCATTACCAACGTTCCCCAAAGAACCATTACCTACCGCTTTTTTAATTACCATGGCAAAACCATCTATGGCTAAGTTAAACAAAAGAGGTGATAAAGGATCATCCTGCCTTAAACCTCGTTTAGATTGAATTTTATTCCCTAAAATACCATTAACCATTATACTAGAGTTATCAGTTTTAAGCAATGTAAAAATCCAGCCAATCCATTTACGACTAAAACCTCTAGTTAATAACATATCAAATAGAAAATCCCAATCAACCGAACCGAAAGCTTTCGCAAAGTCTAGTTTTAGTAGAGGATATGTAATATTATTTTTTACAACAATGATTAATGTATTCTTGAACAGCAGCCACTCCATTAGTGATATTTCTACCCTTTATGAAAGCAGATTGTGAACAATCAATTAGATCATTCATTCTAGTGTTAAGTCTATTAGCTAAAACTTTTGAAATAATTTTAATAGATCAGTTAATTAAAGAAATAGGTCTAAAATCTTTTAAATTATTAACACCTATTTTTTTATGTAATCAAATTACATTTGCAAAATTAAATCTTCCTAATTGTAATTTACCATTATAAAATTCATTAAACATGCTAATTAAATCGAATTTTAAAACATCCCAAAATAATTTGTAAAATAACAGGGAACCATTTGGACCCGGGACTTTATCACTAGGCATATCATTAATAGCTTTCAAAATTTTCTCTTCAGAAAATGGATTATCAAACTCAGTAAGGTCAATTCTAGAATCAATAGGATAAATATCATTCCATCTAACATTAATTCTATCTTTATTCTTAGTGCCAAATATATCTCTATAATAATCTGTAAAAGCCATATTAAGATCCCTTTGATTAACCAATTCTACATTATTCACAAAAATAGAATTTATCGTGTTACTACATTTTCTACCATTTTCCATATTATGATTTTTTTTTATTATTATCATCTTCATTAATCCATTGAATTCTAGATCTCCGTTTCCACATAACCTCTTCTTTTTCTAAATTGAACTAAGCTCATCTTTTAAATTAGCGAGAACGTTACGCTCGCCTAGATTTAGTTGTCTAGTTCTTCTATCTTGTTTATTTTAAGCATTTGAGAAAGAATATTTTCCTTTTTAATTTTAATACTACCAAAAACATTCTTACTCCAAATTTTTAGAAAATTCCTAAGAACCCTAAGTTTTAAAACAATTTTTTTTGCAGAATGATCAGTATTTCTGATATTATGAAAATTCATTGAAATCCATTTATTTTTAATTAGTGTTGAGCAATTAGATTCTAATAACCACATTTTTTCGAATTTAAAAGTTCTACTAATAGTCTTATGTTGATCGCACGTAAGAATTATAGGAAAATGATCGGAATAAGTGTAAGGCAAACCTGAAACTCTACAAATGGGAAATTTATCCTCGATTTCGTCACTGATGAAAAATCTATCTAGAAGGGGCATTGAAGGAGACTCTCTAGTACTACTCCAAGTGAATTCTCTATTAGAAAGAGGATTTCAATCAAATTAGAATTAATGATAAATTGATTGAATTCTTCCATTGAAGAGAAATCACCTTCTCGTGGTGAACATTCTCATAGAAAACGCGTAACATTGAAATCACCCCCCCATAATCCAAGAAGCAGTCACTAATGATCTAAATTCTAAACATTCATTCCATAGAACCCTACGACCGACTTTTTAGTTTGGCCCATAAATATTAGATATATTAGAAATAGAATTGTCACTAAGATGGATGAGAATAATGTGTAAAGAATGTTGTTTAGAAATACATTGAAGTAATTTAAAAGAATTATCCCGCCACCCAATAAGTAAACCCCAGAAGTACCAACAGAAGGTAAACAAGTCAAATTCCTAAAGTGATAACCACCTAATCGTCTATAAAAACGAATGTCAGGACACTCAATTTTGATTTCCTGTAATAGTGCAATATCAATAAAATAATCTTTAAATAAAACTTTAATTTTATCACATTTATTTAAATCGTTCAAACCTCTAATATTCCAGGTAATAATCCTCATAAATCAACAGATCTAGCCCTCTTAATTTCCCTACTTCTAATGTAAACATAATCTAACTCAATGTCAGTATAAACAAAAGCGGTATCCCAAACTAACTGACAGAACTCAACAGAAAACAAACTACCTAAACCTTAAGAAGAATAAGTATGGACTAAATCAGAAATCATACCAGAGCCTGAATTCGTAGTGCCACTCGAGGCACTCGAATCAGGTAACTCACCCATCATCAAAGAATGACTGTTGCAAATCCTGGCACTACGGCAAACAATACCCCTAATAGAGCTAGATTTCCTACGCCTACCTTTCTTTGAAGACAATGATACAGCCAACGTTGTGCTATCAAAATTGCCATCATTTCCAATATCAGTTGAAAAAGCAGAAGTCATATGTAAAGCATCCTCTTTAATAGTGCTTTGCCTTCATTATTTAAAAATACCTCACCAATCAACCGATCACCGCAATCATCAACATTTCCAACCTCATTATCTATTTTATCACCACATAAATCCAAGCTAACTGAAAATCTATACAAGCCTTCCTCCTCAATATTACGAACCATTTCATAGTCGATTTGAAATTCAACATTATTAACAAGATTACTGACCACATCCATATCTTTATTACCAGCCAGCTTACCATCATGAAATACATCTATATTATCAACTTCACCTTTCATTTCATCAATCAACCTACCACATTGGTACGCATCAAAATTATCGACTGCATCCTTCATTTCATTTGAACATCTTGAATTAATCAATTTAACTCTTTTTTCCATTCTAACTAGAGCTGTGTCAGCAAACATGCACACGGTGATATATGAATGGGGCACCACTATGGCAGCTCTGTTACCACTAGATACACTTGAACCCAATATTCCATCAATTAACAAGATAGAAGATTCACACTCATTATGCCCAACCAAAATGCCTGACTTGATATTGTTAAAAATGGTATCATCATCAATAGTTTTGAAATCACTCACTGTATAACACATATCCCTGCATCCTTCCTCTAAAAAGCACCTTTAAACATCCAAATTCGATTTAATCATTACACTGAATTCATTTTCTCTTAGAATAATCAATGCACCCTTCCATAATTTATTCATGTTTCCAGAAGAATTCAATATTGAGAAATTATTCATTATCAGCCTACTTGATGATCCAATATTAACTATCTCCTTTCCAACATCACAACAATTAAACAACTCACTACAACTACTAGATGAAGAAACATCTCCATAATCAGAATTTCTTGAACTGACTTTAAATTCTTGTATATATTTAACTGGAACATCATCATCTAAATCTTGTATATATTTATCAGAGAAAGAAGAGAAATCAGAAGCTCCATCAGAATCTTGTATATATATTTATCTGGAACACCATTATCTGAATCAACGGCTTGATTTAAAACAGCATCTTCTTCAACCAAAGATTTTAAACATTCGAATCTGTTTGAAGCGACAAGCTTAAAATTCTCCAAATACTTAGGACCAACTTTAATATTTTTATTATGACTTTGAATAAAATTCTTATTCAACTCTCCTTCAACAGATTCTAAAACCTCATCTACACATCCAATATCAAGCACTTTATCCGTAGCTATTAATGGTTGAGGAATTGATCTGAATTGTGAAACAGCGGGATCCAAAAGTAGAGAATCTACAGAAAACAATTCCTCTCTATTAACAGCAGCAAGAATACCTAAGAATTCATCAATGATGACATCTAGAACCTCTTCAGTATTACTCATGGTAGGCATCTCAACATTAACCCTTTCATCACCGATCGAAGAAGAAGCATAATCACCAAAGTATTCTTGAGGATCACCGAACTTTTTAATGTAATTCTTGCCAATATTAACAGAGTTAATAATGTCAAAATGTTTGAACAGATCTTCCAATAAATCTATGACTCCCTTTCTTTGAGTCCAAAGATGATCTAATAGGATTCTCTTCAACTTCATACATTTTAAAACAAATTGAAAACCATGATTTGATTCAGAGTAATCACTGCGATCTCCTGAGATTTGTTTTAATTTCGTCGAACAGTTGTGCCTTAAACATACCACAGCCAAAACATCTAATGGGTTCTCTATAGACATTCGCTAAATGCTGATAATCACCACAACGAAAGCAAAATCTTTTCCTTTTCCTAGTATCGATCCATCTCCTAAAATTAGTTCGCTGCTTATGGGATTGTTAAGGATCAGAGATCGAAATTTGAACCACATCGGCATACGAATGAAAGGAGATGGGATTGAACTCTAGAAAGGAAGAAGAACTGGAAGGATTTGAGAGATGAGGAAACACGGACGATGTAGGAGAAGAAGAAAAAATTGGAGCAATAGTAGTCGCCATTTTTTCTTTTTCTCGAAGAAAAGCTCACCAAGGTGAAATATTATTTAATTATTTTGTATTATTTAGGATTATTGTATCTTATTTTTGTAGCATTTGTCCTTTTTCAGTAGGTTGTTTGGGTTGTAACTATTAGTTGTCTCTTATAAAAGGCACGCATGATATTATGAGTTTCTATTTATTGACTGTGTATTGTTTCTGGATATGCAAACCACTCCTATATATATGAATAATAAAGAAGTAGTATAAATATGGGAATCTCGTAAAGACACTTGACTAATAGTAAATGCAAATAAGGCTGGAACTTTAGAATAGTTGGAAATTTTAGCAAAGAACTTGATAAAATTGTTTTGATACTGCGGGTCTTTGCTCATGTTCCTTAAAGATAATTTTTTTGAATAATAGATGTGATGACATTGTTTTTATAAAATGTCAAATTTTTGGGTAAATGTTACTTGTATAATTTTGTAATTTGGTTAATGCATTTGGCGCATAACCGACTTCCGACTACGCTGAAATTGTGGCTTGATTTATCAAAAATTTTGAAAACAAAAATATTTGGAAAAATTTCCCTTTGATTTGAAAAGCTTCTCTTTTTGAAAAAAAATGTTTTATATTTTAGTTATTTTAACTTTTAAATTATTTTTTGGGTTTCTGTTCAAAATTTTATTTTAAGGGAAAATGTGCATCTAAATATTTGGGATTTTATTTTCTAAATAATGTACAAATTAGAAAAGTGAGAAAGATCTTTTGTGAAATATTTGATTTTGAAGGCCACATGATAAGCGTAGCGAAGATAAATAGAGTTAGAATTTGTGAATTTAGCTACACATTAGGATCGATGATGTGATAAACGCTAGCTATAAAAAGGGAAGAGCTATTTTAGCCTTGGAATTTCTATTTCGATATCGTGTCGACGACATGCATAAGTCTATTTTTAGACCTAATTCCATTTTAAAGCTTGAAATAAGCCTCCTTATGCGGTTTTTGCATCGAAAATTTGAAATAAATCCGGGACGGCAAGGAAATTTCCGCTGTACTATGGGAATAGGAATATTATTGAGTGGTAAGAATGATAAATTCTCCATCTAAATTCCATTTTCCGGCATTGGAGTAAAGTTTAGGAAGCGATTTTTCGATGCGTTAGATTATTGGATGGTAGGAACTAGATGAAAAATTATTGGTTGAAAAGATTTTTCAAAAAGCTACATACATATAGAACTATTGGCATATACGTAGGGTGTTTGCATTAACCAAAAATGTTTTTAAAGAAATGCATTCATATATGAGGATCCGATTTAGAATCATTCTGCACACATATTTTCTGTATGGTGATACAGTAATGCGCTATGCACTTATGCATGTTTAGGTGTAAAATTTGTTGTACACTCATTGGTTGTATAGTTTAGGATAATTAGGAGCCAAAACCTTGACTTAGTCATTGGTGAAATTTTAGGGACGAAATTCTTTTTAAGAGGGAAAGAATGTAACACCTCATAATTTGGCGTTAGTATTTAATTAGTTAGTTAATTAATTAGGCTCCAAAAATGGAATTTGTGCAAACGATAGAATTTGACCATGAAACTTGCACCATTGCGTTCCTGGCAAAATTCCGAGCAACTTTCATATTTGGAGCTTTGCGATCGGAGTAAAACGAAGAAGTTACAGACGAAAAATGAATTTGAGACAAAAATAAATAAATAAGAAAAATTAACATTTATTAATTATTCGCCTGGGCCCACAGGCCGACCGGTCGACATGTAGCGATCGACCGATGCATATGAGGCGGTCTACTGGTTAGGTAACCGCGGGACGCAATAAAACTAGGATACATCGGCCTGGATTTAATATTTTAAATCGAACGGTTGAGGTTGAATCTTACGCCTATAAATTTAGACCAAACCCTCCCTTCTCTTCTAATATTTTTCTAGAGGCAGTAGCGAAGCATTGCCATTTCTTCTTCTCCACTCTCTTTCTAAATTATAAAAATAAGATATTTTTATTCATACAAATTGTAGAAGAATAGAAATCAATTGAAAACGAAAAGAGTAGAGAATCAACTATATGCATATTTGAGATAATTTATATATATTTATATAATTGCATTTATTTTCTCTCCCAATCCCAAATCTCTTCTCAAATATATAATTCTAATGTAGGTATTTACCTTTTTATACATATTTCTTAGTTATAAAGGATTTGGGGATGAATTAAAGGTTCTACTTCAGATCTGGAAATTTGAATCGCTTTTAAAAGGTGAGTAGGAAATTTTATGGATTGTTATAATATGAAAATTATCCCGATGGTGTTTATTTTATTATTATGCCTTACTGGATAATTGTATATGAGTTGTACGCAATAAACTGAATATAATCCGAATATAATAAATATCTTACATATTCTTGTTTACGAATTGATTTAGAATTGTTTACAACCTGATCAGGAAATCAGTTCCAAAAATATGAATTTAGAATATTGATTGAATGAAATTTATTCTAGATCTGAAAATAGATTGTATAATTGCCCTAATCTTGTTGAAATGTAAACTTTTCTATGTTTGGAATTGTTGGAATTTAGATCTGTTTAATATTTGTAAACTAGTTGATTTCTTTCCCTTTTTTGGAAAAACAGCGTTTGAGAAAGCAAGGGATAAATGCAAATAAAAAGAGAAAGAAATGTGTAAAGTATGAATTCATTGTAGTTTACACCATCTGTTTAGTAATAAAAAGAAAGGATTATTCCTTGTAATTTCAAACGATGTAATCTTTTATATTTTAAAGTTAAATCTTTTGTTTTGGACTAATTTATGGAAATTATAGCTGATAATTTTTTTAGATATGATTCCAACAATTGAACATGGAAAAGAATATTCAAGTGAAGATATATAACTATAATATATTCGATAAAAGTATATACTAGTACGTAATTTACTATGCATGTATTAATTAAATAAAAAGCTAATAATGATGCTTACACGTAATATTCACGTTTAGATAATTAATTAATGGGAAATGAATTTAAATGGTTGTAACTTCAATAATGGAAAATAAAAGGTAATAAATATGAGAGTTGCAATAATTTGATAGGGTAAATGGATTATAGGGACTGATAAATAAAGAAGTTGAATTAATAACTATGGAATAGTTAGAAAGGATACTAATTTGAAATTAGTAATCATACATAAATGTCTTAGGAAATGTCCGTTAGGACTTTATGGACAAATTGAAATTCATGAGCATAAAAAGGGAATTAGTAAGCTAAGTCCAATGTCTACCTAAGATAATATAAGTAAAGACTTAGGATTGTTAATTGGACTTAGTAGGTTAATGATGCGAGGTCAGTAGGGTCACTTGACAGAAGACTGCCCTTCACTTGGAGGTTACCAGAAGTCGGGTGCACATACTACTGATGTGAGATATTACCAATCCTAGGACCCATGACGACGTGAGAGATTGGGCCTGCTTTCTTAATTGGAAAGTAATAAATGGTCCGATTATGGAATTAGGAGCGGTGAGGGATATCTCCATAGGGGCTCGCTTTTGGTTTGAGGTATTAAGTGGCTGTAGGGTTTGCCTCTCTCTCTTAAAAGGAAGTATTAAGTAACCTAGTGAGATTCCAAATAAATAAGGATGTCCCTAAAAGTGTTTACTTCAGCGTTGAGGTATTAAGTGACTGTAGGGGCCCGCCTCCCTATCGAAAGAAGCAACCAAGTGAGATTCCATATTTATAATTAACAATGATAGTGGATATCTTGGAAAGAGTTCGCTTTAGGTTTGAGGTATTAAGTGAATGTAGGGTCTGTCTCTTTTCTATAAAAGAAGTATTAAGTAGCCGAATAAGATTTCCAAGCAATGTCAGCTAGGTAGTAGCAGTGTGGAGTCCTCCTTGGGGTTGGGTACTAAATGCAAATGCCTACCTATAAATAGGTGTTAAATGGTATGGGCCTGCCTAGTCCTTATTAATGAGGTATTAAGTTACTTGGGTATAGTCTCTCACATTGCTAAGGCCATAATAACCTTAGCACCAGTGTGGAGTCCGTCTGAGGATAGGTATTAAATGATGGGACCTGCCTAAAATATAAATATTAAATGGTTGGAAGTCCACACAGTCCTTAGGTATTAAGTGGCTTGGATACTGTCTATTATATGGCTACGATTTTATCATTGATAAATGCGGTAATAACTGGATATTAAATGTCAAAAGTCTTAAATAGTGGTTAGAGGTCTTTGTAGCTAGGACCCATTGACCATTGACAATACTGTTAGGAAACCACCTTGGGAATAGGTCTTAAATGATGGGGTCTACCTTGATTGAGCTCTTAAATGGCAAGGTTTGCCTATTTCTCTTTTTAAAGTATTATAGAAGCCTACTTCATATTTAGAAGTATCAAGTGGCAAATGAATGTGGAAGTATTGTGTGATGCCCCACCTCTATACTCACACTAGCCAATGCCACTAAAAGGTAACGCCGTCGACTAGCATGAAGAATAAGGCTGTTGAGGAGCGACCATCTATGTAATTGCTTTGTGCGAGTACCGATATGTCAGATAGTATGACATACATTTCGTTTCAAGAGGAAATCCGACATATCAAATACAAACTCAAAGCTACCACACAGTGGCTATGTGGACTTCGGAAACAAATATAGAAATAAGCATAATACAAATCAGTCACATATATTCATATCACAAAGGCGGAAACAGATATGAATATAACAGATAGAAGTGTACATCAAAGTAGTGGTCATACAAGATCCACTACATAACAAAAGAATAGGTACAAGTGCTAGCAAAAGATTATGTATACATCAAGGAATCTCTAACTCGAATGTACAAAAGCAAAAACTACTAATCTAAAGCAGTTAGCCAAAAATCAGATGATGGTCCCAGATAAGAAGTCAAGCAGAAGCACCTGGAATACCTCGGACTGACCCAAGTATTATTTAAGAAGAAAATAATAAACGGATCAGTCTAGCTACAAATATCAGATAAAATGAGATAGGATAAGAGGTATCACAAAAACGTATGATAACAATAATGCCATATTGTGACAAGTATACATCATATAACAATAAAAATCATACAATACCTCAAATATTCTCAAACACTAAAAAGAATGTCATATTCTTTAAATTATTCACCAAAACACAAATATTGACAAAACATATCAATGCCAATCGCATAAAAATCGGTGAAACACAAATTCTAGAAATCATCAACTAGAAATCCAGAAATCACAAAAAGGGGAAGGCCTGTCACAAACGGGAGCATGAAAACTCCCCAACACGTGTATCACAAATGGAACGCTATTCCATGGTCGCTAACCATAGAGCCGGTGCAACGACGTAGTGCAATAACGGTACGCCCGAGGAACCTGAAACTCAAATGAGTTGGAACAACGACGTAGCGCAGTAACGGTACGCCCGATGAACCTAAAACTCAAATATTTCGGAACAAAGACGTAGTGCAATAATGGTATGCCCGATGATCCCGAAACTCAAATAATTCAGAACAACAACATAGTGCAATAACGATATGCCTGATGAACCGAACTCCATAAAGCCCGTAGGTCGCTAGCCTATAAAAATGAGAGGAAGCTCAATAGAACGGGGTACAGTCCCCCGGACAAAGAGACATCGCACATCGCTAGTCTAAATCACAAAATGATCATCAATGATCGACAAGTGTAAATTACACTAAGCTAGTAAATAAATGAGTTAGGCTTCATGTCCCATAACCACTAGCTTAACTTAAATATTTACGAATAGATTGTAGACTTCCACTCGAAAATAAGTGTAAATTACACCATGCTAGTAATAAATGAGTTTAGCTTCATGTCCCATAACCACTGGCTTAACTTAAATATTTACGAACAAATTGTGGATTTCCACTCGAAAATTGTCATGAGAGTTCAATCGAACAAGTCCAAGAATTAACCGACGAAGTAAACGCAAGCGTTTCATACCACTTGTTTTGCTAAGCCATTTAATTAGATTTCTCATATGAATGTGGTAAAGGTTTGTATATACTAATAGATTGGAAAACGGTTTTAAAAATGAGCTTTGTATTAAAAATAACGTTGAAATCATTTTTTAATGAAAGAGTTTGAGTATATACTACTAGTATAAAAACCTTTGTATTTTAAAGTGACAAATCACAAAATGATTGTAAAAACAATCAGTCACCAAAAATTCACATACGACAATGTGAATTAAATCCATAAAAATCGATATCAATTCCATCAAATGGATATTCCCAAAAAATCCAAAGAAAGAAGTCATCGAAGTCGATAATAAGTGATAACAACTAACCAGATCGACAAAAATCGACTAAAATTGGAAATCCAATCAAAAACAGCCCAAAATAGGCAAAATGAACAGCTCCAGACGTCTAGGGATTCATCCAGACGTCTGGATTTGGGTTCTGGAAATTTTCAGAAACCTTCCAGGCGTTTGAACCCAAAGCAGACGTCTGATAGACTTTCCAGACGTCTGGTTGGTTTGGATCAGACGTCTGGTTCTGGTTTCTGCCCTATTTTTTTCTGCGTGCTTATATTTTTTCCCCAGGCACCATAACCAGACTTCTGGAATTGACAACCAGACGTCTGGTCACCTGGTTGGGCAACAATTTGCCTAGGCCATGATGGCCAAAAGATTCGGGAGTGATCGAAAAAGCAACGAAGACTAGGGATTTATGCCAAGTGACAACCCAGCCCTATAGGCTCTTCGATACACCCCAAATATCACGTCCAAATATCCAAGATAGGATCTTTAAAGATTTTGACTTCAAAACACCAAAATTTGGAAAATTCACCAAATTAATTCAAACCAAAAGCAAATGAACATGCACAAATGTTAGGAATTCATACCTAACAACAATGAAAGTTATAGACGTAGATGTGAGTTCAAAAACTCACCTTTAAAACTCAAAGACACGAATGAGAAGCTTTAAAACAAAGCAAGACCAATTCCTCTTCAATATACCTCTAGAATCTTCAATCTATTATCAAAAGTGAAGTTTTTCCTAAGTTAGGTTATAGGAATTTCTGTAAATTGAAGAGAGATAGAGATGGAGAAGATGAAGAGGATGCTTACCTAAGCTTCTCCTTGATTTTGGACTTGAATTTGAGTTTCCTAATCAAAACTAGGTTTTAGGAATTTCTATTTCCCATTCTTTCCCCCATTTTTACTTTAGCTTGAGTGTTAGAAATAGAATGAGTGAATGGATGAAGAGTAGAGGAGTTAGGGTTGGGTTAGTGAGCTAAAACCCAAAGCCCAAATAGAAAAATAACAAAATTCTACTCAACTCCAAACATATCGATATTTATACTCAAAAAAGTCGTAAACGCCATTTTGGACTCGAAGGTGGTCTCGAGACCCAATTCGACTGTTTACAAAAAGTAACATTTCGGACTTTAATCCGATTAACGATGCTATATTTAAATAAAACATTTAAATATGTAATCGTGAAATATGCGGGTTGTTATAGACTCCCCTCCTTAAAGAAATTGCATCCTCGCAATACTTAAGAAGAAAATAAAGAGTAACAATCATACTAAGGCATAACAACACAAAAGAAGAAATTTTTAAACGAGAAGTTCACCTTAAGGAGCAAGAGAGAGTAAGTCTGGATGAGTTCGCTCGATGAATTCTCTGGATTCCCAAGAGCAATCCTTAGGATTTGAGGACCATTGAACTTCCACAAGCGGAACATCTTTATTTCGAAGGCGTTTAACCTCCGAAGCAATGATACGAATAGGATGTTGCTCATAAGTCAAATTAGGTGAAACCTCAATTTCTTCAATAACACCGGGCTCAAGAATAGAATCGGAATCCCTAAGGCATTTCCGTAGTTGAGAAACGTGGAACACAATATGAATAGTAGAAAATTGAGCCGGTAATAAAAGGCGATAAGCCATGGAACCAATGCGTTTGGTGATGGGAAATGGGCCAATATATCGAGGTGCTAACTTTCCCGATCGACTGAAACGCACAACACCCCTCATAGGTGAAACACGAATAAAATCTGGACCTAAAACCAGCTTCTCACCGGCTTCAAGCCAACACGAAGGAGATCGGCACGGCCTTCCATAGAGTGCCTCGAAAGGTGCCATACCAATACTAGATTGGAAGCTATTATTATAGGAAAACTCAGCAAGAGAAATATGATCTTCCCAACTTCCACAAAAATCAAGAACACATGCACGAAGGAGATCTTCAAGAGTTTGATTCACACGCTCTATTTGTCCATCGGATTGAGGACAATAAGCTGTGCTAAAAGAGAAGGATGAGCATCAAGGCTACATAAAACAAGAGATGAACATAGATTGGATTCATGATCTCGAATCTCACAAGTGGATAAAGTCTCGAGATCATTCCATTCGGATATGATCATGGAAACAACCGCTTGTTGCTTATGACTAAGGGCATCGGCAACCCGATTACCCTTTCCAGGAATATGGAGAATATCAAGACCATAAGATGCAAGGAACTCGAGCCAACGTTGTTGACGCAAATTAAGTTCCTTTTGAGAAAATAAATATTTCAAAGATTTATGATCAGTGTAGAGAATAAATTTCTCTCCCAAAAGATAATGACACCAAATTCTAAGGGCGAAAACAATAGCCGCGAGCTCCAGATCATGAGTGGCATATATAGTCTCGGCAGGCTTTAATTGTCAAAAAGCATATGTGATAACACATTCCCTTTGCAAGAGAATGGCCCTCAAACCAATACGACTAGCATCGGTACAAGCAATAAAGTCTTGGTTCCCTTCGGGAATCACAAGAATAAAAACATCGAAAAAGATTTCTTTTAATTGATTCTCTTTCATGAAAAGCTAAGACATTCAAAATTATAATTAACTTTATGTAATCATCTTTTTAGAAAATTTTACTTATTACAAGTCAATTTACCGTGTTGACTGTCTCATCATAGCATTTAGGAGATTCCTATCGATAACGTTGATCAAGCGCATCGACCAGAATTCTTAAAGCACTCAACGAGCAATACAACACAAAATCATCTTCTATTTGATAAACATGTCTCTTATAAATTTTACGAATATTCTTTGCTCGTTTTAAGGATAAAATCCAATTATACTTATAAATATCTTATTAAAAAGATTTGCAAATTTTAAATTGTTGTTTTCATCCATAATCAATAAATACAAGGATGGTCTCATCAAGATATTCGCAGAATACTCGATTCATAAGATGGATGAAATAAGCTGAATAAACCGAATGGCATCACGAGTCACTCATAAGAATCATAACGAGTGCGGAATGCGGTAAGTGGAATGCTACCCTCCGCAACTCATAGCTAATGAAAACCGGTGGCAAGGTCGAGATGAAAAGACCTTAGCACCACTCAATAGATTGCTTAGGTGATAATCCTAAGACAAGCTCAAATATACTGGAAAATTCACAAACTACTTGAATGATAGAAATAACACTTTCCTCATCATGTGGATTTAAAGAATAAAATGATGCCACCGAATTTGAAATTAAAATCATTAAGAACAATAGAAATCTGCTTAACAGATTGAGAATGTCAAAGATGGATAGTCCTCTCGGGACGTAGGATATGGGCTTCATAATGATTAAGCCAATCCTTTCCCAAAATCATTCCGAAACCTAAGTAGCACATAACATGCAAATCAGATCGAAAAGAATAATCACATAAAATAATCTCGACATCTCCACAAAGTAAACTGAGTGTTGTGGATCCACCAATCGGATTCGCAATTCTCAATGAAGTCATCAAACCCATAATATTTAAAGAAAAAGCATCAACAAGTTCTTTTGATATCAAAGAGTGAGATGCACCCGAATCAAAAGAAATCGAATAGGAGGATCACGAAATAAAATAATGCCATCAAGGACTGAATGAAAAATACCTTGACCAAGAGAAGGGTTACCAAGGGCTTGCACAACATTCAGTTTTCCCTCTTTCCTACTTTGAAGTTTGGGACATGAAGATAAAAGATGACCCAAACCTTTGCAATAGCGACAAGAAAAGGGTTTCGGACACTCATTCGCATGGTGGTACATGAAACCACAATTGTAGCATTGTCCACGACTAGAGGTAAGAGTCTTTGCTACCGAAGTTGCCTGCTTCCCTTTCTTGTTGGGATTAGGGCTTTTGAATTTAATATGCCTTTTCTTATTGTTATTGAGGCTCTTTTTGGAACCTCCAACATCACTATCACTTCCTTTATCAGCCTCTTCTAGTCGAAGAGTGATATCTACAAGCTGATCGAAATGAACTTCTAGTTTCAGAGGTAAAACCTTTTTGGGGTTCTTACTCAAAGCAAAGATAAACCTTTGATTCTTTACAAGATCCAATAGTTGTTGGGCAGACATAAATACTCCATCCTGAGGAGTAGCACTGGATTGACCGGTGCCGGGACGACCTGGTCTAACCATTTCTCTTCTTTAAGAAAGAAAGAGAGAAGAGGAAAAATGTTATTCTCAGAATGAAAATCAAACAAACTTGATTGATAAAACAAGGCATCATAAAAGAAAATAGGATAGTACGGGTCCAATGACTCGAGTTAAATCCTAAGGCACGACTCCTAAGAAAGACTTAGGATAATGATCCTTGCTAAATTATTCTACTTTGTTCCAAAGTTTGGCTCTGATACCAAGCTGTGACGCCCCACATCTATACTCACACTAGCCAAGGACACTACGATGTAATGCTGTTGACTAGCACGAAGAATAAGGCTATTGAGGAGTGACCATCTGTGTAATTGCTTTGTGCGAGTACCGATATGTCAGATTGTATGACATACATTTCGTTTCAAGAGGAAATCCAACATATCAAATACAAACTCAAAGCTACCACACAGTGGCTATGTGGCCTTTGGAAACAAATATAGAAATAAGCATAACACAAATCAGTCACATATATTCATATCACAAAGGCGGAAACAGATATGAAAATAACACATAGAAGTGTACATCAAAGTAGTGGTCATACAAGATCCACTACATAACAAAAGATTAGGTACAAGTGCTAGCAAAAGAATATGTATACATCAAGGAGTCTCTAACTCGAATGTATAAAAGCAAAAACTACTAATCTAAAGTAGTTAGCCAAAAATCAGATGATGGTCCCAGATAAGAAGTCAAGCAGAAGCACCTGGAATACCTCGGACTGACCCGAGTATTATTTAGGAAGAAAATAATAAACGGATCAGTCTAGCTATAAATATTAGATAAAATGAGATAGGATAAGAGATATCACAAAAACGTATGATAACAATAATGCCAAACTGTGACAAGTATACATCAGATAACAACAAAAATCATACAATATCTCAAATATTCTCAAACACTAAAAAGAATGTCATATTCTTTAAATTATTCACCAAAACACAAATATTGACAAAGCATATCAATGCCAATCACATAAAAATCGGTGAAACACAAATTCTAGAAATCATCAACTAGAAATCCAGAAATCACAAAAAGGGGAAGGCCTATCACAAATGGGAGCATGAAAACTCCCCAACACCTGTATCACAAATGGTACGCTATTCCATGGTCGCTAACCATAGAGTCGGTGCAACGACGTAGTGCAATAACGGTACGCCCGAGGAACCTGAAACTCAAATGAGTTGGAACAATGACGTAGTGCAGTAACGGTACGCCCGATGAACCTAAAACTCAAATATTTCGAAACAACGACGTAGTGCAATAACGGTACGCCCGATGATCCCGAAACTCAAATAATTCGGAAAAACAACGTAGTGCAATAACGGTACGCCCGATATATGAACCGAACTCCATAGAGCCCGTAGGTCGCTAGCCTATAAAAATGAGATGAAGCTCAATAGAACGGGGTACAGTCCCCCACGCGGACAAAGAGACATCGCACATCGCTAGTCTAAATCACAAAATGATCATCAATGATCGACAAGTGTAAATTACACTAAGCTAGTAAATAAATGAGTTAGGCTTCATGTCCCATAACCACTAGCTTAACTTAAATATTTACGAACAGATTGTAGACTTCCACTCGAAAATAAGTGTAAATTACACTAAGCTAGTAAATAAATGAGTTTAGCTTCATGTCCCATAACCACTGGCTTAACTTAAATATTTACAAACAAATTGTAGATTTCCACTCGAAAATTGTCACCAGAGTTCAATCGAACAAGTCCAAGAATTAACCGACGAAGTAAACGCAAGCGTTTCATACCACTTGTTTTGCTAAGCCGTTTAATTAGATTTCTCATACGAATGAGGTAAAGGTTTGTATATACTAATAGATTGGAAAACGGTTTTAAAAACGAGCTTTGTATTAAAATAACGTTGAAATCATTTTTAATGAAAGAGTTTGAGTATTTACTACTAGTATAAAAACCTTTGTATTTTAAAGTGACAAATCACAAAATGATTGTAAAAACAATCAATCACCAAAAATTCACATACGACAATGTGAATTAAATTCATAAAAATCGATATCAATTCCATCAAATGGATATTCCCAAAAAAATCCAACGAAAAAGTCATCAAAGTCGATAATAAGTGATAACAACTAACCGGATCGACAAAAATCGATTAAAATTGGAAATCCAATTAAAAACAGCCCAAAATAGGCAAAATGAATGGTTCATCCAAACGTCTGGGGGTTCATCCAGACGTCTGGATTTGGGTTCTGGAAATTTTCAGAAACCTTCCAGACGTCTAAACCCAAACCAGACGTCTGGTTGGTTTGGACCAGACGTCTGGTTCCAGTTTCTGCCCTATTTTTTTTGCGTGCTTATATTTTTTCTCCAGGCACCATAACCAGACGTCTGGACTTGACAACCAGATGTCTGGTCACCTGGTCTGGGCAACCATTTTCCTAGGCCATGATGGCCAAAATGATTCGGAAGCGATCGGATGAGCAACGAAGACTAGGGATTTATGCCAAGCGACAACCTAGCCTTATAGACTCTTCGATACACCCCAAATATCACGTCCAAATATCCAAGATAAGATCTTTAAAGATTTTGACTTCAAAACACCAAAATTTGGAAAATTCACCAAATCAATTCAAATCAAAAGCAAATGAACATGCACAAATGTTAGGAATTCATACCTAACAACAATGAAAGTTATAGACGTAGATGTGAGTTCAAAAACTCACCTTTAAAACTCAAAGACACGAATGAGAAGCTTTAAAACAAAGCAAGACCAATTCCTCTTCAATATACCTCTAGAATCTTCAATCTATTATCAAAGGTGAAGTTTTTCCTAAGTTAGGTTATAGGAATTTCTATAAATTGAAGAGAGATAGAGATGGAGATGATGAAGAGGATGCTTACCTAAGCTTCTCCTTGATTTTGGACTTGAATTTGAGTTTCCTAATCAAAACTAGGGTTTAGGAATTTCTACTTCCCATTCTTTCCCCCATTTTTACTTTAGCTTGAGTGTTAGGAAACAGAATGAGTGAATGGATGAAGAGTAGAGGAGTTAGGGTTGGGTTAGTGGGCTGAAACCCAAACCCAAAGCCCAAATAGAAAAATAACAAAATTCTACTCAACTTCAAACATATCGATGTTTATACTCAAAAAAGTCGTAAACGCCATTTTGGACTCAATCGAGTTGGTCTCGAGTCCCAATTCGACTGTTTACAAAAAGTAACATTTCGGACTTTAATCCGATTAACGATGCTATATTTAAATAAAACATTTAAATATATAATCGTGAAATATGCGGGTTGTTACATATTGGGTGGTTGATAAAGCTTCATCATTATTTTGTACCTTGGGAAGGGGTAAGTAAGTAATCATATGTGCAATGCAAGGTTAGATTAGAATTACTAACCTAAATGGACATAACAATTAAATGAAAACCAATCGATATAAATTTATGTTATGGACAACTTATATTTCCAGTCACCAGAACGTTATTCTAACCCCCTCCTCACTATAAACTACATGATAGATTTAGAGGAACATGTCACTAGAGCTGGATGTGCTTTGTTATTGGAGAAGTCTTCTTTTCTCTCAAGCTTGATGCTAATGTGACAATTTATTAACCAAGGAATACTATAAATTCCAAGGTAGTAGTCATAGTTAGTATTCTTATCTTATTGTTGTTTCCACTATGAGTTTAGAATTTTATCAATCTCTGATATTGCTCATGCTTATATGAAGGGACCAAATCCAACAGTCTATGCCTTGATGGACTTGGGTTTCAATTTTTTTCGAAATTTAGGCCCATTAAGGTACGGGTTGTTACAGGAATAGACTCGGACGACAAAAGAATTAAAGATCTAAACCTCTTACCTGAAAATCCTAACTGATTCTAGAATCTAAAGAGGAGAAGATAGGATCTTATTTATACCACTCCTAATTCCATATTAGATCTTCCCAATTTTGAATATACAATGAATAAGTTTTATATATAGATTAGATTTCAAAAGTCAAAAGATAGAGAGGAGAAACATTTAATTTAAATTAGAGATTATGGATTAGAATTACTTACCAAAAAGTTTACTATTTCTGAAAACCTAGGCGCAAAGATTTTGATAAAGATTCGCCAACGATACCAAAATTTTATGAAGAAAAATGGGGGTCTAGGGGTTTATTTGTAGAGGTGAGAAGATACACGAACCGTTGGATTGAAATAATCAAATCCAGGCACTCAAAAAAACTCTACCACCACTTTAAAGGGAGCGATCGATCCCTACCAAGCTGTCGACCTTTGAAGGTCGACCTCTTGGGGTCAACAGGTCGACCTCTCCCTATTTTAGAACATGAATGTTCTTTTGCCGTTTTCGTTTATTAATTATTATTAATTACTCGATTAATTCTTACGTTACCATTTTTAACCCAAACATTTTCTTAAACATTAATTCTCTTCCCAACTTGTTAAAATTCAAACTTCATATATTTATTTATTTTTAAATTCAAATTCCAATTCTTATTTAAACTTGTAATTAATTTAAATGTAGAAATTTCAAACGTCAATAATTTCTCCGTTTGAATTCCGATTTCAACATATTACATATGAAAATTATTCAGAAAATTATTGCAAATGCAATGATGCAATGCAACTTCTATGGCCAAATTATGAAATTTACAAAATTTCCACTTTTGATCTTATTTTAATTATTTAATTTCTTTTAAATTTAACGGGGTGTTACAGCCCCCTGCCTTAACACGTCTACCTCAAGTTCAGCCTCCACCTAAGAATTTATGCATCATCCCTAGGTCGCATTGCGTGAGTCGTGACCACACACAACTTCACCACGTCGAACTCGCTCGCTCCCTCACCCATAATTTGTGATGACATTTAAGACAAGACTTCTCCTAACACCGATCGTTGGCCTCTGATTCACCGTCGACGTCGAAGTCCAAGCACCTTCATGCGAATATTTTTTAAAATTAAGATTTCAATTTTTGGAAATTAGGGCTACCTGGAGTACGGCTTTGTATTCAAATAGAGAAGGGAGACTTCCAGAAAATGGTAGGTAGGAATGAATTAAAATGGGCTTAGGTTGGTTTATTTTGGACTATATTCCAATTTCCAACTTTGCCCATTTTTACTCTTTTATTTCCTTTTAACAGCTCATTCAATTTATTTCCAAATTTACTTCAGTTTAACCTTAATTGATTTATACATCATTGTCCAGATTATATATCGATAACTGCACAATTTCCTTTGCTTGATTACTTGCTGATTTTTATTTCATGTCCATTGTACTATCACAAAATAATTTTTTTTCCAACCATTGCAATCATATAAAAATAATTTACACTTTAAAATATTTTATATTGATTCAAACATTTTATCCAATTCAATAAATTACTCGAAAAGAATTTGTTAATTTAATCCAATTTCTTCAAAAAAAATCTTCTATTAAATAGAATTTAACTAACTAAAATTTATTTATAAAACATTTTTCATTACAAATCGACTTCAAACAGTTGTATTTTTATTTATTTATTTATACGGTGTAGAACCAGGACTGTTACAATGACAATGGTGAACACGAATGTAACTTCAAATGAAAGCAAAGTTTCAAAACTCTACTTTCCAGTTTTCTCTCCTTATCTTGAGTTTTGATTTTCTTTTACTGCTATAGTAAAATCTGAAGCTTTGAAATTTAGATTTGTATAATTCAATACATTTTGGAAAATAAACAAAAAATTCTATAAGTTTTACATTTTGAGTTATTCTAGATTATGATATTAAATGACGAAAAAATGCAAATAATTCAGCATAGTGTTTGAAACATGTTACAAATTTGTAGCACAACCGTAATATTTTGACCATGACGTTTTATCTGGTGTTCTGATTTATAAAACAGTTGAAGCTTTGTAAACCCGAAAGAAAAATCACCAATTTTCATTCTTCTAGTTCTTGATAATTCATTTTAAAAATTCTTAATAAAATGCATTCAAGTTGATACTATGATTTATATATACTACAGAATTGTTTTAGAACAGCTAGAGTTACATAACTTAAACATTGTAACTCTGATTTTAAGAATTCTTGAAGTTCCAAGAGCTAACAAATAAAACTATAACTTTCATCTTTTGAGTTTTTGCTGATTCATTTTATATAATCTTGAAAAATAGTATTCATGTCAGCATATTTCTTAAAAAGTGTTTTTGAGTTATTCAAACAAGATGTATTTTAGACATAACTCTTGATCTGTTTGTCAAGTTAACTTGAAAACTTTCATGTTTTGTGCTAAAAAAAATTATGGACTTAAAATTTTCAAATAATAATTTTAAAATAGATTGATTTTTTGAAAACAGCATTCATCAATGTTTGAAAAAAGAGAATAATGTTTAACATGCTTATAATAGTGAATTTTTTATGATACCGTGTTTATAGTTTGAATAATGATCATATGTTTAAGTCTTTGATTTTGGTTTTCTATCCAACATAGGTAATTTGTTGAGAAATCCGAATATAGAGCCTATTCGGATGACATTATAGAGTAGTATTGCTTTTGTTTGTTGATGCTTATACTTGATGATTGATCATGATAATGAAAGTGTGTTGTCCCTAACTTTTGATATTGAGTATATGCAAAGAATGGTTTTATGACAAGAAGGTTGATTAGAATTGCAAAATTTGTTGGCACCACCATAAAGAAGCTGTTAATACACCAAATAATATTCGAGGAATCATTATACGCCACCATAGACAGTCTAGAGAACAATATGTGTCTTTGTTTGCCATCATATGCAGCTTAGATAACAAGTAAGATCATTATGAGGTAACTTATTCCATCCTAATTCAGCATATCTAGTAACTTTTATGATTCCTTCAATCCGATATTTTTAGTATTTTATATGTCATGGATTGATTTATATTTCACACATTTTATTTCGTGCACATATGTAAAGTTTGCATTTTTTGTTTTTTATTTTATTTTGGAAAATACAAAATTATGTTTTAACCTTCTTAACTTTTATTTAAAAATCGAAAAACGCAAAAATATGTTTTTTGCTTTCTTAGGATTTTTTTGCTTTCCATATTTATTCATGAAGTCAGTATTTTGAAATGAGGCATATTTGCTAAATCTTTGACATGAATTTTCGATGAAAACTTCTTTTGATATAAGATTATTAGTTAGAGAATTTTTTAACTTAAAAATGTTGATATAGAACTCTTAAGAAGTTTTCTAATGCTTGAAATGACTTTTGGAAACAAGTGTGTGAAATGAAAATTTAAGATTAAACTTCTTGAGATGAGTCTTCGATATTCTAAAATTTGACATGGTTTTGAGGAATGAAAATTTTGAGCTTTGTGATAACCTCATTTGAGATTAGTCTTTGGTGTTTTTACTTTGATATATTAATGTGTATATCCTTAGGCCACATGGTTTTCTTTATACAAATAGCTCTAAAATCAGTTTATATCGTATGTTCAAGTTTAGAATATAAAATGAAAATATTTTTAAGATATTTACAATACTTTAGAAAGCATATCACGATCGATTAAACTTTCTGATGTGATTTTCAAATGTATTTATATCGATTACATAGATGATTACGGATATTCCATTTTGTACTAGATTAAATAATGGCATAATGATATTTTTTTGATAATCAAGCATACATTAAAGTTCCTTTTTTGACTATAAATTTTATATCCAACATCATCTTTGAATCTACCATTTCATACTCATCAACTCCTATTTTTCTATTTTATGCTTGTGTTAATTAAAATGACATAAAATGAAATGTGATAAAAATTAATTGGCGTAAAGGTGAGTACATGGGACAAGTCATGTACACACTCCATATGAAAAGTAAAACACATAATATATTATAAAATTTAAATCAAAATGGCTAAAGGGCTACACATGAAAGATTAATGTGATGTCAGTATAGAGTTATAACACAGTATCCGGGCTGTGTTGAATTTTTTTAGTTTTAGTGTATATACATTCATCAAGTAATGCTTCTCCCTCATCTAATAGCCCTTACAGTAAGTTTGAGTGCAAGTATCTTGATCACGTTCATAATTAGTTAGGAAAAAACTATCCTTACATAAATACATCACTTGGATTATTATTTGGTTTGTGGTTAGAATGATTGAGTTTATTGTCATTTGAACCTCATCGCATATAACTATACTTGTTTATGCTAGAAATATTTGATTGTTTTATGTTGCATTTATGCTATCTCTCCATTGTTCATACATATATATGAACAAATAACATAATTTTCCAAAAGATGAATGTGGTAAAATTGGAGGAACCATCATGTTTCTCTTTAATTAGTAAACATACTATTACTTATGATGTGAGAAGATGCACTTATAATCCTACCAATGAACATTGAAATTTCTATAAAAGTGCATAGTAGAAAGAGAAAATACATATGTTTTGAAACTAAAACAATCAAGAACTTGGTTAAACGAGTGATGTCAATGATATATGTAAGGTCGAAGAGGAACTTGATGGATCTGCTTACTGAATGATTGTCAAGGATATTAGTCTCGGATCTTCAAAGAAAATAGGACTCAAGCCTAGAATAGTGGAAAATGTGGTGGATACCCATTAGCAGTCATGATTACTCTTTTCCTTCCTATTTCAATGTTTATGTGTTGATTGCTCTTTTAGGTCCATAACCAGTTTTTGTGATGCATCTGAAGGATTCTTTGTGACACTCTTGATTTTGAACATTATGTTCATCATTGATTTATAGTCAGTTTGGTGGTGCTTATGAGATGCACTTGATGGATTCTATCAACATTTTAGAGATTAATTCTTAACCACTTTTTGGGGTGCTTTTGAGATGCGCTTGATGGATTTACTTATTTCTCAAATTAGACCTAGTTATTGAATCCATAACCAGTTTTGGTGGTGCTTTAGAGACATACTTGATAAATTCAAGTGTTTGATATTTAGTTGATCCTTTTTTCTCATATATAAATTCAACATCAGTTTTGGTGTTGCTTATGAGATGCATTTGGATTTCACTGATGTATCTTACTTGAGACTTTTTGTTCCTTCTGAACCCATAATCAGCACAGGTGGTGCTTTTAAGACGCACTGGATGGATTTCGCTGATTTACCTTACTTTGAACTTTTTGCTCTTTTTGAATCCGTAACCAGCATTGGCAGTGCCTTTGAGATGCTTTTAATAGGTTTCACTGGTCTATATAAGGTTACGCTAATTCAAGCCAATATTGGTAGTGCTTTGATACAAATTTGATGGGTTATTTTGTTTATTTTTTGAGGATGATTCATTTTACTCTTAACGAGTCCATAACCATAAGTGGTGGTGCTAGAGTGAAGCACTTGATTGACTCGCCTACTTGGGTATGATGGTGATGCGCATTCTATGGGCGATTTGAGCTCTTTGGAGCACTCAAGAGTTCTTAAGGTAGACATATGACCATTAAATCGCATATTTATAACATAGGTTGTAGAAATTGAAAGTGTAGTATGTGCTGTGAGATCTCAACTAAAACCTTTGTAGTTCAAGAGAAATTCACTACTTATACTCAGTTGATCAACACAAATCTTTGTAGTTCATGAAGAAATTCACTGCTATATTAAGTGGTAAACTCACTTTTTTATGTACCATGTAACAACCTTGTTTTCAAAGCTATAATATTATAAAAATTTAATCAAAATAAAAATGTTAATATTTGATTTTGATAATTATTATTTTGAAATTCATTTTTTCCTAAAATTATATTAAACCGGATAAAGTGTTATTGTTAAATATAAAATATTTTGAAGTGTAAATAACTTTATATAATTGAAATAGATGAAAATAAGTTTTTATTGATATTTAATAAATAAATCAATGAAGATGAATAAATTTATTTTATATCAATAGAACGAATTAATAAATAGAGTGAAACAATATTGAAATGAATAGAATTATGCAGTTGTCAATATATATATATATATCATAAAATGAAGTGTAAATCACTTTAAAATTAAATTGGAATATAGTTCAAATAAATTAAAATGAGTTGTTTAAAAGAAACGAAAAAATAGAAGAAAAACACATTCCTTAGATGATTTAGCCTAAGCCCAATCAAATACTCTATTCCAAACCCATATTACTTCTCTTTTATTGCAACTGTTCACTCCTTTTCCTTAATCCCCAAAATAAAAAATCAATTCACGTTTCATTACAGAAAATAAAATACCTTGATTCCTAAATCTATGTTTAAGAAAACAGGGAGTGCATCACGTCATTGCTTGATGATGTCAAGGGGAGTCGAAGCCGCGATTGTTTGCATTTAAGAAGGAGCCCATAGATGCGTAGACTGGCCGTGACATAGAGCCGTGTAATGGAGCAAAAGCCATGATTGAGGGATGTGGTCGTGTGCCTGGTTGATGGCAGTGTGGTTGGTGGAGGTGCCAACCTGGCGATGGATTGAACATGAAGGCAAAGGCTATTCCTGGTGATGTACGATGGCTAACCTTAAATGATGGAGCAGTCGAACTTATGAATGGGTAGGGCAGGCTGTTGATGGCGCAACATTTAAAGGCTTGCATGCACTGATTTTGGTGGTTTGGTAAGCTAGATTTCGGGTACAGGCCGAAAGGCAAGAATGAGAAATAAAAACAACGGAAAAGGTGAGTTGTTTAAACTCACAAATTTTATCTCTAATTATTTAAATTCTTATTGCATTCCTTGCTTAAATTAGGAATTTGCGTAAATCTTTGGTAGTGATTGAATGATGGGATTGAAACAAAATTTCATGTTATAGTTTCAATTGGGTTGGTGTTTGAATTGGTTGAATTAGATGCTTTTTGATAACATGAGTGATACTCTATTCAAGTAGAGCACCCTTTTTTGATGTCTCGGGGGCTCGAACCCATGACCTTTAGAACGTCTATCTAAAGCACCATACCCTAACCACTTGAGCTAGAGGCCTTGATGGTTGAATTAGATGTTTGAAGTATTGGATTTGAATTGATAGTCGAAATTAATCAAATGGATAAAATAAGGTTACATGTTAAACTTACATTATTCATTGCAAGTTTGGTTACAGCTAAAAATACATACTATTTGAACCAAAAATGCCCCAAACACCCAAATGAATATAGTGGAAAATAAAAGTGAAGAAAGTAAAGTCAAAAAGGTTAAAAAAACAAAGTTTTATAATGATTCGGCAAAATTGGCCTATGTCCACTTAATGATTTTAATGCTTATTTCTGACTTAGGGGTGGAAGTTCTTAGGACTCGGCACAACTTCTACACTTAGATTCTCTAAATTACAAGAATATAGAGTAAAATAGAGGTATAGCTAAAAGATCCTGAAAAATGAGCCTTACCCCTCTAGGTAGATAGCTAAAATCTCACTCAAAAATATCTCTATGCCGCTATCCATTATTCAAACCAATTCTCCATGAAAGCAGATGCCACGTCATCAATAGCAGGGAGTTGTTGCTGATCCCTAGGTGGGAGTCGTACCAATCCCTAAGTTAGCCATATTTTTTGTCTTCGACTATTCATCGCGGATCGTCTTGTTATTAGCTTCATGATTCTATAGTTGTTCACATTAATAATATCTTGTTTTAGAGTCCAAATGATGGAGCCGCGGAAGAACAAAGTTGACAATTCAAGAGTTTGTGGAGACCGATAGAGATTTGTATTGAAATATCAGAACAACAATGGAAGTAGAGTCAGGGCATCAAGGCGAGTCTATAGGAGGAAGATGAGCCCCAACGGGCCAAGGGATAGGAGTCAGTACCAACCCCTGAGGGAGTCGGTACGATCCCAAACTTATGGGAATTCGGTCTCCCGAAGTTGTTTTGTTGATTTTTGTTTGTTCTATGATCTTGTTTGTATCTCGGTTTTGGGTTTTGTGGTCACCACTCCGGGCCTTTTGCCTTGATAATTTCGATTTGACTTGTCAGGTTCGTCCATATTCTATCCTTAACTCTTTGCGTAGTTTCATAATGTTTCCCACCCCATAAGTATAATAGTCAAAAGGCAGGATAACTCTTGCCCCCAAAGCATGCCTTGCGAATGGAAGGTGTGCATTGTTCAAAAACAAATTTGTTGTCAATCTTCAACCGTTGAGCTCTCCTTCTACTTCGATCTTGGTAAATCATCTAGTTATTTGGGATTCTCCCTGTCAATTAGGTCCAGACTCATCATAGCCTAAGACTCTAATCTCTGTTTAAGTGTAATCTATACATTATCACAATTCTGATTTCATTTGCCATTATTACATCCCATATTAAGACCATCCTGTGTTCACCTAGGATTTACATCATTATCTCTCTGATTTCTTTCAAAGTTATTACATATCAAAAATCGTCCTGCGTTCATCCGGGATTTTTCAGTTCTATTCCAACTATAAGGCGTTCGTATCCTCTTTATTAAAAGGTAATTTGTTCTCATTCTCAGGTTCGATCCCTCCAGATCATTTTATATTTAGCTTAATGAAAGTTCCCTCTGGATCGTTAATCAAATTCATGACCGTATAGGGTTGACAGTTAAATCCATAGCCATTTGAGGCTGATAATCAAATTTGTGGTCTTTCGAGACCAATAGCTGTTTGAGATGGATGATGGCCATTCGGGACCAATAAAGCCATTTGAGGTAGGTGACCATTCAATGTCAATATAGCCATTCAAGGCGGATGGTGGTCGTTCGGGACCAATAAAGTCGTTCAAGGTGGGTGATCGTTTAAGGTCAACAAAGCTGTTTATGGTGAATGGTGGCTGTGCGGGACCGATAGCCTTTCGAGGTGGATGATGGTCGTTCGAGATTGATAGACGTTCAAGGAGGATGGTGGTCATTCGGGACCGATAACCATTCGAGGCGGATGATGGTTGTTCGAGACCGATAGCCATTCGAGGTGGATGGTGGTCATTCGGGATCGATAGCCATTTGAGGCCCTTGCTGAGCCCAATCCGCTCACTCCCCGACGAAGGGAGCCGACGACAAGCAAGCCTATCTACTCATTCTTTGGTGATGGGACTTACTTCTCGCACTCAAGTCCTATTTTTCCGAATAGGACTTAAAGCGATCAATGTGAGTTTTCACTTTCAAGTGGGTTTTATAATCAAAGTTTCATCTAACAAAATCAAGTTCAAACATAAAACACAAAGTCTAATATCTAGATTATTGCCTCTCCGGGAATTACAGTTTAGCATCTAGCTCAGAGCGTGTCTGGGGACCATTCGGGATCCCATACACGAGTAAGTGTCTAGACGGTATTATTACATAGTTTATTGAAAAAGGAAACTAGAGTGCGAGAACCAGACATGATTCCATGCCAATCAAGAGATGACCAACCTTGGCCCTGACCTAAGGCTATTTCTATTCGCTGCGGTTGATGGCTGCTCTAGTTCTGTCACCGCGGTTCAATTTCTAACATACTGTCGTAACCGGTTATCTCTAACATGTTCCTCTTTCAAATCCTGCAGATTCCTGCAGCCATTCAAATTGTGCCCATCCAGCTTATAAAATAGGTAGTGTTTTCCTAACTTTATTTCATTGTCGGTAGGCTCTCTCCTTGTCGACCTCCGATAGGGGACTTGTCCTCTAGTATCCAAATAAGTGTAAGGGTGAATCTTGGTTCTCTCCTTTGTCACTTTGATCCTTCAAAGCTATCATCCACCTTTTTCTTTCATTTAACTTGCTAGATCCTGTTCCAGACGGTCCTCCACCATCGACAACATTAACCTCTTCCTTATCAGCTCAGCATCCTCCTACCATAGAAACCTTTCAGCCTCATCATAAAATTCTATGATATCCATAGGTGGATCTCATTCCAAAGCAATTTTAAAATCAGTCTTTGCAGCTATTCCTGAAACCGCTACTACCAAAACTATTGAAGGATAGGGTTTATCCATGGCTGCTGCCGCCGCTTTGGATTTTGTCTGAAAAATTCTAAGGGTTTCTCCAGCCCTCTGCTTCATGCTTGCCAACATTATTACATTCTTGGGTCGTGAGATATGGACCCAAAATTGCTTCACAAATCTATTCACCAACTTAGCCCACGTACTAATGGAACCATTTTCCAACTGCCTAAACCACTATGCTACCAAACCCGTAATATATAAAGGAAAATGCCATTTGATGACTTACTTAGATGCCCCAAGCACTTCCATGTTGTAGATATACCTCACTAGATGAATTGTAGGGTCTAATGTTCCATCATATGTCTCTAATGTTGGTAATTTGAATTTCGGTTGATTCCTTGCATATCAGATGTTTGGAGTAAATGGACTTCTATTCACATCTTCTATGCTATGATTAGGCAATCCACCCCTCATAACTCATCTCATTATCTCAGCAAGCCTATTGCTGTCATCCAAAAGAACTCCCAAGTTTGCATTTCTAGCCTGCCCCCGAATCCATGGGGGAATTCCAGTAAGTACTCCTTCGGTTAATTCCTTCATTCTGATCCGCATTCAGATGTTCCACTTCAACTCTAGAAAATATGTCATTTCTTCCCAGAGTAGGATGACCCGTGCCCTCGAGTTCATAGGGGTCGGTGCCGACTCTAGTTTGAGGATCTGTATCGATCCTTAAGTTTGGCTCGGGGCTTGCCCAGGCTGTTCTGCCCTGTTTTATCTATCTGTGCTCCAACTTCCAGTCTTTGATTTTTTGTTTCTTCAACTCTAACCGTTCCTGCTTATCCCATCCTTCTGAAGAACTTTTCCATCATCTCCTCTTGACGAGCCATCATCCTCTCCAGCGGTCCATTCATCATTGTTTCTGTCTCATACCTAATTATGTAGATTGATAAGGGGTAAGATCTTGAGGATGCCTCCTGGTTGCCCCCTTGTTGATTCACAGCTGTAACGGTCCTTCTAGTCGATTTCCTAACCATTCCAAACCTTCTCAAGTCTTGAATCAGTAAGTTCTAGTAGTTTTTCAGTGAAAGCACCAAAATCTTTGAACCAAAAATGGCCAAAACACCGAAATGAATATAATGGAGAATAAAAGTGAAGAAAGTAACGTCAAACAAGTAAGAGAAGAATGCACAAAGTTTTATAGTGGTTTGGCAAACTCTGGCAGACGTCCACATAAGGATTTTATTGCTTATTTCTAACTTAGGGGGGAAGTTTTTAGGACTCGGTACAACCTCCGCACTTAGATTTTCTGAATTACAAGAATATAGAGTAAAGTAGAGGTAGAGCCAAAATATCCTTAAAAATGAGCTCTACCCCTCTATTTATAGAGGAAAGGACCTAAAATCTCGTTCAGAAATATCTCCAAGCCTTTATCCATGATTCAGACCAATTCTTCCAAAAAGCAGGCGCCACATCATCAATAATTGGGAGTCGGTGCCGATCCCTAGGTAGGAGTCTGTACCGATCCCCAAGTTGGCCATATTTGTTATCTTCGACTCTTCATCTCAGATCATCTTGTTGTTAGCTTCGTGATTCCATAGTTGTTTGCATCAATAATAGCTTATTTCACACTCCTAATGATGGAGTTGTGGAAGAACAAAGTTGCCAATTCAAAAGTTCGTGAAGATAGATAGAGGTTTGCATTGAAACAATAAAACAACATTGGAAATAGGTTCAGGTTATCAAGGTGAGTCTACATAAGGAAGATTGGCCACACCGGACCAAGGGATAGAAATCGCTACTGACCCTTAGGGGAGTCGGTATCGATCCCTAACTTGTAGGGATTTGATCTCCCGAAGTTGTTTTGTTGATTTGTGTTCGTGCTCTGATCTTGTTTATATCCTATTTTTTGGGTTTCGCGGTCACCTCTTCAAGCGTCTTTCCTTGATAACTACAATTTTACATGTCAGGTTCGTCCGTATTCTGCCTGGTCAAAAGGCGGGATAACACATACATTGTTTGTATGATCAAAGTTTGCTGAAAAGCAACTTGGATTGATAAATAATTTCATATTTAAAATGATATCTTATAGAGCGTTGTTGGCTCCTGTGCAGTTAAAGCGCTCGGTGGATTCAATGCGGTAGAGGTGCAAAAAGTCATAGCGGGGATGTAGCGAAGATATAGCGGGATATATCAGATTACTCTAAAATAGCATATAAATCCCATACTTGTTGTTTTTACAAATATATAGATAGTAATTATGTGAAAAATTAACATTCAATTGAATTATAATTAATACAAAAATAATTTTAAATAAAAATATGTGCAAATGTATTGTAAATGAATGTAAAACTGTTATATAACTTAATTTAATTTAGTAGAATATTAGAGTATTATCATTTCTAAACATATATAAAAAATTCAATGAAATTAATTAATTTCATAATTTTTATAGCGTATAAATATCATTTTTCAATCCAATTTTTTATAGAAGATATAGTGGAAATAGCGGAATATAGCGGAAATAACGGGATATAGCGGAAATAGCGGGGATTAAAGCGGAAAGGCTATATGTTGGGGATATATGGAAAAATCGTAGCGGTAGGAATCCGCTATAAGATATATCGGAGTTATAGCGGGGATATAACGGGGCATTAACTACACAGGTTGGCTCTAAAAGTTGCATTCTTAATGGGTTTATTGTTTGAATATTTTAAATGTGTTTAAAAGGTTTTCAAAATAAGGTTTTATCTATTTTGATCCTTATTTGAAATTTAATTTATAGAATATAGTTAAATCATATTATTTTTCTAACTAATTTCTTATTTCAAAATTTCCAATTAGAGCTTTTAAAGATACGTAATATTTATTTACAAAATCTTTTTGAATTTACTGTTTAAAGTGTAAAATTTTGAAAATGTTTTAGGGGCAAAAGATAAAATATGGTATTATTTTATAAAAGTGATTATGAAACAAAAAAATTTAATTTCAAGTGATTTCGTTATAAAAGAGGTTTAATGATTTTGAAAGAGTTCAAAAGCTTCTATAAATAAGCAACTCTTCTTTAAAATGGGTTTATGGATTTAAAAGTGATTTTGGAAAGTTATATCTTTGTATATACAAAATTACATTAAAATTCTTTTATTTTATTTATTATAGGTTTGAGATTTTAATGGGATTTCATGCTTTTCTATGAAACAAAGAATTTTAATAAATGATTGACTTCGGATTGGTATGGGACATTTCGTATAATTCTTTCGCTTATTATTATAACTTGCTAAATAGAGTTCGAGTGGAAATTACTAGCTTTTAGTAAATACTTGAATTTACTATCTGGTATGACATAGTTAGTTAAATTCTTATGATTACTTGAGTCACAGTAATTAACATTTAGAGTTATACTATCTTAGGGTATCCAGATTTCAGGCCGATATATCCTCAGGAGACGAAGATTCATTTTTCATCGATCTACAAATCGATATATTCTTAATTTCGGATAGGCAGACCTGTTTTTTTAGTAAGATTTGGTATGGTGTAACACAGCTGCCCTTTCGTTTCTTGGATAGGTGTTTACATGCATGATTAGTCTATAGACCAGATAACTAATAACTATTAGTTTATTTTAAGTACACAGTTGGATGATGTTTACATATTTTGTTTTGTTAGGTAAATTCGCATAGTCTTGTCATAAACATGGCTACTTATTAGGAGTCGAGGTTTATACCTGGTAATCTATTTATTTTCATTAGACGATTGCACTATGCAGTGAGGTTTATTTATTTTCGTTAGACTCTGTGTCATACTGTATAAACTGATAGTTGACTACCATACTATTTCATTAGAGATGATTGTTCTTCAAGGACTTTGGGATTGATATTTAATATCTTTTGGCTCTGAAGAATTTTGAATTGTTATCACCATATTTTATATGATAGCCATTAGAGACTTGATATGGATTTATGAAATGGTGATTTGGTTTGATATGCCTTATCATGGTTAATTGATTTTAGGCATATTTTGAGATCACTTATTTTATGGTTAGGTCATAAATGGATTTATGAATTGGTGATTTTAATTGATATGCCTTATTATAATCAATTGTTCTGGCATATTTTTATTATGGCTTGTTATTATTGTTAAGTCATGTAATTATGATATCAGTATCTCACCTCTTTATATGATATAGCTTGACCCATTTATTTTAAAATACTCGGGTCAGGCCGGCACTCTACAGGTACAGGGGCTCGTTGACTTTTAGATTTGTGCTAGCACTAGAGTAGACTATTTTGATTGTTTTAGTTTACTTCATTCTTGTATATATTAACATTTAGGAGGATATGTCATGTATATTATTTAATAATCGCAGTGTACCTGATATAGTATTTTGAATGCGTTGTATATATTATATGGCTCTAGTACTGATATTTTGTAGACTCACATTGAGTGGTCAAAAGCGATAGACTGTAAATCTGTTGAAGGTTTTCAATGTAGGTTTGAATCCTGCCTCTCCCACTTGTTGTAGACTTAAGAGAAGAGAAAGTAGGCGTCAACTTAGGAGGGTTTGTTTGGCATCCAGATGCAACTAGTTCAACTTGAAAGAGCATCTCTCTGTTTTATTGGATTATGCGACAAAGAAAAGGCTCTACATCTCGCGTTAGAAAGCAATCGCTGGGAGTGCACGCACAATAAGTATAGGAGTGGCTCTAGAGAAGAACTCCATCCATTAAATCAATCTCTATTATGTTATATGATGTATATTATTTCGCTGTGATCTGTGACTCTGATTCTGATTTATTTATATTATATAATGTTCTGAATTTTTAAATCGGTGTGTTTATTACTTTGTGTTAATACTGTACACGTCAAATTTTCAGTCCAGATCCTCCTAATGGTAATAAATACATGTCAGTGTTAGTCTGAATATATATTCATATTCGATTGCCTTAACTAGCCGTATTCTCCGTGTTATTAGACGACATTACTTGTAATGTTCTTAAATAATATAGGTATAATGGTGCACTCGTTACATACCAATTCAGTCATAAGACATTAATATTTATGTATGAAACTTTCTTGTTGCCCAAGTTACTTTTCACTCATCTTCTTTGATTGTTGTTATAGTTAGTGGGGGTTATTGGATATTTACAACAACAACAAAAATTCAAGGTATTTTCATTGCTTAACCTTTTGCATTCTTTATTATACTAGAAAACATATTTTATATTTATGGAATGCTTATTTATTATGATTGATTGGCTCTAGAGAGAGGTAGAAAAATGGTATATTTATTTTCACTATCCTTTCTCACTTCCTTGAGAAAGAATACAAAAATCACAGTAAACAAAGGTCATTTTCTTTATCTTTTTCTCTTCACAATTTCCTCTAAAATCAAATCAAATTTCCAAGTATACTCAAAACTCCTAAGCAGTGACTTCTAAAAATCTTAAATTCCTTCAATCCTGAGTGCACAAGTTTGAAAGGTCATTGTTTTAACCTTAAGGAGTGATTGACAATTATTGATTATACCATGGTCGTGCCAATTTTCGCTTTAAAGGTAGTGACATCATCTATGATGCAACTTTTATAACTTATTTTTTCCATTGTTCGTACCCATCAACTACAGCAAATTTATTATGCACCATTTTTTCCCATTTTTTATACTTGACCACTACCCTTACGAAAACCACTAAACATATATAGTCATGATACTTAACAACCTGCACTCAAAATTAATTTTCACGTCATTTGTACAAATAGTACGACCACTGTTTCTCTGCCTCTGGATACAAATGAACCTTTTTAAAGAGATAATAAGGTATTAGTCATGTTCATATTTAGTTAGAATTCAATAAAAACCAAGGATTAATCATTGTTGTTGAGTTACCATATGTTTTTCCTTCATATAAAGGACATGCTTTGTTAAACCAAAAGGGTATTTTGACAAGCCGTAATCTTGACCTTTTTTTTCTTACAGGGTTTTTAACATATTAACAGTGTGTTACTTTTGCGATCATATAGTTAAAAATAATTCCATGATGTGGAAAGATTTTAAAAATTGAATGTTTATGGTTTGAGGTTGAAAAATTATTTAGTTGAAGTCAACTAATTGTAGAAAAATTAGGACATTTCTTCGACCTTCCAAGTATGAATATAAGAAGATAAACGGATAGTAGTTAGAGAAAGTATGGATGAAGGTTTGAAGCTTGGGTAAGGAATATCACAATCAAACCTGATATTAATGCATTATATTCTAACCTATGTGTACAACGTAGATAAACATTTAATTTGGTTTGGTTTGGTTTAGTTTGTGCGATGCTATAGTAGTTTCAAGATTATAAGCTAGTAAGTTAAATTATATATTTTTGTATATGATACTTTTTTGGGGGATTGTTGGAACGTTAAGTGAATTAATTAAAAAATAAATAAAAACAGATTAATAGTTATATATTTATGAGCCTTTATTATAATTGAGCCATTGCAAATATATAATAGTAATATATATTTATGAGCTATTATTATAATTGAGCCGTTGTAAATGTATAACAGTCATATATTGAGTCATTATTATAATTAAGTCATTGCAAATGTATAACGATAATATATATTCACAAGTCATTATTATTAAACCATAGCAAAAGTTAATGTTATTAAAAAAAATTAAATGGTAATAAATTCAAATCCATTAACATTCCCTCACTTCAATAATGCATACAATTTCCATTCTGCCTATTTAAACGATAGGAAGAAGAGAAAATATGAATAATAGACAATTTTTCTTTCTTCTTCTTTGTCCTCTGCATTTTTCTCTCTTTAAGTAACTTTACAAACAATTAAATTAGAAAGTGCTATATTCAAAACAATTTATTGTACCACAAACAACAAATTAACCAAGTTTCAGAGGCCGTTTTATCTTGGGAACATAGCGGTTGATAGATAACTTTGCACCTTGAGGTTAAGTCGCGAATCGTTTTAAAGAGAGCGACCTAGTTTGCGAATCAGCAAAAAAAAGATGCTGCAAATTCATATTGAGGTAAAACAATTTTAAGATGATCATGGATTCGACCATTGACTACTCTGCTATTCCGATGTCGACGTTTAAGGTTCTGATTGTATATGTTGTGACGTTCAGATTCGAAGGCTTGCATTTTAAACGATGGCGCCAAAAGATGAAGTTTTTCTGACTATGCGAAAGGTGGCACATATGCTGACGAATGAAATACCAATGCTGCCTGGAGAAGCAATAGTCGATCAGAAAAAGGCTTTGAAGGACTAGATTGAACATTACTACCTCTATAAAAATTATGTTCCTAATGGCTTGAGCGATGATCTGTACGATTACTACAACTCAGACAAGTCAGCAAAGAAGATCTGGGATGCGCTATAAAAGCAATATGATATCAAGGAAGCTGGAGAGAATAAATATGTTGTTAGTCGCTATTTGAAGTTTCAGATGACGGACGAAAAATCTATGGAAGCGTAGTCGCACAAGCTCCAGAAAATTATGCATGAGAGCATCTCCGAAGGTATGGCTTTGATAAATAGTTTCAGGTTGCTGTGTTAATTGATAAATTACTCCTATTTGGAAAGATTTTAAAAATAATCTCAAGCATAAGACTAAGGAGTTTTCTTTAGAGAGTTTGATTCATTGTCTTCATATTATAGAGGAAGCCAAAAAACATGACCAGAAAGGAGAGGTACTTGTTGCATCTACCAATAATACTAAGAAATCCACAAATAAGAGTCTGAAACTAAGTGTGAAATTTTTTTAAAATCAAAATCACAAACTGAATCACAACCACAACAATCAACATCAGAAGAATCAGCATAATACCCCCTTAAAGAATGGTACCGAACTGTTGTTCTTACGTTACAAATGTGGCAAACCAGGCTATATGGCACGAAAGTGTTGGAATAGGCCAAATCCTGCACCGTAGGATAACCTGACTTAAAAAGCCCTTGTAGCTATGTTTACTGAGATCAACCTAGTCGGTGGATCAGAAGGGTGGTGGGTAGACTTTGATGCTTCTCGCTATGTCTGCTATGATCGTGAAATGTTTAAAACATATAATGCTGCGTATGACAAGAAAGTGATGTTGGGAGATTCTCACACCACTACTGTTGCTGGATTTGGGACTATGGAGTTATAGTTTACGTCTGGAAAAAATTTACTGTTGAAAGACGTGAAGCATACTCCATAGATGAGGAAAATTTTAATATTTTGTTTCTTGTTAAATAAAGCTTTTTTTACTCAAACTATTGGATCTGACTTGTACACCATTACTAAAAATGGCGTTTTTGTTGGTAAATGATATGCTGTAGATGTGATGTTTAAGTTGAATATTGAAGTTAATGGTTATGTTTATCTGCAGTGTGATTTTAATATTTGGAATGCTAGACTGTCATGTTAATAAGCGATTAATTCATAACATGAGTGACTTAGGCCTAATCCCTAAAGTTTCCATAAATGATTCAAAAAAATGTGAATATTGTAGCTGAGCTAAAATTACTAAGACCCCACATAAATATGTGTTTAGAGAGTCAGAACCTTTAGATTTAATACACTCTTGTATATGTAAACTTGATGGTACTTTAACTAGGGATGGGAAATGCTACTTTTTTATACCTTTATTGACAATTACTCCGATTTTTCTTACGTTTATCTCATGAAGAATAAAAGTGATGCGTTAGATATGTTTCAATTATTTGTAATTGAAATTGAAAATCAATCTAATAAGAAAATTAAAAGATTTCGATGAGATAGAGGAACATAGTATGAATCTAACTTATTCATTGAATTTTATAAACGACATAGCATAATTCATGAGAGAACTGCACCCTATTCGCCTGAAATGAATAGTAAAGATAAAAGAAAAAAATATGACTCTTACCGAAGTAGTAGTAGCTGTTTTATTAAATTCGGGTGCAACATCTCACTGGTGGGGGGAAATTTTATTAACTATCTGTTATGTCTTAAACGGAATTTCTAAACCTAATAGCAAAATTTTACCGTTTGAGATTTTTAAAAATCATAAACCCAACTTGTCTTATTTTAAAACTTGGGGTTGCTTAACATATGTTCGTATTCTTGACCCTAAAATAATTAAATTAGCAAGTCAAGCATATGAACTTGTTTTCATTGGTTATTCCCTTAACAGTAAAGTACATAGATTTTTTGATTTGAATGTTCGAGTTATTATTGAGTCAAATGATGATGATGTCTTTGAAAATAAATTTCCGTTTCAACTTGGAATAGTGAGGGCACTTCTACCACAAATAATCCAATAATTAGAAATAATGAACATTATACGAAAGTGAATTTGAACTTAGAAGAAGTAAAAGGGATAGGATAGCTAAAGATTTTGGTCCAGAATATTATGCTTATGCATTAGAAGAGCATCCTGCAAATCTAAAAGAAGCTCTATGTTCTTGGGATTCAGATCTCTGGCAAGAAGCTATAAATGATGTAATGGAATCCCTTGAATCTAATAAACTTGGCATCTAGTTGATTTACCTCTAGCTTGTAAAACTATATGTTGTAAATGGGTACTTAAAAATAAGTTGAAACCCGATTGTACAACTAATAAATATAAGGCTCGTCTTTTAGCTAAAGAATTTAGACAAAAAGAAAACGTTGACTCCTTTGATACTTTTTCACCTGTTACAAGAATAACATCTATTCGAGTATTAATTTCTCTTGTTTTACTATATGATCTACTAATTCATCAGATGGATGTAAAACTGCTTTTCTAAATGGCGAATTAGAAGAAGAGATTTATATGGACAATCCCGAAGGTTTTTTTATACCTGGTCAAGAGCATAAAGTTTGTAAATTAGATAAATCCCTATATGGTCTTAAATTGGCACTAAAACAATGGTATGAAAAATTTGACAATCTAATTATTTCACATGGACATAAAGTAAATGAAAGTGATTCATTATAAATCCAAGAATAACATTTGCAGTCTCATATGCTTATATGTTGATGATTTACTTATAATTGGTTCAAATATCATGCTGTAAACCATGTTAAGTCCATACCATGTGCCAATTTTGATAGGAAAGATCTTGGTGAAGCAAGTGTGATTCTTGGTATTAAGATTACTAAGTCTGAAAGGGGAATTCCTTTGGATCAATCTCATTATATTGAGAAGATGTTCAAGAAATATAATTAATTTAAATGTAAACCTGCTAGTACACTATATGATCCAAGTGTTAAACTATTTAAGAACACTGGTGAATGTGTAAGACAGTTTGAATATGCGAGCATCATTGGCAGTCTTCGGTATGCTACTGCTTGTACTAGACCTGACATTGCATATGTCGTGTGATTATTGTGCAGGTTTACTAGTAGACCTAGTATAGAGCATTGGTATGCTATTGAAAGGGTCATGAGATGCCTTAAAAGAACTATGAACCTTGGATTACACTATCAGTAGTTTCCCACTGTTCTTGAAGGATACACTGGTGCAAATTGCATTACTTTATCAGATGATTGCAATGTTACTAGTGGATATATTTTCAATATTGTAGGAGGAGCTGTTTCCTAGGAATCTAAGAAATAGACAATCTTGGCTCACCCCACTATGAAGTCAGAATTGATAGCACTAGCTAATGCTAGTGAAGAAGCAGATTACTTAAGGAATCTGCTAGCTAAGACCCTTTATGGGAAAAATCGATACCGGCTGTGTTGATCCACTGTGATAGTACCGCAACTATTGCAAAAGTTGAGAACCATTATTACAACGGTAAGAGACGACAAATTCGTCATAAGCACAGTACTGTAAGAGAGTATATCTCTTTTCAAGATCTGTAAGAGTGGATCATGTATGCACTGATGAGAATTTGGCGGATCCTTTGATGAAAGGACTGGACGGAGAGAAAGTCCTTTCTATATCTAAAAGAATGGGACTATTACTCTTAGATTGTTGATTCACGCATAAAGGTAACCCGACCTAATGATTGGAGATCCTACGAACTAGGTTTAATGGGTAATAACAAGTTGTAAAGTGATATGACGCGAACATGTTGTTTTTATATACTTGAACGCATGTATTCCTAAAGTGATTAGAGGATGAGTTAATAGAAACTCATTGAGATCTATACTCTAAATGGAGTGGAGTACTTACCTTCAGGAGTACTCTTGATAGACTCACCTATGTGGATATGGAAATGTGGATGTTTCCTATGGAATTTTGGGCAAGATTCATACAGCATTCACTAAACTAGGATAGATGTGCATGGCCATAAATGCACGGGCTTAGTTGATAACACTTTAGAAAGGTTGTGTGTGGTTTGATGTCAGGAATAGATTTCAAGACTATGAGTCACTCTAGTAAACTGAATCTTACTCACTATAAAATGGTTCAAATTGAAAGATACATTTTGTTTATGCACAATCCTATATTTTCAGAAATTGATTGGAATTTTTTTTTCATAATTCAAGTGGGGATTGTTGGAACTTTAAGTGAGTTAATTAAAAAATAAACAAAAGCAGGTTAATGGTTATATATTTCTGAGCCTTTATTATAAATTAGCTATTGCAAATGTATAACGATAATATATATTTATGGACCATTACTATAATTAAGCTGTTGCAAATGTATAACAGTCATATATTTATGGATCATTATTATAATTGAGCCGTTGCAAATGTACAACGGTAATATATATTCATGAGCTATTATTATCGAGCCGTTACAAAAGTTAATGGTATTAAAAATTTGTTTTAAATGACAATAAATTCAAATCCATTAACATTCCCTCACTTTAGTAACGCATAAGATTTCCATTCTACTAATTTAAATGATAGATAGGCAGAAGAGAAAATATGAATAATAGACAATTTTTCTTTCTTTTTCTTTGTCCTCTACATTTTTCTCTCTTTAAGAAACCTTATAAGCAATTAAATTAGAAACTGTTATATTCAAAACAATTTGTTGTAGTGCAAACAACAAAATGACCAAATTTCAGAGGTTGTTTTATCCTGGGGACGGAGCGGTTGATAGATAGCTTTGCACCTTGAGGCTAAGCCGTGAATCTCTTAAAGAGAGCGACTTAGTCCATGACTTAGCCAAAAAAAGACACTGCGGATTCAGATTGAGGTACAACAAAGTATATAAGGAGGAAAACTTGTGTTTTATACATGTTAAGAAAGAATTATACTTAATCACATTTATGTTGTAGTATGATATGAGAGAATTTTATATTGACTTATTTAAATATTACTGAGCATTCACCGAAAGAAACTTGGTTCTGGAAAATGTAGACTTTTATTATGCTCATATTCATATTTTTGCTTGATTGAGTAATGTCTTTTTTATACAAGAATACTTATACATGTAGTCAAGAATGGGTTTTGGCCATTAGAAATTAATATTTAAATGGAGAAATTATCACGGCCCTACATTTCCTATGTGATTTAGATATTACCTGGTATTAATTGTCATCAAGCATATATAAATTGGAGTTTGTTAACTTTATATGATATAGTTGACTTAAATTTACATGTCACATGAGACGTACATGAATAGGTTAACCCTAAAAATTTAAGTAGGTAATTTTTACATTTTGATAACGCGGTTTCTTTATTTCTACAAGTTTTTGAGTTTGATATAATTATGATTCCACATCAAACTTCAGTTGAGTAGTGCATACCACATAGAACCAAAAAGTACCTCTGGTTTCCATAAACCTAGAATTCTATTGTGTAATGTTTATATTTAAAGTGACAATAATTATCCACTAAATCAAATATCGGTAGTTTTCAATGAATTAATTATTTTAAAGGTAATATTGCTTTAAACAAAAATTGTAGCACACCGTGGTCATAGTAGACAGAATTAGACTATGGTTAGCATGGAAATGTTTGGGGGTATTTCTTAGCACCAATATCCATGTACCAACTACAAGCTAGAGAATTTAAATGCCGTTAATGAGATTCTTGTCTCGAAAATACTTAAATATTTTATATGAAGTAATCATGATGCTGAACACTTTCGTGGTTATGAATCAGCAAAGTTAAGTGATATTAAGATTGCCTTTAAGTGGAGTAATTATGTTGCTTGAATGTTTACACAATAATGATGGGGAAATGTTTACAATGTTTAATAACCAGATCGTTGACTTCAATTTGTCTCAATTCAAGCATAGAAAGAAATTAAATTGGTATAGTAAAGTACTCAAAATAATAAAAAAAGGGCATAGAAATTTTATGTGGTTTGAATGTTAAGAAATCATACGTCCATTGATAAAATGTCAACTCTTTCTCTTTTGATTCTTAGTATGAACAAAAGATGGCAGAGAGTACAAATTTCAATTTTTGTGTCCAAAAAGAGTGAAGTAAAAGTTCCTTTCCTTTCCTGCTATATTGCCCTATTCATTTATAATACATAGGGATTCGCGTAGATTTCCAACGTCACTTTTCCGCTCCTTTGATTTCTGCCTTTGGATCGTGCAACGTGTTGACTATCCATATCGCTTACTTGACACACAGAACTTGGCTTTCGATAGGAAATTTTAATTTGAGCGGTCTAACTTTGAACCTACGCAGGAAGTTTGAAATTGAAGTGGGAAAATCCAAATTTGAATAGACCATGACTTTCCAATTTTATAAGACAACTAGTTTACAGACTGCCCACATATACGTAGATGAGGCCGTAATGGGAAACTGCATCCCATCTCAAGAAGAACTACATCATTATTGGTACTCCAGGACATTGTTTTAGTTTATTCAAACTTGTTTCTTCATTATGTCCAAGGTAGTGATGCCGTATAGTGTTCATATTGCATTGACACTGCCAAAGCTGTACTACACTGTTTAGTTTAAGACAGCGGCAAAGCATAGTGTTGGAGTTGAGCTGCATGGCTTAGTAGAAGAGATGGTGATTCTATTTTGAAGAGCGGTCGTTTTACATGATTCTGTTTCGAGTTATTATCATCAATAAAGGACTATGCCACTACCTTGTCTTTGTGCTAAGTTTAATAGCCTTGGGGATGAAGTTGGGATCTTTTAGTTTGCTTTTGAGGAATGAGACTAGGCTTTTGGTCACGAATCAGTCTTTCCCATCACTTCACCCTTCGAGTACTTATGTTTGTGGGTAGTGTTTTTAGGATTTCTATGCCATTCTGTCACATCAAGATGGCGGTGCATTTTTTATCACTTCATTTTTGATATAGGATTGCAGCACATTCCTATCACTTCAACATCAAATTAGGATGGCTTTGCATTCTTATAGTTTTTGATACAAAATTACGACATAGACCTATTGCTTTAGATGTCAGTTTAAGATTGCGGCTCATCACTATTGCATATTATTGCTTTAGGGATGTGCCCCAGCTTTGAACCATAAAGGCTTACATTACTAAGGTAAACTTTGGGAATTGGAAGCCTACTATTAGCAAAAATCAGATCATCCTAGGCAGAAGATACCTCCTCTCATGTAAAGAAAGGGGTGGAAGGTAAACTCTCTCAAGTATTTTGGCTATTTTTCAAGGAATTCGAAAAGGATAAGGCTTAACTAATAAATACTTTAGAACGTACAAGATAGATTGCTATCCTTAAAATTGATGAACTTGAAGATCTCCTACTTAAAGCTCAGGCTTCCCTATCGTTACATCAACACTTGTTAATGTGCCTAGACGGGATCAGATTGCTAATCTTACAGAGAAACTTAGAAGAGAAAATGTCTAGTGTGAGATGGGATAGATTTCTTTGCAACGAGCCATAGACATTTTAATTTTTTACCCAACGCTTGATATAAGTTTTATATATAACAAAGAAGGTCTCGTGGTGACTGTGGAGGATCCAATGGACCCACGGATAGGTGCCAATTTTGACCCTAGGAAGACCTTCCACCTCAGGACGGACAACCCATAAGCTAGCACACCTTAGACTAGTTATTTCATAATTAGATTAGTATTTAAGGACTTATATTTTGTAGGGACATGTTGTAAGAAATTTTTTTTGTAAACGAGTATAAGTATCTTTTGAGTTTTCACTTAATTGCATTTTCTTTTGAATTTTTTGTCTAGGCTTGCTTGATTTTTAGCTTTGCACCACTAATCAATGTTCGGTGATACTTGACTTAAGGGAGAAGCTCAAGTCTGCTCTGATTCCAATTTATGAACTAGAGGGATAAGTAAGAGATGCTAAAGGTGTTTATAAGGTTTTTTTATGAAGATAAGATCAAGATAATGAATGAAAAAGTTGAAGACCTTTCTCTTCAGGTTGCTAAGTAAACTAGTGCACAAGACGATCTTATTGCATCCTTGGCCCCCACTGTTGTATTGAGGCCTGGTGCTGCCCCTTCACCTCCATTGGGAGCCGATCCTGATGTTGTTTCACAGTAGAAGGAGGTTTTGAAGAACTATTATAAGGCCAAATTCCATAAGTTAAAGAATAACTACCACAAGGGCTCATCTTCAACTTCTAGGGCAAGGAGCAGTTCTAGTCAATGTCCTATATTAGGCGACTGCAGATTCCATCATTGCGAAAGAATCATAGTCGATGACTCTTGAGTTTGGATCGTAGCATAATTTTGTTTTACTATGCGCCGTAGTTTAGAGTTTGGCTTTTGATGCAATTTTGTGTTATGATTGTTTTATTCTTACTTGCCCTATATGTACTACCATGAGGAATATGTAAATACGAATAGATTTCAGTAAACATTATCAGATCTCAATTTAATATTTACATGATAAGCTTTAGCACAGTATCTTGAATTGTACCTGATTTGTAAGATATACTGCTTTCCATGCATCGTGCTTTCTTGCCACTTTGATTGGTTCCCCATGCGGTTCTTGCTTTTTGAACTTGATTTTTGACATTCTTGCTTTGTCATGCGCTTGACATGGTCTGCCTCGCTTTCGAAGGCAGATTATTCCTTGATTGTGAAGTCAGATCATATTTTTACAACATTGTTAATTTATGCATATAGTTTTTTATACTGGTTCAGACCATTTAATATCCTTATGTTCAGTGTAATTGTTTGGCTAATAAGCTGGGTTTTGTATGATACAACCTAATGTTATTAGCCATGTTAGTTAGATTAACACAGGAAGATTTTTATACTAGTTCGGGCCATTTAATATCCCTACATTCAGTTCATTGTATTACTATTTTTCATAATAATTACAACGTTTGTTATATAAATAACATTGCTTATAAAAAAATCTGGTTTGAGATGCTCTGAGTTTCATGTTCTTAGAACTAGATTTTCATCAGGCCTTGAGAGTTGCCATGCGTCATTAGCTAAGGCTTTTGCTACGACTAGAGGACCTTCCCAATTTGGACCCAAGGCCCCATTTGTTGGGTCCTTGGTGTTGGCTATCAATTTTCATAGTACTAGGTTTCCCTTGTAGAAATTTCTTTCTTTAAGCCTAGCATTGTAATTTTTCATCATCCTCTATCAGTATACAGCAGATCGAACGACTGCTTCATCTTTCTTTTCTTGAACGATGTTGAGGGAAGCCTTTTCTAGCTCCTTGTACTGATCTGCCACATACGATATTCTTTTATGCGATGGGATCTTTGCCTCGACTTAGAGCATTGCTTCATAACCATAGGTTAGGGAGAAAGATGTATGTTCAGTTGGGGATCTGGATGAGGTCCTTTAAGCCCATGATACTAAAGATAATTCATTTGCCCACTTCCCTTTCACCTTTTATAGTCTTTTCTTAAGCAACTTCTTAATGGTCTTGTTTGTTGTTTTGACTTGCTCATTTTCCTATGGTAGTGCAATGGAAGTGAAGCTTTTTATCATCCCATTCCTATCACAAAGTTCAGTAAACTTCTTACTTTCAAATTAGATTCCTTTATCATTGATTATCTTATGTGGGATCCCGAACTTGGTAATTATGTTCCTCACAAAAAGTCACTTTTTTCCTCGCAATAATAGTGGCTAAGGTTTCTACTTCCACCAACTTTTGAAATAATCTATTGCCACCACGACATACTTTTCCCCTTCTTTAGACATGGGGAGTGGTCCTATTAAATTTATGCCCCATATATCGAATGGCTACAGGCTAGCTAATGGGATGAGCTTATGGGATGGTTGTCTTGGGATATTGGCAAATCTTTGATACTTATTACATCTCCTTACTTACCCCTGCACATCCTAAAGTGTAGTGGGCTAGTAGTTACTGTGCCTTAGGATTTTCTTTGCTTACTTTGCTCCTCCAGAATGGTCCCCGCATTTACCCTTCATGTACTTCGCTCAGGACTCATGATCCTTCTTCTTTGGAAACACATCTAAAATAAGGGGTAGAGTATCCTCTCTTGTAGAATATGCCATCAAAGAAGGAAAAGTACTGAGCCTAGTACCTTATTTTATGGGCTTCGTTCATGTTTCTTGGTAGAACTCCATTCATCTAGAATTATTTTATAGGGTTCATCTATGAATCCTTTTCTATTTGATGAGGAGTAGACGTGATTGGGGATTACTCTTGACTTTCTGCTATTTCTTAATCTTGGGTTTCTCTGATTGTAGCTTGTTGGGTTTAGTCAAGGCCGGTATTTGATTAGCATCAGTAACGCTTGGTTCGGCTTGATGCCTTATTGGAATAACTTTCATTTTGTTTACTACTTTTGTGCTAGCAAGTTTGGCTAATGAAGTAGCAGAAGAATTATTCTCCCGTGGAATTTGCTATATATCAAACCATTTGAACTGCTCTAATAACTTTTTAGAATGTTCCATGTAATTAGCCAGGGTTGGCTCTTTCATTTGGTAACTACCAAGCACTTAATATGGGTTACCTTCATTACTTGAGCCATCCTTAAGCCTTGAGAGGAGAGCTTCATATTCTGCAATGTTATTGGTAGCTTTGAATCCCAACTGCATTGCGTCGTATATCTTCTACCTATCCGAGGTGATTAATACATACCCAGTTCCTACCTCGATTCATTTAATGCTCCGTCCAAAAATCATTGCCAAGACTGTAGAGTGGGTGCTTCTTGCTCAGATTGGGATTCTGGAGCCAACGTGCATTCCACAATAAAGTCTGCTAGCACCTAGCCTTTGGTCACTTTTCTAGGGCAGTAGCAGATATCGTATTGACCGAGGTCCATCACCTAGTTTAGTAAGCAACCTGATGTCTCTAGCTTCTATAGTATATACTTTAACGGTTTGTGTGTGAGAACTTTGATAGGATAAGCTTGGAAGTATGGCCACAGTTTCCTTGTTTTGCAAAGTAGGTTGTAAGCTAGCTTTTCAATGATTGAGTAGTTGAGCTCTCCTCCTGACATATGTTTGCTCGCGAAGTAGATTGGCCTTTGAGTCTCTTTATCTTCTTGAACCACTGCAACACTAATAGCTTTATCAATTATAGCTAAGTATACATATAATACTCACTTGTTACTGGTTTTGATAAGATAAGGTTTCTGATCAGATGGTCCTGTAGATTTTGGAACATGATTTTGCATTCCTCGCTCCATTCGAAATTCCATCCCTTCCTTATTTGGTCGAAGAATGGTATGCATTTGTCTATCGCTTTAGAATAAAACTTGCTTAGAGCAGCCACCCTACCGTTTAGGTTCATTACATGTTCTAGTTTTTTAGGGACTCCTATGTTCCTTATGGCCTCAATCCTCTTTGGATTTTCTTCAATGTCGAGGGCGCTTACTATGTATCCTAGGAAATTTCCAGACCAAAAGACAAAAGTACACTTTAGGTGTTCATCTTTATGATGTACTGTCTTAGGAATGCAAAGTTTTCTTCCAGGTCATGCATATGACTTGGTGCTACTCATGACTCAACAAGCTATCATCTATATACACTTCTACATTTTTCCAAATCTGATCTGAGAACATCATGTTAACTAACTTTTGGTAGGTCGCTTTAGCATTTTTTAGTCCGAATGGTATAACTTTGTAGCAATATAGCCTTTGTCCATTACAAAGCAGGTATGCTCCTGATCCGGCTCAAGCATAACTAAATGGTTGTAACCTGAGTATGAGTTTGCAATGACCCGAATATTTATAAATATAAACTAGAGATATAATTAAACAAAATATTCAATTATTGAATTTATTGGAATATATTAATCAGTTAATTTCATAGTGAATTAAATAAATGTTTAATTAATATAAAATAATGGAAATATTATTTATAAACTCAGGTTACATAGTTATATTGATAAAAATATAATAAGAAATATGACTGATTTGTGAAATTTAAATACACTACAGAATATCGTGTAGAAGTTGTTGAACATCATCGGAACGTTGTGTGTAACCGATATACATACATAAGACATATGTATGTAATCACACATAAATAAACAAATAATAAAACATGTATATATGTGTGTATAATGTAGAGTATAGATGCATATGAATACATATATATATTATATACATAAGAAAAGAATAAACAAAAGAGTAAGGAAAACATCACATCAACTCACCATCTCATTTAATGCAAGCATGGCAAGGATAAGGAGGGGGTACACACGCATGGAAAGGTGGGTGGGGAGGCTACACACACGGCTAAGGGGTGGTGTAGGTGGGTACATGAGGGTATGAAGTGAAGTGATGTGATATGGTATTGATTTGATGATAAGAAGTGACATATACCTATAGTTTATTCTAAGACTAATCCTATATAAACTCTCCCCCTCATTCTCTTCTCTCCTTTATCATTTTTTCATCTTCTTCTCCATAAATCCTCTCAATCTCAAGAAACCATTAATGGATTCCATGGTGAGAAACCATAGCTAAACAACTCAAAACTCTTCGATATATACATCAATCTTTCTCCTCTCTTCATTCTAAGAACAACATCCAAGAATCATCCACTCAAACTCACTCTAGCTCCAAATACCACCCTAGGCCAAACCATTTGGGAGTTAGGAAGGCCATTTCATTTGCTTCGAGGCAACGGATGGTGGAGCTTTGACCGTAGGAACATCCGGTGAAAGTTTGGAAAGCTTTTGGTGAGAAAACTGCGCGAAATATAACTTTAAATAGCTTTGTATGCTAATGAATATTAGCATGTATTATTAAGTTAAAAACATGTTTGGATGGTTGAATATGATGATTGGTTAATGACTTGTTTGGTTGTGATGATGTATTGGTTATGATGATTGTTTACACTTTCATTAACATACATGAAGAGTTAGTTAAGAAAATTTAGTAAACAAGTATATATAGGTTCATATTCATTTACAAGTTAGTTAATGATGGTTAATGATATATGATATGCTTGAATGACTTGTTTGGTTGTGATGATTTGTTATAAAAGTATATTGAGAAGTCACGACACACTTACCCTTACATGTGTATATGGAAAAGTGAAGTCTCGTATAAAAGAAATCGGTGGGGAAATAGTAACTAAAAGTTATGAAAATTTTAGTAAGTGTTTATAATAACTTGTATTCACTTATAAGTGTTTTGGAAGTGTTTCGGGGAAAGTCTGGAACAACTTACCAAATTGTCAAATTTGGGCATTTTCCGGAGTGACAGTGCGCGGTTATGCGACCTGTAATTTCGAACGGAAGTGTAAAATGCGTTTCAAGTCGGAATGACTTAAAACGGGAAACCTTTTGTCCACAAAGTTAATAGCTTTCAAATGGATCCGAAAAGTTAAGTTTTTGAATTGAAAATCTCAAGTTATGAGTTAAACAGTTTTCAAAAAGGTCGTTGTAAGATTGGTTAATTCCAGATTTTTATAAGTAGAGTTTTATAATTCTAAAAATTATGAAATAAATTTATAAATTCATTATTAATATAATAATGAGGTTTTGGAAGATAAAAATGAGTTATACTTAATCAAAAGTATAATTATGGAAAATGACCTAGTTAATCACTATTCACTAACGATTAAGGAATTGGATTTTAAAATTAAGGAACCGGAAGGAGTTTTTGACCCAAATATTTTATGAATGATTTCATAATAATTGTTTATGATTTTTAAGATTTATTTGGGAATTTTCTAAAGACTTAGAAAAATGGTCAAATTCTATAGTCAAATGAATTGTTTAAATAATAAACAATATTTGGAAATAAGCTCGGAAGTGGCATTAGACTTCGAGGTAAAGAAGCAACTGCTATTTAAAGGATAAAGAATGTGATCGAACCAAGGTCTAAGAGGAAATAGTTCCCCAACTTGGAAGGCCTCATTTTTTGTTGATAAATAACTGAGTTTGAAATCGAAGACTTAAGTTATGAATGAGGTATTATCTCTGAATGAATATTAAAGTAAATAATAGAAAGGGGTATGCGGTAATACTTAAGAGTACATCTTGTCCCGCTTGTGAGATCTGAGAAAGAAAACAAGATAGTTAACAGGATGGGAAATCCATCTGACCTTGTTTATTTCTTAGACAAGGGGTGGAACGGATCGAAAGGTATATCCGGGTACTTATCAAAGATCATGTAAATGTTTTCACAAGATAAAGAAAATTGAACTAGATAAGCAAAATGGAATTGGAACTCGATTGTTGTGATGTTAAGATGGGTAGTTTTTTGGGTATCGATCTGATGTTGCTTTAGGCCTTCGGGGTTTGCACTTGGAAAATTATTCTCTTAATGTTTTACAATTAGGAACTGATTCTAATTGGGAAAAGGGGTTAAGCAATTAAATTAAATGAGGCTTAACGATTTTGTATACACACATACACATTTTATTTTGATAATTGATATCGAAGGAACCGTGGTCGGATTTAGGGTAAAGTCCCGATCCAAAGACCACTTTGAATCAGTAAACGACGCACTAGAAATGAACAAATGATTAAAGAAACCTAGATCCATGTTGATGCAAGGGTTGGTGCTACTACGATTAGGGATGCAGTAGGGTGGTGCCTTCGGTTCATCCTTTACCTTGATGACTTGCACGAGAGAATGTCCGACAAAGCATTTCCAATGATTACGAACGTTGGCTTTTTTACAAACGTACATCTATTTGGTGGCGGAGAAGGCAACTTCTCTTAGCTTAACACCCTTCTCTGAGACGTACGAGCTCGGAGGTTGTATTTTTGTGGGAGTCAATCAGTAATTGGCGGATCTGGCAATGTGGCATTCAAAGTGAATGAGCAAGAATGAAAAGGTAATGCGTTACCTCAAGCATCATCAAATGGGAAGTGACTGAAAGAGGGCATGCGACAAGATGATCATGGTTTAGTACCCATGACAATGCCCGCATTTTCCTTTTTGGATATAATTGATCTCCCACTATATTTCGGGTCTGAAGGTTATGATGAGAGCGCTCTCGGAAGGTCGAAAACGACCGAGGGAAATGGCGTATTCGGTCTATCAGTTGGGTAGACAGTCTTGTTTAGGCATTGGGTGGGGTACCCACACCTAGGTGCATCCTCCTAGAGGTGTGCTGTACGGAAGGTAGTCCCTTACCTTGGTTGCTAGTATGGAATCCAATATCCAATAAGAACCCGTAAGAATTTGATTGTAGACCAAGATTTTGGAATTTAATGAATGTAACAATTTCGGCTAAGATTCATAAGTTTACTTGAAAAGCATTTTCAAAAAGCAAAATGTCATTAAAAATAATATCCTATTATTTTGGCATAATCACTTTTGGTTATCATAAGGTAAAAACATGTTCCGTGTTTTTATCCGGCGTGGTCTTATGAGATACCCTTTGTTTTCAAAAGCATATTTTGAGTTTCTCACACTAGTCCTATGGCTAACTCGAAGTGTTTTCCTTTTCCTTAAACTCTTGGTGACCTATTTTTTCGGGCAGCCTAGTATTTAGATTATCATGGAGCATTTTGGAAGCTGGAGCTATGAAGCCGAAGCCATGGAAAATGAAGGTTGGAGCTAGATCGTTAGAAGATATTATCTACCGTTATTTCCACTACAGTGTTTATATGTTATTAATTTATGTATTTTATACCGGCACGTGTGGGGGCATGTAGTTATAACTGTCCCTGGCTAGGTTAGTATCTATCTTATTTCATGTGGAACACTATTTAAGTTAATCTGATGTATAATTATATTTGATCCATGCGTATGTGAGAATCTGCTATTTCCATTGTCCATATTTATTTCTTTAAACCATGATTATTCAATTTCCTGGCACTCAAATTTGTGACATGGTTGTGTTAATTTCAATTCTCGAAAGTAAGAATTTTGGGTCGTCACAGCTTGGTATCAGAGCTTAGGTTAGCGAATACCTAAAAGACTAACTGGGTTAAACTCATCAGAGATAGGATCAGTAATATCCTAGGATGAGTATCTTGTTAGAGATAGGGTTAGTAACATCCTAGAACGAGTATGAGTGTATATACGAGTGCATATTTGTATATTTTGTTCGAATAGTAATAATAATACTCGGATTAAATCCTGCTTATTGTTTGCCCAAAGGTAATCTCGCTTCTATGTATGCTAAACAGATCTTGCTATATTCAGGTGGCAGGTATGGATACTAGAAGAACCCGACGAACCATGGCAGGCAGTGGCAGTGATCAGACAAATGGGGGAATCCGAAATGCAAACGTTCAAGCTCCGAATGCAAATGTAGGGGCACCGAATATTAATGATCAAGTTCAAGAAGAAGCAGTTATACAAGAGGAAGTGGCTGCAGTTCAGCCGGTAGTCGACTTTGCTATGCTTTACAAGAAATATACCGGACTAGGGGGTAAACCTTTCCGAGGGACTGAGTCGATATCAGAAGTACAAGCCTGGGAGAAAATGCGCTAAAAGATCTTCAAGGGATTAGGTTTGGGGGATGACCAAAAGCGATTTCTGGCAACTTGGCAACTACAAGGTGAAGCGTTAGCCTAGTGGGAATCAAGGACTTTAGTTGAGGCTGAGGATGACTTCTCTTAGGAGAGGTTCAAGGATGTTTCCATGGAGCAGTATATATTGAAAGCGGGGAAAGCCCGAATGTACCAGGACTTTGTCGATATTTCTCAGTGAGAATTGTCAGTTGAGGAATACACCACTAAGTCTAACGAACTTTTCCATTTTTCCCTAGAACTGATAGGAACACAACTGAAGAAGAATGCTAAATACATCAAATGGATGAAAAGGCAATACCAAAGCCGAATGACTAGGTATATCAAGGAAACCTTCGTAGAGTTAGTCGATATGGCCTATCGATACGAGACCTTAGACAAGGAAGTTGCCAAAACCATGCAGAAGAACAACGACTACAAGAGTCCGAATAAAAAGAAAAGACAATTGGCCGCACAAGCAAGGAAGAAGGGTGGTGAATGCTATAACTGTGGCGAAATGGGTCACTATGCAAGGAGATGCAAAAAGCCGAAGGTGCCAAAGCAACAACATGGCCAAACTGCACCAGCGGTCAAACAGAATCTCTACTACAACTACCATCAACCAGGACATTTTAAGGACAAGTGCCCACTGTTACAAAGAGGAGAGCAGATGAAGATGTACGCGATTGAAGACAAACCTTCTACATCCAAGGAGGACAAAGGCAAAGGCATTCTAGAAGGTAAAATTCTTTTTAACGATGAACTAGTAAGAGTTTTATTTGATACGGGAGCCTCCCATAATTTAATTTCTGAAGAATTAGTAGAAAGATTAAATATGACCCCAACACAAATAGATATCCCTACTAGAGTATCTAACCCGATAGGAGGACCAACTGATATTTGTTTGATATGTGAGAAAGTCCGAATTTCCTATCTTTCCCAAACCTTTCCACGTGATCTTATAGTTTTAGATCTTATTGGATTTGAGATGATACTTGGTATGGAGTGGTTGACCAAGTATAAAGCGACTCTAAATTGCACTGAGAGAATAGTGGAAATCGAGAGTAAGCTAGGAATGAAGTATAAACTGTTGTGTAAAGGATCCACCTCGATAAGAGATAGTTTCTTATATGCACTAAATCTATTTCAAAAGAGCCAAGAAGAGGTACTAGTGGTGAAAGAATTTTCAGATGTGTTTGAAGAGGTGAAAACTCTACCACCACATCGGGAGATCGAGTTTCGAATTGATTTGATTCAGGAAGCAAGAGTAATTGTGCACTGTATGCCAAATATGGCTCCGAGGGAGAAAGAAGAACTAAGAATTCAAACCAATGACCTATTGAGAAAAGGACAATAAGACCGAGTCGTTCACAATGAGGAGCGGAAGTAGCCTTTGTTAAGAAATCTGACGGTTCTTATAGACTATGTGTAGATTATCGAGATCTAAACAAACAAACCATAAAGAACAAGTATCATCTGCGTCGGATAGATGACTTGTTTGATCAAGTACATGGTGCTCGGTATTTTCAAAGATGGATCTGGATACCGGATTTCATCAATTAAGGATAGCAGAAGACTGCATTCCTTTTACTGCTTTCAGATGTGCAGATGGATTCTTTGAATTATTAGTTATGCCCTTCGGACTGAACAATGCACCCGCATATTTTGTAGATTGGATGAATCGAGTGATTAGAGACGTGCTGGACAAATTCATACTAATTTTTATAGATGACATTCTTATATACTCAAGAATAGAAGAAGAACATGATGAAAAACTAGAAACTGTTCTCGAAATATTAAGAAGGAATGTTCTCAAGGCTAAGTTTTCCAAATGTCGCTTTTGGGAAATGGAAGTAAGATTCCTTGGACATGTTATTTCTAGGGAGGGAGTTTCAGTAGATCTGTGTAAGATCATGACTATTCTAGATTGGAGGCAACCACAAACTCCAAGGGACGTCCGAAGTTTCTTAGGTTTGGCAGGATATTATAGGAGATTCATAAAGGACTTCTCAAAGATGCCTTACACCTAACAAAGCTGACGAGAAAGGATGTGAAATTCGAGTGGATGTCGAAGTGCGAGGAAGCATTCAAGACATTGAAAGAAAAGTTGACCACAGCTCCAGTATTAATGATAGCAGGTAATAACGGTGGCATGACAGTATACACCGATGCTTGTATAGAAGGTGTAGGAGCGGTACTTATGCAACATGGTAAGGTAATCACCTATGCAAACAGGCAATTGAAGACCCACGGGAGGAATTATGCAACCCATGACTTGGAACTACTAACCGTGGTGTTCGCATTGAAGATGTGGAGACACTATCTCTTAGGAGAAAATTTTGACCTATACACCGATCATAAATCTCTGAAATATCTTTTTACTCAAAGAGGTCTGAACATGAGGCAGCAGCGTTGGCTGGAATTTTTGGCATCATATGATCTGGAAATTTTATATACGCCAGGAAAAGCCAATGTAATGGCATATGCGTTGAGCAAGGAGAACGCTATAATAGCATGCCTAGTTATAACTCTGACTCTCTTAGAGAGGATAGCCAATGAGCAGAAGAATGATCCATTTTTGTTAAGACTCACTAAAGGGGTAGAAAATGGAGAAAATAAAAGCTTCAGGGTAGAAAAACATGGAATATTGAGGATGAACGGAAGAATATGTGTTCCGGAAGTGGATGACTTGAGACGGGAAGTGTTGATCGAATACCATTGGGCTAACCTTACTATCCATCTCGGAATCCATAAGATGTACAAGGACATGCAACGCACGTTCTGGTGGAAAGGTATGAAATGAGACATATCTATTTTTGTAAGCAGATGCACTAATTGTCAACAGGTTAAAAGCAATCAACAGGAGGTTGCTGGATTACTTAGGCCACTAGAAATTCCATGTTGGAAATGGGATCAAGTATTCATGGACTTCATAAATGGACTACCAAGATCAAGGAGAGGCAATGAAGGGATCTGGGTTGTTATAGACCGATTAACAAAAACACGCATTTCATCCCAGTTAAGCCTATAAGAACAGCCGCAACTCTGGCATAAATTTATATAAAAGAAATTTTCAGACTGCATGGAGCCCCAACTAGCATCATAAGTGATCGAGACCCATTGTTTGCCAGTCATTTCTAGGTAGCTTTGCAAGCAGCTTTGGGAACGAAGCTGAACATAAGCACTGCATATCATCCCTAGAGGGATGGGAAGACACAAAGAGTGAACTGAGTACTAGAGGATCTATTGAGAGCTTGTGTTATTTACTTCAGAGGATCTTGAGAAAACTATTTGCACCTAGTTGAGTTTTTATACAACAACAATTATCAGGCAAATATAGGGATGGCACCGTAGGGAGCACTATATGGTCGCCCATGTAGATCTCCAACGTGTTGGATAGAAACTGATGATCGATTGATACTTTGCCCCGACATGGTAAGAGAAGCAACAAAGAAAGTTGATATGATTCGAAAGAAATTAAAAGTCGCGCAGAACAGTAAAATGAGCTATGCAGATCAGAGATGAAGGAATATGGAATATGCTGTGGGGGATCACATATTCCTGAAAGTATCTCCTATGAGGGGAGTAGTCCGATTCAGTAAAATCAGTAAGTTGGCGCCAAGATATATTGGACCTTTTCCTGTTCTTAGGAGAATTGGCCCATTGGCATACGAAATTATGTTGCCAGAACGATTGGTGGGTGTGCATAATGTATTCCACGTATCTTAGTTGAGGAAGTATGTACATGACTCGGGATCTATGATTGAAGAAGCGGCATACGAAGATTTAGAGGTAGAGCCAAATTTGACGGTTGTCAGAGAACCTCTTCAAATCATCGATAAAGATGAGAAATGGTTAAGAAGGAAGGTTCTGAAACTGGTTTTGGTTCAGTGGAGTGGAGATCCTACAGATTGCACATGGGAAACTAAAGACCATGTGCAGAAGGCATATCAGAAATTTAGACTAGAAGGGTAACAGATCCATATGTAATGGAATGATTATAAGTGTACTTACCACCTATGGTGTAGTCATTAGTTATGTACCCTTTTGTATTCAAACTAGTATGAATATATATCTCTTTATTTGAAGTTATCTTCATGTGAAAATTTCGAGGACGAAATTCTTTTAAGGAGGGGAGAATGTAACGACCTGGAAATTTATAAATATAAACTAGAGATATAATTGAATAGAATATTCAATTATTGAATTTATTGGAATATATTAATTAGTTAATTTCGTAGTGAATTAAATAAATGTTTAATTAATATAAAATAATGGAAATATTATTTATAAACTCAGGTTACATAATTATATTAAGAAAAATATAATAAGAAATATGACTATTTTATGAAATTTAAATACACTACAGAATATCGTGTAGAAGTAGTTGAACGTCATCGGAACGTTGTGTGTAACCGGTATACATACATGAGACATGTGTATGTAATCACACACAAATAAACAAATAATAAAACATGTATATATATATGTGTATAATGTAGAGTATAGATGCATATGAATACATACATACATACATACATATATATATATATTATAGACATAAGAAAAGAATAAACAAAAGAGTATGGAAAACATCACATCAACTTGCCCTCTCATTTAATGCAAGCATGGCAAGGACAAGGAAGGGGTACACAAGCATGGAAAGGTGGGTGGAGGAGGCTACATGCATGGCAAAGTGGGGGGTGTAGGCAGCTACATGATGGTATGGAGTGAAGTGATGTGGTATGGTGTTGATTTGATGATAAGAAGTGACATATACCTATAGATTATTCCTAAGACTAATCCTATATAAATCCTCCCTCTCAGTCTCTTCTCTCCTTTACCATTTTTTCATCTTCTTCTTCATAAATCCTCTCAAGCTCAAGAAACCATTAATGGCTTCCATGATGAGAAACTGTAGCTAAACAACTCAAAACTCTTCGATATATACATCAACCTTTCTCCTCTCTTCAATCTAAGAATAACCATCCAAAAATCATCCACTCAAACTCATTGTAGCTCCAAATACCACACTAGGATGAACCATTTGGGAGTTAGGAAGGCCATTTCACTTGCTTCGAGAAAACGGACGGTGGAGCTTTGACCGTAGGAACATCCGGTGAAAGTTTGGAAAGCTTTTGGTGAGAAAACTGCGCGAAATCTAACTTTAAATAGCTTTGTATGCTAATGAATGTTAGACATGCATTACTAAGTTAAAAACATGTTTGGATGGTTGAGTATAATGATTGGTTAATGATTTGGATAGTTAATTAACATACATGAAAAGTTAGTTAAGAAAAGTTAGTAAACAAGTATATATAGGTTCATATTCAATTACAAGTTAGTTAATGATGGTTAATGATATATGATATGCTTGAATGACTTGTTTGGATGTGATGATTTGTTATAAAAGTATATTGAGAAGTCACGACACACTTACCCTTACATGTGTATATGGAAAAGTGAAGTCTCGTATAAAAGAAATCGGTGGGGAAATAGTAACTAAAAGTTATGAAAATTTTAGTAAGTGTTTATAATAACTTGTATTCACTTATAAGTGTTTTGGAAGTGTTTCGGGGAAAGTCTGGAACAACTTACCAAATTGTCAAATTTAGGCATTTTCCGGAGTGACAGTGCGCGGTTATGCGACCTGTAATTTCGAACGGAAGTGTAAAATGCGTTTCAAGTCGGAATGACTTAAAACGGGAAACCTTTTGTCCACAAAGTTAATAGCTTTCAAATGGATCCGAAAAGTTAAGTTTTTGAATTGAAAATCTCAAGTTATGAGTTAAACAGTTTTCAAAAAGGTCGTTGTAAGATTGGTTAAATCCAGATTTTTATAAGTAGAGTTTTATAATTCTAAAAATTATGAAATAAATTTATAAATTCATTATTAATATAATAATGAGGTTTTGGAAGATAAAAATGAGTTATACTTAATCAAAAGTATAATTATGGAAAATGACCTAGTTAATCACTATTCACTAACGATTAAGGAATTGGATTTTAAAATTAAGGAACCGGAAGGAGTTTTTGACCCAAATATTTTATGAATGATTTCATAATAATTGTTTATGATTTTTAAGATTTATTTGGGAATTTTCTAAAGACTTAGAAAAATGGTCAAATTCTATAGTCAAATGAATTGTTTAAATAATAAACAATATTTGGAAATAAGCTCGGAAGTGGCATTAGACTTCGAGGTAAAGAAGCAACTGCTATTTAAAGGATAAAGAATGTGATCGAACCAAGGTCTAAGAGGAAATAGTTCCCCAACTTGGAAGGCCTCATTGTTTGCTGACAAATAACTGAGTTTAAAATCGAAGACTTAAGTTATGAATGAGGTATTATCTCTGAATGAGAATTATAGTAAATAACAGAAAGGGCTATGCGGTAATACCTCAGAGTACATCTTGTCCTACCTGTGAGATCTGAGAAAGAAAACATGATAGTTAACAAGATGGGAAATCCATCTGACCTTGTTTATTTCTTAGACGAGGGGTGGAACAGATCGAAAGGTATATCCGAGTACTTGTCAAAGGTCATGTAAAAGTTTCGACAAGATAAAGAAAAGGGAACTGGATAAGAAAAAAGGAATTATAACTCAATTGTTGTGATGTTAAGTTGGGTAGTTTTTTGGGTGTCAATCAGATGTTGCTTTAGGCCTTTGGGGTATGCACTTGGGAAATTATTCTCTTAATGTTTTACAATCAGGAATTGATTCTAATTGGGAAAATGGATTAAGCAATTAAATTAAACGAGGCCTAACGATTCTGTATACACATATACACATTTTATTTCGATAATTGATATCGAAGGAACCGGGGTCAGATTTAGGCTAAAGTCCCGATCCGAAGACCACTTCGAATCAATGAATGGCATTCCAGAAGTGGAAAAATGATTGAAGAAACCGAGATGGAAAATCTTTATAACGTTGAAGATCGGAGATCTTCTACAGCAAGCGGGTTGCTTGTTGATAACCTCGAAGTTGCTCCCGAGGTAAATGAATAGCAGTGATTCCTTATTGTAGGATCTGCGATGATGCAAGGGTTGTGACTACTGCGATTAGGGATGCAGTAGGGTGGTGCCTTCGGTTCATCCTTTACCTGGATGACATGCATAGGAGAATGTCTGACAAAGCCTTACCAATGATTACGAACGTTGACTTTTACAAACGTACATTTGTTTGGTGGCGGAGAAGGCAACTTCTCTTAGCCTAACACCCTTCCTTGAGATGTACGAAAACAGAGGTTGTATTTTTGTGGGAGTCAATTAGTAATTGGCGGACCTAGCAATGTGGCATTCAGAGTGAATGAGATGGAATGAAAAGGTAATGCGTTACCTCGAGCCTCATCAAATGGGGAGTGACTGAAACTGGGCATGCGGCAAGATGAGTCATGGTTTAGCACCCATGAGAATGCCCGCATTTTCCTTTCTGGATATAACTGATCTCCCGCTATATTTCGGACCTGAAGGTTGTGATGAGAGCACTCTCCGAAGGTCGGAAACGACCGGGAGAAATGGCGTATTCGGTCTACCGATTGGGTAGACGGTCTAGTTTAGGCATTGGTTGGGGAACTCACACCCAGGTGCATCCCTCTAGAGGTATACTGTATGGAAGGTAGTCCCTTACCTTGGTTGCTAGTATGGAATCCAATATCCAACAAGAACCCGTAAGAGTTTGATTGTAGACCAAGATGATGGAATTTAATGAATGTAACAATTTCGGCTAAGATTCATAAGTTTACTTGAAAAGAATTTTCAAAAAGCACAATGTCATTAAAAGTAATATCATGTTATTTTGGCGTAATCACTTTTGGTTATCATAAGGTAAAATCCTGTTCCATGTTTTTGTCCGGCGTGGTCTTATGAGATACCCTTTGTTTTCGAAAGCGTATTTTGAGTTTCCCATACCAGTCCCTTGACTGACTCGAAGTGTTTTCCCTTTCCGTAAACTCTGGGCGCCCTATTTTTCCGGGCAGCCTAGTATTTAAATTAGCATGGAGCATTTTGGAAGCTAGAGCTATGAAGCCGAAACCATGACAAATGGACGTTGGAGCTAGATCATTAGAAGATATTATCTACCGTTATTTCCACTGCAGTGTTTGTGTTATTGATTTATGTATTTTGTACCGGCACATATGGGGGCTGGTAGTTATAACCATCCCTGGTTGGGTTAGTATATATCTTATTTCATGTGGAACACTATTTAAATTAACTCTAATGCACAATAATATTTGATCCATGCGTATGTGAGAATCTTCTATTTCTATTGTCTATCTTTATTTCTTTAAACCATGATTATTCAATTTTCTGGCGCTCGAATTTGTGACATGGTTGTGTTAATGTTAGTTCTCGAAAATCAGAATTTTGGGTTGTCACGGCTTGATATCAATGCTTAGGTTAGCATATACCTAAACGCCTTGCTGGGATAAACTCATCAGAGATAGGATTAGTAATATCATAGGATGAGTATCTCGTTAGAGATAGGGTTAGTAACACCCTAGAACGAGTATGAGTGTATATACGAGTGCATATTTACAAATTTTGTTCGAATAATAATAATAATACTCGGATTAAATCCTGCTTATTGTTTGCCCAAAGGTACTCTCGCTTCTATGTATTCTATGATCTAGCTATATTTAGGTGACATGTATGGATATTAGAAGAACCCGACGAACCATGGCAAGCATTGGCAGTGATCAGACAAATGGGTGAACCTGAAATGCAAACGTTAGAGCTCTGAATGAAAATGTGGGGGCACCGAATGTTAATGATCAAGTTCAAGAAGAAGCAGTTGTATAAGAGGTAGTCGCTACAGTTCAGCCTATAGTCGACTTTGCTATGCTTTACAAGAAGTATACCGGACTAGGGGTAAACCTTTCCAAGAGACTGAGTCGATATCAGAAGTACAAGCCTGGCTGAAAATGTGCTAATAGATCTTCAAGGGATTAGGTTTAGAGGATGACCAAAAGCGATTTCTGGCAACCTGGAAACTACAAGGTGAAACGCTAGCCTGGTAGGAATCAAGGACTTTAATTGAGGCTGAGGATGAATTCTCTTGGGCGAGGTTCAAGGGAGTTTTCGAGGAACAGTATATACCAAAAGCGGGAAAGCCCGAATGTACTAGAACTTCAACGATATTACTCAGGAAGAACTATCCGTTCTGGAACACCGCTGAAGAATAATGCGAAATACATCAAAGGGATGAAAAGTCAATACCAAAGCTGAATGACCGGGCATATCAAGGAAACCTTCGTAGAGTTAGTCGATATGGCCTACCGATACAAGACCTTAGACAAGGAAGTTGCCACAATGGTGTAGAAGAACAGCGACTACAAGGGTTCGAATAAAAAGAAAATACAATTGGCCGCACAAGAAAGGAAGAAGGGTGGAGAATGCTATAACTGTGGAGAAATGGGTCACTATGCAAGGAGTTGCAAAAAGCCAAAGGTGCCAAAGCAATAACATGGCCAAACTGCACCAGTGATCAAATAGAATCTCTACTACAACTGCCATCAACCAGGATATTTGAAGGACAAGTGCCCACTGTTGGAGAGAGGAGAGCAGATAAAGATGTACGCAATTGAAGACAAACCTTCTACATCCGGGGAGGACAAAGGCAAAGGCATTCTGGAAGGTAAAATTCTCGTTAATGATGAATTAGTAAGAGTTTTATTTGATACGGGACCCTCCCATAATTTATTTTTGAAGCATTAGTAGAAAGATTAAATATGACCCCAATGCAAATAGATATCCCTGCTAGAGTATCTGACCCGATAGGAGGACCGACTGATATTTGTATGATATGTGAGAAAGTACGAATTTCCTATCTTTCCCAAACCTTTCCATGCAATCTTATGGTTTTAGATTTTATTGGATTTGAGAGGATACTTGGCATGGAGTGGTTGACCAAGTATACAGCGAATCATAATTGCATTGAGAGAATAGTGGAATTCGAGAGTAAGATGGGAAAGAAGTATAGACTGTTGTGTAAAGGATCCAGTTCGATAAGAGATAGTTTCTTATATGCAATAAATCTATTTCAAAAGAGCCAAGAAGAAATACCGATGGTGAAAGAATTTTCAGATGTGTTTGAAGAGGTGAAAAATCTACCACCACATCGGGAGATCGAGTTTCGAATTGATTTGATTCAGGGAGCAAGAGCAGTTGTGCACCGTATGCAAAAGATGGCTCCGAGGGATAAAGAAGAACCGAGAATTCAAACCAATGGCCAATTGAGAAAAGGACTGATAAGACCGAGTCATTCACAATGGGGAGCGGAAGTAGTCTCTGTTATGAAATCAGATGATTCTTATAGACTCCGTGTAGATTATCGAGACCTAAACAAACAAACCATAAAGAACAAGTATCCTCTGCCTCAGATAGATGACTTTTTCGATCAATTGCATGGTACTTGGGTATGGTACTTGGGTATTTTTACAGATGGATCTGGCTACGGGATTTCATCAATTAAGGATAGTAGAAGACTGCATTCCTTTTACTGCTTTCAGATGTGCAGATGGATTCTTTGAATGGTTAGTTAAGCCCTTCGGACTGACCAATGCACCCGCATATTTTGTAGATTTGATGAATCAAGTGTTTAGAGACGTGCTCGATAAATTCATACTAATTTTTATAGATCACATTCTTATATACTCAAGAACAGAAGAAGAACATGCTGAACATCTAGAAATTGTTCTAGAAATATTAAGAAGTGATATTCTCAAGGCTAAGTTTTCGAAATGTCACTTTTGGGATATGGAAGTAAGATTCCTTGGACATGTTGTTTCCAAGGAGGGAGTTTCAGTGGATCCAGGTAAGATCACGATTATTCTAGATTGTAGGCAACCGCAAACTTCAAGGGACATCCGAAGTTTCTTAGGTTTGGGAAGATATTATAGGAGATTCATACAGGATTTCTCAAAGATTGCCTCACACCTAACAAAGCTGACCAGAAAGGATGTGAAATTCGAGTGGACACCGAAGTACGAGGAAGCATTTAAGACATCGAAGGAAAAGTTGACAACAGCTCCAGTATTGATGATAGCAGGTAATAACGGTGGCATGAAACTATACACCGATGCTTGTATAGAAGGTGTAGGAGCGGTACTTATGCAACATGGTAAGGTAATCGCCTATGCAAGCAGGCAATTGAAGACCCATGAGAGGAATTATGTAGCCCATGACTTGAAACTACTAGCCGTGGTGTTCGCATTGAAGATGTGGAGACAAAATCTCTTAGGATAAAAATTTGACCTATACACGGATCATAAATCTTCGAAATATATTTTTACTCAAAGAGATCTGAACATGAGGCAACAACGTTGGCTGAAATTTTTGGCATCATATGATCTGGAAATTTTATATACGCCAGGAAAGGCTAATATAGTGGCAGATGCATTGAGCAGGAAGCACGCTGTAATAGCATACCTAGTCATAACTCTGATTCTCTTAGAGAAGATAGCCAATGAGCAGAAGAATGATCCATTTTTGTTAAGACTCACTAAAGGGGTAGAAAATGGAGAAAATAAAAGCTTCAGGGTAGAAAAACATGGAATATTGAGGATGAACGGAAGAATATGTGTTCCGGAAGTGGATGACTTGAGACGGGAAGTGTTGATCGAATACCATTGGGCTAACCTTACTATCCATCTCGGAATCCACAAGATGTACAAGGACATGCAACGCATGTTTTGGTGGAAAGGTATGAAATGAGACATATCTATTTTTGTAAGCAGATGCACTAATTGTCAACAGGTTAAAAGCGATTAATAGGAGGTTGCTGGATTACTAAATTGAAATTGAAGCAGGAAAAACTAAATTTGAATAGACCATGACTTTCCAATTCTATTAGGCAACTGGTTTGTAGACTGCCTACATATGAGTAGATGAGACCGTAAAGAGAAATTGCCTCTCATCTTGGGAAGAACTACATCATTATTATTACTCTTGCACTTCACTTTTGTTTATTGGAAATTGTTTTTTCATTATGCCTGGGGTAGTGATACCGTATAGAGTCTGTACTACATCGACGCTATCAAAACTTTATGACATTTGTTTGATCTTAGATATCGGCAAAGCATAGTGTTGGAGTTTATTTGCACGACTTAGTAGAATAGATTATGCTGCTATTTTGGAAAGCGATCATTTTGCACGATCCCATTCTGAGCCGTTCTTATCAGTAGAGGACCATGCCACCGCTCTTTTCTTTGAGCTTGATTTAATGATCTTGGGAATGAAGTTAGGATCTCTTGGTTTGCTATTGAGGAATGAAGCTCGGCTCCTGGTCGCAAAGCAGTCTTTCCCATCGCTTCACCCTTCGAGTTTTTTTGTTTTTGGGCAATGTTTAGGATTACAACATCGTTCTATCACATCAAGATGTTGGTGCATTCTTTATTACTTCACTATTGATATAGGATTGTAGCACAATCCTGTCACTTCAACATCTAATTAGGATGGCGGCGCATCCTTATAGTTTCCGATTCAAAATTAAAACGCAGAACGCATCCCTACTGCTTATTATTACTTTAGGGATAATGCCGCAGCTTTGACCTATGGAGCCTTACTTACAGAGCCATAATTAAATCTTTGTATTTGGTATTTAAGAGCTATGCAATTTGAATGTTGTGTCTTAATCCCACTCCTTAAGTGTTCGGGTTACGAATCAGTGTTATAGTGCCGTAGTTATGTTTAATAGGAAGGTGCAGTTTTTATGTTTTGGCGCCAACTAAGGATTTTGACATAGTACTATATGGGTTTTGTACTTGCTTCTTTCTCATGTTTAGATTCTTATTGTGGGAGCATTTCTTTTAGCTTGGCACTTGTATTACTCTCACTTTGACAACGTTTGGAAAATATGGGTGTAACAAATGCCATTTTGTTTTCTTCTTACCAACTGTTAACTATGCTTGGATCAATAGATTTTCAAAGAGAAGAGACTTCTTCAAGAGTAGTTGGTGGAACCTCAGTATCTACGAGTAGCTTTGTTTCTTAAGAGTGGTTTTGTCTTCGATTTTTGCCCACCCAATATATTCACACAATAGATAACCATAATGTCCTCGACTCTTGCTCCTCTAGCATTCTTATATAATAACTAATCATATCCTCAACTCTTGCTCCTTGAGATACCAAGATACTAACCAATAATAAAATCCTCGACTCTTGTTGCTCGATCATTTTTGGAATGCAACTCATGGACATTTGGTGACATTGGCCTATGACTTCGTCACAAGATGAAATCTACATACTATTTTTAGTAACTCGTCATCAGTTTCTATATAAAAGAAGACCTACCGGTGACTCCATCATTGATGCTCTCATGGAAGGTGCCCTCCTCTAGTAAGGGTTTCTCGACACACTACCCATGGTCTCAATCACGAAAGCTCCTTGAAAAACTTCCTCTTAATAGATCATCCTTGTTCTACATCTCAATTTCTCATGTATCACTTCTACTTTCCCAGAATCCTTGCCTTATAGTATGACTCCCTTGTCCTACATCCTAGTTTCTCGTGTAACTCTTCTACTTTCTTGGTATCTTTGAACTCATTTTTAGTCGACCTTTAGCTTCTACTTTCTTATTAGTTATTATATTCTCATGTTGACTTATTCTCGTCTTATTTCAAGTGGATATGTTTAAAGAAACAACATAAGCAAACTAGGTGAACCACAAAACCATGCCAATAAGCAAGCATTGCAATCAAACATGAAAACATTAAGAAAGAAATAAAATCAAACAATCAACATATTAATGCAACCTGAAAAACAAATAAACAATCAACTAATATAGGTGAAGTAAGCACTCAACGGTCATAAGAAAAATGCAAATGACATGAACAAGGCAAGCAATCCAAACAAATCAAGTATACTAGGGAAATCCATATGCATTAGGCATAAAAGCTATCTCATCATAATGGTTGTTTGGTGAACCAAAAATGCATATCGTCCTCTCTTTTCAACCCTTATGCCACCTATCACATATCAAATAACAATAAACAAAATTCAAAATGATAAACATCATATTAAATTGAGATAGATATGGTTACAAAACCTCTTTACCATTATTTAACCTAGAAATAAAATGTTTCTATGTCAGTTCTCAAAATAATCATGTTATTATTTAGTTAAGGAAAATAAACCATTAATAATTGTGTTATTACTATTAATCTAAAAATAGTAATAATCAGCTATGATTACTATATCTCAAAAAAGTCATTACTATTATATTAAGATCCTCTCTATTTCATAAATAGTAATCAATGGTAGCTCATTGTATCTTGTATATAACCATAATCATATTCAAATTTGTTAAAAATACTTTTAACTAATCTCAAGAATAATAATAACACATTTCGAATATGTTCAAGTGTAAAATACTATTATTCACCTCAAGTGTTCTTTATAATAATAGTACCATTAGCAAATATATTTTGATAAAAATACTTTCATCAAGTAATATTTCTAAATATTTTTCTTCACTTCATTCCCCAAATAAAATACCTTTCTAATAGAAATATTTTCAATGAAATATTTCAAAACTAGTTATTTCTATATTCAATTTTTTTTTCTCAAACCAAATATTTTATTTTTCCAACAATTTATTTCTAAATCAGATTTCTCTTTTTCAAAATAAAATATTTTCCCCAAAAAGTATCTACAAAATAGATATTTTATATCGTAATTCTCATCCCTCGTAAAATGTTTCTTTAATTTTCCCTTTAAATATACTTTTAGATTGAAATATTTTCAACTAAAATATTTCCACTTAAAAAATATATTATTTTCTTCCAAAAAATTTTCTACCAGAACTTTCAATTTAATATAATTTCAAACAAAATCATTTTATAACAAAACATTTGCCCACACCCGACATATTTTACAAAAATATACCTCAAACAAAATGTTATCTTTCACTTAACAAAAGTGTTTTTCTTCACATGCGCTACTGAAAGAGAAATTTCAAAAATAAAATTACTTTTCTCAAATAAGATTTCTTAAAAATAATTCACCAGGTATTCTTCTAACCAAAAATATATTTTAAATAAAATATTTCTCCCTAAAACCTTTAAGATTAACATTTCTCAAATTAGATAATATATCTTACAAAATACTCTTTAAATAAAATATTTCTCCATTTCCACCCAATAACTCTTCTTGTAAAACATGTAAAGATAAATAACAAACTCAACCCTTCCATTCCCCCGACCCTTATCCGTAAATTTGTGAAATATACATACACATATTCGATATGTATAATAGTACAAAAAGGGAAAAGGGGAAATGGTGTAAACTAGTTTGGACTATGCTTAACTCTATACACCTAACCCAACCAAAGGGATCCAGTGACTCTTGCACAAAGAAATACTTCCTACATACCCTTGTAGTAATCCCACATAGCTCTACTTCCATACATAGACCCATGCTTCTCTTACAGTCACAAAAGCTAGCACTGGATAACATTTATTATTGGTTTATCCACACAAAAATATAGGCATATTCATCATATCAATCACGGCATGGCAATACAAAATATATAATACTTCAACTCAAAAACACAACCAAAAGTCATCTAATCCTTATTTCCAATACTACAAACCAAAGGTATCGAATAGACACTAATGTAATAATACTCATTAACATATCTCTCACTAAATATTGCCTTATTATTACTCATTACTTACATAAGTATTGAATAATTAAAATGTTTACCTATTATTACTCCAAATATATCTCATTACATTAAATAATAGTAATATCATTTCCTAATAATATTCGTAAAAGAATTCATGATTTACCAAAAAAATAGAAATAACACTGTTAACGCTAAAAAGTATAACGCTAACACCCCGGTGTTTGGAGTAATCTAGTGAAAGCACCACCCGTCTACACGGGAACTAAAAGTAAACAGAAAAAGGGAAAAAACAGTAAAAGAGACAGCAAATTTTATAGTGGTTCGGCCTAAAATTAAGCATACATCCACTTTACATCCTTCATTATGTTCTTTGAGCACACTTTTACAAGATTACCACACTTTTACAACACGATTTCTTAGTTACAACACTTTTACAACACCTTCCAACGATTACAACACAATCGAAGCAAGAGATTAGCACTTTGATGACAGATTGCTCTTTGGATCCATGCTGAATGAAGTAGAACTGTTGATGAAGAATCTTCGATGATTGAAGTGTTGGAGGAGTCCAAAAAATAGCAGAGTATCAACGCCCTTCAAATCTGGAAAAAACCCCCCTTGAATGCGGAGTAGGCGAAGTATTTATAGGGAGTTGCTGGACTTAGGTCGGCAAGTTATAGGTCGTGGGCGACCTAAGGGATAGGTCGTAGGTCGTTAGCGACCTAAGGGGTAGCAGGAGAGGAAGTGGCGACCTAAAGAGCAAAGGCACAGGGAGTGGTAGGTCGTTAGCGACCTAAGGAGATGTGGTCTAAATGTGTTGAGGTATAAAGCGGAGCGACCTAAGGGTAGGTCGTCGTAGGCGACCTAGTGGGAATGGTGAGCGTCCTAGGAAAAAGTGGCATCAGGAGTTATCTCAGCTTGTATAAACTGGGTAGTAAGTTTTAGGTCGTGGACGACCTAAGATAGGTCGTAGGTCATGAACGACCTAGGGTAGGTCGCTGGGTGTTCAAAGTCGCTAGGCTACTTTGTGAAGCTAGGTCGTTGGAGCTTTGTGACGTTAGGTCGCTAGAGATTTTAGGTCGTTAGGTCGCGAAGTCTGTTAGGTCGCGAAGTCTGTTAGGTCGGAGGGATTTTAGGTCGGAGGGTTTTTAGGTCGGAGAGATTTTAGGTCGGAGAGTTTTTAGGTCGGAGGGTATCGAAGTAGTAGGTCGCTCTTCAGTAGTAAATAAAACGTACCGTTTCGGACGGGGCGCTGCCCCGCACCCCGCCGAGGGCGCTGCCCCCTGGACCCCTACGACCTGATCGGGCAGGTCGAACCCCATATCGAGGGTGTTGAATTGATCATTCTTCGAAACGAATTGCCTTTGGCTTCTCGGCCGATTTTATGGTATCACGGCCTTGCTAAAAGGCGGGATAACAAACACTCATTTAAATTTTGAAATAGCTCAATATTATCATTTATCCCAAAAAACATCAATTTATCTCAATATTATCTTATATTCAATTATTACTTCAAACTCAAAAATAATAATAGTTTACCAAAAATCATATTATTATTCATTAATTCTACTTTACTTTATAAATAATAATACTTTCTCAAATTCAATTTAAATAGATTTTTAGTTATTATTTATTAATTTTAACTGATATCCACAGACAATAACCAATTAAACTATATACATTAATTTAAGTGTATTTATTAACTATGATTATTCATAAATATTAACGCTAAATTATTTTTTTAATAATCTTACTTAATCTCTAGTCACTCGTTTACACAAAATCCTAATTAATTATTTATTTCCTCCAAATCTATAACTAGTTATTACAAAATACCAATCATCCAACACACTAATAGTATAATACATGAATAACCAAATTAGAGTATATACCACATAGAAATCTAAATAACGATAAATGGATAGAGTCATATCTCAATGGGTATAATTGTATTAATGAATATCTATTTAATATTTTAAAATGTACATACTTATGACCACTGAATCCCATAAAGGCACTTCCTAAAACAGTTACAAACGCTAATAAACTATATGCCATAATGTTTGGAATCTTGCAACCAATCCAATGAAACAAACCATACGTGAAATAGAGGTCATATGCAAAAGAATTGAAATTACAAATTATAGAGTTTATAACTGAATTATATATAATCTGGAGATTAAAGGGTAAAAGTGCATTCACCTCTATAGTAACATGGGAAGACAGTAACCCATGTCTTCTCCATCTCTGCACCATCATCGGTGCTAGGGCCATCGTACCTCGATCCGACCACACCATCAAAGCTAACGCCCCCTTCCAGACCTTGCCGTAACCCAAAGCTTTGCTTAACGCTATGTTAACTAGCCCTAACCATCAACATTTGTGAGAAATTTCGGTAATATTGTCCATATCTAGCATGATCGAGCCTTACCAATCATCTCATCTCGCCTTCCGCTATAACATGGTATCCATTGATTAACCCCACATCGCCATTTCACCATTGATTATAAAACCCTAAGATCAATGGTTATTTTTTGTCTACCAATTTGCGGAAAATGATGCTTCTACCAGATAATGAAATTTTGACCATCTCTTGATCTCGTCAAGATGAACGTTTTAATATATAATTCATTGAGGTTTGTGTAACAACCTATGTCAAGAGGTAATTAACTAAAATTTAGCCATGATGATTTAATTAACGAAAATAGATTTTGAAGATTAAATAAGAATAATTTTGGAATTTATTTAATAAATGGGATTAAAATGTAAATATGTGGTATAAATTAAAATAGGGCAAAATATAGAAGTAATATTGTAATGGCCAACAAAATCAGAACTATAAAATATTAAATAAAATAAAAGTAAATTTTATTAAAAGAATGAATTGAATATCATTTTTTAACCATTGCGAAGGTCTTTCTGAGATGATCAGTTTGTATAATTTTGATATATTCGGAATTACAGTTTATGAAATAGAGGGGTTATAGTATTTAAACAGCGCACATGGCTGTTTCGGGTGAAACTGGACATATAGCCCATAACCCTACCTAACAACTATATAAGTGAGGCTACTTATAGCAATTAGCAAACTAATTAAAAGTCATTAAAAATCAAACTGTTGAAACCCTATCGAAGTATATATCGCCGTGAAACTATCAACGAACCAAGTCAAAGGGTGGTGTTCATTTGTCGAAATAGTTCTCGAGGCAATTTGGACTTTTGATTCATGCATCGATTGATATAATTGGAAGTGTGGTATTATAGAGATCAACAAGAGGAAGCTAACTGTGGTGATCGCATGGCCTATAAAGCGGTAGATTGGTCGAAAATTTTGAATTAGGGGTTTTAAACACCAACGGTGGTGGATTTCCTGGTGGTGCCATAGGCGATCGAAGGGGTGGTGGTGCTGCTGAAATGAAAGGCTCGTCAATTGGAGTTGATTTAGGGTGGTCTGGAGCTGAACGGTGGTGAGTAGGAGAAGCAATCGGCAACCAAAGTTTGAGATAGAGCAGCAAATGGTTCACGGGGTCTAAGTCTGGGCATGTTAGTGAAGGAGGTCAAGGTAGTTGCAGTTTTGCTCTCTAAATTAATTAAAATAGTTTAAATATTTACAACTTCTAATCATGATATCTATTGCATATAAACTTCGATTCACATTCTCGGTTTCTTCCGTTGGATTCGTGAAGAAATTCTGGAAGCTATGGAACAGGTTTTATTGAGTTTGGAGACTGTCGTAAAAAATGCATTGGTATGGTTTAATTAATTTATTTAATTGAATTAAATTATAAAATAGATATCTCTTAATGGAAAATTATAATTGTTGATCTATGATGTGATATATTGATTGTTTATTGCCGATTGTTGTGTTGTTGGATTTTTAATCATAATTAATTGTGGATTTAAAATATGACTATTACTCATAGAAATAAAATAAGTGGAATTATGTAATAATGAGAAAATAAGGTAAATATATGACTAAAGTAATTATTTTTAGTTTCTGTGTGATATTTGTAAATAACAGTGTTTGACGAAAATAAAAAGAAACTAGCTGGAGAAATCTAACAAGGTTGTTTATGAATTTATGGGGAAATCCACAAATAATAATGGAGAATATATTTAAAACTTAATACAACATGTGTACTATTATTATTCAATGATGAAGTGAGATTTTATAAAGAATAACAATATAGTTTTAGTGAATTTATACTATTTTGAAAGAAATGGAAATTAACTTATTCTGTACTATATTAAAGAGATTTAAAAAGTATTTTGAAGTATATTATCAATTTGAGAGAATCATTATTGTTTTAAAGTAAATAAAATTTGCGTTTATAATAAACAATAATAAAAATGATGTTATACTTAAAAGAAAATAATGATTGTTAATGTGACATTTTGAATGAGTGCGATTATGATTAAGGGTTGATTTAATTTATCACATATGTTATTTTATTATGATGAGATTGTATTTGGATGTGTTGTCATTATTAAAACATTGTGTGTAGTTGACTATGGTTTTAATATGTTGGTGTTTGTGTTACTAATGTTGTTTGGATCAGCACACATTTGATGGTTGATGTTTTGAGGCTATTATATGATGATTAATATACACTTAATTATTTATGCTTACATTGTAAAGTATTACCATAATGGATGACTGGTATTAGTATGATGTAAGTATATTTGTGTTATTATTTTCTTATTTAATAATTGAATATTGACAAATATATGTGATGCTTAACGGCTAAGTGTATTATTGCTATTGTTGCCCCATATGATGATTTGTTGTGATAGATGAGTAGAGAAACTTTTTTCTACTTCTATTGATTGCATTAATTACAACGATTGCATTGATTTTATTGGATTCCATTGATTACAACAATTGCAGTGGTTGCATTCATTGTATTGAATTGCATTGGTTGCATTAGTTGCAATGGTTGGATGGATGCAATGTTGAATGGATGCGATGGTTGTTTACAAACTAATAAGTATTTGGATGTTGGAGAAGAGATGCAACATAATTACGTGGAATTGAACCCTCAAAAGGGGTACCTAGGCAGCCTTTTTATATGTAGAAACCGTCGGATCCCTTAGGTTGGGTTGGGGTGTATAGAAATTGGCAGTCCAAAAACTAGTTGAAAACATTTTTTTTCTTTTTATCTTATATATCTGTATAGATGTAAAGTTGCAAATAAGAACAGAAGAGAGAATGGAAGGTGGAGGTTGCTGGGCTATATCAAAGATAATAGATTTGATATATTATTCTATGCCGTGGCTGTATCATCTATGAGTTAATGATAATTGATATATTGAAATATATGTAATACTTGATGTACTGGGTTTTTGTCATGTTTTAATTATTAATGTAAGATTATATATAAGTTGATATTTAAATTAAGCTATAAGGTTCTCCTTTTTATTTCATTGTTTCAGAGATATTTAACTTTTTATCTATCCATGGTCCATAGCTTTTAATATCTGAAATTAGTTGTTAAAGTTTTCGACATTGTTTATAATTGTTTTTAGATTTTAAAAATAGTAGGTCGTCACATTTAGTATCAGAGCGTAGGTTTACGATTCCCTAAGCCTTGGGTAGGTTTGACCATTATGTTATATTAATTTATACCTTAGGTTCGGTTAGAATGTAGAATGAGTGAGAGTTTTGATTGATGATTGTATGATTTGTCTGTATGAAGTGTTTGTTTAACCATCACTATATTACCCTAAAATGATGTTTATTTATGAGGACCCCTAAGTGGAAGATAAATGAAGTAAGAACACTTATAGGAGAGGTTAAGTGTTTGGTTATAATCTAAGTGACGTACACATCCGATGTTAGATTATAATTGAAACCCAGCCTTAGTAAGATGGAGTTAGTTAATTTTTAAATGAATTTTTTTGGGAAATTTATAAAATATACACCTCTGATTTTGAAGACATTTTTTTACTGAATAGGGAACAATGGTTATTTTCAAGCATGAAAGTGGTTTGTTGATATTTTTGATGAGAATAAAGTATTTGATTTGGAAATAAAATTTATTATAAAAATATTTCCAAAAGTGAAAATAGTAAAAAAAAAATATTTGTAAGTGCTTTTACCAAAAAGTTCTTTAATTAGAGGTTGAATTCAGTTTTAAAGAAACAATTATGTGGTAATGTCACGTTCCAAATTTCAGCGTTCGAAAATCGACATCCGTACTCCAATTGTACCTGAATGCCGCAGATTCAACCGTTGAAATTCGAATCGTGACGGAGCTTATAACACCATTAAGTATAACAACACAGCGGAATAAAGAAATAGATGATATCATATACAACTCCAATGAATACAATATCCAGAATGATATACAACAATGATATCAATATGATACAACAATATCAGAGATAAATAATGATACAATGCTACAGCGGAAATAACAGAAATGATAACTCCAAATGATCTTCCAAAGAGAATGAATCCAACAACTCCAACATCACGTTGCACCAAGATAAGCAACGTCAGTTGCCAGTGAACTCCAAACACTGAACTAGCTCCAACTAGTCTACTAAACCTGAATATCTGAAAAACCCAACTCTAGACTGCCCGTGTGGAAAATGGTGGGCATCCAGAGTTTAGGAAGGGAACAATAAACTCCACATCAGTCGAGGGACTGGTGTGAGCAACAAAAACAGTTTATCCTTAAAATAAACAAAAGGATTTTAAACATTGAAATCCGCAATGCTTTTGGAAAATGAAACTACCATAAGACCTCCCGCCACACACACAATGCAAACGCAGAATTGGAGGAGATTTCTTCTTATGATAGTCAAACATGCTTACTACGTAAAACAAATCATTTTGATATTATTATTAGTGCATAGTGCAGAAAACATTTCAAAAGTATAATATTAATCTTAGCCAGCATAGGCATTCCGCACTTATGCCTACTATAGCTACTATGTTCAATAGTAGGTTACCACCATATTCCATAGTAGATTATACAACTAAAACCGTACAAGGTTCGTATTGTTTCTTTGGATTTCCAACAAATGGTCAGGCTAAGGAACTTCCTACTGCCACATGGGAACGCCTCTGGCGGGACGCCCCAAGAACCACCTGGCTCTCTACCAACACAAGGCCGGGTTACCTCTGTTGCAAGGTAACTACTACACGAATATGCCACCCCCCGGTCCTTTGGGACCTTTATCCGAGGCCTCGGTAACCAACATCACACAGTAATAAATAAAGTGTGTCCACATGAGTAAGTATCTAGGCTCCATACCATGATACCACCATTTTCCAAAAGGAAATGACATACCCTAAAGGGCGCGACCCTCATAACCTTGCCGCATCATTCCTGTTTCGACCATTTTCGGTCTGTGAGGTTCGATGAGGTCTCGTTCACAAAGCTACGCTTTTTCACAAAGCCGTGCTTTGATCAAGAAATGATCAATAAATAATCATCACACAGCAACACTCAGCATGCCACACTACCAAATTGGGAGTATATCGCTGATAACCTTCAACTACATAACCTCTGAGCTCGTACGTCTCAGAGAAGGGTGTTAAGCTAAGAGAATAAATTCTCCGCCACCAAATAGAAATGTATTTGAAAGAAATCAGCTTTATATCTCAAAGTGTAATGTTAGACATGTAACCATACAAGTCTGTTCCGGGTTCGAACAGAACCAAAGGCACTTCCGAAGAAGCCCTTGCAATCCGAGTATTCACAATCCCGATCGGACTTCGTATCACTTAGGGAATCTCTATACCAGGAGCTACCCAGTGTAGAGACAATCGATAAGTTATCCTATCGTTTTCGCAAACACCCGGTCTTCAACACCGGTCTTCAAATGCTATCCATATACGACGTATCACTTATTCAGAATGGGTTATGTGACACAAAGGTCCTCTCCCGGCTAAACCGAATAGTGAGCGTAATATTTTAGAACATATGGATATGGGATTTCAGTTAAGTCACAACTTATTACCCAAAACTTTTCTTTCAAATGGTTTAAACAAATTACCATTTTAATCATTTACATAAAAAGATTCATCTCACAGTTTTCACTCAGTTCACAAAGATTCATTCACAGATTTTCCAAATCAATTTCCATTTCAATTTGATTAACTCGTTAAATCTTTAAATCAAAGATTTAACTTATAGCTTTCAAAACAATTTCATTTCAAATGGTTTAAACAAATTGCCATTTTAAATCTGTTAAAAATAAACAGATTCAATTCATAGCTTTCAAAAAGAATTCACTCATAACTTGGAAAACCATATTTCAATTCAAACTTGAAATTCCTTAAATTCAAATTGGAAATTCATTTCTTTTATGAAAGCTTTTATCATTTGAAAACAATTAGTTTTCATTTTGGAAAATTTGATTCATTTATACGAATTACAATTCTTGGGTCAAATTCAAATTCTCAAAATTATACCTTTAGAATGGTTTAAATTCATATAAACACATTTATAACATCTTTAACCATAATTTCCAATTATGAAATTCAATTCCAACTCTTGAATTCAAATTCAAATTAAATTATTTAAATTGGAAACTTTATCAAGTTATTTAAAATAACTTTCCTTAAAAACCCCATGCCAAAAGCTTTAACATTTAACCCAAATCCATTTCCAAAATCAATTGAAATTAAAATTTCAATTTCAAAAATATTAAATTTAAATCATCTGTGACTTAACCGATTTCCACATGAAATCCATATTTGTGTGTGTATGGTGTAGTCTAGGGGTTTCACACAGTAGTGCAACATCATCAAATCATCACAGATCAGATACAGAAATATAGTTGATAAGCGGTATAACTATAACGCTTATCTTTTATTCACAGATCACAGATATATAAATTACAGGTAATAATTTACATCACAGGGAATTAATTACATTCATCCTAGAGAAACAGATCACAACATAAATCAGGATATGTCACAAAGCATCACATATCAGGGATACCAAACAATTCAAAACATTCAATACAATTCAAACATCCATAAGTAAGATCAATTAATTATCTGATTATAATTAACTTAAACCATATTAATTACTTATGAATTCAATTACTAATCCTAGTTAATTAACATTGATTTATTACTAACCACCTTAATTAATTATTCTTTAATCATTTATTAATTAACCTTTAATAATTAATTAACCTTTAATTATTAATTTATCAACCTTAAATCATTAAATAATTAACCCTTAATTATTTAATTATTCTTTAATTAATTATCCTCAATTAATTAACCCTTAATTAATTACCATTTAATAAATTATACTTAATTAATTACAATAAGTGATTATCCTTGATCACTTATATTAATAAATCACAAATTAATTACATTAAGTAATTATCCTTTAATTACTTGATTAATCAACTTTAATCATTGATTAATTACTTTTAATTAAGTAATTATCTTTATTTACTTTTATTAAATAGTTATTTTTAAGTAATTAATTACTTTCATTTATTGAATAAACCTTTAATTAATTGCATTAATTAATTAACCTTTATTAATTTAAAGACAAACCATTTTTCTTAATTAATTACTTTAATTATTATTTAAACCTTTATTAATAAACCTTGTAATTAATTATCATTTACCTATAAATTAACTAAGATCTTTAAATTAATAATTAAAACATTTTAAATTCAAAGACATTTGGGTTTTTAATTTAATTCTTTTAACTTGTTTTATAAAACTTGATCGATACCTTTATTTAAAAACTTGTTCAATTTACTTTGGAACTTGGTTTAACAAATTTGTTTTACACTTGCATTTGCTTTTAAAAGCTGGACAAAATTTACTTTATAAATTTAAAACCTGTTATATTTTTTAAACCTTGTATTCAACAAAACAAACCCGAGCCAAATGTTTGAATACCCGAGTCTGTCTTCGAGTTCTCCACAACATTCATTTCCCCGAGTATTTTCACAAGTGTCTTCGAGACGAACCTGAGCCTGCCCCTTCTTCCCCAAACACGCAATCCCCTGATACATTGATACGCGCGTGCACATCTACAAGTCATCGGAGCAACGGTGATCAACGCCGTCACCTTCCACATGCCAACCACCATCCCCTCGATCACCACAATCGCCCAGAACGTTGAATTGAACTCGAAGTCAAAATCGAGTTACATGATCGAATTTGGAGCATCAAAGCCCGACCAATATCCTTCTCGCCGCGACGAACCTAACCACCAGAGATCATGGATTTCTGACCTCAACTTCGTCGAAGCTCCATCTTTCCATTCCCCTGCCTACGATGAAACCCAATGCTCCATAGATGCCGCAGCAGCCAAGAATACAATCTCGTTCAAAATGCCCACAAAACCCTATAACCTCACCGTTCCTCCACCATGTTTATTAATAAATTCCATTAGTATTTTTTCCATCATCCTCGATCTATGAGCTTCCTCTGACATAAATCTCAAGGCCCAGTTTGATCTCGATCGACGGTAATTGACAGGAAAGAATTTTCCGTTCATCTAGAGATTTCACTATACCTACTTGCTTAAAACTCACGAGACTCATATCAAAAATCATCATTTCGTGATGCAATCATGGTCGTATAATTAGATCTTAAAATTAAGATATTCAAATTTTTGATATTTTTTTAAAACCCACTGTATTATCTAAATTCTAGAAAATAATTTAACTTATTTTACTCCACAATATTTTTTTCTACTTGAATCTTGCTTATACAAGTATATTTTGTTTAGATCCTTAGACCTAACAAGAATCAAAGGAATGGAAATTTATTTTTTGAAGTTGTTTTAGAGCCTGTATGTTTTAACAAAGGTATATACATACCTACATACAGACATGCATCATTAAATCTGCACACATATGTACACATATATATACATTCAAACAAGTTACAACATTATTCATCTCATTCATCATCACTGAACACAATTAAGATAGAAGATTGGGTTTTTAAAGAGAGTTTGCTCACCTTATTTTCCAGAAAAACAGAACTGCTATGTTGAACAGCTTTGAAATTTGCAAGCTGGATCTCTTCTTGATTCTTTGATTTAGCTGGTTTGTTTTGATTGTATTAAGTTGAATTCTTGTTTGAGTTTAAATGGTATTTGTTTCAGTTTTACTTAGTGATAATAAACGAAACTGAAATGGAAATGATGAATATATGGGAGGTGATTTTTACTGGTGATGATATGGTTTGTACAAGTTGATATATTATTTTGTACAAGAGGCAGATGATATTTGCTAGTAAATGGAGGCTGAATTGCTTTTTCAACATTTCGAATTGACTCTGTTTGTGCTAGCATTAAATGGATGAGTACTTTATGTCTTCTTTCTCATATATATTTATTTTTTTCCCAGCCTACATACTTCTCTGTTTTTATATAAAATGTTGAATCAGCCTATATATATATTTATCTGACTTGTATACATGATATTGTCTTCTTATGCAAGCCTATAGATATATATTTGTTTGACTAAAGATTTTTATTAACAAATGGAGGCTGAAATGTTATGTTGTAGTGTACTAGGGTATTGGTATTAATTGCTTTGTACAACACACTTATCCTTATTTGCTTGTACATATATATTTGTAAAATCTTTTCATTTCGGCTGTAATGATATTGTTTTGGTGCTTATGTCTCCCCCATATGTTTACATCCTTATATTTTTGTTTCATATTTTTGTTTCATTCTTTTGCAATACTTTATCATATATTTGCTAAGATCTTCTCTTTGGTAAACCATTCATATATACATATTTTGTTTTCTTTCTTTTCTTTTCTTTTGCTTTGTCTTAATAATACTACTTAAAAATATAAATAAACTTCTATTTTAATTTATCTTATTTTTTTCTTTTATTACTTTGTAGTCTATACTATTTATATTATTTTGTATTGATTTATTAACATAAGATTAAGATATATATATTTACTTTATATTGTTATATCTTATATTTATTTATTTCTTATTATCTTGTAATATAGATGATTTCTATTTTTAATTAGTTGTTAAAGTTTAGCAAATGTATTTACTTGATATTTTTATATTTTATCTTATATAATTTTGTATTCTTATTTCTAACTCAAATATATTATTATTATTTTTATTTATTGTCTTGTATTTATTTTATATATTAACCATCAATAATAAATTAAAAAATCACTAATTTATTTATTTTATACTTGTGTCAATGTATATACTTTAAAATTTATTTTCAAACCATTTATATTTAAGATTTTTAAATTCAAATAATTTAACACATTTTTATTTGAACTCGGGGAAACTCGCTTCAATTCATCGATACATTTTACAATTTTAATTCAAAAATTCAATTAATTATCAATTTAAATTTAATTAAAAATCCAGGGTCGTTACAGACTTCCCCCCTTAAAAGAATTTCTTCCTCGAAATTTGCCAGGGAGACACAAAGATAGATGAAAAAATATTTCATCAAATCAAGCTGAACATCTATTCTGCATTTGGCTCACCAAATCAGAATATCAATAATAGATACGAGAACGAATCTATTTGACACTTCACAAGATACTCGGGTTATCCGGATCTACGAAATATGCAGTGGCATTGGTCAGTTCAAAGGGATAACTAACCGTTCGTAGAATATATTGGGACCCGAAGAATAGATAGATATATGGATACAATTTCAAAACTTTCAGTTTAGAACTAAGGTATACCTATCAACCATAGAAAACAAAGCAACCAATTCATCCAAACAAACAATTTCCGACCCATTTGGAGTTTATGTCTCATATAAATATATCGAATCTTCTTACTGGATCTACCAGAAACTATCGAAGAATTGAGAAAAAATGCTGAACAAAAGAGATTGATAGAGAAAAGATGGTTTCCTTGTTGTTACAGGGTATTGACCATTTATAGTCGTATCCCCCAGTCCCCTATCTCATCCTCTTCTTGCACTCATACTCACTATCAGTGGATAGTAAGAGAATTTACTGAGGCGTACGGACGTATATCTGAGGAATACTCATTCTAGGGTATACTTCACCCTATCTCTAATGAGTTACTTAATATGTTATACTCCTAAGCTAAAGTTCAACCTTAGCTTTGATACCAATTTGTCACGTTCCAAATTTCAGCGTTCGAAAATCGACATTCGTACTCCAATTGTACCTGAATGCCGTAGATTCAACCGTTGAAATTCGAATCATGCCGGAGCTTATAACACCATTAAGTATAACAACACAGCGGAATAAAGAAATAGATGATATCATATACAACTCCAATGAATACAATATCCAGAATGATATACAACAATGATATCAATATGATACAACAATATCAGAGATAAATAATGATACAATGCTACAGCGGAAACAACAGAAATGATAACTCCAAATGGTCTTCCAAAGAGAATGAATCCAACAACTCCAACATCACGTTGCACATAAGCAACGTCAGTCGCCAGTGAACTCCAAACACTGAACTAGCTCCAACTAGTCTACTAAACCTGAATATCTGAAAAACCCAACTCTAGACTGCCCGTGTGGAAAATGGTGGGCACCCAGAGTTTAGGAAGGGAACAATAAACTCCAGGTCAGTCGTGGGACTAGTGTGAGCAACAAAAACAGTTTATCCTTAAAACAAACAAAAGGATTTTAAACATTGAAATCTGCAATGCTTTTGGAAAATGAAACTACTATAAGACCTCCCGCCACACACACAATGCAAACGCAGAATTTGGGGAGATTTCTTCTTATGATAGTCAAACATGCTTACTACGTAAAACAAATCATTTTGATATTATTATGAGTGCATAGTGCAGAAAACATTTCGAAAGTATAATATTAATCTTAGACAGCATAGGCATTCCGCACTTATGCCTACTATAGCTACTATGTTCAATAGCAGGTTACCACCACATTCCATAGCAGGTTATACAACTAAAACCGTACAAGGTTCATATTGTTTCTTTGGATTTCCAACAAATGGTCAGGCTAAGGAACTTCCTACTGCCACATGGGAACGCCTCTGGCAGGACGCCCCGAGAACCACCTGGCTCTCTGCCAACACAAGGTTGGGTTACCTCTGTTGCAAGGAAACTACTACACGAATATGCCACCCCCCGATCCTTTGGGACCTTTATCCGAGGCCTCGGTAACCAACATCACACAGTAATAAATAAAGTGTGTCCACATGAGTAAGTATCTGGGCTCCATACCATGATACCACCCTTTTCCAGAAGGAAATGACATACCCTAAAGGGCGCGACCCTCATAACCTTGCCGCATCATTCCTGTTTCGACCATTTCCGGTCTGTGAGGTTCGATGAGGTCTCGTTCACAAAGCTACGCTTTTTCACAAAGTCGTGCTTTGATCAACAAATGATCAATAAATAATCATCACACAGCAACACTCAGCATGCCACACTACCAAATTGGGAGTATATCGCTGATAACCTTCAACTACATAACCTCTGAGCTCGTACGTCTCAGAGAAGGGTGTTAAGCTAAGAGAATAAATTCTCTGCCACCAAACAGAAATGTATTTGAAAGAAATCAGCTTTATATCTCAAAGTGTAATGTCAGGCATGTAACCATACAAGTCTGTTCCAGGTTCGAACAGAACCGAAGGCACTTCCGAAGAAGCCCTTGCAATCCGAGTATTCACAATCCCGATCGGACTTCGTATCACTTAGGGAATCTCTATACCAGGAGCTACCCAGTGCAGAGACAATCGATAGTTTATCCTATCGTTTTCGCAAACACCCGGTCTTCAACATCGGTCTTCAAATGCTATCCATATACGACGTATCACTTATTCGGAATGGGTTATGTGACACAAAGGTCCACTCCCGGCTAAACCGAATAGTGAGCGTAATATTTTAAAACATATGGATATGGGATTTCAGTTAAGTCACAACTTATTACCCAAAACTTTTCTTTCAAATGGTTTAAACAAATTTTACCATTTTAATCTTTTACATAAAAAGATTCATCTCACAATTTTCACTCAGTTCACAAAGATTCATTCACAGATTTTCCAAATCAATTTCCATTTCAATTTGATTAACTCGTTAAATCTTTAAATCAAAGATTTAACTTATAGCTTTCAAAACAATTTCATTTCGAATGGTTTAAACAAATTAACATTTTAAATCTGTTAAAAATAAACAGATTCAATTCATAGCTTTCAAAAAGAATTCACTCATAACTTGGAAAACCATATTTCAATTCAAACTTGAAATTCCTTAAATTCAAATTGGAAATTCATTTCTTATATGAAAGCTTTTATCATTTGAAAACAATTAGTTTTCATTTTGGAAAATTTGATTCATTTATACGAATTACAATTCTTGGGTCAAATTCAAATTCTCAAAATTATACCTTTAGAATGGTTTAAATTCATATAAACACATTTATAACATCTTTAACCATAATTTCCAATTATGAAATTCAATTCCAACTCTTGAATTCAAATTCAAATTAAATTATTTAAATTGGAAACTTTATTAAGTTATTCAAAATAACTTTCCTCTTAAAAACCCCATGTCAAAAGCTTTAACATTTAACCCAAATCCATTTCCAAAATCAATTGAAATTAAAATTTCTAAATTATACTTAATTAATTACAATAAGTGATTATCCTTAATCACTTATATTAATAAATCACAAATTAATTACATTAAGTAATTATCCTTTAATTACTTGATTAATCAACTTTAATCATTGATTAATTACTTTAAATTAAGTAATTATCTTTAATTACTTTTATTAAATAGTTAATTTTAAGTAATTAATCACTTTCATTTATTGAATAAACCTTTAATTAATTACATTAATTAATTAACCTTTATTAATTTAAAGACAAACCATTTCTTAATTAATTACTTTAATTATTATTTAAACCTTTATTAATAAACCTTGTAATTAATTATCATTAACCTATAAATTAACTAAGATCCTTAAATTAATAATTAAAACATTTTAAATTCAAAGACATTTGGGTTTTTAATTTAATTCTTTTAACTTGTTTTATGAAATTTGATCGATACCTTTATTTAAAAACTTGTTCAATTTACTTTGGAACTTGGTTTAACAATTTTTTTTTACACTTGCATTTGCTTTTAAAAGCTGGACAAAATTTACTTTATAACTTTAAAACCTGTTATATTTTTTTAAACCTGGTATTCAACAAAACAAACCCGAGCCAAATGTTTGAATACCCGAGTTTGTCTTCGAGTTCTCCACAACATTCATTTCCCCGAGTATTTTCACAAGTTTCTTCGAGACGAACCCGAGCCTGCCCCTTCTTCCCCAAACACGCAATCCCCTGATACATTGATACGCGCGTGCACATCTACAAGTCATCGGAGCAACGGTGATCAACGCCGTCACCTTCCACATGCCAACCACCATCCCCTCGATCACCACAATCGCCCAGAACGTTGAATTGAACTCGAAGTCAAAATCGAGTTACATGATCGAATTTGGAGCATCAAAGCCCGACCAATATCCTTCTCGCCGCGACGAACCTAACCACCAGAGATCATGGATTTCTGACCTCAACTTCGTCGAAGCTCCATCTTTCCATTCCCCTGCCTACGATGAAACCCAATGCTCCATAGATGCCGCAGCAGCCAAGAATACAATCTCGTTCAAAATGCTCACAAAACCCTATAACCTCACCGTTCCTCCACCATGTTTATTAATAAATTCCATTAGTATTTTTTCCATCATCCTCGATCTATGAGCTTCCTCTGACATAAATCTCAAGCCCCAGTTTGATCTCGATCGACGGTAATTGACAGGAAAGCATTTTCCGTTCATCTAGAGATTTCACTATACCTACTTGCTTAAAAGTCACGAGACTCATATCAAAAATCATCATTTCGTGATGCAATCATGGTCGTATAATTAGATCTTAAAATTAAGATATTCAAATTTTTGATATTTTTTTAAAACCCACTGTATTATCTAAATTCCAGAAAATAATTTAACTTATTTTACTCCACAATATTTTTTTCTACTTGAATCTTGCTTATACAAGTATATTTTATTTAGATCCCTAGACCTAACAAGAATCAGAGGAATGGAAATTTATTTTTTTGAAGTTGTTTTAGAGCCTGTATGTTTTAACAGAGGTATATACATACCTACATACAGACATGCGTCATTAAATCTGCACACATATGTACACATATGTATACATTAAAACAAGTTACAACATTATTCATCGCATTCATCATCACTGAACACAATTAAGATAGAAGATTGGGTTTTTAAAGAGAGTTTGCTCACCTTAATTTCCAGAAAAACTGAACTGCTATGTTGAACAGCTTTGTAATTTGCAAGCTGGATCTCTTCTTGATTCTTTGATTTAGCTGGTTTGATTGTATTAAGTTGAATTCTTATTTGAGTTTAAATGGTATTTGTTTCAGTTTTACTTAGTGATAATAAACGAAACTGAAATGGAAATGATGAATATATGGGAGGTGAGTTTTACTGGTGATGATATGGTTTGTACAAGTTGATATATTATTTTGTACAAGAGGCAGATGATATTTGCTAGTAAATGGAGGCTGAATTGCTTTTTCAACATTTCGAATTGACTCTGTTTGTGCTAGCATTAAATGGATGAGTACTTTATGTCTTCTTTCTCATATATATTTATTTTTTCCCAGCCTACATACTTCTCTGTTTTTATATAAAATGTTGAATCAGCCTATATATATATTTAGCTGACTTGTATACATGATATTGTCTTCTTATGCAAGCCTATAGATATATATTTGTTTGACTAAAGATTTTTATTAACAAATGGAGGCTGAAATGATATGTTGTAGTGTACTAGGGTATTGGTATTAATTGCTTTGTACAACACACTTATCCTTATTTGCTTGTACATATATATTTGTAAAATCTTTTCATTTCGGCTGTAATGATATTGTTTTAGTGCTTATGTCTCCCCCATATGTTTACATGCTTATATTTTTGTTTCATTCTTTTGCAATACTTTATCATATATTTGCTAAGATCTTCTCTTTGGTAAACCATTCATATATACATATTTTGTTTTCTTTCTTTTCTTTTCTTTTGCTTTGTCTTAATAATACTACTTAAAAATATAAATAAACTTCTATTTTAATTTATCTTATTTTTTCCTTTTATTACTTTGTAGTCTATACTATTTATATTATTTTGTATTGATTTATTAACATAAGATTAAGGTATATATTTACTTTATATTGTTATATCTTATTATCTTGTAATATAGATGATTTCTATTTTTAATTAGTTGTTAAAGTTTAGCAAATGTATTTACTTGATATTTTTATAGTTTATCTTATATAATTTTGTATTCTTATTTCTAACTCAAATATATTATTATTATTTTTATTTATTGTCTTGTATTTATTTTATATATTAACCATCAATAATAAATTAAAAATTCACTTATTTATTTATTTTATACTTGTGTCAATGTATATACTTTAAAATTTATTTTCAAACCATTTATATTTAAGATTTTTAAATTCAAATAATTTAACACATTTTTATTTGAACTCGGGGAAACTCGCTTCAATTCATCGATACATTTTACAATTTTAATTCAAAAATCCAATTAATTATCAATTTAAATTTAATTAAAAATCCGGGGTCGTTACAGGTAAGATCTTTCATTGTTTGAAGCATCCTTTGAGAAGTACTTTTATAATGGCGTTATGATTTAGAAGCACTTTGTTAATAAATGAAAGACGTATTTTTGTTGAAAAGTGTTCCATTTGATTTAAAATATTTTATTTCCCTACAAATATTTTAATGGGATTAAAGAATATTTTTAATTTGGCAACACCCTTTGAAAAGATATGTTTGAAAGGTACATAGTAACCCATTATGATTTGAAGTGCTTTGGAAAAGCGTTTTGGTCACATATATTTTGACAAGAAATATTTTTATTAAAATATATTTTAAAATACAAACCGTGAGGTTTGAAGAGTATTCAATTAGTAAGATATTTTGAGAAAGAGAAAACTCTTTTGGTAATAGTAAAGATTTTAAAATATTCTTGCTAGTGGTACCTTGTTGGAGAGTGGTCAGTGAGAGCTCTTATTTTCAAAAATAATGTTTTGTTGAAACATTCTTGATAGTAAATATTATATGGTTCAAATTTTTTTTATTTTAAAGATAATTTTCAAGAGTGTTATTTCCTCAAAAAGACGTGTAATGACCCGCAAATTCATCACTTTGGAAAAAATTTAAAATATTCAAAAATAAGCTTTTTTTACATAAATAATAATGTTTTGAACAATAAATAATATAGGTAATCTTATTTTGAATGAATATTTACAAAAATATATACTTTGGATGATATATCGTTAAAATGGCCGAAAACCGTTTCATCAATAAACAACCCTTAGACCATTCGACATCGTGCACGAAGCTGGATACATGCACTCATTTATACATATAAGTGAGAATATGTAATAAAATTATTTATTTTATTTTTAAAATAAAATGTCTTTATGATATCATCAATGATATCACTATTTTGGAATAAACGATTTTTGAATTTAACTTGAGTTTGAATGATTTAATAATTATTTTAATGATTAAATAAGCCCTTTTAATTATTATATAATGATAGAAATATTAGTTTCAAACTTTTTTTACATATATACCTATATATATATAATAAGAAGTGAAGATATGACCGAAAATCATAATCGGAATACGTAACGATTCAACACAGAAAGTTGTGCAACATTGTGAATCATTTAAGATATACATATGCACACGTACATGTATATGTACATGTAAACATTCACATGCACATGCACATGAATATACATATATATTTACAAATAAATAATAAAAGATAAAAGAAAAATATCATGATATTATATATAAATATCATGATATTATATATAAATATCATGATATTTCTTTAAACCCAAAGTCAACCTCTTACACGCTAAGTACAAGCACATAGCTACGCACATTAGGGGTTACTTCGTTCGTGGATGATGAGGCGGGAGGAGAGAGTGGTGGTGAGGCAATGGTGATGAAATGGTAAGTAAATATCATGATATTTTAGTTCACATTTTTTCCTATAGATACCACACCAATCTTCACTTCATTTGCTCATAAATTCCTAAGCTTCTTCACTTCTTTATATTCCATTTTAATGGCCTCTTTCCTAAAGAAAATAATGAAAAATTTTATTGCAAAAAGAAATTAAAGTTATATGGTGTATGTGTGTGTATTATACAAACACCTCCAAACCAAAGCAATCCACTTCTTTCTTCCTTTGAAACCACGGCCACACTGTAACAAATCGCTTTTCCGTACAATTCAAGCTGATAATAAACCACACATGTCCAACCCAAATCAAACAAAAAGACGGACAATAAGTGAAAGAAAGAAAGAAAGAAAGAAAGAAAGAAGAAGAGAAGAGGAGAAGAAGATATAAGAGACAAATAACGACATATGATCTCACAATCGCAGCAATACAACATATGATATAATATCAATGATCTTTACAAAAGAGAAACTATTTTATAGATACATCCATCAGAGTACAACAACAATCACAATTATCATTTTGGACAGTTGTAACAACTTGTCCTCACAATTACCGATAGTTTCAATAACAAAGCAGCGGAAATAAACATATACGAGAATATGACTTGAAGACCTCCAACTCGTCTCCTGAGCTCCAATGCATCCAAAGCAATCTATAAATATGCTCGGTCTGACTCGAGCATTATAATAAAATAACACCCGAGTAAGTCTGGAAAACCAGTGTGAGAAAACACACCCAATTTAACTTTACAGTTATATAAAAACCTTTGAAAATAAAGGTATCTCATAAGACCACACCGCATAAAAACACGGACGGGTTTTTACCTATGATAACCAAAACATTTCATATGAAATCCTATGATATTATAATAGTGTCTAATATACAAGTACTTATTAATCATAGCTGAAATTGTTACATTAATTAAATTCCAGCATACTAGGTTCTACAACCAAAACCGGAGGCTCGTATTGGAGAATGGATTCCAAATATGAAAGTGTAAGGGTCTACCCGCTGAATCCGTACACCTATAGATAAAATGTATGAGAGGCTACAACACGTTGCAGCTCTGCTACTTAGGACTGCCACTACCCCCTTCTCGAGCAGCACCGAATATGATCACCCCTTGGTTGTAATCAACAACCATGCAATGTGATCCAGAAACATACCTGAATATCACTCTAGACTTGGGATGATCATACCCTACTTAGGTGCGACCCACTTAGCCCTGTCTCATGTCCCTGCTTTATCCATTTCCCAACTGTGAGGCTCGAAGAGGCCACGCTCTTACCGTTTATATAGCACTTCCCACTTGGAATGCTAACATTGCCCTCTAGGCAACAATGAAATAACAACATTCATCCATACAAGTTCGTTCTGGGACTGAACGAAACAATTGAGAGCTCCATCTCCAATTCCATCACCTTCAAGTTGTCTTCACTTCGAACGCTTGAGTTGGATCGTAGTGATTTTTTGATAACATATCCGATCCCGGTCTCTTTGAAACAACATTCGATAATTTTTGGTAAACTCAACCCCGGTTCTTTAGGAAATAAACAGTCAAAAATTAGATCGGAGATCACCCCCCAACTGTTAGTGGATGGATTTCCTTATCATTGTCCTAGGAAAACGAAACGAGATTTACACGCACAGTACGGCATCATCGGAGATGACTGTGCCATATAACTCATGTGTTCCTCCTAGATATTTCCAAAGTTATATTTGGGTCCAGATTCGATTGTCGGTTATTTAACCATCGAATAACAAACATTCAATCAAGGATTTAATTCCATAGGAAAAACCAACAATTGGATAAGCACCAAGCAACACTAAGCCTCCTTAATTAATCTTTCATTAATTAAAACCATCTTGTACATGCTTGTATCAAAATACTTTTACAAAAATATATTTACAAACCCTTCTATTGTCAATACTTAGAAAATATCCATATACTTATCTCAACGGTATAAGTATATTTACCAAACATTGAGGAAGATCTTCTTTTCACCAAATTCTAAAATCATTTATAAACTTCATTATAAATTTCTATAATCATTTATAAACATTTATAAATTATTACTCAATTCATTTATAAACCCTTTATAAAATCATGCAATTATTTATAAATTCCTTTTTATAAATCTATAAACCCATTTCTAAAATTTGTAAATATCCATATATTTATAAACCCCTTTTACCTTGTAAAATCTTCCTCTAAATCTTCAAACTATTTTATAAGCTCCACTTAAAAAAATTCTAGTCCGTTTACAAAAATCTATTTCTGAATCTCGAAAACATCAAATAAATAATTATTATTAACTTTTAACCTTTTAAAAATAATAATTAATTATTCAAACCGTTATGGATAAAACAATCGTTAATCTTTACCATACAAATAATAATGATAAGTTACCAAAATATTATTAATAATCGTTATTATTAATATTAAACCATATTAATAATTTAAATAATTAACCCTTTTAAATATTTAAATATTAATAAACCGTTTTAAACAATATTAACATGAGTAACCAATTTTTGGAACATAATATATTTCCATGATAAAAATCCATACTTAAATCATCAACCCGATCATTCCTATATTTATAAAACTATGCTTGAGAATCTCTTTCCATTTTATAAAAATTTCCTTTCTTAAACCCATTTGTTTATGAATTCCATTTATGACTTATTTTCTTCATGAATCTCTCTTATTCGCAAATCTCATTTAAAACATAAATCACCATCCGTTTTAACGTGACTTCCACATAGATAAATTCCTTTTATAAATCCCTTTTTATTTATAAAACTAGATTGAGGCCCGTGCTTTGCACACGGGTACGTGGAGGTTTTAATGGTGCTATATTATGTGAATTCTTATTCATGTTGTCTTGTATTTGTTTTATTATGATGCAAAGCTAAATTATAAGGTATATGGTATTCATTATGATTGCAATGCAGCAATTATATTATATTTGATTTTTATAACCATGATAGTAAAAACTCATGTTGGAAAATTACTTAATGAGTAGCAATAGGTACATGAATGTTATTAAAAGACAAAAGAAGAGCACATAGTGATAGAGAAGAGAGAGAAAAAACAGAATGTTAAATACAAAAGGAAGAGTAGCAAGTTCATTATGTGATAATGGAATTATATATTTTTCATCCTACGCTTTTCTCCAACTTGAGTACTGGGTGGTTATATTTATTTCTTCCTGCGCTTTTCTCCACCTTGAGTGCGGACAGAGTCTAGTCGACTGCCAACATTTTCTTCATCCTACGAAAAATAATAATGTTGTTTAGTACCATTGAATAGTTTGGTATCGGCAATTACAATTATGGAAAAACAAAGATCAGGAAAGTTATATAATAGACAGGGGAAGGTTAATATGGACTTGTATAGTATTATAATGAAAAGTTGACAGTGGAATATATGTTGAAAATAAAAATAAATTAAAACTACATAAATGGTAGAATTGGTTAATGCAAAGTGTGTCAACAGACGTACAGCTATGTAAATTCCTCTTCTTCCACCCTTTTTTGTAGTTGATGAAGGAGGATTGCTTTCAGTACTTCCATTGAGAACATCATCAACAAGCTATATGAATTTAAAAAAAATGTTGAACGTAAGTAGTTTGAGTACACAACTTCAACTACTTAATTACAATAGTCAAATGTTTTATTACCGGTTTCTTTCCTTTGTAATCAGACATAGTCGAAGTGGTGTAGGTGGATTGGGTTGCACCATTATCAACGTTTGTATTTTGTGCAGTCAAGGTTGTGGTCTAAAATATGGTACACAAATCAGAAAAGAAAAAATTGGAAAAAAGGTAGGTGTTTCAATAATTTAACTACAGTCAAATATCATTGCACATATAATTACACGAAAAATTTACGTGTGATGCTGAAGAAGATAATTGAGAAGACGCAATTTTCTTTGTTATTTATTTCGTAGTTGTTCGTCCTAAATTCAAAAATAGCATCTATTCCTACTGGTTGTTGAAAAATGTTTTCCACCTTCTTATCTCCGTTTTCCTGAAGTAGAGAAAAACAAAAGTAGTAAAGGGAATGAAAAATATGGTGAAAATGCAATGGTAAAGATAATATTAATTTGTGAATTTGTATAACCATCTTTGAGATTTTGATCATTTCATCCACGTTGACACCAAGAAGTTTCTCTGCCTCTTTGTCAAACGCGGTCACAGTTGATGAGGTGGTACCATCAACAATATCGATGTCAAATGATACCTACGAAAGAATAGGTAATTAAAATATATAATCATGACAGTTTGGCTAAGGTAAAGAGATATCAACCTATTAAGAGGTTCTTTCACCGGTTTGTGGCATCTGGAACATAAGTATTGCGTTCCTTCAAGATATGCGGAGCCTTTACACATCACGCATGACGTGTAAAACCAAGGTGAAGAGGTCCTCAATTTAGTGATCATAGCATGAACAACATAATTTTTTCTCTAAACATATAAGACAGTACGTTAACAAATAGCCAAAAGGATCGAATATTAAAATCCAATGGAAAAGTTAGTTAGAATGAAAGTACAGGGAAAAATGAAAGAAAGAATTTAAGTTTACCAATTGTCAACATACCACATAACAAAAAGGTATAAAAAATAACAATTTATAATGGTTTAAAAAAGTACGGGAGGGAATAATATGCAGGCGGGAGGTATAGTGTTATGGTCGTTTAAACTGCATCATGTAAACAACCAAATGTGATTATAATCATGAACATAATGTTGGGTTTGGATGAAGGAAAAAAACATACCCGGCAATTTGCAGCTCTAACCTCTTCTTAAAGATGTGCTATAATGGACTGAACTGTTTCTAAATCAGCGTTCTCGTTAGTAGAAGGAGTTTTATTAAGAAGAAGCGGTTTTTTGTTGATGGCATAGCAATGGTCTTATTAATGGCTGCCTGAATTCTTTCTTCCTTCTGCTGTCTCTGATTCTTCTTTCTTCTCATTAGTAATCTGAATTAAATCGAGTGCGCCTTATCTTTCTGGGTGCGATCTTCTCATTTCACCCCATTGCAACTCATTGTTTGTTGCTTCTAGGGTTTTTCATGGAATTGGGGATTTATTATTTTCGAGGCGATTTCGTGCGCGCCTGTCCCTCCTTCGCAGAATTGGCTACCGCTCTTTTGTCGGTGGTGGCCCCGCCTTTATCGATGTGCTTTACTAGTTCTTGCTTGGTCGAATTATGTGTTTATTCCCATAAAGCATCGGTGGCTCTGTCGCGTTTCAGATTCTTGGTAGTGGATGGGTTCTTCATGGAGATTTCCCCTTGTTTTGCTTACTCCGTGCGAGACGCGATAACCTCTGGTCCTCTGTCGATTGTTGATGTTGCGCCTGCTTTATCGTCTTCCTGCCCCTGCGTGGCAAAGTCGGTCGGTAATCGGGATTTCATCACCCGATTTAAACCGAGACTTCACTTCGGGGATGCGGTGGGAGGCTTGGTTCTGCCCCTATTTGATTTGAGGTTTGGTTCGCTTGATGCCAGTCCTGTATGTGTTTCTGGGGGTTCGGTGGATGTTTCTGTCTCTAGTTCGGCTGACAGGCATGACGTCATTTCTTGTTTCGTCCCTCGCCTTTCTTTTTTAGAGACAGAGGCTCCTGATGGTTTGCTGGCTTTCTCTTGCGACTTTGGGTCTGTTGGCGATGCTGGTAAGGATGATGGTTGTGGGGTAAAGGAATTGATCACCTTTGCCTCGCGTTTTGATCGGTTGCTGCCTAGTATCCATTCAGGGCCGACTGTTTTGGTGCCTGGGACTTGTCTCTCGGGTGTGGAGCCGTTGGCTTCTTCTGGTGCAGGTGGTTGTTTGTCATCTGCTTGGCTTTCGGTCGAGAAGGATTTGCCTTGCTCGTTTATGTTGTTGGCTTTGTCGGCTCTTCGACAGTGCGGTTTTTCCTTGCGCAGGCAACCGTCTTTCCAAGGGACTGGTGTGATCATTCGCAGGCAGGTGAGCGACTCTTGTTTCTTTAATTTTTCTGTAGTTAGTATTGGTTTCCTTTCTGTTGGTTGGTTGTCGGCCGTTGAGTATGGCTATGGAAGCTTGAGCACTGTCACTCGCCAGTGTGTGCTCCCTGACTTTGTTCCTGTCTTTTTGCCTCAGGCAGGTACTTCGTTAGGTCCCGTATGCTCTTATCTTTTTGTTTTGTCCAGCCGTGTTCTTTTGTCCAGCAGCAGACACTAGAGACTTTGGTCTCTGGCTGCTTTGCTTGCTTCCTGTAACCATTTCGTTGGTGTCTTTGCTCCTTTTCCGATTGGAGGAGAAAGACTGGTACCCGATTGCTGGGTTTTAGTGTTAGGGCACTACGAAACAAATTTTTTGTCGTCAGTGTCCTTCTACTGTTCTTGTGTATCTGTTTTGTCGATTGACCATCGGTTATTAGGGGGTTACATCGGGCCTGGAGCGGTTGGTTTGGGCAATATCCCAGCTCTGGTCGTATAGCGGTCATCCTTGACAGTTATACGGACAGTATGGGTTATTGCCAACCCTCGTTGTTCTGCCCAGCTGTTATCCCTGAGACGCGACTCCTACCCACAGCGCGTGACTGTTTGATTAGTGACAGCTCGGCAGTGGTAGGACTCCCACAGCAATTTGGGAAGCAAATTGTTTGCTTTTCCACGTTTTACAGTCGTTTGTTCAGTCGTCCGTCAGTTTTTCCAGTCATCACTTCTCCCGCTCCCCAGTCTCTTTCCTCTTGTCCTTCCGTGGTTGTTTCAGTGGTTTCTACCGTTGGTTACTCCTCTTTGGTCTCTACTTTCACCCCTGGTGCTCTTTCCCCTCCGTCATCTCTCTGGGTCTTTTGGCTATATAGTTTGCGATTGGTTCGCATCTCTCCTCCTCTTCGTTTCCCCGATGGGCACTCGGAGTTTCCTTCAGATCGTTTGGCCCCTTCGGCCTCGCAGTGCTCTTCGGAGTGCTCACGCCCCTCCTCTGCGTGTCCGCTGTCCATCTCCATTCCGCTGATGAGTAAGGCAGAGATTGCGCTCGTTAATGAGCGTCTTGATTGTTTAGCTAGGAACTCAGCTGCTTCGTCTTCGTCGGCTGGCTCCTCTTTTGCCTCTTCGGTAGGGTCTGGGGGCGAGGTGTTTTCTGAGCCGCCCGACCCTCCCATACGATCGATGAGGCGCAGACGGCGGAGAGTCCCTTCTACCCCTCGCACCATTCGCACACGCTCTATAGCGGCGTCCGAGCGGATCGATAGATCTGCTCGCTTTTCGCTGTATCTGGATTGAGTTTGAGCTTTTCTTGGTCCTTGTCGGTGGTGTTTTGCTTTCGTTTTTTTCTCGTCTTCTACTTTTCTCTTTTCATGGCGAACTTTCTCTTCTGGAATGTCCGCGGTATTGGTAATGATGCGTCTGTCGCTAGGCTTAAGCGCATTGTCAGGAAACACTCTGTTGGCTTGGTCGCTCTTCTGGAACCCCTTATTGACCCAGCAGAAATCTCCAAGATTGTCTTATCCTTAGGCTTTGGCGGTGGCTTAGCTAATGTCTCGGGTAAGATTTGGATTTTATGGTCCAAATCTCTTGAGACTCGTCCTTCTTTCGATTCTCCTTAGCTTTTTTCGGTGGCGTGCTCGTCTCCGTCCTTTGGTGCCCCGTTTCTTTTCTCAGCAGTCTACGCCAAATGTGATCGTTCAGAAAGGCTAGTTCTGTGGTCGGATATTCTTGCTCTTGATTCTCTGGGGTTCTCCTCTTCTGTCCTAGGTGGCGATTTCAACATCGTCGCTTGCCATGCAGAAAAACGGGGAGGTGTGGCCATCAACAGAGGGGCGATGGCGGATTTCAACTCTTTCATAGCCTCCTCTGGCCTCTCCGAGCTCCCCTTTGTCGGCTCTGCTTTCACATGGTCTAACAACCAAGAGGGTCCGAATCGCATTCTCTCTAGACTTGACCGTGTGTTCGGGTCGGAGGAATGGTTTCGTCTTCCTTTCTCCTTCTCAATCGCCCACCTCCATCGGTCCTTCTCGGACCATGCCCCTATGATTGTTCGTTGCTCTCCTCTTTTGCTTCCGAGGCCCTCCTCCTTCCGGTTTCAAAGCATGTGGAAATCTCATCACTCTTTCCAACAAGTGGTTTCTGACTCTTGGAGCGATCCTATTTTTGGTTCCCCCTGTGCTGCTTTCGGGAGAAAGCTCTCGCGTCTTAAGGCTTGCCTTAAGGTTTGGAACGTTCAGATTTTCAAGAACATTTTCGATCGCGTTCGTTTGGCTGAAGAGTCGCTTATCTTTGCCGAATCCTTGTTAGACGAGGAACCGACCGCTGCCAACAAGGAGGCGTGGGCCCTTGCCCAAACTTCCTTCTCTTCGGAGCTGCGTGTCGAAAATGACTACCTCCGTCAAAAGGCGAGGGTCAAGTGGGTGGTCGAGGGTGATGCTAACTCCAAATTCTTCCACTCATCTATTCGCAAGAAGAATAACCTTCTTACGATTCGAGAGATTATGAGGCCTGATCTGTCTTCGACTTCGTCGCCAGACGAAGTCAAAGACATCATCCTATCCCACTTCCAATCCTTTTTGGGATCTCCTTCAGTTTCGGTTACAGATCCGGCCCTTTTAGCTTTCATTCCTCCGGTGATCCTCCCTTCGGAAGGTGCCATGATTGCGGATCTCCCTTCCACTGAGGAGATCTGTGCTTGTGTCTTTGCTCTTAGCAAGGATAGTGCCAGTGGCCCTGATGGCTTCAATGGTGATTTTTATAGGTGCTCTTGGCCTATTATCCAAGCTGATTTATGTCTGGCCATTCAATCCTTCTTCTCTGGTGGAAATCTTCCAGCTGGTTGGACTTCTACCAACCTGATTCTTATTCCTAAATGCGAAAACCCAAAGGCTTGTGCGGATTTCCGACCTATAAGTCTTTGCAATTTCTCTAATAAGGTCATTTCTAAAATCCTGGCCTCTCGTTTGGCTCCTTTCCTTGAGCGTATCATTTCTCCATCTCAAGCAAGGTTTGTCAAGGGGCGTCTTATCTTTGATAACGTCCTTCTAGCCCAGGAACTGATCTCCCAAATTGATCGGAAAGTTTGGGGATCAAATGTTGTCTTCAAACTGGACATGGCTAAGGCCTACGACCGTATGTCCTGGTTCTTCATCATCAAGGTTTTAAGGACTTTCGGTTTTCCGGAGGTCCTGATAGACTTGGTGTGGAGGCTTGTCTCCAACTGCTGATTCTCTGTCCTCATTAACGGTTCGGCCCATGGGTATTTCAAAGCTGGGAGGGGCTTACGTCAAGGTGACCCTCTCTCACCTTCTCTTTTTGTGATTGCGGCAGAGGCTTTTATTCGTGGGCTCCAATCTTTAACCATTTACGGTCAAATCCAGCGTTTCGGTATTCCAAGGGGTTGCCCTCTCATTTATTCTTTATCCTTTGCATATGACATAGTCATTTTCTCTAATGGCAGCCGTTCCTCGGTTCGGTGGCTTCTTCGCTTCATCCATCAATACGAGAGGTCTTCGGGCCAACTCGTTAACCCTTCCAAATGTTGTTTCGTTCATTCGAAGGACATGTCTCAATCTCGTGCTTCTTGGATCGAGACTATCTCCGGTTTCAAGGAAGCTTCCCTTCCCCTTCTCTACCTTGGTATTGTTCTGTACTGGGGCAGAAAACTTAACGCTCTTTTCGACCCCTTGACCGACAAAGTGAGGGGGAAGATCTTACGCTAGAATTCTTTCATTCTCTCTCAGGCTGGTAGACTTGTTCTTATCAAGTCAGTTCTAGATTCGATGGGATCTCATATTTTTGCGACTATGACCCCTACCTCCGCCTTTTTCCGATCTTATCGGTCTCTGGCTTCGTCTTTCTTCTGGGGAAACAAGGACAACGTTCGTCGCCACCATTGGGTGTCTTGGGACGCGATTTGTCGCCCCAAAAATGAAGGTGGGTTGGGTCTTCGTAAGCCCACCGATCTTTGTGCGGCCTTTGCTTGTAAGTTGTGGTACAGGTTTGGCGCCAACAACTCTTTATGGGCTTCGTTCCTCCGAGCTAAGTACCACAGACTCGCGGGTGCGAATTTTTCGGGCACTCCTTCCTACGCTAGCGAGACCTGGAAGCACATGCAGTCTGTGAAGATTTTATCTGATTCTCACGGAGGTATGTCAGGATGGGATGGCTCTTCCTTTTCGATTCTGAAAGCCTGGTCCTCCATCAGAACCCTTTCCCACATCCGCCCTGAATTTTCTTTTATTTGGGATTCTCGCATTCCCCCAAAGGTCTCTCTATTTATGTGGCGTTTGCTACATGATGGGCTGCCACTGGACGAGAATTTTCAAAAGATCGGTATTCCTACTGTTTCCCGCTGTAGATGCTGCGGAAACGGTGATTCGGAATCCTTGAACCACTTGTTTTTCGGTGGTTTCTCGGCCAGAGCTTGCTGGAACTACTTCGGAAATCTCGTCGGTGTTCGAAGTACTACGAATTCTCTTCTAGGGATTCTGAATTCCTGATGGGCTGGGAGTTCTGGGAAATCGCTTCGGTCTATCATTTTCCGTTTGATTCCTTGTCTTATCTGCTGGCACGTCTGGTGTGCGCGGAATAAGGCTACTTTCGAGAGCAGCTCAATGGATCCGCCATCCATTATCCATCGAGTGAGGAGTGAAGTCTTCCTGGCTTTCCGGGATAGACCTTTCAGGGGTCCAATGAGCCACCGTTCTGGGCGGCTTGTGGGACTTCTGTCAATTTCCTGTTCTCCAACTGCCGCCAGATTGGGTGTTGGATAGGTCTCTGCTGTCGGGTGGTGGTTTCCTCCATCCGTTCCCTCCCCCCCTTTTTTATTTTTAATTTCGCGTATTGTTTTTAGTTTCAGGTGTTTTTGCTGTCTTCTTGGTCCGGATTTCGACTTTGCTGGATTCGCTAGTGATTTATGTTGCCCTTTCGGTTTACTCGTTAGGGTCTTCTACCGCACTCTCAGCAGTCGATCCTTGCTCTTGTGATTGGGGGTTCTTGCAGCCTACCTAGTCGGCTCTTATTCATTTTCTGTACACACCATTGGGCGGTGGCCTTGCCGGAGCTCGATGGTGTAGGCAGATTCGGGGATCCGTTGGTTCATTCTCGGCTTGGTTTTGCTGCTTGTGTCAGTTTTTATTTCGTCTTGTTTACGGCTAGTGGCGTGATGGGTGGACTGGCCCACACCTTTTGGTTGTGGCGGGAGAGAGGATCTGCAGGCTGTATCTGTGTTTTTGGGCGTTCATCTGAGCCTTCATGGCTGCTTTGAGTCTGTGGTTTGTGTTTTTTTGCTAGTTTTTTTCTTTTCTTTTTGCTGTCTCTTTTGGGAGGTATATGTTACCCATATGCTTCGCCTTCTTCTGTGAGCCTCTGGAGGAAGGTTTTCTCCTCCCTTTTGTTTTATATATATATATATATATCTTTTTGGAAAAAAAATACTGAGGGAGGAAATTAAAACCACACAAAAAATTATAAACAGATTTAATACAGTAAGTGCAGTAAGAGTATAATTAAGGTTTAAGCAATTACCTCTCAAAATATTCATATACCGGGGAGACTTTTATATTAGTGTATATCTTGGTTTCTTTAGTGGAGTCACAAACTATCGATCCTACAGTTAAAGGTAGTAGATATGTAACAATCACAGTACCATTAGCAGTGAATTAATAATTATTATATCAATGATTAAATAAGCACGTACTTACCTCCATAAATAGAAATTGAGGTAGATGTAACAACTATTGGTATTGGATGGGAGTATGTTTGAAGCAATGACTCATCGACATTTTTTTTTTCAAACCAAAAGGATATAACTGATGATTTCCCATTGAGCATATAAAGGAACATAAATTATTTATAAGTAAGATGGACATATTTTGAAAAAACAATGTTGGATAAACTGTAATGTAGGTAGACGGCTTTATAAAACCTTGTCAATTCAAGGTGAAGTTGTCTTTTGACTGATTGAGTTCCATCTTGTCTAGTAATCTGAAGAACAGGGGTAATAGCACAGGGAATGCCTCCTACGTCTAATCTGGTTAAAACATTGGTTAGGTACTATTCCAATTGACAAATGGTAAGTTAAGAGAGTTTGAAACCAAAAATATTGTAGACGAACCTATAAGCCGACCCTTCTTGTTAATTCAAGAGAGAAATATGTCATCATCCACAAATCCAAATTTGTAGCGAGGAATGTTGTTTGTATATTCATGTACCTTCCTTACATGAGTGTCTACCCTAATGACAATAGTTAATGGCTCGTCAATAGTCTTAAAATCTTTATCTGAGTCTTGTACGTTGTACCTGGTAATCTCGTATATAGACTGCTCCTCAAACATATTTTCAAATCGATGCAAATTATGCTTACGTACAACTTCCATTTTCTCATTCCCCTGTAGAAGACAGTCCGCATAAACACATAAATGAACAGATAGGTTGGATGTTAATAAATGTAGATGTAGATTTTACCTCTCTGTCCAGAAGTTGCAAGTTTAGAGAATAAGGCTCATTTGTCTTCTGGCTGACCAAAATCCAAAGTCTTCCCACTCGAACCTTAATTGTGTTCCAGTTGGTATCGTAGACCAAGTTGAAAAGCAATTGAAAATTATTGTCCATTGAATCTTCATAAAGAAAACATAGCAGTGATAGTTAGCAATTTTTCATTATTTTAGTAGTATGACGTAAAAAAATAAGTGTGCAGACGTAAAAGAAAATCAACAGGGAAGAAGATATAGTATTTACCTGGAAAGCTAATTAGTAGTTTGATATGAATAGAAGGGTAGATAGAAGTAAAGTAGAGGTAACGGTGAATGTCACCCATACAACGGTAAAATGCCTGTACAACGTTATATTGACTACAGATAAAGAAATGAAATGGTTAGCGCAGTAACGAAAAATAGGGCTGACCAATTATTATACCAGAAATAAAACGTTTGTCACTATATTTTGAACTGTAGCTAGGTTATAATTGCCAGCACATTATTATGAACATGTAAACCACCGAGTCCACACAAGGAGTACGAATGGTACTTGCAAATTTGAGATGACACAGAATAGTTTCTAAAGGTTTTTATATTAGTAATATTTGTTTTGTCCCTTTTATTTTGTATAACTTCATGCATTGCATGTAAACGACTACGACATCACATATATATGACAATCGGTTCACATATATATTTTTGAACGCATGCTGACGTGGACAGTTGAAATGTATTATTTTACACTTACTTATTTTGAGGTAATGTATTTTGCTAAACGTTTTAATCATTCATGCAAGTTACATGAAAGTTGAATTACATCTACCCGTTATCTACAGATTTCATTGTAAAAATAAATAAGCTTCTGAAAATATGAATTGGAGGTAATAAGTTGCCATCACAGAACTTTGAACATGTAAATCACCGAGTCCACACAAAGAGTAGGAATGCTGCTTGCAACTTTGAGATGACAGAGAATAGTATATAAAAAAAATTATATTGGTAATATTTGTTTTGCCCCTTTTATTTTGTATAACTTCATGCATCGCACGTAAAGGACTGACCGCGACATCACATATATATGACATTCATTTCGCATATACAATTTTGAACGCACATTGACATGGACAGTTAAAATATATTATTTTACACTTACTTATTTTGATTTAATGTATTTTGCTAACCGTTATATTCGTTTACTTAAGCTACACGAAAGTTGAATTACATGTAGTTGTCATCTGCAGATTTGATTATAAAAATATCTAAGCTTATGAAATTATGAACTGGAGGTTATAAATTGCCAGCATAGAAACTGGAACGTGTAAACCAATGAGTCCACAAAAGGAGTAGGAATGCTACTTGCAAATTTGCAGCAAAAGGTTGTAAAAGGAATGTTAGCCTATTATAAAATTGTCAACTACTAAATGCGACGGTATGAATTTATAGGCGTTGTTTAAATGTTTTAGTAAGTATTTCTTTTTTTGAGAGAATTTTTAGTAAGTATGTCTTATTACAAGTTATTTTTTATTTATGAAACATGTTTGCATCTAATTTATAACGAAGCTGATGGCCCAGGTAACCAAGTGCGGAAAGTATGAAATTATAATCTGGAAGTGGATAACAGTATATAAAAGTTTTATATTGGAAATATTTGTTTTGTCCCTTTTATTTGTATAACTTCGTGCATTGCACGCAAATGACCAACCACGCCATCGCATATATATATGACAGTTAATTCATATATACAATTTTGAACGCATGCCCACATGGACAGTTAAAATATATTATGTTACGGTTACTTATTTTGATTTAATGTATTTTGCTAATCGTTATACTCGATCATGCAAGCTACATGAAAGTTGACGCTATTAAAATAAATAAAAAATAAGGGAGGAAGAGGATACCTTAAACTTTGAAACTCCTATACATTTTTTAATGCAAATTATTTTTCTCGCAATCCAAAGTTGTCATATTGCTGGTTGCACTTGCATGAACAAATGTAATAATCAAGTGGCCAGTTCAAGTTTATAGCAGCCATGACAGAATACTTAGTTTTTACAGTATCTACCTTACCAGAATGAGCCTCAGACATCAATTTATGGCATGCAATTATTTAGAGTAATACAATGAAACAATTATGGGTTTTGATGTAGATCTTTGTAGACTATTTTGCAGCATATTTATTTATTTTTAAAAATGGAAACCATATTCAGTACACTATACATTATTGCCTAATTAAGTAACGGTGCAAACACATGTACAACAAACTGATCAGATTTTAAATTAATCTCTTCCTAAGACTTGTCTAACCAATATTTGTCACCATTTTTTTTACCTTTTTGAAATAGATAATAGCAGTACTTACCAAAATTTAAATACAAATTCTAAAATTCTGATGATATATTCATACAGATGAATAAACATAACTATCACCAATATACTGCTCCTATCTAAAGCTGCAAATCCAGATGTCAAAGAGCTATGCAATCTCTCAATGTCTTCTCCATATTCAACGGTAGTAATAGATTAGCAATAAGGATGTATTAACAAAGTGATGTAGTAGGCAGTGTTGCTGGGAAAAAGTGTAATGAATAAAATTACAATGACTTTTGCTTACTGGAAGAAATAAGAATCTGCGCATACAGTGAAGTAGCAAAAAAGGTTGTTATGAAAAATTTAATTTAACTAACCATCATTGATTCGTGAAATTGATCAACAGGAGAAGGCATGAGAGTTAACAATATCATACCTTACAAATTGCTTACCCATATCCCTCTTTCTCCAATGCAAAAATTTCTGGTGATTCCAAGGTAACTATAATTTGTTTCATTCCTTGTGTAAGCATACTACATGCAAATCTGGAAAATCAAAGAGATATATATCAGAAAGAGTTGTATAAATTTGTAATTCCCTGCATTAACATAGTTTATTTTTACCATTATATCATTTATTAACTTGTGGTTGAAAGTGAAGGAAACAAATATTAATTATAGGTGTTATATAAATACCCAATGTTCATGGCAGTTTCCACCTTATTGCCCATAAGAAATAAATCCTTTTATCATAACAATACTTGCCAAACAGACAAATCTTTTACTACATGACGATTATAGACAACGTTTGTATGCCACTTGAAATCGGAAATTCTTTGGACCTGTTCCATAAAATGACTGAAGGTAATAAACATGATACTTTTTTCAAGAATCCCTATTAATATGTCAAAGTCACCAACTGTGAAAATTTGGAATTTAAAGAAAGATACTATTAAGTCTGGGCCAAAGTTTATATCATTTTCGAGGATTAAAAGAATGTATTAAAAAACATTAACATGTTGAAAGCGGCCTATTCTAATTTCTCTTCAAGAAATGCATTAAGGATTGAATGACACTATTTCAAAAAGTAAATTTGAATTAAAAAGACACATACAGTAACCACCAGGTTTGGGTATATTACAAATATGAGGTAAAAAAATGGCTGGTAAGTCAAATATCAAACTTTTCCACTATTAGCAGAAGCATAATTTTAACAAAATTACAGGTACAGATAAGAAAAATTAGAATAACTCGGCACATTTATATGTTGCGTAAACACAGACATCAAGTAGTTCATAAAATAGGGTAGACAGTAATCTGGATGACAGTAATATTCTGAATTTCGTTTAAAATACAACAAACTGGTAATGGAAAAAGTGATATTATTTTAGTTACTGTCCAACCAGTTGATTAGTTAAATCAACTTAAATTCGAAGTACTCTATCAACAGCCAAGCAACCAGCATCCAGAGAAAAAAAGGAAATTTACAAAACCAAAAAAGGGCCGTCTACCCATTGTGTGCCATGCAGAAAATATTAAAATGTACAAACATAAGTAGTGAAAAATGCAGTTCATAGTAAAAGCCATCGGTTTCATACCATAAGAAACCCGAAAGACAAAGACAGGGGTGTGGATACCGTATGCGAACTACTAAGCTTACTCAGTTGGTTGTGCACAGTCTTCTGTATGAGGCAGATCTGCATATATATATATATATATATATATATTAGAAAAACATAACTGAAATGGGAATTCAATTACATAGTGTAATAAGATAGATGGAAACCAGACCTGTCAGGTTGTCGAAGACCTCTTTGTACACTATGTTCTGTGTGTAGTTTCTACGCTTGTCGGTGTGCTGCCCCAGTAATATCTTTAACCCATGTTCAGAAGTTGTCCTGGATATGGCAATATACAGTTGCCCATGCGTAAATACTGGACGAGGCAGATATATTCCGACATGGTTTAAAGTCTGACCCTGACTTTTGTTGATCGTCATCGCAAAACAAACCCTTACTGGAAATTGTCTACGTCGTAAAATGAAAGGCCATTTTGTATCAGTTGATGTAAGAACAATTCGCAGGATCAAAACTTTATTGCCAATATTGGTCCCAGTCACGATCTTAGCTTCTATAACCCATTTTGACAGTTGGATGACAATAAGTCTTGTACCATTACACAAACCCAAATTATGATTTAAATTGTGAAGCAACATTATTGGAACACAAATTTTCAAAAGAAGTTCATGATTAGGAAGACCTAAAATTTTAAGACTGTTTAATAACTCCGTTGGATACAAGTTGTGTATATCTTCATTCGAATAAGAAATTGAACTAATTGAATCTGCACTTAAATAGCTGGTGAGACACCCACCACAAACGCTTAGCACATAAGAATTAATTTCCTCCACACAATCATTGGTTTGTGTCAGTATACACCTATCTCTTAGGTATGCATGGTTCATTATATTATTATTATTCAAATTAGGATAAATGCTACCAACTATATCCTTTACTGCATTTCCGCTGGAAGATACAAGATATTTAGCAGGGATTGCAATCCAATTTGGCTCTTCACCATCAACCAAAGAAAAAGTGGGTATTTTACCATTGCCTATATCCAGAATCCATTGCGAAAATTTGATGAGGTGATCAATTTCGGTTTCAGTTAAATTACCATAGTGCAACCGCATGTTGACTGTTAATGTGAAAACTTTACATTGGCTCCACAAATAAGATTGGTTATTAGCAGAACGCACAATCATTTGTCTAGATCCTTTATGAACGACCGGTAATGTCTGTCTAAAATCTCCTCCAAGTAAGATAGTCTTACCTCCAAAAATATTTTTGTTAGGAGCATTTGAATCAGTGCTTAAAATATCCCTAAGACTTTTCTCAAAAGCCTCTAATGCATTACGGTGTATCATGGGTGCTTCATCCCATATAATTAAATCAGCTTTACGCAGAAGATCAGCAAGAGAAGATTGCTTTGAAATATCACATGTTGAGGAGTCATCTAAATTGATAGGAATTTTGAATTTAGAGTGTGCAGTCCTTCCACCTAGAAGAAGCAAGGATGCAATGCCAGATGAAGCAACTGTTAGTATAATTCTCCCCTATGCTCGTAAGAAAGCTATAATAGTCTTCCATAAAAAGGTTTTTCCAGTACGTGCACTTCCATAAACAAAGAAAAAACCACCCAACGACATACGAACCGCAGCAGAAACAACATAAAATACATTTTTTTGATCAATGTTTAAACGTGGTAATAGGCTGTTAACTTCCTCCTTCAATAATAGAGAATCATATCCCTCTTCCTCATCTATTAAAGCATTATCTTTATGCCGCTCCTTTAAAATATATTCCAAGTTAACATTCCAAAACTCTATAATACTTCTACCACTTCTATGTAATATTTTGTCAAGTTCAATAAGCGAAGTAGACTTGAAATAATGGTTTACCTGCATGGTAGTATGTTACCTAACTTTTCTTGCTCTCTCCATATTACGTCTTCGGATAAATTTTCCCAATGTTTGTCCCACAACTATTCAGGTTTAGCTGCCTCACAGAATATAAGCATCATCACAAACATATCACGCAACGACGATGGCGACGCCCATACAGCTACTTGATTTAGTGCTTTATCCCACTCATTGTCGTCTTCCGGTAATCCACGAGCAACGCAAGCATTTTTGAAGTTATCATACAACACATCGTCAACTGTTTGAATATCTTCGAAGGAAGTAGGACCCTTAACTATGTTTAGTAACATACGAAGGTAAAACCTCTCTCCGGATGTAGGATGAGCATAATATATACGTCCTATCATGTCTCCTTTCTGCCTTACTTTCCATTCCTTTTTGCCTTTATCCCATATCCACTTTGTAGGAAATTCAATATACGTAAGCTCACGGGCACTGTCGCAAGACCTATTTGTTTGCATCCATTCGATAAACATTGATTTCTCCAAATTAGGCCTGTTTTGCAAATCAATCAAATCATCTGTATCATCAAAAAACACAGTTTGCTCACCAGGAAGGTGAAACATTAGTCTCTCAATGGCTGGTGTAAGATACTGAATGTCAAACTTAAAAATCCTCCAAGTTTCTTTAGAAGCTGACACGTATCTACAGTCAAGATATGTCTTAACTTCGTCAACCTCACGAAAAAAAGTTTTACCACTGTTAACGTTGTCGTCTATGATTACGCTAGCTCTGTCATGACCCTTGTTAATATATTTGAACAAATACTTAACTGATCGTGCCCTGTTGCATATTTCGACATTAATGTGAGCTTTATATTTCACCACCAAATCAACATTGTGTGGAATAACCCAACTGTTGTCTTGACAAAAATCATTAGCAACAAGGGTGTACCTACCATTATTTCTATAACGGTATAAATGGTAACCTTTTTGTCAAAAGTTGTTTGCTCATAATATTTTTTTGGATAATGCTTCGAACAACTCCCACTAACCATACATGGACAATTAGGATTTAACTCTTCACAAGGCCCATGAATCATATACTGACATACTGATTGATAAGAAAAAGGATCAGAATTAATATCAGGAATTTCAGTGGAAACAACTCCATCTACATCTGCAACCGTCTTTGGCCTCTCATTCGCAGTTACAAATATAAGTACATGAGCATGTGGAAGTCCTCTCTTTTGAAATTCTATCGTGTAGATTACTGCAGAGGAGACAAAAAATAGTATGTATACATGAAAAATAATGTTATGGATAAAATAAAATTTACCTACTTTTACTTTACCAAAGTGTTGTTTCTCCTTTATGTCATTCATCAGCTCCATCAGCTTTATATGAAACACACGGGAAACCATATCAGGTCTGTCTTTTGTTCGCTGACCAGGAATAAGTTCCAACGCACTTTCAATTTCTGGCCATTTTGGATTACTGGTAAATGTTAAAAAATAATCGGGAGAACCAGCCCATCGACAAATTGCTATTGCATCCTGATAGTTTTGCACCATGTACCTAGGACCACCGGTGAAAGAAGATGGTAGTATAATCTTTTTCCCTATGCAATATGCAGATGTGTCACCAACGCCTATCGCATCATGCAAACCACTATAAACTTCACATCTTAGCTTGCCCTGATGACCTCTTGCCCATGATAACCTGTCCTCTTCAATACATGTATATGCATCAACAATAAACTGCTAGAAAAGTCGTCCACCCATAAACAATATAGATCCATCTTCGTTTCTGTGGTGAAGTTGATAAGCATAGTACTCCCGCATTGTAATCGTCAACCGCTTCATTTCTCTACTATTATCACAAGACTTATACTGTATATTAGGTCGAAAACCATCTTCAACATGCGAAAATAAAATAGGATACCGCATAGCCATAAAAGAAGGATGCTTCTCATTTATTCGCTTTAATAAACCGCTTTGCTCCTCTATAATAATGTCTCTGTGCCCACAGGAGTCAACATTTGCAATGTCAGTTAATGCCGCAATCTCGGATGAAGTGGGAAGAATATATTGTCTACCATCCCTATATCTTCTTTCACACAGCGTCAAACATATTGGTTGGTATTCAGTGTTATGAAATCTATCCCTTGCCATTCTGAAAAACTTGCGCTAGCACATTGCATTGGTCAAACATGCGTATTAAACTATTAACAATTTCTACATCCGGTCTATCTTTTCCATTTGCACCATGTGCTGTTAACCTATTCTCAACTTCGTTTGTAGTGTCATAAAAATATAGTTACGCAAATTTAGGTTTACCGGTCATAGGCAACAACGATCCTACTCTGTGTGATTTTGACCGTTTATACGAAAAATGTATGCTGATCAACCGTTGTTTATAGAATTGTCAACGTGCCCACCCATTGATGTGAAAGCAAATATCGAGTTGTAAGTTCGAATGTTCTCCCTGAACTTTCTACAACGTTGGCCCCCATTGTAGCGTACTAAATTCATCAAATATTGTAGGCATGGCTGATATACCGGGAGTTGAACTTTTCCTTTTCGGCAGCAAATAGAGAATAAGGGATTAGAAATCATACTTCCTTTTTAACCCTTTCGTGAAACCACAAAAATGCACCATAATGGCTGCATGTACAGCCAGGAGGCCCTAGGTTTTGTGCAGAAAACATTTTTCCTGAAACGGAAATATTACATTTAGCATAGAGTAGAAACAACAGAAAAGAAAGCAGTAAAGTAACCACAGGTTCAACATACAAACTATTAGATGCCCACCAATGGAAGCACTTGTTTGCAAATAAACACGATCCTTACAATGAGGGTTAAAGTTGATGGAGCCATAATCAAAAGAAGGGATGGGCAATTTAGGACATACAAACATCGTAGCATCACCTGCTAAGCGACATGGAGAAAAATAGTTAGGACCGTTTTGGTTGAAAATGAAAATGTATAGTAGGTGATAAATAAACATTCAGAAAGTAATATATTTATTTATCCCAATAGCCAATCACTATTGTTCAGTAATTTTCATAGTTAAATGGTACTATTACATGAACTATGATTGAACACATAATGCAAGGTATGCTATTGTTCCATACGCTATAGCACTAATAACAGGTTGAACATGAACGTAGATCAGTCCGTCAAAAAGGGTAATTATGGCGTTCTATGTTATCGAACTTGAATATTGCACATACACACATAAAAAATTACATAGTACAGGGTTATGTACTATAAGTAGTAGAGGAAAAAATACCTGGAGAGTTCAGGTGTTGTCGATGTTTGATATGTGAATACCTAAAATGGCGGTTCACTGTGCATACTGCAAAAGCAGACAGTCAAATACAGCAAAGTCATCTAGTAGAAGCTAGGAAAAGAAAAAACTAATACTCGCCTTCTCTTCTATGTTTCTCTAGTAGGCAGAAAATGTGTACCAAGGCTTCTCTATGAATTGCACAGATAGTTTTTGCAGTCAAATAAGCCAATAGTAAGAGAATTATAGGAGCAAGATGTGCAATCAAACCAGGTTCTATGGGCATGTTGTCTGACTCTTTTTCCCTCCAATATCAGCCTTCGTTTTGCATGGAACAGCCGACAATGCTGCAGATAGTAAAATAAAGAATGTAAAGCTATAGATCAACAGTGTATCTGTGCTACTGTTAGTAAAGGCAATGAAGATATTGCGTAACAGTAAGGTTGTAAAATCATGTACATTGGTCTAGTTGTACATGGGTGAAGGCAGAACAAACAAAAATATTAGTTTTATATAATAAAAGAGAATAATAATGTGATGGCAGTGAGTAGGTAGTAGGGTTGAGTGGACGTTGTAAACTTATTTTGTTGGTTATAATGAAAGGGGGAAGATCTATTAGATTCTTGTAGAAAAGTACTGAAAGGGTGTAGGGTTACTTACCAATCGACGACAGTTGTGATCGTGCAAATCAGAAATTATTCTCCCTATCATCGGTAACGTTCAGGTTGGTGAATAAAAAGACAGTGGATTTTGTCCAAATTAGAAAACCTAAAGATATTAGGCTATCAAGGTCAACACCGTTTCGTATAGTAATAAGGAGTAGAGTAATTACCTCGAAAGTACTTGTGCCGCCTATGCTTTAAGTGCGAATACCTGAAATGCTGGTTCAATCTACATATTGTAATAACAAATAGTCAGACAACTGACAGTTATGTCATCAAGAAGTAGGTAGAAAAAGTACAAAGTAGGACTCACCTGCTCTTATTTGTCTTTCCTGTAGGCACAAAATATGTACCGAATCTTCTCTATGGCTGCTGCACAAATAGGTGTTGTAGGAGGAAGGGTTTATAGTAAAAAAATTAGAGGAATAGGAAGTGAATCAAATCAGCTGAACCTGGCATATCGTGTGACTCTTTCTCCTTCCAATATCAACCTATACAAATGAACAGTCAATAGATGCAAGCAGAAAAATGGATAACAGGTGTGTATGTTTAGTTACCAATTGACGATAGTTGTCGTTATGCATACGAGAAAACCTTCTCCCTGTTGTTAGTAATGTTCAGGTCTCATGCCAGAAAGAGAGGACAACTGTTATCCAAAATACACAATCTATAGACATAAAACAACCAATGTTACAGATAGAAAAGTGCTCACAAAAACAATGGTAGTGCGTAGCGGGAAGGGCTTTGCATACAATTTTGTAAAAATGTATAGAAAAATTGGAATTTTGAGTGAAATTGTTGTTATATTATAGGTTTTAATAGTAATTGGTAGTGTGTAAACTAACTTTTATAAACCCTTCATGGTGATCGGTAATGCTACTTGTTTCTAGCCAAACGGAAAAAATAGCAGCATACCTAATTAACATTCCTGATCAGTAATACCTTCTTTAGATCAAGATAAATAAAGCATAGTAGAATTACCAAGCTTATTCTAGACAGCCAATGTAGTTATAAGTTACATAAAATCTATCTGGAAAAAATGCTCCTTATTTTCTAGATATACACAACATCATATGAACATATGAATTATGAACCCCAATATTGCATTTTGTGAAAGAAATATGTTAATTCCAACTAAATTTAAATATCCTTTAGGAAGTCTTCCCTTAACAGTAATTTGTATATGGTAACTAATTCCACCAAAATTTAAATACTATATTTGTAGCTCAACTTAACAGTTTTATTTTACAGAATGTTATAAGCACACAACTAAATTTATCGATGCTCTCTGGCAGATGCATACAACGATTTGAAATTTGTTTCAGCAATACTTCCATATTATACTACTTGTATAGTCACCTTGGAAATGTTTGATTCAATAGAATGCACAATCTCATTTTCCTTTATGACATGCATGTCCTTGCTAATTAAGCTGAATTTTGAAACTAATCAAATAAATTATGAAAATGATAAAACTAAAAAGTAAAGCTTATGTATGGGGATATGAGATACATGGTTAATAATGAATCAAAACAATATTATAATCCTCATGTCAATAAACTGAAGCACGCAAACAGGGAATTTCTCTTCAAAAAATGCAGTGAGGATTGAACAATTATGGCAAAAAGTATATTTAAAGTAAAAAAGGATACAGCCGCCATGTTTGGGTATATTAAAGTTATGATGTAAATTGGCTGGTACATCCAATATCAAACTTTTCCACTACCAAAAGAAGCACATTTTTAACCAAAATATGGGAACGATTTTAGAAAAAGTTAGAATGGCAGTACACATATATGTTAGTACAGACGGACATCAAGCAGTTCATTAAATATGGTTTACAATTGAATTTGCTTTAAAATCCAGCTGTAAATGGTAAGAATTGAGATTATTCTAGTTATTATCCAGGAAATTAATAATCAAATCAACTTTAATTCAAATGTATTGTTTTAAGAATAAAGCAAATGGGCGGCTAGAAAAAAGAAAATTTACAGAATCAAAAAAAGCACAGTCTACCAATCATGTAGCATGAAGAAAAATGTAAACAATCATTATACTAGTTTATACGCGAACCAAAGATTCAACAACGAGAGAAAAAAAATTCAGGACATTTAGGAGTTTAATACCTAATTTGTCGCCACTTCTGACCAGAAGAATACGAAACAAAGGATTTAGGTACCCAACAACGTACTGTTGCTCATAGGAATATATGAGTAGAGTAACGGTAGCCGGCGGTGGTGGAAAAAGTGGAGGAATGGACGGAAGTGAAGGGGTAGCTGTAGGGACGGGAAAAGAAAGAACAACGCGGTCTTTGTACGATGGTTGAAAAATGATTAGAGAACGGAGGAACATCAGGATTAAAGAGTCGGAAAAATTAAAATTAGGGTATAGTGGGAATGATGGGTGGGAAGCGAATTTGAGGGGAGAGAGTGCAAGAGGAACGAAAACGTGGAGGAAGATGGGGGGAGCGTCTGGAAGGGAAATAAAGGGAAAAAGGGAAAATAATAAAATGCGTAAAGGAAAAGGGGAAAAAAGGAAATGTAAATGAGCAGGAAGGGTAAGAAGGACTGATTTCAGGTTGTCCAACTCAGCAGGGGTGGTTTCCTGTTTTCTATTATAGATAATAGATATCATTTAACATTCCAAATTTACCCTTACCTTCAGTTCCCAAAATAGATTTAACCATTTCTAAAATATCATTCTGTATCCTAAAATAAATCCACCGTTTGTTTTATTATCCAATTTATTAAACGATGATAGTTTCCTTTAATTTATTAACCCTGTTCATAAATTCATACTTTTATTAACAATGTACGATTTCACAAATCTTTACTTCCTTTGTAAAGATATCATTCTTATAAATTATCCCATTTATAAATTTTCGTGTTTATAAATAAATCATAATATATGTACCTATATACATATATACCATTTTATTATAAAATGGTTAATAAATATTATATAAAAAATATTTCTAATTTTTTAACAAACATATCCTCTTATTATAAAAGAAGGACTTATTCTCCATGATTTTAAAAATCTATATTGTACAGTTTGAAAATCTCTATTTAGAATATTTTATAAACTATCAATTTATAATATCTAAGATCATACTTTCATTTTGGAAAATTAATTAAAACATATAAAATTCCCAAATTCATTTGAAATCCCTTTTAAATCAGATCACTATTTTATAGTATTTAGAATACCAAAAATGAGGCCTGGTGCTACTAAAGTACTAATTAAGCAAATCATATTGATGTCATTAATATGACATTCAACAAGTCATATACCACTATATATATATGAGAATAAAATCAACAATGTGAGGAATCCCGTTGGATCCCTCCAACGTTTCCCTCTGCATCACATACAATATATAATCATAAAAATACAAATCAACCGCTTCAAGGCAGGATTCGTATACAAAGGGTCATCCGCTCTTACATGGGAACGTAATAGGGTCCCATCTTCTCCAATAGGCGGGAATATATCCAAACCAAAAATGTACTTTAGTACATTATCCAAATAGTCAATCAGAGATAAATATCGAGACACCCAATAAATAATATTTATTGACTATATAAATTTTCTGATTAGCCAAAAATATGAGATTAACTCACATTGGTTTTTAGATTCACCAAACGTTCCTTTTTGAATTAAAATTGGACGAACGTCCAATTTTAATCTAAATTTTCCACTAGCTCCAAATCCGTCCAATCTAACTCCATAGCGTATCCTTCGTCTACACGATCACAACATGACTCGTTGCGTTCAATTTGGATCTAGTACGAGTTTAATATGTATATATGAATATTTGAATGACTAAATAAAAATTAACTTAATAAAATTAAATTTTAATTTTAAACCTTTCTAAATCTACTTCTTCCTCTCTTCATTCACAGGACCACTTCTTTCATCTATTTTTTTAAACCATCACTCGATCATCGACCGTCAGCCACCACTGCTGCCGACCATGACCACCGCGCCGATCCCCCTTGTTTTGTCTCATCAGCAGCAACCCCTAGGCGCACGCGAACATGCGGAAAAATCGTGACTTCCATCATCGACTACAACGCCTCCACTTTACCTGGAGCCATCGCACTTCGTTTTCCATCGCCGCCTCGCCGCTACAGCGCGCACGCGAAAATCGCAGACCTGGGCTCGTTAGAACGAGCTTCACCGTCTGCTTGTCATTGCTCCAGCACCACACCCCTCGCCCCCTTGCCGCAGCTGCGGCGTGTGCCCGCCGCCTTGCTTCGCTTCTATGTGCGACTCGTGGAGATCGCGACTTCAATCGCGCATATTTTTTTTCTTTCTATAGTTTATTTGAAAATGAAGAGGGAAATGGAAATTTAATTTGAAAAGGGTATGACTGAACACGACATTGGTATGGGGTGAATACTGCGAGCATGGGCTAGGATTGAACTATATGTATTATTTAAATTAGAAAATGTCTGGCTTTAAACGTCCGAAATTTCTCGAACTCGAAACGAGGAATGCCGCCTGACGTTCTATATGTAATACCCCTATTCCGAACGCAATGGAACTAGTCTTGAGACCTAATTTGATCATATAACGAAGAGAGTTTTTCAACCCCAATTATTTTATAGATTTCTGAAATTAATTTCTACGCGTTTTGAACTCGCACGACCAAACGATACGTTCAATCGCCATGAAATTTGACGGTGTACTGTAATTCACTATTATGGATCCGATGAAACTGGTTTCATCAAAATCCAAGACAGTGCCCTGAAAGACTATTTTACATGTTAATTAAAAGAATAATTTCCAAAATTAGTTAAATCACTTTTAAATCCAAATTTAAAAGTTCACTATCCTTCTTCATATTCAAATAGAATTTAAATCAACTTTTAGAATCATTTTCATTCATATTAAATCCAAGATTCAATTATTTAACAAATTCCAAAAATTAAATTTAACAATTTAATTATCAAATAAATCATTATATTTGAAATCCTAGTTATTTAACTTATAAAAATAACTTTTCAATATTTAAAATAAATAAAATATTCTAAATTCAAATGACTGAAATTCTGGGTCGTTACATACACCATCCACCACCCATGGCTTAGCCTACCTCAATTAGCAAGCATCGGTTGAGCCTTCTCATGGATCCAAGGTTTGATTCCATAAGCTCCAGTGCGATCGTGGCGAAGCTATAGCAAATTTTCGCAAAGTTAGAAACAAATTCATGTTTGAGACTCTATTTATATTATGATATTCTAGATGATATATATGTTTGGCGGTGCTTGGTCGTGATTGTGAACCATGTTTGGACATGATAACATGTTTTTTTAGATGTATAAATAATTTACGTTTGATACATATCGAATATCACAATGGAAATCACTTTCCTTTAATAAATTAAATGGTGTATATGAGGTTGTTAAACCTCTTTAAAATGGTTTATAAATGTTTTATAAACACTAAAATCCAATTTGGTGAAGTTTTGACTTGTTAAGAAAGATGAGACAAAATTAGGTGCGCCGCATCATGGAAGTTCGCGATTTCGTGCCGTAAAAGTTTAAATTCATTTATACGATGGAACCGGAGTCGAAATTCTTTATAATAAGAATTTTCCGAAGTCTTATAATCCCGGTTTTCAAGCAAAAGAAAAGGATTGAGATTTCATTTAGTAGATTTTGAAACATGAGCAAAACCAGTTTTCAAAATAGTCACGGTTTAGCAATTTAAAAACCTAAGCGATAAATTCTTTAAAAATGATATTTTTAATTTTTAAAAATATGGAATAAATTCTATAAATAAATAAAAATGTTTTAAAAGAGATTTGAGTTATAAAAATTGATTTCTAAATGATAGAAAAGTTGTTTCAATCAAATAAGCGTTAAAAACACTATTCGCAGCACTTTTTACAATGGTTTTTAATAACTTTTGAAATATGGCTTTAAACTTAAGTATCTATCTTTTACAAATGTTTTCAAATAAATAATTAAGTATTTTAAAGATAATGTGGCGGTTTATAATTTATTTTAAAGAGGTTAAATAAATGATTTAATCTTGGCTCTAAAAGTTGATGAGTAGACTGGATTTTTCTCTTCGCGAGATCCGAATGTGAGGTGCTTAAACCAAGGAGATGTTCAGGAGCAACCAGTGCCCTTGCTCACTTGGTCTTTTTCCTAGGCCAGGAATAGATAAGGTCGAAATGTCGGAAACGAGGCAAGTATAAAAGATTTAATTTTTCCAAATTTAATACAACTTGGATTGTATAGAAATAATCTTCTTATACTTGGTATTAAATTCCGAGGAGGGAATCCATACTATCCATGTGAATTTAAAAGATGATTTCACTGTTATTTGATGGATAGTAAAGGTTGTATACGAAACTGATATTGAGTAGAATTAGTATAATTTCTATCGATCCTTTTTACTCAATAAGGTTTTGAAATGTGAGTTATGAGAGATGATTTTGATTTGGTATTTCCAAAGTTAAAGATGGTTTAATGATTCCGTATATACTAGAAAATAATATGATTTAAAGATTATATCTCTAAAGAGGTATTTTATTTGATAAAAAATATTAATAAATGAAATTATAATCACCCTCAGACTTAACATCTTTTATCGATGATTGGTTCAAAGGAACTAGGATCAGATTTAGGTGATTCCTATCCGAAAACCACTTTGATCTAATATCTACATTCGAAGATGAAGACATGGAATGATAATAAATTAAAATATTGAATGTAGTGCTGCTTGTCACTGACCCTTGTGGAGGAATTTCCCATATTATATATATGTGGCAATAGTATCTTCATTTGATTTTCGATCAAGGGCCGCTCGATACTAATCCTAGGGCGATTTCCGACAGTAAGTAGTAGGAGAGTTCCTTCTGTTTGTCTTGTTCTTGGACAACTTGTTTGGACGAATATCTGATATTGCATTTCTAAATTACACGTACATTGATTTTTACAAACGTACATATGTTTGGTGGTGTAGGAGGTAACTCTCCTATACTTGGCACCCTTCTTCGAGACATACGAGCTCAAAGGTTGTACATTTTTGGAAATCAATAGTGTATGATGGAATTGGTAATGTGGCATTCAAGTCAAATGTGTGCTATGGGAAAGGTAATCTTTACCTCGAGCCTCATCATCCGGGAATGACAAAAAAAAGGTAGATGCGGCAGGGCTAAGTGGGCTGCTCCCATTAGGATATAATCATTACCTTTCTATAATATCCTCTATATTTCGAGTATGTTATGTATGCTTTGGGATCCCGGTAAAGGTTGGCAACAACTGGGTGATGACATATTCGGTACTATCTATGGTAAAGGTAGGTCGGTTCTGAGTTGGTAGAGGTTGGAGCCTCAGGTACGCTTTTCTAGAGATGTACTATCGAAGGTGGTCCCTTACCTTGTCATTATATGGAATCCATTCTCCAATACGAGCCTTTATGGTTTTAGTTGTAACTTTATTAGGCTGTCGAATTTAACAAACGTAACAGTTCCAACTATGTTATTTGAAAGGACTTTTAAAGAATGTCATTAAAAATAATATCCCTGATTTTGCATAGCAAATGTTTTGGTTATCATAAGGTATAAACACGTCCCATTTTTATATGCGGCGTGGTCTTATGAGATACCCTTTGTTTTCAAATATCTGTACTTTGAGCTTCTCACACCAGTCTCATGACTGACCCGAAGTTTATTTTCTTTTTCCCTTAAACTCTGGGTGCTCTATTTTTCCGAGCAGCTAAGTAGTTAGGTAACTTGGAGCATTTTAGAAGGAGCGTGGAGCATGAAGCTGGAGGGTCCTATATAGGTAGTCATATATTTCTATTTCCACTGTATTATGTATAAGTATCTATCAGCACCTGTAGGGATAGGCAGTTATAACTATCCCTAACTGGGTTAGTACTTACTATGACTTTGATATCTCATTTTGATAGTGATTGTATTTTCTATCTATATATATAATTAAATGTTGAATACGATGTGAGAATCTATTTTGTTAGTCTTCTACCTTTATTTTCTTTTAAAACTCCTAATAATCTGCCTCTTCGGCACTTGATTTTGCAGCATGTGAATACCGAAGTTGTATTAATATCGATTTCTGAGGGTCGAGGAGGTGGGACATCACAGTTGGTATCAGATCTTAGGTTGAGCGAACACCTAAGCCTTGATGGGGTCAACTCATTAGATATAGGGTTAGTAATGCCCTAGAATGAGTTTCGTCAAAGAGAGCACATATTTGAAACTTTTATCTGAATAAGTATATTCAAGTTTTATGCCCATTCCCTAAGATAATCTCATCTATAATTTTGAAGAGTTTCCTTACTGTATGCAGATTGTAGGAGATGAGTAACAAAAGAGGACGAGGAAGGGGAGGTAGCAACACCATGGCCACCAATAGTCAATCAAATGTTACGGTAATTGAGGAAGTAGTAATTACTGTGCAACCTCAAGTTAACTTTGTCGCTGCTAGCAAAGATTTTACCAGCTTGGGAGGAAAGCCATTCAAAGGCATAAAATCTATTATTAAGGTTCAAGTTTGGCTCTGGTCCTGTGAGAAAATCTTCAGAGGATTAGACATCAATGACAAACGAAAGAGGTTCATGGCCTCTTGGCAATTGAAGGATGGGGATCTAACTTGGTGGGAGTCCATTACTCTTAATGAATCTGTATAATTTCTCTTGGGCAAGGTTTAAAGAAGTTTTTGAAGAACAATACATGCCCGCCATTGGGAAATCCCACATTTATAGAAGTTTCATGGACCTAAAACAAGAAGAGTTGTATGTGGAAGAATATTTGAACAAATTCAATGAATTATTTCGTTTTGGGCCGAGATTGATAGACACGCATCTAAAGACAAACGAGATGTTCATTTCTGGGATGAAGGAGAAGTATCGGAATAAGATGGCCGCTCATGTAAAAGGAACCTTTAAGGATTTAATAGATATGGGTTTCCGTTATGAAGCTTTGGATAAGAAGAATCCGGCTGCAACCCAAAAAACAAATACAATAAGTGGAAGTTTAGTAACAATGGAAAGAAGCCATGGCAAGGCAAGCCCGGAGGAAGATCTCAGGAAAACCGTTTTAAAGAAGTTGAATGTTTTAACTATGGAAAGAAAGGCCATTATTCAAAGTACTGTAAGAGCCTCAAGGTTCAAAGATAGCAACAAGGAACCGTATCTCATATGGTTCAGAATAGTCTCTGCCACAACTGCCAATAACCTGGGCATTGGAAAAACAAATGCCCGTTACTGAAGAAAGGAGAGTTGGTCAAGGTCTATGCTATTAAATACGAGCTTCAACTTCTAAAGATGTAAAGGGCAATGGAGTCTATAAGGTAACATCTACATTAAAGAGAATTTAGTTAAAGTCATATTTGATACTGGACTTCCCATAGTTTTATTGTTAAAGGATTGGTTGATAGATTAAAACTGATCACAAAAATAGTAGATACCCATATTTGTGTGTCTAATCCCATAGGTGGTACAACTAATCTTTGTATGATTTGTGAAGACATCTGAGTTACTCACTTTTCCCATAATTTTTTCATGCGACCTATTTGTTCTTGACTTTGTTGGGTTTGAAGTTTTACTTGGTATGGATTGGTTATCCTAGAATAAAGCTGTCCTTGATTGCAATAAGAGAATGGTATCTTTGTGGACCTATTTCATAAAATTTATAGAAATGTTTTATGCGGAACCCAATCCAGTAAGGGATAGTTTCTTGTATGCACTTGACTCATCTCAAAATGTTTTGAGACAATACTAATTGTCAAGTAATTTCAGGACATTTTTGAGGAAGTTAAAAGTTTGTCCCTGCATCGGGAAATTGAGTTTCTTATTGACTTAATTCTTAGTGCAAGACCCATTATTCACCCTACCCAAAGGAATGCCATGTTGTTAAAGAAAGGACTAATTGGACCAAGTTGCTTGATTTGGGATGTAGCGGTGGTTTTTGTTGCGAAGTTCGATGGCTTCCTAAGGCTTTATGTAGACTATCAAGACCTAAATAAGCAAATGATTAAGAACAAGTATCCTCCAACCCGAATAGATGGCCTGTTTGATTAAATTTATGGTGCCTGGGTATTCTTGCAAATGGATTTACCCATAGGATTCCATCAAATAAGAATAGCTGAGGATGGCATTCCATTTACTGCATTCAAGGTTTCGAATTGCTTTTACGAATGGTTAGATATGCCTTTTGGGTTGACCAATGCGTCCGCTTATTTCGTAGACCTTATGAATAGAGTATTCAGAGATGTGCTAAACAAATTCATGTTGGTTTTTATTGATGATATTCTTGTCTATTCCAAAACCGAGGAGGAACACGGAAGGCGTTTGGAGATTGTGTTAGAAATATTGAGAAGAAATGTACTTAAAGGTAAATTCTCGAAATGTCACTTTTGGGAGAAAGAATAAGATTCCTTGTGTTAGGAGAAGGGATCTCAGTAGATCCGAGAAAGATTTCAGCTATACGAGATTGGAAGCAACTACAAACTCTGAAGGACATCCGCAGCTTCTTAGGATTGGTAGGATATTGCCGGAGATTCATTTAAGACATCTCCAAAATTTCCTCCCATCTAACAAAGTTGACTATGAAGGATGTTAAATTTGAGTGGACAACAAAATGTGAAGGAGCATTCCAAGAACTCAAGAAAATGTTAACTACCGCTCCAATCCTAGCTATTGCTAATGAAAGTGGCGCTTTAACTGTATATACTGATGCTTAAGGAGGAGTGGGTGCAGTGCTGATGCAACATGGAAAAGTTATCGCTTATGCAAGCAGACAACTAAAGACTCGTGAGAGGAATTATGCAACACACGACTTAGAATTATTAGTCATTGTGTTCGCATTAAAAATGTGGAGGCATTATTTACTGGGTGAAAAGTTCGAACTCTTCACGGATAATAATCCTTTGAAGTATCTTTTCACTCAGAAGGACTTAAATATGAGACAGCAAAGTTGTTTAGAATTTCTCACATCATATGATCCTGATATCTTACACACCCGGGAAATCCAATGTAGTGGCGGATGCGCTAAGTAGAAGGCATGATGTTATAGCGTATTTAGTGGTACGTCCAACCTTAGTTGATTGTATAAAGGAGAACCAGCTTAGGGATCCGTTCATTGCAAGGATAGCCAAGGATGTAGAGGAAATCATTTTACAAGGAAGATGGATAGGATTCAATATGGACGATCAAGGAATCTTAAGAATGCAGGGGAGGATTTATGTTCAAAATATTGATGGAATTAGGCAAGAAGTTCTAGCTGAGTGCCATAATTCTCGACTTGCAATACATCTGAAAGTCTATATTATGGTGGATCGATTATACAAATGACAAGTATATGACTAATTTAAACTATATTGTAACAATAGTAAAGTATGTAAATAAGAATAATCACACCAGGAATTTTATACTGGTTCGGACCTCCCGTCCTACGTCCAGTCCCGAAGCTCCTCTTCGAAATTTCCTTTCACCAAATAACCCTCACTTCACCCGGAGGAACAGGTTTACAATAGCAAAGTTTTCTATTTCAAGAGTTTGTACTTACACAGATTTTGACTATATAGTACAATTGAACTTCCTATATCTCTTGAATGATTGAATACAATATTGTTCGAGAGAGTATGGAAGTGTATGATCTTAGATTTATAGATTTGATAGCAAGTAGATGGTTAGAACAAGAGATGATCAAGATAGAGAGTCGAGTAAATTAGTTTTTGTTTTTTGATACTTCTTGATTCTTGTTTATATAGTTGTAGAAGGTTGCTTCTAGTAGTTACATCTCTTCCCTTTCAGTCTAGAGTCGTCATTGTTCACTGGTAAAGAGTTATGGAGGAAAGATGGAGTTGTGTCGCTTCGGAGATGACAGTTGTAATTTGAATTTTCTGCCCCGAGCCCAGTTTCAGACGTTTGAATGGTGTTTTCAGACGTCTGAGAACCTTTTATTATTTTTGTTCATCTTCTACATTCAGACGTCTGAAGTTCTACATTCAGACGTCTGAACCTGTTAAGTGATGTTCTCCTGGGTTTATTCTTGAGTGTATCTCTCTTCGATCTTCGTGCAACTTTGTAGATGAATCTCTTCAGTGCTTTAGTCATCGTCTTGTCACAGTAGTGGTTTGTCTTGCTTTGTATTTGTATCTGTATAGTTGTATGATATATATATATATATATGATTTCCATTGTATAGTTGTCATCGTCGAAACCATAAACTAAGGGTTCTAACATTATCCCCCTTTTTGATGATGACAACTATATAATGTACTTAGATAATAATTACAGAAAGGTTCTCCCTCTAAATATGATCTCCCCCTATAGATGTGCATATATATTTTTCTCCCCCTTTGTCATTATAAAAAATAATCGAAGAATTACAAAAATAATGCAGAACCAAGTATGATGTACATACATAATTATATTACTAACAAAAAGTTTATGATTACATCATTAAGCACATCAAAAAAGAGGAATATTGATAGTGTCTTACCAGAACTTTGATAAGGGAGTTAATTACAACAAAATATTTACCTTATGAAGTCAAGGTAGTTCATCACGAGAGGAGTCTAATTTTCCTTTCCCTTTATCGCTGGTTTTTGGCGATGTGTGGGAGATTGAGAAGGTGTAGACCAGTCAGAAGAAGGTTGATGGACTTTTTGAAGTGCATGATTAAGTTTGGAAACCACTGAAACGAGAGATTCTTCAACTTTGGAAAGCCTTGTGGACAACGTGAGATCAAGCTTCGCTATTTGTTTACCAAGGATAATTTGATTTCTTGATAGGAGCACTTGGTTTTGTAAGGTTAAGTGAGCAATATTCTCATTAGCATGAGACTGAGTTCGTGCTTCCAATATCTCCATATCGGAGTGATATTCAAACGAGGAAGGAAGAGGTGGAGATGGTCGCCTTGGTAGTTCAACATCACCTTATTGTTGTTGTTGTTGAGATATTATTTTTAGATTTAAAAGAACTCCTTTTTAATTTTCCAATTTGACATGCATCACACAAATTGTCTATTTTATAATTTATTTTTGGTAAACCTCTAACTAGTTCATGTTTTGATAATTTATTTATAAATTTGAAATTCATGTGACAAAATCGTTTATGCCATAGCCATGGATCATCAAGTTTAGCGGTCAAGCATAAATCGGAATTTTGTTTTATATTCATATTTAAAATATAAATATTTTTATTTCGAAATCCTTCAAATAATAAATTTTTATTATTATCAAATATATTGCAGCGATTTTTCTCGAAATTTATTTGAAAACCTTTATCACATAATTGACTAATGCTAAGTAAATTATGTTTTAAATTTTTTACTAATAAAACATTAGAAATAATAGGAGAGTTAGATATACCGATGTTTATGACTTCTCCAATTCCAATGACATATCCTTTTGAGTTGACTCCAAAGGTTACGGTGCCTCCATCGATATATTTTATATTTGAGAGCAACTTGGCATTCCCGGTCATATGTTTTGAGCAGCCACTATCGAGTATCCATTTCTCCTTGCTTTTATTTTTGGGTACCTACAAAACAAAAAATTATTCAAATGGTACCCACTTCTTTTATTAGGGTCCTAAATGTTAGGAGGGGAGGGTAGCCATACCCAAGTGGGTTTGGGTCCTTTAAAAACATAATTATTATTAAATACTACACTTGATAAAAAAACTATCAATATGTTTTTGTCTAATTAACTTATTATTAGACTTTGGTATCCAAATTTTTATATTTTTAGATTTTACATCTTTACTTAACTTTGGTGTCTTTTTGAAACTTTGATACAAGACACTTTGCTTTATAGTATTACCTTTTTTCCTTTGTGAATTCTTTTCAAATCCCAAACAATTTCGATTACCAGAAGGTTTCGAAATTTTAATTAAATTATCAAGATCTTGTTTTCCTTTATTAAACTTTGAAACATTGTTAGTAATTTTTTCTAGTTTATCCTTTAATTTACAAATTTCAGTTTTTGAAATTTCTATACTACTTTTTAGTTCAATATTTTCCTTAATCAAATTATTATTCTCAAGTTTTAACCTATCTATTTCACTAAGTTGTGTATCATATTCGATAGACTTTTTACACTTTTCTTGTGAAATCTCCAATTCTTCTTCTAAAATAACTTTTTCATCCTTTAATAATCCAATTTCTAGTTCTAATTGATTTATTTTGGCTAGATGTTCTTTATTCAATTTTTTGATTTGTCTAAACTTATCATCAAGTTCCATACTTAATTCTAATAGTTCATTATAGCTAAGTTCAGGACATACCTCATCAGTGTTAGCCATAAAACATACATTAGCTTGTTCTCCATCACTATCACTATCACTATCAGAAAATGATGATGAATCAGAATTGTCCCAAGTGACTTTAAAAGCTCTTTTCTTCTTAAATTTTTCAAATTTGTTCCTTTTCTCATTGTTGCATTTAGGACAATCCTTCTTCATGTGTTCGTATTGATCACATTCATAGCACTTGATTTGAGATAGATTTGTTGTATTGGACTTCCCTTCTTTTTGGAATTTTGTCATTTTTCTAAATTTCTTGAATTTGTTGTAATTCTTGGCAATGAAAACTATCTCTTCTTCATCCAAATATGAGTCATCATTCTTTGCTTGAAATGCTATGTTCTTCTTTTCAACATTTTGTTCTTTTCTTGCCTGTAAGTTAGTTTCATAGGACATTAAATTTCCTATCAACTCTTCAACCTTGAGAGTAGAAAGATCATTAGCTTCTTCAATAGCTAATACCTTCCTTTCCCAATCCGATGTTAAAGAGTTGAGTATTCGAGAAACTAAATCAAAATCAGTAAACTTAACTCCTAATGCCATAAGATCATATTGAATATTTTGAAATCTAGAATACATGTCAACAATAGTATCATTTTGAATGAGGAGAATTGGTTTTGCAAAATTGAAATCTTAGTTTGTTTGACCTTTGTTGTACCTTCGTGTGTAATTTGTAAGGTACGCCAAATGTCAAACGCAGTGGTACATAACATGACACGTGAAAATTCATTTTTATCTAGAGAGCAAAATAAAACATTCATAGCTTTAGCATTGTTTGAGGCTAAGGTCTTTTGTGCATCGGTCCATGTGCTTATAGCAGTGTCAGGTGCTTCATATTTATTTTGTGTAGCAGAAAATATTTCTAGACCATTGGCTTCCATAAAAATACGCATACGGGTTGACCAATATGCATAGTTGGAGCCATTAAATAGAAGGGGACGTGCGGTAGATTGACCTTCTTGAAAGATACTTGCCATATTAGTGATTCAAAAACTTGTTATAGTACTTTTGATCAAACCAAGCTCCAATACCAATTGAAAGTCTATATTATGGTGGATCGATTATACAAATGACAAGTATATGACTAATTTAAACTATAGTGTAACAATAGTAAAGTATGTAAATAAGAATAATCACACCAGGGATTTTATACTGGTTCGGACCTCCCGTCCTACGTCCAGTCCCGAAGCTCTTCTTCGGAATTTCCTTTCACCAAATAACCCTCACTTCACCCGAAGGAACATGTTTACAATAGCAGAGTTTTCTATTTCAAGAGTGTACTCTATTACACGGATCTTGACTATATAGTACAATTGAACTTCCTAAATCTCTCGAATGATTGAATACAATATTGTTTGAGAGAGTATGGAAGTGCATGATCTCATATTTGTAGATTTGAAAGCAAGTAGATGGTTAGAACAAGAGATGATCAAGATAGAGAGTCGAGTAAATTAGTTTTTGTTTTTTGATCCTTCTTGATTCTTTTTTATATAGTTGTAGAAGATTGCTTCTAGTAGTTACACCTCTTCTCATTCAGTCTAGAGTCGTCACTGTTCACTGGTGAAAAGTTGTGGAGGAGAGATGGAGTTGTGTCTCTTCGGAGATGACAGTTGTAATTTGAATTTTCTGCCCCGAGCCCAGTTTCAGACGTCTGAATGGTGTTTTCAGACGTCTGAGAATCTTTTATTATTTTTGTTCATCTTCTACGTTCAGACGTCTGAAGTTCTGCATTCAGACGTCTGAACCTGTTAAGTGATGTTCTCCTGGGTTTATTCTTGAGTGTATCTCTCTTCGATCTTCGTGCAACTTTGTAGATGAATCTCTTCAGTGCTTTAGTCATCCTCTTGTCACGGTAGTGGTTTGTCTTGCTTTGTATTTGTATCTGTATAGTTGTATGATATATATATATATATGATTTCCATTGTATAGTTGTCATCGTCGAAACCGTAAATTAAGGGTTCTAACATTCTCCTCCTTTTTGATGATGACAACTATATAATGTACTTAGATAATAATTACAGAAAGGTTCTCCCCCTAAATATGATCTCCCCCTATAGATGTGCATAAATATTTTTAAACTATAGTGTAACAATAGTAAAGTATGTAAATAAGAATAATCACACCAGGGATTTTATACTGGTTTGGACCTCCCGTCCTACGTCCAGTCCCGAAGCTCCTCTTTGGAATTTCCTTTCACCAAATAACCCTCACTTCACCCGGAGGAACAGGTTTACAATAGCTGAGTTTTCTATTTCAAGAGTGTGTACTCTATTACACGGATTTTGACTATATAGTACAATTGAACTTCCTATATCTCTTGAATGATTGAATACAATATTGTTCGAGAGAGGATGGAAGTGTATGATCTCATATTTGCAGATTTGATAGCAAGTAGATGGTTAGAACAAGAGATGATCAAGATAGAGAGTCGAGTAAATTAGTTTTTGTTTTTTGACCTTCTTGATTCTTGTTTATATAGTTGTAGAAGGTTGCCTCTAGTAGTTACATCTCTTCCCTTTCAGTCTAGAGTCGTCACTATTCACTGGTGAAGAGTTGTGGAGGAGAGATGGAGTTGTGTCTCTTCAGAGATGACAGTTGTAATTTGAATTTTCTGCCCCGAGCCCAGTTTTAGACGTCTGAATGGTGTTTTCAGATGTTTGAGAACCTTTTATTATTTTTGTTCATCTTCTACGTTTAGACGTCTGAAGTTCTGCATTCAAACGTCTGAACCTGTTAAGTGATGTTCTCTTGGGTTTATTCTTAAGTGTATCTCTCTTCGATCTTCATGCAACTTTATAGATGAATCTCTTCAGTGCTTTAGTCATCGTCTTGTCATAGTAGTGGTTTGTCTTGCTTTGTATTTGTATCTGTATAGTTGTGTGATATATATATGATTTCCATTGTATAGTTGTCATCGTCGAAACCGTAAACTAAGGGGTCTAACAACATCCTGTGGTTATAAAATGTACCAAGACATGAAAAAGACTTTCTGGTGGCAAGGCATAAAAAGGGATATCTCTATTCATGTTAGTAGATTTGAAAACTGTCAACAAACCAAAAGCGATCAGCAAAAGATTGCTGGACTACTACAACCCTGGAGATTCCAACTTGGAAGTAGGACCAGATATCAATGGATTTCATAGACGGCTTACCTCAAACAAGGAAGGGAAATGAAGACGTTTGGGTTATCATAGACCCATTGACCAAGAGTGCGCACTTTATTCCAGTAAATCCAACGAGGACTGCTTCAAGTCTTGTAGAAATATACATGAAGGAAATTGTAAGATTACATGGAGTTACAAGCGGTATAGTGAATGATCGAGACCAGATTTTTACAAGTCAGTTTTGGGAGGCATTAAAGACTGCTTTTGGAATGAAGCTAAATTTAAGCACCGCATACCATTCCCAAACTGATGGGCAAACTGAAAGGGTAAATCGAGTATTAGAAGATCTTCTACGAGCTTGTGTCTTATATTTCGGAGGTTCATGGGAAAATCATCTTATCTTGTGGAATTCTCCTACAACAACTGCTATCAGGAAAGCATTGATATGGCACCATATGAAGCTTTATATGGTCGTCCGTGTAGATCACCAGCATGTTGGATTGAAATCAGAGATCGGTTAGTACTTGGCTCCGATATGATCCGAGAAGCCTCAAAAAAGGTAAACATGATCAGAAAGAAAATGAAAGAAGCCCAGAGTAGACAGAAGAGTTACACTGATCAAAGATGCAGGAATTTGGAATTTTCAGTTGGAGATTTTTTTCTTCTTAAAAGTCTATCCAATGAGAGGAGTGGTAAAATTTGGACGGATAGGGAAGTTAGCACCTAAATTTATTGGACCTTTTCCCATTCTTGAGCGGATTGGCCCATTAGCTTATCGTATGGAATTGACCGAACACTTGTCTAGTGTGCACAATGTCTTTCACGTATCCCATCTACATAAATATGTGTATGATCAGGAACATATTATAGACATAGCTGCCCAGGAAGATTTAGAATTAGAACCAAATTTGGTAGTTATGACCGGTTCGAATCGTGGATCATGATGAGAAGCAATTGAGAAGGAAGGTTGTAAGGTTGTTAAAGTTCAATGGAGTGGTGATGCCTAAGACTGCACTTGGGAAACAAAGGATAGAAAGTGGAAAGCTTATCCTGAGTTTAGGATTGATGTATAGTTTGCATGTGGTATTGAGATAGTGTACTCACCGCTTGTGGTGAGGTCACTTATCATATCTTGTATATATTTCCCCTTGTCAAATATATATTCTTTTCCGAGTCATTTTCTTCTTATCCTTAATTTTGAGGATGAAATTCTTTAAAGGTGGAAGTATGTAATGACCCGCAATTTCATCACTTTGGAAAAAATTTAAAATATCCAAAATAAGATTTTTTTTTAAACATAAATGATAATGTTTTGAACAATAAATACTATTGGCAATCTTATTTTGAATCAATATTTAAAAAATATATACTTTGAAAGATATATCGATAACATGATCGAAAACTGTTTTATCAATAAACAGCTCTTAGACCATCCAACATTGTGCACAGAGCTGGATACATACACTCATTTATATATAGGAGTGAGAATATGTAATAAAATTATTTATTTTACTTTTGAAAATAAAATGTCTTTATGACATCATCAATGATATCACTATTTTGGAATAAATGATTTTTGAATTTAAATTGAGTTTAAATGATTTAATAATTATTTAAATGATCAAATAAGCCTTTTTAATTATTATATATTGATAGGAATATTATTTTCAAACTTTTTTTATAGATATATATATTAAATAAGAAGTGAAGATATGACCAAAAATCGAAATCCGTAATGATTCAACGTAGAAAAGTTGTACAACATTGTGAATCATTTGAGATAACATATGCACACATACATGTACATATACATGAACACATTCACATGCACATGAATACACACACACACATACAAATAAATAATAAAAGATAAGAAAAATACCATGATATTTTATATAAATATCATGATATTTCTTTAAACCCAAAGTCAACCTCTTACACGCTAAGTACAAGCACATGGCTATACACATGGGGATACTTCGACCGTGGATGATGAGGTGGGAGGAGGAAGTGGTGGTGAAGCAATGGTGATGAAATTGCAAGTACATATCATGATATTTTAGTTCACATTTTGCCTATAAATACCACCATCCATCTTCACTTCATTTGCTCATAAATTCCTAAGCTTCTTTACTTTTTTATACTCCACTTTAATGGCCTCTTGCCTAAAGAAAATAATGACCAATTTTATTGCAAAAAAAAAATTAAAGTTATATATATATATATAATACAAACACCTTCAAACCAAAGCAAATCCACCCCTTTCTCCCATTGAAACCCACAACCACACCATCCATCACCCAAGGTCGAGCCAACCTCCATTAGCAAGTATAGGCCAAGCATTCCCAAAGGTCCAAGGCTCGATTCCATAGGCTCCACTGTGAGTGCGATTGTAGCGAAGCTGTAGCAAATTTTCACAAAGTTAGAAATGAATTCATGTGGGAAACTATATTTATATTATGATATTTTGGCTGATATGTATGTTTGGCTATGCTTGGTTGTGATGATTGTAAACCACGTTTGGATATGATAATATGTTTGTTTAGATGTGTAAACAATTCGTGTTTAATAATATCACAAAGGAAATCACTTTCCTTTAATAAATAAAATAGTGTATATGAGATTGTTAAACCTCTTTAAAATGGTTTATAAACTCTAAAACCCAATCTGATGGAGTTTTGACAAGTTATAACAAATGAGTCAAAAATAGACGCGTCGCATAACGGTAGTTCGCGATTTCGCGCCATAAAAGTTTAAATCCGTTTATACGATGGAATCGGAGTCGGAATCGGAGTCAGAATTCTTTTAATAAGAATTTTCCGAACTCTTATAATCATGGTTTTCATGCAAAAGAAAGAGATCAAGATTTCATTTTGTACATTTTGAAGTATGATCAAAACAAGTTTTCAAAATAGTCGTGGTTTGGTAGTTCAGAAACAAAAGACATAAATTCCTTAAAATGATATATTTAATTCTTAAAAATATGGAATAAATTCTATAAATATATTAAAATGTTTTAAAAGAGATTTGAGTTATAAAAATGGATTTCTAAACGACAGAAAGTTTTTTTGATCAAGTAAGCCTTAAAAGCACTATTTACAGCACTTTTTAATAACTTTTGAAATATGGCTTTAAAATTAAGTATTCTTTCCCGAATATTTTATAGATGTTTTCAAATAAATAATTAAGTATTTAAAGATAATGTGGAGGTTTTATAATTTATTTTAAAGAGTTTAAATAAATGATTTAAAGAAAAGTTGTTATAAATAAGTGATTTAATCTTGGCTCTAAAAGCCGATGAGTGGACTAGATTTTTAAAACTATTCATGAGATCCGGATATGAGGTGCTTAAACCAGGGAGATGTTCAGGTGCAACCAATGCCCTGGCTTACCTGGCCACTTTCCTGGGAGAGGGATAAATAAGGTTGAAATGTCGAAAACGAGGCAAGTATAAACGATTTAATTTTTCCAAATTTAATACAAATTGGATTATATAGAAACAATCTTCTTATACTTGGTATTAAATTCTAAGAAAGGAATCCATACTATCTGTCTGAATTTAAAAAGAGATTTCACCATTATTCGATGGATAGTAAAGGTTGAATACGGAAACTGATAATAAGTAGAAGTAGTATAATTGCTATCGACCCTTTTTACTCAATAAGTTTTTGAAATGTGATTTATGAGAGATGACTTTGATTTGGTATTTCCAAAGTAAAAGAGAGGTTCGATGATTTCGTATATACTGAAAAAGAATATGATTTAAAGATTATATCTCTAAAAGAGATATTTATTTGATAAAAGATATTAATAAATGAAACGATAATCACCCTTAAACTTAACATCTTTTATCTATGATTGATTCGAAGGAACTGGGATCAGATTTAGGTGATTCCTATCCGAAAACTACTTCGAACCAATATATGCATTTGAAGGTAAAGAAATGGAATGATAATAAATTAGAAGATAGAATGTAGGGCTACTTGCCACTGACCCTCGGGGGAAATTTCCCACATTATATATGTAGCAATAGCATCTTCATATGTCGCTCTTGGCGTATTTGTAATAATTATAGTTGATTATTACCTGGGAAACGATTATGAGATTATGTAATGGAATATGAAACATGTTTTGTGAAATGTAATCAGAAAAGTTGTTTTTGTGAAAGCTGTGATTTTGTTTTATATTCATGTGCTTCTGATATTATGGATACCATTAACATTACCGTATTTGGTCATCGGAAGTAAATACTATGGATGACTGCAGCATCTGTAGCGCTTAGCTTCAGACCTCCTGATAGGGGATGTTACAAATTGCAAGTATGGTGGGTATCCCCTTGAAATTGGATGAACCAACAGCTAGGAAAACTAGATTATGCTATGCAAGAATCCTTGTTGTAATAAAAGTGGATGCAGAGTTTCTAGATGAAGCAAATATTACAATGTATGATGGTGATTTCATAATGCAAAAGATTGAATATGAATGGATCCCTCCAAAATGTAAATCATGTGTTTGTTTTGGTCATACAATTGAAAGTTGTGCTGTTAAAAATGTCTGGAAGGAAAAAATAAGGGAAGATGGTCCAGAGAATATTATAAATGAAAAGGAAAACACAAATACAAAAATTTTGGATGCAGGGGTAAAGAATGGACCTGACTTGCAATCAAGAAAATGTTCTTTTCAAAATCTTTCATATGATTTAGAGACACACATGAAGAGTATAAATGCAGACACTCTAGTAAGTGTAGACATTCAACAAGGTATGCATATGAAAAGAATGTTAATTCCCCTCAGAATTTGCAAGAAAAAACTGCTAAAATGGCTGAGGTAGTTCTTCCAAATACATCCCCCTCTATAATTGCAGAGACTATTGTTCAGAAAGATACTGCTCAAGCAAAAGAAACAGGAGACAGTATGAATGTTGATTCTTGTCCTCCAAAAAATATGGATTTATCTGCATATCCAACAAACACTGGCATTGCTTTCCTACCATGTTCACTTACTCCTCAGAATAGGAAGTCTTTATCTCAAAAGTCCGTACAAACAGCAGTAAATGCAGTGTCATCCTTATCTTCTGCAAGCAAAAGCAAGCAAAAGAGGAAAAAAACCAAAACCAAAATTAAAAGTTTAAATGATATTTCTTCTGCAGAGCAAGTAGAGGATGCTATAGATAAGGAATTTAGAGAAAAACACATCTCCAAAAATGAAAATTGGGAGAAGCTACTAAAGGTTAAAAATAAATCAAAATGTAAGAAGGGGAAAAACTGGAGGTGCAGGAAGATGAGGATAGTTACAGTGATTCACTATAGCTACCAACATATCCTTTGAGTATCCTTTACAATTTTTTCATACTATATTATAATTATGTCGATTATTGCTTGGAATGTTAGAGGGCTTATTTCTACTATAAGAAAACCAGATGTTTAAAATTTAACTTTTTGCTGAAAAGCCAAGTATCATTGGTTTGCTAGAGCACAAACTGGATAACACAAAAATTGAAGATTATCATACTGGGCATATCTCCAGTTGGAAAATTATTAATAATAATCAGAAGGGGGGTAATGGCAGAATTTTTATATTATAGGATGATAATATTTGAATCTAGTTAGCTACATATTAAATTTTCAGTTCATTCATTGCTCATTTACCAATAAAGGTGGTCTGCAATTGGAAATCACTTTTATTTATGCATCAAATTTTGAAAATGAGAGATTTTCTTTATGGAATCATCTTGAGCAATTAAATAAACAAATTTCTCTTCCCTAGATTATATTGGGTGACTTTAACACAACCATGCATGCATTTGATAAAAGGGGAGGCATACCAGTCCCACTAAAAAAATTAGAATTTATTAACAATTTCTTTCTAAGGACTGGTATTGTAGAAGCTAACTTAATTGGTAATAGATTCACATGAAAGACGGGTAAGTATAGAAATATACATTGCAAGCTTGATAGAATTTTAATAAATCAAAATTTTATAAGTTCGTTTCCTAATTTCAAGTGTTTCACTTTACCTCAAGCTACAAGTGATCACACCCCTTTTAAAAATTTTCTCACTAAAAACTTGTTATGCAAGAAAAATGTCTCATTCTGATCGTGAATGGATGGGTATTTGAGGAAAATTACAAAGAAGTCATCAATAAATGCTTGTCATTTAAAATACAGGGCACTGCCTAATTTCAAATTTTCAAATTTTTGCGAATTGCTAAGGGGCATATTAAAAGTTGGAATAATAGTAGAAGCAAAAATGTGCTTAAGCAAGCAAGAGCAGATTGTGAGAAATTTCATAATGCTCTTGACAATGATTGCTCAGGCAGTAATATTATTAACAGTTTCTTTTAGGAACAAAATAAGCTTATCTCCTCCCTTCATGTGCATTCGGTTAATTTAAGGCAAAAGGCTAAAGTTGAATGGCTAACCAATGGGGATGAAGCTAGTAAATTTTTTTATGCCAGAATGTCTAGTAGGAAAATTAGAAATGTCATTGATAAACTTATTGATGTAAAAGGGAATGCTTTAAAAGATATAAATGAGATAGAGAGGGAAGCCATTAATTATTCTCAAATTTATATAACACAAATGAGTATGTGGATAAATTTCCAAATATCAACACAATTTTTTTTTAAAGAAAGTAGTCAGGAACTTCTTTTAGCCCCTGTCAGTTTATTAGATATAAAAAAACATTATTTTTAATGCTAACAATGACAAATGTCAAGGTCCTGATGGATTTGGGGGAATGTTTTACAAAACTCATTGGTCTGATATTAGTAGTAGTATTTTTGAGGTTATTTTTGCATTTTTTAAGACAGGGAAACTTTTGAAATCTTTCAATCATACTTTCATAACCCTTGTTCCAAAATTTAACAATCTTTTTAGGCTGGAAGATTATAGACCCATATTTTGTTGTAACTTCATGTATAAAATCATATCTACTATTAATGCAACAGAATAAAAGTGTTTTTGAAAATTTTAATTTCTGAAAACCAGTATGCATTTATCCTTGGCAGGCTTATTACTGAAAACACTCTTCTTTCCCATGAACAAATTAGAAGCTTTGGCAATAAATATAAAAGTCTTATGTGTATTAAAGTTGATTTACACAAAGCATTCGATAAAATAAATAGGCATTTTATAATACACATGATGAAACATATAGGTTTTAATGAAAATTTTTGTACGCTTATAAAAGAATGCATTAACAAGGTATCATACTCAGTGATGATTAATGGCTCCCCAAAAGGATTTATTCAAAGCAATAGGGGAATTAGATAAGGAGATCAACTTTCTTCTTATCTATTTACTATTGTTATGGTATATTTCTCTTATTTAATTGATATTCAAAGTGTGGGGAATATTAAAGCTATAAATAGAGTTAGGCCCTCCATTACACATCTTTTATATGCTGATGATTTACATTTGTTTACTAATGTAGATGCTAAAAGTGCTTGTTCTATTGCAAAGATTTTTAAAAAATTGGATATTTGTGCTGGTTTAAAAGTCAATGAATGCCAAAGCAAAATATATTTCAGCAAACGGTGCACTTGCAAGGAGGAAATTTTAAGCATTCTAAAATTTAAGGAAGGTAGTCTGCCAGTCAACTATTTGGGTCTTCCTTTAAGTATAAACCAATTAAATGATAGAGATTGCTCAAGGTTGTATGACATTATTCAAGGCAGACTTGAAGGGTAGTCTAGCAAAATTTTATCTCTAGCTGGTAGACTAGAACTCAATCATACGTCATTATAGTAATTATAATGTATTTGATACAAGCTCATAATATTCGAACAAAATCAATTTGCAAAATTGAAAAAATGTGTGCAAACTTTATTTGGAAAGGTCAACATCATAAAATAGCTTGGGAAAAAGTTTGCATGCCTAGAAGAGCAGGTGGCTTAGGTCTAAGAAATATTAGAGATTGAAGAGAAGCAACAAAATACAAGTTATTCTGGAAATTTATAGATGGTAAATCTCTTTGGGCTAGATGGATGAGAAAAAAATATCTCAAAAATAAAAATTTCTGGACTGAAAATGTTGAAAGGCATCATTCTTTCACTTGCAAAAATATTATTAGCCGAAGGGAGAATGGGAAAAACTTTTAGAAAGGAAGTTCAAGGATGGTAGTCTAACCAGCTTATGGTTTGACCCATGGAATTTTGGAAAATCACTTATTGATTTGCTTGGTTGGAACAACATGTATTTATTTGGGGGTGGGAATGACAAAGTTCAAAGTATTATTCAAAATCAATGCTGGAATGCAAGAATCAACAAGCATTATATATTTTAAGTCAGCAATTGATAAAATCACAATAGATCAAAACCTTCAAAGAGACACATGGATTTTGAAATTGAGCTCAAAAGAAAACTTTTCTTTTAAAAAAGTATGAAAATTCATAAAGGGTGAATAAACTGAAGTCAATTGGCACAAAGCCATTTGGAACAAATCAAATTGCCCAAAAATGTCTCATTGTTCTTATTTTGCCATTCTCAACAAGCTTCCCACAAAAGATAGATGTGCCAAATGGACTAAAAATGCAGAAAATGTAACATCCTGAAAATTTCAACCATTCGCATTCATACATGTCGGACTTGAATTGCTCAAAATATCAGATTGTTAATTTAACTTTGGCAAAACTCAGCATATACAATAAATAAATAATCACAGAATCACAGACACAGAGTAATATAACAATAATGCAGCGGAAAAAAAAGAATAGTAGTTCATGAAGCTACTATATATATATAAATAACAAAGTTAAATAAGATACAACAGAGGTCTCGAATACATAGATGTCTCAATACAATAGTCAAATACAAGATCAGAATACATCACTGGAATCAACTGAATAACTGAAAGCTGGATAGATAGCTGGATCTCCAAGCGAAGCTCCAATTCCAAAGGCGAGCCTCGAACACTGAACCACTCAGTTTGACCCGAGCATAAAGCAAAACACAAAATACTCGAGTCAAGATTAACATTCTTATATCAATAAATCCAACTCAAGTGAAATATCAACTGAAATACAAGTAACTCAAAGGATGTTTAGGATAACCATCCTCTAAGGATCCGTTAAACTATATACTATGTAGTAATATACGCTATTATAATAATGTCTACAGTAAAGTATACTATTTAAAAATAGCGTTAAGGCTTTACATTTTCCACCTTAACACATTTTATAGTGCCAATAGTCTATACAGTACCGTAATACCCCGTAAACTGGAGCTACCAGAGGATACTCCATAGGTACGACACAAATCAAACTCGTAGTAAAGCACGCTAGGGTAGGTGACACGGCACAACAAGGCAATGCCAGGGTAGATATACCAATTACGCATCCGGACTGGTGGTAACGCAGAGCCGCGACAATCGCCCACCTCGAGCCACACTCCCGAATCAAGGGTGCGCACCAAATCAATCACAAAGTAGTAGAATGGCATACGATGGAGTGTGTCCGATCATAGGAGCTACCTCATTGGCCCAGAATCGCTCCTGTTTTAGCCACCTTATGCCAACTCACGGGAGTCGGGTCCACGTATATACCTCATATAGGATCGTCGCCACCATCCTACTTCATTCTGGAATCTCCACCGTGTACACAGTTGTTAAAGTAGTTTTCGGTATCGACGGGGAGTATGCCCATATCCGATCCCGGTCTCTTTAACAACCAATCGTTATTATAACACCGTGGTCATTTAAAAATAGTTTATACTTCAAAACTAGAATATCATTTCCTTTTCAAACCATATCAAAACGATATCATTTTCACTTCAAATAAATCCATTTCCAAAATCATATCACTTTCCAAAGTTATATCACTTCGAAATCATAATTCTTTTAAAATCAAAACACTTTGGAAATCAAAACCTTGAAATTCATAACACTTTGAAATCATAGCTTGAAATCATAACATTTTGGAATCCATAACACTTTCCTCTTAAACAGTTTAGATATTAAAATTAGTGTATAAAATAAAATAATTCATATAAAATAGTTATAAGTTAAAAAAATTTATATTAAAATAATTAGTATATTTAAAATGGTTTATATTAAAATGGTTTATATTAAAAATAGTTATATTAAAAATAGTTTATATTAAAAATAGTTTATATTAAAATAGTTTATAAAATAATATAAAATAGTTTATATATAATTTAAAATACTTTATATAATAAAATAATTCCACAAATTTCATAAATCAATTCAAATCGACTCGAATTCCAAAACTCACATTTAATTCAATCTAAATTCATCGATTTCAATTCAATTCAGTTCTAAATAAACTATTTCAAATTATATCGATTTCAAATACAGATTTGAACCACAAAATAAACCATTTCAATTTCAATATATTTCAAAGCTTTAAATATTCAACATTCCAAAACTAAATTCGATAATTTATATATATATCAAATTCACTTTACTATTATTTAGGTTTGAAATATTTACTTAATCATTTCAATAACATCTAAATACAACTTCAATTTACAAATTTAAATAAACAAAATATCCCATTTAAATTTATATAATTTTGAAATATTCATTTAAGTCACTTTTAATCAAATTCAAGTTATAAAACATATCTTTAAAATTTCAAATTTAATAAATTTCAAATTAAACCAATTTAAGAAAAATTCTTAAATAAATAAAATTTCAAATCAATTTCAAATTTATCTTTCCAACCTGAATCATTATAAACTCTATATTTGAAAATAAATATATTAAATAAATACTTAAACATATTATATATCAACTTTATTAAATCAACTTTAATAAATCTTTAAAATCAATATTTATCAAAACCATATATTTCTTTTCAAAACCACAGAAATCATTTTCAATATATATATATATATATACCAACGGTGTCTGTATATAATTTTCTATCCTATGGTCAAGTGATACAGATATTTATCATTTCAATCCGCAATTATAATATATACGGGTATATATCTTTTCAACCAACAATCCCAAATTCAATTCAATGAAAATCGCTTGGGTTTATCATTTCAACCCATAACGATTTTCTCATATTCTACAGATCGTTCGAGTATGTATCATTTCAACCCATAGTGAATTCTATACTAACAGGAAACTTGGAGAGTGATAACAAATATGATAATAATATAACAGGCATATATCATCAATATAAATAATAGATAATGGTGTCAGATGTCACATGTGAACAGATTTAGATTAGCATATATATAGCAATGTAAATAACTAACAACATCATATTTCAATTGTCGTTTCAATTGAAATCAAATTTAATAAATATAATAACGTTAATCGTGAGTGATTGCTCACCTTTCGAGGCTAGAGATATTTGACACTGAAATTGAGTTACGAAACGCAAGCACGACTTCCAAAACAAGCTAGATTGGCACGAATCGACGAACAAAGCTGATAAATCAGAATTGACGAGAACAAGTCAGAACTGGATCGATGAAGATAATGGTATAAGTGAATTTGTACATATATAAATCATATTCTAAATTCAAACACATTTTTTGAAAGGTTTTTAATATATGGTCTTGCGTAATTAACAAGCCCAAGAAAAGCTTGCAATTGTTTTAAATTTTCTATTTTGTCAGGAAATTCTAATATCTTTTTTGTTATATGAGGTTGTAATTCTATAGTTCCTTTGCCAATACGGGCTCCAAGAAATTCTATAGTATTTTTGATTAGTTCTATTTTTCTTTTTGATATAATTAGGCCATGTGCCTCTATTAATTTTAGAACTGTGTATAAGTGTGATATATGTTCTTGTTTTGTTTTTGAGAAAACAAGGATATCATCAATATAAACGCAAGTGTATTTGCTGCAAGGTTGGAAAACATTGTCCATTTTTCTTTGGAAAATTTGTGGTGCGTTTTTTAATCCGAATGGCATGACAAGCCATTCATAATGACCTTCACTGCATGTGAATGCAGTCCATGGTATAGAGTCTGGGTGCATTTTAACTTGCCAGAATCCTGATTTGAGATCAAATTTAGAAAACCAATTTGAACCTTGTATTTTGTTAATGAGAACATCTTTGTTTGGTATACGATATTCATCTTCATGGGTATTGTCATTAAGTCTTGTGTAGTTCATGACCATTCTGGATTGGCCACGTTTTCTTTCGGATTCTTTTTGTACAATGAACGCTGCCGTTCTATGTCTTGAATCTGTTTTTCTTATGATATTTAGATCAGTAAGTATTTTGATATGCATTTTAAATTCATCCATGATCCAATTATCATATTTTGGAGAACCGGTTTTTATTGTTAGGTCTGGGTTTATTATTTCTAGTTTACATTGTATTTTATCTTTATCCCAGAATTTTAATGGTTTTTCTCCTATGATTTCTATTTTTTCTAGTTTAGAAATTATTTGATCAATGTCATCTTTTGTTAGTAATAATTTACTAATATCTTGTGGATTTATCATTTGTAAATCGTTTATCAAGTCTTTTCTCTTATAAATATAATTTTTTGTTGGGAAAAATTCATCATTGTTTTGTTCATTTTTATTGTTTGTTTGAGTTATATAGTTTAGATTTTTGCATTGGCCAGGAATTGGGCAATTGCAATTTGTTAATTTGTCTTTTGAGGTGTCTTTATTTCCACCACGCTTTTCTAGTGCAAACTCTGAGAGTATAGGTGTAAGAGTTGTTCTTTTAGAAATTTGGATATAATCTTTATTAAATGAAAAACTGCCATTATCATTTAATAAAAAATCTAACCCAAGTATTAATTTAATATCTTGTAGGTTTAATTCTAAAACCCAAAGTTGTTTTATATTGTAATATGGGGACCATTCTCCGCATGTATTGGTAAAACATATGTTTATATTTTTGACAATGTCTGTTATTATAGTTGTTGTTCCATCAAATTGGACGCTTTGCTTTGGTTTATCTGCTTTTGTAACATGTTTGTATGGAACAAGGTTGGAGCAAATAGTTGAACTAGTTGCACTAGTATCAATGAAAGCTAGAACTTGTATATCCACTCCTTTTATATTTAGTTTTGTTGGAATACGTAGTTCTTTCAAACTCCCAGTATTACAAATAAGAGGAATTTGTATCGGTTTGTCAATACTATTCAAATGAGCATGATGTTCATGGTCATTGCTTGGAGTTGTATTATGATAGAGGGTATTATTTAAATTTATTTGTTCTTGGCTAAACATTTGTTCATTTAATAACTCGTTAGAGGTAATTGTATTTTTTCCTTTGTCAAGAGTAAGTAGTTTATTCCTTAAATCTTATATTTCTATTTCAATATTATTTGTCCTTTCTTCAAGAATTTTTATTCTGTCTTCATTTATTTTATTTTTGTCAATATAAATAAGTTTTACTTCTTTAGGAACTTGTATAGCAAATTTATTTGTAGCACAAATTTGGCAAATCTCTATTGTACAAATTGTACATTTATATCTTTTGTCAAAGGCAGGATACCAAGGACAAAATTCACATTTTTTTGTGTCAGTTCCCATTTTATATTTAAAATTATGGATACAAGTTTCTTTATTCATCATGTTGAAAAAAGTTTCATTTGTTATATTTTCTTCAAATGTTGTTAGTTCATTGATTAGACCATAATAAGGTGAATTTGCTTGTTCATGTTGTTCTAATCCTTCAAGAGAGATTATAGAATATATTGTGGATGTTTCTGAAACATCAGAAGCGATTTCTATTAGGTCTTCTTTGACTGAATCAACAAGGTTTGATTCTCTTGTATATAAGTTTTGTTTTTTTGGACATGAGGATGATAAATGTCCCTTTTCATTACATGCAAAACATGTAATTGTATTTGTGTAAGTTTTCTTAGGATTATATTTCCTGACATGTCTATCTTTATTTAAGTAAGGTTTTCTAGCATTAGAAATTCTTAAATAGTATTTTTTTGTATATTTCTTTTTGAATTTTGGTTTGTTTTCAATCTTATAGGAACCATATTGTTGTGGTGTATATATTTGTCCACAAAAACCATAATTCTTTTGTTTTAATTCCTTTTGAATTTTTATGTAAGTACATCTCATTTTCAATTCTGATATAATATGTGTAATTCTTATCCTAATGTTGTTATAATTCGGAGGTAAGTTTTCAGGTTTATCTTGATAATCTGTTATCCAAGATCTATGGATTTCTTTTCCTAAATCACCTGGTAATTTAGAAAATAACTTGTTGCCTACTTCAGTATTGTAATAATTTCCTGAAATTGTAGCATAGTGCAAGTATTCTTTTAAGAATTTTATTATATATCTCCAGTCTAGGAGTTGTATTTGTTCAAGGTCTCGCATTGCTTCTTGTTGCCTTATTGTTATTCCTGTATTTACATCTCTTCCAGTTAAGATGGTGTGGATGGAATAATCAAAGTTGTAGATATTGTTTCCTTGAGCAACAAGGTTTGCAATATCTCTTGGGAAATCTTTTTTGTATGATTCCCATATTGCCTTAGCATTGTCTCCTAAGTAATTTTCGGCAATCCTAATCATTTCTTCACCAGAATTGACATTTAAGTGTCTTGCTGAATAGTCTCTGGCTATTGCAGCAGTCCATTATTCTAGATATGTATCTAGTAACTGAGGATGACATTCAGTTATATTTAAAATAATTGAGTTATTTTGGAAGTAAGATTTTTCATCTGGTAATCTTTTTCCTGTTGTTCTTAAATTTGGATTTTTGTCTATATAGGTATTGTAAGCCCTCCTAGGAGGTTGTCCTATCTCATATGGCATTGTTTGGTCTTTGTTTCTATCTGGATATTTGTGGCTAATTCCTGATTCAGCACTTGATTCAAGGTCAGCTAAATCCATATGTTCTGTAAATTCTGAGATTATGTCTTCAAGAATATTGTATTTAGGAATTTCCGAAGTTAATAATGAATCGTTTAGATAAATATCCATGTTTTGTATTTCTCTCATTCTTATATTATTTTCATCGTCAATATAAATAAAGATATCTTGGTTTATTTGTCCTGATGATTTTAAACTTTACTCGAGGTTAAATATGTCAGATGGTTCGAGGACCATCACTAGTTCTTTAGGGTAAATTATTTTATCCATTTATCATTTTGCTTAATTCTTCAGCTTCATCATCTGTCTCAACTTCTTGTTGGTTTGATGGACCATAATCTTTAAATCTTATGGACATAGATTTGTTTAGGTTGTTGTATGTTACGACATTGTTTGGTTTTACTGTTGTGGCTGTTTCATTTGGATTTGTTATATTCCATTCATGACCAGCAAGAACAGAGGAATCAATTTCCATTGGTTTTATGAAGTTTATTCCAGTGGAATTTAATGTTTCAATGATCTTATCTAGTTTTAATTTTATTTTAGGGGCATGTCTGGACATACATTTTCCTAAAAATGTTATATCAAGCAATATTTTTTTTCCTTGGAAATTTTCATATCCTTTAGTTTGTATAATTAATTTTACATGTTTGTAGAAATCAGTTATATCCATAGTAAAGTTTGGGGCTATATAAACAATTCCAACATTGTTGTTCATATCAACTTCCATAGTTCCAAATATGGCTCTATCTAAGTCTTGGTGTCTGTCGTCTATTAGTATTAATAAGAGTTTAGCTCCTATTTTTTGCCTTGTTAATCCCCTTACTCCTATGACAATAAGTCCTAGGTGGATCAGTTTGTATTTTTGTATTTTAAGCTGATTTATGGCTTCTGGAGTCATAAGACTTATTATTTGTTGGTTTCCATCTGGAACGGCAAACATCTGTTCTCTGTGGTGTCTGTATAATCTTGTTATTACAGTAAATATACCAGTTCTGTATATTTCTCTGGGGTTTAATGTATTTAATTGGTTATTCAAAAATATTTCAATATCTCTGTTAAGATCAATTATTTCTTCTAATTGGGTTTGTGTGTTTGTACTTCTTCTGAGTACATTATCTATCCATCCTAATGCTGAGATAGAATTTGTTTCATTAGTCCTGTTGGATCTATCATCTGTTAGGGTTCTAGAGGAACCTCCAAAGGATAATCTTCTATTGTTTGTGCTCATATCTTGTAACGACCCGACTTCCTATGCCCAGAAAGTCGCATCATTATGAAGAAAGAAAGGGTAGAAAATAGAAAAGAAGAGAAGAAAGAAAGAAACAACAACAACGATCTCACAGCGGAACGAATAAATTATATTAATAACATAAACTATTACATAGTATACAACACTTATCAGAGTTTACACAACTATACAACACATACTAGACAGTTATAAACATCTGTCTAGATATTACAACTCAAATACAATACAAGACTCTAACACAGATATCAACACAGCGGAATACTATATCTACGAACGCCGAAGCCTCCTGCTCCATTGCTCCTCCACAATTCGTCAAAGCTAAACCTGAATCCCTCGACTACTCAATACAATATTGAGTACCCAAGAGTTTAATAAAACAGAAAATAAACACTTGGGTCAGACATGGGTCTGGTGTGAGTAAACGGTTAGATTGCTTAATTTTGAAAACCTTTGAAAACAAAAGTATCACGTAAGACTCCCCACAAATAAACATGGGTAAGTTTTTACCTTACGCTAACTAAAACATTTGATAGGAAATCCGATTGTATTATAATAGGGTCTAGGGTTTTCAAGTAAAATATAGAAATAGCTGAAATGCTTACATCTCACATTCCAACATAGTTGGGCACAACTAATACGTACGGCACTTATTGGAGTTTGGATTCCATACAATGGCAGGGCTACTGGGGTACCGCCCGTCACAGTACGTGGCCTAGATCACCGTACCGAGGAGTACGCCCGCTCCCCTGCAACACAAAGCCGGAACCATCCCTTACTGGATAATTCCAAACAAGACAATCCCGTAGTTGGCGCGACCAACCACACACTAAGCCGAATAAAAGAAAAGGGACCTCTAGACAGGGATCTATCTTGCTCTCAGTGGGTGCTACCCACGAAGCCTTGCTGCACCTCCCCTGTTTTAGCCATTCCCGGTTGATGAGGCTTGAGGTTACGATTACCTTTAATCAGAACATATCACTTAGAATGCTCATCGTCCGCCTGACGATGTGCTGAAAGCATTCAATCCATATAAGTTCGTTCCGGGTTCGAACGAAACCGAAGGCATTATCTCGTTACACTCGTTTTGGAATCACCCTCAGAGTTAACGACAATAACCCTTGCACTCTGAATCTTCATCTTCACTTGAGATTCACGACCTATCGTTAATTTGGATCGATGTGGTATTCGGGTCTCCAGACCTGGAATACCGGTATACGGAAACCCGATCCCGGTCTCATCGAAATCCAAAACGTATCTTTTAAGGCCAAGTTGTTTAAAGGTTTAAACATTTAAACTTATATTCAGGATGATATAAACAGATAGATAAATAACATTATCACAATAGATAATTCATATCAACATTCATCTCACAAAGCAGCATATATCATATATATATCAGAGACATACAAATCATCCAATATCAACCAATCACCCAATATCAAACATCCAGTATTAATCAATTATCTAAACAGAATTGATTTACTCTAATCAATTTAATTAACCTTTAATTAAATTAATTACTATCCTTTAATTACTTGGATTATCTTAATCTTGCTTACTATCATTGATTAATTACAAATCAATTTATTAATCATCTCTTAATGATCTTCCTTAATTAATCTTCCTTGATTAATTTTACTTTAATTACATTCAAGTAATTATCCTTCACCATATACAGTAATTAACTTTTAATTACTATCATTAATTACAATAATTATTGATCCTTCATTTGCTTCCATTAATTAATTAATTAATTATTTGCATAAATCCTCAATTTATTATAATTAATTAATCATACTTTAATTAATTACTTTTATTAATCAACCTTGATTAATTCCATTAAAAATCCTCTAATTACTTCATTAATTAATTACCTTCTAGTTAATTAAATAATTAATCTTTAATTAACTATATTTATTAATTAACCTTAATTAATCTTAACAGTAATTTACCATCTTGTAATTACTTACCTTAATTAATTATTCTCTTTTAATTAATTACCTTAACTAGTAATTAACCACATTATTAATTAACCTTAATCCTTTAATTAATTAATTACTCTTTAATTAATTAATTTCAAATCAATTATATTAATTAATACTTTAATTAATAACATCAAGTGATTAACCCTTAATCACTTCCATTTAATTACTTCCATTAGTAATTATCCACTAATTACTTCTATAAGTAATTTCTCTTTCTTAATTACATTCATTTCCACTAATTACTTCATTTAGTAATTATTCTTAATTATAAATAAGTAATAATCTTTAATTTATTTTACTTATTAACTATCTTTAATTAAATCAAAATTCTAAATTACTAAAGATAATCCTTGTTTAATTGATTTCTAAATCTTAATTATTTAACCTATTTAAAATAAACACTTTATAAATCAATCATAATTTAAAATAATTTAAACATGCTAATTATAACTTTTTAAATCTTTGAACTTCCCAAAGTTATTTAAATAAATTTAATACAACTTATTATTAAAATCTACTTACTTATTTTTAAAACTTTTATATTTCCCAATACAAGAACTTTGTTTAAAACTTAACTTTAAACAAATTTAGTTTTATAAATAAACTTGTTCATGTTTTAAATTTTAAAACCAAGATAAAATTTTCTTTTAAAATTTCAAACCAGGTTAAATAAAACAACCCGAGCCACAACACTTTCTTCCCGAGTCCACCCCGAGTCCACACGAATACCTACCTGCTTCGAGACAAAAAGCAAATTGCACGAGCTCAACCCGATGAGTCTTCATCTTCTCCAAAGTTTCGAATTCCAGCACTCCAACGTGCACCGTGCACGTGCACAATTGTTCGACGTCGCTCCGACCTACCACCTGAACGCCGACCAGTCCCATACGACCTCGACATCCCAACCACCAACCCAGAATCCAATATCCAATCACGAATCGAAATTCGACCATTCTCGATCAAAACTGGAAACGCCATTGTCGGAATTTCACTTCTCCCCATCACCTCTGACCAAGAGATCACTGGGCCCCTTTACTGAAGCATCGTCACACATCAACGAAGCTTTACCCCCTATCGCGAACATCTCCGATTCCCTTATCCCTCGCCATTGCCTCGATAGTCGAGAAGAACAAAATACGAACTTAAACCCTAGTTCATCTCGTTCCGATCACCACAACCAAAAATAAAATCAACTACAATTTTTCCAGTGATCTCCAAGCTACCACCCTTCTCCAGACCGAAGCCCAACGTCGATCTCGACTACGTTCGTTGGAATTTGGCGAAAATACCAATTCCGATCAACTATGAAAAGCACGACAGTTTCTAATCTAAAAATCATAATATTACCCTTAAAATTCACCATTTACAAATACGAATCAGTTAGGATAATCAAACCGGAGAATTTAAAAGTTTGATTTCTGACTAAATAAATTTTCCACTGAAATTTTCTATTTTTTTTTAATATAATTTCTAAATTTAATTACTTGTAACCATTCTTAAAATTTATTTTACATTGTTACAGTTATTTCCTTATCAGGAATCATAGCTTGAAGATGATTATATAGGTAGATATAAAAATTTAAATGAAAATTCTAGTCTGGAACAAAAACAGAGATGTATATACATATTCACAGATTATTTCACAGGCAAATCTCTTTTGTAACATGGATTCACATCTACCATTCATGTAAACATTATATATCATGTTACTGCAACATTTATATCAACATAGTATCAGATTTTTAAACTGTTTTTAAATAAAGTTTACTCACCTTTTTATTAAAACAGAGAGACAGGTAATGTATATATATATATATATATAAACAGATATACACATTTCAACAGAGCAATTTCAAAGCATATATGTATCCAGATCAGTCATGCAATCCATCATACAACAATTTCCATATATTTATCACATGCATCAAAATTTAAAAACTGTTTTTAAAATAAATATTTACTCACCTTTTAATTCCAGAGACCAAAACAGAGCATATTTTCCAGGCTTTAAATTTTTGAATTCGGGCAAAAAAGCTTTTAATTTCACTTTGTTGTTGAAATCCTTTGCATGCCTTCAATTTGAGTCTATAGCTTGAAATTGAAATTACTTGATGAAGCTTAAATCTTTGTTTTGCTGTAGCTTAATTCAGGTTTCATTTGATTTCCAGGTTTGATTATTATTGTTTTCAGGATTTGTGTGATTTTTCTTTTTAGAGGAAGATAGAAAAGATTGTGAGGAAGAAGATGTTCGAACTGAGAAATGAAGAAAACCAGATCTCTCTCTAACACATGATATTTTGTATCATTAAATTAATTTAATTCAATATTAAAGAAAATAAAATCTTGCCACTTGTTTATTTTATAAATTGGACAAATGTCCATGTACATCCATTTAGCTTACAAGTGTCTTTAATCATGTTAATATGTTTACACATATTACTTAAGTGTTTTTAAATAAATTTTATTTAATTTAAATGTAAATATAAACTTACTTTTTAAGTTACTTAATTAATAAATGTTAGTTTACCTTTAAAAGAATATATGTTAAAAGTAATTATAAATATAAATAAATTCCTTATACATGTATTTTAAAATCTAGAACATTTATATAACCATTTAAAATTTAACACTTTAAAGAAAACTAGAATAAAACTTTGATTAAACCCTTTTTTTTTTAAACTATCATATTTAAAATAAACAATTATCTTATATTTTGAAAACAATTGAATTAAACTTAAATTATCTTTTGAAAAATATAAATTTTAAAACAAAGCTTTAAATCACAATTCATACATATATATTTATCAATAGATTTAATTAAATTTCAAACAATCCAAATTATAACATATATCTATATATATATTACAATTTGAAAAATTCATCTTTTATTTAAACAAAAGATTTCTATTCACAATATATATAGCAAAATATATATATTATAAATAGATTAAAATTTTATTAGCTTTAACAAACAAGTCTTATCAATATTGCCAGATTAAATATTTATTAACCTTTAAAAGATTAAATTACCAAATTAAATTAAAATTATAAAGAAAATTTATCAATCCAATTAAATTATCAATACAGATTATTAAATTTATATTGCTCAAAAACCCGGGATATCACATTCCTCCCCCCTTAAAATAATTTCGTCCCCGAAATTAAAAGCAAAGTTAATTTAATAATCCAGCAAAGATTTTAATTTCAAACACAAACCTATCATCCAATTCCTATCAATCAAAGCAACCAATCAAACAAACAAACTTAACTAACTATTCTGATACAAATCAGAATAGACTTCATAATACTATCTCGAGTTTCCCCGAGTATAAATCACCGGGAGACTCGCTCTACAGAAACTAAACAGACAACACCACTATAATCCAGAGCTCCTCTCTTCTCTAGATCTACTAATCTGAATAGAATATCAGACCACTCTCAAGTTCAGCTCAACTTCCAAATCCAACTGAACTACATATTCCACAACCAACGATAGATCATACACGTATTCCCTCAGATATACGTGAAATACAATGAATTTCAGCTATTCAAACTGGCCATTCATTTCTGTAGACAAAGAATTACTTCTCTCGAGAACACAGGAAAATCCAAAATATTTCGGAGCTAGCTTCCCGACTTACCAAATCTTATAGCTCTTTAATCGTAGAAAACTTAAACAACTTCCCAATCTCCAACTCCGAATTCCAAACTCCTTGTCTCATATCTGCATAACTCACCAGATGATCCTGAGCTACCTCATCTCTTCCTGATCAGCTCAACCCTTGCTGATGCTTCTTGAAACAAATCTGAACCAAGAACAAAAATGATCTCTAGATCCTGTCAACAAGATGATCCTTCCAAAATCAGCTGAAATCCAAACTTGAAAATTAGATCTGACCAATCTATTTCAAAAAATTTCTGAGCTGCTACACCAACTCTTCTTTCTCTAAGAACCATCCTACTACCAGACTAATCACCGGTCTCGCTTCTGGAATCAAGTCGATACGGAACTCTAACTCCAAATGCAGACAAACTTCTACTTCCTCGAATACATCCGGAAAAATCTCTGACTACTTCAGTAGCTCCTACTTCCACTTGAGAAACCTCAATCTTAATCAAAAGATTACTCAAGATAAATTCCCAAACTAATCGCAAGTCACTTTTGCGATCCTACCTAGTTCGGATTCCAAAGAAATTGTTCTCTCTTTACCAATTAAAACAGCCTTAAGCTTTTCCAAACAAGGTTAACCCTTCAAGAAAAACTTCACCATCTACTCGGACTGCTGATAGAAGAATCACAAAGATTCCGGTACCATCGAAGAAACGAACCACACTGCTGCTTCCAAACTCTATCTCGACAGCACACCGAACACTCCGAGCTGCACTGCTATCACAGCTAACCATGAACTTCTAATCCAAAGGCTTCTCAAAACTAAAACCATCAACTAATCTCACAACGGACTTCCGAGATGGCAGACATCCCAAAAGAAACTCGGGCTCCAAACCAAACGCCAACAACTTACTCATCTTAAGGGAAACAATGAGACCATGTCCGAAGAAACAACTAATCGACCTTAGTCCCATACTTCAAAATAGATAAAACTCTCTTACTCGATATCAGAGAATTCCTATACAGCCGAGTCTTTCCTGCGGTAGACATCAACTGTTCCTCCAATACCTTCTTGATCTTGCTCCAAAAAGAACATCTTCTTCGGGAACATCCATAGATACTGCGTTCCATCACACAGCTGCTCCTTCCTGAAGTCGCCAAGCTACCATCACTTACTTCTGCACAATCGACAGATTTAACTCTAGAAAATCTGCTCACCCAAACTCAACCAATCTTACACTCCAATAATGGATTCCGAATCTTGAAAAAGATTTCCTTCAGAGATCCAAGACATCCTTACTCCATACTGCCAAACTTCCTCGAGACGGTATTAGGTTTACAGTCTCGACAGATACACTTCCAACCTCAAACATTCAAACTCCAATTATTGGTAATTGTGTTACACATACTACCACCTTATCTGCCTTTATAACTTATATTGGAAAACCCGAACAGGTAACCCAATAAATAGGTAGAAATATATATATATTTAAAATGATACTTTTTATATAGAAATTATTTCTGGGTACAATTATTTCATTTACCTCTTTAAAACAATATTGTGTCCGTTGGCCTGGTTCAAGTGTTTAGAGATCCCTATCAATAACGTTAGCTACTCGTATTGACCAGAATCCATATACCACTCAACCGATCAATTAACACAATATAAAACCATTTTATATAACTAACAAATACGCGCTTTCGTATATATATACTCAGACTCAACAGGTTGCTACAGATCCTATTTCTAATGAACAATCCTTCCGAACCTAGGTATTCACTCAACCTAGTGTTTTGATATTCACTTAACCAAAAGCTTAGGCATTCGCTCAACCTATGCTCTGATACCATATGTAACGACCCGACTTCCTATGCCCAGAAAGTCGCATCATTATGAAGAAAGAAAGGGTAGAAAATAGAAAAGAAGAGAAGAAAGAAAGAAACAACAACAACGATCTCACAGCGGAACGAATAAATTATATTAATAACATAAACTATTACATAGTATACAACACTTATCAGAGTTTACACAACTATACAACACATACTAGACAGTTATAAACATCTGTCTAGATATTACAACTCAAATACAATACAAGACTCTAACACAGATATCAACACAGCGGAATACTATATCTACGAACGCCGAAGCCTCCTGCTCCATTGCTCCTCCACAATTCGTCAAAGCTAAACCTGAATCCCTCGACTACTCAATACAATATTGAGTACCCAAGAGTTTAATAAAACAGAAAATAAACACTTGGGTCAGACATGGGTCTGGTGTGAGTAAACGGTTAGATTGCTTAATTTTGAAAACCTTTGAAAACAAAAGTATCACGTAAGACTCCCCACAAATAAACATGGGTAAGTTTTTACCTTACGCTAACTAAAACATTTGATAGGAAATCCGATTGTATTATAATAGGGTCTAGGGTTTTCAAGTAAAATATAGAAATAGCTGAAATGCTTACATCTCACATTCCAACATAGTTGGGCACAACTAATACGTACGGCACTTATTGGAGTTTGGATTCCATACAATGGCAGGGCTACTGGGGTACCGCCCGTCACAGTACGTGGCCTAGATCACCGTACCGAGGAGTACGCCCGCTCCCCTGCAACACAAAGCCGGAACCATCCCTTACTGGATAATTCCGAACAAGACAATCCCGTAGTTGGCGCGACCAACCACACACTAAGCCGAATAAAAGAAAAGGGACCTCTAGACAGGGATCTATCTTGCTCTCAGTGGGTGCTACCCACGAAGCCTTGCTGCACCTCCCCTGTTTTAGCCATTCCCGGTTGATGAGGCTTGAGGTTACGATTACCTTTAATCAGAACATATCACTTAGAATGCTCATCGTCCGCCTGACGATGTGCTGAAAGCATTCAATCCATATAAGTTCGTTCCGGGTTCGAACGAAACCGAAGGCATTATCTCGTTACACTCGTTTTGGAATCACCCTCAGAGTTAACGACAATAACCCTTGCACTCTGAATCTTCATCTTCACTTGAGATTCACGACCTATCGTTAATTTGGATCGATGTGGTATTCGGGTCTCCAGACCTGGAATACCGGTATACGGAAACCCGATCCCGGTCTCATCGAAATCCAAAACGTATCTTTTAAGGCCAAGTTGTTTAAAGGTTTAAACATTTAAACTTATATTCAGGATGATATAAACAGATAGATAAATAACATTATCACAATAGATAATTCATATCAACATTCATCTCACAAAGCAGCATATATCATATATATATCAGAGACATACAAATCATCCAATATCAACCAATCACCCAATATCAAACATCCAGTATTAATCAATTATCTAAACAGAATTGATTTACTCTAATCAATTTAATTAACCTTTAATTAAATTAATTACTATCCTTTAATTACTTGGATTATCTTAATCTTGCTTACTATCATTGATTAATTACAAATCAATTTATTAATCATCTCTTAATGATCTTCCTTAATTAATCTTCCTTGATTAATTTTACTTTAATTACATTCAAGTAATTATCCTTCACCATATACAGTAATTAACTTTTAATTACTATCATTAATTACAATAATTATTGATCCTTCATTTGCTTCCATTAATTAATTAATTAATTATTTGCATAAATCCTCAATTTATTATAATTAATTAATCATACTTTAATTAATTACTTTTATTAATCAACCTTGATTAATTCCATTAAAAATCCTCTAATTACTTCATTAATTAATTACCTTCTAGTTAATTAAATAATTAATCTTTAATTAACTATATTTATTAATTAACCTTAATTAATCTTAACAGTAATTTACCATCTTGTAATTACTTACCTTAATTAATTATTCTCTTTTAATTAATTACCTTAACTAGTAATTAACCACATTATTAATTAACCTTAATCCTTTAATTAATTAATTACTCTTTAATTAATTAATTTCAAATCAATTATATTAATTAATACTTTAATTAATAACATCAAGTGATTAACCCTTAATCACTTCCATTTAATTACTTCCATTAGTAATTATCCACTAATTACTTCTATAAGTAATTTCTCTTTCTTAATTACATTCATTTCCACTAATTACTTCATTTAGTAATTATTCTTAATTATAAATAAGTAATAATCTTTAATTTATTTTACTTATTAACTATCTTTAATTAAATCAAAATTCTAAATTACTAAAGATAATCCTTGTTTAATTGATTTCTAAATCTTAATTATTTAACCTATTTAAAATAAACACTTTATAAATCAATCATAATTTAAAATAATTTAAACATGCTAATTATAACTTTTTAAATCTTTGAACTTCCCAAAGTTATTTAAATAAATTTAATACAACTTATTATTAAAATCTACTTACTTATTTTTAAAACTTTTATATTTCCCAATACAAGAACTTTGTTTAAAACTTAACTTTAAACAAATTTAGTTTTATAAATAAACTTGTTCATGTTTTAAATTTTAAAACCAAGATAAAATTTTCTTTTAAAATTTCAAACCAGGTTAAATAAAACAACCCGAGCCACAACACTTTCTTCCCGAGTCCACCCCGAGTCCACACGAATACCTACCTGCTTCGAGACAAAAAGCAAATTGCACGAGCTCAACCCGATGAGTCTTCATCTTCTCCAAAGTTTCGAATTCCAGCACTCCAACGTGCACCGTGCACGTGCACAATTGTTCGACGTCGCTCCGACCTACCACCTGAACGTCGACCAGTCCCATACGACCTCGACATCCCAACCCCCAACCCAGAATCCAATATCCAATCACGAATCGAAATTCGACCATTCTCGATCAAAACTGGAAACGCCATTGTCGGAATTTCACTTCTCCCCATCACCTCTGACCAAGAGATCACTGGGCCCCTTTACTGAAGCATCGTCACACATCAACGAAGCTTTACCCCCTATCGCGAACATCTCCGATTCCCTTATCCCTCGCCATTGCCTCGATAGTCGAGAAGAACAAAATACGAACTTAAACCCTAGTTCATCTCGTTCCGATCACCACAACCAAAAATAAAATCAACTACAATTTTTCCAGTGATCTCCAAGCTACCACCCTTCTCCAGACCGAAGCCCAACGTCGATCTCGACTACGTTCGTTGGAATTTGGCGAAAATACCAATTCCGATCAACTATGAAAAGCACGACAGTTTCTAATCTAAAAATCATAATATTACCCTTAAAATTCACCATTTACAAATACGAATCAGTTAGGATAATCAAACCGGAGAATTTAAAAGTTTGATTTCTGACTAAATAAATTTTCCACTGAAATTTTCTATTTTTTTTTAATATAATTTCTAAATTTAATTACTTGTAACCATTCTTAAAATTTATTTTACATTGTTACAGTTATTTCCTTATCAGGAATCATAGCTTGAAGATGATTATATAGGTAGATATAAAAATTTAAATGAAAATTCTAGTCTGGAACAAAAACAGAGATGTATATACATATTCACAGATTATTTCACAGGCAAATCTCTTTTGTAACATGGATTCACATCTACCATTCATGTAAACATTATATATCATGTTACTGCAACATTTATATCAACATAGTATCAGATTTTTAAACTGTTTTTAAATAAAGTTTACTCACCTTTTTATTAAAACAGAGAGACAGGTAATGTATATATATATATATATATATATAAACAGATATACACATTTCAACAGAGCAATTTCAAAGCATATATGTATCCAGATCAGTCATGCAATCCATCATACAACAATTTCCATATATTTATCACATGCATCAAAATTTAAAAACTGTTTTTAAAATAAATATTTACTCACCTTTTAATTCCAGAGACCAAAACAGAGCATATTTTCCAGGCTTTAAATTTTTGAATTCGGGCAAAAAAGCTTTTAATTTCACTTTGTTGTTGAAATCCTTTGCATGCCTTCAATTTGAGTCTATAGCTTGAAATTGAAATTACTTGATGAAGCTTAAATCTTTGTTTTGCTGTAGCTTAATTCAGGTTTCATTTGATTTCCAGGTTTGATTATTATTGTTTTCAGGATTTGTGTGATTTTTCTTTTTAGAGGAAGATAGAAAAGATTGTGAGGAAGAAGATGTTCGAACTGAGAAATGAAGAAAACCAGATCTCTCTCTAACACATGATATTTTGTATCATTAAATTAATTTAATTCAATATTAAAGAAAATAAAATCTTGCCACTTGTTTATTTTATAAATTGGACAAATGTCCATGTACATCCATTTAGCTTACAAGTGTCTTTAATCATGTTAATATGTTTACACATATTACTTAAGTGTTTTTAAATAAATTTTATTTAATTTAAATGTAAATATAAACTTACTTTTTAAGTTACTTAATTAATAAATGTTAGTTTACCTTTAAAAGAATATATGTTAAAAGTAATTATAAATATAAATAAATTCCTTATACATGTATTTTAAAATCTAGAACATTTATATAACCATTTAAAATTTAACACTTTAAAGAAAACTAGAATAAAACTTTGATTAAACCCTTTTTTTTTTTAAACTATCATATTTAAAATAAACAATTATCTTATATTTTGAAAACAATTGAATTAAACTTAAATTATCTTTTGAAAAATATAAATTTTAAAACAAAGCTTTAAATCACAATTCATACATATATATTTATCAATAGATTTAATTAAATTTCAAACAATCCAAATTATAACATATATCTATATATATATTACAATTTGAAAAATTCATCTTTTATTTAAACAAAAGATTTCTATTCACAATATATATAGCAAAATATATATATTATAAATAGATTAAAATTTTATTAGCTTTAACAAACAAGTCTTATCAATATTGCCAGATTAAATATTTATTAACCTTTAAAAGATTAAATTACCAAATTAAATTAAAATTATAAAGAAAATTTATCAATCCAATTAAATTATCAATACAGATTATTAAATTTATATTGCTCAAAAACCCGGGATATCACATATCTTATCCTTATCAAGTTGTTTGTACATGAGGAAATTCATTTTTGATTTTTTACTTATTATTGTCGTTGTAGGATCACTTGGTCCTAAATTTAATTTTTGTAGACTTTCTGTTAGTTTGTTTATTTCATACTCTTGGTCTTTACCGGTTTTGTCTATGTCAAACATTTTGTTTTGAATACTATCAATTTTATTTTTAATTGTGTTATCATTGCAATTATTGTGTTATTTTGTAAAATCATTATCCTATCATTTTTTGGTGTAGTATCATCTTTATTATACCCAACATTTATAGTTGAATCAAAAAATCTGTAATTTGATTCTATATATTTTGTTGCTTCCTGATAATATTTATTTTCAAAACTCATCTTAATTTAAGATGTAATGTTTGATTTCACTGATCATTTTCTCTATTTGTTGTATCTATTTTTCAAACTGTTGTTTATCTTTCTCTGTTTGGTGTTTTAGTTCTATTAATAAATCTTTGGAATGTATTTCTATATCTTTAGGTTTATTTTCTTCAATTAAGTTTTTTAATTGGATTATGTCCTTCTTATTAGGAAACTCCTTTAGTTTTGATACTTTAAATTTATCCGAAAGTTTCTTTAGGGTTAATTCAAAGTTATCTATTTTGATTAAATTTGTTTTCAAATATTCTTGGTTATTTGAAATTTGTTTTAGTAATTTATTTTTTTCAATTATCTCTTCAAGGACTAATTGCATTAAGTTATAGTGTTTTTCATTATAAAGGTTTAAATTCTCACTTAGTTCGATTATTAAATCTGTCAAAGAATTCATATGTTCAATTTCTGAATGGAGTTTATGTTTATGTTCGAAATTGTTAATGTAACATATGTGTTTCTGTTTGTCTAGAGTAATAATCCTTTTTGTTGGATTATTAATTTCTAGATTAAGGTAATTGAATTTTTTATAATTCATTTATTATTTTATGTGGCCAGGGAATCACCAGCTCTGATACCAGAAAAAAGAGGGGGTTGTTAATTTTTAATTATTTCTAATATATTTAGTTATTATAACTAAAATATTTTGTACAATGTCCTGGATATATATGCTGAAAGCAAATCCAGAGATGAATTTTATTGTGTATGTTAAAATTTCTATTATACTATGCAGAATAATTTGTTTGTTCATCTTTGTTACCTTACTGGCAACTTGAAGGATTAAAACCCAAGGGTGCAGTAAGTAGAGTAGTGAAATAGGAATTAGGAACCCATTCCATTTTGTCTTGTTCAGAGTCTTCAAATTTTTGTTTCACCATCTTGTAACTATCCTCTTTTAGTAAAATTCATTGTACATGTTACACTCATCTGTCCAGGACAGGTCTAGTTGGCTGTTTAGCCATCTATTGTTCTCCTCAAGAACATAGTGTCGGATAATCTTGTAGTTTTCTTCATAAACTAAATCCAGTATTCTGTTTGTGACTTTTGTTTTTGTCTCCTGTTGTTTTATTATTTTGGTTACAGATTTGGTTTTGTTAAGCTTTGGTTCATCTGAAAGTTCTATGAGTTCTTCAGTGTATTTATGTTTGAAAATTTTGGCTATGTTATATTGTTGATCCATGTTCATGTTTGTTTGTTTTAGGATAAAAAGTATTTTTATCATAAATTTTTGTTCTAAAAAATTTTGTAATGATTCTATGGTGTCTAAATTAGATAAATTATTCATACTTAGTTTATCCAATCATTTTTGTCTGTGATTTCATAGTCTGTTTTATTTTTGTTTGTTAAAAATTTATTCCATTCTCTGCAGAAATCTTTCATGAATTTTTCTGTTATTATGACATTTCCTGGTTCTTTGTATATGTTAAAGTTATTGAATATTTGTAATAGATCTGTTTCACAGTCAAAAATATTTATTAATTCAGTTGTGTATTTTTGTTTGAATATCACTAGGATATGATGTTGTTGGTCTTTAGAAAGTTGGCTATTTATTGTGATTTTTATTATGTTTGTTAAAAATTGTTTTTCTAGATATTGTTGTAGTTTTTCCATAATAGCTGTTAATTGCAAAAATATTTTTGTAAGATAAATTGTCTGTAACAAGCTCTTTTTAAAGAGAGTAGTCAAAGCTTTCAAAAAGTACTTAGGTTTTCTCATAGAAAATAGTAAGGGCCCCTTTTTTTCCAGAACAGACCTTATTTCTTTTAAAGATTTTTGATAAACCGGGCTATTATTATTTTTTCATTCCTCACCTTGTTATCCTAAAGAGTTTCTTCCCCTATATGCCTAACGACTTCTCTGTCTAAACGGCTTTGGTTTGGTACTTAGCTCTGTCAAGCGGATGTACGTCTGTTGGAATCATAAATAATTCTAATTTGGAATAAAAAAAATATTTAAATAAAGATTTAAGGGTGTCATAGTGTCAATTGAACTTTTGAAGTTTCAACAATAGTTAATAAACTAAATTAAAAAAATATGACAGATAATGGAAAATAAGGCACTTACATATTTTTAACGAAAAAACCTGTTCCTTTCTTGAGCCTTGACTTTGGGGTTTAGCTAAAATTCATCTGAGTTGCGGCCATTAACAAAGAAAGAAGTTTTTTATTTAAGATGGAAGGTTTACAATGAAGGCTTACAGTGGTAGCTAAATTTTTTCTATATCTTACATGACAAACAACATCTCCTTATATAGATGGAGAAAGGATACAAGGACCAACAGTTGTCTGTTAATACATAGTGGAGATAAAGATATTCTCCATTATTGAAAGCACTAAGAAAAAGGTACATACTTTACATTTGTTTTAATAAAAAGATAGCCAGCACGCTACATCCTTTTAAAAAGTAGATTCTTTCTTTTCCTGGAAGAAATCTTTGTAGGCTTTGTTTTTGTTAAGTGGAGAATAATCTGTCAACTTAGTCATCTGTAGACATAGTAGTTGATTCTATGTCATCATCAATGTTTCTTTTTCTTTGTCTTTCTTTCCTGTAGTTTTGTATTAGGGAAGGTTTAGGATGGAATATGTCGAAACTTCTGTGATGAATCCCTTGACCCCTTAGCATATTTGTGATAAATATTTTTGTAGTGGGAGTTTCTGTATAGAGAAATTTGTTTTTTGTATCCCATTCATCTTCTTCAACAATTTTTGTGGCTCTATATCTTTCGTAGGCTTGTTCTTTAATCTCTTTGTATTGGATAACTTCTGGTTTGTAGTCTATATCCCAATCTGCATAGTCTTGATCAAGAAACTTTGCTTTTACCTGTACTGCATGTTTTGTGGGTTCGAAAATATGTTTGCCAAAATGAGGCGGTATGGACTTGAAGTCCATATATATGTCTGTCGCCAATATGTTTGTGAGTTGTTCTATGGTAGTTCCAAAAGGTTCTGGCATGTCATCTTGGATCCATTCTTCTACATAAATTCTTTTGAAAAATCCAAAATTTATTAGTACCATGGGATCTAGTACTATGTCTTTATGGATTAGGTATTTGTACTTGTTGAGGTTCAGTGTAACTTGTGGGATAGCACATATAATTGTACATGGACAATTTGTATTTGTTTGTAAACATTGGGAATGCTTGTTTGTACAAGGTATGTTGGAGTTTCTCATTATCTCCCAATGGATTTGTAGGCCTTCATTTTTAATGTGGGATATTTGTGAGAAGAATTCGCAAATATTGTTGAACATATTTGGAGATTGTTCCAGAATATGATAAACGAATTGTAATTCTCTAGTCATTTGTTCAGGGAAGCTTGGTAAAACAATTTTTTGTGGAGGTTTGTTGTGAGGAGATGGTGGTTGGAAATTTGTTTTGGGTTGTCCCAAATTTGTCATTTTTGTAGTAGTAGTCTTTGTTGCCGAGGCATAAGAGGTTTGGGGCCTCAGGTTTATTGGAGAAGAAGTCTCGAGCGGTTCTTTCTTTGTAAATTTCCCCAAAGATATTTTTTGTAAACTTTGTATATCATCAGAAATAATAAAACCATCTCCAAAGTTTTTTTGTAATTCTGTAATTGCTTCATCATACGTGTTGAAACCTTTGTAAAGTGGGTTCCCATATCTGGGATTTTGTTTTAGAAAATTTATTTTTACTATAATCTATTCCCATGAGGCATATATGCCAGCATCAGGACCTGTAAAAAGACCATAATAAAGGTATTTTTTGTCTTGTAGCTTTGTAAAAATTTGTAGGAGTGTGTACAAAACACTCAGCTTTTGTTTGTTGGATTCCTGTGGTGTCTTCATGTTCCAGATATTATCTAGAACCATTTGTTGTTCTTCTGTAACTTTCATTTTTGTTTGGAACTTATTTTGTTTTGGGTATGTTTTGAGATGCATAGAAGGATCTTCTTCTCCCATATTTGTCTTTTGTTTTTCTGCAATCTGCATAAAGATTGTTAGTAAAATGTAGATTTATCTTAACAATCTAGAAAGTATGTCTGGCAAAAAATTATCTTTGCCTTTTATATGTTCCCAAAGTATATTTGTTCCACAATTTGTTATAGCATTTTTAAATTTGAGCCATCTATTATTTAGTATTCCTTTGTCTTTTTTATTTTCTGTATATTTGACTATAGATTCACAGTTAGTTCTGATTATTATCTCCTTTTGTGAAATTATGAAAAGTTTAAAGGATTCTAGAACATTTATTATGGCTAAAATTTCATAATCTAGTGATGTCATATAACCTTTTTCTCTGGTGTATCTACATATTTTTTCTGTTGTTTTGTTTTCGTATTTATTTTTTTGCTTAATAAAATACCACCCCATCCTAAGGATGATCCGTCTGTTTCTATTATTAAATATTCTGTTTGTAATGGTAAACTTAAAGGTTGTAATTTGCTTGCTATTTCTTTTATTTTTCGTATTTGTTTTATGTCCTCAATATTAAAATCTTTGTTTCCTTTTGGGCTGATACCAGAAGAAAAGATGGGGTTGTTAATTTTTAATTATTTCTAATATATTTAGTTATTATAACTAAAATATTTTGTACAATGTCCTGGATATATATGCTGAAAGCAAATCCAGAGATGAATTTTATTGTGTATGTTAAAATTTCTATTATACTATGCAGAATAATTTGCTTGTTCATCTTTGTTACCTTACTGGCAACTTGAAGGATTAAAACCCAAGGATGTAGTAAGTAGAGTAGTGAAATAGGAATTAGGAACCCATTCCATTTTGTCTTGTTCAAAGTCTTCTAATTTTTGTTTCACCATCTTGTAACTATCCTCTTTTAGTAAAATTCATTGTACATGTTACACTCATCTGTCCAGGACAGGTCTAGTTGGCTATTTAGCCATCTATTGTTCTCCTCAAGAACATAGTGTCGGATAATCTTGTAGTTTTCTTCATAAACTAAATCCAGTATTTTGTTTGTGATTTTTGTTTTTGTCTCCTGTTGTTTTATTATTTTGGTTACAGCTTTGGTTTTGTCAAGCTTTGGTTCATCTGAAAGTTCTATGAGTTCTTCAGTGTATTTATGCTTGAAAATTTTGGCTATGTTATATTGTTGATCCATGTTCATGTTTGTTTGTTTTAGGATAAAAAGTATTTTTATCATAAATTTTTGTTCTAAAAAATTTTGTAATGATTCTATGGTGTCTAAATTAGATAAATTATTCATACTTAGTTTATCCAATCATTTTTGTCTGTGATTTCATAGTCTGTTTTATTTTTGTTTGTTAAAAATTTATTCCATTCTCTGCAGAAATCTTTCATGAATTTTTCTATTATTATGACATTTCCTGGTTCTCTGTATATGTTAAAGTTATTGAATATTTGTAATAGATCTGTTTCACAGTCAAAAATATTTATTAATTCAGTTGTGTATTTTTGTTTGAATATCATTAGGATATGATGTTGTTGGTCTTTGGAAAGTTGGCTATTTTTTGTGATTTTTATTATGTTTGTTAAAAATTATTTTTCTAGATACTGTTGTAGTTTTTCCGTAATAGCTGTTAATTGCAAAAATATTTTTGTAAGATAAATTGTCTGTAATAAGCTCTTTTTAAAGAGAGTAGTCAAAGCTTTAAGAAAGTACTTAGATTTTCTCACAGAAAATAGTAAGGGCCCTTTTTTTACCAGAACAGACCTTATTTCTTTTAAAGATTTTTGATAAACTGGGCTATTATTATTTTTTCATTCCTCACCTTGTTATCCTAAAGAGTTTCTTCCCCTATATGCCTAATGATTTCTCTGTCTAAACGGCTTTGGTTGGGTACTTAGCTCTGTCAAGCGGATGTACGTCTGTTGGAATCATAAATAATTCTAATTCGGAATAAAAAAATCTTTAAATAAAGATTTAAGGGTGTCATAGTGTCAATTGAACTTTTGAAGTTTCAACAATAGTTAATAAACTAAATTAAAAAAATATGACAGATAATGGAAAATAAGGCACCTACATATTTTTAACAAAAAAAACCTGTTCCTTTCTTGAGCCTTGACTTTGGGGTTTAGCTAGAATTCATCTGAGTTGCAGCCATTAACAAAGAAAGAAGTTTTTTATTTAAGATGGAAGGTTTACAACGAAGGCTTACAGTGGTAGCTAAATTTTTTCTATATCTTACATGACAAACTACATCTCCTTATATAGATGGAGAAAGGATACAAGGACCAGACAGCTGTCTGTTAATACATAGTGGAGATAAAGATATTCTCCATTATTGAAAGCACTAAGAAAAAGGTACATACTTTACATTTGTTTTAATAAAAAGATAGCCAGCACGCTACATCCTTTTAAAAATTAGATTCTTTCTTTTCCTGGAAGAAATCTTTGTAGGCTTTGTTTTTGTTAAGTGGAGAATAATCTGTCAACTCGGTCATCTGTAGACATAGTAGTTGATTCTATGTCATCATCAATGTTTCTTTTTCTTTGTCTTTCTTTCCTGTAGTTTTGTATTAGGGAAGGTTTAGGATGGAATATGTCGAAACTTCTGTGATGAATCCCTTGATCCCTTAGCATATTTGTGATAAATATTTTTGTAGTGGGAGTTTCTGTATAAAGAAATTTGTTTTTTGTATCCCATTCATCTTCTTCAACAATTTTTATGGCTCTATATCTTTCGTAGGCGTGTTCTTTAATCTCTTTGTATTGGATAACTTTTGGTTTGTAGTCTATATCCCAATCTGCATAGTCTTGATCAAGAAACTTTGCTTTTACCTGTACTGCATGTTTTGTGGGTTCGAAAATATGTTTGCCAAAATGAGGCGGTATGGACTTGAAGTCCATATATATGTCTGTCGCCAATATGTTTGTGAGTTGTTCTATGGTAGTTCCAAAAGGTTCTGGCATGTCATCTTGGATCCATTCTTCTGCATAAATTCTTTTGACAAATCCAAAATTTATTAGTACCAAGGGATCTAGTACTATGTCTTTATGGATTAGGTATTTGTACTTGTTGAGGTTCAGTGTAACTTGTGGGATAGCACATATAATTGTACATGGACAATTTGTATTTGTTTGTAAACATTGGGAATGCTTTTTTGTACAAGGTATGTTGGAGTTTCTCATTATCTCCCAATGGATTTGTAGGCCTTCATTTTTAATGTGGGATATTTGTGAGAAGAATTCGCAAATATTGTTGAACATATTTGGAGATTGTTCCAGAATATGATAAACGAATTGTAATTCTCTAGTCATTTGTTCAGGGTAGCTTGGTAAAACAATTTTTTGTGGAGGTTTGTTGTGAGGAGATGGTGGTTGGAAATTTGTTTTGGGTTGTCCCAAATTTGTCATTTTTGTAGTAGTAGTCTTTGTTGCCGAGGCATAAGAGGTTTGGGGCCTCAGGTTTATTGGAGAAGAAGTCTCGAGCGGTTCTTCCTTTGTAAATTTCCCCAAAGATATTTTTTGTAAACTTTGTATATCATCAGAAATAATAAAACCATCTCCAAAGTTTTTTTGTAATTCTGTAATTGCTTCATCATACGTGCTGAATCCTTTGTAAAGTGGGTTCCCATATCTGGGATTTTGTTTTAGAAAATTTATTTTTACTATAATCTGTACCCATGAGGCATATATGCCAGCATCAGGACCTGTAAAAAGACCATAATAAAGGTATTTTTTGTCTTGTAGCTTTGTAAAAATTTGTAGGAGTGTGTACAAAACACTCAGCTTTTGTTTGTTGGATTCCTGTGGTGTCTTCATGTTCCAGATATTATCTAGAACCATTTGTTGTTCTTCTGTAACTTTCATTTTTGTTTGGAACTTATTTTGTTTTGAGTATGTTTTGAGATGAATAGAAGGATCTTGTTCTCCCATATTTGTCTTTTGTTTTTCTATAATCTGCATAAAGATTGTTAGTAAAATGTAGATTTATCTTAACAATCTAGAAAGTTTGTCTGGCAAAAAATTATCTTTGCCTTTTATATGTTCCCAAAGTATATTTGTTCCACAATTTGTTATAGCATTTTTAAATTTGAGCCATCTATTATTTAGTATTCCTTTGTCTTTTTTATTTTCTGTATATTTGACTATAGATTCACAGTCAGTTCTGATTGTTATCTCCTTTTATGAAATTATGAAAAGTTTAAAGGATTCTAGAGCATTTATTATGGCTAAAATTTCATAATCTAGTGATGTCATATAACCTTTTTCTCTGTATATACCAGAGGTGTATCTACATATTTTTTCTGTTGTTTTGTTTTCGTATTTATTTTTTTTGCTTAATAAAATACCACCCCATCCTAAGGATGATCCGTCTGTTTCTATTATTAAATATTCTGTTTGTAATGGTAAACTTAAAGGTTGCAATTTGCTTGCTATTTCTTTTATTTTTTGTATTTGTTTTATGTCCTCAATATTAAAATCTCTGTTTCCTTTTGGGCTGGCTTTATTATATAAAGGCCCAGTATATTTTGAAAGGTTTTTAATATATGGTCTTGCGTAATTAACAATCCCAAGAAAAGGTTGCAATTGTTTTAATTTTTCTATTTTGTCAGGAAATTCTAATATCTTTTTTGTTATATGAGGTTATAATTCTATAGTTCCTTTGCCAATACGGGCTCCAAGAAATTCTATAGTATTTTTGATTAGTTCTATTTTTCTTTTTGATATAATTAGGCCATGTGCCTCTATTAATTTTAGAACTGTGTATAAGTGTGATATATGTTCTTGTTTTGTTTTTGTGAAAATAAGGATATCATCAATATAAACGCAAGTGTATTTGCTGCAATGTTGGAAAACATTGTCCATTTTTCTTTGGAAAATTTGTGGTGCGTTTTTTAATCCGAATGGCATGACAAGCCATTCATAATGACCTTCACTGCATGTGAATGCAGTCCATAGTATAGAGTCTTGGTGCATTTTTACTTGCCAGAATCCTGATTTGAGATCAAATTTAGAAAACCAATTTGAACCTTGTATTTTGTTAATGAGAACATCTTTGTTTGGTATATAATATCCATCTTCATGGGTATTGTCATTAAGTCTTGTGTAGTTCATGACCATTCTGGATTGGCCACGTTTTCTTTCGGATTCTTTTTGTACAATGAACGTTGTCGTTCTATGTCTTGAATCTGTTTTTCTTATGATATTTAGATCAGTAAATATTTTGATATGCATTTTAAATTCATCCATGATCCAATTATCATATTTTGGAGAACCAGTTTTTATTGTTAGGTCTGGGTTTATTATTTCTAGTTTACATTGTATTTTATCTTTATCCCAGAATTTTAATGGTTTTTCTCCTATGATTTCTATTTTTTCTAGTTTAGAAATTATTTGATCAATGTCATCTTTTGTTAGTAATAATTTACTAATATCTTGTGGATTTATCATTTGTAAATCGTTTATCAAGTCTTTTCTCTTATAAATATAATTTTTTGTTGGGAAAAATTCATCATTGTTTTGTTCATTTTTATTGTTTGTTTGAGTTATATGGTTTAGGTTTTTGCATTGGCCAGGAATTGGGCAATTGCAATTTGTTAATTTGTCTTTTGAGGTGTCTTTATTTCCACCATGCTTTTCTAGTGCAAACTCTGAGAGTATAGGTGCAAGAGTTGTTTTTTTAGAAATTTGGATATAATCTTTATTAAATGAAAAACTGCCATTATCATTTAATAAAAAATCTAACCCAAGTATTAATTTAATATCTTGTAGGTTTAATTCTAAAAACCAAAGTTGTTTTATATTGTAATATGGGGACCATTCTCCGCATGTATTGGTAAAACATATGTTTATATTTTTGACAATGTCTGTTATTATAGTTGTTGTTCCATCAAATTGGACGCTTTGCTTCGGTTTATCTGCTTTTGTAACATGTTTGTATGGAACAAGGCTGGAGCAAATAGTTGAACTAGTTGCACCAGTATCAATGAAAGCTAGAACTTGTATATCCACTCCTTTTATATTTTAGTTTTGTTGGAATACGTAGTTCTTTCAAACTCCGAGTATTACAAATAAGAGGAATTTGTATCGGTTTGTCAATACTATTCAAATGAGCATTATGTTCATGGTCATTGCTTGGAGTTGTATTATGATAGAGGGTATTATTTAAATTTATTTGTTCTTGGCCAAACATTTGTTCATTTAATAACTCGTTAGAGGTAATTGTATTTTTTCCTTTGTCAAGAGTAAGTAGTTTATTCCTTAAATCTTCTATTTCTATTTCAATATTATTTATCCTTTCTTCAAGAATTTTTATTCTGTCTTCATTTATTTTATTTTTGTCAGTATAAATAAGTTTTACTTCTTTAGGAACTTGTATAGCAAATTTATTTGTAGCACAAATTTGGCAAATCTCTATTGTACAAATTGTACATTTATATCTTTTGTCAAAGGCTGGGTACCAAGGACAAAATTCACATTTTTTGTGTCAGTTCCCATTTTATATTTAAAATTATGGATACAAGTTTCTTTATTCATCATGTTGAAAAAAGTTTCATTTGTTATATTTTCTTCAAATGTTGTTAGTTCATTAATTAGACCATAATCAGATGAATTTGCTTGTTCATGTTCTTCTAATCCTTCAAGAGAGATTATAGAATATATTGTGGATGTTTCTGAAACATCAGAAGCGATTTCTATTAGGTCTTCTTTGACTGAATCAACAAGGTTTGATTCTCTTGTATATAAGTTTTGTTTTTTGAACATGAGGATGATAAATGTCCCTTTTCATTACATGCAAAACATGTAATTGTATTTGTGTAAGTTTTCTTGGGATTATATTTCCTGACATGTCTATCTTTATTTAAGTAAGGTTTTCTAGCATTAGATCTTCTTAAATAGTATTTTTTTGTATATTTCTTTTTGAATTTTGGTTTGTTTTCAATCTTATAGGAACCATATTGTTGTGGTGTATATATTTGTCCACAAAAACCATAATTCTTTTGTTTTAATTCCTTTTGAATTTTTATGTAAGTACATCTCTTTTTTAATTCTGATATAATATGTGTAATTCTTATCCCAATGTTGTTATAATTCGGAGGTAAGTTTTCAGGTTTATCTTGATAATCTGTTATCCAAGATCTATGGATTTCTTTTCCTAAATCACCTGGTAATTTAGAAAATAACCTGTTGCCTACTTCAGTATTGTAATAATTTCCTGAAATTGTAGCATAGTGCAAGTATTCTTTTAAGAATTTTATTATATATCTCCAGTCTAGGAGTTGTATTTGTTCAAGGTCTCGCATTGCTTCTTGTTGCCTTATTGTTATTCCTATATTTACATCTCTTCCAGTTAAGATGGTGTGGATGGAATAAGCAAAGTTGTAGATATTGTTTCCTTGAGCAACAAGGTTTGCAATATCTCTTGGGAAATCTTTTTTGTATGATTCCCATATTGCCTTAGCATTGTCTCCTAAGTAATTTTCGGCAATCCTAATCATTTCTTCACCAGAATTGACATTTAAGTGTCTTGCTGAATAGTCTCTGGCTATTGCAGCAGTCCATTGTTCTAGATATGTATCTAGTAACTGAGGATGACATTCAGTTATATTTAAAATAACTGAGTTATTTTGGAAGTAAGATTTTTCATCTGGTAATCTTTTTCCTGTTGTTCTTAAATTTGGATTTTTGTCTATATAGGTATTGTAAGCCCTCCTAGGAGGTTGTCCTATCTCATATGGCATTGTTTGGTCTTTGTTTCTATCTGGATATTTGTGGCTAATTCCTGATTCAGCACTTGATTTAGGGTCAGCTAAATCCATATGTTCTGTAAATTCTTAGATTATGTCTTCAGGAATATTGTATTTAGGAATTTCCGAAGTTAATAATGAATCGTTTAGATAAATATCCATGTTTTGTATTTCTCTCATTCTTATATTATTTTCATCGTCAATATAAATAAAGATATCTTGGTTTATTTGTCCTGATGATTTTAAACTTTGTTCGAGGTTAAATATGTCAGATGGTTCGAGGACCATCCCTAGTTCTTTAGGGTAAATTATTTTATCCATTTATCCTTTTGCTTAATTCTTCAGCTTCATCATCTGTCTCAACTTCTTGTTGGTTTGATGGACCATAATCTTTAAATCTTATGGACATAGATTTGTTTAGGTTGTTGTATGTTATGACATTGTTTGGTTTTATTGTTGCGGCTGTTTCATTTGGATAAAAAAAATATTTACACATTTAAAATCTATATATACATATAATCAAAAATCCATATTATATATATATAACTTACTTAAACCCATATCCATACAATATGCAAACTAATCTAGCCTAAATATATACTATTTCTTCTCATAAACAAAAATTATAAGTGTAGGTTCCATTTATATACAATATATGTATAAGCTAGACTTTAAAGCCAATATGTGCCAACGTATATTTATAAACAAATATATACTAGCGTACGTATATAGACCATACTAATATATTTTAAACTAATGTAACCTTATACAAACACATGCATGCCACACAACAGCTAAAGAAAACATGTTAACAAACTTTGCTTAATGCTTAAGCTTATATAAATACAGTAATTAAAGAAACTAATTAACAAACTTTCTGGAGAATTTCAAACATACCCATATACACGTAAGTAAGTGCCATGAATATTATGTAATGTTTGAATAGAATATATATATCTTGAACATATTTACATACATATATACCTTTGCAACATAAATACTATATATAACCTATACAAGACTAACAGCTAATATATGAACGACTTTATATATGACTTAAATAAACCGATAACAATTTTTGTACAAACTTGTAGAAACAAAAAAAAATGCTCGCTATATATATACCCAGATACAGTAAATCTATATACCTATAGTTTAAAACCGATCCTTACATTAACATTATCAAAACCCATGTATAATGAAATATAAACATAATGCATGAAATATAATGCAAATCAAGTTATAAAAAAATATCTATATATTATAGTTTTCAGAAAGTAACAGCAGCATATCTATATGTGGACATATATTTCAAACATATACACTATCATCCTTGTTTTAAACGCAAACTATATATATAAACTTTATAAATATTATAAAACTATATACATATATATATGTATAGAACCATCAAAACAAAACTAACCTGTTAAGAAAAAAATGGAGAGCCCGGCAAGGCGGGTTTCCTGAGAGGAGGTAGGAAGGTGGACGTTGATGGGTGTTTCAATGGATATTGTGCAAGGGGAATGAAAATTTTTGATGAAGTAATATGACTTTTATTATAAACTGATTACAAAAGTCTTAATTACAAAAGATGTTACAAGTTGTAGTATTTATATAATACTAGTTACACTAGGCTTCGGCCCGTTATCCTTGTTTAAGCTGAGCGCAATTCTCGACCGTTGAGATGAGTGGCTTTGATCACTTGAAGATATCTGATTTGGATAAAAGAAGAAACACAACCCGGTTATCATAATATCTTTAACTCCCCCTTTCAATTGCGTCTAGGGTTTCCTTGCTTCCTCTTTCGTCTGTTCTTCAGTGATGTCTTTTACGCGAAGTTTGTTCTTTAGATCCTCAAAATATTTGCGCGATAGCGCTTTTGTGAATATGTCAGCTATTTGACTTGAGGCTGGAAGATGGTAAACTTCGAGTTTTCCTCTTGCTATCTGTTCTCTGACGAAGTACAGATCGATCTCGATGTGTTTCGTTCGAGCATGTAACACTGGATTAGCTGAGAGAGCAACAGTGCTGGAATTGTCACACCAAATAATTGTTTTGTGTGATAGCTTGATCCCTAATTCCTTAATTAGGGCTTCTGTCCACATTACTTCTGCAGTGGCTGAAGCAACACTTCTATACTCTGATTCAGTGCTAGAACATGAGATGGTTGGCTGCTTTTTGGCACACCATGAAACAGGATTTCCACCGAAGAAGATACAGTGTCCTGTTGTAGATCTTCGATCATCACAATCTGAGGCCCAGTCAGCATCGGCAAATCCTTGAATAGATAAGTGTTTGCTTTTGTTTAGCTTGATGCCTTGATTTAATGTGCCTTTGAGATATCTGAGTATTCGTTTCACTGCTTTCCAGTGTAAGTCTAGTGGTCTCTGCATGAATTGACAAACTTTATTTACAGCAAAGGATATATCAGGTCTAGTTACAGTTACATATTGTAGAGCACCTACTATGCTTCTATATTGCTTTATGTTATCAATTTGTTCTCCCTTATATTTAGATAAATGTAAGTTACTTGTCATTGGTGTAGGCATTGACTTAGCTTCATGCATTTTTTCTCTACTTAATATTTCAGAGATATATTTTTGCTGACTTAAGATAATTCCCTTGTCAGTAGTATTAATGACTTTTATACCTAAGAAGTAATGTAGTTTGCCTAAGTCTTTAATAGAGAAGGTTTTATCTAACATATTGACAACATACTTTATCTCTTCTTTGTCATTGCCTGTAACTATAAAGTCATCAACATATACAAGAATGTAAGTGATATACCTTTCATTAATTTTTGTGTAAATAGAGTTGTCAGACTTGCATACCTGAAATCCCATAGAGATTAAAGTAGCTTTTAATTTTTCATACCATACTCTGGGAGCTTGCTTGAGACCGTAAAGTGCTTTATGAAGCTTGCAAACAAAATTCTTTTTATCATTTTGAATGTAACCTTGGGGTTGCTGCATGTAGACTTCCTCCTGTAACTCTCCATTTAGGAAAGCATTGTTTACATCAAGTTGTCTTATATCCCATTCATAGTGTAAAGCTATAGTTAAAATAATTCTGATAGTAGCTGGTTTGACTACTGGTGAAAATGTTTCTGAAGTCAAATCCATATTGTTGAGAGTATCCTTTGGCTACAAGCCTAGCTTTGTATTTGATTCTGTTACCATCTGGTAGTGTCTTTAGCCTGTAAGTCCATCTGCTACCTATTATGTTTTTATTTGCTGGTGCTGGAACTAAGCTCCATGTTTTGTTTTTGATTAATGCACTGTATTCTTCATCCATGGCTTCTCTCCATTTGTTGTTTTTAGCAGCTTCATCATAGTTGCTTGGTTCTATGTGATTCATATTGGTAGTGTAGACTTTTGGTTTGAATATCCCATGTTTTGATCTGGTAATCATAGGATGTCCCTCTTGTGCAGGTGCTGTGGCACTGCTATTTGGAAGTGAGCTGTTAACTTGATTGTTGTTCTGATCTTCAGACTCACACTCTTCAGACTCATTGTTAAATGAGTTTATATCATCATTCTGACCTGGCTCTTCAATGGGCACAGTGTGTTGGAGGTTTGATGCTCAATCCTCACTATTTTCAGCACTTTTGAATTCTTCCTTTTCCCATACAGGTATGGGTGGTAAGAATCTCTTGGCACTGTAAATCTTTTGGGTAGTTTTTATGTCTTTACTAGTGAAGGGAAACACACATTCATTAAATGCAACATGCCTTGACACAATTATTTTCCCTTCACTTGTAAGACATTTATATCCTTTTTGGCTAGTGGCATATCCAAGAAAAGTACAGGGTAATGATCTAAAACTTAACTTATGTTGATTATATGGTCTAGTGCATGGATAGCATAAGCATCCAAAAGTTTTGAGGAATGAATAATCTGGTTTTGAATTAAACAATATTTCTAATGGTGTTTTGTTCCTCAAAACTTTTGTAGGCATTCTATTTATAAGAAACACAGCAGTTGTAAATGCATCTGGCCAGAATTTTAAAGGCGTTGATGCATGTGCAAGCAGTGTTAGACCAGTATCAACTATATGCATGTGTTTTCTTTCGACAATGCCATTTTGCTCAGATGTGTGTGGGCAGGTAATTCTGTGATTTATACCTTTTTCAGAAAAGAATTCTTTTAGAGTTTTAAATTCAGATCCACCATCTGTTTGTATGGTATTAAGTTTCTGATTAGTTAGATTTTCCGCTTGTCTTACAAAATGAATTACTGCATTCTTTGCATCATATTTTGACTTGAGTAATAGAATCCAAGTATGTCTAGAAAAAGAGTCAACAAAAGAGATGTAGTAATTCATTCCATAATCAGAATTAATGGGTGCAGGTCCCCATATATCAACTGCAACCATTTCTAAGGGTTTGTTGTACCTTGTTAAAGAATTACTAAATGGTATTTTGTGACTTTTTCCTAACTAACATGCTTGACACACATATGGTAGAGATATATCTTCATATTTAATATTGTTGTCTTTCAAAACATTTTTAACAATAGCTATACTGGGGTGACCCAGTTTACAGTGCCAAGTATCAAGAATTTTGTTAAATTCTATTGTTTCACCAATCTTTGAATGATTACACCATTTATCCTTCTTCCTTGATTCATTATTTTGCATTAGACTGAATCTATATAACCCATTGTGCATTTTACCCTGTAAAAGAATATCCTTACTTAGTAAATCTCTGACTAGAATTTTGGGTAAAATTCAAAGTATACTTGATTATCATTAGCAAATTGAGATACACTTATTAGATTCTTTTTAATTTGAGGAACTCTAAGAAGATTATTTAAGTGTAATTCTCTTTTGCTATGGAGTTCTAGTGTGTGTGATTTTTAGTGAACTACCATTACCAACATAAATGGATTGCGTACCTTTGTATTCTTTGTATCCAAGATTGAGATTCTCCAAGTTGTTTGTCACATGATTAGTTGCTCCAGAGTCTGGATACCAATCTTCATGTAGTATATCATCATTTTTGATTTGACTGTCTGACTCATTTTGATTCTTTGAATGGCTTCCTTGATTTCTTGCTTCTGTTTGAGTAAGATTAACATTTGGATTGTGATTTCTTTGATTATTGTTTAGTTTTTGGGTTATGACAAAATTCTGATCAAATCTGAAGTAGCATTTGGAGGCAATATTCCTGGTTTTTCACATATTTGACATTTAATTCTGTTATTGCCAAACCATCTTCCTCTGCCTCTACCTCTAGTATTTTGACTACTTCTCTGACCCATTTGGTTTCTGTCTTGCCCTTTTCCTCTAAAATTGGTTGTGTAGTTTACTGAATAATCTGTATTGGTAGCTTTCTTTTGTTCAGTTCTGCCTTCTTGAGATAGGAGAGTAGAGTGAACATATTGCATATCTGGTAGAGTTCTCTGCGATGATATGACTGTGACTAAGGCTTCATAGTTTTCATCCAGACCATTTAAAATGGTTAGTACTTGTTCAGATTCTGAGACTCTATGACCAGCAGAGGCAAGTTTGTCACAGTAATTCTTTGCTTTGGTAAGATATTCTTGCATTGTCATGTTTTCCTTCTTTAGATTTTGAAACTGTTTCCTGTAGTGCATAATTCTTGCAGCTGTTTGAGAGTTGAAAATTCGTTCTATAGCTTCCCATATGTCACTTGAAGATTTACAACCAACTATCTGGGATAGAATATTTACACTCACATATGACATTATCCAAGAAGCAAGAAGACTATCTTGTTTTAGATAGTCTGAGTATTCAATATTAGATATCATATTGTCTTTATCATCTTTGACCATTTTGGGTGGAATGATTAACATACCATTGGTGTACTCATCTAAACCATAACCTCTAATGGCTGTTTCAATCTGATATTTCCATAGTAAATAGTTATCTTCATCTAGTTGCACTGCTAAGTGTCCCTTTGGTTTGATGATTTGCAGATTTTGACTGCTGCTGATGTTTCTGCTGGTTGGAGAGGTGGTTCCTGAATTTTCTTCATCTCTGGCCATGATTTCAGTGATTGGTGAGGCAGTTGAATGAAAACTGCAGCCAAGAACTGATACTTATGCTTCAAGAAAAGACTGATAATTTGTGTTGTTTATCAAGAATTGATTTCTTGATAAATTTCACCCTGTAGTAGGAGTTACAACTTGACTAGATGATGTTATCAACAACTGAGAGTTCTACAGCCTAGCTTCTTTTGAGTTTTAGGCGAGGAAGAAAAACAGAAATAGATGCTTGACCGAGAGAGAGAGGGGTATAATCTCCAATGAAGAATTTTCTAAGGAGATAATCAGAGTATACTTCTTTTGCCGTTGGGCATTAATAAAGGCTCTGATACCATGAAAGATTTTGATGAAGTAATATGACTTTTATTATAAACTGATTACAAAAGTCTTAATTACAAAAGATGTTACAAGTTGCAGTATTTATATAATACTAGTTACACTGGGCTTCGGCCCATTATCCTTGTTTAAGTTGAGCGCAATTCTCGACCGTTGAGATGAGTGGCTTTGATCACTTGAAGATATCTGATTTGGATAAAAGAAGAAACACAACCCAGTTATCATAATATCTTTAACTGGGAAGAGGCCGATAGGTTTGTCACGTGTGAGGGTGGGTTGTTGCTTGCTCGGCTGCACAGGCGGGTGAGCAAAATTTGAAGATACACAGGCGGTTCCAGAGAGGCTACGCATGCACTAGTATGAGCAAGATTCACAAAGCAAATATATATAAAATTATAAGTTATGTATTATTTCTTTTAGGAAGTCAAAAGAAAAGAAAGGAAGAGAAGGAGATAGGTTGAACGTGAACGGGTGGGAGGATGCAAATATGAAAGCGGCTCAAATTTTTTATTTCAAAGAACAGAGGTATATTGAAAGAGAGAGAAAGAAGGTACAACCGAACCATCAACTTATAAATTATAAATGAAAAGTTGGATAACCAAAAGTTAGTAGTTGAAATTTCTGGGAATTTTAAAAGGTTATTGTTTAACACGGAGGATATGAAAAGCCATATGTAAACCAATAGGCTCAAATAACGAACCGCAACGGTTAACCGTTTACTGATTTTGCGGCGTGACGGGATTCGAAAAACAGAAATGAATATACCGCTGAGATCAGCATGACGAGGCGATCAAAATGGTATTCAGATATTAGTGGTACGATCATCCGATCGAAAGTCGATATCGGTATCGAAAATGCTGCTATTTCGTCGAAAATAAGATCGACGGAGCAATAACGGTCCAAATTTAAAGAAACGAAATATGACGTCTCACTCAAAAGATGATTTACAAATTTTCTATAGAAAAATATTCAGGTTTGGAAAACATTTCATTTCCATCAAATATTAACTGACTTGAATTTGAATAAAATTATACAGTAAAATAAACTTTAATATTATCTGATGAAAATTTACCATTTACTATGTTTAAATAGACGTATTCCAAATATAAATTTTTTATTTCAAAATATAATTATTTAAAATTTCAATTAATTAAATAAATAAAACCACTAAAATTTACGGGTCGTTACAGAAAACATATGTCTACCCTGCAAAAATTATGTGGAAAATGCAGACCATCTTTTCCTTGACTTCTCTTTTTCAAAACATGTTTAGTATATTGCTAAAAATGTTTTAAGAATTAATCAGCAACAATCCATTCAAAGCATAAGAGAATGCACTCAATATATTCAGAACAACTTCAAACCCAAATCAAAGGAATTTAAAAGAGCTTCCATAATGTTAACCACTGTTATATATCATATTTGGAGAGAAAGGAATCAAAGGCTGCATCATAATATAGAGAAAAGTAGCATTCAATTATGGAGAAATACATATTCATATTTCCAGATTCTTAGTAGAAAAACAAACAAGCATCATGAATGCACCGAAGTAGCTAACTCTGATTCTAATAAGCTTGATAATTATGAGTATAGAGTTGAAGATTTCTTACAAAGGGGGAAATTCACTACTGATATTACCCAAAGGAGTCACAATTGCTACAGCCATTGTCACGTTTATGCTTCTAGTAAGGCAAAGCCATCTTTAGGTCAAGACAACGGCTCTTCGGGCTGTCTTCTTGGAGGCGCCATTCCAGAACTGTAGACAAAATTGGATTCCACAAGAGAAGTATACATAATTGTATTACTAATAATGATAGTTTATATTATATTATGAACAATAATACTTGTTATTTACCTGCTACAGCCCAGAGGAGCTACCGCTCTTCCAGTAGTGTTCCCGAGGAGATCATGTTGCTGTCAAACGAAGATTACATTCATCTGAATGTTAGCAATAGGAGAATAGGGAACATTTACTACAAAAGCTTGCTTAACAACAGAGTTTATCACTTATCTAGCTGGTGCAGAGGTGAAAGCAGTAAGCTTTTCGAAATTCCCAAGTTGGTAGCAAACCTTTCAATCGTCACTATTCTGAAGATGATATCATAGCTCTGGAGGATAGCAACAGATTTTGAAAGTTGGAGAGGCATACTTCCAAAAATCCTCATTTTTCTAGTGAAAAGTTTCAGGCTTCGAAAGCCAAAGATTCTCGTAAGGGAAAGGAGATGCTATGGAAGCCTCGGTGAAGTGAAGGATCGAGAGGAGGATGAAAGTGAGCAACGTTGCTGGAAAAGATCAGTCTTAATCGAAAGAATTGCTAAAGGATCCGAAGTCGCCATTTTCTCTTCTCATAAGCAAAAAGGAAATGTTGCGGCTAGGGTTATAGTTTGAGATAGTTGTTGTTGTTTATCTAGTGGGCTAGTCAGGTATGTGGGCTGGTGTATTTGTATTGGCCTTGGGCCTTTTTATTTATCTTTTCAAAAAAAAAATTGATTCTTATTTAAGCTTTGTTTATTTTGAAATCAGCAGTTTTGAATAACTTTAAACTATTTTTTTATGTAATATTTTTGCATAATATTTTGAAATCAGCAGTTTTCAAGCTGATTTAAATACCAAAAGTTTTGATGAGAGTGCCAGGGATATATATTATGAGAAATTTTGCAAATATTTTCAAAAATTATACAATCTTGCTACAATTTTGAATAACTGTAAACTATGGATATGTGTCTATGTAAAACATGAAGCATATGCTTTCAACTTCAACTGTAGCAGCAATAAATTGCTCAAGTTAGATAGTTACTGTCGAGTGAAACATACCAATTTTAGCTATATCTGAGACCTTCTCATTAACTGATAAGTAGTTTAAATTTCCATAGCACATGTTCAAACCTAAAAAAATCCATCTCAATCTTCTTGGTTAATTGTCGGTGGACAATTTTTCAACCTATCTTCATCATTATCGAATTTGTTATAATAGCTTATCCTTAATTTTCTTTTGTGTCTCCTAAAAGATTCAGACATTTCTAAAGAAAAAAAGTCATTTGCATCTGACTCTAGTTCGAAAAATGTCTGTGAAACTAAATGTTGCCTACTTAAAAAATGAGCAATGTGGTAAAATATATCTATAGATAAAACTAAAAGTGGTACAGATCGATTGAGTTTACCAGTAATTCAGTTTAAATGTCATTCTTATATTTTTGTGGTATTTTATCTCAACTTTCATATGAGATCGACACATAAATTTGTATTGATTTATCAATTCGACCGCTTATTTTTCTAGCATTTTTTGAAATGGAAGCACCATATGTGTTTAACTCAACTTTCTCGGGTTGAATAGCGGATGATTGCGTAATTGAATGGGTTGACGCTTCTGCATGTTCTAACGTTGTTAATTTTGTTAACTGGGTTTTTAACCCAACAGAATTCAAAAGGAGTTAGAACATTTAGATTAAGTCAGAACGACTCAAAACTTGACTCGAAGACCTAAGAGTACAAGACACAGAAAGGTAAGAAGTTTGGTCCATAATTACGCTAACTTTTCGGATCATACCGATCCAATTACCACGATCTGATCCAATCTGATCGGTATCGATCCGAAAAGTTAGCTCCAAACACTCTCAAACTTCTTGAGCGACCTCTACATGATGACTACAGGCTTTTGATAAAGTGGCTCTGGCCCACATGCTCTCTAACCCCTATAAATAACATCTTACCCGCAACAGTAGAGGAGATCTGATCTCTGCTAAATCTCTGCCATTATTTCTTCACTCTTTTTCTTCCGTACAATAGCCATGAAGGGACAATTGAGACTCTCCTTTTGTCTCTAACAATGGTGTCTTGATCTAATCTAGGAAAGGAGAATTATGTTATAATCTAAACTCCTTTGTAATAGCATCAACAAAAGAATCTATAAAGTGAATATAAGCTTCATTAACAGCCGAACCAGCATAAAAATCTCTTGTCTCTTTATCTTTTCTGTTATTTCCTATTGCTTTTTCTATTTTATTTGCTTGATAAACATGGCTAATGCTTTCACCCTCAAAGCAGGATGTTGATTCATTTTTTGAGTTAACAACTTTCTTCTTGGTTACAATCCAAACGACGAAGACCACTTATATTACCATGATGATTGCGTAAGTGAATGTAAATCATAAAATCAAAACATTAATGCTCACCAAAAGAGAAGAATCCAACCGTAAAACACAGAGTAAACTTAGTTAAAGCATATTAGCAGTTAAAAAGAATTGGGATAATTTTTTCATCTCTAATTTTAAATGCATCTACTTCATTAATGGAAGAAAAGTTTTACTGCTGAATTTATCCAATAAAACATATATGCTGATAGTGAGTTTAGTGCCATCATCTCCGCTTATGACAATAGTTTCTGAAAACGAAAGAAGTCCCCCCATCTCCAATGTAGCATTATCAGATTGAGCAATATGAATTGACTGGTACATATTCACAACTGTACAAATGATAATGATTCTAAACTTCATGACAGTTATTACTAATAATAATGTATATCAATGGTACAAGTATGGATCTTTACTACTGGAATTCATCTTACATAGTCAAATTTATAGTATAACGAAGAAGAAAGTTATTGTTTATCCAATTAGCTATGTTGGTAAGACCGTTTCTTATAAATTCATAGGTTTACAAAAAAGCTCTACAACCATGGCTACCTATACAAAACTTCTTATCAATCCTATCTTCTGCCTTGATCAGAATGATAGGTCTTCTAATTCTTCTCCACCTCACTCTCCTCCACCTCTACTGAGTCCATTGCCACAAGAACCACCACAATCAGAAAAGGCGCTGGATACTGATTCGGAAGGATTTCAGATTGTACAAAGCAGAAAATCTAAACAGCTGAGTAAAGATTCTGCTCTGCAATATATAGATAATGGTTCTCATCAATCCAACCTGAAACAACACCCTAATCAGAATCACAGAAATGCAAAACAAGGCTTCTCCAATTCAAGAAATGCAGTAAATGGAGGAAATCTTGCAAGAAACAGGACAAGAACTAATCAGCATGTGACAAATTCAGAAAATCAATTCAGAAATTCAAGATTCAATGCAAGAAACATTCAAAATAATGGAATAGCATCTACTTCTAACCTGATCAAACCCTCCTCATGGGCAGATATGATCAAAAAAGGAGGTTCAAATTCTGACTTTGATCTGAAATATGTGGCGCCTTTATCCATCAATGAGAAGAAAATAGTGGTTGTTAGCGCGGAGGCCAGTAGAAGGGCTGAGAGTAAGTGGAGTTTCTCTGTTCTTGCATATGTATTCGGCAATAGACTTGCTTATCATCATTTCAAGGCAGTTATTGTAAGATCATGTAACCCCACTGGAAATTTTGACATCTTCACCCGCAATAATGGTTTCTTCCTAATCAGATTCTCTAATGCTACAGACTGTAACAATGCAATCAATGGAGGTCCATTCTTCATTAATGGAAAGCTCATTATCATGAAAAAATGGAGCAGTAAAATCAATCTTGAAAGGGATTTACTCTCTACCATGCCTATATGGATAAAATTGCCTGGATTAAATCTCAGATTGTGGGACATTGAAATTCTAAGTGCTATTGCCAGTGTGGTGGGTGCTTCTCTCAAATTGGATGAACACACAGCAAGAGAATCTAGACTTTTTTTGCTAGAATACTGGTTGAAATTAATGCAGACACAGTGCTACCAAATGATGTTACTATTTCTATGCACGATGGAGAAAATTTAGTTCAAAACATTGAGTATGAATGGGTTCCCCCCAGATGTAAAAAATGCTTGTGATTTGGACATACAATAGAAAGTTGTGAAACTAATCTAGTTTGGAAAGCAAAGCAAAGTAATCAAGTAAATAATGAAGCCAACTGCAGTGCAGTGGAGGGAAATGTTACTACTGGAAATCCATTAGCAGATCTTTTCAACAAAAAGAATTCAGATGTTAATTCAGGGGGAAATATAAATATTGAAGATCCCCTTAACATTCAAAACTTCCCCCCTGCAAATGGTTCACAAGAAGGCTTCAAAGTTCTGACAAATAAAGGCAAAGAAACTGAAATCATTTCTGAAACTTATGTTACTCCAGAGAAGAGCATTGAAATTTCCCAAGTTAAAACCACAAATTTGCAAGCAAAGAAGAATTCAACTGCTACTGAGGTTATGATTATAGATGATGGTCCTTACATTAATAGCATCTTAAATAAAGAACCATCTGATAACCCCAATATCAGTCATCTTTCCTCACATCTATCCCCAGTTATCAAAAATTCAAATCCAAATTCAGAAGGCAATATACAAAAGGCAGTTAGTCTGATTGCAAATTCGGTCTCAGTCTCAAGGAAGAACAAAAAATATAGCAAGGATAAGAAGAAAGGCAAAATGAAAAGTATCAAAGAAATAGTTGACAATGGAAATCCTGAAAATTCAAAAGATAGTGAATTCAGAAAGAAATACATCTCCAAAAATCTCAAATGGGAAGATCAATTAAAAGCAATCAGTAAAATCACATACAAGAAGAAAGGGAAAAGGATAGAAACCTTTGAAGAAGAGAGCAGCCACAGTGCCTAACTGATGTTGCCTCATGTATCCTTTATGTATCCTTATACTTTATAATGTCTATAATCTCTTGGAATATCAGAGGTCTCAATTCTTCTGAAAGAATATTGGACCTGTCTTATCTTCTTAAAACCGAAAACCCAAGTATGGTTGGTTTACTTGAACATAAATTAGATGATCATAAGATAAAAGACTATCATATCAAAAGCTTAAATAATTGGAATATTGTTAATAATAACCAGATGGGGGGAAATGGTAGAATAATGGTCATGTGGGATCCCAATATTTGGGATATCACCCAACATTTTGTTAATTTTCAGTTTATACACTGCCAATGTACAAATAAAGGTGGTTTCCAAATTGAGATTACCTTTGTATATGCATCAAATAGTGAGCTAGAAAGGTTTAATCTTTGGAAAAATCTTGAACAAATTAATTCCAATATGCATTCCCCTTGGATTATTATAGGTGATTTTAATACTATTATGCATGCTCATGAAAAAAGAGGGGGGATACCCCTCCCTTCAAAAAAACTGGATTTCTTAAACAATTTCCTTCTTAAAACTGGCCTATATGAACCTTTTATTATTGGCAACAAATATACTTGGAAATTTGGAAAATTCAGAAACATTCATTGCAAACTAGATAGAATTTTGCTTAATCTTAGCTTCACTAATTGTTTTAAAGACTTTAAATGTTACACTCTTCCTCAAGCCTCTAGTGATCACACCCCAATTCAAATTTTTCTCACTCAAAGCAATTTTTCAAAGAAAAATTCCCCTTTCAGATTTATTAATGGGTGGGTATATGAAAAAAATTACAAAGATATCATTAAAAATAGTATGTCTTTTACGGTACAGGGCACTGCCCAGTACAAATTTAGTAATTTCCTTCAAATTGCTAAAGGAAACTTGAAAAACTGGAGCAAACTTAGAAATAAAAATGATGTATCTCATTTTAGAGAGGAATGTAAGATAAGGCAGAATCTCTTGGACATTGATTGCTCAGACATTGAAAATGTCAACAATTTTTTTGAAGCCCAAAACAATTTAATCATGTCCTTACAAGTGCAGTCTATAAATTTGAGGCAGAAAGCTAAAGTAGACTGGCTCACTCAAGGTGATAAAGCCAGTAAATTTTTTTATGCCAAGATGTCTAGCAGAAAATTTAGAAACGATATTGGTAAAATTATAGATATTAATGGCAATGTAATTAATGAAGTATCTAGCATTGAGAATGAGGCTATTAACTATTTTACTAATCTATACAATACTAGTAGCTACTCTAAGAATTTTCCTATCATTGAAACTAAATATAATTTGAATTCTAATAGTCAAGACATTCTTCTTGCCCCTATCTGCTTAGAGGATATTAAAAACATTATCTTTCAAGTTAATAATGATAAAAGCCCTGGCCCAGATGGGTTTGGTGCAAAATTTTATAAAACTCACTGGGAAGATATAAAGTGTTTTTTTATTTGATTCTATTTCTGAATTTTTTAGAACTGGTAAGCTTTTTAAAAAATTCAATCACACATTTATCACTTTAATTCCAAAAGTCCAAATTCCAAATAGCTTGGATGATTACAGGCCTATTGCATGTTGTAACTTTATTTATAAAATCATTGCTAGCATTTTATGCAATAGAATTAAAATATTCTTAAAATTCTTAATTTCTGAAAATCAATGCGCTTTCATACCTGGCAGGCTTATTGTGGATAATACTCTCCTTGCACATGAGCTTATTAGAAACTTTAATACTAATAATAGAAATCTAATGTGTGTCAAGATTGATTTACACAAAGCCTTTGATAAAATTAATAGGCATTTTTTTATTTATATGATGCAACTAATGGGTTTTGATAAAAAATTCTATGCTCTTATTCTAGAATGTATCAACAATGTCTCCTACTCAATTCTGGTTAATGGTTCTCCTAAGGGTTTTATTCATAGTAATAGGGGTATAAGACAAGGGGATCCTCTCTCTCCTTATTTATTCACTATTGCTATGGAATATTTCTCTATTCTTATGGAAACAGAGTCCATTAAGGGAAATATAAAACCCATTAATAGAATCAAACCAGCTATTACTCATATGCTTTATGCATATGATCTTCTATTATTTTTACATGCAGACACTAATAGTGCTAAAGCTATCTCTAAGATTTTTATGAATTTGGAAGAGCATGTGGGTGTGAAAGTTAATGACCTTAAAAGTAAAATTTATTTCAGTAAAGGTTGTAACAAAAAAACTGAAATTCTTAATATCCTTAAATTTAAAGAGGGCAATCTACCAGTAAAGTACTTGGGCCTGCCTTTGAGTGTTAATCAAATCAACGATACAGACTGCACTAGACTTTTGGACATTATTCAAAAGAAATTTGATGGTTGGGCTTGTAAGCTTCTGTCCCTAGCTGGTAGGGTTGAATTAACACATACTGTCATCATAGCAATCATAATGTATTGGATTCAAGCCCACAATATCCCAGTTAAGGCTACACATAAATTAGAAAAAGCATGTGCTAATTTCATTTGGAAAGGAAAACAACATAAAATAGCATGGGATATGGTCTGTAAACCAAAGTAATCTGGTGGTCTTGGTCTTAGGAATATTAATGATCTGAGAGAAGTCTGTAAGCTTAAACTTTTTTGGAAATTTGTTAATGGGAATTCATTATGGGCTAGATGGATGAAAGCAAAATACCTTAAAAATAAGAATTTTTGGACTGCAAAAGCTGAAAATCATCACTCTTTCTCTTGGAAAAACATTCTGGGTTGCAGGGACATTGGTCTAAAACTTTTGGATAGGAAATTTAAGGATGGTAACCAGACCAGCTTATGGTTTGACCCATGGATTTATGGGAAATCTCTGGTTAGTCTTGTGGGTTGGGAAAATTTACTTAGGTTTGGTGGGACATTTGATAAAGTTAGCACCATTATTCAAAATAATTCTTGGAATACATTTAATCACCCAGCTACTTCCATTTTTAATGAAGCCATTAAAAAAATTTCTATTAACTCAAATTTGCATAATGACATATGGGAATGGAGGCTTACAAAAAAAGGGAATTTTTCTTTTAAAAAAACTTGGAAGTTTATTCGAGGACATGAAAGCGATGTAGAGTGGTACAATGTTATCTGGAATAAATCGAATTGCCCAAAAATGTCACATTGTGCTTTCTTTGCTGTTATTAACAGATTACCTACTAGGGACAGGTGCTTGAAATGGAATAAAAATGGGGAAACAATCTGTCTACTTTGCAAACAGGAGGCTGAAAGCATAAATCATTTATTCTTTGATTGTGTCTTTTCAAAGCATATTTGGTTCATAGCCAAGACAAAGCTTAAAATAAATCAGCATCAAGCTGTGCAAAGCATCAGAGAGAGCATCAAATACATATAGGATAATTTCAAAGAAAAATCAAAAGATTTCAGATATGCTAGCATCATACTCACAGCAATCATATTTCACATTTGGAAAGAAAGAAATCAAAGACTCCATACTCAAAAGGAAACAGAAAGCATTCAATTATGGAAAACAATAGATATGGAGAGTCAAATTCTCCTCAAAAAATTCGAAAGTAGGCATAAATACTCTGATAATCTCAATCATAAACTCTGGAGAACTGATAGCTATGAGCAAGAGTTTGAATCTTTCTTACAAAGCGAGAAGCAGGACTCAGCCTTTCCTGGAGACAAAATTCTTCACCACAGTGGCTATCACTGGATGAAGAATTCTAATAGCCTCAATAGTTTTAATTTGAAGCTTGTGCATAATGATGGCGACCACCTCTACCATCAAACCAATTCCTACAACAGGCATGAAAAGGGAAGTAAAATTATCAATAACCAAGATATTCGCAATTATAATAATATTCATACTGATGGTTTTTCTTACTTACCTAGTAAGGGCGGAGGTTACCGCATACTCAAGCACAAGGAAAAATTCGAGCATCTCCTGCATAAAGACAGGTCATTGCAACTGGACATGAATAATCAGAATGTCTCGATTGAATTCCGCAAAAGCAAGAACATTAATCATGACTATCACTTATCTGATTTGGACAAAGTAAATCGTGATTCACTCGACATCAATGGAGGTGGCCATCCTAGAGCTGCTAACAATGTTAATATCTGCAAGGGAAGTGTACACAATTTTATTAGTAATATTAACATTAATTCATACTGTATTATGAATAATGATACTAGGCAATTACCTGTCACAGCTCAGAGGAGCGACCGCGCGTCCGGCATCGTTCCTAAGGAGACTCTGTTGATGTCCAAGGAAGATTACATCAAATCAAAAATCAACGACAACCGAAGTAATTGCATATATTACAAAAGCATGCTAAACAACAAAGTTTATCACTTATCTTGCTGGTGTAAAGGGGAAAGTAGCAAGACTGCAGATGAAATTGCTCAATTCGACTGCAATCCTCCCAATCGCTGCTATTCAATAGATAATCTGGAAAATAGCAACGAAATCTTGAAGAAAAGCAGGGAATTGGAGAAAAGTAGCAAGCTTTGGAAGAGAGAGAGAGACATATCATCCCTGTCTCTCAAGCCCGCAGTAAAAATCTTCATAATAGCAACAAGAATGAAGACAATAGAGTGATCGTAAGGCTCTGGAAGCCTCCATAAGGAGCTCGATTGATGTTTTGAGAAGATCGATTGTTGATTTGGGAGGATAGGTCTGGAGATGGTCGCCATTTTTTATCGAAAAGGAAGTTGTTGTATTTCTGTGATAATGTCGGCAACCCTAGATAGGGTTTGTAATGTAATTGGTTTGTATCGGGTGTAACATATTTACATACCCGAGTTATATGTTCTTGGGCTTGGCCCGTTTAACCATTTTCAAAAAAAAATTAGCTATGTTGGTTGAAACAAGAAAGTACTTTGCGTTGGCTATTATGAAAGGGAAAAGAGCATGAGCATAATCTAACCTTAAACAAATAAGTCATACTATAATTCATATTTTAATATTTTAGTTCAAATGAAAAAGCGAACTGCCGTTAATGGCATAATTTTATTAAATAGTACAAGTTTATACGTATTCTTTGCACCATTTTTAACCACCTGAAACAACTATAGCCTTAATGCAGTAGATTCATTGTTTCGTAGCAAGTAAAATTAATCTAAACAACTCTGCCTACACATTACTTTGTAACCAAAGAGAATCCATGATATGATATGTACATATTCTTTTTTACCTGTGTTGAAAACTTTTAATTGAATTTCTTAGCCATTTTGCTTGCTTAAAAAAACAAAACAAAACGAAATAAAAAACAAACAAAACAACGTTGTTTTGTAGCTGCTGTGTTTTTCCACCAAATTAAATTACTCATGCCCATATGTGTAGATATTATAATGTTATAACATATCAAACTGCAAGACCTTAAATCTATTAAATAATAGTAAAACGAAAGAATTTAAAGCTCTCTTATTAATTATAGGAATTTCCTTCTCTCTTCTTACTTCTCTTCGGATATTTTATTTTCACATCTCATAATTTATTATTATTATAATTATTACAATGTTTTTATTGGTTCTCTCTTCTATCATTAAAATTTAATAATAATTTTTATAATTATTTACATATTTCTTCCAAGTTTTTTCTGTTATTTCTACATTTAAGTCCAAATATATTAAATTTAGTTAGATGATCTTAAATTTAAGATTTTTAAATAAATACAATTAACGTATATTTATTACTAATAAATTTTGAAAAATAACAATTCAACATGCGTACTGCATTTATATTGACAAAAATGGTAAAACTAATTTTTTATTTAAATCCACATAGTTTTAATTTTCCACAACTATATACAAATTATACAATATTCTACTAATCTTCTCTCCTATCATTTTGCATTTAAATGCCAACATTCAATAATTTTTACAATTTTTTACAGATTTCTTCTAAATTTTCCTATATTATTTTACATTCTAAGTCCATATATTTGAATTTAATAATTGATCTTGAATTTAATTTTTTAAACTAAATCCAATCAACAAATATTTATTAATTGATCTAATAAATCATAAAAAATGATAATTCAACATGTATACCGCATTTGTACTGATATAAATGGTAAAACTATTTTTTTTTATCAAAGTATGTATAATCTAATATTTTCATAATTATATACAAAATTATCTTTGATACTTTTACATTTTTCTACATTTAAGTTCATAAAATTTCTTTCTTTCTAAAATTAGTTATTTAATATAAAGAAATATATGCATATTTTTTTCTTTTTAAAATTAGTTATTTAATACAAAGAAATATATACATAATTTTTCTTTTCCAAATTTGTTATTTCATTACGGACAAATATATACAAGAAAATTCTTTCCAAATTGGTGCATCATTACAATCATATATAACATTTTTCCTTCCTAAAATTGGCACATCAAATGGACTCTTTATCATTATTAAATTATATTTTGTGAAGAATAACATTACAATTAATGATAATTGATGAATGTTTGTATTTTGTATTATTGAAAAAAGAATAAATATTTTCAATTAATATGTTTTTGTACAAAAAATTACAACTTGATTATTTATATTCGTAATATGAGTTGACCAATGGACAAAAATTATACCATATTTTGATTAGAAATATTTTTCTTTCATTTTATTATCTTTTTTACATAAATGTTAATTATTTTTTGAAAAGTTTTACTATAAAATAAAAATAGTAAGGCATGAAACAACGTGATTTGTAACATTTCAGTTCTTATTTTCACTTAATATTTCTTTTAGTAGTTAAATAAATATTTTTATAAATATGTGCTCGAAGAGCTTTAAATGCATACAAATATATTGAGCTTTTGGTATTACACTTCTATTTTTAGGTAATTGTCGTCATTCTCTCAAGTAATATATGATATTTAATGTATACATTATTTATTTTTTAGTCAAATATATCAAAAGCTAAATGTCAATTTTAGAATATATGTACATGAATATTTATTTATGAAATTTAAAAAAAATTCAAATTTATTAAGAATACTTATTTTCCTTTATTTTATTAATGAATAATGAATTCTAAAAAATAATAAATTAATATATAACTCATTTTTATCAACAAAATGATAATATAATTTTTATTCAAATATAAAAATATACGAATCTCATAAAAAATACACACTTATAATATAGTAATTTCATTTATAATTCATTTATCTTAAAAAATTCATGAGATATTGCATAATAATTTCTATTCTTCAAAAATAGTTAAAATATTATTATTCTACAACATACCGTGTGCAACGCACAGGTAACACAGTAGTCATTATAATAGCATATCGAATGGTAGTTACAAAAATAATTAAGCACCAAACCAAGAAAAAAAGTTATATAGTCTAACCGTAATGCGATAATAAAAAAATATGGATAAAAGTCAAATTTATATGTATGGCACATTAGAATTATAGATAAAAATGCGATGATAAAAAACACATACAAAAGTAATTCAGTACGCGTTATCTATTTTTCAGTGTATTAATTCCATATAAACATGTATTTTAAATATACCATATAACATGGTTCAAACACAGTAATATATCTCCTACTTATCCCACTTTACCAACAGTTCCTTGGGCTTGCCTCAAAAAAAATCATAAAGCTGTCCAATAAACAAAAACTTGTTAGTGAAAAAAATTTATAAAATATTTCATGTGAGTTATTTTGTTTTAAATAAGAAGAAGAAAGAGAAAAGAAAATGGGATTGGAAATAGTCCTACATTCTAGAATTATAGGAACTACATTTGTTTAAATATAGGTTCTTCAAGGCAGGTTGGGTCCTTTGGGCACCTAAATGTTTGTCATGCTATGAGGAGGGAAGTGATGCATAGCTACCACACGCGCACTTCGCCGTCGTCCGTCCGACCGGACTGAGTTGAATTTGGGTCCAAATTATATTTTTGGATAGAAATGGTGGGAGAAGACGCGACTGTTACAAATGAAAAGACACCTCTTCGAGACTATAAATAGCAACATCAGAAAATTGTTTCAGTTTGATCTTCTTCTCCCGAAATTTGCAATGCCTAAAAACGTTTCAGAATCATTTCTCCTTCCTCGAACAGAAACGCCTGAAAAGTGTTGCAAAATCCTTATTTTTCTCATTCCTTTCTCCTCACTTATTTCTTTCAATACATATTCGAGTTCATGATACTGCAGATCACAAATTCGATACTCTTGTCGCTGTAGTCAATTCAGAAGAGAGTTTGAATCGATAACCATCTCGGCTCCATTGCATCTTAGAAAACGATTTGCCTTAACTCACAGCACCCATTTGTTTGTTTAAATAAGTGGTGAGAGCAAATAATGTCTTAAGGAAAGCGTCATCTACATGCCTTTAAGGATCACTAATAGAACAACAGTATATAGCGACAGGTTATTTCTGACGGCCACCGACGGCATTTTCCGACGGCTAGCGACGGCTAGCCATTTCGGTGGCTTTATTGTAATTAAAATAACTTTGCCATTGATAGCCATCGAAAACCGACACAATATTAACCGTCAGCGGCCGTCGGTAGCCATCGGAAGTAAACGTGATTTCAGCTGCTCCAACATCATCAATCATCACTCTCTACAACTCTAGGATCTCCATTCATCTTCAAATCAAATTGTTTCCTTTAACCTAGTTGATTTTGATTTGGTAATTTAAGGTTTATTTGATAATCTAGTTGTTTATAATAGCTGATTAATTGTTTATTTGCATTAACTAATTAGTAATTTGATTAGTTTATTTACATAAACCATAAACCCTAATTAGTAATTTCCTAAATCCTAAACCCTAATTAATAATTTGATTAGTGTATATGCGCATTTGAGCTAGCATTTGGTTAGTTAGGATTGATGTGAATGATTTTGTGTATGGTTTGTAAAATTCCAAAAAGAATAATTAAAATACATTAATCGTAGTTAAACCCGTAATCGTTTATATAAAACATGAATAATATATATATATATATATATATTTGAAATAGTAAAATCATATAATATAGTATATATATTTAATAAAACAGTAAAATGCAAATAAACTATTGTACAAGTGCTAATATATGTTATGTAATTAACTAATCGTGCATAATATTGATATATAATGTTAATATTTATAATCTATGAAGTAAAATGCAAATAAACTGTTGTACAAATGCTAATATATGTTATGTAATTAACTAATCGTGCATAATATTGATATATAATGTTAATATTTATAATCTATGAACAAAGTAGACGTGCATAAAGTGTCTTATTTTTTATAAATCCCTTAGAGAGTTTTTGGCTCCGTCTGACAAGTATTGTATATAATCGTTATATGGATATTCGTTTTTATTACAAAACGGACATGCATATTCATCTGATACAATATTTGTCAGATTTGTTCCTGTATTTGACAAGTTATAAATACTATAAAGTAATTACATTTCGTAAATCATTTCATTTTAAACGGTTCACAAAATTTCGACAGCACTTCCTTTTTGTTCCATGTGTACACGCATTTGTGTTAATACAAGGAACATGGGGGAGGTGCTGCCGAAATTTTGTGAAATCGTTTAAAATGAATTGATTTATGAAATATAATTACTACTGTGTTTGTAATGGAAAGTAGGATGCCGACCATCAAAGCAAAAAATAATATAGAAGTTAAAAATTTAATATTATATTCATTTCAAACTGCAAAACCAATTCAAGGCGCAAGAAAGCGCAAAAATGCGCAAAAGCAATTTCAATGCGCAAAAAAGTGCAAGAAGACGCAAAAATGCGCAAATTAGCAAATTCAATAACATTATAAATAAATACTTTTTAATCAAAAAATAAAATGTCAATCCATAAAATTAAATGAATAATACTAATTTTAATTTCTATCATAGGTTTTAAAGTATGAAAAATGGTCGATTATTTTACTGATCGGAGCTGGATGTATGAACGACGAAGGGAAATTGAAGGCTCGATAAGTGAACATTTTTGTAATGGGGTACATGTGTTTATTGAATTCGCTTTAAGTAATAATGGAAATGATGAAGAAATTCGTTGTCCATGTAGTAGGCGCAAACTGTTGAAGCATTTGATACCGGATATGGTTAGAGTTCATTTGCGCCAATACGGTTTCGTGTCGAATTATTTAGTGTGGGAACGTCATGGAGAAATTGTAGCATCTAATCAAGAACAGTCAGAGGAGGAGGTTGGTGATGAAATTAGTATGACAAATCTCATAGAACATATGGTTGAAGATGCAGCACGATCAATGTTCCTTACCGTTGAAGTTGATAATGATGATGTTAACATGGAAGAGGAACCAATTGTTGGAGCGAAAAAAATATGTGATTTATTGGATGCTGCTAAGAAACCCTTATGGAATGGCTGTACAAGCGGCACTCAATTATCAGTAACTGCAGAGTACATTGCGATGAAATCAAAATACAATCTCATAGAAGTCGGATTTACAGCTGTTGTACAAGCTGCTAAACGACATATGTCACCCGATAATTTAATGTGCGAAAATCATTATGAAGTAAAAAAAACTTATGTCTGCTTTCGGTTTGTCGTATCAAAAAATAGATACTTGTTTAAATGGTTGCATGTTGTTTTGGAAACAAGACATCAATCTTAGGAATTGCAGAATATGTAACCAGGAAAGATACAAATCAAGAAAAAAGAAGGGAAAAGAAGTTCCATACAAGCGTATGCATTACTTACCTATGTCCTAGACTTCAAAGGTTATATGCATCATATGTAACAGCGCATCATATGAGATGGCACAATGTGAGAACATAGGAAGAAGGTACGTTAACACATCCAGCTGATCGAGAATCATGGAAGCATTTTGATAAGAAATATCCTGCTTTTGCAGCGGAGAGCCGTAACGTTAAGCTTGGTTTATGAACGGATGGATTTTCACCGTTTTTCCATTTGGTTCTAAATATTTATCATGGCCTATAATCTTTACACCTTACAGTCTACCTCTGTGGATGTGTATGAAAACTCCATATATGATTCTAACAATTGTCGTCCCTGACCCAGATGATCGGACACAGGAAATCGATGTTTACTAACAACTGTTAATTGAAAAGTTGAAACATTGTGGTACGAAGGAGTTGAAACATACGACGTATCAAAAAAGAATTTCGGATGTTTGCTTTTTTGTTATGGACTATTAGCGATTTTCCTGCATATGTAATGCTTTCGGGTTGGAGTACGGCCGGTCGTTTAGCGTGTCCTTATTGTATGGAAGAAACACGAGCATTTTCTTTATCAAATGGGAAGAAAATTTCATGGTTTGATAGCCATCGGTGTTTTCTCCATATTAATCGTCCTTTTAGAAGAGATAAAAAAACTTCACAGCTAATAGACATGAGACTTTGCGACCACCAACAATTTTGTCAAGCGAAGATATATATGAAGTTGTAAAGGATTATCCAAAGATACATGAAACCGGACAAAAAAAATTGAAATTCAAGGTAAATCGATGATTCATAATTGGTGCAAACAAAGTATATTTTGGGAGTTGCCTTATTGGAAAAATCTCTTAATCCGTCATAACATTGATGTGATGCATAACGGGAAAAACGTATCTGATAATTTGTTTAATACAGTTTTGAATGTTAAGGGCAAGACTAAAGACGATTTGAAATCAAGACGTGATATAGAAGAAATTTGTAACCGTTCTGAGCTTCATATCAAGCCAAATGACACTAAAAAAACCCAAAGCATGCTATGAGTTAGACAACAAGCAAGTTAATGTAAAGTATAAAATTGGTGGAAGGATTAAGATTTTCCGATAGGATTTCCTCTAATCTTCGTAGATGTGTCGACTATAAGAACGGGAGACTAAGTGGGATGAAAAGCCACGATTGTCATATAATGATGGAAAATTTGTTGTCCGTCGCTTTCAAAGAACTGTTGCCCGGAAAAGTTTGGAAGATTGTAACAGAACTTAGTTTGTTTTATAAGGAGCTTTGTTCAACTACGTTAAAAGTTGATCGTCTACGTAAACTTGAGGAAGAAATCTCTGTACTGCTCTACAAATTGAAGAAAATATTTCCTCCAGGTTTCTTTAATGTAATGAAGCATTTACCTGTTCATCTTTCATATGAAGCATGTCTTCGAGGTCCTGTGAAATATGAATGGATGTATCCATTCGAGAGGTAAGGTATTAATATTGAGTATGGTAAATATTATTTTAATTACATATATATAAGTTGTTTTTGAATTGAAATATTTTCTATTAGGTACTTAAATCATTTAAAGAAAAAAGTGAGACAAAAAGCTCGAGTTGAAGGTTCAATTTGCAAATCATATATCGAAGAAGAAGCTTAGTTCTTTTTTTCCTATTATATCAGTGATCATGTGAACTTATCATTTGAAAGTGCTACGCGTAATGATGAAGCCGTTGAATAGGATTGTTCTTCTGAGGCAATGTTATCTATTTTTAGACAACATGGTCGACCTGTTGGAAAATGTGTAAAAGTATGGTTAGACGATAGAGATTACTATGTAGCACGCACATATATTCTTCTTAATTGTACCGAAGTTGCACCATTTATTAGGTAATATTAAATTACAAGTCTGGATATTTTTATTTAATTTAATACTATACGTGTACGTTAATTATAATGCAATATATTATCTATGTTTGTAGTGTTTATGAATCACAACATCCAAGCGGTGATATAAGCAAAGATTTTGCTACTTGGTTTTCGAACTACGTTTATGATCCAATAAATTGTATGGTCGATGAAGGATTAAAACATCTAGCGATGGGACCAAAAAAAAAAGTTAAGACATATCCAATATTCTTCGTTAATGGATATAAATTCAACACCAAAGAATATGGTGCTGAAAAATTAAATAACAATACCGGTGTGTTTGTTAAAGGCAGTGATGATCCAAATGATCATATAAATGATTTTTATGGTGTGTTAACCTAGGTTTTGCAATTGAGATACTTCACTAGAACTGTGAAGGAAGTTTTTTTTGTTTAGATGCAATTGGTTCAGCAATGTTCCAGGTTCTGGAGTTATCGTGCATCCAAATTATAATCTTATAGAAATAAAACATACCTCGCTTTATCAAAAGTACGATCCTTTTGTACTAGCCAAACAAGCCCTACAAGTTTATTATACCCCTTATCCATCTCTAAATAGAGATAAAGTAGACTGGTCGGCAGTTTTTAAAACGAAGGCAAGATTTACATTTGATGGAAAGAATATTCCAAATGAACAAGCCTATCAAGCAGATATCTAGGAAAATGTTGAAATAACAATAACGGACGATCACACGGATTTTGGACCTCTAAATGATGAATCAAATGTATTAGTAGAAGCATTTGAAACTACAGAGGAAAACGATAAAGAGTACGAAACCGAGCCCGAATTAGAAAACGACGAGGACTGATTGCTAATATACAATTTAATATAAGGTAATTTATGTGATTATTCATGTTACATTTTTCTCATCAATTATGATATCTTTTCTCATAATTATTATAAATTATATGGTGACATAATAAATTAATATGTACGTGACAGATATTATGTCTTTTTTCCGAAGGCGTAGCTCTTCCAACTCTGGTTCCCCCTCTTCTTCTCGAAGAGGGAATATAGGTGATGACAGTGGCCCTTCAGAGCCAGTAGCACGACCAGTAGTGTATTTACAGCCCAAAGTCGATGGATCGTAAGTATTAAAATTAGTAGCATAGCACTAGAAATATTTTGTGTACAGTATATATATAATAGTCTAAAGCTATGTGTCAAATTTAACACAAGGGATTTGAGCTAGAGCCATCACGAGTGGTTTTTAGTATTTCCAAGCAGGCATATATGAGTAGGATGACTGGGTGTTGGCCCCGATGGAGTAAGATCCCTGACCCGATCAGAGAGAGCATCTGGTAGGACTTTTTGGTGAGTTTAAATTTACATATTTGCAAATTACCATTTTACAATTTGTTGAATACTTAAAAATGTACAATTTATATTTAATTTTCTCAATGTGCAGGGTTCCGTAGATTTGCAGGAAGCGGACATTTTCCTTGTGCAGTGCCACTGGAATTCTAAGACAGCGAAGAATTATCGGGACACGGTGTCGGACCTTAGAAGATCTGGGAAGAAACCGAACTGGATGGGTGCCAGTGTATGGGATGCTTGGGTTGCCTGGTGGAACAACAATGAGTTCAAGGTAATTAATCTATCATATATATCTCATTACTTTGTTTTACAGCTATTAAATATATTGTTCAATTATTTAAATTTGTAGGCGGATTCATAGAGGAACTCTACGAATAGAAATAAGAACCCAGTAATACATTGTGGTGGTTCCAAGTCATTCCAGCATCATCGTGAGGATTTGGTAAATTTATTAATTGCGATTATAAACAGTTATTACATTTATGTAGTTTAAGTTATAAGTTATTAATAAAAAGTTAATATAAACAGTAATATATATACATTATTTATTGCAGGAAAGAGCGCGTCGACGTCCGGTCTCATACATGCATGGAAGTATTTGCTCATACCCATGCCATAAAGCAAATGGACGAAGCTGGCAACGTTACATATACATGGGAAGATGAGGATAAGGCGACGGCTGCATATGTATGCATATTTTTAGTTTTAAGTTAATAATATTGATTAGTTTAAGTAATTTGCTTTGAAGAATTAAAATAATGTTGTGTTAATTTCAACTGTAATTTTTTGGCATTATAGGAAAAGTTTTAAGAGGCACGGGCACAGATGTTAGAGGGATCAGACCGCGATGAGTTGACCCGCGAGGAGGAAGACGTATTTTTGACTCCATCATGGATCCTACACATCGAAATCAGCGTTTTGGTTATAGAAACCAAGCGGTAATTTATAAAAGTAAACTATCTTATAAAAGTTACACAGCTGTTATAAAAGTCGTCGAAAAGTTCTATAACAGTTTTTTATATTCGCAGGCTAGGGCATCTCAACAAGCGTACCAAAAAGAGCAGGACAAAGTCGAGATAAAACAGCTGAGAGCCATGGTTGAGCAGCTGCAGGAGCAGGACCGTCTTCGCGCCATACAGATGAAGCAGTTGAATCAGCGCTTGGCGGAGTACGTGCAGCAACATGGTTCATTACCTTTGTCGTCTGGTGCTTCCGGAGGCGAGGACGACTCTTGATAGGTACGATTTTCCGTGTTTGTGCTTGGAAGTTGTATATGTTGACTTGGAGTTGGTGAGGATGATTTGTTTTGGTATGATACATTTTGATGAGAGATTGGATGTGTTGTATTGATTTGGTACATTTTGTGGAGTTGTTTGATATTTGACATTGATTGGCCAGTGTTTTGTTGGATGTTTGAGGATGTTGGATGGTTGATTTTGTATATATTGGAGTTTATGATCTTGACTTTGTATACATTGGAGTTTATGATTTTGTATATATTGGAGATTATGGTTAATATTGTAGTTGGTATAATATGTGATGTTGTATCTGAATTATCTATGTGGAATGGAGTTGAAGTATATTGATATATATGTAGATGTGGGGGAAGTCGAATAGGAGTAGAAATAAAAAAATAAACCCAAATTTCCAACGGCTATCGACTGCTACCGACGGCTTACGAGTCACAGATTTTCGACGGCTACCGATGGATTATTGGTTACGAGTGGATCCACGTGTACCTCAATTGTCGTCAAAAGCCGTCGCTATTTTTCCCTTAGCAGCCGTCGAAAAGTCGTCGGAAGGTTGTCGTCGACTGCGTCGAAAGGCGACAGAAATTGCAAATGCTATTCCGACGGCTATACCGTCGGCTTTCGACGGCCGCCGACGGCTATTTGCCGTCAGAATAGCCCTGTAGTCTTGTAGTGGATCTCTCTTACTTTGTAGACTACAACCATTGTTTTTGGCAGATCGAAGAATTTCGACAACAATCTTAAGACATTATTCGACAATAGCACCATATAGTTTGAGAGAATTTGCTTTTGATTTCACCAAATTAGAAAGGTTCGATGGCGTTATTTCATGCGTTGGCAGAAGAAGATGCATTTTCTGTTAGTCGGACTAAAAGTAATTTATGTTCTTACGACGCCAAAGCCAAAGAAAACAAAAAAACAAGACTATTGCGCAAGCACGATCAAGACTGAAATAGGAGCAAGATGATTACATATGAAAGGGTCACATATGCAATGCAATGACGAATACTGTGTTCAATATGTATTTTAACAACATTTATGGTTATGTTGTGATATCCATAGTTGTGAAAGATGGGGGTATCTTTCACAACATTTATCTAAATGTTGTATAAACATTGTAGAAATTTTAGTTCAACAAAACAAAAGTATAGTGAAAATACCAAAAATTAAATGAAAAACTATTTACAACGTTTTTCTAATATTATGAGAGCCAATCACAAGCATATTTCGAATATGTTGACACATTTTTTTACGATAATATATATGTGTTGTATATATGTTTTTTAGTGATTTCTTCATGTTGTAATATAATTTCAATAACATTATTCACTTATGGTTGAAACATTATTCGCATCCTACAGTAAAAGTTGTGTATTACTTTTATACAACTATTCTCGGATGTTGTATTTTATATTTTAATCATATTTAATTAGCGTTGTAAATTCAAGCTAAACAAAGTTGTTTATACGTTACTCAAACCTCATTTGAATCGATTGTTGAACATTGCAAAATAAAATTCATACAACTATTTTTAAATGTTTTATTTTATATTACCACCACGAATGTGAATTGTTGTAAATAAATTTTCTACAACATTGCTTTAACATAGATAAAAATACGTTTACTTCATACAATAAACGTTATGCATAAATATTATACAACCAATGAAATAAATTGTAAATTAACCAACATTTTTCACATGTTGTATCTTATATTTCAACAATATTTATAAAGTATTATAACAATATTTTTATTAGTCACAAAATGTTGTTAAATGTCCAATCACAACCGCGCACAAACATTCTATAATATATTCTAGCTACATATACATGCACACACACAAATGACAAAATTGATTAATCTATTAAATTTCAATGAGAAACACATATGATAAATATGACAATACGTTGGATCAACTGTTTACTAATAAATAAAACATTACATGAGTCATCAAAAAGTATTTTGTAGTTTGGAAAGCCTACATTACAAACGAGAGTCCTAAATATACATTAGAACAAAAATGTAGCTACTTCAAACAAAAATATGACGATGGCAAAAGCCTTCTTCATAGAAGCCCCTTTATTTCATGCATTATGTGCAACATAAAAATTTAATTAAAACCTAATTAGTGTACTGTACTCTGATAATAAAAAACTATGAGACAAACTAGGAGAGAAAAACAAGGTGATGATTGAAGATATCTAACATTATGTTAACTTGACCATGTTCTTCTAACTTGGTCATGCTTCCTACATTTCTAATACTATGTGAAAAATACACGAGTGTGAAAAATATTTTCCATGATTGAATTTTACTCCATATACAATCAACTATGTGAGCATCTCCTATGTTATATGAGCTTTAATATATCTAACATGATTTTTCCCAACATATTCCATTTTCACATCAAGCTATTTATTATATATATGGTTACTGCACTTATGGTTACTACACTAACAATTCAACCTGCATGTCTATTTTGATGACTTGAACAAGATTTAAAAACATAGTGTCGATATCTTTTCTTTCACGTAAAACATTTCATGGTTAAGATATTAGTATAATGCCAACCATCTTTAAGTTGAATTTGTGTTATCCTGTCACAAATATTGTATTTAATGCATGTCAAATTAAATACATATAATTTATATTTATAATACAGCATATAAATTTAATTAGTGGTGGATCCATACATATGACATCAGTGTTACCTTGCAGTGTTGTATCTTCAATTACCATATAACATAAATCATAATAGCACTGTCATATTTTAAGCACTCTTATCGTGTGTTAACATTTCTGCTACAAATCAAATACAGCGTTTAGAAGTGTATTTCCCCTATTTAAATTGTTAAACTGCTTTTCAATTTAGAATTACCTAATTTCTTTCCATTTTAAAGCATTAGGTAAAACGTTTTGCATCTCTACCCTCTAGACTATCACCCTTGTTTTTGTGTTTTACCCCTACAATTTATATTAGTTGATTTTGCAAGTATCTTATCTTTTGATATGTTAGTTTTGAGCTGTGTGAGTGAAAACTTTTACTCGCATGGCTGAAAATCAGTTGTTTTTGTATAATTTTACACATCAACATTTTTCATCCATAGTGCAACTATAAATCTGCACCATGGGAGTGCAAACTGCTTTTCCTAATAAGATTTTATTGTTTTCTTCTTGAATGTGCATGCGTGTTTTGATCCGTGTGAGTGAAAACTTGTACTCACATGGTTGAAATTGTTTTTGTATAATTTTACACATCAACGTTTTCCATCCATTGTCCAACTATTAGTCTACATCATGGGAGTACAAACTCCTTTTCCTAATAGGGTTTCATTGTTTTCTTCTTAAATGCACGTACAGTGTATTGTCCTATTAAAAAGTAAATTAACAAAAAATTAGTTCATTGTATTATTTTGGTAATGAACCACAATTATAAGAGTTATAAACATTTTTTAGTATTAACATAATCTTATGCAAACATTTATGTCTTTTACTAAAAAATGATGCTAAAATTTTGTGCATGTAAAAGATGGTTTCTTAGCATGTAACACAAAAAAATATTATATCTTTATACTGAATGACCATATTAACATTTAATTCATGATCTATGGATGAGATTGAAATTTTAATGTATTTTACTTCCAATGGTTCTTAATTTTTATAAATTCAAATTTAATCAAATTATATAATCAAACTGCAATATTTAAGGTTATCTTTACAAAAAGTATAGCAAAACGAGCCGTGTTCGATAATATATCAGATCAAATATAGCAAAAATTAACCTCATATGTTTATTGAATGATCAGGCCACGTATATTAGATCATGTATATTGTTGGTAGTGCAATATTGTATCCAGGAAGAAATAAGAAAAAAAATGAAAGAGGCTATAATGGTGCAGCAAATAATTGGAATTACTTTCAAATATAATTCGTCAGTTAAGAGTGTGGGTACGGAGCTATAACTGCTATGGTATCTATAAATTTGAAAATTAGAAGAAGAAAAAAGTAGTTTTATAGGAGACATATTTATAACAAAGATATAATTACATAAGAAGAGAAGATATAATACTGGAAGGTAAAAGTGATGTTATGAGATATAATTTCATGAGAAGATAAATACATATAACAAAGATACAATTACATATACCGTATTTATGTTACGAGATTCTGGAATATCATTTTTGGGTAATGTTACTATTCAATGATAGTTCAATAAAACATAGCAAGCTTTGTGCATTTAGTTTCCCCTTTGAATTTTGAAATATGCAGTTTCGAATTTAAATTCTTCCACAATGGCTATTTTCTGAATCAACGGTTCAGTTCTTTTAAGATGACGAACTAACGAAAAAAATTTAGGCAATTTAATAGCTCTCAACTTTGTAAGTGGATACCAATAGTTGTGTCTTGACCATGAATGAAACTAGGAAATACTTGTTGAAAGTCTTATATGAAGATTCTGATGTGGCATACCTTAATTAACTTGAGAATTACCTCTCTCTCGTGGGGTATTATCTTTCATTCTTGGCAACCCACTGTTTTCTCTTTAATGGATTCCCACGTTCGTTTGATTATATTACCAAGTTATAACAGGTTTTTTAAAACATATATTTTTTTAGTGATTTGACCTTATTGCATGTGGTCTTTAAGTTTGCAATATTGAGTAACAAGTTCAAGCAGAAAAGGATAATCATAAGAAAGGTTAATATACCTATTATATTATTGGATATGAGAAAAATAGTTTTTTGGGAATTAAATAGATTGGTGGTTATAAGAACTTTCAATAAAGAGGTTTTTAATTTGTATCAATATCCAGTTTTCCAGTCCTTCTAGTATTGAGATATTGCAAGCCTACAAACATGAAATAAGGAACGCAGTAGTATAAACAGTAATAGCTATTGTTGCTACACCAGTACCTAGGCATGCCCAATGGGCATATATAGAAAAAATAGAGCATTTTTTGTTATTCCAAGATGGTTCTTTGAAATTAAACATTTCTATGTCCAGAATAGCTTTATATTCAGTAGACTTTCTTTTCCAGGTTTATGTATACATCCAATAGAAAGGCACATGACTGAGAAAAATTATAATTTGATGTAGTTGTGGCCACTAAAAGTAAACCCACGTGACTTTTAACTACTACATTTTCTATGTAGCATGATTGTATATTATGCTAGAATATTCCTAGTTAGTACTTCAACTAATGAACTCAAAGGTCATGTACCCTGGCTAGTTAATAATGCTAATATCCTCACCAATTTCATCTAAGTGTGTCAGCTTATGATCCGCATATTTGCATTCAAATAGTCTAGACAAACATGATACCTACGAAATATATAAAATAGTATGAATTTGTTAGGAGTTTATTAATAATAATGCGTTTCTGTTAGGTTAAGTTTAAATTTGAATTTCATGTTTGTTTTGCCTAGTCAAGGCTGTTAGCTTATTTATAGGTGTGGACAGTTTCTTCTCCTTATTTCTTGGCATTTTATGTGTAAGCCTTTATAAGGCACTTTGCTTTCAATAAATGGTATCGGTTTGCAATATACAGTGGCTGGTTTTCTATTTTACCTGACATTTGGTATCAGAGCAAACAGATCCGCGAGAGATCAATAAAGAGTGAAATACAATGAGTGAAGAAAGGTCGCTCACTAAGATTCCTCTTTTTGATGGACACTACGATCACTGGAGCGAACTCATGGAGAATCTTCTTCGTGCTAAGAGCTTGTGGCACCTCGTTGCTGAAGGATTTACAGAATCAGAGGATGGGGCTCAAACTACACCGGCACAACGCAAACAATTGGAGGAATTGAGAGTGAAAGATCACCAGGTAAAACATTTTCTTTTCCAAGCCATTGACAGAACGGTTTTTGAGCAAATTTTGGATAGACGTACTTCGAAAATTATCTGGGATTCTATGAAGAGCAAATTTGGTGGGAATGAGCGTGTGAAGAGATCTATGCTTAACTCTTTGAGAAGAGAGTTCGAGATACTTGTCATGAAAGAGGATGAGAAAATTGATGAGTATTTCAAAAGGGTGATGACAGTGTCAAATAGGATGAGGAGTAATGGAGAGGAGATGTCTGATTCGAAGATTGTTGAGAAAATACTTCGAACACTGACGGATAAGTTCACATACGTTGTGATCTCAATAGAGGAATCTAGGGACACAAGAAATATGACAGTTGATGAGTTACAAAGCTCTCTGTCTGTCCACGAACAAAAGTTTAGAGGATCTGGATCTCAACGAGATGATGATGACCATGTGCTTAATGTTAGGGGTCGTGGTAGAGGCTCATATAGAGGCCGAGGAAGAGGTAGGGGCAGGACATACAACAAGGCTATGGTGGAGTGTTATAACTGTCACAAACTCGGTCACTATCAATTTGAGTGTCAAAATGAGAAACAGGAGGTTCATCACATAGAGGATGATGAAGAAGTGTTATTGATGGCTTATGTGGAGCTGCAAGGAACACAAAAACAAGAGTTTTGGTTTGTTGACTCTGGATGCTCTAACCACATGTGTGGTGAGCGTAGCATGTTCACAAGTCTGAACTCAGATTTCAATCATAAGGTGAAGCTTGGGAACAATCAAAGTCTTGTTGTTCATGGCAAAGGGGAAGTAAAAATTATACTCAAAGGTGTGAAATATGTATTGAGTGATGTATACTTTGTTCCTGATCTAAGGAACAATTTGCTAAGTGTAGGACAACTCCAGGAAAGAGGGCTGGATGTTCTATTTAAAGGTGGAGAAAAATTGACTTGCAGCATTTATCATCCCAAGAGAGGTAAGATTGCAGAATCAGTGATGAAAACAAATAGGATGTACATGTTGTTAACAGAATCATGCACTAAACCAGAAGAAGAAGGATGTTTTCAAGTTGATGTGTCAAACAACGCACAGCTATGGCACAATAGATATGGACATTTGAGTTTCAAAGGACTACACACACTACAAGAGAAAGCCATGGTGATAGGGTTACCTGTATTTGGTTCAGAGAAGAACATTTGTGAATCATGTTTGAAAGGAAAGCAGCATCGCCAACCTTTCCCAAAGCACAGTTCATGGAGAGCTGAAGATAAATTGCAGCTTGTGCATTCGGATTTATGTGGTCCAATCTCACCTCCCTCCAACAGTGGCAAGAAGTATTTCATAAGCTTCATCGATGACTATTCCAGGAAGACTTGGGTGTATTTCTTATTTGAAAAATCTGAAGCTTTCAAATATTTCAAACTGTTCAAGGCTTTAGTTGAGAAGGAGACAAGATCATCCATCAAATGTCTCAGGACAGACAGGGGAGGTGAGTATTGTTCAAAGGAATTCAAGGAGTTCTGTGATAGCAATGGTATTAGAAGACAACTAACTACATCATTTACACCCCAGCAAAATGGTGTTGCAGAGCGCAAAAATCAAACCATAATGAATATGGTGAGAGCTGTATTGACAGAGAAGGGAGTACCAAAGATTTTTTGGGCAGAAGCAGTACAATGGACAATTCATGTTCTTAATAGGTGCCCTACGATTGCTGTACAAGATAAAACTCCAGAGGAGGCATGGAGTAGCTTGAAACCTTCTGTGGAACATTTTAGAGTGTTTGGATGCATTGGTCATGTACACATCACAGATGTCAAGAGGACTAAACTAGATGATAAAAGCTTAAAGTGTGTTCTTCTTGGGTACAGTAGCGAGTCCAAGGCTTACAGATTATATGATCCAATTGCAAAGAAAATTCACACGAGCCGAGATGTTGTGTTTGAAGAGGCATTGTCATGGGATTGGGAGTTGCTTTCTTCACAGGAAAACACTGGTGATCTCCACTGGAAAGAATCTCATCAAAACTCTGGAGATGGGCTTGAAACTGCACATGATAGTGATGGATTTGATAGTGGAACATCCGGTGAAGTTAGTGGTATTCCTTCTCAGGTTAATGATGATGTGTCTGCCTCACCCAGTATCACATCAAGGGAGGGAAGAATGAGAAATCCACCCTCATGGACTGCAGATTATTTTCTGGGTAATTGCAGTACTGAGTTTGATGATGAGTTAAATCTGAGCATTGCTGATCCTGTGTGTTTTGAGGAAGCTGTCAAACAAAAAAAATGGAGAGAGGCCATGGATGTAGAAATTAGAGCAATTGAAACGAATGGAACTTGGGAGTTAACTGAACTGCCTGAAGGAGCAAAGAGGATTGGTGTGAAATGGATTTTCAAGACAAAACTCAATGAGTTAGGTGAGGTGGATAAGTATAAGGCCAGGTTAGTTGTGAAAGGCTTCTCACAACAATATGGTGTTGACTATACAGAAGTGTTTGCTCCAGTTGCAAGACTTGATACAGTTAGGATGATCATTGCACTTGCTGCTCAGAAAGGCTGGGAAATACATCAACTTGATGTGAAGTCGGCTTTCCTCCATGGTACCTTACAGGAGGAGGTGTTTGTGGAGCAACCCAAGGGTTATCAAGCTGCTGGGAAGGAACACATGGTATACAAGTTGCACAAAGCCCTTTATGGCCTAAAACAGGCACCTAGAGCTTGGTTTAACAGAGTTGAAACATTCTTTCTCAGGGAGGGTTTCGTCACTAGCCAAAATGAGCACACCTTGTTTGTAAAGCATAAGGAAGGGAGAATTCTAATTGTGAGTATTTATGTTGATGATCTACTTTACACAAGTGATGATACCACTTTGCTGCAAGAATTTAGGTGTTCAATGAAGACTGAATTTGACATGACAGATTTAGGAAGAATGAGATTTTTTCTTGGAATAGAAGTCATGCAGAGAACAGATGGAATTTTCATCTGCCAGAAGAGGTATGCAACAGAAGTTATTGAGAGATTTGAGATGCAAGATTATAATGCTGTGTGTAACCCAATGGTCCCTGGTCAGAAGCTAGGGAAGGATGACACAGGATTGCAGGTTGATCATACTCTCTACAAACAGATGGTGGGAAGCTTGATGTATCTCACAGCAACACGGCCAGATCTGATGTATGCGGTGAGCCTTATAAGTAGATACATGACAGCCCCCACACAGCTCCATTTTCAAGCAATCAAGAGAGTCATGAGGTACTTGAAAGGCACATTGAACTTTGGCATTTGGTACAAACATGGAACTGAAAGTGGACTCACTGCATACACAGACAGCGATTATGCAGGGGATGAGAGTGATAGCAAAAGCACATCTGGCTATGTGTTTATGATGAGTGGAGGTGCAGTCGCGTGGTCATCCAGGAAGCAACCTATTGTTACCCTATCCACCACAGAGGCAGAGTATGTGGCTGCAGCTTCATGTGCTAGTCAAGCTGTATGGATGGGAAGGATTCTGAAAGAAATTGATGGTTCACAGGCTGAGGAAGTGATGATGTTTTGTGACAACACTTCTACCATAAAGTTGTCTAAAAATCCTGTTTTCCATGGAAGGTCCAAGCATATTCGAGTAAGATTTCACTTCTTGAGGGACTTAGTCAAAGAGGGAACAATCATACTTGAGTTTTGCAGCACTGAAGCCCAACTCGCTGATATTCTCACTAAACCTTTGAAGCTCGGTTCCTATCAAAGAATCAGGGAAGCACTTGGCATGAAATGTTTGAACTCAACTCTTTCTAAGAGTTAAGTTCAAGGGAGGGTTTGTTAGGAGTTTATTAATAATAATGCGTTTCTGTTAGGTTAAGTTTAAATTTGAATTTCATGTTTGTTTTGCCTAGTCAAGGCTGTTAGCTTATTTATAGGTGTGGACAGTTTCTTCTCCTTATTTCTTGGCATTTTATGTGTAAGCCTTTATAAGGCACTTTGCTTTCAATAAATGGTATCGGTTTGCAATATACAGTGGCTGGTTTTCTATTTTACCTGACAGAATTTTGGCATTTAATCAGCAAACAATTGTACAAATTTCAAAGCACATACGTATATTGAAGATATCAGCCATGTTGTCCCATCGGTTAAAAATCATTTATGCAATACACATTGAACATTTAAATTTATATTGATTCTACAACGTTCACACCCATGTTGGAGCTGCTCAGAGCTAGAGATGTTGCTCCTTTCAATTAAAACAAGTGAATTAGAGATGGAAAACATGGGCATGAAAAATGACAAAAATAACCTTTGTTTAATGTATTAATTAATTATTTGCTGTGATATTTTAGGCAGTATATAAAAGGCTTCGCTTTGACTCTTTGATCATGGATTTTGCTTTTTAGTAGATATAGGAAATAAAAACTTAGCAATAAAAGATCACATGAGTCGGCCTTTAACATGTACTTTTTACTCTTAGTTGCCTCTTATAAAGTACTAATAGAGAAGCATATGAATAAGCCCACTAAAAGATACAGCTGCAAATTGAAATTATTTAAATCATAACGTGAAATAAAATTAACAATCAAGTAGAATAATGATCTAATTCGGGAAGATAGCTGATAAACATTTTAAAAACTACTTAGAAATTTCTATTAGAGCAAAGAAAAATACAAAAAAAGGTCATCATTTTTTTCTTAGGAGGGCGATTTCATGATTCACATCCATATGGCTTAATAAAGTGAGCTTATAAATTAATGCATAGTTCAGCATGCTCCTTCGTGAATCATTTGAGGGAAAAATCATTCTTGTTATTATTATGCTAAACATTTTGCATTCATTCTATTTAAAATAGATGATTCAAACAAAGTATACATATGTAAGATGCCTCGCTCATGAGTTATGAACACCTATAAAATAAATTGCTCTGGAGAATTATGTGGTACATGTACACTAAGAGAGGCTTTCAAATATTTTGGATTGTGATGAAAATCTCATAAGCATTCATCATTCTACTATAAATTTCTAAATTAGTATTAACTCAATTGGGAAACGTTGACAAATCGGTGGAATGGAAGCATGAGACCCTGCAACTCATATGACATGAGAAAATATATTTAAATAAAAAAACTCAACTTAATCAGAACCCCATAAAAATGCATTTTAAATTAGAGTGCACCTAACCTTTGTAAATTTTAATTAATTTATTATCAGATTATTCCTTCCTTGGTATGCAGTTATCTGCTTCATTGCAAGAATTACCCAATCACACTAAAACCTGTAGAGGATTTAGGACTATTTCATATTATTATCGCTCAGTTTCTTAAGTGGAACTTGTTGGTCATTGTCCATAATTGCTTAACTACATAACCTATTACTGCCCATAACCGCTTAATACAAATGCAACTTATTGCTCATTGTCCACAAGATCTTTCTAGCCAAAAAATTCTCCCTAAAATAATAATTTCTAATACTTTCTAGTAACATAGTTGAAAGAGATTCGTATTTAATCTATTGAGGCAATTTAAAAAAAGGAGTGTGAAAAAGGAGTAGTTTGTAGGAAGCTTGACTGAGTTATAGAAATATGGGTATGAAAAGCTTGAAAAAGTTAAGGAATAAAAGTCTAGCTAGCATATTTGCAAATAAAAATTCGATGCAAGTTCATGTATATTCAGTATTGTTCCTACATTTTGGATCAAAGAGAAAAGTAATAGTTACATAGAGATTGAAACTTATGCAATTTTCTTACCAACTTACTTAACCGCATTACTGTTTTTCATTTTCTCTGTTTGCTTATTTTCTATGTCTGCTTCCAGATCTTGAATAATATTCTACGAATGTATTTTGCAAAATTTATAGGAGGGGCCTCGTGCACTAAGTACAAACTTGTTATGAATAAATGTAAACTTTATTCGCTTATTTTCTGTTTATACAATAAACACTTGGTTCACACTCATTACATTGGAGGAAAATGCAGAAAAAAAGCTAAGAGGGAGTGAAAAAATTATAGCATAAGAAAGCCGAAAACCAAAAGCTCTTACCTAAACCACCTTCAAATAATTTGCAGAACAGAACAAGATTTGGTTCTATGGACAGAAAAATCAAAAAAGGAGAATTAAAGAACAAAAACAACTTTAGTACAAAATTAGGAAAACAGTATTAGCCTGATGGTAATGTTTCATTACTATGAAAGTGACTAAGTGATTATTGTAAATTAGTCAACTACCTTTGTCCCTCGCTCATATGGATCATAATATTCAAACAAAAAAAATAGATTAAAACAACAGAACAAAATAATTCGTCGCTCCAAACTTTTTAGATTATGTAAATCCTAATGGTATACATAAAAACTACATTAACAATATTGTGGAAGAATTGATTTAATAATTTTTGTGATGTTAAGAGTGCTACTTTATTCAAGCATAACATTCATTTGATGTCTCAAGGTTCGAATCCATAACCTCTAGAACCTAAGTATAAAGTATCATACCACAAACCAGTTGAGCTACTGATCCTTGATAATTGATTTTATAATTAATAGTTGATTTTTTGTTTACTGAATAAGAAAACAACATTTTGGAAAATAGTTTACTCCTGCTTTTTTTGAATGAGGATGCATGGATGAAATTTAATGTTGAAAAATCCAAACTGAGATTGGTTTTCGTTCAAATTTCCTTGCTTAGTTAAACTACAATCAGTAAAATTCATGATCCCAGAAGTCATAGTTATCTTATTTTTTTTAATATACACTTGTTACAAAAACGGAGATTATTGATAATATTACCAAGAAAGCATAGCAATAAGAACGCAGAGGAAAAACATTCAGTAAAAGAATTGATTGCGGTAACTTCTAATGGAGCTTGTGCTTTAGTCGATTATTCATATGCAGTAGTTATTCATATGAAATATTTGCATGCAATACTTACTTATAAGAAACCTGCATAAATACGAAAACATATCACTTATTTATATGCATATGAACACTCCACCAAATACAATCTATAGAAAAAGTTGAACTAACAAAGAAACTAATTTCTTTGTACCATCCAACTTAATTTCAAAAAGTGATATATGAGAGACAGTTTCAGATTTGTATAAAAAACAAATCAAATAGAAACACAAATGCATGTAAGCATTAGGCAGATTTTAAAAACCATGAAATGAATACAGCATACCTGAAGATTTTAAAAACGATGAAATGAATTGAGCTTACCTAAGTTGAATACGGTTCACCCTTAGGTAAAGCAATAGCCTGAGCAAATGAACCAAGTATCCTTCGACAAAATTTGCAAACGAATAGACATCTTAGAATAATTTCAACAACCTATATAAGCAAATTAGATATGCATATTAGAACCGCAAGTTACCTTCAACCAAGTTGAAACAAAATCGAGATGTTGGAACCTGTGCAGTTAATGCCCCGCTATTACCGCGCTATATCTCATAGCGGATTTCTACCGCTACGATTTTTCCATATAGCCCCAAAATATAGCCTTTCCGCTTTAAGCCCCGCTATTTCCGCTATATCCCGTTATTCCCGCTATATTCTGTTATTTCCGCTATATCTTCTTTAATAAAATGAATTGAAAAATTGCATTTATACATTATAAAAATTATGAAATTGGTTTATTTGATTTAATTTTTAATATATTTTTAGAAATAAAAATACTCTAATATTCTACTAAATTCAATTATGTTATATAACAGTTTTATGTTTATTTAAAGTATATTCGCACATGTTTTTATTTAAAATTATTTATGTATTAATTATAATTCAATTGAATGATATTTTTTCATTTAATTACCATTTATATATTTGAAAAAATATTAAGTACGAGTTTTATATGCTATTTTAGAGCCATCCGCTATATCCCGCTATATCCTCGCTGTATCCCCGCTATGGCTTTTTGCACCTCCACCGCTTTGAATCCGCCGAGCGCTTTAACTGCACAGGTTGGAACTGCGGTGGACTAGAGACGAGTGGCGAGATTGAGCGACAGAGTTGGAACAATCACGCGTGCGCGGTGCGATGCTGTTGAGCTGCTCGTTGTTCGCCTCATTTTGAGCTCCCGACAGTTGCGTCCATGGAATTTTGGGGTGGTGGGTTTGACGAAGAAAAAATAAGGTCAAAATTTGGGAGGAAGCGACTGATTTGGGAGTAATTATCAGCAGCAGCACTGTTATATATGAACGAGAGAATTAGGTGAAAGGACAAACTTTGGAAAAAATTGAGCATGAAGTAGGTAAAATTGTATTTTTAGGCTGAAGGAAAATTGTCTATTCATTTTAACTTTTTTTAAGCGGTATAAAAGATAATTCGTTTCATAAGTTTATCATTAAAAAATAAAATTTTGTACGTATTTGAGATTAAATAGTGTTTCTTTTACAATATTTCGGTTTAATATAATTTATGAAAGAGTATATACATTTAATTTATGTTACACATCCATATTTATTGTTTAAAGTTAGTTGTAGATTTGAGGGAGAAACACATTTTTCTCAATAAGAAAAATTAAAATATAATAACTGTTACAAGTTCGTAGTTCAAAAAAAATTATATGGAATTTTGTATTTATTTTTTATTGTTGCAGATTTGTGACGACTGCGTATAGTATGAATGATACTGATATTATTTGCCACAAATATTAGCTATGATTCTAGTATCCGTGATAGGTCCGAAACCGATTTTTGATGGATTGGTCATTATATGTAACGACTTTTATTTTACGTATTGAGAGATCGTAAAATATTATTTTAAAATTCAAATTGGATCGCATGAGGCTATAACTTTGTGTACTGTTGAGTGGTAACAATTTGCACCCATAGAATTATTTCAGACGGTTTTGACCCCGAAAATCTTGTAAGACCTATAACTTTTGATGACAGCCTAATTGGATCTTGAAACCACTTCCAAGTAAAAAAATTGATGGTTTCTCATTCCGTAGAGTGATCATAATAGCTTTTTAGTCTTACGTTTTTGAAGATATGACCGTTTGAAATTTGGACTGTTTTTAGGCTGACTAGTTAACGGGTAATTAGAGGTAGGTTAGTGAGGCTCATTAGCTCATCTTGGGATTAATGTCTAACATAGCCAGATCTAACTCCCTTATTCACTTTTCTCATTTCTCAAAACATTCTCAAACTTCCATTAATCCTCATTAGGCCAAAATATCATCAAATCATTGCTTTAATTAGCCAAATCAACTAATTAAGGCGAGATCAGCGAACTCCCTTGGGTCGTGTGAATTCTATGTTGGGAAGAATGTATTGTTGGTTAGATTTGATTCATCCCGTTTTTTGTGAGTTATTCATTTGTGTGAGTTAATCAATCCCAGACTTTACTATCATTATTGATTTAGTAATAAATAGTAGTTTAAATAGTTTTTAAATGTTAAAACATGTTTTATGATATCAAAAAGTTACTTTATTTTTAGAACTAGAATAAATGATTTAATATGGATTTTGGTTCATTTTAACCATTTTCTTGTACCGATTGTCGTTTTTTTAAACTGTTCATCAGATTTCATATGGATTCATTTTTTATGTTGGTTTTCTTTTATTCTAAACCATATATGTGTACTGGTGTTTTCTTGGTTGTTGTATGGATGAAAACATATGTTCTTTGCAAGTATAAATCATTTGTTTGCTTGTATTGAGTGAAAAAGTTAATTGAAGACGAATTAGAGTATAGGGATCATTCTATGATAGATCGTGTGCATGTGATGATCAAGATGTTAGATCATTGAAGTTAGATACACAAAACGATGGAGATTCATGTTGGTAGAGCGAGATCTAGAATTTCTGTGCCAAATAAAAAAGAAGGACGAACTGTAATAGATCCAGATGTTTGCACGCGGATTATAGCTAAGGGAAGATGGACAAAGGGTAATGGATCGTCTTAGGAAACTTGGTCAATTTTGGCTCAAGTCCCAACCAATCGTCACTGATAGGTCATTAATGATCGGTGATGAGCGATGGTGGTAGACGAGTGCACGAGTGTCCATATGGGAGGGAGGTTGGGGACTTAGGATTGCTACTTCAGGATTTTTGTTGGAACTGGACTAGCCCGCAGCGGAAATTAGGGGTGAATTTCAAAAAATTTACCCTATTGGATCTTTTATTGGGCCTATGAAATCTAACTAAATTAGAACATTTCTAAATTTCATTTAAATAAAATCATTTATTTTATTTAAATTCAAATATATTAAGATATGAAATTAAATTTATTTGATTTAGTTTATACATAAACGTATCATATACATATATGTGTGAGTGCATGTGTAACATAATAATCCGTGAAAGGTATAATATGCCCATATGTAGATGTTGGGATTTACATCGCAACAGATATATTAGCTCATTTTGTATGCCATGTATGTTGTTCAAATATGTGCATGTATATGTGTTACAAAATACACACACACAAACACACACACACATATATGTATGTATAAATATATTATATATAATATATGAACATAAAACATTTATATATATATATATAGAAAGAGAGAGAACAATTATTAAAAAAAATTATAATTCAAAGTTAACTTAGTTTTGCAAACATAATAATTTTAATATTTTAATTTATATATATTATGAATAAAATAATGTTTTCATCCATAAATAATTAACATAAAATAATCCATTGATGAAAATTCAAACAATTTTCAAAAATCTAGGATTATAAAATAGAGCTTAGGAAAAATATGGAGATTTTTCAAAGTTGAATTATTATTTTTAAAAACAAATACATTGATTTCGAAAACAATTATTTAATATAAAATATTGTATTACTAAAAATTAAAATTAAAATTTTCATAAATTCTAGGATCATGAATGAAAGGTTACAAAAAATTTTGAAGAATTTTTAAATTAAATTATTATTTTTAATAAATCATAAACAGTTTTTTTGAAATAATATTAATTATTAAAAATAATAAACTTCATTGAAAAAATCCTAAATTTTTTCTATATGTTTCTAAAATGATATAAAATTGAATTTTTAATGTAATAACTATTTTATATATAATAAAAAAATTCAAAATTTCAATAAATGTTAATTTAAAAATATGAATATATGTATGATAATTAATTTTCGAATTTGTAAATTCATATTATATATAAATAAGAGTACTAAAAATTTTAAATCATATATATATGCATATATGCTATTATGAGAGAGAAATATACACTAATATATATATATATATATGTATGAATTTATTAATGAATATATATATATATATTATTAATGACAAAAATTGATTTTGTACAGTAAACAACATTTGTCTATACATAAATCAAATAGTATAATAAACAAATAATGGACATAACCAAACTGATTTGTGACAACCACATCTACTTACAAAATCTCACGTGACTAAACATATAGTAGCAATATATTTAAACAGATATGAAATTGCTTATTATAGGATTATAGAATATAATTTAATTACTGTAATATGAATTAAAATTACCAATTTAATGTTGGCTTTAAATCCACGTTGAAGCAATGACTTCCCTTCCTTTTACTGTTCTTGATTCGTCAGATTGCAAGCCTGGAATCACCGACCTCTAACTATCGAATAGTATTATTTTAATTTGAAATATACTTGAGAATTTTGGAGTGGATTCAGAGCTATGTTTTAACCAGCAATGTAGAAGGTAATGGTGGCCAAAAAGGTTAGTAATTGTTTTTAGAGGTACATACATACTGTGACGCCCCACCTCTATACTCACACTAGCCAAGGACACTACGGGGTAATGCCGTCGACTAGCACGAAGAATAAGGCCGTTGAGGAGCGACCATCTGTGTAATTGCTTTGTGCGAGTATCGATATGTCAGATAGTATGACTTGCATTTCATTTCAAGAGGAAATCCGACATATCAAATACAAACTCAAAACTACTACACAGTGGTTATGTGGGCTTCGGAAACAAATATAGAAATAAGCATAACACAAATCAGTCACAGGTATTCATATCACAAAGGCGGAAACAGATATGAATATAACACATAGAAGTGTACATCAAAGTAGCAGTCATACAAGATCCACTACATCACAAAAGAATAGGTACAAGTGCTAGACAAAAGAATAAGTATACATCAAGGAGTCTCTATCTCGAATGTATAAAAGCAAAAACTACTAATCTAAAGTAGTTAGCCAAAAATCAGATGATGGTCTCTGATAAGAAGTCAAGTAGAAGCACCTGAAATACCTCGGTCTGACCTGAGTATTATTTAAGAAGAAAATAATAAATGGATCAATCTAGCTATAAATATCATATAAAATGAGATAGGATAAGAGATATCACAAAAACGTATGATAAAAATAATGCCATACTGTGACAAGTATACATCAGATAACAACAAAAATCATACAATATCTCAAATATTCTCAAACACTAAAAAGAATGTCATATTCTTTAAATTATTCACCAAAACACAAATATTGACAAAACATATCAATGCCAATCGCAAAAATCGGTGAAACACAAATTCTAGAAATCATCAACTAGAAATCCAGAAATCACAAAATGGGGAAGGCCTATCACAAACAGGAGCATGAAAACTCCCCAACACGCGTGTCACAAACGGAACGCTATTCCATGGTCGCTAACCATCAAGTTTGAGCTGAAACTCCACAAACGGCCCGAAGACCATGGGTCGCTACCCCACCAATTTGAGTCGAAGCTTCACAAACGGCCCGAAGACCATGGGTCGCTACCCCACCAATTTGAGTCGAAGCTTCACAAACAGCCCGAAGACCATGGGTCGCTACCCCACCAATTTGAGCCGAAGCTCCACAAACAGGGTTTAGTCCCCACACAAACAAAGAGACATCGCACATCGCTAGTCTAAATCTCAAAATGATCATCATTGATCGATAAGTGTAAATTACACTAAGCTAGTAAATAAATGAGTTAGGTTTCATGTCATATAACCACTAGCTTAACTTAAATATTTACGAACAGATTGTAGACTTCCACTCGAAAGTAAGTGTAAATTACACTAAGCTAGTAAATAAATGAGTTAGGCTTCATGTCCCATAACCACTAGCTTAACTTAAATATTTACGAACGGATTGTAGATTTCCACTCGAAAATTGTCACGGAAGTTCAATTGAACAAGTCCAAGAATTAACCGACGAAGTAAACGCAAGCGTTTCATACCACTTGTTTTGCTAAGTCGTTTAATTGGATTTCTCATACGAATGAGGTAAAGGTTTGTATATACCAATAGATTGGAAAACGGTTTTAAAAGCGAGCTTTATATTTAAAATAGTGTCGAAATCGTTTTAATGAAAGAGTTTTAGTATTTACTACTAGTATCGAAACCTTTGTATTTTAAAGTGACAAATCACAAAAACGATTTTAAAAACAATCAATCACCAAAAATTCACATACGAGAATGTGAATTAAATTCATAAAAATCGATGTCAAATCCATCAAATGGATATTCCAAAAAATCCAAAGAAAGAAGTCATCAAAGTCGATAATAAGTGATAACAACTAACTGGATCAACAAAAATCGATAAAAATTGGAAATTCGATCAAAAACAGCCAAAATAGGCAAAATTGGCAGTTCCAGACGTCTGGATTTAGGTTCTGGGAATTTTCAGAAAACCTCCCAGATGTCAGAAATTTCAAGGCAGACGTCTGAGACTCAATCCAGACGTCTGAACCTATAAATCAAACGTCTAGAATATGTTTCTGCCATTTTATTTTCTGCGTGCTTATTATTTTTTTTCCTCCAGGTCTATAACCAGACGTCTGGACTTGATAACTAGACGTCTGGTCACCTGGTCTGGGCAACAATTTGCCTAGGCCAAGATGGCCAAAACGTTTCGGAAGCGATCAGACGAGCAATGATGACTAGGGATTTATGCCAAGCGACAACCCAGTCTTATAGGCTCTTCGATACACCCCAAATATCATGTCCAAACATCCATAGAAGGATTTTCATAAAATTGGACTTCACAAACCAAAAATTGGAAAATTCACCAAATCAATTCAAAGCAAAAGCAATTGAACATGAATAGATGTTAGGAATTCATACCCAACAACAATGAAAATTATAGACGTAGATGTGAGTTAAAGAACTCACTTTTAAACCCAAAAACAACGAATGAGAAGCTCAAAAACAAAGGAAAGATCAACCACACTTCAACTTCAACTCTAGAAGCTCCAATCTAAGATCATAAGCAAATATTTCCTAAGTTAGGTTATAGGAAATTTCTGAAATTGGAGAGAGATTGAGATGGAGAAGATGAAGAGGATGCTTACCTAAGCTTCTCCTTGATTTCTAACACTTGAATTTGAATTTCCTAGGAAAACTAGGGTTTAGGAATTTAAATTTCCCATTATTTCCCCCATTTTTCTTTAGCTTGAAAGTGTTAGGAAATGGAATGAATGAATAAAGAGGAGTGGGGTGGAGTTAGGGTATTATGTTGGGTTAGTGGGCTAAAACCCAAACCCAAAGCCCAAAATAGAAAAATAGCAAAATTCTACTCAACTCTAAACATATCGATGTTTATACTCAAAAAAGTTATAAACGCCATTTTGGACTCAATGGAAGTGGTCTCGAGTCCTAATTCGACTGTTTACAAAAAGTAACATTTCGGACTTCAATCCGATTAACGATGCTATATTTAAATAAAACATTTAAATATACAATTGTAAAATATGCGGGTTGCTACACATACATACATACATATATATACATATACATACATACATGTATATATGTGGAAATTAGCCACAAGGGCCTCTTTAGCAAGTGGAATTAGTTTCTAGGACACACAACTGAAATAATTACTTCCAAGGACAAAACGTAAAATAATTAGTTTCTAGGGCCTAAAAACCTATGAAATTATGTCCTTGAAAGTAATTGGACTGCTGACTTTGTCCTTGAAAATAATTATTCTGCTGACTTTGGCCTTGAAATTAATTTATTTGAATGTGTGTCCTAGAAACTAATTGGACTGCAAAGTTTGTCCTTTTGGTGAAATGCCCATATATATATAGGGTTATATTAGAGAGAAACGAGGAAAACATTTTTACACATTCTCACTTTATCTCAACCCATTATCTCCAAGCCAATTCCCTATGTTTTAGCCACCCCTAGGCCTTCCCAAAACCGAAATTTTGCAGCCCTAATGATGGGCCTTAAACCCATCTAAGCCCAAGCCAAAATACTATGCAATTAAATCTAATATAATCGCTTGTCGATATTGTATATCGATCGATATATTTATAGCTGTTATAAATATATATATAACATTATTTATTACTCAAATCATATTCAAATTTTATAATTAATATTTCATAAATATTAATTAATTTATAACAATTATAAACTAATTAAATTGTTCGGTCTTAAGGGAATTCATCATTTCGGCTGTGTAAGTCTTGGGTGTAAATTTGGTCAGCGATTAACATCGAACTATTCTAATGTTAACGTTCACACGTCACTTAGCAGATGGTGTGACATTATGTCCAAATTTATCGCTTACTCATTTTCGGTAAAATCCAATTTTAGTTTAATAAACGTTACCCGGTTGTGACATTTGTTTACACCAATTCTCTTCGTCAAAACTATATCACTTTGGACTTATGGAATTTGGTGATGGTCAAAATTCCAACCTCATCAACATTCAACTTTATAGTCTAAATACAAAGCACTTGGTTCAATAATAATAATTATTATTAACCGAAATGCTCTGGTCAGAGACTTTGACTTTGAGTTGACTTGAGTTGACTGTGATACTAACCGCATATAACTGAGGAGACGAATCCTCTCTTGAATAGTGCTTCACTTCCAATACTTCCACTCGACCCAACTATAGTCATTCGATGGACGCTATGCCATGATTTGGCTATAATCAAAGCGAAGCTTTCATATTGAAGATCCACAGTATTCTCAAGTCGAGAGAACTGTGTAAAATTAGTCACATCGATATTTTCTGTTTGACCTTAGTTATATTAACCAAGAGAAAACTATCAAGTGAGTCATTCCATAGTTATCCAATAACTATTAGTATGTAACCCCTAGGTGCCCCTAGCAGTCATGAGTAATACACTGCCCAACATTTGGAGAGCGTTACGTACTCCAGTCTCAACGAATACATCGATATCCAGTCTCGATGCATCTTGACCAGGAACATTTAAAATGGTATATTTTGTTCGTTGTGATAAATTACTCACGGTTACAACACTTTGTAACTACTATCACAAAATATACCATTTATGGATTTTTCTATTAAATATACTTTTAATTAAGTTAATTAATTAATATAATCACATTATATCAAGTATATAATAGGAAGAAAATACCTTTTATTTCGAACAAGATTGCTCAACGAGTTAGATATATGTAACAAATTACATAATTGCCCCTAGGGCATACCCCTAACTCTATCAATCTCCCACTTGCACTTGGGGTCAATTATGGAATCTAGTTCCAACTTCTCTAATCAGTTTTATCAAAACCAATTAGGTCGGTCCCTTAGTGAATGGTTATGCTATTATGTTTTAATTATCTACTCTGTCGATTAACTCTTTCTAACACTGATAAACTGCATTTATCATGTAGAACGATTTGAAGTATGTCTTTCGACTTCTAGTGAGATTTAAGTTCTATCATGACCAATTTCATGACATTGTTATCTTACAACAATATTATGGGATTCTCAACTTTTGGAATCACCTTTGGCTCAATAATAAATTTGTGCATTTATATCTATATACATTGATTTATTATAGCTCTATTCAAGTTAATGTTCTCAACATTTCGTTGAATCGACCACAATCACTTTTATTTTGAAACATTTTCAAATTAAAGATTTTAACTTGAATTTATTATTAACATGTTATACTCAATATCACTTATAAAAGTTTGTGTCCAAACGTTCCATCATAACGAGTTCGTTGTTTCTATAAACAATTCTCTAGTATTTCATAAATATGCGAGAACACCTCAAACAACCATTTAGTGATATCAATTTGGATTTTATATTTGCTCTATGTATCAAATACATAAACAAAACTCAATATCATACACAACATAACCGGTATGATAATTCCTATTGCTAATGCATAAGGAATCCAACTTACATGTTCTCTTTTTAATAGGGTGCTCTTGTATATCGTTTTGGGACAATCCCTATATCTTTTATACTCACCATAAAAGACATCATTTACAATTCAAAATTGAGTATTAAAACAACTAAAGTTGATTTTAATACAAGCATATTGTTAAAATCAACAGCGTGTTGTTTACTTATAGTTTAGAAATATCAATGTACCTTTTAACGTTCTTTCTTATGAACACATGCTTCCTCTGCACTTTGATTGAAAATCAAATTATTTGATATTTCTATCAAAATACTTGTTCAATCTTGATGCTTATAAAATGATACATTTGTATCATTTCTTGGATCATATCCAAAGACTCATAAACCCAATATCGCTCTCGCTGACTTCGAGGCATTTTGGTTAATATGTGTAAATGGATTACTCTAAATCATTATTTAGAATTTTCTGTTTTAATACATAAATACCAAACACTAAGTCTTATCGAGCGATAATTTTGTGAGTAAATCTGAATTAAATTGAGCATGTTGAATACCGAATCTGTCATGCTAATTTCAACAATTGAAATTTGCGATATTATTCTTATCAACATTGCTTATTTAATTCCAACCACATTAGTCTTTCCAATAAAGACACAGTCTCGGCCGATGGATCGCATCTCTTTGGTTACGACCACCAAAATCATATTTTGATAGCGTACTTGAAATTCTTTCAGATCTGCGCATCATACCATATAGAGTCAACAATCTTAATGGTTTAATTGAACAACCGAGGGTAATGTATATTTTCGACATTAATAAGAAACCCATAGTTTCTCTTCGATGTACGAGAATACTTATTAGACATTCTAATGCTATGTGTTCATTTAGGTTAGTTAATTTCACTTCATCTCATATAATCAGTTCTATCTATGGATCAGATCCAATTCCATTTAACTACCAAAAATTTCTCAAAGAAATTCCTTCACAATGAAATTGATATATCTTGAAACAACAATTGTTTCTTAGTGCAAATAGAATAGGGATTCATAAACGCTTTATGGACCTTTTTATTTATAAAACTGATTTTAGTTTACAAAAATTATGTTCAAAACATAAACAAGTCATTTGATGACAGACCTTTCCAAAAAACCTTTTGGAGATTCATACAAGATCTCTCATGAACAATAATTACGTGCAATCTTTCGACTCGCACAACCTGCCAACTCCTTAGCCTAGGGTATGCTGGGATTTCTTACAAACCCTTATCTTGTATGCACTACAAGAAAACTGGTTATTTGTTGCATTAATTAGCAGCGTTTCAAGGCTTAATGCGACTACTGATCATTTGTAGGAACAAAAATAAATACGTAAACGCTGCCAATTTTCCGCCAACATTTCGTAGAATGAAGTTTTGTTTACCGCTCATATCTCTTTCTTCCACTAAGCACCAAAACACTATCAAAAGCGAAAATAAAAACAATGGGATACCCAGTTTTCAACCGCCAGCCTCTCCGCTCCGGTCTCGTCCTTCTCTCAAACTTTCCCACTCATCTAACCCGCCATCATTTCATCCACGCCTATATCTCCTCTAAATTCCAGGCTAGTCATGTCGCATCTCCACTCATTGCAAACCCTGGATTACTTTATCATTATAATCCTAAACACCAAAACCATATAGGAAATTCTCTCCACCTTAGAGTCAGGCAGCCTCCAACTACCAACATCAATCATCGTGCCACAATGAAATCTACACTCTCCCTATTTGGTGTTCCAGTATCCAAATCTTAATTCGAGCTCATAGCATCCATCAGCCAGAGCCCATAAATGCAGAGAAAGGTATTTTTGTTAATATTATTTTTGTTAAAATTAAATATCAAATTTTGTGTGGATTGCATTGTTAGTTTTGAATGTGAAACTAGATTTGAAATTGTTTTTTTAGCTTGGAAGAAATTAAAACTGAACCGTTTTGGTTGGATCTTGTTAAACTGTGTATTTTGAGTGTGCTTTTTTGTCTAGTGAGCTTAAGGAAAAAATATGTAGTATAAAATTAGATATTTTTTCCTTTATCCAGATAGATAAACTGAATTCTATAAACATCTGAGGAAATATGCATTCTATTTTTTTTTGTTGCTGCCAATGATCAGCAGTATTCTAGAAAAATTAGGACTAAATGTTGTTGTTAACATCTCTATATTTTGCTCAAATGATATACCATTTGCAGATAGAAAGATATATTGTTGCTGAAGAATACATGTGACGCTCCACCTCTATGCTCACAATAACAAAGAGTATTAAAGGAAATACTGTCTGTTATCACGAAGAATAAGGCTGGATAGGAGCGGCCATCCGTAGTTAGGCCTTACACTAGTATTGGTTATTTCGATAGGAGTGGTATATATTTTTATTTTTCATCTCTTATTTATTTACTCCCATCGACATACCCAATTTCCAGTATAAAACGAACTACGATGGTTCATAGTAGTTTAGGACAATAAATATAATAATAACACAGATAATATAAATGCGGAACACAGATAAAACAAAGAGCCTCATATATATATATGAATGATCAGTACGACCAAACAGTAGTATAAAAATGATCAAGAAACAAATGTGGCAGCATGGATCGACAGACCAACAAAACCAAAACAAATGTACACAAAAATACACATATGTGTACAACTCGACACCGTGAAACCACAGTTCAATTCGAGTACAAGGAGCAACACTGTGAACACAGGGAACAATTTCAAGGCAGCAAGCAATACAATTACAAAAAATGCGTGTATGCATATATATGAATACACATACCTATCTATATCAAAATGGAACAGCACCGACATACACATGAGACATAGGTAGTTCGAACAAAGCCACCAAGACAGTGTCGAACCCCATGCAAAACAACACAAATCAATTTCAAGCTTAAAAGTCAATGCCATGAGTTTATCAAAACCAAACAAGTGCAGGGTGACACAAATGGTCGAAATGAACAAGTGCTTGAAACAATTCCAAGTTGAACAAATTACAGTGAAGCCAGTGACTCAACTTCAAAGAACAACACAATCAAACTCAAGTACAGTGCAACCACATGTGTAGGGTCAACAACATATGCATGCACACATACAATGGTATGTATGCACATATATGAAGACACACAAAAATAATCAAGCAGCAAGAAGAAAATCAAAATGCCAGAGTATAGTTTTATAGCAGCAGTAAAATCGAACTAGGACAGAAGTGTTGCCGGAGGCAGTAGACAATATAGCCAAAGTCGAACAAAACAACTTCGTCCAACTCAAATCAAATCCTCAACAAAATTCAAATATAACCAATAAATTTCGAAACCGTGGTGATACTCAAGTAAGCAAAACTCAAACTAAGGCAAGCTCGAATCAAAAACACCATAGGATAATCAAAGTCTACAAAAGTACATGTATGCACATATATGAGTGCACATACATGTCTAAATCGAATGAAACAGCACTCAGCATAAGCAAGTGCCAAAGGTAATTCGACAAACTAATAACAACACCAGCAGGTGAAAACAATATAAGTGTTGCTAGAGGCAGTGAACTGTATGGCCAAAATCAAACAAAAGTCACTTTCGAACAAAACATCAAGCTAAACTGCACAAGAAAACGAACAAGTGCAGTGGCAAAGTCGAACCAGAAAATCGAACTGGGGTGAGTAAGGCGATTCAAAGCCGTGAGTATCAAGCCATCATTAATAATATGAAATCGACAAAATCAGAGAAGTCATCAACACCAAACAAAATCAAATAGCCGAGATAAAATTTTAACAACTTCAATTAACCCAAACCACAAAAGTCACGAATTCGAATAAGGTCGAACAATGGACAGTATGGCCAAACTCCACGGAGTACAATTCAATATCAAAGCAATGGTGATGGCCGAAGTCAGCAGTTCAAAAATCATCAAAATGGTATAATTGAACCAATCTAAATTAAGTATCAACCTATACGAATTTGATTAAATCAAAGAAAACACCAATATCGAAACAAAATCGACTGTAGAAACGCAATATTAAAGATGAACCAGATGTGAGTAATTAAATTACTCACCTTCCCATTCGATCGAGCTAGTGGCGCCGAAGCCTACGAAAATCAAAGCCCCATATCTTCGTCGAAGGGGAACGAACGAGCAAGTCCTATTTTGGAGAAGCGAACGAACGAAGGAAATCGTGGCCGCCATTCTTTTTCCTCGTTTTGATTTAGGTTTCGTTCTTTTTTTTTCACGAAAATGAAATGGGCATGGGTTTAAAATGAACGAGAAAATAAAAAAGGGGATCGGTTATTTGTTTTGATATTCATCACAGCCCAGAGCCAAAGAATCTTGGCCCAGAAATTAATTTTAAAGCCCGAAACCCCTTAACAAATTTATTAAAAGAATTTTCAACTCGATTTAAAAATTCTAACAGCAATTAGCTAGTAACATCAACCATTTAATGACGATTATGATTTGAAGCTAAATCCCGGGTTGTTACAATACATCTTAAGTTTGTTTAATGTTTTGTGTATTACTGTCATAACCTATAGTAAGGTTGTATTACTGTCATACTACTATTAGGATTATATTAGGATTATAAATTATAATCCTTTTTATGAATTTATGCTTCTGTTCTATATATGCATGTATAGTTCGGCTACCTGGATCCTTTCTACTTGTAATTTGCTTAACTAGCCAATCAAGTCAATGAAATATACATATCTTGAATTCTCTTTCTATCAAGTAACGTTGAAATGCAATATTGCAATAATAGGCCTAATGTAAATTGTTACATCTATTCAACTATGTTAAGTACATACTTCAAGAAGAAAGTGAAGAACAGAAAGGTACGAGTAAAGATCAAAAAGCTCTGGTTTTATCTCTTGGTCGTTGATTTTACCTTTTGGTCTCGCCGTAAGCATTTTGATAGTGGGTGAAAATATGAGCATGGGTAGAGGAGAGAATGGCAATGTGTTTCATAGTTTGTGTTCCAGAAATCACCATGCCATGAGAAGTTTGAAAGTATGCTGAAAACTACTTTAAGGAACAGCATTAGGAAGAATTCTCAACAACTTATAAGTTTTTTGTTTCTCTTCAATTTTTTATTTTTCAAATTGTCATAAGCTATAAAATACGTTTCATTCATGATATCTATCAGCTTACATTACTACTCGTAATTGCAAGCTACCAAGAAATACTTTTGGCGGTAGATAAACAAGAAAAGTAGAAAGATACCCTATTTTCTTTAAAATCTTAGTTTATGAGATATTGTGATTGACAGTTGTGCATAAGTCCATTTGTTTTTTAGTTCAGCCTATAGCCAATAATGGTCTGTTTACTTGAAAAAATGTACTAAATAAACCTAAGGGCACCATGCATATACATCAATCATTTTTTCATTTTAATGCATATGCATTGCATATTAGTTCATTTGTTATATATTTTGATGAATAATTGTTTGTTTAAAAATTGATTTTGTTGTTGGTTTGGGTGTTTTGGGGTGTACATTGTTTTTTGAGTTTTTCCAATACAAAAAATGAATTATACAAAACAGCTAATAGGAATGGTGGAGACTAAATTTGTGATATATATTTAAATAGTACACCAATGATCTCAAGATTACTGCAGGATAATGAAACACTGTATGAGATATCACATGTACAACTCTGCATTTTCGGAATTTAATTAGAATCATATTGCATATAGGGAACAAATTTACATGGAAATGTCCTTCTAAACTGCAGTATGTCTACTTAGCATAACATCATAACAAACTAAAATGTTATGAATCCTAGAAATATGGAGAAGACCCCATAATAAAGGCTGTCATCAGTGCATTGTAAATGATAAAATCAGTGAGCATCATTTCTCTCTATATTTCCCCATACCTTTCTACTGTAGTATTAGCTATGGTGCTTGTTATACTTACTGGATTATACAGCTTTGGTAAAAATATAGTTAGATTGGTGATAACTGGATCGGAAAATGAGAGTAGTTTTGCAGTTCGCGGAACAATCAGGTAATTAATAATACTTGCAAGCTGCTAGTTCTTTCTAGTAAAATTAAAAATAATATGCTATACATTTTGGTGTCCGTCTTATTCTTGTATACAACATGTCTGCTAAATATATTTGTTCCGGAACAATACAACTGAATATTTGGTTTTGTATTGTCACAGACTAACAATCATTTCCTAATGCTGCTGTTGTTAATCATTCTGAGGTCAGAATAAACATCATGCTTCAGGAAGCATATACTCTTTAGAAAACAAAACAAATTGTATTGAAGTGGATTTAAATGAGAATCATATTGCTCATCCAAAGAAGGCAAACTCCACTCTGATTTCTTTGCAATGAATCAAACTTCTATTGAAAGGGGAACTTTTGCTACATAGTAACAGTCGATATCTAAAATAGATAACATGGCTTCTGAATCACATGGGCAGTGGCTGAAGCCAAATGATTACAGCGGCAGTAGTAATAGGATGAATACTGAACATGAAGAACTATAATTGATGAAGTCACAATCAGTGTATCAACTTCATACTCGCAAAAGTAAGTATTTTTACTAATGGATACTTTTATGTTGTACTGCTAAGTGGTGAACTTAACTTAAGATGTTGCTTTAAATATATATTTTGTTTACCTTAGCATTAAAATACATAGAATTATATTAGATAAATGTGGTGAACATGTTGCTTTAAATTTTTTTGGTTTTTTCCTGAAATTTACTTAAGATGAATTTAGTGACTGAATTAGGTTGTTTTATCATAAATCACAAAACCAAAGAACACTTTATAATTAATGTTTGTTGTGAAGGTTTTACTTATTTTCCATTATTACATCTCATGTTGATTTTCTTCCTCTAATGCACCAAAAAAATGTTTCATTTTTATTCATTAAACTCGGTTTGTTTGTTAATATTGTTTTTATTATTTTATGTTAATATTTGCTAAGGCCACTTTATGAACTTGCATTTGGTCCATTGTCACATCGAAATGGCCTTAGTGTCATAACAACCATGCAGAAGAAGGAATTTTGGTATATACAAAGAAATAACATGATTTTGAGTGTAGGGCTACATGCTTTAACAATTGTAGACCGATCGATGTTTTATTTCTTGATATTGCATGATGTAGATACTATAACATTCTGCTTTTTTAATGACTGTGGTCTACGGGGCTGTATTATTTTCGATAAAAGTATTAATGCCAACTTAACTAAAATTCGAACTTCAAATAACTATATTTAAAAGCCTTTTTATACTCACCATGATGAATCCAACAGATAGTCTTGTAGCTTTATTTTAAGATTATGTTAAGAAGACTATATGCATGAGTGTAACACTTATTTTTCTTTTTTACAGCGAATCAAGTGACTTCCAAGATGAGTATGCAGCTACTTCTTTGTACTTTAATGTAACAAATTTTCCTACGCATGAATATCATAGAAACGTCTCATATTATAACAGATTTAGCTTAAAGGAGGGTGGAATTTATATGACCATAAAACGTGCCATTTGTAGATTTGTTCATAGTTGCTGCAGCAGTGAGGACGATCAAGGATTTTCATACTCGTGAGATGGTCAGGCATAACCATTCTTGTCGATGTGAGACCTCCTCTTATTTATGTTTCCCTTCTTCATTTTTTCTATAGAAAGTTATGATTATTTCTAAGCCAGTAAAGGTTTGATTTCAGATAATTTTGACTATATTTTTGGCCTCTAGTATTGGTTTCGTACAATTAAACATGAAGCTTGAATTGGTGACAAAGATATATTGAATTTTTCTCTGATTATATAGCTAAGTGGATCAGTTGTAAGTGATTTATTTTGGAACATTTGATATTTGTTAATTATGATACCGTTATAACTTCTAAATTGCAATTTTATTTTTTCCGTATTGAAAAAATTAGGAAAATCCCTTAGTAATAGAATGTTATGATTTCAAAAACAATGGCAAGCATGAACTAATAGGGTGATTAGTTTGACTTTGTTAGATGGACGAGTTACAAATGTCTACATGCTTATAATGTTATTTTATTTCAACATATGCAGAAAATTGTGAAGTCACTTGCACAGCTAGAAAAACTGCACCAAACTAGAGGCGCTGAACATTTATTTTTTCCAGCAACTCCCAAATAAAGGCAAGCAAACAAGGTCAGGCTTAAATTTTAAAAGTTTCATGACAACTCAAAGCTTATCGACTTACAATTGCAGAAGTGATCAAACTTAATATGGTCTAGACAATATTCTTTTGAGCTAGTTGTTTCAAAAACCAAATTTGATGCCTGACAGTTATAATTATTTTTTTATCCACACTATCTCAATTTTAATGAATGATGTTTTCTGTTATGGATTGTTTTACTAGTTAAATTACTTCTTTTTAATTGTCGTCTCCTTCTTTTGCAGCACTTTGAATGGGCAACTCGTGATGCATTTACCTTCAGCCGTGTGTTTTTTGACTCGTTGCTGTAGTGAAATTGTCACTGTTGCTTCAAGCGATGGTGATGGTTTTGGAGCATGCTTTGCAAGAATACTTCTACACGCAACCATGCCATTAAAGCCAGGTGAAAGAGCAGTGCCTATGTTTATATATTTAAAAATTTACAAATGAAAACAGAGAAACACAAAAGTCAGTTCAACAAGAAAAATAAGTTTAGTTGTGCCACTGTCTAGCATTTACATTGCTAGTGATGCGAGGTTGATCAGGGTGGAGTGAGCGACAGTACCGAGCAGCGAATAGGTGAGTTTAACGTCACAAATCTTTGTTTAATACTTGAAAATACGTATATAAATTCGTGAACAAGTTGTTTTACTGATATGTATGTGTAGTTGTATGCAAGGCTCCATGTGTTACTGAAACCTGTATTGTTTTTTCATAACAAATTTCAGTATAATTAGGAGAACCTCGAACCTTTGGAATTTTTTGTTACTCTGCATATGGAGGCCAGTTTCTTCCCATCATGAACTTCTTCGTTTTTTTGGAGAACTATTCTCAACATCGAGGTGCAATGCAATATAAATTTTTTATTGGTTTGATTTTGAAATGGTAATTCAATAAAATCATGAAAAGTTTGTACATTGGATGACGATAAGTTTAGCATGGTCAGATAGTGTGTTCTATGAAGTGTTTAGCGTTATATTAGATATGGAAAATTACCAGTTTATGCAGTTTAGATTTCTAATCACATGTTAGTTTGTTTCCAAAAGCATGCAAAATCCACAATGAATCTGGATTCCTGACGGGACGTAGGTAGTAACGTTAAATTTGACATATTTATTCCTTATTAATTAACAAAGCATTATATCATGCCAGTTTTTAGTTAGATGCATAACAAATTGAGGATAATGCTCGGTCCACTTGAACAACTTACATTTTTCAAATTACCATGTACCCATCCTTAGCGTAAAGGCACCAGTGTTTTCATCCATAGGCACGTCACCTAAATTTGAAATTCTTTCCTGGTGTGCATTTAGGACCATAATATCATTTATGTTAATTTTTATGAGTTATTTTGTTTTTATCCCCATGCTTACTTCCTATGACCGCTGTTTATGAACTCCCCTACATGTTTTAATAACATAAATAAAATTACTATCTTATTCTTTTGTTAAAACGAAGCTACTGTACATTGACAATAACCAATTAGCTTACATGTTGTTCAAACATAGAGTGCCAATACATATCATAGGAAAGTGATGTCTATTACTGCTATTCTACATGCCCAAGTAACAAAACATTAAAAGTGACAAGTCATATTGTTTTGAATACAACTTTTTTTAACATCGTACCGAAGAGTTACAATGTAACAAATTATTCGAGTTTATAGACTAGATTTTTTGAGCTTACATGTTTATCTGGCAGAGGAGATGTCACATACCTTTTTCGAAATTTTCGACTTTCGAAAATTCGACATCGATACTCACTTTATCGACTGCCGAGCAATCGACTGCCGGAAACTCGAATAGTGATGGTTTTAAATAGAAGAAAAAGTTAGAAGAAGAAGAAAAGAAGAAAAGAGAAAGAAGAAACAACAGAGAACAAGAGCAGAACAGAAAAACAATATCAGAATCTCACATTCGCAGCGGAACAATATATAATAGATAAACACTAGTCTTTTTAAAACAAAGAACTATATCATTTTATACATACATCAAACATCAGAGTCAATATACAACAATGGACAGTTATATAACTTGTCCTCATACAGAATACACAGCGGAATAAATACTATCAGATACAAATACTACGTCTCGCCATCCAGCTTATCTCCAAAGCTCCAGAATATCCAGACTATCCTGATAACATAACTCTAGGCTGCCCGTGTGAAAATTGGTGGGCACCCAGAGTTTAGAAGGGAAACAATAAACTCCGAGTCAGTCATGGTGACTGGTGTGAGATCGTAAAACAGTTATTTATCTTTAAAATAAATAGCAGAGAATTTTAAAGTCAATTCGCAATGCTTTTGGAAAATGAAACTACCATAAGACCTCCCGCCACACACACAATGCAAACGCAGACTTGGAGGAGATTTCTTCTTATGATAGTCAAAGATGCTTAATACGCAAAAATCAAATTCTTTTTGATATTATTATTAGTGCATAGTGTAGAAAACATTTCGAAAGTAGAATATAAATCTTAGCCAGCATAGGTACCATTATAGTATGCTTGCTATAGCTGCCATATTAGATGGCAGGTTCTACAACTAAAACCGTACAAGGCTCGTATTGTTTCTTTGGATTTCCAACAAATGGTCAGGCTAAGGAACTTCCTATCCACGATGGGTACGTCCCTGGAATAGACGACCCGAGAACCTAACCGGATCTCTGCCAACACAAGGCCGGGTTACCTCTGCAAAAATAGGTAACTACTGACACGCGTATGCCATCCCCCGATCGTCACCGATCTTCCCGAGGATCCCCGATTTCCAACAACCACAAAGAAATAAATTTTGCAGCAACCACAGAGGTTAAGTATCTGGGCTCCATACCATGATACCACCTTTATCCAGAAGGAATGACATACACTAAGGGGCGCTACTCCCTAGAACCTTGCCGCATTCTTCCTGTTTCGACCATTTCCGGGGTGTGAGGCTCGACGAAGTCTCGTCCACAAAGCTACGCTTTCTCAAAAATCCCTGCTTCGGGTCAAACAAAATGATCAACCTATGATCACCAAGATATAAGATCAAACAAATGATCATATCACAAATGATCAAACACTGATCATTTCACAGCAACACTCAGTATGCCACGTTACCAAATTGGGATATATCGCTGATAAATTTCAACTACATAACCTCTGAGCTCGTACGTCTCAGAGAAGGGTGTTAAGCTAAGAGAATAAATTCTCCGCCACCAACAGAAATGTATTTGAAAGAAATCAGCTTTATATCTCAAATTGTAACGTCAGACACACAATCCATACAAGTCTGTTCCGGGATCGAACAGAACCGAAGGCACTTCTCACGAAGCCCTTGCAAATCCGGATAATTTTCAATCACGTCAGGACTTCCCGTCACTAAGGGTGATAAAACCTCTAAATCGAAGATCAGTCGATGTACAGTAACTCGACGGTAATCCTTCCGTTTTCAAAAATATCCGGTCTTCAACACCGGTCTTCGAATGCGATTCATAACGACGTATCACATATTCGGAATGGGTTATACGACCCCATGGTCCTTTCCCGGCTAACCCGAATAGTGAGCGCTTATTCAAAAATAAGTGTGGCATTCAAATTCATCCAATTCACAACAAATACCTATCTAAAGGTAATTATTGATAGTCGGTTATTTAACTATCAATAAAGATGCGCAACATCATCAGATTCCAAATAATTTTCCAAATTATTTCATCTTCCAAAATATCTTTTACTAGATATAAAATTTCCACACTTTAAAAATAAATCAATATTTATTTTTTTTCTAAAACAATTCCCCTTTCTTTTATAAATTCCATAGTGAATTTATATTTTTCAAAATATCTACTGATATACGATTCTCAATCGATTTCAAATATTCATTTTCATTTTATCTTTAAGAAGATAAAATCTCAAAACGTTCATTTCATATTGGAAAAGCATTTCCCTACTTATTTAATAATAAGTATTTCACAAATCATTTATTTTCAACACTTGGAAAATATTCGATATACTTAAATCAAATTAAGTATATATTTCATTCTTTTAAGGAAATCATTCTTTTTAACAACATCTATTTGAGTCAAAACGAATGTTACATAAAACATCGTTACGACGACTCAAAAATCACTAGTATAGGGATTCGAAATTAAAATAGATATGTAAATCCCAATACTAGATAAAAACATTTCCTTTCGGAAATCATTTACTATAACAACAGTGTTATAGTCCACCATTTCCTTATTTCTCGAAAACGTCTATTTCAACAATAAATGTTGAAATCTATGATTCCGACACTCAACACGTTTTAAAACATCTTTTAAAACAATTACTTCATTTCATAATATCATTTCTCCAATACATATCCAATTTATTAAATAATATATTCACTGTCCAAAATCGTGAATATACTTCGTTATCCAAATTCAACATTTCTACACATTTTATTTAAAAGCTTATCCACTGTCCAAAATCGTGGATATAATTCCTTTAATTATCTTCTATATTTGATTTATCAAATCCAATTGATTTCGAATTTATAAAACAACGTTTATAAATTCCATTTCCATTTCCATTTTATAACAACTTCGATTTATACATCTTCTTTAATAACCCATTCAATTTATAAGTTAATATAACTTATAATTCATTTATCTTAAAAGAAATCGTTCTTTTAAACTTCTCAAAATTTAAAACTTTCAGATTTCATTAACTTATGAAATCCCATTTACACTTCATTTTAACTCTTATAGAAACTCGTTTTATAACACTAACATTTTAACTTTTAAAATGTCCACTTTATAAACCTTTTAAGTAAACTGTTTATAATATTTTAAAAATCTCAATTTAAACCATTTTATAAATCAATCAACCATTTATCCCAAAAATTACTTTTCGATTATATTTCACAAAGATCTTAACTTTTATAACTTTAAAATTTGAACGTTTATTTATTTAAAATAAATCACTTCAAAAATTTAATAAAACGTAAAACTTCAAAGATCACTTTACAAATCCTTTTAAATTAAAAGTCGTTATTTTTAAAACTTGAATCCGATGATGCAACACATCAATTAGTCCATCACAACAGTCAATATCATATATCAATATGATAACAGATCTATATCAATATATCTGTAAATAAATAAATACTGGTGAGGAATCCAGTTGGATCCCTCCAACCTGTTTCCCTGCATCCACAGATGTTAGCACAATACCAATTCCGCTCCAGTACGGAATTATCGCGGTATATGGGTTTTTATAAAAATCCGCTTACTAACGGCGCAATAGGGTCTCATCCGCTATACGAGGCGGGAAATCAATCAATCCAATATATACATATGCCAATATGTATATATTGCTATATATATAGATATATCCTATCATATCTAATAGCACATCCAAATAACAATCAATAACTGCAATTCAAATTTAAATCTGAGTGAGAAGATCTCACCTTAGCTTTTAATTAGCAAACCAATCCAATCCTTCTTTTGTTTTCTCGACTTTAACCTTGTATAAACAATTTCATACAATCTATCAATATTCGAAAGACTGACCAATTAATTTTCGTTTCAATCGTTTTAGATTAACAAATTTCTCCTTTAATAATTTTATTTAACTACAATTTAACTTTAAAAATCAATTTCTCTTTACTAATCTATTAAATTAAATCGAATACCCTTTTAAAAATCTTAAGGTAATTAATATTAATTTTAAACCAATATTTTTTTTAAATTTCTAAACAAATCCCTTTGAACTGCCTATACACTTATAAAAATATTCTATATAGATTTTGAAAAATCTATTTTATATAAATGCTTATATTTTCCCAAAATCTAAAATAATTTCTGTTTTGCATATATATATTTTTAAGATTAAATAAATTTTCACTTTTAAACTTGATATTAAATCGAGATCAACAACAAAATGTACTTCACTGTAATCAAAAATTAAATCGAGGAAATGAAGTTCGTATACCTCACTTACGAACCCAGATCAAAATCTCTGCCGATGCTCGAACGCGCCTACCAAAAAAAAATCAAACGCGCTTCCTCCATTCGAACGAACACCTCGTTCTTCCTTAGTCGCAGTCGAAACCCACTTCTCAAATACGAGACGAAGCCACCATCGATGTTCGACCACCCATCTTCCAGACGTTGCCACTGACCACCACTGCTTCGCCAAAAACAGCGACCCCAAAACTCAAGTTAACACCCACGTACGTGAGCTTTCCCCTTTGCCGCGATCGCACACGAGTCGCCGGAGCACACGACCAACAGCAGCCCTCACCGATTCCACTTCGAGATGCTCGAAATCGAGCTCGCCCTTAATCGCGACCACCCAGGTTAACGACTTCGCGAAAACTGCTCGCGAAACCCCCAAGTCGAACTCCACTTCGAGATGATCTGTCCCCCGTCTCCACGCCACCATCACAGTCGAGACCATCGTCGCCAGTCGCAGTCGCGTTCGACCCCACCTACGTCACTATTCGAACGAAATCCCCTCACTTGCCGTCCCCTTACGCGAGTGCCACCACGCTGCTCGAAATCGAGCTCGCCGCGAGCAGCTGCTGCCTTTGTCGATTTGGGAGGGACGGAAGAAAACGCTCTGCCATTTTCTTTTCTTTGTTTGATTTCGTTCGAACTGATATTCTGATTTTAAATGAGAAGCTCGGTTTTGTTTTAAAGAGGGAGGGGATAAAATTGAACGAGGTATGGTTTGCACGCCTTCAGCCGTGATTTTCTCTACGTGATTATAGGCGTGGGTTAAGGGAGATGAGTGTTGCTGACATTGACCATTTTTATTTTTAAAATTAAAATTTTAATTTGAATTCGATTTAAGCTTAACGCGTTTATTCTCCATACGGTCACAAAACAACTCCAAAAAATACGAAATTTGAAATCCGACAATAATTCAACGTTACGGACCCAATGGAACTGGTTTCGTCGAATTCCGAGACTGTTTGAAAAATGACTATTTTTAAATATCGATTCGAACGATATAATTTCAAAACTGAACAAAACAGTTTTAAATTTGATTCTGAAGCTTCTGTTATCTTCAGTAATATCAATACGAATTTTAAAAGCTTTCGAAATATTTTTCTTCAACTTCAAATTGAAGATTTAAATTTTTATTCGACTATCAATAGATTAAATTTTATAATTTAATCGCCAAATTCAAAGTTATATCGGGGATTCAAATTAAATCATCGTTCAAATATTTAAAATTAATTAAATATTCTCAATTTAATTTGTTCAAAATTCTGGGTCGTTACAAACTTCCCTCCTTAAAAGAATTTCGTCCTCGAAATTACAAGTTAGGAAAAACGGTCCTTAACTCGTCTACTATTTTTCAACATCCAATAGTTTTATCAATTTATCAAAACAAATCTTCCTACTAAAGATTCGTTATCCTTTCAACTAAATTTCCAACTTCAATTCTAAGTTTCAGACAACATTGTTTACTTAACAATTCAAATTTAAGTTTAAATTCAAATTTAAACTTTCAAAATTTCTCAAAAATTTTCTAACGCCCTAAATTTTCGAAAAATTTCGCCAGCGTCTCCTTTGCGCGGCTAATACGGCACGACTACAAAACGTCCCTACGGACTCTCAGATTTCAAAAAGAAAAAGAAAAAGCCAAGCGGCTGGACAAGAAATCATCAAAAACTCATATTATAATTCAAATACATACCTTTTTCGAGCAATTCGAATTATCTTCGAAATCAAAATCCCAATTCCTTTATAACACCTGTATATCTTACTAGCCATAATATCTAGTTACATATTTAAACCATTTTGTAAATTCTATTACAAATTTTTCAATATATACTTCTTATATCATCTTTACTTCACTATTGAAGCTATATATCTATTTCATTCAATTTGAACTCTCATTCCAATTCATTTATTACTACTCCAATTTATTTATTCAAATTCGGTTTCAATTTCATTTACTACCAAATTCAAAAGAAGTTTAACATTCAGTTTTAATCTCATTTACTTCCTTCAATTAGCTTCACTTACAAATTCAGATTTGCTTTCAACATTAAATTTCAATTCCAGTTTTTATTCACTTTTGTTCATTTCCACAATTGTTTTCAATTTACCCTTCGGTTAAATCTACTGTCATTTAAACTGGATTTCCAATTTGAATTCAATTTACTTTTCTTTTATAATCATTGAATTTAATTCGTTCATCTACTGTCATCTCACTTTCATTGCACTTACAGTTGCAATTTATTCATTCATTTGAAATTTATTTCTACTTACTTGAATTTATCTTCAATTTCGAACCACTCTTTTATTTAGTTCACAATTCAAGTTTAAATTTAACTAATTCAATTTCCATTTCGTGAATTAATTAATTATCAAAGTAGTTTATTCGGATTCAATCCTTATTCATTTTCCTTTTCCAAGTTAGGAATTTCCTATTCAACGTGATTCAAATCAAATCACATTCCATTATTGAATTTTTTTTTTCATCTTTCATTTATAATTATTCAATTCAATTCATTGCTTATAAATTCAAAATGAATTTCAACTTTCAATTTCACTTCATTCAAATTTGTTCACTTATAATTACATTTATTTAACTCATTCTTTTAAGTTAAATTTATTTTACCAAAATTCAATTGGTATAAGTTATCAACTTAGTAATATTTCATAAATATCTTTATATAGTATTCCAGAGTCTTAATAACATTTTCAAAACCATTTCTGAAAACAATTCAAATTTATCTTTTGAATTTCCAAAACAAACCCAAATTTTTCAAACAACTTCCATTTAAAACAATTTGGCAGCAATTCCTCTTTTGGAAACCCGAAAATGAATTCTAATGATGTGGCCATCATCATCAGGATTATTTTCCAGCGACCTAAAAGAGTTTAGAGCTTTTCATCTTTCCAAAATACTCTTCAAACCTTTGAAATTCATTTTCAAATCAAAAAAAATGATTTAAACTTTCGAATCCTCAAAATTTTCAAATTCTTTTCAAAACATTTCCAAATACTTCTCTGGAATTCCATTTTAAATTACAAATCACATTTATAATTTACATTCTTTAATTTCATTTGTATGTGAACTCATTTCTTAACTTTGGAGTTATGATTTTAATTTCTTATTCAACTTCATATAATAATGATAACATTCAATATTATCACTTCCCTAACAACCATGCAACCATATACTGTAATAATTTACGGAAAATTATTTCTTTTCTATACAAAAATAGTTTTGGGCAAAATTATTTCGTTCACCCTATTTTAAAACAATACTATGTCGTCTTGCCTCGTTTAAGTGTTTAGAAATCTCTATCGATAATATGGCGTCCCACATACCGACCAAAATTCATAAACATCTCAACGGATAAGCAAACACAATATAAAACAATTTTATATTCACTAACAAATACGCGCTCGTATCTATTATTACACTCAACTCATTCTAGCGTACTACTGACTCTATCTCTAATGAGTAACACCCAACAGAGCAGGGTTGTCGCTTAACCATATGCTCTGATACCACTCTGTCACATACCTTTTTCGAAATTTTCGACTTCCGAAAATTCGACATCGATACTCACTTTATCGACTGCCGAGCAATCGACTGCCGGAAACTCGAATAGTGATGGTTTTAAATAGAAGAAAAAGGTAGAAGAAGAAGAAAAGAAGAAAAGAGAAAGAAGAAACAACAGAGAACAAGAGCAGAACAGAAAAACAATATCAGAATCTCACATTCGCAGCGGAACAATATATAATAGATAAACACTAGTCTTTTTAAAACAAAGAACTATATCATTTTATACATACATCAAACATCAGAGTCAATATACAACAATGGACAGTTATATAACTTGTCCTCATACAGAATACACAGCGGAATAAATACTATCAGATACAAATACTACGTCTCGCCATCCAGCTTATCTCCAAAGCTCCAGAATATCCAGACTATCCTGATAACATAACTCTAGGCTGCCCGTGTGAAAATTGGTGGGCACCCAGAGTTTAGAAGGGAAACAATAAACTCCGAGTCAGTCATGGTGACTGGTGTGAGATCGTAAAATAGTTATTTATCTTTAAAATAAATAGCAGAGAATTTTAAAGTCAATTCGCAATGCTTTTGGAAAATGAAACTACCATAAGACCTCCCGCCACACACACAATGCAAACGCAGACTTGGAGGAGATTTCTTCTTATGATAGTCAAAGATGCTTACTACGCAAAAATCAAATTCTTTTTGATATTATTATTAGTGCATAGTGTAGAAAACATTTCGAAAGTAGAATATAAATCTTAGCCAGCATAGGTACCATTATAGTATGCTTGCTATAGCTGCCATATTAGATGGCAGGTTCTACAACTAAAACCGTACAAGGCTCGTATTGTTTCTTTGGATTTCCAACAAATGGTCAGGCTAAGGAACTTCCTATCCACGATGGGTACGTCCCTGGAATAGACGACCCGAGAACCTAACCGGATCTCTGCCAACACAAGGCCGGGTTACCTCTGCAAAAATAGGTAACTACTGACACGCGTATGCCATCCCCCGATCGTCACCGATCTTCCCGAGGATCCCCGATTTCCAACAACCACAAAGAAATAAATTTTGCAGCAACCACAGAGGTTAAGTATCTGGGCTCCATACCATGATACCACCTTTATCCAGAAGGAATGACATACACTAAGGGGCGCTACTCCCTAGAACCTTGCCGCATTCTTCCTGTTTCGACCATTTCCGGGGTGTGAGGCTCGACGAAGTCTCGTCCACAAAGCTACGCTTTCTCAAAAATCCCTGCTTCGGGTCAAACAAAATGATCAACCTATGATCACCAAGATATAAGATCAAACAAATGATCATATCACAAATGATCAAACACTGATCATTTCACAGCAACACTCAGTATGCCACGTTACCAAATTGGGATATATCGCTGATAAATTTCAACTACATAACCTCTGAGCTCGTACGTCTCAGAGAAGGGTGTTAAGCTAAGAGAATAAATTCTCCGCCACCAACAGAAATGTATTTGAAAGAAATCAGCTTTATATCTCAAATTGTAACGTCAGACACACAATCCATACAAGTCTGTTCCGGGATCGAACAGAACCGAAGGCACTTCTCACGAAGCCCTTGCAAATCCGAATAATTTTCAATCACGTCAGGACTTCCCGTCACTAAGGGTGATAAAACCTCTAAATCGAAGATCAGTCGATGTAGAGTAACTCGACGGTAATCCTTCCGTTTTCAAAAATATCCGGTCTTCAATACCGGTCTTCGAATGCGATTCATAACGACGTATCACATATTCGGAATGGGTTATACGACCCCATGGTCCTTTCCCGGCTAACCCGAATAGTGAGCGCTTATTCAAAAATAAGTATGGCATTCAAATTCATCCAATTCACAACAAATACCTATCTAAAGGTAATTATTGATAGTCGGTTATTTAACTATCAATAAAGATGCGCAATATCATCAGATTCCAAATAATTTTCCAAATTATTTCATCTTCCAAAATATCTTTTACTAGATATAAAATTTCCACACTTTAAAAATAAATCAATATTTTTTTTTTCTAAAACAATTCCCCTTTCTTTTATAAATTCCATAGTGAATTTATATTTTTCAAAATATATACTGATATACGATTCTCAATCGATTTCAAATATTCATTTTCATTTTATCTTTAAGAAGATAAAATCTCAAAACGTTCATTTCATATTGGAAAAGCATTTCCCTACTTATTTAATAATAAGTATTTCACAAATCATTTATTTTCAACACTTGGAAAATATTCGATATACTTAAATCAAATTAAGTATATATTTCATTCTTTTAAGGAAATCATTCTTTTTAACAACATCTATTTGAGTCAAAACGAATGTTACGTAAAACATCGTTACGACGACTCAAAAATCACTAGTATAGGGATTCGAAATTAAAATAGATATGTAAATCCCAATACTAGATAAAAACATTTCCTTTCGGAAATCATTTACTATAACAACAGTGTTATAGTCCACCATTTCCTTATTTCTCGAAAACGTCTATTTCAACAATAAATGTTGAAATCAACACGTTTTAAAACATCTTTTAAAACAATTACTTCATTTCATAATATCATTTCTCCAAAACATATCCAATTTATTAAATAATATATTCACTGTCCAAAATCGTGAATATACTTCGTTATCCAAATTCAACATTTCTACACATTTTATTTAAAAGCTTATCCACTGTCCAAAATCGTGGATATAATTCCTTTAATTATCTTCTATATTTGATTTATCAAATCCAATTGATTTCGAATTTATAAAACAACGTTTATAAATTCCATTTCCATTTCCATTTTATAACAACTTCGATTTATACATCTTCTTTAATAACCCATTCAATTTATAAGTTAATATAACTTATAATTCATTTATCTTAAAAGAAATCGTTCTTTTAAACTTCTCAAAATTTAAAACTTTCAGATTTCATTAACTTATGAAATCCCATTTACACTTCATTTTAACTCTTATAGAAACTCGTTTTATAACACTAACATTTTAACTTTTAAAATGTCCACTTTATAAACCTTTTAAGTAAACTGTTTATAATATTTTAAAAATCTCAATTTAAACCATTTTATAAATCAATCAACCATTTATCCCAAAAATTACTTTTCGGTTATATTTCACAAAGATCTTAACTTTTATAACTTTAAAATTTGAACGTTTATTTATTTAAAATAAATCACTTCAAAAATTTAATAAAACGTAAAACTTCAAAGATCACTTTACAAATCCTTTTAAATTAAAAGTCGTTATTTTTAAAACTTGAATCCGATGATGCAACACATCAATTAGTCCATCACAACAGTCAATATCATATATCAATATGATAACAGATCTATATCAATATATCTGTAAATAAATAAATACTGGTGAGGAATCCAGTTGGATCCCTCCAACCTGTTTCCCTGCATCCACAGATGTTAGCACAATACCAATTCCGCTCCAGTACGGAATTATCGCGATATATGGGTTTTTATAAAAATCCGCTTACTAACGGCGCAATAGGGTCTCATCCGCTATACGAGGCGGGAAATCAATCAATCCAATATATACATATGCCAATATGTATATATTGCTATATATATAGATATATCCTATCATATCTAATAGCACGTCCAAATAACAATCAATAACTGCAATTCAAATTTAAATCTGAGTGAGAAGATCTCACCTTAGCTTTTAATTAGCAAACCAATCCAATCCTTCTTTTGTTTTCTCGACTTTAACCTTGTATAAACAATTTCATACAATCTATCAATATTCGAAAGACTGACCAATTAATTTTCGTTTCAATCGTTTTAGATTAACAAATTTCTCCTTTAATAATTTTATTTAACTACAATTTAACTTTAAAACTCAATTTCTCTTTACTAATCTATTAAATTAAATCGAATACCCTTTTAAAAATCTTAAGGTAATTAATATTAATTTTAAACCAATATTTTTTTTAAATTTCTAAACAAATCCCTTTGAACTGCCTATACACTTATAAAAATATTCTATATAGATTTTGAAAAATCTATTTTATATAAATGCTTATATTTTCCCAAAATCTAAAATAATTTCTGTTTTGCATATATATATTTTTAAGATTAAATAAATTTTCACTTTTAAACTTGATATTAAATCGAGATCAACAACAAAATGTACTTCACTGTAATCAAAAATTAAATCGAGGAAATGAAGTTCGTATACCTCACTTACGAACCCAGATCAATATCTCTGCCGATGCTCGAACGCGCCTACCAAAAAAAAATCAAACGCGCTTCCTCCATTCGAACGAACACCTCGTTCTTCCTCAGTCGCAGTCGAAACCCACTTCTCAAATACGAGACGAAGCCACCATCGATGTTCGACCACCCATCTTCCAGACGTTGCCACTGACCACCACTGCTTCGCCAAAAACAGCGACCCCAAAACTCAAGTTAACACCCACGTACGTGAGCTTTCCCCTTTGCCGCGATCGCACACGAGTCGCCGGAGCACACGACCAACAGCAGCCCTCACCGATTCCACTTCGAGATGCTCGAAATCGAGCTCGCCCTTAATCGCGACCACCCAGGTTAACGACTTCGCGAAAACTGCTCGCGAAACCCCCAAGTCGAACTCCACTTCGAGATGATCTGTCCCCCGTCTCCACGCCACCATCACAGTCGAGACCATCGTCGCCAGTCGCAGTCGCGTTCGACCCCACCTACGTCACTATTCGAACGAAATCCCCTCACTTGCCGTCCCCTTACGCGAGTGCCACCACGCTGCTCGAAATCGAGCTCGCCGCGAGCAGCTGCTGCCTTTGTCGATTTGGGAGGGATGGAAGAAAACGCTCTGCCATTTTCTTTTCTTTGTTTGATTTCGTTCGAACTGATATTCTGATTTTAAATGAGAAGCTCGGTTTTGTTTTAAAGAGGGAGGGGATAAAATTGAACGAGGTATGGTTTGCACGCCTTCAGCCGTGATTTTCTCTACGTGATTATAGGCGTGGGTTAAGGGAGATGAGTGTTGCTGACATTGACCATTTTTATTTTTAAAATTAAAATTTTAATTTGAATTCGATTTAAGCTTAACGCGTTTATTCTCCATACGGTCACAAAACAACTCCGAAAAATACGAAATTTGAAATCCGACAATAATTCAACGTTACGGACCCAATGGAACTGGTTTCGTCGAATTCCGAGACTGTTTGAAAAATGACTATTTTTAAATATCGATTCGAACGATATAATTTCAAAACTGAACAAAACAGTTTTAAATTTGATTCTGAAGCTTCTGTTATCTTCAGTAATATCAATACGAATTTTAAAAGCTTTCGAAATATTTTTCTTCAACTTCAAATTGAAGATTTAAATTTTTATTCGACTATCAATAGATTAAATTTTATAATTTAATCGCCAAATTCAAAGTTATATCGGGGATTCAAATTAAATCATCGTTCAAATATTTAAAATTAATTAAATATTCTCAATTTAATTTGTTCAAAATTCTGGGTCGTTACAGGAGAGAATGTAGACTGCACTGTTTTACTCAACTTATTTGACTTTGTAGACTGCACTGTTGGTAATCAAGCAACGAACATGAATTTAATTGTTATATATGTTGTCGTATTTTGTTAGTACCATTTGTGGAAACTTGTTTGTGAATGCTTGTAGTATGTGACTTATTTTGTTGAAAAACTACTATCGAATTGATTATGGATATTATATTTGATTGTGAGATTAGCATGTTTTTGCAATTATTTGAATATGATGATCATATGATTGATTGTTTGTATATGCTAATTATGTGATTTAATTGTTTGTTTGAATATATGAAAATTATGCGATTGATCGTTCGTTTTAATATGAATAGTATATAAGCGATTGCTGGAAATGGTATAAACCATCAACCGTAAATAGTAGCATTTAAAATATGCTACCAAACAACCAATAACTTTTAGTAGCGTTTCAGAAATGCTACAGAAACAAATGTAAACTAATATAAAAATTATACAGTTGCATTTTAAAAACGCTACTGAAAATCAGAAAAAGCATATAAACAAAAAATGCAACCAAAAAATGAAGACTTATGGTAGCGTTTTTTAAACCCTACAGAAAAAACCTATAGCTGCATTTAAAAGTGACTTTTGGTAGCGTTTTTTAAATCCTACAGAAAATACCTATAGTTGCATTTAAAAGTGACTTTTGGTAGCGTTTACTACAACGCAACAAAAAAATTTAGACTTTTAGTTGCATGTCGTATAGCAGCGTTCTCTAAAACGCTACCATAAGTTATGGTAGCGTTTTTTCAACGCTACCAAAAGTCTTTTCTGGTGTAGTGATGATTTTGTAAACTGTTGTTTAGATGAAATTATATCAACCTTATGTACTAATCTTAAGTACATGACCTTATAGAAAGAAACTAACTCAACTTCACTCACAATTAATCGTAAATTGTCCAACAATGTCTAATTACTCCTTATCGATGCATCATTATGTATCACATGGAGGAGTGATTTTGAGATTGAATCTATATTCATTTTTAGGTACATTTGGAACTCTTTCCAATATACTCACTTATTCAACCAAATCAAATCATTTTATTCTATTGCATGTTATTTTATTTACTTTTCTTTTATATTCTATGATTTTATCATAAAATTACAACATGTGTATCTAATACACATGTTCATGTTGGTAATAAATCATCGATGAATATAACAAAGTATGTGGAACCCTTTTGGTATTAATAGACTTGTGATTGCATACATCAGTATGTATTAATTCAAAGAGTTCATCAACTCTTATGATGCTCCCACTGAATGGGTGCATAGTCATTAATTGTTTGAGATATAATTAACCTGTATCATATGATTCATAATCATATAGTAAAATTATTTCTCAAAACTACGGCTTAGTCTATAATTCCAAAACAACTGTAAATAATATTAGATACATATGTATTTTTGTTCCATCACTTTTACTATGAAAACAAAGTCCATAATATAGTTCTATTTCATAATGAATATTCCCAATACTCATATTGAAATATAGTTATATCTATTTATCAGTCAATACCAAAAATAAACATTATTTCACAAATAATGTTCGGCACATTTTACGAAAACAATTTTCGTAATTTGATGCAATCATTAGGTACTATATGACATGCTCCCACTATTTCCACCATTACTATAATAGCGTACTAAATTTAGAGGTCCACCATTCACTTAATATTGTTAATATTATTTACTTATTTCATATGCTGCAACTAGTTTATAGAGGAGGGTTCTTTGATCAAATATCTTGAATTCAAAGAAATAAATGTTAAAGAAAACAATTTTCTATATGAAAATACATTTTGAAATGAAAAATCATATTTCATATTCCAATATTAAGTATCAGTTATTATTACAATTCTTGTTTCCAATGTTTCTCTATGAAGCAGAAGTGACTATTCATTCTCTTCATTCCAACTTTACCTTAAATTACATCTATTCTTATACATTCGTTTATCTTTCAAATTGTCAAACTATTCAAAAGAAAACCTTACTACAATATCATAACAAACCTTTTACAAAAGCGCATTCGATTATTCTTAACATTTAAGACATCAAATATGTTGCACTTTATGTAAATCGATCAAGATGACATTTCAACGATCGAGTTCTTAGATGTATCTCATAGTTTATGGTCTTGTGTTACATTAACACAATATGGTCCTTTTGAAATTATTCAAGTTGAATACATGATCTTAAAATACTGTTTATTGGCTTACTTCGAATGAACTAACTTCATCGAAATATTGTACCCCACCAACTATGACTATTCACCATATAACATTTATATGTGAAAATACATGGATCAAATATCCATAGTCTTGAATTGCATTTAGAGTTCAAAAACTCATAAAATGCAATACACGGTCTAAACCAAATAAACATATAAGTGCCCAACTTACGAATGTATTAAGTAGTCGAAATTGGGCACTTGCATGGGTATAGAAACAATATATATAACATGCAATTAGAATTATTAGTAAGTATATATTATATTTCTATTTGTCAACTTTCAATTCAGTTTGTTTATATATGTAATTGACAAACGTTTTATCAATCATATTAAATGCACAAATTTATCATTGTAGATAATTATAAAACTATATAGCATATGTTCTTACAATATTAGAAAGGTTAAATGTTACCATTTCATTTTTCTAACAAGGCTTCCACTAGTCTTTTATATTTCTCCAAACCCTAAGATGAAACATAGAAGTCTTACAACTTCACTAGTGGGTGTTATGACTCGTTTGTTTTGGTATTCTGACCTTGAGTTTGCTCAACAAATCATAGCCCCACAAATGATGGATAACTCATTATTGGTTGTATCATATACAACTCCTAACCCATTTTTCCTTGTTCTAATCTCATTTCAACCTTGAGTTTGCTCAACAAATTGAAAGAGATTATTCACTCATACCTACCATATCGTGATGGCCTAAGTATAGTATATGTACCTTGAGTTTGCTCAACAAATACATATAGTTATCTTACCTCATATGTTCAATATATTAATAATACTACGCATAACATCCCTAACTTGAGTTTTCTAAACAACTAAGGAGTATGTTAGTAATTTATTAATATATGGTAGAGGACAACATTATATTGAAGATTCATAATCTTTAATTTATATATTGAGTGATATCGACTTATAGAATAATATATTTCTTATGAAATACCCCAGCGATTCAAGTGTCAAACACATCAGAAATCATGGTATATGTACATTTACATATGTATTTATTTCTCAAGTCTATTTGGGTTTCTTTAATGTTCCACATTTAGTTTATACACATATCATATAAGTTTTATTGTTATATAAATTTTATATTTCATATTACTTATATGATAGTCTTACGTATAATATATCATTAATTAAACCTTATCTAATTAATTTTAATCAATTAACTCTTTAATTAATTTTAAATTTGTATTCCAATATAACTTTTATATTGGACATATCTACTATAACATTTATAGTGTATATTATAACCTTTATAGTGTAACACACATATATCATATATATGTGCATTTTATTTAATTAATTAACCTTTAATTAATTTATTCAATTAAATAATTTTAATTTTAATTTATTAATTTCAAATTTTATCTTGTATACATACACTTATACTTATGTTATCTTAAACATTTTAAAATAACATAACATATATCAACATATGTAATACATGCATATATGCATTAATTAATTAACATATTTAATTAATTTATTTTATTAATCTTATTTATAAATTTAAAATTTGAAATTATTATATAAATATTTTAAAACATTTTGAAAATATCATTATCCTTTCAAACATTTTTAAAACTTATGTGGTATTATAATTTTTATAACAAACATGTTTTATTTTAAATTTAATTATTAAATTTAAAATCTTTAACATTAATTTTCAAAATGATTTTGAAATTTAGCCAAAGGCCCAAATTAAGTTGGGCCTTTTCTATTAGGAGCAACCTTTGGGCTCACTTCACCTTTCGGGCCATGCCGTTAACTAGGTAAGATAGGGTACTTAATTACCTGATTCCAATCCTAGACATTACCTTTCTAGACACCGTACTAAGTGAGCAAGCTTAATTAGTTAGCCTGATATGACTAATTTAGACCGCATAAGCTATTGGGCTTTGATAACATTATTAGAACTGGACTAGCCCGCAATGGAAGTTATGAGTGAATTTCAAAATTTTTACCCTATTGAATCTTTTATTGGGCCTATTAAGTCTAACTGAATTAGAACATTTCTAAATTTCATTTAAATAAAATCATTTATTATTTTATTTTTTTTTGTAAATGGGTAAACTTTTATTAAGGCATTACAGCCCGAAACCAAAAGCAGCCCACGCTGGACCAATACAAAGTACAAAAATTCCAAAAAGTAACTGAACCCTTTACAAAAACAAACTTTACATCTTCCTCACTCAGACAACACGGACTCATGGCGGCCGATAGCTCGTTCCTGGGTTTCCTTCCTTTGGATAATTCCGATCCTCTTCTACAACACGAGCTGCGTCTTGTACCTGCATGGTAAGAAGATTCCCCTTAATCCTCTTGAGAATTAGCTGAATGTCTCCTATTGCTAGCTTACTGACTTCCATTTCTTTTCTATGCTTGCTTTGGAAAATTCTACGATTCCTCTCCTTCCAAATGCTCCAAACAGTCGTAGTGATGGCAATTTTGTTCAATTTGGATTCAAAGTCTTTATCGCATCCACTCCGAGTCAGGTAATCGGTTTGTTCAGCTAAGTTATTAGAGTGAGGGGTTAGGTTTAAATACTTGTTGCACGCAATCCACACCAATTTAGCGAAATTACATTCGAAGAATAAGTGTTCATGTGTTTCTAAACTCTGGTTGCATAGGATGCAATCAGTCTCATTAATCAATCCCCATTCGATAATCTATCTCTGGTAGGTAATCTCTTCAGAATCGCCTTATAAGAAGTGAAGGCCATTTTCGGGTTGTTCACATGGTCCCATATGATTTTGCTCCATGTTGCCTTACTGTCTTTTAGCCTAATTTCATTCCAAGTAGCCTTAGTGGAAAAATTATTGCCAGTAGGCTTCCAGACCCATAAGTCCATCTCTCTACCGTGATAAATAGGCATGTATTGTATGACATCCTTTTTGTCTTGGTTTATTGGAAGTGAAGAACAATCCCACCCATTATTCTTTATCACTTCTTTCACTTTAATCTTCGGGCATCCAAAATCGGAGAAAGTATGAATTCCCAGTATATCAATCAATGATTCACCTTGGATCCAAGGATCACTCCATAAGTCAGTTTCCATTCCATTTGCTATTTCACGAGTACACAGTGACGCTAATGTGTCTCTGGTCTTTAAAATTGCCTTTCAATTTGTTGAAGCGTTATTATCAATGGGAATTTTCCAGAAATTGCCTTTGATGTATCTTTTCCTCATCCAGTTACCCCATAATCCTTTACCATTAATAATTCTCCACGCTTGTTTAAGGGTATGAAAAGTTCTCATATCTTTAAGTCTTCTAAGACCCACACCCCCTTCGTCTTTGGGCTTGCATAATTTATCATATTTGATTTTATGTATACCACCTTTCCAAATGAAATCAGCACAAACCCTTTCAATTTTTTGAATAGAAGCATCAGGGAGTTGAAATGTCTGCAGCCAGAAGTTAACTTTAGAATGAATAACAGTGTGTACCAATTCTATTCGACCTGCAAGAGATAGCAGTTTGGAACTCCATCCCTGCATTCTATCCCTGATAGATGATATGAGGACTACACATTCTCCATCTGTAATTTTATTTGTAGATAGTGGAATCCCTAAGTATTTGACCGGCAGGTTCCCTTCCTTCACTTTTAGGATATCCATCACATCTGCTCTCCTTTTACAAGTTTTGTTAAAATAGCATTTGGTTTTCTGTTCATTCAGTTTTAATCCACAACACTTATCTAAGTTATTAAAAATTTCTTTGATAGCTGAAGCTGATTCTTTACAGGATTTTATACAGATGAGCAAATCATCTGCATAGAGTAAGTGACTCATAGTAGGCTGGAAGTTAAAAATAGTCTGAATAAGCTTGTGATGAGTAGCCAACTCCATTTATAAGGTGAAGTATTCCATGGCAATTGCAAACAAATAAGGGGATAGAGGATCACCCTACCGAATGCCTCTATTGGACCCAATGAAACCTTTTGGTATACCCTTAATCAGTATAGAGAAGGTAGGAGTAGATATACATTCATTTATTAGATTCACAAATTTTATAGGGAATCCCATAGCAAAGAGCATGTGGATAATAAATTGTCTACTAATTTTGTCATATGCTTTGTGAAGGTCAACTTTTAGACAAAATTTATCAGTGCCTGGTTTATTGAAATTCCTTACCAATTCATGAGCCATAAGCGAATTTTAAGAGATGCTTCTACCCTTAATAAAATCATTTATTTTATTTAAATTCAAATATATTAAGATATGAAATTAATTTTATTTGATTTAGTTTATATATAAATGTATCATATATATATATATCTGTGTGTGTGTGTGTGAGTGCATGTGTAACATAATAATCCGTGAAAGGTATAATATGCCCATATGTAGATGTTGGCATTCACATCGCAACAGACATATTAGCTCATTTTGTATGTCATGTATGTTGTCCAAATATGTGCATGTATACGTGTTATAAAATACACACACATACACATGTATGTATAAATATACTATATATAATATATGAACATAAAACATTTATATATAGATATATATATATATATAAAGAGAGAGAACAATTAATAAAAATTATTTATAATTCAAAATTAACTTATTTTTGAAAACATAATAATTTTAGTGTTTAATTTGTATATATTATAAATAAAATAATGTTTTCATCCATAAATAATTAACATAAAATAATCTATTAATGAAAATTCAAAATTTACAATTTTCAAAAATCTAGGATCATAAACTAGAGCTTAAGAAAAATCTGGAGATTTTTCAAAGTTGAATTATTATTTTTAAAAACAAATACATTGATTTTGGCAATAATTATTTAATATAAAATAATATATTACTAAAAATTCAAATTTTAAAATTTCAGAAATTCTAGGATCACGTATGAAAGGTTATGAAAAATTTTGAAGAATTTTTAAACTAAATTATTATTTTTAATAAATCATAAACAGTTTTTCCAAAATAATTTTAATTATTAAAAATAATAAATTTATTGAAAAATCCCTAAATTTTTTCTATATGTTTCTGAAATGACATAATATTTTTTGAAAATATAAAATTGAACTTTTAATGTAATAATTATTTTATATATAATAAATAATTCAAAAATTGAATAAATGTTAATTTAAAAATATGAATATATATATGATAATTAATTTTCGAATTTGTAAATTCATACTATATATAAATAAGTGTACTAAAATCTTTAAATCATATATATATATATATATATATATATATCTTATATATGCATATATGCTATTATGAGAGAGAAATATACACTAATATATATATATATATATGAATTTATTAATAAATGTATATAAAACAATTCTTAATGACAAAAATTGATTTTGTATAGTAAACAACATTTGTCTATATATAAATCAAATTGTATAATAAACAAATTATGCACATAACCAAACTGATTTGTGACAACCACATCTACTTACAAAATATCACCCAACTAAACATATAGTAGCAATAAATTTAAACAGATATGAAATTGCTCATTATAGGATCATAAAATATAATTTAATTACTGTAATATGAATTAAAATTACCAATTTAATGATGGCTTTGAATCCACGTCAAAGCAATGACTTCCCTTCCTTTTACTGTTCTTGATTCATCAGATTGCAAGTACGGAATCACCGACCTTTAACTATCGAATAGTATTATTTTAATTTAAAATATATTTGAGAATTTTGGAGTGGATTTAGAGCTATGTTTTAACCAGCAATGTAGAAGGTAATGGTGGCCAAAAAGGTTAGTAATTGATTTTAGATATATATATATATATAGGGTTGTATAGAGAGAAACGAGGAAAACCTTTTTACCCATTCTCACTTTATCTCAACCCATTATCTCCAAGCCTTCCTTATGTTTTAGCCACCCCTAGACCTTCCCAAAACCGAAATTTTACAGCCCTAATGATGGGCCTTAAACTCATCTAAGCCCAAGCCAAAATACTATGCAATTAAATCTAATTTAATCGCTTCTCGATATTGTATATCGATCGATATACTTATAACTGTTATAAATATATATAACATTATTTATTGCTCAAATCATATTCAAATTTTATAATTAATATTTCATAAATATTAATTAGTTTAATTAATTTATAACAATTATAAACTAATTAAATTGTTCGGTCTTAAGGGAATTCATCATTTCGGCTGTGTAACTCTTGGGTGTAAATTTGGTCAGCGATTAACATCGAACTATTCTAATGTTAACGTTCACACATCACTTAGCAGGTAGTATGACATTATGGCCAAATTCATTGTTTACTCATTTTCGGTAAAATCCAATTTTAGTTTAATAAGCGTTACCCGGTTGTGACATTTGTTTACACCAATTCTCTTCGTCAAAACTATATCACTTTTGTGACGACCGCCCATGACCCCTGCACCGAATCTAAAGATAGAGCGCTGTAAAGTGTGCCAGGCGACCATGGACGATTGTCAAGGTAAGATTTAAAATGACAGAATCTATCGTATTACTCACAGCGCATGGACAAAATACAATAGAACATATGTATAGTGAAGCTTTACAGAACAAAATGACATCATATAAAACTCCATAATAGTTGAATACAAGCATCCACATAGTCAATACATCCAGCCTCACTACATATCTCTCAGAGAATACAAAACAGCGGAATATCCAGTACATATAATAAGAAGATAATATGCAACCCTCTAGCTCGTCTTCGATATCAGCGTCGTGAGAAGAGAACAGCACCTATCACCTGCTACCTAGTCTGCCCGTCCCAAAATGGACGAACAGCCCAAGGCAATAAGAATTAAAACCAAAAAGCCTTGAGTCAGACAACAGTCTTAGTGAGCAGTAAATTAACTAACAACATACCAAAAGAGCATAAAGGAAAAGGAATAGGAATACAACCCTCCCACTCCAACATCATTCTACAGTGATAGCCCCCAGACACACACTAAGCAGAAGCAAACATAGCAGAGCATACAATTTAAAGTAAAGCTACTATCACTCGAGTCAAGGGCGATGTTTTCCAAGTACCAAGGCCTAAATCAGATAAGCACCCAGAAAATACCGCTCTTGAGTCCGAAATGACGTTACAACCAAACATCCATGACTCTGGCTATCACTGTTATCATTGCTTCGATATCACCGTTAATTGAATGACCGGCACATTCTTTCAGCCATCCGTCAAGGGCTAATGGAAACCCCGGTTCTAGACATAACCCCCGCACGTCGTCGCAGCCCGTGCCTAGGACTATCGAATCTGCCCAGAGTACTCGACCATCAACAGTTAGCCGTTGGGACTATCGAATATGCCCAAACGTACTCTTACTTAGAGCATGCTAGAACCTTCAACAACGATGCTATCCAAGCCTCCTAGTCATCCTCCTCGACGACTATTCTCATATCCATTCATTATCCTCAACTCGAATCATATCACTGAGTTATCAACATGCTTGGAATGATCCCGTCTGGATTAGACCAAGTCTTCATCACATGATTGCCTCGCTTCATTACATCCTCGCAAAGCCTCATCTCAACATCACATCATCAAATCTATGCATAAGAGCTTCATCATCCCGCTACATATGCCACGAGCAGCTTTTTCCAATTCAAGAGCCTTTCCCTTAGCTTTTGAATCACCTTCGATCTAAATCTAATCATCAATCTCTAGTTCATAACAATCAGTCAAATCAAACATCAATCCAAGCAATCAAGCATTCAAAAATGATCTAAGTAGCCAATTATAACAATAATGGCATTTTCGTAATTAAAAGGTTGAAAGTCCAATAAGCATGAAAACGTGGATTATATCTCTATAACTTGATGAATGAACTTGCATAGGTTAACATATGATAAAATGGATGTAACATCATCATAAACAATGGATCTATATGGATCTACACTTTGGATGAAGAAAATGCATGGAAATCTCTATTTTAACACCAAATCGAGCCAACAATCCGATATACTCCTTTGGATCCGTGTGAGAGATAATCACCACTCACCAAATCACCTAAACAACCTCAAATCAACACGCTTCAGATCTGGACAGTGAAGGATCAAGCTTGATCTATCACGAATCCGCTTCAAACGATGAAATCTCTCTTGAAAAGATGAAGATCTTCAACTTTAGCTCTTGAATCTTCAATCTTGATCTTTGATTTGGATGGAAGTAAGCACTAGATTAGAGTGGAGAAAAGAAGTGAAGAAGTGTAGAAGTCAAGCTCTCAAAATGGCAGCACTCGTCGCTTCAAAATCCGGATCCCAAAAATGAAGAGAAGCTCTCCTATTTATAGCTGAAATCCTTATCTCGTCTGTCTCCATGAGTCGTTTACGACTCACGACTCAAAGCCCTACGACTCAACGACTTAACACACTTCAGCCTATGACTCACGACAAATCAGCTATCTCCTAAGTCGTCTCCGACTTATAGTATGCGCCTACGACTCACCAGACCCCCTGTCTACGACTTAAATGCGCACGCCTTACTTGGTTAGACGACTCAACTACTAACTCGTATACGACTCATCACAATGGCTACGACTCATCCACTTGCGCGAGTTATCACCTACGCGCGACTCAACAGCTTACGACTCATCCCTTAACTCGTCCACGACTTAACTGTTAGACGAGATAACCCATTCTACGACTCATCAAACAACAGGGATACGACTCATCAGATAACAGGGTACGACGCATCAGATGACTTGGGTACGACTCATCAGATAACAGGGTACGACTCATTAGATGACTTGGGTACGACTCATCAGATGACTTGGGTACGACTCATCAGATAACAGGGTACGACTCATCAGATGACTTGGGTACGACTCATCAGATAACAGGGTACGACTCATCAGATGACTTGGGTACGACTCATCAGATGACTTGGGTACGACTCATCACCTTAACTCGGTCACGACTTAACTGCTACAACTTAAGCCTTATCTCGCCCAGTCCTTAAGTCGCGCCTACCCCTTAAGTCGTTCAAACGACTTATCCTTACACCCTTAACTAGCCAAACCTCTGAGTCGCTCCTATCCCCTAAGTCGTATACGACTCACGACTTACACTAAGTCGTTCACGACTCAGGACTTAGCCATTTTCGCCTAAAATCTGAAATGGCTCAAAAACTCTAAAATTCCAGATTCTGACGAACTTGTCGATTCGTAAAAAAAAATACAGGTCGTTACATTCTCTCCCCCTTAGGAATTTCGCCCTCGAAATTCCAAACAAACAAAGCAATCGAAGACTATTCTGTACGCCTACCAACCATAACAATCAGCAAACCATGCATCCAATTCTAGCTTAGCGTACAGAATTCTAAGACTTAGAACAAGTTACAATGTTGTTAGATGATACGACACCTTAGGGCCATACCTTGAAGAGTTCGGGATGAGCTGCTTTCATCCTCTCTTCCACCTCCCACGTACAGTCGTTATCATCATCACTCCATTGTATCTTGAGCAACTTAACTACCTTCCTCCTAAGCTGTTTCGTGTCGGTTTCAACAACACGAAGCGGCTTACGAGGTCTTCTATCGACTGGATCAACTTCGAAGTCTTCACAGCTATCAGCAGAAACCACTGTATTCGAGTCGTGCACATACTTCCGTAGATATGATACATGAAAAACATTGTGCACACCCGACATCTTCTTAGGTAACTCCAACCTATAGGCGAGCTTTCCAATTCGCTCGATGATCGGGAATGGTCCAACAAATCTCGGAGTCAATTTTCCTTTCTTCCCGAATCGAATAACATTCTTTAGTGGAGAAATCTTCACAAAAACCATATCTCCTGCGACGAATTCCAAATCCTTTCGACGCTTATCAGCATAACTCTTTTGATGGTCTTGGGCTGCCTTCATTCGTTGCCGAATGATTTCTATACAATCTGAAGTCTGACGAATCATCTCTGGCCCAAGCATCAGCTTTTCTCCAGTTTCCAACCAACATGTTGGAGAGTTACACGGTCTTCCATACAATGCCTCATACGGTGCTATACCAATGCTTGACTGGTAACTGTTGTTGTACGCAAATTCCACCAAATGAAGGTGATCTTCCCATGATCCTCCGAAGTCCAAAACACATGCTCTTAGAAGATCTTCCAAAACTCGGTTGACTCTCTCGGTCTGACCATCTGTTTGGGGATGATAAGCTGTACTCAAACACAACTCGGTTCCCAAGACTTCCTGGAAGCTCTTCCAAAATCCACTAGTGAACAATGGGTCTCGATCGCTCACTATACTCTTCGGAATACCATGAAATCGAACTATCCACTTAACATACAACTCAGCCAACTTTGATGCAGTCCTAGTCGATCGAACAGGAATGAATCATGCACTCTTAGTCAGACGATCCACAATGACCCAAATCCCTTCATTTCCCGTTCTGGTTCTAGGCAATCCATCGATAAAATCCATCGACACTTGTTCCCACTTCCATGTAGGAACTTCTAATGGTTGAAGCAATCCGCTTGGCTTCTTCTGTTCGGCTTTTACCAACTGGCAGTTCATACATTTGGAAATAAAATTTCCAACATCCTTCTTCATACCTTCCCAATAGTAGGTTCTCTTCATATCCCGATACATCTTATTTCCACCGGGATGAATTGTCAACTTCGAGTGATGACTTTCCTTCAGAACTTCACCCCTCAATTCATCTATATCGGGAACAACTAGTCGTCCTTGCTTCCGAAGCCAACCCTCTCGATCGACCTCGAATCCTTTATCCTTTTCTGGATCCAATCCAGATTCCAATTCACGGATAATCTTGACAAGCTTATCATCTCGCTTTTGGCTCTCACCAATCCTTTCCACAAGAGTGGGTCTTATTGATAAGTTTGCCAACATCTCAGGTTCCAATTCGCATCTAGTCCTGAAGTCAAATCCAGCTAAATACTCGAGATTCTTCCATTCAGAAAACATGGCTCCCAATCCTGCATGTCTTCGACTTAACGCATCCGCCACTGCGTTACCTTTTCCCGGAGTATAAGCTATACCAAAATCATATGATGCCAAAAACTCTAGCCAACGTTGCTGCCGAAGATTCAAATCCTTTTGGGAGAAAAGATACTTCAAAGATTTATGATCTGTAAACAACTCGAATCGAACTCCCAATAGATAATGTCTCCACATCTTCAGAGCAAATACAATCGCCGCTAATTCCAAATCATGAGTTGGGTAATTCCTTTCATGCGGCTTCAGTTGTCGACTGGCATACGCAACAACTTTATCCTTCTGCATCAGCACTGCTCCAAGTCCAGTACCACATGCGTCGGTGTAAACCACCATCTCATCATTCCCACTTGGAATAGTCAAAACAGGAGCACTCGTCAATCGCTCTTTCAGGATTCCGAAAGCTTGCTCACACTTAGCATCCCAACTGAACGCTTGGTTCTTTTTCGTCAATCCTATTAACGGTGCAGCTACCTTGGAGAAGTCTTTGATAAACCGTCGATAATATCCTGCTAATCCAAGAAAACTTCTCACATCGGATGCATTCTTAGGTCTAATCCAATCCTGGATTGCTGCCACCTTAGCGGGATCAACCGCTATTCCACTTCCAGAAATCACATGGCCTAAGAACCTCACTTCACTCTTCCAGAAGTGACACTTCGAAAACTTAGCCTTCAGCTGATGTTTCCGCAAGATTTCCAAAACCATACGCAAGTGCGTCTTGTGCTCCTCTTCCGTTCTGGAATAAATCAGAATATCATCTACGAACACAAGTACGAACTTGTTCAACTGATCTCTGAACACTCTATTCATAAGATCCACAAAATATGCTGGCGCGTTAGTCAATCCAAACGGCATTACCAGCTACTCAAAGAAACCAGATGGTGTCCTAAAAGCGGTCTTCGGCACACTATCCTTAGCTACTCTCAACTGGTGAAATCCCGTTGCCAAATCCATCTGAGAAAACACCTTAGCTTCGTGAAGCTGATCAAACAAGTCATCTATCCTCGGCAATGGATACTTGTTCTTCTTAGTCACCTTATTCAGCTCACGATAATCCACACACAATCTCAACGACCCATCTGCCTTGGTTGCAAACACAACTGGTGCACCCCACTCGGACACACTACGCCGAATGAATCCTTTCTGTAAAAGGTCATCAACTTGCACCCTCAACTCCTGCTGTTCCCTAGGCGCCATCCGCCTAAGAGGCATCACAACAGGTCTGGCCCCTTCAACAAGATCTATCCGAAACTCGATCTCTCTATGCGGCGGCAACCCTTTGACTTCGTCAAAGACATCCTCGAATCCATTTGCGATTGGCACTAAAGACAGTCCATCCCGTGGAACAACTAGCGAATACATGAAGCTCATGAAGACGCCTTCCTCATGCTTACATCGTATCACAACCTTTCGCCCCTCCACATTCTCGACTGTCACCTCCAGCCTCTCACAATCAACCTTAGCCGCATACTTCCTAAGCCAGTCCATACCCAAAATAATTCCGAACCCCGCAAAGTTCAGAACAAAGCAATCACAAACAAAAGAGCAACCATGAATCGATACAACTAGACCATGGCATAACATACACAAACAAGACGAACCCCCAACTGGATTAGTCACAACCAATGGCCTATCAACAATATCCGGTTCCAAACCTAACCGGCCTACGAGTTCATTACAAACAAACGAATGCGACGCTCCAGTATCAAACAAAACTCTAACTGGAACACCACATAGGAAAAGAGTACCTTGAACAACCACACTCTTTCCTTTCTCTTCAGCAGTAGGAGCTTTTGAAGACGACGAAACAGCTCCCAAAGCATAAGCTTGCACAATCTGCTTATCTCTTCTCGGTTCTGGACAATTCTTCCTGAAATGTCCCGGCTTGTCACAGTTGTGACACTTCATCGGTGCCTTCGGATTCTTACAATCCTTAGAGAAATGGCCCTTCTGCTGACAATTGTAGCAAGTCACCTCGCCTTTCGGCTTCTTCTGGCCATCCTTACCCTTCTGCTGCTGCTGCTTCCTCTTTTGGTTTCCACCCTGCTGTGGTTTAGATTCTTCCTTGGTCACAGCAACAACAGATCCTTCCTTAGGAAACAGACTCTCATGCCTAAGAGCTTTCTCTACAAGCTTCTCAAATGAATCGTCCAAATGATCCACCAACTGTCTCCCAAGATAACTATCCAAGCCGGTCACAAACTTCTCATTCTTCTGATAAGCAGACTTAATATATGACCGGGCATATTTGGACAAAGCTTCAAACTCAGAAACATACTCAAGAACAGATCTTCCACCTTGCTTGAGCTCCACAAACTTCTTGAACAGAACAGACTTCTGAGCTGTAGAAATGAACTTAGCTTCAAATCTGACTTGGAATTGCTCCCAAGTAATCTCTTCCTCCGCAGTATTGATGGTAATAGAGTTCCACCAATCAGAGGCTCTCCCTTGAAGCTGCCTTGATGCCAACTTCCTCTTAGTTGCATCATCAATTCCCAAATCACCAAAGATCCTTCTACAAGCATCTATCCACCTCTGGACCTCAATAGTTGATTCTGTTCCTAAGAAAACCTTCCCTCCAAGAGCAGTATAGTCCTTGCACAACTTAGCAAAATCCACTGGTTTCGGAGTTTGGACTTGAACTCCAACATCAACTGCTGCCCCCAGAACTGGTATCCTTCTCATGATCGAAGTCATCATAGCTTCGAACATGGCTGCATAATCAGCAGTCTCTTCAGTAGCACGGCCTTCCCTAGCAGCTGGTCTCCCTCTTCGACTCATTCTCAATATCTATAAAAAGGAATGATTAGAACATCTAGAGAAACAACTGCATAAAGGACTCAAACTCTACTAAGCTACTATATTATATATAGTAATCATCCATCAAAATACAATTACGTCTCTCATACGTAGTTACGACAACGAGCGTTGGGTAAAATCGATTAACCAATGCTCTGATACCAAATGTGACGACCGCCCATGACCCCTGCACCGAATCTAAAGATAGAGCGCTGTAAAGTGTGCCAGGCGACCATGGACGATTGTCAAGGTAAGATTTAAAAAGACAGAATCTATCGTATTACTCACAGCGCATGGACAAAATACAATAGAACATATGTATAGTGAAGCTTTACAGAACAAAATGACATCATATAAAACTCCATAATAGTTGAATACAAGCATCCACATAGTCAATACATCCAGCCTCACTACATATCTCTCAGAGAATACAAAACAGCGGAATATCCAGTACATATAATAAGAAGATAATATGCAACCCTCTAGCTCGTCTTCGATATCAGCATCGTGAGAAGAGAACAGCACCTGTCACCTGCTACCTAGTCTGCCCGTCCCAAAATGGACGAACAGCCCAAGGCAATAAGAATTAAAACATAAAGCCTTGAGTCAGACAACAGTCTTAGTGAGCAGTAAATTAACTAACAACATACCAAAAGAGCATAAAGGAAAAGGAATAGGAATACAACCCTCCCACTCCAACATCATTCTACAGTGATAGCCCCCAGACACACACTAAGCAGAAGCAAACATAGCAGAGCATACAATTTAAAGTAAAGCTACTATCACTCGAGTCAAGGGCGATGTTTTCCAAGTACCAAGGCCTAAATCAGATAAGCACCCAGAAAATACCGCTCTTGAGTCTGAAATGATGTTACAACCAAACATCCATGACTCTGGCTATCACTGTTATCATTGCTTCAATATCACCGTTAATTGAATGACCGGCACATTCTTTCAGCCGTCCGTCAAGGGCTAATGGAAACCCCGGTTCTAGACATAACCCCCGCACGTCGTCGCAGCCCGTGCCTAGGACTATCGAATCTGCCCAGAGTACTCGACCATCAACAGTTAGTCGTTGGGACTATCGAATCTGCCCAAACATACTCTTGCTTAGAGCATGCTAGAACCTTCAACAACGATGCTATCCAAGCCTCCTAGTCATCCTCCTCGACGACTATTCTCATATCCATTCATTATCCTCAACTCGAATCATATCACCGAGTTATCAACATGCTTGGAATGATCCCGTCTGGATTAGACCAAGTCTTCATCACATGATTGCCTCGCTTCATTACATCCTCGCAAAGCCTCATCTCAACATCACATCATCAAATCTATGCATAAGAGCTTCATCATCCCGCTACATATGCCACGAGCAGCTTTTTCCAATTCAAGAGCCTTTCCCTTAGCTTTTGAATCACCTTCGATCTAAATCTAATCATCAATCATCTAGTTCATAACAATCAGTCAAATCAAACATCAATCCAAGCAATCAAGCATTCAAAAATGACCTAAGTAGACAATTATAACAATAATGGCATTTTCGTAATTAAAAGATTGAAAGTCCAATAAGCATGAAAACGTGGATTATATCTCTATAACTTAATGAATGAACTTGCATAGGTTAACATATGATAAAATGGATGTAACATCATCATAAACAATGGATCTATATGGATCTACACTTTGGATGAAGAAAATGCATGGAAATCTCTATTTTAACACCAAATCGAGCCAACAATCCGATATACTCCTTTGGATCCGTGTGAGAGATAATCACCACTCACCAAATCACCTAAACAACCTCAAATCAACACGCTTCAGATCTGGACAGCGAAGGATCAAGCTTGATCTATCACGAATCCGCTTCAAACGATGAAATCTCTCTTGAAAAGATGAAGATCTTCAACTTTAGCTCTTGAATCTTCAATCTTGATCTTTGATTTGGATGGAAGGAAGCACTAGATTAGAGTGGAGAAAAGAAGTGAAGAAGTGTAGAAGTCAAGCTCTCAAAATGGCAGCACTTCGTCGCTTCAAAATCCGGATCCCAAAAATGAAGAGAAGCTCTCCTATTTATAGCTGAAATCCTTATCTCGTCTGTCTCCATGAGTCGTTTACGACTCACGACTCAAAGCCCTACGACTCAACGACTTAACACACTTCAGCCTATGACTCACGACAAATCAGCTATCTCCTAAGTCGTCTCCGACTTATAGTATGCGCCTACGACTCACCAGACCCCCTGTCTACGACTTAAATGCGCACGCCTTACTTGGTTAGACGACTCAACTACTAACTCATATACGACTCATCACAATGGCTACGACTCATCCACTTGCGCGAGTTATCACCTACGCGCGACTCAACAGCTTACGACTCATCCCTTAACTCGTCCATGACTTAACTGTTAGACGAGATAACCCATTCTACGACTCATCAAACAACAGGGATACGACTCATCAGATAACAGGGTACGACTCATCAGATGACTTGGGTACGACTCATCAGATAACAGGGTACGACTCATCAGACGACTTGGGTACGACTCATCAGATGACTTAGGTACGACTCATCAGATAACAGGGTACGACTCATCAGATGACTTGGGTACGACTCATCAGATGACTTGGGTACGACTCATCACCTTAACTCGGTCACGACTTAACTGCTACAACTTAAGCCTTATCTCGCCCAGTCCTTAAGTCGCGCCTACCCCTTAAGTCGTTCAAACGACTTATCCTTACACCCTTAACTAGCCAAACCTCTGAGTCGCTCCTATCCCCTAAGTCGTATACGACTCACGACTTACACTAAGTCGTTCACGACTCAGGACTTAGCCATTTTCGCCTAAAATCTGAAATGGCTCAAAAACTCTAAAATTCCAGATTCTGACGAACTTGTCGATCCGTAAAAAAAAATACGGGTCGTTACAACTTTGGACTTATGGAATTTGGCAATGGTCAAAATCTAACCTCATCCACATTCAACTTTATAGTCTAAATACAAAGTCCTTGGTTAAATAATAACAATTATTATTAACTGAAATGCTCTAGCCAGAGACTTTGACTTTGAGTTGACTGTGATACTAATCGCATATAACCGAGGAGACGAATCCTCTCTTGAATAGTGCTTCACTTCCAATACTTCTACTGGACCCAACTATAGTCACTTGATGGACGCCATGCCATGATTTGGCTATAATCAAAGCAGAGCTTTCATATTGAAGGTCCACAGTATTCTCAAGTCGAGAGAACCGTGTAAAATCAGTCACATCGATATTTTCTGTTTAACCTTAGTTATATTAACCAAGAGAAAATTATCGAGTGAGTCATTCCATGGTTATCCAATAAATATTAGTACGTAACTCCTAGGTACCCCCAGCAGTCATGAGTTATACACTGTTCAACATTTGAAGAGCGTTACGTACTCCAGTCTCAACGGATACATTGATATCTAGTCTCGATGCATCTTGACTAGGAACATTTAAAATGGTATATTTGGTTCATTGTGATAAATTACTCACGGTTACAACACTTTGTAACTACTATCACAAAATATACCATTTATGGATTTTTCTATTAAATATATTTTTAATTAAGTTAATTAATATAATCACATTATATCAAGTATATAATAGAAAGAAAATATCTTTTATTTCGAACAAGATTGGTCAACGAGTTAGATATATGTAACAAATTACATAATTGACCCTAGGGCATACCCCTAACTCTATAAATTTGGTGTGGTGATCTTCAGTCCAGTGCTTCAAAAATGCAACAACGAATGGTTTGGGGAAGCACCGAACGGGTTTTGGGAGCATGTGGTTGAACGGTTCGGGGCGCGGCACATTCCACTTTGGGTAGGGGTCGATGGAACTCTGGCTTCAACCTCGGCGGTTGATTTTGGCTATCTTAGCACTTAGCCAAAGTGATCAGTGCCGATCACTCTAGGTGTAATCCGCTGACCACTCTTTGAAGTTGGGTTTTTGGCACGTTTTTGAGGCATGTGTGGCGATCGAACGATTGATGTTTTGGACGTTTGATTTGATGCATATGACCGAAGATGATCGATTGAATGCTAAAAAAGGTGAAGTGAGTTTCAAATGAGGAAACTCTAGATCTACTTTAGGATCGATGCGAAGAATTTGGGAGATTGCTTCGAGATTGACATGATTGAATTTTGTGACTTTCAATGATAGTCTAGAGAAGTTCCGAACGATGATAGCTCGACGATGTGAGTTGTGATGATGGTCCAAGGAGACAGGTTCAACGATGTAAGCTTATAGAGTAGGACGTATGATGTGTTATATTGGATGTGTGCTAAGGGATTTTTGATAACTCGGAGGTTTCAATATGTTCTTGTAAAGAAGGGGTTCGTGAGGTCGCTCGCTTGAGTAATACAGCATGACTCTAGATCTTACGATAGTGATCTACCTTGGACTTTACGATGCGAGTCTAGTATCTTGGTCTTTCGGAGTAGCATAAATTCTATAGAAGAAGTGTCCGTAGCGAAATTCATGGTGCATAAGATGGAAGTGCGGCTAATTGAAAGGTTTGAAGTCCAAACTTTTTTCTGTTAAGCGGACAATACATGAATGAGAAGTTGTCAAAGACAGTGATTAAATTCGGTTGCGTTTTTTAACTAAGAACCATGTAATCTGGATTTTCGATGATCATTTATTTTTGAATCCTTTTTTTAATCCATTAGGTTCCCATTACGGTGACAAAACTTTGGTTCAGACAAAATAAACCAACCAAACCTTATCATTAACTGGTTCACTTTTAGAATTAAATTCGTTGATAATTGACCCATAAATTTGAATTTGAAAACCAAATTTTGTAAAGTTTGAAGTTGAAAACTTGAAAGCACTAATTCTGAAATCTTAAAAATAAAAAATTTGAAACTTGATAATTTGAAAACTTGTAACACCCTACCTCTATACTCATACTACCAAAGAGTATTAGTAAGTAGTAGTATTTAATAATACGAAGAATAAGACGATATTGGGCCATCACACGTGAATATTCCCTTGAGCTGGCACCGATACATATTTGAAAATCATATACAACTCACCCATATTTACCCGGTATCGACACAAAGCAGTAAATACGTTTGTTTCCGGTATAGAATAATACATGATATAACTAATCATAGTACATGGAGTCATCAAATACGTCGCAGTAAAATATAATAGATAAAATATACATGTCTAAGTTGGTCTGCATAAATAATCAAATGCCCACTATCACCAAAAATATACATGGCATGGCTCAATACATACTACTCACATATCATTAACACATACAAATGAGGCTGCACAAATACACACATATATACAGAACTCAGCCCTACAATAAACTAGCATCTGAATCTATGCCCAACAACACAAGGTGGTCACTTCGCCCCTGAAATTGAAATGTCTTGAACTGACCCGAGTATTATATAAATAACACACGGGTCAGACTATGTCTAGATTTAAATGTTAGCTTACAACACAACTTGCATGATATATAAAAAAAGAATATAAAACAAGGTAGCATGTGAATATCATAAAGTAACATCTCATCTTAATATTATGTACATGAAACATCACCTAAATAAATAAACAAGTCTACTAACTCATCAAATTACTCATGATCAAAGTGGGTGAAACAATACATCAACACACATAAAATACAAATATTGCTTGCTCATCGTAAAGCCTAATTTACTATCGGATGATCATGTATTAGACATGCCCGAGTCCGTCAAGCTCAACATATAAGAAACATAACAAACAAACATATCCAAGTCAAACACACATCACATACTGACAAGGCATGCTTTCAGCACCTAAGGTTATCTCTCAAATAACCAGACAATACATATGTATGTGGTCACACTACTTCACGGACCCTCGGTCTCAAGAATAGTCCAAGTAATCCTCAATCGCATAAATAATCATATTGACGATCAGCCTAATAGTTAGTCAACTTAGCCCTCATCCTCGTGAGTAATCATATGGGCTCTTAGCCCCTCAAATAACTAATTCACTCGACTCCCAATGTCGTAGATAGTCATTTGGACCCTCAATCCTATGCACAATCATTTGGGCTCTTTGCCTAAAATAACCATTTCGGCATTAGTCTCATCAGATGATTAGATCAGCTCTCAGCCACGTAAATACTCCATTTTAGACTAAAAAAATATTTTCAAAATTTTCTCAAATAAACTTTAACTTTTTAAAAATAATAATTTTAAACCAAAAAACATAAATTTCCATTAATTAAATTAATTTTCTTATGAAAATTCACTTCAAATAAAATATATTCCAAACATAATTTTCTTTATAATAAATATGGTTTATTTATAGAAAATAATATAAATTTTTACTTAAAAGCTTAAATTTTGAAAAATTGTTATCTTAAAAATTCAAATTTTGAAAGTCCAAAATTTAAAACTTCAACTTTTGAATTTGAAATTCAATTTTTGAAAATTTTAATTTTTAAAATTTGGACGTGTATTTTAGAAATCCAAAATTTTAAATTTGAAATGTGAAATTTTGTAGTTTAAAATTTTGAAAGTTTAATTTTGAATTAAAAAATATAGATTTGGAATTTGAAAATATGAAAATGAAATTGTGAAATCTTGAAAATTTAAATTTTAAAATTTCATAATTCAAAGTTTGAAATTTTGATTTTTCAGTCAATGAATTTAAAGGTTCAAAGTTTGAAAATCCCGAATTGGAAAGTTTACAAAAGCAAATTATAGGGGTTTTTAGGCTCAAGGAAAAATTTAGAGAAAAATTTAGTTTTAGAGACAAGAAGTTTCTTATTTTGGCTGAATGACACTTTTTAGTGTAAATCACAGAATGATAGTAGTAACTATCATTTTCAGTTTACACTAAAAAGTGTCCTTCAGACTAAAAAACAAAGTTGTTTCGATAATTCAAAATTTGAGATTGACCCTAGTTTAAATATTGTGACTACTATTAGCACCCGTGTTTTTGCTAGCGGCCACCATGCAGAAATTTTTTTAAAATTTTTTACACTACGGTCGGCTAACAACCGCCGAACCAAGCAAGGTTTTCACGGTGGTTGGTCGCCGATCGTGGTGGCCACAAGTAGAAACTTAGATGCCGATAGCTGTACACTAAATATTTAATCAACTATTATTTAATATAGATCCATGATTAACGTTGTATATCATTTCCACAAAATAAACCAGTATATTTATTGATGGTGTTGATGGTTGGAAGGGAATGGTGGTTGATGTTGTAAACCGATGGTGAGATTACTTTGATGGATAAGAGTATTTTTGAAATTTTAAAAAGACACCGTTGAATTCTTTTGCTTTATTAATAGTAAATGATTATTGATTTTGGGATTCTTAGGCATGCTCGCTTAAGTCAGTTAACAGACTTTTATATTTCGCGGCAAATGCTTCAGGAAAAATCAATAACTTCGTGGAGAGCATCTTATAATTGAGGCAGCATGTTTTGGCGCGTTGTGGATGCATAATCGACACTTAATTCGGCCACTTAATCATGTTCTGTATTCCTAATATAAAGTTCGCTTCCCTAAAACCCTGCAAATGTTCGCAAAAGTCCGCTCGATCTCTCATCCGAATCCAGGCGCAAACTTGGTAAATTTGATTATTATTTCTTCTTTGACAGTGTTTATGGGTTAATCTTGATGTTAATTTTCAACCGTATTGATTGATGTTTACTTTTTTGTAGAATTTACGATTGATTATTTTTGCTTTTCTTAATGGTTTATGGTTAATCTTCGCAAGACTCATCTTGATAGTTAATTTCAAAGTTCGGCAAATTTTTTTTATCTGATTCAACTCGTGTGTTGCTAATTAGTTGTTTTCCATCACGATTTCCTTAGATTTTGAGTTAGGAAAGTAAAATAGTTTTCTTATTTGTATTTGAATCGTTCAGTGTTTGTTATTTTTCCAACTCAATCTTCTAAACAGTGTTATGTATATGTTGTTGTATCTTTTACTTTAAATTTATTTGGATTTAGGGTTCTAGATATAGAGATCCTATGGTTTTTGTTTTCGAGTTTGTCGTAGTGATTATGTATATTTTGAGCTTTATTATTCATTCATTCCGTACTTTTCCACTTTATATACCATCACCATTCTAATGTAAAAAAAAAAAACTCTTGCAGTCTGCTCTTCTTCAACTGGGCCTCACTACCACTACCACTTCAGAATCCTTCACAAATGGCACCACGTTCTACCTTCCTCCAAATCTCGAAACACTGGAAATGATTAATAAAAAGGTGAAGAAATCAGAGAACCTTGGTGAGAACGGAATGATATATGAGGCACAGAAGAGTTTAGAAGAGGCAGAAGGGTTGAGAAAGTTAAGTTCAAGACAAGACCCAACACTAGATTCTTCAACCCAAAAGTGCACTGCTGTTGATGTGCGAACTGCTGATAAACAATTACATGTTTGTGACATATGTGGAGATTTCTTGAGTGTATATGACAACGTTTTGGCGATGATGTTAGAGGTAAACTGCATTTAGGCTACATGCAGATCAGTGAAAGCTTGCAGAAATGCAGGTGAGATCTTGTAATATCTTATGGCTTAATTATTTTTGTTCACTAACTTCTTAACCAGTAGTTTTTTTTCCTCCTTCTTTTAAATTGGTCTTCTGTTTCTCATGCTTTGATGAGAATATGTTGAACTTGGTCCCAAATTAAACCCTCCATTTTTCTATCTATTTTTCTGGTAAATTCTAGATCAGTGAAAGTTAACTCTTGATTTGTTGGTCAAGTGCTGGTATTATATTACATTTCTGCTTTAAAATGTTTCACTTATATTTGGCATCTGTGAGTTTTTCTCTCTTAGTCAGAAGATCCACCATGTAGTTATGTATTGTATCCTTTTTCTTGATTTTGCTGGTAAACAGAGGGGGGGGGGGGGGGGTATATGAGACCACCAGAGGAATTGTTCTCCTGCTCCAGTAAGAAGAACACAGTGCAAACAAAGGAATAAACTATATTATGTATGGTGTACACTTTGATGTATAACATTCTTCAGATGAATTGATTTCGTAGATCGCTAATTTTGTGCTCTTTCTAAATTTTTACTTAAACATTTTAGTTTGATACTAAAGAATATTTACATCTTTTTGAATACTCAAGCAAAGTGGAACATTTGAAAATGATAACCAATAAAGGGATGCTGTCAAGTGGAACACCATGTAGAACTGAGAAAAAAAATCAAAATATTTGAAAAAACTAGTTTTCTCATTAAATATTCAACCAATAATCTTTTGCTATTGATATATGTGGTGAAAATTTGGTTTTAAACTATCATATCCAGGAATAGTGAAATATTTTTTGATAAATTATATGATATGAATTTCGATATTTCAGTTTTTTGGTTTTCAACATCGTAAGGTCTGCCAGATGACTAACACATCCTTTTGGAATAAATTATTGTTTTGGAATTTTGAACTTTGAACTTTGAACATGTATCATAAATAGTTAGTTAGAAGAGAAAAGATGCTTATCTAATTTATATACAAAATATAATTCTCACTAAATTCTGTATATTTTGTTGATTATCTGTCATATACATAAGAAATTGTACAGGTGCATTGTATATAATAATGATATATTATGATAAAATCAAAATGCTATAATCTTTGTGAGCCTGAAAGAAATCAATAGGAGAGGACACATGTTTGAACTCTAACTTGAATGTGTAGTATATATCATTGATCCGTGCAGGACTATTTGCAAAGGATCAAAAGAAAAAAATCATTGGGATAACTTAGCTTAACGCTGTTCAAAAATTCACAAAATCACCTTCAATATTTATAAGATCAGCCATACATGACTATTGATCCAGGTTCTTTGGTGGTTAGAGCTTCTCTCTTTTGTGAATCTTCAACAATTCTATTCTTAATTTATTTTTTGGGACTTAGTGACATGTGAGTATGCTGCAAAATTTACTCTTTGATATACCAACATGGACATTTTAAATTTGGTATATAATGCACTCAACATTCTTATACCGGTTTATATTCTCCCATTTTTGTTATATATTTGATATACGCTCATGCAAAGTTGTGGAAAGGTTTCCAAATTTGCACATTCCTATTTCTCACCATATATGTTGAAATTGTTTCGGCACCCCCTTGCATCTTCCGTTATGGCAACATTTATTTGTAACAAAATGAATCCCTTGTTGTTACATGCTACCAATCTTATATATATGTTGATCTCTTTTAGAATATCTTGCGATGCGGGACTAATCATAATCCAATCTACGCACCCACTCTAATACAATGCGAGCCACACCTAACAGATCTCCACCTTGGCGAGCATTTTCTCAATTCAACTTGAAGTTATACAGAGTCCTCAAACACTTGGATAAGGTCGCTAACACCTCCAGCAGTTTAGATTAGGTCGCTACCACCTCCAGCAGTTTGGTCAAGCTGTTTCACAAAGAGTTATCTTTTCCACGGTTGGAGCAGACCGCGTTTTAACTTATAACTCCACCTTAATGAGAATCCCGAACTCAAACCACATATTGGAGCATACTTGGGTCAATGCTGCATCATATTGGTCCCATCGAACCATCGGCTCTGATACCATCAATGTTGAATTTGGATGATTCAAATATTTGTTAAAGAGGAAAGAAATTGATTAATTGATTCAATCAAATCAATTAATTTAGTTGGTATATGAAAGGATATTTTGAAGGAAATCAATTAATTAGTCAATTTGTTATATGAAGAAAGAAATTGCTGATGGAGATTCAATCAAGGAAAATTATGGAAACCAATCACCATTATCCATTTACGTAGAAATTAAATCATGGATATTTGGAAAGGTTTCAAAACATAATATGTAAATTATTTTTTCTTAATCCCTAAGTAACTCCTTCATTGAGTCTATTTAAATGAAGGAATTATATCTTCATATGTACAAGCAAGTGTAGTATCCACCATAATTCTTTCCTCTCTTGTACTCTTTTCTTTAGTGAAATAAAAGGTTGTTGGGTCTCCGTGGATATAGGATATTCATATCCGAACCACGTTAAATCTTCTGTCTCTTATTTCTGTTATTTTTCTATGAGACTGCATAATTCTTTTTAACTGTCATTGGTATCTAAATAGGCAATACTAGATCCTGAACAAATAAACCGCTTCCGCTCAAATTAAATCAAAATTCACTACAGTTTGGTATCGGAGCTAGTGTTATTGTTCCTGTTTGGATATTAATGGCTACTTCTAGTAAGTCTGTTGGTAGATCTGGTGTCAATTATGGAGTAACATGTTTTGACGGAAAAGGAGACTTTGGAACTTGGAAGATGAAGATGGAAGCCGTATTAAAGAAGGAGAAGACTTTTAAGATAATTTCTGCGCCTGAGAAGCTGAAAGAGTTAGATAGTGAAACTTTAGAAGAGATGGAAGATGAAGCCCTAACTACCATCCAGCTAAGTCTAAGTCTTTCAGATGAGGTTCTTAGAGAATTTTCTCAAAAGAAAACAACAAAGGAATTATAGGATGCATTATCTGATGCATATCAGGACAAGTCTCTCACTAACAGAATAATTCTGCAACAACAACTCTATTCGTACAAAATGAAGCCTGAAGCTGATCTCATGGGGCATGTGGATGCCCTAACCACCTTAGTAATGAATTTGAAGGCAGCGGAAGTTGAAATTACAGATGAGGCTCAAGCAGTAATCGTTTTATGTTCCTTGCCTAAGGAGTACACTGCTTTTGTTAATTCTATGATTCATGGTCGTAGTAAAATTAGCCTATCTGATGTTAAAGCTGGACTTCATAATGAAGTGTTGAGGGATAGATTAGCAAGCACTAATTTAGACAGTGATACAGAGGGCTTATCTGTTCAGAGAGGAAGAAGCCAAAGCAAGTCAAAATATGGTGGAGGTCGAAATAAATCAAGGTCTCAGTCTAGGGGGCCTAATAAATTGACTTGCAATTATTGTAAAAGGCCAGTGCACTTTGTAGCAACTTGTCCCAAGCTTGAAGGTAGAAGAAGAGACCCAAAGCAAGCTTCAGCATCTACCGCTGAGAAGTCAGATACAGAGAGTGATACCGATGTGTTTACAGCTTCTGGCTCTTCTGGGAAGAGCAACCTATGGCTGATCGATTCTGGCGCATCCTATCATATGACACCTGATAGGAACTGTTTCTCCACTTACCATGAGATTGATGGAGGAGAAGTTCTGATGGGCAATGATGCTTCTTGCCGTATGATTGGTGTTGGTAGTGTGAAGGTTAGAATGTTTGACGGTGTTATTCGTACTATTACAGATGTTAGACATGTACCTGATTTGAGAAGAAGTTTGATATCTATTGGGGCTCTGAGTAGGCTTGGTTTGAAGATTGTAGTTGAAGGAGAGAAGATGAAAATATCAAAGGGTTCTATGATAGTTATGAAAGGAGTAAGGGTAGGAAATCTTTATCTTTTGAAGGGCACTACTGTAGTTGGTGAATCAGCATCTGTTACTTCTGTTGATTCGAACTCTTCCAGATTATGGCATTTACGGATGGGTCACATTGGTGTGCGCAGCATGGATGAGTTGAGAAAGCGAGGTTTGATTGATGGCGTTCATCATTCAAAGCTTGGCTTTTGTGAAGAGTGTGTCCTTGGGAAGCAGACGAAGATTTTTTTTGGTACTGGAGAGCATAAGGCAAAGGCTGTCTTGGAGTATGTTCATACAGATGTCTGGGGTCCCTCCCCTTGTCCATCTTTAGGTGGAGCCAGATATTTCGTTTCATTTATAGATGATTTCTCTCGTAAAGTTTGGGTATATTTTCTACAGTTGAAGAGTGAAACTTTTGACAGGTTTCGAAAGTGAAAATCTACAGTTGAGAAGCAGTCAGGAAAGAAATTGAAAGTTCTCCGTTCAGATAACGGCGGTGAATTTGTATCACAGGAATTCATCGATTATTGTGAGTCTGAAGGTATCAAGAGGCATTACACCACACCAGGCGACCCTCAGTCCAATGGAGTTGCTGAAAGAATGAATCAGACATTATTGGAGAGAACTCGTTGCCTCAGATTGACTGCAAAGTTGAAAAAGGGATTTTGGGCAGAAGCTTTATCTATGGCGGCTTTCTTCATCAACCGCACATCTTCTACCGCCATAGACATGAAGATCCCAGAAGAAGTATGGAAAGGAGAGCCTGTTAGCTATTCATTCCTCAAAGTGTTTGGTTGTCCAGCTTACGTACATGAGAGCAGAGGGAAGTTGGAACCTAGAGCTCGCAAGTGTATCTTTCTAGGTTATAGAAGAGGAGTGAAGGGATATAGATTGTGGTGTCCTATTAGTAGGAAGATTGTTACCAGCAGGCATGTGATTTTTGATGAGAAGGCTATGTTGAAGGTGGAGCCACCCTCATCAGATGACAATGAGAGGACAAATGAAGAATACCAAACACAAAGTAAGTCATCTACTGTTCCTTTTCGTAGAAGTTCTGAAGGTGTTTCTGATGACACCGTGGTTGATGAGGAAAGTACAGAGATTAGTATAGAGGATCAGACTCAAGGTGGAGCTAGTTCAGAGATCAGACCTGTTAGACAGAAGAAGAAGCCTAATTGGCTTAATGATTTTGTTGGATTGAGCATCGAAGACATTGATTTCGATGACATGGCAACATATGCTTTGAATATTGTCCATGACGAACCCAGAGATTATAGAGACGCTATTGCTTCAGTTGACAGTTCCAGTTGGTTAGTTGCTATGGAAGAGGAGATTGAATCTTTGCAGAAAAATCATACTTGGGATTTGGTGCCTCTTCCCACCAACAAGAGAGCTATTGGTTGTAAGTGGATCTATAGAGTAAAAGACGGCGGCAATGGAAATTTCAGATATAAAGCAAGGTTAGTAGCAAAGGGGTATGTTCAGAAGAAGGGAGTTGAGTATAATGACATTTTTGCTTCAATTGTTAGGCATACCTCCATTCGCATTCTATTGGCATTAGTGGCTCATTATGATATGGAGTTGGGGCAACTAGATGTCAAAACTGCATTCTTGCATGGTGATCTGGATGAAGAAATTTATTTACGGCAGCCGGAGGGGTTCATTGATAGTAGCAGGCCTGACTATGTTTGTAAACTTAACAAATCTCTATATGGACTAAAACAATCACCTAGACTATGGTATAAGAGATTTGATAAGTTTATGCTTTCACAAGGATATTCTAGAAGCTTCAAAGACCAGTGTGTTTATTTCAAGAGATGTGATAATGATTTAATATATCTGTTGTTATATGTTGATGATATGTTAATTGCATCTCGGAGTATGGTAAGAATTATGGAGTTGAAAACTGAACTTAGCAAGGAGTTTGATATGAAGGATTTGGGAAAAGCACAAAGAATATTGGGTATGGAGATTTGTAGAGATAGAAAGCGGAGAGAGTTAAGGCTCACTCAAACGCAGTACATCGAGAAAGTCCTCGCTCGATTTGGAATGGAGAAAGCCAAACCGGTTGGCACCCCATTAGGCTCTCATTTTAAGTTGTCAAAAGACTTATCTCCCTCATCGGAAGAAGACAAGAGGTATATGGCTGATATACCTTATTCTAGTGCTGTTGGTAGTCTTATGTATGCGATGGTGTGCACAAGACCAGATTTGGCCCATGCAGTGGGTGTTGTGAGTCGATATATGTCTAACCCAGGCAAAGAGCATTGGCAAGCTGTGAAGTGGATTCTTAGATATCTTCGAGGCACTTCTTTGGTGGGCTTGTTATATGGTGGAGTGGATGGTGACATCTTTCTTAGAGGATACTGTGATTTTGATTATGCTGGGGATAGAGATGCTAGGAAGTCAGTGTCGGGCTATGTTTTTACACTTGGCATAGGCTCGATTTCATGGAGATCAAAGCTGCAGTCTATCGTAGCTTTATCGACTACCGAAGCAGAGTTGATATCGATTGTGGAAGCAACAAAAGAAGTATTATACTTACTTCAGTTGTTGGATGATCTTTCAATGGTGCAGCGGACAATAGAGCTATTTTCAGACAATCAGAGTGCGATTCATCTTGTAGAAAATCAAGCTTATAGTTCACGGACGAAGCACATTGATGTTAGAGGTTTCTTTCTTATGCTTGAGGAAGAACGAAGCAAGATCAAATTGTTGAAAGTGAGTACTTTGGATAATCCTTCAGATATGATGACAAAGTCACTTCCTAAGGACAAGTTTGAGCATTGCTCAAACTTGATCACTTTGATATCTGTTACTTGAGCGCCATGGGGCGCTAGACCCAATAACTTATATGTCGATTGCTTGATGATAAGGTGATGAAGAGAGATTGTTATATTTGAATCAAGGTGGAGTGTTGAATTTGGATGATTCAAATATTTGTTAAAGAGAAAAGAAATTGATTAATTGATTCAATCAAATCAATTAATTTAGTTGGTATATGGAAGGATATTTTGAAGAAAATCAATTAATTACTCAATTTGTTATATGAAGAAAGAAATTGCTGATGGAGATTCAATCAAGGAAAATTATGGAAACCAATCACCATTATCCATTTACGTAGAAATTAAATCATGGATATTTGGAAAGGTTTCAAAACATAATCTGTAAATTATTTTTTCTTAATCCCTAAGTAACTCCTTCATTGAGTCTATTTAAATGAAGAATTATATCTTCATATGTACAAGCAAGTGTAGTATCCACCATAATTCTTTCCTCTTTTGTACTCTTTTCTTTAGTGAAATAAAAAATTGTTGGGTCTCCGTGGACGTTGGATATTCATATTCGAACCACGTTAAATCTTCTGTCTTTTATTTCTATTATTTTTCTGTGAGACTGCATAATTCTTTTTAACTGTCATTGGTATCTAAATAGGCAATACTAGATCCTGAACAAATAAACCGCTTCCGCTCAAATTAAATCAAAATTCACTACAATATACACTGCTTACTCTTTAATGCATAGATGCAATGCAACTATTATTTTACAAATCATTCCTTGCAAATGATTCAACAGGTAGAGAGAGAAAATTGGTGCAAGATAGATGATGAGAGAAGGTAGGACATGATTCGTTAAATTTTGGGCATAGTTATAATCATCAATGATGGTATTTCTTCTGCATGCTTAGGTCAAGAGATAGAAGAAGTGACCGTGATAGAGAATCCAGTCATGACCGTCATAGGGCATTGGGTCGCGATCATGGTCGACGTAGAGACGTTAGAAGTCAACCGTGGTGATCGTCAAAGTAGAGACAATGGCTGACATTCTGACAGGGACCGTAAGTGTGATAGGGATCTGGACTATTGAGAATTGTTTTGAATAAGCTAGAAATGTTTTAGGCGTGTGTTAAATGTATCTCTGTTTTTAAACTGAGCATCCAAGTGCCTAATGGTTTTTGAGTCCTCTGCCTTGGTGTAGGATATATAATATATCTCTTTTAAATACTTGGTCCACTCTGCCCATAACATAGCCCCTCCTCTTGGGGGGTAGTAATAGCTTCTAACATAATTCTTGAGTAAACAACCACAGCCATCTTTTATGCAAAGAAACATTGTTCATCGTCGAAAATAAAGCTGATTAGGAATGCATAATGCTTAAGATTTGTGGTGGCAATTTATTTGTTAATAGGTATGCATCTGCCAACAATTATGTGTGGGAGTTCACCATTCTTTGATAAAGTGCGACATTGCACAGCTTGAAATGTCAATAACAGAGTTTAGCAATCTATTTATTGTTTTAGAAGTAGGGAAATTGAAAATTGAAATGTTAATAAGATTAATCGAAAGATCGTTCTCCCTTCGGAGAAGGTTGACTCTGGAACAGGAGCTATCCGCACTCTCTACTATTATGCAAATTATGACTGCTGCCACTGGAACTCCAAATCTGGTCTACTTTGGGGTTTGGCCTTGCATGGCCGATTATGAATGTGGTCCTCGGTGTCTTTGCTTTGCTGAGCCAGGTCGTCCAAATGAATGCCCCACCTTGCACACTTCTTGCAAAAAACTAGTACCCGGGGTTATAGATGCCATGAGTTGAAGCGGACAGACATAACTTAATTCTTCTCCGGAGTTTACCGATTCGTCGGGTTCGGGTTCTCCTAAAGTATATTAAAAAAAATTGAAATTGGAAAGATCACGGGAAATATTGATGCCCCAAAGGTATGTTCAAAAAACTATGAAAGAAGAGTTCCATTCTTGGATCATGTAGAATTTTATATTACATGGTAAAAGACATAAATACTAAAATAATTTTTGATTTCAATTTTCCCTCTTCCTCCTCCTCTTCCTTTTTTTTCCTTCTCAAAACGAATTATTGTCTAATTTTTATATTAAAACCACAAGTTGTTATTAAAATAATATTCAATATTAGTTTTGATATAATAATAATTGAAAGAACTTTTTTCCTTTAAGATATATAAAAAAGCAAATATGAAGTTATTATGTTTAAAAGAAATGTAATATTTTTCATAACGAATTATTGTCAAAATTTTATATTAAAACCACAAGCTGTTATTAAAATAATAATTAATATTAGTTTGATATAATAATAATTAAAAGAACTTTTTTCCTTTAAGATATATAAAAAAACAAATACGAAGTTATTATGTTTAAAAGAAATGCAGTATTTTGTATCTTAAAACATAATACAAGAACAAAGATGGGAGAATTAAGGAGTATAAGTTTTTTTTTTCAAAAGTAAAAAAAGGAAAAAAAATAATAATTCTAATTTATATTTTAATAATAGATTGTGGAATTAGATGCCTACTCCGATCCTAGTAGTTTTAGCTTTTGTGCGCGCGCGCGCCCGTGCATGGGGTGGGTGCATGCGTGGGAGGGCGGGCGGGCCTGCGTACGGTGGGTGCATGGCCGATGTGGGGGCAATGTCCAATAGGCCATGGAATAGGGCAATCTCCTTTTTGGGGCAGCAAATTTCTCATTTCTCAACAGAAAAGAAAAGGCTGAACTACACCGCGAGTCACACAACTCCAGAACCCTCGCCGTCAACGTAACTGCATTGCTCCAGCAAACTATTGCGGTGCACAACCCTAGAGCTAGTCACCGCCACTAATTCAGTTCCTACTCGCTCTACACCCCTGCCTCTCGCTGTCCTGCTTGGCTGCTCCATGCATGCTGCCCCTTGCCTGCTCGCGGACTAAGGTAATTTGTTGAAAGGTTTCATCTTTAACCTTTTGTTATTGCTTGATTTGGATGATTATCCCACTGTTTACGCCACTGATTCTATTGATTACTTAATGTGGATGTTGTTGCTACTTTTGTCAAGAAGGATTTCAGTTTGAAAATTGAAAAATTGGATAAATAAGGATTGAGATATGTGAATTTAACCATTTGTCTATAATTATTTGTAGAATTAGTAAAATCACAGTTTTTAAAAAATGATTTTTTTGTTACGATTAGATATATCAAAATTAATATTTTTGTAATTGATATAGCGTTAAAACTCATTTTATTTCATTAAATTGAAAGAACTTATTTTATTACATTAAATTGAAAATGTGTAGGAAATATGACGAAGAATGAAGATGATAAAAATTAAGTTAGATTTCAACAACAAAACTCCAGATTTCATAATAGAAATGTTAAAGATAAAAAAAATGAACCAACAAAATCACTTGTTGGCTTAATCTCTAACAAGTTTCAAGCAAAAATTAAAAGGTCTCAATCTTCAAGTTCAACGAAACGAAGCTTTTGTAAGTTAAAGTTGATAAAAACTTATTTTCCAACTACTATGTCGCAAGTAAATGGATTGGCGATGATTTCAATTGAAACGAATATTTGGATACTTTAAAATATGAAGATATAATTGAAGAGTTAACTTCCAAAAACTCAAGTAATTGTTTTCATTAAATAGATTGACAAATTAAAGACCTCGTGACATGTTTATATTTTTGTTTTATCTAGTATGTATTTTGGGAAGATCTTTTGTGTGTGAATCTAATGAAAAAATAATAATATTCATAATATTATATTATTACCTTTCTATGTGAAAAAGCAACAAATTTCGTATCCACCTAGGGCAACCTGAAGACTAGAACTGACCCTGAGTTTATGTATTGAACTTTTCTAACCTTTTTGCTACAATATCATAAGAAAAAAAGAAGAAAAATGAAATGAAAGATATCTACCTTTGATCTTCTATCTGCTTATTTTGATCTTGTTCTAATGTTGATTTCTATTGTTTGCTTTCTTTGGTTTTCATGCAGGGTTTGATTTTATTGCAATGGCACTAAATCAATTTGTTGGTAATTCTGATCAACTACTAGATAGAAGTAGATATATTGGGTTCACGATTTATTTTCCTGTTAAAAAAATTGTATGTTCTTCTGGTGAACAAGTCAAAGTGGAGAAAAGGATATGCAATTGAAGATACTGTGAGTTTTATTTTTCAAGATAAGAGTCACAGGTCCCTGTTTTTGATGTTGTTATACAAAAAGTCCCTGTAGAAATAAATTTGTAAATTTGGTCCCTATTTTTCAAAAATAAAAAAAACGCAAAGCGTCTTGTACTTTTCTGACAGAAAATGCAAGATAACTTGCACTTTTCTAATTTTGAAATATTTTTCGAAATTTTCTAAAATTTAAAAATTTTGAAAAACGCAAGTTAACTTGCACTTTCTATCAGGAAAGTGCAAGCTAGTTTGCGCTTTCTAATTTTGAAATTTTTGAAAAGCGCAAGGTAACTTCCGCTTTTTAATTTTGAAAATTTTTTGAAAATTTTAAAATTTTTGAAATTTTTGAAAAGCGCAATGCGCTTTTTATCAGGAAAACGCAAGCTGGTTTGCGTTTTCTGATTTTGAAAATTTTGAACTTTTAAAAAACGCAAGCTAACTTGCGTTTTCTGATTAGAAAAAACAGGGACTAAATTTACATACTTATTTCTACGGGGACTTTTCTTGTAACACCATCAGAAATATGGACCTTTCGTGCAAAGCCCCTTTATTTTTAGGCAAATTCTATTTCAACCCATATTTTCAATTAGTAGCCCCCCAAAATATTAAAAAGATTGTAAACCCCCAAACTTGCTTAGTAGCCCCCCGTTTGTTCCAAAATTACCCCTAAACTTATCTGTACTATTTTTTTTTTGAGTTTCTGTGTTCACCACGCACTGACAAGACGTGGTTAGATACCTAACCACGTAGAGACTATGCGTGGTTTATCATATAACCACGTAGTGGCACTACGTGGTTTATCATATAACCACGTAGTGGCACTACGTGGTTATATTACCAACCACATTTGTTCGCTCCGTACTGGAACAACATTATGTTTTAACCCAGCGTGGTACTTCCAAAACAATAAAAAAATTACGTAAAAGTTGGAAAGTAGGGTTTTGGAGTTTCGATGTTTTAGAACAGTGAAAAATTACGTAAAAGTTGGAAGAATTGAGAAAAAAGCTTCTTAAGGGTATTTTTGTCTTCAGAAATTTATTTTTTGAAGGGGGGCTACTAAGTAAAATTACGGGTTGAAATAGAATTTGCCTTATTTTTATTTCGTTTAACATAATAAATTGGCATGTAGATGGCTGCGCTTGTGTTAATTAAATTGGCATGTAGATGGCTGCACTTGTGTTGCTTTATTATCCTAGCGTGAATGTATAGAATATAACATTAAATTTTGGTGAATGATAAAGGATGATGCAATATTGTTTGTAGATGCTGCATATGCCACAATATATGTTCAATGCATATAAGCTTCATTAAGAAATGTTGCAATATGTAAACGAACTTGCTAAGTGAATTATTGATTTCAAGCTGAATCTTCTTATGCAAACCAATTTTGGTTTTAGTGTTTTTTGACAAATTGGGAAAGATATTGCTCGGCGCTTGGAAGATGCCCTGGCTAAAAAGGAACTGGATATGCAAATAGTAGCATTAACATGCTTTGAGTGTACATGTTTCAACATAAACTCATAATATCTTTTTGGTGTTTAGTGTTGGGCTTTGAAAATAAGTTTTGTAATTGCCTTTTCTTGTAAGAAGCAACAAATGTCTACGCAAACTGTGATGATATATTTTCACAAACGATCAAGATACATTCCAATCTTAGAACATAAACCAACATGCTTTGTCAAACGATGTACTGGCCTGACTATAGTCAGTTCGGCTAATATCAACCTATTTCTTATATTGAATTATTATAGTGCATTTTTAACCTTTCAACTTGCATACGTTCTGGTATATTTTCAAGTTCCTAAATCAGAAGTGGTGTTATTTGAACAACATTTCTGTTTACGGTTGCAATACATACTTAAATATGATATAGCTTATGTGTCAGATTCATGACCTTATCGTGCCTTAGTGAACCTATTTCAATATAATTGTTTACATACTGATCCTTATAGGTAGGTTAATGATAATGTTAGAACTTTGGCACATGGTCATTATCATGATGAGGACGCCGTTGCTGTAGTCATTTCAAGAATAGACACAAATGCATAACGCATTATACTTCGAATATTCGTCAATGCAAAACATTTTATGTTACAAGACATTGCAACGTCAAGACGAAGTTGTTGAACATACCACTTTCACAATATTTACAATTCGTTGTCTTTGCTGCAAACTTTAACAATATCGCATTGAAGTTATAAAACACGCTTACGACAATGTTTGTACAATATAGTTGAAATTCGAGAAATAACCACATTTACTAAAAGTTGTTAGACATAATATCATGAACAATGATAAAAAATATTATCTTAAATATTAAATACAGTAACATTATTCAAATGTTGTAACATAAAAAAAATAAACAATAGCCTTTTGTTGTTGTTTATCATGGAGTTTACAATATTTGATAAATATTGTTGAATACAATAAAATTACAACATTCAAAAAGTATCGTTTAATTTACAAATTTCAAGACATTACATATATACCGTGAGAAACAAAATTTAATACAATGTGAAAAAGCCATTGTTGGAAATAGTTTTCTACAACAATTTTGACAAATGTTGTTGATAATTTTTGTTTTACGACATTAATACAAAAAACATTATTCGGATAAATCTAGCACAACAGTTTTTTGAAATGTTGTGAAAGATCTACCATTTTTACCACACTTTGGTCAATTGTTGCAAAATCAGTGTTGCAAAATGGTATTTTTGTTGTAGTGAATATTAATAAAATAGTTGCTTCTGCTTATATTGTTGGCTCTTTTTTTTATGGCATAGTAGATTATGACATGTTAATATTAGAAGTATGGATAATATAATTTCATTAAATATGATTCCTAAATATGATAATAATTCTAATGATAAATGTAGGATATGCTCTCTAACCAAAAAAACTAGAAACCATTTCCATTGAAATCTGTTAGTACCACTAATCTGTAAGAAGTATTTTGTCACCTTTATAGATGATTATTCAAAGTATTGTTATGTTTATTTAATACATACTAAGGATAAAGTATTAAATTCATTTATGACCTATAAGACTGAAGTAGAAAACCAATGTAATGTCAAAATTAAGACCCTTAGATCTGATAGAGGAGATGGATATCATTTTTCTGCATTTTATGAATCTGAAGGAATTATAAATGAGACATTTGTAGCTTATACTCTACAATAAAATAGAATAGCAGAACGTAAAAATAGAACCCTTACTAAAATGGTTAATGCTATGTTATGAAATTCTGATCTTAATACTAGTTTCTGGGGTGAAGCATTACTTACCGTTTGTTACATCTTAATAGAACACCTCATAAGAAAACCAAAGTCACACCTTATGAACTTTGAAAGAAATACAAACCAAATCTTGATTATTATCGATTTTGGAGCTGTAGAGCCATTGTTCAATCACCTAAACAAAAAATCAGGAAAGTGGAACAAAAAGACATTGAGTCTATTTCCTTAGGAAACGCTCAACACTGCAAGTGTTATAGATTTCTATTAATAGAACCTAACAATTCGACTGAGCTAAACACAAAAAAAAAATCTAGAGATGCAGTGCTCTATAAAATAGATTCATATCTATTTCATCCAATCCATCAATTAGTGAAACGGTGGAGGTTAATACACCTATCGTGAAATGGTATAGGTCACTGAAAGTATTCGTGAGTTTGAGAACATTCAAGAAAATAATGATGAAACTGGTGAAACTCTTAAAAGAAGTAAAAGAACGAGAACTGAAAAGTATTTAGACCAGATTTTATCACTTATTTAGTTGAAGGATCAAGAGATGGCATTAGACATCTATCTCTACAACCATAGATTCGTATCCTTTAACGTATACCGAGGCCATAAAGTCTTAGGATTCAAATTTAGCAAGAAGCCATAAATGATGAAATAGATTCTATTATGGAAAATCAAACATGGAAATTAGTAGACTTACCTCCTAGTTTTAAACCAATAGAATGTAAGTGGATATTTAAGAAGAAATTAAGAGTAAATGGTACGATAAATTTTTTAAGGCTGGATTAGTTGTTAAGGGATATACCCAAAAAGAAGGAATAGATTATTTTGATACCTATTCACCTGTAGCTAGAATTTCAACAATTAGAATATTAATTGCATTAACATCTATTTATAAATTTAAAATTCATCAAATGGGCATCAAGACTACATTCTTAAATAGAGAACTTGATGAGGAGATATATATGTCTCAACCAAAAGGTTTTGTGATGCTTGGACAAGAATGTAAAGTATGTAAACTTATTAGATCACTTTACGGTCTTAAACAAGCACCAAAGCAGTGGCATGAGAAATTTGATAAAACCGTAGATTTGCGAAGCAGACAAATGTGTCTATAGCAAATTTCATGCTGGTATAGGTGTAATTATATGTCTTTATCTTGATGATATGTTGATATTTGAAACTGATACCTCGAGTACTGAAGAAATGAGAAGATTTCTATCTTCATGTTTTGACATGAATGATATGGCCGAAGCTGAAGTGATTCTAGGAATGAGAATCATAAAAACAACAGAAGGGTTGATTATTACCCAGTCTCATTACATAGAGAAGATTCTAAAAAGATTTAATCAATTTGATTGCAAACCGATAAGCACTCCATTTGACCCAAATATGCAACTATATTCTATTACTGTAGATCAATAGATCAACTAGAATACGCTAAAGTTATTGGTAGTTTAATGTATGTCATGACATGCAAAGGACTTGATATTGCCTACGCTTTTGGTAAAATGAGAAGATATACCAGTAATCCTAGTCATATTCACTGGCTAGCTGTACAAATAATTTAAAATATTTAAAAGGAATCATGGACTATGGTATACTGTACAATGGATATCAAAGTATAATAGAAGGATACATGGATGCCAGTTAGAACACTGGAAGAGAGGATAATAATAATAAATCAACCAGTGGATGGGTATTCACTCTTGGTAGAGGAGCGATATCCTGGGCCTCAAAGAAACAGACACATATTACAGATCCTACTATGGCTGCTGAATTTATAGCACGGCTTCTTGTGGGAAATTTGCTGTTAAAAATTCATATATGACCAAAACCAATGCCTCTTATATTTGTTCATTGTGGTAGTCAAACAACACTATCCATAGCATATAGCCCCGTATATAACGGAAAATCTAGACATATTCGCCTAAGGCACAGTGCAGTGAGGCAAATGCTTACTGATGGGATAATTACTATAGATTTCGTGAGATCTAGTCAAAACTTGGCTGATCCATTTACAAAAGGATGCGAGTCAGTAGAATATGGATCTTAAGGCTAAATTTACACTAGAGGAGAGTGAATAGTGTTTAATGGATTATATGAATATTATTCAAATTCTTTAAGATTTTACTTGGAATAATGGAATTAACAATCATAGAAACAGTCATAGGATCAAAGTACAGATAAAGTAAATGCAGTAAAAGTAAAAAGGAAAAAACACACTAGGATTTTATACTGGTTTGGAGTTACCCTACATCCAGTCTCATACAATTCCTTGTAGGGATTTCTTTCAACTAGTAAATGCAAATACAATCTCGATTTCAAGGCTACGAGACACACCCTCCAGAATTCCGGCCTCTAGGTAGAGCCGCTTGATTTCCAGGCCACAAGCACACCCACTGGATTTATAGGCTACTAAGCACACCCAATTGATTTAATCAGGCTACAATCACACTTACTTGGATTTCAGGCATACCAAGCATACCACAGAGTGTAAGAGTATGATTTGATAGAGTTTATAGACTCAGATCTTCGATATTGATTACAATTGATCCTATAACTCTTGAATACCACTTGATCTTGAGAGAGATGAGGGAAATCAGAGAGTATGAAAGAGAATCAAACTAATAATAATTGAATTTGATTCTGGTTGAATTTCGACAAAGTTTCGATAGAAATTGCTTTAGAAATCAAGAGAGTGAAAAGATGAGAGAAAAATAAGAAAGTAGTTATTAAAAATTCGTTTTGAAGGCTGGGTTATATAGGGAAATAACAGTCATTTCCATTCACGAAGTGATATGACAAAAAGACACTTCCATTCAAATTTAAATTTTGAAAAATACGGCTAGTATGTCTACATACTTGCAGAGGATATGTCGACATATCCCTTTGTATTTTGAAAAATTACTTGATAAAAATTGTTTTGAAAATATTGAGTTTTGTAAAAAAAAAATTGAAACTTTGTCCAAACATTTGAACATAGTTTATACATATTTTAATCATATTAAAACTTAATAAAACTTTATAAAATAATTTTAAAAGATTTAATAAGAATATTTAATATAATGTAAAAAATATATATATATATATATAACCAATATAGTTATACATTATTAAAGTATAAACAATAATTCAATATATATATATATATAAACTTAAAGCCACTAAAATAATATCTTTATAAGTATAATAGATTTGAAAATCATTTTTGTAACGACCCCGAATTTTAATTAATTTTAAATTGATAATTAATTGAATTTTTGAAGACAATTTGTAAAATTAATCGATTTAAGTGATGCGAGTTTCCCCGAAATTAAAATAAATTTTGTATAAATCATTTAAATTTAAAAATATTGTATATATTGAATATATATGTATACGGGCATATATGAGTAAAATTTGAATATATATGTATATATTTGATTTGAATTTAAATCTTAAATAAATGGGTTAGAAATAAAATAATTATAATTAATATTTAAACTAGAAATAGAAATTAATATAAGATAAATTCTAATAAAAATAGAAAGTAGAACATTTGCTAAATTCTAACAACATAATAAAATAGAAATTTATTTATATTACAAAACAATAAGATTTAAAGAAAATAAAATACATTTAAATATGAATAAATGTAGACAAATATGAAACAAATAATACAAATATATATATATATATATACATAGTTTTATTCAATACAAAGTAAATATATATATCTCAGTAAATCAATACAAAATAATACCAAGTAATAAAACCAACAAATAAAATACAAAGGACTAAAACAACTTTACAATATGTACATAAAGTGAATGCTGCCGGATAAGTAAAATATGAAGGTAGCCTGTAAGTAGATATGCAGGCAAGAACAAGTAAAAGGAAAATAAGATAAGAATGAAACAAACCAAAGTATATATGTACACATAGAAATATAGACAAAGCAATTAATGCAAGATATCTCTAGCCTCCAAGATCTTGCCTGGTAAACAAAAATGGTACCAAAGCAATTAATGCTATATCCCTTAGTACATAACATTTTAGTCAACTCGAGATGTTCAAAAACATATTAGCCACGAGAGAAGAAAAATAAAATATCACTGATCCTATTGTACAAACAAGACATTATCATTTGTACAAACTCAATTTTTTTATCACCCTGTAAGCTTCTTTCCATATATTAACTTCTCCATTTATTTTGCTTCGTCCATTCCAAGCTAAAGAAGAAAAAATATACTGAAGCTATCATTAAACTCAAACAAATCAAAACCACTAATGCAAGCCTGAAAGCAAGTGAAAGTTCCAGTAGTAAATTCAAAGCTAGATATCAAAGAAAAGAAAAGCTTTCAACTTGCAAATTTTCAAGCTCTGTTCTTTCTTCTTTAAGCACTGTGAGTAACTTCACCTATAAAACTTTAAGTAGGATTTGTGTGGATATAGATAAGTAAGTTGTATATTTTTATGTGAAATATCTGTGAATATCTGTGAATATATATATATATACCTCTGTTCTTTGCTTTTTAGGACCCAGTTTGCGAACAAAATCCTTATCTTCTGATCTAAGATCTGTTAGAACTTAGAATATAAACAGATATTGTTTTTTTTATTATGAAGTAAGTTTTAGATTTTATTTAAGATAAAATAAGTTTGAAAATCTCACTGGAAACCTCCAAGAACAGTGCAAGCTTAATTGATGTTAACCTTCAAACATAGTAATTCAATGATCTAAGCATAAAATCTGAAAGCTTATTCAAAATCTTGGTTTTTAAAACTAAAAGCAAAATTTTTAGTTTGGGATTGGATATACATTTCTGGTTTGAACAGAAATGGAGTTTTGGTTCATCTCTGATGATCTGAATGATCTGGAGGTTCGAGTTTTCTTCTGGTGATAGTAGGATGATCGGAGGATCATGGAAAAATGTCAGGTGGTGGATCAAGACGATGTGACGGCGGTGGTGAGCATTTGTTTTTCGTAACCCTAGTTTAGGTGTGATACTTATTTCGATTCGTGCGTGGTCCTTTGACGATCGAGCGTGGCGAGAGTTTGGGGAATGGTAGAGGAGGCAGTGACGAAACGATGACCGGAGTTTCGAACATTCTGATGATCTTGATGTCGAGAACGACGGGTTTTTCTAATTTGGATTTGGGTTTTAGTTCGATCGAGAAGCTCGATTTTGATTTCGAACTCATTTTGGATTTTTGGTGGTTGAGATCGGTGGTGGCGATGGACAGTGACTTGTCACTGGAGGTCATGATGGCCGGAGCGTCGCCGTGCGACTGTGCACGTGCACGCGATGTCAGTTTGTATCGGTGATGGTTATAAGGTAGGAAAGAAGAAGAAGAAGGAGGTTGCGTGAATGACAGGGGAGAGACTCGGGGAAACTAGCGTGCAACTCGAAGTAACACTCGAAGTAAATAGGGTAATGGCTCGGGTAGAATGGGTTACAGGTTTTTGAAAAGAAACCTGTACTATTCTGTTACTAAACTGAAGTTTAAATTAAAGTTTAACTGAGTTAAAATCAAAGTTTAAACATAACTTAAGTTCAGTTTTGAAACTTAGTTTGGAAATGAGTTTTTAAAATTCAAATTGTTAAATAACTAAAAACAAGTGTTTAAACAATTAAGTATATTTAAAAAGGAATTGAATTTAAGATTTGAATTTGATTTGTAAAGGAAAGTTTTAAGCAAAATTGAACAAAAAAAACAAATCTAAAACCTGGACTTGAACATATCTTTGAATTTCAGATTTTGAAATGAAAGAAAGTGATAAATGTAAATATTTTAAATATTTTAAATGAGTTTAAATATTTTAGTATTTGGTTTCAACTCTTTAAAATTTCTTCTAAAACCAAAGTATTTGAAATAAATGTTTTCAAACAAAAGAAAGTAATTAATAAAATCATTAATGAAGAATTATTAATTAAATATTAATTAATGATTAAAATTGATTAATCAAGTGATCAAGCAAGGAATGATAATTAATTGAGGAATAATTAATTAAAGCAATTAATTAAAGATAATTAATTAAATGGTGAATTAAATAATTAAAGGTTAATTATTTTATAATTAAAGATTGATTAATTAATAATTAAAGGTTAGTAAATTTATTATTAATGGCTAATTAATAAATGATTAAAGAATAATTAATCAAAATGATTTGTAATTTATTAATGTAAATTAACTAGGATTAGAAATTCATAAGAAATAAATCTGATTTGAATTAGTCGGATAATTAACTGATCTTACTTATGAATATTTGGATTTGATTGGATGATGGAATTTTTGATATTTCCTGATCTGTGATGCTATGTGATATATTCTGATTGTGTGTGATCTGTACTGTAGTTTATTTATCTGTAATTTATATATCTGTGATCTGTGAATGAAAGATAAGTGTTATAGTTTATACCGCTTATCAACTATATTCTTGTATTTTGATCTGTGATGACTGATGATGTGGTTGCACTATTGTGTTAAAACCCGGACTACACCATACACACACAAATATGGATTTCACGTGGAAATCGGTTAAGTCACAGATGATTTAAATTTAATATTTTTGAAATTGAAATCTTAATTTCAATTGATTTTGGAAATGAATTTGGGTTAAATGTTAAAGATTTTGAAATGGAGTTTTTAAGATGAAAGTTATTTTAAATAACTTAATAAAGTTTCCAATTTAAATAATTTAATTTGAATTTGAATTCAAGAGTTGGAATTGAATTTCATAATTGGAAATTATGGTTAAAGATGTTATAAATGTGTTTATATGAATTTGAACCATTTTAAAATATTGGTTTGAGAATTTGAATCTAACCCAAAGACTTTAACTCGTATAAATGAATCAGATTTCCAAAATGAAAACTGTTTGTTTTCAAATGATAAAAGCTTTCAGATCAGAAATGAAATTCCAATTTAAGTAAAGGAATTTCAAGTTGAATTGAAAAAATGGTTTTTCAAGTTATGAATGAATTCTTTTTGAAAGCCATGAATTAAATCTTTTTATTTTTAACAGATTTAAAATGGTGATTTGTTTAAACCATTCGAAATGAAATTGTTTTGAAAGCTATAAGTTAAATCTTTGATTTAAAGATTTAACGAGTTAACCAAATTGAAATGGAAAATTGATTTGGAAAATCTGTGAATGAATCTTTTGTTTAAAAGATTAAAGTGTGGAAATTGTTTAAACCGTTGAAGGTGGTTAAAATAAATCTTTTTGTTTAAAGATTTGAAAATGGTAATTTGTTAAACCATTTGAAAAGAAAGTTTGGGTTTAAGTTGTGACTTAATTGAAATCCCAATATCCATATATTTTTAAATATTGCGCTCATTATTCGGTTTAGCTGGGAGAGGACCTTTGTGTCACATAACCCATTCCGAATAAGTGATTCGTCGTATATGGATAGCATTTGAAGACCGGTGTTGAAGACCGGGTATTTGCGAAAACGATAGGATAACCTATCGATTGTCTCTGCACTGAGTTGCTCCGGTATAGAGATTTCCTAAGTGATGGGAAGTCCGATCGGGATTGTGAATACCCGGATTGCAAGGGCTTCTTCGGAAGTGCCTTCGGTTCTGTTCGAACCCGGAACAGACTTGTATGGTTACATGTCTGACATTACATTTTGAGATATAAAGCAGATTTCTTTCAAATACATTCTGTTGGTGGCGGAGAATTTATTCTTTTAGCTTAACACCCTTCTCTGAGACGTACGAGCTCAGAGGTTATGTAGTTGAAATTTATCAGTGATATATTCCCAATTTGGTAATGTGGCATGCTGAGTGTTGCTATGTGTTGATCATTTATTGATCATTTGTGATCGAAGCATGGCTTTGTGAAAAAGCATAGCTTTGTGGACGAGACTTCGCCAGGGCCTCACAACCCGGAAATGGTCGAAACAGGAATGTTGCGGCAAGGTTATGAGGGTCGCGCCCTTTAGGGTATGTCATTTCCTTCTAGAAAGGGGTGGTGTCATGGTATGGAGCCTAGATACTTACTCATGTGGACACACCTTATTTATTATGTGTGATGTTGTTACTGAGCGCTCGGATAAAGGTCCCAAAGGACCGGGGGATGGCATATTAGTGAGTTACCTAGTTACAAGGGTAACCCGGCCTTGTGTTGGCAGAGAGCAGTTTGTCTCTCGGGACATCCAGCCAGAGGCGATCCCATGTGGTAGTAGGAAAGGAAGTTCCTTAGCCTGACCATTTGTTGGAAATCCATTTCCCAATACGGAACTTGTACGGTTTTAGTTGTAGAACCTGCCATTTACTTATGGTGGCGCCCCACTGTTTAGATGGTAGCTATAGTAGGCATAGTGTGAAATGCCTATGTTGGCTAAGATTAATATTATACTTTCGAAATGTTTCTCGACACTATGCACTAATAATAATATCAAAGAGTTTTCTTTGCGTAGTAAGCATGTTTGACTATCATAAGAAGAAATCTCCTCCAATTGTGGGTTTGCATTGTGTATGTGGCGGGAGGTCTTATGGTAGTTTCATTTTTCAAAAGCATTGCGGATATTTTTCTACTTGCTTTGTTATTGTTGTTTTAAAGATAAACTATTTTTGTTGCTCACACCAGTCCCATGACTGATCCGGAGTTTATTGTTCCCTTCCTAAACTCTGGGTGCCCACCATTTTCCACACGGGCAGTCTAGAGTTGGGTTTCTCAGATCTTCAGGTTGAGTAGATTATCTGGAGCTAGTTCAGTTCTTGGAGATTCATGGACTGACGTTGCTTATCTTGGAGCATTCTATTGGAGATTATCCGCTGCTATTTCTTTTATCATATCTCTGATGTATATTGATATTCATTGTATCACTCTATTGTATCAGATATTGTATCAGTGTTGTATATCAATGTATTATTCTTTTTCTTCCGCTGTGTTGTTTACTTAATTGTGTTATAAGCTCCGGAGAGCCAGATTCGGCATTTGAATCTACGGCATTTTGAGTACAAGTGAATTACGGATGTCGATTTTCGAAGGCCGAGTCCGGGATCTTTACAATTTTGGAAATATTTTGAAAAGATTATTTTAAAAATAGAATATTTGAAAAACAATTTAAAACAAAATTTGAGAAAGTAAGAGAGATCAGGAAAGTGCTATCAAGGTTTAAACATAAAATACTCTATAACTTATCTGGAATATCTTGAAATCTTAAACTCTTCAATACCCACGAGTCTTCATTCTTGAACTCTTGAAACTCTATATCAGCATTTTGATAATGTACAATCTTCTTAATCAATACCTATATAATATCCTGCACTATTTACTATATATATCTTGATAAAACATTAGTATCTATATTTTATATAATGTTCTATAGTTGTTATCATCAAAACCAATACATAAGGTACTAACAATCTCCCTCTTTTTGATGATGACAACTATGTTTACAAAATATATTATAACTCTCCCTGAGTTACAAAACTCCCTCTTAATCTATGCCTAGATTATATATATTTCTTCCTCTTTGTCATCAACAAAAATAACCAACTAAAATTATAACTCCCCCTCACTAAGATACTGCAGTAATAATGATAAGAATGATATATAAGAAATGATGAGTGATAACACAAATCATTAATAGTAACCATACGAAACTATATATTCATTCAATATCACAATACAATGTAATCATAATTCGACCAAACCCTAGACTATCTATATATGTACAAAGTAAAATTGTCAAATCAAATCAAATATACATACCACACATTAAACAATCAAAGAAAATTAACTACCATCCTAACGTGATTTCCTAATGATCGGGGATTTGTGAATAGGGCAGCGAGGATAATGAAGGAAAAAGTTCCCTTTTTGTTCGACTAGATTTCTATCTCAATCGAAACATACTTCTCCGGCACATCAAACTTCATCATCTTCTTCCATTTGTTCAAACTCTTCTTCCTCCTCCTCACGGCCTTGAATGGAGTTATGAATAGCCAAATTTGCAGACTCATCGTCAATGACTATTGGATTCGTAGGATTATCCAATAGATATTTTTGCAAATTGCGAAGAATTCTGCTTTGCATCTCTTGTTCCTTGGTCATACGAAGTTGCACCACTTGAATTTCAGTGAGCATTTGCAGAATATTCTTTATTTCACCCTCCATTTTAGTGAACTTGGCCATAGTAGTGCTTTGGAAGGGGCCTTGGGTAGAAGAAGAGAAGGAAGACGATGGATTTTCTTCTCTAGAACGTTTGGGATTAGAGGAAGCCATGGTTTGTTTGTTTCAGAAGTTTAAAACAGAGAGAATACAGAAAAATGAAGAAGAAACTCAAAATTTAGTTATTATATAACCAACAATTTGAATTTTGGAGGGAAAATAAAAAAACAGATTTTACCATTATATGTCGACACATGTGGGTAGGGTATGTCGACACATATAGTATTATTTTGATTATTTTGTTTTTCTTTATATTTTGCAGTTTTTAATTCGCTATTTTTATATTTCCAATAGATAACAAATTCCTAACTCTCTTCTTAACTTGGCAAAGAATGTTTGATTCAATGGTTTTGTTAATATATCAGCTATTTCATTTTTATTGTTTATAAATTCAAGTGATATTATTTCTCTGTTTACATTATCTCGTAGAAAATGGTGTCTTATATCAATATGTTAGTTATAGCATGATGAGTTGGATTTTTAGATAGATTGATCACACTTATATTATCATAGTATATTGGTGATGTATAAAATTTAAACCAAAATCTTTTAATCTTTGTTCAAATAGATAAACCGTGAACAGGCTAATGCTGTTGTTATCCCGCCTTTTGGTAAGGTCGTGACACCAAGAACTTGACTAGAGACCAAAGACAGTTCGTCTAAAAAATCGGTGGTACACAGGTTCACTATGGATATCGACGAATTTTGTCCAAGTCCGGATCAAGCTAAATTTGATATGACACGACAAGCGAAGCTATGAGAGTCAACGTTCCAAATTTCAAGTCAATCCGAGTTAATATGCTAAATTTACGAACGATACAAAATTGGATGAAAACCGACCACTGTTCGAATCGCTCAGTTCGAATCCATCAGGGAAGCCTACTTCGACTCGCTCAGTTCGCATCCATCAGGGAAAGCTCTGTTCGACTCGATCGGTCAATGCACAGTTCGACTCGATCGACTTCGCATCCACCACCAAGCCTCTGTTCGAATCGACCAAATTCGTATCCATCAAGAAGCAACAGTTCGACTCGATCGACCAATGCCTACTTCGTATCCATCGGCAACAAACACTTGCATCTGTTTCGCATCGCTTAGTCTTAAAGGTTCTATTCGTATCGAACGATCACCAATCGATACGAAACGCATGCCTCCCATTGATGCGAACAAGCCAACATCCACCGATTCGAACTAGACTATCTTCATCAATTCAAACTAGGTACGCTGTAGATCGATACGAAGGACACACGTCACGTCAACCTGCCAACACAGGCCGCCATCGATTCGAAGTGATCGAGTCGAACAGGACCAAGTTGAAATAAAGGAGTCGAACGAAACAGCCAACCGAAGATCCTAATTCGTATCGATCATATCTCCTAATCTACAAGTCCAAATGCTATGAAATTTTCACAGAAGCTTACGTGCATATTAGAGAATGTCCACGCCAAATATCGACTCCATCGGACACAATCTTGATCGATACGAAATCCGTTCGTATCGATCAAGGATCAGACCGAAACTTCGCGGGCTTGGGCGCGCGGGCCTAGTCACGTGCCAGAGGGGGTCTTCCGAGATTTGAGCGAAATATCAGCCTCCTACACCTATAAATAGAGCCCCAGGGCATAGAGAAAAGGGATCTTCTTCTTCTTTGGATTCTCCAATGCCTAGACTCTGCCGAACCTAGATCTAAACTCCATAGCTGTTGCTACTAACTACTTTCACTGCTGTAATCACAATTATTGACTGTAATCTGCTGTAATCAACTGAAAACATCAAGTGAACATCAATAAAATCATCAACTTCAGAGTGGACGTAGGCAAGATCGCCGAACCACTATAAACCTTGTGTCTCTGTCTATCTCTCTACATTTTAAATTTATTATTCTTCATTCTTATCTCTCTACATACTCATTATCTGTGATCTGTGATTGTGAACTGGTGCTTTCATCGACAATTGGGGTTTGTGACCAATTTTGGCGCAAACACTTTGGTGCTTTCACTGAGAATTGAATTTGAAGGCTTAAAGAATTCAGATCTGAAAAAATATGACAAGGCAATCAAATAGAAGACAAAGGGCGGAGAGAAGTCAGCATGAAGGAAGCCAGGAGGCTTCCTTAGGAGCGAATCAGACATCGATCTTCATCACTAGGGACGAGATGGAAACGATGTTTAAGAGACAAGAGGAGGTGATGCAGAATCTACTTTGACAAGTTGGACAAGCCGGAGCACAGAATCAGCGCAACGCAACTACATGAGACGCTGGAGACAGAAATCGGGAGTACGAAGCAACCAGAACTCAAAATGGAGCAGGACCATCTGGTACAGCCCCAGAACTAGGGGGCACTTACCCAGAGCATATTGACCCGATCCCAGGAGCAGTACCAGGAGGAGCTGCGCAGCATGGCATTGATAGAGAAGCGAATGCTCGTTCAGGAGAGCAGATTCCAGGAATCCCTCGTGAACTCGAGGGGCAAATCGGAAACGACGGACAAGGACTACAACTTGGAAATAGTGACAGATTGACGGAGATGGTCAGACGAGCCATGAGAGGCGGACTAGTGAATAGAGATCTGGAGGATGTGAATAGGAGTCCCTTTGCTCCTACGATCAGGCAAGCCAGGAATCCACTAGAGTTCAAGCTACCGACATTGGAGGTGTATGATGGAAGGACAGACCCTGATGTTCATCTAACGAGGTATATGCGACACATGGAGGTACTGGGGGCATCAGAGGAAGTCATGGCCAGGTGTTTCCCGTTGTATCTGACGGACATAGCAGCATTATGGTTCAAACAATTGGAGAGCGGTTCCATTAGAACATGGATCGATTTGACTGAAAGGTTCATGAGGCAGTTCAGGGTTCACATTTCAAGACCCAAGAATGTGATGAGTTTGGCAGCGCTAAAGCAAAAAACCAGGGAATCTTTGAGGAATTTTCTGACGCGATTCAATGCAGCGGCGGCATCAGTGGATCGACCCGATCCATTCATGGTTTTGATGGCAGCTGTATCTGGCATAGCTGATGGCACAGAATTCAAGAATTCATTGACAAGGGATCCGCCTATGGATCTGGGAGAATTTTATCATGAGGCTGAAGGATTTTTACGATTAGAGGATGCAAATGCTGAAAGAGAGGAAGGAGAAGGAACCGAGGTTTATGCAATCAAGGGTGAAAATCCTCCTAGAACAGATTCAGGGACTGGTAAAGGGAAACGAAAGGCTGAAGATAATAGTGATGGACCGACGCGACCACGAAAGGAACCAAGATTCACCTCTTATACGGAGTTGAATAAGACTTTGGAGCGAATCTACCAGGATACTAGGGGGCAGATTCCTTATCGAAAGCCAATGAGAAGGGATCCGACCAACAATGAAAGAAGGTCAGACAAGTACTGCTTATTCCACGAGCTGAATGGTCATAGCACGAATGATTGCAGACACCTGAAAGATGAGGTTGAGGGACATATTCGAAATGGTTTGTTATCGCAGTATGTAAGAAGGGGAACGACAACGGTGGAACGGGAGCGACCACCACCTACACCTACTGGGGACGGCTCAGGATCGAGGCGTCAGCTTGTCATCAATTGATTGGGGTAATGACGAATAAGTAGCAAACTCCACACCAACACGATTAAGTCATTTACACATGTACAAGACCGCGAACGATCCTCAGGCATGCTCTGATACGACTACTAATCGCAACGGTGTAGGTGTTTGCACTTTGACGTCCTTGTTTTCCTTTTATTTTCCATTTCTAATATTTGGACCTGATTTTGTTGAACATTTCCGTTGAAAAACTCATTTTGAATGAAAAGTATGCCATTTGTGATGCCATAACGGCTAAGCCACTTACACATGTAAGGGAACGCGAACGGTCCTCAGGCATGCTCTGAGATGGCAATAAACCGCCGCCACAAACAGTTCAGAAACTCACTCGAACGTGAAATCTGACATTGATAATACTAAGTCCCCCCCGGGCACACACAATTCGCCTCGAACGGCACCCGACCGCGAACGGTCACAACTCGCTTCGAACGGCACCCGACCGCAAACGGTCACAAGTCGCCTCGAATGGCACCCGACCGCGAACGGTCGCAATTCACCTCGAACGGCACCCGACCGCGAACGGTCACAATTCGCCTCGAACAACACCCGACCGCGAACGCCTCGAACGGCATCCCGACCGCGAACGGTCACCATTCGCCACGAACGGCATCCGGCCCCGAACGGTCACGTACTACCCGAAATGACATACGATCCCGAACGATCGTCATTCGCGGTCAGATAAGGCTATAAATTTCTTTGCAGGTCATCAACAGGATATGAACATCCAGCTCATGGCATTACAAAGCAACAACTTTCATTAAAGAGACGATGGCTATTCAAAATGAAGATTACAGCATTTCAAAGCACATCATGTTTCCACAAGACGTACTTTGGGGGGAAAATGTTATCCCGCCTTTTGGCAAGGCCGTGACACCAAGAACTTGATTAGAGACCAAAGACAGTTCGTCTAAAAAATCGGTGGTACACAGGTTCACTATGGATATCGACGAATTTTGTCCAAGTCCGGATCAAGCTAAAATTGATATGACATGAAAAGCGAAGCTATGAGAGTCAACGTTCCAAATTTCAAGTCAATCCGAGTTAATATGCTCAAGTTACGAACGATACAAAATTGGATGAAAACCGACCACTGTTCGAATCCATCAGGGAAGCCTACTTCGACTCTCTCAGTTCACATCCATCAGGGAAAGCTCTGTTCGACTCGATCGGTCAATGCACAGTTTGACTCAATCGACTTGCATCCACCACCAAGCCTCTGTTCGACTCAACCAAATTCGTATCGATCAAGAAGCAACAGTTCGACTCGATCGACCAAATCCTACTTCGTATCCATCGGCAATAAACACTTGCATCTGTTTCGCATCACTTAGTCTTAAAGGTTCTATTCGTATCGAACGATCACCAATAGCTACAAAACGCACGCCTCCCATTGATGCGAACAAGCCAACATCCACCGATTCGAACTAGACTATCTTCATCAAGTCGAACTAGGTACGCTGCAGATCGATGCGAAGGACGCACGCCACGTCAACCTGCCAACACATGCCGCCATCGATTCGAAGTGATCGAGTTGAACAGGAATGAGTCGAAATAAAGGAGTCGAACGAAACAGCCAACCGAAGATCCTAATTCGTATCGATCATATCTCCTAATCTACAAGTCCAAATGCTATGAAATTTTCACAGAAGCTTACGTGCATATTAGAGAATGTCCACGCCAAATTTCGAATCCATCGGACACAATCTTGATCGATACGAAATCCGTTCGTAGCGATCACGGATCGGACTCAAACTTCGCGGGCTTGGGCGCGCGGGCCTAGTCACGTGCCAGAGGGGGTCTCCCGAGATCTGAGCGAAATATCAGCCTCGTACACCTATAAATAGAGCCCCAGGGCATAGAGAAAAGGGATCTTCTTCTTCTTTGGATTCTCCAACGCCTAGACTCTGCCGGACCCAGATCTAAACTCCATAGCTGCTGCTACTAACTACTTTCACTGCTGTAAATCATCATTATTGACTGTAATCTGCTGTAATCAACTGAAAACATCAAGTGAACATCAATAAAATCATCAACTTCAGAGTGGACGTAGGCAAGATCGCCGAACCACTATAAACCTTGTGTCTCTATCTATCTCTCTACATTTTAAATTTATTATTTTTCATTCTTATCTCTCTACATACTCATTATCTGTGATCTGTGATTGTGAACTGGTGCTTTCATCGACAATTGGGGTTTGTGACCAATTTTGGAGAAAACACTTTGGTGCTTTCACTGAGAATTGTATTTGAAGGCTTAAAGAATTTAGATTTGAAAAGCTATTACAAGGCAATCAAATATAAGACAAAGGGCGGAGAGAAGTCAACATGAAGGAAGTTAGGAGGCTTCCTCAGGAGCGAATCAGACATCGATCTTCATCACTAGGGACGAGATGGAAACGATGTTTAAGAGACAAGAGGAGGTGATGCAGAATCTACTTTGACAAGTTTGATAAGCCGGAGCACAGAATCAGTGCAACGCAACTATAGGAGACGCTGGAGACAGAATTCGGGAGTACGAAGCAACCAGAACTCAAAATGGAGCATGACCATCTGGTACAGCCCCAGAACTAGGGGGCACTTACCCAGAGCATGTTAACCCGATCCCAGGAGCAGTACCAGGAGGAGCTGCGCAGCGCGGCGTTGATAGAGAAGCGAATGCTCGTTCAGGAGAGCAGATTCCAGGAATCCCTCGTGAACTCGAAGGGCAAATCGGAAACGACGGACAAGGACTACAACTTGGAAATAGTGACAGATTGGCGGAGATGGTCAGACGAGCCATGAGAGGCGGACTAGTGAATAGAAATCTGGAGGATGTGAATAGGAGTCCCTTTGCTCCTACGATTAAGCAAGCCAGGAATCCACCAGAGTTCAAGCTACCGACATTGGAGGTGTATGATGGAAGGACAGACCCTATTGTTCATCTAACGAGGTATATGCGACACATGGAGGTACTGGGGGCATTAGAGGAAGTCATGGCCAGGTGTTTCCTGTTGTATCTGACGGACATAGCAGCATTATGGTTCAGACAATTGGAGAGCGGTTCCATTAGAACATGGATCGATTTGACTAAAAGGTTCATGAGGCAGTTCAGGGTTCACATTTCAAGACCCAAGATTGTGATGAGTTTGGCAGCGCTAAAGAAAAAAACCAGGGAATCTTTGAGGAACTTTCTGACGCGATTCAATGCGGCGGCAACATCAATGGATCGACCCGATCCATCCATGGTTTTGATGGCAGCTGTATCTGGCATAGCTGATGGCACAGAATTCAAGAATTCATTGACAAGGGATTCGCCTATGGATCTGGGAGAATTTTATCACGAGGCTGAATGATTTTTACGATTAGAGGATGCAAATGCTGAAAGAGAGGAAGGAGAAGGAACCGAGGTTTATGCAATCAAGGGTGAAAATCCTCCTAGAACAGATTCAGGGAATGGTAAAGGGAAACGAAAGGCTGAGGATAATAGTGATGGACCGACGCGACCACGAAAGGAACCAAGATTCACCTCTTATACGGAGTTGAATGAGACTTTGGAGCGAATCTACCAGGATACTAGGGGGCAGATTCCTTATCGAAAGCCAATGAGAAGGTCCGACCAACAATGAAAGAAGGTCAGACAAGTACTGCTTATTCCACGAGCTGAATGGTCATAGCACGAATGATTGCAGACACTTGAAAGATGAGGTTGAGGGACATATTTGGAATGGTTTGCTATCGCAGTATGTAAGAAGGGGAACGACAACGGTGGAACGGGAGCGACCACCACCTACACCTACTGGGGACGGCTCAAGATCGAGGTGTCAGCTTGTCATCAATTGATTGGGGTAATGACGAATAAGTAGCAAACTCCACACCAACACGATTAAGTCATTTACACATGTACAGGACCGCGAACGATCCTCAGGCATGCTCTGATACGACTACTAATCGCAACGGTGTAGGTGTTTGCACTTTGACGTCCTTGTTTTCCTTTTATTTTCCATTTCTAATATTTGTTGAAAATTTCCGTTGAAAAACTCATTTTGAATGAAAAGAATGCCATTTGTGATGCCATAACGACTAAGCCACTTACACATGTAAGGGATCGCGAACGGTCCTCGGGCATGCTCTGAGATGGCAATAAACCGCCGCCACAAACAGTTCAAAAACTCACTCGACCGTGAAATCTGACATTGATAATACTAAGTCCCTCCCGGGCACACACAATTCGCCTCGAACGGCACCCGACCGCGAACGGTCACAACTCGCCTCGAACGGCACCCGACCGCAAACGGTCACAATTCGCCTCGAACGGCACCCGACCGCGAACGGTCGCAATTCGCCTCGAACGGCACACGACCGCGAACGGTCACAATTTGCCTCGAATGGCACCCGACCGCGAACGGTACCCGACCGCGAACGGTCACAATTCGCCATGAACGACACCTGACCGCAAACGATCACAATTTGCCTCGAACGGCACCCGATCGCGAACGATCACAAATCGCCTCGAACGGCATCCCGACCGCGAACGGTCACCATTCGCCGCGAACGACATCCGGCCCCGAACGGTCACGTACTACCCCGAATGACATACGATCCCGAACGATCGTCATTCGCGGTCAGATAAGGCTATAAATTTCTTTGCAGGTCATCAACAGGATATGAACATCCAGCTCATGGCATTACAAAGCAACAACTTTCATTGAAGAGACGATGGCTATTCAAAATGAAGATTACAGCATTTCAAAGCACATCATGTTTCCACAAGATGTACTTTGGGGGGAAAATGTTATCCCGCCTTTTGGCAAGGCTGTGACACCAAGAACTTGACTAGAGACCAAAGACAGTTCGTCTAAAAAATCGGTGGTACACAGGTTCACTATGGATATCGACGAATTTTGTCCAAGTCCGGATCAAGCTAAAATTGATATGACACGACAAGCGATGCTATGAGAGTCAATGTTCCAAATTTCAAGTCAATCCGAGTTAATATGCTCAAGTTACGAACAATACAAAATTGGATGAAAACCGACCACTGTTCGAATCGCTCAGTTCGAATCCATCAGGGAAGCCTACTTCGACTCGCTCATTTCGCATCCATCAGGGAAAGCTCTGTTCGACTCTATCGGTCAATGCACAGTTTGACTCGTTCGACTTCGCATCCACCACCAAGCCTCTGTTCGACTCGACCAAATTCATATCCATCAAGAAGCAACAGTTCGACTCGATCGACCAATGCCTACTTCGTATCCATCGGCAACAAACACTTGCATTTGTTTCGCATCTTAGTCTTAAAGGTTCTATTCGTATCGAACGATCACCAATCGATACGAAACGCACGCCTCCCATTGATGCGAACAAGCCAACGTCCACCGATTTGAACTAGACTGTCTTCATAAATTCGAACTAGGTACACTGCAGATCGATGCGAAGGACGCACGCCATGTCAACCTGCCAACACATGCTGCCATCGATTTGAAGTGATCGAGTCGAACAGGACCGAATCGAAATAAAGGAGTCGAACGAAACAGCCAACCGAAGATCCTAATTCGTATCAATCATATCTCCTAATCTACAAGTCCAAATGCTATGAAATTTTCACTGAAGCTTTCGTGCATATTAGAGAATGTCCACGCCAAATTTCGACTCCATCGAACACAATCTTGATCGATACGAAATCTGTTCGTAGCGATCACGGATCGGACTGAAACTTCGCGGGCTTGGGCGTGCGGGCCTAGTCACGTGCCAGAGGGGCTCCCGAGATCTGAGCGAAATATCAGCCTCATACACCTATAAATAGAGCCCCAGGGTATAGAGAAAAGGGATCTTCTTCTTCTTTGGATTCTCCAACGCCTAGACTCTGCCGAACCCAAATCTAAACTCCATAGCTGCTGCTACTAACTACTTTCACTGCTGTAAATCATCATTATTGACTGTAATCTGCTGTAATCAACTGAAAACATCAAGTGAACATCAATAAAATCATCAACTTCAGAGTGGACGTAGGCAAGATCGCCGAACCACTATAAACCTTGTGTCTCTGTCTATCTCTCTACATTTTAAATTTATTATTCTTCATTCTTATCTCTCTACATACTCATTATCTATTATCTTGTGATTGTGAACTTGTGCTTTCATCTACAATTGGGGTTTGTGACCAATTTTGGCGCAAACAGCTGCTGTAATATATTTTACTTTTTTCCGTAGATAGATAGAGATATAGAGTTTTGCTTCTTACTAAACCAGGAAACCAGAGAATGTCCCAAAAAGTTTCAAGTTCCACTTGTACTTTTTCGTTTTGATTTGCAACCGGCATAATCAGCATTACCATATGAAATTAATTCAAAGGAGTCTTCTTTTAGGTAAAAGAGTCCATAGTCTAATGTGTTATTTACTATCTCAAAATTCGTTTTACGAATTTTAAATGAGTTCCTTTAGGTTAAGATTGATATCCTTCATAGATATAAACACTATGCATTATATCAGGTCTACTAGCAGTTATATAGAGTAGTGATCCAATCATTCCTCTATATAATTTTTGATCTACAACTTTTGAATTTTCTTCTTTATTTAATTTTTCATTAGTCGACATGGGAGTTGGTTTACCACTGGTATTTGACATACCAAATTTCTTAACTAATTCTTTAGCGTATTTTTCTTGACAAATAAAAATTCCATTACTTAGTTGTTGTAATCCTAGAAAATAATGTAGTTCTCCCATGTGGCTCATTTCAAATTCCTTAGTCATTATTTCTGAAAAATCTTTATTTAGTTTATTGTTGGTAGATCCAAAAATGATACAATCAACATATATTTGTATTATATGAATATCATTTTTATCTCTTTTAATAAAAACGGTACTATCTACTTTGCCTATCTCAAAATTTGATTGTAATAGATAGGATTTAAGTTTGTTATACCAAGCTGTTGGAGCCTGTTTCAAACCATACAAAGGCTTCTTTAATTTATAAACATGATTAGGTAGTTTTTCATATTCAAAAAGTGGGGGTTGTTCTATATATACATCTTCTTTAATAAAACCGTTTAGAAATTCACTTTTAACATCCATTTGATATAACTTAAAATTATTATGATTAGCGAAAGCAAGTAAAATTCATATAGCTTCAATCTTGCTATGCGTGCAAAGGTTTCATCAAAATCTATTCCTTCTTCTTGACAATAACCTTTTGCAACTAATCAAGCTTTATTTCTCACAACCTCTCCTTGTTAATTTATTTTGTTTCTATATACCTATTTAGTTCCTATTATGGATTTATTTTCAGATCTTGGGGTTGATTCCCATACATTATTTCTTGCAAATTGATTCAATTCCTCTTGCATAGTAAGAATCTATGAATCATCAGTTGATGCTTCTTTGGATTTTTAGGTTCAATAGTTGAAACAAAAGCAATATTACTCAGTTTATTAGTTGATTTCTAGTTTTAACAATAGATTCAACATTTCCAAGTATAATTTTTATAGGACGATCTTTCAATTATTTTGTTCTTTTATTTGGATGTGAATTTTCTGAATTATTATTATTTTCGCACATTATTACTAATTTCATTTGGGTTATTGATGTTTTTTTCTTCATAAATATTTGGATTATAAACTTTAAAATTTTCATCAAATAAGACATGTAATGTCTCTTCAATGGTATTAGTTCTAGTATTGAAAACTCTATATGCTTTACTTCTATTTGAATATCCAATAAATATTCCTTTATCTGATTTAGCATCAAATCTATTCAAATTATCTTTAGTATTTAAAATAAAACATTTACTACCAAAAACTCTAGAATATGATACTTTGGACTTTTTATTATAGAATAATCCATGTGGCATTTTCTTAGTTAATGGTCTTATTAAAGTTTTATTTAATATATAACATGCAGTAGTACCAGCGCTTCAACCCAAAAAATTTTAGGTAAATTATTATCATTTAGCATAGTTCTAGCGCACTCTTGAATCGTCCTATTTTTATGTTTTACTACTCCATTTTGTTGTTGTGATCTTGAAAATGAAAAATTATGAGTTATACCTTTCTTATTACATAAATTCTTCAAATTTTCATTTTCGAATTCTCTACCATGATCACTTTGAATAGTTTTAATTTTACTAGACATTTGATTTTGAATTCGTTTAATAAAGATTTTAAACATTTCACAAGCATCACTTTTAAGTTTTAAGGAAATCATGCAGGTAAATCTAGAATAATCATCCATGATTACAAATACATATCTACTGTGATTTATAGATTGTATCTGTGAGGGACAAAAAATATCTAAGTGAAGAAGTTCAAGGGGTTGAGAGGTAGAAATCATATCTTTTGATTTGAAAGAAATTTTTCTTACTTTTCCTAATTGACATGCATGACATAAATTATTGACCTTAAAATTCTTTTTGGGAAGACCTCTAACATAGTATCTTTAGCAATTTTAGATATTAATTTGAAATTCAAATGACCAACTATTTTATGCCAAATCCAATGATCACTTAATTCAGCCAAAAGACACAGATTATCATTTGAGAGTTTCATACTTAATATATATATGTTTATTACCTAATACCTTCAAAGATAATGTTTGACTCATTATTTTCAATGTAACATTTATCTTTTACGAATTTAGTTTTGAAACCCTTGTCACATAATTGACTAACATTCAACAGATTATGTTTTAAATTTCTAATAACAAAACATTAGAAATAGTAGGAGTTTTAGAATTACTGATATTGCCGATGCGAATCACGTATCCTTTAGAGTTGTCTCCAAAATTTATTGATCCACCATCTTTGTAAACTATATCTTTCAAAATTTATGGACTTCCAGTCATGTGTCTTGAGCATCCACTATCCAATATTTATTTGTCCTTTTTGATCTGTATAGTATGATCATCAAGTGTCCGTTCATCAAAAGTCATGTAACACATATGTTCCTGCAATTTATACCTTTTCAAAAGATCGTGTGGCTTTTTATAATGAATAGATGTAAATATATGAAATTACATTACGATGATTTTGCAAATTATCTTTTCAAAAATAGTGTTAAAAATATTATCAAGAATTACCATTGAAACTTTTTCAGAAATTAAATTATGAATATTTTGAAAACCAATGCTCTGATACCAAATGTGAGTCAGCGAAATAGGGATTTTAAGGCTAAATTAACACTAGAGAGGGGTGAATAGTGTTTAATGGATTATATGAATATTATTCAAATTCTTTAAGATTTTACTTAGAATGATGGAATTAACAATCACATAAACAATCATAGAATCAACATACAGATAAAACTAAATGTAGAGAAAGTAAAAAGGAAAGAACATACTAGGATTTTATATTGGTTCAGAGTTATCCTACATCCAGTCCCGCATAATTCCTTGTACGTATTTCTTTTCAACTAGTAAATAAAAATACAATCTCGATTTCAAGGCTATGAGACACGCCCTCCAAAATCCCGGCCTTTGGGTAGAGCTGCTTGATCTTCAGGCCACAAGCATACCCACTAGATTTGCGGGCTACTAAGCACACCCAATTGATTTAATTAGACTACAACTACACCTAATTGGATTTCAGGAATACCAAGCACACCACAGAGTATAAGAGTATGATTTGATAGAGTTTATAGACTCAGATCTTCGATCTTGATTACAACTGATCTTATAACTCTCGAATAGCACTTGATCTTGAGAGAGATGGAGAAATCAAAGAGTATATGAAAGAGAATCAAACTAGTAATGATTAAATTTAATTATGGTTGAATTTCGATAGAGTTTCAATAGAAATTACTTTAGAAATCAAGAGAGTGAAAAGATGAGAGAAAAATAAGAAAGTAGTTATTAAAAATTCGTTTGAAAGACTGGTATATATAGGGAAATAATGGTCATGTCCATTCGCAAAGAGATACAACGAAAAGATACTTCCATTCAAATTTGAATTTTGAAAAATACGGCTAGTATGTCGACATACCTGCAAAGGATATATTGACATATCCCTTTGTTTTTTGGAAAATTACTTAATAAAAATTGTTTTGAAAATATTGAGTTTTATAAAATATTTTGAAACTTTGTACAAATATTTAAACATAGTTTATGCATATTTTAATCATACTAAAACTTATTAAAACTTTATAAAATAAATTTGAAATATTTAATAAGAATATTTAATATAATGTAAATAATATAAATAAAACCAATTTAGTTATAAATTATTAAAGTATAAACAATAATTCAATATATATATATAAATTTAAAAACACTAAAATAATATCTTTATAAGTATAAGAGATCTAAAAATCATTTCCGAAATATTTTGAAAAGATTATTTTAAAAATAGAATATTTGAAAAACAATTTAAAACAAAATTAAAGAAAGTGAGAGAGGTCAGGAAAGTGCTATCAAGGTTTTAACGTAAATTCTATGACTCTATAACTTATCTGGAATATCTTGAAATCTTTAACTCTTCAATACTCACGAGTCTTCATTCTTGAACTCTTGAAACTCTATATCAGCATCTTGATACTGTATATTCTTAATCAATATCTATCTAATATCTTACACTATATACTATATATATCTCCATAAAACATTAGTATCTATATTTTATGTAATGTCCTATAGTTGTTATCGTCAAAACCAATACCTATGGTACAAACAAAGGACTTGCAAGAGACATGGTGTTGAAAACATCAAAAGGGATGGGTTTAAAGCCAACATTGAAATCTCCTATGATGGAAACTCAACTCAATATAATGAAATTTATTATCTTGAGTTCAATGAGCAAAAATACATTATACAATGTGATTTAAAGCACTATAATATTAATATGAACAACTAATATTATATCCATACCAAGAATAGTGCTTGGTACCTATAATGATATGGTGGAGGTTGTACTACTTAGCACTTGATAGGTTTGTGATAGAAGTACTGTTGATGTCTATAGTTATAGGGCACTTGTAAATAAACATACCTATATGAATGCACGAAGGTGGTGCCGCCTTCTACGAAGTTATGGCTTAAGTCTCTAAGGGCATTTCATAAAACCAAGATATAGACACAATGCCAATCCACGTGTCGTCTTATGAACTATCCGAAGAAAAGAAAACGAGTATGTGAAACACATACAATATGTTGCATAGGATTGTTGGTTCAATGCTTAGTCAACCATTCCATCCTGACGTGCTCTGATAGATTATCACTATGTATAGATTCAAGTCCAGGAGACATCTATACTTATGGACAAGTTTTCCTACAACATATGATAAGAAAAATTTTAATAATTTTTTTGTGAAGGATTGTTGGTGAATTTTTTTTATAAAGTATTTTATGTGAGTTGTTTTATTTTTTAATAAGATGACGAGAAAGAGAAGAGGTAGTGGGATTGGGAATAGTCCCACATCCTAGAATTATAGAAACTATATTTGTTTAAATATAGGTTCCTCAAAGGAAGGTTAGGCCCTTTGGACACCCAAATGTTTGCTTTATTATGAGGAGGGAAGTCATACATAACCACCACGCGCGCGCGCCGCCGCCTTCCATCCGACTGGACCAGGTTGGATTTGGGTCCAAATTATATTTTGGACAGTAAATTTTAGTTAAAACGGGCTAGATTTGAAGCCGTTAACAAAACCCGGAATTTAAATTTGAATGGACATAAATAGTGGAAAACGCGGCTGTTGAAATGGTAAGACGGGACGTTTGAATTCAAACGAAAGGAAGCGTCGTTTGGTAGAAGACGCGACTGTTATAATGCGATTATAAATAGCAACACCCGAAAATTCTTTCAGCTTAATCTTCTTCTCCCTAAAATTTGCAACTTCTAAAAACTGTTTTAGAATCACTTCTTCTTCCTCGCATAGAAATGCCTGAAAAGCATTGCAAATCCTTATTTTTCTCATTCTCTTCTCCTCTATTATTTCTTTCAATACATATTCGGGTTCGTTATACTGCAAATCATAAATTCGATACTCTTGTCACTACAGTCAATTCAGAAGATAGTTTGAATCAATTTCGACGGTGCTATCGCAATCGATTAAAGAGAATAATCATTTCGACTTCATTGTATCTTAGAAGACGATTTGCCTTAACTCACAGCACCCATTTGTTTGTTTAAATGAGTGATGAGGGAAAATAAGGTCTTAAGAAAAGTGTCATCGACGTGCCCTGAAGGATCTCTCTTTGTAGATTACAACCATTGTCTTTGGTAGTTCGAAGAATTCTAACAACAAAACATACCAAGAAACTATAAAATAGAACGTTAATTCATTTGTTAAAATATGCACGGTTCAAGAGCAGTAATATATCTCCTCCTTATCCCACTTATCCCCTAATTTTATTTAAAATACAGTATGCTTTTGGCATCTTGACGGTTAACCCTATAAAAATAGAGTTATAGAACGATAATTCAATTTCGGTTATATCCAAAGTTATCCATCTCTAAATGATTTTTCCATAAATTTAAATGCTTAATACCTGAATACCATACAGTAAAATACAAAATATCGACCAGATAACACATGATACATATGGTTTAGCTTAGTACAGTTAGAAGATAAAGCAACATCAATCAATATCTGAGATCAATGAAGTCAAATGTCCAAGCCCGTTGTGACGACCCGGCTTTCATTCCACAGAAAATCGTATCATCAATAAGAAAGAAATAGATAGAAATAGAAAAGATAGAAGAAAGAACTAACAGATATCAGAATCTCACAGCGGAAACAGAACAAAATATAATATATCACATATCCATTACATAGTTTTTACACATATCAGAGTTACCCATATATACAACATCCAAAACAAGACAGTCATAAGTATCTGTCATTACATTACACCCACAAAATACATCTTAGAGTTAATACACAGCGGAAAGATACATATACATATATAACTACGCCAAGTCTCCATCTCCAGGTCCTTCCAAAGTTCGTCTAAGCAAAACCTGATCACTTGGCTACTCATAAAAATTTGAGTACCCAAGAGTTTAAGAAAAACAGAAATAAACTCTGGGTCAGACATGGGTCTGGTGTGAGTAAACGGTTAAGTTGTTTAACTTGAAAATCATTTGGAAACAAGGGTATCACATAAGACTTCCCACACATAAACACGGGTAAGTTTTTTTATCTTATGCTAACCAAATCATTTGATAGGAAATCTGGTTATATTATAATAGGGTCTAGGGTTTTCAAATAAAATACAGAAATAGCTGGAATGCTTACATCTCACATTCCAACGTAGTTGGGCACAACTAAATCGTATGGCTCTTATTGGAAATTGGATTCCATACAATGGCAGAGCTACCGGGGTACCGCTCATCACAGTACGGGGCCTAGATCACCGTACCGAGGATCACTCCCAATCCCCTGCAACACAAAGCCGGAACCATCCCTTACTGGATAATCCCGAATAAAATCACCCCACAGATGGCCGTCGCCAACTGCACCACTAAGCCGAAATAAAAGGAACTTCTCTAGACAGGGATGACCTTACTCTCAGTGGGTGCTACCCACGAAGCCTTGCTGCACCTCCCCTGTTTTAGCCATTCCCGGTTGATGAGGCTTGAGGTTACGATTTACCTTTAAATCAGAACACATCACTTAGAATGCTCATCGCCCTCCTGACGATGTGTTGAAAGCATTCAATCCATACAAGTTCGTTCCGGGTTCGAACGAAACCGAAGGCATTATCTCGTTACACTCGTATTGGAATCACCCTCAGAGTTAACGACCATAACCCTTGCACTCTGAATCTTCATCTTCACTTGAGATTCACGACCTATCGTTAATTTGGATCGATGTGGTATTCGGGTCTCCAGACCTGGTATCCCGGTATACGGAAACCCGATCCCGGTCTCATCGAAATCCAAAACGTATCTTTTAAGGTCAAGTTGTTTTAAAGTTAAACAATTCAATTTATCACTTTGAATTCACATAGCATTTATCATAGATAATCCATACATCCATCACAGATATATCCAAAACTTATCACAGAGTATCACAGAATATCACCCAATAGATATCAATCAATCCAGACATCCTACTCCAACAATCATCCAAACAGAATTTATTAATCCATATTATAATTAATTTAATTATCTTAAATTAAATTAATTACTTAAGAACTAATCACTTATTCTGCTTAATCAATTATTAATTAATTACAATCATTTAATTAATTAATCAAACCTTAATTACTTTTATAAGTAAATTAATTAACCTTAATCAGAGATTAATTATCCTTTAACTATTAATTAATAAACCTAAATTATTAATTAATAAAACTTAATTTTAAATTAAGTAATCCTTAATACTTGATTAATTAACCCTTAATGATCAATTAATTTATTACTAATTACCAATTAATTACTTAATTAATTAACTATTAATTTATTAATCAATTGACTTTAATTAATAATTCTTAATTACAAATTAATTAAACTCTAATTAATTATAATCTTTAACTATTGATTTATTATTATTTAATTAATAATTAAAATTAATTAATTATTCTTTATTAAATTATCAAACTCTTAAATATCTTTTAACAAATCATTTTCTTTTGTTAATTACTTAATCACATTATTAAGTTTAACCTTTAATTAACATTTAATTATAACTATAAAATGATTTAGTTTTAAAACATTTTATTTAAGTTTTAACAAACTTAAATTTAACAAACCTACCAATAAAATAGAGTTTAAAAGCAATTAAAAAGAAGTTTAGAAAAGTTTAAACATAGAAACATTTTAAAATTCCAAGCTTTTATTATTTTTAAAACTTTAAAACGTGCTACACTTCTCTGATTCCTGCTCCGAGTCATCCACGTATTTTACTCGAGATCGACTCGAGATTTTCCCGCGTCTACTTCTTCTCCCCTCAGTTCTTTTAAACTAAACTGCTAAACTATACTACACGCACACGAGAGAAACTTCGAGTCTGACCATCTAATTCCTGAGAGCTTCTTCGAGTCGCCCATGCATCCATCTCCCCTGACACACACCTCACCGTTGTGCACGTGCACGGCGATTCCAGCCAACTCCGACGAACTCGCTCATCTCCGGCAAATCGTAAATCAACTCGCCATTCAACTTCGAGCATCAAATTGCAAACATCTAGCCTAAATCGAAAACGAGACATCAATTCGAACAACAGTTCGACATCGCCTGGGACGAACGTTTCGCCACCACGTCTCCGATCACCATTCCACTTGAAACTCCGGCAATAACTTCCAAAGCCCTTCACGCATCCATCCCCCTCACTCCCATGAAGCTCGATCCATCATAGATGCTTCAGACATCACGATTCCAATCACGACCAAACCAAATGCCTAAACCCTATTTCGTCTAATCGCCAATGCCACAAAGGATGATAAAATCATCAGGCATTTTTCTCGACATCTCTAACCACTAACCAAGCTACTACAAGAATTTCGAGTATCAATTGTTTGAGGATTACCAGAATTTGGTGAAAACCCATTCCACGTTCAACACCAAACTGCTCTCAATTCACTACATTAAAAATTACCAGATTCATTTTAAAAATCCTATTTTCTTGAGTGGATTCTTATTATATAATTAAATCCCCAGATAACAACACTTGATTTCAACATTTATCAAGGTTCTTACTGTATATTTCTTAACTCCAGGCAGATCTCAAACCTGAATACTTAACTATGGTTTTAAAAGTTAGATTATGTTTAAACGATCCTATTTTATTTGAAAACAAAAGATAATCACAGAAAAGATAAAGAGAAATTTGATTTCTTGATTTATTTTTAACTCTGTAACTTAAAAACAGACATGCATATTTCAAACAAACAATAAACAGATCTTACACTAATAAATATATACATGTAGGCCTATTTACATTCATACAACAACACTTAAATATAGTCTCAAGATAATATGGTAGATCTAAGGTTTGTTTTGTTTACTGGAACATTTGAACAGAGCAGATTTTATACATATACAGGTATATGATCATAGTAATGCATATATAGCTTGTTAAATTCAATCATTAAATCAACTTTTCATATAGTACTGTCACAGGAAATAAAACAAACAACTATATTACTGTTTTTATCATTTAGTTTACTCACCTGGTTTAGAGATGTTGAACAGAACTTTGAATCTGAAATGAGATGATTTGAACAGAGCTGAGATGTTTGAAAACTTAAACAGCTAGCTCCAGCACTTTGAATTGTTTTGTTTAGATTTGAGTTTGTTGATTCTTGAAACTTGCAGCAGTTGTTTTGTTGATCTCTGATTTTGTTCTTCAGTTTGAAAATAGTTTACAGCTTTAGATTTTGAGGAAGTTTCAACTTGGATTTTGGTTTCAGATTTTAGAATTTTGGAGAGAAATTAGTTTGAATGTTTAAGGCTTTGGGTATTTTTCTCTGTTTTGAAAACGTGCTGGCTTGAATGTTTAGAGAAAGAGGTAGGAAAGGGAAAAAGAAATGAGAAGTAGATATATATAGAATTTGGTTTTTTTGATTTAAAAAGAAAATAAAAATGAAATTGTGACACTTGTCACTAAACCCTCTTAATATCTTAACACATGTATTTTAAAGTGTTTAAATGTTAACACCTATTTTTTTTCATGCATAAATATTTTTACATTTATTAAATAAAGATTTTATAATTTATTTCCTAATAACTAATGCATATTTTTAATTATATAAATGAAAAATCTTCTAAAAGAAATGGAATAAAACAAACTATATTTATAAAAATCATTTATACATACCTTTAATCCAATATATATATAAATAGATATATATATCATCTCTTTGAATCCAAATATAAGATCTAACCAATTTTTAAATAAAATTTTAAAATCAAATTTTGATGTATATATATATTTAAACATCCATTTATTTCAATTGAAATAAATATTCCACTTAAAATCTATATTCACACACATATATATATATATATACAATACATTTTATTGTTTTAATATAACAATATTGCTAATTTAATTAATTTATTAAAGAGATTATCATATTTAATTTCTTTGAAATTCCCGGGATATCACATTCCTCCCCCCTTAAAAGAATTTCGTCCCCGAAATTAAAACAAAAGATAATCCAAAATTTTGTTTCATTTCAACAAACTAAGCATACATATCATCCATACAACAATCAAACAGACAATTTACTCAAACAAACAATCACTAGTTATCCGGACACAGATCCGGATAAGCCTTCCTAAAACTGTCTAGAGTCTCCCAGGTACAATCTCTGGGATCCTCGCTCCACTGCACCTTGACTAGCTTCACCACTTTGTTTCTGAGTTGCCTCTCATCTTGATCGACTATCTGAACAGGATGCTTTACAACAGATAAGTCCGGCTCGATCTCTAAATCTTCCTGCACTGCTGGCTCCACAATAAGAGATGGATCATGCACGTACTTTCTCAAATGAGATACGTGAAACACATTATGAATTCCAGCCATCCGATCTGGTAACTCAATCCTATATGCCACGGTACCAATCCTCTCCAGTACTCGGAATGGACCAATATATCTTGGGGCGAGTTTTCCCGTCTTCCCAAATCTAATAGTTCCTTTTATCGGGGAAACTTTGACAAAGACCATATCTCCAATCTCGAATTCCAATTGTCTTCGTCTTTTGTCTGCATACTTCTTTTGACGATCCTGCGCTGCTTTCATTCTCTTCTTGATAAGCTCTACCTTTTCAGAAGCTTCTCGAATCAAATCTAGACCGAGAACTAGACGATCTCCCGATTCTACCCAACAGGATGGTGATCTACAAGGTCTTCCATACAACGCTTCATAGGGTGCCATCTTGATACTTGCTTGGTAACTATTATTGTACGAGAATTCTACTAAATGTAGATGGTCTTCCCAAGATCCACCAAAATCTAGAATACAAGCTCTAAGCATATCTTCAAGAATACGATTTACCCTCTCCGTCTGCCCATCTGTCTGGGGATGATATGCTGTACTCAGACTCAAACTCGTTCCCAAAGCTGACTGCAAAGCCTCCCAAAATTTGCTGGTGAAAATAGGATCACGATCGCTTACTATGCTGACTGGAACACCATGCAGTCTAACAATTTCTTTCAAGAAAATCTCGGCCAAAGATACTGCAGTACGGGTTGTCTTAACCGGAATAAAATGGGTGCTTTTGGTTAGCCGGTCAATAATTACCCATATTCCTTCATTTCCCTTTTTGGTCCTTGGTAAACCGTCGATAAAATCCATAGAAATCATTTCCCATTTCCACTGAGGAACTTCCAAAGGCTGTAATAATCCTGCGGTCTTCTGCTGATCGCCTTTCACCTGCTGACAGGTCGCACATCTATTAACAAAAGTAGCTACATCCTTCTTCATATTTGGCCACCAAAAGACTCTCTTCACATCTTTATACATCTTTGATATTCCCGGGTGAATGTTCAGTCTGGAGCGATGACCCTCTGATAGTACTTCCCGCCTTAACCCATCCACATCTGGTACACAGAGGCGATTATTAAGCTTTAACACTCCTTGGTTGTCAACCTCAAAATCTGAGTATCGACCTTCTTTTGTTCCAAGAATTAGTTCCTCAAAAGTTTTATCTTCCATCTGCTTACTTATAATCTTTTCTTGGAGAGACGGAACAACTTCCAAAAGAGATAGAATTGCATTCCTACTTAGAGCATCCGCCACAACGTTTGCCTTCCCTGGAGTATACAAGATATCCAGATCATAAGATGCCAAAAATTCAACCCATCGCTGCTGTCTCAAATTTAGATCTTTCTGGGAGAAAAGATGCTTCAAAGGTTTGTGATCCGAAAAAAGCTCGAACTTCTCTCCTAGCAGATAATGCCTCCAAATCTTCAAAGCAAAAACAATAGCCAACAATTCCAGATCATGCGTAGCGTAATTTTTTTCATGTGGCTTCAACTGCCTACTCGCATACGCAATGACTCTTCCATTCTGCATCAACACCGCACCCACTCCTACAATACAAGCGTCAGTGTAGACTTCAAACTTGCTCTTACCATCGGGAACAGCTAGAACAGGTGCACTAGTCAGTCTTGCCTTCAAATCCTGGAATGCTTCTTCACATTCGGGGGTCCATTTAAATTTTGCTCCTTTCTTAGTCAACTTAGTTAAATGCGAAGAAATCTTAGAGTAGTCCCGAATAAACTTCCTATAGTAGCCAGCTAAACCTAGGAAACTGCGGATTTCCGTCGGAGTCTTCGGTTGCTTCCATTCTTGAATAGTTGCTACCTTTGCTGGATCTACAGAGATACCTTCTCCAGAAACAATATGGCCCAAAAATCTAACCTCCGACTTCCAAAAATGACATTTCGAAAACTTGGCCTTCAGAACATGCCTTCGCAGAGTCTCCAATACTATCTCCAAATGTCGCTTATGCTCCTCTTCAGATTTGGAATAGACAAGAATATCATCGATGAATACGAGTACAAACTTATTCAACACGTCCCGAAAAACTCGATTCATCAGGTCAACAAAGTAGGCTGGAGCGTTGGTTAATCCGAAAGGCATAACCAACCACTCATAGAAACAATTTGGTCCCCTAAACGCAGTCAAGGGTATACTATCTTCAGCTACCCTTAGCTGATGGAAACCTGAAGCTAAATCCAATTGGGAGAAAACATAAGCTCCATTCAATTGATCAAAAAGATCATCAATACGAGGCAAAGGATACTTATTTCGAATGGTCACTTTGTTCAACTCTCGATAATCAACACAGAACCTTAGTGATCCATCCGACTTTGTTACAAAGACAACAGCCGAACCCCAACTTGAAAAACTAGGTCGGATTAAACCCTTCGATAAGAAATCTTGAGTCTGCTTTACCAATTCTTCTCTCTCCTTTGGTGCCATTCTTCTACTGGGCTGGACAACTGGTACTGCCCCTGGAATTAGATCAATTCGAAACTCTATCTCTCGATGTGGAGGTAAACATTTGACTTCTTCAAATACATCAGGAAAATCTTTAACCACATCAATATCTCCTCCCTTCTCTTGAGAAGTCTCAACTCCATGTAAAAGACTAGTCAAGTGAATTCCAGAATTATCACACGTTACTTTAGCAATCCTACCCAGATCAGTTTCTAACGAAACTGTTCTTTCTTCACAATTTAGGACAGCTTTATGTCTATCAAGCCAATCCATTCCCAGAATAAGGTCAAACCCCTTAAAATCTAATACATAAGGTTCACATGCAAAACTATGGGAAAGATAAGTAATCCTCAATCCTTTACAAATCCTATCAAGTCGGGTTACTCCACCTATGGGATTAGAGACGCAAATAGAATCTTCTACGATACTAGGGGTAAGGTGAAATTTTACTACCGTCTCTAAAGAAATAAAACTGAGAGATGCTCCAGAATCAAATAATACTTTAACATAAACACCATTGATAAGCAAAGTACCTTCCAAAACTCCTTTGCCCTTGGAAGTGGTTGAGGGTGCACTTTCCAAAGCAAAAACTTTGTTCAGCTGAGCTTTCTGAAGAAGCGGGCAATTCTTTATCATATGTCCGGGCTGATGACAGTTATAGCACAAAGACTTCTGAACCATTTCTGCTCCTGGTCCATTATACTGCTGCTGCTGAGATTCTTTCCTAGGACATCTATTAGCCAAGTGACCTTCTTGTTGACAAATATAGCACTTACGGGGTCCATTGCTTCCTCCCTGCTTCCCTTTTCCTTGCTTCTTCCAATTCGGATTGAACTTCCTTTTATTTGAGTTGGAAGAATTTCCTCCTGAAGCTGCCACAACTGCTACTGGTTTCTTTTTCATGATTTCCTCATATCGTAAAGCCATGTCGATCAACTCCACAAAAGATCCTTTCAGATGAGCCGTCATCTTTTCATGGAACTCAGGCCTCATTCCTTGCACAAACATCTCATTTTTCTTAAGGGATGTATCAATCAATCCAAGTCCGTAGCGAGATAATTCATTGAACTTGGTCTCATATTCCGAAACAGTCATACTTCCTTGCTTTAAATCCAGAAATTCTCTATATAAACGAGTCTTCCCAGCTGTTGGCATGAACTGTTCTTCAAACAATCCTTTAAATTTGCTCCAAGAAATCTCATCTTCAGCAATATTCACGGTAACTGCATCCCACCAAGCTGCAGCACCTTCCTTTAGTTGCCATGATGCCATCACTCTTTTCTGCTCATCAGACAACTCAAGACTCTTAAAAATGCGCTCGCATGAGCGTAGCCAAGCTTGAACTTCAATTATAGTCTCGGATCCTTTAAAAGAACTCCCTCCAAGGTTGGTAAAATCCTTGCATAATGCAGCAAAACTAACTCGAGGCGGTATTGGATTTACAGCCTCACTAGCATTCTGACCTCTTCCATCATTGGTCGACATGTTTCTTGCAACTCTGCCTCTTCTTCCTCGAGAACTCATGTTGGCAACCTGGACAGGTAACCCAACAAATTTAGATAGGTGTATATATATAGTTATAAAAATTACAACTACGCACTCTCAAGATAGATATTACTCCAGAGCCTAGGTATTATCTCAACCTATGCTCTGATACCAACTGTGACGGGACGAGCCAGTGGCGACTGGTAGGCTTTGCAACCATCCCAGACCCACCGTGGCAAACAGTGATACCTCGAATTTGCTTTTACGGCCAGCCTCTCGACTCGCAACCAACCCCTCAATGGGACATGTAGGGGTAAGAGTCTCCCGTTCGCCACCAAACCGCGAAGCGAGAACCCCCTATCATGCTGTAATGTAGCAAACCCGATCCCGGTCTCATCGAAATCCAAAACGTATCTTTTAAGGTCAAGTTGTTTTAAAGTTAAACAATTCAATTTATCACTTTGAATTCACATAGCATTTATCATAGATAATCCATACATCCATCACAGATATATCCAAAACTTATCACAGAGTATCATAGAATATCACCCAATAGATATCAATCAATCCAGACATCCTACTCCAACAATCATCCAAACAGAATTTATTAATCCATATTATAATTAATTTAATTATCTTAAATTAAATTAATTACTTAAGAACTAATCACTTATTCTGCTTAATCAATTATTAATTAATTACAATCATTTAATTAATTAATCAAACCTTAATTACTTTTATAAGTAAATTAATTAACCTTAATCAGAGATTAATTATCCTTTAACTATTAATTAATAAACCTAAATTATTAATTAATAAAACTTAATTTTAAATTAAGTAATCCTTAATACTTGATTAATTAACCCTTAATGATCAATTAATTTATTACTAATTACCAATTAATTACTTAATTAATTAACTATTAATTTATTAATCAATTGACTTTAATTAATAATTCTTAATTACAAATTAATTAAACTCTAATTAATTATAATCTTTAACTATTGATTTATTATTATTTAATTAATAATTAAAATTAATTAATTATTCTTTATTAAATTATCAAACTCTTAAATATCTTTTAACAAATCATTTTCTTTTGTTAATTACTTAATCACATTATTAAGTTTAACCTTTAATTAACATTTAATTATAACTATAAAATGATTTAGTTTTAAAACATTTTATTTAAGTTTTAACAAACTTAAATTTAACAAACCTACCAATAAAATAGAGTTTAAAAGCAATTAAAAAGAAGTTTAGAAAAGTTTAAACATAGAAACATTTTAAAATTCCAAGCTTTTATTATTTTTAAAACTTTAAAACGTGCTACACTTCTCTGATTCCTGCTCCGAGTCATCCACGTATTTTACTCGAGATCGACTCGAGATTTTCCCGCGTCTACTTCTTCTCCCCTCAGTTCTTTTAAACTAAACTGCTAAACTATACTACACGCACACGAGAGAAACTTCGAGTCTGGCCATCTAATTCCTGAGAGCTTCTTCGAGTCGCCCATGCATCCATCTCCCCTGACACACACCTCACCGTTGTGCACGTGCACGGCGATTCCAGCCAACTCCGACGAACTCGCTCATCTCCGGCAAATCGTAAATCAACTCGCCATTCAACTTCGAGCATCAAATTGCAAACATCTAGCCTAAATCGAAAACGAGACATCAATTCGAACAGCAGTTCGACATCGCCTGGGACGAACGTTTCGCCACCACGTCTCCGATCACCATTCCACTTGAAACTCCGGCAATAACTTCCAAAGCCCTTCACGCATCCATCCCCCTCACTCCCATGAAGCTCGATCCATCATAGATGCTTCAGACATCACGATTCCAATCACGACCAAACCAAATGCCTAAACCCTATTTCGTCTAATCGCCAATGCCACAAAGGATGATAAAATCATCAGGCATTTTTCTCGACATCTCTAACCACTAACCAAGCTACTACAAGAATTTCGAGTATCAATTGTTTGAGGATTACCAGAATTTGGTGAAAACCCATTCCACGTTCAACACCAAACTGCTCTCAATTCACTACATTAAAAATTACCAGATTCATTTTAAAAATCCTATTTTCTTGAGTGGATTCTTATTATATAATTAAATCCCCAGATAACAACACTTGATTTCAACATTTATCAAGGTTCTTACTGTATATTTCTTAACTCCAGGCAGATCTCAAACCTGAATACTTAACTATGGTTTTAAAAGTTAGATTATGTTTAAACGATCCTATTTTATTTGAAAACAAAAGATAATCACAGAAAAGATAAAGAGAAATTTGATTTCTTGATTTATTTTTAACTCTGTAACTTAAAAACAGACATGCATATTTCAAACAAACAATAAACAGATCTTACACTAATAAATATATACATGTAGGCCTATTTACATTCATACAACAACACTTAAATATAGTCTCAAGATAATATGGTAGATCTAAGGTTTGTTTTGTTTACTGGAACATTTGAACAGAGCAGATTTTATACATATACAGGTATATGATCATAGTAATGCATATATAGCTTGTTAAATTCAATCATTAAATCAACTTTTCATATAGTACTGTCACAGGAAATAAAACAAACAACTATATTACTGTTTTTATCATTTAGTTTACTCACCTGGTTTAGAGATGTTGAACAGAACTTTGAATCTGAAATGAGATGATTTGAACAGAGCTGAGATGTTTGAAAACTTAAACAGCTAGCTCCAGCACTTTGAATTGTTTTGTTTAGATTTGAGTTTGTTGATTCTTGAAACTTGCAGCAGTTGTTTTGTTGATCTCTGATTTTGTTCTTCGGTTTGAAAATAGTTTACAGCTTTAGATTTTGAGGAAGTTTCAACTTGGATTTTGGTTTCAGATTTTAGAATTTTGGAGAGAAATTAGTTTGAATGTTTAAGGCTTTGGGTATTTTTCTCTGTTTTGAAAACGTGCTGGCTTGAATGTTTAGAGAAAGAGGTAGGAAAGGGAAAAAGAAATGAGAAGTAGATATATATAGAATTTGGTTTTTTTGATTTAAAAAGAAAATAAAAATGAAATTGTGACACTTGTCACTAAACCCTCTTAATATCTTAACACATGTATTTTAAAGTGTTTAAATGTTAACACCTATTTTTTTTCATGCATAAATATTTTTACATTTATTAAATAAAGATTTTATAATTTATTTCCTAATAACTAATGCATATTTTTAATTATATAAATGAAAAATCTTCTAAAAGAAATGGAATAAAACAAACTATATTTATAAAAATCATTTATACATACCTTTAATCCAATATATATATAAATAGATATATATATCATCTCTTTGAATCCAAATATAAGATCTAACCAATTTTTAAATAAAATTTTAAAATCAAATTTTGATGTATATATATATTTAAACATCCATTTATTTCAATTGAAATAAATATTCCACTTAAAATCTATATTCACACATATATATATATATATATACAATACATTTTATTGTTTTAATATAACAATATTGCTAATTTAATTAATTTATTAAAGAGATTATCATATTTAATTTCTTTGAAATTCCCGGGATATCACACCCGTTATGATATACTCCTTAAAACAATGTCGATCAAGAACCAAGTGCGAGTAAACAAATACTATGTTAGTTGGCATGAAGGTTTATCAACTATTGGCAGCATTACATATTTTAAATACAGGGAAAGTGATTTTGCTTTAGTGCCCTTACTTAATTTCATCACATGATGCTTGTTGGTTAGATTTGTGCATCTTAACTACAACTCTACAAGCAATTAGTGGTATAGTTACCTGCTATAATTTAGAACCATATGTACTTAGTACATGTAAAATATCTCAAGTAGTTTACAATCATGAAGGTATGTATCCAATAATCCAGAAGGTAAGTGATAGAAACACATATACAATCATGAGCCTAAGTCGTATACTGATTGGTAGGATATTTCATCATAGGAATAGACAAAAGGAGAAAGCATCCATCATTTGTATATTCATTATTGTATAAACCTGTATAAACTTGACATTATTGCCATTCTATAGACCTTATCATGCACCAAGTATGGATAAATTATATTTATATGTTGTCTTTTTATAAATTGTACCATTAATTTCACTTGAATATCAGTATTGTTAGTTTAAAATCAAATATGTGAATTTTATAGAGAATCAAATAAAGTAAAAGTTTGAATTACATTGATGGAAATGGTCTATATAGGTATATTTGATAACTTCATAATCCATATGCAAAAACATAGCATTCAAGTAGGTACCGGGAAAACTTGAATTTGTTCACTTAAATACTATATATTTTGCAGGAAGCAGGTATGTCGGTTTTGTATCTTGAAAAAATAATCCCAGCATATACTCATAGGTACCAAAACTTAGCAAATGCAAAGAAAAAGGTACATCAACCTCAAACATCACAATAACTAAACTATTTTAGTTTCTTCATCGACATAGAGGACTAAAGTTAGAAGCAACTAGAGCCACTGATTAATTGTGATACTTAGACATAAGATATAAAGCTTGAATGATTGCAGTTACAATTAAGCCTATAGCCATATATTTACACAAATTAAGAAGTTAGCATCACACAAATTACACCTATATATATACCTTCTGAGTATATGCAAAAATTAAGCCTAGCTATAAGCATATATTCACACAAAATTAAGAAGTTACACAAATTAAGCCTATAAGCATACACACACACACACACCTTTTTAGTATATGCCAAAATTAAGCCTATAAGCATATATTTACACAAAATTAAGAAGTTAGCATCACTCAAATTAAGCCTATAAGCATATGTATCTTTTGAGTATATATATGCCAAAATTCCCTACCATCAAACCATAATGTGTTTACTTCAGTAGCAAACAGTGCCTTATCTGATAAAACCTAAATTGAATAGCTAGCTTATAAAACATATAAGTTTATATGATACTCCTAACATCCATATATATATAATATATATATCTTTCAAAAAATAGATACATAACATATATACACATACTATTAATAAATTTATTTAAAACATGGGCCTTAGGCCGAGGTTAAGGTCATGTTCGGTAAACTCCAACCGATCGACCGCTTGCTACTGGAGCGGTCGACTAGTCCAAATAATGCAGTCGGTCGGTCGCAGTGAAAATTTTAGGTTAATTTGTTCATCGTTGCATTTTGATAAATTATTGTTTAATTTTCTTCATTCTCAATTCTCAATATTAAATCTACATTTTTTATGTTTAACAATTGCTGTGAAATCAAAGTGATAATTACCCACTTTCCTAATCAGTTCAATTTGCAATAATTAGTTTAGTCTAGGGTTTAAAGTCAATATTATCAGGTTATATTGAAAGGTATCAAGGATTTCTACTTGATTAGAGAGAGGTTTAACCTTGATAAATACATATTTTAATATGTTTACACCAACTTAATTTATAATTCAATTTCAAATTTAAACAATATGATTCTCCAATTGAGTTTCTAACAACCTATATTAGATAGGGTATATTAAAATTAACTACATATAAATCATCTTATTAGAAATATACCCACTCACCTTAGATCCAAGCTTTCATTTGAATCCCGACTAGAATCTTCCCCCTTTTGTTAATTTTTTGCTTGATTTGTCCTCCTTAATCTGTCTACTTTTATTTTTATTTTACTTTTGAAGAATTTAGATTTGGAGAGGAAATAATTTGGCAGAGTTTCAATACAGAGTCAAATTTCTAATGAATTAGGGTTTAGGTTAACCGTGCATTTATAGAGTTTTAAACTGATAAAGACTGTTGATCAATCCTTGAGAATCTTTGGTTTTATCTTATAGCTAATCCTTTACTTCACTTCAAGTAAAAATATCTCATTAAATCTGGGCCGTTGGCCGCTCAAAATTTTCAATTTGGAGCTTCAACCGGTCGACCGTTATGTGTTGACCGGTCGATTACTACATGTCGACCGACAACCCTCTAGGGTATCGACAACTGTTTTATTTATTTGTTAATGAATTTCTTACCAAATTTATATATTTAATTATTTTCAATGGCAAATTTTCAGACCTTTATAGTTCTTCATATTAGCTTCGATTTCAAAGTGTTATATGTGAAAATCATCCCGAAAAATCGCTACGAATGCAATGGTGCAAGTTTCGTAGCCAAATTCAAACATTTGTAAAAAAATATTTTTACCATTGATATCTTTAAATTTAATCCTATTGTTAAGTTTTACTTAAATTTTTAGGTTGTTATACTCCCCCCTCCTTCATAGGATTTCGTCCCCGTAATCTCCAAGGATGGTAAAATGTAACTCGTACATGCAACTATCAATAATTACAACCATCTACTTATCCATCATCCACTGGCAATCATTATCCTTAATTAAATTTCTAATGCAGTATGTACATGAAAATGTGGAATGCACACGAACCTATACTAATGCAAAGAGTAAACGGTCTCCTGATCTAGTCAACCTCCTGGTATTCAAGTGCTTATGTCATGTATCCAAGTTGTATGCAATTCTATGTAAATATACTTACAATTCTACATGTATGCGTAACCATTCAATCCATATGCATATAACTTAATAAAATAAATTAAAACAAGTGATGATGTGAGTTTGTGTGCTAACTAGAATGTGTGCGCTGATGTGGGTAAGGGAAATAAAAGAACCCATCCATTAGCAACCGTCATCCAAAACATGTTCTAACGAAACATCACATCTATTCATAGCATCCAATGGTCCTATGAGGTATACTATTATAGAACCTAAATACAAGTAATTTATACTTATGTAACTAAAATGGAAATGTACCAGAGAAGAGTTTTAGATAAGTAGCTCGGATCTTCTCCTCAAGCTCTCATGTACTCTCAACTGTGTCGTCTTCTTACTGGACTCTAACCAGTTTAATTATTATATTGCGGAGTCACTATGTCCTATGCCCAATAATGCGAGTAGGTGCATGACAAAGAAGTGACTCACTTATCTTCTTTGACTTCTCATAACTGACATGGCTCGATCACGGTAGCAACATCGTATAAACACTTCCGCAAGTGTGACACAAGAAAAACATTGTAAATTTTCACCAACCCTCCAGGAAGCTCCGCTCCATAGGCTAACTTCCTTACTCTATCCAAAATTAGAAAAAGCCCTATAACTCGCGGTGCTAACTTTTTCGAACTACTAATCCAATAACATATCTAAGTAGCAAGATGCTCACACAGACCATGCCATCACCACGGACTTCGACTCTGTGTGTCTCCTGTCAATATATGCTTTATTTCCTATTTTATGCAGTCCTTATTCTTTTATGGATCAAATATACTTCTAAGTACTTCTAATTGGATTGTTCTTTGGACTGCACTTATTACCCCCACCGTTGGTTTATAACTTCGATCCAAATGTACTTACATAGGCAACACTTTGAGATCTTTGCTGCTAACCTGGATAACATGATGTTGACATGCACCACATTAGGTAATCTTGAGCATAAGTATGCTCCAATGGAACTATAGCCTTATGCAATCCTCAATGCACATACACACCATCTTAAGTCATCCAGTAGTATGTCTGACTACTTCATCTTCTAGATACTAAGGTAAGACATCCCGAAAGTGGACGGCGTCCCCTTCTTTAGTACTTTCTACTTACCTTTTTTTTGCTATTTCTACATTTCACCCAAGGATATCCAAATTTAGCGATTTCTTAAATTGTTGAAAATAGCATAACTTCTTTTCCACTTCGATTCGACTGAAGCCATCTCATTTTTCTTATGATTGCTTTATTCAATCCTTCAACAATTGTGGTACCTAGGTATCATGCTTATAGTCTATAGGGATTTATCCTAAGTTCTACAAGTAAATACTCAAATATTCTATAAGGTTAAGCTTGGTCTATTTTCCTATTAAAACCCTAAATAAAATCCAAAATCTAAGTCAAATCTTAAATTTAAGCAGAATTTTAACCTAAAATTTATTTTAGCATTGACGGTAATCACCTCGGTGATACATCATTCACGTGAACTATTGTGCAACACAAATTTTGTGTCCTAAGTCAGCCTTCCATGGATTTCTTTAAATAAATAACTTCCTTTAGATCCAAGGGATGATCAGAAGGATCCTATTATTTTTCTTCGAAAAAATTCACCAAAAGATTCCTACTCTTATTTTATATGAAAATCGCCTTTGCGTTTCCAATGCATGCAAACAACAACTTCCTTTTCTTAATAGAAACCCAATTCTTTGAATTAACCATTCCATGCACAATCTCGACTCCAACTCCATTTAGGATATCTTTTATAGTTTGAGCTTCCAAAATTTACATTTCCTAATGCCATCTCAATAATGGGACTTATAATGGTACTAATTTTGACTGACATTATTTAGAACATTTAATTAGATAAATAAAATAAAATAATATAAAACGATAAGGAAATTGAGATTTATAATTAAGTTTAGGTCGTGCCTTAGTTAATAAACCAGTTAGAGAAATAAAAGGTTAGGATAAGAAGGAGGAAAATAATAAGGACAAAATGGGAATAGCCTTCATTCCTACCCCTTAAACCCTTCTAATGTCATTTCCTTTATTCATTTACACACATACAAACTAAATATACAAAGAGGCTGGCCATAGCTTGAAGAAATCAAGAGGAAACACTAAGAAATGTAAGTAGGAAGATATGAGTAATCAAATCAAAACAAATCTCAATCTTCTTAATCCAAATCAAGGTGAATAATACATATACATCTCATGTTTTGAAATGTGTTTTGGTTTTAATGGGAAATCCAAATTTAATATTTCTATAATGCCATGTTTTAGTAGTTTGAATGATTATATGTTTGTTCATGATTTTCTGGAATTTAAATATGAAATTAAGTGATATGTTTGAGTTGGAAAACCTATAATATTATACCCAAATGACATGAGATTTTGATATGATGTTAGAAATATCATTTTAGAAGTGGACTTTTAATTTCATAATTTTCCAAGGAAGGATGAATTTTATATGAATTTTTAAAGTAGAGAAATTGTTGGATTTTGGGTTTAATTATTTTAAATAATTAAATAAAGTTTTTGGCCCTGAAATTTTTATATGTCGAAGAATATGATTAATTTAATTTATTTTGTTTTTTTGAGATTTTTCATAGGTGTTTTGATATGATAAATAAATTATTTAAGCAAGAAGGGCATAATTGTTTTATTGATATATTAAGATAGAGGGTTATTTTGCAAAAATGTTTAGTAGTGATAATTATTAAGGGTGGCAGATTTTCGATGAAGAAATTGAAAAGTTTTTATTAGCCAAAGAGATCTTGACAAATCATAGAGGTTTGGTGAAAAAAAACAACTTTTTATAGCAATATTGCAGTTTTCAAGTTAATTACCATTCTGCCATGTCAACATTGTCCATGTCGAGCCACATCTCACGGAATCTTCGAGTCATTGACATGAAAACAAACCAATACCTATGATGTCATCGAGCTTAGCATGGAAATGACTGGTTTGGAGCTCAGCGAGGCCGAAGTGACAAAGATAAAGAGATAGGAGTCGATATGGGCATGTCGAGGCGCTTGATGCTACATTTTTACTAAGAAGCATGATGCCACGCATACACTTCTTAATGTTTTGCCTCACCGATCCAGATGGTCATCGAGTCTACTCTATGCCGCATATAAATTTTTCATTGAGCCTAATATTTTAATTTGTCACCGAGCCTAACCCTTGCCGCTAGTAACTTCTCATCGAGTTTGTTCTATGTTGCTTTTAATATTGTTATCGAGCCTAGTCAATGCTGCTTTTAACTAGTCTTCGAGCTTAACCCATGCTTTTTATAGTCATCGAGTTTAACCCATAATCTAAATTTGACACCATCGATGAGGCCTTGGGGCCAATGTTTTATGTGTTATTGAAGTTCAATTTTATAGCTTTAACACTATGATTTATGATGCAATAACTTCGACATCGTCCCCATGTATTTTTCAAATAAAAGACTTCGACGAGGTTTTAAATGGGCAAGGATCTTTAGTGGCGATAGAGTCGCCGAGTTTTATTATTGTAAAGGTTTTACATAGTTTTGGCCTTGTAGCCTAAGTTTTGAGAGGGTCGAAGACCTAATGACTTCGAGTTTCATTAACAATGTTTTGTAAAACTTACATAATGGCATAAGTTTTTTGAATATAGTAAATGTTTGCGACAAAAATGGTCACAAACCCCAAGTGTAGTGAAAGCACCAGCGTATGAATACGAATCAACAGTATTCACACACAAATCGCAGATCTAAGCAAGTAACAAGCAGCAATCAAGAAATAATGAACAGTGACACACAATTTATAGTGGTTCGGCTATCTCCGGCCTACGTCCACTTCAAGGTTTTTATGATTTTATTGCTCGATGCTTGAAGATTACAATTTCGTATGTTGTATTACAACTGATTTGCTGAACTAAGTCTGAATCTAAGGCAGCAATGGTGATCTGGAGTAAATTTGGCAGAATCTGGGCGCTCTTTAGCTCTAAGAATTGTCCGACCTCTTTTATGAATGACTAGGGGCTCTATTTATAGGTGTAGGAGGCTGATATTTCGCCTAAAATGAGGGGAGACCAGTTCTGGTACGTCAGGGGGCCCACATGGCCAAAATCTGGAGATCCGGGCCCACTTTGGGATCGATTCGACCCTTGGTTCGAATCGATCAAGAAAGAGTCCGATCGGGCTGAAATTTGGTGTGGACATTCTTCAACATGTGCTCAAGCTACTGTGAAAATTTCATAGCATTTGGACTTGTAGATCTCAAGTTATGATCGATTCAAGTTGACGTTTTTCGCTTCCTGGAGTCGTTCGAATCGATATGCTCGAATCGATTCGTTCGAATCGATTTTCCTGCACGCGAAGACTATGGCGTGGTGCGCATGCCTCGGGTCAACCCTCCTTTATCTCCGAGTTTTAGTGAGTCGTGGCCGGGGTTTTAGCTATGTAGACGTGGTGGATTCGAGGTGATCGATTCGAAGACGTGCTTCCTTCGAATCGATCTGGGTAACCTTCAGTCGATTGATACGAAGACTCCACTGTTTGAAGGGGTTCGAAGGTGGGAATGTTCCAATGGATTCGAGCTATTGGATTCAAACTAAGGCTTGCTCAATGGAGTCGAAGCAAGGCGTATTCCGATGGGTTCGAAGCAAGGCTCGTCGTGATCGATTCGAGGCAAAGGCTTGATCGATGGATTCGGAGCTACGGTCCTTTTCATGGATTCGAACTTGTGGCATATTGGGATGGATTCGAACTATGTTCTCGTGGATGGATTCGGACCAACGATGTCTTAAGTCGATTCGAACATAAGCCCTGCCGATGGATATAAAGTAAATCGAGTCGAACCAGGTGGAGTCGAAACTGATGGATTCGACTCATATGGGTGTGAACCCGTGGTTATGTTTTCCACTTGCTCCGATGATATCTTGAGCGTACGACCTCGAATTGACTTGATATTTGGAACATTGACTTTCACGGCTCTGCTTGACGTGTCTTGTCAATTGTAGCCCGATCCGGACTCGGGTGTAATTCCTCGATATCCATGGTGAACCTGCGATGCACAATTGATATTTATGACTAGCAATCATTGATTTTCAGTTAATCTTTGGGTATCTCGGCTTTGCCAAAAGTTGGGATAACATTTTGCCCCCAAAACATGCCTTTTTGGTAAAAGGCGTGTTTTGATCAGTCTTAAGTTGGATGCAGTGAGTTCATGTTTTACTCGTAGCTTATAGCATTTTCAATCAAGTCCATGGCTGTTCGAAGCCGAATTGTTATCAATTTTTTCCAGTGGAAGTTAAGAATGAAATTCTACGGTCTCTCCATACTATTGATGGTCACTTAGCGATTGAATAGAAAGATCCTATTGCACTCCGGCGTTGCTTTCTATCCCTTGCACTTTGGCCCCAGCTAGGGCGTATAGCGATGTCTTGGTCGTTCTCGACCGATTATAGCCTCTCCGTGCTCATGCTGGATCCCATCCTGTCACTCTCCGGTGAAGGGGAAACAACGTTAAGTGAGTCAATCCTGTCGCTCTCCGGCGAAGCGACTCACCTCCTGCACTCCGGTTCAGTGTATCTGAACATTAAGCGATGTCATGACCTGAATCGTCGGTCGATCACAGCCTCTCCGGGCTCATGCTGGATCCCATCCTGTCACTCTCCGGTGAAGGGGAAACAACATTAAGTGAGTCAATCCTGTCGCTCTCCGGCGAAGCGACTCACCTCCTGCATTCCGGTTCAGTGTATCTGAACATTAAGCAATGTCATGGCCTAAATCGTAGGCCGATCATAGCCTCGCCGGGCTCTTATCGAATCCTGATCCAATCACTCTCCAGTGAATAGGAAACGATGCTTAAGTGAGTTGATCATGTCGCTCTCCGGCGAAGCAACTCACTTCTTGCACTCCGGACCCTGCCTCTCCGGGTAGGATCATAAAGCGATCATGTTTATATTGATATTTAATGTTTATCCTTTAACTCTCCGGTCAAAGGTTTATTTTAATAAGTGTTTCTTTATTAAATTCAAATCCTAGATGTTCAATCTCAAACACCAGGAAAAAACAAGATAATGCCTCTCCGGGCGGAGCGGTCTATTTCCATCTCAGAGCATGCCTAGGGATCTCTCCGGTTCCCGTACATGAGTAAGTGGGATAGCCGTTTTATTTTGGAAATCAAATCTAAGAAAACTAATCGACCAGAGTCCAAATCTTGAACTTGGCCCTTGCCATCACAATCAGTTGATGACGAGTCGTGATCCCGATCTAGGATCATTCCTGTTTGGTTGAGTCGGTAGTTGTTTGGGTCTAACCGCCGTCGTATGTTCTCTGACATACTGCGGCAATCTACCACTCCTGGCATGTTCTTCCACCTTATCCTTCAGGTGGCGGCATTCATCGGTAGTGTGCCCATCTAGCTCATGGAATAGGCAGTACTTTCCAGTCCTACGTTCCCGCTCCGTGGGATCTCTCCTGGGTGGTTTTCGATAGGGGAGTTGCCCCCGAGTTTCGGTGTAAATTCGTTCTAGTCCTGCCACCAAGTCTGTGTATTGCCTGAATCTGGGCTCTCGGAGTTTCTTCCGTTTGTCAGGACCATGTGCATCATCCTGCTTTCTCTTTCCTTTGTCCGCCTTGGACTGTTCCCTGGCGTTTCCTTCGCCTTGTGCAACATTTATTTCCTGCCTCTCGGCTCGTGATTCCTCTAATCGAATGAATTTTTCAACTTCATGAAAAAACTCTCCAAGATCTTGCGGTGGATCTTTAGTCAAAGATTCTTTGAATTCGGTGCCTTCTCCAACTCCTGCCACCGCCGCTATCAAAATCATCGATGGGTCCGGGCGATCTACAGAAGCCACCGTTGCGTTAAATCGTAACAAAAAATCTTTTATGGACTCTCCGGTCCTTTGCTTTATTGATGCTAAAGTCATCACGCTCTTGGGTCGCGTTATGTGAACCCTAAACTGCTTCATGAAACAATCCACAAGCTCGCCCCATGTCCCGATTGATCCGGTTTCTAGCTGCCTAAACCAAAGCGCAACCAAATCTGATAAGAATAAGGGGAAACATCGTGCCATCACTTCCTCGGATGCTCCCAGCACTTCCATGTGTCTGATATATCTGGTGATATGCATGGTCGGGTCTGACTTTCCGTCATAAGGATTCAACTTTGGTAGTTTGAACTTCAGAGGGTTCCTTGCATTCCTGATATTCGGAGCGAACGGACTCCGACTAACTTCTTCCAATCCTCCTCCTGAAAACCCTCCTCTCATGAGTCGTCTCACTAGGCCGATCATTCTTTCATCTCCATCTAGGGGTTGCCCCCTTGTCATGTCTCTGTCTTGCCCTCCGAGTCTTGTAGGGAATTCTGGTACGTACTCTTCGGGTGGCTCGTTAGCATTTATGTTGGCCCTAGCCGGTTGAGCTCCTTCCAAAGGTACTTCTGTGTTGGATCCTGCGGGCCTGCCCCCAAGCCCTTGTTGATTGCCTTCTGGTTCTGCATTCTGTCCTCCGTTGGGTTCCACAGCCCTAGCTCCTTGTTCCACATTCACAGCCGCTGTAGCTGGTCCAAGGTTCTGTGTCCCTGCAGCTCTCATCTGCTCGAAGAAATTCTGTAGCATCTCTTGTTGGCTTTTCATCATTCTTTCCTACATTAGGTTATTCATAGCCTCCATCTCATCTCTAGTAATGTAGATCGAAGCTTGTCCTTCTCCAGCGCCAGAGGATGCCTCTTGACTTCTTGCCTGTTGGCTCCTCTCAGTTCTTTGTCTAGTGTGTCGAGTCATTGTAGAGTCAAATCTAAATCCTTAAAATCTTAAATCTAAACTTTGAATCTGGTGTAGCGGGTGCTAATTCTTCTCAGTGAAAGCACCAAAGTGTTTGCGCCAAAAATGGTCACAAACCCCAAGTGTAGTGAAAGCACCAGCGTATGAATACGAATCAACAGTATTCACACACAAATCGCAGATCTAAGCAAGTAACAAGCAGCAATCAAGAAATAATGAACAGTGACACACAATTTATAGTGGTTCGGCTATCTCCGGCCTACGTCCACTTCAAGGTTTTTATGATTTTATTACTCGATGCTTGAAGATTACAATTTCGTATGTTGTATTACAACTGATTTGCTGAACTAAGTCTGAATCTAAGGCAGCAATGGTGATCTGGAGTAAATTTGGCAGAATCTGGGCGCTCTTTAGCTCTAAGAATTGTCCGACCTCTTTTCTGAATGATTAGGGGCTCTATTTATAGGTGTAGGAGGCTGATATTTCGCCTAAAATGAGGGGAGACCAGTTCTGGTACGTCAGGGGGCCCACATGGCCGAAATCTGGAGATCCGGGCCCACTTTGGGATCGATTCGACCCTTAGTTCGAATCGATCAAGAAAGAGTCCGATCGGGCTGAAATTTGGTGTGGACATTCTTCAACATGTGCTCAAGCTATTGTGAAAATTTCATAGCATTTGGACTTGTAGATCTCAAGTTATGATCGATTCAAGTTGACATTTTTCGCTTCCTGGAGTCGTTCGAATCGATATGCTCGAATCGATTCGTTCGAATCGATTTTCCTGCACGCGAAGACTATGGCGTGGTGCGCATGCCTCGGGTCAACCCTCCTTTATCTCCGAGTTTTGCTGAGTCGTGGCCGGGGTTTTAGCTATGTAGACGTGGTGGATTCGAGGTGATCGATTCGAAGACGTGCTTCCTTCGAATCGATCTGAGTAACCTTCAGTTGATTGATACGAAGACTCCACTGTTTGAAGGGGTTCGAAGGTGGGAATGTTCCAATGGATTCGAGCTATTGGATTTGAAATAAGGCTTGCTCAATGGAGTCGAAGCAAGGCGTATTCCGATGGGTTCGAAGCAAGGCTCGTCGTGATCGATTCGAGGCAAAGGCTTGATCGATGGATTCGGAGCTACGGTCCTTTTCATGGATTCGAACTTGTGGCATATTGGGACGGATTCGAACTATGTTCTCGTGGATGGATTCGAACCAACGATGTCTTAAGTCGATTCGAACATAAGCCCTGCCGATGGATATAAAGTAAATCGAGTCGAACCAGGTGGAGTCGAAACTGATGGATTCGACTCATATGGGTGCGAACCCGAGGTTATGTTTTCCACTTGCTCCGATGATATCTTGAGCGTACGACCTCGAATTGACTTGATATTTGGAACGTTGACTTTCACGGCTCTGCTTGACGTGTCTTGTCAATTGTAGCCCGATCCGGACTCGGGTGTAATTCCTCGATATCCATGGTGAACCTACGATGCACAATTGATATTTATGACTAGTAATCATTGATTTTCAGTTAATCTTTGGGTATCTCGGCTTTGCCAAAAGTTGGGATAACATTTTTCCCCCCAAAACATGCCTTTTTGGTAAAAGGCGTGTTTTGATCAGTCTTAAGTTGGATGTAGTGAGTTCATGTTTTACTCGTAGCTTATAGCATTTTCAATCAAGTCCATGGCTGTTCGAAGCCGAATTGTTATCAATTTTTTCCAATGGAAGTTAAGAATGAAATTCTACGGTCTCTCCATACTATTGATGGTCACTTAGCGATTGAATAGAAAGATCCTATTGCACTCCGACGTTGCTTTCTATCCCTTGCACTCTGGCCCCAACTAGGGCGTATAGCGATGTCTTGGTCGTTCTCGACCGATTATAGCCTCTCCGTGCTCATGCTGGATCCCATCCTGTCACTCTCCGGTGAAGGGGAAACAACGTTAAGTGAGTCAATCCTGTCGCTCTCCGGCGAAGCGACTCACCTCCTGCACTCCGGTTCAGTGTATCTGAACATTAAGCGATGTCATGACCTGAATCGTCGGTCGATCACAGCCTCTCCGGGCTCATGATGGATCCCATCCTGTCACTCTCCGGTGAAGGGGAAACAACATTAAGTGAGTCAATCCTGTCGCTCTCCGGCGAAGCGACTCACCTCCTGCACTCCGGTTCAGTGTATCTGAACATTAAGCAATGTCATGGCCTAAATCGTGGGCCGATCATAGCCTCTCCGGGCTCTTATCGAATCCTGATCCAATCACTCTCCAGTGAATAGGAAACGATGCTTAAGTGAGTTGATCCTGTCGCTCTCCGGCGAAGCAACTCACTTCTTGCACTCCGGACCCTGCCTCTCCGGGTAGGATCATAAAGCGATCATGTTTATATTGATATTTAATGTTTATCCTTTAACTCTCCGGTCAAAGGTTTATTTTAATAAGTGTTTCTTTATTAAATTCAAATCCTAGATGTTCAATCTCAAACACCAGGAAAAAACAAGATAATGCCTCTCCGGGCGGAGCGGTCTATTTCCATCTCAGAGCATGCCTAGGGATCTCTCCGGTTCCCGTACATGAGTAAGTGGGATAGCCGTTTTATTTTGGAAATCAAATCTAAGAAAACTAATCGACCAGAGTCCAAATCTTGAACTTGGCCCTTGCCATCATAATCAGTTGATGACGAGTCGGGATCCCGATCTAGGATCATTCCTGTTTGGTTGAGTCGGTAGTTGTTCGGGTCTAACCGCCGTCGTATGTTCTCTGACATACTGCGGCAATCTACCACTCCTGGCATGTTCTTCCACCTCATCCTTCAGGTGGCGGCATTCATCGGTAGTGTGCCCATCCAGCTCATGGAATAGGCAGTACTTTCCAGTCCTACGTTCCCGCTCCGTGGGATCTCTCCTGGGTGGTTTTCGATAGGGGAGTTGCCCCCGAGTTTCGGTGTAAATTCGTTCTAGTCCTGCCACCAAGTCTGTGTATTGCCTGAATCTGGGCTCTCGGAATTTCTTCCGTTTGTCAGGACCATGTGCGTCATCCTGCTTTCTCTTTCCTTTGTCCGCCTTGGACTGTTCCCTGGCGTTTCCTTCGCCTTGTGCAACATTTATTTCCTGCCTCGCGGCTCGTGATTCCTCTAATCGAATGAATTTTTCAGCTTCATGAAAAAACTCTCCAAGATCTTGCGGTGGATCTTTAGTCAAAGAGTCTTTGAATTCGGTGCCTTCTCCAACTCCTGCCACCGCCGCCATCAAAATCATCGATGGGTCCGGGCAATCTACAGAAGCCACCGTTGCGTTAAATCGTAACAAAAAATCTTTTATGGACTCTCCGGTCCTTTGCTTTATTGATGCTAAAGTCATCACGCTCTTGGGTCGCGTTATGTGAACCCTAAACTGCTTCATGAAACAATCCACAAGCTCGCCCCATGTCCCGATTGATCCGGTTTCTAGCTGCCTAAACCAAAGCGCAGCCAAATCTGATAAGAATAAGGGGAAACATCGTGCCATCACTTCCTCGGATGCTCCCAGCACTTCCATGTGTGATATATCTGGTGATATGCATGGTCGGGTCTGACTTTCCGTCATAAGGATTCAGCTTTGGTAGTTTGAACTTCGGAGGGTTCCTTGCATTCCTGATATTCGGAGCGAACGGACTCCGACTAACTTCTTCCAATCCTCCTCCTGAAAACCCTCCTCTCATGAGTCGTCTCACTAGGCCGATCATTCTTTCATCTCCATCTAGGGGTTGCCCCCTTGTCATGTCTCTGTCTTGCCCTCCGAGTCTTGTAGGGAATTCTGGTACGTACTCTTCGGGTGGCTCGTTAGCATTTATGTTGGCCCTAGCCGGTTGAGCTCCTTCCAAAGGTACTTCTGCGTTGGATCCTGCGGGCCTGCCCCCAAGCCCTTGTTGATTGCCTTCTGGTTCTGCATTCTGTCCTCCGTTGGGTTCCACAGCCCTAGCTCCTTGTTCCACATTCACAGCCGCTGTAGCTGGTCCAAGGTTCTGTGTCCCTGCAGCTCTCATCTGCTCGAAAAAATTCTGTAGCATCTCTTGTTGGCTTTTCATCATTCTTTCCTGCATTAGGTTATTCATAGCCTCCATCTCATCTCTAGTAATGTAGATCGAAGCTTGTCCTTCTCCAACGCCAGAGGATGCCTCTTGACTTCCTGCCTGTTGGCTCCTCTCAGTTCTTTGTCTTGTTTGTCGAGTCATTGTAGAGTCAAATCTAAATCCTTAAAATCTTAAATCTAAACTTTGAATCTGGTGTAGCGGGTGCTAGTTCTTCTCAGTGAAAGCACCAAATTGTTTGCGCCAAAAATGGTCACAAACCCCAAGTGTAGTGAAAGCACCAGCGTATGAATACGAATCAACAGTATTCACACACAAATCGCAGATCTAAGCAAGTAACAAGCAGCAATCAAGAAATAATGAACAGTGACACACAATTTATAGTGGTTCGGCTATCTCCGGCCTACGTCCACTTCAGGGTTTTTATGATTTTATTGCTCGATGCTTGAAGATTACAATTTCGTATGTTGTATTACAACTGATTTGCTGAACTAAGTCTGAATCTAAGGCAGCAATGGTGATCTGGAGTAAATTTGGCAGAATCTGGTCGCTCTTTAGCTCTAAGAATTGTCCGACCTCTTTTCTGAATGACTAGGGGCTCTATTTATAGGTGTAGGAGGTTGATATTTTGCCTAAAATGAGGGGAGACCAGTTCTGGTACGTCAGGGGGCCCACATGGCCGAAATCTGGAGATCCGGGCCCACTTTGGGATCGATTCGACCCTTGGTTCGAATCGATCAAGAAAGAGTCCGATCGGGCTGAAATTTGGTGTGGACATTCTTCAACATGTGCTCACACTACTGTGAAAATTTCATAGCATTTGGACTTGTAGATCTCAAGTTATGATCGATTCAAGTTGACGTTTTTCGCTTCCTGGAGTCGTTCGAATCGATATGCTCGAATCGATTCGTTCGAATCGATTTTCCTGCACGCGAAGACTATGGCGTGGTGCGCATGCCTCGGGTCAACCCTCCTTTATCTCCGAGTTTTACTGAGTCGTGGCCGGGGTTTTAGCTATGTAGACGTGGTGGATTCGAGGTGATCGATTCGAAGACGTGCTTCCTTCGAATCGATCTGGGTAACCTTCAGTCGATTGATACGAAGACTCCACTGTTTGAAGGGGTTCGAAGGTGGGGACGTTCCAATGGATTCGAGCTATTGGATTCGAACTAAGGCTTGCTTAATGGAGTCGAAGCAAGGCGTATTCCGATGGGTTCGAAGCAAGGCTCGTCGTGATCGATTCGAGGCAAAGGCTTGATCGATGGATTCGGAGCTACGGTCCTTTTCATGGATTCGAACTTGTGGCATATTGGGACGGATTCGAACTATGTTCTCGCGGATGGATTTGAACCAACGATGTCTTAAGTCGATTCGAACATAAGCCCTGCCGATGAATATAAAGTAAATCGAGTCGAACCAGGTGGAGTCGAAACTGATGGATTCGACTCATATGGGTGCAAACCCGAGGTTATGTTTTCCACTTGCTCCGATGATATCTTGAGCGTACGACCTCGGATTGACTTGATATTTGGAACGTTGACTTTCACGGCTCTGCTTGACGTGTCTTGTCAATTGTAGCCCGATCCGGACTCGGGTGTAATTCCTCGATATCCATGGTGAACCTGCGATGCACAATTGATATTTATGACTAGTAATCATTGATTTTCAGTTAATCTTTGGGTATCTCAGCTTTGCCAAAAGTTGGGATAACAGTAAAGGACCAATGTTTTCCTTATTTTATGAATGATTTCAAGGATTAAATCATTTACAAAGATTTTGTTTTCAAGGAAATATGAATGGGGTAGTTAACCTAGAATTTTACTAAAGAATGACTCAAAGATTAGGAAACTAGATGGGACCGGTGTAGGGTCACGCCCTGTACTTTAGCTAGTAGCACCTAGCTAATATATGTCTAAATTCCAATGTGTAGGGTAGTGTCATGGGTAAGACTAAAAAAGGTTACGCATAAAACGGAATATACAGAGTATAGATTGATTATTGGTGAGCCCACAAAACCATTAGGATCAGTTGACCCTAAAAGTAGTAAGTTATGGAGAGACCATTTCCTCTAACAGTAAATTAGAACATTTATTATGTCTAGTAGGCCCAAGTCAGCCATAGGTTTATAGTCAACCTGATAAAACTATGATGTTGGGACAGATAGTCCACTGATTACCTATTTTGTATACATACATGTTATGGTTATATTGTTTATTATAAACAATCTGGTTGTAGGATTTTGATTGCAAAAGATACGCTTTTAAAGGATATTAGTGAGGGGAAACCCGTTCCGCCAAGCACATGATCTCACTTAATATTGATAAATCGAGATGTCATATTATTATTCACACCAGACTTTATGTATGACTCGAGGTTTATGTTTTTGCATTAAACTCTCAGGTGCTCAAAATCTAATTTGAGTAGATTGAGAGTTAAGGTTTTCAAGTTTAGTAGGTTTTGGCAAATAAAGCTTACGAAGATGTGTTGGAGGCAAAGGTTAGCTATGTAGGAGATTATCTATTTATCTATTCTGCTGTGACTGAATGTTGTATGTAATGACAGATGTTATGACTGTCTATTTAGTAACTCTGATCATCCAAGGGGGCATATTCATATGTCGCTCTTGGCATATTTCATAATAATTATATTTATCTGAACCTGGGCAACATTGTGGAATTATGTACTGAATACGAAATACTGATTTGAATTATAATGAGAAAAGTTATTTTGAAATTGTGTTTGAAATATTTCATACTCTTGTGGTTCTAATATTATGATACCATTAATATTACCACATTTTTGTCACTAGAAATTAATAATATAGATGAATGTAACATTTGTAGCGGCTGTTTAGGGCCTTAAATTGGGGGATGTTACATGACCTTTTCCCCAAATGTAACTTCTCACTATTTTTTTCCAATCGTTTTTTTCGAGACAACTATATATAGAATGGTGCCTTGCCATTTTAATTCGATAGACATAATGACCAACATTTAACTAACACCGTAATCAAAATCTCAGCTGGGAACGTATAAAATGGATGATATCCTGGCTAGTAAACATCTTATGGAACTCATGTAAACCCATCCCCTACAACATACTTGTAGTTGCGACAACAACACTATCACCAATTACCTTATAAATACCGTTGTACAACGTATACTATAAGACAACAACCTACTTGCTTAGTTACCTATACTTCACCAAGCCAAAAGCAACATACATGGTGTAATGTTACCCGAAATGTCAGATCGCCACCCACCTATAAGTAATCCTAGTCATCTTCCACCTTCGGCGATGCTCAAACTAATACTTTGAGGACTTATAATATATAGATAGCTTAGTCATCTCCAAGATTTGAGAGTAAAACAATAGTGGTCCTCTCAAGATCACGAGTTAGATAATTCTTCTCGTGTACTTTCAACTATTGATTAGTTTAACAAGCAATTCTCTCCAGTATCAAAACAGCGTCTCTCTTACACCGCAAGCATTGTGTAACATCCCTTATTTTGAGGCCCGAAACTAAGTGCTACAGATGTTGTAGTCGTCTATAGTATTAAATTTCGGTGATAAAATGTGTTCATATTAATGGTGTCCATAATATCAGAAGCACAAGAGTATGAAATAAAAACATACTTTCACATTTCATTTCAAAGTCATGATTTCATATTTAGTACATGATCCCAAACATTGCCCAAGTTCAAATAAAATATAAATATTACAAAATACTCCAAGAACGATATAGGAAGATGCCCCTTTGGTTGGTCGGAGTTACTAAATAGACAGATACATTTACTGTCAATACATTCATACAACAACTGACATAACACAACAGATGATAGTGATAGATAGACTCTTATATAGCCAGCGTTTCCTCCTACACGTCTCTAGAAGCTTTATTTGCCAAATCCTAATTAATATGTAAAGCCCTTACTCCCGACCTACTTAAATCAAATTTTGAGCACCCGAGAGTTTAAGGGGAAAATACAAACTTCGAGTTAGATGAAGTGAATAATAATATGCCATCTCGATATTACAGATATTCAATGAGACCATGCCATTAAGCAGAATGAGTTTTCCTTTCACAAATGTCCCTTTTATTAATATCTTTTGCAACTTAAAGTCCTACAACCAAACCGATTATAATTGACAATATAAACAATATAAACAATAATGTGCATGCATGCTACATGGGTAATCATGACTATCCGTCCCAATGATTAGTTTTCACAAGGTAACTACCAACCTATATGGTTGAGTCGGGCTTACCAGATATACCAAATTTTCTAGCTGATCGTTAGAAGAAAATTGGACGACTTGTCCAAATACACTTATCCTAGTGTTTACTGACTATCTGTGAATCTCATAGTTTTACTAGGCTTACTATGAACCTAAAGGTTTTATGGGAAAACCTATAACCTATCTTATCTTTATGTGTTCTTCTCTGTGCGTAAACCTACATTTTGTCTTACCCTTTCAAAGCCCTACATATTGGAATTTTGGACTTAAATTAGTTAGAGGCTAATAGCTGAAGTATGGGGCGCTACCATACACCAGTCTCATTTCATTTTGCTAATCTCTAAGTCAATTCATTCTATCACAATCTACCCAAAAGTAATAAAAGTAATGTCACGACCCGCCCTTCTCGGCCCTCGAAAATCGACACAAAATACTCAACAGTATAATATGCCGACGATCGAACGCCGGAAAAGACAGATTGTAGGAAAAGAAGGAAGGTAGAAGAAGAAGAATGAACTAAACAACATCACAACCTCACAGTCGCAGCGGAATAAAATATAATATATAGAACAGAACTTTACACAAATCAAACTATATCTGTTTATATACAATACATCATCATCAGAGTATATCAATACAACCAACCATAGCCAGTCAAACAATCTCAACAATCACAACAGCGGAATAATACAAGTACGAGAAATACGTCTCGAACTCCAGCTCCTCTCCTGAGCTCCATAGCAACCTATCCTGTAAAATACTCGGTCTGACCCGAGCATTATAATAAAATAACACCCGAGTCAGTCTGGAATACCAGCGCATCATAAATACACCCAATTGATTATTAAAGTTTCAAAAATTCTTTGAAAACAAAAGCATCTCGTAAGACCACGCCACAAATAAACATGTCGGGTATTTACCTTACGATAGCTAAAACACTTTTATATTAAAATTCTCTGATATTATAATAGTGTCTATAGAAAGTAAAATAGAATCTAGCTGAAATGCTTGCATCTCACATTTCAACAATAGTTGGGCACAATCAAAACCGTACAGGCTCGTAGGGAGAATGGATTTCCAACGAATGACTAGGCACTGGGGTACCACCTGTCACAGTACGTGGCCTAGATCACAGTACCGAGGAGTACGCCCGCTCCCCTGCAACACAAAGCCGGAATCATCCCTTACTGGATAATTCCAAGTAAAATCACCCCACGGTTGGGATCAGCAACCGCACCACTAAGCCGAAATAAAGGGACATCTAGACAGGGATGACCTTACTCTCAAGTGGGGGCTACCCACGAAGCCTTGCTGCATAACCCCTGATTTTCAGTCATTCCCGATTGATGAGGCTCGAGGCTAAACGATACCTTTCAGAACATATCCCTTAGAATGCCCATCGTCCACCTGACGATGTCACGAAAGCATTCGTCCATACAAGTCCGTCCCGGGTCCGAACGGAACCGAAGGCACTACCCCTACTACATCCATTTTGGAAATATCCTTAGGATTAGTAGCGACTAGCCCTTGCACTTCACTGCTCCATCTTCGACTCCGAAATCGTTTTCGCGAAACGTACAAACCGGATCGAAGTGGTTTTCGAGTCTCCAGACCTAGAATCCCGGTATACGGAAACTCGATCCCGGTCTCTTCGAAACGATCGCGCATTTGGCCAATATTGATAGTCGGTGATTTAACTATCAATTAATGTTCACAAACATCCATACACATCCATCACACAATAAATAATCTCCATATTATTTATTTTCTTCTAATATCTTTCAAAGATATATTTTCACATTTTCAAAACTCGTTTGAAAACAATTTTCCAAAACTCTTCCTTTACAAGGTAAATCCTTTACCCTTTATTCCCATCGGAAATAACCAAGTATAAAACAATTTGCATTTAAAACAGTTAAAAATACTTTATACTGAAATATACTTTAAAATATGAAAATTACTTCTATTTATTTACTCAAAATATAAATTTAAAATATGTGAAGAAAACTAGTTATTAACACATAAACTTTGATTTAAAGATAAGGGTTTAGTTTAACTAAATTCAAAATAGCGTTATAAGAAGAAAAATACTAATTTTAACAACTTAAGCTAAAACCAACTTTTAAATAAATCCATTTGTAAAATAATTGCTAATATACTCCCAAATTATTAGGGTATTAAAAATTATTAATTTATTTCTTTAAAAATAACGATTTCTTAAAAATACTTTTAAAACGATTTAAAACTTAACCTTTAGTTAAATAAAATCTTTTTATAAACATTTACTTGGTTTTCCCAGGGAAACACTTTCCCGTTTCCAAAACATTCCAAAGTACTCTTTCATATAAATCCACTGATTTATTTCAAGTCAATTTATGATTTCAACATAAATTTCCAATTTCCATACTTAACTATAACTTCCTCCGAAGTTAAATTACAATTTTTCATTTCCGAAAATTCATTTTTAAATATAGTTTAAACATTTTTAAATAAACATTTTGGTGAATTTTCAATGGAAGCCAAATTTCCAATTCACTTAATTAAATTCCAATGAAATACAGCATTTCAAAACATTCTATTTTTCATTTGAACTTGTTAATTTATAGTCGGAAACTCCATTTTAACATATTTTTAATTTCCGGATAACATTAGCCATTATTAAAATAAACATCGTTATTTTAAACAATTTATAATTTCATAAATTTAATCTCCAGAAAACTATACTTTCCATTTACTCATTTCATAAACTTCCCATTATATTCAAAATCCCAATTTGGCCCAATTTACATTTTTCCTTTCAAATCCGATTTCAAATTTTATTCTTTGAAATTCTAAATTTAACAATTCATTTTATTTCGTAAAAACACAATTTATCCATTTATAATTAAGTTCTGTGATTATAATTTATACAACAATTTCAAAGTACAATTTATTTTCAGATTTATCAATCACAGCATATAAACAGGTATCATTATCAATTACAAAATAACTGCTACATTGTGAGGAATCCAGTTGGATCCCTCCAACCTGTTTCTCCCTGCATCACAAATGTTAGCACATCACAATATAAATATCAATCCAGACTGATAATAACAATTATATTCAGCCATCCACACAGATATTTAAATATCAATTATTTATAATGCCTAGCATCCAGATGTGAGTGAGAAAAACTCACCTTGAGATTCGGCGAGCGTTCGAAATTTAAATTAAACCGGACGATGTCCGATTTAACCCAAATTCCTACTTGCCCGGAATGACTCCGGATCTGCGCCATCACGTAGTGTCCGTCTCTGCGATTCCAACGCCATGAATTTTATCGAAATCTGATATCGTACAGACAAGATATAAAATTTTAAAGTTGGACAATTTGAAAACAAATTTCTCTTTATCTAATTTAACTTAGATTTACCCAAACATCATCCCGGCCGTTAAAATTGGGAAACAGATCAAGGCCGTTCCTCCCACTCCCTCTCGTTCACGAAAACTGCACGTAACCCATTTCACGAACCCAAAACCGATTACCGCACTTCCCCTTTGACGACCGGACCACAATCGGAGGCTACCAACGAACGCCCCACGACCTCCGCCCCCACGCCTGAAGTCGTTCGAGGCTCGGTGCTTCCTTCCTCTCGGAAAACGCACCCAAACATCCAGCCTACCTCGACCGATTCGTGCTTCTACGATGAACTAGAGACGATCTCGACCGTTGAATAAGTCGAGCTCGGTGAGCTCTACCCTTTCCATGTTAAAAGTTTTCAAAATCGTTGTGTGGATTAAGACGAATTGAGGAAGAAAGATCACAAGATATCGACCATTGAGGCTATACCTGGCGGCTGCGTTCGAAAAGATTAGGGTTTTGGTCGGATAACGTGAATATATATATAAATTTAATATTATTTAATTAATATAGATTCTCAACTTAACCGTTAAGCAAACGACCTCCAATTCTCACGTTCTGACAGGCTATCCTGGGGTTTTTCTGCATTCCGGACACAATGGAACAGGTTTCGTAAGCTAGTTTGATCGTATGCGCGAGATACGGAATTAAACGATCAATTTAAATTAAATTGGTTAAATCGATTTCGATGCGTTTCGAGCTGCCACGGTCAAACGACAACTCCGATAGCTACGAAAATTGAAATCCGATAATAATTAACTATTACGGATCCAATGGAACTAGTTTTGTCGAATTCCGAGACTGTGTCCCGGAAGGCTATTTTAACTCGTCTATTAAATCAGGCGATTTGTCAAAATTGACGAAAACGCGTAAAATTTCACTTTTAAAATTTTATTAACTTAACAATAAATCATATAAAATTTATAAACACATTAGAAAATCATTCTGGCTCATTCCGGACCAAAATCTGATTAAATTGCATTTTTAATAATATTAATTTCATTATTAAATTAATATAAAATCCCAAATAATAATTTATCGACTTTAAAATTCTTCTAAAATTCCAACAATATTATTTATAACCAATTGAACTTAAAAATACATTTAAACACCATTTTTATCACTATTTACATTCAGATTTACCCTTATCTTAATTCCGAATATTTAATTTATTGTTTCCCCATTATTCAAATTCAACCAGGATTGCTATAACTAAAAATTATAGCTTATTTTATTGAATGAACCCGAATCCATTCATTCCAACATCAATTAAGAATCCACATTAAACATTTAAAACGAATTAAATGTCCAAAAATCTAGCAGCCAAAATCTGGGATGTTACATTCCTCCCCCCTTATAAAAATTTCGTCCCCGAAATTTGCTAAGGTAAAAATATACTCCAACTCAACTCACTTATCCCATTTGCTTAGTTAAAAGCTTATATTCACTTTCCCAAAAAGTTTCAGCTCCATTTCAAAACCCTTTGCTTTCTTTACTCTAAAGCCTTCATTTTAACATTCGCTTCCAAAATAACTTTACTAGTTATTAAAAATTTTCCCAAAACCCCAAAAAAATTTGGAAAATTTTGGCGGAGTCTCCTTTGCACGGAGGAGCTTCTGCGATATCGCAGGATACACAAATATATATACATCGGCTCACATGGCCGGAAACCAAAATATATCACAATATATATATATCATTTCCCAATTATATTTGCGTAGGCATACCTTTTAGCAAATTTTTAATAGCAAGCGGCTAATATAACGCATAAACGCGGTCCAACTCTCTCGAACGCCTCCCGTACCTGTACTAAACTCAACAAACTCATCAGTTTCAAAGATATGAGCATTTTAACAACATTTCCAATACAATGCAAGCCAAACATCTCAGTTGCATAACCAAACCAAGCAAACTTATCATTAACAATGTCAACCATATTTTATCAACAATTCAAAGATTTCAAACACTTTTCAAATTACTTATTCAAGTCCAACTTCATTTTATTTCATTTGAATGCTTTAAATTCAAGTTCACTACATACAATTCATATTTATCTCAACCAATTTATTTCCACTTCAATATGATTACATATGCCTTTCTTACCTTTTAATTTTACTTACATTCCAAATTTGATTTACAATCAAATTTCATTTTAAACTTGAAACATTTGCATTTCAATTATAATCCATTTTCATTCATATGCAAACATTACTTATTAAAATGCAACCCATTCTGATTGATTCAAAACTAATTTCATTCTCTCTTTAAATCAATTCACTTGCATTTATATACAAAACTCTTTGAATTGGATTCCAATTCATATCAATTTATTCACAATTCAATTCCAATTGCTTTTAAACACTCAATTGCAAATACATGCAAATTTCCATGTCATTTAAGCAAAACAATTGCCACTTAAGCTTATCACCATTCAAAATTAATTTCAACTTGGATGGGTATTAATTTTATTCAATTTTAGCATTGTTCACAATCCAAGTATTTTCTTTTCCGAATGCAATTGTTAAATTCAATATTTCCTTTACATTTTAATCTCATTAACCAATTCAAATTTACATTAATATCATTCATTCCTGAGTTATTTACAACTCTTATATTTTTAACTCATCACATTAATTAATTTAAAACTCATTTCACTTGCATTTCAGTTTATTTCCTAACAAATTTCATTCGGAATTACTTAAATAAGCCCATTCACAATCATTTGTTTTTCTTCCAAGTTACTTAAGTTCTTTCACAAAATTTCCATCATCTTCTTATATCAATTTTATTTTATTTTCATTTGATTCTCATTCAAATCAAATTTCAATTCCTTTATAACTTTAATGCTCTTTGTTTATTTATCCAATCCATTTTAGATTTATTTTATCAACAAAGAGACCATTTAAATTATTTCTCTCATTTGAATTTACTTACAATTCAAACCATCACTATTATAATCTAATTCCATTATTCATTCTCACTTCCAACATTTATTGCCAAACTTAAATTCATTCAACAACTGAATTTTTCCCTTACTTTCTAAATTTTGACCAAACTATCAAAATTCTATTTATTGCAATACAAATTCCATTTAATTTAGCTTACACAAGATTTATTTCCAAACAATCATTTTGGATTTAATTGAGTAAGCATTTACTTCATTCATCATCACCTCAACTAAATTAAATTTCCATTAAACTAAATTCTTATCCCATTTTAATTCAAGGTTAACTAAATTATATATGCATTTTCAATTTAATTCCTTTCCAGAATTAATTCAAGTTCATCTAAATTTTATTTAGCCAACCTGAATTTAAACCATTTCCTTTACTACTTTAAATAAGAATTTAATTACATTCATTCTTATTCATAACACAACAGAAATTTTAATATTCAGCTTAATTCCATCTTAGTCGAAGTTAGACCAAATTCAATTTAATCTTAATTCTCCATATCCAAGTTCAACTTATTTACTAACTTCAGTTCACTTACCTCTTTTATATTTTATAATTGTTTCACCTTACTTTGCATTCCATTTAAAATTAAGTTCGAATTCCCATTCCATTTATTATTTCCATTTGTGATTATAATTCCATTTTACTTGAGTTAAAATCAAATCTTCCATTAATTCCAATTCATTTAGATTTAATTCAATTTCAAATCCTTAATTTTATTTAACTTATCATAAGTTAAATCCAGATATATTCCATTCACCTTCTTTTATTCAAAGTAATTTTACATTCCATATATACTCAATTCTTCTTTAAATCAACTTCCCTTTATAAGTTATATAGTTGAATCATTTCAACTTTCACATTTTTATTTTAAAATAGAATTCCCAGAATTCAATTTACCCGGATTTATTTCAAAACCAATTTGAAATAAAAATCAACACATTCCTCTTTTGATATTCAAATCAAATACCAAATTCCAAAACAAACTGCTTTTACCAAACAATTTTCCTTTGAAAATTCCAAAATCACTTGTTTCCCAAACAAGTCCAAACAATGTCATAACCAACTATTTTGGTAGCAATCCATCACTTTAGAAACTCGAAAATGAATTCTAATGATGTGGCCAGCATCATCAGGATTATTTTCCAGCGACTGAAGTGAGTTCAATGCTTTCCACTTCCAAAATCTACCTCAAAACAATTTCTATTCAAAAATATTTCCCCAAAATATACTCCATTCTTACAAATGCTTTTGAAAACATTTCTAACATTTCCACAAAGTCAAACTCCTAAAACTTTGTTTAATTCCATTTGAAATCCCTTTCAAAATTTCCGGGGTCAAAATTCTAGTTTAAATCAAATTTTAATTTTTACTTTTCTTATTTAAAACATATTCAGTCAATTCCATTTGGTTATAAACCATTTTAATATTTTAACTTCTTATTTTCTTATATATCATTTCGAATTTTAGATCATATTTTAATTTCTTATTTGATTATAGAAGAAACAACCAAACAAGCATCCAATACATATAATAATTTAGAAAAATTATTTCTTTTTATATCAAAATACAATTTTGGGTAAAATTATTTCATTTACCCATTTCAAAAATAATACTATGTCGGTTTATCTTGTTTAAGAGTTTAGAAACCCCTATCGATACGGTTGTACTTCCCGCACCGACCAGAATTCATAAACACTCAACCGATAAATCAACACAGTATAAAAACAATTTTATATCCACTAACAAGTACGCTCTCATAGCTATTATTACACTCAACTCATTATAGAGTACTTCCGACTCTATTTAAAAATGAGTAATTTTCCCACCAAAGCCTAGGTTGTCGCCAATCTAAGCTCTGATACCAACTGTCACGACCCGCCCTTCTCGGCCCTCGAAAATCGACACAAAATACTCAACAGTATAATATGCCGACGATCGAACGCCGAAAAAGACAGATTGTAGGAAAAGAAGGAAGGTAGAAGAAGAAGAATGAACTAAACAACATCACAACCTCACAGTCGCAGCGGAATAAAATATAATATATAGAACAGAACTTTACACAAATCAAACTATATCTGTTTATATACAATACATCATCATCAGAGTATATCAATACAACCAACCATAGCCAGTCAAACAATCTCAACAATCACAGCAGCGGAATAATACAAGTACGAGAAATACGTCTCGAACTCCAGCTCCTCTCCTAAGCTCCATAGCAACCTATCCTGTAAAATACTCGGTCTGACCCGAGCATTATAATAAAATAACACCCGAGTCAGTCTGGAATACCAGCGCATCATCAATACACCCAATTGATTATTAAAGTTTCAAAAATTCTTTGAAAACAAAAGCATCTCGTAAGACCACGCCACAAATAAACATGTCGGGTTTTTACCTTACGATAGCTAAAACACTTTTATATTAAAATTCTCTGATATTATAATAGTGTCTATAGAAAGTAAAATAGAATCTAGCTGAAATGCTTGCATCTCACATTTCAACAATAGTTGGGCACAATCAAAACCGTACAGGCTCGTAGGGAGAATGGATTTCCAACGAATGACTAGGCACTGGGGTACCACCTGTCACAGTACGTGGCCTAGATCACAGTACCGAGGAGTACGCCCGCTCCCCTGCAACACAAAGCCGGAATCATCCCTCACTGGATAATTCCAAGTAAAATCACCCCACGGTTGGGATCAGCAACCGCACCACTAAGCCGAAATAAAGGGACATCTAGACAGGGATGACCTTACTCTCAAGTGGGGGCTACCCACGAAGCCTTGCTGCATAACCCCTGATTTTCAGTCATTCCCGGTTGATGAGGCTCGAGGCTAAACGATACCTTTCAGAACATATCCCTTAGAATGCCCATCGTCCACCTGACGATGTCACGAAAGCATTCGTCCATACAAGTCCGTCCCGGGTCCGAACGGAACCGAAGGCACTACCCCTACTACATCCATTTTGGAAATATCCTTAGGATTAGTAGCGACTAGCCCTTGCACTTCACTGCTCCATCTTCGACTCCGAAATCGTTTTCGCGAAACGTACAAACCGGATCGAAGTGGTTTTCGAGTCTCCAGACCTAGAATCTCGGTATACGGAAACTCGATCCCGGTCTCTTCGAAACGATCGCGCATTTGGCCAATATTGATAGTCGGTGATTTAACTATCAATTAATGTTCACAAACATCCATACACATCCATCACATAATAAATAATCTCCATATTATTTATTTTCTTCTAATATCTTTCAAAGATATATTTTCATATTTTCAAAACTCGTTTGAAAACAATTTTCCAAAACTCTTCCTTTACAAGGTAAATCCTTTACCCTTTATTCCCATCGGAAATAACCAAGTATAAAACAATTTGCATTTAAAACAGTTAAAAATACTTTATACTGAAATATACTTTAAAATATGAAAATTACTTCTATTTATTTACTCAAAATATAAATTTAAAATATGTGAAGAAAACTAGTTATTAACACATAAACTTTGATTTAAAGATAAGGGTTTAGTTTAACTAAATTCAAAATAGCGTTATAAGAAGAAAAATACTAATTTTAACAACTTAAGCTAAAACCAACTTTTAAATAAATCCATTTGTAAAATAATTGCTAATATACTCCCAAATTATTAGGGTATTAAAAATTATTAATTTATTTCTTTAAAAATAACGATTTCTTAAAAATACTTTTAAAACGATTTAAAACTTAACCTTTAGTTAAATAAAATCTTTTTATAAACATTTACTTGGTTTTCCCAGGGAAACACTTTCCCGTTTCCAAAACATTCCAAAGTACTCTTTCATATAAATCCACTGATTTATTTCAAGTCAATTTATGATTTCAACATAAATTTCCAATTTCCATACTTAACTATAACTTCCTCCGAAGTTAAATTACAATTTTTCATTTCCGAAAATTCATTTTTAAATATAGTTTAAACATTTTTAAATAAACATTTTGGTGAATTTTCAATGGAAGCCAAATTTCCAATTCACTTAATTAAATTCCAATGAAATACAGCATTTCAAAACATTCTATTTTTCATTTGAACTTGTTAATTTATAGTCGGAAACTCCATTTTAACATATTTTTAATTTCCGGATAACATTAGCCATTATTAAAATAAACATCGTTATTTTAAACAATTTATAATTTCATAAATTTAATCTCCAGAAAACTATACTTTCCATTTACTCATTTCATAAACTTCCCATTATATTCAAAATCCCAATTTGGCCCAATTTACATTTTTCCTTTCAAATCCGATTTCAAATTTTATTCTTTGAAATTCTAAATTTAACAATTCATTTTATTTCGTAAAAACACAATTTATCCATTTATAATTAAGTTCTGTGATTATAATTTATACAACAATTTCAAAGTACAATTTATTTTCAGATTTATCAATCACAGCATATAAACAGGTATCATTATCAATTACAAAATAACTGCTACATTGTGAGGAATCCAGTTGGATCCCTCCAACCTGTTTCTCCCTGCATCACAAATGTTAGCACATCACAATATAAATATCAATCCAGACTGATAATAACAATTATATTCAGCCATCCACACAGATATTTAAATATCAATTATTTATAATGCCTAGCATCCAGATGTGAGTGAGAAAAACTCACCTTGAGATTCGGCGAGCGTTCGAAATTTAAATTAAACCGGACGATGTCCGATTTAACCCAAATTCCTACTTGCCCGGAATGACTCCGGATCTGCGCCATCACGTAGTGTCCGTCTCTGCGATTCCAACGCCATGAATTTTATCGAAATCTGATATCGTACAGACAAGATATAAATTTTTAAAGTTGGACAATTTGAAAACAAATTTCTCTTTATCTAATTTAACTTAGATTTACCCAAACATCATCCCGGCCGTTAAAATTGGGAAACAGATCAAGGCCGTTCCTCCCACTCCCTCTCGTTCATGAAAACTGCACGTAACCCATTTCACGAACCCAAAACCGATCACCGCACTTCCCCTTTGACGACCGGACCACAATCGGAGGCTACCAACGAACGCCCCACGACCTCCGCCCCCACGCCTGAAGTCGTTCGAGGCTCGGTGCTTCCTTCCTCTCGGAAAACGCACCCAAACACCCAGCCTACCTCGACCGATTCGTGCTTCTACGATGAACTAGAGACGATCTCGACCGTTGAATAAGTCGAGCTCGGTGAGCTCTACCCTTTCCATGTTAAAAGTTTTCAAAATCGTTGTGTGGATTAAGACGAATTGAGGAAGAAAGATCACAAGATATCGACCATTGAGGCTATACCTGGCGGCTGCGTTCGAAAAGATTAGGGTTTTGGTCGGATAACGTGAATATATATATAAATTTAATATTATTTAATTAATATAGATTCTCAACTTAACCGTTAATCAAACGACCTCCAATTCTCACGTTCTGACAGGCTATCCTGGGGTTTTTCTGCGTTCCGGACACAATGGAACAGGTTTCGTAAGCTAGTTTGATCGTATGCGCGAGATACGGAATTAAACGATCAATTTAAATTAAATTGGTTAAATCGATTTCGATGCGTTTCGAGCTGCCACGGTCAAACGACAACTCCGATAGCTACGAAAATTGAAATCCGATAATAATTAACTATTACGGATCCAATGGAACTGGTTTCGTCGAATTCCGAGACTGTGTCCCGGAAGGCTATTTTAACTCGTCTATTAAATCAGGCGATTTGTCAAAATTGACGAAAACGCGTAAAATTTCACTTTTAAAATTTTATTAACTTAACAATAAATCATATAAAATTTATAAACACATTAGAAAATCATTCTGGCTCATTCCGGACCAAAATCTGATTAAATTGCATTTTTAATAATATTAAATTCATTATTAAATTAATATAAAATCCCAAATAATAATTTATCGACTTTAAAATTCTTCTAAAATTCCAACAATATTATTTATAACCAATTGAACTTAAAATTACATTTAAACACCATTTTTATCACTATTTACATTCAGATTTACCCTTATCTCAATTCCGAATATTTAATTTATTGTTTCCCCATTATTCAAATTCAACCAGGATTGCTATAACTAAAAATTATAGCTTATTTTATTGAATGAACCCGAATCCATTCATTCCAACATCAATTAAGAATCCACATTAAACATTTAAAACGAATTAAATGTCCAAAAATCTAGCAGCCAAAATCTGGGATGTTACAAGTAATAATTCTTTAGTAAAATTCTGGGCTAAATACCCTTTTCTATTTCCTTGAATAAATGATTTAACCCTTGAAATCATATTTTTAAAACAAGGAAACTTATAGCCCTTTACTTTATCCCAAAAAATTTATGCCATGATATATGCTTTTGTAAAACTTTATTGATGAAGTTCGAAGTCAATGGGGATCTTTGCCCCTTAAACATAGGCCATAAGGCCAAAACTATAAACCTTGTATAGTGATAAAGCTCGGCGACCTCATCGCCACCGAGTGTCTTCGTTTCTCTTCCATATAAAAGTAAGTTAAAGTCCTTAACTTATAAAACATAAAGTTATAGAACCACTAATATGAACATCGCACTTCATAGAGTGTTGACGTCGTAGGATATAAAACATAGTTTGCATAGTTTAAGGTCTTAAAGCTTAATGTCGACATAGTTAAATCTTGGCATCAAACACCTTAAAGAAAAATATGCGGCTTCATTAGGGTCGAAGTCAATATAAGCGGCATCATAGCCCTCTTTGAAAATAGGTTACTAGGATTAAAAATGGCAACCATTAAAGTCGAAGTTATAACACACGACACTATATTGCCGCGAAGCCATTAATAGCGGCATAGTTGTCTATAGAGTCGAAGTTGATATGTTTAAAACGTGCGACATCATTATCACCGCTAAAATTATTCGAAACCAATGAAGTTGATGTCCTTAATAAAAAATAAGCAGAATTTCTTTCGTCGACATCGATAAGGATAAAAGCGGCATAGTTCAAAGTGTTTGAGGGAAACAAGCGCGTAATTTTCTTCGAAGCTCATGATGTCGATGGTATCTATGTCGACGTCGACTCCAACCTTCCTAAATTCATTCCATATCATCTAGAATGATATCCTATGTATTCATTAATGTCGGCAATGTATAACAGCGATATCATGGACTTCGACAACCATGACTTCAAAGTGGCAATGTCGTAAATAACCTAAAAGCTATAATTTTGCTATTCAACGTAATTTCTTTTCATCAACTCCTTAATTTGTCAAAATACTATTGGACAACAAACTTCTCTATCAAAATCTTTTCCAGAAAACTACTATGGAGAAGATTTTTCATTCTCAAAATATTTTGCAAATCATACACTTATATTAATATTTTAATATAATAATTAAGCTTTTCTAGCTCAATTAATTCATATTAAAACATGAACACTTTGAAAAAATCCCCAAAAATCATAATAAATCCAATTTATTATATCCACTGACATATAAAAATTTTGGGACCAAAAACATAATTTAATCATTTTAAATAATTAAAACCCGAAATATCTCATTTTCCAACCTTATAAAATTAATCAAATATTCTCACTAAATCAGAAAATTATGAAATTAGAAACCCACTTCCAAAACTATGTTTCTAACATCATTTTAAAATTTTAGGTCATTTGAGTATCACATGATAGATTTTCTAACTTAAACATATCACTTAATTTCATAGATAAATTCCATAAATTCACCAATAAGCATATAATCAATCAAACTATCATAGCATGACATATATAATGTGATCAAGAGAATCAGATTTATACTTAAAACCGAAAATAACAATTAATACATGAGATGCATAACTATTATTCACCTTGGATGGTTTAAGAAGGTTGAGATTTGTATTTTGGTTTGATTCCCATAAGCTTTGATCTTTTTCCCTGACCTTACTTCTCTTGCATCACTTTGCTATGACCGGCCTTGCTCTTTTTTTTTGTAAATGAATGAATGAGGGAGGAAATATGAGAATAAGGGTTTACATTTAGAAATTTAGATCTATTCCCGTTTGGCCTTTAGCATATATTTCTCCTTTTTATTTAGTTTTAAACCATTCTTAGTAACTCATTAATTAAGGCACGACCCCTATTAATTATCACATCTCAATCTCCTAAAAAATTTACATTATTTTATATACTTTATCCAATTAAATCTCCCAAATAATGTTAATTGAAGTTAGGGTTGTTACATATTCTCTTCCTTAAAAAATTTCATCCTCGAAATTACGATAATGTACATTCCTCAAACATTAAAACATAGATGTAAAGCATACCATCAAACAAGTCAGGATAAGTATCCCTATTCATGCCCTTCGTTTCCCAAGTATAGTCTCTCTGTCGTCACTTCACTGGACTTTTACTAATCTGACAGTCTTGTTCCTTAGCTTCTTCTCAAAGCTCGCTACAACTCGAATTGGTTGTCTCACAAAAGTCAAAACTCGTTCTACTACTAAATCTTCCAATGCAATTGGAGTTATAATAGTTTTTGGATCTCGAACACACTTCCTAAGATGAGAAATCTGGAAAGCATTGTAGACTTCTACCAAACTGCTCGGTAACTATATCATGTAAGCGAGTTTCCCGATCCTTTCTATAATAGGAAATGGTCCAACAAACCTAGGTGCCAATTTCCTTGATTTCCTAAATCTTATTACACCTTTCATTAGTGACACTTTGATGAAAACATGATCTCCAACTGATAACTTTAAGTCCTTTCGTCTTTTATTTGCATAATTTTTCTGCCTAGATTTAGCTCCCTTCAGTCTAGCCCCAGTCAACTTAATCTTTTCTATGGTTTCTCTTACCATATCTAGAGCAAGAATTAATTTATCTTTGGTCTCTAACCAACATACAGGTGATTTACACTGCCTTCCGTTTAAAGCTTCGAAAGGCACTATTCCTATACTAGTCTGATAACTATTACTATAGGAAAACTCAACCAAGTGCAAATGGTCTTCCCATAACCTACTAAAACCTAGTACATAAGCCCTTAATAAATCTTCAAGTGCCTTATTGACTCTCTCCGTCTGCCCATCCGTCGGTGGGTGATAAGCAGTACTCATCTTAAGCTTGGTGCCTAGTACTTCCTGTAGACTCTTCCAGAATTCACTAGTAAATAAAGAATCTATGTCACTGACTAAACTACTAGGAATCCCATGCATTCTAACAATATTCTTCATAAAAAATCTTAGCCAATACAGGCATCATCCTGGTTAACTTAATGGGAATGGAATGTGCACTCTTGGTTAGTCTATCCACTATGACCCAAAAACTTTCATTTCCCATGTTTGACCTTGGCAACCCGTTAATAAAATCCATGGATATCGAATGCTATTTCCAAATGGTATATCCAAAGGCTGAAGCAATCTACTCAACTTCTTATGTTCGTCTTTCACTTATTGACAATTCAAACAGTACATTACGCATAAGCCTACATCCCATTTTATACCTTCCCAGAAGAAATTTCTCTTCAAATCCCGATACATCTTAGTTCCTCCAGGATGAATAGTAAACTTCGATCGATGATAGCCCCTAAGAACTTCTTTCCTCAGGTTACCAATATCGGGAACACACAATCATCCCTTCTTTCTCAACCATCTATTCTGGACCAGATAAAAATCCTTTAAATCATCAACCTAAGTTCCACGATTTAATCTTCTAATTCTTTCGGATAGCAATGAATCATCTCTTTGCTTAGAAGCAATTCTTTCGATCAATACCGGTCAAACTTCCAAAAAAGATAACTTGCAGTACTCTGACTAGAACTGCAATCGATCTTAACTGCACACTAAAAGTAGTCAATGCTTCCAAATCTTTTCATTCAGCCAACATAGCCAATACCACACTCTGATGTTTCCTTCTAAGTGCATCTGCAACTCTGTTTCCTTTCCCCAATGTATACTCAATTTTAAAATCATAAGCAGCTAAAAAATCCGAGCATCTCTGTTGTTTCATATTCAACTCCTTCTGAGAGAATAAGTACCTTAAGATCTGTGCTCCGTATACAACTCGAATTGTTCTCCAAAAAGGCAATGTTTCCACACCTTCAAAGAATATATTACGGCAGCCAACTCTAAGTCATGAGTCGGATATCTAATTTCATGCCGTCTGAGCTGTGGAGAAGCGTAGACAATCACTTTACCTCTCTACATTAACACAACTCTAACCCTGTTCCACGTGCATTGGTATACACCACTAAGTCTTGATTTTCGTGAGAAATGACTAACACGAGTGCATTGGTCAATAAATGTTTTAGCTTTTGGAATGCCTCCTCACATTTATCAAACAAAATAAACTTTACACCCTTCCTTGTTAGTTTAGTCATCGGCGCTGCTATACGAGAGAAATCCTTAATGAATCTCTGGTAATAACCAGCCAGTCCAAAAAAACTCTTTATCTATGTCACTGTCTTGGAGTTTATAGTTTCTATCTTAGCTGGATCCACGGACAACCATTTTTTGAGACTACACGATCAAGAAATTTCATCTCCTTCTTCCAAAAATGACACTTCGAAAACTTCGATTCTAGCTGATGCTGCCTCAGCGTCTCAAGCACTATTCTAAGATGAATCTCATGATCTCTTTCATCCTTAGAATATATCAAAATGTCGTCTATGAGTACCTATACAAACCTATCCATGTGCTCTCAGAAAATTCGGTTCATTAAATCTACGAAGAAAGCTAGTGCATTAATCGATCCGAATGGCATTACTAACCACTCGTATGAACCGTATCTTGTTCTAAACTCCGTCAATGGAATACTGTCTTCTGCTACCCTTAGTTGATGGAACCCTATCGATAAATCCAACTGGGAAAACACTTTGGCTCCACTCAACTAATCAAATAAATCGTCGATTCTCAACAGAGGATATCTGTTCTTTATTGTCTTTTCATTCAACTTACGATAATCGATACACAATCTTAAAGACCCGTCCAGTTTCTTCACAAACACCGCGGCCACTCTCCAAGGTGAACTAATTGGTCTAATAAAAAAATTCCCTTCTAAACCCACAAGCTGCACTTTTAACTCCTTCATCTTGGTAGGTGTCATTTTGCTAGGTGGTCTACCGACAGGTTCAGCTCCAGATACAAGATCTATTCGAAACTCAATACCTCATTTTCCAGTAGTCCTATAATAGGCTAAAAACATCTGCAAATTCTCTAACTATGAAAATCGGATTCAACTCATCTTCCGCCTCTATTGCACCCAACAAAGCACAAACATCCAAACTTGGATTCTCTACCTAGTATACAATTCGGTCACTGCTATTAGGGTGTGTTAGTCATATTTTCCTATCGTGGAAAAATATCCTAGCATCATACTTACTTAACCAGTCCATACCCAAAACAATCCCAAAGCCCACGAAATCAGACACATGCAAACTGTAGGCAAATACTTGACCTAATAATGCAAACTCTAAATGGTCACATCTCATCCCTAGAGTTGCATATCCTCCTATCGGATCCGCAACCCTTAAGGAAGTAATTAGGTATAATGGTTATAGGTTGTAACGACCCATATTTTTACGGATCGAAAAGTTCATCAAAATCTGGAATTCTTCGCATTTTTAAGTCGTTTCAGATTTTGGGTAGAATTTGGCTAAGTGATAAGTCGTGACCGACTTATAGATTGGACGACCTAAGAGTTAGAACGTTGGAAGCTTAGGTCGTGTAGGAAGTAAGTCGTGAGTGGCTTAGGTCGAGTGACGACTTAGGAAGTGTACGACTTAGTGATGTGGAGCGACCTAAGTGTTGGAACGACTTAAGTTGTATAGGAGATAAGTCGTGTGTAGAAAGATAGGTCGTAGACGACTTAAGGAGGTTTTATGACCTAAGGAAGGAATCGGAAGTGTTAGGTCGGTTGGAGCGACCTATAGAATTAGGCGACCTATAGGAGTTAGCGACCTATAGGAGTTAGCGACCTATAGGAGATAGCGACCTAAGGAACATGCGACCTAAGAGTTAGAGGTATAGGAAGCAGGGTAAGTTAGCGACCTAAGAAGGATAGGTCGGCAACGACCTAAGGAAGGAGTAGTTGGGTCGTATGACCTGTATGTAGTTAGGTCGCTAGGCTTTTAGTCTGTTAGGTCGCAAGGTTTTATAAGTCGTAGGTCGTAACTCAGTGAGTTGTTAGGTCGTAGAGGCAGTCTGCGTTAGGTCGCTGGGTTTTGCCTAAGTGTTAGGTCGTACCTGTTGTTAAATCGCGTCTAAGTGTTAGGTCGCGATCTGTGTTAGGTCGTAAGTCGTATACAAGTGGTTCTGTTAGATCGTAGACTGTGTGGAAGCGCATTTGTTAAGTCGCTGAGTCATAGGTCGCAACCTCGTTAGGTCGTAAGATGGAGAGCTTTGATAGGTCGTTGAAGCGCCTGGGTGTTAAGTCGTAGAGTTGTTAGGTCGGTGAAGACTTAGGTCGGTGAGTGTCTTAGGTCGTAGGTCGAAGACGACCTAATTCCCAGTTACGACTTAGGGGGATTTCGCCTATAAATAGGAGGGGGTTGGCTTCATTCTTGGGATCCGGATTTCGAAGCGACGAAGTGCTGCCATTTTGAGAGCTCGACTTCTACACACTTCTTCACTTCTTTTCTCCACTCTAATCTAGTGATTCTATCCATCCAAGTTGAAGAACAAATTGAAGATTCAAGAGCTTGGATTGAAGATCTTCATCCTTTGAAGTGAGATTTCTTCGTTTGAAGTGGATTCGTGATAGATCAAGCTTGATCCTTCGCTGTCCAGATCTGAAGCGTGTTGATTTGAGGTTGTTTAGGTGATTTGGTGAGTGGTGATTATCTCTCACACGGATCGAAAGGAGTATATCGGATTGTTGGCTCGATTTGGTGTTAACATAGTGATTACCATACATTTTCTTCATCCTAAGTGTAGATCCATATAGATCCATTGTTCATGATGATGTTACAACCATTTTACTACATGTTAACCTATGCAAGTTTATTCATCAAGATTATAGAGACATTGCTCATGTTTTCATGCTTATTTGACTTTCGACTCTTTAATTATGAAATTGCCATTATTGTTATAATTGTCTACTTAGATCATATTCGAATGCTTGGTTGCTTGGATTAATGTTTGATTTGATTGATTGCTATGAATTAGATGATTGATGATTTGATTTAGACCAAAGATGATTCAACAGCTAAGAGGAAGGCTCTTGAAATGGGAAAGCTGCTTGTGGCATATGTAGCGGATGGTGAAGCTCTTATGCATAGATTTGATGATGATGATGTTGGGATGAAGCTTTGCGAGGATGTGATGAAGCGAAGTATGATATGAGATAGTCTTGGTCTAATCCAGACGGGATCATTCCAAGCATGTTGGTAACTCGGCCATATGATTCGAGTTAGTCTTGGTCTAATCCAGACGGGATCATTCCAAGCAGGTTGATAACTCGGTGATATGGTTCGAGTTTGAGGATAATGGATGCTCGAGAGGCGCTTGAGCTAGTATGGAAATAGTCGTCGAGGAGGATGACTAGAAGGCTGAGATCTCATCGTTGTTGAAGGTTTTAGCATGCTCTAAGCAAGAGTACATGGGGACGCCCAAAAGACTAACTGTTGATGGTCGAGTACTCTGGGTAGTTGCGAAAATCCTTGGCACGGGCTGCGACGATGTGCGGGAGTTATGTCTAGAACCGGGGTTACCATTAGCCCTTGACTGACGGATGAAAGAAGGAGTCGTTCATTCAACTAACGGTGATATCGAAGCAATGATAACAGTGATAGCCAGAGTCATGGATGTTTGGTTGTATCGTCATTCGGTCTCAAGAGCGGTATTTTCTGGGTGCTTATCTGATCTTGGTTTAGGCCTTGGGGGTTTGTACTTGGAAAACATCGCCCTTGACTCGAGTGACAATTTCTTTACTTTTCATTGAATGCTCTGCTATGTTTGCTTCTGCTTAGTGTGTGTCTGGGGGCTATCACTGTAGAAAGAGGTTGGAGTGGGAGGGTTGTATTCCTATTCCTTTTTCCTTTATGCTCTTTTGGTATGTTGTTAGTTAATCTACTGCTCACTAAGATTGTTGTCTGACTCAAGGCTTTATGTTTTAATTCTTATTGCCTTGGGCTGTTCGTCCATTTTGGGACGGGCAGACTAGGTAGCAGGTGACAGGTGCTGTTCTCTTCTCACGATGCTGATATCGAAGACGAGCTAGAGGGTTGCATATTATCTTCTTATATGTACTGGATGTTCCGCTGTTTGTATAATCTCTGAGTGTTATGTAGTGAGGCTTGATGTATTGACTATTTGGATGCTTGTATTCAACTATTATGGAGTTTTATATGATGGCATTTTATTCTGTAAAGCTTCACTATACATATGTTCTATTGTATTTTGTCCATGCGCTGTGAGTAATACGATAGATCCTGTTATTTTGATCTACCCTGACAATCGTCCATGGTCGCCTGGCACACTTTACAGCGCACTATCTCTAGATTCGATGCAGGGTTCATGGGCGGTCGTCACATTTGGTATCAGAGCTTTGGTTAATCGATTTTACCCAATGCTCGCTGACATAACTACGTATGAGGAGCGTAATTGTATTTTGATGGATGATTACTATATATAATATAGTAGCTTAGTAGAGTTTGAGTCCTTTATGCAGTTGTTTCTCTAGATGTGCTAATCATTTCTTTTTATAGATATTGAGAATGAGTCGAAGAGGGAGACCAGCTGCTAGGGAAGGCCGTGCTGTTGAGGGGGCTACTGATTATGTTGCTATGTTCGAAGCCATGATGACTTCGATCATGAGAAGGATGTCAGCCCCGGGGCCATCAGTAGATGTTGGAGATCAAGTTCAGGCTCCAAGACCGGTGGGTCATATGGACGATTCATTTGAGAAGCTTGTGGAGGAAGCTCTCAGACCCGAGAATCTGTTTCCTAAGGAAGGATCTGTTGTTGATGTGACCAGGGAAGAGTCTAAACCCCAGCAGGGTGGAAATAAGAAAAGGAAGCAGCAGCAGAAAAAGGGGAAGGGTGGCCATAAGAAGCAGAAGGGCGAAGTGACCTGCTACAATTGTCAGCAGAAGGGCCATTTCTCCAAAGATTGCAAGAATCCAAAGGTGCCGATGAAGTGTCACAACTGTGACAAGCCGGGGCACATCAAGAAGTATTGTCCAGAACCGCGGAAGGACATGCAGATTGTGCAAGCTTATGCTTTGGGAGCTGTTCCGTCGTCTTCAAAGGCTCCTACTGCTGAAGAGAAGGGAAAGAGTGTGGTGGTTCAAGGTACTCTTTTCCTATGTGGTGTTCCAATTAGAGTTCTGTTTGATACTGGAGCGTCGCATTCGTTTGTTTGTAGTGAACTTGTAGGCCGGTTGGGTTTGGAACCGGATATTGTTGATAGGCCATTGGTTGTGACTAATCCAGTTGGGGGGTTCGTCTTGTTTGTGTATGTTATGTCGTGGTCTGATTGTGTCGAGTCATGGTTGCTCTTTTGTTTGTGATTGTTTTGTTATGAACTTTGCGGGGTTCGGAATTATTTTGGGTATGGACTGGCTTAGGAAGTATGCGGCAAAGGTTGATTGTGAGAGGCTGGAGGTGACAGTCAAGAATGTGGAGGGGCGAAAGATTGTGATACGATGTAAGCATGAAGAAGGCGTCTTCATGAGCTTCATGTATTCGCTAGTTGTTCCACGGGATGGACTGTCATTAGTGCCAATCGCGAATGGATTCGAAGATGTCTTTGACGAAGTCAAAGGGTTGCCGCCGCATAGAGAGATCGAGTTTCGTATAGATCTAGTTGAAGGAGCCAGACCTGTTGTAATGCCTCTTAGGCGGATGGCGCCTAGGGAACAGCAAGAGTTGAGGGTGCAAGTTGATGACCTTTTACAGAAAGGATTCATTCGGCGTAGTGTGTCCGAGTGGGGTGCACCAGTTGTGTTTGCAACCAAGGCAGATGGGTCGTTGAGATTGTGTGTGGATTATCGTGAGCTGAATAAGGTGACTAAGAAGAACAAGTATCCATTGCCGAGAATAGATGACTTGTTTGATCAGCTTCACGAAGCCAAGGTGTTTTCTCAGATGGATGTGGCAACGGGATTTCACCAATTGAGAGTGGCTAAGGATAGTGTGCCGAAGACTGCTTTTCGAACACCATCCGGTTTCTTTGAGTGGCTGGTAATGCCATTTGGGTTGACTAACGCGCCAGCACATTTTGTGGATCTTATGAATAGAGTGTTCAGAGATCAGTTGAACAAGTTTGTACTTGTGTTCGTGGATGATATTCTGATTTATTCCAGAACTGAGGAAGAGCACAAGACACACTTGCGAATTGTTTTGGAAATCTTACGGAAACATCAACTGAAGGCTAAGTTTTCGAAGTGTCACTTCTGGAAGAGTGAAGTGAGGTTCTTAGGCCATGTTATTTCTAGAAATGGAATAGCGATTGATCCCGCTAAGGTGGCAGCAATCCAGGATTGGGTTAGACCTAAGAATGCATCGGATGTGAGAAGTTTTCTTGGATTGGCAGGATATTATCAACGGTTTATCAAAGACTTCTCCATGATAGCTGCACCGTTAACAGGATTGACGAAAAAGAACCAAGTGTTCAGATGGGGTGCTAAGTGTGAGCAAGCTTTCGGAATCCTGAAAGAGAGATTGACGAGTGCTCCTGTTTTGACTATTCCAAGTGGGAATGATGAGATGGTGGTTTACACCGACGCATGTGGTACTGGACTTGGAGCAGTGCTGATGCAGAAGGATAAAGTTGTTGCGTATGCAAGTCGACAACTGAAGCCGCCTGAAAGGAATTACCCGACTCATGATTTGAAGTTAGCGGCGATTGTTTTTGCTTTGAAGATGTGGAGACATTATCTACTGGGAGTTCGATTCGAGTTGTTTACAGATCATAAGTCGTTGAAGTATCTTTTCTCCCAAAAGGATTTGAATCTTCGACAGCAACGTTGGCTAGAGTTTTTAGCATCATATGACTTTGGTATAGCTTATACTCTGGGAAAAGGTAACGCAGTGGCAGATGCGTTAAGTCGAAGACATGCAGGATTGGGAGCCATGTTTTAAGAATGGAAGAATCTTGAGTATTTGGCTGAATTTGACTTCAGGCCTAGATACGGATTGGAACCTGAGATGTTGGCAAACTTATCGATAAGACCTTCTCTTGTGGAAAGGATTGGCGAGAGCCAAAAGCGAGACGATAAGCTTGTCAAGATTATCCGTGAATTGGAATCTGGATTGGACCCAGAAAAGGATAAAGGATTCGAGGTCGATCGAGAGGGTTGGCTTCGAAAGCAAGGACGACTAGTTGTTCCCGATATAGATGAATTGAGGAGTGAGGTTCTGAAGGAAAGTCATCACTCAAAGCTGACAATTCATCCAGGTGGAAATAAGATGTATCGGGATATGAAGAGAACCTACTACTGGGAAGGCATGAAGAAGGATGTTGGAAATTTTATTTCCAAGTGTATGAACTGCCAGTTGGTAAAAGCCGAACAGAGGAAGCCCAAGACCGTCAGAAGAGTTATGCCGATATGCGTCGAAAGGATTTGGAATTCGACGTAGGTGATATGGTTTTTGTGAAGATTTCTCCACTGAAGAATGTTATTCGATTCAGGAAGAAAGGAAAATTGACTCCGAGATTTGTTGGACCATTCCCGATCATCGAGCGAATTGGAAAGCTCGCCTATAGATTGGAGTTACCTGAGAAGATGTCGAGTGTGCACAATGTTTTTCCTATATCATATCTACGTAAGTATGTGCACGATTCGAATATGGTGGTTTCTGCTGATAGCTGTGAAGACTTCGAAGTTGATCCAGTCGATAGAAGATCTCGTAAGCCGCTTCGTGTTGTGGAGACCGACACGAAACAGCTTAGGAGGAAGGTAGTTAAGTTGCTCAAGATACAATGGAGTGATGATGATAACGACTGTACGTGGGAGGTGGAAGAGAGGATGAAGGCAGCTCATCCTGAACTCTTCAAGGCATGGCCCTAAGGTGTCGTGTCATCTCACGATATTGTAACTTGTTCTAGTTTTAGAATTCTTCATGCTAAGCTAGAATTGGATGCATGGTTTGTTGATTGCTATGGATGGTAGGCGTGCAGAATAGTCTTTGATTGCTTTGTTTGTTTGGAATTTCGGGGGCGAAATTCCTAAGGGGGAGAGAATGTAACGACCCGTATTTTTACGGATCGAAAAGTTCATCAAAATCTGGAATTCTTCGCATTTTTAAGTCGTTTCAGATTTTGGGTAGAATTTGGCTAAGTGATAAGTCGTGACCGACTTATAGATTGGATGACCTAAGAGTTAGAACGTTGGAAGCTTAGGTCGTGTAGGAAGTAAGTCGTGAGTGGCTTAGGTCGAGTGACGACTTAGGAAGTGTACGACTTAGTGATGTGGAGCGACCTAAGTGTTGGAACGACTTAAGTTGTATAGGAGATAAGTCGTGTGTAGAAAGAAAGGTCGTAGACGACTTAAGGAGGTTTTACGACCTAAGGAAGGAACTGGAAGTGTTAGGTCGGTTGGAGCGACCTATAGAATTAGGCGACCTATAGGAGTTAGTGACCTATAGGAGTTAGCGACCTATAGGAGTTAGCGACCTATAGGAGATAGCGACCTAAGGAACATGCGACCTAAGAGTTAGAGGTATAGGAAGCAGGGTAAGTTAGCAACCTAAGAAGGATAGGTCGGCAACGACCTAAGGAAGGAGTAGTTGGGTCGTATGACCTATGTGTAGTTAGGTCGCTAGGCTTTTAGTCTGTTAGGTCGCAAGGTTTTATAAGTCGTAGGTCGTAACTCAGTGAGTTGTTAGGTCATAGAGGCAGTCTGCGTTAGGTCGCTGGGTTTTGCCTAAGTGTTAGGTCATACCTGTTGTTAAGTCGCGTCTAAGTGTTAGGTCGCGATCTGTGTTAGGTCGTAAGACGTATACAAGTGGTTCTGTTAGATCGTAGACTGTGTGGAAGCGCATTTGTTAAGTCGCTGAGTCATAGGTCGCAACCTCGTTAGGTCGTAAGATGGAGAGCTTTGATAGGTCGTTGAAGCGCCTGGGTGTTAAGTCGTAGAGTTGTTAGGTCGGTGAAGACTTAGGTCGGTGAGTGTCTTAGGTCGTAGGTCGGAGACGACCTAATTCCGAGTTACGACTTAGGGGGATTTCGCCTATAAATAGGAGGGGGTTGGCTTCATTCTTGGGATCCGGATTTCGAAGCGACGAAGTGCTGCCATTTTGAGAGCTCGACTTCTACACTTCTTCACTTCTTTTCTCCACTCTAATCTAGTGATTCTATCCATCCAAGTTGAAGATCAAATTGAAGATTCAAGAGCTTGGATTGAAGATCTTCATCCTTTGAAGTGAGATTTCTTCGTTTGAAGTGGATTCGTGATAGATCAAGCTTGATCCTTCACTGTCCAGATCTGAAGCGTGTTGATTTGAGGTTGTTTAGGTGATTTGGTGAGTGGTGATTATCTCTCACACGGATCGAAAGGAGTATATCGGATTGTTGGCTCGATTTGGTGTTAACATAGTGATTACCATACATTTTCTTCATCCTAAGTGTAGATCCATATAGATCCATTGTTCATGATGATGTTACAACCATTTTACTACATGTTAACCTATGCAAGTTTATTCATCAAGATTATAGAGACATTGCTCATGTTTTCATGCTTATTTGACTTTCGACTCTTTAATTACGAAATTGCCATTATTGTTATAATTGTCTACTTAGATCATATTCGAATGCTTGGTTGCTTGGATTAATGTTTGACTTGATTGATTGCTATGAATTAGATGATTGATGATTTTATTTAGACCAAAGATGATTCAACAGCTAAGAGGAAGGCTCTTGAAATGGGAAAGCTGCTTGTGGCATATGTAGCGGATGGTGAAGCTCTTATGCATAGATTTGATGATGATGATGTTGGGATGAAGCTTTGCGAGGATGTGATGAAGCGAAGTATGATATGAGATAGTCTTGGTCTAATCCAGATGGGATCATTCCAAGCATGTTGGTAACTCGGCCATATGATTCGAGTTAGTCTTGGTCTAATCCAGACGGGATCATTCCAAGCAGGTTGATAACTCGGTGATATGGTTCGAGTTTGAGGATAATGGATGCTCGAGAGGCGCTTGAGCTAGTATGGAAATAGTCATCGAGGAGGATGACTAGAAGGCTGAGATCTCATCGTTGTTGAAGGTTCTAGCATGCTCTAAGCAAGAGTACATGGGGACGCCCAAAAGACTAAGTGTTGATGGTCGAGTACTCTGGGTAGTTGCAAAAATCCTTGGCACGGGCTGCGACGACGTGCGGGAGTTATGTCTAGAACCGGGGTTACCATTAGCCCTTGACTAACGGATGAAAGAAGGAGTCGTTCATTCAACTAACGGTGATATCGAAGCAATGATAACAGTGATAGCCAGAGTCATGGATGTTTGGTTGTATCGTCATTCGGTCTCAAGAGCGGTATTTTCTGGGTGCTTATCTGATCTTGGTTTAGGCCTTGGGGTTTGTACTTGGAAAACATCGCCCTTGACTCGAGTGACAATTTCTTTACTTTACATTGAATGCTCTGCTATGTTTGCTTCTGCTTAGTGTGTGTCTGGGGGCTATCACTGTAGAAAGAGGTTGGAGTGGGAGGGTTGTATTCCTATTCCTTTTTCCTTTATGCTCTTTTGGTATGTTGTTAGTTAATCTACTGCTCACTAAGACTGTTGTCTGACTCAAGGCTTTATGTTTTAATTCTTATTGCCTTGGGCTGTTCGTCCATTTTGGGACGGGCAGACTAGGTAGCAGGTGACAGGTGCTGTTCTCTTCTCACGATGCTGATATCGAAGACGAGCTAGAGGGTTGCATATTATCTTCTTATATGTACTGGATGTTCCACTGTTTGTATAATCTCTGAGTGTTATGTAGTGATGTATTGACTATTTGGATGCTTGTATTCAACTATTATGGAGTTTTATATGATGGCATTTTATTCTGTAAAGCTTCACTATACATATGTTCTATTGTATTTTGTCCATGCGCTGTGAGTAATACGATAGATCCTGTTATTTTGATCTACCCTGACAATCGTCCATGGTCGCCTGGCACACTTTACAGCGCACTATCTCTAGATTCGGTGCAGGGGTCATGGGCGGTCGTCACATAGGTTAAGCCTATCTACCAAATAAATTGATATATAAAAGAACGTGATGCACCGGTATCAAATAGTACTCTAACATGTATACTATGAATCAAAACTGTACCTCCCATCATAGCTTTTTTTTCCTCAATTGTTTATCTCTAGGTAGCCAGTTCCAAAGCAAATACCTTTTTCTTTTTTTTGCCTTGGCCACTTCCAGACATTTGTTCTTGTAATGTCCCACTTGGTTGCAGTTAAAGCACTTAATATTATTCTTCCCAACAACTTCCTTTTCCTTGCCAGTTTGGGCACTCATTAGCATAATAGCCCTTCTTGTCACACTTATAACACACAGCCTCAGACTTTCCTTTCTTTGTAACTCCACCCTTTTGAGCTCCCTTCTTTTGGTAAAACTTTCTCTTTTGATTCCGTCCACTTCGACTCTCCACTGGCTTGTTATTACTAAACAAAGCAAGCACCTCTTTATTTCTCAAAGCCGTATCCACGACTACATCACATGGATCCCTAAGATGTGGTAAAGTTGCCCTAGTAATCTCAATCCATACCGGGACAGCTCCTTGAATCTGGTTGCACACCCAAGCACCGCCATATCATCTTGCACTAACTCGGCAAACTTTCTCAACAAAGTAGACTTGGTAATTTTCAACATAAACCTCTCTTCAAACCTTCTCCTAAAAATATGCCCAAGTCAGATTCTCCTCTGGCATTCCAATAGTAATACTGTTCCACCAGTACAATGCGGCTCCTTGCTATTGTATGGATGCCAATCTCCTCTTCTATTCATCGTTTAAACCAAGATTAGCTAAAATCCTTTCACAATAAAGCAACCAATTCTTCACTTCAATTGCATCCTCAGTTTCAATAAATAGTTTCCCTCTATGTCTAGCATAGTCTCTACTCAAAACAACGTAATTGTTGACAATTGGAACTTCCTAATTAGCTCCTCCAACATTTCCTCCAATTAACCCAGCAGCAGCTCCTGCTTGCATCATGTTGACCAAAGAACTGATACATTGCTCTTATATAAACTGGTGGTGTTCCACCACTTACATTAGCAGTTGTTTGTCGACCTAGGTTCCTTCTAATATTGGGCCTGACATTTCCATTGGTAGTGATGCTTCTTCCACCGAGATTCACTCTTCTGTTTCCTACCTCCATATCTTACTTCCATAAATCCACATTTGAACCTTAGTAAGATACGGTAGAACGGTCTAATAGAGAGGGAGAATAGAGATAAAGCGTATACTTATATATAGCAAATACGAGTACGTTGCTATAGCATTATCCGATACCCCAATCTTGTTCTCTGATTCATTTGGATCATGTTTTTTCAAAACCCTTTTTAAGTTCAAAAATTCTTTTAGTTTTTACATAAACCTGTGCTCCGATACCAAGTCGGAACATCCCCATTTTAAGACCCGCAACTAAGCGCTATAGATGCTGCAGTCATCTATAGTATTAATTTCCGGTGATAGAATGCGGTCATGTTAACGGTATCCATAATATCAGAAGCACAAGAATATGAAATAAAAGCAAAATCACATTTTATTTCAAAGTCATAATTTCATATTCAGTATATAATCCTAAACGTTGCCTAGGTTCAGATAAAATATAATTATTACAAAATACTCCAAGAGCGACATGTGAAGGTGCCCCATTAGTTGATCAGAATTACTAAATAGGTAGATACGTTTACTGTCAATACATTCGTACAACAACTGACATAACACACTAGATAATAATGATAGATAGACTCCTACAAGCTAGCTTTGCCCTCTGCACATCTCCGAAAGCTTTATTCGCCAAAACCTACTTAACCTGTAAAGTTCTTACTCTTGACCTACTTAAATCAAATTTTGAGCATTCGAAAGTTTAAGGCGAAAACATAAACTTCGACCCAGACAAAAAGCCTTGTGTGAATAATAATATGCCATCTCGGTTTTATAGATATTCGGTGAGATCATACCGTTGAGCGGAACGGGCTTTCCCTTCACTAATGTCCTTTTTTTAAATATATCTTTTGCAGATCAGAGTCCTGCAACCAAACTGGTTATAATGAACAATATAAACAATAATGTACATGTGTGCTACATGGGTAATCATGACTATCCGTCCTAATGTTTAGTTTTCACAGGGTAACTACCAACCTACATGGATGACCCGCGCCTACCAAATGTACCAAATTTTCTAACTGACTATTAGAAGAAAACTGGATGGTCTGTCCAAATACACTTTTCCTAGTGTTTACCTGACTATCTATCAATCTCATAGTTTTGCTAGGCTTACTATGAATCTAAAGTTTTTATAGGCCAACCTATAACCTATCTTATGTTTATGCATTCCTTTCTCTATTTAAACCTACCTTTTGTCTTACTCTTGACAAAGCCCTACACACTAGAGTTTTGGACTTATATCAGCTAGAGGCTAAAAGTTGAAGTATAAGGCGCTACACTACACCAGTTCCATTTGGTTTTTCGATCTCTGAGTCAGTTCATCCTATCATAATCTATCCAATAGTAATAAGAGTAATAATTCTTTAGTAAAATTCTAGGCCAAATACCCTTTTCTATTTCCTTGAAAACACTTTATTTATAAGTGATTTAACAGTTGAAATCATATCTTTAAAACAAGGAAAATTGTCGCCCTTTACTTTATCCCAAAACATTTATACCATGATATATGATTTTGTAAAAATTTATTGATGAAGTTCAAAGTCAATGGGGGTCTTCGCCCTTTAAACATTGGCCATAAGGCCAAAACTATAAACCTTGTATAGTGATAAGGGTTGGCGACCTCATCGCCACTAAAGGTCTTCGTCCCTCATCCATATAAAAGTAAGTTAAAGTCTTTAACTAAGAAAACATAAGGCCATAAGGCCGCTTATATGAACATCGCGCTTCATAGAGCGTCGACGTAGTAGGATATAAAACATAGTTTGCATAGTTTAAGGTCATAAAGCTTAATATCAGCATAGTTAAATCTCGGCATCAAATGCCCTAAAGAAAAAAAAGCGGCTTCATTAGGGTTGAAGTCCATAAAAGCGACATCATAGCCCTCTTCGAAAACAGGTTACTAGCATTAAAAGCGGCAACCATTAAAGTCGATGTTATAACACATGGCACTATATTGGCGAAGTCATTAATAGCGGCATAGTTGCCTATAGAGTCGAAGTCAATATGTTTAAAACATGCGGCATCATTATCACCGCTATAAATTACTTCGAACCAAATGGAGTCGGCATCCTTAATAAAAAAAAGTGGCATTGCTTTTATTGACGTCGACAAGGATAAAAGTGGCATAGTATAAAGTGTTTGAGGGAAACAAGCGACGTCATTCTCTTCGAAGCTCATGATGTCGATGGTATCTATGCCAACGTCGACTCCAACCTTACTAAATTCATTCCATGTCATCTAGAATGATATCCTATGTATTCATTAATGTTGTCAACATATAACAGCGACGTCGTGTACTTTGGCAACCATGACTTCGAAGTGGCAATATTGTAAATAACCTAAAAACTGCAATTTTGCTATTCAAAGTAATTTCTTTTCATCAACTCCTTGTATTTTTCAAAATATTATTGGATAACAAACTTAATTCTTTTCCAGAAAACTACTATAGAGCAGATTTTTTATTTCCAAAATATTTTGCAAACCATACACTTATATTAATATTTTAATATAATAATTAAGTTTTCTAGCTCAATTAATTTGTATTAAATCATAAACACTTGAGAAAAATCCTCAAAAATCATAATAAATCCAATTTATTATATCCACTAACATATAAAAGTTTTGAGATCAAAAACATAATTTAAATATTTTAAATAATTAAAACCCAAAATATCTTATTTTTCGACCTTAGAAAATTCACCAAATATTCCTATTAAATCAGACAATTATGAAATTAAAAAATCACTTCCAAAACAATGTTTCTAACATCATTTCAAAATTTCAAGTCATACGAGTATCATATGATAGATTTTCTAACTCAAACATATCACTTAATTTCATAAATAAATTCCATAAATTTACCAGTAAGAATATAATCATTCAAACTATCATAACATGACATAATATGATCAAAAGAATCAGATTTATTCTTAAAACATGAGATGAACTATTATTCACCGTGAATGGTTTAAGAAAATTGATATTTGTATTTTTTTTTGATTCCCCTAAGCTTTGATCTTGTTTCCCTAACTTTACTTCTCTTGCATCACCTTGCTATGGCCGACCTTGCTCCTTTTGTTTTGTAAATGAATGAAATGAAGGAGGAAATAAGAGAATAAGGGTTTATATTTAGGAATTTAGATTTATTCCAATTTTTCCTTAGCATATATTCCTCCTTATTAAGTTTTAAACCATTCTTATTAACTCTTTCGTTAAGGCACAACGCCTATTAATTATCATATCTCAATCTCTTTAACCTTTTGCATTATTTTATTTTATTTATCCAATTAAATCTCCTAAATAATGTTAATCAAAATTAGGGGTTTTACACATTAGTATATACAATGGCTGCCTTCGAACTATCAAGGAGTACTAAAATGGTGTGCTACTCAACAATTCTTTAGCTAACTAATAGTTTGCTCATATTTTAAGTTCCATGCAAAACTAAATTCTTCTTATGGCTGCCAGCCAAATAGGGGAAACCTCTTTTATGCGCAGTATTCTTGGATACCATAAAGCATCTTGGCTTACTCTTTCTTTACTCTAAAATATGTTTCATTCAAATCATATTTTTCAAACTTTCTTGTGCAAGGATTCTATAATTCAAACCATATTTGGGTAGAAAACAAAAGGTGGTGTTTATTCTTCACTATTACTTAGGGTTTGATTTAATTCTCCACCCTTGCAATTCAAACGTCGACTAAAAATGTCACTAAATCTCCATACTACCCCTATCTTTACCCCCAAATATTTCAATGCTTCTAAACTCCATCATCATTTAGTCCTTGTAGGCTGTGTATTCCTATTTATCTAACTCCAATTTAATTCTTTTCTTTTTAAGTTAAATTGACAGTCATAACTTTAATTTACCTTTTGAATCAAAATCTTTGATTTTAACATTTTCTTCACGAAACTAATAAGTTTTTAAAACTGTAAAACCCTCCATTAATTATTAACAACCATTTCCTTTTTACAAAGATCATGTCATTTTCTTTAATTTGAACTACCAAAATGGTTTAGTGTAACTTAGCAAAAGGTACATAAAAACATACCTTTCTAAAACTTTCCTTTATTAGTAAGAAATTTTCACAAGAGCGTAATTTAAATGAAAACGTGATGTTTTAACTTACTATTATTTTTATTTTAAAGTATGACAGAAATATTTATAAAAGATATATTCAAGCACCAACCATTTCTTATTTATAAAAGAGGTTCAAAAGCCAGATTTTTACTTAATCCTTTATTTTTTTTCAAAAGTTCCGTTTTAAAAAGCAAATTATGCTTAAAGGGTAAGTGCAGCAATGTGCCTAAAAACAAAAGCTATAAAGCAAAATATTTTGAAAATTTCTTTTTGTCAGATTCTTTTAATTTTACCTTTTAAATAAATTTTATATAGTTTGTTTGATCATTTTATAGAAAATCATAAACCAACTTATTTTTCTTTTTAAAATATCAGATTTATACCATTTCTAACTTTTAGAAAACATTTTCACTGGTTTATCACTTAAATCAAAGTAGATAAAAGCAACTTAATTTACATAAGCCCAATCATACTTAACAATGCTCTAAGTTTGTGAAGTCTTCCTTCCATATTCCCTTTTTCAGCTAATCACATTCCACTTTAATTGTATGGGCTCAATGGTACTAACCTTCTTCACTCACCTTTAAATCCATAATTTACTTGCTACTGCTAGTTCATATAGGAAACCTCTACTAGCATTTCATTATGGAGTAAATCATAATAACCGTGAAGGGTTTATTTTGCAACTCAACTATTATAACCTTGTGAAGTCTTCCTTCCATATTCCCTTTTTCAGCTAATCACATTCCACTTTAATTGTATGGGCTCAATGGTACTAACCTTCTTCACTCACCTTTAAATCCATAATTTACTTGCTACTGCTAGTTCATATAGGAAACCTCTACTAGCATTTCATTATGGAGTAAATCATAATAACCGTGAAGGGTTTATTTTGCAACTCAACTATTATAACCTTAACATTTACTTTAACCTATAGTTGTTATATATTGATGAATATTCATATTAGTGTTTACAACATGTTCCCTTGGTCATATTAAGCTCACCTTGTCTCCTCGCTTACAGATACTAGCAGAACCATATGGAGGTGTTAACACCCAAAATCTTAGCTACCTCCTCTGAGCCATTCCTATCAAAATTGCTCATTCTCACTATCCATGATTAGGAATTATTTTCAACTTTTCCATGGATAGTACTGGCAAGAATAAGTGTTAGCATTCTTTCTTATTATACTTTTATATATGTAAAGCATTTGATAAGCTTTTTATCTATACATATATACATATATATGCTTTTCAAAAAGCCATTTCGAAAAATTTTATGAAAACATATTTTTGAAAACATTTTCATGTAAGTTCTCTTAATATGCAACTAATCTATAAGGAATCTTAAACCTAAGCTCTAATACCAAATGTGACAATCCCAACCTCTCAACACACCGATCCAAAGCCTAGGGTGACTTTCGGACATGCATCAGTGTCAAGGAGTACGAGCTATCACGTTTTTATACATTACACAGACTAAGAATATAAAGATAAATCTAAGGCATTCTACACTTTCAGGTCTCACAGTGGAAGGAATAAAATATAAGTACTGAAACTGGACATTTAAGAAAAACAGCCTTCCAAATGCTCAATTCATATACATTGTTTCCAAAGCACAGTATAAGTTTAATAAACATTCAATACAACAAATAGCTATATAAGGAACAACCAAGAGTAGTGGAACTCAAGCTCCTTTCTCTACGCTTTGTGCCAAATCAGCTACTATACTATTATCCAATAGTAGGGGGAAAAGAAAGGAAAAAGGATGGGTCAAACAAAAGTCTAGTGAATATGTACATTATTAATATATGGTGATCACATGTAGTTGACTTTAATAATACTCTATGTGACTTGGGGTGTCCTAAGAGTGTCCGTGAATTAAATTTTTTTACCTAATTTAAGGGGTTTAACACAATACACACCTACCCCAACTACTTGTGCAGGCTCGTACTTAGGATCGAACAACTGTTTGTACCTATAGACAACTAATGATCGGCTAATAACTATTGGAACTTTTCCAACATAAGGTTAACCTACAATTTCCTTTATGGGACTACATCTCTCATATTACGACTAGCGTAACTATTCTGCATAGGTTTCCCTAAATTTCTACCATGGGACTAATTTTCCCATAACTACAACTACCTATACCTCCATTGCGCATTGAGGGGGAGCTTGTAATGCCGACTTGTCAAAGTGTCTCATCGTCTGCATCAGTGTCCACCTCTAAATAGTAACGTAAAGCCTCTTAGTGCATGCATTGGGATCCAACAATAACACAATATCACATCGTGTCAGTATCCGTGAATACCAAGGAACTCCCTTTTTGTTGGACCACACACTTTATCAAGCATCAGTTGGTATTGTGTGTCCACTGTAGAACCTCTTGTGAGTGTCATTTGCGAGAGAATCGCCCTTAGTCGATATCAATCCTTGTTGGATAAAGAGCTTCTATCTAGCCCGATAACGTCCTAGTGTTGCCTCGTAGGAAACTAGCTTCCCTACTCCTAACATCCATATATAACACACACACACACACACACACACACACACACATATATATATATATCCACTATTAATAAATTTATTTACAACCTGAGCCTTAGGCCAACGTTCAGGTCGCGTTCAGGAAACGGTAACCGATCTACCGCCTACTCCGGTAACGGTCAACCGCTTGCCGTCGGTCGCTCCAGATACCGCAGTCGACCACTCACGGTGAAAATTTTAGGTTAATTTGTTCGTTATTCCATTTCGATTAATTACTGTTTAATTTTCTATAATTTTCTTTATTCTCAAATCTCAACAATAAATCTACATTTTTCATGTTTAACAATTGCTATGAAATCAAAGTGATATTTACGCAATTTCCTTATCAGTTCAATTTACAATAATTAGTTTAGTCTAGGGTATAACATCAATATTATCAGGTTATATTAACAGATTATAGGGATTTCTACTTGATTAGAGAGGGGTTTAACCTACATAAATTCATATTTTAACAAGTTTGCACCGACTAATTTATAATTCAATTTCAGATATAAACAATATGATTCCTCAATTTAGTTTCTAACAAAGTAAATCAAATATGGTATGTTAAATTTTGTTATACCTTGCGTGGGTTGATATGTTATAGATGCACGCACACACATATATGTGTATATGATACACGTATATATATACACACACATCAAGGCATAAATTAAACAAAATTATATAATTATAATTTTAAATAAAATAAAAGATTTTATTAAAATAATATTTAGAAATGTTCTGAATGAATTAGACTTCATAGGCCCAATAAAGATCCAACAAGGATTTTTTTTGAAATTCACCCATTACTTCCGTTGTGGGTTGGCCCAGTTTCAGCAATGGTATCAGAGCCCAATAGTCTATGTGGTCTAAATTAGTCATTTTAGGGTTAATTAATTAAAGCTTACCCATATAATATGGTATCTAAAAAAGTAGTGTCTAAGTTAGGTTTGAGTAATCAAGTACTCTGCCATACCTGGCTACTAACTTGGCTCAAAATGATGAGGTAAGCCCCAAAGGTTATCTCTAATAGAAAGGCCCAATTTGAATTGGGCTATGGGCTAATTTCAAAATTGTTTTCAAATAAAAATAAAAGTTTTAAATTTAAAAGTTAAATTTAAAAGTTAAATTTAAAATAAAAAATGTTATAATATAAAATTTTAAATTGTTTTAAAAATTGAAAATATAAGATTTTTAAATTTAAAAGTTAAATTTAAAATATAATATATACATATTATAATTAAAATTTTCAAAATGTTTGAAAATTAATTTCATAATTTTAATTTTTTAATAAGGTTAATAAAATATATTAAGTAAATAAGTTAGTTAATTAATAAATATATACATGTATTTTATGTTATGATATATGTTATGTTGTTTAAAATGTAAAATCAACATAAGTATACATGTATATATATAAATGAGTATTGAAATTAAAATAGATTTAAATTAAATTATTTAATTAAATAAATTGATTAAAGGTTAATTAATTAAATAATACACAAACATATATATATATATGTTATACTATAAAGGTTATAGTATATAATAATTATTCAATATAAATGTAATATTACATTATTATAAAATTAATTAAGCTGTTAATTAAATATAATTAATTAAATAAGATTTAACTAATATAATATTATACATATGACTATTATACAAGTAATATAAAATATAAAGGTTATATATAATAATAAAACTTGTATAATATAAATATATAAATTAAAGGTGGAACATTAAAGAAACGCTAAATTAAGGAATAAATACATACATACATATATATATGTACATATACCGTGATTTCCGATGTGTCCGACCCTTGAATCATGAGGGTATTTCGAAAGAAATAAATTATTCCATAAGTCAACATCACTCAATACAATATACTAAAGATTATGAATCTTTAATATAATGTTGTCCTCCGTCATACACACACGCACGCGCGCACGCACACACACACACACACACATATATATATATATATCTTTATTAATAGTTGCCTTGAAAGCGCAATCTTTTGGTCCGACCACGAAGTTCCAAAAATGTCCTTATATTTTTTTTATTAATAGTTGTAATATATTTGGTGTCACGATCTTTTAGTGTCAGCGTGAAATACCAAAAATGTCTCTCTGCTAATATTATCAAAATTTGGTATTTGTTAAAAATAGGATCTGACAATTAAGTCTGCTTTACAAATTCAAAATTTCCTTCAGAAATATTTACGAAGTCTTAATACCACTTAAAAATAGAATTTAATAAATAAACTACTTTACAAATTAATTTTATTATTAATTAATAATAGAAATAAAAATTTAAACTAATAAAATTTTATATTTTGAAACTTAGAAATAAAAATTCAAATTAAATACGTATGATTAAACACAAAAATATGGCTAAATATTTGCGGAAATTATTTTTTTAAACATATTAAACAAATACGATTTATAGAAAACAATTTTAGTGCCTTCATCACGCGCGAAGCGTATGCCGTAACGCTTATATATTAATAAATTAATTGCATACTCCTTGGTTGTTAAGAAAACTCAAGCTAGGGATGTTATATAATATATTGTATAGACAAGGTAAGATAACTATATGTATTTGTTGAGTAAACTCAAGGTACATATACTATACTTAGGCCATCGCGATATGGTATATATTAGTGAATAGTTTCACTTCTATTTGTTGGGAAAACTCAAGGTCAAAGTGAAATTAGGACAAGGTACCAAGGTTAGAAATTGTATATGATACAACCGATAAGGAGTTATCCATCGTCCGTGGAGTTATGACTTGTTAAACAAACTCAATGTCAGAATTCCAAGACAAATGAGTCTTAACACCCACTAGTGAAGCTGAAAGACTTCTATGTTTCAACTTAGGGTTTGGTGAAACATAAAAGACTAGCAGAGCCTTATTAGAAAAATGAAATGATAACATTTAACCTTTCTAATATCGTAAGGACATATGCTATATTATGCTGTAATAATCTAAATTGATAAATTTGTGTATTTAATATAATTAATAAAACGTTTATCAGTTAATATATACAAATAAACTAAATTGAAGATTGAAAAATAGAAATATAACATATGCTTACTAATAAATGGCTATTGCATGTTAACGTTTCAAAACCCATGTTAGGGCCTGATTCTACAGCTACTAAATACGTTCAAAGATTTGGTCGCTTATGTGTTTATTTGGTCAACACCGTGTATTGCATTCTATGAGTTTCGAACTCAAAAGCAATACAAGATTATGGATATTTGATCCATATACTATCACATATAAGTGTTATATGGTGAACAGTCTTGTCCATAATGTATGATACTTAGATGAAATCTATTCATTCGAAGAAAACAAATAAACCATACTATGAGTTCGAGTATTCAATTTGATTGATTACAATAAAGATCATTTTGTGTGACCAAAACTACAATATAAATCTAAGAACTCGATCGTTGAAATGTCAGTTTGATCAGTTAACGCAAGATGCAACATATTTGATGTCCTTAAATGTTAAGGATGATCAAGTGCACTTTTGTAAAGAGTTCGTTATGATGTTATAGTAAGTGTGTTCTTTTGAATGGTTCGACCATTTAGAATGAAAAACGAACGTATAAGAGTAGATGTGATTTAAGGTACACTTGGGATAAAAAGATTGAATGGTCACTTCTGCTTCATAAAGAAATATCAGAAACGAGATTTGTAATAATAATGACATGATACTTAACATAGGAATAATAAATATGATTTCTATTTCGAAATGTATTTTCGTATAGAAAATTATTTTCTATGAGATTTATTTCTAGGAGTTCAAGATATTTGATCAAAGAACTCTCCATGGTAAGCTAGTTATAGTATATGAAATAAATAATCTATATTAAGTGAACGGCGGAAGTCTGAATTTAGTACGCTATTATACCGATAGTAGAAATAGCGGGAGAATGCCATATATCACTTATGGACTGCATCAGATTACAAAAATTGTTTCTGTAAAACATACCGAACATTATTTATGAAATAATGACTATTTTTTAGTGTCGATTGAAAAATAGACACAGTTATATTTCATTGTAAATACCATGAATATTCCTTATGAAATAAAACTATAATATGGTATTTGTTTTCATAACAAAAGTGATGCACGGGAAAATACTGAATTATTTACAATTATTTTGAAATTATAGACTAAGCTATAGTTTTGAGAAATAGTTTTTAGTCTATGATTATGAATCATATGATACTAGTTAATTGTATCACAAACAATTAAGGGCTATGCACCCGTTTAGTAGGAGCACCATAATAGTTGGTAAACTCTTCGGATTGATACATATATATATATATACATATATATATATACATATATATATATATATATGCAATCATAAGTCTATTAACACCAAAACGATTCCATGTAATTTGTTATATTCACCGATGAGTTATCATTGACATGGACATGTGTATTTGATACACATGTAGTATGTCCAGGGAAAACTCATAGAATATTAAAAAAAGTAAATAATATTACATGCAACATAAATGATTCGATATGATCGAATGGGTGAGTATATTGGAAAGAGTTCTGTATGTACCTAACATGAATAAAGATCAGTCTCAAAGGTTGCTCCTTCCTATAATACATAATGATGTATTGATAATGAGTAATCAAACCTTGTTGGACAAAGCACGATCAATGATGAGTGAAGTTGAGTTAAATTCTTTCTATAAGGTGTGTATTTAAGAGTAGTACACATAGTTAAAATTATTATCATATGAAGTATAGTTTATAAAACCTTTACATATCCTAGGCCAAAGAGTTGACAGATTGTGCAAGTTGACAGACTATACGTAAGAATTATATTTAAGGGATCTTGTATGAATCGTCCTAAGTGAATTTGGGAATGATATTCATTAGATGACTGATTTATGCTGTGAACATAAATATATTGTCAACTAATGAAAAATCTATTTTATATTAGGCGATTCATAAAATGTTTATAAATGCCCATTTCATTGTACTAAGAAACAACAATTGTTTCAAAAAATACCAACTTCACAGCAAAGGAATTACTTTGAGAGATTATTGGTATTAGAATGAATTTGGATGCAATCCAATGATAAAACCGATTCGAAGGGATGAAATGAAATTGACCAAACCTAAATGAACACAAATACATTAGAATATCTAATGAGTATTCTTTTACATTAAAGAGATACTGTGAGTTTCTCATCAGTGGCAAGAATAAATAATCCTCAGTTGTAATTAAACCATTAAGAGTATTGACTCTATGATATGGTATGATGCACTAATCGAAAAAGAGTTCCAAGTACATTGTCAAAATATGATTTTGATAGTTGTATCCGAAAGGTTATGAACTATTGGTCGTAGATGTGTCTTTATGAGAAAAAAAATGCGGTTGGAATATAGTGAGCCATATCGATTAGAATATTACCATGAATTTCAATTGTTGAAATTCACATAATAGGTTCACCCATCGATGTGCTTAAGTTGGTTCTGGTTTTAGTCACAAAATTATCACCTAGTACGACTTTATGTTTTGGTACATATGTGTTGAAACAAAAAGTTCCGAGTATAGATTTAGACTACTTTGTGTGCATATAACAATCAAAGTGTCTCGAAGTCAGTGGGAGTGATATTGGGTTTGTGGGCTTTCAGATACAATCCGAGAATGGATATGAAAGTATCATTCTGAAAAGCATCAAAATTGAACAAGTATTTTAATTGATTATCAAATTGTTTGATTATCTACCAAAATGCAGAGGAAGCATGTGCTCATAAGAAAGAAAATTAAAGGGTACATAAATATTTATAAATCATAAGTAAACAACACACTGCCGATTTTTAACAATAAACTTGTGATAAAATGATATGCAAGGACATCTTATTAGAATGTTTGATATGAAACATGTAAGATGAATTCCTTAAGCATTGGCAATAGGAATTATCATACATGTTATTTTTTCTACGATATCGTGATTTGTTTATGTATTTGATACATGAAGAAAATATCAAATCCAAATCAATATCACTAAATGGTTGTTTGAGTTGTTTTCGAGTATTTATGGAATACTAGATAATTGTTTACAAAAACGACGAACGCCTTTTGAAGAAGTGTTCGGACTCAAACTTTCATAAGTGATATTAAATATAATATGCCAGTAATATATTCAAGTTAAGAATTTTTAATTTGGAAATGTTTCAAATGAAAGACTGTGGCTGATTCAACGAAAAAGGCTAAGTACATTGCCTTGAATAGCGCTGCAATAAAAGCAATGTTTATAAATATAAATGCATAAATTTTTAACTGAGCTAAGGGTGATTCCAAATGTTGAGAATCCCATAACATTGTATATGATAACAATGCCACGATGTAGTTCAAAATAGAACTTAGAGCTCACCGGAAGTCGAGACATACTCTGAATTATTCCACCTGATAAATGTAGTTTATCAACATCGGAGAGAGTTGATTGACAGAGTCGATAACTGAAACATAATAGCATACCCGTTCACTGAGGAACTGACCAAATTGGTTTTAAGGAAACCGATTGGCAAAGTTGGAATAAAATTCCATAATTGACCCTAGGTGCAAGTGAGAGATTGATAGAGTTAGGGGTATGCCCTAGGGGCAATTATGTAATTTATTATGTATATCTAACTTGATAATCAATCCTGTTCGAAATAAAAGGTGGTTTTTTTCTATTATATACTTGATATAATGTGTTATATTAATTTAACTAAAAATATTTTTAATAGAAAATCCATAAATGATATGTTTTGTGATAGTAGTTATAAAATGTTGTGACTATGAGTAATCTATCACAATGAAAACAAATATACCATTTTAAGTGTTCCTATTCAATATGCATCGAGACCGAATATCAATGTATCCGTTAAGACTAGAATACGTAACTTTCTCCAAAATTGGGACAATATATTACTCATGACTGATGGGGCCACCTAAGGGTTACGTACTGATAGTTATTGGATAAATATGGAACGACTCGCTCGATGATTTTTGTTGATTAATATAACAAGGTCATACTGAAAATATCGCTGGGACTGATTACATAGTTCTCTCGAGTTGAGAATACTATCGACCTTCAATATGAAAGCTTCACTTTGATTATAGTCAAATCACGGTACGAAATCCATCGAATGACTATAGTTAGATTGAGTGGAATTATTTGATGTGAAGCACTATTCAAGAGAGGATTCGTCTCCTCGTTATATGGGGTTGGTACACAGTCAACTCAAGTCAACTCAAAGTCAATGTCTCTAGCCAGAGTAGTTCGATTAATAATAATTGTTATTATTGAATCAAGGATTTTATATTTGGAATATAGAGTTGAATATGAACGATCTTGGAATTTTGACCATTACCAAATTCCATAAGTTCAAAGTGAAATAGTTTTGATGAAGAGAATTTGTGTAAATAAAAGTCACAACCAATAACACTTAATAAAGTGAAATTGGATTTTACCAAAACCAAGTAACTGATAAATTATGCCAAAATATCACACCACCTGCTAAGTGACATGTGAACGTTAATATTCGAATAGTTCAATATTAATTGCAGACCAAATTTACACCTGACGAGTCACATAACCGAAACGATGAATTCTCCTTTGACTAAATGATTTAAATAATTTGTAATTGTTATAAATTAACTAAATTAATCAATATTTATGAAGTATTAATTGTAAAATTTAATTATGATTTGATGAATAAATATTATTAGAAATATTTATAATAGTTATAAATATATCAATTGATATACGATACTGATAATAGATTAAATTGTATTTAACTGTATAATATTTTATTTGGATTCTAAATGGGGTTAAAATCCCATGAAGGGGTTGGAAAATTTGGCCATAATGAGGGGTTAATGTGGCCATAAGATGGTACAACATATACTCTGAGATGGAGGGCTAAGATGGAAGAGAATTGGTAAGAGATGATGCTCGATTTTGATCGTAAAGTATCCCTTAATTCTTCTCTATACAAGCATCTCTATCCTCAACCTTTAGAGTACTTTTGGAAATATCCAACTTGATCCATTGCTAGCCAAATTCCTGTCTTCTATTACCCTAATTTCTCAAGTGCAAATCAAATCAATTGCTATCCAATAGCTGATGGTCAATGGTTCAAGGACTAGCAATCTACTGAATGTGAAAAAGTTTCAGGAGGAGAGTTTATCTTTTCAAGGTGTACTTCTAGGCTTTGGGATTAAGGTATGAACTTTATAGGTAATAATTATTAGTACAATGTTTTATCATATATGTATATTATATTGTTAGTTAGGTGACGATTCTTATATGCAAGTAATGTTGTCACAAATTAGTTTGGTTATATGCATTTATATATTTATAATTAACTAAAAAAGAGGGTTTTTATTTTATCACTTATGTTAGGTCAGTGCAACCATATGAAACTAATATAATTTTTATATTTTATTAAATTAATTTGTATATTTTGTTGAATTAATATATAGTTTATAATTAGTTACAACATCATATCATGATTAAAATTAGTCATATAATTTTGTTTACAATTTATTATAGTAATATTAATTTTTAGAAATTTTTTTTATATATATTTTTATTATTTAAATTAATTTACATCATTAATAAATTATATTAATTCAAACATGTTATGAAAATTATTTTTTAAATTTTATAAAATTACACTAGCACTAGATAAGCTCTCAGCCAAAAATTAAAAATTAAAAGTCACTTTTCCTATTTTTAAATTAATTGTTTAAAACAGCCAAAAATAAATAAATTATTATATAATAAATTTAAGCCGAAAATATGAAAATAAATTTCAAACCATAAATTATTAGTTAGGATTTTTTGGAACTTTAAAATTTGAATTAAAAGTTTCAAAATTTATTTTCATTAATATTTTATTAATTTTGCATGAATAGTTAATTGAAAATGAATTTTAAATAAAAAATTTAAGCCGTGCGTATACCTGGAAATAAAAATAATTTATCTTGAATAAATAAATTAATTAATATATGTATATATATTAATATGTTTGTGTGTTTATGTATGTATTAAAAAAATATTATCTATTTATTATATATATATGTATACACATATTATTCACGACTTATAAAATATAATTATATATTTTAATATTTAAAATAACTTATATATTTAAATTAAAACATTGTAATAATATGTATGTACATAATATTAATATTTTATTTACAAGATGCTATGTATATATAAATATATAAATATTTATTTATATATTTTAAATATATTTTACATACATACATATACATATATATATATATATATTAAATTATTTAAACTATCTTAACACACACACACATACATATAATATTTATACAAAATAATAGTTTATATACATACATATATTTGGACAACATATACTTGCATATTGGATAAGCTAACGTGTCCATTGTAATGTAAATCCTAACTTCTATACAGGGCATGTTGTACCTTGCACGGGTTGATATGTTATACATGCACAAACACACACACACACAAACACACAGATATATATATATATATATATATATATATATATATATATATATATCAAGACAAAAATTAAATAAAACCGTATAATTTATAATTTTAAATAAAATAAAAGATGTTATTTGAATAATATTTTGACATATTCTAAATGAATTAGACTTCATAGGCCCAATAAAGATTCAATAGAGAATTTTTTAAAAAACACTCATTACTTCCGTTGTGGGCTGGCCTAGTTTCAACAAAAATAACTACATATAAATCATCTTATTAAAAATACACCCACTCACCTCAGACTTAAGCTTACCTTTGAATCCCGACTGGAATCTCTCTACTTTTATTTTTATTTTACTTTTGAATATGGTCAAAATTTTATTTTCTTTTGATTTGTCCTCCTTAATCTATCTATTTTTATTTTTATTTTACTTTTGAATAATTTAAGTTTGGAGATGAAAAAATTTAGCAGAGCTTCAGTATACAGTCAAGTTTCTAATGAATTAGGGTCTAGGTTAGCTGTGTATTTATAGAGTTATGGACCATTGATCAATCCTAGAAAATCTTTGGTTTTATCGTGTATGCTAATCCTTTATTTCACACCCAAGTAAAAATATTTCATTAAATCCAAGTCGTTTTGACCTGGAGCTTCAACCGGTCAACCACTAAATAGTGGACGGTCCCCCGCTACATGTCGAGCGGCAACCCTCTGGGGTGTCAACTGCTGTTTTTATTTATTTTTAATTAATTACCAATTTTATATATTTAATTATTTTCAAATACAAATTTTCAAACGTTTATAACTTCTTCATATTAGCTCCGATTTCAAAGTTTTACATTCAAAAATCATCCAGAAAATTGCTATGAACGTAAAGGTGCAAGTTTCATAGCCTTATTTGGATGTTTGTAAAAATTTCATTTTACCATTGTTATATTCAAATTTAATTCTTTTATTAGGGTTTCTCTCAAATTTTCAAGGTGTAACACTTCGCCTTGATCAAGAGGGAGCCGGCCATTGAAATGCAAGATGGTCACATGTGACAGGATAGATTGTTCCCATTCCATGGTCCAAGGTTGCATAATTAGTGTACTTGGGCTTGAAGCAGGCTCCATCATCGAAGCGCATTTTGTTATTTCCTACCGACCATTCTTTTGGCGATTACCCTCTCTCTGGCTTGTCTTGTTCCTCTGCTTACCTTCATCGTCATTATCAGAGATGTTTGCCTCCTCCATTATCATAACGTCATTCTTCCTTTGGAGAAAGTTTATAGGGGAAGAAACGGGCTATTTTTGCAATTCCTTCAACATATGGGACTGATATTTCACCCTCGAGCAGAGGGCTGTTACCAGGCTGTTCTTGTTGACTCCTCTTACCCTTGTCGATTCCTTATTAAAACGGTTGACGTATGAGCAAAGTGACTTTGTTGGACCTTTTCTTATTTTACCTAGCTCACTGGTCATCATTATTCTTGTCTTTGACATAAAGAAGTGGGCCTTGAAGTCAGAACAATGCTGAGCCTACGAGTGGACACTTCGAATTTGTAGATGATGGAACATGTGGGAAGCCGACCCAGTTAGAGTGGGTGGAAAAAGGAGGCATTTTGCATGGTTGGAGAGTAGACCAACTCAGGTCAATGTATTGAAGGTGGTGGTATGATTAGACAGGTGGACACTCCCACCATACTTGTCTATAAAAGGTAAGACATACCTACGGTGGAATTAAGCACTTAAGATTTCTTAGAAGAATGGGTCTTTGTTCTTATCATCTGGGCCCCTACCGTCACCGCACTTCCTTGTTTGAATCATGTGCATCTACTGACGTAGGACGACCATTTCTTCTTGGAGGCTAAATTTCGCACGTCGTGGATGATGATGGCTCCTTGCAAGGGAGAGACTTCTTGGTCCCCTATCTGATGTTGGGGGCCTATAGAGATAATATGGCAAGGGAGAACGGTGATGCCTGGGTGTACCAAGAGACCTGCTCTTAACAACCAATAGGGATTTGGGCAGATTAAATCGCCTTTCCCAAGATCTGGACAGGAGTACCTCCCGTTGAGGTCGAAAGTGGACGATGGTTCTCCAGGTCCTTTGGCCCTACCCTAGCCTTCACCCCTAAGGAAATCAAGATGGCGATCTCGGTTTCCGTCGGCTACCTATAAATGATGGAAGGCAGATTGTCTCTCAACCGAAGGCGAGCCATGGCATAGTGATGGCTCTCGCTTTAGGACCTTATGGGCATCCTCTTGCATTGGTGCAAAGTGAGCATTCCTGTGGTGGATAGGAACTCTCCCTAGCGAATTTTTTAGAACTACCCTTTCTAGGGTTTCGGCGGTGCTCATGAGGTTGTATGCGACTCGAAGGGCCAGTTGAGGAGTCCGTTCAGCCATCAGGGAGACTGGGAGTAATGTCGATCGTTCTCTAGGCATCCATCCATATCCTCAGACTCTCTATTTCGTGGGTTAAATTACCCATGTTTGTCAATTTTTGTATCATGGTGCATCACATGTCTATGTTGAGCCCAAGGATAGGGCAAACAACATTGGCTACTGTTATCTTGTCTTTTGACCAAACCATATTCGGACGAATCTGACTTTTTGAATTTGAAAGTTATCGAGGCAAAGAGCCCAGATTGATAAATAGCGAACCTAGACACCAAGTGCGAACAAGATTACAAATCGAAAACATAGCCATCAAATTCCAAGAGGAAGCTAGCATCTAATGCATCAACAAACAAAAGTCTGAAGATCGTATTCAAGAAAAGTCAAGGATCAATACAAATCCCTGACTAAGGATCGGTATCGAGTATTCTAACATCCCCATTCTGAGGCCTGAAATTAAGCACTACAAATGCTGTAGTCATCCATAGTATTAATTTCCGATGACAAAACGCAGTCGTGTTAATCATATCAATAACATCAGAAGCACATGAATATGAAAATTTTCAAAACACATTTCATTAGTAATTTCCATATTCATTACATAATCCCAAACATTACCCAGATTCGGATAAAAAAATAATTATTACAAAATACTCCAAGAGCGATATGTAAAGATGCCCCTTTGATTGTTCAGAGTTTACTACTTGATAGATATATATTCTACCATTACAACATTCAGACAAAATAAAACAATAACACAACAGACAAAATAACTCCTTATTATAGCTAACTTGCCTCCTGCACATCTTTGGAAGCTTTATTCGTCAACCTAGAAACCTGTAAACCTCATTTTCAGACTACTAAAACGAGCACCCAAGAGTAAAAGGGGAAAACAAAAATTTCGAATCAAACAAAAAGTCTGGTGTGAATAATAATATACCTTCTCGAAAATAGATATCTAGTGAGACCACGCTGTTGAGTAGAATGGGTTTTTCCCTCACTAGTATCTTCTAAAAATATGTCAATCAAAATCAAGCTCCTGAAATCAAAATGGTTAAATAAACATAAAATAATCATATGCATGCATGTCACATGGGTAAATCTCACTAGTCTGCCTAAATCAATAAATTATTTGTTTCTACTTCATAGTTTTCATAGAGTTACCATTAACCTATATGGCTGACTCTGACATTCCATTTATCTCATAGTTTTGCTAGGCTCACTATGAACCTAATGGTTTTGCAGGCCAACCAATAACCTAAGTTATAGATTTCCTTCTATGCGTAAACCTAATTTTAGTCTTTACCCTCATCAAATCCCTACACACTGGAATTATGGACCAATATCAACTAGGGGCTAACAGTTAAAGCATATGGCGCGACCCTACACCAGTTCCATTATTTGGTTTTTTTAATCTTCGATCCTTAAGCCAAGATATCCTATTACAATTTTTCTAACAGCGATAACAATAATTATCATGCAAAACCTTGGGATAAAATACCCTTTTTATTTCCTTGAATACGTAAGTCTTTATAAATGATTTATCCCTTGAAATCATATTTAAAACAAGAAAAATATAGCCCTTTTACTTAAGCAGGGTGTTATGCCAAAATATGTCCTTTTTTGAAATAGCTTCATTAATTTCGAACTCAATAGGAGGTTGTCGTACCTCCCAAACCTTAGGCTATCAAGCCATCAAATAAAGCTATTTAAATTAATAAAATGCGGCATCGATATGAACGATATAGATTGTCGCCCCCTTCAATATCAAAGTTATAGTAAAGCATTTTTATTTATAAAACTTAAGGCCATAGGGCCGAAATCATTCTTATCGTATTATATAAATATATAGGTTGCCGAACCTATGAAGTTGTTATTAGGATTGCATAGTATAAAGACTTTTAACTTAGAAAATAGGAATATTTAAATTGATAACCTTGGACATCAATATCTCAACAGAGTTGATGTCGCCCGTACTAAACTGCGGCTACTATGCCGTCACTATTATGTTGTCAAAATTGATATCGAAAGGAAGGATATCACATCAAAGAAATTTGATTTGATATCAAAAATTAAGTGTTACAGCATCATTGCCTTAAGGTAGTTGATATCAAAAACTATAGGAGACAAAGGGTGTTGAGTACCAAACAATAGAGGTTGTCGACTATCTGATGTCAAACCGCAAAACACTTGAAATTTGAATGTAAACTTAGAACAAAAGGATATCGTAATATCCCTGATAATTTACAAAATCATTGATGTTAAAAGGTAAGGATCTTGAAATCAATCATATACCGAGATGAATCTACTTCAACCTAAGTAGATTAATTCCATGCCAACATAAATTGATATCATATGCATCCCCTCTTGTTGATGCCGAAATGCATGACTGCGACATGGATTGGGCTTTGGCATTCTTTCCATAGGATAAGGCATTTTCATAAATAATTTAAAAAATGTTTTATTTTCAACTAAAGTAATTTCTTTTCACCAACTCTCAATCCTTGTCAAATTTCTATTTGTTAAAACATACTTTACCAATATTCTTTCTAGAAAACTACTACAATATGTATTTACCATTCCTAAAATATTTTGCAAGCCATTTAACTTATATTATTATTTTAATATAATTATTAAGACTTTCTAGTGTAATAAATACATAGAAAATTATAGTCACCTGGGAATGATCCCTAACAATGACAAAAATTAGAATTATTCCTTACTTAGGAAATTAATAAAATATTTATACAAGCTTAGAAAATTATGGAATTAAAAATCCATATCCAAATTAATGTTTTAAACATCATATCCAAATTTCAAGTCGATTGGAGGTCATAAACTTGTATTCTTCACGTAATACCTATCAAATAATTTCATAAATAATCTAGTAAATTATCAAGCATGCGTATAATGCAACAATCATTCATAACTTAGCATAATATCATCATATAATTTGGGTTTAAGCATAAAAACCAAAACAAACAAGCAAAAGTGAGATAGATAACTATTATTCACCTTGATTGAATAAAGAGATTTGAGATTAAGTGTTGATTAAATTCCCCTTATCCTTTCTTCCGATTTCCTTTGCTTTTCTCTTTTTGTTTTCCTTAGCAGTGGTTGGCCTCAAGTTTGTTTTAGTTTATATGAAATGAAGTGGAATGGGGATAATGAGAGAGGAAGAATTATGGTTAGGAAATAAGTGATTATTCCAATTTTACCCCTCACATTATTCCTCCTTCTCCTTATGGTTTAGTTAATCTTATTAACTAATTATTTAAGGCACGGCCATATCTAATTATCAATTCTCATTCTCTTTATCTCAATATGTTATTTCCTTTTATTTATCTAATTAAATTTTATAAATAATATTAATCAAAATTAGGGGTGTTACAAGTATCCACTAGAATCGCTCCTCCTTCAAGGCGCCACCAAGCCATGTTGAGTAGAAACCATTCCAAGCCTTATTAGGTCATTCGCATGCAATTGCCACCAAGCATCAAGTATACATGAGGCTACTCACTACAACTTCACTACCGACCCAAGTATTTCCTCGAGAAACAAGCTTCTAACAGAGCAATCAAGATGGAAAACATAAAGGCATAAGCAATTCGCACCTACCTTAGTCCATGAGGAAGATCTATGAAGCTATTTGATGGTTGGTACCGATCCCTGATAATGGCTAATGTGGCCATGACCTTCCGAGCATAACTCTTTTTGGACATTGGGGAACGTAGCTATGAATGTGGTGGAGATGATTTCGATGACCTTCAGCTATAAATAGAGGGGTAGGTTGATGTTTTGAGGGAGCCTTTATGTTGTTTTCATAAATGTACATATTGTTCTTGTAATCCTAGAGATCATCACCGATCCATAAGAACACCTCTTGTAAACAGCAATCAAATCAGTAACAAAGTTAAGTAGATGTAGGCAATGATTAGCCGAACCACTATAAAGTTTGCGTATCTTGTTATTTCTCATTTTGATTTACTTTTTTTACTTATTTCTCTACTTTAATACTCTGGGTGTTTGTGCTAGCTTTTGGTATGAACATTTTAATGCTTTAATAGAAAACACTGATTTTAGTCTGCTAAGATCTATTTTTTACTTTTGGATAGCTTAAATCCACAAGGTAGATCCATTGCAATCTATGACTACTCGGATTCCAGCAGAATCTATCATAGGATTAATTCAAGCCAGTTTAAGCCATAGTCATCTGAAGAAACCGTTCCATCATTTCAAGAGCTGTAGATGGTGCTGAGAATGTTGATGCTCAATATGTAGAAGAAGTTGCACAACCAACTAACACTGAAGTTCAAAATCCATTGGAAGTAATAACGAGGGTTGAGATGGACAATATAATGAAACAAATGGAGGATAAGTTGTCGGAGAGCCGCAATGAGAAGAAGCATTTGATGGAGGAGAGCATCGATTTACTAAATCCGCCAAAAGAAGCAGGAAGGAGTTGATGCCTTTTGATTCAGAGTATGATAGTTCCTCATTATCAAGCCAAAGATAGAGGGAAAGAAAGCAAAAGATGGTCAGGCGGGAGACTAGCACTTTAAGGAAGAGGCTAGAAAACGGTCATGGACAAAATGCGGTGACTTGTACCGAACCCCTCGCAGGGATTGGTATTGAACCATCTGTTCTGAGGTTAGTGAGTCAGCGAGTTGATGTTGCAAATGATGATGTTGGAGGTAAGTCTAGTCGTGTTGTTGATGGCCAGAATGCTGGAGATCAAGCGGCTGTTGTAGATCCACCGTGTAGAAACCGAACTAGCAAAGCTGTTGGACGAACGATTCTCCCGGCATCAGGGGAACTTAGGTATGTGAAACTAACCGAGAGCGTTTGTTGGGCCAAACACTTAGGATGGACCATGATTATTGCCATTCAATGGATTCTACAGAGCTGGAGTATTTGGCTGAAATGGCGAGGAAATTAATAAACGAAATCCAACATCAAATTAATGATGAATAAGGCTCCTCCCCTAGTCGAAACCCATTCACTGAGCAGACATTCCATGAGGAGTACCCTAGAAGGTTTGTTGTGCCAACGATGCCATCATATAATAGAAGGGAGGATTCGAGGCAACATTTTATGAAGTATGAATGGATATGGATTTGACCAGATAGGTTGATGCTGTCAGATGTCGTTATTTACCGATTTTCCTCAAAGGCATTGCAATGATGTGGTTCACTCGGCTTCCATTGAGATCTATTTCATCTTCTGATCGATTAGCATGGAAGTTTATTTAGCAATTCTGTTTACACACCACTTGTCCTAAGGATGTAATGTCACTGTCAAACCTCTTCCAGGAAGCGGGAGAGTTGTTGAAAGATTTATTGAGTTGATTCCATACGGCCATGATGGAAGTTAGTAATGCACAGGAAGATATTTTTTTGATGGATTTGATAAGGGGGATTCATCTTAATACTGACTTCGAGAGATGGATGAAAATGAAACCCCCACTAACGATGGATGTGTTTTATATAAAGGCGAATCAATTCTTACGCTTGGAAGAGGCAAGTACTGCCGTTAGGAATGTCAGTGTTAGATAGTCGGCCGAGGTGATTTATAGCAATGTTGTAGTAAAACAATCTAGAGAGAATTCTTGGAATGTTGATGTAATAATCGAGAATAAGAACAATGGTCAGAGAAGGAACGATCAGGGAGCCAGAGACAAAAAACCCGATTCTAGGAAGCGCCCCAGGTTCCCCAAGTACGATAGTTACACCACCTGAACAATTCAATTGAAAACATTTTCCTTGCTAACCAAGGTATGGAACAGTACAAGATGCCAGCTTCGAGGGAGTGGATTGAGAAGGAAAAGAAGTCTGGGGAGTATTGCAGATTTTGTGAAACGCACGGTCATAACACAAATGAGTGTAGACACTTACGTGATGTGATCAATGATCTAATAAGGAAAAAAAGTTACAGTAGTTTTTCAAAGTCCCAAAGGATGGCGAGCAAGAAAGTTCCAAACCCTAAGGACCATTGTTCCAACGGGGGCAATTCGAGCCTGGTGGGGACGAGTCCGGGTGGCTTGAAAAAAGATTGATTATCAATATGACTTCTGGAGGACCGCATCAAGCTGAGAAGAGCTGGAATGAAATGGAAAGATAAGCAATCACTTTGAAGCGTGTTGTGAAAGAGAGTTGCTTTGCCGTAAAAGATGGTGCTCCAACAAAGCAGCTCAGGGCCATGATTGATGATATCGTTTTCAAGAACAGGGACGCTAATGGGATTGAAGCACCGACATTGGATCCTTTGGTGATATTGGCTATGATTAGACTGGGGATTGTAAGGAAACTGCTACTCGACTATGGAATTTCAGTCAATATTCTGTTTATGAAGGCTTATGATCAAATGCTTTTGGATGGAAAAGATCTGAAACTGTGTAAATCTCATATCCAAGAATTTAATGGTATGATAATAGAATTAGTTGGATGTATAGACTTATCGGTGGTGTTAGGAGAAGGTGACCGCAAGAGAGTGCGAGTTGTGACCTTCATCATGTTGGATATATTTTCTACTTACAGTATTTTTTTGGGTCGGTGCCCTAATCAGTTTTTGAGCATCCATTGCTCCAAGGTGCTTGATCATGAAGTTCCCCACAAGTAATGGGATAGGAGTTGTCCTGGGAGACCAGAGGCTCGGAAGTGAATGCTATGTCATGGAGTTGAAAGAGGCGAAGCGATGTGAGAAGGGAAAATATGTGGAGGGGACTCTCTACATCGAGTCACTGGATGCATAGAAACCACTTCCTAAGCATTGGCTTGGGCAGCATAGCTGATTCCATAAAGATTGGACCCAAGGAAGGACCTAGAGGATGTGAGGACGATCCCTGCCGATTTGACGATCAACATCACGGTCGGTAGGATGATCCTACACAGGTCCTAAAGATCGGATCTCAGCTCAGCATGAGAACAATGAAAGATTTGATCGGCTTTCTTTGGGTGAACCTGAACGTGTTCACTTGGACGCATTCTGACATGTGTGGAATATCACCAGAGATAGCATGCCACACATTGAAAGTGAACCCTAAATATGTTCCTGTGAAACAGAAATGCCGCAGCCTCGGTCCGGAGCAATCTGTTGCACTAAAAGAGAAGGACGATAAGATGAAAGACAACGGCTTTATCCGTGACGCTCTTTACTCGGAATGGGTTTCCAATCCAATCTTGGTGAAGAAATCCAACAAGAAGTGGAGAACGTTCATCATTATTCCGATCTAAAGAAAGCATGCTTGAAGGATAGCTTCCCACTCCCGAAGATCGATCAATTGGTAGATTCAACTACTGGGCACGAACTACAATCATTCATGGATGCTTACTTTGGCTATAACCAGATCCTAATGCATATCCCAGACCAGAAGCACACTAGCTTCATATCTGACCTGGGACTATATTGTTATCTTGTTATGCCTTTCGATTTGAAGAATGCAGGAGCAATGTACCAAAGGCTGCTCAATTCTATGTTTAGGGAACAAATCGAACGTTCAATGGAAGTTTATGTCGATGATATGCTGGTAAAGTTGAGATGGTCGACTAATCATGTAGAGGATTTCCCGAAGATGTTCGGTGTACTCTGGAAATACAAGATGAAGCTTAACCCTTTGAAATGTTCGTGTGGAATTACATTAGGGAAACTCTTGGGTTTTATAGTGAGCTCGAGAGGAGTAGAATCTAATCCAGAGAAGATAGTGGCATTGAGGAATATCGAAGCCATGAAGTCAATAAAAGAAGTTCAGAGCTTGAATGTGAAGGTTGCCGCTCTGAGCCATTTTATATCAAGAGCCACAGACAAATTCATGCCTTTCTTTAACGTTCTCATGAAAGGAAAAAGGAATTTTAATTGGATGCAAGAATGCAAAGTTGCTTTTTAGGCTATGGTAGATCACTTGGAGAGACCTCCCATCCTATCAAAGTCACTAGACAATGAGGGCTTATTCGTTTACCTGGTAGTGTCAGTGCACGCGTTGAGCGCCGCACTTGTGCATGAGGAGTCCTGAATCCAAAGACCTATGTACTACATTAGCAAACGATATACAAGCGTGGAGAGGAACTACCCAAAGCTGGAAAAGTTAGCGTATTTCCTATTAATCGCTTCGAGGAAACTATGTCCATATTTTCAGGCTCACCCGATCAAAGTATTGACTGACCAACCTTTAAGACAGGTCTTGCAGTGACCTGAGACTTCTGGAAGGCTGTTGAAATGGAATATTAAGCTAAGCCAATACGATATCACTATCATCCTCGAAGAGCAATCCAAGGCAGGGCATTAGCAGATTTCATAACTGAGTACACTGCTCGAGATGATACTTTGGAGAGCAGTGGAGAGCGGACTCTTAGGTGGAAGATGTATAAAGATGGAGCATCCAACGAGTGTTGTTCTAGGGTAGGTGTTGTGTTAATGACCCTCGAGGAATGTTTGATCTATTATGCATCGAAATTGATTTTCCCACGACGAACAATGAGGCAGAGTATGAAGCTTTGATCGCAGGACTTAAATTTGTGAAAGAATTAAGAGTCAAAACTTTGCACACCTTTTATGATTCCCAACTGGTGGTGTGCTTGGCGAGGAAAGAGTTTTAGGCAAAAGGGATGAGGCTAGCTTCTTATATGAGCAGAGCCCTTGAGTTGCTTAATGATATTGAGTACTACACGATAACGCATATTCCTAGAGAGGAGAATGCAAAGCCTAATTCGTTGGCCAAGCTGGCTAACTTAGGAGATGCACAACTCATGGGCCTGGTCCCAGTGGAAGTACTATCAGCTCCGAGCGTCGACTAGATGGATGTCGATTGGATCTTGGAGGCTGAATGTGAGAAGGAGTCGTGGATGACTCCAATCAAGAATTGTTTACAGAGAGGAATCCTTCCTGATGGGAACAACGAGGGGCGACAACTCCTTCACAAAGCCTCAAGATTTGTCATGCATGAAGGAGTGCTATATAGGAAAGGATTCTTGGTCCTCTTGCTTTGATCTGTTACAAATGATGAAGCCAAGCGGGTCCTGGTGGAAGTACATGAAGGGGCTTGTAGTGACCACATTGGGGGGCAAACTTTAGCAAAGAAGATTCTTCATTATGGGTACTTCTAGCTGACTGTTAATAGAAAAGCAACTGATTATGCTAGGAGGTGTGAAAAATGCTAGAGGTTTGCCAAAATTCCAAGAGCCCCACCAACAAATAAGAAGCGGATGGTTAGTTCCTGGCCATTTGCAGTTTAGGGAATCAATATTATTTGTATGCTACGAATGTCCAAAGGTGGTGCAAAGTACGTCGTCATTGCTGTCAACTATTTTACAAAGCGGGCTGAAGCGGAACCACTAGCAACGATCACTATAAAAAGGTGATCAACTTCGTAGTTAGAAACATCATCTGTGGCTTTGGGGTCCCACAAACGATCATCTTTGATAACAGAACCCAATTCGACAGTGCCGAGTTCAAAGACTTCTGTCGCAGGCACCACATTGAAAAGAGATTTGCAGCAGTAGCGCACGCACAAGCGAATGGATAGGTGGAAGCTGTGAACAAGATAATCAAGTCCATTCTAACGAAACAACTGGAGAAGGCCAAGGGCAAGTGTGTTGATGAAATGCCATTGGCACTTTGGTCCTACCGAATGACCCATAAGTCCACGAACGACCACTCTCCATTTTCCTAAGTCGATGGATCGAAGGCTATGATTCTGATTGAACTTGAAGTACCTTCTTATCGAGTAACTCATTACAACCCCTGAATGAACGATGAACTCCTGCTGGAGTCTCTCGACATGATCGATGAGTAGCATGATGAAGCTGATCTGAGAGCAGCCGCACATTGGAAGCGAGTCGCCCAATATTACAAGACTAAGGTCATGAGCCGGACCTTTGAAGTTGGCGATCTCATTCTCAAATGAATCTTTCTAGGCCCCAAGAATATACGCCTGAGCTGGGAAGGCCCGTATGTAGTTGAACATGAGCTTGGAGATAGAACATTCAAGTAGGAAACCATAGATGGGATTTCACTTCCACGGGCGTGGAATGGCGAACGTTTGCAACGTTATTTCACTTGAGTTTGGACTTTGTAAATATTTAGTCAAGTATGATGTAACAATACAAAATCTATCATTTCCTATGAATATAAAACGAAATGACTTCCTAAATCTATGGCTCTGTCACCATCTAACCATACATGCGAATTATGGTTAACGCATAAGTATAATGCAGGTACCTAGAGATAGGTGTTAACCAAACTTCTACAGTCCATGATCGGACCTTTGGAGTAAAACCATCGTTGGCATTTGGAGATAGATGCCTATTAACTTAATCAACTTTTGACTGGTGGTAGGAGTATAAACATTTGAGGCCAGAATGAGACAGTTCACCCCAGAGTCTCATGCCCAAAGTTTGGAAAAGCCCCAAAGCCTTGTCGAGAGGATGGCAAGATAAAAGGCTAATGCCCGATGTCAGGTGAGGCCTTGCACAAAAACATTGATACTTTGCGGAAGGCAGGCAAGGCCAAAGATCATTGCCTAGATTTAAGTGAAATCTTGTTCAAACCTCGATCGATGCCTAGAATCAGATGTGGTCAAAGACCAACATTCTGAAGAGGGATAACTAAATCACCGTCCCACGAGGTCAACTCCAAATGGTGCGTGGAGTTTAGCATGATTAGGAACAAATATCCTAATGAGGGATATCTAAATTGTCGTTCCAGATGGCCAACTCTGATTGATGCCCATAGTTAGGCACGATCGAGAGCAAACGTTCCAAAGAGGGATTGTCGAATCAATGTTTTAGGTGATCATAAGTTGATCGGACCTAGAATCGGACCCGATTAGGAACGGTACCCAAAGACGGGCACTTGATTCATTGAGACCCTAATGACCGATTTAACATAATTGCAATTTAGATGGAGCCTGGTTAAAATCAAACAAGACAGGCTAATAATTTGGTCAAGTGACAACAGAAAAATTGTTTGAAAGTGTATGAACAAGAATACTAAGCACATTCCTTATAACTCAAACAAGTCAACATAGAGCATAAAAAGAAAACCAAGATTTATTGACACAACCTCCAAAATTAAAATGGGGGCCGAACCTGCACAAAGCCAGCCTAAACAAATGCAAATCCTACAGCTATACAGTGGAAGCGAGCAAGCAGTCACGTCTAACGCTTAGGTTTCTTCCTCTTCTTCTCCTTGGCTCCCTATTTGGAGGACTATGCACCAGGCTCCTCTAGCATCTTTCTACTCCTCCCTCCACTTCCATAACCCCTTGGAGAAGTGGTTGCGATGATCCGACAGGGATGCTCTGAGTGCTTCCAAGAGCGGAAAGAGTTATCGAAGTAAAGATTGTTTGGTTAGGCAAAACTATAGACAATTGAGGAGAAATGACGGGCACTTTCTTAATCTCTTTAGCCAATAGGATTTGAGTTTGAACCAACTCCCGCATGATGGGCCCCGAAGAAGGCTCAGAAGACCCAATTATGAGAATATCCTCCTCAGCCTAAGCTCCGAGGAGATCACCGGTCATCTCCTCCTCCAAGGCATGAATCATTTGTACACTAGGTCCAAGGGCTATGCCAGTTGAAACACTTGGAATTGTCTGAGAAGCAAACACAATCATAGACTCAGTAATTGAAGCTTGTTGGCCCAGCTACAGACCTCCCTCATGAAGAGGAGCAACAAGGGGCTGACTTGAAATTTGAGAAACATAAAAGGAGAGATTAGCAATGTCATCTGGTGTCATGTGAGTCTTCTCAAATATGGGTGAGGTCAGTGAGATACCTCCATCGGATTTAGACTCAGTGTGACATAGGGTGGCGTCAAAATTCCTCTAAGAATATGGGACATAATGGTTGTCTTTTTCATGTAGGGTTCATATGTATTATATTGTGGATATGATGGAGAGATGGAGACAGCCGGAAGCCCGAAGTTAAGATTTGTGGTGGCATCCTAAGAAGCAGACCCGGAGCTTTCACCCAGGTCAGGCCACAATAGCCAGATCTGGGTGCAGGATGAGCTCGCCAGTTCTAAGTGCTTCAGTCTCCTATGCATTCAGAAGCTCACGCTCTAGCTCCTCCAAATCTACCTTACCTCCTTCTAAAGACTCCCGTTCTTCTTCTATAATTTGCTCCCACGCCAAGGCCAGAGCCTTAGGATAATCACTATCGAGCGATTCCAGATTTCTAAATTTGATTACGTTGGAGTTGTAATTGATTATTATTGGCTCGAAGTTTCCTTAATTCTGCTTCTCCATGGATTTGATTTGTTTCTCTACATTCTTGGCACAAATTTCCGCCTTGTCCCTCACTCGGCGAGCATCTAATAACTCTTTGTAGTAGTTGCCAGCCTCCATGAGAGCGTCAGATTTTTATTTCTTCTCTTTATCTAGCTGTTTCTTCAGCTCGTCTAATCCTTTGGTTAGGCACTCATTCTCTAACGACAGAGTGCGCTTCCTATGATGGGCAGTCTTAATTTGCGTTTCTTAGCTCAGTCTCTCCTGCTTGGCCGACTCAGTCAAGTTTGTAGTTTTCTTCTCAGTTTCCTTCAATGATTTTCAACTTTGCAACCTCCTCATCGAGATGGGCTATAGTTTCCCTGTCCTACTCTACCTAGAGCCTCAGTCCTGCGACCTCAACTTTTTTGCTTTAAGCAAACTCGAAAATCACCTTAGCCAATCTCTTCCATTTAAAGTACTACTCATAAGCATCGTTGACATAAGCCATGGTTTGATATCCTTTGAGTCGGGGACAAACTTGACTCTGTCAGAACAAGTCGTTGGAAATTGACACTTCAGAGCATCTATCTGAGGGTTTGAAGTGGTTTCTTTCTTTATTATGGTAATAGGAGGTTGGATATATCCCTTATTAGCCCTATGGTGAGAAAGGTTAGGGGTAACAAGTTGGGATGACTGCTCAGATTGCCAGTGGGAACAGGATGGCACCGTTTTCTTTACAGAGTGGGAAGCCAAAAATGGGGCATGGGAAACATCCATGGGCGGAATGTCATCGGGTCATTTGGGGAACCTATCCAAGCTTGGGTAGAGGAGACCTAGATCTATATCTATGCCTAAAAGATGAATCATGAGCTTGATACCCTCTGTCTCAGCCCTCTCGATCTTGGCTTAATCGCCTACTAGTGTTTGAGTCATGGCCAGTGCTACGAGAGTGTGTGCACGAGCTTCGCCTCTTATGCTTACCCATATGATTCTGGAGGGAATCAAACATGAAACTTTGCTCCATCGAACCTACAACTGAAACAGAGACAAGTTAATCCTAGTAGGATAAAGCACGATGCAAAGTGTGTGTGTGTCCTAGTGTCCCTCCAATGGATCGTGAGTCTAAATTTTGCTGACAGGGGTGATCTCTCTTACGTAGGTAGTTGGCAGGTCACCCTGTAGTTAGACAGGGGAATCGATACCCCAAGGTTCATGTTTCCTAGACCGACAGAGCCGGTCTCATCTAGAATCGGTCTGAAATTAGCATAGAGGTCCTTCGAAGGCAAGATAGATGTCTCCTCTACCAAGGTGGCTGGTGGAGGTGGTATCGGAGTCCGCATTGAGAGGATCCTTATCTTAGGATGCTATTGCAAGAGAAAGCCCTGGTCATCATCGCCATCATCATTAAAAGACTCATGACTCACATCAACATCATCTTAGTATCCTCCATCACCCTCGGCTTCCTCAACATGCTCGTGCACTTCTTCAGTTCCAGCTACAGGACTTTGGACTAGGGGCACCTCTTGATTCCCACCCTCGCACCCAGATGAAGAGTTGTCCTCATCACTACCAGTGGCTACCGGTATGTAACCGACGCAACGACCCTCCTTTAGTAAGTCGTAATTTAGTTGATTTTCATCGATGAGAAGCGATCTCGCCGCTCTTTCTCTAGTTGGAACTTGAAGGAGAGTCCTAAGAGTGTCTACTAAGGCTGCACTACTGGGTCTTCTCGGCACATCTAAGAGAACAAAACGAAAAAACTTGAGCTAACATAATAATGAGACATGCTCGAAGGAAAAGGAATGAAAATGAGACTTCCGTTCGGACAGCCACCTCTACATGAATCTGAGTAGGCAACAAAGAAAGAAGAACTCATATTTGAAAAAACTTAATTTATTCCAAGTTCCCGTCACTATCCTACAACCCTTGGAAGGTTCCAATTATATGAGAGAAGGACTTCCTTTTCGATGTTTGAAACTGTAAAAGTATCAAATCTCTTCATCACTAGGATGTGATTCAAGTGTCATGCAAAGATAATGTATGTGCTATGCAGGATGGTGTAGCTATTAGGATGCAATTGGGCTGGAGCCAGCTTCATGAATTGTAGAACCTGATGAATGAATTGGTTGAATTGTAGGACACACCATGTTAGGTACATGTATTGATTGCATGTTGTGTACCTTATTGGGGGATGGTGTGCCCGCTGATGGCGCATAGAAACCAACATATCCTCGAATGGGATGTCATGTTTTTTACATATTCTTTTCAGGGATTCTTCATTGATTTTTGAAGTAATAGAATCCAAAGGGTCATCCAATATAAATGCATCATCGAAACTATCCGGAGCAACTTTTACTCCCACACTTTTACCTCCTTGGGAGGAATCTCTTGGGAAGGTTGTTCACCTTAATGAATAGTAGGCTGAGACCTGGGTTGTGTCGAAGTGTGTCTCACAACAGGAACTATGGTTGAGGTAGATTCAATGTTGGATTCGTCATACTTAGAGGTTAAAGGGCTTGTGGCCATTGCAGAGAGACGCTCAAAATGTCTACGATCCATAATGATCAAAACTCAACACACAAATAATATCAGAAAAGTTAAAAGCTAAGTCCTCATCCTAGAGTGAAAACCCAGTAATGTGTGATGCAAATTACTGTGTCGTGCAATATGCATCTATGAGTGCGCAGTGTTAACATCAAATATCATGCATCAATTAATTTGAAGGCCAACTCCCTATCCAAATTGACCATCATCTCTGACTGTCCCAACAGGCTTTGCGTCGTCGACCACACATTGGTAACTCCATGGCGAAAACTCAAAAGATTTCACTTGAGAAAACTTTGATTGTTTCCCTAAAGATTTCTCAAGTTATGAAAGCAAAATTTTACCAAGGGCAGGATCGGCACCGATCCCCGGCCTTGCAATTGAAATTTCACTACCTTCTTCTCCCCTCTCTTTCCATGCGTAGCCGACGACGTAAGTTTCTAGCTAAGTCAACCCACAACGCTGTCGACTACCTAGAAGAATGAAGGCCGCGAATTATGTGAGAAGTTAGGTGATAACTCAAATTGGTCATGTAGGGATCAACGATGTTGAATATTGGTGATCAAGGCGGTTAATGGTGGCGCCATAGGCAGGTGTCAGAGTTAAACGCTTCGATTTGGGACAAGTAGTTTTTTAAATACAACCCAAAGATCGAACCATCTAAAGTAAGAAAAGATGGAAAGCGAAAGAGACTAAGGGTCAGGTTGGTGTATATGACCCAAAACCTAGAAACTTAGGCTACAAAGTAGCTTGAAATTTCAAAGTCTGTAATCGGCACCGATCACTTGTCAGGGATTGGTACCGAACCTTAAAGAAAGAAAGGAGAAAAAATATATATGCTTATTATATTTGTCTATGTGCATATGAACGTGCATATAGGCCTAAGTGAAGCATAGTGGACAACCTACATATGTGTGCAGATGCATATATAACATTTGTTAACTGGAATCATAAGGCACTAGTTCAAGCCTGTGGTATCCAAGAGGAAAGTCTATTGAAAGCTCCTACATTTGGAATAACGAACACCAAGAGCACACTACAGTTTTTATAATGCCAGATGTCAATAGGGATGAGCCAAGAAAAGAATTGCAATGAATGGTCAAAGACGTTACACTTTACCAAAATAGTCCGACGAAAGAATGACAACCATTCGAAGTGTGGATTAAAACCTGATAGAGGAATCCCAATTTGTCTCGATTCAAAGCACATTATGTTGGAAACAAGATGTACTTTGGGGGGCAAGTGTTATCCAATTTTCTAACCAAGCTGCATTCGGACGAATCTGACTAGTCAAACTTGAAAGTTATCAAGGTAATGTGCGCAGAGTGATAACTAGTGAACCCAGATGCCAAGTGCGAACAAGATTACAAATCCAAAACATAGCCATCAAATTCCAAAAGGAAGCTAACATCCAATGCATCAACAAACAAAAGTTCAAAGATCATATTCAAGAAACGTTAAGCACCGGTACCGTTCCTTGACCAAGGGTCAGTACCGATCCTGAGTATCCACTAGAATTGCTCCTCCTTTAAGGCACCACCAAGCCTTGTTGAGTAGAAACTTTTCCAAGCTTCATTGAGTCGTTCGCATGTAATTACAACCAAGCACCAAGTTTATACGAGGCTACTTACTGCAACTTCACCATCGACCCAAGTATTTCACCTAGAAACAACTTTCCAACAGAGTAATCAAAATGGAGAACATAAAGGCACAATCAATTCGCACCTTCCTAAGGCCACAAAGAAGATCCATGAAGCTATTTGACCGTTCGGCACGGATTGGCTAATGTGGTCTAAGCATACCTCTTTCTGGACATGGGGGAACATGGTTATAAATGTGGTGGAGAAGATTTCGATGACCTTTAGCTATAAATAGTGGGGTGGGGTGATGTTTTGATGGAGCAGTTCAATTGTTTTCATGAATTTGCAAATTATTCTTGTAATCTCGGGGATCATTACTGATCCACAATTACACCTCTTGTAAACAGAAATTAAATCAGCAACAAAGTTAAGTGGACATAGACAATGATTAGCTGAACCACTGTAAAGTTTGTGTGTCTTGTTATTTCTCATTTTCATTTGCTTTCTTCACATATTTCTCTACTTCAATTTTTTGGGTGTTTATGCCAGTTTTTATTATAAACAACTACTGTATTACCGTTATTTTCATGCTCGTTCGAGATGTTAACCTCAAGCCAAGGAGCTGGCTCCATGGTAGCAAATGGGAACTAATTTTTGAGTTAAAAAATGAAGAAAATGAGAGCTTTTAGAGGGAGCCCTCCTTGTAGCATCAAAATATTTCTATATATTTAGCTAACCACAAAAGTATGTTTAAGAGGATATATTAGCAAAGATTGGTAACTAATATCTTAGTAAAAAATGAAAAATAAAGCGGTATTCGTATGCTAAAAAGTAAAGGAACAAGAATTTAGAGTGGTTTGACCAAAGATGTTCTACGTCTACTATGAAAAGTTTCTTATTACTTCACTTCAATTACAGCAGTGTAGATTACAAAGTGAAAATGTCTGAAAATATAAAGATGCTTGAAGGCTTTAATGGTTTTCAAACCTTACGAAGCAAGACAAATTAATAGTAGTTGAACTTGCTGTTTGTAGGGCTGAGATTGGTTTGAACATGTCTAGGAAATGATCTGGGCCGCTGATGGGATTATACAATTCACGGTTGTGCCAGTTGGGACGTTAAGTGATTTGTAAGGTGCAGATATAGATATTTGGTGAGATACACTGTGGAAATTCCTCAAAACATAGTAGACGTCGTGGAGGTAGGAGTGGCTATAGCAGAGTTGCTAAGGTGTCAGCAAAATACATGAAGGAGTTATCGTACAATAATGTCCTTATCATATAAGTTGCGCCAGTGAATGCCAACCTTTCAGAGGTGTAGCGCAGGCAGGACTTCTCTTAAGCCATGAAAGTTTGATGCGTGCAGGCATGGTTAAAGACAACTAGTGGATCATTACGGGCGATGGTGGGCTAGAATAAGGGCAACGACGAACGAGGGTGCTATTTGCTGGCTTGCTGATTGACTAAGCTAACCACTGAGGGGCCCTAACTTCATGGAGTTACCTACCTTGACCTCGTTATCTGTTTCCCATGGGGGAGATCAGCCCATCATTCTCGTCGGAGCAGATGAGGTATTTCTTAAATGAGCCTTATTGGGCCTGGCCGGTAGGATAAAGGCAAAGGGGTTGGGCCATACCTCAGATGGGGACGACACATGGGCTGATCGTTGCTATTCAAGTTGGTTCGGGTGAAAAGCCCGATCATTTTAATACGTGGGCTAAGAAAAATATAGGTTTCCAAATGGGTCGTTGCAACATTTTTGTTTGCAAGAAATATGACCAATAGGAAGCGAGTGAGAAATTGATACTCGAACCAAATATGATTAGAGGGACTTTGGAGAAAATCGAGATCATTCAACAACGAATGAAAGATACTCAAGATGGATAAAAGAGCTACACTATTGAAAGAAGATGTGAACTTGAGTTCCCTTTCGATGATACAATGTTTGTCAATATCTATCCATTAAAGAATACAATTTAGTTTGTAAGTAAAGGGAAATTGGCACCAAGATTCGTAGGTCCTTTTCCGATGCTTGAGAGGATTGGGAACCAGGCATATTGATTGCACTTGGCCAATACTCAATGGGTTAAATGAGTGAATTTTAATTTTTTTTACCATTTTGGATCTTATTGGGCATATGAAGTCTAAATTAATTTAGATCTAACCTAAATGAATTTTAAATCAAATCGTTATTTCATTTATTCGATTAATATAAAGATTTGATTTGTTTATATATGTGACATATAATGTGTATATATGTACCAAATACACACACACACATATAAGTGTGCGCACGTGTATATATATGTGTGCGCACGTGCATTATACATTGTGTATATGGTTTAATATGCCCATATATAAGTGTTGGGATTTACACCGCAACGGACATACTAGCCCCTTTATATACATATATTTAATGTCTATTGTTATTTTAAAACTAATATAATATAAAGTATACTTATACACACACACACATTTACATATACATACAAATATATATACACTAAAATAATTATGTATAATTTATTTCAAATATAAAACCAATTCAAAATTCAATGTTTAAAATAGCTTAGGAAATACTCAAATTTTAAAATAGTTCCAGATTCAAAAATCATATCTAATTTGAAATTCAAATTTAAATATAAATATAATTTATTTAAATAAATATAAGAACTATTATATATGTATGTATGTGTATGTGTGTGTATTTTTTTGAAAATACAAAAAACACACACACATATATACACACTAAAATTTATAAATATAATATTATGTATTTAAATATTAAAAAAAGGCAATCTTTATTTTACTTTTGGCCAAAAATGGTTTGTGAAAAAATAAATTTTTACATAATCCGCGTGGTTTAAAAACAAAATGAATTCTTTTAAACAATAATTTTTTAATGTAGTTCATATATATATATATATATATATATATCATAACTAAAATTTAGAAATATATGAAAACATATGCACACACATATATAGGTTTAATATATATATATATATATATATATTATGTGCAAAAATATATGTATATGAAATTTATTAAATAAATTATATATATAAATTATGAGTATAATATCAATTCAAAATTTAAAAAACATTTTAAAATTATAATTACTTATAAAAAATTTATGGTCGAAAATAAAAGTGTCTGTATGTAAAAATTTATTATTATTTTTTAAGAATACATACATACATACATATATATATATATGACATTAAACAAATATATAAATTCATGATATTATAAATTCAAATCTACATACATACAATGACATAATTAATATAGAAATGAATAGAAATAAAATTAGAAGTTATCTAAATCGTGGTCTTGAAAAATATCTTGAATATTGAATTAAAAAACCTCCTTGAATTAGATATAATCCCTTCCAAAAAATCTACTAACCGAAGAGATCACTACACCTTGAATTTTATTTGATTTAATTTGTTGTTTTGAAAAGAATAAGGAAGGGAGGGAGGCTACTATATTTGGCCAAGCTAGGAGATGGAGGCTAGAGAGAGTAAACTCAAAAATGAGGGAGGCATTGAGTTTATATAGGAAAAGAAAGAGAGAGAAAAGTTGAGATCTAGATCTCACTTTGACCTCTTCTTTTGAACCAATTCAAATCCATATTTTCAAATAAAATATCACATCCACTCTCCCTCCTATCATGGCTGAGTATAATAGTAGGCTAATGGGCCAACACGCATTTCTAAACCTGATCAATATTTGCATATTTTAAATCCAATTTAATTGTACATTGATACCGTATATTGATACGTACGTACATAACTTTTATATATGCATTATATTAAATACTAATTCAAATAAATCAAAAAAATTATAATTAATATTTCGTAAATAAAAATTAGTTTATAAAATTATAATTTAATTAAATCGTATGGCATTTCAGGGTGTTCAACCTTTCGGTTGTACAACTCATGAGTGTAGATTCAGTCAACGAATAATATCGAACAATGCAAATATTAACATTTACACGTCAATTCTGCTAATGATGTAATAGTTTGATCGAATTTATCGCTTACAAAATTTTGGTAAAAATCCAATTTTACTATTTTGAGCGGTCCCCGGTAGTAACGACTAGCCTTTTCGACCCTAAAAAGTTGACTCTAATACATCTGCGGTATTCACGTGCCGAACATCTAAGTGGTAGAAAGACAGATTATTTGGGTGAAATAAAAGAAAGGATAGAATAGAATCTCACATTGATATGAGTAATATATAATATACACATGATTTTTACAAAAGGTAACTGTAATATACATACATCAATCAGAGTAAACTGATCTACCGTCAGCCTGGATAGTTATAACAACTTGTCCTCTCATATGTCGATATATACAAAACAAGTAATACAGGGGAAATAAAAGATACGTGAATACGTCTTGGAGGTATGCAGCTCGTCTCATAAAGCTGCAAAGCATCCATAACTAAATCTGAAATATACTCGGCCAAACCCGAGCATTATAAGAAGATAACGCCCGGATCAGTCTGGTAAACCAGCGTGAGAATCTCAAATCATATTGATTGTTATACGTATAAAACCCCTTCAAAAATAAAGGTATCTTGTAAGACCACGCCACACATAAACACGGATGGGTTTTTACCTACGATAACCAAACAATTTTATAAGAAACCTTGTGATATTATAATAATGTCTAGGGTTTAAAATAAATATTGAATCATAGCCAGAATGGTTACATTAATTACATTTAACAGCATTTTTGGTATACAACTAAGTTCATAAAGGCACGTATTGGAAAATGGATTCTATACAATGACAAGACTAATGGGTACCGCCTATCACAATACACCTCTAAAATAATGTACTACGAGCCTTACATGGACCCCCTTTCAACACAAGACCGACCTACCCCTTCCTGAATAGCACCGGATATGATCATCCCACCATACTGGGCCCTGAAGCATACATCTGAAAATAATATCGATTTGGATTAGGGATGACCACACCCTAATGGCAGCGAACCACATAACCCTGCTACATATCCCCTGTTTTAGTCATTACCGGATGTGAGGCTTATGTTTTACCTTTTTAGCAAATCCCACTTGGAAAACGCTAACACTGCCCTCTAGACAACAATGCAATGCCAGCATTCATCCATACAAGTTGTTGGGGATATGAACAAACCGAAGGCACTTTATTATAGAATTACTTTATTCCAAAATATTAATATCTTCTTTTAAAATAGAATCTTTATTACAAAAGATAAATTCCCCTTTTATTTTCCTTTAAAATAAACATTCATTATTATATGGACTTTCAAATACAATAAATACTTCTCGAAATACTTTTAAAACATTTCCATATGAATTAGAAAAGATTAACAAAAAGACTGAAATAAAATAAAGAAGTTCAAAAACCATTTCTACATAAAATGCCATAGAAAATTCCCAAAATCACTTCTAGAATCATTATCCGAATCAAAACCAATTTGAAATCAAACAGCAAACCATGGTATTTCAAATTACTATAATGAGGCCAGTAGCTACCAAAGCACTTAATTAATGCTGTTACTACCTTTATCACTAAAAAGGTTCAACTTTTAACATATCTCAATGTCATATTCAATTTGGCTAATGACCAAACTTTTAGCATTCAACAGTATACAACAACTATATAACTGAAATTTAAAATCACAAAGGCAACGAATCTGGATTCCTCTACAAAATTCCTTGTGTTTCATTTTATATGTCGTCCCGTTTTTCAAAGCGAAATTCAACCAAACCAAACCAATAAATCATTCAAGCACAACAACAATTTGTATATACTATATATCATATAGTATTCATCCAAAGGTAAAATAACTCACCAAAATTTCAGCTAACGCTTAAACATTACTATTTGATCTAAAATCAATTTTAGCTCAAAATTCCACTTACTCCAACCTTGATGAAACCAATTCCAGTGCGTAGATATCGCTCCTATGAGCACATTCCAAAAGACCTCATCGCGATTGGACTTCGTATGAAAAAGTAATTGATTTTATAAGTTTTTTAATTAATTAAAATAATTAATTACACTTAAGCACACTAATTACCCTTTAATATATTTCTTCCCCAAATCAATTTCTTCCCCCTATACACAAATATGCACACGTGCACCTAGACCCAATGGTTGTTCCTCCTCTTATCAATTTCTCCTTTTCCATTCAATTAAATTGCACACTGTCAATTCCATCATGTCCCTATTCGCTTGCTCTCCACCATGGACCTAAAATCAACAAGCTCGGTCCACCCTAGGCCAAAGCGACCTGCTTCTTGCCCCTACTACAACACACATGTCGCACTCGGCCAATGGCAGCCACAGCTTCCGAAACTCCTACCACAACTTCGCCTTGCCACCATGAACTAAATGCAACCATCGCCTCGACCCAATTTATCCCCAAACACCAACAAAATGAAACCCAAGATACGCCTTCACCACATCAACGACAGTCGCACACCAAACAACTCATATAGATTTGAAGCCTTCGCCAATACAAACTCAACGGATCCAAATTCATAATTTTTCATTAAGTGAATCATTTGATTTTGATTTCTGAAAGAGGTGGACATTATTTTGTTCACTACAAATGAAAATGAGAGAGGAAAAAGAAGAAAATGGAAAAAGGTGGAGGATAATCTAAGTGTGAGATGATGTTTATTTTGCGATTCCAACACTTTGCTACACAGTATCTCGTTCACGTACGAATCGCGAATAACAAAAATAAAAATACGATCACACACGACAATATGATACGATCTTAAAACAATAATAAAATACACGGGTTATCTTATCCTGTGAAATTTCAAAAATATAAACGTTTGCCAAAAATTACATCAAACGATAATTTAAATATTTTCCAAATTAAAAATTATGGAAAAATTCTATAACGTCAATAAAAATTGGGTTGTTTTATTAAAAATTGATTTTCTTATTATTTATCGCATTCGAACCAAATTTGAATATTTAAATAAATTAAATATTTTCATTCAAACGTTAAAAATTACGGGTCGTTGCATTCTTTCCTCCTTAAAAGAATTTCGTCCTCGAAATTCCCAAAGGAAGAAACTATCTACGAACCCTTAGAATTTCAAAATCAATTAGTTGAAATGAGTTATTAAAATTTTAAAGTCTCATAGGCTACGAAATTTTTTGGCAGCACCTCCGTTGCACGATTAGGTCTGAAAAAATCACAATATCAATATAAGCCCATATTTAGGGACAGCACAACAACAATATATACTTCTGATATACCTTATAGTGTGTGTATGACATATAGCAAACACACCCGTTAAGCATAAACACATACCATTTGTCAGGCAAACAAACTCTACTCATGAAACCAAAAGCAACTATCAAGCCGTTGCTTCCATGTACCTGAGTTTCACTTACATAACCCAAAAAAGAGTTAAACACGAAAAATGAAACAATATCATAACTCATTCATCATATAATGAATCTAAGCATACTAAATCATATTGATTACTATACTTATAAAACCTCTTCAAAAATAAAGGTATCTCGTAAGATCATGCCACATATAAACACGGATGGGTTTTTACCTTACAATAGTCAGACCATTTTATAGGAAATCTTATGATATTATACTAATGTCCATGGTTTAATATAAATATCAAATCATAGTCAAATGGTTACATTAATTACATTCAACAACATATTTAGTATACAACTAAGTCCGTAAAGACACGTATTGGAAAATGGATTCTATACAATGAAAGGGCTATTGGGTGTTGCCTATCATTGTACACCTCTAGAAAAATGCACGGAGAGACTCACATGGACACCTTACCAATGCAGGACAGGCTTAACCCTTCCTGGATAGTACCAAGTATGATCATCCCACCATATTGGGCCCCAAGCATACATCTGAAAATATTATCGATCTAGATCAGGGATGACCATACCCAAATGGTACCGAACTACATAATCTTGCTACATATCCCTAATTTTAGTCATTATCGAGTGTGAGGCTTGAGGCTACGTTTTACCTCTTTAGCAAATCACACATGGAAATGCTAACACTACCCTCTAGGAAACAATGCAATGCCAGCATTCATCCATGCAAATTGTTTAGGATATGAACAAACCGAAGGCACTACTTCTATTATGTCCTTAGGATTAGTAGCAAGTAGCCCTTGCACTCCAAAGAATTTCATTTTCGATTCCATCATCTTCAAGATGCCTTTTATTCAAACGCTCATGCCGGTTCGAAGTGGTCTTCGGATAACTCATGCTTATCTAAACCCGGTCTCTCCGAACAAACAATCGATAGTTTCAAAACTGGCCAAGAGTTAGTAGTCGGCTATTTAACTATCAAGTAAACACACAATCCAATCAAAGATTAAATTTCATATGGAAACCCAGCATGGTTAAGCACATAAGCAACCACTAAGCCTCTTTAATTAATCCTTTCTAATATTCATAATAAAATACCTTTTTCAAAAGATATATTCACAACCCTCTCTACTCTTTTCAATACTTGAAAAATATTCATATACTTATCTCGATAATGTAAGTATATTCACAAACCATTTCACTGTCAATACTTAGAAAATGTCTCCATATACTTATATCAATGGTATAAGTATATTCACGAACCTTACGAAATATTTCATATCTCAAAAGCGTACTTAAATGGGCAAAAACAAATGTCACTTAAAACATTGTTTACTGTAAACCCAAACTCATTTTATGGTGTAAGTAAATTGATCGTAGGGAAATTAGACCAAACATACTTACCACCACTTTCCAATTTCAAACTATCCATCGATTAAAAATGAAATCAGACAAGTTAGAAATCTATCCTAACCTCAACTTACATTTTTAATTCTCATAGATAGAAACGAGTTTCCATACCTCGGAATTTGGTGTTAAGTATGAAAAGAATACTTTCCATACCATCATAATTTAAATTGATCGTTTATGGAAACCAAATCTTATTCCTTTTATAAAACTTCTTTTTACAAATCTCTTTTAAAAATATTTACAAAACTCTTTTACAAATTTCCTTTCTATTTATAAAACTTCTTTTATAAATCTCCTTTATAAAAATCATTTCTATTTATAAAACTACTTTTATAAATCTCCTAATATAATTATAAAACTCCTTTTATAAATCTCCAAATTTATTTACAAAACTCCTTTTATAAATCTACAAATTTATTTTTAAACCCCTTTTATAAATATCATTTACTTATCACAAACTTTCAGTTTTAAGATAAAATCAAATACTTTCCATAAAATGATGATTCTGTATATTACTGTAAATCCACAAATGTGATTTATTATACGGAATTATAAAAATGATATCATTTCCTTTTTTATAAAATACCATTTATAAATCTCTCTTTCTATTCAACATTTATAATACGTCGATCACCTCTAACTCAGCCGCACACCAAACAGCTCACACAGATTTGAAGCCTTCGCCAATACGAACTCAACAGATCCAAATTTTTAATTTTTCATTAAGCGAATCATTTGATTTTGATTTTTGAAAGCGGGGGACATTATTTTGTTCACTGTAAATGAAAATTAAAGAGGGAAAAGGGAAAAATGGTAAAGATGGAGAATAGTCTAAGTGTAGGGTGATGTTTATTTTACGATTTCCAACACTTCACTACACAGTATCCTGTTCGCGTACGAATTTTAAATGACAGAAATAGAAATACGATCACGCACAACAATGCGACACGATCTCAAAACAATAATAAAATACATTGATTATCTTATCCCGTGAAATTCAAAAATCCTAACGTTTGTCGAAAAATACGTCCAACGATAATTTAAATATTTTCCAAATTAAAAATTATGGAAAAATCCTATAAATTCGTTTAAAATAGGTCAATAAAAATCAAGTTGTTTTATTAAGAATTTATTTTCTTGTTATTTATTGCATTCGAATCAAAATTGTATATTTAAATAAATTAAAATTCTCATTCAAAACATTAAAGATTGTGGGTCGTTGCATTCTTCCCCCCTTAAAAGAATTTCTTCCTCGAAATTCCTAAAAGAATAAATTGTCTACGAACCCTTAGACTTTCAAAATCAATTAGTTGAACTGAGTTATTAAAATTTTAAATTCTCATTTGTTATGGAAAATTTCGGTAGCAACTCCATTGCGTCGTAAGTCTGAAAAAATCAGAATATCAATATAAGCCCATATTTGGGACCTCCCATACCAAGGGACAACACAACAATAATATATACTTATGATATACCTTATAGAGTGTGTATACAGAAAACACACCCGTTAAGTATAAACACGTACCATTTGTCGAGCAAACAAACTCTACTCATGAAATAAAAAGCAATTATCAAGCCTTTGCCTCCATGTACCTGAATTTCACTTACATAACCCAAAAGAGAGTTAAACATGACAAATGAAACAATACCACAACTCATCCATCATATAATGAATCTAATCATACTAAATCATATATAGCAATCGTCTCACATAAACATGCCATAAACCATATAATTTACATTTTTAACGTAAGAAGCGCACAATATTAAAACTCATATGCCAAAAATATGTCATTCATACGCAATATTGAACCCGATCACTTGATCGATCACATAAACTTCTCCTTCGAACTAGTATCGCTCACTTGACTTCTCTAGTGTGACTCTGATCAGGTTCCTTGATTAGAAACCTCTGTTCTCCTAACATTGACATATACTATGATAGAAAACTTCATAATCATATCAAAAATCTGTACCGAGTGTTCACCATCCAAAATCGAGTGAAAAATCCTTGTTCAGATCGGTGTATATCACCTCAAAATCCTATACTCGAATTTGGACCAAGAAAGGTTATGCGAATAAAATGATCTATGTACAACTTATGTATTTATTCCATTGGTTTCTTAACCAATCCAGTTTTTTTTAATTCACAGTTATTTTTACTTATAGTATATTTACTTTAATACTAAAATCATTTATGAACCACTTCATAACATATTACTTATGTTTATAAACATTCAAGATTTAAGTTCATATTCATATTGTACTCCACTACATTCTAAGAGTATATATACAATATCAAATTTGTTTTATTCAACCAGGATGTTTATCAAATTTAAAACTTGTTTAACTTACTATCTTTTCATTCTAGAGTTCCAGAACTCTACTTTTATATTTTCACAAACACTTAGCTTCAAGTTCTCAAATAATTTGAAAGTTTTCGACTGTCCAAAATCTCCAAAAATTCCATTTCATTTCAACAAATGAAAAATACCAAATAACAAATCATAATAATATGCATAAACCAAACTACCCTAATGCATAGGATACATGCATCTATAAAATAACTTAATAGAAAATTTAAGAACTAAACATGCGGGTTTTATTTCAAATCATTTTGAAATAATAATATACATATCTCCTTTTGTATGTCAAATCATACTTTTGGGATTAAAACAAAATCTATTTTACCAAAACAACCATATAGCTATTTACTATATTAGCATTCCCCCACTTAAAAACCCGAAAATTAACGCCGATGATTTTGCAGTCATCATAAGAGTTATTTTTCACCAACAGAAGTGAGTTCAGTGCTTTCTATCTCCTTTAAAGTCCTTTTAACATGTTTTTATTCATAAATATTATTATTATTTTTCCTAAAACGTAAAAAAAAATCAAAAACATCGAGATTTAAGTTATCAAATACTCACCTTAAATCTTTTTTTATTTATTAACTATACTTTATAAACCAAACTTATATAAAGTCACTATCTTATAAAAATCATTTCACAAATGTATATCTTTGTTTAGATTATAATATACAACCTTTATTAAAATTAAATTTTAACCCAACATTATCACCGAACGCCTTATAATCAAACTGTGAAACTTAATTCAAAGGGTGTTCATTTCAATGTTCCCACAATTACTATCTACCCAACTCAAGCAGTGAAAATGTAAAACTGCTCATAAACTGGTTGAGCACAATTTATAAATAAACCGAGCCTAACTAATCAAACAATAAACAATAATAATTGAATATTACCATCTCCTAACAAACAAACATATTATAAATAACCACATCAAATTCTGAAAATTATTCTTTTATATATAAAATATAAAATCTTGGTATAATTATTTTATTTACCAAATTTTCAAAACAATATTGTGTTGGTTTGCCTTGTTCAAGTGTTTAGAAACCCATATCGATACAGTTGTTCCTTCTGTATCGACTTGAATTCATAAACCACTTAATAGATCAATCAATATAACATAAAACATTTTTATAGCATTAACAAATATGCACTCATACACACACACACACACACACTCAAACTCTTTCTAGGGTGTTACTAACCCTATCTTTAATGAGTTTACCCAACCAAGGCCTAGGTGTTTGCTTAACCTAAGCTCTGAGACTACGTTGTAATGACCAGCCTTTTTGACTCTAAAAAGTCGACACTAATACATCCACGGTATTCATGTGCCGAACATCCAAGTGCCAAAAAGGTGATTGTTGGGGTGAAAGAAAAGAAAAGACAGAATAGAATTTGACATCGTGACAAGTAATATATAATATACACATGATTTTTACAAAAGAAAACTATAATATACATCAATCATAGTAAACTAACTTGTCATCAGCCTATATAGTTATAACAAAACGTCCTCAAAAATGTCGATAAATACAAAGCAAGAAATGCAGCGGAAATAAAAGATACGTGAATAGGTCTTGTATGCATCCAGCTCATCTCCTGAAGCTCCAAAGCATCCATAACTAAATCTGAAATATAATCGGCCTGACCCGAGCATTATAAGAATATAACACTCGGATCAGTCTGGTAAACCAGCGTGAAAAACTGAAATTATATTGATTGTTATACTTATAAAACCCCTTTAAAAATAAAGGTATCTCATAAAACCACACCGTACGTAAACATGGATGAGTTTTTACCTTACGTTAACCAGATCATTTTATTGGAAATCTTGTGATATTATAATACTGTTCGGGGTTTAAAATAAATCTTGAATTATAGCCCAAAATGGTTACATTAATTACATCAATAGCATATTTAGTACACAACTAAGTCTGTAAAGGCACATATTGGAAAATGGATTCTATATAATGATAAGGCTATTTGGATACCGCCTGTCATAGTATACCTCTAGAAAATTGTACTAAGCACCTTACATGGACCCCATACCAACACTGGACGGGCTTACCCCTTCCAAGATAGTACTGAATATGATCATCCTACTATACTGGGCCCCGAAGCATATATCTTAAAATAATATCCATCTAGATCAGGGATGACCATACCCTAATAGTACTGAACCATATAACCCTGCTATATATCCTCTGTTTTAGTCATTACTATGCGTGAGGCTTGAGGCTACGTTTTGCCTTTTTAGCAAATCCCACTTGCAAATGCTAACACTGCCCTTTAGGCAATAATGCAATGCCAACATTCATCCATGCAAGTTGTTCAGGATTTGAACAAACCGAAGACATTACTTCTACAACATCCTTAGGATTAGTAGTAAGCAGCCCTTGCACTTTAAAGAATTCCATCTTCGATTCCATCATCTTCAAGATGTCTTCAATTCGAACGCTTATGCGGTTAGAAGGTTCGAAGTGGTTTTCGAATAACTCACGCTTATCTAATCTCGGCCTCTCCGAACCAACAATTGATAGTTTCAAAACATGCTAGGATTTTATAATTGGTTATTTTACTATCAAATAAACAAACAATCCAATCATATGGAAACCCAACATTGTTAAGCACATAAGCAACCACTAAGCCTCTTTAACTAATCCTTCAATTAAATCAAAATCTCGATTCAAATATTCATATTAAAATAACCTTTACAAAAGATATATTCACAACCCTCTCTACTCTTTTCAATACTTGAAAAATGTTCATATACTTATCTCGACGGTATAAGTATATTCACAAACTATTTCACTTTCAATACTTTGAAAATGTCTACATATACTTTTATCAATGGTATAAGTATATTAACGAATCTTAAGAAAGATTTCATATCTCAAAAGCATACTTAAATGGGTAAAAAAAATGCAACTTAAAGTATTGTTTATTATAAAACCAAACTCATTTTCTGATGTAAGTAAATTGATCGTAGGGAAATTAGACCAAATATACTTACCACCACTTTCCAATTTCAAACTTGTACTATCCATCGATTAAAAATAAATCGAACAAGTTAAAAATCTATCCTTGCCTGACATAGATTCTAAATTTTCATAGAAAAAGACGAGTTTTCATGCCTCGGAATTTGATGTTAAGTATGAAAAGAATACTTTCCATACTACCATAATTTAAATTGATCATTTATGGAAATCAAATCCCATTCCTTTTATAAAATTCGTTTTATAAATCTCTTTTAAAAATATTTACAAAACTCTTTTATAAATCTCCTTTCTATTTATAAAATTTCTTTTATAAATCTCCTTTATAAAACTCCTATCTATTTATAAAATTCCTTTTTATAAATCATCTAATATAATTATAAAAACACTTTTTATAAATCTCCGAAAACTACTTTTATAAATCTCCAAATTTATTTATAAACTCCTTTTATTAATCTCATTTACTTATCACAAACCTTAAGTTCCAAGATAGAACCAAATACTTTCCATAATACGATCATTCCATATATTACTATAAATCCACAAATGTGATTTATTATACCAAATTATAAAAATGATGTCATTTCCCTTTTTATAAAATACCATTTATAAATCTATTCTTTTAGTTATAAAATATCATTTATAAATCTGCCTTTTATTTATAAAATACCATTTACAAATCTCTCTTTCTATAGACATTTATAATACATCAGTCACCCCTAACGACAGCCGCACACCAAACAACTCACATAGATTTGAAGCCTTTACCAATACGAACTCCACGGATCCAAATTCGTAATTTTTCATCAGGTGAATCATTTGATTTTTATTTTTGAAAGAGGTGGACATTATTTTGTTCACTGTAAATGAAAATGAAAATGAGAAAAGGGGAGAAATTGAAAAAGATGGAGAATAGTCTATGTGTGTTATGTTTATTTTACAATTTCCGACACTTTGCTACACAGTATCCCATTCGTGTATGAATCGCGAATGACAGAAATAAAAATACGATCATGCACAAGAATGCGACATGATTGCAAAACAATGATAAAATACATTGGTTATCTTATCCTATGAAATTTTAAAAAAACCAATGTTTACCGAAATATACGTCAAACGATAATTTAAATATTTTTCAAACTAAAGATTATAGAAAAATCCTACAAATTCATTTAAAAATACGTCAATAAAATTCAAGTCATTTTATTAACAACTGATATTCTTATTATTTATCACATTCGCATCAAATTTGAATATTTAAATAAATTAAATATTCCCATTCAATATGTCAAAAATTGCGGGTCGTTACACCAGTAGTGACGATCAATTCTCTACGTCAAAACATATCACAGTATGAATTATGGAATTTGGTATTGGTCAAATTTCCAATATTTACCACACTCAACTTGTATAATCCAAATAAAACGTCTTAGTACATTACTAACGATTATTATTCACAGAACTACACCGGCCAAAGGCATTGAATTTGAGTTGACTATAATTGACTGTGATACTAACCTCATATAACAGAGGAGATAGATTCTCCATTGAATAGTGTTTCATTTTCAATGCTTCAACTCTGACCCAACTATAATCGTTTGATGGATGTTGTGCCACGATTTAAGTATAATCAAGTGGAGTTTCCACATTGAAGTTCAACATATTTTCAAGTCGAGAGAGCTATGCAATATTATCACTTCGATATTCTCTTGGACTTAGTTATATTGATCAAAATAAAACTATCGAGTGAGTCATTCCATAGTTATCTATTAATAATTGGTATGTAACCTCTTGATGCCCTAGCAGCCATAAGAAATACACTGCCCAACATTTGGAGAGCGTTACGTACTCTATTCTCAACGGATGTCTCGATATCCAGTCTTAATACATCTTAACTAACAATATTTAAAACAACATGTTTATTTTCATTATGATATATTTCTCAAGGTTACTACACATTGTAACTACAATTATAAAACATGCCATTTATAGATTTTCTGTTAAAGGTACATAAATTAAATAGTTAATTAATACAACACATTATAACAAGTGCACAATAGAAAGAAAAACACCTTTTATTTTAGAACAAGATTTTATTACAGATTTAATAATATATGGTAAATTATAGAATTTCTCATATGGAATACTCCTAACTCTATCAATCTCCCACTTGTAGTTAAGGCCAATTATGGAATCTCGATCCCATCTCTTTGATCATCTTGATGAGAACTAATCGAACTAGTCCCTTTATGAATGGATCTCCTAAGTTGTTTTAATTATTTACTCTATTAATCAACTCTCTTTGATGTTTAAAAACTACTTTTATCATATGGAACTATTCGGTGTGCGTTTCTCGACCTCTAGTAAGCTCTTATCGTGACATTATTATCATATAACAATGATATATTATTCTTAATACTTGGGATCATTCATAGCTCAGTTATAAATTTGTGCATTTATATTTACACGTTGCTTTTACTGTGGTGCTATTCAAGGCGATATACTCAGCCTTTTCATTGAATTTGCCACAACCTTTCATTTGGAACATTTCCAACTCAAAGCTCCTAAACTAAGGTTTGAACATAAATTTAATATTGAAATATTATACTCGATATCACTTATGAAGTTTGAGTCCAATACTTCTTCATAAGAAGCTTGTTGTTTTCCGTAAACAATTCTCTAGTATTTCATAAATACTAAAGAATACCTTTAACAACCATCTATCGATCTTAATTCAGATTTATTATTTGCTTTATATATCAAATACATAAGCTATATGTTATATTGTAGACAACACATCATGTGATAATTCCTATTTCCAATGCATAAGGGATCTATCTTACATGTTCTGTATTAAACATTTTAATATGGTGTCTATACATCATTTGGGACTTTCTTAACATCCTTTTATATTGATTATAGAAGATATCATTTACCAATCCAATATCGATACTAAATAACCAAACAAAAATTGATTTTATCATAGGTACATCGTTAACAATCAATAGTATGTTATTTACTTATAGTTTAGAAGTATCTAAGTTTCTTTTTATTATTCTTTTCATAAACACACACTTCCTCTCATTTTTACTGAAAATAAAACTATTGATGCTTCTATCAAAATAGTTGTTCAATTATGAAGCTAATCGAATGATACTTTTGTATTAATTCTTGGATCATATTTAAAAACCCACAAACTCAATATCACTTCCACTAACTTCGAGAAACCTTGGTCGTTATGAGCAAACAATCTATCCAAAATCATTATTTAGAATTTTCTGTTTCAACATACATATAACAAAGCTCAAAGTTATACCAAGCAATAATTTTGCGAGTAAATTCCAAATTAATTTAAGCACGTTGAATAATGAATCTGTTACACTAATTTTAATAATTGAAATTTATGTTATTCTTATCAACGTTGCTTATTATATTCCAACTACATTGGTTTTCTTCTTAGAAACATATTTGTAGTCAATGGATCATATCCCTTTCAGTACGATAATAAAAATCATAATTTGATACTTCATTTGGAATTTATTAAGGATTTGTGCATTGTACCATATGATAGAGTCAACACTCTTAATCGTTTTATCGACAACTAAGGAATATCTATTTTGGACATTGATAAAAAAACTCTCGGTTTCTTTAAATGTGTGAGAATACTTATTAGTCATTCTAATGCATTGTGTTCATTTAGGTAATGGTTAATTTCATTTCACCCCTCGTAATTAGTTTTGTTACATCCTTTCTTACCACGAATCGCAATAACGGAAAGTAAGAGAGAGCGGAAGGGAAATTGACTTAAAGCCATGGAACCTAACCTAACCCGAGCACTATATTCGAAGGATAGTAACAAGAGATCAACACAACACGCATCAAGAATAGGAGTGGGCCACTATTGTTGTATCCAATAGCACAGACATAAAGTAAACAAAGGCATAGAAAGTAGTGTCAAATGTACTAAGGTAACCGGACCTCTAAAACTCGCACTTTGTTAATACCTACAGGAACAGGTTTGCTTTAGCACATATCGAGAGTAACCTAGACAGAGCCATGCAGAACCAAAAGCACTCCAAAGGGGCTGTATATAGGATCACTCAAAATATGCTTCGACGTAGACGCAACCTCACAAGCAAACAACAAGTGTGAAGTTCTTTCTCTCATCGGCAATCAAAGTATGCTTACATAGAGGGCAATTCCAATCACGAATAGCCTTAGAAGTGTTCTAGGCATGTACTAAGTCGAACCATAAAACAAAATAAGGAAAAGCTATTCCATTCCGACCTGACACCTTACTAAGTCAATCAAAGGCAGCAAATGTATCAGTATGGCATTGCGGCCTAAGTACCAAAAAGTATTCGTCACTACATCTTTCTCAACAATACTGCGAAGCTTTAGGGCAGTTCCCTCCCATTCCTATCAAAACATTCTCCACTATGAGAGAGAGAGGAGACCGACCCATGTAGGCTTTGGCTTCCAGCCCAACTTTTCAGACTATCCACTTCAAATTTCCAAGATCCCCAAATATCACGATTTCTCACTGAAAACCCATCATCAATCCAAGAACAATGAATAAGAATCTTGGATAAGCGATAAGTGGAAAAAATCTAAAGGCGGAGATTGAAGGAAAATACTAAAGTTGATTGCAGCAAACAACAATACACTTTTGATACTATAAAAGGAAAAACTAAAGGATGAAAAAGGGGATCTTATTTTTCAACTTCTTCTCCTTCCAAAAAAACAAAAATGAGATATTGTATGCCTGTAAGGCCATTGTAATAATTTGTACTAAAACCGCAAAGATATAGTAGAATATCCCATGGATGTAGGATTTACATTAATCTGAACCACGTAAAATTCTAGGTGTCTTTTACTTTTGTTGCTCAACTATCGAATTTCGTTTTCCTATGTTATTGCTAACCATTTAGACATTTCAATAACCAGTTGAAGTGCGAATACTCTACTGTGTATGCATCTAGCAACATAGCCGCTCTGTAAAGGTGAATTTAACATAAATTAAATTTGCTGATTCCAATTCATAGAAGCAATTAGTCACTGGGTTTCTTCACGATCCAGTTGAGTGTGGTGAAGCCGAAAAACTTTACCAACATTTTTGGCACTGGAAGGAGGGCTCGAACCTCCGTTTCTCTTTCCTCATCTCCATTAAGCTTCCAATTCCATCTTTCATTTCTATATCACCCATGGCTTAATGCCCTTGCTTGTCTGCTGCATGTATCACATAACAGACAAGCGACCTCGGCATTCTCAAGAATCAGAAACGGTGAGGCCGACCACAACTACTTGCTAGATTGACTCAATTACCCTTCGACCGTGAGGGAGGAATAACCTTGCTTGTAGCAGGGATCTGGCACGTTTAAGCTTTTCATCTTCCTTAATTGTCACATCTACCTCCTCCTCCAGCCCTCCTTTATTACCAACCATTGACCGCCCAGACGCGCAGAGATGTGTTGGTGTTGTTAGCAACTCCAACCAAGAAATGGGAGAAAGTAGGAGAACGCTACTGCAATCAGGCCAATAGGAGTATTCACACTTCCCGCTCCAAGAACAGAAGATTCATTTTCCAGGATGTCAACATCAAATATCTTCATGCCCGAATGGTATGCGGATATGACTGAGTTGCAAACGAAATCGAAGATTCCGGAAGAAAACTGCGTCAGGGACACCAGAACCAACCCAAAGCAGCCTTCCAAAAAAATGTATGTGTACCAATGTACTAAACTGGTCGTAGGGATATTAGACGGTCCGAACCAGTATAAAAATCCCTGTATTATTTCATTTTATAAAAATAATTATACACATTAACAGTTCACCGCCTATATTCGCTGATTAAGCTTAAACCCATGATCGGTAGGACGACGCTCTCAACACTGAGAATGGTGATACTGGCCCTACACACTTGAACTTACATCAACATAAGTCCGGCTTCTTAGCTATGTGCTAGATAGGATGAAAAACTACCCTAATCCGGTATGAATATTCCTATGATAACAATCGTAGGAAGACTGGTCGTAGGGATATTGAACTGCCAGAACCAGTATAAAAAACCTTATGTTAGTTAATTCGACATACCATACTGGATGCATGGATATTAGATAGCATGAACTAGTTTAAAAAAAACCATGTGCATGCAGTTATGGGTTGTTTATACGCGACCTGACTTCTCAATCGAATCTTCTTATGCTCATCATAGCTCACCACCGTCATTCAAAGGTGAAATTCCGCCTACGAGTGACAACAACAATATCAGAAATGAGAATGGTGAAACTAAAGAGGAATGTGGTATACGGCCAAGCACATTACACCCTAAATAAGGGGCAAGTCAAAACAGACATACATCCAAACATATGGCTAAGGACATTATGCCCTCAAACATGAGGCAGGTAGTATTAAAAATACAGCCAAGCATACGGCTAAGGACATTACACCCCCAAATATGGGACAGGTCATAACAAATATACGACAAAACATATGGCTAAGGACATTTCGCCCCTTCCTCGAATAGGGGGTAGATCATAATAAACATACAACCAAACATACGACTAAGGACATTATGTCCCAAGCAAGATGCAGGTCACACTTGACCCACGGCTAAGGCAGCAAAGAATGCTCCATTTCCAGACAAAGGGGAAGATCATATCACACATGTAATCAGACTAATGCTGGATGCTACACCCAGACCAGCGCTTAGATCGCTTCAACATGCACGAATAAGGCTGCGGCTCATCGACATGACCTGGAGACATATGTTACTCCAGGAGACTGCCCTAAGCATGGCAAGAAAGCATAACACATAGAATGTACCAAAAAGCTATCAATTAGGTACAAATCAAGTCACTGCTCAAAGTTTGCTAGGTATATATCAAAATATTAGGCTATCAATACTTAGTTAGAAATCTTACATGTCAACCTAAAATAACATTATCTATTTCAACATACCCTCACGTAATTTACAATCCGGGTCATATTCCAAATAAAAAAATTAAACTACGACTCTGGTCCAAACTGGGAAAACAAATTGGGCACGGTCGCACCATGCCATTACGATTTGCTGAAATGCTATGCTGAGGGCTGAAATATCTGCCGAACAAAAAGCAAAAAATTAGTTTTCCAGCTCAGTCACGACTGATGATCAGGAATGCAAAACCGTCATACGAATAGAGGTGCGGTAAGTTACATGTGGATCATAGTTAGCGCAGGCCTAAACGTTTTCATAGTCCGAGGATCTGTACTCATAATCGACCCGGTTATACAAAAAGGACAGATTAAGTCCAGGCCAAAAACTTCTAAAAATGTCAATTGCACGTTTTCGGTCGATTTCTGCTATCTTTGTATTCACCTTCTCTTTATGAAGCTTATCCAAAAGAGATGCCCTATCCATGTTACCTTGGGAAACTGCGATTGAAACTAGCCAGGCCTCACACTCCAAATTATATATCATGTTCTCTAAGGCATTTATCCACCATATAGCTATTTTCCTAATCCTCTTGAGTTCGCCCGAGAGGTGCTCCTTGTCTTTTTGACATCCTTAAGGGAGGGACCAAAGGACTCATCCTCAGTAGATATAAACGGTGAAACCCGAGTTTCTGGTGTCCCTAACTCTCCCTTAAAGAAATCCTCTAACTCTTTGATTTTGGCCTCATAATGAGTCTTTACATCATTCTTCCATTTAAGGACCATATTTGGGTCAGCTCCAAACAGGGGCATAAGAAACACATCCAACCTGAGGGGGACGCGTGTGACTGGAGTCATTAGAGAATTTTCTTATGCACTCATGCGCAGTGCCATCTCTCTGTCCATCTCTACATTAGGGAGAGATGGAGTATCAGATGGAGAAGGAACATTTAATCCCTTGGAAGCCATAGGAAACCACCAGACCCATCATGTAGTCTCTTTGGGGCCTTTTCTTCTTCTCCTCCTCCAAAGCCCTACGAAGCTCAGTAGTAGCCTCAGCATCCATTGAACCTACCAAGAAGAGAAATAAAAGATTAAAATCATAAGCATGATAGTTCCCAAAATCTTCCAAAAGCAACTTATACCCCCAGATACAGTTGGGGAAGGAGTAGGCTTGAATATGCTACGGGAAAGTATACGACCAGACATAATAAACCACAATCCTTCAACTTTGACTCGATAAACAACTCATTTATCTTTCTGACCTCTACCGGCAATCTCAAAACCTACTGCCTATGAGATTCATATAATCACTCATCCTCCTCTGAAAAGATGGTATAGATCGAATAATGACAATAAAAAGAAGGAAATTTGTCAAAATTTGAAATGAAGAAGTAGAATTTGATCCATTTTTCTGTTTTACTTGGGACACCCATAAGAAATGATTCCTTAGCCTGAATATAAAAGAAACCCTCATTCCTCTTTCAAGACTTCTTATGACCTTGAAAAGAAATCGGAGTTCCTCTCCAGAAAGATTGATGTCATTTTCAGCATATGGGATAAAAGCAACTAAATCAAGTGTATATAAATAAAGGAAAGTTGAAATGGAGCAACATTAAGGGTCATAAGCCATTAATGGATCGAATACGTTCGGGAGTAATGGAAATATATCCCTCCGGTAGAGTATTGATGCGTTCATGGATTTCAGAACCTTAGCGGCATAGCCATGAAACCCAAATTGTTTAAGAACCCTAATAGCATCTCCCAGATTAGTGATTTTAAAAGAAGGAAGCATATAAGAAGACGAAGAATAAGTCATATTAAAATATTAAAAGTTACTTCAATAAAAGATCAAGAATCGAAAAGATTTTTCCTATTTTCACTCTACCAAATTACCCTCAAGTTTGGAAATTAACTTGATAACAAATCTTTTGGCGCAAAAAGAGTAAAAGAAATTTGGGGAAGATGAAGAGGAAAGATACGACCTTAATTTGAATAATGGTCGCATGATTGAAATAATCCAAGTGTTTTGTGAAACGTGGATTTGTTGTAGGATTAATAAATATAAATATTTATAAAAGTACATCTTAAAAAGTGAAAAACCAGAATAAACAGCTGTTTGAACATGGTCCAGTAAGAAACTGATGTGTGTACAAGAGCATTAAATGCTAATGTAGCTGAAAGGGCTTTTTCCCAGCTCCAAAAAGACAAATTAAACTGAATTGATTAGGCATACAGACCGGGTGTTTAAGGCAACAAGTAAACCCTAACTTACAATCATTGTAGACATGGGGGGCAAGTATTACACCTATTCTTACCATGGACCGCAATAAAGGAAAGTGAGACAAAGCGAAAGGAAAATCGACTTAATGCCATGGAACCTAAACTCGACCCGAGCCCTTTAACCAAAGGATCGTAACAAGAGACCAACACGTCACGCATCATGGAATAGAGGCGGGCTACCATAGCCGTTTCAACAGCAAAGACATAAAGTAAACAAAGGCATAAAAGCAGTGCCTGATGTACTAAGGTAACCTGACCTCTAAAACTCGCACTTTGTCAATACCTATAGGAACATATCTGCTCTATCACAAATCGAGGGCAACCTAGACAGCGCCATGCAAAGCCAAAAGCACTCCAGAGGGGCTGAATACAGGGCTACTTGAAATATGCTTCAATGCAGAACCAACCTCATGAGTAAACGAAAAGCGTGAAGTTCTCTCTCTCATCGACAATCAAAGTAAGCTTACACAAAGGGCAATTCCAATCATGAATAGCCTTAGATGTTGTATCCCGCCTTTTGGCAAGGCCGTTATACCAAGAACTTGACTGGAGACCAAGGAAAGTCCATCCCGAAGATCGGTTATACGCAGGTTTGCTATGGATATCGATAAATTTTGTCCGAGTCTGGATCGAGCCACAATTGACAAGACATGATAAGCGAAGCTATGAAAGCCAACGTTCTGAATTTCAAGTCAATCGGAGTTTGTATGCTCAAGATATGATCGATGCAAACTAAGGAAATCAACATAGTCACATCATTTCGTATCCATCCTCATGCATCCATCTGTTCGAATCCATCGTATTCCACCTTGTTCGTATCCATAAAGCAGTCAGGGAACATCTGACTTCGTATCGATCTTATTCGAATCGATCAGAGGCACGCGATTTCGTATCGATCAGAAGAACTGCACTTTTCGTATCCATCGACCAAAGGGCTTTCTTCGTATCCATATAGCGTTGACTCTTCATATCCATCCATCGATGTCATCTCGCATCCATCTATTCGTATCCATCATATTATCAGTTGTTCGTATCCATCAAGTTGGAGCAACTTCAATCGATACGAACAAGACCACACAATCGATACGAACAGAGCCTCAGTGCTCGATACGAACTGAGTCACTTTCATCGATACGAATTGAGCTGCATCTATCGATATGAACAAGGCTGCTTCCATCGATACGAACAAGGCTGCTTCCATCGATACGAACAAGGCAACGGTCTTTGATACGAACAAGGCGAAAACCTTGGGATGACTCAGTCAACTCAGCATCAGAAGTGGAGCGATCCAAAAATCAAGCTCCATGTCAACTCGCAGGCGCATGCTCAACATCGATTCGAACAGAGCGATACGAAAGGGTCGATTCGAACTAAGCAGCCTACCGAAGACTAGAATTCGTATCGATCATAACTTGCGATCCACAAGTTCAAATGCTATGAAATTTTCACAGGAGCTTACGTACAACTCAAAGAACGTCCATGCCAAATTTCGACTCGATTGGACCACATCTTGATCGATACGAAACACTTTCATATCGATCACGGACCAAGTGCAAATCAAGTGGGATCGATCGCATGGGCCCACCCACGTGCTAGAAGAGGTCTCCCAAGGTTTGAGCGAGATATTTGCATCCTACGCCTATAAATAGCACCCTAGAGCTTACATAAAAGGGATCTTTTGGCTCTCCGACGTCTAGACTCTGCCGAAAACATTTTTGCACTACAAGGCTGTTGTTGTACTCGAATTTCATCACTGTAATCCGCTGTAATTAGTTGTAATTAGCAAGAAAACATCAATAAAATCATCAATTTCATAGTGGACGTAGGAAACATGCCGAACCACTCTAAATTTCTGTGTTTCTACGTATTTTCTTATGTGTTTTTGAAGTGTTTGTTAGATAATCCTAGTTTTCCATTTAATTTCTTCATTTTATCTCTTCAAACTCTTCCAAAGAGTGTTGTGCCCAATTTTGGTACAAACACTTTGGTGCTTTCACTGAGAAATAACCCAGTTTTTTTTCCTTCTGCTCATTGGATCTACTACCGATATCGGATTGCAAACATCCATGGAGAAGATCCAGATCTCAATTTTAGAGGTTCTTCCATCCTATTTAGATTTTCTACAAGTCTAAGAGAGAGCTTCATCATCCATCATGGTTAACACAAGGACTACTTCCACAGCCGCAGATCCTGAAGGACGAGACAGACAGAATCCCGTGCAACTGCCTCCAGCTGATCAGAATGCTACCGAACCATCAGATCCGCAAGGCCCTGTCACCAGGGAAAAATTTCAGATGTTGGTGCAAGAATTGACTCAGAGCCGCCAACATCTCACTCAACAGCTCTGTGCTAATGCAGAACTAGCCAACCAACTAAACCGTCAGCGATGAAGGAGATCCAGGAGGGATCAGGCTTCCCATTCCTCCACCGAGAGTTTAGCCTCTTCTGATTATCATCATAGATCTACACGCCCATGGCTAGACGGAAGCTACACACAGGCCACTGTGCATCAACACACATTGAATGTTGGGCAACTAAGAGTTGGCCCGTCAACCAGCCATTAGACTGGACCCTCCTCCCGGGGAGGCGCTACCCCGTATCAAGTTACTGATAGCCGTAATGCGACAGCTACTGATTTAGGCGCTAAGACCTGAAATCGGACAGATCCAAACCATCACCAGCGTGATTACCATCCTGAGCCTTATGTCCCCGAAGACATAGAACCAAGGAGGTGAGACATGGACCGTCGACAGCGACCGGCCCCTCCTCGCATTGTGGAACCCGACCACACCTTGGCCCAACCTGCTCAAAATGTCCAGATGCCCGACTTGTCAGCAATGATCCATCAAATGATCCGTGAAAGTCAAGGGCTTAGTAATGACGACTGGGGAATCTCCTGGAGTCATACCCCCTTTACTGATGAGATACTTTATGCTGAACCACCTCGGCGATTCAGGATGCCGATTTTGCCCGTTTATGAAGGGAACTCTGATCCTAATCAGCATATCCTAAAGTATGAATGGTTGATGAACGCTGCACGAGCTGACAATGATGTCAAGTGTCGAAGCTTCCCGATTTCACTGAGGGGCATAGCAACTATGTGGTTTACCCAACTGCCACCTCGATCTATCTCATGCTTCGATCAGTTGGAAACAAAGTTTATTGAGCAATTTCGCATGCATGTCGCGAGACCAAAGGATGTTAATACTTTATCTAGTGTCACTCAAGCTCCTGGAGAGACACTCAGGCGTTATTTAGAGCGATTTCATGCTGCATGTGATGAGATCAGCAACCCAAATGATAACTCTATTCTTATGGCACTGACTAAGGGAATTGAGCTGATTCTTAATTCGGCAACTGGTTGGTCGGAAAACCCCCTGCATCATTGATCGTTTCTATTCCAAAGCAGCTCAATTCTTGAGAAGGGAGGATGCGAAACAGTCTAGGAAGAAGGATGATGTGGGGCCTAGTGTGGAAGGAATTCAAAGTAATATTGTTGTTAAACAATCCGGGGAGAGTTCCGGAAAAGTGCAATTGAATATTCAAAATAAGCAAGATCAGCAAAAAGGCAATGGTAACCAAAATAGAAAACGGGATCAGAACCGTGGTCCACGACGTAGAGCTCCAATGTTTGATAATTACACTCCTCTGAATACGTTGCTGGAGAACGTATATCTACAAACCTATAATACTATTTAGTACAAGAAGCCTGCTCCGAAACCGTCATCGGAGAAGCAAATTCAGACTGGGAAATTTTGTAGATTCCACGAAAGCTACGGCCATAACACAAATGAATGCCATCACTTGCAGGATCTCATCGAAAAGTTGATAAGAGAGAGGAAGTTAGAACAGTTTGTGCGGGCACCGCAGTCTGGAGGTGCGGGCCCATCAAATCAAAATCGTGTACCGAATCCAGCTAGACAGGAGGAACCCGCTCGTACTGGCAGGAGGTTGGTGATAAACACTGTTTGTGGTGGTCCTCATCCAGCAAACCGAAGCTGGAAGGAAATGGAGTCGTATGATAGCTCTGTCAGGCATGCGGACTATGAATGTTGTAGTAATTTTGAAGATGGGGCTCCGACCAAACAGAAAAGAACGATGGCAGATGACATCATATTTCGAGGTCGGGATGACGACAGGGTTGAAGCCCCCACTATTGATCCGCTCATCATATCAGCTCAAGTAGGTCCTACTTGGATGAAGAGGATCTAGGTAGACAATGGAAGCTCTGTGAATATTTTGTTTAAACGAGCTTATGACCAGATGAGAATGGAGACTAAAGACTTAAAGCCCTGTCAATCTCGCATTCATGGTTTCAACGGGAGTGCAACTATACCCACTAGAGTGGTGGAATTGCCAGTGGAGTTGGGAATTGGTGAACGCCAGAGAGTCCGGATACTGCAGTTTGTTGTGTTGGATATAAACTACCATTATAATGCTTTCTTGGGCCGACAAGCCCTAGTCGAATTCAGGGATGCCATCGCCCCATGGTGTTTAACTCTGAAATTCCCTACCGACGATGGTGTCGGAGTTGTTCAAGGGGATCAGGCCGCAGGGCGAGCATGTTATGTTGCTGAGCTGCGCGAGGCGTAGCGGAAAGAGAAATGAAAGGGCGTAGAGGAATCTCTCTACGTCCGCTTTGCTGATAATTGACAATTAGCACCTGGGCCCAGGCCCGGGCACCCCAACCAATTCCAAAGAGATCTTCCCGAGAGATACCGAAAGTGAAGATGAAGGTAAAGACAGTCAAGCTTCTCCGGCTGAACTGACGATCGATGTTCCAATCGATGATAATGATGACTCGAAAATGATAAAGATTGGATCTCAGCTAAGCCAACAAATGCAAGAGGAATTGGTTGAATTTCTTTGGTTAAACCTTGATGTGTTTGCCTGGACGCACTTTGATACGTGTGGGATCTCGCCGGACATCGCGAGCCACACATTGAACATTGACCCGCAGTACGTCCCGGTCAAGCAAAAAAGGCGTGGTATGGATCCAGAAAGATATGCCGCCCTTAAAGAAGAGGTAGACAAGCTTAAAACGAATGGGTTCATTCGAGATGCATTATACCCGGAATGGGTGTCCAATCCTGTACTAGTCTGAAAGCTAAATGGAAATGGAGAACATGTGTTGAATACTCAGACTTGAATAAAGCTTGCCCCAAAGATAGTTTTCCACTTCCACGAATTGACCAACTTGTAGACTCAACGGCTGGACATGAAATTTTATCCTTCATGGATGCGTACTCTGGCTATAATCAAATACCCATGCACCTGCCCGACCAGGAGCATACCGGCTTCGTAACCAATATGGGACTCTATTGCTATAGAGTTATGCCTTTTGGACTCAAGAATGCTAGGGCCACTTATCAACAGTTAGTTAATCGAATGTTCGCTAACTAGATTGGAAAGACCATTGAGGTATATATGGACAACATGCTGTCAAGTCTGGATTTTCCACCGATCACATCAGAGACCTGGAGTCAATGTTTAATATCCTCCGAGAATACAGAATGAAGCTCAACCCATTGAAGTGTCATTTTGGGGTAGCATCCGGCAAATTCCTTGGGTTTATCTTCAACGCTCGAGGAATCGAAGCCAATCCCAAAAAAATATGGCAATCAGAAATCTTGAAACTCCAAAAACTATAAAGCAAGTCTATAGTCTCACGGAAAAATTGCAGCACTGAGCAGGTTCATTTCAAAGTCTACTGACAAGTGCATTCCCTTCTTCGATCTGATTCGAAAGGGAAAATGAAACTTTGAATGGACTACGGAATGTGAGAGCGCATTCCGAGCACTAATTCAACATCTCTCCACACCGCCAATCTTGTCAAAACCTATTGATCACGAGAAATTGTACATTTACTTGGCGGTATCAGAAAACACAATCAGTGCTGCCCTAGTTCGGGAGGAGGACCAAATACAAAAGTCGGTCTACTACATAAGCAAGCGGCTACCCGGAGCTGAGAGAAATTATCCGAAGCTAGAGAAATTGGCTTATTTTCTTGTTATTTCCTCGAGGAAGCTCAGTCCGTATTTCCAGGCTCACCCAATCACCGTTTACACCGACCAGCCGTTACGACAGGTCCTTACGCGGTCTGAGACGTTTGGTAGGTTACTCAAATGGAATATCGATTTAAGTCAGTTTGACCTTACTTATACTCCAAGGCGAGCCATCCAAGGATAAGTCCTATCAGATTTCATAGTTGAATTTACCATCCCAAAGGACTTGCACGAAACAATGAATCTCCCAAGTATATCTAGAAGTCGCATACAGATGGTGCATCAAATGACCGTTGCTCAGGTGCAGGGGTTGTACTTGAAACTCCTGAAGGTCGATCTATATGTTATGCTCTAAAGTTCAACTTCCGTGCAACTAATATCGAAGTCGAATATGAAGCCCTACTGGCTGGATTGAAACTTGCAAGAGACTTGAGAATCTTTGTAGTGGAAATTTATTGTGATTCACAATTGGTCGTATGTCAAGTTGGAGGGGAATACCAAGCCAGAGATCGAAGACTGGCCGCTTACCTTGCTCAGGTTCAGGAGACATTGACTCAGTTTGACTATTATGCCATCTATTACATACCACGAGAACACAACCAGAAAGATGATTTGTTGGCAAAGTTAGCCAGTACAGGTGAAGCACAGCAAATGGGACTTGTTCCCGTAGAGACATTATCTTCGTCGAGAATTGATCTGGTGGAAACCGATTGGATATTTGATGTCATTTCCAAGAGGGAGTCATGGATGACTCCATTCAGAAATTATCTCGAGCATGGAACCCTGCCAGAGCGCAGGAATGAAAAGAGACAGATTCTTAGAAAAGCTTCACGGTTCACTATTCAGAATGGAGTCATGTATAGAAGAGGATACTCTGTTCCTTTACTCCGGTGTATCGCTCACCATGAAATCAAACGAGTATTGCATGATGTGCATGAAAGAGAATGTGGCGATCACACCGGGGGGCAAGCTCTTTCCAAAAAAGTACTTCGATATGGATATTATTGGCTGACTATAAATCGTGATGCATCGGATTATGCCAAGAAATGTGATAAGTGTCAGAAGCATGCTCGAATTCCTAGAGCCCCGCCTACCAAGATAACACAGATGGTTAGCCCATGGCCATTCGCAGTATGAGGCATCGATATTATTGGCTCTTTACCTCTAGCCAAAGGTGGTGCGAAGTATGCCATCGTAGCAGTTGATTACTTTACCAAGTGGGCGGAAGCCGAGCCCCTTGCTACAATCACGACGAAGAAGGTGATCAACTTTGTAGTGTGCAACATCATCTGCCGATTTGGTCTCTCACGTACTATCATCACAGAAAACGGGACCCAATTCGACAGTGCCGAATTTAAGAATTTCTGTCAACGATTCTACATTCAGAAAAAATTCTCCGCAGTCGCACACCCTCAAGCGAATGGACAGGTTGAAGCTGTTAATAAATTTATAAAATCCATTCTGAAGAAACGACTGGAAAAATCCTGAGGTAAATGGGTCGATGAACTTCCTATGGCCCTATGTGCCTACCGTACAACCCACAAGTTTGCGACCGATCACACTCCGTTCTCTCTCTCTTATGGTTCAGAAGCTGTTATTTCAGTCGAGTAAGAAGTACCTTCTCATCGTGTGACATACTACGATCCAAAAACAAATGCTATATTACTTGCTGAATCTCTCGATTTTTTGATTGAGAAGCGTGAAGAGGCTGACTTGAGGGCAGCCGCATATCAAAGTCGAGTCGCCCGATTATACAATGCCAAGGTCCGACCCCGAACCTTTGAACTTGGTGATCTCGTACTCATAAGAATTTATCCGGTCCCTTCGCATATGAAGCCAACTTGGGAAGGACTATATGTTATTGAACGAAAGCTCGGAGATGGCACATTCAAATTATTAACCGTTGACGGTCTCACTCTTCCGAGAGCCTAGAACAGCGAGAGTCTTCGTCGCTACTACACATAACATGCTCTGTTTATTTATTCAGTCTATTTTTCATTTGCAATTTTTTTTTGCATTTCGAAATTTGAATTTGTAATAAGGCAAATAACTTTGCCGTATTTTCTTATTTCAGCAATAAAGTGCAATCTCTTCGAGCCAGAGCTGTGATTTACTTGAAATACTTCATATGACCATCACTATGCACGAAGAGCTAAGTTCCATCATACGGTGGAATTTATTCAAATAGGGAGTGATTGTGATACAACCGGTCACTTACTAAGTAAAACCCAAGCTCGGGGACAAGCCATCACACTGAAGTCAAAAAAGGATTGATACACGACAATCCTTTACATAACTCCGGATTCCCAGAGTGCAAACTGGAGTATAAACTTACAAATACGGTTTCGAAGAGGGTGGATCCGTCCACCTAACAACTTCTCCCGTACTTGAACCAAGTTTGAGGAGGATGGACCCGTCTACCTAACGACCTCACTTGTTAACTCAGGGTGGATGTGATCCGACCATCCACGATCCTGATACATCTTTTGTTCCCGGAGTGCGAACGAAATCTTAAAAACCCACAACAGATGTGATAGACCGTCTGTTTACCAACTCCGGATTCCCAGAGTGCGAACCGAAGTATAAACATCAACTGACTCTAAGTTCCCAAAGTGCGAGCTGGAGTATAAACATCACTTAACTCCGGGTTCCCAGAATGTGAACCGGAGTATCAACATAAACACCAACTCCAAATTCCCAAAGTGCGAATTGGAGTATAAACGTTAACTTAAAATCCCCGAAGAGTGGATTGAAGTTTGGACATGAGTCGGATTGGGAACGACCATCCGTAAAATAACTTAAATCCCTGAAGTGCGGATATAATCATCGATAAAAGAGCGAGTATGATTCAACCACTCGAATTCTCCGCATTTTGGCAATCGATTCAACGATGCTGAGCATGATGCATTAAAGGCGAAGTACGACCGCTATCCGATCTTTTCAACTCATCACTGAAACTGGGGAGAGAACTTAAGTGTTAATCGTTGACTGAAGCAGTACAACATCGAAGTTCAACTTAATATCCAATCATGACTTGTGGCCGTGACTTCAGAGCTTGACGGATAAACTCAAACGAGATTCAAAAGTTGAAACTTCACAGGTATACTGAACAAGGAATTCAAATGCTGGAACACTTAAGCAAATAGACATACATCAAGTTCAAAGCAAAATAAAGTTTTATTTCAACTATTTGTGAAAAGAAATTATGTACAAGTTGATTCCAAAATTCCTACTAGCGGGGGTCGAACCCGCATCTATACACGGCCTACGAAAGAAAAACGAAAGTAGATTCCTATCTATTTGCCAAAAATAAACCAAAGAAGCATGTCTACTCTCTCTTCTTTTTCAGCTTCTTCTTCGGTGTAGACCCACTGGAGCTGCCACTTATTTTTCTTTTCGAGCCTTTGCCCTTCGGCGACTGATCTCCAGGAGGGGGCATGATATCAACTTCCTCATCCGAGCTCAAGTGAACGAGAATACTCCCTGAAGGTGGAGTCGGAGGAACTGGATCGATTATAGGAGGCGGGATAGGTACACTGGTATCAATAACTGTACCACCAGGTGATATCATCCTTAACAGGGTTGGACCAGGTGCCGCCATCCCACCTCCAAAACTACCACCACGAGCCGCTGCCTCCATTTCAGCGTTGATTTCGGCCAATATTTCTTCCTCATTAATTACTTGGGCCTCGTTGGAAGCATCAGTGGTTGGCATTGAAGAGCCAGTAGCAGGTGTACTTCCACCCATAACAAATGGTAGGTCCGCAAAGGGGTTGCTGTGATGACCGAGGAGTTCCTCCATCATCTGTTCGTCAAAAATAAGCATGCTCTCCTGCGTTCCATCTGTCGATGCAGTTGTAGTTATGGTGGTCGCTTTAGTGATGATGGCCTCCTGCGCTTGATGTGATTCTTGAGTTGCAGGAGGCACGATTGGTGTAACTCCAGTCACTGGATAGAGAAAAAAAGGGAGAACTATTGGTAACTACTTCGGATGACAATTCCAATTTCGGATAAACATAGAGAATGTTCAGAGTACCTTCCTCAGTTTGACTCATGGACGGCTGAACGTCTTCAGAAACTTGTTCTCTAACCGGAGACAACTATGGCTGATCCGAATTGTAAGCAGGAACTGATTGGGAATCAACCACAGGTGCAGATTCAGGCTGGGTTGGCACAAGAACTTTAGCACTTACCTCGTGGTGCTCAACACCTGAACCTTCTACGGCCTCCGAGTGTTGGGTGCCGAGCCTTTCTTTTTCATGCGAAATCATCGACTCGTGGAGAATCATTCATTCATTTTCATTCAGCATATGATTCTCAAGCTCAAACTCGTCGATTGATTCGCCCAGATGCACTGCCTTCTCCTCCTCAACCAATTGGCCCCAGGCATTGTACAAATGTGCCAGGTAGTCGTCGAGCCAGGCTAGATTTTTGTGCCTCAGTATGTTAGCATTGTAAGTTATCAAGAGATCTTCTATATCCGTCTCTAGCCTGGACTCGGTCGATTTAATTTTCTCCTCGACCTCAGTCTCCACCACACAGACCTTAGCCGTTGCCGCGTCCCGCTCGCCCCAAAGCACTACGGCCTATTCACAATGTTGAAACCTGACTTCTTCGATTTTAATGCGACAACTATATATTTCAATCTATATATTATTATGTCAAATATTCTTGCAGGAATCATCAAAAGAAGCTATTATTATCAACAAGATTAAAAGCTCTTTATAAAATCTAGTGAGATATATTTGTACAATCTCTGATATGGTGATGAAACACACACACACACACATATACTTTTGAAAATCTTGCTTTAAAATAAATATAAAAAAGGTATTTTCAAAATTATATATATTCTCAAGTTCAAAAATAATAAAATAGACAAAGGAACAGAACAATACAGAAATAGACGTCTGTATATTAATTCAGACGTCTGACATCAATTTCAGACGTCTAAATTAAGATAACAGACGTCTGAGTACTATGTTGTAAATTCTTCTATTTCCATATGAAATAGACGTCTGTCACTTAATAACAGACGTCTGTCATCCTAGACAGACGTCTGAATTAAAAGACAGACGTCTAAATTAACTGTTTAGTGTTTCCTTTGATTTTTTGAAATTCAAAATTATTCAGACATCTGTCACTTTTATCTCAGACATCTGAACTTGACGAACTGAAGCATCTCTTCATATAATATCAAAATCTGAAGAGTTGTCTTCTTCACCAAGAGTTGCACTTCTTCTAATAGTTGCAACTATTGAATTAAAACTATTCAAAACTATAAATAGAGATGAAAATCCACTATTTCATATACTAATTCTTTCTATCTATACTTGCTTTGTATTATCATAATCACAAGCGATTTTTCAATTCTCTACTTCCTATCTTTGCACATTCAAATCATCATATCAAGAAGATTATAGGAAGGGTGTACTACATTGACTATATTCGTGTTATTCAAAGAACACACAAGTCAAGAAACAATTTACCAAATTGTATTTGAAGTCCTATTCGGTTGCTTAGGCGGAAAAGTCCTATTCGGTTGCTTAGGCGGAAAGTCCTGTTCAGTTGCTCAGGCGGTGTAATACCTGTTCCTCCGGGTTAAGTGAGGGTTATTCGAGAAATTCCAGAAGCAGTCTGGGACTGGACGTAGAACGAGAAGTTCGAACCAGTATAAAAATCTCTGGTGTCATTTTTATTACTGCCATTTACTTTTATTTATAATTCCGCACTTGCTAGTCGTAGTTTAACTATATTATCGATCAATATACACTTTCATTTGGTATCAGAGCAAGGTCATCACGTAACTATAACACAGTTATCTGATATTTTAATAATATGGACAATAACACTAGCAACAGTTTTACTGAGGGACAAGCCACTACACGACCACCATTGTTTAACGGATTAAATTATAGTTATTGGTCAACTAGAATGAGAATTTTTATGCAAGCAAGTGGATTTGAAACCTGGAATATTATTCAAACTGAATATCATATCCCTACTACAGAGTATGCTACATGGTCTAATACTCAAAAACTAGATGCTACTGCAAATGCAAAAGCAATGAACATGTTATTTTGTGCTTTAGACAAAAATGAATTCAATCGAGTCAGTATCTGTAAAACTGGATATGAAATATGGAATACTCTTAAGGTTACACACGAAGGAACAAATAAAGTAAAACAAAGCAAGATCTCTATGCTTAAAAACCAATTTCAAAATTTTAGAATGAAACAAGGAGAAAGTATTAGTGAAATGTATTCTAGATTCCAGGATATTTATCAATCTCTTTTAGCTTTAGAAGTCACTTTTACTGAATCTGATGTTGTATCAAAAATCCTTAACTCTTTAACTGATGAATGGGAACGAAAAGTCTTAGCTATCGAGGAAGCTAATGATATTTCAACCATAAAAACAGAAGAGTTAATAGGAAATCTAATGTCCTATGAAGTAAATTTGCAGGCAAGACGAGCACAAGCACAGGACAAGAAAACTATCGCTTTTCAAGCAGAAAAAGAAGACTCTGAATCAGAAGATGATATGGCATTTATAGCTAAGAATTTCAAAAAGTTTTTAAAATTCAAAAAGAGTAATAAATTTGGAAATAACAAGGGTTTTAATAAGCCATCAAGTTCATCTCTTGAATGCTACGAATGTCACAAGAAGGGCCACATAAAGAAAGATTGTCCTGATCGGAAGAAAGAGAATAATTTCAAAAAGGACAAATATAAAAAGAAACAAGCCTTCTCAGTTACATGGGATGATACAGAATCTTCTTCATCAGACAGTGATAATGATAGTGATTCAGAACAAGCCAATGTTTGTTTTATGGCAACAAATGATGATGTACCGATTAAGAAAAGAGGAAAATGGATTCTAGACAGTGGTTGCTCAAAACACATGACAGGCAATAAAAATATGTTAACTAACATTATCTACTCAGATGGAGGATCTGTCACTTTTGGAGATAATTCAAAAGGTTACATCATCGGCAAAGGCGATGTGAGCAATGACGGTACATCTAAATTACCTCTTATTACAAATGTCTTATTAGTTAAAAATTTAAAACATAACTTACTTAGTATTAGTCAATTATGTGATAAAGGTTTTAACATAGTATTTTCTGAAAATAAATGCAATATTTTTGATTATAACAAAAATATCATTTTCGAAGGAGTAAGAGATCATAATATTTATATTTTAAATATGAAAATAAATTATAATACAAATATGTGCTTATTAGTCAAAGAAAATGATCCTTGGCTATGGCATAAAAGATTTTGTCATATAAATTTCAAAGCTATTAATAAATTATCCAAAAATAATTTGGTAAAAGGATTACCTAAAATGAATTTTAAGGTAAATAGCATTTGTGATGCTTGTCAACTAGGAAAGCTAACTAAATCTACTTTTAAATCCAAGAAGATCATCTCAACTTTGCAACCTCTTGAATTGTTGCATCTAGACTTATTTGGACCAACTCAGACTCAATCTATTAATCACAATAGATATGTCTTTGTAATAGTTGATGATTTCTCTAGATATACTTGGACTTTATTTATGAAAAACAAAAGTGATACTTTTGAGAATTTCAAAATCTTTGCTAAACGTATTCAAAATATTAAAAATCTAAAAATTAAAAATATTAGAAGTGATCATGGAGGAGAATTTGAAAATGAATTGTTTGAGAAGTTCTGTAATAAAAAGGGAATATTTCATAACTTTTCATTTCCAAGAACGCCTCAACAAAATGGAGTTGTTGAACGTAAAAATAGAACACTTCAAGAATGTGCTAGGACTCTATTGAATGGAACCACTCTTCCAAAACAATTTTGGGCAGAAGCCGTTGCTACTGCTTGTTATGTCCTAAATCGTGTTTCTATTCGACCTTTAACTAAACATACTCCATATGAACTCTTCATCGGTAGAAAACCAAATATATCTTACTTTAAAGTTTTTGGTTCTAAATGTTTCGCTTTAAATACAAAAGATCAATTAGGTAAATTTGATCCAAAATCAGATGAATGTATATTCATCGGATATTCCGAACGAAGCAAAGCATATAGAATCTATAATATAAGAACTAAATCTATTGAAGAAACACTTCATGTTTCATTTGATGAAAATTTCAAAATTAAAACAAATGATGATGAAGACATTTTAATAAATTCAAACTCTACTTTTGACAACATTTCACCTGATAATATCTCTTCTTTAAATCAAATTGAAACTGATTTAAAATCTCCACCAAGAATTTTAAAAGATCATCCAATTCAAAATATAATAGGAGAAATTGATGAAAGAGTTAAAACAAGAAATCAACTAAATCAAATGGGTCATATAGCATTTCTTTCTAATATAGAACCTAAAAATATTAAGGAAGCCTCAACTGATGATTATTGGATTATTGCGATGCAAGAAGAACTAAACCAATTCGAAAGAAATGACGTTTGGGATTTAGTTCCACGACCATCTGATCAATCAATTATTGGCACTAAATGGGTTTTTAAAAATAAAGCTGATGAAAATGGTAATATCACTAGAAATAAAGCTAGATTAGTTGCTCAAGGATATAATCAGGAAGAAGGAATTGACTATGAAGAAACATTTGCTCCTGTCGCAAGATTAGAAGCAATACGAATTCTATTAGCCTATGCTTGTTTTCATGATTTCAAATTATATCAAATGGATGTTAAAAGTGCTTTTTTAAATGGATTTATTAAAGAAAATGTTTATGTTGAACAACCTCCCTTGTTTATACACGAACAATTTCCAGAACATGTTTATAAACTTAAAAAGGCTTTATATGGTTTGAAACAAGCACCTCGTGCTTGGTATGATCGTTTAAAAACTTATTTAATCAATTCTGGTTTTGAAATTGGAAAGATTGATCAAACTCTTTTTATTAAGAAAAAGAAAAATGATATTTTAATTGTTCAAATTTATGTAGATGATATTATTTTTGGATCAACTAATGATAAATTATGTCAAGAATTTTCTAAAATAATGACAAATGAATTTGAAATGTCTCATATGGGAGAATTAACATATTTTCTTGGACTTCAAATTAAACAAATTAATAATGGTATTTTTATAAATCAAGAAAAATATTGTAATAATTTAATCAAACGCTTTGGTATGGAAAATACCTCTGCCAAACCAACTCCTATGAGTACAACCATACATCTTGAAAAAGATGAAAATGGCAAGAGTGTAGACCAAAAGTTATATCGAAGTATGATTGGATCGTTATTATATTTAACTGCTAGTAGACCCGATATTATGATGAGTGTCTGTTTGTGTGCACGATTTCAAGCCGATCCTAAAGAATCACATATTAGAGCAGTGAAACGTATTTTGCGTTATCTCAACAAAACCAAAGATTTTGGACTATTTTATCCGAAAGAATGTCCTTTTGAATTAGTATCATATAGTGATGCTGATTTTGGAGGAAGTCGGACGGATAGAAAAAGTACAAGTGGGACTTGTCACTTTATTGGACGGTCTCTAGTATCTTGGTTCAGTAAGAAACAAAATTGCGTATCACTTTCTACTTGTGAAGCAGAATATATATCTGCAGCTTTGGCATGTGCTCAAGTAATTTATATGCAACAAACTCTTCAAGATTTTGGTTTTAACTTATCTAAATCTACAATCTTCTGTGATAACTCTAGTGCTATAAATTTATCTAAAAATCCAGTAAATCATTCACGGACAAAACATATTGACATTCGTCATCATTTTCTTCGTGATAATATTGAAAAAGATATAATCAATCTAGAATTTATATCTTCGGAAAATCAATTAGCAGATATTTTTACAAAACCTTTAAATGAAAACATTTTTGTAAAATTGAGACGAGAACTTGGTATTATCTCTCTCAACAATTTATGAAGTTTACTTCAGCTATTCTATCTTTATTTAAATTTTTCTTTTACCCACACATATTATTTCTGGTTAACATTAAATTTTGTCTTCTTTTAATCTTAACCATTTATTTTTTAGCTTTTAGTTGTATATAAATTTCTTTTTACCAAAGAAATTTTTTTTCAGTTTATCTATTTTTTTACAAAGGTGAAAATACAAATATGTTTTTGAACTTTGCATTATTCTTATATTCCATGGCTGGTTCATCTTCAGATGAGCCCTCCTATACATCTGAGTTTTCTTCAATTAATTTCGAAACTCCTAGTTCTGGGTCTTCCGAACTTCCGACTCCAACTCCAGCTTATATTCCGATATGTCCACCACAAAGTCATCATACGGGATATACGCCGGAAAATAAACGTTCGCGAAGAAATTTATTTCCATCTCCATCTACTAAAGAAAAGATAGATGATTTACATCACTATCAGAGGGAAACACTTGATCTTCAGCGAGAAATGTATTTTGAACAAAAGAGTCATGGAAGACGACTCAGTTTTCTTGAACGATGTGCTGCAAAAATATGTGGTTCATCTCCGATCAACACAAATGCACATATTCTCTCACCTCAACGTCCTCATGTATCCCCAAATTCATGGGAACGTCAACCTCAATGGTCTCCTATTTATCAGTCTGCTGAACAAAATCAACACGAATCATCCAAAGGGAAGTCTCCGAAGTCTCCAAAAACTCCAAAGACTCCTAAATAGATAATATATATGTCTGTATGTTTGTTTTGTTGACTTATTCTTGTATTATGTTCTTATCAATAGAAATAAATAATCTATATTTTTTTAAAAAAAAAAAAAAAGGGCCTAAACTAAAGAAAATCTTTTATCAGACATACAGACGTCTATATTTTTCAACAGACGTCTGTAAAAACAACTACTTTTTCTATCTTCAGACACACAGACGTCTGAGTCATTTTTCACAGACGTCTAAATCTGTCTATACTTTTGCAGTCAACTTTTAGCCGTCTGTTTAAAGATAACAGACGTCTATTATTCATAATAGACGTCTAAACATAAAAAGATCAAACGTCTGAATTTAGTGCAAAATGTTTTTTGCTCTCTGTTTTATTTTAAACCTTCTGAGCCGTCTGTCTATTATATTTAGACGTCTGTCATACATCTTAGACGGCTGTCATAAATTTTTAGACGTCTGTTCTTCTAGTCTATGTTTTTATTCTACAGACTTTCAGACGACTGTTTAATTTTCAGACGTCTGAAACCCTGTTAAGAAGAAAATCTACATACGTTTTTTTTTTCAAACGGTTTATTTTTTTCTTCTCGTCTCTCAAACTCGAAACCCTAGTTTTTCATTTTTCAATGGCACCCAAACCTAAGAAACAAAAAGGAGATTCATCTCATCAACCTCCTCACATTCTTCCTTCAGAAGATCAAATTGAAGCTTGGTTATACCACGAACCTCGAAGCATGGCTCGTTACAAGCATTTATGTTCTCTTCAATCATTTCATGGTATCTTTCATAATCTTGATCATTTTCCTTTCTACAAACTTAGGCTCTATACTGATAGATCTCAGATTACAAGCCTTATTGATTTCAAAGATAATCAAGTCAACATTTGCAGACTTAGTGTACTATTATTTCTAGCGAATGTTAACAATCCAAAAATTAGAATTCATCGAGAAAAAGGAACGCTTTGGACAAGCGTTTTTGGAAACATTCTGCAAATAACTCCTTCTGACATTGGACGAATTTTAAAATGTAGCTCGGAAGGGGTCGACATAGATGACTTTAAGTTAGAAGGAGAAGAACTTAAACAAATCGAATATTATCTTTTTGAACCTGAAAAATCCACAGATAGATCAAATCATCTTCGTCCTCGACCTCGACTATTGCTTAGAATGCTAATAAAAACAATTTTTCCCCGACAAGGAAGCCATGAGGTCATTTACGATGATGAAGATAAAGCTCTTCAATCAATTCTATCCAATACTCAAATCAATTGGGCTCAATACTTTTATGATGCTTTTTGCACTTATCATGACTCCAAGAAACGCTCAATTATCTATGCTCCCTATATTACTCGAATTTTAAGTGCCTTCTCTATTCAAAGTCCATCAATTGAATTTGAAAAAATCAAGGTATCCAACATTCGCTTCTTCAGTTTAATGGGATTACCAGAATCTCCTCCAACATTTCCAACATTTAATGATTATAAAGCGGAACAACTTGCTTTACAAAAAGAGAAAGGAAAAGCAAAAGTAAGTAGTTCCGGACATAATGGAAATGAAGACAATACTGAAAAAGAAAAGAATGATGAAGAAAGGGAAAATGAAGAAGAAGATGAAGATGAAGCTTTTGAGCAAGCTTTTATCCAAAGCCCAAATTCGGAAAATTTCGAGATAGAACTAATTTCTGGTACTTCTCGCTCGTATACTAAAAATGAAAAGCTCAAATCCGACATCATTATTTCTCAAAATCAAAAGAAAATTTCTCAACAAATAGCACAAGGCTTTTCTTCCATCAATTCTAGATTCGATTACTTTGATGCCAAAGTCGAAGAGAATGCACGAGAATTGAGAAATATCAAGACAATTCTTCGTCAATTATGGAAAAAGTCTCATGGATCCTCACCTCCTTCTTCTCCTTCTTGGGGAGAATGGTGAATGAAGATGGTTCTCTTTTGGTTTCTCTTTTGGTGTCTCTTTTGGTTCAATCTTCTCTCATATATTTTTTTTGGTTCAAACAATGGTGAATGATAAGATTGTATAATTTTATCTGTTTTTTTTTTTTTTTTTTTTTTAAAAATCAACTATGATGTATCCTAAACATTGTTTTGTTTATATCTTGCTTGGTTTGTTTAAACATCTCTTAATTAGTGTGTTATTCACAGTTTTGTTATTTTTTTTATCCAAGTCAACCCCAACAATTCTTTTTGTTAATGACAAAGGGGGAGAAATAATTATATTTCTGCTATATAATATGGTCATATTGACAGGGGGAGCAAAAGGTATGATTATAACTAATCGATGAATTATATAGTTGTCATCATCAAAAAGGGGGAGAATGTTGAAACCTGACTTCTTCGATTTTAATGCGACAACTATATATTTCAATCTATATATTATTATGTCAAATATTCTTGCAGGAATCATCAAAAGAAGCTATTATCATCAACAAGATTAAAAGCTCTTTATAAAATCTAGTGAGATATATTTGTACAATCTCTGATATGGTGATGAAACACACACACACACATATACTTTTGAAAATCTTGCTTTAAAATAAATATAAAAAAGGTATTTTCAAAATTATATATATTCTCAAGTTCAAAAATAATAAAATAGACAAAGGAACAGAACAATACAGAAATAGACGTCTGTATATTAATTCAGACGTCTGACATCAATTTCAGACGTCTAAATTAAGATAACAGACGTCTGAGTACTATGTTGTAAATTCTTCTATTTCCATATGAAATAGACGTCTGTCACTTAATAACAGACGTCTGTCATCCTAGACAGACGTCTGAATTAAAAGACAGACGTCTAAATTAACTGTTTAGTGTTTCCTTTGATTTTTTGAAATTCAAAATTATTCAGACATCTGTCACTTTTATCTCAGACATCTGAACTTGACGAACTGAAGCATCTCTTCATATAATATCAAAATCTGAAGAGTTGTCTTCTTCACCAAGAGTTGCACTTCTTCTAATAGTTGCAACTATTGAATTAAAACTATTCAAAACTATAAATAGAGATGAAAATCCACTATTTCATATACTAATTCTTTCTATCTATACTTGCTTTGTATTATCATAATCACAAGCGATTTTTCAATTCTCTACTTCCTATCTTTGCACATTCAAATCATCATATCAAGAAGATTATAGGAAGGGTGTACTACATTGACTATATTCGTGTTATTCAAAGAACACACAAGTCAAGAAACAATTTACCAAATTGTATTTGAAGTCCTATTCGGTTGCTTAGGCGGAAAAGTCCTATTCGGTTGCTTAGGCGGAAAGTCCTGTTCAGTTGCTCAGGCGGTGTAATACCTGTTCCTCCGGGTTAAGTGAGGGTTATTCGAGAAATTCCAGAAGCAGTCTGGGACTGGACGTAGAACGAGAAGTTCGAACCAGTATAAAAATCTCTGGTGTCATTTTTATTACTGCCATTTACTTTTATTTATAATTCCGCACTTGCTAGTCGTAGTTTAACTATATTATCGATCAATATACACTTTCACACAAGCCTCTTGGGCCGCTCTATTTGCATCATCTTTTTCTTTGATGATTTCGGAAAATTTAGTTTTAAGCTCAGCAAGTTCTTTCAGAGCAGTGTCCCATTCAGCAGTGACCGTGGTGTTTCGGTGGCCCATCTGCTCCACCAAGGCAAAGTGTGTCTGCCTCATCCTCTCCATGGCTAAGTTCGCCTCATTGGCCTTTTTGGTGGCCTCTATCTCTGATTTCCGAGAGGACTCGGCTTCATCGTTAAGCACTTGGACGATGCGGTCCTTATGGGCGAGATCAGATTCTAACTTTTCGATTATTTTAGCCCGTTCGAAGGCCACCTTCGACGCTTTCTCTGCAGCCTTCGCCCACTCTTTATACTAGGAATAGATATCATGAATGTAATCATGCATTGTGTTCTCCGCCTCCGATGGAATTCTCTTTAAGTGAGGGGGAAAAATGTAGCCGTCAAAGCATATGTTGGGGAAATCTTTCTTTAGCTGAGCAATTTTAATAGACCCTTCCCCAATGGGCTTGGTGATGGCTTGTTCAATGACGACTGGAGGCTCAACCTCAATTCTATGGCGTTGCGACTCGGACTAAGAAGCATGCGAAGATGGTTTGTGATGAGGGGGCTCTATCGGATGTTTTCCTTGGCCCGATGGTTGTGTAGGGATTCTAGAAGGAGGAGAGCGGGATCGGGATCGATGTCTGTAGTCCCTATCCCTATCTCTGTCATGACGTTCCTGGCTAGAGTACCCGCGATCGCGATCTCTATTTTCCTCTCTCCTACGTGAATCATAATATGAAGAAGATCGGCGAGCTAAGCGAAGACTCCCTAACATCGACCCTCGTTCGGACATCGTACCTGTAAAAAAGAAAGAAAATCAGACTTAGTGGTTTCTTGAATTGAACAACTTATGATTGGAAATCGTGTACTGCTGTGAAGTTTGTATGTATGTGCAACCCCTCGACCAACCGGAAATGTCGGCCGCACTTATAGGAAGCGACTCGCTTAGGTCAAGAGCACTATCAAGCTCCTCCAACTCGGTGTCGTGTTGAAGTGACACGTAATCCGGAATCGGAATATCGGCAAGCCCTTCAAAAGGACTCTCTGTTGGCGAAGAAGGAGCCTCTGCGATTCTAATGTCGGGAACCGGCAAGGAAACCACAGCTGATTTCCACCTCGAAGACTTAGGACGTTTGTAAGCAGCGGCCTTGCCTTTTCTTCTTCCTTTTGTCGCTTGAAATCCGACCGAAGACCCAGCAACAAGTTCATCATCCGTGGGCGTTCTCTCTTCATCACCCCTTTCAGTTATTACGATCTCGGGTGTTTTGCATTTCATCCGCTTCTTCGGGGCCGCCCTCAGTGTTCCTTCAAGCCTTATGCTTTGATTCCGCTCGATCAGTCCAACAATTCTCAAGTTTCCGTCGGTTAGAACCGAATCGATGTCCCTCATTTCACTTGGAATTTCTTGAAGGACCCTTACTATTTCTTTGAAGTACCCGCCTTCAGGTCGTGAAATTGCGGCTGTAAAGAAAAGAAGATATTAGTTTTACATCAACTACTGTTATCTTGATAACTCTTGGATAAGACTGCAACACTTACGTCGGACTAGCCATCGGCTGGCAAATCCTAGGGGGCATCGAACGTAGAACCATTCTATTTTAAAGTAACTAAACCTTGTCCAGGATCCGGTTACTACTTGACAATTCCTGACCGCCTCCAGGAATGTAAAAGATGGACTATCTCCCCTACTCTTGAAGTTAAAAAGATATCTAATCTCTGTTGGAGCCGGTGGCCGAAAGAGATGCTCCATGAATACAATAAATAAACTGTTTAGCGTAGCGTATCCATTGGGGTGTAGTTGTGATGGAGCGATTCCGAGGAAAGACAACACTTCCCTAATGTATTGATTGAACGAAGGAAGTGTTCCTGCTGTGCACGCATGACGATTGAAGGCAGTAAACCCCTCTGGGGAGCATGTAGTCTATCATTTGGTCCTGGTAATAGTACATCGTCCAACGACAAACCGTGCCTTAGGCATATACGACCCAACATGTCTTCGAACACGTTAGACGGCACGGAATCCTATGGATTCATAATAAACTTGGCCCCAGGCAGCTCGTCCGGAGCTGGGTCTATAACTTCGGTCGCGATGGCCGGAATCTCTAGGACAAAAGGAGATGAATCCTGAAGCTCTTGCTGTTGTGAACTTGTGGATTCCATAGCTAATCAACTTATTAGAAACCATCATTAGACAATAAAAACCCAAGTGTTCCCCAGTGTGATGTGCGTGAATGTGAATGTGCAAGTGCAGTGTTACATGTTACTTGAGAAATTCTAAAGAGTTAAAGAAAACATGCAAACAACGAGGCTTCGAAATTCAACTGGAGTGACCGTCATCGTTGACCGTCACAACCGTGCCATCCAGACTTGAGCGACCGATCCAAGTTAGAGTTTATTGAGTTCAGTTAAGTTATAGTTTCGTCAATGAGCTTCGAAGGATAGTCAAATATACAGTTTAATAGTTAAATCCAGTTATGCAAGGCTGAAGCTCGTCGGAGTCAAACGTTTAAGTATGTAAACGGTCATCAGTTCGTATCCATCAAGTCGCAAGTTCGAATCGGTTACCAGATGTATAGTTCGTATAGATCGAGTAGGTCAGTTCGTATCGATACTCCCTTTCGAATCGGTCTGAAGCTTTCACTTCGTATCAATAAGAACCCTATTGGCTTCATATCGATCGAACCACGTTGGCTTCGCATCGATCAGATTGTAAAAAGAAAACTCATATTGATCAAAAGCCCCCAACTTCGTATTGATCCCAACCTATGAAATTCGTATCGATTGCCTGTTACTGGTTTCGTGTCCATTGAAAGCTACTTGATTTCGTATCGATCAACTCCAATCGATATGAACCACCGTCTCTCCAAGATCGACACGAAGCTCACCATTTCCCTGATCAACGACCCACCAACACAAAGTTACTGTCGAGACTTGATACGAAGCCAAGCCCTCTCTTCTCCTCCATTGATACGAAGGTTCTTCTTCCTTAAACAGAAACATCCCAGACCTTCCTCAACCTCGCACAAGATCAACTCCTCCAAACAACATTCTGTCACGAATTCGAATGGAATGACACTAGAATTCGAATCTCATTATTTATTTTTAGAGTTTGTTCGATTATTTAGCTGATTTCAACGATTAGTTTAGGGGATTGATGTTTAGTACGATTCGAAGGCAAGCACAGTTTTCCTTTTCCTGGGACTCTCAATCGATGCAAAAGCTATGGGAAAGATGAGCATGTAAAATTTCTCTAAGCATAGAGCCACGTATATATATGGAGGATAAAAAACGATTCGACTCCCAGTCATCGCGACCGCTTCCAACCGGTTCTTCCCAGGTCGATACGAATTGGCTATTCGTATCCAACAGCTTGTGCTTCATCGATAAGAGATGTGCAACGGATATTTCTCTAAAACATTGGGTTCCATCGATACGAAGCACTTATTCGTATCCACTGTTTTCGACTCCATTCGAGACGCATCGATACGAATTACACTGTTCGTATCCATCAACGTACAACCCATAAAGGCTCGTATCCATCGATATGAATAGTGCACAGAGGACCGGTCAATCTGTTCTCATACTTCATCAGTCTATTGATACAAACTGCAACTTCGTATCCATCATTTGGAAAATTGCAAGAAATTCATGGCCATCGATGCGAAAATTGCGTTCCAACTTCTAAAATCGATCCAGGTGAGGATCGATGCGATGAAATACATGGAAACAACCATCAAGCATTGTTACAACTCGAATTTCACATTGATTCAGGAGAGGATTGATGTGAAAGTCGACACAAAAAAAACTGAAAACCTGACAACGACTCGGGAACGTCCGAACGTTAACGGGAGTCAGGTTAACCTGCATTAATGAATAATGAACTAACATCCAATCTTTAAAATTGACAGGAATTGAATACTTGTCTGATGACAATTACAACAACAAACAGATAATCTCCATCATAAGGCAATCAGTTACAACAGCACATAGTACGACAGTTGGCAGTCCACAGTTCATAGTTTACCCAATCTATGGGTCAATCAAAGATTACAACTTCCAACGAGGAAACGATAACTGTTTAACAAGTTAGATGGAACTTTCCAGAGTGAAGATTGTAGCTTTTCAAAGCACGTCGTGTTCTCATAAGACGTACTTTGGGGGGCAAATGTTATCCCGCCTTTTGGCAAGGCCGTGATACCAAGAACTTGACTGGAGACTAAGGAAAGTCCATCCCGGAGATCGGTTAAGGTTTGCTATGGATATCGATAAATTTTGTCTGAGTTCGGATTGAGCCACAATTGACAAGACATGACAAGCGAAGCTATGAAAGCCAACGTCCCGAATTTCAAGTCAATCGGAGTTCGTATGATCAAGATATGATCGATGCAAACTAAGGAAATCAACACAGTCGCATCATTTCGTATCCATCCTCATGCATCCATCTGTTCGAATCCATCGTATTCCACCTTGTTCATATCCATAAGGCAGCCAGGGAACATCTGACTTCGTATCGATCTTATTCGAATCGATTAGAGGCGCGAGATTTCGTATCGATCAGAAGAACAACACTTTTCATATCCATCGACCAAAGGGCTTTCTTTGTATCCATACAGCGTTGACTCTTCGCATCCATCCATCGATGTCATATCGCATCCATCTGTTCGTATCCATCATATTATCAGTTGTTCGTATCCATCAAGTTGGAACAACTTCGATCGATACGAACAAGACCACACAATCGATACGAACAGAGCCACAGTGCTCGATACGAACTGAGTCACTTCCATCGATATGAACTGAGCTGCATCTATCGATACGAACAAGGCTGCTTCCATCGATACAAACAAGGATGCTTGCATCGATACGAACAAGGCAACGGTCTTCGATACGAACAATGCGAAAACCTTGGGATGACTCAGTCAACTCGGCATCAAAAGTGGAGCGACCCAAAAATCAAGTGCCACGTCAACTCGGAGGCGCATGCTCAACATCGATTCGAACAGAGCGATTCGAAAGGGTCGATTCGAACTAAACAGCCTACAGAAGACTCGAATTCGTATCGATCATAACTTGCGATACACAAGTCCAAATGCTATGAAATTTTCACAGGAGCTTACGTACAACTCAAAGAACGTCCCTGCCAAATTTCGACTCGATTGGACCACATCTTGATCGATATGAAACACTTTCGTATCGATCATGGACCGAGTGCAAATCACGTGGGATCGATCGCGTGAGCCCACCCACGTGCCAGAGGTCTCCCGAGATCTGAGCGAGATATTTGCATCCTACGCCTATAACACCCTAGAGCTTACATAAAAGGGATCTTTTGGCTCTCCGACGTCCAGACTTTGCCGAAAACATTTTTGCACTACAAGGCTGCTGTTGTACTCGAATTTCATCATTGTAATCCTCTGTAACCAGTTGTAATTAGCAAGAAAACATCAATAAAATCATCAATTTCATAGTGGACGTAGGCAACACGCCGAACCACTCTAAATTTCTGTGTTTCTGCGTATTTTCTTATGTTTTTTGAAGTGTTTGTTAGATAATCCACATTTTCCATTTAATTTCTTCATTTTATCTCTTCAAACTCTTCCAAAGAGTGTTGTGCCCAATTTTGGTACAAACAGATGTGTTCCAGGCATATACCAAGTCAACCCATAGAACAGAATAAGGAAAAGCTATTCCATTCCGATCTGATACCTTACTAAGTCAATCAAAGGCAGTAAGGTATCAAAAGGGCATTGCGGCTTGAGAACCAAACAACATTCATCACTGCATCTTTCGCAACAATATCATGAAGATCCACGGCAGTTTTTTATCATCCCTTTCATGGCATTTGCCATTCTGAGAGAGATGAGACCGACCTATGCAGGCTTGGGCTTCTAACCCAACATTTCAGACATCTCGTTTCAAATTTCCAAGATCTCGCCAATATCATGATTTCCCACCAAAAACCCATCATCAATCTAAGCACAATGAACATGCACCATGGATAAGTGACAAGTTGCAAAATATGAAGGCGGAGATTGATGGAAAATACTAAAGTTGATTACAGCAAACAACAATACACTTTTGATACTATAAAAGGAAAAACTAAAGGAAAAAAAAGGATCTTCTTTTTCAACTTCTTCTCCTTCCAAAAAAAAATGAGACATTGTATGCCTTTAAGGCCATTGTAATCCTTTGTAATAAAAATGCAAAGATATAGTGGAATATCCCATGGACGTACGATTTACATTAATCCTAACCACGTAAAAATATCAGTGGCTTTTACTTTTATTATTCTATTATCCAATGCTTTCCTATGTTATTGCAAACCATTTCGACATTTTAACAATTAATTGAAGTGCGACTACTCGACTGTGTAAGTATCCAGCAACACAGTCGCTTCCTACAGGTGAATTTAACATAGATTAAATTTACTGATTCCAATTCGTGAAAGCAATTAGTCACTGGGTTGCTTCACAATCCAGTTGAGTGTGGTGAAGCCAAAAAACTTTACTAATAAGTTTTATCTTTGGATCATATGCAAGACCATTTTACTAACAATAATTTCTAGAAGTTAAAATTTAAATGAAATGTGGAATCACTTCGTGCCTAGTTGTTAGCATAATATTTGTTTGTTATTTCAAGGAAACATTATATCATATATATTTATATATGCTTGAAATGAAATATTATATATTCTATATATAATAAAACATGATTATAACCTTCATCTTATATAGAAATCAAATGTACTGGGTTATAAATACTATGTTGTGAAGTTTAGCTATAAAAACAAAAAAATATTATAAGCATTAGTATTTATGATAAATTAATACTCCAAAGGAAATTTACATCTAATGTATGAATGGGTCTTTGAATAAAAATCATGGCCAAAGTTTCAAACTATGATATCATGTGAAGAATAAATGTAAATGAAGGTTAATTACATGAAAAAGACAAGGTGAATGTGATGAATTATTGAATTAATGTTAAGTTAGGGATTAAACATTATAATTTTTTGAAGGAGAAGGGGAATAAAAGATTTTTCCATTCAATTAATTATTTTGTAGAATTTATAGAAAAATAATAAATATTAGTAATGGACATAATTGATGGTTTAACTTTTGTCTTTGTAGAACAATACATAATCTAACTAGGAGTAACATAAAGTTTCCATAAATTTTGGTTCATTAATAAAAAAAATTAATTTAGCTATTTCTTGCATTTTACAAGTCATTTTTTTTACCACATATCATCATTCCTTTCATTATAATATTTGTTTCTTCTACCATGTGTGTGTATATGGGAAATTTTATTGGGACATAAGTTAGTGATACAATGGATCTCTATCATTGTATTTTCCCTGATTTCCACCTCCTATATAAGGAGAAAAAGATCCAATGGTCCAGATCTATTTCACCAGTTGTGTTTTATTTTGTATCCAAATAGTCGCTCCTTACACACACACCCCTATTTTATAAAATACTTTGTTTTGTTTTATAATATAGCCATCTATAATAAATCCACAACAACAATAAAAATCTATTATTATTATTTTGCTTCTTTGACGAGTCTGTTCACACCAATTGATCAAAATTTTATATTCATTGAAATAACATGTGATGTATTTTGTATACATAAGCATGTTGTTAGACAACGACATTAGTTTAATGTAAGAGAAGGTTATTATTGCATTATTTTAGTTATTATGTTTGCATAAGTATTTAAAGCAAAGGAGACAAATAATTTTGGCTCTTATAAGTTTTTGACTATAAAATAGATAAGACTACTTATAATTTTCATAAAATATTACGCCATATGTATTAGAAAATATAATGTTTCAAATCTACTATAATATCTTCTCTGATTTACAAACTATTGTGTAATGTTATAAAGTGCAATAACTCAAATGTTGAAATTTTATTTTTGTAAACCAAATTTGAATATAACGTCGCTTTGAGCACAATTTCTCTACTCCATGTTTAGAACACTATTCCTAAACCAAATTGTATATGTATTGAAATTTACATGTTTAACATGGGATAAACTATATTAAATTAATATCACTTACATTTGGAAATTAACTCATAGTCATGCTTAATAATATAATATTATCAAATTAGGGACAATATGTGCTTAATATTACCGTTTACCATATAAAACCACTATGCTATGACATATCAATTATACCTTATACGGTTTAAGATATTTTATATAGGTTTATTGACAGTTGTTTGTTAATAGCATCCAAGAAAATATTATTCTAAAATTTACAACTCATAAAAATGCACTATTAATCTCGTATATCTAAAAAATCTAAAATATGAATCACTAAACAAATTATAAGGTAAATTCTGTGTGCATAGCACGAGTTCGCACTAGTTTTTAATTTGTTCAATAGGCTGAGACACAATGCATGTAATCTTAATGTATCCTACTACAATCATCAGACAAATTAAGGTTATTGCATATATCAATAATCGGGACAAAATATCTTAATTTGGCTATGGAAATTAAATTAAAGTTGGGAGCGAAAGGAAACTATTAGTGTTTGGCTGAGGGAAAAAAATAATTATACAAAATATTTTGTTTTAAACTATTTTGAAATGGTCTCCCATCTTTTAATTGCGTGATATGCATAAGACATTTTGGGCATTGCTATTATGGGCCATTACCTTTTACTCATTAGTCCAATAACCAAGTGATTTCGTGAATAAAATAGTCTAGAAGCATAAGAGTATTACTATACAATTTACAAACACATTCATCTCCATTAGTGTATGGTTCTATTATGTACATAGTTCCTTTAGACTTTTGAAAGACAATTTTTTTCAATTTTAACTAAACATTGTGATAATGATCCAAAAAGCAATACACCTAACAGTATGTATGTATGTATGTATGTATGTATGTATGTATGTATGTATGTATGTATGTATGTATGTATGCATTTCAAGTTTTGTGTCCTTGATTTGTGCTCAATTCTCTTTCTAATACATATTGCGGAATTTGATATTTTTTTAGGTGTGATCTACTTTAAACAACATTTGTACAAAACATTATCTAATTCCAACACAATTTAACCATTGAAATTAGTTATGCAGTACATTATACATATAAATTATTTATTATAGTAATTATTTGTAAATCATTAAGTTTTAGAGGTTAAGTGATATCATCATAATAAGGTTACTTACAAATATATATTGATGATAAGTAAATCACAATAGAAAATTTTGGTTGAATTCCAACAATCGAAGATATCAAAATATGCACTGACACAAATTATGGATAACAAAACCTAAGGGTGGATCCCTCCTCTTATGGATGTGTTGGTGTAATTTTCATCATGTAACAATAACCCAAAGTTACAGAGAAAAACTCCGGAAGTATAAATGAGAAGAAAAGTCGACCAAAGGCAAGGTGTCTAAGCTAAAAACAATAACAAAGAAAAGTGTTGGAAAGTAAAGACACAAAGATTTATGGTGCCTTTTCTCTACGTTCGCTGATGAGAATCATTTTACTACTTTGTCAATAAGCAGGTGGATTTACAAGCTTTTAATATCTTCGTCCACCATTAATAAGTGTTCTCTAAAAGCTTAAGTCTCATAAGTAAGGAAAATTATGGTAGAACGTGTGTGTGTGTGTATTGTCTATGCGCATGTATTTGAATTTTGAACTAAATTTTAATTTTTTATTTTACCTTCAAACACCAAATCAAAGTTTTCAACTTGTTTCGTGGTAGACACTTAAAACTTATATTTGTCGAAACTTGCTAAAGGTTGGTTTATTAGTGAGGCATCCATAAACCACCATCAATTTAAGGTTATTCACCATGTACTATAATTATGGTTGTTTATTTTAAGATTAAATGACATTACTCGCCACTTGAAACTCAACCCTTTCTCTTAAGTTCTTCACAATCATTTAACTAATGAAAGTTATAAAAATATTTGGAGTACTAATTTTTTGATAGCTTACTTGAAATTGAAGGGTTGATTATATGCCAAGTCAAACAAAAAACATTTTTCATTAGATCTCAATCATGTAAGAAACCGAAGTAGGTGATGTGAAAATTTAATGTGTGGCACTGACTCATGAACCTAATTTTTCTAAGATTTCTTAAAATTAGCAAATATTCATTGTGAATGAATTTTATCCAACTGTTGCCTAGTTAGTACATTTTTGGTAACAAAAATGATACGGGTTACAAAATGTAACGACCCGGAATTTCGGACACTTCGTATTTAAATATCTGAATTATTTAAATATTTGAATCTTTAATTAAATGTTATTAAAATGATTTAATAAGAATTCTAATCCCCTTTCAAATCATAACTAGTGATGGTAAACTTGTTTCGGAAAAATGTTTTAAAAAATATATACTTTCGAAAAATATCGATAATATGACCGAAAATCATTTTATCGATAAACAGTTATTTTCTCAATGGAAGTTGTTCAAACTTTTTACATATGTCTAAGTAATCTTTACACATGTTTAAGTAATCATTGAGGAGTTAATTAGTAACTAAAAATATTTTCATGTTTGTGGATAACTAAATAGAAATGAGCAAATAAGGGAAATGAGCAAAAATGGAAATAATTAACTCTTAAGCTAATATCTAATGAACACATCAACCACTAATTAAACACTCTCCTCTTCATAAAGAATGGAAGGTTCTAGAAAGTTCTATTAGGATAAGGGATGATATTATGGTAAGGCTATAATAGTAATTAGCCTAAAAGGAGAAGTGACATAAAGTAAAAGTAAGCATAAATGGAAATGCTTAAGTGTTAAGCAAATGATAAAGTAGATGTGGTGGGAGGTAAGCCTTTCAAGGGGGTGAGAGTAAGCTTATGCTTCACCATTCGAAATATATAAATATAGGGGAGATGTTCACTTAATAATCACAAATAATTTTCTAAACTTGAGATGAAGTAGGAGGGTTGAAAATGGTGCAAGTGCTTAAGCACTAATCCACTAATTACTCTCTAACTTTTTCAAAAGTTAACCAAATCTTCTCTAATCTATTTTAAACTTTGGCTTTGGGCCTAAGACATCATGGGAAGCATGATTCATAAGTAATAAGTGGGAGGAGGTGAGAGGAAGAGGGGGATCCATGGATGGGCCGTGAGCTTGGGAAGAGGAGGAAGAAGGTGGCTTTGGTTAGGAAGTGCTAAAGGTTGGAATTTAGGCTTGTGTTGATGGAAGGAGGTGGTTCTTTGCTTTTTGTAGCTTTGTGCTTGGGTTAGGCATGGATCTAAGTGAGTTATCTCACTATCTCTTAAGTATATACTAGTGTGAACCCGTGCTACGCACACGGATTGTCACAATAAGGTTGCATTGGAAAAATTGTAAAATATTATGTTATTTAACCTTGCAATGATTTGTTTCAACTAAAATATAAAATACTATTAATTGAAACTTAACTATTGTATACAACTCTATTAATTTAGCAAGTAACATAAATATACCAGCAAGTAAAGATGATCATATTGTTCTATAAACATGTAGCGGGGTGGAATAAAAGAAGCGCATTCTTGAATGAGTACAATTCATTTGTCAGCAGATACAGATGTCAATTTATAGACCATGTAGGAGGAGATAAAAAAATACGTAAGCTAAAATAGCTAGCATTTTCACTTTATATTACAGACCAAAGATGTAGAGATGTTTCTATTGTACGCAGTATAATATAAGATTAGATAGTTCCTACTTTACCAGTCATAAAAGCATGGATTTGTTGGAAATATACTTTAGCCGGCATGCATCTGTTGATTCATTTGTCAACCTTCTTTACTCCCTTCATGCAAAGGGAAACTCTCGTTTGTGTATCAGTCCTGAAAAATTAGAAAAAATGGAATAAAACAATCTTAAAAACAACATGTATTTCTACATTCAGTGTATGACTATGCCTGTTTAAATACATAATTTTTGAGGAATGCCATACTCATAACCCAGAATATTGATAATGGTAAATACAAAGCCTTCCCGGATAAAATAAGTGACCACTTTTAAAATCAATTTGACACAAACAAAAGGTAGAAGTGTTTTGAAATATGGAGGAGTACCTGGAAACAAATAGGCATACTGTCTCCTTATGTATCTGCTTGCACACATGCATATGTGTGTCTACTCTGTATAGAAATTTTTTTAATGGCAATCGATATTTGTAGTGTTGCGATGGGAAAAAAATCATTATATCCAAATTAAATATCGGTATATTACGATGAGTATAGGATAGATTGAAACCTAATAGTCCATCCTACATTTAGAATTTTACCATATAAAATTTGATCCTCATTATACTTATGATTATATGTTCTCGGTCATTGTAGCAAAGTTCTTCGGAAAATGCCTAAATACTAAAAATTGCATTGGAGTTTAAAATGAATGTTGACTCACAGTATTGCACAATATAATATTACTGGATTGTAAGGTAATAGTTAATTAAAAGGAGAAGAACAACACATAATCTAGGTTTTGAAATTCGTATATAAAGTGTTAAATAAAAGTCTAAAGTAAAACCAAATACATGGTTTAACAAATCAGTCCCACAATATAATCATATATAGCAGGTATAAATTCATTATTTCAACATATTCCACCCCTTTAATGTTGTATTTTCGATGTGGTGTTTAGTAAAGAAAACTTATTCAATATACATCAATGCGATTAGACGTTAGAATAACCCACAAATAGATAATGTGGTTAGCCAGATGTCCATCGTTCTTGAGTGTTGTCTAATATGGTGTATAATGATTAGTGAAACCATTAATTTATTTAAATTCCACTATTAAATTTTCAATCAAGCAGTAACTAAATATGAAAAACCCATAAATACAACCATATAACGCCGTATATATCTATGGTGTACGTAAAATGACAAAGCTGCAATTTGATGGAGATAGCTATAAAGTAGTGTAATGAAGGAAAATTCCATAGCCTTAAACCATATTGTAATAAACTATCTTGCATAAGTGGAATTCAAAGAAGATGCATATTAGTATTTTAATTGGGAAATTTTATTTTATTTTGTTAAAGTTTACAATTGAGCGTACCTTTGACTTGCACTTGATGGCTGCAGATATGGGTCTGTAGAGAATGGTCCGCTGTTGAACTTATGTGAGCTAAGCCTGTTAACTAAATCTTCGCTTGTATTGTATACACCTCTAATGGAATAGTTAATGCGAACAATTACCTTTTTAGATCGATGGATATGCCAATTTAGTTGATATAATTCAAAGCTTTGTTTAACTTGTTGAATTTCTTTACCTTATTGATGTGGTTGCACATATGTTCGTTGTGGTAAGGTATGTTGTTTTCCAATTTTTTTATTTTCTGTTCCGATTCTGTGTTTCTGAATGAGTATTTCCAAGCCTAGGAGATAATGTATAAAGGTTATATTGTAATTTGAGTAAATGTATGGCATGGGTCAGTGAAATTAATCGATGTGTATAGTGTACCTTTTTGGAGCTTGTTCTCTCCATTACTCATTATAGAAATCTTTTTTCATTCCGAGATCTTTACAACGCAGCTTGTAGTTCCTGAGATGCCTGCAATTAAAAATGTGTTAAAATTAATAGAAGGAAAGCAGTGACCTTTTACTCGTAGATGTGATGTTTGGTAGTGGAACTGTCCCAAAAAAAACTACAATGAATAAGGACATAACTGGATGTGGGGAGACATGGACTTGGATTCCTTGAAACTCCAAAATAGAGTGGACCAATGTGATATTGTCATTCACCTATATATGAAGTTTTTGGTAGAAAAATTGGTAGGGGATGTGGTCAGTGTGAGTGATTGATTATGGGACTAAATGGTGATATTAACATAGGAAGTAGTTACCTGTCCATGTCTATCAATCTTATATGGTACTGTCATTAGATTGCACTGGTGGGCAAGCAGGAGCAAGAAGGAGATAATTTTTTTGCTAGATACAGAGTTGTTGCATTAGTTTTCGTAAGCAGTTTACTGTACGCATTCAATCACACATATATACATATGGATGTTTATGTTTCTATAGTTAGTTATACTATACCTTAGCTTGTCTTTTGGAGTGCGCGTTGGTCACTCTGAAATGTTATTTGTTAGTTGGATGATGTGCAATCCCACTTGCAACAATGAGTTTATCCCAGCATATTATTATTATATCCATTGCAAAAATAGTTAGCAATAATAAAATATAATACTAACAACCAACTTGATTTTATTAGCAAATTGGTAATTGCGTGTGCGTTTTCAAACACAAATAAAAAAATGATTAAAATCAAGTTGTCAAAATATAAACATTAAAATTACTACTACCGAGTAATAACATAAAGTTGTAGAAAAAAATAGTTTAACCTTTATAAACCTAATTATCTCCATCATTTTCTACTTAATTTTCAAATAATGCAGCTTGAAAAGAATTATTATTTTATGAATTAATATATTCTAATATTAGTTATAATATCATGCCACTAAATGAGAATTTAAAAGATAGATTCAATGGCATAATCAAAAGAACCAATGGTCATAAACACAAAGTAATTTATCATTGCTTTGTGTTAGAAATTATCAATGCACTATCAATAATATACTTAATGACTACACTATCAAAGGTAGTGATTTATAAACTCAATTTAATTCACCTTCTGAGTATGTCATTTGACATAAATTGATACGCTTCTAAATCCAAAACTACTATGCTTTACAACATAAAAAATGGCAACCTTCTTAATTTTCATTGAAGCAGATATGTATTTCGCATCAATAATAAAATAAACGTTGAACAGATAAATATGCTATTATTGAGGCAAAGCATAATTTGGTATTGCTGTTCTACTTTTTTTTATTTTGACATTGCTTGGGTTATGTTTATACCAACAAATCAAAGACAATGAGATAGGGGTACCTATTATATTTTGTTGCTTGAGCAGCAAAACCATGAGTTTTGCTAGAAGAGGAAAGGATAATTAAAGGAAAAGATGAGAGAGAGGCAAATGCAGAAAATGTGCAAAAGAGAGAAGTTGCTAAATTCATCCTACTATTTCATTCATTAGCATGTAAACATACAGTATTGTTTACATTGGATCCCTTGTAACTAATTGTGCTAGCTGGCCAAATTCTTTTCGTTGTCAAAAGGCAATGAATCTATAGCCAAGCAATTGTAAAGGAAACATAAACAGTAAAGGCAATAAAACAAATTATTGTTGCAAGTGTTCTTTCTCTAGTGCTTTTGATATAGCATCCATCTATCAATGTACCCATTCTCGTTCAGCAAGATAGCTAATATAAATATCTAGTGTGTGCCTGGGAAGTGGAGATGCACCCTTATATGTGATAAATGGCTTACAGTATCACAATGTTGATAAAAAACAAAATTGAAAATAAGAAATGTTGAAATCAACAAATTCATAAAAGGTCATTGCTTTACCTCCGACCTATGAAATCTCACTCATTGCTTTACCTCCGTGAATTGTAAGCACCAACACATCCAAATACTTTTGAATCACCATAAAAACAATAAACATGCAGGAAAACTAAAACCTTTAAAAGTTATACCTTAAATCAGGTAAATGTTTGGTTCTTGCAATGCTGCCAGATGAGAAGATCTTAATGACCGCAATGTTGCCGACGACGAGATAATGAGTGTCAAAAAGGATGGGAGGCGAAGGTGGTTGGTTGTTGTTCAAACAAAGATTTAGAGTTGAAGGGGCTACCGATGGCGGTAGGAGAGGAGGGCAACGTCGCCGAATGGGAAAAGACATAATTCTGGGGGAGGATGTTAATATCTAGGGTTTGGAGGATAAGGAAGGAAGTGGAGAGCTAGGTATGAATAGAAAAAATAAATAACGCGACTGTTGATTTCATAAATAACTAAGGGGATTTGTGTGCTCTTAAGCCTCGACATGTGATCGCCGTCCTAAAATGGTGGGTAGAAGTCCTATGGCAAATTTGACTTTTTTAGGCCAAATAAGCATTTCGTTGTTCCTAAAGATAGCCTATATTCCTATTTTTATCATGAAACACTTCAATAAAATCAAGTATAGAATGCAAATTGTATATTAAGTCTGAGGAACTATAGAATACCATTCAAAGGGGTCGGGAGAACCTTAGGAAAATCAAATCGACTAAACTTCCCAGGCTTATTTGGCATGGAAAAAATCATATAATGTTCTTTCCATTGCAATCGATTATTAATCCCAAGCTCTCCAAATAAATTTTTTAATATTAGGATAAGCTCTAACTACACATAAAAATTTGATGATTGTGGATGGAGGAATTGTGTATGGTGTTTATACCTTATTCAGTTATATATAGAACTGAAATTTTAAATGATGTATTTCCTTTCAAACTAAAGTAGGTACTTACAGAAAATATGAAGTCCTGTCTCATACCAATCCCCATCCTTGTCTTTCCAAGCAACAACCTGTTACACATACACTATTTCATTATATACAAACTTTGTTACATATAAACTAATTTATGATTGAATATAAAAATACATTATGAACATCTCTAGCTTCCAATAATATAGGTGTATGTCCAGCATAAGTTGGATATTTTTCAGTAAAATGTCCAGCCAATCCCAAACATATATGATAAATTTACGCACCAATACATTAGAGTTACAAAAACTGGTTCATAAATGGAAAGTGCATAAATGAGTGTAATTTTAAGTGTAAGGTTTGCAAATTACCATTGGTGCAATAATACTTCATCAATGTATCTTTTTGTGATACTTTTATAGTTCACTTCTGGATAAATTAAGACGATGATAGTATATTCATGAATATAAGTTGATTAGCTCATGGTTAGTTTCTTAATCAAATCCCATGTTATTTATCAGTTAGATTATTTAGCATTGCTACATCAACTCAAAATTTCCTGCTACATTTTGTGTGAGTTCCCAATGTAGTTAAGAAATTGGAAGTTTTAGAGGTGATGATGAAAGAATGTTTCGGTTTGAAGTGATCCATTCAGCCACATTTCTCCAAACTCTATCACTCTACACAAATTAATTGAAGTAGAGATACTATCTTATGAAGGACATTTCAGTTAAACCAATTCCACATACTTTGGGTTTGATTCTAAGCTGTGGAAGTTATCAAATCATGACCACCAAATTTTCTGAAGCAGGAATAATCAATCAGAATAAATACATAAAACTCTAAAATACTTCACTTACACCAACAATCACAACTTTAAGCTTTTCCTATGGTCGAGGACTTCCATAAAAAGAAGCAGACATTTTTGCAGCTTCCAAAAAATTAATTGCACTTTTCAAGTTCAGGCCTTAGGTAAGCCTTGCAAACTACCTTCACAAAATAAATAGGACAATTCAAAAATTTCATCGTTCTTGAACTAATATATTTTTAAAAATAAAAATCAACATTAAAATTAAACAATAACCTATAAAGGCGTCAAATTTAATCTAGGTCTCATCCTTGCATATAATGAAACTACATGCAGTTCAACTCCCATGTATTCACTTGTACAAAACACATGCATTGACCCCTCAAAAAATTTATTCATTGTATTCCACCGTTTGGATACGCAACAAAAACCGATCTAATAACACTCAAAACTATATTTTACACTTATAATAAACACAAAATTAGGCAAAAGAATATTCATGTTGTATACCTAGCTTATCGCACTTCAAGACCCTTTCCCCCATAATTATTAGAGTAGGGTTTCTATGAAAACTGACACCTCCAAATTGGGTGACACAGAATTTTACTTACATTTTGAAAATTCAGTTTTCTAACTTATTCAAGCTACCTACCCCTTGTCTAATGATAACACCAACACATCCAAATACTTCTGAATCACCGTAAAAGCAATAAGCAAGTAGGAAAATCAAAACCAAAAAAAATTATACCTTCAATCAAGTGAATGTTCGGGTCCTATAGTGCTGCGAGTTGAGGAGATCTTAATGAGCACAACGCTGCCGACGATTGGATAATAAGAGTGCAAAAGGATGGAGAGGCAAAGGAGGTTGACTGTGGTTCGAGCGAAGATTCGAAGTTGAAGGGGTTGGCTACGGCGATAGAAGGGGAGGGCAACGTCGCCAGATGGAGAAATAAATGAATCGGGAGGAGAACGTTAATATCTAAGGTTGAAAGATAACGAAGGAAGTGGAAAGCTGGGAACGAATAGAAAGAAATAAAAACGCGACTGTTCATTTGCCAAATTTCAAGGGGGCCTGTGTGAGCTTGAAATTTAACTCACTAATAATAATATGGTATAGATTATGTATATATATGTTGTCTGCAAATTAAGTTAAAGTGACATTAACGAAGTAAAGTTATAAAGTTTGGACCCCTCTTGCTTTTGAAAACAAATGATAACTTTATATTACATAATATCACTTCTATTACCCTCTTAAACATGTCGTATGGCCTTGACTTGATGGTTAATTGGTTGTTTAACTCGTATGTTAAATTGAAGTAAGTTTGAAAGTGTTTGAAATGAGAATGGTCGTTATAATGCACTGCGGAATCCCTTGTTTTTGGGAATTTTTATAAATAAATGAATAGATATTCTTAGGTATTTCTTTTCATGGATCTTAAGTAGCCAAATGGTAGTACTTACTATAAAATTTTCAAATGTTAAATTATTTGTTTATGTGGTTAAAACTAGTCGCAAAGATGGTGCTTTTCAATGTTGTTTTAACATGGACTTTTAACAGCACTTATAAATGTCGTAGTAAATCGATTATGGTTTTTAAGTGTTTAAAATGCGATGTTTTGGTTAGTTTTTCGTGATTTAAATGGTTTCTAAATTCTTTTCTTTATAAATTATTTTGATGAAAGTTCTTATAAAATGTATTTGAGTATGAAAAAAAGAATGGAAGTTTAAATATAGTCTTAATGATTATTTATGAATTTTGAAAGTAAAGTGCTGCAAAAGGTAAAAAAAAATTAATCAAACTTCTAAATTAGTTATTTTTAAGCAATATTTTACATAGATATTTAAAACCTATTTATAAGTATTTCTAAAGTATTATTTTATATATATAAGTTTTGACAAAGGTGATTGACTATGCTTAATACTAATAAGCCGACGAGTAAACTTGTCTATTTGTAAGATTCAAGACCGAGGTGTCTAGGCAAGGCTTGGAGCAACCAGTGCCCAAACTTACCTAGATTCACTCTTGAACGAGGAACATGTTAAGTTGAAATGTCATAAATGTGTTAATCTTGTTGTTTACTTACTTGTTTAAAAAAGGTAATTAACTTTGCTTAACGCTAAAAGCTGACGAAGTAGGTTTATCTATTTTTGAGAGTTAAAGATTGATGTCGAGTAGGGACGGAGCAATAGAGCACCAATCTACCGGGCTTCCCTCTTGAACGAGGAATAGTTAAGTTGTGAATGTCGGAAACGAGTTAAGTATACAAACACTGATTTGTATAAGAAACTGTTTTAACTAAATAATCGATTAATCAACTATCGAACATAACTTGATATTAAACTTAGTTCTTTGAAAGGATGTTTTAAAGATAGTAACAAGTAGGAAATGGTTTTGGGTTTGTTGTGACAACGTGTTAATAACATTCGTCTTTAACCCTTTTTATTATACTTATGAATGTAAATAGATCTTTAAAGGAATGTTTTAAAGATAAGCAAAAGTGAAATGGTTTTGGGTTTGTAGTGACAATGTTTGAGTAACATTAGTCTTAAATCTTTTGAATAGATATGTGAAAGTACTTAGATCCATAAAATGGATATTTTGAAGGAAATTATAAGTAAGGAATCTTTTTGAAAAAGATAGAAAAAGTAAAGGTTTAAATAAGAAATCTTGTTAATGATTTATGAATATACTTATACCAATTGGGATAAGTATATGAATACTTTTTGAAGTATAAAAGAGTAAAGGTTTAAAGTAAGAAATCCTGTTAATAATTTATGGATATACTTATACCATTTGAGATAAGTATATGAATACTTTTTGGAGTTTTGAAAGAGTACAAATGAATAGTAGAAATTCATAAATGATGTTTTATTAAGTAAAAGAAGTTTTACTAATAAAGGAGGTTTTGATTAATAAAGATTAATTAAATAAAAAGGGGATTGGAAGTCGCTTATGTGACTTGATCGTGCTTTGTGTGACTTGATCGTGTTTTGTTTGCTTCCTCGTTTATGGAAAACGTTTATTCGTATACTTAGCACTAAAAGCCGATGAAGTAGGCTTGCTATCTTTGAGAATTAAGACCGATGTTCGTGTAGGGATATGACCAATAGAGCTCTAACCTACCAGCTTTACTCTTGATCGAGGGATAGCGTGAGAGGAAAATATTGGAAATGTGATAAGTATAAGAGACTTGGTTTCCATATGTGATCGTTCTCATTTTCATTGAATGACCAAAATTCATCGATTCAATCTTGGAGATACAGGGATCAGTAAGTGTTTTACTTAACAAAAACCACTTCAAAGTTGAGATACGAGTTCTATCTCTTAGAAGTGGATTGGTTCTAGACGCAGGATTCTATGTGGAGATTCGAGATTTGTTTAAGATGCTCGAACACATATAGTTGTTCGTGATCTATTCAATATGTGGGAATCCAGGTGTGATTATGATATCTGTTGAGATATGGGAATCCATGTGTGGTTTCGAGATCTGTTTGAGATGTGAGGATCCAATTTGGGATGTTCTGTTCGAGTGATGAAGACTCATGTAAAAGATGTCGAAGGTGACCTCGACATCAGAAATGGCTAAAAACAGAGTAGGAGCATAGCTTGGGGTTTTGCTAACCCACGATGGGATATTATCACTCCAGATCTAGAGTATTATAATCGATGTTGCGTATGGGAGTGATGGTATTCAGGATCACGTATTTAGACATGGACTAGTTATGTTTACCTTATGGTATATTCTATCTAGAGGTATACGACACTCGAAGGTAGTTTCTGACCCTTGTGCAGTAGATTGGATTTCGGCTTGACCGAAGGGATCTTCATAGAAAATCCATTATGCGAACGTTCTCTATCGGATTTGATTGTACTCCTAATATGCCGTTGAATGTAACCAACGTAACCATTCCAACTATGAAATAATATTTATATTCTACACCCTAGACATTATCTATTATATTACCTAATGTACCTATTAGATGTGGTTCTTTTAAGGGGATATCCGTTATGGCATTCCATGCGATCTCAAAAGTACAGTTATATGTTGATCACATATTTCTTGATTTTCTCATACCTGACTTATGTTTGACGCTTGGTTTTTATTTTCCCTAAATTCCTCATGTGCTCTTTCGAGTAACTTGAGAAAGGCAGGTTTTCATTGATGTTCATTGCAGCTCAAGAAGACGAGCTGGATGTTTCACCTACCATAGTATTCTTATTTCCGCTGCATTACTATATTGTACACATCAGCATTTGTGAGGATAGGTTATTATAACTATCCAGGCTGATGATGGTGCTTAGGTTTTGTAACTTTGAAATTTCTATATCGGAGTAACCCTTTTGTACTGTTCCTTAGATATTATATATTATCATTCCGTTGTGAGATTCTGATATTGTGTTCTCTTCTTCCTTGTTTTATTTCATTTTCTTTTTATTTCACCCTAAAAATTTGTCCTTCCGGCACTTGGATGATTGACACACGAATACTGTGGATGTATTAGTGTCGACGTTCGAGGGTCGAAAAGGTATGTCGTTACATAAATTAACATGAGATAGATACATTTATTCATCTTATTCAATTCTTCTTTATATCGCACTATTTCTAAACATTTGTATCATTCTTTGTAAGTTTAATGAATCGATATGGTTATAAAAAATTATTCTACTTCATAAGCATTTAATAACTATGAAACAAAAGATATGAAGCTGCCTTCAAAATGCTACAACATTACGAATGGTAAAATAACAAATTTTATCTACTTTTTATTTATGAGTATGATTGTAGTTTCAGATTGCTTGGCTTTATTGTTGACTTAATGCAGACTACAAACCTTCATATAGATATATGAGAATACTTGTTTTTTCTTATTTTTATAAGACATTCATTTGGTTTTTCATGGTTTTTTTGCCGGTAAGAATGAACGATTATTGTTCTATGTTATGTTTCTTAACATCCACAATATTGGTGCATGTCAAGAGATCTGGTTAATTTACACATTTAATTATTTTTATTGAATGTTATTACAACATGTCAATATTGACTTTAATAGTATTTCGTATTTACATGCTATATTTGGCATAATTTTATTGAGTTCATTGTTCATATATTATTTTAATTAATTGATCTTGATCATTATTATATTGATAAATTCGAAGACTATTTTAGTTTATTATTAAAGAATGTATAATTTTTACAATAATAATTCTTTGGTCGAATATTAACAGGGATATCGTAATACCATAAGTGCCTTTAGTGTCATAATGCATCATTTATGTTTAATTTATGCAATGCGACTAACGCTACCAAATATATGCTTAAGAATTGTTTTGCTTCAATGTAATTAGCATTGATCCATAAGAAAATTTATATGTGTTTTCTCTTTTGCTTATACATAGGTCTAAACAACCATACAAAGTATATTTATGATGTTTGGCATGTTTTTTTACCCTTTGGATCAAGCAATAATAGTAAGTACAGTAATAACACTTATGATTGTATGATTACAGGAATAACACTTAAATTTTGTATTGTTCCATAATTAATATGGATAGACTTGACTTTATAGCAATTAATTACTTTATCCTCTTGTGATTGACATTTGAATTTTATGGTTCTTGTTGGCTGTTAACATATTCTTAGTGAGAACACTTAACATAATCCCATTTAATAAAAAACACTTTTATAGCTATTAACTCTTTGAGTTACATAATTTATTGTAAATCATATATGAGTATATGTCATCATGTTATAATTCTTGCAAGCCGGTAATATTAGTTTCAAAATATACTTTAGCCGGCCAAAATGTATAATAATAGAAATTATAGTATACACTTTGTTCACAATTGGACAATAAAAAGAAACATGTGCTCAAAATCTTTTATTCAAAGTTATTAATTAGTTTAATGGCTTTATTGTAATTCATACTTTATTGATTTATTATTAATAAATATGAAAGCTATAGAAGCTTATAAGGGCAGCGCAGTTGATTAGAACACGTGATGCTCAAATGTAAAATTGATGGGTTCAATCCTTACTAACTGCATTTCTTTGTGTGAATTGAACCAAATTCCAAAAAAACAAAAGCTATACAAATCCTACCGTTTTTTTGCTCTTCATGGGTAGTGTATTTATTTAAGGAAGTTAACTTCCACTGATGAGGTCAGGAGTTTGATCTACACTGGCTAAGTTATTCATATGATTTACCTGGAGTGTGTGTTGGAGGAACTATGCATAGTTCCTTAGAATTTACAAGCACTGGCTTAGTCTTCTAGATTTTCACAAAAATTCTACTTTTTTTATATCATCGATTTGTCACCAACCCAATTTTGGGTGTATGTTGTAGTTGAAACTGTCTTTCTAGGTGTGATCTACTTACTACTGATATCATTTACAAAAAATTATCGTACCACGATACCTTGACCCAATAAAAGTTGATTATTTCCAATCAACAATACATCAACTATTTTTTTATCTATAATATACTGCATATTCGATTTTCACAGGCTAAAAGCATAAGAATAACCGAATAAGATAATTATTCTACATAGATAACATTGATAATATGTAGATTTTAACTATAAAAAGTTGTTAGACTTTGGTAATTGTATACACCAAGAAATATATCAAGAACGGATTAGAGATTAAAAAAAGTTAGGATGAAGATCCCTCCTCTTACATATACACACTCACAAATGTAGGCTTACATTGAAGGGCATACAGACTCAGAGACCAACATGCCTTGTTGCAAATGAAAATCGATTTTCCATAATACATCTAAGCCACAATACATCTAGGGCTGTTATGGTAATGACAAATTTATCGTTATCGTAAAATACCAAACAATTGATATGGTAACGGTAAATGTAGCGGTAAAGAAATGTCAAAGCAAATAGTAACGGTAAATTTATCAGTCATATTAGTTTTGTTCTTTCACAATTTTAATTAATTCTAACCACAAAAACTTTTGAAAGTTCATCATATATTAAGCATATGCTTGTAATATTATTTAGGATGATAATTATTTTTGACTTTATTAAGCAGTACCCATTTTTCACTTACCAATTGTACTAGTACAGTAACAGTTATCATGTGTCGGTAATGATTATCATTACCATAAAAGCCCCAAAGACATCCAATGTTTAATTCTACCTAAATTTCCCGTACCATGTTAACTTTATTTTTCATTTTCTTCCCAATTAATGAAATAAAAACATCTAGTTGTGCACTCAGCTTTCTTTAATTATCGCAGTTGTCAATATTCCTCCCAGGTCATTTTGCATCCATCGTCATGCTAGTTGTGATCTCTTGCAACTGCATTGGTTGCTACTACACATGCTGATCCAAAGTTCTTTTATCAAGTTGTTTATGTCGACCCATCTTTCCATTAGTGCCTTATTGACTCTATTATCCTTAGTTTAATCCCCGTTTCAATCTTTGAAATTGCAAGCTATTGTAACAAATTAATAGAGAATCAATATTTGGTGATCATTTTGTAAAAATTTTAATTAAAGAGTTAATCTATGACCCATCACCGATTTGAAATCTTCAAAACTGATGAAATTAACTATAAAAATAACTATACGTAAACAGAAATTTTACCTCAGATCATAATTAACTTTTAAATAGATCAAACTTCCCTCCAACCAACGTATTAAAAGTTAGGTCAATACTTCCAAATTTACTACAACATGCCACTTTATACACGCACACAATCATTCGCAAGACACAAACTACTAGATATCTTTTCATAGAAAAAGTGAAATAAAATTTCGTTTTACCCATGAAATTACAAAATTTATGCTTTTTTAACACGATAGCAAAATTTTGCACCTAATTTTTTATATTATATAAAGATAATGTAAAGTGTGTGATTTAAAGGTGAAAATTGAATTTCAATTAGATGTTTTAAACATGAGATGCACGCCAATTTTTGGCACGAACAAATTTGAAGTACTGGTAGTTGCGAATAACACAATTTTTGTTTCAAATTACAGTCATTTACGACGACAATTTTTTATCGAGATATATGAAACTTGAGTCTTTTTAAATCGATCATAAAAATTGTGATTTATCGTTGAAGACAAAATTCTAATTGAATGTTTCAAACGTGGGAACAAGTATTTAAACTCTATTTCACAACGCATGTAGTTGCAAAATTATGCTAATTTTGTTTGGAAAGGTAAATATTTACAATTTTTGCTTCAAATTTAACACAAATAAAATTTTACCAATATATATATATATATATATATATATATATATTGTTGAGAACTTTATAAAATTTGTGATTTAAAGTTGAAAAATCAGATGTTTCAAATGTATGATTCACATTTTTTTACATTTATTATATGTGGAACCTTATGGCTTTATTTAGAGGTACCAAAAACAGAATAAGTTGATTGAAAAATCTCTTACTTATAATAATAAAAAATCAAGTCTTTCTTTTGTTAAAAAGATTAAAATTCATCTAGATTGTTGTTTTCTATTTCAACTAATTCCATTTGTTATTTTTCATAATATGCAAAAACTGAAGAAAAAAAACTGAAATTTCTAAATTTTTTGACAAGATTATTGCACCGAAATTGCATTGTGATACAAATTAGCTTATACTATATCTAAATTGACTTGCATTATATTTAAATTTGTTTGCATTGTATTCAAAGTCGACTTGTGTTTTGAATTAGATCTTTATTTATTTAAACCACACTAAATTAATAACCATGTATCACACCTAATCATCAAAATCTTTAAATTTCAACACTCCATCAAAAATATAACATCCATTGCAACTCAAAATATTTTCCCAAACATTCCCGTCAGTTCTCAAATGTTTGCAACTCTAAATATTTTCTCAAAATTCTCCAAGTATGCATTATTGAAAACCGAGTTCGAATTTCATAATATATAAACACTAAAGTAACATGAAATTGGATTTGAATTTATCACTATAAAAACAAAAGCCCGTTATTATAGAAATAAAGGCCCATTTGAAATTGTAATTAAAAATATAAAGTCCTACAAATCATTTCAATTTTCTGTAATGTTAAACCTCCTAAATCATTATAACATAACACAACAAATAGTAGAAGATAACATAATGTATACTTGATGATATGAATTTGTTAAAAAGACAATTTAACCATATAAATTCCTATCTTAACCCAGTGAAGAGTCCTTGAATGACTTTCTCCATGTCTTACAAAATCATCTTTTACATCCAACTAGTGTGTAACCCGTGCGTTGCACACGGTAATGTTGTTAAAAAATAATTTTTAAATTTTAATTATTGTTAAAAATTGAGTATTTTAAGCAATATATGATAAATTTACTGAAATAAAGAAATTTATAATTTAAAATGACGTGCAACACTCGGATATAAGATAGAGGGTCGCCAAACACATACTCTCGTCGGAATTATTGTCCTAACTCGATAATAGCAATATATATGTGCGCACGCGCGCATGCATATGTGTTTCTATTACTATATATGTAAATAGTTGATGTTATGTGATACATGTATTTTTTATATAAATTGATAAAAAAATTGAATTTTCCATTTCTATTAATATGAATATTGTATATATATTTTTAAGGATTTATAATGAAATAACGAATATTAAGTAATTGAATGTATTTAAAAAATTTAAATTAATGATCAACTTAACTAATTAAATATATGTAGCTGAATGTTAGAAAGTAGAGTAAAAAATGAGAAGAGCTTTGTATGTAGTTGTAGTCGAGAAAAACATCTTACGATCAACTTATCTGTGCATGAACTTTTATTCATTATTTGAAATTTCAATTAGTAAACCTTTATTTAACTTAGCAGTTAATCATAAATTTCACGTTGTTGTATGAGTGTCATGTTTACAACTTCAATATTTGCAAATAATAATAATAATAATAATAATAAATCTGTAGCATTAATTTGGGTTATGAGTTGGGTAAGTTTAATATCACGTTGAAAATGAAAATGTCTACATAACTTAATTTGTATTAGAGTAATTTGTGCTTTCACATCCGAATGTTGTAAAATATAAATTTATCTTTTTAAAGTTGTAATAATATAATGTTGAAAATGAGAATATCTACGTAACTTAATTTGTATTAGAGTATTCTGTGCTTTCACATCCCACTGTTATAATATATAAGTTTATCCTTTAAAAGTTGTAAAAAACGAATTTTTTACTACAATGTATGGTTTTTTTAAGATAAATGAATGATGAATTAAAATATATTATTGTTTATTTTTACATTTTATGTTATGCAATTCATATACCTTTATATATGAATAAAATAACAATCTTATCATCTTCGCTTATATATATGAGCGTTGTATACCTACTTAAATCGACATATTTTAATATTTATTAAATGAATTAATAAATATTAGTGAATCAATTTATTTGAATGAATTAAAATAAAGATTACATAATTGGTTAATACATGGATATGAGTAAAAAATTATTATGAGAGAATCAAGAAGAGTTTGCAAGTAACTATAGAAATTTAAAATATAGGTGTGTAAAGCTAAAAATATAATTTTTCAGTGCAATGCATAATAATTTAATTGAGATAAACAAATTAGGAAATAAATTTGTTATTATTGTCGATGTATATAATTTATGCCATGTGATTTACATATCTTTGCATGCAAATGAAAATTTTGTTTTACCAGTTTTTGATGCTATTTTGGTATTTTAGAATTTACACGACGTATCTAATATTAGTTAAGTCAATTTATCAAATGGTTTAAATTTTGAATTACGTAATTAATTTAAATATATAGACTTAAATGTAAAATATTAGAAGAGAACTAAGAAGAAATTTGTGAATAATTATAGGAAATTTTAAAAGTATGTATTTAATTATAAATTGGCATTAGATGTTTAATAGAATAACTATAAATTGATAAATTATAAAAATTTGAAACTAAAATATCTAGAGAGAATTAAGGAGAGTAGAGAAAGCTCCTACAATTAATAAGAGAGTTTCAATTTCTTCCGCTTTATTATTATTTAATAGATTTTATAATCGACTACAAAGTCCACATCAAACTCAATGTTATTTCCATATTTTCAACCTTGAAGATATAATCCTTTTCTATAAATTTCGAAAGCGAATCATATGCATCCAAACAAAATGGAGACGTAGGGGCATGCTGATGTGGTTAGGGTCTCAAATGCACCCGTGATTCTTTTTTGTGGTTCGCTACCAGTATTGAAGGAATTACTACTTCAAAGCATAATATATCCATTTCCCTTTTAATGTTAAGATGACTACCCCTGTGCTAGAATGTCATAGATTTGTGTGAAGCTGGAGAGAGAAAGCTCGTGTAGAATTAGATATTTATTCTTTATGATGGATAATGGTCGCACCATTGAATTCAATCTGTATCATTGTTGAATATACTACAGTGACAAGAGAGTGTGGAGTGAAGGAGAGAATAAGAAAATCTTCATCGTTTTCGAGTTTGGAAGCCAATTTATGTATAGGCACTGAGGAGATTCAACGAAGAGATATCCCTCTTCATTATAATAGTTATACCTTTACAAAAAAAGATGCATCTATTCTAGATGTGCGTCCTTTTGTGTATAATGACCAAAATTGACATTTTGTGTTACCAACAAACCCTTCTTTCCGCGTCTTAAAACTATTCAATTTTGAATCTTTTATGAGTTTGTGAGACCATTCTTCTTTCTAGTCATTCTTTCTCTTCTCTTACTTTCTTTCTTCTCCAAAATTAATTAACCTTATATTAACGTATGTTATTGCATTAAATTTCATTAAAAATCAACTTAACATTCCTTCCCAAATTTTATTCTCTTGTCGTATGTGTGCAAAAAAAACTTGTGCGTAAGTATATATGTTTTATGGACTTGAATATATCTGACCAATTAAAGTACGCTAGGATGTAGTGGTTGATTAAAGCATTGAACCATCGGCTCTATGAATTACAAAATGTGTTCCATACATTCGTTTTCATTTCTTTAGATAGTTCAGAAAGTTGACATGTGGATTGACCTTGTAACACCCCGTAAAATGAACCATAAATAAATGAAGTAAATTAAATTAAACGTGATAATGTAGAAAATGGAAATTTTATAAAAGTTGGAACTTGACGACAAAAAATATACTATTATGTTCGTGGTGAAATTTTGATTAATTTCCATATATAATATGCTAAAAATGAAGCTTACACAAAAAAGTTATGACCATTTAAAGTTTTCATATTTAAATTAATTTGGTTTGAATTCAAATTTGAATAAGAATTTAAATTTAGGTTTTGAATTTTAAAAATTAGCTTAGGGGCTAAGTAAACATTAATCAACATTTGATTAGTGTTTAACGTTAAAGTTGATTAGTGGAAAGAAATCAATTAAAAACAACGGAAATAAATAGTTCCCCAGAATAAACATACCAGTCGACCCCTTCATTAGGACCGGTCGACCTCTAGTGGTCGACCGGTTTGAGAGGGTGGTCGACCGGTCATGCCCTATAAAGGGTAGTGGCAGATAGGGTTTGAGGGTATGAATGGTCCAGATTTCTCTATTTGAAACTATTTCATCATACGATCCTAGTGCATTTTAACCCCTATAAATAGAACCCTATCCTCTCTACTTTTTATCCATATTATTTTGGAGAATTTAGCTAAACTCTACCTTTGTTATCTCTCCAAATTAGATTCAGAATCTCCGTAGAGAATTCAAGTAAGAATCAAAGTTATTTTCTATTTGTTGTTTCTTTCTCCAATCTATTCTTATCATATTCTTCTCTAATTATTATGAATCTAATAAATATATATACCTCCTCCCTATTGTGTGTGTGTGTCAAAAGAGAGAGATTCTAGAAGAGATTGTGAGGCATGCAAATCCTAGGAAGGCAAAGCTAAGGATATTCTGTGAGTGTAAATCTTAGTATTTCTTTTCAGCAATTGTTTAGTGTATTTTTTTTGATTTGAATATGCCTTAGGGATTTTGGGATTTCAAAAATATAAATAAAATCCCCGAAAATTCCTTTTTATTTCGATATGTCAATTCTATGTTGGGATTCCCAATTATTTACATTAATTTGATAGAATTTGTTTCGTTTATGCAATTTTTGAAAATTTTATAGTCTATTCCACTTCTACTTCTTCTTTGGGTCAAATTGCGATTCTTAAATAAAATAAGGGTTTTAGATTACAAATTATATTTATAGTTTACACCACTTATTCTTATCTATTTCTTTGTAAAAGAGGAGTTGAATAGAATATGGGGTTTAGATTGCAATTCTTATTGTTTAAGATATTCCATTAAATTGGTGTAATAAAATGAGTTTCTATTTTATTTACAAGTCTGCTATTATGGTTTTGGTTATGAATATTTATTCCCTATTTTGGATATTAGAATCCCATGAAATCTTGGGAATTTGAAGAAAAAGGACTTGTAATAATATTTGGTTAGGGAATTGACATTTAACACTAGTTTAAAGCGTAAAAACGCGCGTTTAGAACTTATTAGGCATGAATATTTATTTATCTCTATTTACATAATTAACGTATAATTATTGCATATATGGCATAGTTAATTAGACATTTATTTACATCCGTTTCCCCCATTAGGAAGGTAATTGATTGTGAGGCAAAAAAAGAGGAAACTCTTATATAGCCTGATTATTATTTTAAGGCATAATAAGGAAGAATCCTTATAAGGCATTATTTATGAAATGGTGAGATGAGTATGTGTGTGTGTGTATGGAGAGTGATTGATTTGTGGCTAAGTCATAGGGATGCAAAGTCAATAGAGTACATGACATAAGTCTGCCTTTCACTTTGAGGCTACGGGCAGTTGTGTACACTTTTATTGATGTGATATATCCTTATGATAAATATTTTCAATGATGTGAGGTTGGTCCCAAATTCTGTAGGTGAAATCTGCCCAGCTAATCTGGTTACCAGTTCCTACGAATAATAGACTAATGTGAGACGTCGTTATGAGTATGGATCATAAGATAAAGAGCCTGCTTTGGGCTTTTTAGGTATTAAGTGGTTGGACCCGCCTTTTTTCCCGAGATGAAGCATTAAATGGCCAAAGGGACACGTTTGGTGGTATCTCTACAGGGGTCTGCTTCTGGAAATTAGTCTTTAATGATGAGATATGCCTTAATTAAGTATTAAATGATCAGAGTCTGCATATTTTCCACTTGGAAGTATTAAGTGGCATATGAGATTCCATATGATGTCAGCTAGATAGTACCAGTAAGGAGCACGCCTTGGAAATAGGTATTAAATGATGGGGTCTGTCTTAATTAAGGTATTAAATGACCAGGGTCTGCTAATTTCCAATAAAAGGTATTAAGTGGCTGGGTATCGCCTCTCACATTATTAGCTATTTATGACGTATGATGGGGATATAGGATTCTGGAAACCTGCTTCTGAAAATGGAAGGTATTAAGTAGTTGGACCTGCCTCCTTTCCTTACAAAGAAGTATTAAATGGTTTCTCTTAGTTCTATGATTCGTAGACATATTCTTATTTTGAAATATACTGCCTAAGTACTGAAAAGGCTAGACTCGAAGTTTTTATTCACCAGACATTTGTTGTTCTGACTCCCTCCTCATTACGACACAGGTTAAGGACGGAGTGATGGCAGTGATGATGCTTAAAGATGGAGAATCTTGGCTTGTGGCAGTATTTGTTATTATTACTTGCTTTTATGTTACCCATGTATTTAGACAATTGTTGTAACGGATATTATGTTATGGTTTTTATGCAATTTTGTATTATAACATTTTTATGGTTTTGAAATAAAACATTTTGCTATTATATTTTGTTCCATCTGCTATAAGTTCTGAAAGTTTAGTTATGGCTCTATAATGTTATTTCCTTAGTTATACCAACAACTTACCTTAGAATGGATCTAAGTTTTGATGGGCCTTTTCTAGGTCAAAATTTAGGCCTGTTCTGGGGTGGGTTGTTACAGACCTTGTGTTTGTATCTCGATTCCAAGAAATGCCCTTATAGACTAAGCTATGGTCTCGTAGAAGGTGACAACACCTTCATGCATTCATATATGTAGGTTTATCAGAAGTGATCTATAATACACACTTCAAAAACATATCTACTATAAACATTTTAAGCATTAAACAATACAACTTTCACAATATCATTATAGGTATCAAGCATGTTACCTTGGAATGGAACATAATATTAGTTTTTGAACTAATACTATAGTGTAATACTTTAAGTCACATCTTACGATCTAATTTTTCTCGTTGAACTCAAGATAATGCATACTACATTATGTTGAGTTCATTTTCATTTGGTGATACTTTAAATTGGCTTTAAAAAAAATTCTTGATGTTTTCCACATCAATTCCCTTGGAAGTTAATTTACTAAATAAATTAGTAGAATTTTAGCTAAATCGAAGTTCTTGGTAATCACCCCTTAGTGAGTTGCCTTATAAAACCATGTCATAGGTTAATAGACCTAGATTTTCGACATGGCTATTAACTTATAATAGTAACGCTTACTCTAGACAACTATCGGTGGCACATACTGATAGAGTTAGAAATATATCATAGGGGCAATTTATTTAGTTTGTTATATATATCTAACTCAATAACCAATTTTGTTCATAATAAAGGTGTTTGATACCGTGATATAATTAATTAAGTAATTAAATTATATTAAATAGAAAATCCTTAAATGATATGTTATATGATAGTAATTATAATGTGTTTTAATCATGAAAAACCTATGTCTCCTGTTGAATGCATCCTTATTCCTTATACTCAATAACCCTTGGTCCCGATTTCATGTTTTTACGGTTAGACAATTGAATGACAATTCTACAACTTCAAACTCTATTATTAGTACTCTAGGTTGAACTTTCTTTTCTTCAAAGTTCACATGGAGTGACTTTGGTTTTCATATGAGGTATTTCCTTTTAGTATATAACATAAAGAAAATAATTCTTCATCTAGAAACTAGTATTAATAGCACAATTACATGCATAAATTATTTTGTTATTTTGCACTATCAGATGTAACAAAGACATGGTTTTTCTTCTTATCTAAGTAAGCAACAAATCCTTATCAATTTCATCATCATACCATGTTTAAAGGGTTATAACTTTCATATATCTAATATTAATATGTCTTAACCCATTATTTGATAAGATAAATTGAGATAACACCGGGAGAAGTGTTTATTATTCGTGATCTATTTACTCAAATTTCAAAACATTCCACCACACATGTACTATTTATCCCTAGATATTTCATCTTATGTTAAGAAATGTGCATTTGTCTCAAAGACATGTTTGAATCCAAACATATTAGTAAGACTACTTGATGCAAGGATCTTCGTATTTTTTGGTACATAAGATACATCACTCTACGTTAGAACTTTCCCAAGCATGAATTTCTCACTCGCCATTTCCTTACTCTTGATTTTTTTCCCCTCATATAGAGAGTTATTACATAGTCAAATATCTTGAAATGAATATTATTATTAAAAGCATGTAGAGAAGCACTACAGTCAATTTACCAAGAGTCAACTCTTCAATCTAATTGATTTAGAGATCCTAACCAAAATTTGTTCTTTGATGTTTATTTCTATTCAAGGAAACAACACATCACTTGTTAGACATCTTGGTTTTCTACCATGCAAGTAGCAATTAAAATTTTGGTCCTTTGTTGTTGAAACTTCTTACATTTATTCAAATAGTTTCCAATTTTAACTTACACGAGTAATGCAAGGCAATGTTGACCCATTTTCATCTATCATGTGGAAATTAGCTGTATATACCATGGCTTTATTTTATATGCCCTTGTGCCGCCTTAATAATTCATTATTAATGAAAAGACACTTTATGGAAGCACCCTTTATAAAAGTCAGTTTTATAAAAAATGCTCTGCAAAGAGATATTTCGTGAAAAGATACTTCACGAAAAGTGTAACGACCCTGAAAATTCAGTCATTTGAATTTGAAATATTTAATTGATTTAAAATATTGAAAAGTTAATTTTAAAATTTAAATAACTTGGATTTAAAATATAGCGATTTATATGGTAATTAAATTGTTAAATTTTATATTTAGAATTGTATAAATTATTAAATTTTAAATGTAATATGAATAAGAATGATTTCAAAAGTTGATTTAAACTCTATTTGAATAAGAATGAAGATAGTAACTTTTAAATTTCAATCAGAAGTGATTAAATTGGTTTTTATACTAACTCATTTTAATTAACGTATAAAAATAGCCTTCTGGGGCACTGTCTCGAATTCGATGAAACCAGTTCCATTGGATCCGTGCTAGTATATTCTTTTATGCGTTGAATTTCGCGGCGATTGGATGTATCGTTTGGGCGTGCGTGATCGAAATGCGTGGAAATTAATTTCGGAAATTTATATAATAATTTGGTTTAAAAAGCTATCTTTTGCATATTACTTAATTAGGTCTCGAGACTAATTCCATTGTGTTCGAAATAGGGGTATTACATATAGAATGCCAGGTGGCACGTCTCGATAGGAGTTTAAAATTTTCGGACATTAAAAGCTTGTTTTTTTAAATTTAAATAATATATATATATATATATATATATATATCCATACTTAAAACCATACTTACTCCACGTATAAACCATACCCAATCTCAAATTTTTATTACTTCAGCCATAACCCCTCTTCTTTTATTTAAATACTACCTCCTTTCTTCTTTCAGGAAAAAATAAAAAGAAATGGAGTTTCAAAACTTTAAAAATTAAAATTAAATTTGTTTCTTCATGAAAAATTCCAAAACTTGAATCTTTGGACTTGTCTTGTTGAGATCTACATTGGATAGGAGTTTGGTTGGATTCGTAGAGTTTTTGGATGAGCGAAAATTTACAGTAAGGAGTTATGCAAGCTCTTAAACTAGGGTTAACAAATTCTTGGGTTTGATGAGGTATTGGTTCAATTGGAGGGTGTATTCGAGCTCGGAGAAGCAAGGCGAGGCAGTGACCATTTTCTGGTAGGCTTTGGTCGCGTTTTCGGGGCTGCGACTTTGGTCGTAGGTTGTCGTGATGTGGATGTCACGATTAGGGAAGGGTGATCGGAGATGGAATGGATAGGGTGACGTGGTGGAGCTCACGACGAGGAGAGATTCGTTGAAGGTCTCAAGTGATTTCGTGCAAAGACATCGGCGAACGAGGTGGAGGAGTGGTCGGCAATGGGGGGGGAAGTTTACTGGAGGTAGCACTTCAAATTTTAGGAAGAGGGTATTTATGTAAATATAATGATAATGTTTTAATTAGTTTCATTATATTTTTATTTAAAAATCGATAACTGAAAACATGTATAACTCTCTCATACGAGTTTCAAATTGACGCATGGATTTTTGCATTGCGCTCGTAATGACATAAGTTTCGTGATGAAACTTGTTTGGTCGAATTTGGAGACTATTGAAATTTGGGCTAAAATCGGTGTCGTTCATGTAACATCCCATATCTTGAGGCCTGAAGCTAAGCGCCACAGATGTTGCAGTCATCCATAGTATTAACTTCCGGTGACAAAACGCGGTAATGTTAATGGATTCCATAATATCGGAAGCACATGAATATGAAATAAAATCAACACAGAATTAAAAACAACCTTTCTGATTACATGTTAATTCAATATTTCATATTCAGTTACATAATCCCAAATGATTCTCGGGTTTTGATCAAATATAATTATTACAATTTCGCCAAGAGCGACATATGAAGATGCCCCCTTGGATGATCAAAGTACTAAATAGACATATCAGTCATAATACAACACAGCGAAAATAAAACTAAATAGCTCCTAACTTTGCCTCCTGAACATCTTCGGAAACTTATTCATCCAACCTACTAAACCTGAAAAACTTTAACTCTCAATCTACTCAGATCAAATTTTGAGCACCTAAGAGTTTAAGGGGGAAAACATAAACTTCGAGTCAGACATAAAGCCTGGTGTGAATACTACTATTACATCTCTATTTACTGATATTAAGTGAGACCACGCCGCTTAGCGGAACGGGTTTCCCCTTACTAATATCCCTTTAAAAAGCATATCTTTTGCAAAACGAAAACCTGCAATCAAACTGGTTATAACCATAATAGCAAGTACACATATGCAAAAAATCAGGAAATTAATGAACTATCTGTCCACCCTATAGTTTAACTTGGCTAACTATTAACCAAGGCTGACTCATGCCTACCAAACATACTCAATAATCTAACTTCCGTCAGGCATAATACCGGGCTGACTGCCTTTAACTTTCTTTTCTAGGGTCAACTGAACCTAATGGTTTTATGGGCTCACCATTAACCTATCTTTACTCTGTATATTCTCTTCTGTGTGTAACCGTCCCACCCTGTGATAAGCCCTACACACTGGAATTTTGGACTTATTTTAGCTAGGGGCTAATAGTTAAAGTATAGGACGCAACCCTATACTAGTCCCATCTAGTCTTCTAATATATGAGTCATAAATTTAGGATTAACTACCCTCTTCATGTTTCATTTCCTACATTAGGGTTAGCTACTCTCTTAAAACTTTATTTCTTTGTAAATAATCTTTACAAATGATTTACCCCTGAAATCATGCCTTTATAAAAAAGGAAATCATATACTTTGCTTTACTTAAAACACTTATGCCATGATATATATATACACACTTTACACAAAACCATGTTGATGAAATCTAATCAATGGGATTATCTATCCCGCCAAAGTAAGCTAAAAACCCCTTTTAACTTAAAAGATTTTAGGCCATGAAGCCAAGGTAAACCCTTCGAAACTTTTGTTCCAAAACTTTAAACAATCCATTTTGAATCCATTAAAAGTACCCCTTTCAAAATAAGTTAACTACTATGCCTTGAAACACTAGGCTGAAAGGCCAAAACATACCTTTCGAAACCTTTGAAAATAGACCTATCGAAGTCATTAATTTAAACCTTAAACATCCTCTTTGGAAACTCTTAATCTTATCTTTCGAAAGCATTGGAAACCATCCATTCAAATACTCAAAGTAACCCTTTCGAAAAAATTGGGGATCTCCCCTTCAAACCCCATATTATATACCTTTCGAAAACATCGTAAATCTTCACTCAAAACATACCTTTCGAAAGTATAGGGTTCAAATAAAAGTTTGTGGAAACATTGCTTCAAAACCAATTAAAACCAATCCTTTCAAAACCTTTGGGGTTTAATCATAAAGAATTGGGGCGAAAGAGTTGCTTTCGAAAGCATTGGTCCTAAGTAAAAGAAAGAGGATGGTTTCGAAACCAACCCTTTCGAAAGCTGTGAGAAGCAGCTTCAAAGTAATAGGCGAAAACACCCTTTTGAACTATTGTTTAAATGTAGAATGCGGCAGCTAGGTTTTGAATATGTTCAAGCTATCCTTTTGAAAGTTTGTTTTAAAATAAAAGGCAGCAACCCATTCGAAAGCCCTTTTTATATAAACAGAAGCAATTTGGTTAAGTCGAAAGCAAACTCCAACCCCTTCGAAACCTTGGTTTCGACACTGTACCTTTCGCCTTTCTCCAATTCACTACATATCAATTGTTTGATATCATGTGCATTGGTTTCGATTTGGTCATAGGCAAAGGTATGGCATCGAAAGTTTACAGATGGAAGTTGAGAAGTAGTAAATTTTAATAAAAATGTTTTATAGCCTTTTAAAGTAATTTCTTTTCAACTAACATGCCTTATTTGTCAAAACACAATTGGTTGCCCAATTCTTTTCAAAATTTTCTTTTCTAAAAGTGCTGCCGAATTCTAAAATTAGCAATAAAAACATTTAACAAAGAAGCCCTTCTCCTTGATAAAACATATAAAACATTTAAGTCTCATACCATAAATAATTTTATATCTATAGTAAAATACTTAGAAAAATTCCCTAAAAATTTCCGCAATTCACTTTTAATATTTTTTTATAGCATATTTAAAATTTCAGACCCAAAAGCATTGTCTAATAACCGTAATTAATTTAAACCCAATATTAGCTATCTTCTTTTATAGAAAATTCATAATAAATCCACAATTGCTTAGAAAATTATGAAACTTGAAACCCACTTCATAAATAATGTTTTTGATCTTATATCAAAAACACAAGTCATTTGAATGTCATTAATAGGTTTTTCAAATCAAAGCTTATCATAAAATCTATATGAAGCAACATAAATCATCAACAAGTATATATATCTATTTGAACAATCAGATCATGGCATATTACTTACAAAATAAATTCGAATCTTAACTAGAAACCGAACTTACTAAAAATGAGATGTAAAATTATTATTCACCTTAGCTTGGGGTTAAGAAGTTTGAGATTTGCTCTTTGATTGGTTTGCTTAAGCTTCCAACTTGAATCCTTGATTATCTTCCTTTTGGTTTCCCTTTTATGGAAACCGTCCAAGCTTTTAAATGTTTTAGTTTTTGTTTGCAAATGTTTAAAATGAGTAAGGAGTGAAAGTAAGAAGGGTTTAGGGTATAAGAACATAGTTTATTCCTATCCTGCCCTTGGCATATTCCTCCCACTTACTTCATTTTAATTCTCTTTGGCTTATAGGTTAATTAAGGCACGACCACCTTATGATTATACAAATCCCAATCCCTTAACTATCTATATTATTTCATTTAATTTATATAATTAAATATCCTAAATAATGTCAATCAAATTTAGGGTCATTTCAGACTCCCCTCCTTAAAAGAATTTCGTCCTCGAAATTACGATAAGGTACCCATAACAATCAAACATAAAGATAAAACATACCATGAAACAAGTCAGGATAAGTATCTCTAATCCTGCTCTCAGTTTCGCAAGTAAAGTTTCTCTCGTCGTCACCCCACTGGACTTTGACTAATCTGACTGTCTTGTTCCTTGGTTTCTTCTCATCTCTCGCAACTATACGAACTGGCTTTCTAACTATAGTCATATCTGGTTCCACTACTAAATCATCTAACACAGTTGGTGCAACAGTAGGTTCTAGATCTCAAATATACTTCCTTAGATGAGAAACATGAAAGACATTGTGGACTCCTGCCAAACTATTCGGTAACTCTACTCTATATGCGAGTTTCCCAATCCTTTCTATAATAGGATATAGTCTAACAAATCTTGGTGCCAACTTTCCTGATTTTCCAAATTTGATTACACTTTTCGTCGGTGACACTTTGACGAAAACATGATCTCCAACAGAAAACTGTAAGTCTTTTCATCTTTTATCAGCATAACTCTTCTGCCTGGACTGAGCTTCCTTCATTCTAACTCGAATTAACTCAATCTTTTCTGTAGTTTCTCTAACCAAATCTGGACCAAGAACTAACCTATCCCTGGTCTCTACCCAATAAACGGATGATTTGCATGGCCTTCTATACAAAGCTTCAAATGGTGCCATCCTTATACTAGCTTGATAATTGTTGTTATACGAAAAATCGACTAAGTGTAGGTGGTCTTCCCACGGTCTTCCAAGGTAAAGTACACAAGCTCTTAACAAATCCTCTACGAGTTTGTTAACTCTTTCCGTTTGTCCATCTGTCTATGGATAGTAAGCGGTACTCATCTTGAGCTTGGTATCCAAAGTCTCATGTGGACTTTTCCAGAACTCGCTAGTGAATAAAGAATCTCTGTCACTTACTATACTACTAAGGATTCCATGCGGTCTAGCTATATTCTTCATAAAAAATTTAGCCAAAACAGGTGCCGTCTTGGTTGATTTAACTGGAATGAAATAGGCACTCTTAGTTAACCTGTCCACTACGACCCATATACTTTCATTTCCTCGATTTGACCTTAGCAACCCATCTATAAAATCCATTGAGATAGAATCCCATTTCCAAACTAGAACATATAAAGACTGAAGTAACCCTCTTGGTTTCTGATGTTCAGCTTTTACTTGTTGACAGTTCAAACACTGCTTCACCCATAAGCCTACATCTCTTTTCATATCTTCTCAGACGAAACTCCTTTTCATGTCCTGATAAATCTTAGTTCCTCCTGGATGAATGGTGAATTTTGAACGATGGCATTCTTCAAGAACTTCCTATTTAATGTTTCACACATTCGGAACACATGGTCGTCCTTCCTTCCTCAACCACCCATTCTGGTCAAGACTGAAATCTTTTAAGTCATCGCTCTCTATTCCATCCTTTAACTTTCTGATCCATTTAGCTAATAATGGATCCTCTCCTTGCTTAGAAGCAATGCTTTCGATCATCACTGTTCAAACTTCTAAACATGGCAGCATAGCAGTTTCCTTACTGATCTGGCATTAGATCTCCACTGTAGTCTGCATATGGTCAATGCTTCTAAATCTTTCCACTCAGCTATCGTTACCAATACTGCATTCTGATGTTTCCTGCTAAGTGCATCTGCAACCTTATTACCTTTCCCTCGTGTGTACTCAATTCCGAAGTCATAAGTGGCTAAAACTCTTACCACTTCTGTTGTCTCATATTAAACTTCTTCTAAGAGAATAAATACCTCAGTGACTTATGATCTGTATATAACTCGAATCTCTCTTCCAAAAGGTAATATCTTCATACCTTCAATGCAAAAATTACTACCGCTAATTCCAAATCATGAATTAGATATCAAACTTCATGTGGTTTGAGCTATCGAGAAGCATAGGCAATCACTTTACCTTTTTGCATTAACATAGCTCCTAACCATGTTCCATATGCATCTATGTACACTACTATGTCTCGATTCCCCTCTGGAACAACTAACATAGGTGTGTTCATCAATAAGTGTTTCAATTTCTGGAATGCCTCCTCACACTTATCAGTCCAGACAAACTTCACATCTTTCCACGTTAACTTAGTCATCGGTGCCGCTGTCCATGAAAAATCCTTAATAAATCTCCGATAATAACCAGCTAATCCAAGAAAACTCTTGATCTCGGTCACTGTCTCGGGTCTTTTCCAATTATTCACTGCCTCGATCTTTATCGGATCTATGGACAACCCTTTCTCTGAGACTACATGACCATGAAACTTCACTTCTTTTTCCAAAAACGACACTTCAAAATTTTTGCTTTCAGTTGATGCTGCCTCAACATCTCAAGCACTACTCTAAGATTAACTTCATGCTCTCTTTCATCTTTAAAGTACATCAGAATGTCATCTATGAACACTAACATGAATCGGTCTGGATGCTCCCGGAAGATCCTGTTCATCAAGTCCATAAAAAATGCCGGCGCATTCGTTAGTCCAATTGGCATTACCAACCATTTGTATGATCCATATCTTGTTCTAAACACCGTCAAAGGAATACTAACTTCGGCCACTATATGCTGATGGAACCCTGTTTCCAAATCCAGCTGGGAAAATACTTTGGCTTCGCTTAACTGGTCGAATAAATCGTCAATTCTAGGTAACGCGATTCTTTATCGTCTTCTCATTCAACTTATGATAATCGATACACAACCTTAACGAAACATCCATTTTCTTTACAAACACTACAACTGCTCCCCAAGGGGAACTACTTGGTTTGATAAAGTTCTTACTTTCCAAATCCACCAACTACACATTTAACTCCTTCATCTCGGTAGATGTCATTCTACTTGGCGGTCTACTCATCGGTCCTGCTTCTGGTACTAAATCTATCTGAAACTCAATGGCTCGTTTCGGCGGTAGTCTGATTATGGGCTCAAAGATGTCTGCGAATTCTCTAACAACGAAAACTTGATTCAACTCGTCTTCTTCCTCCATAACACCCAACAAAGCATTTACCCCAAAATTGGGGTTTTCTACGGAGTATATAATCCGATCACTACAAAAAGGGTGTCTAAGTGATATTTTTCTATCATCGCAAAATATCCTAGCATCATATTTACTTACCCAGTCCATACCCAAAATAATTGCGAACCATATGAAATCAAATAAATGCAAACGGAAAGCAAATATATGACCTAACAATTCAAACTCTAAGTGGTCGCATCTCATCCCAAGAGTCGCATACCTTCCTATCGTATTCGCAACCCTTAAAAAAGTAACTAAATACGAGGGTTCTAGGTTAAGCTTATCTACCAAACAATGAGATATAAAAGAATGTGATGCACCGGTATCAAATAGAACTTTAACTGAGACACCATGAATCAAAAGCGTACCTCCCAACATGGCTTTTCCTTTCTCCTTAGCTGTTGGTCTAGAGGTAGCTAGTTCCAATGCAAACATCTTGCCTTTTCAATCCTTGGTTGGTTCCTTGCACTGGTTCTTACAATGTCCAATCTGATCACAGTTAAAGCAGCTCACCTCTTTCTAATCGGCAACTTTCTTCCCTTTTCCTGTCCAACACTCGTGAGAAAAGTATCCCTTCTTATCGCACTTAAAGCAAACTAAATTTGCCTTTGCCTTCTTGGCAGCTTCTCCTTTATGGGGGCCCTTCTTATGGAAAAACTTCCTTTTCTGGTTCTGCTCACTTTGGGCTTCCCCTGCTTTGTTACCACCATGAAGAGCAAGCATCTCTTCCTACGTCAAAGCCATCTCAACAACTACATCACATGGATCCCTGATATGTGGTAGAGTCGCTTTAGCTAATTCCGGTTTCAGTCCATGGATGAACTTGTCATTCCTTTTAAGAACTATATCAACCGTAGCATACCCATACCTTGATAATTCTTCAAATCCGATAGCATACTCCAGCACTGTCATGTCCCCTTGCTCCAACTCCATAAACTTCCTGAGCAGAGTTGACTTAGCAATTTCTGACATGAACCTTTCCTCAAACCTCCTTCTAAATTCAGCCGAAGTCATGATCTTCTCATTAACTCCCATGGTAACACTGTTCCACCAATACAGTGCTGCTCCTTGCAACTGCCTAGAAGCAAGTCTCCTTTTCTACTCATCATTAAGCCTTAAATCAGCAAAGATCCTCTCGCAATGAAGTAACCAGTTCTCCACTTCAATTACGTCTTCAGTCCTGATAAATGGCTTTCCTCCAAGCCTGGCTTAGTCTCTGCTCAAGATTGCATAGTTATTAACCACAAGAGCTCCCTGATTTCCTCCTTTAACATTTCCTCTGACTAATCCTGCAGCAACTCTAGCTTGCATTATATTAAGAAAGAACTGATACATAGCTCCCATATCAGCTTGCGGCACTTCAGCACCTACATTGGCATTTGCATTTACCATTTGCCGGTCGACCTAGGTTTCTCTTGTTCAGTCGAGCATTTCCGTTGTTTGTGGTGCATCCTCCACCAATGTTTACTCTTCCAGTCCTAGCATCCATATCTTATGTCCTTAAAATCTGCATTCAAGCCTTTGTAAGATACAGAAGAACAACCAAAAAAGATGGAGAATACAGGTAGAGCATATATTTATATATAGCAAATACAAGTACGTTACAATAGCGTTACCCCGTAGCCCAGTCTTTTCTCTAATTCCTTAGGATTATGTTTTCAAAATCATTTTAAGTTTGAAATTTCCTTTTTAAGTTTTCATAGACATATGATTTGATACCAAGTTGTAACATCCCTTATCTTGAGGCCCGAAGCTAAGCGCCACAGATGCTATAGTCATCCATATTATTAACTTCCGGTGACAAAACACGATAATGTTAATGGTATCCATAATATCAAAAGCACATGAACATGAAATAAAATCAACACGGAATTAAAAACAACCTTTCTGATTACATTTCAATTCAATATTTCATATTCAGTTACATAATCCCAAACTATTCCCATGTTTTGATCTAATATAATTATTACAAATTTCGCTAAGAGTGGCATATGAAGATGCCCCCTTGGATGATCAGAGTACTAAATAGACATATCGATCATAATACATCACAGCGGAAATAAAACTAAATAACTCCTAACTTTGCCTCCTGCACATCTTCGGAAACTTATTCATCCAACTTACTAAACCTGAAAAACCTTAACTCTCAACCTACTCAAATCAAATTTTGAGTACCTGAGAGTTTAAAGGGGAAAACATAAACTTCGAGTTAGACATAAAGCCTGGTGTTAATAATACTATTACATCTCAGTTTACTGATATTAAGTGAGACTACACCGCTTAGCGGAACGGGTTTTCCCTCACTAATATCCCTTTAAAAAGCATATCTTTTGCAGAACGAAAACCTGCAATCAAATTGATTATAACCATAGTAGCAAGTACATATATGCATAAAATCAGGAAATCAATGGACTATCTATCCACCCTATAGTTTTATTGGCTAACTATTAACCATTGGCTGACTGGAGCCTGCCAAACATGCTCAATAATCTAACTTTTGTCAGACTTAATACCAAGCTGATTGCCCTTAACTTTCTTTTCTAGGGTCAACTGAACCTAATGGATTTACGGGCTCACCAATAACCAACTGAACCTTATTATTATACAAATCTCAATCCCTTAACCATCTATATTATTTCATTTAATTTATCTAATTAAATGTCCTAAATAATATCAATTGAAATTAGGGTCATTACAGTTTGATTTTAGTTTCAAACCGGAACGCCTCGGCTGTAATAGAAATTTCGGTGATTTAATCTCACCTTTTTATTAACCATAAATATTATAGTCGATAAAATAATTGGTTAGATGTGTGGATATTTATTGTTGATTATTATTGACTGTTTGGATGATTTACTATTTAATTAGTTGGTTTGGATATATTCCCGCCTTTGGAGCGGATGAGACCCTATTACGTTCCCATGTAAGAGCGGATGACCCTTTCCATACGATCCCGCCTCGAAGTGGTTGATTTATATTATTAACTATTTACTATATGTGCTGCAGGGGGGTAGGTTGGAGGGATCCAACAGGATTCCTCACACTATTGATTTTTTTAAATATAATTTGATATATGATGTGTTGAATGCCATAGTTGATGACATGGATATGAATTTGATATTTAGTGCTTAGTAGCACTAGGCCTTAATTTTGGTATTTTAAAATACTATAAAATAATGATTTTATTTGAAAAGGGATTTCAAGGTGATTTTGGAAATTATATATGTTTAATAATTTTTCTTAAATTTATTTAAAGAAGAGATTTACTTTAAAATAAAAAGTATGATTTTTAAATATTATAAACTAATAGCTTATTAAATATTTTAGATAGAGATTTTTGAATTGAGAATAAAGATTTTTTAAAATCTTAAAATAAGTCCATCTTTTATAATAAAGGGATAAAATAGATATATTTTGATATAAATATTTATTTACCATTTTATATAAAGCGATATATATAGGTACATGTATTATAATTTATTTATAAAGGTGATAAATTATAAAAGTGATATTTTACAAATGAAGTGAAGATTTGTATAATCGTATTTTTGTTAGTAAAAGTATTGATTTATAAACTGTGTTTATAAATGAAAGGAAACTATTACCATTGGATAGATTAGGAGATATTAATCAAACGGTGGATTTATTATACGATGTGGAATGTTGTTTTAGAAAATAGTTGATTCTATATTGGTAATTGAAGTGAGGATAAATTGGGAGATGTTAAATGATATTTTATAAATAGAAAAGAAATTTATACATATGGAAGCAACGTGGAAACGTATTATAATTGGTGTTTAAATGGGACCTTTATAAATAAGTGAGATTCATAAAGGGATAGAGTTATAAATGGGTTTTATAAATAAAGAGATTTTATAAAAAAATTAGTTTATAAAATAGAAGGAAATTTATAAACATAGTTTTATAGGTATGGAAAGGATTATGTTGAAATTTAAATGTGGAATTGTATAAAGGAGATATATTTATGTTCTTAAAAGTTGATTATTAATCTTAATATTGTTTTAAAATATGTTTATCAATATTTTAAATATTTTGAAAAGTTAATTATTTAAAATATTAATATGGTTTGAAATCAATTATAATTATTTATCAATAAAGTTTTGAGAAGCAATTATTATTATTTAAAATAATGTTTAAGATAATTTATTATTGTTCCATTAAGAATGTTTTGAAATTATTAATTATTAACTCTAAAATGTTTTAATTACTGTTTATTTATACTGTTTATTATATAATAGCATTTTAAAATAAATGATTAGAATTTATTTATAAATGTTCAAGATTTATAAATAGAGTTTATAACGGACTTGGTTTTATAAGGGAAGTTTTTATAAAATGATTTAAGGGCTTAAATGAAGGTTTTACTAGGCAAAATGTTTTTATAAACGGTTAGACATTTACAAAAGAATTTTTGAAATGGGTTTATAGATTTATAAAAGGAGTTTTATAAATGGTTTTAGAAATTATAATGGAGTTTATAAAAGAATTTAGAATTGTATAAAAAGGAAATCTTCCTTAGTGTTTGGTGGACATACTTACACCGTTGAGATAAGTATATGGATATATTTCCAAGTATTGAAATATATGGATTTGTGGATACATACATACAAACATACATACATATACATATATATATATATATATATCTTTGTAATGGGATTTTGGGACAAATATTTACAAAGTAAATTTAATTAACAAAAGATTAATTAAGGAGGCTAGTGGTTTCTTATGTGCTTAACCAATGTTGGTTTTTCCTATTGAATAAATTCCCGATTTGGATGTGTGTTTGTTATTTGATAGTTAAATAACCAACTATCAAAATTGGACCCAAAATGTAACTTTGGAAATATCTAGGAGAAACATGTGAGTTATGTGGCACGGTCATATCCGATGATGTTGTACTGTGCATATAAATCTCATTTCGTTCTCCTAGGACAATGATAAGTAAATCCATCCACTAACGGTTAAGCGGTGATCTTTGCTCTTATTTTTGACTGTTTACTTCCTAAAGAAACGGGGTTGAGTTTACCGGAAACTATCGAATGTTGTTTCGAAGGGACCAGGATTGGATATGTTATCTGAAAACCTCTTCGATCCAACTCAAGTGTTTCGAACTGAATACATCTTAAAGATGATGGAATTGAAGAAGGAGCTCTCAAGCATTTCATTCAGTCCCAGAACGAACTTGTAGGATGAATGTCGGCATTGCATTGTTGCGTGGAGGGCGGTGTTAGCAATCCAAGTTGGAAGTGCTATATAAAAGGTAAAATGTAGCCTCAAGCCTCATTAACTTGGAATGACTAAAACATGGGAGATGCAACAGGGCTAAGTGGGTCGCTCCCAAGTAGGGTTTGATCATCCCAATCTAGAATCGATATTTTCTTTAACTTGTATGCTTTGAGGCCTATTAACGGAGAGGTGATCATATTCGGTACTATTCATTAAAGGGTAGGCCGGTTCTGTGTTGGCGGGGTCGATAGGTTCTACCTCGGTGTTATTTTATCTAGAGATGCACTGTGACGGGCGCTACTCCTGTAGTCCAGTCATTGTATGGAATCCATTCTCCAATACGAGCCTTTACGGTTTTAGTTGTATACATATTATGCTAGAATTTAATTAATGTAACAATTTCGGCTATGGTAAATAAGTATTTGTATCTTAGACAATATTATAATATCAGAGAATTTCATATAAAATGTTTTGGTTATCTTAAGGTAAAAAACCATCTGTGTTTATGTGCAGCGTGCTCTTATGAGATACTTTTGATTTTCAAATAGTTTTTTATAACCTAAAAATCCAGTTAGGTATGTTTTCTCACGCTGGTTTTCCAGACTGACTTGGGTGTTATTTTATTATAATGCTCGGGTCAGACCGAGCATATTTACAAATTGGTTTGGATGCATTGGATCTCAGGAGACAAGTTGGAGGTCTTCAAGTCATATTCACGTACATGTTTATTTTCCACTACTCTGTTGTTGAAATCGTCAGCATTTGTGAGGACAGGTTGTTACAACTATCCATGCTGATGATTTTGATTTGTTGTTGTACTATGATGGATGTATGTGTATAATAGTTTTCTCTTTGTAAAGATCATTGATATTATATTATATATTGTTCCGCTGTGATTGTGAGATTCTGTGTTGTTTTATTTCTTTTCTCTTCTTCTTCTTTTCTATGTCTTCTTCCTTCTTCTTTTCCCCTAACAATTGGGTTTCTAGCATTCGATTACCCAGCACACAATACAATGAATGTATTAGTGTCAATTTTTGAGGGTCGAAAATCTCGGCTGTTATGCTTGGTATTAGAGCGCAAGGTTAAACGAGAACCTTGGCTTTTGTGGGATAACTCATTAAGAGATAAGGTATTGGAATGCCTTATTATGAGTTTTGAGTGTGTGTGTGTGTATGAGCACATATTTGTTAGTGATTATAAAAATGTTTTATATTGTGTTAATTTGTCTGTTGAGTGGCTTATGATTCTAGTTGGTAAGTAGGACACCACGATATCGACGGTGGTTTCTAAATACTTAAACAAGGCAAACCGACATGATATTATTTTGAGAATTGGTAAATGAAATAATTTACCTAAAATATATTTTATATATATAAAGGAATACATTTTTATAAATTATTATAGTTATATATGTTGCGTTTGGTTGTCAGTGAGGGATAATATTTGATTATTATCATTTGTTGTTGTTGTGCTAATAAAAGTTGTTATTCTTATAATCTAAACAAAGATGAAAATGGTAAATTGAGTTATATAAGAAGGTGAATTTATAAGTATGAATTATAGAGTATTGATGAAATTGCATAAGTACATTTATAAATATGATTTGTAAATAAAAATGGGATTTAAAAGAAATAGAAAGCACTGAGCTCACTTCAGTCGTTAGAAAATGATTCTGGTGATGACTAAAGCATCATCATCATTCATTTTCGAGTTTCTAAATGATGAATCGCTACCTTAGTGATTCCCCATTGAAGTTGTGTTTTGGTAAAACAAGTTTGGATTTTAAAATCCAAAGTATGACTTGATAAATATATGAAAATAAGTTTTTGAACTTATAATTCGAAAATGGTATAGATAAGAAAAGAAATTTGGAATTGAGATATGAAATTAGAATTTAACTTAAGTAAAGTTAAATAAATTGAGTTAATAGAATGAATTAAAGGGAATAAGTTTAACTTTAGAAAGGTTAAATGAAATTGAATTTGATTTGAAATGAAGTAATGGAGTGAATATAAATTTGAGTTATAAAATGAATTTCAGTTTAAGTTGTAAAGTGGATTGAATATGGTTTGGAATGTTGGTTGATAGAGTTGAATATGAACTTAAGTTATAAGGTGAAAATAAATATTAGAAGTGTTGTATAAAATGTTTATAATGAACTTAAGTAAAAATTTGATGGAAAGGTTCTTAAGTGATATTAGTAGTGAAAGAAATATAAGAAGTGACAATGAAATAAAATTTAACTTAGGAAAAGTTAAAGTGAAATGATTTTATAAATGATCCATAAATGAATTAAATATTGAATGAAATGTTATTAAACATAATGTGGATTAATTGAATGTGAATAAATTGGATGAAAATTAATTAGGCATGAATGAATGAATCAGATATGAGATGTAAATAAGAAATGTTAATAAATGAACGTAAGTGAATTGAGTGTAAATAAAGTGAATGTTAATAATTGAATGTAAATCAGTTGAATGGGAATAAACTGAATGTAAATAAATTAAAAACGAATCAATTAAGTATTAAGAAGAAATTAAAATGTATAAATATAATGTTGACATTTGAAAATGCATGTTGATATGATGATAAATAAATTGGATGGATATTATTTGTTGGATGGTTTCTCTTGTTGCATTTGTCACATTTACACGTGGTTATTGTATGTTCTATATGTTATATATTGATATTACTTCCCCTAAACTTGTTCTCATTGGTTGTTGAGTGATTAGTAGGTGTGGATGGCGTATGCTTCGCATTTGGAGCTCGCTTTCGCATTATATTAGTTGAACATGCTTGCTAATATGATCTTGCATGTGTATGGATTATGTTCTTATGTCCATGTATAGTATAGTTATATGCTAAGATGTAAGTTAGCATTTGAAATTGGTTGTATAGGATATGGAGATACTTGATTTCAAATTTGTTTTGCTTAAATTTTTTATAGAAAATGTTCGGTAAAGTTTTCTAACTTTTACTTTGATTTCTAAAACTTTTTACTAAGTTAGTAAGCAAGTTAAAAGTTAAAAAGTAAGAGTTGTTGAAGGTTATTGCATATGTAAAACAGGTTTATAAGTAATGGCATCCATAGCGATAGTCGCTATGAATGCAGTTTCGATAAAAGTTTGATTTTTGAAAGAAAATATATAAGTTTTTATACTTTAAAAGAATTTTAAAACGTTTTATAAACTTAATAAAATATTTTAGAAAGTTAATTAAGTGTTTAATAATTAAATTCCAAATTAACTAAATTTTGATAATTAAAATTAATTAAATACTAAACAAGATTTATTAACTCTAATTAAGTAAAGATTAATTACTAAATAATTATCTTTTAAAAAGTAAGATTAAGTTTAATTAATTATTAATTAATTTAATTTAATTTTACTTAATTAGGAGTTAGGCGTATGATTTATTTTTGATTAATTTTTAATTAAATAAAGGGTTTAATTGTTAATTAATTACTAATCATGTTAAATTTTAAGTGAAGGATTTAATCAAAACTTAATAAAGATTTAATTATTTAAAATAAAGGTTTAATTTATTATTTAAGTCTTAATTAAATATTATTAATTAATTAATTAATTGAGATTTATTGATATTAATTATAATAGAGTTTTAAATTATTATTTGATGATTAATACAGGATAAATTAAGGGTTTAATTAGTTATTTAATAATTAATTATTGTTTAATTATTCATTTAAGGTTTAATTATTTATTAATTATTAATTAAATTAAGTTAAAATTTAATTAAGTCCAATTATGGTGTAATAAAGGGTTTGACCAGTAATTAATTATTTCAAAAGGAATTTTAAGCTTCAAATTCTTTGCTTTCCAAGAATCAAATTATTTTAAAGGTAATTCTTTTTCAAAGATGGTTTTGAATTTCAAGGAATTCAAATGTTGGTACTATTAAGTAGACAAATGACTTTGAATGAGTTATGATGTGATTGTTTGTGTTTGTGTGGACAATTAGTAGCAGAATAAAACCCTATTCTGTTATAAATTGATGGTTTGATCGTGTGGACATGTGTTAGCAGAATAAATCACCATTCTGTTATAATGTAATTATTGTTTGTGTGGACATGTGTTTTAGCAAGATAAATCCCCATTCTGCTATAAATTGATTGAATTGTTTTGGACACCTATTTAGAAGGAAAAATCACCATCCTGCTATTATTGTTATTTGGACATGTATATGCTAGTTTAGTTGTATTGACATGTTATTCCCTGATTTGGATTTGAAGTATATTTACATATATGTCGACTTATGTAAATAAATTATTGAATTGCTTGAAAGTGAAATTGAAATTAAATGGTAACTTTAATTGGTACCATTGGGAATGCTAAGCCTCTTTTGAATTTATAAAGTATGATTTTGAATTAACTTCAATCCTTTAATCAATTTTGAAGTTTAAAGTTTATAAGTGATTTTCAAGTTGTATAATTATGTAATAAAGGTATTTATAAATAATAACTTGTTTATAAAATGGGCATTACTAAATAAAAGGGTTTATTTAAAGTGATTTTCAAAAGATGTTTTGGAAATGATGTTTGTAAAGGATTTTTCTTTAAGAAGGTTTATTAAAAGCATTTTAAAAAAAGGAAAATGATTTCAGAGATTGTGAAGGTATTTTTAATTATGAAGTGAACTTTTAAGAAAGGAAACTTTTTGAGAAAGATAAGTGGATTGGTTTTATAGGAAGAAATGTTTTTAAACAGAATTTATTTGGTAATTTAATATGGAATATGAAGAGAGGAAATCTCTTATTAAGTTTGGTAATATACTTATATCATTGAGATAAGTATATAAATATTTTCCAAGTATAAAAGGGATGCAAGGGGTTTTGGGAATAGTGTGTTGTAAAAGATCTTTTGATCGAATGTTTATAAAGTGATTTTAATTAATGAAAGATTAATTAATAAAGGCTTAGTGGATCCTATATGGAATCAAATCAACGTTGAGTGATTGTTTATTTGATAGTTAAAAAACCAACTATCAAAATCTAGACCAAAACGTAACTTTAGAAATATCTAGGAGAAACACAAAAATTATATGGTACGGTTAGCGTCGGTGGGGCTATACTATACTTACAAATTCATTTCATTCTTCTAGGACAAATGATAAGAAAGTCCATCCACTAAAGGTTAGGGGGTGATCTCCGCACTTATCTTTGTCTGCTTATTTCCTAAAGAACCAAGGTTGAGTTTACCAGAAATTATCGAAAGTTGTTTCGAAGAGACCGGGATCGGATATGTTATCCGAAAACCACTTCGATCCAACTCAAGCGTTTCGAACTGAAGACATGTAAGAGTATGGAATCGAAGATGGAGTTTTGAAGTACAAGGGCTACTGGCTACTAATCCTGAGGGTGATTCCAAAATGGGTGTAATAAAGGTAGTGTCTTCGGTTTCATTCAGTTCCAAAACGAACTTTTATGGATGAATGTTAGCATTGCATTGGTGTTTGGAGGGTAGTATAGCATTACAAGTGGGAAGTGCTAAATAAAGGTAAAATGTAGCCTTAAGCCTCATCAACTGGGAAATGACAAAAATCGGGCATGCAACAGGGCCAAGTAGGTCGCTCTCATCAGGGTATGGCCATTCCAAATCTAGATCGATTACTATCTACTTGAGTATGCTTCGAGGCCCAAAGTGGGGTGATCATATTTCGTACTACTAGTCAAGTGGTAGGCCAGTCATGTGTAGTAGGAGTGCAAGATGTTCTTGTCAGACCTCAGTGCATTTTATCTAGAGATGCACCATCAGAAGGTAGTTCCTTACCTTGTCATAGTATGAATCCATTCTCCAATACGTGCCTTTAAGGTTTTAGATGTACCCAACTATGTTGAAATGTGAGATGCAAGCATTTCAGCTATATTCATATTTTACTTGAACCGTTTGACATTATTATAACATCATTGGTTTTCTATAAAAGTGTTTTGGTTATCGTAAGGTAAAAACCCATCTGTGTTTGTGTTTATGTGTGGCGTGGTCTTATGAGATACCTTTGACTTTTTAAAAGGGTTTTAAATATAATAATTCAGTTGTTTAAGTTTACTCACACCAGACCCATGTCTGACCCAGAGTTTATTTTCTTTCCCTAAAATTCTTGAGTGGGCAAATTTTTTTGGGCAGCCAAGTAGTTCAGGTTTTCCACGGATGCATTTTGGAGGAGCTTGGAGCAGGAGGCTTCATCGATAGTTATTTATTATCTTGTTGTCGCTGCATTATATTATGTTGTATCAGTTAGGTAGGGACAAGCTGTTATAACTGTCCAATGGTAGAATTATATTAGTACGACTCTGATGTATTATTTTTGAAATGAATTTGTAAAGTATAATGTTGAGTAATATATGCTATTCCATTGTGTTGTAAGATTCTGTGATTGTTTAGTTTCTTTTTATCTTCTATCTCCTTTCTTTCCCCTAACAATTTGTCTTCCCGGCACTTAGTTATTTGGCACACGAATATCGTGGATGTATTAGTGTCGACTTCTGGGGTTTGAAAAGGTAGGTCATTATAGCATGGTGACAAAGCGCAAGGTTAAGTGAGAACCTTGGCCTTGGTGGGGCAATTCATTAAGAGATAAGGTAATGTAATGCCTTCTTATGAGTTTGGGTGTATATATATAAAAGCACATATTTGTTAGTGATATAAAAATGTTTTATATTGTGTTGATTGATCTGTTGAGTGGCTTATGGATTTTGGTCAATATGAGTAGCTAACGTATTGATAGGAATCCCTAAACACTTGAACAAGGCCATCTGACACAGTATTGTTTTGAAATTGGGTAAATGAAATAATTTTACCTAGAAATATATTTTATATATAAAGAATGATTTTCAAAATAATATAGTATAGTGTGGTATAGTTAGTTGAGGTGTTGTTTGTTAAGAGAAAATAATATTCTATTATTATCAATTATAATTTTGTTAGTCATGCTTGTCCAGTTAAGCATTGACTATTGTTAATCCATGTAGGTAGCTTCCCTTTTTAAGATTTGGGATGGGTAAATAGAAATAAAGAAAACATTGAAACGAATACCTCATGAATTGAGTTTCACAATTTGACTATAAGACATTCGATGTTAACGTTAAGGTAAAAATTGATGTAATAAAATATGTTTATTAAAAAGTTTGAATATTTTGCAATAAATATTTTGAAAATGATTTTATAAAAGTTGATTTATAAACTAAATTTATAGGAATGTGTCTTTTAATTAAAAAGAATTTAAGTTAAAGCTTGAGAACTAAAATCCCGGGACTTTTGAAAAATGGTTTTCAAGGTTTTGAAAGATAATAATAGTATTATTTGAAAGCAATTTTGGTTCAAGAATAAAATTTTAGGGATGAAAATGTTAAGAATGAGGTGTTTTCTTTGGATCGGTTAGGGAGAATGAGTCTTGATTGTTTTGTGATGATCTGAATAATCTTTTAAGTGACGATCAGATGTTTGACTAGGTGAACGTCGTAGTGCACTTAGTAAATTATTATCTCTATCATTGTACAATCGAAACAAGTTCAAACCCAAACGAACCCAAAGCAAGTTGGTGATAAATGTTTTGTTGGAAATATGAGAAGTACTGTATCAAAAATAGGATTTTAAAACACTTCTCTCGAGTGTTACCCTTCCTAGTAAGGGAGTGTATGGTATTGTTCGATAGTACCTAGTTCCTTAGTATCATTTTTGAGTTACTCGGGCTATATATATATGTATATATATATATATATATTATATGACTAAAAATATTGTTTCAATTCAAAAAAGTTTTTGAAATAAGACCTGGTATTTGGATCTTGAGTTTTCTTAAGGAGATAAATGAAAAATGGAATAGTTGAAGCAGATAGGGGTATATACTCTCAGGATGTAATGGAATATTATACAAGTTGAACCTAATTTTAGTTTTATGAAATGTTTTCACAAATAATTTAGTGTAAATAGAATTAGTATTAGGGGGAACCAATTAAGTAAGTGCATAAGGTGGACGTAGATCATTTGTCCTTCCATAAAGTTTTGATCTAAGATTCGAGTATATGGATTTAAGGTGATTCACACCATTCCAAATAAGGATCTATTACCCAATTTTTGACAACGAGAACTTGATGGTATGAGACCAGTGTTTTCTATCATAGTTACAGCTACGTAAGGAGAATAGAGATTCCAAATCAAGAAGCCTGATCGGAGTCTGCACTAGAAATCGGATGAGCGATACTAGTTCGGAAGTGAAGTTATGTATTTAAGTAGCGATCTAAATCATATTTTTATATAAGAATGATCTATGTACATCATACAAACTGATGTATAGTGTTAAGTGTTTTCTAGGATAGGTTGAGGCGTAATTCCGGAGATGAAATTCTTTTAAGGGAGGGAGAGTGTAACGACCCTGAATTTTAGTGCTTTGGTTTGCGAATATTTAATTAATTTTAAATATTCAAATAATAGGTTTCATAAGTAAAATAAAACTCTTTTAAATGATAAATAATGATGGTTAAATAGTTTTCAAAATTAGTTTACAAAAATATATAGTTCGATGAATAACAGAAAATGTGACCGGAATTCATTTTCCGAATTTTCGACTTTTCGTCGAATAAAAGTTGTCGAAAAAGTTGTAAACTCTATAGTATTAACATACACACATATATATATGTTAAATATATTAGTGTGGTTAGTATTAGGATAGGATACATCATGTGCACTTAAGTTATATGATATAAGATAAGATTTTATATATAAAGTTAAAACATATTTTATAAAATAAAGATTCCTTTAAAAACATAAAGGACTAAGGCATTAATGGCATGTTGGCATAGACTTGATGGAATGGTGGCTAAAGGGGGGTGGATTTCATGGTGAGGTTGAAGGGATGGTGAGGTGACAAAGAAAGAATGAAGGGTAAAGGACTTAGGGTATTTTGGTAATCCAACATGTTAACGTAATATATAAACTAATTTTTCTAATTTTTATTTCACTTTCTCATTCTCTTTTCCTTCATTTGCAAAATCTCCTAAGCACTTGAACACACTTCCATGGCTTCTAATTTAAAATCCTAAGCTTTTAAAAATAAAATTCTTACTTTAAAACTTAGTTTTAAATCACTTGTTTTCATGTCCAATTTCTCCATTTTTACTCCCAATTCGTTCGGCCATAACTTAATCTAGACTACTCCAAATCAATATATTTTTTTTCAAATCATGTAGAATTCCAGTGGCTACAACTTTATTTACACCACTTTTTCAAATTTCGAATATTTTTGGGTCAAAATTGCATTTCTTTCAGACCCGTTTTCGGACCTATATTTTCAAGCTCGAAAATAGCACTCCTTCTTTTGACCATATCTCCCTCAAAACAAATTCAAATTGAATGATTCTTTTTTCGAAATGATAGAGAAAAGAATTTTCAAGAAATTTTCTTTTTACCACTTTTTAAACCGAGAGTAACATGATCAAAAATCTGTGAGAAGATGACCTATTTTTGAGTGGATTTTTGTGGTTTCCAAGCTTTGCAAGTGTAAAGAATTTCAAGTTCTAAAAAGTTTTGGTGAGTAAACTTCCACTTTCTAATAATAGTTTTAGCTTTGTTATATGTGGAATAAATTTTTATATAGTTGTTGGTTGAATTGTTGGATAAGTGGTTGATCTTATAAGTATGTTGGTGGTATGTGATGGAAAACTAGACTTGAAAATGAAGTCTATACGTAGTGTTGATTGAAAAATTATGAAACTTGTTTATGATATGATGTGATCTTGCATATGTATCGATTATGTGTTTGTGTTCATGTGTAGTATAGTTATATGCTAAGATGTAAGTTAGCATTTGAAATTGGGTGCATGGGATATGGAGATACTTGATTCCAAATTTGTTTTGCTTAAAATTTTTACAAAAAATGTCCACTAAAGTTTTCTCACTTTTACTTTGATTTCTAAAACTTTTTACTAAGTTAGTAAGTAAGTTAAAAGTTAAAAAGTAAGAGTTGTTGAAGGTTATTGCATATGTAAAAAAAGTTGAGAAGTAATGGCATCCATAGCGATAGTCGCTATGGATGCAGTTTCGATAAAAGTTTGATTTTTGGAAAAAAATTAGTTTTTATACTTTAAAAGAGTTTTAAAATGTTTTGTAAACTTAATAAAATGTTTTAGAAAGTTAATTAAGGGTTTAATAATTAAATTCTAAATTAATTAAGTTTTGATAATTAAAATTAATTAAATATTAAACAAGATTTATTAGCTCTAATTAAGTAAAGATTAATTACTTATTAATTATCTTTTAAAAAGTAAGATTAATTTTAATTAATTATTAGTTAAGTTAATTAAATTTTACTTAATTAGGAGTTAGGTGTATGATTTATTTTTAATTAAATAACGGGTTAATTATTAATTAATTACTAATCATGTTAAATTTTAAGTTAAGGATTTAATTAAAAATTAATTAAGATTTAATTATTTAAAATAAAGGTTTAATTTATTATTTAAGTCTTAATTAAAGATGATTAATTTATTAATTTAGATTTATTTATATTTAATTATGATAGAGTGTTAAATTATTATTTAATAACTAATACAAGATTAATTAGGTTTTAATTATTTATTTAATAATTAATTATTTATTTAAGGTTTAATTATTTCTTAATTATTAACTAAATTAAGTTAAAATTTAATTAAGTCCAATTATGGTTTAATAAAGGGTTTGACTTGTAATTAATTACTTTAAAAGGAATTTTAGGTTTTAAATTCTTTGTTTTCTAAGAGTCAAATTATTTTAAAGGTACTTATTTTTCAAAGATGGTTTTAAGCTCAAGGAATTCAAATGTTGGTACTATTAAGTAGACAAATGACTATGAATGAGTTATGATGTGATTGTTTGTGTTTGTGTGGACAACTATTAGCAGAATAAAACCCTATTGTGCTATAAATTAATGGTTTGCTTGTGTGGAATGTGTTAGCAGAATAAATCACCGTTCTGCTATAATGTAATTGTTGTTTGTGTGGACATGTGTTTTAGTAAGATAAATCCTCATTCTGCTATAAATTGATTGAATTGTTTTGGAAACCTATTTAGCAGGACAAATCACCATCCTGCTATTATTGTTATTTGGACATGTATATGCTAGTTGAGTTGTATTGACATGTTATTCCCTGATTTGGATATGAAGTATATTTACATATATGTTGACTTATGTAAATAAATTGTTGAATGGCTTGAAAGTGAAATTGAAATTAAATGGTAACTTTAACTGGTACCATTGGGATTGCTAAGCTTCTTTTGAATTTATAAAGTATGATTTTGAATTAACTTCAATCCTTTAACAATTTTGGGGTTTAAAGTTTATAAGTGGTTTTCAAGTTGTATAATTATGTAATAAAGGTATTTATAAATAATAACTTGTTTATAATAGGGGCATTACTAAATAAAAGGGTTATTGAAAGTGATTTTCAAAAGATGTTTTGGAAATGATATTTGTAAAGGATTTTCTTTAAGAAGGTTTATTAAAAGCATTTTAAAAATAGAAAAATGATTTATAAATGATTTCATAGATTGTAAAGGTATTTTTAATTATGAAGTGAACTTTTAAGAAAGGAAACTTTTTGTGAAGGATAAATGGGTTGGTTTTATAGGAAGAAATGTTTTTAAATGGAATTTGTTTAGTCATTTAATATGGAATATGAAGAGAAGAAATATCTTATAAAGTTTGGCAATATACTTATATCATTGAGATAAGTATATAAATGTTTTCCAAGTATAAAAGGGATGTAAGGGGTTTTGGGAATAGTGTGTTGTAAAAGATCTTTTAATCGAATGTTTATAAAGTGAATTTAATTAACGAAAGATTAATTAATAAAGGCATAGTGGATCCCATATGAAATCAAATCAATGTTGAGTGATTGTTTATTTAATAGTTAAATTGCTTTTATCAAAATCTGGACCAAAACGTAACTTTGGAAATATCTAGGAGAAACATGAAAATTATATGGTACAGTTACCGTTAGTGGTGCTATACTGTACTTATAAATTTGTTTCGTTCTTCTAGGACAAATGATAAGGAAAACCATCCACTAACGGTTAGGAGGTGATCTCCGCTCTTATCTTTGTCTGCTTATTTCCTAAAGAACCGGGGTTGAGTTTACCGGAAATTATCAAAAGTTGTTTCAAAGAGATCGGGATCAGATATGTTATCCGAAAACCACTTCGATCCAACTCAGGCATTTTGAACTGAAGACATGTTAAAGAGTATGGAATCGAAGATGGAGTTTTGAAGTGCAAGGGCTACTTGCTACTAATCCTAAGGGTGATTCCAAAATGGGTGTAATAGAGGTAGCGCCTTCGGTTTCATTCAGTTCTAGAACGAACTTGTGTGGATGAATGCTAGCATTGCATTGATGCTTGAAGGGCAAGGTGGCATTCCAAGTGGGAAGTGTTAAATAAAGGTAAAATGTAGCCTCAAGCCTCATCAACCGGAAAATGACAAAAATCGGGCATGCAGCAGGGCCAAGTGGGTCGCTCTCATCAGGGTATAGTCATTCCAAATCAAGATCGATTACTATCTACTCATGTATGCTTCGGGGCCCAAAGTGGGGTAATCATATTCGGTACTACTAGTCAAGTGGTGGGCCAGTCCTGTGTGGCAGGGGTACAAGATGTTCTTATCAGACCCCGGTGCATTTTATTTAGAGATGTACCATCGGAAGGTTGTTTCTTACCTTATCATAGTTTGGAATCCATTCTCTAATACGTGTCTTTACGGTTATAGATGTACCCAACTATGTTGAAATGTGAGATGCAAGTATTTCAGGTATATTCATATTTTACTTGAACCGTTAGATATTATTATAATATCACTGGGTTTTCTATAAAAGTGTTTTGGTTATCATAAGGTAAAAACCCGTCCGTGTTTATGTTTATGTGCGGCGTGGTCTTACGAGATACCTTTGATTTTTTTAAAGGGTTTTAACATAATAATTCAATTGTTTGAGTTTACTCACACCAGACCCATGTCTGACCCAAAGTTTTATTTTCTTTCCCTAAATCTCTTTGATGCTCAAATTTTTATGGACATCTAAGTAGTTCAGGTTTCTCACGGATGCATTTTGGAGGAGCTTGGATCAGGAGGCTTCATCGATAGTTATTTATTATCTTGTTTCCGCTATTTTATATTATGTTGTATCGGTTAGGTTAGGGGTGGGCGCGGTCGATTAACCGTTCAAATCGGTTAATTTTTGCGGTTAACCTAAACTAATAAGCGGTTCGGTTAACCGATATTCGGTTAATCATGGTCAGCTGTATCGATCAAACCGCAAATTTTAAACCGCGGTTAACCATTCGAATAGAACGGTTAACCGATTGTTGTTCGCGGTTAAACGGTTAATCAGTTAACCGGCTAAGTTAAAGCGGTTAACCGATTAATTGTTTTCAACTATGCATAGAAATTCAAAGTTCAAAATTACAAGCATTACAACTAGCCACAGGCGGGCCACAACAGCATTGCAACTAGTCACCATAGCACTGAAATTACAAGCATTGAATAGAAAATGACAAATGTAACCATAGAAATACAACTACAAGTCTACATCTACAAACATTGAAACCTTGCATAGACCATTACAAGTTTATAACCACAACAGACAGCATTCATATTTCATAGTTCATACATGCCACACATTACAAACATTACAACTACAACAATTTCTTAAACTACAGCAGTCATCAACTGGCGTTACAACTTCGGTGACTCGGTCTCCATTCTCCAAGTCTCTCTGCCCAAAGGAAAACAAATGAAAGTTAGCTGAAAAGTGAAAATAGAAACACATGATATTAATACACATGTGTAACGACCCAGAATTTCCATCATTTGAAATTCGAATATTTAATTGATTTTAAATATTAATAAGTAAGATTTGGAAGTCGAATTAATTTAATTTCGAGTATAGAGATTTAATTGTTTAATTAAAACGACAATTTAAATTTTGAAATTCCAGAAAGAATTGGAAATTGGATCAAATGTGATTAAAAATGATTTATAAAGTTATAATAAATCATATTGGAGTTAGAATGATGTTTGTGAACTTTTAAAATTAAATTAAAAGTCAAATTGTGAAAATTGAATATTTTAATATTTAATTGACGATTGAAAATAGTCATTTTTCAAACAGTCTCGGATTTTGACGAAAGCAGTTTCATCGGATCCGTAATGTGATATCATTGTAATGTTTCAAATTTCGTGTCAACCGGATGTACGGTTTGTCCGGGGCAAGCCAAAACGCATCGAAATCGGTTTAAATCGATTTGGTTTAAATTTGGTCGTTTATTTCTGTAACTCTCACATACGATCGAATTAGCTCCCAAAACACATTCCATTGTGTTCGGAACATGGGGTAAACCTTAGAAACGCCAGCCGGCACGCTTCGTTTGGAGTTCGGAAAATTTTTGGTGAATAGTGTTTTGGAGAATTTTCTATAAAAGCACCTCCATTTCACAATTTGCAAAACAGAACTAGGGTTTCCTCTCAAATGCTTCAGCAGCCGGCCCTAGATTTTAATGGCTGAGAATTTCGAAACTTCCTCCTCTATTATCTCCAAATCTACAAACAATTAGAAAAAGTCGTCAACTACAAAGTTGTAGAGGGCATCAAGATCTAGCTATCCAACGGTGGAGATCGGAAACGGAGCCACGGATTGACGGCAAATCGAGATGGAAGTCGCTGCATTTTTCATGCAAATCGAGGTGATGGGGTTGACTGAGTTTGACCGTGCTCTGGCCGAGTGTAGTGCTCGTGACAAGCTTCGCGATGGAGGTGGCCGATCGTCTTCAAGTCGAGTGTGGAGGTCGCAATAATTGAAACCCTACCGGCGGCTATGGGTTGTTGTACGTGAGTTTTCACGTAAAGGAAGAAGAGGGAGAAGGAGTGGAGGACGGCCCAGATCTGAGATGGAGGGTGTGTGCGGCCACGATTGATTCTAGGGTTAGAAAAATAAAAATAAAGCTGAAATTGTATATTTAAATTCATACAAACTTTGAAAAATCATAACTTTTTCATACGAGGTCCGTTTCGCGCGAAACAAGATGCGTTGGAATCATATGGATGAGCTCTACGCAATGGAGCTAGATTGGAATTTATTTGAGCTAGTGAAAATTTTGAGTAAAATTAAACGTGTGTTTAATTTTATTCGAAATAAAACGCTACGACTGTTATCGGAAATTCAAGGTGAGAACTCCTCACTCAATCGAATAATTGTTTCGATTTAAATTTTAAATAGTTGAGATTTAAAATTGTTGATAGTGTTGGTTGTGATGATTGGATGAAAATTGTTATCTATTGTGTTAAATAGACCCTATACGCCGTATATTAAGCGGAGGTTATTTATTAAAAACATATACCGCGATAATTTCACATTGAAGTGGAATTGATATTATATATGTATATAGCAATATATATATTGGAATATGTATATATTGGAGTTGTTGATTTTCCGCATTGTATAGCGGATGAGACCCTATTGCGCCGCATAATAGCGGATAGTATTTTATAAATCCCATATACCGCGATAATTCCATCGTGAAGTGGAATTGGTATTGTGCTAACATCTGTGGATGTAGGGAAACAGGTTGGAGGGATCCAACTGGATTCCTCAAATTATATGAATTTGTTTCATATGTCGTATGAATTTGTTTCATATGTTGTGTGATGAATTATTTATAATCTGTGAATGATTATATCTGTGATTGAATTTGCTGAAGGCTATAATTTAGCCGAATGTATTTTTGGTATCGTTGGATACCAGAAATGAATGAAATTGGATTTTTGAAATTAAAGTTGGGAATTTTAAGTAAATTTCTTTTGAAAGAATTGGTTGAATTTAAAAGAAAGGATTTTAAAGTTTAAAGTTGATTTTTGAAATCTTATCGAATTATTTCTAAAAATATGGGAGAAGGTTTTTATAAATAGATTTTGAATAGTATTATTTGAAAGTTGAAGAATTTATTTAAAATGGAATTTTAAATGGTTTGGAAGAGATAAATGAATTTATTTTAAAAGGTGATAAATTTCTAGAAATCAACTTATAATTGATTTGGTATTTGAAAATAAACCTTTGGGAAATCAATGTGAAAATTTATTTGATGTTGAATGAGGAAATTGATTTGTGTTGAAATGAATTTTGAAATCAATTTGTAATTGATTTGGTGTGAAGTAAATTTTGAAATCAATTTGTAATTGATTCGGTGTTTGAAATAAATATTTGGAAAATCAATTTGGGTTTTGAGACAAATTTGGAAATCAATTTGAAAGTTGATTTGGAGTTAAAAATGGATATTTGGAAATTTAATTTCACAATGGAATTTGTAAAGGAAAGGGGAAATTTGTTTTAAAAATAAACATTGATTTATTTTTAAAGTGTGGAAAATATGATTTGAAATTGGTTTTCAAAGTGATGAAGTGTGGGAATAAATTTACAGATTTGGGATGTAAATTTGAAATAAATCAATAAGGATTTATTTAATTATGATTTGAAATTGGTTTTCAAAGTGATGAAGTGTGGGAATAAATTTACAGATTTGGGATGTAAATTTGAAATAAATCAATAAGGATTTATTTAATTATGATTTGAAATTGGTTTTCAAAGTGATGAAGTGTGGAAATAAATTTACAGATTTGGGATGTAAATTTGAAATAAATCGATAAGGATTTATATAATTGGTTTAAATGAATGTGATTTGAAATTGTTTTCAAATGGTTGAAGTGTAAACCGTATCTCGCGAAGAGATTTGAAATTTAATAATTTGGGAAAAATTATTTAAATTGGATGTTTGTTGTGGATGTTGTTTGATAGTTAAATAACCAACTATCAATATTTGCCTTTGAAATGGCACTTGATTTGTTTTTAAAACAAACGCTCACTATTCGGGTTAGCCGGGAAAAGACCTTTGTGTCATATAACCCATTCCGAATATGTGATACGACGATATGAATCGTATTGAAGACCGGTGTGAAGACCGGATATTTTCGAAAATGAAAGGACAACCTGTCGAATGTCTTTGCACCGAGTTGCTCCGGTATAGAGATTTATATCACTCTTTTTGTGATGGGAAGTCCGGACGTGATTAGTGAATATCCGGATTGCAAGGGCTTCTTCGGAAGTGCCTTCGGTTCCGTTCGATCCCGGAACGGACTTGTATGGATGTGTGTCTGACATTACACTTTGAGATGTAAAGCTGGTTTCTATCAAATACATTTCTGTTGGTGGCGGAGAATTTATTCTCTTAGCTTAACACCCTTCTCTGAGACGTATGAGCTCAGAGGTTATGTAGTTGATGGTTACTAGTGATACATTCCCAATTTGGTAATGTGGCATACGAAGTGCTGTTGATCAATTGTTGATCAAAGCGTTGCTTTGTGAAAAAGTGTTGCTTTGTGAAAAAGCGAAAGCGTTGCTTTGTGGAAAAGCGTGGCTTTGTGAAAAAGCATAGTTTTGTGGACGAGACTTCGTCGAGCCTCACAACCCGGTAATGGTCGAAACAGGAATGTTGCGGCAAAGGTTTTTAGGGGTAGCGCCCCTAAGGTATGTCATTTCCTTCTGGATAAAAGGTGATATCATAGGATAGAGCCCAGATATTTTACCTATGTTGATTATACTTTGTATTTGTTGCTTTGTGATTGAGGATCCTCGAATAAAGGTTGGTGACGACTGGGGGATGACATAGCTCGTGTGTTAGTTACCTAGTTACAGCTCGGTTAGAGCGTAAGGTAGCGTCGGCCTTGTGTTTGCAGAGATCCGGTTAGGATCCGGGGCGTCTTTCCAGAGGCGTTTTCCATTTGTTGGAAATCCAAAGAAATAATACGAACCTTGTACGGTTTTGGTTGTAGAACCTGCCATTTACTTATGGTGGTCACCACTGTTTAGATGGTAGCTATAGTCGGCATACAATAATGGTTGTATGCTGGCTAAGATTAATATTATATTTTCGAAATGGATTTCGACACTATGCACTAATGATAATAATATTGAATGATTTTGCATAGTAAGCATGTTTGACTATCATAAGGAGAAATCTCCTCTGATTCTGCGTTTGCATTGTGTGTGTGGCGGGAGGCCTTATGGTAGTTTCATTTTCCAAAAGCATTGCGAATCTGTTTTATTTTCTTTGTGAAAATAACTGTTTTAGTTCTCACACCAGTCACCATGACTGACCTGGAGTTTATTGTTTCCTTCCTAAACTCTGGGTGCCCACCAATTTCCACACGGGCAGTCTAGAGTCAGGTTATCAGGTCATTCTGGATTCAGGAGATGTTGTGGAACTCAGTGGCGAGCTGGATGGCGAGACGTATCACTTGTATATGATATTATTATTCCGTTGTGTATTCTGTATGAGGACAAGTTTATATAACCGTCCAGTTGTGTTGTATATTGTTGCTGTAAACTCTGATGATGATGTAATGTATAAAATGTTATAGTTCTTTGTTTTAAAGATTATTCATTTATCTATTATATGTTATTCCGCTGCGAATGTGAGATTCTGATATTGTTTCTGTTTCTGTTTCTTCTTCTTTCTTTTTCTTCTGTCTTTTTCTACCTCTTCTTTTTCTCCATAACAATTCGGTTTTCCGGCATTCGATTGCTCGGCAGTTGATACAGTGAATGTATTAATGTCGACTTTTCGAGCGTCGAAAAGTCGAGTCGTTACAACATGAATGGCTAATTTCAATGAAGTAATCAATTCAGTCATTACCTGAACAAATTAATACATATGAAAAGTTTTTCATTTACCCTCACTTTCAAGGTAAGAAACATCAGAAATAAACAAAAAGCAGTATTGGAATCAAAACGTGAACAACAATTATATAATTAACAAAAACATCAAACAATTATATGAAATCAGAATTTAGATGACAAGCCAGCAAATTAGCAACTAGCAAGAATATCATTTAAATTGATATGAAACAAACTAGCTTTACAACACTAAATCAAACTGTCTACATCCATTCTATCTCTAAAAAAAATGAAAAAAAAGTCCCTGAGAAACAGTACATTTATCTGATCTTCAAAACCATGGATCACTGCATGCAGTAATGCACAAAAATATGGAATGCCTCAATAACAGAACTACAAACATGAATGCACAAATATCATGCTTTTTTGGAATGAATTTTAACAGGGCAACCTTGTTAGACTAATGGCAAAAGGTGAACATTGAATAATCTAACTGCTTCAAAATTTCGTATGGCATATATAGCTAAAAGTTTATGTTAATGTAATGCACACTGTTTGAACTAAGCCATCCATACTTTACAGCAGCAATTATAGAACTGAAGAAGCTTTAATTTGTATTAGTACACTACTGGATCATTCATGTTTTGGTTAATTTATATACAACTGCATCAACGACAACGACAAGCTACTATAAGCAGATAACCCACGCATGTCTTACACATTTTTGCCTTCCAAACATTTACATTGATTATCATCTTACAAGTACCAAATGATATTGAAGTTGCATTCAAATTAGGAAGAAAATGACAGAAGCCTTGTAAAATTTTTAGCAGTACTGGCCTCATGACCAGTTCATTTTTATCTGAATCTGGGATCATTCGGTGTTTAAAATTGCTTTTGGATATCACTACAGCTAGTAGTTTACTATTATTGTATTACTGCTACTAAACATTATTTTAATTTTTTGTTTTATTTTTATTATTATTTGAATATACACTTAACTGGGCAATGTCCATAGATTGCTAAGAAAAATGTATCAATCTATAACATATACTCTGTTAACTAGGTTGATTTACTATCCTTTTTGAGCTTCAACTCATACACATCTCATTGATTTCGTTACGGTCGGGCCAACTGAGTAAAGGAAGCAAACATTACTTAAATACATGGTGATTGATTCCAAGCTTCACCAACATAAATAAACTCTAAACGGTATCATCAATTGCAAACAGCTACATTGTCTTAAACTAAAACCTTTCTCCAATTGAAAACATAAAAGCTCTATGAATTTATGTCCCTTCTACTGCACAAAAATTTAAACTGAAACTATGAATACTACTAAAGTTCATGTCAATGAAATCAAAACTATGGTGCTAAACCAAATATTTCAAAATCAGTCATATATTTCTGAACAGATCAACGTAACAACTAACAAATTAGAAAATAAACCTAGCTTAACCATTTTAATGCAACAACTAACAAATTAGAAAAATCATTTGTAAAAAATAAACCAAACTCACGTTTTTCCTCTTCCTGCTGGTATTTACAATTGCTCAAATCGACGATCTAAATAGTACAGACTGAAGAGCAAGGCTGCGGAGGATCGATTCGATTATCACGGATTCACGATTTGATTATCACAGATTCACAATTCGATTATTGAACAGAGGAAAATGAAATAGATAAGTAGATAGCTATTTTATTTTGACGAATTCGAAGTATGAAGATAGTGAATAGCGGCTGGAGCCTCTCTTGATTAGGGTTACGTAAAAATTGTTGGGCCGGGTTGTGAATAGTTTTGGGTTTTTCCAATAATTTAAAAAATGGTTTCAGTTAACGGTTAACCGATATATAACCACGGTTAACCGTTAACCGAACCGATTTTGATCGGTTAACGTCGGTCGGTTAACCAAATGTTCGGTTAACCGATTTTTTCGGTTAAAGCGGTTCGATTAAGATCGGTTCGGTCGGTTAAGTCGATTCGGTCGGTTAAATGCCCACCCTTAGGTTAGGTAGGGACAGGTTGTTATAATTGTCCAAGGGTAGAATTGTATTAGTATGACTCTGATGTATCATTTTTGAAATTACCTTGTAAAGTATTATGTTGACTAATATAATTTATTCCGTTCCGTTGTGAGATTCTGTGATTGTTTAGTTTCTTCTTGTCTTTGTCTCCTTTCTTTCCCCTAATAATTTGTCTTCCCGGCACTTAGTTATTTGGTACATGAATACCGTGGATGTATTAGTGTCGACTTCTGGAGTTCGGAAAGGCGGATCATTACAATTAAAGTAAGGGAAACACGTCTAAACATTCCATGTTTATCTATCATTTACCAAAACATTCATTAAACCTTTATATTTGTTAATAAAGATCCATATGAACCCCATTATACTTAAAACATACAAATCTAAACCAAAACCATATATTAAAGATCGATGTAGATAGGTCAAGTATTACTCGCCTGGATCTTTAAAATATCTAGCTTTAGCCTTCTTAATCTCTTTTAGCTTGCGTTTTCTTTATCTTCTTCCTATTTGCCTTCTTTAAACCACCACCATTAAAGTTCTTCCTTAGCTTTTATTTTATTTTAGGTAGTTGAAATGAATGAATAGAATAGAGTCATGTTTAGTGTCCTATAATAATTTGGGCTTGGGCCCTCATACCCCTTTTCTATTAATTCATTTCCCTTTTCTTTTCTTATTTGGGCCACCTTGGCTTTTAGTTGATTTTATTTGATTAATTTAAATTTAGAGTCGTTACAGTTTCTCTTTCCATAGAGTAGTTATAACAGATTTTGGCCTTATGGTTTAGGAGATATGACCATTTGAAGTTAGATAATTTTTGGATAGATTAGCGGGTCATTATACTAAGCCCCTAATTAGCCTGTTAACCCATTTCAAGATTTAAGCTAATAGTAGCTGATGTGCAGCCCCTAATCATTATCATGCTTCCCAAAAAAAGTCTAAACCTCCATTAAATAGTTTCTTAGACAAAAGCAACCTAAATCATTAAATTTAATACTTTAATTGGCCAAATCAAGGGATGATAGTGTGATTGGCAGAGGGATTAGTCAAAGAGAACTTGGGATCTCAAAATAACTGCCTTGTAAATCGTGTCTTTGCTGGTTGGGTTAGGTTCACCTCAATTTTTATGAATTTTGACTCTTTGGTGAGTGGTTTATATCTTTCATTATACTCTAAATGTTTGTATAGCTTAAAATGATGTATTTAAAATGTTGTCAAAGCTGAAAACATGATTTTGACTAGATTTGAATTTAACCATGACTTATAAAAGAATTTCAAATGTTTTAATTGAATTTTGGTTGATTCCATGTATATGTTCATATGGATACTCCATTCTAGGAAATAGGCTAGATTCAGTGTAATTGGTTGTAAAATCATAAATTGATTTATGTATATGTTGATGTATGTATTATTTGCTTGAATTTATATATGTATATTTAGTTGTATTGGATGAAATGCTGAACCATAAACAATTAAGAATTAGGGAAATATTCTATGAGATGGAGTCTAGTGCATATGATTGGCCAAGGAGATGGGTTATCCAAGATGATTGCACAAATGATAAAGACTCAATTAATGGAACAAAGTATATGGAGTAACACTAGAGTTGCAAGAGGTGTATCAATGCATATCTGAAGACTTCACGTGAAACGAGGCAGTAAAACGGAGCATGATCGGAGTTGAAAGTTGGGAGATAGAACTTAGCTAGAAATTGGCTAAGCAATATCATTTGGCACCAACCAATATTAGTCGACAGTGAAAATAGCGGACCGTGTTAAAGTGCAAAGTTGCACTTTGGTGAGATGCTTGGAGATTCACACGAGGATGGCATCATGTTTACTCCGGGAAAATGATGAGATATTACGACAAAGGGTCACTGTCGAATGATCTTGATCGTTCGGGACCGAATGATAAGAGCTTGGGGATTTTAGAGTGTTAGCTTCGGGCTTGAGACTTGGTCGCATGAAGGGGCTTCGGGCGAATAGCATAGAGTTGAAACACTTAGACACTTTTGGCTAAGTGTGAATTGAAATGGGTCGGCATCGACCCATACCGGTCGATGTCGAACCATACAATTTTTTGGACTTTAAGGGGAAGCCTACTGGAGTATAACCCCATCGATTGCAGGCCTAGGTAATGTGTAGTTTGGGAGTTTCAAACTTCGACGACTCTATGATGGGAGTTGTGATGATGATCCATGAAGACAAGTTTGTTGATGTGAACTTGAAACTGAGATGTTGAGTAGTCTACGACTGTTGATGTGTCATATAAGCTATCATATATCTAATACACTTGAGTGAGTGATGTGAGGATGATTGATGGTTGTTGTGTTTGTTTTATTCTGTTAGGGATGTCACATGATGTAGATATTTTTGACTCGGATGCCTCGACACCGCATACTGCACTTTGAGTAGTAGTACACCCACATGATGATATTAGTAGCATATAGTGTTATGTTCTAACTCTTTTGATGCGGGGACAGGTCGGGTATGATTCCCCATATCTTGTGTTCCTACACTACATCAAATCAGTGATTTTGCAACATTTATATTTTTTTCAGTTTCTAACACTTATAAATGTTACAAACTACCAACAGTGAAAAAGTGTTAGGATACTAAAAAGGTGTTACTAAAAATAAATAGCTTTCTCTATAAACTTTAAAGCACACTAATAATGATTTACAACACAAATAAGTGTTACAACAATTGGTAAATTCATAAATAATTGATTAACAAGTGGGGTCTTTTGTAATTTATGCATACTGCTCTTTCCTCACGCTTAACATTTTCGGCCGCATAACTTCTAATTTAATTTAGGGTTTTCTCTCTCGCTCACCAAAATCATGCCAACTTTATCCACTTCAACATTGGCGTCAACTTCATCCTTTTCAACATTGATGCCGACTTCGAGAACTTCGACGACTCGCGGCTCGACTAGATCCACGGATTGACTGGATTGACATCTCGTGGTCACTATTCTCACACCGACTGGATCGACAGCTCTTTCTCAATGACAACGCTGTAAATTGCTTGAAATTACGGAAGGCACAAGCGACTGGATCGCGAAGCATCATTCTTCAAGTTCAACATCAAAGTAAATTTCTTTTTCTTTCTTCGTGCCATTTTTTTTGCTAATTTCAAATTTGTTTGTATTTCGAGAATTTAGCCTCGGTTGATTATAACAAGCAATTAGGTTATTATAGTATGTGTTTCAAAAATTCGAATTTATTTGCTATTTTATTTGCCAATCAATAACAATAAACTAATTTATAAATTAATAATAATACTTTTCTAAATCAATTTTGAATTCATGAAAAAGTTTATTGTGCTTGAGCTTGAACTTTGAGATATAGCTTGATTTTATAATATAGAAAGAAATAACTTTTTTGAAATATGATTTTTGTAAAGAATATAAAGAAACACTGTTGAGATATCTTAAACTTTGAGATATAATTTGATTTTATAATATAGAAAGAAATAACTTTTTTGAAATATGATTTTTGTAAAGAATATAAAGAAACACTGTTGAGATATTAAAGTTTGAAATATATTTTGAAACATAGTTTGAAATATGATTTTTGTACTTCGAAATAACTTTAAGATAGGATTTTTGAAATATTAATATGAAATATAGTTTAAAATATCATTTTTGAACTTTGAAATAACTTTGAGATATGATATTTGAAGTATGCATATGAAAAAAATTATGAAGAAATATAATTTGCTTTTTATAAGATATAAAGAAACATATTTTTTGAAATGTAATTTTTATAAAGTTTATGAAGAAATATAGTTTGAGATATCAAAGTTTGACATATTGTTTAAAACATGATTTTTGAAATATGATTTTTAAACGTGAAACGACTTTGAGATATGATTTTTGGAATATGCATATAAAAAATATATAAAGAAATAAGTTTGATTTTTGTAAGATAAATATCTTTTTCGAAATATGATTTTTTTAAAAGAATATAAGGAAATATAGTTTGTGATATTGATTATAGTTTGAAATACGATTTTGGAACTTTGAAATAACTTTGAGATATGATTATTGAAATATGCATATGAAAAATACATAAAGAAATGTAGTTTGATTTTTAGAAGATGTAAAGAAATATCTTTTCTGAAATATGGTTTCTATAAAGTTTATAAAGAAATATAGTTTGAGATATAAAATTTTAAAATATGTTGATCATTTTTTACTAGTTCTTACTTCTTTCTATGTGTTTTCTTGCTGTAAGGGATGACTAGCATATTTGGTTCAGAAGTGTTAGTGATGACTAGCATTTTGGATCAGTTGCGCTTCTTTTTACTTGTTTTCTTGTTGTACATCCTTTTGAACTGCTGCATCTATAATATCCTTTGCATTTTTTTCATGCATAAGGTATCAGTTAGTGATGCAAATAAACACTGATAAATGTTAATGGTGGTCTTGTCCAATATTTTTTTGGGTTTAGAAGTCAAATGAAACCATTTTTCATTGAATCATTATGTTCCCATGTATCACTGTATCATAATTGTCCATCTTTTATAATTTTATTAAATAATTCATGTAGCATAAGAGAGTATTGAAATTATTGTAAGTCACGACACACACACAATTTTAAGACAAGAGATTTCTTATTGTTGAAAATCTATAGATGCAAAACTAAAGTAGAAATTCAACTAGTTTTCAGGATCATTGAAGATCAAAATATAATGGCTCAACCAGTGGTGCACTTTAGCTAATACTTAATATTACTAAGATGCTTCATTTCTTTGAACCACAAGATTCTTGACTCAATAGTACATAACATTTAAACTCTACCTTGATTTTACAGCGGAGTAGATGATATAATTCCATATTAAATAGTATAGTTTAATTTAAAACTTGAATAAGCAAAATATATTGATTGATCTTATTAATATATCATGTCAATATTTCATTATAAAAAATACAAAAACTTATTATCTGGGATAAGGAGAACCTTTGATAGGTTTTTGACATACTTCTCTATGCCCAGAGACCACAAGGAACTACTCCTCAATGTCAAGTCAATATCCCATAGTTCGCTACTATAGTTGCAACTGAAGTTTGCAACTTGATGTGGTTGCTCTAAAAACTTCAACAGGGTTCTGCGTAATCAGAGTGTGTGATATATGAGACTTGAAGTGTGAATTTAGACTAGTCTTGATTTGAATAATTTTAGATGTAGTTTAGATTTCTAGTGTATTACTTGACATGTCATTTTTATTTAGAATTTTACTATGACATCTTTGACTGAATTTGAAAACTTGAGTTTTTGCTTATTGATTGGAGTTCAATATTTGAAAAAAATAAATCACTGTTAGATATTCGAGATGGAGTTGAATTTTGTTTTGCTTTATTTGAGATATTTTAGACGATTTTTGAGTTATGAAGAGTTATTTGATTTTGAGTGAACTTGAAGCGGTTCTCTATGTTCAATTATATGATCTGTACCTTGATAATAAATTTTATACATATGATGTTTCAATGAGTCATTTCAACAGGAGTTCATGAGCCTGATTCATTTTATCTAGATGTTAAAACAACTTTAACAATAGAAAGAAATAAATTGGAAAGAAACAAGCTTCAAAGGAGCGTTGTACGATGTTGACAATCGAAGTTGAACTTAGCAATTAAAAATGATCGAATATACATATGATTTTATTCAAATAAAAAGCAGAAAGATTTAATTATACAACTCGGTGAAACTTTGTCATCAATGCAGTGGAATATAATCTCTTCTATTATATGACTTTTAAATTAGTTATAGTTTTTAAAATCATGGTTGTCTTGAAAAGGAATGAATGGAAGGGTCGTCAATCTTAGGTCATGACCAACTTATGGTGAGAGTCTTGTTGGGGAATGGGCGAACAAATTACACTTTCTAAGTTGTCGTCTATTTTTTATATATGTGTATAGGATTACAATATTGCTCATGTTTTTGTTGCTCATCATATGAAATTAAAGAAAAGGTTTATTGTATTATTTTTTCTTTAGCAATATACTGAATTGCTGTCCCCATGAAACTGCAACATAGTCATAAGATTTTATGGTTCAGATTATAAATTTTATTTAAAGATGGTAACTCAAATAGTGGAAGGGTTATGAAAAAAAATTCAATTTAAGCATGTACATTTGCACCGAGGCCAGTGTGCCTCAGTTGAAACAAAGGCCACAGTGGCCTCAGTTGAAACAACTGGGGCATGTGGCCTCAGTTGAAACAACTGGGGCATGTGGACTAAAAAAATTTGTAATGTCTGTTTAATGTCCGTTAATAAAAAAAATTGTTTTTCACTTGTGCTATCGAATACATTTGCTTGTTTTATATAATATCCTTTTATTGTTAAATCATGTGCTATCACCTTGATTACTATTTGTCGTTCTTTTTAGTATAAATTTCAATTTAATATGATACCGAATGCATGTAGGTACTTATAGAAGAAGCAGAAGAAAAGAGGAGATTGGATGGTACAAGCTATGTGAATTTTCTGATGGAGGCTTCATTATATTGCCAGAGTTTTGTATTCGGTATTTGTAGACTTTAACTATAAACTATGTCTTATCTCTTGTTATTGCAATTAGTATTAGTATGGAATTGGTAAATTATGTATTGATAACTTAATTATATATTGAACTTCTCTTTTGTTAATTGATACTCTATTTTATTATTGATTATGAATATTGTTTATTGATATTGATTGGGTTATAATTTGCTAAATTAAGATAATATTAGATATAGTCTACATTATATCTTTTAACATTCAAACCATTATATCTTTCAACATTCATATTACTGATAAGTATTTATTTATTTGTTTGTATTTATATATAACGCTTATAAGCGTTGGAAGATATTTTTTCCGAACGCTTATAAGCGTTGGAAGATATTGTTTCCCAACGCTTATAAGTATTGGAAGATCTTTTTTCCCAACGCTTATAAGCGTTGGCGAAAAAAATCTTCCAACACTATAAGCGTTGCAAATAAATGCCCACGCCCCTATAGCGACACATATAAGTGTTACTGAAATTCTTGACAACGCTTATACTCGTTGGAAATCCTCTGTTTTGGTGTAGTGCTATTTACTATATCGACTTCTATAGTATTTTAAGATTATAGATCTTTCTTATCAGACTGTTGTCTGACTCGAAATTTTATATTTTGCTTTTTACTTTAAATGAGTAGACTATATAGTAGATATGAGATAACACATGAAGCCATATTGGAGATAAGCAAGAGACTACGCTTTTCATATATCTATTTTTGGAGCTTATACGCTATATTTCCACTGTGCAGTATTGTGGAGCTTTATCAGTGCGATACTAGTACTACTTAGAGGCAATTTACATTTGATTTTATTGTTTGATGTATAAACTCTATTTTCGATTTTGTATAAGTATGATGAACCTACTATGCTTTGATTTAATATTTCATTGTAGTTATATCACTATCTCGTATGTTTCATATTTATATGAGATGTGTGTATGTTGTCCTATACACTGTGAGATATATGACATGTTATGCTTTGAAGTTTAGTTGCTTTACCCTTGACCACCGCTCTACTTTGACCGAATAGCCGTTATAGTGCACTATACAGGTATATTGGATACCTAAGAAGTAAGGTGATTGTCACAACAACATAGAGACGCCAACCTAGAGGTAATACTTCCATTATTGAAGCATATAATGCCTTGCTTGTCATCTTCGTTTTTCTAGGAATTAGGCACACTATTCTTGATACCAAGGTTGGTACCTCAAGTAGTGCACCTTGGAAGGATACCTCTTTCACCTTCATTGTGGTTGGAATGACTCGGTATTATGGACAACGCTTCTACATGTGACTTTATTGAACTGAATCACACTTCTTAGTGCTCCTCTCACATTCAAAAAACCTTTGGTTGTATTTAGACTATTTCCCTTCGAATCAACTCAAATTCGATTGACATTACAATGGTAATTTCACCAAATCGGTCGTCTACGTGAGGTTGAATGCATCGTTTGCCTTGATGGCAAGGTTGGTTTAGAATATCACTTCCAGTATTCCCTCACATTATCATTGCCCACTCCGGATTCTCTAATAAGGTCTGAACTTTGCAATGAATCAAAGAATGGATCATTTGTCTAACGCTAATGCAAGATATATTATCTACTAATAATCAATAGATAAATCAACAAACGCTGGTGTGATTGATCGATTGTACAAGAAATGAAGCTATGAGATGATCACAGATTTAGTATATATTTTAAATGCCTAATTTCATAATAATGCGAATAAAAGAATCAATAAAGAAACATGAAATTTAACAGCTCGATAGGTTCATCCAAGTCCACCCAAAAAATGGAAGAGACTTCTATTTCTTTAATTACAAAAGAAGATAACGAAAAAGATTGTTACCAGAAATTCATGTTACTGTGAAAAGCATAGAAGTAACATCAGCATTTTCAAAATTTAACCAGTATTGAAATTATTTCTTGCAAAGCTCCAAAACCAATAATTCAAAATAAATACCGACTGCCTGTGAGCATTTACAGCTTCAATACCACTATCAAGATTCAAAATTTACATGTTTCTCAAAATACTCTAAATTTACAGCCTCGGATGCAGTGGATTTTCAAATTCACACACCTCGCACAGGGTTAAAGATATAGAGTTGATATGAGTGCAGTGTGCACATTCCCAGTTCTCCTCATCCTTAGATATCAACTCTTCCTTACTTTCACTACTTTTCTTTATGCTCTTGTTCTTCTTTTTAGGCGCTGATGTTTCAGGAGGAGGATCATGCTTCTTTTTGGAGCATATTACCTCTTGTAAATTGGTTTCAAAGGCTGATACCAGGTTTGCAAAATACTTCCGTGTCACCCTGCAACAAGACCATATGTAAATATTTAACTGAGAAGAAAACAACTACTATTCTCTTGGAATAAATAATATTACAAAAGACTGTATGTGTATGTGTCTCCGTGTGTGTACATATGGTAAAGGTTTCAGTACACCCCATCTACACCAACTCGATTTTCAGAACTACACAACTAAAAATCAAATGAAAATTTGTAAATATGTTCTTTATCTGGTTTATTTAGATAATTCTAACATATTTAAAATAATAGTTCAAAAATGATCTCATTTTTTGTGGATATTATGTTCATAGTACAAACTGAAATGCCAAATTTTCATTTGATTTCGAAATCTGTACCTCTAGAAAACATAGAGATGTAATATAAGGTATATTTAATGTCTATCTGCAGGTGGAGAGGGGAATTATTATTATTACTAGCACTATATCAGTATCAATATTAGTATTACTACTACTATTATTCCTCTATACATAACATGTAGCATTGAATTTGAATCATTGATAAAATACTATTAAAAGCTTGCAATTATGAAGCAGCAGTGTTTGGGAGTAACATACTTGGTCAAATCAATTAGTTTTCCCTTGAAGTTCATGTATTCAGCTGAAGGTTCAGGAGGATTGTTGTCATTAAAGAAATCAAGAAGTTCTTGCTCAGCACATTTATGAAGCTGTTCTAAAGCAGATTCCGCAGTACCTACAAGTAAAAAAGTAAATATAGTGCCATGGAATATATTTAGAAAAGTAAAAAAAAAAACAGAAAAACCTATTTGACTACAATTCATAGATAGCAACATGAAATGAGTTGAAACCTTGTAAATACTCAAACAATTCCTTCTTTTGAATTTCGTTCTCTGGTATGTAATAACCGTAGGGATACGTCCATTTGAGAACTCCCCGACAGTCTATTATCTGTTCATTCGTATGACATTGTCATGGGATTAGTGCAGTATTATTACCAAATAATCAAAACATGCAAGATGATACAATATTATATTCGTGAAATTAGGATTCATCATTATCTTTTTTTGAGAAGATGTCACCTCTACATCATCTGGCAATTCACTATGGATGATGATTAATATTGAATGATAAGATGATGCAAAGCAAATAATCCTTAAAGTATAGACACCAAATCTAGAAATGACAGAAGTAATACCTGTTTCCAGGCATCAGTAACAAACCCAAGACTCCCTATGGTCACATGTAATAGTTTAGAAAGCTCCTCAAGCTGCACATATTTTAAAAGGTTTATAAAAACCAAGTCAAATCAACTATTTATGTTAATAACTGCATTCAAAGGAAAATAGAAAAGAGGCAAAATTTAATACCATCCATGCTATACATTATTTCATGTTTATCAAGTTTTTGTAACAACCCGTAGATTTAACCGTATTTATGTTTGCATATAAAATCACTATTAATAAGTAATTGACTGATTAAAAAGGAATTTTTATAGTAAGAATGTTGGATTTGGTACTAATGAATTAGAAGTTACGATAGTTTGAAGTTATGATATAATGTGTGGTTTATATATTGTAATTATTTAATTAAATACAATATTAGGCTAGGATAATGTGACCGAAATTCAAAATTTCCCACCCACCTAATCACGTCATTAGTGGGTGAATAGGCAGTTAACTTTCCATGATGCATTCCTCATCCCATCACTTTCTTATCTCCATTCCACCATTAACCTTTCTTGAGTAATTAACAAATATTAAAAGTATAAATCCATGAACATTGACAATTCAACGTGTATTATTTGTTATTGTATGAAATTGGATGTGTAATAGTGTATGCTTAGTTAGGAGACCTTCAAGTTTAGTTTACCAAGCCTTACATTTCGACCAAAAAGTTTTCGGCCTCAAATTTTTCATCAAAGTACAGGTTAGGATCAAAATTTTGATCATCAAAAACTTCGATTTTGGACCTATTTAGACCGTCCTTCATGTTTATTTGACTATGCTTTGCATTTCAACCAAAAAAATTCCCAATCTCAAAATTTTCATCACAGTACAAGTCTCTACCATGATTTTTATCGTCGAAAACTACTACTTCGAACCTTTTTCCACCGCTCTTAAAGTTTATTAAACCATGCATTGCATTTTTGATCAAAAAAGTTTTCGGTCTCAAATTTTACCTGTGAACAAATTTCTTCGACCATAATTTTAATCATTGGAAACTTCAATTTTGGACCTATTTCGATCGTCCTTCAACCATGCTTTGCATTTCAACCAAAAAAAATTTCAGCCTCAAATTTTAACTGAAGCACAAGTTTCGACCATAATCTTGATCATTAAAAACTTTGATTTTGGACCAATTACGACCATCCTTCAAAATTATTTGACCATGCCTTGCATTTCGATCGAAAAAGTTTTCGATCTTAATTTGCACCGAAGTACAAGTTTCGACCAAAATTTTCATCGTCGAAAACTTCAATTTTGGTCCTATTTCAACCACCCTTCGAGTTTATTTGACTGCACCTTGCATTTTGACCAAAAAAAAGTTTTCAATCTCAAATTTTCACCGAAGTACAAGTTTTCGATTGTTTTTTTATATTTGACAACTTACAACCGTTTTTTTTCAACCATAATATTTAGACCATTCCAAAACATTTAGGTCTAAGATGTTTGAGTACTCCAAACAAGTCCAAAGGGATCCAGTATATGACGTACATGAGCAGATAATTTACCTAGAAGCCAAGAGGAGTTAGTTAATCAAACATGTTGTGGTGCAGTGACCGGTGTTCTCCTTATGTTTGAAATGTTCCGAGGGAACCATGTTGGCATGGGGGAACCATGTTGGTATTGATCAATGTAACTCCATGCCTGAGTTGTATAGTCAACTAGTTTTCGCACAGGGCACTTCGTAAAAAAAATGGTGCGACGGTAGGTTAGTAGATGTGCACACTCACTGGGACACTATTGTTGTCACTCCCATCGATACCGTGGATATTCTGTAGGTGTCAATCACACACCCGAAGGCATTGTAAATATATAATGTTAGTTTGTTTGTATGCTATAATTGCATGATTGTTATTACCCGTAATACCATATGACATCTAACTAAATATACTACATGATGTAGTAGTTAGCATATTCGATTAGTCATGCTAATGTTTATGTTACGAGAAGAAGAGCAGCTTGAGGTATGAGTTTGATATCTTATTATAGCTCATATTCCTATATTTAAGTATATTATATTTTAAGTAGAATCTCTCATGCAAGACGCAGTTTGACCCACGTTCTGTCATGCTTTCTTTTATGAGAGTCTTTCGAGTTTACGAGTAGGCAGAGAGTTAGGTTGTGATGATTTTAGCTATAGCAGAAGAACATACAGCAGGAGGTTATTTGGAGATATGTGGTTATTTGTTTACATTTCAGTTGTTTATGCATTCAATTTGCATGTTCATCCTTAGACATAATGCACATATTATTCAGTGCTCAATCGAATGTTGGAAGTTGGGATGTGCTCTAATTATTGTATCATTTCAGTTTCCTTCATATTATGTATCGCACTATATCTATCAAGTTTATATGTTTATCGGTGGTATATGTTATCGTTCCACTGTGAGATGTTACATGCAGATTTTGATGATAGATAGTTATATGTTGTTTCAAACCGACACTCTCCGTTCTGGTATTCGGGATAAGATGGTGCACCCAAGTGTCGGGAGCGGTGGATCGTCACAATTTCCAACTTTCAAGAGTAAGCATGGTTTACAAAGTAGAAATAATGTTCCTGCAGAAAAGATTTAACAAACAAAAACCATAATTCCGTAACGAAATATGCACACCTTTCCTGAGTTGAAACTTTTTAGATCTTCAGTTGCCTTTTCCCTTGCCTGCAGATAAGAGTAGGTTTTGTTTAAGGTAGAATAGTAATGTTGTAATACAAATTAAAATGTGTGTTTGATCTCCATTCTCCAAATAAAGATGCACCTTGGTCCCCCCCCCCCCCCCCCCCCCAAACTGGCCCACACAGACACACAAAAAAAAACCCAGAGAGATTAACCAAACCTGACGTACATGTTAACTTGTACTCAAAAAAGGATTTGGTTTACACCCCCAAAGCATAACATGTAAATAATGAACTATCAAATGTCTAGCAAACAGTGAAGTAATAAAACAGGGAGACGGAATGGCTTTAGCTATATCAACAAAGTATGAAGTAATAAAACATACATACCGTCTGATTGGTAGCCCAACGCTCATAATAGTGTGTGTATTTTTCAACATGGTTCTTAGCCATTTCTCTTCTAGTTTCTTCTTCATCAACCTAACTCAAAGATCAAACAGGAAAAATAGGTAAGACCGAGTTTTCCATAAAAAGAAAATCAAACTTACACAGCAACATGCACATTAACGGTCCGTTTGAATAGACTTAAATATGGTACTTTTTTGCTTTTTGAAAGCCAAACCGATTCATTTTTGCTTAAAAAAAGCTAAGAAGTAGCTTATTTAAGTCGATCCAAATGGACATCCAAATGGACTGTAAGATTACTTGTCCTTCCGCCTTGGCTTTTTCATAATGATTGCACGCATAAAATCCACCTGTCTTCTTTCCATGCATCGACCAATCACCAAGGCATAACCTGCACCACATACAATTAACTGGGTCCAGGAAATGATTTCTCAAACAAGCAAATAACTAGATAAACTATGCAATTATATTCTTACCAACAAAACTCAAATTTACACATTGAACAAGTCATGTGCATACATCCATGGTTTTTTTCAATTGGCCGCTTACACTTTGGACAAGGCTTAGAATTTGCTAATATCCTGAAAGAGAAACATTGGCAAAAACAACAAAATTATCATGATGTTGCATTGATGTTAAAGCAAACAACAGTTGAATACGGCATTTGAATGATTGTTTATACTTTATATAATTTGAACATGGTATCCATATAAGCATACCAATTAGTGTTTTCAGCCTCGCTGCTGGTCTTCACCATCCACATCTTCACAGTTTTACAGCCAACAGGCCTGTGAGTTTCTTCACTACACTGCATATATTGGTATTGCATCGTCATACTTACAATATAATAAAATTTCATATTCAAATGGTGATTTTTCCCAATACATACGTTCCAACAAAAAGAATATTTGCACGCACAAGAAACATCATAGATTGAATTGTTCAGATCAAGCTTCACTGCATAGTCGCAGCCAGGAGCAGGACACCATTTTGTCTGCAATACATGGTTATATGGGATCAAAACTGCAAACAAACACACTGTGATTCTGCTTTAATAACAATTTTCCAGCTTGGATAATGATTCTAAATAATCTATGATGTTGGAAGGCAAAAGTAGAACGGGGAATGAATTATGAAATTACCTCCTTGTCATTTTCAACGTAAGAATTGAAAAGGAAGCGTGCATACTTCTCTTTTAATTCATCAGAAACCAAACTATTGATCATGTCTGGACCAATGGCAACAGCACAAGATGTCTCAGGGCACCTGATTCTCAGACAAACTGGACCATCATTTATCGCAAAGGTAATATAGGCTGCCATAAAAAATGAGTAAGACCATGAAGAACTTTTAGAAAATTTTGGTCATTTATTCTGTATACTCCAACTAGCAATAGCTGAGCAAACACAAAACAAATCTCTCGATATTTTGATAACATTTCGTTTTTCGTATAGAGAACTAAACAGTTGTGTGGAAGATTTGATTAGTCGTTGTGTGATTTTAAAATTCGAACAGTTTGACTAGATCAAAATGCATTATATGTTCTAAAAAGTGTAAACTAAGTGAAAAATATACTGTTAGTCCAGGAGAACAAAAATATTACAATTATTGTTGGATCTTTATATGATAATCAAGTGTATTTAGTTTATTTATCAGAAAATCGTTTAAGGAATAGTTCAGTATTATCAAAATAATTGTACTGAGAGTTGGTTAACAAGTAAACCACAGCAGCTTAAGAAAATAACAATTTTCATTACGGTATTCCTAAAGCTTCCACTTTCAATTTATCCTTCTCTGTTTTGTGCAAACATTTCAGAAATGATACCATTTAACCATGGAAAATTAAACTCGAAATTATGCCAGCAAAAAGAAGCAATATTCCAACTATAAAAAGATAATGAAGTAATATAGAGAATTAAAGGCGAATGATGAGTCAATGAATAACCAAACCTGTATAACATTTACGACAGTATAAATGGCCACAAGGAGCTGCACACATTTGACTATGTTCGTATTTTTCAAAACAAATCCTGCATAATATCTGCAATTCCACAATCAGCATTCAATTAGTTGAGGATTTCCACTAGGAATATAGAGCAGAAAACGTTGAAGAACATGGAAAATTTTGAAGTGGACTACAATGCTGTTAGAAACGAATTGTACTTTGGGGATCATGCATGAAAACAATTAATGATGATTGATGAATAACACTGCATTAAATTGGAAAGAGTGCAGCTATTTAAATCCATCTTTTTTTCTCTCTAACCTCACTACTTCCTTCACCCAGTAAAAGCAAAAAACAAAAATCCTTTTTCCTTAAAGGCACATACACCTACCTGCGCGCCTGAGAATAATCAAAACTCAAATCAAATCAGCGAAGAAGCTTCACTTAATTTTTTTTTTCCTTCTATGTTCAAATCTTAGGCTTTATAATCAAATCTCGGATTCATTTAATTTTAGTCGAATTCGATAATCAAATTTGATTTCCTTGTATTAGAATTTCTTATATATTGAGTGAATATTTTGTTTGTGTAGAGAGAAAGAGGAAAGACGGTGTAGTTAAAGGTGGGTTTAGGAAGTAGGATTTCTTTCTATTTTTTTTTTTAAGTGGTGTTAAAAGAGAACTTTGGTAGGTATAAATAGCAGTTCTCATTGGCAATAAGTAAGCAAGTGTGTGCACGTGCACACATACATACATACATACATACATATATATATATATACATATATATATACATATATATATCACACATGTACACATGAGTGCGTATTTGTTTGCAAAATTTATGTACATCTAACGTTAATAAATATTTGAGAATTATAGAAAAATCCCCGACATATATTGTACACACATCATAAGAAAGTCATTTACCAAATGTTACCTATTTAATTTATTTAAACATAGTACATACATTATAAGTCATGCTTGGAAGTAAAGCAGAATTTTTTGATAAGCCTACTGTCCTGCGAACCTTTGCTTCATCAGCAAACCACTCATCTTGCACTTTATTAACATCCCTGCATCCTCGGTGAGAACAAAGAAATCAACATACATATTCGGGTACTTTATATCATAAACTCATGAGTAAGTCTACTTTTTAAGGTAACTAAGTCTAGGATGTTTGTTTAGTTTCAAAACTTTCTCCGTAGAATGTAGAACACAACATTTATCTGCATATATATTTTGTTTTCTCAAACGATATTAAACCTAAAATTCAATCCAACCAGTGTTAATAGAATCGTAGTAAGATACAGAGTCATCAGAAACACGATGTAATTATTCAGGGCTCGATAATAATACAAGACTACTTACCAACTATAATGACAGAGAAGAATGCAAGAATCATTTTTCGAGATAGAAAGCACATGTGATAACTTGGTTATTTCTTCTTCTTGGAGCATCCGAACATCAGACTCGCTTAGAACGGAATAGAAATCCTGAAACAATGGAAATGTTATACGCACATAAGTCTGTATATATACTTGTACATTAGCATTTAGAATATTTCATGCACCTACATGAATTTATGAATTAGTAAATCAAAATGTGATAATGTATAGTTACTCATACATTAACAGGGTGTTTACATAAATACTGAAACTCAAAATTCAAAATTTACTACTGGATGTTGCTTAACCAACCCATGGTAAAAGGTTCAGTATACTGCACAAATTTAATTTTTATTTTGTACTACTGTATTTACAAAAGATTGCTTTTTATTAAATCTAAATTACTGAAAATAATAATGATAAACACCACAAATATGAAAAGCATCTCATAATGATAAAATGGGCAACGCTGGCAGGTCAACTTGAGAAGGGTGTGTAATGGTGGGTAAAACCAGTGCTCATTGCAGGTCTAATACTTATAATTCGACACGACGATACTAAAAATGTGCAATGCAACATAATAGTACCAAGACACAGTTATGGGACCCTTCTTGAACCAATGAGCCTTTGCTTTTGCTAATATATAAGTCCATAGTAGTTAAGGCGCAAGGCTTGAGCCTCGGGCTTTTATGCATGCCTTTTATACAAGTTTGATCTACTATTTTACTAACTATAAATTAATTTTTAAACCATATTTTATAATTCATTCAACTATTTAAATATTTTATTAACTAAAATTTAAATTTTAAACCATATTTTATAATTCATTTAACAATTTAAAATTTTTATTTAATTATTTTGTAAATTAAAATTTGAATTTTGCAAAAAGACGCTTCAAACTGCAAAAAGGCGCTTTCAAACTGAAAAAAAGCGCAAACCTTGAGCCTTGGGTTTTATTAAGCCTAGGCGCACGTCTTAATAACTATGTATAAGTCACGAGTAGATTACTACATAACTTAGTCATTGACTATCCTAGGAAATTGACAATAATAACTCTATTACCTTGAATGTAGGGGCCTTCATCCGGCTATCAGCATCTTATATGTAAAATGTAAAGATTGTTAACAAAGAAGATGTTCAAAATGATATTTTCATTTTACTTATGCTTAAGTATATTAAATCAAAAGCTTCAGTCAACCGCCCATTTGTAATTCTCTTTAATTTAAGATTACAAGGGTGGTTTAACACAGATTGACAAACCAAATTGTTTTTTTTCCCATCATAGCAAGAGCAAAAAATATCCTTAAATTCATGGAGTAATAATTTCTAGTAGTATTAATAAATTCGATATTTTGCAGATAACTCTAACCTTACATAACAAAATCCATATGTTTTTCCAATAATGTAAATCAAATATTGAATTTTACAATTTCATCTAATTGATCTGTCAAATACAAGTTGGCCACAATTTATCTGCAACAACAACAAAACCATTCTTTCCATATAAGTTGGAGTCGGCTAGACATGAAACCCAAAACTAAATGACAAACTCAATATAAAAACCATGATAATAATAATAATATAAAGTAAAATAATTAAACAAATAATAATAAAATAAATAAAATTAAAATAAAATACTTTCATGATGATAATAATAATGACAATAATAGTAATAGAGACCGAAGCCCAAACACTATATCTTAGGCTCTTATTCACTAGTCCTAGAACATAAAACTTATGACCCTACCTCTAAACCAATCCTACTTCTAACTCATGCTTCTGATACGTTGATCGCTAACTTCCACGCGCTTCTATCCGACACCAGCTCTTCAGATATAGTTCAATCTCTCAAGTCCTTTTTACTAATTTCTCTCATGTCAATCTTGATCAATCTCTACCTCTCTTTGAGTATTTGATGCGACCTATAATTCAAACGCGCATAGATGCATCGGGATGCTTCCGTTGGAGATGTCCAAACCATTTTAAGCGGTGTTGGACTAATTTCTCTTCGATTGATGCTACTTCAAGTTTATCACGTATATCATCATTTCTAATTCAGTCTCGTCTTGTATGACTACAGCTCCATCGCAGCATACGCATCTCCGCTACACTTATCTTCTGGACGTGTTGTCTTTTAGTAGGTCAACATTCTGCACCATACAATATCGCAGGCCTGATTGCCGTTCTGTAGAACTTTCCTTTAAACTTTTGTAGGACTTTCCTGTCACAGAAAATGTCAAACGCTAGTCGACATTTCATCTATCCCGCTCGAATCCTAAAAATAACATCTTCATCAATCTCACCATCATACTGCAACATATATCGAAAAATTTCCTTCTTGGGCACTACTTGTCCGGCCAAAGTGACATTTCCATCTTCTGACCTGACACCGCTAAACTCGCACTTCATATACTATGTTTTAGTTCAGCTAAACTTAAAACCCTTTGATTCTAAAGTCTACCTCCACAACTCCAGTTATCTATCAACCCCTGTCATATTTCGTCAATTAGCTTAACATCATCAGTAAAGAGCATACACTAAGGAATCTCATCTTGTATACCCTTCGTAACTTCATCCATCACTAAGGCAAAAATATATAGACTCAAAACTGACCCTTGATGTAATCCTACGTTGATGGGAAAGTTACTGCTTTCACCGTCGCATGCTCTGACACTAATCACAACACCATCGTATATATCCTTAATAAGGGTAATGTACTTTGTTGGGATTTTCTTTTTTTTCAGAGTCTACCGCATAACATTTCTTGATACTTTGTCATAAGTTTTCTCCAAATCGATAAATAGCATGTGTAGATTCTTCTTTTGTTTTCTAAATCTCTTCATAAGTTGTCTTGTCAAGAAAATCGCATATGTGGTCAACCTCACAGGCATGAAATCAAATTGGTTTTTTGAAAAGCTTGTCATTCTTCTTAATCACTGTTTAATGACTCTCTCTCTCAAAGCTTCATTATATGACTCATAAGCTTAATTCCTCTGTAGTTTGTGCAACTTTGAATATCTCCTTTATTCTTGAAGATTGGAACTAATATGCTTCTCCTCCACTCATTTGACATCTTGTTTGATTTGAAAATATTATTGAACAATTTAGTTAGTCAGACTATCCCTGCCTCTCCAAGACATCTCCACACCTCAATGGGATGTCATCATGCCTCAATATCTTGTCTGTTTTCATCCGTTTTAGTGCTATCTTCTCCTCGTACTCTTGAATTTTTCGAACAAAATGTCTACTACTGTCATTAAAAGAGTCGTCCAACTCGATCGTAATTCTATCACCTTCTTCATTAAATAGCTTATCAAAGTACTCTCTCCATCTATTTTTTATCTCATCGTCATTCATCAAAAGTCTATTATTCTCATCTTTGATGCATTTAACTTAGTTAAAGTCTCTCGTCTTCCTCTCGGGGAGCTTAGCTATCCTATAGACGTTTTTTTTCACCCTCTTTCATACTTAGCTTTTGATATAGATCTTCATACGCCCGACCTCTTACTTCACTCACCGTTTTCTTTGCGTTCTTCTTTGTCACTTTGTACTTTTGCATGTTGTCCTCGCTCCTGTGATGATGCAAGCATTTGTAGCATTCCTTCTCTTTGATAGTCTTTTGCACATCACTGTTCCACCACCACGAATCTTTAGGTTCACGTTTATTTCCTTTCATTATTCCCACATCGGTAGCCACTTTCCGAATACGTGTTGCCATCTCATCCTGCATATAATTTGCTTCTCCTTCCATATTTCATGCTCTTTTTCTCATCACTCTATCCTTAGACACCCATAAGGTGTCTCCTTTGAGCTTCCACCATTTCATCCAACTAATCTTGGCTTCTTTATCCTGTCGAACACGTATCTGAATACGAAACTCAGATATCAAAAGCTGATGTTGTGAGACGACGCATTCTTTAGGTATGACTTTGCAATCTATACAAGCTCGTTTGCCATCTCTTCTAGTAAGAACAAAGTCAATCTGGCTAATGTTTTGGCCACTACTGAAAGTAACTAAATGTGATTGTCTCCTACTAAATAAGATATTAGCTATAATGGGGTCATAAGCAATAGCGACATTCAATATTTCTTCTCCTTCTTGGTTCCTATCGTTATATCCAAAACCACCATGCACTCTTTCAAATCCCACACTAGTTGTACCAATATGGTCGTTGAAATCTCCTTCTATGAAAAGTTGCTCGCTACTGGGCACACCTCTAACCATGACATCACGCTCTTCCCAGAAATTCTTCTTGACGGCTTCACTTAGGCTTACTTGTGGGGCATAGGCACTAATGACGTCTAGAAGCATATCACCAACTACCAGCTTGACTAGGATGATCACGTCTCCTTATCTCCTAACGTCGACCACTCCGTTTTTAAGGTTTTTGTCAATTAGGATGTCTATCCCGTTCTTGTTACGTTCTTTTCCAGTGTACTATAATTTGAGGCATGTGTTCTCCACCTCCTTTGCCTTCTAGTCCATTCATTTGGTCTTCTGAACGCATAAGATATTTACACGTCTCCTAGTCATGGTATCAACTATCTCTCTTAATTTTCTTATTAAGGACTCTACATTCCAACTACCTAACCAAATCCTACTTTCATCGACTATCTTTCTTGCCCCTCGCACCCTCCGAATAAGGAGCGAAGACCCTTGCTCATTTGTCACTATATTGGGGCGTTGATGTAACGCGCCACTAAGGGGGTGACGACCCAGCCCTTGCATATTATCACTATACACAAGCCTCGATATGGTGCACCACTAAGGGAATAGCGACTCAGTCCTTACATATTTATCACCATACCCGAGCCTCGATATGCAGCGTTGCTAAGAGGGTTACGACCCCAACGAAATATAATAAGGTTCTATTTCCATAAGAGAGACTATGGTTTTTATGTTGGCTCGTCAAGCCTATCACAATCTTTCTCCTTTATCCTGGCTTGAAACAGGCTGCATAGAAAACTACACAGACAGAGTTTCACAATTTATTTAGAATATTAAATTTAACAACTGGTCGATAACAAATAAGTTCATGCAATATTACCGAATGAATCCATATCCAATATTAATTAATCCATATCCAATATTAATTAATGTTCACAACCTAAATTAAATCCAATTTCATGCAATATCTCCTTTATTGAAGTAGATTAATTAAAATATTACTTTCATCTTTAAATCAAATGTTAAGTGATCTTTTCAAAAAATTAAGTATGTTTTAATTTCACCATTTATATCCAACAGATAATCATTCACAGACACTAAGAATCAGAATTGATATTGAGATTATGGGTAATTTGCGATTGAAATCAAAATTAGTTTCTTACCTCGGTACAAAGGTACTACTAGTTTAGCCAATTGAACAAAGAGCATTACAATTCACACCGTAAAAAACTGAAAATACCCGATTTCAGTAGGCGATACAAAGCATGCTTATTCTTCAGTTCATTCGGCAACAAAAAGCGTGTCTGATTTCAAATAAACGAAGAAAATATCAAACGGAAATATAAAGCATGTATGTTCTTCATTACAATCAGTGTTCTTTTGCTGGGAAAAACATTCATGCTTTCAACCGTCGATTGAAAATTGGATAATTTTGAGTGTTTTTCATAGTGTGAACAAAATTGCTCTTGGACAAAAGGTGTGTTAAATATAACTGTGCTACACCTTAATAAACATCTCATTCAAAAAGAAAACTAAACATCCCAGGACATGGAATTATAGCAATAAAGGAAATGGCAGTGAGGCCAATGGGTCCGCTGAGGCCCACTGCTTTTCCTTTTTCCCCAATATTTCCCCTAATGGGAGGTGGATCATTTGTCCATCCTACTTTACTTTGGGATGGTACTATTCACACACCTAAACACGTACTAATGTTACTTAAACATTTGATAAAATAAAATCGTAAAACCGACTTCAAAAACCTACTTTAAACTTAAAATATGATTTGAAAGTAAACGCGGTTGGTTATGCATAACTGATTAATTTAGAAAAAATGAAATCAAATTCACAAACATAATTATTTTCTATTCTATCAACCATTAATGCTAGAAGAAAATGAGATGAACAACATAAGTAAAAATATTTTATCAATTTCAATTCCTTTTAGAATATGCATGTAATTCAATATTTTTATAATCTCGTTAATTTTCAAGGGAATGACAATGATAATTAATTATATTTGACTATATTATTTTCTGTTATAATTGGTTTCATCTTTTTTTTCTTATTGAAATAACATCAGCAGTAATGATTGGATATTTTTTATCAAAGTAATAAAAGTAGTTCTTTATTATCTATCATAGCATCAAATTTGAGTTACAAATTATTCTTTACTATGTCAATCTTAGTTAGGACAACATAATTCACAAAAAATCGAAAATTACTTACAATTAAAGTCAATAACAGCTTAATCACAACCAAATTTATTGGATTTATATGTATTAATGAAACAATAGATGAGAAAAATGATCGGCTATGGAAAAATTGAATGGGGAAATTTTGATTTTGTTATTTAAAGAAAGAGAGAAGAGAAGTCGAGTTATGATTTTGAGAAAATAAAAATATTATAAAAATGTGGATGTGAGCAGATGAGTGAAATATTTGATTAGGTGAGACGATAAATAGGTAAAAGAAGATGTTTAGATGAGTGTAAATAATATCAAATTCATTTTGACATCACAAATCACACAAACCATAATAACTCGGTTATTAGGACATCTCGAACAGGTGCGAGAGATGCAAAAGTGGGAGGGATTCCCATTTTTGTAATCCATGCTACAACAATTGAAATTTGAGCGAGAGAAAGCGGAAATCTTTTCATTTTTTGAGCGTTTTGATTCCCTAAACGAGAATTTAACAACCATCTAACGATTTTCAGAAAACTATCCAAGGTTAAATAATTTTTTAATATAAAATACAGTGAATAGTTTTTTAAATACCGTTTAATACTTAAACGGTTTTTGAAAATTATTTAGAGCCTAAATGAGAGATAAATAATTTTTTTATATCAAATCCACTATATGGAGCTCAAAAAACTATTTAGTGTCTAAACGATTTTCAAAAAATAGTTTAGTGAATCTAACAACATTTATTTAATAAATCCACAATAATTGTTGGAGCAATTGGAATTTTTCCAACTTTTTTCTTCCCACCACGTCAAAAATTAGCACTCCGCTGGAGATGCTCTTATAAATATAGAGCCCTGCTACTTACAGCATGTTCTCGTCTTTTTTTTCCAATTTCTAATACCCATTATATGTTGATTTACAGCACTTATTCCACTGCTACTATTTTCAAATTGCTAATTGATTCCATTATCAGGTATTGAACGGTGATAATATAATAAAGTAAAATATGTCGAAATTCTTTTGATTGAGAGACTATGGTACATAGTACCAAATCAATTTCTGGTAGTCGTTACTCAACAGTTTTCTGTTGAGGTCTATCCCATAGAGGTACTCAAATTGGATCAGTGATTGATTTCTAGGTTTCATCGTAAACCTAATTGGTTACTTCCAATTACGTAAATCAATAGTTCAAACGGCACTCAAAGGTAGGGCATTTCTCATTGATATAGGGACTTCTGTACCAGAAATAATGGTATCTCCAATTATAGCCCCTCTGGGGTGTAAAATATTTACATATGCTCGAATGACCCCTTCTCATAATAAGAATGTACATAACCCTCTTCCGGTCTGGTCCGGTATGGAATGAACTTATAATCTGATGATCGAGTCGATTCCATGATTATAAGTTCATAACCCCAGCCCATTTTGGGCGGAACAGATCTACTAATTCTTTTATTCCAATTAGTAAGAGGGACCTTGAACTAAGAAATAGGCCTAGAAGCTAAAAGAGGGTATCCTGAGCAATTGTTGTATTCGAAATAAAATTGTTCAATTGGAGCAATGCAAATAGCATGGCTCTAGATTTTTAACTATTAGCTTGTAAAATCTCTCCACTCTTATTATGTGTTTCTTGATTGATTGATTTATTTATATTTAGTAATCCGTGTATTTTATTTTTATTAGATGTAGCTCATATAAATATGGAGTTTAAAGACTATATAAAAAGTCCAGTTCTTGTATTTTGTATGAGAATGAATTGGATAAAACTATTTCTTTTTTTTTTCTCTTCTCTTGTTAATTTCTGCACTATCATTCTAATACCCCCTCCTTCCTGCCTGAATTCTTGCCTAAACAAGTCCCCTCCGATCAACTTTCTTCCTTTATCTTGAACCAGTTCTTTCCTCTACATCACCTCCTCCTTTTTCCTACTAATTCATTCCGTATCCTTCCACTCTCTTCCCACTACTCCATTTTCTTGCCGGTCACTTCACCATCTATTGCACTTAACAATATGAAAGACAACACAGCGCATCATATGTACAAATTGGTATCGAATCTGCAAGAGGGGCAAATGTCTGACCCTCATCTATCAAAAGATCCTAATTCGATTCAAGATTTTGAATCACCGTCATGGCTATTATTCGAATTGGAGCATTCAATCAAGACCTTGAATCAATGAAGTTAAGCAACATAATGGCGTTCTTCAAATCTACAAACAAAAGGAATGGTGATACTATTTCATTGCTTCAAAGCAACCTATTAGCAACATCTCTTTCAAATTTTGAGAAAAGAATGATCATTGAGCTTTCCTACATAATTTGGAATATTTGCATCTAATTGACAAAAAAATATCCAGAAGGTCGTGATTCATATCTTAATGATTTTGGGTTTCTCGTGGTGAACTTGGATGTTTTGATAGAGCAATTTAATGAAGGTTCAATATATGTTGAAAGTGCTTTTACGAAATTGGATGAATCAAACCGAAAATTTGAAGAAGCAATTGTTGATCAAGAGTATTCTTATGAACCTGTGATTGGAGACATAGTTTCATATTCAAAGGAATCACTTGATATGGTTTTTTAAGAAATGGCTATTTTGGAGAATATTGATAATTTTGAATATGAATTGAAAGATACGAATGAAGTAAAACAATTAAAAGTTGTGCTTTGTTTGTCTTTGAAAATGATGAATATTTCAAACTTAATATAACCAAAGAAGTAGGTAAGAATACACATGCAAATAATTCATGTGATACGTTTCTTCAACCATCAAGGACTATTCTCAAAATAAATAATAGGATTATAATAAGATCATGTGATTCCATTAAGGGTTTAAGTGATTATTGCTTGCTACTTGAGGTTACCAACACAACTTATGATAAAGGGGATGAGATAATATTCTTTTCATTTGAAGATGTCATTACCAATGAGAGTTCTTATAAACCACCATCGCCACCTCCATTGCTACCACTCGACCTTGAGGACAAGGTCGTTCTTTAAGGGGAAGGGAATGTAAAATCTCTCTTCACTCCTACTATGTGTTTTTTGATTTTGCATTATTATTTATATTTAGTAATCCGTGTATTTTATTTTTATTGGATGTAGCTCCTATAAATATGGAGTTATGGAGTTTAAAGACTATATAAAAAAGTCCGGTTCTTGTATTTTGTATGAGAATGAATTGAATAAAACTATTTCTTTTTTTTCCTTTCTCTCTCTTGTTAATTTATGCACTATCATTCTAAAACCCCCTCCTTCCTGCCTAAGTTCTTGCCTGAACAACTCACATCTGATCAACTTTCTTCCCTTCCTTATCTTGAACCAGTTTTTTCCTCTACATCACCTCCTCCTTTTTCCTACTAATGCAGATCCTATTCTTCCACTCCCTTCTCACTACTTCTCCATTTTCTTGCCTGTCACTTCACCATCTATTGCACTTAATAATATGAAAGACAACACAACTAGAGCTGGACATTTTTACCATATTATCACTTACCAACCATTACCAACAGTTACTAACTAAAATAGTACTTAAAAAATCGTAACCAATTTGATTGGTATGGTTTTCCGAACCACATAAAAATATGCGGTACAGTAATGGTAATTAACTACTAAATGTAGTAATTACCATACCTTAACACACACATATATACCTATATATAGCATCACATTTAATGTGTAATGATTTAACAGAAAATCTAGCAAAATACTACCATAATATCAGAATGCGGTCCTTATCATGTATTTTTTTAAATAACATGATTTTCCACAATATTTTAGCTTCTTGCACAGCATTTACCTGTATCCTTGACTACACAAAATAAAATTGATAAATAATTATATAATAAAAAATAACAACTCTTAATATATATTCTTTTAATACGAAATATTGTAAACAAATAAATATCATACTTGTAAACGGTAAAAGTTTATTACCGACCTCTACCAACTATTACCAACCACAAACCAAAGTATCGGTTTTCCGATTACTTTGGTTGGTAATGGTATGATTTTCTGTTCCCGTATAAATCGGTAAGGCAATAGTTTTGAATATAAATTTTCGGTACCGAACCAAATCTAGCTCTAACATCATGTGTCTTACATAACTAGAGATTAATGATCATAGAGTTTTAAGGGAACTTTCAGAAACCCAGAACGATTAATACGTACTGTAGTGCCAAAGAAACCAGAGATCGTGGAATTACCTTTTCTTCTTTATCAACATCCTCATCATAATAGATATCATCAACATAGACGTCAAATTCATCATCGCTCTGGTAATCATCATAAGAACCGACAGTATCTTCATCCGATTCCATGATTAATAATCTCAACGTGAATCGCACAAATAAACTGGACACCTGCTTGATTATTAGGGTTTATGCTCTGGAAGAGTTGGGTTTAAATGTCTAGATTAAACCCATCTTAGTATATATGTGATATATACACGCGTGATACGGCGGTGCACATATATGGATTAATCAATGGATCTAGTCAAGCGCAATCCAGCAAAAATCGGATGGGATATCTATCCATACTTTCAAAAGATAAATTTTGCTTATTTACCAAAAAAAAACCAGAGAGAGGGCAAAAAAAAGTGAAAAAAAAAAGAGAGAAAAAAAAAAAAGAGAAAAGATATTTCTATTTAGGTTTGAATCAAAACAATTACAAATATAAGTCTAGTTTTCGTTGAATTTACACTTGCACAATTTGAAATTGCACAAGCACAAAATTGAAATTGCACTTGTGCAATTTCAAATTGTGGAAGTGTAATATTTTTAAGAAAAAAAAGTATGTTCAAATTTGGATTGTGGGAGTGTAGTATTTTTTTTTTAAAAAAATCGTGTTTGTGCAAATTTGGATTGCGTAAAATGCTGTTATATGAAAAATGAGGTATATTTGGGTATTGTTATTGACGCTATAGTTTTGAATATGATGAGACTAAATTTTATGACACTCCATATAAAATTAAATTGCTATGAGAGGTACACAGGCTATTAATAAAGTTTATATTTTTGCCTCTTTTGCCCTAAGATAAAAGCATCTAAATTCTAAACTAACTATACCGAAAACCCTAAACATCAAAACTTTTTAATTTACTCTTTCAGTTATTCTTCAATACCTTAAAAAAAATATTAGTTACATGTTTTGAAAAAATTATGGCAGTAAGTTAACGGTATAATCCAGCAGCAACATACCGAGCTAAAATGTATAATTCGGCTACGCACTGTCGAAATGCCGAACTAAAATGCTATTTCAACACGGGTCTACCAAACTAAAATAATTTCTTCGGCCAGCCCCCATTGATTTTTTTTGTTCGACAATCTCTACCCCGACGACCAAAAATGCATCGTTCTTAACTTTACGAAGCCTTAAATTATTTGAAAATTTTAAATATTTTATCGTTTTCTCAATTGCAACTAGGTGAATTTGAATTCTCCATTATTTGATTAATAATTTTGAATCAAAGTTTAATGATGATTAAGGGAACTACAGTAAATAAAAAAAAGACAATTAGGTCAATATGATAATAATATTATGAGGAGACTAATTTGATTAGTACCTCTCATAGTAAAAAATAATAAATAAATAAATAAAATGCCTCATCATATTCAAAACTGAAGTATCGATAACAGTACCTGTCTATTTTTGTATTAGGTTTTGAACGAGGCCTAAAGTTGAAATAAGTTTTTTTCTCGGGCCTATAACCAAAATTTATCCCACTTTTAATCATAGCTGTAGAATATAGTAGTTTATGATTTTTATTTGATGATTTTTGTTGCAGTACTATTATAATGTCATAGAAAGAAATAAACAAATAAAAATTTCATATTAACATATATTTTATTTCAATAATTTTTAATAGTACACACGATTACAGCAAGAGTTCCTACAATTTGCACACACTATTCATATACAACAATTTCTACTATATTATACAATATATTTTATTTTTCAAGTACAATATTCTCTAATTATATCTTTCAAATACACTATTCATATACATTTTCTACTCGAATACAATTTTTATCTTCTTTCTCCAGCCCTTGTCGGGACAGATCTGCTTTATCTGTCAAACAGCAATGCAACAAAAAGAAAAACAGAAAAATTGAAAACTGCAAAAATATAATATATTTGAACTTGACATTATCTCAATTTATTGGTTTTGCTATTTTCATAATTTTAAATAGGCAACAAAATACCAAACACGGACCAGTACAACAGATCTACACAAGGACCAGTATAACATGTTCGTGTGGGACAAAAACTTAAAATCAAGTCAAAATGTGCATAAGCAACTTAAGACATGCATAGTGTATCGTTGTATGCTTTAAGACCGAGCAATTTAAACTAAACAAGCACATTAAAAAGGGCTATGTATATGCACATGTGTGTATATCACTTATACACAAAGCACATAAAAGCATATATCACACTTGCACACATGCACAAAAACAAATCAAAATACAGAAATTACATATGTGTGCACAAACTAGCAAAGGTCAAGCCCGCAACTTTTCGATCTCAACACAATGCATAGGCAAAGAATAAACAAGATGCAACATAGTGAAGAAATTGTAAACAAATGGAAGTGATAGTGCCCTAAGGCAAGTAAACTAACCAGAATGCACAAGGTAGATTGAAGCACATGCGCATAACAACAAGCAGCTCAAAAGCACAAAGCATGCACAAGTCAAACAATAATACACAAGGCAAACAAATGCATGCACCAGTAAGTGAATACACAAAGGCATGCACAGGTCAGTATATATAAGCACACAAGACAAGAGCAAGCCAGCCAAGTACATGCACTTAAATAAGCAAAAACTCAGCTACTCACAAGCAGGAAACACACAGACACACGCACACAACACTTACAAACAAGCCAGAGCAGAGTACAAAGCATGCACAACGAAATGCACCCGCAACCAAACACACATAAGAACCACAAGCAACATGCAAGTGCATAAACCAGATGCACACACCAAGAGTAGCAAAACTCAAACACAAAGAAATACACAACTTAGAATAGCAACAGACAAAAAGTCATGTACTAGAGCTTAGACAAGAAGAAAATGCATCAGTTCACGCATATATACATATATACATGTATATACATAGAAAATGATCATAGGAGCATCTCAGGTCGAACAAGTACACAGGGTTAAGGCAATGCAAATAGATTCAAGTGCAACCCGATAGTGCACAACAAGCAACATATGTACATGTAATCAAGTCAGATTTCGAAAGCACAGTGGACACATAAAAGAAAATAAATTTAAAAAAATTAAAGTTGAATATGTCAACTTTTTAGGCCGAAGCAAAACAAATGAACAAGTTAATGATCTCAAAACCGATGACCCACGGATCGATCAAAGAAAATCAACAACCATGATTAAAAGCAATTCATGAATTGTAACATTCAAAGCTAAAATTTCAAAATATATAAAATTAGAGAAGATTTTTCTTCAAATCTTCCTTTGTAAAAACCAATCTCATCATTGACAATTTCATGAAGTTGAGTTCAATGCAAGTAAATCAGAAAATCAAAAATCATACCAAATTATTAGCTATTGAAGATCTCAACAGTAGAAGCAATCGCAACTATCAATTGTCAACCACTCGAGGAACACAACTAACAGGGGAGTAAAGGCACGATTCAACGTTCAATTGCAAAGAGGCAACTTCCTAAATTAGGAACCTTAAAGGGGAAAAAAAGGAAGCGGCTTTCGAAGAAAAGTGATGAACTAGAGAAAGCAATTTGAAGACCAATTTTCTTTTATCGGGCCAAAATTTTGTTTAATTATATAATAAAATTTTGAGTTCCTTTTAATTTGTTCTTATTTTTTATTTTATTTTTAAAAAATTTTAAAACTCTAGTTTTAAACTAGGACTGAACTATAGTGTGTAGTTCAAAAAGTTCTCAACTCGGGGATATAGTTGAGGCAAATTTCTAGGCTTGAGATTAGAACAATCAGGTTAGCGTTAGTTGCACGTTTACATGGTATTTGTAAGCGGTCGATTGTTTAATCTTAGTAGAAATCTTGGGGGTAACAGTAGGCAAGTTTTACGGATTTGTGTGTTGCTTTTATTTTTGAATTTGCTCCAATATTATCCGTGCTACGATTTTTATTATTTCATGAATTTATAATAAACCTTATTCACCCCCCCCCCCCCCCCGCTCTAAGGTTAATTTGAACATACAAATGTTATCAGAGTTAAGTAGTCAATTTCACTTTTTTGAACTATGGCTAGTTTTAATGATGCTTTTTTGAAGGACAATCTATAGCTAGGCCACCCATGTTTAATGGTACCGATTATTCGTATTGGAAAACTAGGATGATTTTTTTCTTCTAGATATTGTTGATGCATGGAATATAGTTGAAACAGGTTATAGTATACCTACGATAAATATAGGCGATTACGAAGTTCTTAAGCCTAAAGACAAGTGGGATGCAAATGAACTCAGTCTTTATCAATCAAATCTAAAACTATGAACTCAATTTTCTTAGCCTTAGATAAAATAGAATATAATCGTGTTTCTCATTGTGTGACTACGCAGGAAATTTAGCATACGCCTGAGGTGACTCATGAAGGTACGTCATAGGTTAAGGAATCTCATCTAGCCATGCTCAGTAATAAATATGAGAATTTCATAATGATAAAAGATGAAAATATAAAGAAGATGTATGGATGATTTTCAAATATAGTATTCAAATCCAAAATGTTAGAAAAAGCTTACGTAGAATTGGAGATGGTTTGAAAAATTCTGAGAATCCTTCCGGGAAGTTTTGAAGCAAATGTGATAGCAATAAAGAAATCCAAAGACTTGAAACAGCTTAAATTGGAGGAACTAATAGGAACTCTCATCACCTATGAGATGAAGCTGAAAGTCACGAAAGAAAGTGAAAGTGAAGATTTGAAAAAGAAATCAATTGCATTAAAGAGTACAACCGATAACGAGGAAGAAGTTGACTCTATAGTTGAGCTAGAAGTTTTAATGAAGCAATTCAAAACATGGACCAAAAAGAATAGAAATAGCAATAAACCAACAAATAAAAACCAACAATGCCAAAGTACTGGATGATTCCGAGGAAGAAATAATATGTCTCAGATGTAAGAAGCCAGGTCATATCAAACTAAACTGTGCGTTGAATTGACTCGACAAAGGGAAGAAGAAGAAGAGAAGGAGTTTCACAACCACTTGGGATGAGAATAAAAAAGAAGAGGAGAACACTGATAGTGAGAAAGAAGAGGCAAATTTGCATCTGATGGTAGAATCAAGCGATAGTGACGATGAGCCTAATGAGGTAGCACACTTATCTCATTTTGATTTACTTTTGGTGTATCATAAGTTAAACTCAAACATTAATAGACTTCAACAAAGATATAATAAAGTAGAATCTGAGAAAAATAGTCTACTTGATATAAAAAATGAGTTAGAACTGATGATTGAAAATGTTAGAAAATTTAACTTAGAATGTGAGAAGCGTCAGTCCCTAAAGGAAGAAATTTAGGTCTAAGACTAAAATTGAAATTCTCGAAAATGAAATTTTGACTCTGGAAAACAAAGATGAAACAAAAAGGAAAAATTCCATTGAAAGATACACCTCAATTTAGAATGAAAATGATGCTCTTAGGTCTAAAATTCAACAACTTGAATCGACAATAAGAAAATTTTCTAAAGGAGAAAAATCAACGAAAATGTTGTTAGGTGGTTAGACTATCACTGAAAACAGTAAAGGACTCAAATATGATAGAGTTGAACAAATTAATAGAAATAATTATTATGATATCAAATTTCACAAAGAATTTTCAAAATGTTTAACTTGTGGAAAAATTGGGCATAAACAAAATAAATGTTGATATAGAAACAAGTACAAAACCGTTAAACAAATTTGGATTCCAAAAGGTACAAATGTAAATTTTTTAAATTTAAACAAGTTTGGATTCCTAAGAGTACAATTGTAAATACTAACGGTTTGCTATATAAACAAATTTGGGTACCAAAAGTTATAAATAAAAATAAAAGTGGTCCTACGTCCTTTGTTAGGCTACTCACTTCTTTTAACATTTAGGTATAGAAACGGGCTAAGGAACAACTACGATAGCGGTAGATTTCAAGTTGTTCTATATGAACAATAATTCTAATGTTTCTTAGCATAGAAAAATGAAGTAGAGATCTACATACTTTAGGTACAACATCAAAGGTAAGTAAAGGTATGATCTCTAAGCCTTATTTTCTTTTTTTATTGTTAATTCTATTTTTGTTAAAACTGTTGTAGTATAGTTGCCATATCTTGAGCTCCTTAACTCCAATTTACAAAATTCAAGATGTCCTAAAAAATAGAAAGAAAATTCTATGAATTTTATACTTCCTCTTTTTCTAAAGTTTGAACTTAAACCGTTGGAAAACTACAAATCATTTGGTATGTCGTTTGAAAATTGTTTCATAACTTCTTAACACGGCTGTAGTAAATCAATCATAACTTAAACATCGTTACTCTGAATTTCGAAATTCTTGAAGTTATGGAAACTAACTACTAACATTACAGCATTACTATTTTGAGTTTATGCTAATTCACTCTGTACAACCTTGAAAAACAATTATCATGTTGGTATATTACTTGAAAAGTGTTTCTAACAAGTTGTAGTATTTCAGATATGATTTTTGATCGATTTATCGTTTGAAATCAATTTTGTTGATAAACAATATTGAATATCTAAATCTTCCAAGTTTAGTGCTAAATCAAATTACGAACTTAAAGTTTTCAAATGTGGCTTCAAATGGATTGAATTTTCAAAACTACAATGGTCGATTGTTTATGTACGACGATTACCATCATTGTCTTTAATGATAATTAACAAATCATTGTTTTGATAATTTTTAGCTATGTGTGTCGTTATTCAATGTAAATAACTTTTCCTTTGTTTAATGAAGATGATTTTGCTGAAAATTTTTGGCTATTTTTGGACCAATTCGATTGATATTGTGGAGTATAATGTACTTGTTTGATACTTATGTTTCACGATTAACATTGATAATGTGCGTCACTCTCGTGGTATTAGACATTATAACATTCAAGACCATGTTTGCATTGGATTTATATTTCTACTAATTTTACAGTTAGCAGATAAATTTTACTAAAACCTTTCCTGAAAATAAATTTTCATAACTTTGTTTGGATTTAGGGATTTTACAAATAACTTAGACTTTTAGTTCGATTTTATTTAAGAAAAATACTTTTGTTTACTTTAGTAAGGAGTTTACTCGAAAAAGATGGTAGTTGACTACTTAAATCTTTTGAAATCTTTCAAATATTATTAATAGTGATTAAGAAAGTGATGGGTAGTGACTAAATTATACTTCATGATTAAAGGAAGGATGTGTTTAAATTTCTTGAAAATTGAACAAGTTTATAATATTTATTTAATCAGTACATATTCCAGTATCATTTCTATTGCTACCATCTTTCTTACAATCCATACACCAAAGTTTAATATAGTGTGCAAAAACTGGTATTTCGAAAAACAAGGAACTATATTTTTAGTGCAATTTAAATAATTTATTCAATCCTAATGTATTCACTCTCATCTAAAGGTCCACATGGTTATGCATGGGCGATAATTAGCTTTAATTCTATATATGTGCTTCCATCCCATTTAAAAGTCCTTATGGTCAGGCCCGGTCCAAGGGTAAGGCGAGCAAGACGGCTGCCTAGGGCAACCGATTCGGTAGGGGCAACAATTCCGGCAATGGCAATGGTTATATATTATGATTACTAAAATATGTTAGTATGTGAGCTTTTACAATTCAAGTTGTAGCCTAGTGGTTGTGTCTCTTTTACTTGTCTAGGGCAACCCAGGTTCAAGCCTGGCAAGATACCTTTTATTTTTGTCTGGGGCAACAGTTGTGTTTGGGCCGACACTGCTTATGGTGATGCATGGATGGAACACTTATATAAGAGCGAGATAAATATTCAAGTAATTTCTAACATTATTTAAAAGTCCTAACGGTTATGCATGGTTATAAAAATGCTTGACATTCTTTTTACGTAACTACTAACCTTATTTAAAAGTATTAATGGATATGCATGGTTAGAAAGTGCTTGGCATGCATTAGTTAATTTTAAACTTTTTCATAATTTTAAAAGTTTCCTTCACTAAAAATACCATCTTGATGTTACTATATAAAATTCCCCCTAAAGCATAACCCAATCATTACTCTAAAGTGGGACATGTGTCTAATTAATAAAATATTATGATTTTTATTTGATTGATTGAAATTCCTAATATATTTTATCTCTATATGATTACAGTTTCAAACAAAATCTATCATCATATCGATTGTTATTATAATTTTAATGATAACAAAAAGGGAGAGAGGTTAGATTTCGGTGGTTGAGTAATAATCTTACTGGTGTTCATGAGTTATTTTTATTTTTCCTTAGTATCTAGGCAATTCTTTTTGACATCAAAGTTTTATTTTGCACTTTGGATTTTTTTCCATGCATCTATGTAGGGGGACCACAGTTGTTGTAACAACCCGCGTATTTTTCGATTACAAATTTAAATATTTTATTTAAATATAGAATCGTTAATCGGATTGAGGTTTGAAAGGCTACTTTTTGCAAACAGTCGAATTGGAACTCGAGACTACTTCCATTGAGTTCAAAATGCTGTTTGCGACCTTTTTGAGTATAAACTTCGATATGTTTGGAGTTAGTGGAATTTTGCTACTTTTTCACTTAGGGCCTTGGTTTGAGTTTCAGCTCATTAACCCCAACTAAGACCCAAGCTCCACCCCCACTCCTCTTCATTCCTTTATAATTTCCTAATACTCAAGCTTCATCAAAAATGGGGGAAAAGATTGGAAATGGAAATTCCTAAGCCCTAGTTCCATTACAAATCCAAGTTCTAGCTCCAAATTCAAAGAAGAAGCTTTGGTAAGCCTTCTCTTCTTCTTCTCCAACTCATTCTCTTATCAATTTCAGAAATTCCTAAACCTAACTTAGGAAATGTTTCTCTTTTAAGCTTAAATTCAAGCTTGTTGGGTTGGAGTTGAAGAGTGATTGTTCTTGTCATTGCTCTATAGCTTCTTCTTCATTTGTTTTGGGTTTAAAAGGTGAGATTTTTATCTCACATCTTAGTCTATAATTATCTTCGATTGTTAGGTATGAATTCCTAACACTTATTCATGTGCATTTGATTTTGGTTTGGATTGATTTGGTGTATATTCCAATTTTTGGTGTTTTGAAATCAAAATCTATGAAAATCCTATTATGGATATTTGGGCATTGATATTTGAGGCGTATCGAAGGGCCAATTAGGACTGGATTGTCGCTTGGCGTAAATCCTTAGTCGTCGTTGCTCGTCCGATCGCTTCCGATAATCGTTTGGCCATTTTTGGCCTAGGTTCAGGGAATGCCCTGAACTCCAGTTTCAGACGTCTGAAACGTAGGGTTCAGACGTCTGAATATTATACTGGGAATTTTTATTCTCCAGTATCCAGACGTCTGAATCCAAACTTCCAGACGTCTGAATTGGCTCGAATGCAACCAGAAAGAAAATAGGCTTAAAAAGCCATTTTCAGACGTCTAAGATCTATGGTTCAGACGTCTGAATAACTGTTCTGGAAAACATCTAATTTTCCAGATTCAGACGTCTGAATCCTTGGTTTCAAACGTCTGAATCTGTTGTTTAGGCTCTATTTGCCTATTTTTCTTGAGAATTCCCATCTTATCGATTCGTGATTATCCGATTTGTTGATTATCATATATTATCGACTTTGGTGACTTTTATATCGGGATTTTCGGGAAAATTCATTATTGATGGATTCGGTATCGATTTCTTTGAATTTAATTCACGTCTTCGAATGTGGATTTTTGTGATTGATTGTTTCTACAATCATTTTGTGATTTTTCACTTCTAAATACAAAGGTTTCTATACTAGTAGTAAATAATCAAACTCTTTCATCAGAACGATTTCAACACTACTTTTAAATACAAAGCTTGTTTATAAAGCCGTTTTCTAATCTATTAGTATATACAAACCTTTACCTCATTCGTATGAGATAATCTAATTAAACGGCTTAGCAAAACAAGTGGTATAAAACGCTTGCGTTTACTTCGTCGGTTAATTTATGGACTTGTTCGATTGAAACTCTTGTGACAATTTTCGAGTGGAGATTTACAGTTTGTTCGTAAATATTTAAGTTAAGCTAGTGGTTATGGGACATGAAGCTAAACTCATATATTTACTAGCTTAGTGTAATTGACACTTCTTGATGATCGATGATGATCATTTTTTGGTTTAGACTAGCAATGCGCGATGTCTCTTTGTTTTGGTTCATCGGACGTTTCGCTGTACGACGTCGATGTTTCGAATTATTTGTGCTTCTGGTTCATCGGGCGTTTCGCTGTACGACGTCGTTGTTCCGGTTTACTGTGTTTTGGTTCATCGGACGTTTCGCTGTTCGACGTCGATGTTCTGAATTATTTGTGCTTCTGGTTCATCGGGCATTTCACTGTACGACGTCCTTGTTGCGGTTTACTGTTATCTGGTTTATCGGGCGTTTCGCTGTACGACGTTGTTGTTCCGGTTTACTGTGTTTTGGTTCATCGGACGTTTCGCTGTACGACGTCGATGTTCCGAATTATTTGTGCTTCTGGTTCATCGGGCGTTTCGCTGTACGACGTCGTTGTTCCAGTTTACTGTGTTCTGGTTCATCGGACGTTACGCTGTACGACGTCGTTGTTCCGATTTATTGTGATTCTGGAGCACCGGACGTTTCGATGTACGACGTCGTTGCTTCGAATTATTTGATTTTCTGGATTTCTAATGGTTAATTTCTGGAATTTATGCTTCACCAACATTTACAAATTGGCATTGAAATGTATGTCGTTATTTGTGGCTTGGTGAATTAAATTAAGAATATGACATTCTTTTTAATCTTTGAGAAGATTCTTGTGATATTGATTAATCTCTGGATTGATTTTCGATTAGATACTTATCATAGTATGGCTTTATGGTTATCATACGTTTTTGCCATATCTCTTATTCTACATCACTTTATTTGATATTTATAGCTAGACTGATCCATTTATTATTTTCTTCTTAAATAATACTCGGGTCAGACTGAGATTTTACAAGTGCTTCATCATGACTTCTTATCTGGGACTATCATCTGACTTTTGGCTAACTACTTTAGCATTGTATTTTTTGGTTGTATACATTCGATATATTGACTCATTGATGTATACATATTCTGTTGTCTAGCACTTGTATCTATTCTTTTTGATATTGTGGATCTTGTTTGACCACTACTCTGATGTACACTTTCATGTGTTTTATTCATATCTATTTCCGCCTTTGTGATATGAATTGTCTGTGACTGATTTGTGTTATGTTTATTTCTATATTTGTTTCCGAAGTATATATACATAGCCACCGTGTAGTAGCTTTGAGTTTGTATCGGTATGTCGGATTTCCTCCAGAGATGGAATGCAAGTTATATTTTTATCTGGCATATCGGTACTCGCACAAAGCAATTACATGGATGGTCGCTCCTCAACAGCCTTATTCATCGTGCTAGTTGACGGCATTACTCTGTAGTGTCCTTGGCTAGCGTGAGCATAGAGGTGGGGCGTCATAGCATGGTATCAGAGCCAAACTTCGGAACAATGTAGAATAATCTAGCAAAGATCATTGTCCTAAGCCTTTCTTAGGAATCGTGCCATAGGATTTAATTCGGGTCTTTGTACCGTTCTATCCTATTTCTTTTTATGATTCCTTGTTTTATCAATCATGATTGTTTGATAATCATTCTGAGAATAACTTTTTCTTCTTCTTTCTTTCTTAAAGAAGAGAAATGGTTAGGTCTGGCCGTACCAACGTCGGTCAATCAAGTGCTACTCCTCAGGAGGGAGTATTTATGTCTACCCAGCAGCTTCTAGATCTTGTTAAGAATGCTCAAGCTATCGGACCCATTCCAGAGCCTACTCATCCTAGATCCGGTTTTGCACGCTTGTGTAGAGATTATACCAATTTGGGTGGAAGGCCATTCCGTGGATCCGAGAGTGTCATTGAAATCCAAGCTTGGCTTAGATCATGCGACCGCATCTTTTCTCGCATGAATCTTGTTGATCTCCACCGAGTCCAAGTGGCTTCTAGCATGCTCCAAGAAAGAGCATTGGATTGGTATGAGCTTCTTATTTCTGAAATCGTTGAAGCAGATCTCACTTGGAAGCAATTCCGAGAAAGATTCGAATTGAAATTTGTGCCGGAGGCTGAAAAGGTAACTTTGGCCCGGCGTTTTATCGACCTTGTTCAAGGTGAATCTTCTGTGACGGACTACGTTGCATCTTTTGAATCTCTTTCTAAATACGGGGTTGAATACATTAATACCCCATTGAAGAAAAATCAGAGATTTGTTTATGGCTTGAAAAAGAATCTCAAGAAGCCATTACTTCTGAAATTGGAAGTTTCTTTCGATCAGCTTATTGATATCGCTCTTCGTCTTGAAGAGGCCGATAAAGAGTGTGATGTTGAAGTTGTGGGTGCCAAACAGAACTTCAACAATACCATGAAGAGGCCTATTAAGTTCAAAGGCCCCAATCCCAATCCCAACAAGAAAGGGAAGCAAGAATCTTCGGTAGCAAAGACTCCTACCTCTAGTCGTGGACGATGCTACAATTGTGGTCTTACGGACCACTATGCAAATGAGTGCCCGAAACCATTTTTTTGTCGTTATTGCAAAAGTTCAAGCCATCTTATATCTACATGTCCCATACTCCAAAGTAGGAGAGAGGGAGAGCTAAATGTTGTTCAAGCCCCTAGTGACACTTCTCTTAGTCAAGGTAATTCTCCTTCTATCCTTGACGATATTTATTTTGTGATTATCTTATTCGAGTTCTTTTTGATATGGGTTTCATCTCATTATTTTTATATCAAAAGAAATTGTGATTCTTTTTCTTTAAACATTTCTGGGCTTGATGACTTCTTTGAGGATTGCGGATCCGGATTGGTGGATCCGCAACACTCAATTTTTTTTTTATTGATGTCGAAATTATTTTATGTGATTTTTCTTTCCGAGCCGATTTTTACTTATTCTTCGGAATTGACTTTTGTAAGGATTGGCTTAATTATTATGAAGCCATATCCTTTGTCCCGTGTGGACTATTCATCTTTGACATTTTCAATCTGTTAAGCAGATTTCTGGTTTTTTTCCTTTGTGATTTTGATTCCAATTTGATGGCATCATTTTATTCTTTAAGCTCACATGATGAGGAAAGTGTTATTTCTCTCATTCATGTAGTTTGAGAATTTTCCGATATTTTTGAGTTTGTCTTACGATTATCACCTAAGCAATCTTTTGAGCGGTGTTAAGGTCTTTTTAGCTCGACCTTGCCACCGATTTTCATTTGCTACGAGTTGCGGGAGTTAGCATTCCATTTACCGCATTCTGCACTCGTTCTGATACTTATGAATGACTTATTATGTCATTCAGTTTGTCCAGCTTATTTCATCCATTTTATAAATTGAGTATTCTATGAATATTTCGATGAGACCATTCTTGTATTTATTGATTTTGGATGAAAAACAGCAATTTAAAATTTTGCAAATCTTTTTCATAAGATTTATTTATAAGTACAATTTGATTTTGCTCTTAAACGAGCAAAGAATATTCTTAAAGGTTTTTAAGAAACATGTTTATCATATAGAAGATGATTTTGTGATTGCATTGCCCATTGAGTGCTTTAAGAATTCTGGTCGATGCGTTTGATCAACGTTATCGATAAGAATCTCCTAAACGCTTTGATGAGACAGTCAGACACGATATATTGACTTGTAAAAATGTAAATTTTTCTAGAAATATTATTACATAAAGATAAATGTAATTTTGAAAGTTTTAGCTTTTCGGGAAAGAAGGTTATTTAAAAGAAATTCTTTCTTTTCGATACTCTTATTCTTGTGATTCCCGAAGGGAACCAAGACTTTATCTTTTGTACCAATGCTAATCGTATTGGTTTGTCTGTCGTTCTCTTGCAAAAGAGAACGTGCTACCATTTATGTTTCTAAATCATTAAAGCCTATCGAGACTAGATATGCCACTCATGATCTAGTGCTTGCGACTATTTATTTCACTTTTAGAGTTTGGCATCTTTGTGTTTGGCGGAGAAATTTGTTCTCCACCTCGATCATAAATCTTTGGAATATTTATTTTCTCATAAGGAACTTAATATTGGCTTGAGTTCCTTGCATCTTATGGTCTTGATATTCTTTATACCCCCGAAAGGGGAAATCGTGTTGCCAATGCCCTTATCGTAAGCAACAAGTAGTTGTTTCTTTGATGATGTCCGAATGGAATGATCTTTTTACCAAGTTCGTCGGACGTTCCGATGTACTTCGTTTTATTGAGCTTCGTCTCATTTCTTTTATGGACTCGCGTCCGATGTTCTTTTGTGGTGTTCGGTTCATTGGACGTACCGTTTTTGTACTATGTCGATGTTCCAAATTATTTGAGCTTTGGTTCGTCTGCCGTACCGTTATTGTACTACGCCGTTGCACCGGCTCAATTTTTCTGTTATTCGCGACGTTTTCCACGTCTCTTATTTACGGAAATGCCTTAGGGATTCCACTTTTATTCTTGAGTCTGGTGTTATTAGGAGAATTGAAGTTTCACCATATTTGACTTATGAGCAACATCCTATTCGCATCATTGCTTCAGAGGTTGAGCGCTTTCGAAATAAAGATGTTCTTCTTGTGAGAGTTCAATGGTCCTCAAATCCTAAGAATTTCTCTTGGGAATCCAGAGAATTCATCGAGTGAATACGTTCGGGCTAACTCTTTCGTGCTCTTTATGGTGAACTTCTTATTTCAAATTTCCTTTTGTGTTGATATGCTTCTATGGTTGTTACTCTTTATTTTCTTCTTAAGTATTGCGAGGACGCAATTTCTTTAAGGAGGGGAGTCTGTAACAACCCGCGTATTTTTCGATTGCAATTTTAAATATTTTATTTAAATATAGAATCGTTAATCGGATTGAGGTCCGAAAGGCTACTTTTTGCAAACAGTCGAATTGGGACTCGAGACCACTTCCATTGAGTTCAAAATGCTGTTTGCGACCTTTTTGAGTATAAACTTTGATATGTTTGGAGTTAGTGGAATTTTGCTACTTTTTCACTTAGGGCCTTGGTTTGAGTTTCAGCTCATTAACCCCAACTAAGACCCAAGCTCCACCCCCACTCCTCTTCATTCCTTTATAATTTCCTAATACTCAAGCTTCATCAAAAATGGGGGAAAAGATTGGAAATGGAAATTCCTAAGCCCTAGTTCCATTACAAATCTAAGTTCTAGCTCCAAATTCAAAGAAGAAGCTTTGGTAAGCCTTCTCTTCTTCTTCTCCAACTCATTCTCTTATCAATTTCAGAAATTCCTAAACCTAACTTAGGAAATGTTTCTCTTTTAAGCTTAGATTCAAGCTTGTTGGGTTGGAGTTGAAGAGTGATTGTTCTTGACATTGCTCTATAGCTTCTTCTTCATTTGTTTTGGGTTTAAAAGGTGAGATTTTTATCTCACATCTTAGTCTATAATTATCTTCGATTGTTAGGTATGAATTCCTAACACTTATTCATGTGCATTTGATTTTGGTTTGGATTGATTTGGTGTATATTCCAATTTTTGGTGTTTTGAAATCAAAATCTATGAAAATCCTATTATGGATATTTGGGCATTGATATTCGAGGCGTATCGAAGGGCCAATTAGGACTGGGTTGTCGCTTGGCATAAATCCTTAGTCGTCGTTGCTCGTCCGATCGCTTCCGATAATCGTTTGGCCATTTTTGGCCTAGGTTCAGGGAATGCCCTGAACTCCAGTTTCAGACGTCTGAAACGTAGGGTTTAGATGTCTGAATATTATACTGGGAATTTTTATTCTCCAGTATTCAGACGTCTGAATCCAAAATTCCAGACATCTGAATTGGCTCGAATGCAACCAGAAAGAAAATAGGCTTAAAAAGCCATTTTCAGACGTCTAAGATCTATGGTTCAGACGTCTGAATAACTGTTCTGGAAAACATCTAATTTTCCAGATTCAGACGTCTGAATCCTTGGTTTCAGACGTCTGAATCTGCTGTTTAGGCTCTATTTGCCTATTTTTCTTGAGAATTCCCATCTTATCGATTCGTGATTATCCGATTTGTTGATTATCATATATTATCGACTTTGGTGACTTTTATATCGGGATTTTCGGGAAAATTCATTATTGATGGATTCGGTATCGATTTCTTTGAATTTAATTCACGTCTTCGAATGTGGATTTTTGTGATTGATTGTTTCTACAATCATTTTGTGATTTGTCACTTCTAAATACAAAGGTTTCTATACTAGTAGTAAATACTCAAACTCTTTCATCAGAACGATTTCAGCACTACTTTTAAATACAAATCTTGTTTATAAAACCGTTTTCTAATCTATTAGTATATACAAACCTTTACCTCATTCGTATGAGAAAATCTAATTAAACGGCTTAGCAAAACAAGTGGTATGAAACGCTTGCGTTTACTTCGTCGGTTAATTTATGGACTTGTTCGATTGAAACTCTTGTGACAATTTTCGAGTGGAGATTTACAATTTGTTCGTAAATATTTAAGTTAAGCTAGTGGTTATGGGACATGAAGCTAAACTCATATATTTACTAGCTTAGTGTAATTGACACTTCTTGATGATCGATGATGGTCATTTTTTGGTTTAGACTAGCAATGCGCGATGTCTCTTTGTTTTGGTTCATCAGACGTTTCGCTGTACGACGTCGATGTTCCGAATTATTTGTGCTTTTGGTTCATCGGGCGTTTCGCTGTACGACGTCGTTGTTCCGGTTTATTGTGCTTTGGTTCATCGGACGTTTCGCTGTACGGCGTCGATGTTCCGAATTATTTGTGCTTCTGGTTCATCGGGCGTTTCGCTATACGACGTCGTTGTTCCGGTTTACTGTGTTCTGGTTCATCGGGCGTTTCGCTGTACGCCGTCGTTGTTCCGGTTTACTGTGTTTTGGTTCATCGGACGTTTCGCTGTACGACGTCGATGTTCCGAATTATTTGTGCTTCTGGTTCATCGGGCGTTTCGCTGTACGACGTCGTTGTTTCGGTTTACTGTGTTCTGGTTCATCGGACGTTACGCTGTACGACGTCGTTGTTTCGATTTATTGTGATTCTGGAGCACCGGACGTTTCGCTGTACGACGTCGTTGCTTCGAATTATTTGATTTTCTGGATTTCTAATGGTTGATTTCTAGAATTTATGCTTCACCAACTTTTACAAATTGGTATTGAAATGTATGTCGTTATTTGTGGCTTGGTGAATTAAATTAAGAATATGACATTCTTTTTAATCTTTGAGAAGATTCTTGTGATATTGATTAATCTCTGGATTGATTTTCGATTAGATACTTATCATAGTATGGCTTTATGGTTATCATACGTTTTTGCCATATCTCTTATTCTACATCATTTTATCTGATATTTATAGCTAGACTGATCCGTTTATTATTTTCTTCTTAAATAATACTCGGGTCAGACTGAGATTTTACAGGTGCTTCATCATGACTTTTTATCTGGGACTATCATCTGACTTTTGGCTAACTACTTTAGCATTGTAGTTTTTGGTTGTATACATTCGATATATTGACTCATTGATGTATACATATTCTGTTGTCTAGCACTTGTATCTATTCTTTTTGATATTGTGGATCTTGTTTGACCACTACTCTGATGTACACTTTCATGTGTTTTATTCATATCTATTTCCGCCTTTGTGATATGAATTGTCTGTGACTGATTTGTGTTATGTTTATTTCTATATTTATTTCCGAAGTATATATACATAGCCACCGTGTAGTAGCTTTGAGTTTGTATCAGTATGTCGGATTTCCTCCAGAGATGGAATGCAAGTTATATTTTTATCTAGCATATCGGTACTCGCACAAAGCAATTACATGGATGGTCGCTCCTCAACAGCCTTTTTCTTCGTGCTAGTTGACGGCATTACTCTGTAGTGTCCTTGGCTAGCGTGAGCATAGAGGTGGGGCGTCACAGTTGTAGGGAGTATTTAAATAGTGGGAGCTTGATCACAATACATCAAACACATTTCGTTGGTGCAAAATCTTAATATATGTTTGTTATCATCAAAAGAGAAAGATTGTAGAATATAGTAGCTTATGATTTTTTTATTGATAATAAACATATATACGACAAGCACCATTGTCCAAGTGGTTAAGTGATTCGGCTTTGGTGCAAGAGGTCACAAGATCGAAACTTGCGTAGCGTGATTTAAACTTTTATTGACATGTGATATGTTGTCCCAGTGACATGTTGTATATAAAGTACCATTTTCAAAAAATAAAATAAACAAACATATATATATATAATGTGTTTGTTGCGGTACTATTATAATATCATAGAAATAAAGAAACAAATAAAAATTTCATTTCAACAAATATTTTATTTCAATTTTTTTTAAAGTACACACAAATACAACAAGATTTCCCACAATTTTCATCCACTATTCATATACAATAATTTCTATGTTCTTATACAACACATTTTATTTTTCAAATACAATATTCTCTAATTACATCTTTCAAATACATTATTTATGTACAATTTCTACTCGAATACAATTTTTATCTTCTTTCTCCAGCCCTTGTTTAGACATAAATCTACTTTACCTGTCAAATAACAATGCAGCAAAAAGGAACAAATTGAAATTTCAAAAATATAAATATGTTTGAACTTGACATTGTCTTAGTATATTAATTTTTCTTTTTTCATATTTTTAAATAGGCACCAAAACACCAAGCACGAACCGGTATAATAGGTATATATAAGGACCGGTACAACATGTTCGTGCGGGACAAAAACTTAAAATGAAGTCAAAATATGCACACACAACTTAAGGCTTGCACGGTGTATCACTGTACACGCATTAGGGCCGAGCAATTTAAAATAAACAAGCACATTAAAAGGGGCTATATATGCAAATGTGTAGCATACATCACACTTGCATACATGCACAAAAATAAATCAAAATACAAGAATTACACATATGTGCATAAACTACCAAAGGTCAAGCCCACAGCTTTTCGGGCTCAACACAGCGGATAGACAAAGAATAAACCAGATGCAATAAACAAGATGCAACATGGTGAAGAAAATGCAAAAAAGGGGAAGTGGAAGTGCTTAAAGGCAAGAAAACTAATCAAAATGCACAAGGCGGGCCGAAGCACATGTGCATAGCAACAGGAAGCTCAAAAACACAAAGCAATGCGCAAGTCAAACAACAATACACAACGCAAATGAATGCATGCACTAGCAAGTGAATACACACAGACATGCATAAAATAGTATAAACAAACACATATATAAGACAAGAGCAAGCCAGCTAAGTACATGCACTCAAACAACCAAAACTTAGATGCTCACAAGCAGGAAGCACATAGGACACACGCACACAACACTCACAAACAAGCTAGACCAGAGTACAAAGTGTGCACAAGGAAATGCACCAAGAACCAAACACACACATAAGGACCACGAGCAACAGACAAGTGCACAAACCAGAATAACATGCCAAGGGCAACAAAAATTAAACACATAAAGAAGTACACAACTCAGAATAGCAACAGACACAGAGTCATGTACTAGAGCTCATGCAAGGTGAAAAGCATCGGTTCAATAATACATACATATATACAAGTATATACATGGAAAATGATTGTAGGACCATCTCAGGTCGAACACGTACACATAGTCAAGGAAATGCAAATATATTCAAGTGGAACTCAAAAGTGCACAACTTGCAACATATGTACATGTAATCAAGTCAGATTTCGAAAGCATAGTGGACACATGAATGAAAATTTTCAAAGTTGAATATGTCAACTTTTCAAGATAAAGCAAATCAAATGAAAAAGGCAATGATGTTAGAACTAAATATCCAAGGATCGATCAAAGAAAATCAATAGTCAAGATTAAAAGCAAATCATGAACTAAAATATTCAAAGCTAAAATTTCAAAATATATGAGATCAGAGAAGATTTTTCTTCAAATCTTCCTCTATAAAAACCAATCTCATTATCGACAATTTCACGAAGTCAAGTTCAATACAAGTAAATCGATAAAATCAAAAATCATACCATATTATTAGCTACTGAAGATGTTGACAGTGGAAAACAATTGCAACTACCAATCGACAGCCAATCGAAGAATGCAATCAACAAAGGAGTAAAGGCGCGATTCAACATTCAATTACAAAGTGGCAGCTTCCCAAATCAGGAATCCTAAAAGTAAAATAAAAAAAAGGATTGGATTTCTAAAAAAAGTGACAAACAGGAGAAAGCAATTTGAAGACCACGTTTTCTTTTACTGTCCCAAACTTTTGTTTAATTATATAATATAATTTAAGGCTCCTTTTAATTTGTTCTTATTTTGTAATTTATTTTTAAATTGTTTAAAACTCTAGTTTTAAACTAGAATTGAACTACGATGTGTAGTTTGGAAAATTCTCAACTTGGGACAGAGTTGAGGCAGGGTTTCTAGGCTTAGAATTAGAACAATCAGGTTAGCAATAGTCACAAGTTTACATGGTATTTATAAGGGTTGATTGTTTAATCTTATTAGAAATCTTGGGGCCAACAGTGTGTAGGTTTTGCTGAAGCTGGGTAAATTTATGTGTTGCTTTTATTTCCGCATTTACTCCATTATTATATATGCTGCGGTTTTTATTATTCTGCAAATTTGAAATTCGAAGTGTTGACACTTTCTGATGTATTAATGGTCAATTTAAAATACATAGTGCCTATACTTTATTAAAAACTTATTTAATAAATTCGTAATAATCTACTTGCTGCTATATCCACACTTCCTCATATATTAATAATCAATTCATAATCAAAGTGCATGTATCATATCACAAACGTATTTTAACATTCTGAAACATATTTAATAAATTCATGATAATCCACTTGCTATTAATATTAGTATTAAAATACTAAAAGAACAAATTTTTTGAAACATATTACAAACGTATTAACAAAACACTCATTAATAAAAAATATTGCAACAAAATAAATCAACATCTCTATAAAACTGTTAAAGAATAAAGGGAGCCAACATAAGCTTCATAGCAAATTCATTACAAGTTCAAATAAAATAACACAAGTAGCATTGGAATACAGTAACAGTTTTATCCACACACATTCAAGCTGTCTGTAAACGTGATATTTAGATTCGCTCATATGAAAATGTAGAATTAGACGCATTGAAAGTAATTTGTACACTCCACGTGATATGGAGCCATTTCTTCAAAGTTAAAATATGTAGTCATCTAATAAATCTATTAGATAATAGCAAACCCAAAAAAATGTAAAGCCTCTAGTTAATGTAGCATTTTTTCTCTTCTTCGCTTGATTTCCTCTAGATATTTTCTATTTATTCACAAAATTATAATTCAACTTAATAATCACCCGTTTAGAAAAAATATATTCAAAGACTCATACTACAAACAATTTAAAATTCAAAGTGTCGATGCTTTCTGATATATTAACAATTAATTTAAAATTCAATGTATGTACCATATTACAAACATATTTAATATCATTATGTACAAATTATAGTTATTTATGATTTAAATTTCCATATTATTATTTTGTGATCAATACATATCATTATGTTATATGTACAAATAATTTCATATAAAATCTACATCTTTATAAGAATCTACTATTACGAATTTAATTTTATACACTATTATGTAAATTTTTGTATATCACTTTATATTTTAGTGAAAGCATAAATTCAACAAAGTCTAAAAGTTAAAAGTCTTCACCAGTAATTTTATCATTCTAAAATCATATCTATACAAAAAGCAAATATTAATCGTACTCTGTTTGATTCATTTAAATAATTCTCAAAATGCATTATAATTTACATATTACTATGTATATACAAAATTCTTATTCTCATCAGAAAAGTAATTGTACTTTTTGATTCACTGTTTCTACTCACACGTAACACAAAAGATGCACTCAATTTATTGCGGTTTACAATCTTTAGACACAAATACAAATGATTGCAAATCAAAGTGAGAGTTTCTGAAATATGGAAATCAATTGACTTGAAGAACAAAGAAGTGGTTGGGACTAATATCTTGCTTATTAATAAAGAGGTAAGCATTGAAATATTCCATGCAACTGTTCAAGATTATCTTAAACATACTAATGAACATCGATTTTGCTCTATTAAGGATATTAGTTGGTAGCGGTCGTACACAAATTTTCATGAACAAGTTTGAATCGAAAGTTGTAGAGGTATCGGTATTTAAAATAAGCAAGTTTAGAATCAAAAACCAAAAGCGAACTTATCAGGTCATACAAAAGACATACATTATTGAATTTTGCTAACACGTTCATATAAAAGGTGTTTAATGAAGAAACACATATCCCTAAATACAAATTTGAGTTTTCCATTTGATGAAATAGAATCTCACTATGGAAATGGCATATATCTGTTGGGTATGATTGTACATATAGACATTTATAAAATAAACAATAGCATCATGTTTAGTTAACAATGTCATTATTACTTTCTAGATGTGATTGGGAAATTGTATTCACTTTCAAATATTGAAGAAGTAATCGGGTTTGATTAGTTAAATAGTAAAAGCTTAAATAGAGACATTATTATTGCAAATCCAAGGTAACTATTTTAATTTTCAATGATATTATTATCCTTACGAAAATGCAACTATATATATTCTCCTCTACAGTGGTACGTATTACCTTATGGGGAATATTTAGCTGAATAATGCAATGAAGATGATATAGCAAAAATTAAAGGAACCGTTGTCTTAATAGTTGTCTCTACAACTGTTAGAAACTACGGACGTAAAAAAAGTTACCCGAGTAAGTAATGATCTTGCATTATTATAAATACTAAAATAATATTACTTTCCACAAATAGGGACATATTACTGCAATCAACAAATGCTACCAACGTATATATCAATTTGGAAGTTCTTGAAGTTGCTACCATGTTAGGAAGGTATGTTTTAGCAAAGAATTTTTTTTAATTCATACTACTTACTCTCGATGCATGCTATTTTAGTTAATACATTATTTACAGCTTAGAGAAGGGGTTATTTAAATGAATCAACAATTCAATTTTTCAACTAAATGGAAAATATCACGGAGGCAACCATGGAGGAAATGAACCTGGAGGAACTACTTTTAGAAATGAAATCCAAACAATAAAGTAAATTTTTTTTAGTATAAAGATTTTTCCAAACAGAGATAATTCTTGCTTTAATTAAGCAAGTAAAAGATATTTATCTTAATATAAGAAACTAAGTTTAATTGCCATGCTAGTATATCAAAAATTTATGATTGATATGGTTAGAGTTACTTGTCTTACCCAAAATGGAAGAAAATGATTGAAAAGCTAAATGAAGTTTTTTACTACAGCAAGCGTGAAACTAAAATTAGATGCCCATTTCTACAGTAATAAAGATAATAAAGTTTTTCATTATTGAAAACTTGACATTGATATATCAATAATGTTACCATTTAGATACAAGCTCGATATGCAAATAGCGAATGAATCTAGATTCATTGATTTGGTCGCATTTGAGAAGGAAGCTGAACATTTACAAAGAGTTAAATGAACTTGAATCACATGTTATTTTATATTTATTCCAAGTTATATGTATTTATTTATATATTTTCTTTCTTTCTTAATTGAAATGTGGTTGATTTAGAATAGGAACATGGAAAGGAAAATTTTGTTTCTGTATAGGTGATTTGTTTAGGATAAACATAGCTTTTCAATTAAAAAAGATGGACTATTGTATAAATAACTAGGAGAAGAGGAAATTAACCGCCAATAAAATCCAGAGAGCCGTTGTTGATAAAAAAAATTCAGCAACACAAAAGAAAATAAAAAGGTAAAACTACAACAAACAAATAAATGATGTACTACAAATTAATATTTAGATCTTAATATTTTTATATCTTTTTCAGGATGCTATAGCTAAAATGTTCAAATCAAACGGAACAATGGAAGAAGAGAGCTTGAATGAGGATGTGATAAAGAAAAAAAAAATACAACGACCTAAATTAAAAGAATGACTTTGATCTTTATAATAATAAATAAGTAGTTTTAGTACTTTAGTATTTATTTTAAGGTACTTTAGTAATATTATTTACTACAGTAATCTATTTTTTTATTAGTTTAATTTATTGTTCTTTGTTACATTATGCAAAATCTTATTTTCATTATGTTTTTAACATACATTTGAATTGTTATTATCAGAAAATCAACATCCAAATTAGAGGAAATTATATATCCCCTTATACGTGTTATTTCTTTCAAAATTATAACAATAATAATATTCGAGCAAACATTATTGAGAGAAAACAGAAAAGAAGAAAAAATGGAAGTAGCCCCATTAATAATTGTGTTGAATAACGTAAAGATGGATTGAATGAAGAATTTGGTTCAGTAAACAACATTAATTACCGTTTGTTTTATGTAACAACTCGCCTTTTTCAACCCTTGGATTTATCGTCCAAATTGGTGTTCAAATCTCAAAAACCGAAAATGACAGACTGTTGGGTTATGATAACAAGAAACACGCTGATATTTCTAACTATATCTTTCTGAACTAATAGCGGAAGGAATAATATATATTACAAAACCAACTTATATTCAAATCAATCTTTATCCATGCAGTATACAATTATTAATTCAAACTACACATGACACATTATAATGTTAGATTAATATATATATGCACCATCGACACCAACTAAGTCAGCTTGACTCAATAGTTCGTCAACTTCTCAATATCATATAAAAACAAGGTGGGGAGAGGGTCAGACTTATGTTTGAGTGAGTGAAACAAATATGTTCCACATATACTTCAAATATACTATTATACCATCATTTTGATATATTTAACTTTTGTAAACATGCCTTAACCTACCGACATGCATACGAGAGTAATAAGTTCAGCATCCAAAAGTTGACTACTCGATTAAGATTAATGTTACACCTAACCGCTTAAGATATTCACCCAAATGTCATACATATATCAATGGTAGGACATGGCGTGTCTTACACTCACTATACTTCGATCGATGGACATAGTCATGGGTATGGTTTGTCGAAGGTCGTATAGGCCTGCATACGGACATCTCCATTCTCTCACGATTCTCATACTCGATATATGCAATCCGTGACGCTATGGTAAGGCAATAATAGCCTTTTACATAACTATGGGATCGATACGAACACCAAACATCAACGTCTATATTCAACAACTACATATATATATATCTATATATTACTATGTGCACATTCCTTATATATGCATTCACTTTTCAATTACATAGGGAAATCACACCGAAATGTTACCCATAACAAACCAATACATTTACATCCATTAAACATCAATACATGCCATCGAAAGGTCCTACCCAATCCTATGTATTAACCAAACAAAGGAACGTGAGTCAATTACCTATTTATATAGGCCCCTATGGTGCCCATGTTTATACGGACTTTGTAAAATAGCTAGAGATCAACCGTTGGGATTTCCAGAGGTTGGCTACTAGTGTCAAATTTTACAAGAATAATACTTCTTTTCATCCCTGATGTATACTTTTTTTCGGGTTTTTGTTTTGCATTTTTCTCACCTGTTTTGACTCAATTTTAGATCCATTTTCTTTCAGATTCAAATATGATTCTCTACTATCTATTTTCTTCGAATTCATAAGAAGTTTGTATCAAAATCCTTTTAAAATCACTCTAGAAATCAGTGTTTTTAAAACTATTTTTCTAAAAATCAAATTATAAACTTTTATCATATATACTTCAAAATATTATTAAAAATCATAATAAACTCCAAATAATTTATATTTAACCCCAAAAAAACCATATCACGCTTTATAAACATTATTCATATGATATATATATATATATATATATATATATATATATAATCTGATATAAAGGCGGGCTCATATCAGAAAACTCTCTGATGGCTCATGAACTAGTCAGGAATTTTAATAAACAGGGGGCTGATAAATTGTGCATTAAAGTGGATCTGCAAAAAGCCTATGACACGGTGAACAGAGGATTTATAATACATATGCTTGAATCTATGGGAGTTCTAATGAAGCTATTAAAATTGATTAAATACTCTCTAGACACTCCTACGTACTCAATCATGATTATGGAATCCCTAAAGGATATATCAGGAGCAATCGGGGAATTAGACAAGGTGATCCCCTCTCCCCATACTTATTTGCAGTAGCTATGGAATGGTTCACCCTGCAAATGGAACTGGCATGTTTTCATGAATACATACATCCAATTTATAATAACCTCCCAAGAATCACACATTTACTATATGCAGGTGATCTGCTAGTGGTGGTTAAAGGTAATTTGAAAGCAATTGACAAAATTAAGGATATATTTACAGAACATGAGTATCTTGCTGGGCTTAAACTGAATGAATCTAAAACTAAGTGCTACTTTAATAAGCACTGCTCAAACAAGCAGGCTATGTTAGAGAGATTGGGATTCTCGGAGGGACACCTTCCAGTTAAATATTTAGGAGTTCCTCTTTCCAATAACACTATCACAGATGTTGAGTGTGGCAAGTTGGTGGATGACATAAGAGATAAATTACAAGGCTGGAGATCAAAGCTTCTTTCTTTTGCAGGCAGAGTAGAATTGGTGCACATAGTTATCACATCTAAAGTCAGATTCTGGTTACAATCTTTCCAAATTCCAGATTGCTCGATTATAAAAATTAATTCAATCTGTGCAGACTTCATATGGAGAGGGGGATGCATAAAGTTAAGTACTCTGACTTATGCAGGAAAAATGAGGAAAGAGGTGTTGGCCTGAAAAATCTTTTGAACTACAAAAAGTATATGGTCTGAAATTAGCTTGGAATGTTCTTACTTCAAACAATTTATGGGCTACATGGATGAGGTCTAGATAACTTAAAGATAATTTTTGGACTATTAAAATTGACAACAACGCTTCTATTACTTGGAAGAATATTCTAAAACTAAGGGATGAACTACAGAAGCATTTAGACAGAGAAATTGCAAATGGTAGAAACACTGACCTCTGGAGAGACCCATGGCTAAACTCTAAAAGTTATATTGACAGGTTAGGATGGGATACCTTCTCAGCATATGGAGCTCCAAACTGTAAGGTGGCTGACATTATAGACAACGGAGAATGGCAATATAACAACAACTTGCTAATCCTAAATTATAAAGAAGAGATTCGAGGTAAAGACATTCACAGAGACAAAATGAAGGACATATGGACATGGAAGAGGAACTCTAATAGTTACTTCAGGTTCCGAGAAGTGTGGGAAGAATCAAGGAAAAAACACCCTTTGGTCAAATGGTCTACAGTAGTTTGGAGCAGATCCAATAGTCCTAAAATGACGCATACTCTTTACAAGGCTATTCTCGGAAAATTACCTACTAAGGATAGATTACATAAATGGGGAGTTTTAAACGACACAATTTGTTATCTTTGCCATAATGCAGATGAAACGCATGAGCACTTATTCTTTGAATGTGAATATTCCAAAAGAGTTTGGAGCATACAGAAACTGAGATGTCTACTTACTACCAATGTTCGAAACTTAGCAGAAGAGGTTGATTACCTGCACAGAGGGAGTAATCTCACGAAGTTGATGAAGGAGACTGGCAAAATTGGACTCACAACCTCCCTGTGGCACCTCTGGAGGGAGAGAAACTGTCGGGCTTTTGAAAATAAACAACAGGATGTATTAACTCTCACGAAACAGATAAACAGAGATATTAGCCTAATTATTGGGCGGATACCGAAGAAAGTTCTTACCATTGCAACGGCACAAGATAACAACTAATGGAGATGTTGAAGATGAAGGAATTGAACGAACGAGTTCAATTAGAGAATTGGGAGCCGCCATAACCTTAAAAATGGAAGTTTTTTTAGTTGCGGGTGTTTGTTTTGTCTGGAATAGATTGTCGGATGAGTTTCTCTATTGTGTAATACCTTTACGAATCTGTATTATGCCGCTTTGGGTCGCAAAGCCCATCTTATTAATTAATTAACCCAATTTCAAAAAAAAATTTGATATAAATACTCTTTTTATACACAGAAACACCACTCTTCAATCAATTGCCAAATAATGCATATAAAATCATTTAAAATCTATTTTAATTTGGAATACTTTCTGAGCTCCTTAACCTCATATTTGAAATTATTTTATAAACTTTTTACATGATTTATCATAGTATTGTCCATATATTATATGCATACATGCCTCTAACATTCATATTTAATTCATCCCATTTTTCTATATCAATATATATATATATATGTATGTATGTATGTATATGTATAGATATTTATATTTATATGTGTATGTTTAGAAATTTATTCTCCGTTTTATATAAATTATTATCATACTTTTGTGTCCTTATTAATTTATACATTATAATATGAATTCAAACCATATAATCTTCAAGTTTGCATTTAAACTTAATCTATTTAGTTAACAAACAACCATGAACCATTTTAATTACTCCAATACTCAAATAATCATTTGTTTAGATTATTGCTCATTTTAGTTAATTATCCAACTCAATCCCAACTTGGACCCTAATCCATAGACTAAAGTTATATTATAGAGTTATATTTGATTTATAGATGAAAGAGACAAGCCCACTCACAAATTTGAAGATCCAATCCCGAAATCTTTGCTGTCCAGACTTTTGCGCACACCAACTTATGAATTTCCTCCTAATTCCTTTTTATATCATAGCCCTCACACTCACAATCATTTCGATATAAAGTTTGTGCGATTTCGTTAAGATTTGAAAGAGTTATGACCTTTTTACCAAAAGTAGTGAATGGAAATAATGACGAAAGAAGAAAAGGAGCAAAATGAGAAAGGAACACAACATCTCCACTTTGGGTCTATTTGTAACAATCTGCCTCGAAACAGGCCTAATTTCCGACCCAGTAAAGGCACATCAAACCTTAGACCGATTCCAAACTAGCCGTTGGTTGGTAAAATTGGTACAATAAAATAATACCCAGAGCTACCAATTTATTCTATAAGAATCTCACAATGGGAAGGATAAAATATAATATCAGAAATAGTACCCATTTTTATAGATTCAAACCTTTGAAACATAGCATAATATCTCAACATCCTTAATACAATATCTCAACATAATAACATCAAGTCTAAAATAGGTACATCAAAAATATAATAGAACATAAATAGGCAGATAACCGCCATGAGACTCCACCTCCACGTTCATCTCCTAAAATAAGCATCGTCTTCTCTAACATGTATTGTAATAAGAAGGGAGTTAGAACAACAATATTTGGTGAATAAAATCTCAAGCTTTTCCATAATAGCATTTGGACGGTATAATTTAGATGAGAATATGTCATATGTTTTCTTACTATATCCTATATAAAATACTTCCAACTTTAACCCTTAAGGTCCTTCCAGTCCAATTCTATAATCTACACTTTTCCAATCCAACTCTATAACTCACTTTCAACTATAGGCCACAGTCCCTTCCCAGTTCCATGCATCTGCCGTCAACCATCTCTTAACAATATGAGAGAAAGTACCCAAGCCACTTAATACCTTTTTCAATGGCAATTAGGCGGACTCTGATCATTTAATACATATATCTTAAGCAAGTCCATGTCATTTAATATCTAACCGAAGGCGGGCCCTCTCTGGTGCTCTCTAGCTGACATCGCATAGAATCTCATCGGGCCACTTAATACTTCTTAATGGGAGAAGTGGACCCTACAACAACCACTTAATACCTCAAACCCGAATCGGACCCTTCTTGAGATTTCCCACTACAGTGCCTAAATGATAACCCCGACCATTTAATACTTCCTAAATATGGAGGAGGACCTTACAACAACCACTTAATATTCCCGACCCCGAAGCAGGACCCTACATCAACTACCAACTTATTTTATATTAAAGTAGTAGAATCAACACCAATATAATTTACAATTCAAACCCACTTACACTCTATTCAATGTTTACATATATAATGAAAAAGGGATTCATACTTAAATTTTGTGAATAGGCAGTGCAAACTATGAATAAAAAAATCCATACTTTACACACCATTTCCTAACTTATTTTCTTTTTAAAACCCTTAATCATATCAAAAGAGAAAGGTGAGAAGTGGAATAGAATGTAAAATATTCAAATTGTAATAACTACTAAAATTCTACTATTTTAATATAGAATAATTGAGATTCCAATAGGGATTGACATTTCACTTTGGAGGAATTTTGGGGTTTTAGTTTGATGTTTTCATGAACAAAATTCTCCAAGGAACAAACAAATCCAACTTATACTATACAAATACCAAAAATGAGAAAAACTAAGATTTCCATTCATAGATGATTTCTAGCTTTTTCTTGGATTTGATTATGCTTGCTTGTATTCTCTCTTCAAACTTCTTCTTTTTAGAATATATGATAGTCGGATTGTATATGAATTAAATTCAGAATTTGGGGGATAGAGAAGGATAGAATTAGAAATTTAATATTGAATATTTAAGACCCCATACCTGAAAATCCTATGAAATTCTGAATCATATAGAAGAAATTGACAGAGCTTCGCTTGCCTTCTCAAATAATTTGTGAATAAAAGTTAGGGGGCTGGCTTCTTCTTTATAGTGGTTAGAAGGCGTTAGAACTATCGGATTTAAGACGGTTTAAAATAATAAAATTTAGGTCGTTCGCACCTCACAAAACCCTAGCCGCCTTTGCATTCATTAGTCGACTGCCCTTCCTTAAGCAATCGGCCGCTATCTGTCGACCGGCTGAAAAAGGTAGTCGACCGGTTCCAGTGTATTTGGAAACATTTGATTGCTTAGTTTAATTTATTATTTAAGCCCTTAATTAATCTTTAACATCCACGTTTATTATAACGTTTACTTAAAACCCAAGTTTTTCAAAACATTAATATATTTATTAATATTTTAAATTTCAAATGTTAATATAATGTAAATTTTGAATTCCATTCGAATTATTTTAAATTCAAAAACTTCAAACGTCAATAACTTTTTCGTTTTAGCTTCGATTACAAAACTTTAGATATGAAAATTGCCATGGACTTAATGGTGTAACTTCCATGGTCAAATCCCAACATTTATAAAATTTTCATTTTTAGGCTTATTATTAATTAATTAATTTTATAGGGTGTTATGTTCTACCTTCTTAAAAAAGATTTCGTCCCTGAAATCCCTAAGGGATAGATAATGTAACTCGCTCTCAACATCTATGTTATACAACCAAGTTATCTACACAATCATCTACTCAAAAGCGCAATGTGATTATGTATGCAAACATACTATTGGTGAGCTCAGTCCTAGCATGAATGCAAGATCGTGACAAATAGGCATGTATGCAAGCATCTTATATATGCAGTAAAATTCTAAATGAGTGCAAAAATGACAATAAAAAGTATGGCAAACATCGCATACCATCCAATCTAGCAACCACGATGCAACCAAAAACCTAAATTTTGAAGAGAAAAAGTTTACCAGTGAAAAGCTTAAGATAAGAAGCCTTCATCTTCTCTTCAGTTGCCCATGTGCTTTCTGCTGGATTGTCTCCACATTGTACTCAGACCAGCCTTATTTCTTTGTTGCGAAGCTTTCTAGTTCCGTGCTCCACTATATGTGCGGTGGCACAGGGTGCTATTGGCTCCATCCTAACGTCTACTAGTTGATTAGGCACTATTGTAACGGCGGTTCTATGAAGGCATTTCCTCAAGTGCGACACATGAAAGACATCATGGACTCCTACTGACTTATCCGACAGCTCCATTTGATATGCAAGTTTCCCAATTCTTTCCAAGATCGGGAAGGGCCTAACAAACATTGGTGCCAACTCCCTGACTTACTAAACCTTGTAACCTTCATAAGAGGAGAAACCTTAATGAACACCATGTCTCCTACCTTAACTCCAAATCCTTCCTTCACTTGTCCACATAGGACTTCTGATGATTCTGTGCGGCCTTTATTCACTGCCTAATCATCTCTACCTTTTCCAAGGTGTAACATCCCCCTACTTGGAGGCCCAAAACTAACGGCTATGGATGCTGTAGTTATCCATAGTTATTAATCCTCGGCGACCAAGTACAGCAATGTTAGATACATTGATACACAGAAACACATGAATATGGAATAAATTTAAAACAGCAAACAAAATCCACATTCCATTTGAAAATATTTCAAATTTATTACATATTCCCAGAGCTCAGACCACATTCAGAGAAAATATACTTATTACAAAATACGCCAAGAGCGGTATATGAAGATGCCCCCTTGGATGATCAGAGTATATAATAAGGCAATAAAACAAGTTTGCCTTTACAACCAAACACAGCAGAAATAAAAGGACTCTAAGTAGCTAACATGCCTCCTGCATGTCACCGGAAGCTTTATTCATCTAAAAGGACACCTGAAAACCCTAAATCTTAAACTACTCAAAACCAATTGAGTAACCGAGAGTTTAAGGGGAAAACAAAAACATCGAGTCAGACATAAAACTTGGTGTGAATAATAATCTACCATCTCAAATCATTTAGATATCTAGTGAGACTACGCCGCTTAGCGTAACTTAATACCTTTATAAAACCATATACTGTGAATCTGCATCTACAATGGTTAAGACAATTCAAAACAGTATAATATGATGATATGCAAAACAAGTGAATCAATTCCGGATTACCCATCCCCATTCATTCTGACGATTTGCAATAGTTATAGTTTCTAATGTTATTATTAACCTAATAGTTTTCATGGGCTGACTATTAACCGTAAAGTGATTGGGGACTCCCTATACAGTTACATAGTTTTCATGGGATCACTAAGAATCTATTGGTAACTCCAATATCTTTACTCTTCTCCTAGTTTTCATGGGCTGACTAGGAACCTATTGACTAACTGTCAATATCTTAATCCGGATATAGTTTTCATTGGCTAACTGTAAACCTATTGGCCTCTGCCAATATCAAATCATAATTTTCATGGGCCGACTATGAACATATTGGCCCCTACTAATATCTTTCCCTTTACACAGTTTTCATGGGCTTACTGTGAACCTATTGGCCCCTGGCAATATCTTTAATTAAGATTTTACCATTTCTTAAGTTATAAGTTATATTCACTACTGGGTCAACCTAGCTAGTTATTCCGCTCTTCCCCAAAGTACCGTTATGGGTTAATTACAATGTAAATGAATATATGAAGAAGCAATCAACAAAATAATACTCTCAAAATATTTTATTGATGCCATGGTTTTTCCTTTAAATGAGAATGTGTTATTTGTTTTAAAACCTTAAACATCACATTCGAAACCACTGGATGACCTCCTTCGAAAGCATAGAAAACCTCTTTTCAAAACTCTAATTATATACTTTTCGAAGCTCTATAAATTAATCCTTTCAAAACAAATCATACCTTTTAAGTGTGTCACAACATTGCTAAATAATCTTTAGAAATATAGGTTCGAAACCAACGAAAGTACCCCTTTCGAAAACATTGGCTTTTACTGTTTAAAAACAACTTTTGGGTCAAAGTCGTTACATACGAAAGTATCTCTTTCGAGACCTTTAATAAAATATTTTTGGGGGAAAAATTGATGGTGTCGGAACCATTTATTCGAAACCTCAAAACTTTGGAGTAAAACTTTAAAGGATAGCATCGAAACCCCCTTTCGACATCATTGCCTTCGAAACCCCATAATCCCTTCGAAAGCATTTAGGAAGTGACTTAGCTTAAGTTTAAAACAAAGAGAACCCTTCAAAAGCATGGTTGGCTATAATAGATCCAAAGGTAAAAGAATAGCGACTGGGTTTCGACCAGGTCGGAACCACCTCTTTCGAAAGCATTATATAAAAAACATAGGAACCCATTCGAAAGCTCCTACTTAAAACATGATATGGCAACCTACTTAGAAATATATTTAGTAAAACCCCTTTCGAAAACATAGGTTTTGACTACGTCAAAATCTTTAGTTAAGACAAAGCAGGCACTTAACATTTGAAAACAGAACTAAGGTTTCGACCCTATCGGAAGTATTGCTTTCGACACCCTAACTTCCACCTTTCTTCCAATCCACTACGTACCATCTAAGTGGTACCTTGTGTGTTGGTTTCAACTAGGTGGGTTTCGGATGGGTTAGAGTGGAAGCATTGGAGTTGAAAGGTACTACTAAAGGTGGCGGAACCCTCTTTTCTGATTAAAGACTGAAATCATGCTCATTTTTAGTAATTTCTTTAACTAACCTGCCTATGTGTAATCTTTTAATTGGTTGCCTTAAAACTTTTCAAATACTTTACAAATTAATTACCGCATTTATTAGATCTAAATCAAAGGAAAAATTAACGTTTAAGCCCTTCCATTAAGCAAAACCAATATTTCAAATAAGTCCTTCTTTTAGAATAATTTATTTTCCATAGCAAATTAATTAGGAAAAATCCCCAAAAATCATAGAAATTCACTTTCATCATGTTATCAAACATATTAAAATTTCTAACCCAATTTCTTCCTAAAATAATCGAAATAAAATTTTAAACCTAAATATATCATATTTTCCTTTAGAAATTCATAATAAATTTTCCATGGCTTGGAAAATTATGAAAAATTGAAACCCATCTCTAAAATAATGTTTTACCTAACATGTAATTTTTCTATGACATTTTAAATTCAATAATGATCGATTTTGCCCTAAAACCGTGCAAATTCATATGTAAATGAATTGGTTTAAATCAAACATATAATAATTCAAGCACACCATCATCCAAAACATCATAAAAACGAATTTAATTTTAAATCCAAAAACATATTATTATAAAAAAATAGAGATGGAATGAATTATTATTCACCTTAGATATGATAAGTGCTTTGAGATTTGATTTGAAATTAATCCCTTAGCTTTAATTCCTTAACTTGATTGAATATCTCTTCCTCTTATTCCTTGTTAATGGCCGGCTCTCTTAGGTTAAATTTGCATTTTTGAGTTTTGAGAAAATGAACATGAATGGGCAAATAAAAGTGTATGGCCATGAATAATTAGGTGCGGCTATATTTACTAATATGACCATGTTTTAACTAATAATTTAAAAACCGTTTTAAGCCCATTTAAGGTAAATTAAGCACGGCCTTCTTATAGTTTTATTCAAATCTCAATCCCCTTATCATCATTATTCTATTTAATTTATCTAATCAAATCTCTTGAATGATGTTATCAACAATTAGGGATGTTACAGGCTCCTCCCTTAAAGAATTTCATCCTCGAAATTCAGTAAGGACTAAATACTAAACATATCAATCATCTGTAACAACTCCTAGCATCCATACTAGCCTATCTGACTAGCAACTATATATATAAATCTAATTTAGACATACCCTCACAATAGATTAGGATAAGTATCTCGAATCCTATCTTCCGTCTCCCATCTACAGTCCTTCTCGTTGTCGCTCCACTAAACTTTGACCAACCTGACTGTCTTGTTCCTCATTCTTTTCTCATCTCTCGCTACAATTCGTATCGGTTGTCTAACAAAAGTCAAATTAGGCTCTACTATCAAGTCATCCAACCATATCGGAGGAATAGTAGTCTCTGGATCATGCGCATACTTGCAAAGATGAGACATATGAAATACTTTATGGACACCTACCATACTGCCTGGCAACTCTACTCTATATGCGAGCTTCCCAATCCTCTCTGTAATTTGAAATGTCGTCGTTGGAAACAAGGCATGCTCCGGAAGTTATCGCTTTTAATCTCTACTTGTTGAATTCCAAGTAATCATGTTAGAGGCTTGTGGGTATGAGGCAAGCTATGCTACTGCTTACTTAGTTTGGGTCTCAACCATTGCCTCCTGTCATAAATGGATCGAACTTTTCTCCATAGCTTCTCGGTATATCTCGAAATAGTAGGTAGATGTCGTAGTGCAAGTTTAGGGAAAGATTTATGCAACTTCATGGATTGCTAGTGGTCCATAGACGATGGATCACTAGCAACCTGATAAGATAATTTTTGGCACCCTAATTATGATCGCTAGCGAACCATAGATGATGGATCACTACTGAAATGATTACTTAGAGAATTTTCGGCATTTTCATTTTGCCTATATAACTTGTCGAGCCGATTCATTTCATTACTTCTACGTGACCCGAGCCTTTCTTCCTTCGTGCGATCTGCGATTCTCAGCGCTTGATCCAACTCCTTAGCGACGATTCAACCTACACTTGACTGACTTGATCCATCACTTTCCAAAAACTTAGCCTTGTCTTCCGCCGTGATTCCTTCTACATTGCCGACGTTGGAGCATCACCGCTGTCTTCTCAGGCCGCCTCTGACCAAAGCCCTATTTGCCATTGCCTTAGGTCGCCCCCGATTCATCCCTAGATCGCCACCGATCCAATTGTAGTTTGCTGACCCTTAAGCTTCAATCAACTTGCATTTGGATCATTAACCCGAGGTAGGTTCGCTGATTACAATGTTCGTTTAATGATGTGGCGGCGAGGTAGCATTCGTGATGTTTGTCGTGAGAAGTTTGAGTTGATTGCGGCTTAATGGAGGAAGATAGTAAATCGAGTCTTGAGTTCCTCTCGGAATGACATTCGAGCCTTGTCCCGGTGCTTTACATGTTTTGCTGTCTTTGTCCATTGAGCCGAAATCGACTTATGCCAAGTTACATAACTAATATTGCACGACACATCGTGAACTGGTCCTGGCATTTCCAAAGAATTTGAACTTGTCTTATTTGCGTTTGTACGCTCGGTGTCCCTATATTGAAAAAAAAATTAGTGTCACTTTGGACAATGGATCCTTTATCGATCATTGATTGATAAAGGGTAAGTGTAGAGGAAGTAAAAAACAAAGGAAAGGATACAGGAAATCCTTTTCTTTTTCCGCTATGAGCGAACTATCTACACGGGATAGAGCGTTTGTAGTGTTTCAGACACCGAGCCACCCCCTATAGATAGCACACCGCACTTACCTATGTACATACTTAAAATTTGATGTGTCGGCACGAATCAACGTCTCTCCGGAATTCAAGTGTTGGAAGGGAAACTATTAGTTTATAATAGAATTACCTGACCGTTTTGGATGTAGGTTTTGTTGTTTAGAATGAAGTATCCAACTTCGTGCCATAAGTCAAGCGGAGGAAGCCCGACACTCTTAGAAGCCGAGTCGTCATCCGTCGCCCTTTCTCCTTCCACCTTACAGGCTGAATATGGCCAATTGGTTCCAGTAGGCCCGGTCTTGGATTGGACTCCCCCTAATTTTAGAGTTTTCTCAACCCACCAGAGAGAGATTCTTCTATGGTTTCCGTTAAGGTCTTGCACAATATCTGCGTGCAACATGGCATACCAGAGGAAGACGTACGCCTTCCAGAGAAGAATGAGTTTGCACACATGCCTCCTCCGGGTATACCGCCTGTCATCGGTATATGTGTCTGAATGGAGCTGTGCCCCTTTTTAACGACTTTCTACACGAGAATCTCTCGAATTTAGGCATTGCTCCATTCCATATTCATCCCAACAGTTAATCCATCTTAACTTGTTTGCATGTCCTTTTCATGCAAACATTCAATCGAGCTCCGAGCTTTGACGGGTTGCGATACTTTCTTTCATTCAAGAGGAGAGATGAGTATCTGTCCTTGGTCGTAATTGAAGCTCAAAGGAAACAAAAAATCATATTACGACTGCAAAGCAACCTATCCAAGTTCAAGACCCAGTATTTCTTTATCAGATGCCCCGAGGGGTTTAACAGTCTGTGGACAACGGGGGGTATGTTATTTTCCTTACTTACTGGGTTCTGACATGTCACTATGGATTTTCTAATAGGTCAAATATTTCAGTTATCCTGAGGCCGAATAGGGATTCATCTCTCGATGAAATTTTCCAAACCATGAAGGCTATCGATGCTGAGGAAAGATCCATTAAAGTCCTGCTAACTGACGAAAACTTACTCCGATAGGATTATTGCTTCTAGGGAGATCTGCCATTCCAGTTGAATTCCCCTCTCCTTCTCGATCCAAGGTTCGCATATGATCACTTCCTCTTCTCACGATTCAGAAGAAGGCACTTCTCAAGAGAGAGGGCTAGTCCGAAGAATCGGCTGAAGAGGCTCGCGATGAAGAGATGTTGCTGCGACCGGAGTTAGTCGCCAGGTCAGAATGCCTTCGATCTTGGAAGAAGGAGAAGAGGAGTTAAAATAGAGGGATGGCAAAGCCGCGATGTACTTAGAAAAGGAGGAGGGGGAAATCGGGAGTACTAGCGATGAGTCCACTTCTGGCAGTTCCAGAAGCATGCGCATTTTGATTCATCGCTACATCGCTTTGTCCGATGTTCATCAATTGTACACCAGTAGATTTTCTTTCCAGCCTTTGCGCTTCCTCCAATCTTAAGCACCAACTTGCTTTACAATTGAAGTCTTTCCTTGTGGTGGGTTGCTTCATCTTAATCCACTTTCCAAATTCAGTCTCCTGGTGAATTGCATGGATTAACGCCATAAAAACCATGCCCTCGTTGGGGTTGCTTAGTTCCATCACTGCGGTATTGAACAGGTTCATGAAATATTTCGGCAATTCATTGCATCCCTGGAATAATCCGGATAGGGACATGACATCTTTTGGTTGTGCGGTATGGAGCCTAAACTGATCGAGGAATCTTGTTGCTAATTGGTCAAAGGTAGAGATAGATCTTGGGGGAAGTCTGGTGAATCACATAGATGCAATTCCTTCTAGAAAGATGGGAAAACATATGCACCGAACGACCTTTGAAGCACTGGCTCCATCCATATACCAACTGTACTTGTATAAACGGTGTTTTGGGTCCTTCGTCCCGTTGTAGGATGAGATAGTTGGCATTGTGAATTTTTCTGGATATTTCTCATTCAAGATTCATCGGTAAAGGGAGTCCGACTTGGAGTAGATCCCCATTCATCATCTCTCCTATTTTTACTCTCATCCATTAATTGTTTGACCATGTCTACTATGTATGCCTTTGAGATCTGGTAATTTTGGGGACGACAGTCAGTCACTACATCAAGTGTTTGGCTTTGCAAACGGTCTTAGCGAGTGGGTTGAAACCTAGGCTCTCCTGCCTTCTGGAGAGCCACTCCCGTGGGATCCCATTGGCTTGCAGTTGGCCTGATTGGGGCAGTTTGAACGTTCCTAGCATCATCAAATGCGTTGACATTCTCTTCCAACCGGTTGCCTTGTTCTCTATCTTCTGAGTCGGAGAGGTCCATAGCTATATCTTCTTGTGGAGTCTTTGCACCTTGATTCAAGTTCATAATTGGTTGCCTTGCGGTGAACGGGGTATTCGTATTTCCTTCCACATTGTGTCCCATGGTTCCTGATGTTACCGTTTTTTGCGGCTGTTTTCCGTTTCTTCTGTTTAAACCAGAAACGAAAGTTTTCTTGTTCTATAGCAGTCATGGGTTCAGACATAGTTCTTGGAGCAGGATTTAACTGTAAGGTTAAAAGAGCATTAAGCTTCTCCATCAGAGCCTTCTGGCTACTTTCCATTCTTTGGTTGATCTCGTCAACCATCTTATTCAACTCATCTCTAGTAACGACTTCGTGCTGACTGGAGTATGCTGGCGCCTGATTTCCTAAGTTAATGCCATTCACTTAAGTATGTTGAGGATTAACATCTTCTCCAGCTATTACTACCCCTATGGACCTTCCAGAGGCAGTTCTCCTTCTTCCAGGAGCTATTGATTCCAAGCGGTAGATCTTTCAGGCAACGATTGGGGATCAAACTTCTGGACCTATGGGATCCAAAGTAGATAGCTAGATCTGAATCTTGAGTTGGGTTCTCAGTGAAAGCACCAAAATGTTAACCCAAAAAATGGATCAATGATGTGCACGTAAATGTGCATATATTTACATCCATATTTTATCTCTTTTTATTTAAATAAACATCATATTTGGGCATTTTAACATGTTTAAAACCAAAATTCAATTATTTTCAAACCATCATATTTTCATCTTCATTCAGGGGCAAAATGGTCATTTTTGTGCTTGTGTCAATTTAAGAATTTTTACTTGGACATTTTTTGATAATTTTTATAGGAATTTGGATGCATATGGAATAGGCTTATATGAAGATACATGCATGCACAAATGAAATACAAAGGAATGAAGAGGAAATAATTCAAGTTCAAGATCATGGAGGACCCCACCCACTTACCTAAATGTACAATTATGAGCTAATGGACAACTAACTGGAGGTTAAAGCTTCATGCACAACAAATGATGGATTAATTAGTGGCTAATGGTTACTTGGTGGCCACACTTCCTAAAGGGCATTTTGGGAAGCACCCTAAAAATAGAATTAGGGTTTTATGCATGTTTAAATAGCCCACTTGTGTACATGTAAACATCTTCTACTCTTTCATTTTACTTAGGAAATTAAGAGATCAAATTGTAAGCTAAATGTTACATGAAATAAAAATGGCTTCCAAGCCTCTTTCTTCTCTCTTTTCTACATGCTTTTCTTTGCTTCTTTGTTAATGTTTATTTCTATGCTCTCTTTCTCTTAATGTTCATAGCTTAGATTTACATTTATGCATTAGTCTAATCAATTTTCTTTTAGTAGTTAATCTTCTTTTTCTTTGTTTGTTCTCTACTTTATTTCATTTTCTATGTTGAAACTTACATGTGTTGATTTGATAACACAAATGAGTAGCTAAACCCCTTCAATTTAGGGGTAATGAAGCTCTCAAATATTATGTAATTTCACCATTTTATGATTTATGATCTCATTTGGTTTATGCTTCATGAAGTAAGTTTTGATGCAAGTTTATACAAGTGGGTTTGATAGCTTATATTGCTTATGCAAATGAGCTATTCTTATTCAACATAAACACAATTTGCATCATCATTTGCTAATTCATTTTTTATTGTGAAATTAAAGTAAAAATAAAATTGGATGATCTATATTACTAGTTACAATAGTAAATAGATCATACTTAAAATAACTTTTGCTATGGCTTCATTTTCATGAGAATTATAAGTGGTTTATTAGTTGTATTATAGTTTGGTGGTTTGAGTTATGTTAATTAATAGCATAAACAAACCATACTTATGATAAATACAACAATATTTCACTTAATATCAAAGCTAGATATCACAAATTGTTTGTTTGTTGATTTACAAAAATATGAGAGTGGATTTGCCTCTAAATTGTTCTCTAGTTAAATAGTTTTTAAATCAAATTTCAATTCTAGTTTTAGCTTCATTTTATTTTTGTAGTTAACAACTTCATCTCTCTTTGGTCTAATTTGATTGAATTGAAAATTTTAAAATCTCACCAATTCCCTGCGGATCGACCCGTATTCGCCCCATACTACAAAGTGTACGCCGTGCCCTTGCGGTTATATTTTTAATTTAAATTCGTTCGACGATTTTCTAAACCGATAGAATTGCCGTTGTCGAACAAGTTTTTGGCGCCGTTGCCGGGGAGTTGTTTTGATTTTAATTTTCTATTCTTCGAATTACTTTTTGTTTGCTTTCATTGTGTGATTGTTTTGTGTGTTGAGTGCATTTAAAAAAAATATTGTTGTGTGTTTGTTTTGCTGTCATTTGCTTGTGTGTGTTTGCATTTGTTTTCTTTTTATTTTACATTTGCATATTCTATTTTATATAAAAAAAATAAAAAAATTTATTTCATTTACAATTTCTGTTTGAATCTACAGTTTACATTTACAATTTTACATCAAAAAACTGTTTCTGTTCAAACTCCTACTGCAACCCTAGGGCAAACCCTCTGATCTCTGTGCATAACATTCCAGCAACTCCACTGTCAAAACATCCCTTCTCACTTCCTACTTGCAAACAATGTATACACCACACAAACATCATACCTCTGTCAACTTCCCATCAACATCAGGTAATCAACCTCCCCTACCAGACAGACCACTTCATCTTCCTTACTGTCCCACCATAGCAAATTCATACAATACACTTCACCCAGTTCTATCACTACTTCAGTCAACACTTCTAATCAACTACCCCTCATTTTCCCCATTACAATCCTCCCTGCAACATCAATTACCTTGCCTTCAATTCCATCACTTCTGATCAACAGTACCATCCAACGACACTTCCCTTTCTCCCTTGCTCCTACATCATCCACTTCCTTGATACATCACCTAATTGCAAGTCACCTCCACTGTTTTCCAAACCACAATGTACACAGCCATCATCCCCCACAAACCATCCTCTACAACCCATCATCGAACATCACACCATCAACCAACATCATCCACTGACCATCATCCTTCACTGCAATATACCAAAGCAACCCCATACATCATTGAAACATCTCCTCTGCTCAAACAACCCGCAGCAACCACTAGCTCTTCACACTGCATCATCCCATACATTCACCTCAAATCAACAAACCTCCCTGTCAGACCATCCATTTCCATCCAAACAACAAACTACACTGCAATAACTTCACAACTGCCCTCTTCACGCGAAACTTCACTACCGAGCTCAACTGCTATCTACACTGCCGCATCACTGCTTGCCTCACATTTTTCACAACATCCTACTGCAATTCAACCGCTTCCGACTTCTTGATCACTTCTGCCCCTTCCTCAAACCCCTCTATCATAAACCGTTGCAAACCATTCACCAATCAACTGCCCTTCAACCAGAGCAGCAACTCAAAATCCAACTCGACAATCACCGCGAACCCAAATTGACGTGCGAATCCCCAAAAACACAAAATCACCAGAGGACGCAACATCCCCAAACTCGAACATCACGAACCACAAATTCGACTTTGCCCAATTCCAATTCATCATTCCTCAACTCCCAATCGACGACGAACTCGACGCCACTTAAAATTCACAGCACCAACCGTTCCCAAATCACCACGACATTGCCTTCGATTTGAACAGCCTTCACAGCGAACACCAGAATAGCCCGCAACTACCTCAATTCCATCGTGACCAAGACCTAACCGTAATTCCACAATACACTCGAACCAACCGAATTCAAACAATCTCTGGCTGCGAAAGATTTTTAATTGATCTCGAAAACTGAAATCGAGAATTTGATTTTCATTTATTTCTTTTTGGGATTGTATTTCTTCTTTTGAAAAGAAAAAGAAAAAAAATTGCGTGAAGTTTGATTTACAAAGTACTTGGAACAGTCAAAGCAAGTGGGTCTGTTATTGCGCCGGGTCATATTTGGAATTATTTTGTTTTAAGTTTATTTATTTATTTTTTTCTGTTTTCAACTTGGTTTGTTATAATTTGTATTTAAAAAATTCTTTTAACTTCTTTTCTTTTGTTCAACTTGTGTTGTTAGTGTGTTTTTAGTTTCATCTTTCCAAAAAAAACAAAAAAAAAACAAATAAGCTTCTAACTTCTTTTCATTTCATTTGTTTTATTTCCTTTTATTTTGTTTATAAAAAAATATCTTAGGTTTTTTTTTATTTCTTTGGATTTTATTTTGATTTTTCCTTTGTTTTATATTGTTTTACTTTTGCATTTTGTATCTTTTTCAAAAAAAACTTTGGAATTTGTTAAAAAAATAGGTGGGGTTGTTTTGAATTTGTTTGGACTTAGTTTGTTCTATTTTTTTCATTTGTTTTAGTATTTCTTTGATATAAAAATTGTTGAATATATCTTGTTTTTCATTTCAGGTTGCCAAAGCAGATTATAAAGAAGAACTGCTTGCCCAAAAATAATTGCTGCTTGTTTATAAAAAAAATTACCGCTTAAAAAAAATTTCTTGATAATCTGCACGCTCTGGTATTGTGCTTTCATCTCTAGTGCATTGTTGGTTGCTTGCATTTGCATTTATATATATAGAAAAAAATTTCAAAATCCAAAAACAAAAACAAACTTCATTTTAGTTGCTTTGTAAATTCACGTTTAATTTTTGTTTTGCATCCATCTCATCTTATTTCTTTTCTAAGGGCAATACCCCAATTCACATAAGGTGAGGGATTTCATCACCTTTCCTTAGCCCAAAAATGCATTTCATCGTAGAATTGACTAATAATAAAGGTTAGACATTCGACTTAAGGGTGTCGCGAGCTCATCTAGGGCTTAATTGTATCTTCACAATTGTTTTCTTTGAACAATTTTATTTCTTGGTGTCTAGGCTACGACAAAGTAATAACCAGTTATAAAAATTACGGTGATACGTAAATATTGTACTGGTTGTTCCTCTGAAGGTACTTAAACCTTCGGTTGCATTGCTACGATGATTCGTGGTGCATCGATAACTCCTGCCCGTTACCTGGCTGAGAAATATTTTTGTTGAATTAAGACAAAGTGTGATTGTACAATTTTGGGTTAAGAGCTACTAAGGACATAAAATTTGTAATTAAGTCCTTTGCATTCATTTAGTTGCATTAGTTCATGCATATTTAAAAAAAAAAATCAAAAATCCAAAACCCAAAAAAAAAATTGTAAATTTTACTTAACTTAGTTTTTACTTAAAAAAATATCCTTTTTTCCTTCCTTTTAATTTTTTTTTTCAATCAAAAAAAATATAAAATCTTTTCAAAAAGAAAAAAAAAATTGAAAATTTAAAAACAAAAACAAAAATCAAATTTCCATTTTCTCAAAACCAAAAAAAAACAAAAATCCTTTTGGTAAATATATGAAAATTTGAAATTCAAAAACAAAAAAAACCATATAAAAATTAAACTTCTCTTTTGAAAATAAATCTCACTTGGTAGATAGTTTTCTTGTAAAAAAAAAAGAAGAAAAAAATTCGAAAAACAAAAACAAGTTTTCAAATCTTCTTTCATTCTCTAAACTCGATTCTAACTCCTTTCTCTTCTCGACTTTCACTTGTGCATGAGTACTTGGACTCGTGACACAACAACAAATCGTTGGACTCGCGACTCAACAACTAACTGTTTAACTCAAATAAACGATTCTCCCGAAATGGCGAACGAGAACGCCCCTCTAACTCTTATGGATAGAATCTTTCCCGATAGAGTTTCTATTCAATCTTGCATCACGTTACCCACCCCTACGGGTAACCATTTCGAAATTCACTCAAACCATATTGCCACTCTTCCGAAATTTGGCAATTTCGAACACGATGATCCATACATCTTTTTGACTAAATTCGAACAAGTTTGTGCAACCATAAAACTCCAACAACTTTCCGATGATGGAATCAAACTTCGATTAATCCCATTCGCTCTTACGGATTACGCTGAAAAATGGTTGTACAGCTTACCATCGAACTCGATTAAAACGTGGGAAGAATTCGTAAAGGCTTTCTGAAAAAAGTTCTACCCCTTGGAAAAAATGAGTAGAATCCGAAACGAAATTGTAAATTTTCATCAATTCAAGGGAGAACCATTCGAAAAATATTTTGAAAGATTTAAAGAGCTTTTGATAAAATGTCCACACCATAACTTTGAAAAATGGACGATTTGCCAAATCTTATATGATGGACTCGAAAATAGCTCACGAACCATGCTCGAATCAATGTGCCAAGGCAACTTTCTTGCCCAACATCATGATGATGCTTGGCAATTTCTTGAAAACCTCGCTGAAAAATCATCCCAATGGGAACGTTCAAACGAAAAATCAATTTACTCACGATCGAGTGCACAGTCGGTAGGACCTTCTTTTGCTTTGGAAGCTAAGCTCGACGCGATGATAAAAAAATTCGATAACGTTTTCTCATCGAATCAAATGAACCAAGCTTCCCAACCGATGTGTTATAAATGCAACGATCCTAATCATATAGCCGATCAGTGTCCCAATTCTGTCGAACAAATCAATGCTTTCAATAAAGCCAAAAATGACCCGTTTTCTCCAACGTACAACCCTGGTTGGAGAAATCATCCGAATTTTGCGTGGAACCAAAACTATCCCAACATGAGTACGATTCGTCCCAATTTTCAAGCATTTCCGAAGAATGCTTCGAATCCTCCCTTTCAACCAACATTTTCAACCAAAATTTGCGGGTCCGTCTCATAATCAACAGCAACAATCAAATTTTCAACCAAATTCGGCTCATCCTCCCCAAGACGATAGACGTTTAACTTCTCTTGAGAAAACTCTTGAAACGTTGGCTAAAGCAACTACTCAAAGCCTTCAATCAAACATCAATTTGCAAAATTATTGACTTCATATATGCAAAACACGAACCAATCAATTGCAAAACTCGAAATGCAAATGAGTCAATTAGCCACGTCTGTAAGAGAACGTGAACGAGGAACATTTTCAAGCCAACCCATTTCAAATCCCAGAAATCAAAACGCAAATTCAAATCAAGTCCATGTTGTTCAAGATAGCAACGTCACCCAATTGAATGCTATCACAACTCTCCATTCCGGTAAACAAATCGATAATCAAGTCGTTAATCCAAACGATTTACCGGAAGACTCTCTCGATACTTCTAAAACAACGAACGAATCTGAACAGAACATGGAGCCAAACGTTGAATCAAATGCTAACCAAAATTCTTCTTCCTCTACTCGAGTAGACCCACCTACCGAGTATCGTGTTCCATTTCCACATCGTCTTCGACCAAAGAAACACTCGGACCAAATGGAAAAGATGTTGGAAATTTTTAAACAAGTCAAAGTTAACATTCCGCTTCTTGACATCGTTCAACAAGTCCCAACATACGCGAAATTCCTTAAGGACTTGTGTATCCAAAAGCGACACACTCAAGTGCCCAAAAAAGTCTTCTTAGCCGCCAGTTTGAGTGAAGTCTTGTCCCAATCCATGCTCGTAAAATACAAAGATCCCGGCTGCCCTACGATTTCATGTACAATTGGAGACAAGATGATTAACAAATGTCTGATAGACTTAGGCGTGAGTGTCAATTTGATTCCATACTCTGTGTACGATCAATTAGGATTAGGTGAGCTCAAACCCACAAAAGTCACGCTTCAATTTGCCGATCGCTCGATTAAGAAGCCCGTGGGAGAAATCGAGGACGTGCTCATTCGAGTAGGGTAATTCATATTCCCCATTGATTTTATCGTTCTCAAAACACAACCCGTGACGAATCCCTCGAGTCAAATTCCATTGATTTTAGGCCGACCATTCTTAGCCACCTCAAATGCCTTAATTAATTGTCATAATAGTTCGATGAAAATTTCTTTTGGAAACATGACTTTGGATCTCAACATTTTCAATCTTGAAAGCCAATCGAACGAACCTCATGACCAAACGTTGGAAGTTAGTGCCATTCACGAAAACCTCGAAAACGAGACAATTGACCTTAGCGACGAACGCGAAGCTGAATATGAAAAATTATTTCACGAAATTCTCAGCGAAATTGAATACACTCTTCCCTTTGAATCGCTTCCAGTAGAGTCCGAATCTCAACCCAATTCTTTGATCGAAAAACTCCCAAAGTTGGACCTCAAACCACTTCCCAATCACCTTAAGTACGCATACTTAGGTGATAACAAAGCGTTACCCGTCATAATTTCTGCGACTCTCTCTCTCTTGACCAAGAAACCTCCTTACTTTCTATTCTTTCAAAAAACAAGGAAACGATTGGATGGTCGATCTCCGATATAAAGGGGATTAGCCCTGCTATTGTTCAACATCGCATCCATTTAATCGACGATGCCAAGCCTGTTCGTGACGCGCAACGAAGGCATAATCCAAAAATGAAAGATGCGGTGCGTGATGAAATTCTTAAACTTCTCGACAACGGAATCATTTACCCAATCTCTGATAGTTCATGGGTTAGCCCAATTCATGTTGTACTGAAAAAGTCTGGGCTAACCGTTGTCAAGAACGATCAAATGAACTTATTCCAACTCGTACTCAAACGGGTTGGCGTGTTTGCATTGACTATCGAAAACTAAATGCCGCAACATGAAAAGATCACTTCCTACTTCCCTTCATTGACCAAATGCTCGAACGTTTAGCCAGCCATGAATTTTACTGCTTCCTTGATGGTTATTCCGGCTATAACCAAATTCCCATCGCTCCCGAAGATCAAGAAAAAACAACTTTCACGTGTCCATTCGGTACCTTTGCTTATCGACGTATGCCATTCGGACTTTGTAACGCTTCTGCGACCTTCCAACGATGCATGGTTGGAATCTTTTTCGACATGATTGAGCGCTTTCTAGAAGTTTTTATGGACGATTTCTCAATCTTTGGTGATTCTTTTTCCCAATGTTTACATCATCTCGAATTGGTTCTAAATCGATGTAAAGAAAAACATTTGACTTTGAATTGGGAAAAATGCCACTTTATGGTCAAACAAGGCATAGTCCTTGGACATATCATCTCAAATAAAGGCATTGAGGTAGATAAAGCAAAAATCGACGTAATTGCAAACCTACCCATTCCCAAAACTGTTAAGGACATTCAATCATTTCTAGGACACGCTGGCTTTTACCGACGCTTTGTGAAAGACTTTAGTAAAATCGCTTGTCCTTTGACTACTCTTCTTGGAAAAGACGTTCCTTTTGATTTTAACTCTAATTGTATCTCTTCTTTTGAACGTCTTAAGAACGAACTCATTTCTGCTCCAATCATTTGTGCGCCCAATTGAGATCTTCCTTTCAAAATAATGTGTGATGCTTCAAACTTTGCCATTGGTGCTGTATTAGGACAACGCATCAACAAGATCCTTCACGTGATTTACTACGCGAGTATGACTTTGAACGACGCTCAACTCAACTACACAACAACCGAAAAAGTGCTTTTAGCTGTCGTTTTTGCTCTCGAAAAATTCCGACAATACTTGATAGGGTCACACATTACTGTGTACATGGACCACTCTGCGCTTCGATATCTCTTCGCTAAAAAGGATGCCAAATCCCGCTTGATTCGTTGGATCCTTTTACTTCAAGAATTTGACCTTACAATTAAAGACAAAAAAGGATCCGATAACGTTATAGCCGATCACTTGTCTCGTCTTCCGAACGCACCATCTTCTTTGCCAATCAATGAAAACTTCCCCGATGAACAACTTCTTTCAATCTCGATCAACCCATGGTACGCTGATATAGTGAACTACTTAATCACTAAAGAAACTCCCTCATCTTGGTCCAAATAGGATAAATATAAATTCATGTCCCAAGTGAAATATTTCTATTCGGAGGATCCATACTTGTTCAAATATTGTCCCAACCAAATCATCCGATGTTGCATTCCGGATAATGAGATTAAGAGTGTTCTTATTTTGCCACGATCAAGCGTGTGGTGGACATTTCGGTCCTCGAAAAACTGCAGAAAAAGTGCTTCAGTGTGGTTTTTATTGGCCTTCTCTTTTTAAAGACTCGTTTGAATTTTGTAAAACTTGCGATCGATGTCAAATGCTTGGACGAATTTCTCGATGAGATATGATGCTTCTAAACCCCATTCTTACGATCGAAATCTTCGATGTATGGGGTATAGACTTTATGGGACCTTTTCCCAATTCTTTTGGAAACTTGTATATCCTTCTCGCTGTCGATTACGTTTCAAAATGGGTCGAAGCCGTTCCTTGCAAAACCAACGACCATAAAATTGTTGTGAAATTTCTCAAAGAAAACATCTTTTCGAGGTTCGGCACACCTCGCACAATAATCCGTGATAAGGGAACCCATTTTTGTAACCGTTCTTTTGAAACTTTAATGAAAAATTACTCGATCACCCACAAGTTATCCACTCCGTATCATCCTCAGACTTATGGACAAGTTGAAGTTTCAAATCGACAAATAAAACAAATCTTGGAAAAAACTGTCAATAAAAATCGAAAAGATTGGTCTCAGAAATTGACCGACGCGCTTTGGGCTTACCGTACTGCTTTTAAAACTAACCTTGGGATGTCCCCATTTCGTTTTGTTTACGGTAAAGCTTGCCATTTACCCGTTGAAATCGAACACAAAGCGCTGTGGGCAATTAAGAACTTAAACTTTGATCTTGAGAAAGCTGGCGAAAACTGAAAACTACAACTCAACGAACTAGAAGAACTTAGGAACGACGCGTATGAAAACGAGAAAATTTACAAAGAAAAAACCAAAGTTTTTCATGGCAAGTCAATCCTAAGGAAAACGTTTTCGCCTAACCAAAAATTTCTTTCATATGACTCAAGACTTCATTTTTTCACTGGAAAACTTAAATCGAGATGGACCGGACCATTTGTGGTATGAACTGTTTTTCCACATGGTGCCATAGAAATAGAAAACCCCAGGGATGGATCGGTTATCAAAGTCAACGGTCATCGTCTGAAACCTTTATTGGAATTTCCAAATAACCAAGAGGAGGAGCTCATGATCCTTCATGAGCCAAGCTACGTCTAGTAAGAATGTTAACCCTCTTTTGTAAATATGTACATAGTTTTTCCCCGTTACACTCATTATATCATGCATTGACTGTGGGGACACAGTCAAAATTAAGTCTATGGGGAGTCTCATTTTCATTTTTTTAGGTTTCATGGCATTTTTGAATTTTCATATTTTTTTTAAGTTAAAAAAATGTAAAAATTTCAAAATCTCAAAAACAATTTCTTTTTAGCAGTTTGATTTATTTTTGAAGAAACACTATGGGATAAGTATAAGTTTTGGTTAATAAATTGAAATTTTGAAAATTTATTTGTCTTAACAAAAATAAAAATGAAGTTTGATTACAAATAACAATGGTTTAACTAGTATATAGGAAGGTTCATAAGTGTTAATTATGAAGTATGTTCTAATTGAAAATCTTTGTTTAAAAAAATGGTAAATTTAAAGTAAAGGATATAACATTTTTATCTTCTAAGTTAAATGGTGCTAAGATGATTTTGCAAAACTCTCTCTTTCTAAAAAAAACACATTTGTATATATGTATATATATATTTTTAGCACCTAGAGTCATGTGCTCACACTCGTGTGTTCACTCGTCATGCTCTGTACCCTTCTCACGTAAGCCCGAAAGGCAGTGCATGATCGGTACATCTGGCCTCAGTTTATCTGAGTTAGGTGTATATAAATAAAAATTCTTTTTAATAACGCCTACAGTCGATAAGTGTTCACACTTGTGTGTTCACTTGCCACGCTCTGTATTCCCCTCACATCAGTCCGCAAGGCAGTGCACGGGTAATATATCTGGCCTCAGTTTACCTGAGTTAGGCATATGTAATATTATTAATATCAATAAAATTTTCAAATAAGAGAGAGTAAGAAATTGAAATCCGAGCACTATTTTTACTTATTTGATTTAACTTGTTATTGAAAAGAAATGAAAATACCACTTTAATAAACTTTGATAATCAACTATAGATCCATTTCATAGTTACACTTTGTAATCAACTGAAACAACGAGTTAAACTATCGTCTATTTGCTATGATAACTTGATTTTTTAGTGGAAACTTTGATAAGTAAATGACTTAAAATTTTCAAAACAATGACCAAAACCTATATTTAACTTATGAGCCTCGAATCGAAAGTGAATCCTTCATTTGTAAATATTTTCAAAAACTTGCATTCATCCCATTGTAAATAAATCTTGCATTTTGTAAATATCTTCACTTTGCATTTGGATTTTGTGGATAGTATCCGCTGAAAACCCTCACGAGATAACACTCGTCCTACTGGGGACACCCAGAGGTTTAACGGCTTGTTGCATACACTCAATGCAATCGTGCTCCCTACGAAAACGGATTTATCTTAGTTTTCCTTTATTCGAGGACGAATAAAAAGATAAGTGTGGGGGTATTTGATGTGCACGTAAATGTGCATATATTTACATCCATATTTTATCTCTTTTTATTTAAATAAACATCATATTTGGGCATTTTAACATGTTTAAAATCAAAATTCAATTATTTTCAAACCATCATATTTTCATCTTCATTCATGGGCAAAATGGTCATTTTGTGCTTGTGTCAATTTAAGAATTTTTACTTGGACATTTTTTGATAATTTTTATAGGAATTTGGATGCATATAGAAGAGGCTTATATGAAGATACATGCATGCACAAATGAAATACAAAGGAATGAAGAGGAAATAATTCAAGTTCAAGATCATGGAGGACCCCACCCACTTACCTAAATGTACAATTATGAGCTAATGGACAACTAAGTGGAGGTTAAAGCTTCATGCACAACAAATGATGGATTAATTAGTGGCTAATGGTTACTTGGTGGCCACACTTCATAAAGGGCATTTTGGGAAGCACCCTAAAAATGGAATTAGGGTTTTATGCATGTTTAAATAGCCCACTTGTGTACATGTAAACATCTTCTACTCTTTCATTTTACTTAGGAAATTAAGAGACCAAATTGTAAGCTCAATGTTACATGAAATAAAAATGGCTTTCAAGCCTCTTTCTTCTCTCTTTTCTACATGCTTTTCTTTGCTTCTTTGTTAATGTTTATTTCTATGCTCTCTTTCTCTTAATGTTCATAGCTTAGAATTACATTTATGCATTAGTCTAATCAAATTTCTTTTAGTATTTAATCTTCTTTTTCTTTGTTTGTTCTCTACTTTCTTTCATTTTCTATGTTGAAACTTACATGTGTTGATTTGATAACACAAATGAGTAGCTAAACCCCTTCAATTTAGGGGTAATGAAGCTCTCAAATATTATGTAATTTCAACATTTTATGATTTATGATCTCATTTGGTTTATGCTTCATGAAGTAAGTTTTGATGCAAGTTTATACAAGTGGGTTTGATAGCTTATATTGCTTATGCAAATGAGCTATTCTTATTCAACATAAACACAATTTTCGTCATCATTTGCTAATCCATTTTTGATTGTGAAATTAAAGTAAAAATGAAATTTGATGATCTATATTACTAGTTACAATAGTAAATAGATCATACTTAAAATAGCTTTTGCTTTGGCTTCATTTTTATGAGAATTATAAGTGGTTTATTAGTTGTATTATAGTTTGATGGTTTGAGTTATGTTAATTAATAGCATAAACAAACCATACTTATGATAAATACAACAATATTTCACTTAATACCAAAGCTAGAGATCACAAATTGTTTGTTTGTTGATTTACAAAATTATGAGAGTGGATTTGCCTCTAAATTGTTCTCTAGTTAAATAGTTTTTAAATCAAATTTCAATTCTAGTTTTAGCTTCATTTTATTTTTATAGTTAACAACTTCATCTCTCTTTGGTCTAATTTGATTGAATTGAAAATTTTAAAATCTCACCAATTCCCTGCGGATCGACCCGTATTCGTCCCGTACTACAAAGTGTACGCCGTGCCCTTGCGGTTATATTTTTAATTTAAATTCGTTCGATAGTTTTCTAAACCGATAGAATTGCCGTCGACGAACAATCAACACCCTGCTTTGAGTGTGAAAGCACCAGCTCTGTTCTTACAGAGCAATAATATAAACAATAAATGTAGAAAGGAGCAGAAAAGGAAGAAGACGAGAGAATTTTATAGTGGTTTGGCTGTTAATGAAGCTTACGTCCACTTTACAGTTTTATTATAGACTGATTGCTGTTAAAGAATTGTTTGATTACAAGGCTCTTGATTGTCCTTAGCTGGATTGAATCTCCAAGGTTAGAATCCACTGGAGAATTACAGTGAATCCATTTGGAGATTGTTGTAAGGGAGGTGAAGAGTTAAGAAAGTTTCCAGTAGAGCTTCAACAACCAGTCTGGAGAAGATCCTGTTTATGTTGCATGTAGGGTGGTATTTATAGATATCGAGGAGCTTCTTGGGCCAGGCCTGTTCGTCAATTGCTTGCAGATGGATATAGGTGGATCCAGTAGAGCTTAGCTCGTGACCCGAGCCAAATGCATGGATTGCTAGCGATCCATGGTCTATGGATCGCTAGCGATCCATAGCAGTAGATCAAGTGCGAGCTTATCACTTAGCCCCATTTCCTTCTTCGCTTAGTTTCGATCGCCACGATTCCATGATCAAGTATGGATCGCTGGCGATCCATAGGGGTATGGATCGCTAGCGATCCATACACTTAGCATATTTTTGCACTTTGTCTTTCAAGGTTCCTTTGCTCCCTATGTGCCATAGCGACCCAAAGATGATGTGTGGATCGCGCGCGATCCATAGTGTATGGATCACTAGCGATCCATGCAGTTAGACTATTTCTGAACTTTGATGTCTGGAATGCTTTTATTGCCTTGTATCGACGTTGTTCATGCAATCTCGTCGTACATCGCTTTATTTTGATGATGATTTACTTCCTAGTTGTATTTAGCCGCTGATTGGATTGGACGGTTGTCTCTTGGTTTAGTCAAACTCAGTCGTTGCTTTAGCCCTTTTGGTTGAGCTTTGAGCCATTCTGACTTCATCAAGTTGTTCCTTCTTCTCTTGGGTCCCGCCGGGTAAAAACCCAGATAACAATTTCCTCTATTTGATCTTGGCAACCCATTTATAAAATCCATGGATATCGAATCCCATTTCCAAACTGGAATCTCTAAAGGCTGAAGCAACCCACTCGGCTTTTGATTTTTGCTTTCACTTGTTGACAGTTTGTACACTGCCTAATCCACAAGCCAACATCCCTTTTCATACCTTCCCAATAGATCTCCTTTTCATATCCAAATACGTCTTGGTTCCTCCAGGATGAATCGTAAACTTGGACTGATGACATTCTCCAAGATCTTCTTTCATCAAGTCCTCCACATTCGGAACACACAACCTTCCCTTCTTTCTCAACTATCCCCTTTGGTCAAGACTAAAGTCTTTTAAATCACTGATCTCAATTCCACCCTCAAGCCTTCTAATCCTCTCGGCTAACACTGGATCCTCTTTTTACTTAGAAGCAATCCTTTCGATCATCACTAGTTGAACTTCTTAATAGGGCAACATGGCGGTACTCCGACTAGAACTAGCAATTGATCTTAACTTCACACCATAACTGGCCAAAGCTTCTAAATGCGTTCACTCCACTAACATAGCTAATACCACATTCTGATGTCTTCGGCTAAGAGCATCCACTACCTTATTACTTTTTCCTGGGGTATACTCTACACCAAAATCATAAGCAGCCAAAAACTCTAGCCACCTCTACTGCCTCATATTCAACTCCTTCTGAGAGAATAAGTATCTTGAAGACTTATGATCGATATAAATCTCAAACCTCTCCCCTAAGAGATAATGTCTCCAAATCTTCAATGCAAAGATCACCACAACCAACTCCAAATCTTGTGTAGCATACCTCACTACATGCGGTCTAAGCTGTCTGGATGCATAGGCAATAACTTTACCCTTCTGCATCAATACTGCTCCTAATCCAGTTCCTCATGCATCAATATACACCACGAACCCTTGGTTTCCGTCTGGAACTAATAAAACTGGTGCATTGGTCAACAAATGCTTTAACCTAAGGAATTCTTCCTCACATTTGTCGGACCAGATAAATTTCACCTCTTTCCTGGTTAACTTAGTCAAAGGTGCTGCTATCCGCGAGAAGTCCTTGATGAATCTCTGGTAGTAGCCAGCAAGTCCAAGAAAACTTCTAATCTCAGACACCATCTCTGGTCTCTTCCAATTATTCATAGCTTCGATCTTATCTGGAAAGCCTTTCTCTAAAACCACATGACCAAGAAACTTAACCTCTTTCTTCCAAAAATGACACTTGGTAAATTTTGTAGCTGATTCTGCCTTAGCGTCTCCAGTACCACTCTAAGATGAACTTCATACTCCCTCTCATCCTTAGAGTATACTAAAATGTCATCCATAAACACCAATACAATCCTATCCTAGTATTCTTGTAAAACTTGGTTCATCAAATCCACGAAGAAAGCAGGTGCATTTGTTAGCCCAAATGGCATTACTAACCACTTATACGAACCATATCTAGTTTGAAATGCTGTCAAAGGAATGCTATCCTCTGCCACTCTTAACTGATGAAAGCCTGTCACCAAATCCAACTGGGGAAACACTCTGGCTCCACTCAACTAATCAAATAGATCATCTATTCTCGGCAAAGGATACTTATTCTTAATTGTCCTTTCATTCAACTTACGCTAGTCGATACACATCCTCAATGACTCATTTTGTTTCTTCACAAACACTGCGGCCGCTCCCCAAGGTAAACTGCTTGGCCTTATAAAATTCCTTCCTTCAAGATCCACTAGCCGCACCTTCAATTCCTTCATCTCTGTAGGTGTCATCATGCTAGGTGGTCTACTAATAGGTTCAGCTTCGAGCACAAGATCTATATGAAACTCAACTGCTCGTTACGGTGATAGTCCTGTGACTGGCTCATTGACATCCGCAAACTCTCTTACTACTCGAACCTGACTTATCTCATCTCCTATCTCCATAGCACTAAGCAAAGTACTAACATCCGGTCAGAGTTCTCCACTGAAAATATTACTCGGTTATGACTATCATGATGTCTCGGTGGTATCACCCTATCCTAGCAGAATATTCTAGCCTCATACCTACCCAAACAATCCATTCCCAAAATGATTTTGAAATCAACAAAATTGAAAACATACAGACTGCATGCAAACTTATGACCTTACAAATCCAGTTCCAACTGGTCACATCTCAACCCTAGAGTTGCATACCCTCCCGTTGGATTCGTAACCCTTAAGAAAGTAACAAGGTAGGTGGGTTCTAAGCATAATCTATCAACCAAACACTGAGATATAAATGAATGTGATGCACCAGTATCAAAAAGTACCCTAACTGGTATACTCTGAATCAAAAACGTACCTTCCATCAGAGTCTTTGCTTTATCGGTTGTAGTAGGTCTAGCTGGTCTAATAGCAAAAACCTTTCCTTTGTCCTCCCTAACTAGTTCTGGACATTGATTCTTGTAATGCCCAACTTGATCATAGTTGAAGCACTTCACATTCTTCTTATTTGCAGCCTTCTTCCTATTACCTGACCGACACTCATTCGCATAATGACCCTTCTTGTCACACTTAAAGCAAACTGACTCAGCCTCCGCCTTCTTGGCAGTATCTCCCTTCTCGGCTCCCTTCTTTTTAAAGATCTTTCTACCCCTAAGAACTATGAATTTCCATTGGCTTCTCTCTAGCACAACTAGCAAGCATCTCCTCATGGCGAATGGCCTTCTCCATGACTAAAATTACTTGGATCACGGAGATGTGGCAAGGTCGCCCTAGCAATTTCGGGCCTAAGTCCCCTAATGAACTTCTCGTTCCTTTTGATGACAGTGTCTATAGTATTATGTCCATAACAGAATAACTCCTCAAACTTAGTGGCACACTCAATGACCGACATCTCTCCCTGCTCTAGATCCATAAACTTTCTCATTAGCTCAGACTTAGCAAACTCTGGCACAAAATTTTGCTCAAATCTCCTTCTAAAATCTGCCCAAATCAACTTCTCCTCCGAAACCCTAGTAGTAACACTATTCCACCAGTGAAGCCCTGACCTTTGCAACTGTCTAGAGGCCAACCCTCTCTTTTGCGCATCATCTAAACCCAAATCAGCAAATATATGCTCACAATGCAACATTCTCAACTTCAATAGCATCCTCCGTCCCCATGAATGGCTTCCCACAGAGACTGGTGTAGTCCCTGCCCTAGCATAATTATTCCCAACTGGAGCTACAAGATTAGCTCCTCCAACATTTCCAGCAATTCCGACAGCAGCTCCTACTTGCATCATATTGACAAAGAACTGATACATCGCCCTCATATCTATTGGTGGATTTCCAACACCCACATTGGCATCATCATTTTGGTTATTAGCATTAGCCAATCGATCCAGGTTCCTCCTGGTGGTGGGTCGAGCATTTCCATTAGTTGTGGTGCTTCGCCCACCTGGATTTCCTTTTCCGTTTCTTGCTCCATATCTCCTTTCTCGTAAATCTACATACGAGCCATAGTAAGATATAGAAGAATGGTCTAAGAGAGCGGGGAAAACATACTTATATATATAACTGTATATTAAATACAAGTATGTTACTATATAGTTAACCCAATCCCTAATCTTGTTATCTGGTTCATTGGATTATGTTTGAAAATCTTTTAGGTTTAAATTTCCTTTAAGTTTCATGAACCTATGCTCTGATACCAACTTGTGACATCCCCCTACATGGAGGCCAAAAACTAACGGCTACGGATGCTGTAGTCATCCATAGTTATTAATTCTCAACGACCAAATACGGCAATGTTAGATACATTAATGCACAGAAACACATGAATATGGAAAAATTTAAAACAGCAAACAAAGTCCACATTCCATTTCAAAATATTTCAAATTCATTACATAATCCCAGAGCGGAGACCGTGTTCAGACAAAATATACTTATTACAAAATATGCCAAGAGCGACAAATGAAGATGTCCCCTTGGATGATCAGAGTATACAATAAGGCAATAAAACAAGTTTTCCTTTACAACCAAACACAGCGGAAATAAAAGGACTCTAAGTAGCTAACATGCCTCCTGCATGTCACCGAAAGCTTTATTCGTCTAAAAGGACACCTGAAAACCCTAAACCTCAAACTACTCAAAATCAATTGAGTACCCGAGAGTTTAAGGGGAAAACAAAAACTTTGAGTCAGACATAAAGCCTAGTACGAATAATAATCTACCATCTCAAATCATTTAGATATCTAGTGAGACCACGCCGCTTAGCGGAACGGGTTTTACCCTCACTAGTATCTTAAAACCTTTATAAAACCATATACTGTGCTCCTGCATCCACAATGGTTAAAACAATTCAAAACAGTATAATAGGATGATACGTAAAACAAGTGAATCAATTATGGATTACCCATCCCCATTCATTCCGACGATCTATCATAGTTATAGTTTCTATGGTTATTATTAACCTAATAGTTTTCGTGGGCTGACTGTTAACCAAAAAAGTGATTAGGGACTCCCTGTCCAATTACATAGTTTTCATGGGATCACAAAGAACTTATTGGTAACTCCAATATCTTTACTCTTCTCCTAGTTTTCATGGGCTGACTAGGAACCTATTTACTAACTGTCAATATCTTAATTTGGATATAGTTTTCCTGAGCTAACCATAAACCTATTAGCTCCTGCCAATATCAAATCATAGTTTTTATGGGTTGACTATGAACCTATTGGCCCTTGCCAATATCTTTCCCTTTACACAGTTTTCATAGGCTTACTGTGAACCTATTGGTCCCTGCCAATATCTTTAATTAAGATTTTAACATTTTTAAGTTATATTCACTACTTGGTCAACCTAGCTAGTTATTCTGCCCTTCCCCAAGGTATCGTTATGGGTTAATTACAATGTAAATGAATATATGAAGAAGCAATCAACAAAATAATACTCTCAAAAATCTTTATTTATGCCATGGTTTTCCTTTAAAATGAGAATGGATTATTTGTTTTGAAACCTTAAACATCACTTTCGAAACCACTGGATGACCTCATTCGAGCATAGAAAACCTCCTACTTAAAACATGACATGGCAACCTACTTAGAAGCTATTTAGAAAAACTCCTTTCGAAAACATAGGTTTCAGCTACGTCAAAATATTTAGCTAAAACAAAGCAGGCACTAAACATTTGAAAACAGAACTAAGGTTTCGACCCCATCAGAAGTATTGCTTTCGACACCCTGACTTCCGCCTTTCCTCCAATACACTATGTACCATCTAAGTGATACCTTGTGTATTGGTCTTGCCTAGGTATTTTCGGCTGGGTCGGAGCAGAAGCATTGGAGTCGAAAGGTACTACTAAAGGAGGCGAAACTCTCTATTCTAATTAAAGGCTGAAATCGTGCTCATTTTTAGGGTTGCTTTAACTAACCTGCCTATGTTAATCTTTTAATTGGTTGCTTAAAACTTTGCAAATACTCTACAAAATAACTGTCGCATTTATTATCAAAATCAAAGGAAAAGTTAACGTTTAAGCCCTTCCATTAAGAAAAACCAATATTGCAAATAAGTCCTTCTTTTAAAATAATTTATTTTCTATAGCAAATTAATTAGGAAAAATCCCCAAAATTCACAGAAATTCACTTTCATCATGTTATCAAACATATTAACATTTCAGACCCAATTTCTTTCTGAAATAATCGAAATAAAATTTTAAACCCAACTATATCATATTTTCCTTTAAAAATTCATAATAAATGTTCCATAGCTTGGAAAATTATGAAAATTGAAACCCATCTCTAAAATCATGTTTTACCTAACATATAATTTTTCCATGGCATTCTAAATTCAACAACAATCGGTTTTGCCCTAAAACCGTGCAAATTCATATGTAAATGAATTGGTTTAAATCAAACATATAATAATTCAAGCATATCATCGTCCAAAATGTCATAAAAACGAATTTAATCTTAAATCCGAAAACATCTGATTACAAAAAATAGAGATGGAATGAATTATTATTCACCTTAGATATGATAAGAGATTTGGGATTTGATTTGAAATTAATCCCCTAGCTTTAATTCCTTAACTTGATTGAATTTATCTTCCTCTTCTTCCTTGTTAATGGCCGGCTCTTCTTAGGTTAAATTTGCATTTTTGAGTTTTTGAGAAAATGGATGTGAATGGGCAAATAAAAGTGTATGGCCGTGAATAATAAGGTGCAGATATATTTACTAATATGCCCATGTTTTCACTAATTTAAAAGCCATTTTAAGCCCATTTAAGGTAAATTAAGCATGGCCTTCTTATAGTTTTGTTCAAATATCAATCCCCATATCATCATTATTCTATTTAATTTATCTAATTAAACCTCTTGAATAATGTTATCAAAAATTTGGGGTGTTACACAAGGTCTCACGAATCAAATCTGGTTTAAATAAAATTTTGTCGGTGGTTTTTCACCAACAATTAGGCGATTAGCATGACCTCCTGTATAACGCTTCAAAGGATAATATGCCAATCGTCGCTTGGTAACTATTATTGTAAACAAACTCTACTAAGGGTAAGTGATGCTCTCAATGTCCTTCGAAATCCATGATGCAAGCTCTTAACAATTCATCCAAATTCCTTTTTACCGTTTCCATCTAACCGTCGGTCTTTAGATGGTAAGCAGTGCTAAGATTCAAAGTGGTTCCTAAAGCCGACTGTAAACTCCTCCAAAATTCATTAGTAAATAAGGGGTCCCTGTCACTAACAGTGCTAATTAGGATTCCACACAGTCGTACTACCTCCTTAATATAAATTTGTGCTAGAGATGTTGCGGTCATGTTGCTCCTAACGGGAATAAAATGGGCGCTTTTAGTGATCCTATCCACTATAACCCAAATGGCTTCATTGGCCCTTTGACTCTTAGGTAACCAATCTACAAAGCCCATCGATATATGCTCCTACTTCCAAGTCGACACATCTAACGGCAATAATAACCGTCCGAGATTTCCTTGTTCTGCCTTTATCCTCTGGTACGTCAAACACCTAGAGACAAATTCTGCTACCTTCTTCTTTATGCTTAGCCAATATAAAATTAGCTTCATATCCCTATACATCTTATCTCCTCCGGGGTGAATGGCCATCCTAGAATGGTGACATTCCACTAGCACTTCTTCCAAAACATCCTCAGTCATAGGAAAATAAAGACGTCCAACTCTCCTCAAACATCCTCTTTCATCAATTGCATAACTACCACTATGGGAAAAGTGTTCCCCTCTCCTCAACTTGCCCAAAACATCTACTATCGCTGCATCCTTCTTTTGGTCTAGTCCATTGCGGTCCATCAGTGTTGGCCTAACCTCCATTGCTGCCAAATAGCCTAGAGTAGGTTCAGTTGGTGGTTGGAAATTGAAAATTTAGAGGAACTCTAACTACCTCCACTCATATATAGCACCAAGAGTTGCATGCCTTCGGCTAAGGGCGTCGGCGACAACATTCTCTTTTTCGGGGGTATACCGTATCTTATAGTCATATGATGCTAACTTCATCCACCTTTGTTGCCTAAGATTCAAATCTATTTAGAAAAATAGGTATCTGAGTGATTTATGATCGGTGAACAACTCGAACCTTTCTCCTAAAAGATAGTGTCTCCACATCTTTAAGGCAAAAACAATGCCCGTTAACTCTAAGTCATGATTTGGGTGCCTCTTTTCATGGTCCTTCGATTATCTACTGGCAAAAGCTACCACCCTTCCTTCTTGCATAAAAAAGCTCCTAATCCCATACCACATGCATCAGTGTGAATGGTGAAAGGCTTCGTCCTATTGGGAATAGTCAATACTGTGTGCTAGTCAATAGCTCCTTCCGCCTCTCGAATACTTCTGTGCATTTCTCATCCCATGCAAAAAATAGGTTCTTCTTGGCTAAGCAAGTTAGTAGGACTACTATCTTCACATAATCTTTGATTAATTTCCTATAGTAACCCACCAAACCAAGAAAACTCCTGACCTTTGTGGCGTTCTTCGAAATCTTCCTATTTTGAATAGCTTCCACCTTTGCGAGGTCTATAGACAATTCTTTCTCGAAAACAATGTGTCCAAGAAATCTCACCTCTTTTTTCCAAAAGTGATATTTTGGGAATTTGGATGTAAGTTGGTGCCTTCTCAAATTCCCTAGTACCTCCCTTAAGTGATTTTCATGCTCTCCCTCACTTCTAGAGAATACTAGAATATCATCCACAAACACTACAACAAATTTATTCAACCACGTCCTAATAACTCTATTCATCAAATCTATAAAGTACACAGGGCTTTCGTCAATCCAAAAGGTGTCACTTCCCATTTATACAGTCTATTTAGAGTGCAAAATGATGTCTTCTACTTGCTATCCTCAACTACCCTTAATTGTTGAAACCTGTGGTGAAGTCTAATTGAGAAAAGATTTTGGCTCCAACAAGCTGATCGACCAAATCAACTATTCTAGGTAAGGGGTACCCATTTTTCTTAGCCAACTTATTGATTTCCCTATAGTCAACACATAACCGTAAAGTGTCGTCTACCTTAATGGTGAAGACAATAAGCGCCCTCCATTCAGAAGTGCTTCGATGAATAAATCCCTTCTACAATAGCTCCAAAATCTGCTTGTCCAACTCTCGTCTTTATTTGGAGTCCATGTGCCTTAAGGGCCGAGAGAAATGTCTAGTGTCCTTCTCCAAGTAGATCCCAAACTTGATCTCCCTTCAGGGTGGGAGACCCAAGACTTCTACGAAAATGGCAGCAAAATCTTGAACTATGGGTACAAATGAGAGACCATCTTGTGATAGACTAAAAGAATATAAATAGCCTAGCTCGATAGAATTCTAGGGTGTGCAACAAACATCTATATCTCGTCACTTATAACTCCTTAACCATACAATCCTACTATCACAATAAGGTAGCCTTGTAGCAAGATAACCAATCTATCCCTAAGATAAGTCCATACCCCCAAAAACCAAGAACATATGTGTTAAATATAAAACCGACGTTACATATATCCACAACTAGGTCTTTACAAATTAAAGAAAGATGCGTCGACCCTCCAGTAGGATTTGATACCACTATTGGATTGGTGATACTAGGGTTTTTAGACTCAAGGAGTTAACTGTAGTTATAGCTATAAATGATGTGATGCTTTCGAGTCAAATAGGTTACGAATAGTATGCCCAGGAATAACAGTTGTACCTTCCATTGCAGCATTTCCTTGGTCTCTAGGGGAAGTCTACTCAAGAAAGCTAAAGCCTCAATGGCATATGCTTGCCTACTTCGTCCCTCCTTCGCAACACCAATTCTTGTAGCGTCCCTCTTTAAGGCAGTGATATCACTTCCCTTTGAACTCCTCCTTCGTCGTTCTCCTGAGCTACTATAGTTTACCAATCTAAGGCCTTTCCTTTAAGATGCCATGCCGTCATTCTCCTGTTGATCTGGTCTTCCCATCCAAGATTTTGAAATATATGCTCACAATCTGTTTGTACCAAAATTGGGCACAACACTCTTCGGAAGTCTTTGAAGAGATAAAATGAAGAAATTAAATGGAAAAAGAGGATTATCTAACAAAAACTCCAAAAACAGATAATGAAAGTAATTAAAACGCACAGAAACACAAGAATTTAGAGTGGTTTGGCGTATTTCCTACGTCCACTATGAAGTTGATTGCTTTATTGATGTTTCTTTGATGATTACAATTGATTGGAGCAGGTTACAACAGATAATAATGAATTACAGCAGTAAAATTCGTTAGCAGCAGTAGCAATGGAGTTTAGAGTTGAATCCGGTAGAGTCTGGGCGTTAGAGAATTCAAAAGATCAAAGGTCCTTTTTCTGTTGGCTCTGGGGCTCTATTTATAGGTGTAGGAGGCTGATATTTCGCTCAGATCTCGGGAGACTTCTTCTGGCACGTGAGTGGGCACGTGCGACCAAACCCGTGAAGTTTCGACCCGATCTGTGATCGATACGAACGGATTTCGTCCAATGGAGTCGAAATTTGGTGTGTACGTTCTTTAGCATGTGCGTAAGCTCCTGTGAAAATTTGGTGGCATTTGGACTTGTGGATCTCAAATTATGATCGATTCGAAATGGAGTTTCTCTGCAAGTTGTTTACTTCGGATCGATCATTTCGACTCGATCAGTTCGAATCGATGGTCATGTGTGATCAGGTGGTGACATGGCATACATTCTTCGGATCAACCCACCTTCTTCGCCGAGTTGATTGAGTCGTTCCAGGACTCTCGCCTTGTTCATATCGAGGCACTTGTCTTGTTCGAATCGATGGAAGGTGACCCTTGTTTCGTATCGATGGAGAACACATGGAATAATTCAACTGCGTGGCCTTGTTCGTATCGATTGGAAATGATTCCATTTAATCAATACGAAGTTGACGTGGCCAGCTGGACTCGAACACTGGTAGCCCAATCGATACGAATAACAATGACGTGGATCGATACGAACAAGGACTTCTCGTTGGATACGAAGTAACTGGGTTTGAAGGATACAAACAGTGGTTCCTCGATGGATACGAAGTAAGGTCAACTGATGGATACGAACCATAGAAGCTTGATGGATTTGAACAAAGCTCTTCAGGCGATGGATGCGAAGTGGACTCTGGTGATGGATGTGAACCTGATCGATTCGAACTAGGGCCTTCTGATTGATACGAAGCTGATCGATTCGAACAGAGGCCTAGCCGATCGATACGAAACAGAGTGGATCTCCCTCGACTTGTATCGATCGTATCTTGAGCATATTAACTCCGATTGATTTGAAATTTGGAACGTTGACTTTCATGGCTTTGCTCGTCGTGTCTTGTTGATTGTACCTTGATCCGGACTCGGAAAAAATTCGCCGATATCCATAGTGAGCCCGCATATAATTGATCTTTAAGACGAACCGTCATTAGTTTCTAGTCAAGTTCTTGGTGTCATGGCCTTGCCAAAAGGAGGGATAACATTTTCCCCCCAAAGTACGTTTTGTGGAAACATTATGTGCTTTGAAATGCTGCAATCTTCATTTCGAACTGTCATCGTCTTTTCGTTGAAAGTTGTAACCTTTGACTGATTTTCTCGGTAATGTGAACCGTTGATTATCAACTGTTGTACCCTGTATTGTTGTAACTGATTACTGCTTGACTGCGATTAGTTGTTTGTTGCTGTAATCGTTATTAGATAAGTATCCAATTCCTGTGAATGTTAAAAATTGAATATTAGTCCGACGTATATGCATATACGTTAATGTGACTCTCGTTGATGCTCACGAGTCGTTGTCAGTTTATCTCGTATCGAATTTCGTATCGATCCTCTCCTGAACTGATGTGAAATTCGAATTGTAACAACACTCGATGGTTGTTTTTGAATGTTCCTTCATATCGATCCTCTCCTAAATCGACATAAAAGGTTAAAACATTGTTTTTGCATTGGCATACACCGTATTGATGGATACGAAATGAACATTTCACATCGATGGATACGAGCTTCGATGGATACGAAATGAACGTTCGCATCGATGGAGTTTAATGCCTTCAAAACAGCCCTCGTTGTGTATTTCGAATCGATGGGCCTTGTGTCATTGGATACGAATTGACAATTCGTATCGATGGGTACTGGAGATAGTTGAAAACGATCGATACGAACAACGACTTCGTATCGATGGATTTGGGTTGCTCAGAAAAGTCTTTGTTTTGAACTTCGCTTCGATAAAGGCTCGAGTTGATGGATTCGAATAGCTTGTTCGAATCGATTCTGTGGTGACACCTTGAAACCGGTTGAATTCACTGGGAGGCGAATCGTTTTTTACCTTTACTTTCGAGTCCATATAAATACTGTGGACTTAGTCGTTTTTCACTTTTTACTTTTTACTTTTCCGCTTCGCCTTCGTATCGATAAAGAACTCGAGAAGGAAATATTGCCTTTGTCTCCAAATCAGCTTACTCTTTAATCTAGCGCAACATCATCTGAATTTAGGTAAATAGATGACGAATCCATTCTGAAAATGACGAGACTAGAATCTTAGTGCCAGCTCGTTCAATGTCGTCGCCGATTCCGTCACTGTCGATGTCGGAGTTTGGTCGACGTTGAGTCGAGAAGGAGTAATGGCGCGTCAATTGCTTGGGGAAGAAGGAGTAAGGAGGGATACGAAGGAAGTGGTCGTTGATGAACGTTCGGCCCTAACTTCGTATCGATGATGGGTTGGAAAAAACTGATTTCATCTCGAACTCCAACAAGGAACTGCGTATTGGCCATCTCTCCTTGATTTCATATCGATTGCTGGCCCTCGATGTTCGTTTCTGTCACTTCGAATCGATATGGATACGTAGCGTGGTTGTGATGGATTCGAACTTCTGTTGCAACTCGATCGATGCAAAGTCAACTTGGCTTGATCGATACGAAATCGGTGGATTCGATTGATACGAAACCGAGGTTTCGATCGATACGAAATTAGAGGATTCGATCGATACGAAACTGAGGTTTCGATTGATACAAAATTAGAGGATTCGATCGATACGAAACTGAGGTTTCGATCGATATGAAATTAGAGGATTCGATCGATACGAAACTGAGGTTTCGATCGATACGAAATTAGAGGATTCGATCGATACGAAACTGAGGTCTTCACGAGGAACGATCCAAGTTTTGGACTTTGATAAACATGAAACTCCATGCATATTTAAACACTCGACTCCGATGAGCTTCGTTCCTGCGTCTCTGGACTAAACTATAGAACATCATACTTGACTGCCTTTTGAAGCTCGTCGATGGAACGCCAACTTAAAATGATAACAAATTTTTAACTTGGATCGATCGCTAGCATCTGGATGGCACGGTTGTGATGGTCAGCGATGACGGTCACTCCAGTTGAATCTCGAAGTCTTGTCACTTGCATGTTTTTTATACTCTGTAGAATCTTTTCAAGTACTTCACAGTACCGCACTACATATTCACACACTTCACACTGCGGGATGCACGGGTTTATTATCTGTTTAATGATGATTTTCATATGCTAGTTAGTCATGGAACCTTCAAGTTCACAACAGCAGGAACCTACGAGTTCAATTCCTTCCACCATCGAGATACCGGCCATCGAAGCCGAAGTTATAGGTCCAGCACTGGACGAGTTTCCAGGCGCCCGGTTCATTTGTCGTCCACAGGACTCTGTGCCGTCCGGCATTTCCAAAGATATGCTGGGACAGATATGCTTAAGACATGGTATGTCGCTCGATGACGTATTATTGCCAGGGCCAAATGATAGACCACATGCTCCCTCGGAGGGGTTCACTGCTTTCAACCGTCACGCTTGCACAGCGGGGACACTTCCTCCATTTAATCAGTACATAAGGGAAATGTTGCCATTCCTCGGAATCGCCCCATCCCAACTACGGATACGTCTTGTTGAATAACACTTTCATTCTGTTTATGGAAATTTTCTTTCGACCACCAAAGCCGATCGAGATCAGATATCTCTTCAACTTTAAGAGCCGCGGAGACAGCCCTTCTTTCACATTCTTGGAAGTGGTTAGGAACTGTCAAATAGTAACTGGGTCCTAGGGAAGGCTAAGTTACTTTAAGACAGAATGGTTCTACGTTCGATGCCCCCTGGATTCGCTAGGCGATGGTTGGACAGACGTAAGTGTTGCAATCCTCCTCATGAATCATCGAGATAATAATAATCGACCTCAAAACCGACATACTTCTTTTCTTTTACAGTCGCAATCTCACGAACCGATGGTGGATATTTCATAGAGCTAGTTCGGATCCTCCAAGCGGTTCCAGGTGAAGAGAGCCACATTGACTTGGTTCTAACCGATAGAAACATGAGAATTGTCAGGCTGATCGAACGTAAGCAAAGCATACGACTGGAAGGGACACTTAGAGCGGTCTCGAAGAAGCGGGTGAAACTAAAAGCGCCTGGATTCGTAATAGCCAAAGAGGTCGATCCGGAGAGAACGCCCACTGATAATGAACTCCAAGCTGGGCCTTCTTCCAGTGTTCAAGATTCAAAAGGAAGGAGAAAAGGCAAGGAAGTCGCTCATAAGCGTTCTAAATCCGTGAGATTAAAATCCGTCGTTGTGTCTTTGCCCGTCCCGGGGATTAGAATTTCGGAGGCTCCTCCCCCGCAAGTAGAGAATCCTTTCGAAGGGCTTGCTAATATTCCGATTCCGGATTATGTGTCGTTTCAACACAACACCGAGATGAAGGAGCTTGACAATGCTCTTGAGCTGAGCGGGTCGCTTGCTATGAGTGCGGTCGACATTTCCGGTTGGTCGGGGGGTTGCACATACATACACTTCACTGCACTACATGATTCATAACTGTAAATAGTCCAAACCAGGAGATCACTAACTTTTCCTTCGATTCTCACTTTCAGGTACTATGTCCGGAAGAGGATCAATGCTTGGGAATCTTCGCTCGGTTCGAAAGTCTTCTACCTATTATGATTCCCGCAGGAGAGACTTAGATAGAGACCACGATCGTGGGTACTCTAACCAGGAGAGGTACGAGCGGGCCAGGGACAGAGAATACATACACCGATCTAGGTCTCACTCTCCTCCTCTTAGAATTCCATCTCCACCTCCTGTTCATGTTCCACACCCGCCAGAGCCTCCACGACACCGACCGTCTTCTCAAACTTCGAGGTCCTAAACTCATCACCAGCGAGTTGAGACCGTGCCCCCCATAATTGCAGAGCAAGCCATTACTGAGCCCATAGGGGAAGGGGCCATTAAAATTGCTCAGTTGAGGAAGGAGTTTCCGAACATATGCTTCGACGGCCACGTCTTTCCACCTCACTTAAAGAGAATCCCATCTGGGGTGGAAAACACGATGCATGATTACATTCATGATATCTACACCCAGTATAGAGAGTGGGTAAAGGCTGCCGAAAAAGATTCCAAGGTGGCCTTCGAGCGAGCCAAGGCGATTGAGAAAATGGAGACCGAACTCGCTCAAAAGGACCGAATCATACAAGTGCTCAATACTGAGCTGAGTCTTCTTGGAAATCTGAAATTGAGGCCACCAAAAAAGCTGATGAAGCGAATGTGGCAATGGAGAGGTTGAGGCAGACACATGTTGCCTTGGTGGAGGAGATGGGCCACCGAAACACTACAGTCACCGCCGAACGGGATGCGGCGGTCAAGGAACTCAACGAGCTTAAGGCTAAGTTCTCTGACATGGCCAAGGAAAGGGATGATGCGAACAACGCAGCCTAGGAGGCGTGCAAACAGGCCGTCTTGCTCCGGGGGGAAAGGGATGCGGCCATGGCTAAAGTTCGCAAGGTGGAGACTGAGGTTGAGGAGAAGGTGAAATCGGCCGAGTCCAGGCTAGAGGCTGATATTGAAGACCTTCTCGTTATTTACAATGCTAACGTGCTGAGGCATAGGAGTCTAGCCTGGCTCGATGATTATCTGGCGCATCTGTACAACGCCTGGGGCCGATTAGTTGAAGAAGAGAAGGAGGCGCATCTGGGTGAGTCTGTGGATGAATTTGAACTCGAGAATCGCATTCTGAATGAAGTTGAAAGGAAGATTCTCCACGAGTCAATGATTCTGCATGAAAAGGAAAGACTCGACACCCAGCACCTGGAAGTAGGAGAAGGCTCTGGGGTTGAACACCATGATGCAAGTCTTGAATTTCCAGCGTCAACCCAGCCTGAATCTTTGCCTGCGGTTGATCCCCAAGCTGTTCCTGCCTATAATCCGGATCAGCCGCAGATGTCTCCGGCCACAGAGCAAGTTGCTGAAGAGGTTCAGCCACCTACAAGTCAAACTGAGGAAGGTATTCTGAACATTCCACATATCCGTCTTAAGTCGGAATCTTCACTCAAATTAAGTTCTAACAATTCTCTTATTTTTTGTCCAGTGATTGATGCTGCACCGGTCGTGCCTCCTGCTACTCAAGAATCATATCAGATGCAGGGGGTTATCGGTACCGAAGCGACCACTACAACCGCAACTGTGTCGCTCGACGAAATGCAGGGGAGTTCACTTGTTTTTGACGAGCAGCTGATGGAGGAACTCTTCCGCCATCATGGCGATCCTCTTGCCGACCTGCCATTTGTCATGGGTGGAGGCGCTCCTGCTACAAGTTCTTCGACGCCGACTACCGATGCTCCTAGCGAGGCTGGAGTAATTATTGAAGAGGAGATATTGGCCGAGATCGACACTGAGATGGAAGCAGCGGCACATGGTGGCAGTTTTGGAGGTGGAATGGCGGTACCTGGACCAGCTCCGCTCAGAATGATATCTCCTGGTGGTACGGTTTTCGACGCTAGTGTGCCCATTCCACCTTATACAATTGATCATGTTCCTCCGACTCCGCCCGCAGGAAGCATCCCTATTCATTCGAGTTCGGAGGAGGATGTCGAGATCATGCCCTCGCCTGGAGACGGACCACCGAAAAGTAAAGGCTCAAAGAGGAAAGGTAGTGGCGGCTCCAGCGGGTCTACACCAAAAAGGAAGCCGAGGATGAAAAAAGATTAGACATGCTTCATCGGTTTATTTTGACTTTCATTTTGTTGGCCGTGTATAGATGCGGGTTCGGCCCCTGCTAGTAGGAATTTTTTGGAACAAACTTGTACATGAATTTATTTCACAAACAATAGAAATGAAACTTTTCTCTTTTAGCTTCTTGTGTATTTGCTTAAGTGTTTCAATGTTTGAAATGCACTTGTGAAGTTTCAGCTTCCGAGTCAAGTTTGTCTTTGTTTGCCAAGTTCGGGAACTGTGGACATGGTTTACGGCCAGGAAGTGAGTTGAATTTTGACGTCGCACCGCTTCAGTCAATGGTTGATGCTTAAGTCCTGCCCCCCAGTCTTGGGGGTGAGTTGTAGAACATCAATTAGCAATCGCTTCTCACTTATAACATGTTGAGTCTAGTGCCACTGAACGAATGTCTGAGACAAGCAGAGATTGAGTGATTCATCCATGCTTGTTCGATTATCGATGATCATATCCGCGGTCCGGGGATTCTCATTTGGTTAGGTCACGCCGGCTTAAGTTTTAATCGTATGTCCGTGCTCTGGGGACTCGGAATCGACATTTGTACTCTGACTCGCACTCTGGGAGTTCGGAGTTGGTGTTTATACTCCAACTCGCGCTCTGGGAATTTGGAGTTAATGTTTATACTGCGACTCACACTCTGGGAGTTCAGAGTTAGTGTTTATACTCCAATTTGCGCTCTGGGAATTCAGAGTTAATGTTTATACTCCGACTCACACTCTGGGAGTTCGGAGTTAATGTTTATACTCCGACTCACACTCTGGGAGTTCGGAGTTGATGTTTATACTCCGACTCACACTCTGGGAGTTCGGAGTTAGTGTTTATACTCCAATTCGCACTCTGGGAATCAGAGTTGATAAACAGATGGTCAGTCACATCTGCTGCATGTTTTTGGATTTCGCTCGCACTCTGGGAACGAAAGGTGTATCAGGATCGTGAATGGTCAGATCACATCCACCCTGAGTTAACAAGCGAGGTCATTAGATGGACGGGTCCACCCTCTTCAAACTTGGTTCGAATATGGATGGAGTCGTTAGGTGGACGGATCCACCCTCTTCGTAGACGTATTTTTATACTCCAGTTCGCACTCTGGGAATCTGGAGTTAAGTGAAGGATTGTCGTGTATCAATCCTTTTTTGAACTTTGGTGTGATGGCTTGTCCCCGAGCTCGGGTTTCACTTAGTGAGTGACCGGTTGCATCACAGTCACTCCCTATTTGAATAAATCCCACCATATGGTGAGACTTAGCTCTCCGGGCATAGTGATGATCATATGAAGCATTTCAAGTAAATCACAGCTCTGGCTCGAAGAGATTGCATTTTATTGCTGAAATAAGAAAATATGGCAAAGTCAGTTGCCTTATTACAAATTCTAATTTCGAAATGCAGAAACAAATTGCGAAATGGAAAATAAACTAAATGAATAAACATAGCCTGTTATGTGTAGTAGCGACAAAGACTCTCGCTTTTCCAGGCTCTTGGCAGAGTAAGACCGTCAACGGTGGATAATTTGAATGTGCCATCTCCAAGCCTTCATTCAATGACATACGGTCCCTCCCATGTCGGCTTCATATGCAAAGGAACCAGATAGATTCTTTTTAGGACGAGATCGCCTAGTTCAAAGGTTCACGGGCGGACCTTGGCGTTGTACAATCGGGCGACTCGACTTCGATGCGCGGCTGCCCTCAAATCAGCCTCTTCATGCTTCTCATTTAGTAAATCGAGAGATTCAGCAAGTAATATAGCATTTGTCTTCGGATCATAGTATGTCACATGATGAGAAGGTACTTCTAGCTCGACTGGAATAACGGCTTCTGAACCATAAGAGAGAGAGAATGGAGTGTGACCGATCGCGGACTTGTGGGTTGTTCGTTAAGCCCATAAAGCCATAGGAAGTTCATCGACCCACTTGCCCCCGACCTTCTCCAGTCGTTTTTTCAGAATGGACTTTATAACTTTATTGACCGCTTCGACCTGTCCATTCGTCTGAGGGTGTGCAACTGCAGAGAATTTCTTTTGAATGTGAAATCGTTTTCAAAAATCTTTAAATTCAGCACTGTCGAATTGGGTTCCGTTGTCAGTAATGATGGTGTGTGGGAGACCGAATCGATAGATAATGTTGCGGACTACAAAGTTGATTACTTTTTTCGTTGTTATGGTAGCAAGAGGTTCAGCTTTAGCCCACTTTGTAAAGTAATCAACTGCGATGATGGCGTATTTCGCACCACCTTTTTCCAGAGGTAAAGTACCAATGATGTCGATGCCCCACATTGCAAACGGCTATGGGCTGACCATTTACTTTATCTCGGTAGGCGGGGCTCTAGGAATTCGAGCATGCTTCTGACATTTATCACACTTCTTTGCATAATCTGACGCATCGCGATTCACGGTCGGCCAATAATATCCGTATCGAAGTATTTTCTTTGCTAGTGCTTGCCCCCCATTGTGATCGCCACATTCTCCCTCATGTACATCGTGTAATACTCGTTTAATTTCATCGTGAGTGATATACCGGAGTAAAGGAACAGAGTACCCTCTTCTGTACATGATTCCATTCTGGATGGTGAATCGTGGGGCCTTCCGAAGGACTTGCCTTTTTTCACTCCTGCGCTCCGGCAGGGTTCCGTGCACAAGGTAATTTCTGAATGGAGTCATCCATAATTCCTTGTCGGGAATGGTTTCACATACCCAATCTGCTTCTGCCCGGTCAATACTTGGGGAAGTTAACGTCTCTACGGGAACGAGTCCTATTTGCTGAGCTTCGCCTGTGCCGGCTAACTTTGCGAATGAATCGGCTTTTTGGTTGTGTTCTCGAGGTATACAATAAATGGCATAATAATCAAACTGATTCAGTACTTCCTGAACTCGAGCTAAGTAGGCAGCCAGCCTTCGATCTCTCGCTTGATATTTTCCCCAAACTTGACATACAACTAATTGCGAATCACAATAAATTTCCACAGCGATAATTTTCAAATCCCTGGCAAGTTTTAGTCCAACTAAGAGGGCTTCATATTCAGCTTCATTATTGGTTGCATGAAAATCAAACTTCAAAGCATAACTTATAGATCGGCCTTCGGGGGTTTCGTGTACAACTCCAGCGCCCGAACACCGGTCGTTTGATGCACCATCATTATACAGCTTCTAGACGTATTTGGGGGATTAACTGGTTTCGGGCAAGTCCTCTAGAACGGTAAATTCGGCTATGAAATTGGCTAGGACTTGTCCTTGAATGGCTCGTCTTGGAGTGTAAGTAATATTAAACTGGCTCAGTTCGATGTTCCACTTGAGTAACCTACCAGACGTCTCAGGCCGTTTAAGGACCTGTCGTAACGGCTGGTCGGTGTAAACAATAATAGGATGTGCTTGGAAATACGGTCGGTGCTTCCTTGATGCAATAACAAGGCAATAAGCCAACTTCTCTAGTTTCGGATAATTCCTTTCAGCTCCAGTCAATCGTTTGCTGACGTAGTATACTGGCTTCTGTATCCTGTCTTCTTCTCGAATTAAGGCAGCGCTGATAGCGTTTTCTGATATCGCCAAGTATACATACAACTTCTCATGATCAATAGGCTTTGACAAGATAGGTGGTGTGGATAGATGCTAAACTAGTGCTTGGAAAGTGCCCTCACACTCCGTGGTCCATTTAAAGTTTCGTTTTCCTTTTCGGATCAGATCGAAGAAAGGAATGCATTTGTTAGTGTACTTTGAAATGAACCTCTTCAATGCTGCTACTTTCCCATTGAGACTCTGGACTTTTTTTTATAGTTTTCGGAGTTTCAAGATTTCTGATAGTCCAGATCTTCTCAGGATTAGCTTCGATCCCTCTAGCATTGACGATAAACCCAAGGAATTTTCCGGATGCAACTCCAAAATGACATTTCAGTGGATTCAGCTTCATTCTGTATTCTCGAAGTATGTTGAACATAGTTTCCGGGTCTTTAATATAGTCAGTGGAAAGTCGTGACTTCACAAGCATGTCGTCTACATATACTTCCATGGTTTTCCCGATTTGATTGGCAAACATCCGATTGACCAATCGTTGATAAGTAGCCCCGGCATTCTTGAGTCCGAATGGCATAACTTTGTAGCAATAAAGTCCCAGATTGGTTACGAAGCTGGTATGTTCTTGATCAGGTAAATGCATTAGTATCTGATTGTAGCCAGAATATGCATTCATGAAGGATAAGAGCTCATGTCCAGCCATTGAGTCTACGAGCTGATCAATTCTGGGAAGCGAGAAACTGTCTTTAGGACAAGCTTTATTCAGATCGGAATAATCGACACATGTTCTCCATTTTCCGTTCGACTTTCGGATGAGCACGGGATTCGATACCCATCCGGGGTATAGCGCCTCTCGAATGAATCCGTTTGCTTTAAGCTTTTCTACTTCTTCTTTAAGGGTGGCAGATCTCTCTGGATCCATACCTCGCCTTTTCTGTTTGACCAGGACATGCCGCGGGTCAATATTCAGAGTGTGGCTCGCGATGTCTGGCGAGATCCCACATATATCAGAATGCGTCCAGGCGAATACATCAAGATTCGCCCGTAGAAATTCAACCAATTCCTTTTGAGTCTTCTGGCTTAGCTGAGAGCCAATCTTTATCATCTTTGAATCATCATCATTGTCGATTGGGACATCAATCGTCAGTTCGGCCGGGGACGCTTGACTTTCTTTAAATTCTCCTTCATCTTCAGTTTCTCTTGGGTCAAGATCCCTTTGGAATTGGTTGGGGTGCCCGGGCCTAGGCCTAGGCGTTAATTGTCAATTATCAGCAAAACGGACGCAGAGAGATTCCTCTACGCCCTTTCCTTTCTCCTTTCGCTGTGCCTCCCGCAGCTTGGCAACATAACAGGCTCTCCCAGCAGCGTGATCTCCCTGAATGATTCCCACTCCACGATCAGTGGGAAACTTTAAAGTCAAACACCACGGAGAAATGGCTGCCCTGAATTCAGCGAGGGCCGGTCAGCCCAAGAAAGCATTATAAGGGGAGTCTATGTCCAACACAACGAACTGCAATATCCGCACTCTCCGGCGTTCTCCAAATCCCAACTCCACTGGTAGTTCCACTACTCCAGTGGGTATAGTAGCACTCCCATTGAAACCATGGATTCGAGATTGACAAGGCTTCAAATCTTTGGCTTCCATTCTCATTTGATCATAAGCTCGTTTAAACATAATATTCACAGAGCTTCCACTGTCAACTAAGATCCTCTTCATCCAAGCATGACCTACTTGAGCTGAGATGACCAGTGGATCGATAGTGGGGGATTCGACTTTATCAGCGTCTCTGTTTCTGAACACGATGTCATCTGTCATCGTCTTCTGTCGTTTGGCCGGAGCCCCTTCATCAAAACTACTATAACACTCGAAGTCCGCATGCCTGATAGAGCTGGCATACGACTCCATTTCCTTCCAGCTTTGGTCTGCTGGATGAGGACCACCACTTATTGTATTAATAACCAACCTCTCACCAGTACGAGCGGGCTCCTCCTGCCTTTCTTGATTTGACGCATGATTCTGATTCGATGGGCCCGCACCTCCTGACTGCGGCGCCCGCACATACTGATCCAACTTTTGTTCACGTATCAATTTCTCAATGAGATCTTGTAAATGACGGCAGTCGTTTGTATTATGGCCATAACTTTCATGGAATCTACAAAACTTCCCTGTTTGAACTTGCCTTTCTATCGACGGCTTCGGGGCAGGTTTCTTGTATTGCATGGTACTACAAGTTTGCAAATACACATTTTCCAGCGGCGTATTCAATGAAGTATAATTGTCAAACATGGGAGCTCTACGTCATGGACCACGACTTTGATCTCGCTTTTTACCTTGATTTCCACTATCCCTCTGCTGATTCTGTTTATTTTGAATATTCAACTGAACTTTTCCGGAACTCTCCCAGGATTGTTTAACGGCGATGTTACTCTGAATCCCTTTGATGTTAGGCCCTGCGTCATCATGCTTCCTAGACTGTTTCGCATCCTCCCTTCTCAAGAATTGGGCTGCCTTGGAATAGAAACAGTCCAATGACGTAGGCGGCTTCCCAGCTAACCAATTTCCAAACTTGGAATCAGGATCAATCCCCTTAGTCAATGCCATCAGGATAGAGTTGTCATTGGGATTGCTTATTTCTGCGCACGCAACATGAAATCGCTCCAAGTAACGTCTAAGTGTTTCTCCAGGGGCTTGAGTAACACTGGACAGAGTGTTAACATCTTTAGGCCTTGCTACGTGCATACAGAATTGCTCAACAAACTTGGTGGCCATCTGGTCAAAATTAGAAATGGATCGTGGTGGTAAACAAGTAAACCACATAGTAGCAATGCCCCTAGGGAAATAGGTAAACTACGGCATTTAATTGCATCGTTACCTCTCGCAGCATTCATCAGCCATTCATACTTCAGGATGTGTTGGTTAGGATCAGAACTTCCTTCATAGACTGGCAAAGTTGGCATCCTGAAGCGCCGAGGTGGTTCAGCATATAATATGTCATCGGTGAAAGGGGTATGACTCCGGGAGATTCCCCAATCGTCGTTAGTGAGACCCTGACTTTCATGGATCATCTGACGAATCATCGTCGGTATATCCGGCATCTGGATATTTGGAGGATGTTGTGCCAAGGTGTGGTCGGGTTCCACAGCGCGAGTCTGGACCGGACGTGGACGACGGTCCGTGCCTCGCCTCCTTGGTTCAACGTTTTCAGGGACGTAAGGTTCTGGAGTATGATCTCTTTGGTGACGATGCGGATCAACTTGATTTCTAGCATCAACTCCTTGTTCTGTAGTGGTGGTGGTAGCAGCAAGGTTGCCTGTGACATGGTAAGGAGCAGCACCTCCTCGGGATGAAGGTCCGGTATGATGGCTAGCGGATGGTCCAGTTTTGGGTTGTCCTAGACTCAAGGCAGGTTGGTGTCCTGTGGCCTGGGTGTAGCTTACATCCAGCTGTGGGCGTGTGGATCGGTGATGATCGTCAGATGAGGCTGAACTCTCCGTGGAAGAATAAGAACCTTGATCTCTTCTGGATCTTCTACGCCTTTGGCGATTCAGCTGGTTGGACAACTCTGTGTTGGCGTGCAATTGTTCAGTTAGCTGTTGCCGACTCTGGGTCAACTCTTGAAGCAGCATCTGAAACTCTTGTCTGGTGACCGGGCCTGATGGATCTGAAGGTCCGGCAGCATCTTAGTTGGATGGAGGCAATTGCACGGGATTATGTCTATCCCGTCCTTCTTGATCTGCAGCTGTAGAGGCAGTTCGTGTACTTACCATGATGAATTGATGAAAGTACTTTCCTAGATCTGATGCAAATCTGAATAGAATGGAGGGGCTTCAAGGTCTGAGATCTGGATCTTCTTCTTGGATTTATGCAATCCGGTATCGACAGGAGATCCAAGGAGCAGGAGAAAAATTAGGTTTTCTCTCAGTGGAAGCACCAAAGTGTTTGTACCAAAATTGGGCACAACACTCTTCGGAAGTCTTTGAAGACATAAAATGAAGAAATTAAATGGAAAAAGAGGATTATCTAACAAAAACTCCAAAAACAGATAATGAAAGTAATTAAAACGCATAGAAACACAAAAATTTAGAGTGGTTCGGCGTATTGCCTACGTTCACTATGAAGTTGATTGCTTTATTGATGTTTCTTTGATGATTACAATTGATTACAGCAGGTTACAGCAGATAATAATGAATTACAGCAGTAAAATTTGTTAGCAGCAGTAGCAATGGAGTTTAGAGTTGAATCTGGCAGAGTCTGGGCGTTAGAGAATTCAAAAGATCAAAGATCCTTTTTTTGTTGGATCTGGGGCTCTATTTATAGGTGTAGGAGGCTGATATTTCGCTCAGATCCCGGGAGACTTCTTCTGGCACGTGAGTGGGCCCGCGCGACCAAACCCACGAAGTTTCGACCCGATCCGTGATCGATACGAACGGATTTCATATCGATCAAGATTTCGTCCAATGGAGTTGAAATTTGATGTGTACGTTCTTTAGCACGTGCGTAAGCTCCTGTGAAAATTTGGTGGCATTTGGACTTGTGGATCTCAAGTTATGATCGATTCGAAATGGAGTTTCTCGGCACGCTGTTAACTTCGAATCGATCATTTCGAATCGATCATTTCGACTCGATCAGTTCGAATCGATGGTCGTGTGTGATCAGGTGGTGACGTGGCATGCATTCTTCGGATCGACCCACCTTCTTTGCCGAGTTGATCGAGTCATTCCAGGACTCTCGCCTTGTTCGTATCGAGGCACTTGTCTTGTTCGAATCGATGGAAGGTGACCCTTGTTTCGTATCGATGGAGAACACATGGAATAATTCAACTGCGTGGCCTTTTTCGTATCGATTGTAAATGATTCCATTTGATCGATACGAAGTTGACATGGCCAGATGGACTCGAACACTGGTAGCCCGATCGATATGAATAACCATGACGTGGATCGATATGAACAAGGACTTCTCGATGGATACGAAGTAACTGGGTTTGAAGGATACGATCAGTGGTTTCTCGATGGATACGAAGTAAGGTCAACTGATGGATACGAACTATAGAAGCTTGATGGATTCGAACAAAGCTCTTCAGGCGATGGATGCGAAGTGGACTCTGGTGATGGATGCAAACCTGATCGATTCGAACTAGGGCCTTCTGATCGATATGAAGCTGATCGATTCGAACAGAGGCCTAGCCGATCGATACAAAATAGAGTGGATCTCCCTCGACTTGTATCGATCGTATCTTGAGCATATTAACTCCGATTGATTTGAAACTTGGAACGTTGACTTTCACGGCTTTGCTCGTCGTGTCTTGTCGATTGTACCTTGATCCGGACTCGGACAAAATTCGTCGATATCCATAGTGAGCCTGCATATAACCGATCTCTAAGATGAACCGTCATTGGTTTCTAGTCAAGTTCTTGGTGTCACGGCCTTGCCAAAAGGCGGGATAACACAATAGTTAATCTAAGTCTTTGTCTCCATTAAACTTCCAAGTCCTTTATACACTTTTCTCTCCATACTCCAGAAGTCTTTGAACATTTTAGGAAAATCTATAGTGCGGGGTGCTGCTTCAGCAGGCGGGGCAGTGCGTGCTACTGGTGCAGCTTGTTGAGGAATGGGAACTTGCCATACATGCCTCAGATATTTTTTGAACCAATCAAGCATCCCTCAGATAGCGGGTATCTCTTAAGTAGAGAGGTTCCCAGCTTTAGAGGAATGATTTTCAGCCATAATCTACTATTTGTACGTTTAACTTTTAGTTATGACTTCCTAAGATAGTATTAATAGTTGAAATAAAGGATTTTTCTAGCGTGATTATGTATGTTCAATTAAGTGTATATATGTACAACAGTGTTTTTGAAAAATACCTTCAAAAATAATAAGTACGCACTCATATGTACACCTATACACATTGATGGGTCACCTAAGCTCTGATACCAAATGTAACAACCCGCCTCGAAACAGGCCAAATTTTCAACCCAGTAAAGGCCCATCGAACCTTAGACCCATTCTAAAGCTGGTTGTTAGTTGGTAAAATTGATACAATAAACTTTACATGGAGCTACCTATTTATGCTATCAAAATATCACATCGGAAAGGATTAAATATAATATCATAAATAGTCCCATTTTATAAGGATTCAAACCCTAGAATAACTGCCATAAAATGATAGATAACTGCCATTAGACTTTGCCTCCGCCTTCATCTCCTAAAATAAGTATCATCTTCTCTAACCCGTGTTGTAATGAGGAGGGAGTCAGAATAATAATGTATGGTGAATAAAATCTCAAGCCTTTCCATAATAGTATTTGGGCAGTATAATATAGATGAGAATATGTCTTACGCTTCCTAATTATATCCTATATAAAATACTTCCAACTATAAGCCCTAATGCCCTTTCAGTCCAATTCCATAACCCATACTTTTCTAATCCAACTCTATAACTTACTTTCAACTTTAGGCCAAAGATCCTTCCCAATCCCATGCATCTACCGTCAATCATGTCCTAACAATGTGAGAGAAAGTATTTAAGCCACTTAATACATTTTTCAATGGGAATTTGGCAAACTTTGACCATTTAATACTTATATCTTGAGAAGGTCCTTGCCATTTGATAACTAACCCAAGGCGAACCCCTTTCTGGTACTCTCTAGTTGACATCGTATGAAATCTCATTAAGCCACTTGATACTTCTTTATCAAAGAGGTGGACCCTACAATAGACAATTAATACCTCAAACCCAAAGTGGACCCTTCCCGAGATTTTCCACTATCGTGCCTAAATGATAACCTCGACCATTTAATACTTCATAAATAAGGAGGAGGCAAACCCTGCAACAATACTTAATACCCCCGGCCCCAAAGTAGGTCCTATGTATTATGACCCATAACCTAAACCATTATGTCTAACATTAGTCCATCTATTTGTAGGCGTTGGAGCTAGATTAACTAGGCAGGCTTATGCTATAGAATTGGCACTAGCCTTGCATCCATATGTACTTATTATAGGAGATATCTCACATCAGTACCAAAGTCACACTGTTGGTTGCTAGAATAGCTGGGAAATCTTCTATGTGCTTTTGACCGATCTCGCCTCCCTGTAACTTAGTCATAATTTCCACTCTCCTAACATACTACCATATATACCTTACTACATTTTTCATTAAGGCCTTATAAGGCAATCCCCTTATTCCGCCTTTAATTGTAAATTACTTTCCATAATTATCTAAACTTCTTTCCTAAGAGGTTTAATACTAATTACTAACCTATTTTTACCATGCGATTAATACATTATTAATCATACGTTATTTATACACTAATACACACACACAAATGTAACTAAATACCCCTAAATGTGCAAAGAATTTGCATTCTACACTAATATATATATATATATATCATATGTTATTAATCATACGTTATTTATATGCTAATAAACTATAGGCCCTTCAAAATAAAATCTTAAAATATTTTCGATTGATTTGTTAAGTTATCCATTTAATTAAAACTCCAGTATTGACTATGTATGTTTAACTAGTGCAACTTTTCGAGTGAAACTCTACTTGAAATATATCGTCGAAAATTCGAATTCCATATATAGACCTTAGTCCAATCATTTATTACTATGCTAACATCACTTTTCCATAATATTAAAAATAAGATAATTTAATTTTAATTCACTTAACCAAATTATGAACTCCATTTTTTATCCATTCAGAAACTTTCCTATTAAATTTTTAATCTTCTCCTATTATCATATGCCAAAATGGTATATCAATGGGTCTAGCATTTTTTTCTTAGAGAGGAAGGAATCAAAATTCAATTTTAAATGTCTATGAGATTCCTAGTTAGATGGTAGGCAACGACTAATCATTGGGAGACTATCAGGATCACATCCTACGACAAGGCCGTGCCCAGTTTGCCACTCCTTATCTAAGTCAGCCTCTCAATCTTCATCCAATATCATCCTATAACAACTAATCAAATCTATTATCAAAATTAGTCCAAACACCAAAAGAATTAGTACATACGTGTCACCATAGGACTCTACACCACATAAACAATTTCAAGTCGTGGAAAATCATAAATAGAATGGTCGATCCTCTAGATGGATGCGACACCAAAACAAATTTATGGACCACATGAGATTTACCATATAAATTATCTACCATAACCCCAAATCAAAAGTAATGACTCACCTCTAATCATGATCTACTCCTCTTCTTTTGAGCAATTGATGGTAGAATTGCACTTGGGATCACTTCCAGTGCATAGGCTTTCACTAGTTTTGTAACACCCCATAGAATAAACGGTAATTAATAAATAATTATTAAGGCTCAAAAATAGAATTTGAGCATATGTCAGAATTTGGCTAAAAAACTTGCATCATTGTGTTCATGGTGATTTTCTAAGCAACTTTCATATCTGATGTTTTGTGGTCGAAGTTCAAATGAAGAAATTATCAACGTTTGAAGTTTTAAGATAAAAAATAACTATAAAGAAATAAAAAGGAAAATAAATAGTATTAACCACATGGGTTGCACCGATCGGCCCCCCTCCTTGGGTTGGTTGGCCGCCCAGAGGGTAGCGGTGATCGGTTGAACAAATGGTGGCAAGGGTTGTACCTTGGCCTACTAGCCTGAATTTAATTAAATTAACTCTAACAGATACGATTGATTCGAGCGACTATAATTACAGGCCCAACCCCTCACTTTTTTCTCATATTTCTTTTCAGTGCAGTAGAGCTCTGCCATTTTTTCTTCTCCACTATTTCTAGAAATTATAAAACTACTATTATATATATATATGTATGTATGTATATTAGAGAAGGGCGGAAAATAAAAGAGAAGAAGAAAATGGGTGAATCAACTCTACGAAAAAGGTAAATTCTATAATTATAAATCTATATTCCACTTTATTCAAATCTTCTCTCAGGTCTGTAATTCTAATGGGTATGTATATGTCATATTATATATATTTTTGGATTGAAAAGGAAAAAGGCATCAATTAAATTGATGAATTCGGATTTGGGAGATTTGGAAAGCTCGAAAGGTGAGTGGGAAATTATATGATTTATGTATAACACTAAAATTTATATTGTCAAATTTTAATTAATTATTATGCCTATGTAAGATCTATCAAGTTTAGGTTTAAAATGAATGTACTCAATTGAAATCTCGCTTATATATTTTGTAAGTTAGGTAATTGGAATGTAATGGTATATACACCATAATCTAAAAATTTGGAAATCAGCCCCTAAATTTTTTAAGGTAGAATGTTGATTAATTATAAGATTATTCCAGATTTATGATAATTGGGTTGTAAATTATTAATATTCATTTGGGTTGCCCTAATTTGACCTGGAATGTGAATTTTTATGTTTAATTCTATTGGGAGCATTGTGGATATGATATAGTATTATCTATTTCCATGTAAATTTCCATAAATAATCTAATTCCACAACTATGTATACAACGTATGTCGTTTGGAATAATAAGGAATATACCAAAATGAAAGAGATGTGTAAAATATAGATGTTCTTCTCCGTAGTTTGCACTGACTATTTCAATAAAAGAAAAGAGATAATTCCTTATAATCTTAAATATGGCAAAAGTTTCACTTTTAGGTAATTTATGGAATTTTATAATGGTAATTCTTTTTGTGAAGGATAGCTCTAATATATTTAAATGTGGAAATGAATGGTCTTTATAGAATATACATATAAGTGTATATTCTGGAATTACTAAGCATGGGGATTAATGAGTTAGAAATAGGAATGCGCACACACACATATAACTGAGCCTACCGATTAAAAATATAAATATACATAAGGAAATGAATAAAGAATAATAAATAAATATACGACGGTACTTATATTAGTCATAATTAGGATGACTAGATTTTAATGGCATCATAAACCATAGGTGTAACGAACCACTTTTCCGTACAGTCTAAGCCGACAATAAACTGCACTTGTCAACTCAAATTGAACAAAACAGCGGATTGTTAGAGGTGAAGAAAAAAAGGTAAAAGAAGAAACAGAAAACAACAACACAGAATCTCACAATCGCAGCGGAACAAAATATAATATATAATAATAGATTTTAAATACAAGAACTGTACTGTTAATATACATACCATTATCAGAGTACAATAGGCAATAATCAATCTGGACAGTTTAATAACTTGTCCTCACACAACGGATATACAAATCAAGTACGGAAATATGTCTTTGTCATCCAGCTCGTCTCTTGAGCTCCATAACATCCTATCCTGAATCTATAATACTCGGTTTGACCTGAGCATTATAATAAAATAACACCCGAGTCAGTCTGGAAAACCAACGTGAGAAAACACACTCAATTGAATTATTAACTTTTATCAAAATCCTTTGAAAACAAAGGTATCATGTAAGACCACATCACACATAAACACGATGGGTTTTTACCTTACGATAACCAAAACAATTTTTATTAAAATCATCTGATATTAAAATAGTGTATATAGAAAGTAAATAGGAAATAACTGAAATGCTTGCATATCACGTTTCAGCATAGTTGGGCACAATCAAAACCATACGGCGCTTATTAGAGAATGGATTCCATACAATGATTGGGCTACTAGGGTACTACCCATCACAGTACACCTCTAGAAAAATGTACCGAGGACCTCGCCAGGATCCCCTGCCACACAAGACCGGCCTACCCCTAACCTGGACAGCATCGAATATGTTATCACCCCGGGTGTTCCCACCCTTAAAATCAAGCACTCACTTTTCCATGCACAACCATATCCATAATTTATAATATGTCCGAGGGTACCTAGAATAGTGATAACATACCCTAATTGGGTGCGACCCACTTAGCCTTGCTGCAACTTCCCTGTTTTAGTCATTCCCGGTTGATGAGGCTTGAGGCTAACGTTTACCTTTCAAGAACAATTTCATATAGAATGCTCATCGTCCTCCAATGACGATGTTCTGACAGCATTCGTCCAAACAAGTTGTCACAGGTCTGGACAAGCCGAATCCCCATCTTCATTATCTTCACGATATCCATTCATAACGCTCAAATCGAATCGAAGTGGTTTTCGAATAATTAAATATGATCCCGGTCTCTTCGAAACGATCAACGAAATTGGCCAATATTTGATAGTCAGTTATTTAACTATTAAATAACATCCATAAGCAGTCACTAGGCCCATATTATAAATTTCTCAAACATTTATTTTCAAAATATCTTTATAAGATATATATTCAGATCTCTTCCAATATTCCAACATTTGAAAACAATTTCAAACACTTATCCATAATAGGATATTTTAAACCATTTCAACACTTAGAATATTTCCGAATTCAATTTACAACACTAAGAAAAAATTATTTCTATATATAAATCATTTCACACTTAAAATATTTTCCAAAACCCTCTTTTCAATTCTTAGGAGAATATTTCATAACTTATCTCCTAATCTGCGGAGTTATCAATATATTTCTTCTTATAATTGCCAAAACCGATTTATACTCATTTATAAATCCAACCAACAATTTTAAACTTCTTTTATGATTTCAAATTTCATTTTTGAAGTTCCCATATTCAACATTTTTGAAATTCCATTTTCTCCAAACCCTTATAAAATACCTCTATCAAAATCACATCCAATTTATAAACCCCGTTTACGAACCCTATATATATATATATAAGATAAGTATTTCTAAAGAATAATATTTTTTAAAAAAATATTTAAGTAATTATTTAAATTAGCTAAACATTTTGAATAAACATCGCCAATTCATTTCTAATTTATTTTTAAAATAAAACCAATCGATTTACAAAGCTTATTATAAACATGTGAATTCATTTCAATAAATATTAAATATTTGAATAATCCATTTTTCCGAAATATTTCAATACTAACTAGTTTTAAATTACATAGTTTAATAAATAAAAAATTTCTTTTAAAAACAAGCTTAACCTCTTAATAAAAATATATTTTTAAATCTCAATAACCAATTCCAATTTATAAATCCCTCTCGATTCACAACACATCGACTTCATTCTGATTCCCTAACCATTCTCACTTTTCAAAATAGAATCCACTATTTTTTTCAAAAATCTATTTTTCATATCTCGATATAAATTCACCCTGTGAAATTATATTCCAATTTATCAATTAATTTTCATTTTCCCTTGTTTATAAACATCGTTTATAAATTTATAACTCCTTTGAGTTTCACTTGTTTATAAAACTAATCCCATTTATAAAATCTCATTTTATAAATCCATTTCTTAATAAATTCAATATATTTCATAAGTCTATTTAAAATATCGATTTCAACTCTTTTTCATATTTTCCAAAAATATCGTTTAAAAATCCATCATTTAAAAATCATCTATACAAATTATTTTAAAAGCTCTATTTAAAATATTTTTACGAATAGTTAAATACAAACCAAAAGAAATTATCATTTTTATCAAAATCAATTTCTTTAAAAATAAATCCAAATTTCGATATAAATATTTTTATATTCAAAATATCCTTTTAAATCCTTTCAAATTCCAAAAATAATATTTCTGGTATTTAAAATACCAAAAGTTAGGCCAGTGCTACCATAACATCCAATAATTCCCATCACAACAATAATCTATAACAGATTATTCTAACACATCATATATTATTATATATGAAAACAATCAATATAAATTTTGAGGAAGCCAGTTGGATCCCTCCAACCTGTTTCTCTTCTTCCATAGATGTTAATACAACATAAAAATACTAATCCCACTTCGAGGGAGATATCATAGTATATAGGGTCATCTGCTATTATGCGGGGCGCATAGGGTCTCATCCGCTCCAATATGCGGGAATATATCCAACTACTAATATATATACTAATATATATATATATAACATAACATCCAACAAATAATATAATTTATCTATTCATCCAATGATTAATTATAAAATTAAACCAGTAATCCAAATGAGTGAGATTTACTCACCTTGATTTTTATTTGCAATCCATTCCAATTTTAATTCCATCACGTAGATTTCCCAGCTACGAATTCCACACGAATGATTTATTTATTTTGGACCTCGTATGTGTTTGATATTGGTAAATGAACATTTGATTTAATTTAAATTAATTAACTGAAATCAATAACTATTTAAATTAATTACCTCCCTAAACACGTTCGACTTCCATAGGTTCCACGTGCGACTTGCTTTCCAGAATTTTGAATACCAGATCGTGTTACCTCACATCGTCGCAGCATCTCTTCCTCAATTTTAAAACTTCCGCTTCCCTCCAGTAATCAACTTCCCCATGGCTGACCTCAAACATCTGGTCCTTCAACAACAAAGAGGAATACTTGGTTATATCTCTTTCGACATTCCAGATGATTCCATTAGCCCTTGGCTCAACAGTGCAGCTTCTTAAAAGCTCGACTTTGGAGAGCTACATTTCGAGAATTCTATCGAATTGCCTGCCATGACATTTCCACATCAAAGCCCACATCCCGATGAACATGACTGACCATCGTTACCTCCACTCGACTACGACTTCCACTCGCCTCATACCAGTGTCGCACCTCCATGAATGCCAAGTTCCCTGATTCCTACACACGCGACCTTCTCCTTCACGTTTCTAGGCATCGCGACTTCGAACCCATTGACCGAACCTACTCCTCCAGCTGCGAGCGTGAACGTGGTCCGCCTAGCTCCACCTGACCTCACGAACTCCGCTCAACCATCATGCCCCTATATTCGACTTCGATTTAAAATTGCCTACCCTCTTTTTTTACTTCGAATTTTTGAATAGAGGGATGAGGAGAAGGAGAACTCGTGATTTCTTTATGCCCTCTTTTTTTTCTTTTTCCCTTTACGAATTGATTTTTGAACAGAAGGAAAAGAGAATTTCCGTATAAAAACAAAAAAGGGGAAAGAGAAAGGAAAGCGCATATGGAAGCTTGCTTCAGAATATAGAGTGGCTGATAAAACGTTTTTAGGCTGCTGATGTGAATGAATATGACAATATATATATATATATATATATATATATTAAAAATTCCAAATGTATAGATATTTTATTCGAACCCCTATCGAGGCGTGCTGCTTGGCGTTCCTAATGTTATACCGCTATTCTAAACCCAACTGAACAAGTCCCGAGTCCCAATTCGATCGTATGGAGAAGATAGCTTTTTAAATCGACTATTTAAAATTAAATTCAATTAAATTATCTCTAGGAGTTTTCAAATCGTACGACCAACCGGTAAATCCAAACATTATGAAATTTGAAATCTGATAATAACACACTATTACGGATCTAAAAGAACTAGTTTCGTCGAATTCTGAGACTGTGCCCCGGATCGCTATTTTAACGCGTCGATTAAATCAACGATTTCAAAAATTAACGAAATCACTTGAATTTCTAGTTTTAAAACCTTCCAACTCAATCATAATTCCAAATCCAATATTTAAAACCATTTAAATATACAAAATTAAATGTCAAAAAATCCGGGTCGTTACATTCCTCCCCCTTAAAAGAATTTCGCCCCCGAAATTGCTAAGGCAGGAAAATGCTCCAAACTCATTAACTTAACAAAACCCACTTAGTTAAAACTTGACATTCACTTTTCTAAACCCTTGAGTTTCATCCCAACATTTAGATTCCACTTCAGATTCAAAACCCTTTCTTTCAATTTCAAAAACCACCCTTTTTGGTTAATAAAAAAAAATTTCAAATTTTTTCTAACACCCAAAATTTCGGAATTTTTTTGGCAGAGTCTCCTTTGTACGGAGGACCTTTTGCAATATGAAAAGAGAGATAAAAATATATACATCGACCCACATGGTCGAAGAACAAAATATATAACAATATCTATATTTTTGCGGTATTTAATCCGAAAACGTACCTTATATTAGCATTTTTAAGCGAGCGGCTTATTTAATATGCAATTTGCGCAATCAAACTCAAGCAAAACAGCTCCATGTACCTGTACTTACTCAATTTTGAACACGTAAGTACCAAAACATGAAATTTTAATAACATTTCTTTTATTTAGCTAGTTAAACACATAAATTTCATAAACAATGCATTCTAACATATAATCATAAGCAATTATAAGTTCCGATACTAATTTAATTACTTCCAATCGATCCATATATCATTTCATTCAATTCGAATGATTTACAACCAAATTATTTGCATTCAATCCATATATATATCCAAACAAATTCATATCCATCCCAAATTGATTTCAAAATAAAGTTATTCACTTTCCGTTTATTCGCAGAGTTTTATTTACTTTCGTTTACGTCAAACGACAATTTTTCTATGCAAATTCGGTGATATTCATTTAATAAAATAATATTTTAGTTTATAGCTATTTTAAATTAATTCCAAATCAATTTATATTTGATTCTATTCCATTTCAATTTGATTCTCAATCAATTTATTTATATTCCATTCATATCCACATTCGTTATATTCAAATCCATTTTATTAAGCTCGGAATCATTCCATGCTAATTTATTTATGAACCATTTCATACATTTATTTAAGCCAAGCTTCCATCAAAAATTATTAACTTAAGTTAATTCATTTATTTTCAATTTATTTAACTATATAACTTAAGTTCATTACTCTTGCAACCAAATTCCATTTCAATTTTTGATTGATTCTTATTCAATAAAATTCATTCCATTTACTAATTAATTTAATTAGTTCATTCACTCAATCCATTCCAAATTTTAATTTCAAGCTCGAATTTATTTTAAACAACACCCACGACCATATTCAATTTATTTACACTTAAATTGAATTTTCTTATAACTCAAGTTATCATCATTTCAAACCATTTCCATTTTATTCGACGGCATTTCAAAATATATTTAATTTTCTTACTTTTAAGTCAAATTCTCTTTATAACTCAAGTTTCAATTCCAATATTCCATTTACTAACTAACCCATCTAATTGGTTAATTACATTTTCCATTTCACAATTAGATTTTTATTCCAAAAATCACTCCATTTAATTTAATTGAGTTCAATTTCATTTTCTAATTCAAGTTTGGATTTTATTTCTTCACTTTAAAATATCACACCATTTTTATTTTGGTTGTTTTATTCCACTTTTCAATTTTAAAAGTTACACAGCTTGTTTATCACATTTCCATCAATTCCATACTCGAGTATATCCACATTTTATTATTTACTCAAGATTTACATCACTTCATAGCTTAAATATATATTTATTCCATAAATTCCAATTTTGTAAGCTATTCAATTTATTTATTCACAGTTCCATAAATTTCCACTTAAATTTTTATTCCAATCAAAATTTTATAACTTATAGTTATTTAGTCACTTTACAATCCAAGTTTATATATTCCATTCAATTTTTATTTAACTTGCATAAGTTAAATTTTAATTTCACACAATTCATTTGAATTTAATCAAGTAAGAATTTAATTCCATTCAACTTCATATCTCAACTTTTAGATTTCTTTTCTTACATATGCCATTTTCCAAATTATAAGTTCAAAAACTTCTTATATAATTCTTTCACACTTCATTTAGATGAAATTCCAGAATTTAAACACCCGGATTTATTTTTAAATCGTTTGGAAATCACACAAATACAAATCTTTTTGTTTCAACAAACCATTCCCCTGAAAATTTTAAAATCAAACTCGGTTTTACCCAAAACAATTCCTTTCGTAATTATTTTTTAAACAAAACTTGTTTTCCCAACAAATCTAAAATAAATCAATTACGGTAGTAATCCGTCACTTAGAAACTCGAAAATGAACACCGATGATGTCGCGATCATCATCAAAATTATTTTCCAGCGACTGTAGTGAGTTCAGAGCTTTTATTCTCCCAAAAGACTTTTTAAAACATTTTCTATTCAAAAATATATCCAAATAATATTACTATTATTCATTTCAAAATACTTCGTAAAACATTTCCAAAAACCTCCGGGATTTAATTTTCCCATTTCCGGTTTGAATCAATTTTTAGTTTTAACTCATTTGTATAATTCAGACTTATACAATTTAATTTTGGTTTTTATAAACCATTTCCAATTTTATAACTTTGTTTTGATTATATAATGATAACCAAACACGCCAATATACTATAATAATTTTAGAAAATTATTTATTTTATATCAAAATATAATTTGGGTAAAATTATTTCATTTACCCTCTCCCAAAACCATACTGTGTCGAATTACTCTATTCAAGTGTTTAGAAACCCTTATCGATGTCGTGGCGTCCCACTACTCGGCCAGAATTTATATACCACTCAACAGATTAATTAACACAATATAAAACCATTTTATATTCACTAACAAATACGTGCTCATATCTATTAATACTCTCAACTCATTCTAGGGTACTGCTGACCCTATCTCTAATGAGTAATCCCCACCAAAGCCAAGGTTCTCACTTAACCTTCAGCTTTGATACCACTTTGTAATGACCCACTTTTCCGTACAGTCTAAGTCGACAATAAACTGCACTTGTCAACTCAAATTGAATAAAAAAGTGGATTGTTATGGGTGAAGAAAAAAAAGGTAGAAGAAGAAACAGAAAAAAAAACAACATAGAATCTCACAATCGCAGCGGAACAAAATAAATATATAATAACAGATTTTAAATATAAGAACTGCATTGTTAATATACATACCATTATCAGAGTACAATAGACAACAATCAATCTAGACAGTTTAATAAATTGTCCTCACATAGCGGAAATACAAATCAAGTATGGAAATATGTCTTTGTCATCCAGCTCGTCTCTTGAGTTCTGTAGCATCCTATCATGAATCTGTAATGCTCTGTTTGATCCGAGCATTATAATAAAAAAACACTCGAGTCAGTCTGGAAAACCACCGTGAGAAAACACACTCAATTGAATTATTAACTTTTATCAAAATCCTTAGAAAACAAAGGTATCTTTTAAGACCACATCACACATAAACACGACGAGTTTTTACCTTACGATAACCAAAACAATTTTTATCAAAATCGTCTGATATTATAATAGTGCCTATAGAAAGTAAATAGAAAATAGCTGAAATGCTTGCATCTCACATTTCATCATAGTTAGGCACAATCAAAACCGTACGGCGCTTATTGGAGAATGGATTCCATTAAATGACTGGGCTACTGGAGTACTGCCCATCACAGTACACCTCTAGAAAAATGTACCGAGGACATCGCCGTGATCCCTTGCCACACAAGACCGGCCTACCACTAACCTGAATAGTACCGAATATGTTATCACCCCAGGTATTCCCACCCTTAAAATCGAGCGCTCACTTTTCCATGCACAACCATATCCATAATTTAAAATATGTCCGAGGGTATCTTGAAAAGTGATAACATACCCTAATTTTAGTCATTTCTGGTTGATGTGGCTTGAGGATAACATTTACCTTTCAAGAACAATTTCACTTAGAATGCTCATCATCCTCCAATGACGATGTTCTGACAGCATTCATCCATACAAGTTGTCATGGGTCTGGACAAACCGAATCACCGTCTTCACTATCTTTACGATATCTATTCATAACGCTCAAATCGGATCGAAGTGGTTTTCGGATAATTAAATCTGATCCCGGTCTCTTCGAAACGATCAACGAAATTGGCTAATATTTGATAGTCGATTATTTAACTATTAAATAACATCCATAAGCAGTCACTAGGCCCATATTATAAATTTCTCAAACATTTATTTTCAAAATATCTTTATAAGATATATATTCAGATCTCTTCCAGTATTCCAACATTTGAAAACAATTTCAAATACTTGTCCTTAATAGATATTTTTAAACCATTTCAACACTTAGAAATATTTCCGAATTCAATTTACAACACTAAGAAAAAAATATTTCTATATATAAATCATTTCACACTTAAAATATTTTCCAAAACCCTCTTTTCAATTCTTAGGAAAATATTTCATAACTTATCTCCTAATCTGCGGAGTTATCAATATATTTCTTCTTACAATTGCCAAAAACAATTTATACTCTTTTATAAATCCAACCAACAATTTTAAACTTCTTTTATGAATTCAAATTTCATTTTCGAAGTTCCCATATTCAACATTTTTGAAATTCCATTTTCTCCAAACCCTTATAAAATACCTCTATCAAAATCACATCCAATTTATAAACCCCGTTTACGAATCTCGAGAGAATTTAAAAATAAATTTCAATCACTGCAAAACCCTATATATATATAAGATAAGTATTTCTAAAGAATAATAATTTTTTTTTTAAAAATATTTAAGCAATTATTTAAATTAGCTAAACATTTTGAATAAACATCGCTAATTCATTTCCAATTTATTTTTAAAATAAAACCAATCGATTTACAAAGCTTATTATAAACATGTGAATTCATTTCAATAAATATGAAATATTTGAATAATCCATTTTTCCAAAATATTTCAATACTAACTAGTTTTAAATTACATAGTTTAATAAATAAAAATTTTCTTTTAAAAACAAGCTTAACCTCTTAATAAAAGTATATTTTTAAATCTCAATAACCAATTCCAATTTATAAATCCCTCTAGATTCACAACACATCGACTTCATTCCGATTCCCTAACCATTCTCACTTTTCAAAATAGAATCCACTATTTTGTTCAAAAATCTATTTTTCATATCTCGATATAAATTCACCCTGTGAAATTATATTCCACTTTATCAATTAATTTTCATTTTCCCTTGTTTATAAACATCGTTTATAAATTTATAACTCCTTTGAGTTTCACTTGTTTATAAAACTAATCCCATTTATAAAATCTCATTTTATAAATCCATTTCTTAATAAATTCAATATATTTCACAAGTCTATTTAAAATATCGATTTCAACTCTTTTTCATATTTTCCAAAAATATCGTTTAAAAATCCATCATTTAAAAATCATCTATATAAATTATATTAAAAGCTCTATTTAAAATATTTTTACGAATAGTTAAATACAAACCAAAATCAATTATTATTTTTATCCATATCAATTTCTTTAAAAATAAATCCAAATTTCGATATAAATATTTTTATATTCAAAATCACCTTTTAAATCCTTTCAAATTCCAAAAATAATATTTATGGTATTTAAAATACCAAAAGTTAGGCTAGTGCTACCATAGCATCCAATAATTCCCATCACAACAATAATCTATAACATATTATTCTAACACATCATATATTATTATATGTGAAAAACAATCAGTATAAATTTTGAGGAATCCAGTTGGATCCTTCCAACCTGTTTCCCTGAATCCACAGATGTTAATACAACATAAAATACCAATCCCACTTCAAGGGTATATCGCGGTATATAGGGTCATCCGCTATTATGCGGGGCGCATAGGGTCTCATCCGCTCCAATAGGTGGGAATATATCCAACTACTAATATATATACTTATATATATATATATGTAACATAACATCCAACAGATAATATAATTTATCTATTTATCCAATCATCCAATGATTAATTATAAAATTAAACCAGCAATCCAAATGAGTGAGATTTACTCACCTTGATTTTTATTTGCAATCCATTCCAATTTTAATTCCATCACGTAGATTTCCCAGCTATGAATTCCACACGACTGATTTATTCATTTTGGACCTCGTATGTGTTTGATATTGGTAAATGAACATTTGATATAATTTAAATTAATTAACTGAAATCAATAACTATTTAAATTATTTCCCTTTCTAAACACGCTCGACTTCCATAGGTTTCACATGTGACTTGCTTTCTAGAATTTTGAATACCAGATCGCGTTACCTCACCTTGTCGCCGCATCTCTTCCTCAATTTTAAAATTTCTGCTCCCTTTAGTAATCAACTTCTCCATGGCCGACCTCAAACATCTGGTCCTTCAACAAAAAAGAGGAATACTTGGTTATATCCCTTTCGACGTTCCAGATGATTCTAGTAGCCCTTGGCTCAACAGTGCAGCTTCTCAAAAGCTCGACTTGGGAGAGCCAGATTACGAGAATTCTGTCGAATTGCCTGCCACGACATTACCACATCAAAACCCACATCCCGATGAACAGGACTAACCATCGTCTCCCCCACTCGACTACGACTTCCACTCGCCTCATACCAGTGTCGCGCCTCCACCCTGTGAATGCCAAGTTCCCTGATTCCCATACATGCGACCTTCTCCTTCACGTTTCTAGGCATCGCGACTTCGAACCCATCGACCGAACCTACTCCTCCAGCCGCGAGCACGAATGTGCTCCGCCTAGTTCCACCTAACCTCGCGAACTCCGCCCAACCATCGTGCCCTTATATTCGACTTCGATTTAAAATTACCAGCCCCCTTTTTTTACTTTGAATTTTTGGACCGAGGGATGAGGAGAGGGGGAACTCGTGATTTCTTTTTGCCCTCTTTTTTTTCTTTTTCCCTTTACGAATTGATTTTTGAACAGAAGGAAAAGATAATTTGCATTTAAAAATAGAAAGGAGGAACGAGAAAGGATAGCGCATAGGGAAGCTTGCTTCAAAATATAGGGTGGCAAATAAAATGTTTTTAGACTGCTGATGTGAATGGATATGACAATATATATCTATTGAAAATTCCAAATGTAAAGATATTTTATTCGAACCCCTATCGAGGCATGCTGCCTGGCATTCCTAATGTTATACTGCTATTCCAAACCCAATGGAACAAGTCCCGAGTCCCAATTCGATCGTATGGAGAAGATAGCTTTTTAAATCGACTATTTAAAATTAAATTCAATTAAATTATCTCTAGGCATTTTCAAATCGTACGACCAACCGGTAAATCCAAATGTTACGAAATTTGAAATCCAATAATAACACACTATTACGGATCTAATGGAACTGGTTTTGTCGAATTCTGAGACTGTGCCCCAGATCGCTATTTTAATGCGTCGATTAAATCGACGATTTCAAAAATTAATGAAATCATTTGAATTTCCAGTTTTAAAACCTTCTAACTCAATCATAATTCCAAATCCAATATTTAAAACCATTTAAATATTAAAAAAATCTGGGTCGTTACAATAGGATTAGGAGGTTGTAATGGAAAATAGGTAGTAATCCCAAAAATTATGAATAATGATTGCAAAATTAGTAGGGCGGTGAATGTGCAGTTGATAGAGAGTTATAGAAATTGAATGGGGACATAAATGTATTGAATGAGATTGATTGTAGAATTTAATATGACATTTACGGGAAAATGGAATAGGCATAATAAGTGGAATTTGAAACGGATAATTAAATGTCAATAATGATTGTCGAATTTGAATAATAATGACCATTTATTATAGACAAATGACTTTTATGGGATGTAAGATGGAAATAAAGAATATATGTAATAAGCGTATAAAATAGAAATAGGTTCACAGCAAATAATTATGGGTATGCTAGTAAATAAACTTAGCATGAAATATAATTTTCGTAGTAGGAAATTATATAACCTCAATAAGATGTTTCGGACAAGCGTAATTTAGTGGGCCTAGCCCAATAATTAGGTTTAGGATAAATGGTTTGGTTTAGTATAGGTTAGGATGCCAAGTTAGTAAAGTTACACAATAGAAGTCTAGCCCTTCGCCTAGAGGCTACCAGTAGTTGTGTCTATGTACTGTTGATGTAGGACATCTCCAACTATATGACCTATAGGTAAGGGATATACGTTTGCATATAGTAAAACACTTATCAATCCCGGGCTCTTCAAAACTAACTCGATGAATTTTCAATAAACTCAATTCTAGTTCTTTCAAAAGTAAGCTAGAGCTAGAGACGTTTCATACCAATGTTCCTTCCCGAGGATTCTCATTGGTATGAAATTATGAAGCTTTTTTAAATACTTCCTAAGTTAATATTAGTTCCAGCTCGATAATTGACTAATCGATTATCTTGTCAAAACAATTGCTTATACAAATCAATATTTATATACTTAACTTACTTCCGACATTCCAACTTAATTATTCCTTGTCCAAGTGTAAAGCTAGGTAAGTTAAAGCACTGGTTGCATATCAAAGCCTTGCCTAGACACTTCATTATTGAATCTCCCAAATGGATAAGTCTACCCTATCGGCTTTTAGTCTTAATGATTTCCATAAACAAGTAAGAAATCAACATAGTTAACATGTTTTTGGCATTCCCGACTTAACTATTCCTCGGTCAAGAGGAAAGCCGGTAGATTAGAACTCTATTGCTCATATCCCTACTCGAACATCAATCTTAACTCTCATAAATAGATAAGCCTACTTCATTGATTTTTAGTGTTAAGCATAGTTAATTACTTTTCAAACAAGTAATTAAACAATTAACCATTTAGCCATTAAACAATTCTTAACCCCTTTTTGAACTTTTGGTTTATACTTTTAAAACTCTTTTTAAAATGATATATATGTATAGTAATTTATTTATAAAACTAGATATTAAATAAACCATTTTAGAAGATATTTATTACATAAGATATAAAATAGTAAACATATTTTCTGAAAACTATATATACTTAAAAATGCTTTTAAATGCTTTATAATACTTATAATAGGTTTTAAAACATTTACTCAAAATATTACTTGAAAGTAACAACTTCATAATTTCCTTAAAAACTTGAAAAAAAACAGGTTATTATTATAAAACCATCTTCTTTAAAAATTCATAACTAATTCTTAAAAATTTATATCTCAAAACACTTTTAAATTACTCTGATATGAGTTAGTAAACACTTGTAAAAAGAATGAAATATTACTTAAATTCAAATAACTTTTCAAACCTTTAAAGTCCAAAAAGCAGTGCTAAACGGGGCAATTTTGCACAAGTGATGTTTTGGCCACTTTTTGAAATGTTACCTAAGTTTTTTTCATCCAAACTTTTTATTGCAACAAATATAAATATAAAAAATTATAAATATGGCGAGAAACCCCTAATAGGATCTCTCTATAAAGTTCCATAGAAATCGCCAAAAACAAGACAATTCTAAAGTGCATCCATAGCGACTATCGCTATAAGTGCACTTTCAAATCTAAGTCATATCTAAACCAAAGTTCAACTACAACCTATATGTTTTGTTTCAAGGTTATACCACATGTTATACAAGTCCATTTAAGTCTGTTCAAGTCTACACATATGTCACTTGCTTTCAAAGCAAGAATCAAAACCAAAATTTCAATAAATGTCAACGTCAATTCAAACCACTTAAATACAATCAACCACAAATAAATATGGGTTATATTTCCAATTAAAATGGTGAGTTAGCTCATCTTTAAGAAAACAAACAACCAAGTGCAAGCTAACCAAGCCCACCCTCTTCTTTGCAACCACCTTTCCTTCCTTCTTTCACATTCACTTGCTTTTAGCCCCCACCTCCTACAAATGCTTACGCCTATGCTTCCACGGGGAGTTTAGTTAGCTTCACTTCTTCAATATCTATCTTGGTGGAAGGTGTTGTAATTTGTTCCCAAGGCTCCACTTCAATTTTGATTTGATTTGGATGATTTTTCCAGTTATTTTTCTTCAGGAAATTAGAGAAAAAGAAGACATGAAAATAGCTTGTTTTTGTTTTGTGAATTTGTGATTTCTTAACAAGGATGTGCCTCTCCTTATATAGGCTCAAGAATGGTGCTCTTTAGCCTTGTTCTCACCACCCACCATGCCAATGAATGCCCACCTCCCATCACTTCTCCTTCAGGCAAATTTACACTTGCCCTTACATGATAATATCTCTTATCCACTCAGAAACTTCTAGAACCTTCCATTTCTTTATGAAGAGAAGTGTGTTAATTAGTTGTTAATGTGTACATTTGATCATTAGACAAGTGCAAAAGAGTTCGCACAACTTATATCGATCAAAAAGCTGTTTATTGATAAACCAATTTTTTGTTATATTATCGATTTTTCATCAAAAAATATTTTTTTAATACCAATTTCAAAATCAAGTTTCTTATCATTATCCATTAATTAAATGATATTTAATAAGGTTATAAAATCCCATTTATAACACTTAACTATATTTCAAAACATTTTGATATTCAAAGACGAAGTGTTTGAATTTCTGGGTTGATACATTCTCCCTCACTTGGAACATTTCGTCCTTGAAATTCAAATAAGAACATTAATCAAAGAAGATAGACGAAACAAGATACATATATAAAGTTCTATTGAAACTATATACAAACTAAACTGCAATCCAAATGCAAACTAAGTGACTCCACCTCAAAAGGTGAGAACACTACTAAAGATTTGCGATACTAATATAGGAAGAAAACCCTAGTCTATAAGCAACCCTGGACAGAACTTCCTCAAACTATCCTCCGTCTTCATGGCACCACCCCGAGAATCCTCGCTCAACGACACTTCTAACCTTAACAAAGGAATAAGCACACAATACTCAAAATAGCATTCACAATCACTAGCAACCAATGCTCATGGTTTGCTCAGGTTCAAAACTCTCCCATCCCTTAAAGAATGATAAATAATTTACTAAGCATACCTTACGCTCAACAACCTTAGGTTATTACTAAGATGATTATTCATGCTACCACATAATAAATCAAAGAGTCATTCCCCAAACTCTTCATAAGTCAACATTGCACATCGTACAAATGTACTAAAGCCCATACAATATACATGGACTATACATACGCAATATCCAATCTGAACACTTACTCAATCACATAAATTTCACTTCTAAGCTAGTATAGATCATTTGACCTCTCTAGTGCGGACTCTAATTTGGTTTCTTCATTAGAAACCTCCATTCTCTTTGCATAGCCATATATTATGATAGAAAACATCAGGATCATAACACAAACCCGTATTAAGTATTCGCCGCCAAGAATCGAGCGAATCCTTGTTCGGACCGGCATAAACCACCTCGAAAACATGTACTCGAATGTTGGACCAAGAACAGTCATGCGAATAAAATGATCTATGTATAACTTACGAGTTATCTTATTGGTTTCTCAAATACCAATTTCTTTCTAATCACATTTGTTTGTCCAAATGGTATGCCATTCAATACTAAAATCATTTATGAATTATTTCATAAAAACATAACTTCAAGTTTATAAACATTTTATAATTTATGTTCATACTCGTATGATACTCCATTACATCCTAAGAGTATATACAAAATATAAAATTCGTTTTATTTAACAAGTACGTTTAACCATTTAACACTTATTTCAACTTACTACCCTAACAATTCAAGTGTTATATAAACTCTAACAATCCAAAAGTTCCCGACTATCCAAAATCACTGAAAATTCCGTTTCATTTTAACAAATGAAAACTACCAAATGACATATTATACATAATGCACAAACTAAACTGTCCTAATGCATAACTTTCAATAATTTTTTAAACACACTTTTACCTAAAAAGGGAAAACATGAAAAGTTCCAACGTTTATTCTAGGTTATGCCTTTATCACTTAGGCACCTTACATAGTATATACCTAAACTTTTCTATATTAAAAAGTTTATACCAAATTTCCTTCCAAAGAAATTTTTTTTAGAACTAAACACCCGGGTTTTATTTCAAATTAATTAAAATAATAATATATACATATATCCTTCATATAGCAAATCATACTTTCATGATTAACTAAAAATCTGTTTTGCTAAAACAACTTTGTAGCATCCACCACTAAGAAACCTGAAAATGAATGATGATGATGTTGCAGTCATCACTGAAATTATTTTTAAGCGACAGAAGTTAGTTCAGTACATCCAAACCATACATTTGGTACTCAATCAAAATCATTTGAAAGTGGTATCAAATACTTCGTATAATGCTACTAAAGTATCTTGACCACAATTCCTAAACCAATTTCCCAAATATATAGTTTCAAATAATACTATTAGTACTTTCTCTAAATCTTGAAAAACATTTTCAAATATACCAGGATTTAAGTTATCAAATTCTCTATTTAAATCCTTCTTGTTTATAAACCATGTTTTATATACCATACTTATAATATAACTTTCTTATATAAATCTTTTCATAAATATTTATTTCTAAAATTTCTATCTTTCCTTTAGATGTAGGTCCAACATAAATCTGGGTCTTAAAATCGAGTCGACTTTTTTGACCACTTTACCTATCTGATCCGGTAAGTAGCTAAGAAGAATAGGATGCTGGTATCCAAGCTTGGTCCTAGAATCTTCTTTTCCTTTAATATCCTTAAGTTAAAGATGTCTGTTAGACAGCCTCATAAACATCAGTTAAGTTACTTAACAAAATGCTTAACTAATTTAAAACTTATCTTTCATAAACCGCTTTATGTAATACAAGCTAAATATCCATTAGTAGCATTCATAACCCATGGGTTTAATTAATACAGATACAATACCTATCTACAAGATACGATACTAAGATACAATACTCATCTATAAGATAAGATACTAAGATACAAAAACACCCCTAGCAAACACACCTCAATACTCTCACAGAGGGCTCTCCCCATCAGGGTCCTCCATCGGAGGTCCCTCTAAATCCATGGTCTCCACGTCATCGTCAGATATCCAACCATCTAAATTTCAATTCCTTCGGGTTCTGCCTCACCATCAGCCCATATCCATTCATCATTAATAACCTGCCTGGGCCTTCCTCATCCTTAAACAGGTTTTCTACTATTAGTCCTTCCATCTCCCATATAACGTCTTCATCATCCTCAGATACAAGCTCCTCCTCTGGATCTTCTCCTCCTCGGCTACAAGTTCATCCTCATCCTCAGCTATAAGTTCCTCCTCATCCTCGGCTACAAATTCCTCCTCATCCTCGGCTACAAGCTCCTCCATCTCCCGTCTAGCCATGGCATGCCTGAACCTTGCCCCCGACCAACTCTCTCTTTTTGCACTAGATACCATATCCTAAAACCAAAACAACAAGAACCCTCAACTTCACATACTAAGCTTTTAGGAAACTGAAGGATAGAGTTATTTTAATGAAAGGATTACTAAGAAGGAGATATCCCTAAGGAATAATTTTAAAAGTCTAGTTTTCAAAATACAAATACGCTCTCATATGTATAATACACTCGACTCATTCTAAGGCGTCGCTTACCCTATATCCAATAGGCCATACCCAACTAAAGCCAAGGTGTTTTATCAACCTTGAACTCTGATACCAAATGTAACAATCTGACTTTTCAACCCTCGAATGTCGATACTAAATACATCAACGATATTCGTTTGCCAAACACCCAAGTGTCGAAAAGATAGAAAGTTGGGGTAAAATAAGAAGAAAAGTAGAATAGAACAAGAAAGAGAGAACACAACATCAGAATCTCTCTAGTGGAAGATAACATATACCATCAAAAGAACAGTACAAATGGTACTCTGAATATAGAAATTTCAGAGTTACAAAATCAAAATACTATCATCAAGCTGAATAGTTATAACTATTTATCCTCACAATGCTGATATATAAAATTTAGTAATGCAGTGGAAATAAGAATACTACAGTCAATAAACATCCTGCTCATCTCCATAAGCTTCGAAGCATCTGAAGCTAAATCTAGAAATATACATGGGCTGACTCGAGCATTATAAGAAAATAATATCCGGATCAGTCTGGTAAACCAGTGTGAGAAACTCAAGGAATATGTATGACATATAATAACACCTTTTGAGATCATATGGATTACCATAACGGTTTCACCCTCAAAGCAACCAACCATTCATTAGGTTTAATACAGTGATATGATTGATAATGTCTAGGGTGTAGAATATAAATCATATCAAATAGTTGTGATGCTTATATTGGTCACACTACAATAATATTAGGTTACATTCAAAACCGCTGAGGTACGTTTGCATGTTGGATTTTTCCATAGAGATCCCTTCGAAGAAGCCGAATCCAAACTCCATGCATAAGGGTCAGAAAGTACCTTCTGAGCATTGTATATCTCTAGAAAAAATATACTATTAAGGTAAACACAAGTGGCCTATCGTCTGAACATAAACATGAACAACCTGAACCAAATATCATCAACTTTCGTTGACCAATAATTAATAAGTATCTCTAGATATGGAGTTGATAATACTTTGACACTGGTTGGTGAAACCCTAAGTTATGCATCCTACTCTATTTTCTATCATTTTCAATGACAAGGTTCGTTTCCATCATTCGCACTAGTCTTCGTTACTCGAACAGAACGCGAATCCCCAGATGGATTCCGTCATCTCAAATAAAACACGAATTGCTACATGGATTTGAGAATCTCGATCGGATCTCTAATCTCCACATAGGTTCCTATATAAGTATTCTGACGAATGCTAACTCCATCCTCCCTCTTGGAATACTCCTCAAGATAGACAATCCCACATGATAGCATCGTTTGAAATGTTAACGCTGACCTTTCCCTTAGACTTGACCTTAGGATTGACAGTTCAACTCTATAACATTTCACTTCATAACCGCTCCATAAATACAGTACTCATATATTAGTTTTGAAGTAGTATTCGACAAGCAAAACGCTTATCAATTCCGGTCTCTTCAAAGCCAGTTTGATGAATTTTAAACTCAATTCTGGTTCTTTCAAATGTAAGTGAAAGCTAGAGCATTTCGTTCCAATGCTCCTCCCTGGTGGTTCTCATTTGTATGAAATCATGAAGCTTTTAGATACTTCCTAAGTTAATATTAGGTCAAGTTCGATAATCGACAAATCGATTATCTAGTCAAAATAATTGCATACACAAATCAATATTCGTTTACTTAACTAGTTTCCGACATTCCAACTTAACTATTCATCATCCAAGATTGAAGCCAGATAAGTTAAAGCACTAGTTGCATATCAAAGCCTTGCCTAGACACTTCATTATTGAATCTCACAGATAGATAAGTCTACCTCGTCGGCTTCTAGTGTTAAGTATACTATTAATGATTTCCATAAACAAGTATGAAATCAACACGATTAACACTTTTTTGAAATTCCCAACTTAACTATTCCTTGATCAAGAGGAAAGCTGGTAGGTTAGAGCTCTATTAATCATATCCTTACTCGATATCCATCTTAACTCTCACAAATATATAAGCCTATTTCGTCGGCTTTTAATGTTCAGCATAGTTAATTGCTTTTCGAACAAGTAATTAAACAATTAGCCATTTAGCCATTAAGCAACTGTTAGCCCATTTTGGAACCTTTGGTTTATACCTTTATAGTTCTTTTTAAAATGATATACATATGTATAATAATTTATTTATAAAACTAGATATTAAATAAACCATTTTTAAAAGATATTTGTTACATAAAATATAAAATAATCAACATATTTTCTAAAAAAATAGATATAATTAAAAACACTTTTAAAATACCTTATAATACTTATAATAGGTTTTAAAACATTTACTAAAAATATTACTTGAAAGTAACAGCTTCATAATTTCCTTAAAACTTGAAAAAACAAGTTTTTATTATAAAACCATCTTCTTTAAAAATTCATCACTAATTCTTAAAAATTTATAAATATCTAGAAAAAACTTTTAAATTACTCTAATATGAGTTGGTAAACTTGTAAAAGGAATGAAACAAAATAATTAAATTTATATATCTTGTCAAACCTTTAGATTCCAAAAATCAAGGCTAAACGGGGTAGTTTTACGCAAGTGAAGTTTTGACCACTTTTTGAAATGTTACTTAAATTTTTATTGTCCAAACTTTTTATGGCAACAAACATACATATAAAAAATTATAAATATGGTGAGAAACCCCTAAGGATCTCTCTACAAAATTTCATAGAAATCATCAAAAACAAGACAATTCCAAAGTGCACCCACAACGACTATCGCTATAAGTGCACTTTCAAGTCCGAGACCAATCTGAACCAAAGTTCAACTATAGCCTATGTGCTTTATTTCAAGGTTGTGCAATATGTTATACAAGTCCATTAAAGTCCTTTTAAATCCATTCAAGTTCATTCAAGTCATACATATGTCACTTGCTTTCAAAGCAAGAATCAAAACCAAAGTTTCAATAAATGTCAAAACCAATTCAAACTACTTAAAAACAATCAAACACAAACAAATATGGCTTATATTTCCAATCAAAGTGGTGAGTTAGATCACCTTTAAGCAAACAAACAACCAAGATAACTAAGACAAACCTCTTTCTTGCAACCACCTTTCCTTCCTTCTTTCACTTTCACTTGCTTTAGCCCCCACATCCTACAAATTCTCACAAGCTATGCTTCCATGGGGAGTTTGGCTTCACTTCTTAGAGATCTATCTTGGTGGAAGGTGTTGTAATGTTGTCCCAAGGCTCCCCTCCAAGTTTGAGTTGATTTGGATTATTTTTGCAATTATTTTGCTTTAGGAAATTAGAGAAGAAAAAAATGAAAATAGCTTGGTTTTGTTTTATGAATTTGTGATTTATGAACAAGGGTGTGCTTCTCCTTATATATGCTAAAGAATGGTGCTCTTTAGCCTTGTTGTCACACCCACCATACCATGGAAAGCTCACCTCTTGTCACTTCTCTTTACATCACTTCTCTTTTAGGCAAATTTACACTTATAACCTTACATGATAATGTCTTTTATCCACTTGGAAGCTTCTAGAACCTTTCATTGCTTTATTAAGAGAAGTGTGTTAATTAGTTGCTAATGTGTTCATTTGATCATTAGATAAGTGCAAAAGAGTTCGAATAACTTATATCGATCAAAAAGCTATTTATCGATATACCGATTTTCAGTCACATTATTGATTTTTCTTCGAAAATATATTTTTGTAAACAAACTTCAAAAACAAGTTTCTTATCATTATCTATTAATAAAATGATGTTTAATAAGGTTGTGAGATCCCATTTATAACACTTAACTATATTTCAAAATGTTTCGATATTCAAAGATGAAGTGTTTGAATTTCTAGGTTGCTACAGGTATATACACCCTAATATAGAAATTTGGAAATCAGTCTCTAAATTTTTTGAAGTAGAATGTTGATATGGTTGTAATATTTATTCCAAATTTTAAATAATTGGGTTGTAAATTGTTAGTATTCATTTGGATTACCCTAGTTTGATTTGGAATGTGAGTTTATATGTTTTAATCTATTGGGAGCATCGTGGATACAATTTAGTTGTATCTATTTTCATGTAAATTTCTATAAATAATCTAATGCCACAACTATGTATAAAATTTGTGTCGTTTGGCAAAATGAAAGAGATTTGTAAAATAGGAATGTTCTTCTGCGTAATTTGCACTGTCTATTTCAGTAAAAGAAAATAGATAATTTCTTGTAATTTCAAACGTGGCAAAAGTCTCACTTTTAGGTATTTTATGCAAAGTTATAACGATAACCCTTTTTAAGAAGGATAGCTCTATATTAAAATGTGAAAATAAATATTCTTTACAGAATGTATATATAAGTGTATATTCTGGAATTTCTAAGCATAGGAATTAATGAGTTAGAAATAGTATGTATATATATATGTGTGTGTGTATGTGTGTATATAGATACACATGTATAACCATGCCTACCAATTAAAAATATAAATATATATAGGGTAAAGAATAAAGCGTAATAAATAAATATATGACTGTACTCATATTAGTCATAATTAGGACGACTAGATATTAATAGCATGGTAAACCATTGGATTAGGAGGTAGTGATGGAAAAGAGGTAGTAACTCCAAAAATTATGAACAACAAATACAAAATTAGTAGGGCAATAAATATGCAGTTGATAGGGAGTTACAAAAAATAAATGGGAACATAAATAAATTAAATGTGATTGATTACAGAATTTAATATGACATTTATGGAAAATGGAATAGACATAATAAGTTGAATATGAAACAGGTAATTAAATGCCATTTATAATTGTTTAATTTTAATAATAATAAGCATTTATTATAGACGGTTGACATTTATGGAACGTAAGAGGGAAATGAAGGATATGTGTAATAAGCTTATAAATAGAAATAGGTTCACAATGAATAATTAGGGGTATGCTAGAAAATAAGCCTAGGAGGCAATATGATTTTCATAGTAGGAAATTATATACCCTCAATAATACGTTTAGGGCGAGCATAAATTAGTGGGCCTTTCCTAGTATTTAGATTTAGGATAAATGGTTTGGTTTAGTATGGGTTGGGATGTGAGGTCGGTAGGGTTATAGAACAGAAGTGTGCCCTTCACCTAGAGGCTATCAATAGTTGTGTATACATACTACTGATGCGGGACATCTCCAACTATAGAACTTATGGGAAAGGGATATACATTCATTATAGGTTTAGGAAACTATACCAAGGGTTTGCCTCAAAGTTGAAGTATTAAATGACTCAGTACCTTTAGGGATGTCAAGGGGTTTATTTTGTGATGGAAGGTATTAAATGGCCATTGGGCATGTCTCCTCTCTATATAAGAAGTCTCAAATAATATATCATAGTGCCTAAAAGGGAAATAAGGTTTGATAAGAAGTATTAAGTAACTGGAGTGGGCATTTTTCTTGACTTATATTAGGTTAGTCTAAATAGGATTTTGGTTGTGGGGTTGGTGGGCTATGTCAATGTTGTTGATAATAAACTGGTATTTCGAAATAGGGCAGACATATAGGCTTGGACTACGAGCATCCTTGAGTAGTCATTAGCAAAAACCTGGACTATGCCTTGATGGATTTCGCTTCTTACTAGTGTAGAATCTTTATTGGATACACAAAGATCTCAAAGTTTTATTTGTTGTTTGGTTGTCGGAGGTAGGCTAGTTAACCCTTAGATAAGACTTTGAGATGCGTTAGTATTATAACTAGCTAAATTATAGAGTCATATCTATGGTCATCGTCCTTTGTAGCTAAGGGACAACTAACTAGCGATTACGTTGCGAAGGTCCTGCTTCGAGGTTGAGGTATTAAATGACCGTTAGTTTTTCCTCCTCCCTATTCAAGAAGAATTAAGAGGCTGTGGTTTTCTTTTGGGTAGTACAACGTGTATGTGTGTATAGTTATATCTTGGAGAAGGGTGGATATATCATACATATAGATGGAATTAAACAAATAAGCCGTGAATAATAGACATAACTCTTAAATGGAAATCAATCGGCATAAACTAGTGTTATGGATAAAGCATGTAACTTACCGGTCACTATTTTTTTTTCTAATTTCCTCCTCATTACAACCCACATGGTAGTTTTAGAGGAACAGGCTACTAGTGCAAGATGGGAATGGTAGATGAAGAAGTCTTCTCATTATGCTCGACACTGATAAAGCAACTAGATATCCAAGGAATGATATTGATTTCAAGGTAGTAGCCTTAGTCGGTATATATGTTCTATTATATTTTTCTATTCCACCATGTTTATGTAGATAGAGCTCTAATATACTTATGTTTATTTCAGGTTACCAACACTAACGATTCATGTCCTAGTGGACTTGGGTTTTAATTTAGTTGAAATTCAGACCTATTAAGGTGTGTGTTGCTACAAGTTAGCTTCCTTTCGACATGCTCGGGCAATCTTCTTCATATGACCATACTGATCATACTTATAAAATTTAATTTTTGATACCCTACAATCCTTTGAAATATGACCCTTTATCTTAGATCTGCTTCATTTGATCGTCCTCCTTGAAGTTCATTCCCTTTTCGCTTACCATGTTGTTGGTTCACCTCTTTCCTAGGATCCTCCTCCTTAACTAGTTCACTAAGCGAGTTCAACAGCGCCGTTTAAACCAAACCTTCAAATGTAGTTCCATATGGTATTTGGTTTAGTGCTACTTCCTTTAATGGTGAATGTTTCCTAGAGATTGGCCCAGGAAACTTGGTACTCGGCATACCCACAGTTCGACCCAACTGGATCATTCGACATCTCTTTGCAACCGTCATTCAGGAACGCTTGGCATCTAGGAGCGCTCGGCAAAAGGCATCGTTCGGCCAAAGACTTCGTTCGGCCAAAGGCATCGTTCGGCCAAAGACTTTGTTCGGCTAGAGACCTCGTTCGACCAAAGACTTCGTTCGGCCAAAGGCATCGTTCGGCCAAAGACTTCGTTCGGCCAAAGGCATCGTTCGGCCGAAGACTTCGTTCGGCCAGAGACCTCGTTCGGTCAAGATATTGTTCGACATACCAAGGACGTTTGGTAGTCAAAGATGGTTCGGCATTCTCCCCAGCACGACTGGTTTCGATTGTTACTCGGCCTGCTCTTCCCTCACAACAAACGCATTGTTCGGCATGAAGAGGATGGTTCGGCATTCGCCCGTTCGGCCTGTTCGGTTCGGCATACAGAGACCACTCCATTTGGGCCAAGGTGTTCGGTTGCCAGGCCCGCCAAGGAAGTCCAACCCATATTTGTCTATAAATAGAGAGGCAGGGGCGTAGTGAAATGGACCTTTTTTCGGGAACACTGGGGAGACTCTGCCGCTTTCAAGACTCATCCTCTTTACTTGTTGTATTCAAGTAATTGGCAAACAGATTGTATCTGTAATCAACCATCTAGTAAAGCAATAAAGATTAACCTCAAAGTGGACGTAGGCAGTTACGCCGAACCACTATAAATCTGGTGTTCTCGTCTTTGCATTCAATTTAGCATACTGTTCCTTGTTTAAATTTACCTTCATCATTTATCTCTCTACACAATCTTTCTCAACGAGGTTAGTGACCAATTTTGGTGCTAACACTTTGGTGCTTTCACTGACAACTGAATTCTCAGACCTCAAGGATCTACTTTGAAGCTACTGGATTGAATAAATCCTCCAAAGAAGATCCGACTCATTCATAGGACATCCGTTGATTCTACTCAGAATTCATACCAATAACTCTACAATGGCAAGACCACGTACCAGATCAACCTCTCATAATGCGGACGCCCACGAGACTGCTAGCGTACAACAAGCAGGGCCTAGCAATCAGCAAGCAATGCTAGGTGCAGGGACTACCGCCTATGACCAAATGCCGGTTGTCACCAGAATAGAGTTCAACGACTTGATGAGAGAACTCAGGGAAAGCAGGAGACAACTCGGAGAGCAGATGCAAGCTAACGCCAACCTCATGGCACAACTCACTCAACAACAGCATCAGAATGATGGGGGCAATCCACTCCTTATTCTTCATCCGACAGCTCAACTTCGTCCGATGAACCTCCCCGGCGTAGACGCCGTAAGACTGAAACTACGCAGGCAGGCACTGCTGTCCAAACAGCTGGAGACCATGACCAAGCAGGAGCTGGAAACTTAGGAGCTGGAGTGCAGGTGGAGGCTGGAGGCCCGGATCGTCAAGATACTAATGATGCCGAACCTCAAGATGCACATTTGGCAGATCGCCAGTAGAGGAGGCATCAGCCTGATCAATCACGTAGAACAGACTTCAACCTTCCACCTTCCATACAAATGCCAGACCTGACAGCCATGATCATGCAATTGATGAAAGATAATCAAGGTTTATCAAACGATGATTGGGGAGTGTCAAGAAGTCATACTCCGTTCACAGACATTGTTCTACAGGCAGCGTACCCCAGGAAGTTCAGTATGCCAACTATCCCGGCATATGAAGGAAAGACTGATCCTAGACAGTATGTCATAAAGTACGAATGGATGATGGATTCAGCTAGAGAAAATGATGCAACCAAGTGTAGATGCTTTCCAATAACTCTATCTGGGGTCGCTACTATGTGGTTCACCCGACTTCCTCCGCGGTCCGTATCCAGTTTCGAGGAGTTGGCGAAGAAATTTATAGAACAGTTCAGGATACATACTACTCATCCAAAGGACGTGATGTCTTTACCAAGTGTAATCCAGGCTCCTGGGGAATCATTGAAGGAGTATTTACAGAGATTCCATGTTGCGGCAACTGAAGTCAGCAATCCCAATGATCATGCAATTCTTATGGCTGTGATGCGAGGCGTGGATCCGGATTCAGAGTTTAGAGACTGGTTGGCAGGAAAACCTCCGACTACGCTAGAGCCGTTTTACTCAAAGGCACATCAGTTCATAAGAAGAGAAGAAGCCAGGTGGATAAGGCGAGATAAGGCACTGGGGCTTGTTCAGGAGTCCGTAATGAGCAACATTGCTGTGAAGCAGTCCGGAGACAACTCGGGGAAAGTTCAAGTCAATGTCCAGAACAAGCCCGGCCAACCTAAGGAATCCGGAGGAAGAAATCAAGGGAAGAAGAGAGAAACGGGGAAGTGGAAGCCGAGAATTCCGACCTACAATGAATATACCCCATTGAATGCGTCTCTTGAGAACATCTACCTATCAACCTGCAATACCTTTCAGTACAGAAAGCCACGTCCAAAGGAGTCAACCGAAGAACAAAAGCGGACTGGGAAATACTGCCGCTTACATGAGACTTATGGGCACAATACGGAAGAGTACAAACACCTACACGACGCTATAGAGAAAGCTGATTAGGCAGAAAAAGTTATAGGAGTTTGTAAAGAATCCGTAGGAAGGAGGACAGGGAACGTCCAATCCAGGCCGTGCACCAGCTCCGCGTCATCCCGAGGAGCCTGCCCGGACTGTGGGCAGACTAGTCATAAACACGATCATCGGCGGACCTCATCCTGGGGATAAGAACCGACAAGAGATGGAGCGGTATGCTAGTTCCCTGAAGCACGCAGATTTCGAGTGTTGTTCCAACGTAGAGGATGGGACCCCTCCTAAACAGCTGCGTGTGATGACAAATGATATAGTATTCAGGAGCAGAGATGCTGACCAAGTAGAGGCTCCTACCATCGACCCGATGGTCATATCTGCGACAATCGGGCCGGCTTATGTGAAGAGAATTTTGATTGATTGTGGAAGTTCTGTCAATATCATCGTCAAGAAGGCTTATGACCAGATGAAGATGGAGACGAAGGATTTGAAACCGTCTAAAGCTCGTATACATGGCTTTAATGGCGCAGCAACCGATGCAGTGGGGTATGTTGAGTTACCAGTTGAACTGGGACAAGGCGAGCGTAGGAGGGTGCGAATCCTACCCTTCGTAGTTTTGGATGTGGATTCTCCGTACAATGTGTTCTTGGGTCGACCGGCCCTGGCTGAGTTTAGGGCAGCATTAGCCCCGTGGTGCTTGACTTTGAAGTTTTCGACTGACAAAGGAGTAGGTGTTGTTCATGGCGACCAGGCGGCTGGTCGTGCCTGTTATGTGGCTGAGCTCCGAGAGGCCCATCGGAGGGAGAAAGGAAAGGTTGCGGACAATCCCGTCTGCATCCATAATACTGACAATTGACAAGTAATGCCCGAGCCCTGGCTCGGGCATAATTCTCGGATCTTCAGAGACATAGATCCGAGAGACGACGATGAGAAACCCAGGGAAGAAAAGGCAGCGCCGCCTGAATTGACAATTGACATTTCAGTCAGCCGAGACGATCCATCGCGAGTACTGAAGATCGGATCACAACTCATCCCCGCAATGACTAAAGATCTCAGTCATTTCCTCCGAGCGAATCTTGATGATTTTGCTTGGACACATTCTGACATGTGTGGGATTTCTCCCGCTATTACGAGTCATATGTTGAACATAGACCCGAAGTACGTCCCGGTTAAACAAAAGAGGAGAGGGATGGACCCAGAGAGGTCCGCTGCTCTCAGAGAGGAGGTGGACAAACTCAAAGCCAATGGGTTCGTCCGCGACGCCCTCTACCCTGAATGGGTATCAAACCCCGTGTTGGTAAAAAAAGCGAACTGGAAATGGAGAATTTGCATAGATTATTCCGATTTGAACAAAGCATGCCCCAAGGATAGTTTTCCATTGCCTCAGATTGATCAGTTGGTCGACTCCACTGCAGGACACGAGTTGTTGTCATTCATGGATGCGTACTCGGGATACAATCAAATCCCGATGCATATTCCGGACCAAGAACACACCAGTTTCGTCATAGACGTTGGGCTATATTGCTATGTAGTAATGACTTTCGGATTGAAAAACGCGGGAGCGACCTATCAGCATTTGGTGAATCGAATGTTCAAAGACCAGATTGGTAGAACGGTGGAAGTCTATGTGGATGACATGCTCGTGAAGTCACGATAGTCAAACGACCACATTCGAGACTTATCAGAGATGTTCGATATACTCAGATATTATGGGATGAAGATCAACCCTCTGAAGTGTTCCTTCGGCATTGCGTCGGGGAAGTTTTTGGGATTCATTGTTAATGCCAGGGGAATTGAAGCGAACCCAGAAAAGATTCAAGCTATTCGAGATGTGCAAGTGCCCAGAACTATAAAACAGGTGCAAAGCTTGAATGGAAAGGTGGCTGCGCTGAGTCGATTTATATCCAGAGCCACAGACAAGTGCATTCCCTTCTTCGATATAATAAAGAAAGGGAAGAGAAATTTCGAATGGACATCCAACTGTGAGGAAGCGTTCCGAGATCTGGTGAGGCATTTGGAGAGTCCTCCAGTGCTGTCGAAGCCAGTAGACCACGAGATGTTGTACGTATACTTGGCCGTATCCCCGCACGCTATAAGTGCGGCTTTGGTCCGCGAGGAAGACCGAGTCCAAAAGCCGGTGTATTACGTTAGTAAACGTTTAACGGGGGCAGAAAGAAATTACCCTAAAATTGAGAAATTGGCCTATTGCTTGGTGATTGCATCACGTAAGCTGCGTCCATACTTTCAAGCACACTCAGTCAGTGTCTATACCGATCAGCCCCTACAGCAGGTACTCCAACGACCAGAAACTTCTAGAAGGATGTTAAAATGGAATATCGAGTTGAGTCAGTTCGATATTACCTACCTGCCACGCAGAACCATACAAGGGCAAGCATTAGCAGATTTCATCGCTGAGTTTACTGTATCTGACGAACCGAACGGTCACAATGTCATTCCCCTCATTGAATGGAAATTGTACACCGATGGGGCATCAAACGACCGCTGCTCCGGAGCTGGAGTAGTTATCGTGACTCCAGAAATCGATCGATTTGTTACGCTTTGAAGCTCAATTTCCCGGCTACGAATAATGAAGCAGAATATGAAGCATTGATTGCTGGTTTAAAGCTTATTGGAGAACTCTGGGTAAGGTCAGTCAAAATATTTTGTGACTCACAGTTGGTGGTCTACCAAGTGCAGGGAGATTACCAAGCAAGGGGACAGAAGCTTGCCCCGTACCTTGTTCTGGTTCAGGAACTATTGTCGAACCTCGAGCATTATGACATTTCGCATGTCCCGCGTGAACAGAACAAAGAAGCCGACTCATTGGCTAAATTCGCAAGCACTGGCGATGCACAGCAAATGGGATTGGTACCCGTTGAAACCTTGCATGCTCCAAGCATAGACGCGATGAAAGTTGATTTTGTGTTGGAAACAGGAATCGAGAGGGAGTCATGGATGACCCCATTCAAACTATACCCGACGACCGGGACTTTACCAGAAAAAAGGAGCGAAAGACGACAGGTCATTCGAAAAGCCGCACGATATGTGATGCAGGATGGAGTAATGTATCGGAAGGGGTTCTCAGTCCCCTTATTACGATGCATTGCCCATGATGAGACAAAGCGGGTCTTGAAGGAGGTTCACGAAGGAGAATGTGGCGACCATACTGGGGGGCAGACACTAGCAAAAAAGATCCTCCGCTATGGATACTATTGGCCAACTGTAAATCGGGACGCTGCAGACTACGCAAGAAAATGTGACAAGTGTCAAAGATATGCGAAAATCCCGAGAGCTCCACCAACAGAACTCACACAAATGGTTAGTCCCTGGCCATTTGCAATCTGGGGAATCGACATAATCGGCTCTTTGCCTATATCCAAAGGTGGTGCAAAATACGCGATAGTTGCAGTCGACTATTTCACAAAATGGGCCGAGGCAGAACCTTTAGCCACAATCACCTCTAAGAAGGTCATTAATTTCGTTGTACGAAACATTATATGTCGCTTTGGTCTCCCTCGAACCATCATTACGGACAACGGAACGTAGTTTGAAAGCAGAGAGTTCAAAGATTTCTATTTACAGTACGGCGTTGAGAAGAAGTTCGCCGCTGTTGCGCATCCGAAAGCTAACGGACAAGTCGAGGCCGTAAACAAAATAATCAAGTCCATACTGAAGAAGCGTTTGGAAAAAGCCGGAGGCAAGTGGGTAGATGAACTCCCGACAGCATTATGGGCTTATAGAACTACCCACAAGTCCGCGACCGGCCACACTCCATTCGCATTGGCATACGGCTCGGAAGCCGTTATACCCGTGGAGCTTGAAGTTCCATCGCATCGAGTGACATATTATGATCCTAGGACGAATCAGGATCTCTTATTGGAATCACTAGACTGCATCGACGAAAAACGTGAAGAGGCTGAACTAAGGGCGGCAGCACATAGGCACCGAGTCAAGCAATATTACGACGACAAAGTCCGCCCAAGGATCTTTAGCGTAGGTGATCTCGTTTTGAAACGAGTTTTCCCGGTACCATCACGTATGAATCCAAACTGGGAAGGTCCATATGTCATTGAACGGAAGCTTGGAGAGGGAACTTTCAAGCTAGCGACCGTTGATGGCGTGACACTCCCTCGAGCGTGGAACAATGAACATTTGCAACGTTATTACACTTAGCTTGTTTCTTTCATGTTTTAGGTGCAGTTATTTCCTGTATGTTTTCGTTCTGTTATCTCTTAGTTTCTTTTTGACCGTGTAATCAGGCAATTTAGTTGGTTTTCATTAATAAAGGCTTGAAGCTGTCTTTTCCATGAATTACTAATGTTTCTATATCTCATAATCGGGTGATGAACTGCTAGAGTTACATTATTCTGTATGATGTACGAACTCGTATAAACGAGTTCAATCTCCGAGTCCCCTGAGTGCGGACCGGAGTACTCTAAGTCCTTGGAGCGCAGACTAGAGTATAAACGAATTGAATCTCCAAGTCCCCTAAGTGCGGACCGGAGTACTCTAAGTCCCCAGAGCGCGGACTAGAGTATAAACGAATTGAATCTCCAGGTCCCCTGAGTGCGGACCGGAGTACTCTAAGTCCCCAGAGCGCGGACTAGAGTATAAACGAATTGAATCTCCAAGTCCCCTGAGTGCGGACCGGAGTACTCTAAGTCCCCGGAGCGTGGGCTAGAGTATAAACGACTTCAATCTCCGAGTCCCCTGAGTGTAGACCGGAATACTCTAAGTCCCCGGAGCGCGGGCTAGAGTATAGACGACTTGAATCTCCAAGTCCCCTGAGTGCGGACCGGAGTACTCTAAGTCCCCGGAGCGTGGGCTAGAGTATAAACGACTTCAATCTCCGAGTCCCCTGAGTGCGGACCGGAGTACTCTAAGTCCCCGGAGTGCGGACTAGAGTATAGACGATTCGAATCTCCGAGTCCCCTGAATGCGGACCGAATTACTCTAAATCCCCATAGCGCGGATTAGAGAAAATTCTAAGTACCCAAAAATGTGAAACGGGAAATATGCCACTACAAAGAATGTTCGAACAATGTAAGAATGGATTGGGAAATTATGCAACTCATAAGAACTTGAGTTTCAACCACAGTTATACAGAAAGCTAAAAAAGCAAAAGAATCGTTCAAGTGACAAAGGAACTAGACTTTATTCAATAATCCAAAATGGGGTTACACAACTACTCCTCCAAGACTTGTAGTCAAAAAATCTATCTACATGAACTACGAGAATGAAAAAGCAAAAGTAGTTACAGGACCTAAGCAAAATCTCGTTGAACGAGTATAGTGGCTATTTCTTTGGCTTCTTTTTCTTGTCTTCCTTTGTTTTCTCAGATGACTCCTCTCCCTCACGCTTCCTCTTGGATTTTTTGCTTGCCAAGGAAGCGGAGTCAAGAGTGGGAGAAGGAACATCAAGCGGTTTGGATTTGCCGGGGAGAATGATTTTCAGAGGCCTATTTAGCGGGTCGGTAAGTTCCAATATTTGAGGCTCGACCTTGATCTCGACCTTCTTTTTCTTCTCTTCTGCGAGTTGCTCCTTCATGCTCATCTTCGAAGTATGTTCTGAGGCGCCAGTGATCTCGATTTCATCACTCCCTTCAACGGGAGATGAAGTGTCAAACTTATCATCATCTAGCGCCCCGATCACTTGAGCGTCAGGGCCAGGAGTTACTCCCGCATGAGCGACATCGCTTGTTTTCCCTGCCTCCTCCTTGGCGTCGTCGCTCCTCGGAGTTGGTTCAGGATCAGAGCGGCCTACATAAAAACATAAAGAACGAACATTAGGACCAATAACCGCTAACAGAAAGCGACAGATCTTTTGAACTTCTAGAAGAAGAGTTTTATACCGGTTTCTGGCTGGCTATCAGCTGCGCGTGGAGTTTCACCCTCAAGAATAGGGGATAACACATGAACGCCGAGACCGGGATCTTCCGGATCGTAGCCGGCATGCTGCTCAAATGGGTCAAGTGTTGGCCGACCAGCCGGTTGAGTGGAAGGAGGAGCTACAGCCTCAGCTTCAGATGGACCAGCTCCGTCGTCTTTCTCTTTTGATAGGGGAGGGCCTTTACCATAGAGAGCCATAGCTGCAGACAAGTCTGATGGCTCGTTCCCCCTGAGAAATTCCTTCACTAGAGCCTCCTCATCGACTTCCTCAGTGCCCGACTCGATCTTTCTGATCTTTATTAAAGTCTCCCAGGCCTCAGCTAGAGATTCCAGATAGCCCTCGCCTAGGAATGTCAAGTCGCGATGCATAAGGATGCGGGCGCTGTATTCGGCAATCAACGGGTCAAACATACACTTGACCACTTCTCTGCCGGCCTCTACAGCTGCTTCAAGGCGAGAGTCAATCTCCTCAGAAGCTTTTCTCTTGCCCTCCTCACGGGCTTTGTCTTTCATTATCTCAACCTTAGCAAGCTCATCATTGAGCTTTGCTTTTAAGAGCCATGTAGCAACAATTTCGTTGCAGTATCGTTGGGACTCTTCTTGAGCGGCTATTTTCTCTTCTTTCTCCTTAGAGAATAGCTCTTTCAACTCTCTGACTTGTAGGGCGAGCGCGTCCCTTTCTTTCTAGACAGAATCTTTTTCTAAGGCAAGGGCCCCACTGTGCTGGACTGCTTCATCAAGTTCCTTTTTATGGGCCACCTCTAGATGAGTGACGGCCTCGGCAGTGTCTTTTGCACTCTGCTCTACGGTTTCAAGTTTCGACTTATACGAAGCAAGCTCTTCATCTTGACTCTTGATGATGTCCTTGTCGAAGATAGCTTCCAGCTTCAAACGGTCAATCTCCTGTTGGCGCTCAATGGATACTTCCGAGACTTTTTCGACCAAATGTGCAAATGCGTCATGTTGAACATAGACGTCGTTGTTGTAGGCGAGGGCACTCTGTTTGACATGCCCTGGAATGTGTTGAATAGCTGGGAGTAATTTCAGGCCGTCAAAGCAGATTTTTGGGAATTTAGCCTTAAGATCGACCATCTTCTCTGCTATCGTTGGGTCAGCCGCAGTAACAGGGGAGGGGGCTTTGAAAGTTTTGTTCTCTTCCGATGTTCTCGAGATTGCCGCATGCTCGATGAACCAGAATGTTGATCTCGGGAGACATCGGGTTGAGACCCCTTCTGCAAAAGTTTCTCTCTATCTGGCTCAGTTTGAGGAGGGGGATCACGAGAATATGAAGACCGGGAATATGTTTTCTTTCGATAAGACGACTCATAGGGACGGTTGTCTCGATCTTCGTAATCGTCTCTATCCCTACGTCTACCGGAGCCTGAATCCCGTCCCGGATGGTGAAATACAGAAGAACCATGGAGGCAATCGAACCCATGGGAGCGCCCCATGTCACCTGCATAGAATAAAAATAACAGTGGGTTAGGAAAAATCGGGGTAATGGAAAAAATTGAAGTGTATGGTGAAGTGCGTGTGTGCGTGTGTGTCCTAGTGTTCCCCCCGACGGACTAGTTCTTTTATCTTTACTGATTGGAGTGTTCTTCCCCTGGACTGGGGCTTGAACTCCCGTATCGCCTCTAGCGGGTGAATGAAACTTAAGGGCTTCTGGATCGTTGAAATCGTAATTGAATAGATCGTCGGGGATGGTGAGGTTCAACATACCCTTTAAAGAACTTTCCATGTGCTGTGAAGAAGCCTCTTTCTCTGGCGGGATGAGCGTAACTTTGGAAGTTCCGCCAACCTTCTCCTTCCATATCTTATACGTCAATTTCTTTTTCCCCTTCGAAGGGGAAGATGATGTTTCAATATCACACACTTCGACCAGCGGATCCTGAGTAGGACCCACATTCTCGCCTTGTGTTTCAGGAGCTTCACTCTCTTTGATTTTCTCCCCTTCCTATACATCAGGGGTATGGCGTGATGACGATTCAACTAGTTTTTTCCCTTTACTGGATGCGGGCTTGGGAATGGAGACGCCCTCAGGAAGACTAATCCGGCGACCTCCTGCTAACAGTCCGAATCTCGATAATGACTCATTTGAAATGAGGGTTCGGATGTACCATTCCTCGGCAGGAAGAGCTCTAATGGCTTCGACGATCTCAGAATATCCTCGGCCCTCAGGACGTGGGTTGATACCTGAAAAGATGAAACAAGAAGTTAGAAAAAGCATAGCTCCGATAGAGCGTGAATATCGACTCAGGGAAAAGACTTACTGCCTTCAACCCATCTCCTCGCGAAACCAGGAGGGCAACGCACATAGAACTATTCATGTTTGTATAGGGCAAATTTTCTACATGCTCCGATCAAAATTTGGCATTTGTGGTACGGCTCAAGGAACACGAAGGAGGGGCTATCTTTCCGCTTCTTGATCATATAAATATATCTGATATCGCCGGAAGTTGGAGGACTAGAGAAGACGGCCATGAAAAGGAGGTAGGTCCCGTATATGAACGCGTGGCCGTTTGGATGCAGCTGTGATGGGGCGATGTCTATGTATTGCAACACGTCCCGAAGAAATAAATTGAATGGAGGCACGCTGCCCATCCAGCACATAAACTTATTACAGGCAGTATATCCAACTTGGGGCAGATGTGGGCGATCATGCCTCGACGGGACCAATACGTCAGCGAAAGGGATTCCGTGGATAGGGCATATTCGCCGAAGCGCGACTTCGTTAATCTACGAAGCCTGTGAATCGATCGGATCATCCAATAGAATCGATGCCTCCAGGGCATCAGGAGCTAAATTATGAGCGGGGGAAGTCGACGTATTTGAAGTATCTGCGACTCCTTGTTTTGAAGACGGCCCGGGCCTATCTGAGATAGTGGCGGAGCTAGATTTTTTAGACATCTCCGATAAATAGTGAATCTGGCTAAGCACCTATGAAAACCATACTTGAAAAATGTTCAACGTTAGAATTAACAACACAAATATTCCCCCCACATGGTGTGTGAACTAGTGCAATCAATCGTGTATAAGCGTTGAAAATTTGAAGGTCACAAGGTTACTGATATAAAGCTGAGCTTCAAATCATCACCTTCGAAGACCGTCATCGCTGACCGTCTCCAAAAGCCTGCCTTATGGTGATTACAGTTTCAGATTCAGAAAACGTTAAAAGAAGCTATCCGATTATGTCAATCTAAGTTCAGGTTTATGTCTACTGAAGCTAGGGAGTTAATAGTCCGGATTAGTTTGATATGCTAGTATGCTAGAGTCCTTGTTTTGTTATGTGATTAGGCAAGGCAATTGTCTGTTCGGCATTTATGATTGTTCGGCCTTGATATGGTTCGGCATTTGTGATGTTCCGCCTAAGTATGGTTCGATATTTATGTTCGATCGGCCTAAGTATGGTTCGGCATTCACGTTGTTCGGCCTAAGTATGTTTCGGCATTTATCATTGTTCGTCCTTGATATGGTTCGACATTTGTGATGTTCGGCCTAAGTATGGTTCGATATTTATGTTCGATCGGCCTAAGTATGGTTCGGCATTCACGTTGTTCGGCCTAAGTATGTTTCGGCATTTATCATTGTTCGGCCTTGATATGGTTCGGCATTTGTTATTGTTTGGCCAAGCTACCGTTCGGCCTATAACTTGTTCGGCAAAATTCTCGTTCGGCCTAACTATCATTCGAACTAGTTAGCGCTTGGCAAAGCATCGTTCGGCCAAGGTCCCGCTCGGCCAAGATAACGTTCGGCATCCCCACTAATTCATGCCTCCACCCTAGCCTTCCATTCCACTGTTCGGCGTATGGTAGGACATGCCGAACCAGAGTTATTCCGAGCCTTAACGTTCGGCACTCCACCCTTGGCTCAATTCCACTCCTCTCCTCCTCCATCTACACCGAACAACAAGAACAGGTCGCTCGGAGAGTCATCCTAGATTATGCTGTTCGGCATCCTAATTGACTCCAACACTTCCTCTATTCTTTCTTTTCTTCCGGTCTCGTTCGGCATGAGGAAGTTAAGCCGAACTACCACACATCACCCAACAACTCCTACGTGCGATCATCCTTAGTCATTTATCCTCGCCTCACATCATTCAGCCCTAAAGATATCCTAATCAAAGTTTGATTCCTCCATCCACATAACCCTCTCGGCTACGGTTCTAATGCACAAACCTAAGTCTCTTATTGAAACTATTTAATCATGGAAGGGATTTAGATAGAAGGGATAATACCTAGTCAGTAGATCGAAACTTGGGAAGGATTGATTAGGCTTTAAGTATCCGATTAACAGGCGATAATTGCAAGTTTTTGGAGAATGACAGAAATAAAAGTGGAAAAGAGGGGAAGAGGGAGGACGCCTGGTTTTATAGGGAAGAAGAAGAAGTCGAAGAGGCCATAACCGGTAAGGCCGGTCAAGAAGGTATCGTTCGGCACGCACAGAACGTTCGACTTCGACTGTGTCATTCGGCATTTACACTACGTTCGGCACACATCTCCATAACCGGCATTCACGAGAAAGCAACCCCCAAGAGTGATGAACCAAGGATTCGAGGCGAAGCATGGAGGATACGTAATTCAAAGCGTATCACGTTCGGTCACGTAATACACTTTGGGGGGCAAGTGTTTCCTGGAGATTGGGCCAGGCAACTTGGTACTCGGCATACCCACAGTTCGGCCCAACTGGATCGTTCGGCATCTCTTTGCAACCGTCATTCAGGAACGCTCGACATCCAAGAGTGCTCGGCAAAAGGCATCGTTCGGCCAAAGACTTCGATCGGCCAAAGGCATTGTTCGGCCGAAGACTTCGTTCGGCCAGAGACCTCGTTCGGTCAAGACATCGTGTTCGGTCAAGATATCGTTCGGCATACCAAGGACGTTCGGCAGTCAAAGATGGTTAGACATTCTCCCCAGCACGACCGGTTTCGATTGTTACTCGGCCTACTCTTCCCTCACAACAAACGCATCGTTCGGCATGAAGAGGATGGTTCGGCATTCGCCCGTTTGGCATGTTCGGTTTGGCATACAGAGACCACTCCATTTGGGCCAAGGTGTTCGGCTGCCAAGCCCGCCAGGGAAGTCCAACCCATCTTTGTCTATAAATAGAGAGGCAGGGGCGTAGTGAAATGGACCTTTTTTCGGGAACACTGGGGAGACTCTACCGCTTTCAAGACTCATCCTCTTTACTTAGCAATTGTATTCAAGTAATTGGCAAACGAATTGTATCTGTAATCAACCATCTAGTAAAGCAATAAAGATTAACCTCAAAGTGGACGTAGGCAGTTACGCCGAACCACTATAAATCTGGTGTTCTCGTTTTTGCATTCAATTTAGCATACTGTTCCTTGTTTAAATTTACCTTCATCATTTATCTCTCTAAACAATCTTTCTCAATGAGGTTAGTGACCAATTTTGGTGCTAACAGTGAATTTATCCATTTACGAACTTTTGTGCTTTCTTATTTGATATTTGGGTCAATTCGAATCCAAACCTTGCCAATTCATTGTATTGATTAACTACTCTCCAATTGATAATTCTCCTTATTTCAAATGGTTGAATTTGTCCAACAACAATCCATTATCCGTTCCTGAGCAAAACTTAACTTTGAATTTCCTTTTAATCTTCCCAAGTTATATTTTTCTCATTGACCTTATAAACTACCATCACCCATCAATTAGGAGCTTCTCCCTAAAGATTCCAGGAAGCCAACTATCTCCTTATAATATCATAAAAGCCCAACAAACAGAATATTTTCTCACAAGCGCAAAGCCACGCTCATGTCATTGAATAGGGTTCAATTCCTACTTATGGTTTCTCACCAAGATAGGTAAAGTCTGTACAAAACTTTGGGAAATATAACGTGCGTGGTGATTATACATGAACCACTATTTGGGTAGTAGGTATGGGGTTTGTGGGATTAAAATTAGCCTGGTCAAAAGTAGTTTGACCAGTTATCTGTTGATACCTTCTAAACCATGCATGCATGTTCACTCCTGGGATATCTACAAGATTAACTATGGTACTAGTTCCAGCTCTTACTTCTACCCATCATTATTAGTCTCTGTTCTAGTCTCGATTGAGTTACTTATTTTCTCCTATTTGCAAATGAGATTTGTAACGATCCAGAATTTCAAACAATTCGTATTTAAATATTTGAATTATTTATATATTTGATCTTGGATTTAATGTGATAAAAGTGACTTTATAACCCTATTAACCCCTTTTTAATAACTAATGATGGAAAATTGTTTTCCAAATTTTTTTACAAAAATAATTAGTTTAAGGAAATATCAATAATGTGACCGAAAATAGTTTTATCGGTAAATGACTTTTACTTGATAAAAGTTGTTCGAACTCTATGGGCATCTCTAATATATTAATTTCCATTAATTAGCAACTAAAATACGCTATTGTTTATGATTAACTAATTTCTAAAGATGATGACATAGGTGATGTCATAGAAGATGTTGTGGAGGGGGGAATTTTGGGATGACTTAAGGGAGAAGTAAAGGAAAGAATGATGTGTAAAGTAGAAGCATGAGGAGGACCATCCTTTGGGTGGCTGGAAAAGAAGGTTAGGAGGTTGTTTTGACCTCTTAGATAATCCTATTGATACCCTTCATAAGTTCACAAACTGACGTGGCGAAGTTATGAACCAAAAGTGGTGCCTACTTCATTTTCTTTTTCCTCTCTTTAAATTCTAGAAACCAAATCAAATGAACTTCAATCACTCTCAAACTTTGGCAAAGGCTCTAAAGCAGCCTAGAAGCATGAAATAACATCTCAAATGTTGAAGAAAGTTGGCACATGTGAGGGATCTTAAGATGGTCATGAACAATAAGTGGAGGAGCATGTGGCCGGGAGCATCTAGCAGCAAAAGGTGGAGTCTTTAGCTTATTGGTGATGGTAAGAAGTGTTCATGTGATTCTAGGTGAATTATTGTGTTAAATTGGTTTTGGGGTGAGTTTTCTTACCATTGAAATGTATATATTGTGTTTATATATATATGTGTGTGTGTGTGTGTGTTTGTTGTGTAAATATAAAGTTAAAGTAATGAACTAATGCAAGTTATCACTTTTGGATCCCCTTGCTTCGGAAAGGAAGTTACAAATTAATATGTAGTACCATCACTTCTATTACCCTCTAAAGCATGTATCGTAGCCTAGACTTTCTGTTTACGTGATTGATTAGGTTGAATGTGATGTGGAAGTGTGTGTGTTAATGTTTGTAGCGAAAGAGTCGCTATAAATGCACTTTGAAATCCTTTATGTTAGCATGCGTTAAATGGTTGTATGTGAATATCTTGTGAAAGTATATATTTTAGTTGTGCTCTACATTTATAGTAGTGTATGAGACAATAAGGAAGTAATTTGAAAGGTTATAGAACTTGTAGAACTAAGTTGAAAATTTAGAGTGAAAAGGTCGCCATTTAAGCACTTTGTTTACGCCTAATTTTAACAATTTTTAATATAATTTTGAAAGATATCCTTAGGGGTTTCTTCACTTTTTATTAAGTATTGTATGTTTATTACTTACTGTAAAAAAATTACAGTTTGACTCAATTTAAGATTGGTTGGACAAAGTTGCAAAAGTTATTAGCCAGAAAAGGTCACTATATGAGCACTTTGTATGTAGCTTGTTTTTGGGAAATTTAATATGATTTTGGAAAATGTACTTAGAATTTTCTTTGCATGGTTTTTAAACAGTCTTAGTATATTAGTTATTGTAAAAATTTAAATCTTAAAACCTTTATTTGTATAGAGAAAACTGGCCTCAAACATTCATGCTTTTTAAACCTACCCTCCATCCAGTATCTTTTACAACACTTATAAATGTTGTCTTTGACCTACAATAGCATTTCGGGCCTGCTACAGCCCTTTTTTGGTGGTGTTGTTTTAAGCAATTTTTGTGATTTTAAACGAGTTTAAAATGATGTTTAAAATAATTATTTTATGAGATCGTTTTAAGAAAGTATAATAGTAGGTTTTAAAGTATTTTAAAAATGGTTTTAAGTTTAAATATATTTTTAATAATTATTTATGAATTTTTAAAGTAAAGGATTTTATATAAAAAACATGCTTTTTTATGATTTTTGTTAAATTCCAAATTTGTTATTTTTAAGTAATATTTTATATGGATATTTAAAATGTATTTATAAGTATTTTAAAAGTATTTATGTATATAAGATTAGAAAAGTGAGTTAAATATTTTATAAAAGGTGGTTTTGGTCATAACATTGAGTTAAAATAAATGGTTTTAAGAAGTTATAAAAAAATTTGCATTGCTTTGTTAAATAAGTGTAGAAATACTTAGATCTTTGTAATGAGTATTTTAAAGATAATGTTAAGTATAAAATGGTTTTGGGTTTACAGTAAACATTTACTTTGTTAAATGGATGTATTACTATCTACATTTGAGGGTCAAAAAGGGCGATCGTTACATCTGGTATCAGAGTTGAAAGCTAAGAGAGAACCTTGGCTTTAGTTGGGTATAACTCATTAGAGATAGGGTAAGTGATGCCTTAGAATGAGTTGAGTATATTATACTTATAAGGGTGTATATTTATTTGTTGTATATAAGTAATTATATAAGTATGACTTGTAAGTGTAGTCTAATTAATGTATGGATTACTGATGGTCATTTTTTATCCCTCATTGATTAGCTTAGTCTTGCTCATCTAGTTTATGAGCATTGATTATTGTTTGTTGTTACTGATTAATGCTCATCCAGTTTATGAGCAGTTTTTCCATTTTACTACATGGGTTGGGTAGACAGTAATTAATTGGTGTTTTAAAACAAACACCTTATGAACTGAGTTTCACAGTTTGACTATAAGGTGTCCCATAATAATGTTAGGTTAAAAGTTAACTTTAATAAAAGATGATTATTATAATCTAAAGGAAAGAAAAGATATTTTGGAAAAAATATATTTGTGAAATGATTATGTATAAGAAAGTGATTTTATATAATTATAGTTTATAAAATATGGTTTATAAGAGGATTTAAACTGGTATTCCAAGAACTTAAATTCTAGTGTCTTAGAAAATTGTTTTCAAGATTTTGGAGAAAAGAATAATAGTATCAATTGAAAGTATTTGTGAATACTAATATTTTGAAAACAGTTTAATATTTGGTTAAGTTCGAGGTTGCTCTTAAAATCGACGAATCAAGTTGGGAACAAATTATTTACATGTTCCTAGTTTGAGTGGCACGAAAGTGACTAAAAATAGGTAAGAGATGTGTTTGGTTAGTAAGCACTTCTCTAGAGTATTACCCTTCTTAGTAAGGGGATATACTATACGATTTAGTAGGACCCGTTTCCTTGGTATAAATTTGGTGTTACTTGATCTATATGTATATTTTCTATGGATTTTATTAAAAATATTAGGAAATTGGTTTATAAATTGAGATCATAATACTTAGTACTATTACACAAAGTATTTGATGCCGCTTTAAAAATGATTTTGGTAAAATCTCGAAGGTATGATTTGATAAACAAAAGGTATATGTATATATGGTTATTTCAAATGATTTGAATGAAACCCAGTATTTAATTCTAAAATTTTCATTTATTAGAATAAAATGTATTTTCGGTGATTATAGATAGTCTAAAACTTCCAAATCATTATAGAACTTGAAGCTAAGTGTTTTTTTAAATAAAAAGACGAGTTTAAATAACACTTGAATTGAGAAGGCAGTGAAAGTTTAAACAAGTTTTAAATTGGTTTGAACATCCATGTTAAGTAGAACTTTTAACCACTTTGAGCCAAAGCAGATTTCAATTGGATTTAGAAGATCAAAACAAGAACAAAATGATTAACAGACTTGGAAGTACGATAAGAAGAGCAAGAGAATTGGACTCACGAGTTTTGGAGGGGAAATTGGCTGAGTCCTTAACTCGGTGCCGAGTCATTAAACTCGATACCAAGTTGTTTTGCTAGTTCATCCCACCCTCGAAACTTCATGCAACACTTGTACTACTTCTTCGATTTATGGTTAAGTGGTTTTTTCAAGGATTTGACAAACTATTTTGAAGATTGAAGAGCAGACATTGAAGAAAGAAGAATCAATAAGAAGATAGCTGGAATCAACTCAAAGCTAAAGGAAAAGGACTTGGAACAACTCACCATGAAGAAAAAATGAAGATCCAAAGCTAGAAGTCCGCAAAGCTCAGGCAAAAACAACTCAATGTTGAGTTGTTCAACTCGGTGCCGAGTTGTCTTTTTGGCTCGGGGGTCTTGTGCTCTCTTATGCTACTCTGGGTTGACTTCAGGACTTCAATGCAAGTGGGCTTCTTGACCTATACACATGTTCCCCTATAAATACTAGTCCACTTACAACCAAAGGAGGATCTTCTCCGGTTCTCTAATTTTTGGATCGGGAACTCTTTTTTCTTCTTCAATCCTATCCTCTATCTCAAAAGCACTCTAGAAAATCCATTGGAAATCTGATATCCACTAGATTGTGGTCAGATATGATATTACTAGTTGTAATTCGGAGAGAGAACAACTAATAAAATAATTGAAATGGATGTACGCTAGAGATTACGTTGAACCACTATAAATAAAATTATGTCTCCTTTTATTTTCTATTGTTTCTACTGCTTTTTCTTTATATTGAATAGAGCTTGTGATTTCGTCCTATATTTGGGTGTTTGTGCCATTTTTGGTGTAAATATTTGACGCTTTTTCACTGAAAACCAAGAACAGATCTGAAGACTTGAAGCTTGAATCTGAAATTTAGAGGAGATGAAGAGACCTAACACTAGATCTAAGGCTGGAACAAGCCAACCAGAGTATATAGGCAGCCAGGCGATGTCTTCAAATTCTCATCAATCCATCTGTGTGACCAGAGAAGTGATGGAGAAAATAATAAAGGAGATGCGAGATGATTAATGACTCAACAACAGGAAACGCTTGAAGGATTTTTCTAAAGAATGGGACAACATGGAATAGCTAGAGCTGGAGGAATTCAGAACCAAGTGCTAGGAGTTAATGTAGGAACATTAGGAGTTGGAATAAAACAAATTAGAATGATGCCCTGACCAATAGTACACTCGGTACCGACCCAAGTCAACCAGGAACCGAGACAATTATACCCATAGGCAATGCTGAAGCGAACTTAGAAAGTGCTGAAATGCTAGAAGCAAATGATGTTAGAGCTAGAAACGCAAATCAAAATGTGAATGGGCAATGATCGGAAGAGTATATGCCAGAACCTCTCCATAGGAACGAGGAATAGAATGAAACTAGTGGAGTAGATCAAACTGCTAATGTGCAGCAAAAGGAGTACGTGTTGGAGCTCCTCCACAGGAGTAGGGGGCAGAACATTGCTTTTGGTCAAAGACCTTCATTGGATGATGAAAACCGAATTACTGAATTGGTAAGGAGAATAGTTAGAGGTGGCCCCCAGACCAGAGTTTGGAGGATGTAATCAGGAATCCGTTCACTTCTAATATCCGGAACGCAAGAAATCCTCCTGATTTCAAGCTTATGATGCTGGAAATGTACGATGGAAAGTCGGATCCGATGGTTCATCTAATAAGATACATCCGACATAAGGAGGCGTTGGGTTCTTTTGAAGAGATAATGGGATGATGCTTCCAATTTTACTTAATGAACTTGGCGGTGATGTGGTTTAGACACTTGGAGAATAATTCCGTTAGCACATGGACCGACTTGGTGAGTAAGTTCTTGAGATAGTTTAGAGTTCGTGTCTTGCAACCGAAGAATGTGATGATGCTATCAAGCGTGAAACAAAGGCTCCAAGAGACTTGAGAAGCTATTTGACAAGATTCAATGTGGTGGCTGTAGCAGTCGATAAGCTGGATCCATCAATAATCCTAATGGATGCAATACCTGGAGTCGCGAGCAAGACTGACTTTAAGGTTGCATTAGAAAAGGATCCACTGATGGACCTTACGGAGTTATATCACAAAGCTAAGAGATATTTGCATCAAGAAGACGATGAAGTCGAGGACTCTGAAATTAATGTTGTGGATGACATGGGACTGTCTGGAACGGGAAATGGAAAAGACAAAGGAAAAAGAAGAGCCGGCGATGACTTTAGGGAACCGAAATGACCAAGGAAGGAGCCGAAATCCTCTTCCAACACTGATCTGACTGAGACCCTGGAGTGGATATATCTAGACACTAGGGAACAAATCCCCTATTGAAAGCCGGCCAGGAGAGAGCCTACTATCAGGAGAAAAGATCTGGAAAGTTTTGCATCTTCTATGAGCTGGATGGACATAAGATGAACGAGTGTCGACACCTTCGTGATCTGATAGAAGAACTGGTTTGGAGCAACTAGCTCCAACAATATGTGAGGAATCAAACTGCAATGGTGCGGTCGGAGCAACCACCATCTATGGAAAACGCATCAAGGAACAACCAGGGATCTAGTCCGAGACTCGAAATCCCATGGTTGGGATGAACGAGAGTCGAATACGTTTCCCACGCTTTTCCTTTTCATTTCTTTTCCTTCATTTTACTTTTTGTATTAAGCAATAAAGATAATAATAACTCAGGTTGCTCACATATGTATGGGATCCCAAACGATCCCTAGGCATGCTCTGAGTCGGATGCCGAAGATGACTACTTAGGACGATAATAACCTCGAACCACTTTCACATGTACGAGGCCTAGATTGATCTTTAGGGATGCTTTGAGTCGGATGTCTAGGATGAAAACTTAGGATATCTACTTGTTTGCTTTTATTTGATTTGAGTTTTTGAATTTTGAGAAATCCACATAAATGTGATGGTCGAAATTGATCATTTTAAGTCCCGTTCGGAGCGATGGGACTGGGGTGTATGGTGCAAGTCCCTTTATCGAAGAGCGAGTGGATGGACTTGTATGATATTGATCACTTTAAGTCCAGTCTAGAAAGATGGGACCACAGTGCAAGGTGCAAGTCCCATCATCGGAGAGCGAGCGAATGGACTTGTACAATATTAATTGCTTTAAATCTAGTCCGAAGAGATGAGATCGAAATGCAAGTTGCAAGCTCCTTTGCCAGAGAGCGAGCAGATGGGCTTGTACAAAAAGCAAGTCCCTTCACCAGAGAGTGAGCTGATGGGCTTGCTTGGTCATTGAGTTCCTTTGCCAAAAGGCAAGCGGATTCAGCAAGAATCTAGAGAGATTGAATCCAAGATTGGATTATGAACAATTCAAAGAGACCGCACGTTAAATTCAATGTAAAACAACGCGGAGAGATCGAACCTTATAATGGATACAGATTTGATAAAAAGATTTCAAAGCCTTGGAATAAGGAATAGGCAAACCTCGGATGAACACAGGAAAAGTTTGATATGTAATGTAAAAACTCCGAATGAAATTGGAAAGATAATTGTGTGAAAACAACACTTGAGCAAGGACTAGAGTCTACAAAACTATAATAAGTGTAGAGCGACCTCTGACTTGCTAGAGAATTTGAAGGAACTAGATGATTCATCAAGAATAAGATCAATGGATAGCCGAAGAGCCCAACTATCAAAGACTGATTACTAGAACTTGTTCTTAAGCAAAGCAAATCCTATATTTAAAAGGAGTACTTTGGAGGGAAAATGTTAACCTGCTTTTGAGCCAAAGTAGATTTCAACTGGATTTTAAAGATCAAAACAAGAACGGAACGATTCATAGAGTTTGAAGTACAATCAGAAGAGCAAGAGAATTTGACTCAAGAGTTTTGGGGGGAAATTGGCTAAGTCCTCCACTCAATGCTGAGTCGTCTAACTCGGTATCGAGTTGTTTTGCCAGTTCATCCCACCCACTGAAACGTCATGCAAAACTTGTACTACCTTTTTGATTTGTGGTCAAGTGGTTTTTTAAGAATTTGACGAACTATTTTGAAGATTGAAGAGCAGACATAAAAGAAAGAAGAATCAACAGAAGATAGCCGGGATCAACTCAAAGCTAAAGAAAAAAGACTTGGAATAGCCTTTTACGAAGAAGAAAAGACGACCCAAAGCTTTAATTCTAATAAGCTCGGGTAAAAAAACTCGGTGCCCAGTTGTTCAACTCGGTCCCGAGTTCTCATTTAGCTTGGGGGGTCTTGTGCTCTCTTGTGCTACTCCAGGCTAACTCTAGGACTTCAGTGCAAGTGTGCTTTTGGACCTATACACGTGTTCCCCTATAAATACCAACCCTATCTGCAACCAAAAGTGGATCTTCCCTAGTTCTCTAACTTTTGGATCTGGAACTCCTTCTTCTTCTTTACTCCTATCCTCTACCTCAAAAACACTATAGAAACTCCATCGTAAATCTGATATCCACTAGATTTTGGTCAAATCTAATATAACTAGTTGTAATCCAGAGAGAGAACAATTAATAAAAAGATTGAAGTGGTCGCAGGTTGGAGATTAGATCGAACCACCATAAAAACTTTTGTGTCTCCCTTTACCTTTCTATCGTTTCTACAGCTTTTGCTTTATTTTGAATAGAACTAGTGATTTCGCCTAATACTTGGGTGTTTGTGCCATTTTTGGCGTAAACAAGAACATTTGATGTTATTGGGCTAGCTTATAAACGTCTTTACCTTAGGGTTATCTAAGGAAAGTAGGCTCTAGGCTAAGTTTGGATACTGCTATCATGCTCTTCCTAGCTACTTGCCTGACCCAATAGACAAAGAAGTCTAAATTGTTGACTGAGTTATAAGACCCATATTTATTTTGGGCCTTCATCGATATTTTAGAAAGAAGAGTGAATTTGATATTTTGTATATACTCTTTAGATGTAGTAGAGTATTATATGAGTATAAAAAGTGAAATCGTGTTATTATTGAAAGTTTTATAAATGATTCAAGTATTGAATGAGGTATAATATTAGTGTAAATGAATGTGATTAAAAAGAAATTGGTGCGGTTAAGAAATCAATAGGATAAAAGACGTAAGTTGTACGTGGATCATTTTATTCGCATGACAGTTCTTGATTTAGGATTTAAGCACATAGTTTCTAAGTGATTTACACCAGCCCGAACAAGGATTTTTCACTTGATTCTCGACGGCGAATACTTGAAATGGATTATTGATATGATCTCGAGGTTTTCTATCATATTATATGGCTATGTATGGGAAATAAAGGTTTCTAATCCAGGAACCTGATCAAAATCCACACTAGAGAAGTCGGTTGATCTATACTAGTTTGAAAGTGAAATTTATATAATCGAGCAGGTGACCAGTTTGGATATTGCATACGGATGATCCATGTGCATCATACAGGCTTAAGTATATATGTATACTATGTTTTGTTGGCTTATGGAGAGTTTAGGGAATGACTTTTTTATTTTTTATGTGGAGGCACAAATAATCGACTAAGTAATAACCTAAGGCTGTTAAGTGTAAGGTATGCTCAGTAGGTTATTTATCGTCCTTGTGCGATGAGAGGGTTTTTGGACCTAAGAAAACCGTGAGATTTGTTTGCTAGTGATTGTGGATACTATTAAATATTGGTTAGTGCTTGTTTCTTTTGTCTTCTAGTCGTGTTGGAATTTCAAGGACAAATGTTTTAAGTGGGGGAGAATGTAACGATCGGGAATTTTGAACACTTCATATTTAATATCCAAATTATTTAAATGTTTGAATCTTTGATTTAATTTTGTAAAAATGATTTTATAACCTTTTTAACCCTCTTTTAATTAATAATTAACAATGATAACTTTTTTTGAAATTTTTTTACACAAATAATCAGTTCGAAGAAACATCGATAATGTGGCCGACAATCGTTTTGTCGATAAACGGCTTTTTACTAGATAAAAGTTGTTCGAACTCTTTGGGTATGTCTAATATATTAATGTTCCATTAATTAACAACTAAAAATATTTTAGTGTTTATATTTAACTAAATTCTAAAGATGATGTCATATAAGATATTTTGAAGGAGGGGCATTTTGGGAAGACTTAAGAGAGAAGTAAAAGAGAGAATGATGTGTAAAGTAGAAGCATGAGGGGGGAGCATCCTTTGGGTGGTTGGACAAGAAGGTTAGGAGGTTGTTTCGACCTCTTAAACAATCCTATTAATACTCTTCATAAGTTCACAAAGTGAGGTTGCTAAGTTATGAACCAAAAATGGTGTCTTCTTCTTCCTCATGTTTAAATTCTAGAAACCGTATCAAATGAACTCCTATCACACTCAAACTTTGGAAAAGACTCTAAAGCAACCTACAATCATGGAATACCATTTCAAGTGTTGAATAAAGTTGGCATAAGTGAGGGATCTTGAGATATCCATGAGCAATAGGTGAAGAGGGGAAGTGGCCAAGTGCATCTAGGAGTAAAAGGTGGAGTCTTTAGCTTGTTGGTGATGGTAGGAAGTGTTCATATGATTCTACGTGACTTTTTCTTATGTTAGCTTGGTTTTAGGGTGAGTTTACTTGCCGATCAAGTGTATAGATTGTCTGTGTGTGTGTGTGTTTGTTGTGTAAATATAAAGTTAAAGTAATGAACTAATGCAAGTCATCACTTTTGGACCACCTTGTTTTGGAAAACAAGTGACAAATTTTTATGTAGTATCATCACTTCTATTGCCCTCTAAAATATATGTGTCATGGTCTAGACTTTGTGTTTACATGATTGATTGGGTTATATGTCATGTGGAAGTGCGTGAGTTAATGTTTGTAGCGATAGATTCGCTATAAGTGCACTTTGAAATCCCTTATGTTAAAATTGTGTTGAATGGTTAGATGTGAATATATTGAAAGCATCTATTTTGGTTGTGCTCTACACTTATAGTAGTGTATAAAACAATGAAGCAGTGGTTTGAAAAGTTATAGAACTTATAGAATAAAGTTGCAAAAGTATAAAGAAAAGGTCGCCATATGAGCACTTTGTAAATCCCTTGTTTTTGGCGATTTTAATATAAAATTTAAAGATATCCTTAGGGGTTTCTTTGCTATTTTATTAAGTACTATATGTTTAGTACTTGCTATAAAAAATTAGAGTTTGAACCAGTCTAAAACTGGTTGAACAAAGTTGCGAAAGTTAGTAGCGAGAAAATATCGCTATTTGAGCACTTTGTAAATAACTTATTTTGGGAATTTTTAAGATGATTTTGAAAGATATACTTGGGGGTTTCTTTGCATGGTTTTTATGGAGTCTACGTATAGTACTTACTGTAAAATTTCAAATCTTAAAACCTTTATTTGTATAGAGAAAAATAGCCTCAAACATTCATGCTTTTTGAGCCTGCTCTCTGTCTAGTATCTTTTACATGCTTATAAATGCTGTCTTTGACCTATAGCAGCATTTGAGGCCTGCTACAGCACTATTTTTGTGTTGTGCCATTTTAAGCAAGTTTAGTGATTTTAAATGAGTTTAAAATGATGTTTAAATTGATTATTTTCATGAGATCTTTTTTGGAAAGTTTAATAGTAGGTTTTAAAGTATTTTAAAACAGTTTTAAGTTTAAATATATTTTAATATTATTTATGAATTTTTAAAGTAAAGGATTTTATATATATAAAACATGCTTTTTTTATGATTTTTGTTAAGTTATAATTTTTTTATATTTAATTAATATTTTATATGGATATTCAAAATGTATTTATAAGTATATTAAAATTATTTATATATAAGATTGGAAAAGAGAGTTAAGTATTTTATAAAATGTGGTTTTGTTTATAACACTTAGTTAAAATAAATGGTTTTGAGAAGTTATAAAAAAGGTGCATTGCTTTGTTAAATAAACGTGGATACACTTAGATCTTTAAAATGAGTATTTTAAAGATAATGTTAAGTATAAAATGGTTTTGGGTTTATAGTAAACAATATTTAAGTAACATTTGCTTTTAACCCATTTGAATATACTTTCGAATATAAGTGGATCTTTAAAAAGAATGTTTTTAAAGATAAGGTTGATAAGAAATGGTTTTGGGTTTATATTGAACAATTTTTAGTAACATTTGTTTGTAGCCCTTTTAATTATATTTTAAAGTGGAAAATTTTATTAAGTGATTTATGAGTATTCTTATGCCTTTGAGATAAGTATGTGAATATATTTTGAATTATTGAAAAAAGTAGAAGTGAATTGTGAAATAGTAGAATATGTATAAATCTCTTTTATAAAGGTATTATATATATATATATATATATAAGTAGAAAAAGGAAGTGAATAAATGCACCGCTGAATTATACGGTTTGAAATCCTCCGAGGAGGACTCATTCCTATGAAACTTCTCTTGCTTTTAGAATGCATGTATTCAAGATCCCCCAAGGAGGACTCCTATATACCCTTCACTAACTTTTGAAGGAGGTATTATTTGATAAAATGAGTTTTAAATCATAATAGGATTATTATTTGATAAAAAAAGATTAGAAGTCACTTGTGTGAGTTAAACGTGCTTTGTGTGTTTACTTCTCTTTGGGAAGAATTTAGTCGCATACTTAGCACTAAAAGCCGACAAAGTAGGCATATACTATTCATAAGAGTTAAGAATGATGTTCGAATAGGGCTTAGAAGCAAACAGTACTCTAATCTCCCGGCTTCACTCTTGATAGAGGGATAGTGTAAGTTAAGAGGGTCGGAAGCGTGATAAGCATACGATACTTAGTTTCCATATGCGATCATTCTCATTGTTATTGAATTTGGCCAAAACTTAGAAAATATCTAGAAGAAACACAAGAATTATACGATATGGTTATCCTCGGTGATGTTATAACTACATATACACTCGTCATTGTTGTTGAATTATACGATACGCTTATTAAATTCGATTCGTGTCTCTTATATATAATGTATTGTTTTAAACCCTCCCTAATACCAACTTCAAACACCCATCCTCTATACCCATACTATCCAAGAGTATTACAGAGTAATACAGTCAAATAATATGGAGAATGAGGCTATAAGGGGTACATATGTGAATATTCCCTTAGACTAACACTAGTATATATTATAAAAATCAAATAAATATATTACTTTACATACACAGTATTAGTACAAAGCAATAAGCATGTGTGCCTCTAGGATAGAACAGTACATAATATATGGTAAATAATAGAGAACACATAGTCAGTCGCAACGATAATGTATAATAAATAATATAGTAAAGTCATAAGAGTACAATACAACTCAAATGTCAACTATTTCAATATAAAGTGATGAACAATCAACATACAACTCGGTATCTAATATATATATATATATATAATAAATCAGTATCATATAAATCCCATACGACAATCCTAATACGAGTCTCCTCTAAGCCCACCAATACGTATGTTGGTCATATTGTCCCTATACCTGAAATGTCCTGGGCTAACCCAAGTATTACATCAATAACACACGGGTCAGACTATATCTATAATATAAGGTGATATTGTAACATACAATGATAATATTATAAATATAAAGATGATGGCACTAAAACCTAAAAATATCTCAAAACCACATTCATAACAAATCCACATAGGAAAGCATCATCACCCATATAAACACATCAAATCAAAATTTACTAAATCCAAATCAAACAGGTGAATCATCTATATCTTGAAATCATCATCAAAACAAAAAATAATCAATAATGGGATATCCTCAAGTGAAGTCAGGCAGTAACAAAGCAATACCCATGATCCCTCTCAATCTCATATTATAAAATACATTACCGAATCAATAAAATCTACAAGAAAGATTTGAGCCAGCTTATAACAATGCCTTAATATAATCAATACTAAGTAGGTCATCTACCTATAAAGAATAGGTCGTTTACTTAAGAAGGGTGCGGGGTGGCCATACTCTAGACACAATCTCAGGTATAATCTCATTTATACATAGTATATGTCTTTCTACCACCCACATACATACACATACACCGGAACCAGACCGGAGATGGCAACAGTCTGCTTGCTCCAGGAGCCACATGTGGTCCATATGGCATGACTTCTACAGTCGTCCATTACCATTACCTATCCTCTCTCGATATGAAGACAATGATTCACCATAAGCTCGACCATGCGTAGCATCTTTGGCTACGACTACCGACATGTACCCCTATGGTTACTAACTTCTGACCTATGTGACACAAGGGGCAACCATATCCAATAATGTGATGCAAATATAATATACAACAATGGTGTTGTGGATCGGGGGCGCTACCTCCTTGATCAGGCTGTCGGGTGGATAATGACCAATCTGGTTCACTTTCGAAACATAAAGGGAGTTGGGCAAAGGTAGACAGACATATAATGTACAAAACTATATGGCTAACAAGTAACCTCCAGAAATGCTCACGTAGCGGGCCATACAAAGCATACCTCCATATAAATGTCATCCATGAGCAAAGAATAATCGAATAAATAACACAACACCGTCCCATACCACCATGTGCTACTAGTCCGTTTATTCAGTACACACATCACACTCGCTCATTTAATATTTTATATAACATGTCCAAAGAATAATCGAAAAAGTATTACCAAATGCTCCATCCCAAACGTTATTACTAATCCATATATTTAGATTTCTTGTCACAAGGAATAAAGATCAATAAGTCGAATAGAAAGATGTCATCACAATATCAAAATTACAAATCAATCAATATCAACGGTGAGTCATTTTTGATATCGAAATTAGTATAGGAAAGTGAGAAATAAGAAAATATTGAAATCATCCATAGAAATCCCAATTTAATTCAAAAATATAATAAAAAAATAAATTTCAACAAAATCTTTTCTTTTAAACAATTAAATCGAATGTATGAATATATTAATATATATAACACACTTTAATAATTCACAAGTATCCATATTATTAGTGAAATACTCTTTAAAATACCAAAAACAATAATAAAAAATATTTCATATTTTCATAATTTGATAATCTTTTAAATAATTAATTAAAACTAAAATATAAAAGTTTCTCTTTAATAAATCAATAAATTTCGATAACACTTCTTCATCAATTTCATATTCTGAAATAAATAAAAACCTTTAATATATATATTGTATGGTGAATAATACTTTAACTTTACTCATATAATTCCAAAATAAAGATTTAAATACCAAAATTCATTTCCAAACCTCTGCTTATATATATTTAAATAACTTTTATACAAAATATAACTTAAAAGTAATATTATAATATATAATACATTTTATAAAACAACAATATATCGTATTTTCCTTTTAAAATGACTCCAAACTTATAATATATTAATATATTAATTGTAAAAAGAATTTTACAACCAAAATAAAACTATATTTACCTTTATAATTCAAATTATGTTTGTATATTGAATAATATTTCACAAATTATTTATGAAACACTTTTAATAAAATTTCTAAACCCTTAAATAATTTTTTCCAAAACTTTTTAGAATCATCAAACATGAAAAATGAATAAAACATCTATAAAAACATGCATACCAATATTCGAATATATAGTGTTAATTCGCAAACGGACAGAGTTTCATTTGTAAATTAACACTTTCCATCAACACAATCATCTAACTTCTAATCAACAATCATTCTCAAATTAGTATATCAATCAATGATTCAACCCATAATCACAGTCAATCAATTTCGGGATAGGTATCTAACTGACAATAAAGCATAGATATAGTTGTGAGTGTATACTCACTGGATCGAAGCTTGAATTAACCAATTTGCAGTTTCTCTCGTTACAAGCAGTCTTTGCAATGCAGCAACCAGACTATAGCCAGCAACGAAAGCTCTTGGCAGCTCCTACAACTACTCGTTTTCCCAATCGCTGGAAGAATTGCGCTCAACGCATAAAACACTAACCATGATCGCAACTTCCTCCTCACTATCACATCACTGGCCCCCACCGGCCTTCATATTGCTCAACATGAGCACTAAAGATCGTAGCAATCCCAGCTTCTAGACGCACAACTCGATCGTCCTCCCTAGTTGCGTTCGCCATATTGCCTACGGCGTTGACTCGGTCACCATTGTCAAGCATAAGCGGTCTCGCGCGCGATTTTGATTTTTTTAAGTAATCGATGATGAATTAGAATTGGGATTGCGACGAAATAAATTAAGGGATTCAGGCTCGTTTTTGAGTAATTAGAAAGAAAAGGGAAGTTCTAGAGGAATTGGGCAAAGGGAAGTTCTAGAGGAATCGGGCAAAGAGAAGTAAATGGGTTTGGTGCAATTTAATTAAATTAATTTCCCTCCGATCTTCATTTCAAATAATCCATATTATTTATCTATAAATATGTTTCAATACGGTCAAAATTAATTTACGCTTCATTATACAAGATACATTTCAATAACTACACAATTTTTCTCAATTTAATGTTTGTTTATTATTATTATTATATTTAATTATTCATTATATTATTAAAAAATAAATTTATTTCTTAACCATTTCAATCATATAAAAATTAGTTACACTTCAAAATAGTTTATATTAATAAAACATTTTATTCGATTTTAATATATTATCCGGAAGGAATTCATTAATTTAATTCAATTTATTAAATCAAATTTTTTTATCAAAAAGGATTTAATTAACTAAAATTTTGTTTTCAAAATAATAATTATCACAAATAAAATTCAAATAATTTTATTTTAATTAAATTTATTTATTATTATAGCGTAGAAAGCACGGCCGTTACAAACTCCCCCTTATGAGAATTACGTCCTCACAAATTCTTATAGGAAGACGTCAAATAACTCATAACCCACCTTTCTTTGTCACTACAATTTTCTATCGAACTTAAATTACTCAATCCTCTATGTGGTTCTTATATTCTAACTCTACTTATCTTATGCCTATATTTTAAATAGATTCAATTAATGACTTTCTATTTTCACATACGATAAAAATATTGTGAAAATTTTTTAAGTGTCAGATTTTTCAAATAAATTCGACAAAGTCTGTATGGAGAGCATTCCCAAAAAATCAAAAAGCAATATAATTACATAATATACATCTCCGAAAAAGCGAAATTATCATAATATAATTACAATAAATATCGATATTTCGTAAAAACGTACCTTTTTATTAGCTTTTAAGCGAGCAAATTCGCTTTTATGTGAGCAAAAGCAAGCTATCGCTGCAAACTAATCCAAATAAGCACCAAAGGTATCTGTACTTAACTCAATTTGAACAGTAGTCTCATATATATATAAAAGTATAATAAGTATGCAATCATCTATTAAAAAAGCAATATAACGTTTATATTTAACCCACTTTCCCACTAACTTTCAAAATCCAAAATTACCAAATCAAGATATGGTTTGCCAAAGTAAATTAGTATATAGTGTTTTAGCCTTCCAAATCATCTTTTATATTGCAAAAATATGAATTACAACTCGACTTATGGTGAATTTTCTAAAGACAACTATAGCAGATTTTCTGACATACTCAAAGGTCCACTTAAGTAATTTGCATTTCTAGCCTAGAAACATCAAAATTTTGCAAAACATTTAAAACAAAATTGTTGCCTATGTTCTTAGCTTTCCGGAATGGGAAAAATCATCAAAATCGGACAAACCATTCAAAAGTTGTAGTCAAATGAATTCTGCTCTATTTGGAGGGTTATGCAATTTCTAGACAACGACAATATTTTTAATTCATGTTCAAACTGAAATCAAGCTTGAAATTTTACATTGTATTTCAAAAAAAATCGCACTCTAATAGCTTAATTTTATAATGAAATTAAAATCATTGATAACGAATCGTTAATTTGATATCTATAGCGAAAACAAAACATGGTTTTGAATTCAACGACCTATGTTAAAAATTCATCCGAGTCTAAATTGAAATTTTATCCTAATGTGGTTGCTGGCATAATGTGCCTAAACAATGACTGGTGCATGCAAATCAACATTACTTGGTATATATTAAAGAGTGCTATGTAACTTTAAAGAACCCCAAAAACTATCAAAATATATAATGAATCCATGGTTTACATAAGCTCAAAAATGTTATCTCCAAAGTTGAACCATATAGATCAATTAGAAGATGTAGAAATTAGGATTAACATGAAACCCATCTCATTTAAATTATCATCCAATCCACATTCACTAAAAGCAGGTGAAAATATAGGACAATAACAAGTTAAAAGGAAAATAGCTGAAATCAAATTGACAGCCTTAGCTTTGAAAGGTGCATAAGAAACATGTTTTTTTCCTATTCCATCGTGTACAGGCACACATACTTATCAAAATATCCACAAAATCACTTTGTTCCACAAATTTCTACACATACACGTCTCACGCGCACACATCAGCTCAACACAATTCACATACAAAGCATACACAAGAAAGAGGCACTGGTTTGAAAGGCATTACATCTAATACATTTGAAAAGTTGGTGGTTATAATACAATTTGACAAAATACAATGTTTGCGACTAACTTCCATGGCTAACTGGTAGTAATAGCACGTTTTGAGAAATTACAATTTTTTTTTCAATTTTGAACATGCTGACACAAAAAATGGATTTATACCCAAAAGTAGATTGTAGGAAACCTATGAGACCTAGATCTAGTAGATAATGGTTGAAACAAAAGGAAAATAACAGAAATTAAAATAGAAAGACACAAGATTTTATAATGGTTCAGCAATTTATGACCTACTTCCACTTTATAACTTTGTTGCTTATAGATTTGATGTAGTTTGTTTGAGATTACACAAGATTTGATAGAGAACAAGTCACAAATACAGGAGTTGGGCGGATTCTAAGTTCTAGAATTGCCCAAAGTAGCTGCCTTGGTGACTATTGTATGGGAATAGAAGAGGTAGAGCTTCCACGTAGTGATGAGAGAAGTCAAATCCTACTTTGATTGCTCTATGGTTTGTATTCATAGGGGTAGCAGTCATGTTGGGCTAGAAGTCAAGTTGGAGCAGAGTCCAAACATCGACTCAAATTAGTGCATGAAATTTTGGGGCCCAACAATTTGTTTAAACATATTGGTACCGACGTGTTTATGTTGGTACCGACATGTTTGTACTACTTAATTATGGTTGAACTTTTTTGTACTCTTCATCCTACTTGATTTTGAAGTGTCCCATATCGTTTCCATGGATTGTTGGTTGATGTGGATAATCGTTCTCCCATTACTTGGTTTACTCTACCATTTGAGCTGTTAACTCATCAACTCTTGTACTAGGTTGTTCAAAACCCTTGGAATCACTTGAGCAAACATAGGAGAAGTATAGAATGACTCGGGTGAAGTTTGAGTCGATGATACAGAGCCAAAACATGTCACCATTAACATGTTCATGTCGTTGCCGACTTGTATGGTTAGCTTATTTTTAGTTGATCTTCACTGAGACGTTTGTTTGTCCTATCTAGGCGTGCCTCCAAGATTTCAAGCCGTTTCATCTTTATTTAAACATTTGTTCTAACTTCTGTTGATTTCTACTTGCAAAAAGACCCAGTTAATATTTGCCCCCCAGAGTACGCTTTCGTTGAAAAGAAAGTGTGTGTTGGTTTAAAATTAGTCATGGATCGTTATTCTGCGAATTTCATTCAATCGTTTGAATACCATCTCGCGACATTGCTTTTGCTTGACTTTGATTGATCGATTTTTGTTAACTATCTGCTTTACTTTAAATTGAAATTTATCTTCTTTGCATTAGCGATGTGATCTACACATCAAAATTTACGTGCTGCTTTACGACGTCAAGTAGGTCCATTGTGATGATCTGAGCAAAATTGGGGAATAATAACATGTCAGTACCAATTTAAACATGTTGGTACCGACATGTTAACTTATTTTCAATTTTCTTTTATAAGTCAACACTTTTTAACTTTTCCCTATGCTTCCATATTTTTCCTCTCAACTCCCGAGTCTTTTACACTTCTACCCGAGTTTCCAAGTGCCGACCTAACTTCAATTATCAATCGCCACGGCCGCTGACGTGTTTCAGCTTCAACCATCAACTGCCACTGCTCCTCCAGACCATTCGATGCCGTTGAGCTGCCCTATCATCTACAGATTTGCTTCTTGAAGTCCAGTCCCAATTTAAACTAAAACCCTAGATGCCGAGTTGTATTTTGATTTGATTTGAAGGTAGGCATCAGTGGATTGCAAGGTGATGATGGTGGAGGAGATGACTTTGACCTGGTTGATTTCAATCTTGATGGAAGACAATCGATTTCTACTATGTTTAATCGATAATGAAACTAGGTTTGCCTTAGTTGAACATATGTGATTCTGGAGATATGTTTGATTCTCTATATTCGATTGTCTTTCTCATGAAATTAGCTAAGTTCTGATCATCGAATAGACTCTGATACAATGATTTGTTATGCACTCGGGCGTATTGGACAATTTCGTCGCACTGCCTTCCTATTTCTGCACTTCCATTGATCCTGAAAAGAAAAGCTTTTTGCATTGCTTCAGAAAATGGATTCATTGTCGAATTTTCATCGATACCGAGTAAGTTCCAAAAGAGATAACACCAAAGAGAGATGCGATTTTTTTAATACGAGCAAGCTATTTAAACAAGATGGTCTGTTTATAGTGTTCGGGACACTAGACTCGCTCGACATAGGTAACACACTCCATCAACCCCAATCAACACTCAGAATCCAATTGCTCAACACATGTCAATTTCTTTTCGATTCCGGGTGTTGGTCACACGAGTACTTTTATTCTAAGTTAAACAAATCTGACCATGTTGAATACCAAGTTTTATTGTTTAGAATGACTTGCCGATCACCACATCTTAAGCCCGGCGAAGGGTCGTCTACTCCTTTCAAGGCTGCATCCTTTATTGCTCCGGTCCCACCATCTATCCTAGTCGAAATCGACCAGCCTTTAACTTCTGAGTCCCAAAGCCAGTTGGTGCCAATTGATCCAGTACCATGCCTATTGCCTCTAGGGTTAGTAATTCTGAATGATCCACCGGAGCGGGTGGTCACCTCCCTAGTAGCAAAATTGCTTTGCAATATCCATCTACAACATGGCGTCGTGGAGGAAGACATCCACTTACCAGCTGGAAATGAATTGGCTCATAATCCTCCTCTTCGCTGCATGGCCTATAATCGCTACATGTGTCTGGATGGTTCCGTTCAAACTTTCAATTCTTATCTGATGAGATTTCTACAAGAAATTAGGCTCGTTTCATTTCAAGTTCACCCAAACAGGCATGTGTTATTGAATTCATATATGTTCTTTTCATGCGAAAATTCAATCAGCCTCCTTGATTCAATGAGCTCACTTATCTTCTCAAGTTCAAGAGGAGGAAGGACTGCCCATCATTTATGATAATAGAAGCATGGAAAAGATGTATAGTTATTGGGAAGCTTCACAATAAACGTTCTTATTTAAAGAAAAAAATACTTCTCTGTACATTTTCCAGAGGGCTTCAAGCATCTTTGGTTGAAAGGAAGTAAGCCTTTTTCCACCGGTCCCCATTATATCGGAATCTCTGAGTTTTTTACTTAATGTACATTTTCACATAGGCCCTCTGAAATGCAATAATAAAGTGGCGCACGAGAGGATGCTTAACGACTTGAAGGCCGTTAGAGTAAATCAATGTACCATTAAGTTCCTTCTAACGAATGACAACTTGTAAGAGTACGGACTGCTTTAGTCTAGAAGAATAGCTGACACTGAATCTTCAACACGAAGCAATTCTTGACGCACTCATTCTAATGCCCCAGACGTAGCTGCAATGAGAATTTTCAAGGGGAAGAAGAAGAAGGTGCATCCAGTGAAGAACATGAAGAGGAAGCCACTGATATTAAGGCCGATGAGCTGGTGAGAGACGATGCCCCTGGTGATGAGGGTGGTGACACTAAAATGCCCACGATCCTAGAGAAAGATGTGGGATTCGTGAGAAGAGCGATAAAAGAGCCGGCTAGTGGCGAAGAAGGCTATAAGTATTATGAGAATAATAGTGATTTCCATGATAGTGAAGAGGGAAATGATTCATTCGATGAATCACCCAAGACGAGTCCTACTCTCCCCCACTCACCTCCTCTAAAACATGCAATCCTTGAGTCTTCTGAAGCAACCGACGATCAAGCTATAATGACCACCGAAGAGAACGTAGTTCAAACTCGTCTTGTCGGAGAAGCCTTCCCCTCCTTCAGCGATCTTAGTGACAATAACTTCACAATTAATGACAGTCTGGGCAAAATGGGTTCTGATTTCCACTTCTCTCCAGGGATAAGTATCAATAAAGGTGGGAAAACTCCATCCTTACATCCATGCAGACACGGTCTGTAGAGTAATTAGGGGGGTCATCGATGTCATACACTTCACTCAAGATCACAAACACTCATCCCTACTTGACTCTCTAACTCTAATACTTATACGTTTTCTTCTTGTTTTAGGTTCTATGGCTCATGATAGGTACAGAGATTTCTCTCGTAGCAGAAGTGAGTACAGAAGGCATACCCCGGAGCCTTATCCACCTTGGTGTTACAAGACAGATAAAGAAAGACAAAAGAGGAAAGATCACGAGCATGATGAGGCTTGCAGAGCTGAAAGAGAACGTCTTGAGGCTGAAGAAGAAAGACTAAATGGGAAGAGCGAGTCTGGTGGGGACTCTTCTCGCGATGTGTATAAATGACATAAAGATTCCTCCGAGCATCATGGGTCTACTTCTTTCTTCGTTCCACCATGTACCCGTGCTCAAGCTATTGTTCAATGGGAAACCCCATCATCTCAAGCCTTAACTACTGCTCCTCTTATTTAGTCCATAGGTATTACAAAGTCTAATCTTTCGAATGCCCCTCCATGCCTATCAGCTGCCTATCCACGTCTCTTTCTTCATGATGTGAAGTTTGACTGAGACATTAAGGATGTGAAGAAGAAGATTACTCAGATGAAGCTGCAAGAAGTTCAAGAAGACGTGGATATGGTGCTGCGGGGCTTGAGTGGAAGCATGTATGTAAGGCTCTTTCCGATGTAAATTGAATCAACTATACACAAATCGAGTCACTCGAAAGGCAAAGAGTCTAGCATGAGAGAACGATCAAGGAGCAAGAAGACAATCTACTCAAATTCACTAGAGAAAGACATTTCGCCACTGAACAAAAAGCAAGCATGGACAAGTTGATGTAGAAATTGAAACCAGCCTAGGACCAGACCATAATTGTGTTGAGAAACGAGCTGAAGTCGCTCTTGCTAAAGGTGTAGATTTCAAGAAACCAACCGAGGAGAAAGCCAAAATGCTCATTCAAAAAGATGAAGTCATACGGTCTAAAGACCAGGCCCTCTTCGAATAAGCATCCAAACTCAAATGTCTCCGTGAGGAGAACCAAAAGCTTCATGAATAGAATAAAGGGATAACTGTGAAGATGGATAACCAATCGATTGAGAAGCTTGCGAATGATATTGAACTTGCAGTTTGTCGAAGTGAGCTTAAAGATCTTGAAGTGGCAAAGGTCGCGGAGGATGACACAAGAGCCAGAAAAAGGTAAGAGCTAAACTGCAATCTTCAACACTTCTATGCGAGCGTTATCATGCATAGAAATCTTAAGTGGTTGGGAAACGAGTACCCTATGACTCTTGTCGATGCATGGAAAGAGGCATCGCACCGCGTTAGAAATGATCGCTCCGAAGTCGAGATGATGATGCAAAAGCTAGGTGCTGAAGAGATTGAAATGCTTGGTGTAAGGAAAGTAATTCTTACCGAAGAGGATGGCAAGACTGCTGCAGATGCCACTAGTGCTCTCATGGGCTAAGCTCTTCGAGTTAACACGAAGTGTCTCTTTCTATGTCCAGAGAGCCAGTGATGATTTTCCTTCTTGGGCAGCCACTGCAATAACAGAGCCGTATATCCTCATCCCAGCAGCAGGTGAGTTTGAAGTTGAATTTCAAAACTGGAGTCCTACTTAAGGTATTTCCCTCGTTTCTCCAATGCTCCAGTAGCTCATTTTCACTCCTGAGTCCTTTACTAAATTGTACAACTCTCTTCGTGAACTTATTGGTCAGCCGAATGTCTTTTCTTTGCCTCCCCATCTCTCAGAGTTTAGGCACTGAAGCGATTTTCACTACTTTGACTGCTGGTTCCACAGGCTTAACTTCTCTGATCCAACACTCCAGCTCCGGGCCTAACTTCGATGCTCAATGAATCACGATCTTGGAAGGATTGGAAGACATCTCTACATCACTCGAGGAGGACATTTGGATTGTTGGTGCTTCTGGTCCAACAGATGAAGAAACAATGGTAGAGCGGATACAGAAGAATACCGAAGAGAAGATAAAGTTGAAGATAGAGCATGACGTCGCAAGGCTCAAAGTTCTACTATGTACAATCAAGGCAAGCAAAGCCTAGAGACTTGCCCATCGATGTATCTGATGAGCTTGATTTTGGTGTCGTCGAAGGGCACCTTATTTTGGAGGCCAGACTCCTTCCGGAAAGAAGAAAGACAAAAAAATAGAAGGAGATCAACCCCCGCCAAGGCGGTAAGAAGTGATGAGTTGATTAAGTTCTAATGGAGTGGAGCACTATTTGGTTTTGGTATGTTTTTGTATCGACCGAGTCTGTCCTTTTCTTTTCTTTTAAGTATTAAACTGGCCAATATTGTGCGGTTACGGCCCCCACTATTTGTCCATGTACATAAAAAGATATTTGTGATGAAAGGTTAGCTTTTCTATTGTAATCTCTCTTGTGTACTTCTCCTATATTCTATGTATTATGCCTTTTTGTGTACCACCTTATATATAATACGATTGTCGGTTCTACAATTTCCATATTATATGTTGCTATTTTATGTGATGTGATGTGCCTATTTACCGCAACTCTGTGCATGTAAGTAGTGTAACTTATAGTTATTTCACATAATATTTTACTTAATTCTGTTGTGATGGCCAAATTACTACGTTCGGCATAGCAGAACAGTGATGTATTTCCGTTTAACCAACTCCACAACTATTTTTCACTTGAGTTCAGTCGAGCTCATCTTAACGATGTATGAGTATATGTGTCCCCTACTCCATAGGGAAGATTACTCAAAACGCTAGATTTAAGCATTGGATAAGAGACCATGTATTTTGGGCAACTCGTTTGGTTGCCCCCAATCTCAGTGCACGATAGCTCCTATCTCCTAGAACTTGTGGTTTTATTGCTTGGTTTCAACCGTTTAATTCCTTGACCACGATTGACTTTTTCCAAGTTCAGTATTGGGATCCCATTTGCATATTAACTTCTATCTCTGGAAACTTATGCACTAACAGCTCAAGTCCTTGGATTTTCCTTTAACGTCGCCTGTCTTGGGGCGATGTCGAATTTTGAAAGTTATGAGTTGATTTCTCAATCAACACGGCGATTTTGCAGTTTCCTAGTATTTCCCGAGTGATGCTAATCCTTGGAAAGTGAAGGTTGATTTTCCACCAATCCTGCAATTGAAAACTTTCCCGGTGTTGCCGGAGCGACGCCAGTATTTAGAAAATTTGACAATCTCTCAGTGTTATCGGGGTAACACCGATAAATAAAAAGCGAAAAAGTTTCCTAATGTTGTCGAGGCAACACTGGTACACGTGAAACTGGGATCGATTTTTCCCATCAATTCGGCTGTTTTAGTCGATTTTTCCCATCGACTCGGCAATTTTGGGAATCCATGCTTCTTATACGGAGATTAAAAAGTATTTTCTCAATCGTGTGGCTTATTTGGTGGCATACATGAACATTTCTTACAAGAATATGATTGCATCGACTCAAGAAATGATGTGCGGCTTATTGTATGGTGCATAGGGAGATGGGCCTTCCAATGCTGCCAGAGCAATGCCGGTTCTCAGAAGTTGTGAATCGATTTTTTCCCATCGATCCAACGGTTTAAGTTGATTTTCCCCATCGCCTTGGTGGTTTGGAACCTTCCCGCTATTGCCGGAGCAACACCAGTTCTTAGAAGGTTGGGATTGATTTTCCTCATCGATCCAGTGGTTAAGAATTTCCTAACGTCGTTAGTCTTCGAACAATGCCTGTTCTCAGAAGGTTGGGGATCAATACAAGTCATCGATCCAGCCAGTTATGACCTTCTCGGTATTAACAGTCTTAGGACAACGCCTGTTCTTAGAAGGTTGGGAATCGATATGAACCATTCATTCAATGGTTATGAGTCAGCACTTCCTATCCATCATTTTGGGACAGAGGAGCGTTTTCTTGGTTGTGCTGTTGGTTGCATGTCATAGGAGTTTTGCTTGCAAGAACATGGTTCCATTGGTTCAAGATGCTGAATTTATTCAAGTCCAGCCTATTTACAATTCCCCCAATGTCCCTGGGTGGCTTATTTGCGAAAGGAAATTAGACAAGGATGAATGAAACAGTATTGTCTTAGATTGCTATTTTCATTCCTGGGTAACTGGCTAACTTGAAGGTTAAGTTGCTACTAGTCTTTCATTAGCTTACTTGGGCCCCTTTCTACTAGCTCAAGACATTTTTCCTTGAGCTGGTAGACCCTAGGGTCGTGAAGTTTCTCCCCTATTATGCCGTTTCCTAACATACTATTGGAGCTTGTTTTCCCTTATCAGCTCCTTGATCAAAAAATTTTAATGCCGAACTTTATTAGTGTTATACCCATGCGTTTCGCAAAAACGACAGTACTTACTTCTTCTGCTCCGTCACTTCCCTCTTGGGTGTTTTTTCATATTGCTCAGTTTCCTGAGCAGTAAGATATATATTCTCTAACGTATCACTCAAGGGTGTGTAATCGTCCAATCTGAAGTTCTTTGGACATTTGGCATTCCTTTTACGCTTGTTACCAGCATTTTGACTTCTTTTCTTTTAATTACCAGAGTTTCCCACATTTAATACAATGTTGCTCTAGATTACTCCTTTCGATTGTTCATCACCAACCTCTCTTTCGACCAATACTGCTTCTTTTAACAGCAGGAACTGATTCATCTTTTCATGAAATTCTTCCGTGGTAGTGAGTTGCTTCATCTTTAACCATTTACCAAAATCTGTATCTGAGTGAATGCACTGGACCAAGGCCATAAATACAAGATCCTCCTGTGGATTGATAACTTCCACGACAGCGACATTGATCTGTTCAAGAAAGCTTTCAGAGACTATTTGGGTCCTTAAGATAGGCTAGATAGGGACATCACGTCCTTTGGTCGGGCAACATGAAGCCTGAATTGCTCCATGAATTTCTTAGCTAATTTGTCAAAAGTAGAAATAGACTTCAGTGTAAGCTTAGTAAGTCACATGGAAGCGACTTCTTCCAAGAAGATAGGGAAACATCTGCAGTGAATAACATTCGTTGCTCGTGCTCCATCCATATGCCATTCATATTTTAGTAAGTATTGTTTGGGAACAGTAATTCCGTTGTAGGATGGCATTATTTGCATGGTGAACTTTCTAGGATATTCTTCTCTCAAAACTTTTTCGGTAAATAGAGTTCTGCTTGGTGCAAAACCCTAATCTTCATTTTTCCTGCTCTGCTTTCTTCCACCAACCATTTAACCATGTCAGTGATGCACTCCTCGCTAGCACGATAACCTATTGGTCGACTTTCAGGGGCTGCACCAAGTGTTTGGCTCCGCAAACGATCTTTGGCTTGCCGGCTGAAATCTCGGTTCTCCGTTCTCTAAGAGAACCACTACCGCAGAGTTCCGTTGGCGTCCGGTTGGTCTTCCAATATTAGTTCGGAATCTAGTTCTAGTGTTTTGTCCGCAAACACTAGTATTCAATTCCAAGTCTCCACCATCAAGCTGCATATCGTCTCGAAGAATGTAACGAGCACGGCTTTGCCTTCCCGCGGAGTGTTCAACCCAAAGTTTGGGTCGACTCCAATTTTTTTTGGATCGGCACCATCTTGTCTCCTTATAGGGAGAACCCTCTACTTCCTCTTACAACCTGCCCTGCAACTTCGACTATTGCTTCCTTTTTTCTTTACTTTCCATCCCTCCGGTTTAGACCTGACACGGAGGAATTTTCTTGTTCTATTGCACGAGGAGTTTCCCTTCTAGTTCTTCTTGTTGTTGGTAGTTGCAAAAATAGCAACGCATCCATCTTATCCATGAGAGCTTTCTGACTATCATTAAATTTTTGGTTTAGATCGTTGATAATCTGATTAAGCTCCTCTTTAGTACAACTTCCTCTTGAGTAGAAGATCTGGGCAGCGGATTTCCATTGTTTACATTCATTTGGTGGGTGTTTGCTTCATCACCACCAACTGCTGCTCCTATAGATCTTCCAGATGTAGATTTTCATTTCCTTGGAGCCATTGGAATAAATAATCCTTAATTTCTCCAAGCAAACTTTCTAGATCTAACTTGTGGATCTTATGCAATCCAAAGTAGAGAGATAGATCAAAGCCTAGGTTCAGTTTTCTCAACGAAAGCAACAAAATGTTAATGCCAAAAATAAATTAACACCCAAAAATTGATTGCAGGGAACCCGCGAGACCTAGATCAAGTAGATAAGAGTTGAAATGAAAGGAAAATAACAAAAATTAAAATAGAGAGAAACAGGTTTTATAGTGGTTCGACCATCTATGGTCTATGCCCATTTTATAGCTTTGTTTCTTATATATTTGATGTAGTTTGTTTGTGATTATAGGAGATTTGATAGAGAACAAGTCACAAATACAGGGGTTGGAAGGATTCTATGCCCTTAAATTTCCTAAAGTAACTGCCTTGGTGACTATTGTATGGGAATAGAAGATAAAGAAGAGGTAGAGCTTTCGTGTAGTGATGGCAGAAGTCAGATCCTATTTTGATTGCTCTATGGTTTGTATTAATAGGGGTAGGGGTCGTGTTGGGCTAATAGTCGAGTTGGAGCAGACTCTAAACATCGGCTAGAATTAGTGTACAAAACTATAGAGCCCAACAACTTGTTTAAACATGTCGGTATCGACGTGTTTATGTCCGTGCTAACATGTTTGTATTGCTTAATTGTGTTGAACTATTTTGCACTCTTCATCCTACTTGATTTTGAAGTGTCCCATATTGTTTCCATAGATCGTTGGTCGATGTTGATATTTGTTCCTTCATTACTAGTTTACTTGACTATTTGACTTGTTAACTCTTTAACTTTTCTATTAGGTTGTTCAAAACCCTTGGAAATCACTTGACCAAATATAAGAGATGTAGAAAATGACTCGTGTGAAGTTTGAGTAGACAATACGAAGCCAAAACATGTCACCACCGACATGTTCATGTCGGTGCCGACTTGTGTGGTTAGCTTATTTTTGGTTGAGATTTCTCTGAGACATTTCTTTGTCCTATCTAGGCGTGCCTTCAAGATTTCAAGTCGTTTCGTCTTCATTTCAATGTTTATTCTAACTTCTGTTGACTTCTACTTGGATAAAAACCCAGTTAATAGAACATAAGAAAATAATTAACTAATTTTTTATTACTTGTAAAGAGATGAAAATTCCAACTTATCCGCAAGTAAAATTAAAGTCGCTCTACCTAACGTGCTATATATGCCATATATACAACTCAAACTGTATATGTATGCAACTCAATGGTGAAGAGGATCAATATATTTCATTTTGTCTTGACTCTTATTATTTGTATTATGAAAATATATGTTATTTTGTGTAAACAAATTTAAGTTGAGGGAATTATATACTAGGCAAGTTTGACTAACTTAATTTTGACACTCATGTGTTATGCACTATATTTACATGTAATATATTAATTAGAATACAAAATATATCTGAACTCAAACTGGCAAACACTTTACACTAAGGAAGATTTATTAACTGCATATACTACTCAGAGGTAAAATTGACCGATATATTTCATTTTATTTCAAAATCTATTCAACTACTTATAACATTATACATTGTGCATGTAAATTGATTCTGGAATTACAAGTCTAGTACACAAGACAATGTTTCCAAATATATATATCATTATCTTCGATATCTGAAAATTTGAAAAGGTACAACTAACATCCAAAGTATTACCATGTGTATGCCAAGACATCAAACTATTGATTCTGAAACTTTGTTTTCAAACAAGATGCTTTTCAAGGATTTACAAATAAGGCAAGTTCACTTATATTGTTATAGGCATCTTTTCCTTTTCATTTCAAGTTTATTCAATCAATCTTTATTTTGTTTTATTTTCTTAACTCATTTATACATTTTCACATATTATATATTATTCCAAAACACGTTTTTAAATATATATCATTCTCCCATATTTTCTTGATAACTCTTTATTAATAAAATAGATAACATATATATTTTCAATCTATTTTATTTTATTTCGAAAATTTATCTTCAACTTAAAACTAATCTATTACACATCCATATATATATATACATACATACACTAATTCATAAACTAATTTATATTAAAATCTACAACGTTGAGACGCCAAAATTTACTGATTTGTTTTGCCAATTGGATGTAATATTGATTACCTAGGATAATATATCAGCACTGCCTCGCCAATGATCTCTACTTCGCACTAATAACCAATGGCTGCATACGTTATTTAAAAATATTTAAATCTAGATAATTTAATATATATACATATATATTCATTTTCTAAAATAGTGTATACATTACTTCATAAAACAATGCACAAATTTAAATAAAATATTTCCTTTTCCATTTCCAAAATATTTTGTCGGACTGCCACGTATAAGTGTTTAGAAATCCCTATCGATAATGTTGATCAGGTGCATTGATCGGAATTCTTAAACCACTCTACGAACAAACTAACATCATAATAAACTACTAAAATATTTTCAATCACTATACAAAACAATCTTCATATCTTATTAAATCATTTTCTTATTTGAATAAAATATTTAAATTTCAAAATTCAAACATACATTTGATTCAACAGTCATTAATAACAATATGAATCATCACATATCGATAACATCAATCGACATTCTATTAGTTCAATTAATTTCACATTCCATGTTTTAGTTGTATAAAAAATATGCATTACATTTTCTTTTGTAAAACAAATATACATAACCCCTCGCTGTTTCTTCCTCAAATGTAGAAACTACTGGATTCTATTAATATTTGGCTTCATCCAGATTAGTGGGTTTAGAAATATTTGAATAATAACTCCTACTCAATTTCTCACATCTTAGACTAGGCTAAATGAACAAAAAAATTAATTCAACTAACTGCACACATCAAATAATCAAATAAATAAACGCCTTCAGCAGAAAGCTATTTATCAACATCCACTGGGCACTCTGGTATCTACCGAATCAAGCTACTCTATTCAATGCCATATAGAGTTTTATTCACCTTCACCAATGCTGACACTACTTGTAACATCCCCTATCTAGAGGCCCAAAGCTAAACGCTACAGATGCTGAAGTCATCCACAGTATTAACTTCTAGCTTCTAAATACGGCTATGTTAATGGTATCCATAATATCAGAAGAACTTAAATACGAAATAAAAACATAGATTTCAAAAACATCTTTTCCCATTACATTTTCAAAACACATGATTCACATTCAAATTACATAATCCCATAATCGTTTCCCAGGTTCAGATAAAATATACTTATTACATAAATACTCCAAGAGCGATATATGATGATGCCCCCTTGGTTGACCAGAGTACTACATAGACATAAATGTCTTAAATACAACAAAGCTGAATAAAATAAAACAGCAACTCCTAAATAGCAATCCGTCAGCCTCCTGCTCGCCTCCGGAAGCTTTATTCGTCAACCTACTAAAACCTGTAAAACCTCAACCCATAGCCTATTCAAATCAATTTTTGAGCACCCGAGAGTTTAAGGGGGAAAACATAAACTTCGTGTCAGACATAATGCCTGGTGTGAATAATACTATACATCTCGAATATACGATATTAAGTGAGACCACGTCGCTTAGCGGAATGGGTTTCCCCTCACTAATATCCTTTTAAAACATATCTTTTGCAAATCATAATCCTGCAACCAAAACTGGTTAAAACTGTAAAGCATTACTGTGTAAACATACATATCAGGTAACAAATGGACTATCTATCTGAACATTATAGTTTTGTTTGGTTGACTCAGGCCTACCAAACAATATAACAAAATAATATAACATCTATTAGACACTACTCTTCTGGACGGTCTGTCCTTTTCTATCTACTAAATACTTCTCTTCTGGATGGTATGTCCTTATCTATATGTTAAATACTTCTCTTATGGATGGTCTGTCCCTAACTTAACATCTCCTAGGGTCACCTGATCCTAATTGTTTTGCGGGCTCACTAATAACCTATATGTATACAAATATATATTCCCTTCTGTGTGTAAATATAATTTTAGTCTTACCTATGACAAAGCCCAACACACTGGAATTTTGGACTAAATTAGCTGGGGCCAATAGCTAATGTATACGGTGCGACCCTGTACCAGTCCCGTCTGGTATTCTAATATCTGAGTCATTTTACCTAGGGATACCTTCCCAAAATTTTCCTTGAAAACCTTTTCATTTGAAATTGATTTAAAACCTTTTAAACCAAACTTAAGCAAAGAAAATATATAATCTCTATGTTTTACTCAAAATAACCTTGCCATGTTATATATATACTTTACTCAAACCTTTTGTTGATAAAAAACATATAACTTTTGAAAGTACCCTTTTCGAATCCATTGAAAGCATCCCTTTCAAAACCATTGAAAGTACCTCTTTCGAAACCAAGTAAAACACTTTATTCAACCTAGGCCAAAAGGTCAAAACCTTCCTTTCAAAACCATTCATAGAAACCTTTCAAAACCATTGAAAAACCTTCCTTTCAAAAGCTTTAAAACCTTAGACATCTTTCTTTTAAAATACTTTAAAAATGTCTTTCGAAAACATTGGAAAAAACCTTCCCTCTTAGACTTTTCAAAACCATTGGGAAACCTTCCTTCAAAACGTTTCGAAATCGTTGGGGAACCACCCCTTCGAAACCTTCATTTAAAACCCTTTCGAAAGCAATAAAACATTAAACCTTTCGAAAGCCTTTGGTTTCAATTAAAACATGTGGAAAACACCTTTCAAAACCATTCAAAATTTACCCCTTCAAAACCTTTGAAAACCGTTTTGGTCGAAACCATTTGGATTATGCCTTCAAGTAGAGTAAAAGGATCCAAAACCAATTAAAGTCGATAGCATTCCTTTCGAAAGCTATTCCTAAGTAAATAAGTGATGGTGTCGAAACTAACCTTCTGAAAGCATTGGAGAAGGGGCCAAGTTTTTAAAACAAGTATACCTTCTGAAACCATTGACTTCGAAAGTAAAAAGCGGTAGCTAAAGAGCATCGACCTAGTCAAAAGCATGTATTTAAAAACAAAGGTGCAATCTCTTTAAAACCACTTCTTTAAACCATTTGACCCGTCGGAAGCCAACCAAGTCGAAAGCAATATAGTCGAAAGCAAAGTAGGCACATTTTTCACTTAAAAACAAAGCAACACTTCGAGCCCTTCGGAACGCTTGGGTGTTGACCTCACACCTTCCGCCTTCTTTCCAATTCGTTGCGCACCAAGTTTTTGATGCCATGCGCATTGGCTTCGATAGTGATTGAGGCGAAGGGACTAAGTCGAAAGCCATCTGTGTCGGAAGCAGGGTGCGGAAAGTGGTGAAACAGGCTAAAAACAAGTAAATTTTGTCTTTAACTTAAAAGGTGAAATAATTTTTGACTAACCTGCTATGTTTTTCAAAATCTTATTGGTTGCTAGTTTTTCTTTTCTAAAAGCACTGCCATAATTTTAGAAATAACAATTAAATTTATTTTATAAAATACCCATTCTCCTTTTATAAATATATAAATCATTTAAGTCTCATACCTTAAATAATTTTATATATTGATTAAAATACTTAGGAAAACTCTATAAAAATTCCAGAAAATCGTTTTCAATATGTTTTCTAACACATATAAATTTCAGACCCAAACAATTAATCATTTAGCCATAAATAATTTATAACCCAAATAATCATTTTCCACCCTAGAAAATTTATATAAAATCCATAATAATTCAGAAAATTGAAACCCATCTCTAAAATGTCATTTCTGATCTAAATCTAAATTCACAAGGCATTTGGATGTCATTAAATAGGGTTTTCACATCAAAACATATCATAAAATCTACATGAAGAAGCATAAATCATCAATAAGAATATATATACATATAATCATTCAAAAATATGGCATAAACTTGCAAAACACTTCGGATTTAACTTAAAACCGAAAACATTTTGAAATGTGAGATGTAGTCATTATTCACCTTAGCTTGAGATTAATTATTTGAGATTTGAATAGCTTTTGATTTGATTAATCTTCTTCTTTAGCTTTTTCTTCCTCCAGTTCTCTAAAATGGTGGCCGGCCTCTAGGTTTTTAATTTGCAAATGAGAATGAATTAAGAGAATACATGGTTAAGGGTTTAAGGTTTAGGGTATAAGGATTTTCGTTGTTCTATTTGCCCATGCCTACTTCCTAACCTTTTATCTATTTTATTTCATATTATCTCATTTTGATTTACTTATTAACATGGCACGGCTACCCCTATTAATCACAAATCTCAATCCATTAATCACCTTACATTATTTCATTTTATTTAGCTAATTAAATATCCTAAATAATATTGCTAAAAATATAGGGTGTTACAATCTCCCCTCCTTAATGAATTTCGTCCTCGAAATTAGGATAAGGCACACAACAAAACAATCTAAGGTAAAACATACCATCAAACAAATCATGATAAGTGTCTCTAATCCTGCTCTCAGTTTGCCAAGTATAGTCTCTAGCATCGTCACTCCACTGGACCTTTACTAATCCGACCGACTTGTTCCTCAACTCCTTCTCATCTTTCGCAACTATTCGGATGGCTTCCTAACTATAGTCAAGTCTGGTTCCACTACTAAATCTTCTAACACAGTAGGTGCTATAGTAGCGTCTGGATACCTAACACATTTCCTCAGATGAGATACATGGAAAACATCATGGACTCCTGCCAAACTACTCGGTAACTCTACTCTATACGTGAGTTTCTCGATCCTTTCTAAAATAGGAAATGGTTCTACGAATCTCGGTGATAACTTCCCTGTCTTCCCGAACCTGATAACACCTTTCATCGGCGATACTTTGACAAAAACTCGATCTCCAACAGAGAATTCTAAATCTTTCCGTCTTTTATCTGCATAGACCTTCTTCCTAGACTGAGCTTCCTTCATCCTTGCGTTTATTAGCTCAATCTTTTTAGCTGCTTCTCTTACCAAATCGGGACCAAGGACCAATCTATCTCCGGTCTCTAACCAACATGCCAGGGATTTGCATGGTCTTCCATACAATGCCTCAAACGGTGCCATCCCTATACTAACCTGATAACTATTGTGATATGAAAACTTGACTAGGTGTAGATGATCTTCCCATGATCCCTCGAAGTCTAATACAGAAGCTCTTAACAAATCTTCCAAGATCTTGTTATCTCTTTCCGTTTGCCCATCTGTCTGCAGATGGTAAGCGTTACTCATATTGTGCTTGGTTCCTAAACTTTCCTGAAGACTCTTCCAGAACTCGCTAGTGAATAAATAATCTCTATCACTGATAATACTACTAGGGATTCCGTGTAAACTAACCACGTTCTTCATAAATAACTTTGCTAAAACAGGTGCCATCCTAGTTGATTTAATCAGAATGAAATGGAAACGCTTGGTCAACATGTCCACTATGACCCATATACTTTCATTTCCTCTATTAGATCTCGGCAACCCATCTATGAAATCCATAGAAATAGACTCTCACTTCCATACCGGAATATCCAATGGCTGAAGCAACCCACTTGGCTTCTGATGCTCGGCTTTTACCTGTTGACAATTCAAACACTGTTTCACCCATAAGCCAACATCCCTCTTCATTCCTTCCTAGAAGAAACTTCTCTTCATATCTTGATACATCTTTGTTCCTCCTAGATGAATAGTGAACTTCGAACGATGTCATTCCTCTAAAACTTCTTTCCTTATGTCTCCCATATATGGAACACATAATCTACCCTTCTTTCTCAACCACCCACTTTGGTCAAGACTGAAATCCTTCAAGTCATCGCTCTCCATTCCATCCTTTAATTTCCTGATCCTTTCAGCTAACACTGGATCCTCTTCCTGTCTAGAAGCAATCCTCTTAATTAATACCAGTCTGACTTCTAAACAAGATAACATAGCAGATTCTTCACTAAACCCAGCCTCGGATCTCCACTACACTCTGCAAGTTGACAACGCTTCCAAGTCTTTCCGTTCTGCTATCGTAGCTAACACTACATTCTGATGCTTCCTACTAAGCGCATTTGCAACCTTGTTGCCTTTCCTTGGTGTGTACTCTATTCTGAAATCATAAGCGGCTAAAAAATCTAACCACCATTGCTGTCTCATGTTCAGCTCCTTCTGAGAGAACAATTACTTCAACGACTTATGATCTGTATAAAGCTCGAACCTCTCTCCTAAAAGGTAATGCCTCCACACCTTTAAAGCAAAAATAACTGCAGCTAACTCCAAAGTTATGTGTTGGATATCTAACCTCATGCGGTCTAAGCTGTCTAGAAGCTTAGGCAATCACTTTACCTCTCTACATCAACACGGCTCCTAATCCAGTTCCACATGCATCTGTATAAACTACAAAGTCCTGATTTCCCTCCGGAACCACTAACATATGTGCATGGGTCAACAAGTGTTTCAAGCTCTGGAATGCTTCCTCACACTTATCGGTCCACACAAACTTCACATCCTTTCGCGTTAGCTTGGTCATCGGCATTGCTATCCATGAAAAATCTTTTATAAACCTCCGATAATATCCTGCCAATCCAAGGAAACTTCTTATCTCAGTTACTGTTTTTGGTGTCTTTCAATTATTAACAGCTTTGATCTTATCTAGATCGACTGACAACCCTTTCTCTGAAACCACATGACCAAGAAACTTCAATTCCTTCTTCCAAAAATGATACTTCGAAAACATTGCCTTTAGTTGATGCTGCCTTAGCGTCTCAAGCACAACTCTAAGATAAACTTAATGCTCCTTCTCATCCTTAGAGTACGTTAGAATATCATTTATGAAAACCAACACGAACCTATCCAAGTGCTCTCGGAATATTCGATTCATCAAATCCACAAAGAATGCCGATGCATTAGTGAGTCCGAACGACATAACTAACCATTCGTATGACCCATACCTTGTTCTAAACGCCGTCAAAGGTATACTATCTTCTACTACCCTAAGCTGATGAAAACTTGTAGCCAAATCCAGGTGAGAAAATATCTTGGCTCCACTCAACTGATCGAACAAATCATCAATCCTAGGCAATAGATATTGATTCTTTATCATTCTCTCATTCAACTTACGATAATCAATACATAGCATTAACGATCCATCCGGCTTCTTAGCAAATGCTGTGGCTGCTCACCAAAGCAAACTAATTGGTCTAATAAAACTTTTGCCTTCCAAATCCACCAATTGAGCCTTCAACTCCCTCATTTCTTTCAGCGTCATCCTGCTTGGCAGTCTACTTATCGGTTCTGCTTTAGGCACCAAATCTATCCGAAACTCAATGGCTCGTTTCACTGGCAATCCAACTACAGGCTTGAAAACATCTGCGAATTCTCTAACCACGAAAATGCGGTTCAACTCATCTTCTAAGTCCATAATACCCAGTAAGGCATCCACCTCACAACTAGGGTTTTCTGTAGTATAAACTATCTGATCAGTACAGTCCGGGTGTCTAAGTGATATTTTCCTGTCCTGGCAAAATATCCTAGCATCATACTCACTTAACCAATCCATGCCCAATATAATTTTGAACCCTACAAAGTCAAACACATGCAAACTGCAAACAAATGTGTAACCTAGCAAGTCAAATTCTAAGTTATCACACTTCATCCCAAGTGTTGCATACCCTCCTATCGGATTTTCAACTCTTAAGGAAGTAACTAAATATGTGGTTTCTAGGTTAAGCTTATCTACCAAACATCGAGATATAAAAGAATGCGATGCACCAGTATCAAACATAACGCTAACAGACATATCAAGAATCTGAAGTGTACCTCCCAATACTGCCTTTCCTTTCTCCTGCACTGTCGGCTTTGAAGTAGCAGGTTCCAATGCATATACTTGGCCTTTATCTCCTTTAGCTGGCTCTTTGCACTGGTTCTTGTAGTACCTAATTTGATCACAGTTGAAACATCTAACTCCTTTCTTCTCAACAGTCTTCTTTCCTTTGCCTGTCCGATACTCATGAGCATAATGGTCTTTCTTATCACATTTGTAACAGACCACTTCAGACTACCCCTTCTTTGCTGCTCCACCTTTCTGAGCACCTTTCTTGTGCAAGAACTTTCTTTTCCGACCTTGCCCAAACTAGACCTCCTTCTCATTCTTCTTCTCCAAACAAGCAAGCATCTCTTCATGTCTTAACGCTATCTCCACTACCACATCATAGAGATCTCTGATATACGGTAAGGTAGCCCTAGCCAACTCAGGCTTCAATCCTCGATGAACTTCTCATTCCTCTTCATCACTGTATCAACCGTGGCATAACCATATCTAGCCAACTCTTAAAACCTACTAGCATATTCCAAAACAGACATCTCTCCTTGTTCTAACTCAGCAAACTTTCAAATCAGAACAGACTATGCCATTACCGACATGAACCTCTCCTAGAACCTTCTCCTAAACTCAGCCTATGTCCTCTCCTCCTCATTTACTCCAGCTGTCTCACTATTCCACCAAAATAAAGCTGCTCCTTGAAGCTATCTCGAAGCAAGCCTCCTCCTCTGCTCAGCATTGAGCCCTAAGTTATCAAATATCCTTTCACAGTGTAACAACCAGTTCTCCACTTCTATAGCATCCTCAGTTCCAATAAACAGCTTCCCTCCAAGCCTAGCATTATCCCTACTCAAGTTGGCATATTGATTGACCACCGGAGCTTCCTGAACTCCTCCAACGGCATTTCCTCCAACCAAACCAGCATCGATTCTAGCTTTCATCATGTTTACAAAAAACTGATACATAGCCCCCATATCTACTTATGGGACTCCAGCACCAACATTCTCAGCTTGAGCCTGACTTTGAGTCCTCCTTGTGTTGGGTCGGGTATTTCCATTGGTGGTGGTGTTGTCTCCTTCTAGGTTAACTCTGCCTCTTCTAGGATCCATATCTATATTCAATCCTAGTGAGATACAGAAGAATAGCCTAATAGAGATACAGTGTATACTTATATATAGCAAATACAAGTACGTTACTATAGCGTTATCCCATAGCCCGATCTTAACTCTAATTCTTAAGGATTATGTTTTTCAAAAATCATTTTTAGTTAAAGTATTTCATAAACCTATGCTCTTATACCAAGTTGTAACGTCCCTTATCTAGAGCCCCAAAGCTAAGCACTACAAATGCTGCAGTCATCCATAGTATTAACTTCCGGCAACTAAATACGGCTATGTTAATGACATCCATAATATCAGAAGCACTTGAATACGAAACAAAAACATACACTACAACAAAAAGGAATTTTTATAGCGTGTAAAAACCGCTATGATAACTTTCTATAGCGATTCTATAATTGCCATAGATCAACATGTTGTAAAAAGTCTGGTAGATACTATAGCGTGTCATACTTGCAATGGAAAACGTATTTTTCTTGCCATCTAAAATAGGCCATATTGGTGCAACTGCTTTTCTATAGCATTATGAAACGTGCTATAGAACTTTTTATGACGCATTTTAGTTGCTATAAATATGTCGACATGCTATATTATTATAGCATTTGAACGCGCTATGGAATCATCATGTCAACCTTTTATGACACATTGAAATGCTATAGAAAATTCATTACTATCTATTATAGCACCGTCTTATTGCTATGAAAACTATTTACTCTTTGCAAAATATTTTGTATAGCACTAACATGATGCTATAGTATAACAAAGCTAAACAATTTTTCTTTTTATTGCATAGTTAGAATGCTATAAAAAAATTCTATTGCACATTTTTTGCTGCCATAACATTCAAAGCTTACAATTTCCAATTCTACTTATATATTATAACTCAAAAAACCACATTCATCACATTAACATAAGTACACAAATTGAGTCATAAGCCAAATCACAATATATATATATATATATCCATAATATTTCATACATGAAGAATTAAACATAAATATTTGTGATAAAAATTAAACATAAGTACACAAATTGAGTGTAGCATACCAAAACGATACTTACTAAAAATATTTTAATGACTGTCGATAAGCATGACTGATTTAAAGGAGAAAGAGTGCGACATCATGTATCAACCTCAAAAGCATCATACAACACCTGTGAAGAAGAAACACAAACATACATATGTTAGTCAATATATATAAGTATGTATAAGTACAAAAGATGCATCGCCAAAGACTAAGTTACTGAAACTAGCATAACCCCCAATGAACCTGTTATTGTGATCAATCATGCTTTAAAGAAGCACACTAAGGACAGTGGCACTGGCTTGCTAGGATTCTGGGTAAAGTTGTAATCAATAGAATCTGAAATCTAAGTTTTATCCACTACTTCAGAACACAACAAGAATCAAATGTGGTTGGGGGTTACATAATCCAATATAGCAAAAATTTTACTGCAAATATGGTTTACAGATGGACAAATATGTAGTTGGACATACACATTATGGCATGATTTCATACGATAGTTCAAGTAAAAAAACTGGAACCTGAAAACATGTTTATACATGGCTGTATCAGGGGGATCTTAGTTAACAGAAAATAACATGGAATATATAGTTAACAGCGTGTACAGTTATAATTAACAAGTATTGTACGTTAACTATATAAACATGAATTAACAACGATACTATAACATGTAATAAGAGGTGTGAATATTGTAAAGAGGTGTGCAGTCTTGTACATAGAAGAAACACCCAGTAGTTTAATAATTAATTTATCAAAACAAAAAGGACATAGTATGCACAATTTTGTACTCGGAAGCTATAACTATATAGATGTCTGAAGGAGAAACAGGTGCGTCAAAGGGTATAGAAAAGGAAATAAAGCTACAACACTCCTACGTAGGTTTAAAGTTTAGTCATGAACAAGTGAAGCATGTTCATTATACCATGCATATTTATGATGATAATTATTGCAATGAAAACCTTTTTGTTAATTGCAATAATTCATACAAATTTTTGCAAAGATGCATTTCCTTCATCCACTTTTACTTGTTTTTATTCATTTTGTCAATTTTTTACTATACTCAAATGTTTGAAAAGATGTGTCTGTATACTCAAAAATTGTGCTCTCGTTTTCTTCGAACGATGTTTTCACCTACTGAAACTCAATCCCCATCAAAAGTAAGAAATACTGAAACAGGACTTCTACAAAAACTACATTAATTTCCTATAATGTTTCAGCTTCAGATTGTGAACCAGCTATCAATAAAGACATTGACAAGATCAAAACTTGCTCAATATAAACAAACTCGATAAATAAGCTTTAGCAGTTTGTTCATATTCCAATTAGATTTTAATCAGAGGAGTTAAAATACCAAGGTGTTGATGTTTTAGAGCTGTTTTAACTGATGTGTTGGGATGCGGAATAGGCAGTGACATAACTAGGATTTTGGGTTCTGGTGGGCAATTTATGTGAATGTAAACAAAATAAAATCCGACTAATTGCATTAATAATGTTGACGCTTTCACGCACATCAAAGTTCAATTATTTGCATTAACATAGATACTTTTACTTAAAAAAATTCAGATACTATTTAAATCAGCAATAACAAATTCAGATATGAAAGATTAATTTTCATATCTACATATATTATATATTATACAAGTTTTGTAGTTTCTTTGGCCTTTATTAATGGGTTCCTTAGTCTCTCATTAGTGTATTTTCCACAAACTTATATGTTTTGTTATATGCTTCTATTTATTCCTAATTATGAATGCATAATGATAGTGTTTTATAAGTTCAATATGGCACTGTTATTGTAATTTGTCACTGGGTTGCAACATAAAAAATAATGTTTCTGAATAACACAAAGCTAAGGAAACTAAAAATATATATAATCAAAATCACGAATGCTTAAATCTTCAAATTTTGATAAAGCTGTATGAATCTTATATCGCTAGGTTTTTTTAAGTATTCATGAAATGGATGGATGAACGTCTTGGTCCCAACATATGGATTAACCAGTCTACTTTTAAATAGGCAGATACAATGCCTTCATTTTCCTTAAGGAATTTACTGTAAATTGACAAAAACATACACAAGTTCATTCGATATCTATGTCTTCTTGTGTCCAGAAGATTTAGCAAACTTTTTTTTTTGAAAAAAAGGAGAAAAAAGTACTCCCAAGACTGCCTCCAGAGGTCGTGGGTTCAAAACCCGAGATATCAAAATGGGTACTAATAAAATATCACTCTTACTATATAAAAAAACGTCTTTTTTAAAACAAGAAAAGAAATAAGATTCATTTCTTTGATACCAGTATAGTTTCGTAAGTTGCCAGAATTACATAAGAGGATGAAACCCCTAACTACGAAATCTACTCTTGAAGATTCATTAAATTATGAAACGCTACCCTGCCAGATTTCCGATGATAATAAAAAGTTGCTTGTACTTCTATGTTATATTGGAAATCAGGTTCCATTTACTTCTGTTTTCATGTTATGTATAAAAAGTTAGGATGGCTAAGATAATCTTCGTTGTTAAAGCAAATGGATTTATACAGATTTTCATGTTATGTTTAGTTAACAATGATACTAGGGGGGCTTAGTTAACAGAAACAAATGGCAGAGCGAGTACTTTCAAAATTTTGTTGGTCCTAGTTACTAGCAAGAAAACAGTAGCATGTAGCTATTTTTTTACTTGAGATATGAGACTGGAATGAGGAAAATTAGGCAAATAAGGTAAATTACTATCACTTGAGCTTTAGTAAACATCGATGACAAAATTATATTAGTCTATACTAGTCAAACGGAATTCTACGCAGTTTATACTTCTACATTCAACAGGCCAAGACAAACAATAATATCCAAAATAAAGTATTAATTTGACGGCTGTTCTTCTAGTGTATATTAACAAAGTTGCAACATATTTATGGCTGTTCATTCATATATTAATGGTTGTTCATTCATGTAATTGGATTTAAAAACAAGAATACTAGAGAATATAATGGTCAGGATCAGGAAACAATACAATACAATAATGAAGATTCATATATTAAAGTTTTCCCCGAGTACTGAATTTTAAAGAACAGCCATAAATCAAACGACAGACATATTGGTGTAATACTTTAATCCTGGTTCTCTCTATGTTGGCATAAATCAAACGATGGCCAAACGACACATGGTACTCAGTGTATAACTCCCTTGCTCATTTGAAAAAAGGAATCGGCAAACAATGCAAGTGCAACAAATTTCCTACCTTTCAAAGAGAATACAAATGTGCACCTCTACTACTAGTATAAATTGCATATTGTAATCAAAACACTTACATATGTTTCTGCGACACATGGTAGTACTTCTCCATGTTTTCTTTTATGCCACCACATTCCAAACTAGCGTTCGTGAAATATATTTTTCCGGGTTTTCTAAGGCCTACAAGAAAGAATAAAGATCAAAGGCCTACCAAGAAATATTTTTTCCGGGTTTTCTTTTATGGAGCGTATTTTAGACACCGAATTTTCATAACAAATAAAATAAAAGTCATCTTAAGAACAATACTTATATCTTCAACGAAGTGAAGCTAGCACCATTACCTATATTTTTACAATCACATGATACTAATATTGGATAAATGATGACTTCAAACAATTAATTGCAGTATCACTATAAAAAAAGCAATTTATAATTAGACGATAAACTATCATTTTCACATAAAATAGAGCTTTACCATTACTATAATCACTTTTCACTTCTTGTTACTCTTTATTTATGCCTAAGAACTACCAATCAATTTGAGACTGGCTAATACAGATTACCAGATAACATGCTTGCTAATGCACAAGGGAGAATGTGATTATTCAAGATTTAACTTTTCTTGCTTTGAAAATTACTTTTAACCAGAGCGAAACACTGCACATAAAAGCATGACTGTTCTGGTATACAAACAGGGCATACATTACAGACTAAGTAGTTATTGTTGTACAATTTAATGTTGAATCGTGCAATAAACAAACAGTGGATACATTACCTATTAGTGGTTACTGTTGCAGAGCTTGATTTTGAATGCATTTTTATATCAACAGATTTCAGACTCGACTACAACGTATTTCATATTCATGTTTAGTCAGTTAATACATAATCAAGATCAAGCCTAGGTTTTCTTTCATATAGCCTTCAAATTAAGTGAACTCTCATTGTTGTCCAGAAACTATCAACTAATTACTAGGACCACTTTAAGTATTGGGTATTACACATTAGGTATCATTCGCGATATTGATTTCTAATGACTTAGCATCCTAAGAAAATGACTTAGAATATGATAGCTGTGGAGATGTGTGCCCATTTATCAACTATTTACCATAATCCATGTTTCTTAAAGTCTAAAATTTCAGAAATGGAGTAACCATAGATAGATTTATACTGTTTTTCTTATATACAAATTAATTTAGCTGACATCTACAAAGGATTTGTCCAAACAAAGAAATGACACAATATAGTAACTATTCAAAATTGTTGCATTTTCAACAAAAATATAAAACAATTTCATCGAATTTATCAAGTAAAAATGACAGTAACATGTTAATACTTGGATTCTTTTTACCGAAATGGAAATATTATACTATCAAAGAGAACATGAAATACTAGTGTAGTTTGGCAAAAATGTTAAAGAAAGTAATATTTTATTTAACCAATAAAAATATATATCATTTAAATGAATATTTTTCTTATAATGATGAGTTCTTTTATCATTTTCATGAGATCAAAAGGCTATAATGATAAATTATGTTTTCTCTATAGTAATAAAATTTATATTTTCCATATAATTGATATGTAGTTTGTTTACAAATAACTACTTGTTGACGATTTAGATATGGCAAATTATTGACGATTTCCATGATTCTTTGTTACTTAGCTCTGTATATAGCACTGTATTAGGACCAATACAAATTATTGACGATTTCCATAGTTCTTTGTTACTTATGTTTTATGAGAGCATTATATTGTTGATTTCACTAAGATTATCTATTACTTTCCTATAGAACTGGCAACTCGCAAGCATTATAATGGGAAAGAAAACTTAACCATGCCTCACTCTATAAAAAACATAGAGCACTGAACTTCAATATTTACAACATATATATACAAATTGAAATTCTTTTCTTCCAAATTCAGATTAATTTCCAAGATGTATGTGCTTTTACCAATACTTTACAATAGATCCATGGAAAAAACATGGCGCTTTAAATTTCCTATTAATAAATATTTTTTTATACAATATTAATACTCTAGTAAACATTCAAACTAAAATTGTTCACATCTTGCTAGAAATAGAAACAAATGATTGCATTTGACCTACCAACTTTAGACAATTAACAAAGAAACATGACAGACATAACCTCAACACCCTAATCACATAGCTTTGTAACTTAGTAACAAAACAAATAAAATTAAGCAATTATAATATCAAACATTTGTTTAACTACAGTACATTGCAAAACTAGGCATCCTACTACAGCATGCATTCCACACTAAACACAAATGCCCAACCTAACAGCAAGCATATTCTTTACGAAGGCTGAATGCCAATACAGTAAACAAACCTGAAGTTAAAAAAAATCATTATTATAAATTCCAAGTTGATTAAACTATCATTATTATAAATTTCAAATATGGATCCTGAACCATTATAATTTCGAAATTATAGGTACTGAAACTATCATCAACCATTATAATTTACACATAACAGAAATTGTTCACGAAATCGATAGAAAATACCTAATCCCACGTTCGCAGAGATCAAATCGCGCTGCTTGAAGAAGTGAGCTTCGGCTTGTTCATGAACAACAACTTTCAAATCAAGCTTCGATTTGGGAAATGCGCTCCAGCATCCTTGAATACACGTGAAATCGATTTAATGGTGTTTGCGCTGTCTTGGAAGAAAGCGGCAGAGGATTGGGAATTAAAAAGGGGGTGAAGATGGTGAAGACGGTGAAGACGAGAAGCCTGAGGGGAGAAAAGTGAAAAGGAAATAAAGTTTTGGCGGCCTAAAAATAAGTTGGAGGGAAACGAAAAAGGAACGCGAAATAATTTCTTTATACGTTAATTTATTGCGTGTAGTCTTGCTGTCTTTTTACCCTAAACAAAGACTAACTACTTAATAATAGCACGCCAAGCTTTCATGCAATCCACGCTTGCTATTAATATGATATTTTCTTGTAGTGATAGATTTCAAAAACATCTTTTCATGTTACATTTTCAAAACACATGATTCACATTCAAACTACATAATCCCATAATCGTTTCCAAGTTTTAGATAAAATATACTTATTAAATAAATACGCCAAGAGCAACATATGATGATGCCCCCTTGGTTGACCAGAGTACTACATAGATATAATTGTCTTAAATACAACATAGCAGAATAAAATAAAACAACAACTCCTAAATAGCTATCCATTAGGCTCCTGCTCGCCTCCGGAAGCTTTAATCGTCAACCTACTAAAACCTATAAAACCTTAACCCTCAGCCTACTCAAATCAATTTTTGAGCACCCAAGAGTTTAAAGGGGAAAACTTAAACTTTGAGTCAGACATAAAGCTTGGATTGAATAATACTATACATCTTGGATATATGATATTAAGTAAGACCATGCCATTTAGCGGAACGGGTTTCCCCTCACTAATATCCTTTTAAAACATACCTTTTGCATATCATAATCCTGCAACCAAAACTAGTTAAAACTGTAAAGCATTACTATGTAAACATACATATCAGGTAACAAATGGAGTATCTGTCCGAACACTATAGTTTTGTTTGGCTAGCTATAAACCTTTGGCTGACTGTCCTCTTCTGGACAGTCTAGCATTACTATGTAAACATACATAACAAAATAATCTAACATTTGTTAGACACTCCTCTTATGGACGGTCTGTCCTTAACTATCTGTTAAACTTCTCTTTTGGACGGTCTGTCCCTAACTTAACATCTCCTAGTATCACCTCATCCTAATGGTTTTGCGGGCTCACCAATAACCTATCTGTATACAAATATACATTCCCTTCTGTGTGTAACCATAATTTTAGTCTTACATGTGACAAAGCCCTACATACTAAAATTTTAGACTAAATTAGCTGGGGCCAATAGCTAATGTATAGAGCGCAACCCTATACCAGTCCCATCTGGTATTCTAATATCTGAGTCATTTTACTTAGGGATACCTTCCCAAAATTTTCCTTGAAAACCTTTTCATCTGAAATTGATTTAAAACCTTTTAAGCCAAACTTAAGAAAAGAGAATATATAATCTCTATGCTTTACTCAAAATCATCTTGCCATGTTATACATATACTTTACCCGAACTTTTTATTGATAAAAACATTTAACTTTTGAAAGCATCCCTTTCGAACCATTGAAAGCATCCATTTCAAAACCATTGAAAGCCCCTCTTTCGAAACCAAGTAAAACCCTTTATTCAACCTAGGCCGAAAGGCAAAAACCTTCCTTTCGAAACCATTCATAGAAACCTTTCGAAATCATTGAAAAACCTTCCTTTCAAAAGCTTTAAAACCTTAGACATCTTTGTTTTAAAACACTTTAAAACTGCCTTTCGAAAACATTGGAGAAACCTTCCCTCTTAGACCTTTCGAAACCATTGGGAAACCTTCCTTCAAAATCTTTCGAAATCATTAAGGAACCAACCCTTTGAAACCTTCATTTAAAACCTTTTCGAAAGCAATAAAACATTAAACCTTTTGAAAGCCTTTGGGTTCAGTTAAAACATGTCGAAAGCACCTTTCGAAACCATTCAAAATTAACCCCTTCGAAACCTTTGAAAACCGTTTCGGTCAAAGCCAATTGGATTATGCCTTCAAGTAGAGAAAAAGGATCTGAAACCCATTAAAGTCAAAAGCATTCCTTTCGAAAGATATTCCTAAGTAAAGAAGTGATGGTGTCAAAACCAATCTTTCGAAAGCATTGGAGAAGTGGCCAAGTTTTTAAAACAAGTATACCTTCTGAAACCATTGATTTCGAAATGTAAGAAAAGCGGCAACTAATGGGCTTCGACCTAGTTGAAAGCACGTATTTGAAAACAAAGGCACAACCTCTTTAATACCATTTGACCTGGTCGGAAGCCAACCAAGTCAAAAGCAATATAGTCGAAAGCAAAGCGAGTGCATTTTTCACTTTAAAATAAAGCAGTGCTTCGATCCCTTTAGAACCCCTGGGTTTTCGACCTCATACCTTCTTCCTTCTTTCCAATTTACCACGCACCAAGTCTTTAATGCCACGCGCATTGGTTTCGATATTGATTAAGGTGAAAGGACTAAGTCGAAAGCCATTTGTGTCAGAAGCAGGGTGCCGAAAGTGGTGAAACAGGCTAAAAACAAGTAAACTTTGTCTTTAACATAAAAGAGAAATACCTTTTGACTATCCTACTATGTTTGTCAAAATCTTATTGGTTGCTAGTTTTTCTTTTCTAAAAGAACTGCCATAATTTCAGAAATAACAATTAAATTTATTTTATAAAATACCCCTTCTCCTTTTATAAATATATAAAACATTTTAGTCCCATACCTTAAATAATTTTATATATTGATTAAAATACTTAGGAAAATTCTACAAAAATTCCAAAAAATAGTTTTCAATATGTTTTCTAACATATATAAATTTCAGACCCAAATAATTAATCATTTAGCCATAAATAATTTATAACCCAAATAATCATTTTCTACACTAGAAAATTTATATAAAATCCATAATAATTTTGAAAATTATGAAAATTGAAACTCATCTCTAAAATATCATTTCTGATCTAAATCTAAATTCACAAGGCATTTGGATGTCATTAAATAGGGTTTTCACATCAAAACATATGATAAAATCTATATGAACAAGCATATATCATCAACAAGCATATATATATATATATATATATATATGTTTGCGCCAAAGTTAGTCGCAAACACCCAATTACGTGAAAGCTCCAAAATCCAATCACAAACAGTCTTTACTGTAGAGAACAATATGAAGAATAAAAAAATTAAAATGAAAGCAAGTAAAAGAAAGACAAGATTTATAGTTGTTTGGCTGACTCTAGTCTACATCCACTTCAAAGATTTTCCTTATATTTATATTGTAGTATGATTATAGTTACAACCAGAATTTTTAGAATAAAAATGGCAGAGTCTTGCTTAGGTAGAAGATGAAGAGAGGTAAAATGAAGATCCTTTTTTTGAAGCCCTGCCTGCTGTATTTATAGGTGAAACTTCAGCCACAGAGCTTTCTTATCCATATGGGCCCATCATAGGGGTCGCTAGGCCCAATCCCCTATGGAGAGGGATTAGTACCGACCCCTTCCTTGGTTGATTCTTGGGCCGCGATTCGTATGATAAATTCCCTATGATAAAATACATCTAATCTCCAAGTTTCATGTCATTTGGAGTAAGGGAATTCGAGATATCGATTGTTGAATGCAAGAATATACTTCGGCATTGACGAATGCCGACCCATCACTCTGCATCATGTTATACCGATCCATCCTCCCTGGACCATGCTGACCCTTAATGTCGATCCGAGATGCTTCCTTCTACTATGCCGACCCGTCCTTCTTGGACTATGCCAACCCGAACCATTCCATGCCGAACCCATACTTATGAATGTATTTTGCCGACCCAATCCATACCATGCTGACCCCATGGTTTCACAAGTCATGCCAGCCCCTTGCCTATATCGATCATTCACACTGAAGCATGTCGACCCCTTCAACATAATACGCCGATCCCTTCCACTTGCTAGGCCACTGAAGTATGTTGACCCATTTTCATGTCGAACCCTACTTTAGGATGCATGTCGTTCCATCGCACAGTGGACTACATTGATCCTTCATGATTGTGTCATACCGATCCCCTTATATTGAAGTACGCCGATCACTTCGCCATCGACCATGCCGAGCCTTCCTTAATGAAGTGAGTCGAGCCGTCTCTTCTGGAATGAGGTATGCCGACCCACCTTGATACTGATCCCTTCCTTATTCCTTCCTGCTACACCGAGACCTTTCTTCACATGCCGAGCCCTCTAGATGAGGAATGTCGACCCCTTGCATTGGCCATGTCATTGAAGTGTGCCGATCCATCTAGATGTAGCATACCGATCCCTTGTCTGTCCAAGCTACTACTTGTATTTCAAGCATCCTGCATTGTTTATGTTTCAACTTTGTTCAATCCGGACTTTGTGTAACCATATGTACATTTCCTCCAGATCCTACTATCGTTACTCTGCACTCATCAGCTTTGATAACCGTGAAGTCTGTTGGGTTAAATCCGCCTGTATACTGCCTAGACAAAAGGCGGGTTAAAAAAATATATATTTAATCATTCAAAAACATGGCATAAACTTGCAAACCACTTCGGATTTAACTTAAAACCGAAAAAAATTAGGAAAGTGAGATGTAGTCATTATTCACCTTAGCTTGAGACTAAGGATTTGATATTTGAATAGCTTTTGATTTGATTAATCTTCTTCTTTAGCCTTTTCTTCCTCTAGTTCTCTAAAATGGTAGTCAGCCTCTAGGTTTTTAATTTGCAAATGAGAATGAATTAAGAGAATACACGGCTAAGGGTTTAAGGTTTAGGGTATAAGGATTTTCCTTGTTCCCATTTTGCCCCTACTACTTCCTAACCTTTTATCTATTTTATTTCATGTTATCTCATTTTGATTTACTTATTAACATGGCACGACTACCCCTATTTATCACAAATCTCAATCCATTAATCACCTTACATTATTTTATTTTATTTAGCTAATTAAATATCCTAAATAATATTGCTAAAAATATGGGGTGTTACACTACTTGTCGAGCTAACCTCTTCTTACTTCATTACCTCCTTTAATAACTTCCATTTCAAACGAAGACAATTTAACCAAAGAAGTAGATTTAAGGATAATATATAATAGAAAAATAACAAGTACATTCCTAGATGATTATCCTAGTAATCATCTTATACTCTTATTATTCCTTTAATTAATATAAGATAACTATCCAACACACCCAAAGGGACAGAGACTCTAAATCACATATAAGGTCAAAAATTGTGTTTCTTATATATAATGTATTGTTTTGAACCTGCTCTGATACCAACTGCAAACACCCCACCTCCATACTCATACTATCCAAGAGTATTACATTGTAATACCGTTAGATGATACGAAGAATAAAGCTATAAGGGGTACACATATGAATATTGTCTTGGACTAACACTTATACGTATTAAAACGTCAAATAAATATCTTATCTGTATGTACACGGTAACGGCACAAAGCAAAAACATATGTGCCTTTAGGACATAACAATACATAATATACAAGAAGTAATAAAGAACATAGAGTCGGTCGCAACAATAATATATAATAACTAATACAGTAAAGTCATAAGAGTACAATACAACTCAAACATCAACTATATCAATATAAAGTGAGGAACAATCAATATACAACTCGGTATCTAATATATATAATAAATCAATATCATACAAATCCCATACAACAATCCTAATATGAGTCTCCTCTAAGCTCACCAATACATATACCGATCATATTGTCCCTATACCTGAAATGTCCCAGACTGATCCGAGTATTACATAAATAACACACGGGCATACTATATATATAACATAAGGTAATATTGTAACATACAATGATAATATGATAAATATAAAGATGATGGCACTACAACCTTAAAATATCTCAAAACCACATTCACAACAAATCCATATAGGAAAGCATCATCACCCATATAAACATATCAAATCAAAATATACTTAATCCAAACCTAATGGGTGACTAATCTATATCATGAAATCACCATCAAAACCAGAAATAATCAATAATGAGATATCCTCAAGTGAAGTCAAGTAGTAATAAAGCAATACCCATAATCTCTCTCAATTTCATATTATAGTCAAATCAATAAAATCAACGAGAAAGATTTGAGCCAGCTCATAACAATACTTAAATATAATCAGTACAAGTAGGCCGTCTGTTTGTAAAGAATAGGTCGTCCGCCTAAGAAGGATGCGGGGTTGACCATAACCTGGACATAGTTTCGGATATTATCTCATCTATACATAGTATACGTCTTTCTACCACCCACATACATATACATACACCGAACCAGAACGAGACTAACAGTAGTCTGCTTGTTCAAAGAGCCACACATGGTCTATATGACACAACTTCTACAGTCATCGGTTACCATCATCTCTCCCCTCTCGATATCATAACAATGATCCACCATAGGCTCGAAAACACATAGCCTCTTCAGCCACAATAACCGGCATGTGCCCCTATGATAGCTTACTACTAGCCTATGCGACACAAAGAGAAACCAAATCTAATGATGCATATCAAATATAATATACAACAACGGTGCCATGGATCGGGGGTGCAACCTCCTCAATCAGGCCGCCAGGACGGATACTAGCCAATCTGGTTCACTCTTGAAATATAAAGGGAGTTGGACAATGTTAGATAGACACATAATGTACATAAACTATGCGGCTAACAAGTAGCCTCCATAAATGCTCACCGCAGCGAGCCACACACAACATATCCTCGTATAAGTGTCATCCATGAACAAAGAATAATCGAATAAATAAGACAACAACATCCCATACCACCCCAGTATTACTAGTCCATTTATTTTGTGCTCACACATCACACTAGGGATGTCACTTGATGTCGATACTATTGATGTATGTATCTAAATACCCCTTCATACTTTGATGTATGGTACACGCATGATAACTATGATGTAGAGTAGTATATATTTTTGTATATATGCCAACTCTGTGAATGTATGCATATTAGGTATGATCCTTCATACCATTTGTCCTATTTTAGTGGTATATTAGTACATAGAGATTTACTATCGCTCACATCAGACTATTGTCTGACTCGAGATTTTATGCTTTGCTTCCTATTACTTGGGTTACTATCGCTCACATCAGGTCTAGTGAGCACATGGAGTTGGATAGCTGGCGAGCATGAGACTATACTCTTGTATTACTACATTTACTTATTTACTATTCTGTTGCAAAGCACTATGAAGCTTGCTAGTGCCTTTATTACTTAGAGATAGTTATTCATGAGTTATTATTTGTTGTATAACTCTATTTCCTATACTGTATGGATCTTTGCACTCTGATTGTGTAATTCATTCAGTTATTTACTATCTTGCTTGTTTTATATTTGAGATGTTTATTATTATATTATATTTGATGCACTGTAAGATATACGACAGGTTCTGTGTTATTTTATTTACTTTACAACCCTTGGCCGTCGTCATGCATTGACATTGAACCACTATAGCACACTATATAGGTAAATTGGGTGCCGATGGTGTAGGGCAGTCGTCACAACATGAGAGCATAAAGAGAGGATCCTAGCTACCCACCCATAACTCTTTTTTGGTACATTTCCAATTTAATCGAATACGTATAAGGCTACTTATGTGTTAGGATTTAGATTAGTATACCCCTTAGGAAGAGACCATTGGATGGTACAAATGGTTATGAATGTATCATTAGGACATATGTTAAACAATGGATGCTAGTGGATGTATTTATTGGATTGGTTTTTGCATATTTAGGTAAGTATGTCCTCTAGTCAGCACACACACTCACATCATAACTTGTCATTAGTTGTTTGATTTTATTAAAGCTATGTGCACATAGTTGCACATACATGTAGAATTGCAAGTACATATACATATGATGTTGCATACATTTTGGATACATGATATAAGCATGTGTAGTAAAGGAGATCGACCAGATCAGGAGACTGCCTACTCTTTACATTAGTATAGGTTCATGTGCATTCCACGTTTACATGTACATACTACATTATAAATTTAACTAAGGATGATGATTGTCGGTGGATGATGGATGAGTAGATGGTTGTAGTTATTAATGGTTGCATGCATAAGTAACATTTTTCCATCCTTGGAGATTTCAGGGATGATATCCTTTTAAAAGGGGAGAATGTAACAGCCCGATAATTTAAGTAAAAATTTAATAAAGAATTAAATTTAAATATAATAGGGGAACAAATGTAATTTTTACTAACATCCAAATTTGGCTATGAAACTTGCACCGTTGTGTTAATTGCAATTTTCTTGATAATTTTCATATATAACACTTTGAAATCGGAGCTAGTATGGTGAAGTTACAAACTTTTTAAAATTTTAAAACGAAATTAATTAAATAAACTAATAACAAAATTAAACTTCCCATGAATAAATAGCTCTACTGGTTGACAACCTAAAGGGTTGTTGGATGACATATAGTGGTCGACAAGTCCCCACCAAGCGGTTGATCGGTTAATGTCTTAGATTGGAAAATCTGAGCGGCCAACGACCCGGATTTAATAAAATATTTTTACCTAGGTGCACATTAAATAGTTAATGTATAGGATGTAAGCAAATATTCTCCTAGGGTTGATCAACGGTCAGTACTAAACTTAAACTTCTATAAATACGCAGCTAACCTAAACCCTAATTCATTAGAAATTTATTTATGTACCAAAACTCTGTCAAATTGTCTTCTCCTCCACTTATAAAATTCTTTAAAATAAATAAGAATAAATTAGAGAAATCTAAGAAGATCAAATCAGGCAAATAGCAATGAACGGAGGAAGGTTTTTAGATGGAAATTTGAAGGAAAGCTTGGATTTTGAGGTGAATGGGCACATTTTTAATAAGTTGATTATTTGTAGTTAATTTTAACATATACTATCTGATCTAGGTTATTAGAAATTGAATTAGAGAACTATATTGTTTAAATATGAAATTGAATTATAAATTTTGTTGGTATAAACTTATTAATAGAGGAACTAATCTAGGTTAAACCAATTTGTAATCAAGTAGAAATTCTTATAATATGTTAATATAACTTGATGGTTTTGATGTGAACCCAAGATTAAATTGACTGCTATAAATTTCAAACTGATTAGGAGTTAGACAAATACCACTTTGAATTCACATGAATTGTTAAACATTAAATTTTAAGCTTACTATGAAAATTAGAGAACGAATAGGAATTAAATGATAATGAATCGAAATTGGACAGAAATTATAACCTAAAATTTACACCTCGACCTGTCGACTTCACTATCTATAGAAGTGGATAGCAAGCAGTCAACTGCCCTAGTATGTAGCAGTAGATCGGTTGGCGTTCTTGAAGCACAATCTGAACCTCGGCCTGAGGATCAGGTTATAAATAAAAATATTTTAAGTGTAATTGTACGAATATTATATATATATATATATAGTGTGTGTGTGTGTGTATGGATGTTAGGAGTAAGGAAGCTAGTTTCCTACAAGTTGACACTAGGACATTGCAGGGTTGGGTAAATGCTCTTTATCTAGTAGGGGTCGATATTCGATTGGGGGAAATTCTATCACAAATAGCACTTATATGAGGTTCTATGGTGGACATGAAACACTGACTAATTCCTGATGAAGTGTGTAGGTCCGGCACAACAAGAGTTCCTTTGTATTCATGGATTCTATCACACGTGATGTTGTGTTGTTGTTGGATTCGACACATGCAATAAAAGACAATTACCTTACCATTGAGAGGTGAACATAGATGCAGACGATGAGACACTTTGACGAGTCGGCATTATGGGCTTCCCCTTAATGTGTAATGTGATTATGGGTACAGGTGCCGTAGTTGTGGAAAACTTAGTCCCATGGTGGAAATGATATAGTAACCCTATGTGGAATAGTTCCAGTAGCCATTAGCTAATCAGTAGATATCTAGAGGCTCGATCAGTTGTTCGATCTTAAGTATGGGCTTACACAAGTAGTTAGTGCCAGTGTGTATTTACCTAAACTCCTTAAGTAAAGAAATCTAGTAATTAACAGACACTTGTAGAACACCCTAGGTCACATAGAGTATTATTGAAGTAAACTACATGTGATCATCATATATTAATAATGTACTCATTCACTAGACTTTTTTCCGACTTGCTCATTTTCCTTTCTTTTTCCCTACCACAGAAGGACAGGGAAGCACGTGATAGGCCCGCGATCTGCACATGGGGAGGCGAGCTCACCATTGGAGTTGCTTGTTATTTTATACTACTCTCCATGTAACTATCTATCTTGTTCAACACTTAGTATTTTATCAAATATGTATCATATTTCTATGTATTCTGGATTTGACTATGTACTTTTTTCGATGACTATGTTTTGTGATATTTTCGTAGAGGGTTATTTACTATATTTATACTTTGTTGCCTTTAATTGTGAGATTTGAAAGTGTAGAATGTCTTAGACCATATATGTTTACCTTTAGTCACTGTAATGTTTTAAAAATCTAGATAGCTCATGCTACTCAGCACCGACCCGAGTCCAAAAGTCACTATAAGCTTTGGATGGTGTATCGGGAGGTGCGGGTAGTCATAGTTGGTGATAGAGCCTAGGTTTGAAATACCTTAGGGATTAGGGGCGTATTAAGAGAACAACTTGAAAAAGTTTTTCGAAAAGAAAAAAGATTTTCCAAATGTTTTTCAAAACATTTTCCAAAAAGGTTTCCAAAATGAGTATCCAAATTCTGTGTATGTGTATTTTGCCGAAGCTGGGTAAATCTGTGTGTTCTATTTTCTGCATTTACTATTCTGCTATTATCTGTGCTGCTATTATTCTGCTATGATCTATGTTGAAATTATTTTATATACTTCCTCAATAAATTTTTATAATCATTAGTATCACCCTATTCACCCCCCTCTAGGGTGAAATCGATCCTACAAGTGGTATCAGAGCTAGGAATAAAAGTCATTTTTGTTTTAAAATGTTTGATTTTTCAAAGACCAACTTTTTTTACAAATTTGAATTTTTAAAATGGCTTCTTTTAATAATGCTTTTACTGAGGGACGGTCCAGTATTATCCCTCCTATTTTTGATGGAACAGATTTTTTGAATTGGAAATTAAAAATGGAATTTTATTTAAAATATGTTAATGTTAAATGTTGGGATATTATTGAAAAAGGGTGTGATAGAATAGATGAGAAAAATACTTCAATCAATGCTCTTACTATGCATATATTATATTCTCGTATTAATCAAGATAATTTTAACTTTGTCTCTCATTGTGTAAATGCACAGGAAATCTGGAATACTTTTGATGCAATATATGGTGCACAAGTTAACAACCGTGAGAGGTCCCCCATAATCAACTCAGAAATGGGCTTGACAGGACTGGCAAAATGCAGCAGTGATGAAGATTCAATAGCCGATGAGATAAGTGATTTTCCAATCAATGATTTAGTTCTCTTGTGCCAAAAGGTAACTGAAAATAATAAAGCTCTTGAGTTGAAAAATAATAAGTTGGAAAGGGAACAAGCTAAACTTCATCAGAAAAATAATGATTTGGAAAATGAGCTTAAAAGTATTAAGAAAAATAAAAGTTCTAATTGCAAAAGGTGTTTGAATCATGAAAAAGAATTTTCCCGTCTTCATGAAAACTTTCAAAAGTTAGAAAACAAAATTTTAATTCAAGAGAAAAACAAAACTGAGTTGATTTGTAAAAACAAAATTTTGCAAAAAGAGTTGGATAGCTTTAAGAAGTCAGAAAGTTCTAAAAGTATTATTTTTGAGAAGAAATTAAATGAGATCATTGAAAATTTCAAAACCCTTGAAAAAGAAAACGTGATTTTAAGCAAACCTGAAATTATTAGATTAAATCACGAGTTTGAAAAGGAGATTGAAAAAATCAAGGATTTTGAAAAAATCGAATTTAAAAAACTCTAACTCTTTGAAGCTGAGATACTTGAAATTGAGAATAAAATTAGAGAGCTTCAAAATGAAAATATGCAATTAAAAATGAATAGTTTTGAAAAGAGAGATAGTACCATTAGTTGTTGTTCGAAGCTAATAAATGAAAATAAACTTTTAAAATCCAAAGTTAATAAACTTGCGTTGGTTACTCGGAAATTTTTCACTAGAGATAAATCATTTAATATACTCTTAGAAGACCAACTCTTCGAGAATAAAAGGAATGCATTTGGATTTGCAAAAGTGTAAAAATATGAACAAACAACTAATTACATTGTTAAAGGGAAAAGTGTGATACCCAAACATGTGAAAACCATACCAATTTGGGTTCCAAAAGGCACGAATATAAAATCCCTCGAAGTCAAACAAATATGGGTGCCAAAAGGAACATATATAAATTGTTTTGGGTCTCCACAAACATATTCTTCAAAATTATTTGCCACTAACAACCATGGACCTATAAAAACAAATAGGTCACAAAAATCTTTTCTTGTGTAGGTGTGGTGGCAGACTAAGGAACAACAACAGTGTTATATGGATTCTGGTTGTTCCAGAAACACAACGGGCGACAAATCAAAGTTCCTTAGCCTAGTTTAAAGGTGACAAAATCACAATGGGCAACAACGAAAAATTATCGTAAAGGTAAAACAGGTAATGGTATATTTATTTTGAACGATATATTAAATGTGATAATCTGCACCGTAATCTGAATTAAATCAGCCAGTTATGTGATGATAAAATAAATGTTGATTTTGATTCTGACTTATTCTTATCTGATATATTCTTATATGACTTGTTCTTATTTTTGGTTCTGACTTGAGCAAAATGTTGACCAATCATTTTCATCTTTGAACTAGTTCATAAATTTGTTTGGTCTAATGATGCTGTTTTATTGATTGATGATCACTTATGAAAATATTTGATTATTTTACTGATTCTAGACTTGACATTTCGTTCACTGGTTGCACAGCTTCAATGCTTCAATTCAATTTCATTTAAAAGCTGTTAAAAATGATTTTAAGGAAATTTGTTGCAACATCATGGTCTGGTCTATAGCATCCAACTAATGATAATCTCGAGTGAAAGAAAAATTCAGATGCAGATTACACTGGTAATCTAGTTGATAGAAAAATTACTAGTGGAACGTGATTTATGATTGAGACATTCAGTAACTACATCGTTTTCTCAAAGAAAATATCTGCATATTTTTCATTTCAAATAATTTTCAAATAGCAGACATTTTTCTTATAAAACCCCTTCTAGAAAATCATTTTTGTTGACCTTGTTTCAGATTAGTCATTTTGGAAAATTTGATTTTATAATTATTTGTGGATTTGATTTTAAATGACTGCATTAACTAATCTGACTCCCTACTGATTATCAAAAGGATAAATAGTGATTGAAAAAGTGACGAGTGTTGCTATTAATCGTATATTATAACTTGAGACAGTATAATTAGTAAATTTCTTTAGAAATTTAAACAAGAGTTATGAAAACTTTTGTTTGGTAAAAATTCCATGACCATTTCTATTTCTATCATATTTCTATCGACGATCACTCATCAAAATTCAATATAGTATGTCAATATGTGGTATTTTAAATGGGAATTCATTCGTTTTTCAATTGATTATACTTTTAAGAAATAAAAACATACAAAGTATTCACTCTCATTTAAAAGTCCTCACGGTTATGCATGTATGGAACGCATATCAAAATTGGTTGATTAAATAGACAAGTTGATTCTAATCCCATTTAAAAGTCCTCACGGTTATGCATGGTTATAAGATACTTGAATTCATTTAAAAAAAAATTGGAATACTACTAATGTCGTTTAAAAATCCTAACGGTTATGCATGGTTAGTAGATATTCAAATTCCTGAAATAAATATACCACAAATAGACACAACTATATGGTTTTATATGATGACATCATCCCTATCATTCTAAAGTGGAATATGCGTCAAACAGAGTATTTATGATTTTTGTTTGATTTTTTATTGAAATTTAATATTTATACCCGATTAAGTATTAATGATGTATTATTGTCTTTCACTTTATTTCTATTTTTCTAACACTATTACTCTTTTGCTAATAACAAAAGGGGGAGAGAAAAGTTAAGATTTTGGAAAATAAAGGTCAAATATTTTATTTTGCATTTTCTATTTGCATCTATGCTCATTTGCATATTTTTATTTATTTTCATGCATATACGAAGGGGGGCTTTGTGTAGAGAGGGAGCATTCAAATAGGGGGAGCAAATTGAATGACTAAATACATTTAATAAATTTAAAATCTTAAATATATGTTTGTTATCATCAAATGGGGGAGATTGTTGAATATGCGAGTATATGATTTTTGTTTGATGATAATAAACATATATATATTCATTTAAATGTATATGTTAATGTAACTATTTTATTTTTCATTTAAATGGATATTTTATTCAAACAAATATTTATTACAATTTTGAATAGTACAAATCTGAGCTCTCACTATATATACACAATTTCAATTACATCACAATTTTTCATTTACAAATGCACCTCACTACATATCACTCATTCATTCGTATTTATCTTCAACTCTATTCCAGATTGAATTCAGCATCTGAGCTATCTATAAACATACACACTGATGCAGTAAAATTGAAAAGGAAATATTTTTGGAGTATAAAATAAAATGTGTATTTTGAAAATAATATTTGCCTCAGTTATTTGGGTTATTCGTCATCATTTAATTTTGAATTCATCATAAACGAACAGCTTGTGACATGCACAGTGTATCACTGTACATGCCACAAGGCCGTGCACACCAATATACACTTGATAAAGTTACAGGGACAGGTGGGCACAAGGTCAAACCCAATCAAAAGCCGGGTTCAACTCAAGTGAAATAAATATTATGTCACGACATGAGAACAAGGTCAAACCAGAGCTTTAAGATGGATTCAACTCAGATGCAATACAAAACTATGGGTCAAGATACATACATCACAGCCTCAACCAAAAAATCGAAATGTACAAATGCAATAACGGTTGGGAGCAACTCAGACTCAATGTAAACAAGTGAATGGAAATGAACATCAAAATTTCGTATGCAATCAGCTGTTCTCAATAGCATAGACTTCAAATGGACTTATACAAGGTGCACTGCAAATACAAGCACGATATGTACAAAGTCAATGCAACAGTGGATAGTGCAATGAAGACTTCAAGACCAAGCCGTGCACATGTAAACAAAACCAAGTATAAATCCAAGTGAAACACAGTACAAGCTCAACTACAACCAAGAAGCATGCATATATGCCGTGACACACAGAGCACGTACACTTGGATACAAATGCATCACTGAGATACGAGTACAATATACATGTAGTATCGTCAACTGGACCACAGGCTACGACTTCAAGCATGCAAATACAGGAAAACCAAACTGCAACAATGCCCAACACAATTGAAACAGTGATACCAGAGACATACACAAAGATGAAAGACTTAAGAGGCACATGAATGTACAACACAAATGAAACAGTGATATCAGTGACATGAACAAGACTCGAGGCAACCAGATTATATCCAAGCAAGAACAAGTGGACCAATGAATCACACAGCAACTCACAACAGTTTGAAAATGCACAAGTAACTCGACTGCAATATCAAAGTAAAAAAATGGTTACAATAAATCACAGTGCAGACTCAAATATCAGAGAAAACGAAACAGTGAATCATGGAAATGCAGACACAAAAATATACGAATTCAAACAAATTCAAGTTAAATGCCAAAGTCATGGAACATCAGCCTCAACATCAAAGACCAGATCCAAAGTACATAAAGTAGTGAACTATATATGCAGTGTTCAAGACAGAAGACAAAATGAAAGTAGTGACAATGCTGAAGTCACAGAGACAAAAGTCAAAACATATAGCATATAACACAAAATTGAACAGAGTCAATGTCAAGCCGCAAGTCAATCAAGGAAGTCGAACAACATAAATTCAAATGACCAGAGTCAACTGGAACCAAAATCAGAAAGATCAAAACTTCCAGATAATCACAATACCGTGATGACCAAGGCAAAAAGAACGAACCAGGTCAGAAATCAAACAAACCGTGATAGCCAAGGAAATCAACCAAGTCAGAATCGAAGCCGTGGGAATCAAGTAACATAAAAATATACAAAGTGACAAAGTCAGAGAAACCATCAACATTCAAGCATAATCAAGTGGCCGAGAAAAATCATCAGACGATAAAATACGAACGAGATTAAAGGAATTAAAATCCTATATAAACCCTATCATCATAGGCCTAAAAAAGGCATCGAGTTCAAGCAAACTAACGAGTAAAGCATAAGGCATAAATTACATATCGAAGTAAAAATTGAACTCGATCAAATTGGAGTAGCCGAAAGCAAATCGGAGCTAGAGGGTCGACTGTCGAATCAAAACAAAGAAGTATCCACTGTAGTCAATCAACATTCAAGCGGCGCCTTCAATTTTTAGAAAGCCCTAATCTTCGTGGAACGAACAACAAAGAAAGACAACCATTTTTATGCAAACGAAAGAGATAAAGGCCGAATAAATAAAAAGGGAACTGTTTTATGATTTAATTCTATTGGGCTGGCATCCTAGTTTTTCTTTTGGGCTTAAGATTTCAAATTAGGGTTTTTATTGTTTTAAATTACTTTTTATTTTTGTAATTTACTTTTAAACGTTGTAATTTCTAGTCGTGTGACTAGGAGACGAACTACGGTGGCGTAGTTCGAGAATTCGCAACTCAGTGGCTGAGTTGTGGCAGGGTTTTGAGCGTAGAGTTAGGTTAGTCGATAGCGAGTGTCGCAAGTTTACGTGTGTAAGCGTCTGACTACTTAATTTCTAGTAGAAACCTTAGGGGCAGCACGTAGGCAGAGTTTTGCCGAAGCTGGGTAAATCTGTGTGTTCTATTTTATGCATTTACTATTCTGCTATTATATGTGCTGCTATTATTCTGCTGTGATCTGTGTTGAAATTATTTTATATACTTCCGCAATAAATTTTTATAATCATTAGTATCACCCTATTCACCCCCCTCTAGGGTGAAATCGATCCTACAGGGTCTTCACAAACATAATAAAGGGGTACTCTATACTAAATAAGCTGTTATGGTGCCTAGGTATCCCTATCCACAAGACCCACATGATTTGACATCCTTAGAGCGACAGGTGGCTAATAAAGCAACCATAACAAACATAGCATCCATCAAACAATACTAACTTCCACTTAATGTACTCTGGATATATAATAACTCGTATGGCCTCCTTACTGCCAAGGACTAATGGAAAATCCATGTTTTCAGTTGTACTTTCATATCTCATAGTCCAAAGCTAGATACGTGTCTCGTAGCCAAAAGCAAGACACTAGACCCAAAGCCACTGGCCCAGTGTATACATATCTACTTAACTAATCCATGGGTGTCTCCACTTATAATACCACTGCTTTGAGTATAATAGAAAACTCACTGAGTATCAACAATCCCTTAGCACATGCACATCCATTTGAGCCCTCTTTTGCTCAATTTGGGTCCGAGCCCTTCCTTTGCTCAATCCAATTTCCATTATTCTTGAGGAACCCTTCCACGTTCATCCACTCCACGACTCCCTCCAATATCGAGCCATTACCTTCTGTACCTACTCCCTACACGAGTCATAAACCGAAAATACAAAGCTTTTATCATGTCGTTACATGCCCAACAAACCTAAGTGACCGAGCCAACACTCCAGCATGACCTACAGAGTCCTGAAACTATCAACCTCGGAACCTATATCCATGCACTGTCGAGTAACCATCTGAAGTACCAAAATTGTCATGTCGAAGTATCACATCATCGTGTCACCATCGAAATCGCTCGTCGTAAAGCAATAACATCAAGACCCAAAGTCAGTCGCACAAATCAATCATCATATCACGCTACTAGAAGCCTCCTTACCGTCTATGTCAAATATCAGACAAATTGCCAGTCATCAATAGTTATTGGCACTGGCCACTCTACAGTGGTTAGTAACAACCACTTTGGTCGTGTACTTAACCAAAAATAGATAACTACAAACCAATTGGAAATGTTCGACATCCATCCTAAAGTCAAAAGCCCATCCAAATCTATCAACTCCTATCTTCAGATCATTCAAAACATATCCTAACACTTTTCTATAACTTATTCCATTCATTGGGTTTTCAATCAACGTGTGAAACCCCAATGCGCAGAATATTCCCCAATGCGTAGAATATTCCCCAATGCCCAATTGTTAATACAGCGTTTCCAACCAAAAACAGGCAAACAAGCATATATGCAACCAACAAGCATACACACATCCAATATAGTATACACACAACATGTATAATGCACTAGAAATTTATACAAAAATAACCCAAATCTAACAATTCCCTAAAAGTAGCATGTCAATGAGAAAATTGTGATATCCGATATAAAACCATTTAAAATACTTCTAATTTCTTTTGTAAAATCAAGTAAGTGTTTAAGTATAATAAAATCATATTTTAAAGTTAGAAACCATTTCAAAACATCATTTTAATGCTATACTAAAAATCATAGTATGCTGAGAGACAATATCACTCATCTTAATAAAACCTGTCCAAAACAATGTTAAGGCGTAGAGCTTTCCATCATGATCGCAGTGCAAGAAACCACATCCGAATCATACCTCTTATTCAAATGATATGGATTAAATACGAATCAGGATAAAATAAACTATAATTAGCTTAATAAATTAATTAATTGCCTAATTAAGCTAATCCCTCTTCATAATTACTTTTTTCCTAAATGCCTGTACACATATGCACGCACAGACCTGAAATCGTGAATACTCCCATCCCGATTTCTCCTCCTCTACTCCAGGATATCGCGAACTGTCGATTGCAATGCACTCCACTTCGCATTCCCGCATTCCACCCATCCATTCAAGGTTTGATTGTAACGCCACACCTTGAGACCTACACTAACAATAGATATTACTGAGTAATAACGTCTGCTAGTGCAGTGAATAAGGCTAGTTAGGAGCGACCATCCGTAAATTTTTATTTGAGAGAGTATTGATACGTTGAATAAGTGTTAGGTTTTTTTCCCATGTGGATTCAACATATCCGATCTAGGCTCAAAACAAAATCTATAGTGGTTTATATTATCTGATCAGAGTAGCATATAATACCACAGTACACAGAATCTCAGAACGCACAACAAGATAATACATATTATACAACTAAAAAGATCGACTTAATAAATTTACAAGTAGTTGTATGCAAGAGATAGATACATATCTACAACATGACATATACAAGAAGTACAACCCAACAAAATCAATCTATATATAAACAGGGTTCTATCCTGATACATATAAGGTACATAGCCATATATTACCGATACGACACCAAGAAAGGGTAGATATAAAAATGTGATCGACTCCAAGCTAGAAAAGCTCTAAGATCAGCGGGCAGTACCTGAAACAACTCGGTCTGACCCGAGTATTATTGAAAATAATAATAAACGGGTCAGTCTTGTGCTAATTCTAAATGATGAGATGGTGAATACATGAACATAAAGTTTAATATGATCAAAATGTCAAATATGCATTAGCAACGTATAACTCAATTTGGAAACTCATAGCAAGTGCTCCAAGTCAATAAATATCCATAATAGAAGAGAATAGCAACCTCAAACTGAAATCACCAAACCCAAATCAATAATTCTCTATAATAGATATGAATAGCATCCTCAAATCGAAATCACCAAACCCAAATACTCGAAAATTACCTATCATAGGCGAAAGCGAAAATATAGTGAAATCCTGAATTTGCAAACCGAAACTCGAAGTTCGGAATCAATAACAATACGATGCCACATAAAAAGTCGAGCACAAGGCCATACCTAATGATTGATCGTATCCCTAAAGACGAGCTTAAAAGCTACGTCTGAAGATCACAAAGGATCGCATTCTCCAAAGTTGAGCTAGAAAACTCCACCCGACAACCATGAAGAATCGCCTCCCTAAAAATGAGCTAGAAAGCTACCTTGACGACCATGAAAGATCGCTTTTCCATAGACGAGCTTGAAAGCTATGCCTGATGACCATGAAGGATCCCCAAAACTATGTCATTCACTCTTAATTAGTAACCATATGAATTTCGCCAAAATGTCCCATACCACCAGGTGAAACTCGAATGTTTACTGATAGACAGTAAACTCCACTGAAGCAATGTAAGTAAACGCAAGCGATCCGTACCACTTTTTTTACTAAACTGTTTAATTAAATTCCTCATCTGAATGAAATAATAATGTTAATGTTGAAAATTAGATTTTTGACATTCTTTTCAAATATTTGTTGGAATAAGAATTAATATTTGGAAACTATATTACCATTATAAATATACATAAATAAATATCATTTGAAACATTGCCTTGCCATTATATTTTGAAATTAAATCGATTTGAAAATATGATTTGAAAAAAGAGATTTCAAAACTATATTTATGAAACCATTGTAAAAAATTATATAGGTGTAAATGTTTATATAGAAATAAGTATTGCGAAAATATGAAACATTTAGACTCAAACTCAAATTAGAAAATTGAAATAAAAAAATCCGAAAGCATTAGGAAGCAATTAAATGATCAAAGCGGTCCAAAGAAATAGAGCTAAGGAAACAAACAAAATGGGAGCAAGGTCGGGATAAACAGCAAGAACTTGGAGCATACTCTAGGTCCCTTACCAATTGAACGAACCGAACGGTTCAGTCGACTGAAAATGTGATCTGCAGCTATATGCTCCTGGTGGTTCGGCCAATCGACTGAACTCCCCATTCATTCGAATGGTCACGAGATCCTAGAGCTGTACAGCCCTGGGTCTCGTTTCCAGTGAACGATGAGGAAATTTTCAATGGATTTATTCGATTATGAAAAAACGAAAATGACTAGTAACAACTAATACTTGCATGTAATACCAAATACAAACATATATGGCAACCTATAACAACAAGAAGAAGATTTCATCAAGCAATTTCAATTGGCAAAGTAGTATTTTTTTCATTTTATTTTTATTTACCTTAGCAGCCATATATCCATCCACAACTGAGATCAATAACCATCAAAACACCTAAAACTGAAAATGGCATGAGAGGTAAGGTAAACTCACCTTAGATATCCAAAAAGCTTCACATCAGTGAAAATCATAGAATTTCATCCTTGGTATTGTTAGTATCTAGCATAGTTAATCTTAGTATTTTCCAGGAAATTTCAACTAAAGGTGTACATGAGAGTAAAGAACAATAAGCCAAAATTTCAGATTTTTCCAATTTTTATTGAATTAATTATATGATTTTCCCAATGACAGCTATTTTCAACTCCAGCTTTTCACCCTCCCTCCATGCTATATAACCAACTCCGACCTCCATCTATGGAAAAACTCCATTTTTTGGGTCTATAAGGTGGAGAGAGGTATTGAGAAGCTAAATTTGATGTTTTGAAATTTATTGCAATTTATTTGAATTGATTTTTATTTTACAAGGACTAGGCTTTGCAAAAGAGAGAAGAATAGCAGCAGTCTTCCTTTTCTGAAGTCGGGATAATAGAAAATGAACGTATATTCTTTCCAGATTTTTCTTCTCACCAAAATGGGTTAAGCCCATGTTGTCTAATATCAATTATTTAATGCTTAATAAAAGGCTTTTATTTACATTTCCAAGAAATTAAGGCTTAATTTTATATTCATAAACACAAATGAGCAATGTTAGTTATTTACTAAACACACAAATGCAAACCAATTCATTTTGCCAATTTCTAATTAATTGCAACGAATGTGCATACATTTTGAAATCTAATTTTAACCAAAAGATTTTATTCTTATAAACTTTGATTAATAATACAATTAGCTTTTGTTACCTATTAATTTTCCCAAAGTCCAAAATTAAATAATGGCAATAGTTAGACTACAAAATAATTTAAGTTTAAAATACAAATTAGACAATATGTACGGTTTCATAAAATTTACATCCTTATTTTGTTTTACTTGCAAGTTTTCTCCATTTATTATTATATATTTTATTTATTATAAAAATTCTTTTCTTTCTTCCCATAATGTTTAATTTTCGCTAAAATTAAAAATTAGATCTTTGTTAATTCCAAATTAATATTTACAAAACAACCTCTTTCCCATTTACCACTTAGTTTCCCTTATTTTAGCCTTTGGATTTATTTCGTATGTGATTTAGCCTTTGAAGTTCGTTTTATTGCTGAAATAAATGAACTAAATCATTTTTGCCAATATTTCTTTCACAAGTTTTCAAGTTTAATTCCTTGGAAACCCCTTGTACGGACAAATTAATTCAAATCCCTTTTACAATTAAAAGAGATAAAGTGAAAATCCTCTAAATTTCTACTTTAATCCATTATTATTATTATTATTAAAATTAGAATAAATTTAATTTTACTTCAACTATACCTCAAACCAGGGTTGGTACAAACTCGCCCCTTAAGAAAATTGCATCCTCGCAATTCTTTATTGAAAGAGGTCCATAACGTAGAGATACTGTTAGAAGTATTACATTTCTTATTTAAAATATACATTGAGCTTTAATAACTGTTACTAGCATAATTATGGCATAAAATTATTTACAATTTATGCATCAACGTTCTCTACAAATTTATTTTTATTTCATAAAAAATACTTCCTCTATTATTATCCACTAAAGTACCACAAGTAATTGGTTTGAAATTATAAAATTCCTTTAATCCTTTTGCATTAATAATTTCCCTAATTAAATCCTATCTTAAATCTTACTATAGATTTTTATTTATTTTAACTTATTTAAATATCAAAATCTTTAGGATATCTTACAGGATTGAATTTTATAAGTTTTAGCTTTTGTTCGTCAAGGATTAGTTATAAACTTAAGGAGTTTCTTTGGTCCTTGAATTAATCTCATATTCCCTATTTTACTAAAGCTAAGTTTTTCCTAAATTTTATTCAAACCGTCTTTTTGAAACCCAGAAGTCGACACTAATACATCCATGGTATTCATGAGCCGTACAACTAGGTGCCGGAAAGATAGATTATTAAGGGAAAGAAAGGAGATAAAAGATAAAAGAAACAAAATCTCACAACGCAATGGAATAACATATATTAATCAAACATAATACTTTACAAAGTCATTTCAAAAATGATACAATAGAGTCATACTAATATAATTCTACCCTTGGACAGTTACGACAGCATGTCCCTACCTAATTGATACATAGATCATACAATACAGCAGAAATAAGATAATATTGACTATCGATGAAGCCTCCTGCTCCAAGATACTCCAAAATGCATCCGTGGGAAACCTAAACTACTTGGTTGCACATAAAAATTTGAGCACCAAAGATTTTTAGGGAAAGAAAATTAAACTTTAGGTCAAACATTGGTCTGGTGTGAGTAAACCCAAACAACTGAATTATTATGTTTAAACCCTTTTAAAATCAAAGGTATCTCATAAGACCACACCGCACATAAATACGGATGGGTTTTTACCTTAAGATAACCAAAACGCTTTTTATAGAAAATCCAGTGATATTAAACAATGTCTAGAGTACAAATACTTATTGATCATATCCGAAATTATTACATTAATTAAATTCCAACATACTAGGTTCTAAAATCAAAACTGTAAAAGCACATATTGGAGATTGGATTCCATACTATGACAAGGTAAGGAACTACCTGTAACATCCCCTATCTAGAGGCCCAAAGCTAAGCGCTACAGATGCTGCAGTCATCCATAGTATTAACTTCCGACTACTAACTACGGCTATGTTAATGGTATCCATAATATCAGAAGCACTTGAACATGAAACAAAATCACAGATTTCAGAAAAAAACATTTTACCGATTACATTTAAAAACACATGTTTCACATTCAAATTACATAATCCCATAATCGTTTCACGGGTTCCGATAAAATATAATTATTACATAAATACGCCAAGAGCGACATATGATGATGCCCCTTTGGTTGACCAGAGTACTATATAGACATAACTGTCTTAAATACAACACAATGGTATAAAACAAAACAAAACAGCAACTCCTAAATAGCTATCCATCAGCCACATGCTCATCTCTGGAAGCTTTATTCTTCAACCTACTAAAACCTGTAAAACCTCAACCCTCAGCCTACTCAAATCAATTTTGAGTACCCGAGAGTTTATGGGGGAAACATAAACTTCGAGTTAGACATAAAGTCTGGTGTGAATAATACTATACATCTTGATTATTTGATATTAAGTGAGACCACGCCGCTTAGCGGAACGAGTTTCCTCTCACTAATATCCTTTTAAAACATATCTTTTGCAAACCTTTATACTACAACCAAAACAAGTTAAAACTGTAAAGCATTATTATGTAAACATACATATCAGGTAACAAATGAACTATAGGTTCGAACACTGTAGTTTTGTTTGGCTAACTACTAACTTTTGGCTGACTCGGGCCTACCAGACAATATAATCAAAATAATCTACCACCTGTTAGACACTCCTCTTCTGGATGGTCTGTTCTTAACTATCTATTAAATACTCCTCTTTTGGACGGTCTGTCCCTAACTTAACATCTCCGAGGGTCACCTAATCCTAATGGTTTTGCGGGCTTACCAATAACCTATCTGTATACAAATATATATTCCCTTCTGTGTGTAATCATAATTTTGTCTTACCTATGACAAAGTCGTACACACTGGAATTTTGAACTAAATTAGCTGGGGCTAATAGCTAATGTATAAGGCACGACCCTATGTCAGTCCCATCTGGTATTCTAATATCCGAGTCATTTTACTTAGGGTAATCTTCCCTTAAATTTTCCTTGAAAACCTTTTTCATCTCAAATTGATTTAAAACCTTTAAACCAAACTTAAAAAAGGAAAATATATACTCTATGCTTTACTCAAAATCACCTTACCATGTTATATATACTTTACTCAAATCTTTGTTGATGAAAACATTTAAAAAAAATTGAAAGTACCCCTTTCGAATCCATTGAAAATACCTCTTTCGAAACCAAGTAAAACCCTTCTTTCACCTAGGCCGAAAGGCCAAAACATTTCTTTCGAAACCATTCATAATCTTCCTTTTGAAAATTTTGAAAAACCATTCCTTCGAAAGCATTAAACCTTAGACATCCTTCTTCAAAACCTTTAAACATTACCTTTCGAATACATTGGAAAAGCTTTCCTTTCATACCTTTCGAAACCATTGGGGAACCACTCTTTCGAAACCATTCTTTAAAACCTTTCGAAAGCCTTTGGGATCAAGTAAAACATGTGGAAACACCTTTCGAAACCATTAAAGATTAACTCCTTCGAAACCATTTGAGTTCTACCTTCAACATAGCAAAAGGGTCATAAAACATTTAAGTCAAAAGCACTCTTTCGAAAGCATTTCCTATGCAAAGAAGTGATGGTGTCGAAACAAACCTTCCGAAAGCATTGGAGAAGCGGCTAAGTTTTAAAAGCAAAGTATACCTTCCGAAACCATTGACGTCGGAAGGAAGAAAAGTGGTAGCTAAGCGGTTTCGACCCCGATGAAAGCATTTACTTAAAACAAGATGCGCAACCCATTCGAAACCTTTCCTTTAAAACATTTGACTCGGCCGAAAGCCATATAAGTCAAAAGCATACCCTTCGAAAGCAAAGTAGGCGTGTTTTCATTTAAAAGCAAAGACACGCTTCGACCCCTTAGAAACCTTTGGTCTCGACCTAGTGCCTTCCGCCTTAGTCCAATTCACTTTGTACCAAGTTATTAATACTATGTGCATTGGTTTCGGTGGCATGAAGGCGGCAGTACTTGGTCGAAACGCCTGTGCCAAAAGTGGCAAAACATGCTAAAAGCATGTAAAAACTGATTTTTACTTTAAAAAGAATTTCTTTTCAACTAACCTTCCTTGTTTGTCAAAATATTATTGGTTGCTAATTTTCTTTTCTAAAAGTGCTGCCAATGTTTCAGAAATAAACAATTTAATTTATTTATAAAATACCTCTTCTCCTTTTATAAATATATAAAACATTTAAATCCCATACCTTAAATAATTTTATATAACTATCAAAACACTTAGGAAAATTCTACAAAAATTCCAGAAAATCATTTTTAATATGTTTTCTAACATATTAATTCCAGACCCAAAATATTAATTATTTAGTTGTAAATAATTTAAAACCCAAATAATTATTTTCTATGCTAGAAAATTAATATAAAATCCACATTAATTTAGAAAATTATGAAAATTGAAACCCATCTCTAAAGTATCATTTCTGATCTATGTCTAAAATCGCAAGGCATTTGGATGTTATTAAATAGGGTTTTCACATTAAAACATATCATAAAACCTATATGATTAAGTGTAAATCATTGACAAGCATATATAAACAATTAATCATTCAAAAATATGGCATAATCATGCAAAATACTACGGATTCATCTTAAGACCGAAAAAAATTACAAAAATGAGATATAGTCATTATTCACCTTAGTTTTTGAGATTAAGGATTTGAGATTTGATCTTGACTAAGTTGCTTAAGCTTTTCCTCTTGAAGTCTTTGCTTTGCTTTTCCTAATGTGGCCGGCCTTAGTTTATATTTTTGTTTGTGAATTATGAATGAATGTGAGAACGAGGGCTTAAGGGGTTTAGGGTATAAGAATGTATGTATTCCTATATTACCCCTTATCTATTATACTAAACCATTTTATTTTAGTTCATTTGTTATCAAGGCACGGCTACCCCTTGTTAATTACAAATCTCAATCCCCCAATCATCACATTATTTTATTTAATTTAGCTAATTAAATATCCTAAATAATGTTACTAAAAATATAGGGTGTTACAATCTCCATCCTTAAATAATTTCGTCCTCGAAATTACGATAATGTACACAACAAATCAAACATAAAGGTAAAACATACCATCACACAAATTAGGATAAGCGTCTTTAATCCTGCTCCAAGTCTCCCAAGTATAGTCTGTCTCATCGTCGCTCCACTGGACTTTCATTAATCTAATAGTCTTGTTCCTTAGCCTCTTCTCATCTCTCACGACTATACGAATCGGCTTTCTAACTATAGTCAAGTCTGGTTCTACTACTAAGTCATCTAACACAGTCGGTGCTATAGTAGACTCTGGATCTCTAACATACTTCCTTAGCTTGAAAACATGAAAAACATCGTGGACTCCTGCCAAGCTGCTCGGTAACTCTACTCTATATGCAAGTTTCTCGATTCTCTCTACAATAGCAAATGGTCCTACGAATCTCAGTGCCAACTTCCTTGATTTCTCGAATCTAATCATACCCTTCATCGGTGATACCTTAATAAAAACATGATCTCTGACAGAGAACTCTAAGTCTTTCCGTCTTCTGTCTGCATAACTCTTTTGCCTAGATTGAGCTTCCTTCATCCTAGCTCGAATCAACTCAATCTTCTCTGCAGCTTCTCAAACCAAATCCGGACTAAGAACTAACATATCCCCGATCTCTAACTAACAAACTTGTGATTTGCATGGCCTTCCATCCAAAGCTTCAAACAGTGCCATCCCTATACTAGTCCGATAACTATTGTTATACAAAAACTTGACTAAGTGTAGATGGTCTTCCCATGATCCTCCAAAATCTAACCCACAAGATCTTAACAAATCCTCCAAGACTTTGTTAACTCTTTCAGTTTTCCCATCGGTCCGTGGATGGTAAGCGTTACTCATCTTGAGCTTGGTTCCTAAAATCTCCTGTAGACTCTTCCAGAACTCACTAGTGAACATAGAATCTCTGTCATTTACTATACTACTAGGAATTCAATGAAGTCTAACTATATTCTTCATAAATAACTTCGCTAAAACAGGTGTCGTCCTAGTTGACTTAACTGGAATGAAATGGGAACTCTTGGTCAGTCTATCCTCTATGACCCATATACTTTCATTTCCTCTACTAGATCTTGGCAACTCGTCAATAAAATCCATAGAAATAGAATCCCACTTCCACACCGGAATATCCAGTGGTTGTAGCAACCCAATTGGCTTCTGATGTTCGGCTTTGACCTGTTGACAGTTCAAACACTACTTCACCCATAAGCCTATATCCCTCTTCATACCTTCCTAGAAGAAACTCCACTTCATATCTTGATACATCTTAGTTCCTCCTGGATGAATAGGGAACTTTGAACGATGGCATTCCTCCAAAGTTTCCTTCCTAATGTCTCCCACATTCGGAATACACAACCTTCCTTTCTTTCTTAACCACCCATTCTAGTCAAGACTAAAATCCTTCAAGTCATCGCTCTTCGTTCCTTCCTTCAACTTCTTGATCTGTTCAGCCAACACTGGATCCTCCTCCTATTTAGAAGCAATCCTTTTAATCATTACTGGTCGAGCTTCTAAACAAGATAACACAGCAGATCCTTCACTAGATCCAGCCTCAGATCTCCACTGAACTCTACAATTTGACAACGCTTTCAGATCTTTCCACTTTGCTATCATTGCCAACACTGCATTCTGATGCTTTCTGCTAAGTGCGTCAGCAAGTTTGTTGCCCTTTCCTGGTGTGTACTCAATACCAAAGTCATAAGCGGCTAAAAACTCTAACCACCTCTACTGCCTCATATTCAGCTCCTTCTGAGAGAAATAATACTTCAACGACTTATGAGCCGTATAAAGCTCAAACCTCTCTCCTAAAAGGTAATGTCTCCACACCTTCAAAGCAAAAATCACTGTAGCCAACTCCAAATCATGCATTGGATATCTAACCTCATGCGGTCAAAGCCGTCGAGAAGCATAGGCAATCACTTTACCTCTCTGCATCAACATAGCTCCTAATCCAGTTCCACACGCATCTTTATAAATTATGAAATCTTGATTCCCCTTCGAAACAACTAATACAGGTGCTTCCTCACACTTATCGGTCCACACAAACTTCACATCCTTTCGCGTTAGCTTGGTCATCGGCGCTGCTATCCACGAAAAATCCTTAATGAACCTCCGATAATATCCAGCCAATCCAAGAAAACTTCTAATCTCAGTCATCATCTCTGGTCTCTTCCAATTATTAACAGCTTCGATCTTAATTGGATCGACTGACAACCCCTTCTTTGAAACCACGTGACCAAGAAAATTCACTTCCATCTTCTAGAAATGGCACTTCGGAAACTTTGCCTTCAGCTGATTCTGCCATAGCCTCTCAAGCACAACTCTAAGATGAACTTCATGCTCCCTTTCATCCTTAGAGTATATCAAAATATCATTTATAAAAACCAACACAAACCTATCCAAGTACTCTCGGAAAATTCGGTTCATCAAATCCACAAATAATGCCGGCATATTACTTAGTCTGAATGGAATCACTAACCACTCGTACGATCCATATCTAGTTCTAAACTCCGTCAAAGGAATACTATCCTCTGCTACTCTTAGCTGGTGAAAACTTGTTGTCAAATCCAACTGAGAAAATACCTTGGCTCCACTCAACTGGTTGAACAAATCATCAATTCTAGGCAACGAATATCTATTCTTTATCGTCTTCTCATTGAACTTATGATAATCGATACATGACCTAAACGATCCGTCCGGCTTCTTAGCAAACACTGCTGCTTCTTCCCAAGGAGAACTACTTGGTCTACTAAAACTCTTGCTTTACAAATCTAAACTGCACCTTCAGCTCCCTCGTCTCTATAGGTGTCATCCTACTTGGAGGTCTACTCACCGTTTCTGCTCCAGGCACCCAATCTATCTGAAACTCAATGGCTCGTTTCGATGGCAATCCTACTACATGCTCGAAGACATCCGCTAATTCTATAACCACGAAAACACGATTCAATTCATCTTCCAACTCTACTACACCCAACAAAGCATTCGCCTCACAATTAGGGCTTTCTACGGTATACACAATCCGATCACTATAGTCAGGGTGTCTAAGCGATATCTTCATATCATGGAAAAATATCCTAGGATCGTACTTACTTAATCAATCCATACCCAATATAATTCTGAACCCTACAAAGTCAAACACATGCAAACTGCAAATTGCAAACAAAGGTATGACCTAGAAAATCAAACTCTAAGTAGTCACACTTCATTCCAAGTGTCGCATACCCTCCTATCGGATTTGCAGCCCTTAAGAAAATAACTAAATATATGGGTTCTAGGTTATGTTTATCTAACCAAACAACGAGATATAAAAGAATGCGATGCACTAGTATCAAACAGAACGCTAACAGACATACCATGAATTTGAAGCGTACCTCCTAACACTGCATTTCATTTCTCCTGCGCTATCGGTCCTGATGCAGCAAGCTCCAATGCAAATACCTTGCCTCTTCCATCCTTAGCGGGCTCTTTGCATTGATTCTTATAGTGACCAATCTGATCGCAGTTAAAACGTCTGATATTCTTCTTCCCGATCACTTCCTTTGCCTTTCCAATACGACACTCATTCGCAAAATTCCTCTTCTTGTCGCACTTAAAGAACACAACCTTAGACTTTCCCTTCTTTGCTGCTCAACTTTTCTGAGCACCCTTCTTATGAAATAACTTCCTCTTCCGGCCTTCCCCAACCCAGACCTTCTTCGCCTTACTCTTCTCTAGACAAGCAAGCTTCTCCTCATGTCTCAAAGCCATCTCTATAACCACATAACAAGGGTCTCTGATATGAGGTAATGTAGCCCTCGGCAACTTAGGCTTCAAACCTCTTATGAACTTCTCATTCCTCTTCAACATAGTATCCACAGTATCATACCCATACCTAGCCAACTTCTCAAATCTTCTAGCATACTCGAAAACAGACATCTCCCCCTGCTCCAACTCAGCAAATTTCCTGAGCAAAGCAGACTACGCCATCACAGACATGAACCTCTCCTGAAAGCTACTCCTAAACTCGGCCCATGTCATATCCTCTTCATTAACTCCAGCTGTCACACTATTCCACCAAAATAAAGCTGCTCCCTGAAGTTGTTTCGAAGCAAGCCTTCTCTTCTGGTCATCATTGAGCCCCATGTTTGTAAAGTTCCTCTCACGATGCAACAACCAGTTCTCCTCTTCTATAGCGTCCTCAGTTCCAATAAAGGGTTTCCCTCCCAGCCTAGCATAATCTCTGCTCTAGAAAGCATAATGGTTAACCACCACAGCTTCTTGAACTCCTACTCCAGCATTTCCTCCTACAATTCCAGTAGCAACCCCTGCCTAGAACATGTTCACAAAAAAATGATACATAGCTCCCAAATCCACTTGTAGGACTCCAGCACCAACATTCCCTGCTTGTGCCTGACGTTGGTTTCTCCTAATATTCAGTCTGGCATTCCCATTTGTGGTGGTGCTTTCTCCAAGATTCACTCTTCCGCTTCTAGCGAACATATCTGTATTCAGGCCTCGTGAGATACAGAAGAATAGCCTAAGAGAGATAGGAAACTAAAGATATAGCATATACTTATATATAGTAACTACAAGTACGTTACTATAGCGTTATCCCATACCCCAATATTAGTCTAATTCCTTAGGATTATGTTTCCAAAAATTAGTTTTTGTTAAATTTTTTCATAAACCTATGCTCTGATTCCAAGTTATAACATCCCCTATCTGGAGGCTTAAAGTTAAGCGCTACAGATGTTGCAGTCATCCATAGTATTAACTTCTAGCGATTGAATACGGCTATGTTAATATTATCCATAATATCAGAAGCACTTAAATATGAAACAAAATCACAGATTTCAAAAAAACAACATTTTACTGATTACATTTCAAAACACCTGTATCACATTCAAATTACATAATCCCGTAATTATTTCCTAGGTTCAGTTAAAATATAATTATTACATAGATATGCCAAGAATGACATATGATGATGCCCCCTTGGTTGACTAGAGTACTATATAGACATAACTGCCTTAAATACAACATAGCGGAATAAAACAAAACAAAACAGCAACTCCTAAATAGCTATCCTCAACCACCTGCTCGTCTCTAGAAGCTCTATTTGTCAACCTACTAAAACCTGTAAAACCTCAACCCTCAGCCTACTCAAATCAATTTTGAGCACCAAGAGTTTAAGGGGAAAACATAAACTTCGAGTCAGACATAAAGCCTAGTGTGAATAATACTATACATCTCAGTTTTTTGATATTAAGTGAGACCATGCCGCTTAGCGGAACGGGTTTCCATTCACTAATATCCTTTTAAAACATATCTTTTTTGAAAACCTTTATCCTACAACCACAACTGGTTAAAATAGTAAAGCGTTATTATGTAAACATACATATCAGGTAACAAATGAACTATTTGTTCGAACATTATCGATCGGTGGGTCGAATATCGACTGGTGGGTCGATTAAAAGTTTGGTGGGACTTTATTTAGACTGGTAGGTCTATTATAGTACTCGGCAGGCTTCGTCCATTTATTAAAAAGCATGCGACGGTGATATGGATCCATTTCTATTATATATTTTGGTGATTTTCAAATGTTTTTACCTTTTATTTGGTGTTGGTGTTATACATAACCTTAGTGCTATATAGTGATTTTATATACAAGGTGATTACATTTATGGTGTTTTGAACTCTTATACGAGTTCTATATGGTGTTTTGGTGATTTCCATCTTGGTGTTTATTGGTGTTTATCGGTGTTATGATTTTCTATCACTTAATCTTAACTAGTAAGCGAAAGTGGTGTTGATGGAAATAGACGCTGTTATTTATTACATAAGATTTATATGTATGTTGATTGTGTAAGTTGAACTATATCTCATGTACACAAGTTTCTTATATACCATGTTGACCCTTTCTCTTTTAGAGAACCGTTGTCTATATGAACTTATTCACTATCTTATCATGCACTAATACAGTTTAAGCTAGACTGACCCGGTGTATGTTATGTTCTCGGGTCAGACCGAGTTATTTCAGGTGAGTCTTCTGTTGTTGATTACTGCTTAGTTGCTTCCGCATTGGATTATCTGCTAGTTATCTTCTGTATTGTCTTGAGGTCGTTTTGTAAACTCTGTTTTGTACCTATTCATCTTTGACTCAATGTATATTGTGGTTCATGTACCACTATTGTTGTATCATTTTGTATTGTACTATGATGTATGTGGCTAACTACTAACCGTTGGCTGAATTGGGCCTACCAGTAAATATAATCAAAATAATATTATACATGTTTGACACTACTCTTCTGGACGGTCTGTCCTTAACAATCTGTTCAATAATCCTCTTCTGGACAGTCTGTCCCTAACTTAACATCTCCCAAGGTCACCTGATCCTAATGGTTTTGCGGGCTCATCAATAACATATCTGTATACAAATATATATTCCCTTCTATGTGTAATCATAATTTTTGTCTTACCCGTGACAAAGTCCTACGCACTAGAATTTTGGACTAAATTAGCTGGGGCTAATAGCTAATGTATAGGGCGCGACTCTATACCAGTCCCATCTGGTATTCTAATATCTGAGTCATTTTACTTAGGGTAATCTTCCCATAAATTTTCCTTGAAAACGTTTTCATCTCAAATTGATTTAAAATCTTTAAACCAAACTTAAAAAAGGAAAATATATACTCTATGCTTTACTTAAAATCACCTTGCCATGTTACTTTACTCAAACCTTTGTTGATGAAAACATTTGAAAGTACCCCTTCGAATCCATTAAAAGTACCCCTTTCGAAACCAAGTAAAACCCTTCTTTCACCTAGGTCGAAAGGCCAAAACATTCCTTTCGAAACCATTCATAATCTTCCTTTCGAAAATGTTGAAAAACCATTCCTTCGAAAGCATTAAAATCTTAGACATCCTTCTTCAAAACCTTTAAACATTACCTTTCGAATACATTGGAAAAGCTTTCCTTTCAAACCTTTTGAAACCATTGAGGAACCACCCCTTCGAAACCATTCTTTAGAACCTTTCAAAAGCAATAAAACATCAAACCTTTAGAATGCCTTTGGGTTTAAGTAAAACATATGGAAACACCTTTCGAAACTATTAAAGATTAACTCCTTCGAAACCATTTGGGTTCTATCTTCAACAGAGCAAAAGGGTCATAAAACATTTAAGTCGAAAGCACTCTTTCAAAAGCATTTCCTAAGCAAAGAAGTGATGGTGTCGAAGCCAACCTTCCGAAAGCATTGGAGAAGCGGCTAAGTTTAAAAGCAAAGTATACCTTCTGAAACCATTAGCGTCGAAAGGAAGAAAAGCGACAGCTAAGGGGTTTTGACCTCGACAAAAGCATTTACTTAAAACAAGAAGCGCAACCCATTCGAAACCTTTCCTTCAAAACATTTGACTCAGCCAAAAACCAACTAAGTTGAAGTACCTGAGAAAAAAATAGAGACTTGAATCAACTTCTTTTCGTTGATTCTTTCCCCTCTTTTTTTATGGTAAATGATCCCACTCAATTAAATGAATTAATCTTATTTGTTATAACTATTCTCAAATCTAAAAAAGAAATTCCATTTTTTTGGTATTTTCAATATCTTATTATTATAAATTAATTATTATAATTTTTTATATTTTGAATTTATTAGAGTTTATTATAGGATGGAATGTAAAAAATATATTTTGCCCGTGTCAACAAACAATTCGAAATACCTCGACTTTTTCAGAACAGGTCCGAGTCAAATAGCAATGATTCGAAGCACTTCTTTTTAGTTGAAAGCATACCATTCGAAAGCAAAGTAGACGCGTTTTCATTTAAAAGCAAAGACACGCTTCAACCCCTTTAGAACCTTTGGTCTCGACCTAGTGCCTTCCGCCTTAGTCCAATTCACTGTGTACCAAGTTATTGATACTGTGTGCATTCATTTCAATGGCATGGAGGTGGCAGTACTTGGTCAAAACCCTTGTGTCAAAAGTGGCGAAACATGCTAAAAGCATGTAAAAACTGATTTTTACTTTAAAAATAATTTCTTTTCAACTAACCTGCCTTGTTTGTCAAAATATTATTGGTTGCTAATTTTCTTTTCTAAAATTGCTGCCAATATTTTGGAAGTAGACAATTTAATTTATTTATAAAATACCCCTTCTCCTTTTATAAATATATAAAACATTTACGTCCCATACCTTAAAAAAAATTATATACCTATCAAATCACTTAGGAAAATTCTACAAAATTCCAGAAAATCATTTTTAATATGTTTTCTAACATATATTAATTCTAGACCCAAAATTTTAGTTATATAGCCGTAAATAATTTAAAACCCAAATAATCATTTTCCACACTAGAAAATTAATATAAAATCCACATTAATTCAGAAAATTATGAAAATTGAAACTCGTCTCTAAAATATCATTTCTGATCTATATCTAAAATCACAAGGCACTTAGATGTAATTAAATATGGTTTCACATTAAAACATATCATAAAACCTATATGATTAAGCATAAATCATCAACAAGCATATATAAACAATTAATCATTCAAAAACATGGCATAATCATGCAAATACTTCTGATTCATTTTAAGACCGAAAACAATTAGAAAAATGTGATGTAGTCATTATTCGCCTTAGCTTTTGAGATTTAGGATTTGAGATTTGATATTGACTAAGTTTCTTAAGCTTTTCCTATTGAAGTCTTCTCTTTGCTTTTCCTAATGGTGGTCGGCCTTGGTTTATATTTTTGTTTGTGAATTATGAATGAACGTGATAATGAGGGCTTAAGGGTTTAGGGTATAAGAATGTATCTGCTCCTATATTATCCCTTATCTATTATACTTAACCATTTTATTTATTTAATTTGTTATCAAGGCACGGCTACCCCTTGTTAATTACAAATCTCAATCTCCTAATCATCAATTATTTAATTTAATTTAGCTGATTAAATATCTTAAATAATGTTACTAAAAATATGGGGTGTTACACTACCTTCCCATGGTACATCTCTAGATAAAATGCACCTGAGCCGCTTTTTTGAGATATAATGGAGTTCTTCACCTGACAAGAACATCTTGTATCCCTGCCACACAGGACTAGCCTACCACTTGATTAGTAGTACCGTATATGATCACCCCACTTTGGTCCTCGAAGAATACATGAGTCTATAATAATCGATCTAGGTTTAGAATGACCATACCCTGATGGGAGCGACCCACATGGCCCTACTGTATGTCCGATTTTTATCATTTCTCGGTTGATGAGGTTTGAAGCTACGTTTTACCTTTATTTAACACTTCCCACTTGGAATGCTACACTGCCCTCCAGTCATCAATGCAATGCTAGCATTCATCCATACAAGTTCATTTTGGGATTGAACAAAACCAAAGGCACTACCTCTACTGCACCCATTTTGGAATCACCCTCAGAATTAGTAGCAAGTAGACTTGCACTTCAAAACTCCGTCTTCGATTCCATACTCTTCAAGATGTCTTCAATTCGATGAGTTGGATCGAAGCAGTTTTCGGATAACATATCCAATCACAGTCTCTTCGAAACAACTTTCGATAATTTTCGATGAACTTAACCCCGGTTCTATAGGTAATAAGCAGACAAAGATAAGAGCGGAAATCACCTCCTAACTATTAGTGAATGGATTTCCTTATCATTTATTCTAGAAGGATGAAACAGGATTTATACGCCAAGTATAGCATCATTGGGGATGATTGTGCCATATAACTCACGTGTTTCTCCTAGATATTTTCAAAGTTACGTTTAGGTCCGGATTTTGATAGTTGGTTATTTAACTATCAAATAAACAATCATTCAAACATTGATTTAATTCCATATGGGATCCACTAAGCCTTTATTAATTAATCTTTAATTAATAAAATCACTTTATAAAACTTGATCAAAAGATGTTTACACAACACTATTTCCAAAACCCTTACTTCCCCTTTATACTTGGGAAACATTTATACTTATCTTAGCGGTATAAGTATATATCAAAACATTTGGAAAATTTTCTCTTTTTAAATTCATTTTGAAAAAATTACTTACTATAACCCAATCCACTTATCCTTTATAAAAAGTTCCCATTTAAAACTCACTTCATATTTAAATACCCTTATAAATTTCCAAAACAATTTATAAAACACTTCTATAAGTCTATAAGTCAATTTAAAAAACCTCTTTAAAAACCTCTAAAATAATATATGAAACATTTCCCCATTAAAAACTCCTTTGATAAATCTTCTTTAAGAAAAATCCTTTACAAAATATCTTTTGCAACTCATCCTTTTAAATCACTTTAAATAAACCTTTTGCTTAGTAAAACCCATTTTATAAATAAGTTATTATTTATAAATACCTTTATAAAATAATAATATAACATGAAAATCACTTATAAACCTTAAACCCCAAATTGATTAAAGAATTTAAATTAATTCAAAACATACATTATAAATTAAAAAGGAGCTTAGCAATCCCATTGGTACTTATTTAAGTTACCATCTAACATCAGTTTCACTTTCAAGTCACTTAACCATTTATTTACATAAGTCAACATATATGTAAATGCAATTCATATCCAAAACAGGGAATAACATATCAATATAACTCAACGAGCATATACATGTCTGAATAATATAATAGCAGGATGGAGATTTGTCCTGCTAGATAAATGTCTAACACAATTCAATCAATTTATAGTAGAATGGGGATTTATTCTACTAACACATGTCCACTCAAACAAACCATTTCATTATAGCAGAATGAGGATTTATTCTGCTATCAGATGTCCAAACAATTCAATCAATTAACATTATAATTCATTTACTGTTGTTTGGCTACTTAATAGTATATACACTTGAATTCCTTGTATTCAAAACCATCTTTGAAAAGAAGTTCCTTTAAAAACCGTTTGATCTTGGGAAAACAATGGATTTAAAAATTAAATTCCTTTTAAAATAATTAATTATAAGTCAAACCCTTTATTAAACCATAATTGGACGTAATTAAATTTTAACTTAATTTAATTAATAGTTTAGAAATAATTAAACCTTAAATAAATAATTAAACAATAATTAATTATTAAATAAATAACTGAACCCTAATTAATCTTATATTAATTATTAAATAATAATTTAAACCTTCATTAATAATTTTTTTTTGGCAAGGCAACCTTCATTAATAATTAAATATTAACAAATCTCAATTAATTAATTAAATAATCTTTAATTAAAAACTTAAATAGTAAATTAAACCTTTATTTAAAATAATTCATTCTTAATTAAATTTTTAGTTAAATCCTTAACTTAAATTTAAATTGATTAGTAATTAATTAATAATTAAACCCTTTATTTAACTAACAATTAATTAAAATAAATTATATACTTAACTCATAATTAATTTAAAATTCTAATTAACTTAATAATTAATTAAAATTAATCTTAACCTTAAAAGATAATTAATTAGTATTAATCTTCACCTAATTAAAATTAATAAACTTGGTTTACTCTTAATTAATTATTAACTTAAAACTTAGTTAGCCTTTTAAAACATTTATATTAAGTTTATAAAACATTAAAACATTTATAATTTTGAAAATAAAATTTTGTAAAAATCGGAATTTTAAGCGAACTGCATCCATAGCGACTACCGCTATGAATGCCATTACTAGAAAATTTGTCCTTAGCTTTCCTTTTTAAAGCTTAACACCTTAATGCTTACTAGCTTTTCAAAACATAAGTAACTGTTTGAAAACTTCATGTTGTTTTATTATTAAAATTTATTATTAAAACTTATTATTAAAATTTATTATTAAAGTTTTAAAACAGTTATTTCAAAACAAGTTTTGTTCCACTATAAGGTATGGAAAAAGAAATTGCAAAGCTAAAATAGATTTTTCCCTCATCATTATCTATGTTTTACATACCTTCACTCGTATTGAACACTAAAATTCATATTTTCTAACTCGTTAACTTTCCCTACGCAAAGGATGTGGCATTTATAAAATAAAAATCTTTTTTCATCCAAAATCTTTTTCAATTAAATTTGTGAAATAATTGGAAAATTTTGAAATAAAACTCATTTATCAAAACTTCTTAGAAGTATTTTATATTTTAGAGATTTCTGAACAAAAGTTTTCAAAAGTATTTATTTTTGCTTTCCAAAACAAATCAATCCACATACCAACATAATCGGCATTTAGTCAATGGGTTAACACCTTGATTAACCTTAGCCTATTACATAGTAAATATTCAATATTTCAAAAATATTTCTTTTATTTTAGAATAACAATCAACACACAAATACATTAATAAATTTCAACTTTTAAGTCATAGGGATAGTGTCCCGTGGTTCTACAACAACCTTTCCCTGTCCTTCGCTTGCTAAAATTTATCTTTCCAAAAATTTTAAAGTTTTTGGGACTTAACATTATTTACTTTTAGTAGTTAATTCGATAAATTTCTTAATTTATTTTATAAACTTTTAGTTTTACTTTGCATTAGTTAAGTATCCTCATGAGATTTCCATATTTATATTGTTTCTCAATCTATATAGTAGTCAATCTAGAAAATCAACATAATAATAAAAAGGAACATTTCTCATAAAATATCGTATGCGTTTTTATACAAACAGGGACAACTAATGCTTACAACCCAAACTCTAAAAGAAACAATTGCTAGAAGCTTCCATTAAACATCAACTAGTATTAGTGATATTGTGACCCTATCACTTCTTACTCAAACAAAATGGACACTCTTAGTAAGCCATTCTATTATAATCCACAGGTCTTAATTCACCTTTCTGGCTTTTAATACATAAGGCCCATCCATTATTTTAACTACCACAACCAATTATAGGGTAAACTGTGCGTTTATATTATGGTGGGCAAGAAGTACAAATTACGCACATTTAGAATAACTCATCAAAAAATTGGGTTGGCTTAATAACTTTTCTACCACCTTTCTTCTCCTTTTTAATCCTACATTAACCAACGTCCTCTATATGTGTTTTCCATCTCAATACCCTCTTCTCAAATTATATTACTATCTTCTTTTAAACCAAAATCACCTGATAGAATTCTCAAATTTCAATATTATTTTCTTTATCTTTGACCTTTCATGCGGTATACTCTAGAGCTCACAAAAATGTACTTTGATACGATTCCTCCTTTCTTTGTAGGTTTTTCTTATGGCTTTCACACATATCTAACAAAACATTCCAAGGTTCACACCAATATTCCTTATATTCTATGAGGATTCCCTATTGCTACTCTATAAGCATTTGTAGCTATTTTATTCATAGCCTTAACCTTAGCCCCGTCTTACCTACACAGTCATCTCTATCTACTCCATATTAAAGTTGGTTTGGTTTTCACCTCTCCTTAGAAAATCACTGAACTTTGCAGTCATGAAGAAATCAACTCAAAACTTTTATCTTCAAAAATATAAACTTAGAAACTTTTATCAAATCTAACAATTTATAACTAAAAGTATATTTTTTATGGCAAGAACAGTCATCAAATCAATTTCCCCCTTTAAAGCCTTTTCACAACAAACCTTTTTACTTTTTATTTATAAGTATGATTTTTAACTCATACCATTTATTAAGTTTCGCATTTTTAAAAAATCAATTTTTATACAAAGCCTTTCAAAAATGCACCATTGAAGTGTTTTCTAAAACATCTTTTATAAGTTTTACTAAAACTGGAGTAGACTATAACAAGTTTCATTTTATTATTTTTCTATTACTTATGCTACTTCCACTTTCAACCTTAGCGGGGACTCTAATAGCATATAGGAGTGACCTCCCTAAGGTATATGCAATTACTGCACATATTTATGCAAATTATCCATTTTCTTTAATTTCCTATATTGTTTCTAATTACTAACATTATTTTATATAAATTCCTAACGTTATTTCTATTTTAATTTTCTAATGTTACCTATCTTCTACCTAAATTTCTCTTATATAAATGGCTTCTCCATATATAGCTTTCTTTGATTGTTTTCAAAATTGGATTATTGCAGTGTGTTCACCTACTACTTTATCCATTGGGGTTTTCTTAATTAACACGATATAGTTTACCTTTTTGTGTATAAATCTATATCATTTTCCTATGTATTTTCCTTATACGTGAATATATTTTTCCTATCCTCACTATCATGTGTTCTTACCCTTCCATTCTCTTTACCCTATTCAAAACCAGTACCACTTCCTATTTTCCACCACCTAAAAGAATTTTAAAACTTCGAATTTTCAAAATCCGAAAAGTCGCCGAGCTATACATACGCTCTATTTTCTGTTTATTTCAAAGGAAATGCCTCTTTATTAAAACCCTTTTAACTGAAATTTTTGGTCTACACAGTTTTAAGTTTTAATTTGGAATTTTATTTTAATATAATATAAAAGGATATTTTATTTTGCGAATTTTTTTAATATCTACTTACTTTACAAAAATATGGGTTTTATACTTTTAAATAAATCCTTTGAAATTTGTTTCAAACGTTTTAAAGGAAATTTAGAACCTTTTAGTAAATTCTTTCATATGGGGTCGAACTTAGAGTGGGTTTTATTTGCCCATTCTTTTGGGCTTTTCTTCCTTTCCACTTACTTCCTGATTTATCTTCATTCAGTATATAATAAAAGTACGGCTATCAACTTGGAGTGGTTATTACACACCTTTCTTCGAGAACTTGCTTGATTATTTCTTTCGGATATCTACAACATATGGATTCCTTACTTTCCATATATCTAGATCTAAAGTACATCACCAATCATAATCCATTGGGGATCCACAACCATAAGGCAACCTAGGCCCAACCGAAGAGTCAAGTACCATCCAGCTTTAGGGAACCTTCTATAAGTTTCACTCATGCTCTTCTTAAGTCAATGCCTTACAATACGGCGTACATCCTATGGGGTGATTGGGATAGGCATATACTACAATCTCCATTTATTATTCCATCTCATAGTCGCCTTGACAATCTTTCTAAAATATGGTCACAACTACTTCTATAGCCAGAATTTGTAAGGTTTGGCATATAATATATATATATATATAGGAAAAAGTACGAATATGTTCACTCAGCATATCCAAAATCTTATGATTGACTAACTTATGATATGATATCAAATGTAACAACTCGCACCTTAATGGGCACAAATTATCGCTAAATTGAAAACCCAAGTCCACTAGGGTACGGATCATTGGTGTTAGCATCCTGTAATAAACAAAAGTAAATTAGAAAGCTACTAATAATAATTTGGGGCAAAATAATAAAGTAATACACACACTGACTAAGGACAATACCTCAGGTATCGAGTGCCATTGTCTATGCAGAGCATGCACGAAGAAATCTATGCTCCCATCATTTTCGACTTGTACCAGTACTAGTATCCGTTCCTCTAAATCTTATGTGTGGGTTGTAATGAGGAGTGGGTCAGAATAACATTCTGGTTACTGGTAAATTACATACTTTATCTATAACAATAGTTTATGTCGATTGTCTTCCATTACGTGTTATGTCTATTATTCAAAGCTCAGTCTTATTGACTTCATATACTAATACGATAAACTCAACTTACTCCAAGGTATAAAATAGATATACATATATATGCATATTTATAAGCATCACCATCCCCCATGGACAAAGATACATTCCTTGCTGGTATCCAAAACTAGACATTGCACCTTGCGATCTATCCACTTCATATTTAATATCCAAATTCAAAATCCCAAACTACAACTATAACATATCTTACTTAAGCATTGAGAGGTGCCCGTAATGCCGACTCATGCCAAAGATGACTTAGGGTCCACTGTATCCGTGTCCAAAGATCAATGGTAATGCCACTTATTGCACTGTGTCGGGCATCAAAGAATAGTATCTAGGCTGAATTGCCAACGTACATCGAGGAACCTCCCATTTATGCCTAATAACGGCATTTCAACTAATTTGTGGAATTACTAACTTGTCTTAAAGACTTATCTAAGGATTAACTAGCCCCTTCCTAACGACGAACAAACATAAAAAATTTGAGGCGATTGCATATTCCATACGGACCAGTAAGAAATCTAGTCCATCTCTAGGCGTAACCCAAGTCTTTCTAATGAGTGCTACAGGACCGATGGTGCTCTCGACCTATGTGTACAACACTACTTCTTGAATATATGGTACCGACAATGCTGACATAGCATCAAGCATTCACCCGCTGTCCAATTTAGATTTTCTAATGAGAATCAAAGAAATGCCTAATTGGTTACTTAGTACCTACTGTTGGAATTGAAGCCGACCCTAATTGTCCATTTAAGACTTCTTATCCAAGGCGAACCCACTTTGGTATATTCCCTAAATCTATATGTGAACGTATATCCCCAAGGGTCCTACGGCTGGAGATGTCCCACGTCAGTACAATGTATACACAACTACTGGTATTCTCTTTGCGAAGGGCAGACTTCCATTGTCTAACATTACTGACCTTGCATTCCAACGCATACTAATGACCGCATCATTTATAATTAACCTAAATATTTAGGCTAGACCTAATAATGCACACCCATTATAAACGTATCCTTAAGGCCGTATAATTTCCATTGGAAAATTATTATGCCTCCTAAATTTAATTATTAGTGTTTACTTATGTATGATGAACTTACCTCTTATTTCAATTTCATAATTGTCATTAAGTACCATTTACTACTTCTTTACAATTAAGTATCATTTACTACTTTTTTCAGTTAATGCATAGTTTAATCAGATTATTATAACTTTTTAATTCTTCAATTTATTGTCTTAATCAGATTTAGTGCTTATAATTTATTTCTTAACTTATATTTAATCACACATAATTAGTCGACGATGGAATTATTATTATTTCTGTTTATAAACTTTTAGTTATACATTATAGATGTTAACAAATTCCTTTGCTAACCAAATATGTAGGGTAGGGTAGGATTAGTTTGGATAAGGGCTTATGTAGCCTTATGCAAGCTTAGGAAAAATATGCAAGCCTAGTTCGAGTCCAAGTGAAGTCATATGCTTGTTTGCTATTCAAACTCAAGTCTAGAATATAGTCATATGCTCGTCCATGATTCAAGAACGGTCAAGTATAGTCATCTAAAAGAAGTATGCTATGCAAAAGGTTTATTATACAAGTCCTTATGTGTAGAAATTCGAGAACTACAATCCCTCAAACAAACATGTTATGCAATTGTTAAAGTCTAAGGTTTTATGTGCAAATGTCACAAGAGTACAATAAGCTCTAAAATCCACAAATCAATATAGGTTTACAACTTTAAAAATGTAAGAAGTGAGGAAAGAAGAAAATTGCCCCTCTTTAAATGGCCAATGGGGTCTATTTATAGAGGTAGGTGGTATGGCTACCACGTGTTTAACCAGTCATTCATTCAACATTTCCTATACATTACCGTTATTTGACATCCCTTGCTACTCCATAAATTCAACAACACAATCCCCTTTGCATTATTGATAATCGTCATTCCTTGCCGCTTGTAGAAGTTTGAAACCCCCTTGTCGCTTTTTAAGATTTACAATAGCTATAGTTGCAAAGGCTCGATACTGCTTAAAAAATTGACATCCTCTTAAAATTGACAAAGCTCGAAATCTTCCTAGCATTTGTGAAACTCGATGCCCTCTCGGTCTTGACGAACCTTGTTATCAAGTGAATGCTACTAAATGTGTTACCTTCATATTTCACGACACTTCATGTTGTAGAAGTGTAACACCCCTAAATTTAGATAACATTATCTAGGAGATTTAATTAGTTAAATTAAATAGAATAATGGTTAAGGGATTGAGATTTGTGAAAACATAAAGGATAAGCCGCGCCTGGTTAAACTAAGGAAATAAATGGAATTAAAATAAAACGGGAATGAGGCATATTCATATACCCTAAAACCCTTCACGCCACATCATTCTCACATTTACAAATCAAAATTAAAACCTAAGAGGTCAGCCACCATTAAAAGGAGCAAAGGGAAGTAAAAGCTAAGTCAAGAGGAAAGCTTAATTAAATTCAAATCCAATAATCAAAGCTCAACACCTTAACACCAAAGCTAAAGGTAAGTAATATGTTATATCTTATAGTTTTATGATTTCGTTTTCTAGAATCAGATCCGAAAGTTTTTGCAAGTATATTGTCATGTTTTGACTGATGTTCATATGTATATATGCTTGTTAATGAATTATGCTTGTTCATATTGATTTTATGACATGTTTTGGATTGAAAACCCTATAATATGTCATCCAAATGCCTTGTGAATTTCAATTAAGGTTAGAAATGATATTTTGGAAATGGGTTCCAAGTTTCATAAGTTTTTAAATTACTGTGGAATTAATATTAATTTTCTAGTGAAGAAAAAAGTTATTTGGGTTTAAAATTAATTTCGGCAATTATGCATATGTTTTCAGTCCAAAATTTAAATATATTATAAAACATATTAAAAGAGATTTATGTGAATTTTTATAGAATTTTCCTAAGTATTTTAATGGATATATAAAATTATTTAAGGTATGGGACTTAAATGTTTTATGTATTTATAAAAGAAGAAGGGGCTATTTGTAAATGTTTTAAAATTGTTATCTCTTACATTTCGGCAGCACCTTTCAGAAAATATTTTGGAAAAGTAGAGGCAACCAATTATAAGATGACAAATAGGCGGGTTAGTTGAAAAGAATTACCTTTTTAAGTTAAAAAAATTAGGTTTTATAGGGTTCCACTGTCTCACTGCCTTCGACAACCACCTTTCGACTCCATTCCTCCGCCTCCAACATTGGTCGAAGCCAATGCACATAGTATCAATACTTGGTACATAGTGAGTTGGACTTAGGCGAAAGATATAGTGCCGAAACTAAGGGTTTCGAAGGAGTCGAGATTTTGCTTTGTGTTCTAAAAGAAATGTGCCTGCTTTGCTTTCGATTAAGATGGCTTTCGACTTGGTTAGCTTTCAACTTGGTCAATGGTTTTAAACAAAGAAGGCTTTAGAATAAGATTGTGCCTTTATTTTAAAGTAAATGCTTTTGAAGGGGTCGAAATCCCTAACTGACGCTTTTTACCTTTCGACAGATTGGTTTCGAAGTGGACCCTTTGTTTTAAAATTAGAGCCTCCTCTCCAATGCTTTCGAAGGGATGGGTTTCGACACCATCCACTTAGTTTACTTAGAAATTGTTCCGAAAGAGTAGCTTTCGACTTGGTTCCCTTATGACCCTTTTTGATATTTGGAAGTTAAACCCAAAGGTTTCGAAAGGAATGGTTTCGAAAGGTTTTCCACAAATTTATAATTGAACACAATGCTTTCGAAAGGTTTGTTTTAAGTAGTATACTTCAGTGCTTTCGAAAGGTAATAAGTAAAGATTTCAAAGGGAAGGTTCCTAGTATTTTCGAAAGGTATAAGCATATAAGTTTTCGAAGGGGTGAATCCCCAGTGTTTTCGAAAGGTTTACCTTAGTTTAAATGGAAGGTTTCCAATGGTTTTGAAAGGCATACTTAAAGGATTTTAAAAGAGGATGTCTAAGGTTTATAAAGCTTTCGAAGAAGATGTTTTCAATGGTTTCGAAAATCATGTCTAGCCTTTGGGCCTAAGGTTAAAGTAGTTTACTTATATCGAAAGGGGTACTTTCATTGGTTTCAAAAGGGGTACTTTCATGGGTTCCAAATTAGATTGTTTAAAGGTTTTAAACAAAAGTTTCGAAAGTTTTCATCAACTATGTTTTGAGTAAAGCATATTTCATGGCAATAAGATTTGAGTAAAGCAAATAGAATATTTTCCTTGTTTAAGTGTGATTTAAAGGGTTAAATCATTTTGAAAAGGTTTTCAAGGAAAATTTAAAGGGTAGTTAACCCTAAGTAAAATGACTTAGATATTTTTATACCAGATGGGACTGGTATAGGGTCGCACCCTATACATTAGCTATTAGCACCTAGCTAATTTAGTCCAAAATTTCATTGTGTAGGGCTTAGTCACAGGCAAGACTTAAATGATGGTTACACACAGAAAGGAATATATTTGTACAGGAGGTTATTGCTAAGCCCGCAAAACCATTAGGATTAGGTGACCCTTGGAGAAGTAAGTTAAGGATAGACTGTCTAGAATTATGTCCAACAGTTGTTAGATAATTTTATTTAGTTTGTCTAGTAGGCCTGAGTCAGCCAAAGGTTAGTAGTTAGCCAAACAAAACTACATTTTGTTCGGACTGCTGGTCCATTTATTACTTGTTTTGAGCATATATTATATATTCTATTTTGATATGATCAGTTTGATAAACCAGTTTGGTTGCAGGATTATGATTTATAAAAAGATATGTTTTAAAGGGATATTAGTGAGGGGAAACCCATTCCGCTAAGCGGCGTGGTCTCACTTAATATCAGTAAACCGAGATGTAATAATATTATTCACACTAGGCTTTATGTCCGACTCGAAGTTTATGTTTTCTCCTTAAACTCTCAGGTGCTCAAAATTGATTTGAGTAGATTGAGAGTTTGGTTTTTCGGGTTTTAGTAGGTGGACAAATAAAGCTTTGCGAGACGAGCAGGTGGCTGACGGATAGCTATTTAGGAGTTGTTGTTTTGTTTGTTGTATTCTACTATGTTGTATTAAGTCGGTTATGACTATATAGTACTCTAGTCAATCAAGGAGGCATCTTCATATGTCGCTCTTGGCGTATTTATGTAATAATTATATTTGATCTGGACCTAGGAAACAATTATGTAATTTGGATATGAAACATGTTTTGAAATGTAATCAGAAATATTGTTTTTGAAATCTGTGATTTTATTTCATATTCATGTGCCTCTGATATTATGGATAACATTAACATAGTCGTATCTTGTCGTCGGAAGTTAATACTATAGATAACTGCATCATTTGTGGCGCTTAGCTTTGGGCCTCAAAATAGGGGATGATATAAGAGCTCGACACCTTTTCCTTGATCTTTGTTAACTTTGTTAGTAGAAGTTCGATGGCTCTTACATTGTTGACGTTCAACATCCACAAGCTCTTATTAGTTTGGCATCTTCAACATGTTACAAGCTCGATACCCTAGCTCGCTGTTAATGTTCAACATCAATTAGCATCCTTTATGGTTATTAAGGTTCAATTCCTATTTTGCTTTATACGCCCAACAAACCATATAGTTGTTGAAGCTCGATAAACCTTGTGCTTGTTGTCCATTTGATGTTCGGCATCTTTAGTGGCCCATCATTTCTTTGTTATTAGTCTTTCGATATCTTCTCATCATCGTTAGAGGTTCGCTTTCCTTTTCTATATGTCAGCTGCTTCTTTCCGGCACAAAATCCCCTTTCTATCTACAAACTCGAATGCTCTTTTCTAGGTGTTTAATACTTGAAATATGTGATAACACCCCCCTCCCCCCCGGGTACAAGGAGCGTATTATACTTTAGTATAATTTGACTTTTCAAATTGCCTCCTTGATATTAACACTTCCCCTCGATGTTAGCATTGCTGCTTTTCGAAATCAATACTTTCGCCTATTGACATTCTATTTTGGTCTCATTCGTTCATTTAAATTAGAATCAATTGCTTCATATTGCTTATATCCCTTCCTATAAATACCTTTTTCTCTTCTCTCTTCCAGCATTTACCTACAAGCTATACTTGAAAAGCCAATTTTAATTTTCTTAATTTGATCAAAAACTTTCAATCTCCATAGCATTCGAGCTCGATTTCAAGATATGGCTTTTATTTTTAAGTAAACAAAAATAAAAGATGGGATTTTCAATTTTAAATTTAAGGTTTTAAGGCAACTGAGTTCATGTATGTTTGTAAGCTTCCTGGAATTGAATTGGGGTATAATTTTGAGAAGTTTAATGTTTAAATGCAAATGTCGATTACGGTATATTTCTTTGTTAATCGATTGAAGATTGATAATTACTACTGTGAACTCAAGAATTTTTTTAGAAATTTGATAATTTTCTAGGTTTTTGATGATGATAAGATCTATATCTATTTTGGAACTCAACATTTAATTAAAAATGTGGTTAATTACTATAAAATCGATACCTACATAATATTCAATAACTCGTCACTAATTAGTCTCTTGTTTTTGAATGTACTAGTTTTTGGAAAATTTGACAAGTAATTTGAAATTCAATACATATTTAAGGTTTCACTCACTAGCCCTAAGCTCGGAAATCAATTGGAGGTTCGGTAGCTATATAGAAATTCGATAACCAGTTATGAACCTGACAACTGCTTGAAGGATTCTTATTTTATTTACAAGCTCGGCAACCTTATAGTAAGTTGGCATCCTTCTATAAATTTGACAACTGCTTAAAGGGTAGTTTTGTGGTTACAAGCTCATTATCATTTATAAGTTCGACATTATACTAGGGGTTTGGAAAGTAATTACAACATTTTCAAGTAGTTATAAATTCGTCAACTGTTTATGTATTCGACATTATATAAACTTGATAATAGGTTGAAGCACTTTTGAATAATTCCAAACTCACTAATTATCTATTGACTTAATACTTGTTTACGGATTCGATAACGGGTTATAGGTTCGATACCCTATTATAATCTCAACAAGGTGTTGTAACTGCGATACCTTACTAGGACCCCAATGATCAGTTAAAAACTTGACATGTAGCCATTACCTTAATAATTGCTAATGATTTCCCAATTTAGTTATGAGCATGCAAAATTCCTATGAACTTGTCAATTCATTAAAGGTTTGATATCCAAACATAGACAATTTAGTGTCTTATTAAGTTATTATAAATTCGATAACTATTCATGATTTTGGAATTTTATTATAAACTAAATAATTTTCATTTAATTAAGCATTTATAGGTTAGACGTTTAGTTGTTCCTCGCCATTTTTTTGCATATATATATATAGGGATTCCACTTACCCTTAATATTTTGTTAAGCATTTCAAACTTCTTATAATGTATGTAATACTTCCCTAACCTCGTGTGATATCATCTGGTAGATAAATGACTAGCAAAAAATATGAAAAGAGTTCCAAACTTTTTTCTTCTTAAGGACACTTGAAATCTCCTACTTTTAAGAAGGGAGACTATAGGCTTAAACAATCCTTCATAACTACCCAACAAAAAGTGGACACCATTCTTCAGCAGTTTAGTATTATAAACATAGAAGCCCTGGTTGTTGGTCCATCTGGTAGGATAGACAACCCTCCAGAAGAATTTTTCACTTTTACTCCTATCCATATTTTGAATTCAGGCTAAATTCCCTTCCTAGAATTTCTCATGCAGTTCTTGGAATACTTGGGTATTTCTCTGATACAGCTATCTCCCAATTCTTATACCTATTTAAGTTGCCTGGAGATACTTGCCAAGGAAGCTAGCCTTCCCTCTCTCAATGCTAAAACTATTCATTATTAGTAAATATTGTAAAAAAGGGCAAATAATCAAAGGGTTTTATATATCGGCTTCTTCCTCACTCAAAGAGATTAATTACCAATCCAATTAACAAAGCGAGGGACTGGGAACATCAATTATTTTACATTAAGTGCTATACCCCTAGAATTAAGGGGTCCTTTTCTATTCCCAGTAAGATTTACTGCATCCCACTGTTTATACTATAATTTATTGTTCCCTTATGATAACTATTCTTTCATAATCTGCTTCCAAAGGGACTAACTCCATTATTGCCACCACAATTAGTGCCTTGAACCTTGCTTTTGAAAGTACGTGGAAAATGCTTAAACTTTTTACTAAAGCTAATCTTTTTAAATATTCTTTGATCTTGGAAAGCCACAGAGTGATTAGGGAACCTCCGATGGTTAAGGGAGATGCTCACGGGAAACGAGCTATGGTTGTCAGCAATCGAAAAGCTTTTTCTACTAATTCCCATATTCAACATGATTCCTCTGGTAATTTCTCAATCTTTTGTTATGATTTTAACGAAGTTCCTTATATCTATATCTCATAATTCCTTCCTTGACTTAGGCTCGACTCTTATAATTTCGACTATTAAGTCCAAGAAGGCTGAGACTTCCACTTCCTCTTCAAATTAGACTGTTCCCGTTGAGGATTTTGTTATTAATGCCCTTAAGGATATTGAAGATCAAAAAAGGAAAGCAGACCTGTCTAGTGTTTCAACTCTTCCTCCCAACAAAAAGGCTAAACTTGGGGATGGCCAAACCCTTCCTACCATTACTGAAGAGACAAATGAAGATACAGTTATATTCGACCAAGATCCTAATTTTGTTGATTTAAGCATGTAGGATCAACATCTTCAGGATGGAGTAGGTACTACTAATACCCTAAGTCCTTCTCTCAACATTGTGCTTCCTTTATCTATCAATGTCAGTCTTCGCTTGTATCATGATTTAGGATTTATTTCTCTTGCTCCTGAATCTCTTCCTTCCGAGGCTCCAGCTCAAAACGCTCCTTTAAATTTTGAGAACTTAAATCTTCAGCTATTCAGTCTCCATATATTGCTTCCATGATGTCACTACATCACTTCACCTTCTCTGGGGATAACCTCCAGATCCTCTTCCAACAACTTCTTGTGGTATGTTTCTTTATGCACAAATTTTTGGTCATATATATCTCTATTTATTTTATGCTTATTATTTATTTCAGGTTGCCAGACATATGTTATTTCTTTAGCAGGCTTCTTAGGAATCTACTAATCAAGTTTCAAACTTTAAGGAACAAATCTCATCACTGACAGATAAAGTCGGACTCCTTTGAAGGCCAGATTTTTGACATCACATCGTAGAAAGATTAAATCATTTCTGAAAAGGATAAACTTTCTCCTGATTTAAATGAGGAAAAGAAAATGAGACTTGCTATGGAAGAGAAAGTGAATTTTTTGGAAAAAGAGCTTGAGCGAGCCCATGATGAAAATATTCATATGGCTATAGAGTTCACGTCTTTAAAAGGTCGGTTGGAAAGAAAAGAGGCTGCTCTTGCTCGTGCCAAAGGGAAAGTTTCTTCATTCATATGTCGAGCTCTTCCAAAGGTAAGAGAGCAGTGTTATTAAAATGCTCTTTTTATTGCATACCATGATAATATAAAGAACTTCCCACGGATGGATTTTCCTTTACTCCCATCCCTGAATGACAATTTCAAAAGGAAATTTGACCTTAAGTTAGGAAGAGTTCCTAGGTCATTGCAAGATGAATTTCAAAAGGAGGAACCTATCAACTATCTTTTAATGATCCCTCATTTGAGAAGGATAAAGGCAACGATGATGAAGGAGATGCTGGCAGAAATAATGAGGATGAAGATGATGATTATGATTTCAGGAATAATAGAGGTGATGGCAACAAAGATCCTAAGGGGCTAAGGAATGGTGATGGGTCAGGTGATCATGACCTGGCCTCATTTTCTCTTGATGTGGGTCTTCTTGATCTTTCTGGGTCTCAGAATTCCCCTCAGGAGGATATCTCGTCAGAAAATGCCCGTCCTCACGGTCATTAAAAAAAGGGGAAGACCTAAGCTCTCGTCCCATAAGCTCTCATAGTGCATGTATAAAACTTATAATTTCTAAATGTTTTATAATTATACATCAGGTTTAGTTAATAAGTTTGTGATTGTAGTTAAGATAAGGATAAATATTACTTTAAGATTTTGCACGAGAAGAGTGAAAGAGAAGTATTGCAATTAAACAGAGAAGTTAAGAAATTAATTGAAGATTATAATAGCTTGTTTGAAAAGTATACGCGTCTTCGCATATTTGCTGATCAGTTGAAAGATTTCAAAGAAAAATAGGCAGCCCGACTTTTCAAAAGATCTCGCCTTCACCAAGAAAGAGTCATGAAAGAGAATGCGGAGCTGACTACACTTTTTTAGATGCTCATTTAAGATAGGGACACTTCAGTAGAGTTCCTTTATAAAGTTTATTCTAGGATACTTTTTACTAAATTTTCCTTCTTAGGGAGAAGAGTAGGTGCTTACTTAGGTGTATTCACAGTAGATATTTAGATGACCATTGGCCGGACCCTCATCTTGGGGAATGTTGGAATCTTCCCAGGATCGTGGCCTTTCCCATTTTGCCTGAAACTCTCCCTCCTCAGAAGGTCAATTTAAAAAAAGATAAATTCATTTTTGAGTTTTACAAAGGTTCCATATTATATGAACCTAAGTATTCTCATTTTTGTATTAATTCAAATATTCTTTATAGGTATAAAAACTCTTACTTTTTCGCAGCTAAGTTTGTTTTTCCTAAAACACACAAGTTAAGGAATCATTAGGAACTCCTATTTCAAAAGAACTCTTAAGTAAATTTGTCACGCTAAAGGAGATTTTAAGGAGAAAACGTTAACTCTCAAAACTTCCCGATTAGAAAAATACCGCTTTCTTAGGGTTCTTCAAGAAGTTTAAACGCGGTTTCCCTACTTTCACTTTAACTTCCTAGGTGATGAGAAGGACACCCTACTTAAAGAGATTTGATCGGTTAACCCGCCTTTTGGAAAGGCCGTATACAGGCGGATTTAACTCAATGGACTGCACGGTTATCGAGGCTGGAATGTTATGGTGTTGGTTCGAATAGATGGATGGACAATCAATCACGGATAGTAAACATGAATATGAAGTCAGGATTCAGCACGGTCGATGGATAAATGATGCAGGGTACTTGGAATATGGATTTTGGAAAGGTCGAGTTGCTTTAAGTCATTCAAAGGTTTGCTTTGGGTCAGGAAAGGGTTCACTTCGGGTCAGTGAGTGATTGGCTTCGGGTCGACTATGGGAGATGCAAGGATCGGCGTAGTTTCATGGCATGGAGGATTCGGCAAGAAGGGTTCGACATGTTTGATTGGCTTGGGGAGTTGTGTTGGAGGGTTCGGCATGATTGGGCTAGAAAGGATCGGTACACGTCAATTCTCAAGTAAGGGATCGACATAGCTTGGGTCGGCATAGTAGAGGTCGGCATGGAAGGGGTCGACAATATAGTTTGGGTCGGCATAGTTTGAGGCAAGATGGATCGGCATTCAATGGATCGGCATAGCATTCCAAGCACGATGGATCGATAGGGTTAAGACTGGTATCGTAAGGATCGGCACGTCTTTGTGGGTTTGTATGGATCTGCATTGGTTTGGTTGAAGAGGGATCGGCATTGGTTTGGTTGAAGAGGGATCGACAATGGTTTGGTTGAAGAGGGATCGACATTTTCATGAAGGAAGAGGGGTCGACATACTTTAGGGTGGATGGATCGGTTTAGCTTGTTGGAAAAGCTATGGATCGGCATGCTTCAGGGAGGGATTGGCATTAAATTAAGTCGAGGAATAACAATCGGTAGTGCTATGTCGATCGTTATTTTTGGTCGAGTTGGGCTTGCCGATCGTTATGGTGGGCCCATGTAGGTAAGAAGACCCGGTAGCGGAAGTTTCACCTATAAATACAACAGGCTTAGCTTCAAAAAAAGGAGCTACATTCTTCTTCTCTTCATCTTCTACTTAGGCTATACTCCGCTACTTTGGTAATCAAAAATCACATCTTCGTATCTGTAACAGCAGTATAAACTCACTAAAAGGATATTTTGGAGTGGACGTAGGCCAGAGATAGCCGAACCACTATAAAAACTGTGTCTTTTTCATTTGCTTCCACATTTTAGTTTTGTTTATTCTTCATATTATACTCTCTACATCATATTATTCTGTGATTTTTGATTAAGAACCGGTGCATTCACTCTTTTGGGGTTAGTGACCATTTTTGATGCTACCATGATCCGACTATGCTAAATTGTTATACGGAGAAGCCAGTCCCCTTATTGGGAAATGGTATTATCATTGCTTTCCCCTAGTTAATACTCCACATGGATTCAATGTGTCCTTCAATTCTACTATCCTTATGTCTGTAGATTCACTTAAAAGGGCTCAAAAGCCATGTTTGAACTTTAATCATCGAATGTACAAAACTTGTGCTGTTAATGTAGTTTGTCCTTGTTTATATTTGCAAATCTTATTGCTATTAATAAAAGAGCACCCTTTTTACTGTATTGGTTTCTTTTTCCTTTATTTAACTTTTGATAGGAAAGTCAATTGATGCTTGCATCTAGTAATCCAGATCTTCTTTCCCATCTAAATAATATCAGAGCTAAATTGATGTTGGACATCGAGAAGAGACGCTCTTATCAAGATGCTTCAGTCCATCTGTTTTTAGATAACCCAAAAGCTCAGAAATGGTACATCAAAAGCATTATAAACTGAAATCAATATTAAGTGGCGTAAAAGAGATGACCTTGGGTTTAGAGGAGAAAATTAAAAAGACAGATAAAGGGATTTAGGAGATGAAGGAATGCATATATGTTGTTAGCCAATATAATATTTCAGGCTAGAGAATTGAGGCTAATGCCGAAATTGCTTGACTATATCAAAGGATAGAGGACCTTGAAGTGGATTGATTGAAAAGTCAAGTATCTTGTCAATCTTTAGAGCTTACCGCAAGTGGATGTGAATCCAGCCTTCACACACCTACTCCTTTAAGAACTACTAGGTTCCAATCTTCAATCGACAAAAAAGGCATTCCCTGCCTTTTTAAACCCACCTCCAGGTTTAGGTCATGGAGAAATCTCCAGATGGTGCCAAATGATTAAATACGAACGCATCCAATTTCTGAAAGGAAAATGGAATGAAAAAGTTTCTTGATAAATATCAAAGTCGAGTTGAGGAGGTAGGGTGAGAGAAATACGCTCTCGAGCAGAAAGTTTAGTGACTATAGAGTAAAAGTAAAACTCTAAAAGGAGCCAACAAAACACTTGATCATGCATTTAAGATTCAAATTGATTCCATTGACAACATGAATATTGCCTGGAAGAAGGAGAAGTAACTTAAAGAACTTTTGGATGTAGTGATCCATCATATCATCAAGCCTTCTTTGGCCATCGAATTTTTAAAGGAGAAAGTGTAGGACCTTGAATCTCGACTGAAAATAACCAAGGTGTTGTTGTTTGAAAACTCTTGACTGGATTCTCTTGTAGACTATTTACTTGAAGTAATAGTGGCTTTTGGCTTATAAATTGACTATTCCTTCTTAGGCTCAAACATAAACCTGAGGTTGAGCAGAGCAGTTGAAGCAGGATATATGCGCTATCAATATTTATTTTTATATTGGTGTTCTGACCATCTCAAAAATATCGGAGGCCCTCCCCTTTGCTTGGAGATGGGCCTTCTTCAAGTGAAAGCTTCCCTTGCCTTCTTAAGGTCGAGGGAAGAGGGAAAGAAAAAGTGTGTCAACATCACCTACTTCCTCAACCTCTTAGGAAGATTTAGCTTTCTTTGATATCTGTAATTTTGTATGTGATATATGAAATATAAAATGACAAATTGATTTGTACCTGAGTAGTTGATATTTTGATTAAACCTTGTATTTTCAGACTCGTTGTGCCTTTTGAGATTTGTAACTTACTTCAAAGTTTCAATATGATATGTAGATCCACCTTTTCCTTATTTCCTTGTAGAATGCTTTAGACATGCCTTTCCAATTCACACTTTTTATGAGAATTTTCTTGGAAAAACACAAAGTAAATAATGAGAACTCCTATAATTTCAAGAAATTATAATTCTTAAATCGACCGCTTTGTTTTATAAATGCCAAAGAAATTTGTGAAAAAGTTTCCTTGTTAATCATTGAAACTTTGAGAGATTGGTTCCAAAATTCATTTTCCAGATTAATGATCAGCAAAACTTTAGACAAGTCAGATCAATTTGCTTTTTTTATATCTTGTATAGGAAAATCATGGTCGCTTTAAATATCATTATCCTACTTGGTTTTTTAGCGTAAGTGTCTATTTGATAAATTTTCTTTGTCGCATAAGCATTAATAGTTGCTAGTCAGCTTTGATAAAAGACCAGAAATTCGTCTTGCAACAAGACCGTAGATTTAATTGATGATAAAACCAAAAATCCATCTGACAATAGGACCAGAATTCCATCAGAAATCTATTTGATAATAAGACTAGGAGTTCGTCCGGTAAGAAGATCAGAAAACCATCTGATAATAAGACCAAAATCTTATCCGGTAAGAGGATTAGAAATTCGACTATTAACGGAGATTCCCATTATCTGATAATTTGAATTATAATTCAGAAATTAAGGATTGAGAGATAATTCAATATTTTGAAGAATGAAGCCCTGGGCCCAAGTAATAAATTATAATTTCTCAGATATCCATATCTAACAGTAAAATGTTCGATTCTGGATAATAGATAGTTCTTGATCCCTCCTTTAAATGCTATTTTAACTTTGTCTTAGTGCAAAACTAAATGTGTTTGACTGTTCTTTCTCTAGAAGATTGCTTTGACCCATTTTTAGGGCAGATTTAAATGTACTTAATTTACTTCTTTTGCCCCTTATCACTCTTTGGGTGATGATTTAGGCTTTGAACTTTTTTCCCCTTATCACCTTATATGTGATGATTTAGGCTTGAGCCCCTTATTACCTTATAAATAAGCCTGTCAACGGGTAGGGTTCGGTCCAGGTATCTTAAAACACGAACGTAAGCCCAATTACAATAATGAAAACCCAAAGCCGGCCCAAACCCGTAAGGTCTTTTAAATCAATACCCAAGCCAGACCCGTGGGGATTTTAAACCCATCGGGTAATACCTATATACCTATCTCGTAATATTTATGTTAGAACTGTACTTTAAACTTGCAGTTTTTGTAAAATTTATACACAAACAATGTTAACATACAAATCGGATGGTGATGTAGCCAATTTCACTATATAAAATTTCAAAAATATCTACATGCAAACAAAAAAGGGTAAACAAATAACATACACACTCATGTTTTGATATGAGGAAAAATAACAATCGGATTGGACTCTAACGAGGCCGGGTTTTGATAAAACCGTATTCGACCCGAATAGGAAGCGCGTTAGGCTTGGGTCATGCCTGGGTAGTTAAGGAAAACCCACACCCACTAATAGGGTGGGTTTGGGTTGGGCTCAGGACGAAACCTGTACCGTTGACATGCCTACTTATAGGTAATGACTTAGGTCTGAGCCCTTTATTACCTAATATGTAATGATTTAGGCTGATCGGTGCGTTTGGTTGGCTAAGTCTTACCCATCCTCTCTCTATGAGGCGCTCCGGTCAGGCCTAATAGGCGGAATCGAAGGCTGGTCGGTGCTTTGGCCAGGCCATCTTAGGTGTGACCAAAGGCTTACTCCATCCTCCCTCTAGGAGGTGTTTCGGCCAGACCACGTAGGTGGGATTGGAGGCTTGTAGTGCTCTGGTCAGGCCTTATAGGCAGGACCAAAGGATTTAATTGACCTCCCTCTAGGAGGTGCTTTAACCAGACCATCTTACCATGAACAAAGGCTTTCTCCTTTATTTTGTAGTTCCTTTTAAGGAAGCATTCATCTATATTAATCACTTGATCTTTGTAGACACATTGGCCTTTTACTTAAATCTTGCTAACAAATTCTTGAAGTTCTCCTTTCCTTAACAAATTCTCAATCATTCCCTTAAGGGCTCGACACCGATTGGTTTCATGTCTATTCCTTCGGTGATATTGGCAATAAGCACCCCTAAGATTTCTTTCATTTCCTAGTTCCTTCTTCTTTGAAGGCCAATAATTCAACCTCTCTTTAGTTAGGAGATAGATGTTTTCGTAGGAGGTGGTAAGGGAACGGGCTTTAATATATCAAGAATTCTTAAAGGATCATATCTTTAGTCCTCATTTGGTTTTCTTATAACTTTGGATAGGCTCTTCGGTTCTAACATCCAGTTTTCTCTGTGAGAATTCTCGAGTTCTGATAGGAGATCATTCGATTATTCGCTTCCACTTTTGGGTAAACCTATTGAAATCCTTTGTTAGTTCATCTTTGAAGATAGTTCCCTTAGCTTGGAGTTGTATAGTTTTCCTTATTTTTCAGAATGGATCTTTCCTTTTCCTATTTCCATTTCTGGAGTAGGTCAATAAGAAAAGATCCGTGTTATCCCGCCTTTTAGCAAAGCCGTGATACCATAAAATCGACCGATAAGCCAAAGACAATTCATATCGAAGAATGGTCAATTCAACATCTCAACAGAGCAAGTCCTGCTGATTGTTTGTTCAAATAAGATCCCCTACGGAGGGGGGTCCAGGGGGGGTGGCAACCCCCCAAGGTGGGGGTGCGGGGGCAACACCCCCGCTATGGGGTTCGACCTAAAGGGGGGTCCAGGGGGGTGGCAACCCCCCAAGGTAGGGGTGCGGGGGCAACACCCTCGCTACGGTCAGGTCGCAGGGGTCCAGGGGGCAGCGCCCCGTCCGAAATGGTACGTTTTATTTACTACTGAAGAGTGACCTACGACCTAAAGGTCCCAGCGACCTACGACCTACGACCTACGACCTAAAGGTTCCAGCGACCTAACAGTTCAAAGCCCCCAGCGAGTTAATGAGATAAAGAACAAACGACCTAACGACTTAAGCTTGTAACGAGTTAAGATAGTAGCGACCTAGCCTCCGCGACCTAACCTCCGCGACCTAACCTCCACGACCTAACTTCCTCGTGACCTAACTTCCTCGCGACCTAATAACCTCCGCGACCTAACTTCCTCGCGACCTAGTAGCCTAATGACCTAATCCATACACTACCTCTTCCCTTAGGTCGCCACTCCTTTAGGTCGTCATTCCCTTAGGTCGCCACTTCTTTATACCGCACCTCCTTAGGTCGCTAACGACCTACCACGCCCTGTGCCTTTGCTCTTTAGGTCGCTATTCCCTCTCCTGCTACCCTTTAGGTCGCTCACGACCTACGACCTATCCCTTAGGTCGCTCACGACCTACGACCTAGACCAAGTTTCTTCCCTATAAATACCTCGCCAACTCCACATTGAATGGGGGATTTTTCCGGATTTGAAAAGCACCGATACTCTGCCATTTTTTGGGGACTCCTTCAACACTTCAATCATCGAAGATTCCTCATCAGCAGTTCTACTTCATTCAACATGGATCCAAAGAGCAATCCGTCATCAAAGTTCTGATCTCTTGCTTCGATTGTGTTGTAATCGTTGAAAAGTGTTGTAAAGGTGTTGTAACCGAGAAATCGTGTTGTAAAAGGGTTATAATCTTGTAAAAGTGTGCTCAAAGAACATAATAAAGGATGTAAAGTGGATGTAGGCTTAACTTTAGGCCGAACCACTATAAAAATTGCTGTCTCTTTTACTGTTTTTTCCCTTTTTCTATTTACTTTTAGTTCTCGTGTAGACGGGTGGTGCTTTCACTAGATTACTCCAGACACCAGGGTGTTAGCATTACACTTTTTAGCGTTAACAATCCGGGTAGATCCCATATGGAATATATTTATATTCCAGTTATCCGGGTCTTAAGGAATTACTCGTTTTTTCAACTAAAGGCATTAGTGCCAATTCTCTTAACACTTGCCCCTCATGGAATCGCAAACTATTAGTAATTTGATAAACTGGTTTGTCCAATTGAGGCTCAGAGGATCCTTGTTCTAAAATGGTCATTATTCCATTCAAGATGGATTATGCAAGATTTGGAAAGTTCCTTAGAGATATCTAGGTTGGGAAAGTCCTTTATTTCCTTTTTATGCGAGCTTAGGGGAAGTTTTTTACAGGGATATGTAGTGAATCGGAGGTTCGAGCCCTCCTTCCATCGTCCAAATGTTAGCAAAATATCTTTGCTAACTAAATGTAACACCCCAGATTTTTGGTAACATTATTTAGGATATTTAATTAGCTAAATTAAATAAAATAATGTGTTGATTAGGGGATTGAGATTTGATTTTAATTAAGGGTAGCCGTGCCATTTAAACAATGAATTAAAATAAGAAGTTTAAATTGAAATAGAGGGATAAAATATGAAAGAGGCCATTCTTATACCCTAAACCCTTACGCCGTGTATCCATAGACGTTCATTTTTCATTTGAATTTTTTTATAACTCAAGGCCGGCCACCATCAACAAGAACAAGAGGAAGAAGATAGAGAAAAGCTAAGGAAGAAGCTAATTCAAATCAAATCCATTCACATCTCAATCTCTATAATCTTTAAAGCTAAGGTGAATAATGTTTACATCTCATTTTTGATTGTGTTTTTGGTTTTTAGATGAATGCAGAGTATTTTGCATTAATTCGCCATGTTTTGAATGATGGAATGATTATATATACATGTTGATGATTTATGTATGTTCATATTGATTTTATGATATGTTTTAAGCTGAAAACCCTATAAAATGACATGCAAATGCCTTGCGAATTTTTATGAAGATCATAAATATTATTTTAGAAATGGGTTTCAATTTTCAGAATTTTCTGAAATTATGTGGAATTTATATGAATTTTCTAGTAAATGTTAATTTGGGTTAATAATTATTTTTGGTTAAATAATAAAAGATTTAGGTCTGAAATTTTTATATGTTGGAAAACTTTTTAAAAGAGATTTTCTGGAATTTTTGTAGATTTTTTCAAAGTGTTTTAATGGTTATATAAAGTTTTTTAAGGTATGGGACTTAAATATTTTATATAATTTAAAGAGGAGAAGGGGTTTTGTAAAATAATTTAAATTATTAAATCTGGAAAGTCGGTAGCACTTTTGAAAAATTGCAGTACTTTTTATTGGTAAAGAAAGAGGCAACCAATTACAATTAGACACGTGAAGCAGGTTATATGAAAAGAACTATTTGCTACATGTTTTTCACTGTTTTGACACCGTCGGCACCAGATTCCGTCTCCTCATCTCCGCTTCCGATATAGTCAAAACCAATACACAAGGTATCAGTTTACTGGTATGTAGTGAATTGGATGTAGGCGTAAAGTAGGGAGTCGAAACCAAGGGTCCAGAAGGGGTTGGGGCTTTGCCTTGTTTTTAAATCAAAAATGCGCCTGCTTGCTTTCGACTAAAAAGTTTTCGACTTGGTTAGCTTTCGACAAGGTCAAATGGTTTTAAAAGGAATGGTTTCGATTGGGTTGCACTTTTGTTTTAAATGTGAGCTTTCAACTAAGTCAAAGCCTTTTTATTGCCGCCTTCTACCTTTCGTCCCAGATGGTTTCAAAAGGGTTGCTTTGTTTTTAAAATATGGCTACTTCTTCAATGCTTTCGAAAGGGATGGCTTCGACACCCTCACTTTTTTACTTTGGAAATGGTTTGGAAGTAGATGCTTTCGACTTAAATGTTTTTAAGACCCTTTTTCTATAATTGAAGTAAAACCCAAACGGTTTCGAAAGAGATAGTTTTAAATGGTTTCGAAATAGATGCTTTCGACCTTAATGGGTTTCTGATCCATTTGCTCTACTTGAAGGCAGAATCCAAATGGTTTCAACCGAGACGGTTTTCAAAGGTTTCGAAGGGGGTGAAATTTCGAATGGTTTCGAAAGGTTTCAATTTATTTTAAACTAAACCCAAAATGCTTTCCAAATGATTTAGTTTTAGCTATTTCGAAAGGTTTAATGAATGGTTCCGAAACGGTAGGTTCCCCAGGGTTTTGAAAGAGTTGAAAGGAATTGCTTTTCCTATGTTTTCGAAAGACAATATTCAAAGGTTTTAAAAAAGGATGTCTAATGTTTTGAAGCTTTCGAAGAAAAGAAAGGAAAGGTTTCTCCAATTTTTTCGAAAGAGTCTTTCAATGGTTTTGAAAAGGTTGTTTAACGGTTTTAAATAAAGGTTTCGAATGTATTAAATGGGCAATGTAGCCTAAGTATTTTCAAGTTAATAAGGGTTTAACTTGTTTTGGAAGGATACCTAATCCTCATAAAAATCCATCAACATTATTTTGAGTAAAGTTTATATATCATGGCAAAATAGCTTAGAGTAAAGCTAAGAATAGGGTTTCCTTATATAATGATGATTTAAAAGGTTAAATCATTTTAAAAAAAGTTTTCAAGGAAAAAGATATATGGTAGTTAACCCAAAGAAAATAATTCGGACAGTTAGTCCATTTTGATTCGGACAGTTTGTCTAGTTTGTGGGCAGTCAGCCCAGTTGTATAGACAGATAGTCCATTTGTAGCATAACGGATCTTACTATTATGTTGTGGACAAATAGTCTACTTATTACCTGTTTTTGGATAGATAGTCCATTTATTAGCATAAAGGATATTGCTATTTTGATATAATCAGTTTGATTAACCAGTTTGGTTGTAGGAAAGGATTTGCAAAATATATGTTTTAAAGAGGATATTAGGGTAAACCCGTTCCGCTAAGCGGCGTGGTCTCACTTCATATCAGTAAATCGAGATGTAACAGAATTATTCACATCAGGCTTTGTGTCCGACTCGAAGTTTTTTTCCCCCTTAAACTCTCGGGTGCTCAAAATTAATTTGAATAGGTTGAGGGTTAAGGTTTTCAAGTATTAATCTTTTGGCGAATAAAGCTTCCTAAGACGAGCAGGTGGTTGACGGATAGCTAATTAGGATTTGTAGTTTCATTTTGTTTTGATCCCGCTGTGTATATTAAGTCAGATATGACTATATTGCTTTGATCAATCAAGGGGGCATAGTCATATGTCGCTCTTGGCGTATTTTTGTAATGATTATAATTAATATTTACTAGGGAAATGATAAGGGATTATGTAACTTGGATATGAACTTGTTATGAAATGTAATCAGCAAAATGTTGTCTTTGGAAATCTGTGATTTTGTTCATATTCAAGTGCTTCTGATATTATGGATACCATTATCATTACTGTATTTTATCACCAGAAGTTAATACTATGGATGACTGCAGCATTTGTAGCGCTTAGCTTTTGCCCTCTAGGTATGGGATGTTACAACTTGGTATCAGAGCATGGTTTATGAAAAACTTTAAACTAAAAATGGTTTTTGAAACATAATCCTAAAGAATTAGAGTAAGATTGGGGTATGAGATAACGGTATAGTAACGTACTTGTATTTGTTATATATAAGTTTACGCTTTATCTCTAGTCTCCTATCCTTGTTAGGTTATTTTTCTATATCTCATAAGATTTGAATACAGATATGAAAGGTAGAAGAGGAAGAGTTAACCCAGGAGGAGAGGGCACCGATGGGAATGCCAGAAAGTACAAGGAGAACCCAAGATAGGCACAAGCAGTGAATGTAGGTGCTAGAGTCCCGCAAGTTGACATGGGAGCTATGTATCAGTATTTTTTGAATATGTTGCAAGTTGGAGTTGCAGCTGGAATGGTAGGAGGAGATGCTGCAGGGGTAGGAGTTTCGGAAGTTTCGATAGTTAATCATTATGCTAAGCTGAGTGAAGATTATGCTAAGCTTGGAGGGAAGCCTTTTCTGGGGATAGAGGATGCTATAGAAGTGAAAAATTGGTTGTTGCACTACGAAAGGATTTTTGCAGACTTGGGGCTCAATGATGAGCAGAAAAGGAGGTTAGCATCCAGATAGCTTCAGGGAGTCGCTTTGTTTTGGTGGAATAGTGTGACTGCTAGTGTGGACGAGGAAACTTTGTCATGGGCAGATTTCAAAGGAAGGTTCCAGGAGAGGTTTATGTCTGCAATGGCACAGTCTGCTCTGATTAGGAAATTAGCTAAGTTAGAGCGGGGGAGATGTCTATTTTGGAGTATGCCAGAAAGTTCGAGGAGTTAGCTAGATATGGGTATGCTTCAGTGGATACTGTGATAAAGAGGAATGAGAAGTTTATCAGGAGGTTGAAGCCGGAGTTAGCTAGGGCCACATTACCTTATATTAGAGACCCTTCTAACTTTTTAGTGGAGATCGCTTTAAGGCATGAGGAGATCCTTGATTCTATGGAGAAGAGTAAGGCTAAAGAAGTCCAGGTTGGGCAGAATCAGAAAAGAATGTTCTTTCCTAAGAATGGTGCTCAGAAGGGTGGAGCAGCTAAGAAGGGGAGGTCTGAAATTGTCTATTTTAAGTGCGATAAGGTGGGGCACTTTGCTAATGTGTCTCGTGTTGGTAAAGCTAAGGAGGTGGCTGGAAAGAAGAATGTCAATGCTTCAATTGTGACTAGATTGGTCATTATAAGAGCCAGTGCAAGGAGCCCGCTAAGGATGGAAAGGGCAAAGTATATGCATTGGAGCCTGCTGCTTCGAAGCTAATAACCCATGAGAAAGGAAAGGCAGTCTTAGGAGGTATGCTTCAGATTCATGGTATGACTATTAGCGTTCTATTTGATACTGGTGCATCACATTCTTTTATATCTAGATGTTTGATAGATAAGCTTAACCTAGAACCCACATATTTAGTTACTTCCTTACGGGTTGTGAATCTAATAGGAGGGTAATGCAACTCTAGGATTAAGATGTGACCAGTTAGAGTTTGACATGTTCGGTCATACTTTTGTTTACAGTTTGCATGTGTTTGATTTTGTGGGGTTCGGGATTATTCTTGGGATGGATTGGTTAAGTGAGTATGATGCTAGGATATTTTTCCAGGATAGGAAAATATCGCTTAGACACCTAGATTGTAGTGATCGGATTGTTTATAGGGTAGAAGGTTCTAGCGGTGAAGTGAATGCTTTGTTGGGTGTTATGGAATTGGATGATGAGTTGAGTCGAGTTTTCATGGTTAGAGAATTCGCAGATGTTTTTGAGCTTGTAGTTGGATTGCCACCGAAACAAGCCATTGAGTTTCAAATAGATTTGGTTCCGGGAGCATAACCAGTGAGTAGGCCGTCGAGCAGGATGACTCCTATAGAGATGAAGGAGTAAAAGGTGCAGTTAATGGATTTAGAAAGCAAGAGTTTTATCAGGCCGAGTAGTTTTCCTTAGGAGCAGCAGCAGTGTTTGCTAAGAAGCCGGATGGATCGTTAAGGCTATGTATTGATTATCGTAAATTGAATGAGAGGATGATATAGAATCGATATCCACTGCCGAGGATTGACGATTTGTTCGATCGGTTTAGTGGAGGCAAGGTATTTTCGCAGTTGGATTTAGCGACAGTTTTCCATTGGCTCAGAGTAGCAGAGGATAGTATACCTTTGGCGGCGTTTAGGACCAGATATGGGTCGTACGAATGGTTAGTTATGCCGTTCGGACTAACTAATGCGCCAGCTTTCTTTGTGGATTTGATGAACTGGGTTTTCCGAGAGCACTTGGATAGGTTCGTATTGGTTTTCATAGATGACATCTTGATATAATCTAAGGATTAAAGAGAACATGAAGTTCATCTTAGAGTGGTGCTTGAGACGCTGAGGCAGCATCAGCTAAAGGCGAAATTTTCGAAGTGTTATTTCTGGAAGAAAGAAGTGAAGTTTCTTGGTCATGTAGTCTCAGGGGAAGGGTTGTCAGTAGATCCGACTAAGATTGAAGTGGTAAATAGTTGGAAGAGACCTGAGACAGTGACGGAGTTAAAGAGTTTCCTTGGATTGGCTGGTTATTATCAGAGGTTCATTAAGGATTTTTTGCGGATAGCGACACCGATGACCAAGCTAACGAGAAAGGATATAAAGTTTCTGTGGACCGATAAGTGTGAGAAAGCTTTCTAGAGTTTGAAACACTTATTGACCCATGCATCGGTGTTAGTTATTCCGGAAGGGAATCAGGATTTGGTGGTTTATACCGATGCGCGTGGAACAGGACTAGGAGTTGTGCTGATATAGAGGGGAAAAGTGATTGCCTATGCTTCTAGACAGCTTAGACCACATGAGGTCAGATATCCAACACATGATTTGGAATTAGATGCAATGATTTTTGCGTTGAAGGTGTGGAGACATTACCTTTTGGGAGAGAGGTTTGAGTTATATACAGATCATAAGTCGCTGAAGTAATTATTTACTCAGAATGAGCTGAACATGAGACAGTAGAGATGGTTAGAATTTATAGCTCCTTATGATTTTGGGATTGAGTACACACCGGGGAAAGGCAATAAGGTTGCAGATGCACTTAGCAGGAAACATCAGAACGCAGTATTAGCAATGATTTCTAAGTGGAAAGATTTGGAAGCATTAGCAGATTGCAAAGTGCAGTGGAGATCTAAGGCTGGACCTAGCGGAGAAACCATAGTGTTATCTTGTTTAGAAGTTTGACCAGTGATGATCGAGAGGATTGCTTCTAAACAGATAGAGGATCAAGTGTTAGCTGAACGGGTTAGGAAGTTAAAAGATGGAACCGAGAGCGATGACTTGAAAGATTTCAGTCTTGACCAGAATGGGAGGTTGAGAAAGAAAGGGAGGTTATGTGTTCAAAGTGTAGGAAACATAAGGAAAGAAGTCTTAGAGGAATTCCATCGTTCAAATCTCTATTCACCCTGGAGGTACTAAGATGTATCAGGATATAAAGAGGAGTTTCTTCTGGGAAGGTATGAAGTGGGATATTGGGTTGTGTGTGAAGAAGTGCATGATTTGCTAGCAGGCAAAGGCCGAACACCAAAAACCAAGTGGGTTGCTTCAGCCATTAGATATTCTAGTATGGAAGTGGGATTCTATCTCCATGGATTTTATTGACGAGTTGCCAAGGTTGAACAGGGGAAATGATAGTATATGGGTCACAGTGAATAGATTGACCAAGACTGACCATTTCATTTTAGTTAGGTCAACTAGAACTGCACATGTTTTGGAAATGTTATTTATGAAGAATGTGGTTAGACTGCATGGAATTCCTAGTAGCATAATTAGTGATAGAGATCCTTTATTCCTAGTGAGTTCTGGAAGAGTCTGCAATAAGTTTTGGGAACCAAGGTCAAGATGAGTACCGCTTACCATCTGTAGATAGATGGACAAACAGAAAGAGTTAACAAAATCTTGGAAGATTTGTTGAGAGCTTGTGTTCTAGATTTCAGGGGATCTTGGGTAGACCATTTGCATTTAGTCAAATTTTCGTATAACAACGGTTATCAGACTAGTATTGGGATGGCACCATTTGAAGCTTTGTATGGAAGGCCACGCAAATCTCCCGTATGTTGATTAGAGACCGAGGATAGGTTGGTTCTTGGTCCAGAATTAGTCAAATAAGCTGCAGAAAAGATTGAGGTCATTCGAGCTAGAATAAAGGAGGCTCAGTCTAGGCAGAAGAGTTATGCAGATAAGAGCTGGAAAGAATTAGAGTTCTCGGTTGGAGATCAGGTTTTCATGAAAGTATCACCAATGAAGGGCGTGATTAGATTCGGGAAATCAGGAAAGTTAGCATCGAGATTCGTTGGACTTTTTCCTATTGTTGAGAGGATCAGGGAACTCGTATATAGAGTTGAGTTACCTAGCAGTTTAGCAGGAGTCCACGATGTTTTTTATGTTTCTCATCTCAGAAAGTGTGCTAGGCACCCGGAGACTACTATTGCATCGACTGTGCTAGATGATTTAGTGGTAGAACCGGATTTGACCATAGTAAGGAAGCCTTTTCGTATTGTTGCGAGAGATGAGAAGCGGATTAGAACCAAGATGGTTAGATTAGTCAAATTCCAGTGGAGCAACAATGATAGGGACTGTACTTGGGAGATTGAGAGCAGGATTAGTGATACTTAACCTGACTTGTTTGATGGTATGTTTACCTTCTTGTTTGATTTGTTGTGTACCATATCATATTTTCGAGGACGAAATACTTTAAGGAAGGGAGTCTGTAACACCCCAGATTTTTGGTAACATTATTTCAGATATTTAACTAGCTAAATTAAATAAAATAATGTGTTGATTAGGGGATTGAGATTTGATTTTAATTAAGGGCAGCCGTGCTATTTAACCAGTGAATTAAAATAAGAAATTTAAATTGAAATAGAGGAGGGGTAAAATAGGAAAGAGGCCATTCTCACACCCTAAACCCTTAGGTCGTGTATCCATACACGTTCATTTTTGATTTGAAAATTTTACTAACTCAAGGCCGGCCACCATCAATAAGAACAAGAGGAAGAAGATAGAGAAAAGCTATGGAAGAAGCTAATTCAAATCAAATGCATTCACATCTCAATCTCCATAATCTCTAAAGCTAAGGTGAATAATGTTTACATCTCATTTTTTACTGTGTTTTTGGTTTTTAGATGAATGCCGAGTATTTTGCAGTAATTTTCCATGTTTTTGAATGATGGAATGATTATATATACATGTTGATGATTTATGTATGTTCATATTAACTTTATGATATGTTTTAAGGGGAAAACCCTATAAAATGACTTCCAAATGCCTTGGGAATTTTTATGAAGATCGTAAATATTATTTTGGAAATGGGTTTCAATTTTTGGAATTTTCTGAAATTATGTGGAATTTATATGAATTTTCTAGTAAAGAAAATGTTAGTTTGGGTTAATAATTATTTTTGGTTAAATAATAAAAGATTTGGGTCTGAAATTTTTATATGTTGGAAAGCTTATTAAAAGAGATTTTCTGGAATTTTGTAGATTTTTCCTATGTGTTTTATTGGTTATATAAAATTATTTAAGGTATGGGACGTAAATGTTTTATATAATTTAAAGAGGAGAAGGGGCTTTTTGTAAAATAATTTAAATTGTTAAATCTGGAAAGTCGGCAGCACTTTTGAAAAATTGTAGTACTTTTTATTGGTAAAGAAAGAGGCAACTAATCACAATTAGACACGTGAAGCAGGTTAGGTGAAAAGAACTATTTGCTACATGTTTTTCACTGTTTCGACACCGTCGGCACCAGGTTCCGCCTCATCATCTTCGCTTCCGACATAATCGAAACCAATGCACATGGTATCAGTTTACTGGTACGTAGTGAATTGGATGTAGGCAAAAGGTAGGGAGTCGAAACCAGGGGCCTTGAAGGGGTTGGGGCTTTGCCTTGTTTTTAAATCAAAAATGCACCTGCTTGCTATCTACTAAGATGCTTTCGACTTGGTTAGCTTTCGACTAGGTCAAATGCTTTTAAAAGGAATGGTTTCGATTGGGTTGCGCTTTTGTTTTAAATGTGAGCTTTCGACTAAGTTGAAGCCTTTTTACCGCCACTTTCTACCATTCGAACCAGATGGTTTCGAAAGGGTTGTTTTGTTTTTAAAATATAGCCACTTCTCCAATGCTTCTGAAAGGGATGGCTTCGACACCTTCACTTCTTTACTTAGGAAATGGTTTCGAAGTAGATGCTTTCGACTTAAATGTTTTTAAGACCCTTTTTCTATAATTGAAGTAAAACCTAAATGGTTTCGAAAAAGATAGTTTTAAATGGTTTCGAAACAGATGCTTTCGACTTTAATGGGTTTCTGATCCTTTTGCTCTGCTTGAAGGCGGAATCCAAATGGTTTCGACCGAGACGATTTTCAAAGGTTTTGAAGGGGTGAAATTTTGAATGGATTCGAAAGGTTTCCACATATTATAAACTAAACCCAAAGTGTTTTCGAAAGGATTGAGTTTTAACTGTTTCGAAAGGCTTTAATGAATGGTTTTGAAAGGGCCCTAGGGTTTCGAAAGGGTTGAAAGGAAGGGTTTTTCATATGTTTTCGAAAGACAATATTTAAAGGTTTTAAAAGAGGATGTCTAATGTTTTGAAGCTTTCAAAGAAAAGAAAGGAAAGGTTTTTCCTATGTTTTAGAAAGGCAATATGTAATAGTTTCAAAAGGGTCTTTCAATGGTTTCGAAAAGGTTGTTTAACGGTTTTAACCAAAAGTTTCGAATGTATTAAATGGGCAATGTAACCTAAGTATTTTCAAGTTAAAAAGGGTTTTAACTTGTTTTGGAAGGATAGCAAATCTTCATAAAAATTGTTAGAATCGAAATTGGTCACTAACACCATAGAATAGATTAGTGTAGAGAGATTAATGAAGATAGTAAATTAAAACAGAGGAATATCACAGTAAAATGCAAAAACAACAACATAAATAAGAACACCGGAATTATAGTGGTTCGGTGTAACTGCCTATGTCCACTTTGAATGTAATCTTTATTGCTTTTTCAAATATTTGAATACAGATACAATCTGTGAACAAACAGCTTGGATATAAGTTTGAACAAAAAAGAAGTGAGTGCAGAAAATGGCAGCGTCTCTCTGGAGTTCTCGAAAAAGCCCCCTCAAACTGAACCCTTGCCCCTCTATTTATAGACAAAGTTAGCATGGCTTCCCTGTGCAGGTCCATGACCAAGAGAGCTCGGCCCACATTTGGCAACTCAGATAGACCGACCCAGGTGTACCGAACCACTGTGACCGATCCAGCTATTTCCGACCCATCCATGCCGAACCGGGGCTATCTCGACTCTCAAATGACTCGGAGCAGTTAGTGGTGTGACTCGAAGTGAAGAACTGTCGATCGCATCGCCCTGTTGTAGACCTGATAACCTACTAACTCTTCTGAGGTGTATCGACCTCTGTTTGCCGAGCCACTGTAACCGAGCCCAAATTGCTGACCCACATAAGCCGAACCACTATCAGTCGATCCACATAACCTGATATCCACTAGCAATCGTAGTATCACTACTTTGGAGTGGGAAAGCAGCTCCATCTCTGTTTACAGCAAGGATACCCCTAGCTTGCTATTTAGTATTCAACCTTGCCCGAATCATTCTCTAGGATATGAAGAACCAAACCACCTAGACCGATCATAGCCAACAACATCAAACAGTCCACAACCGACCTAGCTATACCGATCCACCTCGACCGGCCCACCTAGGTCGATGCATCTTGGCTGAAACACCACTTAATACCAAATCACCATGCCCATATTCTAACATCGACCCAGACCTAGGTATACCGAACCACATAAATAGGCCGACCCCATCAAGCTACACCGATCCCATACAATTCCAATCCTCCCTTGGGCTTGTGTCCTTGGTCTATGTTCCATCCAGATCTAGCCATGGCCTCTGCAACTATCGCCTTGTAGCCGGGCCAAGGCGATTTGCCCTCTAAAGCGTGTCTTGTGAATCAACACGACGCACTTTGAATTAGCGAGTAATCCCTATTTCCAGAAGCTAGTCCGTTCAAAATGATAACTGACTGTCGCTTTTTCATCGGCCTTCGAAGAAGCTTTGCATCGTCTAAACGTATTATTTCAGTCTTAAAGAGATTCTTGAAATCATGTTTTAATTTTTCAAAAGCTAAATGTATGCAACCTCTCGAAGGCTGGATCACAGTGGGTTTTCTAGACCAACGCTTTTCCACTTATCCGGTAGTATCCATCTCTTTATCACACTTCCATCCTCAATTACCATTATATGTGTATATATTCATGTATACACATTTTATTTTATTATCATTTTTTACTTTCATTATATATATATATATCATTATATTTATTTTTATTATTCGTTTATATATATTTCTATTTTTTTATTCTTTTTTTTTAAAACAAGGGGTAGATCGGTATACGAAGGCCGACCCATATGGTCGGTTCACTTGGCAACGGTCGGTGTGCTTCCCTACCGACCCACTAAGGCGTGGTGACCGGTTCTATATGAGAATACCCGTTCATCTCCCCATCCTTCATATAAAAACTCATGCCTTTGTTCCTTTTTCTCACTTCCATCACATTCTCACACGTTTTCTAACTTACCTTCCTCCGAGCCTCGTTTGCCACTCAATCATCCCCTCCTCCTTTAAAACCCAGGTCGTTCACCTTGCAATTCCAACCGCCAATGAAACCGAGTAAGCCTTTAACTCAAAATCCCACAACTCTCATAAGCCTTGAACTCTCCATATCGGTACGAATCTCTCCCCTAACTCATCTCCCTGAATTCGAAGCCTTGCGTGAAATTCGAACGTATAGGTAAATGTTCTTTTAGGTAGAAATCGATAGGGATTGGTGAGGGAGAGAGAGATTGGTTAGGAGTAAGAGTATGTTATGGGTTAGGGACTCGACTTGACCTCAATGGAGTAGGCGTAAGCCACTAGGAAAAAGGGGTCACCGATACCATAACTTTGAGGTTGATATTTTGGAGAAGAAGGGTGCTCGGCGTCTGATGAAAGAGAGGGGTTTGATGCTTTGAATGAAGGTGGCTCGGTAGATTGTCCAAGGAGGTCTGGATCGGTAGGATTTTTAGAATAGAGTGGGTCGGTAGAATTTCGGCAACGGAGTGGGTCGGTACCTAGAGAGATAGATTGTGGGTCGGTGATTGGAGAGATAGAGAGTGGGTTGGTGATTTGAGAGATAGTGTGTGTCGGTATTCCGTAGGAGAGTGGATCGGTTGTCTTCGTTTAGAGGGGTGATCGGTATAGGCGATTAAGGGTTTGGATCGGTATTAAGTGTCGGGGTCGGTATTGGCAATCAAGACCATTTTAACTTGAACACCGCCTACATTAGGACTACATATTTCCACGCCTTAGCATAAAATAATGAACAGTGACAAGGACAAAAGCATATAAGCCCATGGACTTAATTCGGACTAACAACTCCACAGCCTAAGTAATTCTAAACACGAATCTGACCCAACAAATGCAAGTAGCAGCCTTCACAATCTATGATGCCAATACCTGATTATAAGACTTTCATTACCGATCATATGATAAACTACCGGAGAAGGTCAGCAGTGACAGTCTCCGAAGACTATAACTCAAAGCTTCATCACGTCACACTTGCCTTTAAAACTTCAGTTTCTTTGTACTCATGTTTGAATCATCACACTAGTTCACACACAACGCGGGGGAATATATTAATGTTACGTCTAATATTGATTATCTTTCAAGTATAGCTTAAACATGTACTTAATCGCTCCAAGCGTTTTCCTGAAATGTCTAAGAAATCAAGCTCTGCTACTATATCTGACAAGCCTGGACCAAGTTCACGGTAAGAGATAGTAGAGACGTTGAGCCTACCGCTTGCTCCCATTTCAGACATTCCAGTCCTTCTCGCTGAGGTCAAAGGTTCGGCTCTTGATGCCGCAAACGAAGCTATTGTTTCGGATAACCCCATTGATTCACAAGCCTCAAAATTCGGCGAAGCCGCTCTCCGTCGACTATGCTCCATTCATGGAATCCCCTTCGAAGATGTCCTAGTTCTGTCGGGGCAAGATCGACCCCATCTGCCTCCAGCCGGATACACTGCATGCAACAAATTCATGTGTTAGGCCGGTTGTGTGCCGCCCATTAATCCATTTATCCCTGAGGTGTTAAAGTACACAGGGATCGCTCCTACACAACTACATCCCAATAGCCACGCATTTATACACGGTACCTACCTACTCTTTATGAGCATTCTGTTCAGAACTCCAACCCCTGAGGATATCCGCTACATTTACCGCTTCAAGAGACGTGCTGATAGCCCGTCTTATATATTCCTAGAACCGTACCGTAAATGCCAAGTTTTGATGGGCGCGAGGAACAAGCTCTCCCAATTCAAACAGGAGTGGTTCTACGTATGCTGTACTCCCGGCTTTGCGAGGAGATGGCTGGAAGGAAGTAAGTTTCATTCTTGTCTTACCCTTCATTCTAGGACTTAAGTCGCATCTTTCCTGAAGTTTAAACATTTTTAATCCTTCCAGATATTCGCCCACAACCCAAAGGCACTAGATACTCCGAAGCAGCCGTGGTCATCCGAGCTACTTCAGTAGAAGAGTGGGACATCAAATTAATCATTACCGATGAATTGCTCTCTCTGTTCGGATTATTGGAAGAGGGTCGCAAGATTGGCTTTCCGAGTAACACTATGACCACAAACAACTACTGAAGTGAGTAGAGAATAGGTTGGTTCTTCAATGCCTCCTGTCGAAGGGGCTTATGATACCACCGAAGAAGGTGAGATTAAAGAAAAAGAGACTCCAACGCAATTAAATGAGAACACAAGTTTCGGACAGGCGCCAACAGCCAATGTTCCCTGCACTAACCACCCACAGCCTTCGCTAAGGAAGAAAAAGAGTTTAGCGTACAAACTTAAAAAGAGTAAAGTTGGGGGGACCCCAAAAATTTTGATAACTCCTATCGAGAAAGGATCGTCTCCCTAGAAAATGGAAAGTTCGCTGAAGGGACTCTCCGACCTATCCATTCCCGATGATTTATTGAATTATAACTTCGCTAATCTTGGTGCCATGGGGCTCAGCTCGCCTGCGAGAAACGGTGAAGGCATACAACTTCATACTCAGGGAGAAAAAACTCAAATTAGTAAAGTGAAAATTACTGGTCCGTTGGGGGGATGCACTAGGACACACACGAACACTTACACTTCACCACCAACTTGTATTCAATTTTTCCTATGATTTTCACTAATTCGTTCTCATTTAACCTTATGTGCATATGAGATGACTCGCTTGCACGGCTTCGATCATCTTTGCGGATCCTCGATCTTTCACCGCTCAGGTCGAGATTCCGATTTCGGTACACGGAGAGATAGAGATGAAGGCGGAGATAGAGATTATCATTCCAAAGAATCATCCTCATCTTCCAGAAGGAGAACCCATGGGCACTCTTCGTATCCAAATGAACCTACAAATCACCCGGCGCGTAGTGGACAAGTCTGCCCAGCGAGGCTCCCAATTCGATGTCCTTCGCGACCCACACTCTGGTTCCTCGAGCACGAAGCAACCTCGTAAGCCTCACAAGAAATTGGTGACTCCGTTAAGGTAGACTCCTCCAGTTCCCACTCAGGATCCGACCACGGCGGATAAATTAGCCGAGCTTAAGGCTACGTTTTCAAATATCTGTTTCGACGGGCTGAAATTCCTTCCTGCCATACATCCTATCTCCAGGAATGTCAAAGCAGACGCTCTCGCATGCACGAACGATGTATATGTTCAACATGAGGCGTTTGTGCATCTGGTCGAAAATGTTTCAGAGGTCTCTGTTGAACGTTAATATGGGATCGACCACCTCAAGAGAGAAGCCATTCATGACAAAGACATTATAAAGAGCCAGGATGAAGAACTGCTTTTATACAAAGCCCAACTCGAGACTGCAAAGAAAAACGCCAAGGAGACAGCCGAGGCAGTCAGCGCTTAGAGGCAACCCACAAAAAGGAATTATACGAAGCAGTTCAACGCAGCGGCGCTCTAGCTCTGCAAAAAGATTCTCTCCAAAAAGAGTAGGACACTCTAGCTCGCCGAGTTAAGGAGTTGAACGAGCTGCTTTCTAAAGAGAAAGAGGAGAAAGTTGCAGCGCAGGAAGAATCACAGAAATATTGTGATGAAATCATCGAGACAAGGAATTTGAAGGCAAAATTCAATGGGGAACTATCCAAAATTGAAGCGCTAAAAGATACAGCTCACGAAGAAGGCAAAAAGGCAGCACTCATTAAAGCCGACTTCCGAATTAAAGCAGCTACCGAGGCCGGTAGGGAATAGAATAAATGCTTATTGGACCTGCTTATCGCCAAGTACAGTGCAAGGGTCCTCATGCACCGTGACTTATCCTTCTTGGGCAATGGTTATCTCAAATCGCTAGCTGAAGCATGGGATACTTTGATCAAAATTAAGAAAGTGGAGTTGGGTGTCGAAGAGATTGATGAAGAGACTCTCGTGAGGGAAGTGCTCCAAGGAAATAAGCCTTCGGACCTATCTGCGGCGAAGGCCCTCTTTGGCAAAGATTCCACGACACCGAAGGAGAAAGAAGATATTGCTGGCCCGTCTAGCACTGAGCCCCAAGTTCCTCCTCATGTTCAATCGGCCAAGACTTTAACTCTTGAACCTCCCGAGCAGAATGCTGGTTATGACCCGAAGAAGCCCGGATTTGGCATTCACATTTTATCCACAATCCCTGAGGGTGATACTCCGAGGACCACCGAAATTCAATTGGAAGTTGGTACTTAACTTTACCTTCTTTAATCCAAAGAGTTGCGATTCTCGGAAAATAGCGATGGTAATCTAACATTCGCTTTTCATGAAATCATGCAGGTCATTCTGGTCCCGAATCGACTCCAAGGAGCGATGTCGCCATAGAGCGGGAAGAAAAAGACGTTGGGGCTCCATCAGCCAAAGATACACCAGGGCCTGACGCTCAAGTAATCGGGGCACTAGATGAGGACAAGCCCGAAGGTCCTTCTCCTGTTGAAGAACATGACGATGTCGAAATCATAGGCGCTTCCGAGCACACTCCCAAGCTTAGCATGAAGGAGCAACTCGAGGAGGAGGAAAAAGAGAGAATCAAGGTTAAGATAGAATCCAAGGTGGTGGAGCTAGACGATCCCCTAAATAGGCCGTTGAAAGTCATTCTCCCTGGTGGGACTACCCTCTTGGAGGTTCCTCCTCCTTCCTCAGATACCACGTTGCTAGGAAGCAAAGGGTCCAGGAAAAGACGCTCAGCTGAGGAGACTTCGGAGAAGCGGAAAAAGGAAAGAAAACCAAGGAAATAGCCATCGTCTCGCAATATCTTACTTATCTTAAATAAGTTAAAATCATGTAGTTGTTTTCCTTTCCTTTTCTCTATTTTGTCAGTAGTCGTTGTAGATAGACTTGACCTCCGAACTTTCGAAGATGTTGCAAGGACATTTTTGAGAAGTAAATAAAATTTTGTTCCTTTGCATTTACAGTTTTTCATCACATCACTTATAATTTAATCTGCAACTGAAATTCAAGGATTTGTGAGTCATTTAAACTCCAGTCCGCTTTCGACGGACTTAGAGTTCTTCTATCCACATTCTGGGACTTAAAAACTTTTCGAAATCGCTGAGATTCTAGTCCCTGCTCCGGGGACTTAGAGCATTTTAATCCTCCCTCCGGGGACTTAAAGATTTTTGAATCGTTTATACTCTGGTCCACGCTCTGGGGACTCAGAGAACTCTAATCCGCTTCAGGGATTTAGAGATTTTTGAAATCGTTTATACTCTAGTTGGCGCTCTGGGGACTTAGAGTTCTCTAATCCGCTTCAGGGATTTAAATACTTTTGAAATATTTTATACTCTAGTCCGTGCTCTGGGGACTCGGAGTACTCTAATCCGCTTCAGGGATTTAGAGATTAATGAAATCGTTTATACTCTAGTTCGCGTTTTGGGGACTCAGAGTACTCTAATCCGCTTTAGGGATTTAGAGATTTTCGAATTCTTTTCTACTCTAGTCCGTGCTCTGGGGACTCAGAGTACTCTAATCCGCTTCAGGGATTTAGAGATTTCTGAAATCGTTTATACTCTAGTCTGTGCTCTGGGGACATAGAGTACACTAATTCGCTTCAGGGATTTAGAGATTTTTGAATTCGTTTATACTCTAGTCCGTGCTCCGAGGACTCGGAGTACTCTAATCTGCTTCAAGGATTTAGAGATTTTGAATTCATTTTATACTCTCATCCACGCTCTGGGGACTCAGAGTACTCTAGTCCGCTTCAGGGACTTAGAGATTTTATGTATATAGCTGGTCAGCTTTTAGACTTGTGCTGCGTTCATACGCCACACGGATTAACGCAAATTCATTCTGTCATGAAATTATAAAACACGGAACACCAACAGTTTATAGAAAAATAGCTTCAAGCTTTTATTGATTGTAGAAAATAGGGACAAACTGAATTGTTTTATTACATATCAGAAATAGAGAACAACAAAAGAAACACATACTATAAACAATTACTATTGAAATGCAAAAGAAATAAACTAAGTATAATAACGGCACAAATGCTCGCTATTCCATGCTCTGGGGAGTGTCACGCCATCAATAGTCGCTAGCTTGATGGTTCCTTCTCCAAGCTTCCATTCGATGACATAGGGACCTTCCCATGTGGGATTCATATGTGATGGGATCGGAAAAACTCGCTTCAAAACAAGGTCGCCCACATCGAAAGCTCTTGATCGAACTTTTTCATTATAATATCGGGCGACTCGGTGCCAATATACGGCCGCCCTTAAAACAGCTTCTTCATGCTTCTCGTCGACAAAGTCCAACAACTCCAGTAAAAGATCTTGACTCGCTCTAGGATCATAATAAGTCACCCGGTGGGAAGGAACTTCAAGTTCCATGGGTATAACTACTTCAGTGCCGTTTGCCCAGGCGAAAGGAGTATGGCCAGTCGCAGACTTGTGTGTGGTTCTATATGCCCAGAGTGCCATTGGAAGCTCATCCACCCACTTGCCTCTAGCCTTCTCCAAACGTTTTTTCAAGATGGACTTGATTATCTTATTTACGGCTTCAACTTGCCCATTCGCTTTAGGGTGAGCGACTGCTGCAAACCTTTTCTCAATGCAATACTTTGACAAAACTCTTTGAATTCTCTACTCTCAAATTGAGTTCCATTGTAAGTAGTGATAGTCCGTGGGAGACCAAAGCGGCATATAATGTTCCGCACAACAAAAGTTAATGACCTTTTTGGTGGTGATCATAGCTAATGGCTCTGCTTCTGCCCATTTGGTGAGGTAATCGACCGCGACAATCGCATATTTTGCACCACCTTTGGAGATTGGCAAGGAGCCGATAATATCAATTTCCCATATCGCAAATGGCCATGGACTAACCATTTGCGTGAGTTTCATCGGCGGCGCTCTTGGGATCTTCGCGTTCTTCTAACATTTGTCGCATCTCCTTACATAGTCTAGGGCATCCCGATTCACGGTCGGCTAATAGTATCCATAGCGGAGTATCTTTTTGGCTAGTGTCTGCCCCCCAGTATGGTCGCTACATTCTCCTTCATGGACTTCTCTTAAAACTCGTTTTATATCACCATGGGCGATGCACCTAAGTAAGGGAACAGAGAATCCCTTCTGATGCATCATTCCATCCTACATTATATACCGCGAGGCCTTGCGAACGACTTGTCGTCTCTTATTCCTTCTCTCGGGCAAGGTCCCGTGTAACAAGTACTCTTTAAACGGGGTCATCCACGACTCCCTTTCAGTTTTCGTCTCCGCCACAAGATCATCTTCCATCTCATTTATGCTCGAGGCATGTAAAGTTTCAACGGGAACCAAACCCATCTGATGTGCATCACCAGTGCTTGAAATTTTCCAAGGAATCAGCTTCCTTGTTCCATTCGTGTGGGATATGCAAAATATCATAGTATTCGAGGTCCGCCAATAATGCTTGGACCCAAGTGAGGTATGGAGCAAGCTCTGCCCATTTGCCTGGTAGTCTCCCCGGACTTGGTACACCACTAGTTGTGAGTCACAAAAGATTTCAACCGATTTTACTCCAAGTTCTTTGGCAAGCTTTAGTCCAGCGATCAACACTTCATACTCGGCTTTGTTATTGGTAACGGGGAAATTAAGCTTCAAAGCATAACAAATCGATTGGTTCTCGGGAGTTTCAAGGACAACACCAGCCCCAGAACAATGGTCGTTGGATGCCCTATCGGTATATAGCTTCCATCGTACAACGGGAATTGCGTCATTTCCATTCGGTTCGTCCTGCATAGTGAAATCTACAATAAAATCTGCCAACAATTGTCCCTGTATAGCCCTCCAAGGCAGGTAGGTGATGTTGAACTGACTAAACTCAATGTTCCATTTAAACCTTCCAAAAGTTTCTGGTCGATGGAGCACCTGCCATAAAGGTTGATTGGTATAGACACTGACCGGATGGGCCTGGAAAAACGGGCGGAGTTTGCGTGATGCGATTACCAAAAAGTAAGCCAGCTTCTTAATCTTGGGATAATTTCTCTCTGCCCCCATTAAACGCTTACTAACATAGTACACCAGCTTTTGTATTCAGTCCTCCTCACGAATCAAAGCTTCACTGATGCATGTTGGGATACAGCCAAGTAAACATACAACTCCTCATGGTCTATGGGTTTCGATAGAATAGGGGGCCTCTCCAAGTGGCTCACCAGAACTCGGAACGCATCTTCACAATCCGGTGTCCATTCGAAATTTCTTTTCCCTTTCCTTATCAAATCAAAGAAGGGAATACATTTTTCGATTGCTTTGGATATGAATCGACTCGATGTTGCGAGCTTCCCATTCAGGCTCTGCACTTGCTTTATAGTTCTAGGTTTCCCATATGTCCCGAATAGCTTGAATCTTTTCTGGGTTTGCTTCAATCCCTCATGCGTTGACAATGAAGCCCAAAAACTTCCTCGATGCAACACCAAAGGAGCATTTCAATGGACTGATTTTCATTCCATAAAATTTGTGTATATCCAACATCTCTGCCAAGTCTCGAATGTGGTCATTTGATAATCGTGACTTCACGAGCATATCATCCACATAGACTTCCATCGTTCTACCAATCTGATCTTTAAACATCTGATTTACTAGTCGCTAATAAGTTGCCTCTGCATTGTTCAACCTGAAACGCATCACTACATAACAGTACAGTCCAACATCTGTGACAAAACTAGTGTACCCCTGATCTAGGATGTGCATCGAGATTTGATTGCATCCCGAATATGCATCCATAAATGACAACAACTTGTGCCCTACTGTCGAGTCGACCAACTTATCAATTCTGGGCAATGGGAAATTATCCTTAGGGCATGCCTTGTTTAGGTCCGAGTAGTCAACACAGGTCCTCCACTTCCCGTTTGCCTTCCTCACCAGCACGAGATTGGATATCCATTCAGGATAGAGGGCGTCGTGGATGAACCCATTGGCTTTGAGTTTATCCACCTCCTCTTTGAGAGCAGCAGACCTCTCCGGGTCCATGCCTCTCCTCTTTTGTTTCACCGGTACATACTTTGGGTCAATGTTCAACATATGACTTGCGATAGCGGGAGAAATCCCACACATATCAGAATGGTTCCAAGCGAAAACATTGAGACTGGAGGAAATCAGTAAGGTCCCTCATCATCGAGGGGTCGAGCTGCGATCCTATCTTCCGTACTCGCGACGGGTCATCATGGCTGGCCATGATGTCAATGGTCAGTTCAGTCGGCGACACCTTGGCTTCCTTGGGTTCTTCATCATCATCTCTCAAATCTATGTCTCTATGGATCTGACTGTGTTGCCCAAGCCAAGCCTCAGGCGCTACTTGTCAATCTTCAGCAACATGGATGCGAACGGATTTGTCCACACCCTTTCCATTCTCTCTTTGATGGGCCTCTCTTAGCTTAGCCACATAAAAAGCACGACCATTCACTTGATCGCCGTGCACCATACCAATTCCATTGTCTGTCGGAAATTTCAAGGTCAAGCACCACAGGGCCAAAGCTGCCCTAAACTCTGATAGGGCCGGTCGGCCCATAAAAACATTATACGGGGAATCAACGTCCAAAACAATGAATGGTAGGATCCATACCCTCCTATGTTCACCCTCTCCTAGTTCAACTGGCAATTCGACAAAACCCACTGCATCAGTAGTTGCACCATTAAAGCCGTGAATGCGAGCTTTAGAAGGTTTTAAATCCTTCGCCACCATCTTCATCTGGTCATAAGCCCTCTTAAAGATAATATTAATAGAACTCCCATAATCAATTAATATTCTCCTCACAAGTGCCGGTCCAATCAAAGCTGAGATAACCATTGGGTCAATAGTAGGAGCTTCTACTTGATCGACATCCCGACTTCTGAAAACTATGTCATCCATCATCATCCGCTGATGCTTCGTCGGAGTCCCGTCTTCTGTGTTTGAGCAGCATTCGAAGTCCACATGCTTCAAGGAACTAGCATAGCGTTCCATTTCTTTCCAACACTTGTCTACAGGATGAGGCCCACCTATTATCATGTTTATGACCAGTCTTCCTCCGATCCGAGCAGGTTCCTCAGGTCGGTGTGAAGCTTGCCCGTGATTGGGGTCAGATGCCCCCTGTCCGCCCTCCTGCGGATTCTTAACAAATTGCTGCAACTTCTTCTGGCAAATCAGCTTTTCTATAACGTCGTGGAGGTGCCTACATTCATCAGTATTGTGCCCATAGGTCTTGTGAAACCGGTAATATTTTCTGGTCTGTTTTTGTTCCTCAGTCAATTCCTTTGGGCGTGGCTTTTGGTACTGAAAAGTATTACAAGTTGATAGGTAAATATTCTCCAAAGAGGTGTTCAGGTGTGTATACTCACTATAGGTCAAGATCCTTGGTTTCCACTTTCTTGCTTCCCTTTTCCGTCCAGAATTTCCTCCTCCGGTTCCTTTTGATTGCTCCGACTTATTTTGAACATTAACCTGGACCTTACCAGAGCTCTCGCCAGATTGCTTCACGGCAATGTTGCTTTGCACCGCTTCCTTACTGGGTCCTAGCACACTGCTCCTTCTTGACCACCTGGCCTCTTCCTTTCTCATGAATTGGTTCGCCTTTGAATAAAAATGTTCTAGGGTAGTCGGTGGTTTGCCTGCCAGCCAGTCACCAAACTCAGACTCCGGATCCACTCCTCGCATCATGCCATAAGGATGGCATGGTCATTCGGGTTACTACCTTCGGTGGCAGCAACGTGGAATCTTTGTAAATAGTCCTTAAACGACTCCCCAAGAGCCTGAATCACATTGTATAGCGACATCACACCTTTTGGGTTGAGTAGCATGGATCCTGAACTGCTCCACGAACTTTGTTACTAGCTCATCAAATCTAGAGATCGAATGTGGGGGAAGTCTCGTGAACCATATGGTAGCGATCCCGGATAGAGTTATTGGGAAGCATTTGCACTTAGTCGCATCGTTTGCCCTAGTTGAGTCCATCATCCACTCATATCTCATCATGTGCTGTCGAGGGTTGGTCTTCCCTACGTAAGCGAGTACAGTAGGCATGCTAAACTTTCTGGGGTACTCAGCTTGTAGAATGTTATATGTAAACAGAGTATGACTCCTTGATATGCCCCAATCGTCACTAGTCAAGCCTTGATTCTCCCTCATCAGTTGCCTGACCATAGCCGATAAATCCGGAGTTCGAATGGGGGTTACCCAATCGGTATATGTGCTGCACGATTGCTTCGGCTAGTGCCTCCTCGGTCGGCGATCATCTAAGTGTGCATCCTGAGGACCCGCTTCATTACGATCCTGGTGAGGTGGTTGACCAGCTCCCATGCGTGCTCCAGATCCTAAGTTTCTCACTCCAGGTTGGGTGCGACTCCCCAGGTGTAGTTGAGGAGCCATGATTCCAGTTAAGGAACCTGGATCATTTCTGTTGGTTTGTCCTTGGCGACTTGTCACCAATTGCTTTGTTGCTCCAATTTATGTCGTTTCAATCCTGCGACGTCTACGCCTGGGGTGTTCATCTGACGAAGCGGAGTTGTCGGATGACGAGTAGGAAGCAGGGCTTCCTCTAGCGTTATAACGCTGATGCCGAGCAATCTGGGTCATCAAGTTGGCGTTTGCTTGAATCTGCTCGTTAAGTTGTCTCTTGCTTTCCACAAGCTCCCTCATCAGCTCATTGAACTCTGCCCCAGTGACAGCTTTTGCTTGGTTTGGGATGGTGGTGGGTTCTGCACCTGCATTAGCTTGATGATTGCTTGGTCCTACTTGTTGGGCACTTGTGGTCTCATTAGCATCGGCGTTGTGGGAGGCAGATCTGGTGCGTGGCCTTGACATCTTAGAGTTATATGTAGGAACTCTGAGTAGAATCTGTGAACTACTGAGAATGAACTTTGATCTCCTTCGGGGAATTTCCTCAATTCAGTAGCAACAAAGTAGATCCTAACAGCCTGAGAATGAACCCTCTCAGTGAAAGCACCAAATGTTAGCACCAGAATTAGTCACTAGCACCCTAGAATAGATTTGTGTAGAGAGATTAAAGAAAATAGTAAATTAAAACAGAGGAATATCATAGTAAACTGCAAAAACAACAACAGAATAAGAACACCAGAATTATAGTGGTTCCGCGTAACTGCCTACGTCCGCTTTGAATGTAATCTTTATTTCTTTTTCAAATACTTCAATACAGATACAATCCATGAACAAACAACTTGGATATAAGTTTGAACAAAAAGGAAGTGAGTGCAGAAAATGGCAGAGTCTCTCTGGAGTTCTTGAAAAAAGCCCCCTCAAACAGAACCCTTGCCCCTCTATTTATAGACGAAGTTAGCCTGGCTTCCCTGTGCAGGCCTATGACCAAGAGAGCTCGGCCCATAGTTGGCAACTCAGATAGTTCGACCCAGGTGTACCGAACCACTGTGACCGATCCAGCTATTTCCGACCCATCCATGCTGAACCAGGGCTATCTCGTAGATGACTCGAAGCAAACTCTCAAATGACTCTGAGCAGTTAGTGGTGTGACTTGAAGTGAAGAAGTGGCGATAGAATCGTCCTGTTGTAGACCTGATAACCTGCTAACTCTTCTGAGGTGTGTTGACCTTTGTTTGCCAAGCCACTGTAACTGAGCCTAAATTGTCGACCCACATAAGCCGAACCACTATCAGCTGATCCACATAACCTGATATCCACTAGCAATCGTAGTATCACCACTTCGGAGTGGGAAAGCAACTTCGTCTCTGTTTACAGCAAGGATACCCCTAGCTTGCAATTTAGCATTCAACCTTGGCCGAAGCATTCTCTGGGATATGAAGAACCGAACCACCTAGACCGATCGTTGCCAATAGCATCAAACAGTCAATAACCGACCCAACTACATCGATCCACCTCGACCGGCCCACCTAGGCCGATGCATCTTGACCGAACCACCATTTAATACCAAATCACCATGCCCATATTCTAGCACCGACCCAGAGCTAGGTATATTAAACCACATAAATAGGCTGATCCTATACAATTCCAATCCTCCCTTGGGCTTGTGTCCTTGGTCTATGTTCCATCCATATCCAACCATGGCCTCTGCAACTATTGCCTTGTAGCCAGGCCAAGGTGCCGGGTAACAAAAATCCATCAGCATTAATTTGAGTAAAGTATATATATCATGGAAAAATAGCTTAGAGTAAAGCTAAGAATATGTTTTTCTTGTATAAGTATGATTTAAAAGGTTAAATCATTTTGAAAAAGGTTTTCAAGGAAAAAGATATAGAGTAGTTAACCCTAAGGAAATAATTCGGACAGTTAGTTCATTTTGATTCACACAGTTAGTCCAATTTGTGAGTAGTCAGCCCAGTTGTATGGACCAATAGTCCATTTGAGCATAACAGACCTTGCTATTATGTTGTGGATAAATAGTCTACTTATTACCTGTTTTTGAATAGATAGTCTATTTATTAGCATAAAGGATATTGCTATTTTTATATAATCAGTTTGATTAACCAATTTGGTTGCAGGAAAGGATTTGCAAAATATATGATTTAAAGATGATATTAGTGAGGGGAAATGCATTCCGCTAAGTGGCGTGGTCTCACTTAATATCAGTAAATTGAGATGTAACAGAATTATTCACATCAGCCTTTATGTCTGACTCGAAGTTTTTGTTTTCCACTTAAACTCTCAGGTGCTCAAAATTGATTTGAGTAGGCTGAGGGTTAAGGTTTTCAGGTTCTAGTCGTTTGGCGAATAAAGCTTCCGAAGACGAGCAAGTGGCTAACGGATAGCAAATTTGGATTTGCAGTTTCATTTTGTTTTGATTCCAGCTATGTATATTAAATCAGATATGACTATATTGCTTTGATCAACCAAGAGGGCATCGTCATATGTCGCTGTTAGTATATTTTTGTAATGATTATAATTAATCTTTACCTGGGAAACGATATGGGATTATGTAACTTGGATATGAATTTGTTTTGAAATGTACTCAACAAAATGTTTTCTCATATTTAAGTGCTTCTGGTATTATGGATACCATTATCATTACCGTATTTTGTAACCAGAAGTTAATACTATGGATGACTATAGCATCTATAGCAATTAGCTTTTGGCCTCTAGATACGGGATGTTACGCCAAATATGTAGGGTAGGCTGGGATTGGTTTGGATAAGGACTCAAGTAGCCTTATGCAAGCTTCATAAAAATATGCAAGCCCAGTTCGAGTCTAAGTGAAGTCATATGCTTGTTTGCTATTCAAACTCAAGTCTGGAATATGGTCATATGCTTGTCGATGATTCAAGAATAGTCAAGTATATCCATCCAAAAGAAGTATGGTATGCAAAAGTTTATTATCCAAGTCCATATGTGTAAAAATTTGAGAACTATAATCCCTCAAAGAAATATTTTATGCAATTGTTAAATGTCCAAGGTCTTATGTGCAAACATCACAAGAGTATAATAAGCTCTAAAATAACCAAATAAATTTAGGATTTATAACTTTAAAAATGTAAGAACTGAGGAAACAAGAAAATCACCCTCTTTTGAATGGCCAATAGGGTCTATTTATAGAGGTAGGCGGCATGGTTGCGACGTGTTCAACCAACTAGTTATTCGATATTTCCTATACATTGCTGATATTCGATATCCCTTGCTACTCCATAAGTTCGACAACACAATCCCCTTTGCGTTGTTGATATTTTTCATTCCTTGCCACTTATAGAAGTTCGGAACCCCCATGTTGCTTTTTATGCTTTACAAAAGCTATAGTTGTAAACGCTCGACGCTGTTTAAAAACTTGACATTATCTTAACATTGACAAAGCTCGATAACTTCCTAGCATTGGTGAAACTCAACACCCTCTCAGTCTTGACGAAGCTTGTTATCACGCAAATGCTACTAAATGCGACACCTTCATATTTCACGACACTTCGTGTTGAAGAAGCTCGACACATATTCCTTGATCTTTGTTAAATATGCTAGTAGAAGTTTGATGGCTCTTACATTGTTGAAGTTCGACATCCATAAGCTCTTGTTAGTTTGGCATCTTCAACATGTTACAAGCTCGATATCCAATGAATCAACACACCTTTATGTATAACACACCTTTATATATAATTATAAAGTTGGATAATATATAGAAATTAACATAGAAACATGTTTCATTCCAATGAATTAAAATTTAAACTTAAACCCCCAATCAAATTTGAGACAATTGTCCATTCATGTTTAATAATTTATAACATTCAAACAAAAAAACTGGAATTAACGTAAATCTTGTTTATGCTTTATCCCATCACTTTTAGGGACTATTTTCACCTTTACATTTCAAATTTAGGTGTATACAACAATATACTGAATATGTAGGCAAGAATCACAAGTTCATTTTATATGTTTAAGCCAACAATTCCATAATTTATATTCAGGCGTAAAAGGAATAGATTCACAACGATATAAATCCAATATTATGTAAAAACATATAATTTTCCAATCATCTCTTAGCTTCCAAATCTCAAGATCTAATCCATTCTCCTTGTTTGACTCTCTTTTTTCTACCAAAATATGTTAAAAGCGCATACATATTTATTAGAATTATAAATCCGAGAATAGATTTTAATTAAGCATAGTTATAAATTTAGATTCTGAATTTACCTCTTCTTTGTAGAATCGATTCGACCCTATTCTTCTCCTTTTTTATTTTTCGCTATTCTCTACTTATATATATATATACATGATGACTTATAATTTCTACAATTCTTGGAATTAGTCGAGAAGAGAAAATGGCAAAGTTTCGCTCGTTGATTCGAAAAATATGAGAAGAAAAGTGAGGGGATAGGTTTGTATTTATAGGCGCTCAAATCAGTTTTATCTGTTAGATTGGATTATATTAAATCCGGATTGTTAGGCCTAGGTTCATTTTTAGCCGCCACCCTCTACCGGTCGACCGCTCCTTCAGTGGCCATCGACTGTGAACGGTCGGCTGGCCCCAATGAAGGTGTCGACCAGTTAACATTATTTAATTAACATTGATTTGTTTCATTTAATAATTAATTTCCTTTAATATATATTCAATTATTTTCAATTCTTAATCTTTAAGCGTAAATAATTTTTTCATTTGAACCCCGATCATAAAACTTTATATATGAACACTAATCAGAAAATCGCCATGAACACAATAGTGTAAGTTCATAGCCAAATTTCGACGCTTTTAAAAATTATATTTTTTTGGGCTTTAATAATTATTTATTAATTCTTTTTAATTAGCACCTGCTTAATTTATGGGGTGTTACACTTATATTTTACCCGAATCTCTACGAATGTGTGAATTCTTGCAAGAAATTTGAGTTCCAAGTCCTTTTTGATCGGCTAATCATTTCAAGTTATTTAAATACTTATTTTGATAATGAAATATTATGATAAAAATTTATACTTGAGGCGTAGGACTCACCATAGATAATTATTATTTATTATGTAGTAGATCCATCCTTTGAATTTACTATTGTTTGAACCAAAATTGACACAAACACTTAGAAAAGTAAGTAATATAGATTAAATGAAGAAAGTTAATGAAAAACGGAGGGAATCAAAACAGAAAACAAGCACATATAAATTTATAATGGTTTTGTAATCTTGGCCTAGGTCCACTTGAATACAAGAGAGTAAGAGTGTAATGGCAATGTAAAATCCTTAGAATGAACCATGCCTTCTCTATTTATAGGGATAGACGACCAAATGTCTTGTTGAAACACCTCTTGTAGAACCTCACTACCAATACTAAGTCTCCTAGAAAATCTCAACTCCGTATCACCTATGGTCGGGATCAGTATCGATCCCCATGGAGGGATTGATACCGATCCCTATATATGTAGTATAGGGTCTTGCGATTTCTTATGTTGGCTCGTCATATTGTTGGCTTCAGGATTCCAAAGTTGTTTTGCATAGTCGCCTAGATGTTTTTTAGTCCAAGAGATTGATCTATAGAAGGGTGAATTGATGCTTTAAACTGCGTATGGAGATTTCCAATACAAAGCATAGGAATTCTAGAACAACACTTTAATTGGGCTCTATGTAAATAGAGAAGAGTTCCATAGGAGTGGGGGATACTTTGGGTGTACTCTTAGGGATCGGTACCGGTCCCTTATGTAGGGTGGAACACCGATCCATACTTAGGGTATTATAAGATATTGCACTTCTATGCGTGTTCGGCCATAGTCTCGTGGTCTTGTCTGTACTTGGTTCCTAGACCTTGGGATCATTTCTTTGGATTGCTTGCCATGACAATCATCAGGTCTAACTTATTGAGCTAGCCTGAATATAGCCGAGTTAAAAGGCTGGATAACACTTGCCCCTCAAAGTACATCTCGTTTCGAACGTGATGTGCTTTGAATCAAGACAAGTTAGAATCGTTACAAAGGATTCCATTCTGTATTCTGAATGGTCGCGATCCCACTTAAGAATCATTTCTGTGAAAATTCATGTCTATAATGATTCGTTATGGTGCTCTGCCTACATTTGACACTATAAATACCGAAGCATGGTACCTTAATAATTGTTCGTGCTCGGTTCCATTAAGCTAACTGATTTCTTTTCTGAAAATCCCAGGTAAAAAATCCAATCCCATATATTCTGGAAATTGAATGTTAAATATGCACACACGCTCCCACGTTCATGTACGCACTATTGTCATTGGCTTCCAATCATGTTCATATGCCTATAGGTCGTTGCCAACTTCCCTTGAACCTAGTTATAAGCCCGTCATTTTTTCATTCATTTTTTTAAGTTTATTATGGGATTCGACACTGATCCACATAGAGGGGATCCGGTACCAATCCCATACTTGCACATATTTCCATTTTTGGCCCAAGAATATTGGGCGACATAAGGGTATATAACCCATTCACTTAGCATATCCTCTTCGCTTACTTTCATTTCATCTTGTCAAACCCAATCAGCACTTAACCACCATTAAAAACTTGAGCTCAAAATATCCAATCGATCCATCCAACCCGCTTAAATTCGACATTAGCTTGTTGACCTCCAAAACAACTAGCGCCTCCTTTTGCACTGCTCCATTCGACCGATTCATTCAAGGTCCTCCACTGAAATCGGCCTCCGATCTAAGCCCCGAACTCTTCAATTTTCGAACTCCAATTCATATAGGACCGATCGCGTTTAGCATATGGGTAGGTACTGGACCATAGGGCATTGGTGAAGATGAGATTGGTAACGATTTTGGGATTACTTCACGTTAATGATTGGTCCGCGAAGATGGAGCTAAAAATTTGCACAAGGGAAGAATCCCCTAGGTATAGGATCGGTATAGATGCCAAACTTAGGCGTTTTTTTTTATTTTTCACCTTATGTATTCACGTGCCTATATGGACCCGCGTGCTTGACTTTGAACTTCAGGACATGCATGCTAGTATGAACTTGAACTTGGATGCACTTACGTGCTTGTACAGACTTGAACTTGGATATATGTATGTATGTATGTATATATGTATGTATGCCTTGAATGTTGATGACATGCTCTTATGCGCCGATAGCTTATCCCATGACATGATAAAATTCTTATGTTCAACCATCGACATGAAAGCCAGATAGGATGGTCAGCAATGACAGTCACTCCGGTTAAACTCCTGAATCTCATCATCACTGTCGTGTAATTCCAAATTGTATAACATTGCACAGCACAACACCACACTAGATTGCACTTAGCATGGGGGGACAAGTTAATCCATCTAACTACCTACTGATTTTAATAACTATGGATTCTAGATGCTCCGAGCATTTAGCGATAATGATGGGTGATCAAGCTTCCATACATGTCGAATCAAACACTTAGTCAAGTTCGGTGACACTCTCTGCTTGATACATTCCACGTGAATAATCAGAACAGCCTGAAAGCTCACACCATTCCCTAACTAACTCTTCAAATCTGGGAGCAGATGATATTATAGGGCCAGCTCTTGATACACTTGAGGATGTTGTATTCTTGGATGATCCAATGGATTCAACCACTTTGAAGGTTAACGAGGCATCTCTTCGTCGAATTTTCATTAAGCACGGAATTCCACATGATGGCATATTGGTCTCATCTCATCACTAAAGGACTCATCTTCCTCTAGAAGGGTATACTGTCTATAACAGATAAATGTGTCTAGTTGGGGGTGTACTACCATTTAATCAGTTTATCCGTCGAATGCTCCATTTTATGAGACTTTCTCCAGCTCAAATGCATTCGAACAGCTACGCATTTCCCCAGGGCACATACACGATTTTCCTTGAATTCATAAATCATGAGCCGACCGAAGAAGATATTCAATTTATCTACAGCTTCAAGTGACGAAAAGGAAGTCTATCATTCACTTATCTTGAGCCAATCAGCAGTTGTCAAGTTGAGCTCGGTGCTTCGAGTAAGCTTAGCTATTTTAAAAGCGAACGTATTAACTGTTTTTCCAAACAATAGTGAGAAAACTTTAGTCAAGTCGTATTCTAATTAACACAATTTTCTGGATCATGCAAATGTTCCTTTGAGACTCGATGGTGATGTTTATCAAACTGTCATTACAACACTCAGAAACATCCCAGAGGAAGATAGGGAGATCAGGTCCCTTATTACTGATGAGCATCTCTTTGTCTTCAACTTGCTAGAAGAGGGTCGTAGCACCAGCCAGGCCGAGGACAACGATGAAGTAGTAGTAGGCGGTCGTATTTCGTTAGAAGCAGGTCATGTCGGCCCTGACGTGCCCCTAGTTCCTAGTCAAGAAGTCGAGGAGGCTCAAGGCAATGTCGAGGAAGGTAAAATGGTAGGTCGTGGTAATGAGGCTAGTGACGATGACGTACATTCAAATCACGAAACGGTGGCTGAGCAGTCTTCAAATGAGCAACCACTTGTTTCCAGGAGGAAGCTCGTTATTATGCTTCATAAAGGGCAAATTTCTAAACAACCTCCATCAGTTACAACAGTAGAGAAGACTCCATCTCTTCCGTCTATGGATATATTTTCAAAGATGGGACCAATTCCAACTGAGTTTGGTTCCTTTGATATAGGAAACATGAGCATAGAGGGTTCTCCCCTTCATTTTGATGATGAAACAATTCCTGCTAGTCTGGGAGACATTACTCTCATCAGCAACGCTCTAATACATGGTCCATTGAGGGGACATTAGGACACTCACTTGCACATGCACTTCATGACACTCGCACTTGACTCATATCCTTCTTTATCGAATCTAACCCAGTCCTGCTTCCTTTGAAGGTCCTATGGAAAATAGGAAATATACATACTAATCCCTATATTAGAAAGAATATCTAGCTCAAAGGTCCAGGTCGGGTTCGTGCCAACAAGGGGGTGGTCGAGATTATGATTCAAGCCATTGCTATAGCTGTGACAGGGATGACCAAGATAGGAGTAGTTATGATAGAGATTGTTCTTCACACAATTATGCTTTTAAGTGCCGACTTAGATCCAGATCCCCTCCTCCTAGAGGTCTGGATAGGCAACCTGATCGCCGTGAGATTCCATCGGCTGATACTTCTCAAGCTCCACCCCTTACTTCTATTCCTATACAGCCCACAACGGTACCCCAATCCAACCAGTCTTCCAGGCCCAAGCATCATAAAGATGGCTCTGAGACTCCTTGTCAAAGGCCAAGTAAAGAAAGCTGAACAGCTTGCGTTTGACACTCATGTGGCTGAACTGAAGAATCAATTTCCAAACATCTGTTTTGACGGGCTTATGTTTGTGCCCAACCTAAAGAGAGTTCCAATGGAAGTCCAAGAAAGCACTATGGCCTAGATGACCAACATTCACCACCAATACAATGAGTGGGCGAAAGTGGCCAAAAAGATCTCTAAAGCTCGATAGATAGGCTGTAGGATATCGAGCATCAAGAGCTTATCGAGGCCGATAATAAAAGATCATAACCTCCCTTGATGCTGAGGTCGAGAATCTAAGAAAATCCCAGGTTAAAGTAGAGAACAAAGCAGAGAAGGCTATCAAAGTGCTCGAAATTGAAAAGTCCAATCAATTTAACAAAATCGAGCAGGCACATCACCGACATCATCAGTTGGTACTCCAAAGAGATGCCGCCAGAAGGAATGCGACCGAGCTAAAGACCAAGCTTGATCGTAAGGAAAAGGAAAACAAGGAAGGACAACAAGTAGCCTAGGACTCATGCGACGAGCAGGTCACAGTGAAGGAAGAGATGGACAAAGCGCTCGAATGAGCCAGGGACGTTGACGCTATTGTGAAGAGAGAAGTTGAAGCCGTGGAGCAGCTAGAAAAGGAGAAGGTTACTGAGAGATTAGAGCTATCGCTTACTAAATATAATGCCAATGAGCTCAAGTTTAGAAATATAGAGTGGCTTAAAGATGATTATCCTAGACTCCTTGTGCCCCTGGGAGCGGATCGTTGAGGAAGAGAAGGAATTTCTCCAGGGCGTTGATGGGGATTTGGAATAGTTGGAGAAGGAGATCTTGGTGAAAGACGAGCCCTAGATTTTACACAATGATGCACTTCTTGTCCATCCGGAGTTTGCCACAACCATGTAAAAGGAAATGGGCGAAGGTTCTAGATCAGCGCAACACGATGCCTCTGCTAGTCAAACTTTTGGGACTCAAGCTGCTCCTGACTCCACTAATGATGTTAGAGATGATCTGAAAAGGCCTCAGATTCGGAAATCTACCACTCTCTCTCTATTCCATAAGGGGTCTCCGGTGGCACTCCGGCTCATGCAGAGCTCCAAACTGAAGAAGGTATCTCCTTGACTTCTCCTGTATTTTAGAGAATCGATGTATCACCGAGCAACGTCGCTAATCTCTCTTTCTGTGTTTCTCAAGCTTCAAGTCAGCCTGTAATCGCATCGCTTCCTCCTAAAGATTCCTAGCCGAGGCAACAGACGTCTGTGATGGAGTCAATAACCATCACTACTGCAATAATGATTCCCAATGCTCCAGCTAAAGAGACTCCCGACCTTGACGAGCGGGTGGTTGATGTCCTACTGGATGAAGAAATCGGTGGGACTCGGGGTGCTCAGATTGATGCGGATGTGATCATCACTAAGGTTTCTGAGTCTTCATCAGGCTGCACCATAGCCGGAATTGAGCAGAAACTCGGGACAGATATCTTCCTTGCCACAGAGATCAAGCAAGAGAGGTTGGAAGTCATTCCTCCTTCTTTATCCATTGCTTTGCCCGGACAGACCATTTACACTCCAGTCTATATTCCTCCGCCTAGGAGTGCTCCGCCCGGGAGTACTCAGAGCGCACCCCAGCCTCCGATTCTCCACCTGAAAGTGCTAAAAGTGTGCCTATCGGTTCATCGTAGAGTACTCCAGTCAAAGACCAAAGGGGCAGAGGAAGAGGAGGAAAAAGGCATGGAGGGAGCTTGAGTGATGTTTCCCCTAGCTCAGGAAAGAAGAAGCAAAGGAGAAAAATACTGAAGAAGTAGTGGTAGGCTTGTCTTGTTTGTGTAGACTCTCTTTCGGCTTGAAATAACAGTAGTCTATTTTAGTTTGCTGCCCAAATTTGTGCGGGTTTGGCTCCCCACTTTTTTTTTTATTTCTAATGTGGATAACACTTGTATTTAGCTTTATAATTTCATGTGGATAACAAAAGTTCTTTGTTTTTTTAAATCATTGTGCAAAAATTGTCTAAGTACTTTTGAAGTATGCTTTCCATCCAATGTACCTGCAGTTTACTTCTCTTCATTATCGCTATCAGCCTAAGTCCTTAGCTCATTTTGTAATTAACAGGCCTTTCGCCGCTCTGGCGAACACCAGTTAATAGTTGAAATGCCAAATTCTGGCATTAGTTGATATTAGTCACTTATGACCGGCGACTTAAACATCCTCCCCTAGGATAAAGACTACGGATACTGCCAAACTCTGGGCTCTTGTTTAGGTTTAACTACTCAAGATCATAGTTTGTACATCCTCATCCAGGATGTTTACGTTCAATCATACCTAACTCTGGGCGTCGATTGAAGGCTTGAAAGTTGGATCCCTCCTTACTCCGGGCATGGATCTTCCGTTTTTTACAACCCCGGGCAAGATGTTAAGATTTGGATGGTCTTATCACATCCACTTCGATTTATACTCATGCCCCCAGTCCAAGGACAAGATTTGAGTAAGTAAACGGCCGTTTTCATGTTCGCTTTGATTTATACTCCCACTTCCAATCCGAAGGTTAGAGTTAGTGTATGGATGGTCATATCACGTCTGTTTCCTTTTATACTCCTATCCCTAGTCCAGGGATAAGAGTTAGCATGTGGAATGTCATGTCATGTCTGGTTTGAGTTTATACTCCTGCCTCCAATCCGAAGGCAAGAGTTGGTTGGAATCGATCTTCGGACAACAAAAGGGACTTCACGGGCCAGATCATGTGCCATAGAATTTTGGTCGGCACCTATCTCCAGGTACCTACACAACTGCATTAATCATATGTGGATTCATTCTAGTCGGGCAAGTCACGACTCTTAAGTAATGGAGAGACAGATTTTCAGGCAGGAAAAGCCGTTTTATTTCATAAAATATAGGAAATGACAAAATTTGTCCTATTACACGGCTCTAGCCAATTACTTACAAGTTTATTTCTAAGTGAAATAGTGCCGTAGGCGTTTGCTATTCCATGCCCTCGGGAGTGAGATCTCGTCTACAATTGCCAGCTTGAAAGTGCCATCTCCAAGCTTTTACTCTATCTCGTATGGTTCATATCATCATAGAGCCAACTAGTCTGCCCGAGCCAGGGCTTGGGCTGTAGTTGCTATGCGTCCAAAGCCTTTATGCATAAGGCCCCCTCTACATTCTTTCCTTTCTCCTTTCACCTTTCCTCCTTTAGCTTGGTGATGTAGCATTCATAGCCAGCAACTTGACTTCCATGCACAATTCTCACTCCATTGTCTATAGGGAACTTCATAGTTAAACAATAGGAGAAATTGTCACTCTAAATTCAGCTAAGGACGATTGGCCCAAAAATGCGTTATAAGAAGAATATATATCCAATACCAAAAAAGGCACGACCAGCACTTGCTCGCGATCGCCCTCACCCAGTACCACTGGTAATTCAACAAATCCTATGGCTTCAGTAGCCATCCCATTGAACCCTTATTTTCAAGACCTACAAGGCTTCAAATATTTCTCCTCCAACATCATTTGATCATAAGCTTTCTTGAATAAGATATTGACTGAACATCCGCCGTCAACAAGCACTTTCCATACAACAGTAGGACCAATCATGGCTGAAATCATGAGTGGATCGATCGTCGGAGCTTCCACTCTGTCAGCATCTCTATTTCAGAAAACAATATCATCTGTCATGGTTAGAGATTGTTTATTCGGAGCTCTATCCTCAACAACATAGCAACTTTCATTCTCAGTGTGTTTTATAGCTCCAATATATCTAGCCATTTCCACAAATCTTTTACCGGTAGGATGCGGCCCACCGATGATTGTGTTAATCACCAAACATCTTTCTGGCTTCTTAGGTGGATTAGCACCAGGCTGAGCTTGCCTCTACTGGGAAGATGACCTAGGGGGTTAGAAGTTCCTTATCCACCACCCTGCAAGGATTTTGCTTATTGCTGCAATTTATTTGTGCTAATCAAATTTTCAATCATGTCACGCAAATGCCTACACTCATTGTTATTATGACCGTGGGTCTTATGGATTCTGCAGAACTATCCCGACTTCCTCTCCTTCTCGGGTGACTCCCTAGAAGTAGGCTTCCTATATGGTTCAGTATTCTATGTAATTAGATAGATGTTGTATATTGAGTCATTCAATTCAGTGTAATTGTCGTACTTAGGAGTCTGGAAACGATCTGGTTATCTGGCTTATGCTTCTTAGCCCCATCATTGTTTTGTTTTTGACTTTCATTCTGATTTCCAACCTTCACATTTACATCCTTATAATTTCCTCCAGTTTGCCTTATGTTGACATTAATTTGTATTACCTCATTTGAATTTGCAACAACGGTCCTCCGTGGACACTTGCATGCATCCTCCCAATGTAAATATTCATTGGATTTCCTATAAAAAGCTTTCATTGTCAATGGTTGCTTCCTTTCCAAACAGTTTTTGAAAGATGAGTGAGGGTGAACACCCCTACATAGCGCCATCAGCACCATGTCTTCCTTAGGATCTGTTACTTCTATTACAGCCATGTGGAACCGATTCAAAAGGCCCTTGATGATTCTCCTTCAGCTTGATAAATGTTGGATAGTGACATTACATGCTTCGAACGTGAAGCGTTTAAGCGAAATTTCTCCATGAACATTCGCGACATCTTAGTGAAAGACAATATGGACTTCGGCGGAAGTAGAGTGACCCTCATCGTAGTCACTCCCTTTAGAAAAATTGGGAAATGTCAACACTTCACAACATCTGAAGCTCTGGCTGAATCCATATGCCATTTATATCTCAATAAGTGTTGCCTAGGATCCATCGTTCCTCCATACAATAGCATCGTTGGCATAAATCTCCGAGGATATCTCACACAAAGAATGTCCTCTGTGAACGGGTTTTGACTCGCATTGGTATTCCATTCATCATTGGTTCTGGATTTGTTTCCACTCATCAACCTCCTAACCATATCTACCAGATAGTCCAAGTCAACAGGTTCGACAGAACGATGATAATCGGGTCCTCGCTCGAGTGTTTGGCCAGGCGAACGCTCTCGATATGGTACTCAGGACCTAGGCTCACCAACTCTGAGGAATCTTTTCATCCAAAAGTTCCCCCTATTTGTTCCCCGTGAGTTGTATTGTCAGCAACAATCTGAAACTCTATATTCTGAACATTAGCAGCACGTCCAAAGGCCACATCCACACCACTTTCCAACTGTTGAGTGTCGGGCCCATTATAATGGGGTTCAGTACCGATTCGTCTATGGGGGTCGACACAGATCCTTAAACTTGCACCCTAGGTCGGTGCTCTCCCCTGGTATGATGTCCCAGCAGTATTTTGGGTCCACTTCTGCCTTCTATCCCTACGCCTTTGCTTGGATGAAGAAGAACTCTCTAACTCTGAGCTAGAATCCCTTCTACTTCGTCTACGGCTGTTTTGAGTCAGTTCATTTAGCAGCCTCAAGCCCTACTGCATTGTTTGATTCATCTCCTACTTACTAGCCTAGAATCTATCTTCCATCTCCTTCATCATCTTATCTATCTCCACTCTGGTCACAATGTCAGTTAGAGTCTGGATCTTAGTTTGCTCCGGTTGGTTAGCTTCATTTCCATGTTAGGGATTCTGATTCTCAGCATTACTGGGGTATCTCTGGTTGTTATGGTATGTGTTTCTTTCCTTGGTGGGGCCATGTAAAAAAGTTTCTAGTAGATCCTTGAAAGTCTGAGTTGTAGAGTTAAAAGGTAGAGAAATTGGATCTATCACTTAGATATGAGAAATCCAATAGTAGATGATGGATCGAAATGGCCTGAGATTCTCGCTATCAATGAAAGCACTAAAAAGTTTGAACCAAAATTGGTACAAACACCCAGAAAAGTAAGTATTGAGATTAAATAAATAAAGTAAATGAAAAATAAAGGGATTTATATAGATAACAAGCACATACAAATTTATAGTGGTTTGGCAATCTTTGCCTACGTCCACTTGAATGATTTTATTGCTTTTGCACCAGTTTCTGTGATTACAAGAGAGTGGGATCGGAATAAATCCTTGAATATTGGGGAGTAAGAGTGTAATGGCAGTGTAAAGATCCTTAGAATGAACCATGCCTTCTTTGTTTATAGGGGTAGACGACCAAATATTTCGCTAAAACTTCTCATGCAAAACCTCGCCGTCAAGACCAAGTCTCCTAGAAAATCTCAACTCCACATCACCAATGTTTGGGGATCTGTACTGATCCCTATATATGTAGTATAGGATCTTGTGATTTCTTGTATTGGCTCGTGTTCTTGTTTGCTTCAAGATTCCAAGGTTGTTTTGCATAGTCACCTAGATGTTTTTTGGTCTAAGAGATGGATATACAGAAGGCTGAATTGCTGCTTTAGAATGGGTATGGAGATTGCCAATACAAAGCATAGGAATTCTGGAACAACACATGAATTAGGATCTATGTAGACAGAGAAGAGTGCCATAGAAGTGGGGGCCACTTTAAGTGTACTCCTAGGGATCTGTACGGATACCCTATGTAGGGTGGAACATCAATCCATACTTAGTGTATTCCAGGGTATTGCACTTCTAAGCTTGTTCGACCATCGTCTTGTGGTCTTGTTTGCACTTGGTTCCTAGGCCCTGGGATCATCTCCCTGGGACACTTGCCTTGAAAATCGTCGGGTCAAACTTATCCAACTAGCCTGAATATAGCCGGGTTAAAAGGATGGATAATAATTATGATGGAGCTCATCGGCTTACTATGTGGACTGTAGAGTCAAGGTATGAACTTTCAGAAGTTTTTCTATTTGCAACCGGGGCCAAAATGATTCGATGATTAGAGCTCTTGGGAAACTATTAACGTTGGAAGGCTCAAAGCCGTTGTTAAAAGAGACTATAATTATACTATGATTACAATGATCGATAGAAACATCATTTTGGGTTTCGGTGCTTGGTTCCGAAACCATAAAATAGTTTGAGAATTGTTTGAAACAAACGCTAGCCTTATGGCGAGAACTTTTTTCTGAAGATTCTAATAACATGCTCAAGTCAATAAAGCCGAGTCTTACATGTGTATCGGTCGAAAAACTAATAGTGGTGGCTTCATGCCAATAGTTACATGACACTTCATAGCTTGCCCTACTCTTTGTATGACACTACTTGGCCAAAGTTCACTCTTTACATGACACTACTTGGTCATGGCTCACTCAATGAATTATTTCTTGTGTAATAATACATGGTCACGACTAAGATATTCGAAAGTACTTGTAATTTTGTTAGATAGCTGCATGATACTACTCAATCATGGATAAAATACATGATGTTTTTGAAACTACTTGGAACTTTAATAAGCTATAAAGTTTATTCCAATAGTACCCTTATGCTATAGTAATGTTTCAAATGTTCAACATTCCAATTTCAGCATATTATGTTGCCATCTAGTTTCTTTAGTCGATAAGCACCCGAGGGAATGATGTCATGAATGATTAGTAGTTTGTCCTAATTTAGGACGAGAGGTCCATCCACTAGATCTTTGGTAATTCATATTATTTTACGAAGGACAAGATTTCCCCTTTTAAATTTCAAATACTGACCCACTGATTCTAATATCTAGCTATTCGACGAATGTATTATGTCGTTCTTAATGCTGCTTGGTCCTAAAGTTCGAGTAAGAAGTACAATGACTTGTTTCGAAGTTTTGTGTTTTTTTAAGTATTATAGTATAGCTTTCGGTGAGAGGTTACTTCGAGCTCTACCAGAAGGCTTCATAACCCTAAACTAAAGAGAAGAGGATATGCCCCCATTGATGTTTTATAACTTGTAATATATGCCCATAATACGAATCGTAGTTCTTCTACCAAATAGCCCTTGGCTCGATTTAGGCTTTTTTAACTCAAGCTATAATTGTATTATTGGCTACTTCTTTGGCATCATTCACCTATGGATGGGCTACCGAGGACAAAATTTTAGTTATGCCATGGTGGTGCCATGGTCTTGGTTATATTCAATAAATCATCGACTCTCGGATTGTGCGTCGTATCTGTTACAATTTTGCCTAGAAGCCTGTACCTTGTTATATATGCATTTGAAGCACTCAGCGATTCTATAGCGGTGGAGGTGCAAAAATTTATAGCGGAAATAAAGCAAGAATCTAACGGAGGTGAAAAAAGCTTCATTAGATATAAAACCAAATACTTAAAGTTAATTTATTCTCATTCTCACATCATTTGTGAAAGAAAAAGAAATATTGTTAAATCTTATGTAACAAAACTAAAGAATATCATAATTTATGCTATCCAGATTTAGGTTCTAACTTATAGTGAGCATTTATGCCTTAAAATTAGGTATTTACCCTAACTTTATTGATTTGGTTTAAAAGATAATTAGTCAAATCAACCTTTTTATATTAATTTTTCTAAAGCGGGTACTAAAAAACTTTAATTTAGCGGGCATTGTGGAAAACAGAAGGGCTTAAATCGGATGTACTATATAATAGCACTAAACTAAAATAGCGTAGCAATTGAAGAGCATTACGCGCTATAGAAGGGATTTCACTGGGCTTTAGTGGGACTTTAAATACACAGCTAGTTACAATGTTTTTCATAACAAACTTAACAACCATAAGTGGCATTATTGTTTATAAGGGTTCGGTTTCAACCTATTTTGTGAAGTCATAATTGATGGCAACTATTGCAAATCTTGCCTATCCCTTAGCCGAAGAGGTTCAATAAGGTCAATGACCCAAGCATCAAATGGCATGGGCTCATCATTAAAGTAAGCTAAAAAAATTATTGCCAAGAATGCAAGTTTGGTAGCACAACAAATTTGTTTATTGTCTAGGATGATTAGCACATAGCCTGCCTCTTTACCTTGCTCATTTAAGGCTCCATCTACACCAAGTTGCTAAGAAAGTTGTTTGACTTTGTCATCATTCATTGCTTCGGCATCGAGACCTGTACATTCAGAAATAAAATCAACTAGTATTTTTCCTTTAATAGTAGTTCTTGGTATATATGAGATATCATATTGGCTAAGTCCTATAGCCCATTTGATTAGTCTCCCCAAAGTTTTGGGTTTACTAAATACTAGACGTAAAGGCTAATTTGTTAAAAGTTTGATAGGATGGGCCTGGAAGTAAGACTAAAGCATCTTAGTCATGAAGATCAAGCAATAGTAAAGCTTTTCAATAGTCTGGTAATGTTTCCGACTGGACTTAACCTTTTCCTAACGTAATAAACAGGATGTTGGGTTCCATTATCGTCTTAGACTAATGATGAACTTACAGCTTGTTCTAGAGCTACTAGATAAAGGAAGATATCTTCTCCATCTATTAGCTCTAATAGTATTGGAGGCGTACTGAAATGAATTTATAAATCTTCAAATGCCTTTTGGCACTCGGTAGTCTTTTTGAAGGTAATATGCTTTTGAGTATATTAATGAAAGGAATACACTTATTTGTTGATTGGCTTATGAACCTTGTATAGGGCTGCGATCTTTTTATTTATGCTCATAAGTTCTTTTCCATTCATTGGTGCATTCATATTAGTTATAGCTTTAATTTAGTTTGGATTTATTTTTGTTCCTCTAGTACTTGCCATAAAGCCTAGGAATTTTCGAAATAGAATTCCGAAAGAATATTTTTGAGGTTTTAACTTCATCTTGCACTTCTGAATGACCTCGGATATTTCGGCTAAGTCCGAGATGTGACTTTTGGATTGTTTGAACTTTACTGACATTTGTTTTTAAAAGATGCTTTCGAAGGGGTCGAAGCCATTTTTATAAGCTTTTGAATCAATCCAACTTGCCTTTTTTTTAAAGAAGCTTTCGAAATAGTTGCCGTTTTCGAACCTATTTGATACCTGGCTGCTGCATTCATACCTTTCGAATCGGTTAAAGGCTTCTTTTCTTTATAGTATTCGAAAGCGAAGCTTTCGTCCTTTTAAATTTTAAAGCCGCTTCCTCAATGCTTTTAGGGTTTTTTAGCCACTTTTAATAAGAGTTTTGGAGGCAATGGTTTCGAAAGACTGGTTTCTTGGTTTTGAAGCTATCTTCTTCCCCAATTCTTTTACTTGAGATTAATGCTTTCGAAAGGGATACTTTCACTTTTGTTCTCTTTGACCCAGTAGTTATATTTAATGTTAAACCCAATAATTTTGAAAGAGATACTTTCAAATGGTTTCGAATCTATTCTTCCATAAATTCTTACTTGAACTGAATACTTTCGAAAGGTATGTTTTAAGTGTTTCGAAAGGTATATCTTTAAGTGCTTCAAAAGGAAGGTTTCAATGCTTTTGAAAGGTATGTTTTTAATGGTTTCGAAAGAGAAGGCCTAATATTTTAAGTAATGCTTTCGAAAGGGAGTGTGATGGGGGGTACACTACAAGAAAATATGTTATTAATAACGCCATTAGATAACACGTCATTATAAAGCGTTATTGTTTACAATGAAACCTTTTGTTTTTTACTTTATATTTGTTTTGTTTCGCAAGTACGTAATGCTCAGGCCTCAAAATTAAATGCTCAAGCCTCAAAATTTTCATCTCCCTCCGAAAAAACTCTATCCAGTTTTTGTCTCCCTCCTCTCCCGAAATGAAATACCGCTTAGTAATTTTCATCTCTGTCACAAAACTAAATAACCCTACTCGAAAATAAATTAGTCGACGATGATTTCGCTCTTCAGTAGTTTCATACTCCAGCTCTGATCTTCAGCGCTTCCACTCTGAACTCCATGGCGATTTGAAGAACTCGGTTTGATTTGAAGAAGTTGCATGCAAGTAATTTGGTCCGAGGTGATCTTCTAAAACCCTAATTCGATTTATTGCGATTTTGTTCTTCTGTTATTTCTAGAACCCTAAATTTCAAGAACCCAAAATGCTTATTCATTTTTTGGACTATTTTTGGATATTATAACTTTATGACTTGTCTATCGGATAAACTTGTTTTGGCCTATAGATTTTGTGAACTATTGAAGATGACATACAAATATGAATAAATTTTATATGAGTTTGTTGTTAGATTATCTTCCAAAATAAGTTGAGCACAAGTTATTACCAAGATCTCAGGCCCAAATTTTGTGTGTCTAGTTCTTCCATACCCGAGTTTACTAAATTGGCGTGTTAAATTTGGCATTATGAAAAAATTTCAGTAAAATATATTTCTGTCAAATTGCAAATCTTAAATTTTTTGTTGTCAATATATTTGTGTTTCTTGCTCATATATTTCAGTAAAATACTACAATGCACTCATTATATTCAAAATTACTATCATGAATTGATACTACATGTTCAATATCACATTATTCAGAAGCTATTCAAATTGCATTATTCTATCCTTGAATTGATGTTTCATGGTTATGAAGATTGTGAATTTAGTTAACTTCTATCATATTAAATTGTTTTAATTTCACTTTTTTTTAAATAATGATTATGCATGTAGTAAATTAAGTATATCATGGTTTATGCTTTTGATGTTATTTGGAAGAAAGAAGATAAAAATTGTAGTTCAAATTTTATATGGAAAGAACATAATTGTAAAATTGTTACAATTTTATACTGGGTGATTTTTTTAATGTATTCCTTGATATTTTTAATCATAAAATTCAATTCTTTTGTCATTCATCCTTGCCATTGTTCTTTTCTTTAACAATAACATTTTTTTCTAAGAGACCATCTTTTATATGGTATGTTCAAAATTTCCAAGTGAAGTGTGAAAAGTTGCTCACATTGATGGACATTCATGAAACATAGGTTTTATTTGCTATTTGTGTTGGTTTTTATTTAATCGGTTTTTCCTTTATTCTAGGGCCAAAGAAGGAAACAATGGAAGAGTAGTGCCAAAGTAAGTGCCCAATATTTTTGTCATTCTTACGTTACGACCCGTGACTATAGTTTGGGTTTTAGTTATTATTAATATTATTGGTGTTATTGTAGCTATTATATTTTCTTATTTCTCCGTGTTTGTTTGGATAGATGTTGGTGTATAAGCATGCACAATGATTGCAGCTGCATTAATTGTTGCTTGTTTTCCATTTCTTCATATTTTAACTTTCCACTACTTTCGTTTTTCTTAGATTCCCAACTGGAGCTTGGAATATGAACATCATTTGTCAGTATTTCTGTTAAATTTTGTCTACTCCATGATCCATCTATAGCTAGAAAGAACTTTTAGATATTGGTGGAAAAGGATGCTTTCATCATATTTTTGAGACATGGTTGAAATTAAGGGGTTTCAGTTATTGATAGGAGAGATTCAGATGTTTACTTAAATGATAGATAATAGAAACATGATAGTGAAACATGATGCTAATAAGTGATGGGGTGCACCAATAAGAAATATGCACCTAAAATGAAAATGTGCAATCATCTTAATATGTAGTTGCTGCAATAAACTTAACTGTTTATACCTAAAAGCCATAGGTAAATAAACAATTAAACTTGTATGTGCAGCTTGTTTTTATTTGCTATCACCATAGCATGAAATAATTTAGTTGGTTGATCTCCTATTGTTAGCCACCTCACTTTTGCGTAGCATACATAATTGTTTGCAGTTGCTGATTGTTGTTTCTGTATTCTTGTATAAGCTCCGAATTATTTGGGTTGTTGATCAGAAGCTTATGTAGGGAATTATTATTCTCTGATACTGTCACACTCTTGTTATATGTTTATATTGCTTATGTTCCATTTTTCAGATTTGTTTAAGCTTCTAAAGCTTAAACAAATTTGTATTACATCCTAGCCGCCTAATTGATTAGGCCAAGCATTGTTGAATTTCAAAGGCCTATATTGACTTAGTACTATGTCATTTGAAAGTTTAACGAAGATAGGAGAATGGTCACTCATTTAGTGGTTTAGAAAATAGACTGAAATTTGTGTGAACTTTAGTACAAACTCTATATTACCAAATATTCTATCCAGTTTTCTATGCAAGGAAAGTTCAAACCTTCTTTCCAAGTAAATTGGTTTCCTCTAGTATTGGTTTCCTTCAACGGTTCAACCTAGTTGAGCTGATACATGCGTGAAATCAAAGTCTGCTACTAAAGAATTACTTCATGTTATTCTTTTATTGTTGTCGGGAGTGCAGTTGACCAGCTATCATTCAGGGTAGAGTGTGTTTGCTACATCGTCGGATAAGTTTCTCCACACTTGTTCTCTTTCATGATTTAAGTGTTTAGCATAAATTATTACGGTTATAAAGTACCTGAGTCCACCTTTATTCAGTAACATGACACTTCTGTGTTGGTCTGATTTGGAAAACAAGTTGTATGTCACGATATTAGTATTCCAAAGTATCATAATTCTACCCATAGGATGTAGCTCATTGTTATGAATTACCTTCGAGACATAATTTATTGTGTTGTAAAATATATCTATGTTATCATTACATTAGATAATTTGTGCTCTACCATCCCTGTTAAGTCAATTTTATAATTAACTAAATGCTTTTTAACATTTAGTTTTCTAGTGAGGGAATTAAGTCCCCACACATTCCACACTAGAAACGACAGTAATTAGCTGAATTTGAGCTGCTTGGAGAAGTAGCACTCTGTTTGGACTTCTTTAGATTTTGCCTTTAAATGACTAGCATATTGATCCCATAAAGGGTTCACAACATTTTTATCACCTGTAGCATTAAACTCAAAAATTAATTCATCAGGCTTCGTTTCATAGTTCGTGTAATCATAATTCTTTGTTGGTCGCTATGTGATTCTAGAACAGATGCATTAGGGATTTGAACTACGGGATCGACTAATGTAGCATGTTGTTTCTGGTTATCTTTAGTTTTGCACAACTGTCAGGGACTGCAAGGGGAGCTTCAACTACTTTATCTATTTCTAGTTGAGTAAGTTCCTAGTCAATAGCAATTTCTGTTTGACTCAGTTCTGTAGGCATTTCATATTCATTTTGTACCTCGTTAATTACATCATGGGTCTGATTCAAATTTATTTCATTTTGATGTAAATTAATCGTGGGACTGTGTGAACTTCAATTAGTGAGTAAAACAATTAACATGGATATGTATAAAATATGTTGAAGCAAGGTGCAATATGTGATTTATGAAATCTTGATTAATTTGAAAACTATCTTGATGTGAATAGATGGATAAATATTTCCTCTCTTTTGGATTGTTCCATATCTAGAGGTTTTGGTGTTTCTAAATTAAAATAAGGATTACTATATATAGTCCTAAAGCTATTTTGTGTGGCAGGTAGGATGAGGAATATATTGTTAAATAGATGTTTGTAAAATCTTATTCTCAAATTGTATCTTATACAACTTAACCTGGAAAGATTATAATCAATTTTTCATAGGAAATCGACTCAATAAATTCAAGTAGTCATATGAAATAGTTATAAACAAACCAAATGTATTATAGAGGGTTTCTCATACATTGTTCCATCTCCAAAGCAATCAGCTTTTCTGTTTATGAAATGCAGGTTGTTGGACCTAGCATGGTAATCAGCTTTTCTGTTTATGAAACTCTGAGATCTCATTGGCAAGTAAGAAGGTAGTGATTTGTTTTTAATATCAAGTGATTTTTTAATTTTAATTTCATGCAAAAGTTTGATTTGAATATGCTTGAACAGGCGTTCAGATTCTAATGATTCAGTTAGCTTGGTTTGTGGAAGTGTTTCTGGCATTGCATCATCAATAGGTAATTAAGAGGGAGTATACTTACGTACTCTTTAAATATACAAATATTTGTATTTCTAATCATCGGATCATTATTTTGATGGAAAATCCAATGCAAAGCAATTGTCCAATGAATTCATATCAGAATATGTTACTACTCTATGTACAGGGTTGTGGTCTTTGTACTTGCCTACGCATGGTTATTGATTTTTTATGCTATTCTTATGTCCTCATGTAATTGTTTAAGTATGTATTAGGTACAAACTTATGATCTATCTCTAAAATTCTTATAGCTTGCATTTGATTTTTTTTATGTTAAATGATTGCGAATTAAAAGATGATTTATAGTCTCTGTGGTTACAAACTTTTGATCCATTCGTTGTTAAAACTATTGACTATAAATTAACCAATAGCCATATTTTCGTTCGTCCCTGTGCTTTGAAGATTGGTTACGCAAATTGCTTGTTGCCTTGGTTTCGTTCGTTGCCTGCTGCTTTAAAAGCTTGCTCATGCAGTTGCCTGTAGCCTTGAATTGGTTACGTCACTCAGTCGCTACCTTAAATTGGACATGCATTCATCATTGTTCTATGCCTTGAATTTGTTTATACGTCCCTGCCCCTTTGTATTTTGTTGCTTTGAGTTGTACGCCCTCGTTTCCTATTTCCTTGATATGTTCATACATGCTTTGTCATGCACCTATGTGCATTTGAACATATTGGTTTGGACTTTTATGCATTTCCCCTCTTTGTGAATAGTGTTCCCATTTGAGCCTTGATTTTTGTACGCAGGTAATGGTGAAGTGTTTTGTACAGTGTAGTATATCTTTTGCACAGAGTTTTGATGGCTAGAGTGATAAGGGGAGGAGTAGGTGGCTGTGTTGAGGCAAGATGCAGTGGTGGATGGTGGGTTTGTATGTGGGCAGCAGAGGTAGGATGAAGCATGGCAGGTAGATATGGTGGCAAAATAGTTTGAAGTGTGTATGTAAGTGTTGTTATTGGTTGAAGTTGGCCTGAAGGTCGACATAGATGAATGTGCAGTAAGTTGTAGGATGAGTTTGTTGGTGGTGGAGATGGCTAATATAGTCAATGGTAGGGTTGGATGACTGGAGAGACAGTGGTGGTATGGGTGTGTCAGTAGGATGGTGCACTGGTTGAAGAGATGTAAGGCATTGTGTGAGGTGGTTCACAGTGGTGAAGGGCCAGTAAGGGTGTGTGGAAATTATTGTTGTTCGTAGAGTGGTCTGCAGGTGAGGCAAGTGTGATATGGTGAAGTTGTATGGTTGAGTAAGGTTGTTGAGAAGGGAATTTGTTTTATTCTTCATAATTTGGATGTGAGTAGGTTGACACGTGCGCTGCGTTGAGGCCGTTGAATCCTGTTTTATTCTTCATAATTTGGATTTCTGGAAGAAGAAGAAACGGCATATGATGGTGATGAGAGGATTATGACATTAATTGTATTTGCATTTTGGTGTTTGTGTGGTAGGAGATATTGGATAGTCTAAAAAGATTATGCCTTTTTTTATTATATATAATATCTTATGCTTGCATATTGTTAGATTACGTATCTCTCGTAGTAAATCGAAAGTAGGATTGTGACCATTAATTATCTTTGTACTTTAGTGTTCGTGTAGTAGTAGTAGTAGGAAATATTAAATATTTTGTCTAAAAAGATTCTGGCTTTTATGATACAACATGAATTGATGCACATTGTCTAAACAGATGTATTATAGCGGTTATAATGAGCTATTGAATAAATTTTTTATAGCGGCAAAATGGTGTTATAAAGATTTCCAGTTCCATTGAGATTTAGCTGTATTATAGCGGCTATAATGAGCTATTGAATTAACGTACCATAGCGGCGAATTTGCGTTATAAAACTAAGCTCAACCATAGCGGCATATTTTGTGTTATAAATATTCAACAGTTTTTTATAACATGTCGATATACAGCGCTTATCAAACCGCTATGGTTGTGATTAATAGCGGCTATATGCCGCTATAAAAGATACTTTTTGTTGTAGTGGTAGCTCATGATGTCACAATGATCCGAAGGATCTAGTTGAAAGCCTTAGCTTTCGAATAAGAAACCCCAATCTCATTTTTAAAGATAAACCCATGGAAATGTAAAAGAGTTTTGAAATGACATTTAAAATTTGAAATCTTAGAGGAAGTTTTCCTTGCTAAGGATAGTGGGTTAAGGGTATTAACCATGTTTTAGTAGAAAATGATTACAAGGAATTAAATCATGGATGTTTATATTGTTATGTTTTAATCAGTTATCATGTATGCTCCTGTAATCATATGCATTTCATAATTAACCCATAACTGCATTTTATGATGTTAAGGGCCGAATAACAGGCTAGGTTGACCCAGTAGTGAATATACATTGAATTAACTCTTGTGTGAGTAGAATTGCATCTAGGAGGTCAGATGAACCAAAATATAGGATGCCCAAAGCTGATCAAAGATCATTGGATTAGATAGTTTTTAGTAAGCCCATAAAATCTATGTTATGGAAATTATTATTGGTAGATGCCAATAGGTTCTTAGTGATCTCATGAAAACTATGTCCGGAACAAGTTATTGATAGAGATCAATAGGTTCATAGTCTGCCTATGAAAACTATGACATAAAAGAAGTTATTGGAGAATCCAATAGGTTCATAGAAAGCCCATGAAAACTTTGGTTGGGTAATGTTGTTGGTAGATATCAATAGTTTCTTAGTGATCTCATGAAAACTATGTAACTAGATAGATAGTCCCTAAGCTTGGAAAAGGTTATTAGTCAGCCCATGAAAACTAATAGGTTAATAGTGACCCTAGAAACTATAACTTAAAAAATAGATAGTCAGGTAAATGGGGATGAGAAATCCAAAGCATATTGCATGTTTGCATATCATCATGATACATTTTATTATGTTATGTCTTAACCATTGTGGATGTAGGTGCACGGTATATGATTATTATAAATTGGGTTAAGATACTAGTGAGGGAAAAACCCGTTCTGCTAAGCAGCATAGTCTCACTAGATATCTATATGGTTCGAGATGGTAGGTTATTATTCACACTAGATTTTTTGTCTAACTCAAAGTTTATGTTTTCCCTTTAAACTCTCGGGTGCTCAATTTCTTTTGAGTAGTTTGAGAGTTAAGGTTTTTAAGTTCTCCTTTAGACGAATAAGCTTCCAGAGACATGTAGGAGGCAAGCTAGCTATTATTAGTTCTTTCCGTTTGATTCCACTGTGTTATTGGGTGTAATAGAAAAGTTGTTTAGTGCCTATATTTAGACTCTGATCAACCAAGGGGGCATCTCCATATGTCGCTCATGGCGTATTTTGTAATAAATTTTAATTTCTCTGAACGTGGCTTACGTATAAGATTATGTAATGAATCCGAAATGAAATGAGAATTTTTTTTTAAATTGAGTTTAATTTTTTTTATATTCATGTGTTTCTGGTATATCAATGTATCTAACATTACCGCATTTGGTCACCAAGAATTAATAACTATGTATGACGGCAGCATCTGTAGCGGTTAGTTTTGGGCCTCCAAATGGGGGATCTTACAAATCCCATATTAGTAACAGAGAGTGTGTGTTTTTCATCTAGTTTGAACATAAGGTTTTGGTTGTAGCGGGAATATGCATCCATATATGAAAGTAACTGATGTTCGCTAGTAGCATCGACTAGCCGGTTTATTTTCGATAAAAAAAGCAATCATTTAGGCAAGCTTTATTTAGGTACGTAAAGTCAGTACAAGTTCTCCACTTTCCATTTGTCCTCTTTACTAATACCAGATTAGCAATCAACTTTGGATATTGGACATCTATTATAAGCAATATCTCCACTTCTTCTTGTAAAGCATCAAATCAGACCTTATCAAGAGGCGGTCTTTTTTGCCTTGTGGGAGGATATTTGATATCAATATTTAGGCAATGAAATATGACCGAGGAGTCTATTTCTACCATATCATCATGGGACCATGCAAATACATCCAAAATATTTTGAGGAAGGTTATCTATTCCTCTCGGATGAAGGATAAAGGTAGTTTCCAATCTTAATAGTTTTGGACTAGAGCTTTGGTTCGATTCAGATTTCCTCCAGAGTTTCAGTAGCTGAGGCTTTTATGGTTTTGTTTCTGGGATCCAAATCAAGTTCAACATTTTCTTCTTCTTTGGGAACCTCTTGTATTACATGGGCATACTTTCTCTTTCAACCAAAAGATTTACTACTTTGGCCTAGTTTTATTTTGTCAAATTGTCTTTGGTCACATGGCACCTGAACTATCTTCCTTATAGTTGAATTTTTGCACCTTGGTAGGATTCTAATGAATTTTTGGCTGCATTTCATAACTTTGGAGTTGGCATTATTAACAGGTCTTCCAACTGTTTCCTTGTTTTTGGAAAAAATGCTATTTTCTTTTGGCCTAGCACCATGTTCATAAGCTGAACTTTTCCCTTTATTAACAATTTTCAAAATTTCATAATATAATTATCTTGAGACCCATAGGTCTCCTCTTCCTTACTGAATAACAACAAGCAAACTCACACCTACTCTATCTCTTGAAGCAAAAAATCATGTCATAAACTCTATGGTTAACTGATGCCATGAATGGATCAAGTTACGAAGATAGTTTTAGAATCATTTTGGTGCTGACTAGGTAAAAGTAGCTAACAAAAATTCACATTAAACTTCATCGGAGGCTCAAATAGCATGCATTTGTATTTCATATAAAGCAATGTGATCTTTAGGGTTGGTTGACCCATTATAAGATAATTTTGGGATCTCAAACCCGGGAAACTAATGGGTTTAGCCCAAATTCTCTCCATCCGGCACTATTCTTCCTCGGAAATTAGCGACTCCAAACATTGTTAAGTTTATACTCATTTTTCTCATGTTGAAAAAGCGAATCCAACTATGGGTGTTTCGATTCATAATTCGTCTATCTCTGAAAAATCGAGTATAATGAGTGTTCGTTAACTAACGATTAATATTTAAATTAATCATTTAAATATTCGATCATTACAATCGCGGGGTTTACATTCTCCTCTTCTTAAAAGAATTTCATCCCTGAAATTATTATGAGTATGAGAAAGCAACTTGATAGTCAAAAATTACTCAATTTCAGAAAATTTAGCAGTACTTTACTTTATGCTATTAACATTACGGAAAATTACAAATTAGAATGCATCACACAACTAGAAAATATGCGATAATTTATAATATTCCATACTTCCCAAAAATTCATAGCTCTTTCTAAGAAAGTTTCTCAACATTGAAATGCCAATCAAAGCATATAAGCATTTAAATAGCTATATTTTATCTCTCAAATACCTAGTTGTACTATACAAAGAGGATTAACACAATTGCAATATTATGTCAAGAGTTTAAGCATGATAAATCATATAAGCAATCATCTCAAATAAATATGCTATATCAAACTATGCAAAATGCATCTCAAATTAATATGTTACAACAAACTATGCAAGAAGTATACAATCATCTATAATAACCATGTGACCACGAGTTATGCAACAGGCAACTTTATTGTAATAACATGATATTGAAGTATGCACAATTAAGCACAGTAATTAAGCCAACCATGATCATATGTGATTATCAATTGTGGAGTAAGCACAAATGAGTAGGTGTCTAAATATACCATCGACTCCGAGTAATATCAAAAGGTAATAGACTCGTATAGATATCACCTCGACCTTTACAACGACCATGGAGGATATGATAGATTCTAACCACTATCGCTCTCTAAACATACTTCAACAAAAATTTAAAATTAGCATACAAGCAATCATCCAACAATAGTAAGCAACAACAAACAAAAAAACTATCAACAAGCAACGACAAACAACGAGAATTAATAATAACTAGCATACAAACTATCAAACATGCAAACAAGCAAAAAAAATCAACAACAATAAAAATCATCCAACAACAAAATTAAACAAAAACAACAAGTAACCGTCAAATAGTAGCAAGAAAACATGAGGAATGGCAAGCAACAAAAAACATACAAAGCAATAAAAAACATCAACAATTGATCAGCAAACAGAAATAGTTAATCATCAAGAAAGAACAGTAATATAAGCAAAAATAACCAGCATCCAAAAGTCTATACCAACACGCATGGTAATTAATATTGGTTGAAGCGTGCACATCAAACTATAAACTCACATGAGCCTGCTCGACTTTCAAGATAGAGAAAATGCTTAAGTAGTGTAACTTCTTTCATCAATACAATACCCGAAAGACTGTTAGAACTCTTGCTATAAAAAAGAGAACTTCTATGAAATGCTAGATCATCGAGTCTCAAAACTCTCGAATAAACCAAGCAACCATAGTCTTATTTTCCTTTATTTTCGAATATAACTTGGTCTCCAAAGGAGAAAACTTTACTAATTAAATCATCATTAAATGACGATCTACTAACAGTTGGGTTTGTTCGGGTTCAAATTTACCTCAAACACAAAATGTCAATAAGGATAATATACTAATTGTACTGCAACACTCGCCTAGGCAAGTGTCATCTCACCATTTAGAAGATTATTCGAATTGCCACAAAAATAGTCAAGAAATCTGTCCCTAAACTATCCAAAACGACCTTAGGTATATAACACTATAATTTACAATAATTAAAGACCATCCAAAATGACATGATGCCCATTCCAATCCTTCATTTGTTCACAAGATTTCTTTGTTAAATAAGGGTCGGCCACCTGACTCTCCTTATGTGAACCCTGATCTGGTTCCTTGGTCTGACTACTGAAAATCCTTCACACGACCAGAGTCGTGCTTTAGAAATCTCCCAGTCAACTTAAGAATTTGACTTGGATGCTCGCGTTTTAGAATCAAATTAAGAACCCTTGCCTAACTAGTGCAAATCACTAGAAACCTTGTGCTCGAATTGAGTATTGGAAACTGGTATGTGAATGGACCGATCCTTAGAAAATATCCTTTCAGGATATGGATTACTCACATTGCCTAAGGTTTACTAACTCTAAGAAAAACAAATTTAACACAAATGACTAACATCAAATTCCTATAAGTCATCTGCTCGGTCTTTGCTCATTACTGGGTATCCACCGAACCTTACTTGGACAAATCCAAGTCACACTTCATCGACAAACCCACTCAACTCGAAAGCTCATGCATCAAGTTCTAATGGTAGCAATCTTGGTCGCTTCACCTCGGTTTTGCAACTAAGGTTAATCATACAAGGTTTATCTTTATCGACCTATTATGACAGGAGTCAAGTTTAGCCTATTTACCAAGTAACTAGCACCACATCAAGCTCATCTGCCACACAAACCCTACCTCCTACCCAGCCAAAGTTCCCCATCTTCAAATTCCGAGAAATAATCTTCCTTATGAGAACATTCTCTACACCTATATCGATGGAAGCCCTCTCATGCACATGTCCAAGGCCGTGTCTAAACAATAGTCTCAAGACCCAGATATGGCTTCCCTCTAACTAAGGAAATCCCTACATAGCTTCAAAGAGTCTAAGGATGGTGGAGCTAGAAATTATGGTGCCCAAGTGCCACACCACCTTTAATGCCAACCGCATCAGCTGGAAATGTTCATGATAGGTGAACATCTTTTGCGGTAGCTAAATAGTCTCTAAATTAATCAAGCATCTCAGACTGTTCATCTGAAGTCACCAATGTACTTCGTTTGCTCATACTGATTGCCTGACAAAGATATCTTAGCAACTAGTGACAGAAGCAATTCAAAGTTCAGAAAACAAGTGGTGCATGCGGTACAATATAGTTGAAAATTAAATATATGCTCTCTCAACGTATATTCTTTAGATTGATTAACTCAAATCGATCTACTTGGTCTAAGTGTTGATTCTAGGCACTAATACCAAATGTAATAACCCGCCCTTCATAATACCCTGAAACTAGCACCGAATGACAACGTCTGACTTTCGAATACAACAAAAGAAAGATTGTCAGAAAAGAAAATTAAAACAAACATTATACTAAAGCATATCGATAGGATCTCTTAGTGGAATGATAACATATAATATACTGAATATACATGAATAGAATAGGATTACGATATATATACAAGAGACTGCACTAGTGGAAATTAATGGTAAATGAATATCATTACTAAAAGTCAGAATACATCAACCTCCATACTGATGGAATTCTCAAAGTAATATTAAGTCTCATATATAAATACATATATGTCATGAGCTAATACTAAAATCAAGTGTGTGTGTGTGTGTATGTGTGTGTATAAAGTATTGACATTTCCTCCATAAATGCTCTAATTGTCCTGAAAACACACATCTCCAAAAGAACCTAACTCCTGTACTACTCAATTGGGTACCCAACAGTTGTCATGACATAAACCGACAAAGAGAAAACACAGGTCGAAAACAAAGCTTGGTGTGAGGGGAACTATCTCAAAATACTATATATTAAAATTATACACAAATAAACATGAACTACTAAGGCACAACTGGTCCTCTCCACAATTGTGGCTTGGGGGTATTTTGGACTGTCCATAAGCAAGTAAAGTAAACTAATTGAAAAGATAGGAAGTCATACCATAACCCGGTCTTCTCCTATAATTAATGGGTCGGGATAACTAAAATAATGTGACTGAAATGTAACAACATGCTATGATAAAGGTAACCCACATCCAAAAGTAGGCGACCGTCATATAAGTCTATCACAAAGTACACAACGGTAGTAAGTGCAGCAACAACAACAACAACAGCCAAATAACAACACACACAACATGGCAATGAAAGACAACCAGGAAATACATATCAATGTCCGTCAATACTGACGGGTGGAGTCAACAATGGACATCTATCTTGATCCAATGATTCCCTTTGAGAGTTCAAGATAAGTAAAGTCGGTACCTAATCATATCATAAACCTTGAGCCACATCCTATAAAATGGGTCTCATTGGAATCTCACCGTACTTATATAATGAACATAAGTTATGATCCATTATATGTACTTGAAACCTAGTCCCAATAATAAATAGAATCATCGTACCCCTATAATGAGCATAAGTGTTATTCATTCTATTCTAATACCTAGAACCTTTGTGGATCACACCATACCCTATAATGAGCATAAGTGTTATATGATCCCATAGTAGATGATTGTTATCATCCCCCTCTAGGACATCAAGGATTTCTCAAATAACTTGTGTATACCTCTCATTAAAAAGAGAAAGAAGGTTATGTCTCACATAATACGCTATCGGGACCACAAAGGAACATCGATGTCGTATGTTTATATATGTATGCATGATGTGTGCATATATATGCACACATCAAATATAACACCGTGTAATCAAATACATCCCTCACAAAAAAAGACCGATATCTCATCATCGTCTATCTACACGGATGGACTCCATTATAGATCCGTAATCGGTAGGACTATTGATATAAGGCCAATACCATTCATCAAACAAATCTACCCCAAAGTCAAAGCCAAGTGGGATGGACTAACTTTGCTCAATCATACATGCTCACCAAACATGACCGTGTAACAAATCATTACATTGCTATCGTATTCAATCATCATTGACCGCATACGTATCATTGAACATTGCACCCGAATCCCGAGCTTTGCCTTACATCCCACTTTCCCAAGTAGCTTGGAGGCTTCCCGAAGTCATGTTGAAGCCTCGCGTCACTCTGCATCCAAATCCGGGGAGAGTCCCCCATCGAATTACAACCTGCCTGGGCTTAACTCCCAAGCAAGTAAACCATTAGTTGATCGGTGGTCTACCATCGGTCAATCGGCGGCTGGCTTTTTCTTAAGCAATAAAGCCCATGTAAGTAGCCTTCGAGTCGTCAATTCAAGTCCCGTCTTCTCCTTTGCTCTGCCCAATGAGTGGTCTAGCTCTCTTAACATGCCTTTGTCTCACCGGACCTCTTTTGGAGTCCATTTGTTGATATTTTAGAAGTGGTCTCTTAAGTATTCGAAAAGCGATTTCCATATGAATCCCGCTCTTTTTCGTATAGTCTTCCCGGGACGATTCCAATAACCCTGGCTCCTCAAATACGCCAAATGAACTCAACCAACATTCTCGCCTCACAAGGTGCCACACATGTGTCGATATATCCACTCATGCACACATATGCACACACGTATTCGCAAACACATAAAACTTCACATCTCACATTTTAAGCTTTTCCAGAGCGTTTACTCGATTCGGTACGCTGTTGCACAACTTAGTGCACCCAGTGGTCGCTATGGCTACATAAGATTGCTAAGCAACTTAATTATATACACATATGGATATTTTCATATACATACACAATTATTCACATAAATAGATTCATTAATTCACACACACACACGACCATTATCAATACTTCTAATGACCATACAAAAATTGTATTAATCATTATATAACTTCAAATACCTGTATACGTATACCTGCTCATGCACATATATGTACACGTATATTCAAGTGATTCAATTATTACTTAAATAAAAACTTACTTTATTTACAAAATCCTTTCAATAAAAGTAAAACAACTTTTTATATTATTTCATAAAATCTTATATCATTTTATAAAATACAATATTAGCTTATAAATCCATTTAAGTCTTTGAAATACTAAATCTCTTCATTTAAAATTAAATGGTCCTTTCATAAACATTTTATAAAATCTTATAACCATTGTATAAAATATTTTATTCATGTTATTTTATAAAATCGCTATTTTAAAAAATATCATTTTCTCACTATTTATAAAATAACTTATTTTATAAAATATCACTTTTATATAATTTTATAGAATCGCTTATTTTATAAAATATCCCCCTTATGCTATTTTATAAAACCACTTATTTTATACAAAATATCACTTGTATTTATAAATTTATTTTTTCACATAAAATATATTTATAAATAAACCCTTCACTTATAAAATCATTTCTTTACTTTAAATAATATTTATAAGTATTAATTAAGCTTCTTTAGTTACTTAATTAGCTTACTTAATTTTCTAAAATCATTCAAATTAGTTTTATTACTATAACAAATGGCATGCACTTAATTATGTCATCTAATTAGTCTCTATTACATTATAATACCATAAAAATTCAATTACTTAACCCATAATCTAGTTTGGAGCTTACTAACTTTTCCAAACATGATAATTAAGGGCTCAAGCGAATAATTAGATAATATAATCATGTTTATAACACAAACATAAACCTAAATCATCTCATGATATCCTCTAAATCACTCCATAATCATACATGAACAAATTAATGAAGCAAAATATGTAAATAAGGTAGGTGAATCATCCCACTCACTTTCTCTTCGATAAACCAAGCTTTTAAATCACCAAAACCCACTCTTTCCTTCTCTTGAAATTCGAGATCTAGCCCCAAGCACAATATCATGCTAATTCCTTGATGGGTTTTGTAGAGAATTTGATGAGAAGAATTATGGTGAATTTTATTTGAATTTAGAAATTTTATTTGAAGGGTTTAGGGCTTAGGAATTAGAAGTAGATTAAGGAGTAATTATGAGAAGATTAGGAGATGATGAGAAGAAATTAACATGAATGAAAAATGAATGAGAGGGAATTAAAGGAGTTAGCCACTTATAGGCAACTATTCATCCAGCACTATTCATGATAATTAATGGGCTTAACCTAAATTCTCTCCATCCAGCACTATTCATCCCCGAAAATTATCGACTCTAAACATAGTCAAGTTTATACTCATTTTTTTCACGTTGTAAAAGTGAATTCAACTACGGGTGTTTCGAGTTCCAATTCGTCCATCTTTGAAAAAATGAGTACAATGGATGTTCTGTTAACTAACAATTAATTTTTAAATTAATCGTTTAAATATTCGATCATTACGACTATGGGGTGTTATACCATATGTCATCTACCGAACATTCTACCTAACTATTCTCTTTTAAGTCTTTTGCTTAGCTGTTTACTAAGATGATATCTCAACCAGCCACCTTTTAGCAATTAATATTGCTTATTACATTGTCATCGGTGTATTTAGTTCTATTCTCGGTCATCTTAAGCCTTTGCATCGATCATTGTCTCCCAAAGCCATTAGTCCCGGTTTACACTTTCTCTCGAGCATTACTTTTCTTTCAGCAATCACTACCCTCGGTTTCGTATAGGAAAGCCTGTTATATTTAGTTTTTGTGAATTTTGAAATTAATCTTTAATTTATCAAAAATCACCTCCTATATTCATATTTCCTCCTTAACCATTGACTGCCTTTGATCCTCGGTTTAGGCCTTTGGTTTACCAACCTAAACCTCGAACTTTGTTCTTCCTAACATTTCCACTTAAGTCTTTATACATAAGGTTATTTAAGTTACGGTTTAGATCCACCTCCTTTGATACTGTCCTTCGATACATGTTGGAAACTATTCCTACACATTTGCCACTAACTTTCCACATGTCGACTACTAATTCATTTGATTTAGTCCTTTCTCACTGTTATTTAGTAACTTGCTGACATGTTCAACATAAAAAGTGGATCAGATTTATTAACCCAATATAGAATACTTGTTTTTATTAAAACGCCTTCCGGCAATAAATATTTACCTTCTAGCCCCTTATTATAACCCTTCGGTTATGTTTATTGTCTTTCAAAAATCACACAAATTGTCTTTAATGATTTGTAATAACATTAATCATGATTCGTTCATTCATGATTCCTCAATCTCCCCAGCTTCTATCCATTTTACATATTATATGGCCATCTAATAATCCATAACTATTTAATTTCTTAGGGAAAATTCTATAAATCAAAACCCATTTCTAATATGTCCATTATCGTATAAATTCTCAACCTTTAAAGATCTCAAGAAGTACAAAATTATTCAATAAGAAACTTAGCCATAAGAAATTCAAAGAAGAAATAAGAATTAAAGAATATATTACTCACTTAGATTCCTAGTTAATCAAGTCTTTAGTTCTCTTAGCTTCAAACCTTCTTTTACAGCTTCTTCTTATTTAGGTCGCAAGCACCATTAAAGAACTCAAGCTTTTGTTTTAGTTTTGAGAATATAATGAAAAGGAAAGAGGGAGGTGGTTATCTTTATCCCGATAATTGGGTCTTCGATTCACCATTTCTTTTTCCTTATAGATTAGTTAGTTTTACCGGTTGCGCTTAATTTCTCATTTATCTTGGATTTTTAAATACAATTTTCCTACTGTCACTTGATTCACCCAAGAATAATTAGTAAACAAGCATCCCAAGAGTATTTACTCCTTTTCATTATTTCAATTTTCATATTATTCTAATTAACTACTTAATTAATAATTAATTTATGGGGTGTTACATGCTTCTACCTTATAAGAATTCATCCTTGAAATTCAAACAAGGTACAATAATAAGTTATATGCTTTCTCATGCCTACATTAACATGCATACACATGAGTTCTTCACCCAAGTGTCTCAATCAGAATGTATTAACGCTTCTACCAATACATAACAAAGTCAATAGTAAAATCACACCTATATATGGCATATAACCGAGCATAGCTAACACACATGCTAAGCTAAATAAACAACCCGGGATAAGCCCTCTTGAATTTATCTTCTATTTTCCAAGTACAATCATCCCGATCCTCGCTCCACAAGACTTTAACAAGCTTTACCTCCTTGTTCCTAAGCTTGTTGACATCCCAATCTACAATCCAAATAGGTTTTCTTATATGGGTCATGTCTGGTTCAACAACCAAATCATCTATAGCCCTCGGAATCATAACATCCTTTGGGTCTCGGATACACTTCCGTAAATGTGATACATGAAACACATATGGACTCGGTATAATTACTCGGTAGATACTCTCAATAAGCTACTTTACCTATCCTCTCAAGTATTAGGAATGGGCTAACAAATCTCACGCTAATTTTTTGGCTTTTCTGAACCTTATAGTGCCTCTCATAGGTGACACTTTCACAAACACATGACCAGCAGATATATATGTTCTATTATATTTTTCTATTTCACTGTGGGTATATGTAGATAGCTCTCTGATATACTTATGTTTATTTCAGGTTACCAACACTAACGATCCGTACTCTAATAGACTTGGGTTTCAGTTTTAGTCGAAATTCGAGCCATTAAGGTATGGGTTGTTGCAATTACTTTACTTTCAGAAATCACTACCTTCGGTCTCATCTAGGAAAGCCTATTATAGTTTAGTTTCGAAGATTTATGCAACTAATATTTAATTCATTTAGAATCACCTCCACTACCCATATTTCCTCCTTAACCGTCGACTGCCTTTGGTCCTCGTTTAAGGCATTGGGTTTACCAACCCCAGCCTCAAACTTGCATTTCCTAACATTTCTACTTAAGTCTTTATTAACTCCTTCGGCATTGCCCTTCGGTACACATTGTAAACTCTTCCTGTAATCTGCCACTAACTTTCCACATGTCGACTTTTGATATGTTTGACTTGGTCATTTCTAACTGTTATTCAGTACTTTGTTGACTTGTTCAGCAGAAAAAGTGTATCAGTTTATTAACCCAATATGAACTACTTGTTTATATCAGAACACCTTCCGGCAAAAGTTATTTGCCTTCTGACTTCTTATTATAACCCTTCAGCTATGTTTATTTTCTTTCAAAAATCACGCAAATCATCTTTAATATCTATAGTAACGTTAATCATGATTCATTCATTCATAATTCCTTAATCTTCCTAGTTTCTACTCATTTTCCATATTATATGTCCTAATAATCCGTAACTATTTATATTCTTAAGGAAAAATTCTATGAGTCAAAAACTCATTTCCTATAGTTTGTGTCCATCATAATATAAATTCTCGACCCTTAAAGATCTCAAGAAGTACGAAAATCATTCAATAAGAAACTTGGCCATGAGAAATCCAAATAAGATGGAAGGATTAGAGAATATATTACTTATATAGATTCTTAGTTAATCAAGCCTCAAGTTCCCTTAGCTTCAAATTTACTTCTACATCTTCTTCTTGTTTAGGACCCAAGCATCATTAAAGAACTCAAGCTTTTGGTTTAATTTTGAATATTTAATGAAAATAAAAGAGGGAAGTAATTATCTTTATCCTAAATTCATAACTGGTTCGTCGGCCCAACGTTTCATTTTCCTTATAAATTAGTTAGCTTAAACGGTTGCATTTAATTTCTCATTTATATTAGATTTTCTGCTAGAATTTTCCTACTGTCACCTTATTCACCCAAGTATAATAAGTAAATAAACAACCCATTGATACCTTTCATTATTTCAATTTCCTTATTCTCCTAATTAATTACTTAATTAATTATTAATTTATGGAGTATTATAGGAATGTCATGCACCCACACTGCAAATCCAATCGATTGCCACCAAATTCAATCGACTAGTTATGGGTCTAGTTGATTGAACTAGGTCGTTGTTGGCCTATTTCTTTATGGGTTGGAAACCCTACAATTTTGACCTTATTCAGTTGACTAACCACCAAATTCAGTTGACTGAAAACCTATAGGATTGGTAGCCTGAACCTTGATGGGGTGAAATCCTCTAAAGGAGTTCATCCCACCTCTTTACTTCACGCTACTGTCGTCCTGACCTTCCTTGCCTCAATGTTATGCCTCTGGCATGGTGACCATGCGACCACCCACTACCTTCCGTGCTCGAGTTCGTAAAATCGATGATCTACCATGAGATGAACGCCACCAAAGGCAATTCGATGAACCATTCTAGAACTCCGACACTTACAACCACATACCAATTGTGAAGTGTCTAACGAATCCCAATACAAGCATAAAAAAATACATTAATCATACACAAGCAATGCTAACACACAACATTAATTTATAACTTAATTCAGTATCCAATTCAATGTTTCATTCAATCTAACTTACTTAATCAAGCAATCAATTACCATCATTCAATCAAGAGGCAAAGCACTCACTGTTAAGCCCTAACTAACAAAGTAATTAAACAAACATAAAAGTAGCAAAGGAAATCATATGTAGCAGGGAATCATTCCTACTCACCCAAGGTAGAAAAAAATTCCCCGCTATTTCTTGAAACTCATTTGTCCAAATCTCTATTTCAGAAATTCTGAAATGAATGCTTTAATTAGGGAAATCTGATAGGCATTGTATTGTATCTAATTTGAATTTAAAGTATTTTAGGTGAAGATATTAAGGGGTTACAGAGATTGTAAGGAGAGGTAGGGATTAAGCAAGATAAAGAAGAGGAAAAAAGGAGATAAAAGTGAAAATGAGAAAGTAAGACCCCAATTTTTAGAATTTTCTTTTAAAAGCTTTTCCTTGAATTATTTACAAGTTTGCCCCTCCCAATCTGATTTCTTCCATTCTCTGATTGCTTTGAGCCATATATTTTTTACAAACATAAACGACGTTCAAAACACAATGAAACTAGTTCCGAGTCCTAATTCCATTATCTTCAAAAGTTTGACTTTTATGTCCAAAATTACTTGTAACTCGATTAAACCCGTTTTAACTCATTAAAATGATCTGGGTCATTACACGTTATTTGACGTGCAAATATTGTGCAAGGTCATCCAAATTCATTTTCTCATTCTTATGCTTTAATTATTTTCTTAGATCTTTACAAGAAGGAGAAATTTGTCTATAGCGGTATATATCTTGATCTCGTTTTCCATACCCATATTATAACGATTGAACCAATTCATAATATGCATAATATCATCGAATTTTTCTACCACTTACCTAGCGTCAACTAGTTTACAATAAAAAATTTATGGCAATAAACTTCTTATTATTTTTGTGTTGCGTCCTACATTAGATACTTAGCATCTAACGCAATCCAAACACCATTTACAGTCGGTTTATTATAGTACATGTCAAACATTTGTTTTTATCCACTGCATTATAGATGTGTAATTTGCAAAATAATCAACTTGCCCTTATTTCATCATTGCTCTCGTCTCATCAATTGTTTCATCTTCCTTTTTGATCATTTTTAGCATTATCAAAGTAGTTACGACTAGAAGTCTAGCCAATAAGAATTACATCTTCTTTTCCAACAGATAAACTAACGTCATCAAATATTTCAAGCTTTTTAAAGTTACTATCAATTTTTTTAGACTGTTTAATGTCATTATTTCATAATAACATCTTAAGATTGGTAATTGGTAGTTCCAAACCGGTGAGTTATCGATGGTTGAAATGAAAATAGTATTGATAAGAATAAGAAATGGCATTTGTTTTAAGGTGCGTTGATGAGTTGTTGTTCCTTAAGCTGATTTATTTCCTTCACCACTAAATAATTAAATGAGTGGCTGCATAGAGATATGGTTAATTCATCTTGAAGATATAATGAAGCACAAGAGTAAATCTCTTTACCCTATTACATTCGTGCAAACGAAATTGGTTCATCTCCACAGTTCAAATACCATAATGTCGAGCTTGTAATTTCTAGTGTTAGAAAGTGTAACAATCCGCACCTTAATAGGCTCAAATTTTTGACTAAATCTAAAACCCAAGTCCATTAGGGTACGCATCATTGGTGTTGGTAACTTGTAATTAACATAAGTATATTAGAGAGTTGTCTATACAGACTCACAGCAAAATAGTAAAATATAATAACACACATATATATCGACTAAAGCTACACCTTGGATATCTAATCGTCTTGTCAGTGCAAAGCATGAATGAGAAGACATGTCCACCTACTGTTCTCGTCTTGTACTATAATCATGTCCCACTAAATCTATCATGTGGATTGTAATGAGGAGGTAGTCAGAACAATGTTTTGATGACTAGTAAATTGAATACTTTATCTATAACACTAGTTTATGTCGATTGATTTCCATTTAAGTGTTATATTTACTATTCAAGGATTAGTCATTTAATTCCATATGCGCATACAATATATCCAACTTACTCCAAGACATAAGTATCTATATCTGTAACTTACTCTAAGGTATAAGTACATATATACATAACTTACTCCGAGATATAAGATTTATACATGTATATACATATATATCAAACTATGGGCTAAATAGCCCTACAAGTTCTACTCCATGACTATAAAAGTGGGTACACGCAACTATGAAGTATAACAACATATCTACCGTCCAATCATATCCTAACGATGTAAGAGGAAATACCCAAACTTCTTAATACCCTTAAATTGAGAAATAGGCAAACCCTTCTATCATTTACTGCCTAACCCCAGGTGAGCCTCTCCTATCCTAGTAATCCCTGGCTGCCATCTTAGTCCTCTTGTAGGCCACTTAGTACTTGTTGAATAGGGAAGAGACAGACTCCCAATAGTCATTTAATACCTTAATCCCGAAACAGGCCTCCCTAAGGGATTCCCTCTAATGCATATAAGCGATAATCTCGACCATCTAATACGCAACTATAAGATAACCTCGATCAGTTAATACTTCTTATATATGGAGGAGGTAGACCTTAACACAGCCGTTTAATAACTCAAACCTCGAAGCAAGCCCTTTGATATATTTTTCCTAAACCTATACGCAAATGTATATCCCTACAGGTCCTATAGTTGGAGATGTCCCACATCAGTAGTATGTATACACAACCGCTAGTAGCCCCTTGCGGAGGGCAGACTTCCGTTGTGTAACTCTGCTGACCTCGCATCTCAACCCATACTAAACCAAGTTATTTGTAATTAATCTAAGTATTGGACTAGATACACTAATTCACGCCCGTCGCAAACGATTATTGAGGTCATATAATTTCGACTATATAAATTATTATGCCTCTTAAGTTCATTATTTATTCATATTCATTTATCTACTTTTTATGACTTCTCCTTATTTTATTAGTTTATTGCCCTTATTTCTCCTTTCCATTAATATTATTAATTATATTTATATATCATACCTATTCAATTTTTTTTACCATTTCCGTATTTGGCCTCTGTAATTAAATTCATTAAATGGTTCACTACCCATGTTGACTTGATTACAGTAACGTCTTACACCTTAATTTTTTACCTTATTCATATTTAACGTTTTAGTTATAATTAATATGATAATGTACAATTAATTGCACATCATCGTATGTATTAATGTTGTAATAGACGTTTATTTATTTAGTTCTTAAACTTATACTTTACTTTATATGTATAATTGATAAACGAGATTATTTATATTTCTATGTATAAATTTTTAGTTTCCACAATTAGAGATTTCTGGAAATACTCTTATGTGTGAATTTCCCAGAAATATTTATTTCCACATTTTAGTGCACTAAAATCGTATCTTTCCCAAAAAGAAAATGTTACCATTACAACTTTCCATAAACTACCAAAAGTGAGATTGTGTTGCGTTTGCAATTACAAGGAACTATCTCTTTTTATTTTTATTAAAATAGACAGTGTAAACTACAGAAAAATATCACTACTTTGCATATCCCTTTCCACTGGATATATGAATATTCCTTGTTATTTCAAACGACACATTTTTCATATATAACCATGAAGTTGCAAAGTTTATGGAAATTCACATGACAATTAGTATAACTAGATTGTACATTTCATAATTCCAATGAATTAAAATACAGCAATTTGAATCCCAAATCAAATTAAAGCATCTCCAATTGATGATTATCAAGTTTAATAATTTACACCCCAAATAACCAATATCTGGAATAAACTACCCAATTCTATAAATATTATAATCCATAAATTTTAGGGACTATTCTCCCCAAATTCCAAATCTATGGTGTATGTACTATTTTATCAAAGTTTTTTAATTTATTGAATATGTAACCAAGGATTTCAAATTAGATTAATTCATTTGGGCCTGCAATTCAATGGCTTTTACATATGTATAATAAAAAAATAGAATTTCAACGATATAAATGTAGTATTATGTAAATACATAATTTTTCACTCAACTTATGGCTTTCAAATCTCTAGATCCAAATCCATTCTTCTTACTTGACTCATTTTTCTTCTCAACCATACACACACACACACATAAACACACACCATTAGAATTACAAATCTGAGAGGTGATTTGAGTTGAGTGGGGTTTAAATTTAAATATCTAAACTTGCATCTTTAGCAGAATTAATTCACTCCTTCTCTTCTTCTCTTTTATTTTGTGTCCTTCTACAACATATATGTGTATATATATAGTATTTTTTATAATTTATAGAAATAGTGGAGAACGAGAAATGGTAGAGCTCCACTGCTTAGTTTAGAAAATATGATAAGAAAAGTTAAGAGCTGGACCTATATTTATAGGCACTCGAATCAATTCTATCGGTTAGATTAAAATGTATAAAACCCGTGTCGTTTAGGCCAAGACAAACACTAGCTGTCACAACGTTGACCGGTCCCTTGTAGGTGGTTGACCACTTGATGGGCATATTTGTTAACGTTATTATATTTTATAATATTTACGTTCTTATTTGTCCTTTTGAATTATTTCCAATCCAATTCTTCAAACGTTGACAACTTCTCTGGTTGAACTCCGATCGTGAAGCTTTATGTATGAAAGTTGCTTCGAAAATCGTCACGAACACAATGGTCCAAGTTTCGTAGCCAAATTTTGGCGTTTACTCAAATTTCATTTTTGAGCTTTAATGATTATTTATTAATTCTTTTTAATTAATTACTGTTTATTTTATGGATGTTACAGAAACTCTGATATAATTTCTATAATAACGAAAACAGAATCAAGAGTTAGGGTGGTGATTAAACCCGACCCGACGGGCCCGGGTTTGGCCTGACCCGATGGGTCTCAGTTCAAAGCAGGTCGGGTTTTGTAGGATCCAAATTATACACATTAAAACATAGACCCGACCGGACCCAAATTTCATTTCTACTCAGGTCGGATCGATTCGAATCAATTTGGGTAATAACACTAAAAACATATATATTAATGATTTTTGGTCGAGTCTTTTGGGTTGGGTCGATTTAGACCTATTTGGGTAATAACACTAAAAGAAGCATATATATTAATGATATTTGGTTGGGTCTTTCAAGTTTGGTTTGATCATTTTTTATGGTATTTTTTATCTGTAGGATCGTTTTCACCCTCGAGGGGGTGAATAAGGTGATACTAATAATAATAAAATTAATGCGAAAATAAAAAAATATCACAGATAATAATGCAGAGTAGATCACACACAAATTTACCCAGCTTCGGAAAAACCCTGCCTACGTACTACCCCTAAGGTTTCTACTAGAAATTAAGTAGTCAGACACTTACACACGTAAACTTGCGACACCCGCTAATGACTAACCTAACTCTACGCTCAAAACCCTGTCACAACTCAGCCACTGAGTTGCGAATTCTCGAACTACACCACCGTAGTTCGTAACCTAGTCACACGACTAGAGAGTTACACAATTTTAATAAGGAAAATTACAAAATAAATAAAAATACTAAACAAAACCCTAATTTAACACTTTAAGCCCAATATGAAATAAAAGGCTGGCCTAAACAATAATTAGTGCTGTAAAAAATAAGATGCATGTTCCCTTTTCTTTTTCTTCTATTATGCGGTTGCCTTATTTGTTCCTCTTTAAAAAGGAATTAGGGTTTTCCTTAATTGAAACGCCGCTTTATGATCAATCGATTTTTTAGAGGAATTTGCTTTGCGTCCTTTGTCAATCGACTTCTGCCTTGAGCGCATGCGCGGTTGCTTCAATTATCGAGTTCAAATCAAAGCTTTGAACTGGTACATGAATTGCCTTTATTTACTTTCATTGATATGCTTGAACTCGAATCTATGAATGCCGATGATGATATGGGATTAAATAGGGATAAAATCCCTAAATATACGGTCGTATATTTCTTTTCGACTTCTTCGAAAATTATGCTCGACCATTTGATTTTTGCTTGAATGCTTGTGAATGGCCTGACTTGTTCATCTCTGATAAATTTGAATTTTACTTGAATCGGTTCCATTATTTTTGGCATTTGAATTTGTTTCTTGTTCTTTTCCTCTATGACTTCGGAGAGTAACTTATTAATACGTGTTATTACCTCTGTTCCAATCTTCGCTGGCACTATGACTTCTTCAATTCACGTTATCGGCTTTGACTATGGCATTTTGAATTTTTTAGATAAAATTGACTTCGACTTCATTCAAACTGCTACCTTGATATTTTTTTCGAACTGCACCACTGGATTTTCGAAACTTGACTTGTTAAGTTCGAACTTGTTCTGCTACCTTGATTTTTGTTCGAACTATTGCCTGGTTCATGTTGAAGTTGTTTTGCTTGAATCTCTACTGTTATGTTCTTTTCTACTTTGAGTTTGGTATTTGAATATTTGAGATAATTTATTGGGTTGACGTGATTTTTGACTTCGACTTGTTTATTCAATCAGTGAATTCGAATATTGCTCTGACTTGTTCATTTGTTCCTTATCTCTTCTAATTTTGTTCAAAACTTTACTCACGGCTTCACAGTAACCTACTGACCTTGTTCTTGACCCATGGCGTGCTTTTCCATATGACCTTTTATTGAAAGTATTTGACTTTGTTTTAAACTGCAACTTATTGCTCTGCTTCCAGTTAAATTGGTCTTCTTGTGGCTATGAGTTGTTTGGCGGTTTCATGAGTATGTTTTCATCCCTCAATGCTTGCATGAGAACTTGTTTCTACTGTTAGTAACTATGCACATACAAACATGTATATACATACATATATATATATGTATGTATATATGTGTATAATTATTGTGCCTATCCACTTGGTCGAGACTTGAACTCTTTTGTAGTTTTGAATTCTTATTGCATTGTGTTATTTGTTGCTCTTGAAGCCGGTTCATGTTTTCATGTTGGTTTTGTTACTGTGCTAGTGTGGGTCTGGTCACTTCAGTTATTCTGGTCTTGTTTTGTATGTTTATTTAGGTTTGGTTAAATTATGAGCCTTCATGTGTGAGCATTTATGTTTTGGTTGACACTTCACATGTATGCTATCACTGCTCTGTTGTGATTTTCTCGGAGTCTGGTTCAAGCGTTCATGTGTATATTGATTTGAAAATTGCCTTGATACATTTGTACATACTCCTATCGGGTGTGGTTCACTCGAGTCTAGTTATTTGAGTGTGTTCATGGCTTCATGCTTTAATGTCTGGTGCTCTCTGGTCTGATTCATGTTTGATTCATTATGTTTTATGTTGGTCAAGTCTAGTTGTTGCAGTCTGAAGTCTTGTGTACACTTCATTCTTGTGCCTCTTGTTGTGATGGTCTTGATGAATATGCACTTGTATGTTTTGTATTGTTGTGGCTTTGTGTTTTGTTTCACTTGCTCTTATTTGGTTCGCCTGAACTACATGTTCTTGTGCCATATGAGCTCTGGTCTGGTGGGGTGTTGTTGCCTTTGATCATTGCATTCTGAAGCTTTTTGTTCCATGGTTTGCATCCTTGCTTTGATCTTGTTTGTAGTGTGCTTTGAATTACTTTATTTTGAACTACCATGTTCACTGTTTGGTGGCATGATGCACTTGAGTTGAATCCAGTTTTTACTTGGGGTTGACCTCGTGCTCACCTGTCTCTGTAGTTTTAACAAGCAAGTGTATATCGGTGTACACGGCCTTGTGGCATGTACAGTGATGCACTGTGCATGTCACAAGTTGTTCGTGTATGATGAATTCAAAAGAAAATGATGACGAACAACCCAAATAACTAAGGCAAATAATATTTTCAAACACACACTTCATTGTACACTGCAAAATATTTCTTTTTCAATTTTACTGCGCCAGTGTTTATTTTGCAGATAGTTCAAATGCTGGATTCAGGCTGGAACATAGTTGAAGATAAAAATATGAGTGTTGAGTTACTATGTAGTGATGTTTAAATTGTAAAGTGAAAATTGTTTTGTAATTGAAATTGTGTAAATGTAGTAGGAGCTCAAATTTGTACTATTTGAATTTGTAATAAAATATTTGTTTGAATAAAATATTTGTTTGAATGTGAATTATGTGTTATTTATTTTATTCAACAAATATTTATTTAATTATGTGAAAAAAAAATAGTATAATAACAAATACATTTAAACGAATATATATATGTTTATTATCATCAAACAAAAATTATTGGTTATTGTACTCTACAATCTCCCCCTTTTGATGATAACAAACATATATTTAGATTTTGACTCTATTAAATGTATTTGATTTTGATGAATTCCATTTGCTCCCCTATTTGAATGCTCCTCCTACACCAAAGCTCCCCCTTCACATATGCATGAAAATAAATAAATAATATGCAAATGAACCTAGATGGAAATATGCAAATAAAAAATATGACTTGACTTATTTACCAAAATATTAACTTCTCTCTCTCCCTTTTGTTATCAGCAAAAGAGTAATAGTGTTAGAAAAATAGAGATAAAGTGATAGACATTAATACAACATTAATACCTAATCGAGTATAAATATTAAATTTCAATAAAAAATCAAACAAAAATCATAAATACTCTATTAGACGCATATTCCACTTTAGAGTGATAGGGGTGATGTTGATATATAAACCATATAGTTGTATCTATTTGTGATATATTTATGATAGGAATTTTAATACTTACTAACCATGCATAACCATTAGGACTTTTAAATGTGATTAGTAGCAGTCTCAATTTAAAAAAAAATGAATTTCAAGTATCTTCTAACCACGCATAACCGTGAGGACTTTTAAATGGGATTAGAATCAACTTGCCTATTTAATAATCAATTTTGATATGTGTTCCATATATGCATAACTGTGAGGACTTTTAAATGAGCACGAAAGCACATAATCAAAGATTCCAATTGTTCACCCATGCATAACCGTGAGGACTTTTAAATGAGAGTGACTACTTTTGAATAATTTTATTGCAAAAAAAATGAATAATTTCCTGTTAAAATACCACATTTTGACATGCTATATTGGATTTTTATGAGTGATGGTCGTTAGAAATATGATAGAAATAGAGATGGTCATGGAATTTTTACCAATCAAAGTTATTAAAAATTTTGTTTAAATTTTTAAAGGAATTTATTACATATACTGTCTCAAGTTATAATGTATGATTAATATCAACACTCATCACATTTTTTCAATCACTATTTTCCTTTTCGATAATCTGAAGGGAGTCAGATTAGTTTGTATAGGCATTTAAGATCAAATATAAAATCAAATTTCTGAAATGCCTAAAATGAGATGAAGTCAACAAAAACTATTTTCTGAAAGGGGTTTTGTAAAAAATGTTTATCAATTGAAAATCAGTTGAAATGATAATTATGCCGATATTTTCTTTGAAAAAAAAATGTGATGCAACTAACAAATGTCTCAACATAAAACGCGTTTCACTAGTACTTTTTCTATCAACTAGTCTACCAGTGTAATCTGCATCTGAATTCCCTTTTGACTCAAAGTTATCATTAGAGAGATATCATAGACTAAACCGTGAAATGTGCAACAAATACCTTATAATCATTTTACAGCATTTAAAATGAGATTCATTTGGATATTATTGAAACTGTGTACACAAGTAAGCAGAGAACACAATGTCTAGAAGTAGTAAGATGAAGAAGTGATCAATCATACCTCGATGTTTCTTTTTGATCAACTACCTTACCTTTTTCATCCTTGACAATTTAATTGTGTTGCTCAAATTTTCTCAGTTGATCGTTGGCTGATTGAAATCTGATTATGGTGCAGATTTTAAACATATAATACATCGTTTGACCCATTTTGACTCTGCCACCTTTGTACTTCTCTAGGCTAAGGAAACTTTGATTTGTTGTCTGTTGTGTGCCTGGAACAGCCAGAATCCAGGTACCACTCTTGTTGTTCCTTAGCCTGCCACCATATCTACACGAAAAAAGTTTTTTGTGACCTATTTGTTTTTATAGGTCCATGATTGTTAGTGACAGAAGATTTTAAAAAATAAGTTTGTGTAGACCCAAGAGAATCTATGTTAGTTCCTTTTGGTGCCCAGATTTGTTTAATTCTAAGGGATTTTACATTTGTGCCTTTAGGAACCCAAATTGGTATGGTTTTCACGTGTTTGGGTCTAAACTAGCAATTGTTGTGATTGTGTCTAATTTTTTTTACAAATCGTGCACTTGGAATTGACTTTATTAATTTCGCTTCTAACATGTTCAGATTAAGTATACCCAAGTCCTTGTCTAACAGTATTGACAGTTGGTTTCCCTAATAGCATATTTAGTGATTTTTCTCCTTTAGAGAATTTCCCTAAGTTGTAGACAATTGTTGGACTTGTGTTTTGAGAGATTCATTTTCATTCAACAACAGAGTGCACTTTTTAATAGAATTTTCTCTCCTAGTATTTTCACTTTCTTTCAAAATCAGAATTTCATTTTCAAGTGATTTAATTTTAATTTCTGATTTTTTAATCTCTTCTTCAAATGATGGACACTTATCACACTTAGGACTCTTATTTCGATAGTTTTTAACCAATTGATCAAGCTGTTTATTTAGTTCTATCAAACTATCTCTTTGTGATTGAATTTTAGCGTACTTCTCCCTAAGTCGTTCAAAACAGCCATTTACTTCGTGAAAATATATAAGTAATTCTGAGTGAGTAAGTTTTGATACCTCGCTTGGCTCGTCATCATCCCTATCACTTATTTCTCCTCGAAGTCACAGTTTTGCTTTTTCATTTTCACTGCCAGTGCTTTCATCTTTATCTTCATCACTTTCATCCCAAGTGGCTGCAAAACTTCTCCTTTTTGATTTCTTTCCTTTGCTGAGTCGATTATGAGGACAATTTGGCTTAATATGACCGGGTTTATTGCAGTTGTGACAAATGATCTCCTGCTCTTCTGAGTTGTCTAGTACTTTGACCATTGTGTTTTTCAATTGTTGATTTAGATCTGGATTTTGGTATTTGTGGTTCCACCTTTTGAATCTCTTTATTAACAGTGCCAGTTCAGCTGCACCATCATCATCATCTTCACTTTCAGTTGTTCCTTTGAGGGCTATTGATTTCTTTCGAGTATCACCTCCTTCACGTTCTTCCTTGAATTTCATTTCTAGCTCATAAGTGGTGAGATTTCCAATGAGTTCTTCAACTTTAACTTGTTTCAGATCTTTTGATTCTTGAATAGCAGTCACTTTTGCTTCAAATTTTCATGGAAGAATTCTGGGGATTTTTCGAACAACTTCTAGCTCTGTGTACGGTTTTCCAAGTGATTTTGATTTGTAAACGAGATTAGATAGTCATCCATACATTCCTTTGACAATTTTATCCTTTGCCACTGTGAAGTTTTCGTATTCGCTACTGAGCATGGCAAGCTGAGATTCTTTGACTTGGGTGGTTCCTTCATGAGTCACTTCAAGTGTGCCAAATTTCCTGCACAGTTAGACAATGTGAGACACGATTAAATTCAATTTGATCTAATGAACAAATAATAGAATTCATAGCTTTAGCATTAGAATTTTGCAATTTATTTTCTAGATCTGTCCATTGATCCATAGGTTTTTCAACTTCTTGATTATCTACCATAATTGTCGGTGTCCTATATCCCGATTCAACAATATTCCAAGCATCTATGGTTTTCAGAAAAATTTTCATTCTATTTTTCCAGTAAGCATATTAACCATTGAACATGGGTGGTCTAACTATGGACTGAACCTCAGCAAAAGCATTATTAAAAGAAGTCGTTTAAAAAATCAAATTTTTAAAACAAAAATTGGTTTTTGAAAAATCAAATTTTTAAAACAAAAAATGGTTTTTATTCCTAGCTCTGATACCACTTGAAGGATCGTTTTCACCCCAGAGGGGGGTGAATAGGGTGATACTAATAATAATAAAAATTAATGTGGAAATAAAAAAAATCACAGATAATAATGCAGAAGAGATCACACACAAATTTACCCAGCTTCGGCAAAACCCAGCCTACGTTCTGCCCCCAAGGTTTCTACTAGAAATTAAGTAGTCAGACGCTTACACACGTAAACTTGCGACACCCGCTTATGACTAACCTAACTCTACGCTCAAAACCTTGCCACAGCTCAACCACCGAGTTGCGAATTCTCGAACTACACCACCGTAGTTCGTAACCTAGTCACACGACTAGAGAGTTACACAATTTTAAAAAGGAAAATTACAAAATAAATAAAAATACTAAACAAAACCCTAATTTAACACTTTAAGCCCAATATGAAATAAAAGGCCGGCCCAAACAATAATTAGTGCTGTAAAAAATAAGATGCTTGTTCCCTTTTCTTTTTCTTCTATTATGCGGCTGCCTTCTTTGTTCCTCTTCAAAAAGGAATTAGGGTTTTCCTTAATTGAAACGCCGCTTTATGATCAATCGATTGTTTTGAGGAATTTTCTTTACGTTGCTTTGTCAATCGACTTCTGGATTGAGCGCATGCGTGGTTGCTTCAATTATCGAGTTCAAATCAAAGCTTTGAACTAGTACATGAATTGCCTTTATTTACTTTCGTTGATATGCTTGAACTCGAATCTGTGAATGTCGATGATGATATGGGATTAAATAGGGATAAAATCCCTAAATATACGGTTGTATATTTCTTTTTGACTTCTTCGAACGGCCATTTGATTTTTTCTTGAATGCTTGTGGATAGTCTAACTTGTTCATTTCTGATAAATTTGAATTTTACTTGAATCGGTTCCATTATTTTTGGCATTTGAATTTGTTTCTCATTCTTTTCCTCTATGACTTCGGAGAGTAACTTGTTAATACGTGTTATTACCTCTGTTCCAATCTTTGCTGGCACTATGACTTCTTCAATTCACGTTATCGGCTTTGACTATGCATTTTGAATTTTTTAGATAAAATTGACTTCGACTTCATTCAAACTGCTATCTTGATTTTTTTTTGTTCGAACCGCACCACTGGATTTTCGAAACTTGACTTGTTAAGTTCGAACTTGTTCTGCTACCTTGATTTTTGTTCGAACTATTGCCTGGTTCATGCTGAAGTTGTTTTGCTTGAATCTCTACTATTTTGTTCTTTTCTCCTTTGATTTTGGTATTTTAATATTTGAGATAATGTATTGGGTTGATGTGATTTTTGACTTCGACTTGTTTATTCAATCGGTGAATTCGAATATTGCTCTGACTTGGTCATCTGTTCCTTATCACTTCTGATTTTGTTCAAAACTTTACCCACGGCTTCATAGTAACTTGGTGACCTTGTTCTTGAGCCACGGCGTGCTTTTCCATATGACCTTTTATTGAAAGTATTCGACTTTTTTTTGAACTGCAACTTATTGCTCTGCTTCCAGTTAAATTGGTCTTCTTGTTGCTTTGAGTTGTTTGGAGGTTTCATGAGTATGTTTTCATCCCTCAATGCTTGCATGAGAACTTGTTTCTACTGTTAGTAACTGTGCACATACAAACATGCATATACATACATATATATGTATGTATATATGTGTATAATTATTATGCCTATCCACTTGGTCAAGACTTGAACTCTGTTGTAGTTTTGAATTCTTGTTGCATTGTGTTATTTGTTGCTCTTGAAGCTGGTTCATGTTTTCATGTTGGTTTTGTTACTGTGCTTGTGTGGGTCTGTTCACTTCAGTTATTCTGGTCTTGTTTTGTATGTTCATTTAGGTTTGGTTCAATTATGAGCCTTCATGTGTGAGCATTTATGTTTTGGTTGACACTTCACATGTATGCTATCACTGCTCTGTTGTGATCTTCTTGGAGTCTGGTTTAAGTGTTCATGTGTATATTGATTTGAAAACTGCCTTGATACATTTGTACATCTCCTATCTGGTGTGGTTCACTCAAGTCTAGTTATTTGAGTGTGTTCATTGCTTCATGCTTTAATGTCTAGTGCTCTATGGTCTGATTCATGTTTAAGTCATTATGTTTTATGTTGGTCAAGTCTAGTTGTTGTAGTCTGAAGTCTTGTGTACACTTCATTCTTGTGCCTTTTGTTGTGATGGTCTTGATGAATATGCACTTGTATGCTTTGTATTGTTGTGGCTTTGTGTTTTGTTTCACTTGCTCTTATTTGGTTCGCCTGAACTACATGTTCTTGTGCCATATGAGATCAGGTCTGGTGGGGTGTTGTTGCCTTTGATCATTGCATTCTGAAGCTTTTTGTTCCATGGTTTGCATCCTTGCTTTGATCTTGTTTGCAGTTTGCTTTGAGTTACTTTATTTTGAACTGCCATGTTCACTGTTTGCTGGCATGATGCACTTGAGTTGAATCCAGTTTTTACTTGGGGTTGACCTCGTGCTCACATGTCTATGTAGTTTTAAGAAGCAAGTGTATATCGGTGTGCACGACATTGTGGCATGTACAGTGATACACTGTGCATGTCACAAGTTGTTCGTGTATGATGAATTCAAAAGAATATGATGACAGACAACCCAAATAATTGAGGCAAATAATATTTTCACATACACGCTTCATTTGTACATTGCAAAATATTTCTTTTTCAATTTTACTGCACCTGTGTTTATTTTGCAGATAGTTCAGATGCTGGATTCAGGCTGGAACAGAGTTGAAGATAAAAATATGAGTATTGAGTTACTCTGTAGTGATGTTTAAATTATAAAGTGAAAATTGTTTTGTAATTGAAATTGAATTGTAATTGAAATTGTGTAATTGTAGTGAGAGCTCAAATTTGTACTATTTGAATTTGTAATAAAATATATGTTTGAATATGAATTCTGTGTTATTTATTTTATTCAACAAATATTTATTTAAATATGTGAAAATAAAATAGTACAATAACAAATACATTTAAACGAATATATATATTTTTATTTTCATCAAACAAAAATCATAGGCTATTGTATTCTACATTATCATCCAAATCCAACCCTAGACCTGTCGGGTTCAGTTCGGGTTTATGATTATTGATTCTAATTGTCAACCCTAATCAAGTGGTGCAAAAGTACAGATTGTATTTTGGTATTCAACGAAAACCTACACATTAGCTTTGGAGGGTCCAACAAAGGAAAGTGACTCCGCTTAATAAAGGTTTAGAATATAGCCATCTAGGAAAAAATACACTTGAACCGATCAGAAAAGATCAATCAATCTTTTAACTCTTTGACTACATTTATGTAAGAGGCAATTAGGCACAAGGATAAATTTTGAAAAAAAATTAGACTGAGGGACACAAAGTTTCATTTTTGGGCTGAAGGAGAAACCTTGGAAGAAAATTAGACCGAAGGACGATGCTAGTTATAACTAGCATAATATTCGGTTTTTACACTATACAAAATGCTAGTAATAATTAGCATTATATTCCGTTTTACACTTAGCATCCTTCAGCCTAATTTTTTCAAAGTTTGTCCTTCAGTCTAAAAAATAAAACTCATTGTCTTTCAGCCTAAATTTTTTCAAAGTTTGTCCTTGTGCCTATTTTCCACTTTCTGTAATTTATGGGAGATGGTAAATTTATGAGGAGATGGTGGGAAACAACCTCGATGGTTCTTTTCTTTTCCTTTTATGATTTCTAGGTTTGTTGCGAGCTAAAAGAATATTTCGGAACTAAACTCAAACCCAACAAAAGCCGACAGACCTTGTCTTTGTGAAACAAATAATATTGTGTTGCGCTTCAATTTGAATCTAACTCATACATACATATACATATGTGTGCATACATCCATAAACACACACACATACATACATATATATGTGTGTGCACGCACTCGTGTTCATGGGTTGGGCATGCATCCATAATATTACTTGTATTTTTTTGGGTCCGTAGACCCTAAAGCAATAAATTATCTTACGAAACAAAAAATGATTGGTCTGACGTTCTCTAATGATAAGCTAGTCAGTTGACGTTTGCTATAATGGTCATTTTTGGCAACTGCTGCTCTAGCACCACTTTGATAATATATAGGCTTTGTGATCAATCATAATTCAACTTAGGAAAAAAATCATATATTTACACGTTTTTAGAAATTAAAATAAAATATTTTGGATTTCAGAATACTATATTACAAAAATATCAAACTCGTGTTATTACAATTTCAAAAGGATAGACAGGAATCGACGTCGTTGGTGCGGAATCGCACGGTGAATTTGTCAACAATTATACTCTCTTTGAAAGCACCAAGGCAAATCGAAAAAAATACCAATTAAATCAAAATTTTGGTCTCTAAATTGCCGACAGTTTCGAAGAAGAAGGATTATTCAGTTTGCACTAAATTTTTGGGAGCAGCGACACTATGAACTAAATGGAAGTATACAACATTAAGATTTTAGAACATCATAATATCCTGCAAAAAGCTTGACAAAATAAAAAACCATCAAACACAAAGACGAAACAAGAAATATATCAGAAGGACGTCGATCTTCTATTAATTGGTTTGAAGAAACTCTCAAGTCCAAATTAAATCTTTATTAATAGTTGCTTTGAAAACGCAATCTTTTGGTCCGACCGCGAAATTCTAAAATTGTCCTTTATATATATTTCTTTAATAATAGTTGTAATATGTTTGCCGCTGTCACACTTTTTTGGTGGCCGTATGAAATAACAAAAATACTTCTGTGCATATATTATTAAAATTTAACATCACTTAAAAATAGGATATGACAATTAAGTTTTTTTACAAATTCAAAATTTCCTCTACAAATATTTATCAAGTCTTAATATCATTTAAAAAATAGGATTTAACAAATAAACTACTTTACAAATTCGTTTTTTTATTTATTAATAATATAAATAAAAATTTAGATATTGCAACTTAGAAATAAAAATTCAAATTAACTACGTTTGATTCAACACAAAAATATGACTATGTATTTGTGAAAATCATTTTTTTTTCTTGAACGTACTTAAAAAAAATTTAGATGCCTTCTTCACGCACGAAACGCGTGACGTAACGCTCGTTAATAATTAAGGATTGATATTATATAATGACGAAGAAGATATATTATGTAAACCAAGAATCAAAATCAAAATGCATCAAAAGGTTTCCAAACGTACATTAAAACACCCGACTTTTTGTGCATAATACCAACAGAGGGAACAAAACTATATTTGTTTTATTAAAGTTCAGGCAAAAGGATATTTTGGCCAGAAAAGACTGACTAGAAATAAAATGTCAAAATTTTGGAATAAAAAGGGCATACATCATTCACAGATATTTTTACTGCCAAAAACAAAAGGAAATAAAATCAATTTTCAAATGCTATGAAATTTTTAAACATGCCTTTTGCTAATATGTTAATTAAGGAAAGTAGAATATCTGAAACCCCAATATCAGCTTTAGTTTAATCAGAACCCACGTCAACCTCTTTTTTCTTCAAGAATTCCTTTGCTTCTGCTATGTCCTACAATGCAAGTATGTAAACTACAAATGTAGTCTAATTTATAGTCAGATATCAGTCTTTCAAATAATTAGTACATTGTGTTAAAACTAGGGTACCTAAGAGCATCTGTATGTCATCTATTTTTAGTACATTGTTATGTCACACACACACTCTTGGATACCATAGGGTATGAAATGGGTAATATTACTCATTTCCTTGCTGCTTGGTAGCTAAAATCAGTTACCATGGACCACCAATGGATCAAATAAAACTTATATTTGATGGGTATATGCTACTACGTACCTAGAAGACCAATTCCTCTATCTCCAAAACTGATGTGCCTACGTCTTCTTTGAAATTCAACCACTTGCTTTATGTACGGACCTCACTGTTTAATTTTTTATGCAAATAATGAATGAATGTGATTTAATGGACACGGATGTACATAATTTGGAGACAAAGAAATTGAATTATGTTGGAACGCACTAAGGAAATTATAAACAATGTTCAACCAATCCTATAAGCACTTGGTACTTGGATTGTAGTTGGAAGTGGACAGTGGCAGGCCCGGCCCATGAGGCATTTGAATTAGGCAACCCCCTTGATGGGGCAACATGAGGAGAAGAAGAACTTTATTCAAGCTTTAAATAAATTGGTACAATATATTTGCTTATAAAACTGTTTGGTTGAGTGGACAAGTTGTTGAAAATGAAGCAGCATGTGTCAGGTTCAATTCCCACCTATATAAGAACTTCCATTTTTTTCATTTTCTTCTTGACCTATTACTTTGCCTAGGGCAACCCAGCCCATTGGGCCGGCCTTGGACAATGGCATAACTGAGTTAAGCTCGTATTTATTTTTATATATATAATATAAGTTTAGATTTTTTTTATTTCCATCTTTATGGACAAATTTTGTACCAGCAACTCTATAAACAGAGTGTGCTACTATTGGCATTCTGTTTTTTTCTTCAACCCACCAAAACTAAATGACACCTTCATAATTTCACTTCCCCACTTTCAAACACCACGTGTTATTTCCTTCATCTCACTAGTATTCAACTACTAAACAACACACAAATTTTCAAATTGTTAGGCCGCAGCCATTCTTTCCCACCCCGAACTACTGTCACTGCCGCCATCAAATGGGGAAGATGATCGGTCATCTCAACCAGAAAACCAAAAGTCCACCTCGTCGCTTCAGTCGAGTAAGTTTTTTCGTGTATTGTTCGGCTACAATGGGTCGTTTGAATGTGAGGAGCAATCGATTATTAAGCACCGTGCTAAACAACATAAAACATTAAACTTCATTTGGTCAGTGTTGTACGGTCGCAACCTTTTACACGAGCTTTGGTTATAAACAACCGTTCAAATGGAATATATAATGGATGGTCTCTTCTACAATCGCACAACGATCTACAACTGCATAACTAAATAAACAAATGGCAATTCAAAACCAATCTCTTGATAATTATTAAAATCAATTTAGTATAGCTTCATTGGTGCTTTATGGCCGACTGGCCATTTTACATGCTTCGGTTATAAAGAGCCGTGCAAAATAATTTTTATACTGGACGGTTTCATCAACAACCGTGCGGCCGTTTACGACCGTGCTTCTTTACAAACAAAAGACTGGGTATGGCTGAGTGAAAGAAAAAATAATATGGTGGCCAGAAGGAAAAAAACAAGATGCCAATAGCATCACACGCTGCTATTGGCATCATGATTTTTTTCCTTTTCTTGTAGAGCAAAGTTCAGTAGCACCACTATTTTTAGCATCTCAATGCTTCTTAACTTCCATTATTTGATTCATCAAATAAATGGATGTGAGAGAATGAAAATGGAAGTGAATAAAGACAAAAATGTCTATCTTTTACATATAACATTTTTCATTTTCTTACATCCATTGGTTCAATGAATCTAATGATGAAAGTTAAAGAAGATTTGGAGCACTAAAAATAAAGACGTTATTGAAACCTTGTGTGCGTACACATACATACATACACACAAGATTAAAGTTTTGAAAAGTAAGCGGGGATAGATGTTCATGTACAATCTCATGCAGCTCCGCCACATAAGATGAATGTTGCATTATTTTGTACCCACGTGCACATAATTACTGAAAATATTTTTAGAATTTTGATAATGGCATGTCAGTTTTTTTTATTCTATCCAGTCCAAAAGATGACCTCATTTTGATAGTAAGACAAGCACTCCTAATACTTAACTTTTTCTGGATTATCCTATAAAAAGAGCTTTATGCAATAAAAGTTCATTCATTTAGTTGTTTCAGATAAATCAAGGAGTTTCCCACAAATCAAAAACTACCTCTTACATTGTTACAAAGTCTCTGACTCGGGCGACCAAGGAGTATTTCTACCAAGGTTTGAGGTTTCGGTCGGAATGACAAGATTCCGACCAACTCGTATCGGTTCCGGCCGTCACCGGGACCGGATTAGGACAAAATCTCGTCCCGTTCAAACAATCGAAGAAAAAATAAAAAAAAAGCCACAATCGAAATCATAAGAAGAAAGGAGAGCGACAGCAAAACACATGCGTGACTTACCCATGTCGACATCGATTTTCGTTTCGAAAATAGCATCGACTTTGGCGGCGACGAGATTTTGGCTGCGGTGACTTCGAATTTGGCTTCGACATATTACTCAACGTTGATATCGAGAGGAAGAGGGGAGACGATGTTTAATTTGGCTTGGGTAATTGAGGGCTAGAATGTAATTGAGTAATTTAGGGCTGGAAGGCTGAAATATAATTGAGACCATATTTAATTTGGTCCATGATTAATTAGGGCTGGGCTATGGTTGAAATATTTAGGGCTTTGACCATCTATTTGGGCATTTATTTGGCTTTGTGTTGGGTAGCTAACAAATATATTTACCTACCAAACAAACATAATTACATTTATAAGGACGAGCGTTACGGCACGCGCATCGCACGTGAATTGTTTTTCTACAAATTGTATATGTCTAACACATTTAACAGAAAATGATTTATATAAATATTTAACCATATTTTTGTGTTGAAATCATTTTTGTTAGTTAAAATTTTATTTCTAAGTTGCAACATCAATTTTTTTTAAGTTTGAAATTTTGTTTAAATTATTAATTAATTAATAATTTATTTATTAGATCCTATTTGTAAGTGATATTAAGATTTGATAGTATTTATTGATAAATGTTTTAAATTTGTAAAAAATAATAATTTGTTGGATCCTATTTTTTAGTGATATCAAGATTATATAATATTTGTAGACGGACGTTTTGAATTTGTAAAAGAAATTTAATTGTTAGATCTTATTTTCAAGTGATATTAAGATTTGATATTATGGACGTTTTTGGTAGTTCACGCTGACACCAAAAAAATACGACACCAAAGGTATTATAACTATTAATAAAGATTATTATTACATATACATTCAAAACCATAAAAAACTGAAACTAAGACCGAAACCGAAACTTTCGAAATTTCCGAAATTGTTCGAAATTATGAAAATTTCAAATGACCGAAACCGAGTTCTCGAACCCTATTTCTACAAGTTTTCTTTTCCTTTTTTTAATTATTATTCCTTATTCATAGAACAGACACTGCAAAGTAATCATCATTTGTGACCATCTATAACTTTTTCAACGTGGTGTTAATTATTATCCTTTACAAATGTCAGAATTTGATAGTAACAGGTCTTGTTTCTTCAAACAATATATATTCCACGTAAAAAGAAAATAATCCTCCGTAAAAAACAAGTAAGTGTATAATTGACGAAATAATTAACAATGGTGAATGTATCAAATTGAACACCAAGATTTCGAATTTTAGTATTCATAGTTAAGTTACAGATATCTACTCTTGCTTGGCAATGGATAATATACATCTATCCTCTAAAGACTTGATAAAAATATATCATGATATTTGATGAAGGTATCAAGTTCGTTATCTGCTTCTAAACACTTCGAAAAAAATCGTATAAAATAAATCATTGCACTTTAAGTGGTTTCCATTAAGGGGATTGCAGAAGGAGGAATTTGAAAAATAGAATTATTGATAAGGTGAAAATGTAAGCTTGATATATATTGTTTTTATGATATTTGTTAACCAAAACACCCATGTACATTTCAATTTACATTTAACGAAAAAACAATCAATTTTCCAAAGAAGTAATCATCAAAAAAATTAGAATTTCAAATTAGATAAAAAAAAGAAGTTTTAGAAGTTTATAAATTTCAAGTTTCAAAAATATAACATTTGGTATCATTTTGAGTTTCGTATTTTGCATTTTCAACGTGCACTACAAAATATGAAAAGAGCGGACAAGAAAAATATAAGGTAGCATTTGATTTAAAATGAGTTTTGTGTTTTGAGTTTTTAACATTAATTACATAATATGAGAGGAGTGGAGGGACGATGGATAGGATGAAAGGAAAATGAAGGGGACCATGGAGGAAATAGAGGGACGATGGAAGGATTGATTGTTTCTCGTGCTTCTCTTATTTCTCAAAATATGAAAAATAAAAAAAATTGTTTTTATAGTTAACTTTGTTTTTTAAATTGGTCGTTTTCCACAATATACATATGTCGGGCGCACTTTTGTATTGACGAAAACTCAAAACTAAAAAAGGTAAATCGACCACTACCTTAAATTCTTAGCAATTACAACGATGGACAGATGGTAGAGGAGATAGATCATTTTCGTGCTTTTGTTTTTTCAGGAAAGTGGAAAAAAAATATAAATTTGTTTTTCACGTTTTGGAACATGACAAAAGAACGGAGAATAATCCACTCCCTCCGTCGTCCATTCGTCGACGTTATGGTTAAGAATTTCAGATCATTTCTTTTGTTTTCTCATATTTTGTAATACGTATCGAAAATGCAAAATACAAAACTTAAAATGAAACCAAACCAGTCATAATATTTCGGTCTCTTTTTAGATAACTTTCAAATAGTTTACGATTTCGAAAAACTCAACTCTCAATTAACTTTTAAAAACCTTTCCAAATTAAGAAGAAAAAAACTAAATATTAAAAAAAGGGTAAAATATTTTTAATTGTTTTTACTAAAAGGGAAAAACCATTTTTTTTTCAATTTTTAATTTCCTCTAAAGTAGTATTTCAACGATGCCCCTTATCCAATATGTTTTTTTTGGGTTAAGGCTTGAATTAATGTAGCTCTAAGATAAAATACCCATTAGTGGAATCTGTTAACGTAATAATTTGTCGAAATCAAAGCATTTAAACACAATAATTTGATGGATGGTGAAAATTTCGATTGAAATAAATCGTTTAAGAAACAATGGGGTTCATGCTAGATAATCAACATAATTCACCAGAAGACATATCAAGGAGTTTGATTCTTTTAAATTGATTGGCACAAATGCATGTGTGTATATTGTTGCTTGAGCGATATGTGTGTGAAAGGTTCTTTAGTAAAGTTGTGTTGTTTAAATATAATAATTTTGTAGTGTTGGAAGTTTTCTTCAATAGCAAAAGGATTTGATTCTAAAAGAAGATAGATAAGAGGTTGGAGAAGAAAAAACGATTTATTTAATAAGGAGAAAAGCTTTATTACTAAACTATATTATAAAAGTTCATATTTTTTTCTTTTCTTTTACATTTCTTCTTTCATCTTTCTTTCATCCAAGATTAGTGAATCCACCTTTATTTATAGGAGTTCACATCTTAGATAAGTGATGGAGATTCATTTAATCTAACAGTTCTCCATAAATATCTCCTAAATATTCTCTCATACAATTTCAAACATATTATTTCATAAATATCTCCTAAATATTCTCTCATATAATTTCAAATATATTATTCTATATATTCTAGATTCTAGATATTTTCTATACAGAAAAATCTAGATTAACAAAATCAAGTTTATTTCCAACATGAAGTTCCTTGATAAAGATTTGACATTTACCGAAAAAATAGGTTTAAGATGTCCCATCAAGTTAAATTGCTGAATAAAGGTTTTTCTAAGTCAAACTTGAAAATCTCGAACATTAGAAATTCTGATGTATAAGTTTAATTTTCAATATATGAAACTGTTACGTCAATATCTGTTTGAGGATTTCATTGTTGAGAGATTGCAATAATAAAATAGAGAGAAAGTGAAAACAGAGTGCAGAATTTTTTCTTGCAAAGAAAAACTAGCTTGAACTGTAAAAGAAATGATATACTTGCTTTATTATATTTTGCCTTTTTGATGCAATACCTTTGTGCCTTCTATACAAAAGTATTTATAATATACTGCTTATAACATGTGGGCTGTGGATTCAGGCCCAGATGAATACAATCTGCATCATATTACACTCAATTATATTTTGCTACACCGTGTATTCTCTTATTCATTCATACCCCTAGGGTTTGCGTGCGATCCCCAAATCTAATCGCCGATTGCAAAAATTGTCCGAATAAAAACAATTTTCTTTCTTCTAGTAGCTTCGATTGATAATTGAATCTCAAGCTACTGACTAGATCGAAGGCACTAGCGTTTCAATGTTTGATTCATGACTCGATGTTCTGCTGAGCTTCTCTTTCATCTTGTATGGCTTCAGGAATATAGATCGGGGCATGAGATCTGAGCCCGATGTCGGCTTCGTCAACATTGAGCTCATGCCCGAACCTAATAAAGTTCGGTCTCGAGAGATGTTTGGTCAAAATGTCTGTCTTTTGGTAAGTTAAAGATATGTAGTTAACCTTTAGCTTTCCTTTTATAACTTGTTCTCTTACAAAATAGAGATAAAGCTCCATATGTTTTGTTCGAGAATGTAAAATCGGATTGGCAGTAAGTGAAATTGCGCTTAGGTTGTCACACCATATAATTACTTTGTTGTTAAATTTGACTTGTAGTTCACTTAAAAGTGACTCTATCCACATGATCTCTGCTGTAGCACTAGCAATAATTCGATATTCTGCTTCAATGTTAGATCTTGATACTGTTGATTGTTTCTTTGCACACCATGATATTGGATTCTTGCCTAGAAAAATGCAATAGGCTGTTGTTGACCTTATGTCATCTTGATCAGTAGCCCAGTCAGAGTCAGTATATCCATTGATGCATAGTTTCATACTTGATTGCAGAATTAAACATTGATTGATTGACCCCTTTTGATACCTTAAAATTCTCTTTACAGCTTTCCAATGTTCGTCAAGTGGTCTTTGCATGAACTAACTCACTTTATTCACACTGAATGAAATGTCTGATCTGGTTATAGTGACATAGTGCTCCCACTATACTTCTGTATTGCTTGTCATTTAATATTGGTTCTCCTTTATCTTTTGAGAGATGTAAATTGTTTGGCATTGGAGTGGAAAGTGAATTTGCCTTATCCATCTTGGCTTTATCAGTATTTCATTGATATATTTTCTCTGATTTAGATGTATTTCTGAGTCTGAAATTTTTAACTTCAATGTCCAGGAAGTAATTTAATTTTCCCAAGTCTTTAATTGAAAATTCTTCCTTCAAGCATTGTGTGATGTTTTTAATTGCTGATTTGCTGTTTCGTGTAATAATAAAATCATCAACATAGATTAGTACATAAGTTACAGTATTATTGAGAAATTTAGTGAATAAATAATTATCAGATTTGGTTGAGTTGTAGCCATGTCTTGATAAGGTTGCTTTCAATTTATCAAACCAAACTCTTGGTGCTTGCTTGAGTCCATAGAGTACTTTATTGAGTTTGCATACAAGCTGTTCATTGCCTTTTTTTATGAATCCATATGACTGTTCCATGTAGACCTCTTCCTGCAACACACCATTAAGAAATGCATTATTCACGTCTAATTGCTTGATGGTCCAATTTTTGTGCGAAGCAATTGTTAAAATAATTCTGATAGAAGAGGGTTTCACAACAGGAGAAAATGTTCATTAAAATCAAAGCCATTTTGTTGTGAATACCCTTTGCCACAAGTCTTACTTTGTACTTAAGAATTGAACCATCTGGATTTTTCTTCAGTTTGTATGTCCATTTACATCCTACAATATTTTTATTCATCGGAAAAGGTACAAGATCTCATGTCTTGTTCTTTATCAATGCATCATATTCTTCCTTCATGGCAGTTTTTCAGTTATCATCCATAATTGCTTGTTGATATGTACTTGGTTCAATGATCTCATATTCAACATTAAATATTTTTGGTTTGAATATACCACATTTTGCCTTTGTTATCATATGATGACCAGTGTTTGTAGGTGTAGGAGGATGATTATCTTCATCCAAAGTGGTCTCTTGTTGAGTAATGGATGACTGAGTCATTCAATATTTGACATGGATCTGAATGATAGCTGGTACTTGGTTTAGTAATTTCAGTATTTGCTGTTGCTTCAGTCTGCTCATGACCTGGTTCACCTATGGACACTATGTGTTGTGGGCTGAAGACACTTCTACCATGATTACTTTCATTCTGAGCTGGCATGATTATCTCTGGTGAAGGTAATATTAGAGGTATAGAGTATTTTGAGTTATATACCTTCTATGTTGTCTTGATATCTGCTTTACTAAAGGGGAATTCATGCTCATTAAATATCACATGCCTAGATATGTATATTCTTCCATTGCTATCTAGACACTTATATCCTTTCTGATTTGCTGCATAACCTAAAAATGTACGTGGTGAGGATCTATACTCTAGCTTATGTGTGTTGTATGGTCTCAGTCAAGGGAAACATAGACATCCAAACACTTTTAAACTTTGATAATCTGGTCTGAATTTAGTTAGCACTTCCATTGGACTTTTGAACTCTAATACCTTTGTAGGCAATCTGTTAATTAATAGACTGCAGTAGAGAATGCATCTAGCCAGAATTTTAGTGGTAGAGATGCTTGTGCCAGTAAAGTCAAACCAGTTTAAACAATATGTATATGTTTCCTTTCAACGAGACCATTATGTTCTGAAGTATACGGACATGTGGTTCTTTGTGTGATTCCTTTCTTTTGAAAGTAATCTTTAAGTGGCAGGAATTCCTTGCCACCATCAGTCTGTATTATTTTCACTTGACGATTTGTCTCTCTTTCAGCATTTGATATGAATTGCATCACTGCATTATTAGTCTCCGACTTTGATTTCAAGAAATAAATCCACATATCTAGAATAAGCATCAATGAATGAAATGTAATATTTATAACCATAATCAGTACTTATTAGGGCAGGTCCCTAGAGATCTATGGCAACCAGCTCAAGTGGTTTATTATACACTGTCTCTAAATCTGGAAATGCAAGTTTATGTCTTTTGCCCATTTGATAGTATGTGCAAGTGTAAGAGGTGGGAATTTTATCAACAAGAATGTTATCACTTCTTCTTAAAACATGCTTAACAATATTCATACTGGGATGTTCCAGTTTACAATGCCAAACATCATATTTTTCGACATTTTCTGTTTCAGAAACGTTCCACTATTTTTTCTTGCATTCATAATTTCTTGAACTTGCGACATCAAATTTGTATAATCCCTTATACTCTCTACCATGCAAAAGAATTTCTCCAGTTAGACTATCTTTTACTAAACAATATTTTGAATGAAATTCAAAGTAGACATTATTGTCTTTGGCAAATTGTGATACACTCATTAAAAAATTTATAATTAATAGAACCCTTAAAAGATTGTTGAAATAAAGCTGTCTGGCGCCATTAATGCTTGCATTTCCAGTATGAGTGATTTGAACTGATTTACCATTACTCATGTATAGTAATTGTTTACCTCTATATTCTCTGTTGCCAAGATTTAGTTTGCTCAAGTTGTTGGTCATATGGTTGGTTGCTCTAGAATCTGGATACCAACTATCATCATGTATATCCTCAACCTTTGCTATGTTTGCATTTGCATTTTCTGGTTTCATTTCTTGCTGCACATTAATCATATTTGCACTTGGATTTTGCAATCTTGAACTATTGTTGCCTTGTTGTGCTAGTGTAAAGTTCACATCAAATCTAAAATAACACTTGTTTGTTGTGTGACCATACTTTTCACATATTTGACATCTTGGTCTGTTATTGTTGTTGTTATGATTCTATCTACCACATCTTCCTCTAAATCTACCTGATTGACCACCTCTGGAACTATTTGACTGATTCCTGCTATCATAATTCCTTTCTTGATTTTTGCTTTTGTTGATTGAGGTATAGTTTGCATTACATTTCCAATTTGTTGGTTTCTTTTTCTCCAGTCTTCCCTCATGAGCAATTAATAAAGAGTGAACATTCTGTAGAGATGGTAGTTTTTCATTAGAGGATACTATGGCCACCACTGCCTCATATTCTTCATCCAATCCACTTTACAAACATAGTATCTGCTCCACGTCAGATATTTTATGACCTGCAAAGGCCAGTTGATCACATATAGTCTTGGCTATTGACAGATACTCTCTCATACTTGCATTATCTTTTCTTAGATTTTGTAGCTGCCTTTTATATTGCATTATTCTTGCTACAGACTGAAATCTGAATATTTGTTCAATAGTATGCCAAATCTCATGGGTAGTCTTGCATCCTATTAATTGTGGTAGTAAGTTTGCACTTACATATGACAGTAACCAAGAACTGATCAAACTATCTTATCTTTCATGTGTTATGTAATCCTTGTTGCTGACTAACTTCCCTTCATTATCTGCAGTATATCTTGGTGGAGTAATTAATGTGCCAAGAACATATTCTTGTAATCCATAGCCTCCGATTGCTGTTTCAATCTGGAATTTTCAAAGCAAATAGTTTGATTCATCTAACTGGATGGTGATGACTTGACTCTGTGGCTTAATTATGGATTTGATGAGTTCTTGGGTGACATTTGATCGATTTGAGTGGTTCTTGAATCTGAACTGGGGGATATGGCATTATCACTGCCTTCTTCGGTCATGTTGCTAGAGCAGTGAATCAAGAATCAAGAAGTAAAGATAAGAAAAACATGACTTTCTTACTGATAATGTAGATGCAGCCAGCAAGATGGTTGAATGATGAAAGAAAACTAACATACCTTGTCTAGGCGTAGCACTACAACCAAATGAGGAACATAACATAATCTTTCTACAAGATTCTTCAACTCCAAGGTTTTAAATCTCGGATATCGGTCACGTTTCGTCTCGGCGATTTTAGTGACTCGGTATCGTATCGGGGGAGATCTCGGACGAGACGAGTGCATCTCAGATGCCAATATCGGATTTACATATCGGGCCTGAAAGTTCATCTCGGGACCATATCAACATATATTTCATTGTTTCATGTTTAAAATTAATTTGATTATGCAATAATATTTACATATACTAAAACAAATGAAAATTTAAGTTTACTTGATTTGTAAAATCACACCATGTACCATTATCATCGATTGCTCGAAAGAACATCTGTCATTTCTATCTAATTAAAATATGATAAACAATATTAAAGAACCATATCCATGAAATTTACACAATGATAAAAGTTTAAAACAAGTAAACAACACGTACATATATAATTAAACATTACAAAAATATTGAATGAACACCACTTACATAATTAAAGTTCTAAATTGACATGAACCATTGTTACGTGAATACCAACATAAAAGCAGGAAACGCTACCTATCGTGCTTGCATTACTTCCTACCACATGAACAAGGAAATTCTATCCTTCATGCTTGCATTACTTCCTGCTGCAGAGCATTCACAGCGCCACCAATATTCACAAAATAAATGTTTGAATAAACATATAATGTTTAAGTAAAGAAAGTAGTAGTCTTAACCATGAAATTATACTTGCAAATTAAATCTATTTGCAAATCTACTCTAAATTATACTGTAAATTCAAATTTTGAATTTCATTAAAATAGAAAAAACTCTAATTACATACCTGTAAGAAGTAGAGAGATTGATCGAAGACGAAGTTGCAGACTGTCAAAAACGATCGAGCAGTAGGAAATTGAAAGCAATCGCGAGGCATTGGAAGTTGGAAGAGGGAGTTCGATTTTTTTAGGTAGAGGGTGTTCGATTTTTTGTAGAAGAGGGAGTTCGAGTTTTTCTCTGGAGAAGAGGGAGTTTGATATTTTTGATGAGCAACGTGATTATTGAGAAGTTTAATCGGATAATGAAGAAAAGGTTTGTCTTTTTTTTGAATTTGGGCTGAGATGGGCCAATATTTTTTTTTAAACAATATATCGTGAAGATCTCGAAATATCGTTTCGCTTCAAATATCGGCCGATATTTGTAAATTTCGACCAATATATTCGACACGAGATATCAACCGATATCTCATGTTTCGTTTTGCCCATGCCTTCAACCGAGATCTCGGCCGAGATATCGGACGAGATATCCGAGATTTAAAACGGTAATCAACTCAGATGCTAATCTGAGTTGATGGTACTCAAATGATGATATCACTTCTGATGAGGCCAAATGTGCAGCCAATCTCAGATGATGAGGGTTTTCTGATGAGGATTAGGCATGGCACTTGCTGCTAAGCAATGCATTCCGCTCTAATACCATGTAAAAGAAATGATATACTTGTTTTATTATGTTTTTCCTTTTTGATACAATACCGTTGTGCCTTCTACATGGTTTTAAATCTCCTATATATCGCCCGAGATCTCCTCCGAAATCTCCTTTTCACATTTAAACGAGACGAGATATCAAATCTCCTTCATATCTCCCTTGACACTCATCTCGTCCGAGATATTCTAATCTCACCCGAAATATGGATCAAAATCTCAATCCGAGATCTCATCCGAAATTATACATTTTTCTTATTTTGCATAATATTTTTTATTTTCATATTGATTCAAAGAAACTACTCAATCCAATTATAATTTACCAACTTCTTGAACATATTCTTTACTTTTTATCTTAATGAGTCATAGCAAAAGGTTTCACATCTTTATTATGTTCAAATAAAAGGATATTATTCAATCATTACCAAATCAATTAAGCTAATCAAGCTACTACTCTTCTAAAAATATTTCTTTTTCCATGTAAATCAAGTATGTTACCATTTTTATTTTTACTAAGAAAGTTATAACCGTTAAATAAATTTTGGACACATCAATTTTAGACACATAAGTACATCCGAGATATTCTCGAGATGCATTATAAGACCCGAGATGTCAATCCGAGATGTACACCCGATATGTACTCATCTCGTCCGAGTTCTCCCCCGATACGAAATAACTTGTGTAAAAATTCCGAGACGAAACGTGACCGAAATCCGATATTTAAAACCTTGGCCTTCTATACAATCGTATTTATAATATACTGCTTATAGCATGTGGGCTGCGGGTTCAGGCCCAGATGAATACAACCCGCATCATATTAAACTCAGTTATATTTTGCTACACCGTGTATTCTCTTATTCATTCATATGAACTATCTAATTTAAAATACATTTAAACTAGTTAGGGTAATGCATTCCAAGAAATATGAATAGATTTGGTGAAATATGACATTTCCAATTTAGTTTTACAGGAAAATCTGTTTCCAAACCAATTTGAATAAATTTGGTACCAGGAAAAAAGTTTAGAATTAAGCCCAAAAAGGATGAAAATTGGGATAGTACCATTTGCATAAGTACAGCTTCTTGAAGACATGTAGGAAATTCCATCAAACCAACTCCTACCATCAGCAAACCATAACATCCGAGTGACACAACCAAGTAAAGTGGCAACTGACACAGAATATGTGATGAAGACTAAGCATTATATAAAATTCTACATAATTGAAGAATTTTATTTGAAACCGACCGACAAAGCATAGCTGCGAGGGACAACTGAAGTCTCTAAGAGCCCGATCCAGATAGCAGATATAGCTACTAACAATGAGATGATCTTGTAGATGTGCTTCATTAATATAGAGTAAATCTTATATTTCTGTAAATTTAAACTACAAGAGTAAGAAAATTGGATGACACCAAATATTATTGCATTTTTCATGTGCCATATTCCATGAGGGACAGTTAACATAGTCTTTCAAGATTTATAAATTGCAACAGTACACACATGCACGCAAGTGTGTCATGTGTGTGTCTGATACTGATATACAATTCTACATGTGATTATGTTTATAGAAGTATTGCAAAATTGTCTACACATAACCAATTTAAGCTACTAGTCTAATTATTAAGTGGGAAGTTAGGTTTATACATATCTTCTCTAGTCATCAAATGTACTTTGTTAATTGCCTTACTTGAAAAGTGTTGTATTGCTGACGAGTACTATCGCATAATAAATATTATCACAGCTTCCCCATACTCTTAATGCTAGAACCCATCTCTTGGTATACTGTATATGTAATATGAGAAATGATAGGATAACTCTCCCTTATAGCATCTCCAACCATTTTTTGGTTCAGATTTACATTTTGTAGAGTTACAAAATGTAACCTCATCGATTGCCCAATATAAATAGAACATGATGTTTAGGCGCATGTTGAACAAGCGTCCGAACTTCAATTATAAATTATATATCAATTCAGACATTTGTTCAACAGACACCTAAAAACTAGACGCTTGTAAAACAAGCACATGATGATTGGATGCTTGTTCTGATAAGTGATATTCACGTGATTTGAAATGGTCTCAGATATATCTCATTTGAGATATTCTACATGCAACAGTCACTTCTTATTCATGCATTTGAATTAATTGTAAACGTGTATTGTGATCCTATACTACAGGAATTCTTGAAACTATATATACTCAAACCAGTGATAATAAAAGTGAACTTTCGCCATTCTTTATGGTATCAGAGCGAACTGATCTTTCATCTCTTCCTTCTTCCATTAATCTTACTATGCCGTCTTCTACTACCACTCTCACAACCCAATCTCCTTCCTCAAAAACTTATGAAGTCCCTGACCTCGAAAAACAACTGAAATTCATCACAGTCAAGCTTGATGATGAAAATTTTCTTATCTGGAAGAAACAAATCTATTCTCTCCTTAAATCTCTTGAAATTATTGACTATCTTGATTCCACCATCTCACCTCCTGCTGCTGAAATTCTTGATCAAGAAACCAATAACAAAGTTCCTAATCCTTCTTATATTCAATGGAGCAAAACAGATAAAATTCTCCTCACATTTCTTCAAGCAACCTTCTCTATCCCTCTTCTTGCCCGAACCCCTATCTTTGATTCTTCTCTTGAACTTTTTCTTTACCTCGAGCAAGCCTTTACTGCTCAAATTACCTCTCGCACTCATCAACTCCTTACTCAACTTCAACAGATACAACGAGGCACAAAAACAATTAATGAATATCTTGCTACCATCAAAACACTTTCCGATTCATTAGCCTACACACCTACTCCTGTTTCTGATCCTGTCCTTGTCCAGCATACTCTACGGGGCCTGGGTTCTGAGTATGATCAATTTGTTACTGCTATTGAAACCAGAGAAAAACTTCCCACCTTTGCTCAATTGTATCCTCTTCTCTTAAATCATGAAGTACGACTCCTTCAATCTCAAACTCTCACCCTAAATACTACTCAAACTTCAGCTCTCATTGCTCGTTCCCAACACTCTAATACCCTCTCAAATCAATCAAACATGAATCGTAACCATGCTGTCCAGACCAATCAACAATTCAATTATTCTCGTGGTGGTAGAAATGGCGGACGTGGTGGTCGTGGTGGTTATGGAAGAAGAGGAGGAGGTCGAAATACTGGTCGTGGAAATTATGTTAAAGCATATAACAATAACTATGGTTCTCCACAACAGTCCATTCTTGGTACACCACCTTCGTCTTATGGAAATCATTCAAGCTGTCAAGTATGTGGAAAACCAGGACACTCGGCACTTCAATGCTTTCATCAGTTCGATCACTCTTACCAGGCAGATGATCTTCCACAAAGTTTCGCTGCAATGCAACTTAATGGCACTCCGTATGACCAACATTGGTATCCCGACTCCGGTGCTACACATCACATGACTGCTGATGACAGTCAAATGCTGAATCGAGCATCTTATCAAGGTCCAGAACAGGTTGCTGTTGGAAATGGTAATCTCCTTCCTATTTTACATACTGGTGATATTAGTTTACATACTCCATCTACTAATTTTCCTCTAAATAATGTTCTCCATGTACCTAACATCCAAAAAAATCTGATCTCTGTTTCTCAACTTACAAATGATTCAAACTGCTCTATCACTTTCGACCATTTTGGTTTTCATGTCCAGGACCGGGCTACAGGGAAAATACTACTCCACGGACTTAAAAAGGGTGGTCTCTATCCGCTTTCGATCAATCAAATATCTAGTACTAATAGTGTTCCTTCTGTTACTGCACATGTGGGTGTGAAAACCACCGCCGATGTTTGGCACATGAGATTGGGTCATCCTCATCCTCAAGTTCTCCAATCATTAAGCTCCAATAAGTGCATTTCGTTGAATAAACAAAAGTTATCAGGTCTCTGTAATAGTTGTGTCCATGCCAAGCATCATAGGCTCTCTTTTGTTTTAAATGAAAATAAATCGAATGACATTTTGTTTAAAATTCATTCCGATCTTTGGGGTCCAGCTCCTGTAACTTCCAAATCTGGCTTTCGTTATTTTTTGCTGCTAGTGGATGATTGCTCACGATTTACTTGGTTATATTTTTTGCATAATAAGTCTCAAGTTTATCAATGCTTTAAGGAATTTAAAACACTTGTGGAAAATCGATTTACTGCATCTATTAAAATTTTACAAAGTGACGGTGGTGGAGAGTATGTCTCTCATTCTCTTCGTGATTATTTAGTTGCCAATGGGATTTTCCATCAATTTTCATGCCCACATACGCCACAACAGAACGGTGTAGCCGAACGTAAAATTCGGCATATAGTCGAGACCGGACTTACTCTTCTTCACCAAAGCTCACTTCCCAAATATTTTTGGCCGGATGCATTCAGCACTGCTGTCTACTTAATAAATCGAATGCCCACTAGAGTTTTACAAGGTTCTTCTCCCTATGCAAAATTATACAATCGCACTCCTGATTACAATTTTTTGAAAGTTTTTGGATGCCGTTGTTACCCATTTCTTGTTCCCTACCGTCAAAATAAAATGGATTCAAAAACAAAGTCATGCATTTTTTTGGGTTATAGCGACATTCATAAAGGCTATAAATGTTTTGAACCAATTTCAAACAAGATTTACATTTCTCGTGATGTAATTTTTGATGAGCAATTCTTTCCATTTGCATCAAATAATAACGAAAATCCTCAATTCTCACTTACTGATTCTACTACCAGCCTTTGGCTTCATTGGCTAGACATAATTACTTTACCTGTACCTTCACTCAAAACTAGAAATTGTACATCCCCTACCAATCAAGTTCAAATTCAGTCCACTTGCAATCTTCCTGGGCACCAAAATCCAACACCCGACTCACCTCTCTCAAGATGCAGAGATGCATCTCTGCCACAAAATCAAACTACATGTCCTTCGCCTTCTTCTAATGTGCTACATACTCCACCATCTGACCCATCTTTGTCACAACAAAACACCATTTCTCCAAACTTCGTACCAAGCACCTGCACCAATTTACAAAATGTACCACCAGATTCTCATTCAAATCCAAAAGTACATACTAATGTTGAACATGTTGATCAAGCGGATAGTCCACCACCTTCTTCTCCACCGATCCCTGCCCCGGATCCTCCACAGCGTACAATAGTAACAAGATCTCAATCAGGTATTCGTAAACCAAAAGTTCCTTTTTCTTTACTTGCAACAAAATATCTGATTCCCCAATGTTTTGTCAACTTTATGCGTGATATACCAACTGAACCCACCCGTTTCACCATTGCTTCAAAAGACCCAAAATGGCAGCAAGCCATGAATGATGAATTTAATGCTCTTCTCTCGAACGAGACATGGTCCTTAGTTCCACGTAAACATGACATGAATCTTGTTGGCTGTAAATGGGTTTACCGAATAAAACAAAAATCTGATGGTACTATTGATCGTTATAAAGCACGTCTTATTGCAAAAGGATATTCTCAAAAGTACGGCCTTGATTATGAGGAAACCTTTAGTCATGTTGTAAAACCTCTTACTATAAGGCTTGTATTAAGCATTGCAGTTACCGAATCTTGGCCTATTCGACAATTAGATGTCAAAAATGCCTTTCTTCATAGTTTTATTGATAAAGATGTCTACATGCTTCAACCTCCTGGCTTTATTGACAAAAAAATCCTACTCATGTTTGTAAGCTTCACAAAGCTCTATATGGTCTCAAACAAGCGCCCCGTGCTTGGTTTCATCGATTTACCTCCTTCTTGTCCGAGCTTGGATTTGTAGCCTCCAAATCAGATACATCTCTTTTTACTCGTCACTCCTCTAAAGGAATTTTGGTTTTATTGCTTTATGTTGATGACATACTAATAACAGGATCCGATCCTGCCTTGTCAATCGTTATTGATGATCTCGGTAAGCAATTCTCAATGACTGATCTTGGTGATTTGCATTACTTCTTAGGAATAGAAATCACAAGATCTAAATCTGGTCTTCATCTCAATCAAAACCGATATACACTTGATATTCTCAACAAAATCGATCTTATTAATGCCAAACCTGTCTCAACACCCTGTTCTTCTAGAGGAAAATTATCTATGTTTGATGGAACTTTGTATGCTGATGTTACTTTGTATCGTAGTTTAGTTGGGGCATTACAATATCTCACATTAACCAGACCAGATATAACATACGCAGTTAACCAAGTCATTCAGTTCTTGCATTCTCCTACTGATATTCATTTCCTTGCAGTGAAGAGAATATTGAGATACCTCAAAGGAACTTTAGGACGTGGTTTGTTCTTTAATTCTAACTCTTCATACCAGCTTCGAGCTTTTAGTGATGCAGATTGGGCAGGCAATCCAGATACACGCCGTTCTACTACAGGAAGTTGTGTTTTCCTTGGCAACCACCTCATATCTTGGTCATCTAAAAAGCAACCCACAGTTGCCCAAAGTAGCACTGAAGCAAAATATCGAGCACTTGCACTAACAGCGGCTGACGTTACTTGGATTCAGTACCTCCTTAAAGATCTTTCCATTGTCATAAATCAGCCACCGATATTGTATTGTGATAATATTAGTGCTACCTACATGACCTTAAACCCTATTATGCACTCCCGTACAAAGCATATTCAGATTGACTACCACTTTGTGCGTGAACGTGTATCTCGAGGTGCATTAAAGGTTAGATACATCTCTACTCGGCATCAGCTCGCAGATTTTTTCACGAAAGGTCAAGTATCAGCAAAGCAAAAGGAATTATCTATCAAGCTCTCACTCATAGATTCTTCTATGATTGGCTTGAGGGGGGATGATAAGTGATATTCACGTGATTTGAAATGGTCTCAGATATATCTCATTTGAGCTATTCTACATGCAACAGTCACTTCTTATTCATGCATTTGAATTAATTGTAAACGTGTATTGTGATCCTATACTACAGGAATTCTTGAAACTATATATACTCAAACCAGTGATAATAAAAGTGAACTTTCGCCATTCTTTATGTTCAACAAGCGTTTAAAAAGATTACGATTATGTAACCATTTTCACTGAATTTATAATCGATTACAATCGCTGCACTCTATTGGACAGTTATTTAGAGTTACATATTATAAAATCTAATTTTGAATACTCTTTGGAGTTGGAGATGCTCTTGGGTAGGGTATTGCTATACTTCCTCTCCCATCAATGGATATCAAAGGATTACACAGTGCAATCATTAGTTTTTACATAATTGCTTTGTAGGTCCCATTGATAACCACCAATGGACGGACATGTATAGCTATACTTTACCGGGGGAGAGTGGTGCTAGCATTTCTCAATATGATATATAAGCTCTAAGTTATTGCTTTGCTTTTGTTAACCAAAACCCATGGCAGTGCCGCCGCACAATTGCCAAGTAGCAGACAATATGATTTCTATTCTTTTGTGAGAAAAAGAAAATATATGCTATAATTAATTTAAACTGTATATAACAAAATTGATTGTTTGTCTAATTGGTTGAAGTACCCAAAGTAGTAGGAAAATAAAGTCTTTACATGGTCTGAAGACTGAACTGATTGTTTTAAGTTTTCTTTAGTCTTTCTTACCATTTTCTTGGTTTCTCAACAAAAACAAAACCATAATAATAGAATAATAAAGAAGAGAACCAAATTTACTGTCATCAGTTTTATTATTTTCAACTTCTTCTGTATGCATATAATGGGTTAGGCTTTTCGCAGGAATCTAAACTTAAAAATCTTACCTGTTGCATTGCACGACAGAAACTTACATTTGATTTAGCCTGTGCGTTAATTTTCACATATACCAAACTTTACCCTCACTACGTCATTATATATATAGGTGTATTTTTGTTGTTAATAATCTAAGTTGCAACATATAATGGTATATCCTTGCATATCGGTTATGTCCAATACGAAGGCCTTTCTTATCACACTGCAGCCAAAGAAGCTTATGTTATGGCCGAAGCCTTTTGCTTTGTCAAAAATAAGACTTTCATAACAATTCTTGACACTATGTATTTAGTTTATGTCCATCTTTTCAATGTATTTAATAAACACTAGTAACCCACATGACATGCACAAACATGCAATTGAGTATGAAAAACTAAAAGGATATTCATGTAAATTTAAAGAAAGATGAAACAACATACATCAGTGATTCATATACACAGTTCTTTTTGTTAATATTTGAGATGAGCTCATCTATTCAGTTGACATATATTTCCTCACATTTGAATTTCAATAACAAAATTTGTGTTTATAGTGATTATATAATCCAAATATCGACTTATATCAAGATATTATCTCTAATATTATTTTCACTATCATTTTTCTAAAGCATGATATAGTTTCTATTATATATGGTAAAGTTTTTAGTTTTCCGATTAAAGAATATGTTGAGAAGCATGCTACTTGAATATGTTAGTGATGAGACAATGCATTACATAGTCTTATGCTTCACAAAATTTCAATTATTCACATGAACTTTGAACGCTCTCATCGGGTGATCAGTTAGCAAACATGATTTTTACTAGTTATAATGTGACAGATTCATATTTCAAATGTCAAGTTTATAGTTGAAATAATTTTCACAGGATCTATTTTTATTTTACACTGAGTACATTTTAGATAACGCATATGCATGATGATGCTTTTGCACTTCATATTATCTTGTTCAAAAATAGACAAAAACACTTGTGTTTTGCTTTTACAAATATTCATTTATTTAGCATAAATGTTTAAAAAATAAAATTCTATTTATGACTGCATTACTTAAAAAGTCTCTTTTTATCAGTAATACTTTGCCAAATGAATTTTTTGATAATATTTGGTTTTAATTTAACTGGGTTCATAAGACACTAATCTAGAGTGAAAGTGATTTTTCTGATATTTTTTACCCAATTAATAAACGTTCGGATATTATATTGTTTTGACATTTAATTTCATAATTAAAACGATTCTCGTATTATTTGATTTTATTTTGACTATATGGGTATTTTTATATAAACATGAATGCATTTACATAACATACGAAAACACAAGTACCATCCCAAAGTTTCAAAAGGCGAAAGCATACATAATGTGTTTTTATGCACCCAAGGTGAGGCGTAAATTTCTCAGGCAAACATTACACACACATATCAAAGAATTAATTATAGAATAATAAACTACAAACGTTAAAATAAGAAAATTAAACATTCAAAGTGATTCAAATCATATATAATCAATTGCAATGTAACACTTATTCAAAAGCTTTCTAACTTATACGTTATACACATCATTTGTTAGTTTTCAAATGTAGAAATCAATTTGGTTGTTACTTGTTATCAAGTTTTACTCACGCTGGTTTACTAGACTGGCCCGGACGTCAAGCCCGGACTTCTCCAGATCATAACCAGCATGCTGCTCGCGAGGATCGAGTAACGAGCTATCGCCCAACTGAGCGGAAGGAGGGACTGGAGACTCAGTGCCGGACGGGGCAGCAATGTCGTCCTTCCCCTTCGATGAGGAGGAATCTTTTCCGAAGAGAGTTTTTGCTATAGATAAGTCGGAAGGTTCATTTCCACGAAGCACTTCCTTCACAAGAGCTTCTTCATCAACATCTTCGGTGCCTAGCTCAACTTTTTTAATCTTTATTAAAGTATCACATGCCTCGGCCAATGATTCGAGGTAACCCTCGCCTAGAAAAGATAGATCCCGATGCGTGAGAACTCGAGCATTATACTCGGTGATAAGCGGATCAAATAGGCACTTAATTTCTTCCCTGCCGGCTTCAGTAGCTGCCTCATGGCGAGAATTGACCTCGGTCAGCGCCATTCTTTTACCCTCCTCACGGGCTACATCCTTTAACGCTTCAGCTTTAGAAAGTTCCTCGTCAAGCTTCGTCTTTAAGAGTCGTGTTGCGACTATTTCATCGCAATATCGTTGTGACTCTTCCTATGCAGCAGTTTTCTCTTCTTTCTCTTTAAGGAGCAGCTCCTCCAGTTCTTTAACTCGTCGAGCAAGGATATCTTTTTCTTTCTGGATGGAGTCTTTTTCTAAGGCTAGAGCACCACTACGTTGAATTGCCTCATCAAATTCTTTTTTGTGAGTGGCTTCCAAACGATTGACTACTTCGGTTGTGTCCTTGGCGTTTTTCTGTGCGACCTCAAGTAGGGATTTGTACAAGGATAACTCTTCATCCTGGGCTTTAATGATATCTTTGTCATGAATGGCTTCAAGTTTCAAACGATCAATTTCGTGTTGACGTTCCATAGAAACTTCTGAAACTTTTTCTGTCAAATGAATGAACGCGTCGTGTTGAACATAGACATCATTATTGCAGGTGATGGTACTTTGTTTGACGTGCCCTGGAATGGGATGAATCGTAGGAAGAAATTTCAATCCGTCGAAGCAAATCTTCGGAAATGTGGCCTTAAGCTCGACTAATTTTTCAGCTGTTGATGGATCGTGTGCGGAGGCTAGGGAAGTCTACTTAGCCAGTGTCACAGACTTCTTATGGGGCTCACGAGATTGCTTGGTGCTGGAAGAGCCAGAGTGTTGGTCACGGGGAGCTTCAAGTTTAGATCCTTTCTGAGCAGATTTCTCCCTACTATGCTCTGAATGAGGGGGAGGATCGTTGGGATATGAAGAATGGCTGTAAGTTTTTCTTCGAGAAGACGACGAATCTTTGGGACGATAGTCCCTATCGCCACTGTCATCCCTGTCTCGGTGTCTACCTGATCCCGAATCCCGACTGGAGTGGTAGAAGATAGAGGACCCGTGAAGGCGGTCGAAGCCATGTGTGCGCCCCATGTCACCGGCACAGAAACCAAGTGAGGACGAATTAGTGAGAATCATACGATGCCTAAAATTTAAGTGTAGGGTGAAGTGTGACTGTTCGTGTGTGTCCTAGTGTTTCCCCTCGACGGACCAGTTTCTTTTGCTTTACTTATTGGGGTTTTCTCTCCTTGATGACGGGCTTGATCGCCTTCATCGCCTCTCGCGGGTGAATTAAGTCCCATGACCTCTGGATCATTGAAGTCATAATTTAGTAAGTCGTCAGGGATGGTCAGGTCTAATAGACCTTTTAGTGAACCCTCTAGATGTTGGGGAGACGACTCTTCTCAATTGGAGTAATTGTAACTTTTGAGGTTCTGCCCACTGTTTTCTTTCTCAGTTTGTATGCTAGGCTCTTTTTCCTCTTTAAAGGAGGAGGCGGTTCATCGATGCCGGGTGCGTTAGTTACTGGTGATGAGTCGGGACTTATATTCTCATCAGACGCTCATGGCACCCCGGACTCTTTAATTTGACCTTCCTCGGATGTACCGAAGGCCCTTCCTGTAGGGGGTACCGAAGGCCCGGCCTGCTCTTTGTCTTTTGGGAGGCTAGTTCGACGACCCTCCATCAACAATCCAAACATCGAAAGCAATTCATTGGAAATAACAGATTTGATCTCCCAGTCTCTCACGGGAATAGCTCGAATGGCCTCGGAATATCCAGCGCCTTCAGGTCATGGGCGGATACCTATAAAAGTCGAAGGAAATTTAGAAAGAATGCACCTCGAGCCTTAAACAAATATTATTCAAGGAATAAAACTTACTCCCTTCCAGCCATCTCCTCGCAAAACCAGGGGGCAGCGTACGTAGAACCACTCTTGCTTGTACTGGGAGAATTTACTCCACGCCCCCGTCGGGGTTTGACATTTAGAATGTGGCTCAAGAAATATGAAGGATGGGCTGTCGGACCGTCTTTTGAATCGGTAAATATATCGGATGTCCTCGGGAGTAGGGAGTCTAGATAAGGTGCTCATAAAGAGAACACATGTGCCATGAATAAACGCATGACTATTGGGGCGTAGCTGTGCCGGAGCAATCCCAACATACCGTAACACTTCACGGAGAAAAGAGTTGAAAGGTGGCATGTAACGACCCGTATTTTCACGGATCGAAACATCGTAAAGGAGTTGGCCTTTGGTTGCATTTCTGTTAAGTTTCAGATTTTGGCAGAATTTTGTCTATGTCCTAAGTCGGTTTGGACGAGTTAAGAGGTAAGTCTGGGTCGAGTTGCCGACTTAAGGAATTAACCGAGTTAAGGAAGTGGGGTTGACCGACTTAAGGTAGTGACCGACCTAGGTGATAAGTCGTGACCGACTTAAGAGGTTTAGGCGACCTAAGGAAGAGGAGTAGGCGACCTAAGTATTCTGGGGTTAGGTCGTGGGGTAGAGTTAGGTCGGTAACGACCTAAGGAGGACCAGCAGTTAGATTGCGTAGTGGTTTAGGTCGCGAGTTAGTTTGGGTCAACCTATAGAATGTTTGCGACCTAAGGGAAGCGCGAGCTAAGGAACTTACGACCTAGTGGTTAGCGAGTTAGCGACCTAGTATATAGTTAGGTCGGCAATGACCTAAGGAAGCTGGGGCTGTAGTGAGCGACCTAAGAGTTGAGTGGTAGGTCGTAACACCGTTAGGTCGCGTGGGTGCTAAGTGGTTAGGTCGCAGGGTTTTGTAAGTCTTAGGTCGTAGCTTAGTAAGTCGTTAGGTCGCGTGTTGGCTTAAGCGTTAGGTCGCGTGGGAGTCTAAGGCAGTTAAGTGTTTGGTCGCGTTAAGACATGTGTGTTTTGTAGGCAGTTAGGTCGGCAACGACCTAAGTTAAGTCGCGCCTATGTGTTAAGTCGCAGATGCACATTGTTGTAGGTCGTTAGGCTTAGGTCGGTGGGTTTTAGGTCGGCAAGGTCCTAGGTCGTAAGTCGGAAACGACTTAAGGAGATTTTCTGCCTATAAATAGAGGAGGTTGGCTTCATTTTTGGGATCCGGATTTTGAAGCGACGAAGTGCTGCCATTTTGAGAGCTCGACTTCTACACTTCTTCACTTATTTTCTCCACTCTAATCTAGTGCTTCCATCCATCCAAATCGAAGATCAAGATTGAAGATTCAAGAGCTTAGATTGGAGATCTTCACCTTTTCAAGAGAGATTTCTTCGTTTGAAGCGGATTCGTGATAGATCAAGCTTGATCCCTTGCTGTCCAGATCTAAAGCGTGTTGATTAGAGGTTGTTTAGGTGATTTGGTGAGTGGTGATTATCTCTCACACGGATCCAAAGGAGTAGATCGGATTGTTGGCTCGATTTGGTGTTAAAATAGTGATTCTCATGCATTTTCTTCATCTTAAGTGTAGATCCATATAGATCCATTGTTCATGATGATGTTACATCCATTTTATCATATGTTAACCTATGCAAGTTCATTCATCAAGTTTGTAGAGATATAATCCATGTTTTCATGCTTATTGGACTTTCAACTCTTTAATTACGAAAATGCCATTATTGTTATAATTGTCTACTTAGATCATATTTGAATGCTTGATTGCTTGGATTGATGTTTGATTTGATTGATTGTTATGAACTAGATGATTTATGATTAGATTTAGACCGAAGATGATTCAAAAGCTAAGGGAAAGGCTCTTGAATTGGGAAAGCTGCTCGTGGCATATGTAGCGGGATGATGAAGCTCTTATGCATAGATTTGATGATGTGATGTTGAGATGAGGCTTTGCGAGGATGTAATGAAGCGAGGCATCATATGATGAAGACTTGGTCTAATCCAGACGGGATCATTCCAAGCATGTTGATAACTCGGTGATATGATTCGAGTTGAGGATAATGAATGGATATGAGAATAGTCGTCGAGGAGGATGACTAGGAGGCTTGGATAGCATCGTTGTTGAAGGTTCTAGCATGCTCTAAGCAAGAGTACGTTTGGGCAGATTCGATAGTCCCAACGACCAACTGTTGGAGGTCGAGTACTCTGGGCAGATTCGATAGTCCTAGGCACGGGCTGCGACGACGTGCGGGAGTTATGTCTAGAACCGGGGTTTCCATTAGCCCTTGACGGACGGCTGAAAGAATGTGCCGGTCATTCAATTAACGGTGATATCGAAGCAATGATAACAGTGATAGCCAGAGTCATGGATGTTTGGTTGTATCGTCAGTCGGACTCAAGAGCGGTATTTCCTGGGTGCTTATCTGATTTAGGCCTTGGTACTTGGAAAACATCGCCCTTGATTCGAGTGATAGTAGCTTTACTTTAAATTGTATGCTCTGCTATGTTTACTTCTGCTTAGTGTATGTCTGGGGGCTATCACTGTAGAATGAGGTTGGAGTGGGAGGGTTGTATTCCTATTCCTTTTCCTTTATGCTCTTTTGGTATGTTGTTAGTTAATTTACTGCTCACTAAGACTGTTGTCTGACTCAAGGCTTTATGTTTTAATTCTTATTGCCTTGGGTTGTTCGTCCATTTTGGGATGGGCAGACTAGGTAGCAGGTGACAGGTGTTGTTCTCTTCTCACGATGCTGATATCGAAGACGAGATGGAGGGTTGCATATTATCTCCTTATTATATGTACTGGATATTCCGCTGTTTTGTATTCTCTGAGATATGTAGTGAGGCTTGATGTATTGACTATTTGGATGCTTGTATTCAACTATTATGGAGTTTTATATGATGTCATTTTGTTCTGTAAAGTTTCACTATACATATGTTCTATTGTATTTTGTCCATGCGCTGTGAGTAATACGATAGATTCTGTTGTTTTATTTTACCCTGACAATCGTCCATGGTCGCCTGGCACACTTTACAGCGCACTATCTCTAGATTCGGTGCAGGGGTCATGGGCGGTCGTCACATTTGGTATCAGAGCATTGGTTAATCGATTTTACCCAACGCTCGCTGTCGTAACTACGTATGAGAGACGTAATTGTATTTTGATGGATGAATACTGTATATAATATAGTAGTTTAGTTGAGTTTGGATCCTTTATGCAGTTGTTTCTCTAGATGTTCTAATCATTCCTTTTTATAGATATTGAGAATGAGTCGAAGAGGGAGACCAGCTGCTAGGGAAGGCCGTGCTACTGAAGAGACTGCTGATTATGCAGCCATGTTCGAAGCTATGATGACTTCGATCATGAGAAGGATACCAGTTCCGGGGGCGGCAGTTGATGTTGGAGGTCAAGTCCAAACTCCGAAACTAGTGGATTTTGCTAAGTTGTGCAAGGATTATACTGCTCTTGGAGGAAAGGTTTTCTTGGGAACAGAATCAACTATTGAGGTCCAGAGGTGGATAGATGCTTGTAGAAGGATCTTTGGTGATTTGGGAATTGATGATGCAACTAAGAGGAAGTTGGCATCAAGGCAGCTTCAAGGGAGAGCCTCTGATTGGTGGAACTCTATTACCATCAATACTGCGGAGGAAGAGATTACTTGGGAGCAATTCCAAGCTAGATTTGAAGCTAAGTTCATTTCTACAGCTCAGAAGTCTGTTCTGTTCAAGAGGTTTGTGGAGCTCAAGCAGGGTGGAAGATCTGTTCTTGAGTATGTTTCTGAGTTTGAAGCTTTGTCCAAGTATGCCCTGTCATATATTGAGTCTGCTTATCAGAAGAATGAGAAGTTTGTGACCGGCTTGGATAGTTATCTTGGGAGGCAGTTGGTGGATCATTTGGATGATTCATTTGAGAAGCTTGTGGAAAAAGCTCTCAGGCATGAGAGTCTGTTTCCTAAGGATGGATCTGTTGTTGCTGTGACCAGGGAAGAGTCTAAACCCCAGCAGGGTGGAAATAAGAAGAGGAAGCAGCAGCAGCAGAAGGGTAAGGATGGCCAGAAGAAGCCGAAAGGCGAGGTGACTTGCTACAATTGTCAGCAGAAGGGCCATTTCTCGAAGGATTGTAAGAATCCGAAGGCACCGATGAAGTGTCACAACTGTGACAAGCCGGGGCATTTCAGGAAGAATTGTCCAGAGCCGAGGAGGGACAAGAAGATTGTGCAGGCTTATGCCTTGGGAGCTGTTCCGTCGTCTTCGAAAGCTCCTACTGCTGAAGAGAAAGGAAAGAGTGTGGTTGTTCAAGGTACTCTTTTCCTATGTGGTGTTCCAGTAAGAGTTCTGTTTGATACTGGGGCGTCGCATTCGTTTGTTTGTAATGAACTCGTAGGCCGGTTAGATTTGAAGCCGGATATTGTTGATAGGCCATTGGTTGTGACTAATCCAGTTGGGGGTTCGTCTTGTTTGTGTATGTTATGTCGTGGTCTAGTTGTATCGAGTCATGGTTGCTCTTTTGTTTGTGATTGTTTTGTTCTGAACTTTGCGGGGTTCAGAATTATCTTGGGTATGGACTGGCTTAGGAAGTATGCGGCAAAGGTTGATTGCGAAAAGCTGGAAGTGACAGTCGAGAATGTGGAGGGGCGAAAGGTTGTGATACGATGTAAGCATGAGGAAGGCGTCTTCATGAGCTTCATGTATTCGCTGGTTGTTCCACGGGATGGACTGTCATCAGTGCCGATCGCTAATGGATTCGAGGATGTCTTTGACGAAGTCAAAGGGTTGCCGCCGCATAGAGAGATCGAGTTTCGTATAGATCTAGTTGAAGGAGCTAGACCTGTTGTGATGCCTCTTAGGCGGATGGCGCCTAGGGAACAGCAAGAGTTGAGGGTGCAAGTTGATGATCTTTTGCAGAAAGGATTCATTCGGCGTAGTGTGTCCGAGTGGGGTGCACCAGTTGTGTTCGCAACCAAGGCAGATGGGTCGTTGAGATTGTGTGTGGATTATCGTGAGCTGAATAAAGTGACTAAGAAGAACAAGTATCCATTGCCGAGAATAGATGACTTGTTTGATCAGCTTCACGAAGCTAAGGTGTTTTCTCAGATGGATTTGGCAATGGGATTTCACCAGTTGAGAGTGGCTAAGGATAATGTGCCGAAGACTGCTTTTAGGACACCATCCGGTTTCTTTGAGTGGCTGGTAATGCCGTTTGGATTGACTAACGCGCCAGCATATTTTGTGGATCTTATGAATAGAGTGTTCAGAGATCAGTTGAACAAGTTCGTACTTGTGTTCGTGGATGATATTCTGATTTATTCCAGAACGGAAGAGGAGCACAAGACGCACTTGCGTATGGTTTTGGAAATCTTGCGGAAACATCAGTTGAAGGCTAAGTTTTCGAAGTGTCACTTCTGGAAGAGTGAAGTGAGGTTCTTAGGCCATGTGATTTCTGGAAATGGAATAGCGGTTGATCCCGCTAAGGTGGCAGCAATCCAGGATTGGGTTAGACCTAAGAATGCATCAGATGTGAGGAGTTTTCTTGGATTAGCAGGATATTATCGACGGTTTATCAAAGACTTCTCCAAGATAGCTGCACCATTAACAGGATTGACGAAGAAGAACCAAGTGTTCAGTTGGGATGCTAAGTGTGAGCAAGCTTTCGGAATCCTGAAAGAGCGATTGACGAGTGCTCCTGTTTTGACTATTCCTAGTGGGAATGATGAGATGGTGGTTTACACCGACGCATGTGGTACTGGACTTGGAGCAGTGCTGATGCAGAAGGATAAAGTTGTTGCGTATGCAAGTCGACAGCTGAAGCCGCATGAAAGGAATTACCCAACTCATGATTTGGAATTAGCGGCGATTGTATTTGCTCTGAAGATGTGGAGGCATTATTTGTTGGGAGTTCGATTCGAGTTGTTTACGGATCACAAGTCGTTGAAGTATCTTTTCTCCCAAAAGGATTTGAATCTTCGACAGCAACGTTGGCTAGAGTTTTTGGCATCATATGATTTTGGTATAGCTTATACTCCGGGAAAAGGTAACGCAGTGGCAGACGCGTTAAGTCGAAGACATGCAGGATTGGGAGCCATGTTTTCAGAATGGAAGAGTCTCGAGTATTTAGCTGGATTTGACTTCAGGCCTAGATGCGAATTGGAACCTGAGATGTTGGCAAACTTATCAATAAGACCCACTCTTGTGGAAAGGATTGGTGAGAGCCAAAAGCGAGATGATAAGCTTGTCAAGATTATCCGTGAATTGGAATCTGGATTGGATCCAGAAAAGGATAAAGGATTCGAGGTCGATCGAGAGGGTTGGCTTCGGAAGCAAGGACGACTAGTTGTTCCCGATATAGATGAATTGAGGAGTGAAGTTCTGAAGGAAAGTCATCACTCGAAGCTGACAATTCATCCAGGTGGAAATAAGATGTATCGGGATATGAAGAGAACCTACTACTGGGAAGGTATGAAGAAGGATGTTGGAAATTTTATTTCCAAATGTATGAACTGCCAGTTGGTAAAGGCCGAACAGAAGAAGCCAAGCGGATTGCTTCAACCATTAGAAGTTCCTACATGGAAGTGGGAGCAGATATCGATGGATTTTATTGATGGACTACCTAGAACAAGAACGGGAAATGAAGGGATTTGGGTCATTGTGGATCGTCTGACCAAGAGTGCGAGATTCATTCCTGTTCGATCGACTAGGACTGCGTCAAAGTTGGCTGAGTTGTATGTTAAGTGGATAGTTCGTTTCCATGGTATTTTGAAGAGTATAGTGAGCGATCGAGACCCATTGTTCACTAGTGGATTTTGGAAGAGCTTCCAGGAAGTCTTGGGAACCGAGTTGTGTTTAAGTACAGCTTATCATCCCCAAACGGATGGTCAGACCGAGAGAGTCAACCGAGTTTTGGAAGATCTTCTTAGAGCTTGTGTTTTGGATTTCGGAGGATCATGGGAAGATCACCTTCATTTGGTGGAGTTTGCATACAACAACAGTTACCAGTCAAGTATTGGTATGGCACCGTATGAGGCATTGTATGGAAGACCGTGTAACTCTCCGACATGTTGGTTGGAAACTGGAGAAAAGTTGATGCTTGGGCCAGAGATGATTCGTCAGACTTCAGATTGTATAGAGATCATTCGGCAACGAATGAAGGCAGCCCAAGACCGTCAGAAGAGTTATGCTGATAAGCGTCGAAAGGATTTGGAATTCGACGCAGGAGATATGGTTTTTGTGAAGATTTCTCCACTAAAGAATGTTATTCGATTCGGGAGGAAAGGAAAATTGACTCCGAGATTTGTCGGACCATTCCCGATCATCGAGCGAATTGGAAAGCTCGCCTACAGATTGGAGTTGCCAGAGAAGATGTCGGGTGTGCACAATGTTTTTCATGTATCATATCTACGGAAGTATGTGCACGATTCGAATACAGTGGTTTCTGCTGATAGCTGTGAAGACTTCGAAGTTGATCCAGTCGATAGAAGACCTCGTAAGCCGCTTCGTGTTGTTGAAACCGACACGAAACAACTTAGGAGGAAGGTAGTTAAGTTACTCAAGATACAATGGAGTGACGATGATAACGACTGTACGTGGGAGGTGGAAGAGAGGATGAAAGCAGCTCATCCTGAACTCTTCAAGGTATGGCCCTAAGGTGTCGTGTCATCTCGCGATATTGTAACTTGTTCTAATTTTAGAATCTGTACGCTAAGCTAGAATTGGATGCATGGTTTGCTGATTGTTATGGTTGGTAGGCGTACAGAATAGTCTTTGATTGCTTTGTTTGTTTGGAATTTCGGGGGCGAAATTCCTAAGGGGGAGAGAATGTAACGACCCGTATTTTCACGGATCGAAACATCGTAAAGGAGTTGGCCTTTGGTTGCATTTCTGTTAAGTTTCAGATTTTGGCAGAATTTTGTCTATGTCCTAAGTCGGTTTGGACGAGTTAAGAGGTAAGTCTGGGTCGAGTTGCCGACTTAAGGAATTAACCGAGTTAAGGAAGTGGGGTTGACCGACTTAAGGTAGTGACTGACCTAGGTGATAAGTCGTGACCGACTTAAGAGGTTTAGGCGACCTAAGGAAGAGGAGTAGGCGACCTAAGTATTCTGGGGTTAGGTCGTGGGGTAGAGTTAGGTCGGTAACGACCTAAGGAGGACCAGCAGTTAGATTGCGTAGTGGTTTAGGTCGCGAGTTAGTTTGGGTCAACCTATAGAATGTTTGCGACCTAAGGGAAGCGCGAGCTAAGGAACTTACGACCTAGTGGTTAGCGAGTTAGCGACCTAGTATATAGTTAGGTCGGCAACGACCTAAGGAAGCTGGGGCTGTAGTGAGCGACCTAAGAGTTGAGTGGTAGGTCGTAACACCGTTAGGTCGCGTAGGTGCTAAGTGGTTAGGTCGCAGGGTTTTGTAAGTCTTAGGTCGTAGCTTAGTAAGTCGTTAGGTCGCGTGTTGGCTTAAGCGTTAGGTCGCGTGGGAGTCTAAGGCAGTTAAGTGTTTGGTCGCGTTAAGACATGTGTGTTTTGTAGGCAGTTAGGTCGGCAACGACCTAAGTTAAGTCGCGCCTATGTGTTAAGTCGCAGATGCGCATTGTTGTAGGTCGTTAGGCTTAGGTCGGTGGGTTTTAGGTCGGCAAGGTCCTAGGTCGTAAGTCGGAAACGACTTAAGGAGATTTTCTGCCTATAAATAGAGGGGGTAGGCTTCATTTTTGGGATCTAGATTTTGAAGCGACGAAGTGCTGCCATTTTGAGAGCTCGACTTCTACACTTCTTCACTTCTTTTCTCCACTCTAATCTAGTGCTTCCATCCATCCAAATCGAAGATCAAGATTGAAGATTCAAGAGCTTAGATTGGAGATCTTCACCTTTTCAAGAGAGATTTCTTCGTTTGAAGCGGATTCGTGATAGATCAAGCTTGATCCCTTGCTGTCCAGATCTGAAGCATGTTGATTAGAGGTTGTTTAGGTGATTTGGTGAGTGGTGATTATCTCTCACACGGATCCAAAGGAGTAGATCGGATTGTTGGCTCGATTTGGTGTTAAAATAGTGATTCTCATGCATTTTCTTCATCCTAAGTGTAAATCCATATAGATCCATTGTTCATGATGATGTTACATCCATTTTATCATATGTTAACCTATGCAAGTTCATTCATCAAGTTTGTAGAGATATAATCCATGTTTTCATGCTTATTGGACTTTCAACTCTTTAATTACGAAAATGCCATTATTGTTATAATTGTCTACTTAGATCATATTTGAATGCTTGATTGCTTGGATTGATGTTTGATTTGATTGATTGTTATGAACTAGATGATTTATGATTAGATTTAGACCGAAGATGATTCAAAAGCTAAGGGAAAGGCTCTTGAATTGGGAAAGCTGCTCGTGGCATATGTAGCGGGATGATGAAGCTCTTATGCATAGATTTGATGATGTGATGTTGAGATGAGGCTTTGCGAGGATGTAATGAAGCGAGGCATCATATGATGAAGACTTGGTCTAATCCAGACGGGATCATTCCAAGCATGTTGATAACTCGGTGATATGATTCGAGTTGAGGATAATGAATGGATATGAGAATAGTCGTCGAGGAGGATGACTAGGAGGCTTGGATAGCATCGTTGTTGAAGGTTCTAGCATGCTCTAAGCAAGAGTACGTTTGGGCAGATTCGATAGTCCCAACGACCAACTGTTGGAGGTCGAGTACTCTGGGAAGATTCGATAGTCCTAGGCACGGGCTACGACGACGTGCGGGAGTTATGTCTAGAACCGGGGTTTCCATTAGCCCTTGACGGACGGCTGAAAGAATGTGCCGGTCATTCAATTAACGGTGATATCGAAGCAATGATAACAGTGATAGCCAGAGTCATGGATGTTTGGTTGTATCGTCAGTCGGACTCAAGAGCGGTATTTCCTGGGTGCTTATCTGATTTAGGCCTTGGTACTTGGAAAACATCGCCCTTGATTCGAGTGATAGTAGCTTTACTTTAAATTGTATGCTCTGCTATGTTTACTTCTGCTTAGTGTATGTCTGGGGGCTATCACTGTAGAATGAGGTTGGAGTGGGAGGGTTGTATTCCTATTCCTTTTCCTTTATGCTCTTTTGGTATGTTGTTAGTTAATTTACTGCTCACTAAGACTGTTGTCTGACTCAAGGCTTTATGTTTTAATTCTTATTGCCTTGGGCTGTTCGTCCATTTTGGGACGGGCAGACTAGGTAGCAGGTGACAGGTGCTGTTCTCTTCTCACGATGCTGATATCGAAGACGAGATGGAGGGTTGCATATTATCTCCTTATTATATGTACTGGATATTCCGCTGTTTTGTATTCTCTGAGAGATATGTAGTGAGGCTTGATGTATTGACTATTTGGATGCTTGTATTCAACTATTATGGAGTTTTATATGATGTCATTTTGTTCTGTAAAGTTTCACTATACATATGTTCTATTGTATTTTGTCCATGCGCTGTGAGTAATACGATAGATTCTGTTGTTTTATTTTACCCTGACAATCGTCCATGGTCGCCTGGCACACTTTACAGCGCACTATCTCTAGATTCGGTGCAGGGGTCATGGGTGGTCGTCACATGGCACACTACCGACCCAGCACATAAATTTGTTGCATGCTATATATCTGGCTGGGGGTAGATGAGGCCGATCTTATCCTGATGGAACTTAAACATCGTCGAAAGGGATTCCATGAATTGAGCACAATCGACAAAGAGCGGCTTCGCCGATTTTTGAGGATTGTGAATCAATAGGGTTATCCAGAATAACGGCTTCGTCTATAACATCAGGAGCCGGGCCTATGACTGTAGTAAATGGATCTGGAATACCCTGTGTAGAGGTTGTCGGTGGGTTCGAAGTTCCTACTACCTCCTTTTGAGAACCTGGCTCGGGCTTATCAGAAACCGTGGCAGAGCTCGATTTTCTGGACATCTCTAAAGAGCGATGGATGTGAACAGATACATGTTTAAACTATACTTGAAAGACAATCGATATCAGATATAACGACAAAAATATTCCCCCCGCGTGGTGTGTGAGCTAGTGTGATGGTTCAAGTAAAGAGTACAAATAAATTAGAGTTCTGAAGAGTAAAGTATGGCGCGACGAGCTTTAAGTTATCATCTTTAACAAGCTTTAAGTTCACATTTACAATGATTCAAATTGTGAAGTTATTAGTCCTAATTAGTTCCATGTGCCTTTGAACTTAGGTTCGTATCATGGATTTATTGATATGTGATTAAGTATGGAAGTAAGCAATGATATTATGTTCTATGAGTCAAGGTGAGGTAAGTGTGTTTATCAATGCCAATCCCTGAACCTAGGACCGCTCGTCCATTCAAATGCATGCATGCCGAACCATGCTGCCTCGCTCGGTTCCAATCCTTAAAACCTATCCTGCTTCACTCGCTTTTTCCCTCTCTCTGCTCACCGACCCACTCTCCTATAGACCACTGAATGCCTACTTAGACCAAAGATAACCGACCCACTCAAATGTGAAATACCGACCCGGCCTTGCAATCTCCTCTACCGATCGATTGCTATTGGAATATGCCGACCTGACACTCCCTTAAGGATCAGCTTGCAAAGGCTACAGACCAGACACTTACTTCTCAAGCAACGACCCCCTCTCTCTTACAAAACAATAGACTCTCCTCTTATATACGTCACTGATCTCCCTTCCTAAAAATACCTATGCCATCTCCCCTTGATTCGGTGCCGAACCGTGTCACTCACTCCACTATCCTAATCCATGCACTCATTCCCACTATATCTCTTCTCACCCTCACCAAGAAGGGCCGAGTACGTGTATGACTCAGGTCCAGGGCGAGTTCGGGGAGGCATGGCTTAAGAGCTCAAAGAAAGAGTGAATCCTTACCTATGAAATAGTTTGGGGTTGAGGCGCGTGATTTCTGATGCTCGAAGTCAAGAATAATGGCGGAAGGCGTATGGGAAGATAGTTAAAAGGAGGGTGGAAGCAGTTCGATGGGAGAAGACTTTTTGGGTTGTGAGTAGAGTCGAGGGGAAAAGATAATAAAGTGACGGTGGGATGAAGAAAGTAAAGGCCTGAGCTTTTATATGGAGAGGGGGAAGTGAATCGGCGTTCTCCTAAAGACCCAGTCACCATGTTTCATGGGGTCGGCAAGGCGACATGCCGACCCATCCCAGATAAGCCGACCGAGTGGGTCGGCCTTCGTATGCTGATTCCTCTCTTTTAAAAAAAATTAAAATAAAGAAATAAAAAAGAATAAAAATAAATAAATAATGATAGTAAAAGATATATCCATGTATATACGCATGAATAAGTTCATGTACACTGACGAGTGAACATCATATGTGATAAAAAGACAGATATTACCGGATAAATAAAGGAGCATAGATTTGTAAAGTCCGCCATGATTCAGCCTTCGTGAGATTATATATACTACGCTTTTTAAAAGTTAAAAACAGGATCTAAGCGATAGTCAACTATCATTCTGGATGAACTAGCCTCTGAAGGCAGGAATTGCTCGCCGATTCAAAGCGCGTCGTGTTGGCTCACACAACGCACTTTGGGGGGCAAATGTTACCCGGCTATAAGACGATAGTTGCAGGGGCTATGGTCGAATGTTGATGGGGGCACAAGTCAGGAAATAATCTACTTCAGGTCGTTAAGGAGACTACTTCGAGTCAGGGGAAGGTTTACTCTGAGTCATCTCATCAACAATTTTGAGTCGGTATGGGTCATCTACTAGGGGTCGGCATAGAAAGGAGTGGAACACGATTGGGTCGGTGAATTTGATTTATTTGGCCTGTAAATGTGGTTCGGTGTTGAGCAGTGGATCGGCCATGGTAAGTAGATAGGACTGGGTCGTTTATGGATTGGATCGGCTTAGCTGGTTCGGTGATGGACGTTCGACGTAGCCGGATCGGTCTAAGTGGGTTGGTCGGGGGAGAATGAGTTGAGATGTTACGATCGAATAGGGTCGGCCTAGCTGGGTCGGCCTAAGTGGCTCGGCCAAGATAGGCAAGACAAAATGGTTCGGCCGAGAAGGGTTCGGCCACAGTCGCTCGGTGTGGGTGAGATTGAACTTGATGGTTCGGCTGATCATGGTCCGGCCTCGGAAGTACTAAGTCATGTGTTGCTTGGTCAAAAGAGCATAGCCAAGGCAGATCGGTCAGTTGTGTTTCAGTGTTCGTGGCTCGGCCTTAACGGTTCGGCATGCGTGGGTCGACAGACCTGGGTCGGTGAATCTTGTGGAGGTTAGTCAATTCTTCGACCTACAACAGTGTGGCGCGACTGACATTTCTTTGCTTCGAGTCATACTACCGCTTGCTCCAAGTCTCTTAAGGGACCGCTTCGAGTCAACAACAAGGCAACCTCTGGGTCGGCATAGGAGGTTCAGTGGAAGTGGTTCGGCATGACTTGGTCGGTCAACTTGACTTACAACTATGGGCCGAACTACCTTGGTCTTAGGCCTGCGCAGGGAGTCCAGCCCAATGATTTCAATATGGGATTCAAATCGTAAATTGAAAAATTTAAATTTTGGATCGAAACGGGATTTGAATCGGGATCATAGATCCAAATGAGATTCAAATAAAGTGTAGAATAATAGAGTATAGAATAATAGAAACGTATTATAGAACCTGATCACCACATTACCTCATTTCAAATAAAGCATAGAAATAGAACCTCATCACCATACGTCACCTCACAGCCCCACACTACATCACATATATATTAAAGAGTATGGTAGGGCTGCTTTAATCTTGAAACTACACATAGAGTACTGGTACTTTTACATTTTTTGTTCAAACATGACTTTTATGCTTAGGATAGCCATAATAAAATAAAGCTGAAATAGAAGTCAAAAGCTAAACATAGCTAGATAACAGTACTTTGTTACTGTAGCAGTAGTTCATACATTATCACCTTGTGCCCAAAGAAAGCAGAAAAACGAGAGAGAAAATTCAAAATAGAAGCAGAAGTTAGAAAGAAAAGAGAACAGAAAATAGAATATGAAAAATAAAGCCTCTCTCTCTTTCTGATGCTTCAACCAAGTTGTTCGACTTCGGTATGCTTTATCTTTCCTTTTTTTCGCCTTAGAAATTTTTGTTGGATGCCTGTTTGTGATAGATCATTTTTATACTACTGTAAATGATTTTTCTAGAGATTCTTCTCAAATTTGGAAAAGCTGCGATGCTTCATCTTTAAAGGAATAATGATTCTTTTTCAATTTCGAAGAAAATGTGGTTTCGATTTTTCAAAAAATATTCAATTCGAAGTTTAAACTGAAATCGCGATCTCATTTAGGGCATCGATATTTTCGATCTGATAATGGATCGTATGATTTTTGCTAACTGCGATTCAAACTGAATATTGGATCGATAAGGTTGCGATTCGATTTGAATCGCGATCTAGATCGTACGATTTTGCGATTTTTGAAATCAATGGTCCAGCCTATCTTCGTCTATAAATAGAGAGGGGGTACAGTTGAAGGGACCTTTTTTCGAGAACTCCAGGGATACTCTGCCATTTTTTACATTCATCTCTCTTCTGTTCGAACTGGTATCCAAGTTGTTTGTTTACGGATGGTATCTATACTCAAGTATTTGAAAAGGAAATAAAGATTACATTCAAAGTAGACGTAGGCAATTACGCCGAACCACTATAAATCTGGTGTTCTCGTTTTTGTTGTTCCTTTTGCATTCTACTATGATATTCCTCTGTTTTAATTTACTTTCTTCATTAATCTCTCTACACATTTCTATTCAAGGGTGTTGGTGACCAATTATGGTGCTAACAGTTACATTATATCATTAAAAATAAATACCTAAACAATTTGGAAAACTATTCTCATTTAGCATTTGAGAAAATGTTAATCATAAATAGTAAAGTTTATATACGTTTAGTTTTACATGTTGTTTCTCCTATTTTCTTTTCTTCTCACATTAAAAAAACATTTTTGAAGTTAATTTTGATTATTTGTTATGTTATGTTTTCTTATATTCACAAAAAACGTTTCCATAATTAGTTTTTATTATCTATGAAGTACCGATGTGTGGTGTAAATGACTCGGATTGGACTGGACGAAGGGGCATCTGTGTCAAGTCCTATAAGAGATTGGACAAACACAGACCAGATAAGTTTTAAGTTCGGGTATTGTTCGTATGAGTCGGATGGACTGTACGAATAATATAAAAACATCGAACAATCTCGAACGAACATATTTCTGTATAATTTTTTTTGGTCTAATTCGTTTCTTAAATAAGAATCGGATGGACATGGACCAGATATTTTATAGCTTCAGATCAAGCCGGACGTCAAACATTTTACAAATTTTACACACTAAGTACTTGATTTAAAATATCCATATTTTGTCCAATTAAAACTTATAAGTTATTCTAAACGTGAATAACAAAAGTTCGTTGTCCTTTGAAATAAAAAAGAAAATAGTTTTGTTCTTGAAACAAATATCCACTAAAATTAATTAATAAGAGTTATGAACCATATTCTAAATGTATTATATTTTAATGCCTAATTTACCTTTTTATCCTTCCGTTCTTCAAATTTGGGTGGCTGAACTTCTATTCTCATTTCAACATCTTATTTTCGATTTGAAGTAAACCATGTTCTATCAAAACGTTGGCAAAGTCGAAGGCGATCATTTGGAAATGCCTCAAAAACAAAACAATACATCAGTTTCAACAACAATATCGATAACACACTGCTGAAAACAAAACAAAATTTCAATGCATTAGTTGAAATAGCTACAAGAAAAAAAGGAAATTGTCGTCATCGTATTTTACTTATCATATAACCACCGCATATTTGATAATGTTAAAAATAAGGAAACGCGAGAGAGTACCCATGAATTAAGTCCAAACCCTAGTTATATAAACTTATAAGAGTTCCATTACCGAATATCTTCATCTTCTACATATTAAGCAATATTGAATTCAACAAAATTAAACCATATATCTTCCTCAGTAAGAACAATGCCGCCACATCCATTTCCAACAATCACACTTTCTTGCATTTCAACTGTTCTATTCTCCAATTTTCCTTTCCTTGGTGCCATAAAACCCTCAAATGGAGGAACCATGGAAGATAAAAGACAGCGATGGAGTCATCGCTTTGGAATGCTATGTATACAAAGCCTATTCATGTCACTTCTCAACTTTAAACGATTACACGCTTGTAGATTAAGGGTGAGTTTGTTTGCGACACAAAAAAAACCATGGAAAAGAAGTACGAAATAGGAACGGCTTGCGAAATGAGAATGCGTTCTTGTGTTACGAAATGAACGAAAAATGATAAAAGTAGTTTGTAGAGTGCTAAATGACCTGTTCATTCAACTATTTAATTTAATCCGTTCTTTTTAACTGAACAAAATGTTGGATCTATGTGTTTGACTCGTCCACAGTGACGCAAACGTGAACTGAGCATTTATTGTATGCAAACGCACCTTAATTAGCTTAGTCATCTATTTCATCATTTTACCATGTTGATTCCACTAGATTTACTTTGTAAATCTCTAATTTTTAATTGGTCATGTATGAAGATAAAAAAAGTATGGAAATCTGATATTTGGGTAAAGTTTGTTGTGATGACCCACATTTTGGAATGTTTAAATCGACAATAATCCACATATGTCCAATTCAAATAATCCAGAACATAGATAATCAATGGGGTTAATTAAGAAAAATAAGAAAGAAGAGGAAAACAAACACAGAATCTCACAGCGGAATGAAAAAATATAATAATCAAATAAACAGTTCATGAAGTTGTTTAGTATACGTTTGATTATAATTTATACAGCATTTATTAGAGTTATATATACAACAGAAATAAAATATAATGCAATAGAACAACATGATATAGGGGAATAATACTAGTAATAATAATATACCAAATCTTCGTCTTCGTCATCCAGAATAATATTTAATGCACCGAAATACTCACGGCTGACCCGAGTGTAATGAAAAGACAAAACATTCGAGTCAGAACTAAAATATCCTTATGTAAGTCAAATCAATATCACGTAAAACATGAGTGTAATAACATCAGAGATGTTTACGGGATTTTACATCTCCTATCTAGTGTATAAGATGCGTGCAATAACTCAAGAGATGTTACAAAATTTTCCATCTCTTAAGCATCCGTCAAATTATTTATATATAGTAGAATACGCTATATATATAATGTATAATTAGTAAAATAATTATATTTTTTAGCGTTTAGGCTTTATATTAATCCCCCTTAACGTGTTTTTAAGCATTGTTGTACAGTTTGCATATAACGCCCCAGTAACACGTCGAAGGATAGGGATGTGCCATGATATGACAATACTAAACCAAAACCATAGTGGTCTCATATAGGGATAAAAGTATGAAAAGGCACGTGAGGCAATGCCCAAGGTAGGATACTACCAGTTCGGATAGCAGGGCTGGTGGTAACACATCGTAGCCACGATCGCCCACCGCATCCATCAATCCCATATCGAGTCAAAGGGAGGTCATTCCAAATCAAGGTACACCAATCGAAACTAACAACAAGAGTAATAATATGGACCAAGTCCAAGAAAATTGAAGAACGGATGTCCGCTAGTGGTAGCTAGCCGCTTGGTCCTGTCAAGCCGTCCTGTTTTAGTCATTTCAAATTGGCACAAGTGCCAGGGTCTATCAATCATCGTTCTCTTTCTTCCAATCCAGTAAACAACGCCAAATCTAACCACTTCATTCTGGAGTATCCTCCACGCGCACAGTTGTTGGTTCCAATATTGATAGAGAGTATGCCAATAAGAGGCCCCGGTCTCTTTAACAACCAAACGTCGTTTTTCACACTGGTTGGTACTTTTACAATTCGAAACCGATTCATACTTGGTATCAAAATATCATATTCGCTTCAAAATACCATTCATTTCAAAATCATCATATTTACTCAAAATATACTATTTCACTTCAAAATCATTTTCGCCTCAATATCTCGATTTCGCTTCCAAATTGTTTCAAATTTCAATTTAGATTATAACTTCATTTTAACCCAATTCATATTTAAATCCATGATTTAAATATAAACAATTCCCACTCTGACCAGTTTGAATTTTTAGAAAATAGTTTGAATAGTTTTTAAATAGTTTAAATGGTTAAAATAGTTTCAAAGTCAAATTGATTCAATTACAAATTTTCCAATTCAAATCAATTTCATTTTCCATTTCCATTTAAATCGATTCAATTCTGATTTCAATATGAATTAACTTCGATTTCAATTTTAATTCAAATCAATTTCAATTTCAAATTAATTCGATTTCGATTCCAATTAATTTCAATTCAATTCTAAATTTTAAACTATTTCGATTTATATAAATTCGTGTTCGATTTTAGAATATCGATTTAAATCACTTAAATCAAATTAAACTTCAATATTCAATTTTAGGTTCAAATCTTTTAGAATAATTCAATGTCGAGTTCAATTTGAAATATCCATTTAAATTACTTTTGCTTGGATTTATTTCACAGTTCGAATAAAAGTTCAAATCTTCTAAACAAATCAATTTCCATAATTTAAATCATATTCCAATTATAATTTTTACTTTCAAATTCAATTCTTTAAACCATTTCGTTTAACTACTTTTAATTTCAACATTTCAAAAACTCGAATTCGAGATTAATTCAATTTCCATATTTTAATTCAATTTTATTTTATAAAACAAAACCATTTGAATAATTCAAATCCAAGAATTTAAAACCATTTCATTTAACCAATCCGGTGTCTGTATATAATTTTCTACCCTATGACCAAGTGATCAGTTATTTCGATTTTAATTTCAGGGATGGATATATATCATTTTAATCCAAATCAAAGTGTCATAGGTATATATCATTTCAACCTATTTATTAATTTATTCGAAATAATTCATATAGTAGTTTATATACTGTCAAAAAATTCACAGGGTGCTAATGGGGATTGATAAAATAAATAAATACCCAATCATCCGATCCATCAACTAATAAACATTCATCACAAACAACATCCAAATCAGTCAATATATCACCATAATTAAACAGTTGTCAATAATTAGGAATTCAACTAGCAATTTAGTTCCCAATTCAAATTTGAACTGTCACTTCAAATTCCTATCATTTCAATTCATATCAATTTAAATGTCAGTTAAATTTACCAAACAACAGTCAATAAAATTAAATTACTTCATGATGTCAATTTAACTAACATAAAAATTATTCTAGTACGTCATGAGCATTATAAAACACTCAACTTTTATTTGAAACTGAAAATATATTAGCTTCAAATAAATTTCATTTTCACTCCATGTTGTAGACGACGTAAATACGATTCCAACGCGACTTATTTCGCTCGAATCGGACCTCGTACGAAAAAGTTACGCGATAATTAAATTTCCAATTTCCATTTATTCACTTTTAAATTCAATTTTAAAAGTAAACAATTTTCATTCTTGCTTAAATAAAATTTAAATCAACTCTCGACATCATTTTCATTCACATTAAATTCAGAAGTCAATTATTTAAACAATTCCAATATTAAATTTAAACAATTTAATTACCAATAAATTACATTAATAACCAATAAAATTTCAAATGAAATTTAATTATCAACAATTATTTTATTTCCATCTAAATAACACAACGCTTATTATCCAATCTCAACTATTGATTATAAACACATTTAATACATAAAATTTCATTTCAATACTGGTTATTGCCTAAATCTTCGAAATTGTTTATTTCAAAATTTTATTCAACTTAATATTCAATAAACTACATTAATAAATCATTAAATTTTTATTTCTATCCATTTTTTCCAATAGTCATAATAAATTTAATAATTTAAAATAGTTAAAAATTACGGGTCGTTACATTTGTCCACTTGAAATAAAGGAGGAAACTTAGTCACGTCAAGTCACTAGTAGTTTGGATATAATACGGAAACGGTGTGAATAACTTAATCTTGTAGGATATCGGTTAATTTTTGTCCTTATCACTTGAGATGCTCTGCACTGCTGGAATTCTTATGTTGTAGCGGGAAAGAAACTCGTGTAAAAATTTTGCACTTATTTTATTGTAGTAAATTTTGTCAAAATAGGTCAGCTTTTGGAGAGCAAAAATCGTATTTAGACTAGTTTTGAACAATATTACAAGTATAGACATGTTTTGACCACATAGACGTCAAGATGAACAAAGTGGTGAAGGAGAATTTTCAAAAGTCACTAGCGAAATTTCAAATATCATCTATTGGCGATTTTTCAAAATTAAGAATTTTCAAATTCAGTTGATATTTAAATTTCTCCTCGTTGTTTTTCAAATTCAGTTAAATTATCGTCAACCTTTTATGCGATATAAATCATTTAGAGACGATAAATCTTAACATTTTGTTTGTTGGAATATTTTATCACATTTAGCTTAATCAAAGTTCATAACAATTTCTCTAGTTTTTATCAAAATATAATTTCCTTCTTGATCATTTGATGTTATATTAGTTCGGATCAATTTGAAATTAAGAAAGTTGTTAAGAGAAAGATGGGTAATATTATAATAGTAATTATTTAATTTGACAATAAAAAAAGGATCAATTGAAACTCAAAAAAGTAAACAAACTTACTTTAAGATTAAACCAAAAAAATAATCTTATATATCTTCCTGATATCTCATTCTGCCACTTTAGTGAAACGAAACAAAAAATCTCATTCATATCTCATTTAGCATTTACCTTATGTAAAACATTACAATCTCACCCAAAATCTAAACCGATATGTCAACTTCGAGATTCCAATCGAAATTATATGTTTCTATAACCTTTTTAATTTCTACGTTAGACCAAGTAAGATTATTTTGGCAATTATTATCATTTAATAACTTATTTAATCTTCTTTCCTTATGTTGTAGGGATAAGTCACAACAATGATTTCGAATTTTTTTCCTTTTGTTAATGCTTAAATGAGAAGAAATCCTTACTACCAAAAAAGAATAATCAAATTTCTCTTTCTAGTGCAACAACTATCTTTCTAAGAAAATCAAGTATGTTACAATTCTTGGTTTAATTTGGAAAGTGTTGTAAAACACTCTTTTTTAAGTTTCAAAATACACTTCCACCCCTTCAGTAAAACAAATTTCACGAAACATCCTTGTAATCATTTTCATGATTTTCATAAAGTGCAAATATATGCATTTAAAGTGCAAATACTTGCAGTTTAAAGAGCAATTATTTACCGCTTACTATAAATATGCAAATATTTGCAAAAAAATGGTCATATTAATTCTTGTCAAGTGCAGATTTAATTTTCTAAGAAAAATATCAAAAATATGGAAGTTAATATGAAACCTGTTTCTGAGAAGGGACAATCATGTAGTAAGTTTCAAAATAAGGGTGTCTCCCTATTATTCACTTTTTAAATTCTTAGTGTCAAGATAATCTTTAGAAATGTCAATTTTAGATACATAAGTTAATTTTAGTTAATCCCGGTATATGCTTTAGGATCCAAGATGTATACCTGATTTATCTTGTTCGAGATCTCACCAAATACGAGGTATTATGTGTGAAAATCCCTAGATGAGATAGTAATTGAAATCAAAGATTTAAATCCTTGTATTTATAGCAATAAGAAACATGAATGAACACAATCTAATGCTAAATTGTCTAAAGCTTATGCAAAATTTAGCAATGCATAAAAGTAATCGCTCAATTTGAACTGTGTTGTTTTAGTTTGAGCAGCTATCATTTATCAGCACCATATCAAATTCATGTCATTATATTAGAAATTAAACTAGTATACTCTGTCTAACAATCTAATTCTATTAAGCTAATTTGCATAAGCATCAGTAAAAGACAACTCAAAAGTTATCTGCAATTGATGAATCGACATTGCATAGGGTTTCGCTTCCACAGAACAATATTTTGAGATATGATAAAGCATCAGGTGTTCATCAATCAAAGTTTGTTAGTGATCAACAATAAGGCGACAATTGATTCAAATAAAATAAAGATACTAAATCAAAAAAAGGATTTGGATTTTAGTACCAGGAACAATAATTAAAAACCGGCGACAGGCGGAGAATGTTGTTCCAAGAGTAGACAGAGTAGGGTAGGCAACAATTAGGAGATTATTATTGTATTGGACCAGGCTTACCAGCCCAAACCAAATTCTGTGTAACCCATAATGTAACCCATAGTAGAGAAGTTGTTCAAAGCATCCCAAACTGGCACATGACACAAAATAGATATAGAAATTTTTTGGCATACATCCTTTATGATTATAAAAAATTAGCATTAGATCCCTCTAAATTTCTTTTATAAACCACATCCCTATTTTTTAAAAAAGGGTAAAATTCATAAGGTATTTGGTAGTTTTACTAACCTTAATATTGTATGATTGAATTAATCCTAAAGAGGGGTGAACAAAGTTTATAATAAATTCATAGAATAATAAAAAATTACAGCACAGATAACAATAGAGTAAATGCCGAAATAAAACATCACACAGTTATACCCAGCTTCGACAAAACATGCCTACTGCTGCCCTCAATGTTTCTATTATAGTTAAAAAATCGACCGCTTACAGACCCTATAAACTTGCGACTATCACTTATCTGATTGTTCTAACCCTACGCTCAAAACCCTTTTCAACTCTATCCCCGAGTTAAGAATTTCTCGAACTATGCTCCGTAGTTCAAACCTTGTTAAAAATAGAGTTTTATATTTAAAAAACAAAAATACAATAAAAAGTAAATTAAAACCCTAATACACGGTCCAAATATTTGTTCACAAATAAACAAAGCATGACCCAAAAACAAAATAAAATTGGTGTATAATTTTCTTAGCCATTGTCCTTTTATTCCAAGTCGATCCTCTTTTCCTTCATTCTTGAATTAGGGTTCTGCTTTTTGAAGCTTTGAAGCTTTCGATATCAATCTATTAAAGAAATATTTAGTGTTGTCTCCCTGGTCGATCGATTACTTTGCTTTGCTTGTGTAATGATTCCTCTCGGTTGCTTCAAGCATCGAAGGATGTTTTGTTATGTTGATGACTTCGATGGTCAAGTATTTTTTATTTTAGTTTTGGTATGAATTTTATGATTTTATTTTTCTTTTCTGCTTTAAACTTGATGCACTTAATTTCTAGTGATGAATTGGTTTTTATAGGGATCGATTCCCTATATTTTGGACATACTTGTTTTGGTTTGAATATTTCAGTTGATTTTCTTGGCCGTTCGATTTTCTGGCTTGTTCATCTTCTTCTGATATATTTCAAAACTTTTGGGTTGAATTTTTCACCCTGCATATATATTTTCCTTTTGCTGTTTAATTTCGAATTTCCGATTTTGATTTTGACTTGTTCATTTCCTACTGAAACGTGCTTGTTTGATATTGAACTATCCTTTGTGATGATTGTTTTTGAGTGCATTTGCTGGACATTTGCGCGACTTGTTTATTTGTGTGTCTGCACTTGTGCGTAGCTTGTCAGTGTGTGTGTCCCATGTTCCTTGCTTTTCTAATTTAATTTGATTATTGTGTTGGTTATGGATGTTGTGTTGAGAAGTTCAATGCTGGTGATTGATAATGGTTTGGCTTTGTTGGTGGTGTCGATGAGATAAACTTCTAGTTGATAATAGTTTTGCCTTAACCATTCTTTTTGTTGAACTGTATGTGTTGTACTTCTTTGTTGTATTTACTTGTGTGCTTGTGCATGCTGTTATTCCAATTTTGCCTATATATGTTTTAGTTTTGGTTGCTCTTGAGTTGCTATGCATGAACTGGACTGCACTTGTATATTCTTTTGTTGAACCTTGTGTTTTAGTTTTGCCTTGTGCATGAACTTTAAATGTTGCACATATTTGCTGCATGTTTAACTTTTCATTTCTTGGCTTGCCCTACCATGTGCCCAGTGTTGAGCCTAAAACATTAGGGCTCGACCTTGCTTGTTTGTGACGTGAGCTTGATTTTCTAGCAGTGCATCATTTGTGTACATTTTTAATTGCATTAGTTGGTTGTTGCACTATGTTGAGCCTTCGGGCTTGACCATTGCTTTTATCCCTGAAATTGAGTAGATGCAAATGTGTTTTATGTATGTGTGCGGCCTTATGACATGTACAGTGATGCATTGTGCATGTCGTAAGTTTCTCGTATACATTATTGATATTTTTAGTGCCTATTTCAAAATATGAAAACCAATTGACTGAGGCAATGTCGAGTTCAAAAAAATATATATTTTTGTAGTTTAAATTTGTTTCTTTTTACTTTTTGCTGCGTTGTTATTTGACAGCCAAAGCATTTGATTGGAGAGAAGATAGTTGAAGCAAGAAGACGACAGATCTAATTTGAGTGGGTGAATATATTGTAATTGGGAGTAAAAATAATGTTGTATATGAGAGTGTAAATGTACAATGGTATATGAAAATGTAAAATACAATAGTAGCTATGTTGTTAATGTGTACTATTTGAACTTGTATTGAAATAAACCATTTGTTGAAATAAAATTTCATTTGTTTGCTCCTATCTGTGATTTTGCAATAGTACTGTATCAAACAAATTTAGAAATATATACATACATACATACATATATATATATATATTATCATCAAACAAAAATCATAAACTGTTGTATTATCAATCTCCCTCTTTTGATGATAACATACATATATTAAGATTTTGTGCCTAGCAAATGTGTTGTGATCAAGCTCCCCCTATTTACATACTCTCCCTACATAAATGCATGCAATGAAAAAAGAAAAAAAAATGATTGTCAAAATAATTGCAAAAACAACTCGTGAAAATCACTAGGGTTATTACTCAACCATAAATCATATAGAGAGAAGTATATGTTGCAAATTCCAATTAATTAAACATAGATCATAATATTTTATTTCTAGATACAAATTCCACTTTAGAGTGACGATTGGATTATGATTTAGGGGAAATTTATACAGTGATAGCAGTAATAAAGGAAATTTTTGCAAATTACTCTTTTAGATATCGTACAAAAAAATGTTATGCACTTTATAACCATGCCTAACTATTAGGACTTTTAAATGAGGTTAGTAGTTGCGTAAAAAACAATGTCAAACATTTTCTAACCGTGCATTACCATGAGGACTTTTAAATGAGGTTGGAGACTACTTAAATATTTGTTCCTCTCTTGTATACGAGTTCCATCAATACATAACCATGAGGACTTTTAAATGAGAATGGAAGCATATATATAGAGAATAAAGCTATTCACCGATGCATAATCGTGGGTACTTTTAAATGAGAGGGAATACTTTGGGATAGATTTATAAATTACGCTAAAAATATAATTCCTTAATTTTAAAGTATCAACTTCTGTGCACTATGTTAAATTTTGATGTATGAACTCCAAGAAGGATAATACTGATATAAGTGACCATAGAATATGTACTAATTTTAAAATATTATAAACTTGTTCAAATTTCATGAAATTTTTAACATATTACTTCCTCTAGCTATGAAGTATAATTTAATCACTACCCATCACTTTCTCAATCACTATTAATAATTTTTGATAAATTTTAAAAGGTTCAAGAAGTTAATAACCATCTTTTCAGAGTAAATCCCTTACTAAATTAACAAGAGTGTCTTTATCAAGATAAGAATCCGAATTATTTGAAAATTTTCTAAAACCAAAAGAAGTTATGAAAATCTATTTTCTGTAGGGGTTTTGCAAAACAACATATGCTAATTTTGAAATCAGTTGAAAATATCAATCAAATGCAAATATGATCTCAAATGAAGTGATGTCTGATGCCACTTGTATTCTGGTTGCCCAAGTTGGCATATAATGGTGTATTATTAAACAAGCAAACCGTGTACTTCTCAATCCACTCGAATTGGTTCAAAAGATTTCAGCAAAACCATTTATATTAAAAAAAAGGCAAAATCGTTTATATCAAACAAGAACACATGCAATTAAAAATTCTGTGAGAAATGCGGGTTAAGGATCTTAAGGCTAGAATTAACACTAGAGGGGGGGGTGAATAGTGTTTAAAGAAATCTGTTAATCTTTTTGAGTTTATCTTAATTTGTTAACAATGTATACACTAATCAGACACAGATATGAACATAGAATCAAACACAGATGCAAATATAAAGTAAAAGCAGTAAAGGAAATAATACACCAGATTTTATACTGGTTCGGAGTTACCCTACATCCAGTCCCGCACAACTAAGTACGGATTTCCTTTCAAAGCCAATTCAACAATTACAACCTTCGGTTTCAAGGCTATGAGGTACACCCTCCAGAATAACAATCCTCTGGGTAGAGATACTTGATTTCCAGGGCAACAAGTTCACCCAATTGATTTCCAAGGCTACAATCACACCTTCTCTCGCTCAATTGATTTCCAAGGCTACAATTACACCTTTTCTTGCTCGATTGATTACAAAGAAGTCTATAACTCTGAATAGCACTTGGATCTTGTAGAGATAATGATGGAGAACCACACTAGAAGTAATCGAGTATGATTCGATGTTGATTTCGGCAGAGTAATGGTATGATTTTGTATTAAGAAATGTGGAAGAAGAAGAGGAGTGAAAACCAGAAAAAAGTGATTGAAAATTCGTTGAAACTGACCCCTATTTATAGAAGAGCAACAGCCATGACCATTCATGAAGAGTTATGGCGAATAGAGACTTCTTTTGAATTTTGAATTTTGAAGCCAACTGACACTATGTCGACATGGGGTATATGGGCATGTCGACATCCCAAAGGGTTTTTTGGTGTTTTGATTTTCTTTGAAAATAACCTCTATTTTATATGAAAATTATTTTAAACTTTATAAATATACTTAACTATAGTTAAAATACATAAGTAAATATAGAGAACAATATATACATAATTTAACTATAATTTTATATTTAAATCTAAGTATAAATATTTAAAAGTTAAATATATTATTTGAAGATAGTTTAAAATCAGGAGTAATTTGACTTTGAAATTAAAGATGTTTTTAGGCTAAAATTATTTAAAATCAGGACAGAGAATTTTGAATCTTTTAAAAAGGAAGTTTTGAAATCATTTTGAAAACAAGATAATTTTGTAAAATCATTTGAATTAAAATTAGTGGATACAAAACAATGTACCACTAGATTTTCGTAGGTTCCATCCTACTTAGGGTTCCATCCCTTTAACGGGCTCGAAGTGGATTCCATTCCACGAATAAATTGGATATTAAGATGCCAGTGCTTTTCTACGAGTTTTAAAAAATATTCCTAATAGAACAAACTTAACCTTGAAATCTTGAACTCTTGATAATCTTGATACTCATGAGTCTTCAATCTTCGATATCTTGAATCTATATACTATACAGTCTTCATTCTTGATACCTGCATGGTTAGATCCTGCATATATATATATATATATATATATATATATCTAAACTTGTAATGTTAGTATTTATATTTTATAATCTATTCTAAGGTTGTTGTCATCAAAACCAACTCCTCAGGGACTAACAATCTCCCCCTTTTTGATGATGACAACCTTTGTTTATAAAATATCACTTCTATCCTAATAACTCCCCCTTAATCTATGCATAACTATCCTATTTTATACTTCTCCCCCTTTGTCATCAACAAAAACTATATAACTCTATATAACTCCCCCTAAAACTAAGACTAAATTACTTGTGATTATAATGATAGTGTTATCATACATAATCAGTACTTAACTAAAATATAATCCTAAACTATTAACTATCCTAACTAAGAATTAACAACAATACTAACATATATAAGAACACGAGTTTATTTATTACGAATATGGTTGTATTTACATTTGCGATTGAAAGACATAAAAACACAAATAACAACAGAAAGAATTAAAGAGAAGAAACTAATGTGTGTTTCTGAACATAGGAGATTTATGAATTGAACAATTTGGATAGTGGAAACAAAAATTTCCACGTTGTTCAACAAGATTCCCATTTTTGTCGAAACACACTTCTCCAACGCATACTACTTGGTCATGATCCTCCTCGTGTGCTTCTTCCATTGGTTCTTCTTCTTCTTCGTCGCTGACCTCATGTTCTTGGTTGAGTGAAGAGTCTTCATCGATCAAGATAGGGTTGGCATGGTTATCCATTAGGAATTTTTGTAAATTCCTAAGAATCTTGTCTTGCCTCTCTTGCTCTTTCGCCATACGAAGTTGAGTCACTTGAATTTCAGTCAACATCTGAAGAGTATCCTTCATAGACTCCTCCAATTTAGTTACCCGTGCGAGAGTAGAGCATTGGAATGGACCAGAAGTAGGAGAGGGAAATAAGAAAGTTGGTTTTAAGTTTGATTTAGAGGAAGATGCCATTATTATATATATTTCAGAATAGAAAATGAAGAGAAAACAGAGAGAATGAATAAGAATTCGAAATAGAGAAGAATATATAACTGAATTTTTGAATTTTTGGTGGGAACAAAATTAAAAAAATTAAAACGTTACATGTCGACATGTCTTCCTAGGGGATGTCGACATGGTCCTCATATTTTAACTATATGATTTTTTTAATATTAATTATTAATTATACTTGTTATTTATATTTCATATTTCAGTTATGGAACAAATACCTAATTCTCTTCCTAATTTAGTAAAAATTGATTCATTTAAGGGTTTTGTTAAGGTATCAGCGATTTGATTCTCAGAGTTTATATATTCGAGAGTAATTACTTCTTTGGATATATTATCTCTAAGAAAATGATGTCGAATATCAATATGTTTAGGTCAAGCATGATGAGTAGGATTTTTAGATAAATTTATTGCACTAGTATTATCATAATAAATTGGCGATTTTGAGATATTTAATCCAAAATCTCTTAAGGTTTGTTGCATATATATTACTTGAGAACAAGCCAAAGCAGCAGAAATATACTTTGCTTCAGTTGTTGATAGGGAAACTGTATTTTGCTTTTTACTAAACCAGGAAACCAGAGAATGCCCCAAAAAGTGACAAGTTCCACTTGTACTTTTTCGATCTGATTTACATCCAGCATAGTCAGCATCACAGTATGATATTAAATCAAATGAATCATTTTTAGAATAAAATAAGCCATAATTAGAGGTGTGTTTAATATATCTTATGATACGTTTTACAGCTTTTAAGTGAGTTTCTTTAGGATGAGATTGATATCTTGCACAGAGACATACACTATGCATGATATCAGGTCTACTAGCAGTGATATAGAGCAATGATCCGATAATTCCTCTATACAACTTTTGATCTACATCTTTCGAGAGATCTTCTTTACTTAGATATTCATTGGTTGCCATGGGAGTAGGTTTTCCACTCGCAGTAGTCAAACCAAATTTATTAACTAGTTCTTTAGCATATTTTTCTTGACTAATAAAAATACCATTATCTAACTGTTTTATTTGTAATCCTAAAAAGAAATTTAATTCACCCATATGACTCATCTCAAACTCTTTCGTCATTATTTCAGAAAATTCTTTATTCATTTCAAAATTAGTTGATCCAAAAATGATATCATCTACGTAAACTTGTACTAGTTGAATATCATTTTTATTTCTTTTAATAAAAAGAGTATTATCTATTTTACCAATTTCAAAATTTGATTGTAATAAATAAGATCTTAGTCTATCATACCAGGCTCTAGGAGCTTGTTTTAGACCATATAAAGCTTTCTTAAGTTTGTACACATGGTTTGGAAAATTTTCATCTTCAAAAAGTGGTGGTTGTTCAACATATACTTCTTCTTTTACAAAACCATTTAAAAATGCACTTTTAACATCCATTTGAAATAATTTGAAATTATTATGATTTGCAAAAGCAAGTAGAATCCTAATGGCTTCTAATCTTGCTACAGGAGCAAAGGTTTCGTCACAATCTATACCTTCTTCTTGACAATAACCTTGGGCGACTAATCGTGCTTTATTTCTAATGACCTCACCTTGTTCATTCATTTTATTTTTATAAACCCATTTAGTTCCAATTATAGTTTTATCTTCAGGTCTAGGAACAAGTTCTCAAACTTCATTTCTAGTGAATTGATTTAATTCTTCTTGCATAGCCAAAATCCATGAATCATCAGTTGATGCTTCTTTAGGATTTTTGGGTTCAATAGTTGATATAAATGCTACATTACTCATTTTACTTAGTTGATTTCTAGTTGTAACAATAGATTGCATATCTCCTATTATATTTTCAATAGGATGATCTTTTAAAAGTTTAATCCTTTTATTAGGATGATTAATTCCATTATTAATTTCGGTTGATTCCTGATTTTGAGTAATTAAATCTTCTTCATCATTTGTAATTTCAAAATCTTTTAAATTTTCATCAAACGAAACATGCATTGTTTCTTCAATGGTGTTAGATTTTAAATTAAAAACTCTATAAGCTTTACTTCTATTAGAATATCCGATAAAGATTCCTTTGTCGGATTTAGGATCAAATTTATCCAAATTATCTTTTGTATTTAAAATAAAGCATTTACTTCCAAAAATTCTGAAGTATGATACCTTAGGTTTCTTTCCATGAAGAAGTTCATAAGGTGTCTTATCAGTTAAAGGTCTAATTAAAATTCTATTCAAAATATAACAGGCGATAGCAACAGCTTCTGCCCAAAAGTGTTTTGATAAATTACTATCTGAGAGCATAGTTCTCGCACACTCTTATATCGTTCTATTTTTACGTTCAACTACTCCGTTTTGTTGTGGAGTTCTTGGAAATGAGAAATTGTGAGTTATTCCCTTCTTATTGCAAAATTCCTCAAACTTTTCATTTTCAAATTCACCACCGTGATCACTAGGAATAGTTATAATTTTTTAAAGATAATTGATTTTGAATCCATTTTGTAAAGTTCTTAAAACATTCAGAAGTATCACTTTTATGTTTCAAAAATATTGTCCATGTAAATCTAGAATAATCATCTACAATTACAAAAACATATTTACTATGATTTATTGACTGAATTTGAGATGGGCCAAATAAATCAAGATGAAGTAACTCAAGGGGTTTTGAAGTTGAAATCATATCTTTTAATTTAAAGGAACTTTTTCTAAGCTTTCCTAATCGACATGCATCACATTAACTATCTACTTTAAAATTCATTTTACGGAGACCTCTTACTAGATCATGTTTTGACAGTCTAGATAAGAGTTTGATATTCAAATGTCCAAATCTCTTATGCCAAATCCAAGGGTCACTTGTATTTGCCAAAAGACATAGGTTATCATTTGAAACTTTCATACTAAGAATATAAATATTCTTTTTCCTAGTTCCCTCAAATATTATGGTTGAGTTATTATCTTCAATATGACATTTGTATTTTTCAAATTTAATTTTATATCCTTTATCACATAGTTGACTTATACTTAGCAGATTGTGTTTCAGATTCTTAACTAGCAAAACATTAGTAATAATAGGAGTTTCAGAGTTACCGACATTGCTGATGCCAACCACGTATCCTTTCGAGTTGTCTCCAAAGTTAACCAGTCCTCCGTCTTTGTATATAATATTATTCAGCATATCCGGATTACCAGTCATGTGTCTAGAGCATCCACTATCAAGTATCCACTTATTCCTTTTGATCTGCACAGATTGTCCATTGTGGATTGTTTCCTTAATGCCCATAAAGCATCTTTCCTGTACATTATAAAATTTAGGTAGACAACTAGAATTTGAATAACATTCATATGCAGACTCATGGAACAATGATGATTTAAACAATTCTAAATTAGTTTTAACAGATTTTTCAAAAATAGACATTTTAAAACTTTTCAAAATTCAGATTATGAAACTTTTGAAAACAAAGCTCTGATACCAAATGTGAGAAATGTGGATTAAGGATCTTAAGGCTAGAATTAACACTAGAGGAGGGGTGAATAGTGTTCAAAGAAATCTATTAACCTTTTTGAGTTTATCTTAATTTGTTAACAATGTATACACTAATCAGACACAGATATGAACATAGAATCAAACACAGATGCAAATATAAAGTAAAAGCAGTAAAGGAAAGAACACACCGGATTTTATACTGGTTCGGAGTTACCCTACATCCAGTCCCGCACAACTAAGTATGGATTTCCTTTCAAAGCCAATTCAACAATTACAACCCCCGGTTTCAAGGCTACGAGGTACACCCTCCAGAATAACAATCCTCTGGGTAGAGATACTTGATTTCCGGTGCAACAAGTTCACCCAATTGATTTCCAAGGCTACAATCACACCTTCTCTCGCTCAATTGATTTCCAAGGCTACAATTACACCTTTTCTCGCTCGATTGATTACAAAGAAGTCTATTACTCTGAATAGCACTTGGATCTTGTAGAGATAATGATGGAGAACCACACTAGAAGTAATCGAGTATGATTCGATGTTGATTTCGGCAAAGTAATGGTATGATTTTGTATTAATAAATGTGGAAGAAGAAGAGGAGTGAAAACCATAAAAAAAGTGATTGAAAATTCGTTGAAACTGACCCCTATTTATAGAAGAGCAACAGCCATGACCATTCATGAAGAATTATGGCGAATAGACACTTCTTTTGAAATTTGAATTTTGAAGCCAACTGACACTATGTCGACATGGGGTATATGGGCAAGTCGACATCCCAAAGGGTTTTTTGGTGTTTTGATTTTCTTTGAAAATAAACTCTATTTTATATTAAAATTATTTTAAACTTTATAAATATACTTAACTATAGTTAAAATACATAAGTAAATATAAAGAACAATATATACATAATTTAACTATAATTTTATATTTAAATCTAAGTATAAATATTTAAAAGTTAAATATATTATTTGAAGATAGTTTAAAATCAGGAGTAATTTGACTTTGAAATTAAAGATGTTTTTGAGGCTAAAATTATTTAAAATCAGGACAGAGAGTTTTGAATCTTTTAAAAAGAAAGTTTTGAAATCATTTTGAAAACAAGATAATTTTGTAAAATTATATGAATTAAAATTAGTGGATACAAAACAATGTCCCACTAGATTTTCATAGGTTCCATCCTACTTAGGGTTACATCCCTTTAACGGGCTCGAAGTGGATTCCATTCCACGAATAAATTGGATATTAAGATGTCAGTGCTTTTCTACGAGTTTTAACAAATATTCCTAATAGAACAAACTTAACCTTGAAATCTTGAACTCTTGATAATCTTGATAATCTTGATACTCATGAGTCTTCAATCTTCGATATCTTGAATCTCTATACTGTACAGTCTTCATTCTTGATACCTGCATGGTTAGATCCTGCATATACATATATATCTAAAATTGTAATGTTAGTATTTATATTTTATAATCTATTCTAAGGTTGTTGTCATCAAAACCAACTCCTTAGGGACTAACAAATTCTTCAGCCACTTATCCGTTAGTTATGAAGAAAAGCAATGAAAGTTGGTCATTATACCAAGGCAACTGACAGCTCCTGTTTTGAAAATTCAGTCCTTTTGAAAGCTTTAAGTTCGTAATTTGATTCAGCACAAACCTTAAAAGTTTTAGATATTAAAAATTTATACTCATCAAAATTGGTTTCAAGTCAAGGCAATGTATCACTAAAAGTTATATATGAAACACTACAACTTGTTTGCATAAATCGGAGAAACTTCTTAAGTGATGTACCGAAATGATTCCTGTTTTTCAAGATTTTAAAAAATGAATAAACAAGAACTCAAAATAGTAAAGTTGTGGTGCTATCAGTTAGCTTTCATGATATATAAATTTGTGTATCTATACTTTGATATTTGGATCACTTAGTTATTACTATCTCCTCTGTTCTATATCTGTGATATTATATTTTATTCCATGCTTTGTGAGATATACTATAGATTCTGTGATGTTTTGCTTCGTTTTAAACCTTGATGATTGCTTAACATCGATCGGCATGACAGCTGCGCACTATCTTATGTATAATAGATGCCGGTGGTGTAAGGCGGTCATCACATTTGGTATCAAAGCTTAGGTTGCATTGTTTAACCTAAAGGGTACCATGATTCAGTAGAGATTGGGAAGGAGTTTTCATCCCAGACTTAGTCGAGAGATTATATACATACGAGAGCACGTACTTATTATATATTTTGATTTTCAAAACTATATAGTAGTATATATAGTATATAAGTCGCATGCACACATGAGTACTATTAGAACAGTTCGCTTTTTTAAGAGACTGATCATTCTTATTACAGATCGCGAATGAGCCGACAAACAAGAAACACCGTTAGGAACTCCATCGAGCAGGTTTGGGGGCTGCTAATTCTGACTTGCAAGCTATGTTCAATGCGATGATGGTGAACATGCTTCAAAATACCCAAGCGTTGCTCCGAATGTTGCTGTTGGTGATGGTGCTCAAGTGCAGGTGTCGAGGGCTGACTACGCCAAGTTATTCAAGAATTACTCTACTTTGGGAGGCAAGTCATTTCTTATGACAGAGTCCACCATCGAATTGCATGATTGGTTGGACACCTGCTAACGTGTCTTTAGTGATATGGAGATTGATGATGCTATGAAGAGGAAGCTAGCCTCTAGACAGCTTCATAGGCGGGCTATGAACTGGTGGAATGCCATCACTGCTGCTACACCGAAGGATCGGTTCAGTTGGGACCATTTCAAGGCTAGGTTCAAGGAGAAGTTCGTTCTGGCTGCTCAGAAATCTATGCTATTTAGAAGATTCGCTGATTTGAAGCAGGGAGATATGTCTATTTTTGAATACATTGTTGAGTTCGACGCTTTGTTGAAATATGGAATGACTTTTATCGACACTCCATTGAGGAAGAATGAGAAGTTTAATATAGGTTTGGACGATTATTTGGGAGAGAAGCTAGTAAGTCATATCGATGAGCCTTTTGAGAGACTCTTTGAAAAAGCTATTCGCCAAGAGAGTTTATACCCTAAGTCTAAATCAAACTGTTGTCGTTGAGGAAGAGCTAACACCACAACAAAGTGGTGGAGGAATGAAGAAGAAGTGTTTGGAAAGAGTAAGCAATCTCAAGGGAAGGATGCCCGGAAGAAGGTTAAATGGGATCCTATTTGCTGTGGTTGTGGAGATAAGGGTCACTTGATTAGATATTGCAAAACTGATGGGAAGAAGAAGTGTTAAACTGCGATAGGCCTAGGCATATACTGAAGAATTTTCTGGAACCAGCATAGTGGAAACAGGTTGTAAAGTCATATATGCTTTAGACACTGTTCCGACTTCATCGAATGCTCCCTCGACGAAAGAGAAGAGGAAGGGCGCTGTCATTCAATGTATGCTTTTCCTTTATGATGTTCTAATACGTGTTGTGTTTGATACCGGAGCTTCATATTCCTTTATATCTAGTGACCTAGTAGATAAACTAGGATTGAAACTCGATATAGTTGACCGACCATTGATTGTGATGAACCCTGTTGGAGGCTTCACTAGCATGTGTATGGTTTGTTGTGGTTTGGTCTTATCGAGTCATGGATGCTCTTTTTTTGTGATTGTTTTATTTTGAATTTAGTTGGGTTTGGGATTATCTTGGGGATGAACTGGCTAAGGAAGCATGCGGCAATAGTGGATTGCGAGAATCTATTGGTGATAATTGGGGCAGTGGAAGGGCAGACGGTATTGATTGGCTACCTACCGGAGGATAGGGTTATGGTCATCTTTCTATATTCGCTTGTGATTCCACGGGATGAGTTATCTTATGTGCCTATCATTAGGGAGTATTTGAATATTTGAGGAGGTGATTAGGTTATCGTCGCATAGGAAGATCGAGTTCCGTATAGACTTGATGAAGGATGCCAGACATATAGTTATGCATTAGAGGCATATGGCACCTAGAGAGAAGAAGGAGTTAGAGGTGCAAGTGAATGACCTATTAAAAAGAGGGTTCATTCGTTGAAGTATATCTGAGTGGGGTGCACCCGTAGTATTCGCTGCTAAGGTGGATAGCTCTCTAAGGTTGTGTGTGGATTATCCTGAGCTGAATAAGGTAAGGAAGAAGACCAAGTATCCACTTTCGCGTATTGATGACTTGTTCGATCAGCTTCACGGTGCGAAGGTGCTCTCCCAATTGGATTTGGCTATGGGATTTCACTGGTTGTGAGTAGCAAAGGAGAATGTGCAGATCACCATGTTTCGTATGCCGTCTGGTTTCTATGAGTGGTTGGTTACGCCGTTCGGGCTAAGTAATGCTCTGGCATACTTTGTTAGTCTCATAAACCATGTCTTCAAGGATTAGATGAATAAGTTCGTACTTGTGTTTGTGGATGATATTCCGATCTATTCTAGGATAGAGGAGGAACACGGGGCACACTTGAGGATTGTACTCGGAGTGTTACACAGGCACAAGTTGAATTTTTTTTCTCTAAATGTCACTTCTGGAGAAGGGAATTGAGGTTCTTAGGACATGTCATCTCTGAGCAGGACATAGCAGTAGATCTTGCCAAGGTGGCAGCGGTTCAGAATTGGAGCAGACCCAAGAATACTATTGATTACGCTAGTTGACAGCTGAAGTTGCACAAGAGGAAGTATCCAACCCATGATTTGGAGTTGGTGGCAATAGTGTTTGCATCGATGATTTGGAGGCATTACTTATTAGGGGAGAGGTTCGAGCTATTCACAGACCACAAATCCTTGAAGTACATTTTCTCCTAGAAGGATCTCAACCTTTGACAGCAGTAATGGTTGGAATTCTTAGCCTCCTACAACTTTTGCATTTCCTATACAGTAGATACGGGAAATGCGGTCACTGACGCATTGAGTAGAAGACATGCCAGTTTGAGTGGAAACAGTTAGAGTATATTGTTGGTTATGACTTCAGACCTCATAACGAGTTAGAGCCAGAGATATTGGCAAGTTTGATAACCAGACCTACTTTGATTGAGCGGATCAATGCCAGTAAGAAGCAAGATGCTAGATTGGCTGAGATCATGGCAAAAATAGAAAGAGGAGTAGAGTCTGAGGATATGAAGCAATACGGGCTTGACAGAGAAGCTTGGCCCCATAAGGATAGGAGATTATTTATGCCTGATGTTGATGGATTGCGAGACGAGGTGCTCAGAGAGTGCCACCATTCGAGATTGACTATACATCCCGACAGTAGTAAGATGTACCATGATATGAGGTAGACCTACTATTGGAAAGGGATAAAGAAGGATGTTGGGAAATTCATCTCGAAATGTATGAACTGCTAGTTGGTGAAGGTAGAGCAAAAGAAACTGAGTGGCCTATTGCAACCACTTGAAGTTCCCGAGTGGAAGTGGGAACATATATTGATGGATTTCATTGATGGACTGCCAAAGACTCAAGAAGGGTATGATAGCATCGGGGTCGTAGTCGATCGATTGACCAAGACACCAGATTTATACCCATCAAGTCAAGTAGAATGGAAGCCAAACCGGCTGAGTTGTATGTGAAATAGATTATACGATTTCATAGTGTACCGAAGAGCATTGTGAGTGATCGAGACCGGTTGTTCAGTAGTGGTTTTGGAAGAGCATACAGGAGGTGTTGGGTACCAAGCTGCATCTTAGTACTGCTTATCATTCACAAATGGATGGGCAGACCGAGAGAGTGAATCGTACGCTAGAGGATTTCTTGCGAGCTTGCATTCTCGATTTCGGAGGCTCGTGGGATGATCATTTGCATTTGCTAGAGTTTGTATACAATAATAGTTATCAGTCTAGTATCGGTATAGCACCATATGAAGCATTGTATGGTCAACCATGTAATGCCCCTTTACGCTAGTGGGAAGTGGGCGAGAACTAATACTTGGGCTAGGTATGATTAGAGGAACCTCAGAGAAGATAGAGATCATTTAGCAACAAATGAAAGCTACACGGGATAGGCAGAAAAGTTATGTTGATAGGAGATATAGAGATTTGGAATTTTTCAATCGGCGATATGGTATTTGTGAAAATTTCTCCTTTGGAAAATGTTATTCGATTCGGTAGCAAGGAGAAGTTTGCACTAAGATTCGTAGGTCCTTTTACAATAGTAGAGATGATTTGAAATCTATCATATAGGGTCGACTTACCTCTGAAGATGGCGGGTGTGCACAACGTCTTTCATGTTTCACATCTATGGAAGTTTGTGTATAACTCAGGCGTAACTATTGTACCGGACCAGCTTGATGATTTCGAGATTGAATCAGAAGTTTCTAAACCTCGTAGGTTGATTTATATTGTCGGACGTGATACGAAATAGCTTAGAAGGAAGACGATGGAGTTAGTGAAGGTTTAATGGGGAGAAAGTGAAGGCAATTGCAAATGGGAAACTGAGGAGAGCATAAAGGCACATATCCAGAGCTCTTCACATGGTATGGCCAACTGTTTATCGTATTTACTTTCACTTTCGATATCATATGAGGCAGTTTAGCTTTCCGTATGCTAGGATAGATTTACATATATTGTTGATTTCATGGTTGCTTATTTGATGGTTGCATATTATTGATAGGCAAGCAGAGTGACTATGATTGATTATCTATGTTTGTTTTGGGATTTCGGGGGCGAAATCATAAAGGAAGAGAGTGTAATGACCCATACGTTACGTATCGAAGGATCGTAAAATATTTTAATTATATTCATATAAGGTCATATGACTCTAAGATATTGGAAAGCAGCACTTAGGAACATTTTCCACATCTATGATTTTTTCTGAATTTTAGTGTGACCATTTTGACCTTGAAAATTTTGTTTGGACTATAACTTTTGATAAGAGCCAAATTAGGATCTCAAACCACCTCCATTGCCTCAAGATGAGGGTTTCTCATTTCGTAGAGTGGTCATAAGAAAAAACCAGACATGTCGTTTGAAAGTTATGGAAGTTTTAATTTTTGGCTATTGTTGACCAGTTTTAGTGGGTAATTAACTAAGCCCGTGTTTAGGCCCACAACCCACTTCAAAATTTGTGCTAATAGAAGGCTGTAGGAACTGACCTAAGTCATTTCCTTCTTTCCTAAAACAAATCTAATCCTCCATTAGCGCTAATTTCATCAAAAATCACACCTTTTCCTTGCCAATCTTAGCCAAATCATTAATTAGAGAGGGGATTAGAATTTAGAAGCTAGAGATTATCATTTCTATCGATTTGGGTCATTCTTCCTTGTTGTCCACTTTAGATCTAAGGAAGAAATTGGTTATTTTGGGTATTTGGCGAATGGTTCTTGACCTCTCACTTATCTAGACTTGTTTATATATTTAATATGGTTATCTTTAACATGTTTTTGGATCTAAAATGGTTTTCTAACTTTAACCACTTGTTCATATATGTTTATGATCAGAAATATTAGATTTTTAAATGATTTTAGAAATGGGTTTTGAAATCTATTTACTCATATCCACATGCTAGTGTAATTTCCATCATTTATATGCATATGTTCATGTAAAACTTAGATTTAGGACAAAACTAGTTTGATAATCACATTCTCATGTATTGGCTATATGAATGGATATATATACATGTTATTCCATGATTGTATGTTTTTATTTGATGTTGTTTGCTAGTGTTTTGGATGTTATGTGGATAGGTTGAAAAATCGGGCAAATCAGAGGCAAAACTGGTAGGAATTGGATGAAACTTGGGAGGCAGAACCTGAAGCATGGGTAGAGCTCGAGATCCAAACCCCATCCCCCATTTCGCTAACCACAGAAGTCGGTGTCGACTTTAGAGGTCGGTACTGAGTTCTCATGGGGGCTCCATGTCGACAATGACTTCGGGGAGGGGGAGATGTTTGCTTGTAGAGGTTGCCTATGGTGTTTGATTGGAGATTTGGTAAGTGCTTGAGGCTATGATGACTTTATTCTAGGATTCAAAGTTAGACACTATGGAAACATAATGATTTAATTTAAAGCAGAGAGTCGAGATAAAGCACATGGGCAAGGAGCACTAGAAGCAAGGAGTGGAATTGGGAGAAGAATTAGCCACTAGTTAGCAAAGTATAGAAGTCGGTGCCGACCACTCAAGTCCATACCGAGTTCTGCCACTTGGTCCTATGGGAATGAAATTTCTAGTGGTGAATACATGGGTTCTTGATGTCATGCTTGAGATGTTGGCTCGTTCGCATGATGATTGATGGCGATGTAGCGGGATGATGAAAGTTAAAATCTTCGGAGGGTAACTCGACATTGAACGGGGTTAGGTTCTAGTGATAACGACTCAATGTTGAAAGGAGTCATAGAATGGGGAAATTAGAATGGTTCCTTAGCGTGATGGCTTGATGTTGAAAGGAGTCGTTGAGTAGGGGAATGTAGAATGGTTCCTCTAGGATAATAGAAGCTAGTTGGAGCAAAGGAAAGGGCTTGGATATGTGTGTTAAGGGATCGTTGATACTCAGAGTGTTTTTTATTATACTTAAAGCAGGAGCATCGTGAGGACACTCATGGGTATGTTGAAAGTTACCTCGAATAGGTTGAATGGATCTATGTACCGTGGACCAATTGTATAGGTCTAGTTCAGCTTTAGGCTAAAGAGAGTACACTGAAAACCAGGATTTCCATTAGTCCCCGACAGTAGAATGGTCACACGAGTTATCATATATCCAGAGTACATTGAGTGATAGTGGTGATTGTTTGATGGATGTTATGGTTTCTTTAATTGCTTTCCACATAGTCTATCACTCTAGAGTAGTCATTGGAGATAGGTATTGGAATAGGGATACCAGGAATCCTGTTATCATACTTTGCTGTATTATGCCTTTATGACACTTAGAGTAGCATATTATGTTATTACATGCAAACTCTTTAGATGAGGGACATGTCAGGTATGATTCATGTACTTTGTTCCTTACTATATCGAATTGTATAGAATTTTGAGATTCATTTACCGCTCAAACCGTACTATTGTCTGACTTGAGGTTTTATGCTTTGCTTCTTATTATCTCGGGTGCTCTTAAATGAGCAGACTAGATAGCAGGTCTAGGTGTGACGTAGTAGCTGTGCAGAGAACGAGCTAGAGGGAGCTATCTCGTATTATATATGGATTTCTTTGCTTGTCTGTTGTGCAACACTATGGAGCCTTGGCAGTGTTGCTTATTAGTATTAGTACGAGACAGTCTTATGAGTTGCTTCCGTACAAACTCTATTTCATGATGTATAACTTTGTGTATCTATACTATGTATTTGGATCACTTAGTTATTACTATCTCTTATATTCTATATCTATGATATTATATTTTATTCCATACGCTGTGAGATATGCTACAGATTCTGTGATGTTTTGTTTCATTTTAAACCTTGATGATTACTCTACATCGATTGACACGACAACAACACAATATCTTATGTATATTGGGTGCCGATGGTGTATGGCGGTCGTCACATAGCTTGTCAGTGTGTGTCCCCTGTTCCTTGCTTTGCTGCTGTAATTTGATTGTTGTGTTGGTTATAGATGTTGTGTTGTGTAGTTCACAATGGCTGGTGAATGATAATGGTTTGACTTTGTTGTTGGTGTGGATGAGATAAACTTCTATTTGATAATAGTTTTGCTTAACCATTCTTTTTGCTCAACTGTATGTGTTGTACTTCCTTGCTGTATTCACTTGTGTGCTTGTGTGTGTTGATGTTACATTTTATCCATTACACTTGTTGGTTTTGGTTGCTTTTGAGCTATTGTGCATGAACCGAACTGCACTTGTATATGTGCACTTGTATATGTCTTTTGCTGAATGTTGTTTTTCAGTTTTTCCTTGTGCATAAACTTCAAATGTTACATATATTTTCTACATGTTTAACTTTTCGAGCCATGGCTTGCCCTACCATGTGCATAATTTTGGGCCTAAAACATTGGAGCTCAACATGATTTGTGATGTGAGCTTGATGTTCTAGCAGCGCACTATTTGTGTACATTTTTACTTGCATAAGTTGGTTGTTGCACTATATTGAGCCTTCGAGCTTGACCTTTTCTTTTGTCCCTGAAATTGAGTACATGCAAATGTGTTTTGTGTATCTGCTCAGCCTTATGGCTTGTACAGTGATGCACTGTGCATATCTTAGGTTGCTCGTGTACATTATTGATATTTTGGTACCTATTTAAAAATATGAAAAGAACAAAACCAATAGACTGAGGCAATGTCAAGTTCAAAAATATTTATATTTTTGCAATTTAAATTTGTTTATTTTTTCTTTTTACTGTGCTATTATTTGACAGGCATAGTGGTTGATTGGAGAGAAGACATTTGAAGCAAGAAGATAACAAATCGAATTCAAGTGAGTAGGTGTATTGTATTTGAGAGTGAAAATAATGTTGTATATGAGAGTGTAAATGTAGCTGGTATATGAAAATGTAAAATATAGTGGAAGTTATATTGTAAATGCGTACCATTTGAGATTGTATTAAAATAAATAAATTATTGAAATAAAATTTCATTGTTTACTTCTATCTGTGATTTTGCAATAGTACTATATCAAACACATTTAGAAATATATATATATATATATATATATTTATTATCATCAAATAAAAATCATAAACTGTTATATTCTAAAAACATTTGCTCGTCGTAATACATGTTGGAGCGGCCGCTTATAAATTTGGAAATGAGAGAAGTAAAATAGAAGGAAATTAAAAAACGAGGGATGTAGAAAATAGTTTCTAATAGAGAAGGATGCAAAACAAATAAGTTTAGAAAAGAAGAACGTGTCCCAAATTTCCACTTAGAAATACTCGATATTACGGTCCATGGTTAACCTATTTTCAATTGAAAATTAGGTATATTAAAGTACATGGGCATTTTTAAGAAGCAGACCCAGCCTTAAGAATTTACTTCCAAGCCCAGAATTTAAACTTAAGGGAGAAAATTTTTGGTCAAAAAATGCTCTTGCGTGGTTTGGACTCAGCATAGGTAGAAACAATAAGGATTACTACCAAACCAAAATTCTAATGCTTAAAGCTTATAATTAGTCATTTATATTTAAATACTATATAACTCAAATTTTAATAAATTTTGCCCCAGCTCATGGGGCTTGGTGGTCTGGCCTATGCATCGGCCCTGTTAAGATTGCTCCAAATTTGAGTAAAGAATGACGAGTTTCAGGTGTACTTGAGTTAAAATTTAATAGTTAAGAGGACATATGAACCATGTTTTAAATTTATTATATTTTAATACGTAATTTACTTTTCTTTTCCCTTCCATTCTTCAAACCTAGATGGCTGAACCCTTATTCTCATTTTTAACATCTAATCAATTTGAAGTAAACCCTACTCAATCAAAACGAAGGCGAAGTCAAAGGTGGTCATCACGAAATGCATCAAAAACAAAAACAATACATCAATTTCCAAAACAATATCAACAAAACACTACTGAAAACGAAACAAAATTTTGATGCATTAGTTGAAATACTGAAAAAATAAGGGAAACTGTCATTGTATTTTGCTAGATATATCAATCAATCACATATTTGATAACGTTATATATATATATATATCTGTGTGTGTGTGTGTGTTTGTATGTATGTATGTATGCATGCGATAACATACTCATGAATTAAGGTCAAACCCTAATTATAAACTTACGAGATTTTTTGAAACATGTAATGCACGTGCATATAAAAGCCCCTTATACAATTATTAAATTTAAAATTTATGTCGTCTAATAAAAATAAACTAAACTATATAAAGAAGAAAATGCAATTTTTTGATTGTAATGGAGTTTGACTTGTAATCTTTTATGTTTCAAAATTTCAAACTGAAAATAACTTTTATTTTTTTGTTTTTTTTGAGAAAAAATGTGTGATCCTCTGTGAGTAGAGGAGAGCACACATGCAGCTATATAAATCACAATAATAAGTTGCTGCCAACATGCCTGGTAGGTAACAGAAAATAAATGCTAGTAGAAAAGAATAGAACAGGTACCCCTAAGATGAGTTCCGGCAAAGCCACCTTCCATCACACCTCGGTATCGAGATCCGGCATGGCCACCACCCAATACTAAGGTGTTTGGAGTACCTAGAAACTAAAGAAAAAACTGCTCCATGAATCTGAAACGGGAACTCTATGCAAACACAAAAACAAAGAAGAAAGCTCCATGCATCTGAATCGAAAAGAATGAAGAAGCATCTACTCTGTAGCGGACTGAATATAATGCTGAAAGAGGCGTCTGCTCTGGAAACTCTGAACAAAGGAAGAAGTACCAAACAAAAGAAAGGATCTTCTATGATGGTCTCTGTGCAATCCGAAAACCTACCATCAAGATATGTGAACCTTTATCTGAAAAATGACTAAAGAAAGAGTAAGAGTTATACATATATATGTATATTTACACATTTAATATACATATATATGTATTGAAAATATGGGAAAAAACCAAAATGAAAAAATACTGGACAAATAGAATTAAAAGTAACAAAAGACCTAAATAGAATTTAAGAATCATTAATCATAAGTAAGTTATGATTAACATTTAAATCATCATAAAAATTAGAAAAATTATTAATAATAATACTGTTAATGTTAAATATACCATTATTGCATTTGAATAAGTTAATATTATAACTAATCTTATTAAGATACCCTTTAAAAAGGTTATTTTAGCTAATTTATATTTGGGATTAGAAATCCAATTAAAACAAAATAAAGAAATTGTAAAAATCAATTTGTTAGATTGACTATTATTATTATTAAAAATTCTTTGATTTCTTTCCAACCATATAAACCAACTAATAATGATGAATAAAGTGTCAAGTAAATATCTAATATTCTTTTTGAACCTAAATCTAAAATTATTCCAGTAGAAGTCACAATCCGAAATTTTAATAGTTATATTAAAATTAAAAATATTAAGAATACTATTTAGAATGTGATAAGAATCCGAGCAATCATAGTAAAAATGTTTAATATCTTCAAGATGCATATTACAAAAATAACATTTATTATCATTTTGAATGTTTTTTTCTTTTTAGAAATTCTATTGTATTTAGTTTACCATGCAGTATTAACCACATGTGGATTTTAGATTTAGGAGGAGCATTAGATTTCCAAATAAATTTAAATGAGTTGTTCATTGTACCCGAAAAAATAACTTTTATTTTTTTGTTCAATAGTGAGATTTGAACTTCCAACCCCTTATTTGTATAAAATCTATTTTTGGAACTTCACGGTTGGACCAAAAGATTGTGTTTCTTCTACATATTAAGCACCATTGTACTAAACAAAATTAAACCCTACTTCTTCTTTCGTCAGAACAATGGCGCCGTAATCCATTTCAATCAATCGCACTTTCTTGCATTTCAACTATTATGTTCTCTGATTATTGTTCTTTCGTTTGAGTCATCACTACAAGAAACAACACGAATTTCGATGGTTGGAAACCGTTGGTGGAAGTTAATAACCGCTTGAAGTCGATGGAAAAAGCCATCGAAATATTGTTCATCGAAAAACTGTACTTCGACAACATTTCTGATGGCTCCATCACCTCATTTTCGATGGCTTTCGATGATCATGTCGACGACTTTTGACGATCGTCGTGTACATGAAGGCCATGGCTATACCAATTTGGTGTCGCTAGCCACTGGTATGTTGCTACAAGTAAGCCGTCGGTAGCCGTCGAAAATCTGGTGGTAATTTTTTTATTACAGTAGCCATTTAGCCCTAAACAACACATATATAACAACATATTTTGCAGCTCAATTTCACACATATAAATCATATATATCGAAGCCCAAATCACATATATCACATCAATAATAATAATAATAATATATCAATATATACAATAAATCAACCTCAAACATCCAACAATATACTCGGACATCTAACAATATACAATAAACCAATCGCAACCAAATCTAAAATCAATCAACATGTTAAAAACATTCAAAACCACCTAAAATCAACCTCACACATCCAACAACATCTCAAAATGTATCATACATATCAAATCACATCAACCTCATCTATCTCATAATATATAACTCTCAAACTACCTAGCAACAAAGTCAAACCACCTCACCCATCTCAAAGTGCATATGTGTACAATATCTTCACACAAACAGAAAAAATCATACCTATTAATCATGATTATTGCCTCCGCATCCCGCTGATAAAGGAAATGTGTCATGCTGCTGCATATACGCAGCAATGCGCTCGTCCAACTACTGGGTCGTCTCCATAAACCGACGTTTAACTCTTCAGCTCAACAATCTTAGCTCTCAACTATTCAATCTCCGCATCGTCCTAAGCTTTTTTATAGCCGCTTTGCCTGCGTCTAGCTTGTAACATTGTTTAACAAAGTGTATGAATTACATATAGTGTGATTAATAAAAATCAATGTGTTATAACGTTATTCATGAATATATTAAGCATAAACGTTACCTCTTGGTCCCAAAACCATAATGCTTATTCCGCGTTGGTGGCTCCATGACAGCTTCAAAGATCTGGTCGTCCTCGTTAGCAATCATCTCTTTCTAACATGTTTTCTCAAGTAGTTTCTCTCGTTCTTGCATGAATTTATCTTGCGATTCCAAATAGAATTACAATTAAATTCATACTACATTATTTTAGTTATTTACAACTTATTATTTAAAGTGATTATTAATAATTTATCATTTAAAATATACTTACCATGACCTCTTGTGATTTTCATGACATGTGCCATCTTCATTGACATGCTCGATGGCGTGAGTACAAGTAAACACGTCCACGTAAGAGACGGGGCAACCACGCTCTCTTTCTTGAAATAATTTTTATGTATTATATATATATAATTATACAATGTAATAATAAGTATTTATAATCACAAATAATAAATTTACCAGCTCTTGACGGTAATGCTGTAATGACTTCAAACCACCACGGTGTGAGACGTGATTTTTATTTCTATTTACAGAATTCCTCTCCGACTCTGCCTGCAAATTTAAAATGAACATTATATTTCACATTTGTAATACAATTATTATACTAATCTACTAAATTTTTAATAAATATATTAGTAAACTTACCTTCGCTTCTGTACTTTTGCGGTACTCATCCCAAGTTTGCCATATGCTTCAACTCTTCTAGTCGAGGCTTTTTTCCACTTTTTTTTATGCTCGACATCATCTCGGTGTAGTTTTCAGCATTTTTTACATCCAGTAATTTCTACAAAGAGCAATGTTAGATTTCTTTAAGTCTACCACCCCATGCACATCGAAATAAATTAAGCTATACATTTATATTTAGTCAACAAAGTATATAGTGGTTGCATATTGTTATCCACATATTTCAAAGGGGATAAAGTGAAAGTGAAGTGATATCGAATCCAAAGGCAACATGGATTATTGCATTTTATCAAACCAATGAACATGTAGTTGCCGCACCTCATCAGTATGAAAGTCAACATTGAAGATTATCAAGTGAAAAGATGTCAAATGCCTACAACTATAATAATACCACATGTCATCCATGCTACACTCAATCAATGCCGCATTGATTCCATGCCGCCAATTATAAATGTAGCAACGCTTCAATGTCACGTCCTTTCAATGCTGCATCCCACCAATGTCGCATCTCTTCAATGTCGCATCTCACCAATGCCGCATCTCTTTGATGTCGTATCTCTTCTATGTCGCATCTCACTAATGCCACATCTTACTAATGTTGCGCTTCATTAACTAAGCCTTCAAAGAATGTCGAATGCTATCATTTTTGAGGATGATGTCAAAAGCAATCAAGCCGCACGAAATTAGAATGACAAGGTCGTGATCCTTCAATACACCCAATAATGTCGTGAATCAGCAAGTCAAAGCAATATTCCAAGCGCCATCAAGATGAGCATTGATGTCGAATATCAAGCATGCCACATTGGCACATTGCATCCATGTCGTGCATGTCCACCCCTATAAATGTGGACCTAGGAGCATGGAGGTAAGGCGATCATTTCTTTTATCTTCTCTTAAAATTAAACGATTGTAACCCTAAACTGAATTGGGGCAAAACTTAAATTGATTGTAATCATTATGGAATTATATGAACAAGGACTTGGACATGCCTATTACCTTAATTGTGATTTTTGGACATTATTCGGCATGGATATGCATATAAAAAATCTCTTTAGACCCAAAGCTTGTCATGATTTTATTTCACATAGAATCACATGAGCTTCGATCTAGACTAGTGTTAGTATGCATAGTCTCTATCTGCCAACTACATATGAACACTGGACTACAAACTATGAGGATTGCCTATCTAGTCCATTAACATGCTTAATGGGCTATACACATACACTTGACTTATTCTTTCTCTCCTTAGATCATGTGGCATGGGCTTTCAGATATCTTATTCCAAAAGTTCATGGGCATCATGGAACCATTTCTAAATGATATCATCTTGCACTTGACCTTAAATGCTAAGGCTGTTCTTGATTCCTTTGCACTGTTTGATCAATACCAACTAAGCCATGCTTACTTGTGTCATTGATGGTGCACAAATCGAGTTTTGGCTTATCATACTCGGCATCATGGGTGTTATACCAATTTTTGGTCTAACATTTTTGGCATATTCCTTTTGTTTTAGGAAATTGGTGGGACCAAAGCGAGTTAATGTTCGAAACGAGGAGACAATACAAGGAGTGACATTGGAAGACAATGTAACCCCCAAATTTCAATCCAGAAAATTTGGAAACAGGACAGCAATCGGAGCCAGCAAGGTCGACCAGTAGTGAAGCCAAAATCATAGGCTTGACATAGCAAACAACAACAATGTAGGGATTGTTGGAAAAGGTCCTTACATAGAAATCTTCTAGAACAAGCAGACCCACTAAAGGAGAAGAAGTTGAATCTCCAAGAAGAAACCTAAATGCTTCCTTGCTCAGGGGTAAAAAAATTTACTATGACTCCACAAGAGAGGAAAGGATACCAAGAGGATGGAGCAACATAATTCTCCCATAAATCATTAACAAACAATAAGGTTAAGGAAAATCATCAAGGAAGATTAGTGGAAAGGCTCATGAGCAGTATGGAAGTTCAATCTCTAAGGAGTACAAGCCTAATAGGAGAAAATATCACAATGATGAAACTAATTTGAGAGACAAGGCCGTAAGATGACGAAGGATATGCTTAACCTTAAAAGGAAGAGGACCCTCGATGCTAGAGTCAATAATAACTCCCGGAAAGCCCCGTTTACAGATAGAATCATGTCTACAAAGATTCCATCTCGCATTAAAATTCCATCCTTGAGATTCAATGGAATTACTGATCCGGATAATCACCTAATGGCGTTCAAAAGTCAGATAGACCTCCATAATGCTTCGGGAGCTAACTTTTTCCCACTACCTGGGGCAGCAGATATGGGGTATAGACATTATTGAGAAAAAACCATATACTCTTGGAAGCAATTCGCTTATGGATTTTGAGCACAGTTTTTTATTTGTAAGGATTCTACGATTAACTTCAGCGATTGGCTAACATCAAACAAAGACTGAGAGAGTTGTTGGGTAATTATCTTAAGAGATTCAAAGTGGATGCACTAAAAGATGAGGATATGACCGACGAAGAAAAATTAATGACAGTACACTTAGGGCCAATAGAGCAGACATCTTTATAGTAAGAGCTTTTTCTTCATGGATGTAGAGATCTCCAAGACTTCCATTTTCAAGCTGATAAGTTCATTCGTATGGATGAAATGTTTCATGCCAAGAAGAAGACCCACTTAAAGAAAGAAACAAGAAAGTCTAGCTTTAATCACAACAATAAGAAACCGAGATGGGAGGAGATCCCAAAGTCCAATTATGTCGCTTAGAATAAGCCAATATCCTACATTTTCGTTGTAGCAAAGGAAAGCAGCAACTTTCTGATTCCCTACAAAGCTAAGAAATACACTGAATCGAGAAAAAAGGGGAGATCACTGTGCTTATCATAAGGCAAAAAGACATAAGACGGATGAATGTCACGTGTTGGTAGGTATAATTCAGGGCATGATCCGTTCAGGACACTTGAAAGAATTTATCAAAGATAATCGGAAAGTTGCACGTCCTGATGAAGACAACCAAGGGCTCCCGAGAAATGTTGTGAACTGCGTAGAGAATGATATTCAACCAAGTTTTATTCCACCCATCAACTAAATTGATAAAATTCATGGAGGCCCGCATTTGGCTGGAAATAGTAAGGGAGCCAAAAATGATATATTAGAGAGGCGAAATGGGGTTTTCTCTATTCAAAAAGAGCCACCGCTTAAGAATCCTAGGTTTCAAATCTAGATGCACAGTCTGACTGTAACCCCACTAGAGCTGAGAGGGGTTCGTCATATGCATAATAACCCACATATGATCGCTGCATAAATAGGGCTTTCTATGGTGACCAAAATCCTTATTGATACTGTAGGTGCAGTGAATGTTATTTTTAAACATGTCTTTGATCAGATGGGAATTCTGGAAGAAAAGCTAGAGGCGAGTTTTGAGCCAATTTTTGAGTTCAACAACAAAAGATCAACTCCCATGGGGCATATAAAGCTTCTGGTACAAATGGGAATTCCACCTTATTTTAGGACATTTGAAACACTATTTGTCATTATGGACCAGTCCTCTTACTACAATGCCTTCTTTGGGAGGCCAACCTTGGATAAGGTTGATGCTTTAGTCTCGCAAAAATATCTAATGGTGAAGTTCCTGACCAAGAATGGATAGGGAACTGTGAGAGGAGAGAAATTCGGCTTTCGAGAATTGTACTTTGTCACTCTTGATCAATACAAATGAGATAATCTTCCTTGCCATGATTCGAAGAAAAATGAATCGATTGTAATTCAAATTAGAAAGCCCTTAGTTTAAGGTCCTTCGGGCCAATCACCCAAGGAAACAATGGAGACCATCAAGAAGGCTAAATCCGCATTGAGAAGATCTAACTTTTCTAAAAGAAAATGAAAGAAGAAGGAACAAATTTGGTAGAAGTAGAAGTAGATAGTGGAGAAATCATCACCGAGTTAGACTTAAAGATGAGTAGGAGAGGATAAAGCCCATTGAAGATCCTAAAGAGATGTTTAGATCCAGTAGACCCAACAAAGATGGTAAAATTCAGGAGAGAACTAGATAACAAACTCAAAGGGGATTTAGACCAATTTCTCCAATCCAGCAAAGACGTGTTTTCTTGGACTCATTCAGTTATGGTTGAAATAGATCCAACTATCATGTGTCATGCCTTAATCATAGATCTGAGTATTATACCCATACAACAAAAGAAGAGAAAATTCGATAAAGTTCAAGCTAGCGCTTTGAAAGAGGAGTTCAAGAGGTTACTCTTGGATTCATCATAGAAGTGCTCTATCCAAAATGGTTGGAAAATCCAGTATTAGTCAAAAAGCCTAATGAAAAATGGAGGACATGCATTAGTTATACTGATTTAAACAAAGCTTTCCCAAAAGATTGCTATCCCCTTCCAAGAATAGACTAATTAGTTGACGCAACTAGTGGACACAAACTTTTATCTTTCATGGATCCATACTCCGGGTAAAATCAAATTATGATGTTCAAACTGGATGAAGAAAACACTAGTTTCATATTAGACTGGGGAACATTTTGTTATAAAGTAATGTCATTTGAATTAAAGAATGCTGGAGCCACCTGCCAAAGGTTAGTGAATAGGATGTTCAAAGAAAAGATCAGCCGAACATGGAAGTATATGCGGATGATAGACTGGTTAAATCTCAAGAGGGAAACGACCATCTAAGCGATCCAGAAGAGATGTTTGGGGTATTACGAAGATATAAGATGAAGCTGATCCCATGAAAATGTTCTTTCGGAATCTAGTTTGGAAAATTCTTGGAATATATTGTTAATGCTCGTTGAATAGAAGCCAATCCTGATCAGATTCAGGCCATTAAAGACAAGGTAGTATCTAAGACAAGCAAAGATGTAATGAGCTTAAATGGAAGAATGACAACATTGAAAAGGTTCATTTCTAAGGCCACCAACAAATGCATCCCATTCTTCGATGTTATTAGAAAAAGAAAATTTTCAAATGGAGAGAGCATTGGCAGAAAGCCTTTGAAGAACTAAAAGATCATCTTAAGAAACCACCGATTCTATCATGTCCTATAGAAGGGGAGAACCTTTATCTTTATATGGCAGTTTCAAAACACACAGTTAGCTCTATTCTAATAAGAAAAGAAAGGGGAATCCAGCTTCCAGCATACTATATAAGCAAAAGGCTTAAAATTGCAGAAACCAAATATCGAATCATAGAAAAACTAGCGTACTACTTGATGCTCACAGCACGAAATTTGAGAGATTACTTTCAAGCACATCTGATTAAGGTTCTAACTAACTTTCCACTCAAGCGAGTCTTTAGTAAACTCAAAGCCTCTGGAAGATTAGTAAAATGGGGGGTGGAACTCAGTCAGTATTTCTACCACGAGTGACGATTAAAGGACAAGCCATAGTTGATTTTATTAATGAATGTACGAGATTCATCAAAGAGAAATCGGTGAAAGAAAAAGATCTTAAACCTAAGTGACAATTGCCTGTTGATGGGGCTTGAAATGAATAAGGAGCTGGTGTAGGATACGTGATTATTACCCCCGATGGACACCGTTTCCTTTATGCAATGAAATTGGGATTTCAGGCCACTAATAATGTGGCAGAAGATGAGTCGATGGTGATGGGACTTAGCTTGGCCCTACAACTAAAAATTACTAGGATTGGGATTTTCAGTGATTCCCAACTAACGGTAAATCAGTTGAACCAAACATATCAGACAAAAAAATGCCAAGTTGGTCTTATATGTCAAGAAGGTATTGAATATGTTGACCCAATTTAAGGATTTCTAAATACACCAAGTACCAAGAGGGAAGAACTCCTTGACTGATTCTTTGGCTAAGTTGGCCAGCTCACGAGGAGCACCGGAAACCCGAATTGTACTAATAAGCTACCAATCAAATCCTAGTATAAAGAAAAATGTCCCGAGCCAAAAAATGAATCCTTGGTATTGACTAGATCCCAGGCCTTAACACATAAAGAGAAGGAAAGTGGAAATGAAATCCTTCAAGAGAAGTCCTCCCATGCAGAAAATAACAATCAATATGAAAATAATTGGATGACGCCTATCATCGAATATTTACCAAAAGAGAAGTTGCCAATGGATAAAAAGGAAGCAAGAAGAATAAAACATCAAGCCCATACCTTTATTATGGCTAGCATAATACTTTATAAGAAAGGGTATTCACTCCCTTACATAAGATGTGTAAGCCTAGAAAAAGGAGCAAAAATATTAAAAAAAGCCTACAAGGGATTTTTTGGAGACCATTCTAATGGCATAAAGTTAGCCAAAAAGGTTATGGGACAGGGCTACTATTGGCCTCAAATGACTAACCATGCTATAGATTATGTGAAGGAATGCAAGAAATGCCAAAAGTTCTCTAAGATCCCACACTTGCCACCAAATGAATTGACTTCGATCTCAAGTCCATTGCATGTGGGGAATTGATTTAATCGGATCACTACCTATATCCAAAGAGGAGCTAAATATGCAGTTGTAGCTATTGATTATTTTACCAAATGGGTAGAAGCAGAACCACTACCAAATATTACATCAGGAAAAGCACTCAAATTTGTAATCAAGAACATTGTCACTAGATTTGGAATTCCACATAAGGTAATACCCGACAATGGAATTCAACTTAAAAGTGAGGAGTTTACCCGATTATATATAGAAATGGGATTATCAAGAGCTTTTCATCTATAGCACACCCCAAGGGCTGTTGAAGTTGCTAATAAAACTATCAAGACCATCTTAAAGAAATGGTTGGAAAAACCAAAAGGAAATTGGGTAGAAGAGCTATCTCTTGTGCTATGGGCATATAGAACTTCTACCAAAACTGTAATGGGACATAGTACATTTTCTTTAACATATGGATGTGAAGCAATGCTTCTAATCGAGGTAGAAGTACCCTCCCATCGAAGGATTGCATATGCATTTAATCCAAATAAGGAATTAAAAAGAGAATCTCTAGACTTGATCAATAAATTAAGAGAGGAAGCAACCATATGGACGATTGAATATCAACGAAGGATATCTAAACATTACAACTCCAAAGTGTGAGAAAGATCGTTTCAAAAAGGAGATTTAGTACTTCGAAAGGTTATGGCAAATACTAAGAATGCAGTGGATGGACCGCTCTGGCCTAATTGGGAAGGACCCTTTATCATTCACAAAGTAATCCCACCAGTGACTTATCAACTATGCCGACCTGATGGCGACGTAATAGAAGAACATGAAACGCCGAACATTTGAGACCATATTTCTCAACTGCAGATGAATAAAGCATTTGAAACAAAATATATCTATTGGATCAATCATGGAAAAGAGTAAGAATCTCCTAAAAAGGGAAAAGCCTAAAACATTACATATAAGGTAATAAGAGGCAAATAAAGCCTTTGATCCCGCCATAAGGTCCTGATCAAAGCACCTCCTAGAGGGAGAACGGAGTAAACCTTTAGTCCCACCTGGTAACGGCCTGGCCAAAGCACCGACCAGCCTTCAGTACCACCTATAAGGCTTGACTGAAGCACCTCCTAAAAAAATGATGGAGTATGCCTTTGGTCCCACTTGAAAATGGCCTGGCCAGAGTACCAACCAGCCTTTAGTACCGCCTATAAGGCCTGACTGAAGCGCTTCCTAGAGAAAGGTCGGATAAGTCTTTAGTTCTACTTAAGATAGCTAACTAAACGCACCAGATGAAATCAATCAAGTTAATCACACTCTATCCAAAAGAATGGATCAAAAACAATATTCTAGGGGAAGATCTGTCAAAGTTGAGCCATTAGTGCTACAAAGCAAATAAAAAATCTTCTAAAGGAAGATCTATATCCATTAGCGCTCTAAAACAAAAACAATCTTTTAGAAGATCTATCGAAAATGAGCCATTAGCGCTCCAAAGAAACAACAATTTTCTAGACGAAGATCTGTCAAAGTTGGGCCATTAACGCTCCAAAGCAAAAATAATCTTCTAGAGAAAGATCTATTGAAAATGAGCCATTAGCGCTCCAAAGCAAAAATAATCTTCTAGAGGAAGATCTATCAAACTTGAGCCGTTAGCACGCCAAAACAAAAAAAACAATCTTCTAGAGGAAGATCGATAAAAAATGAGTCATTTGTGTTCCAGAACAAAAACTGAGCAATCTTCTAGAAAAAGATCTATCAAATTTGAGCTAAGGTGCTTCAAAGCGAAGATAAAGCAATCTTTTATTCAAATGGTTTTCTGGTCTTCTATTTAGAAATTAATATTGCCTGATGATTTTTTGGTCTTCTATTCAGAAGTTTTTATTGCCAGATGGATTTTCTGGTCTTCTACTCAGATGGATTTCTGGTCTTCTATCCATGATATTGCTAGAAGAGTTTCTGGTCCTCCCTACTATAATATTTCCAGATGGTTTTCTGGTTTTTTATTCAAGAAATTATAATTCTTAAATGGCTTTCAAGTTTTTTGTTCATGAAATCATTATTTCCAGATAGTTTTCTAATCTTGAACCTATGAGATTCTATTCAAGTGAAATTGCTGCCAAATAGATTTTTGGTCTCTTCAAGCAAATCTATAAGTTTCAAAAAAGTAACACTGGATTACAAATGGAAGATCCTTTATAATCTTGTCAATATCTTGAAAGATTTGCCTAAAATCAAATCTAAAAGTCGATAATGAAAATCATGGCTTGTTTTTTGTTTTGCAGGAAAACAGGGTTAGAAGGAAAACCTTGCAAAGAATTAGAAAAGTGAGAAAATTCTTATTTTTACACTGAAGTGTAAAAAACTTCTTTTATACAAGGATGGGAGCAAATGTTATCCACATATTTTATAAAGAGGATAAAATGAAGCTAAAGTGATATCGAATCTGAAGGCGATAAGGATTATCATATTTGTGAACACAAAGCAATTACCAACATATGATACCAAACCAATGAAGATGAAGTTGCTGCATCTCATTAGTATGAAATCAACGTCGAAGACTAGCAAGTTAAAAGATATCAAAAGCCTACAACTATAATAATACTGCATGTCATCCATGATACACTCAATCAATGTCGCATTGATTCCAAGCCGCATCCCTTTGATGCGACGTCTCACCAATGCCACATCTCTTCAATGCGACATCTCTTCAATGCCGCATCTCACCAATGCCTCATCTTACTGATGTCGCCGCTTCATCAGCCAAGCCTTCAAAGATTGTCGAACACTGTCATTTCTAAGGATGATGTCAAAAGCCATCAAGCCATATGAAATCAGAATGACGATGTCATGATTCTTTAATACACCCGATGATGTCGTGAATCATCAAGTCAAAGCAATATCCCAAGTACCATCGAGATGAGCTTTGATGTCGAATATCAAGCATGCCGCATTGACATGTGGCATCCATGTCAAGCCTTTCCACCCTATAAATATGGACCCAGGGGTATGGAGGTGGGGGCGATCATTTCTTTCCTCTTCTCCCAAAATTAAACAATTGTAACCCTAAATTGAATTGGGGCAAAACTTGATTTGATTGTAATTATTGTCGAATTATATGAACAAGGACTTGGACATGCCTATTACCTTGATTATGCCTTTTGGACATTATTAGACATGGATAAGCATATAATAAAACTCTTTGGACCCAAAGCTTGTCATGATTTTATTTCATATAAAAGCACATGAGCTTCAGTGTAGACATGTGTTTATATGCATAGTCACTATTTTGCCAACTGCATACGAACATTGGACTATGAACTATGAGGATTCCCTATCTAGTCCATTAAAATGCTTCATGGGCTACTACATATACTCTCGACTTATTATTTCTCTCCTTTGGTCATGTGGCATGAGCTTTCAAATATTTTATTCCAAAAGTCCATGGACATCATGAAACCATTTCTTAATGATATCATCTTGCACTTAACCTTAAATGCTAAGCCCATTCATGATTCCTTAGCACTATTTGATCAACACCAACTAAGCCAAGCTTAGTCGTGTCATTGATGGTGCATAATCAAGTTTTGGCTCATCATACTTGGCACCATGGGTGCTATACCAATTTTTGGTCTAACGCATATAAAATGAAATATAGATTTATACTTATGATGAAATCTTGTCAGATACACTCTAAAATGTGGAGTGGGATATTATCCCACCTAGGCCGGCATGCAGTCATTCTGCTCTTATAAGCAGCCTTGGAAACATCGAGAACAACATCATAGGGCTCCATCTCAAAGCCCATGTATTAATTATGATATAGACCTTTAATAAATCATGAATAATATATCGTACACATAATATTTATGATGTTGCAACAAATTTGGTACTTACCCGCTCGCTTTACTAACTAATGCAACTATGGGATGCTCTACCTATGATGGGCTGTCACTTTCGCCTCCCGCTCTGGTCCCTCTCTGATTATAAGATGGGATACCTGATAAATGGGACGATCTCCGAGCTCGAAACACCTATCACAGATATATCATTTTATTATGAGAGAATATATCATTTAATTATAGGAAAATATATCATCTTTTATGAGAAAAATGTAACATAAATAATCACATAAATTACCTTCTACCAAAATGTACATTAATAATCGATCTTCATCATTTTCTGATTCAGATTTGGTCTCGTACTCTATATCGTTTTCCTCTGCAGTCTTAAATGCTTCTACTAAAACATTTGTTTCATTGTTTAGAGGCCTAATTCAATATGATCGTCGGTTATTATTAGTTCATTATTTTACTCAAGACCTGCCTGATAAGCTGGTTCGTTTGGAATATTCTTCCCATAAAATGTAAATTTTGCCTTTGTTTTAAAAACTACCGAACAATTTGCCTTATCTCGTTTTAGAGATGGATACAGAGCATAATAAACTTGTAGTGCTTGTTTGGATTATACAAAAGGATCATACTTATGGTTATGCGAGTTATGTTTTATTTCCATAAGATTATAATCTTTGTGTACGTTGATCAAGAATCTGGAATATTGCTGAACCGACTGCATCTAAATAAAAAAAACTTTCTCCGCAGGTCGTATAAAATATGTCAATTCAAAAACATGGGTTAACATGACGTAAAATTCATTTGTATGATCATATGGATCATCACTACCTTTAACAATACACCGGTATTATTAGTTAATTTTTCAACACCATACTCTTTGATGTTTAATTTAAATCCACTGACAAAGAATATTAGATATGACTTGACATTTCTTTTTAGTCCCAAAACAAGATGTTTCAATCCTTAGTCGACTACACAATTTCTTGGATCATAAATGTAGTTTGAAAACCAATCAGCGAATTCGTTACTGAGATCACTGCGTGGATGTTGTGATTCGTAAACACTGTAAAAATTATATGTTACGCATATTTTTAAGTACAATCAAAATAAATATAAATTTAAAAATTCACATATCGAGAATTATTTATTAAGTAATACCTAACTATATGAATCAAAAATGGCTCAAACACTCAGAAGTTTTTGTAAATAGTAAAATATGAAGAAATATAAATGAAAATGAGAAATAAACAAGACAAAATCGTTTATAGTAGTTTGGCAAAGCAAGGCATACGTCCACTTTAAGGTTTTACTGCTTATATCTAACTTGAAGGCGGAAGTTCTTAGGGGTCGGTACAACTCCAACACTTAAATTTTTAGAATTACAAGAATATAGAATAGGGAAGAACTAGAGCCAAAAGATCTTGAAAAATAAGCCATACCCTCCTATTTATAGAGGTAGAGAACATAATATCTTGCATAAAATATCTCCAAGCCATTATACATGATTTAGGCCAATTCTCCCACAAAAGCAGGTGGCACATCATCATGAAGTAGGGGTCAGTACCGATCCATAGGTAGGGGTCGATACCGATCCCTAAGATGGCCATATTGGTTGTCATCAAGTCTTTATCTTAACTCATCTTGCTGTTGGCTACATGATTCCATAGTTGTTTGCAGCAATATTAGCATTCTTCTAAGTCTAAATGATAGAGTTGTGGAAGAAAAGAGTTGTAGTTTTAAGTGTTTGTAGAGATTGATGGAAAATTACATTGAACCGATAAGACGACATTGGGAATAAGCTATTGGCATCAAGTAGGACTAGTAGGTAGAAAATGGGTCCCCAAGTGGAGAAAATAGGGGTCGGTACCGACCCATAGCTTGGGTGGGCCCATGTTATTTTGGTCTTAGGTTGTTCTGGCATTGGCCTTGCGACTTTGTTTGTTCTTGGTTTCTGAACTCCTGGGCTATCTCTCTGGGATTCTCTCCTTGATAACTCGAAGTTCAACCCGTCCAATATGTCTGAATATGGCCTGGTCAAAAGGCTGGATAAAACTTACCCTTCCAAAGTACATCTCGTTCCAAACATGACGTGCTTTGAATCGAGACAAGTTAGAGCTGCAGCGAAGGACTCCACTTTGTGTTTTGAATGGTCGTTATCCTTCTTGCGAATCGTTGTTGTGAAAAGTTATGTCCATTGTCATCCGTCGCGGTGGTCTACTGGCATTCAGGATTATAAATTTGGAACATATCCCCGTGATCTGTCGTTCAAAGTTTGATGATTTTAAACCGATTCCTTCCCTAGATCTCTTAGTTTTGAATTTGATTTCTCTTTGATTCCACTCATCGGGTACTGGATATGTGTGTGTGTGTGTGTGTGTGTGTGTGTGTGTGTTTGTGTGTGTGTGTGTTTGTGTGTGTGTGTGTTCATACATTCACGAGCATGTTCTTTAGTAGGAATGAATGCTTGTACATGGTCAATCACGTGCATTTGCATAAGCAAATATCCACATACATATAATATATATATATATATATGTGTGTGTGTGTGTGTGTGTGTTTGTTTTTCTAGGTTAGGACTCTTTACCGACCCATAGCTTAGAGATCGGTACCGACTCATAGCTTTGGACATTTCCCAAATTTTATGGCCGGGAGTTCGGGTCTGGGTTATAAAACCCACACAATTTTAGTTCCTTCTTCAATTTATTTCTATCGATCTAAAAAGCTTGAGCTCTTACCATTGAAGTTTTTGAGACCTTCGAAACAAACTCGTGGAGCACCGCCACCTATCCTCACCTACATCTGACATCGCCCATGTCTCCTTGCCTCGATTCGACACTCACCGACCCAAGCCCGAAATCCTTGAACTTCATGTCGCATAGAATTAGATAAGCAAACGATGGACTCAGCTATGAGCACGAACGCGGATGAATGGACATTGACAGTCGTGGAGTGGGATTGGATGTGGTTGGTCGTGGTTTGAGATCGGTGAAGGTGGAAGAAGAAGAAAGTTGGAAATTTCTATAAGTGATGGAGTTGTACAACTCCACACTTGGATGAATTTTTGAACATTTGGTCCACATGAAAATCCCGATTTGTGAACCAATATCTTGTTTTTGATCTACAGCCTTTTTCAAAGTATGACCAATGGTGTAAAACTTGTCAGGATGGTCAAAGATGACGTGTTGCAGACGAAAGATGAACATGTAATGATCTATTACAGTAAAGAAACCTGGAGGAAATATTTTCTCCGATTACAGAGTAGTGTAGTGATATCTACTTCAAATTTGCATAGATGTTAAACTTTTAACGTAGTCGAACAGAGCTATTTATAAAACAAACTAAGTTCCGCCATAACCATTCAAACTTTTACGGGCAACAGTTCTTTGAATACGACGGGTAACAAATTTTCCATCAATACATGGTAATCGTGACATTTCATCCCACTCAGTTTATTGTTTTTAAGGTCGACACATCTTCGAAGATTAAAAGAAAACCCATCAGGAACTCTTAATCCTTTCACCCATTTTAACACAAGTTTTACTTGGTAATTGTCTAATTCATAACATGCTTTAGGTTTTTACAGCCATTCCAAAGGGGTTTTTTAGCGGCATTTTTTAGCGGCATCCAATAAATCATAGATTTTCTTTGTTTCAATATTTTGTTCTTCGACATTTACATCGTCATCATCAACTTCAACCATATGGAACATTGATCGTGCTACATTTACAATCATATCTTCTATAGGATTCACCGTAACAATGTCATTACTCACCTCCTCCTCTAACACTACAGGATGAGGTGCAACAAGTTCCCTATGACGATTCCATATAAAATATTATAGCACAAAACCGTTTTGACACAAATGTACTATAGCCATATCCAGTTTCAAATAATTCAAATGTTTGCAGTTACTACACGGGCAACGAATTTCTTCGTCGTTTTCATTATTATTTAAAGCGAATTCAATAAACATGTGTACACCATTATAAAAATGTTCCTTTATTGAGCTTCTCGATCCGTTACATTGATACATCCAGCTCCTTCGATCGACCAAATAATTGATCGTTTTTTCATATTTCAAAAAATATGATAAAAATTCAAAAATTATTGATTATTTTTTGGATTGACATTTTATTTTTCAATTCATTTATACATTTTAATGTTTTATTAATTATATAAAATGCTATCATTATACACTAATTTGTTTATATTTTAATGTTTTATTAATTATATAATATAATATTCTTTTAACTTTTTTTACAAAATCTTATATATTTTCAATTTTAACAAATTAAGAATATAATATTATATTTTCACTTTATTATTTTTTACTTCTAATGGTTGCTTATCCTACTTCGCATTTCAAACATAATAGTAATTACATTTCGTAAATCATTTCATTTTACCTATTCAACAAAATTTCAATAGCACTTCCTATTAGTTTTCTGCATCGTACACAAATGCGTTTACAAAGAAAACAAAAGGAATGTGCTATCGAAATTTTGTGAACCGTTAAGATGAAATGATTTAAAAAATATAATTACTTTATTGTGTTTGTAACTTGTCCAATACAGGGATAAATCCGACAAATACTGTATCAGATGACTATTGTCCATTTTGTAATAAAAACGAATATCTATATCACGATTAAATATACTACTTGTCAGATGAAGCCAAAAACTCTTAAAGGATTTAAAAAAGTAAAGTACATTATACATTAATTTGTTTATATTAGCATTAACATAAGTTCATTATTTGAATTCGTAACAACTAAAAAGTAATTAAAAATTATTATTTTCCACATTTAGCAAACACTAATTTGAATTTATTACATTATAATAAAAAATTAACATTATACACTAAATTGTTTATATTACCACATACCACATACACATAAACTAGATTCACATATAATTAAGGGTACAAAGTAATAAAGGATTATGTAAATAAATTATTTTCGTCGACATTTTAGCTAACACATATGCTAATTAACACTAAATTATATTACGCTAATAAGCACATACATACACTAATCAACCAAAATTAACCCTAATTATACATTAATTATTGGATTTAAGCACTAATAATCCTAATTAACATATCTCAATCAACCAATATTCAACTATAAAAAATCAATGGGCTATTATCAACAAATTTAACCACAAATCAACACTAATTTTACCATAATTTGAATTAATTAGTTTAGGGGAAGAATACATCCCATTTTTGATGAATTGAAGGCGTAGATGGTTGGAATAAAGCATCTAACTAAATAAAAATATCTTCTTTAATTTTAAAAATTAAATTAGTATTTTTAAATAAATTTTAAACTTCTATAATTGATAAGTTAAAATAATGTGATAAATTAAATTAATTAAAACACTAAGCCGTCAGAAGTCGTCGAAAATGAAATGACGAAGCCATCGACAATCGTCGGAACAGTATTTCTATTTTCCTTGGTTCTAATAGTGCATACAATGCTTATTATGTTATTTCACAGCCTTAAACATTTACTTTCTTGTAGATTAACAACTTCGCCATCTATTTCGTGTGCTACTTTAATTAGAGCATCTCCAACCATGTTGGTCCCCTTGGATTTTCTTTGTAAATATCTAGCTTTCAATTGGATATGCACACACTTAGTCCTAGATGAAGATAAAAATAACCGTGGAAATATTACCGGTGTAAATCACACCTATAGACCCAAAGTTTGGTATCTTTGTGTGCTCATCCAATCACACCATTTAAAATTTTGCAAATAAACCCACGCGATTTCTATTTATGAATTTATTTGCAATATTTTTCTTGTATTGATTGGATGGACACATCGGAACATCAGATTCGCATCCAAATCTTAGATTATGTTTGGTTTACCCTTTTTAGTTTTGAGTTTTCGTCCATACAAAAATAAGCACGACGCATGTATATTATGAAAAATAACCATTTTAGAAAACGAATTTCACACAAAATAAAAAACAACTTTTTTTCATTTTTCGTGTTTTGAGAAAAATGGAAGCACGAGCAACAATCCATCATTCCGTCGTTCCTCCATCCACTTCGTGGTCCCCTCCAATCTTCCGTCCATCCCTTCCGATCTCCCTTCATTCTTCTCATATTTTGTAATTAATGTTGAAAACTCAAAACATAAAATACAAAATAAACCAAACGACTCCTTAGTATCTGGATTGAAAAGGAGGAGGTTGAAATAATGGAGATAGAGTGGTTTCATAGATATCTACTAAAAAACTAGGGTCTTTAAAAGTTTACTTGGTGCTATAGATGCGAAAAGATTCAATATCCAGCGACTTAACAAATTTTTTTGCCGACTTCTGAAATAATTAATTTTCAAAGAATACAAAAGTTTGATGATACCACCATGGCTATTTTATTTTTAATAATAGTAAGCATGATACAATTTTCTCATGCTAGCGTTATAGCACGCGCTTCGCGTGTGATGATAGTACATATTTTGTGCGTCGATTATTTTTTTATAAATTGAATATTTTGAACATATCCAAGAGAAATGATTTGTACGAAAATATAACCACGTTTTTACGTTCAAATCACGTGTAGTTAATTTAAATTTTTATTTTTTTGTTGCAACATCTATTTTTCTGTTAGTTGGAATATTTATTTCTATTAACCAGCGTTACGGCACGCTCTTCGCGCATAATGATGGTACGTGCTTCGTGCATGAATTGTTTTTATGCAAATTGTATATGATTCGCATATTCAAGAGAAAATGATTCATAGATATATTTAACTGTTGAAATCATTTTTGTTAGTTTAAATTTTATTTCTAAGTTGCAACATCTGTTTTTTTTTGTTTGAATTTTTTTATTATTGATTAATAATTTATTCGTTAGATCCTACTTTTAAGCGATATTAAATTTTGATTGTATTTGTAAATGGATGTTTTAAACTTGTAAAAGAATTTTATTAGTTAGATCATATTTTTAAGTGATATTAAGATTATATAATATTTGTAGATGGACATTTTGAATTTGCAAAAGAAATTTAATTGTTAGATACTATGTTCAAGTGATACTAAGATTTGGTATTGAGGGTATTTTTGGTAGTTCACGCTGACACCAAAAAAGTGTGACACCAAAAATATTACAATTATTATTAAAGATTTGTAAAAGAAGTTTACTTATTAGATTTTACCTTTAAATGATGTTAAGATTGTGTAATATATGTAGATGGACGTTTTGAATTTGTATAAGAAATTTAGTTGTCAGATCCTATATTTAAGTGACACTAAAATTTGATTATATTTGCAGAGGTTTATTTGTTAAATCTCATGGTTAAATGATATTAAAATTTGATAATATTCACAGAGGGAATTTTGAATTTGTAAAAGAAGTTGGATCTATTTTTTAAGTGATATTAAGATAAAAGAACATTTTTGATAGTTAACGTTGATATCAAATTTTTTTGATGCCAATGTTATTATAACTATTATCAAAGATTTGCTACTAACTCTGGCAAAGCTGTTTTTTTAGTTTGGGACGTGAGATATATCATAAAAAACTACTGGTAAAAACGACGGAATATCTTTCTTATAAACACGAACCAGCCACTACGAATTGAGTTCGTTACGAAACAATGTTTAACCCTTTAAAAAAAACAAAGAGACGTGTAAAATGATGGTGGCAAAACGTATAATTTAAAAGAGCATAGTTGAAGAATGTACGTACATAATAATAAAAGAAAAGACACAGACACATGATGTGGATAGTAGAACATCCACATGAGAATCATACGCTAATTAAGTAACTGGTTATTGTCAGAAAACAACAAACTAAAACTACAAATATATATATGTATGTATTAGGTGCAACTGCTCCTTTGCACCGACTCAAAAATCACAGAGTAATATGTATATTATACAATGCATAGAGAAAGAATAACGTGACCATGCCTCGGCGTACGATAATATTAGTTAATACTTGTTTAAATATGGTTGAGTGACGATATGTTATGAAGCTTCTCACTCGAGATTTGAATAACTAATTCGATCTTTGTTTCATCACCAAATTTAACAACCTTTCGGTCAAAACTAAATAAATGTCTAATTTTATTTATCATTATGAAACCCGATTAAAGAAGGAAAATATATGCAGTTAGGTAACTAAATGGTGTATTACTTGGAAACTTTTGAGCGTAACTGAGCCATCTGCGGGCTTCAATTATCAATAATATTACTATCAAGGGTGCTTATTTTTTTCCAAGTGAATGTGACGACAGAGGGGAAAGAAAGGAGGAAAGAAACAGGGAAAGGTTCAATTGGACGAAAGAAAAATATGTTTTTGTACTTAAAAAATAATAATATATAAATCCTTGCAAAAATGAATATATAAATTTGATCTTCATTTTTTTAAAAATAGAAAACGCAAGGCATCGTGCACTTTTCTGACAGAAAATGCAAGACAACTTATACTTTTATGATTTTATTTTATTTTTTTAAAATTTTTGAAACTTTTGATATTTTTGAAAAACGCAAATTAACCTGCGTAAGCTAGATTGTGCTTTCTGATTTTGAATTTTTTTTTATTTGTGAAATTTTCGAAATTTTTGAAAAGCACAAGTTTCATCAGAAAAGCGCAAGCTAGTTTGCACTTTCTGATTTAGAAAAAACAGAGATCTAATTTACATACTCATTGCTACAGGGACTTTTCTTGTAATAACATCATAAATAGGAACCTTTTGTGCAAAGAAATAATTGCTAATGCTAATTATTTTTATTTAGTAAATATCAAACATGGTTAAATAGTGCAGTAACAAAACAGAACAATTTATAATACCAAACACATCAAAAAAATACAATAATTTCAAAATATAAATAAAGGAATACAAATACTATAGTGCAAATTAAATACATTTTGCGAAGGCCCGCAATAATTTTGATAATAAGAGTGATACTTAATTTTAAACAGATCACTCATTTTTTATAAGAGTGATATTTTATTTTAAGCAGAGAACTCATTATGATGTCTCGGAGGTTCGAATTCATGGCAATTAGAACTTTTGTCTAAAGCATCATATTTCTAACCATTTGAGCTAGATTTCCTTTATGGGCTGCAAGTCATAAACTTGCAAACGATCACACAGTGTAACGAAACAAGGACTTTTTGTACGAAAGTTTCGTTAGTGACGCTCTTGATGCCCGAACATAATATAAGTAACATGATGCATGCCTATTTAAGTTAAAGTGTAAATCGACGTCCGTATCTTTCTATTCAAAAATTTGTTTATTGTAATCAAATCGACCAGTTCTTCACAGTCGAAATAGCTATCTGACATTGATTTGTCGTAAGAGATTGAGAAAGAGTGTAAAAAAGAAGGAGACTGTAATTAAAGAATGGGTGTGGTACGTTCATATAGGGTTAAGGGAAAATGAACCACTAGTGGTTTGATGTGTCGAAAATGGGAAAGGGATAAGAAAAGCGTAACACCCCATGGTTCGTACCATCTTGAATTCATGCACAAAACGTCACCAGATCTACAAATACCACGGATGATGGTCTGTCAAGTAAAATTGAACAATATAAAGCATATCTATCATAGGTTTGTAACAAAATCTTACAGCACAAGGAATAAAACATAATATAAACAATATACATATGCAAGACTAAAAAGGCGTCATATATACATATACATATGTATGTTTGCATAAATGTATGTGTAAGAGAGATCCAATATCATAGTAAATAATACTCCAAACAAGTGTAGTCTAGTAAATACATCAAATGTCATATGCAATAAGTCACATATACATGGTAAAATTTGACATTTCAATACACAATACCGAATAGATAATTATAACAATGTGTGTGTGTAGCTATGGTTCTAAAACCTACTCCAGCTAGCAATGCCACCTTCCTCTGGTCAACCCACTCACAGAACATGTAACAAAAGAGAACACATAGAGAGAGTCAACATAAGGCCAGGTGAATGAAAATTATCTCTCCAAACTGCAAGATAACTAACGTGCAGGTATTTCATGACCAATATACTATGTGGTATCTATACGAGGCAACGAAACCATACCCCAACCTGTATCTTTTCCTTCATACAACAAGATAATGATAGAGTTAGGGGTATGCCCTAGAGACAATTATGTAATTTACTACATATATCTAAAGGTGTTTTCTTTTTGTTATATGCTTGTAATATTGTGATATAATTAATAGTGATTGATTCAATGTATATATTAAATAGAAATTCCTTAAATGATATGTTATATGATAGTAATTACAATGTATTGTAATAATGAGAAATTTATCACATTAAAAATAATATATTATTTCAAATATTCCTAATCAAGATATTTCGAAATGAGATATCGATATACCTGTCGAGAATCGAGTATATAACGCTCTTCAAATGTTGTATAGTGTATTACCTATGACTATTGGGGGGACCAAGGGGTCATATATTTATAATTATTGGATAGCAATGGAATGAATCGCTCGAGAGTTTTCTGTTGTTTAATATAACTAAGATTAAAAAGATAATTTTGAAGTGTCGGTATTACACAGTTCTTTCAATTTGATAATACCGTTGAGCTTTAATGTGGACACTCCACTTTAATTATAGTTAAATCGTGACATTGCGTCCATCGAATGAATATAGTTGAGTCTGAGTTGAAGCGTTGGAAGTGGAACACTATTTAATAAAGAATTTATCTATCCAGTTATAAGTCATTAGTATCATATGGTCAACTGTAGTCAACTCAAAGTCAAAGTCTTTAGCCAGAATAGTGCGGTTAATAATAATTTCTATTATTGAACTAAGAATTTGTATTTGGACTTCTCAAGTTGAATGTGGATGATGCTGGAATTTTAACCAAAACCAAATTCCATAAGTCCTAATAAGATATAGTGTTGACTTAGAGAATTAGTGTAAATAATCATCACTAAAAAGTACCACTTAAAAAAATGATTTTACTAAAAAGGTATGTAAGCGACGAATTTAGCCAATCTATCACACCATTAGCTAAGATGACATGTAAACGTTAACTTTTAATTGTTCAAAATTAATCGCTGATTGAATTCACAACTCTAAGTCACACAATCGTATTTATTAATTCTCAGAAAAACCACATAATTTAATTAATTCATAAAATATTATAAATTACTTAAGTTAATTAATATTTGAGAAATATTAATTGATATTTAATTTATTTGATGTTTTGGAGTTTTTGGTAATTATTTAAATAAATGTATAAAAGTTATATCTGCATATATCGATATACGGCATTGATATACCTTTTAAATGGGGTTTAAATAATAAATAGCTAATGGGAGGATTTTTGGAAATTTTGCTCCTTATCGAAGCATGATAGGGTTGGCTCTTCTTCACAATCCATGGCCGAAATTCCTTTAACCCAGTTTTGAAGGCAAACAACTTCAAATTAAATCAAATATCAAATTAAATAAAGAGCTTTGTGGTTCATCCATCTCTTGCAAAGATTTTGTGCTGGTTTAAGAAATCTAAGGAGAATTCATAGATCGAGGTGTAATTTATTGGCTAGATCCATAAGGTAAATTCTATTTTTATATTTATAAATTTTTTTTGTTTGTTTCTCCTTATGATGATTTTATGTAAATATCGTTGCTTCAGCCAGATTTGAAATTGGCACCATGATTCAAACAACTAGTTGGATCACATGGTTTAATTCAGTTTATTTGTTCAAAACTGAAATGTCTATATATGGAAAAATCATAACTTTATCTACAAATATGATTCTATATATACATAACGTTTTGAAGGTAATTTATATATGATTATTCATAGAATATAAGATTTGAAATATAGATCTATAACAAAAACATACATCTTAAATCAAATTGCAAGCACAATGATATTTGCCCAAAAACTTATGTGTGTTTTGATCTTAATGTTTCTTTGGATTGTTTTATTTTAGATTGGATTAATCTTGAGAGATAAAATTAAATATTATATATATATATATACACACACACACTCATATGTGTATGCATGTATGTGTTTACACACCCCCCCTCAATATGTGTATGCATGTATGTGTTTACACACACACCCCCCTCCCAATATGTGTATGCATGTATGTGTTTATATACACAACATAAAATTACAAAGCAATATACAAATAGTAGCCCTAGCAATACAAGGCTACTTAATCTACTTAAGCCATATAGATACAATCGAATCAAATAAATAAAATAAATTCCTCCTTATATCGGCTTTAAACTTCGTGGCGAATGTTATAAACCAAGCCTTTGATAGAATTAATGCAGCGACCATGAGCTGGATGGGCACAAAACGAGCTAATGCAGGCATCTACATGATTCAATTGACAGATTCGGAGTAACCGCTTACCACAATACGTTAAAAATCAATTTACTATAGCACAAACTACAGTGGTGTCGCATGAGCGACCACCATCTGTAGCGGATATATCAGGATATGGCTGTGAATCTGGATCGAAGATGATTATCCCATGATGGGGATGGATTGGAGTCAGGTTTGATTTCTGCACTTTGCTTTGCTTTTGAATAAATGATACAATATTACTTCCAGGCCATTTACACATGTAGGGGATCTCGATCGGTCCCAAGGCACGCTCTATGTTGGAAGTATGGAAGTAATCCTTGATAGAATTGGATGTTTTGATGTTTGCTTGATGTGTTGATTTGAACTTGATAAATGAATGATTGATGGATATATGGACTTAGAAATTGTTCGAACATAATAATTGATGTTGATATTTTACGAGATGCCAATGGAGTTTGGTTATTCCTTAAAACTGATATATAAACTAATATGACATGGTTCCCCCGATAGGAGAGACGAGGCGATGAACCGTGAAGTAAAAGTTCCTTTGTCAAAGAGCGAGTGGATGGATTTATATCGGATAGCAAGTTCCTTCATCGGAGAATGAGTGGATAGACTCCCTCAGATTGTAAGTCCCCTCATCGGAAAGTGAGGGGATGACTTGCTCAGATGGTGAGTCCCATCACCGGAGATTGAGCGGATGGACTCGCTCGGATATTGGATCCCCTTACCGAAGAGCGAGCGGATTGGGCTCAATCTGGATATATGATTATGTGATCCGACAAGATAAAAAATTGGATTGCATATGTGATTATGTGATCTGGAGAGATCATAAGGTGGATTGAATATGTGATTATGTGATTCGGAGAGATAAAAAACTAAACCCAGGGATTTAAATGCCAAAAAAACTACTTGATATTAGATACTGGATTACGCCATTGCCTCGATTCGGTTAGACTTACTTATAATGGGATGTTGGGCGATATTAAACAATTTATAAGTGTCGTTCCATTCGGTGGCACTGTACGACAATAATCGATGATTCTCGATCGCATGACATATTATAGTTAAATGTCTGTTGAACACGGAACGATATTGATACCGATATGTGATAGTTGAATCCCAAGCGAACATGGAACGATGTTGACACTACTGTATAATAATTCAATCCCGAACAAACATGGGACAACCCTGATTTATGATACGTGATATAATAATCTTGATGGAACGTAGGACGATTATGGTTTATAACCAATACCTAAGCAATGACTTGAGTCCTTAGCTATGATGGGTCTAGAACAACCTTTTATTTGCAGGTAAATCCAAAAAGAATCGAATGATTTGCCATGATTAGTCCAATGGATAGCCGGAGAGCTTAGTTGTTGATAATTTGACAACTTTCGATATTTGTTATTCAGCAAATCACATCTTATATTCACAAGCCGTACTTCAGGAGGCAAAGTATTATCGGCAAATTTTCCACAGTCTCCGAACAGACCCGAACGATTGAACTAGACTAAGGAACGATATAGAAGTAGTTTCAGAACCTTGGAAAACAACACAAAATGGCAAAGCGAAGGAATACAAAAGAGATAGCAAACAATGGATAAGATACCACAACTAAACAATCACAACTCGGGTCCGAGTTTTCCCCTATGTCAAGCCACGAGACCAAAGTGGTGAACCAACATGACCTAATCTAAAGAGAGGCAGAGGCAAAGGCAAAGTGCAAGACAAGCAAGCACAATTGAAAAATGAGAAAGCAAAGGAAGGCAAAAGGAAAGAATCGAGGGTCACCTCAGCCCTCCTTGGGTCGGAACCAAGTTGAAGATAGTGACACATGAACAAGCATTGCTCAAAGATATAAGGCCAAAAAGATGAAGCCAAGAAGTGGCTAAGGCAAGTAACTCAACACTGAATCGAATCCTCTCAACTCACTACCGAGTGGAGAAAGGAAAGTGGGTTAACCCACGATCTTCTGGCTACGACTTTGGCACGACGTGATGAACACGGGTGAAGGTTTTCAGACGATTTTGATGGCGGCTTTCGTCTATAAATAAAGAAGGAGACGAGGATCCTTTCTGAACTCTCTGAGTTAAGACGAGTTGGGATATTCATTTCTGAATTAAAGGTTGTATAACTCATACCCGAGTTGTAGCAACCAAGTTGTAAAATATACTTTGTAGAAGCAAAATACGATCGATAGAAAATGATTAAGTGAATGTAGAACGGAATATTTGCCGAACTACTATCAAATTTGTGTGTTCTTTTCTCACTTTTAACTTCTTTTCCTTTATAATTTTCATTTACCGCTGGATTGAGTGATTTGTGCCGTTTTTTGTTCAATTTGTACTCACCATGCTTATAAATAATTTTCTTATTATGAATTCATATACACTTGGAATTGAGGTACGAAGGGCAAGCAAATGCTTTTTCTTTTCTAAATTAAGTTAAAAGATAAGGGCATGCAATATATCATTAGATTTAGATACAACTGATGAAATCGATATCACTCAGACAAGGTTCTGAACTTCAAATAAATAAATACTACCGAATAGCAATATTTTTTTAGGCATAACCAAAATTGAGTATTTATATTTAGACCCTATTCCATTCTGGTAGCATGGGAGTATTAACACCTAGCGTACTATTACCTGGGGAGCTCTAACGAATACAACTTTAATTTTTATCTCCTATCACAAACTATTATTCAGAGTTTATAACAGCCTTCACTCTGCGTTCTGTTAGAAAGACTCAAATATTGAATGAAAACGTTAGTATAATATAATCATAGTCAGGCTTCACTAGATTGTTGAACAGTTGATAGTATGTCAAATTTTAACCATTTAGATTATTAAAAGAAAATTAGTCATAGTGAATCCCACCTAGTTAAACTTGATTTAATTTAAAGTAGAATATTTGAGTTAATCGATGACGCTTGGAATCCTAGTAACTTGGTGACTAGAAGTTAAACAACGCAATTATTGAATGAACGTAATAAAAGAATATGGTGAGTAAATATAGGCGTTCCTAGTCTGAGAAGCAACTCAGAACCTAAGATCAGAAACCACTTGCAGTAGTTTCTAAAATGGCAACTGAAATCCACAGTGAAAAGCAGTAAAATATGCCAGTAATTTTAAAAGTGTCAGGCTTTTATTCTTCAACTTTTCACCTACTAACCACTACAAACAGTTACCATTTACAAACTACAAGTCTTAAATTTAAAATTTTGAGCAAAGGTTTTGATAAAAAACGACTTTACAGAAAACAATTCATTTTCAAACTTCTATTTCATCAATATAAACGACTTAGTACAAACTTCGTTATTTTGTAAATGAACTGAACATGACACATTTATGGAAATAAAGATATTTATTTTAAGATGTTGGTACAAAAAAGGAACAAAATATATAGTTGGTTGCAATTAGGCATTCATTTTCTATTCTCCACCTCGCTTCATTACTATTAAACACTACTAAACTAAAGTCTCATCATTAGTTGTATGATAGTAACAAGAAGATATCGCATTCATTGAATAATCATCGAAGTCTCAATAAATTTCATCATATTCAAGGAGTATCACAATCACAAAACAGCTAGCTAAATTTAATTTTACTAATTCGTATAATTGATATTTTTAAAGTTTAATATTACAGAACTGACATATGTCATGTTCTTTGCTGCATCCTACGTGATATGGGTTTAAATTTGCTCAAATGTAAACACATAAAATCTACTTGACCTGCAGTATTTAGGACATATAAACTTTGATTAATTATCAATGCAATTGCTCAAGTAAATACATAATATATTTTTTATGAAAATGGAAACAGTAATTAAAAACACAATGTTCTATTTCAGAAAAAAAAATAAAAAATAAATAAAAGATCTCACATGCGATTGGGCGGGTTTTAAGTCTAAAGTCAAATACAAATGACGTGCAGTTTTGTATCACTCTCCTTTTTTTTTTGCAAAGAGTTGTTGGATGTTCATTATCTTTACACTACAGTATCCAATATTTCATTTCAACTCTGAAGACTTTTCTCAAATAATGTATAGAAACCAAATGAGTTGGTATAGAATCCTATATCATCAATTTGGTAACTACCAGTTCAATATATTACAGCTGTGGTCATCATGGCAATTTGTTCATTGCTTTTGCATTTGAGTTAAAAATTAAAATTTAAACACATGTAAACGTAGACAATGGAAGAAGAAAAACATACCAGTAACATTTAGTTTCTTGTTGGGTAAATTGAGCGATAAGACTACTTGGTAATGAACACATGTAACTTCATCAGGGGAGGAACAGCAAGGACTACATGTAAATACCTATTAGTACCTGTAGTATGAAAGTTAGTAGCAACAATTATTATATTCCAAAGTAAAGCTAAAGAAATAAAAAACACACATAAAAGTCTAACATAAAAAAGAGAGGTATAATTACTGATTGATGGCTTTTCCCATGTGGCCAAATAGACCAAATGTAAACAAAGCAAATGTCCAATTGGCAAAAGAAAGAAATGAGATGCTTCCCTATCCCAGGTCACAACATTTAAGTTTGACAAAAAACTTCATAATACTATAAACTAACCACATCATAATCACATTGCAGTAATTTCTTTAATCCCATGACAGCTGTATGCAGGCTAACTTTTGCTCTTATATATAGCCATATTCTGTGAGGAGTTCAATCATTCCACAACTACTCCACTTCTCCTCTATTCTTTCCACACTTTCCCACATCTCCTGCTGGAGAAAATAACATATTCGGACTAACCAATGTTAATCCACATTGGCGACCCTTTAAGGGGTCGTCTTCTGCCTACTCTGGCAGCAGCATTGGCCATTCTGGTAGCTTATAACAATGTAGGCGGTGTATCTGCAGATCCTTATATTTACTCTTCACCCCCGCCTCCTTATGTCTACTCATCACCACCACCACCTGTACACTCACCTCCACCACCTTATGAATACAAGTCACCTCCACCACCAAAGAAATCTCCACCGCCTCCATACCATTATCTCTCTCCACCACCACCAAAGAAATCTCCACCGCCTCCATACCATTATCTCTCTCCACCACCACCTAAGAAATCCCCACCTCCTCCTTATCACTACGTGTCACCACCACCTCCGGTGAAATCTCCTCCACCTCCTTACCATTATACATCTCCACCACCGCCAGTGAAGTCACCACCTCCTCCTTATCACTATGTATCCCCACCTCCACCAAAGAAATCTCCACCACCACCTTACCATTATACATCTCCACCACCGCCAGTTAAGTCACCACCACCTCCATATCACTATGTGTCCCCACCTCCACCAAAGAAATCTCCACCACCACCTTACCATTATACATCTCCACCACCGCCAGTTAAGTCACCACCTCCTCCTTATCACTATGTGTCCCCACCACCTCCGGTTAAATCTCCACCACCTCCTTACCATTATACATCTCCACCACCGCCAGTGAAATCACCTCCTCCTCCTTATCACTATGTGTCCCCACCTCCACCAAAGAAATCTCCACCTCCTCCTTACCATTATACATCTCCACCACCGCCAGTTAAGTCACCACCTCCTCCTTATCACTATGTGTCCCCACCACCTCCGGTGAAATCTCCACCACCTCCTTACCATTATACATCTCCACCACCGCCAGTGAAATCACCTCCTCCTCCTTATCACTATGTGTCCCCACCTCCACCAAAGAAATCTCCACCTCCTCCTTACCATTATACATCTCCACCACCGCCAGTTAAGTCACCTCCTCCTCCTTATCACTATGTGTCTCCACCTCCACCAAAGAAATCTCCACCACCGCCTTACCATTATACATCTCCACCACCGCCAGTTAAGTCACCACCTCCTCCATATCACTATGTGTCCCCACCTCCACCAAAGAAATCTCCACCACCGCCTTACCATTATACATCTCCACCACCACCCGTTAAATCACCACCTCCTCCTTATTACTATGTGTCACCGCCTCCTCCAGTGAAGTTTCCTCCACCTCCTTACCATTATACATCTCCACCACCACCAGTTAAGTCATCACCACCTCCCTATTACTATGTTTCACCTCCACCTCCAATGAAGTCACCGCCTACTGTAGAAGTGATGGGAAAGGTGTATTGCTACAAGTGTTTTGACTGGGAGCATCCAGCAAAATCAAGCCACAAGAAACTCTTTAAAGGTTAGTGATACTTTCTTAATATTGCATTGTCATAATTGGGTAGCTAGTGTGATTATACATTATGCTGTAGGTTATTGCATCATTTGGTTGTTATTGCCTGCTGCATGTCTTTTAGAAAATGTATATTAACCAAAATTGTTCTTTCGTATGTAAATAAATAATTAACTTGCAATTTCAAAGTGGTTAGGGTACTAACTACTAACAGTCTACACTCTACACTCTACAGAGTGGTTAAGATGATGCTTGATAGAGAAATATATTATATATCAATATATGTATCAGTTCTCATTACTTATCCACTTTCCCTTGAGCAATTATATTTTATAATAAGAATAGCTTTTAGATAATCAGAATACCTTTGCGGAAAAAGAAACCAGTTTACATATCAGCAGTAGTAGTACACATGCAGGGATCATCTATTAATTGATCAATATCTAACAAATATCCTGAGACAGAAGTGGTGGGCATGAATTGTATAACTTATGAGCACATGATTTACATATTTTATTATGAATAGTAAGCAATTAAAGCATTATAGATCTAGCTTTTTTAAATAAAAGTTGCTAACAGTAACAATATTTCACTTTGTTTACCGCTCAACAATTTTATTCCCAGTTGCAAAAGTCCGGAAGTTACCTAACTAACAGTTGAGGTGAATTTTGTTATACTCAGGTGCCGTAGTAAAAGTAACATGTGAAGCAGGGCAGAAGTATGTTGGATACGGCAAAACAAACATACATGGTAAATACAGTGTGGAAATCAAGGGCTATCCTTACTGGAAATATGGAACAAAGGGATGCAAGGTTGAACTACACGCTTCTCCCAAGGGATCAATGTGTAACGTCAAGACCAAACTCAACAAGGATTCGCCACTCAAGGTGTACCAAACTTCTCATGACGAGATTGTGCTCAAATCCAAGTCACTAGCCTTTGCGCCTGAAAAACCATATGCAGAGTGTCACAAGCACCACCACATGTCTCCAACACCAGCACCTTATTACTACAAGTCACCACCACCACCACCGACATACTACTATAAGTCACCACCTCCTCCAGTGTACCACTATAAATCACCTCCACCTCCCGTGAAATCACCACCGCCCACTTATCATTACAAGTCACCACCACCACCCAAGAAGTCTCCACCGCCCACTTACTATTATAAGTCACCTCCTCCACCCATGAAGTCTCCACCACCCACATACTATTACAAGTCACCTCCTCCACCTAAGAAGTCTCCACCACCAACTTACTACTACAAGTCACCTCCTCCACCAGTAAAGTCACCGCCACCCCCATATCACTACCAATCTCCACCACCACCAGTGAAGTCGCCACCCCCTCCTTACTACTATCAGTCTCCACCTCCGCCAGTTAAGTCACCACCTCCTCCTTACTACTACCAGTCTCCACCTCCACCTGTAAAGTCACCTCCTCCACCATACCACTATAACTCACCACCACCTCCTGTGAACTCTCCTCCCCCTCCATATTATTATCAATCTCCACCACCACCAATGAAATCTCCACCACCACCATATCTATACAAGTCACCACCACCACCGGTGAAATCTCCACCACCACCTTATCTATACAAGTCGCCGCCACCACCTGTAAAGTCTCCACCATCATACATGTACAAGTCTCCACCACCACCAGTGAAATCTCCACCTCCACCATATCTATACAAGTCGCCGCCGCCGCCAGTGAAATCTCCACCACCACCTTATCTATACAAGTCTCCACCACCACCGGTGAAATCTCCACCACCACCATACATGTACAAGTCACCACCACCACCAGTGAAATCTCCACCTCCACCTTATCTATACAAGTCTCCACCACCACCTGTGAAATCTCCACCTCCACCTTATCTATACAAATCACCACCACCACCAGTGAAATCTCCACCACCACCTTATCTATACAAGTCGCCGCCACCACCAGTCAAATCTCCACCGCCACCATACATGTACAAGTCTCCACCACCACCGGTGAAATCTCCACCACCACCATACATGTACAAGTCGCCGCCGCCGCCAGTGAAATCTCCACCACCACCCTATCTATACAAGTCGCCGCCGCCACCAGTTAAATCTCCACCGCCACCATATATGTACAAGTCACCACCACCGCCAGTGAAATCTCCACCACCACCATATCTATACAAGTCACCACCACCACCAGTGAAATCTCCTCCACCACCATACATGTACAAATCACCACCACCGCCAGTGAAATCTCCACCACCACCATACATGTACAAATCACCACCACCGCCAGTGAAATCTCCTCCCCTACCGTACATGTACAAGTCTCCACCACCACCAGTGAAATCTCCACCACCTCCTTATATCTACCACTCACCACCTCCACCTGTAAAATCTCCTCCTCCACCATACATGTACAAATCACCACCACCACCATCTCCATCCCCACCTCCTCCCTATGTCTACAAATCACCACCTCCACCATCACCATCACCTCCTCCACCTTATGTATACAAGTCACCACCTCCACCTTCACCATCACCGCCACCACCTTACCACTACAAGTCTCCTCCACCTCCGACAGTAATCCCACCACCAGTTTACATTTACTCGTCACCACCACCTCCACTTCATTACTAAGCATAAACCTTCTAAGTGGTTCTTCTCCTTGTCAATCAAGTAAGTTAATCAAATCACATTTATCTTATTCAATCCATGATGAATATCATTGTGAAATACTCATAACTTTGTCCTTAAATTATTCAATTTCAGGTCATAGAATTAGAAGAATAAATGATGGCAGGGGAAGGAGGAGGTTTATGTCCCAAGCTTTTCGTATCAGTGTGCAAATTTGTTCCAATAATAAAAAGCACGTGAAGAATAATATCATGCAGAGAATTTCAACCCTTGATGAAACACATACAAGGGCCTTCATCGTGTCTGTTTTTCATTTTTTAGTTTTGATAACTAGCTTTAGGAGGAGCGGAGAGCTTGCGCATGGACCTCTGGTTAAGTGAAAAATACAACATGTTAGGTGAAAGGATTGATTGTGGTTATTGTTTCTATATTTTCTTGGCTATAATTTAATGTTCGTTGTTTTTTTGTTGTTTGTATATCAATATATGGTAATTTATATTTGGCTCTCATGGATTTTCTCATAGCTTACATGCTTTTATTTTGTGTATTGTAACATAATAACCTTGATATTATTTAACTTTCAATATTAAGTCAAGATACAAGTAATTATAAATATAATTTCATAGCCAGTAGGGATATAATAAGACAGAAATGTTGGAGTGACTGAAGCTTATATGAATCTCTCTAACCGAACCCTTTGCAGCACATGGCGACATAACTAGGATGAAAGAAACATGAAATAACATGCTTAGAGAACGTATAATCAAACCTAGTCTTTTAATTTTAAATCACAGCACGATACAATATTTTATCAATTTGATTCCTGAAAAACACATGAATGAGGGAGTAATAATATTACCGTACCAACTAACAATATACGGTTTGTTTCACTTTGATCTATTGTCAAATAATTGATACATTTTGGACTCAATGCGGCAAATCATTAGCCTTTTGTCATTTAGGCGTATAATCGAACATGTAATATGCATGGGCCATGGTCAGAATTGAAATAATCGTCAAATTCGTTATAATTGCTGAGTAGGATGCACAAGGTTAAAAGTGTAATATGCACTTGCTGCATGTAATTGATCTGCAAGTTAAACATATGGTGGAGTAGGCGATAATTATAACTGTTAAGCGTGTAATATGCATTTGTTAAAATCGAAATAATAGCTGAGCTAAGAATTCGGCTAAATCGATAATCATGAAAGATTGAATTAAGAGACAAATCTTACCTCGAGATTCTACGGTCGTTAAGAGAGAAGATCAGCTTGGAAATTGGACTATGATTATTGGGGGAACCTACGGGGAATCTCCAAGTTGGGAGCATTTTTCTCAATCTTACAATGGTAAAGCTGTTTTCAGCGAATCTCTCCTAAACGATAATGGGGTTTGGATTAAGAGCGACTTGTGCCTAGAACTATTTCTACCTCACTTATTTCAATTGTAGGGTTTATAACTCCATGCAGGAGCATGTAAGAGTGACCGGTAGAAAGATGAAAAGGGTGGAGTTAAATTCTGTTCATTCCTCCTGGATGGTTTAGCTGCACCGTAGAAAATTTAATAACGTTTTAAACAAAAATGCCTTTGTTTATTAATAAAATTAAATTCAATATTAAAGAAACACAAATTCTTAGTATATTCAACAGCAGTGCTTTTATAAAGTTACTAAAATTTCTACCCATCATTAATTAAATTAAATCTAAGGTCCTTTTAAGTGTAGGTTTTTATTCGTACAGTTTCAAGATATATTCATGCATATTTAACTTTAACATTTTTCACTTTAAATTAAATATAAAAAATAGATTTTAAATTTCAAAACTGAAATTAAAAAGATTTATATACTAAAAATTTTTCTATCTTTTACTTAAATAAAATGAAGGTTAAATTTAACATCAAAATTTTAATAGTTTAATTTTGTAGTATTCAAAAATTAAACTCGAATTGCTTTTTATATAAGAATCAAATTTGAACTTGCAAAAATGAATTTGGTGATTTTGGAGAATTTATTTTGCTTAGTGGAGTAGAGAGAATATTATTGAAATGAGATAGGTGTTTTTTTTATTCCAAAATAAGAGTAATTTTATAATATATGTGATGTATATTAAGTAAAAAGTGGTGTATATGATTTTGGCAAAATTTTCGATATATGTATAATAATTTACGCTGTACGAATAGAATTTGTCAAGTGCTAATTCTATTCACCGAACTACATTTGCTTTATGTGCATTGGGTTTTATTACAAAAAAATTTAGGACAAAAGTACTTTAAAATACAATAGTAGTAAATCATAGTTCTAATTTTCTTATTTTATGAATGATATTATTTTTCTCGCACTCATTTATCCTCTCATCCAATCACATTCCTCACTTATCCATCCACGTTAAATTTTTCATAACTTTTTTATTTTTTCAAAATCATAACTCTACTTCTTTTATCTCTTTCTCCAAACAGAGGAATCAGTGCATATATATCGATTTCTCCACAGTCGATCTTTCTTTTTCATTTAATGATTCATCAATACATATGTATCCAACTAATTTGGTTGTGATTAAGCTGTTATTGACTTTAATTACAAGTAAACTTTCCATTTTCTGTATATAAAGAAAATAACCCTAACAAAGATTAACATAGTAATGAATAATTCACAGCTCAATTTTGGTGCTTTGATAAAACGTAAAAACCTTAAGTTTTCTCTACTACTTCGATCAAAAATATTCAATCTCTATTACTCCTATTGTTGTTTCTGTAAGAAAACAAAAACAAAAGACGAAACCAGTTATAATAGAAATAACATCATATAGTCAAATACAATTAATTATCATTATTCATTTACTAGAAATCAACTATATTACAAAAATATAGTTTTACATGCGTATTCTTAAATTTTTCCTTAGGTTATTCATCTCATTTTCTTCTACCACTTATGGTTAATAGGATTGAAAATAATTATGTTAGAGGATTAAATTTTATTCTATTTCTACGCTGCTCAATTATACATAACTGATCATTTTTACTTCCAGATCCTTTTTTTGAAATTTGTGGTGGGTATTTGAAGTACATTTTATGATTTAATCTTAAATGCTTAAGTGACATTAGTAAATGTTCAGATGGATGCAAGTAGTGTCACCTTATTTTATACCACTTTAAACCCTAAAACTCTTGTTAATCCAATACAAAATCAAATTCCTATCCTCTAGTAATGAAAATTGAGGAAGAAGAGACAGATCTAGCGTTAGGATCAAAAGAAGCTTATGACTTTGGAGCATAAATAGGGGAGAACTATAATTCTGGAGTAGAATCTGGGCAAAAGGTGATTTTTTTCATTTTTATATGGTCGAAGGGGCATAGCTGAAATTCCAACAAAAATGATGGCGATGGGGTTAATATGTAAACTGCACAGTCAGCCTACGTGGATTTTATTTTTACCCCATACTAGACCTACTAGATTTATAAGTTATTTCCTCGTATTTGCCTACCTAGGGTTATGCTTCGTTAACCACATTTTTTAGCAGCTCAATTCTGAAAATAACATTGAAGATGATGATGATTGTAGGGAGTTAATAATTGACTATAGCAATGAATTTACAACATAAAGATGTAAGTGAGATTGAATTATTTTTCGTACATGTTTTATATTAATTTTATTTTTAAATAACAAAATGATGATGTGCAGATACTTCCAAGAAAAGAAAAGTTGGTGGAATGGGTGCGGGATACTAGAAAAAGACTTAATTTTGTGATCATTATTGTTAACCCGCCTTTTGTCAAGGCCATGGATAGGTGGATTTAACTTAATCGACTTCTCGTTCGTCGAGGCTGCTGTACGATGGATTTAGTCAACTGGATGGATGGATCGACTATAATTTGGGTTTAGGAAACATGGTTCGGCATGATGGAGGTTCAGCACAAATGGTTCGTCTGGCATTCACGTTCGAATAACATTCAAGAGTACTCGGCATACATGGAGCGCTCGGCATTCAGTAGCGCTCGACGTCCAGGAGCATTCGGCATTGGATGGATCGTTCGGCATCAGGGATCGGTCGGCATTAAGAGACGTTCGGTATGGAATAACGTTCGGCATGTGTGAATGTTCGGCATGGCAGGATCGTTCGGCCAAGACATCATTCGGCCAAGACATCGTTCAGCCAAGGCATCGTTCGGCCAGGACGCTGGTTCTGCTTCCAGTTTCATTCGACATAAATATCTCCCACAGCGTTCAGAGTGTTCGGCCTCACTTCGTTCGGCCTAAGGAAATCGTCCAGCATCATGCCTCGTTCAACATCCTACCCCGCTCGGCATCCTACCTCGCTCGGCATCCTACCTCGCTCGGCATCCTACCTCGTTCGGCATCACACCTCGTTCGGCACAGGAAGTCGCTCGACATGCGGAAGTCGGGAGTGGCTTGGCACAATGGAGTGGGTCGGCACGATGGAGTGGCTCGGCATGTTGAAGTGGACCGACATGCTGAAGTCTGGAGTGGCTCAGCTATGGACCTGATGGGCTCGGACTACATAGGAAGCCCAACATCTCAGGATTTGCCTATAAATACAACATGAGGGGCTTCAGAAAAGGGGGCTGGTTCTTCCTCATTATCTTCTTTCTGCTCTCTTACTTTCTCTTTTCTAAGGCTAAGGCAACTCTGCCATTTTGTAACTGTAATCGATTATTACAGCAATAAAAAACAAACTTCTAAGTGGATGTAGGCCGGAGTTAGCCGAACCACTATAAAATCTGTTGTTCTTTACTTCTTTCATTTTAGTTTTAACTGTTCTTCACATTATTACTCTCTACATATACTCTATCTCTGAGCTGTGACTGGTATTTGGTGCTTTCATCTAGATTTGGGTGTAGTGACCAATTTTGACGCTAACAATTATATCACGCTCTGACGCGATTGAATTTCGCTCTAAATTGCAAATTTTCTTTGCATGTGAACGCAATGGTATTTATAAGGTAGCTAAATCGAAGAAATGTAGTTCAAAACCAAGAGTAACGGGTATTGAGAAATGTAATTGCCCATTTAAGCTCAACGGTGTTAAATTTTCAAATGTTGATGAATGGAGTTTAAAGATGGTGAATGATGTTCATGATCACATTAAGCCAAAAAATAAAAAGGACCAATCGTTTGTCGATAGATTAAGTAAGGATGAGGTTAATTTAGTTATTGATATGCATAAAAATTTGATAAAATCGAAAGTAATTTTGCATACTTTGAAAAAGAATGGCCCAACAAATTGTACGACAATTAAGACAATATATAATGTCATACAAGCTCAAAAAAAGATTGAAAGAGCGTAGACGATCTCAAGTCCAATATTCACTTTTTAAACTTAAAGTTTTTGGATATTTTGAATGGCATTGGAGGACTTTAGACGCCATTGATATTATTAAAGATATTTTTTGGCTCCTCCAACTAGCTTAGATTTTTTTACGTACACTTCTTCGCGTTATTTTATGGATTGTACGTATAAAAAAAATATATAAATTGTCATTACTTGAAATTGTTGGTGTGACGTCAAAAAACCATACCTTTTGTATTGCCAAGTAGATATGCATATTATTACAGATAGATAAATTGCATTAGTGAATTCTGTTCAAATTGTATTTCCTCAATCTGCACATATGTTATGTAAGTGGCATGTTAAAAACAAAATTCTTACTCTCATCAAAAGAAAAGCAAATGCAATGGATATTAATGATATTAAACCGTTTTTAAATGGTTGGAATAAGTTTGTAAACTTAGAAAACGTTGTACTATATAATCAAAATTTACAAGCGTTGCATGAACAATATGGTATACATATGAAGCTAATGATGACATTCACGAGAGTTGGTTGGATCCACGGAAAGAACTTTTTGTTCATGCCTGGATTGATGAGCACATGCATTTTGGTAATTACACTTCAAATGAGTAATAATTTTTCATACTGAGTTAATTTATTTTAATTTAATACTAAAATGTATTAATTTGTTAACAATCCATTTTTATAGTAGGGTTGAGGTAGCACATCAAACTTGAAAAAAAAACATTTAGCAACTTGATAATATAATTTTAAACAAGCTTGGACAATGATGCATTCATTATTAGAACTTCCATTCACAGAGCTAAAGGCCTCGTTTAAAAAACCTTAACAAAAGTGGTTCATGTTTATTATATAAAAGAGTTTAAAAACTAACAGGTTGTTTCTACAGTGGCTTTAGAGTTACTTCATTCCAGGTTTCTTCAGGAATAACAAATTGGCACAAACAAACAAGGTTGTGGATGTACATGTCAGAGAATCGATGGGCTTCCTTGTTTCCATGAACTTGCTCGTCTTGGTCCACATGCAGAAGTACTACTTGAACTAATTGTTAATCATTGGACAAGGCTTCATCTTGTTGAAATAGGAAAGAAAGAGAATATGTTCTATTATGGAAAAGATGGAAAATTTATTAATGGAAGCAAAAAAAAGGATGTCCCATATCACTTGCAATTGTATAAAAACAAATGATAGTTGTTGCACCTCAAACATCTTCTCTTGCATCTCCACAAAGTAAAACCAAAACTGGAGGAAGAGATCGGAAAAGTAATAAAGATACATCATCAACAAAAAAGATGCTTTCATCTTTTGGATTAGAAGATAACATACCTTCTCAACAACAATCTACTCAAGTGAGTAGTAACATGAATAAAGAAAGGTAGAAAAGTTGTTGATATGAAGACCAAATAAGGTATAAATAATTTATTTTTAGTTGACACTATAGTTATCTTATTATGCATGATTTTGTAGGTAAAAGAGTTAACGGTTGATACTACACGATATAGTAAGCAGATTCTTATGTAATGTAAAGTGGGATGGTAATTGTGGTTTTGGTTTTGTTGTTGTTTTGCTTAAGCTAGGTGTTGGTGAAGTATTTCTTCTCCACCACACTCAACTAGAACGCGAAGAAATCTTAGAAGCCAATTTGCTTCCACAATTTTGAATCAACAGATTTAAGCTATGTTAAATCTTCCTTAGAGAAGCGGCTATGTTGCCGGATGCTTATATAGCCTTGTAGTCAGATTTCAACTATTTGTCGAAATGTCGAAGTGATTTTTGTAAATAAATGGCAATCAGAATCAAATAGTAGAATAATAAAAAAAAAGGATGCATAAATTTTTACGTGGTTCAGATTATAGTCAATCCTACGTTCATGGGATAATCCATTGGATATTTGTCCTTTTGATACAAATTATAATGGGCCAGTGGCATACAATATTTTAGATTTTCCTTATTTTGGGAAGAATAAGAAGCTGAAAAAGAAGATTCCCTTTCTTTGTCCTCCAGTATTTCCTAGTATAGTATGAAAAGTGTATTGCTGGTTGTTGCGATCATCTTTGATCTTATCTACACCTTCATATTTTTCCACTTGTCATTCATCTACAATGCCCTATTCATTGTGCCTGGATTGGTGATAGGTTTTTGGCAGGAAATCATGACTTTGGCGGGATCATGGAAATTCGTAGTGGGATGCTTAACAAATTTGGGTGGGAAGCCTAAGTCTGTATGGTTCGGTCTCCTCTCTCTCGCAATGGCAAATGTCTTGAAAGGAATAGTAGGGGACTGCCCTGTAGTTTTGCTATGTTGTTGGTGTGTATGAAGAGACATGGTGGTGAATATTGCCTGATGTTTAGATTGCACTGCCTTGTCGATACTTTTACTATATTTGCTTGACATGATAACGTGTCGGGTCGAAATAGAGTAGCATTTTCTCATTTCTGCTCTGAGGGTTGACTTGGCATATGCTTGGAACATGTCTGAGGCTATTCGTGATTTGGGTCGCTTTCTGAGCAAGTATGCTTGGGCTGTTGATGAGGAACAAGGAACTTCACACCTGTCGTTTGTCTGTAAATTTGGTTTTGCATTGAGGCATATTTCGAGTGGCCCTGTATACAGCCCCTTTGGAGTGATTTTGGCTCCGTGCGACATTGTCTAGGTTGCCCTCGGTATGTGCTAGAGCAGACTTGTTCCTGTAGGCAGTGACAAAAATGTGAGATTTAGAAGTTTGGATACCTTAGTACATTTGGTACTGCTTCTTACACCTAAGTTCACTTTATGTCTTTTATTTTGGATATGGCTACTGTGGCCTGCCCCTTATTCCCTGATGCATGTATTATTTGTCTTTTGTCGCAGTCTGCTGGTTGTGGAGCTCGGGTCGGGTTAAGTATTGTGACTTCAAATCGGTTCCCTGTTCAGTACGATCTTAATCGATTCACTTTCCTTTTCTTTTTCTCTAATCTTCTTGATACAAGGATGGCTTCCTTGATCTTGCGCTCTATCCTATTTTCCTTTATTGCAGTTCATGGTAAGAATGGGTGTAACACTTGCCCCCAAGTCTGCGGCGACTGTAGGTCGGGGTAGACTTGTTGTCTTAAACACCGGTCTGGGTTTCTAATCAGTTCTGTCTAATCTATCTTTTCGACGCTGGGAAAAAGTATGTTCAGCTATACTCGCATTTAATGCTCCTATACTCGTGCCATTCCCTTACTGGGCCCTCTTTAAACATCTATTCACTTTGGCTTTTCGTTTTTCAAGGTGGATTTTTATAAATCTTTGCACTCATTACTTCATAAAAATCTTTGATCACCAATAGTGCAGCCATTATTCAAATTGAGGTACGTACATTCTTTCTTCGTCTTCCCTAAACCTTCTTTTATCCTTTTATTGGAAAGGAACTGGTACTAGGTTAACTTCTAAATTTTGGGGTATTTTGGTAGATTGACCATGGGAGAAATAGTTCAATCTTTGTTGGTCTCTTCTTAGAAGCAATCTTTAGAACTTTATCATGGATTCTTCTTCGTCTTCCTCCATGTTCCCTCTTTCTAAGATCACTCATCTAGAAGAGGCTTTTTGCGTCCTTAGGCAATTTAGGTTTTCTAGCCATGCGACTAGGGTTCTGAAATCTCATGAATGCATTAATATACCGTCGGAGGGATGTATTTCCATCACTCCCGAACGTATCCGACGTGGGTTGTATCTTCCTATGCATTTGATTATCCATCAATGGCTTGCTACACTAGATGTTTCTCTAGTTCAACTTTTCCCTCATTCATATAACCTTGCCTTGGCCACCTTCGTTCTTTATGCTAAAAATGGCATTAATCTCACTGGTGAGGAACTTCGGTTTCTTTTTGAAATTAGAAAGAATCCTATAAAGGGAGGTGATGGCTTCTTTTATATCCAATCTAGGGAATTGGTTTTTCCCGATGTCCCAAGTAGAACTGAAAAATAGGCCAAATTCTATATCTTTATTTCAAATTTTGACAAACTTCTTTCTTTCTCACATCATTATTCAATCTATACCATCTATTCAGAGGAAAATAAGCAGTTATATAATTCTCATAGGCAACAGATTTTAGGATTGTGGAAAAGAATAAAAAGATAAATAATTTTCTCAGTAGGTCGAAATTGGTTGAGTATCATTTACTGCGTCCTCATTATAAATTCTCTTGTAGCATATTTAAGCTAGCTTCCTCCTCAACCGAATCCAGGGGTATCAATTGCCTGTAATAGATTTTGGAAATTTTCATATTTATGATATTAATTTTATTATCTTTCTTCTTATGTTGATACTATAGATGCTGAGGCTACTACTAAACTTCATGCTTCCTTGATGGGGATGAAGAAGAAGAAAAACTCGAAGAGGAAAACTAAGGGATCTGATGACTCTCTCATTACTTCGAAAAGATCAAATGTTATCCCTTCTACTTCAGAAATTCCATCCCTTAGGGACATAGAGAATTTCCCCCTCCTATTTCTGCATCTATTAGACCGACTGCTTTTTCCTTGCCTAGCGGTCCTGCCCCTGATGCAAGCGGATTGACCATACCTGAAGTTTCCATATCTGCTTTAATAGAGACAGTAGGAAGAACTGCACAAATTCCCCCTCCCCTTTCTACTCTGGCTTCTGAGATGTCTCATTCTGCCTGTTTGAATTTGAGAAGTTTTGGTCTTATGTGAGTGATCATATTTTCTCCCTTTGTCTTCTTTAAGTGGCTAGTTTGTTACTTATATTATTCGAACTTCGCTTTCTTGTAGTCTGCGGCCTTGATGGTGAAGGCACATAAGACGGAAAGTGCCCAAACCTTGCTTTAGCTAATATTGGAGTCGCACAGGCTTTTGCTAGGGCTAAGGCCAAAGAGGAGGTTAGGGTGCTTCAAGAGAAGGTTGAGAGAGAAGCCAAAGCTGCCGAGGATGCTCGGGCTTCTAAAGCGCAGGAGTTGAGGGAGAAGGATGAGGCACTTGCCAAGGTTGAGAGCGAGTTGAAGGCAGTGAAGGACGAATTATACCAATCGAAGAAAGACTTTGATGTGGTCACTTCCAATGCGACCTATGGTTTTTATGCTTTAGCCAAACATAATTTTAGGGTAGAGGTCAAGCCCGATTTCTTAAAGTTCAGTTTGTGGCAGCTTCAATTGTTGAGTATTGCCATAGTAGGTGGAAGGAGGAAGAGGTTGAAGAGCAAAATGTTGATCCAAACTGTTTTAGATGCCCTTCTGAGGTGGACACTACTGAGGTTAGTAGAGATCGGGGGAACTTACAACCTATGGATAAGGGCACCACATTTGCAAGCAAGGTTAATCCACATTCTCCCATAGAATTAGATGACTAATCCAAACTTTATTTTGTCTGTTGTTATATTAAGACTTTGGAGTTTGTTACAATGTTTGTGATGAAATATAGTATTCATTATTTTATTCTTGCAAATGATCGTGTTTTCTTCATTGTTTTGTTTAGTATTCTGGAGAGAATGTGTTCACAAAACTATTGAGAGAGGCTAAGGCTAGGCTCGAAAAACAAACTATATATCATATTGGATTAAGTGCCACGGTTATGTGCGGGCGTGAAAAAGAGCTAGACAAAATGTTTGCAGAACTTAAGGATAAGACGCAAGAATTATTATCATAAATAGATCAAGTAGTTTGGGATAAAGAGGCCCTCAGTGATTTTGTGTTGCATCGATGGCGATATACATTAGAGAATGGTTCGTTTCTTGATAATTCTTACCTAGAGTGGTTTAGGTTTAAGTTTAGAAACTTTATTAACGAACGACCTTTCCATGTCCTTTGTTAATTTACATATTATTTTCAAGTATGTGGGCAAGTAGAATTGATGTAATAAGTAGTGGATGTTTTAGTGTTGAAACTTAGTATGTTATGTTTTGATTATGTAACTAAGTTTTATTCCAATAGTGATTTAAGTTGGATATTTTTTAGCTTTGTTCAACACTAATTGTATTTGTCGCTAGGATGTTTCTGAAGACGAAGTTACCCTACTCAGATGTGAAATTAAAAGGCTTGAAATAGAGCTAAAACTTAATCGTGAAGAGCTTGCAAATGCCAAGAGTGCGCTCGAACATCGACGTGATTTTAATAGGGGGCAGGGCGTAGTAAAGGGACATTGCATCAGAGCTAAAAGGGATAAGGCAAATTGTAAAGGTGGGTGAAGAACCTTATGGTATTGTTTATAGAGAAGAGATTGCGCAATACAAAAAACAAGTGGAGGACATGTCTGCAGAGATTGCCAGATTGCTTGGTGAGCAAGTGGTTGCAGAATATGGGAAAATGATTATGATGCCCCACTTGGGTACCGCTTCTATTCCTCCCACAGGTTCTAAATCTTTTTATCTTTGTGATGATGGATGGAAGATTATTACTAGCAGATTATTTGGTGATTTTTCGGATAAGAGTTAGAAAACAAAGTCTCAGTTAATTGAGATCCTAAATGATACTAGTAGAAGGGCAGTAATAAAGGTTTGTGAGCTTAAGGACTCATTGCAGGTTTCTCAAGATAGGATTGCTTCTTACTCGAATAAGCTTGAGCAAGAGAAAGTTAAAAGCAAGAGGGTTGAGGCATTACTACAATGGTCTTGAGATGTCCTGGACTTCTTCTACCCCACATTGGACCAAAGTTTTCTAAATGACAAGGAAGATATTGAAGTGTCGATTGGCCAACCTATAGATCATTAGGCAAGAGCATGCTATGACCCTCGTCAGATGTTTGTTGTTAGCACAACCCACCTCTTCCTTGTGCTCATTTTAGTGCTTAACCACTAGTGTCTTAGGTTAAGAAGAATATTTTTTGCAATCTGACAATTTTTTTCTTCATGATATAGAAGTTTATTGACTAACTTTTCTTTATAGAAATTTCAAATTTCTGTTGGTTTCATTTTTCTTATTTATATTATTATTTAATTCTGGTATGTATGGAATTATTTAACCTTTTTTCGATTGGCTTCTCTCAATTAGGGTACAGAGGTAACTGCTCCTCTAAAGAAGTTAGATTCCTCTCTGCTTAGAGTAGCAGAACTAGAAGGCCTATAAAGAATGCTAAAAGCATATACGAGGTTGTATATAAGGATGAAATCAAAAGGCTAAAGTGAAGAATCGTGAAGATGGACAAAGAGATTGCATTGCGCATAAGCATAGAAAAAGATCCTCTAACGACCTCAGCTGCCCGTGCCTCCCGCAGGTCGGATGCAATTCCTATGCTCCTGTCTAGATCTGACCCGAACGAGATCCTTAAATGGAAGAACGATGTGAAGAATTATTATGAAGTCAAAATTAAATAATTAGAGAATTACTATAAGGGAGACTTAGGGACACCAGGTACTCGGGTTTCACCGTTCAGATCTACTGAGGATAAGTTCTTTGGTCCTTTCTCTAGGGATGTCAAAAAGACGGAGCACCTCTTGGGAAAAATTGAGAAGACCGGGAAAGTGGGTACGAGCCAAGTAAATGCCTTAGAAAACAAAATATACAATTTTGAGTGCGAGGCACGATTAGATTCTATCACGGTTTCTCAAGGTGGGATGGATAGGACATCACTTTTGGAAGAGCCTCATAAAGAGAAAGTGGAGACAAAAATAGTAGAAATTGGCTGATGGTATGCAATTGACGTTTTCAAGTGTTTCTGGCTTGGATTTGATTTGTCCTTCTTATATAATCAGGTCGATTATGAGTATAGTTCCTCAGACTATGAAAATGTCTAGGCCGGTGCGAATTATGATCCCCACATTTTGTACCATGGCTCTAGTCATGGTAGGGCTACCCGTACTAAATCATCAGTTGTGATTATTGAGCTAGAAAATTGGTTTTCTGCTTTTCGTTTAGTAGATGGTTTTTCTTAGCTCATAGCATCATATTTCCGTAGATGGTAACAGCATAGAGTGGTCGCGCCAGTTTGTTTTTCGTGGTTGGACCAGATTCATAGCTTAATTTTTCATTAGGGGGTGTATTTTTTTGTAATATGACCTAGATTGTAATCTCTTGTAGATTACGCACGAGTATTTAAAAATAGACAACATTATTTTTGGTAGACATGTATAATTCATAACTAAATATTGATTACCCAGTTTTCTGATATATATCTGGCAAGCTTTGAGCAACATTTGGATTTGTACCTGACTGATAGCTTTTTGGTACATTCCATGTATTGTGCTTTCTTACCATGCTTAGGATAAGCTCTCAGAGTAGCATATGCCCCCCGGTCGTGACCTTATAACTCGTGGACTTTTCCTACATATTGACGTGATCCGATCCCTTATCTGGGTGTAACATCCTGCGTTGGCCTGAACATATATGCGATATGACATGCCTCCTTATTTGTGGGCATAATACTCTTTTTTGTTTGACTGCAAGTTGAATATGACCTGCCCCCTGTTTGGGGGCATAATGTCCTTAGCCGTTGCTTAGCCGTATACTTGGTGTGATCTGCCCCCTTGTTTGGAGGGCGTAATGCTAATGGCTGCATGCTTGGTATGACCTGCACCCTTATTCAGGGGCATACTACTATACGTATGTTAAGCCGCATTTTTCTTTGGCATCACCATTCTCATTTCTGATATTGCTATTGTCGTTCGTAGATGACATTACACCTCTGGAACAATGGCCGTGAGCTACGAAGAGTAATTTGTTTGTGTGCTTGGCGCAGTCTTCCTCACTCTTTGGGGAAGAACTAAACAAGATTTGACCGAGAAGTCAGGTCATATATATAATACCCTTGTTGCATGCGCATGGTTTTTTTGCACTGGTTCTGGCTGTCTAATATCCATATGTTCAGTATGGTATATCGAATTAATAAACATATAGATTATTTATAATGGTTAAGGCAGTCCAATATCCCTACAACCAATCATTCTATGATTATTGTCATAGGAATATTTATACTGGGCCGGTGTAGTTAAACAACAGTCCAGTGTAGTATTTTGGCTAAAAAGTCGAACTCGCGTTGATGCAAGTCCAAGTGTATAGGGCCAATATCACTGTTCTCAGTATTGAGATTGCTATTTTTTACTATTGACTTCGCATTAAGCTTAATCAACGAATATTGATGGTGAACTATGAAGGTGAATTTAATTTTTTTCAAACAGAAATAATACAAAAAAAATTTCATACTAGTTCGGACTGTTTAGCATTCGTACAACTAGTTTAGTACACCAACACACACATATATTTATATTTATTATTATTATTAACGCTTGCCATATAGGTGGCGCTGGACATATTGCTTTCAGCCTAGGCTCTTGAGTGAAGTAATGAGCGCTTGTCTTTGTTGTTGCTGCTCCAATTCCAACTCCTCCCTCAAGAGTTGAATCTATCAAGCTTCTGATCTCGACTATCTGTCCGATGTGACTTCTTCCCAAAAATAGGAAGACAAGGTTAAAAAAAATCCCTATGTGGATAGCTCGGCCCTATTGGGGAAGAGGCGGTAGTTAGTCTTTCAAATCAGTGTGCATTTCAATCACTTCGGCTTGTTGCATGCTAAAGTGGTTGAAAAGTGTGTCGTAGGTCATGGAAATGGAATCCCTATGTCATTGTGAGTACATGGATTCCAGTTTTGGGTTTCATGCCATGATCTGAATCACTGTCCAAATCAACAAATACCTAGGCGTCTATGCCCACCTTGTAGTTATTGATCGACAGCAGGCGGAGAGCTACTGATAGTAGCCATTGAACATGATTCCATAGACTACCGATTATTGAGTCTTTCTATCAAGTAGTTGTGGTCGGACTTACCCTTCTCATTTTCAAGAATGTTATAATCATTTATCTACTGCATGAAACATGTAGCAGATAAAGGTAGGTGAGCCGTAGATGATAGAGAAATAAAATTTGGAATTAGAGGTTTGCTGGAGATTAAGGAAAGAGAAATGGAGGTTCAAGCCCTCTTTCTAGTGCCAAAGATGTTGGTGAAGTATTTCGTCTTCACAACACTCAACTAAATCATGAAGAAATCTTAGATGCCAATTTGCTTTCACGATTTTGAATCAACAAATTTAAGCTATGTTAAATCTGCCTTGGAGAAGTGGCCATGTTGCAGGATGCTTACATGGCCATGTAGTCACACTTCAACTATTTGTTGAAATGTTGAAGTGATTTTTGCAAATAAATGGCAATCAAAATCAAATAGTAGAACAATAAAAATAAAGAACACTGAAACTTTTACGTGATTCGTATTATAGTCAATCCTATGTCCACGGGATAATCCACTAGATATTTGTCCTTTTGATACAAATTATGGCCTAGTGGCATACAATATTTTAGATTTTCCTTATTTTAGGAAGAATAAGAAGCTAAAAAAGAAGATACCCTTTCTCCATCCTGTAGTATTTCCTTTTATAGTATGAAAAGTGCATTACTGGTTATTGCAGTCATCTTTTATCTTTCCTCTTCAATCTTCATCTTCAAATTTTGCCATTTGTCATTCATCTACAAGGCCTATTTATTGTACCTAGATTGATGGCGGGTTTTTGATGAGAAATCATGACTTTTGCGAGATCTTGGAAATTCAAAGCGGGATACTGGAAAAATTTAGGTAGAAAGCCCAAGCCTATATAGGTCAATCTCTTCTCTCTTGGAATGGCAAATATCTCAAGAGGAATGGTAGGGGACTGCCCTGTAGCTTCGCTATGTTGTTGATGCGTATGAAGATGTGCAATGGTAAATATTTCCTAGTGTTCAGGTCGCACTGCCTTGCTAATACTTTTTCCATCTTTGCTTGACGTGATAACATGTCAGGTCGAAAAAGAGTAGCATTTTCTTATTCTGCTCTGAGGGTTGACTTGGTATATGCCTGGAACATGCCTGATGCTATTCATGATTTGAGTCACCCTCTGAGCAAGTATGCTTTGACTCATAATGAGAGAGAAGGAACTTCACAACTATCGTTTGTCTGTAATTTTGGTTTTGCATTGAGGTATATTCTGAGTAGCCCTATATACAGCCTCTTTGGAGTGCTTTTGGCTCCATGTGGCATTGTCTAGGTTACCCTCAGTATGTGCTGGAGCAGACCAGTTCCTATAGGCATTGGCAAAATGTGAGCTTTAGAAGTTTGGTTACCTTGGTACATCTGGTACTGCTTCTTACACCTCGGTTCACTTTATTTCTTTGATATTGGATATGGCCACTATGGCCTGCCCCTGTTTCCTGATGCATGTATTATTTGTCTTCTGTCGCGGTCTCTTGGTTGCGAGGCTCGGGTTGGGTTAGGCGTTGTGACTTCAAACTGGTTCCCTGTTCAGTACGAACTTAATTGATTCACTTTCATTTTCTTTTCTCCTAATCTTCTTGAAACAAGGATGGCTTCCCTAATCTTACGTTCTACTCCATTTTCCTTTATTGTAGTTCATGGTAAGAAGACCAAAAAAGGTATAAATAATTTATTTTTAGTTGACACTATGGTTACCTTATTATGTATGATTTTGTAGGTAGAAGAGTTAACTATTGATACCACATGAAACAATGAGCATATTCTTGTGTAATGTAAAGTGGGATAGATACTGTGGTTTTCGTTTCGTTGCTGTTTTGCTTAAGCTAGGTAAATCATGTTGGTCCCCATGCGTGGTTTTGTTTTTTAGGTCGCATGTTTACTACGAGGTTTGTACAAAAATGAAAAAATAAAATAAAACTAACAACTGATAATTAGAACACTAGAAGATTGAATAGTACTGAATTTTAATACAACATTCGTTGCATCATCACATAAATAGTTCAAAATACTATAATCAAATACATAATTCAAAATAAAATCATTCAAATGCAACATTCATTACCAACACCAAAATAAACAAATACATCATCACATAAGTAGTTTGACGTACAAAATAAATAGTTGAACAACAACACCACTACATTCATTGCCAGTGGTAGAAAAATAAGTAAAGTTTCACATTACATAAATAGTTCGACGACATAAACTACAAAATACCGTAAAGGTTCCTTATAACTTGCACAATCAAATACAATATCTGCTTAATAAGCTGGTCCATTCTCCTTGCAACCCGACCACTTACACTTCTAATTGTATCGATGGCGAACTAGCATGCACGTACGCTTCATCCAATAAGCCATGAGCATTTGCCAAACTCTGGAAAGAAAATGAAAAGGTATAAATATTAACTGTGTTTATAATATATAATATGGAAATAATTGTTTGGAATTTACCATGTGTAATTGTAACACCCTAGAATTTTAATAAAAATAATTAATTAATTAAAAAGGCATTTTGTTAATTTTACATAAGGCAGAAAAACTGATATTTTTACAAGTGAATGATTTAGGAAATTTGACTTTTCCATTGCTTCAATTAAATTTTTCTAACTTAAATTCATATGTAAAACAATAGAAACAGACACTGAAAGAAAGGGTTGTGGATTTTTTACTGTAACACGATTTTCGAAGTAAAATGGGCCAAGGCCCAAGTGGGGTTGAGTGGGATTTTGGTTTTTGGTTATATATTAGAAGGATACGTAATTCTAGCTTGTCCTATTCTCATTTCTCTTCATCCATAACCGCTACATCTAGATCGAAATTTTTATTCACGTTTTCTTCTACTTTTCCAATTTCAAAACAAATATCCAAATAAAAATAGCAAATCAAACTAAAAAAAGTGGAAATCAAATCAAAAGGCTAGCATAAATAGAAGAAGGAAGATCAAATCAAAAAGGGTAAATGAAGATTATTAACTGTAAACAAAATATAAAGGTGATGGGTTTATCTACGAAATGAATATATTGTTAGACAAGCTTTTAAATTTCACTTTTATATCTGTTTAGGTTTAAACATGATTTTTAAGTTGTATTAATGTTTTCAAATTTAGGATTCAAATGAATTATTTATTTGGAAAACTTAGAACACTATTTTGATAATAGAAATACTTCCATACATATAGAAATGCCAGTATATAAAGGTTATTTGCATCATATTTTCAAAATTGTTTCGAAGAATGCATTCATTTATGAGGCACCGATTTAGTATTATTCAACATACATATCATGTGTGTTGTGATACACTACACACTTGTCATAATTGGCTGCAAAATTGGTTGTACACTAATTGGTTGGATAGTTTAGAATTGTTGCGCATTAAGTTACATGATTTAGCCCTTGAGGAATTTCGAGGATGAAATTCTATTAAGGGGGAAGAATATAACATCCCATAAAATAAATAATAATTAATTAAAAAGAATAAATAAATAACCATTAAAGCTCAAAAATATAATTTGAGTGGACATCAGAATTTGGCCATAAAATTTGTGCCACTATGTTCGTGGCGCTTTTTTGATCAACTTCCATATATAAAGTTTTGTGATCGAAGTTCAAACAAGTAGTTATAAGCGTTTGAAGTTTTCAAATTGATACTAATTAAAAAGAAATTCAAATTAAGGAAATAAATAATAATTAATGTTTGGACCCCACCAATCTACACCAGGGGAATGTCCGGTCGATCCTTAATGGTCGACTGCTACATTCCACCAGTCGACTGGTTAAGGATAGGGTCGAGGCAATGAACTTTGGCCTGAACAGGCCGAATCTAATAAATAATAATCTAACGGATGTAATTGATTCAAGTGCTATAAATACAGGTCTGACCCCTTATTTTTCTTCTCATATTTTCTGAAACGAGTAGCAAAGCTCTGCCATTTTTCCTTGTCTACTACTTCTAGAAATTATGAAATAATATGTGTGTGTATTGGAGAAGGATGGAAAATAAAAGAGAGGAAAAGAAGGAGTGGATTAATTCTGCGAAAAAGGTAAATTTAAATTATATGATCTACATTCCACTCAAACTCAAATCTCCTCCGAGATCTATAATTCTAACGGGTATGTATAGACTTTTAACATAAATTTTTGTTGGAAAGAAAAAGGATCCAAGTAAGAAGAATGAATTTGGATCTAGAGATTTGGAAGCAATAAGGAGTGGAAAATAATGTAATTTGCATAATACTAAGTTTGTTACGTTGAAAATTCTATTTTTGTTATTATGCTTATGTGAAAACCAACGAATTGTAGGCTTAAATAAATAATCTAACTTGAATCCTTGCCAACATATTCAGAAGTTGTTTAACCTTGATAAAATAATATGTATGCACCTAAATGTGAAGGTTCGGGAGAATAATTCCTAAAAGTTATGAAATATAATATTAATAGAATTTTGTAGCTAGCTCCATATTTTTGTTATTTGATTGGAAATGGTTAAAGTTGATAATCATCAATTGGGGATGCTTAAAATTGATTTAGGATTTTAATTTCTATATTTTAATTCATTGAAATTGTAAAATCTCCATGGGAATTCCCATAAATTGTACTACCTTACAGTTACATATGAAAGATGCATCATTTGAAATAACAAGGAATATACATATCCAAAGGAAAGAGATGTGCAAAGTAGGGATGTTTTCCATAGTTTGCATTGTCTATTTCAACAAAGATAAAAAGGGATAATTCCTAGTAATTGCAAACATAGTCCAATCCCACTTTTGATAATTTATGGAAAATGGCAATGGTAACATTTCCTTTGAGGGAAAACACGATTCCAATACATTAAAATGTAGAAATAAATATTTCTGGCAAAATGTTCACATATGTGTATTTTAGGAAATCCTTAAATGTAGAAACTAAAAAGTTATAAATAGAAATATATATAATCCCATTTACCAATTAAATATATAAGGTAAAGTGAAAATTTAAATAAATAAATAAACATCTGTTACAATATTAATACAAATGGTAACACACAATTAATTATGCATTATCATATTAATTATATAAAAAAATTCTAAATACGAATAAGGTAATAAATTAAGGAGAAAAGGAAAGTTATTGTAATTAAGTCAATATGGGTAGTAAACCATTTAATGAATTTATCTATAGAGACTAAATATGGAAATGGTAGGCATGATAAATAAATGTCATTAATAATATTAACGAAGAAAAGAAATAAAGGCGGTAAACTAAATAGATAAGAAGTAATGGTAAGTAATAAATGAATAAGGATGGACAACAAACTTAATGGGGTGTAATAATTTCCATAGCTGAAATTATATGGCCTCAATAGTATGTTGGAGATGGTTGTGAATTAGTGAATTTAGCCCAATATTTGGATTGACTATAAGTGACTTGGTTTAGTATGGGTTGGGATGCGAGGTCAGTAGAGTTACACAACAGTAGTCTGCCCTCTGCAAGAGGCTACCGGCAGTTGTTTGTACATACTACTGATGTGGGACATTTCTAACTATAGGACCCATAGGGATATACATTCGAGTTTAGGGTTAGGAAAATATATCAAGGGTTCGCCTTAGATTTGAAGTGGTAAATGGTCATTGGGTCTGCTTTGATTCCAAACAAGAAATATTAAGTAACCGGTAATGGGTATTTTCCTTGATTTGCATTAGGCAAATTTAAATGGGAACTACGTAGAGATGTCGGTGCTAAGTTAGCATTGTGTACCGATATTTGTAGAGAGGGTTGGGCATAGATTGAGCCTTCGTCAGTCCTGAGTGGTCGATTAGCAAAGAATTGGGTTACGCTTGTACGGATTACACTTCCTATTGGTGTAGAGTCTGTATGGGATATGCATTGATTTTGAAGTTGTTTGTTTGTTTTTTATGATTAGAAATGGCTAGTTAACCCTTAGATAAGGTTGACTATCAATTACATTGCAATGGGTTTTCTTCTTCGGAGAATAGAGATGTTTATACACACACACATGTACATACATACATACATATATATAGACGCACACACGTATATACATACTTATAACTTAGAGTAGGTTAGATAAATTCTACGCGCATATGAAATAAATCTAGAATTCTTAATAATATATATAACACTTAAATGAGATCGATCGGCATAAGCTAGTGTTATGGATAAACTATGTAATTTACCAATCACCAGAACATTATTCTGACTCCTTCCTCATTACAACGCACAGGATAGATTTAGAGGGACATGATATTGATACAAGATGGGAACGATAGATGGACAGGTCCTCTCATTCATGTTCAGCATTGATAAGGCAACTAGATATCCATGGATAATATTGGTTCTGAGGTAATAGCCTTAGTCAGTATATATGTTTTATTATAATTTACTATTTCGCTGTGAGTTCATATATATAGCTCTCTGATATACTTATGTTTATTATAGGTTACCAACAACAATGATCCATACCCTAATGGTCTTAGTTTTTTGATTTGGTCAAAAATTAGGCCCATTAAGGCATGGGTTGTTACGTTTGGTATCAAAGCCAAGTTAGTCGATTATAAGAATTAGGATACACTAGTGAATGTATTTGTATTTTTACCTATAATTATATATATATATATATATATATATATTACACACCAAAATCTAAAAATTCTGACTATATACGTAGTTGTGGCCTTTTTCTTAAAAGATGGATTAGGAAACTATGAGTTGGAACAATAAATTGAGTTAAAGTTATACACCCATCTTGATTGCCATGGGATGTAGACCGTACCGTAGGGCTATCAATGGATACCTGAAATCCAAAATCTATCGGCATCTGTACCCAAAAAGTAGATATATATCTGATATTTGAAATAATGGATATGGATGTAGGTACAGAGACATCCGCATTCGAAAATTATTCATCCATTTTTATTCAAGATTATAATTTAAGTTATTTGTATTTTAGTACAATTGAAGATATTTATTTATTATTTTATTAAGTTAGAAATTTATATTATATGCACTTAATGCATATTAACTGCTCAAACATATTTATTTTCATCATATTTATTTATTTTTAACACTTTAATAATAAATGGATTGAAGAAAGTTTATGTTAAACTAGAACTTTCCATTTTTGTTTCCACGAATATGGATATCCAATATCCAAAAATGGTTTCGAATACAGATACGGATATGGCACTATCTACATCCGAAAGTTTTCATTGACAGGCCTACCGTCCCATAAGGCATTGACTTAAGAAGAGCATAAACATGACATTTATAAGGGTCACAGAAGCTGGATAGTACTTGACTCCTTTTGTTGGGCCTCGATTGCCCTATGACTGTGGATTTCGCTGGATTGTCGATTGATGATGTACGTTTCATCTAGACAGATGGGAAGTAAGAACCTATAATTGCAAATAACTGGAAGTAAGGTATAAATATGAATGATCAAGTTTCCACAAGAAGATGTGTATTAATCACCAAAAGATGATACACTACCACAAATATACCATACTATGACGGCGTTTTTACAACAGTCAAAAAATGTCTGTTGTAACATAAACCTATTACAACTGTTTTATATTACCTGTTGTAGTAGATGTCACTTTTCAACAACTCTTTTTCTTTACTCCTTGTAATAGATACCTATTACAACATTTTTCATCTGCTTGTTGTAATAGATGCCTATTACAACTATTTTTTGCCTATTGTAATTGATGCCAATTTTTATCAATACCTCTTCCATATTTGCCTGTTGTAATAGATGCCTATTACAACGATTTTTTTTGTCCGTTGCAATAGATGCCAATTTTCACAACTCTTTTTTTTGCTCGTTGTAATAGATACATATTACAACCTTTTTAGTTTACTAGTTGTAATAAATGGCAATTTTCAAAAACTCTTAACCGATCATCATTATCTTCGATTATTTATAAATATTTACTTAATAATTTATAAATGGCAAATTATAATTAATAATTATAAATGACAACATACATAGGTCATTATTTGTAATTTATTATAATTAACAATTACTAATAAATAATTTATAATTACTAATTATTATCTATAATCAATATTTATTTTTTATATTTAACAATTTATTATAGTTAATTATTAAAAATTAGTAAATTACAGCTAATATTTTATGGTTTATAATTAATAAATATTATTAATAATTAGTAAATATAATTAATAATTAATAATTAAATAATTACTGTTAAATAATTATTAATTAACTTTTAATAATTGATATTTTACAATTATTGTTTAATATTAAATATTTAACTAGTTTACAATTTAATAATTAATACTAGATAATTTATTATAGTTTAATAATTTAGAAATAAAATTTTCCTAAAATTTAAAGAGGTCCACAAAATTTAGAAATAAAATTTTAAAATTTTTCTAAAATTGAAAAATAAAAGTTCATAATAATATTTGTTTTTCTCTCAATTTGGTCATCATATCCTTGAAATTAAAGCTTAGCACAATAGTTTGAATTAAGCTTAGCACAATGATTTGATTTTCGTTTTCCGCCCTCGGTTTTCATTTTCCGCCCTCAATTTTTGTTTGCTAACCCAGATTTGTCCTTAACCCTAGAGTCCAAAAAAAATCAGTGTCCTCCTTTTTCCATCTATCCTGTCCTCTTCCATTACCCTTTATCCACTGTATCCACCTCCAAAGCCGTGTAAATTATACGATCCTTTTACAAATTGAAGATCCAAAATCGCGTTTTCAGTTAAACATCGAATCGAAAAACAAAATAGAATCACGATTCTAGAATCGCTCGAATCTAAAAAGAACATAATCGTGATTCCAAAATCGCAAGTTCAATCGCAAATTTCTTTATCCAAGTTTAATCGTAAGTTCGTTCACATATTCAATCGCAAGTTCATTCACAAGTTCAATCGCAAAGCACTAGTCGTAAAGCACTAATCCCAAAGCGCTAATTCTAGAATTGTGTTTTCAGATTAAACATGCAGTAAGCAATTATCTTCTATTGATGATACTTTTATTTCTACTACAGTAAGTGATTTTCTTTAATTGTAACTCAGAGTAAATGTAAGTGTGCAACTATCAATGTATAACACCATTTCTAGGCTGCACAGTTATGCTTATATTCATGAATTTCTAGATTTAGCAACTTAGAAATGCTGTTCAGTAACTTTTGACGTTATATATTGGATTTTAACTTGTCATATATTATGTAGGTGGATATTGCCAATATAATAATAACATCAAATCATTGTGAAAAACATTTAAAGTGACATTTATGCCATATGTTTTAGTATCTTTGAATTTATTTGTAATATATTGATCAATATTGTTTTTGCCTGCTGTTGTTGAGATGTAAGGTGATAGTTGAGAACTTGGCTTGTTTTAATATTTTATTTATTTATTTATTTATGAATTTTGCTAGTTTTATCACTATCAGTTAATATTTTGCATTTGTGCGATGTTTTGAAATGATACTCCCAGGTTTATAATTTTTTATTTTTTGAAGTGTATTGGGTTGTATGACATGGATCAAGCTATTGACTGAACATTATCTTTTTCCAGGCTAATAATCTATGAGTGGTATTATTACTACTATCATCATCATCGAAGATGTTCAAGGAAATAGTGCCGAAGAATATCAACATCACATAAAGTTCATTAGCCTCGATAAAGCCCAGAACAATAAAGCATGAACGTCATCTTCCATGAGTCACAATTACTGTCGAATAGTACTATGATTGATGTTGAGACTCATTATTTCCGAAGCAATGCTGAATGAAGTCATATCTTATCAATGTCGACGTTGCCAAAGTCAACCATTCTTAGTGCTTCTTGTGATCAAAGTTATTGAGTAATGATGGTGTTCTCCATCCCAACGTCGCAGCTCATCGAAACTACCTTATAAAGGGAAACGTAGGTTATGAATGTTGTCGAGGTTCAATACTATTTCAATGTCGACTATTTTGAACATGTTTGGGGGACACCATATATCAACATATGCGATGTTGATGACTATCGTCGTCAATATCCACAAGCACAGTTAATGCCGCATTTAGTAAGCTACTAAATATAGACATCAATGTCGTCGCTGTTCAATGCCACTAACCATCAATCAAAGAAGGTCTCAAGATATGGAGTCATCATTGTCGATCCATGCCAAGAACCATCAATACACCTAAAAGGTTATTTAATATGCTTTTACCAATGTCGCCTTTCACCAATGTTAATATGTGGTGGTAATGAAAGTTGATCGACGAAGAAGAAACTATCAACGCCAAGTTTAGAAATGCCGAGTAACGACCCAATTGAATCAATGCTGAAGTTTAGCTATGCGAATACAAGATTGCTGGCCTTAATGTTCGACGATGCTGCTAATGTCGAAGCCGATAGTGTATCAACCTTGATGCTCGACGATGCTGCTAATGCTGAAGTTGATATAGTATCAACCTTGATGATCGACGACGCTGCTAATGCCGAAGTCAATGGATGCAGAAGCCTGTCATTTGCCGAACCCTATAAATATAGACCTAGGGCTTCATGGAAGGGGCTGAATTCTCTCTACTCGTTTCTTACTTTTTAAACTTTTTAAACTCTAGATTGAGTTGGGGATTTTACTCTTTGTAACACTTGAGTAATTATACACATAAGGATTTGGAAACTAAACAAAGACATAGCCTTTTTGACTTGATTTAGACTGACTTGCACATTCATTTAACTTTGTACATTGATTGACTCGAACTTGTAACTTGCATAACATATTGAACTTTCTTGAACTTGTGATTTAACTTTTGCCATGCATATTGACTTAAACGTCGACCTGCATATTGGCTTATATTTTGCATACTGGCTCGAGCCCTTAATGACAACGATGAATAAACTTAGAGTCGATATGGATGTATACTCCGATTTGATGACTTCAATTAGCTTCGACAAGGCCTCACTTTGAAGTTGCTCTGTTTTCGACGCACTTTTGGGGTTAACAAATTTATTCGTTAACATTTTGGCACTGGAAGGAGGGCTCGAATCTTCAATTTCATTAAAACCTTAAGTAGAACTTCCTTTGCTTGCATATTTAGGGCATAGAGAACTTTCCTAACCAAGCATATCTCATTTCAGGATAACCAACCTTGAACCTAAACATCATGCCATTTAATCGTGTTATGATATCCGAACAAGATTCTTCTGAACCTCGAATTATTAGGGCTTCCTATCAAGTTACTAGTGACCTTCGACTTTATGAAGAACTGTTGAGATTAACAGCCATGTAAATTATAAATGAGTGGAAGCGAGTAGCTCTTTATGATCTGAACAATTGGAGCATAAATCCATTTCATATAGGCTCTACTCCAATTTTTTCATTGGGAAGAGAGAGCCCGAAGAAGGATAACTTGTTCTTAAAAATAAGGAGGGCCATCCAATTACAAGCCAAGGGAACTATATTTAAGAAAGAGACAACAAGTGATTATGACATGTTTGCTCAGAAATGGCATAAGGTCATGAGTCATTCATTGTCCCTAAGTGAAGTTCAAAAGACATCAAAGAGAAAACTAATCATAGAAGATGAGACTCCTATAACAGGCAGAAAAATGGTTAAACATCAGCCAAGAGCTTTAGCCTCCAAATCACGACTTCCAAAAGATTGTATTCTCACCACTTCTCTTGAGAACATCTATTTCATGACTAAGGATGAGCTTGACTATTGACCTTCGCAAAAAATAAGATCCAAGTTTGTAAGGAATCATGGAAAATCATATTATTACTATCATCTTGCTAACGGGCATGATACCAATCAATGCCAGAGCTTAGAAGGAATGATCATCAATTTTCTAAGGCAAGCAAAACCCAATCAGTTTGTACAGAAATGTTAGCTCAATCATCAATAAAGGTTTTCTAGACAAAAAAGTGTATCTACGTAACCATCCAAAGCTCATGACCGCAAGAGGTCCCTGGCCATCAAAGGCCCCAGCCATTAAAGGCTCATAACTGCAAGAGATCCTTGTCCATCAAAGGCCCCAACCATCAATGGCTCATGACTGCAAGAGGTCCCTGACCATCTAAAGCGTCAACCATTAAAGGTTCATGACTGCAGGAGGTCCCTGACCATCAAAGGCCCTAAGCCTTCAGTGTCGTCATCAAAGGCCTCACTGAAGCACCTCCTAGAGGGAGAATGGAATAATCCTTCAGTGCCATCATTAAAGGCCTTACTAAAGCACCAGGAAAGCCTTCAACGCCAGACTACGTGGCCTGGTTGAAGTGCCTCCTAGAGAGAGGATGGAGTAAGTTTTTAGTGCCATCACCAAAGGCCTCACTAAAGCCCCAAACAAAGCCTTCAGTGCTATCATCAAAGGCCTCACTAAAGCACCTCCTAGATGGAGATCGGATATGTCTTTGGTTCTGCTTAAAATAGTTAGCTAAATACATCAGACAAGATACCCAAGTCATTATCTATGATGGTGACATGGGTTTTGATCTAAGTAAAGATTAATACCTAAGATGGCATCAAACCAAATTATCAAAATCAGAGCCAAGTAGTGCTCCCAATCTATTAAGGTCCGAGTCAAAGAGTGCTTCTTGTCAATCCATCTTTCAAAGGAAGATCTATCAGATTTGAGCTAAATACGCTCCCCAGCAAATATAATGCACTGTTATCAGATAAAAGATTTTTGATCTTCTACTATTGCCAAGATGTAGATTTATGATCTTTTCTCAGATGCGATTTCTAGACATTTATTATTGCCAGATATGAATTTATAAGCTTCTTTCAGATATAAGTTTTTGGTCTTCTATTATTACCAAATTTGGGTTTCTAGTCTTCTTCAGTTTCCAGATTATGTTTCAGGACTTTATTAAGTCAGTTTTCAATTCAGGTTCATTTAATAGGAATCTCCATCACAAAAGAAATCTATCGGATATTTAAGTCAAGCTTAATCAGTAAGATTCTTGATTCTCTAAGCAAGTGGAGAGTTAACTTACACATCAGAAACCTCAAATATGAAAAAGTAAAATACAAATCGTCAAGCAATTTCAGATCAAAAATCGAAACTCCATTCGTGATTATATACCTTGAATTTGAGGTAACATTCATTCAATTGTAAATTTACTTATGATCTAATACATTATGTACAAAGTGGCAAATATAAAAGTCAAACAGAATAAGAAGCCAGTTTAAAGCAAATCATCATTAAAGTTCAAGATTTTGTGCAGTCTCCTCTAAATCCTATGCAATTACAAGGTTAACAACATAGCGAATTTCAACATCTAAGAGTTCTTTGAATTTCGTTTCCTTTTTCCGAACCATATTTGCATCATCAATCGAAGCAACTGGACATTCAAAGCATACTGGAGAGTCTTATTGGCTCCTCGTAAAGTTTTGAATGAGCTATTCAACTCTTCGCCCTTTTGTTTAAAAGTATATCTCTCACGCTCAAGCTTTTGAACTTTGCTCTCATATTCGCTTATACGTTGAGAAACTTTCTCATCCCTTTTCTTGCCAAAATGTTGTATGATCTCAAATTTAACCTTTTTGTTCCATGACGAGATTGTTTCATTGCTTTAGCCTAGAGGTGGGTTTAGCAAAGTAGGGAATTCTTGGATCGCAGAAGAACAAACTCTAGTAATTCTTCCAAGAGTGGGGTAGGAAGGCCGACTTCACCATCACCCGTAATAAGCTTCAGTGATTGACAGTGAACTTGACTCTTTATTTAGTCTACTACAAGATTAGTTATTCTCTGATGTAATTTAGCTATCGCTACGTCAGATTCAATTGAAGGATGAGACCCACGAATTGAGTTAATTCTCTCTTTTAATGCTTGAAGCTCTTTCTCCCTTTCTTTAAGCTGTTCCTCATGCAAGCATCCATTTCCTTATAAGTCCAAAACGTCAATTTCAATATAAAGTAGTTTCTATGCTATTTTTATGGTACCAGATTATTCAGGAATCATGGAGTTGAGTCGTCTTAAGATGATTATTTTTCTACTACATAAGCAAGCAACCTTTCCTTAATTTCAATAATTCAAGACACATCTAGGGAATTAGACGCACGCATTAATTGAATCTCCTATTAAGAATAAAGGAGATGAGAATTAATATATATATATATAACAAAATTTTCTATTAATAATAAGCAGAGTTCACAAGTAATACAAAATTTAAGGATACATCACAGTTCTATTTTTAAAAACATTTAATCAACATTCAAAGTACCGAAACTGTGGTTTTAGCTTTTTCAAATAACTTAGTAGACAACGTAAGTATAAAATCAAAAGAGGCATTAATTCCTTCTGGGTGTAAACAGGAGGGAACCGACAATAATCCCACTCCCCAACTAGAGGACTATCACGACCACATGTCATATTGGCGTAATAAGATCGGATTTCACCGAACAAATTGGCACCTAGGAAGTTAAAGCAGAAATGAGGGTGGTGCATATAGACTTCTTGTAAATATCTAAGGAAGCAATATTTTGCCAATTGCAATGCTTTGAAAATTGAGGATTTTTCCATAAAATCTCTCTTTAAATTGACAAATTTATTCAAGAGGTCCTTAGGAACCAGACTACATGAAAGGTTTCTATTCTGTAACATGTTGAAATTAAATTAAACTAAGCATAAGAAACTAAAATGGTAAAATTCGTAAGTGAACCAAGTTGAATATAATAAACATTCAGGTTCATACAAAATAGATTTCTTATACATTTCAGAAATGAATCTCTTCTTATTATACTTGAGTTTTTCATGAGGAAGAGAGCCAGAAGAAATGGGATGGATACCACTCTTGGAAGGTTCCAATACATCCGGGGTGGGGATCGAACCCATACTCGTCCAAATATCTATAATGAAAGCGTCGAGGCAAACTTCCACAGTTATCACCTAAGTATGAGAAATTGACAAATTTACCCCTACAACAAGCTTTTTATAGAAACTCCACCAAGGCGTTTTTGTCATCAATTAACATATAGAAGAGAGTCATCGGTTCAAAATTCTCCTTTATGAGTATTTCCCGATGATGACGAGCTTTCTTCATTCGAGGAGAAATTTCTCTTTGTTTGAAGAATCTTAACTTCGATGCACTTTCAATAAGTTTTTTATATTTTTTGGACATCTCGTTATAATCTTTCATTTGCTTGTCCAATTCTCTATTTAATCAATCAATTTCTGTTTTTTTTCTTTTCAAATATAGTTTTATAGTAGTATTTCGATTATCTTCTTAACTAAAATATTTGATGTGTTAACTAAAATTTATTTCATAACTTAACACATTTGAATAGAATAACCGATACCTGAGAAAGAAAAACCAATAACAAAGAGATTTTCCCTTTGTTCTTAGGTCCTTAGTCTCAAGAAGTGCTGCCAATTTTAGGAGAATAATTTTTTGAAAGATTTGGTAAGTCCGTAGCTTCAGCATCCTGGGCAGTTAAGTCCAAATTAGTTTCACTAGATCCATCCTTGTCACCTGGCCCACTAGAAAATCCTACTCCATCACCTCCATTACCTCCACCATCACCATTATCATCATCATCACGATCATCTCCATCATCATGATCGTCTTTGTCATCATCATCCTCATCATTGTCTATTTCTTCATCAAATTTTGGCTCTTTATCAACTAGAGCATCATCGAATGATAGCCACTTTCCAGCATTAATTTCTTCCTCGGCAAGGAACTCCACATCAAGAGCCTTCCTATCTTTCTTCATTCTAAGACTGAATTTCCTCTTGCATTTTTATTTCAAGGTAGGAAGAGACAGGAAATTAAGATCTTGACATTTCTTGATGTTGTTAGCATATGCCACATTCAGAGCATCTTCATAACATTTCTCAATGATCTTAGGAATAACGACATCAAGAAAGAGCGACCTTTTTCTTAGCATCACTAATGATGTTATTTGAATAATTTAGGAGATTAGATTTTCTTTGAAGTTGATCTTCTAATGATTATTTCTTCTTGGTTAGTTTTGAGTTTTCTTTAGCAAGCTCAGAATGTTCTTTGGTCATCTTCTTCAGATTTGTTTTGAGTTTGTTGAACGACTCAAGATCAGCTTCTAAGTGTTTTATTTTTTCTTCTAGTAGTTGCCTAGCTTTCCTTTCTTCCTTAAGAGAAGAAGCGAGTTTGCCTTTTTCTAAGATCGCCTCATCTCTTGTCCTGACAATGTCGATCATATCATTTTGGAGCGAAAAAACTTTCCCTTTAAGCTCAACTTCTTCGGTTGTAGGTCCCTAAGAGGTGCCTTATAGGAGGAACATATGCTTTCCTACCTAGAGTATGTAATCTGTATAAGTTAAAATAGAATCCATAATATTAAAGCTAACCAAGTGAGCAGAAAAACGTACTGATATGAGCTATTTGAGAATAAGGAAAAGATGGTCATCAGTGAAAATTGGAGGTTGCGATGATTTAAGAGAAGAAAGGGAAGGAGATTGAATAGCCAACTATGCGAGATCTTCAAAATTCATTGATGAAGTTCGCCTATGAGTCCTCAAAGAAAGTGGATCGTCTAGAGAGAGAATCAGACCGAGTTTAGCACACATGCAGCTGATAGACGTTGGAGAAGTAGGGAATGTAATATTAAGAAGGAGGTTGGAGGTTGGAGCCTCGTTGGATATCTCAGTTTGAACCTCTGTGGGCTTTTCCGGAGCTTTGCCTAAATAAGTTTCTTCAGAATTTGGATCAATATTTACATGCTCCATCTCATCTATGATAATGGGAGTAAAGTCACTTGCAAATTTAGGCCTTTTATCTTGGGGAGAAAAAGGAGCATCAATGACTTGAGCAATGGAATCTTTAAAGGAGACGGTCTTAGTTGGTTGGGACGAGGCTAGAACTTCATCTTTACTTTTTCTCCTTTTTGAAACTTTTTCTTTGACATTTACTTCTTTGGGAGCAATAACAAGAGCAGATGAACCTAAAACGAAAATGAAGTTTGTAAGCTGATAATGTTAGAAATTCCATTTTTAGCTATATTAGAACTTACCAGCAGCATCGGGTCGAACTGGAGAGTTGGAGGTGAAGGATTCTGATTTTTCCATCACTAATGAGCATTCTCTTCTAGCATTGAGTCTGACTTTTAGGGACTCTCTAAGACCTTATGACATCCAAAATGATGGAATACATAAGGAGGTTAGCCAGAGTAAGTAATCTGAGCTTGTTCCCCATACTTTTTGCTGCTTTAGTTAAGGATATCACGATCTTTTGATCTTTAGGTTTTAGCTATTTAAGAGCAGAATCTGGAAAGAAGCATCCATTAGAAAAAGATAATGAGTAGGCATGGTGTAAAAAAAGACAACAATAGTAACAACTTACTAGGAGTAGAAAATTTCCCTCTAATGTTAGAAAAACATTTGACGAAAAAGTATTGAGTCTCCCAGTCCTTTGTTTTATTAGTACCTTCAGAGATCATGCTTTTTGGATAAGGACAAACGTGGTATAGTTAATGATCAAGCTGGTCACCAACTTTAGCAGGTATTGCTATGGAATGGAGGATTCCGGCATTGAGGGAAGGGATCCCTGCTTAGCCAGAACCTCTAAGCAGGTCAAATTTGTGTATGAATTGGGAAAGAATTGGATCAGAGCAATGCCTAAGTGCTCTAGATATCTTTGAACGAAACCTGGGAACGGAAGATAGCCAGTGTACCAAATATGTACTACGGTGAAGGCAAAGTATCCCTCAGGTGGATTCGTAATACTATCTAAAGGACCTGCAAGAATAGCTTCTTTTCCAGTAATGCCAAACTGTCCAACAATAGAATCCACTTCTTCTTGGGTCATTATATATAATGGATTCAAAACTTTGTCTTCTTTCTTGCAACTAAGGGTGAAGATTTGGACTCTTTGCTAGACCTCTTAGTGAACTTCATGCTGACTTGTTATCCTTCCATTAACCTGCCAGTTGGTATTATTCTAAACTTGAGAAATGATCATGTTCATGCTATAGGAAATTTAATACGTAGTTGTCTAAATAATCTATCATTATCTAAATAACAAAGTTTGAACTAGTTATAGGGAAAAAAAATCCTTAGATGGCATATGACGAATTTGTTAGTAAATCTAAGTTTTAATCTTAATAAGAGAACCCTATGAGAGAACAATATGAAAGTTGAGTAGGACTGAACATGTAATAAACTCATGATTCGAAATGATAATAAGCTTCGCAGCTAAAATTAACAATGAAGTAATAAATGTCATCGACAATGAGCAACGAAACGTGAATTGTCGGTAAAGTAACCATTTAAATTGCTCATAGTGTGTTAAGGAAGATAGTTTGTAGATAATGGCATTAAATGAAGCTTAATCCATGACATGAAGAGTACTCACAGAACAATAACAATAAGCAAGGAGCTCGCCGACATTAAAGTAAGGCTCTACGAATCAATGTCAAAAGCAAGTGACATCGACTATGATTGAATGACGTCGCCTTTAACTATTGTATGTTTTCTTTTAACAATGGGAAGTTATCATATCGCACTATAATCTCTAACACTAAAATATAGTAAGCTATCAAAATAATGGGTTAACAAAGGGTATTATTGATGTAGTGGGATATGCTAGTGTCACAATGTCGACTTTAATTAATACAAGGATGATTGAAGTCCCATTCTAATAACAATGACGTTTATTATTCTATGTGGATCATCAACATGAATATATAATGAAGACAAGGTTTAATTGTGTTTGGCGACATTAATAAACCAAAGTCAAGAGTTATACCGATGATAAGTATCACAAAACATTAATGAACACTGCTACTATAGAGGAAGTTGAAGAGGTGAAAATCATCGACATCAACGAATGACGACAAAGAGAGATAACATCTATCGATGAATGGCGAAAACATGAGTCAATACGTATCAGTAAGTGGCGACGTCAACTATAATCAGCACTACCTTTCAGCAATAATTTTTTTACATCACATCTTGATCAATGGTAGGCTTATAAAGAATCTTGTCGATGTCAAGGATCATGCTAGTATAATAACGTCGATGTTAATTAAAACCAAAATGGTCGATGTCGCATCTAATCGATTTAAGTGTCCATATTCTGGATATGTAACAACTCAGATTTTCCGTCATTTGATTCTGAATATTTAAATGGGTTTAAATATTGAATTTGGAATAGAAATTGATTTCTGAATATGAAGATTTGGTTAGAATTATAGAATGGATTTAAATTTCAAATATAAGCGATATATTGGATAAATTAAGTTGTTGAATCAATAATTGAAAATCATTTAAATAATTGAATTAGAGTTGAATATGAATCGAAACAAATTCTAATGGGAATATAAATTCTATTTGAATTAGAATTGGGTTAATAAGTTTTTAAAACTGGGATTTCAAGCTATTTCGTCAATTTTTGAAATTGTCGATTTAATCGACACGTTAAAATAGCGATCTGGGGCATAGTCTCGGAATTCGATGAAACTAGTTCCATTGGATCTGTAATAGTGTATTATAATCGGATTTCAATTTTCATAGCGATTGGATTTATCGTTTGGCCGTACGATCTGAAAATTCCTAGAAATAATTTAATTGAATTTAATTTAAATAGCCGATTTAAAAGGCTATCTTCCACATACGATCGAATTAGGCTTCGAAACTTATTCCATTGGGTTCGGAATAGCGGTATAACATTAGAGATGCAAGGCAGCATGCCTCAATAGGGGTTCGAGATTTCAAGATATTTTGAAGATAATATATATATTTATAATCAAATCAATGTCAATCAAAGCCAACCTAACCCAATGTCAACCACCCTAAAACCCTAGATGAGCCGCTCTCTTTGACTTTAAAAATCGCGTTCATCCTTTCTTTATTTCAGTTCATAATTTTTGAAATCGATTCGTGCTTGATATATATATATATATATATATATATATATATATATATATATATATAATTAAGCCGCGCGAGGCGCATAAGTGCCCGAGGCCAAGGGCAACGCACAAGGGAAGGAAGACGCGCGCGACAATGGTGATGTGTGGAAGCCGCTGAGTAAGGTTTCGTGGGCACGAATGGACGTTGGCGTTTATGTGGGGTTTGCTGGCGTAGGTCGATGGTTTTCGGCGCTGGGAGGTCCACCATAGCCAGGCGCGGTGAAGTGGGAACATGCGATGTCGAGGCGCAAATTTTGGCAGGAGGGGGAGGTCGTTCACTATTAGGGTTTCGGTTGATAAGGGAAGCACGCGCGTCTATGGGACTCAGCAAAGGAATCATTCCATGCTAAATTCAATTCTGGAAGATACTTCTGTTCAAGATGTTCAGTATTTAGGATTTTACTGAGGGGTTATTGCTCTGGCAATGGAACTCGACCTGAGGTCATCGTGATTTGGAAGATGAGGAACTAACGAAAATTGAAAATTTTCAAGGCTGAATGGTAATTAGGCTAATTTAATTCTAATTAAGTTGTTAAATAAATTTATATAATTTTGAATTGTTAATAAACTCGTATTTCATTTATACGAGGTCCAAAAATCGTGAAATACAATCTTGTATTAGTTTGGAGATTTTTAGAGCCAGCTATTAATTTAAAATTAGAGCGGATCGCAATTAAAAATCAAGGTGAGTAAATCTCACTCATTTTTGGATTACTAGTCTAATTTTAAATAGTTGAAATTATTTATTGATTGATTGGATTGAATGGATTAATTATTATCAATGAATGCCATGTTATATATATATATTATAGTAGTATATATATTAGTATTTGGGTATATTTCCCACCTATTGGAGTGGATGAGACCCTTGCGCTCCGCATAATAGCGGATGACCCTATATTAGCACGAAATTCCGCCTCGAAGCGGGATTGGTATTTTATATTATTTGACATCTGTGATTGCAAGGAAACAGGTTGGAGGGATCCAACTGGATTCCTCAAATATATATTGATTGTTTTCATATATAATGATATATGATGTGAATTGATAATCTACTATGGATTGCTGTGTGATTTTTTTATTGGATGCTATAGTAGCACTGACCTAACTTTTGGTATTTTAAATACCATTAATATTATTTTTGGAATTTGAAAGGATGTAAAAGGAGATTTTGAATATAAATATATTTATATCGAAATTTGGATTATTTTTAAAGAAATTGATTTGGATAAAAATAATAATTGATTTTGGGTTGTATTTAACTATTCGCAAAAATATTTTAAATAGAGATTTTAAAATAATTTATATAGAGGATTCTTAAACGATGGATTTTTAATCGTTATTTCTGGAAAATATGAAAGGGAGTTTGAAATAGATATTTTAAAAAGATTTGTGAAATATATGGAATTTATTAAGGAATGGATTTATAAAATGAGATTTTATAAATGAGATTAGTTTTAATAAACAAGTGAAACTCAAAGGAGTTTATAAATTTATAAACGATGTTTATAAATAAGGGAAAATGATTATCAGTTGATGAATTGAAAATATAAATTCACAGTGGGAATTTATAATGGGATATGGAAATCAGTTTAGAAAGAAATAGTGAATTCTATTTTGGGATTTGGAAATAGTTGTGAAATTGGGAATGAAAATCGATTTAAACTGAGAGAGATTTATAAATAAAAAATGGTTATGTTGAATTTTAAAATTAAATTTTATCGAGAAGTTAAATTTTGTTTTTAAAAGGAGATTTAATTTCCTGAAACTATGAAATTTAAAATCTATTATAGAATTGAAATATTTTGAAAAGTTAGTTATTTAAATATTCAATATTTGTTGAGATTTTAATTTTAATTTTTATAATAAGCTTTGAGAATCAATTATTATTACTAATAAATGTTTAAAAATTAGTTATCGCCGTTTATTTAAAGGTGTTTTGATATTTTAAATAATTACTTAAACGTGTTTTTGAAAGCAAATTATTATTCTTTAAAAGTACCTATTATATATATACAGAGTTTGGAAATGATTGAAATTTGTTTATAAAATTCTCTCAAGATTTGTAAACCGAATTTTGTTTAACGAGTGAGATTTTATAAGAGAAGTTTATAATTGGATTCTGGAAACTTAAGGAATTTCCTAAATGTTGGAATACAGAAACTTCAAAATTGAATTTGAATTCATAAAAGAAGTTATAAGTGTTAGGTGAGATAATAAATAAGTATAATCAAGTTTTTGGGAAATTGTAAAGAGAATTGGAACTGATTCCGGGAAGTTATAAAATGAGCTAAAATGGGTTGGGAATTTTCAAATGAATTGGTAATTGTTATAAATGAAGAATAAAAAGAGGAATCTCCTATTTTGAGAATATACTTATAGTCGAGCTAAGTTAGAGAATACTTCCTGTGTATGGGTATTGGAAATGCTTTTGAAAAATTTACTTGTAATTATATTTCCAAGAATTGGATTAAAAAGTTTGGAAATATTTTAACTACGGGATAATTTATATAGAAATAATTTTCTAAGAAATGGGTTATAAATCGAATTTGGAAATATTTCACTAAAGTGTTGAAATAAGATATAATTTAGAATTTCCCTGTTATGGAAATAAGTATTTGAGTTTGCTTCAAATACCGAAATATTGAAAGAGATTTGAATATATGTCTTTGTAAATATATTTTAAAATAAATGTTTTGAAAGATTTATAAAATGGTCCTAGTGACTGCTTATGGATGTTATTTAATAGTTAAATAATCGACTATCAAATTTGGTCAAATTCTTTGATCATTTCGAAGAGACCGAGATCAGATTTGATTATCTGAAAACCACTTCGATCCGATTTGTGCGTTACGAATTGTGATATCTCGAAGATTATGAAGATGGTGATTTTTGAAGAGATTGGTTTGTCCAGACCCAGGACAACTTGTATGATGAATGCTATCATTGTATCATTGCGTGGAAGGAAGTGTTAGCATTCCAAGTATGAGTGCTATTCTAAAGGTAAAACGTAGCCTCAAGCCTCATCAACCGGGAAAGACTAAAATAGGGGAGATGCTGCAGGGCTAAGTGGGTTGCACCCAAGTAGGGTATGTTATCACCTTTCTAGATACCCTCAGAAAAATTATATTTAATTTATGGATATCGGTGTGCATGGAAAAGAGAGTGCTCGATAAGGGTGGGAACACCCAGGGCGATAACATATTCGGTACTTTCCGGTAAGGGGTAGGCCGGTCCTATGTTGGCAGGGATCGTTAGGTACGATCTTGGTACATTTTTCTAGAGGCGTACTATGACAGGTGGTACCCCAGTAGCCCGGTCATTATGTGGAATCCAATATCCATTACGAACCTGTACGGTTTTGATTGTATATCAAATATTGCTAAAATGTGAGATGTAAGCATTTCAGCTATTTTCTAATTTATTTTCTATAGACACTAATATCAGATGATTTTGATATAAAATGTTTTGATTATCGTAAGGTAAAAACCCGTCGTGTTTATGTGTGGCGTGGTCTTACGAGATACCTTTGTTTCAAAGGATTTTGAAAATAGTAATAATTCAAATTGAGTGTATTTTCTCACGCTGGTTTTCCAGACTGACTCGGTGTTATTTTATTATAATGCTCGGGTTATACCGAGTATTACAAATTCAGAATAGGATGCTATGGAGCTCAGGAGACGAGTTGGACGACAGAGACGTATTCCTATACTTGATTTATATTTCCACTGAGCGAGGACAAGTTATTATAACTGTCCAAATTGATTTCTGATTGATGTACTCTGATAATTGTATGTATATTAACAGCTACAGTTTCCTTGTATGAAAATCCGTGTTATATATATATATTATATTTTGTTCCGCTGCGATTGTGAGATTCTATGTGGTTGTTTCTGTTTCTTCTTCTATCGTTTTCTTCTTCACCCTTAACAATCCGCTTTTTTGTTCAATTTGAGTTGACATGTGTGGTTATATTGTCAACTTAGGCTGTATGAAAAAGTGGGTCGTTACAACGTGGTATTAGAGCTGAAGGTTAAGTGAGAACCTTAGCTTTGGTGGGGATTACTAATTAGAGATAGGGTCAGTAATACCCTAGAATGAGTTTGAGTGTATTAATATATATGAGCGCATATTTGTTAGTGAATATAAAATGTTTTATATTGTGTTGGTTGATTTATTGAGTGGCTTATGAATTCTGGTCAGCACAGTCCGTACAACTGTATCGATAGGGGTTTCTAAATACTTGAATAGAGCAATTCGACACATCATTGTTTTGAAATGGGTAAATGAAATAATTTTACCCCAAGGATATATTTAGATATAAAAGAAATAATTTTCCAAAATTATTATAGTATATTGGAGTGTTTAGGTGATAATATTATAATCTAACCAGATTATAAAATTTAAAATGGTTATATATAACCAAATGAAAATTGTATAAATATGAATTTTATAAATAAATTGTAATTAAAATGGATTCAAGCTAGAATTCAGAAATTTAAATCCTGGAAAGCTGGAGATATTTTCAGAAGTGTTATGGAAATGAAATTGGTGTTATTTTGGAAATATTTTTGGAGTGGTAATATTATTTTGGAGATATTTTGAATAGAAAATGTTTTAAATGGATTTTTGAAGTAACATAGCACTGAACTCACTTCAGTCGTTGGAAATTAATTCCGCGACATCATCGGTGTTCATTTTCGAGTTTCTAAGTGACGGATTGTTACCGTAATTGATATATTTCAGATTGTTGAGCAAACAAGTTTGTTTAAAAATTCCGAAAGGAATTGTTTTGGATAAAACCAGGTTGATTTTGAAACTCCAAGGAAGTGGTTGTTGAACCAAAAGGGAGGGTGTGTATATATATCTATGATTTCAAAGTAATTTGAAAATATACCGGGTGTTAAAAAAAAAATTTGGAATCCTTATTTAAATGTTTTAGAAAATATCAGAAAATAAGCTATGAACTTACAAATGGTGAATGATTTTAAAGAAAAATATAGAAATTGAATTTTGGAAATAAATTTTAACTTGAGTAAGTTAAAATGAATGAAATTTAACTTGAGCTAAGTTAAATAAAATTGGATTAGAAATGGCATCGATTAGGATTGAGGTATAAAATTAAATGGAATTCAACTTAAGTTAAGCTGAATGAATTTAAAAATAAAATTAATTGGAGTGAATTTTAATTTAAGCTTGAATAACTTGATTATGGTTTTGAAATAGGGGTTAAAAGGAACTGAAACTTAAATTAGTAATTGAATATGGAAATTGAATTTAACTTGATTAAATAGAATGGATTGTGGACTGAAACTGAAATTGAATATGGAACTCGGGTAATAAATAAAATTTGACTTATATATAAGCTGATTAAATATATGTTGAATGTGTTCAAATAAAATAGAATTGGATTTAAATGATGATGACTTGAGTTATAAATAAATTCAATTTAAGAGTAAATAAATTGAATATGGCCTTGGATATCATTTAAATAAATTCAAGTATGAATTTGAGTATGGAATTAAAATTTGAAGTGGATTAAGTGAATGAACTAATTAAATTAATTAGTAAATGGAATGGAATTTGATGGAATAAGAATCAATCTAAAATTGAAATGGAATTTGTTTGTAAGGAAAATAAAGTTGAGTTATATGGTTGAAATAGTTGAAGATAAATGAATTAACTTAAGTTAATATTTTTGGATGAAAGCTTGGCTCAAATAAAACTGTGAAATCGTTATTTAATAAATTAGCATGGAATGATTCCGAGCTTAATAAAATGGATTTGAATATAATGAATGTGGATATGAATGGAATGCAAATGAATTGATTGAGAATCAATTTGAAATGGAATACAATTGAATATAAATTGATTTGGAATCAATTTAAAATAGCTATAAGCTTAAGTGGTTATTTTATTAAATAAATATCATCAAATAACATGGAAAAAAATTATCGTTCGACGTAAATGGAAGTAAATAAAATTCTGTGAATTAATGGGAAGTGAATAAATTGATTTTTAAATCAATTTGGAATGGATATGAATTTGTTTTGTATATAAATAAATTAAATGCAAGTAAATGTTTGTGAATCGTTGGAATTGAATAAATGAGGTATAAATCGATTTGAAGAAAAATAGTTGTATGATTGAGAACCTTATAATTGTTATAAATGCATGCTATGACTTGTTAGGTAATGAATTTATGTGTTTAACTATTTAAATGAATGCGAAGTTATTAAATTTCATGTTCTTGTTACTTACGTGTTTAAATTAAGTAAGTACAGGAACTAAGAGGCTATTGGGCTAGTTTTAGGTTGCGAAATTGCAGATAAAATAAGCTCGCTCACTTAAAAATGCTAAATAAAGGTACATTTTTGGATTAAATACCGCAATAATTTAAATATTGATATATATATTGTGTTTTCCGACCATGTGGGTCGATGTATATTATATTTATCATTTTTGTCATATTGCAAAAGGCTCTCCGTATAAAGGAGACTCTGCTAAAAAAATTCGGAAATTTAGGGTGTTAGAAAAATTTTGAAAATTTTTGGAAAATTTTTGTTAACTAAAAAGTTGGTTTTTGAATTGAAATTGAAATAAAGGATTTTAGTTTAGAAATAGGAACTAGATGTCTTGCATGGAACTTAAGCATTTAGAAAAGGGAAATATCTAGTTTAACTAGAGAGTTTTGAAAAGTTAATGGGTTTGGGTCATTCGTCCTACCTTAGCAATTTCGGGGACGAAATTCTTTTAAGAGGGGAGGAATGTAACGACCCGGATTTTCCGTCATTTGATTTTGAATATTTAAATGGTTTTAAATATTGAATTTGGAATAGAAGTTGATTTCTGAATATGAAGATTTGGTTAGAATTATAGAATGGATTTTAATTTTAAATATAAGCGATTTATTGGATAAATTAAGTTGTTGAATCAATAATTGAAAATCATTTAATTAATTGAATTGGAGTTGAATATGAATCAAAATGAATTCTAATGTGAATATAAATTCTATTTGAATTAGAATTGGGTTAATAAGTTTTTTAAACTGGGATTTCAAGCTATTTCATCAATTTTTGAAATCGTCGATTTAATCGACGCGTTAAAATAGCGATCCGGGGCACAGTCTTGGAATTCGATGAAACCGGTTCCATTAGATCCATAATAGTGTATTATTATCGGATTTCAATTTTCGTAGCGATTGGATTTACCATTTGGCCGTACGATATGAAAACGCCTAGAAATAATTTAATTTAATTTAAATAGTCGATTTAGAAAGCTATCTTCCACATCTGATCGAATTAGGCTTCAAAACTTATTCCATTAGGTTCAGAATAGCGGTATAACATTAGAAACGCCAAGCGGCATGCCTCAATAGGGGTTCGAGATTTTGAGATATTTTGAAGATAATATATATTTATAATCAAATCAATGTCAATCAGAGCCGACCTAACCCAATGTCAACCACCCTAAAACCCTAGATCAGCCGCTCTCTCTGACTTTAAAAATCGCGTTCATCCTTTCTTTATTTCAGTTCAAAATTTTCGAAATCGATTCATGCTTGAAAAATAATAATATATAATTAAGCCGCGCGAGTGCCTGAGGCCAAGGGCGGCGCACGAGAGAAGGAAGACGCGCGTGGCAGTGGCGATGTGTGGAAGTCGCGGAGTAGGGTTTGGTGGGCGTGAATGGACGTAGGCATTTGTGTGGTGCTTGCTGGCATAGGGCGATGGTTGTCGGCGCTGTGAGGTCCGCCGTAGCCAGGTGTGGTGTAGTGGTAAACGCGCGATGTCGAGGCGCCATTTCTGGCAGGAGGGGAGGTCGTTCGTTATTAGGGTTTTGGTTGAGAAGGGAAGCACGCGCGTCTGTGGGACTCGGCAAAGGAATCGTTCCATGATAAATTCATTTCTAGAAGATACTTTTGTTCAAGATGTTCAGTACTTAGGATTTTACTGAGGGGTTGTTGCTCTGGCAAAGGAACTAAAACTGAGGTCATCGCGATTTGGAAGATGAGGAACTAACGGAAATTGCAGATTTCAAGGCTGAATGGTAATTAGGCTAATTTATTTCTTATTAAGTTGTTAAATAAATTTATATAATTTTGAATTGTTAATAAACTCGTATTTCATTTATACGAGGTCCAAAAATCGCGAAATACAATCTAGTATTAGTTTGGAGATTTTTAGAGTCAGCTGTTAATTTAAAATTGGAGCGGATCGCAATTAAAAATCAAGGTGCGTAAATCTCACTCATTTTTGGATTACTAGTTTAATTTTAAATAGTTGAAATTATCTATTGATTGATTGGATTGAATGGATTAATTATTATCAATGAATGCCATGTTATATATATATTTATATTATAGTAGTATATATATTAGTATTTGGGTATATTTCCCGCCTATTGGAGCGGATGAGACCCTATGTGCCCCGTATAATAGCGGATGATCCTATATTACCACGATATTCCGCCTCGAAGCGAGATTGGTATTTTATGTTATTTGACATCTGTGATTGCAGGGAAATAGATTGGAGGGAAACAACTGGATTCCTCAAATATATATTGATTGTTTTCATATATAGTGATATATGATGTGAATTGATAATCTATTATGGATTGTTGTGTGATTTGTTTTATTGGATGCTATAGTAGCACTGGCCTAAGTTTTGGTATTTTAAATACCATAAATATTATTTTTGGAATTTGAAAGGATTTAAAAGAAGATTTTGAATATAAAAATATTTATATCAAAATTTGGATTATTTTTAAAGAATTGATTTGGATAAAAACAATAATTGATTTTGGGTTGTATTTAAACTATTCGCAAAAATATTTTAAATAGAGATTTTACAATAATTTATACAGAGGATTCTTAAACGATGGATTTTTAATCGATATTTCTAGAAAATATGAAAGGGAGCTTGAAATAGATATTTCAAATAGATTTGTGAAATATATGGAATTTATTAAGGAATGGATTTATAAAATGAGATTTTATAAATGAGATTAGTTTTTTATAAACAAGTGAAAGTCAAAGGCGTTTATAAATTTATAAACGATGTTTATAAATAAGGGAAAATGATTATCAGTTGATGAATTGAAAATATAAATTCATAGTGGGAATTTATAATGGGATACAGAAATCGGTTTAGAAAGAAATAGTGAATTCAATTTTGGAATTTGGAAATAGTTGTGAAATTGGGAATGAAAATTGATTTAAATCGAGAGAGATTTATAAATAAAAAATGGTTATGTTGAATTTTAGAAATAAATTTTATCGAGAAGTTCAATTTTGTTTTTAAAAGGAGATTTAATTTCCTGAAACTATGGAATTTAAAACCTATTATAGAATTGAAATATTTGAAAAGTTGGTTATTTAAATATTCAATATTAGTTGAGATTTTAATTTTAATTTTTATAATAAGCTTTGGGAATCAATTATTATTACTAATAAATGTTTAAAAATTAGTTATCGCCGTTTATTTAAAGGTGTTTTGATATTTTAAATAATTACTTAAACGTGTTTTTGAAAGCAAATTATTATTCTTTAAAAGTACCTATTATATATATACAGAGTTTGGAAATGATTGAAATTTGTTTATAAAATTCTCTCAAGATTTGTAAACCGAATTTTGTTTAACGAGTGAGATTTTATAAGAGAAATTTATAATTGGATTTTGGAAACTTAAGGAATTTCCTAAATCTTGGAATACATAAACTTCGAAATTGAATTTGAATTCATAAAAGAAGTTATAAGTGTTAGGTGAGATAATAAATAAGTATAATCAGGTTTTTGGGAAATTGTAAAGAGAATTGAAAATTGATTCCGGGTAGTTATAAAATGAGCTAAAATGGGTTAGGAATTTTCAAATGAATTGGTAATTGTTATAAATGAAGAATAATAAGAGGAATCTCCTATGTTGAGAATATACTTATAATCGAGCTAAGTTAGAGAATACTTCCTTAGTATGGGTATTGGAAATGCTTTTGAAAAATTTACTTGTAATTACATTTCCAAGTATTGGATTGAAAAGTTTGGAAATATTTTAACTACGGGATGATTTATATAGAAATATTTTTCTAAGAAATGGGTTATAAATCGAATTCGGAAGTATTTCACTAAGTGTTGAAATAAGATATAATTTGGAATTTCCCTGCTATGGAAATAAGTATTTGAGTTTGTTTCAACTACCGAAATATTGAAAGAGATTTGAATAAATGTCTTTGTAAAGATATTTTAAAATAAATGTTTTGAAAGATTTATAAAATGGACCTGGTTACGGCTTATGGATTTTATTTGATAGTTAAATAACCGACTATCAAATTTGGCCAAATTCGTTGATCGTTTCAAAGAGACCCGGATCAGATTTGATTATCCGAAAACCACTTCGATCCGATTTGGGCGTTACAAATTGTGATATCTCAAAGATTATGAAGATGGTGATTTTTGAAGAAATTGGTTTGTCCAGACCCAGGACAACTTGTATGGATGAATGCTACCATTGCATCGTTGCCTGGAAGGTAGTTTTAGCATTCCAAGTTTGAATGCTATTCTAAAGGTAAAACGTAGCCTCAAGCCCTCATCAATCGGGAATGACTAAAATAGGGGAGATGCAACAGGGCTAAGTGGGTCGCACACAAGTAGGGTATGTTATCACCTTTCTAGATACCCTCGGAAAAATCATATTTAATTAATGGATATGAGTGTGCATGGAAAAGAGAGCGCTCGATAAGGGTGGGAACAATCGGGGTGATAACATATTCGATACTATGCAATAAAGGGTAGGCCGGTCCTGTGTTGGTAGGGATCGTTAGGTACGATCTCGGTACATTTTTCTAGAGGTGTACTATGGCGGGCGGTACCCAAGTAGCACAGTCATTGTATGGAGTCCAATATCCATTACGAGCCTTTATGGTTTTGATTGTATATCAAATATTCTGAAATGTGAGATGCAAACATTTTAGCTATTTTCTAATTTATTTTCTATAGACACTATTATAATATTAGATGATTTTGATATAAAATGTTTGGGTTATCGTAAGGTAAAAACCCATCATGTTTATGTGTGGCGTGGTCTTACGAGATACCTTTGTTTTCAAAGGATTTTGAAAATAGTAATAATTGAAATTGAGTGTGTTTTCTCATGCTGGTTTTCCAGACTAACTCGGGTGTTATTTTATTATAATGCTCGGGTCAGACCGAGTATTACAGATTCAGAATAGGATGCTATGGAGCTCAGGAGACGAGCTGGATGACAAAGACGTATTCCCGTACTTGATTTATATTTCTGCTGAGTGAGGACAAGTTAGTATAACTGTCCGGATTGATTTTTGTTTATTGTACTTTGATAATTGTATGTATATTAATAGTTACAGTTTCCTTGTATAAAAATCTGTGTTTATATATATATATATTATAATTTGTTCCACTGCGATTGTGAGATTCTATGTGGTTGTTTCTGTTTCTTCTTTTATATCTTTCTTCTTCACCTCTAACAATCCGCCTTTTTGTGCAATTTGAGTTTACATGTTGGTTATATTGTCATCTTAGGCTGTATGGAACAGTGGGTCATTATAGGATAGATTACTCACAATATAAGAACTTTGAATCAAAATGTTAGCCGGTAAAATTATAAGGAAATTTAACACTGTTAATTTTTAGTGTAATGATAACTTTGATGAGCATTATATTGACATCATTAAAGACGTCGTGAATGAACATAGTGAAAATTGGTATTGAGTTTTAAGCTTTGTACTTCACTTTTGTTAATAAATAAACTTAAAACATATCAGTTTTCATTCCAACATCGGCTAGTATCAAGGCCTATTTGGGCGGTGCAAAAACGTTGCGCTAATGGATTAACAGCTACTAGGTTGACCAACTACCTTAAGTTTATGGCACCATAAACGACGACATCAACATTAGTCTAAGTAGTATTGGGTCTGGGTTTGATATACTACTCATTTCATCGTAAAACAGAAAAGGCCCAAATCCCTAAATCAACACCACTAAGCAGCTAATCCAATATTATGTAAAGTTTTCACAACTTAGTTTATTAGGACCAGATAATCGAACTTGATTGCTGATATCAAAAGTTATAAAATTTGAGCAAAACCCTAGTTACGATTTCAACATAAAATTCATGAAAAACTAGTTTATGGGTTAATTAAGATGAGAGCCGTACTTGAGTGTAGAAAAGTGCTATTAAAGAGCTTGGGCTTACAGCTAATTTTGAGAATTTAATTGTTTGTTCAAGTTTTTGAAATTGCAGGTAAAGGAGATAAGGAAGAGAAGTTTACCTATTTATAAGAAGAAGTAAGCAAATGGGTGCCGTTGGATTTGATTTAAATGAATGGATATATCAGCACAAGAAGACCAAAAGGCGGAATAGTGGATGATGTTGAGAATATTGACTTGAAAAGTCAATGATTTCTTTGCATGGGGGGGGGGGGGCAAATGTTATTATTATCATCATCGTCGAAGATGTTCAAGGAAATAGTGTCGAAGAATAGGGATGTCGCTAAAGTTCATTAGCCTCGATAAAGCCCAGAACTATGAAGCGTTAACGTTGTCTTCCATGGATCACAACGACTGCAAGATAGTACAGTGATTGACGTCGAGACTTATGATTTCCAAAGCAATGCCTAATGAAGTCATATCTTATCAATGTCAACGTTGCCAAAGTCAATTATTCTAAATGCTACTTATGATCAGATTTATTAAGTATTGATGGTGTTACATCCTAATATTGATGCTCATCGAAACTGCCTTACAAAGGGAAACACAAGTTATGAATGCTGCCTAGGTTCAACAGTGTTACAACGTCGACTCTTATGAACATGCATAGGGGACACTATACATCAACATATGCGATGTTGATGACTGTCGCCGTCAATATCCACAAGTGCAGTTAATGATGCATTTAGTAAGCTACTAAATATCGACATCAAGGGTCATTAATGTAGCCTTTGTTCAATGCCACTAACCATCAATCAAAAAAGGTCCCAAGAAATGGAGTCGTCGTCGCCGATATTAATGCCAAGAACTATCAACACACCCAAAGGGTTGTCGAAGACGCTTTTACTAATGCTTCCTTTTATCAGTGTTAATGTGTGGTGGTAATGAAAGTTAATCGACGAAGAAAAAACTATCAACGCTAAGTTTAGAAATGTAGAGCAACGACCCTATTGAATCAATGCCGAAGTTTAATTATGTGAATACAAGAATGCTGGCCTTGATGTTCGACGACGCAGCTAATCTCGAAGCGGATAGAGTATCAAACTTGAAGTTTGACAATGCTGCTAATGTCCAAGCCGATAGAGTATCAAACTTGATGATCGATGATGCTGCTAATGCCGAAGCCAATGGATGCCAAAGCTTGTCACTTGCCGAACTCCATAAATATCGACCTAGGGGCTTCATGTAAGCTGTCGAATTCTCTCTCCTCATTTATTACTTTCTAAATTTTGTAAACCCAAGATTGAATTGGCGATTTTTCCCATTGTAACACTTGAACAATTATACACATAAGGATTTAGAAATTAAACAAGGAAATAGCCTTATTGACTTGATTTGGACTATGACTTGCACATTCATTTGACTTTGTACATTGATTGATACAAACTTGTGACTTGCATAGCATATTGAACTTCCTTTAACTTGTGGTTTAACTTTTACTGTGCATATTGACTTGAACGTTGACCTTCATATTGGCTTATATTTTGCATACTGCCTCGAGCCCTTAATGACGACGATGACTAAACTTAGAGTCAATACAGATGTATACTCCGACTTGATGACTTCCATTATCTTCGACAAGGCCTCACTTTGAAGTTGCTCTATTTTCCATACACTTTTGTGGTTAGCGAATTTATTTGTTAACAGGTATTTTCCAACTTTTGGTGCATTGGCATTATCTGGAGAAAGTGGCTAGGTTTGTATCCTCGCCATATAAGTAGTTTGGTTGTCAATATGTTTATAATCGAATAATTTATTTTTATTTTTATGAACACTCATGTTGTAGTTGGATGGATTTATTCCGAGAAGAATGGGCATTAATACAGCGTATGGATCATACCTAGATCCACTTATTGACAAGGTTTATGTTATATTGTTTTATATTTTGTCTCATTCTTTTTGCCCTAAAGAGTTAAATAGTCTCTTATAGGATATCACCCATGGCCCTTAATTTCAGCATATTATATTCGATCAATTAAAAAATTATATGTAGTCCATCGATGCCTTTCTCACATTTAAGGTTTTATCATTTGTAAAGTTAATCTCAAAATATATTTGGGCCTTTAACCATCCCATAATATAGTGAAATGCCTCTAACTTCACTTTTAATAAAGCAAGATATAAAATATTTTAATTATAATAATTGTTTCTTCCCATCTCATCAGGTTAAGCACTTAGTATTTAGTCGCTTTGTTTAAAATTGCCTTCTATTATATGCTTCTCTAGTTGTATATCATAGAAGTTCTATATACCTGTATTTGAAAAAGTACCAATTATAACACAAGTACATGTACATAATAACATTGCTCTTTGAAGAAATGTAGAATCACGTGGATCATATATTTGCTGCCTTCGGTATTGTTTTCTACTTTATATTCAATCATATACCTTTTTTTTTCAAGACAATTGAGCATAAAGAACATATAAGAAACCAAAAACATATTAGACCATTAATATATATTTTTTCCATTAATTAAAATCACCCAACCCAGTTGTTTCTTTACCTACGATAAACTACAAAACTAATGAAACTCGGTTCTAATTAATAGGAGTGCAAAGAGAAGGAAGACCAATGAGCATAATAACCACCATGGCCACAATTATAAGAGTTTTGAGATTCATACTCTATGAGCCATCAAACATGCAGGAAATCATCCACCGAATATGGAAGCTTCAACGTCCCTGATGAAGTGTAGCCGTAGACCTCTCTGGAAGTGTCTAGCATGTTCTTGAAAAGTGGGTTGTGAAGATATGTGATTGGGATCCAGAACTTCTTGAAGTCGCCTTTTTCTTCCTCTTCCTCTTCCTCGAGGCCTATTCTTACTTCCAAGTATCCTTTCTTGACCTTTCTTACCATGTTTAGATTTCTTTATGTTTTCATTTGTTGTCTTTATTTGTTGTTTGAAGAGTATGGTAGTGAGTGGTACAGAAATGTGGAGTGGGTAGATCATTTTTATAGCGATGGTTAAGTGGGAAAGTGAAGGAATTTGAATCTTTGTATTGTATATGTGTGATATTGTTAATTAATTATATATTAAATTTTCATTTAAATATTATTATGACCATATCCTAAATATATTGATGGGTATTAATTAAGAGAGTATTTAATTCAATATCATTCAAACTTCAATATCATTGCTAGAGTTGGTGTTATGTTGTTTTAGCCTAGGTGTCATGTGTATGTGAATTTTAGGTCTTAAGACTTCTACAGTGTAATTTGCCTGGTGCAACTTGTTGCTTTCCAAAGAAACTACACAATTAATTGATGTTAATTACATTAGCTTTTGTTCTTCTTGATGTACTTGTTAATGTAGTTGCCAAAGGTGTTTCAAAGATGATCCACCTGGTTGATGAAGTTGTTGCTATTACTCTCGACGAAGTAGTTACACCTAATATTGGTACACAGTTGCTGGTGTTGCTAGAAACGATGAGACTATTGTAATTATAATTTGTATTATTTGTATTCAGCTTCTTTTATATTAGTTTTAGCTTGAACGACAATGATTTGCAATTATATTAAGATTTTATAAATGATGTGAATGTATAATTTATTTTGACTTTTTTAGTAATTATGAGTATGATCTATATACATGCTGCACCAGTACTCTAATTTTTTTTTTGCATTTTTAACAATGGGCAAAAACAATTGTAAAAGACATCTATTATAACGGTCGAAAATAGTTGTAAATAAATCTATTACAATAGCCAAAAGCAGTTATAAAAGACCCTGTTGCAACGGCCGTGGATAGTTGTAAACGTTTTTGCTACAGCGGCTTTTATAGCGGTTATTAACAGTTGTAAAATCTCTTCGGTCTGTTACAACTCCGCATAACACGATGGTTGCAGGCCTGTTGTTGAACATCTATTACAACGGGGATTGCCCAATGTAAAAAAAATATTTTGTTGTAGTGATGGCTATATTTTAATATGTTCTTAATAAAGATAAGTTAGGAATAGTTGGAAAAAAAGAAAAAAAAAGAAAGGAAAAATGGACTCAATTTCTAAGTTCGACTCCCATGTAAAAGAATTTAATTAAAATATTTTCTTAATTTTCCTAGGATATTTGAAATGAAATTCAAAAAATTTATTTAAAAATTTTGGCTCGATGATTTTTCTAATTTTGTAAATTTAATAGTTTTAAAATCTTTTTAAAGGATAGACAAATAGAAATGGTACTAGATTTAAATTGGGGTAAAAATAGTAGAAGGTTAAAAAGGCCAGGTAATGAAGATAGGAAAAATATTCCTGTATAAGGAGAATATAGAGAAAAAAAATAGTTGAATTAGATTTATACACAAAAAGTAAACAGTTTCATGTTAATGAAGAAAAGACCAAAGGCTAAAGCAGTAGTCGAAGGCATTGCAATAATTCAATAAAGAAAATAATCTAAGAGAAAAGGAGCTATATAAAAAGAAACCATTTAAAGAAGAGCAATTTTGATTGAAGAAATTTAAATAGTAGCAATATTAGGAAATTTAAATAGAAACAATGTTAGAAATTTATAGTAAAACAAAGTTAGCAATGTAATTTGAAACAATGCAATAAATTTAAGGCAAAGCAAAGGAAAAATGGATAGTTTCCATAATTATATGTAGTAATTGCACATATCTTTTAAAAGTCCCCCTCATATTCTATTAGAGTCTCCGCTAAGGTTGAAAGAGGAAATAGGATGAATAATATGAAAATAATAAAATGAGAGTTGTTGTTGTCCACTACATTTTTTTACTGTTTAAAGATGTTTTAAAAATACCATAATAGTGTATTTTTTAAAAATAGTTTGATATAACAATTAAGATTTTTTAATGCAAAATTTATTAAATGTTTTGGGTTTAAATTTTTATTTTTTAGAAGTAAAATCTCTGTTTGAAAAGAGGTTTTAAAGTGAAAATTGATTTGATGACTATTCATACAATAAAAATTTACTCTTACTATTTGAAAATAAGAAAATGAAGTGTTGTTTTAAGGAAAGAATCTCTTTTAATAAAATTGCTAACATTGACTTTTGAATTTAACAAATAAACCTGCTTCATAAATCCTAAAGTATAGTTTTAAAAGTCCTGACACATACGGTTAAAGTTGATTAAAATGAGGAATTTTTCATGGTTCCTTTTGGAGTGTAAACAATTATTGAATTTAATAAAAAGTTTCTAAATTTATATTTTTAAGGATAAAAGTTTTGGGTTTAGTACTTCATGACTGTGAAGTTTAATAATTTTATAAAGTGTAGTGAAAATCAAAATAACTTTGATATGGAGTAGGTAGGGATGACTACCTAGATAAGACAGGGTAAAAGTTAAGGTTATAAATAAAATAACTACGAATACTCATAGAGTAGCAACAAGGAATCCTATAGAATATAGGGAATATTGATATGAACCTAGGAATGTTTGGTTAGACATGTGTGATAGCTATAAGAAGTACCCACAAAGAAATGGAGAATGGTATCAAAGTATACTCATGTGAGTTCTATAATATACTTGCATGAAAAATCAAAGATAAAGAAAATAAATTCTGAAATTTGAGGATATTATCAAGAGATTTTGGTTAAAAGAAAATAGTAATATAATTGGAGAAGATGATAATGAGATAGAAAACACACATAGAAGACGTTGGTTGTAATAATTCAAGTAATGGGTAGACCTTGTTTATTAGAAGCTAAAAAGGCCAGTTAAGACATGTAAGTTAAAATAGAATGACATACTAAAAATCTCATTTTATTCATGTAAGAAATGAAAGGGCCGCAACATCATTGATACCAGTTGATGTTGAAGGGCAACATGTAGGTAGTAGTTGGTAGTTAGTAGTAATAGTAGTTGTTATTTTCTTCCAGCATTTGTTTTCTCTTTAGGCTAGTTGGGTTGTAAACATTAGTTATCTCTTTTTGTATAAAAACTGCGTTGGAAATAATACGAAGAATGCTCCTATTTATTACTATGTTGATTTTGGGGATGAGTTTGGACCATTATTTATTGGATAGGCATGATAAATAAATATCATTAATAAATTTAATGAAGAAGAGAAATAAAGGCTGTAAACTCAATAGATAAGAAGAAGCAATGATAAGTAAATAGGTGAATAAGGATGAATGAAAAACTTAAGGGGGAGTAAAAATTTCCATAGATGAAATTATATAGCCTCAACAGTATGTTTTGGATGGTTGTGAATTAGTGGGCTTCGCCTAATATTTGGATTAATTATAAGTGACTTGGTTTAGTATGGGTTGGGATGCGAGGTCAGTAGAGTTACACAATGGAAGTCTTCCCTCCGCAAGGGGCTACCAGCGGTTGTGTGTATGTACTACTAATGTAGGACATCTCCAACTATAGGAACCGTGGGAATATACTTTTGAGTATAGGGTTAGGAAGATATACCAAGGGTTTGCCTCGGATTTGAAGTGGTAAATGGAAGTTGGGTCTGCTTAAGTTCCAAACGAGAGGTATTAAGTAACCGATAATGGGCATTTTCCTTGATTTGCATTAAGCAAATCTAAATGGGAACTATGTAGAGAGGTCGGCGCTATATCAACATTGTGTATCAGTATTTGTAAAGTAGGGCTGGGCATAAGTCGAGCCTACGTTGGTCTGGAGCGGTCGATTAGCAACAAATTGGGTTATATCCATATAGATTACACTTCCTACTGGTGTAGAGTCCGTATGGGAAATTCATTGATTTTGAAGTTGTTTGTTTGTTGATTGGAAGATGGCTAGTTAACCCTTAGATAAGTCTTTGAATTGCGGTAGTTATATGGTTAGCTAAATTATAGAATCATATCGACGAGTAATAGGCCTTTGGGACGCTGACTATCACTTATGTGGCGATGGGATTTTTTTCTTGGGAGAATAGGGAAGTTTATACATACATACACACATACATACATACATACATACACACACACATATATGCATACTTATACCTCAGAGTAGGTTAGATAAATTGTATACGTAGATGAAATTAAACCTAGAATTATTAATGATAGACATAACGCTTAAATGAAGATCAATCGGCATAAACTCGTGTTATGGATAAAATATGTAATTTACCAGTCACCGGAACATTATTCTGACCCCATCCTTATTACAACCCATAGAATAGATTTAGAGGGATCTAATACTGATACAAGATGGGAAGGATAGATTGACATGTCCACTCATTCACGCTCAAAACTAACAAGGCAACTAGATATCCAAGAAATAATATTGGTTCCAATGTAGCAGCCTTAGTCAATATGTATATTTTATTATAATTTACTACTCCATTGTGAGTTCGTATAGGTAGCTCTATGATATACATATGTTTATTATAGGTTTCAACCACCAACGATTTGTACCCTAATGGACCTAGTTTTTCAATTTAGTCGAAAAATCAGACCCATTAAGGCATGGGTTATTACATTTGGTATCAAAGCCAGGTTAGTCGATCATAAGAATTAGGATGTGTTGAGTGAACGTATTTGTATTTTTACCTATAGTTATATATATATATATATTACATGTCAAAATCTAAAAATTCCTACTATAGAAGCAGCTGCAACCATTTTCTAAAGATCTGGATAAGGCAACTATGAGTTGGAATTGTAAATTGAGTTAAATTTATACATCTACCCCGATTACCCTATGGGATGTAGACCGTATTGCATGGTGTTGACTTAAGAAGAGCATGAGCACGATTGTATGGTACTTGACTCCTTTTGTTGGGCCTCGATTGCCCTATGGTTATAGATTTTGCTGGATTGTCGATTGATGATGTATTTTTCATCTAGACGGATGAGAAGTAAAACCCTGTATGTTGCAAATATCCGAAAGTAAGGTATAAATAGGAATGACCAAGTTCCAGTACGAAGATGTGCATTAATTACCAAAAGATGATGGCGGGATTTTTATATGTTCTTAGTGAACATAAGCTAGGAATAATTGGAAAAGAAGAAAATTCCAAAATAAAGGACAAATTGAATCCATTTCTAAGTCCGTCTCCTTGTAAATAATTTAATTAAAAGATTCTCTAAATTTCCCATTATACTTAAAATGACTTTCAAAGATTTTTTTTTTAAAGTTTGGCTCGATGATTTCTCAATTTTTATAATTTTAAAAGTTTTAAAATTCTTTCTAAGGAGTGGATAAATCATAAAGGTACTAGATTTAAATTGGGGTAAAAGGGTTAGAAGGGTAAAAACGGTTGACATAAAGATAGAAAGAATATTCTCATATAAGAAAAATACGGAGTAAAAAGTAGCTAAAATAGATTTATACATAATAAGCAAACATTTTCATGTTAATTTAGAAAAATCTAAAGGTTGAAATTGTAGGCGAACGCACTACAATAATTCAATAAAGAAAGCAATCAAAGAGAAAAGGAGCTATATAAGGAGAAGCTATTTAATTAAGAGCAATTTAGGTAGAAGAAATTTGAATAGTAACAACACAAGGAAATTTGAATGGTGTTAGGAATTTATATTAAAATAGTGTTACTAATATGATTATAAACAATGTAAGAAATTGAAGGCAAAGCAAAGGAAAATGAATAGTTTCCATAAATATGTGCAGTAATTGCATATATCCTTTAAATGTCCCCCTCATATTCTATTAGAGTTATCGCTAAGATTAAAAGTGGAAATTGCATGAGTAATATGAAAATAATAGAATGAAAGTTGTCATTGTCTTTTTATTATTTAAATAGTTTTAGAAACACTATAACAGTGTATTTTTGAAAAAATGGTTTGGTATAAAATTGAGTTATTTGAATGCAAAACTTAATAAATGGTTTGAGTTAAAAAGTTTATTTTTTTGGAAGTAAATCTCTATCGAAAAAAGGTTTTAAAGGGAAAATTAATTTGATGACTATTCATGTAATAAAAACTTAACTCTTACTATTTAAAAAGAAGGAAATGATGTGCTGTTTTAAGGAAAGAACCTCTTTAAATTAAATTGCTAACATTGACTTTTGAACTTAATAAATAAACTTACTTCATAAATTCTAAAATATAGTTTTAAAAGTTATGACACCTGCTGTTAAAGTTGATTAAAATAAGGAGTTTTTTCATGGCTTCTTTTGGAACCAAACAATTTTCGAATTTAATAAAAAGTTTCTAAGTTTATATGTTTAAAGATAAAAGTTTTGGGTTTAGTACTTCATGACTGTGAAGTTTAATAATCTTAATAAGGGTGGTGAAAGTCAAACTAACTTTGATATAAAGTAGATAGGGATGACTACTAGGTAAGACGGGATAAAAATTAAGGTTATGAATAAAATAGCTATGAATGCTTGTAGAGTAGTGACAAGGAATCCTCGTAGAATATAAGGAATATTGATATAAACCTAGAAATGTTTTATTAGACATGCGTGAAAGCTATAAGAAGTACCCACAAACAAATGAGGAATGATATCAAAGTACGCTCCTGCTAGTTCTAGAATATACTCACACGAAAGATCAAAGATAAAGAAATTAATACTGAAATTTAAGGACATTATCAAAAGATTTTGACTAAAAGAAGATAGTAATATAAGTGGAGAAGATGGTAACTAAATGGTAAACACACATAGAAGACGTTGGTTATCATAACCGAAGTAATGGATGGGCCTTGTTTATAAGAAGCCAAAAAGGCCAGTTAAGACATATGGGTTATAACAGAATGACATACTAAAAATGCTCATTTTATTCAAGTAAGAAGTGATAGGATCGCAACATCATTGATACCTATTGATGTTGAAGGGCAGCTAGTAGGTAGTAGTCGGTAGTTAGTAGGAATAGCAGTTGTCATTTCTTTCTAGAATTTTTTTCCTTTTAAGCCAGTTGGGTAGTAAGCGTTAGTTATATCTTTTTGTATAAAATATGCATACAGAATAATATCAGATACCTTCTTATTTATTACTGTGTTAATTTTGTGGATGAGCTTGGACCGTTGTTTATATATGTACTGGAAAACAGTAAAATAATGAAAATATCATAAGGAAAATTAACTAGCAATAGACGTAGGGAAATGCTGGAAGTTTATAAAAATTTGGAAATTAATAAAGAGAACCCTTAAATCCTAAAATCTTTCGAGATTTAAAAAAAAAAAATTTAGCAAGTGAAGGACAAGGAATGGTTGTGGTGAGAACCACGGGTCACTATCCCTATGTCTTAAAAGTTAAAATTTATAAATATGCTTGTGTGTTGATTGTTACTCTTAAATAAAAGAAAAGATTTTTAAAATTTAAAATGCTAGGGTCAGTCATATGCATTAACTCATTTACTAACTCGTGATTATGTTAAGATGTGGCTTGATTTATTTTAAAGGTGCAAAGGAAAATGTTTTGGAAAATTGTATAAAATAATAATAATAATATATAATAAATAATAATAATCTTAAAATTTTCAAACTATTTTACAAATTTAATAAAAAGGGGAAAAAACTTTGTATAGAAAATGAGAAAATTCTTTGATTTTCAAATGCCAGTGTAACGACCCGTATATTTTAATGGTTTAATAACTTATTTAATTTGATTTTGTGAAATTTCAAATAATAATATTTTGAAATAAAAATTTAATATATGGAATACGTCTAATTAAACATAGAAAATGGTAAATTTTCATCAGATAGTATGGAAGTTTATTTTATTGTGTAATTCTATTTCAATTTATAACAGTTAATAATTGATGATAATAAAATGTTTTCCAAACCTGAATATTTTTATTCAATAAATTTGTAAATCATCTTCTGAGTGAGACATCATATTTCATTTCTTCAAATTTGGACTGCTATTGCTTCGTTTATCTTATTTCTGGCGGATTAGCAGCATTTTCTGTAACATTCCCCCTTTTGTCCGCCTCCAGTCGGTAATTAAACCAACTCGAAACGTTCAAAAAGACGAATTGTTATTTAGTTTATAAGGTTTAAACAGAATCAGCCACAGAAACACAGATAATAACAATCAATTAAAACAAATGAATCTTTATTACATTACTATAAATATTTTTTATATACATCAGAGTTTATACAATTTAATACTGATACAGTGGAATATCTTAAAATACAATTTTCTCAAAATAAATGATTCTTTACTCTCTCTCTAACTTCGCTGCTTGAAAATCTTCAAGCTGTAAAAATACTCGGTCTGACCCGAGTATTATATTCAAAAGAAAATAATACACAGGTCAGTCTAATTCAAACCAGTTTATTAGTGCATAGAGGCAGTAATAATTTAAATAGACGACAGTCACAATAATTCCCGTCTATCCAACTCTTTTAACAAAGAAATCGGATAACGAAAATTTTAACACTAAACAGTGTTAAACAATAAAACCACAGATTTAAATCATCAACAGAGATAAATAAACAATTTATCAAATCGACTAAATCAATTTAAAACTGTCAAATCTGATAGGGCTGCAGTACACGCACGCGTGTACTGCCTCGCCACTATCATACGAAATGCACAAAAGATCAACGGAAATTCACGAAACGCGCATAAGGTCAAAACCCAGAGAAAGTCGGGTTCAACTCAAACGCGATTCAAATAAAGGGTCGAGACATAAAATTTAATCTCGGCCCAAGTTCAAATCAATCAACAGAAAACAATGGCTGCACAGAGACAGCAGGGTACAACACGCCTCAAAACATGAATGTACAAGTCGTAAACATGGTAGCAAGTACACACAGGAAGGCAGTGCAATGGGCAAAAGTATCAAGTCTGGAAAACAAGAATGCCCAGACTCAACAATTACAAATCACAAAGGCTCGGATGACCAAGTACTCAAGTAGCAGGCACTTCAATGGTCAGTTCAGGTCAGACCAGCTAAACATGATGCAACTACATGAACAAGAACAAGACTCCAACTGTAACAAGCTGCAGCCTCAACCAGGTGATCAAGGCAACATACTACAAAATGGACACAAGTTCTAGTAAACAGCCACATGCGCAAGACTCAAGTCACAGTGCAGACATCATTTAAGTACATGGAACCAGCGAGTCTAAACATCGACAAAACCAAATACACGGAACATGAATGACCAGTTTCGATCAATAATATGCAAGTGACCACAGGATGGTACAGATGCAAGCATAAACAAGAAGGTACAAAGCCCTACAGTGGGACTGAAAGAACAGAATAAAACAGAGAAGGTGCGGGGACATACAGACCAAAAGATGCCATTACAACAGTGTATACCGTGAATATTAAAAATGTACACAAATGGATGTACATAACCAACTGCTCATGGCAAAACAAATCAGAGGGCAATGGTGAAACTGAACAGTGCCAGCTTTCCAAAAACATCCGACTCAAATACAAATGTAACACTGAGACACGAGAAGACCAACAATGGAACTGAATTCGAGTGATGACAATAACACGTACTCGGTACTAAACAATCCCAGTGAAACCCAAAGTTTACCTAATGCAGACATTCAATGAAAACATAACCTACATATGGTTACAGTGCAGGTAAAGCTAGGACTACAGTGGTGCTATATACAAAGGGTCAATGACTAACACATATGCTATCAATTCGAGGACAACAATATAACAATGCAATCAAAAATACGAGTCAAAGCCGAAGTCGACAGTTATTGGCCACAGTCGAGCACAAAACAAATCAACACCATCAGGAAACTTACGAAATCAAAATGCCCAAAACTCAAAACCGTGATCAGTAAGGGAATCAACCAAACATATGACCAAGGAGATGAAACTGATCAAAAAAAAAAAATTCGAGTCGTGGATAGAACGAGAAATCGACCCAAATCAGAAAACGTCAATATTCAACATAACTTCATCGATTACCAACATTTAATGAAAACAAGGGACAAGATATACAATATCGAATCATACTCGAATTGCAGAAGCACTAGATCACGAGTGAATTAGATGTGAGTAATAGGATTACTCACCTTTGTTCGACGAGGTCGCGAGCGAATGAATGCGAGGGGAAGGTGAAGCCCTAGATTCGCCAGATCGAACGACAAGGCAAAGCCCTAAATTTGGAGGCGACGAAGAGGGACGAACGAGAGAACCGCCATTTTTTCTTCATTTTTTTTCTTTCGATCGATCTGGGTTTGTGAAAGCAAAGGGGAGAAGGGATCGGGTTTAACAGAGAATAAGTGGGTAAGGAGATCGTGGGGGGTATGGCTTTAGGGTATGGGTTGGACGTGATTCTCTTTGTACTAAAGGTATGGTGTTTGATATATATTTTTTTTTTTTTATATTATTTTTTCTTCTTTTTAAAACTGATTTGTTTTTATTTAATTTTGTTAAAATCTAGACTATGCATATATATTCATTCGTACGAAAAAAATTTAAATAAAAGAATTTAAATTGATTTACAATTTCCAAATTCAAACAGAAATTAACAATCGATATTAAATTGTTAATTTACGAAGATTTTATCGTTATAAAATTTTCCAACAATAAACAACAAATTATCTGTCAACTTTAATCGTTTATCGATGATTATAATTCGGGCAAAAATCCAGGTTGTTACAGAAATTCAAATTGAATTCGATTTAATTTTCTACGCGTTTTTACGCCGTATGTTCACAAAACAATTCCGATAAATACGAAATTTGAAATCCAGTAATAATTCAATATTACGGACCCAATAAAACTGATTTCGTCAAATTCCGAGACTGTGCCTCGGAAGACTATTCTTATTTTCAATTTAAACGATATAATCTCGAAACTGAACAAATCGCTTTCAAATTCAATTCTGAAGTTTCTATTACCTTCAATATTATCAATATGAATTTTCCAAGCCTTTAAATTATTTTTAACCGGCTTAAAATCGAAGATTCAAATTTTATTCAACTTTCAATAGATTAAATTCAAAATTTAATCGCCAATTCATTCTGATAATTTAAAATTCAAGTCAAATCATCGTTCAAATATTTAAAATTAATTAAATATTCTCAAACTAAATTGTTCAAAATTCAGGGTCGTTACAAACTCCCCTCCTTAAAAACTTTTCGTCCACGAAAAGGAAAAGTTGTTAAAATTTCATCGATATTTATACTCTAGTAAAAAAAATTTACTAACTTAAAACTTATTACAAATAAATGAATATAGGATTCATTCCATTTGTTTAATCTCTCTAGTTCTGTTTATTTTCTCTTTTGTTCATTGATTTCTACAATCATTGATTTCTAAAATCAAAACGCAAAAGTCTTTTATCAACATTTTTAATTTACAATTCAGATTCAAACTTAAAATTCTTCACGTTAGAGATTTATATAATATATCTCTTCCAAAGCTGTGGACTTTCAAAACATTACAAAGATCCTCTTCCTTAGTTCATTAGGTAGGAATTTTGAAATTTTAATTTCAAACTAGTGATTTGCTATTTACAGTTTGAAAATACTTGTTAACTCGAAATTTAACAAGTCCATCTTCGTTCTCACAGACATTAGGCATACGCTGGCCAGGCGCAGGTCTAAAAATCTCCAAGTACTAAACATACTTGCTTCAATTCCCAGTGAAAATACTTTTAAAAATTCTTTTAAAAATGGATATGGAAAGCACGTTCCCCCATGGATTACAGTTCCACCCGGCGGTTACGCTACTATCCCAGTAGAGTCGCTTGTGGCTGTAGATTTCACATCTCTTAAATTTCGCCATGGTTGTCGCCATAGATTGCAGTACACACGGCGGTTACGCTACTATCCCAGTAGAATCGCTCGTGTCTGTAGGCATCACGCCCCTCAAATTTCGCCTGGCATTAGATTGCAGTTTACTCGGCGGTTGCGCCATTATCCCAATGGAATCGCTTGTAACTGTGGGCATCTCGCCCCTCAAATTACGCTAATCATCAATCAAATCTAATCTCATCGCGATGAACTATCGCGAAGGATTTCCGATTCAAATAGTCACTCTGACTAAAATTCTACGTAGCTACGAATTTCAAATGGACACTCATCGAGAGTTCCAATACCTTCTCCAATAATAAATGGAAGGTACTTTTCCACATCCTCAGTTTAGAAAACATAATATCATATATGTAGTACTTTCATTTCACATTTCGTACATATCATATCCATGTAAACATACATAAGATTTCCATAACAATGTCTTTCTAAACTAACGGTTTCAAATTCACCGCATTCATATATATAAGTTCTAAAAACTTACATATCCATATTCATAACAAAATAGAGGATTTCAAAATTTTCCTCTAAGTCGATTTGGAAATTTAAGGTTATCTCAAACCTAATTCATATTCATAATTCCATTCATTATCGACTTTCACATTCAATTTGAATTTCACGCTTACATCGTCAATTCTCAACACAGAATTGATGTCTATCGATATATAACCTCTGAGCTCGTACGTCTCAGAGAAGGGTGTTAAGCTAAGAGAATAAATTCTCCGCCACCAACAGATATATATTTAATAGAGATCAATTGCTATGTTATCAATTCACAATGTTAGACATGCAATCCAAATCATCATCTGAAATTCAAAGCTCAACTTATATTGTCTTTGATGTCGAAGTTAAACTCAATTTTAACTTAACGATTCAATCTTTTTGAAAAATTTCAAATTGAACAAATTGTTCAAATTCTCATTTAACTTTTCAACTTCGACTTCAAAAATGAATTTCAAATCATTTATTCCTTACGGAATATATTCACAACATTTCATATTTGGAAAAACATTTCCATACTTATTTAAAAATAAGTAATTCACAATCCATTCTATTTTCAACATTTGAAAATATTCGATATACTTAAATCAAAATCAAGTATATATTTCATCTTTAAGGAAATCATTTTCTTTCACATTTTCATTTGAGTTAAAACGAATGTTACGTAAAACATCGTTACGACAACTCAAAATCACTAGTATAGGGATTCGAAATTTAGATAGATGTATAAATCCCAATACTATACAAAACATTTCCTTTCGGAAATCATTTACTATAACAACAGTGTTATAGTCCACCATTTCTTTATATTCGAAAACGTCTATTTCAACAATGAATGTTGAAATCTATGGTTTCGATATTCAATGCTTTGAAAACATCTTTTTAAAACAATTAACTTCGTTTTAAAATATCACTTTCCCAAAACATGTCCTTTTTATTCAATAATATATTCACGGTCCAAAATTTGTGAATATACATCTTTTAACAAGCTATAAGAATTTACTTATCAAAATAAGTCAGTTTCGAATGTATAAACAACGTTTATAAATTCTATTCCTATTTATAAAGACTTCAATTTATAAAAATTGCTTTATTAACCATTCCTTTATAACTCAGTTTTATATCAGAATTTTAATTTATAAGTGAATTACTTATAAATTCTTTTATTTCGCAACTTCGAATCATTTTATAACTTCACAATTTTAATTCTGTAATTTCCATTCACTTATGAAATCCATTAAATATTTCACTTTTAACACTTATACAAATCATTTTAAAATTCCAATATAATATCAATCTTTCAAATCTTCAATTTAAGCCGTTTATAATAATTCAAAATTTCCAATTTAAACTATTATACAAATTTATCAATTTTCTATTTCCAAGATAATCAACTAGTTCTTTAGTAAATCATTTATCGACTTGGTTTTCAATTTAATCGCATTTGATTCATTCACATAAAATTTCACTAACATTCATTCATATTCAATTAGTTCACATTCACTAATTTATATTCAAGTTAGTTTGCTTTCAATTCGAATCAAAATTGATTCTATTCAGATTTACCTACCTTTCAATTTGAATTCAATTCACATAGCTTCCAAATTCCATTAATACAATTTCATTAACACTTAATGAATTTCTATACGATCAACTGGCAAAACCAATGCACATTCAACTTAACCAAATTTATTTACTTTGCTTATATTCAATTTGGTTCAACACACTTAATTTCAATTGGTTTATATTCTAATTCAGATTGAATTTTAATATTCACTATATTCACAACTTATTAACTTAAGTTTTATTCAACTCTTAACAACATTTCTAATCCACGTTTATTCACTTTTACAAAATAAAGTTGAATTTTCTTTATATAACTCAAATTCATATTCATTACATCACTTTATCAATTCATTTTGATATCAAATTCAACCTCATTCAATATTACTTAAGCCATGTTTCATTTTATCTCTACTTGCATTTATTTTCACCATACAACTTAAGTTCGTCTCAAATTTATTTGAAATTCTATTTTTATTTAACTTTACTAAAGTCAAATTCATATCACATTCAGAATGCAAATTTTGTTTTACTTAACAAAACTGTTTAACATTTAACAACTGGTTTTACTTAAATTTCTCATTTTATAAGTTAAACAACTAATTAATTTAAACTTTCCAATTCATATCATATAATCACTTATCTTTCAAGTTTAACTTTTCATCTCAACAATTTACTTAATCAAGTTCATTTATTTAACTTTCCTTTAGTTAAATTTCAAATCCATTCATTTATTAATACTAATTCAATTCAATTTAACTTTTCTTAAGTTAAAAATCTTCATTTTCATATTCAACCTTCACTTTACTTATATAAGATCTATTCCAAATTCATTTATCTTATATTTTCTAAAACAATTTTTATACTTCTTTGGATTTGAAAAACGTTCTCCTTTTAAAGTGTTTCTAGTAACTATTCATATTAAACATCATAAACTAAGCTTTGTGTAAACCAAAGCTCTGATACCACCCTGTAACATTCCCCCTTTTGACCGCCTCCAGTCGGTAATTAAACCAACTCGAAACGTTCAAAAAGACGAATTGTTATTTAGTTTATAAGGTTTAAACAGAATCAGCCACAGAAACACAGATAATAACAATCAATTAAAACAAATGAATCTTTATTACATTACTATAAATATTTTTTATATACATCAGAGTTTATACAATTTAATACTGATACAGCGGAATATCTTAAAATACAATTTTCTCAAAATAAATGATTCTTTACTCTCTCTCTAACTTCGCTGCTCGAAAATCTTCAAGCTGTAAAAATACTCGGTCTGACCCGAGTATTATATTCAAAAGAAAATAATACACAGGTCAGTCTAATTCAAACCAGTTTATTAGTGCATAGAGGCAGTAATAATTTAAATAGACGACAGTCACAATAATTCCCGTCTATCCAACTCTTTTAACAAAGAAATCGGATAACGAAAATTTTAACACTAAACAGTGTTAAACAATAAAACCACAGATTTAAATCATCAACAGAGATAAATAAACAATTTATCAAATCGACTAAATCAATTTAAAACTGTCAAATCTGATAGGGCTGCAGTACACGCACGCGTGTACTGCCTCGCCACTATCATACGAAATGCACAAAAGATCAACGGAAATTCACGAAACGCGCATAAGGTCAAAACCCAGAGAAAGTCGGGTTCAACTCAAACGCGATTCAAATAAAGGGTCAAGACATAAAATTTAATCTCGGCCCAAGTTCAAATCAATCAACAGAAAACAATGGCTGCACAGAGACAGCAGGGTACAACACGCCTCAAAACATGAATGTACAAGTCGTAAACATGGTAGCAAGTACACACAGGAAGGCAGTGCAATGGGCAAAAGTATCAAGTCTGGAAAACAAGAATGCCCAGACTCAACAATTACAAATCACAAAGGCTCGGATGACCAAGTACTCAAGTAGCAGGCACTTCAATGGTCAGTTCAGGTCAGACCAGCTAAACATGATGCAACTACATGAACAAGAACAAGACTCCAACTGTAACAAGCTGCAGCCTCAACCAGGTGATCAAGGCAACATACTACAAAATGGACACAAGTTCTAGTAAACAGCCACATGCGCAAGACTCAAGTCACAGTGCAGACATCATTTAAGTACATGGAACCAGCGAGTCTAAACATCGACAAAACCAAATACACGGAACATGAATGACCAGTTTCGATCAATAATATGCAAGTGACCACAGGATGGTACAGATGCAAGCATAAACAAGAAGGTACAAAGCCCTACAGTGGGACTGAAAGAACAGAATAAAACAGAGAAGGTGCGGGGACATACAGACCAAAAGATGCCATTACAACAGTGTATACCGTGAATATTAAAAATGTACACAAATGGATGTACATAACCAACTGCTCATGGCAAAACAAATCAGAGGGCAATGGTGAAACTGAACAGTGCCAGCTTTCCAAAAACATCCGACTCAAATACAAATGTAACACTGAGACACGAGAAGACCAACAATGGAACTGAATTCGAGTGATGACAATAACACGTACTCGGTACTAAACAATCCCAGTGAAACCCAAAGTTTACCTAATGCAGACATTCAATGAAAACATAACCTACATATGGTTACAGTGCAGGTAAAGCTAGGACTACAGTGGTGCTATATACAAAGGGTCAATGACTAACACATATGCTATCAATTCGAGGACAACAATATAACAATGCAATCAAAAATACGAGTCAAAGCCGAAGTCGACAGTTATTGGCCACAGTCGAGCACAAAACAAATCAACACCATCAGGAAACTTACGAAATCAAAATGCCCAAAACTCAAAACCGTGATCAGTAAGGGAATCAACCAAACATATGACCAAGGAGATGAAACTGATCAAAAAAAAAAAATTCGAGTCGTGGATAGAACGAGAAATCGACCCAAATCAGAAAACGTCAATATTCAACATAACTTCATCGATTACCAACATTTAATGAAAACAAGGGACAAGATATACAATATCGAATCATACTCGAATTGCAGAAGCACTAGATCACGAGTGAATTAGATGTGAGTAATAGGATTACTCACCTTTGTTCGACGAGGTCGCGAGCGAATGAATGCGAGGGGAAGGTGAAGCCCTAGATTCGCCAGATCGAACGACAAGGCAAAGCCCTAAATTTGGAGGCGACGAAGAGGGACGAACGAGAGAACCGCCATTTTTTCTTCGTTTTTTTTTCTTTCGATCGATCTGGGTTTGTGAAAGCAAAGGGGAGAAGGGATCGGGTTTAACAGAGAATAAGTGGGTAAGGAGATCGTGGGGGGTATGGCTTTAGGGTATGGGTTGGACGTGATTCTCTTTGTACTAAAGGTATGGTGTTTGATATATATATATATTTTTTTTATTATTTTTTCTTCTTTTTAAAACTGATTTGTTTTTATTTAATTTTGTTGTTAAAATCTAGACTATGCATATATATTCATTCGTACGAAGAAAATTTAAATAAAAGAATTTAAATTGATTTACAATTTCCAAATTCAAACAGAAATTAACAATCGATATTAAATTGTTAATTTACGAAGATTTTATCGTTATAAAATTTTCCAACAATAAACAACAAATTATCTGTCAACTTTAATCGTTTATCGATGATTATAATTCGGGCAAAAATCCAGGTTGTTACAGAAATTCAAATTGAATTCGATTTAATTTTCTACGCGTTTTTACGCCGTATGTTCACAAAACAATTCCGATAAATACGAAATTTGAAATCCAGTAATAATTCAATATTACGGACCCAATAAAACTGATTTCGTCAAATTCCGAGACTGTGCCTCGGAAGACTATTCTTATTTTCAATTTAAACGATATAATCTCGAAACTGAACAAATCGCTTTCAAATTCAATTCTGAAGTTTCTATTACCTTCAATATTATCAATATGAATTTTCCAAGCCTTTAAATTATTTTTAACCGGCTTAAAATCGAAGATTCAAATTTTATTCAACTTTTAATAGATTAAATTCAAAATTTAATCGCCAATTCATTCTGATAATTTAAAATTCAAGTCAAATCATCGTTCAAATATTTAAAATTAATTAAATATTCTCAAACTAAATTGTTCAAAATTCAGGGTCGTTACAAACTCCCCTCCTTAAAAACTTTTCGTCCACGAAAAGGAAAAGTTGTTAAAATTTCATCGATATTTATACTCTAGTAAAAAAAATTTACTAACTTAAAACTTATTACAAATAAATGAATATAGGATTCATTCCATTTGTTTAATCTCTCTAGTTCTGTTTATTTTCTCTTTTGTTCATTGATTTCTACAATCATTGATTTCTAAAATCAAAACGCAAAAGTCTTTTATCAACATTTTTAATTTACAATTCAGATTCAAACTTAAAATTCTTCACGTTAGAGATTTATATAATATATCTCTTCCAAAGCTGTGGACTTTCAAAACATTACAAAGATCCTCTTCCTTAGTTCATTAGGTAGGAATTTTGAAATTTTAATTTCAAACTAGTGATTTGCTATTTACAGTTTGAAAATACTTGTTAACTCGAAATTTAACAAGTCCATCTTCGTTCTCACAGACATTAGGCATACGCTGGCCAGGCGCAGGTCTAAAAATCTCCAAGTACTAAACATACTTGCTTCAATTCCCAGTGAAAATACTTTTAAAAATTCTTTTAAAAATGGATATGGAAAGCACGTTCCCCCATGGATTACAGTTCCACCCGGCGGTTACGCTACTATCCCAGTAGAGTCGCTTGTGGCTGTAGATTTCACATCTCTTAAATTTCGCCATGGTTGTCGCCATAGATTGCAGTACACACGGCGGTTACGCTACTATCCCAGTAGAATCGCTCGTGTCTGTAGGCATCACGCCCCTCAAATTTCGCCTGGCATTAGATTGCAGTTTACTCGGCGGTTGCGCCATTATCCCAATGGAATCGCTTGTAACTGTGGGCATCTCGCCCCTCAAATTACGCTAATCATCAATCAAATCTAATCTCATCGCGATGAACTATCGCGAAGGATTTCCGATTCAAATAGTCACTCTGACTAAAATTCTACGTAGCTACGAATTTCAAATGGACACTCATCGAGAGTTCCAATACCTTCTCCAATAATAAATGGAAGGTACTTTTCCACATCCTCAGTTTAGAAAACATAATATCATATATGTAGTACTTTCATTTCACATTTCGTACATATCATATCCATGTAAACATACATAAGATTTCCATAACAATGTCTTTCTAAACTAACGGTTTCAAATTCACCGCATTCATATATATAAGTTCTAAAAACTTACATATCCATATTCATAACAAAATAGAGGATTTCAAAATTTTCCTCTAAGTCGATTTGGAAATTTAAGGTTATCTCAAACCTAATTCATATTCATAATTCCATTCATTATCGACTTTCACATTCAATTTGAATTTCACGCTTACATCGTCAATTCTCAACACAGAATTGATGTCTATCGATATATAACCTCTGAGCTCGTACGTCTCAGAGAAGGGTGTTAAGCTAAGAGAATAAATTCTCCGCCACCAACAGATATATATTTAATAGAGATCAATTGCTATGTTATCAATTCACAATGTTAGACATGCAATCCAAATCATCATCTGAAATTCAAAGCTCAACTTATATTGTCTTTGATGTCGAAGTTAAACTCAATTTTAACTTAACGATTCAATCTTTTTGAAAAATTTCAAATTGAACAAATTGTTCAAATTCTCATTTAACTTTTCAACTTCGACTTCAAAAATGAATTTCAAATCATTTATTCCTTACGGAATATATTCACAACATTTCATATTTGGAAAAACATTTCCATACTTATTTAAAAATAAGTAATTCACAATCCATTCTATTTTCAACATTTGAAAATATTCGATATACTTAAATCAAAATCAAGTATATATTTCATCTTTAAGGAAATCATTTTCTTTCACATTTTCATTTGAGTTAAAACGAATGTTACGTAAAACATCGTTACGACAACTCAAAATCACTAGTATAGGGATTCGAAATTTAGATAGATGTATAAATCCCAATACTATACAAAACATTTCCTTTCGGAAATCATTTACTATAACAACAGTGTTATAGTCCACCATTTCTTTATATTCGAAAACGTCTATTTCAACAATGAATGTTGAAATCTATGGTTTCGATATTCAATGCTTTGAAAACATCTTTTTAAAACAATTAACTTCGTTTTAAAATATCACTTTCCCAAAACATGTCCTTTTTATTCAATAATATATTCACGGTCCAAAATTTGTGAATATACATCTTTTAACAAGCTATAAGAATTTACTTATCAAAATAAGTCAGTTTCGAATGTATAAACAACGTTTATAAATTCTATTCCTATTTATAAAGACTTCAATTTATAAAAATTGCTTTATTAACCATTCCTTTATAACTCAGTTTTATATCAGAATTTTAATTTATAAGTGAATTACTTATAAATTCTTTTATTTCGCAACTTCGAATCATTTTATAACTTCACAATTTTAATTCTGTAATTTCCATTCACTTATGAAATCCATTAAATATTTCACTTTTAACACTTATACAAATCATTTTAAAATTCCAATATAATATCAATCTTTCAAATCTTCAATTTAAGCCGTTTATAATAATTCAAAATTTCCAATTTAAACTATTATACAAATTTATCAATTTTCTATTTCCAAGATAATCAACTAGTTCTTTAGTAAATCATTTATCGACTTGGTTTTCAATTTAATCGCATTTGATTCATTCACATAAAATTTCACTAACATTCATTCATATTCAATTAGTTCACATTCACTAATTTATATTCAAGTTAGTTTGCTTTCAATTCGAATCAAAATTGATTCTATTCAGATTTACCTACCTTTCAATTTGAATTCAATTCACATAGCTTCCAAATTCCATTAATACAATTTCATTAACACTTAATGAATTTCTATACGATCAACTGGCAAAACCAATGCACATTCAACTTAACCAAATTTATTTACTTTGCTTATATTCAATTTGGTTCAACACACTTAATTTCAATTGGTTTATATTCTAATTCAGATTGAATTTTAATATTCACTATATTCACAACTTATTAACTTAAGTTTTATTCAACTCTTAACAACATTTCTAATCCACGTTTATTCACTTTTACAAAATAAAGTTGAATTTTCTTTATATAACTCAAATTCATATTCATTACATCACTTTATCAATTCATTTTGATATCAAATTCAACCTCATTCAATATTACTTAAGCCATGTTTCATTTTATCTCTACTTGCATTTATTTTCACCATACAACTTAAGTTCGTCTCAAATTTATTTGAAATTCTATTTTTATTTAACTTTACTAAAGTCAAATTCATATCACATTCAGAATGCAAATTTTGTTTTACTTAACAAAACTGTTTAACATTTAACAACTGGTTTTACTTAAATTTCTCATTTTATAAGTTAAACAACTTATTAATTTAAACTTTCCAATTCATATCATATAATCACTTATCTTTCAAGTTTAACTTTTCATCTCAACAATTTACTTAATCAAGTTCATTTATTTAACTTTCCTTTAGTTAAATTTCAAATCCATTCATTTATTAATACTAATTCAATTCAATTTAACTTTTCTTAAGTTAAAAATCTTCATTTTCATATTCAACCTTCACTTTACTTATATAAGATCTATTCCAAATTCATTTATCTTATATTTTCTAAAACAATTTTTATACTTCTTTGGATTTGAAAAACGTTCTCCTTTTAAAGTGTTTCTAGTAACTATTCATATTAAACATCATAAACTAAGCTTTGTGTAAACCAAAGCTCTGATACCACCCTGTAACATTCCCCCTTTTGACCGCCTCCAGTCGGTAATTAAACCAACTCGAAACGTTCAAAAAGACGAATTGTTATTTAGTTTATAAGGTTTAAACAGAATCAGCCACAGAAACACAGATAATAACAATCAATTAAAACAAATGAATCTTTATTACATTACTATAAATATTTTTTATATACATCAGAGTTTATACAATTTAATACTGATACAGCGGAATATCTTAAAATACAATTTTCTCAAAATAAATGATTCTTTACTCTCTCTCTAACTTCGCTGCTCGAAAATCTTCAAGCTGTAAAAATACTCGGTCTGACCCGAGTATTATATTCAAAAGAAAATAATACACAGGTCAGTCTAATTCAAACCAGTTTATTAGTGCATAGAGGCAGTAATAATTTAAATAGACGACAGTCACAATAATTCCCGTCTATCCAACTCTTTTAACAAAGAAATCGGATAACGAAAATTTTAACACTAAACAGTGTTAAACAATAAAACCACAGATTTAAATCATCAACAGAGATAAATAAACAATTTATCAAATCGACTAAATCAATTTAAAACTGTCAAATCTGATAGGGCTGCAGTACACGCACGCGTGTACTGCCTCGCCACTATCATACGAAATGCACAAAAGATCAACGGAAATTCACGAAACGCGCATAAGGTCAAAACCCAGAGAAAGTCGGGTTCAACTCAAACGCGATTCAAATAAAGGGTCAAGACATAAAATTTAATCTCGGCCCAAGTTCAAATCAATCAACAGAAAACAATGGCTGCACAGAGACAGCAGGGTACAACACGCCTCAAAACATGAATGTACAAGTCGTAAACATGGTAGCAAGTACACACAGGAAGGCAGTGCAATGGGCAAAAGTATCAAGTCTGGAAAACAAGAATGCCCAGACTCAACAATTACAAATCACAAAGGCTCGGATGACCAAGTACTCAAGTAGCAGGCACTTCAATGGTCAGTTCAGGTCAGACCAGCTAAACATGATGCAACTACATGAACAAGAACTAGACTCCAACTGTAACAAGCTGCAGCCTCAACCAGGTGATCAAGGCAACATACTACAAAATGGACACAAGTTCTAGTAAACAGCCACATGCGCAAGACTCAAGTCACAGTGCAGACATCATTTAAGTACATGGAACCAGCGAGTCTAAACATCGACAAAACCAAATACACGGAACATGAATGACCAGTTTCGATCAATAATATGCAAGTGACCACAGGATGGTACAGATGCAAGCATAAACAAGAAGGTACAAAGCCCTACAGTGGGACTGAAAGAACAGAATAAAACAGAGAAGGTGCGGGGACATACAGACCAAAAGATGCCATTACAACAGTGTATACCGTGAATATTAAAAATGTACACAAATGGATGTACATAACCAACTGCTCATGGCAAAACAAATCAGAGGGCAATGGTGAAACTGAACAGTGCCAGCTTTCCAAAAACATCCGACTCAAATACAAATGTAACACTGAGACACGAGAAGACCAACAATGGAACTGAATTCGAGTGATGACAATAACACGTACTCGGTACTAAACAATCCCAGTGAAACCCAAAGTTTACCTAATGCAGACATTCAATGAAAACATAACCTACATATGGTTACAGTGCAGGTAAAGCTAGGACTACAGTGGTGCTATATACAAAGGGTCAATGACTAACACATATGCTATCAATTCGAGGACAACAATATAACAATGCAATCAAAAATACGAGTCAAAGCCGAAGTCGACAGTTATTGGCCACAGTCGAGCACAAAACAAATCAACACCATCAGGAAACTTACGAAATCAAAATGCCCAAAACTCAAAACCGTGATCAGTAAGGGAATCAACCAAACATATGACCAAGGAGATGAAACTGATCAAAAAAAAAAAATTCGAGTCGTGGATAGAACGAGAAATCGACCCAAATCAGAAAACGTCAATATTCAACATAACTTCATCGATTACCAACATTTAATGAAAACAAGGGACAAGATATACAATATCGAATCATACTCGAATTGCAGAAGCACTAGATCACGAGTGAATTAGATGTGAGTAATAGGATTACTCACCTTTGTTCGACGAGGTCGCGAGCGAATGAATGCGAGGGGAAGGTGAAGCCCTAGATTCGCCAGATCGAACGACAAGGCAAAGCCCTAAATTTGGAGGCGACGAAGAGGGACGAACGAGAGAACCGCCATTTTTTCTTCGTTTTTTTTTCTTTCGATCGATCTGGGTTTGTGAAAGCAAAGGGGAGAAGGGATCGGGTTTAACAGAGAATAAGTGGGTAAGGAGATCGTGGGGGGTATGGCTTTAGGGTATGGGTTGGACGTGATTCTCTTTGTACTAAAGGTATGGTGTTTGATATATATATATATATATTTTTTTTTTTCTTCTTTTTAAAACTGATTTGTTTTTATTTAATTTTGTTGTTAAAATCTAGACTATGCATATATATTCATTCGTACGAAAAAAATTTAAATAAAAGAATTTCAATTGATTTACAATTTCCAAATTCAAACAGAAATTAACAATCGATATTAAATTGTTAATTTACGAAGATTTTATCGTTATAAAATTTTCCAACAATAAACAACAAATTATCTGTCAACTTTAATCGTTTATCGATGATTATAATTCGGGCAAAAATCCAGGTTGTTACAGAAATTCAAATTGAATTCGATTTAATTTTCTACGCGTTTTTACGCCGTATGTTCACAAAACAATTCCGATAAATACGAAATTTGAAATCTAGTAATAATTCAATATTACGGACCCAATAAAACTGATTTCGTCAAATTCCAAGACTGTGCCTCGGAAGACTATTCTTATTTTCAATTTAAACGATATAATCTCGAAACTGAACAAATCGCTTTCAAATTCAATTCTGAAGTTTCTATTACCTTCAATATTATCAATATGAATTTTCCAAGCCTTTAAATTATTTTTAACCGGCTTAAAATCGAAGATTCAAATTTTATTCAACTTTCAATAGATTAAATTCAAAATTTAATCGCCAATTCATTCTGATAATTTGAAATTCAAGTCAAATCATCGTTCAAATATTTAAAATTAATTAAATATTCTCAAACTAAATTGTTCAAAATTCAGGGTCGTTACATTTTCGATACCGATATCAACTTTTGATAGGATGATCCTATCACTGATATCTGCATACCGTTTTGATCATCTCATCGTGCTGATCTCTGCGGTATATTTAATTCTGTGTTTCGGTTTTCGGTACCTAGTGAAATCCATGAAACGGGTAATCGTATCGGTACTTCTTTTGGTTTCCTAGGACCATTCATTTTCCACCGGTTGAATATAAATAGTTTCTAACTTTTAACATTCCTAGTAATAGCCGTGACCTTTACCATTTCCAATTTTCAATAAAAAAATCTATTCGTTTCTTTTGCGTGATGAAGTTCATTTCCTTCATACCCAAACCATTCATGACCAAAGAAAACAAAAATTGCTCTACCCTTATAGACTCGAGTTCCACATCTCCTAGAGCTCCTTCTCTCCCCTCTTTTTCCCATCGCCTGAAGCCTACCACTTCGCCCACGCCCTTCCTCCGACCTCTGCATCTCCACTCACCCGAAGCCACGGCCACAACAACAAACCCGATCCGCTCCTCTGCCGCTTCTGATTCCCTCAACACCTCTATCGTGTTGCGCAGCCGAGGCAAGGTATATATACATATATATATATAATATTTATTTATATGTTGTATATATATAGTTTGTCTGCTGGTTCCATATATTGATTGTAGTTTTATGTATTAGTACATATATATGTTTCAGGTTAGTTTGCTTATATATTTATTCATGGTACATAAACTTGTTTTATACTAAGCTTTTACTGTTTGATATGTATATATTAATACTTGATTTTTGTATTACTATTTCTGTTCATAGGTTCGGTTATATATATCTCGTATATATATATATATTGCAGTATAATAGATATTTATATATATATATGTGTCAAATTTGGTAATTATCTTAAATTGTAATATATATATAAAAAGCATATATTTTGTTTGTGAAGAAGCCTGTTTAGACCAGACATATATTTATATATATAGTAGTGTTGTATGTATATATTATTAGTTTACCTGTTACCATAGGTATGTATATTTAGAACCAAAGTTCTGTTTATTCAATATAGTACATCGTTGTCAAAGAAGTGTTATTTATTTTATTATAAAGTTGTCTGTATATATATGTATTTATATGTAAGTTATATAGGGTTTTATATATATTTTATGTATATATGTTGATGTTAAGTGTATACTTTATAAATGGTTACTATATTTTATATATAGTATTTTATAATGTTTGTTTCTATGCACTAATTTGGTTATATTAAATGTTTCCAATTCTTTTGTATTATAGCTGCCCTGTTTTATATCTATATACTGTATAGGCCTATAATAACAATGTTTTTATGATATGTATATAGTTGACTTTTATGGGTGTTTAGTTATATATGTTATGACAGTTGTATTTTGTTATGCAAGTATATATTCATACGGTAGTACTTAGTTAAGTATAAATACATACATATATAAAGTATGTTCTGTATAGCAGTATTTTGAATATCTTTTACAGTTGTATTCCAGTTTAGTTATATAAGTTCATATATTAAAGATGCTGTAATATATAGATTGTAGTATATATATATTGTAGTATGTATATAGATCTGATTATAACTATTTTTGGTGACATGAATATAAGAGTGTTGATTTGTGTATAAGCTATATTAATCTCTATTACATATAAAATATTTTATACATATATTATAAAGTCAAGTCTGTACAATCTAGTTTGCCTGATACTTCATATTACTTTGTGGGGCTATACATATATATATTGTAATTTTTTTTCTTTTGCTGTGTTTAAAAACTGGAATATATATATATATATATGCAAAGCTATGGTTACATAAGTTTATATTATTCATTTAGAGTGAGTTTGATAGTGTAGTTACTGTGATATATATACACACACACACTGTATATATATAATTTAATGAGTTAGATATATGTTTTAAAAATGTAAGTACTTTGCATTTTATGAATCTATTTCAAAATATAATGTATATATATTTGATTTTTTTATATAGTTATATATTTATATTGATTCTGTAACGACCCGATATTTTCAACCATTCGCATCCGCACATGTCGGACTTGAATTGCTCAAAATACCACGTTGTAAATAAAATTTTACAAATCTCAGAATATACAGTAAATAAATAATCACAGACACAGAGTAAGAAGTGCAACGGAAGTAAAAGAAATAGTAGTTCATGAAGCTACTATGTAAATATATCAGAGTTAAATAAGATACAACAGTTAAAATAAAGTACAACAGAAGTCTCAATATGATAACCAATACAAGCTGAATAGAACAACAGAACTGAGATAGATAAAACTAGATAAGCAGATAATCTCCAGCGATTCCAATCTCCAGAAAGTGGAATCCAAATCTATGAATACTCAGGCTGACCCAAGCGTAACTAAAAATACAAACACTCGAGTCAGGACATACATACTTATATAATGTAAACCAACTCAAGTGAACTGTAATAAATGTACAAGTAACTTAAAGAATGCTTGGGATCGCCCATTCTTTAAGGATCCGTTAAACTATCTACTATGTAGTAATATTCGCTATTATAATAATGTCTAATATAAAATAAATATACTTTTAAATAGCATTAAGGCTTTACATTTTCCACCTTAACACGTAATAGCCCCAGTAGTCTATCTAGTATTAGCATACTCCTAAAATAGTGGCTACCCTCGATACTCCACAGGCTACGGGAGAAATCACAACTCGTAGTAAAGCTCGATATGGTAGGTGACACGGCACAACTAGGCAATGCTAGGGTAGATATACCAATTACGCATCCGGACCGGTGGTGACGCATAGCAGCCACTACCGCCCACCTCTAACAACACTCCCAAATCAAGGGTGCGCACCAAATCAATCACAAGTAATAGAATGGTATCGAAGAAGTGTGTCCGATCAGAGGTGCTACCTCATTGGTCCATCAATCGCTCCTGTTTTAGCCACCTTATGCCAACTCACTGGAGTTGGGTCCACGTATATACCTTAGGATCGTCGCCACCATCCTACTTCATTCTGGAAACTCCACCGCATTCATAGTTGTCAAAGTGGTTTTCGGTATCGACAGAGAGTATGTCCATATCCGATCCCGGTCTCTTTAACAACCAATCGTTATTATAACCCGTGGTTGTAATTTTAAAATAATATTTTATACTTCAAAATAGAATATCATTTCAAATCCAAATATTTATCAAAATAAAGATTAAATCAATTCCAAACCATTTCAATATATTTAAAATATCATATCATTTCAAAACTTCATTTCAAATCATTTCAATATATCAAAATATCATATCTTTCCAAAACTTCATTTCAAATCATTTAATATATCAAAATATCATATCTTTTCAAAACTTCATTTCAAATCATTTAATATATCAAAATATCATATCTTTTCGAAACTTCATTATCAAATCATCATTTGAGTTCAAATCCAAATATTCAACTTTAAATACCTTTTAAATTCAAAGATATCATTCATTTATTATCATTTCAAGTCACCTTTTAAATAGTTTATGTTTCAATCAAAATAATTCATCTAAACCATTTAAAAGTGTAATTATTATACTTTCAAATCAAGTATTCAATTTCCAAAATTTTAAACTATTCTGAGTTCATTTACTAAGTTAAAAACCATAAACATTGAAAATTTCAGCCTTTCATAGCATTCAGAAAAAGCTGTTATAAGTTATTCTTGAAAACATTTTAATTCAGCAAAAAACAGCATTTTAAAACTGCTGTTAAATCTCAGTTTAGTTGAAATTTAGTTTAAAATAGCAAAGACAGCATTTCCAGAAATGCTGTAATAGCTCAAGTTTCAAATTAAAGGTTTAATTAAATTCATCAAAGACAACAGACCACTATAGCATTTACAAGACTGCTGTAATAGGCCTTTATTAAGTTTTTAGCCTTTTAATTTACTACAACAACTACATCATTTCAGAACTGATGTAATAGCCTCTTTATAAAGCTTTTAGTTTATTTACAAAAACCATAGCATTTCTGAATGCTATTAAAAGTATTTTCCAGATTTTTGTGTATTTCCAGCAATTAATAAACTTCATTTTAAACCCTTTTAACATTATAAAAATCATGTTTTTTACCATTTAAAAATGTTCATTTAAATATCTTTTTACTTATGATTTTTTTTAAAGTAAACTTTACAATAAAATCCAATTTTCCAAAAATTTTACTTAACAAATTCAAATGTACAATTTTCCCATTTTTACCTTTTACAATTTATTAACACTTACATTTTCAAATTACCATTTCACAAATTAAACTATATTTCCAATTTATTTAATTAATTTAAACCTTTGATTAAAACCAAATTTCCCATTTCCAAGTCAAGTTATATTAAAATTACAGATTTAAGCATTCATTCATTTAACCATTTTAGTTCATAGAAAAATCAATAATACTTTATTAAATCATTTAAATTCAAATTTAAATCAAATTATCATATTTCCCATTTTCCAAATAAAATTAAATTTCCATTTTATTCACAACTTAAATTCATTTTTAAACCAAAATCCAAATTTCCAAACTTAAGTTATATTTCCCATTTCAATTTAACTAGTCATTTATTCAACATTTTTACTTATAGAAAAATCATAATTTCTTGATTTAAACAATTTAAAAATCCAATTTAAATCAAACTAGCATAAATTTACACTTTTAAACATATTTAAAATATTCAAAATACTTTATAAAATAACCACGGGCTTGTATATGTTTTCTAACCTAGGTCAAGTGATACGGATATATATAATTTCAATCCGTAGTTTACAAAGAAAAATCCGGGTTCTATCATTTCAAACCCGCAATCCCAAGTCAAATAAATTAAATAAAAACCGTTCAGGTCTATCATTTCAGTCCATAACGATTTTTCCCTATTCTAAAGTCCGTTCGGGTATGTATCATTTCAACCCATAGTGATTTCTAAACTAACAGGGAACTTGCAGTGATGAACAGATATAAATGAACAGTTTAACAACATATAACAGTAATAGATGAGATGACAAGTAAATTAACAAGTTAACATCATATAATATATAACATAAGTAGGTAACATAACATAATATTCTACACATTCAATTGTTGTCAATTCACATTTGCATAAGTATAAATGTCATGTGAGATTTACTCACTTGTTTACGCTGGAGTTATCAATTCAAATGACACAGACGGATTCCAGAAAGCACGATGACACAACAATAGATTCAAGAGGTAAGAGAACCAAGCAATTGATCTTGTACACAAACAATAACAAGACAATAAAACATGAATCAATACAACATTGAATTGAGACAACTTTGAAAATAAAAGCAAAAATGAATTGAATGCTTTTTCCATGCTTTCCACACTCACATGCTCGGCCTAGGGGTTGATATGGCTTGGCCATAACATGGTTTTGGTTCAGGTTTGGATCTAAAAAGGCATGGCTACAAGTAATAGGAAGTGGAAGAGGTTACATAACATGAATACAAGGAGTCTTATGCAAACTAGTGAAGTTTTGCACAACATTTGGCTCGGCTACATGGATGTTTGGGCTCGGCTATACATGTTTTAGATTTGGACAGAGGAGATGGCTGAGAGTAAATGGTCATATCATGGTGGTGGTGGAGCATGGGGAGGTGGCCAAGGTGATCTAAGGTGAAGGTGATGAAGACTAGGTGGCTAGGCATGCAATTTGGAAGGTTTTGTGCAACTTTTGAGGTGTTTGTCTTCATTTAAAGGCCATGGCCTGATCTGGTCAGAGGGGAAGAGAGGGGTTTGAAGCCGTGGAAGGGGAGGAGGAAGGTGGTGGAGGCTATGGTGGAGATGGTGGAGGGTTTGGCCGAGCAAAGCTAGGTGAAATCATGTCAAAACCAAGCAAAACAATGCAAAAGGAAGGAGGAAAAGTAGAAAAAATGATGAGAAGCCATTACCAAACTTCTTTGGCCGTGACTTTGCTGAAATGAGAAGCTTTTCTAACATGAAAAACAATTAAAACTCACGGCTATAGCTGAAGGAAACAACGGCCAAGGTTAGACAATGAAAAGGCAAGCAGATGAAGAGACTAGAAAAGGAAAAGTCACAAGTTACAAGCACAAAGTCTCTTTGAATTTCCAAATTCTTTTAATTAAATAAAAACAAATAAAATTCAGTAAATGAATTTTAAAACTGAAAAAAGTAAAATAAAATGGAAATAAATAATTATATTTAAAGAAAATAGAAAAAGAATTAAAGAAATTGCTTAAAAATTGAAAACAGGCTCAAAAATTACAAATAAATCATCACTAGCTTTGGAAAATTATTACTATACTTCTAAACCAATAAAAGTCAAGTAAGATAAAATAAATGCTGAACAAAATAAAGAAAAATGAAAATAAATAATTATCTTTGGAAAAATAGAAAAATAAATAAATAAATAGCTTATTTAATTGAACTAGACTTACATCTCAAACAAAATGCAATTACTTTGGAAAATTATATCAACACTTCTAAACAATTAAAAGGTCAAGTAACATAAATAAATGTTGAACAAAACAAAGTGCAAATGAAAATAAAATAAGGTTTTAAGAAAATAGAAAAATAAATAAAGAATTACTTTAATTAATTGAAACTAGAAATTAAAATTTGTAAATAAATTGCAGCTGACTTAGAAAATTCCAATTGTTCTTTTAAAAATGTTTTAAAACCAAAATATACACATAACATGTTATTTTACCCATATAAATATAAATTAGAACATTACATGACCAAATAAAATATTATTTATATAATTTAAAATAAACAATTTTGTTAAATACAGCAAATTACACACAATATTTAAAAGGGCATAACTTTCACATTATAAATTAGATTTCAACAAAACGAAAAGCAGTATTCTTGAAATTTTATTTGCTTTCATAATAAAAGATAAAATTCAAAATTTCATCATTTTAAAATTTTAAATTAAAAGTCAAAGTTTGACCATATTGACCAAAATTCACATTTCTAGAAAATATCCTATTTATTCATGTTTGAAATTATAATTCACATTCAAAACACAATTTATATTTAAAATAACAAAATTATCTAATTTAAATGAATAAAATAAAGTTTTTAAATCAGGAAATTAAATTAAAGTAATTAAAATATATAATTAAAAAAATCACAAAATACAGGGTTGTTACAGATTCACTTATACTATTTATCTTCATCGATCCAGTTCTGATTCGTTTTCATCAATTCTTATCTATCAGCTTGTCGAATTCGTGCCAATCTTGCTTTGCTTTGGAATTCGTAGCTTGTTCTGTTGTCAAACTCCTATAACCTCGAAAGGTGAGCAATCACTCACGATTAACTTTCTTATATTTATTAAATTTGATTTCAATTGAAACGACAATTGAAATATGCTGTTGTTAGTTATTTATATTGCTATATATGCCATTATCTGTATCTGTTCACCTATGACATCTGACACCATTATCTGTTATCTATATTGCTATATATATGCCATTATATGTGTTTGTCACCTATGACATCTGACACCATTATCTATGTCTGTTCACTTGTGACATCTGACACCATTATCTGTTATTTATATTGATAATATATGCATGTTATGTTATTATCATATCTGTTATCACTCTGTAAGTTCTCTGTTAGTATATAATTCACTATGGGTTGAAATGATACATACCCGAACGATTTGTAGAATATGAGAAAATCTTTATGGGTTGAAATGATAAACCCAAGCTATTTTCATTGAATTGAATTTGGGATTGCGGGTTGAAATGATATATACCCGTATATATTTAAATTACGGATTGAAATGATAAATACCCGTGTCACTTAACCATAGGGTAGAAAATTATATACAAACACCGTTGGTCTATATATATAAATATTATAAAAATGATTTTATATGGTTTTGAAAAGAAATATATGGTTTTAATAAATATTGATTTTAAAGATTTATTAAAGTTGATTTAGTAAAGTTGATTTAATCAATATAAAATATGTTTAAGTATTTATGTAAGATTTATATTTTCAAATATAGAGTTTATAATGTTTCAGGTTGAAAGATAAATTTGAAATTGATTTGGAATGTTAATTATTTAAGAATTATACTTAAATAAGTTTGATTTGAAAAATATTAAATTTAAAATTTTAAGATATGTTTTATAACTTGAATTTGATTAAAAGTGACTTAATGAATATTTCAAACTTATCTAAATTTAAATGGAATATTTTGTCTATTTAAATTTGTAAATTGAAGTTGTATTTAGATGTTATTGAAATGATTAAATAAATATTTCAGAAACTAAGTGTAACGAAATTAAATTGAGATATAAATGGAATTATCAAATTTAGTTTTGGAAATGTGGAATATTTAAAGCTTTGAAATATTTGAAATTTAATGGTTTATTTTGTGTTTCAAATTCGTATTTGAAATCGATATAATTTGAAATGATTTATTAAGAAATTGAATTGAGTTGAAATTTTGAATTTAGATTTGAATTAAGTTGAATTTGGAAGTCGAGTTGATTTGAATCGATTTGTGAATTTGTGGAAACTATCTTTATTATATAAAGTATTTTTAAATTATATTTAAAACTATTTTTATATTATTTTATAAACTATTTTAATATAACTATTTTTATTATAAACTATTTTAATATAAACTATTTTTAATATAAACTATTTTAATTATTTTAATATATATTGTTTTAACTTATAACTATTTTATATAAATTATTTTATTTTATAAACTATTTTATTATATATACTATTATTGATATCTAAACGGTTTAAGGGATATGTTATAATTTCAAGTGTTATGGTTTCCAAAATGCTATAATTTCAAAGTGTTATGATTTCAAAAATGCTAAAATTTCAAGGTGTTATGATTTCTGAAGTGTTGCAATTTCAAATGTTGTGATTTCCAAAGTATTATAATTTTTAGTGTTTTGATTTCGAAAATGTTATAACTTTGAAAGTACTATGATTTTGGAAGTGAATATATATTTGAAATGGAAATGATATCGTATTGATTTGGTAATTGAAATGAAGAATGATAGTTTTGGTTTTGAAGTATAAACTATTTTGAAATGACCACGGTGTTAAAATAACGATTGGTTGTTAAAGAGACCGGGATCAGATATGGGCATACTCTCTGTCGATACCAAAAACCACTTTAACAACTGTGTATGCGGTGGAGATTCCAGAATGAAGTAGGATGGTGGCGACGACTATATGAGGTATAAACGTGGACCCGACTCCCGTGAGTTGGCATAAGGTGGCTAAAATAGGAGTGATTCCGAGCCAATGAGGTAGCTCCTCTGATCGGACACACTCCATCGTATGCCATTCTATTACTTTCTGATTGATTTGGTGCACACCCTTGATTCAGGAGTATGGCTCGAGGTGGGCAATTGCTGCGGCTCTGCGTTACCACCGGTCCGGATGCATAATTGGTATATCTACCATGGCATTGCCTTGTTGTGCCATGTCACCTACCATAGCGTTCTTTACTACGAGTTTGTTTTGTATGATACCTATGGAGTGCCCTCTGACGACGCCCATTACGGGGGAGATTACGGTACTGTATAGACTATGGGAATATATAAAATGTGTTAAGGTGGAAAATGTAAAGCCTTAACGCTATTTTAATAGTTTACTTTACTATAGAGATATTATAATAGCATATTACTACATAGTAGATAGTTTAACAAATCCTTAGAGGATGGTTATCCCAAACATCCTTTAAGTTACTTGTATTTCAGTTGATATTTCACTTGAGTTGGATTTATTGATATAAGAATGTTAATCCAAACTCGAGTGTTTTGTGATTTGCTTTACGCTCGAGTCAGACTGAGTGATTCAGTGTTTGAGACTCACCTTTGGAGTTGGAGCTTCGCTTGGAGATCCATCTATCGATTCTGCTTTTAGTTATTCAGTTGATTCCAGTGATGTATTTAGATCTTGTATTTGACTATTGTATTGAGACATCTATGTATTCGAGAAATCTATTGTATCTTGTTTTAACTCTGTTATATATATATATATAGTAGCTTCATGAACTACTATTCTTTTGTTTCCGCTGCATTATTTTATATTACTCTGTGTCTGTGATTCTGTGATTATTTTATTTACTATATATGCTGAGTTTTGCCAAATTTAAATTAACAATCTGATATTTTGAGCAATTCAAGCACGACATGTTGGATGCGAATGGTTGAAAATTTCAGGATGTTACAGCCACATACTTAGTGTAGGAATGGTCGATGTTAATGAATATGAATTTTACCGTTCGGTAAGTGTGACAGTATAATATATATATATATATATAATAGCAATGGAAAATGCTATTTTAGCTTTGGAAATTTAGTTTCCATACCTTATTAATAATAAATAAAAACCTATTTTTAAATAATATTTCCTTTTAAAGATTAAAAATAAACCTCTTAATGCAAATTGTACTTGAAAAAGTTGAAAAAAATTGGGGGCACAAGAGAATGTTTCAAAGTACAATGCAATTCGTACACGAAAGAAGGATGGAAAAATAAAATTTTCCATCTAAATTCCTTTTCCGGCATAAGTGGATAGATTTGGAAAAACTAGATTTTTAAATTTTAGATGTTAGAAATGGTATGTAAGGTATCGGATGGTAGAAATTGGATGCAAAATTGGTTGAACCATACTTCTATTCGTAGGAGCGTGGGTATTGATTTTTGAAAAGTTGCATACATATAAAAGTACAAGCATATATAGGTTTTTTGCATCATATATTCAAAATTATTTTAAAGCATGGATTTATAAAGAAGGCACCGATTTAGTATTATTAACATACATATCATATGCATTGTGATACAACATGCATTTGTCATGATTGGCTGCAAAACTAGTTGTATACTAGTTTGTTAGATAGTTTAGAATGGTTGCATGCTATGTTACATGATTCGGCCCTTAAGGAATTTCGAGGACAAAATTTTTTTAAGGGAGGAAGAATGTAGCACCCCATAAAATAAAAAATAATTAATTAAAAAGAATTAATAATAACTACTTAAGCTTAAAAATCGAATTTGAGCAAACATCAGAATTTGCCTACCAAATTTGCACCACTGCATTCATAGCTCTTTTCTTATCAACTTTCATATATAAGGTTTTGCGATCGGTGCTCAAACGAAGAAGTTATAAATATTTGAAGTTTTCAGATCGAAAATAATTAAAAAGGAATTCGAAATAAAGGAAATAAATAATAATTAACTCCTAGACCCCACCAGTCGGCTGTAGGGGAATGACCGGTCGACCCATAGCGATCGATCGTAACATTCCACCAGTTGACCGGTCATGGTTAGTGTCAGCCCAATGAACCTTGGCCTGAACGGGTCAGATTTAATAAATAATAACCAAACAAATGAAACTGATTCCAGCATATATAAATACAGACCTAGCCCCTTACTTTTCTTCTCATATTTTGCGAACTGAGCAGTGAAGCCTACCATTTTTTCTTCTCCACTACTTTTAGAAATTACAAAAATAATGTGTATATATATTGGAGAAGCGTGAGAAATAAAAGAGAAGAAAAGAAGGAGTGAATTGATTCTGCAAAAAAACATAAATTTAAATTATATAATCTATATTCCACTCAAACTCATATCTCCTCTCAGATCTATAATTCTAGCGGATATGTATAGACATTTAATAAATATTTTGGTTGGAAATAAAAAGGAGTCAAGTAAGAGGAATGAATTTGGATCTAGAAATTTGGAAGTTATAAGATGAGTGGAGAATTATGTAATTTACATAATACTAGTCTATTTCATCGAAAATTTATTTTTGTCATTATGCCTATGTGGAAACCAATGAATTATAGGCTTAAATAAATAATCTAACTTGAATCATTGCCTAAATATTCAGAAGTTGTTTAAGCTTGATGAAATAATATGTATGCACCTAGATTTGTAAGTTGGGGAATAATCCCTAAAACTAATGAAATATAATATTAATAGAATTTTGTAACTAGCTCCAGATTTTTATTATTTGATTGTAAATGGTTAAAGTTGATAATCATCAATTGGAGATGCTCAAAATTGATTTGGGATTTTAATTTCTATATTTTAATTCATTGGAATTGTAAAATCTCCATGGAAATTTCCATAAATTGTCGAACCTTACAGTTACATATAAAAGATGCATCATTTGAAATAACAAGGAATATTCTTATCCAAAGGAAAGAGAGGTGCAAAGTAGGGACGTTTTTCGTAGTTTGCGCTGTCTATTTCAATAAAGATAAAAAGGGATAATTCCTTATACTTACAAACATAGCCCTATCCCACTTTTGGTAGTTTATGGAAAGCTGCAATGGTAACATTTCCTTCTTGGGAAAAATACGACTCCAATGCACTAAAATGTAAAAAAAATATTTCTGGAAAAATTTACACATAAGTGTATTTTAAGAAATCCGTAAATGTAGAAACTAAAAAGTTATAAATAAAAATATAAATGACTTCGTCTACCAATTAAATATATAAAGTAAAGTATAAATTTAAATACATAAACATCCTTTACAATATTAATACATATGGCAAGGTGTAATTAATTGTACGTTATCATATTAATTATAAATAAAATGCTAAATATGAATAAGATACTAAGTTAAGGAGAAAAAGAGAAGTAAATGTAATCAAGTAAATATGAGCACTAAACCATTTAATAATTTGATTTTGGAGACTAAATATGGAAATGGTAAAGTAAATTGGACAGGCATGATAAATAAATGTCATTAATAACATTAATGAAGAAGAGAAATAAAAGTGGTAAAGTAAATAGATAATGAGTAATGGTGTAAATAAGTGAATAGGGATTGATAACAAACTTAAGGGGGCATAATAATTTCCATAGTTGAAATTATATGGCCTCAATATTACGTTTGCGATGGTTGTGAATTAGTGGGCTTAGCCTAATATTTGGATTAATTATAAGCGTTTATTATAGGTTAAGATGCAAGGTCGGTAGAGTTACATAACAATAGTCTACCCTCTGTAAGTGGCTACCAGAAGTTGTATATACGTACTATGGATGTGCGACATCTCCAACTACAGGATTCGTGGGGGATATACGTTCGAGTATAAGGTTGGGAAAATATACTAAGGGTTTGCCTCGAATTTGAAGTAGTAAATGACCGTTGGGTCTAGTTCAATTCCAAACAAGAGGTATTAAGTAATCGATAATGGGCATTTTTCTTGATTTGGATTAGGAAAATCTAAACGGGAATTGTGTAGAGTGGTCGACACTATATCAGCATTGTGTGCCGTTATTTGTAGAGTAGGGCTGGGCATAGGTCAAGCCTCCGTCGGTCTCGAGCAGTCGATTAGTAATGACTTGGGTTATGCTTGTATGGATTACACTTTCTACTAGTGTAGCGTCCATATGGGATATGCATTGATTTTGAAGTTGGTTGTTTGTTTTATTGTTTGTTGATTGGAAGGTGGCTAATTAACCCTTGGATAAATCTTTGAATTGCGGTAGTAATATGGCTAACTAAATTATAGAGCCGTGTCTAGGAGTCATAGGCTACACACACAGACACACATGTATATACATACTTATGCCTTGGAGTAGGTTAGATAAATTGTACATGTAGATGAAATTAAACCTAGAATTCTTAATAATAAACATAATGCTTAAATGGAGATCAATCGGCATAAACTAGTGTTATGGATAAAGTATATAATTTACCAATCACCAGAACATTGTTCTGACCCCCTCCTCATTACCACCACATGATAGATTTAAAGGGACATGGATACTAGTACAAGGCGGGAATGATGAAAGAACCGCTCCTCTCATCCATGCTCACTACCAACAAGGCAACTAGATATCCAAGGAATAATACGGTTCCAATGTAGCGACCTTAGTCAGTATATATGTTTTATTATAATTTGCTATTCCGAGGTGAGTTTGTATAGACTGCTCTCTGATATACTTATGTTTATTACAGGCCACCAACACAAACGATCCGTACCCTAATGGACTTGGTTTTTCGATTTAGTTAAAAAACAAGCCCATTAAGGCATGGGTTGTTACATTGAACCTAGACCTAGTGCATGTCAACTAGGATAGCTTTGGGGATTTGTTTCCCACTTTGTTGATGTTTTGGAGTTCACGTAGCTTCATGATGTTGTATTACATGGTGCTCGACATGGCATGCGATTTTATCACAACTAGTTGCCCTTATCGTTATTATTAGTGCCTTGGTTGCCAATCTTGACTTGCAAACCACGGTAGGGAAGAAACACAGATATCCATGTTAGTGGGGTTTACAACCGTTCGGGCGGATGTACCAATGGGGAAGTTGAATTTTCTATCGATCATTTTGCTTCAGCTGAATGTTATAGAGTGTAGGACGCATTTACAACTGAGGATTTTCACTCGATGCTTTAGTAGGCACATTAGCATTAGGACTATTAATCGATGTGTTCCAAAGCATCGTGATTATTACTTGTTGTGTTCGATTTAAGTAATTTACCATTGAGATTGTTTACTTAATGCATGGTCAGGAAGTTTACCATTGAGACTGTATCTTGATGCATTGTTAGGTTTACCCAGTTCTGGATGTCCAACATTCGGGTGGAAATCTTTGTGGATTATTATCGTAATTTTTTGTGTATTATAGATTGTTAACTTATATTGTATCAATTGGCTAATTCATTAGATGTAGTACACACATATAAATAAACACCCTTAGGTTGGGTAGATTTGATAATTTAATTGTCTATTAACACCAAACCACTAGTGATACATCTCACTCACCAAAATATTTTTGACCCCCTCTGCCTTTTTTCTCTTTATACCTACTTATAGGTTAATAAGGTTGTATAGTGTTGTGACAGAGAAGTGAGATACGAGAAGGAGGTAACCATGCGTTTTGGAGTTGCTTTACTTGTAGTCATTTTATATATATCTTATTACATTTTTTGCCTATCCTTAATTATATTTCATGTTGGATATTCTTGGGAATTTCATTTTGTATAATAGTTTCTTATATGGACCACTATTACTTTAAAATAGAGATGATTTAGTTTACTTTAGTATTTATATTTTATTCCTTCTGTCGTGAGATCTAATACTATAGACTATTTAAAGTTTATATTTATCTATACCACTTAAGTCATAAAAATCCTATTGATTTATACTACTTGGCATTATGTGAGTTCGAACATTGCTTTTAGACGTTGAATCATTGTGTCTAGAGGTGCAGGTTATTACAATTGTTATCAGAGCCTAGGTTTAGGGTTACTTAGGGATCAGGTGTATATTGAGCGAACGTACCTATATATTTTAAAAATTATATTATATATGTACAACATGGATTCACCCATAAAATTACAGTAATGCTTACTATTATTTGAGAAAAATTGCTATAAATCCTATTTTCTTTAGGACTGAATCATTTTTTAAGACTTGGGTATAGCTGAGAATGAAGACTGTGCAAGACATGCAAAAGTCGTATGCTGACAGAAGATGCACCTAATTGGAATTCAATTTAGGGGACATGATTTTTGTGGAGGTCTCGCCACTAAGACATGATATGTGATTTGATAGTCCGAAAAAATTAACATAGATATTTATAGGGCCTTTTTCTATTTTGGAGAGAGTATGGAAGTTATCATATAGGATGAAGATTTTTGAAAAGTTGGCGGGCGGTCATGATGTTTTCCATGTGTCACACTTGCTAAAGCATTCACATAGTTCAACTACTATTGTCGAGACGAGTCAGTTAAAGAAGCTTTAACTGGAGAAAGTCACTTGTTAGACCTGCACCTACCTGCATTATTGAGAATGGGACCATGAGACTTCGAAATAAAGTAGTTAAACTAGTTAAAGTCCAATGGAGAAATGATTCGAAGTAGAGCACTTGGGAGCCAAAGGAGAAGTTAGAGTTTCCCATCCCTTACTTTTTTCCGACATGTTCCCCCTATTTTATTTGCTTAGTTAAATTAGGAATTTGAATGATGTGGCGTGCTTTGTTATGAGATTTATGTTTTGCTATATGACTTGATTTATTGCATACCATGTTGCATGTACATAGAAATTATCGATATATTTTAGGATATTTGCATCCATGCCTATATGTCATGATCTTGCATCCATATAGGAGTTGCATTAGTATTTATGCATTTATCACCTGCCATACTCATGACATATGTTGATTTAATGGATGAACATCATTTATTTGCACCTATTTTGCCATTGCTATATATTGTTATCTATATCCAAGTTATTATTGGTATCTATATGGGTAACCGATCATATTTTGATGAGAATGTAATGAATTTAATATGTTCAATATGAATTATTTAGATTGCTTTGTGTATGATGTGGTTTGAGTGCAGTATTGCACATACACTTGGTTGCGATTATATAGTTGATTCTACGAGTTACATTTTTACCATCTCTTGGAATTTCTTGGACAAAACTCTTTTAAGGGGGGAGAATGTAACAACTCGGATTTTCAATAAAATTAATTAATATTACCATTTTGGTAATATTACATAAGATAGAAAAACTGAAATTTTTACAAAATCAATTTTCCATTGCATTAAGAAGACTTTCTAGCCCAAATTCGTATATAAAACGTCGAAAGAAGACACCGAAAGAGGGAGATATATATTGTTTAAGTAATGCATTTTTAAAACAAAATGGGATAAGGACTGTAACGACCCAAAAAATTTTGGGTTTTAATAACGTATTTAACTGAATTTTTTGTGAAATTTTAAATAATAAAATTTGGAAATAAAAAATTTAATATTTGGAATACGTCTGGTAAATTTTCATTAGATTATATTGAAGTTTATTTTATTGGGTAATTCTGTTTCAATTTAAATCAGTTAATAATTGATGGTAATAAAGTTATTTCCAAACCTGAATATTTTTCTATAGTAAATTTTTAAATCCTCTTCTGGGTAAGACGTCATCTTTCGTTTTTTAAATTTGGATTTATATTGCTCAGTTTATCTTATTTCTGGTAAATTAGTAGCATTTTCGATACCGATTATCGACTTTTGATCAAATGATCGTACCACTGATATCAGTATATCGTTTTGATCGTCTCGTCGTGCTGATCTCAGCGGTATATTTGTTTCTGTATTTTGATACCCGGTACGCAACGGAAACAATAAAACGGTGTGTCGTATCGGTACCATAAATTGTGACCGTTAGCTTTCCTTTGCCTTTTCAAATTTGAACGTGAATCTCAAGCAATAAAATAAATTGCTTTAATAGCTTCCCAATCAATGTACAGCTGTTACATTCCCATCACTTAAATTTATATTTACAGCAGTACGTTTCTTTTGGCCCTCTCTCTCCTTGATTCATTATTATATAATCTAAAACCATTCGTTTCACTTCATTCTTTTCCTCCTCTCTGCCAATTTTCTTTCTCCCATCCTTCATTTTTCGGCTGGGCTTGAAAAAAGAAAAAAATATAATCGAAAGAAAAAAAAGCAAAGCATTTCTTTTTCTCTACCGAGCTTCCATTTTCCCCGATCTCCATCAGCCTCTCCTCTCGCACCCTCCTCTCTTTTGCTCGGTCGGACCTCAGTCGTGTGCGACCATCCACTCGAGGCCACCTGACCTCGTCCCTCACGCGAGCACACCCTTCGACGAAACAGCAGGCGCCTTCTTTTCTCTTCTTTATATAGGTACTATATATATTGTCTGTTTGTATAAGAATATAAACCTGTTTGTTTATATTTAAGTCATATAGGCTGTAGCCTATATATATAGAGTATATACAATCTGCTGTAATATGTTTTGAACCTATACTTTCATAAATTATATTTCTAAATCTTATGATATGTAGTAGCTTATTTGGGTTATATATATATACATTAGTTTATATAAATTTTAAATCTTTCAGTTAATATATATGGCTTCGGCCGCATTATTGTTTTACAAGTTGTATAAAATCATGTTGCTGTGTATACAAGTCTATGTATATATACTATAATAAAACATATTTATATTGATTTCATATTTAATATGGACCTTGATATTGTTGCTGATCTATACAAAGGGAAGTTTACAAAAATATTTGTAACATATATAAAAGAAAAAAAATACTGTAAGTTATATATATTGGATGTTACAAGTTTGTGTAGGTATATGCAAGCTCTGCTATTTATGAATATGAGTGTGGTTACATATATGAGTTATAGAAGTTACATATATAAGTATACAGGTGTGTGTTCTCTTATATATAAATAGTTTATACATATATTACTGTTAGCATAGTATATATGTTAGTGCATTTTATATGTAAAGTTGTTGTATTGTTAAACTAAGATGTATAATAGTTTAGTCTGCATATATAATTGAACAAGTTATATATATATGATATATTGATTTGCGCATGTAGATGTTTCTATACGTTATCAAGAGCTGTTGCTTTTAGGTGTACATATTATATTGTTTGTTTATTTTAAGTATAGTATACATATATATGACTTACTATTGTAATATGCATGCATATATACTTTATAACTATATTATCTGTTAGATATAAAAGTTTATAAACTATATATAATTTTGAATATACGTACCAGTTTATAAAAGTTCATTTGTTTTGCGTGTGAGTCTATGGTCTACATATTGTATATTAAGCTATATTAGTCATATATATATATATATATATATATGTTATCTCATTTCACATAAGTTTGTATATAACTAAAGTTATATAGGTTGTGTCAGAAGCTATATACTTATTAATATTCATATATGATATGTGTATGGTATATTATTTATGTTAGTTTAATTCATATATAATCTGTTCCAGTCAGTATATTATTATATAAAGCAAGGTATATAGGCACATTTGTTCACATCTAGTATAGATCCCGTTGTTGAAATATTATGTTAGTTCATATATATGGATAAGTTTAAAGTTGCAATTGTTGCTATTTATATGTGTATATATATAGGTTTTTAAAGTTATTTGTTTATTTTAAATTATAAGTTGCATATGATTTAATAATAACCTATATATATATATATATGAGTATTTATTTCAAAATGATATAATGTCTATATGTTTGATTTTTATATATATGTCTTAATTTTGAACAATGAGTTATACATAGTTATATATATATATATTAAATTTTACCCTTTATCTTCATTAATCCAGTTCTGATTGATTTCATCCATTCCTTGTTATCAGCTGTATTCGTCAAAATTCGTGCCAATCTTGCTTTGCTTTGGATTTCGTACTTGGATTCATAACCCATCTCATTCCTTCGTCTATACTCCCTAGCCTCTAAAGGTGAGCAATCACTCACGATTAACGTTCTTATATTTATTAAATTTAATTTCAACTGAAACGACAATTGAAATATGCTGCTGTTAGTTATTTACATTGCTATATATATGTTGCTATCTGTATTTATTCACTTGTGACATCTGACACCATTATCTGTTATTTTATTGATGATACATGCCTGTTATATTATTATCATATCTATTATCACTCTACAAGTTCCCTGTTAGTATAGAAATCACTATGGGTTGAAATGATACATACCCGAACGGACTTTAGACTAGGAGAAAATCGTTATGGGTTGAAATGATAAACCCAAGCGATTTCACTTGAATTGAATTTGGGATTGCGGGTTGAAATGATATCCACCCGTATATATTTAAATTACGGATTGAAATGATAAATATCCGTATACCTTGACCATAGGATAGAACTTTATACAGACACCGTTGGTTTATATATAAATAAGTTGAAAATGATTTCTATGGTTTTGAAAGAAATATATATATGGTTTTATTTAAATTTGAAAAATATTATGTATATGAATAAGTTTTAATACAAAATAGATTTAATAATAAGCTTTAGATTTAGTTAAGTTTGATTTAAGTAAAATACAATATGTTTAAGTATTTATTTAAAAAATATATTTTAAAAATAGATTTTTTTATAATGATTCTATAAGTTAAGGTTGGAAGATAAATCTGGATTTATTCGAAATTGTATTTAATTAAGAATTTTGTTTAATTTAATCGATTTGAAACTTATTGAATTTGAGGGTTTTAAGATATGATTGTATAACTTGATTTTGATTTAAAGTGATTAAATTGGATATTTCAAGTTTAAATAAATCGAAGGAAATATTTAGTCTAATGTAATTTAAGGCTATTTAAATGATATTAGATTTACTAAGTAAATATTTCAAAACTAAATAATAGTAAAGTGAATTTGATATATATATATATAAAGTTATCAAATTTAGTTTTGAAAATATATAATATTTAAAGCTTTGAAATATATTGAAATGGTTATTGAGAAATTGAATTTACTGAAATTGATAATTTGAGATTAAGTTAAATTTGGATTTTGGAATTGGAGTTGATTTGGAATTGATTTGGGAAAGTTGAGGAAGTTATTTTATTGTATAAAGTATTTTATTATCTAACCTGTTTAAGTGGTGGAGGTTATGTTCAAAGTTATGAATTCCAAAGTATTATGTTTTGAAAGTGTTAAAATTTCAAGTGTTTGGTTTCGAAAGTGTTATAACTTTGAAAGCGCTATGATTTTGGAATGGGATATATTTGAAATGAAATGGTATTTTGGGTTTGAAGTATAAATTAATTTGAAATGACCACGGTGTTATAATTACGTTTGGTTTTTAATAGTTCCACGGATCCTTAGAGGATGATTATCCCAAACATCCTTTAAGTTATTTGTATTTTAGTTGATATTTCACTTGAGTTGGATTTATTGATATAAGAATGTTAATCCTGACTCGAGTGTTTTGTGTTTTGCTTTACACTCGGGTCAGACTGAGTGATACATCATTTGAGACTCACCTTTTGAGTTTGGAGCTTCGCTTGGAGATCCAACTATCGATTCAGCTTTCAGCTTTTCCAGTTGATTTGTTCGGAGAGGTCATCTGTTCGTACTAAAGACTTCACTGTATTCGAGATATTCTGTTGTATTTTATTTCATATTATGTTGTTTATATAGTAGCTTCATGAACTACTATTTATTAATCTATTCCGCTGCATTCTGTTAGAATACTCTGTGTCTGTGATTCTATGATTCTTTTATTTACAGTATATGCTGAGTTTTGCCAAATTTAAATTAACAATCTGATATTTTGAGCAATTCAAGTCCGACATATGCGGATGCGAATGGTTGAAATACCAGGTCGTTACAGTTGGTATCGGAGCTCTGGTTTTAGGCAAAACTCAACATACGGGGTAGATTTAATTACGGAATCACCTTCTTTCAAGCTTGAATTCCTTCCTCTTCAATTTGGGTTTCCTTTGAATTTTGGAACGCTCCCACTTGTTCTGAAATCCATTCTTGTCTCCCCTATTTGAATTTTTTTGATTTTGGAGCATCTCATAACTCCACTTCGAATGATCTCTATAAAAATCGGTGAACCCGCCAATCTTTGAATGATTTGTAAAGGGGTGAAACTCCTTTACAACGACATCGATTCACCAAAGATGTCTACATCATCGGTTAAGATGCTGCCATCTCTTGTTATGCCGAAGTCTATCTTTGGCAATCGAATGTCGATTTTCCTTAGATTTCCGCATCGATTATATTCCTGAAGTCACGGTTGACCCGGTTAAGGTCGCCCGCGATTTGTATAAGTATATCCATCTTCTATTTTGTAATTTAATTACCTCATCTTCGTTCGAGCCTATCTTCGAATCAGAATTCTATTTGATTTAAGTTCCTCTAATTGAAATCCCTATCTTTTTTTGAAATCCATTGAAAAATCGGGCTTGTTTGTATTTTAGAAATTGTTTATATATCGAAATTATTATTTTGATAAGTATGATTATATTCTATATATAAAAGTGAAAATGTTTCGATAAGGATTATATACCTTTTTAAAACTAGAATTTGAAGTTTCGAAAGGATTTGAATTTTGAAAATTATATATGAAATTGGTTTATATAAAAAAATGATTTATAACTGAAGGGTTTTGAATTTGAAATTTGAGAAACTAAACTCAAGTGTTTTGAAAATTTATTTTAAGATTTTGAAAATATATAATAATACGATTTGAAAGTATTTTCTGAATAAGAAATGTTTCAAATGACCTCAATTGAGTTTCAATGATTTTGAAGAAATTTCAAAGAAGTTTTCAAGAAAATAGAAGTCCAAAACTCACTTTTGTCGTTGGAAAATAATTTCGATGATGAGTGCACGCATCATCGACATTGATTTTCGAGTTTCAGAGTGGGGGATAGGCCACTTTAGTAGCTTTGCTATTCGAGTGATTTTGTGAAACCAATTTTGATTTCAAGTTCCGAAGTATGATTTGATATTCGAAAGATATATGTATATATATTTGAAACAGTTCGAAGTGAGTCCGGTGTTCAGTCCTCGAGTTTCGGATTTGATTTGGAATAACCCTATCTTTTGAAATTGATTTACTGATTTGTTGTTGATTTCCAACTCTCGGAATGAAATTTAATTTCTCTGACAATTTTGAATGTTCGAACACTTCCAAATCGAGGTTTAATTTTCAAAGATAAGTAATTTCGAAAAGTACAAATTAATTGATAAAGTATATAGGTTTGAAACTGTTTGGTTAAGTAAATGAATAAGACTATTTGAATTATACTAATATGAAACTTAGTTTTGAAATGTTTTGAATAAAATTTAGTTTAAATGTTTTAAGTTAGTATCATCTTTTATAAAACTATATATAATAATTTTCAAGAGGTAAAGTAGATCTTTCAAATAAAAGTAAATAGTCTAAAAGGATTTAAAGGGAGGGTTATAAACTTGGTTATGATTATGGGTATAATTGATTTTGAAAAATATTTGGTTTCGAAAATAGATTGGAATTTAAAACCCAGTATATATATGGTGATTTGGAAATGAATTTGTTGACCTAAATTAGGTTTATTTGGGAACTAGGATTATTTTTCTAAACCTATTATTTTGGAAACTTTGGAATTGAAGATATTTAGTTTGGAAGAAATAATTTGGTGAAATCGTATATGATTTTGAAACTGAAATTATATTAAACGAATTGAAATTGAGAACCTTATTTTACTAAATACTTGATTTGGGAGTTATCCAACTTATATAAAACAGATTTGTATAAGCATGATGTTGATTTGAAAACTATTGATTTGGAAAGGTACTCGATTTGAAAAGCGAAATCTTATATAATCGAAGTCTATATAAGTGTGATTTTATATACTATTGATTTGGAAAGTATTCGATTTGAAAATGAAATCTTATATATAATGGACTTTATATAAGTATGATATTTGAAATTGATTTGAAAGGGTACTATATGATATATAGTTCGAAGTAAAGATATGGAAAGTGCCTTCTGCTTGATATCCAATTTGTGGCCACATCTTGGATTCATTCTATCGATATTATTCTCTCTGATTTGGGTTTTCCGGATATGATACTCGAGTGTCCATCGAATTCCATGGCGTAACCCATGGTCTTACGAACTCGACTGCATAGCATAATTCGCAAGGTAGTGATTGCTTAAAAGGTACGGATGTTTCCTGGGGGATCCAGACGTAACCATTGTGTAACTGCAATCTATGGTCGTTTAGTAGCGTAATCCGCAAGGCAGAGATTGCTTAAAGGGTACAGATGTTTCCTAGGGGATCCAGGCGTAACCATTGTGTATCCACGGTCTACAGGTTTTTGTCGTAGCATAATCCGCAAGGCAGAGATTGCTTAAAGGGTACGGATGTTTCCTGGGGTATCCAGGCGTAATCATTGTGTATCCGCGGTCTATAGTTTTTGTTATCTTGGCAAAATTCGCAAGGTAGTGAATGCTTAAAAGGTACGGATGTTTCCTGGAGGACCCAGGCGTAACCATTGTGTATCTACGATCCATAATTTGATTCATTGATTTGTTTGGATTGTACTTTCCATATCAGTTTTGAAGGGTTTTCAAGTATTTTCACTGGGTGTTGAAACATGTCTACTAAGTACTTGGAGAATTCTAGCTTTGCGCCTGATCAACGCATAGCCAGAGTCTGCAAGAACGAGGATAAACTTGTGAGACATCGAGTTATAAAAGTATTTTCGAAAGGAAAAATTATTTCGATATAAAAGTATTTTATTATAAAAGTATTTTTTCAACAAAGGAATTCTGTATTAATATTTGAAATTAAAACTCTTATGGTTCTAAATTAATTATTCGTGCCCGATACTATTCTTTTGAATCTACCTTATCTGCTCAGCTTTATTTATTCACCTATATTCTGTTTTCCCGATTCTACCTTCTTTTCCTTTTTGAATATATCCTTTTAAAATATTGTTTATTTATATACTACATGGTTTAATAGTAAATTTTTAGTGTTAAAAGTATTTTAGGAGTTATTGATTAAATCAAACATATTTAAAGTAAATGATTACTGATTTATTTGAAAAGTATCTTGAGATAAAAATTTATTAATTTATGAATTATGGATTTAATGTTTTCAATAGCTTCTTTGTAAAAATAAGTAATGGTGTAACTAATTATTTTCAAATAGTTTTCATATATTTATAAAGGTGTTATTTAAACATATAAATGGTATTTATAAAGGAAGCAAGAAATTTTACAAATGGGTTTTGAAAAGTATTAAAGCATTAAAGAAAATTGAATTTCAAATGACGTTTTCAAATTAATATTTCGAGTAAAATTTATATAGTTTTAAATTAATTGTTTATCCTTGTCTTTCAATCTTTTTTTTCTAGTAGTTTCTATTCTCCTACCTCCTTCCTTTTCGGGGATGAAAAGTTTTGAATGGGGGAGAGTGTAACGACCCAAAATTTTTAATGGGTTTTAACAACGTATTTAACTGATTTTTTTGTGAAATTTTAAATAATAAAATTTTGAAATAAAAAATTTAATATTTGGAATACGTCTATTTTAAGATAGCAACCGGTAAATTTTCATTAGATTATACTGAAGTTTATTTTATTAGGTAATTCTGTTTCAATTTAAATCAGTTAATAATTGATGGTAATAAATTTATTTCCAAACCTGAATATTTTTCTATAGAAAATTTCTAAATCCTCTTCTGGGTGAGACATCATCTTTCATTTTTCAAATTTGGACTTATATTGCTTAGTTTATCTAATTTCTAGTAAATTAGCAGCATTTTCGGTACCGATTATCGACTTTTGATCGAATGATCGTACCACTGATATCAGTATATCATTTTGATCGTCTCGTCATGTTGATCTCAGCGGTATATTTGTTTCTGTATTTTGATACCTGGTACGCAATGGAAACAATAAAACGGTGCATCGTATCGGTACCATAAATTGTGACCGTTAGCTTTCCTTTGCCTTTTTAAATTTGAACGTGAATCTCAAGCAATAAAATAAATTGCTTTAATAGTTTCCCAATCAATGTACAGCTATTACATTCCCATCACTTAAATTTATATTTATAGCGGTACGTTTCCTTTGGCCCTCTCTCTCCTTGATTCATTATTATATAATCTGAAACCATTCGTTTCACTTCATTCTTTTCCTCTTCTCTGCAAATTTTCTTTCTCCCATCCTTCTCTTCCCCTTCCTTCATTTTTCGTCTGGGCTTGAAAAAAGAAAAAAATATAACCGAAAGAAAAAAAAGCAAAGCATTTCTTTTTCTCTACCGAGCTTCCATTTTCCTCGATCTCCATCAGCCTCTCCTCTCGCACCCTCCCCTCTTTTGCTCGGTCGGACCTCAGTCATGTGGGACCATCCACTCGAGGCCACCTGACCTCGATCTTCACACGAGCACACCCTTCGACGAAACAGCAGGCGCCTTCTTTTCTCTTCTTTATATAGGTACTATATATATATTGTCTGTTTGTATAAGAATATAAACCTGTTTGTTTATATTTAAGTCATATAGGCTGTAGCCTATATGTATAGAGTATATACAATCTGCAGTAATATGTTTTGAACCTATACTTTCATAAATTATATTCTAAATCTTATGATACGTAGTAGCTTATTTGGGTTATATATATATATATACATTAGTTTATATAAATTTTAAATCTTTCAGTTAATATATATATGGCTTCGGCCGCATTATTGTTTTACAAGTTGTATAAAATCATGTTGTTGTGTATACAAGTCTATGTATATATACTATAATAAAGCATATTTATATTGATTTCATATTTAATATGGACCTTGATATTGTTGCTGATCTATACGAAAGGTAGTTTACAAAAAGATCTGTTACATATATAAAAGAAAAAAATACTATGAGAGCCCGCAAACCCGTACCCCTTGAATCGACACTATTCTCCAACATATCGACTCAAAGTGAACAGAAATACGAACCATTAGGCTTAAAGAAGAAGAAGGTAGAAGAAGAGAAAACAAACAACAATAGAATCTAACCATCGCAGCGGAATAAAATATAATAGATAACAACTGATCTTTACACAAAAGAAAATACATCTGTTTATACATTACACCATCAGAGTCCAGAATCAGAGTATAATACAATCAACATCACAATTCAGGACAGTTATAATAACTTGTCCCACAAACAGAATACACAACATACACAACACAGCGGAATATACATCATATACGTGTGATACGTCTCGCCATACAGCTCGTCTCCTGAGCCCCCCAGCATCCTATCCTATATCAGTAATACTCGGTCTGACCCGAGCATTATAATAAAATAACACCCGAGTCAGTCTGGAAAACCAGCGTGAGAAACACACTCAATTGGATTATTAAAGTTTTCCAAACCCTTTGAAATCAAAAGCATTTCGTAAGACCACACCACAAATAAACATGTCGAGTTTTTACTTTACGATAGCCAAAACACTTTCTTATCAAAATCCTCTGATATTATAATAGTGTCTATATACAAATACTTATTCAAATAGTTGAAATTGTTACATGATTAAATTCCAGCATTGTAACATCCCGTATTTTTAAGCCATTGAATTTGAACATTTAATTCATTTTAAATGTTTAATATGGGTTTAAGATTTATTTTGAACTAAAAAAAGAATTGGTTTAAACTAAAATAACAAGTGATAATTTCAGAAGATCGCCTGGTTTAATAGACGAGTTAAATTAGCCTTCCGGGGCGCAGTCTCGGAATTCGACGAAACCAGTTCCATTGGATCCGTAATAGTTAGTTATTATCGGATTTCAATTTTCGTAGCTATCGGAGTTGTCGTTTGACCGTGGCAGCTCGAAACGCATCGAAATCGATTTAACCGATTTAATTTTAAATTGACCGTTTAATTCCGTATCTTGTGCATACGATCGAATTAGCTTACGAAACCTGTTCCATTGTGTTCGGAATGCTGAAAAACCCTAGAATCGCCTGTCGGAACGTGTAGTTTGGAGTTCGTGTGCGTAGGATGTTAAATTGAGAATTTGATCAATTAAATAATAATAATATATATATATATATATTAACGTTTTATACCAAACCCTAGTTATTAGGGTGGCCGCCGTCTCTTTTCGTTCTATGGCCGAAAATGATTATCCTTCTTCCTCCAAAATCTCCTAATCCACTCATTATTTGCCAAACTTTTCAATTGGGAAATCGACGAGCTCGAAGAGAACTTGAGATCTAACGGTCATGATGGGTTATGGTTTGTTATTGGTGAAGTTTTTGACCTCCGTTCATCATACGTTCGCACGCGATGTACGTCACCGTAGGGTGTTCGAGTTCTTCCGGGTTGAAGGTGTTGAGGGAGCTCTCGATGGCCGTTTGTGTGGTGGTCCCCGATCGAGTTGGATGCGACGTTAGAGGCGCGATTTCGAAACCCTAATCGATGATGATGGGTTTGTTTCCGTTCGAGTGTGCTCCTGATGCCTGCGTGGGGAAGACTAGATGAGCGGCCTAGATTTGGATTGCTATTTTCACGGCCAGGATTTAATGAGGTGTAAAAAAAAAGGAAAAGAGAGAGATTGTTTTAAATTTATTTCAAAGCTTTAAAATTTAATATCTTTTTCATACGACATCAGATTCGAATGAAATTTGCGGCGCTGGAATCGCAGAGTCGAGCGCTACATGATGGTGCAGATCCGAAGTCATTCCGGACAAGTAGAAATTTGGGTTAAATCGAACGTTGTTTGATTTAATTTAAAATTTCGAACACTCGCCGAAACTCAAGGTGAGTTATTCTCACTCACATCTGGATGCTAGGCATTTCAAATAATTGATATTTAAATATCTGTGTGATTGGTTGTTTATAACTGCTGTTATCAGTCTGGATTGATATTTATATTTCGATGTGCTAATATTTGTGATGCAGGGAGAAACAGGTTGGAGGGATCCAACTGGATTCCTCACAATGTAGCAATTATTTTATAATTGATAGTGATACCTGTTTATATGTTGTGATTGATAAATCTGGAAGTTTAATTGTACTATGAAATTGTTGTATAAAGTATAATCACAGAATTTAATTATAAATGGATAAATTGTGTTTTTACGAAATAAAATGAATTGTTAAATTTAGAATTTCAAAGAATAAAATTTGAAATCGGATTTGAAAAGAAAAATGTAAATTGGGTCAAATTGGGATTTTGAATATAATGGGAAGTTTATGAAATGGGTAAATGGAAAGTATAGTTTTCTGGAAATTAAATTTATGAAATTATAAATTGTTTAAAATAACGATGTTTATTTTAATAATGGCTAATGTTATCCGAAAATTAAAAATATGTTAAATGGAGTTTCCAACTATAAATTAACAAGTTCAAATGAAAAATAGAATGTTTTGAAATGCCGTATTTCATTGGAATTTAATTAAGTGAATTTGAAATTTGGCTTCCATTGAAAATTCACCAAAATGTTTAAACTATATTTAAAAATGAATTTCCGGAAATGAAAAATTGTGATTTAACTTCGGAGGAAGTTATAGTTAAGTATGGAATTGGAAATTTATGTTGAAATCATAAATTGACTTGAAATAAATCAGTGGATTTATATGAAAGAGTACTTTGAAATGTTTTGAAACGGGAAAGTGTTTCCCTGGGAAAAACCAAGTAAATGTTTATAAAAAGATTTTATTTAACTAAAGGTTAAGTTTTAAATCGTTTTAAAAAGTATTTTTAAGAAATCATTATTTTTAAAGAAATAAATTAATAATTTTAATTACCGTAATAATTTGGGAGTATATTAGCAATTATTTTTACAAATGGATTTATTTAAAAGTTGGTTTTAGCTTAAGTTGTTAAAATTAGCATTTTTCTTCTTATAACGCTATTTTGAATTTAGTTAAACTAAAACCCTTATTTTTAAAATCAAAGTTTATGTGTTAATAACTAGTTTTCTTCACATATTTTAAATTTATATTTTGAGTAAATAAATAGAAGTAATTTTCATATTTTAAAGTATATTTCAGTATAAAGTATTTTTAACTGTTTTAAATGCAAATTGTTTTATACTTGGTTATTCCCGATGGGAATAAAGGGTAAAAGATTTACCTTGTAAAGGAAGAGTGGAAAATTGTTTTCAAATGAGTTTTGAAAATGTGAAAATATATCTTTGAAAGATATTAGAAGAAAATAAATAATATGGAGATTATTTATTGTGTGATGGATGTGTATGGATGTTTGTGAACATTAATTAATAGTTAAATCACCGACTATCAATATTGGCCAAATGCGCTGATCGTTTCAAAGAGACCGGGATCGAGTTTCCGTATACCGGGATTCTAGGTCTGGAGACTCGAATACCACTTCGATTCGGTTTGTACGTTTCGTGTAACGTGTTCGGAGTCGAAGATGGAGCAGTGAAGTGCAACGGCTAGTCGCTACTAATCCTGAGGATATTTCCAAAATGGATGTAGTAGGAGTAGTGCCTTCGGTTCCGTTCGGACCCGGGACGGACTTGTATGGACGAATGCTTTCGTGACATCGTCAGGTGGACGATGGGCATTCAAAGTGAAATGTTCTGTAAAGGTAACGCTAAGCCTCAAGCCTCATCAACCGGGAATGACTGAAAATCAGGGGATATGCAGCAAGGCTTCGTGGGTAGCCCCCACTTGAGAGTAAGGTCATCCCTGTCTAGATGTCCCTTTTATTTCGGCTTAGTGGTGCAGTTGCTGATCACAACCGTGGGGTGATTTTACTTGGAATTATCCAGTAAGGGATGATTCCGGTCTTGTGTTGCAGGGGAGCGGGCGTACTCCTCGGTACTGTGATCCAGGCCACGTACTGTGACAGGTGGTACCCCAGTGCCTAGTCATTCGTTGGAAATACATTTTCCCTACGTGCTTTGTACGCGTTTTGTTTGTATACCTAGTATGCTGGAATTTAATCATGTAACAATTTCAGCTATTTGAATAAGTATTTGTATATAGACACTATTATAATATCAGAGGATTTTTATAAAAAGTGTTTTAGCTATCGTAAGGTAAAAACCCGACATGTTTATTTGTGGCGTGGTCTTACGAGATGCTTTTGTTTTCAAAGGATTTTTGAAACTTTAATAATCAGTTTGGATGTATTTATGATGCGCTGGTATTCCAGACTGACTCGGGTGTTATTTTATTATAATGCTCGGGTCAGACCGAGTATATTTACAGGATAGGTTGCTATGGAGCTCAGGAGAGGAGCTGGAGTTCGAGACGTATTTCTCGTACTTGTATTATTCCGCTGCTGTGATTGTTGAGATTGTTTGACTGGTTATGATTGGTTGTATTGATATACTCTGATGATGATGTATTGTATATAAACAGATATAGTTTTGATTTGTGTAAAGTTCTGTTCTATATATTATATTTTATTCCGCTGCGACTGTGAGGTTTTGTTGTTGTTTAGTTCTTTCTTATTCTTTTACAATCTGTCTTTTCCGGCATTCGATCGTCGGCATATTATACTGTTGAGTATTTTGTGTTGATTTTCGAGGGTCGTGAAGGGCGGGTCGTCACACATGGTATCAGAGCTTAGGTTGGCGACAACCTAGGCTTTGGTGGGGAAATTTCTCATTTTCAATAGAGTCAATAGTACTCTATTATGAGTTGAGTGTATTAATAGCTATGAGAGCGTACTTGTTAGTGAATATAAAATTGTTTTTATACTGTGTTGACTTATCGGTTGAGCGTTTATGAATTCTGGTCGGTATGGGAAGTACAACCGTATCGATAGGGGTTTCTAAACTCTTGAACAAGATAAACCGACATAGTATTGTTTTTAAAGTGGGTAAATGAAATAATTTTACCCAAAATTTTATTTTGATATAAAGAAATAAGTTTTCTAAATTATATATATATTGGATGTTTGTTTGGGTGTTTCTTCTTTAATCAAATAAGAAATTAAAATATGATTTAAAATTTGAAATGATTTATAAGCAAATAAGCATTTGAAATATTAAAATGGTTTATAACTAAACAGAATTTACTGGATATGGTTTAAGTAAGAAGAAGTATAATTAAAATTTGATTTAAACCAAAATTTTGATTCCAAAATTTTTGGGAAGGGTTTTAAATTGAATTTGATTGAAATTTTGGGAATGTTGAAATGTTTTCCAAAGGTTTTGAAGTTAATGATGGAGCATATTTTGGAAAATATTTTCGAATGGAAATTGATTTGAGGTGAATTTTGGAAGTGGAAAGCACTGAACTCACTGCAGTCGCTGGAAAATAATCCTGATGATGCTGGCCACATCATCAGAATTCATTTTCGAGTTTCTAAAGTGATGGATTGCTTCCGAGGTGATTGGTTAAGATATTTGTTTACACTTGTTTTATATACAAGTTGTTTTTACTATTTCAAAGGAGAAAACTGTTTTGGTAAAACCTGATTGTTTTGGGATTTGGTATTTGATTTGAATATCAAAAGAGAAATGTGTTGATTTTTTTTATTTCAAATTGGTTTTGAAATAAATCCGGGTAAATTGAATTCTAGGAATTCTGTTAAAATAAAAATGTGGAAGTTGAAATAAATCAACTATAATTTTGAAAGGAAAGTTGATTTAAGTGAGAAAGGAAGGATGGAAATTTTAATCCTGAAATTAAAATTTAATTTGGGTAAATGGAAGTAAATGAAGTTATTGAAGTGAATAGAAGTTGAATTTAACTTGGAATAAGTTTAGTAAAATTGAGAATTGGGATTAAATTGGGTTGGGTTAAGTTGAAAATAAAATAACTTTGTAATTATGGGTCGTTGTGTAACAAATTGTACCCATAAGCTATTAAGTGTTATATTTATAATCTGGAATTGTGTATTTAAAATTTGCAAAGGATTAAGGTGAAGTAAAAATTTGTATCCTTAAGAATTCAGAGATGCATATGTATAGAAATTGTAATTGTGATTATAAGATGTAAATGGATTAAAATGAGCAATGTAAACTTAGAAATAAATAAGTTGATGAACCTAAAGATGGAAAATTTGGGTGTAAACCCAAGTAAAGTGGAATTATAATCACAAATGGGAGATAGTTGAATGGTATAGTGACTTCAAACTTAATCCTAAATGAAATGTAAAGTAAGATGAGGTAAAGTGAGATATAAAAGATGTGAATGAACTTAAATAGTAAATAAGTTTTTAACTTAGTTATGGAAGAATAAATTGAATTGAAATGAAATCCGAAATATCAGATGCATCATAAACAATATTGAATGGAATTCAATTCTTATTTAAGTAGTAAAGAAGTGGGTTAAATGAAATTTGACTAAATAAAATTTAGTTAAACTTGGAATAAATTTGGATAAGAATCAAATAGAAAGGGAATTTGGTTTAGTTGATATGATGTTGAATGAAGTAAATGCTTACTCAATTAAGTCCAAAATGATTGTTTGGAAATAAATTAGCTAAATTAAATGGGATGTGTATGGTAATGAATAGAATTTTGATAGTTTGGTCAAAATTTGAAAGGTTAATAAAAATCCAGTTGTTGAATGAAATTTAAGTTTGGTAATAAATGTTGGAAGTGAGAATGTGTAATGGGATTAGATTATAATAGTGATGGTTTGAATTGTAAATAAAATTCAAATAAGAGGAATAATTTAAATGGTCTCTTTGTTGATAAAATAAATCTAAAATGGATTGGATAAATAAACGAAGAGCATTAAACTTTGTAAATGAATTGAAATTGGTTGAATGAGAATCAGATGGAAATAAAATTAAATAGATAATGGTAATATTGTGAAACTACTTAAGCAAATTGAAAGAAACAAATGATTGTGGATGAGCTTTATTAAGAAATTTGAATGGAATTTGTTGGATAATAAAATTGAATTGAAAGTGAAATGATATTCATTAATTATTGTGGTAAATTAAGAATGTATGAGTTGAATATAACCCAGGATCGAATGATATTAATATAAACTTGAATTTGGTTAATGGAAATAAAGATGTAAGGAAAATGTAATTTAACAATTACATTGGAAAGAGAAAATATTTGGTTTGTGAACCTTGTAATGGAATAAAATTTATATGAATCCAAGTTGGAAATAATTTTAAATGGTTATAAGCTTAAGTGGCAATTGTTTTGCTTGAATGACATGGAAATTTGCATGTATTTGCAATTGAGTGTTTAAAAGCAATTGGAATTGAATTGTGAATAAATTGATATGAATGGGAACCCAATTCAAAGAGTTTTGTATATGAATGCAAGTGAATTGGTTAAGAATAGCAAATGAAATTGATTTTGAATCAATTAGAATGAATTGACCTTTTAATAAGTGATTTTGAATATGGATGGAAATGGATCATGACAGAAATGCGAATGTTTCCAGTTTAAAATAAAATTTGATTACAAATCAAATTGGAAATGTAAGTTAAAACAAAAATGTAAGTAAGGCATATATTAATCATATTGAAATAAAAATGAATTGGTTGTAATAAATATGAATGGTATATAGTAAACTTGAATGTAAATCATTCAAGTGAAATAAAATGAAGTTGGACTTGATAAGAAATTAAAAAAAAGTGATTTAAATCTTTGGATTGTTGAAAATATAGTGACATTGTTAAACTATGAAATTTGAGTTTGTAAAGCGAGTTAAAATGATGTCAGCATTGTGAAATTGGTTTATAAAGATGGTTAGCTTGCATTTATATTGGAAATGCTAATGAAATGTTCTTATCTTTGAAATTTGATGAGTTTGTTGAGTATAGTACAGGTGCGGGAGGCGTTCGAGAGAGTTGGAGCGCGTATATGCGTTATATTAGCCGCTCGCTATTAAAAAAAATTTGCTAAAAAGGTACGCCTACGCAAAAATAATTGGGAATTGATATATATTGTGATATATTTTGGTTTCCGGCCATGTGAGCCGATGTATATATATTTGTGTATCCTGCGATATCGCAGAAGCTCCTCCGTACAAAGGAGACTCCGCCAAAATTTTCCAGAAATTTTGGGAGTTAGAAAATTTTTGGGGTTTTTGGGAAAATTTATTAATAAGTAAAGTTATTTTTGGAAGCAAATGTTAAAATACAGGCTTTAGAGTAGATAAACCAAATGGTTTTGAAATGGAGTTGAAACCTTTTGGGAAAGTGAATATAAGTTTTTAACTAAGCAAATTGGGTAAGTAAATGGGTTGGGAAGTATGTTCCTACCTTAGCAAATTTCGGGGACGAAATTTTTATAAGGGGGGAGGAATGTAACATCCCGTATTTTTAAGCCATTGAATTTGAACATTTAATTCATTTTAAATGTTTAATATGGGTTTAAGATTTATTTTGAACTAAAAAAAGAATTGGTTTAAACTAAAATAACAAGTGATAATTTCAGAAGATCGCCTGGTTTAATAGACGAGTTAAATTAGCCTTCCGGGGCGCAGTCTCGGAATTCGACGAAACCAGTTCCATTGGATCTGTAATAGTTAGTTATTATTGGATTTCAATTTTCGTAGCTATCGGAGTTGTCGTTTGACCGTGGCAGCTCGAAACGCATCGAAATCGATTTAACCGATTTAATTTTAAATTGATCGTTTAATTCCGTATCTTGTGCATACGATCGAATTAGCTTACGAAACCTGTTCCATTGTGTCCGGAACGCTGAAAACCCCTAGAATCGCCTGTCGGAACGCGTAGTTTGGAGTTCGTGTGCGTAGGATGTTAAATTGAGAATTTGATCAATTAAATAATAATAATATATATATATATTAACGTTTTATACCAAACCCTAGTTATTAGGGTGGCCGCCGTCTCTTTTCGTTCTATGGCCGAAAACGATTATCCTTCTTCCTCCAAAATCTCCTAATCCACTCATTATTTGCCAAACTTTTCAATTGGGAAATCGACGAGCTCGAAGAGAACTTGAGATCTAACGGTCATGATGGGTTATGGTTTGTTATTGGTGAAGTTTTTGACCTCCGTTCATCATACGTTCGCACGCGATGTACATCACCGTAGGGTGTTCGAGTTCTTCCGGGTTGAAGGTGTTGAGGGAGCTCTCGATGGCCGTTTGTGTGGTGGTCCCCGATCGAGTTGGATGCGACGTTAGAGGCGCGATTTCGAAACCCTAATCGATGATGATGGGTTTGTTTCCGTTCGAGTGTGCTCCTGATGCCTGCGTGGGGAAGACTAGATGAGCGGCCTAGATCTGGATTGCTATTTTCACGGCCAGGATTTAATGAGGTGTAAAAAAAAAGAGATTGTTTTAAATTTATTTCAAAGCTTTAAAATTTAATATCTTTTTCATACGACATCAGATTCGAACGAAATTTGCGGCGTTGGAATCGCAGAGTCGAGCGCTACGTGATGGTGCAGATCCGAAGTCATTCCGGGCAAGTAGAAATTTGGGTTAAATCGAACGTTGTTTGATTTAATTTAAAATTTTGAACACTCGCCGAAACTCAAGGTGAGTTATTCTCACTCACATCTAGATGCTAGGCATTTCAAATAATTGATATTTAAATATCTGTGTGATTGGTTGTTTATAACTGCTGTTATCAGTCTGGATTGATATTTATATTTCGATGTGCTAATATTTGTGATGCAGGGAGAAACAGGTTGGAGGGATCCAACTGGATTCCTCACAATGTAGCAATTATTTTATAATTGATAGTGATACCTGTTTATATGTTGTGATTGATAAATCTGGAAGTTTAATTGTACTGTGAAATTGTTGTATAAAGTATAATCACAGAATTTAATTATAAATGGATAAATTGTGTTTTTACGAAATAAAATGAATTGTTAAATTTAGAATTTCAAAGAATAAAATTTGAAATCGGATTTGAAAAGAAAAATGTAAATTGGGTCAAATTGGGATTTTGAATATAATGGGAAGTTTATGAAATGGGTAAATGGAAAGTATAGTTTTTTGGAAATTAAATTTATGAAATTATAAATTGTTTAAAATAACGATGTTTATTTTAATAATGGCTAATGTTATCCGAAAATTAAAAATATGTTAAATGGAGTTTCCAACTATAAATTAACAAGTTCAAATGAAAAATAGAATGTTTTGAAATGTCGTATTTCATTGGAATTTAATTAAGTGAATTGGAAATTTGGCTTCCATTGAAAATTCACCAAAATGTTTAAACTATATTTAAAAATGAATTTCCGGAAATGAAAAATTTGTGATTTAACTTCGGAGGAAGTTATAGTTAAGTATGGAATTGGAAATTTATGTTGAAATCATAAATTGACTTGAAATAAATCAGTGGATTTATATGAAAGAGTACTTTGAAATGTTTTGAAACGGGAAAGTGTTTCCCTGGGAAAAACCAAGTAAATGTTTATAAAAAGATTTTATTTAACTAAAGGTTAAGTTTTAAATCGTTTTAAAAAGTATTTTTAAGAAATCATTATTTTTAAAGAAATAAATTAATAATTTTAATTACCGTAATAATTTGGGAGTATATTAGCAATTATTTTTACAAATGGATTTATTTAAAAGTTGGTTTTAGCTTAAGTTGTTAAAATTAGCATTTTTCTTCTTATAACGCTATTTTGAATTTAGTTAAACTAAAACCCTTATTTTTAAAATCAAAGTTTATGTGTTAATAACTAGTTTTCTTCACATATTTTAAATTTATATTTTGAGTAAATAAATAGAAGTAATTTTCATATTTTAAAGTATATTTCAGTATAAAGTATTTTTAACTGTTTTAAATGCAAATTGTTTTATACTTGGTTATTCCCGATGGGAATAAAGGGTAAAAGATTTACCTTGTAAAGGAAGAGTGGAAAATTGTTTTCAAATGAGTTTTGAAAATGTGAAAATATATCTTTGAAAGATATTAGAAGAAAATAAATAATATGGAGATTATTTATTGTGTGATGGATGTGTATGGATGTTTGTGAACATTAATTGATAGTTAAATCACCGACTATCAATATTGGCCAAATGCGCTGATCGTTTCGAAGAGACCGGGATCGAGTTTCCGTATACCGGGATTCTAGGTCTGGAGACTCGAATACCACTTCGATCCGGTTTGTACGTTTCGTGTAACGTGTTCGGAGTCAAAGATGGAGCAGTGAAGTGCAAGGGCTAGTCGCTACTAATTCTGAGGATATTTCCAAAATGGATGTAGTAGGAGTAGTGCCTTCGGTTCCGTTCGAACCCGGGACGGACTTGTATGGACGAATGCTTTCGTGACATCGTCAGGTGGACGATGGGCATTCAAAGTGAAATGTTCTGTAAAGGTAACGCTAAGCCTCAAGCCTCATCAACCGGGAATGACTGAAAATCAGGGGATATGCAGCAAGGCTTCGTGGGTAGCCCCCACTTGAGAGTAAGGTCATCCCTGTCTAGATGTCCCTTTTATTTCGGCTTAGTGGTGCGGTTGTTGATCATAACCGTGGGGTGATTTTACTTGGAATTATCCAGTAAGGGATGATTCCGGTCTTGTGTTGTAGGGGAGCGGGCGTACTCCTCGGTACTGTGATCCAGGCCACGTACTGTGATAGGTGGTACCCCAGTGCCTAGTCATTTGTTGGAAATCCATTTTCCCTACGTGCTTTGTACGCGTTTTGTTTGTATACCTAGTATGCTGGAATTTAATCATGTAACAATTTCAGCTATTTGAATAAGTATTTGTATATAGACACTATTATAATATCAGAGGATTTTTATAAAAAGTGTTTTAGCTATCGTAAGGTAAAAACCCGACATGTTTATTTGTGGCGTGGTCTTACGAGATGCTTTTGTTTTCAAAGGATTTTTGAAACTTTAATAATCAGTTTGGATGTATTTATGATGCGTTGGTATTCCAGACTGACTCGGGTGTTATTTTATTATAATGCTCGGGTCAGATCGAGTATATTTACAAGATAGGTTGCTATGGAGCTCAGGAGAGGAGCTGGAGTTCGAGACGTATTTCTCGTACTTGTATTATTCCGCTGCTGTGATTGTTGAGATTGTTTGACTGGTTATGATTGATTGTATTGATATACTCTGATGATGATGTATTGTATATAAACAGATATAGTTTTGATTTGTGTAAAGTTCTGTTCTATATATTATATTTTATTCCGCTTCGACTGTGAGGTTTTGTTGTTGTTTAGTTCTTTCTTCTTCTATCTACTTTCTTATTCTTCTAAGATCTGTCTTTTCCGGCATTCGATCGTCGTCATATTATACTGTTGAGTAATTTGTGTTGATTTTCGAGGGTCATGAAGGGCGGGTCGTCACAAGCATACTAGCCACAAAGTGGGTAATACAAACAAAAACCGTAAAAGGCACGTAGGGAGAATGGATTTCCAACTAATGACTAGGCACTGGGGTACCACCTGTCACAGTACCTGGTCTAGATCAGTGTACCGAGGACCACGCCCGATCCCCTACAACACAAGACCGGGACTACCCCTTACTGGATAATTCCGAGTAAGATCACCCCATGGTTGGGATCAGCAACCGCACCACTAAGCCGAATAAAAAGGGACATCTAGATAGGGATGACCTCATCCTAATGGAGCGACCCACATAGCCTTGCTGCATAACCCCTGATTTTCAGTCATTCCCGGTTGATGAGGTTCGAGGCTAAGCATTACCTTTTTAGAACACATCTCTTAGAATGCCCACCGTCCACCTGACGATGTTCTAAAAGCATTCATCCATACAAGTCCGTCCCGGGTTCGAACGGAACCGAAGGCACTATACCTACTACATCCATTTTGGAATCACCCTCAGGATTAGTAGCGACTAGCCCTTGCACTTCACTGTACCATCTTCGATTCCAAACTCGTTTCCCCACGAAAACGTACAAACTGGATCGAAGTGGTTTTCGAGAAATTAATCCCGATCTCGGTCTCTTCGAAACGATCAACGCATTGGCCAATATTGATAGTCGGTTATTTAACTATCAATTAACATCCACAAACATCCATCAAACACATAAATAATTTTCCAATTATTTATTTATCTCAAATATCTTCGCAAGATATATTTCCACCTTTTAACCCTTTGGAAACAGTTTCAAAATTTTCACTCACGGAATAAATTCCCCAAATATTTTCTATTTCCACTTAAATCTCCAAGTACAAATACTTTAGATTTTAAAGTAATTTAAAACACTTTATTATAATAAATACTTCAAAACATTTTAAAGTTTACTTTAATACTATATTTAAAAAAATATATACTTTAAGAATATTTAAAATAAAAGTTAAACCAAACTAAATTTAAATAAGAGATTATGAAATTCCATACAAGTTTTTAAATTAAACTTTAACCAAACTATCTTTAAAATAAAACTATTTTATAAAATATAAATATTAATAATTATCTTTAAAATCATAATACTAGTCAAACCTTTCAAAATATCTACCTTTAAAATTTAACAACTTAAATAATAATTTCCCAAAAACATTCTTTTAAAATCAACCTTAAAACTTGTAACAACCCGGGATTTTATAACAATTATTTAACGTCAAAAGACGATTAAATTGTTGGTTAATTACCATTGCAATTATGAATCGATCTGAAATTCTTTTGTAAACTTTGTAAATATTGAAGCGAGCTTTAAAGAAAAATAGTATTGTGGCCCATAATTGTGTTGCCGTGATGTTTATCATAACCCATTCCCCTTTCTTTCTTTTATTATTTTCATTCAAACCCTAAATTAAAACATTCAAAAAGATAGTAAATGGCGGCCATGAAATTAGGGCTTCGTTCGACTTCGTGGTGCAGTGACATGGATTCGCTCAATCAAGTGATGGATTCGTTGCTTGTTTCGATCGAAGCCGAGCCTTAGTCAATCGACGCTCTCTACACTTCGGCTCCTTCAATCTGCGTTCGTCGATAAGGTGAGTGATTTATTCACTCACATCTAGTTTAAATTTCCTGTTTTGTTCGATTCGAACTTGCGATTTTGTGATTCCTTTGACTTGTTATGATTTGGCTGAAGTTGATTTCATTCTGTGTCCCTTTGATTCCATTCAATTATTCATGGTCTTGACTTCGGTCGCTTTGATTTTTGTTCTGGCGATTGCCTTTATGTCGACTTCAGTATTGTTTTGAATTCGGCCTTGTTTTGAATTCGGCCTTGTAGGATCTAGATTAACCCTAGAGGGAGGGGGTGAATAGGGTTATAGCAAATTTTAACGAATTAAACACGTAATCAAACTGCAGATAAACAAATATGCTGAGAAGTAAATCACACACAAAATTTACCCAGCTTCGGCAACCCCTGCCTACTGCTGCATTCCCAGATTTCTATTAGGATTAAATAGTATCCTGCTTACAAACACTCCTACAGACTCGCACACCCTGCTCCGCCTATAGAGCTTTGTAAACTCGCACACCCTGCTCACTGAACTACCCCTAACTAGGCAATCTGACACTACCTAAACCCTAGGTGGTGATTTACCCTGACTGGACTTGACAAAGTACAAAACTAAAATACAGTTTAAAAACCAGGGCAAAACATAAATTGACAATTTAAGACAGTTTTACCCTCAAATGAACTAGTCCCATACTAAATTATTTTAAACCCGGCCCAAATTTAAAACTAAAAATCCCTAATTATTAACTAGTCCGGCCCCTTCCCTAAATAATCGGCCCGCTTTAATTTTATATCGATCCCCTTTCTTTACTTCCTGGCCCGATCCCTTAAGAAATAAAAATGGTGATTTAGGGCTTCGACGATGTTTCGATTCTCTGGCGAATCTGGCTCGATCTTCTTCAATACTTGCTCGATTGAATTAGGGCTTTGCCCTTGTTCGTTTTGCCGACGAATTAGAATTAGGGTTTTTCCCTATTGCGATTTAGACCTTCGGCTCTTCTCTGAAACTTGTAAGTTATTTCTGCTTGATGCTTTTCTCCGATTTATACTTGAACTTGGTTCCTGATTGTCAATGATGATTTGGGATTTTTGCTCTGCTCTGAATCACCACGCTTTCGATGATGATATATGGAGTGGTTTATATATGCGTCTGATTTGATTCCTTGATCCCCACGTTGTTTATACTTTTAGATTTTACACTTTGATATTTTTGGTAAGTTCGTTGTTCACACGGCTTTGATTATGTGCCGTTTGATTTATTTTGATTTGAATATCTGATACTTTCCTAATTTATAAAACTTGATTCTATATCTGAAGCTTTCCTAATTTAAATTTTGACTTTTTCAAACATACGGCCTTGTTTCTGATCATTTCGACTTTTCTCTGTGATATTCTTTTCTTGTCGACTTCACTGTGACTTCTCTGCATACTTGCTTCCTGTTGACATTTGCTTTGCTCATTGCCATGCTCTTCACTGTGTGTACTGCTATCATGTTTCCACTGTATATACTTTGTAGCTCTGTTTCCTTGTAGTCTCCATGTATATGACTTGTTTCAGTTACACTTCATTGAGTCTTCACTGCACTTGAATGTATATGTCTGTACTGCATTTGTTGATTCATCATTGTTGCCAGGTCTTGTCTGGTTCATCATTGTATAGCTTGATGATCATATCTGAACTGGTCTTGTTGCCTGTATGTTGTCACTGTTCTTTTGTCCTCTGATATGAACTTCACTTGTTTTTTAAACTGTAGCCACTGTAGACATTTATTGAGGCTGCTGTGTTCATGTGCTCACTTGTACATGCATTTGCCACTGATTGTTCTATGTAGCTTGTTGTACTTGTGTAGTATAACCTGATGTTACATTTGTCCATTTGAGTCATTTTGCAGCAGTTTGATGTGTCAGTGTTGTTGCTGCATTCATATTGTAGCTTGCAGTTTAAACTATGATAAGTGTAGCTTCTGTCTTTGATCTTCAGATATTTGCTTGATCTTGAATTTATACATGCCAGATCTGGTTTCATGATGTATTGATGAACTTGATTATTTTGTATCTGCATATCTATGATTGTTATTGTATCACTGAAGCTTCACTTGAGTCTCTTGAACTTGAGTCAGTAGTCTTGTACTTGTGATCATTGGTTGAGTCTGGGTTGATGTACTTGATCATGTGTATACTGTGATGTTGAACTGTTGCATTGCTCCAATGTATTCATGTGTAGCCTTCATATATGTGCATACATTTTATTCTGAAGTGTAGCTTCACTTGAGTTTTCTGATGCATTGCCTTGTATGGTATTGCACATCTAGTCTTGTCATTTGAGTTACTGTGGTTATGCTTCATGTACAGTTTCATTTGCATGTTGGACTAACTTGAGTTGCATTTGATGTTGCTATTGGATCCAGTGTACATTCACATTTCATTGTTGCAGTGATCATTGATATTTTGGTCGAGGCCATTTGCACTTGTGTTGAATTTGATTTTGATTTGACCTTGTGTACTCGAGTTGGCGAGGCAGTGCACATGTGTATTCGTGTGTACTGCAGCCACTCGTAATTACCTGTCCCTGATATGTATACTGATATGCATAGATATTACACAAACAAAGATGATGACGATAACCCATATATCTGAGACAGCTTTAAAAACTAATTTTATATTTTTGCAAATCAAATTTCTTTCTTTTCAGATTACTGCTGTAGTTTTTAATTATACAGGTACACAGGAGACAAGACAAATACTGGAGCTGGACAATGCAGATGCAGAAGACTGAGTGTATGAGTGAGAGTGAACTGTAAATATGAAATTAGTGTACTGAATGAAATCAGTGTATGAACTGAAAACATTGTACTGAATAAAATATTATATTGAATAAAAATACTGTTTGAATTCGTAAATTCTGTGCAATAGTATTATTACTTCAACACGAATATTTATTCCTGTATTTGTTTAATCTGCAAACACATCTATAATTCGATATATATATTTTGTTATCATCAAACACTTAAACACACATCAAACAATCTCACCCTTTTGATGATGACAAACATATATGTTAAAGATTTTGAAATTCTAGTAAATGTGTTTAATCATGAAATATTTAGCGCCCCCTACATGAATACTCCCCCTACAACTGAGACCACTCCCTATTTAGAAGATTTAGGAAATTACAAACGAATAAAAGAACTATAGAAAATAACTAACAACATTTAACAAATTTGGTGAATAAATATTCCAGAAATACCTATTTCCTTATCAAAATCTCATTCTTCTCCCCCTTTTGTTATCATTAAAAAAACTGATAAACCAATGGAACAGTAGGGGAAAAACAAATGTAATATCAAGAAGAATCATAATATATCATAACACGATAACAATTTCCACATTTTAGAAAATGGATCGATGATTCGATTTTTATATAATGAGAAGAGGAGTGTTTTCTCTTTTTCTTTAAAAATAATTTGACATTTAAGCACAAAAACAAATAAGCACTTACTAACCACGCATAACCATAAGGACTTTTAAATGGGATTAGCAGTAGCTTATTAGCTACATACTCCATCCATGCATAACCATAAGGACTTTTAAATGAGAATGGAGTGATGATTAGCTAAAAATTCACATGATCCATCCATGCATAACCATAAGGACTTTTAAATGAGAATGGATGCATGAGAGTTATTTAAAAAAGAATTTTCTTTATTTTTCCTTTTAATTTAAAAAATAATTCACTCTTCTCATTTTTCAAAACCATTATGAATGATCGAAAGATGGTAGAATTAGAAATGGTCGTGGAATAAGTTACCAAATTAATCATATTATGAAATTTCATAAACCAAACGTATTTCCACTACTGAATACCATATTCGAACCAATCTTTGAATGATATCCATAACCGGTTTGAATTCTAGAAATTGAAGTTGAAAATAAATATCCAAGAATATTTCAACCAAAAATTGAAAAATGATTAGTCAATTTCAATAATACCCAAATCCAAACGTAATCTTGAAAATCTGTCTTCGGGGAGGGGTTTTGTGAAAATACCAGCAAGTTGATTCTCAGTTGAAATAAATTCAATGCAAATGTCTTCCCTACACTACACCACAAAGCTGTTTTAGCCACACCCCTATCCGCCTTATTTGATACGGCTCAAAGCCGTATCAAATTGGATACGGCTAGTAACTATATCTAAACATTTTGATACGGTTTTTAGCCGTATCAAATTTGATACGGCTTTGAGCCGTATCAAATTCGTGCCTATTTTGGCTGGAAAATCATACACCCTGCAAATTTGCGTTCTCGTTTTTTTCCCCAACTTCATTCCTTCCCTCGTTTTTTTCGTTCTCCCTCCGAAACATAAACATCGTTCTCCCAAGTCTCTTTTTCCCAAATTCGCGTCCGTTAACATCCAAAATCACGCAAACGCAATCCCTAATTTAGGGTTTTTCATCGGCGCGATCTCCCCCAGCTTCTGCTTCTGCTACAGCTTCGGATTTAATTGATTATGCTGCTACAACGGAGTTAATTGACTATTGCATTTTAAAGGTAACAAGAAACAACTAATTTACTTCGCAAAATTGAACTTGATTTTGTCCATGTTAATCATTTCGAATTTAATTGATTATGCTGCTTTGGAATGTTGTTAGTGTTTATCGAAACATATGCAATATGATATATATCGCGAGTCATTCAAAGAGAAAGGAATCATCCTGAAAGCATCCTCTATGTTTACCTTAGAAAGTATTCTGTGTGTATTTCTTAGAAGCATTCTCGGTACTGTTAGCCAAAAAATTGTTGTAATACCTTAAAATGAAAGAGAAATGGATTAAATGGTAAGAAATCGAAACAGCGCATAGAACACACAAAACTTTTACAATGGTTTGGCAAATTCTATGGTCTACTTTATACTTTTTATTGATAGAAATCGTCATTTCAACCAAAGTGCAATGGAATTCAAATAGTATAATTAATTGATTTTGAATTTGGCAGTGTTCATTGTAGTATCGGTTAAAAAGATCAAAAAGTCATACTGATTTGCCAGAAGTCATTCTTCATATGTCGTGGTTTGTTACTTACGAATCTATGCAGCAGGATCGTCAGATTTCATTTGTTAGCTTTATGTTGCTGCCTAAGAGGCATAAACTTGGGGCTGAATGATGTGAACCATGTGTTATGTTTGTGTTTTGGGGAATAATCAAATTCAATTTGGGAGTTATGTTGTATATGGTTCTGACATTATATATGGTTTTGATATTGTTGTATAAGTGGATAAAAGTATTGTTAATAGCGCAAGCCAAGTATCAGGAGAGGGGTAATGCGTGGACATTACTCCGGTGCTATAAAATAGCGCCGTTGTAATGGCAAATTTTTTGGAAACAGTTTGGTGTAGCAAAAAAAATTAATTTCTACATAAATTTTGTAAGTATAGCAAGAAACCTTTGTAGATTTGACTAATCTTTTGGAATCCTTCCGTAGAAACCTTTGTAGTCTGGTATTTCAACTGCAAAGATTGTTAGCATTTTATCCATTTATTTATTGAAACATGTCATTTTGTAATAAACAGATAAAATCTACAAACTGTAAGGAAATTACCTGATTTAGTAATGGTAATAACCATGACAAAGTTTTGATTCGTGTAAAATTGTACTTTTGTGTTGTCAAATCAATGAATTTAGAAACTTGAGTTCATTCAAGCATATATTAATATTTTTTGAATGAGCAATATGTTTTCTTACATGTAAAGTGTTTAGGTTTTAGTTTATATGTTGTCAATTTAATAAATTTTGAAACTTCATTTCATTCGGACATGTCTTCGTATTTTCTGAATGAGGAGTGTTTTGTTCAGTGCTGTGATATGGGAAGTGTGAATGACAGTCTGGGTGACAGTTGTTAGTAAGTATATGATGGTTGAAAAGAAGTGGTTGCTGCTGTTTGGTAGCAGTAGCAGGTATGCGAGGAGAAGAGCAAGTGGTATTGTTTAAATTTAGGCATTAATCATAACAGAAAATTTAAAAGAACTAATTGTTCCAGGAATGGTTTGGAGATTGAGATCTCAAACTGTTTTGATTGTTTAAAGGATATTGATGATACAAAAGCTTCCTGCCTGAACTTGTTAGTTTGTTATCATCCACACTTCTCTGGAAAAATAAAATCATAAAAAATGGCATCCCCGTGCTGTAATTTGACCATGAAATGCTGCCACCACACTACGAGTCTCCTTGATCTTAAATCCGCACGAGCTAGATCTTTAGGATTATGCATTAGTTTCTCTAGCAAGCTACTTTCAGTTGAACATGATGCTCACATCTTTAGCGACAGGTGAGTTTTGGTAAGTGAAAATATCGTTTATAGCTTTGTATCTCATCATTTAGGAACTTGGATTTGTTCATAGTAACTTTAATTCTTTCTTGATCAAATTTTATCTGGGTTCACTTGATAATTTATCGTTGCCAAACATTCTTTAATCGTGTTCAAGCCATATGTTCCACATGGAAGCTATAATCGCCGCATCTATAAGATCAGGCTGCAAATTTTACTTGAATGGTTTGTCCCAACATAATCTAAAATGGATGTTAGACTGGTATGTTGCATGTGCTGTAGAAGTAGCATCTACTCGATCTGTTCCCAAATGTCTGTTGAATATTCACATTTGAAAAATAAATGTTGGCTTGATCTGTTCTCCTTGTTGCATAGTTTACAGACTGTACATTGAACACCACACCATTTATTTTTGTTGTCCAATATTTTTTAGTTTGTTCATTACTACCAAATACACACAAGTTGACATTTTGTCGAGTGGGGATGTCATTCCATACGGGATGATATGTTGGAAGAGTGTTAGCTTCGAGTCCAGTGCAAATCCAAGCAGATTTTAAGATGAATTGTTTATTCTCTTTGAGTTCCACCACCAATAATCACTATGTGCATTGTGTAGAATATCAGTTTGCTCAATTTGTATACAAATATATTGGGGGAAGTTGGACGTGTTGAGGCATCAATTTGAGTTAGAAATGAGTGCTGACACATCCTTCTTTGCCCTCCTACGTTGCAAAGTGTTGACAATTTGTATAAAAATAGATTTCACAAATGTTAAAGCTGTGGATGAGATAGAATCTAGCTGTTTGGATGGGGTTTATACTGTTGAAGATGACAGAGACATTGGAAATCTAGAGGAAGCAAATAACAACCAAATTATCCTATTTACCGGCTTGAAAATTTGGTTGGATAATATCATTTCTTGGACCTGAGTTTCTGTTCCACCTTGTTCAAATTACTTGAGTTGCAGTAATGAACTGAAGTCTGTTGAGGGTATGGCTGTTTCGAGTTCTGGTTGTTCATTTACACAGTCAGGGGATAGAATCAGAAGTTATAAAAGGGTCGAAAATAATATTTTTCATTAAAATATTAATCAATTTTTAATTAAATCTGAAAAAATAGATTTCTTGAAATACGCAAACTAATTCATTACTTTTCTTATTAACTTATTAAAACACGTTTTAATCATACAATTTTAATTTAACTTAAATTTTAAGTTTCGTGTTAAACTCACTTCCATACTGCCGTTTAACGGCGGTAAACTTTTTGTTTAAAATTCAAATTTTATTCTTTTTATAAAATTATACTTATAGTCAAAATGAAAACATTCATTTTATTTTCTCAGATCATTCTTTTATTTTCATTAAAATGCTTATTCTGTTTTACCACAAAACGTATGTTTCTTATATTAAACTCATCGATTACAATTCACTTCTCTTTCTTTCGGTAATTCAGACAAATTTATAAAATTATTGTATATAACAAGAGTTGTATATTACTTACTACATAAATGTTTTTTTTCTTATTTCTGAAATCAAACTTGGGACTTTTAGAGTACGTCCTATATATACACTCATATATATATATATTATATTTACGTCTAATGTTCTACTATATATGATATAGGAGGGCAATATGTCTTCCAGTATAGACAAAAAGTGGATAAATGAATCTGATCAAAGATCTACATACTATATAGACGGGGTGAAGAAGTTTATTTGTTTTGTTGATGAAAATGGTGGTAAGAAAGGAGTGTATTTATGCCCTTGCACTCGGTGCAAAAATATGAAGACGATCAAATTAGATGACATTCATTTTCATTTGCTTAGATGGGGTTTTATCCAATCATATACCGTATGGTATTTTCATGGGGAAAAAAGGGTAGAGAAAGAAAAACAACAACCAGTTAGTCATGCCACAAGTACCGACGAGTCTGAACCTATTATGATGGAAGATCTAGTCAATGATGCAGATAGATTTCATCATTTTCAACCTGAAAATCCGTTGTCTGATCATGCTAATGTTGGAGAGCCGTCTTCGGTTAATGGCAGTTGGCAGGCCAATGAAAGTAAGAAATATAAATCACTTTTTGGTAGCGCAAAAGAGCCACTGTATCCTTCATGTTCTAAAGGTTTGACGAAGCTGTATGCCATTGTAAAACTGAATAGCTTGAAGACCCAATACGGCTTTTCAAATAATGGTGTGACTGCACTCCTCGAACTAATAAAGGAGTTACTCCCAGAAGGTAACACGCTGCCGACAAAGTACTCCGACGTGAAGAAGTTAATTAAGCAAGTTGGGATGAATTACAAAACTTATGATGCATGCATCAATGATTGCATATTATACTGGAAAGATGATGCGAATAGAGTTTCGTGTACAAATTGCAACGAACCAAGATATATGACATCATTCAACGAAGAAAGAAAATGCATCAAAGTACCTCGAAAGACATTAAGACATTTTCCTTTAATTTCTAGATTGAAGAGATTGTATAGTGTACCATGGATAGCAGATGCGATGACCTGGCATGGTCGTGCCAAGTCTGATCCAACCGTAATGCGTCATCCATGTGACACTTCTCAATGGAAAGCCGCAGATTATTTTGACCAAACGTTTGCTATCGAGCCACGAAATGTCACACTTGGAATAGCAACAGATGGTTTCTGTCCACATGCTTCTCTATCTAACCCTTACAGTTGTTGGCCAGTAATTGTAGTACCATATAATCTTCCACCGTCTATGTGCATGAAACGAGAGTTTTCAATGTTAACACTGTTGATTTCTGGACCAAAACAACCAGGGAAGGATATTGATGTTTATTTACAGCCGTTGATAGACGAGTTAAAGCAGTTATGGGAAGGAGTCGTTACATATGATTCATTAAATAAATCCGAATTCACAATGAGAGCTAGGGTGTTGTGGGCAATCCATGATCACCCTGCTCTTGGGACTTTATCGGGATGTACAACTCACGGTTATTTTGCATGTCCGGTTTGTGGGGAAAACACTTGTTCTTATCATCTTCCTGAAAGTAAGAAGGTGTGTTACATGGGACATCGAATGTTTCTTCCTAAAGAACACAAGTTTCGATACGACAAGACAAATTTCAATAACGAACAAGAATTTCAACGTCCTAAACGTACATTGACCGGTTTTGAAGTTGAAAAGAAAGTAGCAAATATCAAAATGAAAGTTGGTAAACACAAAGAAGAAATTAGTCGAAAACGGAAAAAGTCAATTTATGAAGAAGTTGACAATGTTTCTGCATGGTACAGGAGGTCTATCTTTTTTGATTTACCATATTGGAAAGCAAATATGATTCGCCATAATATTAAATCAGTTAATAATATTCGCCATAATTTATGTATTCGGTTTGATATGTGTTTTCCGTAGGAGGTATAACTCCTATGCGAAAAGTACTAGATTTCAATCACGAGGCAGAGGTACAACTGTCGAAGTCGTTCAAAGTTTTACTCTATGGTTACGCAACGAGGTATTACGGCATCTTCAGTAGTTCACGTTATAAGTTGGCAGTACACCTTCGTGACCATGTTTTGTTTTATTTATTGTATTTTATGTAGTTGTTGAAGTGCATCGATGTTGATCCAACTCTCTGGCGGCTAGTGCATGGGCCGAAGTTCACGGCGCTTAGTTATACTAAGTACCAAGTGAATGGTTTTTTATTTTCCACGAAAATGTACGAAAATCGTATGGTAACACAAGATAGCGGTGTATGCATGAAAGCAATTACAAAATTTAGAGCGAGTGGTAAAGATAAAAATTATAAGGAAGCAGAAACAACGTATTACGGAGTCATTCAGCAAATTCTTGAGTTGGATTACACTGACTTCAAACAAACAGTTTTTTATTGTGATTGGGTAAAGGTCGAGGATAAGATCAATGGTTGCAAAATAGATCCTGTTTCAAACTTGATCATGGTTAATTTAGGGAAATTGAAGAGCAAAGAAAACGTGAATGATGAGCCATTTATTCTTGCATCAGAAGCGAGTCAAGTGTTCTACTCAACAGATTTAAAAAATATAGGTTGGTCTGTGGTTTTGCATACACCAAAACGGTTGACTACAAATGTGGATGACATTGAGTTTCCTACCGTCTATCAATCGGCTTTTGAAGATAATGAAAAATTAGAAGACCTTACCAAAACCATTTGTTAACTGATGAATTGTTATTGTGATTGGGTAAATGCTTCATTTCTCGTTTGAATTGTTATAGTTCTTCCGTTGTTATTGCTTTTTTACATTTGTTATTGCCATGACTTGATGGTTGATGAGAACACTTTTATTGGCCAAACAACAAATTTTACATTGATGTTGATTTCATTTTTATTTCAGGACAGCTGAGGTGATCAAAACTTATTTGGTATTCAGAAATTCCAGCATTTTACAGTTATGGCACAAAATCCAGCATCATCACATTCATCATGTTCAGAAGAAAAAATAGTTGATCAAAACTTATTTGGTATTCCAGTCTCAGAAAATGCTGGAAAAATCGCCACTATGCTGGGTAAGCTAGTAAGAGCTCATGTGCCGATATCATACATAAGTTGGAGCAAAGTACCCGGCACATATAAGGATGATGTTTGGAACCAATTGGTGGTAAGTTTTTACTTTGCTTCATTTATGACGATATTTAAAAAATATTTATGGTCAGTGACTCTATTCGCAATGTATATGCCTACCTGTTACAATTGGTTTCTGAAACCCGTTTTAAGTCTGATAGAATTGATTAACTTGTTTATGTATTTTACTTTTTGCAGAAAATGTATGCGCTCGACCCGCTTTCAAAGGAAATATTTTTAAAAAGAATGTTCGAGGCGTTTAGGAGACACAAAAAAAACTTGAGAGCAAGTTTTTATGACACTTTCGACAATGACGAAGAACGAATGAAGAATTGTCCACCTACAATTGCTCAAGAAGATTGGAACGAGTTCATAAAAAATGAAGCAACGCCTGAAGCGAGCGGGAGAAGGGAGTTAGCCAAAAAAAATAGATCATTGCTCAGTTATGCTCACCATACAGGCCGTAAAAGTCACGCTAGAATAGAACACGAAATGGTAATTTATATTCATTTTTTTTTCCAAAATGATAAAAATCAGAACTAACATATTTGATATATTGCAGATCGTTGCAAATCCATTTGCAAATATCAACCGTCGTCATGTATGGGAAAAAACACACACGAAAAAAGATGGTAGCATATCAGATGTCAATTCTTCGTACTTCGTAAGTTATTTTTGCTCCTAAAGTTGAACATGAGCAATTTTCTTTCTTTTATGCACTATGTGTCCATATAAGTATTATGCAATCTCAGGATCAAATTGCGAAATTGAAGGAAAAGATCACTGATAGTGATGAAGAAAAATTTACAGTGGATGAAGATATCGTATCACAAGTGATGGGAAAGGATACAAGGGGTAGGAGCCGCGGTGTTAGGACCGTCGTACCAAAGACTAATATTAAGGCTTCTGCAATTGCACATAAACGATTGAAACATGTTTGTGGAGACAATGCTGAGTTGAAAATGAGGATGGGAAGTTTGGAGGGTACGGTGGGAAATTTGGAGAGTACAGTAGGAAATTTGTCTGGGCAAATGGAGCTTCTGATCAACATGGTGGGAAACATAGAAAAAGGAGAACGCAACACACAACCCGATGCTTCTAAATTCATTGTTTCTCAATCCCAGGATACGACCAATGTGGTGAACAATCAAAAATGTGAAATCCTCAACTCTGATCTAGACATAATAGCAATAGGTATTTATTAGTTGCTTTTTATTCTTACTTGTTTTCGATGCAGTTATTTTGTTGGATAGATGTAGACAATAAATTTTATTGCAATAGGTACTGTATGTCGAGATTCTACATCGTCCAAAATCCATGGGAAATCTGTACCATCCACACATGAAAAATTGGTTTTGAACAATATACTGCTACCAGATGAGAGAACAAACAAAATAAATCATCAATTTGCAGAGACCTTTGTTGATGTTGGAGTGGGTGGGTATGTGTGCCATCCGAAGATTATGATTCGATATCTTTAGCAGGTAATTCAGTATTTCATTTCGTGTAGATATCATTAAATTGCATATCACAAGAATTATACAAGTACGATTCACTACATATTTAGCGTACACTATTCCTGCTAAGGAGCATTATCTCTAGATTAATATCTTCTTCCATGTGCATATCAAACCCACCTGACCATCATCACAATCAGTCACACTTCTCCGCCTTTCAAACTGTCACAACCCTCTTCACAAACTCCTCCATCACCTGCACATATCTTCCATACATCATTACTTCTCTGCCCACCTGGCCACATCATCATCTCTGTGCCATTGCCATAACAAATTCTCAATCACACTACCACTATAATACAACATATACATCAAACTGCCTTTAAATTCTGTCATCCCCTGCTTCACAACAACACACCTCCAATAAACATCACCTGACCAGTGCATATTTTCTGGTCACCAATAAACTAGCATCAGCAATCACCCTCAGATACCCCCCACACTTCTTCTAACCATTTTACCCCCAAATCTGCTATCAACAACAGTCTCATTCAACAGCCTCACCACTTCAATCAATAACTTCATCCAACATACTACTGCCTTCATACAATAACTTCAGCCTGAACTGCTTCCAACTTCTACACTTAACTGTGCACTACTGCACAAATACCTGTCACTGCCCCTACAACCCTTGCTTCCTTCTTCATACCCACCCACTACCGACATCAGCAACTGCTGCACCACATTACTTGCATTTCCCCCACTACTGGTACAACAACTTCACTCCTCTTCACAACACTGCTTGCCTGCATAAACACACATTACCTTTATCAACATCCCACCATATCACAGCTGAAAACAAACATCACAATATCACCTCTGCACATACTTGCCTTCACAAACTTGCAACACTCCTGCACTAACATCTTTTCTTCTACCTCCTCAGCCTTCAACTCACCACCAAAATCCTACCACCTTCTGCTTCCAAACACAAAGCTGCACATCCTATAACTTACTGTCACAAACACAAACTTGTCCCTGTCTTACTTCAATAGCCCCTGTACACCCATAACCAACCACCCTCTGCTATGTCATGCTCCGCATTTTTTCATAGTTACAATTATAATTTTCCATTCAAATCATAATTAATATTATGCAGCTTCATAGTTACAATTATATTTATGATTAGAATAAGTAATTTTCATAGCCTAATTTTCAATCCGGCTGTCTTTATACAGGTAAACATGGCTTCATGGCGTGCTCCAAGAAAATGCACATGGCTTCATGGCGTGCTCCAAGAAAATGCTGGGAAATGAGTTCAACTCAATCAACATTGGCATTAACTATATTAGTTTCATTTGTGTTTGGACATGTAGTAATTTGTGTTTGCAACTTGTGTCACTTGTGTTTGGATCTTGAGTACTTCATTTAATTTGTGTTTGATAGATGTGGAACAAGCTTGTATTTAACATTTTGATGTTGTTACGTTGTTTGGTTTGATGTTCGTTTGACTATGTCGTTCGGTGTTGTCCCCTTTGCTTCCTACCATGTTAGTTTGATGTTGCTTTGTTTCGACTATGTTATATAGATCTTCCTACCGTGCTGAATGGAATACTATATAGTGAATTGAAGTATTAAATTATTAATACACCGTGCTTTGCTAATGTGCTAATGAAATATTGCAGCTAAGATACGGTTAGTGGCCGTATCTAAATCTCTAAATAGATACGGTCCATGGCCGTATCTATTGGGAGAAATAGATACGGCCCAAAGCCGTATCTAATGGGAGAAATAGATACGGCCCAAAGCCGTATCTACTTGTCAAACTAGATACGGCCTTGGGCCGTATCTATTTCTCCCAATAGATACGGCTTTGGGTCGTATCTATTTCTCCCAATAGATACGGCCATGGACCGTATCTATTGGGAGAAAGTAGATACCGCCATGGACCGTATCTATTTCGACAAGTAGATACGGCCTTGGGCCGTATCTAATTGTGGAAATAGATACGGTCTTGGGCCGTATCTAATTATTAAACACGCTTACTTTTGATACGGCTTTTGGCCGTGCCTAATGGCTTTTGATACGGCCCTAAGCACTGCCTAATTAGCCTTTGTGGTGTAGTGCTAGCAATGTGATCTCTAAGAAAGTGGTGTCTCACATCAATGTGTTTCGTGCGTGAATGATGAACATGATTATTAGACAAGTCTATTGCACTTTTACTATCACATTTTAATGGAACTTGTTTATAAACTAAGCCAAAATCAGAAAGAGTTTGCATCATCCATAAAGTTTGAGCACAACAACTTCCTAAAGCAATATATTCTACTTTAGTGGTGGATAATGCAACATAATTTTGTTTTCGACTAGACCATGAAACTAATGAATGTCCTAGCATGAAACATGTCCCACTAGTACTTTTCCTATCAACCAATGAACTCGCATAATCATCATCAGAAAAAACCAACTAAATCAAAATTTTCACAAGAAGGATACCATAGTCCAAATTTGTGTGTGTGTGAAAGATATCTTAAAATTCGTTTAGTGGCTTTCAAATGAGATTCTTTAGGGTTAGATTGAAAAACGTGCACACAAACACACAGAAAACATAATATCAAGTCTAGAAGCAGTAAGATAGAGAAGTGAACCGATTATCCCTCGATATTTCTTCTGATTAACAGCAACTCCTTTCTCGTCTTTATCCAACTTTGTTGATGGACTCATAGGAGTTTTCATTGGTTTAGAGTTTTCAACTCCAAATTTCTTCAACAGTTCCAACACATACTTTGATTGTGAAATGAAGATACCATCACTGCTTTGCTTGATTTGAAATCCAAGAAAATATTTCAATTCTCCAACCAAGCTCATCTTGAATTTAGCCTGCATGACTTGTTCAAATTTCTCACACAAGAGTTCATTAGTAGCATCATAAATGATATCATCCACATAAATTTGAACAATCAACAAATCACTTTCTTTATGTAATAGAAACAGTATCGTGTCAGCACTTCCCTTTTTAAAACCGTCTTTCCAAAAGATATGTACATAGATAGTCATACCAAGCTCTAGGAACTTGCTTAAGACCATATAATGCTTTTTCTAGCTTATACACATGATTTGGAAAATCGTTATTTTCAAATCCAGGGGGTTGTTCAAACAAAACTTCTTCTTTCAAATTGATTAAGTTCAACTTTGCATCTCTCAAATCCAACTTTCATTATTAAGAATCATTTCAACAGAATCAGATTCAATTTCAGAAATAAACCACTGTGATAACGAAACGCACACAAACTTTTATCAAATGAAGAGTGAGTGTGTATACCTTCCGTAGGATCACAGTTGAAATATCATGATTATCTCAAAAGCAATTTGAAGTTTTCACCAGTGAAGTTTCATTAGTTTCAACAGTTTCTAAAAACACTTTTATAGCATGAGTACTCAATAACCAATCAACATCATAATTTGACCAAACAGATTAAGTTCAAGAAAAATGGTTGATCAATTTTTAAGCACAGATCAGAGTCAAGTCATATAAGATCATATCAAGCAAGTTAGAATTTGTCAACCATCATCATTAGTTCGAGTAATTCTATTTAAATATGATTGGTTAATAAAAAAATCAGAATTACCATTTTCAATCATAACTGGTTGATTTAATTATGGTGCAAATTCTTACCAGCTTTCAGGACACCATCCAGTTTCTTTGAGTGGCTGATAATGCCGTTTGGATTGACCAATGCACCAGCATATTTTGTGGATCTTATGAATAGAGTGTTCAGAGATCAGTTGAACAAGTTCGTACTAGTGTTCGTGGATGATATTTTGATTTATTCCATAACTGAAGAAGAGCACAGGACGCACTTGCGTATTGTTTTGGAAATCTTACGGAAACATCAGCTGAAGGCTAAGTTTTCGAAGTGTCACTTCTGGAAGAGCGAAGTGAGGTTCTTAGGCCATATTATCTCTAGAAGCGGAATAGCGGTTGATCCCGCCAAGATAGCGGCAATCCAGGATTGGGGTAGACCTAAGAATGCATCTGATGTGAGAAGTTTTCTTGGATTAGAAGGATACTATCGTCGATTTATCAAAGACTTTTCCAAGATAGCTGCACCATTAACAGGATTGTCGAAAAAGAATCAAGTATTCAGATGGGATGCTAAGTGTGAGCAAGCTTTCGGAATCCTGAAAGAGCGACTGAAAAGTGCTCCTGTTTTGACTATTCCAAGTGGAAATGATGAGATGGTGGTTTACACCGACGCATGTGGTACTGGACTTGGAGCAGTGCTGATGCAGAAGGGTAAAGTTGTTGCGTATGCAAGTCGACAACTAAAGCTGCATGAAAGGAATTATCCTACTCATGATTTGGAGTTGGCGGCGATTGTATTTGCTCTAAAGATATGGAGACATTATCTATTGGGAGTTCGATTTGAGTTGTTTACAGATCATAAGTCGTTGAAGTATCTTTTCTCCTAAAAGGATTTGAATCTTTGGCAGCAACGATGGCTAGAGTTTTTGGCATCATATGATTTTAGTATAGCCTATACTCCGGGAAAGGGTAACGCAGTGGCAGATGCGTTAAGTCGAAGACATGCAGGATTGGGAGCCATGTTTTCAGAATGGAAGAGTCTTGAGTATTTGGCTGGATTTGACTTCAGGCCCAGATGTGAATTGGAACCTGAGATGTTGGCAAACTTATCGATAAGACCGACTCTAGTGGAAAGGATTGGCGAAAACCAAAAGCGAGACGATAAGCTTTGTCAAGATTATCCATGATTTGGAATCTGGATTGGACTCAGAAAAGGATAAAGGATTCGAGGTCGATCGAGAGGGTTGGCTTCGGAAACAAGGACGACTAGTTGTTCCCGATATAGATGAATTGAGAGATGAAGTTCTGAAGGAAAGTCATCACTCGAAGCTGACAATTCATCCAGGTGGAAATAAGATGTATCGGGATATGAAGAGAACCTATTACTGGGAAGGTATGAAGAAGGATGTTGGAAATTTTATTTCCAAGTGCATGAACTGCCAGTTGGTAAAAGCTGAGCAAAAGAAGCCCAGTGGATTGCTACAGCCATTAGAAGCTCCTACATGGAAGTGGGAACAAATATCGATGGATTTTATCGATGGGTTACCTAGAACCAGAACGGGAAATGAAGGGATTTGGGTCATCGTAGATCGTCTGACTAAGAGCGCAAGATTCATTCCTGTTCGATCAACTAGGACTGCATCGAAGTTGGCTGAGTTGTATGTTAAGTGGATAGTTCGATTCCATGGTATTCCGAAGAGTATAGTGAGCGATCGAGACCCATTGTTCACTAGTGGATTTTGGAAGAGCTTTCAGGAAGTTTTGGGAATCGAGTTGTGTTTGAGTACATCTTATCATCCTCAAACAGATGGTCAGACCGAGAGAGTCAACCGAGTTTTGGAAGATCTCCTTAGAGCTTGTGTTTTAGATTTCGGAGGATCATGGGAAGATCACCTTTATTTGGTGGAATTTTCGTATAATAACAGTTACCAGTAAGGCATTGGTATGGCACCGTATGAGGCCTTGTATGGAAGACCGTGTAACTCTCCGACATGTTGGTTAGAAACAGGAGAAAAGCTGATACTTGGGCCAGAAATGATTCGACAGACTTCGGATTGCATAGAGATCATTCGGCAACGAATGAAGGCAGCCCAAGACCGTCAGAAAAGTTATGCCGATAAGCATCATAAGGATTTGGAATTCGACGTAGGTGATATGGTTTTTGTGAAGATTTCTCCACTGAAGAATGTTATTCGATTCGGGAAGAAAGGAAATTTGACTCCGAGATTTGTTGGACCATTCCCGATCATCGAGCGAATTGGAAAGCTCGCCTATAGATTGGAGTTACCAGAAAAGATGTCGAGTGTGCACAATGTTTTTCATGTATCATATCTACGGAAGTATGTTCACGACTCGAATACGGTGGTTTCTGCTGATAGCTGTGAAGATTTTGAGATCGATCCAGTCGATAAGAGACCTCGTAAGCCGCTTCGTGTTGTGGAAACTGACATGAAACAGCTTAGGAGGAAGGTAGTTAAGTTGCTCAAGATATAATGGAGTGATGATGTTAACGACTGTACATGGGAGGTGGAAGAGAGGATGAAGGCAGCTCATCCTGAACTCTTCAAGGTATGGCCATAAGGTGTCGTGACATCTCATGACATTGTAACTTGTTCTAGTTTTAGAATTCTGCATGCTAAGCTAGAATTGGATGCATGGTTTGTTGATTGCTATGGATTGTAGGCGTGCAGAATAGTCTTTGATTGCTCTTGTTTGCTTGGAATTTCGGGGGCGAAATTCCTAAGGGGGAGAGAATGTAACGACCCGTATTTTTTTATGGATCGAAACATCGTAAAACGGTTGTTATTAGACTGTTGGTGTTGATAAGTCGTCCAAAGTCTAAGTCGTGGACGAGATAAGGCTTAGGTCGTATAGTAGTTAGGTCGGAGTGGAGCGACCTAAGGAAGTTGGCGACCTAAGAATTTTGGGATAAGTCGAGTAGAAGTTAGGTCGTGTGGTGGCTTAGGTCGGGTGAATGACTTAGGAGTTAACGACCTAGTAGTTAGCGTATTGGTTTAGGTCGTACTAGTTTAGGTCGTATGATAGTTGGGACGACCTATAGGATTTGACCGACCTAAGGAATAGGCGACTTAAGGAAGACGGCGACCTAAGAGTTAGCGGTGTAAGAAACCGGGCGAGTTGGCCACTTAAGGGGTTTAGCGACCTAAGGGTTGAGTGAGTTAACGACCTAAAGTAGTTAGGTCGTGGACAAGTTAAGTGATTAGGTCGTTGAGTATTTGCCGAGTTAGTTAGGTCGCTAGACGACCTAAGAATGTTAGGTCGTGAGTTGTTAGGTCGCGTGAGTTGTTAGGTCGCGTGTATTTTAGGTCGCGACTTATGATAAGTCATTAGGTCATAGACGACTTATGTTAGGTCGCGTAGAGGCTAAGCTGTTAGGTAGCGCATATACAGTTAGGTCGTGTAGTGTTTAGTAGCTAAGTCGCGTGTATATGCTAAGTCGTTGAGTCGGAAGCTGTTAGGTCGTGGGATCTGGTAGGTCGTAGGTCGTGGGTTTTCTTAAGTCGTGGACGACTTATGGGGGCGGACGACTTAAGGAAATCAGCCTATAAATAGGCGGGTTCTTCTTCATTTTTGGCACCCGGATTTCGAAGCGACGAAGTGCTGCCATTTTGAGAGCTCGAGTTCTACACTTCTTCACTTCTTTTCTCCACTCTAATCTTGTGATTCTTTCCATCCAAATCGAAGATCAAGATCGAAGATCCAAGAGCTAAAGTTGAAGATCTTCATTCTTCGAAGAGAGATTTCATCGATTGAAGCGGAGTTTTGATAGATCGAGTTTGATTCTTCGCTGTCCAGATTTGAAGTGTGTTGCTTTTGAGTTGTTTAAGAGATTCGGTGAGTGGTGATTATCTCTCACACGGATCCAAAGGAGTATATCGGATTGATGGCTTGACTTGGTGTTAAAATAGTGATTTCCATGCATTTTCGTAAACTTAAGTATAGATCTATTGTTCATGATGATTTCACATCCATTTTACTACATGTTAATCTATGCAAGTTCATTCATCACATTGTAGAGACATTGCTCATGATTCATACTTGTTAGATTTAGACTCTTTATTTACAGAATTACCATTATTGTTATAATTGTTTATTTGATCATATTTGAATGCTTGATTGCTTGGATTAATGATTGACTTGATTGATTGTTGTAAATTTGTTGATTGATGATTTGATTTAGACAAGATGGTCGAAGATGATTCAAAAGCTAAGGGAAGGCTCTTGAATTGGAAAAGCTGCTCGTGGCATATGTGGCGGATGATGAAGCTCATATGGATAGATTTGATGATGTTGATGTTGAGATGAGGCTTTGCTATGATGGGAGGAAGCGAGGCATGGTATGAGATAGCCTTGGTTTAATCCAGATGGGATCATTCCAAGCAAGTTGATGACTCGGTGAAATGTTCGAGTTTGAGGATAATGGTTGGCTCGAGAGGCGCTTGAGCTAGTATGGAAATAGTCGTCGAGGAGGATGACTAGGAGGCTGAGATTTCATCGTTGTTGAAGGTTCTAGCAGGCTCAAAGCAAGAGTACGTTGGGCAGATTCGATAGTCCCTAAAGACTATGATTGTAGTCAAGTACTCTGGGCAGATTCGATAGTCCTAGGCACGGGCTGCGACGACGTGCGGAGTTCTGTCTAGAACCGGGGTTTCCATTAGCCCTTGACGGACGGCTGAAAGAATGTGCCGGTCATTCAATTAACGGTGATATCGAGGCAATGATAACAGTGATAGCCAGAGTCATGGATGTTTGGTTGTATCGTCATTCGGTCTCAAGAGCGGTATTTTCTGGGTGCTTATCTGATCTTGGTTTAGGCCTTGGGGGTTTGTACTTGGAAAACATCGCCCTTGACTCGAGTGATAATTGCTTTACTTTAAATGTCTGCTTTGCTATGTTTATTTCTGCTTAGTGTGTCTGGGGGCTATCACTGTAGAAAGAGGTGGAATGGGAGGGTTGGATTCCTATTCCTTTTACCTTTATGCTCTTTTGGTATGTTGTTAGTTAATTTACTGCTCACTAAGACTGTTGTCTGACTCAAGGCTTTATGTTTAACTGTAACGACCCGCATTTTTGACCGTTCAAGTCGACAATAATCCACACATGTCCAACTCAAACCGTTCAAAAAGGCAGATGGTTATTGGGGTTAAATAAGAAAAGGAAAGAAAGAACAGAAGCAAACTCAGAATCTTGCAGCGGAAGGAACAAGATATAATAATAAAATAACAGTTCATGAAGCTGTTAAATAAATAAATTTGATTATTATTATACATCATAAATCAGAGTTACATACATATCAGAGATAATACAATAATGCAGCGGAAAAATAATATGGTAGTAGAATACAAATGATGTAATAACAAACCCCGTCTTCGTCCTCCAAAATAGATCTTCAACCTTATCTGAAATGCTCAGGCTGACCCGAGCGTAATGAAAAGACAAAACACTCGAGTCAGGACTAAAATATCTCATGTAAGTCAAATCGAATAAGAAAATATGAGTGTGACGGCGTCAGAGATGTTTACGAGGTTTGACATCTCCTATCCAGTGTCAACGTGAGTGCAATAACTTAAGAGATGTTACGGGATTTTCCATCTCTCAAGGATCCGTTAAACTATCTACTATGTAGTACAATACGCTATTATAATATGTCTACATTAAAGTAAAAGTATTAAAATAGCGTTAAGCCATGACCCATTCCACCCTTAACACAGTTTATATTCCCAAGAGCATATACAAGACCGTAGTTTCCCCAAAACCGGAAGTCACCAGAGGGCAATCCATATACTAAAGGTACAAATCAAAATCGTAGTGGTCGCGAATAGGATAATCAGTATGACAAGGTACATGAGGCAATACCAACTAGGATACTAGTAGTTGCGTGATCCGGACTGATGTTGGGCATAGCAGCTACTACCCCAACACCGCGAAACAACACTCCCAAAATCGAGGGGTGCACCCAAATCGAATCACAAAAGCAATAGACATGGTAACGAAGAAGTGTGTCCGCTAGAGGTGGCGAACCTCAATGGCCCGACGCGGCTCCTGTTTTAGTCATGTCAGGGGTCATCCAAAATCGTTCTCTTTCTTCAAATCAACACGTTCACCAAATCCATCCACTTCATTCTGGATCAACACTCCACGTGTATTAGTTATTAAAGTGGTTTTCGGTATCGACAGAGAGTATGTCCATATCCGATCCCGGTCTCTTTAATAACTACGTTATATTTTTCACACCGGTTCGATCTTTTACATTTTCAAATCGATTCATAATTTGATATCAAAATATCATATTCGCTTCAAAATCAAATCCATTTCAAATATCATCATATCTATTCAAGATGTAAGATTCCATTTCAAAATCATTTTTCGCCTCAATATCTCATTTCGATTTCAAAATCATTTTTCGCCTCAAAATCTCATTTCGATTTCAAAATCACTTTTCGCCTCAAAATCTCATTTCGATTTCAAAATCACTTTTCGCCACAAAATCTCATTTCGATTTCAAAATCACTTTTCGCCACAAAATCTCATTTTGATTTAAAAATCACTTTTCGCCTCAAAATCTCATTTCGATTTCAAAATCACTTTTCGCCTCAAAATCTCATTTCGATTTCACATAAACTCGAATTCCAAAATTTAAAATTTAATCAAATCTCAAATCATCAATTTCAACTCGATTCAGCTTCTCAATAAACCATTTCAAATTATCAATTTCAAATACATATTTGAACCACAAAATAAACAATTTTACTTCCAATATATTTCGAAACTTTAAATATTTCACATTTCAAAACAGTTCATATATTTATATAAGAATATAAGATTCGCTTTAAAACCATTTCGTATTCAAATTAGAATATTCTTCAAATTAAACATCCGTATTAAGTAGTTTACTTAATTTCTGGAACAATTCCAATTCAATAAACTTAGATTAACATTCGGATTTCAAGAATTCATTTAAGTATTACATTCCAAATCAATTTCAGTTCAAATCCTATTCAAATCAATTTTATCTTCAAATTTAATTCAATAGTTTCAATTTAGTTCAATTCACAAATTTATTTAAATTTCAATTTAATTCCAAATTAATTAAATCTCAATTTCAAATTAATTTTCACTTCCAAACTCAAACTTGAAATATCATTTCATATAAATTTTCTTAGAAATATTCAGAGTTCGATTAAAAGTCCAATCTTTAAAACAAATCGACTTTCGAAACTTTACGCCATATTTCAATTTTTCTTAAAAATCTAAACTTCGAATAATAAAACCATTTCATTTACCAAGTTTAAATTCCAACATCTCGAGCCAATTCAAAATAATTCAATTTCCATAAATTGGATTTTTATTCTTAAATCAATTCATTTAAATAATTTCAAAATAACTTTTAAAATCATTTAATTTAACCAACCCGGTGTCCGTATATAATTCTCTAACCTATGGCCAAGTGGTTAGTTATTTCAATTAAATGTCAGAGATGAATATATATTACTTAAACCAATCACAGTGTCATGTGCATGTATGACAGGATATATATAAGCAAATAAACATCCAAACATTTAAATATCAACCAATAGCATCCATCGAAATAAATCACCCAATAGTCAATACAATTCACGGCAATTTCATAGTTATCAATATCGGGAAATTTGATTTCAATTAAATCCTAATTTCAATTTACTGTCAATTTAAATTTTCAACAGTGAATTCACACGACAATCTATATGACAATCAAATTTTTATCAAACAACGACAAATAAATTCATATCACTTCATAATGTCAAATTTAACTACCATAAAGATATTCAGTACGTTGTGAGCGTTATAAAACACTCAACTTGAGTTTCGATTTTTAAATCAAATCGAACAACGTTCGATTTAACCTAAAATTTTAACGAGCTCCAATTGTCTTCGGATCTAAACTGCAGCGTAGCTCTCGTCGCTGCGATTCCAACGCCACTCGTTTCGCCCGAACGGACCTCGTATGCAAAAGTTACGCTTAAATTAATATAACGATATAATTTAAAACATGATTAGCAATTAATTAATCGTTTAACCTTCTTCTTCCTCTTTACGCGCATTAGCACAGCCGAACCCATGAACGCAACAACCACCACAAAACGCACGCAACTCGAGGCAGCCGGAGTTCGATCAAGATGTCCCCATGCGAGCGCCTCCAGGAGAGCCATCAACGCCAGAAGTTTCGCATCACCAGTCGCCGCCGTTTGCACGCAAACCAAGAAAATACGCACGACATTCAAAGCCAGATCTGGACCAATCCGTGACGAATTGGCACGAATCAACCATATGGATTTGAAGAGCTCGTCGAGATCTACAACTTTGCTTTTGGAATTTTTCGATTTCGTTGAACGGATTGAGAGATATTAAGGAAAGAAGATCGGCAATTTCTGGCCATAGAATAAGTGGCGGCCATGATTTGAAATTAGGGTTTCTGAGATGAAATAATGACCAAACAGTCTCGGTTTGAGTGTGTATTTATAAAGGTAGGTCCAAAATCGTCCGGACTCCAATCGAGACGTGCCGCCAGGCGTTTATAAGGTTTTACCCCCGTTCCGGACGCAATGGAACTAGTCCCAAGGCCTAATTCAATCGTATGTGGAAGATATCTTTTTGAAGTCGATTATTTTAGTTAACGACGTTAAATTTCTACGCGTTTCAAGCTCGCACGACCAAACGACAAGTCCGATTGCTACGAAAATTGAAACCTTACAATAATTCACTGTTACGGATCCGATGAAACTGGTTTCGTCGAAATCCGAAACAGTTGTAAAATGGCTATTTCCACAGTCTAATTTCAATATAAAATTCCCAATTTTAAATTATTAACTTTTAAATCAAATTTTAATTGTTCACAAATTTCATTTTTAATTTCACAGTAATTAACAATCTTTTACAATGCGGTTTTCCATTATAAATCCAGTATAAAAGATTACATTAGATTCAGCATTCAATTATATTGTAATTCAAATTCAAGTTATTTAATTCCAATTGAATTCTTTTATTTCGATTTACACTTTCATTATTGAATCAACCATTTACTTATACATTATTATCAATAGTTTATAATTCATTTACTTCCATTTTCTTCAACTATCATCTTATTTAAATTCACAGTAATATTAAATTACATTCATTTACGTTGATTTCAATATTATAACTTCAATATTAAATGTAACATTTTATTTATTTCGTTGTTTACAACCAAATTCAATTCGTATCAATTACTTGTTACATTCAAATTTAAATCTTTACTTACGTTCAATTACAAGTTAACATCTTTGTCAAATTACAGTTTCAGTTATTATCTGATTTCAATCAACTGTACTATTAAGTTACATTTATTTATATGGTTTCAATAACATAAACTTCCACTATTAAATCTACCATTTTATTTATTCTTTGTTTACAATCATAACCAATTTGGTTTACAATCAAATTCAATTCATTATTTACATTCAATACAAGTTAACATCCATATTTAATTTACAAATAAATTATTTCAGAATTCAGTTTTGTATTTTAACTTGAAATTCACATTTAACAACACAAAATTTTATTTCCTTCGGATTTTTATCCAAAATTTTCATTTTAATTCGTATTTTAAAGTGTTAAAAATACGGGTCGTTACATTCTCCCCCACTTAAAACTTTTCGTCCTCGAAAAGAAACGGAGAAGGGGAAACCATCATTTAGATATAATTCATTCAAAATATTCTACTTATTTGCAAAATATAGTTATAGGATTTTTTTTTTTTCACAAAATTTTCTAACTCCCGGATTTTTGAAAAATTTCGGCAGCACCTCCTTTGCGCGGCTAGGACCGAAAAATTTCACAGTCGTAATAATTGCATGATATACATCTCATTACAAGAATGAGGCATCCCAAAACATGGGGAACACAATAATATACCACAACATAAACTGTAATCCGAGAACATACCTTTTATTTAGCGTTTATTAGCATTTTAACTTATATTTTGCATTAAGCGCAGAAGCGAGCTCCACAAGCGAAGCGCAACCCCTTTGCTACCTACTAAAATGCTCAATAACCAAGTTAGAACCATGCATATAAAGATAGATCGATATACTTATCATAAAAACACACATATAACATGTTTAGTTTCAAAACTGAAATTCCAATTCCAGGATAGCAAACGAATCTCAGTTTCTGGTTACATAAACGATAAAATTTGACAATGTAATCTAAACAAAAGTTGTTGCATTCGTTTCAGGCTTTCCGGAATGTCCAAAATCATTGAATTCGGACCTTCCGTTCAAAAGTTACGACCGTTTTACTAAATAGGAACGCCTCAGCCTGGGCAATGAATTGCGCAGGTCAGCGACGTTCACTCATATTTTCGACCCTCTAAATGACAGAAAAACACAAAACATTTAAAGCAAAAGTTTTAGCTTAAGTTCTAAGCTTTCCAGAAAGGGCAAGATAGTCAAAATCCGACAAACCAGTAAAAAGTTATAGTGAAAATACTAAGGGTATATGCTACTGATTTTGCTTCCCTTTTTACACAGGCCAGCGAGAAGATTCAAATTTTTAACTAAGTAAATGAAGGAATTTCTAAAGACACTCTAAACAAAAGTCGTGCTACAGTTTCTAAGCTTTCCGACAAGCCTAAGATCGTCGAATTTCGTCCAGCCATTTAAAAGATATGGTTGTTTTCGTTTCAGTATATATTGGACAATTTTGGATTTTTCCAAAAATTTGCTTTTATTATTTCAAAGTACAAACTATCAAACTTCAATTTTCTAAAGAAACAATCATAAACACAAAGTCGTTTATTTTCTTATTTATCCATGAAATAAGTTTACATTCGATTTGTTTCCGATTTTTTTTCAAGTTTGTTTCATTCATAATTTAAATTCAAGTCAATTTGCTTCAAATTAATTTCACTTTGCTTCAAATTTGAATTTAATTATTTAAAATTTTTATTCCGTTTATTCAATTCCATTTACACTAATGAATTCTATTTAATCAATTACCATCCATCTAATAACCAATGCATATCAAACATTAACATCCATCCAAAATCTATACTAATTCAATTATACATTTCCAAGTCAAAATTTTAATTTCATACACTTCCAAGTTTATTGACATTTAGTTTTATTCAAATTTAATTAGTTTCCATTTACTAAATTTAAATTTAATTCATTTTACAACTTAAATTTCTTTTATATTTACAACTATCAATAGATCTTCACATTTTATTATTCACTCTCACACTGGTATATTATTCCTCTACTTATCTTTATTAGCATTTTAAACTTTTTAAGTATTTGGTAAGTTATAGTTATGCAAATAGAATGTAGTTAAACAACATACAACCCCTTTTCATTCAAAGTTGAATTTTCAATTAATTAATTTTTAAGTCATTACTTAAATTTCACTATAATTTAATTTCACATTTACATTCACATATAGTATTTCCATTTTATATTAACATAATTGTGAATCACCTTTAAATGTTAATTTAAATTCCAATTATTTACTAACAATTTTATTTATATTTGCAAACCATTAATTAAATGCATATTTCATTATTCAAACTTATACTTGTATATTATCCAATTAACAATTCATATAACATTTTTGAACTTCTTAAATATTTTGGTAAGTTATATCTATGCTATAGAATGAAATTTAATATTATGCGAGTTTTACAGTTTCAATTTTATTTTAAATTCATAATTTCCTAATTCTAAGGGTTTCTACTTCAATTGATATTTCACTTAGCTCTTAGGTTCATTTCTCATTTCGCAATTCAGAAGTTCCGTAATGATTCAAGTATTAATTCATTTCAACCATTAAAAGAAAAATCATTAATTATTAAAGAACTCAAGAATTCCAATCCCGGTTTCATTTCAAATCAAGTTTGAAATAATATTTACTTATATAATTTATATATCAAATCATACTATAGAGAATACAAAATAAAATTCAATTTTAATCAAAACAGGGTTTAGAAAAACTATTAAGTGATCTCCCCCACTTGGACTCTCGAAAATAAACGTCGATGATGCGTGCACTCATCACCGAAATCATTCTCTAGTGTCAAGAGGGGAGTATAACACTTACTTCATTTGAAATCCTTTGAAAATAATTTCTAATCGAATATACTATCATATAATACTTATATTATACATTTCAAAATTTTTTTGTTAATAAATTTTCAAAACACCGGAATTTAAATTCTCCATCTTAATTTAAATTCATTTTTATTTCATTTTATTTACCATTTATATTCATTGTCAATCATATTTACAAGTTCCATTTCTTAAAATCATTCAATAGTCAATAGTTAGAAATATTGACTAATCAACAATAAACGATGATAATCTAATATTATCATCTCTAACCAATACAATCAAAATTTATAAATTTTCAAGATAAGTCTTTTATATATAGAATATAATCCAAAACAATATTATGTCAATCTGTCCTATTCGAGTGTTTAGAAATTCCTATCGATGCCTTGGCGTCCCAAGTACCAACCAGAATTCATAAATACTCAACGGAACAAATTAACACAATATAAAATCATTTTTATATCAAAATTACAAATACGCTCTCTCATATACACTCAACTCATTCATATAGTTTACCTCTATTTCAATGAGTTATTCCCCACTAGAGCCAAGGTAATCTAAACCAAAGCTCTGATACCAACTGTAACTACCCGCATTTTTGACCGTTCAAGTCGACAATAATCCACACATGTCCAACTTAAACCGTTCAAAAAGGCAGATGGTTATTGGGGTTAAATAAGAAAAGGAAAGAAAGAACAGAAGCAAACTCAGAATCTTGCAGCGGAAGGAACAAGATATAATAATAAAATAACAGTTCATGAAGCTGTTAAATAAATAAATTTGATTATTATTATACATCATAAATCAGAGTTACATACATATCAGAGATAATACAATAATGCAGCGGAAAAATAATATGGTAGTAGAATACAAATGATGTAATAACAAACCCCGTCTTCGTCCTCCAAAATAGATCTTCAACCTTATCTGAAATGCTCAGGCTGACCCGAGCGTAATGAAAAGACAAAACACTCGAGTCAGGACTAAAATATCTCATGTAAGTCAAATCGAATAAGAAAATATGAGTGTGACGGCGTCAGAGATGTTTACGGGGTTTGACATCTCCTATCCAGTGTCAACGTGAGTGCAATAACTTAAGAGATGTTACGGGATTTTCCATCTCTCAAGGATCCGTTAAACTATCTACTATGTAGTACAATACGCTATTATAATATGTCTACATTAAAGTAAAAGTATTAAAATAGCGTTAAGCCATGGCCCATTCCACCCTTAACACAGTTTATATTCCCAAGAGCATATACAAGACCGTAGTTTCCCCAAAACCGGAAGTCACCAGAGGGCAATCCATATACTAAAGGTACAAATCAAAATCGTAGTGGTCGCGAATAGGATAATCAGTATGACAAGGTACATGAGGCAATACCAACTAGGATACTAGTAGTTGCGTGATCCAGACTGATGTTGGGCATAGCAGCTACTACCCCAACACCGCGAAACAACACTCCCAAAATCGAGGGGTGCACCCAAATCGAATCACAAAAGCAATAGACATGGTAACGAAGAAGTGTGTCCGCTAGAGGTGGCGAACCTCAATGGCCCGGCGCGGCTCCTGTTTTAGTCATGTCAGGGGTTATCCAAAATCGTTCTCTTTCTTCAAATCAACACGTTCACCAAATCCATCCACTTCATTCTGGATCAACACTCCACGTGTATTAGTTATTAAAGTGGTTTTCGGTATCGACAGAGAGTATGTCCATATCCGATCCCGGTCTCTTTAATAACTACGTTATATTTTTCACACTGGTTCGATCTTTTACATTTTCAAATCGATTCATAATTTGATATCAAAATATCATATTCGCTTCAAAATCAAATCCATTTCAAATATCATCATATCTATTCAAGATGTAAGATTCCGTTTCAAAATCATTTTTCGCCTCAATATCTCATTTCGATTTCAAAATCATTTTTCGCCTCAAAATCTCATTTCGATTTCAAAATCACTTTTTGCCTCAAAATCTCATTTCGATTTTAAAATCACTTTTCGCCACAAAATCTCATTTCGATTTCAAAATCACTTTTCGCCACAAAATCTCATTTCGATTTCAAAATCACTTTTCGCCACAAAATCTCATTTTGATTTAAAAATCACTTTTCGCCTCAAAATCTCATTTCGATTTCAAAATCACTTTTCGCCTCAAAATCTCATTTCGATTTCACATAAACTCGAATTCCAAAATTTAAAATTTAATCAAATCTCAAATCATCAATTTCAACTCGATTCAGCTTCTCAATAAACCATTTCAAATTATCAATTTCAAATACATATTTGAACCACAAAATAAACAATTTTACTTCCAATATATTTCGAAACTTTAAATATTTCACATTTCAAAACAGTTCATATATTTATATAAGAATATAAGATTCGCTTTAAAACCATTTCGTATTCAAATTAGAATATTCTTCAAATTAAACATCCGTATTAAGTAGTTTACTTAATTTCTGAAACAATTCCAATTCAATAAACTTAGATTAACATTCGGATTTCAAGAATTCATTTAAGTATTACATTCCAAATCAATTTCAGTTCAAATCCTATTCAAATCAATTTTATCTTCAAATTTAATTCAATAGTTTCAATTTAGTTCAATTCACAAATTTATTTAAATTTCAATTTAATTCCAAATTAATTAAATCTCAATTTCAAATTAATTTTCACTTCCAAACTCAAACTTGAAATATCATTTCATATAAATTTTCTTAGAAATATTCAGAGTTCGATTAAAAGTCCAATCTTTAAAACAAATCGACTTTCGAAACTTTACGCCATATTTCAATTTTTCTTAAAAATCTAAACTTCGAATAATTAAACCATTTCATTTACCAAGTTTAAATTCCAACATCTCGAGCTTCAATTCAAAATAATTCAATTTCCATAAATTGGATTTTTATTCTTAAATCAATTCATTTAAATAATTTCAAAATAACTTTTAAAATCATTTAATTTAACCAACCCGGTGTCCGTATATAATTCTCTAACCTATGGCCAAGTGGTTAGTTATTTCAATTAAATGTGAGGGATGAATATATATTGCTTAAACCAATCACAGTGTCATGTGCATGTATAACAGGATATATATAAGCAAATAAACATCCAAACATTTAAATATCAACCAATAGCATCCATCGAAATAAATCATCCAATAGTCAATACAATTCACGGCAATTTCATAGTTATCAATATCGGAAAATTTGATTTCAATTAAATCCTAATTTCAATTTACTGTCAATTTAAATTTTCAACGGTGAATTCACACGACAATCTATATGACAATCAAATTTTTATCAAACAACGACAAATAAATTCATATCACTTCATAATGTCAAATTTAACTACCATAAAGATATTCAGTACGTTGTGAGCGTTATAAAACACTCACCTTGAGTTTCGATTTTTAAATCAAATCGAACAACGTTCGATTTAACCTAAAATTTTAACGAGCTCCAATTGTCTTCGGATCTAAACTGCAGCGTAGCTCTCGTCGCTGCGATTCCAACGCCACCCGTTTCGCCCGAACGGACCTCGTATGCAAAAGTTACGCTTAAATTAATATAACGATATAATTTAAAACATGATTAGCAATTAATTAATCGTTTAACCTTCTTCTTCCTCTTTACGCGCATTAGCACAGCCGAACCCATGAACGCAACAACCACCACAAAACGCACGCAACTCGAGGCAGCCGGAGTTCGATCAAGATGTCCCCATGCGAGCGCCTCCAAGAGAGCCACCAACGCCAGAAGTTTCGCATCACCAGTCGCCGCCGTTTGCACGCAAACCAAGAAAATATGCACGACATTCAAAGCCAGATCTGGACCAATCCGTGACGAATTGGCACGAATCAACCGTATGGATTTGAAGAGCTCGTCGAGATCTACAACTTTACTTTTGGAATTTTTCGATTTCGTTGAACGGATTGAGAGATATTAAGGAAAGAAGATCGGCAATTTCTGGCCATAGAATAAGTGGCGGCCATGATTTGAAATTAGGGTTTCTGAGATGAAATAATGACCAAACAGTCTCGGTTTGAGTGTGTATTTATAAAGGTATGTCCAAAATCGTCCGGACTCCAATCGAGACGTGCCGCCAGGCGTTTATAAGGTTTTACCCCCGTTCCGGACGCAATGGAACTAGTCCCAAGGCCTAATTCAATCGTATGTGGAAGATATCTTTTTGAAGTCGATTATTTTAGTTAACGACGTTAAATTTCTACGCGTTTCAAGCTCGCACGACCAAACGACAAGTCCGATTGCTACGAAAATTGAAACCTTACAATAATTCACTGTTACGGATCCGATGAAACTGGTTTCGTCGAAATCCGAGACAGTTGTAAAATGGCTATTTCCACAGTCTAATTTCAATATAAAATTCCCAATTTTAAATTATTAACTTTTAAATCAAATTTTAATTGTTCACAAATTTCATTTTTAATTTCACAGTAATTAACAATCTTTTACAATGCGGTTTTCCATTATAAATCCAGTATAAAAGATTACATTAGATTCAGCATTCAATTATATTGTAATTCAAATTCAAGTTATTTAATTCCAATTGAATTCTTTTATTTCGATTTACACTTTCATTATTGAATCAACCATTTACTTATACATTATTATCAATAGTTTATAATTCATTTACTTCCATTTTCTTCAACTATCATCTTATTTAAATTCACAGTAATATTAAATTACATTCATTTACGTTGATTTCAATATTATAACTTCAATATTAAATGTAACATTTTATTTATTTCGTTGTTTACAACCAAATTCAATTCGTATCAATTACTTGTTACATTCAAATTTAAATCTTTACTTACGTTCAATTACAAGTTAACATCTTTGTCAAATTACAGTTTCAGTTATTATCTGATTTCAATCAACTGTACTATTAAGTTACATTTATTTATATGGTTTCAATAACATAAACTTCCACTATTAAATCTACCATTTTATTTATTCTTTGTTTACAATCATAACCAATTTGGTTTACAATCAAATTCAATTCATTATTTACATTCAATACAAGTTAACATCCATATTTAATTTACAAATAAATTATTTCAGAATTCAGTTTTGTATTTTAACTTGAAATTCACATTTAACAACACAAAATTTTATTTCCTTCGGATTTTTATCCAAAATTTTCATTTTAATTCGTATTTTAAAGTGTTAAAAATACGGGTCGTTACATTAACTCTTATTGCCTTGGGCTGTTCATCCATTTTTGGGATGGACAGACTAGGTAGCAGGTGACAGGTGTTGTGCTTAGTTTCCGACGATGCTGATGACGAAGACGAGCTGGAGGCTTGCATATTATTTTCTTACTATATGTACTGGATGTTACGCTGCTTGTATATTCTCTGAGTGATATGTAGTGAGGTTGGATGTATTGACTGTTCAGATTTTTGTATCAAACTACTATGAGGCTTATTTGATGTGATTCTGTTCTGTGTAGCTTCACTATGTATATTTTCTCTATTGTATTTTGTCCATGCGCTGTGAGTAATACCATAGAGTCAGCTGTTTTAATTTACCCTGACGGTCGTCCATGGCTGCCTGGCACACCATTCAGCGCACACTATTTACCTAGTTTAGTGCAGGAGTCATGGGCGGTCGTCATAATCTTTAATCCCTAGTTTCAAATCATAGGATTCAATTTCAAACTTGAATTCAAATTTAAATCAAATTATTTAAATTTCAAGATATCCAAAATATCTTTAAAACTCCTTTCAAAAGCTCTTCATATTAAACCCCAATTTCCAATTTCAAAATCAATTGAAATTGAAATTTCAATTTCAAAAACATTAAATTTAAATCATCTGTGACTTAATCGATTTCCTCGTGAAATCCATATTTGTGTGTGTATGGTGTAGTCCAGGGGTTTCACACAGTAGTGCAACATCAATAAATCATCACAGATCAAAATACAGAAATATAGTTGATAAGCGGTATTAATTATAACGTTTATCGTTCATTCACAGATCACAGATATATATACATCGCAGGTAATCAATTACATTCATCCCAGATAAATAAATTACAGATCACAACACAAATCAGGATATATTAGGGATATCAAACAATTCACATTCAATAGAATCCAAACATTCATAAGTAAGGTCAGTTAATTGTCTGATTAATTCAAATCAGATTAATTTCTTATGAATTACTAATCCTGGTTAGTTAACATAAATAAATTTCAAATCATTTTGATAAATTATTTATTTATAAATTTATTAATTAACCATTGATAATGAATCAATTAACCTTTAATTATAATTCATCAACCTTTAATTATTAAATTCACCATTTAATTGATTATCTTTAATTAATGCCTTAACCCTTAATGGTAAATTTATTTAACTCTCAATTACTTATAGTAATTAATTTCTGCTTAATTAATCACCTTTAATAACAAATTAATTAACCTTAATTTATTTGTTAAATTAACCTTTAATATTAAGTAATTAATTAGGTAATTATTCTTTAATTAAACAAATCATTAATTACTTAATAGATTTAAAAGATTACATCTTTCTATCTTTATTAATTACTTTGGAAATGTCTTACTAAATCCTTAATTAATTCAAACTTTAATCAAAGTCAACATTTTAAAACATGAATTAAAAATGTTTAAAAGTTGAATTTTATTTTAAAGTAAAAAAAAAACTGTTTTTACAACAGACCCGAGACCCGCTTCGAGTCACACCCGAGAAAAATGCCTGAATACTTCGAGTTTTCCCCCAAACAACCCGATACAAAAATTTTCGACTTGAAATTCGGTTAAGTTTTTAAATGACCCGGAACCACCCAAAACCACCCGAGCTCGAACTCGAGCCTGCATCCAATTTCCCCGAAGACTTCTTCGAGTCTCAACTCTTCTTCCCAAACTCAACAATACCATATACAACGAGCACAGGTGCACGTGCACCAGACGCCGGAGCCAAGGCGATCGACGCTGCCACCTCCCATATGTCGCCGTCCATCAACTCACACCCTCAGGCTAACCAATTCATCAAATCCACGATGAATTCAAAATCGAAGCACTTAATCCAACCTGGAACAGAATTCGATCACCACGAACTTCCTCGTACCGCCACCATAGATCATCAGCGACCACGAAACTTCAACCAGCCACTCGTCCACACTCCCTCGACCATCTCCCAGAATCTCATCATACTCGATCATCCAGATACGTTACGCCGATCAAAAATGTCCATCCTATCCGAACTAGGGTTACCAACATAAATCGATCACCACCACCACCACAGTGATCTTCCATCACTTCTACTATTTTTCCCAAACTCCTCGATCACTCATCTAGCTTCAGCATCAACCCCGTGACCACCGGACCTCGCGATCGCCAGAAATGGTCATGATTTCATTTTCTGTTCAACTCAAAAGCTCACTCGATTCCCAAATTTAAAAATCACAAAACTATTTTTAAAAATCATAACTTTCAAAGACAAATCTAAACATGTATTTGAAACATGAAATCTACACATTTGATTTCTGACCAATTTTAAATTGTCATTGTAAATCCTTAATTTCCCAAATAATTATTCATTATATCCATATGAATCTATTTTTAAAATTGATATTACGTCTATACAATCATTTTTTTCTTTTATGATCATAACCTTAATTCGATTATATAGGGGGAAATGAATTTCCTTTTGAATTTGTTGGGTCTGTAAAACCAACATAAGTTTGTGTGTATATATATATGGACAGGCACATCTAAATTCTCATATATATATACATGCAGATATTCATACAACATTTTCCAAGTCATCATCATCACAGGCATGCAAAATCAAGCAACAACATATAAATATATTGGAGGTTGAAAGTTTGCTCACCTGTACTTGGAACAGAGACAAGCTTGAAAACCTGGAATGGTTTGAACACTGGAAGTAGATTTTGATTTACATGCTTGATGATGGTCTGATTTTACTTGATTTGTTTGAGTTGATGTCTGGATTCACTCAAGTTAAAGTAGTTGAATTTACTTTGCAGGCTTTGATTTGAAAACTGATCTTTGCTTTGAGTTGCTCTGCCTTTTGATTTTGAATTATATTTAAGTTTGTAATGATGTTTATTTTCCTTTGCTTGCTAAATTATGTTTTCTTGAATGAACTGGAACCATATAGATGTGTATATATGGAGAGAAAGGTGTTTTTACAGGCTGATAAGTCTTTGCATAGGGTGCTGATATAGATTTGTACAGGTGATATTATAATGTTTGTTTGTACAATGCACATCAGAGATATGTTTTCTTTCTTTTGCTTGGTGGCTGATAGATATGTTTTGGTGCTTGCATTAATTAACTTGTCTTTATTTCTTTGCTTTGGGGCTGATGTATACTTGTTTTAATTTGGCTTGTACCATATACATTTTTTTATATTTATACAGTTGTACAATATGAAGATAGTGGTGGCTTTTCTATGCAAGCTTATAGATATATATACATTTACTTGTTTCCTTTTTACAAGAGTTCATACTTATGTATATATTTTATTTGTTCCCAGATCTGAATGAATTTTGTTTTCATACTTTGTTTGTTTATTACTTTATAATGTAAATAAATCTCTATTTTCCAAAACTATATAATTTATTTTGTATATGTTCATTTCATATTCTACATAACTATCAATTTATTTGAGAAATTTGTTTAACATCGATATCCAATGTATTCAGAATTTAACTAATTTGTTTACTATATATTTTCTATAATTTAATCTTATTATTTTCATTTTAAAACCATTTATTTACAATTTAAATTCAATTATCAATATATATATATATAATTTCAAATTTACTCATATATACCCACATATATATATTCTCATATATACATATATTTATAATTTCTTAAATTTAAATGATTTATACATAATATATTTGAATCCGGGGAAACTCGCATCACTTTATCAATTTATTTTACAATTTTTATTCAAAAATTCATTTAATTAACAATTTAAATTTATATAAAACCCGGGGTCGTTATAGTTAGCATAGTATATATGTTAGTGTATTTTATATGTAAAGTTGTTGTATTGTTATACTAAGATGTATAATAGTTTAGTCTGCATATATAATTGAACAAGTTATATATATATGATATATTGATTTGCGCATGTAGATGTTTCTATACGTTATCAAGAGCTGTTGCTTTTAGGTTTACATATTATATTGTTTGTTTATTTTAAGTATAGTATACATATATATGACTTACTATTGTAATATGCATGCATATAGGTACTGTATAACTATATTATCTGTTAGATATAAAAGTTTATAAACTATATATATTTTTGAATATACGTACCAGTTTATAAAAGTTCATTTGTTTTTCGTGTGAGTCTATGGTCTGCATATTGTATATTAAGCTATATTAGTCATATATATATGTTATCTCATTTCACATAAGTTTGTATATAACTAAAGTTATATAGGTTGTGTCAGAAGCTATATACTTATTAATATTCATATATGATATGTGTATGGTATATTATTTATGCTAGTTTAATTCATATATAATCTGTTCCAGTCAGTATATTATTATATAAAGCAAGGTATATAGGCACATTTGTTCACATCTAGTATAGATCCTGTTGTTGAAATATTATGTTAGTTCATATATATGGATAAGTTTAAAGTTGCAATTGCTGTTATTTATATGTGTATATATTGGTTTTGAAAGTTATTTGCTTATTTTAAATTATAAGTTGCATATGATTTAATAATAACCTATATATATGAGTATTTATTTCAAAATGATATAATGTCTATATGTTTGATTTTTATATATGTCTTAATTTAGAACAATGAGTTATATATAGTTATATATATATATATATTAAATTTTACCCTTTATCTTCATTAATCCTGTTCTGATTGATTTCATCTGTTCCTTGTTATCAGCTGTATTCGTCAAAATTCATGCCAATCTTGCTTTGCTTTGGATTTCGTACTTGGATTCATAACCCATCTCATTCCTTCGTCTATACTCCCTAGCCTCGAAAGGTGAGCAATCAATCACGATTAACGTTCTTATATTTATTAAATTTAACGACAATTGAAACGTGCTGCTGTTAGTTATTTACATTGCTATATATATGCTGCTATCTGTATTTATTCACCTGTGACATCTGACACCATTATCTATTATTTTATTGATGATACATGCCTGTTATATTATTATCATATCTGTTATCACTCTGCAAGTTCCCTGTTAGTATAGAAATCACTATGGGTTGAAATGATACATACCCGAACAGACTTTAGAATAGAAGAAAATCATTATGGGTTGAAATGATAAACCCAAGTGATTTCACTTGAATTGAATTTGGTATTACGGGTTGAAATGATATCCACCCGTATATATTTAAATTATGGATTGAAATGATAAATATCCGTGTACCTTGACCATAGGATAGAACTTTATACAAACACCGTCGGTCTATATATAAATAAGTTGAAAATGATTTCTATGGTTTTGAAAGAAATATATATATGGTTTTATTTAAATTTGAAAAATATTATGTATATGAATAAGTTTTAATACAAAATAGATATAATAATAAGCTTTAGATTTAGTCAAGTTTGATTTAAGTAAAATACAATATGTTTAAGTATTTATTTAAAAAATTTATTTTAAAAATAGATTTTTTTATAATGATTCTCTAAGTTAAGGTTGGAAGATAAATCTGAATTTATTCGAAATTGTATTTAATTAAGAATTTTGTTTAATTAAATTGATTTGAAACTTATTGAATTTGAGGGTTTTAAGATATGATTGTATAACTTGATTTTGATTTAAAGTGATTAAATTGGATATTTCAAGTTTAAATAAATCGAAGGAAATATTTAGTCTAATGTAATTTAAGGCTATTTAAATGATATTAGATTTATTAAGTAAATATTTCAAAACTAAATAATAGTAAAGTGAATTTGATACATATATGAAGTTATCAAATTTAGTTTTGAAAATATAGAATATTTAAAGCTTTGAAATATATTGAAATGGTTATTGAGAAATTGAATTTAACTGAAATTGATAATTTGATATTAAATTAAATTTGGATTTTGGAATTGGAGTTGATTTGGAATTGATTTGGGATAGTTGAGGAAGTTATTTTATTGTATAAAGTATTTTATTATCTAAACTGTTTAAGTGGTGGAGGTTATGTTCAAAGTTATGAATTCCAAAGTATTATGTTTTGAAAGTGTTAAAATTTCAAGTGTTTGGTTTCGAAAGTGTTATAACTTTGAAAGCGCTATGATTTTGGAATGGGATATATTTGAAATAAAATGATATTTTGGGTTTGAAGTATAAATTAATTTGAAATGACCACGGTGTTATAATGGCATTTGGTTGTTAATAGTTCCATGGATCCTTAGAGGATGGTTATCCCAAACATCCTTTAAGTTATTTGTATTTCAGTTGATATTTCACTTGAGTTGGATTTATTGATATAAGGATGTTAATCCTGACTCGAGTGTTTTGTGTTTTGCTTTACGCTCGGGTCAGACTGAGTGATACAACATTTGAGACTCACCTTTGGAGTTTGGAGCTTCGCTTGGAGATCAAACTATCGATTCAGCTTTTAGCTTTTCCAGTTGATTTGTTCAGAGAGGTCATCTGTTCGTACTGAAGACTTCACTGTATTCGAGATATTCTGTTGTATTTTATTTCATATTCTATTGTTTATATAGTAGCTTCATGAACTACTATTTATTAATCTATTCCGCTGCATTCTGTTATAATGCTCTGTGTCTGTGATTCTGCGATTATTATTTTTACTGTATATGCTGAGTTTTGCCAAATTTAAATTAACAATTTGATATTTTGAGCAATTCAAGTCTGACATATGCGGATGCGAATGGTTGAAATAATAGGTCGTTACAAGGACTAAGTGGGGTCGAGGGGGATTTCAGGTTTTGGGCTATAATTAGAAGGATACATAACCCTAGATCGCTCTATTCTCATTTCTCTTCATTTGTAGCTGCGACGAAATCTAGCTCTAAACTTTTTTATTCTATTTTCCTTCTTCTTCAATACTAATAAAAATCTCTAAAAAAAATTCAAATTGGAAAAAAGATAGCAAATCAAATCAAAATGCTAGAAGACAAATAGGAGAAGGAAAATCAAATCAAAACCGGATAATTCGAAGATTGCTACCGAATAACTATGCATAGAGGTGAGTGGGTTTATCTACGGAATGAATATGTTGTTAGATAAGCATTTGAATTTCACTTATATATATATATCTATTTATGTTTAAACATGATTTATAAGTTAGGTAATGGTTTTCAATTGAGGATTTATATGAATTGGGTAATTTGGGAAACTCAAGCATTCTATTCTAATAATAGAAATGTTTATGAATATGGGGAGAATAGTTTGAGTGATAATTCACCCTTAAAATCATATAGATCTTATTATATGCAATATGTGCGAATTATTTTAGACGAATAAAAGTGAAATTTATATAATTGGATCATAGAATAGTTTATATGGTAATTTGGATAAATTACACAAAAGTTTTGATATAATAAAAGTAATAATTATATATAGATAATTTTTTAAAAGTGATACTAATTCAAAAGTTATATCCGAACTCCAGATAGATGATTTAGCTCTAAATGATTAAAACCGAATAAAAATATTGAAAACCAATTTCAAGCAATCGGTTGACTGACTACATTGAAACAGTCGATTGGTTAAAATAGAGTAAATGCTTAAAAACTCAAGTCTATGAAAAAATATTACATTTTATAGGCCAAATGGTTAACTGATTATAAATCACTAGTTCATGGAACCCTTAAGGAGTCGATTGATGGACTGTTGAAAAAAAAATAGTTACTGGCGAACAGTCGACTAACTATAAGGAACTAGTCGAATGAACATCCAAGGAGTCGACTAATTATGTTTATCTGGTCAAATGTTACGCTGTTAAAAATATAATAGAGAACTAGTCAACTGACCATGTCTATTCCATCGACTGATAGCTTGTAGATAGCCCAAGTTGAACCTATACCTATCATAGGCCAAATAGGATAGCTTTGGGGATTTGTTTCCCATTTTATTGACAATCTAGAGTTCATATAGCTTCATGATGATGTATAACGTAATACTTAACCCAACGTGCAATTTAATCTCAATTAGTTGCTCTTATCATTATTGTTAGTACCTTAATTGCATATCTTGACTTGCAAAATATGAGGGAGAGGAAACAAAGATATCTGTGTTAGTAGTGGGGTTTACAACCATTTTGGTGGATGTACCTATGAGGGAGTCGAATTGTCTATCGACCCTTTTTGCTTTATTTGAATAATATAGAGCATAAGATACATCTATCACTGAGGTTATTTACTCGATGCTTTGGTAGGTAGTTTACCATTGAGATCGTATACTCGATTTATGCCTAGGCATCGTGATTATATGCTCGGTGTATTCGATATAAGTGGTTTACCATTGAGATTGTTTACTCAATGTATGGTTAGGCAGTTTACCATCAAGACTGTATACTTGAAGCATTGCTAGGCTTACCCAGTTCAAGATGTCCAACCTTTGGGTTGAAATCTTTGTGGGCAATTATCGGATTTTAGGCATATTATTGGTTGTTACCCTATATTGTGTCAGTTGGCTAATTCGTTAGATGTGGTACAAACATACAAATAAACACTGTAACAACCCGGAGTTTTATAACATTTGATTGTCGTCGAATGACGATTAAATTGTGGGTTAATCGCTGGTTGGAAATTTTTTTAATCCGGTTTAAATTCTTTTACAAACTATTTAAGGATTGTGGGCTTTAGTGTTATCTTGACCCAATTGTTGATGCCAAAACACTTATCTTATTCGCCACCGTTTCCCCCTTCATTCATTTTTTTCGCAACCCTAAATCCAAATAAACGCGAAAATGGCAGCCTCGTACATCTTCTTTTCGCTCGTCCCCTTTTTATTTACGAATTAGAGCTTTGGTTTTTCGAAGGCACTGACCGTGGTTGGCTCGATCGAGAAAAGGGTTGCGTGCTTGGTCGTCGAAAGAGTGGATCTGGGTTCGTCTTTGTATCGAAAGTCATTGCTTTCGTCGATTGTTGGCTGCTCGAAAAAGGTGAGTAATTAAATTACTCACATCTAATTTCGACTAAGTTTCAGTAGTTCGAATTGGTTTTATGATGATTCGCTTGTTTAGGGTTTGAACTCTTTGTTTTGTTCGTATATAATTGTTCGAACTGAATTGAGTTGACCATTTATTTTCGTTCGCGGTTAGAAACTGATGTTGCTATGAGAATCTCTTATGTGACTTTGGCATCGTGCTTCTTTTCAGTGTCTTCGGTAGAAAAGAAATTTACTTAGATGTGTTTTCACCTTGGCCCTGACTTGTTAATGTCGGCCTCTACACTTATGTTGATGATATTTAAACTGTTACACATTCGTACCCCTGTCACTTGTTGACTTCGGCATGACCACTAGGTTGATTTTTGTGAATTTCTGGCTTTGTCAATTTCATTGGTTTGATGATGGTTTGTTCGTCACAGTTTCGAATTATTTTCGTGACCGCCTCAGTCGTTTTGATGATACTGATTTCTTGTTTCTGATATTAACAGTATTGTTTTATTTCGTGGCCACCTTGGCTCGACTTATATCTGACTTTGCAAATACTATTCCCTGACTTGTTCGATTGCTTACAGTTTTGACTCTGTCTGATATTATCATTTGTAAGTCGTACACTAAGTTTTGTTCGAAATTGTTGTAATTTGACTTGAGCATACTTGGGGTCTGGCTGCGCGTTTCTCGGTTTTGAACTTAGTTTGAATTTGGTCTCTCGACTAATTCATTTGCGAAAATATGAGATTGCTTGATTGGCTTTAAAAATTGTGATGATAGACTTTGTTTCTGTGATTTTCGACTATGGCTGCACGACATTTTCCGTCGGTTGACTTCGAATTGGATTTGATATTTGAATTCAGATTGGTTTTAAAAATTGATTTCTCGGCTCAGACATTTATATAAGTGTATCTGAATTTACTGCATTGTTCAATTGCATAAAAACCTGGGTTCTTTGACCCATCACTGCATTTCCAGTTTGCAGTTTACCTGAGTATATATATATTGGTTCTTGCATATCTATATATATAAGTGCGCATGTTTCTACTGCATTGTTTAGTGCTTCTAAAAACTTGGATTTTGTGTACTTGCCTCTGTTTCAGGTCTGATACTTTTTGAAGTTTCCCTTAGTTAGCTTGTAGTCCCTGTATACTCTGGGTTACAACTTGCTGTTGCATGTTGTACCTGTTACTCTTGTAGTGGGTTGAAATTCACGTCTGCACTTTGATCATATGGTGTTTGCATTTCCAGTTTCATTTAGTTGACCCTGTTCAACTGCACTCCATGTATATATTACTTGGATGTCATCATATATGCAGGTTATTCACTTGGTTGAAATTGATCACTCATGTTGTAAGTAGGCACGATTGTTAGATGTCGAGTTGTAGTATTGCGGTCTTCGGTCTCATATACCCTGTGTAGCCATTGCCAGACTACCTTCTGTCTGCACTTGTTCATTCAAGTATGTGCTCACTGCTTTAACCATCCACTGTTGATAATTCTATTTGCATAATTAGCTCTCTTGTTTCGAACTCAGTTGTATATATGATGTCTTGATTGTTGGAACAGCAACATGGAGATTTGATTCTTCCTTTGCTTTGTAATTGTTTTTGTACATTGAGTTGAACCCAGCTTAAATGCTCGGGTTTGACCTTGTGTTTGTTGAAATTTTCCTTGAGCTTTCGTGTATTTCATCGCGGTAGTGGCGAGGCAGTACGCGCGTGCGTGTACTGCAGCCACACCGGAAGTTGATTTGGTTTTACTGAGTTGTTGTTTAACACTGTATAGTGTTATAATTACCGTTATCCAATTCTCGTATCGAGAGTTGGATATACGAGATTCTGTGACTGTTGCCTAATTGATATCTGATTATTATTGCTTCTGTACACTAATAAACTGGTTTGAATTAGACTGACCTGGGTATTATTTTCTTTTGAATGTAATACTCGGGTCAGACCCGAGTATTTCAGGTTGTAGATTTTCTACTTTGAGTTGCTGTTCAGGATTTGAAGACTTTTCACATCTTCTGAAGTTGTCAGTCATTTTGTAGTAGTCGCGTCATTGTATAGAATGATATGTATTCATGTATATTAGTCGATAATGTACTTGTATATATAACTTCTAGAGTCGACAGTTGTAGTTGTATCATATGTATTGTGTCAACTATGTATTAACTGACATCAGTTATATATATATGAGACTGTTGTTTTTATCTGTGTTCCGCATTTGTATTATCTGTGTTATTGTTATATCTAATGTCCTAAACTATTATGAACTATCGTAGTTTGTTTTTATACTGATAATTGGGTGTGTCGATGGGAGTAAATAAATGATAGATGAGAAATAAAAAGTATATACCACTCCTATCGAGATAACCAATATTAGTGTAAGGTCAACTACGGATGGTCGCTCCTATCCAGCCTTATTCTTCGTAATAATAGACAGTATTTCTTTTAATACTCTTTGTTATTATGAGCATAGAGGTGGGGCATCACAGTTGGTATCAGAGCCTGGGGTTTATGGACATAATATAAAACATAACTTGGATGGAACATATGTTACAACTATTGGTCGATGTTTTATTTGTGATTTGAGTCAAAATTAAAGTTTTGAAATTTTGATGAAATTTTTAAATATCTTTATTTAAAAATAATAGTGAAACTGTGTTCTGATGATTTGATTGAATTGTGTTCTGTTTATCAGAGTGCGCAGCGGAAACTGTCTTCGCTGAGTACAACTGATAATCTTTTTGATTTAAGAATCAAAATACGAAATTGATATGAATTCCAATTGTTGTTTACATAGCTGTAATTATTTGTTTCTTTGAGAATTTCGAATCCAAATTGAGGATTCGAAGAAATTGCAGATATGTGATTTTTGTTGAAATTTCCGCTGGCTTTCTTTTGTACTAATCATCTAGTGATTAGATTTTTGCTGTTTTGAATTATCTTCATTGAAGATACATTTGAATGATTTCTTTGTTCATTTTGTAATACGTGCAAAAATTTGAATTGCACGTTATTGCATTTATTTTACGTTGAACCGATGCTTGGTTATGATACGTATTTTGCTGCCGTTATTTTTATAACGGACTTTTTACACCAATGCTGAATTTTTGAGGCACGGTGTTTTGTTGACAATTTTAATAAATGAAAATTCACTGATGTCACATTTTGATGTGAATCCTTTGATGAGATATTTGATGTTTTAAAATTTCTATCGCTTTGACTTCAGTAACAGCCAAAATTTTAAAAGTGGATTTTCAAGCGGTTATACCGCAATGCTGATTTGTAACCGTTTTACGGTATTTTGAGAAGTACAATTTCCTTATCGAAATTGTTACTGATTTGCTGCTTTAATCACGTGATTGGAAAATCGTTTTAAAATGAAAATTGTTTTATAAAATTTTAACAGTTTACGTTTTCAAAAGAATGAGAAAGCGACTTAAACGATTCAGCAAAATCGAGGATTATGACCCCTTTCTTTTACTGTTTCGCTTAACTCCGGACTTGTCCAGTTGAGAATGTGAATTGTTATTTTTACAAAATAAATAAAATTGTTTTCAGAAATTTTAACAGTTTACGCTTTCAAAAGAATGAGGAAGCGATTTAAACGTTTCAGCAAAATCGAGGACTATGACCCCTTTCTTTTACTGATTCGCTTAATTCCGGACTTGTCCGTTTGAGAATGTAAAGTGTATTTTTACGAAATACACAATTTTGCACTTTCAAGGAAACGAAGAAGAGATTTAAACGATTTAGCAAAAGTGCGGAGTATGGAACCACACTTTTACTTTTTCGGTTAATTCCGGACTCGTTAATTGAATATCTGCTGTTTTGATGATTTTGATGAATTTCACACTTTCAAGGAAACGATGAAGAGAATCAAACGATTTAGTAAAACACGTGGTATGGGACATGTGCGTTTGCTATTTCGGTTAATTCCGGACTCGTTAATTGAAATATTTGATGCTTTCGTGTGCTTTCGAGCCACTATGATGGACCTTCGGGTCATATGATGGACCTTCGGGTCATATGATGGACCTTCGGGTCAAATACCAGTACTAGACCTTCGGGTCACTCTGCGGACCTTCGGGTCAATCTGATGGGCGCCAAAAATTATGTTGAGTACTTGGTAGGCTTCGGCCATTTGTTGATGCACGTGCGGCGAATTAAAAACTCGCCATCTGATGGGATCGATCCAAGCTTTTATGTTGATTTTCTAGTCTTCTTAATTGATTTCTAGATATTTGTTGCATCCAATTATCCGCAGGTAATTGGATATTTGTTGATATGAGTTCTGATTATCGTTTTTGATAATCAGATAATTGTTGTTTCTAGTTATCGCTTGTGATAATTAGATATTTGTTGATATGAGTTCTGATTATCGTTTTTGATAATCAGATAATTGTTGTTTCTAATTATCGCTTGTGATAATTAGATATTTGTTGATATGAGTTCTGATTATCGTTTTTGATAATCAGATAATTGTTGTTTTTAATTATCGCTTTAGATAATTAAATATTTGTTGATATGAGATTTAATTATCGCTTTAGATAATTAAATATTTGCTGATTTTAGATTTAATTATCGCCGTTAGATAATTAAATATTTGCTGATTTTAGATTTAATTATCGCTGTTAGATAATTAAATATTTGCTGATTTTAGATTTAATTATCGCTGTTAGATAATTAAATATTTGCTGATTTTAGATTTAATTATCGCTGTTAGATAATTAAATATTTGCTGATTTTAGATTTAATTATCGCTGTTAGATAATTAAATATTTGCTGATTTTAGATTTAATTATCGCTGTTAGATAATTAAATATTTGCTGATTTTAGATTTAATTATCGCTGTTAGATAATTAAATATTTGCTGATTTTAGATTTAATTATCGCTTTAGATAATTAAATATTTGTTGATATGAGATTTAATTATCGCTTTAGATAATTAAATAATTGTTGATTTGAAATTTAATTATCGCTTTAGATAATTAAATATTTGTTGATTTGAGATTTAATTATCGCTTTTGATAATTAAATATTTGTTGATTTGAGATTTAATTATCGCTTTTGATAATTAAATATTTGCTGATTTGAGATTTAATTATCGCTTTTGATAATTAAATATTTGTTGATTTGAGAAATTTGATTATCGCTTGTGATAATCGAATATTTGTTGAACTTGAAATTTGGTTATCGTTTTTGATAATCGAATATTTGTTGATTTGAGAAATTTGATTATCGTTTTTGATAATTGAATCTAGACTATGTTGATTTTATTGAATTGTTGTTTCCTATCTATCACTGCTGATAGTCACAGTTTGTCAATTATGAAGTTCGTGTTTTCTGGTAATTTGTTGGATAACTAGATAATTGCAGTCTGATGATTTGCGAATTTTGTTTTCTAATTATCTTTGTTGATAATTAAGTTTTGCTGTTTCCTAATTATCATAGCGATAGTTAGATATTGTTGTTTTATGATTTTTCTGAATTTCAATTATCTGATTGATAATTAAATATTGCTGATGGTTGCATTTATTCTGCCTTGTAGTCTTCTGATTATCTATCGATAATTAGATTTTGTTGAGCATCTGTAAAATTCTTTCATGAAAATAAAAGATTCCTTTGGTGTTTGTGTTGTCGATCTTTATTTTGTTAGCTTAACCAGTTTATGTTAGAAGAATAATCGTTATAGACGACTTTCATTATGAAAATTGCGGGGACGCAATTTTTATAAGGAGGGGAGTCTGTAACAACCCGGAGTTTTATAACATTTGATTGTCGTCGAATGACGATTAAATTGTGGGTTAATCGCTGGTTGGAATTTTTTTTAATCCGGTTTAAATTCTTTTACAAACTATTTAAGGATTGTGGGCTTTAGTGTTATCTTGACCCAATTGTTGATGCCAAAACACTTATCTTATTCGCCACCGTTTCCCCCTTCATTCATTTTTTTCGCAACCCTAAATCCAAATAAACGCGAAAATGGCAGCCTCGTACATCTTCTTTTCGCTCGTCCCCTTTTTATTTACGAATTAGAGCTTTGGTTTTTCGAAGGCACTGACCGTGGTTGGCTCGATCGAGAAAAGGGTTGCGTGCTTGGTCGTCGAAAGAGTGGATCTGGGTTCGTCTTTGTATCGAAAGTCATTGCTTTCGTCGATTGTTGGCTGCTCGAAAAAGGTGAGTAATTAAATTACTCACATCTAATTTCGACTAAGTTTCAGTAGTTCGAATTGGTTTTATGATGATTCGCTTGTTTAGGGTTTGAACTCTTTGTTTTGTTCGTATATAATTGTTCGAACTGAATTGAGTTGACCATTTATTTTCGTTCGCGGTTAGAAACTGATGTTGCTATGAGAATCTCTTATGTGACTTTGGCATCGTGCTTCTTTTCAGTGTCTTCGGTAGAAAAGAAATTTACTTAGATGTGTTTTCACCTTGGCCCTGACTTGTTAATGTCGGCCTCTACACTTATGTTGATGATATTTAAACTGTTACACATTCGTACCCCTGTCACTTGTTGACTTCGGCATGACCACTAGGTTGATTTTTGTGAATTTCTGGCTTTGTCAATTTCATTGGTTTGATGATGGTTTGTTCGTCACAGTTTCGAATTATTTTCGTGACCGCCTCAGTCGTTTTGATGATACTGATTTCTTGTTTCTGATATTAACAGTATTGTTTTATTTCGTGGCCACCTTGGCTCGACTTATATCTGACTTTGCAAATACTATTCCCTGACTTGTTCGATTGCTTACAGTTTTGACTCTGTCTGATATTATCATTTGTAAGTCGTACACTAAGTTTTGTTCGAAATTGTTGTAATTTGACTTGAGCATACTTGGGGTCTGGCTGCGCGTTTCTCGGTTTTGAACTTAGTTTGAATTTGGTCTCTCGACTAATTCATTTGCGAAAATATGAGATTGCTTGATTGGCTTTAAAAATTGTGATGATAGACTTTGTTTCTGTGATTTTCGACTATGGCTGCACGACATTTTCCGTCGGTTGACTTCGAATTGGATTTGATATTTGAATTCAGATTGGTTTTAAAAATTGATTTCTCGGCTCAGACATTTATATAAGTGTATCTGAATTTACTGCATTGTTCAATTGCATAAAAACCTGGGTTCTTTGACCCATCACTGCATTTCCAGTTTGCAGTTTACCTGAGTATATATATATTGGTTCTTGCATATCTATATATATAAGTGCGCATGTTTCTACTGCATTGTTTAGTGCTTCTAAAAACTTGGATTTTGTGTACTTGCCTCTGTTTCAGGTCTGATACTTTTTGAAGTTTCCCTTAGTTAGCTTGTAGTCCCTGTATACTCTGGGTTACAACTTGCTGTTGCATGTTGTACCTGTTACTCTTGTAGTGGGTTGAAATTCACGTCTGCACTTTGATCATATGGTGTTTGCATTTCCAGTTTCATTTAGTTGACCCTGTTCAACTGCACTCCATGTATATATTACTTGGATGTCATCATATATGCAGGTTATTCACTTGGTTGAAATTGATCACTCATGTTGTAAGTAGGCACGATTGTTAGATGTCGAGTTGTAGTATTGCGGTCTTCGGTCTCATATACCCTGTGTAGCCATTGCCAGACTACCTTCTGTCTGCACTTGTTCATTCAAGTATGTGCTCACTGCTTTAACCATCCACTGTTGATAATTCTATTTGCATAATTAGCTCTCTTGTTTCGAACTCAGTTGTATATATGATGTCTTGATTGTTGGAACAGCAACATGGAGATTTGATTCTTCCTTTGCTTTGTAATTGTTTTTGTACATTGAGTTGAATCCAGCTTAAATGCTCGGGTTTGACCTTGTGTTTGTTGAAATTTTCCTTGAGCTTTCGTGTATTTCATCGCGGTAGTGGCGAGGCAGTACGCGCGTGCGTGTACTGCAGCCACACCGGAAGTTGATTTGGTTTTACTGAGTTGTTGTTTAACACTGTATAGTGTTATAATTACCGTTATCCAATTCTCGTATCGAGAGTTGGATATACGAGATTCTGTGACTGTTGCCTAATTGATATCTGATTATTATTGCTTCTGTACACTAATAAATTGGTTTGAATTAGACTGACCTGGGTATTATTTTCTTTTGAATGTAATACTCGGGTCAGACCCGAGTATTTCAGGTTGTAGATTTTCTACTTTGAGTTGCTGTTCAGGATTTGAAGACTTTTCACATCTTCTGAAGTTGTCAGTCATTTTGTAGTAGTCGCGTCATTGTATAGAATGATATGTATTCATGTATATTAGTCGATAATGTACTTGTATATATAACTTCTAGAGTCGACAGTTGTAGTTGTATCATATGTATTGTGTCAACTATGTATTAACTGACATCAGTTATATATATACGAGACTGTTGTTTTTATCTGTGTTCCGCATTTGTATTATCTGTGTTATTGTTATATCTAATGTCCTAAACTATTATGAACTATCGTAGTTTGTTTTTATACTGATAATTGGGTGTGTCGATGGGAGTAAATAAATGATAGATGAGAAATAAAAAGTATATACCACTCCTATCGAGATAACCAATATTAGTGTAAGGTCAACTACGGATGGTCGCTCCTATCCAGCCTTATTCTTCGTAATAATAGACAGTATTTCTTTTAATACTCTTTGTTATTATGAGCATAGAGGTGGGGCGTCACAAACACTCAATGGTTTTTCACATTATAAATAATAATTTAATTGCCTATTGACACCATATCACTAGTGATACATCACACTCACCAAACTATGTCTGATACCCTCTACTTTTTGCCTCTTTATTCCTACTTATAGGTTGACAAGATAGTAGGTGCTATGATAGAGGAGTAAGATACGAGAAAGAAGTGACCATGCGCTTTGGAGTTGCTTTATGTTTAGTCACTCCATATGTACCTTATTACATTTTTCAGCCTGTCTTCTATTGTATCTTTTGGATATTATTGGGAACTTCATTTAGATGTTTCTTGGATAGACCACTGTTATTTTAAAATAAATATGATTTGGTTTACTTTAGTATTTATATTTTATTCCTTCTATTGTGAGATCTGAAAGTGTAGAATGTTTAAAGTTTATATTTATTTCAGTATCACTTAGGTCATCAAAAACCCAATGATCCATAATTCTTGGCATGACACAAGTTCGAACATCACTTTTAAATGTTGAATCACTGTGTATGGAGGTGCGAGTTGTTACAAAAATTGCTCATATATAAGTTGATAATAATATGGGCATTGCATAACATTGTTTCAAAGATTCCTTAGATTTTGAACATGTATGGCAGCTTGAGGTCTATTCCAATCAAAATAGTCTTTAGTGCAACTTAAATGCAAAGATAATACGGTTATAGATCTATATCTATCAACGCCTACATCGTTACGACATTCTTCCCATATACTTTCTAAGAATTAACAAAACACTTTAGTCTAAGATGTATGACTAGGTCCTCGTCATGTACTGTGATTACGGGAGGAATGGAGGGTCTAAGAATATTTTGCACAGTTCCAAATTGTCTTAACACTCTTGTGGGATGATATGGTTCCACTATCTTAAGATAGAGGATATAACCATTGTACCAAACAATATCAGTTAATGGACTGAATGTACGAGCACAACATACAGATCAAATATTACATAATATATAAAAGCAAAAAATAAAAAAGTAAGAGTAATATTTTCTCTTGAATAAACACATTATATTTGATAAATTAACGATTGCCCGATATACCTCAATACTATCAAGGAAAATCTGTATCATTGTTATAGACATAGGTTATCCGATGATGAATTCTAAAGCATTGTTCTAGGCATATTTTCTATGTACATTCATGTAGATAGATTGAAGAATGGGAAATGCTTGAAGATCCAAGTCTCAAGTAAACAAGATAACCTGCAGCATAATTTACTAGGACTCTACTAGCTAAACCAATCTGTCCACAAAAACAAGCAAGAGCTGTAGAACCCCGGGAGTATGTGGTTTTATGTCCATTAATGCCAATAGCTTCAAAAGTGAGAAGTAAACATTAGGTTTGCTTTTGTTCGCAAATAGTGTGTTTCCAAGTACATATGACAGATTAGCACTAACTTTACATCTAGTTTTTCTATCTTCCCACCCATCATTAACAATTTGGAATATCCGACGAAGTTTAATGAGTCTTAGTTTATAACCCACCTTCTCATTCATATCACCTCTAGTTTCATTCCTATGCATACTTAGTAATCTAAAATCTAAATAAGAAGCATTATCCATAGTGAATGATTGAACATCAATTGGTTTTCATCCAAGGCAGTGTGTAACATGTTGGAACTAGGCCAGCTCGTGGTAGAACTAATGGGAGAATTTCAATTTTTTTTACCATTTTGGACCTTTGTTGGACCTATGAAGTCTAATTTATTTAGAACATGTCTAAATTTCTTTTAAATAAAATCTTTATTTTATTTAAATTTGTAAAATGATACATTATTATTTATTTATGTTATATTATACATATATGTATGTATGTATCACACACACATAGATATATATATATATATATATATATATGTGTGTGTGTGTGCGCGCGTGCGCATGTGTAACATTTCAATCCATGCAAGGTATAACATGCCCATTTATAGATGTTGGAATTTACATCGCAACAGACACGTTAGCTCATCCAATATACAATATTATCCAAATGCAAGTTTATATACTTTTACTTATATATATATAATATTACAAATGTGTGTGTGTAAACTATAATTTTTATTTACATGTGTGTGTATATATATGCATATACATACATACATACACACACACACACACACATATATATATATATATATAAACATAAATCTGAAATATTAGCAATATATATGTATAACTATATAAATATGTTTAAATCACTTATAAAATATATTAAATATAGTAATATTTTTAGCTATAAAGCCGAAAACAATACATGTATAAATATAATTTTTTTACACACACACATATATAAATGTATATATTAATATTTATATAAATATCTATAATAACAAATGTATATTAATATAAACAAAAAACACAAAATAATTTGTATTAAAAATATAACTACCTAGTCGTGCGCATGGTTTTGTTTTTTTAATTTAAATTTTAATATATATATATTATAATAAATATCTATATGGAAATTTATAAAATTAATAAAAAACATAATTTTTGAAACTAAATTTTGAAATTTAAATTTCTAGTAAAATTTTAGATGATAATTTTGTAATTTGAGAATTTATTACATAATTTTACAATTTAAAATTTTATTTTTGATTTTCAATTTATATTTAAATATTTTAAAAATAAAAAATGGTTTTTATTTTCAACCAAATGTATAACGTGTACCAATCTAATTTTATAAAATATAAAACATAATTTATAATACATATATATATATATTTATATAATTATTTATATGATTAGTCGATTTAAATATTATTTGAAAATAATATATAAATAGATAAAATATTCTGTTCTATGGAAAATGTTATACTTGTTTAACATTATGTATAAAATTATATTTCCATAATTTTACATAAATATAAAGTAGTACTTAAATTACATACTATATATATAATATTGTATATTAAATTATTTAAAATAAAAAAAATATGTTTAGCTATGCTGCAAATAGATGTATTTACATTTAAAAAAATTATTTTTTATTTTTAAACATACACACACACACACATAACCAATCAAAATTGTGATAATATATTTATATATTGAAATCGTCACCTAACTAATAATATAATATATGAAATAAACATTATAAATATAGATTAATGTTTATAAACATATATAATATATGAAATAAACATTATAAATATAGATGAATATTTATAAAAATGTTAGGAGTATATCTTATAGCCAAAACCTTAAGTACACATTAAAATGACAAGGTTGCTCCTTGAACTTATTTCCAATCCAGTAGAGTGCTAGTCTGTAACAACCCGCATATTTATCGATTGTATATTTAAATATTTTATTTAAATATAGCATCGTCGTCGGATTTTAGTCCGAAAAGCTACCTTTTGCAAACTGTCAAATTAGGACTCGAGACCACTTCCATTGAGTTCAAAATGCCGTTTGCGACCTTTTTGACTATAAACTTCGATATGTTTGGAGTTAGTGGAATTTTGCTACTTTTCACTTAGGGCTTTGGGTTTGGGTTCAACCCACTTGCCCAAATCTGGTTATATCAAGCTCCACTCCCTCTCCTCTTCATTACTTCACTTTCATTTCCTAACATTCAAGCTTCATCAACAATAGTGGGAGAGATTGGAAATTAGAAACTCCAAGCCCTAAGTTCATTTGCAAATCCTTCTTCTAGCTCCAAATTCAAAGAGAAGCTATTGGTAAGCATCCTCTTCATCTTCTCCAACTCATTCTCCTTTCAATTTCAGAAATTCCCTAAACCTAATTTAGGAAATGTTTCTCTTTTAAGCTTAGATTCAAGCTTATTGAGTTGGAATTGAAGAGTGACTGTCCTTGCCATTGCTCTATAGCTTCTTCTTCATAGATTTTGTGAAAAGGTGAGATTTTTATCTCACATCTATGTCTATATTTATCTTTGATTGTTAGGTATGAATTCCTATCATCTATTTCGTGTTCACTTGTTGTGATTTGAATTGGTTTTTGTGAATTCTTCAATTTTGGTGTTTTGGTCCAATTTTATGAAAATCCTTCTATGGACGTTTGGACATTGATATTCGGGGTGTATCGAAGAGCCGTTAAGGCCGGGTTGTCGCATGACTTAAATCCTTAGTAGCCGTTGCTCGCCCGATCGTTTCCGATTAGTTTTGGCCACTTTGGCCTAGGCAAAATAGTGCCCAGACCAGGTGACCAGACGTCTGGCGACCATGTCCAGACGTCTGGTTTGGACCTGGAGCAAAGATGTATGCACGCAGATTATTAAAAAAATGCCAGATACTAATTCCAGATGTCTGAAATCTCAGATCAGATGTCTGGATGAGTCTCAGATGTCTGACTTGAGGTTTCAGACGTCTGGGTGTTCGCTGGATAATTTTCCAGAGAACGAAACCAGACGTCTGGATTCAAAACCAGACGTCTGGATTCAAAACCAGACGTCTGGCCATGGCTCAGACGTTTGATTTGATATTCCAGACGTCTGGGAAGCCTTCTGAACCATTTTTCAGAAAACAAATCCAGACGTCTGGATTTCAAATCAGACGTCTGGAAATGTTTATTATTGCCTTTTAAGGCTGTTTTGAGTGGATTTCCAATGTTTATTGATTTTTGTTGATCCAGTTAGTTGTTATCGCTTATTACCGACTTTGATGACTTCTTTCTTTGGATTTTTGGGAATATCCATTTTGATGGATTTGGTATCGATTTTTATGGACTTGCTTCACATCTTCGAATGTGCATTTTTGATGATTGATTATTTCTACAATCGTTTTTGTGATTTGTCACTTTTAAAAATACAAAGGTTTTCTATACTAGTAGTAAATATTCAAACTCTTCTACAAAGATGATTTCAACTCTATTTTCAATATCAAACTCGTTTATAAAACTGTTTTCTAATCTATTAGTATATACAAACCTTTACCTCACTCGTATGAGAAATCTAATTAAACGGCTTAGTAAAACAAGTGGTATGAAACGCTTGCGTTTACTTCGTCGGTTAATTCTTGGACTTGTTCGATTGAATCTATTGTGACAATTTTCTAGTGGAGATCTACAATTTGTTCGCAAATATTTAAGTTAAGCTAGTGGTTATGGGACATGAAGCTAAACTCATATATTTACTAGCTTATTGTAATTGACACTTCTTGGTGATCGATGATGATCATTTTATGGTTTAGACTAGCAATGTGCGATGTCTCTTTGTCCACATGGAGGACTGTACTTCATTTTATTGAGCTTCGTCTCATTTTTATTCTGGGCTAGTGACCCATGTTCTTTTATGGTGTTCGTACCATCGGATGTACCATCATTGTACTACATCGATGCTTCGGCTTTCAAGATTCATCGGATGTACCGTCATTGTACTACATCGATGCTTCGGCTTTCGAGTTCATCGGGCGTACCATTATTACACTACGTCGTTGTTCCGAATTATTTTAGTTTCGAGTTCATCGGGCGTACCGTTATTGCACTACGCCGTTGCACCGGCTCTATGGTTAGCGACCATGGAATAGCATTCCGTTTGTGATACACGTGTTGAGAGTTTTCATGCTCTCGTTTTGTGATAGGCCTCCCCCTCTCTTTTTGTGATTTTTGGATTTCTAATTAACGACTTCTAGAATTTGCGTTTCACCAATTTTCGTGAATTGATTTGATAAGTTTATCAATATTTGTGCATTGGTGAATTTGTGTGTCATTAACTTTTGTGATTGACATTGATATCATTGTCAACATTTATGGTTTGGTGAATGAAATAAAGAGTATGACATTCCTTTTTATCTTTGAGAAGATTCTTGTGATATTGATTAATCTCTTGTTGATTTTCAATTACGTACTTATCACAATATGGTATTATGGTTATGTTACGTTTTTGTCTTATCTCTTATTCTATATCATTTCATCTGATATTTATAGTTGGACTGATCCGTTTATTATTTTCTTATTAAATAATACTCGGGTCAGACCGAGATATTACAGGTGTTTCCTCATGACTTCTTATCAGAGACTATCATCTGATTCTTTTGGCTAACTACTTTAGACTAGTAGTTTTTGTTATTATAAATTTGAGATATGGACTCGTTGATGTATAATTATTATGTTGTCTAGCACTTGTATCTTTGCTTTTTGATATTGTGGATCTTGTTTGACCACTACTCTGATGTACACTTTCATGTGTTATATTCATATCTATTTCCGCCTTTGTGATATGAATTGTCTGTGACTGATTTATGTTATGTTTATTTCTATATTTGTTTCCGAAGTACATATAGCCACTGTGTAGTAGCTTTGAGTTTACATCGGTATGTCGGATTTCCTCTTGAGATGAAAAGTTGTATTTTTATCTGGCATATCGGTACTCGCACGAAGAAATTACATGAATGGTCGCTCCTCAATAGCCTTATTCTCCGCACTAGTTGACGACATTACCACGTAGTGTCCTTGGCTAGCGTGGGCATAGAGGTGGGGCGTCACAGCTTGGTATCAGAGCCAAACTTCGAAACAATGTAGAATAATCTAGCAAGGATCATTGTCCTAAGTCTTTCTTAGGAATCGTGCCATAGGATTTAATTCGGGTCATCGCACCGTTCTATCCTATTTCATTTTATGATTCCTTGTTTTATCAGTCAAGTTTGATTGATATTCATTCTGAGATTAACCTTTTTCTCTTTTCTTTCTTTCTTAAAGAAGAGAAATGGTTAGATCTGGCCGTACCAACGTCGGTCAATCCAGTGCTACTCCTCAGGAGGGAGTATTTATGTCTGCCCAGCAGCTTCTAGATCTTGTTAAGAATGCTCAAGCTGTCGGGCCCATTCCAGAGCCTACTCATCCTAGATCTGGTTTTGCACGCTTGTGTAGAGATTATACCGATTTGGGTGGAAGGCCATTTCGGGGATCCGAGAGTGTCATTGAAATCCAAGCTTGGCTTAGATCATGCGACCGCATCTTTTCTCGCATGAATCTTGTTGATCTCCACCGAGTCCAAGTGGCTTCTAGCATGCTCCAAGAAAGAGCATTGGATTGGTATGAGCTTCTTATTTCTGAAATCGTTGAAGCGGATCTCACTTGGGAGCAATTCCGGGAAAGATTCGAATTGAAATTTGTGCCGGAGGCTGAAAAAGTAACTTTGGCCCGGCGTTTTATCGACCTTGTTCAAGGTGAATCTTCTGTGACGGACTACATCGCATCTTTCGAATCTCTTTCTAAATACGGGGTTGAATACATTAATACCCCATTGAAGAAAAATCAGAGATTTGTTTATGGCTTGAACAAGAACCTCAAGAAGCCATTACTTCTGAAATTGGAAGTTTCTTTCGATCAGCTTATTGATATCGCTCTTCGTCTTGAAGAGACCGATAAAGAGTGTGATGTTGAAGTTGTGGGTGCTAAACAAAACTTCAACAACAACATGAAAAGGCCTATTAAGTTCAAAGGCCCCAATCCCAATCCCAACAAGAAAGGGAGGCAAGAAACTTCGATAGCAAAGTCTCCTACCTCAAGTCGTGGACGATGCTACAATTGTGGTCTTACGGACCACTATGCAAATGAGTGCCCCAAACCATTCTTTTGTCGTTATTGCAAAAGTTCGGGCCATCTTTTATCTTCATGCCCCAGACTTCCAAAGAAAAGAGAGGGAAAGCAAAATGTTGTTCAAGTCCCTGGTGATACTTCTCTTGGTCAAGGTAATTCTCCTTCTATCCTTGACGATATTTGTTTTGTGATTATCTTATTCGAGTTCTTTTTGATATGGGTTTCATCTCATTATTTTTATATCAAAAGAACTTGCTGATTCCTTTTTCTTCAAACATTTTTGGGGCTTGATGACTTCTTTAAGGATTGCGAATCCGGATTGGTGGATCCGCAACACTCAATTTGCTTTTTATTGATGTCGAAATTATTTTATGTGATTTTTCTTTCCGAGCCGATTTTCACTTATGCTTCGGAATTGACTTTTGTAAGGATTGACTTAATTATTATGAAGCCATATCCTTTGTCCCGTGTGGACTATTCATCTTCGACATTTCCAATCTGTTAAGTAGATTTCTATTTTTCCTTTATGATTTTGATTCCAATTTGGTGGCATCATTTTATTCTTTAAGCTCACATGATGAGGAAAGTGTTATTTCTCTCATTCATGTAGTTTGAGAATTTTCCGGTATTTCTGAGTTTGTCTTAGGATTATCACCTAAGTAATCTTTTGAGCGGTAATAAGGTCTTTTTAGCTCGACCTTGCCACCGATTTTCATTTGCTACAAGTTGCGGGAGTTAGCATTCCAGTTACCGCATTCCGTACTCGTTATGAAACTTATGAATGACTTATTATGTCATTCAGTTTGTCCATCTTAATTCATCCATTTTATGAATTGAGTATTCTACGATCTCGATGACTCCATTTTTGTATTTATTGATTTTGGATGAAAACAGCAATTTAAAATTTTGCAAATCTTTTTCATAAGATTTATTTATAAGTACAATTTGATTTTGCTCTTAAACGAGCAAAGAATAGTTTATCATATAGAAGATGATTTTGTGATTGTATTGCCCATTGAGTGCTTTAAGAATTCTGGTCGATGCGCTTGATCAATGTTATCGATAGGAATCTCCTAAACGCTATGATGAGACAATCAGACACAGTAAATTGACTTGTAAAATAAAAGTTTTCTGAAAAGATTATTACATAAAGATAATTGTAATTTTAAAAGTTTTAGCTTTTCGGAAAAGAAGATTATTTAAAAGAAATTCATTCTTTTCGATTCTCCTATTCTTGAGATTCCCGAAGGGAACCAAGACTTTATTGCTTATACCGATGCTAGTTGTATTGGTTTGGATGCCGTTCTCTTGAAAAAGAAAACGTGCTATCACTTTTGCTTCTAAATCATTAAAGCCTATCGAGACTAGATATGCCACTCATGATCTAGTGCTCGCGGCTATTGTTTTCACTTTTAGAGTTTGGCATCATTATTTTGGGGGAGAAATTCGTTCTCCACTCCGATCATAGATTTTTGAAATGTTTATTTTCTCATAAGGAACTTAAAGTTGGTTCGAGTTCCTTTCATCTTATGATCTTGATATTCTTTTTACCCTCGAAAGGGGAAATCGTGTTGCCAATATCCTTGTTGCAAGCAACAAGTGGTTGTTTCTTTGATGATGTCCGAAAGGAATAATCTTTTTACCAAGTTCATCGGACGTTTCGATGTACTTCGTTTTAGTGAGCTTCGTCTCATTTCTTTTATGGACTAGCATCCAATGTTCTTTTATGAGCTTCTGTTCATTGGACATACCATTTTTGTGCTACGTTGGTGTTTCGAATTATTTGAGCTTCGGATTCATTGAACATATTGTTTGTACTGCGTCGGTGTTCTGAATTATTTGAACTTCGGTTCATTGGACGTATCGTTTGTACTGCGTCGGTGTTCCGAATTATTTGAGCTTCGGTTCATTGGATGTACCATTTTTGTACTGCGTCGGTGTTCCGAATTATTCAAGTTTCCGTTCATCTGGCGTACCGTTATTGTACTACGTCGATGTTCGGAGTTATTCGTGTTTCCAGTTTCTCGGGAGTATTGTGATTGTACTACGCCGTTACCCCGACTCAATTTTATGTTATTCATGACATTTTCCATGTCTTTCAACTACGGAAATGCCTTTGGGATTTCGATTTTTATTCTTGAGCCCGGTGTTACGGTGGAAATTGAAGTTTCACCAGATTTGACTTTTGAGCAACATTCTATTCGCATCATTTCTTCGGGGGTATAGTGCCTTCGAAATAAAGATGTTCTTTTTGGGAAAGTCCGATGGTTCTCAAAGCCTAAGGATTTCTCTTGGGAATCCAGATAATTCATCGAGTGAACACGTTCGGGCTAACTCTTTCGTGCTCTTTATGGTGAACTTCTTATTTCAATTTTTCTTTTGTGTTGATATGCTTTTATGGTTGTTACTCTTTATTTTCTTCTTAAGTATTGCGAGGACGCAATTTCTTTAAAGAGGGGAGTCTGTAACAAACCGCATATTTATCGATTGTATATTTAAAGATAGCATCGTCGTCGGATTTTAGTCCGAAAAGCTACTTTTTGAGAACTGTCAAATTAGGACTCGATACCACTTCCATTGAGTTCAAAATGCCGTCTGCGACCTTTTTGAGTATAAACTTCGATATGTTTGGAGTTAGTGGAATTTTGCTACTTTTCACTTAGGGCTTTGGGTTTGGGTTTGGGTTCAGCCCACTTGCCCAAATCTGGTTATATCAAGCTCCACTCCCTCTCCTCTTCATTACTTCACTTTCATTTCCTAACATTCAAGCTTCATCAACAATGGTGGGAGATATTGGAAATTAGAAACTCCAAGCCCTAAGTTCATTTGCAAATCCTTCTTCTAGCTCCAAATTCAAAGAGAAGCTATTGGTAAGCATCCTCTTCATCTTCTCCAACTCATTCTCCTTTCAATTTCAGAAATTCCCTAAACCTAATTTAGGAAATGTTTCTCTTTTAAGCTTAGATTCAAGCTTGTTGAGTTGGAATTGAAGAGTGACTGTCCTTGCCATTGCTCTATAGCTTCTTCTTCATTGATTTTGTGAAAAGGTGAGATTTTTATCTCACATCTATGTCTATATTTATCTTTGATTGTTAGGTATGAATTCCTATCATCTATTTCTTGTTCACTTGTTGTGATTTGAATTGGTTTTTGTGAATTCTTCAATTTTGGTGTTTTGGTCCAATTTTATGAAAATCCTTCTATGGACGTTTGGACATTGATATTCGGGGTGTATCGAAGAGCCGTTAAGGCCGGGTTGTCGCATGACGTAAATCCTTAGTAGTCGTTGCTCGCCCGATCGCTTCCGATTAGTTTTGGCCACTTTGGCCTAGGCAAAATAGTGCCCAGACCAGGTGACCAGACGGCTGGCGACCATGTCCAGACGTCTGGTTTGGACCTGGAGCAAAGATGTATGCACGTAGATTATTAAAAAAACGCCAGATACTAATTCCAGATGTCTGAAATCTCAGATTAGACGTCTGGATGAGTCTCAGATGTCTGACTTGAGGTTTCAAACGTCTGGGTGTTCCCTGGATAATTTTCCAGAGAACAAAACTAGACGTCTGGATTCAAAACTAGACGTCTGGCCATGGCTCAGACGTCTGATTTGATATTCCAGACGTCTGGGAAGCCTTCTGAACCATTTTTCAAAAAACAAATCCAGACGTCTGGATTTCAAATCAGACGTCTGGAAATGTTTATTTTTGCCTTTTAAGGCTGTTTTGAGTGGATTTCCAATGTTTATCGATTTTTGTTGATCCAGTTAGTTGTTATCGCTTATTATCGACTTTGTTGACTTCTTTCTTTGGATTTTTGGGAATATCCATTTTGATGGATTTGGTATCGATTTCTATGGACTTGCTTCACATCTTCGAATGTGCATTTTTGATGATTGATTGTTTCTATAATCGTTTTAGTGATTTTTCACTTTTAAAAAATACAAAGGTTTTCTATACTAGTAGTAAATATTCAAATTCTTCCACAAAGATGATTTCAACTCTATTTTCAATATCAAACTCGTTTATAAAACCGTTTTCTAATCTATTAGTATATACAAACCTTTATCTCACTTGTATGAGAAATATAATTAAACGGCTTAGTAAAACAAGTGGTATGAAACGCTTGCGTTTACTTCGTCGGTTAATTCTTGGACTTGTTCGATTGAATCTATTGTGACAATTTTCTAGTGGACCACAATTTGTTCGCAAATATTTTAGTTAAGCTAGTGGTTATGGGACATGAAGCTAAACTCATATATTTACTAGCTTATTGTAATTGACACTTCTTGTTGATCGATGATGATCATTTTATGGTTTAGACTAGCAATGTGCGATGTCTCTTTGTCCACATGGAGGACTGTACTTCATTTTATTGAGCTTCGTCTCATTTTTATTCTGGGCTAGCGACCCATGTTCTTTTATGGTGTTCAGACCATCGGATGTACAGTCATTGTACTACATCGATGCTTCGGCTTTCGAGATTCATCAGATGTACCGTCATTGTACTACATCGATGCTTCGGCTTTAGAGTTCATCGGGCGTACCGTTATTGCACTATGTCGTTGTTCCGAATTATTTGAGTTTCGAGTTCATCGGGCGTACCGTTATTGCACTACGCCGTTGCACCGTCTCTATGGTTAGCGACCATGGAATAGCATTCCATTTGTGATACACGTGTTGAGAGTTTTCATGCTCTCGTTTTGTGATAGGCCTCCCCCTCTCTTTTTGTGATTTTTGGATTTCTAATTGACGACTTCTAGAATTTGCGTTTCACCAATTTTCGTGAATTGATTTAATAAGTTTATCAATATTTGTGCATAGGTGAATTTATGTGTCATTAACTTTTGTGATTGGCATTGATATCATTCTCAACATTTATGGTTTGGTGAATGAAATAAAGAGTATGACATTCCTTTTTATCTTTGAGAAGATTCTTGTGATATTGATTAATCTCTTGTTGGTTTTCAATTACGTACTTATCACAATATGGTATTATGGTTATGTTACGTTTTTGTCATATCTCTTATTCTATATCATTTCATCTGATATTTATAGTTAGACTGATTCGTTTATTATTTTCTTATTAAATAATACTCGGGTCAGACCGAGATATTACAGGTGTTTCCTCATGACTTCTTATCAGAGACTATCATCTGATTCTTTTGGCTAACTACTTTAGATTAGTAGTTTTTGTTATTATACATTTGAGATATGGACTCGTTGATGTATAATTATTATGTTGTCTAACACTTGTACCTTTGCTTTTTGATATTGTGGATCTTGTTTGACCACTACTCTGATGTACACTTTCATGTGTTATATTCATATCTATTTCCGCCTTTGTGATATGAATTGTCTATGACTAATTTATGTTATGTTTATTTCTATATTTGTTTCCGAAGTACATATAGCCACTGTGTAGTAGCTTTGAGTTTGCATCGGTATGTCAGATTTCCTCTTGAGATGAAAAGTTGTATTTTTATCTGGCATATCGGTACTCGCACGAAGCAATTACACGGATGGTCGCACCTCAACAGCCTTATTCTCCGCACTAGTTGACAGCATTACCTCGTAGTGTCCTTGGCTAGCGTGGGCATAGAGGTGGGGCGTCACATAGTTCTTGAACTAATGACCACTAACTATTGAATAACACTTGATTTGATTTGAACTTAGAAATTAGAGAACTAGAGAGGGGGATTCGGCCAGATCTAAAGGGGATATGGAAGCTAAAAGAGAATGCAAACTAGTGTGATTAGAGATGCTTATATAGAGGAGAATTTAGAGATATTTTAGGATTCACCTCTTACCAATTCTCTTCCATCTTGACCCTCCATCTAAAAGCCTCTATTGCACCATCTCATGGCCACACCAAGCCCCCATCATGGCTGAATATGAACACCCCTATATGGGTTTAATTTCATTTAAATCCTGAACAAGTATTTTGTATTTAAATTCAATTTAAACGCATATCGATATCGCATATTGACTAATATATTTATAACTATTAATAATATATTTAACAATATTTTTTCATCAAATCAAATTCAAAATTTTATAATTAATATTTCACGAATATTAATTAATTTATAACAACTACAAGTTAATTAAATTGTTTGTTCAAAGGAGTATTTTTCATTCTGGTTATGCGACCCGTTAGATATAAATTTGGCCGACGGTTAATATCAAACTATTCAAATACTAACATTCACACGTCACTTTGCAGGATGTGGGACATTCTGGTTAAATTTATCTCTTCCTGTTAGAACCACTTTCTTAGTTTCGATGACAACAACTATACAAACACAATATGCAATATAAACATCATCAATATGCAGGTACACACAACAAGATCATGGCTAGAAGACAAGCAAGGAGAGACTATTACTAGTAAGATCATATTTAGTCTTAGATAAAATATGTAAAATCTCCTTGAGTGATTCACAAAACACAAATTCACGTTTTCAAATTAAAACAGAACTTATCTTAAGAAAACTAAATTCATAGACGTCTGTGAAAAACCACAGACGTTTACATGGGAAAATTAATCCCCGTAATGGCAGACGTTTGTGATTTTCCACTGACGTCTATGACATTATTTCTGAAATACAATGGCTATTTTTATGAAAGGTTGCTTCCTTTTAAATTTTTCAATACACTGAATTTACTCAAACATCGCAACTCTTTGAAAGGAATGGTTGCTTCTCTTCAAGAAACGACTCTTGAATCTCATAAATAGCACTAAATGATTGAGGCTAACACTAACCTTGATTTCTATAATCTTATTTTATATTCTTACTTCTATGCTTTCACCGATTCAGTTTTCTCAACCATTCAAATAACTAGAATTTATATTTTGGTTATATTGCTTCCTAAAAATCAAAGTGCATATAAATAATATCAATTAAAAGAGATTATAGGAAGAATTGTATTGTACAATCAATATTTGTGTTATTCAGAACACACAATTATCAATAATATACTTTTGTATTAATCATGTTCCTTTGGGTGAAGTGAGGGTTTTTCGATTAGTAAATACCGAAGGGGAGCATCGGGGCAGGACGTAGGACGGGAGGTCCGAACCAGTATAGAAACTCTGATTTGCATGCTTTTTATACTTTATTATTTATTATCTACTATAGCATTAGCTTATATACTTATATGTTGTACCCAAGTTAGGTAATATATGATCCACTAGACTTTCATTTGGTATTAAAGCAAGGATTTTTCATTTTTACCGTAACACATAATTGAATTTTGGTTAATATGGCAAGTACATTTCAAGAAGGACAATCAACTGCACGTCCTCTACTATTCACTAGATCAAACTATGCTTACTAGTCAGCACATATGAGAATTTTTATGGAAGCTAGTGGTCTAGAAATTTGGCAAACCACACAAACTAGATATGAGGCACTCACTATTGATATAAATACTTGGACTGACGCACAATAGCAACCAATAATGCAGAAGATATGAATGTTCTATTTTGCTCACTTGATAAAAATAAATTTTCATGAGTCATGCTTTGTACCACTGCTTATGATATATGTCTTACATTACAGATTACCCATGAAGGCACAAACAAAGTTAAGCAAACAAAAATTTCTTTTCTACAAAATCAATTTTCATTTTTTAAAATGAAAACAAATGAAACAATTATTGACATGTATGCTAGACTTCAAACTATACAACACGATCTTATGGCACTAGGAGTTAAATTCACCGATTTTGATTTAGTCACACAAATCTTGAACTCTCTGACAAATGAATGGGAAAGAAAAGTTTTAGCCATCGATGAAGCTAACTATTTTTCCCAACTCAATGTCGAAGAGTAAATAGGAAATCTAATGTCATATGAAACTAATTTACAGGCAAGAAAAGAACAAAATCAAGAAAACAAAAACATCGCATTTCAAGCAAATAATGACAACTTCGATTTGGAAGAACATGAGATTGGTTTCATCGCCAAAAATTACAACAAGTTTAAGAAGTTCAAAAGGATGACAAAATTTCAAAACAACGGCAACACAAACACCTTAAATAAAACATTAATGAAATGCTTCGAGTGTGATAAATTTGGACATATGAAGAAGGACTGTCCATTACTCAACAATGATAAAAAGAAAAGCAAATTCAAAAATTTCAAGAAAAGGAGAAGAGCATTTCAAGTAACTTGGGATGACTCCGACTCTTCCTCTTCATCTGATAGCAACAGTGATTTAGAACAAGCAAATGTTTGCTTTATAACTAGCATAGATGAGGTACGTCCTGAATTAACATATGATGAAATTCTTGAAATTAGTATAGAATTACATGACAAGTATAGAGAATTTGAAAAAGTAAATAAAGAAAATGTAGGAAAATTAAATGGAGCTGAATTAGAAATTGGATTGTTAAAAGATGAGAAAACTATTTTAGAAGAAGAAATAGAATTAGCATAAAAAGAATGTAAAAAATTATCGTCTCAAAATGCTACTCTAACACATGGTATGGAGAATAACAGAATAGCGAATAATAAAACTGAAAAAGAAAAGTGTGAACTGGAACAAAATTTAGAATTAACTAATATAGAAATTTCTAATCTTAGAAATAATTAGATAAAATTACTAACAATGTTTCAAAATTTAATAAAGGAAAGCAAAGTCTAGAAAATTTGATAAAAATTTCAAAACCATTAGGAAATAGGAAGGGATTAGGATTTAACAGAAAAATCATAAACTATTAAGAAATAATTTGTTTTCTAATGATAATCAAGGATCTAAGAAGTATAGTACATTATATACTAATTTTAGAAAAACAAAATCTAAATGTGAAAATAAGGGATCAAAAATGATTAAAATATGGATTCCTAAAACAAATAACAAATTGATTAGACAAAAACACATAGATGTATATTTAAAAGATATAGTTCATAATGAAAATTACATCTCTAAAGGTCCTAAACCCTCATGGGTATGGCTACCTTCTCCTACTAACACAGAGGACCCTAACGGAGGAAGTGGGTACCAATTAAGACTTTTATTATTTTGTTGTTACCCAAAAACAAAGTTAAAAATAAGCAGAAACGAATATTCGATAGCGGATGCTGTGAACATTGTGAGGAATGCGGATTACGGATCTTAAGGCTAGGAATAACACTAGTGGGGGGGTGAATAGTGTTTATAAGAAATTACTAAATCTTTTTGAGATTATGTTAATTTGAATACAAATGTATGCAATATTCAGACAAAGATATAATCACAGAAACAAACACAGATGTAGAAATAAAGTAAAAGCAGTAAAGGAAAGAACACACCGGATTTTATACTGGTTCGGAGTTACCCTACATCCAGTCCCGCACAACTAAGTACGTATTTCCTTTCAAAAACAATTCAACAATTACACCCTCGGTTTCAAGGCTACGAGGTACACCCTCCAGAACCGCAATCCTCTGGGTAGAGATACTTGATTTCCGGGGCAACAAGTTCACCCAATTGATTTCCAAGGCTACAATCACATCTTTTCTCTCTTGATTGATTTCCAAGGCTACAATCACACCTTTTCTCGCTAGATAGATTACAAAGAAGCCTATAACTCTGAATAGCACTTGGATCTTATTGAGATAGTGATAGAGAATCAAACCAGAGTTGATCTAGTTAGATTCAATGTTGATTTCGGCAGAGTGATGATAGGATTTTGAATAAGAAAATATGGAAGAAGAAGAGAAGTGAAAAACCAGAAAATCTGTATAAAAATTGATTGAAACTAACCCCTATTTATAGAAGAACAACAACCATGTCCATTCGTGAAAGGTTATGGCGAATAGACACTTCTTTTGAAATTCAAATTTTTGAATCTAACTGTCACTATGTCGACATGGGGTACTAGGGCATGTCGACATCCCAAAGCATTTTTTGATGATTTGATTTTCTTTGAAAATAACCTTTATCTTATATTAAAAACTATTTAAACTTTATAAATATACTTGACTATAGATAAAATAAATAGATCAATATAGAGAATAATATATATAAAATTTTACTATAATTTTATATTTAAATCTAAGTATAAATATATTATAATTAAAAGATAGTTTAAAACAAGAGTTTATTTAAAAAAAACAAAGAATATTTTAAGGCTAAAAACATCTTTTTGAAAATCATTTGAAAAGATAATTTTAAGGCTAAAAAATTTTGAAAAGCAGTTTTGAAAATCATTCTGAAGTAGTTTTGAAAATCATTTTGAAATAGTTTTGCAAGCTTCTTCCTGCAGAATATCTCATCATATCAGGAATCGAGAACTTGTACAAAACCAGGATGTTCGTGGGTTTTTAAGCCACTTGTCGTAGGTTTGTAAGCTACTTGTCATGGGTTTGTAAGCTACTAAAAAGGTAGAAATGGGTTCCATCCCAAAAGAAAAATGGAGTGAAGATTTCAGTGCTATTATGAAGTTTTAATATAATTCTAGACTCAATACTTATCTTGAAATCTTGAACTCTAGATAATCTTGATACTCATGAGTCTTCAATCTTGATATCTTGAATCTCTATACGGTACAGTCTTCATTCTTTGTACCTGCATGGTTAAATCCTGAATATACATATATATCTAAACTATAATGTTAGTATTTATATTTTATAATCTTATTCTAAGGTTGTTGTCATCAAAACCATCATCTCAAGGACTAACAATCTCCCCCTTTTTGATGATGACGACCTTTGTTTATAAAATATTACTTCTATCCTATTGACTCCCCCTAAAACTAATAACTCCCCCTTAATCTATGCCTAACTACCCTATTTTATACTTCTCCCCTTTGTCATCAACAAAAACAAACTAAGTCCAAACTATATAACTCTTAGTCTAATACCATATATGATTACAATGATAGTGTTATCATAGATAATCAATATACTTACTTGTAAACCTAGAACTTAGTCCTAAACTACTAACATTCCTAACCAAGTATCTATATAATACTTATATATATAACATATATAGGAATCATATATAAGAACACACAACATTTATTAATTATATATTTGTTTAAATTTACATTTTCGTAAAACGTGACAAGTATACACAAAACGATGAAAACGAAGGAGAAGAAACTACAGAGTATCTTTGACAATTGGAGATCTATGGATCGAATAATTTGGATAATGGAAACAGAAATTTCCATGTTGTTCAACCAAGTTTCCGTCCTTGTCAAAACATACTTCGCCAACGCAAATGACTTTGTCATTGTCTTTCGCATGCTCTTCTTGCATTGGTTCTTCTTCTTCTTCACTTTCCTCTTGTTCATGATCTCCTAAAGAGTCCTCATCAATCAAGATTGGATTAGCATGATTGTCCATTAGAAATTTTTGCAAATTTCTAAGGATTTTCCCTTGCCTTTCCTGTTCTTTTGCCATTCGGAGTTGCACTACTTGAATTTCAGTCATTAACTGAATTGCATCCTTCAGAGAATCCTCCATTTTTGTCACTCGGGCGAGGGTAGTACGTTGGAACGGACCAGAGGTAGGAGAAGGGAACGAAAAGGTTGATTTTATGTTTGATTTGGAAGAGGAGGCCTTTGATAAATTGATTTTAGAAGATAGAACAAAAGGAGAACAGAGAGAATGAAGAAAATTTCGAAAATAAGAAGAATATATAACTAATTATTTGAATTTTGGTTGGAAAAAATTTTAAAATTTTAAAAACGTTATACGTCGACATGGGTATAGGGGGGATGTCGATATGGTTCTCAATATTTTTACTATTTGATTTATTTTGATTTAATTTTTAATTATACTTTGTTATTTATATTTTATATTTCAGTTAATGAACAAATACCTAATTCTCTTCTTAATTTAGTAAATGTAGATTCATTTAAGGGTTTTGTTAAAATATCAGCAATTTGATTTTCAGAATTGATATAGTCGAGAGTAATTACTTCTCTACTTATATTATCTCTAAGAAAATGGTGTCTGATATCAATATGTTTAGTTCGAGCATGTTGAGTAGTATTTTGGATAAATTTATTGCACTAGTATTATCACAATAAATTGGTGATTTTGAGATATTTAAACCAAAATCTTTTAAAGTTTGTTGCATATATATTACTTGGAACAAGCCAAAGCAGCATAAATATACTCTGCTTCAGTTGTTGATAGAGAAACTGTGTTTTGCTTTTTTACTAAACCAGGAAACCAGAGAATGCCCTAAAAAGTGACAAGTTCCACTTGTACTTTTTCGGTCTGATTTACAACCAGCATAATCAACATCACAGTAAGATATTAAGTCAAACGAATCATTTTTAGGATAAAATAAGCCATAATCAAAGGTGTGTTTAACATATCTTATAATACGTTTTACAGCTTTTAAGTGAGTTTCTTTAGGTTGGGATTGATACCTTGCACAGAGACAGACACTATGCATGATATCAGGTCTACTCGCAGTGATATAGAGTAGTGATCCAATCATTCCTCTATATAATTTTTGATCTGCATCTTTCGAGAGATCTTCTTTACTAAGGTACTCATTGGTTGCCATGGGAGTGGGTTTTCCACTCGCAGTAGTCAAACCAAATTTATTAACTAGGTCTTTAGCATATTTTTCTTGACTAATAAAAATACCATTATCTAATTGTTTTATTTGTAAACCTAAAAAGAAGTTTAATTCACCCATATGACTCATCTCAAACTCTTTTGTCATTATTTCAGAAAATTCTTTATTCATTTCAAAATTAGTTGATCCAAAAATGATATCATCTACGTAGACTTGTACTAGTTGAATATCATTTTTATTTCTTTTAACAAAAAGAGTATTATCTACTTTACCTATTTCAAAGTTTGATTGTAACAAGTAAGATCTTATTCTATCATACCAGGCTCTAGGAGCTTGCTTTAGACCATATAGAGCTTTCTTAAGTTTGTAGACATGATTTGGAAATTTATCATTTTCAAAAAGTGGTGGTTGTTCAACAAATACTTCTTCTTTTATAAAACCATTTAAAAATGCACTTTTAACATCCATTTGAAATACTTTGAAATTATTATGATTTGCGAAAGCAAGTAGAATCCTAATGGCTTCTAATCTTGCTACGGGGGCAAAGGTTTCATCAAAATCTATTCCTTCTTCTTGACAATAACCTTGAGCGACTAACCGGGCTTTATTTCTAACAACCTCTCCTTGTTCATTCATTTTATTTTTATAAACCCATTTAGTTCCAATTATTGTTTTATTTTCAGGTCTAGGAACAAGTTCCCAAACATCATTTCTAGTGAATTTGATTTAATTCTTCTTGCATAGCCAAAATCCATGAATCATCAGTTGATGCTTCTTCTGGATTTTTGGGTTCAATAGTTGATGTAAAAGCTACATTACTCATTTGACTTAGTTGGTTTCTAGTTTTAACAACAGATTGCATATCTCCAAGTATATTTTCTATAGGGTGATCTTTTAATAGTTTAATCCTTTTATTAGGATGATTTAATTCATTATTAGTTTCAGTTGACTCTTGGTTTTGAGCGATTAAATCCTCTTCATCATTTATTTCTTCAAAATTTTTGAAATTTTCATCAAATGAAACATGCATTGTTTCTTCGATGGTATTAGTTCTTAAATTAAATACTCCGTATGCTTTAATTCTATTAGAGTATCCGATAAAGATACCTTTGTCGGATTTAGGATCAAATTTATCTAAGTTATCTTTTGTATTTAAAATAAAACATTTACTTCCAAAAATTCTAAAATAAGATACCTTAGGTTTCTTTGAGTAAATAAGTTCATAAGATGTCTTATCAGTTAAAGGTCTAATTAAAATTCTATTTAAAATATAACAGGCGGTAGCAACTGCTTCTGCCCAAAAGTACTTTGGTAAATTACTATCAGAAAGCATAGTTCTCGCACATTCTTGAATTGTCCTATTTTTACGTTCTACTACTCCGTTTTGTTGTGGAGTTCTTGGAAATGAAAAATTGTGAATTATTCCCTTTTTATTACAGAATTCATCAAACCTTTCATTTTCAAATTCACCACCGTGATCACTACGGATGGTTATAATTTTTTGAGAAAGTTGATTTTGAATCCTTTTTGAAAAATTCTTAAAATATTCAAAAGTATCACTTTTATGTTTCAAAAATATTGTCCATGTAAATCTGGAATAATCATCTACAATTACAAAAACATATTTACTATTATTTATTGATAGAATTTGAGATGGACCAAATAGATCAATATGAAGTAATTCAAGAGGTTTTGAAGTAGAAATCATATCTTTTAATTTAAAGGAGCTTTGTCTAAGTTTTCCTAGTTGACATGCATCACATAGACTATCTACTTTAAAATTCATTTTAGGGAGGCCTCTTACTAGATCATGTTTTGACAGTCTAGATAAGAGTTTGAAATTCAAATGCCCAAATCTCTTATGCCAAATCCAAGAGTCAGTTGCATTTACCAAAAGACACAAGTTATCATTTGAAACTTTCATACTAAGAATATAAATATTCTTTTTCCTAATTCCCTCAAATATTATGGTTGAATTATTATCTTCAATGTGACACTTATCTTTTTCAAATTTAATTTTATATCCTTTATCGCATAGTTGACTTATACTTAGCAGATTGTGTTTCAGATTCTTAACTAGCAAAACATTAGTAAGAATAGGAGTTTTAGAGTTACCGACTTTGTCGATGCCGATCACATAACCTTTTGAATTGTCTCCAAATTTAACCAGTCCTCTATCTTTGTATATTATATCATTCAGCATATTTGGATTCCCAGTCATGTGTCTAGAACATCCACTATCGAGTATCCATTTGTTCTTTTTGATCTGCACAGTTTTTTTGTTCTGGATTGATTCCTCAACTCCCATAAAGCATGATTCCTGCAAATCAAACAATCTTAGTAGACAACTTGTATTTGAATCTTGATTATATGCAAACTCAAGAGACAATGATGATCTGAATATTTCTAAACATGCATTAACAAATTTCTTAAATATAGCCATTTTTTAAAAAACTTTTTCAAAAATCAGATTATGAAACTTTTGAAAACCTTGCTCTGATACCGAATGTGAGGAATGCGGATTACGCATCTTAAGGCTAGGATTAACACTAGAGGGGGGTGAATAGTGTTTATAAGAAATTACTAAATCTTTTTGAGATTATGTTAATTTGAACACAAATGTATGTAATACTCAGACACAGATATAATCATAGAAACAAAGACAGATGCAGAAATAAAGTAAAAGCAGTAAAGGAAAGAACACACCGGATTTTATACTGGTTTAGAGTTACCCTACATCCAGTCCTGCACAACTAAGTATGAATTTCCTTTCAAAAACAATTCAACAATTACACCCTTGGTTTCAAGGCTACGAGGTACACCCTCCAGAATCACAATCCTCTGGGTAGAGATACTTGATTTCCGGGGCAACAAGTTCACCCAATTTATTTCTAAGGCTACAATTACACCTTTTCTCGCTAGATTGATTTCCATGGCTACAATCACACCTTTTCTCGTTAGATAGTTTACAAAGAAGCCTATAACTCTGAATAGCACTAGGATCTTGTTGAGATAGTGATAGAGAATCAAACCAGGGATGATCTAGTTAGATTCAATGTTGATTTCGGAAGAGTGATGATAGGATTTTGAATAAGAAAATATGGAAGAAGAAGAGAAGTGAAAAACCAGAAAATATGTATAAAAATTCATTGAAACTAACCCCTATTTATAGAAGAACAACATCCATGTCCATTCGTGAAAGGTTATGGCGAATAGACACTTCTTTTGAAATTCAAATTTTTGAATCTAACTGTCACTATGTCGACATGGGGTACTAGGGCATGTCGACATCCCAAAGCATTTTTTGATGATTTTATTTTCTTTGAAATAACCTTTATCTTATATTAAAAACTATTTGAACTTTATAAATATACTTGACTATAGATAAAATACATAGATTAATATAGAGAATAATATATATAAAATTTTACTATAATTTTATATTTAAATCTAAGTATAAATATATTATAATTAAAAGATTGTTTAAAACAAACGAAGTTTAAAACAAGAGTTTATTTAAAAACAAAAACAAAGAATATTTTGAGGCAAAAAACATCTTTTTGAAAATCATTTGAAAAGATAATTTTTAAGGCTAAAACATTTTGAAAAGCAGTTTTGAAAATCATTCTGAAGTAGTTTTGAAAATCATTTTGAAATAGTTTTGCAAGCTTCTTCCTGCAGAATATCTCATCATATCAGGACTCGAGAACTTGTACAAAACCAGGATGTTCGTGGGTTTGTAAGCCACTTGTCGTAGGATTGTAAGCTACTTGTCGTGGGTTTGTAAGCCACTAAAAAGGTAGAAATGGGTTTCATCCCAAAAGAAAAATGGAGTGAAGATTTCAGTGCTATTATGAAGTTTTAACATAATTCTAGACTCAATAGTTATCTTGAAATCTTGAACTCTTGATAATCTTGATACTCATGAGTCTTCAATCTTGGTATCTTGAATCTCTATACCGTACAATCTTCATTCTTTGTATCGGCATAGTTAAATCCTGCATATACATATATATCTAAACTATAATGTTAGTATTTATATTTTATATTCTTATTCTAAGGTTGTTGTCATCAAAACCATCATCTCAAGGACTAATAAACATATGATGGGAAATGCACACATGCTATCAAAAATCACTTACAAGGACGACGGGACTGTGACTTTTGGAGATAATTCCAAAGGATATGTTATTGGGATTGGAAACGTCATCAATGTTGGTATATCTACTTCTCATATTATTTCGAATGTATTATTAGTTAAAAACTTAAAACATAATTTACAAAGTATAAGTCAATTATGTGATAAGGGATTTAGAATCGATTTTGAAAAAGATAAATGCAATATCTTTGATCAAAATAAAACTTCAATTTTTGAAGGAACAAGATATCGAAATGCTTATGTTCTAATCATGAATATTAATCACAATAATGATTTATGCTTAGCCGCAAATCATGATGACCATGGATATGGCATAAAAGATTTTGTCACATAAATTTTAAATATATAAACAAATTAGCTAAAAACAATTTGGTAAGAGGATTACCCAAAATAAATTTCAAAGTTAAAGATCTATGCGATGCATGCCAACTTGGAAAATTAAAGAAAAGCTCGCTTAAGTCTAAAAAGGAAATCTCTACCAAACAACCTCTTGAATTACTTCATTTGGACTTATTTGGTCCAACTCAAGTATGTTCGATTGATCACAATAAATATGTTTTTGTAATTGTAGATGATTTTTCAAGATTTACTTGAACACTATTTTTAAAACATAAAAGTGATACATTCAAAATGTTTAAAATTTTTGCTAAACGAATTAAGACTCTAATGGATTTAAAAACCAAAAGTACAAGAAGTGATCACGGTGGAGAATTTGAAAATGAACTATTTACAAATTTCTGTAATAAAAAGGGAATTAGCTATAATTTTTCATTTCCACGAACACCACAACAAAATGGAGTATTGAAAGAAAAAATTGCACCTTGCAACAATGTGCTCGAATTCTTATAAATGGTAGTGGCTTACCAAAGAATTTTGGGATGAAAAAGTTGGTACTGCATGTTATGTATTAAATCGTGTAACTCTTAGACCTATGACTAAAAATACATGTTATGAAATGCTTTCAAAAAGAAACCGAAAGTATCATACTTTTGAATATTTGGATCCAAATGCTTTATTTTAAATACAAAAGATAATCTTGGTAAATTCGATCCAAAAACCGATGAAGGAATTTTTGTTGGTCATTCCGATCGAAGTAAAGTATGCAGAATTTTTAATAAACGCATAAATGTTGTAAAGGAAAGTTTTCATGTCTCATTTGATGAAGACTTTAAAAATATAAAGAATAAAGACGATGAATAAATATTTGACACTAATCAAAATAAAGCTATTGATACTATAGTTGAAAATAATAATGATAATCAAAATAACAATGTTTTGAAATCACCACCCCGTATTTTAAAAGATCATCCTATTGATAACATAACTAGAAATTTTGATAATAAAGTTTCGACTAGAAGTCAAATAAATCAAATAAGTAATGTAGAATTTATATCTAATTTTGAACCAGAAAATTACAAGGAAGCATCAAATGATGATTTCTGGATTTTAGCAATACAAGAAGAACTTAATCAATTTGAACGAAATAATGTTTGGGAACCGGTACCAAGGCCAAATGATCAATCAGTAATAGGAACATAATGGATATTTAAAAACAAAGTAGACGAAAATGGAAATATTGTACGTATTAAAGCAAGATTAGTGGCACAGGGATATAATCAAGAAGAAGGAATTGATTATGAAGAAACTTTTTCACCTATGGCACGTCTTGATGCCATAAGAATATTATTTGCTTCTGCATGTCATCATAATTTTAAGCTATTTAAAATGGATGTTAAAAGTGCTTTCTTGAATAGTTTTATAAAAGAAAATGTTTACGTTGAACAACCACTACTATTTGTTCATGAAAAATATTCAGATCACGTTTTTAAGCTTATAAAGGTTTTATGGTTTAAAACAAGCACCTCGCGCTTGGTATGGTCGATTAAAATCACATTTAATAAATTCTAGTTTTCAAATTAGTAAAATAGATACAACATTATTTATTAAAAGAGAACAGAAGGATAAATTAATTGTTCAAATTTATGTTGATGACATTACATTTAGATCTACTAATGAAAATTTATGTAATGAATTTTCTTAAATAATGACAAATGAATTTAAAATGTTTCATATGGGTAAATTAAATTTCTTTTTAGGATTACAAATAAAACAATTAAATAATGGAATCTTTATAAATCAAGAAAAATATTGTAAAGAATTACTAAAACGTTTTGGAATGGATAGTACATCAAGTAAACCCACTCAAATGAGTACTACTATTCATCTAGACAAAAATGAATATGGAAAATATTTCGATCAAATACTATATCGAAGCACGATACGATTTTTACTTTACTTATCAGCTAGTAGACCAGATATTATGATGAGTGTTTATTTATATGCAAGATTTCAAGCATAACCTAAGGAATCACATCATCAGGCGATCAAACTAATTTTACGATATTTAACCGACACTAAAGATTACGGTCTATTATATCCAAAAGGAAGTTCATTTTAACTCGTATCTTATAGTGATGTGGTTTTTGGTGGATGCAAATCGGATATAAAGAGTACAAGTGGCACATGTCACTTTATTGGTCAATCCTTAATTTCATGGTTTAGTTAAAGCAAAATTGTGTTTCTCTTTCGGCATGTGAAGCCGAGTATATTTCTACTGCCTTAGCTTGCACTCAAGTAATATATATACAGCAAACACTTAAAGACTTTTAAAAAATAATAGACAAATGTTCAATATATTGCGAAACCTATCTAAAAATCCAATTAATCACTCACGAACAAAACATATCGTATTCGTCACCATTTTTTGAGAGATAATGTTGAAAAAGAAAAAATCACTCTTGAATTTGTAAATACCAAAAATCAAATAGCCAATATTTTTACAAAACCGTTATGCGAAACAATGTTTATCAAACTAAAACGAGATTTAGAAATTTGCTCATCTAATGAATTAGTAAAATAAAACTATATAATCCATAACAAAACCTCTACTGTACAATGGATACAAACATAAAACACATCTGTTTGTTAATTAAGCTAAAATTAAACTTCGACCTTTCTAACCACTAATTTTTATACAATCAAAATTCTATTTAATGTTTTTAGTGGTCATAATGATTTTCATCACAAATATTGTATACCTAAATTTAGTAAACTTAAGGAATATTTGAGGAACAAAGGTTGCTAGTTATAAATATCAAACTGCTTCATATTTAAATATTTTCTAAGTTCCACCATCTGTATTGTCAATTCAACATGTCTTCGTATCACGATTCAACATACTCCGCTTTAGACTTTAGCTCACCGTCCTCAAAAAGTGTACATGTCTCTCCAAAAACTGTGACTCCTCCATCGAATAAATCTGTATCTAAAAATGTCTATCACACTGGATATTCACCAAAAGGAAAGAAAGTCAAAAGAGCAATTAATCTTGATTAATCATCTTTGGAAAATAAAATTGAAGAAATCTTCCACTATCAGCAAGAGATAATAGGAGTACAAAGAGAAATGTACTACGAACAAAAACAACAAGGTCGTCATCTATGTTTCTTGGAAAGATGCATACTGGCTATTTGTGGCCACTCTCCAACTAAGGATTGTCTCCACAAAAAATCACCTCGACTAATAGAACCACCAATTAGACCGCACAATATTACTCCCCAAAATATATGGGGAGAAGATCCATCTAATCAAGAGCGAGCATCACGTTCTCCATCTCACTTATTTTGGTCTCCTCTCCGTTTATTTGTTGAAAATACCAAGATAAAGGGTGCATATGATATCCGAGTTGGTCGCCAATAAAATATGAACCAAACTCTTGGAACTTACAAGAACAAAAAAAATCAAACTCGGACGAAGGCAAATAAAACATCTCTGCGGTCTCCTACCTCTCGGATTATAATTATTAAATTTTTATTAATTTTTTTTATTATTATCTACTTCAAAACTTTGTATTATGGTCATTTATATATATATATATAACAAGTAATTGTATCATAACAAATATTTAAAAATTAAGCACAATCACATAAAGATAGAGCACAAACGTCTGTGGAAAACCACAGACGTTTATGGCAAGGTTCAGGAAATATTTTTCCTATAACCATAGACGTTTGTGGAAACCCATAGACGTCTGTGACAATATTCGGGTACTTTATCCCTGAACCCACAGATTTCTGTAAAAAATCACTAACGTCTGTGAAGTAACTCAGGTTTTATAATCCTAAAACATAGGCATCTATGGAAAACCATAGGCGTCTGTGGAAAACCATAGACGTTTGTGGCTGTGCTCGAACAACTAGTCTACCAGCCTCTATATAAATGACTTTACCCCCATCCTTTCATTTTTTACCAGCCTCCACTCATTCTACTTTAAATCTAAAACCCTAAAACTTCAAAATCCTCAAATTTTCTTCAATGGCTCTCAAATAATACCTATCAAAAAGATCAAAACATACCCAACCTTCTTTTGGAGCTACTTAAATTGCGAATGAAGTTCAAATCACAAATTGGCCAAGAAATGAGGAAATTGCCATCAATAGATTCCAAGCTTTAACCAACAAAGGATTTCATACTAGTCCGCTCTATAACATACATGCCAATATAGAAGATGATCTCTATAGCTTGACTACCAATGCGGGTTGCAGAAATCTTGTTGACATTGAATCGAATAGGGTAATAATAGATCCTTTAGCAATTTATCTCCTCTACTTAAATCTTTGTAGTGAAAAGATCTGGAAACCTGAAAATGATGATGGATGGTTATGGATGAGTGTATATGGAGAAACTATAAAAATTGATGTATTTATCTAAGGACGAATCCTAGAATGTTCGTACGAAGGTATAGACTTGGAAGAAATTCCCGACTATAGTGTGCTACCTAGAAATGAATTATTGTAACGACCCAAAATTTCAGTCATTCGAAAATGGAATATTTAATTGATTTTAAATATTCACAAGTTAATTTTATAAGTTGAATAACTTATATTCAAATATACTGATTTATTGAGATAATAAAATTGTAAATTTAATATTCGAAATTGTGTAAATAATTGAATTTTGGATTTAATAAGAATAAAAATGATTTCTAACGTTATTTTAAATCCTATTTGAACTAGAATTATGTTAACAAACTTTTAAAATTGTACTAAAAGCGATTTGGCAGAAATTGGAAATTTTAATATTTAATTAACGTGTAAAAATAGTCATTTTTGACACTGTCTCGGATTTCCATAAAACCAGTTTCATTGGATCTATAATAGTGAGTTATTATATGTAACAACCCACATTTTTTCCGATAATTAAAACAAGTGTTATTTGTTACCAATTTATTTAATATGTTTAATTAAGTTGGAAATCAATTGCAATTAAATGTAATGAAATATTATGTTAATATGAGTTAAGACGATAATTGTAAAATGTGAAGGTAATAAAATGTACAGAAATGTCAATTATATTCTTAAGGTAATAATTTATTTAATAAAAAGAGTGAAACTAAGATAAATGAATTTATTGGGACTTTAAATTATAATCAATGTGAAAATTGGCAAAAATTCAATATAATTGAAATATTGTAACTAATATAGTAAAAGATGATAATTGTAGAATATCAATGCAACAAGATGTAAACAAATGTTAACTATGTCCACAGAGTAATGTTTGATTGAATAAAAAGATTGAAATCTAATTAAATAAATTTGTTGGAATTAGAATATAATTAATTGGAATTAAATGTAATTAAATATTGTGGTTAATGTAAGAAAAGACGTTAATTGTAGAAAATGAGGATAACAAGATAGAAACCAATGTTAATAATTTCATAAGGTATTGGTTGATTTAATAGTATGTAAGATCCTGATTTTTCGTGCCATTCGCATCCGCACATGTCGGACTTGAATTTCTCAAAATATCAGATTGTTAATTTATATTCGGCAAAATTCAACATATACAGTAAATAAAATAATCACAGAATCACAGACACAGAGTAATATAATAATAAATAGCGGAAACAAATGAATAGTAGTTCATGAAGCTGCTATATACATACATACATACATATATACATATATATATACATACATATATACATATATATATATATAACAGAGTTAAAACAAGATACAACAGAAGTCTCGAATACATAGAAATCTCAATACAATAGTCAAATACAAGATCAGAATACATCACTGGAATCAACTGAATAACTGAAAGCTGGATAGATAGCTGGATCTCCAAACGAAGCTCCAACTCCAAAGGTGAGTCTCAAATGCTGCGACACTCAGTCTGACCCGAGCGTAAAGAAAAACACAAAACACTCGAGTCAGGATTAACATTCTTATATCAATAAATCCAACTCAAGTGAAATATCAACTGAAATACAAGTAACTCAAAGGATGTTTGGGATAACCATCCTCTAAGGATCCGTGGAACTATCTACCATGTAGTACAATAAGCTATTATAATATATCTATAGTAAAGTAAACTATTAAAATAGCGTTAAGGCATTACCCATATCCCCCTTAACACATTTTATATATTCCCATAGTCTATACAGTACCATAACCTCCCCCGTACTGGGCGTCGTCAGAGGGCACTCCATAGGTATGGTACAAAACAAACTCGTATAAGGCTTGCTAGGGTAGTGACACGACACAACAAGGCAATGCTAGGGTATATATACCAATTACGCATCCAGGCTGGTGGTAACGCATAGCAGCCACTACCGTCCACCTCGGAACACACTCCCAAATCAAAAATCAAGGGTTGCCACCAAATCAATCATAAGATATAGTATCGAAGGAATGTGCTCGATTGGAGGAATGACCTCACTTGGCACGAGAATCGCTCCTGTTTTATCCACCTTATGCCAACTCACGGGAGTCGGGTCCACGTATATACCTCATATAGGATCGTCGCCACCATCCTACTTCATTCTGGAATCTCCACCGCGTACACAGTTGTTAAAGTGGTTTTTGGTATTAGCAGAGAGTATGACAATAACCGATCCCGGTCTCTTTAACAACCAAACGTTATTATAACAACGCGGTCATTTCAAAATAGGTTATACTTCAAAACCAAAATATCATTTCCATTTCAAAACCATATCATAACGATATCATTTTTACTTAAAAAAACAAATCAATAGGATATCATTTCCATTACCATAACACTTCCAAAGTTGTAACATTTTCGAAAACATAACACTTTGGAAAACCATAACACTTCCCTTTAAACAGTTTAGATATTAATAATAGTATATAAAATAAAATAGTTTATAAAATAAAATAGTTTAAGTTAAAATAGTTTATATTAAAATAGCTTATATTAAAATAAATTATAAAGTAAAATATATAAATAGGTTTAAATATAATTTAAAAATACTTATATAATAAAATAGCCTTCTCAAATTTCACAAATCGATTCCAAATCACTTGAATTCCAAAATTCAAAATTTATTCCATCTCAATTCATCAAATTCAACTCAATTCAGTTTCTCGATAAACCATTTCAAATTATCGATTTCAAATACATATATAAACTACAATTTAAACCATTTCAATTTCAATAGATTTCAAAGCTTAAATTCACTTATATTTCAAATTCAACTTTACCATTATTTAATATTGAAAAATTCACTTAGTCAATCCAATATCATTTAAATAAAACCTTAAATTACCCTTTATATAACTAAATATTCCCTTCAACCTATTGACCTGAAATATTCATTTAATCGCTTTAAATCAAAAATCAAGTTAAAAATAATATCTTTAAAATCTCAATTTAATAAGTTGCAAATCGGTTTTTATTTAAGTAACATTCAAATAGATTTCAAATTAATTTCTATTTCTCTTTCCAACTTAATTTATAGAAAATCATTATAAACTCTATATTTGAGAATATAAATTTTAAATAAGTACTTAAACAATATTAAATATTAATCTATTTATATATTTTAAAAAAAAAAAAATTATAAATAAATTCTTAAGATTTATAATTACAAAATTAACTTATAACTATACAATTTTCAAAAACATATATTTTAGAAAATCTAAATTTTAAACTTTATAAAATACATTTAACATCTTAAAAATCAGTATTTAATAAACCATATACTCCTTTCCAAAACCATAGAAATCATTTTCAAAATATTTATGTATAGACCAACGGTTTCTGTATATAATTCACTATCCTGTGGTCAAGTGATACAGATATTTATCATTTCAATCCGCAATTTAAATATATACGGGTATATATCATTTCAACCCGCAACCCAAATTCAATGAAATGAAAATCGCTTGGGTTTATCATTTCAACCCATAACGATTTTCTCCTATTTTACAAATCGTTCGGGTATGTATCATTTCAACCCATAGGGAATTCTATACTAACAGGGAACTTGCAGAGTGATAACAGTAATGATAATAATATAACAATCAGTAACAGGCATATATCATCAGTGATAAAATAACAGATAATGGTGTCAGATGTCACAGGTGAACAGATACAGATGATAACATATATATAGCAATGTAAATAACTAAATGGAGCATATTTCAATTGTCGTTTCAATAGAAATCAAATTTAATAAATATAAGAACGTTAATCGTGAGTGATAGCTCACCTTTCGAGGCTAGAGAGATAGACAATGAAGTTGAGTTACGAAATCCAGGCACAAATCTCAAAACAAGGCAAGATTGAACTCGAATCGACGAACGAAGCTGATAAATAGGAATTGACGAAATCAAATCAGAACTGGATCGGTGATGATAATCGGTATAAGTGAACACATATATATAACTGTATATAAATATATATAATCATATTCTAAACACAATTTAAATTAAATATATATATATATATATATACATTTTGAAATCATTATTTTAAATTAAACACATATATTAAACTCAATATATATACACACACTCCATATTTAAAAACCAATACTTATACATATATTACTATCAAACAAACCACTTATATATATATATATTTAATTATATACACAGCAAAAAAATCAATATGTAACAATAGGTGTAACCTGCATATTATATAAATGTATATTACTAACCAAATATTAATATAATATAAATATACATACTTATTTAAGAATGAGAAATAGTTATACATATCTAACAGTTTTTTTTTCAATTTCTATATTGTATAAACAAACATATCCCTCTTTGTATAAACTCATCCTATAAACAAATAGTATACTGTAAATATAATAAACTGTTATAAACTAATAGTATTCTGTAAACGTATATATGGCTAAATATGGAATTATATAACTTATTTATACATACATATATATAACACAGAAATTATATATATGCAAACCTATTACGAAGTACAACTCAACAGATCATAGTTATACAAATTAACATATATGTAAACAATAAGTTATATAGGATTTATATAACTAATGTTCCCAACAACAGATTATACAAATCTCATGTAACTATATATATACTAAAAGATGTTTATACATTACAAAATAATACACTTATATACATAACATATAATACACTTTAAAACCACATCATTATTGTGTGGGTGTGTGTGTGTGTGTGTCTATATATATATATATATATATATATATATGCATGTGTGTGTGTGTGCCGAAACTTGTTTATACATTCAAAGCTATGTGTGAAATTATTTTATATATACCTATAAAATAAACAGACTTATACATCAACAGGACTACAACTTAAATAACTTTATAAACTTATATATATAACTAATATAAGATATATAATATCTATAAATATAGTACCTCATATAAACATGTGGCAGAGAGGGAAGAGAGGCTGTTGAGTTTCGAACAAAGTAGGTCGGAGCTGGGTTCGGCCAGAGAAGGATCGGTGGAAGAGAGACCGAGATTGGTGATGGTAGGCTCTCGGGTTACTTGGCGCAGTGAGGAGGTTGAGGTCGGGAGGGTGGAAGATGGTGGTAATGCCTTGCGCATATGGGTGAAGCATTTCGGCCAAGTGGGAAGAAGATGAGGAAGGTGGAGAAGAGAAGTGGATGCAAGCGAGGTGATGTACGCAAAGATCGTCAGTGAACGGCGGGTGGTCGACTGCATGTGTGTGAGCTGTGAGAGAGAGAGAGAGAGGGGGGAAGGCATGCAATGATGAAAGTGACCGGTTCCAGTTTCATGCAAATCTCTTTTTTTTAAACAAACGAATGGATGCAAAAGAATTTGAACATCAAGCGAAAAAAATATTTATTAAATGTAGAAGGAATAATAAAAGTCAATTAATAATTCTGTGAATACCAAAAGGAAAGTGGCTACTGGTGCAAAAGGCTGGGCAATTGAAAGGACAGAGAAATAAAAGTTGAAATACGGAACCGATACGACTGATCGGTTCACCGATTTCGTCGTGTCCGAATTTCGAAATACACGAATGGATATACCGTAGAGATCGGTACGACAAGACGATCAAAATGGTATACAGATATCAGTGGTACGATCATCCTATCAAAAGTCGATATCGGTACCGAAAATGCTGCTAATTTGCCGAAAATAAGATAAACGGAGCAATAACATTCAAAATTTGGAGAAACGAAATATGACGTCTCACTCAGAAGATGATTTACAAATTTTCTATATAAAAATATTCAGGTTTGGAAAATATCTTATTATCATCAAATATTAACTGATTTAAATTGAAATAAAATTACACAACAAAATAAACTTCCATATTATCAGATGAAAATTTACCAGTTGCTATGTTTAATTAGACGTATTCCAAATATAAAATTTTTATTTAAAAATTTTATTATTTAAAATTTACAAAAATTCAATTATTTACGTTATTAAAACAGTTAAAATTTATGGGTTGTTACACTCTCCCCCACTCAAAACTTTTCGTCCTCGAAAAGGAAGGAGGTAGGAGAATATAAACAACCAGAAATAAAATAGATTGGAATACAAATAAAACAATTAATTTAAACCATATAAATTTTAATTTAAATTAATTTATATTCAATAATTGATTTTAAATTCAAGGTATTTCAATAAGTTGATCTAATTTCAATATATTAATTTCTTCAAAACAAAATTTATTTTATTTATCTCATTTATTATTCAATCAACTTATTATTCTATTCATCTCTATTAACATTTTTATAATCAAAATTAAGTGTATAACATTTATTATAAACACTCAAATTTTATTTATAAAACATTTTATATTGTATATTATCCAATTAAATATTCAACTTCTAAATGATTTAGGTAAGTTATATTAGAATGAAATTGGGTATTATACAAGTAAACTTTTCCCAACTCAATTATTTCAAATTTAAATATTTATTCAAAATTTTGGCTTCATTTATAATTAAAATCACCTTTAACATAAATTTAAGGATTAAATTTTCGATTAATTTCAAACCATTTAGAGATAAATATATATACTATATATCAAATAATATCTATAATCATATACTTATATATTACAAATCAAGTCATACTTTAGAAATTTAAATCAATTTATTTTCCAAAACAAAACCATAGCAAAGCTACAGAATGGTCTCTCCACTCTGAAACTCAAAAATGAATGTCGATGATGCGGCCACCATCACCGAAATTATTTTCCAGCGACAAAAGAGGAGTACTGATTTAAACCTAAAAAAATTCTTTGGAAACGATTTCTATTCGAAATTACTTTAGATAATATACAGTTTAAAACTTTAAAACCAAGGTTTGAAATCACCGGAAATTAAATTCTCAAATTCCTAATTTAAATTCACTTAAATTCCAAATCAGTTTATAAACCACGTTTATAAATTCATTTATGGAACAATTAATGATAATCAAATATTATCATTTCAAACAACCAATTTAATTAACTTATTAAATTCCAGAAACTTTTACTTATATATATAATATAATCATACAAATTTATTTCATTTACCAAATTTGAAAATAATATTCTGTCAGTTTGCTCTGTTCAAGTGTTTTGGAATTCCTATCGATAGCGCTGATCAGACGAATCGATCGAAAATCCAAACCATATTAACAACTCAAACAACACAACATATAAAACATTTTTATATTAATTACAAATACACTCCTTCACTCGATGATACAAGAATAGATTCCAAAACAAGGATAGAGATTCAAATTTAGAGGAACTCTAATCAAAGAGAATTCTAACTAAAATAGATAGGCTCGAAAGGGAGATAAGACAATCAATTTGCGAAATAGGAAGATGGATAGACTTATATAAATCACGGGAAACCATAATCGGGTTAACCGTGACTTCAAGAATAAGATCGATGTAGAATCCAGAGGCAAATCGACATCTAATCGGTAGAATTTGGGCATAGTAAGAGATAGCAGCATCTAAACTGATGATATAAAATCTCTGGTGAATCAATGCCTATTGTAAAGGAGTTTCACCCCTAAACAAATCATTCAGTGGAGCTATGGGATACTCCAGAATCAAGAGAACATGAATAGGGAGAGAAAAAATGGATTTTGGAACCGAGGGAACGTTCCAAATTTCAAAGGAAATCCGAGTCAAAGTAGAGGGACCCAATCTCGAACGAAGGTGGTTCTGTAATTAAATTTAATTTATATGCTAAGTTTTGCCTAAAACCTGGCTCTGATACCACATGTAACATCCTGATTTTTCGTGCCATTCCCATCCTTACATGTCGGACTTGAATTGCTCAAAATATCATATTGTTAATTTATATTCGGCAAAATTCAGCATATACAGTAAATAAAATAATCACAGAATCACAGACACAGAGTAATATAACAATAAGTAGCGGAAACAAAAGAATAGTAGTTCATGAAGCTACTATATATATATATATAACAGAGTTAAAACAAGATACAACAGAAGTCTCGAATACATAGAAATCTCAATACAATAGTCAAATACAAGATCAGAACACATCACTGGAATCAACTAAATAACTGAAAGCTGAATAGATAGTTGGATCTCCAAACGAAGCTCCAACTCCAAAGGTGAGTCTCAAATGCTGCGACACTCAGTCTGACCTGAGCGTAAAACAAAACACAAAATACAAAACACTCGAGTCAGGATTAACATTCTTATATCAATAAATCAAACTCAAGTGAAATATCAACTGAAATACAAGTAACTCAAAGGATGTTTGGGATAACCATCCTCTAAGGATCCGTGGAACTATCTACTATATAGTACAATATGTTATTATAATATGTCTAAGTAAAGTAAACTATTAAAATAGCGTTAAGGCGTTACACATATCCCCTTTAACACATTTTATATATTCCCATAGTCTATACAGTACCGTAACCTCCCCCGTACTGGGCGTCGTCAGAGGGCACTCCATAGGTATGGTACAAAAAAACTTGTATAAGGCTCGCTAGGGTAGGTGACACGACACAACAAGTCAATGCCACGGTAGATATACCAATTACGCATCCAGGCTGGTGGTAACGCATAGCAGCCACTACCGCCCACCTCGGAACACACTCCCAAATCAAAAATCAAGAGTGGCCACCAAATCAATCACAAAGTCAGAATATAGTATCGAAGGAATGTGCCCGATCGGAGGAATGACTTCACTTGGCCTAAGAATCGCTCCTGTTTTAGCCACCTTATGCGAACTCACGCCTCATATAGGATCGTCGCCATCGTCCTACTTCATTCTGGAATCTCCACCGCGTACACAGTTATTAAAGTGGTTTTCGGTATTGGCAGAGAGTATGACAATAACCGATCCCGGTCTCTTTAACAACCAAACGTTATATAACACCGCGGTCATTTCAAAATAAGTTATACTTCAAAACCAAAATATCATTTCCATTTCAAAACCATATCAAAACGATATCATTTTTACTTAAAAAAACAAATCAATACGATATCATTTCCATTACCATAACACTTCCATAGTTACAACATTTTCGAAAACATAACACTTTGGAAAACCATAACACTTCCCTTTAAACAGTTTAGATATTAATAAAGTATATAAAATAAAATAGTTTATAAAATAAAATAGTTTAAGTTAAAATAGTTTTTATATATCAAAAATAATTAGCATATTAAAATAGTTTATATTAAAATAGCTTATATTAAAAATAATTTATAAAGTAAAATATATAAATAGGTTTAAATATAATTTAAAAATACTTATATAATAAAATAGCCTTCTCAAATTTCACAAATCGATTCCAAATCACTTGAATTCCAAAATTCAAATTTTATTCCATCTCAATTCATCAAATTCAACTCAATTCAGTTTCTCAATAAACCATTTCAAATTATCGATTTCAAATACATATATAAATACAATTTAAACCATTTCAATTTCAATAGATTTCAAAGCTTAAATTCGCTTATATTTCAAATTCAACTTTACCATTATTTAATATTGAAAAATTCACTTAGTCAATCCAATATCATTTAAATAAAACCTTAAATTACCCTTTATATAACTAAATATTCCCTTCAACCTATTGACCTGAAATATTCATTTAATCGCTTTAAATCAAAAATCAAGTTATAAATAATATCTTTAAAATCTCAGTTTAATAAGTTTTAAATCGGTTTTTATTTAAGTAACATTCAAATAGATTTCAAATTAATTTCTATTTCTCTTTCCAACTTAATTTATAGAAATTCATTATAAACTCTATATTTGAAAATATAAATTTTAAATAAGTACTTAAATAATATTAAATATTAATCTATTTATATATTTTAAAAAAATAGAAAAAATTATAAATAAATTCTTAAGATTTATAATTACAAAATTAACTTATAACTATACAATTTTCAAAAACATATATTTTAGAAAATCTAAATTTTAAACTTTATAAAATACATTTATATTTAACATCTTAAAAATCAATATTTAATAAACCATATACTCCATTCGAAAACCATAGAAATCATTTTCAAAATATTTATTTATAGACCAATGGTGTCTGTATATAATTCTCTATCCTATGGTCAAGTGATACATATATTTATCATTTCAATCCATAATTTAAATATATACGGGTATATATCATTTCAACCCGCAATCCCAAATTCAATGCAATGAAAATCGCTTGGGTTTATCATTTCAACCCATAACGATTTTCTCCTATTCTACAGATCGTTCGGGTATGTATCATTTCAACCCATAGGGAATTCTATACTAACAAGGAACTTGCAGAGTGATAATAGTAATGATAATAATATAACAATCAGTAACATGCATATATCATCAGTGATAAAATAACAGATAATGGTGTCAGATGTCACAGGTGAACAAATACAGATGATAGCGTATATATAGCAATGTAAATAACTAATAGCAGCATATTTCAATTGTCATTTCAATTGAAATCAAATTTAATAAATATAAGAACGTTAATTGTGAGTGATAGTTCACCTTTCAAGGCTAGAGAAATAGATAATGAAGTTGAATTATGAAATCCAGGCACAAATCTCAAAACAAGGCAGATTGAACTCGAATCGACGAACGAAGCTGATAAAAAGGAATTGACGAAATCAAATCAGAACTGGATCGGTGATGATAATCTGTATAAGTGAACACATATATATGACAATATATATATATAATCATATTCTAAACACAATTTAAATTATATATATATATATACACACACACATTTCAAAATCATTATTTTAAATTAAACACATATATTAAACTCAATATATATATATACACACTTCATATTTAAAAACCAATACTTATACATATATTACTATCAAACAGACCACATATATATATATATATTTAATTATATACACAGCAAAAAAATCAATATGTAATAACATGTATAACCTGCATATTATATATATGTATATTACTAACCAAATATTAATATAATGTAAATATACGTACTTATTTAAGAATGAGAAATAGTTATACATATGTAACAGTTTTTTTTTTCAATTTCCATATTGTATAAACAAACATATCCCTCTTTGTATAAACTCATCCTATAAACAAATAGTATACTGTAAATATAGTAAACTGTTATAAACTAATAGTATTCTATAAACGTATATATAGCTCAATATGGAATTATATAACTTATATATATATAACACAGAAATTATATATATGCAAACCTATTACAAAGTACAACTCTACAGATCATAGTTATACAAACTAATATATATGTAAACAATATGTTATATAGGATTTATATAACTAATGTTCCCAACAGCAGATTATACAAATCTCATGTAACTATATATATACTAACAGATGTTTATACATTACAAAATAATACACTTATATACATAACATATAATACACTTTAAAACCACATCATTACTGTATATATATATATATATATATATATATGCCGAAACTTGTTTATACATTCAAAGCTATGTATGAAATTGTTTTATATATACCTATAAAATAAACAGACTTATACATTAATAGGACTACAACTTAAATAAATTTATAAACTTATATATATAACTAATATAAGATATATAATATCTATAAATATAGTACCTCATATAAACATGCGACAGAGAGGGAAGAGAGGCTGTTGAGTTTGGAACAAAGTAGGTCGGAGCTGGGTTCGGCCAGAGAAGGATCGGTGGAAGAGAGACCGAGATTGGTGATGTTAGGCTCTCGGGTTACTTGGCGCAGTGGGGAGGTTGTGGTCGGGAGGGAGGAAGATGGTGGTAATGCCTTGCGCACATGGGTGAAGCATTACAGCCAAGTGGGAAGAAGACGGGGAGGGTGGAGAAGAGAAGTGGATGCAGGCGAGGTGATGTACGCAAAGATCGTCAGTGAACGGCGGGAGGTCGGCTGCATGCGCATGAGCTGTGAGAGAGAGAGGGGAAGGCATGCAATGGTGAAAGTAACCAGTTCCAGTTTCATGCAAATCTCTTTTTTTTAAAACAAACGAATGGATGCAAAAGAATGTGAACAGCAAGCGAAATAAATAAAAAAATTATTAAATGTACAAGGAATAATAAAAGTCAATTAATAATTCTGCGAATACCAAAAGGCAAGTGGCTACTGGTGCAAAAGGCTGGACAATTGAAAGGACAGAGAAATAAAAGTTGAAATACGGAACCGGTACGACTAATCGGTTCACCGATTTCGTCGTGTCCGAATTCCGAAACACACGAATGGATATACCATAGAGATCAGTATGACAAGACGATCAAAATGGTATACAGATATCCGTGGTACGATCATCCTATCAAAAGTCGATATCGGTACCGAAAATGCTGCTAATTTGCCGAAAATAAGATAAACGGAGCAATAACACTCAAAATTTGGAGAAACGAAATATGACGTCTCACTCAGAAGATGATTTACAAATTTTCTATATAAAAATATTCAGGTTTGTAAAATATCTTATTATCATCAAATATTAACTGATTTAAATTGAAATAAAATTACACAACAAAATAATCTTCCATATTATCAGATGAAAATTTACCAATTGCTATGTTTAATTAGACGTATTCCAAATATCAAATTTTTATTTTAAAATTTTATTATTTAAAAATTCACAAAAATTCAATTATTTACGTTATTAAAACAGTTAAAATTTACGGGTCGTTACATATTAGGAGTGTAATTCAAAATAAAAGAATAAAAATGAATAAGTTTTGTAAAGGAGTAAACATATATTTATTTATTTGAAATGTTTGGTAGTTGAAAGATTGATTGTAGAGACGAGAAACTATTATTTAGTAAGAAATGTATAATTACTGTTTGTATCCAATAGTGTATAAATATGTTTAAATTACTATTAGGTAGGAAATAATTGTTCTACTTCTTATTACATTCATTTAGTCCATTTTGAAACTTAATCAACTAAAATTAATGTAATTGAAAATTTTCAATTAATAGGAGTGAGAATACTAAATTGTAAATTAATAGGTGTAATTAAAAGTAGCTTATGTTTTGTGAAAAATATAAAGAAAGTTTGATTTAATGAAAAGAACATTTACATCAAATAAAATGAATGTTTCATTTGTGAATGTAGGTTTAATTTCATTAAAATAAAGAATATAATGATTGATTTTAAAGGAAGAAATATATGTTTATTTGAACCGTGTTTTAGCTTACAGATTGATTACAAAAATAGGGAAATAATCTATTTCAGTAAGTTATTTATTACTCTTGTGTATAAAAAACAAATTTATAAACGTGTTTAAATAAATAATTGTTCTATTTTTCATCCATTTTAGTTGTCTGTTTTGAAATTTAACTTTGTAAGTAATTTCAATTATTGCAATTCAAATGTTTCAATTAAAAGGAAAGAAAACGTTGATTGCGATTAATTGATTTAATACAAGAAATGCACGTTTTGTGTTAAACAAAAAGGGCGTTTTAATGAAAATAAAAGATCATTTTGGGAAAACCAAATTGAACCTTTTTATTTTTAAGGTAAGTATAATTTTTTTTATTATGTGTAGATAAAAATCTAAATGCGTACAAATTTGAATATTATTTGAGTTAATGAAGATAATTTGGTTATGTTTCAAAAAAATTGAATTTCAAAAGGTTGTGCGATGTACATGGTCCCTTTATTTCTTTTGTTATTAATTGTTGCATGAACGTTTTAAAATAGTTACCTTATTATTAATACTTGATCCATTCATTTCTCATTCTATTTAATACCTGAGCTTAGACTTTTAGGTTGTATTTAATTCCTGCCACCTCATTTTCACGTATACAAAATTTTACTTTCCTTTGGTTTGGAAATTTTTCCATTTCTACGTACATTTCCTTATGCATTATTAATGCCTGGAGCTTTCAAAATAAAACGGGACATTTATTTTTGTCCCTCCACCTTCATTTCCAAATTAAATAACCTGCAGCTTATTTCTTCATTTGCGTTTTGTTTCTCCTGACACTTCATATTCAAAAGCTCTTATTCTTGCAAATCCAAAAGCTTTCTTTTATGAAACATGATTTTTTTTTCATTTTTCGTACACGTCTTATCCTTATCTTAGTTGTTCTTCAATCTTTTCCTAAAGCCTCATCTTGAGAAAAACGTAAGTATTAAAATTTGTTTTTTTAATGCGTACTAATTATTATTTTAATAATATTTCTTATAACATGAATATCTTTTGCATATAATCTTTGATTCACACGTGATTTCTTCTGTTGGAATCATATTTAAATTCCGAACAACATGAAATTGATTTAGTTGAATTTGAAGACTGTTGAGTTTTTGCGCTTCTGTTTGGATTTTTAAGGGCTAAAATCAAAGGTGAGTGTTTTAACCCACTCACAATTACTAGATTATCTTATGTTAGTTAAATTGAATTTATGATGTGATTATAAATTGATTGATTGATGTTTGGTTTATTTAAATTGTCATTCTAATTAAATATGACTTTTATTGCATTTAATCGTTATTTAATTTAATACTGAATTTAATTGTCAATCTAATACCTGTTATTGATAATAAGTTGATTGATGTTATTTATTGGTTGATTGTATGTTGATTGTGACGTATGTTTGATTGTTGATATTGGATGACTGGATGTTATATTTTTATATTATTATAACACTGCAAGTTCCCTATGGGTTGAAATGCTACATACCCGAACGATCTGATAGATTAGGGAGAAATAAGTATGGGATGAAATGATAGACTCGAGCGATTTTATGTATTTGAAATTAAATTTTGGGATTGCAGGTTGAAATGATATATATCCGTAAAATATTAAATTATGGATTGAAATGATAAATATCTGTATTACTTGACCATAGGGTAGAAAGTTATATACGGACATCGGATTGGTTAAATTAAATGATTTTTTTTAAATCTTAAATTTTGAATTCAGTTAACTGGTATTTGAAATAGAAATTGATTTATATAAACTGAATTATTTTTGAAAATCCAAGCATTAATGTTGAGATTTGAATTGATTTAATGAATTGTTTAAAGGATTTAAATTGGAATTTCAAAGTTGAATTGTCAAATATAAATGAATTTTATCGAAATTGAGTTATTTAAAATGTTTGAATATAACTTTGAAATCTATTTTAAACTATATTAAACTATTTTAATCTATTATAAACTATTTAATCCAATTTAATCTATTTTACCTATTTTAAACTAATTAAATTTATTTAATCTATTTTAAATCAATTTATTATAATTTAAATCTATTTAATCTATTTTAAATCTAATTAATCTATTTTAAATCTATTTAATCTATTTTAATTCTGCTAAAACTATTTTAAATTTATTTAAACTATTTTAATCCAATTTTTAAATTATTTTAAAGTATTTCAAACCATCTAAGTTATATTTTCAAACTCTACTAAACTATTTAAACTATTTATAACTATCTATACTATTTTCCAAATTCTAAATTGTAAAGTGGAAGGGGTTATATTTAAATCTTTGGTTTAAAAGCAAATATAATTAAATGATGTAATAACCTAAGTTGGGATTTAAATACATTATTTTGAGTAAATATGATGATTTTGAAATAAGGGTTTAACCTATTTTGAAATTATGATTTCGAAAGTGATATGGTTTGAATTGAATATGATATTTTGATATCAATATGAAATGGTTTGGAAATTTAAAAGAACCATCCGGTGTGAAATAAGCGTTTGGTTGTTAAAGAAACCGGGATCAGATATTGTCATACTCTCTGCCAATACAAAAACCACTTTAACAACTGTGTACGTGGTGAAGGTTCCTGAATGAAGTAAGATGGTTTGGCAAACGATTTTGTATGAGGTATTTACGTGACCTTGACTCCCGTGAGTCAACTTAGATGTGACTAAAACAGGAGCCACGCCGGACCAAGTGAGGTCATTCCTCCTATCGGACATGCTTCTTCGATACCATATTATGATTTTGTAATGATTTGATGGCCACCTCTTGATTTTGATTATGGGAGTGTGTTCCGAGGTGGGTGGTAGTAGCTGCTATGCGTTACCACCATTCCGGATCCGCAATTGGTAGAATCCTACCTTGGCATTGCCTCGAGTGCCATGTTCGCATGCCCTATCGCTCCTTCTACGAGTTTGTTTTGTGTTGTACCTATGGAGTGCTCCCTGATAGCCCACCAGTTTACGGTGCAGTTTACAGTATCTATACAAACTACGACATTATATAAAATGTGTTAAGGGGGATATGGGTAACGCCTTAACGCTATTTTAATACTTTACTATAGACATATTATAATAGCGTATTGTACTACATAGTAGATAGTTTAACAGATCCTTAGGAGACGGAAATCTCGAACATCACTTAAGTTACTGCACTCACACTAGACACTGGATAGGAGATGTCAAACCCCATAAACACCTTTGGCACTGTTACACTCATATTTATTTACTATTGATTTAACTTACATAAGACCTTTTAGTTCTGACTTGAGTGTTTTGTTTTTTCAATCCGCTCGGGTCAGTCTGAGCTTTTCAATGTATCGAAGAATGCTTTTGGAGGACGAAGACGAAGATTTAGTACTATTATCATTTATTTCATTTATTCCGCTGCATCATACTGTTCCGCTGCATTACTTATTTATTACTGCTGTATGTATTTTGATTCTATATTGTAAAGATGTAATCAAATGTTATTTGTTAAACGGCTTCATGAACTGTTTATTTGATTATTATATTTTGTCATTCCACTATGAGATTCTGTGTTTTGTTATCTTTCTTTCTTCGTTTTTTCTTATTTACCTCATAACAATCCGCCCTTTTGAATGGTTTGAGTCTAACATGTGTGGTTTATCGTCAATTTAAGTCGTCCAAAATGGCAGTTCGTTACATCATAGGATTTCAAATTTCGTGTCAATCAGATTTACGGTTTGGTCGTGCGAAGCTGAAACACATAGAAATTTATTTGAGTAAAATTTAATTAAAATAATTTTATTCAAAAACCTATCTTCCAAAAACGAAGGAATTGGCTCACGATATATACTCCATTGTGTTCGGAATAAGGGTAAAACATTATAAATGCCAAGCGGCATGCTTCGTTTGGAGTTCGGAAATTTTGGGCGTGAATAGTGTCGAATGCCTATATAAGGACCCTAAACTAAATTCCTTGGCCAAAACCCTTATCCCCTAGGGCTAGCCGCCACTAACCATTTAATGGCCAGAAACGTCCCATCTTCCCTCCCTCTGATCTCTTCATCCATGCAATATCGGCCTTTGAGTCCAACATGAAAGTCGTAGAGCTCATCGAGCTCTACGAGACGAACGGTTATGATTGGATTTCACGATGTATATCGGCGGCAGTTCAAGAATGAAGGCACAACCGTCATCAACGTTTTTTGAAGCAATGGTGAGGCTGGAGATGATTGGATTTCGAGTGGACATGCATGGGGCTTCGGCGCATCGACCTATGGAGGTTGATCATCTCATCGATGAAGGAGGAGGGCGCAACAATTCGAAGAGCATAGCGACCGATGGGTTTCATGAACGTGGAAAGAAGAAGGAAAAAGGAAAGAAAGCGGCCGAGATCTGCTGTTTAAGAATGAATGGCCCTGATCTAATTAAGGTTTAAAAATAAAAAATAAAAAGTTGTAAATTAAATTATATATTCCTGTGATCTTATAAATTCCATAACTTCTTCATACAAGGTCAAAATTGGACGAAACAAGTTGCGTTGGGTTCGTATTCGCGAACCCTACGTGATGGAGATAGTTTGGATGGATTTGGAGCTACTAGAAATTTTGGGTAAAATTAAATGCTCGTTTAATTTTATTCGAAATAAAAAGCTGCAACAGCTATTAGAATCAAAGTGAGTACAACTCACTCTTTCTGTCTCGCTTATATTTTTATATAAGTGAGATTAAATTTATTTATAATGATTGATGATTGTTTGGATGGGATAACATATTATATATATATATTGATTGGTTTGGATATATTTTCGCATATTTTAGTGGATGAGACCCTATACATTCCCGTGTATGAGCGGATGAGCATTTGTACGCGCGTCTGCCTCGAAGTGGACGTTGTACATATTTTCTCATATGTATATTTGTTGTAGGTGACAAGTTGGAGGGATCCAACTGGATTCTTCACCAGTGTTGATTTTATTTACAGATATTTATATATATGCTGTATCATGTGATATGGTGTTTGGATGCCGTGATTAATGTGAATTCCCTATTTAGTGTTGTTGCAGCATTAGGCCATATTTTGGGATTTTTAAAAAATATTAAAGTGATGATTTCAAATTAAAAAGGGTTTTAAAGTGATTTTAAAAATATATATGTTTTATTAATTTTCAAATGATTTTAAGGAATGGATTTATTTTAAACAAATAAAAAGTTATAATTTTTATGTTATAAAAATTATAATTTTGTGAAATATACCTAAAATATGATTTTTTAAATATGAAGTTAACTATTTTGTAAAATAGTTTAAATTGAGAATTTTGGATTAATTATAAATGTAATCTTATAAGTAAATAAGATTTATGAATTGATGAAGTTATAAAAGGAATGAATTTGTGAATAAAGAGATTTATAAGTAAATTAACTTATAATTGGATTTTGGCATATAAATGAGATATAAATGGAATTGGTTAATAAAAGGAGTTTTATAAGTGGAAGTTTTTATAGAATAGAAATGTGAATTATAAACACTGTTTTATAAAGGTGAAATCAACTTAAATTGATAAGTTAAATATGGAAGTTTATAAAGGAATTATATTCACGATTTTGGACAATGAATAATCCTTTAAATTAAATGAATGTTTTGAAAAGTGATATTTTAAAATAAAGTTTAAATGGATTGAAAATAAATTAAATTGTGAAATCACTTATTATTAAAATAAGTATATGGAAATGTTTTCCAAATGTTGAAATATTGAAATGATTTTGAGAATATATCTTTTTAAAGATAATTTGAAGTGAATATTTGGAATATGATTTAATTAATAAAAGATTAATTAAAAGGGTCTAATGATTGCTTATGGTGCTAAATATTTGTTTGTTGCTTTGATAGTTAAATAACCAACTATTAAATTTGGCCATTTTAGTTTCTCGACTTGACGTAGAAACTAATTAGTTGTACACTTAGTACGTAACTGCTGTGTAGGCTTGATTATCATTTGTGTTGAGAATGTTGATTCGTGCAGTGCAGAGTGATTACTCCCGTCTATAGAGCTTCCTTCTTGGCCAAAGGATAGTAAATTGAAAGTTTGAGACGTGATAAGTCTATGAGACCTAGTTTTTATGTGAGATTGAGAAACACTTTTGCGTTGTTGGTGCAAAGAGACCGGGATTAGATTTATCTGAAAACCACTTCGGACCAACGTATATGCGTTCGATTGTGTAGGTTATTGGTGGCATTGATATTTAGGATTTTCATAGTGAAGGACTGCTTGTTGATCGTTTGGGGTTAAAATCTCAATATACATCTAGTAGCAGTAATCTCTTCGTTGTGAAATACCCAATGCAAGGGATATTCGCTACTAATCCTAGGGATTTCCCGACAAGATATGGTAGGAAAGTACCTTCGGTTTGTCCTATTCCTGGACAACTTGTATGAACGAGTGTTTGACATTGCATTTCTATGATTACGTATATTGGTTTTTGCAAACGTACATTTGTTTGTTGACGGAGAATGCAATTTCTCTTAGCTTAACACCCTCTTTGAGACATACAATCTCAAGGGTTGTATTTTTATGGAAGGTAATTAGTAGTCAACGGAAATGGCAATGTGGCATTCAAAGTGATGTGATATGTGAAAGGTAATCGTTACCTCAGGCCCCTTTAACCGGAAATGACCGAAACAGGGTTAGATGCGGCAAGGCTAAGTGGGTCATTCCCAATTAGGATATGATCATACCCTTCTAGATATATTTCTTCCCCCTATGACGTTCGGGAAGTAAATTAATGTGGTTTGTAAGCTAGAGGGCCCTCGGAAAGGTCCGTAACGACCGGAGGATGACATATTCGGTACTACCTAGTTATAAAGGTAGACCGGTCTTGTGTTGGTAGAGGAACTTTGTGATGGTTTCTCGATACATTCCTCTAGAGATGTACTATCGGAAGGTAGTCCCTTCACCTGGTCATTTGTATGGAAATCCAAACTCCACTACGAGCTTGCGGTTTTGTTTGTATTGGTGTAATGAATAGCCCCAAAATGCTATATAGGTAACCATTTCGGCTTCGGTTAATATTATTTGTATACTAGACACTAGTATAATATAACATGATTTGATATGAAAGATTTTGGTTATCGTAAGATAAAAACATGTCCGTGTTTATGTGTGGGCGTGTCTTACGAGATACTTTTGTTTTGAAAAGAAAAGTACTGGTAATTTAATAAATTCAGTTGAGTGTGTTTTCTCATGCTGGTTTACCAGACTGATCCGGACGTTCTGCCTTTTCAATGCTCGGGTCAGACCGAGTATATTTACAGGTTCAGATATGGTGCTTTGAAGCTTCAGCAGGCGAGCTGGTGATCTTCATGTCGTATATACGTATCTATTTATTTTCCACTGCTTTGTTATTATATTATCAGCAATTGTCAGGACAGGTTATTATAACTGTCCTGGCTGATGATTAGCGATTGATTGTTTAACTCTGATGGATGTATGTATATGATATTACAGTTTCTCTTTTGTAAAGTTCATTGATATGATATTATATGTTTTCCGTTGCGATATGAGATTCTGTATTGTTCTATTTGGTTTTCTTCTTCTCTCTTTCTTCTCTTCTCTTCTCTTCTTCTCTCTTCTTTTCTTTCTCATGACTTTCCATCAGTCTGTGCTTTTTGGGTTGGACATGTGTGGTTTATTGTTAATTCAAAGGGTACGGATTACCGGGTCGTCACATAACTCATCAACTTTGTGAAGATGAAATGCCCCAATGGAGGTCAATCTATCTACAACCAAGAGCTCATCTACTAACTAGAATGATAATTAATACCATTATTCCTAGATTAGGTAGTCATGAGCAAATTGATGAAAATGAGCATATAACATTATATGCTATATATGCTCAATTTCATGTCAATTGGGCAAAATTCATACATGATCAAATAAAAAGTTTTTGGAGTCAACACAAAAGGACTATTCTCTATGCTCCGTAGATAATGAGAATATTAAGAGATTTAAATGTCCCTTCATATATGTCACAATACGAAGAAATACCAGTCAAGGATAGTGGGAAGAGATTTGTGTCCTTAATACAACTCCCAACAGTTCCTCCTCCTCTTATTTCATTTAAACAATGGAAACTCCGAAACCAACGTCGACAAGACAAAAGACTTGTATCTTCTTCTCAGCTCTCTGCACCTCATTCTCCTCAGGAATACCACTCGGATCCCGATATCTTAGAAGCCCGAACTTACCTCAGTCACAATGAATCGGGTCATGATGTAATTTTACAGAATCAGGGAATCATTACCAAAAATCAAAAGATACTGGAGAAAAGAATAATTGGACTAGAACGATCTTTTTCAACTCGTATGACTAAGGTTGAAAATACTTTAGAAAAAGTCGTTTCTGGATTAGGAAAAATTATGAGAAAAGTTCAAGGTAGGTCTATATCTTCATCTTCATCACCATCCCCAACACCTCCTCCTCATCAACAAACACCACTTTATCGTTCTCAACATTCCCCTCCTCAACCATCGCACACAAATATAGGAAAATCAATTATGGTTTTGGAGGATGATGAAGAAGAATAAAATGATGGAATTCCACGACCAAACCTGGATGCCGACCGGCCTACATCTAAATAGGATTATACGATGATGCAAGGATTGACTATTCAAGAGCATGTGGAGTACACCAATCAATATCATTGGCCTGGAGATTTTCAACCAAACCCATCATCATATTGGGACTACTATGAGAACTATGGGGTTTTTTCTTATTCTTCTCAGTAAGCCATTTTGTTTTCAGACCTCTTATTTGTTTCATCTTGTTTATCAATGTTATCGTGTTTGTGGTTTCTATTTTTCTTTCTGTAACTATGATGTGATTTATGAGTCTGTTTTGTATATCTATATATGTTCTTTTTGATAAGGTCAAAGGAGGAGAAAAAGGATATGCATATATACAAGGGGAGATCACATACTTAGGGGGAGTAAAAATATAATTGTACATCATTAAGTGATTTTATAGTTGTCATCGTCAAAAAAGGGAAGAATGTTAGAACCTCCATTCTTAGTTTCGATGACAACGACTATACAACATACATATGCAATATAAACATCATCAGTATGCAGGTACACATAACAAGATCATGGCTAGAAGACAAGCAAGGAGAGACTATTACTAGTAAGATCATATTTAGTCTTAGATAAAATATGTAAAACTTCCTTGAGTGATTCACAAAAAAAATTCATGTTTTCAAATTAAAACAGAACTTATCTTAAGAAAATTGAATTCACAGACTTCTATGAAAAACCATAGATGTCTGTGACTTTACATAAGGAAACTAATCCCTGTAATGACAGATTTATGTGATTTTCCACAAATGCCTGTGGCATTATTTCTGAAACATAACGGCTATTTTTATGAAAGGTTGCTTCCTTCTGAATTTTTCATTACACTGAATTTACTCAAACCTCACAACTCTTTGAAAGGTAATGGTTGTTTCTCTTCGAGAAACAACTCTTGAATCTTATAAAAATAGCACTAAATGATTGAGGCTAACACTAACTTTGATTTCTATATTCTTATTCTATATTCTTACTTCTGTTCTTTCACCGATTCAATTTTCTCAATCATTCATATAACCATAATTTATATTTTGGTTATATTGCTTCCTAAAAATCAAAGTGCACATAAACAATATCACTCAAAGGAGATAATAGGAAGAATTGCATTGTACAGTCCATATCCGTGTTGTTCAAAACACACAGTTGTCAACAAAATACTTTTGTATTAAGCCTATTCCTCTGGGTGAAGTGAGGGTTTTTTTATTAGTAAATACCGAAGGGGAGCTTTGAGACTGGACGTAGGACGAGTGGTCCGAACCAAAATAAAAACTTTGGTTTGCATGCTTTTTATACTTTATTATTTATTATCTACTATAGCATTAGCTCATACACTTGCATATTATACACACGTTAGATAATGTACGATCCACTAGACTTTCACTTACTTGGTTTTGGTAAAATCCAATTTTACTTCGTTAAGCGTTACCTGATTGTGACTATTATTTAGACCAACTATCTTTGTCAAAAATATATCATTTTTGACTTATGGAATTTGGTAATGGTCAAAATTCCAATATCATCCATATTCAACTCTATAGCCTAAGCACAAAGTTCTTAATTCAACAATAACAATTATTATTAATCGAACTACTCTGGCAAGGGATTTTTATTTCGATTTGACTTGAGTTAACTATGATACTAACCCATATAATCGAGGAGATGAATACTCTCTTGAATAGTGTTTTACATCCTATACTTCCACTCGACCCAACTATAGTCACTTGATGAACACCAGGCCATGATTTGACTATTTGTAATGTGTTTATTATATTTTGATACTCGTGATTACAACTATCTGTAATTACTATAAAAACACACCATTTATGGATTTTCTATCAAATATATTTTTAATTAAATATTTAATTATTTATAACGCATTATAATAAATATTTAACATAAAGAAAAATAGTTTTATTATGAACGATAATTGATTACAAATTTACAATAAATTACAAAATTGCCCCTAGGCATACACCTAACTCTATCAATCTCTCACTTGCACTTGGGCCAATTATGGATCTCAATCCCATCCCTTCAATCAGCTTCTCAAGAGCCAATGGAGCTAGGCCTCCATCGTGGAATCAGCTACCATTTCTTGATTTGAATTTTTCTAAATAACGGCTACCATTGAGTGTGAAGATTTAACCTTGCATCGGTTTACTATCACCTATATCACTTTAAAAGCTCGAATCCGTATATGTAACAACCCAGAAATTGAGCATACCATTTTATGTGATTAACAAAGTTAATCTGGGGTTTTAAAATATTAAAATGGGAATTTTGAATGTTAATTGAGTTATGAAATGATTTATATAGCTTTTGATAATAAAATTTAATTTTGGACTTAAATAAAATATTTTAAATTGTATAATAAATTACTTAAACAAGTTAAATTATTATTTTGTAAATTATGAAGTTAACAAAATATTACTTGGTATTCCATAATTTGAAATGTGAATTTTTTTTAACATGTAGTTGGTTAAAAAGTGGAATATCTTTTAAATTGAATTTGAATCGGATAAAATAGCAAGACAGAAAGTTATAAAATTATTTTATCTTTACTTTCCTTTCAAAATTAGTTAAATAAGTTGTATAAATAAATATCATGAAGAATTGTGTAGAATAGTGTTGCAAAAGAAAGAAAAAGAATATAAAAGAAGAAAAGAGAAGTATTCTATTTGGAAGTAGCAAGCTATTTGGAGGAGTATTTGCTATCATATTCAACAAGAGTGAGTACAACTTTTCAATTACGTATTCTATGGTTTTATGAGGGCATGGAGTTATGGAATGATTGAGTTTGTTAGTGTCATGTTTGATTAGTGAGTGTATGAATTTACATAAGGTTTACAAGCCAAGCCATCAAATATTTTCCACGTTGTATGGTAAATTTCTTGCATTTAGAACATGGTGATGGTGCAACAGGTGATTGCATGGTTGAATGATAGGTATGGTTGTGTTAGATGCATGTGTGTCACATATATTTATATGTATGTATATATTTTGATTTTTAAGTGACAAAAGTTGATTTTTTTTGTGTGCTAATCAGCTTAATATGGGTCGTATGACCTTTAGCACCTCGCCATAAGGGCTGCATGCCTTCCCGAGTCCACAGCGACCATCAGTTTGCAAATTAATTAAGATTTGATTTTTGATCTCTAAATTTCCAAAATTCAGTTTTTAGAAGCTCGTTTTGCTGATTTATCAATATCTCTCTAATCGAAGCATAGGATTGCATGAAACTTCATGTGCATCACCGTCATATGTCTCCGCATCGACAGAAGGTCCCGGAGTAGCAGCTCGTCGCTTGGTGGGATAGTGGGAGGCCATTTGGCCAGCCTGCCAGGGTGCAATAACAACAACCTACGTAGTGCATAAGGCACGCACGACCCTGTGGCTAACTAGGCCGTTTTTGGCACAGGTTAGGGTACTGACCGGACCACCTCCTTTCCTCGACTTGTTCCCGACTGCCCTCTCTTGTCTCTGTTGATTTGTGGTTGTTCTCTTCTTCCTTTTGTTGAGTATTTTCTGTTTAAAATATAATTTGCTTAGCACAATGTTTCTCACATGTATGTGTTTATTGTGCATGGAATTTTGGATTTGTTGAGATGAAAGTTTTTTCATTAAATAAAAATACTGGCTGCTCCATTCATGTATATATACAAGGTTGTTTGTATGCAAATATGGTTTGATTATTATTATTTTTTTCTCTAAACACAACTTTCTTTTATATACGTTTTGTTGTTTACATAGAAGTGTTCATAACTTATGAATTGTTATTAAATGAAGCTTTCTTCACTATGAAACTGCTGCTATATGGTTTCATTCACGTTTTGATTTTATACTAAGAATTGGTATTTAGTTAGCTTTACTTATATATATATTCTACTTTATACTATTTCTTTGTTTAACCAGACTAACTTATTTATTATCATGTTTTGCCGTTACTAGGAGTTAGTTGTGTGCATGTTGGTTTCATATATTAATGATTTTTATTGAATTGGTTTTATTTTTATTCATAGGTAAATTTGGTCTAATATAAAATAAATGTTTAATAAAATTGATTGTTTAAATAGAACCGATCGTTATAAAAATCTACATAACTTCATAAATATTTTATTATATAATATTTTTCGTATTTTATAACTAAAATTTCCTTAATATATCTAAAATTTCAAATTTATTATTATTTCTCTTTCAAATATCAATTTAGCTTATTTCCTGATTTTTATGATTTCTTCTATGCAATGAGGATTGTTTATAAATGGACTAGAATTACAGATGGTATGGGACGTTCGCTAATTCTTCTCTGTTATTTTCATGACTCATTGAATAGAAATCCGAGTGGAAATTGTTGACATACAGTAAATATTTAAATATTACTGATTATACATTAAGTTTAGGCGATATTCATTTAGTTACTATATGGAAGTGTTATACACTCCCGAGTTATGTTTATTCGAGGTAATCGAAGTTACGTAGTCAATAATGCCTTGAGTGGATATTTCTCACCTCTTTGCCGATATGACATCGGTATTTATTATTTTCTAGTGATGGGAAAATCCTTGTGTTGCGGGATTTTTTTACATGATTGTGAGGTGAGTTATCCTTTTGTTGCGAGGTACTCAGGCTTACATGAGATGTAGTCCTTATGTTGTAAGGCTGTGTACCCATCGGTCGAGTGGGTCCTTGTGTTGTGGGACTAACAGTATTGAATAAGTGGGTTGCCTTATGTTGCAGGAAAGCACTCGAGTGGGTTATCTTGTGTTGGGGGTAAGCACTCTAAAGCTACGTAGACCTCCGGGATTGATGCCTTGTTCTTCTATACTCTGGACCAAGATGGGATTCAATCACTGCCATGACTTCTCCAGGACTTGAGGTTGTGTTTTTTTGTTTAGTATTCGGGTAACCATTCTCGATTTGTACGTCGAAGCACTTTGATTTCTATTTACTGTCTATTTATAGCTTCGATTTTTTGATATGATGTTTTTCGCCATATTTGAGATGATGGCTTATGAGAGGATTGATATGGATTTATGACATGGCGATATTGTTCTTTTGCCCTGTGTTGTGATTGTTCTTGGCATGTATGTGTGTTATGGATGTTGTTTATACTTCTCATATTTATTGTATTGTCATGACCTTACCATTTGAATTAGTTGTAGTCTGACCCATTTATTATATCTTCTATATGATACTAGGGTCAGGTCGAGACATTGCAGGTTCCAGGGCATGACTTTTGAATGAGGGCTAGTTGGAGATAGGCAGTTTATATTTACTGACAGATTCATGTATATGTATAGATTTGGTTGAGTGTAGACTCATTATACATGTATATTTTGTGCTAGCCATGATTGTGGTTGTATTGTGACTTATGTACTATGTAGACTTATTTGTGATATGATATATATATGATATTGATTATACTTTATATTTCTCTGACTTTACCGAGTCATCATGTTATTTCTTTGTGTCGATACTGTTCACATCGTTTATTTATTTTTGAGGCATATGAGACGTGTCAGGGTTAGCATGAAGTAATATCACGAGGATCGTCCTTATCCAGCCTTTATTCTCCGGGTTAGCAGACAATATTACATCGTATTACTCTTTGCTAGTCTAGGTATAAAAGGTGGGGTGTTACAGCTTGGTATTAGAGTAGGTCAGAACAATGTAGTGTATGATTTTTATAGATCCTATACTAAAGACCTAGTGCCATGTCCCCATGGGTGTGTTTATTAGATAGTTATTTATGATTTATTTGGGATAGTGATATAAATGATCATTGGGTGATCATTGGGTCATACTTTGGTTTTGCTCTTGTATATCGGATATAATTATTAATGTTATTATTATTTTCATGGCTATTAATCTGGAGCTCTCTTGTGCATAGTTTTATAGCTTGTGGTAGAAGTGCAGCACACCCTGCTCCCGCTGGACCATCCAGTGTTCCACATGGGGATGATATCACTTTTTCTACCGAGAAATTATTGAGTCTCGTTGCGACAATGAAGGCCTCAGTTACTTCTCAGGCTCCTGCTGCCACCCGTTCTAGTTTCGCTCGCCTTTACAGCGACTATTCAGATTTAGATGGTCAGCCATTCAAAGGAACTGAGAGTGTTATTGAGGTGGAGGCTTGATTGCGGACTTGTGAGAGGATATTTTCTTGCATGTCCTTATATGATAGTCAGAAGGTGCAGGTTGCTTCTAGTCAGCTGAAGGAGCATGCCTCGGCTTGGTATGATCTCCTTATTACGGAGATTGATGAGTCTCTGCTTTCTTGGGCTAAATTTTAAGCCAAATCTAAAGCAAAGTTTATGCCTGAAGCTGAGAATGCAGAGCTAGCTGCAAGTTTATTAATCTTAAGCAAGGGTGGATGTTAGTGTCAGAGTATGTTGCTGCTTTTGAATCATTATCGAGGTATGGATTGGAGATGATTAGCACTTCTCTAAAGATGAACCCGAGGTTTGTTTATGGGCTAAAGAAGTTTTTGAAGAATATTTTATTATCTCAGTTAGATGCATCATTTGAGAAGATTGTTGATACTGCTCTTCGCTTTGAAGTGGTAGAGAAGGATAGTGATCATGAGAACCCTTCTGCGAGGAAAGATTTTCAGCATAAGAGGAAGAATCCATTTTGGAAGAATAAAGGGAAAGATCAATTTAAGAAAGAGATGTCAGGGAGCAGCTCTAAAGGCAGGGATGTTAGTCATTTTGTATGCTTTAATTGTGGGGAGAAAATCCACTATTCCAAGGATTGTAAGAAGGCTCGCACTTCATTTTCCTCTGCTAAGCCATTGACATGCTTCTATTGTAGAAAGGAATGGCATAGGATTGATGCATGTCCTATTCTAGATAAGAAAGGAAGGCTGAATGTTATCAAAGCTCAGGAGAATCCCCCTCGGCAGTTAGGTATGATTTTTTTCTGTTTTGGAAGGAATTATTTCATTTATAAGCTTGCAGATACAGGTTCTTTTTGATACGAGTGCTTCACACTCGTTCATATCGAAAGAGTTCATTATGCGATTTGGATGCAGTATGCTTGGTTTCTTCTCTAAGGATTGCGAATCCGATCGGCGGATCCGCAACCCTTAAGTTATTATGTAAAGATGTTGAGGTTGTTTTAGGTAATGTTTGTTTCTTTGCTAATTTATATGTTATGGCTTATCTGGGCTTTGGAATTATTTTGGGGACAAATTGGCTTTTGAGATACGGTGCTCAAATTCTATGCCATGAAAGAGTTATTCATCTCAAACATGTGGAAAGCTTATTTCAGTAATTCTTGATATGGATCCAAGCACAGGGGTCTCTTTATATGCTTTTGAGTTTTCGCAAGAAGAGGAGATATCATGGATTCCCGTAGTTTTTGAGTTTGCCGATGTGTCCGAGCCTATTTATGGTCTTCCTCCTAAGAGAGCCATCGAATTTAGAATAGATCTAGTTCTAGGAGCTTGGCTATTCAGTCATCCTCCCATGAGGATGTCCGCTAAAGAGAATGAAGAACTGAAGAAGCAGTTGATTGAGTTAGAGAGTAAACAGCTTATCAGATCTGGCAGTTCTCCTTGGGATACCGCCGTAGTGTTTGTGAAGAAGGCAGACGTTTCTCTCAGATAATGTGTCAACTATAGGAAGCTTAATGAGCTTATAATCAAGAATTGCTACCTGTTGCCTCGCATTGATGACATATTTGATCAGTTAAGCGGTTCTAAGGTCTTCTCTCAACTGGACTTAGCCACCGGTTTTCATCAGTTTTGTGTCGTAGAGGATAGTATTCCTTTGACTGCTTTTAGAACTAAATATGGCTCTTATGAGTGGTTGGTAATGCCATTTGGTTTGACTAATGCTCCTGCATATTTTATTGATTTGATGAATTGGGTCTTCAAGGATTATCTTGATAGATTTGTACTTGTCTTTATTGATGACATTCTGGTTTATTCTAAAATTGAAGAAGAGTATGCTATTCATCTCAAAATCGTCCTTGAGACTCTAAGAAAAAATGTTTTGAAGACCAAATTTTCTAAGTGCCATTTTTGGCAAAGGCAGGTGAAGTTTTTGGGACATGTTGTTTCTAGTGTAGGGATTTCTGTTGATCCATGCAAGGTGGAAGCTATCCAGAATTGGAAGAGGCCAGAGTGTGTGTCAGAGATACGGAGTTTCTTTGGTCTAGTAGGGTATTATCGCCGATTTATCAGGGATTTCTCCAAGGTTTCTCTCCCTCTGACTAGTCTCATCAGGAAAGGAGTTAAGTTTTTTTTGGTCTGATGCTTGTGAAGCCGCTTTCCAGAAGTTGAAGGATCACTTGACTTATGCATCGGTTCTTATTATTCCAAAAGGGAATAAAGATCTAGTTGTCCATACTGATGCATGCAGTTCCGATTTGGGGGTTGTACTTATGCAAAAGGATAGGGTTGTTGCATATGCCTCTCGGCAGCTTAGGCGAAATGAAGTGAGATACGCTACACATGATCTTGAGTTAGCTGCCATTGTTTTTGCTTTGAAGATTTGGCGCACTGTTTGTTAGGTGAGAGATTTTTGCTATATACCGATCATAAGTCCCTTAAGTACTTACTTTCACATAAGGATCTTAATATGTGGCAACAGCGGTGGTTAGAGTTTCTTGCTACATATGATGTGGACATACAGTATACTCCAGCGAAAGGCAATCGTATAGCGGATGCCCTTAGCCGAAAGCATCAAGCTATGGTTTCCTTGATGATTTTAGAGTGGAAGGATCTTGAGATTCTTTCTCAGTGTGATATTAGAAACAGACACTTTGGTAGTATTTCGAGATTCTTGCTAGCTAATCTTAAGGCGCGTCCTTCTATTCTGGATCGCAAAGTTACAGCTCAGAAGCAGGATCCCCATATTATGGAGATATATCGGAGGTTTTCTAGTAGAAGTGCTGATGTGATGCCTGATTATGAGACTGATGCTAGAGATTGTTTACGGAGATGTGGTAGGCTTGTTGTTCCAAATGTTGGAAGTCTCTATAGGGATATTTTGGAGGAGTGCCACTGTTCTCGTTATACTATTCATCCTGGTAGTAGTAAAATGTATGCAGGTATGAAGCGTCTCTAATATTGGGAAGGAATGAAGCAGGATGTTGATGAGTTTGTGAAGAAGTGTATAACTTGTCAGCTTGAAGCTGAACATCAGAAGCCAAGTGGTCTTCTCCAGCCATTGGATGTCCTGGTATGGAAGTGGGACCAAGTAAATGTGGACTTAGAGTAATGAGTTCGTATTCATTCTTTTTAATGTATTGATTGAGTAGTGATCAAATGAATTTCTTTTGCAGGTGTCCATGGATTCTGTAGATGGATGATAGCATTTGGGTTATAGTAAACCGATTGATGAAGTCAGCCCATTTTACTCCAGTTAAGTAAACCCAAACTACTCCTTATTTAGCCAAGCTATATGTTAAGGAGATAATGAGGTTGCATGGCATTCCCAATGCCATCGTTAGCGACCGAGATCCATTATTTACAAGTGTGTTTTGGAAGAGCCTAAAGATAGCTTTGGGTACAAAGCTTAACCTTGGCATAGAATACTATCCTCAGTCAAATCGACAGACGAAGCGAGTGAATGGAGTTTTAGAAGATTTGCTCTGTGCTTATGTGCTTAATTTTTTGTGGGAGCTAGGAGGATCATATCTATCTTGTAGAGTTTGATTATAATAATAGCTATCAATCTAGTATCGGTATGGCTCCTTTTAAAGCCCTTTATGGAAGGCCATGTCGATCGCCTTCATGTTGGTTAAACGTGAGATAAATATGTACTTGGGCCTGATTCTATTCATGACGCATCTGAGAAAATTGAGATGATTAGATGGATAATGAAGCAGGCCTAGGATCACCAAAAGTCTTATGCTGATGTGCGTATGAAAGATTTAGAATTTTCTATCGAAGATGGGGTGTTTGTGAAGATATCTCCAATGAAGGGAGTGGTGCGTTTCAGTCATACAGGAAAGTTAGCTCCTAGATTTATTTTTCCTTTCCCTATTACTGAGCGCATTGGAAGTGTGGCATATCGTATGGCATTGACTGATCATCTTTCTGCTATTTATGATGTGTTTCACATATCTCAGTTGAGAAAGTGTATAGAGATCCCGAGATGGTTTTAGAGCCTAGAGCAGTTGAAGATCTCAAGATTTCTCCAACCTGATATATGTCCAGAAACTTATTCAGATTGTGGTGTCAGAGACAAGGAGACTTAGCAGTAAGGTGTTAAGGTCCAGTGGTCAGAGAATCCTAAGGATTGCACCTATAAGACCTGTGAGTTCATGGAGCGGACGTATCCTGAGTTGTTTTCGGCTGCATGAGTCATGTTTATATTCTTTCTCTTTTCTTTGAGTCATGTTTGATTATTGCATGTTTATTTAATTGTAGTTTGATGTAGAGCTAGTATAGCATGTTACAAATTCCTCCTTAAGGAGATATTGCAAGGACGCAATTTCTTAAGGAGAGGATTCTGTAATAACCCGAAAATTGAGCATACCATTTTTTTGATTAATAAAGTTAATTTGCAGTTTTAAAATATTAAAATGGGAATTTGAATGTAAATTGTGTTATAAATTGATTTTTGCATCTTTTGATAATAAAATTTAATTTTGGACTTACATAAAATGTTTTAAATTGTATAATAAATTATTTAAACAAGTTCAAATATTATTTTGTAAATTATAAAGCTAAAAATATTACTTGGTGTTTCATAAGTTGAAATGTGAATTTTTTTTAAAATGTAGTTGGTTAAATGTGGAATATCATTTAAATTGAATTTGAATTGGATAAAATAGCAAGAATGAAAGTTATAAAATTAATTTTATCTTTACTTTCCTTTCAAAATTAGTTAAACAAGTTTTATAAATAGCATGAAGAATTGTGTAGAATAGTGTCGCAAAAGAAAGAAAAAGAAAATAAAAGAAGAAGAAAAGAGAAGTAAGGAGAGAAATGGGCTAAGACCATTGAAAAAGTAATCATAGCCAGCCATTACCACATTATTTCTACTGATTTCACCTCATTTCTACTAGGCTAATCGCGTACAACACTCTCCACTCTTCTCTTAGCTTCTTTTGCAAAACCCAGCTTCAAATCTTAATTTAAAAATCGAGTAAATCAAATAAATTCATCAAAAAATAAGAGGTGAGGGTTTGTGAAGAAAGATTGTGTTTTTGCAGATTTTGTGGAAGTAACAAGCTATTTGGATTGCTACCATATTCAACAAGAGCTGAGTATACCTCACAATTACAACTTTTCAATTACGTGAAGTATTCTATGGTTTTATGAGGGTATGGAGTAATGGAATGATTGTGTTTGTTGGTGTCATGTTTGATTAGTGAGTGCATGAATTTACATAGAGTTTATAACCCAAGCTATCATATATTTGCTACATTGTATGGTAAATTTCTTGCATTTAGAACATGGTGATGGTGCAGCAGGTGGTTGCATGGTTGAACGATGGGTATGGTTGCTATTAGATGTATGTGTGTGCACATATGTTTATATATGTATATATATTGATTTTTAAGTGACAAAAGTTGATTTTTTTGTGTGCAAATCATCTTAAAATGGGTCATACGACCTTGAGCACCTCGCCATAAGGGCTGCATGCCTTCACGAGTCTGTAGTGATCATCGATTTGCAAATTCATTAAGATTTGAGTTTTAAATCTCTAAATTTCCAAAATCCGGTTTTTAAAAGCTTGTTTTGCCGATTTATCAATATCTCTCTAATCGAAACACGACATGGAGCGAAACTTTATGTGCATCGCCGTCATGTGTCTCCGCATCGATAGAAGGTCCTGGAGTTGCAGCTTGTCGCTTGATGAGATGGCAGGAGGCCATTTGGCCAGCTTGCTTGGGCGCAATAGCCTAGGCAGTGCACAGGGCACGCACGGCCCTGTGGCCACTTGTGCCGTTTCTGGCCCAGGTCAGGATGCTGACCCGATCACCTCTCCTCTCCGACTTGCTCCCGACTACCCTTACTTGTCTCCGTTGATTTGTGATTGCTCTATTCTTGCTTTTGTTGAATGTTTTATGGTTAAAATATGGTTTTCTTAGCACAATGTTTCTCATATGTATGTGTTTATTGTGCATGGAATTTTGGATTTGTTGAGATGAAATTTTTGTCATTAAATCAAAATGGTGACCGCTCCATTTATGTGTGTGTATATATATATAAGGTTGTTTGTATGCAAATAGATTTGATTATTATTATTATTATTCTCTAAACACATCTTTCTTTTATATACGTTTTGTTGTTTAAATAAAGGTATTTATAACTTATGAATTGTTTTTAAATGAAGCTTTTTTCACTATAAAGCTGCTACTATATGGTTTCATTCACATTTTGATTTTTATACTAAGAATTGATATTTAGTTAACTTTACTTATATATATTTAGCTTTATACTAATTTCTTTATTTAACTACACTAACTTATTTATTATCATGTTTTGCTATTACTAGGAGTTAGCATTGTGCATGTTGGTTTCATATATTAATGATTTTTATTGAATTGGATTTATTTTTATACATAGTTAAATTTGGTCTAATATAAAATAAATTTTAACAAATTAATAGAAATGATCATTATAAAAGTTTACTTATCTTCATAAATATTTTATTATATAATATTTTTCGTATTTTATAAATAAATTTCCTTAATATATCTACAACTTCAAATTTATTATCATTTCTCTTTCAAAAATCATTTTAGCTTATTTCTTGATTTTGATGATTTCTTCTATGCGATGAGGATTGTTTAGAAACGGACTAGAATTACGGATGTATGAGATGTTCATTAATTCTTCTCCGGTTATTTTCATGACTCGTCGAATGGAAATCAAAGTCAAAATTATTGACATATAGTAAATATTAAAATATCACTAAAATGTACGTTAGGTTTAGGCGATATTCATTTAGTTACTATACGGAAGTGATATACCCTCCCGAGTTATGTTTATTCGAGTTAATCAATGTTACATAGTCGATAATGCCTTGAGTGTATATTTATCACCTCTTCGCTGATATGACATCGGTATTTATTATTTTCTGGTGATGGGCAAATCCTTGTGTTGCGAGATTTGTTTACATGATTGTGAGGTGAGTTACCCTTGTGTTGCAGGGTATTCGGGCTTACTGAGATGTAGTCCTTGTGTTGCGGGGTTGCACACCCATCGGTCTAGTGGGTCCTAGTATTGCGGGACTGACAGTATTGGACAAGTGGGTTGCCTTGTGTTGCGGGCAAGCACTCGAGTGGGTTACCTTGTGTTGTAGGTAAGCACTCTTATATATGTGTGCAAGCTTTAGTAATTTATAATTAAAAATTATATACATTTCCGTTAAAATAAACTAAATCAGTTATACCTAAATTTAATATATACTCATTATATATATATATATATATATAAATGTAGATGTAAGTTTGATAATTTAATAAAGTGAATTTTACTGTATTATTTAAATGGTCTTTATGTGTCATTTTATAGACGGGTGAAATTTTAATATAAATAATCCAAGTTTTGAAAATGTATTTATTCGAATATGAACAAATTAAATTAATTTAGATGTTTTATACTTATTTAGATCAGTATTCAGTTGTTGACAATTATGTAATAAATGTTATGAGCAATATTTGGTTTTATAAATTATTTAGGGTTTAAAAACAGTATATGTGTTTTCAAGTAAATAGATAATAATTAAATTAATATTTGAATGTATAAAAGGTTGATAAATTAATAAATTATTGAAAAATAAATTTTGTATATTTGATTTTAATTATTTATTTAAAGCTTATAAATTATTGAAAAGCTTTAAGAACTTCTTTGATTAGTATTTTGGGTATTTTAATGTGTATTTTATTAATAATATAATTATTTATAAAATTATTAATATGTGATATAAAAAAATGTTTATGCATATTTTTTGAGTATTCTAATTTCTTATCTTCTCGATACTGATTTTGATGCCATGAGTGATTCACCATTGATATTGATTTGATTGATGATTTAAGATTTTATGGTGATGACATCCTTTTGCATGATTTTATGATGTTTAATTCTATGTGATGAAAAATCTAAATAAACAAAGTTATAATACCGTTTGGGATGGGGCATTCGGTAATATTTCACTAGTTATTCTTTGGACTCGTTATATAGAATATTGAGTAACTAGGTGTAGTTTATAAGCAGTAAATAAACATTTAAGAATCACATAGTGGTATGGGACATTGTTGTGATATTTATTCAGTTATTCATTGTAAGTAGATGACACTCATGTGACGGGAATAGAGTGGATGGTGTGAGGTGATACGTAGATATATATGGCTTCGTGCCTATATTTAGCGAGTCTGTCTCTGTGCCTAACGATGACCATGACTTCATGCCTATATGTATTGGTTATATATGCCACTATTACGATGTGCTCTTACTATGTTTGTTGGAGAGGACCGGATGAATAGAATCCACCCTAACGGCCTGATCGTAGGGTCGCACCCCAGATCTGTGACACCTTATATATATATATATAGCTTAGTGCTTTCGCTTTATGCATACGCCCATGTGTCATCTAGGCCTACTATCTTTTACCTATAAGGGCATGTGTAGTGTCATGATTTAAGAGTCGTTGCATTGACCAGCACACCGATGGATATGTGTCACGATGACTTTGAGGTAACTAAAGACCATACAGACTCTGTGTCTCTAGAGCTTGCTTAGTGCTATCAGTCTCTCTTTTGGTACTAATAGAGTAGTAGATTGGCATATACGATTGACACACCTCACTGTAGTGTAGATATGAGTTTGGTGACCCGTATATTGTTATATATATGGTTTTACTTGGGACTTCATGTTTGTCGTACAATCATATCCCGTCACGATACTTTATGATGGTATATAGATATGAGGAGATGAGATTATACCTGTGATATATGTCCAGTGTATAGTGGATTCTTATTTATATTGATAGGCAGTCTATCCTATTTTATGTATATTGATGATGATGTTTTATTTATCGAGATTGAGAGATATATTCGAGCATTGCTTCATGCTAGCCTGATTATCCTTGGTGATATCTCATTTATTGATATTTCTGGATCTGATGATGATTTTGTGTGATTCACCATTTTGACCCGATTCTATGATTTCTGATTTGATGTGTTACTATATGGGTGATAACATTTTTTATGTCAAAGTTGGTTGTTTCATGTGGTTTGAGTGATTTGTGATGCCTTGATGATTATTTATGACATTATATGTATATTCTGGCCTACATTTCTGTATGTACTTACACATATTGACATGTCATTCAATGATTTAATTATCTTTATTAGTGATATCATATTATTCCATGTTTACACTATGGTACCCGTATTATAAATCCTTGATTAGAGATATTCTTAACTATGTGTTATTTATGTAATACTCGGGTCAGTCTGAGACATTTTTGGTACATAGATGACATAACCAGTATGTATTTTATTGGGCTTAGAGGAGTCTCATTTTAGGATTGGTATATGATATTTTTATGACATTGGTTCACTACATATATTTGCTACAGAGTTGTATACTAATTGTTCATCACATTACATTGAGATGATTGACATTTGAGATGTATTATATCCTTATAGCTATATTATATTATATATTATATGTTATTGTTGTGATTTTCACTCTTTGTTGCTCCGTTATTTACAGTATATTGTGTATTGTTCTATCTTGGAGGTAGACATGTTTATTATTTTGTACTGATACTATGTACATATAGGTAAGTTATTTATTTGATGTTTTAATACGTACTAGTGTTAATCCAAGAGAATATTCACGTGTGTACCTCATATAGCCTCATTTTTCGTATTATCTGACAGTATTACTCTGTAATACTCTTGGATATTATGAATGTAGAGGTGGAGTGTTACAACATGGTATCAGAGCAGGTTTAGAGCAATACATCGTATATGAGAGACACGAGTCGGGACCTTAGATGAGACTTATTGTCTCCGACCCATGGGAATGTTGGGTAATTTTCTATAATAAGAGATAGTATATTATATATACAGGATGATTACTGAGGTTATCTTCAAGGGACATATTTGTAATTTTACAAATATATGTATTTAAATCTTTAATTAATTTCTTTTCTTTCAAGTATGAAATGGTTGGAGTAGCAAGGACGGAAGGAGTCAGTCCAACCAGTAGCTCTTGCATTTATGATTTTGGCTGGTTTAAGATGGTATCGTGATGTTTGGTTTGTGATTGTGTAATTGATTTTTGATCAGAGTGTGCAGTGGAAATTTATTTATTATTTTCCACCAAGTATATCTATTTTAGTTTCTTATGTTTGTTTGACAATTTGAATTTGCTAATATTGAATTTAATTTCGAAATTTGTGTGTGTTTTAAGACAGTTTGAAATTGGTTTGAAGTTATTAAAGGTTTGATAAAAGTAAATACATTTTATATATGCAGATATAGTTTATTATTATTGTTATTATATGATTTTGGAAGTAAAGTATAAGAAATAATCTTTTGAAAAGTATATTAGATAATTTGTGAAAGTAATATTTATGGATATTTCTAAAATGAAATTGTGTTACTTGTCCGTTGAGTGAGTTAAGAATTCTCGTTGATAGTCTGGCCAACATTATCGATAAGGATTCCTACACACTAAAACGAGACACTTGGACACAACATTTTGGTAAAGGCTTGAACATTTTGAGTGAAGTCAAAATATTTTTAAAGATAAAAAAATAGGTAATGTTTGAATTTATATTTGGAAAAGGTTTTGAGAATAAGAATTTATATTTATTATTTTAATTATTTTTTGGAAAAGTGCTGTAAAAGATATTATATATATATATATAGATGAAAATTAAAGCTGTGTAATTATTATTGAGTTTGGGGTTTTGATTGTAAGCATGAGCATAAGCATTTATTCTTTTGAATATGACAAAGCATAGATTTACAAAGAAATGTATGTAATATTTTTATATAATTAAATGAAGTGTTTTATTTAATTGAGAACTATATTGATAAAAAGTATAGTTTTAGCTTTGAAATGTTAAATTTTGAACATAAATTTAAAATTTCCCTCTATATATCATTTTTAAAGCGTTAAATGTTTGTATAAATTTATGAAAAAAGCATGCAAAATAGTAGTTGAACTTGTGATAATAAGATGCTTAGAATTAAACCATATATTGAAGAATATTTCACTAGATAGAGAAAAGGAGATTTTAATAGTAATTCAGTTGGTAAAATTTTGGTTTTTGTTAAAATCATTTAAAGTTATTTGATAGAAAAATTGAATTTGTAGTAAATAAAATGAAATCTTGGAAAATTATTATTTAATGTTTGAAAAGTGGATTGTATAAATAAATTATTTTAGTAATTCTGAAAAGTGAGTTTTACATTTGGCTATGGTTGATATTTAAAAATGAAAATTAAATGAGATTATTAAGTTTAGTATAGTTGGTTGTTATAGAATCTTCCTTGTGGGAAATTGCGATGAAGCAATTTTATTAAGGACGAAAGTCTATAACAACCCGATTTTTTAGTAATAATTAATTGAAGTTAATCATAGTAATTTAATTAATTGAATTGGAATTTGATGATTTATTTGATAATTTGGTTTTATAATTATTTGATAAAAGGGTTTATGTTGTGGAAAATATGATATTTAAAGTTTAGATAAGTTGACATGTGAAAATAATATTTTATTAAAATGATGTAGTTAGAATATAATATTGGTTTGAAAAGGAAGAGATTTTGAAATGGAAATTGTATTTATTTAAATTAAATAGAAATTTGATTTATAAGCAAAAGAATATATATTGTTAGCGCTAAAATTGGCCACTAACACCCAAATCCAGATGAAAGCACCAACCAACGGTCACAGATAAAAGCTATAATATATGTAGAGAGTATAAATATGAAGAACAGTAGAAATTAAAAGGAAACCAATAATAAGAGAGGATTTATAGTGGTTTGGCTGACTCCGGCCTACGTCCACTCTAGAAATTTCCTTTTTATTGATGTCAGAATCAATTACAGTGACAATCCAGAGTTTTTAGAACAACAATGGCAGAGCAGCCTTAGTATAGAACGAAGGGAGACAGAATGAAGACCCCCTTTTCTGAAGCCCCACATGCTGTATTTATAGGTAAAACCTGAGTCACTGGGCTTCCTAAGTGGTATGGGCCCACTAAGACCCTAACCGATCCAAACCTCAAACACCACGACCGACCCCGAGTTCATAATATGCCAACCCGATCTTCCTCGGGCATGACTCGAAGTAGGCCTATCCATGACTCGGAGTAAACAAGGCTAGAACTCGGAGCATAATGAAGCCGATCCCATCCTTTAACATGCCAATCCATAGTTTGCTGCCGATCCATAGTTTGCTGCCGAGCTGAAGCAAGTAACTCACATCCAATCATGCCGACCGACCCCGAAACCAAGCTGGCAACTCAAGTATATTCGAGTGTTGACCCAAATGTAATCCTGCACCGATCCCAAGTTCACCGTTCCAAGACCAATCCACCGACCCGAGTTCATCTCGAGGACAAGCAGGCACCGACCCATCCAAATGCCGATCCATACCACCAAGACCGACCCACATCGACATGCCGAACCACCTCAGCCTAACTACCTTGGTCGACCAACACATGGCCGAACGCTCGTGACCGACCCACCTTAGCTTTCACACTATGACCGAATGACATGTCCTTCCTTCCTTTGTCCGACCGACCCTCCTTAACCGATCCACTCTGACCTAGTTAAGCCGACCCACCTTGACCGAACCACTCAGATGCTGATCCACCCAATGCCGACCCACTCATATGCTGATCCACACCATCCTGACCGAACCATGCCTCCCAGACCGAACCACACCATCCTGACCGAACCATGCCTCCCAGACCGAACGACCAACAACGAACCATCTGTAATTGATCGTCTTTCCATCCGGCCGGCTCAAACCCATCGTATTCCAGTCTCGACAAACGAGTAGTCAATTTAGTTAAATCCGCCTATCCATGGCCTTGCCCAAAGGCGGGTTAACATTTGCCCCCCAAAACATGCCTTGCTATTGGAAGGTGTGTTTTGAATAGCCTCAAATCCAATATCCAAAGTCCATATGTTATCCATAGCCATACCTTCCGATTTATAATCCAATCCATTTTATCCGAGTGCCATTGCCGTATCCTTATCCAAATCTACGACTGCTCTGAGTCGATATCCAATTCCTATCCAATAACCAAATCCTCATACAATTCCACATCCATCCGATCCCGACAACCGAGTTCTAATCCATCCATATCCAATAACCAATAACCACATCCACGACCTCTCCGGGTCGATATCCGAATCCGGGACCGTTCCGGGTCCATGCCCAAATCCTTAGCTGTTCATAGCCAATATCCAAATCCATAATCTCTCTGGGTTATTGCCAAGCGTAATCCACACTCGGTAACCTGTGTTAAGTAATGCCATAGTGTTCCTGGTTCAGTGTCCTTGAACGTTGAGTAATGCCATGGCTTATGTCCTAAGCCAAATCCTGGTCGCTCCGGACCCTTGTCGACCATAGTCCATACTCGACGACCTGAAATAGTAACCGATAGATAGTGCGGGGCCTAAGTCCTAGGCCAAATCCTGGTCTCTCCGGACCCTTGTCGAGCATAGTCCATGCTCGATGACCTTTCAGCTAAAAACCAGAGGAAAATCCAATCCGAAATCCAAATCAAACCAGAAAAAAAAATCCATATCAAAAGTCCAAACCAAAATCCAAAACAGAAAACAAGAAAAACCGGGAGTTCAAACCAAACTCCAAAACCAAACCAAAAAAAGCAAGTGTCCAAGCCAAAAAGAAAAAACTGATTTCACAAACCCAAGCGTCACGGTTTATCATCATCTCAGAGCATGCCTAGGGGTTGTTTCCGTCCCCGTACATGAGTAAGTGACTTAGCCATCTGCCTAGAGATTGCTACTTATTCCAAACCATCATGATTAGTTGATGACCAACCGACCACCATTCTTGGGCCTTGTGCCATCATCGTTCAAGGTAGGCGGCGGTTGCTCCTGTTCCACCACTACATTCCGAGTTTCGATATATTTTCGCAACTGACCATTCCATACATGCTCCTCGATTATATCCTTTAGATGTCGGCAGTTGTTAGTATCATGCCCGTCCAGGTCATGAAAGAGATAGTGCCTTCCCGACGCTCTTTCGCATTCTGAGGGTTCCCTCCTTGCCGGCCTTCGATAAGGAAGGCGATCCCGAGTATCCGACTATATCCGCTCCAATGTTGAATCCTGTGTAAGTGGAGAATTTTGGTTCTCCCCAGGGCTTCGTCTTCCCTTTATCTTTGTCTTTACCCGAGCTTTCACCAGGTGGTCCTCCGTCCTTAACCATGTTTACTTCCTTTAACCTCGTATCCAAATATGAATCTTCTTGTCGAAGAAATCTCTCAGCTTCATGAAATAATTCCATAAGATCCATTGGTGGGTTTCGTATCAACGATACTTTGAAATCCAAATTATCCCTGGCTCCTGATACTGCAACCATCAGAACCGTTGATGGATCCGCCCGATCCATCGAAGCAACTGCTACATTAAACCGAGTTAAGAAAGTCCTGAGCGATTCATCCGCCCTCTGCTTAACTGACGTCAGTGTCATCACATTCTTCGGCCTTTCTATGTGAACTCGAAACTGTTTCAAGAACCTATCCACCAGTTCTTTCCACGTTCCAATAGATCCATCTTCCAGCTGTCTGAACCACATAGCAGCTATATCGGTCAAGTACAAGGGAAAACACCAGGCCATAACCTCCTCTGATGCCCCCAACACTTCCATATGCCTTTTGTACCTCATCAAGTGGTCAGTGGGATCTGTCTTACCATTGTATACTTCCAGAGTGGGCAACTTGAAATCGGGTGGATTCCTAGCCATCCTAATGTTACGGGTAAACGGACTTTTGTTTACTCCCTCCAAATCCCTATTTGTCAGACCTCCGCGAATAGTTCTCCTGATAATGTCGGCTAATCCAGTGTTACCTACCAAGGGTTGCCCCCTATCCATATTTCCTAACTACCCTCCAAGCCCTCGGAGGAATTCCGGTACATACTCCTCATCATGCACTCTTGTATCCCTATTGGCGCCAGGCTGCGTAGCGTCATCTGGTATCCCTCCATGGATCGGTCCAGCATTACCTAGTGGTGTGCCCCCGAGTCTAGGTCCATCCAGATTGATAGTTGTTTGTTGATTGGGGGCTGCCCCTACTGAACCACTCCATCTACTTGCTGGTTGAGTCCTTCTGATCCAGCTCCATGGATCTGAGCTCTTGCAGTTCCTGCTTGTCCAAATTGTCTTAAAAGTGTCTGCATCATTTCCTCCTGCCTTTTCATCAATTGCTCCTACATGGAATTCATCGTGACCTGCATCTCGTCCCTAGTGATATAGATCGAGGCTTGATTAGCTCCAGAGGAAGCCTCCTGACTTCCCTCTTGTTGACTCCTCTCTGTCCTTTGTCTCCTGGTTGATTGCTTTGCCATAGCCTCCAAAATCCAAGTTCCTAGGCCTTTAAATCCAAAATCTAAGCATTTGAATCCCTGAGTGTTAGCGTTCTCAGTGAAAGCACAAAAATGTTAGTGGCAAAATTGGCCACTAACACCCAAATCCAGATGAAAGCACCAATAGACAGTCACAGATAACAGATAGAATGTATGTAGAGAGTATAAATATGAAGAACAATAGAAATTAAAAGGAAAGCAATAATAATAGAGGATTTATAGTGGTTCGGCTGACTCTGGCCTACGTCCACTCCAGAAATTTCCTTTTTATTGATGTCAGAATCAATTACAGTTACAATCCAGAGTTTTTAGAACAACAATGGCAGAGCAGACTTAGTATAGAAGACGAAGGGAGACAGAATGAAGATCTCCCTTTCTGAAGCCCCACATGCTGTATTTATAGGCAAAACCTAAGTCACTGGGCTTCCTGAGTGGTCTGGGCCCACTAAGACCCTAACCGATCCAAACCTCAAACACCACGACCGACCCCGAGTTCTTAATACGCCAACCCGATCTCCCCCGGGCATGACTCGAAGTAGGCCTATCCACGACTCAACGTAAACAAGGCTAGAACACGAAGCATAATGAAGCCGATCCCTTCCTTTAACATGTCGATCCATAGTTTGCTGCCGATCCATAGTTTGCTGCCGACCTGAAGCAAGTAACTCACATCCAATCATGCCGACCGACCCCAAAACCAAGCTGGCAACTCAAGTATATTCGAGTGTTGACCCAAATGTAATCCTGCACCGATCCCAAGTTCAAAGTTCCAAGACCAATCCACTGACCCGACTCCATCTCGAGGACAAGCAGGCACCAACCCATCCAAATGTCGATCCATACCACCAATACCGACCCACATTGACATGCCGAACCACCTCAGCCTAACTACCTTGGCCGACCAACACATGGCCGAACGCTCGTGACCGACCCACCTTAGCTTTCACACTATGATCGAACGACATGTCCTTCCTTCCTTTGTCCAACCGACCCTCCTTAACCGATCCACTCTGACCTAGTTAAGCTGACCCACCTAGACCGAACCACTCAATTGCTGATCCACCCAATGTCGACCCACTCATATGCCGATCCACACCATCCTGACCGAACCATGCCTCCCAGATCGAACCACACCATCCTGACCGAACCATGCCTCCCAGACCGAACCACACCATCCTGACCGAACCATGCCTCCCAGACCGAACGACCGACACCGAACCATCCATAATTGATCATCTTTCCATCCGGCTGGCTCAAACCCATTGTATTCCAGTCTCGACAAACGAGTAGTCGATTTAGTTAAATCCGCTTGTCCACGGCCTTGCCAATAGGCGGGTTAACATATATATATATATATATATATATATATTTGTGTGTGTGTATTGATTTCAAATATTTTCTTAGCCCAAGCCTACACCCTAAGCATCATGAAACTTCCATTTCCATACTTTTCCTTCTTTGGATATTTCGACTCCTACCCTAGATTAACCAACGTAATTATTTTATGCTGATTTCAAAAAATTATCAACATATCAAAAACCCTTATTATTCAATAATTAAAGTCAAATCCAATAAGTTACCGTAAAGCATTAAAACCAAGTATGTTTATCTCAACACCAATAGACATCTACAGCAATAAGAAGGCTAGTGTATCGATTATGAATTAGGGATGTGGATGTGTATATACAGAGCAAACATTGTACATGAAGTTTGAGGTGAGTGTTTTCACTCACAAACCTATGTTTAAATCATATAACTCATGATGTATGTGTTATTTTGTATTAACATTTGGATAAGACACCGGGTATGCATTGAATTGATATTAATGGTGTATGAATGAGATGGAGGGGGTGGTATGATGACCGACTTTGGCTTCAGGCATAGCCTGACCAATGGACCGGTGCACCAGTGAAGCAATATAATGCACTCTTTACATTCATTTTCCATATTTCATAGTCATAGAATGCAACAATAGAAAAGCCGTCTTTACATCCATTTTGTATGTTTCATAGTCATAGAATGCAGTAATAGCTAGCATAATCTGAATGGGCTTAAGCATGGCTATAGGCAAAAAATGTCTCGTCATAATCAACACCTTGAATTTGATAAAATCCTTTCGCAACTAGCCTTGCCTTATAAGTCTCTACTTCCCCATCTGCATTTATCTTTTTCCTAAAAATCAATTTGCTACTGATGGGTTCTATCCCTTTGGGTACGTCCAACAAAATCCAAAACTTTGTTTTCATACATGAAATCCATCTCGGATTTCATTTCTCCAAGCTAGAGTGCAGAGTCTTTACTTTGCAATGCTTGTTGGAAAGATAAAGGAGTGTCATCATCTAAGAAATGGTGCTCCTTCTCTCTATCCATGAGAAAACCATGGTATCTCTCTGGTTCACAAGGATTCCTACTAGATCTTCTAATAGGTAGCGTGTTTTCATACATAGGTGAATTTTGTTCTCCCACTTGTTCGGCCTCAGTGTTAATTTCTTGGAATTCAAGTCTACAACCTCGCTGTTAATTTCGTTGATAGAAATCCCTTTTTTTAAAAGACAACATGTCAAAAAATAATGACCTTTTGTTCCTCGTATTGTAGAATATATGTCTCATTAAATTTTTGGGATATCCTATAAATTTACACAACCCCAACCTTCAAATACTTGAGTTGGGGTTTCTTACCATGCCACGTCTCATGTGGTGTATTAGGCACAAATTTAATAGGCAATAAGGTCACCATATATGCTGTGGTTTCTAGCGCATATCCCCAATAGGGCAGAGGTACTCAGCTTTACTCGGTATGGAACGAACCATACCTAATAAGGTTCAATTCCTTAACTCCAACACACCATTGTGTTGCGGAGTATATGATGGAGTAACCAAAGAGATAATCTATTATCTTTTAAGTATTGATGGAAATTCTATTCAACATATTCACCTCCTCAATCTAATTAAAGAATTTTAATCTTACGGCCCGTTTGGTTTTCTACTACATTTTTATATTCCATAAATTTCTCATAGACATCATATTGTTCTTTATAAAATATACATATCCTACTCTTGAGAAATCATTAGTGAAGGCAATAAAGTAAGAATTATTATCTTCGGTGATTGTAGGCACTAGGCCATATACATCACTATGTGTTAACCCTAAGAGTTCATCAACTCTTTCATTGCTCCCACTAAAGGGGTGCTTGGTCATTTTACCTTTGAGACATGACTCACACGTGTCAAATGATTCAGAATTAAGTGACGGAAGAAAATCCACGGTTATCGGTTTCAGTTATTTAACCTAGCCTATAGTGCCAAAGATAACTATCATTTATATTGTTGGAAGAATTATTCACAGAACACACATTTAATCACACGTGCTCCGTTCCCCTGACTCTGGTTCTGGACTTCCTCAGCTCCTACTGCTCCGGCTTCGCGATCCACATTTCCAGCATTCCCTACAGCTCTGTTCTCTTGATTTTGTACTCTAGCTTGTCCAACCGGTCGGAGTAGGTTCTGCATCATGTCCTCCTGCCTTTTCAGCCTTCCTTCTTGCAAAACATCCATCATCATCTCAGGGAAAGCACCAAAATGTTTGCACCAAAATTGGTAACAAACACCCAATCGTAGATGAAAGCACTAATTCACAGTCGCAGACAACAGATTGAACATGTGAAGAACATATGAATATGAAGAAAAACAAAAATTAAAAAGAAAGTAGTAAAAAGACGAGATTTATAGTGGTTCGTATTGTAGCCTATGTCCACTTTGAAGAGTTTGCTATTTATTGATGATTCTCAACTGATTTACAACAGTACAATTAATAGCACTCAAGTTACAATGGAGTTTCAACAGAGTAACAGCGCAAAAGAGCAAAAAGTCCTTTTTCTATAGGTGTAGGGGTGCTATTTATAGGAGTAGATCTGGAAATATCTCCCTTAAACCTCGGAATACCTCTTCTCACACGTGGGTGAACCCACCAGATCGGTCCGGGGTCGTTTAGGATCGATCCAAGTTCATTTCGTATCGATCCAAAAATGGCCCAATGGAGCTGCAATCGATCGTAGACATTCTTGAGTGAATAAGAAAGCTTCTGTGAAAATTTCATGGCATTTGGACTTGTATTTTTTGAGTTACGATCGATCCAAGATTGGATTTGCAAGTTGGCTGAGCACTTCACACTACAACAAAAACATCCTTTCACAACTGTCAAAAACAGTTGTAATAGGTCTATTACAACGGGCCATCGCCTGTCGTGATATCCTAAGTTGTAATAGAACCATGATTTTTTACAACAGTGTACGACAGTTGTAAAATAATTTTTTACAACTGCCTAAAGTTGTTGTAAAATATCTTTTATGACTACTTTTGACAGTTGTAAAGGACCTTTTTACAACTGCGATTGGCTATTGTAAAAGACTTTTTTACAATTGCGATTGGCAGTTGTAAAAAAAGAATACAAAATAATAAAAAATTATTTGCTAAACACGTTTCACCGGTGCAGTAAGAAACAGATGAGCAACAGAAAAAAATTGATATAAATTCAAAGGCATCATGATCTATTCATAGAGAAGACATCATAACTTAAATACAAACTATAAATCATACATCATCAAGAAAATATATTTTTCCTTTGTAGTAGCCAACTACCAGCTATACAAATACATTAAAAACACTAGTTCGGTCTCCTAAAATAATCGTATGAATTTAAATTTAGGACAAAAACTTATCGTGTAATAATAGAAGTGCTTCATTAATTAGGAGAAGAAGAAAAATCATATATGAAGAGCATCTCCAGTGATTGCAGCTGAACATTCTACACGACCTTCCAGCTTGACCTCCCATTGCACGATTCCACTATGTAAAAAGACACAAACATTGTCAAATTGTGCTAAAGTATGGGGAACGGTGAGTATAACAAGGTGTGAATATAGGAGGTGCATGTCTTCCATATACCACCAAATCCTTATGAAATAAAAAAACGTTCTACAACACTATATTCTAACGTGCATATTTTTTACTATTAGTTTACTCTGTGGAATAAAATACATTAGAGTCCACTTTGATCACAATGACCGTAAGAGACTTGGATAGCTTATTAGTGGGCATAAATATAGCGTACAATTTAGAAAGAAACATATATCAGCATGCAAAAAATTAGTTAAACTTACCTAACAGCTTCTATGCATAGAAACATGTGCGAATGTGATCCAATAAATACACTGATAGTGCCATCTTTGTATATGACAAGAGGTGAGGCATCAACACACGATTTGAGAGGAACCTTCCATAGCATGAAACTACATAGTGCAGAATTAAAATTGCTAGTATTAAAAGAGACAACGGCAAACCTTATTTTATTATTTGCAAAGGGCTAGTATGAAAAGATATAATGGAACTACCAATCGAAGTTACTGTTTATTTGCAAAGGGCTAGTATGAAAAAATAGTGCAGAATCAAAATTGCTAGTATGAAAAGATATAATGGAACTACCAATCAAAGTTTCATGCAATTAAGAAATGAGTTATAAGAAAATATGTAAATCTTACTATTTTAACTGTGTAGAAAATTGAGCAACTTTCGGCTAGCGATTATTTTGGAGACCATGGGTTTGGTACGGTCATTGGCAGCTGCAAAAAATGACCTCCTCATTGTATTTTAGCAATGGCTTTTAATTTTCTCACTCTATAACTCCTCCTTTTCTTCTTCTTAATCTGCATTGTTCGTGTAATAAAGGATATAGTGGTCCATCTTTAAGCTAGGAGGCATACAGACAGTGGAGATGCATTACTGCTTATTTATTTATTTACTTTTTTCTTACGAGTATCATGATGAAATATAATTGAAAATGTATGCAAGGAAGATTACTAGCTGTTGTTGACAAAGAAGGTTACTTCAGTATTTATGGTAGTTAAATCAATAAGCCTATACAAACTAAAATTTAGTAAACTTGGTCAACTACGATGCTTGTATCTTAATAAATATATAATGTGAATAACATTAGATTCTCAGTGAACAGATATATAATGTATGTACTATTTTCACACCAAATAACTAAACGAGTACAAATGCATACGTTTAAAGATGGTTATTAACAAAGGGAATTTACTAATCAATTCTACTAACACCTTATTTGCAAATATAAGCTTACATATATTCACAAAATCATAAGTTTTTGGTTATATAAGAGATTCATGTGTTACATCAAAATAGTTGAAAGCATCAAATTGTTTGTAAAAAGTAACAATGACTTAAATTAATTGCCATACTTGTTAAAAATTCTAAAATAGAATTTATTAAGGATTGATGATGACTGATAATCAATTATTTTTTAGAAAAATATAGATCTATGAAAGTACCAAATAATCACCGATTGGGAGAAAACAATTCAACGATTTTTTTCTTCATGGAGCTCTTTTTCCTCATGCTTCTTTTAGTATAAGTCTATCGTGGCCTGGGGTTGTGCACATGGATTCCATGGTTTTATGCCCTGTGCTTGAGCCCTGCTGCCACTGGGCCAAAACGGGTCTGGATCAGATCATATGTCAAACATGAAACTTCAAAGAATTGGCTTGCGACGGAGGTGAAATGCTGAGGGAAGATGTGGCAACAACGGCTGAAGCGAGATAGAACAACAAGGATATATAAGAGAGGAAACAGAGGACAGAGTGGCAAGGATGGCCGCAACTTATGTAGCCTATGCGGTCACTTTGGAGCAGTTGCCTGGCTGCAGGTGACAGAACTCGAGTAGCGTGAGCTCTGTGAGTGGTGAGTAGAAGCGATTTGGGAATTAGGGCTTTGAACTGGAAAGGTTGGCACAAAATTTCGGGGAAAATGAAAATTATAAAGGCAAACCATGGCGGGCTTCTTAATTTGATTAAAATATAAATTTATGTTTGGAGCCTAGAAATTTGGTTTTGGAGCCAAAGGGAAATTTGGTTTCAGAGCCTACAACTGGCAAAAAAGATTGTAATAGGCATTTATTAAAACTGACAAAAAAGATAAGTTGTTAAACATAGGCATCTATTACAACTGGCAAAAAATGTTGTAATATGTATCTATTACAACTGGAAAATAGATAGAGTTTTTAAAATAGACATTTATTACAACTAGCAAAAAAGAATGGTTGTAATAGGTATCTATTACAACTGAAAAAATAAAAGAGTTGTAAAAGTAAGTTTACTACAACTTTCAGATAAAAAGAGTTGTAAAACATCTTTATTACAACTGACTACTTGTGACAGTTGTAAAAATACAGTTGTGATAGGGTATTTTTGTTGTAGTGTCGTATCGATACATGCTTATCGATAGGCTTTGTATCGATGACGTGGCTCGAGTGTTTTGGAGAGATCCATGTTTCACGCTTGCAGACCGCTTCCTTTGGCTTGCCTGTGTCCTTCGTATCCATCGAGCACCAAGCTCTTCGTATTGATGAATTTCCATTGCTTTCATATCGATGCTTTACGTGTGATTTCGTATCGATGCTGAAGTTCTTCCTTCGTATTGAACTGTGGTTCTCCTCTTCGTATCGATCAAGTGGATGATCAATACGAAGCATGCTGCTAATGAATGATGAGGTCGGTCCAAACTCGATGGATACGAAATGGATGGATGTGAAGGAGATGTAGACGAAGCAGATGGATACGAAATGATGTGAATCATATGGATATTGATCGATCCATGACTATGACCCTAAGTAATTGCCTCCTTGACCCGAAGTAACCCCTCCAGTGACTCGAAGTAAATGCTGAGATGACCCGAAGGAAGATAATACTGATCCTAGGAGGTCCAATGACATCCCTTTCAAGGAATGCCTCATTGTGACCCGAAGCAAACACCTCTTTGTCTCGAAGCAATCCTCCTGAAAACCCGAAGTAAACCCATTGTGATCCCGGAGCAGCTCGACCTTTGTCATAAATCCATACTCAAGTATCCTGTGGTGCTTGTCCATCGACTATGCTATATCCTGGCCTCATAATCATGTTTATTATCCATGATTGATCGTCCATCCATTTGTATGAACCAAGTCCGTGAAAATCCAGCTTCGATCACTGTGCAATCGATTGGGTTAAATCCGCCTATATGCTATCTTTCCAAAAGGCAGGTTAACACTTTGCCCCTCAAAACATGCCCTGCGATAGGAAGGTGTGTTTTGTAGCGTCATAAGCCTGATGTTTGAAGCCTATTGATGACCTGTGACGAGGTCGATGATCTTACATGATTGGGAATAGCGATCATTCGGGATCGTATGCTGTTCGAGGCGATATGTGACCATTCGAGGTTAGGTGCCATTCGAGGCGAGATGTGACCGTTCGAGGTCGGGTGCCGTTCGAGGCGAATTGTGATCGTTCGAGGTCGGGTGCCATTCGAGGTGAGATGTGACCGTTCAAAGTCAGGTGCCGTTCAAGGCGAATTGTGACCGTTAGAGGTCGGACGTTGGAATTATAAATATTAGATTTACATTCAAATGAGCCTTACAATTGAAATGTCCTACTAGGAAAATCAAGTCCAGATACAAAGAAGAGAAAACAAAAGCAAAACAGAAACATCAAAGTGCAAGCATCTCCACTATAGCGGTTTATAATCATCTCAGTGCATGCCTGAGGACCGTTCGTGATCCCGTATATGTGTAAGTGACTTAACCGTTTTATTGTGGAGTTTATTACTTATTCTTTATCATCCTGATTAGTTGATGATATGCCGACGCCTTGATCCGGGGCCATCTTCATTTGATGCAGATGGTGGTCGCTCCTGTTCCACCATCGCTGCTCGCCTTTTCACGTACTATAACAGCATGCCGTTCCAGATATGTCCTTCGATCTCATCCCTTAAGCCTGCAATCATTTGTACTATAGCCGCCTAGCTCATGGAATAGGCAGTATTCGTCTGATTTCCTTTCATTATTGGTTGGCTCCCTGCTGATTGGCCTTCGGTAGGGAACCTGCCCTCTAGTGTCTTGGTATATTCATTCTTAAGTCACACTCAACTCCATATAAGAGGTGAATCTCGGTTCCTTTGATGGCCACCTCGACTCATTAAAGCCATTCTCTGCTTTTCGTTTCCTTTATCCTTGTTTGAATCTTTTCCGGGCGGATCCCCGCCTTTGACCGCATAAACATCAACTTTCTCTCCTTCCTTTCTTTCAGCCTTCGTGTCTTCCTATTGCAGAAACCTTTCTGCCTCATGGTAAAACACTCCCAGATCCATAGGTGTATCCCTTGTCAATGAATTCTTGAATTTCGTGCCATTAGCTATGCCAGATACAACTGCCATCAGAACCATGGACGGATCTGGGTGATCCACCGATGCTGCCACTGCATTAAATCACATTAAAAAATTCCTCAGAGACTCTCCGGTCCTCTGTTTCAGTGTTGTCAGACTCATCACATTCTTAGGTCTTGAGCTATGAACTCTAAACTATCTCATAAACCTCTCGATCAACTCGGTCCATGTTCCAATGGAGCCACTTTCTAATTTTCTAAACCATAGTGCTGCTATATCCATTAAATACAACGAAAAACACCGAGACATGACCTCCTCCGATGCCTCCAGTACTTCTATGTGCCTCATATACCTTGTCAGATGAATAGAATGATCTGTCCTTCCATCATATGTCTCCAGTGTTAGTAGCTTGAATTCAAGTGGATTCCTAGCCTGCCTAGTTGTGGGAGCGAAGAGGCTCCTATTCACATCCTCCAAATATTTATTCACAAATCCTCCTCTCATGGCCCGTTTGACCATTTCTTTCAATCTGTCATTGTCACCAAGCAGTAGTCTTTGTTTGTTGCCTCCAACCTACCCCCTAGTCCTTGAGGGAATCTTGAAATCTTCTCTCCTAGACGAGCATTGATTCCTCAATCGATGCCAAATTGCAAAGCACCGCCTGGTATCCTGCCTGGAATTGAGCCAACATGATTCGGGGGCGTTCCCATTAGTTCAAAGGCTATTCCCGATGGCCCCACTCTATCCCATATCCTGGTTGCTCCATTCCCCTGACTCTGGTTCTGGACTTCCTCTACTCCTGCTGCTTCAACTCCACGGTCCTCATTTCCAGCATTCCCTATAGCTCCGTTCTCTTGATTTTGCACTCCATCTTGTCCAACTTGTCGGAGTAGGTTCTGCATCATTTCCTCTTCCCTTTTCAGCATCCCTTCTTGCATAACATCCATCATCATCTCCATCTTATCTCCGGTGCTGAAAATTGAGGTCTGATTAGCTCCTGAGGAAGCCTCCTGACTTCCATCATGACGGCTCCTCTCCTTCTCTATCTTCTTGTTGATTGCTTAGCCATGGCTTCCCAGATCCAAGTTCCTAAGCCTTCAAATCCAAAATCCAAGCTTCAGAATCCCCAAGTGCTAGCTTTCTCAATGAAAGCACCAAAATGTTTGCGCCAAAATTGGTTGCAAACACCCAATCGTAGATGAAAGCACCAATTCACAGTCGTAGGCCATAGATAGAATATTCGAAGTGGATATGAATATGAAGAAAAACAAAAATTAAAAAGAAAGAAGTAAAAAGACGAGATTTATAGTGGTTCGGCGTTGTAGCCTATGTCCACTTTGAAGAGTTTGCTATTATTGATGATTCTCAACTGATTTACAACATTACAATCAATAGCACTTAAGTTACAATGGAATTTCAGCAGAGTAACAACATAGAAGAGGAAAAAGTCCTTTTTTGTAGCTGTAGGGGTGCTATTTATAAGAGTAAATCTAGAAATATCTCCCTCAAACCTCGGAATACCTCTTCTCACAGGTGGGTGGGCACACCAGATCGGTCTAGGGTTGTTTGGGAACGATCCTGATTGATCCAAGTTCATTTCGTATCGATCCAAAAATGGCCCAATGGAGCTGCGATCGATTGTAGACATTCTTGAGTGAATAAGAAAGCTTCTGTGAAAATTTCATGGCATTTGGACTTGTAGTTTTTGAGTTATGATCGATCCAAGATTGGATTTTTAAGTTGGCTGAGCACTTCGTATCGATACATGCGTATCGGTAGGCTTCGTATCGATGGCGTGGCTTGAGTGTTTTGGGGAGATCCATGTTTCATGCTTGCAGACCGCTTCCTCTGGCTTAACTGTGTCCTTCGTATCCATCTAGCGCCAAGCTCTTCGTATCGATGAATTTCCATTGCTTTCGTATTGATGCTTTACATGTGGTTTCATATCGATGCCGAAGTTCTTCCTTCGTACCGATCTGTGGTTCTCCTCTTCGTATCGATCAAGTGGATGATCGATACAAAGCATGCTACTAATGAATGATGAGGTTGGTCTAAACTAGATGGATACGAAATGGATAGATGTGAAGGATATGAATACGAAGCAGATGGATACAAAATGATGCAAATCATATGGATATTGATCGATCCATGACTCTAACCCAAAGTAACTGCCTCCTTGACCCAAAGTAATCCCTCCAGTAACTTAAAGTAAATGCTGAGATGACCCAAAGCAAGATAATGCTGATCCAAAGGGGTCCAATGCCATCCCCTTTAAGAAATACCTCATCGTGACTCGAAGCAAACACCTCTTTGTCTCGAAGCAATCCTCCTGAAAACCCGAAGTAAACCCATTGTGATCCCGGAGCAGCTCGACCTTTGTCAAAAACCCATACTCAAGTATCTCGTGGTGCTTGTCCATCAACTATGCTATATCCTGGCCTCATAATCGTGTTTAGTATCCATGATTGATCGTCCATCCATTTGTCCGAACCAAGTCCGTGCCAATCCAGCTTCGATCACTGTGTAGTCGATTGGGTTAAATCCCTCTGTAAGCTGTCTTGCCAAAAGGCGGGTTAAAAAAAACCCAATAGAATCTAGTAGAGATTAAATGAAGAATGAAATTAAAACAAAGCAAATATCATAATAAACACACAAATTTTTATAGTGGTTTGGCAATCTTGGCATACGTCCACTTCATAATTTTATTGATCTTATGCTTGATTATCATTATAAGAATGTTTGGAACAACTAGGATCCATTAGTACAAAAGTGAAGAATAAAAATGGCAGAGCCTCGGCAGAGATAGCAGGATCCCTTTTCTAATGCCATGCCTACTGTATTTATAGGGGAAGAGATATATGGATCGGACTGAAATTTTGGCAGAAGGTTCGGGAGACCAAGACGAGGTTACCCAAAAATTTGCAGGCCCATCAGGGCCCACAATAAGGATCGGTAATGATCCCTATTAGCGCATCTAAATGGGTTGCAATCCCTATAAGGGATGCCACATGATGTTAGCTGCTTTCTCCCTAAATTTCATGCAATTCCGACGTACGGTTCTTGAGATATCACATTTTCCGTGAAGTAGTGTTGCTTGAATTCTGATTTCTGCCAATCCCTCTAAAGGGATTGGTACCGATCCCTCCAACTTGCTCCAAATTCCATGTGATCCTTATGGGGTGTTCCACACATCCTAATTAGCTTATACTCCAAGTTTCATATTGATAACTTCTATAGTTTTTGAGTTATTGATCGATCATTGTTGCAATATGTAGTGAAAGCTGAATATGGACGATCCCTTTTATACCAATCCATTTTATACCGATCCCTTTAATAGGTGAAGTAATTTGCTCATAACTTAAGCATTCGAGCTCCAAATGACTTGAAACTTGAAATGTAGCCTCATGGGGCCTTCTTTGTCACTATATATCGATCTTACCAAGTTTGGGACAAAAATTGAGGATATGTACCGATCCGCTAGGGAAAGGGATAAGCACTAATCCCCCACCAAAGGAAGGCATTATTCCATACTTAAAATATTCTAGAGAGTCTTTTTTTTGGCCTCGATTGATCATCGCTTCATATCATTACCTATGCTTGATCTCAGAGCTATCTTCCTCGATGATCGTCCAGTCTAACTTATCCAATTAGCCTGAATATAGCCGGGCCAAAAGGTCGGATAACACATTCTGCTTCCTTTCTCTAACAATCTTCAAGTAGTTAGGACAATTCCTTTTCCAATGACCTTTCTTATGGTAGTGGTAACATTCATCCTTGTCGTTGGTCTTCTTACTTTTATTATTTTTCTTACCTTCTCTTTTTCACTTCTTTGAACTCTTTGAAGGTAATGCACTATCCTTAACAATAAGTATAGCCTCTTGATCCTTAGATGCAGACTTGGTCGACCTCAGCATATTGAGGAGCTCCATGAGATTCACTTTTAATTGTTCATATTATAATTTAGTATGAAAGGTTCATACTGAGGAGTAAAACAACCAATGATTAAATCAACTTACGATTCATTGTCTATCTGTATGTCCAATTGTAAAATCCTATCAATATAGTCCTTCATCATTAGCACATAATCGTCCACTTTCTATCCTTTGGTCATTTTGGTATTGCACAACATCTTTGTAAACTCATACCTTACAGAATGTGACCGTTCACTAAACAGGGCCTAGAGACTATCAAATATATTATGGACAGACATATTTCCATGTTGCCTATGCAATGGCTTGTCTAATGTAGATAGCACAAAAACTTGGGTGATCTCAAGGTCTGAGAGCCCTTTTTCATAAGCAAGTCCTAGTTCGGGGTCTACATCATCAACGGGTTGTCCTTTGGGTTTGCATGTAATAGCTTACCACAGATGCCCATAAGTTAACGCTATTTTAATTGCTCTTAGCCAGTTGGTATAGTTTGTTCCAATAAGCTTGTCATTATTAGAAAACAGTTTTGGAATTCTTATTTTTCTGCAAGTTTTAAGTGGTAGGTTATTAAGACAAATTGTAATAGATGTTCTTATAATATTAGCAAAGTTAAGATTTATGTCACATTTTACTAATAAGCTCCCACTAGTCTTTTATGTTTCACCAAACCCTACGTCGAAACATAGAAGTCTTTCGACTTCACTTGTAGGTGTTAGGAAATTGGTCGTCTTGGAATTCTGACCTTAAGTTTACACAATAAGTTATAGCTTTACGGACGATGGATAACTCCTTATCAGTTGTATTATATACAACTTATAACCCTTGGTACCTTGTCCTGATTTCACTTCGACCTTGAGTTTTGTTAGCACCAAAATTGGTCACTAACACCCTTGAGAAAGATTGTGTAGAGAGAGTAATGAAGAAAGTAAATTAAAACAGAGAACTGTATGCTAAATTAAGTGCAAAAACAAGAACACCGGATTTATAGTGGTTTAGCGTAACTTCCTACGTCCACTTTATGTTTTGATCTTTATTGCTTTCACAAGTAGTTGAACACAGATATAATCCGTACAATAATGACTTGAATACAAGTTTGAACTGAAAAGAATGAGTCTTGAAAGCGACAGAGTCTACCTAGTGTTCTCGAAAAAAGGTCCATTTCACTATGCCCATGCCCCTCTATTTATAGACGAAGATGGGTTGGATTTCCCTCATGGGCCTAGGAGTAAGATGCCTCAGCCCATAGTAAGTGATTTCTGTACGCCGAGCGGCCTGTGCCGAACGACATTCGTATGCCGAACGAGGAAGATATGTCGAACGGTATTCCCATGCCAATCGAGACAGTGTGCTAAGTGAAGAGTGTATGCCGAACGAGGCCTGTGCCGACCGAGACTTGATGCCGGTCGAGGGGAGATGCCGAGCGAGGCTCATGCCAAACGACCTTGCTATGCCGAGCAAGGCTCATGCCGAACGACTTTGCTATGCCGAGCGAGGTGAAATGCCGAACGACCTTGCTATGCCGAACGGGGTGAAATGCCGAACGACCTTGCTATGCCGAACGGCCCTTTTGTGCCGAACGAGGCTTGGATGCCGAACGAGGCTCATGCCGAACGAACTTTCTATGTCGAACGAGGCTTGGATGCCGAACGAGGCTAGATGCCGAGCGGCCTCTTAATGCCGAACGGTACTCTATGCCGAGTGATCCTTTTAAGCCGAGCCTCTTGTTTCTTGGTCAAGCCACCAGGTAACACTTGCCTCCCAAAGTGTATCTTGTGGACAAACATGATACGCTTTGAACCATGAGCGCTCCGTACATTTCTCTAAGCTCTTGTTTCGTTTCATCAATAGTGATCTCTTGAATGCCGAATGAGACATTGAATGCCGAACGACATATGGATGACGAACAACATAGGATGCCGAACGACATTGATGCCGAACGACGGTGTTGCCTTGACCGGTTCTACCGGTCACTGTCCATTCGACTTCCCTTGTCCCTATATAACTCAACACTCCTCTTCTTTTCCCTTTTTACCTCCGCTCTACAGAACTTACAAACTCGCCTCCCAACAGACTTCAGCGAATTATTTACCCTTCCCTTCTCTTCCCAAACTCAATACATTGCCTCACCTCCTTCCCCAATCAACGAATCCGATCAGAGTCGCGTTTCTTACTCCAAAATCTCCCCAAGCTTCGAGTCATTTCTTAGGTAATGGCCTTTCTTTTAAACACTTCATCCCGACTAGGAAACTTAGCACGAGATTCGAACTCGTGAATCTTCGTAAAACTAAGGACGGTAGGAACCGCGTGGATGAGGACAACGAATTCGAGGTTAGAACATGTTTTAGGGCTAGGCGGAGTGATGGAAGGAAGGAGGTGTCAGAGGTGTTTAGGATATGAGGGAGTAGGGAGTAGTGAAGTTAGGGGGCGTAAATTAAGCATGGCGTGCGATTCGGAAAAGAAATGGCCGTGGCTCGGCATTACTCTTATGTGCCGAACGACGAAGAGAGATTGGAGGAGAGCAATGAGTCGTACCGAATGGTGGAGAGAGGACGATGGAGAGGAACAAGTATTGGGCTTTCAGGGCCGAGCGGTGCGGCTCGATACTATCACCGCTTGGCATAATTTCTGCATGCCGACCGAGGAAAGAGGGAGAAAGGAGGAGAAATGAGGGTTGAGCCTAGATGCCGAGCGATGCGGCTTGGTATGTTCATGGCTCGGCATGACTCCATCATGCCGAACGATGAAGAGGAAGTACCGGAGTGAAGTCAGAGTTAAGGGCAAAGTGCCGAGCGATGCGGCTCGGCATGACTCCCTTATGCCGAACGGTGTTAGAGGGAGCGCATGAGAAAAGTGGGAGATGGGTAGAGTGCCGAACGAGGTGGCTCAGCATGACTTGCTGGATGACTCGTCTGTGCCGAGTGGTAGAGAGGATGTGTAGGAAGGAAGTTGGCGTTGAGGGCAACATGCCGAGCGATGCGGCTCGGCATGTTTATGGTCCGGCATGATTGTGGTTCGGCATGTCTTGCCGCATGCCGAACGGTAGTGATGGATGGTAGGAGAGTGGTGTACAACAGCAACACTAGTCGAACATAATGCACAGTTGACTCAACCTATTTTTTATGCCCGATCATATGACAGTGAACAAGTACGAGGGCTTAAACAATTAAGCATATTGGACAGTCCAAACTGATAATTACCTTGTTTTGACAACTATAAATATGAACTTAACTTGTTTAAAACAGATGATAACCTTTCACATACAGTGTCGAAGCCGAGTTCAAAATAGAAACCATCATACGACAAGTTCTCATAGACGGTTAGCGATGACGGTCTTCGTAGACGATAGTTCAAAGCCTAACTTTATTTCATCTACTCTGTGACTTGTAATTCTTTGGCACTTATACTTGAATGGCTGCACTAGTTCACACACCACACAGGGGAAGTATTATTGTTGTTATGTCTAATGTCGATCGTTTTTCAAGTATAGTTCAAACAGGTGTTTTATCTGATCAACATTCATCAGGGATGTCTAAGAAATCCAGCTCTGCCACAATCTCGGACAGACCCGGGCCATCTTCTCAACAAGAAGAAGTTAGAACTTCAAATCCATCGTCTACTCCTGTACAAGGCACGCCGAACCCCGCGATCGCATCTGTCGACTTGGCTCCCAATGCCTTGGATGCAGCGATCTTTTTAGAAGATCCGATCGATTCTCAAGCCTCGAAGATTAACGAAATCACACTTCGCCGTATATGCTCAGTACGCGGGATTCCTTTCGACGACGTGTTGGTTCCATCAAGACAGGATCGTCCTTACTTGCCCCCGGTAGGATATACAACCTGCAACAGATTCATGTGCTGGGTTGGTAGCGTGCCGCCATTCAACTCCTTTCTTCGGGACCTGTTACAGTATATCGAGATCTCTCCATTGCAATTACATACAAATAGCCACGCGTTCATATACGGCACTTGCATTCTCTTCATGAGTGTCCTTTTCAAGCTCCCAACTCCTGGCGATATCCGTTATATCTATCGCTTCAAGAGACGGTCAAATAGTCCATCTTTTGTATTCCTTGAGCCACATAGCAAGTGTCAAATCCTCACTGGGGCATGGAGCAAGTTCGCCCAGTATAAACAGGAGTGGTTCTACGTGCGCTGTCCTCCCGGCTTCACGAGGAGATAGGTGGAAGGGAGTAAGTCTTTTTTCTGGATCAATACTCGTGTTTGGCAGAAACTACACTTTTTCTAACTCTTTCTATACTTTTACAGGTATCAACCCACGTCCCGAAGGCTCTGGGTATTCTGAAGCTGTCGAAGCTATCCGAGCTATTCCCATAGAAGACCGGGACATCAGATCTCTCATTTCAAATGAATCGCTCATGAATTTTGGGTTGCTGGCAGAAGGTCACCGAATAAGCCTCCCTCAAGGCGTCACTATACCCAGGCCTGCTTTGGGCAAAGGAAAAAAGCAGGCTGGGTCTTCAGCACGTAACGCCCCTGACACACCAGAGGAGGGGGAGATTAGAGAAGCCAAAACGCTTGAAGTACAGGGCGAAAATGTTAGCCCTGCTTGGGACCCGATAGTCGAGGTCCATGATATCGAGAAGACGCCTTCCCCTTCGAAGGGAAAGAAGAAATTGACTTACAAATTGAGGAAGAAGACGGTGGGTGGAACCTCTAAGGTCACCCTTACTCCAGTAAAGAGAGAGCCTTCCCCCCAATACTTAGAGAGTTCATTGAGAGGCTTGTCGGACCTCACTATTCCCGAAGATTTGCTTAATTATGGCTTCGATGATCCGGAAGCCCTGAAGGTTTACTCGCCTATGAAAGGCGATGAAGGTGCTCAAGTCCAAAATCAGGGAGAGAAAACTCCGATAAGTAAAGCTAAAAAAGCTGGTTCGTCGGGGGGAGACACTTGGACACACACAGACACGTGCACTTCACCTTGCACTTAAATTTCCGTCATCGCTCTACCCTTTGCTAACTTGTCATTGTTTAAATTCTGTGCAGGTGACATGGGACACACTCATGGACTCGATCGTCTTCGCGGGTCATCTATTTTTCATCATTTTGGTCGGGATTCGGGCCCCGGCAAGCGTCGAGACAGAGACGACTCTGGAGACTGAGACTATCGCCCCCGAGAATCAACTTATCGAAGGAAAACATACAACCAGTCCTCATATTCTAGCGATCATCCTTCTCAATCAGAGCAAGGCAGGGAGAAGTCTACACAGAAGGGATCCCAATCCGATGTCCCTCGTGATCAACACTCTGGTTCATCCAGCATACAGTTGTCTCGGGAACATCACAAGAAGACTGAACTTTCAAAGCCATCTCCCCCTGTTCCCACAACGGGTCCGACGATATCTGAGAGGCTAGCTGAGCTTAAGGTTAAGTTCCCCAAAATCTGCTTCGATGGTCTGAAGTTCCTCCCAGCAATCCATCACATTCCGGGACATGTCAAACAGAGCTCCATTGCTTGCAACAACGACATTTATGTTCAACATGATGCATTTGTTCATCTAGCTGAAAAGGTCTAGGAAGTCTCTATTGAGTGTCAACACGAAATTGACCGCCTGAAGCTTGAAGCCATTCACGATAAAGATATTATCAAAGCTTAGGATGAAGAGCTCTCTTCGTACAAGTCCCAGCTCGAAGCTGCCCAATAAAATGCTAAAGATACTGCGAAGGCAGTCAATCGTTCAGAGACAACTCATAAGAAAGAAATTGACGAAGCGGTCCAACGCTACGGGGCCTTAACTTTAGAAAAGGACCCTGTTCAAAAAGAAAGGGATGCATTCGCCCTGCGGGTCAAAGAGTTGGAAGAACTACTCTCTAAGGAGAAGGAAGAGAAAATAGCCACTCAGGAGGAGTCCCAACGATATTGCAATGAGATTGTTGCCACTCGACTCCTCAAAACACAACTAGATGAGGAGCTTTCCAGAGCCAAAGCACTGAAGGAGATAGCCCGCGAGGAAGGTAAAAAGATGGCTCTTTCTGATATCGATTCGCGCCTCGAGGCAGCTGCCGAGGCCGGGAGGCCGGTAGGGAGGAGATCAAGTGCTTGTTCGACCTGCTTATAGGAGAATACAACGCTCGCGTCCTCATGCATCGGGATTTGACTTTTCTTGGCGAGGGTTACCTCAAATCTCTAGCCGAGGCATGGGACACTCTTATAAAGATAAAGAAAATTGAATCGGGAACGGAAGCGATTGATGAAGGGGCCTTGGTAAAGGAATTCCTTCGGGGGAACAAGCCTTCGAACTTATCTGCAGCGAGGGTTCTCTTCAGCAAAGACTCGCCCACATCAAAGGAAAAAAGTGACATTGTTGGCCCATCCGGAGCCGAATCTCCAGCTCCTCCTCCTACTCAATCTGCTGATCGGCTAGTACTTGATCCATTCAAGCAACACGTTGGTTATGACCCGGAAGACCCTGGCCTCAGCATTCATGTTCTATCTCCCATTCCAGAGGGTGAGACTCCTTGGACGGTTGAGAGCCAGCAAGAAGCCGGTATATAAATCTTCTACATAAAGTTCTAAGAATCGTCATTTTCGATGAGAGGTTATTGTATTCTAACGTTCATCTCTTGTGATTTTGCGCAGACCGTTCTGATCCTGATCCGTCTCCAAGGAGCGATGACGCCAAGAAGAAAAAAGGGGAAAGCGAGCGAGGCTACTTACGCGGGAGTGACCCCCGGTTCTGATGCTCAGGTGATTGAGGCGCTCGACGTGGATAAGTCCGAAACTTCGTCCCCCGTCGAAGAAAGTTATGAAATTGAGATTACGGGCGCCTCAGGACACACTTCGAAAGTGAGCATGAAGGAGCAACTTGCGGAAGAGAAAAAGAAAAAAGTTGAGATCAAGGTCGAGTCCCAAGCGGTCGACCTTGATGACCCACTGAACAGGCCTTTAAAGGTCATCCTTCCTAGTGGGATTAGGCCATAGGAAGTTCCTCCTCCTTCTTTGGACACCCTTTCATTAGCGAGAATAACGTCCAAGAGAAAACGCGTAGGGGAAGAATCGTCTAAGAAGCCAAATAAGGAGAAGAAGACGAAGAAATAGTTATCCTGCTCATTCAACGAGAATCAGTCTGGATTGTGTAATTATTTTTATTTATTTTCATAGCCGTTGTAGATAGACTTTTTGCCTCGAGTTTGGGAGAAGTTGTAGTAGGACTTCATTTTGAATTAATGAATAAAACTTCGTTCTTTGTCTTTCAAATGACTTTTGTAGTTCGGCTCACTGTATAACTCATAGTTGAAATCTGAAACCTTGTGAGCTACATAAGCCCTAGTTCACTTCCATATGACTCGGAGATTTTTTGAATCGCTTATACTCTGATCCGTATTCTGGGAACTCAGAACATTCTAGTCCGCGCCCAGGGGACTTTGGGGATTTCGAAGTTGTTTATACTCTATTAAGCACTCTGGGGACTTAGAATAATCTAGTCCTCGCTCTGCGGACTTAGAGATTTTTCCATCATTTGTACTCTAGTCCGCATTCTGGGGACTCAGAGTACTCTAATCCGCACTCTGGGGACTTAGAGATTTTTCAGCCATTTATACTCTAGTCCGCATTCTGGGGACTCAGAGTACTCTAGTCCGCACTCTGGGGACTTAGAGATTTTTTAGTCATTTATACTCTAGTCCGCATTCTGGGGACTCAGAGTACTCTAGTCCGCACTTTGGGGACTTAGAGATTTTTTAGTCATTTATACTCTAGTCTGCGCTCTAGGGACTTAGAGTACTCCAGTCCGCACTCTGGGAACTTAGAGATTTTTTAGTCATTTATACTCTAGTCCACATTCTGGGGACTCAGAGTACTCTAGTCCGCACTATAGGGACTTAGAGATTTTTTAGTCATTTATACTCTAGTCCACGTTCTGGGGACTCAGAGTACTCTAGTCCGCACTCAGGGGACTCGGAGATTTAAGTCGTTTATACTCTAGTCCGCACTTTGGGGACTTAGAGTACTCCAGTCCTCACTTAGGGGACTTGGAGATTTAAGTCATTTATACTCTAGTCCGCAAACTGGGGACTCAGAGTACTCCAGTCCACACTCAGGGGACTTGGAGATTTAAGTTGTTTATATGCGTTCTTACGTCAGACATAATAATGTAACTCTAGTTGTTTGCCATCGGATTATCATGCATTGAAACATCAGTAATTCATGGAAAAGATGGCTTCAAGCCTTTATTAAGGAAAACAAGCTAATTTGTCTTATTACATGCCGAAAACTAAGAATCAACGAAATAAAAATGTGCTGGAAATAATTGCAACTAAAATATGAAAGAAATAGACTAAGTGTAATAATGTCACAGATGTTCGCTATTCCATGCCCGGGGGAGTATCGCACCATCAACGGTCGTTAGCTTAAAAGTTCCCTCTCCAAGCTTCCGTTCAATGACATATGGACCTTCCCATGTGGGATTCATACATGATGGGACTGGAAAAACTCGTTTCAAAACGAGGTCATCCAAATCAAAGATTCTCGGCCGGACCTTTTCATTATAATATCGAGCGATTCAGTGTTTGTACATAGCCGCTCTTAAATTATCTTCTTTACGTTTTTCATCAATGAAGTCCAGTGATTCCAACAAAAGATCCTGATTCGTCTTAGGGTCATAATAAGTTACCCGGTGTGACGGAACTTCAAGTTCTACGGGTATAACAGCTTCCATGCCATATGCCAATGCCAATGGATTGTGGCCAGTCGCGGACTTGTGGGTGGTTCTATAAGCCCAAAGTGCCGTTGGAAGTTCATCCACCTACTTGCCTCTAGCCTTTTCCAGATGCTTTTTCAATATGGACTTGATTATTTTGTTCACGGCTTCCACCTGCCCATTGGCTTTTGGATGGGCAATTGCTGCAAACCTCTTTTCAATGCCATACTTTTAACAAAATTCTTTAAACTCTCTACTTTCGAATTGAGTTCCGTTGTCTGTTATGATAGTCCGTGGGAGGCCAAAGCGGCATATAATGTTTCATAAAACGAAATTAATGACCTTTTTGGTGGTGATCGTGGCTAAGGGCTCTGCTTCTGCCCATTTGGTAAAATAATCAACTGCAACAATTGCATATTTCGCACCACCTTTAGAAATAGGTAAGGAACCGATTATATCGATCCCCCAAATCGCAAATGGCCAAGGACTAACCATTTGTATGATTTTCGTTGGAGGAGCTCTTGGGATTTTTGCAAACTTTTGACATTTGTCGCACCTTCTTGCATAGTCTGCAACATCCCGATTCACAGTTGGCCAATAATACCCATAGCGGAGGATCTTTTTTGCGAGTGTTTGCCCCCGGCATTGTCACTACATTCTCCTTCCTGCACTTCCATCAAAACTCGTTTTATCTCATCATGGGCGATGCACCAGAGTAAGGGAACCGAGAACCCTCTCCGATACATTATTCCATCTTGCATTATATACCTTGAAGCTTTACGAATGACTTGTCATCTCTCGTTCCTCTTTTCTGGCAAGGTTCCGTGTAATATGTATTGTTTGAATGGGGTCATCCATGATTCTTTCTCGATTTCAGTTTCTAACACGAAGTCTATCTCCATCATATTTATACTTGGAGTATGTAAGGTTTAGATGGGAACCAATCCCATTTGCTGTGCATCACCAGTACTCGCAAATTTCGCCAATGAATCAGCTTCTCTATCTTGTTCACGCGGGACATGCGAAATATCATAGTATTCCAAATTTGCTAGCAGCTCTTGAACCCGAGCAAGGTATGGGGCAAGTCTCTGTCCCTTCGCTTTATTGTCTCCCCGCACTTGGTATACCACCAGTTGCGAGTCACAGAAGATTTCAACCGATTTTACCCCTAGTTCTCTGATAAGTCTCAAGCCAGCAATCAATGCTTCATACTCGTCTTCGTTATTTGTCGTTGGGAATTCGAGCTTCAAAGCATAAAAAATTGATCGGTTCTCAGGAGTCACAAGAACTATACTGGCTCCCAAGCAACAGTCGTTAGATGTCATGTCGGTGTACAGCTTCCATCGAACGAGAGGTATGACATCGCTACTACTTGATTCGTCCGACATGGTGAATTCAGCGATAAAGTCTGCTAGCGCTTGCCCTTGTATAGCCCTTCGTGGCTGGTAGGTAATATCGAACTGGCTCAACTCGATATTCCATTTTAACATCCTTCCAGAAGTTTCTGGTCGTCGGAGTACCTGTCGCAAGGGTTGATCAGTGTAAACACTGATTGAATGTGCCTGAAAGTATGTACAAAGCTTGCGTGATGCAATCACCAAGCAATATGCTAGTTTCTCGATCTTAGGATAATTCCTTTCTGCCCCCGTCAAACATTTACTGACATAGTACACTGGCTTTTGTACTCTGTCCTCCTCCCGAACCAGCGCCATACTGATAGCATGCTGGGATACAGCCAAGTACACATACAACATCACATGGTCTATCGGTTTCGATAGCACCGAGGGACTTTCTAAATGCCTTACCAGAGCTCGGAACACTTCCTCACAGTCGGATGTCCATTCGAAATTTTTCTTTCCTTTCTTTATCACATCGAAGAAGGGAATACACTTATCTGTGGCTCTGGATATGAATCGACTCAGCGTAGCCACCTTTCCATTCAAGCTTTGTACCTCCTTTATAGTGCTGGGCACTTGTATGTCTCGAATAGCTTGAATCTTCTCCGGGTTAGCTTCGATGCCCCGTGCAAATACAATGAAACCTAGGAACTTCCCTGATGCAACGCCAAAGGAACACTTCAAAGGATTGATTTTCATTCCATAATGTCTGAGTATATCAAACATCTTCGCTAAGTCTCGAATGTGGTCGTTTGACTGCCGTAACTTCACGAGCATGTCATCCACATAAACTTCCATTGTTCTACCAATTTAGTCTTTAAACATTCGATTCACCAGACGCTGATAAGTTGCCCCTGCATTTTTCAATCCGAAGGTCATCACTACATAGCAATACAGCCCAACGTCTATGACAAAACTAGTGTGTTCCTGGTCTGGAATATGCATCGGGATCTGATTGTATCCCGAGTACGCATCCATAAATGACAGTAACTCATGTCCTGCAGTTAAGTCGACCGACCGATCGATTCTAGGTAAAGGGAAACTATCCTTCGGGCATGCTTTGTTTAAATCAGAGTAATCTACGCAAGTTCTCCACTTCCCATTTACTTTCCTCACAAGCACAGGGTTAGACACCCATTCTGGGTAGAGGGCATCGTGGACGAACCCATTAGCTTTGAGTTTGTCCACCTCCTCTTTGAGGGCCGCGGACCTCTCCAGATCCATGCCCCTCCTTTTCTGTTTCACAGGAACGTACTTCGGGTCTATGTTCAATATATGACTTGCAATAGCGGGAGAAATCCTGCACATATCAGAATGTGTCCCAGCGAAAACATCCAAATTCACTCGGAGGAAGTCAATAAGATCCTCGGCCATCGAGGGGTTGAGTTGTGATCCAATCTAAAGTACTCGTGACGGAACATTCCGGCTGACTGAAATGTCAATCATCAGTTCGGCCGACACTGCCTTTTCTTCCCTGGGTTCCTCATCATCATCTCTCGGATCTATGTATTTACAGATCCGATCATGTTGCCCGAGCCAGGGCTCGGGCATTACTTGTCAATTTTCAACAACTCGGTTGCGGACGAAGCTGTCCGCAACCTTTCCTTTCTCTCTCCGCTGGGCCTCTCTTAGCTCAGCCACATAACATGCACGACCGGTCGCCTGGTCGCCATGCAAAATACCTACTCCTTTGTCTGTTGGAAATTTCAAAGTCAAACACCACGGGGCCAATGCTGCCCTAAACTCAGCCAGGGCCGGTCGACCCAGAAACATATTGTATGGAGAATCTACAACCAAAACTATGAAAGGTAGGATTCGCACCCTCCTACGCTCACCTTGTCCCAGTTCAATTGGCAACTCAATATACTACACTGCATCAGTCGATGCGCTATTAAAGCCATGGATACGAGCTTTAGATGGCTTTAAATCCTTCGTCTCCATCTTCATCTTGTCATATGCCTTTTTGAAGATGATATTAATAGGACTTCCACAATCAATCAAAATTCTTTTCACAAAGGCCGGCCCGATTGTCTCAAATATGACCATCGGGTCAACGGTAGAAGCCTCCACTTGGTCAGCATCTTTGCTCCTGAATACTATATTGTCTGTCATCATGCGCTGCTGTTTAGCGGGGGTCCCATCCTCCACATTGGAACAACACTCAAAATCTGCATGCCTCAAGGAATTAGCATACCGCTCCATTTCTTGGCAGTTCTTATCTGCAGGATGAGGTCCGCCTATTATCGTGTTTATGACCAGTCTGCCCACGGTCCGAGCAGGCTCCTCAGGGTGACGTAGAGCTGGTGCGTGACCGGGATTGGACGTTCCCTGTCCACCCTCTTGAGGATTCTTTACAAACTCCTGCAACTTTTTCTATCTAATCAACTTTTCTATAGCGTCATGTAGGTGCCTACACTCTTCAGTATTGTGCCAGTAAGTCTCATGGAAGCGACAGTACTTCCCAGTTCGCTTCTGTTCCTCGGTTGACTCCTTTGGGTGCGGCTTTCTGTATTGAAAAGTATTACAAGTTGATAGATAAATATTCTCAAGAGATGCATTCAGCGGGGTGTATTCATTGTAGGTTGGAATCCTTGTCTTCCATTTCCCTGGTTCTCTTTTCTTTCCAAGATTTCCTCCTCCGGACCCCTTAGATTGTCGGGTTTGTTCTGGACATTGACCTGGACTTTCCCCGAGTTGTCTCCGGATTGTTTTACAGCGATGTTGCTTTTTACGGTCTCCTAAACAGGCCCTGGTGCCTTATCTCACCTTGTCCACCTGGCTTCCTCTCTTCGTATGAACTGATGAGCCTTTGAATAAAAACGCTCTAGCGTAGTCGAAGGCTTTCCTGCCAACAAGTCTCCAAACTCTGAATCTGGATCCACTCCTCTCATTATGGCCATCAGAATTGCGTGGTCATTAGGGTTGCTAACTTCAGTGGCCGCAACATGAAATCTCTGTAAGTACTCTTTCAATGACTCGCTTGGAGTCTGAATCACACTGGACAAGGACATCACATCCTTGGGACGAGTGGCATGAATCCTGAATTATTCCACAAATTTCGTCGCTAACTCATCAAAGTTGGAGATAGTTAGCGGGGGAAGTCGGGTGAACCACATGGTAGCGACTCCGGATAAAGTTATTGGAAAACATATGCACTTGGTCGCATCGTTCACTCTAGCCGAGTCCATCATCCATTCATACCTCATCACATGCTGTCGGGGATCAGTCTTTCCTTCATAGGCCGGAATAGTCGGCATGTTAAACTTCCTGGGGTACTCGGCCTGTAAGATAACATCTGTAAATGGAGTATGAGTCCTGGATACCCCCAATCATCATTTGATAAGCCTCGATTCTCTTTCATAAACTGTCTGACCATAGATGACAGGTCCGGGGTTTGTATGGAAGATGGCAAGTTGGTGTCTGTCCTGTGAGACCGTTTTGGTCGGTGTCCTCTTTGTTGGCGATCTACCAAGTGTGTATCCTGGAGACTAGCAGCATTAAGACCTTGGTATGCTGGCTGTCCGGCTTCCACTCACACTCCAGATCCTAAGTTTCCCGTTCTAGCTTGAGTGTGATTTTCTTGGTGTAAGTGAGAAGCCATTACTCCAGGTAGAGAACCCGGACCATCCCGGGTTGATCGATCAGCAACACCTGCTTGCGTTGTTTCTGTTTTACAATGTCTATGTCTGGGAGGTTCATCAGACGAAGAAGAGCTTTCGGATGAGGAGTAAGGAGTAGGGCTTCCTCCAACATTCTGATGTTGTTGCTGAGTAAGTTAAGTCATGAGGTTAGCATTTGCTTAAATCTGCTCATTAAGTTGTCTTCTGCTTTCCATGAGTTCTCTCATCAAGTCGTTGAACTCTGTTCTAGTGACAACTTCCATTTGGTTTTGGGTGGTGGTTCCTGCACCCAGATTTGCTTGTTGATTGCTAGGTCCTATTTGTTGTACGCTAGCAGTCTCATTGACGTCCGCGTTATGAGAGGCTGATTGTGTACGTGGTCTTCCCATAGTAGAGCTTTTGATAAGAACTCTGAGTAGAATCAACAGACGTCCTGTGAGTTACTTGGATCTCCTTTGGGGGATTTATTCAATCCAGTAGCTACAAAGCAGATCCTAGCGGCCTAAGAATTCGATTCTCAATGAAAGCACCAAAATGTTAGCACCAAAATTGGTCACTAACACCCTTGAGAAAGATTGTGTAGAGAGAGTAATGAAGAAAGTAAATTAAAAAAGAGAACTGTATGCTAAATTAAGTGCAAAAACAAGAACACCAGATTTATAGTGGTTCAGCGTAACTGCCTATGTCCACTTTAAGTTTTGATCTTTATTGCTTTCACAAGTAGTTGAACACAGGTACAATCTGTACAATAATGACTTGAATACAAGTTTGAACTGAAAAGAATGAGTCTTGAAAGCAACAGAGTCTCCTCAGTGTTCTCGAAAAAAGGTCCATTTCACTGTGCCCTTGCCCCTCTATTTATAGACGAAGATGGGTTGGACTTCCCTCATGGGTCTAGGAGTAAGATGCCTCGGTCCATAGTAAGTGACTTCTGTACGCCGAGCCACAATTGCCGAACGGCAGTTGCCGAACAACATATCCAGGCCAAACGACATTCATATGCCGAACGAGGAAGATATGCCGAACGATATTCCCATGCCGATCGAGACAGTTTGCTAAGTGAAGAGTGTATGCCGAACGAGGCCTGTGCTGACCGAGACTTGATGTCGGTCAAGGGTAGATGCCGAGCGAGGCTCATGCCGAACGACCTTGCTATGCCGAGCGAGGCTTATGCCGAACGACCTTGCTATGCCGAGCGAGGCTCATGCCGAACGACCTTGCTATGCCGAACGGGGTGAAATGCCGAATGACCTTGCTATGCCGAACGACCCTTCTGTGCCGAACGAGGCTTGGATGCCGAACGAGGCTCATGCCGAATGAACTTGCTACGCCGAACGAGGCTTGGATGTCGAACGAGGCTAGATGCTGAGCGCCCTCTTAATGCCGAACGGTACTCTATGCCGAGCGACCCTTTTAAGCCGAGCCTCTTGTTTCTTGGTCAAGCCATCGGATAACAAGTTTGGTCAACAAATTGAAATGAAATCATTCACTCGTGCCTAACATATCGTGGCGACCTAGGTATACTATATGTACCTTGAGTTTGCTAAACAAACACATATAGTTATCTTACCTCGTCTATTCAATATATTAATAATACTATACATGACATCCCTAGCTTGAATTTTCTCAACAAGAGTATGCAATTAATTTATTAATATATATATATACACACACATACAAATACACACATGATATAGGACAACATTATATCGAAGATTTATAATCTTCAATATATTATATCGAGTGATATCGACTTGTGGAATAATGTATTTCTTATGAAATACCGTCGTGAGTCAAGTGTCGGACACATCTGAAATCATGATATACTTACATTTACTTATGCATTTATTCGTTCACATTATATAAGTTTTATTATTATATAAGTTTTATTATTATATAACTTTTATATTTCATATTACTTATATAATAGTCTCATGTACAATATTATATTAATTGAATCTTATTTAATTAATTGTAATCATTAACATTTTAATTAAATTTATAACATTTATATTAAATATTTATTATATACCATAACTTTATAGTACAACACATGTATCATATACATGTGTATATTATTAAATTAATTAACCTTGTAATTAATTTATTTAATTAAATTTTTTTAAGTAAATTATATTAATTTTGAAAAATAATTTTATATATATACAAGTATACGTATGTTATTTTAAACATTTTAAAACAACATAACATATATCAAAATATATAATACATGCATATTTTTTTATTAATTAACTTAATTAATTTTATTGATATTATCAATAAATTTTTTAAAATTTTTGAAATTTATTTATATTATTTTTCAAACTTTTTGAAAATTTATGTTATATTTTAATTTGTACAATATCTATATATTTTATTTTAAATTTAACTATTAAATTAAAATTTAATTTTCAAACAATTTTGAAAACTAGCCCAATGCCCAATTCAAATTGGGCATTTTATACTAGGGTCAATCTTTGGGCTCACTTCATCTTTTAAGCCAGGTCGGTAACTAGGTAGGAAAGGGTACTTAATTATCCATTTCCAATCTTAGAAATTGCCTTTCTAGACACCGTACTGAGTGGGCTGTCAATTTAATTAGTTAACACTAACTTGAGTAATTTAGACCCCATAGGCTATTGGGCTATGATACCATTGTTGGAACAGGGTCAGCCCGCAGTAGAAGTAATTCGTGAATTTTAATTTTTTTTTACCATTTTGGGTCTTTGTTAGGCCTATGAAGTTTGATTTATTTAAAACATTTCTAAATTTATTTTAAATAAAATATTTATTTTATTTAAATATATAAAATGATATAATATTATTTATTTATGTTATGTTATATATACATGTGTATCATATACACATGTGCATGTAACATATCAATATATGCAAGGTATAACATGCCTATGTATAGTTACTGTGATATACATAGCAACGGATACGCTAGCTTATCTAATATAAAAAGACGTCCAAACGTATGTTTATACACTTTTACTTATATATATAAAATAGTGTATATATATATGTGTGTGTGTGTGTGTGTATAAACTATAATTTTTATTTAAATAATTTTGTGTGTGTTTGTATATATATATATATATAAACATAAATATGAAATGCTAACAAAATATATAAATATATATATATTAACTATATAAATATGTTTAAATCATTTATAAAATATATTAAATATAATATATATTTTTTGCTGTAAGGCTAAAAATAGTATATGTATAAATATAAATTTTTAACATGTATATATATTTATATATTAAATACTTATATATATGTATAATAGTAAATATATATTAACACAAATAAAAAACACAAAATAATTTATATTAAATGTGTAACTACCTGGTCATGCGCATGGCTCTGTTTTTTAATTTTTTTGGTGGGAAATGTTTGATCCTCAAAAGTAGAGGAGAGCACACACACATGTGTGTGTATCTCACTGAAAACAAAGGAGCTGCCAACATGCCTGGCAGGTAACAAATCATAATACAAAAATTAAAGAAAAAGAACTCAAGTACTTCTAGAATGAGCTCCAGCAAGGCAACCGTCCATTACATATCAATATCGAGCTCCGGCAAGGCCACCGCCTGATAAAGAGGTGATAGAAGTACCCAAAAAATCCATGATGCAACCTAGTGGGGATGAGATCGATAGGCAACTCCAGCAGAGAAAGAACGCCCCACTGCAAATGCATAAGATCCAAAATGAATGCCTCACCAAAAAATCCATGATGCAACCCAATGCGGATAAGATTGATAGGAAGCTCCAATGGAGAAAGAACGCCTCACTACAAACACGGAAGATCCAGAATGAACGCCTCACTACAAGCACAGAAGATCCAGAATGAACGCCTCACTACAAGTGCAGATGATCCAGAATGAACGTCTCACTACAAAAGCAGATGATCCATGATGCGACCAAGTGCACATAGGAGATCAACTAGCAGCTCCACCATAGAAAGAACGCCACACTACAGATGTGGAAGAACTGGAAAGAACGCCTCACTGCCAACGCGGAAGGTCCAGAATGAATGTCTCACTGCAATTTTGTCGACAGCAGCCCAGAAAACCTGCAAATAGTAATCTAGCACCATTTCTGGCCTAAACCTGTATTTGTACATGGAACTAAAGGAAAATATAAGAATAACACATATATATATGTATATAAATAAAATTTATATACATATATATGTATTGATGAAGTAAAAGTAATAAAACTAAAGTTAAAATTATAAAACAGTAAAGAAACTAAAATAAGTGAAAGATTAACAAAAGGATCAAAGTTCATTATGCAACATCTTAACTAATTCTAAAGTTATGAAATAGTGATTTCGAAAACTAAAAGGCATAAAAAGAAACAAAATATGAAGCTAAAAGCCTATAAACTATGAATCTAGAAAAATTAACATTATGCTCCTTTGATCAAAAGCATATTATGATAATCAGTAAAATCATCATTCAAATTCAAGAAAATGTTAATGCTATAATTATTATTATTAAAAATATTGTATTTTTGTTAAATAACTTAATGTTATTTCTAACCTTATTAATATATTCTTTAAAAAGATTATTTTTAGCTAATCTATATTTAGGATTTGAGATCCAATTGAAACAAAATGATGCTATTGTAAATATCAATCTATTAATATGACTAGAATTATTATTAAAAAGTCTCTGGTTTCTCTTAAACCAAATATACCAACATATTATAATGAATAAAGTATCTAGTACAAACCTGTTTCCCTTTTTAAACTTAAATCTTAAATTATTCTAGTAGAAACCACAATTAGAAACTTTAGTTGTAAGATTAAAGTTAAAGATTTTAAGAATATTGTTAAGAATGTAACAAGTATTCATACAATCATAATAAGTATAATTAATATCTTCAAAATGTAGTTTACAAAAAGTACATTTATTATCAATTTGCATATTCTTTCTGTTTGTACCAAAAATGGGCACAACACTCTTCGGAAGTTTTTGAAGAGATAAAAGTGAAGAAAGAAAATTAAAACTGTGGATTATCTAACAAAAACTCCAAATAACAGAAAGTAAATTGCACCGAAGACAGCAATTTAGAGTGGTTCGGCATTTCGCCTACGTCCACTATGAAGTTTGATGATTTTATTGCTCATACTTGAAGATTACAATTTCTTATAATGTAGTACAACGGATTTTATGAGCTAAGTCTGAATCTAAAGCAGCGGCGGTGATTTGGAGTAAATCTGGCAGAGTCTGGGTACCCTTTAGCTCTTAAAATTGTCCGACCATTTTCTGAATGACCAGGGGCTCTATTTATAGGTGTGGAAGGCTGATATTTCGCCTAAATTCCGGGAGACCACTTATGGCACGTGAAGGGGCCCACGCGCCCACCTTCAGGAAATCTGGGCCCACTTTGGGATCGATTCGAAATCCATTCGAATCGATCAAGAGAACGTCCAATCGAGCTAAAATTTGGTGTGGACATTCTTCAACATGTGCATAAGCTTCTGTGAAAATTTCATAGCATTTGGACTTGTAGATCGTGAGATATCATCGATTCGAAATAGTGTTTTCTGAACTGCTTGCCTTGTTCAAATCGATTCGTTCGAATCGATTGCTTCGAATCGATGGCGGAGCGTGCTTCTGTGATAATGTGGAGCGCGAACTTCGCATCGATCCGCTTTTTTCGCCAGTTTGATCGAGTTGTCCCGGAGACTTCGCCGCTTTGACTCGATGGATTCGAAGGCTTCAATAATATCTGGATTCGAATAGGACTTTGCTCGTATCGATCGTGATATGATTCGATCGATACGAAGTCAAAGTAGCTGGATGGATTCGAAGCAAGGCACCTTGATGGACCCGAACATACCACTTATGCATGGATTCAAAGCAGAGCATCCTGTTAGGTACGAAGTAGGGCGTCTTTATGGATTCGAACAATTGCCATATTCGATGGATACGAACTAGGGATGACTGAGGGACTCGAATATGACTTTGGCCGATGGATATGAAGTTGGGAACAGATGTTCGATACGAAGGTAGACCATCTGATGGATTCGACCTGCTCGATACGAAGTCAAACCGTCTGATGGGTTCGACCTGATCGATGCGAAGCTGGAGGATGCGAAGCTTATGCCAGGTGATCGTTGTGACGTGGTCTATCTGTTGATAAATTCGAACTAGGAGGCGGTGATCGATTCGAAATAGACAAGTGTTGATGGATACGAACAAGAAGTCGCTTGATGGATTCGAACATGGGTTTCACCTATGGATTCGAATTATGGGGTATCTCCTTCATTTCGATTCTATCATAACTCAAGCATACGTGGTCGGATTGACTTGAAACTTGGAATGTTCGCTTTCCTGGCTTTGCTTGACGTGCCTTATTAATTATAGCTCAATCTGGTCTCGGACAAAATTTTATCGATATCTATGACAAGCGATACTTGATTTTCAATCAGTTCCTTAATATCTCGATCTTGCCAAAAGGCGGGATAACATTTTCCCCCCAAAGTACGTCTTGTGGAAACATGATGTGCTTTGAGAAGTTGCGGTTTCTCTTTGATCAATCATCGTATTTCTTGTTGAAAGTTGTACTCTGCATTGCTGTAACTAAATGTTGTGTGATAGTGATTAGCTGTTTGTTGCTATAATCATAATGAGGTGAGTATTCGATCCCTGTGAATGTTGAAAATCGAATATTAGTCCGACATATATGCATATATGTTAACTTGACTCTTGTTAATGTTGCGTGTTCACGAGTCGTTGCCAGTTTAGTTTGTTATCGAATTTCATATTGATTCTCTCCTGAAGCGATTTGAAATTTGAGTTGAAACAACCCTTGATGGTTGTTTTTGACTACCCTCTTGTATCGATCCTCTCCTTAATCGATGTAAAAGGTTGAAAAGTAGTTTTTCATATCGATGCGGGTCGAATTGATGGATACGAAATGCTCATTCGCATCGATGGTCACAAATTGTGGTGGACCCTGATTCGCATCGATGATCTCAGATGGATACGAAATGATCGTTCGTATCGATAGGTTTTGATAGATACGAAAACAACGTCCGTATCGATGGACCTGCGCTGTTATGAGTCGATGGTTGCAAAATAGAGACTTAGAATTGATGGAGTTCAATGTCATTAGTACAGCCCTCGTTGTGTGCTTCGAATCAATGAAATCCGGTGGTAACTTCGCCCCGATGAAGACTCGGGCCGATGGATTCGAATGGAGCACTACTTCGACTTGGTCTGGATGTTGACCTGTTGCGGTCGGTCTCATGGACCGGGAGGCGAATCGCCACTCCAAGTCATTATAAATACCAGGGTTCTGTTCACTTTTTCACTTTTTACTCCTGCTTTGCTTCCTTGCGCAATCGAATCGGTCCTAGATCCCAAGAACAAAGACGAACACACTGCTCTTTCCGTAGAATCGACCCAGCGTCTCACTTCTTTGATCCAATTACACATCTAGGTAGACAATCCGACTATGTATTCGAAGTTCCAAAATTTGACATCCCACCTATTTCCATTCGTGTTCGTATCGATCTTGATGGAACCGAAATCAGGGATGAAACCAAGAAAGGTTGATTGGAGGAGAAGTATGAGAGAGAAAGTCAGGGCTTTTCCTTCGCATCGATCTGAAATGATGGCGATCGAATCGATCTGGGAGATGAGACTCTTCCATGGCGATCGTATCGATTTAGATGTATGAAGTGGAGGTTTGTGGGTCGAATCGATCATAGATGGTGGGTCATCGTATCGATCCATAGCAATCGATATGTGGAGTTGCCCCTCTGCGATCGATTCGAAAGCTTTGTGCATACGATCGATACGAAGCCTAGGTTACTTAGCTATTTCGAAGTTTTATTTCCGGAGATCGATTCGAAGGCCAGACTGCTGATGGACACGAAGTTTGAGGGTTCTTGATCGATTCGAGAGTTCGGTCGTGATCGATTCGAATTGTATCGATTAGACTAAGACCGACTCGAAACAACGCCCCTCTAATCGATTCAAAATTTTTGATTCCAACCTTGATCGATGCGAATAAGTCTTTATGGATACGAAAATTTCACATAATTAATGGCGCGATTCCGACGAGCTTCATCTTTGCATATCTAGACTGAACTTACTAAACTGCATACTTGACTGCCCTATGAAGCTCGTCGATGGAACTATATCTTGACAAAACAAACTCCAACTTGACTCGAATTTTATGTGTTTGGACGGTATGGTTGTGACGGTCAGCGATGACGGTCACTCCGACTGGGTTTTCGAACTTCTTGTTATTCTCATATTTTCTTCAACTATGCTGAATTTCCTAAGTATTGGCTGCACTGCACTGCACAACACACACTTTACACGGGGAAATGAACGGGTTTTATTACTTGCTTAATGTTACTTTCTGATGAGTTAGTCAGTGATGGAATCTTCGAGCTCTCAACAACAGGAGATTCAGAGTTCTCCCCCTCCAGTCCTTGTAATTCCAGACATCCCAACGGAGGTAGTAAATCCAGCTCCTGACGAGCTGTAGGATGCCATATTTATTGAGGACCCTATAGACTCCGTCCAATCCAATATTTCTGAAAACTTGTTGGGCAGGATATGCACAAGACACAACATTTCTTTGGACGATGTGCTACTGCCAGGATCTGGTGATAGACCTCACTGTCCGCCCGAAGGGTATACTGCCTTTTATCGCCATGCTTGTGCGGCCGGAACAATCCCTCCATTCAATCAATACATTAGGGAGATGTTATCATTTCTTGGAATCGCTCCCTCTCAATTACACCCCAACGGGTACGCGCTACTGAACAGTGCGTTCATTGTATTTATGGAACATCTCTTCCGCCCACCAAGGCCAACGGAAATCAGATATCTATTTAATTTCAAGAGTAGAGGCGATAGTCCATCCTTTACGTTTTTGGAGGCAGTCAGGAACTGCCAGGTTATTACCGGAGCCTGGACTAGACTCGATTACTTCAAGAATGAATGGTTTTATATCCGGTGTCCTCCAGGTTTTTCTAGGCGGTGGTTGTCTAGACGTAAGTGTCGTAACCCGTCGATGATTTCCTTGACTAATGGTTTTTTGGCACTAGTATTAACATCCTACTTTTCTTACAGCTATTATCTCTAGACCCGACAGTGGGTATTACAAGGGCATGGTTCGGAGCCTTCAAGAGATCTCGAGCGATTTGAGACACATCGACTTGGTGTTGACTAACTATAACTTAAGAGCTCTTGGCTTGATTGAAATGAATCAGAGCATAGTCACCGAAGGGATGCTAAGGCCTATTCCAAAGAAGAAGAAAAAGAAGAAGAAGAAGAAGAAAATGGCGAAGAAAACGCTCGGAGTTGTGATAACCGAAGCGAGCGATGAAGAACGGACTCACACGGACGTCGAGCCGATGGCTGATTTTTCTGGCAATTTTGAAGAATTGGGAGAGAGATGGAAAAGCAAGGCCGTTGTTTCCAAAAAACTCAAATCTAAGGGGTGGAAGTCTGTAGATGTGTCTCCTCCCACTTCCGGAGTCATAATTTCCGAGGCCGCCCCTTCTCAATCGAGAGATATTTTCAAAGGGCTTGGTGATATTCCCATCCCGGATTATACATCAATTCATCACAATCCCGGGTTGGAAGAATTTCAAGATGTTTTAAATATGAGCGAGCCCTTTTCTTTTAGTGCGGTCAACACTTCCGGTTGGTCTGGGGGTTTACACATTTACACACACTTCCACAGCACTACATGATTTCCGCATATTGGATAATACTTTTGTAGGATGCTAAACTGCAGTTTCTTCTTATCGCAGGTGAGATGTCAGGTCGTGGATCCACTTTAGATAGGCTCCGCAATGTTCGCCGATCTTCCTCATATTATGAGTCCCGCTGGAGGGAATCAGATAGGGATCATAGACGAGGCTATACCAGCCAGGAGCGTTATGACAGAGATCGAGACTATTGGCGTGGCCATTTTGGTCAAGATCGTACTGATAGAGATAGAGGCCATCAGTACCGATCGCGATCTCATTCTCCTCCGCCTTCTAGGGCCCCTGTAGATCCCCCTGAGTCTTCGCAGCAACAACAACCTTCTCAATCTTCAAGGCCCGAAACTCAGCGGCAAAGAGTTGAACCACAGACAGCTGCCATTGTTGAACAGGCTTCGGCAGAACTGACAGGTGAAGGAGCCATCAAGCTCGCTCAAATGAAAAAGGACTTTCCAGAAATTTGTCTGGATGCATATGTCTTCCCTCCCCATCTCAAGAGGATTCCTCCGGATGCCAAGAATATCACGCATGACTACATCCGTGATTTTTATGCTCAATACAAGGAGTGGTACAAAGTAGCTGTGAAAGCTTCAAAAGTGGCTTTTGACCGGGTAAAGATTATTGAGAAGCGTGATGCTGACATTGCCCAGAAAGACCGCATCATCTAGGTTCTTCAATCAGAGACGGAATCGTCTCGAAGTTCAGAGATTCAAGCGCTTAAAAACATGATGAGGCCGTGGCGAAGATGGCAAGGATGCAGCAGGCACATTGTGCCTTAGTAGAAGGGATGGGCCATCGCTATACCACTGTTGTAGCTGAACGGGACACCGCTATTAAAGATCTGAATGAACTTAAAGCCAAATTTGCCGAATTGGTGAAAGAAAAAGATGATGCAAACGTCGCTGCTCAAGATGCATGCGATCAAGTTGTATTACTTCGGGCTAAACTCGATGCGGCGGTGGCAAAGACTAAGTCTGTGAAGGCAGAAGCCGAGGAAAAGTTCATGGCGGAGCAGTCCAGGATGGAAGCTGATTTTGATGATCTCCTGATCACATACAACGCCAATGTGCTGGAGCACATAAATTTATCTTGGCTCGGAGATTATTCTATGCTTTTATACAACGCCTGGACTAGGCTGGTGGAGGAAAAGAAAGCAGCGCGTCCGGACGAAGCACTGGACGATTTTGAACTTGAGACACGCTTGCTTACTGAGGAGGAGAGAAAGGTTCTCCACGAGGCGATGATTTCCGTGGAGAAGGAGAGGCTTGGTGTTCGACAGATGGAGACTGGTGAGGGCTTAGGGATCGAGCATCATGAAGCAAGTGCTGGAGTGTAATTCCGACATTGCCCGAAGCCACTGGCGCGGTCAATCCTCAGTCTATCCCCGCTTACAATCCCGACCAGCCGCAATTGTCTCCCGTCGGAGCCCCTGTCTCTGCACCTGTCCATACTTCGGGTCAGGCTAAGGAAGGTATTCGAACGCCTCCCGTATATACTTAGTGTGGTGAATCTGAAGCAATACATTTAGCTAACAATCTTCGCTTTTTCATATTCAGTGACCGAAGCTGTTATCTCTGCGCCTCCTGCATCTCAAGTTCCTTATCGAGCGCAAGGGGCCATTGTCACCGAGGCGATTATGACATCTACTGTGGTCGGCGAAGGGGGAGAAATGAGCATGTTATCTTTCGATGCTCAGATGATTGAGGAACTCCTTAGTCAACCCAACGACCCCTTCGTAGATCCATCTTTTGCCATGAGCGGGGCCACTCCAGCTGTTAGCTCCTTTATGCCAGCCACTAGCACGTCCAACGCGGCCCAAGCATCTTGTGTGGATGAAATTTTTGCCGAGATCAATGCTGAGATGACAGCAGTGATAGCAGGCATAAATCCATCTGGCCCTGCTCCACTAATGATGATATCGCCGAGCAGCACTGTGGTCATTGCAAGCGCTCCTGCCCCACTTCCTGTTACAGCTCCTATGCCTCCAATTCCATCCTCCAAGAGAATCTCTGTCGCCTCAAGCTCCGAGGAGGATGTTGACATTATGTCGAAATCGGAGGACAAACCGGAGAAGAGCAAAAGATTGAGGAGGAAGTCGGGTAGCGGATCCAGCGGGACTACCCCGAAAAAGAAACCGAGGAAGAAGAAAGATTGAGTGCTTATTTAGTTTGCTCTTGTCATATTCGGGGGTAGTGTTTTGTTCTATCTTTTTGGTTTTTTCTATAGCCGTGTATAGATGTGGGCTCGACCCCCGCTAGTAGGAATTTTTTGAACCAGCTTGTAATTGGATTCCTTTTGTTGATAATTGAAATGAAAACATATTCTCTTTTGTCTTCAATTCAATATTTGTTTTGGTTCTGCCCCCATCCTTGGGGATAATGCCGTAATAGGTGTTGTGCGAAACTATCCACGGTTTGGTGTTAACATCCATACTTCGGGGACTATGTTTTTTGAGCCCGGAGTTCGTTAACGCTTATACCCAGCTCGCGCTCTCGGAGTACTATGGGGTTTGTTTTATGTTTGTGCTCCGCCTCGCACTCTGGGAATGCGAAGTTGATGCATGTTTATACTCCGTCTCGCACTCTGGGAGTACGGAGTTGATTAATGTTTATACTCCATCTCGCACTCTGGGAGTACGGAGTTGATTAATGTTTATACTCCATCTCGCACTTTGGGAGTACGGAGTTGATTAATGTTTATACTCCATCTCGCACTCTGGGAGTACGGAGTTGATTAATGTTTATACTCCGTCTCGCACTCTAGGAGTACGGAGTTGATTAATGTTTATACTCCGTCTCGCACTCGGGAGTACGGAGTTGATTAATGTTTATACTCCGTCTCGCACTCTGGGAGTACGTAGTTGATTAATGTTTATACTCCATCTCGCACTCTAGGAGTATGGAGTTGAGTGAGGGATTATCGTGTATCAACTCATTTTTAGCCTGACGTGATGGCTTGCCCCAAGCTCGGGTTTCATTTAGCGAGTGACCGGTCGTATGACAGCCACTCCCTTCTTGAATAAATTCCACTGTGTGATGGAATTTAACTCTTCATGCATCGTGATGTCGTACATTGTATTCAATGAATCACAGCTCTGGCTCGAAGAGATGGCATTTTATTGTTGAAATAAGAAAATATGGCACAATCAGTTGCCTTATTACAAATTCTAATTTCAAAATGCAGAAATAAATTGCTAAATGGAAAGATATAATGAAATAAATAAAGCCTGTCATGTGTAATAGCGATGGAGACTCTCGCTATTCCAAGCCCTTGGCAAATCAAGACTGTCAACGGTCGATAGTTTGAATGTGCCATCTCCGAGTCTTTGTGTAATCACGTATGGTCCTTCCTAATTTGGTTTCATGTGCGAAGGAACTGGATAGATTCTCTTGAGAACGAGATCGCCGAGTTCAAAAGTTCGAGGTCGAACTTTGGCATTGTACAATCGGGCGACTCGACTTCGATATGCGGCCGCTCTCAAATCAGCCTCTTCCCACTTCTCATCCAGTAGATCCAAAGATTCAGCAAGTAATATAGCGTTTGTTTTCGGATCATAATAAGTCACGCGATGGGAAAACACTTCCGTCTCGATTGGAATAACGGCTTCTGAGCCATAAGATAAGGAAAATGGGGTGTGTCCGGTTGCTGTCTTGTGAGTCGTTCGATAAGCCCATAATGCCATAGGAAGTTGATCAATCCATTTGCCCCCGGCCTTTTCTAGTCGTTTCTTTAGGATGGATTTTATAACTTTGTTGACAGCTTCGATCTGACCGTTTGCCTGAGGATGCGCAACCGCCGAGAATTTTTTATGGATATGAAAATGTTGACAGAAATTCTTGAATTCTGCATTTTCGAATTAGGCTCCATTATCGGTGATGATGGTATGCGGGAGTCCAAATCGACAGATGATGTTGTGAACTACGAAATTTATTACTTTCTTTGTCGTAATCGTTGCGAGAGCTTCGGCTTCAGCCCACTTTGTAAAGTAGTCAACGGCGACGATGGCGTACTTCGCACCACCTTTTGCCAGAGGTAGAGCGCCGGTGATATCGATGCCCCATACTGCAAACGGCCAGGGACTGACCATTTGAGTTATCTCGGTAGGCGGGGCTCTTGGAATTCGAGCATGTTTCTGGCACCTATCGCACTTTCTGGCATAGTTTGCTGCATCTCGGTTCACTGTCGGCCAGTAGTATCCATATCGGAGTATTTTCTTAGCGAGAGCTTGCCCACTGGCGTGATCGCTACACTCTCCTTCGTGTACGTCATGTAACACTCGTTTGATTTCATCGTGCGCGATACACCGGAGGAGAGGAATAGAATAACCTCTTCTATACATGACTCCGTTCTGAATGACGAACCGTGAAGCTTACCGCGTTTCTTGAACCGTATAGTGATGTAAGATTGTGACATTTGTTCTTTATATCAGGAGCAGGCAAGACGTCCAAAGCTTCAGACCTTCGACACAGGCTTGAGCAATATAAACTTTCCAAAATTTCTTCTAAGCCGAAGCCCTCAATCCAATGCTCCGGGGATGTAGTCGGATACCGTCCTCTTCTTGGGGTTATCGAAGAGGGTATTCAGCAGAGGAAGAGGAGTCATCTTTTATCCGAAACTTCGCCCGGTCCTCAGCCTCCGGCTCAGCCTATCCATGATATTACTGAGGAGGGTAGCGAGTTTGTACCCTCTCCGCACCCGTCCGGAAACCCTTCTGTTATTCATATCGACCGTCCCGACTTGGCCCGTAATCCATTTGCGGGTCATCCTGATCTGGATCCAGGTTCTCATGATATTACTTTTGACGAAGTCACTGGCGAACACCTTCTCCCCCGTAACCCCATGGTACGAGTACTTGATGAAGCCAAGTCTTTAGATCTCGATCTACTCACTACTCGTATAGTCACTATGGGAGACGAGGCCAAAGCTAATATTGATCGGGTGGCCGAGGAGACCAAGAAGCTGATGGGGCATCATGCTCGGCTGGTTAAGGCCGGAGAGGAGATTGGGAGTGCCAATATCCGACTTCGATTGGTGGTTTCGGATCAGGCCAAACAGCTTGCGGATCAGGCTATCCAGATTTCTCAGCATGAGGCTGCTACTGGGCGACTGAGGAAAACCATGGAAGAGGCCAGTCGGGCTGAATTGCGGAAAATGGAAGCTGCTTGCAAAGAGCGGATTGACATGGCTATTGCCACGGTGGATGAGGTTCGGAGAGCGGATCTCGAGCAGGTGGAGGAGTTGTCCGAGAAACTTGAGGCTGCAGAGCTTGCTCAAGCTAAGTTGAGGGAAGAGATGGAGGTGATGCGGAGGTCCCTTCAGGCTGATTGCTCGAGATACAGACTGGAGAGAGATGCTGCCGTCGAAAGGTTGTCGGCTTCCGATGCCCGGATGAGGGAGTTTGAGGAGAATGAGGGAATGATGGATGACATGCTCCAGGACATGTATTTCCGGACTTGGAAGCAGGGCAATCTCTCTTGGATGGATGATTATCCCAGGGTCATGGCCAAGATCTATCTTCGGGCTTTGGAGGAGGCTCAGGCTGACGCTGATAAAGAGGGTGGTACGATCTTCAGTATGGATGTGGTCACTGCCCAGTTCAACAAGGAGGAGAAAGTGGCAGTAAAGGAGGGTATGCGGCTGCTTGCTGCTGAAGAGGCAGGTGTGCAGGTAGAGGATGACGACCAGGACGGTCAAGAAGCAGGTACTGGTAAGTCTTCCTTTCTAGTCTTTCCGTTAACTTGGTTACTCATCACTAATGAATCCTTTTTATGACCGGACAGGCGGGCAAAAGAGCAAGGACAAGACTTCGACGCAACCGGCTCCCTGATTGGACCTGGAAAATTCTTTTTGCAGGCTTGGCATTGTTGTATCTGTTAGTCTTAAGACAGTAGAGTAACTTCTAAGTTGTAATTCTTGCTACTTGTAATAACATTATTCTTGACGTGTAATTTTTTAGCTTAAGCTGATTTTGTCGTTTCTTGAATATTTGTTGCTATTTCGACATATCGTATGAGAAATGTAGCTATGTATATTCTTGTAATTAAATTGTGTTTGATGTCAGATTCTGGTTTTAAATCATAATCTCATGACTTGCAATGTTAGCGTGTGGTGTGAAAAAATTAAATTACAGTCATGCATCTGTACATAAAGGAAGAAAATACCGCCTTTCATGTTCTGTTTGTAAATGGCAGTTTCGAATATCTTGTATGACCAAGCATGGAAAGCAGTTGAATGCCCTGCCATCTGATTGTGAATCTCTGCATCCATTGGCGGGTATCTCTTACCCTGCATCCTGTACTTTATGGTTTGTTATAGAGGATAGGAGAAAAGTTTTTTAAGTAAAATTGAAATATGTGAAATAGTAAAACTTCCAGTCACGGAAGGCCTTCGATGTGCTTAAGTTCGTGGCAAACGGGTTTTGTAGTCACTTTCCCTAGCTGTGGGTCTTGGAGACATTCGTCACCCATCTTACGCCTCCGCGGGGAGTTAATTCTTTTTTACCACAGCCGCACTTAAGACACACCGGAGCCGAGATCGCGCACAGTAACTACCCGGGCCATTATGGCCCGTACTCATGGGTATTATTCGACTTACTGTGGCCGGCTATCGTGGGTGCCGATCGTCAACTGTGAACTGCCCCTGGCTGGCCACACCTCATGTTGGGGCTTATAATCGGTTCACAGTTGCCGGCGAGCCTAACGCCGTAATGAGCTGCCTCGGCTATAGTCGGCCTTCTCGGTGGCTTATAATCGGCTCATTACAGTTGGCTTTAAGGGCCGTCGCGAGCAATGAGTTAACCCACAGCAGAGGGATGCTGGAGCAAGAGTGTCTCATTGGCGAGGGCATAGATTCGCATAGTACCTGTTGGGTCTTGTCCACGTGAAGTTGCATCGTGGAGTGCTTTGAATAGAAATGCTATATGCTCAGGATTTTGTTCAACAGAAAAGGATAAAGTTGACAAGCAGCCAAGATACAAAGGAACAAGTTAAAAAAGAGACAAGGCTTTTTTAAAGTGGTTCGGCATGAAAAAATGCCTACGTCCACTGATTCTCTTTGTTAATTCACTTCATATGGGCAATACAAGTTAAGAAAAGTATCGACGGAGGTGTTGGATGTTCCATGCCCTCTGGAACACCTCTCCGTCCACTGTTGACAAAATATAGGCTCCGTTGTGGAGATCTTTATGAATTACATATGGTCCATCCCAGATTGGGTCTAGTGCTCCGGGGCGAGGGAAGATTCGCTTGAGGACAAGATCCCCTTCTCGTAGGGTACGATGCTTGACTTTGGAGTTGTATTGTGCTGCCACCTTTTGCTTGTGGGCTGCTGTTTTTAGGACTGCATCATTCCTTCTCTCCTCGACTAGATCCAAAGACATGTTGAGGAGCTCTTCGTTCTCTTCTGGGTTATAATGGATCCTACGGTGGGAAGGCACAATGGTTTCAACTGGGAGCATAGCCTCCGATCCGTATGCCAAAGAGAAAGGAGTGTGTCCTGTTGATGTTCTGAAAGATGTGCGGTAGGCCCATAGTGCCGTAGGGAGTTCATCCACCCAAGCGCCCTTTGACTTTTCGAGCTTCTTTTTTATCAGAGTTTTCAGAATTTTTTTGACTGCTTCGACTTGTCCGTTTGCTTGGGGATATGCTACGGATGAGAAGCTTTTGTGAATTCTGTGTTCTTGGCACCAGTTGGCGAATTCCTCGCTGTCAAACTGAAGTCCATTGTCTGATATGATTTTTAGTGGGACTCCGTACCTGCACAGAACATTTTTGATTAAGAAGTTGATAACTTTCGCTGACGATACTTTATTTAGAGGTTCTGCTTCCACCCATTTGGTGAAATAGTCGACTGCTACTATAGCATATTTGGCGCCGCCTCGACCCATTGGCAGTTCACCGATTAAGTCAATTCCCCATACTGCAAAGGGCCAAGGGCTGGTCATCTGAGTAATCTCGGTTGTTGGTAGCCGAGGGATCTTAGCAAACTTTTGGCATCTGTCACACTTCTTGACGAAATCTAAGGCGTCCTTGCTTAAGGTGGGCCAGAAATATCCGTATCGGAGTATCTTTTTTGCTAACGTTTGCCCTCCGGTGTGATCTCCGCAGCTTCCTTGATGAATGTTGGATAAGATTTCCTTGGCTTCCCTTCCGGCGACACACCTTAACAACGGGTTAGAGAACCCGCGCCGATAGAGGATGTCTCCTTGTATTGTGTAGCGGGACGCTTTCCTCAAGATTTTCTTGACTTCGTTACGCCCGTCGGGTAGTGTGCCATTTTGTAGGTAGTCTCGGATGGGAGTCATCCAAGTTGCTTCTTCGGTTGCAGCTATCAGATTCACTTGCTCAAAACTTGGGATCGTTTGCTTTGAGACAGTTACTGCCCCGAAGATGGCGACGTCTCTCATACTTGCTTGCTTTTCCAATTCGTCGGCCTCTTGGTTCTCTTCCCGAGGGATGTGTTTGACTAAGTAGTGGTCCAATCGGCTGAGAAGTAACTTGGTCTTCTTTAGATATGCTATGAGTCGTTCTTCTCGAGCTTGGAATTCCCCTAGTATTTGATTAATAATAAGCTGAGAATCGCTGTGAAGACACAAAGAATTGGCTCCGATCTCGATAGCAATTTCTAATCCGGCTATTACTGCTTCGTATTCTGCATCGTTGTTGGTGGCAGCGAACTCCAACCTTATAGCGTAGTGTAGTTTATTTCCCCTGGGAGTGATTATTACCACACCTGCTCCCGAGCCTTGTTCGTTAGATGCACCGTCCACAAAGAGATTCCACTTGATATCTTCTGTTATCTCCAGTTGCTCCTTATCCTCGTTGGTAGTGAATTCTGCAATGAAATCAGCCATGGCTTGTCCCTTGATGGCGGTGCGAGGGTGATAGGTGATATCATATTGACTCAGCTCAATACACCATTTAAGTAGTCGCCCGGAAGTGTCGGGACGATGGAGTACCTGCCTCAGTGGTTGATCGGTCAGAACTTTGATGGAATGGGATTGGAAGTAGTGACGTAGCTTTCGTGAAGTGATTAGTAAACAGTATGCTAACTTTTCAAGCTTAGGATATCTGACTTCTGCCCCAGTAAACCTTTTACTGACGAAGTAAACTGGTCGTTGCGTGCGGTTGTCTTCCCTTACCAAGGCAGCGCTTAGAGCGTGAGATGACACAACAAGGTATAGGTATAATTCTTCGCCTTCGCTTGGGGTCGAGAGTACCGGTGGTTTCTGGAGGTGTTCGATTAGGTTAAGGAAAGCGGTCAAGCATTCGTCCGTCCATTCGAACTTTCCTTTATCTTTCTTTAGAGCTTCGAAAAAGGGGACGCACTTGTCCGTTGCTTTGGAGATGAATCGGCTTAGGGCAGCCACTTTTCCATTTAGGCTTTGCATTTCCTTTCGGGTGGAAGGTATCTTGATGTCCCTTAATGCTCGGACTTGTTCAGGGTTTGCTTCTATCCCTCGGGCATGGACGATGAATCCTAAGAATTTTCCCGATGACACTCCAAAGGAGCACTTTAGTGGATTCAACTTCATTCCATACTGTCGAAGTACCTGGAACATTTCGCCTAGGTGGCTTACGTGATCTTTGGCTTTCCGTGATTTTACCAGCATGTCGTCTACATATACTTCCATTGTTCGTCCTATTAGCCCTGCGAACATCTTGTTGACGAGGCGCTGGTAGGTGGCTCCTGCATTTTTAAGTCCGAAGGGCATCACTTTGTAGCAGTACAAACCCCGGTCGGTGATGAAACTAGTGTGGTCTTGGTCGGGAGCATGCATAGGAATTTGGTTATATCCTGAGTATGCATCCATAAAAGACAGGAGTTCGTGCCCGGCTGTGCTGTCTACAAGTTGATCGATTCTGGGAAGCGGGAAGCAATCCTTTGGGCAGGCGTCGTTTAGGTTGGAGAAGTCAATGCAGGTCCGCCACTTCCCATTAGCCTTCTTTACTAGTACCGAGTTGGCGATCCATTCTGGGTAAATAGCTTCTCGTATGAAGTCATTGGCGAGTAGATTCTTTACTTCTTCATCGAGGGCTGCTGATCGCTCTGCTCCCATACTTCTCTTTTTTTGTTTTACAGGCGCCTTGGTAGGATCAATGTTTAGTACGTGGCACGCTATGTCGGGGGAGATTCCGGTCATGTCAGCGTGTGACCAAGCGAATACATCCAAGTTGTGGCGGAGAAAATCAATGAGTTGTTCCTTCAGTTCAGCTTTCAGCTGGGACCCAATTTTCAGTAGCCTACTTGGGTCATGCTTGTCTACAGATATAAACTCCATAGCCTCCGTGGGCTCGGCGGTGGACTCCTCCTCTTTGTCCCTAGGGTCCAATTCATTGAAAGGGTCGCTGGTGTATCGAAGAGGAGGGGCTTTCTTTAGTTGCTATGCTTCAAGGCTTTTTGTGCAGAGGGAAATCTCCGCACCTTTCCCTTTATCTTTCCTGTGGTTGTTGCGAAGTTCGGTTACATAGCAGTCTCGTGCAATATCCTGGTCTCCTTCCACTTCCCCTACCCCATTGTCTGTTGGAAATTTCATTTTCAGGCACCATGGGGCTAGGACAATCTGGAAGTCAGATAAGGCTGGTCTTCCTAGGAAGGCGTTGTAGGCCGAATGGTTTTCTATCAGCACAAACGTCTGTTTCCTTATAACGGAGCGGGGATGGCTTCCAATTTCAACGAAGAGGTCCAGCTGCCCGATGGGCATTTTCGCATCTCTAGTGAAACCGTGTAGTGGTTTATCGCAGGGAGATACATCCTTCATTGATAGCTTCATTTTGTTGAATGCGTGTTTGAACAGGATATTTACAGAGCTTCCAGTGTCTACCAGGATTCGGTAAACTTCGGCGGGACCGAGTCGAGCAGAGATAACCATGGGATCCATGTGAGGGTACTGTCTTCCTTCTAGGTCGCGTTTACTGAATGTGATGTCATTACTTTCTTTCCGCTTTGGGTGGCACTCTTCTATAACCGTATTGACACAGTCCCTATTGTCTCTAAGCGACTTCCCATATCTTTCCATCTCTTTCCAACTTCTGTCTGCGATGTGCGGACCTCCTGAGATGGTATGGACCACTATCTTCTCTTGACTAGAGCTGCTAGCGTTGCGGTCGCCTCTGCCGGTCCCTGGTGAGGGTAGCCTTGGGTTTTCATTGGCAGGAGCTGGAGTCCTGTCTTGACTTTTTACATAGCGTTCCAGTTTTTTCCTTCTGATGTGTTCCTCAATCAGATCTCGGAGATGATGGCATTCGTTGGTATCATGTCCGTGAGATTCGTGGAAGCGGCAGAACTTTCCAGACTTCTGTGCGTTATCTGATTCCTTCTTGTATGGTGGGCGTTTGTATCTAACTTCGCCTTGGATGGCAAGGAAGATATTTTCGACGGTCTCGTTCAAAGGGGTGTAAGAGTCGAATCTTGGTCCTGGCCGATATAGGCGTTTTTCTACTTTCTTGCCTCCAGCATTGTCTTCGGAATCATTTCTTCGAACATCCCTCGCCACAGCAGGGGCGTTGCCATGGGTCGTCTTACTTTGTTGTCCTGACTGCCCCTCAATGGCAGCATCCTCAAGCCTCATGTATTTCCCGGCTTCATGGAAGAAATCGGGTAAAGTAGCTGGTTTTTCTTTTGTCAATCTTCTAGCAAATTTAGTGTCCGGATGCACCCCACTGCAGAGGGCCATTAGGATAAGCTTCTCATCGGCATCTTGAACTGCGGCTGCTGCGGCGTTGAATCTGGTTAGGTATTGCTGCAGCTTTTCTCCAGGTTTCTGTTTGACGCTGGATAAGGAATAAGCGTCCTTAGGTTGCTCCACATGAATGCGGAACTGACTGATGAATTTTTCTTTCAACATTTCCCATGAGCTGATGGACCCTTGGGGTAGATGACAGAACCAGGAGGTAGCAAGATCTGCTAAGAAGAGCGGGAAGCATTTGCACAGTACTCCCTCTGTTGCTCCACTCATGAGCATATGCTGCGTGTACCTCTGTAAGTGTACAACGGGATCGGAGGTTCCTTTGTAGGGTTCCATTGTTGGCATCTTCCATTCTCGGGGGGTGATAGCAATTTCGATATTGCGGGCGAAAGGGCTGGTTACCCTAGCGCCTATCCCTCGATCTCTTTGCTCCCGTTGGACACACTCTCTGAATAAGCGCGCCATCCTTTCATCAGAATTTGGAGCGGACAGAAATGAGTTTGGTTCTGTTCTGTGGGGTTGATTCCGTCCAGACAACCTGTAGGGATGGTATCGTCTATCATTCCTCACATTTTCCAATGGCTGCCTTTGATCTTCTGGGAGCATGCTTGGGTCAGCTACAGTTGGCCCTTGCCTTGATCTTCCCCTGTTGGGTTCTGATCTAAGCACTTCCTCGGGTCCAACTTCGGGCTGAACTCTAGCTCGGCCCCGTTCACTGGTGTTTCTGTGGTTAGGCAGCATGACAGGCTCAGCTGCAGTTGACCTTCGCCCGGTACCTTCCCCGTTGGGTTCGGCACCAAACGTTTCCTCAGGCCTAACTTCGGGCTGGGCTCGGTCTCGGCTCCTACCACGGCTACTCCTGCCGTTAGCTCCTTCGAAGAAGGAAGATCTTTGCTGTCTCTGAGATCCTCCAGACTGGGACTCGCCCCATGATTCAGTGTTGCGGTTGGATTCTTCAGTGTCCCTCAAGCGTGACATGAGATGGTCCACCAAGGCTTCCTGCTGGGACGTGAAGCGGTTAGTTACTTCAACAACAACTCTGTCCAAATCTGCCCTAGTAATTGCTGCAGGCTGTTCTGTGGCAGGAGTTGTTGGGTTAGCCTGTCCTTCATTTGTTACCGTTGCTGGAGGAGGACGATTTACTTGATTCGCGACAGCTGGATCAGGAAGACTACTGGATGCGATGTTTTTTCCTTTGTTAACATCTTTTCTCTGTTTGGGAGGCATGTTTTCCAAGTGGCGGACGATGCTGTTAGGAAAACTCGTTAAGTAGATGAAGCTGAAGCTTCGAGCTTCTAGCTCTCAATGAAAGCACCAAAAATGTTTCCACAAAAAATGGACAAACACCTCAAAGTTGTATGATTTAGTAGATCTTTAGGTTGTTCTTAGTGATTTTGGAGATTTATGCAAATATATGAAAAGCAGGGGCTAAACTGTAAAAAAGACACGTAGATTTATAGTGGTTCAGCCAGAATGTGCCTACGTCCACTTTATATGTTATTTCTCTTCTCTTCTTATGATTACAAGTACAAAGCTTTGGTATAAGTAAAAGAAAGTTGTTTGAAAGTTCCTTCCGTGCTTGAGCTCTCCAACTTGTCCCCCATTGTTGTACCCCTGCCTCTTTATTTATAGAGTGAGGTTGGGGGCAGGGATCTTGGATATATTCAGCTGCTGGTGGGCCTGGGCTGAAGTGATCTGGCCTGGCAGTCTGGTTCGGCATCCTCTTGGTCCGGTCATGAGGTGGAGGAGATTTGGTCCGGTTGTACTTCATTCGGTGGTAGTTTGGATCGATGGTGGGGATTTGGTCCGGTTGAGCTTCATTCGGTGGTAGTTTGGATCGGTGGTGGGGTTTTGGTTCGGTTGAGCTTCATTCGGTGGTAGTTTGGATCGGTGGTGGGGATTTGGTCCGGTTGAGCTTCATTCGGTGGTAGTTTGGATCGGTGGTGGACAGGGAGTGGGTTGATTAAGTGTTTGAAAACTTGGCCAACACATGTCCAACCCAAACAATCCGGAACATCGATAATAAATGGGGTTAATTAAGAAAAATAAGAAAATAAGAAGTAAGCAAACATAGAATATCGCAGCGGAATGATAAAATATAATAACCAAATAAACGGTTCATGAAGCTGTTTACTATACATTTGATTATAATTTATACAACATTTATCAAAGTTATATACACAACAGGGATAAATAAAATAATGCAGCAGACAACAAGATGCAGAGAATAATAGAATACTACTAATAATAATAATATACCAAAATCTTTGTCTTCGTCCTCCAGAAAATGATCTTCAATACGCTGAAATACTCGGGGCAGACCCGAGCGTAATGTAAAGACAAAACACTCGAGTCAAGACTAAAATATCCTTATGTGAGTCAAATCGACATCACATAATATGAGTGTAATAGCGTCAGAGATGTTTACGAGATTTCACATCTCCTATCCAGTGTAAAAAGTGCATGCAATAACTCAAAAGATGTTACAGGATTTTCCATCTTTTAAGGATCCGTCAAATTATTTATATATATATTAGGATACGCATAAATAATGTTTAATCAGTAAAATAAATATTTTTCTTAGCGTTAAGGCTTTATATTAATCTCCCTTAACGCGTTTTTAAGCATTGTCGTACAGTTTGCATTTATCACAACCAGTAGCACGTCGGTAGCCAGTGATGCGTCGTGATACGACAACACTAAAACAAAATCATAGGGGTCTCATATAGGGATAAAAGTATGACAAGGCACGTGAGGCAATGCCCAAGGGATGATACTAACAGTTCGGGTTGCAAGGCTGGTGGTAATGCATCGTAGCCACGACCGCCCACGGCGTCCATCCATCCCATATCTAATCAAAGGAAGCTATTCCCCAATCAAGGTGCACCAATCGAAACCAACAAGAGTAATAATATGGACCAAGTCCAAGAAAATCAAAGAACTGATGTCCGCTAGGAGTAATTAGCCCGATTGGCCCTATCAAGCCGTCCTGTTTTAGTCATTTCAAATTGGCACAAGTGTCGAGGTTTATCCATCATCGTTCTCTTTCTTCAAATCCAGCAAACGACGCCAAATCCAACCACTTCATTCTGGAGTCTCCTCCACGTACACATATGTTAAAGTGGTTCTAATATTGACAGAGAGTATGCCAATAAGAGGCCTCGGTCTCTTTAACAACCAAACATCGTTTTACACAACGGTGGTACTTTTATATTTCGAAAACAATTCATACTTGATATCAAAATATCATATTCGCTTCAAAATCAAATTCGTTTCGAAATCATCATATTTACTCAAAATATATCATTTCACTTCAAAATCATTTTCGCTTTAATATCTCGATTTCGCGTTCAAAATTTTTTGAATTTCCATTTAGGTTATAACTTCATTTTATCCTAACTTCTCTCCATCAAAGCTCCCAACCACACCATTCAAACAGTCACCAACATGAAACACATTGCTAGTGTTAATATCCTTCCCTGTGTACATGCTCTTGTGCACATCAACATCCTTGTGCATATCCTCACTGAACTCATTGGTAAAACTATATAAATTATCAACTTCACGGACATGTACAACAATGCTTAGATCAGAGCTCCCTTTATAATGTCTAACAGTATCATCTTCATTAGCAAACTGGACATCCCCATTACCAATAAACATATCAACACCATCTAATAAAGCAACAGATCCAAACAACCCATTCTTTTCCACTTCACCTGTATATATGCTCCTGTGCACAACATTAGTCTTGTATATATCATCACCTAAAACACTGGACTAGCAATTTAATTTTTCAACTCCCAAAAATTCAGTAGATTTATTCCAATCTTCATTGATAGGCAACACACTGCTCAGATCAAGACCATCCTTATAATTACTTATAGAACCATCTACTTTATCCACCTTGTTAACTACACCACCCTCAACGTCCTCCAACGAACTACCAGAAGTATTATGGAAATCAAGCACCTTATTTATCAAACTGTCATCTTGTAACAATGGTTCAAAAGATGAATTAACAATATTAACACTACCAACCAATTAAGAATTCTTATCAGAAACCTCTTCAGACTTCAGACAATCACATCGATTAGCGGTTACTAACTCGAACCTCTCCACTACACATGAATGAGCTCTGGATCTTTTACTATGAACATGAACGAAATCATTATTCAGTGCGCTCAAATGGAATGAAGAAACCATAACCCTCTTCGGATTGTTAGCATATCTGAAACCATTTAATGAATCATTATTTTCTAATGAAAGAACATCCAGTTTATAATGTTCAACATCGAGATCCAAAAGCAATGGATCAAGGAAATAAGAATCATCCCTTTGAACAGCAACAGAAGAATCAGATACATCTTTGATAACTTCAGAACCGATCGATACATCATTTTTCTCTTTGGAGATAGACAAACTATCTACAGCCAGGACTTCATCAATCTCAGAAGAAGCGTAGTCACCAAAATAATCTTTAGGATCACCAAATTTCTTTTTATAATTCATTCCTATATTCACCCCATTTATAACATCAAAGTGACCGAATAATTCCTCCAAGAATCCAATCCCTTCCTTTCTCTGAACCCATAAGTGATCTAACAAAATTCTTTTGAGCTTCATAGATTTCAAGACGAACTGGAAACCAAGATCGGTAATAAAAGGATCTCGACGCCTGCCAGCATTAATGTCGAATTTCCTCGAACATTCAAACTTTCTATGATCGAAGACACCACAATCGAAACATCTTATAGGGTCGCGAAAAACCATTGCCATATGCGAATAATCCCCACAGCGAAAGTAAAATTTCCTCCCTTTTTTGAATTGATCCATTTCTTAGTTTTGGTTGCTTGAGAGAAAACTTGAAAATGAGAAATTTTAGAATTCTTTACAACTGAGCATAAGAACGCGATGATGGAGGATCATGATCAATAAGAGAAAAAGAATGGAGATTACGTGATTAAGGAAGAGAAGACAAGATTAAAGAATAAGCTTGTGGAAACGAGTAAGAAACTTTTGCCATTGCTGCTTATTTTTCGAGTTAAATACTTCTTATTAATTCCTGTTTTTTTTATTTTAATATATATATATATATATATATTATAATAAATATCTATACGAAAATTTATAAAAGTGAAAAATAGGCATAAAGACAAACTTTAAAAAAAATTAGACTAAAGGACAACAAGTTTAATTTTTAAGCTAAAGGACAAACTTTGAAAAAAATTAGGTTGAAAGACAATGATAATCATAACTAGCATTTTGTATAGTGTAAAACTGAATATAATGCTAGTTATAACTAGCATTTTGTATAGTGTAAAAACTGAATATAATGGTAGTTTAACCAGCAATGTCCTTCAGTCTATTTTTTTTCAAAGTTTGTCCTTCAACCCAAAAATGAAACACGGTGTCCTTCAATCTAATTTTTTTTCAAAGTTTGTCCTTCTCCCTAATTCCCTCTTTATAAAATTAATAAAAAATGCATTTTGAAATTTTTGAAATTTAAATTTCCAGTAAAATTTTAGTTAATAATTTTGTAATTTGAGAATTTATTATTTAATTTTATAATTTATAACAATTTAGAAATCTATTTTTGATTTTTAGTTTATATTTAAATATCTTAAAAATAACAAATGTTTTCATTTTTATTTCAGCTGATAGTATAATGTGTTTTAATCTAATTTTATAAAATATAAAACATTGTTTATAATACATATATGTATTTATATAATTATTTATATGATTAGTTGATTTAAATACTATTTAAAAATAATATATAAATATGTAAAATATTTTGTTCCTGCTGAAAATATTATACCTATTAAACATTATGTATAAAATTATATTTCCATAATTTTAAGTAAATGTAAAGTAGTATTTAAATGGTAAACTCTATATATATATACACAAAAAATATTAATTAAAAAATATTAATGTTGAGTCATGCTCCATATAGTTGTATTTACATATATATTTTTTTCAAACACACACACACACATATCTACACAACCAATCGAAATTGTGAAAATTTATTTATATGTTGAAATCGTAACCTAATTAATAATATAATATATGAAATAAACATTATAAATATAGATTAATATTTATAACCATGTTAGAAGTATACCTTATAGCCAAAGCCTGTAAGTCTACCTTGAAGTTACGAAGTTTGCTCATTAAACCGATTTCCAATTCAGTAGAGTGCTAGTCCCTAAATCGTTGACCACCAGCCATCGAGTAACACTTGGTTTGATTTAAACTTAGAAAATTAAAGAGATGGAGTGTTAGTCCATGAGTTGATGGTTTTGATGACAACAACCTTAGAATAAGATTATAAAATTTAAATACTAACAATATAGTTTAGATATATATGTATATGCAGGATTTAACCATGCAGGTACCAAGAATGAAGACTGTACATTATAGAGATTCAAGATATCAAGATTGAAGACACATGAGTATCAATATTATCAAGAGTTTAAGATTTCAAGATAAGTATAGAGTCTAGAATTTTGTTAAAACTTCATAATAGCACTGAAATCTTCACTCCATTTTTCTTTTGGGATGGAACCCATTTCTACCTTTTTAGTGGCTTACAAACCCACGACAAGTAGCTTACAAACCTACGACAAGTGGCTTACAAACCCACGAACATCCTGGTTTTGTACAAGTTCTCGAGTCCTGACATGATGAGATATTCTGCAGGAAGAAAAACTACTTCAAAATGATTTTAAAAACTACTTCGGAATGATTTTCAAAACTGCTTTTCAAAATGTTTTAGCCTTAAAAATTATCTTTTCAAATGATTTTCAAAAAGATGTTTTAGCCTTAAATATTCTTGTTTTTAAACTTCTTTTATTTTTAACTATCTTTTAAATATAATATATTTATACTTAGATTTAAATACAAAATTATAGTAAAATTATATATATATTATTCTCTATATTTATATATGTATTTTAACTATAGTCAAGTATATTTGTAAAGTTTAAATTAGTTTTAATATAAGATAAAGGTTATTTTCAAAGAAAATCAAATCGTCCAAAATTGCTTTGGGATGTCGACATTCCTATGGTGACCATGTCGACATGGTGACAGTTGAGTTCAAAATTTAAATTTCAAAAGAAGTGTCTATTCGCCATAACTCTTCACGAATGGACATGACTGTTGTTCTTCTATAAATAGAGGTTAGTTTCAACGAATTTTTAATCAGTTTTTCTGGTTTTTCACCCCTCTTCTTCTTCCACATTTTCTTATTCAAAATCCTATCATTACTCTGCCGAAATCAACATTGAATCTAACTAGATCATCTCTGGTTTGATTCTCTATCACTATCTCAACAAGATCTAAGTGTTATTCAGAGTTATAGGCTTCTTTGTAATCTATCTAGCGAGAAAAGGTGTGATTGTAGCCTTGGAAATCAATCAAACGAGAAAAGGTGTGACTGTAGCCTTGGAAATCAATTGGGTGAACTTGTCACCCGTAAATCAAGTATCTCTACCCAGAGGATTGTGATTCTGGAGGGCGTACCTCATAGCCTTGAAACCGAGGGTTGTAATTGTTGAATTGCTTTTGAAAGGAAATCTGTACTTAGTTGTGCGGGACTGGATGTAGGGTAACCCCGAAATAGTATAAAATCCGGTGTGTTCTTTCCTTTACTGCATTTACTTTATTTCTGCATTTGTGTTTGCTTCTGTGATTATATCTGTGTCTGAATATTACATACATTTGTGTTCAAATTAACATAAATTCAAAAAGATTTAGTAATTTCTTAAAAACACTATTCACCCCCCCCCCCTCTAGTGTTATTCCTAGCCTTAAGATCCATATTTTGCATTCCTCTCATGGATTGGTTAATTTACTAAATCATCTGTATCTTTCTCATACGGTCTTCAAATTCAGCAAATGGATATACTACGCTGATCAGAAAAACGAGCCCGTCGCAATAGAACATATCTCGTCGTCAAATTCAGAAAGATATAAATGTGTGGTTCACAAAAATGGAGGAACAACAAAGTTAGAAAGATGGAATGCAAAAATTGGTACGCTTTACTATTATTTCATCTTTATTGTTGCATTTAGAAATATATATCTATGCATTTAGTTAGGTATAGAAATTTATCTCTTTTATAAGTTTTGATATTTTGGTCCATATATCGACACACCATAGTATAATTATCGTTATACAAGTCTAAATTTTTTAAAAAGTCTTTTAAAATTTGTTTTCTTTCAAATAAAATCTACAACTAATTTATTACAACTATACTAAGTAGAAAAGCATACATTCATTCATGATTTCAACTTTTCTAATTTTATTTTTACTTCTCATACTCTATTTCTTTTAAGATACTAATTTTATATCTTTAAAAAATTAGTAGAATGTATTTAGAATGTTAGAATAAAGCTCTATTTATACATTTCTTCAATTAATAAGATTGCACCACATCACATGACTGGAATTTTAGATAGCATTTCTAAAATGCTTCTTTTCTTCTGTAATGTTTTGAAAGTACTGCAAATTCGTTTTTATAGCATTTCTGTGCTTTGAAACGCTGTAGAGTTTTAGAAACTTTACACAGCATTTGCTAAAAGCTACAGTTTCTATTTTATAATGTTTTGAATATATTTTATTGCAAAAACTTTTTATAGCATTCTGTAAATGTTGTCTTTTCTGTTTGAAATTTTTAAATTATAAAAAAAATGATATTTAAACTAAGTATTTTTCTCTATTCTTTTTAGAGTTATTTTCTAACTTATATTAGAATATTTAAAAAGTAATTTCATGTTTAAATATTTTTTTAATTAATTAAATTTTTTAATGTAAGAAGCCTTAATGTAACACATGTTTATTTTTGTTTTTCAATCTTTATTATTTTATTTAATATTTCATTACGATATTTTTTAAATTTAAAAGATGTTTAAACATGTTTCTAAATATTTAAATCAATAATAATTTGATATAAAGGTTTTAATTAGTAAGTTAAGAACTTGGAAGTTTGGATTCTTAAAAAAATCAACCAAGTTAATAAAAAATCATTTTAAATAAATTAAATAATTAGGGTATTAATTTAAAAAAACATATTTGATCATATATGCAGTTTAAAGTCCATATTTCTTATCAATTTGATTTTGATATTGAGTGTGATTACTACCTTTCATGAATATGTTATAGTTTTAATACCATTTATTACCTTTAAACTCTTTCTTTACAACTCTTTCAGTCCCATTCATTAGTTTCCTTAACTTAAGTCTAGTAATTGGTGTGTTTTACCTTTGTTTGGTTGAAGTGTTTTATAATAAATAGTTTGATATATGTATACATACATAGACACACACACACACACACACACACATATATATATGCTTGTCAATTAGATATTACTTATCACTCATGTTTATCTTATAATCTGAATGTCACTTACCGTAGTATATATATCATCATATCATTCTGCATATTATTATTATTTTACTTCATTATCATTTTGTTTCATATTACATATCATTATGCATCCTATTTCATATCACATTTCATTGCATATTACATCATAAATTACATTGCATGAAATATCATAATCATTTGCATCACAAGTTGCACTTCATTCTGCATATCATCTCATGCTACATTGCATATGTCATACATTTCATACTGCATTATAAACTACATATTGCATACATGTATACATAACAAGTGTATTTTATTTAGGAGGAGTTTGTAGTATTGTCTTATAATATAGGATTATTAGTTTTTGATGTTTTGATTGACTTGTTTGACTTGATTGACTTGTTTGACTTGTTTGACTTGATTGACTTGTTTGACTTGTTTGACATGATTGGTTTTGATGAGTGTGTTGAAATATACTTAATAAATAATTTATGTTCTTATATTTGATTTCTAACTATTATAAGCATTACATACATTCTTAGTTAGGATAGTTAGTAATTTAGGACTAAGTTCTAGTTTTTAGAGTTAAGTGTTGATTATTTATGATAACACTATCATTATAATCACATGTTATATAGTATTAGTTTAAGGGGGAGTTTTATAGTTTTATGGTTTTAGGATGGTTTTTGTTGTTGACAAAGGGGGAGAAATATAAAATAGGGTAGTTAGGCATAGTTTAAGGGGGAGTTATTAGTTTTAGGGGGAGTTATTAGGATAGAAGTAATATTTTATAAACAAAGGTTGTCATCGTCAAAAAGGGGGAGATTGTTAGTCCATGAGTTGATGGTTTTGATGACAACAACCTTAGAATAAGATTATAAAATTTAAATACTAACAATATAGTTTAGATATATATGTATATGCAGGATTTAACCATGTAGGTACCAAGAATGAAGACTGTACAGTATAGAGATTCAAGATATCAAGATTGAAGACACATGAGTATCAAGATTATCAAGAGTTTAAGATTTCAAGATAAGTATAGAGTCTAGAATTTTGTTAAAACTTCATAATAGCACTGAAATCTTCACTCCATTTTTCTTTTGGGATGGAACCCATTTCTACCTTTTTAGTGGCTTACAAACCCACGAAAAGTAGCTTACAAACCTACGACAAGTGGCTTACAAACCCACGAACATCCTGGTTTTGTACAAGTTCTCGAGTCCTGACATGATGAGATATTCTGCAGGAAGAAGCTTGCAAAACTACTTCAAAATGATTTTCAAAACTACTTCGGAATGATTTTCAAAACTGCTTTTCAAAATGTTTTAGCCTTAAAAATTATCTTTTCAAATGATTTTCAAAAAGATGTTTTAGCCTTAAATATTCTTGTTTTTAAACTTCGTTTATTTTTAACTATCTTTTAAATATAATATATTTATACTTAGATTTAAATACAAAATTATAGTAAAATTATATATATATTATTCTCTATATTTATATATGTATTTTAACTATAGTCAAGTATATTTGTAAAGTTTAAATTAGTTTTAATATAAGATAAAGGTTATTTTCAAAGAAAATCAAATCGTCCAAAATTGCTTTGGGATGTCGACATGCCTATGGTGACCATGTCGACATGGTGACAGTTGAGTTCAAAATTTAAATTTCAAAAGAAGTGTCTATTCGCCATAACTCTTCACGAATGGACATGACTGTTGTTCTTCTATAAATAGGGGTTAGTTTCAACGAATTTTTAATCAGTTTTTCTGGTTTTTCACTCCTCTTCTTCTTCCACATTTTCTTATTCAAAATCCTATCATTACTCTACCGAAATCAACATTGAATCTAACTAGATCATCTCTGGTTTGATTCTCTATCACTATCTCAACAAGATCTAAGTACTATTTAGAGTTATAGGCTTCTTTGTAATCTATCTAGCGAGAAAAGGTGTGATTGTAGCCTTGGAAATTAATCAAGCGAGAAAAGGTATGATTGTAGCCTTGGAAATTAATTGGGTGAACTTGTCGCCCGTAAATCAAGTATCTCTACCCAGAGGATTGTGATTCTGGAGGGTGTACCTCGTAGTCTTGAAACCGAGGGTCGTAATTGTTGAATTGCTTTTGAAAGGAAACCCGTACTTAGTTGTGCGGGACTGAATGTAGGGTAACCCCGAACTAGTATAAAATCCGGTGTGTTCTTTCCTTTACTTCATTTACTTTATTTCTGCATCTGTGTTTGCTTCTGTGATTATATTTGTGTCTGAATATTGCATACATTTGTGTTCAAATTAACTTAAATTTAAAAAGATTTAGTAATTTCTTAAAAACACTATTCACCCCCCTCTAGTGTTATTCCTAGCCTTAAGATCCATATTCTGCATTCCTCTCGTGGAGGAGTTCGGGCAGATTTAGAGGGGATATGGAGGCTAAAACACTATAAGAAAAGCTGAAAATAGCGACAAACATCAGCGATAGAATTTTTCGTTGCTAAATTTGCAATGGATTTGCAAGTGATTTGCAAGAGATAATTTAAGTTTTTTCTATTTCAAACTTTTTTATATTATCGTCGACCACTATTTATATCCGCCACTAAACCGTTGCAAAATGCGTCAATTTACCGACGAATATATTTTAACTCTAAATTCCATTGCAAATTGAGGCATATTATCGACGGTAGAATTTCAAAGTTATTTTGCGGTTTATTTCCAAGAAATTTGCAAGGGTCGCTTATTTTTAAATATAAAATTTTGGGAGGCTTATCTGATTTAAACTAGATGAATTTTGCAATATTCATATTTAATAATTAATAACTAATGATTAATAGTTAATAATTAAATAGTAATGTTTAATAATTAATTTTTATTGATTAATAATCGTTAATAAATAATTTATAATTAATAATAAATATTAAATAATTACCATTAATAATTATTAATTAATAACAAAAATTAAATAATTACTATTAATAGTAAATAAATAAATAATACTATTTAATAATTAATGTCAATTAATTATAATTACTATTAAATAATTAAGAGGTAAAAATTAATAATTAAGACTAACATTTACTGTTTAATATAATTTAGTTTTAATAATCAATGATTAATAAGTAATCTTTAATAATCAAGAAGTAATATTCATTATTTAGTATTTAATGTTTAATTATTATAATTGATAATCATATTTAATATGATTTAGTTCAAAAAATTTAAAATTTTCTAAAATAAATTTAAAATTATTCATAAAGTTTAAATATAAAATTTTGAAGCTTTCATAAAATTCAGAAACAAATTTTTTAAATAAAACTGAAATTTTGTAAAATGTTCAAAATTTTAGACAATTCCAAATGTTAAAGAATTACAAAATTCGAAAAATACAAACATTATCTTGTAAATTATTACTTCCATGCGCCTTTACAGGTTTTCAAATGTAATTATCTTCTTTGACATGTACAAGTTTTGAATATCTTTACAATTGATTAAAATGTTATAATAATTAATAATTAGTAATTTATAATTAATAGTTAATAATTTATAAGTGCATTCTTATGCAACACGAAAGGGGCATACGAAAAGGACATTTGAAAGAGGTATGAAAAGGGAATGGTTCGTGAAATGAGAATGTATTCTTGTGTTACAAAATCGAAATTCTAAATGGGGCATTTTAATTGTCTTGTTATAAATAATTGTGTTTGTTATTGTATTTTTGCTTTAAAATTTTAAATTAATACTGTTAAATAAATTTATTTTATTTATAAATTATGAAATTATAAAAAGGCAATAAAAAGATAATTTTTATTACATACTAGTAGTTCGAAATATAAATACAATACTTGTTTGTAATAAATAATCAATAAGTAATAAATAATAATAATAATTAATGAAATATTAATAATAAATAATAATTAGATAAATAACCATGAATAATAATAATTAAATATTAATATATAATACTAACTACTGTTAAATAATAATAATTTCAAATATGAAATAATCCCTATTAATAATTAGTAACTAATAATTAATTAATAATTAAAAATTCAATAATCACTAATAAATGAATAATATTTAACTATTCATTAATAATTTTTAAATAATAGTTACAATTAAATAATAGTAACTAATAATTAAAAATAAATATTTTATAAAAAATAAAAATTAATTAAATAAAAATAAAATAATATTAATTAAAAGCTAAAAATTAAAATTGAATAATTATAATAATTAATAATTAAAATTAAACAATAATAATTAATACTTAAAAATTTATAATAAATAATAATTAGATAAATAACACTTAAAAATTAATAATTAATAATTAATAATTATAATAATTACTATTAAATAATTAATAATACTTAGACAATTAAGAAATAATTTTTAATAATAAATTTTTAATAATTAATTATTACTATTAAATAATTTCTATTAAATAATATATAATTAATAATTAAAATTGATATTTAGTAACTAATAATTAATAAGCAATTAATATTTAATAATTATTAAGTAATATCTAATATTTGGTGATTGGTGTTTAATAATTATATTTAATATTTCAAAAAAATTAGAATTTTCTAAAATAAATTTGAAAAATTCATAAAATCAAGAAAAAAAATTTGAAATTTTTTAAAAATTCAAAAATAAAATTTATAATAATGTTGTTATTACTCTCATTTCGATAATCCTTATAATAAGTGGTTAATGCAATAGGTTTCCGTTGTTTAACACCCTCTTTTCCCCATAAATTTTCATTTCCTGCTTTAACCATCTTTCCTTAACCCTACCTAAATCCCACAAAATAATCCCAAGACAAATTCAATTTCCGTTTCTCAACTTTCTCTCCCTTATGTAACAAACCCGTATTTTCAGCAATTATTTTTAAATAAAATTTATTTGAAACTTTGATTTTAAATCATTTAAAAATTGAAAAATTGGAATTTTATAATATATTTTTGGGATTTGTTGAGAATTATTTTTCCAAATATATTAAAATAAAGATTTTTCTGAAATTTAAATTTTTGGTCAACTTTGGTCAAAGTTTGACTCTCTGTTGAAAATTTTAAATTTGAATTTTAAATTTTTATTCTTTTTCTTTGAAGCTGGACGTGATTCTAACATTTTCTCTGCTTTTCGTTTCGTTAAATTTCGATTTATACTTTTCAAATCCGCAAAGTTTCAGCGTTTTACACGCAATTATTTTCCGTATTTTTTTCCTATTTTTAATTGGGTTTTGGGCTAGATTTGGTCATGATTTGGTTTGATTATTTGTTGATGGGCCTTGGCTAATGGGCTAGGTTAACCAAGAGACATCTATTTGCCTATTCATTTCTGTAAAGACATCTCTTTAGAAATCACGAACAAAACTTCTTCCTGACTTCTGACTTCTCACTTTCTTCTTCCTGCTCAGAAGTTTTACAGTAATTTTTCTCCTTCTTTTTTTTCAATTTTTCTCATTTTTGTTTCCTCCCATCTCTCAACTATTTTCGGCCAACACCCTTGCCATCACCCTTCCCTTCTCCTTGCCGCCATCACCAAGTTGATCGGCCATCATCTCCATAGGCCGAACCTCCTCATCATCAAACCATGGCCGACCACCAAACCGTTGCCGATCTCCTTCCTCCCATTTCTCTTCCTATTTGCTTCGGCTTTAACATATCCAAACCCTTCCACTTCCCTAGTTTTGGCTGTGACCATCCCTTCCTCTTGACAAACCATTGCCGTGACCTTTGACTTGCCTTCCCTTGTGTTACACCATGGCCGAACCCAACCATTCACCTATGGCCGAACCAAAAGCACTTGCCCAAGCCTTTTTGCCTTCCATTGCCTTTCCTTCATTTTCCTTGACCATAGCCGAGCCTTGTTGCCTCCTAGCTGTGCCATTTCCCTAGTGGTTTAGCCCATGAACTCATCATGGCCGAGCACAAGTTGATGTGGCCGAGCCTACTTTTGTTTTGATTAGCCCATTTGCTTTGTGTTTTATTTATTTTTCATGTACAATTAATTGCTTATATATATATATATATTGTTTTCTTCTAAGATTTAGATTTGGGTTCTACTTCCACTCGAGCTTGATTCGTGTTTGTCGTGCCTTTTCGGAGTTGTCTTGTTGTTTGAATTATCATCTCTAGCCAAAGAAGATGAGTTTATCACTCTCGACTACGTACTTGTATTCTAATGAATTGATGACATATGAACTGTAGTGATATGCATATAATGTTAGTAGTCTCATATATGCCTGTGATATGTTATTATATGATGTTATCACCTGATGTTATACCTGTTTTATCACATGACATGATATGTTATGTTATTCTATTCATTTTTATATTCTGTTTCTCACACTGCAAGTTTCCTCACTATGGGTTGAAATGGTACATACCAGAATGGACTTTAGAATAGGGAAAAATCGTTACGAGCTGAAATGATAGGCTCGAGCGATTTTTATTTGACTTGGGATTGCGGGTTTGAAATGATAAAACCTGGGAATTTTAATACATTACGAATTGAAATGATACATATCCGTATCACTTGACCGAGGTTAGAAAATATTTTACAGACTCCGTGGTTAGTTTTAAAATAATTTTTCTGAAAGTACTAAGTATTTTGGATTTTAAAATATATGAATTTTTTTAACTTAAATAAAATTAAATGATTTTTAAAAAGAAAATTTACATATTGATTTTCTATAAGCTAAAATTTTCTTATAAGTTAAAAAAGGATTTAAATTGTAACTTAAGATTTTATTTATGATATAATATTTAATTTAACTTAATTCAATTTGATTTAAAGATATGGAATTTCAAACTAACCTAGTAAGATGAATTTTATTTATGTAATGGTATATTTTAAATAAAAATAATAATAATTTCTTTACTATAATAATAAATTTAAGTTAATAATGTACTTTTAACTTAATATTTGGGAAATACAGTTTTTATTGGATATTATAGTAATAAATTTTATTTAATTAAAATCATAGTTTATTTAATATATAAATAGATAATTTTGTAAAATAAATAGACTTTTATAAAATGGCTATGATAAAAATTGAAGATATTATGTTTTTAAAATATTATAGTAGAAAATGTAACATTTCCAAAATGTTATGGTTTCTTAAGGTTATGGTTTGAAATGCTACTATTTCTAAAGTGTTATGGTTTTTAAAATATTATGTTTTCAAAGTGTTATAACCAAGTGTACAAATTTGAAAGTGTTACAACTTTGGAAATGAATATTATTTTAAAAGAATAATGATATCGGATTTAAATGGTTTTGAAATAATATGTTTTGATAATATAAACCATTTGAAATTAAATAACCACGGGTTATAATAATGGTTGGTTGTTAAAGAGACCGGGATCGGATATTGTCATACTCTCTGCCAATACCAAAAACCACTTTAACAACCGTGTACACGGTGGAAATTCCATAATGAAGTAGGATGGTGGTGACGTTCTATTGAGGTTTTCACGTGGACCCAACTCCCGTGAGTTGGCATAAGGTGGCTAAAACAAGAGCGATTCTCGGGCCAAGTGAGGTAGCTCCTCCAATCGGACACACTTCTTCGATTGCCATTCTATTACTTTGTGAATGATTTGGTGCGCACCTTTGATTTGGGAGTGTGGCTCGAGGTGGGCGGTAGTGGCTGCTATGGGTTACCACCAGCCCGGATGCGTAATTGGTATATCTACCCTGGCATTGCCTAGTTGTGTCGTGTCACCTACCCTAGCGCGCCTTCTACGAGTTTGTTCTGTACCATACCTATGGAGTGCCCTCCGATAAGCCCAGTTTACGGGAAGTTACGGTACTGTATAGACTATGGGAATATATAAAATGTGTTAAAGGGGATATGGGTAATGCCTTAACGCTATTTTAATAGTTTATTTTACTTTAGACATTATTATAATAGCGTATATTACTACATAGTAGATATTTTAACGGATCCTTAAAGGATGGGCGATCCCAAGCATCCTTCAAGTTATTGATGCATTTCTATTACATTTCACTTGAGTTGATTTACATTTTATAAGTATGTATGTCCTGAATCGAGTGTTTTGTGTTTTGCTTTACGCTCGGGTCAGCCTGAGTACCACAGCCTTGGATTCATCTTTTGGAGCTAGAGATCTGCCGGAGATTTAGTTATATATCTATTTCTATTTCAGTTATTTCCATTCAGCCTTTGCTTTTGTATTAGTGGACTTATGTATTTGGATTTCCAGTTGTGTTTGCTTTCAGACTCTAGTATTATGTATTTGTTTTGAGACTATGTATGTAGTAGCTTCATGAACTACTATGTTTATTTTTATTCCACTGCGAGTTATTCTGATATTATGTGTTTGTGATTGATTTTATTTGCTCCAAAATTTATTAACAATCTGTTGTTTTGAATTATTCAAGTCCGACATGTGTGGTTTTATTGTCGATTTGAATGATCCAAAATAGCGGGATGTTACATTTGGTATCAGAGCTTTGGTTTTAGGCAAACCTTAGCCTGCGGAGCAAAAACTCATTAGAGATAGGGTAGAAATACCCTAGAATGAGTGAAATCAATCTTAGAATCATTTCTTTGTGGGAGAATGTAGTTTTCAATATAAAATGGTTTTCAAATGATTTTAAAGGATTTTAAAAGATTATTTTGGATATAAATTTTTTTCTTGTTTTAAAATCTCATTTTTCTTAACTTCATTCCTTTCCGCATCCACCTTGTTTAATAGAGTTCTTTGGTTAGGATTTCCATTCTAGTTGAATCTTGTCTTTTGTCTTCCTCCTTTACCTTTGTCCTAAAATTCATTCTTGATTTTTCCAGGATGAATCGTAGGAATGCCAGAGGTCGGGGTCGTGGTGTTGCCTCAATTCCAGAGCCGGTTGCACCCATTAGGTTCACCACTCTCTGTAAGGAGTTCACTCAGCTTGGTGGTACCAAGTTTTCTGGATCAGAGACCATCATTGAGGATCAGTAGTGACTGAGGAGTTTAGAGAGGATTTTTACTGGTTTGGAGATCACCGATGCTCAGAAGCGTCAGTTAGCAGCTTAGCAATTGGAGGAGGCAGCCCAGGATTGGTGGGAGTCTGTTACGACTCACACTGTTGAGGAAAATATTTCTTGGGAGCAGTTTGGGTATCATCTTGAGTTGGTTTTTGGTTTGGTTCAGCTTTTCTCTCTTTGGAATCTTTCTTAAGTTTGGATATCTTATTTCAGGGAGGCTTTTGTGGCAAAGTGGATGCCCGAAGCCGGGAAATCTCAGCTACACAGGTAGTTTATGGATCTTAAGTAGGGGAATATGTCCTTTTTTGAGTATGAGCGGAAGTTCAATGAACTTTCCAAGTTTGGTCCTAGCCTGATTGATACCCCTCTTAAGAAGAATGAGAAGTTTATAGCTGGAGCTCACCCAGAGTATTATGATCGTCTCATTTCTCATGTGCATAGCCCTTTTACTGGATTGATGGATATGGCTATCAAATATGAGAACCCCACTTCTAAGGAAGCTTCTATTGCTCATGCCCCTTCATCTCAGCCTTTTTCTGGTAACTCTAAGAACAAAAAGCCTAACTTTCATCGGCAGAAGAAGAATTGGCATAAGACTCCAGGTTTGGGATCTTCTTCTTCTCAGAGGTAGCCTATTGATCTTTCTTCCATCACTTGTTTCAAGTGCGATCAGAAGGGTCACTATGCCAACAGTTTTCTAGCATCTGCCAGCGCCACCATTCCTCCACCTTAGGATACCAGGAACAACCTCTGTCATGTCTATTTGCAGCCTGGCCATTTCAAGAAGGATTGTCTCTTGTATCAGAAGGGCAAGACATCTGGAGTCTTTGCCATGACTTCTTCCACTCATGCTCCGCCTACTCCACCTGCTCCTAGTGATACCCAAGGTACTCTCCAGGGCACCTTTACTTTGTTTAATTTTCCTATTCATGTTTTATTTGACACCGGAGCTTCACATAGCTTCATTTCTGTGGATCTTTGTGATAAGTTTGAGCATCTCCTTTCACCTGAGTATGCAACTGTACCTTTGTGTGTTTCAAATCCTATTGGTGGTCCCGTGAACCTTAGTAGGATTTGTAACCAAGTGAAGCTCCTCTATTTTGACCATCGTTTTTTGGTAATTTCTATGTTCTTGGTTTCGATGCTTTTGATATATTGTTTGGAGGAGATTGGCTGAAGAATCATGAAGCCGTTATCTTTTGTAAAGCCCAAACTGTTTCTCTTGTTGATGATCGGGGTAATCCTTTGGTGATTCAGTGCGGTATACCTCAGGACTATGCTGGTAGTTTTATCTTTTCTCTGGATTCTTCTTCTGATGATCTTGATTCAACTCATGTGGTTCAACACTACCCCGATGTATTTGGTGAAGTCACTTCTTTACCTCCTGAGCGGGAAATCGATTTCCGTATTGATCTTATTCCTGGAGCTTGACCTATAATTCCTCCTTCCAGAAGAATGGCACCATGCGAGAAGGTTGAGTTAAGGAAACAAATTGAGGACTTGTTTTCCAAGGGTCTGATCAGACCTAGTCATTCCGAATGGGGAGCAACAGTGGCTTTCGTCACTAAGTCTGATGGTTCTTTAAGGATGTGTGTTGATTATAGGGAGCTGAACAAGCTCACTATGAAAAACAGATATCCTATGCCTCGTATCAATGATATGTTCGATCAGCTTTATGGAGCTACTGTATTCTCTCAGCTTGATCTTGCCACAGGTTTCCACCAATTCAGAGTTGCCGAGGAAAGTATTCCTAAGACTGCTTTCCGTACTGAGAATGGTTTCTATGAATGGTTATTTATGCCTTTTGGTCTGACTAATGCCCCAGCTTTCTTTGTTGATCTTATGAATCGGGTCTTTCATGATGTTCTTAACCAATTTGTTCTAGTCTTCGTCGATGATATTCTTGCCTTCTCTAAGTCTGAGGAGGAGCATGAAGCACATTTGAGTTTTGTCCTTGGAACTCCTAGGAATCATCAGTTGAAGGCTAAATTCTCAAAATGTCATTTCTGGAAGGATGAAGTCCGATTTCTTGGGCATATTGTTTCTGGTAATGGGGTTTCTGTTGATCCAGTTAAGATCGCTGCGATTAATGTAAGTCTACCTTCTTTCGTCTTTCTTCTGTAATCTAATCATTCTATCTTTCTTAGTAGTTCTTATTTTTCCCTATACTATTTCAGGATTGGGAAATTCCTAGGACTCCATCTGATATCCGTAGTTTTCTGGGCCTTGCCAGTTATTATCGGAGATTCATTGAGAATTTTTCTCGAATTGTTGCACCTCTCACTGCTTTGACTCGTAAGAATGCTAAGTTTAAATGGAATGATAAGTGTGAAGCTGCATTCAATGAGTTAAAGTGCAAGCTTACTTCCGCACCAGTTCTTATCGTTCCAAATGGAAATGAGGGATTAACGGTATACACTAATGCTAGTCGTGAAGGTTTGGGAGCTGTTCTGATGTAGGATGGGAAGGTTATTGCTTATGCCAATCGTCAGTTGAAGACCCATGAAGCCAATTATGCTGCTCATGATTTGGAATTGCTTGCTGTGGTTTTTGCTTTAAAGCTTTGGAGGCATCATCTTTTGGGAACTAAGTTTGAGCTCTTTACGGATCATTAGTCTTTGAGGTATATTTTCACCCAGAAGGATTTGAATCAGAGACAAGTTAGGTGGCTTGAGTTCCTTGCTTCTTATGACCTCGACATCAACTATACCCCTGGAAAAGCTAATGTTGTGGCTGATGCTTTGAGTTGGAAGAAGGCGATGTTGTGTCAGCTTGTCGTTTCTTCTTCTCCTCTTATGGATCATATCATTGCTAAGTAGAATGAGGATAAGATGCTTAGGCTTATTAAGGAGAATGTTCGTAGCAGGGTTGGTGGTAGTAGTCAGGATGGTAGTGGAGCTCAGATCAATGATAGAGGGATTTTGAGGATTAATAATCGGATTTGTGTCCCGAATGTCGACGGATTGAGGCAGGAGTTACTTTGGAAAAATCATCGATCCAGACTTTCTATTCATCCATGTGTGACGAAGATGTATCAGGATATGAAGAAGCTTTATTGGTGGAAGGGTATGAAGTATGATATCTCCATTTTTGTGAGTAGGTGTGCGACTTGTCAACAAATCAAGGCCGATCATCAGAAGACCCCTGGATTATTGCAGCCCCTCGAGGTTCCAAATTGGAAATGGGAACAAGTTTTAATGGATTTTATTGATGGATTATCAAGGACTAGGAGGGCTAATGAGAGTATTTGGGTTATTGTGGATAGATTGACCAAGTCAGCTCATTTCATTCCGGTCAGGTCTACCCGTTCTGCTTCGAGTTTGGCTGAGATTTATGTAAGAGAGATTGTCCGTCTTCATGGGGTTCCTATCAGTATTGTTTGTGATAGAGATCCCATCTTTACCAGCCAGTTTTGGAAAGCTTTTCAGGAATCTTTAGGTACTCACCTGAATCTGAGCACTGCTTACCATCTGTAGACCGACGGTCAAACAGAAAGAGTGAATCAGATTCTGGAGGATCTTCTTCGTGCCTGTGTCCTTGATTATGGAGGATCTTGGGAGGATCATCACCATCTCGTTGAATTCACCTATAACAACAGTTATCAGGTTTAATCTCAAATCTTCTATTTTAATCTTATCTTAATCCCTTATCTATCTCATTTCATCTTTTGAATTCAGGCTAGTATTGCAATGTCTCTGTTTGCTGCTCTTTACGGACGACCTTGCAGATCCCCACCTTATTGGATTGAATCCGGTAATCGTTTGGTTCTTGGTCCTGATATGATTCTGGAGGCTTCAGAGAGAGTTGAGGAGATTAAGAGGAAGATGAGGAGTGCTCAGGATAGGCAGAAGAAGTACACTGATCGGCATAGGAGGAGTTTGGAGTTTTCTGTTGGTGATCAGGTTTTCCTTAAGGTCTCTCCCTTAAGGAATGTGATTCGGTTTGGTCAGAGAGGGAAGCTTGCTCCTAGGTTCATTGGTCCTTTCCACATCTTAGAGAGAGTTGGTTCTTTAGCTTATCGTTTGGATTTGCCTGAGAAGCTTTCTGGAGTGCATAATATATTCCATGTTTCGCATCTTCGTCGGTATCTTCATGATCCATATTTGATTGTCTAGCCTTCCGCTCTCGAGAGTTTGGATATTGAGCCAAACCTTATTGTCGAGAGGAAGCCACTTTATATTATCAATAGAGGTACGAAGCAGCTGAGAAGGAAATCTGTCAACCTGGTCAAAGTGCAGAGGAGTACATATGATCGGGATTGTACCTGGGAGACGGAGGAGAGCATGCGTGCTTCAAATCAAGAATTGTTTTTCAGGTACTATTAGTTATTCTATCTAATCTTCCTTTGTTTTTTCCATGTCTCGTTCCTTATCGAGGATGAAAATTTTTGAGTGGGGGAGAGTGTAACGACCCGTAATTTCAGCAATTATTTTTAAATAAAATTTATTTAAAACTTTTATTTTAAATCATTTAAAAATTGAAAAATTGGAATTTTATAATGTATTTCTGGGATTTGTTGAGAATTATTTTTCCAAATATATTAAAATAAAATTTTTTCTGAAATTTAAATTTTTGCTCAACTTTGGTCAAAGTTTGACTTTCGGTTGAAAATTTTAAATTTTTATTCCTTTCTTTGAAGTTGGACGTGATTCTAACATTTTCTCTGCTTTTCGTTTTGTTAAATTTCGATTTATACTTTTCAAATCTGCAAAGTTTCAGTGTTTGACATGCAATTATTTTCCGTATTTTTTTTCCTATTTTTAATTGGGTTTTGGGCTAGATTTGGTCATGATTTGGTTTGATTATTTGTTGATGGGCCTTGGCTAATGGGCTAGGTTAACCAAGAGACATCTATTTGCCTATTCATTTCTATGAAGACATCTCTTTAGAAATCACGTACAAAACTTCTTCCTGACTTCTGACTTCTCACTTTCTTCTTCCTGCTCAGAAGTTTTACAGTAAGTTTTCTCCTTCTTTTTTTTTTCAATTTTTCTCATTTTTGTTTCCTCCCTCCTCTCACCTATTTTCGGCCAACACCCTTGCCATCACCCTTCCCTTTTCCTTGCCTCCATCACCAAGTTGATCGGCCATCATCTCCATAGGTCGAACCTCCTCATCATCAAACCATGGTCGACCACCAAACCCTTGCCGATCTCCTTCCTCACCTTTCTCTTCCTATTTGCTTCGGCCTTAACATATTCACACCCTTCCACTTCCCTAGTTTTGGTCATGACTATCCCTTCCTCTTACCAAACCATTGCTATGACCTTTGACTTGCCTTCCCTTGTGTAACACCATGGACGAACCCAACCATTCACCTATGGCCGAACCAAAAGCACTTGCCAAAGCCTTTTTGCCTTCCATTTCCTTGCCTTCATTTGCCTTGACCATAGCCGAGCCTTGTTGCCACCTAGCTGTGCCATTTCCCTAGTGGTTTAGCCTATGAACTCATCATGGCCGAGCACAAGTTGATGTGGCCGAGCCTATCCCTATGATGGATGAGCCTACTAGTGTTTCGATTACCCATTTGCTTTGTGTTTTATTTATTTTTCATGTATAATTAATTGCTTATATATATTTTTTGTTTGCTTCTAAGATTCAGATTTGGGTCTATTTCCACTCGAGCTTGATTCGTGTTTGTCGTGCCTTTTCAGAGTTGTCTTGTTGTTTGAATTATCATCTCTAGCCAAAGAAGGTGAGTATATCACTCTCGACTACGTACTTGAATTCTAGTGAATTGATGACATATGAACTGTAGTGATATGCATATGATGTTAGTAGTCTCATATATACCTGTGATATGTTATTATATGATGTTATCACCTGATGTTATACATGTTTTATCACATGACATGATATGCTATGTTATTCTATTCGTTTTTATATTCTGTTTCTCACACTGCAAGTTCCCTCACTATGGGTTAAAATGATACATACCCGAACGGACTTTAGAATAGGGAAAAATCGTTACGAGCTGGAATGATTGGCTCGAGCGATTTTTATTTGACTTGGGATTGCGGGTTTGAAATGATCAAACCCCAGAATTTTAATACATTACGGATTGAAATGATACATATCCGTATCACTTGACCGAGGTTAGAAAATATTTTACAGACTCCGTGGTTAGTTTTAAAATAATTTTTCTAAAAGTACTAAGTATTTTGGATTTTAAAATATATGAACTTTTTAACTTAAATAAAATTAAATGATTTTTAAAAAGAAAATTTATATATTGATTTTCTATAAGCTAAAATTTTCATATAAGTTAATAAATGATTTAAATTGTAACTTAAGATTTTATTTATGATATAATATTTAGTTTAACTTAATACTTCAATTTGATTTAAAAATATGGAATTTAAAACTAGCCTAGTAAGATGAATTTTATTTATGTAATGGTGTATTTTAAATAAAAATAATAATAATTTCTTTACTATAATAATAAATTTAAGTTAATAATGTACTTTTAACTTAATATTTGGGAAATACAGTTTTTATTGGATATTATAGTAATAAATTTTATTTAATTAAAATCATAGTTTATTTAATATATAAATAAATAATTTTGTAAAATAAATAGACTTTTATAAAATGGCTATGATAAAAATTGAAGATATTATGTTTTAAAAATGTTGTAGTAGAAAATGTAACATTTCCAAAATGCTATGGTTTCTTAAGGTTATGGTTTGAAATGTTACTATTTCTAAAGTGTTATGGTTTTTAAAATATTATGTTTTCAAAGTGTTATAAGAAGTGTACAAATTTGAAAGTGTTACAACTTTGGAAATGAATATTATTTTAAAAGAATAATGATATCGGATTTAAATGGTTTTGAAATAATATGTTTTGATTTGAATATAAACCATTTGAAATTAAATAACCATGGGTTATAATAACGGTTGGTTGTTAAAGAGACCGGGATCGGATATTGTCGTACTCTCTGCTAATACCGAAAACCACTTTAACAACCGTGTACGCGGTGGAGATTCCATAATGAAGTAGGATGGTGGTGATGTTCTATTGAGGTTTTTACATGGACCCAACTCCCGTGAGTTGGCATAAGGTGGCTAAAACAGGAGCGATTCTCGGGCCAAGTGAGGTAGCTCCTCCGATCGGACACACTTCTTTGATTGCCATTCTATTACTTTGTGATTGATTTGGTGCACACCTTTGATTTGTGAGTGTGGCTCGAGGTGGGCGGTAGTGGCTGCTATGTGTTACCACCAGCCCGGATGCGTAATTGGTATATCTACCCTGGCATTGCCTAGTTGTGTCGTGTCACCTATCCTAGTTCGCCTTCTACGAGTTTGTTCTGTACCATACCTATGGAATGCCCTCTGATAAGCCCAGTTTACGGGAAGTTGCGGTACTGTATAGACTATGGGAATATATAAAATGTGTTAAGGAGGATATGGGTAATGCCTTAATGCTATTTTAATAGTTTATTTTACTTTAGAGATTATTATAATAGTGTATATTATTACATAGTAGATATTTTAACGGATCCTTAAAGGATGGGCGATCCCAAGCATCCTTTAAGTTATTGATGCATTTCTATTATAGTTCACTTGAGTTGATTTAAATTTTATAAGTATGTATGTCCTAACTCGAGTGTTTTGTGTTTTGCTTTACGCTCGGGTCAGCCTGAGTACCACAGCCTTAGATTCATCTTTTGAAGATAGAGATCTACCGAAGATTTAGTTATCTATCTATTTCTATTTCAGTTATTTCCATTCAGCCTTTGCTTTTGTATTAGTGGACTTATGTATTTGGATTTCCAGTTGTATTTGCTTTTTGAATATGGTATTATGTATTTGTTTTGAGACTATGTATGTAGTAGCTTCATGAACTACTATGTTCATTTTTATTCCACTGCGAGTTATTCTGATATTCTGTGTCTGTGATTCTGTGATTGATTTTATTTGCTCCAAAATTTATTAACAATCTGTAGTTTTGAATTATTCAAGTCCGACATGTGTGGTTTTATTGTCGATTTGAATGGTCCAAAATAGTGGGATGTTACACCTTAATACCCTAATCGCAATTTCAATAGCACCGCAAAATCCCCTTTCTCCAATATCTTCATATCCGCCACAATCGCAATCCAAGCTCCATATTGAATCACGATTTCAGTTTAAACATCCAATTGAAACAAAACCAATATAGATTTAGTTCAGCATCTCGATATGAATTCAACAATCAAACGGGAAAAAAGAAGGGGAATAGTAAGAGAAGCGGCAGCATACCTAAATTGAGGAATTTAGGATTCAAAATTAAATTATTGAGAGAAATGTGTGATCCTCTTAAATAGAGGAGAGCTCATGTGTGTGTGTGTGGGTGTCATTGAAAACAAAGGTGCTGCCAACATGCCTGGCAGGTAATTAATCATAATACAAAAAATAATGAATGGACTCAGGTATAACTAAAATGAGCTCCGGTAAGGCCACCACCTATTACACCTCATTATCGAGCTTCGGCAAAGCCACTGCCTGTAATAAGGTGTTAGAAGCACCCAAAAAACCATGAAGCAACTCAGTGTGGATGATATCAATAGACAGTTCTAGCTGAGAGAGAGACACCTTACTGCAAACTCTGAAAATCCAAAAAGAACGCCTCACTGCAAATGTGAATGATCCAGAATGAAGTACGCCACTCTGTAGATGCGGAAGAACTAGAGAGAATGCCTCACTGTAAATGTGAATGATCAAGAATGAAGAATGCCACACTGCAGATGCAGAAGAACTGAGAATAACTCCTCACTACGAAGGCGGAAGATCCAGAATGAACGTCTGGCTATAATCCTGTTACCAGCAATCTTGAGAACCTGCAAATAGAAATCTAGCACTATATCTGGCCTAAACCTGTATATGTAAATGGAACTAAAGAAAAATATAATAATAATACACATATATGTATATAAATGAAATTTATATACATATTTATGTTTTAATGAAGTAAAAGTAATAATACTATAGCTAAAATTATAAGATGGAAAAGCAAAAAAAATAAGCAACAGACTAAAAAAGAATCCAAGCTCATTATGCAACATCTTAACCAACACTAAAGATGTAAAAAAGGAATATCAAAATATAAAAAAGGTAAAAAGTTAACAAAATTAAAAGTTATAATCCTATAAACTAAAACAATTTAAAAATTATCCTTATGCTCCTTTAATCAAAAGGACATTATGATAATCTGTAAATCATCATTCAAATTAGAAAGAAAGTTAATTCTATAATTATTAAAATTAAAAATATTGTTATTACGTTTAAATATCTTAATACTATTATTAACCTTATTAATATATTCTTTGAAATGATTATTTTTAGCTAATCTATATTTAGGATTTGAGATCCATTTACAACAAAATGATGATATTATAAAAGTCAATTTATTAAACTGACTATTATTACTGTTAAAAGTCTCTGGTTTCTCTGAAACCAAATATATCAATAAATTATAATGAATAAAGTATCAAGTAAAATTCTATTTTCCTTTTTAAACTTTAATCTTAAATTATTCCAATAATAACCGCAATCGGTAACTTTAGTTGTAAGACTAAAGTTAAGATTTTGAGAGTATTATTCAGAATGTAGTAAGTATCCATGCAATCATAATACACATGTTTAATATCTTCAAAATAAAGATTACAAAAAGCACATTTATTATCAATTTGCATATTTTTCCTTTTTAAAAATCAATAGTATTTAGTTTTCCATGCATGATTAACCACATATGAAGTTTTGAATTACGGAGAGCATTAGTTTTTCAAATAAGTTTAAAAGAGTTATTAGCTATACTTGAGAAATTATGTATGCCTCAACTGGAGTTTACGAATTCAATCTTCACACATGTTATTAAGTTCGTATTTTATTTACTACTTTCATTTGTGTATATTTTTTGTAAATTTGTAATCTTTGTAATTTGTTTGAGTCATGAATAGAAGGTTTTCTTGATCCGTTTTCGTGTGATTAACTACTAGTTTTATCAAGAACTGCAAAATATACCTTATGTTCCCGCATTAGCTGCCATAAAACTTTCTAGTATGATAAGGTGCTCCACTTTTGTTATTGATTCGCATAATTTTGGATATACTCTGCTTAGCTTATCACATGGGAGAAGTCATATATTAGTCCTAATCTATCGTTGGTAATTATATTTTACTTATCCTGTTTGAATATTTAAACTTGACTCTCTTCTAGGCATGGTTTCAATATTTTATTTATTTCTTTGATGTGCTATTTCAGGTTAGAGAAATATTTTGGGAGGATGGCAACTAATTCCTTATGTGTTACCAAAGCAATGCAGCATGAACTTGATCGGAATTGGGGAATCAAGTTGTAACGACCCACCTTTTTGGACGGTTTCACTTGACAATAAATCACACATGTCAAACTCAAACAATTCAAAAGGGAGGATTGTTATGGGGTAAATAAGAAAAAGAAGAGAAAGAAATAAAACAAATACATAATCTCACAGCAGAAGGACAAAATATAATAATCAAATAACAGTTCATGAAGCTATTTTACAAATAACATTTGATTACACTTTAAAATACATATCAGAGTTACATACAGCAGAAATAAATAAATAAATAATGCAGCGGAACAACTTGATACAGTGGAATAAATATAATAAATAATAATAGTATACAAATCTCCATCTTCGTTCTCCAAAAAAGCGGTCTTCGATACACTGAAAAGCTCAAACTGACCCGAGCGAATAGAAAAGACAAAACACTCGAGTCAGAACTAAAAGATCTTATGTAAGTTAAATCAACAATAAATAAATATGAGTGCAACGGCTTCAGAGATGTTTATGGGGTTTTACATCTCCTATCCAGTGTCTAGCGTGCATGGAATAACTTAAGAGATGTTCGGGATTACCATCTTTTAAGGTTCCGTTAAACTATCTACTATGTAGTACAATACACTATTATAATATGTCTACACTAAAGTAAAGTATTAAAATAGCGTTAAGGCGTTACCCATATCCCCCTTAACGCATTTATATATTCCCATAGTCTATACAATACCGTAAGCTCCACCAAACCGGTGGTTTACCGAGAGGGCACTCCATAGGTATGGTACAAAACAAACTCGTAGTGGGCGCGATAAGGCATGTGACAAGGCACGCGAGGTAATGCCCAGGGTAGGATACTAAGGTTTTGTGGATCTGAACTAGTGGTAACGGCTAGTAGCTACTACCGCCCACCTCGGAACACACTCCCATAAAATCGAGGGGTGGCCACCAAATCAATCACAAAGTCATAATATGGTATCAAAGAAATGTGCTCGATAGGAGGAGAGACCTCACTTGGTCCGGCATGGCTCCTGTTTTAGCCACATCAAGCTGACTCACGGGAGTCAGGGCTACATAAATACCTCATACAGAATTGTTCGCCAAACCATCCTACTTCATTTTGGAATCTCCACCACGTGCACAATTGTTAAAGTGGTTTTCGGTAATGGCAGAGAATATGACAATATCTGATCCCGGTTTCTTTAACAACCAAATGCTTATTTCACACCGGATGGTTCTTTTACATTTTCAAAATCGATTCATAATTAATATCAAAATATCATATTCAATTCAAACTATATCACTTTCGAAATCATATCGACAAAATAGGTTAAATCCTCATTTCAAAATCATCACATTTACTCAAATATGTTATTTCACTAGAAAGTATCATTTCAAATCCAACTTAGGTTATAACATCATTTAACTATATTCGCTTTAAATCAAGGATTTAAATATAAGCAATTCAACCTTGCACCGTTAGAAATTTAGAAATATAGTTTAAATAGTCATAAATAGTTTAAAATAGTTAAAATGGTTTAAAATAAATTTTTAAAAAGTTAAAATACTCTAAAATAGTTTAAAATATATTAAAAATAATTTAAATAGATTTAAGATAGTTTAAATAGATTTAAAAATAGTTTAAGTAGATTTAAAAATAGTTTAAGTAGATTTAAAATAGATTAAATAGATTTAAAATAGATAAAACGGGTTAATTACTTTAAAATAGTTTAAAATAGATCAAATTAGTTTAATAGTTGAAAATCTTAATAATCAGGATTTTTAAAATAATAAATCTTTAAACGGTTTATATTAAAATAATTAATTTAAAATTGATATCAAAGTTAAGCTATTTCTTTCATTTCAACAAATCTGGACCATATCCAGATTTCAACAAACTAAGTTTTCTTTCAATTCAAGTTCCCATAAAATCATTTCAATTTATATCGATTACAAACTCATGTTGAACTACAATTTTAAAGCACTTCAATTTCATAGAATTCATAGTTTAAACATTCAAACATTTTCAATAATTCAATTTTGATCAATTTCATTTATATTTCAAATTCCAACTTTGAAATTTGTATTTTTATTCTTCAAACAATTCATTAAACCAACTCCAATTTTAACATTTAAAGCTTGGATTTTCAAAATAATTCAGTTTATATTATTCAAATTTTATTTCAAAATATCATTTAACTGAATTCAAAATTTAAGGATTTAAATCATTTAATTTAACCAATCTGGTGTTCGTATATAATTTTCTACCATATGGTCAAGTGATACGGATGTATATCATTTCAACCCGCAATAATTTAAATTTACGGGTATATATCATTTCAACCCACAATCCCGAATTTAAAATAAAATCCATAAAATCGCTCGGGTTTATCATTTCAACCCATAATGATTTTTCCCTAATCTATAGATCGTTCGGGTATGTATCATTTCAACCCATAGGGATTTTCTAATAATAAAATAAGGGAACTTGCAATGCTATAACAACATAAATATAACATCCAATCATCCAATATCAACGATTAAACATCCATCACAATCATCATTCAAATCAACCAATAAATAATATCAATTAACTGGTTGTCAATGACAGTTATTTAACTGGCAATTTAAAATTTAATATTAAATTAAATGGCAATTATATACAATAAACTCAGATTTAACAGGAATGACTATTTATATATTAAACAGTAGTCGATCAACTTCTAATGACATCATAAATTTAATTTAAGTTAATTAACATAAGAAAATTTCGTAGTTGAGAGTGGGTTAAAACACTCACTTTTGGTTTGTCGACGATTTTAAAATCCAAAAGTAGCCCAAAATTGAACATACTCAGAATTCATCCAAACCAGTTTCATAAAGTCCAGAATTCTGATATGATCCCAACGGATCAAACCACGCGCGAATATGACCTTGTATGTAAAAGCTATTAATGTTAGAACGATTGAAATGCAATTTTGAAAAAAATAAATAATATAAAAACGAAAGAAATCACCTTCCGCTTAGAAGCCACCACGTCACTCGCCTGTTTGAACCCTATCTCGTTCAAATCGAGACCACTGAGAACACGCAACCGAGCCCCCTACTTTGACCACCGATACAAAGCGCCTCCGGGCACCATCGAGTCGTCGACCACCACCTCCCTCCTCCCCTCGACGAGGCGCATCCAACTACCCCCATGCGCGTCGCCTTCATGGCCGCCAGAGGCCGCCGCCACCCTAAATCTAGGGTTTCAAAACCTTAATCGCCCAATTTCAGCCACTACAAGCACTTTCAGGTCACGCGACCACCTCCAAACAACTCTAGGCATCGAGCACGACAAAACCCACAAATCAATTTCGCCAATCGTGACCGAAATCAAAGCGCCAAATTTTGACTTTGACCATGATTTCCAACTGATCCGGTCACTGTTTCTTAAAATGAGTGCTTGCCGTTGGTTCCATTCATCGAGATCTTCCCAACGATATATAATATGATATAGTTTGAGAAGTTTTAATTTATCGATTTGATTTTGATTTGCAATTGGATTTAGGAATTATGCTTTCTGCCATTTGAGAAGGAGGAACAGATAGATGGAATTGTATGTACTGTAATAAGAAATAGAAAGGCTGCTAGGGTTTAGAAGAATATATTTATATGAACAAAGCCCGATAAGAAAGAATGAACACATTGCATTGTATTGAAATGACAATAACGACCCGAAAAGCCAATTTCGCTTTCGAAACGAAAGTGGGTCATCCAATATATCAAAATAGATGTTTTCGATATTTTCAAAGTCAATGGAATAGGTTTCAACCCCTAATTCTATTGTATGAAGAAGTTAGCTTTTAAAATCAGCTAAATTTAAATAGAATTTATTAAATTGATTTCTACGCGTTTTGTGCCTGCACGATCAAACGACAAGTCTGATCGCTACAGAACTTGAAATCCTACAATAATTCACCATTACAGATCTGATGAAACTGGTTCATCGAAATCTGAGACAGTGGCCAAAATGACTATTTTCACGTTAATTAATTAAATTAATTAAATCACTTTTTTATATTCAAATTTTATAACTAACAATTTTTTTTCATTTTTGATTACATAATAAATTATAATCCTTTGAAATAAATTTCCAAGCCAAAACCAATGATAAGTATTGCATTAATCACAGTGTTCAATTTCAATTGAAGAAATTCGTTAATTATTAATTTAAATTCCAATAAATCCACTTATTTGATTTTTCATCTTATTATTCAATCCATCGTTACCTTATGGACATAGTTAACACTGGTTTACCATCTATTATGTCAATATTCTATAGTTACCATTTTAATTCAGATTAACTGCAATATTAAATTAGATTAATTGCAATTGTTTTACAATTTAATTCAATGGATTAAATAATGCAATGTTAATTAAACAATTGGTACAACTTACAATTTCAAACACACTTCTATGTTCATTGTTAACAAACAAAACTAATAAATTTACATACTGATTAATTATTCTATATTAAACAATTTCAATTAATTACATACAATTTTACCGTTTAATACAATATTTTTTTATTTCCTTATTTACAGTTTATAACCAAATTTTAACTTTACAATCATTTCAATTATTTGGAGTTACACTTACCTTAATTCACATTATTAAATTACGTTCTAGTTATTCTTCTCATTATTAACTCTTAAATTTTTTTCTTTCCACAACATCAAATTGCAAAACTTATTTAATTAATAAATTTAATTACCGAAAATTATAGGTCGTTACACTCTCCCCCACTTAAAACTTTTCGTCCTCAGAAAGGAATAGAAGGAATTAAGAAACTAATATATTTTATTCAAAGTATTCAATTTATAAACAATTAATTTACATAATTAAATAATTTAAATAAATTATCAATTTATAAACAATTAAATCCTTTCATATTCAAATTAATAAAAGTTTGAAAAACATATTTTTACTTTCACAAATTTTTTTTCAAGTTAAAAATTACCGGAAAATTTCGGTAGAGTCTCTTTTGTACGGAGTGGTCCGGGACAAATAATAATACCAATAATAACACATATATATCATATTTCAAAATAAAATATCCCAAACCACAAGAAAACAATATAATATCGCTATAAAACTGTAATCTGAAAACGTCCTATTTGTCGGGCAAACAACGCTTGTTTATGAAACCAAAAGCAGTAGCTATTGCTTCCATAAACCTGTATTTAACTTACATAATTAAAAAGAGTTAGAATTGTGTAAAAGAGAAGTATTTAGTTTCTTCAATCAATAGTATAACAACCGACACAACATAACAACAATCACCTGCAAACAAAACCATACAATAATCACGTGCAATAAAATCAATCAATCATACATCCATAGAAACCAAAACAAATGGTTTGTTCGGGTTTAGAAATTTTTAATTGTATAAAATGATAAATAAACTACTAAGTATACCATACACTCAATAGTCTTAGATAAAACTCAATAGATTATTTATACATCTTTACACAGTTAGAAGTATCCTTTTCCAACCATCCCATAAGCCAAAACAAACAATAATTTCAAATATCATTTAAGTTTATTCTTATTAATTCCTTTCACATAATTTACTGTTCTTCAGTTTCATTCATTCATACAATGCTTACTTTTATTAATTTGACTTCATTACTTACAAATTCATTTTTCATTCGTTCATACAATGCAATTTTCCTTTAATTTATACTCATTCGCTTACATATGTTTTTTTCGTTCAATTATTTAAAATAATCAATGAATTCATTATTTAAGTATTACATACATTTTATTTCAGTTTACTTCACATTTACTGTTTGCTTTGATTTCATTTTTAACATCAATATTCATTTGTGAAGCAACCCATACTTAAACCCTTTTTTCCTTTTGTTTTTCTTTTCACATTTATTTCTTTCATATATAGTATTCACTTCTACTATTCATTTCAATTATAAATAGCTTCAGTGTTAACTTAAGTTTATAATCATTTACTTACAGTATTCTCTTTTTCTATTACATTTAATTAGTAGCATTTCAAATTATTAACTTAAGTTTATAACATTTTTATAACATCAGAATCCTTATTTATATACAAAATTCTATTGAACACTTTCATTACTTAAGTTTTACTTGTATAATATACTATTACATGTTTCTATTAACATTTCAACTTTATATTTTGGTAAGTTATATATATGTCCTTTAGAATGTAATTGAATGTTACACAAGTTTATCTTATTCATTTTAGTTAACAAAGTGTTAAACAGTTACATTTCCTTATTCTTCTCATATCTACAAGTTATAAATTTTCAATTTCTATATATTTCATTAATCACTTAGCATCTAATTCCTTATATATTTCATTTTCAGTAGTTTCCAATTATTAATTTAGTCAAGTTTTCATTTCATTAAAATAATATAAAGCTACTAATTATTAGAAAGTTTTAAGAACTAAACTTCGGGTTACATTTCAAATCATTTAAAAAATATATATACTAATAACTTAGATATATCAAATCAAATTTAGAAATTAAAATTTAAGATTCGTTATCAAAACAAATATGTAGTACAACTACTATAACGATCTTCCCACTTTGAAACTCGAAAATGAACGTCGATGATGTGTGCACTCATCACAAAAATTATTTTCCAGCAAAAGAGAGGGGAGTACAGAACTTATTTCCTTTTAAAATTCCATTAAAACATTTCTTTCAAATCACATTGAAATATTTATCTGAAAATACTTTGAAAACAAATTCCAAAAACTTGGAACTTAAGTTCTCAAATTCTAATTTATATTCATTTTATTTACAATCCCATTTTTGCAACTAATATTTATAAATTTCACTTCCTAACAAACAACCAAACATATCGCATACAATTATATACATTTATAAAGATTATTCTTTTATATACAAAATATAATACTAGGCGAAATTATTTCATTTACCAATGATTCAAAACAATATTATGTCGGTTTGCCCTATTTAGTATTTAGAAATCCCTATCGGTGCCATGGCGTCTAATGTACCAACCAGAATTTATAAATACTAAACAGAACAAATTAACACAATAAAAAACCTTTTACAACACTAACAAATACGCTATCTCATATATATACACTCAACGACTCATTCTAGGGTATTACTACCCTATTTCAAATGAGTTGGACCCCACAAAGCTAAAGTTATTGTTAAACCAGACTTTGATATCAAATGTAACGACCCACCTTTTTGGACGGTTTAACTTGACAATAAATCACACATGTCAAACTCAAACCATTCAAAAGGGAGGATCGTTATGAGATAAATAAGAAAAAGAAGAGAAAGAAATAAAACAAATACAGAATCTCACAGCGGAATGACAAAATATAATAATCAAATAACAGTTCATGAAGTTGTTTTACAAATAACATTTGATTACACTTTACAATACAGATTAGAGTTACATACAGTAGAAATAAATAAATAATGCAGCGGAACAACATCATGTAGTGGAATAAATATAATAAATAATAATAGTATACAAATCTCCGTCTTCGTGCTCCAAAAAAGCAGTCTTCGATACACTGAAAAGCTCAGACTGACCCGAGCGAATTGAAAAGACAAAACACTCGAGTCGGAACTAAAAGATCTTATGTAAGTTAAATCAACAATAAATAAATATGAGTGCAATGGCTTCAGAGATGTTTATAGGGTTTTACATCTCCTATCCAGTGTCGAACGCGTGTGCAATAATTTCAGAGATGTTCAGGATTACCCTCTCCTAAGGATACATTAAACTATCTACCACGTAGTACAATACGCTATTATAATGTGTCTATACTAAAGTAAAGTATTAAAATAGCATTAAGGCATTACCCATATCCCCTTAACACATTTATATATTCCCGTAGTCTATATAGTACCGTAAGCTCCACCAAATCGGTGGTTTACCCAGAGTGCACTCCATAGGTACGGAACAAAACAAACTCATAGTGGGCGCGATAAGGCTTGTGACAAGGCACGCAAGGCAATGCTCAAGGTAGGATACTACCGCTTTGCAGATCCGGACTGGTGGTAACGACTAGCAGCTACTACCGTCAACCTCGGAACGCACTCCCATAATATAAAATTGAGGGGTAGCCACAAAATCAATCACAAAGTCATAATATGGTATCGAAGAAATGTGCCCGATAGGAGGAGCGACCTCACTTGGCCCGGCATGACACATGTTTTAGCCACATCAAGCTGACTCACGGGAGTCAGGGCTACATAAATACCTTATACAGAATTGTTTGCCAAACCATCCTACTTCATTTTGGAATCTTCACCACGCACACATTTGTTAAAGTGGTTTTCGGTATTGGTAGAGAGTATGACAATATCCAATCCCAATCTCTTTAACAACCAAATGCTAATTTCACACCGGATGGTTCTTTTACATTTTCAAAACCGATTCATAATTGACATCAAAATATCATATTCAACTCAAACTATATCACTTTCGAAATCATATCGACAAAATAGGTTAAATCCTCATTTCAAAATCATCACATTTACTCAAATATGTCATTTCACTAGAAAGTATCATTTCAAATCCAACTTAGGTTATAACATCATCTAACCATATTCGCTTTAAATCATGGATTTAAATATAAACAATTCAACCTTGCACCGTTAGAAATTATGAAATATAGTTTAAATAGTCATAAATAGTTTAAAATAGTTAAAATGGTTTAAAATAAATTTTTAAATAGTTAAAATACTCTAAAATAGATTAAAAATATTTTAAATATATTTAAGATAGTTTAAATAGATTTAAAAATAGTTTAAGTAGATTTAAAATAGATTAAATAGATTTAAAATAGATTAAATAGATTTAAAATAGATAAAACAGGTTAATTACTTTAAAATAGGTTAAAATAGATTAAATTGGATTAAATAGATTATAACAGATTAAAATAAATTAAAATAGTTTAAATTGATTAAAATAGATCAAATTAGTTTAATAGTTTGAAAATCTTAATAATGAGGATTTTTAAAATAATAAATCTTTAAATGGTTTATATTAAAATAATTAATTTAAAATTGATATCAAAGTTAAGCTATTTCTTTTACTTCAACAAATCTGGACCATATCCAGATTTCAACAAATTAAATTTTCTTTCAATTCAAGTTTCCATAAAATCATTTCAATTTATATCGATTTCAAACTCATGTTGTACTACAATTTTAAAGCACTTTAATTTCATAGATTTCAAAGTTTAAACATTCAAATATTTTCAATAATTCAATTTCGATAAATTTCATTTATATTTCAAATTCCAACTTTGAAATTTCTATTTTTATTCTTCAAACAATTCATTAAACCAACTCCAATTTCGACATTTAAAGCTTGGATTTTCAAAATAATTCAGTTTATATAATTCAAATTTTATTTCAAAATATCATTTAACTGAATTCAAAATTTAAGGATTTAAATCATTTAATTTAACCAATCCAGTGTCCGTATATAATTTTCTACCCTATGCTCAAGTGATACGGATATATATCATTTCAACCCGCAATAATTTAAATTTACGGGTATATATCATTTCAACCCGCAATCCCGAATTTAAATAAAATCCATAAAATCGCTTGGGTTTATCATTTCAACCCATAATGATTTTTCCCTAATCTATAGATCGTTCGGGTATGTATAATTTCAACTCATAGGGATTTTCTAACAATAAACTAAAGGAACTTGCAGTGTTATAACAACATAAATATAACATCCAATCATCCAATATCAACGATTAAACATCCATCACAATCATCACTCAAATCAATAAATAAATAATATCAATTAACTGGTTGTCAATAATAGGTATTTAACTGGTAATTTAAAATTCAATATTAAATTAAATGGCAATTATGTTCAATAAACTCAGATTTAACAAGAATGACTATTTAAATATCAAACAGTAGTCGATCAACTTCTAATCACATTATAAATTCAATTTAACTAACATAAGACAATTTAGTAGTTGTGAGTGGGTTAAAACACTCACTTTTGGTTTGTCGACGATTTTAAAATCCAAAAATAGTCCAAAATTGAACAGTCTTGGAATTCTTCCAAACCCATTCCATAATGTCCGGAATTCTGATACGATCCCAACGGATCAAACCACGTCCGAATCCGACTTCGTATGTAAAAGTTATTAACGTCAAAACGATTGAAATTCAATTTTGAAAAAAATAAATAAAACAAAAATGAAAGAAATCACCTTCCTCTCAGAAGCCGCAAAGTCACTCGCCTATTAGGACCATATCTCGTTCAAATCGAGATCACCGAGAACACGCAACTGAGCCTCCTTACTTTGACCACCGATACAAGGCGCCTTCGGCCACCATCGAGTCGTCGACCACCACCGCTCTGCTCCCCTCGATGAGGCGCATCCAACTACCCCCATACACGCCGCCTTCGTGGCCCCCAAAGACCGCCGCTGCCACCTTAAATCTAGGGTTTCTAAACCCTAATCGCTCAATTCCGGCCACTACAAGCACTTTCAGGTCAAGCGACCACCTCCAAACAACTCCAGGCATCAAGCACGACAAAACCCAGAAATCAATTTCGCCAATCGTGACCGAAATCAAAGCGCCAAATTTTGACTTTGACTGCGATTTCCGATCGATCCGGTCACTGTTTCTAAAAACTAGCACTTGCCATAGGTTCCATTCGTCGAGATCTTCCCAACGATATATATAATATGATATAGTTTGAGGGTTTTAATTTTTTGATTTGATTTTGATTTGCAATTGGATCTAGGAATTATGCTTTCTGCCATTTGAGAATGAGGAATAGATAGATGGAATTATATGTACTGTAATAAGAAATAGAAAGGCTGCAAGGGTTTAAAATAATATATTTATATGAACAAAGCCCCATAAGAAGGAATGAACACATTGCATTGGTTTGAAATGACAATAACGCCCCAAAAAGCCCGTTTCGCTTCCGGAACGAAAGTGGGTCATCCAATATATCGAAATAGATGTTTTTGATATTTTCAAAGTCAATGGAACAGGTTTCAAGTCCTAATTCCATTGTATGAAGAAGTAGAGGGAATGGTAGTGTTTGTTGTGAGAGAGAGATCGATGGGATTTATAGAAGTGAAGGGATCGGTACCATAATTTTATAGAGATGGATCTGCAGAAACGCTTTGGGATAGGGATGTGTATAAAGGGTTCGACATATAGGGATCGACACATATAGTTTCTGAATTCAAAACCTAATCCAAACTGACTTATTTTGACAATTACTACCAACTCACCTCAGCGAACTTAAATATATGATTACAATGAACAATAGAACTTGCATCTTCACCATCAGACTTGAGATTATAATAATCAAATCCCTGGAACTTTCAACATGAACTTAAACGTAGCATATGGACTTGAATGACATATTTCCTACTTTTATATGCTGATAGTCGATCCCAAAGCTCTCACAACCAATCAATCACTTTGCTAGTTAAGACAGTCATCAATGATGGTCACTCTGGTCGGAATCCGAAGTCTCGTCATTTAACTTCATTCTCTTATTAAAAGTTATTTATCTCTGTTATACACAACACTACACCACACTAGTTCACAATTAGCATGGAGGGAATAGGTAAATTTTTCTAATCTCGATTGTCTATTGAGTATAGTTAATATGGAGTTTAAATGCTCAGGACGTTTATCTGTAATGTCTTCTGAACCGGCTTTGCAACATAGCGATCCTGAAGCAAGATCGAGCTACGCGACTATATCTGGCAGGCTTTCTCCTAGTCATCAAGTCGAACAAACGGAATTTTCTGGCCTGTCGATCAACTTTCTTTCAGATGTTCCGGTCCTCCCAGCGGAGGATTTAAGTCCTGTTCCCGATGGAGTAGAAGGTTTCATTCTATTAGATAACCCAATAGATTCTAAAGCCTCCCGAATTGGTGAGGTTACCCTTCGCAGGCTATGTTTCATACATGGAATCCCATTCGTAGACGTCTTGGTTCCTTTGATAAAAGACAGGCCTCACTTGCCCCCGGAGGGGTACATAGCGTGCAACAAATTTATGTGCTGGGCCGGATGCATACCGCCCTTCAATTCACTTATTCGAGAAATGCTAGTATATATTGGAACAACTCATACTCAACTTCACCCGAACAGCTACGCCTTCCTCCATGGAACTTTCTACCATTCATGAGCATTCTGTTTCGACCACCATCTCCCGAGGACATAAGATTCATTTACAACTTTAAACGACGATCAGGAAGTCCTTCCTACATCTTCCTTGAGTCTTCACCAAACTGCCAAGACTTACCGGGTGCTTGGAATAAACTTTCTCTTTTCAAACATGAGTAGTTCTATGTTCACTGTCCGTCGGGCTTTGCAAGGAAATGGCTGGAAGGACGTAAGTGTTGCCTTCACTTCATTTTTAAGTCCATCAATCCAAGTAATATTTTTGAATCCACTAACATCCTAAACTTCTACAGGTGTCCGCCCACATCCTAAGGGCATTAATTTTTCAAGAGCGATCTTCGCTATTCGCGCTACCCCTATCGAAGACAGGGATATCAAACTTCTCGTAACCAATGAGTTATTATCTCTATTCGGATTGTTGGAAGAGGTTCATAGCATTGGGCTCCCTGGAAGTGCAGCATTACCGAGAAACGTCACAGAGTAAGAAAGGGATGTCAACAATCCTATCATGCCCCCTGTCGAGGGTACTCAAGATGACATTGAAGAAGGCGAGATTTGGGATGCCCAGGCCAATGAGCCCAGCGACGCTGATGCAAGCCCAAGCAAGGCGCCTATGGTCGAACCGCCATAAGGCACGCAATCCCAAACGCCAACCAAGAGAAGGATGAAGCTCGCATATAAACTTCGTAGAAGAAAAACTGCTACAGATCCAGAATTTGTCATCACTTCTATTGATGAAGAATCATCTTCCCAACAATTAGAAAGTTCATTGAAAGGATTTTCAAATCTCCAGATTCTCGATGACATTATAACCTGCGACTTTCCAAACATCAATATCGAGAGGCACAATTCTCCTACTAGGAGTGGTGAAGGCATTCTTCCTACCGATAAAGGAGAGAAAACACCCATAAGCAAGGCTATAACTACTGGTCTTTCGGGGGGAACGCTAGGACACTCATAACCACTTGCACTTCACTACACGCTCTTCATCAATCCTTTGCATAAATGTTACTTACTTGTTCTCATTTGGTCTTTGCAGGTGCAATGACTCGGTCTCAGCTTTTGATCGCCTAAGGGGCTCTTTGACGCACTATGGATCTAGTCGTGACTCAGAATCTGGCAGGAGTAAGGAAAAAGACGAAGGACAGGAAAAAAACTATCATTCAAGGGAATCTTCTTCTTCCAAGCGTAAGTCCCAGTCTCAATCATCTCACAAGGGAGACCAGCCCTATCTTCCTGTTTATAGCGGAGACTAGCCTTCATTCTGCGGCCCTCAAATTGCCACATCACATAAGCAACACTCTGGTTCTTCTAGCTCTAGGAAATCTCGCAACCACAGATCGAGCAAGCATCCAATTGCCACTTTCAATCCATCCTTGCCGACCGCTGCTCCTCACACTTCTATAGCGCAGAAATTGGCCGAACTTAAGGCCACTTTCCCAAAACTTTGTTTCGATGGGCTTAAATTCCTTCCCACAATTCATATGATCCAAGGTCACGCCAAAGCAAGCTCTCTCACATGTGTTAATGACGTTTTCGTGCACCATTAGTCGTTCTAGCACTTAGCGAAAAAAAATCTCTAAAGTGTCAATTGAGTGACAATATGAAATAGATCGTCTCAAGCTAGAGGCGATCCACGATAAAGACATAATCAAGCACCAAGATATTGAGCTAACGGAGTTGACAACAAAACTTGTTGAGGCAGAAAAGAGTGCCAAGGAAACGCCAGGGGCAGTGAGTCATTTAGAAGCTTCCCATAAGAAAGAACTCGATGCTTCCCTCAATCGTGGCGGTGCACTTGCTTTGGAAAAGGATTCCTCGCAAAAGGAGAAAGATATCTTGGCTTGCCAAATTAAGGAGCTTTAAGAGCTTCTTAAGAAAGAAAGGGAAGAGAAGATTGAGGCTCAGAAAGAATCATAAAAGTACTACAAAGAGGCCAGAGCTTGAAAATCAAACTGGACGAGCAATTCGCTAAAATAGAAGCCCTTAAAGAGGAGGCACGAGAGGAAGGCCACAAGGAGATGATGAAACAAATTGAAACCCAAGTAGAAGATGCTAAAGAGTCCGATCGGAATGAAATTAAGGACATGTTTGATCCACTAATCATCGAATACAACGCCAAAGTCCTCATTCATTGTGACTTGAGTTTTCTTGGTGAAGGTTATCTTGAGTCACTCGTTGAAGCCTAAGAGCACAATATTGAGATGAAAAAGAGGGAGCTGGGCGAAGCTGAGTTAGATAAAGAGAAATTGGTATGGGAGATCTTCCGTGGAAATGAACCCCTAGACCTTGCCGTCGCGAGACTCCGATATTTTGACATTTTAGCGCCTTCCGATAAAGGAAAAAATTTCGCTGAATCCTCGAAAGCCGACCCTAAGGGCCCCACTTCTTTCCAAGTGGCTGGAGCATCGGTTTCTTTTGGCTTGAGGCAGGACTTAAGCTACGATCCAGATAAACCCGGTTATCAATCCAAAGTGCTGGCCCCTATTTTGGAAGGAGGCACTCTAGCAACAACTGAGAGCTAGCCTGATGCAGGTATTCCTCTTTACTCTCCACTCTACGAGAGATTTTGTTGTTCGTGCCCAATGGTTTTAGTCTTATCTCCTTGTTTTAACAAATCTACAGGTCTTCCGGGTCTCCGCCAATCTCTTAAAAGTGACGTTGCCGTGGAGCAATAAGAGAAATTAATAGAGATTCCGACGACCACCAATATATCGGGGCCCGATGCTCAAGTCATTGGAGCACTCGATGATGACAAGGCTGAAGATCTGTTGTCGGTAGATGAACCTGATGATGTTGTGATTACTGGCACCTCCGAACGCATTGATGAGATCGACCTGAAGGGGCGCATTGAGAAGGAGGAGTTTCTAAAGAAAAAGGCCAAAGCTAAGCCCACCGATGTAGACATTGATGATCCACACATTATCCCACTACAAGTCATTCCACCCAGTGGGTCGATTCCCAAAGAACTCCCTCTAAGCTTTGAATGCTCTCCTGCTAAAGGCGGTAAGGGATCAAGGAAGAGAAAAAGCAGAAGTTCAGACAACGCCACTCCCGAAAAATCCAAAAAGGAAAGAAGACCGAAGAAATAGTCGTCATGTTGGCTCAGCATGTACATAGTTTGTATAGTTATTTCGTTTTCTTTTCTTAGTTGTGGTTGTACGGGTACGACCCTTGATTTTTTAAAATAACTTGTACCATAATTTTGGAAATTATCATGTGAATAAAAGTTTTTGTTTTCTGTTGAACTCCCGTGTGAACTGTTATTTAAGTAGTTGAACTATTACTTTCCATTCAATGTACTTCTAATTCATTGTTCATTAATTTTGGTAACAATCCACTACCTCTATCCCAAGGTCTCCATGTGGTCGTGGCCTTGAGTCGCGTAAAATGCTAGGCTCGAGCCTTGGTGTTACGCCATCGAATTTAGCGGATTGAGTAATTATGCTCCTGCCTCCAGTGTTAGGTTAGCGGGGTTAGACGTTCGATGGTCAAACTCCATCCTTAGCGGGTTTATACTCTTCCTATCGATTTCAGGCCGGAGTTCATGGAATAGTGATTGGTCAAACCTCACTCATCTATCAGTTTATACTCATATCTGCACTCTAGGGATACAAGTTAGTTGATGGGTGGTTGAATCGCACCTAACTTATGTTTATACCCCAGTCCGCACTCTAGGACTTAGAGTTATTTCGTGGGTGGCCGATTCATACCCGATTTATGTTTATACTCCAGTCCGCACTCTGGGGACTTAGAGTTATTTTGAAGAGCAGTCGGATCATACTTTCCTTAATTAAATGATTCGCCCTCCAGGGTTCGGGTTTGATTTAGTGAGCGATTCGATCGTGTCACGATCGCTCTTATTTTGTTTCAGTCCCATCGTTCGGGGGGATTTATTCAATCATCAGATGATCGAGTCACATTCATTCCTCATTGTGTATCCTGTCCATTGGATTATGAATGAAAGTTATCAAATGAACAATCGGACAAAGCTTGTCTTTTTTAGTCCCATTGGGAACTAACGTAATTGATTAATTCCAAACTCTGGGAACCTGTTTGGACACATCGACATCAATCGGTTTCATCATTTAACTGATACATAATGCTACAACAAACATAAATATAAAGGAGGTTCATACTTTATTTGCTAAATGGAAAAGAATGACATAATCTGTCTTATTACATATATGGAAAGTCAATGCTAAAGAAAATTCTAAAAGAAAATACAAATGAATGAAAAAGAAATAAACTAAGTGAAGTAGCATCGTAAATGCTCACTATTCAACTCCCTTGGGAGTGTGATGCCATCAACAGTCGCTAGCTTAAAAGTTCCATCTCCAAGCCTCTGTTCAATGATATACGGTCCTTCCCAAATTGGATTCATGTGAGATGGGGTAGGAAAAACCTATTTCAAGATGAGATCTCCATTCCAAAGGTTCTAGGTCGGACTTTAATGTTGTAATATCGGGCGACTCGATGTCGATGCGCAACTGCCCTCAGATCGACTTCCTCGCGCTTCTCATCTATAAAGTCGAGAGATTCCAAGAGGAGATCTTTATTTGTTTTGGGATTGTAGTAAGCCACTCAATGAGAAGGAACTTCAAGCTCAACAGGAATGACGGCTTCAAAAATGTAAGCAAGAGCGAATGGAGTATGTCTAATCGCAGACTTGTGGGTGGTCCTGTAAGCCCATAGTGCCATCGGGAGTTCATCCACCCACTCGCCCCTAGCCTTTTCCAAACGCTTCTTTAGAGCAGACTATATAGTTTTGTTCATAACTTCAACCTGTCCATTTTTTTAGGGTGAGCGACCGCTGCAAACCTCTTTTTAATATGATACCTCCGATAGAAGTCATTGAATTCAACATTGTTGAATTGAGTCCCATTATCTGTTACAATAGTTCATGAAAGACCGAAACAACATATGATGTTCTGTACAATGAAGTAAATTACTTTCTTGGTTGTGATTGTGGCTAAAGGTTTTGCTTCGGCCCATTTGGTGAAGTAATCAACTACGACGATAGCGTACTTTGCACCACCTTTATAGATCGGTAAGGAACCGACAATATCTATACCCCACATGGCAAACGGCCATGGGCTGACCATTTGCGTGATTTCGGTCGGTGGAGCTCTTGGAACTTTCGCATATATTTGACACTTATCGCATCCTCTTACATAGTTGGCGGCATCTCGATTGACAGTTGGCCAATAATACGCGTAATGGAGCATTTTCTTTGCTAGAGTTTACCCTCCAGTGTGATCACCACATTCCCTTTCATGAACTTCTTTTAGGACCTGTTTTATCACATCATGAGCAACAAACCGGAGTAAGGGAATAGAGAAACCTTTTCTATACATAATTCCTCCTTGTATGACATATCGCGAAGCTTTACAAAGTGTCCATTCGAAGTTTCTTTTCCCTTTCCTAATCAAGTCAACGAAAGGAATAAATTTGTCGTTAGCTCTGGAAATAAATCGGCTTAAGGCAGCAACTTTCCCATTCAGACCCTGTACTTGTTTTACAGTCTTTAGCGCTTGAATATCACGGATAGCCTGAATCTTCTTGGGATTAGCTTCTATTCCATGAGCGTTAAAAATAAAGCCCAAGAATTCCCTGATGCTACACCAAAAGAACACTTCAAAGGATTAATTTTCATCTAGTAATGTCGGAAGATGCCGAACATTTCTACCAAGTCTTTAATGTGGTTGCTCGGTCGCCATGACTTCACGAGTATATCATCCATGTATACTTCCATTGTCTTTCCAACCCGATCTTTAAATATCCTATTGACTAGGCGTTGTTAAGTAGCTCATGCATTCTTTAGTCCAAATGGCATCACCACATAGCGATATAATCCAATATCGGTAATGAAACTGGTGTGCTCTTGATTGGGAATGTGCATCGGGATTTGTTTATATCCTGAGTATGCATCCATGAAAGATAGCATTCGTGTCTCGCAGTTGAATCCACTAGCTTGTCAATCCTTGGAAGGGGAAAACTGTCTTTTGGACACGCCTTGTTCCAAGTGTGAGTATCAATGCATGTTCTTCATTTCCCATTCGCCTTTTTCATAAGTACAGGGTTAGATACCCACTTAGGGTAGAGGGCATCATGGATAAACCCTTTGTCTTTGAGTCTATCCACCTCCTCTTTGAGAGCAACAGATCTCTTCGGATCCATGCCGTGTCTTTTTTGTTTCATCAGGACATGTCTCGGGTTGATATTCAATACATGGCTTGCAATGGAATGCGAGATTACACACATGTCAAAGTGAGTCCACACGAACATGTCCAGATTCGCTCGGAGAAAACCTACAAGTTCTTTCAACATAGGGGGGTTGAGCTGTGATCCGATCTTTAGGACCCGTGATGGGTCATCATGGCTGACCGTGATATCAATCGTCAGCTTAGCCGGTGCAGCCTTGGTCTGTTTAGGCTCCTCCTCATCATCTCTTGAATCTGTATCTCTATAGAACCGACTGTGGTGCCCGAGCCAAGGCTCAAGCGCTAGTTGTCAATCTTTGGTAGCTTGGATGTGGACAGCCTTGTCCATACCCTTACCTTTCTCTTTGCGCTAAGCATCCCTCAACTCAGCTACATAACAGGCCAGTTGCCCTATCACCGTGAACAACTCCCGCACCATTATTTGTCGGAAACTTCAAAGTCAAACACCATGGGGCAGGGCTGCCCGAAATTTGGTTGGGGCCAGTCGATCCAGAAAAACGTTATAAGTAAAGTCAACATCCAAAACAACTAACCGCAAGATTTGCACTCTCCTATGGTCACCTTCTCCCAACTCTACAGGTAATTCCAAATAACCAACAGCTTTAGTTACAACACTGTTAAAACCGTGAATGCGGGCTATAGACAGCTTTAAATCATTAGCTTCCATTTTCTTTCGATCATAAGCTTATTTGAAAATTATATTTACTGAACTTCCATAATCATTCAATATCCTTCTCACCAAAGTGGGGCCGATCATGGCCGAAATTACCATTGGATCGACCGTTGGAGCCACCACCATGATATCATCTGTCATTGTACGTTGTTGTTTTGCCGGAGCTTCAACTTCTATATTTGAACAATATTCAAAATCCACATGCCTGATCGCGCTAGCATAGCGCTCCATCACTTGCTAACTCTTATATGCTGGGTGTGGTCCTCCGACTATCATATTTGTCGCCAACCTTCCACTAGTTCATGCAAACTCTTCAGCCTTGCGCGGTACTTATCCTCGATTGGTTTCAGATGTCCCTTGTCCACCATCCTGTGGAGTTTTTACAAATTGCTGCAATTTCCTTTCTCAAATCAGCTTTTCGATAATGTCCTGGAGATGCCTGCATTCATTCATGCCATGCCCATAGCATTCATGGAACCGATAATATTTCCGGTCTGTTTCTGCTTCTTAGTTGATTCTTTTGGAGGCAGTTTCCTGTATTGCATGGTATTGCAAGTAGACAAATAGATATTTTCCAAGGACATATTCAATGGTGTGTAAGTACTGAACATCAGAATCCTAGGCTTTCTTCTTCCAGAATCCTGCTTTTGTTCTCGGTCTCTATCTCCGTCTTTCTTTTGCTTATTCGGCTTGTTTAGGACATTCACTTGAACTTTTCCTAAGCTATCATCAGACTGCTTTACTGTGATATTACTTTATATTCCCTCTCTGCTTGGTCCCGCAACATTCTTTTTCCTGGAGGACCTGGCTTCCTCCTTTCTCAAATACTGAGCCGCCTTTGTGTAAAAGCGCTCCAACGTTGCGGGCAGCTTGCCAACTAACCAATCACTGAAATCAAATTCTGGATCTATCTCTCTCATCACAGCCATCAATATCGCATGGTCATTCTGATTACTGATTTCTATAACAGCTGTATGAAATCTCTCCAAATAATCTTTCAGTGATTCTCCTGGAGCCTGAATCACGCTGGATAGGCACATCACATCCTTGGGACGAGTTGCGTGCATCCGGAGCTGCTCCATAAACTTTGTTGCCAAATCATCGAATCTAGAAATTGATCACAAGGGTAATCTTGTGAACCACATCGTTGCTATTCCATAGAGAGTTATGGGAAAGTATCTACACTTGGTTGCATCATCCGCTTGCGTAGAATCCATCAGCCATTCGTGTCTTATGATATGTTGCTTGGGGTCGGTTTTTCCCTCGTAGGCGGGCATTGATGGCATGTTGAACCTCCATGGATACTCTGCATGTAGAACATTATCAATGAACGGGATATGGCTTCTCAAGATTCCCCTGTCATCGTTAATTCACCTCACATGAATGGTTCGGTCGATGTTTGCGGGCTATTTCATGCCTTCTTGGTTCACCATCCTCCTGATGCGCACCTTGTAAATTCACTTCATCGTCATTCTAGGGAAGGGCTTGGTCAACATTTAATTAAACCCCAGCATCCAAACCAACTGAAGCAGCTCTAACTTGATTGTCATTAGGCATGAGTGGATTCCCCATTCTGATGGAGGGATCGGTACTGATCCCTATGGAGGGATCAGCAATGATCGATCATGGCATACCATGATGGTCTTTCGATTGACGCCTTGAAGTTTCTGCGTGATATTCGGTTGTTCTGCGATGCCTATGCCTGTGATACTCGTTTGATGAGCCAAAACTCTCTGATGCCAAGTAAGGATGGGGTCTCTCCTAACTTTCCCATGCTACTACTAAGTGAGTTGATTCATCAAGTTGATATTGGTCTGAATTTGTTGGTTTAATTTTCAATGACTCTCCATCGGTTCTCACATTAAATTATGAAATTCAGCTCTTGTAATAAAATTAGCGGGATTCTGAACTTCAATCAGTTCACCATTCATATTCATTAGTTGATTGCTTGGGTCTCCTTGCTGATGCTAGTATTCTCATTTTCTTCCACGTTCTAAGAAGTAAATCAAGTATTTCTCACCATTATTGATAGCTTTGCTTAGATTTCTACAAATTTGAGTAGTATGAGCAACTTCATAAAGATAACTGCAGATCACCTTTGGGGGATTTATCCAATCCAATAGCGATAAAGGGATCGTAATAAACTGAGAATCAAGGCTCTCAATGAAAGCACCAAAATGTTTGCAACTAAATTGGGCACAAACACCCAAGATTTTTTTTGTAGAGAAGTAAGTGAAGAAAAACAAAATTAAACTGAGTAAATGAATTATTAAACAACAAAGAATGAACTATAATCAAAGATACATAAATTTATAGTGGTTCAGCGTTGTATGCATACATCCACTTTGAAGGTTAACCTTTATTAATCACTTATAAATCTGATTACAGCAGTAGAAAACAATAAGTTCTTGATTACAATGGAGTCTAGAGAAACAAGCAGCGTAATAATCCTTAGAATGATCCATCAGGCCAATATTTATAGATGAAGACGACCACGTATCTCTCTGAAATCTCGGCTGAATGACCTTCTAATCCACATGGGACCACTAGAGGGATCGTTGGGCCCAATTCCCAAAGAGGAGGGATCAGTACCGATCCCTTCTTGGGTCGAATTTTGGGGAGCGATCACTGTGGTGGCTTCCTTATGAAAAAACATGTTTAGCCTCCAATTATCATGTCATTTGGATCATTGGAACTCGAGTTGTTGCTTGATCTCTGATTCAATATGACTTGAATGATGCCTTTTTCCGATCCCCCCAAGGGATGTACACTGATCCCTCCAATTTTGTCTTTTTGATGTGCGATCCCTAGGTTAGATTACATAGAGTTCTTATATATTGCTCCTCAAATTTCATGTGATTTAGACTTTTAGATCTCGAGATGTTGATTGTTTTCTGTAAGAATGCTCTTGTACTTTGATGTATGCTGACCCCTCTTGTTGGAACCAAAACATGTCGATCCCTCCTATGCATTGAACTATATCCCATACTTTAAACATTCTACGTTGTGCATCTATAAATTCTGTTCAATCCTGACTTCATATTACCATATGTACTTGACTTCTGGGCCCTAAAATCATCACTCTGGAATCATTGGCATTAATGGCCATCAAGCTTAACTTGTACAATCAGTTCAATATAGCCGGGCTATAATGTGGGATAACACATACCCAAATGGCTGAATAGATTGTTTGGGCTTATGAGTAGACACTGTCGATTATATGGCAAGTGGCATTGAAGCAGATGTAGTAGGAAGTTGAGCTGAAGGGACGAGATCAGATCTCTTCGAATATTTATCTAGGGTTTTAGGAAAGGAAGAATGAGCCTCATGCTGGGAAGAAGAGGTACTACCAAATCCTCCATAATGGTTATCACAAAGCTTGTTGTCTCTATCTCGTCTTTCGTGTTCTCTTCTATGGCGCTTGCTTGAATCAGACTCATGAGACGGCTTGTGATGATGACGTGATGTGCCCAGCCTTTGATATTCACCACCATAGCTTTAAAGCTAATTGAAAAGATGTTGGCAGTCCATGGAACCTGAAAACAATCAGGTTAGTATTTGAAGACTGAAGGCCAACACGTGTAGTGCAAATGCGTAGTGCGAACATGTAGTGATTCAAAGTGTTGTGAAGTTTTTATGTTTCTTAATTCCCCCCATGGATTGTAATCTTGAAGCTTTCTAACATGGGTTATTTTACATGCAGTAGTAGCAGGCACATCGACTGGTAGACGAATGAGAGAGTCAATATCACCAATGCTGATGTTGAGACCATAAGAAGCTATTCTATCTGGTATGCTCCCAAAAGAGCCAAATATATCCCTAGATGAAGAAATCAGTGTCTCTTCTTCTACAAAAGATAGACGTGGCTATAAAACTGAATGAGATGAGATAATCTTTAACTTTGGTCATCGAGGAATGAGTGTCACTTTTTCATCGCTACCGGTCTCACCAGCAGATTCATGGCCAAGGTCCATATCCTCATCATCTCCTCCGTCTTTATTATTATCATCATCTTTGTCGTCATTGCCACCATTACCTCCTCCCACGGTGATATCCTTATTGCTATCTCCCCCTGTATTCTCTTCTGGATTAACTTGGGGATCTTGAACGGGTGGAACATCTAAATTCTTCTCAACCTCATGATCAGGATTGGCATCTTCATGAACGTTTGATGCAAGGCCCAACCTACGATATGGTCCAAGAGATTGAACTGACACATCTTTTCGTCTTTCAACAGATATATCATCACCCGCTCCTCTTTAGGGATAGCATGAAAATGTTGCAGTGTATTTGCTAGGGTTGAACTTCTAGGCCTCCTTAGGATATATGAGAATTCTTGAAATAAAAGGATTAGTAATCCAAATGGATTAACGCTGCTAAAATGGAACATCATAATAAAACTTATGTCTAGATAGCCATTTCTGAGCGAAGCCAAGAGGGCGACGCACAAAGAAGTATTCATCTTCGAATAACCGAGCTTATTCCAAAGACCAACGATGATATGAAAACCCTTACATGTCTATAGATAGGTGAGGGAGAGGCTCTCTTTTAGCCTTTTGAAAGAATATTGATAATGAATCTCCTCCATTGTTGGAACCCTACCCGAATGAAGCATAATTATTCGGATGAAGTTGGACAAGGGCAATCTTTACAAATTGGAGCATGAACTAGACAAATTGATTGAATGGAGGGACCTATCTAAATAATCACATATACTAATTACATGTAGTATAGCCATCAGGTGGATTATAGGCCCGATGATAAGGCTATGAAACAAGAACATCTTCAAATGGGATGTTGTGCCTTTCACAGATCCTTCGGACACATGCTTCATCTTCCCTAGATATGGGACAATCCGGAGGGTTATCAAGAATTATAGCATCCCTAAGATCAACGTCAAAGGTAATCTCCGTGAATTCCTTATCCATTTTTATGATCTCTAGAGATTGCCCTATTGGATGACGGGTTGGTTGAGCCTCGAAGAATGATAAAGTAGACGGAATGGAAGATGTCGAAGTGGAGTCTGAATCCGACTTTATCGCGTATTGAACTAACTTTGATGTCGATGTACCTTTACCCATCGCTAAGAAATGCAAAGAGCATCTACAATTCATAACTATTGAAAACTTTATAGATGAATATGGTCGGGAAGGATTAAACTCTAATCTTTATGCTGAAATAAAACCATGTGTAGCTGATGTATAAGACTGATATCTATATGTATTGACCAATCAGATCTTATACATTGATGGGGGAAATAATACACAATTCAATCTATGTAGTGTGTGTGTCCAGCGTCTAGAGCATAGTGAACACAAACATTCTATGTAGATAGCTCGCTCATATTGGAAAACAAGCGCCGTCGCACAATAGAACTGTGTGTTCGATTTTACTCGTTGTCGTACGATTTATGAAAACAGAAACATTGTCCAGAGTGTCATAGGATTTCTCTTTGTAGGGACATCAGAGTGAAGTGCAAACTTAAATCAGTAATGAAAGGTCCATCTGGATGCTGAAGCGTGTTCGATGTGTCCACAATCGAAACCCTCCAATCAAAGCTCGACCATCGACCCATGCTCGACTAAAAATGATATGAATGTCCCATCTTCCATCTTATGTACTTAATTTTTTTTACCAATATTTGAAAGTCAGGCCCACACAAAATCCCGAGCTGAAACTGACTAAAAAACCTAGCAGTCCCGAAGAAAGCAAAGGAAAGATGTGGACTCGAGTCGTGCCTAAGCAAAATGCAAGAATACTTCGGGCTAGCATTGAGCTATTGAAACTAAGTTCGAGTTCGTGTTTTTGTGCCATACCTGCTTAAGTGGAGAAGAAGAGATGCCTTTTCCAAAGTCAAGTGTGGTCGATGATGGAAAGCCAATACTAGCAACTCTTTAAAATAGCACCGCCACCTACCAAATTAGGAACCATTGCAAGAGATGATGGCAGTATGAGAAGAACAAGTTGAAACCCTAATTATAACCTGATTCAGATTGGAAAAAAGGTGTTCAAATCAAGGTTGACCCAAACTAGTTAGTGCCAGCGGTGGCTCTAGATGGTCTGGGATGAGGTAGTAAGTGGGGACGATGAAGTTTGGTCCTAAATTCCTAAGTTGTTAGTCGCAGACAGTCTGAACTCAAAAGTTACTAAAGGTAAATCAAAGTAGAAGTGAAAAAGTAAGAGAGGAAATTTCTCTTAGGAATTGAATCATCCCCAATACTCGGTTAAAGAGTAGGTGCCGAATCATACTCCATAAGTCATTACTAACTTGTGGATATTTAAAAAAAAAGAAAAAAAAGTGAAATTAATGATTATCAAACATGAACGTAAAAGCATTCATAATGAAGCCATCCACCTTACCAATCAGATGAAAGAATAAACCTCCGAACTCCCAAAATCCAAGTGGCAAACCAGAGCGGCAGATTTCGACTTTTAAATCTTCCAAAAGATATGAATCCATAGCTGTTCAAAGTGATGTGGTAATCTAGAAAAGATGTACTGCTTTGTGAAAATAGTTCTGAGGGTGATGATACCTATTTAAACTGGAACTGAAATTGATGGCTTGTCTCGATTCAAAGCATGCCTTATCAATAACAAATATACTTTGGGGGGTAAGTGTTTTCCTACCTTTAAACTAGGCCACATCTAGATGAGTCAGAACCATCAAATAGTCAGATAGCAAACTAGAAATCCGGAACTATAACTCCGAGAGTCAGAACTTGACAAAAACCAAAAGATTGATATAGAACCTTACTTTCCACTTGAACGAATCTAACAGGTTTCCAAGAAGAGTCAAGTGATAAAGAGAAAATTCGACAAAAAGTAGCTCAAGAATCAACTTGTACCGAGTTGATGCCCACAACTCGCTACCAAGTCACGTAATCAAACTAGCAAAGCTACTTCAAGTAAGTTAAAGGATGAATTGTAGACAAAACACACTATGAAGCTAAGGCAGAATGGCCAAGGTCTTTCCACTCAAGAGAATAGAAGAATGAAGTCAGATGCTAAAAAATAAAACAACTCACTACTAGGTATCGAGTTGACCATAATGCTGAGAACATGGCCACGATATCCCTTCTGAACTTGAACATGGAGAACAAGAGTAGTAAATATCAGAGCTTATTTTGCTGATGTATATCTATAAATAGGAGGAGAGGGGCACAAAACCAAGATCATTTTTTGCATTTTGAATTATTTGATTTTACTTTGTTACTCTGTTGGATCCTCACCGACTTGTGAGTACCGAGTTGTAAGAACACAGTCCGTAAAGTCTATTAAAAATCATTAATAAAGTTTAATAATTCTTGCATGTCGTTTACTTCATTTTTCATTTTATTTCTGCACTTATTCTCTACTTACAATTAGATCGGATGTTTATCCAACTTTTGGTGCAAACAATAACCAATCTTATTTAAAATAAAAGGTGTTTTATTTCTATTATATGCTTGTAATATTATGATATAATTAATTAAGTAATTAATTTAATGTATATTAAGTAGAAATTCCTTAAATGATAGGTGATAGTAATTATAATATCTTTTAATCATGAGAAATTTATCACATTAAAAATAATGTATTATTTTAAATATTCCTAGTCAAGATGTTTCGAGATGGGATATCGATACATTCGTTGGGATTAGAGTATGTAATGCTCTTCAAATATTGGGTAGTGTGTTACTCAGGCTACTAGGAGAACCAAGGGGTTATGTATTTATAATTGTTAGGCAGCTATGGAATGACTGACTTGAGAGTTTTTTGTGTTTAATATAACTAAGGTAAAACAGAGAATCATGAATTGTCGATATTACATAGTTTTCTTAACTTGAGAATACTATTGAGCTTCATTATGGACACAATACTTTGATAATAGTTTAATTGTGGCATGACATCCAACGAACGATTATAGTTGGTTTTGAGTTGAACCATTGGAAATGAAACACTGTTCCATAGAGAAATCATCTCCTCGATTATATAAGGTCAGTATCATGCTCAACTGCTGTTAACTCAAAGTCAAAGTCTCTGGAGAAAGTAGTGCGGTTAATAATAATTGCTATTATTGAACCAAGGACTTTGTGTTTGGACTTATTAAGTTTAATGTGAACGATATTGAAATTTTGATCAAACCAAATTCCTTAAGAAGTAATGTGATAGTGTTGACGAAGAGAATTGGTGTAAATAGTCATTACTAAAAGGTACTGTTTAAGAAAATATAAAATATATGATTTTACCAAAATGGTCTATAAACGATGAATTCAGCCAAACTATCACACCACTAACTAAGGTGGCGTATAAACATTAACTCTTTTAATTGTTCAAAATTAATCACTGGCTGAATTCACAACTCAGAGTCGCAAAACCATATTTTTGAATTATTCGGAAGGCCGCATGATTTAATTAATTTATAAAATATTGTAAATTAATTAAATTAATTAATATTTAAGAAATATTAATTATTATTTAATTATTTGATGTTTTTGAATTTTTGGTAATTATTTAAATGCATGTATAAAAGTTATATTTGCATTCATCGATATACGAATTGGTATACCTTTTAAACTGGGTTTAAATAATAAATAATTAGTGGAAGGATTTTTGGCAATTATGCTCCTTATTGAAGCAAGATAGGGCCGACACATTTTAGGGTATGAGGGATGGATTAGCTGATATCTTTAAAAGGAATTGAATAAGAAAGTTTAATGAGGAGAATAGGAAAGGTACCCTTTTCCCTATTAAAAACAAATCTCTTCGTTCATTTCTACTTTGAACATAATATTTTTCTTTATCTCTTCTTCACCATCCATGGCCGAAGTTACTTTATCCTATTTTTGAAAGCAAACTTCAAGTCAAATCAAAATGTCAAATTAATAAAGAGCTTTATGGTTCATCGATTTCCTGCAAAGATTGGGTGCTAGTTTCAGAAATCTAAGGAGAATTCATAGATCGAGGTGTAATTTATTGACTATATCCATAAGGTAAATTCTATTTTATATTTATGAATTTTATTTGTTTATTTGTTTCTCATAATGATTTTATGTATATATTGTTGCTTCACCCAGATCTTAAATTGACACCATGATTTAAACTTCTCATTGGATGACATGGTTTAATTCAGTTTATTTGTTCAAAACTAAAATGTCTATATATGGAAAAGTTATAACTTTATTTACAAATATGATTCTATATATACTTAATGTTTTGAAGGTAATTTATATATGATTTATCATAGAATATAGGATTTGAAATATAGATTTGTAACCAAAACATAGATCTCAAATCAAACTGCAACTTACATAATATTTGTCCAAAAACTTATGTGTATGTTTTGATCTTAATATTTCATTTGATTATTTATTTTAGATTGGATTAATCTTGAAAGATAAAATTAAATATTATATATATACCCATATGTGTGTTTATATATATATATTTGTCTGTAAAAGACATCTAGAAATATATGAATTCCATGTTTACATTAAAACTATTTAATTGAAACTATTAAAATCCTTTGTTCATTTTGCAAATATGGTTGAACAAATTTATTGAATTTAAAACATTTACATTTTTAATCAATGAAATTATTTCCAGTTTCATAGCTATGTACATACAAATATTTTAGTTAGTATTTAATTCATAATTTTATTTTTCATTAATCAAATGTAATCTAGATCTTAATTTTGAATAAATCTTGCCAAACCAAACTTAAATTCCTTATTTTTGAATTTGGATTTTGATGTTGTATTAATCAATTTATGTTAAGTTTTATTCTAAAAATAATTGTTATTAATATTTAGATCTTATCGTATTTTTCAGTCAATTAAACAACTCATAAAATAAAACTAAATTGAGAAAATTGATATAGATGCGCACACACACAAAAATACACACATTTATTGACTTTGTTGTTGCTTGTTATATTAGTTATGATGCAATTGATATCAACAGATATTTGTCATGTAAACTATTTATTATGACATTTCCTTTGAATATTGATTAAGCACAATTATATTAGAATATTTAAAAGCGTAAGGTGTAATTAATTGTTGATACCGCCTTTTTATATTTCCTTTTAGACCTTAATTTGATTGTATTTAGATGTAATAGTAATATGTTCATTACCTTTTTTACACCTTTTAGGAATATGAATATATTTGATATATTCATTGATTTAAACTTCATACTTAATAACATAGATTTACTAAATTAAATCAAAACGTTAAATAAAATTTGATTTTATTTAAATTATCTGGATTGGATCTAGTAAAATACATTAGACTTCATATGCCCACTAAGATCCGAAAAAGAAATAAATTAAAATCTACCAATTTCAAATGCTTCCGACTAGCCCGGTTCCTTCAACGGTATCAAAGCTATAATGGTCTATGTGGTCTAAATTAACAATTTTATGGCTAACTAATTAAAGCCTACCCATTTAGTGAGATGTTTAAAAAGGTAGCGTCGAAGGATGAGTTTGGATAATCAAGTACTCTTCCCTACCCGGTTACTGGTCCGGCCCGAAGGATAAATTAAGCCCAAAAGTTATTGTAACTACTTGAAAATTTTAAATAATAAGTTAAAATACTAATAATGGTAAAAATGAAATTTTACATAGAAGGTGTGACGACCGCCCATGACCCCTGCACCGAATCTAGAGATAGAGCGCTGTAAAGTGTGCCAGGCGACCATGGACGATTGTCAAGGTAAGATTTAAAACAACAGAATCTATCGTATTACTCACAGCACATGGACAAAATACAATAGAACATATGTATAGTGAAGCTTTTCATAACAAAATGACATCATATTAAACTCCATAATAGTTGAATACAAGCATCCACATAGTCAATACATCAAGCCTCACTACATATCTCTCAGAGAATACAAAACAGCGGAATATCCAGTACATATAATAAGAAGATAATATGCAACCCTCCAGCTCGTCTTCGATATCAGCATCGTGAGAAGGGAACACCACCTGTTACCTGCTACCTAGTCTGCCCGTCCCAAAATGGACGAACAGCCCAAGGCAATAAGAATTAAAAACATAAAGCCTTGAGTCAGACAACAGTCTTAGTGAGCAGTAAATTAACTAACAACATACCAAAAGAGCATAAAGGAAAAGGAATAGGAATACAACCCTCCCACTCCAACCTCATTCTACAGTGATAGCCCCAGACACACACTAAGCAGAAGCAAACATAGCAGAGCATACAATTTAAAGTAAAACTACTATCACTCGAGTCAAGGGCGATGTTTTCCAAGTACCAAGGCCTAAATCAGATAAGCACCCAGAAAATACCGCTCTTGAGTCCGAAATGACGTTACAACCAAACATCCATGACTCTGGCTATCACTGTTATCATTGCTTCGATATCACCGTTAATTGAATGACCGGCACATTCTTTCAGCCGTCCGTCAAGGGCTAATGGAAACCCCGGTTCTAGACATAACTCCCGCACGTCGTCGCAGCCCGTGCCTAGGACTATCGAATCTGCCCAGAGTACTCGACCATCAACAGTTGGCCGTTGGGACTATCGAATCTGCCCAAACGTACTCTTGCTTAGAGCATTCTAGAACCTTCAACAACGATGCTATCCAAGCCTCCTAGTCATCCTCCTCGACGACTATTCTCATATCCATTCATTATCCTCATCTCGAATCATATCACCGAGTTATCAACATGCTTGGAATGATCCCGTCTGGATTAGACCAAGTCTTCATCACATGATTGCCTCGCTTCATTACATCCTCGCAAAGTCTCATCTCATCATCACGTCATCAAATCTATGCATAAGAGCTTCATCATCCCGCTACATATACCACGAGCAGCTTTCCCAATTCAAGAGCCTTTCCCTTAGCTTTTGAATCGTCTTCGATCTAAATCTAATCATCAATCATCTAGTTCATAACAATCAATCAAATCAAACATCAATCCAAGCAATCAAGCATTCAAATATGATCTAAGTAGACAATTATAACAATAATGGCATTTTCGTAATTAAAGAGTTGAAAGTCCAATAAGCATGAAAACATGGATTATATCTCTACAAACTTGATGAATGAACTTGCATAGGTTAACATATGATAAAATGGATGTAACATCATCATGAACAATGGATCTATATGGATCTACACATAGGATGAAGAAAATGCATGGAAATCTCTATTTTAACACCAAATCGAGCCAACAATCCGATATACTCCTTTGGATCCGTGTGAGAGATAATCACCACTCACCAAATCACCTAAACAAACCCAAATCAACACGCTTCAGATCTGGACAGCGAAGGATGAAGCTTGATCTATCACGAATCCGCTTCAAACGAAGAAATCTCTCTTGAAAAGATGAAGATCTTCAATCTAAGCTCTTGAATCTTCAATCTTGATCTTCGATTTGGATGGATGGAAGCACTAGATTAGAGTGGAGAAAAGAAGTGAAGAAGTGTAGAAGTCGAGCTCTCAAAATGGCAGCACTTCGTCGCTTCAAAATCCGGATCCCAAAAATGAAGAGAAGCTCTCCTATTTATAGCAGAAAATACCCTAAGTCGTAACTCGGCTATCTTCTTAAGTCGCTGCCGACTTAACACTATGCCGACCTACGACCTAGCACTTTGCCATCCTACCAGAAGCATCTGCGACCTAACAACTGCTATCTCCTAAGTCGGTCACGACTTATGGCATGCGCGCCTACGACTTAAGACTCAAGAGAATGCGACCTAGCACAACTGCGCACCCAAGCGACCTACCAAAGCCCTACGACATACGACCTAACGAGGCTTCGACTTATCTCCTTAGGTCGTCTACCGACCTAACTATGCCCTAGGTCGCTAAACTACCCATTTCCTAACTCCTTAAGTCGTTGCCGACCTATCCCCCTTAGGTCGCTAACTCACCCAGAAGCCCACAACCTATCTTAGGTCGCCAATCCTATAAGTCGGTCACGACTTATCACTTAGGTCATTCACTATTAACCCCAGCTTCCTTAAGTCGTAATCTCTTAAGTCGGTCATTCCTATAGGTCGGTCATTCCACTGAGTCGCCCCACCGACCTAAACTCCACACAAGCTAACTCTAGGTCGTCCCTTCCTATGAGTCATCAACTCTTAAGTCGGCTGACTACTTTAACTCGGCCACGCTGTTAAGTCGGTCTTCCCTTAACACGCTCACCTTCTTAGGTCGGTCACCCCACTAGGTCGCCCCACCGACCTAAGCACTCTGCACGGGTTAACTTCCATACGACCTAAGCTTTAACCCACTGACAACCCCTCCTTAACTCGCATGCGACCTAGCCCTTAGCTCGCACACGAGTCAACTTCAGACGACTCAACTTTAATGACTTACAACAACAACGACTTAATGTCGACAGTTTTACAATCATTCGATCCGTAAAAATACGGGTCGTTACATTCTCTCCCCCTTAGGAATTTCGCCCCCGAAATTCCAAGCAAACAAAGCAATCAAAGACTATTCTGTACGCCTACCATCCATAGCAATCAATAAACCATACATCCAATTCTAGCTTAGCGTACAGAATTCTAAAACTTAGAACAAGTTACAATATCGTGAGATGACACGACACCTTAGGGCCATACCTTGAAGAGTTCAGGATAAGCTGCCTTCATCCTCTCTTCCACCTCCCACGTACAGTCGTTATCATCATCACTCCATTGTATCTTGAGCAACTTAACTACCTTCCTCCTAAGCTGTTTCGTGTCAGTTTCAACAACACGAAGCGGCTTACGAGGTCTTCTATCCACTGGATCAACTTCGAAATCTTCACAGCTATCAGCAGAAACTACGGTATTCGAGTCATGCACATACTTCCGTAGATATGATACGTGAAAAACATTGTGCACACCCGACATCTTCTCCGGTAACTCCAATCTGTAGGCGAGCTTTCCAATTCGCTCGATGATCGGGAATGGTCCAACAAATCTCGGAGTCAATTTTCCTTTCTTCCCGAATCGAATAACATTCTTCAGTGGAGAAATCTTCACAAAAACCATATCTCCTACGTCGAATTCCAAATCCTTTCGACGCTTATCGGCATAACTCTTCTGACGATCTTGGGCTGCCTTCATTCGTTGCTGAATGATTTCTATACAATCTGAAGTCTGACGAATCATCTCTGGCCCAAGCATCAGCTTTTCTCCAGTTTCCAACCAACATGTTGGAGAGTTACACGGTCTTCCATACAATGCCTCATACGGTGCCATACCAATGCTTGACTGGTAACTGTTGTTGTACGCAAACTCCACCAAATGAAGGTGATCTTCCCATGATCCTCCGAAGTCCAAAACACATGCTCTGAGGAGATCTTCCAAAACTCGGTTGACTCTCTCGGTCTGACCATCTGTTTGAGGGTGATAAGCTGTACTCAAACACAACTCGGTTCCCAAAACTTCCTGGAAGCTCCTCCAAAATCCACTAGTGAACAATGGATCTCGATCGCTCACTATACTCTTCGGAATACCATGGAATCGGACTATCCACTTAACATACAACTCAGCCAACTTTGATGCAGTCCTAGTCGATCGAACAGGAATGAATCGTGCACTCTTAGTCAGACGATCTACAATGACCCAAATCCCTTCATTTCCCGTTCTGGTTCTAGGCAATCCATCGATAAAATCCATCGACACTTGTTCCCACTTCCATGTAGGAACTTCTAATGGCTGAAGCAATCCACTTGGCTTCTTCTGTTCGGCTTTTACCAACTGGCAGTTCATACACTTGGAAATAAAATTTCCAACATCCTTCTTCATACCTTCCCAGTAGTAGGTTCTCTTCATATCCCGATACATCTTATTTCCTCCTGGATGAATTGTCAGCTTCGAGTGATGACTTTCCTTCAGAACTTCACTCCTCAATTCATCTATATCGGGAACAACTAGTCGTCCTTGCTTCCGAAGCCAACCCTCTCGATCGACCTCGAATCCTTTATCCTTTTCTGGATCCAATCCAGATTCCAATTCACGGATAATCTTGACAAGCTTATCATCTCGCTTTTGGCCCTCGCCAATCCTTTCCACAAGAGTGGGTCTTATCGATAAGTTTGCCAACATCTCAGGTTCCAATTCGCCTCTAGGTCTGAAGTCAAATCCAGCTAAATACTCGAGACTCTTCCATTCTGAAAACATGGCTCCCAATCCTGCATGTCTTCGACTTAACGCATCTGCCACTGCGTTACCTTTTCCCGGAGTATAAGCTATACCAAAATCATATGATGCTAAAAACTCTAGCCAACGTTGCTGCCGAAGATTCAAATCCTTTTGGGAGAAAAGATACTTCAGCGACTTATGATCCGTAAACAACTCGAATCGAACTCCCAATAGATAATGTCTCCACACCTTCAGAGCAAATACAATCGCCGCTAACTCCAAATCATGAGTTGGGTAATTCCTTTCATGCGGCTTTAGTTGTCGACTTGCATACGCAACAACTTTATTCTTCTGCATCAGCACTTCTCCAAGTCCAGTACCACATGCGTCGGTGTAAACCACCATCTCATCATTCCCACTTGGAATAGTCAAAACAGGAGCACTCGTCAATCGCTCTTTCAAGATTCCGAAAGCTTGCTCACACTTAGCATTCCAACTGAACACTTGGTTCTTCTTCGTCAATCCTGTTAACGGTGCAGCTACCTTGGAGAAGTCTTTGATAAACCGTCGATAATATCCTGCTAATCCAAGAAAACTTCTCACATCTGATGCATTCTTAGGTCTAACCCAATCCTGGACTGCTGCCACCTTAGCGGGATCAACCGCTATTCCATTTCCAGAAATCACATGGCCTAAGAACCTCACTTCACCCTTCCAGAAGTGACACTTCGAAAACTTAGCCTTCAGCTGATGTTTCCGTAAGATCTCCAAAACAATATGCAAGTGCGTCTTGTGCTCTTCTTCCGTTCTGGAATAAATCAGAATATCATCCACGAACACAAGTACGAACTTGTTCAACTGATCTCTGAACACTCTATTCATAAGATCCACAAAATATGCTGGCGCGTTAGTCAATCCAAACGGCATTACCAGCCACTCAAAGAAACCGAATGGTGTCCTAAAAGCAGTCTTCGGTACACTATCCTTAGCCACTCTCAACTGGTGAAATCCCGTTGCCAAATCCATCTGAGAAAACACCTTAGCTTCGTGAAGCTGATCAAACAAGTCATCTATTCTCGGCAATGGATACTTGTTCTTCTTAGTCACTTTATTCAGCTCACGATAATCGACACACAATCTCAACGATCCATCTGCCTTGGTTGCAAACACAACTGGTGCACCCCACTCGGACACACTACGCCGAATGAATCCTTTCTGCAAAAGATCATCAACTTGCACCCTCAACTCCTGCTGTTCTCTAGGCGCCATTCGCCTAAGAGGCATCACAACAGGTCTGGCTCCTTCAACTAGATCTATACGAAACTCGATCTCTCTATGCGGCGGCAACCCTTTGACTTCGTCAAAGACATCCTCGAATCCATTTGCGATTGGCACTAAAGACAGTCCATCCCGTGGAACAACTAGCGAATACATGAAGCTCATGAAGACGCCTTCCTCATGCTTACATCGTATCACAATCTTTCGCCCTTCCACATTCTCGACTGTCACCTCCAGCCTCTCACAATCAACCTTAGCTGCATACTTCCTAAGCCAGTCCATACCCAAGATAATTCCGAACCCCGAAAAGTTCAGAACAAAGCAATCACAAACAAAAGAGCAACCATGACTCGACACAACTAGACCACGGCATAACATACACAAACAAGACGAACCCCCAACTGGATTAGTCACAACCAATGGCCTATCAACAATATCCGGCTTCAAATCTAACCGGCCTACTAGTTCATTACAAACAAACGAATGCGATGCTCCAGTATCAAACAAAACTCTAACTGGAATACCACATAGGAAAAGAGTACCTTGAACAACCACACTCTTTCCCTTCTCTTCAGCAGTAGGAGCTTTCGAAGACGACGGAACAGCTCCTAAAGCATAGGCTTGCACAATATGTCTATCTCTCCTCGGTTCTGGACAATTCTTCCTGAAATGCCCTGGCTTGTCACAGTTATGACACTTCATCGGCACCTTAGGATTCTTACAATCCTTCGAGAAATGGCCCTTCTGCTGACAATTGTAGCAAGTCACCTCGCCTTTCGGCTTCTTCTGGCCATCCTTACCCTTTTGCTGCTGCTGCTTTCTCTTCTTGTTTCCACCCTGCTGTGGTTTAGACTCTCCCCCGGTAACAGCAACAACAGGTCCTTCCTTAGGAAACAGACTCTCATGCCTAAGAGCTTTCTCCACAAGCTTCTCAAATGAATCGTCCAAATGATCCACCAACTGTCTCCCAAGATAACTATCCAAGCCGGTCACAAACTTCTCATTCTTCTGATAAGCAGATTCAATATATGACCGAGCATACTTGGACAAAGCTTCAAACTCAGAAACATACTCAAGAACAGATCTCCCACCCTGCTTGAGCTCCACGAACTTCTTGAACAGAACAGACTTCTGAGCTGTAGAAATAAACTTAGCTTCAAATCTAGCTTGGAATTGCTCCCAAGTAATCTCTTCCTCCGCAGTATTGATGGTAATAGAGTTCCACCAATCAGAGGCTCTCTCTTGAAGCTGCCTTGATGCCAACTTCCTCTTAGTTGCATCATCAATTCCCAAATCACCAAAGATCCTTCTACAAGCATCTATCCACCTCTGGACCTCAATAGTAGATTCTGTTCCCAAGAAAACCTTCCCTCCAAGAGCAGTATAATCCTTGCACAACTTAGCAAAATCCACTGGTTTCGGAGTTTGGACTTGAACTCCAACATCTACTGCTGCCCCCGGAACTGGTATCCTTCTCATGATCGAAGTCATCATAGCTTCGAACATGGCTGCATAATTAGCAGTCTCTTCAGTAGCACGGCCTTCCCTAGCAGCTGGTCTCCCTCTTCGACTCATTCTCAATATCTATAAAAAGGAATGATTAGAACATCTAGAGAAACAACTGCACAAAGGACTCAAACCCTACTAAGCTACTATATTATATATAGTAATCATCCATCAAAATACAATTACGTCTCTCATACGTAGTTACTTCAGCGAGCGTTGGGTAAAATCGATTAACCAATGCTCTGATACCAAATGTGACGACCGCCCATGACCCCTGCACCGAATCTAGAGATAGAGCGCTGTAAAGTGTGCCAGGCGACCATGGACGATTGTCAAGGTAAGATTTAAAACAACAGAATCTATCGTATTACTCACAGCGCATGGACAAAATACAATAGAACATATGTATAGTGAAGCTTTTCATAACAAAATGACATCATATTAAACTCCATAATAGTTGAATACAAGCATCCACATAGTCAATACATCAAGCCTCACTACATATCTCTCAGAGAATACAAAACAGCGGAATATCCAGTAAATATAATAAGAAGATAATATGCAACCCTCCAGCTCGTCTTCGATATCAGCATCGTGAGAAGGGAACAGCACCTGTCACCTGCTACCTAGTCTGCCCGTCCCAAAATGGACGAACAGCCCAAGGCAATAAGAATTAAAAACATAAAGCCTTGAGTCAGACAACAGTCTTAGTGAGCAGTAAATTAACTAACAACATACCAAAAGAGCATAAAGGAAAAGGAATAGGAATACAACCCTCCCACTCCAACCTCATTCTACAGTGATAGCCCCAGACACACACTAAGCAGAAGCAAACATAGCAGAGCATACAATTTAAAGTAAAACTACTATCACTCGAGTCAAGGGCGATGTTTTCCAAGTACCAAGGCCTAAATCAGATAAGCACCCAGAAAATACCGCTCTTGAGTCCGAAATGACGTTACAACCAAACATCCATGACTCTGGCTATCACTGTTATCATTGCTTCGATATCACCGTTAATTGAATGACCGGCACATTCTTTCAGCCGTCCGTCAAGGGCTAATGGAAACCCCGGTTCTAGACATAACTCCCGCACGTCGTCGCAGCCCGTGCCTAGGACTATCGAATCTGCCCAGAGTACTCGACCATCAACAGTTGGCCGTTGGGACTATCGAATCTGCCCAAACGTACTCTTGCTTAGAGCATGCTAGAACCTTCAACAACGATGCTATCCAAGCCTCCTAGTCATCCTCCTCGACGACTATTCTCATATCCATTCATTATCCTCAACTCGAATCATATCACCGAGTTATCAACATGCTTGGAATGATCCCGTCTGGATTAGACCAAGTCTTCATCACATGATTGCCTCGCTTCATTACATCCTCGCAAAGTCTCATCTCATCATCACGTCATCAAATCTATGCATAAGAGCTTCATCATCCCGCTACATATGCCACGAGCAGCTTTCCCAATTCAAGAGCCTTTCCCTTAGCTTTTGAATCGTCTTCGATCTAAATCTAATCATCAATCATCTAGTTCATAACAATCAATCAAATCAAACATCAATCCAAGCAATCAAGCATTCAAATATGATCTAAGTAGACAATTATAACAATAATGGCATTTTCGTAATTAAAGAGTTGAAAGTCCAATAAGCATGAAAACATGGATTATATCTCTACAAACTTGATGAATGAACTTGCATAGGTTAACATATGATAAAATGGATGTAACATCATCATGAACAATGGATCTATATGGATCTACACATAGGATGAAGAAAATGCATGGAAATCTCTATTTTAACACCAAATCGAGCCAACAATCCGATATACTCCTTTGGATCCGTGTGAGAGATAATCACCACTCACCAAATCACCTAAACAAACCCAAATCAACACGCTTCAGATCTGGACAGCGAAGGATGAAGCTTGATCTATCACGAATCCGCTTCAAACGAAGAAATCTCTCTTGAAAAGATGAAGATCTTCAATCTAAGCTCTTGAATCTTCAATCTTGATCTTCGATTTGGATGGATGGAAGCACTAGATTAGAGTGGAGAAAAGAAGTGAAGAAGTGTAGAAGTCGAGCTCTCAAAATGGCAGCACTTCGTCGCTTCAAAATCCGGATCCCAAAAATGAAGAGAAGCTCTCCTATTTATAGCAGAAAATACCCTAAGTCGTAACTCGGCTATCTTCTTAAGTCGCTGCCGACTTAACACTATGCCGACCTACGACCTAGCGCTTTGCCATCCTACCAGAAGCATCTGCGACCTAACAACTGCTATCTCCTAAGTCGGTCACGACTTATGGCATGCGCGCCTACGACTTAAGACTCAAGAGAATGCGACCTAGCACAACTGCGCACCCAAGCGACCTACCAAAGCCCTACGACATACGACCTAACGAGGCTTCGACTTATCTCCTTAGGTCGTCTACCGACCTAACTATGCCCTAGGTCGCTAAACTACCCATTTCCTAACTCCTTAAGTCGTTGCCGACCTATCCCCCTTAGGTCGCTAACTCACCCAGAAGCCCACAACCTATCTTAGGTCGCCAATCCTATAAGTCGGTCACGACTTATCACTTAGGTCATTTACTATTAACCCCAGCTTCCTTAAGTCGTAATCTCTTAAGTCGGTCATTCCTATAGGTCGGTCATTCCACTGAGTCGCCCCACCGACCTAAACTCCACACAAGCTAACTCTAGGTCGTCCCTTCCTATGAGTCATCAACTCTTAAGTCGGCTGACTACTTTAACTCGGCCACGCTGTTAAGTCGGTCTTCCCTTAACACGCTCACCTTCTTAGGTCGGTCACCCCACTAGGTCGCCCCACCGACCTAAGCACTCTGCACGGGTTAACTTCCATACGACCTAAGCTTTAACCCACTGACAACCCCTCCTTAACTCGCACGCGACCTAGCCCTTAGCTCGCACACGAGTCAACTTCAGACGACTCAACTTTAATGACTTACAACAACAACGACGACTTAATGTTGACAGTTTTACAATCATTCGATCCGTAAAAATACGGGTCGTTACAGAAGGACAGATAGTAAATTTTCATACATTTTGGAATTATGCATCGAGACCTATTTTACTACGTCTGGAATGTTGTTTACAGTCAATAAACATATATAACTTGTTGAATTTGATGAAACGGGTCAGAATTAGCGGAAATTAGACTAGCGGAATTTCCTTATTATTTTTAGGATTAAGCCTAATAATCCAAATTTTTAACTATAAATGCAGAATAAACCTTCACCTCTCTTTACTCAAAACTCTAAACCCCGCTTCTCTAATTCTTCTTCTTCTTCCTTAAAACCATATATCTAAATATCAATTTTATAATCTCTTCTTCAAGTTTCTAAATCAAAAGCAAAAAAACAATTAAAGGGAAAGAGAGAGAAGAATATTCGAATCAAAGGTAGATGAGGCGGGATAGCAGGTCGAATCGAATTAGGAGGGGAATTTCAAGGTTAAAGAGAAGGGAAAGCTAAAATGGTAAATTGATCTATTATGATGTGTTTTTATTGTGAAACAAGTAATTACATTTCTTTTATGCATCTACCTAAATTAAAAATATGGTCTTTGAATATGAATTGATAGTTTCCATTGAAAATCTATACATATAAAATTGGTGGAAAAGCCCCATGTGGTAATTTGATAATAACTATTGAAGCATGGGGGGAGGGTAAACTAGTGAAGTTCACCTCTAAACATGTAGATCTAAGCCGTGTTAGAAAATTGAATCAATAAAAGTAGATCTATGCATATATTCCCTGAATCACCTATATTTGATTATATCATATTCGAATAGGCTTGAATATACATAGATAATTGGGTAAATACATGTATATAATCAAATAGGCAAACTATTTGAATCAAATATAAATAAGACTAAAATTATATTGAAATACTGGTTAAAAATTGAACTTTTCCGCTATACATAAGTCTATAATAAAGATGAACAAAGTAAAGAAGAAGAACCGAAAGTAAAACATCAAATATGATGAATCATACCCAGGTCAGACGTCTGGATAAGGAACTAGACGTCTAAATTCTTTTACATTGCGAAATAGAAAGGAAACAGCGCAAATCCGATATAATTCAGATGTTTGAACCTTTGTTCAAACGTTTGGAATCAAAGTCAGATGTTTGAATAGATGATCAGATGTATGAATGCCTGCAGCAAATTTTGTACATGTAATCTAACGTTTGGACCAAAATCCAGACATCTGAAGTAAGGCCAAACGATTGAATATATCTTTCAAACGTATGAAAGGCTAAAGTAAGCCCGGTTGAACCTAGACCCGGCAGGTCATGTAGGATGGATCGGGAAAACTTGTTCCCACTTTCTCAACTTATGGGAGTTCACGTAGCTACATAGAGGTGTGCAACAAGCGAGATTGGTTTCATACTTGGTGATATGCCTAGTTTCACACTTCATGGCGTTCATATCATGACACTTAAGAAGGCATGTGATTGTATCGCAACAAGACGCTCTTATCATTACTGTAGCTTACGCGATTGCATGTTTTAACGTGCCAAATAGATGGTAAGATGAAAATGACATCCGTAATAATATGGAAACATGATCAGGCAATATGGTTGAACCTATGGGGGAGTCATATTGTCAAATGATTTCTTTAACTTCAAGTTGAATGGTATAGAGCGTAGGACACCTTTACCACTGAGAAGGTTGCACGATGCTTTGGTAGGCCACAAATCATCGGGGTTGTATACTTGGTGTGTCTTAAGTATTGCGATGTTTGCTCGGTGTGTATGTGCAGTTTAAGCGGTTTAATATTGAGAAGGCTAACTCAATGTATGGTTAGGAAGTATTGTTAAGACCGTACACTAGGGATATTCTTATGTCTACTTAGTTTCTGGATATCTAACCTTCGAGTGGAAATTATCATTGGTTGCACTTGGGTTTAGGCGTATTAGGGATAATTACCCCGCAACGCGTAAGTTGACACCTTCACGTATATAGTACATAAACACAAATAAACACCTTTAGATCGTGTAGATTATAACCGCAATTTAATTACGTGCCAACACCATATCACTAGTGATACGTTCCGATCACCAGTCCTTGTCTGATCTTCACCATTTCTCCCTCTTTATTTTTATTATAAGAGGACATGGTAGTAGGTAAAGTGATTTGGATAAGGTGTATGGAGGAGGCGACTTGGCACTTTAGCGATATTTTTACTTATGGTATCCCCTTTGTGCCTTATTTTATTTATCAGTCAGACTTTTATTGTATTGTTGCTTGGAGACACTATTTCTTAGTCACTATACGAACCATATTATGATGAGACTACTATTTGATTGAGTTATTTTTAGTACATATATTTTATTTCCTTTCGTTGTGAGATATGAAAATGTGGAATGTTTCAAATTTATATTCGTCTCCAAATCATGTAAACTCTAAAAACCTAACGATTCTTTCATCTCTGCACGACTCATGTTCAACGCTATTTTGGACCTTGAATCGATGTGTCTGAAGGTGCGGGTTGTGATAGTTATCCCCGATATAAAGGCCCAAATTGATTTTAGGTCTTAATCTAATTTTCAAAATCTATTTAAAAATTCAGAAAGATATTTCAAATTTAAACATTAAGCTTAAAATATTAAAGAAAATTTTTATAAAATTATTAAATGTATTCAAAATTTTCAAAATTGTTTTGAGAAATTAAATAATTAATTTAAAATTTTAAAATTTATCTAATTTGGTTAATTAAATTAAATAATTGATTAAGACATATATATATATATTGATATATATGTATAAGTTTAGTTGTTGTAGTTATTTATTTATCTTAAAATTATTTACAAATTAAATTAAAATATTTAATTAAGTTTTTAAGTTTGATAAAATTTATTGAATAACATTAATTGAAAGTTAATTAAGTATATATATATATATATATTGATAAGTACACATAAACAAACTATAAATAATATAGTTGATTAACTGCCTTAAATAGTTTAAGATGAGTAAAATAAAATTTTAGAAATTTTATATAAAATAAAATAAATTAATTAAAAATAATTTAATTTATAAGAATTAAAATTAAATAAGTTAGATTTAATTAATAAGATATATGTATATATTATATAAGTAAATTAAATTATAAAAGTAATAAATAAGTTAATATGTATACAACTATATATGTATATAATTAAGTGGAATTGGAAAGAGACCCAAATTAGGTTGAAGAAATAAATACATATGTATTTGTACGTATACTGTGATTTCTGATGTGTCCGACACTTGAATCACAGGGTATTTTCATAAGAAAATACATTGTTTTCTAAATTGATATCACTCAAATAAATATGTATTGAAGATTATGAATCCTTAACATAAATGTTGTCCTCTACCATTTATTTATTAATAAGTTACTTCATACTCTTTAGTTATTAAGCAAACTAAAATAAGAGATGTTATTTATAGTATTATTAATATGTTCACTATACATGGTAAGATAACCGTATGTATTTACTGAGCAAACTAAATGTATATACATTATACTTAAGCCGTTGCGAAATGGTGGGTATGAGTGAATGATCTCTTTTGATTTATTGAGGAAACTCAAGGTCGAGATTGAGATTAGGACAAAGACCACGGGTTAGGAGTTGTATATGATACAATTGATAAACGATTATCCCCGATTCTAGGTATATGATTTGTTGAGTAAACTCAAGGTCAAAATCTCAAGATAAGTGAGTTCTAACACCCACTAGAGAAATCGAAAATTTCTATGTTTTCCTTAGGGTTTTGACAAATATAAAAATCTACTGGTGTAATACCCCGATATTTTACGGGAAATATAATTAAAAATAAATTAAAAGCGGATTTGGTACAGTGGTAAAGGCGCATGTTGACTTCCTTAGTGACCAGGGATCAAGTCCTGTTGTCGCCTAAAATCTGGAGTGATGTTTTTTTAGCTGGTTCGTTTCCAGCGATTTTCCTACGTATTTCAGCGTTGTTTCTGACATGTGGCGGCTTCCCATTCGCTCCAGTGATGTAATAGGATGAGATGGCTAAATTTTATTGGTTGAGTGATGTGTATGGGCTGGAATGGATAACCATTAAGTGTATGAAAGAACCAGATTTAATCTAAAATAATCTAATGGATTATATTCACTCAAACAATCTATAAATAAACCATCTAACCTAAACCTAATCTCTTATTCAGTCATCGCCATAATTCTACAGTAAAATTAGTGTGTATTATTCTTCCTCCTTTTCTCTACTAAATAAACAAATCTCTACCAAATTAAATTATCTATATATATTCAAGCAATTTGGGGAATTTAGAAGAATCAAAGGGAGAAAGATTAAAGCAAAGTTTTTTTCAAATTTATGCAAGCTCAAGTGCCAGGTGAGTGGGAATTAATATGAAATAGAAAATTAAAGTAGTTCAATTTCAGTTCTTTTCTGGCATGTTAATATGAATTAATTTCTGTTATTAATTGAGAATAGATGTAAATTATTGCAACTTCTTCTTCTTCTTCCACTTTTCAAATCTAATTCATGTTTGGTTTAAAATATGGGACATATAAATTGTCTATTCACGTTTAATGGCATAAATAAGATTGAAATTTATGTAAATTATTGTATCTTCTTCTTCTTCCACTTCTCAATTCTAATTCATGTTTGGGTTGAAATTTGGAACAAACAAATTTTTATTCACATTTCATGGCGTAAATAAGATTGGTTTAATTAAATTGAATTAGAATTGTTATTTAATTTCTAATGGTAGAACAGGTTAGTTGAATAAATTCAGAATATGTTACTTGAATAAAATTATGGTTTTGATTGATATAATTACATAATTTTGAGTATGGTTTAGAACAAAATGGGGAAGTCTAATTGGCATAATTATTTGTTTCATATGTGGCTTAACAATGTAAAAGTGGAATTTTGTGTAATTAAATGGTTTGTGGCTATTGGATAAAATTTTTTGTACAGATTAAATCTCTAAAGGAGAACGCAAATTAGGGTGGAAAAAAATGTAAATTAAATGGACCCTAAAGGTTAGTGTAAATCTATAACAAAATGGCATAAAAATTACAGACAAACCATACGGATTGAACGGACGTGAAATTGAAATACCATTTATGTAAGAAAAAGGGAAATTGTGAAATAACCAAATCGGATGTAAAAATGGCCTAAAGCAGATTAATGGAAATAAATAGTACGTAAAGTGTAACGGTAAAATTAATTAATCTAGAAGCAATTTGGTAGGCAGAACTTGTAAAGGTCTGGATAGGTGTTTCATGTAGTTAAGACCAAAATATAGTTCTGGTTGTACGTACTAGGAGCAGGCAAGTAGGTTCGCAAGGATGTTTGTTACCTTTCATAGGTTGCTAGTACGTAGGATAGATAGCATCCGCAATCTTAGGCTTCTTCAAGCAGATCGACGTGGACGAAACATGACAAGTGTGCTCCGACGTAGGCTTCTTTATGCAGATCGTTGGAGGATTTTGGGCAGCCAACCCAGCTGAGGGCGCTCCTTCAAAGGACCGACACTTTGGATAGGGGAAAGTCCATGTTGGTGACCAAGGAGACAGTAGGATAGGAGTCCATTTTGGCAGAGCCTGAGCACAACTTCAGAGTCCTACGAGGTTGTTTGAGTCGGCGCCGGTTAGACATAAGAGGCATTTAGTCACAGTGCATAGGTGAAGAGCATGACTTTCATGCTGTAGCACATGGATAGGTAAGGACAGCAGGTCCGACAGGCCGATTGACGTTTAGTATTTCTGCATGGTTGACTTCCCTAGAGTGACCACGGACTTTGGCTTCTAAGGAACTATATTTAAGAAGGATTCACAACACTATATTATCAAGATAAGAGTCTCAGGTCCCTGTTTTTGATGTTGTTATAGGAAAAGTCCCTGCAGAAATGAATATGTAAATTTGATCTCTATTTTTTGGAAAATAAAAAAATGCAAGGTGCCTTGCACTTTTCTGACAGAAAATGCAAGGTAACGTGCACTTTTTTGATTTTGAAATCTTTTTCGAATTTTGAAATTTTTTAAAAATTTTCAAAAGCGCAAGTTAACTTGCACTTTCTATCAGGAAAGCGTAAGCTAGTTTGCACTTTCTGATTTGAAGTTTTTGATCATTTTAAATTTTTTGAAAAGTGCAAGGTAACTTGTGCTTTCTATCAAGAAAGCGCAAGCCAATTTGCGCTTTCTGATTTTGAATTATTTTTAAAATTTTCAAAAAAAAATTAATGTTTAAAAAGCGCAAGCTAACTTGCATTTTTTTATTTAGAAAAAACAAGGACCTAATTTACATGCTCATTTCTACAGGGACTTTCTTATAACAACAACAAAAATAGGGACCTTTCATGCAAAGCCCCTTATATTACTCATCCTCTGCGATATTCGGGGAAGACCTGGAATTAAATTGTTTTGTTCTTTTTGCTTAATTTTATTTCTCATTCACCAAACTTTATGTCTAACCCATTCTTATTTTTTCAATTTTTCCCAAATCACAGGAGGGCAGGTCTAGGTTGCAGTTCTTTGCAGCTTGGAGGGTCTTTGGAGCAGTTGTTATCTTCAGCTGTTGTTTCTTTTGTTTCATGTACTTCGTTTCTCTTTTCCATACTTTACTCTATATATGGGGACCAATATTGTGAACTATTATGGGCATTTTTGCCCACCGCATAGTGAATATGAAAAGATCAAGGAAAAATTGGCAAGGTCTTGAAATAGGCTCAGAGCTGCTTAGAAATGTTCGTGAGGTCAAGACGTAAGCACAGGTTCGAACCGTGTCTCAATCCGAATAACGGTTTGAAGGATATGATCATTTTAAGATTTACCTAATACGGTCCGACGATAAAGCCTCCAAGACCGCCTTCTGCCAAGGTCCGGCACCGTCCACATCAGCAAGGAATCTACCCTCCAAAATTAGATCTACACTAGCCCAGTTAAGTCCGGCCCAACAGAGCGAGACCCGCCAGATCTTACCCAATAAGGTCGAACTCGCAAGTGTCCGGCCCCGCAAGGCCTAACAGCCCAGGCCAGACTCGCACGGGTCCGGCCCAGCTGAGTCAGGCCTAACATGGCCGGACCTAGCACAGCCCGGTCCTAGCACAGCCCGACCCAACAAGGCCGGACCGACACAAGTCCGGCCCCAGAACCGGACCCAGCACCATCCGGCCGAGCAGGGCCGGACCAGCAGAGTTCGGCACATCAAGGCCGGACCCATATTGGTCCGGCCTGGTAGGGCCGGACGGACTATCTGGTTCAGCCTCGTCGGACCATCGACACTGTGCCGGACCCGGTAGTCCGGCACTACCAGACCACCTTGTCCAGCCCTATACCGGACCAGCATGATATGGCCCTGCTAGACCAAGGACCACCTGGTCTGGCTGAGCCGGACCCACCTGGTCAGCCCCAGGCCAGACCCACCTGACCCGGACCCACCTGGTCCCGGCCTGCACCCTCTTGGTCTGCCCTTTCGGTGCTGGACCCACCTGACCCGAACCCACCTTGTCCAGGCCCGGATCCACTTGGTCTGCCCTTTCAGGGCTGGACTTACCGGACCTTTCCCGATCTAGTCCTCCTGAGGCTGTATCTACCTTTTTTATACTCACAGGAATGAACTATCTTCTTGGGCGTTCAAGATTTAAGAGTCAGGAAGGGCGATTGAAGGAAGATACTAGAATAGTATTCAACAAGCATCCAAGAGCGGTGGAACAACAGCAGAACCAAATTCCAAGGGAAGGAAGGTTGAACCAAAGCCTAGAAGCCATGTGCTCAGATGTTTCTTTCCTCAACCTCACTCTATAAATACCAGGCATATGGCATCATAAAAAGGGGATGGAAGAAGAATAGCGAAGCTTCCATCAACAATGGTAGAAAACCTTGAGAGATAAAATCCTTAGTCCTAATAGCAAGTTTATTCATATTCAAAGCTTGTACTTGTAATCAGATATGAAAGAGATAATAAAAGTACAGTAGTGGACGTAGGCACATTCAGGCCGAACCACTATAAATTCTATGTCCTTTTACATTTTAGTCCTTTATTTATATTTTATTTTAAACCATTGATTTTCTATCTTAATCATCCGCAACTAAAGTCTATCAAACAATAGCTCTCTACTACAAACAGTATTCCGTGCTCTACTACAACATCTTGGAGGTGTTTGCCCATTTTTTGTGCAAACATTTTTAGTGCTTTCACTGATAAACTGAACTTCCCTTTTTCAAAAGGAAATTCTCTCTTTCTTACTTTTCTTTTTATTTTGAAACCTACTATTTCTATTCTGACTAGAGATTATCATTTCTTCTCTTAAGAAACTCTCTCCCCTTTTCTATGATCTGAAATCTATTTTTCTTTTCAGATCTGCCCTGGCTGTTTTACGTAAAATAAAAAATCCTCCTTTTCTCTTCAGATGGGAACATCCATTTTACTACATAGAGAAATTCTCGTGTCCACTTTTTAGATTTTACTTTTATTATCCACGGACACTACTTATTAAAAAAAATGTCATCTTTTAGATCTGAAATCCTTAGATATTCCTTTAAATATTCTGGATCCACAAACACATGTCCCTTAGCTAAAAAGAAACATGTACTCATTCTTTGGATCTGAAATCGAGCCACCTCTCTTTTCTCATTCGGAATCCAAAAACATGGTTTCTTGGCATGAGAACCCCCTTTTCCTATGAATAGACCTGGATCATAATTTTCTTTTACAAAAGAAAACACGTTTCTAGTCTTGAGATCTGAAATTACATTTTTTAATAAAATTTATACCTTTTCTTTTCAGATCTAAAGTCACTGCCTCTTTGGCATGGGAGGTGCTCTTTTTCTTACTTTCTCAGTTTAAGGTCGTTGTTTCTTGGAGTAAAAAACTCTATATCTCTAGATCTGAAACCGTTACCTTAGCAAAACCTATTTCTCTTTTCAGATCTGCAATCACTATTCCTTAAAGTTAAAAAAATTCTATCTTTCTTTTCTCTCATTTCGGATCTGCAAAAATTGTTTCTCGACCAAAAACAAACATATATCTATTTTATTTTTTTAGAATTGAAAGCGTGCTATCTTCTTTTTTTTCATTTCAGATCAAAAAACACTGTTTTGACCAAAAGAGACACTTGGTCATTTTTCAGATCTATAATCAAATCTTATTCTCTTCCCATCCAGAAGCATTGCTTCTTTAACATATGAAAACTATCTTCCTCTCTTGTATAAGAAGAATCTATCCCCCTCGTAAAATGTAAAATACGGTTCTGAGGGAATCCTTTTCTCTCTCCAAACTCGAAATTCTTTCTCTTGATCTAAAGTCATTGTCTATTTGGAATTGGAGCTTTTCTCTTTCCCTTTTTTCAAGTTTGTAATCACTATTTCTCGAATTGAGAAACTATACCTCCTATCTCAAGATTTTCTCTTTATTTTAAGAACTGAACCGTCAAATCTTGAAGCTACAAAACCCCTTACTTCTTTCTGAAGCTTCACCCTTTGAAAATTACAAACTCTCAAGGATGGGAAGGAGAACAACTTCCCGATATGCCACCTAAAGTGAGAGAACTCCGCTGCAAAGGATGTAACAGCTATCCAGATGTGAAAAACAGGAAGACTAGTCTAATAACCTCCTGGTGCTAAAGATTATCGGATGAAAATCCGGCATGGTTGTGATTGAAATTAGTAAACACTTCATTGCTAAACATAAGGCTTTGGTAGATAAACTCTTGACATGCTTAGGGCAAGCGGAAGAATTCAATCTCAACATCGTAAAACAAGGAAAGTCCCTATCTAGAGAATGCAAGGGGCATTCCACATAACCAAATGAACCCCAGGCACAACCCTTTTTCCATCCAGCATCAAATCAAAGTACTACAATTGGGATCCCACTGATGGATCAAAATATCACAACTTGAAGACCAAAGTCATGATGATTGAATACTTAAAGTCTAGATATGACAAGCACGACACTTCGTCAATCCTATCATGCACGAAGGCATCACCAATCCAACGCATACCGGACATGATTCAAATAATGTCAATAGCTCTCCTTACCTAGGGATATGTTCAATAAATATGAAAAGAGAAGGAGATAAGACCAAGAGTTACTAGTTTACCCTCCAGGAAAACAAAAACTTTTGAGTGCCCACTACAAACCTTTATAAGGGGCTAACCCGGCCCCCTAGACACTTGCCAAGATCCCCACACTTCCTGATAAACAGGGGGCACAAAGGAGGTACTATATAATTACTTTTCTTTCATTCTAATCAATCTTAAGCTATTGCAGGGCTCTACCATCTACTCTTGGATCTCCATCCTTGGAAAAAGGTGAAGGAAGGATTCGTAAATCCGTTGCATGTGCTCATCGACCCGAGGGTGCTTACATGCTATACGAAGTAAAGACAAAAAATCAAACTAGCCCCTACAACTATGCATGACCTCTCCTTTGGGTCAGCAAGGCACATAAAGATGAGAAAACATCACTGTCAGGAGTTCAGATAGATGGTCACCCAAGGATGCTAGCATAGCTTGCAGTGCAAATGCTATAGCAAAATGGAAGAGATACAACTCCCTGCCTCCGGAGCTCGAATGATCAATGATCAGAGAAGCCATCCATTTAAGTATGGTGTTACCTCAAAGAGTAAGGAAGAGGATGCGATGGAAACAACATCTGCCGAGAACTTGGATAACATAATAGATTATACAGAAGGCTTTGAAAGACCGAGTTCCAGCAATTCCAACATATTTGGCCCGTAGTAGAAAAGCGAGAATTCCTATCGTAGAGAACATCTTAAACCAGGCATATTACACAACCTGGTACTTTGCGCTTCTTTCGAAGTGGCAGGTTTGGTCTAAACTACTCTTTCCCTTTAACCGAGACAAGAGACTAATGCATTCCCTTAACACATATGCAGTTATATTCACTTAACACATATGCAGTTATATTCACTTAACACCTATACTATTATAACCACTATTTATTTTGTGATTAGCAATCCGGATCACAAGCATGTGTTGGTAGGAGTGAAAATAAGATAGCCATGACTAAGGGTGCTAGCCTGGGCAATTCACTACTGACGACCTCCCCTTTCCCTGGCAATGACATACCAGTCGGGCATCCAGGCACAAATCTAGCTTGAGTATCTCAAAGAATAAATGCATTCGAAGTCTAACATGGAGTGACTCATGATAGAAGTTGCCCCAAGAAAATGGGCAGGTTGAAGATGTCAACAAAGTCTTGTAAACACTAATTAAGGAAAAACTAGATAAATCCAAAGGAGCGTGGGTTGACGAACTACCCATGACACTGTGGGCCTACCAAGCCTCCAACAAAACAGCAACATGACATATTCTATTTGCCCTAAGCATACGGGACTGAGGCCATGCTTCTGGTCGAAACAGTTGTCCCTTCACATCGTAGGACACAGTATAATCTAGAAGAAAACGAGGAGCTTCTCAACATGTCCTTAGACCTGATTGAAGAAAGAAGGAATAACACCGCTCTCAAGACCGCCGCACACAGAGGAAAGTGGCAAAACAATACAAACCTGAGGTGAAGCCCCAAGAGTTACAAGAGGGAGATATTGTTCTCAAGAAAGTCTTTCCCCATCCAAGCGCACAAGATCCAGTTTGGGAAGGGCTATTTGTTGTTCATAAGGATATCCACAATGGAGCTTACATCCCGTCGATAGTTGACGGAAAAGGTGTTTTGGAAAGGAAGGAATCTCCAACATCTCTGCCACTATTTCTCTCAGCTTGTAAAAAGTATGTGTCACTTGAAGCAATAAAAGAAAGACAGTGGACATAGGGATATTCTGGCCAAACCACTGTAAAAATTAAAGTTTTGCTCGATTGTTTATCTGATATTTTTCCTATTGCGATCAATCACAAGCTCTCGCCGGCAGCAATGAAAGCAAGATAACCATGACTAAGGGCACGAAAATAGCCTAGGTAGTTCACTGCTGACGATCGGCCCCCTGGCCAGCAATGATAAACCGACTATAAGCCACGGATTAGGAATGATTATTGCCTAGGCAGTTTATCATTGGCATTCGGCTCACCAGTAACTGCAAACCGATAATAAATCCCACGATTAAGGCATGGCTGCAGCCAGGGATAGTTCGTAGTTGACGATCGACACCCACACTAGCCAGGTCATAGTAAATCGAATAATACTCACGCTATAGGCCATAATTGCCCGGGTAGTTACTGTGTGTGAATCCCGGCTCTGAATCCTAAGTACAATAGTCGTAAAAGTTACTCTCCCATGGAACATTGGTTGGGCTGACAAACCATATGTCACCAAAATCCACAATCAGGGCAAGTAACTTACGTGCCACGAATCTTAAGCCTAGGAGGACTCTCTTGACGGAGAATATAGTTCATTGTACTTAAACTAGAAACTTCTAACAATTTCTTTTAGTCTTGTGGCATTACATACAGATAGTAGAAATATGAATTCAACTCTGCCAACCACAGCAGGATATTTATTCGCTTCCACTCCTCCAGAGGAAACGGAGCATCGACTCAACTCCGTCAGGGATAGCGGAACATCAATCCAACATTGCCACAAGAATTAGAATATCCCTTCCAGCCAACTTCTCTCAAGAAACTGTAAGGATTCTCCCAAAGCTGAGCACACTTATGGAACCTGAGAAAAACTCAGTGCAAAGGTATGACTGACTTTTGTAAGATAAGCTAAATTCAATAAAAAATACTTGAGGGCATAGCACCACCTCCCCCATTGATTATACACATACACTTCCACTCAGCTTGGTAATAGAACATTGGAATCATGACCTTAAGTTCGCAAGTTTAAAACCTATTCATGAAACAAGGCAGCATGTTGTGAGAAGCAACCAAGTGCACTATACTGGGGGAAAACCCAGACAAATAATGAGCGCTCCCGGCCGACTTTTGACAACGTTGCTAGAGGGTTCTCTAGAGGATGTGAGGAGTATTTATGGACTACCACATCCCCCAAATTACTCTCTAAACCTTAGTAATAGGGATTCACTTCGAATGATAAGGACCTCTCTAAATAGAAGTGATTCGATCTATAACCTTCCCAATGTAATTAATTCATATCAAAGTCTATTTTAACACAAATAGCTTGATACCTTTACCTAATAAATCAATCTCGAGGACACGCGGGATGACTCTAACACATATTTATGGTAAAATTCCAAATAAAAGTGTATTAATAGTCTATAACTAATTCTAAGGCAAGGATGAAAGTCCTTGACCACACTAGGCCCAAAAGGAACCAAAACTTGCAGGTAAAGTCAACAGAATAGGACGATCTTCTACCGCCAAAGCCAACGAGACATTTGAGTTAAAAGATTGATTCCACTTAATCAATTTAGAGATAGCGAGCCGAAGTCACCAATAAACACCCCGCGCCGGAGGCGTCTGACTACAATAATCGGCATGAATCGGGCAGACAATAGAACACCTAATTCACAAGGTCGGCAAATCTCCTTTAATACTCCGCTTAAAGAAGCCAGGGCCACTCACTCAGACTCGACAGCTGTCCCATTAAATGCTTGCCAGTAGTCGACTCCAAACGGATATACGAGATATGAGTAGGAGAAATACTAAGGAAATTGGCTAAAATAATCCTATTCAAATATGCCTGGGGGCAAGTCCTAGAGGATCTAACGAAGGAGCAAGGAATTACCCCTAAATATTGCCACTTTACCAGACTAGATGGAACAATAGCCTATTAGCCCAGCTAGACCAGACCTGACCAACCTCCACTCAACGACGCTATGCAAAATATTTTACTTATAGATACCCTCCAATGAAAGCAATCAGATGGTAAGGCCGAGCTCAGCAACTTGAGCTTGTAACCTAGTGGGGAATTAAAATGATGGTTTGTTGGAGAAGTGCTAACAAACCTAAGGTTGAGTGAGCACGAAGGGAATATCAATAAGTTCAAGTACTACTCAAGACCTTGAAGCCAGAAATAGGAAAGATAAAGAGAAATACCACCCTGCCAGACGAAGAATGATTAAACAGCAACGTTAAGTGACCAACAAATCCTCCTCAAGACAAATGAAGCATCACATCTAGCTAACGAAAGGAATCTTGGGTACGATAATGAGATGTGGACATATAAACATCAGTATGAAACCTACAATACTGATGAGGCAACCCTAAATCAAACAAAGCATACTTTGTATTCACGAAAGTATACTTTGGGGGCCAAATGTTATGGGCATTTTTCCCACCGCATAGTGAATATGAAAAGATAAAGGAAAAATTGGCAAGGTCCTAAAATAGGCTTAGAGCTTCTTAGAAATGTTCGCGAGGTCAAGATGTAAGCACAGGTTCGAAGCTTGTCTCAATCCGAATAACGGTTTGAAGGATATGATCATTTTAAGATTTATCTAATACGGTCCAATGATAAAGCCTCCAAGACCGCCTTCTGCCAAGGTCCGGCACCACCCACATTTGCAAGGAATCTACCCTCCAAAAAAATCCACATCAGCCCAGTTAAGCCCGGCCCAATAAAGCCGGACCCACAAGATCTCACCCAATAAGGCTGGACCCGTAAGTATCCGGCCCTGTAAGGCCTAACAGCCCAGGTTGGACCCGCACGGGTCCGGCCCAGTTGAGTCCGGGCCAGCATGGTCGGACCTACACAGGTCCAGCCTCGGGACAGTACTCGCACAGTCCGGCCCAGTAGGACCGGACCCACATAGGTCCGGCCCCAAGACCGGACTCAGCAGAGTCCGACCCAACTGGGCCGAACAAGCACAGTTCAGCCAAGCAGGGCCCGATAGGGCCGGACGTTCTTGTCAGGCTAGCGAGGGTCGGACCCACACATGTCTAGCCCTCTAGGACCGGACACTTGGTCCGGTCCCAGGCCGGACCATCTGGTCCGGCACTATGCCAAACCACTTGGTCCGGTACAACCGGACCACCCGGTCCGGCCCAACCGGACCAGATTCCCGGTCTGGCCTGGCCGAACCATCCGGTCCGGCACTATACCGGACCAGCCTGGTCCGACTGAGCCGGACCTACCTGGTCCAACATCCTAGGGCCGGACCCACCTGGTCCAGCCCCAGGCCGTACCTACCTGACCCGGACCCACCTGGTCCCGGCCCGCGCCCTCTTGGTGTGCCCTTTCGGTGCTGGACCCACCTGACCCGGATCCACCTGGTCCAAGCCCGCACCCTCTTGGTCTTCCTTTTCGGTGCTGGACTTACCGGACCTTTTCCGATCTAGTCTTCCTGGAGCTGGATCTACCTTTTTTATACTCACGAAAATGAACTATCTTCTTGGGTGTTCAAGATTTAAGAGTTAGGAAGGGCGATCGGAGGAAGATACCAGAATAGTATTCAACAAGCATCCAAGAGCGGTGGAACAACAACATAACCACATTCCAAGGGAAGGAAGGTTGAACAAAAGCCTAGAAGCCATGTGCTCAGCTGTCTCTCTCCTCAACCTCCCTCTATAAATACCAAGCATATGGCATCATAAAGAGGGGATGGAAGAAGAATAGCGAAGCTTCCATCAACAATGGCAGACAACCTTGAGAGATAAAATCCTTAGTCCTAATAGCAAGTTTATTCATATTCAAAGCTTGTACTTGTAATCAGATATGAAAGAGATAATAAAAGTGCAACAGTGGACGTAGGCACATTCAGACCAAACCACTATAAATTCTGTGTCTTTTTACATTTCAGTCCTTTATTTATTTTTATTGTAAACCATTAATTTTCTATCTTAATCATCCGCAACTGAAGTCTATCAAATAATAGCTCTCTACTACAAACAGTATTCACTACTCTACTACAACATCTTGGAGGTGTTTGCCCATTTTTTGTGCAAACATGAACTTTATTATGTTTTATGTTTTGGTGGGACTACTTGGTACTTTTGGTTTCAGGAATAAATTTGGGATAATGTTGTTTTTAATGAAGCTGTTTTGCTATTAATTTATAATTAGTGGAAGTTTTCTTCCATTGTAATATTTTAATCACTTTATGTTGTTGCCTTAGTTTGTGCTATGTTATGGATTTTTATTTCACCCGACCACCCGTGCTTCTAGTCACATCCGATTTTTGGGGTGCCTAGAGGTGCGGGGTGCCACAAGTGGGAACCTTATTAGAAAATTGAAATGGTAGCATTTCTAATGTTGTAAGAACATCTTTTATATAAAGTTAAAATGATCTACATCTAATAATATGTGCAAATAATAAAATTGATAAATGTTTATCAATTAAAATATAAATTTGAACTGAATTAGATAGACATCGAAATGTAAAATATACCTACTAATAAAATCATTTGACATGTTATCACTTTAAAACTCATTCAATTGCCAATTTACAAACCACTAAAACATTCATGCCTCAGGTCGCTCAAGAGCTTATTTGTCCAAGACTATTTATTATCTTTTATGAGTTTTGAAATCTTAAGCATTGCAAGATTATTGGTATTTGATCCATATTCAATCATATATAAATGACATATAGTGAATAGTCACGGTTCATAATGTACGAAACTTCGATGAAATTAGTTTATTAGAAATAAGCACATAAACCATAATGGAAAATCGTTTATTTAATACGCTTGATTACAATAAGTGTTTCCTTTTGAATGGTTCCATCATTTGAAAAGAAAAATGAATGTATAAGAGTTGAAGTAACTTAGACACAATTTGGATGAAAAGAGTGAATGATCACTTATGCTTCATGAGAGAAATGTATAAAAATTTAAAGGATACTTGATATGGAAGGAGAAATGTGATTTCCAATCCAAATGTATTTTCATATAGAAAATTGTTAATATAAATTTTATTCCTTGAAGTTAAAGATAATTGATCTAAAACTTATGACTATAAACTAGTTACAATGAACAAAATAAAATACAATTATAAGTGGTTGAATGGAGCTTCATATTTCGCAAGCTATTATATTAATGGAAACAATAGTAGGAACATACCATATAATACTTCTTAGTGGATGCATCAAGTTACAAAAAATTATTATCATAAACACACTAAATATTATTTATAAAATAATAACTGCTTTTTGTATTGACTGAAAATAGATATAGTTTTAATTCAACATGAATATTATGAATATTCATTATATAATAAAACTATGACAACGGTATTTTTTTCATAACCAAATGATGCATTAGAAATTATAGAAGTATCTTAAATTTTAACAATTATTTTACTGGTGAATTGTATCTTATAATATTAAGGATGAAACACCCGTTCCGTGGGAGCAACAAAAACATAAATGAATTCTTAGGATTGATACATGTAGATGTATGCAATCATAGGTCTAATGGTACCAAAACTGTTCCACATACTTCTTTTTAATCACAAATGAATTATTATAAAATAAACATGTTTATTTGATACATATGTAGTACGTTTATGACAAGTTTGTAGAATATAAAATGGAAGTAAATAACATAACGTGCAAAAAAAAACTATTCGATTTTATCGAAGAGGGTGAGTGTATTGGAAAGATTTCCAAATGTACCTAATACAAATAAAATTTGATCTCAATAGTCACTCCTCATTATGATACATAATGGTGTATCAATAAGAAGTATTAGGACTTTGTTGGACACATCTTGATAATGATGAGTGAACTTTAGTTAATTCCTTTATGTAAAGTTGTGTACTTAAAGAGTAAGCACATAAATTAATTTCATCTAATGTATAGTTTAAAAAGTCATACAAGATATGAGTTTAAATCAACCCCTACATATCCTAGGTTAAGAAGTTGACACATTGTGTAAGTCAAGAGAATACATGTAATACTTGTTTTGAAGGGATCTTGCATGGACCATCCCAAATGAGTTTGAGACCAGTCTATATTGATTGACTTATTTATGTTATGACATAAGTTTCATGAATTTAAAGATAAATTAGTTTTATACATACATAGATACATACATACACACACACACATACATACATATATGTATATACACATATACATACATATATATATATATATGATAGTTCATAAAGCTTATATGAATACCTATTCCATTGCACCAAGGAAACTGTTGTTTCAAGAAACACGAACTTCATGACGAAGGAATTTGTTTTAGAAATTATTGGCAGTAAAATGGATTTGGATAACATTCAATGATAAAACTAATTATAAAGAATGAAATGAAATTGACCAAGCCTAAGCAGACCTGACTAATTAGAATGTCTAATAAGCACTCTCGCACATTAAAGAGAAACTATGATTTTCTTATCGACATCGAGAATAGTATTTCCTCCGTTGTTAATAAGCCAGTAAGAGTATTATTCTACCATATGGCATGATGCGCAAATTCGAATGGATTCTAAGTATATTATCAAAATAAGATTTTGATGGTTGTACCTGATGAGATATGATCCATCGTCGGCAAATATGTCTCCGAGATGAAACCCAATGCAGTTGGAATATGGTAAGCTACGTTGATAGAATAACATTGTAATTTCAATTGTTGATATTAATGTAACAAATTCGTCATTCAATAAACTTAGGTTAATTCAGATTTTGCTTACAAAATTATCACTCGATATGACTTTGAGTTTGGTATATGTACACTTAAAAAGAAATTCTAAATAATGATTTGTAATATGTTGTTTGCACTTAATAACCAAAGAGTCTCTAAGTCAGTGGAGCATTTTAGACTTTTTGGGTTAGTCAATATGATCCAAGTGATGACACGAAAGTAATATTCGATACGAATCAGAGTTAAGCAAGTATTTTGTTAGAGAAATCAAATCATTTGATTATCAACCAAAATGTTGAGGAAGCGTGTGTTTGTAAGGAAGAATATTAACAAGTGTTAAATATTTCTTAAAATATAAGTAAACGACAAATTCATGATTATTAATGATGTACTCGTGTTAAAATTGTTTTAGTTTGATTGTTTAATTCTCATATTGATTTAAAAATTAACACCTTTTATAATTAGTATAAAAGATGTTGGGAATGTCCCAAAACGGTATGCACACACTATATTAAATTGTTTCATAGGAGCATGTAAGACGAATTCCATATGTGTTGGTAATAGGAATTATCGTATATGCTATATTGTCTACGATATCACACTTTACTTATATATTTGATACATATAGTATCAAATCCAAATTAAGATAGCTATATGAAAACTAAGAGTGTTCTCAAGTATTTACGAAGAACTATAGAATTTTTTATAGAAACAATGAACTCCTTATGAAGGAGTACGTAGACTCGAACTTCGTAAGTGATATCGAGTATAGTGTGCCAATCCTCAGTTCTTATTAAGTCTTAGGTTAAGAACTTTAAATTGAAGATGTTCCAAACAATAAGTAGCAACCGATTTAACCAATGGATAAGTACTCGCCATGAATAGAGCTGATATAAAAGAAGTATAAATAAATGCACAAATTTATAAATGAGCTAAATGTGATTCCAAATGTTGAGATCCCATGACATTTTTATAGGATAACAATGCTGTGATACATCGCGAATGAAACTAGAGCTCACTAGAAGTTGAAAAACATACTCTGAAAAGTTCCACATGAAAAAGGAAGTTTATCAACGTCAGAGAGAGTTAATTGAAAAAGTTGATAATTAAAACAATATAGCATGTCCATTTGCTAAGGGATTGGCTCAATTATTTTTTGAGAAAACTAATCGAAGGAGTTGAAATAAGATTCCATAATTGAACACAAGTGCAAGTGGGAGATTGATAGAGTTAAGGGTATGCCCTACTAGTGATTATGTAATTTGTTATATATATTTAACTTGATAACCATTCTTGTTCGAAATAAATGTGTTTACTTTCTGTTATATGCTTGGCATATTGATATGATTAGTTAAGTAATTAATTTGAAATATATTAAATAGAAATATTTAAATGACATGTTATGTAATAGTAATTATAATGTATAATCATGAGAATTTATCATATTGAAAATAACGTACTATTTGAAATATTCCCAGTCAAGATGTTTCAAGATGAGATATCGATACATCCATTGAGACTAAAGTTCATAACGCTCTCCAAATGTTGGGCACCATACTATTCATGGCTATTGGCAATACCAAGGGGTTACCTACTTATAGTAATTGGATAACCATGAAATGACTCACTTGAGAGTTTTCTTTTGGTTAATATAATTAAGGACAAATGGAGAATCATGAAGTGGCGATATTATAAAGTTCTTTTGAATTAAGAATACCGTTGAACTTCATTGCCGACACTCCACTTTAATTATAATTAAATCATGGCATGATGCCCATCAAATAACTATAGTTAGATTTGAATTGAAACATTGGAAATGAAACACCATTCAATACAAAATTTGTCTTCGCGGTTATACGAGGTTAGTATCGCGGTCAGCTTAGTCAACTCAAAGTCAAACTATTTGGCCAAAATAATACGGTTAATTATTATTATTATTATTATTAAACTAGGGACTTTGTGTTTGGAATTATCATGTTGAATGTGGACAATGCTGAAATTTTAATCAAAACCAAATTCCATAAGTCCTAAAGTGATATAATGTTGCCAAAGAGAATTGGTGTAAATAATCGTTACTAAAAGGTATCGCTTAAGGAAATATAAAATATGATTTTACTGAAATGTATGTAAGTGATGTATTCGACCAAATCGTCACACCAATAGCCAAGGTAATATGTGAACATTAATTTTTGAATTGTTCAAAATTAATCGCTGATTGAATTCACATATTTGAGTCACGCAACCCTATTTGTGAATTCACCCAAAACCACATAATTTAATTAATTTATAATAAAATATTATAAATTGACTACATTAATTAATATTTGAGAAATATTAGTTATTATTTAGTTTATTTGATGTTCTAGAGTTGTTGGTGAATATTTAAATGCATGTATAAAAGTTATATTTGCGTACATCGATATACGATATTAGTATACCATTTAAACGAGGTTTAAATGACAAATAATCATTGGGAGGATTTTGAAAATTTTGCTATTTATTAAAGCATCATAGGGCTGACCACATTTTAGGGGATGCGGATGGATTAGTTGACATATGTAAATGAAATTGAATAAGGAAGTTTAATTAGGAGAATGTGAAAGGTTCCTTTTTCCCATTAAAAACAAATCTCTTCATTCATTTCTTTTTGAACAATTTTTTTTCCTTTTATCTTCTTCACCATCCATGGCCGAAATTTCTTTAACCCATTTCTAAAAAAACAACTTTAAATTAAATAAAGAGCTTTGTGGTTCATCCATCTCCTATAAAGATTTGGTGTTGGTTTCAGAAATCTGAGGAGAATTTATAGATCGAGGTGTAATTTATTGGCTAGATCCATAAGGTAAATTCTATTTTATATTTATAATTTTTTTATTTGTTTCTCCTTGTGATGATTTTATGTAAATGTAACGACCTGGTATTTCGTGTCATTCGCATCCGCACATGTCAGACTTGAATTGCTCAAAATATCATATTGTTAATTTATATTTGGCAAAACTCAGCATATACCGTAAATAAGTCAATCACAGAATCACAGACACAGAGTAATATAACAGTAAGCAGCGGAATAGATAAATAGTAGTTCATGAAGTTACTATATAAACAAAAAAGTTTGAAATAAAATACAATAGAATATCTCTAATACAATGTTGTCTCGAATACTAACGGATGACAAGTCTGAACCAACAACTGGATAGCTGAAAGCTGAATAGATATAGATGGATCTCCAAGTGAAGCTCCAACTCCAAAGGTGATCCTCAAATGATGTGACACTCAGTCTGACCCAAGCATAAAGCAAAACACAAAACATTCGAGTCAAGATTAACATTCTTATATCAATAAATCCAACTCAAGTGAAATATCAACTGAAATACAAGTAACTTAAAGAATAGTTGGGATTTCCATCCTCTAAGGATCCGTGGAACTATCTACTATGTAATAATATACGCTATTATAATATGTCTATAGTAAAGTAAAAAAGTATTAAAATAGCATTAAGGCGTTACCCATATCCCCCTTAACACATTTTTATATATTCTCATAGTCTATACAGTACTGTAATTCCTCCGTAAACTAGAGGGCTATCAGAGGGCACTCCATAGGTATGATACAAACCAAACTCGTAGAAGGCGCAATAGGGCATACGACAAGGCACTCGAAGCAATGCCAGGGTAGATATACCGTTGCATATCCGGACTGGTGGTAACGCATAGCAGCTATTACCGCCCACCTTGTGACACACTCCCAAATCAAAAGGTGCACCCAATCAAATCACAAAAGCAATAGAACGGTATCGAAGAAATGTGTCTGATATGAGGAATGACCTCACTTGGCCCGGCGTGGCTCCTGTTTTAGCCACATCAAGCTGATTCACAGGAGGCAGGGCTATGTAAATACCATATAGAATCGTCACCAAATCATCATACTTGATTTCTGGAATCTCCACCACGTACACAGTTGTTAAAGTGGTTTTCGGTATTGGCAGAGAGTATGACAATATCCGATCCCGGTCTCTTTAACAACCAAACGTTATTATAACACCGTAGTCATTTTTAAATAATTTATACTTCAAAACCAAAATATCATTTCTATTCAAAACCATACGATATCATTTCTCACTTAAAATATTTTTCATTTTCAGAATCTTAACACTTTCATAAGTTTATAACACTTTCAAAACCATAGCACTTTTGAAATCATAACACTTTGAAACCATAAAACTTTCCACCTAAACAGTTTAGATGTTGAAAATAGTACATATATTAAAATACTTTATAGATTAAAATAGTTTTCTCAAATTACACAAATCGATTTAAATCATTTTAAATTCAGAAATCCAATCTAAATCAAATTATAGTTTACCATTTCAAATTTAAAGTTCAAAGATTCCAGTTTAAATATTCAAATATTTACAATATAAATTTCAATTATATTACAACATTTAACTTTGAGTTTGTTCAAATTGGAAAATATCCACTTAACCATTTTAATAGCAATCTATTTCAATCCCAATATATATATATATATATATATATATATATACCAATGTTAAATATTCAATCTCAATTTTGTTTAAAATTTGAAAATATCCATTTAATCACTTTTTATCAAATCAAGTTATAATTATCGTTTCAAAATCTCAAAACTAATAAGTTTAAATCAATTCTTTCTTAATTTCCATTATAAACCAATTTAAATTCCAAGTCAACGTTAATTTTATCTTTCCAACCTTTATTATTAATGTTATAAATCTATTTTAAATTATTAATATAAATTTTAAATAAATATTTAAAACATATTATGTACTAATTAAATTAAATTTTATTTAAATTAAATCTTATTATATATATTTTTAAGAAAATAAAATTATAAGAAAATCTTAAAAATTTTAATTCCAAAATTAACTTATAAATTTAAGATTCCCAAAACATATAATTTTGAAATCTAATTTTTTTTTTACATATTATATTTTTTTTAAAACCAATATTTAATAAAACCCGTATATTTTCTTTCAAAACCTGGGAAATCATTTTCAAAATATATATAGACCAACAGTGTCTGTATAAAATTCTCTATCCTATGGTCAAGTGATATGGATATTTATCATTTCAATCCGCAAGTTAATTATCTACGGGTATATATCATTTCAACCCACAATCCCAAATTCAAAGTTAATGAAAATCGCTTGGGTTTATCATTTCAACCCATAACGATTTCCTCATATTCTACTAAATCATTCGGGTATGTAACATTTCAACCCATAGGGAATAGGGAACTTTCAAAGTGAGAACAGATATGATAATAATTTAATATATCAACAACAAGCATATAATATCAATAACAATCACATATAATATAAACAACATGATATGGTGTCATATCCCGCAGGTAAACAATTACAGATATGGCATATCATATATAGCAATTATAAAATTTATAGTTCAATTTAGCAACATTTCTCAATTGTCATTTCAAATGAAATCAAATCTAATAAATATAAAATGTTGATCGTGAGTGATTGCTCATCTTTCAAGGCAAGAGAGATTGGACAACGAAATTGTGTTACGAAATGCAAGCACAGCTTCCAAAACAAAGCTAGATTGGCACGAATTCGACGAACAAAGCTGATAGATAAGAATTGATGAAAACGAATCAGAACTATCTTGATATAACTAAACAGAATATATTATAAATTTTCTCTAAAACCAATTCTTAAACATATATTTAAAATAAGATATATATATATATATAACTTAACTTTAACACAAATAAAACAAAATCTATATACAAAAGTTCCAAACCAATATTAAATTTTTAAACCCAAATAAAAATAAAATCTCTATATATATATATTCGAAACCAAAGCCATATAATTTAAACACATCAAAATTTACTGTAAACATATAGATATTGTAAACACACACACACACACATATATATATATATATATTTAAACTTATAGAATTCTATATACAAACTAATGTATAAGCTTCATACCTATAATAGTATATAGATAAATTTGAACCAATCAGGTACACTTATATAAACTTATATACGTAATAATAGATTGTATTCAAACCCGTCCAACTTTATATATATATAGCCTTGTATATACAATCTTATATAAACAACATATATAAACTTATACTATGTAAAATAAATACTTTCATATGAAAGTATTTGGATAATACATGCTATAACCTATGTAAACAATAGGCTAGGACCTACATCAAACGGAGCAAGTGAACAGCAGGTACTCTATAAATATATATATATATATATCACTAATATATATGAGTTTATAAAATAACATATATATTATACTCTAAGATCAATGGTTATTATAAAAATCCTATAAACTTACTTTACTGCAAAATATATATATATACAACTGAAAGTATGAAAAGTCATTTTATTTTAAAGTCAATACTTATTGAAATTAGTATATATATAGATGCTCGACAGGTAACAAAATATATATGCAGATTTAAAATGGTCAGAATAGTTGATAAAACAATATCACATATATACTTAAAACATATACCAGCATATATTATTTGATTTGCAGACTAATATACAATGCAGACAAAAGGTTCATATACAACTAAATGTACTAGGTAAACAAAATAAATATGCAGGCAAAATCTACAGACTTACAATATATATATAAACTACATAAGTACTTAAAAACCAATACCAAAACAAAATCTTAAATACATGAATACAAAACTGTTTTGAAACCATATCCAGTATAAATCAATATCAAATATATAAGCTATAGTACAACTATATAGGCTATTGAACAGTAACCCAACAGATTGGTTGTATATATAAATCAATATATAAAACAACTTTGTATAAATCAAACCCATATATATAACAGACAAGTATATTCAAAATCAATTTAAAACAAAAAATATTTAATTCAACATATATGCTATGTACAAGACAAGAGAAGAAATATGTCTTACACAGCTCGGCAAAAGAGGAGGTGGACGAAGATTGGAGGCTGGAGGGATGAACCGCTTGCACGATGATGTGGAAAAGGAAGACTTCGGGTGGAAAGAGGAGACACGACCTTAGCTGGTGGTAAAAGTGATGGCGAGAGCGAAAAGTGTGAATCTTGGCGTTCGGTCTCGGTGGACCAACGGCTGCTTAGGGGATGAACGTGGCGGAGCAGGAGACGAGATTGACGGAGGGAGGGTGATAGGTTTTGCAAGCATTGGGCGTAAGCAGTAGTCGCATGGAGGCTTGGGGCGGAGGCAAGGTTGTTGCGCGAGCTACATGACAATGAGAGTGCTACATATAACTATATATATGAATTTTTTTTCTTTATCAAAATAGAAGAGCATACATGTATGGGTTTCTTTCAAATGATGGAGGAAGGATTTCATTCCCAGGCAAAGGAAATGACAGCTAATATCGCAAGTATTAATTTGCTTTATAATTTATTTCAAATGAAACGAAAGGAGGAGTGGACAATAATAAATATCAACGGGCAGGAACAGTGAAAACCACACAAATCCAGGAATAAGTAAAAGCAAACGTCACATTGATTTCAACAGGTGAATAACTGAATAGACACAACAAAGCCCAAAGAGTCCAGATATGGAACCGGTACGACGAACCGTTACGCCAATTCGTCGCGTATCGAACTTCAAAATACACAATCGAATATACTGCGGAGATCAGCACAACGAAACGATCAAAATGGTACATAGATATCGATGATATGACCATCCTTTCAGAAGTCGGTATTCGTACCAAAATGCTGCAAATTCGCTGAAAATAAGATAAATAGGGCTAGAGAAGTCCAAATTTGATGAAACGAAATATGACGTCTCACTCAGAAGATGATTCACAAATTTATTATATAAAAATATTCAGGTTCAGAAAATATTTTATTATCATCTAATATTAACTGATTTAAGTTTAAATAAAATTACACAACAAAATAAACTTCCATATTATCTGATGAAAATTTACCATTTGCTATGTTTAAGTAGACGTTTTTGAAATATTAAATTTTTATTTTCAAATTCAATTACTTAAAATTTCACAAAATTCAGTTAATCATGTTATTAAAACCATTAGAATTAACGGGTCATTACACTCTCCCCCACTCAAAACTTTTCGTCCTCGAAAAGGAACGAGATAGGCGAATAGAAACTACCAGCAGAAAAGATCGATTGAAATGCAAAATAAAACGTTTAATTTTAAACCATATAAACTTCATTTATTTTAAAATTGGTTTATATTCAATTAGTTGATTCCCAATCATTTCGTTAAATCAATCAAATTTATTGTGTTCACATTTGATTGGTTTCATTTCCATATATTTTCATTCAATTGATTTTTTTTAAATTTATTAACATTTATTACAAAAATTTCACAACAAAATTTGCTTTATTTTACTCATCTATTTAATCTATTCGATCAACCATAGTTAATTCCACCTCAACATTCAACTTTAACTATTCAAAACCATATAGATTTCAATTTTCAAATAAATTAATATTCAACATTTTGGTTTAATCCATTTTGTTCAACAAATAAATAGTCATTAAATTTAAAATTGATTTTCATTCATTTTATCAACACTTCTTTCAAACAAATTCATTTTTAAATTAACTCATTTATTTTATCCATTTATCTTCAGCTAAGTTGATTCCACAAAAATTCAAGTTCACTATTCTTAGGTCCATATTAATTTGCTTAACTATCATTCTCCTTTATTTATTGAATTTATATCACTTAATATATATTTTGCAACATATGTTACGTGTATAAACATTCCTTATAACCTTATATTATTCAACAAATATATTTTCCTTTTTATTATTAACCCTTTTTTTCCCAATTTATTATCCAATTTATCATTAAATTCCCTTAACAAAACATCATTTTTGATATCCTGTAACAACCCATAAATTTTAAAAAATATTTTAAAATTAATTTATTTGAAACTTTGATTTTTAAATCATTTTTAATTGAATTTTGGAATTTTCCAATGTAATTTTGGATTTTTGGGTATAATTTATTTTCCAAAATATAATAAAATAATGATTTCCTAAAAATTTTATATTCTGTTCAATTTTTGTCAAACGTTGATTTTCAGTGAAATGTTAAATTTAAATTTTATTTTAATCTTTTTCTTTGAAACAGTATTTGTTTCTGATGTCCGTGCTACTTTTCGTTTTGTTAAATTATGTTTTATATTTTGTAAATCTGATATAATTCAGCGTTTTACAGGCAATTATTTTCTGTATTTCTATTAGCTATTTTCCTATTTTCATTTCCTATTTTATTTGTTTGGGCTTTGAATTTTATTTGTGTGTTGAAATTGTTTTGATATTGGGCTTGGAAATTTCAAAAGACTTAAGTTATTTTCTATGGTTGCCTTTTCATTTTCTAGCCTCTTCATTTCTTAGCCGTGCACTTACTTTCCCATAGTCGTGTATTTCACTTCTCTTAGCCATACATCTCTTTTCATTTTTCATTTCTAACAAAAAGTTTTAAAGTAATTTTTTCCCATGGCTTCCTCTTTTCTTTTCTTTTTCTATTTTCTTTTTCTTTCTCTTAAACATATTCAACCATCACCTTGCTCCAACCTTTTGCCGACCATCTCACCACCACCTCCATGACCGGCCATCCCCACCACCATACCATCACCAAGCCTTGCCGTGAACCCTAGATCCAAACAACATCACCATCCTTGAAAACCCTAACCAAACTCCACTTGTACATCACCTTCTTTTGCTTGCCTCGGCCACCACCACCACAAGTTCCTCCCCCAGCCCCTTACCGTGCCTGACCTGACCCTGGCCGCACCTAGACCTGGCCTGACCCCTTGCCTGAACCCATGGGCCGAGCCATACTTACCTAAGCCGAAACCACTTAAACCAATAACCTTCAATTGCTTGACCTTTTGCCTTCCATGCTTTGTAACTTGCCTCTATTCACATTCCATTGCCCATAGTCATGCCTTGTGAGCCATAGCCGAGCCTACATGCCACAAATCCAACCATGGCCGAGCACAAAGGATGATGACCGAGCCTATAGGTGATGTGGCCAAGCCCACTTGTGTGGTTAAGCCCATTTATTCCATTGTTGATTCATAATTTACATTGTTTTAATTTATTTTTTATTGAATATACATGCTTATATGTTGTATTTTTGGTGTTACAAGACTTGGATCATGGCTCTCCGTCCACTCATATTTGGTTCGTGCTTTTTCATGCTTTTCAGAGTTGTTTGTTTTGTGTTTGAATTGATCTCTAGCTTTAAAAAGGTAAGTTTATCACTCTCGACAAATCGTACTTATATAAATGTGAAACAATGTCATTTGAATTGTAGTAGTTGATATGTTATGTTATATGTTTACATCTGCCTGTTATCTGACATTATATAATGATATAACCTGTTTATATACCTGTTACATCACCTGACATCATATGATATGTTTACTGTTTATTTATTTTCTGTTTCTCACACTGCAAGTTCCCTGTTAGAATAGAATCACTATGGGTTGAAATGATACATACCCGAACAGACTTTAGAATAAGGAAAAGTCGTTTTGAGCTGAAACGATAGGCTCGAGCGATTTTTATTGTATTTGAATTGGGATTGCGGGTTTGAAATGATAAAACCCGGGATTTTAGTTCATTACGGATTGAAATGATATATTATCTGTATCACTTGACCTAGGTTAGAAAATATTATACAGACCCGTGGTTAATTTTAAATATAAAGATTTTCTGAAAAATGTAAGTATTTGGAATTTAAATTATATGAGATTTTAACTTAAACTGGATTTAAATGATTTTAAATAGTGATTTTCTATAAGTTAAAAGGTTGTAAGTTGATAAATGGTTTAAATTGAAATTCAAAATTTGATTTAACTTAATAATTGGAAATTTGATTAAAAATGGAATTTTAAACTTAACTTAGTAATTAAAATATTTAATTATGAAATGGATATTTTAAAAGAAAGAAATATTAAGATTTGTTTGTTAAAATGAAAAGTTAAGTAAATTATAATGTAAATTATACTTAGGGAATGAATTATAATTTAATTGGATATTTATTTAATAAATGTTATTTTATTAAAATTATTAGTTAAGTAATATCCAAATAAATAATTTTGAAAAGTGGAATAAGTTTGATAAGTAAAAAAATGAGAAAAGTTGAGAATCTATTGTTTTAAATTGTTATAATAAACTTATAACAGCAATTGTAGCATTTTAGAAATGCTTGGTTCAATGTAGTGTTTTCCAAATTTCCACTATACTTACAATAACGTTCCATAAGTGCTATTGTTTCTGAAATGTATTGGTTGTTAATATTAACACTGTATCTACTATAGCAGTTTATAAGTGCTGCTATTTCTGAAATTAAACTAAGTTCTGAAATACTAAAATACTTACTGTAGCACTTTAGAATTGCTGCTGTTTCTAAAGCTGAACTGTTTTGAAACTAATATACCTACTGTAGCAGTTTATAAGTGCTGCTGTTTCTGAAATTGGCAATATTTTGAAATACTACTATATCTACCGTAACACTTTATAAGTGCTGCTGTTTATGAAAATACAATGTTTTGAAATTTTTGTAATTAAATGAATAAACTCAGAAAATGCTATAATTCTGGAAATTGAATGTTTGATTTGAAAGTATAATGACTTCATATTTAAATGGTTTAAATGAATTATTTATTTTTTGGAATATAAACCAATTTTGAAATTTATGATCACGGGTTATAATAACGATTGGTTGTTAAAGAGACCGAGATCAGATATGGACATACTCTCTGTCGATACCGAAAACCACTTTAACAACTGTGTACATGGTGGAGATCCCAGAATGAAGTAGGATGGTGGCGATGATTCTATTTTGAGGTATAAACGTGGACCCGACTCCCGTGAGTTGGTATAAGGTGGCTAAAACAGGAACAATCGACGGGCTAGTGAGGTAGCACCTCTGATCGGACACATTCCATCGTATCCATTCTATTACTTTGTGATTGATTGGGTGCACCCCTTGATTCGGGATTGTGGCTCGAGGTGGGCGATCGCTGCAGCTCTGCGTTACCACCGACCCGGAAGTGTAATTGGTATATCTACCCTGGCATTGCCTCGTTGTGCCGTGTCACCTCCCATAGCGTGCTTTACTACGAGTTTGTTTTGTACCATACTTATGGAGTGCCCTCTGACGACGCCCATTACGGGGGAGATTATGGTACTGTATAGACTATGGGAATATAAAAATGTGTTAAGGTAGAAAATGTAAAGCCTTAACGCTATTTTGATAGTTTACTTTACTTTAGACATTATTATAATAGCGTATCTTACTATATAGTAGATAGTTTAACGGATCCTTAAAGGATGAGTGATCCCAAGCATCCTTTAAGTTATTGATGCATTTCTATTACAGTTCACTTGAGTTGATTTACATTGTATAAGTATGTATATCCTGACTCGAGTGTTTTGTGTTTTGCTTTACGCTCGGGTCAGCCTGAGTATTACACCTTTGGATTCACCTTCTGGAGCTAGAGATTTCTGGAGTTTATCAGTCTATCTAGTTGTCTTTCCATTTCAGTTATTTCATTCAGCTTTACTTATGTATTTGTGAACTTATGTATTCAGACTTCTGTTGTATCTGTTTTTCAGACTATGGTATTTTGTATTTGTTTTGAGACTATGTATTGTAGTGGCTTCATGAACCACTTTGTATTTTTATTTCCGCTGCGAGTTTTTCTGTGTCTGTGATTCTATGATTGGTTTTATTTGCTCCAAATTTATTTACAATCTATTGTTTTGAATTATTCAAGTCCAACATTTGTGGATTTATTGTCGATTTGAATGGTCCAAAATAGTGGGTCATTAAATTTGGTATCGGAGCTTTGGTTTTAGGCAAACCCTAGCCTATGGAGCAAAAACTCATCAGAGATAGGGTAGAAATACCCTAGAATAAGTGAAATCAATCTTAGAATCATTTCTTCGTGAGAGAACGTATTTTAAGTTTAAATGTTTTTCAAATGATTTTAAAGGATTTTAAAAGATTATTTTGTATATAAATTTTTTCTTGTTTTAAAATCTCATTTTTCTTTCCTAACTTCATTCCTTTCGAATCCACCTTGTTTATTTAAATTCTTTGATTAGGATTTCCATTCTAGTTGAATCTTATCTTTGTCTTTCTATTTTACCTTTGTCCTAAAATTCGTTCTTGATTTTTCCAGGATGAATCGTAGGAATGCCAGAGGTAGGGGTCGTGGTATTGCCCCAGTTCCCGAGCCTGTTGCACCCATCAGGTTCACTACTCTTTGCAAGGAATTCACTCAGCTTGGTGGTACCAAGTTTACTGGATCTGAGAGCATCGTAGAGGCTCAGCAGTGGATGAGGAGTCTAGAGAGGATCTTCACTGGTTTGGAGATTACTGATGCTCAGAAGCGTCGGTTAGCAGCTTGGCAGCTCAGGATTGGTGGGAATCTTTCACAGCTCAGACCGTGGAGGCAGATATTTTTTGGGATTAGTTTAGGTATCTTCTTCTTGTGTTGTCTTGTGTTCTTTTCAGCTTTTCTCTTTGGAATCTTCCTTAAGCTTATCCACCTTTTTTCCAGGGAGGCTTTTGTGGCAAAGTGGATGCCAGAAGCCGGGAAGTCCTAGCTATACAGGGAGTTTATGGATCTTAAGCAAGGGAGCATGTCATTTACTGAGTATGAGCGGAAGTTCAATGAACTTTGCAAGTTTGGTCCTGGCCTGATTCACACCTCTCTTAAGAAGAATGAGAAATTTATAGCTGGAGCTCGCCCAGAGTTTTATAATCGTCTCATTTCTCATGTTCATTGTACATTCACGGAGTTGATGGACATGGCCATTAGATATGAGAATCCCACTTCTAAGGAAGCTTTTGTTCCTCGTGCTTCTCCATCTCAGTCTGATTCTGGCAACTCAAAGAAGAGGAAGCCTAATTTCCATCAGTAGAAGCAGAATTGGCTAAAGAATCCTAGTTTAGGATCTACTCCTCGGAAGCATCCTATCGACCTATCTTCCGTCACCTGCTTCAATTGTGATCAGAGGGGACACTATGTCAATTGTTGCCCTACTTCAGTTGGTGTAGTTGTTCCTCCACCTCAGGATACCATGAACAACCTCTGTCATGTCTGTCTGCAGCCTGGCCATTTCAAGAATAATTGTCCTTTATATCAGAAAGGCAAGACATCTGGAGTCTTCGCCATGTCTTCTTCTACTCCTACTCCATCTGCTCCTAGTGATTCCCAGGGTACTCTCCAGGGCACCTTTACTTTGTTTAATTTTCATGTTCGTGTTTTATTTGATACTGGAGCTTCGCATAGTTTTTTTCTATGGCACTTAGTGATAAGTTTGAGCATCTCCTTTCTCATGAGTTTGCATCTGTACCTTTGTGTGTTACTAATCCTATTGGAGGTCCCGCAAACCTTAGTAGGATTTGTAGAAGAGTGAAACTCTTCTATTCTAGTTATCGTTTTTCCGGTGATTTCTATGTTCTGGGTTTTGATGCTTTTGATATATTGCTTGGGGTGATTGGCTTAAGAGGCATGACGTTGTTATCTCTTGTAAAACCCGAACTATTTCTCGTATTGGTGATAAGGGTAATCATTTGGTAATTCAGTGCCATATGCCTCAGGATTTTGCTGGCAGTTTTATTTTCTCTTTGGATTCTTCTCCTTGTGATCTTAATTCAACTCCTGTGGTTAAGCTCTATCCTGATGTATTTGGTGAAGTTTCTTCTTTACCTCCTAAGCGGGAAATTGATTTCCGTATTGATCTTATTCCTTGAGCTCGACCTGTAGCTCTTCCTCCCAGAAGAATGGCACCCCATGAGAAGGTTGAGTTAAGGAAGCAAACTGAGGACTTGTTCTCCAAGGGTCTGATCAGACCTAGTCATTCAGAATGGGGAGTAGCAGTGGTTTTCGTCACTATGTCCGATGGTTCTTTGAGGATGTGTGTTGATTATAGGGAGCTGAACAAGCTCACTATGAGGAACAGATATCCTATGCCTCGTATCAATGATATGTTTGATCAGCTTTATGGTGCTATTGTTTTCTCTCAGCTTGATCTTGCCATAGGTTTCCACCAGCTCAGAGTTGTTGAGGAAAGTATTCCCAAGACTGCTTTCCGTACTGAGAATGGTTTCTATGAGTGGTTATTTATGCCTTTTGGTTTGACTAATGCCCCTGCTTTCTTTGTTGATTTGATGAATCGTGTTTTTCATGATGTTCTTAATAAGTTTATTCTGGTCTTTGTTGATGATATTCTGGTCTTTTCTAAGATCGAGGAAGAGCATGAATCTCATTTGAGCTTTGTCCTGGGGACTTTTAGGAGTCACCAATTGAAAGCTAAATTTTCCAAATGCCATTTCTAGAAGGATGTAGTCCGATTTCTTGGACATATTGTTTTTAGTAATGGAGTTTCTGTTGATCCAGTCAAGATCGCTGCGATCAATGTAAGTCTACCTTTTTCTCATCTTTCTTTTGTTATCTAATTATTCTATCTTTCTTGTAGTTCTTATTTTTCCTATTCTATTTCAGAATCGGGAAACTCCTAGGACTCCAACTGATATTCGTAGTTTTCTGGGCCTTACCGGATATTACCGGAGATTCATTGAGAATTTTGCTCGAATTGCAGCACCTCTCACTGCTTTGACTTGTAAGAATGCTAAGTTTATTTGGGATGATAAGTGTAAAGCTGCATTCAATGAGTTAAAGCACAAGCTTACTTCCGCACCAGTTCTTACCGTTCCAAATGGAAATAAGGGATTAACGGTATACACTGATGCTTGTCGTGAAGGTTTGGGAGCTGTTCTGATGCAGGATGGGAAGGACATTGCTTATGCCAGTCGTCAGTTGAAGACCCATGAAGCCAATTATGCTGCTTATGATTTGGAATTGCTTGCTGTGGTTTTTGCTTTGAAGCTTTGGAGGCATCATCTTTTGGGAACTATGTTTGAGATTTTTATGGATCATCAGTCTTTGAGGTATATTTTCACCCAGAAGGATTTGAATCAGAGACAAGTTAGGTGGTTAGAGTTCCTTGCTTCTTATGACCTCGACATCAACTATACCCTTGGGAAACCTAATGTTGTGGCTGATGCTTTGAGTCGGAAGAAGGCGATGTTGTGTCAGCTTGTTGTTTCTTCTCCTCTTTTGGATCATATCATGGCTAAGCAGGATGAGGATCGGATGCTTTGGCTTATCAAGGAGAATGTTCATAGTAAGGTTGGTGGTAGTAGTCTTGATGGTAGTGGAGCTCAGATCGATGATAGAGGGATTTTGAGGATTAATAATCGGATTTGTGTCCCGAATGTTGATGGATTGAGACAGGAGTTACTTCAGGAAAATCATCAATCCAGACTTTCTATTTATCCAGGAGTGACGAAGATGTATCAGGATATGAAGAAGTTGTATTGGTGGAGAGGTATGAGGCGTGATATCTCCATTTTTGTTAGTAGGTGTGCGACTTGTCAGCAAGTCAAGGCCGATCATCAGAAGACCCCTAGTTTGTTGCAGCCCTTTGAGGTTCCCAATTGGAAATGGGAACAAGTTTCTATGGATTTTATTGATGGATTACCGAGAACTAGGAGGGGTAATAAGAGTATTTGGGCTATTGTGGATAGATTGACCAAGTCAACTCATTTTATTCCGGTTAAGTCTACCCGTTCTGCTTCTAGTTTGGCTGAGATCTATATGAGGGAGATTGTTCGTCTCCATGGTGTTCCGGTCAGTATTGTTTGTGATCATGATCCTATCTTTACCAGTCATTTTTGGAAAAAATTTCAGGAATCTTTGGGTACTCACTTGAATCTGAGCACTGCTTACCATCCACTGACCGACGGTCAAATGGAAAGAGTTAATCAGATTTTAGAGGATCTTCTTCGTGCTTGTGTTCTTGATTATGGAGGATCTTGGGAAGACCATCTCCATCTTGTCGAATTCACCTATAACAATAGTTATCAGGTATAATCTCAATCTTTTATTTGAATCTTGTCTTAATCGTTTATATAGCTCATTTCATCTTTTGAATTCAGGCTAGTATTGAAATGTCTCCGTTTGCTGCTCTTTACGGACGACCCTGTAGATCTCCTTCTTGCTGGATTGAATCCGGTAATCGTTTGGTTCTTGGTCCTGATATGATTCTTGAGGCTTCTGAGAGAGTTGAGGAGATTAAGAGGAAGATGAGGAGTGCTCAGGATAGGCAGAAGAAGTACGCTGATCGGCGTAGAAGGAGTTTGGAGTTTGCTGTTGGTGATCTGGTTTTCCTTAAGGTCTCTCCCTTAAGGAATGTGATTCGTTTTGGTCGTAGAGGGAAGCTTGCTCCTAGGTTCATTGGTCCTTTCCGCATCTTGGAGAGGATTGGTTCTTTAACTTATCATCTGGATTTGCCTGAGAAGTTTTCTGGAGTGCATAATGTATTCCATGTTTCGCATCTTTGCCAGTATCTTCATGATCCATCCCTTATTGTTCAGCCTTCTGCTCTCGAAGTTTGGATATTCAGCCTAATATGACTGTCGAGAGGAAGCCGCTTCGTATTGTCAATAAAGGTACGAAGCAGCTGAGAAGGAAATCTGTCAATCTGGTCAAAGTGCAGCGGAGTACTGATGACCGGGATTGTACCTGGGAGACGGAGGAGAGCATGCGTGCTTCGAATCCGGAATTGTTTGTTTCAGGTACTATTCATTATTCTATCCTATCTCATCTTTCTTTATTTTCCTCGTCTCGTTCCTTTTCGAGGACGAAAAGTTTTGAGTTGGGGAGAGTGTAACAACCCATAAGTTTTAACAAATATTTTAAAATTAATTTATTTGAAACTTTGATTTTTAAATCAATTTTAATTGAATTTTGGAATTTTCCAATGTAATTTTGGATTTTTGGCTATAATTTATTTTCCAAAATATAATAAAATAATGATTTCTTGAAAATTTTATATTCTGTTCAATTTTTGTCAAACGTTGATTTTCAGTGAAATGTTAAATTTAAATTTTATTTTAATCTTTTTCTTTGAAACAGTATTTGTTTCTGATGTTCATGCTGCTTTTCGTTTTGTTAAATTCTATTTTATATTTTGTAAATCTAATATAATTCAGCGTTTTACACGCAATTATTTTCTGTATTTCTATTAGCTATTTTCATTTCCTATTTTATTTGTTTGGGCTTTGAATTTTATTTGTGTGTTGAAATTGTTTTGATATTGGGCTTGGAAATTTCAGAAGACTTAAGTTATTTTCTATGGTTGCCTTTTCATTTTCTAGCCTCTTCATTTCTTAGCCGTGCACTTACTTTCCCATAGTCGTGTATTTCACTTCTCTTAGCCGTACAGCTCTTTTCATTTTTCATTTCTAACAAAAAGTTTTAAAGTAAGTTTTTCCCATGGCTTCCTCTTTTCTTTTCTTTTTCTATTTTCTTTTTCTTTCTCTTAAACATGTTCGGCCATCACCTTGCTCCAACCTTTTGTGGACCATCTCACCACCACCACCTCCATGACCGACCATCCCCACCACCATACCATCACCAAGCCTTGCCGTGAACCCTAGATCCAAATAACATCACCATCCCTTGAAAACCCTAACCAAACTCCACTTATACATCACCTTCTTTTGCTTGCCTCGGCCACCACCACCACTAGTTCCTCCTCCAACCCCTTGTCGTGCCTGACCTGACCCTGGTCGCATCCAGACCTTACTTGACCCCTTGCCTAAACCCATGGGCCAAGCCATACTTGCCTAGGTCGAACCCACTTGAACCAATAACCTTCAATTGCTTGACCTTTTGCCTTCCATGCTTTGTAACTTGCCTCTATTCACATTCCATTGCCCATAGCCGTGCCTTGTGACCCATAGCCAAGCCTACATGCCACAAATCCAACCATGGACGAGCACAAAGGATGATGACCGAGCCTATAGGTGATGTGGCCGAGCCCACTTGTGTGGTTAAGCCCATTTATTCCATTGTTGATTCATAATTTACATTGTTTTAATTTATTTTGTGTTGAATATACATGCTTATATATGTTGTATATTTTGTTGTTACAAGACTTGGATCTTGGCTCTTCATCCACTCATATTTGATTCGTGCTTTGTCATGCTTTTCGGAGTTGTTTGTTTTGTGTTTGAATTGATCTCTTGCTTTAAAAAGGTAAGTTTGTCACTCTCGACAAATCGTACTTATATAAATGTGAAACAATGTCATTTGAATTGTAGTAGTTGATATGCTATGTTATATGTTTACAACTGCCTGTTATCTAACATTATATAATGAAATAACCTGTTTATATACCTGTTACATCACCTGACATCATATGATATGTTTACTGTTTATTTATTTTATGTTTCTCACACTGCAAGTTCCCTGTTAGAATAGAATCACTATGGGTTGAAATGATACATACCCGAACGGACTTTAGAATAAGGAAAAGTCATTTTGAGCTGAAATGATAGGCTCGAGCGATTTTTATTGTATTTGACTTGGGATTGCGGGTTTGAAATGATAAAACCCGAGATTTTAATTCATTACGGATTGAAATGATATATTATCCGTATCACTTGACCTAGGTTAGAAAATATTATACATACCCGTGGTTAATTTTAAATATAAAGATTTTCTGAAAAATGTAAGTATTTGGAATTTAAATTATATGGGATTTTAACTTAAACTGGATTTAAATGATTTTAAATAGTGATTTTCTATAAGTTAAAAGGTTATAAATTGATAAATGGTTTAAATTGAAATTCAAAATTTGATTTAACTTAATAATTGGAAATTTGATTAACAATGGAATTTTAAACTTAACTTAGTAATTAAAATATTTAATTATGAAATGGATATTTTAAAAGAAAGAAATATTAAAATTTGTTTGTTAAAATGAAAAGTTAAGTAAATTAAAATGTAAATTTGACTTAGGGAATGATTTATAATTTAATTGGATATTTATTTAATAAAATGTTATTTTATTAAAATTATAAGTTAAGTAATATCCAAATAAATAATTTTGAAAAGTGGAATAAGTTTGATAAGTAAAAAAATGAGAAAAGTTGAAAATCTATTGTTTTAAATTGTTATAATAAACTTATAACGGCAATTGTAGCATTTCAGAAATGTTGTGGTTTCAATGTAGTGTTTTCCAAATTTACACTATACTTACAGTCACGTTCTGTAAGTGTTATTGATTCTGAAATGTATTGGTTTTTAAAATTAACACTGTATTTACTGTATCGGTTTATAAGTGTTGATGTTTCTGAAATTAAACTAAGTTCTGAAATACTAAAATACTTACTGTAGCACTTTGTAATTGCTGCTGTTTTTAAAGCTGAACTGTTTTGAAACTAATATACCTACAATAGCAGTTTATAAGTGCTGCTGTTTCTGAAATTGGCAATATTTGAAATAGGGCTGTTATGGTAACGGTTACCGTTACCGTTATACAAATACCGTTACCATACCATTTTCTTCGGTAAATAAAAAACGCTTACCGTTACCGTTACCAATACGTCGGTAACCGTTTTGTCGGTATACCGATATGTCGGTAACCGTTTTGTCGGTAACGGTAAATTACCGCTCCTTGAAAATAGTAAATATTATACTTCTCTAGCTGTACCAGTCTACCAGATCATGTATCAAAGGTCCGAACATGTACCAAATCATGCAGAATAAATCAATAAACATGTTAAGTAGTAAATACATTACATACATGCTACTTCATATCAGTTTTAAATCTCACTGGTAGAAAACAACAAAATGAAACATACAATTCAAGTGAAATAACAAGCACATATATGGTATATAAATTTTGGATTACACATCATTTCAGTAGCAAAAAAAAAAACTAGAAAAACAGTTTTAAATGGAGTTAACAAAGCCAATAAGCCACCGTGGATGTCCCAGTTTTTTCATTTGTTATATGATAATATGATGCGTCTCCCAACAGTGTAGTCAACTAGGTGAATTGGAGGAAGATGATCGACCTGAAGGTGGAGCTTTATCATTCAAGCCTGTGAAGGTAAAAATTTGAAAAACATTTTATCATGTAAGACTGTAAGTTTGGGACTAATAATGCAGGCATATCAAGGAACATTTCTCACTGTTAGTTCAAGTAAATAACTGTTAGTTTATCAGTAAATGTAAATTTGAAATTTTTTTCTCATTCAAGCCTGTGGAGGAACATTTGAAAAACATTTCTCACTGTTAGTTTATCAGTAAATAACTAATAATGCAGGCATATCAAGGAACTACAATAGCTAATTAACTAATACTGCATTACATGGATTATAAGGACTGCATTATGTGGATGATCCCTGCATATAGGGCATGATATATCATATCGTCCCAATGTTTGGGACTGCCTTTCATATCTGAACTGCAGATTATAAGGACTGTGGACTTATGTGGAATTGTGGATGATCCCTGCATACAGGACATGATATATAAAGACTGCAGATTAGAAGAGTTTAAAGCCAATTTTATTTCCATTCATTGTTTAGATCAAAAGATTTGCTTAAAGAACATAAGCCAACTTTATTTTATTCAGTGGCAAGTGCATAACAAGCCTTTTGTTTTATATAACATACATGTATGTTCCTGAAAACTTAGTTTGCACCAATATAACATACACTATAAACAGTAAATAATGAGCACACTAATGTTACAAGAGAAGTAGCATGAAACTTACATATAAATGAACCACAAATGGTTCTGACAACTTGAAAATAATTAAGGTTGACTTAAAACTGTGCAATTTAGCTGTAAGAGAATTATTCTTCGGTCTTTAATGAAACTTGAAAATAATTAAGGTTGACTTAAAACTGTATTATTTGTAAGGGGTTATACGTTATACACATGAGTGGTTTTACTCATTCGATTTTACTGAACGCATTTTTGAACGTTGATCTATTTTACTCATTCGATTGATTGATCGAAACATCACGAAGAGCACTTAAACAGTAATAATCATCAAGGGCGAAGAACTATTTGATAGTTTTTGTGCTTTTCATTGAACCGTAAATAAAATTATGAGAGTGATGGGTGCTTTTCAGAGTTGGTGTTCTCGTTAGGGAATTTTTGGCATGCACCTCGTTGAAGTTTCAAAACTACAAAAACAACTAAGAAACTTAAAATTTAAAAACGTACCACAATTCGATTGATCTGGTTCAATCAAAGCTCAAAAACCTCTAGTCGGCAATTGAAACAAGGAGAAAGGAGAGGAATGAGTCGCGGCCTCGCGGCAGCCACGTTAAGTCGATAATCACCGATTCGCCTGATCGACAGAGGAGAAAATGAGAAATAAAAAGAAGAACGAAGAAGATAAAAAATATTAGGGCTGGAGCGACTTGCAGTTGCGGCTGCGGCTCTGTTGTATACTTATTTATATTTCTTATTTTCAAACCCTAGCAATTAAGCAGCGTCAGATGTTAAAGTCCATGATCCAATGGACCAAAATATAAGAAAGTTTGAAACACATCAATTTGTCGGTAAATTACCGATACCGACGGTTCAAAAAAAAATTTACCGATAATTTACCGCTTGTAACGGTAAAATTACCGTTACCGTACCGAATTTATTGGTATACCATTTTATTTTGTAATCGGTAACCAATTTATCGGTAACGGTATGGTAACGGTAAATTTACCGTTACCATAACAGCCCTAATTTGAAATACTACTATATCTACCGTAACACTTTATAAGTGCTGCTGTTTCTGAAAATACAATGTTTTGAAATTTTTGTAATTAAATGAATAAACTCAGAAAATGCTATAATTCTGGAATTGAATATTTGATTTGAAAGTATAATGACTTCATATTTAAATGGTTTAAATGAATTATTTTGATTTGGAATATAAACCAATTTTGAAATTTATGACCACGGGTTATAATAACGATTGGTTGTTAAAGAGACCGGGATCGGATATGGACATACTCTCTGTCGATACCGAAAACCACTTTAACAACTGTGTACGCGGTGGAGATCCCAGAATGAAGTAGGATGGTGGCAATGATTCTAATTTGAGGTATAAACGTGGACCCAACTCCCATGAGTTGGTATAAGGTGGCTAAAATAGGAGCAATCGATGGGCTAATGAGGTAGCACCTTTGATCGGACACATTCCATCGCATACCATTCTATTACTTTGTGATTGATTGGGTGCACCCCTTGATTCGGGAGTGTGGCTCGAGGTGGGCGATTGTTGTAGCTCTACATTACCACCGGCCCGGAAGTGTAATTGGTATATCTACCCTAGCATTGCCTCGTTGTGCCGTGTCACCTACCGTAGCGTGCTTTACTACGAGTTTTTTTGTACCATACCTATGGAGTGCCCTCTGACGACGCCCATTACGGGGGAGATTACGGTACTGTATAGACTATGGGAATATAAAAATGTGTTAAGGTGAAAAATGTAAAGCCTTAACGCTATTTTGATAGTTTACTTTACTTTAGACATTATTATAATATCGTATCTTACTACATAGTAGATATTTTAACGGATCCTTAAAGGATGGGCGATCCCAAGCATCCTTTAAGTTATTGATGCATTTCTATTACAGTTCACTTGAGTTGATTTACATTGTATAAGTATGTATGTCCTGACTCGAGTGTTTTGTGTTTTGCTTTACGCTCGGGTCAGCTTGAGTATTACAGCTTTGGATTCACCTTCTAGAGCTAGAGATTTCTGGAGTTTATCAGTCTATCTAGTTGTCTTTCCATTTTAGTTATTTCATTCAGCTTTACTTATGTATTTGTGAACTTATGTATTTAGACTTCTGTTGTATCTGTTTTTCAAACTATGGTATTTTGTTTCTGTTTTGAGACTATGTATTGTAGTGGCTTCATGAACCACTATGTACTTTTATTTCCGCTGTGAGTTATTCTGATATTCTGTGTCTGTGATTGGTTTTATTTGCTCCAAATTTATTTACAATCTATTGTTTTGAATTATTCAAGTCCAACATGTGTGGATTTATTGTCGATTTGAATGGTCCAAAATAGTGGGTCGTTACATATCCTATTACCTATATCATGGTGTATACTATCCAATTACATTCCAATTACATTTAAACTTTTTAGTTAAGTTATATTAATGTTTCTGAGTGCAATTAAACAAAGTACAAATTTCTTTTATTTGCAACATTTATATTAAGCCAGATTTTGGTTTGCACAAATTTATTACTTAAGTTTTCCTCTTGTACAACCCTTTATTATACCCTAACATTTTAACTTTTTGAATATTTTAGGCAAGTTATGTATATTAGAAAGAAATTTAATATTATACAAATAAGTTTTTATTCAAAATCAACTATTTTAATTTGGTTAAATTTCATTTATCATTTTAGATATTCCACTTATTCAAAAATTGGACTTTATTTCAACAATTGAAACCATTTCTTAATATAAAACTTAAGATTCAAATTTTCCGATTTCTCTTCAACTACTTTGTAATAATTATATACAGATATATTTTATAAATCAACTCATATTCAAGAAATTCAAATCAAATTCTTTTCCAAAACAAAAGTGTGGCAAAGCTACTAAGGGGCCTCTCCACTTCGAGACTCGAAAATGAATGTCGATGATGCTGCAGTCATCACCGAAATTATTTTCCAGCGACAATAGAGGAGAGTACATATTTTCCTCATTTAAAAATTCTGTGAAAACAATTTCCATTCAATAATAGTTCCAAATAAATAACATATTTCATTTTCTAAAACTTTGAAACCCAAATTTTGAGAAGCACCGAAAATTTAATTCTCAAATTCTTAATCTATATTCATTTAAATTCCAAATCAAATTTTAACCATGTTTTATAATTTCACTTATTTATATCATGTTGGAATAGTCAATGATTTACAAAGCAATAAATGAAAATAAAATATTATCATTTCAAATAACCAATTCATTTAACTATTTAATTGTAGAAAATTTATACTTATATATATATAATCATACAAAATTTATTGTTTTAGTTTGCTCTGTTCAAGTGTTTTGGAATTCCTGTCGATAGCGTTGATCAGACGAATCGATTGAAACCCAAATCAACATTAACAACTCAAACAACACACTATAAAACATTTTTAATATTAAATAACAAGTACACTCCCTCACACGATGATTCAAGGATGGATTTCAAAACAAGGATAGAGATTCAAATTAGAGGAACCCTAATCAAATAGGATTCTAACCATAAGATAAGCTCGAAACGAAGATAAGATGATTACAAAGAGAGAGAAAAATGGATAGACTTATATAAATCGCGGACGACCTTACCCGAGTCAACCGTGACTTCAAGAATAAGATCGATGCAGAATTCTGAAGCAAATTAACATTTGGTCGCAAGAGATAGAATTCAGGCGTATCAAGAGATGACAGCATCTAAACCGAGGATAGAGAAATCTTCGGTGAATCGATGCCTGTTGTAAAGGAGTTTCACCCCTTTACAAATCATATAGTGGAGCTATGGGATACTCCAGAATCAAGGAAACACGAATAGGAACAAATAAGAATGGATTTCAGAACAAATGATGAAGTTCCAAAATTCAAAGGAAACCAAGTCAAAGAGGAAGAGATTCAAGCTCGAACGAAGGTGATTCTGTAATTAAATTTACTATATATGCAAAATTTGCCTAAAACCAGAGCTCTAATACCAACTGTAACGACCTGGTATTTCATGCCATTCGGATCCGCACATGTCAGACTTGAATTGCTCAAAATATCAGATTGTTAATTTATATTTGGCAAAACTTAGCATATACAGTAAATAAATCAATCACAGAATCATAGACACAGAGTAATATAACAGTAAGGAGCGGAATAGATAAATAGTAGTTCATGAAGGTACTATATAAACAACAAAGTTTGAAATAAAATACAACAGAATATCTCTAATACAATGCTGTCTTGAATACGAACGGATGACAAGTCTGAACCAACAACTGGATAGCTGAAAGCTAAATAGATATAGATGGATCTTCAAGTGAAGCTCCGACTCCAAAGGTGATCCTCAAATGCTGTGACACTCAGTCCGACCCGAGTGTAAAGCAAAACACAAAACACTCGAGTCAAGATTAACATTCTTATATCAATAAATCTAACTCAAGTGAAATATCAACTGAAATACAAGTAACTTAAAGGATAGTTGGGATTTCCATCCTCTAAGGATCCGTGGAACTATCTACTATGTAATAATATACGCTATTATAATATGTCTATAGTAAAGTAAAACAGTATTAAAATAGCGTTAAGGCGTTACCCATATCCCCCTTAACACATTTTTATATATTCTCATACACTATACAGTACCGTAATTCCTCTGTAAACTAGAGGGCTATCAGAGGGCACTCCATAGGTATGGTACAAACCAAACTCGTAGAAGGCGGATAGGGCATACGACAAGGCACTCGAGGCAATGCCAGGGTAGATATACCGTTGGCTTATCCGGACTGGTGGAAACGCATAGCAGCTACTACCGCCCACCTCGTGACACACTCCCAAATCAAAAGGTGCACCAAATCAAATCACAAAAGCAATAGAATGGTATCGAAGAAATGTGTTCGATAGGAGGAATGACCTCACTTGGCCCAGCGTGGCTCCTGTTTTAGCCGCATCAAGCTGACTCACGGGAGTCAAGGCTACGTAAATACCATATAGAATCTTCACCAAACCATCCTACTTCATTTCTGGAATCTTCACCACGTACACAGTTGTTAAAGTGGTTTTCGGTATTGGCAGAGAGTATGACAATATCCGTTCCCGGTCTCTTTAAAAACCAAACGTTATTATAACACCGTGGTCATTTCGAAATAATTTATACTTCAAAACCAAAATATCATTTCTATTCAAAACCATACGATATCATTTCTCACTTAAAATATTTTTCATTTTCAGAATCGTAACACTTTCGAAAGTTTATAACACTTTCAAAACCAAAGCACTTCTGAAATCATAACATTTTGAAACCATAACACTTTCCACCTAAACAGTTTAGATGTTGAAAATAGTACATATATTAAAATACTTTATAGATTAAAATAGTTTTCTCAAATTTCAAAAATCGATTTAAATCATTTTAAATTTAGAAATCCAATCTAAATCAAATTCCAGTTTACCATTTCAAATTTAAAGTTCAAAGATTCCAGTTTAAATATTCAAATATTTACAATATAAATTTCAATTATATTACAACATTTAACTTTGAGTTTGTTCAAATTGGAAAATATCCACTTAACAATTTTAATAACAATCTATTTCAATCCCAATATATATATTTATACCATTATTAAATATTCAATCTCAATTTTGTTTAAAATTTGAAAATATCCATTTAATCACTTTTTATCAAATCAAATTATAAATCAAGTTATAATTATCCTTTCAAAATCTCAAAACTAATAAGTTTAAATCAATTCTTTCTTAATTTCCATTATAAACCAATTTAAATTCCAAGTCAACGTTAATTTTATCTTTCCAACCTTTATTATTAATGTTATAAATCTATTTTAAATTATTAATATAAATTTTAAATAAATATTTAAAATATATTATGTACTAATTAAATTAAATTTTATTTAAATTAAATCTTATTATATATATTTTTAAGAAAATAGAATTATAAGAAAATCTTAAAATTTTTAATTCCAAAACTAACTTATAAATTTAAGATTCTCAAAACATATAATTTGAAATCTAAATTCTTTTTTACATATTATTTCTTTCTAAAACCAATATTTAATAAAACCCGTATATTTTCAAAACCTATGAAATCATTTTCAAAATGTATATAGACCAACAGTGTCTGTATATAATTCTCTATCCTATGGTCAAGTGATATGGATATTTATCATTTCAATCCACAATTTAATTATCTACGGGTATATACCATTTCAACCCGCAATCCCAAATTCAAAGTCAATGAAAATCGCTTGGGTTTATCATTTCAACCCATAACGATTTCCTCATATTCTACTAAATCATTCGGGTATGTATCATTTAAACCCATAGGGAACATGGAATTTGTAGAGTGAGAACAGATATAATAATAATTTAGTATATCAACAACAGGCACATAATATCAATAACAATCACATATAATATAAACAACAAGATATGGTGTCATATCCCACAGGTGAACAATTACAGATAATGGCATATCATATATAGCAAATATAAAATTTACAGTTCAATTTAGCAACATATTTCAATTGTCATTTCAAATGAAATCAAATCTAATAAATATAAGAAAGTTGATCGTGAGTGATTGCTAACCTTTCGAGGCTAGAGAGATTAGACAATGAAATTGTGTTACGAAATGCAAGCATAGCTTCCAAAACAAAGCTGGATTGGCACGAATTCGACGAACAAAGCTGATAGATAAGAATTGATGAAAACGAATCAGAACTATCTTGATATAACTAAACAGAATATATTATAAATTTTCTCTAAAATCAATTCTTAAACATATATTTAAAATAAGATATATATATATATAACTTAACTTTAACACAAATAAAACAAAATCTATATACAAAAGTTCCAACCCAATATTAAATTTTTAAACCCAAATAAAAATAAAATCTCTATATATTTATTCGAAACCAAACCCATATAATTTAAACACATCAAAATTTACTGTAAACATATAGATATTGTAAACACACACACACACACACACACACATATATATATATATATATTTAAACTTACAGAACTCTATATACAAACTAATGTATAAGCTTCAGACCTATAATAGTATATAGATAAATTTGAACCAATCAGGTACACTTATATAAACTTATATACGTAATAATAGATTGTATTCAAACCCGTCCAACTTTATATATATATATATAGCCTTGTATATACAATCTTATATAAACAACATATATAAACTTATACTATGTAAAATAAATACTTTCATATGAAAGTACTTGGATAATACATGATATAACCTCTGTAAACAACAAGCTAGGACCTACATCAAACGGAGCAAGTGAACAGCAAGTACTCTATAAATATATATATATATATATATATATATCACTAATATATATGAGTTTATAAAATAACATATATATTATACTCTAAGATCAATGGTTATTATAAAAATCCTATAAACTTACTTTACTGCAAAATATATATGTACAACTGAAAGTATGAAAAGTCATTTTATTTTAAAGTCAATACTTATTGAAATTAGTATATATATATAGATACTCGACAGGTAACAAAATATATATGCAGATTTAAAATGGTCAGAATAGTTGATAAAACAATATCACATATGTACTTAAAACATATACCAGCATATATTATTTGATTTGCAGACTAATATACAATGCAGACAAAAGGTTCAAATACAACTAAATGTACTAGGTAAACAAAATAAATATGCAGGCAAAATCTACAGACTTACAATATATATATATATATATATATATATAACTACATAAGTACTTAAAAACCAATACCAAAACAAAATCTTAAATACATGAGTACAAAACTGTTTTAACCATATCCAGTATAAATCAATATCAAATATATGAGCTATAGTAAAACTATATAGGCTATTGAACAGTAACCCAACAGATTGGTTGTATATATAAATCAATATATAAAACAACTTTGTATAAATCAAACCTATATATATATCAGACAAGTATATTCAAAATCAATTTAAAACAAAAAATATTTAATTCAACATATATCCTATGTACAAAACAAGAGAAGAAATATTCCTTACACAGCTCGGCAAAAGAGGAGGTGGACGAAGATTGGAGGCTGGAGGGATGAACCGCTTGCGCGATGAGGTGGAAAAGGAAGACTTCGGGTGGAAAGAGGAGACACGGCCTCAGCTGGTGGCAAAAGTGATGGTGAGAGCGGAAAGCGCGGATCTTGGCGTTCGGTCTCGGTGGACGAACGGCTACTGAGGGGATGAACGTGGCGGAGCAGGAGACGAGATTGTCGGAGGGAGGGTGATAGGTTTTACAAGCATCGGGCGTAAGCAGTAGTCGCATGGAGGCTTGGGACGGAGGCAAGGTTGTTGCGCGAGCTACAGGACAATGAGAGTGCTGCATATAACTATATATATGAATTTTTTTTCTTTATCAAAATAGAAGAGCAGACGTGTATGTGTTTCTTTGAAATGGTGGAGGAAGGGTTTCATTCCCAGGCAAAGGAAATGATAGCTAATATCGCAAGTATTAATTTGCTTTATAATTTATTTCAAATGAAACGAAAGGAGGAGTGGACAGCAATAAATATCAACGGGCAGGAACAGTGAAAGCCACACGAATCCAGGAATAAGTAAAAACAAACGTCGCATTTATTTCAACCAGTGAATAACTAAATAGACACAACAAAGCCCAAAGGGTCCAGATACAGAACTGGTACGACGAACCATTACGCTGATTCGTCGCATATAGAACTTCAAAATACATAATCGAATATACTACGTAGATCAGCACAACGAAACGATCAAAATGGTACACAGATATCGGTGATATGACCATCCTATCAAAAGTCGATATTCGGTACCAAAATGCTGCAAATTCGCTGAAAATAAGATAAACGGGGCTAGAGAAGTCCAAATTTGACGAAACAAAATATGACGTCTCACTCAGAAGATGATTCACAAATTTATTATATAAAAAATTTCAGGTTCAGAAAATATTTTATTATCATCTAATATTAACCGATTTAAGTTTAAATAAAATTACACAACAAAATAAACTTCCATATTATCTGATGAAAATTTACCATTTGCTATGTTTAAGTAGTCGTATTCCAAATATTAAATTTTTATTTCCAAATTCAATTATCTAAAATTTCACAAAATTAAGTTAATCACGTTATTAAAACTATTAGAATTTACGGGTCATTACGGTAAATATTGTGCTTCACCTAGATCTAAAATTGACGGCATGATTTAAACAACTAATTGGAAAACATGTTTGATTCTATTTATTTGTTCAAAATTGAAAATATTTATATATGGAAGAATTATAAGTTTGTCTACGAATATGATTCAATGTATACATAATGTTTTGAAAGTAATTTTATGCGATTTATCCATAAAATATAAGATTTGAAATATAAATCTATAACCAAAACATAGAGCTCAAATCAAACTGCAAGTTCAATAATATTTATCCAAAAACTTATAATGTATGTTTTGATCATAATATTTCTTTTGCTTGTTTTGTTTTTGATTGGATTAATTTTGAGACATAAAATTAAATATTATATACATACCCATACATGTGTGTGTGTGTGTATTTTTATAGTTTGTATATAAAAGGTATTTAGAAATATACAAATCCCATGTTCATATCAAAACTATTTAATTGAAATTATTGGAATCCTTTTCATTTTGCAAAAATGGTCAAACAAGTTTACTTGATTTAAAATATATATATTTTTAAATAAATGAAATTATTTTCATACATATATTTTAATGTTACTATTTAATTCATTAAGATTTTTTCATTAATAAAATGTAATCTTGATCTTAATTCTAAATAAAACTCGCCAAACCAAACATAGATTCCTTATCTTAAATTTGGATTTTTATGTTGTATTAATCAGTTTATGATAAGTTTTTTCTAAATATCATTATTATTAATATTTAGGTCTTACCATATTTTGCAATCAAGTAAACATCTCCCAAGATAAAACTAGATTGGGGAAATTCATACACTTACACACATTTATTGACTTTGTTGTTACTTATTATGTTTTTTGTGACGTAATTGATATCTACCTACGTATATCTTTTTTGTCATGTTAACCATTTATTATCACATTTCTTTTGAATATTGATTATGCATAATTATAGTGGAATATTTAAAAGGAGAAAGGTGTAACCAATTGTTGATACCGCCTTTTCATCTTTCCTTTTAGATCTTAATGTGATTACATTTAGATCTAATATTAATATGTTCATCCCCTTTTTACATCTTTTAGGAACATGAATATATATGATATATTCATAGACTCAAACTTTATACTTAATAAACATTGATTTAATAAATTAATCAGAAGCTAAATAGAATATAGCTAGATTGGATATAGTGAAACCTATTAGAATACATAGACCAACTAAGACCAAAATAAAAAAATTAAAATCAACTTATTTCATCCGCTTTCAACTGGCCCAGTTCCTTCTGTTGGCACATTAGTTCTATGCAAAATGTGACAAGTTTATCAAACTCCTAAGCTATAATGGCACTCTAAGTGTAAAAAACACTACACTCTATGCTAGTGGCTCTCGAGGTCTCCTGACAAGGTTAAACCCTCCTAAGTACGATAACTAATGTAATACCAATATGTTGATGCACGAAGATATCCTCCCACTAACTATAGGCATATGAAACTCAAGCCAATATGTCATGTGCCTCACTATTACCCATTAAGTTGCATAAGAGGAAAAAAAACTAGTAACAAGACACCTAAAAGCCCTTATTACTTAGTAGGATGTTGCTTACCTTCGACTCAACATCACATTCGAGACAACACATCGTTTCTTGTAGCAAATGGTCTAATAATTTCAAGGAACATGGACTCACTCTGTATACAGAATATGTCGTAGGGAATTGTATATCAAATACCCTGGTCATCTCACTCAAAAAACAACCGAGTGTCTCTATTAAAACCATCATATGAACCAAAATGAATCACGAGCATCAACTTAACCTCCATATCATCCAACAACATCAACATGTTTCCCTAAGGTCTACCCTCATCATCGAAAAACTTTCTAAATTGTCTTACGGGTCGAAACGTGTCATTGAAAATATCTTAACCGTTAAACATCACCAACAAACCCTTTAAGACTTCACCACGTCATTCAAAGATTCCCAAACCCCATAACCAATCCTCATGATTGATGACATATGTAACGACCCATAAATTTTAACGGCTTTTATAACGTAATTAATTGAAATCTTGCTTGAAATATTATAATAAAATTTTGAATTGAAAATTTGATATTTGGAATAGGTCTATTTTAACATAGCAACTGGTAAATTATTTTTGGAAAATATGACAGTAAATCCTGTTGCGTAATTTTCAATTTTCAATTTAAATTAGTTAATTTGATGAAAATAAAATATTTTCGAAATCTAAATTTTTCTATATAATAAATTTGTAAAGCATTTTCTGAGTAAGACGTCGTAATTCATTTCGCCAAATTTGAACTACTATTGCTTCGTTTATCTTATTCTTGGCGAATTTGCAACAGTTTGGTATCGAAATATTGACTTCTGATAGGATGGTCGTAGCACTGATATCTGTGAACCATTCTGTTTGTCTCGTCATGCTAATCTCTACAGTATATTCAATTGTACATTTTGAAGTCCGGTATGCGACGAAATCCGTGAAAAACGGATAGCCGCATCGGTACCCATTTTGGAGTTGTTGATAATCTGTGACCATTTAATAGTCAAGCGGCTGAAACAAATAGTCATTACTTTTCAAATTCTCAGAATTTAATATTTCTGACCTTCACTATTCCCTATTGCTCGATACTATTTCCGGTTCACTTTTCAATGTTGCTTCCATTTCCGTTCATACATTAAAATAAATAATAAATATATGAATAGTTTATATTTATAAAGCATGTACATTCTTATCTATAGCCTGCCATTCGTCTTTTAAAGCTCATCTTCTTCTCCTATTTCCGAGCAACCTTCTCCCATGCCACACCATCACCAGTTATCCCCTTCCACCCTCCATCACAGTAGCCTACGTACCCAAGACCCGACAATCCCTTCAAAACCCTTATGGCATCTCCACCCAACTCCGCCGACTTGCCACCCTCTCCACAGCCTCTGACTGCTAGCAAACCACACAGGCCGACCCCACACTCTTTTCCTCCGCCTTAAACCTCGCACCCAATCCCTCACTCGAACAGTCAAACAACGCCACCTCGACCGGCTTCCGCATCCCCTCGCGAATCTCTGCCATGTCAGCATCCCGGCCTTCCACCAACCCTCCAACCCGCATCCACCACGATATCTGCCGATCGACCCTCTCCCCTCCTTTCTCACAACAGCCGCGCCCACTACCTCTCTCCACCTTGCCACCGAACATCACCGTGCTCCGCCAGTTTGCAGCTTCCATTTGGTATAGTGTAGATATTCTGCATGCTATTGTTGATATATATATATATAAAGGTTGTTAAATATTTCGAGAAGTATGGTTAAACTATTTGTTCCTTTAGTTTTATATTTTACAGTTTTTCATATATATATGTGAGTATTCAATTTTGGCTATACATATTGGTTTAAGTATTTATATATAAAATATAATGTTTAAATATATATGCTCTGTTGGGTTTTGATGTATATGTCTATGATAGTTTTATATATATAAGATCTGCAATATATATGTAAGTTATATCTAGTTATATACATATAGTTATACACAGTGTAATCTTGTTTTGCCGTGAGAAAAAGTAATATATATATACACGCTTACTTCTCTTCCTATAATATGATTTATTTATTTTGTTACAGACTATATTATATTTTAAATTTGATTTTGTAATAACTTTTGTATGTGTATGTTTAAAAGAGATATATATAAGATGCGTCAGTTGTACTTACATATATTATAGTCTGATCAATATATATATATATATATTTGTTATAAAAATAATCTGCACATAACCATTTACAATCTGATTTTTATTTTTATTTTTAAATATCATCTGCATATAACTGTATAGTCTGATCCATATAATTGTGTATAAATAAAATCTGCATATTTTGTATGTTAAAGCTTGCATGAGTGATATAAATGGCGATACACACACACACACACACACACACACATATGTAAGCTATATTCTGCCATCTTAGGCATAGCTGTTTCTTCCCTGGCAAACCTTCAACATATATAAGCACACGTGTTGTATATATGATATTTTGAAAGATAATATATTTGTTTAATTAAATATTGATTTAAATTGTTATATATATATGGGCGTGGGTATATAAATATTGTAGTTGAAGTTACACTGTGTTTTTTATCACGTATATATATATATGTGTGTGTGTGTATGTATTTACATATTGGGTTATATTTGGAAGGTACGCGTGTATAAGGGTGTATTAGTATACTTATGATATATTGGTTTTAGGAAATGATTTCGTGTACTGCAAATATAATATAATATACATATATTTTAAATATATGTGTTAAATTCAATAATGACCTTGAAATATATATATATAGGTTATAATGCTTGATCTATGTTTATATGTTTAAATTTAATATTGATTTTTCAATATATATATATATATCTTATAAATATTCTTTTATATACGTGTTTAAAATTTTAGACTTTAAAATATATAGCTATATATATCGGTTTCAGCAATCTTTGGTCCATCTTCACTTACCTTCTAAATATCGAATTTATCGCAGAAATTTCTAGCTTATCGCTGTCCCACTAGTCATATCCGTGTCCCTATCCATGTGCGTGTCTGTGTGCTTGTCCTGTTTTCTCTAGCCTCAAAAGGTGAGCAATCACTCACGATTAACATTCTTATATTTAGTAAATTTGATTTCACTTGAAACGACAATTGAAATATGTTGTTGAATATTGAATTGTTGGTTATTTGATTTGTTAAATCTGATATGCTATTTCCTACAATTGTTCACCCATGACATATGACACCATTACTCTGTTGTATATATTATATTTAAATTTGTTATTGATGATATATGCCTGTTGTTGATTTATTCTCATATTTGTTCTCACTCTGCAAGTTCTCTGTTAGTTTAGAATTCCCTATGGGTTGAAATGATACATACTCGAATGATATTATAGATTAGGAGAAAATCGTTATGGGTTGAAATGATAAACCCAAGCGATTTTCATTAATTCAAATTTTGGGATTTCGGGTTGAAATGATATATACTCGTAAATATTTAATTTGCGGATTGAAATGATAAATATATGTATCACTTGACCATAGGATAGAAAATTATATACGAACACCGTTGGTCAATATTTTGAAAATGATTTCCAAAGCTTGAAAGGAAATATATGGTTTTAATAAATATTATTTTTATATAATGTATAAATGTAATTTTTATATATGTGAAAAAAAATTAGATTTTAAAATTATATGTTTTGGAAATTTTAAATTTATAAGTTAGTTTTGAAAATATAAACTTTTAAGTTTTTTCTTATAATTTTATTTTTTTTAAATATACAAAAATAGATTTAATACAAAATACATTCAATAATAATATTTAATTTAATAAAAATTTAACTTAATTGGTTTATGATATGTTTAAGTATTTGTTTAAATTTATATTAATATTTTAAAATGGATTTTTATAACTTTATTAAAAGAGGTTGGAAAGAGAAAATGTTGACTTGGAATTTAAATGGGTTAATAATCGAATTTAAATAAGAATTGATTTGAACTTATTGATTTTGAGATTTTGAAAGATATGATTGATAACTTGATTTTGACAAAAGTGATTAAATGAATATACTCAAATTTTAAATAAGATTGAGACCGAATATTTAATATTGATTTAAATTATAAATTGAGATTTTATTTAATTGTTATTAAAATGATTATGTGAATATTTTCCAATATGAATAACATTAAAAGTTAAATGTGAAATATAAATGAAACTCATTTTGAAATCTTTGAATATTTAAACTTTGAATCTTATTGGAATTGAAATGATAGTTCAAACTGGATTTGAAACTGATAAAAATTTTGAAATGGTTTATTTAGAATTTGAATTGAATCTTTAACCTTTTAAATTGAAAGTATTGAACAGGGATTAATTTAAATTGAATTTTGGGAATCTAAGATGATTTGAATAGATTGTGAAATAGGAGGAAGCTTTTTTATTATATAAAGTATTTTAATATATAAAAACTATTTTAATATATATACTATTTTAATTTATAACTATTTTAATATATATACTATTTCCGAAAGTGTTATGATTTCAAAAGTGTTATGACTTCAAAAGTGTTATGATCTCAAAATTGTTATGATTTCTAAAGTGTTATGATTTCTAAAGTGTTATGATTTCCAAAGTGTTACGATTCTGGAAATGAATATTATTTAAAGTGAATAATGATATCTAATTTATATGGTTTTGAAATGAATATGATATTTTGATATGAAGTATGAACTATTTGAAATGAAATAACCACAGTGTGAAATAAGCGTTTGGTTGTTAAAGAGACCGGGATCGGATATTGTCATACTCTCTGCCAATACCGAAAACCACTTTAACAACTGTGTACGTGGTGGAGATTCTAGAATGAAGTAGGATGGTTTGGCGATGATTCTGTAAGGTATTTACGTAGCCCTGACTATCGTGAGTCAGCTTGATGTGGTAAAACAGGAGCCATGCCGGGCCAAGTGAGGTCATTCCTCCTATCGGACACATTTCTTCGATACCATTCTATTACTTTGTGATTTGATTGGGTGCACCTTTGATTTAAGAGTTTGTCACGAGGTGGGCGGTTGTAGCTGCTATGCGTTACCACCCGTCCAGATCCGTAAACGGTATACCATAGCATTGCCTCGCATGCCTTGTCACATGCCCTATCGTGCCTTCTACGAGTTTGGTTTGTACCATACCTATGGAGTGCCCTCTGATAGCCCTCCAGTTTACGGGGGAAGTTACGGTACTGTATAGACTATGAGAATATATAAAATGTGTTAAGGGGGATATGGGTAACGCCTTAACGCTACTTTAATAGTTTATTTTACTATAGACATATTATAATAGCGTATATTACTACATAGTAGATAGTTCCACGGATCCTTAGAGGATGGAAGTCCCAAACATCCTTTAAGTTACTTGTACTTCAATTGATATTTCACTTGAGTTAAATTTATTAATATAAGAATGTTAATCCTGACTCGAGTGTTTTGTATTTTGCTTTATGCTCGGATCAGACTAAGTGTCACAGCATTTGAGACTCACCTTTGGAGATTGGAGCTTTGTTTTAAGATCTATCTATCTAGCTTTCAGTTATTTCAGTTTATTCCAGTCACTTATGTTCAGACTCGTTAGTTGCTTATGTATTAGAGATTCATTTGTATTTGAGATTCTGTTGTATTTTGTTTTAGACGCTGATGTTTATAGTAGCTTCATGAACTACTATTTATCTATTCTGCTACTTATTGTTATAATACTCTGTGTCTATGTGATTGATTTATTTACTGTATATGCTGAGTTTTGCCAAATCTAAATTAATAATATGTGTTTTGAGAAATTCAAGTCCGACATGTGCGGATGCGAATGGTTAGAAATACCGAGTCATTACAGTTGGTATCAAAGCTCTTGTTTAGGCAAAACTTAGCATATAGAGTAAATTTAATTTCAGAATCACCTTCGTTTGAGCTCGAGTTTCTTCCTCTTTGACTAGGGTTTCCTTTGAATTTTGGAACTCTCCCCTTTGTTCCAAAAACCATTCTTTTCTATTCTTATTCGTGATCTTTTGATACTGGAGCATCCCATAACTCCATTCCAGTTGATCTCTGTAATAAATTTGAGAACATCTTGCCACCTCAACTTGAACCTTTGACCTTATGTTTGTGTTTAATCTATCGGTGGTCCCGCCAACCTTCGTATGATTTGTAAAGGAGTGGAACTCCTTTACAACCAGCGTCGACTTACCGGAGATTTTGTATCCTCGGTTTTGATGCTGTTACTTCTTGAAAAGCCCGAACCGTTTCTCTAATGGACGACCCGAGAAAATTTTTTGTGATCGAATGTCGAATGCTTTCGGTTATGCAGGCAGTTCTACCCTTCGTTTGATACCCAGCCTAGTGATCTTGACTCCACCCCGATAGTCAGGGATTATCCTGATGTTGTGGTAAAGTCACTTCTCTTTCCTTCAAACGGGAAAATTGAATTTCTGCATCGATCTTATTCCTGGAATCTCGGTTGACCCGGTTAAGGTCGCCACGATAAAAATAAGTCCATTCATCTTTCCTCTTTTGTAATTCAATTATCTCAACTTCGTTTCGAGCCTATCTTCTTAGTTAGAATTCTCTTTGACTAGGGTTCATCTAAACTTGAATCCCTATCCTTGTTTTGGAATCCATTCTTGGATCACCCTGTAAGGGAGTGTATTTGTAATTTATATAAAAATGTTTTATATTGTGTTGTTTGAGTTGTTAAGTTTGAATTTTGGGTTTCGGTCGATTCGTCTAGCTAACGCTATCAATAAGAATTCCAAAACACTTAAATAGAGCAAACTGACACAATATTGTTTTGAAATTGGTAAATGAAGTAATTTTGTATAACTATATTTTATATATAAGGCAGAATTTTCTGAAATTAAATAGTTAAATGAATTGGTTGTTAGAAATAATAATATTTAATTATCATTTATTGTTTTGTAAACCATTGACTATTGCAACATGATATAAATAAATGAAATTACAAAACATGGTTTATCAATTGATTTGGAATTGAAATGAATTTAAATTAAGAATTTGAGAATTCAATTTCCGGTATTTTCAAAGATTTGGTTTTTTTAGTTTAAGAATATATTATTTGAAAGTATTTTCATATGAAAATTGTTTTCAAAGAATTTTAAAAGAAGAAATCGGTACTCTCCTCTTTTATCGCTGGAAAATAATTTCGGTGATGACTACAGCATCATTGACATTCATTTTCAAGTCTCGGAGCGGAGAGACCGCTGAGTAGCTTCGCCGCACTTTTGTTTTGAAGATGGATTTGATTGAAATCTCTTGAGTATGACTTAATTTATAAAATATAAAGGTATATGCAAATATTTATTTCAAAATGTTTGGAAGTGAAACCGGAATTTAATTCTTAAATTCTGTGTTAAGTTAGGGTTTTTCAATTTTTGAAATGAATCAAAAATTATGAAATATTTGAAGTGTTTAAAATTTAAATTGGAATTTAAAATAGTTGAACTAGGATAAATTTTAATTGTATAATATTCAATTGCATTCTAATAAACATGTATAACTTACCTGAATTATTTAAAAAGTTGAAATGTTAAGATGAATTTGCAATTGAAGGTTACATGAGAGAAAACTTAGACAACAAATTGTTCAAAATAAATTTTTGCTAAATAAAACTATTATTAATAACAAGTAAATTGGTATAGTGCTTAATTACATATGAAACATTAATAAAACTTACCTGAAATATTCAAAAGTTTAAATTGTAATAAGAATATGTAGTTGAACTGTATATAATATAAAATGTAAGAAATAAAATGTGCAAAAATAATATCTGATAAGGGAATTTATAAGTAAGAATTGTGTTGTTATAATGAATGTTATACATTTAATTTATGTTATAAGAAATGTAAATTAAGACAAATTGAATAATAAATAGAGAATGAGTAAATAAATGTAAACTTAAGAAACTAAATAGGTAATAAAAGAATTCATATCTTTGTAAATAAATGGAAAATTATAAAGAATAGTTGAAATTGAATTATAAGTGGAATTAACTTAAGTGAAGTCGAATGGATTAAATAAATAAGTTAAATAAAATAAATTTTGTTTTGAAAGGAAATCTTGTAACAAATGATAATAAATTGAAATCAAATCTATTGTTTTAAATACATTGAATTGTAACCAACCGAATACGAATTCAATGACTATTTATCGATTGAATAAAATGAATTGAAACCAATTTACTAAATATAAATCAATTTTAAAATTTATGACATCTATATAATTTTGAATTTTATTGTAACTGGTAATATGTATTTCTAATCTATATTCCCTTTTTGTTGTTTCCATTCTTCTACCTCCTTTCTTTTAGAGGACGAAAAGTTTTGAGTAGGGGAGAGTGTAGCGAAGCGTAAATTTTAACGGCTTTTATAACATAATTAACCGAAATCTTGCTTGAAATTTTATAATAAAATTTTGAGTTGAAAATTTGATATTTGGAATACGTCTATTTTAACATAGCAACGGGTAAATTTTTATTGGAAAATATGAAAGTAAATCTTGTTGTGTAATTTTCAATTTCCAATTTAAATCGGTTAATTTAATGAAAATAAAATATTTTCAAAATCTGAATTTTTCTATACAATAAATTTGTATAGCATTTTCTGATTGAGACGTCATAATTCGTTTCACCAAATTTGAACTACTATTGCTCCGTTTATCTTATTTTCGACGAATTTGCAGCAGTTTGGTATCGAAATATCGACTTTTGATAGGATGGTCGTACCACTGGTATCTGTGTACTAGTCTGTTCATCTCGTCGTGCGAATCTCCGTAGTATATTCAATTGTAGATTTTGAAGTCCGGTATACGACGAAATTCATTAAAACGGATAGCCGCATCGGTACCCATTTTAGAGTTGTTGATATTCTGTGACCATTCAATAGGCAAGTGGCTAAAACAAATAGTCATTACTTTTCAAATTCTCAGAATTTAATATTTATGACCTTCACTATTCCCTATTGCCCGATACTATTTCTGGTTCACTTTTCAATGTCGCTTCCATTTACGTTCATACATTAAAATAAATAATAAATATATGAATAATTTATATTTATAAAGCCTGTACATTCTTATCTGTATCCTGCCATTCGTCTTTTGAAGCTCATCTTCTTCTCCTATTTCCGAGCAACCTTCTCCCACGCCACGCCATCACCCGCTATCCCCTTCCACCCTCCATCACAGTAACTTACGTACCCAAGACCGGACAATCGCTTCAAAACCCTTATGGCCTCTCCACCCAACTCCGCCGACTCGCCACCCTCTCCACAGCCTCTAACCGCTAGCAAACCATGCAGGCCAACACCATACTCCCTTCCTCCGCCTTAAACCTCGCACCCAATCCCTCACTCGAACAGCCAAACAATGCCACCTCGACCGGCCTCCGCATCCCCTCACGAATCTCTACCACGTCAGTATCCCGGCCTTCCACCAACCTTCCAATCCGCATCCACCACGAAATCTACCGACCGACCCTCTCCCCTCCCTTCTCACAACAGCCGCGCCCACCACCTCTCTCCACCTTGCCACCGAACATCACCGTGCTCCGCCAGTTTGTAGCTTCCATTTGGTATAGGGTAGATATTCTGCATTCTATTGTTGATATATATAAATTTTTATATAAAGGTTGTTAAATATTTTGAGAAGTATGGTTAAATTGTTTGTTCCTTTAGTTTTATATTTTACAGTTTTTCATATATTTGAGTATTCGATTTTGGCTATACATATTGGTTTATGTATTAATATATAAAATATAATGTTTAAATATATATGATCTGTTGGGTTTTGATGTATATGTCTATGATAGTTTTATATATATAAGATCTGTTGTATATATGTAAGTTATATCTAGTTATATACATATAGTTATACACAGTGTAATCTTGTTTTGTCGTGAGAAAAAGTAATACACACACGCACGCTTGCTACTCTTCCTATAGTATGAATTAATTATTTTGTTACAGACTATATTATATTTTAAATTTGATTTTGTAATAACTTTTTTATGTGTATGTTTAAAAGAGATATATATAAGATGCGTCAGTTGTACTTACATATATAATAGTCTGATCGATATATATATATATATATATATATATATATTTGTTATAAAGATAATATGCACATAACCATTTACAGTCTGATTTTTATATTTGTTTATAAATATCATCCGCATATAACTGTATAGCCTGATCTATATAATTGTGTATAAATAAAATCTACATATTTTGTATGTTAAAGCTTGCATGAGTGATATAAATGGCGATATATATATATATATATGTAAGCTATATTCTGTCATCTTAGGCATAGCTATTTCTTCCCTGGCAAACCTTCAACATATATAAGCACATGTGTTGTATATATGATATTTTGAAAGATAATATATTTGTTTTACTAAATATTGATTTAAATTGTTATATATATATGGGCGTGGGTATATAAGTATTGCGGCTGAAGTTACACTGTGTTTTTTTATCGCGTATATATATATATATATATATATATGTGTGTGTGTGTGTGTGTGTGTGTGTATTTACATATTGGGTTATATTTGGAAGGTACGCGTGTACAAGGGTGTATTAGTATACTTATGATATATTTGTTTTAGGAAATGATTTCGTGTACTACAAATATAATATAATATAATATAATATACCTATATTTTAAATATACGTGTTAAATTCAATAATGACCTTGAAATATATATATATATATATAGGTTTTAATGCTTGATCTATGTATATATGTTTAAATATAATATTGATTTTTCAATATATATATATATACATATATATACTATAATGCAAAACCCTGGACAAACCGGTCAAACTGAAGCTTTTTTGGCACTCCCTATTTTACCCCAGATTCTGCCCAAAATCATACATGTGCGCACAAGGGCACTTCTGTCTTTTTCCGACCTCCCACGTTGCCCCATCATCTTCTCCGCTCCCCTTCCCTGCTTTCCACTTTCCCTTCCTACCACATTCAGTTTGACCTAACCCCACAAAAAATGCCATGCTCCCTCCTCCACGGCTCTACTTCCCTAACCGCCACTCCTACGTTGCCTCCCTTTCTTCCCCTTCCCCTTCTGCCTTCTTCCTCTGCACCCTACGCGTGTCGTATTGCCCCATCACAACCAACCATCGCCATCCACTCCCCTCCTAACCAATTTCCCCTTCAATCACTTCAAGCGCCCCAGATTTTAACCTAAGCATCATAAAAATGTTACCTGACATCTATGCCTACATCTGCAGCCGAATTGACGACATAGTCCACCTACTGCCGTCCCTGCCTGAAATTTATGTCGTCGCCGACCGAAAACTGGGAAAATCGACCATCACCCTAAACCGGAACAGCTACCCGTGCCAATCTATGTCTTACCTACGCCGCTACCACTGAGATGGTAACAGTCCTCACCGTCACATCGCAATTTCTACCTGTTCTGCTCAAGACGTCGGCAGTTGGTCGCCTTCTGCTTCTGCGCTCATCGTCACCAAGGTACTATCTCCGCCTCCCTCCCTCTGTTGATTTTTAATTTCTTTCCATTTTATCTTTTCATTCCACTGTACGACCCCTCCCCATTCCCCCCTCCATCCGCCTCCACTTCCTCCTGCTCCGTCGCACTGTTTTTACGCTAACTGCTTTATACTTTGTTCCACACATCCAACGGCTTCTTCCCTACAAAGCGGAACCGATGATAAAAATCCCACCTCAGGACTGTTACCATCCCATCAACGGTTTTATGGCCGTTGAACCACCCTTTTTGTCTAATTTACATGCCTTAGACTCCTTCAACCATTTCCCTTCTCCATATGTCAGTTGTATAAACATCTACTCCACCTTATATATACATATGTGCTTTCCACAGCTACCTCCCCCCGTTTCCTCCCTTCACACCCAACTCCTTCCCCGTTAACTTCTACATCAATATTCCCCCACCTATATGCAACTGCCCACTACTATGTCCACATTTCCGTTTAATAACTGACATTTGTACTATATTATGGACTAGTAGCAGAGGGAACGACGGCGAGTTACTCAGCGTGCACGGCGTCAACATGCTAGGCAGTCTGCCCTTGCAGTTAGAAGGACAGGCATGGGTCAAAGCCAATGTCCACAACACTCAACCGGTATTTTCCTCATCCCTTTTCCATTTGGTTATGCATGTCTATGTCAGTTATATGTTCCATTTGAGGGATTTGTCATTTCAATTCCATTTGTTAAACTGTGCAAATAGATTTGTCATTTCAAAGCAAAAAAATTTTGTTTACAAACATCTTCAATATTAACAGTTGCACTATTTACTAAGTGGGTTTGTTTTAACTGTTCAATTTTCTGCCTTTCGCATTTTCCACCTCTTATAACACTTATTTCAATTTTTAAATCCTTAGTTTCCTTCCATTGTTAGAAACTATCTATTACTATTTGGACACGGTGTGTAACTGGGTTTCTTCCAACTTTTACTTTTGAAATTCAATTTTTTCCCACTTTGTTCATTCAATCGCTTCTTTAAAATATTGCTCTTTTGTGCCAAAAAATTTTATTCCTAATTTTGGGCCCCAATTTTATTTTCGTTTTTATGTTCTGACAGTGCTCTTTATCCACCTGTTACGAGTTGTATTCTGCTTTAAAAATGTATCCTAATCACAGATATGAGGAATCTGCTGTTCATACCAAAAACTGTTTATTTACAAACTTCTTTACCATTAAAAGTTGTAGTATTATTATGCTACTTCCCTTTTATATACAACTATCCATTGTACAAGATTTACGCGTGCACACCTCTAAATTCATGTCACTTTTGTAAAAAAAATTGAACCGGCAACAACCTTTGGTTCATGTTTCCCGCTTTGACGTCTTCCAAAATTTCACTTCCATTTGATATTCCTGTCCAAACATATTTGTCATTTCATAGCAAAAAATGTTTGTTCACAAACTTCTTCAATATTAAAAACTCCAGTATTTTGTAACTGGATTTCTCTGAACTGTTACTTTTGGAATTCAAGTTTTTTCACTTTCTTCCTTCATTCCCTTATTTTACATTTCTACCTTTCCTAACCGATTTATTTATTACTATTTTTGTACCCCTTCTTATTTTAAGTTTTATGGCTTCCCAATATTCTTCATTCACCTATTATGGCTTTTGTTCTGTTTTACAAACATTTCTCCACCTGTCACGAGTTTTACTCTGCTACAACAATGTATCCTGATCACATATATGATGAATATACTGTTCATAGGAAAAATATGCTTTTTTACAACAGTTTTTAATCATAAAAATTGTAGTACCATTATGCTTACTCCATTTGATATGCATCTATTAACTTTGTAAGATTTACGCATACACAACTGTAAATTCATGTCAGTTGTGTACAAATTTTTTAACTGCAATGTACCATTGGTTCAATCTTACCAGTTTGACGTTTTACACAATTTCACTTCCATTTGATTATCCTGTGCAAATAGAATTGTCATTTCAGAGCAAAAAAAATTTGTTTTCAAACATCTTGAATATTAACAGCTGCACTATTTACTAATTGGGTTTGTTCTAACTGTTCAATTTTCTGGTTTTCCAATTTTCCACCACTTACAATAGTTCTCTTCATTTTTAAATCCTTATTTTCCTTTCGTTGTTACAAATTATGTGCTACTATTTGTACACGGTTTGTAACTGGGTTTCTTTGAAGTTTTACTTTTGAAATTCAATTTTTTCCACTTTCTTCATTCATTCACTTATTTAAAATTTTGCTCTTTTGTACCAAATTTATTTACTACTAATTTTTTACCCCAATTTTATTTTCCTTTTTATGGTCTGACAGTACTCTTTATCCACCTCTCACAAGTTTTTTTATGCTTTAAAAATGTATCCTAATCACAGATATGAGGAATATACTGTTCACAGCAAAAATATGCTTTTTTACAACCTTTCTTAATATTAAAAACTTTAGTATCATTATGCTTACTCCATTTGATATGCATCTATCAACTGTGTAAGATTTACGCATACACTGTAGATTCATGCAGTTGTGCACAAATTTTTTCACTGCAATGTACCGTTGGTTCAAGTTTACCAGTTTGACGTTTTCCACAATTTCACTTCCATTTGATTATCCTGTGCAAACAGATTTGACATTTTAGAGCAAAAAATTTTTGTTTACAAACATCTTCAATATTAACAACTGCACTATTTACTAACTGGGTTTTTTTTTACTGTTCAATTTTTCTGCTTTTCAAATTTTCCAGCTCTTACAACAGTTCTGTTAATTTTTAAATCCTTATATTCCTTCCGTTGTTACAAACTATGTATTACTATTTGTACATGGTTTGTAACTGGGTTTCTTTGAAGTTTTACTTTTGAAATTCAATTTTTTTCACTTTCTTTATTCATTCACTTATTTAAAATTTTGCTCTTCACTTCCATTTGATATTACTGTCCAAACATATTTGTCATTTCATAGCAAAAAATGTTTGTTCACAAACTTCTTCAATATTAACAACTCTTGTATTTTGTGACTTGGTTTCTCTGAACTGTTACTTTTGGAATTCAAGTTTTTTCACTTTCTTCGTTCATTCCCTTATTTTACATTTCTACCTTTCCTAACCGATTTATTTATTACTATTTTTGTACCCCCTTCTTATTTTAAGTTTTATGGCTTCCCAATATTCTTCATTCACCTATTACGGCTTTTGTTCTGTTTTACAAACATTTCTCCACCTGTCACGAGTTTATTCTGCTTCAACAATGTATCCTAATCACAGGTATGATGAATATACTGTTCACAGGAAAAATATGCTTTTTTACAACCGTTTTTAATCTTAAAAATTGTAGTATCATTATGCTTACTCCACTTGATATGCATATATTAACTGTGTAAGATTTACGCATACACAGCTGTAAATTCATGTCAGTTGTGTACAAATTTTTTAACTGCAATGTACCATTGGTTCAAGCTTACCAGTTTGACGTTTTACACAATTTCACTTCCATTTGATTATCCTGTGCAAAAAGAACTGTCATTTCAGAGCAAAAAATTTTTGTTTACTTTTGAAATTCAATTTTTTCCACTTTCTTCATTCATTCACTTATTTAAAAATTTTCTCTTTTTTACCAAATTTATATACTACTAATTTTTTATCCCAATTTTATTTTCCTTTTTATGGTCTGACAGTACTCTTTATCCACCTCTCACGAGTTTTTTTTATGCTTTAAAAATGTATCCTAATCACCGATATGACGAATATACTGTTCATAGAAAAAATATGCTTTTTTATAACCTTTTTTAATATTAAAAACTGTAGTATCATTATGCTTACTCCATTTGATATGCTTCTATCAACTATGTAAGATTTACGCATACACAGTTGTAGATTCGTGTCAGTTGTGCACAAATTTTTTCACTGCAATGTACCGTTGGTTCAAGTTTACCAGTTTGACGTTTTCCACAATTTCACTTCCATTTGATTATCCTGTGCAAACAGATTTGACATTTCATAGCAATTTTTTTTTTACAAACATCTTCAATATTAACAGCTGCACTATTTACTAACTGGGTTTGTTTTAACTGTTCAATTTTTCTACTTTTCAAATTTTCCAGTTCTTATAACAATTCTGTTAATTTTTAAATCCTTATATTCCTTCCGTTGTTACAAACTATGTATTACTATTTGTACACGGTTTATAACTGGGTTTCTTTGAAGTTTTACTTTTGAAATTCAATTTCTTCACTTTCTTCATTCATTCACTTATTTAAAATTTTGCTCTTCACTTCCATTTGATTTTACTGTCCAAACATTTTTGTTATTTCAGAGCAAAAAATGTTTGTTCACAAACTTCTTCAATATTAACAACTCCAGTATTTTCTAACTGAGTTTCTCTTAATTGTTTCTTTTGTAAGTCAATTTTTTTCACTTTCTTCGTTCATTCCCTTATTTTAAATTTCTACCTTTCCTAACCGATTTATTTATTACTATTTTTGTACCCCTTCTTATTTAAAGTTTTATGGCTTCCCGATATTCTTCATTCACCTATTACGGCTTTTGTTCTTTTTTACAAACATTTCCTAATCACACATTTTACAGATATACTGTTCCCAGCAAAAAATGTTTATTTACAATCTTCTTCAATATTAAAAAACTAGAGTATTTCATACCTGGGTTTGTTACAACTTCTACTTTTGGAATTCACTTTTTTCCCTATCTTCATTCGTTCCCTTATTTTAAATTTTCATCTTTTCTAACAGATTTGTTTATTACAAAGTTTATGCCCCTTCTTATTTTAAGGTCTATGCTTTGACTATATTCTTTATCCACCTATTCCAACTTTTATTCTATTTTACAAATGTATCCTAATCACCGATTTGACAAATATACCATTCAGCGCCAAATATGTTTACTTACAACCTTCCTTATTATTAAAAACTGGAGTACCATTATGCTTATTCCATTTGCCATACATCGATCAACTGTATAAGCTAAGATTTACGCGTATACATCTCTAAATTCCTGTCAATTTTGTAAAAAAACTTTAACCGCACCCAACCATTGCTTCATGTTCGCCACTGTTACGTGTTCCAAACTTTCACTTGCATTTGATTTTAATGTCCACACAGATTTGTCATTTCCACCAACCAGTGTTGCAAACTCAGATAACCCTTTATCAACTAACTATTCTTTCAACATTTCTTTATCCCTGCATATGTTAACGACAGTGTTCGAGTTAGTTGTGCGGTGCAGTAGCACACGCATTCCATAGGCTGCCTTTATGTGTACATTTATTTACCAATCACCAACCGTCCAATTCATTGGTCGATGCTCTTTAATTATTAACCGTTCCCCTAATTTCTGTCTTCCATTACCACTGCAGGACATTCCTCTACCAACGCCCAAACCATGGCAACACAGGTAGTCAACCACCCCTCAACTTCTACGACAGATGCTTCAGGTATTTTTTTCCCCTATTCAATCCTCAATTGTCTTACATGATAGTACATGCAATATTTGTTAGTCCTTGAGATGATGGTTTTGATGACAACAACCTTAGAATAAGATTATAAAATATAAATACTAACATTATAGTTTAGATATATATGTATATGCATGATTTAACCATGCAGGTACAAAGAATGAAGACTGTACAGTATAGAGATTCAAGATATCAAGATTGAAGACTCATGAGTATCAAGAATATCAAGAGTTCAAGATTTCAAGATAAGTATCGAGTCTAGAATTATGTTAAAACTTCATAATAGCACTGAAATCTTCATTCCATTTTTCTTTTGGGATGGAACCCATTTCTACCTTTTTAGTGGCTTACAAACCCACGACAAGTAGCTTACAAACTTACGACAAGTGGCTTACAAACCCACGAACATCCTGGTTTTGTACAAGTTCTCGAGTCCTGATATGATGAGATTTTCTACAAGAAGAAGCTTGCAAAACTATTTCAAAATGATTTTCAAAACTACTTCAGAATGATTTTCAAAACTGCTTTTTAAAATGTTTTAGCCTTAAAAATTATCTTTTCAAATGATTTTCAAAAAGATGTTTTAGCCTTAAAATATTCTTTGTTTTTGTTTTTAATTAAACTGTTGTTTTAAACTTCGTTTGTTTTAAACTATCTTTTAATTATAATATATTTATACTTAGATTTAAATATAAAATTATAGTAAAATTTTATATATATTATTCCCTATATTGATCTATGTATTTTATCTATAGTCAAGTATATTTATAAAGTTTAAATAGTTTTTAATATAAGATAAAGGTTATTTTCAAAGAAAATCAAATCATTAAAAAATGCTTTGGGATGTCGACATGCCCTAGTACCCCATGTCGACATAGTGACAGTTAGATTCAAAAATTTGAATTTCAAAAGAAGTGTCTATTCGCCATAACCTTTCACGAATGGATATGGCTGTTGTTCCTCTATAAATAGGGGTTAGTTTCAACGAATTTTTATACAGATTTTTGGGTTTTTCACTTCTCTTCTTCTTCCACATTTTCTTATTCAAAATTCTATCACCACTCTGTCAAAATCAACATTGAATCTAACTAGATCATCTCTGGTTTGATTCTCTATCACTATCTCAACAAGATCCCAGTGCTATTCAGAGTTATAGGCTTCTTTGTAATCTATCTAGCGAGAAAAGGTGTGATTGTAGCCTTGGAAATCAATCAAGCGAGAAAAGGTGTGATTGTAGCCTTGGAAATCAATTGGGTGAACTTCTTGCCTCAGAAATCAAGTATCTCTACCCAGAGGATTGTGATTCTAGAGGGTGTACCTCGTAGCCTTGAAACCGAGAGTGTAATTGTTGAATTGCTTTTGAAAGGAAATCCATACTTAGTTGTGTGGGACTGGATGTAGGGTAACTCCGAACCAGTATAAAATCCGGTGTGTTCTTTCCTTTACTGCTTTTACTTTATTTCTGCATCTGTGTTTGTTTCTGTGATTATATCTGTGTCTGAATATTGCATACATTTGTGTTCAATTTAACATAATCTCAAAAAGATTTAGTAATTTCTTATAAACACTATTCACCCCCCTTTAGTGTTATTCCTAGCCTTAAGATTTGTAATCCGCATTCCTCACATTTGGTATCAGAGCAAGGTTTTCCAAAGTTTCATAATCTGCTTTTTGAAAAAGTTTTTTTTTAAAAATGGCTATATATAAGAAATTTGTTAATGCATGTTTAGAAATATTCAGATCATCATTGTCTCTTGAGTCTGCATATAATCAAGATTCAAATACAAGTGGTCTACTAAGATTGTTTGATGTGCAGGAATCATGCTTTACGGGAGTTGAGGAATCAATCCAGAACAAACAAACTGTGCAGATCAAAAAGAACAAATGGATACTTGATAGTGGATGTTCTAGACACATGATTGGGAATCCAGATATGCTGAATGATATAATATACAAAGACGGAGGACTGGTTAACTTTGGAGACAATTCAAAAGGTTATGTGATCGGTATCGGCAAAGTCGGTAACTCTGAAACTCCTATTATTACTAATGTTTTGCTAGTTAAGAATCTAAAACACAATCTGCTAAGTATAAGTCAACTATGCGATAAAGGATATAAAATTAAATTTGAAAAAGATAAGTGTCACATTGAAGATAATAATTCAACCATAATATGTGAGGGAATTAGGAAAAAGAATATTTATATTCTTAGTATGAAAATTTCAAATGATAACTTGTGTCTTTTGGCAAATGCAAGTGACCCTTGGATTTGGCATAAGAGATTTGGGCATTTGAATTTCAAACTCTTATCTAGACTGTCAAAACATGATCTAGTAAGAGGTCTCCCTAAAATGAATTTTAAAATAGTTAGTCTATGTGATGCATGTCAACTAGGAAAACTTAGAAAAAGCTCCTTTAAATTAAAAGATATGATTTCTACTTCGAAACCTCTTGAATTACTTCATATTGATCTATTTGGTCCATCTCAAATTCTATCAATAAATAATAGTAAATATATTTTTGTAATTGTAGATGATTATTCTAGATTTACATGGACAATATATTTGAAACATAAAAGTGATACTTTTGAATATTTTAAGAATTTTTCAAAAAAGATTCAAAATCAACTTTCTCAAAAAATTATAACCATCCGTAGTGATCACGGTGGTGAATTTGAAAATGAAAAGTTTGATGAATTCTGTAATAAAAAGGGAATAATTCACAATTTTTCATTTCCAAGAACTCCACAACAAAACGGAGTAGTAGAACGTAAAAATAGGACGATTCAAGAGTGTGCGAGAACTATGCTTTCTGATAGTAATGTACCAAAGTACTTTTGGGCAGAAGCAGTTGCTACCGCCTGTTATATTTTAAATAGAATTTTAATTAGACCTTTAACTGATAAGACATCTTATGAACTTATTTACTCAAAGAAACCTAAGGTATCTTATTTTAGAATTTTTGGAAGTAAATGTTTTATTTTAAATACAAAAGATAACTTAGATAAATTTGATCCTAAATCCGACAAAGGTATCTTTATCGGATACTCTAATAGAAGTAAAGCATACAGAGTATTTAATTTAGAACTAATACCATCGAAGAAACAATGCATGTTTCATTTGATGAAAATTTCAAATATTTTGAAGAAATAAATGATGAAGTGGATTTAATCACTCAAAACCAAGAGTCAACTGAAACTAATAATGAATTAAATCATCCTAATAAAAGGATTAAACTTTTAAAAGATCACCCTATAGAAAATATACTTGGAAATATGCAATCTGTTGTTAAAACTAGAAACCAACTAAGTCAAATGAGTAATGTAGCTTTTATATCAACTATTGAACCCAAAAATCTAGAAGAAGCATCAACTGATGATTCATGGATTTTGGCTATGCAAGAAGAATTAAATCAATTCACTAGAAATGATGTTTGGGAACTTGTTCCTAGACCTGAAAATAAAACAATAATTGGAACTAAATGGGTTTATAAAAATAAAATGAATGAACAAGGAGAGGTTGTTAGAAATAAAGCCCGGTTAGTCGCTCAAGGTTATTGTCAAGAAGAAGGAATAGATTTTTGATGAAATCTTTGCTCCGGTAGTAAGATTAGAAGCCATTAGGATTCTACTTGCTTTCGCAAATCATAATAATTTCAAATTATTTCAAATGGATGTTAAAAGTGCATTTTTAAATAGTTTTGTAAAAGAAGAAGTATTTGTTGAACAACCACCACTTTTTGAAAATGATAAATTTCCAAATCATGTTTACAAACTTAAGAAAGCTCTATATGGTCTAAAGCAAGCTCCTAGAGCCTGGTATGATAGACTAAGATCTTACTTGTTACAATCAAATTTTGAAATAGGTAAAGTAGATAATACTCTTTTTATTAAAAGAAATAAAAATGATATTCAACTAGTACAAGTCTACGTAGATGATATCATTTTTGGATCAACTAATTTTGAAATGAATAAAGAATTTTCTGAAATAATGACAAAAGAGTTTGAGGTGAGTCATATGGGTGAATTAAACTTCTTTTTAGGTTTACAAATAAAACAATTAGATAATGGTATTTTTATTAGTCAAGAAAAATATGCTAAAGACCTAGTTAATAAATTTAGTTTGACTAATGCGAGTGGAAAACCTACTCCCATGGCAACCAATGAGTACCTTAGTAAAGAAGATCTCTCGAAAGATGTAGATCAAAAATTATATAGAGGAATGATTAGATCACTACTTTATATCACTACGAGTAGACCTATCATGCATAGTGTTTGTCTCTGTGCAAGGTATTAATCCCAACCTAAAGAAACTCACTTAAAAGCTGTAAAACGTATTATAAGATATGCTAAACGCACATTTGATTATGGCTTATTTTATCCTAAAAATGATTCGTTTGACTTAATATCTTACTGTGATGCTGATTATGCTGGTTGTAAATCAGACCGAAAAAGTACAAGTGGAACTTGTCACTTTTTAGGGCATTCTCTGATTTCCTGGTTTAGTAAAAAGCAAAACACAGTTTCTCTATCAACAACTGAAGCAGAGTATATTTCTGCTGCTTTGGCTTGTTATCAAGTAATATATATGCAACAAACTTCAAAATATTTTGGTTTAAATATCTCAAAATCACCAATTTATTGTGATAATACTAGTGCAATAAATTTATCCAAAAATACTACTCAACATGCTCGAACTAAACATATTGATATCAGACACCATTTTCTCAGAGATAATATAAGTAGAGAAGTAATTACTCTCGAATAAATCAATTCTAAAAATCAAATTGCTGATATTTTAACAAAACACTTAAATGAATCTACATTTACTAAATTAAGAAGAGAATTAGGTATTTGTTCATTAACTGAAATATAAAATATAAATAACAAAGTATAATTAAAAATTAAATCAAAATAAATCAAATAGTAAAAATATTGAGAACCATGTCGACATCCCCCCTATACCCATGTCGACATATAACGTTTTTTAATTTTTAAAATTTTTTCCCACCAAAATTCAAATAATTGGTTATATATTCTTCTTATTTTTGAAATTTTCTTCATTCTCTCTGTTCTCTTTTTGTTCTATCTTCTGAAATCAATTTATCAATGACCTCCTCTTCCAAATCAAACATAAAATCAACCTTTTCGTTCCCTTCTCCTACCTCTGGTCCGTTCCAACGTACTACGCTCGCCCGAGTGACAAAAATATAGGATTCTCTAAAGGATGCAATTCAGTTAATGACTGAAATTCAAATAGTGCAACTCCGAATGGCAAAAGAACAGGAAAGGCAAGGGAAAATCCTTAGAAATTTGCAAAATTTTCTAATGGACAATCATGCTAATCCAATCTTGATTGACGAGGACTCTTCAGGAGATTATGAACAAGAGGAAAGTGAAGAAGAAGAAGAAGAACCAATGGAAGAAGAGCATGCAGAATACAACGACAAAGTCATTTGCGTTGGCGAAGTATGTTTTGACAAGGACGGAAACTTGGTTGAACAACGTGGAAATGTCTGTTTCCATTATCCAAATTGTTCGATCCATAGATCTCCAATTGTCAAAGATATTCTGTAGTTTCTTCTTTTTCGTTTTCATCGTTTTGTGTATACTTGTCACGTTTTACGAAAATGTAAATTTAAACAAATATATAATTAATAAATGTTGTGTGTTCTTATATATGATTCCTATATATGTTATATATATAAGTATTATATAGATACTTGGTTAGGAATGTTAGTAGTTTAGGATTAAGTTCTAGGTTTACAAGTAAGTATTGATTATCTATGATAACACTATCATTGTAATCATATAGGGTATTAGACTAAGAGTTATATAGTTTGGAGTTAGTTTGTTTTTATTGATGACAAAGGGGGAGAAGTATAAAATAGGGTAGTTAGGCATAGATTATGGGGGAGTTATTAGTTTTAGGGGGAGTCAATATGATAGAAGTAATATTTTATAAACAAAAGTTGTCATCATCAAAAAGGGGGAGATTGTTAGTCTTGAGATGATGGTTTTGATGACAACAACCTTAGAATAAGATTATAAAATATAAATACTAACATTATAGTTTAGATATATATGTATATGTAGGATTTAACCATGCAGGTACAAAGAATGAAGACTGTACAGTATAAAGATTCAAGATATCAAGATTGAAGACTCATGAGTATCAAGAATATCAAGATTATCAAGAGTTCAAGATTTCAAGATAAGTATTGAGTCTAGAATTATGTTAAAACTTCACAATAGCACTGAAATCTTCATTCCATTTTTCTTTTGGGATGGAATCCATTTCTACCTTTTTAGTGGCTTACAAACCCACGACAAGTAGCTTACAAACCTACGACAAGTGGCTTACAAACCCACGAACATCCTGATTTTGTACAAGTTCTCAAGTCCTGATATGATGAGATATTCTGCAGGAAGAAGCTTGCAAAACTATTTCAAAATGATTTTCAAAACTACTTCAGAATGATTTTCAAAACAGCTTTTCAAAATGTTTGAGCCTTAAAAATTATCTTTTCAAATGATTTTCAAAAAGATGTTTTAGCCTTAAAATATTCTTTGTTTTTGTTTTTAAATAAACTCTTGTTTTAAACTTCGTTTGTTTTAAACTATCTTTTAATTATAATATATTTATACTTAGATTTAAATATAAAATTATAGTAAAATTTTATATATATTATTCTCTATATTGATCTATGTATTTTATCTATAGTCAAGTATATTTATAAAGTTTAAATAGTTTGTAATATAAGATAAAGGTTATTTTCAAAGAAAATCAAATCATCAAAAAATGCTTTGGGATGTCGACACGCCCTAGCACCCCATGTCGACATAGTGACAGTTAGATTCAAAAATTTGAATTTCAAAAGAAGTGTCTATTCGCCATAACCTTTCACGAATGGACATGGCTGTTGTTCCTCTATAAATAGGGGTTAGTTTCAACGAATTTTTATACAGATTTTCTAGTTTTTCACTTCTCTTCTTCTTCCACATTTTCTTATTCAAAATTCTATCATCACTCTGCCGAAATCAACATTGAATCTAACTAGATCATCTCTGGTTTGATTCTCTATCACTATCTCAACAAGATCCCAGTGCTATTCAGAGTTATAGGCTTCTTTGTAATCTATCTAGCGAGAAAAGGTGTGATTGTAGCCTTGGAAATCAATCAAGCGAGAAAAGGTGTGATTGTAGCCTTGGAAATCAATTGGGTGAACTTGTTGCCCTGGAAATCAAGTATCTCTACCTAGAGGATTGTGATTCTGAAGGGTGTACCTTGTAGCCTTGAAACCGAGGGTGTAATTGTTGAATTGCTTTTGAAAGGAAATCCGTACTTAGTTGTGCGGGACTGGATGTAGGGTAACTCCGAACCAGTATAAAATCTGGTGTGTTCTTTCCTTTACTGCTTTTACTTTATTTCTGCATCTGTGTTTGTTTCTGTGATTATATCTGTGTTTGAATATTGCATACATTGTGTTCACATTAACATAATCTCAAAAAGATTTAGTAATTTCTTATAAACACTATTCACCCCCCTCTAGTGTTATTCCTAGTCTTAAGATCCATAATCCGCATTCCTCACAATGTTTACCAATTATTGCTACTCATACTACAGCCACAGTTACGTCCACTCCCCAACAACTACTTCTAAATCGATCTACCATTCCGACGCGTTATAACTAAGGTCGGAATTTTACTGCCACCCAAACTTTCGCCCATCATATCCTACCTCAACCCTCTTACTGCAGCCACTGTAACGCAAAATTATTTTTTCGCGAACCAACCGCAAATTGTTGCTCCGGTGGTAAAATTAACATTCATAACCCTCCACCGCCTCTTGAGTTTTTCACTTTGTACACTGAAGATACTGAACGTGGGACACATTTTCGAACCAATATTCGATCTTACAACAATGCTTTCGCATTCACGTCTATGGGGGCTAACATCGATCAACACTTAGCTTCTGCTCGAAATGGAATTTTCTCCTACCGTGCACATGGTTCCATCTACCACAGCATCGGAAGTGTTCTCCCTATTCCTGGCAACAGACCTAGATACCTCCAGCTTTACATTTACGATACTAATCATGAGATTCAAAATTGACAGCAGGATAGTGCAGTATTAAGAGAAGATATTCTACAAACAGTGCAAAAAATTTCAGATTTTTACAATCCTTATGTCCATGTGCTAAGACAGTTAGGGCAGTGTACTGATTTACAGGATTGCAGATTGATAATCAAAGAAGTTATCATTGACCATCGTTTCCACCAACTTCCCACCGCATCACAGGTCGCAGGTATCATTGTAGGAGATGATAACTCATACAATTCGAGCAACATGGATATTATAGTTGTAACAAGATCAGGAACGCTACGAGTTGCAGATACAATAGGATTTTACGATCCACTGCAGTATCCGCTTCTTCTGCCTCGCGGTGAACAAGGATGGGATCTAAACATCCACAATACTGGACATAACACAATCAGTTGTAGAGCCTACTGCTGCCATCTGTTACAGGTACCTACTTCCTTTTTATACTTTTCTACCCAAACCTCACACATGTTTACTCTCCCCCGAACCATCCACACTTAACTATTTGTGCACATCATAGGTATGACCTATGGAACAACCTCTCGTACTGCTCAGTGGTCGCCTTCTCCAACAATTTGTTGTTGATACGTACGTCAAAATTGAGACTATGCGACTACGGTATCTTCGAGACCACCAAGATACTATAAGAGCGGACTTATATCAGGGCTTACAAGATGCTCTAGCCAGTGGGGAGACAACTGCCAGTACGTACTTTCCCTTCTACTCATTTTGCGCTACTAAAAATATAACCTACGGTATTTAATTTTGTATACACCTGTACTATCTGCAGGAAACGTTGGAGTTAGAAAGGTCCTTCCATCTTCTCATATTGGTAGTCCATGTGATATGCATCAACGGTACCAGGACGCAATGGCAATAGTCCGAAAGTATGGAAAACCTGACTTATTTATTACTATAACATGTAATCCTAATTGGATAGAGATTACACAAGACCTACTTCCCTTTCAACAACCGCACGATCGCCCTGATTTAACTACTCGAGTTTTCGGTGCAAAATTGGAACAACTTAAAACTGATTTATTTGATAAACATGTCTTAGGTAAAGTCATTGCACATGTTCATGTCATAGAGTTTCAAAAAAGAGGGTTGCCACACGCTCATATCTTACTTATTCTTTCAGAAACTGATAAACTTTACACTCCCGATGATTACGATACTATGGTAAGAGCAGAAATTCCAAATGTACAACTAAAACCAGATTTGTTACTAAACATATGATTCATCATCCATGCGGTAGTTTCAACCCCAATGTCGTATGCATGCGAGATGGAATGTGTAAGAAGGGATTTCCTAAACCCTTCTTGGCATCAACTTTACAAGGAACTGATTCATACCCCATTTATAGGCGACGTGATATTCGAATACATGATCAATCAACTTCTACGGCAATTGATAATTGTTAGGTTGTTCCGTATAACCCGTATTTACTTCTAAAATATGACTGTCATATAAACGTTGAAATTTGTTCCAGTATTAAATCTGTCAAATATCTATATAAATATGTTTACAAAGGATCAGATCGCGTTTCCGTAGGAGTATCTTCCTCATCAGAGATGATCGATGAAATTTCTGAATTTGTTAACGCCCGATGGATTTGTGCACCAGAGTCGCTATGGAGAATATTTAAGTTCCAACTTAGCAGCATGCCTCCGTCTGTAATAGGCCTGCAAATACATCTACCTAACATGCAACAACTTCAATTTAACGCAAATGAAACCTTACACTCTGTTCTGACCGATCAACGTAGAACTAAAACTATGCTCACAGAATTTTTCAACCACAATTTAGCGAACGAGGGGGCATGCCGGTACCTTTACCACGAATTCCTTGAAAAGTATTGGTGGAACTACGAACATAAAGAATGGGTACATAGACGTATTAACCGTAAAGTAATTGGTCGGCTTTACACCGTACAACCAACCGAAGGTGATCGCTACTACTTACGTTTGCTACTAACTCATATCCCAGGCCCAACCTCTTTCACAGACTTACTTACAGTCAATGGAATTGTTCACCGTACATTTAAAGAAGCAGCAGAATATCGAGGACTACTAGAAAATGATAACAGTGTTAGGACTGTTTAACTGATGCTTCGAACACCCATATGCCTGCTGCTTTACGGCGACTATTTGTTACAATTTTAGTATACTATGAACCATGTGGTGTACGTGAATTGTGGGACAAATTTTGGCCCTCTCTCACCGAAGATTACCTAACTGCGTCTTCTGCCACCATCCCAACTTTATAATTAATTGGTCGATGTCTCTCTGATATTAACATCCTTCTAAAATAATATAATAGAACCATATTTGATTATGATTTACCACAGAGCTCCCTACGTTCACCTGAGCAGCATAATGTTTCCACACTTATTTTAGAAGAACATTCAATTTAAATACCGTTACCAGATTTACAATCCATAATTAAGTTAACCCCTGAACAAAAGGAAGCGTTTGATGCGATAATGCTTTCCGTAAATTCAAAAAAGAGCTCTATTTATTTCATCGACGGTCCTGGAGGGATAGGAAAAACTTTTCTATATAAAGCAATTTTAGCTCAACTACGAAATCGAGGTGTTATTGCAATTGCAACTGCTACTTCCGGAATAGCTTCTATTACATTGCCCAGCGGTAGAACCGCACACTCACGATTTGAAATCCTGATTAACTTAGACTCTTCCTCCACATGCCATATTAGTAAACAATCTGACACTGCAAAATTTTTATCTGCGGCAACCGTTCTCCTATGGGACGAAGCAACCATGGCTCACCGCCATGCATTCGAGGCTTTTGACCGAACGTTATGAGACTTGATCGATGCGGATGTTCCGTTTGGTGGAAAAATTGTTATCTTAGGCGGTGATTTTCGGCAGGTTTTACCTGCTGTTCCCGGAGGGACTACAGCTCAAACAACTGACGCATGTATAGTTCGGTCATATTTGTGGTCGACTGTTAAAGTATTTCATCTAACTTAAAATATAAGGGCCCGCGCTGACCAACCGTACGCTGATTTTGTTCTGCGCATTGGAAATGGTACCGAGCCCACCAAAGAAGAAGACATGATCAAACTACCACCGGATATTGTCATACCATGGGACGGCACAAGTTCGTTATACTCTTTGATAGACGAAATCTTCCCCGCATTAAATGAAAATTTTTGCAACACAAACTACATACTACAACGAGCAATTTTATCATCAACAAATGAAACAGCGGATGAAATTAATAACATGATAATAAAAAATTTCCCCGACGAAGAGCATGTTTACTACTCTTTCGACAGAGTAGAAGACGACACGTCTAACTTATATCAGAGTGAGTTCTTGAACTCACTCAACCCAGGTGGTATGCCACCTCACAAATTAACTCTTAAAGAAGGATCGCCAATAATGTTACTCCGCAACATTGATCTGCGAATTGGGCTATGTAATGGGATGAGACTACTCTGTCGTGCCTTCCATCCAAACCTTATAGACGCTGAAATTTCTTTCGGTAAATTCCAAGGTACACGGGTGTTTATTTCACGTATACCATTAAACCCTTCTGAAAGCATAAACCTACCATTCACCCTTATCCGTAAACAATTCCCTGTTCGCCTGGCATTCGCGTTAATAATTAACAAATCACAAGGACAAACCATCCCACATGTTGGAATTTAACTTCCCAACCACGTTTTCTCTCATGGCCAACTTTATGTCGCTTTATCTCGAGGAATTTCAAGTAGCACGACAAAAATTTTGGTGCAATGGAAAACTACATCGTAAAAAAGGAACGCATACCCGAAACGTTGTTTACAAGGATGTTTTGTTCATGTGCTCTCAAATTATGAACATCTCTTCCACACAACTTAACTAACCCACCTTCCTTCCTTCCCCGCAGTTACTTTCCAACTCACACTGCCCACATCTTCTTATTCCCCTGCTTTACTTCTCCAACGATATAATAACATCCTCCTATTTCACAAACCTCTTACTCCGTGTGCATTACCTTGCATATATTATCTCCTTCTCCTATAGTTCACGTACTGGGGCTTCATACGGCACTGCCTGTACCACAACCTCCAGCACACTACCTTTTCTACTTATCAGCCTATGCATCTTCACAAAATAAGCAACCGGTCACCTTATTGTTTTAATCATTAACTGTCATGTGCGCATACTACATAATTAGGAGGTGCTCAACTGCTGCTCTACTTTTTTAAACTTACTTTATTTCTTCTTCCTTTTGTCAACAACGAACCACTGCTGATTTACTTTGCCATCCACAACTAGGGTTCACGGTCTGAGCTTGACCAAGGCAGGTGGTTGCTCCATGCAATTATTCCGCGGCAGTGACCAGTTATGGAATCCACACATTTATCCTCCAATAAGAACGTCGTTGTACCACCCTACGTCTACCATTCTGCTCTCAACTCAATTGGCGGAAATAAAACGTAAGTGCTGAAACTGGCAGACTGTAACTTTTTAATTATCCTACCGTACTCTTCTTCCACTACATTGTTTGACCTATTTTTTATTGCAGGAATTAGTCAGCAGTCGTTGTACGTGCAAAGTTTGGTTAATATACAATACAAACAAATCAACAACATGTGCACTGAAACCTAACGCTCCATCGACACTTCGACTTTTACCAACAAGGCAACTTCTCATACACTTCACGGGATGCCACCTGTTACACTGCATTCAACAACAAAAATACTTTTTGGTACCCTCATAGAGGCCAGCGTGCGCAGTAATTACCGTTTACAGTCCACCGTTCCTTCCTTTTGATTACGCTGTCTGTGGACCCAAGCCCTGCCGCGCCAACGCTTTCCTCTGCAGGTACGGTCTGCCATCATTTGTTACATCTTCAGTTATGCATATATCGCTGCAGTAATGCATGCGTACTCACAACTACATTTGCTGTCCTAGCAAAACAGCTTTGCTATTCTCTCCTCACACCATTGATGTACATTTATTTATGTTTTTCTATTCCGCTTTTAATATCATTGTTTTGAACTTATAAATATATTTTCATTTGACCCAACAACTTTGTTTTAAATTGGTCCACTTTAGGTTTTCATAACTACAAACATGGGAAGATGCACTACAACCACTCACTGCAAAATCACCTCCATTTACAAGCTTTGCTTATGCATTTGGACAGCCTGCTTGCTTCGTTAGTTGTTGACACCGATTAAGTCAACCATAATGCTTCAGCGTTTTAAATTACACGAAGATACCCGTTGAGCTTACATTACATAATGTTAATATTTATTTCCACATGCTGAATGATATGTAACAGTTGTTGTACCTACATATGTTGCAACTTAACAAATTTATGTACAAATGCCTGTTGACATGATATATTTATTTCTCCTCCCACTTTCTACGAGACATAGCTGAAACATTATTTTTGCTCTGCACTTCTGCTGGATACCATGCTATGAGCTCTATATGTACACATTTTACTCTGAATCCATGTTTACATTATCACGCTCTGTGCTCTGTTTCAGATATACGACTTCGACTTCCATATGGATACGTACGACCGAATTACTGGTTGTTTAATATTTAACCTATTACATTAATACACTGCACAGTGCTGTTTGCTTTTTCATTACCATACTGTCGCATCGTCTCTTCATTCTTCCATTGTCAACTTCCTATTTTCTTCAACATATTCCTATTAACCTACATTCCTGCCATATATATGCATATTATAATATTTAACAGCAACCGCTTTCTTCTATTCACAACATAATCTTTAATTCACGTGCACAATGGACAGTTTGGACTGGCACACTTTGTCATACTCACACCTACCAACTTACTACTAAACTTGCTGAATCAAACGAAAAAACTACCGTACTCAATTACAAAGCATTCTTATATATATAGCTACAGTGTAAAATACATAGCATATGTTTCTCATATCTCTATTATGTGGGAAGTTGTCCTCCAACAAAAGTACATAAAAGAAAATGAAGATTACGGTATCAATGGACAGATGGACAACTTAATTTCACTGCAAACATGAACGACCTCATACACTCACCTGAATTTACCACATCTCACAGACAATATATATTTAATACTACGGTTTTTGCTAATGCACTTCACATTCACATTGTCCAATTGTACTATTTCTGCAATTTTCTAACAGCCTGTCAATTATCACTACTTAACATGCTTTCAACAAAGTTCACTTCCATTGTACGTGATTCCCATTCACACCCCTCTGCATATGGTTCACTGCACAGTTTGTATACACAGTCAAACTTAATAAAATAATATTTTACAACGATTTTTTTTCCACTGACTTATAAATTACAATGCACGACGCATACTATGCTATAGGATGCTTTATTGAAGATGGACAGCTTTACTCTTCCTGCATGCAAGTATTACTACAACACCTTGCTCTGTTTTCCATGCACAGTACTGCCACGCAGACTAATACATGCAACATCATGTTCTACAGCAATTTTTCCCCCCATCATACGCCGGTTTCCATTTCCTACCCACTTACGTGTTTTCCTCCCATCCATTTCACCATAATCCCAATGACGCCAGGTTACCCCATTTGCCGCATAATACTAATTCAACTCTTCCAGTAACTACCTCACTCCCTCACATGTTCTCCTCTCCACTTAACGCCTCACATCCCCACCAACTTATAAACTCCTCAACGCCCTACACTTTTACTGTCTGCTTAATACAACTTGCTCCTTCGATGACAAAGGTAACTCCATCTACATTTTACAAATAAAGTTGTTCACTGTTATTGCACTACTTATTTCCGTATTTCATTTCCTTCTAACTCACTAACGACTTCCTCCAATGCAGACCAAATGTTCAACATCCACTCAAGAGAGTGCAGTAAACCTTTCCACAACAAGGATTAAACGCAAATGCACCCGTTCAACAAAGCTTCTTCAAACTCTTCCTACTGAAATAACTGCTTCTTCTGCTACCTTACCACCGCCTCCTGCTCCACACCATGATTCAGACCATGGTACCAGCGCAAAATGACTACAACATCTTCAACCATACGTAGCAACAACAAAGAGTACGCACAAACAAATCGACTTTAAGGAAGCGTCTGCATTTTCGGATCAACTACAAATCCCTACCGACGATCATCCCCATGCACCTTACCCAACAGACGGTAATTGGGATGATTTCTTCACTCCCGAAGTGGTATGCTACACATACTAACCTATACTTCAACACATTTGCATATTCTTGCGTACATATATCAATCGTCTAACTTTCAACCCCTTTAATCATCTCCTGCAGATCGAAGAGTGTGATCGAGCTGTTGAGCGCTATCTTGCAGAACGTTCGCAGAACTGATTACTTTATGTATAAGTACAATAGTTAATCAATTCCATGTTATGCTGCATATTTTCTCCATCTGTACTTTGGCAATAAAATAGCTTTTACAACTGCTGTGCCTTATACAGTGTACTTATATACATAATTTGATTTCCATCTACATGTTTCTCTAACTGTACGACTCCTTATTTTCTGTTGCACCTACACCAACAAGTAATCTGCTACTACAACAACAAATGTTTTTTCCCCTACAACACAGCACCATCAAGTGGATCTACATAACACATTATCATACACAAAAAATATGCTCACCTGATCTCCTCCTACTACGACAACCAACTAACATTCCGACTACTAATTTCAACCCCTCTGCATTCCATCCTACCAGATTACTACACTTTTGCTGCTACAACACAACTTCTAACTACGTACATATATAATTCCACCTCAATACTACCGAACCTGTCCTGCTGCCAACTTACTTTCTCACACATGCTTTTCACGGTCACGTGCAGAGCACGTGCATGCATACTCGTATATATATATACATATTATAAAGATTTCTTTTATATACGTGTTTAAAATTTTAGACTTTAAAATATAGCTATATATTGGTTTCATCAATCTCTGGTCCATCTAGACTTACCTTCCCAATATCGAATTTATCGTAGAAATTCCTAGCTTGTTGATGTCCCGCTAGTTGTATCTGTGTCTGTATCCATGTGCGTGTCCTATTTTCTCTAGCCTCGAAAGGTGAGCAATCACTCACGATTAACATTCTTATATTTAGTAAATTTGATTTCACTTGAAACGACAATTGAAATATGTTGTTGAATACTGAATTGTTGGTTATTTGATTTGTTAAATCTGATATGCTATTTCCTACAATTGTTCACCCATGACATATGACGCCATTACCATGTTGTATATAATATATTTAAATTTGTTATTGATGATATATGCATATTGTTGATTTATTATCATATTTGTTCTCACTCTACAAGTTCCCTGTTAGTTTAGAATTCCCTATGGGTTGAAATGATACATACCCGAATGATACTATAGATTAGGGGAAAATCGTTACGGGTTGAAATGATAAACCCAAGCGATTTTCATTAATTCAAATTTTGGGATTGCGGGTTAAAATGATATATACCCGTAAATATTTAATTTGCGGATTGAAATGATAAATATCCGTATCACTTGACCATAGGATATAAAATTATATATGGACATTGGTCTATATTTTGAAAATGATTTCCAAAGCTTAAAAAGAAATATATGGTTTTAATAAATATTGTTTTTATATAATATATAAATGTAATTTTTATATATGTGGAAAGAAAAATAGATTTTAAAATTATATTTTTTGGAAATTTTAAATTTATAAGTTAGTTTTGAAAATATAAACTTTAAAGATTTTTCTTATAATTTTATTTTTTTAAAAATATATAAAAATATATTTAATACAAAATACATTCAATAATAAGATTTAATAAAAATTTAACTTAATTGGTTTATGATATGTTTAAGTATTTATTTAAATTTATATTAATATTTTAAAATGGATTTTTATAACTTTATTAATAGAGGTTGGGAAGAGAAATTAATGTTGACTTGGAATTTAAATGGGTTAATAATTGAATTGAAATAAGAATTGATTTGAACTTTTGGTTTTTGAGATTTTGAAAGATATGATTGATAACTTGATTTTGACAAAATTGATTAAATGAATATTCTCAAGTTTTAAATAGGATTGAGACTGAATATTTAATATTGATTCAAATTATAAATTGAGATTTTATTTAATTATTATTAAAATGATTTAGTGAATATTTTCCAATTCGAATAACATTAAAAGTTAAATGTGAAATAGAAATGAAACTCATTTTGAAATGTTTCAATATTTAAAGTTTGAATCTTATTGGAATTGAAATGATAGTTCAAACCTAGATTTGAAACCGATAAAAATTTTGAAATGGTTTATTTAGAATTTGAATCGAAACTTTAACCTTTTAAATTGAAAGTATTGAACATGGATTAATTTAAATTGAATTTTGAGAATCTAAGATGATTTGAATAGATTGTGAAATGGGAGGAAGCTAATTTATTATATAAATTATTTTAATATATAAAAACTATTTTAATATATATACTATTTTAATTTATAACTATTTTAATATATATACTATTTCCGAAAGTGTTATGATTTCAAAAGTGTTATGACTTCAAAAGTGTTATGATCTCAAAAGTGTTATGATTTCGAAAGTGTTATGATTTCAAAAGTGTTATGATTTCCAAAGTGTTATGATTTCAAAATTGTTATGATTTCCAAAGTGTTACGATTCTAGAAATGAATATTATTTAAAGTGAATAATGATAGCAAATTGATGTGGTTTTGAAATGAATATGATATTTTGATATGAAGTATGAACTATTTGAAATGAAATGGCCACGGTATGAAATAAGCGTTTGGTTGTTAAAGAGATCGGGATCAGATATTGTCATACTCTCTGCCAATACCGAATACCACTTTAATAACTGTGTACGTGGTGGAGATTCCAAAATGAAGTAGGATGGTTTGGCGACGATTCAGTATGGTATTTATGTAGCCCTGACTCCCGTGAGTCAGCTTGATGTGGCTAAAACAGGAGCCATGCCGGGCCAAGTGAGGTCATTCCTCCTATCGGACACATTTCTTCGATACCATTCTATTACTTTGTGATTTGATTGGATGCACCTTTGATTTGGGAGTGTGTCATGAGTTGGGCGGTAGTAGCTGCTATGCATTACCACCAGTCCAGATCCGCAAACGGTATATCTACCCTGGCATTGCCTCGCCTGCCTTGTCACATGCCCTATCGCACCTTCTACGAGTTTAGTTTGTACCATACCTATGGAGTGCCCTCCGATAGCCCTCTTGTTTACGGGGGGGTTATGTTACTGTATAGACTATGGGAATATATAAAATATGTTAAGGGGATATGGGTAACGCCTTAACGCTACTTTAATAGTTTACTTTACTATAGACATATTATAATAGCGTAATTACTACATAGTAGATAGTTCCACGGATCCTTGGAGGATGGAAATCCCAAACACCATTTAAGTTACTTGTACTTAGTTGATATTTCACTTGAGTTGAATTTATTAATATAAGAATATTAATCCTGACTCGAGTGTTTTGTATTTTGCTTTATGCTCGGGTCAAACTGAGTGTCATAGCATTTGAGACTCACCTTTGGAGATTGGAGCTTTGTTTGAAGATCTATCTATCCCGCTTTCAGTTATTTCAGTTTATTCCAGTCACTTATGTTCAGACTCGTCAGTTGCTTATGTATTAGAGATCCATTTGTATTTGAGATTCTGTTGTATTTTGTTTCAGACTCTGATGTTTATAGTAGCTTATGAACTACTATTTATCTATTCCGCTCTTTATTGTTATAGTACTCTGTATCTGTGATTCTATGATTGATTTATTTACCGTATATGCCGAGTTTTACCAAATATAAATTAATAATCTGTGTTTTGAGAAATTCAAATCCGACATGTGCGGATGCGAATGGTTCGAAATACCGGGTCGTTACAACTTAGTTCCTTAATAATTAGGCAATTAGTAGAATCAACTAGTTGACTAAACCCTTGATCAGTTGATTGGTTGGTTCCTATCGGTTGATTGAATACAAGTCAAATTGGCTTGTTTTAGTTTGGTCTTAGGTTGAACTACAACTAGTTGACTAGTTTGATTGACTAGCCAACCGGTTCCACCAACCAATCGACTAGTTGCTTGTGTTCAATCTAGGCATACCCATTTAAGGAGTTTGAAGAGATTTCAAGGTTATCATCTTTGTCTCCTCCACCGTTTAACTCGTGTATGGTTTTGTCCATGACCATTCACTTCGACACTTAGCTCTGTGTTACCATAACGCTTTGCATATGCGTCTCACTACTTGTTTTCAAACTTTTTTTTATAAATTATTCATCTTTCAAATGAACACCCCTTCTCTATGGTAATCAATGAATAACTTTTAGGCATCAAACGTCGACCAATAAACCACATGAATAAAATCACTCAACTTCAATTCAAACTCAACTAATCATCAACCACATATATTCCCATTGTATTAACATAGTTTCTACTTATACAAGCATGGTCATGAGTTTGTCATTTAATGCAATTCAGCCAAAACATTCAAGTCATCATATTCATTACATTCATAGGTAGATTATTTCATCCATTATACAATCAAAACATTCGTTGAACACATTTATCGTTCAAAGATCGTTGCTTGAACTCTTAAGTATCAAGAATAGGATTTTTAGTGTTAAAATCATAATTTAATTATTTTAAGGTTCCCAACTCATTTACAAGTTCATACAACATATTTAAATGATTAACTAAACCATTTCATTTCATTAAATAAAGTCTCACTCTTGATTAATTACATTCTTAGCTTCTATATGGTATTTCAATAAAACGCTTTTAAGTGTTCTTTATTCCAATTGCTACTAATCATATAATGGGAGTGTTAATCACTCCATTATGATTTATAAGCATACATTTAACATTTATAACCAACAATGAATAATGAAATCTAACAAGTGCACACAATGTTAAGCTTCACGTTTAGGGCTTACTAACACTTTCATTCACACACATTTATCCCATCTCTTTAATAAAAGTTTGTTTATTTAAGTATTATACAAACTATAATTGGCAAGATCAATCATTCATAACTAGTTTCTTAATATACCAATCACTAGCTCTAATCCCACATTGGAATCAAACACAGAATAAATGCATAAAAGAGATCATAGAGAGTAAAGAGATGTTCCACTCACTTATGCATTCCTTAGCAAATCAATTTGGTAAGAAACCTATGCTCAAAACTTCATTCATATCCATGACAAAATCTAAATGTTTTCTAATATCTCCCAAATGAATTGGAATAAGAATTTCAATATAGTAATTACTGGAATTTTTATTTGACTTAAGAAAAATTACTTGGCATGGGTTGAGTGGATCTGGGTCTTCAATGAAAGAGGGAAGATAAAGAAGAAAAAAAGGAATGAAGTGGAAATAAAAAATGAATAAAGAGAGTAGAGGTTTTACTTTCTTATTCCAACCCAAACATGTTAATGGGACATGATCAATACAAACATGCCCAAAACATATTTCTCTAAAAGTCGATTTTCTGTATGTTATTTTGTGACTCTCAAAGGTTAGGTGCAATGGAATAAGTTTCAAGTCTTAGTTCCATCATCTTAAAAAGTTAGCATTTTGGGTCATTTACAAATAGATTCACATTATCTAACTCAAAATCCGAATTCCCAAACATATTAATGCTTTACACAAAAATATTCTAAACAATATTCCAAACTCAACGGAAGAGCTCTAGAATCCTCCTAATTCATTTGACACAAAGAGTTTTCTTTTTTTGTCCTTTCTAGGGATATATTTAAATTCCAAATTAATTATTTAAGCTAATAGGGGTTAATTTATAGGTTGTTACATCCCTCTTGCTTAAAGAATTTTGTCCTCGAATTTTCGTGAAAGGAAAATGCAACTAAACCAACCTAGCAAACACCAACAACAACTATACTAAAGGACGCACATACACCCATGGTGTTGTATGCACACGCAAGTGATAATATATCTAAACCTATGCAAAGCACATGCCTATGCAACCCTAGAGCTCATGCTTATACACATAAGAGAATACATATATGCATTCAATAACATGCATAAAAACACAATATGATGCAGGCCAAGTACTAGGTCGTGACCGACCTAACAAACTCGTAAGTCGTTCGGAAATGATAGGTCGTCTACAACCTAAGAACCTTGAAGCTAACGAGAGAGGGATACAAAATGAAGTCCTAGGTCGTGACCGATCTAATAAAGCTTTAGGTCGTGACCGACCTAGTAATGCCTTAAGTCGCTCCAGCGACTTAGTGAAGCTCGCCAATGACCCAGCAGGAATGCGCGCGCTAAAGAGATAAGCCGCTGCACCGGGTTACGACTTAAGTTAGGTCGCAAGGAACGACCTAAGTTTGGTCGCATGAAGCTGGTTATTTCTTAGGTCGCTGAAGGGTATTAGGTCGTCTGCATGTTAAGTCGTTACAATGTTGTTTTAGGTCGCTGCCGACCTATGTATTGTAAATCTATGATGATGAGTGTTTTGTACTATGTTGTAATTGTTGAGTCGTCGCCTGATAGGTCGTAGGTCGCATCTGTTAAGTCGGCTGTGTGTTAGGTCGGCTGGGGAGGGTTAGGTCGTGTCTGTATTAGGTCATGGACGACCTAAGTGTTGTCAGTTTCGAGTCGTGTGTGTTGTAGCCTATAAATAGGCAAGGTCGGGTCATTTGTAAGGTGGTTGATTTTGAATAAAATTTCGTTTGTTAGCTTTGTGCTTTCATTTAAATTGGTAGTTGAGTGTGATCTCCTATCTCCACTTTCGGTTAATCGAGTGCGCTCGATTCAACGATTGCTGAAGCCGATTCATGGAATTTAGTGCGCTAGATCAACGTGTGAAGAATCGCAGATCTTTAAATACAGTATCATGCGCGATCAACGTGTTTGAGATAGCTAGAATTCGGTATCTTCGGATCAATGAATTTGGGCATTTCGGTATTCTCCATTTCATCGATTGCTACTTTCACAGAATCATCATTTTGTTATCCCGCTGCTGCATCATTTGGTATCGGAGCTTGTTTTAGCCAATCATAGCTAAATCGAGTCTTGGAGCCTAGAATTTCGAAGTGGAAGTGTTAGCCGAGTTTGAAGTGTTGAGCCGAGCTAAGTAGAAGTGTAGATCAAGCATCATTTCATTGTTCTAACCGAGAATTAAAGTGTTTGAGGAGTTGGTGTTCATTGTGTTCATCGTGAAATTGCAACGAGTTGGAAGATTTTGATCCATTTCATTTTGGATCAAAATTCGAAAGTTGTTTGGATTTGCGCGGGAATTGTTGTGCGCGCCAACATTTGAATTAAACCGAGCCGGAATAAGTCGTGTACGAGTTACCGATCTGGTGAAGTGTTTGTGAAGTTTTCAATAATGCCACCGAGGAGAGCTAATCGTCATCAAAACGTTGAAGCATTGTATAGAAGAGAAGAAGCTGATGAGATGGAGCAAAGAATTAATGAAAATTTTAATGAGAATCTTAATGAAGGGATTGGTCGAACCGAGAAGATGATGTTAGAAATGAATCAAAATCAGAGATGGGTTTCACCTGAATCTAACCATGGGGGAAGTAGAGTTTCGCCACATTCAAATCGAGAAAGGAGTATCGATAGTAATCATAGAAGTATGGGTCGAAATTCTTATAGGAATGTTGATGATCGGAATGAGAATGGTCGAGAACGGAGAAATAATGGTAGTAGAGATGTTGGTGGTCAGGATCGACATCGATATACATCATATTTTGAAGAGGAGTATGAGGGTGGTAGTATTCATGAACAAGGACGAGGTCAAGGAAGTAATTACTCAGAATATGATCACAGGTGGGAATCAGGAATGAAGACTGAAATTCCAGAATTCAAAGGTGGTATGCAAGCTGAGGAGTTTTTAGATTGGATGGCTAATGTTGAAGAGATTTTTGACTTCAAGGAGGTCCCAGAACATCGTAGAGTGAAGTTGGTTGCTACAAGGTTGAGGGGTAGAGCTTTGGCGAGGGGTAGAGCTTTGGCGTGGTGGCAACAAACCAAACTTACACGTGAACGGATAGGGAAGTCAAAGGTTGAATCATGGGAGAAGATGAAGAAGTTGATGAAAGCTACATTCTTGCCATATAATTATCAATCGCTTATGTATCAACGATTGCAGAACTTGAGACAGGGCACGAAGTCTGTGAATGATTATGCTGATGAATTTTACCAACTTATTGCCCGGAATGATATTATGGAAACGGAAGAGCAGCTGACAGCAAGATTTGTTGGAGGTTTGAGAATGCAGATTCAAGATATGGTGAACATGTTTGATCCTAGATCAGTTGCAGAAGCACACCAAAAGGCGTTAGCTTGGGAGAAGCAAGGTAGACGAGGTGGTGGTGTGTTTACAAATTCCAACAATCCAGTGAAAGGTGTTAGTGGAAGTTCTAATGTTTCAAAAGCTGTTGCAAAACCAGTTGTGAATGAGGTTGGGAAGACGAAAGTCAATAATGGTTTCAAGTGTTATAATTGCCAAGAAATGGGCCATAAAAGTAATGAATGTCCAAAGCCGAAGAAGAGAGCTATGATAGCAGAGGTTGAGGATGAGGATGAGGAGGCTGAATGTTTTGATTCATTACCGGTTGAGGAGGAAGAATTATTGTCAGGAGATGATGGATATACATTAATGATGAGGAGGAATTGCTTAACACCGAAGCAGTAGGAAGAGACTAGCTGGTTGAGGAGTAACATCTTTCAATCAACATGTACTATCTTGGGAAGGGTTTGCAAGTTTGTCATTGATGCGGGAAGCTGTGATAATATTATCTCTACAGAGGCTGTGAAGAAATTGTCATTGAAAACTGAAAAGCATCCGAAGCCTTAAAAGTTAGCTTGGTTGAGGAAAGGTGGGGAGGTGAAAGTTAATCGAAGGGCTTGTGTTAATTTTTCAATTGGGAAGAAATACAAGGATGAAATTTGGTGTGATGTTGTGGACATGGATGTATGACATCTGTTGTTGGGGAGACTGTGGCAGTATGATAGAGCAGTACAACATGATGGGTGTACGAACAGTTATAGTTTCATGTTTGAAGGCACGAAAATTACTTTAGTTCCAAAGAAGCGACAATAAGAAGAAAGCAAGTTGGAGGAGATTGAAGAGCTGAAAACTTTGTTATCTTTGAAGGAGTTTGTGAAGGAAGTAGAAGAAGAGCCTGAAGTATTTTTGTTGATTGGACGTGAGAGTCAAGAAGTGGTTGAGATACCTGAAGAAGTAAAGCCAGTACTGGAGGAATTTGAAGATGTATTTCCAAAGAAGTTGCCAACGGAGTTACCGCCGTTGCGAGACATTCAACATCAAATTGATCTTGTTCCAGGAGATTTGTTACCTCACAGACCACACTACAGAATGAGTCCAAAGGAGCACGAGGAGTTGCAAAGGCAGGTGAAAGAATTGCTTGAACAGGGGCGTGTGCAGGAGAGTTTAAGTCCATGTGTTGTGCCAGCATTGTTAGTGCCGAAGAAGGATGGAACGTGGAGGATGTGCACTGATAGTAGAGCACTGAACAAGATTACAGTGAGATACAGATTTCCAATGCCTAGGTTGGATGATTTGTTGGATCAACTTAGTGGAGCTAATATATTTTCGAAGATTGATTTGAAGAGTGGTTATCATCAAATTTGAATCAGACCAGGGGATGAATGGAAAACCGCATTCAAGACACGTGAGGGGTTGTACGAATGGCTGGTGATGCCGTTTGGTCTTTCGAATGCACCAAGTACATTTATGCGGGTGATGAATCAGATTTTTAGACCATTCATTGGAAAGTTTGTTGTGGTGTATTTTGATGATATACTGATTTTTAGTGGAAGCGCAGAAGAACACTTACAACATCTGAGAGAAGTGTTGATGGTACTACGACAGGAACAATTTTATGCTGCAACGAAGAAATGCGTGTTCATGACGCATCGAGTTTTATTTTTGGGGTATTATATATCGGGAGGAGGTATACAAGTGGATCAGAATAAAGTTGAAGCAATCAGAAATTGGCCACAACCCAAGACGATAACTGAAGTTAGAAGCTTTCATGGTTTAGCATCATTCTACCGAAGGTTCATTCCACACTTCAGTAGCGTGATGGCACCAGTTACTGATTGTATGAAGGGGAAACAATTTTCATGGTCGGAGAAAGCAGGATTTGCTTTTGAGAGAATCAAGGAACTTTTGACGACAGCACCAATTCTAGTGTTGCCAGATTTTCAGTTATTGTTTGAATTACATACCGATGCATCGAAGGTTGGAATTGGAGGGGTGTTAAGTCAGAAGGGACGTCCTATTGCATACTTCAGTGAGAAACTATCGGGAGCAAAGATGAGATATAATACTTATGATGTGGAGTTTTATGCTATCGTACAAGCTGTGAAACATTGGAGACATTATTTATTTCATAAAGAATTTGTTTTATATACTGATCATGAAGCATTGAAGCATATGCAGGGGCAGGACAAGATTGCAGCAAGGCATGCTTCGAGGATTGCATACTTACAAGAATTTACATTTGTGGTGAAGCATAAATCCAGAATTACAAATCGAGTTGCAGATGCATTAAGCAGAAGGAATCATGTGTAAAGACCCGCAAATCCGTCTTCCGAAAACTCGATACCGATACGTCCACTGTACCAACTGTCGAAAAATCGAATGGCGGAAACGCGAAACTTTAGGGTTAAAAGAAGAGGTAGAAGTAGACAGAAGAAAAGAAAGAACAGAAAAACAGAAACAGAAACAATATCAGAATCTCACATATCGCAGTGGAACAATATATAATAGATAAATCAATAATCTTTAAAACAAAAGACTATCAGTTTATACATACATCAATCATCAGAGTTTACAACAATGGACAGTTATATAAACTTGTCCTCATACAGAATACACAGTGGAATAAATAACAAGTACGATAGTACGCTTCGCCATCCAGCTCATCTCCAAAGCTCCAGAATATCCAGAATATCCTGATAACATAACTCTAGGCTGCCCGTGTGGAAAATTATGGGCACCCAGAGTTTAGAAAGGGAACAATAAACTCCAGGTCAGTCATGGTGACTGGTGTGAGATCGTAAAACAGTTATTTTTGCAAAGAAAATAAAACAACCTCGCAATGCCTTTGGAAAATGAAACTACCATAAGGCCTCCCACCACACACACAATGCAAACGCAGAATTGGAGGAGATTTCTCCTTATGATAGTCAAAAATGCTTACTACGCAAAATCAATTGATATTATTATTAATGTCTAGTGCGGAAAACATTTCGAAAATATAATATCAATCTTAGCCAACATACAACAATTGTTGTATGTCTACTATAGCTACTACGTTCAATAGCAGGTTACCGCCACATTCCATAGCAGGTAATACAATTAAAAACCGTACTGGGTTTGTATTGTTTCTTTGGATTTCCAACAAATGGTCAGGCTAAGGAACTTCCTTATACCGAAATAGAAACGCCTCTGGAAAGACGCCCCGGATCCTAACCGGATCTCTGCAAATAAAAGGCCGACGCTACCTCACGCTCTAACCGAGCTGTAACTAGGTAACTAACACACGAGCTATGCCACCCCCCGGTCGTTACCGACCTTTATCCGAGGATCCTCAATCACAAAGCAACAGCCACAAAATATAATCAACATAGGTAAAATATCTAGGCTCCATACCATGATATCACCTTTTATCCAGAAGGAAATGGCATTCCCTAGGGGCGCTACCCCTACAAACCTTTGTCGCAACATTCCTGTTTCGACCATTACCGGGTTGTGAGGCTCGACGAAGTCTCGTCCACAAAGCTACGCTTTTTCATAAAGCCACGCTTTGATCCACAATTGATCAACAGCACTTCGTGTGCCACATTACCAAATTGGGAATGTATCACTAGTAACCATCAACTACATAACCTCTGAGCTCGTACGTCTCAGAGAAGGGTGTTAAGGTAAGAGAATAAATTCTCCGCCACCAACAGAAATGTATTTGATAGAAACCAGCTTTACATCTCAAAGTGTAACGTCAGACACACATCCATACAAGTCCGTTCCGGGGTCGAACGGAACCGAAGGCACTTCCAAAGAAGCCCTTGCAATCTGGATATTCACTAATCACGTCCGGACTTCCCATCACAAAAAGAGTGATATAAATCTCTATACCGGAGCAACTCGGTGCAGAGGCATTCGACAGGTTGTCCTTTCATTTTCACAAATATCCGGTCATCACATCGGTCTTCAAATGCAATCCATTCACGACGTATCACTATTCGGAATGGGTTATATGACACAAAGGTCCTCTCCCGGCTTAACCGAATAATGAGCGTTTGTTTAAAAACAAATCAAGTGCCATTTCAAAGGCAAATATTGATAGTCGGTTATTTAACTATCAATAACATTCATAACAAACATCCAATTCAAATAAACTTTCCCCAATTATTTATTAAATTTCAAATCTTTTCACAAGATATATATTCTTCCACACTTCACATTTGAAAAACAATTTCAAATCATATTTCATACTTCTCATTTGAAGATCAATTTCAAATCATATTATGGTCCATTTAAACCAATTAGATAAACCCTTATCGGTTTATTTCAAATTTACATTTCAAATTTGTAAATTTATTTCCACACTTCATCACTTTGAAAATCCGATTTCAAATCATATTTTTCCACATTTTAAAAATAAATCAAAATTTATTTTTAAAACAAATTTCCGTTTCCTTTACAAATTCTATTTGGAATTTACATTCCCAAAAAATCCACCTTTACACGATTTTCAAATCGTTTTCCAAATATTCATTTTCAACCCCGAATCAACTTTAAAAATTGATTTCTCCGTTTTATTTCAAATCCCAAATCGAATTTCAAATTGATTTCTGAATTTACTTCAACACCGAATCACATTTCAAATTGATTCTAACTTTTAATCCCAAAGACCAAATCATTTTTACAAATCAATTTCCAAATTTATTCTCAACACAAAAATCAATTTTTCATTCAACATTAAATAAGTTTTCATATCGATTTCTCAAAGATTCATTTCAAATACCCAATCAATTATCAATTTGATTTCAAACAAATTTATCTCCTTTTGAATAAATTCTTTTATTTTTTCCAAACCATCTAAAATTAATTTTTAATTCAGAAATCCAATTCCATTTATTTCTGGTATCCAACGATACCAAAAATACATTCGGCTAAATTTTAGCTCTCAATACATTCAATCACAGATATATTCAAATGTTTTGAAGTAAATTGTGGAATCCTGTTTTCCAATACCAAGTAAATTGAAGATATATTCAAATCTTCATTTTCCAATACCAAATAAATTCAAATGTTTTGAGGAATCCTGTTGGATCCCTCCAACCTGTTTCCCTGCATCCACAAATGTTAGCACAATACCAATTCCACTTCGAGGTGGAATATCGCGGTATATGGGTTTTATAAAAAAATATCATCCGCTTACTAACGGCGCAATAGGGTCTCATCCGCTATACGAGGCGGGAAATCAATCAATCCAATATATACATATGCCAATATGTATATATTGCTATATATATATAGATAAATCCTACTATATCTAATATCACATCCAAACAGCAAACAAACAGTAACTGAAAATTCCACTTTTCAATTTTGAGTGAGAAGATCTCACCTTTGCTTTTAATTTTGCAATCCAACCAAATTAGCATTCTTTCTTCATGATTTTGACCTTGTATAGACAATTTATACAACTTAGTAATATTCGAAATAATCGAACAATCAATTTTCGTTTTACAATTTATTTTACTTTAATCTAACTGATGATTTAAATTTAACGAAAAATTTAAATTTCAAACCAACTTCCTTTTGAATAATCCTTTAGTAATTAAAATAAATTTTAAATAAGTTAACTAAACAAATATGTTGCTTTATTTTGTTATCTTCAAACCGTTTATAATCAATATCCTTTTAAATGAAAATATATTTATATTTATCTATATATTTAAATGAAGATATATATATATACTTTGTACATCTTTAAACTGAAACAGAATTGACATATTCACCTTTCAGAAAATTTTTATACATATATATATACTGTAAACTTTTAAACTAAAACTGGAATATCTTTTTTTTTTTACATTTCTAATCTACATATGAATATTTGTTTAAATAAATTTAAATTAACAGTTATACCTCACTGCTTGGAAAAATCGAGATGCTCAAACGCAAATCTCGTCACTGCGACCATCGCGACTATGCCAGTCGAACCCACTACCCTCGAACATCGCAGCCAACTGACGAGCCACGGCGATCCATCACCTCGCATCACGACTCGAGATTGATGGCAGTCGATCTACGCTTGGCCTTGCCTCGTCGAATGCCGCGCGTCGCAGCCACGCTCGAGAACCACAAGCAACCATCGCGACTCTCTTCCACGCGAGCCAAAGCCCTAGTTCGTCACGAATGAACTCGCCTCAGATCATCGAACTCCACTCCATCGCCTTGCCGACCTCGTCGCCGCCTCGATCCACACCGCGTTCAAACGAAACGCGCCCCCTATCTTGATTTTCGATTTGCCCAAAATCACCAGCCGCAGCCTTTCTTTTTTTTATTGCAAAGGAAAATCGAACGAGTCGCGTTCGACTTGTTTACAGTCGTGAGAAGAGGGAAATTTTCATGCTTGAATTTTTGAAGTAAATCTGGAGATTGGAATTTAAAACTCGACCATTTAAAATCTTCTTTTCTCGCTTTTGAACGAAGAAGAATAGAAAATACTCGGCACTTATTACTCTGTGCTGAAGTTATTTCGTTCTGTCTGATTTTGAAAGGAAACAGCGTGATTGAACGTCTCTGCTACAGTAACACGACGTGAAAGAAAAACAGCGATGTGAAATAATATCAGCTGATGGTTGACTAGTATAAATATCCCATTCAAATTCAAATTCAAATCGTCACGAATTTGCAATTCAAAATTTTGATATCCTATCGAGACGTGCCGCTAGGCGTTTGTAATGTTATACGCCTATTCCAAACACAATGGAAAAGGTTTCGAGTCCAAATTCGATCGTATGGAGAAGATAGCTTTTTGGACCAGTTAAAATATTAATTTTTCAATTTAATTTCAGCGCGTTTGCTTATCGTACGGCCAAACGATCACTCCAAACATTACGAAAATTGAAATCCGATAATAATACAATATTACGGATCCAATGGAACTGGTTTTGTCGAATTCCGAGACTGTGCCCCGGAACGCTATTATTAAATATCGATTTAAACGATAAAATTCAAAACTGAACAAAACAGCTTCAAATTCAATTCTGAAAGTTCCAGTACCTTCAAAATTATCAATATGGATTTTCCAAGCCTTGAAAATATTTTTAATCAGCTTAAAACTGAAGATTCAAATTTTTTACCCAGTTTCAATAATTAAATTCGATAATTTAATCGCCAAATTCATTCTGATATTCGAATTTCAAATTAAACTATCAATTCGAATATTTAAACTAAATTAAATATTCACATTTCAAATGTTAAAAATTCAGGGTCGTTACATCATGTGTTGACTACAATGAAGATTGAGGTGACAGGGTTTGATGTGTTGCCAGAATTATTTGTTGATGATCCTTACTTTGCAAAGTATGTAGATGAAGTCAAGGAGGGGAAGACGGATGAGTTTGTAATGGTGGATGGTTTTCTTTTTAAAGTAAATCGATTATGTATACCGGAGTGCAGCTTACGATTGAACATTGTGAAGGAGTTACATGAGGAAGGACATGTGGGTAGAGATCGAACTTTACAGTTGATTTCTCATTCTTACTATTAGCCCTCGATGAAGCGGGAAGTTGGAAAGTTTGTGGAGAGATGCCATATTTGCCAAGTTTCCAAAGGGACAGCGACGAATGCGGGATTGTATATGCCGTTACCCGTACCAATTAGACCGTGGGTTGATATCAGTATGGATTTTGTTTTGGGATTACCAAGAACGTAGAGGGGGAATGATTCGATATATGTTGTAGTGGACAGGTTCTCGAAGATGGCACATTTCATCGCTTGTAAGAAGACAGCTGATGCCATCTGTGTTGCCGAGTTATTCTTTAAAGAAGTGTATCGCTTACATGGTTTACCAGAATCCATTGTTTCTGATCGGGATACTAGATTTTTAAGTCATTTTTGGCTAAGTTTGTGGAAGATGGTGGGAACAAAGCTAAATTTCAGTAGTGCTTACCATCCGTAGTCCGATGGTCAGACTGAAGTTGTTAATAGAACTTTGGGAAATTTATTACGGTGCCTTGTTAAAGACAATCTGAAGAGTTGCGATGTGAAGTTATGTCAAGCAGAGTTTGCTCATAATCATGCTATAAACCGTAGTACGGGTTTCAGTCCATTTCAGATCGTATATTCAAATTTACTAAAGGGGCCGTTGGATTTAACGGTAATACCATAACCGAAGGGGACAGTTAAGAAAGCTGCTGATTTTGTTGAAGGGGTGACAGAATGTCATAGAATCGTTCAAGAACGATTGGAGAAAGCAAATTCAAAGTATAAACGATCTGCAGATTTGAAACGAAGAAGCGTTGAATTTAATGAAGGAGATTTGGTATATGCTGTGTTGACAAAAGACCGTTTTCCGGTGGGAACGTACAATAAATTGAAAGCGCGGAAGATTGGTCCAGTAAAATTTTTGGAGAAAATCAATGAGAATGCGTATCAATTGGAATTGCCGGATAATGTTCATACTTCTGATGTGTTTAACGTCAAATACTTAGTTCTGTATCATGGGAATGAGTGCATTGCGGGGGAGGAAGATGCAAATTCGAGGACGAATTTCTCTCAACCAGGGGAGGATGATGTAGGCCAAGTACTAGGTCGTGACCGACCTAACAAACTCGTAAGTCGTTCGGAAATGATAGGTCGTCTACGACCTAAGAACCTTGAAGCTAACGAGGGAGGGATACAAAATGAAGTCCTAGGTCGTGACCGATCTAACAAAGCTTTAGGTCGTGACCGACCTAGTAATGCCTTAAGTCGCTCCAACGACTTAGTGAAGCTCGCCAACGACCCAGCAGGAATGCACACGCTAAAGAGATAAGCCGCTGCACCGGGTTACGACTTAAGCTAGGTCGCGAGGAACGACCTAAGTTTGGTTGCATGAAGCTGGTTATTTCTTAGGTCGCTGAAGGGTATTAGGTCGTCTGCATGTTAAGTCGTTACAATGTTGTTTTAGGTCGCTGCCGACCTATGTATTGTAAATCTATGATGACGCGTGTTTTGTACTATGTTGTAATTGTTGAGTCGTCGCCTGATAGGTCGTAGGTCGCATCTGTTAAGTCGGCCGTGTGTTAGGTCGGTTGGGGCGGGTTAGGTCGTGTCTGTATTAGGTCGTGGACGACCTAAGTGTTGTCAGTTTCGAGTCGTGTGTGTTGTAGCCTATAAATAGTCAAGGTCGGGTCATTTGTAAGGTGGTTGATTTTGAATAAAATTTTGTTTGTTAGCTTTGTGCTTTCATTTAAATTGGTAGTTGAATGTGATCTCCTATCTCCACTTTCGGTTAATCGAGTGCGCTCGATTCAATGTTTGCTGAAGCCGATTCGCGGAATCTAGTGCGCTAGATCAACGTGTGAAGAATCGCAGATCTTTAAACACGGTATCGTGCGCAATCAACGTGTTTGAGATAGCTAGAATTCGGTATCTTCGGATCAACGAATTAGGGCATTTCGGTATTCTCCATTTCATCGATTGCTACTTTCACAGAATCATCATTTTGTTATCCCGCTGCTGCATCACAATAGCATAAGGTAGTCAAGCATAAGCATATCAAGCAAATCTAATACCATCATGTATTTATACTAGCTCAAGCAATACCAACCGAACATGACAACATCTCACGCGGCATGTAACAACACTCCAACATCCAAGAAAAAAAATAACTGACACCTATATTATAATTATATTTAAGTGAAATTCTCGAATGGAAAACTCTAGTTTCTCCTCCTTTATCCCTAAATACAATCCTTTACACATACAGATTCGTTTGATTTCACAAAAATTCCTAGTTTAAGCCCATGTTTCCTAAAGGTGAGATAAAGTGATGTTTACACCCGCTATCATGAAGGTGAGTTAAATTAGTGTATTTGGTTATTGACTCTATCAACTATTTGATGATTCCAACAACCTCTCAAGTAGATTTTTCCTATCTTCCCGAACTAAGCCTCCCTTCGTCTAAATGAAAGACTCAAAGTCTAGTACCTCGTACCAACACAATCCTAATGGTGGCCTTAAGGCGCGGTCACCCGCTATCATAATGATTCTCGAAATCTTAGAAGTTTTCCCTCTAATTTTGTCCAAAGTACCAATTATGTACTAGCTCTTACCAATGAAATGGCAAATGGCATTGTCATCTATAGAAGGTTCTAAATATTCCCATGCTCTTACCAGATTAGTGACTATCGCTATAAGAGCATGGACATCTAAGGTAAGTGATCCTTCCTACGTGAACTATGTGGAGCATGAAGCTCCAAATTTCCTCATTCTCTCGGTCTCTAAAAGGTTAATCAACAAAACCTACTCACCCTAGAAAGGAACATCTAGTGACACTATAGGAAAAGCTGAAAATGGCGATAGACTGTAGTGATGAAATTTTCCATTGATAAATTTGTAATGGATTTTCGAGTGATTTACAAGGGATGATTTTAAAATTTTCGATTTCAAATTCTTTTATACTATCACCGTCCACTTGTTATATTTGCCACTAAACTGTTGCAAATTACATCAACATGCCGATAAAAAAAATTAACTCTAATTTCCATCGCAAAAATAGGCAGATTACCAACGGTTATATATCAAAGCTAATTTGCGGTGGATTACCAAGGAATTTGCAAGGGATACTTATGTTATTTTTTATACGTATAAAATTTTGAGGATCTTATCCCAGTTTAACCACGAGGAATTTTGTAATAAATATACCTAATAATTGATAATTAATAATTACTAATTAATTTTTACTATTAAATAATTAATGTTAAGTACTAATAATTAATAATTACAATTATTAAATAAAAATTAACAACTAATTTTAATTATTTAACAATTATAATTAATAATTACGATTAAATAATTAAGAAGTAATAATTAATAATTTTAATAATTAATTTCTAATGATTAATAAGTAATTTTCAATAATTAGACACAATATTCCTTATTTACTATTTCATAATTAATAATAATAATTAATAATTATATTAACAATTATTATTTAAAAATTTTAAAAATTTAAAATTTCAAAAATAAATTTAAAAATATTCTTGAAATTTATATAAAAAAATTTGAAATTTTAATAAAATTCAAATGTAAAGAAATAAATTTTAAAAATAAGCATACGATTCGATTAATCGATCTTTTGTCATACACATGCTAATAAGCCTGGGCTTCCCTAATAAATGGGTAAGAATAATAGAAACCTTAATTAAGACTCCCGTGTTTTCTATTATTGCTAATGGTGAAGCGCATGGTTACTTTAAGAGTTCTAATGGTCTTAGACAAGGTGACCCGCTTTCCCCTATACTTTTTACCCTGGTTATGGAGTATTTTACTCTCTTGATGGAAGAAAAAGTCAGAGATGGTCTTATTTCTCCAATTTCAGATTTCGACAATAAAGTTACTCATCTTATCTACGCTGATGACATAATTATTTTTACTAAAGCCAATGCTAATAATGCAATTGCTATAAGTGATGTATTTAAGACCATGAAGAGGGTTACTGGTTTGGAGCTTAGCTTTGAGAAATCTAATGTTTTCTTTGGGAAAGGGGTGGATTGCTGTAATGACATTAGTAAGATTCTCAATATTCAACAATCGGATCTCCCAATAAGGTATTTGGGAATTCCTTTGTCAAGTGCTAATCTGAGGGATAAGGATTGTATTCCTTTGATAGAGAAAATTAAGTCTAAGATTGATAGTTGGGAAAATAGAATGTTGAGTTTAGCTGGGAGACTTGAACTTATCAAATCTACCATTTACCCTATTATTCAATTCTGGATGCAGTGTTTTTGTCTTCCAGTTTCTACTATTCAAAAGATTAAACATTTGATCTTGAATTTTCTTTGGAAAAGTCATAGCAGTAAGATTCCTTGGGAGGTTCTGTGTAGGCAAAAAGAAGAAGGAGGTATGGGATTGAGAAATCTAGAAGAGATGAACAAAGCCCTATATATCAAACTGATATGGAAAGTAATTAATTTAGAAGGTATTTGGGCGGATCTTATTCACTGTAAATATATTGGCCGTAAAAGTATTTGGGAAATTAACCAACGTTCGGACGATTCGGGGGTGTGGAAATTCATTTTAAAAAACAGAGTTGAAGCTTTAAAATGCCTTTCTCTTAATATTGTTGACGGTAAAACTACTTCTCTCTGGTTTGATCCTTGGTTAAATGGCAGTTCTATAATGGAACGCATTGGGAGAGACACAGCTTTCAGAACTGGAACGGAAAACCCGTCTCTCAGTAAGATATTAAGTAATGGTAAGTGGAAGTGGGACTCGTATAGTTTTTTATTCCAAATCCATGCTGAAATTCAAGGTGTCAAGATACACAAGAATAGTGAGAGGGATTTCTGGTCCTGGAAGTGTTCCAAGGATGGTTTGTATCAGTTTAAGAAAGTTTGGAATTCGGTTCGATCCAATTTTGAAATTAAAAGTTGGGCGTCTTTGGTCTGGAACAAAATTCATGTCCCTAAGATGGCGGTATGCCTTTTCAAAGCCCTAAATGATTATCTGTTAACTAAAGAAAGATTACTACAGAAACAGATAGTCGTCGATCAAAACTGTGTTTTCTGTAATAATTACATTGAAAGCATAGACCATCTTTTTTTTCAATGTAATTTTACAGAAAAGGTGTGGCTGTGGAGTTGTAAGAAATTTTTCAAATCACCGAGAAGTATATTATCCTTTTCTTTGAGAGATGATTTACAGAAAATTGTTTTTGTATCTAGCTCTAAAAATCTCAATTCGGACTTGTTTCAACTATCCCTATCAGTTTGTGTTTGGCATATTTGGAAAGAAAGGAATGATAGGATTTTTCAAAATCGTTTTAAGGATAGGATGCAGATCTGTTATAATATATTCCAGACTATGAATATTAGAATGGTTAAATCTAAACATTTCAAGAACATCACTGACTTGAACGGAACAATTGCATTGAAATGGGGATATACCTTCCAAAGTTGAAGTGGGGCTTCTGCTGATTTATCATAAGTACCTTTCCTCTGCCTTTCTCCAGTTCAACGATCCTGCTCCAGGTTTTGTGAACCTGTATTAATTACATTTTTTCGTCCAACTTTTTCCCAATTACATTATCAATTACAAATCTTAATAAATATTGTATTAGCTTGTAAGGGTGCAGGTTGCAGGTAGATCTGAGCGTTACAGTCTTGTCCTGGTCATTTAAGAAATAAGAAATTTCAGATTGCATTTTCTCGAAATTAAACAAGCCTTTTTCTGGTTAAAAACGACTTATCTTTTCTATGCTTTCTTCTCGAGGGAATGCCCGTTATATTCTAAGATCTGAAAGAGGAAGTTGGTCTTGTTCTTCCTGACCTGTTCAAGATAGAAGTTAGTTCGAATTCAAAGTTAAAGGAAGCATCTTTTAGGCCATAAGTGACTTATCTTGTCTTTTTCCTCTTGGTTCTTCTCGAGGGAGTGTTGTTTTCTTACTAGATCTGGTAGTTGAAGTCGATTTCCCAAACTTTTTCAGTCTTTTGACCTATTTCATTGACCTATTTCATGTAAGAAGATTAATACGAGTGTGACGCCCCACCTCTATACTCACAATAACAAAGAGTATTAAAAGAAATACTGTCTGTTATTATGAAGAATAAGGCTGGGTAGGAGCGGCCATCCGTAGTTGGCCTTACACTAGTATTGGTTACCTCGATAGGAGTGGTATATATTTTAAATTTTCCATCTCTTATTTATTCACTCCCATCGACATACCCAATTCCAGTATAAAACAAGCTACGATGGTTCATAATGGTTTAGGACAATATATATAAAAACAACACAGATACACAAAGAATGCGGAACACAGATAAAAACAAAAGTCTCATATATATAACTGATGTCAGTTACAATACAGTTGACACAATACATATGATACAACTACAATTGTCGACTCTGGAAGTTATATATACACGTACATTATCAACTAATATACATGAATACATATCAACCTATATTATGGCACAATTACTCCAAAAGATGTGAAAAGTCTTCATAGCTCAAACAGCAACTCAAAGCAGGAAATCTACAACCTGAAATAACTCGGGTCTGACCCGAGTATTACATTCAAAAGAAAATAATACACGGGTCAGTCTAATTCAAACTCAGTTATTATTGCATAGAAGCAATAATAATCGATACCAAATAGATGACAGTCACGGAAATCTTGTATATCCAACTCTCGATACGAGAATTGGATAACGGCATATATATATAACACTAATCAGTGTTAAACAACGAATCAACAATCCAAATCAGAATACAACTCCAAAGCATTGAATTTAACCAACGAAACTATTCAGCAAATCGAAACATCAATTTAAAACTATCAAATCTGATAGGGCTGCAGTACATGCACGCGTGTACTGCCTCGCCACTATCGCAAAGGGATACACAAAAATTCAGTGAAAGTCACAAATGATCACAAGGTCAAACCCCGAAGTACCGGATTCAACTCAAGTGAATTCGGAAACAAATCCCAACAGGAGGAAAACTGCAAAACACAGGCAACTGCAGACATAAACGAATACAAAGCAACCACCACGATGAACTGCAGTGGCAAACAGTTGCAAAGACAAGGGCATAATGCATCTACAAAGAAGACAGTGGCAACAGTTCGGATGACAGTGAACTAAAGTGAAGACCACAAAATACTATCAAGGGCAAAAGCTCGGCAATGTCAAAGCCAAGAAGAATTACATGACAACTAAATACAATTGTCAAGGCAAGCTACAGAGCAAGCCCAAGTGACTACAAGAATGCACAAATGAAATCATAATCATCAAAGCATCAAGGCTTTAGTGATGAAACAATGCTGCAGATGCAAACAATTATGACAAAGCAACTCATCAAGCTCACAGGTTCGAGACGTACACAGGGCAATTGAAACAGACTCAACAGATATCACAAGAGATACAAGAGAAGCTACAACATGAATAGAAATACAACCTATCAATGTGCAAACTTCGAGGTGGCATCACGTGAATGCCAGGCAAGAATGCAACAAAATTACAGTCACAAGAAGATAAATCAGCAAGCAACCAGGCCGCACACTCTAATGCCAGCCGAAGTGAAGGCCACTAAGATAAACAGTGGACAAGAGAGACAATACATGGGTGTGACAGTGAACTAGGCAGTGCAAACTTCAATTTCGAGAACAAAGGCAGTAGTATAACACAATTGAACTACAAAAGCATAGTGACAACATGTATTCAGGTACATGAAGACGGCAATACAAATGCACACGTGAACTAAATGATGGACAAGTGTGCATGTGAATGCAACTTGAACCAAATAGTGCACTAGTAAGTGGCAGCAGTATAAAGCTGCAATCAAGTAAATATGAGTTATGTACACAAGTGAATGTACATAACAAACTGGACATGGCAAAATGAACCCAAATATAAAATCTATTGCAGAGCCAAATGAGTGCACCTGTGCACATGTTAGAAATGCTCATAACGAAAATAAAATGGTTATGAATAACCATATATGAACAATGCAACAACTCAAGGGATGCAAGAGAACTCCAACTGGTTGATAAAACTCATGGGTCAAACGACCATGCTACGTGTATGAACATGGATTTCTTGCAACCGTGGCGATATAGTGTAATACCACACAATTTATCTCAGGGGACATAAATAATCACAGAACAAAGGAGTAGCCTCCAAGACCAGAGGAACAAGTCCGGATGTAAGGCATAAAGGCGCACAGTATTAAGACAGTAGCACTATACAAAGTGTATGCATGTATCTCACTCGAGAACCAAAGGAAATGATACTACTCAAATGAAACAAATCAAGCGACATGATGAAGCAGTGCAAGATCAAAAGAAGCTCAATTGTAAACGTGACAGTAAAAAAAGGGATGTTAAAGCCAACTAGAGCAGGTTCGAACAGTTTAAAGTCCACATTATACCAAAATGCAAATCAAAGCCGTAAGTATTTGAACAGACTCGATGTTGAGTTGCTGTTCTAAAACGCAGTAGCAATTTCTAGTTGAAACAGAAGTCAAGGACGAACACAACTGGCCAGAGACGAACTCAAGTAAAATAATATGCAGTTCACAATCAAAATCGAAGCCGAATATCAAATGAAGTACAGTTCAATATCTAAACCAATGTCGAAGATAACCAGAACCAAGTTCGAACTATACCAAGTAACCAGGGAGTCATGAAATCTAATCAAGTCAGAACTCAAGTTTATATGCAGATAAACAGTGTAGTGATGGAATTACAGTGATATGCAAATGCAACAGGTAAGGGATGATTCAAAAGCTACACAATATCAAAGTGCTACTAGAGGCAGTGGATAACATGGCAAAAGTCGAACCAGGCCAACATCACAAAATCGAGTGTGCAGCCGAAGACAACTACAGGTACAGATACAACAAAAATGCAGATCCAACTCCTCAAATGACCGAGCAAAGTTCAAAGATAGCGAGCTACACCAACTACAAGCCCAATGTGACAACAAACACGAATGAAATGCAACCACAAGGCATGGAATCATAGTGGAACAGGTCAAGCAACAACATGAAGCAGTACAGACTACCCTAAATGAAGACTACCCGAGCTTATCTCAACAATATGGTAATCCAGGACAGGTTGTACAAAGAATGGCCAGGGACATAATATGTAAATCCAGACTCAATCAAAAATGAACAATGCTTAGATAAGGTCAACAGTGGTGATGCAATGCTAACAACACTCAGATGAACACATGGCCAAGGTTAAGTAACAGATCAAAGTCAAAACTGATAGCCAAGGGTATTAACCAGCTCAAAATCAAAACCGAGAACATCAAGTATTAAATTCTTTTCTTCAAATCTTGTTAAAATAAGAGAAAACATCATTCTCGAATTAGAATCGAGTACCGAAGTACAGTTAAGCGAAATCTCAAGCCAAAGCCGAAGCCAGCAAACTCATGAAGCCAGAGAGTGAAGTAAAAATCATCAAACTCAAAATCAAATTGAATCCTCATCAAAATTATAATTTCCCAAAATCATGTTTGCAGATTTCAAACAAAAATAAGTGTCGTGGTATACAGGAATCGAACCAAGACAGCAAGAAAAGCATTAACATCTTAACGAAGTCGAGCGACCTAAGATTGAAAGAGATGTGAGTGATAATTCACTCACCTTTTCCACGAAGAAGGAGCAACCGAGCTGAGCTCAAGACGAACGATCGACAAACTCTGAAAGCGGCGACTGCGGATTGCAAAGCCTAAATTTCGAAAATAGGAACGAACGAAAGGAGGCCGCTATTTTCGTTCGTTAGTTTAGGTTTAGGTTTAGGGTTTTCGAATCCAAGTGAAATGGGGGTCAGGTCTTGGATTATCACGGCATCAAAACAAAGAAACACCATGGGCCGAGATTAAATTTAAAGCCCATGAACTCTTAACCAAATTTTTGAAAAGGATTTCAACTCGAATTAAAACTTCAAATAGCAATTAACAACAATTTTTATCGTCATTGGACGAAAATAAATCGTTATAAAACTCCGGGTTGTCACAACGAGGACTGGAGGTTTCACAGATTATTTGTCAGATCTATTACCTGTTTCTTCCTGGATGGATTGAAGACTTTGTTGGTTGTTGGTCTTCTAGGTGTTGCTATTGCTAATCTCCTTGGTCTTTAAGGAGGAAGTTACGATAGGAAAGTAGATGAAGCTGCTGTTTCGAAGTGGAAGCAGTGAAGCTGCTGTTTCGTTCGCCGCCATTAATTCATTTTTATTTTCTTCGAGAGGAGATAGGAACTACTGAAGTGTCGGTTTGCCTTTTTTACTTCGTGTTATGTCTCGAAGTTTCTGGTAGTTGTTATTGCTATGTGGGCTTTGGGCTGGCATTCTGTTTGGTCTGGCCCAGATTTTGTTGTTTGAGTGCTGTTTTGTTTTGTGAATGGTCTTATTAGACCTTTGTATTCTTTTGCCTATAGTTATAGAAGTTTGAACCCTTTTTCAAAAAAAAAGAAATAAATTTTTTAGCTAAATTTAGTTTTTTATAAAATTCTCAAAATTTTGGAAAATTCCAAAATGTTAAAAAATTCAAAATTCAGAAAATATAAACATTACGTTATAGATTATTACCTACATATGCATCTAGAGGTTTTCTTTTGTAACTATCTTCTTTGACATATATGAGTTTTGAATATGTTTATAATGTTTAAAATATTATAATTATTAATAATTAGTAATTATAAATTAATAACCAATATTTAATGGTTAATAATTTATGAATGATAATTTATAAATAAATAATGAGTGTTATCCTCCTTTGAAGGATCACTCATTTATCTCAAAATAGTTAATAATTTATAAACGATAACCTATAAAGCCAATAATTTATAATCTACCATAGTTAATGATTATTAAATAATTAATAATTTAATATAAATAATTGATAATTTATCATAAATAATTATATTTTATAAATAATTAAATTAGAATTAATTATATAATAATAATGTATGAATAATAATATATAGACATAATTAATACTTAATAATATATAATTAGTAATTTATTATAATATATTATAAATAACAGTTTATAATTAATGATTAATATATTTAAAATTAATTATTCATTATAATCAATGATTAATAATAATAATAATAAATAATAATTAAGTTTAATAACAAATAATTTCTAATAATTATTTATTTATAATTAGTAAATTATGCTTGTAGTTAGAGCCATTATCTACTAAAATTTTAAAGCCGCCTTAATTTGCTTACTAATTTTCATTCACTCTGCCAAACACTTTATCTCTCTCTAAATCTATAAATCAATCATTCATCCCAATTTGTACAAAAAACTAACTCCAACATGCCATCCTATCAGCTCCACCGCACACACTATACATGCCTATCGACCACAATTTATACACGCTCAAGCACATAAGGTCAACTTCGACTACACTCCCTCTATCAACCATGCTCCCTCTATCGACAATGCTCCCTCTATCAACAACTTCTCGATCATCTACGGCTTTGGTCAGGTAGTAGATTACTTTCTTTTGCTAAAGTTGGTTCAATATTTGCGTCTTGTTATGTCATATTTGGGGATTTTGAGTATTAAACTAGAAAGATGTAGGTATTAATTAACATATAGTTTGAAGTTGCCGAGGTACATTTAAACGATTAATTTGTAAACTTGATTAGATCCTAAGGAATACACACACACATATATATACACACATATGCATACACACACACACATATCGCATCTTCTAATTGTATAATTGGTTTACAAATAGTATATGATGTATGGGAGGAAAATCGAAAAGAAAATAGCTTTCATATGTGAAAATTCATGGAGAGAAATTGAAGTTAAATACTATTGAAAATTCATTATGTTGTTTGTTATAAAATAAATAATTTTGTGTTGCCGTAGGCCATCAATTCTAGTGTGACAAGTTTGACAGTAAAAAAATGTTATTATGTACAATAAAATGGTGATGTTTTTTACTGTAGTCTTTCCAAAAGTCGAGTGTTATTCATCTTTAAATAGTGAAGCAAGAATATTCCTTGAACATGCAAAATGCTATTAATAAATATGTAAAACTATTTTGTGGTTTATGTCATAGATGGTTTGTAGATTATTTTTTGGAATTCTAGTTAGTTTCAATCTTTTTTGACTATTTGAATTTTTATTATCGAATTTGATTAAAGCTAAATGAATTCGAGATTTAAAAATAAAGCATTATGATAAAAGTTTTAGAAACCATATCAATATTTTGATCAAAGTTTTAAAAGAAAAAGCATAAGTGAGGTGCTTTCTTGCCCACAAGGCGAGGTGTAAGCCTTAAAATGTTGAGGCGTAAGTTTTTCGGGTAAACATTGAGACACAAGTTATTATTTATTTATTATTATTAATTTTTAATTAATAAATAAAACTTAAAAATTAATTAAATAAAATAGTAAATAAATAACAATTTAAATACTTGACGTTAATGAGTTCAGTCCTAATCGTTCTTTGTTATTCATTCATAAAAATATAAATAATGAAAACTGTAAATAATTGAAATTAAAGGATCTAACTTTTAAAACAATGATTTTAATGTAAACATCTAAGTAAAATATAAGGTTGTTTATAAAATATTATGAGTCTACAATTTGCAGTGAAGTTGAAATGGATTAATTGAGGGATCATACTTGGACGTACAATCGAAAAGATGGAAAATGTGTAATATTAGAGGATTTTTCAAGGGTATTGATGTTTTTGTTTATTTGCTTCCAAAGAGGATGGAAATCAAGAGATTCACTATTCTTGTAAAAATAAAATAAAAATGAAGCTCTTCGGGGGTAGTGATACGATTAAATGTCATTCACTATTAATCCAAATTCTCCGCTACATCGGCGCGTGCATATTGGCGTAATACGTGTACTGCCGAAAATGTCGAAAATAAATTTAGGGTCAAAATTGTTCGATAAAATTACTGTGGGTCAAAAATGTCAATACTCGGCACTGTCCAAAGTTATAGAGTCTTATAGTCCAATATCAATTTAAAAATAATATTCTATGATTCTCTGATACGTATGGGTCATTACACTCTCCCCTACTTTAGGAATTTCGCCCCTGAAATCCCCAAATCAAACAAGTTAAAATCTTCCAATTCTATCCTGCATGCCTAACAACCATAATAAGCAAAAGTAATCATATCAAACACCAACAATCAAACATCAAACATGCACATATAATATCAAACATTAAAAAGTAACACCCACGCCTATCCTAGCATGCAGGATACTAAACTGTCTAATATAAAGCATAAAATATGTCATACAATATGAAAGCTGATGAAAAATAGAAATCTCACTAGGTGAAGAGCTACAGACAAGTGGTCCTTATGCTCTCCTCGGTCCTCTATATACGATCGCTTTTGCTTTTACTCTACTGAACCTTTACTAGTTCACAGTCTTCCTCTTAAGCTGCTTCTTATCACGTCCTACGACACAAATAGGCTTATGAGGTCTCGAAGTTTCTGGTTCAGTCTCGATATCATCTAGTCGACTCGGTGTCAAATTTCCCAATGTCTCTTGTAAGATCTCATAAAACCCACTAGTGAACAACGGGTTTCAGCTACTTACAATGCTCTTTGACACATCATAGAATCAGACAATTCACTTCATATATAACTTGACTAATTTGGATACTGGACTTAAAGAATATAAATTCAGCACTCTTCATCAATCTATCAACTGTGACCCAAATGCTAACATATTCTTCTCTAGTCCTCGACATTCCATAGATGAAGTTCATCAATACCTATCATTTCCACTCGGAAAGATTAAGGGTTATAGCAAACCACTTGGTATCTTTTGCTCAGCTTTTACTGGCTGATAGTTCATAAATCCAAGATGAATGCCCGATATCCTTCATCCCTACCCAATAAAATGTCTACCTCGAATCATGGTATATTTTATTATCATCAGGATATACAGTCAATCTTGAATGAGAGCACTCTCGTAGCACCTCATCCCTCAACCCATCGACATCAAGAACAAATAATATCTTATCCTTATGGAGTTAACCATCTTGGTCGAGTCCACACTACATCACCTCTACAAACACTACTCATTCCTCTAATTTATCCATGATCTCCGCTAGTCTAGCTTCACGCCTTTAGCTAGTGCCGATCTGCTAAATCCAAGTAGGTCTGATAGTCAAACTAGCCATCAGCTTTTGACGTAGCTCACATTGAGTTCTGAAGTCATAACCAACAATAAACTCAAGCAATGACCACTCTAGGGATGTCGCTCCCAAACTGGTACGTGTTCCCCTCAAAGCATCAATGAATGCATTTCCCTTATGGGCGTATAGGAAATGTCAAAGTCATAAGAGGCTAAGAATTCCAACCGTTGCTACCGGCGAAGGTTAAAATCTTTCTGGGAGAAGAGATACTTCAATGATGTGGGATTAGTGAACAACTCAAACGCTCTCCTAATAGATAGAGCATCTAAATCTCCAAAGCAAATACTATAACTTCTAACTCCAAATCATGAGTCGGGTAATTCCTTTTATGTGGTTTCAGTTGTCGACTAGCATATGCGACAACCTTACCTTTCTACATCAATACCACACCTAGTCGAGTACCACAGGCATGTATGTGTGCTATTGACTCCTCATTCCTACTCAAAATGATTAGCACCTATGAACTTATCATCCTCTCTATCAAACTCATAAATGCGTGTCCGCATCTCGCGTCCCAAATAAAAGTCCGATTCTTTTCGTCAAGTCGATTAACGGTACCACTACCTTTGAAAAGTCCTTGATATAACTCTACAATATCCCGCCAATCCATGAAAACTCCTCATATCCGTAGCACTCTTGGGTCCATTCCAATCCTGCACTGTCATAACTCGTAGGATCCACAGCAATGTCCTACTCCGAAACAACATGACTCAACCATTTCACTTCCCTCATTTAGAAGTGATACTTCGAAAATCTCACCATCAATCGGTGCTTTTCTTGACACTTCCAATACAATCATCAATCATGTCTTATGCTCCTCTTTCGTCCATGAGTAAACTAAAGTATCATCAATGAGCACAAGCACAAACTTACTCAAGTGATCCCTCGAAACATGGTTCATGAGATCAACAAAGCATGTTGATGTGTTCGTTAGCCCGAACGGTGTAACCAACCAATCAAAAATCAAGGTAGCTTACGAAACACTATGATCTACATACTCTCTCTAGCTACTCTTAGTGGATGAAACCCCATCCCAAGGTCCAACTAAGAGAAAACCATCGCGAAATAGACCTGATCGAATAAGCCATCAATAAGCAGGAGTGGATACTTGTTCCTCATTCAGCTTATGGTAATCATCACATAACCTTAAAGAGCCATCACCCTTAGTGGAGAACACTACATGTGCATCCCACTCAAATATGCCCCTACGAATAAAGCCTCGCCTTAATAGGTCATCCGGTCGCACCTCAGATTTCCTCTGCTCTTTGGGCATCATATGCCTTAAAGGCATAACTACTAGTCTGGCACCTTTGACCAGACCGAAAAAGAACTATATCTCCCTATGTGATGGTAATTCGATCATCTCATCAAATATGCCCAGATACCCTCAAGCTACATGCATAGATAACAACTCATTATATGGGATATCAAGCAAGCTAACCACCACCTCATCATCCGATGGAAAGCCCAACACTACCTTCCGCTCATCGCTAGTCCATATCATCACCAACGACCTCTAACAATCCACCACTATTCCATACCTCTTCAGCCAGTCCATTCCCAGACTATAATACCAACCCAATGAAACCCAAAACAAATCAATAGCAACCAAACAAACATCCATGACTCGATAAGGCTAAGTCTCGACAAACTATGCACATGTTAGTTGAACTCCGAGACCCATATTAGCAAAGAGTATTACAAGGTAATACCGTCTGCTAATACGGAGAATAGAGCTGGATAGGAGCGACCATCTATAGCCTTGTCTTAACTATCTACTGAATACGTCGAAAAATGTAGCATATATTTTTTTTCACGTGGTTCGACATATCCAATAGATATTTAATACAAAATTATAATGGCTATAAGATCTAACAGAACAAAATATAATAACTCAAATGTAAAACACATCACAGAACAATAGATCATCACAGACATATACATATCAAAGTTACAACCAAAAAGGACTACATAGAAAGCTATAACAAAAGGAGCTAGCAGAATAGTCCATGCTGAAGTAAAATAGGCTAAGTCCAAATGTAACTAACCTGAAAACCTCGGTCTGACCCGAGTATAAAAATACACGGGTCAGGCTAGCTAAACAAATCAGTTAGATAAGCTAAATGATAATGAACATGCAAGGTCATAAAGTACCACAATAATCTCTAAAAGAGATAACAGGATCATCTAACAAAAGATGAATCATAACAAGCCTTATATCATCGGCAACTCAAATAAACAAAGGATATGAATATCCCAAATCAAGCCAAAAAGGCAAATAACAAATACCAATGAAGGTAACACAAGTTTCCATAAGGTAATCGCTATATATCGTGTGGTTCAAAGGACCTACCACGAAAGGTGATACTCTAGGGAAATATAAATATCAAAGAAACAAAAGATGCACGTGCTCAGTACTGTATAAACAAGGATCCACAAGCCAGAAGGCAACAAATCCAAAGGCAACAAACCAAAGTGGTGAAGGTTCGGAGGCCCAGTACTGGACATCACTAACTGGCAATATGTGTCACAAACTCCTCGGATAGGAACCCGGAAAGTGTTAACGTGTGTCCCATACCACACATTCGCACTAAATGGTTTAGTAACCGCTAGTCAATTCCACACTCAAAGCAGTACAAAGTTTACCTCATCTCATCGGTAAACCAGACCCGAAGGTCAAAACGATCAAACGAATAGATTAGGAATTAACTGAAAAGATAAACGCACGTGTTCATAGCACGCGTTTTATCTAATCATTTAATTATTCTCCCTCTTCGCTCGAAGTGCAAAATTGTGTGTTTTATATAGAAATTAAATTGAAGAAAATGAGTTTTAGAAAAGTTTCAAAATCGCTTTAGAAATTGCCTTTGAAATTCTCTTATTATAAAGTATATAATTTTTATACAAAAAAATAATATATAATAATAATTTCAAAAGCCCATTTATTTGAAAAACATTTTTAAAACACATTATAATACCTGTGTATGAAATCCAGAAAGAAATATCAAGAAAACATCGAAATAGGAAACTACACAAGTATTATTCATTTAAAACAAGCTGCGACTCAAAATTCGACAGCAGGTTTGAACAAGTTAACTGTGTCAAAATGACTTGAAATTTTGCAAGAATGTAGTCCAACATTCCTAATTCAATCTTCAAATAGAATCATTCAAATCCGATTTGAAACGAAGAATCTGCGTCGTTTCAAAGTTGGACCAAAACAAGGTAAAATCGTTGAATTCCAACAGGCTGTGGGTTCAAGTTCGACAGCAGTTTTGAAATAGCAAACAAACCCAGATTGTCATGAAATTTTACAAGAATGTAATTCAATACTCCTACTTCAATCTGCAAAAAGAATCACTCAAATCCAATTTGAAATGAATGAGTTATGCTGTCTCAAACATGGACTCAGGCCATGTTTGCAATAGTTCAAAAACCAAAAATGCACAGCCTGAAAATTTTCTGTGCACATTTTGTTTTGAGCTGCTGCAAATATGGCCTGAGTCCATGTTTGATATAGAATATCTCTTTCATTTCTTACTCGAATTGTATGATTCTTTTTTTGTTTGAAAGATAAAGTTCTCTACTATAAGTCTACCAAATTTCAGGTCATTTCGACATAGAGATTCGTCACAATTTAAAGGTCGGTGAACTATCTTGGGTCTCAATCCCAATCTATCTACCAAATCACTAGATGTGAAGGAATTTGAAACCCCGATATCGAATAAATCAAGTATGGAACACCATAAATAGAAAGCAAACCCTAGGTAATAATGCCTTTTCCTTCTCTTTCATCGATGGAGCACTTGACGAAATTGGAATGATATTCAATGCATGTGCTTCCATTGTCTACCCCTACTTCATTGGTTCAGGACACTCCTTCAACACTAGGCATAGATTCTCACGTCGTATCGATCAACTTCTCGAAGCTCTCGTCAATATGACCAATCAATCGCTTCCTAAGATTATCGCTCAACCCAATGATAAACTTCCATTCTTTTTGAGTGGAGTATCGATAAAAGATAGACCATACTTCGATAGCACATCGAATTCGACCACATACTCCAATACAGACATGTCGCCCTACTTCATGTCGACGAACTTCATAAACAACATCGGCTTCTGAGAAGTTAAGATAAATTTCTCTTTGAACCGAACTATGAAATGATCCTCGAGAATGGTAGCTATAAGGGAATTCCGCCAGTTCATTGTCCATCCTTGGAGTTATCTAAATGCCGACTTCTACCTAAAATACTCATCTAACTCTAAGTCATCGAAGATCCTCTTGCAAGTATTCATCCAATCTTGTACCTCAACTGCGACTCCATTTGAAGGAACGATTTGCCTCTTAGACTCATGTAGTCCTTATATAGCTCGGCAAAGTCGACTCTTAGCATTTGCACTGGAGCACCATAATCATTTGGAGTGACCTGGGTATTTCAGATAATGATCACACTATCTTAGTGAACATATTCTGTAAATCGGGGTTAGTGGTCCCTAATCTTGCCCACTCCTCTACTCCAGAGATGGAGTCAGTAGCAGCATTTCACGTTTGCTAGATCATTCCTAATCTATAATAAGGATGATCAATCTCTCATAAAAAAACTCCATCAATACTACTCATTTGTGTAATACGACTTATATATCGTATATACTACAATATAGTTTTTAAAACCAAAATATATAACAAATAAGCTCTCTCTCATATATGTATACTCTCGATCTAGTATAAGGTGAAAACTCCTACCCTATCTCTACTGGATCCCAGTATCAACTCGGGATAATCCCATAACCTAAGCTTTGATAACAAATGTAATGACCGCCCTACACCTCTGATGCTTACATAACTAAACAATGCATTGTTGGAACATTCAGCTAATGTAGGACGATTATCAAGGGAAAGAATAGAAGTAAAGAAGAGAAATAGAAGAGAAGAGAAGAGAAAGAAAATATCATATAATCACGATACCTGTGGTATATCTCATAAGGCATCGAATAAAATATAATAATCGTCACAGATATAAAACAAACGAAACAGTAATAACTACATGAGTCACAAAATCAGGGTACACGGGCTCATACAGTTATACAAAATAGTAATATAGTTTATACAACTGTTAAATGCACTCAACTGATAAACAATCTCTAATAGTAGTAAGTCAAACACTGCCAACACTCCATAGTGTCACACAGCGGAATGAGCAATAATAAGCCCAAAAATATAGATATGTAAAAGCGTCGCCTCTTGCTAGCCCATCTGCAGAACTCCATGTACCATTTACATCTATTATCCAGTCTACTCATTTAAGAGTATCCAAGGTAATAAGAAGAAAGGCAGAAAACCTCGAGTCAGACAATAGTCTGGTATGAGCAATAAACAATCTCAAAATACTATGCAAGTCCATATAATATATGGAACAGAGGGTATGGAGAATCATACCTAACCTGTCCTTACATCCAAAGAGTTAGCACATAACATAGGATATATGCTACTCTATATCATAGTCATCATGGGTGAACTATACATCAAAGTACCAAGGGGTGTTCAAATATATACATCAATAATATTGGCATTATGTGACATCCCTAGGAGGATAAACAGTCAAACAAAACATAGCATCCATCATCCATCCTCACATTCACTCACTCAATGTGTTGGATATGTGATAAGTCGAATGACCTATCATGGTCAAGGACTACTGAACATCTCGGTTCTTTGGTACTTGAACCCAGGCCACTCAGTAGGGTAGCAACAAAACTCACCATTACGTTAGTCCATGTACACATCTCTCATCTAGAATAAAGAGCCGTCATGCTCTAGTGACCATCACGTCCCACTATATACCCCATCTTTATGAGTACTCTTCAAACCATTGAGTCTCTACGATTCGTTTGCACACATCATCATAGTAGAGCATGTCCTAGAACTAACCTTTAGGTCATCACACCACTCTCGCCGGGAGTCATCAAAGTCGGGACGATCCTCAACCATCATCACTAGTCATAGAATATCATCATCTATCCCTTAAACATCGCTTTAGTAGTTCCTCGCGTCTAGACAGAAGCCCTGTGCCATGTGTCTCAAAGTGTAGCTATCCATCATTGAAGTCGTCATTTCCCATCATGAGCCATTGCGTCGAAGTGTCGCATCCTGGCTTCATCGCCAAAACTTCTCATCAAAGAGTCATAATATCAATAAAAAATGTCGAATGAATGAACAAATCATCAAATCATGCTCCTCGAAGCCTCTCCATCGTCCACGTCAAGATTGGCCAAATCGACCATCATCAATAGTGGTAGATACTGACCACTCAAGAGTAGTTAATGATGACCACTTTGTTTGTGTACTTAACTAAAAATGGCTTAACTAAAAATGGCTAGGTACAAACCAAATGAAAACGTTCGACGTCCATCCTAAAGTCCGATGCACAAACCCAAGTCCATCGTCTTTCATCTTCAGATCGATCGGTATGCACGAAACTCTATGCTTGAAATTTTATCCCATGGGATATTTCCTAATACTACATCGCCTATTGATCATGCAACCAACAGGCATACATACATCTGTCACAACATACATACAACAGATATAATATATCTATTCAACCAATATGGGGATTCATATCAAAAGTAGCCTAAATCTAGTGACTTTCTACAAATAATATGTCGGTAAGAACAAGTATGAATTCTGATTTAAAACCATTTTAAAACACTTCAATTCTTTTATAAAACCAGGTTTGGATTAAATATATTAGAAATCATGTTTTAGAGTTGGAAATTATTTTAAAACGTCATTTTAATACTACACTAACAATCAGTGTGGTGAGAGACAATATCACTCACCTCAATAAAGTCGTCCAATCCTAAGCCAAGTTGTAGAACAATGTAAGAAACCACGTCCAAATCGGACCTCGTATGCAAAATATATGGACGGTATACGAAATTAATTTATATATAATTAACTATATATAACTAATTGGTTAATTAACTTAATAATTAATTAATTAACTTAAACAAGTTTCATAATTACCTTCCTACTTTCATAATTCTCCATGTCATCTCTCTCCCAATAATGCGTACTTGCAGCTTTTGCGTATACTCACGCAAGTCATGCTCACCAACCAATATCCACGTACACACTCCACCTCTATACACACACTTCCTCCATCTGGCCCAAGAGCAAGACCCACAAGGAATTTAAATTGGGCAACCCCTCTTGATGGGGCAATAGGAGGGGGAAGAAGAACTTTAACTGTTCGTTTAAGCTTTAAATAAATTACTACTAGGCATGTTTTTAATAAAAAGGTTTAGCTGGGTGGGTAATAAGGTTGAAATTATGGTGGGATGATGCAAAATCTGATAGAGTTAGGGGTATGCACTTGGGGAAATTATGCAATTTGCTACATATATCTAACTAGTTGACCAATCTTGTTCGAAATAAAGGTGTTTTCTTTCTATTATATACTTGACATAATGGGATATTAATTAATTAATTTAATTAAAAGTATATTTAGTAGAAAACCCTTAAATGGTATGTTTTGTGGTAGTAGTTACCAAGTGTTGTAACCATGAGTAATTTATCACAATAAATAAATATACCATTTTAAATGTTCCCAGTCAAGATGCATCGAGACTGGATATCGATGTACCCGTTGAGACTAGAGTACGTAACGCTTTCCAAATGTTGGGTAGTGTATTACTCATGACTGTTGGGTGCACCTAGGAGTTACATAATGATAGTTATTGGATAACTATGGAACGACCCACTCTATAGTTTTCTATTGGTTAATACAACTAAGGTCTAAAAGAAAATATCGATGTGATTGATTTACACAGTTCTCTCGACTTAAGAATATTGTGGATCTTCTATATGAAATCTCCGCTTTGATTATAGTCAAATCATGGCATGTTGTCCATCGAGTGACTATAGTTAGGTCGAGTAGAAGTATTGGTAGTTAAGCACTCAAAAGAGGATTCGTCTCCTCGGTTATATGGGGTTAGTATCACGGTCAACTCAAGCCAACTCAAAGTCAAAGTCTCTGGCCAGAGTATTTCGATCAATAATAATTGTTATTATTGAACTAAGGACTTTGTGTTTGGACTAAAGAGCTGAATGTGGACGATATTGGAATTTTGACCATTACCAAATTCCATAGGTCCAAAGTGATATAGTTTTTACGAAGAGAATTGGTGTGAATAAATGTCGCAACCGGGTAATGCTTATTATACTAAAATAACTAAAATTGAATTTTACCAAAACTGAGTAAGCGATGAATTTGACCATAATGTCACACCACCTACTAACTGACATGTGAATGTTAACATTAGAATAGTTTGATGTTAATCACTGACCAAATTTACACCCAAGAGTCACACAACCAAAATGATGAATTCTCTTAGACTAAACGATTTAATTAGTTTATAATTGTTATAAATTAATTAAATTAACTAATATTTATGAAATATTAATTATCAAATTTGAATATGATTTGGAAAATAAAATTGTTGTATATATTCATATAGTTATGAATATATTGATCGATATGAGATATCAGTAACAAAATAAGTTAAATATAATTGCATATATTTAAATTAGGTTAAATGGACTCACAACCCATGATGATTAGAGAAAAATATGGCTGGTTTGGCTACGGTTAGAGGCGGCTACAGCATAGGATTAGAGATTGGAGATGAGTGGCTAAGATCTAGTGAGAAAATTACACAATTTCCTCTCTTATCCTACCATTATAAATACTAATCTCAAAACCTTAATTAGATGCTAATTCATTCTTTTGAGCCGCCATCTCCTTCTTCTTTCATGGCTGCAAAATTTCTCTAAATTAATCCCAAAATCTTAAATCTAATTCAAGATAATATAAGAAGCTATTTGATAGTGAAAGGTCACTGATTCTAGACTAACAATCTGACGGATCAAAAATTTTAAAGAAAGAGAATTCATTATTTCAATGTGGACTTTAGGGCATCCATTTTGTGTAATGTTTATTTATATGTTGATTGTATTATTATGTTTTTAGATATGTTAATCATGTAAACTTATGTATATAATCATATTGTTGTTATTTCATTAGTTAAGTGAGATTTTTGTATGTATTGTTGTCGTCACAATGGAGATTGGATATGTGTATAAAATTTGAAGATCTAGTTCATGATTTATGTTTGTAATCTAATATTAAATGTTAAAATAAATTTTAATTTAAAATTATACATGTTTTTACATATATATGTATTAATTTATGATTTAATATTCACATACGATTTGAATTAAAACATATGTTTTCATATTTAATGTATAATACTGATCTAAAAATTTTCAAACACCTGTTTATGTTTATTATGAATTATAATTGCTGAAAATAATTTTTTATCATATATATATATATATATTATTAATATTTAACGATTATCTGATTCAATAAATTCATATAAAATAATCCATGTTTCTAAAATTCAATTTTATATTTTTTTTAAAATTAATTTAATTTCGACCTGTTCAATTATTTAATTAAAAATATTATTATAATTGAGAAAATTTCAAAAAAATCCTAAGCCCTAAAATATGTTTCCATATTTTCTAAAAATATAAAACTTTAATTTTTAGCATATAATTATTTTATATTAATTTATTATGGCCAAAACTATTTAATTCATTATAATACATATATATATATATATATTAAATATTAAAATAATTGTTACTTCAAATCTGATATGTTTTCTAATTAGTAAGTTATAAAATAAAAAAAATTAGTGGAATTATTTAATTATATATGTATATCTATATACATATATCTTTATTGTTATTTATGGTATGGTATATATATTTATAAAAATAAATACTTTCTATAATATTTTGATGATAAAACATATTTTATATATACATAAATATATATACACACAAAAACAAATAATCATTTGAAATTTATAACTATACGTTCATGCACATATTTGACAACATATAATACATACAAAATGAGCTAATGTGTCCATTACGAATTAAATCTCAGCATCTATATACGGACATGTTATACCCTGCATGGATTGCTATGTTACACATGCACACGTAGATATATATATATATATATATATGTGTGTGTGTGTGTGTGTATGTATGTATGTATGTATGTATGTATGTATATCTATATGTATATGATATATATGAATGTATATTTTTGTATAAGTAAAACCAAAATTAAATAAATCTCTAACTATAATTTTTAAATTTAAATAAAATACATGATTTTATTTAAACTAAATTTAGAAAAGTTCTAAATTAATTTATACTTCATAGGCCCATTAAAGTTCCAAAGTGGTAAAAAATATTTGAAATTCATCCATTTCTTCTACTGTAGGCTGGTCCAGTTTCAATAATAGTATTAGAGCCTAATAGCCTATGCGATCTAAATTAGTCATGTTAGGCTAATTATTTAAGCTTGCACACTTAGTACGGGTTGTAGAAAGGTGATTTCTAGGATTGAAATTAGGCAATCAAGTGCTTTGTCCTACCTGGTTACCTAACTGGCTTGAAAGGTGAAGTAAGCCCAAAGGTTGCCCCTAATAGAAAAGACCCAATTTGAATCGGGCCTTGGGCGAATTTTAAGAATAGTTTTGAAAATTAGTAAATAAGTTAAATTTAAAATAATAACATGTTTATTATAAAAGGTTATAATATAACATAAATTTTTAGAATGTTTGAAAATGTAATGAAAAGTTCAAAATGTTTGAAACTATTTAGATATTAATTTCGAAATTTAAAATTTATTAATAATATTTATTAAATTAATTAATTAAATGAGTTAATTAATTAATACTTATATGCATATATTATATATGTTGATATATGTTATGTTATTTTAAAGTGTTTAAGATAACTTAAGTATACATTTATGTATATAAGATAAATTTTCAAAATTAACATAATTTAATTAAAATTGTTTAATTAAATAAATTAATTAAAGCTTAATTAAATAAAAATACACATATATAAGATATATGTGTTTCACTATAAAGGTTATAATATACAATATAAAGGTTATAGTAGATATGCCCAATATAAAAGGTTATTGGAATACTAATTTAAAATTAATTAAAGAGTTAATTAATTAAAAATTAGTTAAATAAGATTTAATTAGTATAATATTATACATAAGACTATTATATAAGTGATATGAAATATAAAATTTATATGATATGAATGTATAAACTAAAGGTGGAACTTTAAAGAAATCCAAACAGACTTGAGGAATAAATACATATGTAAATGTATGTATACCGTGATTCCTGATGTGTCTGACACTTGAATCACGAGGGTATTTCATAAGTCGATATCACTCAACATATATATATATATATATTGAAGATTATGAATCTTCAATATAATATTGTCCTCTACCATATATATATATATATTAATAATTACTTGCGTACTCCTTAGTTGTTGAGCAAACTCATGCTAGGGATGTTATATGTAGTATTATTAATATATTGAATAGACGAGGTAAGATAACTATATGTATTTGTTGAGCAAACTCAAGGTACATATATTATACTTAGGCTATTGCAATATGGTATGTACAAGTGAATAATCTCTTTCGATTTGTTGAGAAAACTCAAGGTCGAAATGAGATTAGGACAACGAAACATGGGTTAGGAGTTGTATGTGATACAACCGATAAGGAGTTATCCATTATTTGTGGGGCTATGATTTTTTGAGCAAATTCAAGGTCAGAATACCAAGACATACGAGTCCTAACACCCACTAGTGAAGTCGAAAGACTTCTATGTTTCGTCTTAGGGTTTGAAGAAACATAAAATATTAGTGGGAGCCATATTAGAAAAATGAAATGATTACATTTAACCTTTCTAATATTGTAAGAGTATATGCTATATAATGTTATACTAATCTATATTGATAAATTTCTACATTTAATAAGTTTGGTAAAATGTTTATCAATTAAGATATACAAATGAATTGAAGATTGATAAATAGAAATATAACATATACTTACCAATAAAAGATTATTGCTTGTTAACATTTCAATACCCATGCAAGTGTCTGATTTTACAATTACTAAATACATTCGTAGTTTGGTCACTTGCGCATTTATTTGGTCGAGACCATGTATTGCATTATATGAGTTTCGAATTCTAAAAGTAATACAAGAGTATGGATATTTGATCCATATACAATCACATATAAATATTATATGGTGAATGGTCAAAGTTTGTAATGTATAATATTTCGATGAAATTAGTCCATCCGAAAAACTGAATAAACTTTAGTGCGAGATCGAGTATTCAGTTTGATTGATTACAAAAAGATCGTATTGTGTTAAATGTAATACAAGACCAAAACTACAATATAAATCTAAGAACTCGATCACCGAAATGTCTGTTTGATCAGTTTACATAAAGCAGAACATATCTAATATCCTTAAAAGCTAAGGATTATCGAATGTGCTTTTGTAAAGAGTTAGTTATGATATTGTAGTGAGGGTTTTCTTTGAATTTTTTGACCATCTAGAAAGAATAATGAATGTACAAGAGTAGATCTGATTTAAGGTATAGTTGGAATGAAAAGAGTGAATAGTCATTTCTGCTTTATAAAGAAATAATGGAAATGAGAATTGTAATAATAGTGATTGATACTTGACATTCGAATAAAAAATATGATTTCTATTCCAAAATGTATTTTCATGTAGAAAATTGTTTTCCATGGGATTTGTTTCTTTTAGTTTAAGATATTTGATCAATGAACTCTCCACGGTAAACTAGTTGTAGTATATGAAATAAAAAAATCTATACTAAATGAATGATGGACCTCCGAATTTAGTATGCTATTATAGTAATGACGGGGAAGCATGCCATATAACACTTATTTTTGCATCAAATTACGAAAATTGTTTTCGTAAAACGTACCGAACATTATTTATGAAATAATGACTATTTGTCGGTATCGACTAAAATATAGACATAATTATATTTCATTATGAATATTATGAATATTTGTTATGAAATAAAACAATAATGTGTATTTGTTTTCAAAATAAAAGTGATGCATTAGAAAGCATAGAAGTATCTAAAATTATTTACAATTATTTGGAATTATAGACTAATTCGTAGTTTTGAGAAATAATACTATTACATGATTATGAACCATATGATACTGGTTAATTATATCTCAAAGAACTAAGGGCTATACACCTATTTAGTGGTAGCATCATAAGAGTTTATGAACTCGTCGGATTAATACATATAGATGTATGCAATCATAAGTCTATTTATACCAAAACGGTTCCACGCACTTCGTCACATTCACCGATGAGTTATCTCCGACATGGACTTGTGTATTTTGTTGTTTAGCGGAAGATGGATCTTAAGGATAATTTAAGACTAGAGAGGGGTGAGTAGTGTTTTCTAATTTTTATGAATCGTTTTGAATTCTTTTAAGGTTATAATTTAAACAGTGCAATTAACAATCACAGATTCAAACAAAGAATATAAATGCAGTAATAGTAAAAAGGAAAGGACACACTAGGATTTTATATTGGTTGGGAGTTACCCTACATCCAGTCTTGTAAAATTTCCTGTACCGATTTCTTTTTAAATAGCAAAGTCAATACAATCTCGGTTTCATGGCAACGAGACACACCCTCCAGACTTCCCAAGCTCTGTGTAGACTCACTTGATTTACACGAGCCACAAGCACACCCAATTGATTTACACGGGCTACAATCACACCTACCAATATACGAATGTGATTTGATGGAGTTTTACAGACACAGATCGTTGATCTCGAATATAAATGATCCTATAACCTCTTGAATAACACTTTGATCTTATTTGAGTGAGAGAGATCAGAGCGTAGTCAATAGAGAATCAAATCAGTGGAGTTTGAATTTGATTCTAATTGAATTTGAGAAAAATTTAACTAGAATTTCTTTTAGAAAACAAGAGAGTGAAAGAGGAGAGAAAATATAAGAAAGTAGTTACCAAATTTGTGGATTTACCGTATATTATAGAGACAACGGTCATGTCCATTCACGAAGAGATATGACAAAAAAACACTTTAATTCAAATTTGAATTTTAAAATGTACGTTCCATATGTCGACATATAGGGTGAGGGTATTCGATATATCCCTTTACATTTTGAAAAACACTTTATAAAAATTATTTTAAAAATATTAAGGTTTGTGAAATATTTTGATACTTTGTAAATTCATTTAAATATAGTTTATACATATTTTAATTACATTAAAACTTAAGAAAACTTTTTAAAATTATTTTTAGAATATATTAAGTATAAAAAAGATTTTAAATATAAATAATAAAGTATAAGTGAATATCTTTAAAATCAAAGTTACAAAAAATATTATAATATACTTATAGATATTTAGAAATCTTTAAAACTAAAATTATAACAAAGTATAATATTTAAAGTATATTTTAAAACACTTTAAAAACCTAATTTCTCAAGGTATAATAAAATCAAAAAGTAGAAATAATTTAAAAGCTATTTTGAAAGATTATTTTAAAAACAAGAATTCTCTTTAAAAACTATTTTTTAATTTAAGATACTTGAAACTGAAACAAGAATTCTCTTTAAAAAACTTCCTTTTCCGCAAGCATTTTATAAGGCTCGAAAAATGGTGAAACATGCATAAGTGGGATGTTGGCCTTGTCAAATTTTTTTAGAGGAATGGTTTCCTCTCCTTTAAGGTCAACACCGAAATAAGTGAAAACTCTAGTGAGATACGCACCATGAAATATTGTGTTTTCATGCTTAGAAAGATTTTTAGGAAAAATTCATTCAAAATGACTTGAGACCAATTTATGTCGTATTGTCTATAAATGGCGAAAAGAGCTTTGAAAACATTTTGAGTCACGTTACCATAATTACCCATTTTAAGAGTGATACTTTATTGCAAAAGAAGGCTTAAAATTCTTTCTTTTGGACGCAAGTTTTTGTTTTTGAATTCAAAGTCATCATCACTTTCGAAAATGTTGTGGATCACTTCACTGTTTTGAAAATCAATTTGAGAAGTTGAAAGATCCATTCCACTAGATTTGCATCCGAGAATGTAATCCAAAATCTCACAATTTAAAACAATTTGTGTCCCCTTGGAACTACTCCAAGCTTCTCCTTCGTTTCCATCATAAAATTTTCTTTTTGAATTTGCATAAATCATTTTTACTAAATTTGGAATGTTTGCACCAAAAATTAGCACAAACACCCAATGGAGATTTTGTAGAGAAATAAATGAAGAATATAAAATGAAAACAGAGAAAGTAAGCAATTGAATAACAGAAAGTAGGCAATAAAAAGAAGACAATGATTTATAGTGGTTCGGTTGAAAGCCTACATACACTTTGGAGAAAATAACTTTATTAAACACTTGAACTACATAGTACAGGAAAATGGATCGGAGAAAAAACACTTAGTTACAAAGAAGTACAAAGTAACAAGCAGCGGAAAGATCCTCCAAATGAACAATTAAGTTTATATTTATAGGGGAAGATGGTGAAATATCTTCTTGAAATTTCGGCAACGGAGTCTCCAGATCCAAAAGAGGTCATGATATCGATCGTATGTCCTGAATCCTTGAGAATAACGATCGGTGATGATCGTTATATTGGTTTGCTTTAGCATGCGATCGATATGGTGGGATCCACTCTTCAATATATTGATGCTCCTAAAGTTTCATCTGTATTGATTGTAGATTTTGAGATATCAATCGTTTTCCATTGCATTGAACTATAACATTGATTAGGTACGATCCATAATAGGTGAATATGGATCATACCCGATCCATTTTCAACACATAGTGTATTTTCATACTTTTATCGTTCTATTGAATCCGTCTTCTGCTTTCACTCCACCACTACTTCATATTATCATCTATGCCTGATCTTTTGGCTTCGTTGTTGTTAATCTGACTTGTCGATCCCAATGACAGTCAATTTTAACTTTTCTAATTAGTTCGAATATAGCCGAGCCAAAAGGATGGATAACACTTGCCATCTAAAGTACATCTTGTTTCAACATGATGTGCTTTGAATCGATGCAAGTTAGAGTCATCGAAAAGGAATTCATTCAACTTTCTAAATAGTTATCAACCCTTCGATTAACCGCTTTCCTTGAAGAGTCGTATCTCTTTCTGCTTGACATGATGATTGAATGATTTCCATTAGTATAAATTCCAAATTGTTATTTACTAGTTAATTGTTGTGCCCAGTTCCATTGATCTTGTAGACCTCGGTCGCCTAATCCAGTTCTTTCTCTAATAACTCTAGGTCAGAATTCAATTTTTGTCAATTTCAAGAAATCAAACTTTTGGGATACACATGCCCATGTTCATGTACAGTTCTTGTCATTGGCTTCCGGATGTGTTCATACGCCCACGGGACGTTTCCAATTTGGTGTAATGTAATTCAATCGTTTGCATGTTTGCATTTCTTTTATTTTTCAAGATGGATTGGCATGAATCCATCAGGTAAATGGATCATGCTCAATCCATTTTTAATATAGATTGGGCGAAATCTGTTTGATAATGGGTCATATCCGATCATTCTTTCCCCTCTCGTTTCTTTTTATTCAAGAAAAGGATCGGCATACATCCATCACAGAACGATTGAAGCCCGATTGTTTCTTGGTTTGGCTATTTGGTTGAACTGTAGGTTAGGAAGAATGGATCGGCTTAAGGCTTTCATAAAACGAACGTATCCGATCATTTATAGGTTGGGCTTCCATTGAACTGTAAACTTCGATGGTTTGTATCGCACCCTTCATATATATACTTGTGTATTTAGACCATTCTCTTCACTTCATTTCATTTCTTGATCATCCCTATCCGAACCAAAAAAGAAAAGAAAATCCATTTCATCTTCTCCTTTAACATCGATCCACCGAGCCTTTCGATCCAACCCCATACTCATTTTGCAACCATCTCCATAGGTTGACCTGACCCCTTGCTATGCCAACCATCACCACTTCCATCTCCTGCTGATTTTGCTTCACACTCGAATCCAAATCGCCACTGCTTTCCCACTTTGATACATAGGTAGGTTTGATTTTCCTCTTACTTGTTAGGATTTTGTGATGAGATAGTGGGATCTCATTCTAGCTTGCATAATCCAAGTCATGGTGATTCGATTAGTTGGAGCAAAGGAAGAGATTGTTTTCAGCCAATTGTTTCTAATGAGGTGGATGTTGTGAAGTTGCTGACATAGGGGAATAAAATGGAGTTTGACTGGTCGCTATGATGGATGGGTATTTGGAAATATAAAGAGAATTTGGACCGGTCGTTATTTGTTAGGGTTGCTGGTCGATGGATTTTGCACTGGTGCTTCGAGTTTCCAATTGGAGTGAAGTGTGGACCAGAGTCGAAGGTTGTAGAACGATCGACCATGAAACGGTTGCGCAGAAATGATCAGTCGTGGGCATTGGGATCAATCGATCGAACATTAATTTGGATCGGTTTTTGGTTTAACTTGGATAAACATACTTACAAGCCTCAAATTTCAGTCTAAACTTCGTGATGAGCTTCGGCCTTGAATACTTGAATGGTCATACATTACTTGCATATGAAATGAAATGCATATTAGATGTATATGAAAATCGAATTGTGGAACGAACTTGACTAATTCCTTGCATATTTACGTTTGTTACCAATGTATTTGAAGCTCATCCACTTTTAAACATACCACTTGAACTTCAATATGCCAACAACTGATCTCGATGACTAGACCGAACCCATTGCCATTGACGTAGAAAATTGATTGAGATGGTCAGCAATGACGGTCACTCCGATTTAAACCTCGGAGTCTCGTCATAATTATAGCCTTTAATTCTGAACTGTTTTTATTGCATCGCACGACACTACACCGCTCTGCAATAGCACACACTTTGTATGGGGGGAAATAGTTTATTTTTCTAATGATGATTATCTACTGGGTTTAGTAGTCATGGGTTCCAGATGCTCAGGATGTTTAGCTGCCATGTCTTCTGAACAGATTTCATAGCACAACAGTGTGAGTGACAAATCGAGCTCCACAACTGCTTTCGATGAATTTTCCCCCGGTCATCATGCAGAATAACCAGAAAGTTCATGTCCATCATTCGACCTCTTCTCTGTCATTCCCATTCTTCCAGCAGAAGTGATAGACCTTGCTCCTGACACTCTTGAAGACGCTATATTATTGGAAGACCCGGTGGATTCTGTGGCTTCGAAAATTATTAAAGTCTCTCTTCATAGAATCTGTGCTAGAAATGGGATTCCATTTTCTGACATGCGAGTCCCGACTTGGGATGATAGAGCTCATTGCCCCTTGAAGGGTTCACTGCATGCAACAAGTTCATGTGTTGGGCAGGAAGCGTCCTACCCTTTAACTCATTCATCCGAGAAATGTTACATCATATGAGGTTAGCACCAACACAACTGCATCCAAATGGCTATGCCTTGCCAACCTGTACCTACACGGCATTCATGGAGTTTTTGTTCCGCCTTTCAACACTTGAAGATATTTGATTCCTTTTCGCCTTCAAGCGATGAAAGGGAATCCCTTCATTCACATTTCTCGAGTCAGCCAAGAAGTGCCAAATCTTGATTGGTACTTAGAACAAGTTGAGGGCCTTCAAATGCGAGTGGTTCTATCTCGCTGCCCATCCGGGTTTGCCAGACGGTGGTTAGAAGGAAGTGAATGTTACTCCTTACTTAATCTCTTGAGTGCTTATATCTAGGTAGTATCATGAAATAAGCAATTTCTCTGGTTTATGCAGCTTCTTATCCACGACCTGATGGGAAACAATATTCAGACGCGGTCTCGGCACTAAAAAGGGTTCCATCAGAAGATAGAGACATCGATAATCTCCTTACTGATGAATGTATCATTACCCATGGTCTGATGGAAGAGGGTCATAGCATAGGGCTACCAGTCACTACTGGAGTTACAACGGCTAAGCAGTGGGATCCAGATGGTGATGAACGCCATCAAGCTGATCCTGTCGTGCCCCTAATAGAGGGAGCTCAGGTAGCTACCCACAAAGACACAATGACAGATAAAGGTGATGACCTCGACAGCGATGATGCAGGTTCTAGTTTTAGGGCTGTGGCTGGATCTACGAAAACCTCACAGCCCCCTGCTCTCGAAAGAAGAAAAAGAAAGAAGCTCGTTTATAGGTTCCCCAAGAGTCGTCTCTTTAAACAGCCCAAGCTATCCATCGACCTTCAAGTCATTTGGATCATTATGCTTATCAACCTTCGGAACATTTAGACGAAACATTTGAAGCATTATCTGATCTTTTGATATCGGACGACATTGATGCCTTTCATTTTACTAAAACAAGCATTGGCAGATCATAATCTCCTTCTAGAGCTAGAGCTGGAATCCTTCCTACCACTAGTGGAGAGGTTACTCCTTCTAGTAAAGCTTCAATAACTGGTCCATTGAAGGGACACTAGGACACTTACGTTCGCACGTGCTTCACAATATTGCATTGCACTTATTCCAAGTCCTTCAATACTTAGAACTGGTTTGTTCTTTGTATTTCTTTGTAGAAACAATGATGAGGAAGAAGCAATGTTTCAGTCTCTCTAAGAGATATCACGCTAGAATCTTAGTTCTCATTCGAGCTCATATCGCCAAGGTAGTGGTAACGAATATGACCCTAGCTATCGCTCTAACCGAGATCAGGATTACTAGAATAAAGGCGACAGAGATAGGTCATCCCATGACAAATATCGATCCAAATCTAAATCTCCTTCCCCTAAAGATTCTGAAAGGCAACAAGACCGTCGCGATGACGTTCCTCCTATTAACACCTCTCATGGTCCCCCTTCCACTTCAGTCCCTTCATAGTCCGTTGTTCCATCTCATCCTCAATGACCCAATGTGCGTCGGCCTCATGATGTTCACTAACAAAGGTCACGCAAAGAAAGTGATGACACCTAAGTTGTCACCGAAGCTCAATAAGCCGATGCCGCCGCTCGCATGGTCCAACTTAAATTAGATTTTCCAAATGTACGTCTTGATGGATTTTTCTTTGTACCTAATCTAAAGAAAGTTCCTGAAAAAGTCCAGCAAACAACTATTGATTATGTGACTGATATCCACAAGCAATATAATGAGTGGATGAGAGCGGCGGAGAGAATTCCTGAAGTATCTTTGGAGAGAGCAATAGAGATTGAGAGAGACCCAGGACAAGCGGACATCGAAACTATAACCAATGAATTAGAATCTTTAAGGAGCTTACAGGCAAAAGCCGAGAGAAAAGCAGAAACAGCCATCAAAGCCCTTGAAGATGAGAAAGCCAGGTACTTGGCTGAAGTTGAAGCTCTTCATCATCGAAATCATAAACTAGTGCTAGAAAGGGACGCGGCCCAAAGAAGCGCAACTGAGTATAAAAATAAATTCAAGCGTGAATCCAAGGACAAAGAAGAAGCGTAGAAAATCAATCAGGATGCATGTGAGGAATTAGCTACCGTCAGGCTTGAAAGAGACGCAACTGTCGGAAAGGCTAAAGACAATGATGCCCTCGTTAAACGAGAAGTGGAAGCTACGAAAGAAAAGGTCAGGGAGGAGGTTATGGAGGAATTGGATCCACTGCTCCTCCTTTATAATGCCAATGTCTTGAAGTACAACAACTTGGAGTGGCTCCGAGGTAACTACCCTTACCATCTTGTACGCGCTTGGGAGCATCTTGTTCAGGAGGAGAAGGAGGCTCTTGGAACTAAACACATCGATTTGATGAGGTTGGAAGGAAAAATTCTATTGGGTGATGAACCCAAAGTTCTTTATGAAACCCAGCTTATACTCCAAAAAGAGCACGCCACAAACTCTCAACATGAAGCTGGCGAAGGTTCTGGATCCACGTCACACAATGTCTCAGATGACTAGAATCCAGTGGCCCAAACTATTCCCAGAACCAATGTGGACCCTTCTTTCGAGCATAGTTACAATTCGGAGAAGCCGCATATTGCTACATCTAGTGGGCTCTCCCCGATTATAGAAGGAGGTTCTGGTGGCACTCTAGCTCACATAAGAGATCAATTTGAAGAAGGTATTTCCTTAAACTCACATGTCCTCCAAAAAGCAGGATTGTCCCCGGTCGATATATCTAATCTCTTTAGTTATGTTTCCTTAGCTTTAGATCCACTGGCTACAGTTCCACCTCTTCCGAAAAATCTCAATCAGGACCTCGAGTGCCAACGACGGAGTGTTATCACGGCTTCAGAAGCAACCCAAAATGTCCCAGAAGAGGAAACTTTTATGATCGACGAGCACCTGATGGACGCTTTAAGCGATACACGTCAAGAGATTCCTGCTGATGATGACGTTGTGATTATTGGAGCTTCCCAATCCTTATCAAGCCCCTCTATGCAAGAAATGGCACAGAAGCTTGAAACGGACATTGCCCTTGAGGCGAAAGTCAAGCAGGAGAAAATGGAGATCGTTCCCCCTCCCATCTCCATTGTTTTGCCTGGAGAAACTATGGAGACCTCCACTCCTCAGCCAGAATCTGCTCAAGATGCACCTACTGGTTCAACCCAGTCTACTCCTGTTAAAGGCCAAGGAAGCGGGAAGAGAGGGGAGAAGAGGAGTGGAGAAAGCTCAAGCAAAATCTCACCTGATTCCAAGAAAAAGAAAAGGAAGCTGAGGAGGAAGTGATTCTTCACATGCACTCATGCTCCCAAGTCTTTTGATTTTTTGTTGGCCGAATTTGTACGGGGTCGAATACCCGTTTTTTTATTCTTTTACTCTGAATACTTGTACTTGATTTTCCAAGCTTATGTAAATAAAGTTCTTTTATTTTTATCGAACTCTTATGTAAATTTTATTAAAGTAGTTGAGCTATTACTTTCCGTTCAATGTATTTGTAATTTGTTGCTCATTAATTCGGAAAATCATCCATTAATTCTTACTCAAGGCCTCCATATGGTCGTGGCCTTAAGTTGTATCAAACAATGGGCTCATGCCCTAGTGCTACACTGTCAGATTCAGTGGTTGGAGTTATTATACTTCTGCTCCCAGTCCCGAGTTAGCAAAGATAGATTATGGATGGTCGAACTCCATCCTTAGCGAGTTTATACTCCTCCTGTCGATTTCAGGTAAGAGTTTATGGTGCAGTGAGTTGTCGAACCGCACTCATATCTGTCCAACTTGTGTTTATACTCCAGTCCTCCCTCTGGAGACTTAGAGTTATTTCGGAAAATAGTTGGACCATACGTTCAATAATTGATTGATTTGCCCCCAAATCTGAGGTTTGACTTAGCGAGCGATCGATCATGTCACGATCGCTTTTGATTCATATCTGTCATATTATTCGGTAGGATTAACTTGGTCATCGGATGGTTGAGTCACATCCATTCCTCATTAGGTATTCCATCCATCGAGTTATGAGCGAGAATCATCAAATGAATGGTCGGACCATATTCATTTTGTTTAGTTCAGTCATGAATTTGTGTAACCGGCCAGCACCAAACTCTTAGAACCCGCTCGGATATGTCAATATTAGTTAATCGGGTATTGCAGCTAACATACAGTGCTACAGTAATCACATATTATGGAAATCTCAAACTTTTATTTTCCAAATGGAAAGAAATGACATAGTCTGCCTTATCACATATCTGGAAAACCAAATTCTAAAACAAATTCGAAAATTAAATACAACTAAATGGAAAAAAAGAGACAGTTTGGCTAAAGTCCTATTAAGTTTCAAAATACACCAAACATCCTTGCCAAAAAGGTATGTAAATTAGGTCCCTAGAATTAAGTTATTGAATAATTGCATACATTTACGCAATTATTCAGTGAATAATTGCGGACATTTATGCAATTATATCCAAAATTGCAAACATTTCCATAATTATTCACTAAAATTTTGTGGAAATTACCATAATTTTTCAAAAAATTGCGGAAATTTGCGCAATTATTCATAGAAAAAATTATGGAAATTTCCATAATTATTCACTGAATAATTGCAAACATTTATACAATTTTTGGATATAATTGCATAAATGTCTGCAATTATTCACTGAATAATTGCATAAATGTCTGCGATTATTCAGCAACTTAATTCTAGAGACTTAATTTACAATCTTTTTCTAGGGAGGAATTTTCGTGTATTAAGTTTGATTTTAAGAACCTAAGCCTAATATTCACAAAAATAAACTAACTGACCTAGTGTCGTAGATGCTCACTATTCCACACCCTTGGGAGTGTGATGCCATCAACAATAGCTAACTTAAAATTTCCCTCACCAAGCCTCTGTTCAATAACATATGGTCCTTCCCAAGTAGGATTCATCTACGACAGGATAGGAAAAACCCGTTTCAAGACGAGATCGCTGATTTCAAAGGTCTGTATTGGACTTTAGTGTTGTAGTATCGGGCGACTCGATGTCGATGTGTAGCTGCCCTTAAATCAACTACTTCGCGCTTCTCATCTACAAAGTCTAGAGATTATAACAGGTGATCTCTATTCATTCTAGGGTCATAGTAGGTCACTCGATGAGAAGGGACTTCGAGTTCAACAGGAATGACGGCTTCGGAGCCATAAGCAAGGGTGAGTGGAGTATGGCCAGGTCACGGACTTGTGGGTGGTTCTGTAAACCCATAATGCTATTGGGAGTTCATCCACCCACTTTCCTTTAGCCTTTTCCAAACGCTTCTTGAGAATGGAATTTATGATTTTGTTCACAGCTTCAACTTGTTCATTTGCTTGAGGGTGAGCAACTACCGCAGATCTCTTCACAATATGATGCCGACGATGGAAGTCTTTGAATTCAACACTGTCGAATTGGGTTCCATTGTCAGTTACAATGGTTCATGGAAGGCCAAAACGATAGATGATGTTCTAGACAATAAAGTTGATTACTTTCTTTGTTGTGATCATGGCTAAAGGTTCTGCTTCGGTCCATTTGGTGAAGTAATTAACTGCAGTGATGGCATACTTCGCACCACCTTTAGAGATCGGTAAGGAACCGATAATAAGTATGCCCTATATGGAAAATGGCCATGGACTGACCGTTTGTGTAATTTCCTTCGGTGGAGGTTTCGGAACTTTCGCATACATCTGGCACTTGTCACATCGCCTAGCATAATCGGCAGCATCTCAGTTGACAGTCGGCCAATAATACACATAACAGAGTATTTTCTTTGCTAGGATTTGCCCTCCAGTGTGATCGTCACATTCCCCTTCATGAACTTCCAGACTCATTTTACTTCATCATGAGCGATACACTAACGCACGGGAATGGAAAAACCCTTTCTATACATGACTCCTTCCTGAATAATATATCGCGAAGCCTTACGGAGGATTTGTCGCCTTTCATTCCTCCATTCGGGAAGGACTCCCTGTTGTAAATAATCTTTAATTGGGGTCATCCACGATCCCTTCTTGGGCTTCGTCTCTAGTATCCAGTCAATTTCTATCTGTTTTATGCTCAAAGCATCTAGTACTTTGACTGGAACCAAGCCCATTTGTTGTGCATCTCCGGTACTAGCAAACTTTGCTAATGAGTTAACCTCTTTATTTTGATCCCAGGGAATGTGTGTGATGTCATAATACTCAAAACCAGTCAATAGCTCTTGGACATGGATAAGGTACAGAGCGAGTCATTGTCCTTTAGCTTGGTAATCTCCTTGACTTGGTATGTTATCAACTGTGAATCACAAAAGATTTCAAGAGATTTTATCCCGAGTTCTCTGACAAGTTTGAGTCTAGAAAGGGCTTCATACTCAGCTTTGTTGTTTGTTTTAGGGAAGTCAAGCTTCAAAGCATAGAAAATTGACCGATCTTCTGGAGTTACTAGCATGATTCTAGCTTTAGAACAGTGATCATTGGATACTCCATCCATATACGTTTTCCACCGAATGGTAGGGGCTCCTCCACTTTTTGGAAGATCATCTTGTGCAGTGAATTCTGTTATAAACTCCGCTAGTGCCCATCCTTGGATGGCTCTTCGAGGGAGATAAATGATGTCAAATTGGCTCAATTTGATGTTCCACTTGAGTAACCTTCCAGACATCTCAGGTCGCTACAGGATCCGTCGTAACAGCTGATCGGTGTAAATGTTGATGGGATGAGCCTAAAAATAGGTGCAGAGCTTTCGTGAAACAATCAACAAGTAGTATGCCAATTTCTCTATCTTCGGCTAGTTCCTTTCAGCTCATGTTAATTGCTTACTAACATAATAGACCTGTCTCTGGATCCGATTCTCCTCACGAAGTAGCATGGCATTTATAGCATGTACTGACACGGCCAACTAGATATATAAGTCTTCATGACCCACCGGCTTTGACAAAATGGGAGGCCTCTATAAGTGGTTCACTAAAGCTTGGAATGCATTTCCATAATCCTATGTCCATTCAAAATTTCTTTTCCCTCTCCTAATCAAATCGAAGAAAGGAATGGATTTATGGGTAGCTCTGGAAATAAATCGACTTAGGGTGACAACCTTCCCATTTAAGCTTTGTAATTGTTTGATAGTCTTTGGTGCCTGAATGTTGCGAATTGCTCGAATATTCTTGGGATTAGCTTCGATTCCTTGAGCATTGACGATGAAACCAAGGAACTTTTTTGATGCGAACCCAAAGAATATTTTAGAGGGTTGATCTTCAATTTGTAATATCGGAGGATATCGAACATTTCCGCTAGGTCTCTAATGTGGTTGCTTGATCGTCATGACTTCATGAGCATATCATCCACGTATACCTCCATTGTCTTTCCAATCCAATCTTTAAACATTTGGTTGGCTGGACGCTGATAAGTTGCTCTAGCATTCTTCAATCCAAATGGCATTACCACATAGCAATACAATCCAACGTCGTTAATGAAACCGGTGTGCTCCTGGTTTGGGATGTGCATCGTTGAGCTCAGGCAGTGCAGCCTTGGTCTCTCTAGGCTCCTCCTCGTCATCCCTCGAATTTATGTCTTCATAAAATCGACTGTGGCACCCGAGCCAAGGCCCAGGCACTGGTTGTCAATCTTCGGTGGTTTGGATGCGGAGAAACTTTTCCACACCCTTACCTTTCTCCTTCCTTTGAGCATCTCTCAACTCAACTACATAGTAGGCACGTCTGATCGCCTGATCACTATGCACAACTCCAACATCATTATCAAATGGGAACTTCAAAGTCAAACACCATGAGGCAAGAGTTTCCATCAGCTAGGGTTGGTTGGCCTAAAAAAACATTGTATGAAGAGTCAACATCCAAGACAACAAATGGAAACATCTGCACTCTCTTGCGGTCACCTTCTCCCAACTCTATAGGCAATTCAACATATCTGACAGCTTCGGTCACAGCAATGTTAAAGCCATGAATGCGGGCTTTAGACGGTTTCAAATCCTTGGCTTCCATCCTCAGCTGATCATAAGCCTTTTTGAAAATTATATTTACGGAACTTCCACAATCAACCAAAATCCTCCTCATTAGGGCAGGGCCGATCATGGCTGAAATGACCATTGGGTCGATCGTCGGTGCCTCTACCTTGTCTGCATCTCTGTTTCTGTACACAATGTCGTTTTTCATCGCACGTTGTTGTTTTGCAGTAGCTCTATCTTCTGTACTCGAATAACATTCAAAATTCATATGCTTGATCGCGCTAGCATAACACTCCATCTCATGCCAACTCTTATCAACTATATGCGGTCCTTCGACAATTGTATCGATCACTAACCTTCCACCAGTCTGCGTAGGCTCCTCGGCCCTGTGCAGCACTTATCCTCGGTTGGGGTCGGATGTCCGCTGCTCGCCATCCTACTAGACTTTAAGCTGTTATTTTCTTTACCGAATCAGTTTCTCGGTAACATCTTGGAGATGCCTACACTCATTTGTGTTGTGGCCATAATATTCGTGGAACCGGTAATATTTTCCAGTCTGCATCTACTTCTCCATCGATTCCCTCGGAGGTGGTTTCCTATATTGCATGGTATTGCATGTAGACAAATAGACATTTTCTAGAGACGTATTCAGCACTGTGTAGGTATCATACATTGGAATCCTTGACTTTCCTCTTCCAGAATCCCTCTTTTGCTCATGGTTCCTATCACCACCTTTCTTTTGCTGATTCAATTTATTTTAAAATTTTACTTGAACTTTTTCGGAACTCTCCCTGGACTGCTTCACTACAATGTTGCTTTGCACTCCCTCTCTACTCGATCAGACAATATTCTTCTTCATAGAGCATCTAGCTTTCTCTTTCCTTATATACTGAGCTGCTTTGGCAAGAAACGCTCTAATGTCGCGGGTGGTTTGCCATTTAACCAATCGCCAAAGTCAGATTCTGGATCAATACTTCTTCTTACCGCCATCAATATTGAATGGTCATTCGGATTGCTGACTTCTGTGATAGCTGTATGAAATCTCTCCAAGTAATCTTTCAGCGATTCTCCTAGGTCCTGGATCACACTTGATAGGGACATTACAACTTTGGGGCGAGTTGCATGCATACGAAACTACTCCACAAACTTTGTTGCTAAATCGTCAAATCTAGAGATTGACCGTGTGGATAACTCGTAAACCACATCGTCGCTATGCCAAAGAGAATGATAGGAAAACACCTACATTTTATGGCATCATCAGCTCGTGTGGAGTCCATCATCCATTCATATCTCATGATATGCTGCATGGGGTCGGTTTTTCCCTCATAGGCCGTCATTTACGGCATGCAAACCTCCTTAGGTACTCTGCGTGTAGGATATTGTCAGTGAATGGAGCATGGCTTCTCGATATTCCTCAATCATCATTGGTCAGGCCTTGGCTCTCCCTTACTAGCAGTCTAACCATAGCTAACAAGTCCGACATATGGATAGTTGGAGCCAAGCGGTGGTCACGCTCCATCTCACGTGAATGGTCCGGTTGATATCTATGGGTCGTTCCATGCCTTCTCGGCTCAACATCCTCTTGATGTACGTTCACATCACTGTCATTCCCGAGAGGCAACAAGTTTGCATTCACCTGAACTTTAACATCCAAATTGAACGCTGCATCACCAGTGTGTGCTCTTCCTGTTACCTAATGTGACCTGCCTTCAAGAGTTGGATCGATGCTGACCATTCCAGATGGATCGGTCTGTTTGGATTGATCGGGTGATGGTGGGTCGATGTTTCAGCATGGTATCCGTCGGTTCTGCGATGTGTGCGCCTGTGATAGTCATCCGATGAAGTCGAGCTTTTCGACGCAGTATAGGGAGTTTGCTCCCTCCTAGTTTTCCCACATTGTTGATCCCTGAGTTGATACATTAGATCGATATTGGCTTGAATCTGCTGGTACAACTATCGGCGGCTATCCGTGAGCTCTCCCATTAGATTCTGGAAATCAGCTCTGGTGATGGAATCGGCCGGATTCTGGACATCTACTGGATTAGCAGCATTCACATTTACTGGTAGATTGCTCGGGCCTCCTTGCTGGATGCTAGAGTTCTCGTTTCCTTCTACATTTTGAGAGATAGATCTGGTGTTCCTAACCATTGTTGATAGTTTTCCTTAGACTTTTGCAAATCCGAATAGAACGAGTAAGCTTCTTGAAGATAATTATGGATCTCTTTAGGGGATTTAAGCAATCTAGTAGCGGTAAAGGGATCCAAATAGAGCTAATAATCTTTCTTGTCAGTGAAAGCACCAAAATGTTTGCATCGAAAATTGAGACAAACACCCAATAGAGATTTTGTATAGAAACAAATAAAGAATATAAAATGAAAACCGAGGAAGCAAGCGATTGAATAACATAAAGTAAGCAATAACAAGAAGACAACGATTGATAGTGGTTCGGCGTTGAAAGCCTACATTAAATTTGGAGAAAATAACTTTATTAAATAGTTTAATTGCTGAGTACATGAGGATGGGTCGGAGTAAAACCCTTAGTTACAAAGAAGTACAAAGTAACAAACCTCTAAATGAAAAATCAAGTCAATATTTATAGAGGAAGTGGTGAAATATCTTCCTGAAATTTCAACAATGGAGTCTCCAGATCTAGAAGAGGTCATGATATTGATCACGGGTCCCAAATCCTTGAAAATAACGATCAGTGCCGATCGTTATATTGGCTTGCTTTGGCATGCGATCGATATGGTGGGCTCCACTCTTCAATATATTTGTGCTTCCAAAGCTTCATCTATATTTGACTTGTAAATTTCGAGATATCGATCGTTTTCCATTACGTTGAACTATAACATCGAGGCGGTACAATCTATAATAGGCGAATATGGATCGTACGCGATCCATTTTCAGCACATGGTGTATTTTCACAATTTTACTGTTTCGTTGAATCTGTATTCTGCTTTCACTCCGCCACTTCTTCATTTTTTCATCAATGCCTGATCTTTAGGCTTCGTTATTGTTAATCTAACTTGTTGATCCTGATGACCGTCGATTTTAACTTGTTTAATCAATTCAAATATAGCCGGGCCAAAAGGCTAGATAACATGGATAATAAACAAAATCATTTTGAGAAACATAGACTAAACCAAGAATTTCGTTTTGCAAAAAAAGATTAAAAAGATCATAAGTAGAAAAATCTTCAAAAATAACAAATCTTCCGAAAGAGACTTTTCCGAAAGACATATACTCTATATAAGCTTGCATGGCTTCTTTGTCATTGAAAAAAAGCCTTTTGTTTTCTTAGAAGGCCTCATGGTTGATGGAGTATTGCTTGAGGATGCCATTGAAGGATAGTTTGAAGATATAAGAGAGTTAATGATTTTTTAATTTGAAAGTGAAAGTGAAATGAATGGATAGAGGTAGAGTAAATAAATAGAGAATCAAAGGACACGTTCTCTGGTCAAGAGACATCATTTCAGAACATAGGGTTTGGTGAAAAGGTGGAGGAAAATTCAAAATTTTGAATTTGAAATTGAAATTGAAATTATGCTTGCATATGTCGACATATACTTGTAGGGTAGGTTGACATGTAGGTCGAAAATTTCAAAAAGAGAAATTCAATAAATAATTCCTATTTATCTATACTTATAATTATCTTATAATAACTATTTAATATATACCTTACATGATTAAAAAAAATATTTTATATTATTTTTGTTTAATATTTTATTAATATATATATAATATTTAAAATACACACACAATATTCATCCAATAGGTTATTCTTAGCAATCAACAATAATCAACAACAATAAAATTCAAAAAATTTATTTAAATGCGTACCTATTTTTGTTCCATTTTTCCAGATTTCTCGTTAATTATCGTAGTGGAGCACATATTAGCATTCTCTATATTTGGTTCATTATCACTTGAGGAAGTGTCTGAATTATCTAGTGTTGCAGCATAAGTCCTTCTACGTTTTCTCTATGAATCAGTATTTGGTGTGTTTTTCGGTTTCTCGGGATGTGGACAATCTCTTTTTATATGGCCAGATTCATTATAGTTAAAACATCTAACATCATTTCCACTTCTATTTCCACTTCCTTGATTTTTATTATCATATCTCCTGAGATTATTCATCTTCATGTACTTCAGAAATTTTCTAAAATTTCTTGTCATGAAGGCGATTTCCTCATCATCATCATTGTTTGAGTCCAAATCATCTGTTGTGGCGTTAAAAGCAATGGATTTCTTCTCAATTGCCTTTCTTTCTCTCCTGGTCTACATTTGCACTTCAAATGACAATAAATTGCCAATTAACGCTTAAATTTTCAGAGTGCTAATATCATTAGCCTCTTTAATTGCAAGAGTCTTTTAGTTCCATTCGGAAGTAAGTGAATTGAGGATTTTTCTAACTTGATCCTCTTCGGAAAAACTTTTACCAAGTACAACTAGTGAATGAACCATATCTTGAAATCTACTATACATATCAGAAATGGACTCATTTGGATTCATTTTAAATAATTGAAACTGATTAGTTAACATTGAAATTTTGGTTTGTTCGACTTTGCTAGTGCCCTCATGTGTAACTTGCAATGTTCTCCATATTTCAAATATAGATTTATATATAGACACTCTACTAAATTCATTTCTATATAATAAACAAAACAAAACATTCATGGCTTTAGAGTTACTTTGTGCAACTGCCTTTTGGTTAGCAGTCCAAGTTGAAAAATTAGTCTCAGGCTCAGTATACTCATTTTGTGTGAAGTTCCAAATATCTAGACCAACAGACTGTAAATAAATTTTCACCCTACCTAACCAATATGTGTAATTACTGTCATTAAAAAGTGAGGGTCTAACAGTAGACTGTCCTTCCACAAAGGAATTACCAACAAGTGGATTAACAGTGCTACTAATAGTGTTGTTAGCCATTAAAACTTTTCAAAAATCAAAATTATGAATGCTTTGAAAACCAATGCTCTGATTACAAATGTTGTTTAGCGAAAGATGTATCTTAAGGCTGATTTAACATTAGAAGGGGGTGAATAGTGTTTTCTGATTTTTTTAATTCTTTTCAAATTCTTTTAAGATTATAGTTTAAATAATGCAATTAACAAACACAGATTCAAACACAGATAAATAGAAATGCAGTAAAAGTAAAAAAGGAAAGAACATACTAGGATTTTATATTAGTTCAGAGTTACCCTACATCAAGTCCTGTACAATTCCTTGTACAGATTTCTTTTCAAATAGCAAAGTATATACCATCTCGATTTCAAGGCAACGAGACACACCCTTCAGACTTTTCGAACTTTGGGTAGACTCACTAGATTTACATAGGCCAGAAGTACACCCACTTGAATTTTTGGGCCATGAAGCACACCCAATTGATTTATATAGGCTACAATCACACCCACAAATATATGAGTATGATTTGATAGAGTTTTACAGACACAGGTCATTGTTCTTGAATACAAATAATCTTATAACCTCTTGAATAACACTTTGATCTTGTTTGAGTGAGAGAGATCAGAGAGTAGGCAATAGAGAATCAAATCAGTGGAGTTTGAATTTGATTCTGATTGAATTTGAGAAGAATTTGAGTAGAATTTCTTTTAGAAAACAAGAGAGTGAAAGAGGACAGAAATATAAGAAAGTAGTTAACCAAATTTCATTGATTTACTCCTTATTTATAGAGAAAAAACAACCATGTCCATTCGTAAAGAGATATGACAAAAGGATACTTCAATTCAAATTCAAATTTTGAAATCCGTGATCCATATGTCGACATATGGGGTGAGGGTATGTCGACATATCCCTTTACATTTTGAAAAACACTTTATAAAAATTATTTTAAAAATATTAAGGTTTGTGAAATATTTTGATACTTTGAAAAATCATTTAAACATAGTTTATACATATTTTAATTATATCAAAACTTAAGCAAACTTTATAAAATTATTTTTAGAATATTTTAAGTACACAAAGGATTTTAAATATAAATAATAAAGTATAAGTGAATATATTTAAAATCAAAGTTATAACAAATATATAATATACTTATAAATATTTAGAAAGCTTTAAAACTAAAATTATAACAAAGTATATTTTAAAACACTTTAAAAACTTATTTTCTCAAGGTATAATAAAATCAAAAGGTAGAATAATTTAAAAGCTATTTTAAAGACTATTTTGAAAACAATAAATCTCTTTAAAAACTATTTTGGAATTTTAAAATAGTTTAAATTGAAAATCATTTGGAAAGAAAAATAGAGAGAGAGAGAGAGATCAAAGACGTGTTATCAGGGTTTTAACAAAAATTCTATGACTCTATAACTTATCTAGGAAATCTTGAGTTCCTCGGTACTCATAAGTCTTCAATCTCTAACTCTTAAATCTCTATATCAGCCTCTCGAATCTTTACCTGATACTGTTGAGTCTTCTTAATTAATACATGTCTAATATTCTGCACTATATACTATATATAACTTGATAAAAACATTAGTATCTATATTTTATATAATGTTATCTATATTTTATATAATGTTATCTATATTTTATATAATGTATAATGTCATATGGTTGTTGTCATCAAAACTAATGCCTAAGGTACTAACAGATTTGATACACATGTAGTATGTCTATGGTAAACTCATAGAGTATAAAATAGAAGTAAATAAAATAACATGCGATAGAAATCGTCCGATTTGATCAAATGAGTGAGTATATTAGAAAGGGCTCCAAATGTACCTAAAAATGAATAAAGATTCAATCTCAAAAGTTACTCTATATGTGATGGATAATGATGTATCGATGAGGTGTAATCGAACTTTTTTGGACAAAGCATGATTAATGATGAGTGAAGTTGAGTTAATTTCTTTCTATAAGGTCATGTACTTAAGACTAATACACAAGGTTAATATTATTTCATCTAAACAATAGTTTACAAAATCATACAAGATAAGTGTTTTTAAGATACCCCAACATATGATAGGCCAAGGAGTTGGTAGGTTGTGCAAGTCAAAAGATTGCACCTAATAATTGTTCGTGAATGATCTTGTATGAATCTCCCCAAAAGAATTTTGGAAAAGACTGTCATTGGATGACATATTTATGTTTTGAACATTATTTTTGTAAAGTAAAACCTAATCAGTTTTATAAATAAAAAATTCATAAAAAGTTTATAAATACCTATTCTATTGCACTTAGAATTTATTGTTGTTTCAAGAAATACCAACTTCATTGTGAAGGAATTTCTTTAAGGAATTATTGGTAGTAAAATGGAACTAGATATGATCCATAGATAGAACTGATTAAATGAGATGAAATAAAATTGACTAACCCAAATGAACACATCGCATTAGAGTATCTAATAAGTATTCCCACATATTGAAGAGAAACTATGAGTTTCCTATTAATGTCGAAAATATATAATCTTCGGTTGTTTAATTTAACTAATAAGAATGTTGACTCTATGATACTGTATGATGTGCAAATCTGAAACGATTCCAAGTATGCTATCAAAATATGACTTTGGTTGTCGTAACTGAAGAGTCTGATCCATCAACCGCAATTGTGTCTTTATGAGCAAGACTAATGCAGTTGGATTTAAATGAGCAATGTTGATAAGAGCAATATTGCAAATTTTGATTATTGAAATTAGTGTAATAGATTCGGTATTCAACTTGCTCAAGGTAATTCAGATTTTCTCACAAAATTACCACTTAGTATGAATTTATGTTTGGTACATATGTGTTGAAACGGAAAATTCTAAATAATGATTTAGAGTAAACTGTTTATATATAATACCAAAAATGTCTCAAAGTCAGTAGGAGTGATATTGAGTTTGTGACCTTTTGCATATGATCTAAGAAATGATAGAAAGTATCATTTTATAAGCATCAAATTGAAAAAATATTTGATAGAAATATCAAACAGTTTGATTGTGAATCAAAATGAAGATAAAGTGTGTGCTCATAAGAAAGAAAGTTGAAAGGTACATTGATATTTCTAAACTAGTAAACCACGCGCTATTGACTTTAACGATGTACTTGTGCTAAAATCAACCTTAGTTGTTTTAATACTCAACTTTAGATTGTAAATGATGTCTTTTATAGTGAGTATAAAAGACACTAGGAATGTCCCAAATCGATATGCAAAGATACCTTATTAATTGTTTGATACGGAATGTTGAGATGAGTTCCTTATACATTGGCAATAGGAATAATCATATATGTTATGTTTTCTAAGATATCATGATTTGTTTATGTATTTGGTACATGAAGCAAATATCAAATCCAAATTGATATCACTAGATGGTTGTCTGAAGTGTTCTCGTGTATTTATGAAATACTAGAGAATTGTTTACATAAACAAAAACTCCTTATGAAAGAGTGTTCAGACTCAAACTTCATAAGTGATATTGAGTATAATACGTCGATAATAAATTCAAGTTAAGAATATTTCATTTGGAAGTGTTCCAAATGAAAAACTATAGCCGATTTAATGTAAAATGGCTATGTACAATACCATGAATAGCGCTGCAATAAAAGCAATGTATATAAATATATAAATCCACAAATTTATAACTGAGGCGATTCCTAATGTTGAGAATCCCTTAACATTATTATATGATAACACCGTCACGATATAGTTTGTAACAAAACTTAGAGCTTGCTATAAGTCGAGAGGCATACTCCGAATTGTTCCACATGATACAATAGTTTATCACTGTCGGAGAGAATTGATTGACATAGTAAATAATTGAAACATAATAGCATACCCATTCACTGAGGGACTGACCAATTGTTTTTGAGAAAACCGATTGGAGAAGATGGAATAAGATTCCATAATTGATCCCAAGTGCAAGTGGAAGATTGATAGAGTTAGGGGTATATCATAGGGCCAATTATGTTATTTGTTACATATATCTAACTCGTTGACCAATCTTGTTCGAAATAAAGGTATTTTCTTTCTATTATATACTAGATATAATGTGTTATGTTAATTAGTTAATTTAATTAAAATTTTATTTAATAGAAAATGCATAAATGGTATGTTTTGTAATAGTAGTTACAAAGCGTTGTAACCGTGAGTAATTTATCACAATAAAAATAAATATGCCATTTTAAATGTTCCTACTCAAGGTGCATCGAGACTGGATATCGATGTATCCATTGAGATTAGAGTATGTAATGCTCTCCAAATGTTGGACAGTGTATTATTCATGACTGCTGTGGTATCTAGGGGTTACATACTGATAGTTATTGGATAACTATGGAACAACTCACGCGATAGTTTTCTGTTGGTAAATATAACTAAGGTCAAACAGAAAATATCGACAGTTCTCTCAACTTGAGAATACTGTGGATCTTCAATATGAAAGCTTCGCTTTGATTATAGTCAAATCATATCATGGCGTCCATCGAGTGACTATAGTTAAGTCAAATGGAAGTATTGGAAGAGAAGCACTATTCAAGAGAGGATTCGTCTTCTCAGTTATATGGGGTTAGTATCACGATTGACTCATGTAAACTCAAGTCAAAGTCTTTGGTCAGAGCATTTCGATTAATAATAATTGTTACTATTGAACCAAGGACTTTGTGTTTGGACTATAGAGTTGAATTGGAGGATATTGGAATTTTAACCATTACCAAATTCCATAAGTCCAAAGTGATGTAGTTTTGACGAAGAGAATTGGTGTAAATAAATGTCGCAACCGGGTAATGCTTATTAAACTAGAATTGGATTTTATCGAAACTGAGTAAGCGATAAATTTGGCCATAATGTCACACCACCTGCTAAGTGACGTGTGAACAAAACATTCGAATAGTTCGATGTTAGTCGCTAACCAAATTTACACCCAAGAGTCACACAACCGAAATGATGAATTCTCTTTAGACCAAACGATTTAATTAGTTTATATTTGTTATAAAGTAATTATATTAATTTATATTTATTAAATATTAATTATGAAATTTGAATATGATTTAAGAAAAAAAATTGTATATATTCATAATAGTTATGAATCAACCCATGATGATTAGAGAAAAATGGGGCTAGTTTGGCTAGGGTTAGAGGCAACTACAACATAGGATTAGCGATTGGAGATGTGTGGCTAAGATCTAGTGAGAAACTTACATAGTTTCCTTCCTTATTCTACCATTATAAATACTAATCTCAAAACCCTAATCAGACGCTAATTCATTCTTTTGAGCCGCCATCTCCTTCTTCTTTCGTGGCTGCAACTTTTCTATAAATTAATCCCAAAATATCAAATCCAATTCAATTTAAAACAAGAAGCTATTTGATAGTGAAAGGTCATCAATTCTAAACTAGCAATCTGATGGATCAAGGAATTTTAGAGAAAGAGAATTCATTATTTCAACATGGACTTTAGGGCATTTATTTCGGGTAATGTTTATTTATATGTTGATCATATTATTATATTTTTGATTTGTTAGTCATGTAAACTTATCTTCATATAATAGGAATACTTGGTTTTGGAGCTTTTGAAATGTCTAGTATATCTTTTTAACTTATGTTATATGATAAGGGTACTTTGGTAATTCATAATCACCACTTTCTTAGGCAGTAACAACAAACTTGCTTTTACCACGTCAATTCATAATCTCAATTCTTAGCCTTTTCTCCAATAACAAATTCGTCATTTGAATCATGCCAGTAGTTACGAGACCACTATCCCCAATATAATCTAACCCGAGTTTGTATTTCCTCACGTTTTCGGTTTCTCCCTCATTTACTTCCCTTATTTTCTTCTCAGCTTACTTTCCTCATGAATCAAGTGTTGAAAGAAATTAAAATTTTGCAACAGTGACTACAAATTTTATTTACATGATGACATTCATTATGATACCATCAAAGGCTACAAAACATAGAACTTAATAATCTTTGCATTCACTCGGTACTGGCACCAACAAAGGTCCAGATTCGCTATACTTTAGCATATATTGTGGTCTAGGCATTCACTATGCACTGGCACCAACAAATTTCTAGAATTCGCTATACGCTAGAATATGTTGTGGTTTAGGCTACTTTTTGGAACAGCTAATTTGGTATTAACTTTATGTCATATCCCTTGATTACTACCACAGTTGAATGTATACTAATGACTTATAGGTTTGTGGTCTTTTTATGCGTACACAATGAAGATGTGTATAATATTAGCCTAGGCAGCTTTCTCATGTTTGTGCTTATGTTCTTTAAGAAGTTGATTCCTATTCAACAATATTTTGTGAATATGCTTTTATGTACTATTGATTGATTAACACAAAACATGACAGATTTTTTAAAAACACTTTTTGGAAGTTTTTAGAATTGGAATGTAAAAACAAAATGCTTGAGAAATAATAAATGAATATCTTGAAGAAAAGGTTACAAAGTTTAGGTGAAGGTTGCAATTATTGTTCAGGATTTTAAGGTTCTCGCTCAAGGATTTTTATAGAAAAAAAAGTAAAAATTATTAGTCTTGTGTGCACTTTAAACCTGAATCATAATGGGTTGTAGGATGTATAATATCTTTATGATTGTCTTGGTTACCTAGACAAGGAAAATAAAGTGATATACAAGAACTAAAAAAAACCAATGAAAATGAGACACTGACTCAAAGTTTGAATAAAACGAATAAGTTTTAGATTTGAAACAAAACCTTTATTTCAAATAGAAAACATACATAAAAACACTTTTATGTAAAGAGTAATGTGGTTAAATGTCATAATGCATGTAGTTTATACACAATGAGATTAACTACTTTTGACTTGGCATCATAATATGTTATCTTTAGCGATTATTTTGTTTGCATTGCAAAAAAAAGTACTATTTTTATGGAGATAATAATATGGGACAATTCGCATAGTAGATGGGAGATGCATGTGGTTGTTACATCTTGCTATGTTCCATCCATATACTACTACATACTTAACATAACTTCCTACTTTAACTTTACTTCAGGAACTCAGGAAGCATGTGGCATCAGTATGGGCACATTTAAATTGGCCATTGCGGCCGCTGACCACACTAGAAGGCACCTGTGACTTGAGAAATATGCAAACAATATTTTGCATTGTCACATGAAATCTCAAGTGTTATTAGATATAGCTTTTAAAACCAAATTTTGTGGAACTTGGTTTAGTGGATACTTGGTGATAGCTAACACTAATATGGAAGGTAATATCATCATCCCAATCCCATGGGTTCTTTAGGATATGTTGTGCCTGCTAATACAACAACCATTCAAGTGGTTAAAGAAGACAATGTTCTGAAGTTTTAGGGTTGTGTTTTTTAACCTCTTAATGGACTGAAAATTTGGCAAGTTTGTGGGAAGGAAAAGGAAACATGCAGTGGGTAAAGAGACAGTTATAAAGCAGAAAAACAAGGGAGTTACTCAAACTGTATCTATAGGAATTGAACAGGAAAATTTGGAAGTATGTGGTGTTTCTTCTTAGTTTTAAGGCTTACTTTTGTGCGATGTGCTGGACTCGGTGAATCGATGACCTATGTTGGATGTGAAGCATATGTACTATCAATTTCATGGTCAAACTAGAATTTTCTTTCTGTACTAGACAAACTTGGTTGTTACCGGATCCGATATGTGTAGGTTTACAACTACTTAATGGATTATGCTAACAAATTTGTTAGAATGTATGATCTTAGTTCAAGCTTTTTGCTTACATGAATTTTTGTAGCCAAAATACACAGAGAAAACCAAAACATACGTCAGTGATGAGTGTAAATAGGATTTTAAATAATACTCCAACACCATGAATGAGGCTTTATATAAATCATTAGTTTGCAGTCATACTAAAAAATACATATCATACCTCTGGACCTCTGGATGAGCACAATAAAACTTACTAATTAATGCAGCTTTCTTCCCTACCCATCTTTCATATAGGATTGGTTGTTTGTAACTAAAGACTCATGTAACTAAATAGTCATATTCTCAAAAATAAGTGGCAACCCAAACAAATCAATGGCAACCTAAAATTAATTGCACTAAAAGGAAGTTAACATACGTTTATCTTTGCACGTCCAAAGGACGTGCCAAACGTACTAGTGTATATAATCAGATTATTGTTATTTCATTAGTTAGGTGAGATTTTTGTATGTATTGTTGTTGTCACAATAGAGAATGGATATGTGTATAAAATTTGAAGATCTAGTTCATGATTTATGTTTGTAATCTGAATGAATATTAAATAAATTTTAGTTTAAAATTATATATGTTTATACATATATATGTATTAATTTCCGATTTGATATTCACATATAATTTGAATTAAAACATATGTGATCATATTTAATGTATAATATTGATTTGAAAATTTCCAAATGCATGTTTATGTTTATTATGAAATATAATATTGATCTAATTCAATAAATCCATATAAAATAATACAGTTTTTAAAATTCAATTATATATTTTTTAAATTAATTCATTATGTCAGGTGCCTTCGAAAAAAGTTTCATATTTTTTTAACTTAATTTTATATTTTTAAAAATTAATTTAATTTCGTCCTATTATCAATTATTTAACTAAAATATCATTCTAATTGAGAAAATTCCAGAAATTTTTCCTAAGCCTTAGAATGTGTTTCCAAATTTCTAAAAATATAAAAATTGAATTTTATCATATAATTATTTTATATTAATTTATTATGGCCGAAACTGTTCACTTCATAATATCTTATATATAAAGCAAATACTTCCTCCAGTGAAGTCTTTTTCGAATTGCCAAAATTACATACTCTTTCTTTTTGCAGAACTTATTTGCCAACAAATATATATGGGTACAATTGTCTTTGCCCAAAAAATTTCGTATCACCCCATGTTCCACCACTTACCCACTTCCTCCTCACGTCACCATCCCCAATTTCTTTTCCTTTACATTGCATCCTCAATCAACAACGGTGGTCAAATAACTGACCAAATCCAATCCGTAAACAAATCTACTTCACTTTCCCTCAACCGTAGATCTATTTCTTCCGCCTTCTAAAATTTTTCCTCGTGTACACATCAGCAATCCACCAAAAAATGGGCGCTTCGCAAATCTGGGTTGAATTGATGATGCAGGGACCCGACCTATAATCTATCCAATCTTCGTAATCTTGCATCTCCTTTCCAATCTACTTGAGTGCCGGTTTCAGAAATCGGCGTCTTCGTTCGCGATTTGATGTATTTCTGTGAGGTCGCGAGTTGTGAGTAAGTTGTTTTCTTTTATTCTAAAATTCAAACAATGCTTATTTTAAGAAGTGTTGCACTTGAATTTTTTTTTGACTGCATATAACGTGTTTCGTATATACACCATTCATGGATTGTCGACAATAATCACTAATTTTGTCGATTTTTGATACCTAACTCTATTTTACGTCAAATTTGGGTAAAATTTGGAATAATGCTATATAGATTCTGATAAAAAAACATTTCTTTTTCCCTAAGTTATGTCCTTTATTTAGGTTATACTGAGTATAGTCAATCCTTTATATTTGTTCACTTAACTGGATGTTGCTGGATCACTACATTTAGTACCTTGACAAGTAGTTTCAACTTTGTTAAAATATCAAGACTTATTAAAGTGCACAAAAATTGATTATAATCACACTATAACCTACTTTGGAAACATATTTGAATATTCATATCTACTCTAATTTATCTATTGTATTTAACGGACAACCATCATAGTTTTATGTTTATATGGCACAATACTGATAATGGATGCAACAACAAAAAACAACAAAGCAGTGAGATTGCACTATGTTAATTGCACAATCCCATGAAGATAACCCATGTTCGCATTCATAGTGTAGTTGCTGCTACTTCATGACAATGTGTCGTGGTGGATTTTTAACCGCCACTATATTAGATTGTTTGATTTAACAAGTATATACACGGTATTGTGTTGTGTATGAGGTTCATGCCTACGATGGTTCGATAAAGAGATATACAATCAATGCAAATATTTATCTTCTGATTTTGCTTTTGGGGTTAGCTTTGTTTGAGTATATTGTTCTATACATGAATATTAAGATTTTTTTATAAAAAAACTGACATGCACCCTTTTTTCCATACTAAGGTATGTAAATTATCAAGTTTGGTCAAACTGAATCCAATACTTTTTTGCGTTGTAGCTATATCTTTTGAATTTGCTACATATATGTTCTTTACTACGTTTTTTTTTGAAAAACAGTAAATAAACTATTTGGTTCTATATTTAATATTATTTCTCTTTTTAAAATATAAGGCTCTTTGTATGTTTGATTATTCTTTCTATTCATAATGTTGCACAATTTCAAGTAGAGCATTTGCATTACTTATTCTTTTTATTTTTGTTGAACGTCTAACTTTGTAATCAAACAACTATTTCTAATGCTTATGTTAGCTATTCATGAGAAATCATTCGTTCGTTGTTTTTCTTATTGAATATAGCCCAAAATTCAGTATATGCTTCCTTTTGTGAATATTTGTTATATTGCCACGTTAATTTTTGTTACCAAAAAATAATTGAAAAAATTACTCATAATGATCTTCAAAGTTTTAATTTTTTTCATTCCCTGAATATGTTAGTTTAATATATAATTTGTAAATTATCGCTGAAGCAATTTAGAGGTGCATCGAGTCATTGATGCAGCAATTTAGAAACAATGTAATTAAATGGACTTTTTTCCTTTGTCACAGTTGAATTCAATGAACTTGGGAAGCCTACCGGTCAAAATTCAAAGCATTTGTCTTCTTACCTTGGCACTTTAGCAAGGAAGATGATTCCTGTAAACATAAATCATTGGAAGAAAGTTGATGGTAAACTGAAGAACAATTTATGGACATGTATTCAGGTATGATAAGTTATTCCCACTTGCATGTTATGCTCTAAGATTCTATTATTTTAAATTCCAATTGCACAATATCACTTTACTGACTATACATGCTGATTAAAATACTATGTATATGTAAAAGTTAGAAAATATTTTATACTTCACTGAGTATAAAATAATAAAATGGACCGATTCATTATTATTTTGTACTTCATCGAGTATAAAATATTTTATACTTCACTGCATAGCTTCACAACTGCTTTCCATATCACCTTAGAATTATCGAGGGATAAGTATCCATATCCGTGTTTTTGATTTTCTCACATTGCCTCTTACTTTAGTGACCACGCCTGTTATTTCATACCGGTAGTTAAAGGCTAAATATCATACATGTAAAATATAAGGTATTATGTGAGCTCGCTTTAGGTTCTGAAATCTATTAAAATTTGATTAAAGAATTTATTTTGAAATCGGTTATTGAATCGATGCTTTAATCCAGTTCCTACGGTAGATAATGACAGTAACATACCTAATGCAATGGAACGTCTTTTCATCATATATATTTAAGATGGTGTTTGAAACATTTTTTAATATTTAGAGAATATTAGAATATGAGAATATTAGAATATGAGAATAAGTAGTCGTTCATTTAAATATTTATGCAATTTGACATGTTTTCATCATGTTGTTAGTCCTTTAGCTTTATTCTGCTCAGCCTAATTGGAATTAAACATTTTTTTCAGTTTCTCCATCCTGAAGATAGCTGCTAATAATTATCAATTCAATATTCATGTGCCATAACCTTCACAGCATGGTCATGGTCGAGGTCTTTATGCTTTTCATTTTTCTTCGTTAGACGATAGCATTTAAATTCCTCTCTCCTATAAAATACCCACGTAAACATACATTGCTAGCTATTTCATTTCATGATTTTGTGTTAAGTTGTTTCATGTTTTTCTTGCTCAATTATCTTTCAATAAGTTTGCAAGATTAACCACTGAATCTAGAGCAATTTGACTAATAGCTTAATTACACACAAACACACACACACACACACATACACCAATTTCCTTACTTTCCCAACAAATCCTCTTACAATTATTTATGCTGCTAGCCACTACACATGATGTTCCAGATCTGTTCACCCACCTTTCTGTTCAAGCCATCCTTAATGCTTTCGGCTGGAAGGTAATTTTGAATTTTGCATGTATATTGGCTATATAATAGGTTGGATTTTCTTCACTTTTGTATTGATTGTTAAAGTTTATGTGCATCTATGTAATCTTATATGTTATTCACAAATTTGTCAATAACTATTAATAAGTATTGTAGGTCGATGTCAGGTACATTTTTTCTTTGCACAGAAGAATTTGGTTATAGGAAATCGAATTGTCTATAAAACACTGTCCAAAAGGTAATCTTTTTGAGCTGATTTGATTTACACATGTAGCAGAATTCAAAAACTCATACAGTAGAAATATTCAGTGGGTACAAGTAAAAGACCAAACAAGAGGAATTCGGGGCAAAGTTGCATTCAGATCCGGGAAATTATTTCTTCTCTTCATCTTCATAAAGGTATGGTTATTCTTTTTATTTTTGTTGAACGTCTAACTTTGTAATCAAATACCTATTTATAATGCTTATGTTAGCTATTCATGAGAAATCATTCGTTTGTTGTTTTTCTTATTGAATAGAGCCCAAAATTCAGTATATGCTTCCTTTTGTGAATATTTGTTATATTGCAGGTTGATTTTTGTTACCAAAAAATAATTGAAAAAAATACACATAATGACCTTTCAAAGTTTTAATTTTTTTCATTCCCTGAATAAGTTAGTTTAATATATAATTTGTAAATTATCACTGAAGCAATTTAGAGGTGCATCAAGTCATTGATGCAGCAATTTAGAAACAATGTAATTAAATGGACTTTTTTCCTTTGTCACAGTTGAATTCAATAAACTTGGGAAGCCTATTGGTCAAAATTCAAAGCATTTTTCTTCTTACCTTGGCACTTTAGCAAGGAAGATGATTCATGTAAACATAAATCGTTGGAAGAAAGTTGATGGTAAACTGAAGAACAATTTATGGACATGTATTCAGGTATGATAAGTTATTCCCACTTACATGTTATGCTCTAAGATTCTATTATTTTAAATTCCAGATGCACAATATCACTTTACTGACTATACATGCTGATTAAAATACCGTGTATATGTAAAAGTTAGAAAATATTTTATACTTCACTAAGTATAAAATAATTAAATGGACTATTCATTATTATTTTGTACTTCATTGAGTATAAAATATTTTATACTTCACTGCATAACTCCATAACTGCTTTCCTTATCACCTTAGAATTATCGAGGGATAAGTATCCATATTCCTGTTTTTGCTTTGCTCACATTGCCTCTTACTTTAGTGACCACGCCTGTTATTTCATACCGGTAGTTAAAGGCTAAATATCATACATGTAAAATATAAGGTATTATGTGAGCTCGCTTTAGGTTCTGAAATCTATTAAAATTTGATTAAAGAATTTATTTTGAAATCGGTTATTGAATCGATGTTGTAATCCAGTTCCTACGGTAAATAATGACAGTAACATACCTAATGCAATGGAACGTGTTTTCATCATATATGTTTAAGATGGTGTTTGAAATATTTTTTAATATTTAGAGAATATTAGAATATGAGAATAAGTAGCCGTTCATTCAAATATTTATGCAATGGAACATGTTTTCTCACTTTTGTTCTTAGTCTACATAATTTTTGGATCACAGTTCAATTCTTTGACTTAAGGAATATAATTTTTCCCTCCTATTCTTTTGAATTTTTTTGGTACATTTTGGCTTATAGCTTCTATTTGTTTACACTTCCATTGGTCATCTTAATGTTAGTTTGACAACTTAGACTGTGTGTTAAATTATTATGAGATTTTTTTTCCTTTACTGCAACTGGCTTTTTCATTTTACCGTAAGTAACATTATTAATCTTTAATATAAAAAACTGTTATATATGAAATACTGATACGTTAATTTAATAATAGTGTAATGCTACTCCTTTAATTCATATAACTTACAAAACGTTTAATCAAATGCTTATCATAATTAGTGGAAAATATTTAGTAAGGACCAAAAAAGTTGTAGTATTTTAGTATTGCTTCCTATGGTAGATAATGAGAGTAACATACCTAATGCAATGGAACATGTTTTCATCATATATATTTACGATGGTGTTTGAAACAATTTTTAATATTTAGAGAATATTAGAATATGAGAATAAGTAGCCCCTCATTTAAATATTTATGCAATGGAACATGTTTTCATCATATTGTGACAAGAACATTCTGTAATATATAGCAGGTAAGTGGTGAGAAAGGAGTAGAGCAACAATGATGAGTCCAGATCAGTGGCAGTTCCGTACAATGTGCGATTTTACACACTTAACCTATTTTGTCCTATGTGCGATTTTATGGATAAAGTCTCTGGATATACAAAAGGTTTTATACATGGTTTTTCATACATATACTAGGTTTGTATATGCACAAAAGCTTTTAGGTACAATAGCTTTGCACGTGTTGAGTATATGAAAGACTTGAATACAGTGGATTTTTAGATGTTTCAGTGTCAATTTTTACATGCAAGTTCTTTTGTATAAGTATGTATGTGGTTTAAAGTCCAAAATCTATTTAGTTTTTAACTATCAAGTAGTTCTACATATATATATTGTATATATGTTGGCTTTGAAAGAATGAAGTCCTCTACCTAGGTGACTTTATGGTTCATATATGTACGTAAAAAAATTTCCTACAACTCAGCTTTAGTTAACATAAAATATCTCTTATAAAACGTTTTTAACTCCGACATCAACTTATTGTTAATGCCAGTCTCCAGCCCGGAACAAGGAAGAGAGAAAACAATTACGACAACTATACTTATTACTTACAGTTTGCTTTCACAACCAGGGTTTCGAAATACCAGTTCCTTCTGCGCACGTGCATCGCACGTGCCAAAGTACTCGTGTGTATATATATATAGAATATTAAAATCATTGTAACTTCAAATCTGATATTTTTTCCAACTAGTAAGTTATAAAATAAAAAAATTAAATTATTATTATATATACCTATATACAAATATCTTTATTGTTATTTATGGTACAATATACATAATCATATAAATAAATAAATACTTTTTGTAATATTTTAACGATAAAACATATTTTATACATACACAAATATATACATACAACATACACAAATAATCATTTGAAATTTATAACTATATGTTCATGCACATATTTGACAACTTACAATACATATAAAAAAAGCTAATGTGTCCGTTGCGATATAAATTCCAACATTTATATACAGGCATGTTATACCCTACACGGATTGCTATGTTACAAATGCACACACATATATATGTATATATGTATATGATACATATATATGTATGTATGTATATGATACATACATAAATATATATGTATGTATGTATATTTATATAAGTAAAACCAAAATTAAATAAATCTCTAACTACAATTTGTAAATTTAAATAAAATTCATGATTTTATTTAAACTAAATTTTGAAATGTTTTAAATGAATTTAGACTTCATATGCCCATTATAGATCTAAAATGGTAAAATCTTTTTAAATTCATTCATTTCTTCCGCTACGGGCTAGCCCAATTCCAACGAATACAACACCTACAAGTTTCCAAATTTTTAGCAATTTTTTCCATCTTATTGCATTTCTCTTCTTGGGCTTTTAATTAGCCAAGGGAACCTTGCCTCCAACCGCCACCACAACACACGACCTAAGATGCCACCACCGCAATCCACTATAGCCATCATTGCCCGGCCTTCCCCCTCTGGTCATAACCTACTGCTACCATTTTCCTTTCTTCTGCCTATAGCATGCGCATACACCCATTCACACAACTTTTGCTTCTCCCCAATAAGCACGCTCCACCACCTGTTCACAACCAAGCCCGTAGTTCCAACTTACCACCTAGCTTCACCAACCATCGCACTCCACCCTTCGCCACCACCAGCTCTGCCTGCACCTGCCTTCGACCGTCCCTCCTCTGGCCACCGTGTGCTACTGCCCACGTTTTCCTCCTTTTCTCCATTGTTCCATGTGAACACTGCCTGCACCACCCACGTCAACAACCGCACCTCCACCACCAAAGACTGCTACCTGCCTCTGATGATTCCTTATGACTCAACTACAACGTTGGCAACTCTGCCTAGACCAGCTGGCCCGACCATGAAACATGAAGGAATCCGTTTATTACCAAATTTTTCTAACCAAGTCACAGCCACAGCACCATCTCTAGCTCAAGCAATCTATATTTTCGGAATCCCTTCGTTAAGACGAACAAACTCAAATCATCAAAACCCATTTCTAATCTCCTCCTAAAATCACCCTCTTTATCGGATCTGCTATTTTCGACCACCACGATAAGATCTAGGTTGATCAGAGGGCATGGTAGCGTAGTCCTCGAAAAAATAAGAGGACCTAGATTTTATTTCCTCGGAAACGATGATGAACTGATCGAGAAAGAGGAAGAGAGGAAAGTTGGGAGGATGTGTTTTCATGGAGGAGAAGAGGATATGTGAGGGAGAAGGAAATAATCCGACCAGGTGAAGTGGTGAAGTGTCAGCAAGTATTTATAGAGAACATGGTAGGGTTAGGGATTGTGTGTGCCCTCTTTTCTCTAATTTTTTGAAATTTCAACGCACGTTTTGTGCTCGTATGACTTCTAGAAATATCCAATTGTGACAATTCTTCGACCACAAGAATCATTGTATTTTTCCAATTTCAACGGCACAAGTTTCATCAAAATCCGAGATTGTGCCATAGGATGCTATTATGGATAATTTGAAGTCGTGTACGGACTACTGAAACGTCCAATATCGAAAAAATTTGACTGCACAACTCATACACTCTCTCCTTGACCAGGGACATTTCATGTTCATCAGAATTCTCTACTACATAACTATGGGTATATCGGCGTAATACATGTAACTATCGAAAATGCCAGAAATAAATTTAGGGTCAAAATTGTCCGATAAATTACTATGGGCCAAAAATGTCAATACTCGACTCAAAGTTATAGAGTCATATGGCCCAATATCAATTTAAAATAATATTTTACGATCCTCTGATACGTAAAATACGGGTCATTACAATCTAAGTGGGCTAAATGTCATAATTGAGGGCAAAAGTTTGAGGCATAATTTGTGTAAACAAAGCATATTTTGAGAGTTGCCTTATTAGAGAAATTTATTACTTCAAAATAATATTGATGTTATGCATAGTGAAAAATGTTTTTGAAAATATATTCAATACGGTTCTCAATGTAAAAGGTTAAATTAAAGATGATTTGAGATCAAAATGTGATATACAACTTTACTGCAAACAGCCCAAACTTGAGCTTAATGAAGATAGTAGGAACTTTAAACCTAAATCATGTTATGAGCTAAGTCATGAAAATTGTAAAATTCCGTTGAAGTGGGTGAAAAGCTTATGATTACTATATTACATTTCTTCAAATTTTTGTAGATGCATCGATTTAAATAGTATGAGAATGAATGAAATGAAAACTCACGATAGTCATTTATATTTAGAGAACCTTTTTCTGATTCCTTTCAAAGAGTCTCTTCCGCATGATCTTTGGTGCGTTAAAACGGAGCTTAGTTATGCAAAAAACGTTAAAATTGTTACGAATTGAGAAGCTTGAGATGACCATACCAGAATTAATCTACAAGTTGGAAAGAATATTCCCTTCAAGTTTAATTAATCTAATGGAGCATCTACTATTACATCTTCCTTTCAAAGCCAGATAGCGAGGACAAGTTTAATACGGGTGGATGTATCCGTTCGAAATGTTAGTTATAAAACTGATATCATACTGATACATATTGTAATTTCCAACTTTTCTTAAACATATTACTTTAGCTACCTAAGACACTTGAAGAAAAAAAGTGACTAATAAGGCATGTGTGGAAGGATCAATTAGTAATGCCTACATCATGGAAGAGGCGACAACGTTCTTTTCTCATTATTTTGAGGATCATGTAAAGAAAATTAATAGAACTAAATCACGTAATGGTCATGCATGGAAGAATTTTCCAATGGTTGCTCACTATCCATATTTAAAATGAAGAGCGTCCTTATGGATGTTGAAAAAAACATTGGTTGAACAATGAAGAATACCATGTTGCTCGAAGTTACTTGCTTCTAATCTACAAAGAAGTAGAACCCTTTATAAGGTAAATATAAATATTATTCATGTTGAGATTTTACGATTCAAATTATGTCATTTTGAAGAGAGTTATGTGTACTTTACTATGGAAGAGACCGGAGGTCGATCGGAACATCGAGGAGGAAGTTATGGTTACCGCAAAGGGGTAGCAGTATGTTGTGTAAAAGCAAGGAAAGTAATCACGTGTGCTCATTATATTTTAATATGGAAATGCATAAATTAATGGATTGCGCTTGCATGAGATGACAAGGAAATAAATGCATGCGCACATTATGGAATAATATATATGCAAAAGGATATGCATATTATTTCTTTCTCGGTAAACACATTGCTTTGGGATTTTTTTTTCCATCTTTGCTAATTAAAGGAATGAGTGAATTACTTGCTATGTATGCACCATTTGTTACCATTGTAACTTGCCTCCATTATCTTCTTATCATATCTTGGTAATTTAATCGACGACTCACATGAATTTGCACTGGCTACTTATTGAGGGTAGACTTCATTGTAAACCCATCCTGGCATTTAGCTAGCGATCTCCTAATAGAGTGTCTCTTCTTGTTAACCCTAATTTAGGGCTTTGGTTATGTAAACTTTTATCTTATAACTCTCTCATGTCTAATAAAATCTCTCTCCTTTGGATTAGACGACACTATCATGATGATACTGGAATCAGTATATGTTTACGCCAAAATTGGTCATAAACCCCAAATATCGTGAAAGCACCCGTGTATGAATACAAATCAGCAAAAAATAATCATAGATCTAAGTACTATAGAGAATAAAAATGAAAATTAACCAACTTAGAATGGAAAGGAGTAGACAGAGACACAAGATTTATAGTGGTTCGGCTATCTCCGGCCTACGTCCACTTCAAAAGTTAATCTTTTATTGACTTTTCTCGCTGGTTACAGCGGATTACAGCAGTAAGTTTCGAGTACAACAGTGAAGTTTGAGTACAATGTTGATTTCAGCAGAGTCTAGACGTTGAAGAATCAAAAGTCCCTTTTCTGTAGGCTTTGGGATGCTATTTATAGGCGTAGGCTGCAAATATCTCGCTCAGATCTCGGGAGACCTCTTCCAGCACGTGTGTGGGCCCACGCGATCGATCCCATGTGATTTGCACTCGGTTCGTGATCGATACGAACCAATTTTGTATCGATCAAAATTTAACCCAATCGAGTCGAAATTGAGCAGGAACATTCTTTAGGTTGTACGTAAGCTCCTGAGAAAATTTGGTAGCATTTGGACTTGTAGATTGTGAGTTATGATCGATGCAAATTCGGGTTTTATGTACGCTGTTTGGTTCGTATCGATCGGAACTGTTTTATTCGTATCGATAGTCTTGCTCTATTCGTATCGATAGTCTCTGCTCTGTTCGTATCGATAGTCTCTGCTTTGTTCGTATCGATAGTCTCTGCTTTGTTCATATCCATTGTTGATGGATACGAACAAGGCCTTTCAGCGGATGGATATGAACAGTCGAGGCTTGATGGATACTAACAAGGCCTTTTAGCGGATGGATACGAACAGTCGAGGCTTGGTGGATACGAACAAGGCCTTTAATTGGATGGATACGAACAGTCGAGGCTTGGTGGATACGAACAAGGCCTTTTAGTGGATGGATACGAACAAGGTGATTGCTGAAATTGCATCGATCATATCTTGAGCATACGAACTCTGATTGACTTGAAATTCAGAACGTTGGCTTTTATAGCTTTTTTAGTCTCGTTATATCAATTGTAGCTCAATCCGGACTCGGATAAAATTTACCGATATCCATAGTAGACTTGTGTATTAACGATCTCCAGGATGAACTATCCTTGGTTTCCAATCAAGTTCTTGGTGTCACGGCCTTGCCAAAAGGCGGGATAACATTTGCCCCCCAAAACATGTCTTTTGGTAAAAAGAGTGTTTTGAATAGTTTCAAATCCAATGTCGTGAGTCCATGTTTTATCCATAGCTATAGTGTCCTCAATCAAGTTTATGGCTATTAGAAGCTGAATCGGTATCCATTTCAACTTGTGGAAATCAGTAATCAAATCCTGTGGCCTCTTTGGACCATTGACGGCCACTTCGGATCCTTGCTAAGTCCATTCCAAACTTAACGATCGAATAGAAAGATCCTATCGCGCTCCGGTGCTGCTTTCTATCCCTTGCACTCTGGCCCCAGCGAGGGCATATAGCGATGTCTTGGTCCTCCTAGACCGATCATAGCCTCTCCGGGCTCTTGCTGGATCCCATCCTGTAACTCTCCGGTGAAGGGGAAACAGCGTCGAGTGAGCCGATCCTGTCGCTTTCCGGCAAAGCCGCAACACCCCCTACACTCTGGTTCAGCATCCCTGGAAATTAAGCGATGTCATGGCTTGAATCCTAGGCCGATTGCAGCCACTCCGGGCTCTTATCGAACCCCGATCCAATCACTCTCCGGTGAATGTAGAACGACGTTAAGTGAGTTGATCCTGTTGCTCTCTGGCGAAGCAACTCACTTCTTGCACTCCGGACCCCGTAAAGCAATTTATTTCAAATTGACTTCCAATATTTATCCTTTATCTCTCCGGTCAAAGGTTTATTTTGTGAAATTCAAGTTCATTTATTAAATTCAAACTCCAAATGTTCAATCACAAACAAAGGAAAAATCTAGATACTGCCTCTCCAAGCAGAGTGGTTTATTACCATCTCAGAGCATGCCTGGGGATCTCTCAGGTTCCCTTACATGTGTAAGTGGAATAGTCGTTTTATTTTGAAATCAAATCTAAGAATTTTATGTAATTGACCAAAGTTCAAGTCCTGAACTTGGCCCTTGACATCATGATCAATTGATGATGAGTCATGATCCCGATTCAAGATTAGTTCTGTTGGATGCAGGCAGTAGTTGCTCAGGTCCTACGGCCGCTGTCCGATTTCTCACGTATTGTGGCAATCTACCACTTCTAACATGCTCTTCCACCTCATCCTTCAAATGGCGGCATTCATCAGTAGTATGCCCTTCCAGCTCATGGAATAGGCAATACTTTCCACTTCTACGTTCCCGTTCTGTGGGATCTCTCCTGGGTGGTTTCCGATAGGGGAGCTGCCCCTGAGTCTCCCTGTAAATCCATTCTAGGTTTGCCGTCAAGTCAGCGTATTGTTTGAATCTGGGTTCTCGGAATTTCTTCCATTTGTCAGGACCATCGTATCTATCATCTTGCTTCCGCTTTCCTTTATCTGTTCCAGAATGTTCTTTGGAGGTTCCTCCGCCTTGCACGACGTTTATTTCCTGCCTCTCGGCGCGTGAATCCTCTAGCCGAATGAATTTTTCAGCTTCATGATAGAATTCTCCAAGGTCTTGTGGTGGATCTCTCGCTAAAGAATCCTTAAATTATGTACCTTCCGCAACTCCTGCTACCGCCGCCATCAAAATCATTGATGGATCTGTGCGATCTACTGAAGCCACGGTTGCATAGAATCGAAATAGAAAATCTCTTATGGACTCTCCGGCCTTCTGTTTAATCGACGCTAAGGTCATCACACTCTTGGGTCGTGTCACATGGACCCTAAACTGCCTCATGAAGCGTTCCACTAGCTCGCTCCATGTTCTGATTGATCCATTCTCTAGCTGCCTGAACCAAAGCGCAGCCAAATCTGTCAAATATAGAGGGAAACATCGTGCCATCACTTCCTCGGATGCCCCCAGCACTTCCATATGCCTGATATATCTGGTAATATGCATGGTCGGGTTTGATTTTCCATCATAAGCTTCCAGCGTGGGTAACTTGAACTTTGGAGGATTCCTTGCATTTCTGATATTCGGAGTGAACAGACTCCGAATAACTTCCTCTAAGCCTCTGCTCGGCAATCCTCCCATCATAATCCGTCGCACTAGTCCAGCCATTCGTTCATCTCCATCATGGGGTTGTCTCCTTAGCATATTTCCATCCTACCCCTTATGTCCCGAAAGGTATTCTGGGTAATATTCTTCATGTCTCTCATTCACATTGGCGTTGGCTCTAGCTTGCTGAGCTCCATCTATGGGTCTTCCTATGTCAGATCCCGAGGGTCTGCCCCCAAGTCCTTGTTGATTGCCTTCATGCCCTGCATTCTGATCTTGGATTTGACCTCCATTGGTCTCTGTAACTCTAGCTCCTTGTCCTATGTTTGCAGCCACTATAGCCGGTCCAAGGTTCTGGGCTCCGGCTGCTCTCATCTGCTCAAAGAAGCTCTGCATCGTTTCTTGTTGGCTCTTCAGCAATCTTTCGTGCATTGAATCCATCATAGCCTCCATCTCGTCCCTAGTGATGTAGATCGAAGCTTGACCTGCTCCAGCTCTAGAAGAGGCCTCTTGACTTCCCCCTTGTTGGCTTCTTTCTCCTCTCTGTCTCCTACTTGATTGCCTTGTCATAACTTTTCAGATCTGAATCCTTAAGCCTTCAAATTCAATATCCAAGTGGTAGAATCCCTGAATTTAGTTCTCAGTGAAAGCACCAAAGTGTTTGCACCAAAATTGGTCACAAACCCCAAATATCGTGAAAGCACCAGTGTATGAACACAGATCAGCAGTAAATAATCACAGAGCATAGATCAAAGTATGTAGAGAATAAAAATGAAGATTAATCAACTTAGAACGGAAAGGAGTAGACAGAGACACAAGATTTATAGTGGTTCGACTATCTCCGGCTACGTCCACTTTAAAAGTTAATCTTTTTTTGACTTTTCTCGCTGGTTACAGTGGATTACAACAGTAAGTTTCGAGTACTATAGTGAAGTTTGAGTACAATGTTGATTTCGGCAGAGTCTGAACGTTGAAGAATCAAAAGTTCCTTTTCTGTAGGCTTTGGGATGCTATTTATAGACGTAGGCTGCAAATATCTCGCTCAGATCTCGAGAGACCTCTTCTGGCACGTGTGTGGGCCCACGCGATCGATCCCATGTGATTTGCACTCGGTTCGTGATCGATACGAACCAATTTTGTATCAATCAAGATTTGACCCAATAGAGTCGAAATTGAGCAGGAACATTCTTTAGGTTGTACGTAAGCTCCTATGAAAATTTGGTAGCATTTGGACTTGTAGATTGTGAGTTATGATCGATGCAAATTCGGGTTTTATGTAGGCTGTTTGGTTCGTATCGATCGGAACTGTCTTATTCGTATCGATAGTCTTGCTCTGTTCGTATCGATAGTCTCTGCTCTGTTCGTATCGATAGTCTCTACTTTGCTCGTATCGATAGTCTCTGCTTTGTTCGTATCCATTGTTGATGGATACGAACAAGGCCTTTCAGCGAATGGATACGAACAGTCGAGGCTTAATGGATACGAACAAGGCCTTTCAGCGGATGGATACGAACAGTCGAGGCTTGGTGGATACGAACAAGGCCTTTTAGTGGATGGATACGAACAAGGTGATGGTTGAAATTGCATCGACCATATCTTGAGCATACGAACTCCGATTGACTTGAAATTCGGAACGTTGGCTTTTATAGCTTTTTTAGTCTTGTCATATCAATTGTAGCTCAATTCGGATTCGGAAAAAATTTACCGATATCCATAGTAGACTTGTGTATTAACGATTTCCAAGACGAACTGTCCTTGGTTTCCAGTCAAGTTCTTGGTGTCACGGCCTTGCCAAAAGGCGGGATAACAGTATAACTATTGCGCGTATCTTTTCTTCTTTACAGTTATTTACTATTTATTTGGAGTAATAGAATAATTGTTGTTAGATTGAGTGATGTTCAATTGACAAATCAAGATCTTGTTTTTTTTTCTGCATTTGTGCAATTTTTGCACAATAGATTGGTATCAGAGCAAGGCGATTTATTTAAGTTTGTGCATCAATGGTTTCTAGAAAGAGCGGTAGATCCGGTGGTAATTATGCTATTACTCATTTTGATGGAAAAGAAGATTTTGGCATATGGAAGATTATTATGAAATAACACAAATAATATTCATTTCATGATAGTCGGCCCATTTTAGTTATCGGCCCATTTACTATAGCGTGCATATATACAAGTGTATCAGTTTTTGCTTGGTGACAGTCTTCTTTTCTTTGAACTTGAATTCATTATGTTTTACTTGCTTTCTGATATGAAGAATAATAAATGGTGATTTCATATGTTTCAAATCTGATTTCTATATTTCCGCAAAGTTGATTTCATGGTATCAGAGCCAGGTTTATCAATCTAGGGTTTCGGTTTTTCAGATTTCATATCTCTATTCAGATCTATCAGATCTAGGATTTCTCAAGCTTTACCATGACCGAAAATAAAAGCTCAGCAATGATCGATGTATTACCAATCATGTCAAAAATAACATATCGGAAGCTAACTAACTCAAACTATCTGGAGTGGAGTAAAACTATTCGACTTTATCTCCACAGTATAGATAAGGATGATCATCTAACTAATGATCCTCCAACAACACAGGAACCTAATGATCTGATTTGGTTAAGAGAAGATGCAAGATTATTCTTACAAATACGAAATTCAATTGATAATGAAGTGATCAATTTGATTAACCATTGTGAATTTGTAAAGGAGTTGATGAAGTATGTTGAATTTCTCTACTCTGGTAAAGGAAATTTAACTCGGATGTTTGATGTATGTAGAGTTTTTTACAGAGCAGAGAAAAGAGATCAAACTCTCACCAACTATTTCATGAGTTTTAAACAAACCTATGAAGAATTGAATGAGTTGTTACCTATGAGTACTGAAATCAAGATTCAACAACAACAAAGGGAACAAATGGCTATAATGAGTTTTCTTGCTGGATTACCATCAGAATTCGATTTAGCTAAATCACAAATCTTGTCTGGATCTTCAATCTCTTCACTTCAAGAAGTTTTTAGCCGCATACTTCGAACTGAAAAATCATCTACCTCATCTAATAATAATGTTAGTAATAGTGCCTTGATTAGTTCAAGTAATAATCCTACTACTTATCACAATTCATGGAAACCACCACCAGATTTCAGACCACCATGGAACTCCTCACAACGACCAGAATCATGGAGACCCCCACCAACACAATCATGTAGACCTCAAAGAAATACGTGGAGACCAAATAATAAGATCTGTTCATATTGCAAGAAGCCAGGCCACTTAATTTCTGAATGTAGAAAACTTCAATACAGTAATCAAAGAAATCAAGGAGCTTCTAATGCTAATAAAACAGTGCTCATGACTGCTGAGGAATTTGATAAATACTCAAAGTATCAAGAATCATTGCAAAAGTCATCTAGTACCTCTTCATCATCAGTATCAGTATCTACTCTAGCTAATACAGATAAGCATACATCTAAATGGGTTATTGATTCTGGAGCAACTGATCATATGTCGGGTAACTCTAGATTATTTACAGATCTTAAAATGTATGAACATGGTCAAGCTGTTATTTTGGCAGATGGATCTCAGTCTAATGTCCAAGGTACTGGTAATATAAACATTTCACCACCATTAAAATCTACGTTATTCATACCATCACTATCTTATAACTTGATGTCAGTCAGTCAACTAACCAAGAGTATGAATTGTAGAATATCTTTCTTCCCTGAAAAATGTGTCTTTCAGGATCTTATGATGAGGCAAACTATTGGTAAAGGATATGAATCTGGTGGTCTCCACATTCTGGACACTTTACCGGTAGCATGTTCTAGTGTAGATTCAGCTATCAAAATTCATCAGCAACTTGGTCATCCCTCTCTTACTCTATTCAAACACTTATGCCCTCAATACAATTACATTTCTACTCTTAATGGTGAACCATGTCAATATGCTAAACTTCATCGTAGTAGTTCTAAACCTAGAATAAATAAACGTGCAAGTGAACCATTTGAACTTGTACATTCAGATATTTGGGGACCATCATCTACTGTATCTAAATCTGGTTTTAAATACTTTGTAACTTTTATAGACGATTATTCTCATGCTACATGGTTATTTCTAATGAAGCAGAGATCTGAAGTGTTTTCTATTTTCTGTGATTTTCATACTGAGATTCAAAATCAGTTTAAGACAAATATTCAAACCCTAAGGAGTGATAATGCTAGAGAGTACACATCTCATACTTTTAGCACATATTCAACTCAGCATGGTATTTTGCATGACACTTCATGTGTTGACACTGCATCTCAGAATGGGGTTGCTGAGAGAAAGAATCATCATCTACTTGAAACCACTCGTGCATTGCTATTTCATATGAAGGTGCCAAAACCATTTTGGGCAGATGATGTGTTAACATCATGCTATCTTATTAATAGAATTCCATCTATAGTTCTTAACTTTGAGATTCCATATAGAGTTTTATTCCCTAATAAAGAATTACATCCCATTAAACCAAGGGTATTTGGATGCACCTGTTTTGTCAGAGATGTGAATCCTCAGCTTGGTAAACTTGATCCAAAGTCCTTAAAATGTATCTTTGTTTGATACTCAAGATTACAGAAAGGATACAAATGCTTTTGCCCTAGTTTAAACAAGTATCTAATATCAATAGATGTAAATTTCATGGAGGATTTTCCATATTATCAGTCATCCAATTCATCAAGCCAAGAGGAGGATGATATATCATCAAGTTCACAAAGCCAGGAGGAGAATGATGACTTGTTAGTTTATTCTAAACCACAACAAGAACCTGAACCACCTAATATAGCAGAAATCAAACCCACATTTGATTCTAATCTTGATCTTCCTATTGCTCTTAGAAAAGGAAGAAGGCAATGTACCTATCCTATAGCTGAATTTATATCATACAAACATATCCCCAATCATTCATATTCATTTATTACCTCATTGGATTCTATTAGTATTCCCAAAACTGTTACCGAAGCACTATCCAAACCAGAATGGAAGAAAGCTATGATAGAAGAAATGAATGCTTTAGAACTGAATAATACTTGGGATCTAGTTACCTTGCCAAACTCAAAGAAGGCTATTGGATGTAGATGGATATACACAGTTAAATTGAATCCAAATGGGATAGTAGCTAGATATAAAGCTCGGCTTGTGGCTAAAGGTTATGCTCAAATATATGGCATGGACTATTCAGAAACTTTCTCTCCTGTTGCAAAGATTACTTCCATTAGGCTGTGCATTGCTTTAGCTGCTAGATTTAATTGGAAACTTCACCAGTTAGATATAAATAATGCATTTCTTCATGGTGATCTTAATGAGGAAATATACATGGTTCAACCCCCCGGATTTATAGCTCAAGGAGAAGATAATATGGTGTGTAAACTCAGAAAGACACTCTATGGTTTAAAGCAAAGCCTAAGAGCCTGGTTTGGGAAATTTAGTCAAACACTTGAAAGATTTGGAATAAGCAAATGCAAGAGTGATCATTCATTATTTCACAAAACATCTAAACAAGGTATAATTTTGTTAGTGGTGTATGTGGATGACATAGTAATAACTGGAAATGATGAAGAGGGAATAGCCAGTCTGAAACAGTTTATTCATACTCATTTTCAAACCAAGGATCTAGGAGAGTTGAAATACTTCTTAGGTGTAGAAGTTATTAGAAGCAACAATGGTATCTTTTTGTGTCAAAGAAAATATATATTGGATCTATTAACAGAGACAGGGAAACTTGGTGTCAAGCCTCAAACTACTCCAGTCATACCTAATCTCAAACTTATGCCTGATGAAGAATTATTTGATAATCTAGAAAGATATAGAAGATTGGTGGGCAAATTGAACTACTTAACCATAACGAGACCTGATGTATCATTTGAAGTGAGTATAGTTAGTCAATATATGTCTTCACCAAGCAAGCAAGATTGGTTACTTCTTGAACGTATTCTCGGATATTTGAAGGGAACCTCTGGACATGGTATTTTATATGCTAATCATGGTCATATGAAGTTGGAAAGCTTTGCTGATGCAGATTGGGCTGGACCAAAAGAGGACAGGAGATCTACCACTGGATTTTGTGTGTTTCTTGGAGGAAACTTGGTATCCTGGAAAAGCAAGAAGCAAAATATAGTATCACGATCTGGTGCAGAATCTGAATATTGTGCTATGTCTAAAGCAGTGTGTGAAGTCATGTGGATTAAACATTTGTTGAAAGAATGTAATTTAGAGTTTGAGCAACCTGCTAGATTGTGGTGTGATAACAAAGCAGCTATTCATATTGCTTCAAACCCGGTTTTCCACGAAAGAACGAAGCATATAGAAGTAGATTGTCATTTCATTCGGGATAAAATCCAAGATGGTGAAATTATAACTCAGTATATTCAAACGAAGGACCAACCAGCGGATTTGCTCACTAAAGCTGTGAATGGAGAACGAATTAAGTGCTTAAGTAACAAGTTGGGTTTGTTTGATATGTACAACCCAACTTGAGGAGGAGTATTATGAAATAACACAAATAATATTCATTTCATGATGCTCAGCCCATTTTACTTATCGGCCCATTTACTGTAGCATGCACATATACAAGTGTATCAGTTTTTGCTTGGTGACAGTCTTCTTTTCTTTGAACTTGAATTCATTATGTTTTACTTGCTTTCTGATATGAAGAATAAAAAATGGTGATTTCATATGTTTCAAATCTGATTTCTATATTTCTGCAAAGTTGATTTCAAAGATAAAGATGGAGGAGATTATGTTGAGAGAGAAGAGTGTTCCAGTCTGGGAACTTTGGTGATAAGGAGTTTAGCGTGTTGAAGGGACATCTGAATTTGGGAACCTATATCTGCTTTACGACTCAATGCTGATGTGTGATTCTTATGTTGATTTCCATGGGAAATTCGGGAGATTGCAAAAGGAGATTCCATTTTCTTTTGGTACACCATATTTGTAGTCCACTTAGTTTTTCGAGTATTGAGGGTGGTGCTCATAATACTGAAGGGTTCAGCTGATGTAGCAGACTTTGGTCATAGATTTAGCGCCATTAAGGCCTGTCGACTTATGATGTTGTCTTGGAGAGTTTAGTTCATAAAGCTGATTTTTGGTGGATTTGGTGCCGTTTAGGTACATAGTCGATCTTGTCTATTGGCTTTTGTTTTTTTTTATTGGTGATTGAGAGGATTTTTTTGGTCTTGGTGGCATTGAGATTATTTTGGTATCTACCTTCTTCTGATTTTTGGATATTTGCAAAAAAAATTTGGCGGGCGGGGACATAGTCTGAGCTCGTTAGCAAGGTGTGATGGGAGGTGGCCTTGCCGGAACCCATTGGGTAAGTATTCAATTTTGGTTTCTATCTCGTTAAGAGATTTTGGTTGAAGGTGGAGTTCGTTTTTTTAAGATTTTTATGTTGAAAAGAGAATTTGAATCGAGGTGGAGCGTTAAGATTTCATGATTCAAATTATATGTCATTTTGAAGAGGGTTACATGTACTTCACTATGGAAGAGACGGGAGGTCGATCGGAGTATCAAGGAGGAAGTTATGGTTACCGCGAAGGTGTAGCAGTATGTTTGTAAAAGCAAGGAAAGTAATCGCATGTGCTCATTATTTTTTAATATGGAAATGCATAAATTAATGGATTGCGCTTGCATGAGATGACAAGGAAATAAATGCATGCGCATGTTATGGAATAAAATATGTGCAAAAGGATATGCATATTATTTCTTTCTCAGTAAACGCGTTGCTCTGGGATTATTTTTTTTATTCTTTGCTAATTAAAGGAATGAGTGAATTACTTGCTATACATGCACCATTTGTTACCATTGTAACTTGCCTCCATTATCTTCTTACTATATCTTGGTAATTTAATCGACGACTCACATGAATTTGCGTTGTCTACATATTGAGGGTAGATTTCATTGTAAACCTATCCTGGCATTCAGCTAGTGATCCCCTAATAGGGTGTCTCTTCTTATTAACTCTAATTTAGGGCTTTGGTTCTGTAAACTCTTATCTTGTAATCTTTTGTAATCCTCTCATGTGTAATAAAATATATATTCTTCGGATTGGACATACACTATCTTGATGATAGTGGAACCAATATAAATATTGTGTGTCTCTTTTCTTCTTTATAGTTATTTACTATTTTTGGAGTAATAGAATAATCGTTTTAGATTGAGTGATGTTCAATTGGAAAATCTGGATCTTGTTTATTGTTTATTCCACATCTGTGCAATTTTTGCACAACAATTCAATGATTTTACTTTCAAAATACAAGCATCTCACACATTTTAATACTCTTGCAGTATTTTGAGGGGATGAATCCTGATATTCCAGTAACACCGAATTTTAGGTGTTGGTTTCTTAATTATGTAATATATTAAAATAATAAATTCTAGTTAAATTTTATTTGAATATGGATTACATATATTAATTTATATTTTTTATTAATAGGTATGTGACACTAATAACATAGTGATGGATATTTAAAGTTCTAAGCGTTTGGACCAAAAAAAGAAGTGAGAAAATGCAAAAAAAAATTCTGTTAACATGTATAAATTTCAAAGAGAAGATTATGGTTATGGAAAATCAACTTCTAATAGTGGTGTACGTGTTAAATTATGCAAGACTAGTATGGTGTTGTAAAGGAAATTTAGGAGCTAACATACTATATCGATACGGAGCAAAAAAAACATTCCTATTCAAATGTCACTGGTTTGACAATACACCTAAAATTGAAATCAATGCGCATTCTTGTAAAATCTTATTGAAATAAATCATAAATCTAAGTATAAGGCCTATGGTCCATTTGTGCTGGCAACATAAGCAATTCAAGTCTATTATGCAACATATCTATCCAAAAGGATTAAAAAAATGATTGGTAGGCTATATGTAAAACAAAAGAAAGAAATATGTTTGACAAAAATATTTCTAATGATCGAGCTTATAAAGCACGTTTTGACCAAATCAATTAATTCACTATGGACCAAGAAGCTGACTTCGGACCTCTTAATGATAGCTTTTATGTCACAAAAGTATTTGATATAGATGAAGAAGATGATAATCTATTGGTAGACCTTGAGAGTGAAAATGAAAGCACGGATAATGAAGAATTAGATATTGATGAAGAATGACAATAGTCACCTATGGCTAATACAATTCTATTTTCCATTTAGTTTTGTTTTGAAATTTCTAAAAATCCCATTTTATTTTCATTTTGTTTTTATCTTCTTTCGGAAGAATTGATATTTTTTAACTGCTTTTTTATGTTTGGAATTTATAGACAATTTCAAGAAGGCTTGCAGTTTAACAGCTTGATAAGTGTTTTCTGATCCTTACTAAAGTAGTGTTAAGAGAATATACTCATAATGTGCATGTTTTGTAGATATGTGAATTGAATAAAGCATAATTTGGTATTCTATTTTGTGTTATAGACTCATAGTATGTTATTTTCTTCTTCTTACTGTGGTTACTACTTACTGCTATTGCTCATAGTTTGTCATCAATTTTCTTCTTCTTGCTACTAATATTGCTTACTAATGTTACTCATAGTGTGTCACCAGTTTTATTCCTCTTTCTATTGTTATTGTTTAGTGGTGTTACTCTAGACCCTTATCGTATCATGTCTGCTTGCTGTTGTTATCATTTGTATTAAATTTCAGATTCTAATTGTAACCCAAAAGCAAAGGAAAGGTAAAGCATATTCGCGATTTCATCACCTTGCCTAATAGTTTTGTTGAATTGACTTAGCAGAATTCCCTAGCGGATTACTTCCCAGAAAGACTATTCCTAGGGTCCTTCGATTTATTTTAAGATTCTGGTGGCGCAGGAGCTTTTTCATTAGATTTTATTCTTGTTTTGTATTTGATCATTAATAATTTAATATTTTGATTTACTCACATGAAGTATTAAGTTCTTATTACAGTAATAGTACTCCTAGTAATGTAATATGATTATTATTCTAACTACTGCAATACTGTGTATGATTCACAGATATGGTTGGTGCTACACATGGACACATATTTGCTTCCGAAGAACAAGGACAAGAAAATGTAAAAGGTTGGGGACAAGAACGAAGAAACAGAGATCCACTATTTAGATTACTCTACCACCTAGACATACCATTAGACCTATCCTCAAAGTCAATTCAAAAATGGTTAGTCGACATCATTGCATCGTCGCTAGACTTTTCAGTCCACTATATCAAAGGCACCCCGAGCTACTACTTCCCAATATATTCCCCCACAACTTACTATGTCCTAACCATTTCCCCACAGCCTAATCGACAATCTACTTCTCCACAGCCTATCCACAACCCAATCCTCTACAATCTACTCCTCCACAACCCAGTCCTCTGCAATAAACATCCAACTCTATTTCTTAGCAGTCAATAGACTCCTTAATCAACACCTAAACTTACCGCTCAACTTGTGCCTCTCCAATCGACTTCTTCTCCCTTTGTGTGTTCGAATACACATGGTGGTGTAATGATTCCAACGGCAAAGGCGATTAATACATCAGGCCGCATCGAACTTCGACTTGTAGAAACAAAAGACAAGTATGTGCTTTCATTAATATATATTAGATTTGTTTGACTTCTATTATGATTCCACAGATACTCTGCACAACATTTTTTCAATGCATCCTTCCAATGAACTTTCAAAGAGGATTACTGCATCTTTTCATAAATGTTTGACTGATTTTTGGCCTACTTTTAGAAAGAAATCATCTAATTATAAGGATCTACTTTTCGGAAAAAAATTGGTAAGCTTTAATTATAAAAAATTACCATCCCATAGACTTATAATAGCTATTTGACTATTGATGCTCCTTTCCATTTCAACATATTCATATATAGACTTATAGAAATATATACTAAGCTTGCAGATATGTTTGAACTTAAAATTGCAGTGCCATTAAGCATTTATATCATCATGCATCGATAGATGATGATAGAAGTTCAATGAATGTTTTCTATGCACAATTATGTAATTTGTTTATTATCCTTTCTATTGTTGAATTTCTTAGCTAAGTTGTGTTGCTCTACAAGCTATTGAATAAGAAAAACAATTTAATATTAACTTAGAAGTGGGAAATTATTTTGTTACAAACAAAATAACTTTGATTGAACATGATAGTAGTTCAACAGCAATAAACTTCGAATAATATATGCCAACATGGTTAGCCCAGTTGGTTGGTGATTCAGACTACGAAATTAAAGGTCACGAGTTCGATTCTCGAGATAGACATTTGTCGGCATTAATGAACCATCTTTGAAGAAGAAGAAATCTTCGGGTAATATATATAGTAACTAATAAGGGATGTTTATTTCTAAGTTAATAATGCTGTAAGCATACAGACCAGCTAAATGTACAACAGGCAAAGAATTGTCATTTCAACAACCACGTACATTCTATTTTGGATAACATTCTAAAAGTTGTAGGGTAACATGTTTGAAATCTTGATTTTCTATGTGTTAAACGTATAACCACAATAGAGATGTGATGGTAGACTACACTCATGAAGGATACACTTGTTTCTCCTTATTTCGCACTTTTTGCCTAAAATTCTTTTGGGCTCCTTAGCATTTTCAAAAAGAAATTATAAATATTTTACAATGCTACACCAAATAAAATTTTATTTCTTTCAATATACATTACAAAACAAAATAACATGGTTCTTTCAACAATAATTTATCAAATGACCTTTAAAGAAAAGAACATAAAACTAGCAAAGGGAGTAGGTAGTAGAATATGTTAGCTTTATGATTTTACATATGACATTAGACTGAAGAAAACGATGCCTTTAGCACCGCTCTCTCTAATTTAAGCGACCAATATATGAAATTCCTTCCTCAAAGAAACTATACCAGAGGTGTTCTGCTAAAACTTTAGACATAATGATACAAAATATATACATTTCATGTCTCCTCTGACATAATCACAACCAAATATAGAGTAGCTAAACTACTTCTTGAACATATAATCCAAAAATGAGTTATCAGCATCTGTACTCTCTTTCTTTACTAATTTCGACCACTTTGGCAAAACTCTTTGATTTGATTTGAAATAGAAACGTCGATGTCATGATCACATTCATCAAGTTCTAAATCTACATATACATCGTAGATAGTTTTTGGGTGTGCTCATAGTTTTCTTGGTTTGTCTCTTAAATTTAGGAGTTGTATGATCAAAATCATCATTCTAGTCATTTGAATCTATACCCGCTAATTCTCTTCTTCTTCTTCTATTGTCCCCGCTGCTCCCATCATTGCTGTTGTTTTTTCCTTTATTATACTCTTTGATTGTGCACGCTATCTATTAAGTAATAGTAAACAGAAAAATTTCCTATTCTCTTATTGATTCTAGGAATTTCCAACTCTCTTCTTAGTTCTCGATAGATATTTTATTTTCAAATTCTTACAATTTATCATTATTATAATTATCACAAAACTATATTATTTCTTTCCATTAACATATTGCTTTTAAATATCAACATTTGAACAATTCCACAATTAGTTACAAAATTCTCCTAATTTTTATCATATTATTTTACATTCAAGTCTATATACTTAAATTAATTAAGTGATCTAAAACTTGAAATTTTAGATTAAATCCAATTAACTTATATTTATTATTTGGTCTAGTAAGTCCTAAAAATGAAAATGCAATGTATTGTATACCATGTTTATATTAACAAAATTGTAAAACTAATATTTCATTTAAGTCCATATAACTTAAAATTTCCTCAATTATATACAAAATTATCTTTAGTTCTCTTACATTATTATAAATTAAACTTTTCATAATTTATTTCTTTATAAAATTGATACTTTATTACAAAGAAAAATATAGATAAATTTTATTTCTATAGTTAGTGTTTCGTTATAAATAAACATACGCAAAAAAATTTCTTTCTAAAATAGATATATTATTACACATATACACATTTCTTCTATTTGAATTTGGTACAACAAGTGAATTCTTTATCATTAAATTTTTTATTTTGTTACGAATGACACTGGATCAATAATAGGTGATGAATACTGTATTTTGTAATTTTGAAAAATAATGAATATTTTCAGTTAATACGTATTGTGAAAATGTTATGTTTTAATTGCGTGTGTTCGTAATTTACATTAACTAGTGGATAAAAATATATGATATTCTGATTAGAAATATTTTTCTTTTGTATTTTATTGTATTATTAAGGCAAATGTTAATTATTTAACTTTTTTTATTATAAATTAAAATCATTGAGAGACCAAAAAATCACTAATCAAAAATACCCTTTCGCAACCACCAAAAACAGTTGTAATAGGTCTATTACAACAAATGCCTGCCAGTAGCTATATTTGAAGCTGTAATAGAGTTGAAGATTTTTACGACTGTCATCGACAGTTGCGGAAGCAGTCGTAAAAACTTTTTTACAGCTGCTTTTGGCAGCTGTAGCAAAGTCTATCCCAATTGTTTTTGGCAGTTGTGATAAAATCTATCGCAACTGCTAACAACAGTTGCAATAGTAATTTTTGCAACTAATTTTCGCAGTTGTAATAGATTTATTTACAATTTTTTTTAAATCTAACATTTTAGTTTTAGCTATCATTTACTTACAACACAAACATAATGCCGAATGTGTTAATTAGCTGTTTATGCAAGCATAAAAGTAGCAAAGAAGAAATAGCATACTCGCAAAAAAAAGTCTATGCTCATAACAAAAATTAAGAAGAAAGACAATTCAAAATAAAACCAACATTTTTCATTCCAACAAGAAGATCAAGACAAAGTATGACCTCACATGAAAAAATAGTCCCATATATGTACATCAAGAACACTACAAGCACGCTTACAAACCAACACCTAAAACTGTCCTCACAGCACAAAGGCTACGTTTGTTTTTTATAATAAGTTCTGAATCTAAGTTCTGATTTAAAAATCAGAACTTCTATGTTGTTTTTTTATCAATGTTCTGAATAAATCTATCTATTCAGACAAAATAATTCAGAACTTTTTTAGTGCTTACTTTTTGTTCTGAATGCTGAATGTTATTTTTTTGTTCTGAATTCTGAATGAAAACAAACAAGAAATGGTTATTCAGAATTCAGCGATCAATTTTCAGACTTCAGAGTTCAACAATCAGAATTCAGAATTCAGCACTTTAAACAAACATAGCCTAAGCTACTGCAGAGATGGAAACTGATAGAACTTGATAGCAGAATCATTCTAGCCACATGTAATAAGAAATTCTACAATACGCAAAGTAACATTTACATTTCCTAAGCATTGAATACGAAGAATATAGAAGAGGAATCTGAATTATAGTTGAAGGCTAAAGACCATCTTTCTATTTTTGCAAACGAACCAGATCTGTGCAAGCATCCTCAATTATATGCTGCAAGTTCTCACTTTGTCACCGGTCCAGCCAAGACGTGCTCGATGTCCCTTGACAATAAGAATAAATTATTCTGTCGATACTTTAGAGAAGGACAATAATAAGGAGTCGACTATGATTCAAGAGTTAATACCTGTTGGGGAATCTCGGTCTTCCCCGCTTCGTGAAGTTAAGATAGGCACTTTAAGATTAAAAGTAGCAATGGAAGCACAAGAATTTATAATTTTCCAATATGGAGATTCTTCCACTATACAAAAGAATAGTAGGATTATAATAATATGATTACAAAAGTAACTCACACTTGGTGGCTCACTCAAGCTTGAGGATAAAGGTTTCTCAAGCTATCTGATGTAGGCCAAACTATAATTGCCCAAGGCATAAGCCGTGACCTACTTATCAAAGCTAAGGACATAAGTCGTGACCGACTTAAGGAAGGAGAGGAGATGAGTCATCCACAACTTAAGGCAGAAGCTATAGGTCGTCCACGACCTATGGAGCCATGTGAGGGGAAGCGGCGAGTTAACGAATCAGCATTGAGTCGTCTACGACCTATCAGTTCAGATGGGAGGGAGTTACGACTTAAGGAGAGCATAAGTCGTTCGGTGTTGATGAGTCGTATACGAGTTAACGGTGCAGCTATAAGTCGTCCACGACTCAACTGGAAACCAGGGGAAGGAGTTAACTCGAGTTCGCGACCTAACGAAGGTTTTAAGTCGACCCAGCGACTTAGTATAACTCGGCAGCGACTTAGTGAAAGGCCACGACTTAACAAAGCTAAAGGTATAAGTCGTCCACGACTTAACAAAAGGAGTGAAGAGGAAGCGAGTTACGACTTAGTTAAGTCTCGTGAACGACCTAATGAATCAGGACTTAAGTCGCTGAAGCACACTGCCGTTGATTCTTCTACGAGTTAATCTCTACCGTTGAGTTCTTTAGGTCGCCGATCTGGGATGCGCATGTTTAAGTCGCGGAAGCCTGTTGCCGTAGATTCTTATGCGAGTTAATCTACACCGTGGATTCTTAAGTCGAAGGAAGTGGCTGTTGTGTTGGTTGTTAAGTCGCATCTGTTATAAGTCGTTTGTAATTTTGTTTTTAAGTCGTAATCTGATAAGTCGTAAACGACTTAAGGGGAGTCGTCTGTGAGTCGTTTACTTTTGAGTCATATACTTTGTAAATAAGTCGTGAGTCGTGTTGTATGTTGATAAGTCGCTAAAGGCATGTAGTGTAACTGTTTGTCTTAAATCGTCTCCGAGTTAGGATGGGTCGTAGGTCGTAAGTCGGAACCGACTTAGGAGTTAGTGAAATTTTTGTTGTTTTTTTGGTGTGAGTTGTAAAACGCCTATAAATAGGCCGGGTCTCTCATTTGTAAAGGTTGTTGATTTTTGAATAAAATTCTCTTTTGATTGCTTTGTGCTTTCATTCCAAATTGGTAGTTGAGTGTAATCTCCTATCTCCTCTTTCGGATAATCGAGTGCGCTCGATTCAACGATTGTAGAAGCCGATTCGCGGAATCAAGTGCGCTTGATCAACGCTTGAAGAATTGAAGATCTTTGGACCCGGTATCGTGCGCGATCAACGAGTTCGGGATAGCTAGAATTCGGTATCTTCGGATCAACGAATTTGGGCATTTCAGTATCTTTCAATCCATCGACTACTACTTTCACCGATTGAAGATTGTTTTGATTAATCCGCTGTATCATTTGGTATCAGAGCTTGTTCTAGCCAATCATAGCTAGATCGAGACTTGGAGCCTAATCATTTTTGAAGAATTTTGAAGTTTGAGGTTGTTTGACCGGGAAGTTTGAAGTAAGCCGTGAGCAAGTGAAGTTGCTCATCATTGTTCGAAGTTGTTTGATCGGATTTGAATTGGAGGCCGAAACTTTGTCCATCGTGTTCATCACGATTTGCTACAAAGTGGAAGTTTTCGATCCGTTTCATTTTGGATCAAAGTCCGAATTGTGTTTGAATTTTGAAGTGTTGGAAGTTTTCAAGTATGCCGCCAAGAAGAGCTCATCGCCACCAAAACGTAGAAGCTTTGTATCGAAGAGAAGAAGCTGATGAGATGGAGCAAAGAATCAATGAAAACTTTAGTGAAAAGCTTAACGAAGGAATTGGCCGGTTAGAGAAGCTTATGACAGGAATGAATCAAAATCGGAGAAGGGTTTCACCTGAATCGAATCATGGAGGTAGTAGAGTCTCACCACATTCAAATCGAGACCGAAGTGTTGAAAATGATCAAGGGCGTGGGAGGAACGTGAATGATCGGGAACAGAGGAATGTAGATAGAAGGAATGATGGTGGTAGGCGTGAAGGTAGTAGAGATGTGGGTGGACGAGATAGACAACGATATACATCTGATTTTGAAGAGGAGTATGATGGTGGTAGTGTTCAAGGACAAGGACGAGGACAAGGAAGAAATTACTCTGAGTATGATCACAAGTGGGAGTCGGGGATGAAGACTGAAATTCCTGAATTCAAAGGTGGTATGCAAGCGGAGGAGTTTCTAGATTGGGTAGCTAATGTTGAGGAGATTTTTGACTTCAAAGAAGTTCTAGAACATCGTAGAGTGAAGTTGGTTGCTACAAGGCTGAGGGGTAGAGCTTTGGCGTGGTGGCAGCAAACCAAGCTTACACGTGATCGGATGGGAAAGTCAAAAGTTGAATCTTGGGAAAAGATGAAGAAAATGATGAAAGCAACGTTCTTACCATACAATTATCAATCTTTGATGTATCAACGCTTACAGAACTTGAGGCAGGGCACAAAGACAGTTAATGACTATGCTGATGAATTTTACCAACCGATTGCTCGAAATGATATTATGGAGAAGGAAGAACAACTGACAGCTAGATTTGTTGGGGGACTACGAATGCAGATCCAGGATATGGTTAATATGTTCGATCCAAGATCTGTGGCAGAGGCACATCAGAAAGCGTTGGCTTGGGAGAAGCAGGGACGACGAGGAAGTGGTGTGTTTACTAATTCTAACAATCAAGCGAAGGGTGTTGGAGGAAGTTCTAATGTTTCTAAACCTATCAGTAGACCAGTGGTGAAAGAGGTTGAGAAGGCAAAAGTTAACAATGGTTTCAAATGTTACAATTGTCAGGAATTGGGTCATAAAAGCAGTGAGTGTCCCAAGCCGAGAAAGAGAACCATGATTGCAGAGGTTGAGGATGAGGATGAAGAAGCTGAATGCTCTAATTCTTTACCAGTTGAGGAGGAAGACTTACTGTCAGGAGATGACGGGTACGCATTGATGATGAGGAGAAGTTGTTTAACACCGAAGCAAGAGGAGGAAAGTAGTTGGTTAAGGAACAATATCTTTCAATCTACATGCACTATTCTGGGAAGAGTTTGTAAATTTGTTATTGATGTTGGGAGTTGTGATAATATAATCTCTACAGAAGCGGTGAAGAAGTTGGAGTTGAAAACCGAGAAACATCCTAAACCGTACAAGTTAGCTTGGTTGAGGAAGGGTGGTGAAGTGAAAGTTAGGCGTAGAGCTTGTGTGAAGTTTTCAATTGGGAAGAAATACAAAGATGAAATCTGGTGTGATGTCGTAGATATGGACGTTTGTCATTTGTTGCTGGGGAGACCGTGGCAGTATGATCGAGCTGTGCAGCATGACGGACGAACCAACAGTTACAGTTTCATGTTCGAAGGCACAAAGATTACTCTAGTTCCAAAGAAGCGACAACAGGAGGAAAACAAGTTGGAGGAGATTGAAGAACTCAAAACTTTGTTATCGCTGAAGGAGTTTGTGAAGGAAGTAGAGGAGGAACCTGAAGTGCTTTTGTTAATTGGGCGAGAGAGCAGTGAAGAGGTTGAGATTCCAGAAGAAGTTAAACCAGTTTTGAAAGAATTTGACGATGTATTTCCAAAGGAGTTACCAACGGAGTTGCCACCGTTAAGGGATATACAACATCAAATAGATCTTGTTCCAGGTGCTGTGTTGCCACACAGACCACATTATCGAATGAGTCCGAAGGAACATGAAGAGTTGCGGAGGCAGGTAGAGGAATTGCTTGAACAGGGGCGTGTGCAGGAGAGTTTAAGTCCTTGTGCTGTACCAGCTTTATTGGTACCCAAAAAGGATGGAACGTGGAGGATGTGCACTGACAGTCGAGCATTGAATAAGATTACTGTGAGATATAGATTTCCAATGCCGAGGTTGGATGACTTGTTGGATCAAATAAGCGGAGCAACTATCTTTTCGAAGATTGATTTGAAGAGCGGATATCATCAAATTCGTATCAGACCAGGCGATGAGTGGAAAACTGCTTTTAAAACCAGGGAGGGTCTATACGAATGGTTGGTCATGCCATTTGGTTTATCCAATGCACCGAGTACATTTATGAGGGTGATGAATCAGATTTTTCGACCGTTCATTGGGAAATTTGTAGTGGTGTATTTCGATGATATTCTGATTTACAGTGGGAGTCCAGAGGAACATTTGAATCATCTTAGAGAAGTGCTGATGGTATTGCGACAAGAACAATTCTATGCTGCAACGAAGAAATGCGTGTTCATGACGCATAGTGTTTTATTTCTGGGGTATGTTGTTTCGAAGGAAGGTATACAGGTGGACCAGAGTAAAGTTGAGGCGATCAGAGATTGGCCGCAGCCCAAGATGATAACGGAAGTTCGTAGTTTTCATGGGTTGGCTTCATTCTATCGAAGGTTCATTCCACACTTTAGTAGTGTGATGGCGCCTGTTACAGATTGCATGAAAGGTAAACAGTTTACATGGACAGAGGAAGCAGGGAGTGCTTTTGGGAAGATCAAGGAATTGCTGACGTCTGCACCAATTCTAGTGCTACCTGATTTTCAGTTAGTGTTTGAACTACATACCGATGCATCCAAGGTTGGAATTGGAGGAGTGTTGAGTTAGAAGGGACGTCCAATTGCATATTTCAGTGATAAGTTGTCAGGAGCGAAGATGAGATACAGTACGTATGATGTGGAATTCTATGCTGTTGTACAATCTATTAAACACTGGAGACACTATCTATTTCAGAAGGAGTTTGTTCTGTATACTGATCATGAAGCATTGAAGCATTTGCAAGGGCAAGAAAAGATTTCAGCGAGACATGCATCGTGGATTGCATATCTACAACAGTTTACTTTTGTTGTTAAACACAAGTCAGGGGTGACAAATCGTGTGGCTGATGCTTTGAGTAGGAGGAGTCATTTGTTGACTACACTAAAGGTTGAAGTGACGGGGTTTGAAACATTGCCAGAATTATTTACTGATGATCCTTACTTTGCAAAATTTGTTGATAAAGTCAAGGAGGGAGAGACGGATGATTTCATGATGGTAGATGGTTTTCTGTTCAAAGGAAATCGATTGTGCATACCAGAGGGTAGTCTGAGAATGAAGATTATCAAGGAGTTACACGAAGAGGGACATGTTGGGAGAGACCGTACCCTATAGTTGATTTCACAATCCTACTTTTGGCCATCAATGAGGAAAGAGGTGGAAAGGTTTGTGGAGCGTTGTCATATTTGTCAGGTTTCGAAAGGAACTGCGAATAATGCTGGTTTATATATGCCGTTACCTGTACCAATTAAACCATGGGTGGATGTGAGTATGGACTTCGTGTTGGGATTACCGAGGACACAGCATGGTAACGATTCCATATATGTGGTAGTGGACAGATTTTCGAAAATGGCACATTTTATTGCTTGTAAGAAGACGGCAGATGCTGTTCATGTTGCTCAATTGTTTTTCAAGGAGATCTATCGACTTCATGGATTGCCAGAATCTATTGTGTCGGATAGAGATACTCGATTTCTGAGTCATTTTTGGCTGAGTTTGTGGAAAATGGTCGGAACGAAGTTGAAATTTAGTAGTGTCTATCATCCGCAAACTGATGGACAAACAGAGGTGGTTAATAGATCATTGGGAAACTTGTTGAGGTGTCTTGTTCAAGATAATCTGAAGAGTTGGGATGTGAAGCTATGCCAGGCAGAATTTGCTCATAATCATGCTATGAATCGAAGTACTGGGTTCAGTCCATTTCAGATAGTATATTCAAGTTTACCAAAGGGACCGTTGGATCTAACGGTAGTGCCACAATCAAAGAAGACAGTTAAGAAAGCTGCTGATTTTGTTGAAGGGCTGACGGAATGTCATAAAATTGTCCAAGAACGATTAGAGAAATCAAATGAGAAGTATAAACAATCTTCAGATTTGAAACGACGAAATGTTGAGTTTAACGAAGGAGATATGGTTTATGCAGTGTTAACAAAAGATCGTTTTCCAATAGGCGCTTATAACAAGTTGAAAGCCAGGAAAATTGGTCCGGTGGAAGTTGTGAAACGAATCAATGAAAATGCTTATAAACTGAAGCTGCCAGATGATGTGTATACGTCTGATGTGTTCAATGTTAAACATCTCGTACCATATCACGGGGATGAACGAACTGATGTTGACGAAGATGCAAATTCGAGGACGAATTTCTTTCAACCTGGGGAGGATGATGTAGGCCAAACTATAATTGCCCAAGGCATAAGTCGTGACCGACTTATCAAAGCTAAGGACATAAGTCGTGACCGACTTAAGGAAGGCGAGGAGATAAGTCATCCACGACTTAAGGCAGAAGCTATAGGTCGTCCACGACCTATGGAGCCATGTGAGGGGAAGCGGCGAGTTAACGAATCAGCATTGAGTCGTCTACGACCTATCAGTTCAGATGGGAGGGAGTTACTACTTAAGGAGAGCATAAGTCGTTCGGTGTTGATGAGTCGTATACGAGTTAACGGTGCAGCTATAAGTCGTCCACGACTCAACTGGAAACCAGGGGAAGGAGTTAACTCGAGTTCACGACCTAACGAAGGTTTTAAGTCGACCCAGCGACTTAGTATAACTCGGCAGCGACTTAGTGAAAGGCCACGACTTAACAAAGCTAAAGGTATAAGTCGTCCACGACCTAAAAAAAGGAGTGAAGAGGAAGCGAGTTACGACTTAGTTAAGTCTCGTGAACGACCTAATGAATCAGGACTTAAGTCGCTGAAGCACACTGCCGTTGATTCTTCTACGAGTTAATCTCTACCGTTGAGTTCTTTAGGTCGCCGATCTGGGATGCGCATGTTTAAGTCGCGGAAGCCTGTTGCCGTAAATTCTTATGCGAGTTAATCTACACCGTGGATTCTTAAGTCGAAGGAAGTGGCTGTTGTGTTGGTTGTTAAGTCGCATCTGTTATAAGTCGTTTGTAATTTTGTTTTTAAGTCGTAATCTGATAAGTCGTAAACGACTTAAGGGGAGTCGTATGTGAGTCGTTTACTTTTGAGTCATATACTTTGTAAATAAGTCGTGAGTCGTGTTGTATGTTGATAAGTCGCTAAAGGCATGTAGTGTAACTGTTTGTCTTAAATCGTCTCCGAGTTAGGATGGGTCGTAGGTCGTAAGTCGGAACCGACTTAGGAGTTAGTGAAATTTTTGTTGTTTTTTTGGTGTGAGTTGTAAAACGCCTATAAATAGGCCGGGTCTCTCATTTGTAAAGGTTGTTGATTTTTGAATAAAATTCTCTTTTGATTGCTTTGTGCTTTCATTCCAAATTGGTAGTTGAGTGTAATCTCCTATCTCCTCTTTCGGATAATCGAGTGCGCTCGATTCAACGATTGTAGAAGCCGATTCGCGGAATCAAGTGCGCTTGATCAACGCTTGAAGAATTGAAGATCTTTGGACCCGGTATCGTGCGCGATCAACGAGTTCGGGATAGCTAGAATTCGGTATCTTCGGATCAACGAATTTGGGCATTTCAGTATCTTTCAATCCATCGACTACTACTTTCACCGATTGAAGATTGTTTTGATTAATCCGCTGCGTCACTATCACTCTTTTCTCTCAAAGAGGATCTCTCTAACTCTCAAGTTTTTTCTCACTCTAAGAAGTGGCTTCTTCCTTGGATTCTTGGATGGCTACTAATAGGGCTCCTTCTCCTATTTATACTACTCAACCTCCATAAGGAATGGTGGAGATTACATGCATCCGACGGTAGAGATTGATTCTCTAGAATGCTCCACACTCTCTAGGAATTTCTACACTCTTCCATTCCCTTCTTTATTCTTCCATACTCTTCCGCAAGGTTCCAGAAGGTTCCACACATCTCTAGAATATTCCAGAGGGTTCCACACTCTTCCACAAGATTCTAGAGAGTTCTATACTTCTCTAGAGTTCTCCGGAACATTCTAGAAAATTATAGATTTCTCTAGAAACGTCTAGAATTTTCTAGAAACTCTCCAATTAAGGAGGGATCCCAACAATACCTTCTACCAAGTCGCTTAACTGCAAACTAAGGCGTGGATCTGCCACCCTGAACGAGCTCAAAGAGAGTTAATACAGATCAAAGCTACCGCTGGTTGGAAAGAGGGTTCAAGCTTCAGATCGTCCTATGCTCGTCTAATTAATCGGCAGGAAAGCATTGTGACTCTGAGAGAAGAAACAAAGTTAGCGAGACGTAGTATCCTATTTGTGCACTCGCTTTGGGAAAGGGAGACCTTAGTTCTGCGGTTAGGGATGAAAGAACGAAGGAAGAGGACAAACATGTTGTCAAAAATTTCTGCCCGATGTGAAGTTTCACTTAAAGAAGAGGGGTTTGGGATTTGGGACTAGGGCTCTTATAGTAAGTAAATGTATCATTATCATACTGTTATCAGTCAATCGGTTATTATTTTAAAGTAAAGTCGGTATACCGGCATAATCAGGACGGTAACAGTAAATTTACTATTTTTTACGATAAAAATCGGTAATATTTTTTCAATACCAGCGGTAGTGTTAATTTAGCAGTCCATTCATAATACATTGATATTCATGTAGGATGTTCTATTACAGACATTTAGAAGCAAGAAAACAGTTCAATTTATTTCAGTAATTCAACTCAAATGATGATAAATACACTTCTCTTCTATGTCATTTATTAAGTGACCCAATGAGATATATAATGAAGCATCATTCGATATAAAAGTTTATCAACTTATTATTTTTCTAGGCAAACGGTAATTTACCGTTACCAGTGTAACAGTTACCAGTTTATCGGTATACCAGTCATCGGTATACTAGTCAATCGGTAACGGTAAACAATTTTAGTTTACCAGTAAAAAAGGTACGGTAATGGTACAATTTGAAGTCCTAGTTTGGAAATCTAACAAAATGGGTTAATACGTTAGATCCAAAATTTTAGAGAAAACCCATAGGTTGGAGATAAAATTTGTTTAAAATACAATTTGAAGTATTACCTGTTATAAAGTGGAATATTAAATGAAAATTTTAAGTGAATATGAATGGTACAATTTGAAGTATGATACATTTGAACTAAACTTCTTTTTAAAATACTATACTTAAATTATATAAAATTTAATACTTAATATTAATTTATAATTTTATATCAATTTAAATATTAATCTAATATAAATTTAAAAATACTTGAAACAAATTAAAAACAATTATATCAACAATTATTAATAATAAACAATTAATTAATTCATACAAATACCTCTTTCAAATACAAATTATTAATTAATTCATACAAATTTTTTATTATTAATTATTAATTACTATCTAATAGTAATTATTAATTAGTTATCATCTATTTATTGATTATTAATCAATTAATTATTATCAATTTATTTATTATTATTATTATTTATTTATTATTTATTATTCGTACGAATTATTTCATATTTAAAAATTTATTAATTATTATACATTAATTTTTAATTGTTACTCCTTAATTATTATTATTTAATTATTATTTATAGTTATTTTTTATTAATTAATTAATAATTATTAATTATTAATAGAAATTATTTCATATTTCAAATTAATTATTATTATTTAAGACTTATTTATTTAATTCTTAATTTTTTAATTAATTATTATTATTTTATTTAATCATTAATTATTACTTATTAACTATTTATTGCAATGGGTAAATTAAAAAGGTTGTAATAGGTATCTATTACAACAAGCACAAAAAAAATTGTTAAAAATTAGTATCTATTATAACCGACGAAAGAAAAAGGTTGTAATAGACATCTATTACAACCGACAAAAAAATGTTGTTGAAAATAAGTTTATTATAACTTTCTTTAAAAAAAGATTGTAAAAACCTTTATTACAACAGACATTTTATAACCGTTGTAAAAACGCAATTGTAATAGGGTATTTTTATTGTAGTGAATGATTTACAAACCAACTTATCATTTTATATTATGATTTTTAATGTTTCTTTTAATCAACATTTCTTTCAGCCGAATAATTAGTTTATTTATCCCTTTGATAATGTATTATGCTAATTTATTGTGTTGATGTTAACCACAATAGCTTTAAATCATAAAATATACCAATTCATTAGTATTACAATTTCAATTTAAGGTATTTTTCCATTCTCTCAAGCAATATTTGAAATTAAATTTATATATCATTTATCTTTTAAAAAATGTACTAAAAACTAAATGTCAACACTCAAAATCTATGCATATAAATATTTATCTACTGAAATTTGTAAAAATGTTAATTTTAAAATTAATTAAGAATACTAGCTTTCATTAATTTTCTTAACAAGTACCAAATGTAAAAACAATAAATCAGCATTTAACTCATTATTATCTGCAAAAATGACAATTTATTTTTTTACACAAATATGAAAATACATAAAACATATAAGAAAAATTACATACTTAAAAGTAATATGTTTAGTACATGACTCAATTATCTTAACAAATTCACATATATTGCATAATAAATTCAATTTTTTAAATATATCGTGGGCAATGCACGCATTATACACTAGTCGTATCTAAAACTCGATGCTCACCATGACACTGAAATTTCGAATAGACTGTATTACTTTTCAGTTAATAAATGGTCGACTTTAACGTATTTTACACATTTTGGCTAATTTTAAAAACATATTACAGATTTAGACCATTCTGAAAAATAACTACAAAACCAGATCACTTTTAGAAACTGAATTTTTGTACTAGCGCACTTTGAAACTAGAGTGATTTTGTTCACACTTTTTCAAAGTGTTAACAAAACACTCGGTTTCTATTAGAGGAATTCAGAAAGATATAATATGTGATCTACCAAATTTCTCTAATAGGAAGAAAGTGTTTTGTTCACACTTTTTAAAAAGTGAACAAAATTGTATTCCAAACCGCACCGTACAAGATATTTAAAAATAGAATGTACTGCCAGAACAGTGCCAGCACATTTACAGAATTTGCATCGATGCGAACAGGTATGAGAATTAACTTCAATACAATAGGTTGTTGACCAAACCGAAGTCTACATGATTTAGACTCATTTACCTGGAAAAAGTTGCATTGCAGCATATTCATACGTATACATAAATTACTATGCTGTGACAAATGAAAAGTTGAAATAGATTATGTTTTTATTTATACCTTCAAACCAGCTGATAAATAAGAGGTTAAAAAGATACGGAGGAGTGCCAATAGTTATATCAGGTTCAGTTATTATTGATGGGTTCTTTATTTTCTTCTAAAATGCTTGGGTTCATGTTCAGATCACACCTCGCGTTAATAACTGGTAATGTTTTTGATTTGAATTGATCACACAAACATATGTAACTTGATCACCGCCTCCAATTTGAGTCTACGTGACATCGTTTGTCCAGTGACTATAACTTTTAATATTAGCTTTAGATATTGCAAATTCGGATTTTTTTTTTACATGCTTAGTCCAAATTCTTATAAGGAAAAGCAAAAATTAGTAAACATATGAAGAATACCTTGTTAATATTGGAAACTTTTTAGAATTTGAACTTGGTCATTCAACCAATCGTCATTTTGCAAAGATTATGTTCCATTCATTATCACAACCAGCTCCATTTTTTTTTCAACCTGCTTTACTTTATGAACAGTTTGTAGCTACATTGTAAATAATCCAATATTATTATGAATAAATAGACTTCTAACCAACCATATATACGTAACAAAAATAATAACACATATAATTTATAGTATACAGATACCCATATAACCAGAGATTGAAAATTACATTGTTGATAATAGGAATATATTATTTACAGTACAATCTGAATACACATTATTATGTCCCGTGTATCACACAGTACAGGGTTAGGTGTATGATTATGATACTTATCCAATAGAGACTAGAAGAAAACACTGAAAGACAAAGGCTAGCAAAAAATATTCAGATATGGTTAGCGATATAAAAGAAAAAAATGCTAAACCAATCTTTATGAGTCAAGCTATTTGGGACAAGTGGCTCCAATACTGGAATCTTCCAGAAGTTAAAAAGAAATCAAAGAAAGCTTCAACAAATAGACTTTGCACGGCTGTGGATCTATTTCTACACAGGAGCATGCCGAGAGATTTGTAATATTTTTATTTTTCATGACTCTAGTTATTTATTTTAACTTCCAGAACTGTCAATATGATTAAGAAATTAGAGTAAGAAATATGGCAGCCCTGCTCGTGCGCTTGAGGTATTTGAGCATATTCGTATCAAAGTTGCGGTGCGTAATAAGTATGGCTTTTTTTTTTTTTGAAAACCCAGGAGAACCCGACGGACCGGTAAACTCCTGAGGATGGTATGGTAAAACCGTCCACTGATCCAAGCCTCCATACCCCCGGGTAAATTTATATAGGATAGGGAAGCGTATGGTAGGAATCGAACCTGGAATAATAATGATGAATTCACTCCACCTACTTGGATAGATCTTAAAGATGCGAAATTTTATGCATGCAATTAAAAAGGTATTCAAGTAGAAACGATTGGGGTAAATTTTTGCTACCACGATAAATTGTTGCTTAATAAGACAATAGATGATAGCATGTGCAAAGCATCTTGCCACCCTTGGAAAGACTACCAGTGACGAAACAGTGGAGTTGCCTTCGAAGAAATGGATACCATATTCGAATCACTTGTGATATCAAATGCAAAAAAATGTTTTCACCCCATCGAGTACCTAGAGGTAGGAAATTACTATACCCTTTTTACTTATTTGCTTCATGAGCATGTATATATTTGTATATATGTATGTGTGTGTTTACACATGAATATATATGCAACGATAGCAATGGCTTCCGGTAACACAATCACAGATATATGAGGCGTTATTAGTCAAAGCCCAACATAAAAATATTGTCTCAAAAAACAAATAGAAGTGACTTTTCTTTTTCTAGTTAGAAAAAGATTTGTATCATAAAGGAGTATACTGTCCAGTTTAACACAATTCAAGGTTGAAAATTGTATTAGAGAAAGAGAAACCTTCTTTGACACTAACAAACTGGTCAGAAACCCAAAAAACTGTGAAACAAAAACATAGTTTTTGCAACTAATATCTTGCACCATCAAAATAATTATCTAAGAAATACAATAAAATTGATAAATAAGCATTGAAATTTGAGTAACAAATTAAATAACAACCAGTGAAGAGTTGTGCATTTCATATATAAAACCACCAACCTGGTATGAGTAATGACTCTGAACATCAGCCGATGAAATGAAGCATGATTGTGACGAAGGCGTCTACAAACAAAGATATTTATTTCAGGACTTACTGCAAATATATATCATGTCTGGTTTTATGGACTGACTGCAAATATATTTATTTCTACAAATATAGTTGTCTGGTTTTATGGACTGACACACATATATATCATGTCTGGTTTAATGGACTTTGCAAATATTGTTTTTTCGTGTTTTATGGACTGTCTGCAAATATAGTTATGAAGAGGCAATATCATGTACATCTGCCATCATACCTACAGTTTGAAAGGTATTATTATCTAGTTTTATCGACTTGTTCATGCAAATTTCGTGTTTTATGCAAATTATAAATAACTATAGAGCATACATATCAGCATAGTTATGAAGAGGCAATATATAACAACTGTCTGGTTTTATGGGCTGTTTGCAAATATAGTTATGAAGAGGCAATATCATGTACATCTGCCAAGTATTCATACTTACAGTTTGACAGGTATTATTATCTAGTTTTATCGACTTATTTATAATTTCATTTTTTACTTAATAGCTTTCCCTCATCTTCTCAATGTCCAAAATGCCATCGTGTTGGCAATGAAGATGATGTTCATGAGCTACAAAAAATTGTTGAGGATATGAGCTTAGAGCTCGAGAAAGTAGAACGGTTTAGGATTGAGGTAGAGAGACAGTGTGTGATCAAGCTAAGACCCAAAGACTCGAGGAAGAGTTAGCAAGGCTTGGACAACAACAAAAGGCAGGTAGAGAGAACTTTCAGGCTTAAATGACAAAGGTAATGGCAATGCTTCAAAAGCACGATGGATCTGATTATGAAGACCATTCACCATCGCCATCTTCGTAAGCATTTTGGATATAGCAGCTAGACATATTTTGTTGTAAATGATACATTATGTGGTTTTTTGTATAGGTATTATGACTATGGATGGTATTGTTTTTTGTATGGAATACTAGCATTGGTTGAATAGTTTTATTATTTAGAATTCAACTTAGTGTATATATGGATCGACGGATGGCTATGTATGGTATTGTTTTTGTATGGGATATTAGCACCAGTTGAATAGTTTTATTGCTTAGAATTCAACTTAGTGTGTGTATGAATCGACGGATTTATAATTGCATTTTCTTTTTTGTTTATGCTATTCACTTTATACAAATGTGCATGTATATATTTTTGTAGATGATTTTATTACCGATTGTCGAACTATTAACAATAACAGCATAGGGAAAACTGTAAATTAAAAAAAAAACAAATTAGAGCGACGAAATCGAAAGAGAATACCAATAGAATTTTCTGATGCTAATACGTCATCGAAAAAGGCGAATGGAAATACAAAAATCACAAAATCCGCCGCTAAACCTTTACAAATCAGCATGCGATTAACGACAGAAGTTAAAAAAATTGATGCAAAACCCATGCAATAAGAGTCAAAGGTAGTGATGAATTACCGACAGATATGTAAAACTAAAAGTATATACATCAAAGATATCCGTCGCTAATTCCACATAATATAGTTAAGATTTACCAAGGACTTTTTATTATAAAAATTTAGGAAAAAAATTTAGTTATTATATGTCATCGGAAAAACGTCGATAAAACTTTCTTTTAAATTTTTTTTATTCTTTATCGTCAAATCGATACTAGTTTACCGACTTGTATTTTACCGAACAACTCTATACATCGTAAATCCATCGCTAACTTCAAGTAGCAACGGTTTAGCGACAGATACCGCCGCTGCAAATCAAGATTTTCTTGTAGTGTGAGAATAATCGCTCACTTGGCTTCTTGAATTTTACTTTAGCATATTGACACGTAAAATATCCGCTACAAATCACCTCGGCTTGCGCTTTGTTCCTTTATGATGGAACGTACACTTCGCATCGCTATATGTGTCCTTTGCTACAAAAAGGATATTTAACTACGTACGACAATTCTTGCTAAGCACTCCACAATTAGGCCTACCCATATTAAAGAAATATAATCTATCATCTTCCAAAGCCAAGCATCTCAATCAATTTTTTGTCCTCTTCCTCCCATCCCGTCACGCCACTCTGAGCAGCGAGCGCGTGACTCAAAGTAGCATGTCCCATGTCCAACGTATAATGCACACACAATTGTTTTCTTTTTTAAAGGGGAGGTAGGGAGGCAAGAAGGCCTATCTTGCTTGAAAGAAAGAAATCATAACCACCTCAGCTTATTATCGATGGAGATCATCCAACAAGAAGAGATACTCCTAGCAATCCATAATCCATGTCAAGCTCGAGTCTACTCCAAAAGGATAATGGATTTTGTTCCTTGAGTGTGAGCACTCTTCCATCCCAACTATAAGTCAAAAGTTGGATTCCTTTTCATTTTCCTTGAGTTGTTTTCTCTCAAGAGAAAAAAAAACTCCTCCTACCTGTTCCTTCTGCTTGAGTCTGAGAAAGCTACAGGTTTGGTGCCAAATGAATCCACATATACTATCGCCTCTTATGGTATCTCACCATCCTCTGATACCATATCATCTAAGATAACTCGCATTCCGCTTTGGTCTCCCATCGTACAAAGTGCTATCTCAAACACAAGTTAACTCACATGATTAGTCTGATAGTACACAACCCATGGAATCACCCAAACCATGTCGCGGTTCTAGTTTCCCTAGATGACATAGCAAACCACTCATAGGATTCGGAAGAGGACCTAGGAGCTAACACAACACACTATCCTTCCTATCAGTGATATTATGGGAAATCCCTCCCCATTGGAGTCTACTCAAGGTCACAAACTCCATCCCTGAAAGTATCTTGTGTCCTTCCTCGGTCCCTAAGCCGTACCAAAGTATCATCTACGAACACAAATACAAACACATTGAGTCGACTTTCGAACATATGTCTAAAAAAGGTTGGCTCAAGCAAGTCGCTAGGTCGGTTAGCTCGAATGGCAACTACTAGTAGAACATAATCAAATTTCCAAACACCGAAAACAACATTTGTACAATTGCTACATGTGCGTCCTGCTTCGAAGTACATATCTCAGATGAGATTTCCCTTCAACACCTCCTTAGCCTACACCCTTAAATTGTTGCTCCCTCGGTGTCTTTTACTTAAACACAATAATGGGACTTGCATATTATTAAGGTTGATATGAATACAACCTCTCGATGGGGTGGTAAGTCAAAAACTACACAAACACATCTAGATACTCTCTAGAAGATCGAACCTAACTAAATCATGTATGCAAGATAAGAGTGGATATAAATGACTAACCTCATGTTGTCTTCTATTGTCACCAATCATCATGCATAATTGAGCGTCACCATTGTCCTATCGCCTACGTCCAATGCAACATCATAATAAATTAAGACTACGAACAACATAATCCCTCTCAAAGTGAAATCAATACTTCTAGAGTTCTCACAAAAGCGCCATACTAAGAATGGTTAATCCCGTATAGGACGCACACAACTACAGATCTCTCTACAACAAAGTCCTACCCATCCAAGCTTGATTGAAAGTTACCACGGTGTAAGCTTAAGCCTGTTGTACACCTCTCATCGATCCACAAGTATCCCAAATTACCAACAATGACCCTCACGCAAATTTGAGCAGAAAAAGGCTCAATTCACTATTAGGACTCCTTATCGATGAAAGGGTTAGGGGGATATGCCCTAGGAGAAATTCTGTATTATAAATTAATAACTTTGTAATAAAATCTCATTCGAAATAAAAGATGTTTGTTTTCTATTATATACTTGTTATATTATGATATATTAATTAAGTATTAAATTTAAGTATATAAAATAGAAAATCTTTAAATGATATTTTATGTGATAATAATTACAAAGTGTTATATTCATGAGAAAATTTTATAACATAGAATAACATATTATTCTAAATATTTATTATCGAGATGTTTCAAGAAAGGATATCGATACATCTTTGAGGCCAGAGTATGTAATGTTCTCTAAATATTGGACAGTATATTAGTCATGGCTGTTTGGGGACCGGTTACGTACTGATAATTATTGGATAACCAAAGAATGAATCGCTGAAGAGTTTCATGTCAATTAATAACAATTAGGTCAAAAGGAAAATCTCAAAGTGACGATGTTCACAGTTCTATCGACTTAAGGATATTGTTGAACTTTAATATGCATGCTCCATTTTAATTATAATTAAATCATGACATGACGATCATCGAACGACTATAGTTGGATATGAGTTGAAGCATCAAAAGTGAAACATTATACAATAGGGAATTCGTATGCTCGGTCGTATAAATTAAATAATTAATTAATATTTTTGAAAATTATTTAATATTTAATGAATTGGATTAATTGAATAATTATTTATTTAAAAGTTAATTAATTAAAATATACATATACATGTATATAATATATATAGATATATGTATACATATCTCTACCTCTATTATTATTAATAATAAAAATTCAGTATACTATTTACCGCCGCGTCAATTAGGATTTCCAAAAATACCATTCAACTAATCCATACCCTTAGAGATGGCAATTAGAATCGAGAACCGCAAATCCAAGACGATCCGAAGACCCGAACTCAAACCGAATCCGATGGGGCTCGGGTCGGGTTTGGGTGATGAAAAGTACCATAAAGGCCCGATCAAACCCGACCTGAAATGCCCGACAAAAAACATTGAAACATACGCATTTTTAGTGTTATTACCTAACCGAACACGAACCGTGCCGACCCGACTCGAGCCGAACCTCGGATTGAGTCGGTTCTAGGTTTTAAAACATATAATTAGGATCCGGCAAAACCCACTCCGCCTAGAACCGAGACCTGCCAGGTCGAATCCGGATCCGTCAGGTCGGATCTGATTGCCACTCCTACATACCCTTTCACGTTTCATTCCACCTCACGTTTCACAATTTGTAGCAGCATAAAAAACCTTAACCGCCAAATTAAACATTACTGTCATCATCATCCATAATCCATTTTCGACGCCAATCATCCACCATCGAAGCTAACCCTTGTCGGACATAACACCTCCTCCATTGCGCCGCAGTTTGCAATCGACTGATTTGGTGGACTAAGCTTAACATATTATCTTCTGATTCCTAAACTTCACTAACCATTAATCGATTAGCTAGCAGCTTCTTCGATATCGAGCTTTGACCACGTTTTAGTTATTTTTAAACTTCTGTGTTTTTTTCTAGATTCATTCCTTATTATCGTGCTACAAATTAGACTACGGCTTAGATTGTATTTGGTTTACATTTCACAACGTTCTCTGTCTTTTTTTAACACCATGCCCTGATTCCACACCGTGATCTCCATTTTTTGTTTATTTTTATTCGTAACTTATTACCATTGAGGCAAATTAGACTAAAGCCTAGATTGTTTTTTTGCTCATTTCACCACGATTTAGATAAATTTTTAACATTGTCTAATAGTTTGATATTGTATAGCAGCTACACTAATAAATAGTTTGATATTTCTAACACTGAAAATAGTTTAACTTGATATAGGATATGGATATCTACTTTACCAAATGATAATAGTAATGGTTAATAATCATTTGATTGATTCTAGTAGCTACGCTGAAAATTGTATAGTAAATAGTTTGACATTGTATAACAAAATTAAATTATTTAATAGTGAATTTAATTCAAAGGACAAACTTGCAAAGTTATTTGGATTCTAGGAAAACACGCATAAAAATTAACCACAATGACACATTCTTCACACGTAGGTCAAAATCATCCCTTCTCATGTCACCGCACCCCACGCCGCCGCACCACCACGTCGTCTTACACCTACGCTCCACCACTGCTAATAGTCATCGCCTCCCTAGCCCTAGCCTCCTTAAAACCTATCCCTATAAAACAAAATCACGCCTCTACTCGTCGCCTAGAGTGTCATCTACATCTTTCAGTACATCACAATATCGTTGCTCATCTCGTCTTGCTCATCAATCATCAATTACTGCAAAAGTATCAACAAATAAACAAATGATATTGTACATTATATGATAAAATGATGCAAAACGAAATATAATATGTACGAAATGCTACCGAGTCATACCACTTAACCAAAAGAATATAAGACAATGTAAAGTCAACTGCAACATGATAAAATTGAAATATAATTGTTGTATTTTTTTAATTCAGTAAATACAAAACCGATTCTACATATTAGCATCATAAAATAATTTATGAAAATAGCAGAATAAATGTTCAAAAAATTAAATAAATATAATACCATTTTTACAAAGCTATGCAGTAGCATTATAAATTAATTTATGAAAATAGTATTACAAACTTTCAAAAAATAAAATAAAAATGATACCACCTTTAAAAAAATCATAAAAAAATACGAGAAAGTGAAATTCAAAAATGATACTACAATTCATAAAAACCTACTACAAATCAAGAAAAATGTTAATATGCTTCGTATACTGATACCATAATTCATAATGCTATTATAAAATAGTGTTGTAAGATATAATATATACATCATCTAAAAAGAATCTATATTTGTTTATAAACCGCTACTATAATTTTAAAAAAGCTACTGCAATTTAGGACCTAATACTACAATTCATTTAATGCTACGATAAAATAGCATTATAAACATCAATATAAATAACTATATTTATTTTTTTTAAATGATACCACATAGTATCATTAATATACACATCTAAAAAGATGCTACAAAATAATGTTGTGAGAATAATATATACATCTTTAAAAGAAGCTAGAATTGTTTATATACTGCTACTGTAATTTTTTAAAAATTACCATAATTCAGAAACTAATACTGCATTCATAAAATGTACTGCAAAATGAAAAGTTTGTAGGACCGTGTAATATGGATATATGATAATACAGAGTATAGTGATGATAGTAATACTGTAAATAGTGCGGAATATAAAAGCAGTATAGTAAAATGACACCAGATATTTTATACTGGTTCGGAGCACCGTCCTACGTTCAGTCCCAGATTAACTTCTGGCTTTAACTAACAATACCCTCACTTAACCCGGAGGAATAGGTCTGAGCAGCGGGACAGCCACCTGAGCAGCAGGACAGGATTTTTGCCTCAGCAGCCGAAGAGGACTTTCCCTTGCCTGAGCAGCAGAACAGGACTTAACAGAATATAAAAGTAGTTGACTCAATGTGTTCTTGATAACACTGATTTGACTTTAAGATTACAAACTTTCTATAATCAATTCCTCAAGTATATAAAGAGTATGTGAAGATTTGAAAGGAAGAATATTACTAAGAATCAAAGTATATGAAATATGACTCAAAGATTCAAAGCAATGAAGAGTATGAATGTACTAGAATAATCACAAGAGAGAATAGAAAGAATTAAAATCAGAATTGGTGATTGTGAAGTGTAAGAGAACTCCTATATATAGTATTCAGAGAGATGCAACTCTTAGGGAAGAGTTTCAGCCAAGAGAGGCATCTTTTTCCGAAGTGCAACACTTCATGGGAGAAGATGTCTTTTCAAAATTTGACAGTTGAAGCCCGGTCAGTCGACTGGTCGATTCCGGTCAGTCGACTGATTTGAAAAAAAAAAAAATTATGCACAGTCAGTCGACTGGGCATGCATAGCCAGTCGACTGGCTGTGCATATATTGCACAGTGAACTTTGTTTTTGAAGAATTTATAGAACACTAAAACTTTGAGGATTGATTTTAACATATATCTAAGACTCAACATATATAATAAATGCTTTAAGCATAGAGTTGAAGTCTTGATCCTCTGATGTCTTCTTTTTATCATGTATGAGTGCATATTCTTCTTTAGCTTCTAAACCGTTTTGTCATGAATCAAAACTAGTGATTCAACATTCTTCCCCTTTTTGATTGATGACAAGCTGTATATATATTAGATAGAGAATTTTCTCCCCCTGAAAGTATGACATCTTTTTCCTGCATCAAATATGTTAGTGCACACACTTTTTCTCCCCCTTTGTCATCGACAAAAAGGAGACAGATAATTAAAAATTTAGTGTACCACACAAATAGACACAGAACAGTACATATAGATAAACAAAGTATCATGGTACATGAGATAAAAACATAACCAAAAATAATGAGACTACTTACTACAAGTTTCATAAATTTTACCAAAGTATTTTGCAAGGATTAAAAATTTGAACAAAGAACAATATTTCATCAAACCTTACCAAAAATACTTACTCATCTCGATCACAGTCATAAACTTCGGTATGCGCCTTTCCGGGTCTTGATGTGTCTTGTCCACTACCACTCGGTCCGCTAGTATCGCTTCCGGTATGTTCTTCGAAAGTAGACCAAGTGAATCTTGATGCTGGTCATTTATCACGTGCTACAAAAGAAGCAGTCGTGGATGAAGAGCAGGAAATCGCATCCCATAGTATAGAGAAGAACCCTTTGATCTTGTCTAATTTTTTATCAACTTTCTTCAAACGGGTTCCTAGTATTTGTTGATTTCTTGATAGAATTTCTATGGACTCTCGAGTACTAGCAGATGTTGCAAGACGAATTTCTTCCTCTTCTTCGGGTTGGGGTGTGTGCTCTCGAATGATTGGTCCGCCCGATTGTCGTTGTTGGTGTTGGCGACGCCATTCTTCAAAAGAGGTAAATGTCGGAAGAGCTGACGGTAGTTTCTTGAGACTCAAGGTGCGAATGTTTATAACTCCAACGGAAGAAGTTTTGGATTCCGGTTGAGGGGCACCCACATTTAAAAGTAATCTCATTATATATTCCCTAAAGTAAATAGTTCTCATATTTCCATTGTTGAAGGATAAAAATTCATCCAATATTCTCCGTAGCCAATTTACTTGAATTCCTCCCCAAACCGCATATAATGCTTTGAAATTTTCCGGGTAGATAAGTTCATATGACCCGGTTCTTGAAAGAATACTTCTCATGAAAGCTTTGTGAAGAATTCTTGCTTTAGGTCGAAGAAGAATGGATTTTTGTTCCGTCATATTGTCACCCATGAACATATGACTGACTCGATCTCTTTGTTGAATATTGCAATCGATATTGTCTAGAGGAATACCTTGGTTAGGTGATTGAAGTATGTGTGCCATCCGATCTAAGGAAAAGAAGACTTGATGCCCACAAACTAAACTCCAAACGCAATCATCCCTATTTGATGGACGTTGATGAGGAAGATTTAAGTTTGCATAAAAGAGCTTTACCAAGATATGATTGATTTTGTGAGAATTGAGATTCATGTCAAGAAGAGATTCTAATTCGGATCTTCGCATAAGATCTTGTAGACCGTAAGCCGCGAAATCATTGTAGACCATGAAAGAACCTTCAAAAATCCACGAATTTTCTATTTTATGCCATCTTGCAATTGCTACATCGTTATATAACCATTGCGCAATTTGGCTATCGGTAGGTCCGGCGGAGGAGGAGCTTTGCCTATGTCTCTTTGTAGGAGCCATTTTAGGAAGAATTTGATGAAAGATTTGAATGGATTTGTAATTTTAGGGTTTTTCTCAAGGATTTTGGAAAAAAAAACTGAGAACGGGAAAGTGAATTTGGGTAAAAAGCAACTGTAAAAAGGAAGCAGTAAGAATTGCCTACAGCCAGTCGACTGGACGAATATAGTCAGTCGACTGGTGCACAAGAAAAAATATGAATTTCATACAGTCAGTCGACTGATCGTGATGGGTCGGTCGACTGAATGGTTTCCCGAGAGTTTGGATACCCTGCAGTCAGTCGACTGACCCTAAATTTCAGTCGACTGACTGGAAATAAAAAATATAGAATAATTTTTGAGCACTGATTCAAGAATACACACAAGTTTATTTCATTAATACATTATAAAACAAGAACAATGAGCATACTTTGTGTAAAGGAAATTTAAAAATGAGAGTGTGAGTTTTTCGATTCTTCTCCCGGTTCAATTTTAGTATTTTCAGCAAATGGTTTTATAGGTGAATATTTTTTCCGAATCGGTGAGTTACTCGTTCCTCCATGTTCCCATGAATTTGGTCCTTTACGTTCTCATGAATTTGGAGATACATGAGAATGTTGAGGTGAATGAATATGTGCATTTGTGTTGATGGGGGATGAACCACATATTTTTGCAGCACACCGTTCAAGAAAACTAAGTCTCCTACCATGACTTTTTTGCTCATAATACATTTCACGTTAAAGATTAAGTGTTTTCCTCTGATAATGATGTAAGTCATCTATCTTTTCTTTAGTAGTTGGGGATGAAAATAAGTTTCTTCGCGTGCATTTATTTTCTGGCGTATATCATGTATGATGATTTTGTGGTGGACATATCGGAATATAAGCAAGAGTCGGAGTTGGAAGTTCTGAAGATCCTGAACTTGAAGTTTGAAAATCAATTGAGGAATATCCAGATGAATAATGAGATGAAGGCTCATCTGAAAATGAACCGGCCATGGTGTAGATAAATGTGCAAGGTTGAAAAACATGATTGATCTTCTTTTTGTTTTAAAAAAAATTTGAATGAAAGTAATTATAGATAAACTGAAAGCTAAACAATGAATAACTAAGACTAAATGTGGAATGATTTAATTTTAACCAGAAGAAAATTTGAGGACAAAAACCAAGTTAACATGGACCTTTAAATAATAAAACTGAAATAAGCTGAAGTAAGCTATAAGCTTAAACAAGAAATATCAAATAGCCTATTGGCAAAGACATATGCATACTTACCAGGAGGTCTAGAGTTCAAATACCAGCTTATGTAGAAAATAAACTTATAAATTTTTGAATGAGATGATTTCAAGTTCTCGTCTCAATTTTACAAAAGTGTTTTCATTTAAAGGCTTAGTAAAAATATCGGCCAACTGTTTTTCAGAAGATACAAAATCAAGATTTATTAAATCTTTTTCAATACAATCACGAAGAAAATGATGACGAATGTCAATATATTTTATTCGCGAATGATTGATTGGATTTTTAGAAAGATTGATAGTGCTTAAGTTATCACAAAAAATTGTTGACTTAGATAAATTAAAACCAAAGTCATCATTTCAATGAGATGATTTCAATTTGAATGAGATGATTTCAAGTTCTCGTCTCAATTTTACAAAAGTGTTTTCATTTAAAGGCTTAGTAAAAATATCGGCCAACTGATTTTCAGAAGATACAAAATCAAGATTTATTAAATCTTTTTCAATACAATCGCGAAGAAAATGATGACGATGTTGATACACGAAGATTTTGATCAATGACAATGTGCTTCAACAAAAAGGAAGAGATATATGCAAAATCAGAGGAAGATCGATGAAGACCAAAGTGTAAACATAAGTATGATTTTTATAGGTCTAAATTCTAGATTACTTGTTAAAATCTATCCTCAAGAGATTTGCACGCACATTAAAGCACATTCGTAAAACTTCATTTTTACGCACACTTTCACTGTGCAGATTTTTATAGTTCATTCGACTGAACAGGCATGGCCAGTCGACTGAAACTAGCACAGAATTAAAAACATGCACAGTTTCAGTCGACTGAATTTCCTGTGCAGTCGACTGAAAGCAGTCCTGAAAATTTTTCCTCTATATTTTCAGTCTACTGAATTTGTAACTGCGAAATTTTTATGAAAAGACACTTTCCTTCTTCCAAGAGTTGCAACCATTCTCCAATGGAAATGGAAGCATCTCTTCCTTGCACCTCTAGCAAACAAATGCAACTCTTCTACAAGTATAAATACATGGTTTTAATATTTGCAAATCACGAATTCTAATTGCTTTAATCTATCTATTCTCTTGAACATACTTTCAGATATCTTAAGCATTTAAAAGCAATCACAAATCATTTCAATTGCTTGAATCTTTGTTTTGAACATAACACCTTTTGATTCATAGCAATTCACATTTCCTAAATCTTCACAAACACTTTGTATACTCTCGAGGATAAGATTATAGGAAAGTTTGTACTCAATTTGACACATTAGTGTTATCAAGAACACAACAAGTCCGAAATACTTTTAGTATCCAGTTGAAGTCCTCTTCAGCAGTTGAGGCAAGAAATCCCGTTCGGTTGTTCGGGTAAGTTGTAAACCTATTCCTCCGAGTTAAGTGAGGGCTGTTAGTTAGTTGAATTCCTAAGAGGAGCTTAGGGACTGGACGTAGGACAAGAGGTGGACCAGTATAAAATCTTGGTGTCTACTTTACTTACTTCTTATTACTATCTACCTAGACCATTTCACTATTCCATATTATACGATCCTACCGCATAGACTCTTTCAATTGGTATCAGAGCAAGGCCGTCCTATAACCATAACACCGTTATTAGACATATTAATAATATGGAAAATAATGCAAGTACAAGCACAGCATCTGCCTATAGTTCTACATTTGCCGAAGGTCAATCTACTCAAAGACCCCCTCTTTTCAATGGACTTAACTATAACTATTGGGCTACAAGAATGAGGATTTATATGCAAGCAACTAGTTTCGAAGCATGGAACGCTACTCAAATTGAATTCATTGTACCCACTACTGATTATCCTATATGGTCACAAACACAGAAAAATGAAGCTAGTGCAAATGCCAAAGCTATGAATATGCTATTTTGCACCCTTGATAGAAATGAATTCAACCGTGTTAGCATATGTACTACTGCACATCAGATATGGGATACACTTAGAACCATACACGAAGGAACAAACAAGGTTAAACAAACAAAAATCTCCATGCTAAAGAACCAATTCCAAAACTTCAGAATGCGACAGAATGAATCTATCAATGACATGTACTCAAGATTTCAAGACATTCATCATGCGTTAATAGGATTAGGTGAAAAATTTACGGATTTTGATATTGTATCTAAAGTACTAAATTCACTCACTGATGAATGGGAAAGAAAGGTACTAGCAATTGAGGAAGCAAATGATCTATCTACAATGAAACCAGAGGAATTAATTGGAAATCTTATGTCATATGAAGTAAATATGCAAGCTAAGAAAGATCAAGCTCAAGAAAGAAAAACTGTTGCTTTTCATGCAGAAAAGGAAGAATCGGAATCCGAAGATGAAGATCTAGCATTTATTGCCAAAAATTTCAAGAAATTCTTAAAGTATAGAAAAGGAAATAAAAACGGTCTCAAAAAGAATTTCTTAAACAAACCTTCATCTTCAAATATAGAATGCTTCAATTGTCACAAGAAAGAACACATGCAAAAGGATTGTCAAGAACAAAAGAAGGAAAATCAGAAAAACTTCAAAAACAAAAAGGACAAAATCAAAAAGAAGGCATTTTCTGTAACATGGGACGATTCAGATTCTTCTTCATCTGAAAGTGAAAATGATAGCGACAATGAACAAGCAAATGTATGCTTCATGGCTCAAGAATCTGAGGTTAGTGATTTAACTTTCGATGATTTAATTGACATAAACATTGAACTTTTGAGCACAATAAAAACTCTTAAAAAGAAACTTAAGGAAACTCGTGAAAATCAAAACAAAGCTGAATTAGAAAGGGATATGTTAAAAGATGAAAAGAAAATTCTTGAAGAAGAACTTGAAAAAGTTCAAGAATCTCTTTCAAATTCGGAAACTCAATTATCTCTTTTAAGCCAAGAAATTGAAACTCAAAAGACAAAAAATGATAGTATTGTTTCTGAAATTCATGAGTTAAAAACTAAGAATAGACAGGTTCAGTTAGAAAATAAAAGTCTTCAAGCTAGATTAGACAACATCACTAAAAATGTTTCTAACTTTAACAAAGGAAGGGAAAATTTATCCAAGATATTAGAAAATTCCCAATCAACTTCAAACAAACAAGGTTTAGGATATAAAAAGAAGTCAAAAATTCCTAATAAGAAAGATATAGATCTTAAAAGGAATATTGATTCAAAGCAACAAATATTACTAAGAAAATCTATTAAAACAAAGGTAGAAACCAATGTAGTTAAAATTTGGGTACCAAAGACTAACAATATTCTAATTAGGAATAAATATATTAAAACATTTATGGATAGTGTTCATAATAATAAAAATTATATTTATAAAAAGGATACTGAACCAAATTGGGTTTGGTTTCCTAAGTTCTAACTTTTAGGACCCTATTGAAAGGTGGGTACCAATAATTTTGTTTTTACTTTCAGGTCCCACTTAAAAAGAAGAAATGGATATTAGACAGTGGTTGCTCAAAACACATGACCGGTGACAAAGATATGCTTACAAACATCACATACTTTGATGGTGGCTCGGTTACCTTCGGAGACAATTCAAAAGGCTATATCATTGGCAAAGGAGATGTGAGCAATTACGGTACATCAAATTTACCTTTTATTACAAATGTTTCTTTAGTTAGAAATCTAAAATGTAATCTTCTAAGCAAAAGTCAACTTTGTGACAAAGGTTTTAAAATAACTTTTTTGGAAAATAAATGTAGTATTTTCGATCAAAACCAAAATCTTGTTTTTGAGGGAAATAGAGATAGGAATATTTATGTTTTAAATATGAAAATTAATCATAATACTAATATGTGTTTACTTGCCAAAGATAATGATCCTTGGTTATGGCACAAAAGATTTTGTCACATAAATTTCAAAACTATTAGAAAACTCTCTAAAAATGAATAAGTAAGAGGATTACCTAAAATAAACTTTAAGATAAAAAATCTTTGTGATGATTGTCAAATAGGAAAATTAACGAAATCATCTTTCAAATCTAAGAAAAATATTTCAACTTTACAACCACTAGAATTACTTCATATGGATCTTTTCGGACCAACACAAGTTCAATCCATTAATCATAATCGATATGTATTTGTAATAGTTGATGATTTTTCAAGATATACATGGACCATTTTTATGAAAAATAAAAGCGATACATTTGAACATTTTAAAACATTTGTCAAAAGAATTCAAAATACTAAAGATTTGAAAATTAAAAATATACGAAGCAATCATGGAGGAGAGTTCAAAAATGAAGCTTTTGAAACTTTTTGTAAAAAGAAAGGAATAAATCATAATTTTTCATTTCCTAGAACTCCTCAACAAAATGGAGTTGTAGAAAGAAAAAATAGAACATTACAAGAATGCGCTAGGACATTACTAAATGGAAGTTTTCTACCAAAATATTTTTGGGCAGAAGCCGTAGCTACTGCATGTTATGTATTAAATAGAATATCAATTAGACCATTAACTAAAAATACTTCATATGAACTATTCAACAACAAAAAACCAAATATATCTTATTTTAAAATATTTGGATCAAAATGTTTTATTTTAAATACAAAAGATCATCTGGGAAAATTTGATTCGAAAGCTGACGAAGGAATTTTTGTAGGATATTCAGAACGAAGTAAGGCATATCGAGTATTTAACAAACGAACAAACGTAATCGAAGAAACCTTACATGTATCTTTTGATGAAAACTTTAATAAAAAGTTGAGTATAAAAGATGATGATGAACTTATAATAAATACAGACAATACAAATCTTGAAAATATAAATAATACCGAACTTAGATCTCCACCTAGAATTTTACGAGATCATCCAGTTCAAAACATAATAGGTGAAATTGATTCTCAAGTTAAAATTAGAAGTCAGCTAAACCAAATGGGACATGTTGCTTTTATTTCTACAATAGAATCTAAAAATCCTAAAGAAGCATCAACAGATGACTACTGGATTATTGCTATGCAAGAAGAATTAAATCAATTCGAACGTAACGGTGTTTGGGATTTAGTTTCTCGTCCTAATAATCAATCTGTTATAGGAACAAAATTGGTTTATAAAAATAAAGTAGATGAACAAGGAAATATAACTAGGAATAAAGCTAGACTAGTAGCACAAGGATATAATCAAAAAGAAGGTATTGACTTTAAAGAAACATTTGCTCCTGTTGCACGACTTGAAGCAATACGTATTCTATTAGCCTTCGCATGTTTTCACAATTTTAAACTTTATCAAATGGATGTTAAAAGTGCTTTTCTAAATGGCTTTATAAAAGAAAATGTGTACGTAGAACAACCCCCTTTATTCATACACGAAAAATATCTGGATCATGTATATAAATTAAAGAAAGCTCTATATGGTCTTAAACAAGCACCTCGTGCTTGGTATGAGAGACTTAAAAGCTATCTATTAGATTCGGGATTTCAATTTGGCAAAGTAGACCAAACTCTGTTCATTAAAAACACTATAAATGACATTCTAATAATTCAAATATATGTAGATGATATTATATTCGGTTCAACTAATGAAAACTTATGTAAAGAATTTTCAAATATAATGACTAAAGAGTTTGAAATGTCTCATATGGGAGAATTATCATATTTTCTCGGACTTCAAATAAAACAATTAACAAATGGAATTTTTGTAAATCAAGAAAAATATTGTGCTAATCTAATTAAACGTTTTGGAATGGAAAACACTTCTGCTAAACCTACTCCAATGAGTACCACTACTCATCTTGATCGAGATGAAAATGGCAAAAGTGTAGATCAAAAATTGTTTAGAAGTATGATAGGTTCCTTACTTTACTTAACCGCTAGTAGACCAGACATAATGATGAGTGTATGTCTATGTGCACGATTTCAATCTAAGCCTAAAGAATCACATTTAAGAGCGGTAAAACGAATTATACGATATCTTAACAATACTAAAGATTTTGGGCTTTTCTATCCAAAAGATTGTCCATTTGAGTTAGTATCATTCAGTGATGCTGATTTTGGTGGATCTCGAACAGATAGAAAAAGTACAAGTGGTACGTGCCATTTCATTGGAAAATCACTTGTATCTTTGTTTAGTAAGAAACAAAATTGTGTCTCTCTTTCAACCCGTGAAGCAGAATATATATCAGCCGCTTTAGCTTGCACTCAAGTTATCTACATGCAACAAACACTCAAAGATTTTAATGTAAATTTAACAAACTCTACGATATACTGTGATAATACAAGTACAATAAACTTATCTAAAAATCCGGTTAATCACTCTCGAACAAAACATATAGATATTCGTCACCATTTTCTACGTGACAATATCGAAAAAGGAATAATTAATTTAGAACATATCTCTACTGAAAATCAAATTGCCGATATATTTACTAAACCTCTATTAGAAAACTCCTTTATAAAATTAAGACGAGAATTAGGGATATTGTCTTTTAAAGATATCATATAAAGAAAATTAAAAATATATATATACACTTCTACCAACTAACATTATATGGAAATTTCAAATAAATATTTACCATATATTTTTAACAAACTTATATTAACCATTAAATCATTAAGTGGTTAAAAAACATTTAAACATCATAACCACTATATGTTTAGACAATTCCTACTATAAATATACCCTTAAACACAATTCTTTTCAACAAATCATTGCATATATAAAAGAATTAAAATTTTAATTTAAAATGTCTTACGATAGCTCAGATTCTCATATCAACATCACGTCCTCGGTTGATAACTCTCCAAAGACTCCAAAACTTCCTACTCCAACACCAACGAATGAGCCAGTCTACAAATGGAACAACTACCGTACTGGCTATACACCGGAGTCTAAGAAAGCTAAGCGTGGACTTTTTATATCCCCGGATACAAAAAGGAAGATTGATGATATTCTCACTTTCAACAACAACAAATAGATCTTCAAAGAGAATTATACTTCGAACAAAAAGTCACGTCTAAACGACTAAGTTTCTTGGAGCAATTGGATTACGCTTTTGTGGATCAAAGAAGAACGAAGTGGCTGAGCCCCTACCTCGACCCGTTAGTTCATTTGATCCATCTTCATCATACCGTACCCCAAATGACCCCTTGAATCCTTGGATGTCTCCTCAGTACAGTCCAAATTCATGGGATATAAATTATATGAAGAATGAAGGAAAAAAGACTCCAAGTCCATCCCCGAAGAAATAGTCAAGTTTAATATAATTTTCATAATGTTACATTTATATAATTGTAACTATATTATATATATATATATACATTATTTACTTTTAAAATAGGGAAAAACAACAACAATTCGTGTTTCAGTCGACTAAAACCCACTGTTTAGTCGACTGACCTTCAGGCAGAAAATAATTTGTACATAGTTCAGTCGATTGGAATCATCTACACAGTCGACTGAATATTTAACAGAAAATTTCAGCACAAAATTCAGTCGACTAAATTTACTGTTCAGTCGACTGAATCTAACACAGAAAAATTTCGTTGCTTTGATTCAGTCGACTGAACAGACTATTCAGTCGACTGAACGTGAATTCCCAGACTGCCTTTAACCTTTTTATCCACCAGTTTTTACCAATCTATTCACTTTTACCTTCAATAACATCTTCTTCCCCAAATTTACTTCAAAACCCTAGCTCTCAAATTACTCCAATCTCAATCAAATCGTATTCAAATGGCTCCAAAAAGATCTAGAGCTTCTTCTTCTTCATCCTCCGAGCCAATTGACGCTCAAATAGCACAATGGCTTTACGATGGAGTAGCCGTCACTAGATGGAATAAGATGAAGAATTCTCATATCTTCGAGCATTCTTTTGTTGATTTCCAAAGTCTTCAAGCATACAACATCCAAGCGTTAACGGATAGAGCAGGTCTAACTTCTCTCTTAGATTTAAAAAGGAACGATCACGCAATAAATCACATTATGGTTAAATTATTTTATGCTAACCTTAATCTTGGACACCAAACTCCAAGAAATCCGAATGACAGTGTTTGGAGTATGGTATGTGGAAAGAAAGTTTGGTTTTCTCTCGACCGCATTTCACACATTTTAGGCTCTCCAAACTTTGGTAGCAAACTTGAAGAAATTGACTTTAACCCTCATATTCGTGACAACATCAATCATCAATTTTTGGATGATAACGTCAACATTGCGGATCTTAAATCCACTTCCTTACGTCCTAGAGCAAGAATTCTCCACAAAGCTCTTATGAGAACAATCACCCCAAGAACGGGTTCATATGAACTTTTATACCCTAACAACTACCGCGCTCTCTATGCAATTTGGGGTAATTATCAAGTTAATTGGGTTCAATTGATTCTTGACGAATTCCTTACATTCAATAATGGCAAAATGAGGACAATCTATTTTGGTGAGTATATCATGCGATTACTTCTCAATGTTGACACGCCATTACCTGAGTCTGAGAATACAATGGTCCACCAAATAAATCATCGGACCATAAGCCTAATGCAACTTCCGGCTAGACCGCCTCGCATCATATCTCTTGCCGAATGGGAAGCTAGGCATCAAGGACCACAACAACCTCCACAAGTTCCACAGGAACAACCTTCTGACCAAGAAGATAAAATTAGAATTATTGAGCCAAGCTACACTACCAATCAATCTTTAGAAATTTTATCAAGAAATCAACAACTTCTTGATAATCGTCTCAAGAAGGTAGACCACAAGCTTGACAAAATTAAAGGATTCTTCAACAAGCTATGGGATGCAATCTCATGTTCAAGCACTACTACCGCTTCAACATCACGTGGAAAACGTCCGGCGCCTACTTTTACATGGACGACACCCGAAGAACATACAAGTAGTAGCACGAGCGGAACTAGTAGCGGTCAAGGAGGAAGAGCTTATAGACCACCAACAGGAGGACCCGTCATTCGAGAACCAAGAGAGAGAAGGTTCTTATGACTGGGATAAAGATGAGTAATTTTTTATGGTTTGTTGCTCTATGTTTCTAAATCGTTAGAACCTTGTATCTATTCTACTTATGCAACTCTGTTTTATTATTTGACTATCTAATTTTTTTCAGATAATCGTAGAATTCTATTGTTCAGTGGTTGTTGTTTATTTATTTATACATCTATGATTATTACTTCCTTTTTGTCGATGACAAAGAGGGAGAAATCTATGTAGCTAACTTTGTTTTGTAGGAAAGATAAGTGCATAAATTCAGGGGGAGAAAATTAATAAATACATCTGTATAACACATTAGTGTTGTCATCAATCAAAAAGGGGGAGAATGTTGATACACGAAAATTTTGGTCAATGACAATGTGCTTCAACAAAAAGGAAGAGATATATGCAAAATCAGAGGAAGATCGATGAAGACCAAAGTGTAAACATAAGTATGATTTTTAAGGTCTAAAGTCTAGATTATTTGTTAAAATCTATCCTCAAGAGATTTGCACGCACATTAAAGCACATTCGTAAAACTTCATTTTTACGCACACTTTCACTGTGCAGATTTTTATAGTTCAGTCGACTGAACAGGCATGGCCAGTCGACTGAAACTAGCACAGAATTAAAAACATGCACAGTTTCAATCGACTGAATTTCCTGTGCAGTCGACTGAAAGCAGTCCTGAAAATTTTTCCTCTATATTTTCAGTCTACTGAATTTGTAACTGCGAAATTTTTATGAAAAGACACTTTCCTTCTTCCAAGAGTTGCAACCATTCTCCAATGGAAATGGAAGCATCTCTTCCTTGCACCTCTAGCAAACAAATGCAACTCTTCTACAAGTATAAATACATGGTTTTAACATTTGCAAATCACGAATTCTAATTGCTTTAATCTATCTATTCTCTTGAACATACTTTCAGATTTCTTAAGCATTCAAAAGCAATCACAAATCATTTCAATTACTTGAATCTTTGTTTTGAACATAACACCTTTTGATTCATAGCAATTCACATTTCCTAAATCTTCACAAACACTTTGTATACTCTCGAGGATAAGATTATAGGAAAGTTTGTACTCAATTTGACACATTAGTGTTATCAAGAACACAACAAGTCCGAAATACTTTTAGTATCCAGTTGAAGTCCTCTTCAGCAGTTGAGGCAAGAAATCTCGTTCGGTTGTTCGGGTAAGTTGTAAACCTATTCCTCCGAGTTAAGTGAGGGCTGTTAGTTAGTTGAATTCCTAAGAGGAGCTTAGGGACTGGACGTAGGACAAGAGGTCCGAACCAGTATAAAATCTTGGTGTCTACTTTACTTACTGCTTATTACTATCTACCAAGACCATTTCACTATTCCATATTATACGATCCTATCGCATAGACTCTTTCAGACGAATGTCAATATGTTTTGTTCGCGAATGATTAATTGGATTTTTAGAAAGATTGATAGTGCTTAAGTTATCACAAAAAAATTTTGACTTAGATAAATTAAAACCAAAGTCTTGAAGTGTTTGCTGCATATAGATTACTTGAGTACATGCCAAAGCTGCAGATATATATTCTGCTTCACAGTTTGAGAGTGAGACGCAATTTTGTTTCTTACTAAACCAAGATACAAGAGATCGTCCAATGAAGTGACAAGTTCCGCTTGTACTTTTTCTATCCGTCCGACATCCTCCAAAATCAGCATCACTATATGAAACTAATTCGAAAGGACATTCTTTCGGATAAAATAGTCCAAAGTCCTTAGTTTTATTTAGATATCGTGATATACGCTTCACTACTCTACTGTGTGACTCTTTTGGATTTTCTTGAAATCATGCACACAGACAAACGCTCATCATTATGTTAGGTCTACATGCTGTTAAGCAGAGTAATGATCCAATCATGCTTTGATATAATTTTTGGTCTATACTTTTACCGTTTTCATCTTTTTCAAGATGTATAGTTGTACTCATAGGAGTAGGTTTGCCAGAAGTATTTTCCATACCAAAGCGTTTGATTAGATTGTTACAATATTTTTCTTGATTTATAAATATTCCATTTGAAAGTCGTTTAATTTGTAAACCAAGAAAATAATTCAATTCTCCCATGTGAGACATTTCAAATTCATTAGTCATTATTTTAGAAAATTCCTGACATAATTTTTCATTAGTAGAACAAAAAATAATATCATCAACATAAATTTGAATTATTAAAACATCTTCTTTCTTTTTTTAATAAAAAGAGTTTGATCAACCTTCCCAATTTCAAAACCAGAGTCTATTAAATAACTTTTTAGACGATCATACCAAGCACGAGGTGCTTGTTTTAGTCCATATAATGCCTTTTAAAGTTTATAGACACGGTCTGAAAAAATTTCGTGAATGAATAAGGGAGATTGTTCAACATAAATATTTTCTTTTATAAAACCATTTAAAAAAGCACTTTTAACATACATTTGATATAATTTTAAACTATGAAAACATGTATAGGCCAATAATATACGTATTGCTTCTAATCTAGCGACGGGAGCAAATGTTTCTTCATAGTCAATTCCTTCTTCCTGATTATATCCTTGAGCAACTAATCTAGCTTTATTCCTAGTTATGTTTCCATGTTCATCAGCCTTATTTTAGAAAACTCATTTAGTACCAATAACTGATTGGTCAGTAGGCCTTGAAACTAAATCCCAAACGTCATTTCTTTCGAATTGGTTTAGTTCTTCTTGCATAGCTATAATCCAATAGTCATCAGTTGAGGCTTCCTTAATATTTTTAGGTTCTATATTAGAAAGAAATGCTACGTGGCCCATTTGATTTAATTGATTTCTAGTTCTAACATTTGAATTAATTTCTCCTATGACATTTTGAACTGGATGATCTTTTAATATCCTTGGTGAAGATCTTAATTCATTATTAGGAAAAATGTTTTCATTATTGTTAGACAAGGTAGATTCTATATTTGTGATATTTTCAGAAACTTCTTCGTCATCTCTACTACTTGAAATTTGTTTAAAATTTTCATCAAAAGATACATGAAGTGTTTCTTCGATGATATTTGTTCTTTTATTAAAAATTCGATAAGCTTTGCTTCGGTCTGAATATCCTATAAAGATTCCTTCATCGGATTTTGGATCGAATTTGCCAAGCTGATCTTTTGTGTTTAAAATAAAAAAATTTGAACCGAAAACTTTAAAGTAAGAAATATTTGGTTTTCGACCATTAAAAAGTTCATAAGAAGTGTTTTTAGTTAGAGGTCTTATAGAAACACGATTTTGCACATAACAGGCAGTTGCAACTGCTTCTGTCCAGAAATGTTTGGGTAATGTGCTTCCATTTAATAAGGTTCTTGCACATTCTTGTAAAGTTCTATTTTTTCGTTCTACTACTTCATTTTGCTGTGGAGTACGAGGAAAAGAAAAATTATGGTTTATTCCTTTCTTTTTACAAAAATGTTCAAAAACATCGTTTTCGAATTCACCTCCATGATCACTTCTAATGTTCTTTATTTTTAAGTTTTTGAAATTTTGAATTCTTTTGGAAAAGACTTTGAAATTTTCAAAAGTATCACTTTTGTTTTTCATAAAAATAGTCCAAGTATATCTAGAAAAATCATCAACAATTACAAACACATATTTATTATGATTTATGGATTGCACTTGTGTTGGTCCAAATAAATCCATATGTAATAGTTCCAGTGGTTGTGTTGTTGAAATAACCTTTTTAGATTTAAAAGAAGACTTAGTTAGTTTTTCTAATTGACATGCATCACAAATATGATCTATCTTAAAGTTCATTTTAGGTAATCCTTTTACTAACTCATTTTTAGAAAGCTTAGTTAATGTTTTGAAGTTAATGTGACAAAACCTTTTGTGCCATAACCAAGGATCATTTTCTTGGGCTAGTAGACACATATCTGAATTATGATTTATTTTCATATTCAAAATGTAAATATTTTTGTCTTTATTTCCTTCAAAAAATAAATTTTGATTTTGATCAGAAATGCTACACTTATTTTCAGAAAAAGTAATTTTGAATCCTTTGTCACACAGTTGGCTAATACTTAAGAGATTATGTTTTAAATTCTTGACTAGTAAAACATTTGAAATAAGAGGTAAATTAGATGTACCGTTATTGCTCACATCGCCCTTGCCGATGATATATCTCTTGGAATTGTCTCCAAAGATGACAGAATCCTCATCTGAGTAGATAATGTTTGATAGCATATTTTTGTCTCCTGTCATATGTTTTGAGCAACCACCGTCTAATATCCATTTTCCTCTCTTTTTAAGTGGGTCCTGCAAAATAAAAAATAATATTGGTACCCACCTTTTTATAGGGTCCTAAAAGTTAGATCTTAGGAAACCAAACCCAAGAGGGTTTGATATTCCCTTTATAAACGTAATTTATATTCTTGTGTACAGATTCAATAAAGGAGTTTATATATTTCTTCCTAATCAAACTATTGTTTGTTTTAGAAATCCATATTTTTATAGTTTTCAAATTTGCCCTTTTTGAATTTTCTTTAGTGATTGTGGGTTTAAAATCAATTCTCCTTTTATTTTCTATTCTAGATGGAGCTATTGCCTTTTTAACATAACCTAACCCCTTTTACTTGATACTGATTGAGAATTCTCAATAATTTTAGACAAATTTTCTCTTCCTTTATTAAAGTTAGAAACATTTTTAGTAATACTCTCTAACTTACTTTTTAGCCCAGTATTGTCTAGTTCAAGTAATTTTACTTTTGTTTTTAACTCGTGATTTTCAGAGACATGAACATCATTCTTTTCTTTTTGAGTTTCAATTTCTTGACTCAATAAAGTAAGTTGAGAATTAGTATCAGAGATTGATTCTTGAAGTTTTTCAAGTTCTTCCTCTAGTATTTTCTTCTCATCTTTAAGCATATCTCTTTCGAATTCTGCTTTGTTCTGATTTTCGCGAGCTTCTTTATATTTTCTTTTGAAACTTTTTAGTGTTTTCAAAAGTACTAAATTAATTTCTATTAGATCATCAAAAGTAAGATCACTAACCTCATTTTCTGTAGCCATGAAACAAACATTTGCCTGTTCATTTTCACAATCACTGTCACTATCTGATGATGAGGAATCTGAGTCGTCCCATGTGACAAAGAATGCTTTCTTTTTGTACTTGTCTTTTCTGCCCTTGTTGGAATAACTCTTCTTTAGTTCTGGACAATTTTTCTGAATATGTCCATTCTTGTGACAGTTGTAACATTCTAAAGCTGATGCAGATGGTTTGCTTGAGAAGTTCTTTTTATCATTGAATCTGTTGTTCTTTCGATACTTTAAGAACTTCTTGAAATTCTTGGCAATGAATGCTAAATTCTCATCATCTGAATTTTGATTCTCATCTTCTTCAGCTCGAAAAGCTATGTTCTTTTTGTTTTGTGCCTGTACTCTTTTAGTCTGTAAATTAACTTCATAGGACATTAGATTATCTATCAACTCCTTTGGTTTTATGGTAGAGATATCATTAGCTTCTTCGATAGCTAAAACTTTTCTCTCCCATTCATCCGTGAGTGAGTTGAGGAGTTTTGACACAATATCAAAATCTGTATATTTCTCTCCCAGTGCTAGTAATGAGTGATATATGTCTTGAAATCTAGAGTACATATCATTTATAGACTCATCTTGTTTCATTCTAAAGTTTTGAAACTGATTTTTAAACATTGAAATCTTACTTTGCTTAACTTTGTTTGTACCTTCATGAGTTATTTTTAGTGTTCTCCGGATTTCATAGGCTGTAGTGCACATGCTGACTCTATTAAACTCATTTTTGTCTAAAGCACAAAATAACATATTCATAGCTTTTGAATTATTTGTAGCATCTATTTTCTGTGTGTGTGACCATTGTGCATATTCAGTATTTGGTATATGATGTTCAGTCTGAGCGATATCCAGATTTCATAACTGTTTGACTGCATAAATATTCTCATTCTAGTGGACCAATAACTGTAATTTAACCCATTGAATACAGGTGGTCGTGCAGTAGACTGTCCTCCATTGAAACTAGTGTTAGTGTTGTTTTCCATATTATTAAGATATCAAATAACTGTGTTATAGTTATTGGATGACCTTGCTCTGATACCAAATGAAAAGTATGTAGGACCGTGTAATATGTATATATGATAATACAGAGTATAGTGATGATAGTAATACTGTAAATAGTGCGGAATATAAAAACAGTATAGTAAAATGACACCAGATATTTTATACTGGTTCGAAGCACCGTCCTACGTCCAGTCCCAGACTAACTTCTGGCTTTAACTAACAAAAACCTCACTTAACCCGGAGGAATAGGTCTGAGCAGCGGAACAGACACCTGAGCAGCAGAACAGGATTTTTGCCTCAGCAGCCGAAGAGGACTTTCCCTTGCCTGAGCAGCAGAACAGGACTTAACAGAATATAAAAGTAGTTGACTCAATGTATTCTTGATAACACTGATTTGTCTTTAAGATTACAAACTTCCTATAATCAATTCCTCAAGTATATAAAGAGTATGTGAAGATTTGAAAGGAAGAATATTGCTAAGAATCAAAGTATATGAAATATGATTTAAAGATTCAAAGCAATGAAGAGTATGAATGCACTAGAATAATCACAAGAGAGAATAAAAAGAATTAAATCAGAATTGGTGATTGTGGAGTGTAAGAGAACTCCTATATATAGTATTCAGAGAGATGCAACTCTTAGTGAAGAGTTTCAGCCAAGAGAGGCATCTTTTCCCGAAGTGCAACTCTTCATGGGAGAAGATGTCTTTTCAAAATTTGACAGTTGAAGTCCGGTCAGTCGACTGGTCGATTCCGGTCAGTCGACTGATTTGAAAAAACTAAAAAAAATTATGCACAGTCAGTCGACTGGGCATGCACAGCCAGTCGATCGGATGTGCATATATTGCACAGTGAACTTTGTTTTTAAAGAATTTATAGAACACTAAAACTTTGAGGATTGATTTTAACATATATCTAAGACTCAACATATATAATAAATACTTTAAGCATAGAGTTGAAGTCTTGATCCTCTGATGTCTTCTTTTTGTCATGTATGAGTGCATATTCTTCTTTAGCTTCTGAACCGTTTTGTCATGAATCAAAACTAGTGATTCAACACAAAATAGCATTATGAACAGAATTATAGATATCTATATTTATTTAAAAAAAAACAAAAAATGATACTATATAATATCATTAATACAAACATCTAAAAGATGCTATAAAATAATGTTGTGAGGATAATATATACATCATCTAAAATAAGCCATAATTGTTTATAGATAGTCACTACAATTTAAACAAACTATTACAATTCAGAAACTTATACTACAATTCATAAAATGTAATATAAAATAGCATTATAAACAGAAATATAAATAACTATATTTAAAAAAAACAAAAATGATACCACATTGTATCATTAATACACACATCTAAAAATGCTACAAATAATATTGCGATATACAAAATGTACATCATCTAAAAATAAGCTCCAATTGTTTATAAACTACTACTACAATTTTTAAAAATCTACTACAATTCAAAAACCGATACTAAAATTTATTTATGCTACTATAAAATTGCATTATGAACAGAAATAAAAATAATTATATTTACATATAAAAAAAGATACAACAGAGTATCAATAATACACACATCTAAAAAGATGCTATAAAATATTGATGTGAGATACAATGCATACATCATATAAAAAGAAACTACAATTGTTTATAAACTGCTGCTACAACTTTAAAAAAGCTACAACAATTCAAAATTGGTACTACAATTCATAAAATCCTACTATGAAGTAGCATTACGAACAGAAATATAAATAACTACATTTATTTAAAAAACATAACAATACTACACATTATCATTAAAACACACATATAAAAAATGCTATAATTTGTATAAACAGCTACTAAAATTTTTAAAAAGCCACTACAGTTCATAAACTGCTACTATAATTTACGAGTACATATGCACGCCCAGGTGGGCCTGCATTTAACCACAATGTGCATGCATTTTTATTTGTACCTGTGGAAGTAGATTTGATAGTAGCATCCCCACATTTGAACGCCGCCTAGGCAGAAACCGCTATTTTTTTGTTCTGACTGCAATAACTTCTTCATACTAACTCGGAATCAGGCAAAACTTTGACCAATGAATTCCTACCTAAATTATAGACAATATGGTACACTCTGATACTTCATCTTGTGAACGCACACTGTAGTTCTCCAAGGGGACTGACAGTTTACTTAGAAAATAACATGGCACAACATCCTCATATTTGAACTCCGCCTAATGCAGAATCCGTTATTTTTTTTATTCAGACTGCTATATTTTCTTCATACTAACTTGGAATCCGACGAGACTTCGACAGATTAACTCCCACCTAAATTACGGACAATATGGAACACTCGAATACTTCATCTTATGAACGCACACTGTAGTTCTCCATGGGGACTGACAGTTGTACTTAGAAAATAACAGGCTAACACATTCTCATATTTCAACTCCGCCTAGTGCAGAAGCCGCTATTTTTTTTATTTCAGACTGCAATAACTTCTTCATACTAACTCGGAATTAGGCGATACTTCGACCGATGAACTCCCACCAAAATTACGGACAATACGGTATACTAGGATACTTCATCTTGTGAACGCACACTGTAGTACTCCATGGTGACTGACAGTTTTACTTAGAAAATAATATGCTATATCCCCACTTCAACGCTCACTATAGCTCTCCATGGTGACTAATAGTTGTACTTAGAAAAAAACAAACTACATCCTCATATTTGAACTTTGCCTAGGAAAAAGCTGCTATTTTTTTGTTCAGACTGCAATAACTTCTTCATACTAACTCGGAATCAGACAAAACTTCGACCGATGAACTCCCACCTAAATTACGAACAATATAGTACACTCGGATACTTCATCTTGTGAACGCACACTGTAGTTCTTCAGGGGGACTGACAGATTACTTAGAAAATAACATGCTACCACATCCCCATATTTGAACTCTGCCTAGTGCAGAAGCCGCTATTTTTTTGTTCAGTCTGCAATAACTTCTTCATACTAATTCGAAACCCTGCGAGACTTAGACCGATTAACTCCCATACGGACAATATGGAACACTCGTATACTTCATCTTGTGAACACACATTGTAGTTCTCCATGGGGACTGACAGTTGTACTTAGAAAATAAGAGACTACCACATCCTCATATTTGAACTCTGCCTAGTGCAGAAGCCGCTATTTTTTTGTTCAGACTGCAATAACTTCTTCATACTAATTTGGAATCCGGCGAGACTTCGACTGATTAACTCCTACCTAAATTATGGACAATATGTAACACTCGGATACTTCATCCTGTGAACGCACATTGTAGTTCTCCATGGGGACTGACAGTTGTGCTTAGAAAATAATAGGCTACCACATCCCCGTATTTGAACTCCGCCTAGTGTAGAAGCCGCTATTTTTTTTATTCATACTGCTATATTTTCTTCATACTAACTCGGAATCTGGCGAGACTTCGACCAATTAAATCCCACCTAAATTACGGACAATATGGAACACTCGGATACTTCATCTTCTGAATGCACACTGTAGTTCTTCATGGGAACTGACAGTTGTACTTAGAAAATAACAGACTACCACATCCCCAGATTTGAACTCCGCCTAGTGCAGAAGCCGCTATTTTTTTTGTTCAAACTGCAATAACTTCTTCATACTAATTCAGAATCCGGTGATACTTCGACCAATTAACTCTCACCTAAATTACGGAGAATACGGAACACTCGGATACTTCATCTTGTGAACGCATACTGTAGTTCTCCACTGGCACTGACAGTTGCACTTAGAAAATAACAGGATACCACATCCCCATATTTGAACTCCATCTAGTGCAGAAGCCGCTATTTTTTTGTTCAGATTGCAATATTTTCTTCATACTAACTCGGAATCTGGCGAGACTTCGACCGATTAACTCTCACCTAAATTACGGACAATATGAAACACTCGGATACTTCATCTTTCAACGTACACTGTAGTTCTCCATGAGGACTGACAGTTGTACTTAGAAAATAACAGGCTATATTCCCATATTTGAATACTATTTCTCTATAAGATGTAAAAGGATATATTTGGAATTTCAAAAGGACACTGAGTAAATCTATTCAATGAATTCTCTTTATTAGTAGTAAAGATAAAGATAGAGTGAACGATTTTCATTATTATAATGAGAGGTATTTCTGGTATTTCAAAAAGACACGGTTGAATTCCTATTCAATGAATTCTCATTATTAGTAGTAAAGATAAAGATAAGGATGTGATGTTGACATAACAATCCATGGGGACTGACAGTTGTACTTAGAAAATAATAAGCTACCACATTCCCATATTTGAACTCCGCCTAGTGCAGAAGCCGCTATTTTTTTTGTTCAAACTGCAATAACTTCTTCATACTAATTCAGAATCCGGTGAGACTTCGACCAATTAACTCCCACCTAAATTATGGACAATATGGAACACTCGGATACTTCATCTTCTGAACGCACACTGTAGTTCTCCTTGGGAACTAACAGTTGTACTTAGAAAATAACAGGCTACCACATCCCCAGATTTGAACTCCGCCTAGTGCAGAAGCCGCTATTTTTTTTGTTCAAACTGCAATAACTTCTTCATACTAATTCGGAATTCGGTGAGACTTCGACCAATTAACTCCCACCTAAATTACGGACAATATGGAACACTCGGATACTTCATCTTGTGAACGTATACTGTAGTTCTCCATGGGCACTGACAGTTGTACTTAGAAATAACAGGATACCACATCCCCATATTTGAACTCTGCCTAGTGCAGAAGCCGCTATATTTTTTTGTTCAGACTGCAATATTTTCTTCATACTAACTCGGAATCCGGCGAGACTTCGACCGATTAACTCCCATCTAAATTACGGACAATATGAAACAATCAGATACTTCATCTTGTGAACGTACAATGTAGCTCTCCATGGGGACTGACAGTTGTACTTAGAAAATAACAGGCTATCTTTCCATATTTGAATACTATTTCTCTATAAGATGTAAAAGGGTATATTTGGAATTTCAAAAAGACACTGAGTAAATCTATTCAATGAATTCTCTTTATTAGTAGTAAAGATAAAGATAGAGTGAATGATTTTCATTATTATAATGAGAGGTATTTCTGGTATTTCAAAAAGACACGGTTGAATTCCTATTTAAGGAATTCTCATTATTAGTAGTAAAGATAAAGATGTGATGTTGACATGACAATACATGGGGACTGACAGTTGTACTTAGAAAATAACAGGCTACCACATCCCCATATTTGAACTCCGCCTAGTGCAGAAGTCGCTATTTTTTTGTTCAAACTGCAATAACTTCTTCATACTAATTCAGAATCCGGTGAGACTTCGACCAATTAACTCTCACCTAAATAACGGACAATATGGAACACTCGGATACTTCATTTGCTGAACGCACACTGTAGTTCTCCATGGAAACTGACAATTGTACTTAGAAAATAACAGGATACCACATCCCCATATTTGAACTCCGCCTAGTGCAGAAGCCGCTATTTTTTTCAGACTGCAATATTTTCTTCATACTAACTCGGAATCCGGCGAGACTTCGACCGATTAACTTCCACCTAAATTACGGACAATATGAAACACTTGGATACTTCATCTTGTGAACGTACACTGTAGCTCTCCATGGGGACTGACAGTTGTACTTAGAAAATAACAGGATACCACATCCCCATATTTGAACTCCGCCTAGTGTAGAAGCCGCTATTTTTTTGTCCAAACTGCAATATTTTCTTCATACTAACTCGGAATCCGGCGAGACTTCGACCGATTACCTCCCACCTAAATTACGGACAATATGAAACACTCGGATACTTCATCTTGTGAACGTACACTGTAGTTCTCCAAGGGGACTTACAGTTGTACTTCGAAAATAATAGGCTATATTTCCATATTTGAATACTATTTCTCTATAAGATGTAAAAGGGTATATTTGAAATTTCAAAAAGACACTGAGTAAATCTATTCAATGAATTCCCTTTATTAGTAGTAAAGATAAAGATAGAGTGAACAATTTTCATTATTATAATGAGGGGTATTTCTGGTATTTCAAAAAGACACGGTTGAATTCCTATTCAAGGAATTCTCATTATTAGTAGTAAAGATAAATGCAATTATAAAATAGCAAAAAGATCATAAGCATAAATAATTATATTTATATAAAAAAATGATGCTATACAATTTCATCACTACACATTACCATCTTCTTCCTTAATTTGCTACTTCTTCTTCCTCAGTTTGCTGCTGCTTAACTAACCTTACTCATTCACTACCATTGCTGCCACCAGAGCCACCCTTTCTCTATCCTTACTGGTCGCCGTCACATAGCCAAAACACTTCAATTTCGCGTTCTCTCCAAAACCTTAATTGACCACATTCACGTCCATCTATTTCGTCGCCACGGCCTCTGAGGTAGACCACCGTTGAGATCTGTTGCACCCCTTCTCCACTATCTAGACTCCACCGTATAAAAAAAACTCAATCCTAATTTTGCTCGTCCTACCGCCTAAAATGTTTGGCTTTCTGTTTTATTTCGACTCAAATTTCATCATTCATGCACAAAAATGTAGTGCATGTCCTAGCGTCTAAAAAATGTTGAAATGTTGTCCTCCTAACTATTTTCCTGGTGTTAAAAATGGAGGAACTGGGCCAGTCCACAGTGGAAGAAATGGGTGAATTTCAAAAAAAATTACCATTTTGGATTTTTAATGCGCCTACGAAGTCTAAATTTCATTCAGAACTTTTCTAAATTTGGTTTAAATAAAATCTTGTATTTTATTTAAAAAGTTAAAGGAAAGTTTAAATAAATTTAATTTCAAATGTATAGTGTATCAAATACACCTAACATTTATTTATAAGTGTTAATGTATAGAGAATGAAACCTTTCATTTCTTTTCTTAAAACAAGAATTAGTTGAGAGCATTAATCGTATTAAATAGAGAGAGAAATCTTTCATTTTCACTCTTTAATTTAAATTGATTGATTCATTAAATGTCATTATTAATAATTTATTCATGATAATATTTATCACTATGTCCATATGTATTCTAAATGTACAATTTGTAGTTTGTGATTTATTTAATTTTATTTTATTTATTTATACAAGTATACATGTATGTATGTATGTATGTATGTATGTGTGTAACATCATAACCCGTGAAGGGTATATAATGTACCTGTATATAGATGCTGGGATATACATTGCAACAGACACATTAGCTCATTTGGTGTGTACTGTAATTTGTCCAAATATATGCTTGCATAATATGTCAAAACAAAATACTAATATACGTAAATATATATATATATATATATATATATATATATATAATTAATCGAATAAAACAGCATAACAAATTTATGTAAAATAATTATACGATAATAATAAAAGGTTTTAAAATTTTAGAAAATCTGGAAACACATTTTGGGCTTAAGATTAATTTATGGAATTTTTTACAATTAAAATAATATTTATTATTAAAAAATTAATAATATCCCATGATCAAATTAATTTTTAAAATAGGAAATCAAGTTGAAAATTTCTGAAAAAAATTCTGAAGGAATCCAAGACAAATTTTGGGCTTGAGAAAATTTCTGAAATTTTCTCAACTGAAATTATATTTTTAATTAAATAATTAATTGCGTTTTGAAAATAAATTGATTCAAAAAACTAATAAATTAAGTTATAAAAATCCAAAACCTTTTTCAAAGGTTCCAGAGACATATTTAAGCCTTAAGAAATTTTTTTATAATTTTCTTAATTGAAATTATATTTTTAATTAAATAATTGATTGCAGAATGAAAGTAAATTAGTTTTTAAAATTAATAAATTAAGTTTAAAAAATCTGAAAATTTTACTGTAATCTTATCACATGGTCCAGCAAATATAAAAATATAAAATTGAAATTTGAACCATAAATTATTTTATTCATAATAAACAATTCACAAAATCATTAAATAATAATAAAATACATATACACATATTTCATAAAATATTTTTATATTTTATGATTCATAGTAGGAACAAATCATCATAAGAAATTTTATGATTAAATATATATGATATATAAACAAATATACAATTATACATATTCATAATTTGCGGATATGTACGCATTTAATCTATATATATATACACACACATATATATATTAATATTAATATATATCAAAATTAAAACTTTTTTAGAAAATTAATTCAATTATAAATCAATAAACAAAATATTATAACAAGCACATAACCAATCTACTTGTAACAAACAGATGTACCCACAAAAATCTCACCTAATCTAAACAATAAACAAATCTGAATACAAACAAGGATTTGGATGTAAATCAACTTGTATATGATAAACTTAAAATCAAAACAGTGATATTAAATAAAAGTGCACCTCCTAATAAAGCCTTTGAGTCCACGTTGAACAATGATTTCTCTTCTAAGAACAATTCACAATCCGTCAGGTTGCTAATCCGGGATTGGAGACCTTCTACTATAAATTAGTATTTTTAATTTTGAATTGGATTTGAAAATTTTGGGAATGATTTTAGAGGAAAGTTGCTGTCATTAAAGTGAGGAAGAGGAAGAAGAAAGTGGCGCCTCAAAAATGAATTAGCTTGTAATTTAAGGTTTTGAGATTGACTTTTATATGAATAGGACAAGAGAGAAAACAATGATCTCAACCATACATCTCAAAACCTAATCACATGTGTTGTAGCCACCTCCTATCTTTCTTCAAACCAACGTCTATCCTTTCCACATCTCATGGGTTGTGAGCCTATTTAACCCAAATTAAATATGTACAATCATATTTAACATATTCTGTTATCGATATCTCATATCGATCAATAAATTCATAACTTTTATAAATATACGCAACAATTTTATTTCTCAAATCACATTCAAAATTCATAATTAATATTTCATAGATATTAATTTATTTAATTAATTTATAATAATCATAAACTAATTAAATTGTTTGGTCTAAAGAGAATTCATCGTTTCGGTTGTGTGACTCTTTAGTGTAAATTTGGTCTGCGATTAACGTCGAACTATTCTAATGTTAACGTTCACACTTCACTTAGCAGATGGTGTGATATTATGATCAAATTTATCACTTGCTCATTTTCGAAAAAATCTCATTTTAATTTAATAAGCGTTACCCAGCTGTGACAATTATTTACATCAATTCTCTTCGTCAAAACTATATCACTTTGGACTTGCTGAATTTGGTAATGGTCAAAATTCCAACATCATCCACATTCAACTCTATAATCCAAACACAAAGTTCTTGGTTCAATAATAACAATTATTATCAACCGAACTACTCTGACCAGAGATTTTGACTTTGCGTTGACTTGAGTTTACTGTGATACTAACCTCATATATCTAAGGAGACGAATATTATCTTGAATGTGCTTCACTTCCAATATTTCCAATCCATCCAACTATAGTCACTCCATGGACGTTATGTCATGATTTGACTATAGTCAAAGCGGAGCTTTCATATTGAAGATTCACAGTATTCTCAAGTCGAAAGAACTGTGTAAATTAGTCACATCGATATTTTCTGTTTAACCTTAGTTATATTAACCAACAAAAAACTACCGAGTGAGTCGTTCCATAGTTATCCAATAACTATTAGTACGTAACCCCTAGATACCCCCCGTCAGTCATGAGTAATACACTGCCCAACATTTGAAGAGCGTTACGTACTCTAGTCTCAACGGATACATCGATATCCAATCTCGATGCATCTTGACTAGGAACATTTAAAATGATATATTTGTTTCATTGTGATAAATTACTCACGGTTACAATACTTTGTAACTACTATCACAAAACATATCATTTATGGATTTTCTATTAAATATACTTTTAATTAAATTAATTAATTAATACAACCACATTATATCAAGTATATAATAGAAAGAAAACACCTTTATACGAACAAGATTGGTCAACGAGTTAGATATATGTAACAAATTACATAATTGCCCTATAGGACATACCCCTAGCTCTATCTATCTCTCACTTGCACTTGGGGTCAATTTTGGAATCTTATTCCAACATCTCTAATCGGTTTTCTCAAAACCAATTGGGTCAATCCCTTTGTGAATGGGTATGCTGTTTTGTTTCAATTATCTACTCTGTCAATCAACTCTCTCCGACGGTGATAAACTATTTTATCATGTGAAACAATTCAGAGTATGTCTCTCGATTTCTAGTAAGCTCTAAGTTCTGTTATGAACTATATCGCGACATTGTTATCATATAACAATGCTATGAGATTATCAACATTTGGAATCGGCTTAGTTATAAATTTTGTGCACTTGTATATTTATATACATTGTTTTTATTGTGGAGCTATTCAAGACGATGTACTTAGCCTTTTTCATTGAAACGGCCATGATCTTTTATTTGGAACATTTTCAACTTAAATATTCTTAACTTGAAATTATTATTGACATATTATACTCAATATCACTTATGATGTTTGAGTCCGGACACTCCTTCATTAGGAGTTTTTGTTTCTGTAAACAATTCCCTAGTATTTCATAAATACACGAGAACACTTGAAACAACCATTTAGTGATATCAATTTGGATTTGATATTTGCTTCATGTATCAAATACAAACAAATCACGATATCGTAACCAACATAACATGTATGATAATTCTTATCGCCAATGCATAAGGAACTCACATGTTCTGTATTAAACAATTTAATAGGTGTATTTACATATCGATTTGGGACATTCCTAATATCTTCTATACTCATTATAAAAGACATCATTTACAATCCAAAGATGAGTATTAAAACAACTAAGGTTGATTTCAACACAAATACACCGTTAAAATCAACAATGTGTTGTTTATTTACAGTTTAAAAACAATGTACCTTTTAACACACGCTTCCTCTGCAATTTGATTGAAAATTAAATTATATGATTTCTATCAAAATACTTATTCAATCTTGATGCTCATAAAATGATACTTTCTTTTCACTTCTTGGATCATATCCAAAAACTCACAAACTCAATATCGCTTCCACTGACTTCGAGGCATTTTTGGTTAATATGTGTAAATAGCTTACTCTAAATTGTTATTTATAATTTTTAGTTTCAATACATATATACCAAAACACTAAGTCTTATCGAGCGATAATTTTGTGAGTAAATATGAATTAACTTGAGCATGTTGGTTACCGAATCTATTATGCTAATTTCAACAATTGAAATTTGTGATATTATTATTATCAACATTGCTCTTTTAATTCCAACTGCATTAGTCTTTCTCATAAAGACACAATCTCGACCGATGGATCGCATACCTTCGGTTACGACCACAAAAATAAATTTTGATAGAGTATTTGGAATTCTTTCATATTTGCGCATCATACTATATAGAGTCAACACTTTTAATGGTTAATTAAACAACCGAGGATTATATAATTTCGATATTAATAAGAAACTCATGGTTTCTCTTTGATGTACGAGAATGCTTATTAAACATTCTAATGCTATGTGTTCATTTAGATTAATTAATTTCATTTCCTCTCATATAATCAGTTCTATTTATGGATCGTATCTAATTTCATTTAATTACCAATAATTCCTCAGAAATTCTTTCACAATGAAGTTGGTATATCTTGAAACAATTGTTTCACAGTGTAAATAGAATAGGGATTCATAAACGCTTTATGAATTTCTTTATTTATAAAACTGATTTTTTTTTATTTTACAAAAATTATATTCAAAACATAAATATGTTATTCAATGACAGTCCATTTCAAAATCCTTTTGGGAAGATCCATACAAGATCCCTCATAAACAATTATTACGTGCAATCTTTCGATTCGCATAACCTGCCAACTTCTTGGCCTAGAATAAGTTGGATTTTCTAATAAACCCTTATCTTGTAAGATTTTGTAAACTGTTATTTCAAATAATATTAACCTTGTGTACTGCTCTTAAATACATTACCTTATAGAAAGAAACTAACTCAACTTCACTCACAATTAACTGTACATTGTCCAATAATGTTTGATTACTCCATATCGACGCATCATTATGTATCACATGAAGGAGTTATTTTGAGATTGAATCTTAATTCGTTTTAGGTACGTTTGAAACATTTTCCAATATACTCACTCATTCGATCAAATCGAATCATTTATATTGCATGTTATTTTTACTTCTGTTTTATATTCAATGAGTTTACCATAGACATACTGCATGTGTATCTAATACACATATCCACGTCGATGATGACTCATCGGTGTATATGACAAAGTACGTGGAACCGTTTTGGTATTTATACAATTACGATTGCATACATCTATATGTATCAATCCAAAAAGTTCATCAACTCTTATGATGCTCTCATTAAAAGGGTGCATAGCCCTTTATTGTTTGAGATATAATTAACAAGTATCATATGATTCAAAATCATATAATAAAATTATTTTCTCAAAACTACGGCTTAGTTTATAATTCCAGAATAATTTTAAATAATATTAAATACTTCTGTATTTTCTAATACATCACTATTGTTATGAAAACAAATACCATATTATAATTTTATTTCATAACGAATATTCATAATATTCGTAGAAATATAGCTATGTCTATTTTTTCAGTCGATAACCAAAAATTGTCATTATTTCATAAATAATGTTCGATACGTTTTAGGAAAACAATTTTCGTAATTTGATGCAACCAATAAGTCTATATAATATGCTCCCACTCTTTCTGCCGTTACTATAATAGCGTACTAAATTCGGAGGTCCATCATTCACTTAATATAAATTTGTTTATTTCATATACTACAGCTAGTTTACCGTGTATTGCTCTTTGATCATATATCTTGAACTCAAAGAAACAAATCTCATAGAAAATAATTTTCTATATGAAAATACATTTCGAAATAGAAATCATATTTCTAATTTCAATGTTAAGTATCAATCACTATTATTACAATTCTTGTTTCCGTTGTTTCTTTATGAAGAAGAAATGACCATTCACTTTCTTCATCCCAACTATACCTTAAATCACATTTACTCTTATACATTCATTTTCCTTTCTAAATGGTCAAACCATTCAAAAGAAAATCCTTAATACAATATCATAACGAACTCTTTATGAAAGCGCATTTGATTATCCTTAACATTTATGGACATCAAATATTTGGTTCTCAAGGTTTTAAATCTCGGATTTCGGTCACGTCTCGTCTCGAAGAATTTAGAGAGCTTACCTCGTATCGGGTGAGATCTCGAACGAGATGAGTGCATCTCGATCGTCCATCTCGGATTTACATCTCGGTTTCTAAAATTCATTTTGGAGTTATCTCGGAGTATATGTCATGTCGAAAGTTAGTTTTCATACACCTAAATTTATAATACTAGTCACTACCTTAAGGAAAACACTATGCACTTACTTTGAATATATCACACGCTTATCATTAGTAATTTAGTATGGAAAAATATCACTTATATCATGTAAAATAAACAAATAACAAGATTTCATGAATAATGTTCAATATATCATCATATGAGATAAAGTAGACAAGAAACAAACCATAACATATGCACCTTTACTTTGTTTGATCATTCACTTAACATTTCTACACAATATAATGTCTCATTTCTATCTTTTATGATTTATAGTGCTGCAAGGGAAATCTTAATTTTACAACTCCAAATACAAAAGTCTACAAGTAGAATTAAGATATTCTATGTCTGATTATAGTATTTAATTATTAGCAAACAAAATCTCATTAAGCAACTAATAGCATAGGTATTTCTAACAAACGTAAAAAATAACATACATAGTACAAACAATTTTCGAACATTTAGTCATATTATAAGAAAAGTAAAAAAATGATGTACGAATGAACATGTAATCATCAAATGAAATTAATAGATGAAAGAGAATTCCTTTATTGCTTAAAAATAAGCCCTGAGGAAAAAATTATAGCAGCAAAAACTAAATGAAATCAAATTGTGAATCTATTTGGAACATAAAGTTAAATAAGTCAAGCCTAAAATTTATAGCCGTAAAAAAATAGGGTTGGAAAAAAAATCAAGTAAGTGTCGAAAAAAGAAAAATGAGATCGGATGTAAATTAATTTGGATCAGAAACCTAAATGAAAATCATAAATCAGATGTAAATTAATTTGGATCAGAAACCTAAATGAAAATCATAAAGTGAAATACTTACCATAATCGATGTAGATTTTATCATCTTCTTATACTCGCCACTGCCGTAAAATAAGAGACGAAGATTAAATAATATTTATATAAGAAATAAGGGTTAAAAAAGTACAATTAAGAAGGCTTAAATTAAGGTAAAGGATGAGCCAGCACAATAAGGAAAAAGAGTTGATTTTTTCTAAAATTCAACAACTCGACCAATATCTCGCTGTTAAATCTCGTCCGAGATACCGGACGAAATATTGAAATATCGTCTGAGATTTGGGTCAGACAAAATTCAAACGAAATAGCCTATTTCGAATTGCCCAGGCTTGAAAACGAGATCTCGGCCGAGATTTCGGTCGAGATGAGCGAGATTTAAAACCTTGGTTGCTCTTGCATAAACTAATTAAACTGACATTTCAACGATGGAGTTCTTAGATCTATCTTGTGGTTTTGATCTTGTGCTACAATTAACACAATATGATCTTTTATGCAATCAATCAAATTGAATACTCGATCTCATAGTACAGTTAATTGGCTTATTTCGAATGAACTATATTCATTGAAGTATTGTACATTACGAACTGTGACAATTCACCATATAACATTTATATGTGATAGTATATGAATCAAATATCCATCCATAGTCTTGTATTGCTTTTAGAGTTTGAAACTCATATAATGTAATACACGGTCTAAACCAAACAAAAACGTAAATGATCATTTTACGAATGCATTAAGTAGTTGTAAAAATTAGGCACTTGCATGGGTATAGAAAAATTAACATGCAATAGGCATTTAATAGTGGGTATTATATTTTTATTTGTCAACTTTCAATTTAGTTCATTTTTATATGTTAATTGATAAACATTTTATTGATCATATTAAATGCACAAATTTATCATTGTAGATAACTATAACATTATTTAGCATATGTTCTTATAATATTAGAAAGGTCAAATGTTATCATTTCATTTTTCTAATAAGGCTCCCAGTAGTATTTTATATTTCACCAAACCCTAAGCGAAACATAGAAATCTTTCAACTTCACTAGCGGGTGTTAGGACTCGTATGTCTTGGGATTCTGACCTTGATGAAAGCTCAACAAATCATAGGCCCGCATACGATAGATAACTTTTTATCGGTTGTATCATATACAACTCCAAACCTTTGGTACCATGTCCTAATCCCGCCTTTACCTTGAGGAAAAACTCAACAAGTAAAGTGGGACTATTCACTCGGACCTATCATTTCACGACGGCCTAAGTATAATGCACGTACCTTGAGGAAAACTCAACAAATACGTGTGATTATCTTATCTCTCCTATTCAATATATTAATAGCTACACATAGCATTCTTAGCTTGAGGAAAGCTCAACAACTAAGGAGTATGCATGTAATCTATTAATATATAAATGATAGAAGACAACTTTACATTAAAGATTCATAATCTTCAATATATTATATCGAATGATATCCACTTATGGAATAATATATTTTTTATGAAATACTCTCATGATTCAAGTATCGGACATATCAGAAATCATGGCATACGTACATTTACGTATGAATTTATTCCTTAAGACTATTTAGGGTTTATTTAAAGTTCCACCTTTTGTTATACATTCATGTTACATAAGCTGAATCATTATATAACTTTTATAACTTAATTAACTTATATAATAGTCTGATGTATAATGTTATATCAATTATATCTTATTTAATTAATTTTAACTAATTAACTCTTTAATTAATTTTAATTAATTAATTCTTTAATTAATTCTATATTATTATTCCAATACAACATTTATATTGGACATATTTACTATAACCTTTATAGTGCACACTAAAACCTTTATAGTATAACACACATATATATCTTATATATGTGTATTTTATTTAATTAATTTATTCAACTAAACAATTTTGATTAAATTTTATTAATTTCAAAATTTATCTTACATACATACATGTAAACTTATGTTATCCTAAAATAACATAACATATATCAACATATATAATGTATGCATATATGTATTAATTAATTAACATATTTAATTAATTCATTTTATTAATCTAATTGATAAATTTTAAATTTTGAAATTAGTATATAAATATTTGAAAATATTGTTATCCTTTCAAACATTTTGAAAACTTATGTTGTATTATGACTTTTATAATAACATGTTTTATTTTAATTTTCAAAACAATTTTGAAAACTAGCCCAAGGCCCAATTCAAATTGGGTCTTTTCTGTTAGGGGCAACCTTTGGACTCGCTCACTTTTCAGACCATGCTGGTAACCAGGTAGGAGTAGGACAGGGTACTTGATTACCCAATTTCAAGCCCAAACATTACCTTTCTAAACACCGTACTTAGTGGGCAAGTCTAATTAGTTAGCCCTAACATGACTAATTTAGACCGCATAGGCATTGGGCTCTGGTACCATTAAAGGAACTGGGTCAACCCGCAGTTGAAGAAATTAATGAATTTCAAAAAAAATACCATTTTGGATCTTCAATGGGCCTACGATGTCTAAATTTCATTCAGAACTTTTCTAAATTTGTTTAAATAAAATCTTGTGTCCTATTTAAAATAGTTAAAGGGAAGTTTAAATACATTCAATTTCAAATGTACAGTGTATCAAATACACTTAACATTTATTTATAAGTGTTAATGTATAGGAAATGAAACCTTTCATTTCTTTCCTAAAACAAGAATTAATTGAGAGCATTAATTATATTAAATGGAGAGAGAAACCTTTCATTTTCTCTCTTTAATTTGAACTGATTGATTCATTAAATGTCATTATTAATAATTTATTCATGACAATATTTATTACTATGTCCATATATGTATTATAACTGTACAATTTGTAGTTTGAGATTTATTTTATTTTATTTATTTATTTTTTTAAAACTCAACCTCGGAGGGAGGAGCTCCTTGCCTAGAGAGTCTGCTAACCCTACGAAGGTTTAAGCCAGCCCCAGCACAGAGATTTGATGTTCCTAACCATGTTATAGGATTAACGGGAATCCACCTCGCGCCTTGAAGGGAGTAGGGCAGACGGGTATCGAACTAGCGACCTCGTTAACATGAGGCAAGATTCTCAACCACTGCGTTATACATACATACATATATATATATATATATATGTATCATATACATATATATGTACATATATATGTGTGTGCATGTGTAACATCATAATCCATGAAGGGTATAATGTGCCCGTATATAGATGTTGGATTTACATTGCAAGGGACACATTAGCTCATTTTGTGCGTACTGTAATTTGTCCAAATATGTGCTAGTATAATATGTCAAAACAAAATACTAATATATGTATATATATAATTTATTGAATAAAACAGTTTTTGCCATAACAAATTAATGTAAAATAATTATATGATAATAATACAAGTTTTTAAAATTTTAGAAAATCTGAAAACACATTTTGGGTTTAAGATTAATTTATGGAATTTTTTACAATTAAAATAATATTTATTATTAAATAATTGATAATAGCCCATGATCAAATTAATTCTTAAAAATAGGAAATCAAGTTGAAATTTTCTTAAAAAAAATTCTGAATGTATTTGAGACATATTTTTGGCTTAGCAAAATTTTTTGAAATTTTCTCAACTGAAATTATATTTTTAATTAAATAAGTAATTACATTTAAAAAATAAATAAATTCAAAAAATTAATAAATTATGTTAAAAATTTATAACCTTTTTCTAAGATTCCACATACATATTTAAGCCTTAAAAAAATTATAGAATTTTCTCAATTGAAATTATATTTTTAATTAAATAATTGAATGTAGGCTGAAAGTAAATTGATTTTTAAAAATAATAAATAAAGTTTAAAAAACCTAAATTTTTTACTGTAATCTTATTACATGGTGTAGAAAATATAAAATTGAAATTTTGAACCATTAATTATTTTACTCATAATAAACAATTCACAAAATCATTAAATAATAATAAAATATGCATATGCATATTTAATAAAATATTTTTATATTTTATGATTCATAATAGGTACAAATCATCATAAGAAAATTTTAAGATTAAATTTTAAGATATATAAACACATACAACTATACATATTCATATTTTGCAGAGCTATACACATTTAATCTAGGTCTCTGTGTGTATTATTAATATAAATCAAAATTAAAACTTTTTATTTTAGAAAATTAATTCAACAATAAATCAATAAACAAAATATTATTACAAGCACATAACCAATCTAATTGTAACAAACACATGTATCCACATAAATCTCACCTAATCTAAACAATAAACATATCTGAATACAAACAGAGGATTTGGATGTAAATCAATTTTTATATGATAAACTTAATAATCAAAACAATGATAATAAATAAAAGTGCACCTCCTAATAAAGCCTTTGAGTCCACGTTGAACAATGATTTCTCTTCTAAGAACAATTCACAATCCGTCGGGTTACTAATCCGGAATTGGAGACCTTCTACTACAAATTAGTAATTTTAATTTTGAATTGGATTTGAGAATTTTGAGGATGATTTTGGACGAAAGTTGCTGCTATTAAAGTGAGGAAGAGGAAGAAGAAAATGACGGCTCAAAAATGAATTAGCATGTAATTAAGGTATTAAGATTGGCTTTTATATGAATAGGACAAGAGAGCAAACAATGATCTCAACCACACAACTCAAAACCTAATCACACATGTTGTAGTCACTTCCTATCTTTCTCCAAACCAATTTATCGCTTACTCATTATCGAAAAAATCCCATTTTAATTTAATAAGCGTTACCCAGTTGTAACAATTATTTACATCAATTCTCTTCGTCAAAACTATATCACTTTGGACTTGCTGAATTTGGTAATGGTCAGAATTCCATAATCATTCACATTCAACTCTATAATCCAAACACAAAGTCTTTGATTCAATAATAACAATTATTATCAACCGAACTACTATGGCAAGATATTTTGACTTTGGGTTGACTTGAGTTGACTGTGATACTAACCATATATATCTGAGGAGACGAATTCTCTCTTGAATAATGCTTCACTTTCAATACTTCCACTCCACCCAACAATAGTCACTTCATGGATGTTATGCCATGATTTGACTATAATCAAAGCGGAGCTTTCATATTAAAGATTCACAGTATTCTCAAGTCGAAAGAACTATATAAATTAGTTACATCGATATTTTCTGTTTGACCTTAGTTATATTAACCAACAAAAAACTACCGAGTGAGTCGTTCCATAGTTATCCAATAACTATTAGTACGTAACCCTTAGATGCCCCCAAGCAGTCATGAGTAATACACTGCACAACAGTTGGAGAGCATTACGTACTCTAGTCTCAACAGATACATCGATATCTGGTCTCGATCCATCTTGACTAGGAACATTTAAAATGATATATTTATTTCATTGTGATAAATTACTCACGGTTACAACACTTTGTAACTACTATCGCAAAACATACAATTTATGAATTTTCTATTAAATACATTTTTAATTAAAGTAATTAATTAATATAACCACATTATATCAAGTATATAATAGAAAGAAAACAGCTTTATTTCGAACAAGATTGGTCAACGAGCTGAATATATGTAACAAATTACATAATTGCCCCATAGGGCATACCCCTAACTCTATCAAAAAAGACCTAAAACACGGTGAACTGAGCCAAAATATCAAACCATTTTATCAAATAATAAAATTGGAAGACAAAATGTTGCTCGATTTTCTAGTAAAAGATAATGGATCGACCCGCTAAGCTTTTGGCACGTTGACCCCACATCACCTGCCATTAACAACACTCATCCCGGCCCATCATCCATGCAAGGGCCCCACTACGGTCCCCGAAGGACTTAAGCGCCCTAACATTTAATGCATCGAATAGCAGCTTAGTCAGATTTACACTCAGTAAGCTACCTCGATCCCTGCATATGAATCCTCCGGCTCCCCTCACCACCAAAGGACATGCATGCAACATGGAGGTCACTCTCCTTCTTGCTTGTTGAGCTCCTTGATCCTCACTGTAACACCCTTAATTTTTGATAACATTATTCAGGAGATTTAATTAGATAAATTAAATAGAATAATGTAAATGTTAAGTGATAAGGGGATTGAGATTTGAACAAATCTAATTAAGGTCGTGCTTAATTAAATGGGCTTAAAAATGGGTTATAAGCTAATTAGTTCACATAAGGGTATATTGGGTATTTGCCGCACATAACCCTAAAACCCAATATATTTTCTTTCCTACCATTTCATTCCTATTCACGTCTTTTTGAAAACGTAAGCAAAAATATTAAAAGGGGCCGACCATAATCAAAGAGAAGAGAAATTAAATCAAAAGCTAAAGATTCAAGCTTAGGGAAAACCAATCTTAATCCAATCTCCTTATCTTAAAAAAGGTAAATAATAATTCCATCTCTTTTTTGTTTTGAATCATATGTTTTCGGATTTAAGGGTAAATTCGTTTTTATGATGATTTGGATTATGATATGCTTGAATATTAATTTGTTTAATTTAAACAAGATTGTTTAAATGGGAATATACACGGTTTTAGGGCAAAACCGATTTATGTTGATGTGTAAATGCCATGGAAAATTTTTATGTTGTATAAAACTTGATTTTGGAGTTGGGTTTTAATTTTGATAATTTTCCAAGTTATGGAAAGATTGTTATGAATTTTCAAAGAAAAATATGGTTATTTTGGTTTATAAATTTATTTCAGAAAATATATGAAGAATTTGGGTCTAAAATTTTGATATGTTAGATAATATGATTAAGTGAATTTCTGGAATTTTTTGGGATTTTTCCAAAGTGATATACGATCAAATTAAATTATTTTATAAGAGAGGCTTCTTTGCAAAATTGGTTTTCTTAATGGAAGGGCTTATTGATTAACTTAACCATGGTTTAGATTTGAAATTAGTGGTAGTTATTTTAGTAAAGAATTTGAAAAGGTTAAGACAACCAATCTGGTGTTGACATGTGGTAGGTTAGCTAGAAAAAGATTTGATTTAACTAGTATTAAATCAGGTTTACTCAGAAAAGTTGGTTCTGCCTTCTTTAGAAGTACCTTTTGACACAGAGCTTTCGCCTTCAACCTAGTCGAAACCTACTAAGCGAAACCAATACACAAGGTATCACAAAGATGATACGTAGTGGATAGGAGAAAGACGAAAGGCTATGTGTCAAAAGCATGGCTTCCGAAGGAGTCGATACCTTGGTTTGTTTTAAAAAAGAGAAGCGCGTGCCTTTGTTTTATTTAAGCCTTCGAAGGAGTCGAAGCATATGTTTTCGAAAGAGCTTTTTAAAAGCTTTTGAAGGGGTTGCCATTAACTTATGTTTGTTTTCGAATGGGTTCCTTTACTTATGAAATAATGCTTTTTAAAGAAGGGATTCCGACCTAATCGAAGCCCTACTATCGTTCTTTAGCCTTTCGATGGTGTTGAAGTCATCAATGCTTTTGAAATGTAGTGTTAGTTTTTGAAGATGTTTTAAGCCTCTTCCTAAATGCTTTAGAAAGGGTCCAAAGGTTTCGAAGGCAATGGCTACGAAAGGGGTTTTGACGCTATCCTTCAATGTTTTGTTTAAATGATTTAAAGCTTTCGAAAGAGATAGTGCCGACACCATCATGTTTTTCTCAATATTTTTATATGATAAAGGATGGTTTCGAATGGGATACTTTCACTTATATTCACTTTGACCCAAATAATATTTTAAGTATAAACCCAATGGTTTCAAAAGGGGAACTTTCAAATGTTTCGGAAGAGTAACTTCCAATGGTTCCGAAAGGGGAACTTTTAATGGTTTCGGAAGGGTTACTTTCAAAGATTTCGAAATAGGGACTTTCAATTGGTTTCGAAGCTATGCTTCTAAAAATTATATGTTGATAGTTTCATACATTCGAAAGGTTTCGAAAGAAAAGTTTTAAAGTGATCGAAAGGCAGGAGCCTAATGTTTTGAAATATATTTTTATGCTTTCGAAGGAGGGTATCCAAGGAAGTCGAAAGCAAGATTTCAAAGGTTTCGAAAGGTTTTGTAACCCAAACTCAATTTTTAAAAGGAGAAACCCATGGCTAAATTAAAGGAGTTTTTGTAATGGTTTTAAGAAGAAGTTTTCTTTGATAAAATAATAGGTTAAAGGGATTAACCATGTTTTATATTAAACCCACAGGAGTAGTATTGTTATGTTATTATGTTTGCTTCTTCAAATATAAATATATTCACATTATAATGGATCCATAACTGCATTTTAGGGATAAATAGCATAAGAACCAACTAGGTAGACCCAGTAGTGAATATAAATTGATTAAACTACTGTATGAGTAGATTTACATCCAAGAGGTCAGGAAGACCAGAATATAGGGTGCCTAAATATGGAAGTTGTCAGGGAGACAGGTTCATAGTGCACCCATGAAAACTATGATTATGAAGTTATTGGAGTTACCAATAGGTTCATAGTGATCCCATGAAAACTATGTTATAAAGAGTGGTTGGCAAGTGCCAATTGGTGTGTAGTAAACCCATGAAAACTATTTTCGAATTAAGATATTGACAGATGTCAATAGATTCCTAGTCAACCTATGAAAACTAGGATGAGAAGATAAGTTATTGACAGTTGTCAATAGGTTCCTAGTCAACCATGAAAACTAGGATAAGAGAGAAGTTATTGGAGTCACCAATAGGTTCAGAGGACCCATGAATTAATTAAGTTAATTGGCAGGTGCCAATAGGTTCATAGTGCACCTATGAAAACTGTGAAATAGGATAGAGAGTCCATATATTATACAAAGGTTATTAGTAAGCTCATGAAAACTAATAGGTTAATAGTGACCCTAGAAACTATTAATATGACAGGGAGTCAATTAAACAGAGGGTGGAAAATCCAGTATGTTTTAACATGTTTGCATACCATCATAATATTTTAAAATGACTATGTTTTAACCATTGTAAATGCAGGAGCACAGTACATGGTTTTATAAAGGTTTTAAGATACCAGTGAGAGGAAAACCCGTTCCGCTAAGCGGCGTGGTCTCACTAGATATCTAAATGATTTAAGATGGTATATTATTATTCATACCAGGCTTTACGTCTGACTCGAAGTTTATGTTTTCCCCTTAAACTCTTGGGGACTCAATTGATTTTGAGTAGTTTGAGAGTTGAGGTTTTCAAGTACCTCTTTAACCGAATAAGCTTCCGAAGATGTGCAGGAGGCATGACAGCTATTTAGAGTTCTCTTTCTTTTGATTCCGCTGTGTTGTTTATAATGACAAAGTTGTTAAATGCCTATATCGTCCAAGGGGGCATCTTCATATGTCGCTCTTGACGTATATTGTAATAAATATATTTTCTCTGAACGTGATTGACGATTATGAAATTATGTAATGAATTGGAAATGTTTTGAAATGGAATGTAACCTTGTTTGAAGTTTTAAGATTTTTCCATATTCATGTGTTTCTGTGTATCAATGAATCTAACACCGCCATATTTGGTCGCCAAGGATTAATAACTATGGATGACTGCAGCATCTGTAACCATTAGTTTTGAGCCTCCAAGTAGGGGATTTTACACTCACCACCCGCCTCTCCCTTAAAGATCGACCCATCCGGACAGCTTTGCTTTGTCTTGACTCGGCAGGCCTATGACAAAAGCGCTTGGTCGCCCCTACTAAAAGAAATAACGATCATGCACTATTCCACTGAAAAGATCAACATAAAACAACGTTGTTTATCTGACAGAAGCGTTCTTGTGCAGCAATCACCCTCTGCCCTTCTCTGTCCACATGGCAACGACATCACTGTTCAACAATAACATTTTGTCCCCATCTCCTCTTTGACATAAACACGCCTCGATAGACATCTAAGCCATTCATTCCATCAGGCGTCCTAGCTGACCCATGTGGACCGCACAGCTCCATCCATGGCCAAGAGGACTTCCCGACTCGGTGCATTAATCTGAAACGTCCAAACTAAATTATACAGCTATAAATACTTCTTTGTATGCCCTTGTACAACGATCAAATTTTCATTTCTTGCACACATTATTGTCTCATATAATTCAAGCTCTCATAATCAAAGGCAATACAAGCAACTATCATAGTGGACGTAGATCAATGTTAGTGAGCCACTCTAAAATAGCAAAGTGTGAAGGAATATAAAAACGATGCAAAAAATGGATAATGTACCACAACTTGACAATCATAATTCAGCATCTACAACTCAGGTCCGAGTTGTGCCTTATGCCGAGCCATGAGACCAAAGTGGTGAATTAACATGACATGATCTAACGAGAGGCAAAGGCAAAGTGCAAGGCAGGCAAGCATAGTTGAAAAATGTGAGAGAAAAGGAAGGCAAAAGGATCAACACAAAGGTCAACTCGGCCCTCCTTGGGTCGAACCCAGTTGAAGATAGCGACACATAGACAAGCATTGCTCAAAGATAGAAGGCCAAAAAGACGAAGCCAAGAAGTGGCTAAAGCAAGTCAACTCGACACCGAGTTGAACCCTCTCAACTCGGTATCGAGTTGAGAAAGAGAAGTGGGTTTTTCCCACGATCTTCTGGCTACAACTTCGACACAATGTGAAGAACATGGGTGACGATTTTCAGACGATAGCGGCTTTCACTTATAAATAGAGGAGGAGATGCACTTTAAAGAGGATCCTTTTTGAACTCTTTGAGTTACGACAAGTTGAGATATTCACTTCTGAATTAAAGATTGTATAACTCACATCCGAGTTGTAAAATATACTTTGTAGGAGCAAAGTACGATCAATGGAAAATGATCAAGTGGACGTCGGCCGGAGTATTTTCCAAACCACTATAAAAATTGTGTATTTTCTCTCTCTTTTAACTTAATTTCCTTTATTGCTCGATTGGTTGTTTATGTCATTTTGGTCCAAACTTTTGGTGCTTATACTAAGAGAAACTCAGATTTGAGAACTTGAAATTTGATTGGAGAAGATGAAGAGGCTTAATATGAGAGTTGTTGCTGGAGGAAGTCAATAGGAACATGGGGCGGCCGGGAGGTGTCATCAGATTCAATTTCATCGATCTACGTGACTATAAAAGAGATGGAAAGGATGATGAATGAGATGAAAGATAGGATAGTGGCTCGACAAGAGGAGATGATGAATGGATTCTTCACAAGGATAGAACAACAAAGGACAGATGAAGTAGCTGGAAACCAGAATCAGAGGCTAGAAGACAAAATGAATGTACCAGGAGATGGAGCAGAACGAGTCGAGACACCCCTCGGGAGTGCCATAATTCGGCACCGAGTTAAGACAACTAGGCCCCGAGTCAAGAGGCCCAAAGGGCATTAATGATGTGGGATTGGGACAAGATGAAGCACAACTAAGGAACAATGTCGAGCCATAATATGGAGATCAAAATGTAGGTTTACAGCAACAAGAAACTAGACTGGAAGTTCCCTGTAAGACTGGGGGGCAGGATGAAGACTTGGATCAGAGATTTTCGTTGAATGATAACGACGGGATCACTAAGATGAGGCAGGTACTGGGAGGTAGACCCCCAATTTGGAGTCTGGAGGATGTAGAAACTCATTCACACCAAATATCTAATATGACAGGAACCTCCTGACATAAAATTACCAACGTTGGAGATGTATACTCAAAGGACAAATCCGATCGTTTTCTTGATGAGATATATCCAGCATAGGAGATTGTTGGGTGCTTCGGGGAAAGTAATAGGAGGGTGTTTCTCATTGTACTTGATGGATTTGGCAGCAATGCGGTTCCGACGGTTAGAGGATGAGTCCATCGGCACGTGGACCGAATCAGAAGATAAGTTCAAGAAACAATTCAGAGTTCATATATCATGATCGAAGAATGTGATGACACTTTCGAACATGAAACAAAGGGCCAATGAGACCCTGCAAAGTTATTTAACCAGATTCAACGCAGCAGCCGCTGCGGTACAAAAACCGGACTCGATAGTTCTAATAACGATGGTTTCCAGAGTTGCAAGTACGACTTATTTCAAGGTTGCTTTTAAAAGAAATCCACTTGTGGATATAGCAAATTTTTACTACCAAGTCAAGAGATATCTGCGCCAGAAGGGCACATAAGCGAAAAGTGTTGAAGTAAATGCTGTGGATGATAAAGGACCATCCAAAACATGATATGGGAAGGATAAAGGAAAGCGGAAAAGTGATAATAGCTTCAAAGGACCGAAGCGGATGACGGGGAAATCGAAGTTTTCCACTTATATTGAATTAACACAGACCCCGAAGAGGATTACTTGGATACCGAGGGGCGGATTCTTTGCAAAAAGCCCGTAAAGAGCGAGCCCATGGACTGGGAGAAAAGGTCTGGAAAGTTCTGCCTATTCCATGAGCTAGATGGGCACGAAATGAATGAATGCAGACATCTGCGTGATTCGATCAAAGAACAGGTTCAGAGTAACCGCTTGCCATAATACGTCAAAAATTAGATTATTATAGCACAAACTACAGTGATGCCGTAGAAATGACCACCATCTGCAACAGATATATTTGGATGTGGTCGTGGATTTTGGTCAAGGATGATTATCCCATGATCGGGATGGATTGGAGTCAAGTTTGATTTCCGCACTTTGCTTTGGTTTTGAATTAATGATACAGGCAACTTACACGTGTACGTGATCTTGATCAGTCCCAATGCACGCTCTGGGTTGGAAGTCTGGAAGTAGTCCTTAATAGAATTAGATGTTTTGATGTGTTGAATTGAACTCGGCATCAAGTTGAGAAAGAGAAGTGGGCTTTACCCACGATCTTCTGGCTACGACTTCGACACAACAAGGAGAACTTGGATGACGATTTTCAGGCGATTTCGATGGCAGTTTTCATCTATAAATAGATAAGGAGATGCACTTTAAAGAGGATCATTTTTGAACTCTCTGAATCACGACGAGTTGAGTTATTCGCTTCTGAATTAAAGGTTGTATAACTCATACCCAAGTTGTAAGCAACCAAGTTGTAAAATATACTTTGTATGGGCAAATTACAATCAATAGAAAACGATTAAGTGAACTTAAGCCGGAGTATTTATCAAACCACTATAAAAATTGTATGTTCTTTTCTCTCTTTTAACCTCTTTTCCTTTGTAATTTTCATTTATTGCTCAATTGAGTGTTTGTGCCAATTTTGTTCCAAACTGCAATGAACATACTTATAAATAATTCTCTTATTATGAATTCACATGCTGGAATTCAGGTAGGATGGGCAAGCAAATGGTTTTTCTATTCTAAATTAAGTTAAAAGAAAAGGGCATGCAACATATCGTTAGATTTAGATACAACTGATGAAATCGATATCATTCACACAAGGTTTCTGAACATCGAATAAATAAATACTACCCAATAGCAATATTTAGGCATAACCAAAATTGAGTATTAATCTTTAGACCCTATTCCATTCTGGTAGCATGGGAGTATTAACGCCTAGCGTACTACTACCTGGGGAGCTCTAACAACTCAACTTTAATTTTTATCTTCTATCACAAACTATCATTCAGAGTTTATTACAACCATCACTGCGTTATGTTTAGAAAGACTCAAATGTTAAATGAAAACGTTTGTATCATATAATCATAGTCAGACTTCACTAGATTGTTGAACGGTTGATAGTATGCCAACAAACAATATTGTCTGATCTTCGAATCATAGTAGTACGCCATTGACTACCCAGTTTTTAACCATTTGGATTATTAAAAGAGAATTAGCCATAGTGAATCCCACCTAGATAAACTTGATTTAATTTAAAGTAAGAATATTTGAGTTAATCGATAATTCTAGAAATCCTAATAACACGGTGACAAGAAGTTAAAATGCAATTATTGAAAGTAGGTAAAAAAAGAATATAACGTGTAAATTGAGGTGTTCCTAGTCTGAGAAGCAACTCAGAACCTAAGATCAGGAACCACTTGCAATAGTTTCTAAAATGGCAACTGAAATCCACGGTGAAAAGCAGTAGAATAAGTAATTTTACAAGTGTCAGGCTTTTATTCTTAACTTTTCACCTACTAACCACTACAAACAGTTACTATATACAAACTACAAGTCTTAAATTTAAAATTTCGAGCATAGGCTTTGTTACGAAACGACTTTACAGAAACATATTCATTTTCAAACTTCTATTTAACAAATATAAACGACTTAGTACAAACTTCGTTATTTTCTAAATGAACTGAAGATGACACTTTTATGGAAATAAAGATATTTATTTTAAGATGCTGGAACAAAAAAGGAACAAAATATATAGTTGGTTGCAATCAGGTATTCATTTTCTATTCTCCACCTCGCTTCATTACTGTTAAACACTAATAAATTAAAGTCTCATCATTAGCTGTATGATAGTAACAAGAAGATATCGCATTCATTGAATAATCATCGAAGTCTCAATAAATTTCATCATATTCAAGAAGTATCACCATCACAAAACAGCTAGCTAAATTTAATTTTACTAATTCATATAATTGATATGTTAAATGTTTAATATTACAGAACTGACGTATGACATGTTCTTTTGTTGCATCCCACGTAATATGGGTTTAAATTTGCTCAAATATAAACACATAAACATCTACTTGAACCGTAGTATTTAGGACCTATAAACTTTGATTAATTATCAATGCAATTGCTCAAGTAAATACAGAAAATAATTATTTTTAATGAAAATGGAAACGGTAATTAAAAACACAATGTTCTATTTCAGAAAAAAAAAGAGATCTCACGTGCGATTGGCCGGGTTTTAAGTCTAAAGTCAAATACAAATGACGTGCAGTTTTGTATCACTCTCTTTTTTTTTTTGCAAAGAGTTGTTGGATGTTCATTATCTTTAATGACGTGCAGTTTTAACACTACAGTGTCCGATATTTCATTTTAACTCTGAAGACTTTTCTCAAATATTGTATAGAAACCAAATGAGTTGGTACATAATCCTATATCATCAATTTGGTAACTACCAGAAGTTCAATATATTACAGCTGTGGTCATCATGGCAATTTGTTCATTGCTTTTGCATTTAAGTTAAAAAATAAAACTTTTACACATGTAAACGTAGACAATGGAAGAAAAACATACCAGTAACATTTAGTTTCTTGTTGGGTAAATTGAGCGATAAGACTGTACTTGGTCATGAACACATGCAACTTCATCAAGGGAGGAACAGCAAGGACTACATGCAAATGCCTATAAGTACCTGTAGTATCAAAGTTAGTAGCAACAATTATTATATTCCAAAGTAAAGCTAAAAAGATAAAATAAAACATATATAATAGTCTAACATAAAAAAGAGAGGTATAATAACTGATTGAAGGCTTTTCCCATGTGGCCAAATAGACCGAACGTAAACAAAGCAAAATGTCCAATTGGCAAAAGAAAGAAATGAGATGCTTCCCTGTCCCAGGTCACAACATTTTAGTTTGACAAAAAACTTCATCATGCTATAAACTAATCACATTGCAGTAATTTCTTTAATCCCATGACAGCTGTATGCAGGCTAACTTTTGCTCTTATATATAGCCATATTCTGTGAGGAGTTCAATCATTCCACAACTACTCCACTTCTCCTCTATTCTTTCCACACTTTCCCACATCTCCTGCTGGAGAAAATAGCATATTCCGACTAACCAATGTTAATCCACATTGGCGACCCTTTAAGGGGTCGTCTTCTGCCTACTCTGGCAGCAGCATTGGCCATTCTGGTAGCTTATAACAATGTAGGCAGTGTGTCTGCAGATCCTTATATTTACTCTTCACCCCCACCTCCTTATGTTTACTCATCACCACCACCACCTGTACACTCACCTCCACCACCTTATGAGTACAAGTCACCTCCACCACCAAAGAAATCTCCACCACCTCCATACCATTATCTCTCTCCACCACCACCTAAGAAATCCCCACCTCCTCCTTATCACTACGTGTCACCACCTCCTCCGGTGAAATCTCCACCACCGCCTTACCATTATACATCTCCACCACCGCCAGTTAAGTCACCACCTCCTCCTTATCACTATGTGTCACCACCACCTCCAGTGAAATCTCCTCCACCTCCTTACCATTATACATCTCCACCACCACCAGTGAAGTCACCACCTCCACCTTATCACTATGTTTCCCCACCTCCACCAAAGAAATCTCCTCCACCACCTTACCATTATGCATCTCCACCACCGCCAGTTAAGTCCCCACCACCTCCTTATCACTATGTGTCCCCACCTCCTCCGGTGAAATCTCCACCACCTCCTTACCATTATACATCTCCACCACCACCAGTGAAGTCACCTCCTCCTCCTTATCACTATGTGTCCCCACCTCCACCAAAGAAATCTCCACCACCGCCTTACCATTATACATCTCCACCACCGCCAGTTAAGTCACCACCTCCTCCTTATCACTATGTGTCCCCACCTCCACCAAAGAAATCTCCTCCACCGCCTTACCATTATACATCTCCACCACCGCCCGTTAAGTCCCCACCACCTCCTTATCACTATGTGTCCCCACCTCCACCTAAGAAATCTCCACCACCGCCTTACCATTATACATCTCCACCACCGCCAGTGAAATCACCTCCTCCTCCTTATCACTATGTGTCCCCACCTCCACCAAAGAAATCTCCACCGCCGCCTTACCATTATACATCTCCACCACCGCCAGTGAAGTCACCTCCTCCTCCTTATCACTATGTGTCCCCACCTCCACCAAAGAAATCTCCACCGCCACCTTACCATTATACATCTCCACCACCGCCAGTGAAGTCACCTCCTCCTCCTTATCACTATGTGTCCCCACCTCCACCAGTGAAGTCTCCTCCACCTCCTTACCATTATACATCTCCACCACCACCAGTTAAGTCATCACCACCTCCCTATTACTATGTTTCACCTCCACCTCCAATGAAGTCACCGCCTACTGTAGAAGTGATGGGAAAGGTGTATTGCTACAAGTGTTTTGACTGGGAGCATCCAGCAAAATCAAGCCACAAGAAACTCTTTAAAGGTTAGTAGTACTTTCTTAATATTGCATTGTCATAATTGGGTAGCTGGTGTGATTATACATTAAACTGTAGGTTATTGTCATTTGGTTGTTATTTCCTGCTGCACGTCTTTTAGAAAATGTATATTAACTAAAATAGTTCTTTCATATGCAAATAAATAATTAACTTGCAATTTCAAAGTGGTTAGGGTACTAACTACTAACAGTCTACACTCTACACTCTACAGAGTGGTTAAAGATGATGCTTGATAGAGAAATATATTATATATCAATATATGTATCAGTTCTCATTACTTATCCACTTTCCTTTGAGCAATTATTTTATAATAAGAATAGCTTTAAGATAATCAGGATACCTTTGCGGAAAAAGAAACCAGTTTACATATCAGCAGTAGTAGTACACATGCAGGAAGCATCTATTAATTGATCAATATCTAACAAATATCCTGAGACAGAAGTGGTGGGCATGAATTGGATAACTTATGAGCACATGATTTATATATTTTATTATGAATAGTAAGCAATAATTAAAGCATTAAAGATCTAGCTTTTTTAAATAAAAGTTGCTAACAGGAACATAATTTCACTTTGTTTACTGCTCAACAATTTTATTTCCAGTTGCAAAAGTCCGGAAGTTACCTAACTAACAGTTGAGGTGAATTTTGTTATACTCAGGTGCCGTAGTAAAAGTAACATGTGAAGCAGGGCAGAAGTATGTTGGATACGGCAAAACAAACATACATGGTAAATACAGTGTGGAAATCAAGGGCTATCCTTACTGGAAATATGGAACAAAGGGATGCAAGGTTGAACTACACGCTTCTCCCAAGGGATCAATGTGTAACGTCAAGACCAAACTCAACAAGGATTCGCCACTCAAGGTGTACCAAACTTCTCATGACGAGATTGTGCTCAAATCCAAGTCACTAGCCTTTGCGCCTGAAAAACCATATGCAGAGTGTCACAAGCACCACCACATGTCTCCAACACCAGCACCTTATTACTACAAGTCACCACCACCACCACCGACATACTACTATAAGTCACCACCTCCTCCAGTGTACCACTATAAATCACCTCCACCTCCCGTGAAATCACCACCGCCCACTTATCATTACAAGTCACCACCACCACCCAAGAAGTCTCCACCGCCCACTTACTATTATAAGTCACCTCCTCCACCCATGAAGTCTCCACCACCCACATACTATTACAAGTCACCTCCTCCACCTAAGAAGTCTCCACCACCAACTTACTACTACAAGTCACCTCCTCCACCAGTAAAGTCACCGCCACCCCCATATCACTACCAATCTCCACCACCACCAGTGAAGTCGCCACCCCCTCCTTACTACTACCAGTCTCCACCTCCACCAGTTAAGTCACCACCTCCTCCTTACTACTACCAGTCTCCACCTCCACCTGTAAAGTCACCTCCTCCACCATACCACTATAACTCACCACCACCTCCTGTGAACTCTCCTCCCCCTCCATATTATTATCAATCTCCACCACCACCAGTGAAATCTCCACCACCACCATATCTATACAAGTCGCCACCACCACCGGTGAAATCTCCACCACCACCTTATCTATACAAGTCGCCGCCGCCACCTGTAAAGTCTCCACCACCACCATACATGTACATGTCTCCACCACCACCAGTGAAATCTCCACCTCCACCATATCTATACAAGTCGCCGCCGCCGCCAGTGAAATCTCCACCACCACCTTATCTATACAAGTCTCCACCACCACCGGTGAAATCTCCACCACCACCATACATGTACAAGTCACCACCACCACCAGTGAAATCTCCACCTCCACCTTATCTATACAAGTCACCACCTCCACCAGTGAAATCTCCACCACCACCTTATCTATACAAGTCACCGCCACCACCAGTCAAATCTCCACCGCCACCATACATGTACAAGTCGCCACCGCCGCCAGTCAAATCTCCACCGCCGCCATACATGTACAAGTCTCCACCACCACCGGTGAAATCTCCACCACCACCATACATGTACAAGTCGCCGCCGCCGCCAGTGAAATCTCCACCACCACCCTATCTATACAAGTCGCCGCCACCACCGGTGAAATCTCCACCACCACCATACATGTACAAGTCGCCGCCGCCGCCAGTGAAATCTCCACCACCACCCTATCTATACAAGTCGCCACCGCCGCCAGTGAAATCTCCACCACCACCATACATGTACAAGTCGCCGCCGCCGCCAGTGAAATCTCCACCACCACCATACATGTACAAGTCGCCGCCGCCGCCAGTGAAATCTCCACCACCACCCTATCTATACAAGTCGCCGCCGCCGCCAGTGAAATCTCCACCGCCACCATATCTATACAAGTCACCACCACCACCAGTGAAATCTCCTCCACCACCATACATGTACAAGTCACCACCACCGCCAGTGAAATCTCCACCACCACCATACCTGTACAAGTCTCCACCCCCACCAGTGAAATCTCCTCCCCCACCGTACATGTACAAGTCTCCACCACCACCCGTGAAATCTCCACCACCTCCTTATATCTACCACTCACCACCACCACCCGTGAAATCTCCTCCTCCACCGTACATGTACAAATCACCACCACCACCATCTCCATCCCCACCTCCTCCCTATGTCTACAAATCACCACCTCCACCATCACCATCACCTCCTCCACCTTATGTATACAAGTCACCACCTCCACCTTCACCATCACCGCCACCACCTTACCACTACAAGTCTCCTCCACCTCCGACAGTAAGCCCACCACCAGTTTACATTTACTCGTCACCACCACCTCCACTTCATTACTAAGCATAAACCTTCTAAGTGGTTCTTCTCCTTGTCAATCAAGTAAGTTAATCAAATCACATTTATCTTATTCAATCCATGATGAATATCATTGTGAAATACTCATAACTTTGTCCTTAAATTATTCAATTTCAGGTCATAGAATTAGAAGAATAAATGATGGCAGGGGAAGGAGGAGGTTTATGTCCCAAGCTTTTCGTATCAGTGTGCAAATTTGTTTCAATAATAAAAAGCACGTGAAGAATGTCATGCAGAGAATTTCAACCCTTGATGAAACACATGCAAGGGCCTTCATCGTGTCTGTTTTTCATTTTTTAGTTTTGATAACTAGCTTTAGGAGGAGTGGAGAGCTTGCGCATGGACCTCTGGTTAAGTGAAAAATACAACATGTTAGGTGAAAGGATTGATTGTGGTTATTGTTTCTTTATTTTCTTGGCTATCATTTAATGTCCATTGTTCATTTGTTGTTTGTACATCAATATATGGTAATTTATATTTGGCTCTCATGGATTTAATTTCTCATAGCTTACGTGCGTATATTTTGTGTATTGTAACATAATAACCTTGATGTTATTTAACTGTCAATATTAAGTCAAGATACAAGTAATTATAAATATAATTTCATAGCACGGTAGGGATATATAATAAGAGAAAGAAAGGTTTGAGTGCCTGAAGCTTATATGAATCTCTCTAACCGAACACCTTTTGCAGCACATGGTGATATAACTAGGATGAAAGAAACACGAAATAGCATGCTTAGAGAACATATTATCGGACCTAGTCTTTTAATTTTTAAATCGCAGCACGATAAAATATTTTATCAATTTGATTCCTGAAAAACACATGCATGAGCGAATAATAATTTAACCGTACCAACTAACAATATACGGTTCGTTTCACTTTAATCTACAGTCGAATTATCGATTCATTTTGGACTTAATCTGGCAAATCATTAGCCTTTTGTCATTTAGGCGTATAATCGAACACGTAACATGCATGGGCCATGGCCAGAATTGAAATAATCGTCAAATTCGTTATAATTGCTGTGTAGGATGCACAAGGTTAAAAGTGTAATATGCATTTGCTGCATGTGATTGATCTGTAAGTTAAACATATGTTGGAGTTTGCGATAATTATAATTGTTAAGCATGTAACATGCATTTGTTAAAATCGAAATAATAGCAGAGCTAAGAATTCGACTAAACTGATAATCATGAAAGATTGAATTAAGAGACAAATCTTACCTCGAGATTTTACGACCGTCAAGAGAGATGATCAGCTTGGAGACTGGACTATGATTATTGGGGGAACCTACGAGGAATCTCCAAGTTGGGAGCATTTTTCTCAACCTTACAACAGTAAAGCTGTTTTCAGCAAGCCGCACTCCTAAACGATAATGGGTGTTTGGATTAAGAGCGACTTTTACCTCAAACTATTTCTAAGTCAGTTGTTTCATCTGTGGCGTTTATGGTATCAACTCCTCCGAAAAGCCTGTAAACGTGACTACTTGAAATATGAAAATTACTAACAAGAAAAGTACGAAAGGTTAATGTTTTTTATCCTGTCACCAGAAAAATCCATGTAGATATGAATGTGTAAATTTAGTCCCTGTATTTTTTTTTAAAATAAAAAGGACTAAGGTGTGTTGCATTTTTCTGACAAAAAATGAAGCTAACTTGTAACTTTTTGACTATGAATTTTTCTTTTTTTTTTTAGTTTTTGAAAATTTTAAAACTTTTGAAAAATTTAAAATGCGCAAGTTAACTTGCCCTTTCTATCAGGAAAGCGCAAGCTATTTTGCGCTTTTATTTTGAATTTTTTTTTAAATTTTTGAAAATTTTAAAATTTTTGAAAAATGCAAGTTAACTTGATGAAAAGCGCAAACTAGTTTACGCTTTCTGATTTTGAAATTTTTTTTGAAAACTTTAAAATTTTCGATAATTTTGAAATGTTTAAAAAGCGCAAGTTAACTTGCACTTTTTATCAGGAAAGCACAAGTTAGTTTGCGCTTTTTAATTTTGAAATTTTTTTTTGAAAATTTTGAAAATTTCAAAAAAATTTAAATTTTTTAAAAGCGCAAGATAGTTTGCACTTTCTGATTTAGGAAAAACAGTGACTTAATTTACATACTCATTATCATAGAGACTTTCTTACAACAACATCAAAAATAGGGACCTTCGGTGCAAAGCCCCAATTACTAATTCTATTCAGCTATCTAAATTTGTTAGGTATCTCCAACAGCTTCAGGATTGAATATTGGATATTCAATCCTTCAAATATTCAGTCATAAATGATAAAAATTGTCCTAACAAGAAGACGTTTATTTAATGGAAGCCTGAACAATAGACGCCTATTAAATGAACCCCTAAATGTTAGTCATCCAAAAATTGGACATCTATAACCCCCTCAAACAAAACCCACATCTAGCCGATTTTGTTCATTCTCCTTTTTACCTTATTTCCTCCATTTTTTTTTCTTTTATAAGAAAATACAGAGAAATGACGCCACGTTCAACCAAAATCACTAGAAGAACCGTTTGCAAGCATCCACGGGAAGAAGTTGCTTCAGTACACGTTCATCTAGCCTCTGGACTGACATTATATGATCTGTGTATACTTCATGAGCTTCCAGATGGTTATCGGCACAGGTCTGAAACCGCATGGTTTACAGTGTAGGTATATTTTAATTGCAATTTCAATAAAATAATTTGGATATATGTATTTCCTATTCATATTAAATAACTACCAGTATATTTAATTTTTGCTCTCATAAATTATATATAGGATTGATACATTCATTGTCCTATTTGTTGAGTCAAGTGCATTATACAGTTTTACGACACTCTTCCCCATCCTATTATAGATAAGCTCCAGGCTAGTCCTTTTGGTATGCTTTTAGCGATTAGGCATTTCCACTCATTCGAGCGACCTCTCAGTCATGCATTAGTTAAGAGATGGTGGCTCACGACGCATACATTCCATTTTTCAGGCTTTAAGTAGGGTACTACCTTTGTCGACTTCTACATATTTACAAGTATTGAGACTGAGGGACATGCGCGGAGGCCTTTCCCATTCAATGAGTTATGCGAGTCCCCCAATTTGTTTAACCTTTTTCTACCTCATATTGACACTAGCTACATTCGTAGTGGTGATGTGTTAATTGATCTACCTTCAGCTCTACATCACCACTTATAGAGATATAGCATATAGATTGGATGCGATCACTCGGACATTTCTTTTATATCTGTTTGATTCGACCTTTTTCTCGAACCAAAAAAGTATGGTTCGTCTAGGTTATCTAGCAGCGATTGCCCAACTATATCAGCTTCATACTATTGATTGGGGTATGGCCATTCTAGGTACCTTGAATACAGGATTGGATTCATTTGCACTTGATGAGGTCAAGCAGATGTCTGCTTTTTGGTACATATTGCCGTTATAGTATTATGAATACACTGCAAACATGCTTCCCCGCATCCAATGGATAGCTAGTCCGGCTTTTGAGTACTTTCCTAGGATGAGACAGCGGGAGGCAGTTCAGTATGTGCAGCATACTCCCTTAAGTGTTAGACATGACCTGATGGAGGTTAGGTGTAATGATCCGCCTTTATTACTCCGAAAGATGGGCCATTAAGGGTAAAGAAAAATAAAGATATAAAGAGAAGAAACTAAACAACACAGAATCTCACAACGCAACAGAACAATATATATATATATATATATATATATATATTACTCAACATAATATATTACAAAGTAATTTCAAAATGTTACATCAAAGTCATACTAATACAAAATCTAGCCTAGGACAGTTATAACATCTTGTCACTACCTAACTGATACAATATACATATAATACAACAGAAGCAAGAAAAATAACTAGCTATCGATCAAGCCACCTGCTCCAAGCTCCTCCAAGGTAAATCTGCGGAAAAACCTGAACTACTTGGCTGCCCATTCAAATTTGAGCAGCCAATGTAGGATCGATTTCACCCTAGAGGGAGGGTGAATAGGGTGATTCTAATAATAATAGAAATTAATGCGGAAATATATAAAATAATTGCAGCATAGAAGATAGCAGAATAATAAAAGCAGAATAAAGCAACATAGATTTACCCAGCTTCAGCAAAACCCTGCCTACGTGCTGCCCCCAAGGTTTCTACTAGAAATTAAGTAGTCGGACGCTTACACACGTAAACTTGTGACACCCACTATTGACTAACATAACTCTACGCTCAAAACTCTGCCACAACTCAGCCACTGAGTTGCGAATTCTCGAACTACACCACCGTAGTTCGTCCCTAGCCACATGACTCGAATTTTACAAAAGATTTGAAAGAAAAATACAAATAAAAAAATAACAAAAACAAAACCCTTTATATATATTTAAGCCTAAATATATTAGACCGGCCCACTATCATTTGAGAAATAATAATTTCTCCCTTCTGTAAACTTCGGCCGTGTTCTTGTTTTTTTCCAAAAAACTAGGTCTTTGTTCGATTGAAGCTCTGATTTGAAATTGATCGATTGAAGTGAATTTATGCTTCGATCGGCTTTGTCAATCGTCTCCTTGGCTTTGATTGCGTGTGGTTGCTTCAATTGTCGAGTTCGAATTAATGCTATGAATTGGTATGTTTTTTCCTTTTTCGATTTATACTTATGCTCAACTTGATTAGAGTTCTGGACGATGCTTGCTCTCTGATTTATTTGAACTCGAATGAATTGATTTGCCAATGATGATTGGGTTTTTATAGGGATTAAATCCCCTAAATATACGTTTGTATATTTCATTTGGTTTCATCACGTTACTATGCTCGGCCATTGATTTTCAATTTGATGCTTGTGATAATTCTGACTTGTTCAGTTCATACTCGGTTGGATTTTGGTTCCGTTCTTTTCTCTTTTGACTTCTAAGATTTCGGCACTTTGAATTTTTGAGATAATTGACTTGGTTAATTTCTTTTATGACTTGTTCATTTGTGTTTTACCTGCTAGTTACCTTCCTTGACTGGTTCATAACCTACGGCGATGTTGTGATTAGCTTCGAGTTAATTATCTGTTCACTCTAACATTGTTGTATGTGTGTGTTCAAGTTTGCCTCTGGTCTTGTTCCAGCGTGTTCACTTGAGTCTATACTGGTTTGGTTCTAGTTCCACATTTTCATGTGGTCTTCTCTGTTGTATTGAGTCTGATGAAATTGAACTGCTTGATTCATTTTTTGTTGTATGGCTTTGAGCATTGCCTCAGTTCTGTCATGCATTTGATGTTGCCCGACCTATTTCATTATTCACTGGTCTGTTGCATTTGAAACTTTGAACTGTAGTCATCTTTGTTCTTATGCATTCGTGTCTTCATGTTGACTGGTCTGGTTCGAAGTTTGGTTCCTTACAATGCTTTGAGCCTGTGTATATGAACTTGTACATGTCGTGTATACTTGGTTCTCTGATTACTTGAGTTTGATACACTCCACTGGTTTCATGTGCAGTTTGGTGTTGGTCTGTGTAGTCAATTCCCCGATATTGCCCCGATATATCCTGTAGCGGGCTTTTGGGGCAACGATATTCCTATAAAGCGGCCCACTATAGCGGATCCGCTATTATCCCCGATATTGTGGCAATAATCCGCTATATCCTCGATTTTTTTGCCCCGCTATATCCCCATTTCCTATAAATAAGCATTTTGCTTGATGTCTTGCTTTTAAGTTTTATGGTAACTTCAAAGTTGATGTAACAATGATATACACTGTTGGTTATTATAACTAGTTCTAACTTTTTAAGTGTTAACTTTGTTTATCTTTACTTTATTATAACTTGGTTTGCTTGGTGGGAAATAATTAGTTGTACTTATTCCTCTTTTTAATGTTGAAAGTTCATCATTCCTCTTTTTAAAGTCGTCCGCTATATCCTGATATATCCTCGATATATCTCCGCTATAACTTTTTGCACCTCAAACGCTATGGAGCGGTAGGGTGCTTTAACTGCACAGGTCTTGGTACACTTTGTATTCATGGCTTCATGAGTCTACATTTGATGTACACTTGATATTCCTGGTTTGAGTTGATGCTTCATGTGTACTCGAGTTAACCTAATATGTATTCATGTTGACTTTGTTCTTTGAACTGATTGTGTGTATACATATATAAGTATATATGTATACATGTGTGTTAGTGAGTAAAAATATGATTGATGCATGCTCATGTTGCCATGTTACATTGAGATTTGGTTTCTTGATTGTTCATGTGTATATGTGTTTGGTTCTCTGGCTTGAAATTTGTTTGGTTGGACCTATATATATTTATATATGTATACATGTGTATTTAGGCATGTATGTATGTATGCTGGTTGAGTCTTGTTGCTCTTTGGTGTTGAGGCTTTGCCCTGTTGACTTGTACATGGTTGCATATCTGGGTTACCCTGTTTGCATTGCTTCGAGTTTCATATCCATTTCCTTGTATGCTGCTCTGCTCCAACCACTGTTGTGTTGTCTCTCTTTTGTACAACTGAGTTGTGTTGCTTTGCTGTGTTTTCTTATTCATTTGTTGCAGTCTCTGCACTTGAGTTCTGTCTAACCCATTGCCTTGGTTCTGAACCATTTGCACTTGAATGTTGGTCATTTTGCCCATTCATCTGGACTGGGTTGTCTTGGCAGTCTGAAACTTGTATACATTTGTATGTAGTTGAAGTTGTTTTGTCTAATTGAGTCTGTATGCATATTTTGGTCCATGGTTTGCTTTGAGTTTAGAGCCTGTGACATGTCAGGTTGAGTTGCTACTGACTGTTCCTCTTTGATCATTTCATTTAACTTCTACAGATACTATGCTTGATCATATCATGCTCATGTATTGCCATTTACTTGTTGCTCTTTTGCACCTGAGTTGAATCCAGCCTCGGCTCGGGTTTGACCTTGTGCACACCTGTCCCTGCAATTTTATCAAGTGTATATCGGTGTGCACGGCCTTATGGCATGTACAGTGATACATTGTGCATGTCATAGGTTGTTCGTGTAAAATGAATTCAAAATAAATGATGACGAACAACCCAAATAACTAAGGCAAATAACATTTTCAAAAACACACATTTTATTGTACACTGCAAAATATTTCTATTTCAATTTTACTACATCAGTGTTTATTTTACAGGTAATTCAGATGTTGGATACAAACTGGAATAGAGTTGAAGATAAAAATATGAGTGTGAGTGAATATGTAGTGAGGTGACATTGTAAATTGAAAAATGTGTTGTAATTGAAATTGTATTGTAATTGAAAATGTATATCTGTAGTGAGAGCTCAAATTTGTACTATTCAAAATTGTAATAAAATATTTGTTTGAATAAAATATTTATTTGAATTTAAATTCTATGTTATTATTTTATTCAACAAATATTTATTTAATTATGTGAAAAAAATAGTACAATAACATATACATTTAAATGAATATATATATATATGTTTATTATCATCAAACAAAAATCATATACTAGCATATTCTACACCTAAGAGTTTAGAAAAAGAAAATAAACTCCAGGTCAGACATGGGTCTGGTGTGAGTAAAGCATATATTTTAACTTTATAAAAACCTTTAAATCAAAGGCATCTCATAAGACCACGCCGCACATAAACACGGACGGGTTTTTACCTTACGATAACCAAAATATTTTCTATAGAAAATCCAATTATATTATGGGTTAAAGTAAAATATGAATATAGTTGAAATGCTTGCATCACACATTTCAATACATTTGGGCACAACTAAGTCCGTACGGCGCTTATTGGAGAATGAATTCCATACAATGACTGGGTTATCGGGGTACTTTCCGTCACTGTGCATCTCTAGATAAAATAACATTGAGGTCTAACCTATCGACCCTTGCCAACACAAAATCGGCCTACCTCTTACTGGATAGTACCGAATATGATCACCCCTTGGTTATGGGCCCTGAAGCATACAAAAGAAGGATAATATCGACTCTAGATAGGGATGACCATTCCCTAATGGAAGCAACCCTCCTAGCCCTACTACATCTCCCTTTTTTAGTCATTCTGGATTGATGATGCTTGAGGTTACGTTTTACCTTTTCTTCGGTTATATCTTATCTTTCCTTTTCTTTTACCCTTAATGGCTCATCTTTTAGAGTAAGGAAGGCGATTCGTTACAGGGCATATATACACATGTACATATGCATATTCGACATTCCACAACTGGAATCAAAAGAAAGCAAATTCAAATCTGAAATATTCAAAAAAGGAATCAGTTCAAAATTGCTAAGCTCAAAATGGCAAATCATGAGAGCACGCTCCAATTTTATAGTGCCATATGCTGGTAAAGTGTTGTAACGAACAGCTAGAGACGCAACACTTCGCTGAAATGATCTAAAAGAAGAATAACGACTATTCAAAGCACGGATTGAAGTCCGGTATGGAAATCCTGACTTATCTCAATTTAATGCACATTATGTTTGAAATAAGATGTACTTTGGGGGAAAAGTGTTATCTAGCCTTTTGACGAGACGGTATTTAGTCGGACTTGACGAGTCGAACTTGAAAGCTATCGAGGCAGAAGGCCCAAAGAGATAGCTGTAGAGTCCAGAAACTAAGTGAAACTAGAGTCACCAGATGGAACCAAGACAATCTCATAAAAATCCCAAAGTAAATTCATCAAAGTGATGGACCAGTACTGATCCATTCCTATGGATCGGCACTGATCCATCCCTATGGATTAGCACCGATCCATAAACCTTCACTACACCAGAATCCTAATTTCGCAACGGATTTAAGCCGTTGCAAAATAATTTCGCAACGGCCTTGAGCCGTTACGAAATGGGCAGTGGTAAAAATTTTGCAACGGCTCTAATCCGTTGCGAAATATACTTATTGCAACGGCTAAAGGCCGTTGCAAAATATGCTTTAGCAACGGCTTGTAGCCGTTCCGGATTTTATTTTGCAACGGCTTAAAGCCATTACTAAATGTAGATGTATAACTGATGTCTTAAATACTAGCAACGGCTTTAATCTGTTGCTAATAAATATTTTATTTTTAAAAAAACATATTCGAAATTTTTCTCTGCTCTAGCGACAGTCAATTCATTATCATAATTAATACAACAAATTGCAAGTTTAACAGTATCACAGAAGAAAGTTTATTAAACCAAATATTTTTCATAGATTAAACACAAAAACCAAACATAACAAACGTTTGAATTATAATGTTCAACATCAACACATACCAAAATATAGTTCAACAAGTATACATAACATACATAGTACAACAACGACATCATTACATATAATACTACAACATACAGTACATAACATCTTCCTCCAATCGTCTAACGCTTATTGAAGACTGGAATATTGACATAAAATACTAATTTAGAATTTCATGCAGACATTGGTATATCTAGCAGCAGTATATCCTGCAAACACAAAATCAAATAATGTATTAGAATATCAACTAGCATCCTGATGCAAAAATTATACTATAGAGAAGAGGAAAATAAAACCACCGACTATTCTTTGTATTAACAAAAGCTGAAATAAACAAACTAAAACCTACCAAAGAATGAAATACAACCCACTACTGACACTTCTAAAAACCGACACGAACATGCTAAATAGTAGGGCATACATGACTCATTTATGCAGACTTATTCAAACATAAAACACTCATTTATGCAGATTTGGTCCATCTCGACAATCCACAGTAATGATCAATACATCACAAGCCTGGTAAAAAACAAACTGGGTTTGACATTCTACCGCACATTCATGAACGCTCATAATTGACCAAAAAGAAGATCAAAACTTTGGGTTTGTCAACTGGCAGATGTTGACAGCCTGACAGGCATCCCTCTAAATTTATTCCCCATAATTTACTGCCTGAGTTTTTAATATTAGAGAGTAGAGAGTTGTCGAACAGCTCGTTTTTTCTACTTTTACTTGATCGTTCCCAGCGGTTTTGGCCGTCTACTCATGAGTTAACCAACTTGATGTAGGAATAAATATTTAACCTATTTTATTCTACTGTCTTCCGGAATTTTTTATGTTTGTACCTTTGACCGTAGTCAACATTTTAAATGCTGTATGTCGAAGTTAAAATTTTGGTGTCTTGAGCAGCATCGCTGTAGATATACATGCTGTTGTACACATATATTTAGATAGCTAGGACAAGTTGTGAACTTTTACAGAGAGTAGATGTAAACATAAGTTCATCAATTTTGTGTTGCGTCGAAGGATAAATTCAAAATATAGTAAACGGCATGATTTTGCATGTAATTGAATATTGCTGATCTTAATTTTCTTCATTTATCCACATGTACATTAGATATACTCAATTCCTTGAAAAGGAATAATGTCCAATTTTTCGTATGATTTGATTCATGATCAATATCATAGTAAAGGGTTGAAAGGACAAAAATAAAGTTAAAGACAACCAAACTGTTAACTTCGCATCAAGTGATAATAAGTCTACTTACCTTCTACTTACCTTGGGTTTTAGCAAGTGATTTTAATGCTATTCTTTACTGTAAGGACAAATTTAATACTGACATTTATAGCTTGACCCCAAATGATGATTTTGTCAAATGTATTGGGGTGGTAAATCTTTTTTGAACCATAAAGTGTAGGAAATTACTACATTTAGAGGGGGCTGCCAATTTGGCAATACATAGTAAGATTAATAAATTATTCATTATTACGGAATGTCTTGACAAAATCTTGAATTTATCTGTCAATTTTGCTAATCACTTTATGAGTGACCATGCAACTATCATTTGAAGATGTTTAAGTTTGTATGTGCACTGTTTGAAGATGTTTTTGTACTGTAAAACTTTAACAGGTCAACAAAACCATTAATAATGCACAAACTTAAACATATATTAGTTATATTAGTACCTGAGAATACCCATTAGGCATATCTTGAACAACGCATCCAGAAGGCAGCCTCCTGCATTTTATATTTCCAGAAAGGTTTTCCCTGATTGCATCGATTGACACATCTACCACAGCCCATGCTCCCTCTGCTAGCTGCTTGCAGAATCTAAGGAAATTAATATCCCGGGTTGGAACCAGCGGTGAAAGAACTTGGAGCTCCGCTTTCATCTAAACAAATAATTATATTAAAGCCAAGAAACATAAGGAAAAAAACTCAATATTAATTTAATTATATGTGGTACCATATTGCATGGTATGTGAAAACTAGTGTAATCACACGCTAATTGAATAAAAGTTGTGTTTTTAATATCGTTATTAACGTAAAAACATATGTACCATTACATAAAAGTGGCCTCACAATTCTGTCTTACATCCAAAATTTACTCTAGTAGATGACGACACAAAGTAATAATAAAAATTTATAATTATAGTTGAAATGAGGAAAATTTAGTTATTGTTATTACAGATAAAATCACTGACCAATTGAAGTGCACCGTTTCGACTTCCACCGACACCACTTGATATGATGTCTGTGGTCGTAGCTTTTGCAATCATACCCGGAAACATATCCGCCCAACGTGTCTGTATAAACAATTAAAGATGTAAAAGAATAAATAGTTTGTGAAATACAAGTTTCATCAAAAATAATAATCTTGAACAAAAAGATATACGGGTAGAAAGATAACAGAAGAAAAATTCTACACGTTGATCATTGATGAATGAACATGCAAAGTATTTTCATTCACTTAAGAGATGGGGTCAAGAGTTTAAGACCACCTAACAACCCTTTATCAATCCTCTATTAGTGCCAAAATTCGTTGTAATATATACTAGTATATATCAGTATTGAATAAGTCTAGTCTCTCTTAAAATATAAACTGACTAATGTAGGAAGTTGATACGAAACAATATATGGGAAAAGCAAATGACAAAGTAGAACGATGTACTATTATTATGATTTGTGAAGAGAAAAACAATACAAATTTCAGTGTGCTTAACAGGTACCGAACATGCAAAATATTTTCATTCGCTTAAAAGATAGGGTCAAGAGTTTATGACTACCTACCAACCCTTTATCAATTCTCTATTGCTAGAGACAAAATTCATTGTAATACGTACTAGCAATAAGTCTAGTCTCTCTCGAAACATAAATCAAGTAATGTGAATAGTCGATACGAAACAATATATGGTAAAAGAAAAATAACAAAGTAGAACAATATACTATCACTATGATTTATGAAGAGAAAATTTTCAGTGTGCTTAACGTGTTGAAGGGTGGCTATTTAGACATACGATCTTATCTTTCATAATAATAGTTAATTAAAGGTGGCAAGTAACATCACATATAAACTATTATTTTCCTATACAATCTCTGAGAATAGGATAAGATAAGCCGAATATGACGGAAAAAGGTAAGCTGTAATACAATGAAGTAAAAGGTTAGCTTACGGCATCCATTAGAGTTTCCACAAGAGCGAAGCTATTAAGAATCACCATCCCCGTCTCCCTTGTTGCCTCAGAAACAAATTCCACAGGTTTAACTCCAATACAACGAGGAAATGTTTGTAAATACTCCTCAAAATTTAATGTCTCCTTCTTGCTATCAAAGGTCTGAATCCAAAGAGGCTCATGCAATTGTGCCATTTTCACAAGTTCATCCATTGCACTCAATGCAAGTTCCACCAAAACTGACTTATCTAAGCCACTATTATTAACTCCACCCAAATTAGACATTGGTTTGTATGATGGAGTCACGATAGAACCCATAGAGCTACTAGACAACCTATTAAAGTAATCCATGCTACCAAACCCATTAGAACCAACTGCAAGCTCTAAAGATGAGTTAGGTACCGAATGAGGAGACAGTCCAGAAACTGGTTGCCCTAGAAATTTACTGGCAAGTGAGCGAACTCGATCAAGCTCATCTCTCAATCGAGCATTCTCAATTCGTATTTGTTGTTCTTCCACCGAGAGTTCACCAAGAATAGCAGGCCCACCGCAATTGGAGCAAGTGGGGTTTCTCATCGCATCTCTTATTTAGATCTGATATTTAGATCTGAGGTTTGAAGAAGTTGTTGGCCAGTAGTTTAGATCTGATATTTAGATCTGAGGTTTGAAGAAGTTGTTGGCCAGTAGTTGACGACGGAAATCTTTGTCGAACAGGAAATGGGGGCTAGGGCAAACGAGTGGAGGAGAGGGAATGAAATTAAGAGGACGTTAGTTTTGGGAAGGGGGGGGGGTTGTGAAAAAAAACACGGCAGCTACACAACGGCTTTGACCCGTTGCAAGGTTACAACGGATTTAATCCGTTCTTGAATCATTTACAACGGCTTTGAGCCGTTGCTATTTAGCAACGGCTCAGAACCGTTGCGATATTTCCGCATGGATGTGTTGCGAAACTGACAATATGGTGTAGTGCTTCACCCAAATGACCCTATTTTCCTCCTATACTCAAGTATTGATGGTAGAAACCCATTTCAAGCTCCATTGATCGATTGCCTATCGTTTGCTATCGAACGCCTTAAGCGCCTAAAATCAGCAACTCCATTCCTCCACCAATCCATCTAATTAGCTCGAAACAAGCTCATAACTATGCAAACAAGATAGAAATCATGAAGAAAACAACAAATTGCCACATCACGAAGTATCAAAATTGGTCTATAATAATATCTTATCGATCGGTACCGATCCATCAACCTTATAGAGCTGGCCACGTTTTCTCGAGAACAACTATTGCTAAGTAGTAGAGATCATGGAGGAAGGCATGGTGGAGCATTTCCCGACAATTTACAGGTACAAATAGGAGGCTAAGGGCTCATTTTCGTGGATCCTTTTGCTTCCTTGCGATTATTACATATTTCTTGGTAATCATCCATGGAGTGGTACCGATCCATAAGAACTGTACTTGCAAAAAAATAATATAATCAATAGATATCTCATGTGGATGTAGGCAATAGTTAACCGAACCACTATAAATGTTTGGTGTCTTTTTCTTGCTTATTTTCCATTTATATTTCTTCATTTTTATTCTCTATTTAATTTCCTTGGTATTTGTGCCATTTTTTGGTACTAGCATATATAAATTAAGATAAAAATTATATAAATGTAAATTGCTTGGTTGAGCCTATTTTAGGGCTAAGTGTATATGTTAGAGAATGTAGAGAAGCTAGTTCTCTATCAACGGACGCTAGGCCATTGCGGTATTGGGTAAATGTTGTTTAGCTAACTTGGGGGTCGATTATTCAATAGGGGCGATCTTTATAGCAAATGACACTCATAGGAGGTTCCACGGTGGACGTGCAACACTGACGAGGATGTCTGATGGAGTATGGTCCAGTATAACAGGAATCCTAGTATGCGCGATTTTTTACGTGACATGATATAGTTCTGTTGGAAGATCCCAGTGTATGCAATAAGAGGCCAACATTATGATCGAGAGGTGGATACAGATGCAAACGATGAGAGATTTCGGTGAGTCGGCATTGGGTGTTCCCCCTCGATGCATAGTAGGGATTACATGTAGTAGTCATAGTTAGGGGAATATCGGTTCCTCGGTAGCCTAGAGGCAGTGATATTAGTGGGGAGTAGTCTCCACAATAGCATTATGTGGTGATATAGGTGGAAATTTATTTCCATAACAGCATGGTGACGGTGTTTCCTTATTGGGTAGCTCTATGAGCAATGACTGATCATTAGTTATGAGGTTCGATACGTAGTTCGATCCTTGTAGTAGCATATGCAAGCTGTAGTGTATGTATGTGTTGGATAAGAACCCTTAGGTAATGGACCTTAGGAATTAATACACTTGTAACACACCTTAGGTCATCTAGAGTAGTATTAAAGTTAACTGTCCATGATCATCACACATTAAACTTGTACTCACTCGCCAGACTTTTGTCTGATCCACCCTTTTTCCTTCTTTTCCCCCAACACAGGTGGACATGGCAGAAGATGATTGGTCCATTTTCGACACTTTGAGAGTCAAGCATATCTTTGGAGATTGCTTTTCATCATATTTTCTCTCCGTGTATTTATCTATCTTATCAGTACATTTTATCTCTTTTATCAGCCTTGGAGTGATATTTTCTATGTACTATGTATTTGATCACATACTGGTTTTTTGAGACTATGATTTGAGTATTTTCTAAGACATATTTTTCAGTATTATATGTTTTATTCCTTCCACTGTGAGTTCTGAAAGTGTAGTTACCTTAGATTATATCTGTTAGTTTAATCGTTGTAATCTTATAAAAATCCCAATGATCCATGTTCCTCGACACGACATGAGTCCGAAAGTCACACTAGGTTTTGGATCGATGTGTCGAGAGATGTGGGTTGTCACATGTTGATTCGGACTGAAGTGGAGTGATTAGATCAAGAAGTGGAAGCCCCAAGTCGAAGGTAGCAGAAAGTGATAGTAGGAGGCAGAGGAGATGGTAAAGTGAAACTTTTTGGCAAAGTCCAAAACACATCGCGAGCTTGGTCAATGGACGAAACTCTAATAATATACGTATTTGATTGCGAAGTCCAACAATAAATCCATGGTTCATTCTGATATCATTTATTAATTAACCAATCTGCTTTGGCTAAAGAACTTGACTAGCAATTACAGTGATACTAACATTTTATTCGAAGGAGACGAATTCATCTTGTTTTACTTCAACTGGATAACCTATGCCCAACAATGACCTTAACACGATCACCATTATCGTGTTATCGACCATAATCAAAGCATACTTTGGACACTTAAGATACTCAATATAAAATCCTACTTTCTTTAACTCATTTCCCTTCATCTAGAATGCACTCAATGTCTCATGTTTGTCCAACCACTAGAACCGATGGCATAAATAGCCACAAACCTAGTTTTGACATGTCAAAACGACAATTTACAAATATCACATCCCATGTTCCATGTTCAACTAAAGCAACCAAACATACCCCAAACACATTGCACAAAACACTGATTTTTCAAACCATTGAAGAATAGTCATTCTAGTACAACTAAATAGGAAGAGAGACTTTTGTCAAATTTGTTCGTCCTACTTACTTATTAGGCATCTGGAATAAAGCCGATAAAGACTCTTGCATAGTCTTCGTATATTGCTCCAAATGCATGTTGCCATTATTGCAATCCATTTTATAAGCCACAAACTGAAATAACAAGATGGATCCCGCAGCACGTGAACGCTTTAGCTCCTTTGAAAATTCTGCATGTTTTTTTAAAGATATCTCTGTCAGGCGATTCTGCTTGTCTTGGATTTTATTCTTATGTGCTTTTTTGATTAAAAGTGAAAATTAATTACGTTTAGTTATATATGCTTTAATTGACTGAATATAAACAGGTGGTGGACCGCAATTACGTGCGTAATACCCGGAATGGAAAAGGACATGAGTTGGGCGTGTTATGTAGTCGGATAAGGCACATGAAGCCCAGAAATTAGTGAATGTTTGGGGCCCATATATTGAGAAATAGTCGTCTAGATTGACTTAAGTGGACGTTCAATGAATTTGTAGGGTGTTCTATGATTGAACATACGGGTCAATGAGTTGTGATTTCTTCCGACCTAAAGATAAATATCTCAGATTTCGCATCCCTTATCTGTGGTAGGTGGATATGGAGTTGACCCCCACTCGGTTTGTACGACAGCTCTAATATGCATGGGTTTAACATTTTCAAATATACCATTACTAGTTGATAATGATAATCATAATTGCACATTGTTACCATTAATGACTCGTCAAATATCTATGCTCGAGAAGAATGGTACATTAGCAAATAGACAAGTGTTGGCTCGGTTGGTTGCTGCTTTAGAGTACGAGAGTAAAAGTTACGAGTTTGATTACCGAGATCGACATTTGTTGCCGTTAATGAACGATGTTTAAATAAAATCAAAAGTTTGGTATTTTTGCACTATAGCGATGTTTTTTTTTTCTGAATTAACTACAGAACAAAGTTTCGCTTGTAAATTCTAAGAAACTATGTATCTACCAAACGCATAATCCGAATATTTGTTGCATAGTTGTCGGTCTCAAAGTTTGAACTTGTAACATTTGCTCTCACATATGAATTATTAACGAACCGCGTCAACTATATTGACACTATAATGATGTTTTACCATACATTTCATCATATAAACAAAATAACCTCAATGAGAATAAAAGGAAATGTTGGCATCATTTGAATGTTACTAAGTTATTAGTATTCTTATTCGTTCGGTATGTTTGTAGGATATAAGCAATTTTTTCAATTTGGTATTTGATGTTTGCTCGACTTGGTGTTTGTTGAAGTGGTTTAATTTGGTATTTTGTTGGTTTTTCGGTTGGCACCTCACTACATCCAAATCATGAGTTTGAGTGGAATCTTATGAATAATGAACAGTAAGAATAATGAAAATTAAATAATTGTCTACTTTGTATTTTTGTTTATTGAGATTGTATTTTTTATGTTTACTATATTCTAGTTATCAATTTTGTATTTGCCTTTATTATATTTTTCCTCTTATTTCCTTATTATGAATAACAAAATTAATGAAAATTAAAAAGGTGCCTACTTTATATTTTTCATTATTGAGATGGACTTTTTTGTATTCTTCCTTATTATGATTGTCACTTTTGTATTTTCCCCTATTACTGTCGCCTCTTCTTCGTTTGTTTCTTCTTCTCTCTTCCTTTTTTCTTCTTTATTTTATTTTGTTTTTTTTTTCAAACATGGCAAATAGGAAATTTCCACCCTTTTTTTCTACCTTTTACCTATGACTTCCTCACACCCAACCAGAGCTTCCTTGCTTGATGTAGGAAAATTAGTGCTGGTATATGTAAAAACCAGTATTTTTATATACCTTAATCACGTCTTGAGTATTAATTCAGCATAACTAATAAGATGATTTGCAATTTAGATAAAATGGATTAAGGTATTACAGTTAAGTCAAAAATAATTAATAATAAACGAAATAATTAGTTAAGATAATAAAAAGAAAGATGTGTTGAATGAGATATGCGTAACGAGATTTAATCTTTAGATGCTCCTCATTATTTCAATCCAAGCCCATTAACTCCATGCTTCATCTTGCAAGCTTTCATTCTCATTCATTGTTCTCAATATAAACAAAAGAAATATTAGCTTCAAAACTCGTAGGGCTTCTCGCTAATCTTCTTTAGTCAAAAAACAATATTAAAAGGAAAAACAAGCAAATTTAGGAAGAGGAAAGCTTAAAGATATTATTATCTTTGGATTTAGGTTAGCAATATCACATTAACATAAATTTAAATATTAAATAATTCAGCTTTATATATGTATGATAATCATTTATTGATTTTTTTTTGTTAGGTTTATGGTCTGACATTATTAGAAGGGTTATAAAGGTTTATAACAAGATTAAATGACAAAGAAAGAGGAATATGACCTATAGAGCCCTTAGTTTAAGCTTAAAGATAGACGTTGGGCTGCGGAGCTGGCCAAGTTGGACGAGCGCCCTACTGCATATGTACAGGAACGCGACACACTTCCCTCATCAGGTGGATCAAGAGGCGATGACTGGGATCGGTAGGTATGATTTCTTCTGTTAGTTTTGGAACATTGTGCGTATATTCTTGAATAGTTGAGAGTTGGATTTATTGGTATAGTGTTTGGGAGTTGAACTTGTTTGATATGTTTAAGATGAGTGAGGTTAATTTGAGTTGTTTGATACATTTTGAGATGTTGAATGTGTATGAGATTGATTTGAATTGTTTTTAGATGCTGTTGGACTTGTTTGACACATTTTTGGATGTATTTTGAGATATTGTTAGATGTTCGAGTATGTTATGCGTTGTTTAAGTTTAATTTGTTGTATGTTTTGTTACTGTTGATGTTATACATGTGACTTGGGCTTTCATATATATGAGTTATATATGTGAAACTGATATTGATATGTATGCGATGGGTGGGTGTGAAATGCTACTGGCATAAAAAAAAAGCTTCAGATTTCCGACGGCTTATCTTCCATGTATTTCGACGGTTATCGGCAGCTCTTTGGACAATCCATAACCTACCACGTGTATGCGACGGATCGTCGGACGCCGTCGAAAACATTGTCGTCAGTCGTTGAAAACAAATCGACGGAGCCGTCGGAAATACAATCTTTCGATGGTCTTGTTGTCGACAGTTATTTCCGACGGCCGTCAACGGTTTTGAATAGTCGAAAATGTTGTAGTCTCTTGTAGTGGTAACTATACATTTATGGCTGTTGTCATTAAAATCAATACTTTTGAAAGACTAATGTACTATATTTGAGTTTTTTAAATATGGATATGCTTATTTCTAAATAAATCATCTATACTGTTAATCATAGTTATGTCATTCTAAAGTAAATTCACTATACGATTATTTTTGTATTTTGAAACTATTTATTCATCGACAACTCTGTTACAGTAGAATTCAATATTTTGAATTAGTTTGTCGATTAAATTTTCTAGTTCTCATAATCATCAAACCCGCTAACTACTTAGAATTTTCAGTTCGAAAAGGGCTGACATATTTTAGAAGTACGAATTTTATAAATAACAGGAAGGTTTTTATAAATATATGGAAAAAAAACACTTATCAGTCCACACCTCATAATAGTACCAGATACGATATTTCTCGAAAAATAATAGTAATGTTAAGATCAAATCGTAAATGAAGAACTATATTAGATTCGGTTTTTTACCCATGATACGACATATTAGTACATTTTGAATAATTATTTTTGACATGCATGCATGTAGTGTTTGTTTTTTTACGGTAGTTGCTGCTGATCATCGTCTTCCTAAAACCACTTGCTTTGTGCTAAATAATTTAGAGGGCCAGCCCAGTGTCAAGGAACGGACCCATAATAACCGTGAAGTCTTTTATATTTAAATTAGAGGGTGGGTAATGCCTTGTTCCGGATAACGTGACATAGACATATGACAAGCGACAACCATATAATAAGTATATTTTAGCAACACGTCCATGCAAATAATTGTACGCGCATGTATAAAGTCTTCCACTCCTATTATGTTTTATTTATTTGTGGAATTGTTCACGTGGACAGCTTGACACACTTTGTACTACAGTACGATAAAATAACATATCCGCCGCGAGACGACGCATCACGATCAAAGCTTATTTGATGAAGGTTTTACTGATAAATAGACTGGCGTTTGATTCGTCATTTTAATCTAATACTATAGGCATCAAATGTTTAGGTTTTACTGATGTATGTGGTCCTACGTTTATAGTTGTCAAACATAATGCTTCTTATTTTGTAACTTTTACTCATGATTTCATAAAACTAGGATATGCTTACCTTATAAAGAACAAATTCAATGTTCGTTGGAAATTTAAAAAGTATACGAATGAGGTCAAAAATCGGACGAATCACAAGGTCAAAATAATTAGACGAATCAGAACGAGTATGTTGGACAAGAGCCCCAAAAGTACTTAATAGATGATAAGATCATCTCTTAGATTACTCCACCCTATACTCTGCAACATTCGGAAAAAATGAATCGAATCTTATTAGATCTGATTTGTTTCATGTTAAGTAAAGCTTAGTTACATCTTTTCTATTGAGGATATGCAGTAGAAACCGCAGTGCGTATGTTCAGTTTAATACCCATTAAATCCGTGCCTAAGACGCGATGTTGGGGTGGACACGATCAGTTAACCGAACCAATCGGTTAATTAATCGATTTAACAGACCAAATTAACCGAACCAAAAATAATTTTGGTCGGTTCATATCGACTAAACCGCCAAAACTTAACTAGAGTTAACCACACTTATCAATCGGTTAACCGATTAAGTTTAACCAGTTAATCGAAAGTTGGTTAACCGAAAAGTTAGCCACATTAAACTGTAAAATCTAAACCATATTCCACTTCATTCTTCATACAGTGACAACTTTACATAATATATATTATATGTATTGCATATGTATATTACCAAACTATTATAAGCATTAACAAGACATATTATTTAATCGATAAAACAGTAACAACACATTCGGACGATACAGTTCATAACTTCATAGTCATACAGTCCTTTCAAGCGGTCTACCACATCCCCTGCCCTCAGTAGTCCATATTAATACATTTTTATCTGTACTGTTAATAATGAAAAGCTAATTTATTAGTTTCAACTGTGTCTTTTGAAAATTTCCAAAATGCCCTTTACATCATCAAAGGTTCAAAAGCATAGTTATTATTTTTCAACTACCATTGCAATCAACTTAACTTCCTAAGTTCACTTATCCTTCCCAGCTCATCACAATTTTATAGGCTCTTCACAACTAGACAACCCACTGCTTCCTCTCTTAGCTTACATACACTAACAACTAAGATATTTTTGATGATGTGGGACTAATTAATATTAAGCAGTTTCCAAGTGCAACTACTTTAATCCTTATAATATAAATGATTAATGGACTGGCAGCAAAACTCATTGATTGCAAGGCTTCAAATGGTAAGAAAAGCTCCAATTCTTATATTTTCAGAAGAAAATACCATGAATAGGAAAATAGTAGTACCAGAACTAATAAAGACGTATGGGTTTGGTAAAAATTGTGAATACGGTAATAAATTGTAGAAAAGCAAAACTCTGACATTCATGAATTTTGAATAGGTGAAATATGATTTGATAAACTAGGAAGATTCCATTCGTTTAATTTGAACATACTGTGGGAATTTATACTTTGTATTAAGAATAACATTCATAAACTTTATTTATATGAAATATAATTTGATTAAATAGAAAGATTCAATTCGTTAAATTAAAACTGCTATTTTTAGAACGATTTTTTTTCGTATAATTTTGTAAGGTTTGTACAGTTAAAGAAGAAAAAAAAGAATAAATTCAAGTTGTGTTTTGCTGAAAAGCCTACTGAACCAGTGGCGGAGCTAGCTTTGGAGCTTAGCTAGGGCCAAATTTTAGTCCCACATCGGCTATTTTCCCATATCGCCTATGTATATATACCAATATATGTATTCATATTGTAAAGCAGTTAAGAGCTCAGTTGGAGTCAAAGTTCTTATCATAATGGTCTCTCTTTCTCTTCAGCTAGGGCAACAAATTGATTCTAGCTGGGGCAACTTGTTCGATTCTGCTTTTTTGTGCCTGTTTTCCAATTTTTGAGGTAGGGCCTTGGCCCTAGCTGGCCTTAATGTGGTCCGCCCCTGTACTGAACAATCATCAAGTTCATATGCACAATAAACAAGTGATGTAAGAATTCTTCAAATTGTGACATTATAATTCCCTAACAAATATTTGAAAATAATATAAGTCGGGTTGGGTCTAAATTAAAAATACTTAAATATGTACAGTAATTCCAACCATTTAGGACACGTTATACATCGACTTAATAGATTGGATTCTGATATTATCTGATCAAGATTCACAATAGACAAACAAATTTAGACTTCATTTTTTAATCAATAATTGCCTTCTGATTCATATCTGTGTACCATTTAGTTAATAAGAGATCAGAGACGCATCAGTGTTATGTGCTCACTAGCAATATGATCCGTGTTTAAATCATCTAATAAAACATATTAATATTACAAAATTGTTACAGTATATGTATCATAAAGTGAATATGTTTTTATGTTGTTTTGTTTAGTCTCACGTCATGAAATAAGTTCAATCCCAAGATTCAAAGCCTTTATATAAAGGAGGCTATATAACATAAATGTATTACTAATCTCTAAAATGAATAAACTGTCTCATACCTCTTTCTCTAATGGTTTCTACTCTTATTTTTTTAATAACATATTCTTATTTGTTTATAACACGTTATCAGCACGATCTCTTTCTTAAATTTATTGGATATTATAATATGGAAGATTAGATCATTTTTTCATGTAGATACATCTCTTTCTCTTAATCAGTTACTGAAATCAGATCTATCTCTTCCTCTTATTCAATTAATGAAATCAAATTTGAAATTTTCTAGATCTTCTTTTCTATATTTGTTTTGCAATTAATTTAGATCAAGATTTGAGTATTCTAGGAGTGTTTACTACTAATAATGTAAACTCAATCAACTAATTTCAACCGCGTCTTTTGGAAATACCAAAAATGCCCTCTATATTTCCATTTTTCATCCCAAACCTCGGCTGCATAAAACTTAATCTACTGCTTCTTCCCCAATTCGCCTACACTCAAAATTCGCTTCCTCAAACCCCTAATTCATCACTGTCAGCATTTCAAATTCCTTGCCAATTTAAATTCTACCATCGTCTCCTTCCATCATGATCACCGCCTTCAGCCATCATAGGTGCCACCTTTAGCATCTTCACTCTCATTCCTTTTGGTTAACTCTCCTTTCGCTTGCCGGGTAAGTCTTTCACTGACTCCAAATCGAATTACGTTTCCAATTAGTGATTCAAACACAATTTCACGACGCCAATACCCTTTTGCGGTTCTTATGGATATACGCAACTTGAATTGTAGTATGATTTAATTTACTCTATATTTTATATTCCATTATAGTCTGAATTGTAGTCTGTTCATTTACGTTCGTGTAATGTAGTTTTTGGTTTGAGATGATTCTCCTTCTTCTTCTCCATTTGAGATTATATATTGAATCATTTTTAGTGGGAACCTTAGGTAAAATTTTAATAATTTTTTTCTTTATTTTTCATCTATTAATGAAAAAATGCGTATAATGGTTGTTTTAGCTAATTTGTTCTTTGCTTTTTATAGTAGACTAATTTCAAATGTAGAAGCACAAAAGTTGCTAGTGAACTGATTAAATTATATAACACTTGGCTTGAAAGTTAGATGATCTTTACTTGAAAATGCTTTGATATACATGTTAAGGTATGTAATATACTTACATAAATATCAGTAATCATTTTCACATTCAAAATCCTACTTTATCACCACAACATGTCATCTTTTATTAAATAATATGATTAGATGAGGTAAAAATTGATCCTGTATGACTAATTTCAAATTAAATAAACGAATTGGAATCCTACAGAGGAAATTAGCGGAGGCAATTTCTGTTTTATGACCGAGATGCTGTACGCTGCAATTCCACATCATCCCTCATGAAATGACGTACTCCATTTCGGGCAATCTAGCAAAATTGTTGTCCAATTATAGTTCTCCATATTCATGATGGAAGAAGTGAAATGATAGGGAGTAAGGTAAAATACCGTCCAAAAAGATCATCCCATTGAGGATCAAGCAAAATTAAACTCTTTTAAAAAAAATACAAACTTATGTTTTGACATAAACTAATATTGTCCAAAATTGTCCAATTTATATACAAAGACAATTAAATTCCATATAATGGAAATTGGCAGACAGCGCATTGGAAACTTGGTGTAAATGTGATCATTTACTGCAAATTAGAAGCATTATACAAGGCACCACATTGGATGGCATGTATGGTTGTGAAAACCTTACTACAAGCATGAATTTTGAGTTTATGGAAATTAATGTTATCATTTACCGCAAATTATTGATGTATGTTTTATAGTGCACTCCATGTAGAGTTCGATGAGAAAGGTTAACAGCTTGGAATTTTAAAGTTTTGCGGGATGATGTAGACAATGGAAGAGAGGAGGCATGAAGAATAAGACATGATAGGCAGAGAATGAACAACTGTAAGAGATTAGCTAAGATGAACAACGGGTAATTGGATGAACTGGAAGTCCATAATGAATTCAGAATTTGCAACCGAATGAAACGAACTTTGGCTACAACCATACAGATGTGTTGGCATAATTGGTTGAGGCAGAAAGAATATGTTGTATACAAACTGGTTGAGATAGAAGGAATGAGACCGAGAAGTCATTGAAATCAATTAGTTGCACTGGCTGAAATAATGGACAAGATGAGAACAAATGCGGATCAGTGAAATATTGAGGGAATGAAACTGAGAAGTCACATAAATCAACTGGTTGCACTGGCTGTAATAGTGGACAAGATGAGAACAAATGTGGATCAATGAAATACTGAGGCGACAAAGAAAAAGTATTTAACATTAAGTATATATTGAACTGTAATGAAATGAAAATAAACAAGTGATTGAAATAAATGATAGTGTGCATATTTACGTCCAAATACCAAAGTAATCGGATGCAGGTCCATATGGTCATGCCTATATACTCGTATTACATAACAACACTACATAGTTGATAGCAGATAACAATTCATATTAATACACTTTCACAGGTATAGCCAAATTACAAATACAAACTTGCCAAACTACAAACAATCCATACTCACTCCATAGCAAGTCAGCAACTCATAGCTTTGAAGTCTGAATGACAAACAACAAGTCAGTAACTCAAGTTCCTAGCCATGTTTTCTGCACTAAATGTTTAAAGGTAACAAGAATAACAAAGAAAGAGTTGACTCAGTTGAGTGATAATGAATTAGTTCATAACTAATATACGCCAAGAAGCAGCATTAGATGTATATTTAATAGTCCAACTGATATATATTTAATAGTTTAATAATTTAAAAACTGAAGCAGCATTAGACGTACACATGAAATCAATCGATATATGCATGAACTGCATTCATCATTCATGAACTATCAAACTTAAGCAACATCAGATGTACACATGAACTGAATGGATGATCTCAATTACTGCCTATGTGCGTTAAATATACACATGAACTAATATATGTGTATAAGTGTATTAAACATGAACTGAGTGGTGAATATAGGCATGAGTGTATGACACATGAACTGAATGTACACATGAACTGAAGCAATAATTAACTATCTTCATGGTGTTAATAGGTCCCCGGTATTAATTAAACTGTAAGCAACATTAAATGTACACATAAACTGAGTATTGTATTATAAACAAGTCCATAATATTATGATAATGGGTATCGTATTTTACTTGGTCTGCAACATTCTCTACTGATTAAACTAGCATCTTCAAATGTTGATATAATATCACGTACTAAACTATTAAACTAGCATCTTCAGATACTAATAAAACTACAAATATCATGTATATTGAAAGATAAAATGCTGATAAAATATCCATGCCAGAATACTAATTAAATTAGTGCCTTTAAATTAATTGGCGGTAGGGATAATAATTAATAAATGCTGAAAAAATATCTCTTTCATAATCCATAGTATGCCAACACGTAGGCCACATATGTAAAATAAAATATGATGTCCTATTTTGATTTAAAACCTAAATAAAGTAATCAAATTATGAATCAAAGTTAAAAGGCTTATAGGTATAACTGTCATGGTATTATTGTATAGATACCAAGGAAATTCTAATTGGTTGAAAGGTCAAATTACAAAATGTCAACATTATAAATAAGGAGTTATGATACCCAAATTACACAAGCTCTAATTATTCTTCTAATCTCTTCTATGGAAATAATTCATATATAGGGTTTATGTCAATTTGGAAGATCAGATCTCACTTTTATCAATTAGATATATCTCTTTCTCCTAATCAGTTTATGAAAGTAACAACTATGAATTCAGATCTAATATACGATCTAGGGCTTGTGTCAATATGGAAACCAAACCAAATTTACTTTTCCAATCAGCAACTAAGAATTCAGGTATGACTTCCGCTAATTCATTTACTTTTCTTTGATTTCTTCTCAATCAAATCAATAGGGTCGCCTATTCAAATCTAGGGTTTCATGATTAATTAATCCCAAAGTATATTGAAATCCTAACAAGTGGTATCAGAGCCACTATTATTGATTTCATTGAAGAAAAAAATTATGTATTTTTTATGAGTAAGTTTTGAATTGAACTTTTTTAGAAGTCCTGTAATTTCTTACTCCATTTTTAGATCTGTTTGATCTATATATCAAGGATTTTCTATTGATGATTTTGGATTTGATTTAGTATTTTTAATGCGATAAATTGAAAGGCTGATTTGTGAAACTATTTCAATATAGAAAGATATATCTAAATGATTTGTATGTTATTTTGAAATAAGTTAGAATTTTGAAATCATTAAATTTGTGGGAAATAATCAAAATTCCTCTAAATTTCAGTAACAACTCATGTTGGTTAAAGCATTCACATGTTTATTATTGTATATTTTGTATAAGTTGTGAATTTTAATGTGAGGAATATTTTGAATCTGATATGTACAATCATTCTCTTTAATGTTTATAAAGGGTATAAACAAATATATATATAATTTAGAACTATTTATGCAAGTAATATAAGTACGGTTTTATGATTATTTTACCTCAATCAACTTTTGATTAAGTAATTTGGATATATATATATATAAGGTATTTTGGTTATTTCAGAAATTTTGATTAATTTGAAATAAAGTATGTTATTTTAAAGTGTTTATATTTATTTTATTATTGAAGTAAATTTTAACATGACACTAATTTACATTTTAGATCACATAATGGTCCATTGCATTTACTTTTATCATAAATACATTGAATGTGGTTGTTATGGTAATAAATGAATTAATTTATTATCATAAATGCACTAAATGGGTCAGTTACAATTAATTTAATGATGCAACATGTTTGTATTTGAAATAAGAAAAGGCATAGTGTTTGTTATTTGATGCATTTATGTTTGGTAGATGCAGATATTTTATATGTATGACTCGCTCATTGAAAATATGTTTCACTTTCATGCTTTGGTTATCATGAAATAAAAGAAGCAGCAGTTTTCATACTTCCCAAAAATGAATGGTTACTGACTTTTTTTAAGTATTCAAATAATAAACTAAAGATAAAGTGATACAGTAACATTGTATATAGCTATATTATGGTTCAGAAATACATCATAACTACTACATTCATTCATGTTATTTAGTGCGACATTTACTATGTCATTTATGTATAATTTTATGTGACATTTAATTCTTGCGTTCATCTGTGACATTTGTTATGTGATTTGTTTACGATGCATTGTATCATATTTATTCAAGGAATGTCACAAATGTAACCACATACTTAATCTAAAAGATTATAACAGCTATGATTAAAACATGTTGTGCCATGGTTATAATTTTGAAAATTTCAAGTGTCATATTGACCTAAAGCATTTTTGAGAGTGTTTTATAGCACTCGAAATATGTTATACATACACTAAGAAATAAATTCAAATATATTTTGATATCTCTTTGCAAACTAAATGTAAATATCCTACATTCCAAGTGAACTAATTGAAATAACATGTCACCAAAGTGACCTCTCTTATTTTAGTTGTTCACGAAAATGTTTGATGTTTGTGTGTATTTATTCATGTAGATATTAGCGGGCCCAAAGGAAGACTAATATTTGGCCAAATCACTTACACATGTGTGATGATAAATATGTGACGACTATAAAGTTTTACAAGAAAATATTAATCGACCCAAAGGAAGATTATTATTTAACTTGAATTTATTGTTAATGTTTGTTCATTACAACAAGAATATCACTCAAAGTTAATATTACTTTCCAAAGACTTGATATTAATGTTGTACTAGGTATCTTTAGAAGGGACTTACCAATTATTTGAATTTACTATGGCTGAGATTTAGATATGAGCATATACGGTCAATCTTTATTTCTGATAAATTTTTAACCAATTTGACTAAAGTGTCTACCAATTTTAATAATATTCTCATCTTCTTTGAAACTAACTCTAGAGTTTAGTAAGAGAATATGTTGTTTGTTCTTGACTTTGTGGATCTAGCTCTTGCAATTAGGAGGGTCACAACCATCCCTATTACAGTTGAATGTTCTTATAATGTCATAAAGAACATTAAATGGTGAAATAATTCAGACAACAAGAGTTAAAGGATCATAAGGTATATATTTCAAAAGGGTTTCAAGGGTGTAATATCCTTAGGGATAATCAATTTTAAGGAGTTATTTACAAAATAAAAAATAGTTTGACAAAAAAAAAATTTTGGGAAACAAGCACACTTTATATTGCCTTATTCCGTAAAGTAAATGTAAAGGAAACATGAATGAGTACTATATGGAAAAATGTTGCTTCAAAAGTTAATGCACTCAAGTTATATTATTTTTGGTGTTCTCTTTATTCACAGTATAACCGTTTTAAGATTATTATAAATTATTGTTTTTTAAGAATAAAATAACCTATTCCTGAGCTCATTTAGCATTATGGTAAGATTAAGAGAGGTTGAAGCATGTAAGATTAAAAGTACTCATTTAACATACATTGTAAATAAATGTATAAATAAGGATAAAGAAGTCACAACGGATCTAAACAATAGGAATAACATACAAATGTATTCATAGTTGTTTCTTTAATGAGATATACAGACATATAAAGTAAAATATACTAGATATCTTTAACTTAATATTGGGATTTCGGTTGTATTGTTTGAATTTATTTGATATTTTTTGTTATGCTGGTATTTAGATAGATTTCGGTTTTCTATTTCTAATATGAACAAATTTGGTTATTACTGTTCCTTTAGAAATAATAAGATTAATTTATGAATAAATTCAAACATTGTTTGAATTAAAACTCCTAATGTTTAAAATATAGCTTATATCTACTTGTACTAAATACCTTTTATAATGAAGTCTCAAATTTTGATTTGATGATTAATATTATTATTTGTTTGAGCTTGCTAAATAATTCTAGATTGAGGCACGAAAGGTAGTAAATACTTTACTAATATTCTGAGCGACTTAAAAGCTACAAGTTTTATAAACCCACACTAAGCAAAAAAATTAAGACAGGAAATACAATAGTTTTTTGAGGATGTTGAGTTTGGGGGGAGAAATAAAGTTATGCATCATTGTCTTTAAGGGGAATCGTTATCTTTGATTCAACTATAGTTACTTCTTTGGATAACGTATAAGATTTGTTTTCTTTCATTAACAAGAAGTAAATTAAGAGCCATAATAAGACAATGTCAAACAAAATTTTCTTCAAGTTAAGGTTATTGGTTCAAGAAAAAAAACTCAACAACCTCAAAGTGCCAGGTCACTAAGGAAATCCACTTGAAATGGAAGAAATACTATTTCAGATAACTATGTAGTATTTCTCCATAAAGATAAATAAGGGATTAGTGAACATGATTCTGTGGGCTTGCATCAATCCATATAAAGTACTAATTTGAAATGTGGATTTAGGTATGTGTATATAATGTAAATTTATAAGGAAAATAAAGTTTGAGATTTTTCCCCATAACTTAAGTAACAAGATCATTTTGGTTATGAATAATTATTCAAAACCAAAAGGGTTCTAATGGGTAATATGGAAAAGTATAAGACTCTTTTATAGAAAGACTATTCTTAAAAGGGAAATAATTTTTTTAAAGAAACTTTCTCTTTGGTTTTAGTGAAAGACTCTTTAGAATCACTTTGGGATTTGTTGCATAATGTAATTTTGAGCAAAATCGGATGGATATTAAAGTCATGTTTCTCAATTGAGATATTGACGAAACAACTTAAGGAACCCACTTATGTTTTACTCTTTTGTATTAGAGATTAAAATACACCATTATTACTCATGTGGTGATATTTGGATTATCGCATAAGAGCTAGGCAGATAAGTGCTTAAAAATGTTTGGTATGCAAACTGCAAATCAATTGATTCTCTTTTGCCAAAAAAGACAAATATTGTCTTATATAGTAATATAAGAACATCCTTAAAACTAAAGAAATGCAAAATATTCCTCATTCATTTGCATTGTGGAGTCTAATGCATGCTAAGGCATATACATATATGGATATTGCGTGTATTATTTGGCTGATATTTTACTAACACTAAAATTGGATTATTGATTAGTAACCAAAATGATTACGAGATATCTTTAAGGAACAAAAGATTATATTCTCATAGATAAAAGATCGAATTGGTTGGAGATCATAAAGCATTACGATCTGAATATTTCGGATGCCAAGAGCATAAAAGATTCACTTTAGGTAATAATGATATTTTTTTGGTGCAGCTATATAAGGAAAGTTGTCATACAGATACTTATAGCCTCCACTATTTTGAAACTAGTATTTATTTTCTGTTATGGGGCATCAAACGGTGGAAAATAATTGTAAAATTTTGCCACAAAGTTATATACTACTGAATAAAGAAATTGAAAGACCATTAAAGTAATATTGTGACAATAAACATCATATTATTTTCTAATAAGGGGAGAGTGAAAAATAGATTGTAGTTTATAGAGCATATTGTGACGAACTCCATTATAGTTGATCAGCTTACAGAAGGATTATCATTCAAGGTCTTTCATGAGCATCTTGCTCAATTGGTATAACATTTATGTAAGGATATTATGGTTCAGAGGGAATTTGTATTTGGTACTGTCATATGACATATTGCTTTATACTTCGGTTGCAGACTATCAATTTCTTTTTTCTGATAAAAAATAAAGTAATAAAATTGTGTTTGCACTCTAGGTTGTTCAAATATTGAACGTTTTGATCTCACTAGAGTAGGACCAGCTGAAAATAGACATGTACATATTATGTAATTTCCATGCTACACATCCATGATCGATCTATGTCATTTGATCGTGTTGGTGTATGTGATCATTGATGGGTTTAGTTACGCTAAAAGTAATGAAGGCCGCTTTGATCCTTTGCCAACTTAGTTAATGGCGAGATAGTTTCAAAAACACTTTATGTTATAAATAGAAAATTTTGGAGCTCATAAAGTTATACATATTTATAAGGTTATTACATATATGGCTCAGGGGGAGATTGTTGGAAAATTCCAACATGTGGGCCATATATATAAAATAAAATGTGTTGTGCTATTTTGTTGTAAAGCCTAATTAAAGCGATCAAATTATGAATTAAAGTTAAAAGGCTTACAACTATAACTGTCGTGATATTAATGTATGGATACTGGGACAATTCTAATTTGTTGAAGGGCCAAATAAGAAATTGCCAACATTATAAATAAGGGGTTATAGTCCCCATATTATATAAGCTCTAGTTATTCTCCTAATCTCTTCTATGGAAATAATTCAGATCAAGGATTTATGTCAGTTTGGAAGATCAGATCTCACTTTTATCTTTTAAATCTATCTCTTTCTCTTAATCAGTTTATGAAAATAGCAACTATGAATTCAGGTCTAATAGAAGATTTAGGGCTTGTGTCAATATAGAAAACCAAACCAAATTTACTTTTCCAACCAGCAACTATGAATTCAGGTATGGCTTCCTTTAATTCATTTATTTTCCTCTGCTTTTTTCTCAATCAAATCAATATAAGTCACCTATTCGGATATAGGGTTTCATGATTAATCAATTCTAAAGTATATTAAAATCCTAACATGATAAACTATAAAACTAGCATCTTCAAACTATCAAACTAAAAAATAAACTCTTTCGTGGACTCACTAATCCATTCCCTAGTTAGAAAATTTTGAGAGTAAAATTTGCATTGGGTAATTGATTTGATAAGGTGCTTAGCCTAATCAAGTTCTGAATAAAATTTGCACTTAAAATAAGCAAGTGATAATTTCAACATATGTTACACAAACTTCCATGCAGCCAACTAGCCATAACTGTGATGTATTTTTTCACAACAACAAAATATGTTGTAGAAAAATATCCAATGTTCTAGAAAAATGTCAAATGTTCTGGCAATCTCATAAATAAAAAGTTAGTTTTATAGTATAGAGGCTTAGACATAGATTTGTTTGCAAGTAAAATATACAACAGACCGGAGAGTTAATCAAATTTTAGTATACTAAAATTAGATAAAACAAATTAAAGTAAATTCAGTATAAGATTACTACAATTATATTACTATAAATTAGTTGTAAATTAAGTTAGAACTAAGATTTGGTAAGTTGATTTAGAACTTAAGAATTAATTCTGGAAAAGTGTACTCACAATCTTTCGTTTCCTTTTTGACGCCATTAATTACTACAACGGCTCGATGGTGGTGGTGGTTTTCACTAGCGTCAGGAAGTACCGCAACTAACATCAGTAATTAGCAGATGAGATGAGTGTGTAGATTAGATCTAGGTTTTGACTTTTCTCATTTATTTTTAAATTCATCTAGAAAATTAGAATTAGAGTAGATCTTGAAAGGGAATACTATATTACTAGGGCATGCGGAACTAGTTCGATTCAAGTATGCTTTGTTTACAAATGGGCTGGTTTTGGACTGCGATTTAGGGAAAAAACTAAATTTTTTAGTCGGTAAATGGTTAACCGACTGATCAAATTTTGTTAACCGTTAACCGAATCGAAAATGTTCGATTATGGTCGGCTGGTTAACCGATGATGTCGGTTAACCGAAATTATCGGTTAAGTCGATTTGGTCGATGTTGGTTAAATTGGTTAAGTCGGAGAAATTGGTTAAATGCTCATCCCTAATGCAATGTGACATGTTAAGAAACCCCACCTCAATTGTTTGAAGGTAGAGTTGTCCAGTCTACGTAAAGAATGTGAATCTCAACAAACTTGAAGCAAGATCGGTTCTGTGTAAATTTATTGGATATTCCAAGGATTTTATGGGATGTATTTTCTATAACACCAAAGAAAAAACACGATTGTTTCCACATATGCTGTCTTTTTAGAAAACATTATTGTTTCCACACGCGACCTATTAGAAGATCTAATTACTCGTACTAGAGAGATCTATGGTTTTCTCATGGATGACGAAGAAGAGGACTACGTCTTAGAAGACGACACTCCTATTACATTCCAACAAGCACTACAGGGTAAAGACTCTAAACTTTGGCTTGGAGCTATGAAATCCATAATCGATTCCATGTATGAAAAAAATATGGATTTTGATTGACATATCCAAAGGGATAAAATCCATCGGTTGCAAATGGGTTTTTAAGAAAAAGCTAAATGTAGATGGACAAGTAGAGATTTATAAAGGTAGACCAGTTGTGAAAGGGGTTTGTCAAACTTAAGGTGTTGATTATGACAAAACATTGTCTACGTTGCAATGCTTAAGTCCATTTGGATATAGCTGTCCATTATTGTATTCTATAACTATGAAATATGGAAAATGATAGTAAAAATGGCATTTCTAAATGATGATCTAGAAGAGACCGTTTACATGTCGTCGCTTAAGAGTTTGAAAGTCAATGAGAGTGATGGTAAGGCATGCACGTTGTTAAGATCCATTTATGATCTTAAACAAGCTTCAATAAGTTGGAATAAGTGTTATGATAAAGTAATCATATAGTTTGGTTTTTATCAGAACACAGAGGAAGCATGCATATATCACAAAGAATAAGGAAGTGTTGTAGTGGTCTTAATTTTATATGTCGATGATTTATTATCGATTGGCAATGATACTGCATTGTTGCAATCAGTGAAAGCGTGGTTATCCAAGAACTTCTCCTTGAATTTGGGAGTCACAACATATATACTAGGTATTAATATCAATAGAGATAGATCTAGGAGGTTGCCGGGATTGTTTCAATCCTTGTGCATAGGTACTATACTGAAATGGTTCAGCATGGACAATTTCAAGCACGAAAACGTTCCAATGAAATCTTGAATCGTCCTTTAAAAACTCTTCTTCATACTGATGAGGAGAAAGAGCAAATGAAAAGGACACCATGTGCATGTGTAGTCGGCTCCATAATGTATGCCATGTTGTGACTAGACCAAATGTGGCTTACATGTTTGGATGCGTAAGGCGTAAACCAATACCAGTGTAATCATGGAGAAAAATATTGGACTATTATAAAGTGTATACTTAAGTATTTGAGAAATACAAAGGACTTATTTCTTATATATGGGAATAGAGACATCCTTATGAATAGGTATACAGACTCCAGCTTTCAAAGTGATATCGACAATAATAATTCTGTATCTAGTTGCTTTAAACGGTAGAGTCATCAGTTAGAAAAGTTCCAAATAGGAAACAGTAGCTGATTCCATGACGAAGATCGAGTACATCGTCCTTAATGAAGCAACTAAAGAAGTAGCCGGGATGTGCAAATTTATGAGTGAGTTAGGAGCGATTCTGAACACAAAGGATCCAATGCCATTATTTTATGACAATAATGTATCAATGCAGATCACAAGGAGCACATTTGAAATCAAGATGCATTCTTCAAAAGGTCCACCTCATTCGAGAATTTATGGAGAAGAAAAAAGTCGTAATTCTAAGAGTAGATACATAGGACAATATAACAGATCCATTCACGAAGGGAATAGCTCGGTCAATTCTCAACAAACTGATCGAATGGATGGGTTGAGATTCCATAATTGGCCCTAAGTGTAAGTGAGAGTTTGATAGAGTTAAAGGTATGCCCTAGAGGAAATTATGTAATTTATTGTGAATTGTTAACACTATAGTAAAATATCATTCGAACTAAAATGTGGTTTTCTTTATATTATATACTTGTCATTCTTTGTTCTCTTAGTTAATTATTTAATTTAGTATATTTAATAGAAAATCCTTAAACGTTATGTGATATGATAGTAATTACAATACGTTGTAATCATGAGAAATTTATTACATTAAAATAACATGTTGTTTTAATATTTCCTAGTCAAGACGTAGCAAGATAGGATATTGATTAAGCCATTGAGACTAGAGTACGTGATTCTTTCCAAATGTTGGACGGTGTATTACTCATGACTATTGTGGGCACTGTTAACCCAAAAAATGGATCAACACCCTGGATTTACCATGAAAGCACCAGCCCTATTCTTACAGAGCAATAATACAGAAAATAAATGTAAAAAAGCAGAAATAGTAAAGAGACAAGAAGAATTTTATAGTGGTTCGGCTGTTAATGAAGCCAATGTCCACTTTATAACTTTCTATTAACTGAGTGTTGTTACAAGTTGAATCGGATTACAATATGATTGAATCTTCAAAGTTAGATCAAGTCACAAGTACATGAGTTCATTGGAGAAACATAGTGAACCTTTAGATGACTATTGTGTAGGAGAAGAAGAGTGAAGAATAGTTTCTGCAGAATTCCAGCAGATCCTCTTTATGTTGCAGATAAGTGAGTATTTATAGGGATTGCAGAGCTATTGGGCTAGGCCGCTTTGGCAGAAGCCTATACTTAATGATACGAAGACGCTACAAAAATTTCACAACGAACCGACCTATCCTGAAGGATCGCTAGCGATCCGTGTAGTTTAAATATTTTTGGATCGTTTCACTTGGATTGTGCTCTTTGCCTTATGTTGATGCACTCCATGTAGTTTCATAACTAGTTGTCTTATTTTGATGATGATTCATATACATGTTGCATTGAACTATGACTAGAATTAGAGGAATGCTCACTTCTCGAACTAGCTTGCTTGGAATATCATGAAACCTGGCAGACATCCCTAGAAAAGATATTGGTTCATGATGCAAGAAGTTTAATGAATCCACAAGCAATCCTTATGGATCGCTAGCGATTCATAGGTGATTGATCACTAGCGATCCATCCCCTTAGCCTATTTTTGCATCTTTCCTTTTGGGTCCTTCTTAGCTTCTTCTTCTGGTCATTTTGGTTGATTCTTGAGTTGTTTTGACTTGACGTGGATGTTCTAGTTCTCGTTGAATTTTTCTGGGTTAAAAACCCAGTTAACATTTGCCCCCAAAGTATGTCTTCGCTGGAAACAAGGTGTGCTCTGGAAGTAATTGCTTTTGAGTTCCCCTTTTGTGAAGTTAAATTAATCGTGTTGAAGCTATTATGCGAATTTGGCTTTGGCTATTCAGTCGTCTGTTTGAGTCTTCCATGTGAACCGTCGTTGCTCGTAACGATAAATCAATTTCAATCCCACAACTTTCCAAATGCCTACGAATAGCACTTAGACAATACTTGGCGAGTTTGAGAAAACCGATTGCAACTTGATGGATCGCTAGCGATCCAAGACTTAGCAAATTTTTCCATCCATTCTCCTATTTAGCTTGGTTTAGGCTGATCCTTCACCATTTCACACTCTCCTTGCGAACCGAGCCAATCTTTCTATAATACGAGCTAAAACGTGACCAAACCCTAAGTTTGCTTATGCCACCGCCATCGTAGATCTTCACTACCGAAGCTCTCTGCCTCTGACACCGCCTAATCTCGCTGCCACTTTGAGCAAATTTCCAGCACTTTAAACGTTGCTTGCTTGAATCACGATCGATCTTGCCTAACTTGGATCGCCAGTGAATTGAAATTGACTTCATTTGTCCTTTGACTTGAGGTTGGTGATGTGGATTTTGGCGTAGTATTAGCGATTGGTGATGAGGTTGTGTTGGTGATGGACGCAATGGAAAATTCGAGCTGATTGTGACTTTGTGGAAGAAGATAGTAAATCGAGTATTGAATTCTTCACGGAACGAAGATCGGGTTTTGCCCTGGTGCTTGACATATTTTGTTGTCTTCATCCACAGAGTCAGAATTAACTTGCATCAAGTTTCATCATTGATCCCATCACTTCGCCTTGCAGATTGATTTTCATTTTTCTAGGAGGTAACAATAGCTTAAGGTAGCGTCTCGTATGCAGCTCATGCTATTATCAATTTCCAGAGAATTGAAATTGACTTATGCTAAGTATTTTCTATTTGATTCGGACCTATCGATCTATAGTTGCTCACTTTGGATTGGTCCTTTCATTGCACAATCGGTGTGCCCGGAATAGGAAGAGCTTTCAATGTCGCTTTGGACAGTAGATCCGTTATCGATCGTTGATCGATAATGGGTAAGTGTAGGAGGAATAACTTTAATGAATGATACAGAAAGATTTTTCCTTTCTTCGCTGCGAGTGAACTATCTACACAGGGTAGAGCGTTCGTAGTGTTCAGGACACCAAACCTGTAACAACCCGGATATTCATAGCAATTAATGATCGTCACTAGGTGATTAAATCGTTCGCCAATTTTTATTGGAATTTTATCAAGTTAAAATTCTTTTGAAAAATCATTCGACCCGTTCCCTTTCTTATTTTGTTCGACCTGATTTCCCCCCTTCTCGATTCATTCTTCATTTTGATTGCAAACCCTTTCCCCTTTTTAGCCGACCCTATTTTATTTTTATACGACCGAATCCACTTCTTTGCTTTTTGAAAAAAATGGCGGCCTAATTCCTTTCTTCTTCCGATCGACTAAATTAGGGCTTGGTCTCGCGTTCGTTCCTGTGAGATTTGCTATGGCTTCGGCCTTGCTTTTGGTTCTTGGAGATTCGCTAGGGCTTTGGCTTTTAGCAGATTAGGGCTTCGTTCTCCTCGTTCCAAACTGTTGAAATTGGGGCTTTCGATTCCTCGTTGCTCTCGGTTGCCACATCGAAGAAGGTGAGTAGTTTCTCACATCTAATTCGCCTTAGTAATATGCTTTGCGTATGATTTGGTTTCGTTGTTGATTCTCTCTCTGATTTTATCAAATTCGTGTATTTTCGTGATATTTGGTTAACTCGGCTTTGATTTTGAGCTGTTCGACAATCTCGTGATCATCACAGTATTGTTTTCTTGTTTCCTGGTTATCTTGGTACTGATGTATCTAGTGACCATCGCGGTTTCGATTTCTGTGATTAAACTTTATTTTGACTTTGTTTTCGATGTTTCCTGTGACATTTTCTTAATCTTCGGCCTTGAATTTATTTAGCAAATAATTTGAAACTACTGTTGTTTGGATTATTTCAAAACTGCTGCTAAATGCTTTTGGATGTTTGAACCTTTATGTGCACTTGAATAGGCATTGAAACCATGTGTATACATGCATTCTTGTATGTATATATATATGCCTTGTACTTGTAGTCTTGGCTCTAGTTAGATGTGCAGTTTGCTTTATTACTGCCTGGTTTATCGTAGATGTATACTTGTAGTTTCTTTTACTGGTCTTCCTTTGATCTTGTTTACAGTCTGGCATAGTATCCATACTCATTTGGTCCAACCATTTTGTTCTTGTATATCATGTGATGGTTAGTTTGCATCAGTTATTTATGCATTTCAGTTTTAGTTGCACTGGTCATTTCCATGTTTGCTTAAACATTTGTAGTTTCTTCTTGTCTGCATTGATAATTTTTCTTCTTTGACCTGGTCTTGAGTTTGGTTATTTGAACATCACTGAGTTGCATTTTCATGTAGCTTCACTTGAGTTTTCTGATGCATTGTAAATTGATGTCTGCACTGTAGCTTTTGTATTGATGTTGTAGTCTTGATCATTTGAGTCATTCACTAGACATTGTTTTACTTAAACTACTAGTGATATTTGTTGAGTCTGCATTCTTATTGTCCAGACTTGATACTTTTGACCATTTGTTCATCACTGGTCTTTGCATTACCCTGTACATTCATTTCCTATAGTTGATGACACTGGTTGCTTGTGTATACTTGTATTGCAGTGCTTCATCTTGTTCTCTGCATACTTGAACTGTCATTGTTTCACTTGTTCATATGCCAGTTAGCTTGCCATATTGATCTCTGCCTGAACTTCACATGTTTGCTTTGACATTGTAGTTACAGTTATACATTAGTAGACTTTGATCCCTGTGTACACTTAACTGTTATTACTTGAGTCTGTTAATGTTGGCACTTTGATGTTTCACTATTTGATGATGTTTTGTGTCTTTCCAGTTGCTTGTATTGTTGTAGACTGGTCTGCTTTCCATTGTTGCAGTGATGTTGATACCCTCTTTTCAAGTTCTGTTTTCATTTCCATTAACTTCACTGTGTACGTGCACAGTTTTATTGTGCAGTGATACCTTGAATTTCGGTTGAGCCCATCTTCACTTGTGTTGAATCTGATTTTGATTTGACCTTGTGCATGGAGTTGGCGAGGCAGTGCACGTCAGCGTGTAATGCAGCCACTCAGTATTAATTTTAATTGATATATCTTTTGTTTTGATTCATTGATTCGTTTCATATTTTTGGATGTTGTATTGGCGAGTCCGTACATGCATGCGTGTACGGCAGCCAATCAAACTTGATGTTTTGCTGTTTCTAAAATTGTTTTATGTTGCCAATTCTACATATTTTAAATCGTATTTTGATTTGGTTTTGATTTGATGATTTTTATTGTTAATCGCCGTTTCGGCAATTCTGTTCTTTTCTAAATCATCTTCATTTAGAAATCTTTTCATCTATCTCGTTGATATTTTTGAATCTGCTGATTTGTAATTTAACACAAATACGTGTTATATTATCGTTATCCAATTTCTTATTAAAGAATTGGATATACTTGATTTCTGTGACTGTCGTCTATTTGATATTTGATTACTATTGCTTCTGTGCATTAATAACCGAGTTTGAATTAGACTGACCCGTGTATTATTTTCTTTTGAATCTAATACTCGGGTCAGACCCGAGTTGTTTCAGGTTGTAGATTTCCTGCTTTGAGTTGCTGTTCGAGATATGAAGACTTTTTATATCTTCTGAAGTAGTCTTCGTCGTTTTGTAGAAGTCGTGTCATTGTATAGGATGATGTGTATTCATGTACATTAGTTGATAATGTATTTGTATATATAACTTCCAGAGTCGACAGTTGTAGTTGTATCATATGTACCGTGTCAAATGTATTGTAACTGACATCAGTTATTATATATATATATATATATGAGACTTTTTGTTCCATCTGTATTCCGCATTTATGTTATCTGTGTTATTTTTATATCTATTGTCCTAAACTATTATAGCCACTGTGTAGTAGCTTTGAGTTTATATCGGTATGTCGGATTTCCTCTAAAAATGAAATGCATGTTTTACTATCTGACATATCGGTGCTCGCACAAAGCAATTACACGGATGGTCGCTCCTCAACAGCCTTATTCTCTGTGCTAGTTGACAGCACTACACCGTAGTGTTCTTGGCTAGCGCGGGTATAGAGGTGGGGCGTCACAAAACCCCTCCCACATAGATAACACACTGCACTAGCCCCAATCAATGCTTGAAATCCGAAGAGTTGGCATAAATCAATGTTTTTTCAAAATTCAAGTGTTAAGCGTAGGGGGACTTCTAGTTATAAATAGAATTACCTGACCGCATTAGATACAAGTTCTATTATATAGAATGAAGCACCCGTCATCCTGTCATAAATCCAGTGGAGGAAGTCCGGCACTCTCGGAAGTCGAATCGACATCAGTTATGCCTTCACAAACGGTTTTAGCAGCGCTTACTTCTTTGGCATTACCAGCTGAATATGGTCAATTGGTTCCAATTGGTCCGGTTGTAGATCGAACTTCTCTAAACTTTAGAGTTTACTCAACCCTCCGGAGAGAGCTTCCACCATAATTTCTGCTAAAGTCCTGCACAACATTTGTTTATAGCATGACATTCTGGATGATGACGTGCGCCTTTCGTTGAAAAATGAGATTGCTCACATGCCACCTTCGGGGTACACTGCCTGCCATTGATGCACGTGCTTGAATGGAATAGTGCCCCCCTTCTATCATTTTTGAGAGAGACTCTTCTGAATTTGGGAATTTCCCCATTTCAGATTCACCCTAATAGATACGTAATTTTGACTTGTCTTCACATTTTGTTCATTCGGACATTCAATCGTGCCCTAACCTTTGATGAGCTGAGATATTTCCTCTCATTCAAGAATAGAGATTAACGTCCATCTCTTGTGATCATCGAGGCCCAAAGAAATCACAAAATTGTGTTGCATCTTCAAAGTAATTTATCCCAGTTCAAGACCCAATATTTTTTTAGGCGTCCTGAGAGATTTAATCGCCTTTGGACGATGGGGGTAAGTCTTCTCTTTTACTCGTTGTGATTTAATACGATGGTGCGTGATTTTTAATAGACTAAATACTCCTTGTAGTTATTTCGAGGCCAAACAAAAATCCATTGCTTGATCCCATCTTCTATACTCTGAAGGCCATAGACGCTAGAGAGAGATCGGTCAAGTCTTTTCTAACGAATGAGAATTGGCTTTGATACGAGTTGTTGCATCTCGGGAGATCTGCCATCGCTGTTGAAGTTCCATCTCCTTCCCATTCTAGGATTCGAACACGCTCCACTTCTTCATCGCACGACTCCGAAGAGGGCAATCTGCCAGAAGGAGAAGGTCTATTCGGTGGATCAATTAAAGAAATTCATGAAGGAAAAAGTGTTATAACCGGAGCTAGTTGCCCGATTAGGATGCCATCGATCCCGAAGGAGGGGGAAGAGGAGTTCAAGTAGCGTGAGGGCAAGGTTGCGGTGTCACTGAAAAGGAGGAGGGTGAAATGGAGAGCAATAGTAGCTATGATTCCTCCTCTAATGATGAGGAATTTGCTGCAAGTTCCACCGAAGGAGACTTCGAATCATGCGATGAAACTCCAGGAATGAGTCCTATTCTTATGGATTCGCCTCACCAAGAGATTTTTGCTAAAGATGCTCCCCCAGCAGCCGAATGACTTCATGGTTCTCCGCCTAAGGAAACAATATCAACGTTGGGACTTGGGTAACGTTTATGTAAACATCGATGAACTCATAGGAGACGATTTCGAGTTCAAGGGATTTTCTTCTTACCCCAGTCATGTTATGTATGGAGTTAGCCTGACTCCCACTTTACTGGCCTCTCAATTCGGTTTGTGAAGTACTTTTAGGCCGCCTACGACACGTTACATATTTCACTAGGGTCACGTACACTTACATATTTATTATTTGAGTTCATTTTCTATCGCTAAAGTTCTTCATTCATTTTTTATATCAGGTATTATAGGAGGTCATGGACTTTATATGGACCTTGAACAATTTATAGACGCACAACGTGGGTCAAGATGGACCTCAAGCCGCCATCAGACCCGAGAAATTGAGGAAGAATGGAGAAGGAGGAAAGATTCGGAAGCCGAAGTTCGTTGACGTGATGACATGGACCTATGCAGAGTTTATAGGAGTGGTTATGAGAAAAGGAAAACTCCCGATGATAGGGAATAACTATCCAAGAAATCGAAGGTAGATCGTGGTTCTCATCCTTCCGAGCACCAAGCATTTGCCCCGGCTCCAGTCTTTGTTGGAATTGAAATTCCGACTTTTACTGTTCGAGTCTCTCCATCAACTCAGACTTCGTCAACTCACGTAGTGCTTGCTTCTGGTTCTTCACGCCCCTGCAGGACACCAGCATATATTCTCCCGTCTGGTCCCCCTAAGCTTGAAGCCGTGCTCCCCGAATGGTTTTTGAAGGGAGTTAAATTTGATTGTGACATGCGTTCGATCCGTAAAGATTCTTATATGCCCCATCGCTAGGCAATTTAGGGCGGTTTGGATCAAGCTGAAGGATGGGAGAAATTATGTAAGCAACTAACAGACACAAACCATAACAACTACCAAGAAATCCTTTCCTTCGAGTCAGAAGGGGATGTGACACCAGAATTTAGCAACTGACAAAGGAGAGGGATGCTGCAATTCGAGTGAGTAAGAGCAACGCTAGTTTGTTGATGGAATTGAAAGAGGCACACACAAAAATTGAGATCATGTTCACAGACAAAATCAAGAAGGTCCATGCTGATGAGGTTAAGCTGAAAAAGGAGTTTGAAATTCGAGATGAGATCATCGAAGCTCAGAAGAGAACTATTGCTAGTCATGACGAAGCCGTTGAAGCTCATAAAAATACAATTGCTAATTATGCGGGAATGGTGGAATCCCGTGACAAGACCATTTTTGACCAGGCTCAAATGATTGCTTCGCTTCAGGAAAGAGTCGCGCAGCTTAACATTGAAAAGACCCAAGTTGAAGTTGAGAAGGTCGCTGTGACGGCGGACTACTTGGAGCTACAGGATACTTTGGGATGAAGATGGAGAAGATGGATGACACCATCTTGAATTTCTACGTCAACTCCCTGCTACATCAGGGCAGCCTCAGCTATCTGGACCCCAAATTCCCATGTACTCTTGCTGTGCTTTGGTAAGAAATTCTGGCATGTTTCCAAGAAATCGAGGATGTATTCCGAGCCTAGCGAATCATTAAAGCAGCCTCGTGATTAGTTGGGAACTATTCCGGATTCAGCTGGTATTGCTTTGTTGTCCGTCCCTTCAGCAGCTGTTTCGGGAGCCTTGGGTGAGCCTGGAACTTCACCAAAGATCGTGCAGCCATCCAAAAAAGGAGACGATGGGGAGTATGAGGTTGAAATTCTCGGTCATACTTCTGATGTAGGTAACCTTCTTATTTCTCCCGAGTTTGAGAATTTTTAGCTCATCCACAAGAACAAGACGAATTGAATGCTTTTATTTTTGATCTTATAGGTCCGTCTTCTTTGCCTATCGAACTGCAAATTTCTTCAGTCCTGGGCCTGCTGTTATTTCGACTGCTTGGACGCTTGTTTCTGTAGCTGCTTCAATTACCACGCCCGTGTCTGGCTCATAGCCAGGGTTGGAATCTGAGAAGATTGCTGCATTGCATGGCCTGGATGATCCTTCCGTATCTTTGGAGAGCGATTTAACAGCAGTTGACACTCGAGAGCAGATAGACCAAGCGAACCAGCTAAGTAAAAACTGAACAGTAGATGATGGCATTTAAAAGGGAAAAGATTGAGGAGATAAAGTCTTCGAGGAACTCCCGCAGGTCCCGAAAGCACAAGACTAAAGGGGAGTCTTCCGAGGGGGTCAAAAAACAAGGAGGAGACATGGGTATCGAGGTAATAATTAATATCTTCGGCAGTGATACAACTCCTAGTGGGGATGCTGAGAAGAAGAAGAAACATCAAACCAAAGGTGGGAAGGGAAGTGGTGGAAAGAAACACTGACAGGCTCGAGTGACAATGGAGCCAGATACTGGAACATTCTGATTTGTTTGACATGCATTTTGTACAAGTGCAGAGTCTACACTTATTACTTTTGTTGTTGTAGCATCGGTACTTTTCTTTTTGTTGGCCGATATTGTATGGGTAAGTCCCCCACATTGTGACTTTATATATAAAATGTTATAGAATGAAAAGATTAATGTTTCTACTATCATCTCTTCTGCGTTCTTCCTTATTTATCGTGTACTTAACTAGTTGTTATACTTCTTATGTGTGCATATGGCATGATTGCTTGTTCTGCAATTTATATACTTCATATTGCAGTGCCATGTTTCATGGTATACGATGCCTTTATTTTTGTGATTTGACACATTATGTATACATTTTTAACTTTATAACCGGATCCATTGTGATTTCCAAAATTCTTTGTTTGGAGAAACGAGCCCATGGAGTAGTTTTCCTTTCAATTAAATGTTGGTATGTGCGTGCCCCTACTTTATAGGGTTTTTTCTCCGAACACTTGATAATTGACCGGTTGATCTAAGCGATTCCTCGGATGTCTATAACTGAATCTACTTTTCGATTCCTATATTTGGGAACTTGTGACTCGAGCATCTTGATTCCAGAGATTTTATCGGTCAACGATTGTGATTCTTTGCCAATTTTTAATTGTGTGACATTACTGGATTCATGCCAATTAATTTTGATAGTGGGAGTGGATTCTTATTTTTCCTGCAATAGAAGAGTTTCCCGGTGTTGTCAGGATAATACCGGTACTTACAAGATCTTAATGGTTTACTGATGATGATGGAACAACATCAAGTAGTGCTTGCGTGGAATGCGTGGCTTTTAATTGTTTGCGGCTTACGAAATGCGCAGTTTTTGAGGGTGCATGGCTTAAGAAATGTGTGGCTTTTGAGAGTGCATGGCTTACGAAATGTGCGACTTATTGGATCGATTCGATCCGTCGAACCGAAACGGTTTGGAACCTCTTAATGTTGCCAATCTTCGGGTAACATGAGGAGTTCGTGCTTTGGGAGCATGGTTCCATGGCTTAAGAAGTGATGCGCGACAGATGGGTGTGTGCAACTTAAGAAATTATATTTTCTTGGGCGTGATTCCATAACCCAAGAAGCGGTGCACGGTTTATGAAATGTGCGGCTTTGATTTAAACCTTCCTTATGTTGCCAGAGCAATACCGATTCTTAGAAGGCAGGGATTGGGTTCCGTCGATCCAACAGCTTGAGTCGATTTGGTTCTTTCGACTCGGTAAGTAGATAGGGCATACTTGAGCATGGTTACACTATCTCAAGCAGCAATTGGATGGTTTTGAGTCGATTTGACCCCGTCAACCCAGCATATTACTTTTATAAACACAATTTTACGTCCAGAAAGCAAAGCAATTTTATTAATAAAAGTTGGGAAAGTTCTACCTATTTACAATGCTTCCGATATTTCGGGATGGCTTATTTGCGGGAAATAGGAAATACATAAGAAAGTCTGGAATAAATGAACAACACAACGATTCGTTGTTCCAAGCTCGGGGTATTTGGGTTCTATCAACGGTTGTTAACTTGAATGTGTCATCCCCTAGCTTCTGGCCGATCACATAAGGCCCTTCCCAGTTTGGTTCGAATGTTCATGGTACAGGGTAGACTCGTTTGAGGACAAGGTCTCCCACTTTGAAAGTACGGTTATGGACTTTGGAATTGAAATACCATGCGACCCTTTTCTGGTGAGCAGCAGTCCTTAACTCGGCTTCTTCTATCTTCATATCGACCATATCGAGCAACTCAAGTAGGAGCTGCTCATTTTGCCTTTGATTGAAGTTTTGCCTTCGACGAGAGGGGACTTTTAGCTCGACCGGGATCGTTGCTTCTGAACTGTATGCCAGGGCAAATGGGGAGTGCGTGGTTGCAGATTTGTGCATTGTCCTGTAAGTCCATAGCGCGAGTGGAAGTTCATCAACCCAATTTCCTTTAGCTTTAGTTAGCCGCTTTTTGATGGTGACTTGATGATCTTGTTTGTTGCTTTCACTTGCTCGTTTTCATGCAGATGTGCAACATATGAAAAGCTTTTCTCGATTCGGAAGCGTTTGCAAAAGTCTTTGAACTCAGCGCTTTCGAATTGAGTCCCATTATCCGTGATGATTTTTTGTGGCACTCCAAACCCTATAAATAATGTTTTTAGTGACAAGTTAATAACTTTCTTTGTGGTATAGTGGCCAGCGGTTCCGCTTCGGCCCATTTGGTGAAATAGTCAATAGCAAATATAGCATATTTGGCTCCTCCTTTGACCACTGGTAGTACACCAATCAAATCGATTCCTTAGATCGCGAATGGCCATGGGCTGACCATCTGTATCATCTCCGTTGAAGGAGTTCTTTTGATCTTGCCGAATCTTTGGCATTAGTAGTACCATCTAGCAAAATTTGCTACATCGTGGTTTACTGTTGGCCAAAACATACCCGTATCGAAGAACTTTCTTTGCGAAGGTTTACCCCCTGATGTGATCTCCACAGTCGCCTCCATGAACTTCCCTGAGGATTCTTCGGGCTTCGTCGTTAATCACACACCTAAGCAAGAGGGTAGAGAATCCCCTTCGGTAGAGCATCCCATCCTGTTCTATAAACCGTGGTGCCTTTCGAAGGAGCTTTTTCCGTTGATTCTTGTCCGCGGGGAGTGTTCATCTAAGCAGGTAGTTCTTGATCAATGTCATCTACATTTCTATTTCTACGACTATTTTGAAAATCTAGTCGATATCCATCTCGCTTATGCTTGGAGCAGTCAGAGTTTCAACTGGGACTAGCCCTATGGACTAAGCTTCTCCGTAACTAGCCAGTTTGGCTAGATAGTCTGCCTTCATGTTTTGTTCCCTCGGGATACAAGTTATGGTGTAATGTTCAATGTCATTCAGCAGTTCCTGCAATTTAGATAGATACGGGGTGATGTTCTCTCCCCGAGCTTGGTATTTGCCTTTTACCTAGCAGACGACTAGCTGAGAGTCGCTATAGATGTGTGCAGACTTTATCCCGAGTTCCTTCACAACTTTTAGCCTGACTATCAATGCTTCGTATTCCACTTCGTTATTTGTCGCAAGGAATTACAAGCGAAAGGCATAGCAAACAGACCGTCCTTCCGGAGTTTTGAGCACTACTCCTACCTCCGAGCAGAAGTTCATAGATGCACCATCGATGAACAACTTCCAATGCGTCCCCACTTCCAAAGTAATTTCTTCTTCGTTATCACATATCATGAACTCGACAATGAAGTTTGCCAGTGCCTGCCCGTTGATCGCGCTTCGAGGATGGTATATGATTTTGTACTAACTCAATTCGATGTTCCATTTGATAAGCCATCCAGAGGTCTCGGGGTGGTATAACACTTGCTTCAAGGGTTGACCTGTTAGCACTTTGATCAGGTGTGCCTTGAAGTACGGTTGTAATTTTTTGGATGTGATCAGGAGGCAATATGCTAATTTTTCCAATTTTGGATAGTTCTTCTCGGCTCTAGTGAATCGTTTACTGATGTAATATACGAGTCGCTGGATCTTAGATTCTTCTCGTACGAGCGTGGCACTTAATGCATGGGGGTGAGACTGCTAATTAGATAAACAAGTCTTCTCCATCTACCAGCTTGGACAGGATTAGCGAGGTTTTCATATGTCGCAGCAGCTCTTCGAATGCAGTTTAACAAGCTTGATTCCATTCGAAGTTCTTCTCTCCCTTCTTTAGCATGTCAAAGAACGATATACATTTGTCGGTTGCTTTTGAGATGAACCAGCTTAGTGCTGCAACTTTTCCATTTAAGCTTTGTAACTCCTTCTTGTTCCTCGGGACCTCGACTTCCCATAAAGCGGTAATTTGTTCAGGATTTGGTTCGATGCCTCCGGTGCTTACAATAAATCCTAAGAACTTTCCAAAGGCTACCTCGAAGTGAAATTTAAGTGGATTGAGTTTCATTCCATATTTTCGGAGTATTTCAAACATTTCGGCGAGGTTATCCAAGTGATTTATAGCTATGTGCGATTTAACCAACATATCGTCTACATAAACTTCCATAGCCTTCCCGATCTGATGTTTGAACATGACGTTCACTAGTCGTTGGTAGGTTGCCCAAGCATTTTTTAAGCCGAATGGCATCACTTTGTAGCAATGTAATCCCGGATCAGTAATGAAACTGGTAGTTTCCTGGTCAGGTTCATGCATCATGATCTGGTTGTATCCCGAGTAAGCATTCATAAATGATAGTAGTTTATGTCTAGCAGTCCCGTCCGCAAGTTGGTCGATTCTAGGCAGAGGAAAGCTATCTTTTGGGCAAGCGTTGTTTAGGTCCAAGTAGTTGATACAAGTTTGCTAATTTCCATTGGAGAGTTGGATACCCATTCGGGGTAGGTTGCATCGCGGATAAAACAATTCGCCATTAGCTTGTCCACTTCTTCTCTTAGCGCTTTGGACCGTTCGGGTCCTAGGCTGCATCTCTTTTGCTTCACTGGTGTATACGTGGGATCGATATTAAGTGCGTGGCATGCAATCTTCGGCAAAAATCCGCATATATCGGAATGTGTTCGAGCGAATACTCCAGGTTGGCATGAAGAAATTTGATGAGTTCCAGTGACATCTTGTTTCCAAGATGTGATCCAATTTTTAGGACCCAAGTTGGGTCATCCATATCGACTGGGATAGACACGGTAAATTCTACCGGTGCTGCCTGTTCGTCCCCTGAACTCTTCTTTCTAGGGTCTAAAGCCTTGTCGAATCAGCTATGGTCTCCAAGCCAGGGGCGGCGTTGTTGTTGCTATTCAGTAGGTTCACGAACGCGGAGAGTTCTTCCTACATTTTTTCCCTTTTCTTTTCTTCTAGACTCGCGTAGTTCTACAATGTAGCATTCTTTAGTGGCACTTTGGTCTCCTTTGATCACTCCAACTCCATTCTCTATTGAAAATTTCATGGTTACACACCACTGACTAAAGCAACCCTGAAATCTGCCAGTGAGCCGATCCAAGAAAGCATTGTAGGCGGATATCTCATCTACAATCACAAAGTTTTGGATGAGGATGACTCTTCGGTCACCTTCTCCGAGTTCTACGGGTAAATCGATTATTCCGACAGGTTGCTTAGATTCACCAGTGAATCCCTAGATCTTTGTCCAGTAAGCGAATACGTCTTTCATACTGATCTTCATCTGACCAAATGTGTGTTTGAAAAGGATATTCATAGAACTGCCATCGTCCACCAATACACGTCGGACCATGGCTGGTCTGATTCCTACCGTCACGACCATGAGGTCAAGAGTCAAAAATTCTATTCCTTCAGTGTCTCGGTTCTCAAACACTGTATCATCATACAGGGTCCTCTGTTGCTTGGCAGGAGTTCCGTCTTCGACGCAAAGCATGAAACTTTCGGGACGTGTCTTAGTGAGCTTACGTATCTCTCCATTTCTCCCCAACTCTTCTACATGGGATGAGGTCCTCTAGATATTGTTCTGATAATGAGTCTTTGGTCAGTTCGTTTGGATCCCTCTTCACTGGTCCCGGCTTGGTTTCCCCGGTACCTAGGAGCTTAGAGTGCTGGTGGCTGGTCGGGATTTTGCGGCTTGCTCACATATTGCTAAAGTTTGTTTTCCCGAATCAGCTCTTTAATCTGGTTCTCCAAGTGACGACGCTCATTCGTGTTGTGATCGTGTGTTTCATGGAAGAGACAATATTTCCCGGAATGCTTTTGTTGTTCAGTTGCTTCCTTTTTAGGTAGCTTCTTGTACTCCTCTGCCCCTTGTGTCGCAAGGTAAATGTTCTATTGAGTATCATTGAGTGGGGTGTAGTCTTCAGGCCTCAAGCCTTTAAGTCGCTTGTTACTTCCGATTCACTTATTGGAATTTTGGTTCTTCCTTTTTTGATTCCTATCCTTCCTCGCGTTTCCTAAAAGGTCCCAGAGGTATTTGCATTTTGGTTCGCCGCCATACCATTATGCCCAACATTGGTTGGTTGTAGGTTAGCAGGTTTTCCTTCTAGCTCCGCTGCCTCTTCCAATCTCAAGTACTGGCTCGCCTTTCAATAAAAGTCCTTCTTGGTGGTAGGCGGTTTCATCTTGATCCATTTTCTGAACTTAGTGTCGGGATGGATGGCACGGACTAGGGCCATGAAGACCATATCTTCGTTTAGGTTACTTACTTCAGTGACCACGGTGTTAAACCGACTCATGAAGGATTTCAGAGATTCATTTCGTCCCTAGAATAAGCCCGATAAGGACATCACTTCTTTTGGTTGTGTCGTGTGAAGCCTAAACTGATCAAGGAACCTTGTTGCTAATTCACTGAAAGTGGAGATGGATTTAGGTGGGAGCCTGGTGAACCACATGGAAGCAATTCCCTCCAGAAAGATTGAAAAACATCTACATCGAACATTATTTGAAGCATTCGCTTCGTCCATGTACCAACTGTACTTGTACAAGTGAGGTTTCGGGTCTTTAGTTCCATCGTAGAATGGAATAGTCGGCACAATGAACTTTTTAGGATATCATTCATTCAGAATATCATCAATGAAAGGAGTCCAGCTTGGAGTGGATCCCATTCATTGTCTCTTCTATTCTTACTTTCTTCCATTAGGCACTTGATCATGTCCGCGATATATGCCTCTGATGTTCGGTAGTCCACGAGTTGGCTGTCAATAACTACACCAAATGTTTGATCTTGCAAACGATCTTGGTAAGTGGGATGAAGCATAGGCTCTCTTGTCTTCGGGAGAACTACTCTCTCGGAGTTCCATTGGCTTGCGGTTGGTCAGGTAGGGGCAGTTTGGACCTCTCAGTTGGTATTTAGGGTGTTAGTATTTTCTTTCAACTCGTCATCGTCAAGTTGTTCACCAAGTTCAGAGTCGGAGAGATCCACTGATATATCTTCCCGTGGGATTTCGTCCTCAGATTCAAGTTCATGGCGGGCTGCTTTGCAGTTGGTGGAGTGCTTGTGTTTCCTTCTATGGTGATTCCTGCACCTCCACCTACTACTCCTTTTTGCCGCTGCTTTCCGTTTCTCCTGTTTAGGCCAGAAATGAGTTTTCTTGCTCCGTGGTAGCTGCGGGCTCTGGCATGGTTCTCGGAGCAGCAAGTGATTGCAAGGTCAGGAGGGCATTTAATTTTTTCATAAGAGCTTTTTGGCTCTTATTCATCTCTTGATTGATTTCATCAACCATCTTATTTAACTCACCTCTAGTGACAACTTCATGCTGGATAGAAGATCCTGACACTTGATCTTCTATGTTGGCGCCAGAATTTGCTCTGACTAATGGATTATTGGCGTCGTTGACTTCAGCTTGCCGAGGATTGGTTTCCTCTCTAGCTATTACAGCTCTTATGGATCTTCTAGAAGTAGTTTTCTTTCTTCTTGGTGCCATTGATTCCCAACAGCAAATCTTCTAGGCAAAGATTGAAGATCTAACTTCTGAACCTGTCTGATCCAAAGTAGATAGCTAGATCTGAGTCTGGGTTGGGTTCTTAGTGAAAGAACCAAAATGTTAACCCAAAAAATGGCTCAATACCCTGGACTGAGTGTGAAAGCACCAGCCCTGTTCTTACAGAGCGATAATATAGAAAATAAATGTAAAAAAGCAGAAATAGTAAAGAGACAAGAAGATTTTTATAGTGGTTCGGCTGTTAACGAAGCCTACGTCCGCTTTATAACTTTCTATTAACTGAATGCTGTTACAAGTTGAATCGGATTACAATATGATTGAATCTTCTAAGTTAGATCAAGTCATAAGTACAGGAGTTCACTGGAAAATCACAGTGAACCCTTAGATGACTATTGTGTGGGAGGAGAAGAGTGAAGTATAGTTTCTACATAATTCCAGCAGCCAGTCCAGCAGATCCTCTTTATGTTGTAGATATGTGAGTATTTATAGGGATTGGAGAGCTATTGGGCTATGCCGCTTTGCCAGAAGCCTATACTTAATGATACGAAGATGCTCCAAAAATTTCACAACGAACTGACTTATGCTGATGGATTGCTCGTGAACCAAGGACTTTGTGTTTGGATTATACAAGTTGAATGTGGATGATATTGGAATTTTGACCAAAACCCAATTCCATAAGTTCTAAAGTGATATAGTTTTGACGAAGAGAAATGGTGTAAATAATCGTTACCATCAGGTAATGCTTGAAATAGTGAATGTGGATTTTACCAAAAAATATTTAAGCGATAAATTCAGCCAAGCTATCACAACATCAGCTAAGGTGACATTTGAATGTTAATATTCGAATTGTTTGATATTAATCGCTAATTGAATTTCCACTTTTTAGTCGTACAACCACAATGTTGAATACTCAGAAATACCACACGATTTAATTTAATTATAATTACTATAAATTAATTAAAATAATTAATATTTATGAAATATTAAATATTATTTGATTTATTTGAATCCGTATTTAATAAAGTATGTATATAAAAGTTATATAGTATATATATAAAATATTGATAAATTCTAAATTGGATTTAAAATGAATAAATTCCAATTGAATTTTGAAACATCTATGGCTCCATTGAACCCATATAGTGGCCGACCAAACTAGTGGGAGGAGAGGAGATTTTTTTTTGAAAAATTAGATTTAGTATTGGCAAAGAGAAGAGGTAAACAAGGAGATATAGATATCCTCATTTAATCCTTCATGTTGCCAATTTAAACCACCCATCCTCTCTCATTTTCATTTTACTTTTAGCCTCCAACCTTACCCCTCTTGGTCGAAAATCGCAAGGAAATTCCCCTCCATTTCCAACTCAAATTCGAACCAAATAAATTTATTTTTAGATAGTGGTATTCTCTTTCGTCAGTTGCATTTCCTAAAGGAATATAGGTTGGGTCTAGATAAAGTTCATTCAATATTTAAGGTGTTAATTCTAGGCTTCATGTTCCAGTAAATTCTGTACTATTTTCTATATGTGTGTGTGTATATATATATATATATATAGACATACACACACATATATATACATTCGAATATTTCTTTATGCACGTGTAGATTAGATTCCGTATTATAGCGAATTTGTATATATATTTTTGTCTCATTTACATACATGCACACACACATTTAAATTGAATTTAAAAAACATATATATAATATATACATGAATTTCTTTTTAGCCATTCATTTATATTAAAAAAATTCGAAAGTTAAAAAGGATTATAAAACAATTTTGAAAATTAGAAGTTGAATTTTGTAATTAGTATCATACATATATATATATATATGTATATATATATGTTATAAAAATATGCATAAATTTGTATAATAAAAAATTACTATATAAACTACATAGAATTGTATTAAAAAAATTTGTATGAAATGTTTCGGCCAAATAAAGAAAATTACACACACACATTTAATTTTGAATATACCTAATTTATAGTTACTAATTAGTATTCAATAAACAAAATTAAAAAAAAAAGAAATTTTTTCTGTGTGTGCATATACATACATACACACACACACACACACACATATATATATATATATTAATCATATCAACATTTGAAATTTGAACTTAAAATTTGAAATATATATTTTTCCTTAGATTAAGATCTGGTTTTAAATTTAAAACTACCTTAAGATATTTTAGATATTAATTTAAATCTTTTGAATTGGTCAACATTTTTAACAAACAAGATTAATATATATAAATGCTTTATACACACGTGCATATATATATATATATCCATGTGTATAAATATTTCTAAATAATAAATTAATTATGGAAAACAAACATGTATATAAAGAGAAAAATGTGTCCGTTGTACTGTAAATCATAGTACTTATATACGAGCGTATTAAACCATGTACATATTTATACGTTGCACATGCACTGTGCACATATATGTGTATTTGATACGCATATACATCACATATTATATATAAATAATATCAAAACTTTTATATTAACAATTTAAATAAAATAAAGATTTTATTTAAAATTATTTGGAGAAATTGGATCTAAACTAATTTAGACATCATAGGTCCAATAAAATCCAAAAATAGATTTTTTTTTGAATTCTCTCATTTATCCAGCTACAAAGCCTAGTTTCTACAAATTGAACATATATATCATCAATAAATTAGAACTGCTTATAATACTACGAAGGCCTCCATGCAGACTTTGTGGTTTTCCATTGTTGGCTCCATCTTGATTCACACAGATTTACCTCTCCAACATCACTTTAAGAAATCCATTTGTTCTCCATCCTTTTTCTAAACAATTTATTTATGTTGTTGCTTACCCCTTCTGCGTCCAGCATCTCCCTATTATCCTTTCAAATCTTTATGACTCCACCTCGAGTTGAAAAGCTGCAACCTTTTTGTAACGACCCACCTTTTCGACCCTCAAATGTCGACATTAATACATCCAAGGTATTATTGTGCCAAGCATCAATGTTTCGAAAAGATAGATTGCTAGGGTAAAAAAAATAGAACAAAAAAGAAGAGAACACAATATCAGAATGTTACAGTGGAACGATAACATATAATATCAAAAGACAGTACAAACTGTCACTTTAAGATACATAGCATTTCAGAGTTACAATTCTAGATACAATCATCAGCCAGGACAGTTATACCAACATGTCCTCACAAATGCTGATATATAAACAGTAGTAATGTAGTGGAAATAAGAATAATACGATAGGTGAAACAACAAGCTCGTCTCCTTAAGCTCCAATGAACATCCAACTAAAACCTGCCATTCTCAGATTATTCGAAAGAGCACTCAAGGAATTTAAGGAAAACAAAAATCAATTGTCAGACATAAGTCTAGTATGATAAACTCAAGAAATTTGTAGCTAGCATATAACAGTACTTTAAGACCGCACGGAATGTCGTAATGGTTATCCCTCAAAAGAACCACACATCTAATAGGTACATATGGTGATATAATATATAATGTTTAGGGTGAAAAATATAAATCACAAAATAGTTGTGCTGCAAGCATCTCACGATACAATAGTATTAGAAGTACAATTAAAACCGCTATGGTACGCATGCATAATGGATTTCCATGGAGATCTCTTCGGTCAAGCCGAATCCAATCTCCTCTACAAGGGTCAGAGGCTACCTCTGAGTGCCATATATCTCTAGATAGAATATACCATAAGGTAAACACAACCTATCCATGTCTGAAACGTGATCCCAAATATCATCAACTCCCACGCGCCACATCAATAAGCATACTCTAGATATGAAGTTGATAATACCTGTCGTGGGTTTGAAAAAACCCAGACTATGCATCCTACTCTATTTTAAGAGTATGCATCCTAATCGATTTTCTGTCATTTCCGATGTCGAGGTCACTTTTGGCATCTCTCACACAAGTTTTCATCACTCGAATAAAACCTGAATCCCCCTTTGGATTCCAGCATCTCGAACAGTCTACTAACCCCTACAAAGATTCCAGCATCTCAAACAGATCATGAATCTCTACATGGATTTGAGCATCTCAAATAGATCTCGAATCTCTACATAAATCTAGAATATATCACGTATATGGTTTTGGTGTAGCTACAATTTTGAGTCATCTCATATAAGTACACTCCCCGTCTTACCAGATGCTCTAAACCAATCGATAGATTTCCAGTTAACTTAACCATAGTTCTTTCAGAAATAAACATATAATACATAAAGGTGGAGATCATCTCCTATCCGGACAGATTTCCTTATCATTTATCCTAGAAGCCCAAGACGAGTTTATACATACATTATAACATCACTAAAGATAACTGTACCATATAACCCTCGTGTCTCTTCTAGATATTCCTTAAGTTATTTTGGTCAATTTCAACATTCGACTAATCGACTATCAAGTTCAAAACAAACGATCGTATATGAAACCAAAGTCTTGTGTGTTTATCACATTTTCGACCTTTTTGTCTCACACTATCCCTCGGTCAAGAGTGAAGCCAGGTGGGTTAAAGCACTGGTTGCATCAAAGCCCTGCCTAGACACTTCATTCTTAACTCTCATAGATAGGCAAGTTCACTTCGTTAGCTTTTAGTGCGAAGTACAAGTCTAAATACTTTCCATAAACGAGTAAACACACAAGGCACGATTTAGCCACACAAAGAACGATTAAGTTACATAACCGACTTCTAATCCAATTTTTGTTTAATTGATACTTTTATTAATTGAAACATCTTTTATCGGTAAAACTTCTTTTATTTAATAAATTTTGTTTATCAATCATTACTATTCATTTGTACTCTTTCTGTAACGACCTGTATTTTTAACTATTTTAAATTTAATATAATTGTTGAATAAAAATGGTTAGAAATAAAAATTTAATGGTTTATTAATGTAGTTTATTGAATATGAACTTGAACAAAACTTTGAAATAACCAATTTCGAGGATTTAGGCAATAACAAGTATTGAATGAAATTCTATGTATTGAATGTGTTTATAATCAATAGTTGGGATTGAATAATAAATGTTGAATTATTTAGATGTAAATAAAATAATTGTTTGATAACTAAAATTCATTTGAAATCTAATATTGGAATTTATCAAAATGGGATTATTGGAACTATTTAAATAATTGAATCCTGAACTTAATATGAATGAAAATGATGTCGAAAATTGATCTAAATTTTATTTAAAAAAGAATGAAGGTTGTTAGCTTTTAAAATTTAATTTAAAAGTGAATAAATAGAAGTTGAAAATTTTATATTTTAATTAACGTGTAAAAATAGCCATTTTGGCCACTGTCTTGGATTTCGACGAAACCAGTTTCATCGGATCCGTGATAGTGAATTATTATAGGATTTCAAGTTTCGTAGCGATCGGATTTACCGTTTGGCCGTGCAAGCTTGAAACGTGTAGAAATTAATTAAAGGAATTTAATTAAAATAATTTGATTTTGAAATGCTATCTTCTGACTATGATGGTATTGGCTCACGAAACCAGTTCCATTGCGTTCGAAATAGGAATATAACATATAGAACGGCAGGCAGCACGCCTCGTTTGGAGCTCGAGAATTTTGGACGTTAAAAGTCGGAAATTTTCTAATTATAATAATATATATACTTTCCCTCGTCCAACACTTCATACTCATAGCCCCTTTTCTGTCTCCCGTGCCCCTCTCCCTCTCATTTCATTGGTACATCAGAGAAAGAAAAAAAATCCAACGCGATGTCGCGAGCTGGTGGTTACGGCAGGGAGATGGTCAGAGGGTGCGCGATGGAGGCTCTTCGATGATGCTGCATTCTTCGTCGTTTTAGGGTTTCCATCTCGATCTGCTGTACGTGAGCGCATGCATAGCTTGCTAGAGGCAGAGGCGCGACTGGAGGTGGAGATCTGGCGCAGTTCGATCGCGTGGAATATATTAAAAAAAGAAATCAGTGTCGCGCGTGCTCGAGCCTAGGGAAGAAGGAGGCAGTGTTCGATCGATCGTCCTATATAAAAAAATAAAAATAAACGCAGAAGTTGAATCGCGAGCAGGAAGGAGGGAGTGCGGCTAGGAAGAGTCGCGTACGAGAGGGAGGAACAGTAGGGTAATTTCTTTTGTGAACTTTTTTTATTAATTTAAATTTAATTATTTTGAATGTTGTTTAACCCGTAAAATTTTCATACGAGGTCCGATTCGAGCGCAACGAATTGCAATGGATTCGTATCGACGTCATCTATACATTGGAATCAAATTAGAATTTATTTGAAGCTGAAATATTTTCAGTTTCAAATAAAAGGTAAGTATTTAAACGCTAATGAAGTACTAAAATATTTTTATGTTAGTTAAATTAAATTTCTGAAGTGATTTATTTTATTGACTATTGATTGGTAATTTACCTGACATTTAAATTGACATCTAAATTGAACTGGTAGGAATTTAAATTGACCGTTTAATTTGAAATTGAATTGCTAGTTAAAACCCGATATTGATAACTAGTAAATTGTTATGATATTTTGACTGATCTAGATGTTGATTGTGATGGATGTTATTGGTTGATATTTTGGATGATTGGATGTTTATTTATTTATATATTCCTGTTATCATCCTGTAAATTATTTGACAGTATATAAACTGTTATTTGAATTATTTTTAATAAATTAAGAAATATGTTGAAATGGTATATACCTATGGTACTTTGATTTGGATTGAATTGATATATATCCATCTTTGAAATTAAAAATTGAAATAACTTATCACTTGGCTATAGGATAGCCAATTATATACGAACATCGGGTTGGTTAAATCTAATGATTTTTGAATTTTTGATGTGAAATTATTTTAATGATTTTGATTTAAAGAAATAAAAGAATCGAATTTATGGAAATTGAATTATTTTTGAACTTGAGCTGGAAATGTTGAAATTGAAATTTGTTAACAGGAATTATTTAAAGAATCAAATTTGAAATTTGAAGTTATAATTGAAATATGATTTAAATTATGGAAATTGATTTGTTTAAAAGATTTGAACTTTTATTCGAACTTTGAAATAAATCCAAACAAAAGTAATTTAAATGGATATTTCAAATTTGAACTCGGAATTGAATTAATTTAAAGATTTGAACATTAGATTGAACATCGAAGTTAAGTTTAATTTAAATGATTTAAATCCATATTTTGAAAGTGAACATGAAATTAATATAAATTGAAATGGTTTTAAATTGAGAATTGAATTGGAGTTAATTGAAATTGAAATTGAAATTAGTTTGAAATAGAAATTAAATTAATTTGAAATCAAAATCGAAATTGATTTGAATTGAAATTGGAATCGAATTTAATTCAAATTGAAATCGAAATTGAGTCGATTTGAATTGAAATTAAAATTGATTTGATTGGAATAATTGAATTTGAATTAGTTTGATTGGATTTGGACTTGGGTCCAGATTTGTTGAAATGGAAAGAGACAATTTGATTTGAAATTATTTTCAAATAAATTATTTTAATATAAACTGTTTAAAATCCATCTTTTTAAATATTCAAATTATTTTAATTTTCCTAACTATTTTACTATATAAAACATTTTCAATACTCAAACCATTTCATATCAAACAGTTTTAAGATCTAAATTATTTTTAAACTATTTAAACTATTTTCTAAAAAAAAAATTCAAACTGGTCAAGGTTGGAATGTTTATATTTAAATCGTTGATTTAAATGCGAATCGAGTTAAAATGAAATTGTAACCCAAATCGAAATTCAAAACGATTTTGGAAGTAAAAATTGAGACATTCGAATGAAATGATATTTTTCAAGTGAAATTGATTATATCTTAAGTAAATATGATTTTGAAGCGAATATGATATTTCGATATCAAGTATTAAGCGTTTTCGAAATGTAAAAGTACCAACCGCTGTGTAAAACGACATTTGGTTGTTAAAGAGATCGGGGCCTCTTATTGGCATACTCTCTGTCAATATTGGATCCACTTTAACAACTGTGTACGGGGAGGAGACCTCAAAATGAAGTGGTTGGATTTGACGTATGTTTGCTGGATTTGAAGAAAGAGAATGATGATGGATAAACCCGGTACTTGTGCCAATTTGAAATGAATAAAATAGGATGGCTTGACAGGGCAAAGCGGGCTAGCTACTCCTAGCGGACATCCGTTCTTTGATTTATTTTTGGACTTGGTCCACACTATTACTCTTGTTATTGGTTTCGATTGGTGCACCTTGATTTTGGGATAACCTCCCTTTGACTCGATATTGGATGGATGTACACGGTGGGTGATTGTGGCTACGATGCGTTACCACCAGCCCTACGACCCGAACTGGTAGTATCCTACCTTGGGCATTTCCTCACGTGCCTTATCATACTATTATCCTTATACGAGACCACTATGATTTGGTTTAGTGTTGTCGTATCACGGTGCATCCCTATCACCCGACGTGTTACTGGGCGTTATATGCAAACTGTATGACAATGCTTAAAAACGCATTAAGGGGATTAATGTAAAGCCTTAACGCTAAGAAAAATATTTATTTTACTGATTAGACATTACATATATAGCGCATTCTACTATATATAAATATTTTGGCAGATCCTTAAGAGATGGAAAATCCCATAAACATCTTTGACGCTATTACACTCATGTTATATGTGATATTGATTTAACTCACATAAGGATATTTTAGTCCTGACTCTAGTGTTTTGTCTTTTCATTACGCTTGGTCAGCCTTGAGCTTTCAGTGCATTGAAGATTATTTTCTAAAGGATGAAGACGAAGATTTTGGTATACTATTACTAGTATTATTCCCTACATCTTGTTGTCTGCTACTGTAACGACCCACTATTTTGGACCATTCAAATCGACAATAATCCACACATGTCAGACTTGAATAATTCAAAATAATATATTGTTAATTTAAATTTGCAAAACTCAGCATATACAGTAAATAAAATAATCACAGATCACAGACACAGAGTAATATAACAATAATGCAGCGGAAACAAAAGAATAGTAGTTCATGAAGCTACTATATATATAAAACAGAGTTATACAGGATACAACAGAAGTCTCGAATACAATAGTCAAATACAATATCAGAATACATCACTGGAATAAACTGAATATCTGAAAGCTGAATAGATAGCTGGATCTCCAAGCGAAGCTCCAACTCCAAAGGTGAGTCTCGAATACTGGTACACTCAGTCTGACCCGAGCGTAAAGAAAACACAAAACACTCGAGTCAGGATTAACATTCTTATATCAATAAATCCAACTCAAGTGAAATATCAACTGAAATACAAGTAACTCAAAGGATGTTTAGGATAACCATCCTCTAAGGATCCGTTAAACTATCTACTATGTAGTAGTGTACGCTAAGTAGATAATGTCTAATAAGTAAAGTACGATATCAAAATAGCGTTAAGTCATGGCCCATTCCACCCTTAACACATTTTTATTCCCAAAAGCATATACAAGACCGTAGTTTCCCTAAAACCGGAAGTCACCAGAGGGCAATCCATATACTAAAGGTACAAACCAAAATCGTAGTGGTCGCGAATAGGATAATCAGTATGACAAGGTACATGAGGCAATACCAACTAGGATACTAGTAGTTGCGTGATCCGGACTGATGTTGGGCATAGCAGCTACTACCCCAACACCGCGAAACAACACTCCCATAATCGAGGGGTGCACCCAAATCGAATCACAAAAGTAATAGATATGGTAACGAAGAAGTGTGTCCGCTAGAGGTGGCGAACCTCAATGGCCCGGCACGGCTCCTGTTTTAGTCATGTCAGGGGTCATCCAAAATCGTTCTCTTTCTTCAATCCACGCGTTCATCAAAACCATCCACTTCGTTCTGGATCAACACTCCGCGTATATTAGTTATTAAAGTGGCTTTCGGTATCGACAGAGAGTATGTCCATATCCGATCCCGGTCTCTTTAATAACTACGTATTATTACACCGATGGTCATTTAATAAACTTTCAAAATAGTTATATTTCAAAACCGACATATCATTGCCATTTCAAAAATATTCACCTCCAAAATCATAGTACTTTTCCAAAGTTATAACACTTTCGAAATCATAGTCTTTTAAAAATCATAACACTTTGGAAATCACAGCTTTGAAATCATAGCATTTTGGAAATCATAACACTTTGAAATTATAGCATTTTGGAAATCATAACACTTTGAAATTATAGCATTTTGGAAATCATAGCTCTTTTCTTTTAAACGGTTTAGATATTAAAATTAGTATATATAATAAAATAGTTTATAAATAAGATAGTTTATATAAATAGTTATAAGTTAAAATAGTTTAAAATAAAATAATTTATATTAAAAATGATTTATATTAAAATAATTTATAAAGTAAAATATCAATAGTTTTAAATATAATTTAAAATTACTTTATAAAATAAAATAGTTTCCTCAAATTTCACAAATCGATTCAAATCAACTTAAATTCCAAAATTTTAATTTAATCAAATCTCAAATCATCAATTTCAACTCGATTCCATTTCTCAATAAATCATTTCAAATTATATCGATTTCAAATACAAATTTGAAACCCAAATTTAACCATTTCAATTTCAATATATTTCAAAGCTTTAAATATTCAACATTTCAAAACTAAATTTTATAATTCCATTTATATCTAAATTAATTTCATTACATTTAGTTTCAGAGATATTGCTTTAATCATTTCAATACATCTAAATACAACTTCAATTTACAAATTTTTATAAACAAATATCCCATTTATTTTTATATAAGTTTGAAGTATTCATTTAAGCTACTATTTAATCAAGTTCAAGTTATAACACATATCTTACAATTTCAAATTTAATAGATTTCAACTCAAACTTATTTAAGTATAATTATTAAATACTCAAGAATTCCAAATCAAATTCAAATTTATCTTTCAACTTGAACATTATAAACTTTATATTTGAAAATATAAATTTTACATAATACTCAAAACATATTTTTATATTGATTCAAATCAACTTAAATAAATCTTTAAAATCAGTATTTATTAAAACCATATATTTCTTTTCAAAACCATAGAAATCATTTCAAATTATTGATAGTATATAATTTTCTACCCTATGGTCAAGTGATACAGATATTTATCATTTCAATCCGCAATTTAAAATATATTCGGGTATATATCCTTTCAACTCGAAATCCCAAATTCAATTTAATTTGAAAATCGCTTGGGTTTATCATTTCAACCCATAACAATTTTCTCCTATTCTACAGATCGTTCGGGTATGTATCATTTCAACCCATAGTGAATTCTATATTAACAGGGAACTTGCAGAGTGATAACAAATATGATAAAAATATAACAACGGTAACAGGCATATATCATCAGTATAAATAACAGATAAGGGTGTCAGATGTCACATGTGAACAGATACAGATGATGGCATATATATATATCAATATAAATAACAGATAATGGGGTCAGATGTCACATGTGAACAGATACAGATGATGGCATATATATATATATCAATATAAATAACAGATAATGGTGTCAGGTGTCACAGGTGAACTGATACAGATGATGGCATAGATATAGAAATATAAATAACTAACAGCAGCATATTTCAATTGTCATTTCAATTGAAATCAAATTTAATAAATATAAGAACATTAATCGTGAGTGATTGCTAACCTTTCGAGGCTAGAGAGATTTGATACCGTAATGAGTTATGAATCCAAGCACGAATTTCAAAACAAAGCAAGATTGGCAGGAATTCGACGAATAGAGCTGATAACAGGAATCGATGAAAACAAATCAAATTAGCTTGATATAAGCTGATCAAAATATACGCCACATATATAAAATTCTTCTCTTAATCAATTTAAAATAAATTCCATATATAAAATTTCAAATTAATATGGACTTACTTCATTATTATATAGGCACTTTAAAATCAATATAATATTCAACATATGCATAAACGCTATGCAAATAATTTTTTTTTAAATATAAACATATATACTGGAATAAACGCATACTGTAAATGTATGTATATTATAAATCAAGATCACTAAAAAAATTATTATTAAAACCGGCCCATATCATTCAAACATCTATACATATCCAGATCTTAAAGTCAACATAAATCTTTAACACTTAATAACTAAATCCCTATACATTATAATTTGACTTCAGATTCCTTCTCTGACGCGTAACTAAGTCTTACACTTTCCAAAAAAACCAAGCAGGCAAAGCTTTTATATTTTACAAAACTTATATAAATATATATAGCATTAGACATCTAATAAATATTATATAACATACATATGTAATATATGAACTACCGTAACTTATTATACAACAAATATATATAGGTATACATATATACTACAGATTACGAAACCTGTATAACAAACATATTATATCTTTATAATTTATATATACCACATACATAAACTAACATATATACTACTTCTTTTGTAATATAATAGTAACGGTAAACAACATAACACACCAGACTCAAATTTTCAAATACACTTAAATCAAACTTTGAATAAAATAAGAAGAATAGATATAACAACTTGTGAAAAATTTATATTTTACTAACTGACATTATCTACAACCTACGAAAGCTCCTTTTTTCAAAACAAGATAATATATACTATATAACTAATAATATACATATAACATATAACAACAGAGCTAATATACAAATTCTGTAAAATATATATATAAACTATATATATATATAAAGAACAGACGCGAATAAACATGTACCTCCCAAGAAATGCTTGGCCAAAGCTTATGGAGCTCGGCCTGGGTTTCGGCGATGGAAGGTAGGGACGTGGTCTGGGTGTTGACCGATGGTGGCTACACGCGGCAACAGGGAGGGTGAGAGGTGGATGCGTGCTGTGGCTTAGGGCTATTAGGCGGGGAAGATGGTGTGCGTGTGGGAAGCAGCGGCAGGAGATGGTGATGGCGGGTCGGGTGAGATATGATGGCCGGTGTGACATTTATGTGAGGTGCGGAAGTGGTACTGGTGGGTGAACAAGTTCTCAATGCAAAAATATAAATTATATGTACATGTTTTTATTTTTTTTAGAGGAGGATGCGGTGGTGGCTAACAGGCGGAGGCAGAGGAGAACTGACGTTCATTGTTTGATGGAGAGGGTGCTTGCGTGTGAGAAGTGAAGGCGGAGGGGAGGTAGCACAGGTGGAGGTCTATAAGAAGGAGGCCGGTGGCTCTGGATGGAGACATGAACAGGCTACTACGGTTTGCTGAATGGGCGGCAGATCATTACGACGAGGGCGAGAATAAAGGAAGCGGGTCGAGGTTGGAGGAGGCTGGTCGCGCGGGGAGGAGGAGCTGCTCTGAGGTGATGTGTCGCTGGCTTGAGGAGGAAGTTGCGGTGTAGGGTCGATGAAACAATTCATTTTTTTTCTCTTTTTTTTAGATCTGGAAAAAAAATGAAGAGCTCGGCAAAATTTGGAGAAGAGGGAGAAGCTACAGAAGGAATCCAGGGAGTAATAAAGGTAAGCTATTGATTTGTTTTTAACCGATGGGAATTTGAATGGACAGCAAAAAAAAAGATTGTAACAGTCAATTCCCTGGATTTCGTGCAAATTACTGAAGCAATAAATTATTTGTTTGGACTGTACGTTATAGATTTGAAAATGGAAGAGTGTAAAGTCAAAATGTGGTACCGCTACGGTGAACTGTTTCATCGTTACCGTTGCATAACAGACCTCAAAATACAAAAATGAATACACCGTAGAGATCAGCATGGCGAGGCGATCAGGAAGGCATACATATATCAGTGTTATGATTGAATTATAAAAATTCGAATTTTCTACTAACGGAAAATGTAGCAAAAACGCAGAAAAATAAGATCGACGGAGCTAAAGAAGTCCGAATTTGGAAAAACGAAAAATGACGTCTTAGTCAGAAGATGAATTAGAATTTTTCTATGTAAAAATATTTAGGTTCCGAAAATATTTTATTTCATCGCTTTTTAACTGATTAAATTGAAGTAAATTTACGCGCGAAATAAACTTTAATATTTTCGGACGATAATTTACCAGTTGCTATATTTAATTAGACGCATTCCAAATATCAAATTTTTATTTTAAAATTTTATCGTTTAAAATTTCACAAAATTTCAACTAAATACGTTATTAAAACGGTTAAAATTTACGGATCGTTACACTCTCCCCTACTCAAAACTTTTCGTCCCCGAAAAGGAAGGAGGCAGGAGAATAGAAACAACCTGAAAGAAAATAGATTAGAATACAAGTAAAACAATTAATTTAAACCATATAAATTTCAATTTAAATTAATTATTATTTAAGAATTTGGTTAAATCCCTTTGAGTTCACTTAAGTTAAATCAATATATCTATTTCTAAATTCATTATCTTATTATCTAGTCATCCTCAATTAATAATTTCTAAATCATCAATTTTTATAATCATTTATTGTACTCATATTTTATTCAACAAATTTAATTCTTTTATTCCAAATTATTATTAAGTTTATTCCACTTAATATATCTTATTACATATATTTAAACCATATAAATTAATTTAAACCATATAAATTTCAATTTAAATTAATTTATATTCAATAATTGGTTTAAATTTAAGGTATTTCCATAAGTTGATCTAATTTCAATTTGTTAATTCTTTCAGAACAAATTTTTTATTATATTCATCTCATTCAATTAACTTATTATTCTATCATCTTTATTAGCAATTTTTTTTATATAATTAAAATCTAAGGGTATAACATTTATTATAAACACTCAAATTTTATTTATAAAATCATTTTATATTGTATATTATCCAATTACATTTTAACTTCTGAATAATTTAGGTAAGTTATATTGAAATGCAATTTAGTACTATACAAATAAAATTTTCAAATTCAATTATTTCAAGTTTAAATATTTATCCAAATTTTTTTACTTCAGTTTATAATTGAAATCATCTTTAAATCATAAACTTAAGAATTTAATCTCCGATTTACTTCAAACAATTTTGAGATAAATATATAGTATGTATCAGATCAAAATTAAATCTTTATATATATAATAAATCAGGTCATACCACAGAAATTCAAATCAAATTAAATTTCCAAACAAAGTGTAGCAAAGCTACCAAATGGTCTCTTCGCTTCGAAACTCGAAAATGAATGTCGATGATTAGGCCGCCATCACTGAAATTATTTTCCAGCGACAAAAGAAGAGAGCACTGATTTAAACATTTAAAATTCTTTGAAACGATTTATATTCGAAAATACTTTATATAATATACATTTAAAATTTTAAAACCAGAGTTTGAAATCACCGGAAATTAAATCTAAAATTTTTATTTTTTTTATTTTTATATACATTTCAAATTCCAAATCAAATTATAGCTATGTTTTATAAATTCATTTATTATTATTTCTGACAACAAATTCATTATTAATTTAATTTCAGAAAATTTATACTTATATATAATATAATCATACAAAACTATTTTATTCACCCAATTCGAAAATACTATTGTGTCAGTTTGCTCTATTCAAGTGTTTTGGAAATCCAATCGATAGCGTTGATCATACGAATCGATCGAAAACCCAAATCAACATCAACAACTCAAACAACACAATATATAAACATTTTAACATTAATTTACAAATGCACTTCCTCGCTCAACGATACAATAATGGATTTCAAAGCAAGGATAGAGATTCAAATTTGATAGACTCAGATCAAAGAGAATTTCGATTCGAAGATAAGTTTGAAACAAAGACGAGATAATTAAATAACAAAATAGGAAGATAGATAAGTTTATATAAATCGCGGTCAACCTTAACCGGGTCGACCTTGACTTGAAGAATAAGATCGATGCAGAATTTCGAGGCAAATCTACATTCGATCTCAAGAAATAGAATTCAGGTATAGGAGGAGATAGATAGCATCATAAACCGAGGATACAGAAATCTCCGGTAAATCGATGTCTATTGTAAAGGAGTTTCACCCCTTTATAAGTCAATTTGAGATTGTCAAGACCGCCAACTCATTATAAAGGTCATTCGAAGTGGAGTTATAGGATACTCCAGAATTAAGAGAAGACGAATAGTGAGGGACACGAATGAATTTCGGAACCGCAGGGAACGTTCCAAAAATTCAAAGGAATTGAGTTAAAGGAAGAGATTGAAACTCGAATGAGAGTGATTCTGTAAATACATTTACCATATATGTTGAGTTTTGCCTAGTGCTACCAAAGCTCTGATACCACTTGTAACGACCCACTATTTTGGACCATTCAAATCGACAATAATCCACACATGTCAGACTTGAATAATTCAAAATAATAGATTGTTAATTTAAATTTGCAAAACTCAGCATATACAGTAAATAAAATAACCACAGATCACAGACACAGAGTAATATAACAATAATGCAGCGGAAACAAAAGAATAGTAGTTCATGAAGCTACTATATATATAAAACAGAGTTATACAGGATACAACAGAAGTCTCGAATATAATAGTCAAATACAATATCAGAATACAACACTGGAATAAACTGAATATCTGAAAGCTGGATAGATAGCTGGATCTCCAAGCGAAGCTCCAACTCCAAAGGTGAGTCTCGAATACTGGTACACTCAGTCTGACCCGAGCGTAAAGAAAACACAAAACACTCGAGTCAGGATTAACATTCTTATATCAATAAATCCAACTCAAGTGAAATATCAACTGAAATACAAGTAACTCAAAGGATGTTTGGGATAACCATCCTCTAAGGATCCATTAAACTATCTACTATGTAGTAGTGTACGCTAAGTAGATAATGTCTAATCAGTAAAGTACGATATCAAAATAGCGTTAAGTCATGGCCCATTCCACCCTTAACACATTTTTATTCCCAAGAGCATATACAAGACCGTAGTTTCCCCAAAACCGGAAGTCACCAGAGGGCAATCCATATACTAAAGGTACAAACCAAAATCGTAGTGGTCGCGAATAGGATAATCAGTATGACAAGGTACATGAGGCAATACCAACTAGGATACTAGTAGTTGCGTGATCCAGACTGATGTTGGGCATAGCAGCTACTACCCCAACACCGCGAAACAAAACTCCCATAATCGAGGGGTGCACCCAAATCGAATCACAAAAGTAATAGATATGGTAACGAAGAAGTGTGTCCGCTAGAGGTGGCGAACCTCAATGGCCCGGCACGGCTCCTGTTTTAGTCATGTCAGGGGTCATCCAAAATCGTTCTCTTTCTTCAGTCCACGCGTTCATCAAAACCATCCACTTCGTTCTGGATCAACACTCCGCGTATATTAGTTATTAAAGTGGCTTTCGGTATCGACAGAGAGTATGTCCATATCCGATCCCGGTCTCTTTAATAACTACGTATTATTACACCGATGGTCATTTAATAAACTTTCAAAATAGTTATATTTCAAAACCGACATATCATTGCCATTTCAAAAATATTCACCTCCAAAATCATAGTACTTTTCCAAAGTTATAACACTTTCGAAATCATAGTCTTTTAAAAATCAAAACACTTTGGAAATCATAGCTTTGAAATCATAGCATTTTGGAAATCATAACACTTTGAAATTATAGCATTTTGAAAATCATAACACTTTGAAATTATAGCATTTTGGAAATCATAGCTCTTTTCTTTTAAACGGTTTAGATATTAAAATTAGTATATATAATAAAATAGTTTATAAATAAGATAGTTTATATAAATAGTTATAAGTTAAAATAGTTTAAAATAAAATAATTTATATTAAAAATGATTTATATTAAAATAATTTATAAAGTAAAATATCAATAGTTTTAAATATAATTTAAAATTACTTTATAAAATAAAATAGTTTCCTCAAATTTCACAAATCGATTCAAATCAACTTAAATTCCAAAATTTTAATTTAATCAAATCTCAAATCATCAATTTCAACTCGATTCCATTTCTCAATAAATCATTTCAAATTATATCGATTTCAAATACAAATTTGAAACCCAAATTTAACCATTTCAATTTCAATATATTTCAAAGCTTTAAATATTCAACATTTCAAAACTAAATTTTATAATTCCATTTATATCTAAATTTAATTTCATTACATTTAGTTTCAGAGATATTGCTTTAATCATTTCAATACATCTAAATACAACTTCAATTTACAAATTTTTATAAACAAATATCCCATTTATTTTTATATAAGTTTGAAGTATTCATTTAAGCTACTATTTAATCAAGTTCAAGTTATAACACATATCTTACAATTTCAAATTTAATAGATTTCAACTCAAACTTATTTAAGTATAATTATTAAATACTCAAGAATTCCAAATCAAATTCAAATTTACCTTTCAACTTGAACATTATAAACTTTATATTTGAAAATATAAATTTTACATAATACTCAAAACATATTTTTATATTGATTCAAATCAACTTAAATAAATCTTTAAAATCAGTATTTATTAAAACCATATATTTCTTTTCAAAACCATAGAAATCATTTCAAATTATTGATAGTATATAATTTTCTACCCTATGGTCAAGTGATACGGATATTTATCATTTCAATCCGCAATTTAAAATATATTCGGGTATATATCCTTTCAACCCGAAATCCCAAATTCAATTTAATTTGAAAATCGCTTGGGTTTATCATTTCAACCCATAACAATTTTCTCCTATTCTACAGATCGTTCGGGTATGTATCATTTCAACCCATAGTGAATTCTATATTAACAGGGAACTTGCAGAGTGATAACAAATATGATAAAAATATAACAACGGTAACAGGCATATATCATCAGTATAAATAACAGATAAGGGTGTCAAATGTCACATGTGAACAGATACAGATGATGGCATATATATATATCAATATAAATAACAGATAATGGGGTCAGATGTCACATGTGAACAGATACAGATGATGGCATATATATATATATATATCAATATAAATAACAGATAATGGTGTCAGGTGTCACAGGTGAACTGTTACAGATGATGGCATAGATATAGAAATATAAATAACTAACAGCAGCATATTTCAATTGTCATTTCAATTGAAATCAAATTTAATAAATATAAGAACATTAATCGTGAGTGATTGCTAACCTTTCGAGGCTAGAGAGATTTGATACCGTAATGAGTTATGAATCCAAGCACGAATTTCAAAACAAAGCAAGATTGGCAGGAATTCGACGAATAGAGCTGATAACAGGAATCGATGAAAACCGAAGTTACGGGGCTATTTTGCCGAGTTCCTTAGAGAGAGTTGTCTCGCGCCCCTAGGTATTCTCTACCTACCCACCTGTGTCGGTTTCGGGTTTGGTCTAGTGAATAAATGGATAGAGCTCTACGGCTCTAATTCTGGTAAAAAGAAAAAAAGCAACGAGCTTTTATTCTTAATTTGAATAATTTCCCGATCTAATTAAACGTTAAAAATAACTTAGTGCCTGATGTGGGGAAGGGGTCTCCTGTACTTAATCTTAAGTTTCCTATTTTTTTTTATTGGAAAAATTCAATTATTGATTCACTATTCATCGGCACTTTATTTATTTGTGTTATTTATATACATATTTTTTTCAAATCAAATTAGCTTGATATAAGCTGATCAAAATATACGCCACATATATAAAATTCTTCTCTTAATCAATTTAAAATAAATTCCATATATAAAATTTCAAATTAATATGGACTTACTTCATTATTATATAGGCACTTTAAAATCAATATAATATTCAACATATGCATAAACGCTATGCAAATAATTTTTTTTTAAATATAAACATATATACTGGAATAAACGCATACTGCAAATGTATGTATATTATAAATCAAGATCACTAAAAAAAATTATTATTAAAACCGGCCCATATCATTCAAACATCTATACATATCCAGATCTTAAAGTCAACATAAATCTTTAACACTTAATAACTAAATCCCGATACATTATAATTTGACTTCAGATTCCTTCTCTGACGCGTAACTAAGTCTTACACTTTCCAAAAAAACCAAGCAGGCAAAGCTTTTATATTTTACAAAACTTATATAAATATATATAGCATTAGACATCTAATAAATATTATATAACATACATATGTAATATATGAACTACCGTAACTTATTATACAACAAATATATATAGGTATACATATATACTACAGATTACGAAACCTGTATAACAAACATATTATATCTTTATAATTTATATATACCACATACATAAACTAACATATATACTACTTCTTTTGTAATATAATAGTAACGGTAAACAACATAACACACCAGACTCAAATTTTCAAATACACTTAAATCAAACTTTGAATAAAATAAGAAGAATAGATATAACAACTTGTGAAAAAATTATATTTTACTAACTGACATTATCTACAACCTACGAAAGCTCCTTTTTTCAAAACAAGATAATATATACTATATAACTAATAATATACATATAACATATAACAACAGAGCTAATATACAAATTCTGTAAAATATATATATAAACTATATATATATAAAGAACAGACGCGAATAAACATGTACCTCCCAAGAAATGCTTGGCCAAAGCTTATGGAGCTCGGCCTGGGTTTCGGCGATGGAAGGTAGGGACGTGGTCTGGGTGTTGACCGATGGTGGCTACACGCGGCAACAGGGAGGGTGAGAGGTGGATGCGTGCTGTGGCTTTGGGCTGTTAGGCGAGGAAGATGGTGTGCGTGTGGGAAGCAGCGGCAGGAGATGGTGATGGCGGGTCGGGTGAGATGTGATGACCGGTGTGACATTTATGTGAGGTGCGGAAGTGGTACTGGTGGGTGAACAAGTTCTCAATGCAAAAATATAAATTATATGTACACGTTTTTATTTTTTTTAGAGGAGGATGCGGTGGTGGCTAACAGGCGGAGGCAGAGGATAACCGACGTTCATTGTTTGATGGAGAGGGTGCTTGCGTGTGAGAAGTGAAGGCGGAGGGGAGGTAGCACAGGTGGAGGTCTATAAGAAGGAGGCCGGTGGCTCTGGATGGAGACATGAACAGGCTACTTCGGTTTGCTGAATGGGCGGCAGATCATTACGACGAGGGCGAGAATAAAGGAAGCGGGTCGAGGTTGGAGGAGGCTGGTCGCGCGGGGAGGAGGAGCTGCTCTGAGGTGATGTGTCGCTGGCTTGAGGAGGAAGTTGCGGTGTAGGGTCGATGAAACAATTCATTTTTTTTTCTCTTTTTTTTAGATCTGGAAAAAAAATGAAGAGCTCGGCAAAATTTGGAGAAGAGGGAGAAGCTACAGAAGGAATTCAGGGAGTAATAAAGGTAAGCTATTGATTTGTTTTTAACCGATGGGAATTTGAATGGACAGCAAAAAAAAAAGATTGTAACAGTCAATTCCCTGGATTTCGTGCAAATTACTGAAGCAATAAATTATTTTTTTGGACTGTACGTTATAGATTTGAAAACGGAAGAGTGTAAAGTCAAAATGTGGTACCGCTACGGTGAACTGTTTCATCGTTACCGTTGCATAACAGACCTCAAAATACAAAAATGAATACACCTTAGAGATCAGCATGGAGAGGCGATCAGGAAGGCATACATTTATCAGTGTTATGATTGAATTATAAAAATTCGAATTTTCTACTAGCGGAAAATGCAGCAAAAACGCAGAAAAATAAGATCGACGGAGCTAAAGAAGTCCGAATTTGGAAAAACGAAAAATGACGTCTTAGTCAGAAGATGAATTAGAATTTTTCTATGTAAAAATATTTAGGTTCCGAAAATATTTTATTTCATCGCTTTTTAACTGATTAAATTGAAGTAAATTTACGCGCGAAATAAACTTTCATATTTTCGGACGAAAATTTACTAGTTGCTATATTTAATTAGACGCATTCCAAATATCAAATTTTTATTTTAAAATTTTATCGTTTAAAATTTCACAAAATTTCAACTAAATACGTTATTAAAACAGTTAAAATTTATGGGTCGTTACAGCTGCATTGTTTATTTTGTTCTATTGTATATATAACTCTGATAGATGTTGTAAAATATTAATCAAATATATAGTATAAACAACTTCATGAACTATTTATTTGATTATTATATTTTTTCATTCCGCTGTGAGATTCTGTGTTTGTTCTTCTTCTTTTTTTGTTTTCTTAATTAACCCCATTGATTATCTGTGTTTCAGATTGTTTGAGTAGGACATGTGTGGATTATTGTCAATTTAAACCTTTCGAAATGTGGGTCATCACAGTTGGCATCATAGCTTTGGTTTAGCGATAACCTTAGCTTTGTGGGGTTTGACTCAATAGAGATAGGGTAGTAATACCCTAGAATGAGTAGTTTGAGTGTATAAATATGAGAGCGCGTACTTGTTAGTGTTACAAAATGTTTTATATTTTGTTTACTTATCCGTCGAGTTGTTTATGAATTCTGGTCGGTGCGTGGGACGCCATGTTATCGATAGGGGTTTCTAAACATTTAAACGAGGCAAGTCGACATAACATTGTTTTAAAAGAGGGTAAATGAAATAATTTTACCTAAATTATATTATATATATATATAAATCTGTATGATTATAAATGAATGTTAGTTGTTAGGAGATGATAATATTTAGTTATCATCGATTATTGTTTGAATTAAACTAAAAGCGAATACTTTATGACCTCTATTTCACGAAGCGTTCGATAATTAAATTAAATTGATATCTAATTACAATAAGAATTATTTGGAATAACAAAGATTTAAATTAACGAAATATTTACATAATAAGATCATGGAATTGTATAAGTATACTAATAATATGGCTTTTAGAATGTAAATCCTGATGCTTTCAAAATTGTTTTCAAAGCCTTCAAAAAAATATATTTGAAAGTGTTTTGACTAGAAATATATTTTGAAAAGATTTTTGAAAGAAATAAAAGCATTGAACTCGTTTTAGTCGCTGGGAAATAGTTCTGGGGATGACTGCAGCATCGCCAGTATTCATTTTCGAGTTTCTGAGGGAGAATTGCTACCAAAAGAAATTTATTTCCGATTAAAACAAGTTTGATTGTGAAAAAAATATTCCAAGTATGATTTGATAAATATATGAAAATTGTTTTGAACTTGTAAATTGAAAATAGTATAGATAAAAATAAGTTTATAATTTATAAATTTGAACAGGAAAGTAAGACCGAATTTTAAAACAGTTGAACATTTTGGTTAAGCAAGCAAAAGAAAATTTGAATTTGTGATATGAAATAAAATAATTAACCTAATAAATGTTAAATAAATTGAGTTAGTGAAATGAAGTAGATAAAATGAAGTTTGACTCAAGAAAGCTTCAATAATAGTGAATTGTATTTGAAATGAATTAGATTAAATAATGAAATGAAATATTAAGCGAATTAGTTTGTATAACTTATAGATTTGAGGAATATTAAGCTAAAAGAAAATTTTAAATTTGTTGAATGTGAATGATAAAAAAAGAAAAATTTAACTTAAATAAAGTTGAATGAACTGAGTAATGGATTAAATGAAATAAAGTTTAATTTAAAAAAGGTTAAATGAATTGAATCGGATTTGAATTGAACTAGATGAATTAGTATAGTAAATTAATTCCACTTAAGCTATAAAAATAATTATTAGGATGAATACATACTTGAATTATAAAATGAAATGCAATTTGGATGTGAAATAAATTGAATGATCATAAACGAGTGTAAGTATAAGTGAGTAATTGAATTTGATTTAAATTGGATGTAAATAAATTGAATGCAAGTGGAGTGAGTTTTAATAAATTGAATGGTAACTAATTGAATATGAAATAAGTTAATGAAATAAATTATAAAATAAAACTTAAGAAAAGTTGAATAAAATTGATTGTGATAAAAAGAAAAATTTATTAATATGAATTTGAATTAATGAAATGAACTAAGGAAGTGAATCAATGAATTAATGTGAACTTAAGTTATGAAGTAATAATAAACATGAGTTGTGTTATATAAAATGTTTATAATAAACTTAAGTGGTTTATAAATGACATTAGTATTAAAGAGGGTATACTAGGTGGTAATGAAATAAAATTTAAGTTGAATAAGATTAAATGAAATGATTTTATAAAATGGCCCATAAATGATTTGATATGAAATGTGTTAAACAGAAAGTGAAATAATTGAAATTTGAATAAATTGAATGTAAATGAAATAGATGTAAATAAATTTGAAGTAAACCAATTAAATGTTAATAAAGAATGAATGTTAATAAGAAATGAAAATGTATAAATAAACTATTGGCATTGAATAATGTAAATTCATGTAGCTATGAATTAATTGGATGAATATTAATTGTTGGATGGTTTCTTTTGTTGTAAATCATTGTTTTAACTGTTTTTGATCGCATATGATTGTTGCATGGTGTGTATTGGTGCTTGTGCTTATGATTTGGATTCAAAATTCAAGTCATATAGTTTATTAAACTTATACATGCTTTCTATACCCTTTATATGCAACTGATATTCTAAATTGAGTTGAGATAGGTACATACGAAGGCCATTTGGATTTATTCGCGGATTTTATTTGTTTTTGCTTGCTTAATATGAGCGAACTCGCTCGTATTAAAAATAATAAGGTACATATCTTGGATTACATACCGTATTTTTATATTTTCCCTACGGGATGCCTCATCATTGAGATGGGATGTATATTTGGTATATTTGTGATATATATTTGTATTGTAAAAAAATTTCGATCGAGCTGCGCAAAGGAGACGTTGTCGAAATTTTCTGTAAATCCGGGTGTTAGAAAAATTTTGAGAATTTAAAATTTTAGATTTTAAAATTTTATAACTTGTTTTTATAAATAAGTTGTAATTTTCGTAAGCCGATCGGGGTGGCGTAGCAGAAGCATAGTAAAGGTTTTCAAATAGGTTTTATGTTTTATAAGTTGATTGTTTTGAGAAAAATATATTAAATGTTAAATTCCTTACTTAACCCCTTTTCGAGGATGAAAAGTTTTGAGTATGGGAGAATGTAACGACCTGTATTTTAACTATTTTAAATTATTAAATTTAATATTACTATTGAATAAAAATGGTTAGAAATAAAAATTTAGTGGTATATTAATGTAGTTTATTGAATATGAACTTGAACAAAACTTTGAAATAAACAATTTCGAGGATTTAGGCAATAACAAGTATTGAATGAAATTTTATGTATTGAATGTGTTTACAATCAATGGTTGGGATTGAATAATAAAGGTTGAATTATTTAGATGTAAATAAAATAACTGTTTGATAACTAAAATTCATTCGAAATCTAATATTGGAATTTATCGAAATTGGATTATTGGAACTATTTAAATAATTGAATCCTGAATTTAATATGAGTGAAAATGATGTCGAAAGTTGATTTAAATTTTATTTAAACAAGAATGAAGGTCGTTAACTTTAAAATTGAATTTAAAAGTGAATAAATAGAAATTTTATATTTTATATTTTAATTAACGTGTAAAAATAGCCATTTTGGCCACTGTCTCAGATTTCGACGAAACTAGTTTCATCGAATCCGTAATGGTGAATTAACATAGGATTTCAAGTTTTGTAGCGATCAGACTTACCGTTTGGCCGTGCGAGCTTGAAACACGTAGAAATTAATTAAAGGAATTTAATTAAAATAATTTGCTTTTGAAATGCTATCTTAAAAATATGATGTAATTGGCTCATGAAACTAGGTCCATTGCGTTCAAAATAGAGGTATAACATATAAAATGCCAGGCGGCATGCATCATTTGGAGCTCGAGAATTTTGGACGTTAAAAGTCAGATATTTTCTAATTATAATAATATATATACTTTCCCTCGTCCAACACTTTGTACTCATAGCCCCTTTTCTGTCTGCCCGTACCCCTCTGCCTCTCATTTCACTCATACATCAGAGAAATAAATAAATAAATAAATCGAACGCGATGTCGCGTGCTGGTGGTCGCGGTAGGGAGATGGTCGGAGGGTGCGCGATGGAGGCTCCTCGATGGTGCTGTGTTTGTCATCATTTTAGGGTTTCCATCTCGATCTGGTGTACGTGAGCGCGAGCGTAGCTTGCTGAAGGCGGAGGCGCGACTCGAGGCGAAGATCTGGTGCGGTTCGATCTCATGAAATATATATATATATATATATATAAAGAAATCAGTGTCGTGCGTGCTCGGACCTGGGGAAGAAGGAGGCGGTGTTCGATCGATCATCCTATATAAAATAAATAAATAAATGCAGAAGTCGAATCCCGAGCAGGAAGGAGGGAGTGCGACTTGGAAGATTCGCGTACGAGAGGGAGGAACGGTAGGATAATTTCTTTTGTTAATTTTGTTTTTATTAATTTAAATTTAGTTATTTCAAATGTTTTTTAACCCGTAAAATTTCCATACGAGGTCCGATTCGTGCGAAACGAGTTACATTGGATTCGTATCGACGTCATTTATGCCATGGAATCAAATTGGAATTTATTTGAAGCTGAAATATTTTTAGTTTCAAATAAAAGGTGAGTGTTTAAACGCTCATGAAGTACTAAAAATATTTTTATGTTAGCTAAATTGAATTTCTAAAGTGATTTATTTTATTGAGTATTGATTGGTAATTTAACTAACATTTAAATTGACATCTAAACTGAACTGATAGGAATTTAAATTGACCATTCAATTTGAAATTGAAATTGAATTGCCAGTTAAACACCCGATATTGATAATTAGTAAATTGCTACGATATGTTGACTAATTTGGATGTTGATTGTGATGGATGTTATTGGTTGATATTTTGGATGATTGGATGTTTGTTTATTTTATATATTCCTGTTATCACCCTGTAAATTATTTAACAGTATATAAACTGTTATTTGAATTATTTTGAATAAATTAAAAAATAGGTTGAAATGATATATACCTATGACACTTTGATTTGGATTAACATGATATATATCCATCCTTGAAATTAAAAATTGAAATAACTTATCACATGGCCATAGGATAGAAAATTATATACAAACACCGGATTGGTTAAAGCTAACGATTTTTGAATTTTTGATGTGAAATTATTTAAATGATTTTGATTTAAAGAAATAAAAGAATCGAATTTATGGAAATTGAATTATTTTCGAACTTGAGCTCGAAACGATGAAATTGAAATTTGTTAACAGGAATTGTTTAAAGAATCTAATACGATTTAAATTATGGAAATTAATGTGTTTAAAAGATTTGAACTTTTATTCAAACTTTGAAATAAAACCAAGCAAAACTAATTTAAATGGATATTTCAAATTTGAACTCGGAATTGAATTATTTGAAAGATTTGAACATTAAATTGAACATCGAAGTTAAGTTTAATTTAAACGATTTAAATCCACATTTTGAAAGTGAACTCGAAACTGATATAAATTGAAATGGTTTAAAATTGAGAATTGACTTGGAATTGATTCAAATTGAAACTGAAATTGAAATTAATTAATTTGAAACAGAAACTGAATTAATTTGAAATCGAAATCAAAATTGCGATTTGAATTGAATTGAGATTGAAAATGATTTGAATTGGAATAATTGAATTTGAATCAGTTTGATTGGAATTTGGACTTGGGTCCAGATTTGTTGAAATGGAAAGATACAGTTTGATTTGAAATTATTTTCAAATAAATTATTTTAATATAAACTGTTTAAAATCCATCTTTTTAAATATTCATATTATTTTGATTTCCAAACTATTTTATTATATAAAACATTTTCAATACTCAAATCATTTTATATCATACAGTTTTAAAATCTAGATTATTTTTAAAATATTTTCTCTAAAAAATTCAAACTGGTCAAGGTTGGAATGTTTACATTTAAATCATTGTTTTAAATGCGAATTGGGTTTAAATGAAATTATAAACTAAATTGAAATTCGAAACGATTTTGGAATTAAAAATTGAGAAATTCGAATGAAATGATATTTTTCAAGTGAAATTGATTATATCTTAAGTAAATATGATTTTGAAGCGAATATGATATTTTGATATCAAGTATGAATCGTTTTCGAAATGTAAAAGTACAAACCGGTGTGTAAAACGACGTTTAGTTGTTAAAGAGACCGGGGCCTCTTATTGGCATACTCTTTGTCAATATTAGAACCACTTTAACAACTGTGTACGTGGAGGAGACTCTAGAATGAAGTGGTTGGATTTGGCTTATGTTTGCTGGATTTGAAGAAAGAGAACGTTGATGGATAAACCCCGGCACTTGTGCCAATTTGAAATGACTAAAACAAGACGGCTTGATAGGGCCAAGCGGGTCAGCTACCCATAGCGGACATCCATTCTTCGATTTCTATTTGGACTTGGTCCACACTATTACTCTTGTTGTTGGTTTCGATTGGTGCACCTTGATTTTTAGATAACCTCCTTTTGACTCGATATGGGATGCATGTACGCGGTGGGCGATCGTGGCTACGATGCGTTACCACCAGCCCTACGACCCGAACTGGTAGTATCCTACCTTGGGCATTACCTCACGTGCCTTGTCATATTTTTATCCCTATACAAGACCACTACGATTTTGGTTTAGTGTTATCGTATCACGGTGCATCCCTATCCCCCGACGTGCTAACTGGGCGCTTTATGCAAACTGTACGATAATTGCAACAACCCTGTATTTTGTAATTATTTTGAATTGAATATTCCTGATTTAAAAACTTTATTTTATTTAAATTAGATAACTTTTTTATTTTAAATATAAATTGTGTTTTGAATGTGAATTATAATTTCAAACATGAATAAATAAGATATTTTCCAGAAATGTGAATTTTGGTCAATATGGTCAAACTTTGACTTTTAATTTAAAAATTTAAAAGTTTGAATTTTTTTAATTTTATCTTTTATTATGAAAGTAAATAAAATTTCAAGAATACTGCTTTTCGTTTCGTTGAAATCTGATTTATAATGTGAAAGTAATGCCCTTTTAAATATTGTGTGTAATTTGCTATATTTAACAAAATTGTTTATTTTAAATTATATAAATAATATTTTATAAAATTATTAGAAAATTGGATTTTATTGTAAAGTTTACTTTATAAAAAAAATCATAAGTAAAAAGATATTTAAATGAACATTTTTGAATGTTAAAAACATGATTTTTATAATGTTAAAAGGGTTTAAAATGAATTTTTTTTTGCTGGAAATACACTAAAATCTGGAAATTTCTTTTAATAGCATTCAGAAATGCTATGATTTATGATTTGAACTAAAATTGAATAAAAGAGCTATTACAGCATTTCTGAAATGCTGTAGTTACTATAGTTGAACTAAATAGACTAAAAACTTGACTCGGGTCTATTACAGCAGTTCTGTAATTGCTGTAGTGGTCTGCTGTCTTTGCTGAATAAATTTAAAACCCTTATTTTGAAACCTAAGCTATTACAGCATTTCTGGAAATGCTGTCTTTGCTGTTTTAAACTAAATTGCAACTAAACTAAGATTTAAAAGCAGTTTTAAAATGCTGTCTTTGCTAAATTAAAAATGTTTTCAAGAATAACTTATAACAGTTTTTTTGAATGCTGTGAAAGGCTGAAATTTTCAATGTTTATGATTTTTAACTTAGTAAATGAACTCAGAATAGTTTAAAACTTTGGAAATTGAATACTTGTTTTGAAAGTATAATAATTACACTTTTAAATGGTTTAGATGAATTATTTTGATTGAAATATAAACTATTTAAAAGGTGACTTGAAATGATAATAAATGAATGATATCTTTGAATTTAAAAGGTATTTAAAGTTGAATATTTGGATTTGAACTCAAATAAATGATTTGAAATGAAGTTTTGAAATGATACGATGTTTTGATATATTAAAATGATTTGAAATGAAGTCTTTGAAAGGATATGATATTTTGATATATTGAAATGATTTGAAATGAAGTTGAAATGATATGATATTTTAAATATATTGAAATGGTTTGGAATTGATTTAATCTTTATTTTGATAAAGATTTGGATTTGAAATGATATTCTATTTTGAAGTATAAACTGTTTTTAAATTTATAACCACGGGTTATAATAACGATTGGTTGTTAAAGAGACCGGGATCGGATATGGACATACTCTCTGTCGATACCGAAAACCACTTTGACAACTGTGTACGCGGTGGAGTTTCCAGAATGAAGTAGGATGGTGGCGACGATCCTAAGGTATATACGTGGACCCAACTCCCATGAGTTGGCATAAAGTGGCTAAAACATGAGCGATTGACGGGCCAATGAGGTAGCACCTCTGATCGGACACACTTCTTCGATACCATTCTATTACTTTGTGATTGATTGGGTGCACCCCTTGATTTGGGAGTGTTGTTCGAGGTGGACGGTAGTGGCTGCTATGCGTCACCACCAGCCCGGATGCGTAATTGGTATATCTACTCTGGCATTGCCTAGTTGTGCCATGTCACTTACCATATCGAGCTTTACTACGATTTGTGATTTCTCCCATAGCCTGTGGAGTATCGAGGGTAGCCCACATTTTGGGAGTATGCTAATACTGGATAGACTAATGGGACTATTACGTGTTAAGATGGAAAATGTAACGCCTTAATGCTATTTAAAAGTATGTTTATTTTATATTAGACATTATTATAATAGTGCATATTACTACATAGTAGATAGTTTAATGGATCCTTAAAGAATGGACGATCCCAAGTATTCTTTGAGTTACTTGTACCTTTATTACAGTTCACTTGAGTTAGTTTACATTGTATAAGTATGTATGTCCTGACTCGAGTGTTTTGTGTTTTGCTTTACGCTCGGGTCAGACTGAGTGATACAGCATTTGAGACTCACCTTTGGAGCTGGAGTTTTGCTTTGAAGATCCAGATATTTATTCATTTAGTTATACAGTTGGTTCCAGTTGTATTCTGAGTTGTTCCTAATTATCATACTGTTACTCCTGTTGTATCTTGGTATTCCTATTGTATCTTACTTAACTCTGATGTATTTATATAGTAGCTTCATGAACTACTATTTCTTTGTTTCCGCTGCATTATATTACTCTGTGTTTGTGATCTGTGATTATTTATTTACTCTATATGATGAGTTTGCCAAGTTTTTATTCACAACGCGGTATTTGAGCAATTCAAGTCCGACATGTGCGGATGCGAATGGTTGAAAATATCAGGTTGTTGCAGTTGGTATCAGAGCTCTGGTTTTAGGCAAACTCAGCATATAGAGTATATTTAATTACAGAATCACCTTTGTTCGAACTTGAATTCCTTCTTCTTCGATTCGGTTTCCTTGGAATTTTGGAACGTTCCCTTCGGTTCCAAAGTCCATTCTTGTCCTCCCCTATTCGTGTCTTCTTGATTCTGGAGTGTCCCATAACTCCACTCCGAATAATCTTTCTAATGAATTGGCAGTCCCGCCAATATTCTAATGACTTGTAAAGGGGTGAAACTTCTTTACAAAAAGCATTGATTCACCGAAGACTTCTGTATCCTTGGTTTACGATGCTATTATCTCTTGCTATGCCTGAATTCTATCTCTTGAGATCGAATGTAGATTTACCCCAGAAAATCCACATCGATCTTATCCATTAAGTCACGGTTGACCTGGTTAAGGTTGCCCGCGATATATATAGGCTTACCCATCTTCCTATTCTGTTATTTAATCGTCTTATCTTTGTCTCCAATTTATCCTCAAATCAGAATTCTCTTTAATTTAAGTACATCAATCTGAATCCCTATCCTTATTTTTGAAAATTAATCTTGTATTTGAAATTTTTATATTGTAAAGATGTTTATATATTGTGTTGTTTGAGTTGTTGATGTTGATTTGGGTTTCCAATCGGTTCATCTGATCAACGCTATCGATAGGATCTCCAAAACACATGAACATAACAAACTGACACAATATGGTTTTTAAATTTAGTAGATGGATAAATTTTGTATAATTATAATATGTATAAGGTTAATTTTCTAAATTTTTGATAATTAATGGAATTGGGTGTTAAGAAATAATATTTAACTTTGCATGTATTTTATAATCATTGGCTTTAGTTTCATATCTAAATAATTAAACATGGTTATAAATTAATTTGGAAATTTAAATGGATTTAAATCAAGAATGTGAGAATTTTATTTCCGATGATTTCGAACTTTGTTTTGAAAGTTTTAAAAGGATATTATTTAAAAGTAATTCTAGTAGAAATTGTTTCAAAGGATTTTTAATTTGTAAATCAGTGCTTTTTTCTTTGTCGCTGGAAAATAATTTCGGTGATGACTGCAGCATCATCGACATTCATTTTCGAGTTTCGAAGCGAAGAGACCATCCTGTAGTTTTGTTACAGTTTTCTTTTGAGAATTAAATTTATTTGGCTTTCTAATTATGACTTGACTTATAATATATATTGATATATGATTTAAATTTGATTTGATATATACATACACAATATATAGGATAATTTATTTATTTATTTATATATTTATTTATTTCTAAATAGTTTGAAGATAATCAGAAATTTAATTCTTAAATTTTATCTTAAAGGATAATTTCAATTATAAAAGTTTGAATAAATATGTAAACTTGTATAATTGAATTAGAAAGGATTTATTTGTATAATACTCAATTACATTCCAATATAACTTACCTAAATTATTAAAAGTTAAATATGTAATTGGAAAATATACAAAATGAAGAGAAATTTTATAAATAAAACTTAAGTGGTTATAATAAATGTTATACACCTAAATGTTATTTATAAAGGATCAATAGAGGTAAATAGAGAAAAAGGGTTAATTGAATAGTTTACAATATAATGATATTTAAAAGAAATTATAAATAAATTGGAATAGTTATAATAAGTGAAATACACTTAATATATATAGGATTTGATATATTAAGTGGAATAAATTTAAGAATAAATTGGCATAAAGAAGAATGAAATTTAATGAATAAAGATGAAATATAATAAATGATTGTTCAAATTCATGACTTTATAAATTGTTGATTTGATGATGAGATAACGAGATTTACAATAATTAAGATTTATTTAACTTAAGTGAAATCAAATGGATGAAATTAATTATTAATGTAAGTTGAAATTTTCATGATTTTAAAATTTATTATCTTGTTCTGTTTTCCAATCTATTTTTTTTCTGGTTGTTTCCATTCTCCTACCTTCTAAGTAGGAAATCAAATTTCGAATTGGTTAGCCATGGAGCTACTGTTCTCTTTCAGCTTGATCTTGCCTCTGATTCTCACCAACTCAGGGTTGCTGAGGAAATTATCCCCGAGAATGCTTTCCGTACTGAAAATGGTTTTCCTATGAATAGTTAGTCATGCCTTTTGGTTTGACTAATGCTCCTGCTCTCTTTGTTGATTTGATGAATCGTGTTTTTCGTATTGTGCTTAATAAGTTTGTTCTAGTCTTTCTTTCTTTCTCTTTTCCTTCATCATTTAACTTTTCTATCTCTTCTGTGGTTCTTACTTCTCCCTATTCTGAATCTGAGCACTGCTTACCATCCACGGACCGACGGTCAAACGGAAAGGGTGAATCAGATTCTCGATGATTTTTTTTCGTGCTTATGTTCTGGATTCTGGAGGATCTTGGGAAGATCATCTCCACCTTGTTAAACTTACCTATAACAACAGTTATCGGGTATAATTTCAATCTTCTTGCCATCTTGTCTTAATCCTATTTCATTCTATCCTTTTCTGTGTTTTCCCGTACCTTATTCCTTTTCGGGGACGAAAAGTTTTGAGTGGGGGAGAGTGTAACAACCCTGTATTTTGTAATTATTTTGAATTGAATTTCCTGATTTAAAAACTTTATTTTATTTAAATTAGATAATTTTGTTATTTTAAATATAAATTGTGTTTTGAATGTGAATTATAATTTCAAACATGAATAAATAAGATATTTTCCAGAAATGTGAATTTTGGTCAATATGGTCAAACTTTGACTTTTAATTTAAAAATTTTCAATGTTTGAAAATTTTGAATTTTATCTTTTATTATGAAAGTAAATAAAATTTCAAGAATACTGCTTTTCGTTTCGTTGAAATTTGATTTATAATGTGAAAGTTATGCCCTTTTAAATATTGTGTGTAATTTGCTGTATTTAACAAAATTGTTTATTTTAAATTATATAAATAATATTTTATTTGGTCATGTAATGTTATAATTTATATTTATATGGGAAAAATAACATGTTATGTATATATTTTGGTTTTAAAACATTTTTAAAAGAACAATTGGATTTTTTCAAGTCAACTGCAATTTATTTACAAATTTTAATTTCTAGTTTCAATTAATTAAAGAAATTCTTTATTTATTTTTCTATTTTTTCCTAAAGATAATTATTTATTTTCATTTTTATTTATTTTGTTCAGCGTTTATTTTATCTTACTTGACTTTTATTGGTTTAGAAGTATAGTAATAATTTTCCAAAGCTAGTAATAATTTATTTGTAATTTTTGAGCCTGTTTCCAAATTTTAAGCAATTTCTTTAATTCTTTTTCTATTTTCTTTAAATTTAATTATTTATTTCCATTTTATTTTACTTTGTTTCAGTTTTAAAATTCATTTACTGAATTTTATTTGTTTTTATTTAATTAAAAGAATTTGAAAATTCAAAAAGACTTTGTGCTTGTAACTTGTGACTCTTCCTTTTCTAGTCTCTATATTTGCTTGACCATTCCTTTCCTCTTGCTGGCCGTACATACTTCATTGCTTTTTCATGTGAAAAGCTTCTCTATTCATCACAACTCATGGCCATACTTCATTTCTAAAAAAATATCGTAAGCAATGGCTTCCATTTTCACTTTTTCTTCATTTTCTCATTGATTTTTCAATGTTTTGCCTTGGCTTCTCTTGCTTGGTTCGGCCATACACCTCCACACCCTCCACCATCTCCTTCACCACTTCCTTCCCCTCATCTTCCATGAACTATAATCCATCTCCTCTGACTTGAAGTGGCCGTGGCCTCCACATGAAGATAGCACCACAAAAATATTGCAAACACCTTGAAACATTGCATAGCTAAGCCTATATTTCACACCCCTTTCATTTGTAGCTTCTGCCATTACCCTAGAACCACCACCACTTGCTGCCATGACCCCTAGCCATCACCCCTACCCTCTAACCTGACCTGTAGCAGCCAAGGCCGAGCCCCTATAGACCATAGGCCGAGCCTATGTTGACCAAAACTCCACTTTAGAGCCTTGTCTTTTGACCTTCTTCCCATTATAACTTCCAAACCCTTCCTATTCCTTTGTAGCCGTGCCTTATTGATCCAAACCAAGCCTATTCCACTTGAAAACATGTCATGGCCAAACCCATAGCATGTATGGTCGAGCAAAAAGCTGAGTTATGGTCAAGCAAAAGTGATTTAAAAGCTAGGTGATGTATTTGTCTAGCCTAGTTTCTATTTGTTTCAATCTAAACTTTTGTATTGTATTTATATTTATATTTTGTTTTGTTTTGTTGTTGAATACAAGATTAACATCTTGGCTATCTCTCCACTCAAATCAAGTCGTGCTATATCATGCTTTCTGCATTTATCTTTGTGTTTTGATTTGCAAACTCCAACGTAAAGGTGAGTATTCACTCATGACATATATACCTATATAATTGTGAATTGACAACAAGTGAATGTGTAGAATTATTATATCATGTTATACATGCCTGTGATATTATTTATATGATATTAAACTCTGTTATAAACTTGTCACATCATCTGTTATGTTATATTCTGCTATTTTATTTATTTTATTATGTTAAGCACATTGCAAGTTCCCTGTAGAATAGAATCACTATGGGTTGAAATGATACATACCCGAACGGACTTTAGAATAGGAAAAATCGTTATGGGTTGAAATGATAGGCCTGAACAGTTTTTATTTAATTTATTTTGACTTGGGATTGCGGGTTTGAAATGATAGAACTCGGATTTTTCTTTGTAAACTGCGGATTGAAATGATACATATATGTATCACTTGACCTAGGTTAGAAAACTATATATAGACCCGTGGTTAATTTTTAAAGTGTTTTGAATTATTTTTAAGTATTCTAAAAAGTGAAAATTTTATGGAAATTTGATTTAAATAGATTTTTAAATTGTTTAAATAAAGAAATTATGATTTTTCTATAAGTTAAAAATGTAAATAAATAAATGGTTAAATTGAAAATTTTGAAATATAACTTAAGTTTGGAAATTTGGATTTTTGTAAAAATGAATTTAGGTTATGAATAAAGGGGAAATTTAATTTTATTTGGAAAATGGGAAATATGATAATTTGATTTAAATTTGAATTTAAATGACTTGATAAAGTATTATTGATTTTTCTGTGAACTAAAATGGTTAAATGAATAAAGGCTTAAATGTGAAATTTTAAATTTTAACTTGACTTGGAAATGTGAAATTTGGTTTTAATTAAAGGTTTAAATTAATTAAATAAATTGGAAATATAGTTTAATTTGTGAAATGTGTTAATAAATTGTAAAAGGTAAAAATGGGAAAATTGTACATTTGAATTTGTTAAGTAAAATTATTGAAAAATTGTATTTTATTGTAAATTTACTTTATAAAAAAAATCATAAGTAAAATGATATTTAAATGAACATTTTTGAATGTTAAAACATGATTTTTATAACGTAAAAGGGTTTAAAATGAATTTTTTTTTGCTGGAAATACACTAAAATCTGGAAATTTCTTTTAATAGCATTCAGAAATGCTATGATTTATGATTTGAACTAAAATTGAATAAAAGAGCTATTACAGCATTTCTGAAATGCTGTAGTTGAACTAAATAGACTAAAAACTTGACTCAGGTCTATTACAGCAGTTCTGTAATTGCTGTAGTGGTCTTCTGTCTTTGCTGAATAAATTTAAAACCCTTATTTTGAAACCTGAGCTATTACAGCATTTCTGGAAATGCTGTCTTTGCTGTTTTAAACTAAATTGCAACTAAACTGAGATTTAACAGCAGTTTTAAAATGCTGTCTTTGCTAAATTAAAAATGTTTTCAAGAATAACTTATAACAGTTTTTTTGAATGCTGTGAAAGGCAGAAATTTTCAATGTTTATGGTTTTTAACTTAGTAAATGAACTCGGAATAGTTTAAAACTTTGGAGATTGAATACTTGTTTTGAAAGTATAATAATTACACTTTTAAATGGTTTAGATGAATTATATTGATTGAAATATAAACTATTTAAAAGGTGACTTGAAATGATAATAAATGAATGATATCTTTGAATTTAAAAGGTATTTAAAGTTGAATATTTGGATTTGAACTCAAATAAATGATTTGAAATGAAGTTTTGAAATGATACGATGTTTTGATATATTAAAATGATTTGAAATGAAGTTTTTGAAAGGATATGATATTTTGATATATTGAAATGATTTGAAATGAAGTTTGAAATGATATGATATTTTAAATATTTTGAAATGGTTTGGAATTGATTTAATCTTTATTTTGATAAAGATTTGGATTTGAAATGATATTCTATTTTGAAGTATAAACTATTTTTAAATTTATAACCACGGGTTATAATAACGATTGTTTGTTAAAGAGACCGGGATCAGATATGGACATACTCTCTGTCGATACCGAAAACCACTTTGACAACTGTGTACGCGATGGAGTTTCTAGAATGAAGTAGGATGGTGGCGACGATCCTATGGTATATACGTGGACCCAACTCCCGTGAGTTGGCATAAAGTGGCTAAAACAGGAGCGATTGACGGGCCAATGAGGTAACACCTCTGATCGGTCACACTTCTTCGATACCATTCTATTACTTTGTGATTGATTGGGTGCACCCCTTGATTTGGGAGTGTTGTTCGAGGTGGACGGTAGTGGCTGCTATGCATCACCACCAGCCCGGATGCGTAATTGGTATATCTACCCTGGCATTGCCTAGTTGTGCCGTGTCACTTACCATATCGAGCTTTACTACGTGATTTCTCCCGTAGCCTGTGGAGTATCGAGGGTAGCCCCCATTTCGGGAGTATGCTAATACTGGATAGACTACTGGGACTATTATGTGTTAAGGTGGAAAATGTAAAGCCTTAATGCTATTTAAAAGTATGTTTATTTTATATTAGACATTATTATAATAGCGAATATTACTGCATAGTAGATAGTTTAACGGATCCTTAAAGAATGGGCGATCCTAAGCATTCTTTGAGTTACTTGTACCTTTATTACAGTTCACTTGAGTTAGTTTACATTGTATAAGTATGTATGTCTTGACTCGAGTGTTTTGTGTTTTACTTTACGCTCGGGTCAGACTGAGTGATACAGAATTTGAGACTCACCTTTGGAGCTGGAGTTTTGCTTTGAAGATCCAGATATTTATTCATTTAGTTATCCAGTTGGTTCCAGTTATATTCTGAGTTGTTCCTGATTATCATACTGTTACTCTTGTTGTATCTTGGTATTCCTATTGTATCTTACTTAACTATGATGTATTTATATAGTAGCTTCATGAACTACTATTTCTTTGTTTCCGCTGCATTATATTACTCTGTGTCTGTGATCTGTGATTATTTATTTACTGTATATGATGAGTTTGCCAAGTTTTTATTCACAATGCGGTATTTTGAGCAATTCAAGTCCGACATGTGCGGATGCGAATGGTTGAAAATATCGGGTCCTTACAATAATGCTTCAAAACGTGTTAAGAGAGATTAATGTAAAGCCTTAACGCTTAGAAAAATATTTACTGTACTGATTAGACATTACATATATAGCGTATTCTACTATACATAAATATTTTAACGGATCCTTAAGAGATGGAAAATCCCATAAACATCTCTGACGCTATCACACTCATGTTATATGTGATACTGATTTGACTCACATAAGGATATTTTTCCTGACTCGAGTGTTTTGTCTTTTCATTATTCTCAGGTAAGCCCTGAGCTTTCAGCGCATTGAAGATTATTTTCTGGAGAACGAATACGAAGATTTTGGTATACTATTACTAGTATTATTCCCTACATCATATTGTCTGTTGCATTGTTTATTTTGTTCTGTTGTATATATAACTCTGATAGATGTTGTAAAATAATAATCAAATGTATAATATAAATAGCTTCATAAACTGTTTATTTGATTATTATATTTCATCATTTCGCTGCGAGATTCTGTGTTTGTTCTTCTTTACACCTCATTATCCACTTGAAATTATCTCCTCTCTCAGTCGACCACAAGCATCCCCTCTCATGCCTTTGCACATGCTTCCACTTTACACCTCATTATCCACTTGAAAATATCTCCTCCCTTTAACACCTAACTAGTTAACTTTTAGAAGTTTCTAGAAGCTTTTCTTTAATTTTTATACAAAATATTTTTAGTTGTTAATTACCTCAATAATGATAATTAGACAGGCACAAAAAGTTCAAACAACTTCCGTTGAGAAAAAATTGTTTATTGATAAAATGATTTTTGATTGTTTTATCGGCTTTTCATCAAACTATTTATTTTTGTAAACGTTTTTTTAAAATAAGTTTACCATCATTAGTGATATATTAAAAAGGGATTAATAAGGTTATTAAATCACTTTTATCACATTTAATCCAAGATTCAAATATTAAAATAATTTAGATATTTAAATTCGAAGCGTCCGAAATTCCAAATCATTACACTTTTCCTTCCAATTGTCCTATTGAAACAATATTCTTCTTAATTTTTAGGGCACATCCAACTCCCGTGGGTTTCACTACTCTTCATCACACATCTTCAGCCTAACCAAAAATATATCCTTCGCATCAATATCTCTACCATCAGCATACTCTACCTTGCTTTCTTTCTCCTTATAGTCCATGAATGTTATCTTTTGGTTACACACATGAAAACATGCACACGAATCAAGCATCCAATCATCTTATTTTCTTCTGTCAACACATAGAACATCATTACTAATACCAAAATTAACATCATCATCGCTACCTTTCTCAATCTTGTCTTTGCTTTTCTGCAATGCCTTCATCATTTTATCCCTTTATAGCTAGGTGCAAAATCTCGACTGGTGGCCTAGTTTTTTGTAATGATAGCAAATGAAATCCCTTTCCATGTTTGATAAATTTGATTATCTTTTCATATTTGGACGGTTGCCCCTCCTTGGAAGGTGAACCTCTTCAATTAGATTTCCAATTACCCTTTCTTCCTTATCATTTTCTTCTATTAGGTTCATCCTCCACATCTTCTCATTAAGCAGGCTACTAACCACCGACCTTATTGAACAACTCCATTCGAATTTAAGTCAATGTAACCACAAGCGTTTTCAATTGAATCAACATCTTTAACACTTATCTTCTCTATGATCAAACTCTTTTAAAAAAAAGTGTAGTATGCTTTGATACAAACCGTTAAGGTTATCCTAAGGATCCCTACGCAATTAGATTTGAGAAGATATAAGAAGTGATGAAAAACAATGAACAGATAATTTCTCTAAATAAACTTTATCAGTTTCTCCAAAAATTTACAAGAGAAAACCTTACAATTGAGAAAAAATTTCATGAAATTGATGATCCAGTTCACTTGAGAAACACGTTAGTCGACCGACGTCAGTCGATTGGAGTGATTCCAGTCGACTGAAGGGGCGGTGCTCTTCTCTGGTCAGAATCCGATCTAAAACCAGTCGAAATAATTTTTAGTCGACTGATTGAGTTTCCACTCGGCAAAAAATTATTCTAGTCTACTGGAAGCCTGATGCCCTTCCTCCTTTTCTTCTTCATTTCGCCTTTCTATTTCGTTTTTACTGCTCCTCCCGTGCAACTCCAAACTACGAAACATTGTATCAACAACTCCATTGGCTATGTAACCACGGTATGACGTATTAGTGCATCTTTATTAATAGTTGGAATAGAAACATAACATTTTGATCCGACCGTGAACTTCCGAAATTGCCTTTTATAAAGCCTTAGTAACACTTGAAAATAGGATCTAGAAAATACATTTTCTTTACAAATTCAAAAGCTTCTCCATAAAGATTATGAAAATTTAATATCACTTAAAAATAGCGTTTAACAAATAAAAATTCAATCTAATGCAACATTTTTATCCAGTCGTGAACTTTCAAAATTGCCCTTTATAAAACCTTAATACCACTTAAAAATAGGATCTAAAAAAAATATTTTTTTACAAATTCAAATTGCTTGTCTTTAAATATTATGAAAATTTAATATCACTTAAAAATAGCATCTACCAAATAAAAATTCAAACTAACTTAAAAGTTAGATACTGTAATTTACAAATAAAAATTCAAACTAACTATACATAACGAGCGTTATGGCACGCGCTTCGCGCGTGATGAAGGCATCTGAAATGTTTTCCTACATTATATTTGTTTAATATGTTCAAAAGAAAATGATTTACACAAATATTTAACCATATTTTTATGTTGAATCATAAATAGTTAATTTGAATTTTTATTTCTAAGTTGTAGTATTGAATTTTTTGTTAGTTAAAATTTTTATTTATATTATTAATTAGTAAAAAACGAATTTGTAAAGTAGTTTATTTGTTAGATCCTATTTTTAAATGATATTAAGACTTGGTGAATATTTGTTGTAGAAATTTTGAATTTACAAAGGAAGCTTAATTGTCAGATCTTATTTTTAAGTGATGCCAAATTTTAATAATATCTCTAGAGAGGTATTTGTAGTATTTCATGCTGACACCAAAAGAGTGTGACAACAAATATATTACAACTATTAATAAAAAAATACATATAAGGGTATTTTCGGAAAGTCACGGTCGGATAAAAAAATTGCGTTTCTATTCCAACTATTAATAAAGATTTAAACACAAAAAGATAGCTAGCTATTTGTGCAAAACATTTTCTCTTGAATGTTAAAATATGCAATTTATGGAAGGGGGAACTAATTTAAAGGACAAAATTTTGTATATTTTTTGCCTCAAGGACACGACCTCAATATTTTAACCACAAGGACAAACATTCTTCTAAAAATTATTCACAAGGACAAACATTCTTTCAAAATTATTCATTATGACAAACATTTTTTCAAAACTGCTACCGAACTAAAAATTGATACCTAAAAACTGCTACCGATAACTACAAACTGATACCTAAAAACTGTAAAAACTGATACCTAAAGAAAGTTGTCCTTCAGGCTAAAATACTGAAGGTCTGTCCTTGAGGTTAAAATACTGAGAAACTTTGTCCTTGGCAATAATTTCCTGTTTATGGAAAAACAATTTACGTGCAAAATGCGTGTCGTGAATCTCGTTTTGAATAATTATTTTTGAAATTCATGAGTGTAGCGTTTGTTTATTTTTAGCAGTCGCTGCGCATCTTCCTAACAGCACTTGCTATGTTCTAAATAATTTAAGTGGGCCAGCCCTGTCAAGAGATTGACACTTCATAACTGTGAAATCTTTTATATTTAAATTAGAGGGTGGGTAATGGCCTTGTTCTAAATAATTTAAGAGGGCTGGGTCAGTCCACGGTCAGCCCACTGCAAGGGATAGACACGTCCATGCAAATATAGTACAACAGCACTCGCATGTATAAAGTCTTCCACTCCTATTATATTCTATGTCGTGGAATTTTTAGTGTCATGTGGGCAGCTTGATGCACTTTATAGTACAAGTAGTGTTCAATGAATAACATGTCTGCCACGAGACGACTCGTCATGATTAAAGCACTGAAGGGTTTACTGATAAATAGATTGGCTTCTGATAAGTCGTTTTAATTTAATATTTAGATTTTTTTTTTCATTTTTGCCTCGTTTTTAAACTTATTATCGCAAATAGTCTAGTTTTAAAATTAATATCAAATATAGCACTGTTTTGACAAGTTCAGCGTTGAACTTGCCAAAATGCACTGGCGTGTAAAAGTTTTTTTTTGAGAAAAAAACATTGGCGAATTTTCAAAAGTCGTCGGAAGAAAATAAATCGTCAGTGCATTTTGGCCAGTTAAGCGCTGAGCTGGTCAAAACAGGACTATATTTGATATTAGTTTTAAAACGAGACTATTTACGATAATAAGTTTAAAAACGAGGTCAAATCGAAAAAAAATCCTTAATATTTCACAATGTACCGTTGCACTGTAACGGTTTGAATTGGATGGTGAGTAATGATGCATTTTTTCTAAAATTTTTTTTGGAGTTTTTCTATAAATCTTAGAATGTCAACCTCCTCCAATTCTTGGACACGAACTATTGTCGACGACCATAATTCTCAGAAAACGCTTGCTTGCTTGGCACGATCAGATGCTCGTTACAAACAAGTTGGCATTTGGTATGAAGAAACTACGGATGAATTTAACGAGCACTTATGCCTTAATTACACCATCATCTAAACGTAAAACAAATGGGATAATTTAAAACATGCATAGACATGATGAAACCGACTACTACAAACAGAGGATGATGTATGGTCCTTTGAACAAGATTGCGTTCAAGAAGATGAAACTGATTATAGACAGACACTTTCCAATTTTGTCGATTCAACCATATAACATCTAAATTCAAGGAGTCGAATATGTTGTAGGACGGTGCAACAAAGAATTGAAAATACGGCTACAGCATTCCTTCACGCCTCCAGCCCACTTAGACATCCGGTTATACTCTGATATCCTTAATGGGTTAGAAATGAGTTATTTACCTGTCCCAATCCGGCTACTCAATTACGGACATTTGATGTTGCTTCATCGTCTCGGAAAAGTCAATGAAGATCTTTTACTCTGGAAAGACAACGGTTCGCATTCCAATGTGTCCAAACAAATTATTGAACATTGCCATATAATTCAATCCTCTCTCGATGATTATGAGTGGAACTTGTATGTAGGAGTCAAAATATTATTAGCTTGTTCATTTTATGTTGAACAAGGAAAAGGAACTTAGATGTATTGTAAATTATTTTGTTCACTAATTCAGATCGAAATAGATGTGATGTACTGTTGTTTTTAAATGTATCTTTTTTTGTAAAATGCACCATTATCTTTTTCGTGGTATCTAGTTGTTTTCTTTTCTTTACATTTTGTAAGCAACTAATAATTTAATATCAATCGCTAACGTTTAACAAAAATACTTAAAAGAATTCAAAATTAAAAAAATACAAATAACAACAAATAATCATTCCTCATTCGCTTTTCCTTTCCTAGCACGAAAACGCATTCGCTTTTCGTCGCATTTCCCCTATTCGTGCCACGTACTCCAAAATACGTCTTTTACTTTGCAAATAACACGCCTTTAGTTAATGTAACAATCTATAATACCCTAAAAAATTCGAGTGATGTTATAATTAAAATTTAATAATGTAACAATAATGATAATTATTTAGATTATAATTGATAAATAATTTATTTTTAAATTGAGGAGGGGTGAAATGATCATTTTTTCAAAATTGAAATTTGGTGACGAAAATTGGGCCGTTTGACCTGCTCGTTTTTTTATTTGCGCGTCGTATTCATTTGCTAGATTTGGAAATCGTATGAGAGAGATTTGAACGATTTACCGTAGCTGATTTAGCGCCAACAATTAAAATTCAAATTTAAATTTTAAATGGCCAATACTTTTTTCTCTACCTATAAATACTAGCCCAAAACGGTTACGTTCTTTAAATCATTTCACTTATTCATTCTTTCTTCATCTTTTTAATCCAAATTTCAAAAGATGGTATATTTCTTGTTTCTCAATGGGTTTACGTGAAACCAGCGACAAACTAAAGAGCACGGAAAGTACTATGATCTCATTCAAATTTGGAGGCAAAACTCTAAGGATTGGAGACACAAAAGACCGAACAACAAAGGACAGAAGAAAAGGAGGCAATTTGATGAGTAATTCCACTTCAAACGATATATAATGCAAAGTTGATGTTATGATAGTGATACGTAGTGATAGAGTTAAAGGAATGCCCAATGAGCAATTATGTAATTGTTACATATATCTAACTCGATAATCAATCTTCACTATAAGAAATACGGTCATCTTCGACGACTCTCGACCGTCGGTAGCCGTCGGAAGCCGTCGGAAAGGTCAACGGTATATAGAACACGGCTTTCGTCCATTTCCGACGGAAACGACGACAACTTTGCGACGGCCTCCGACGGCTATTTCGACGACAGTTCCGATATTTTTTCCAACGGTGCCGACATCTACGTGGCTTAAAAACACGTCAGAAAACCGTCGGAATCCGTCGGAATTTTCGATCGGTGAGCCATCGGAAGCCATCAGAATATTTCAACCTACAAGCCGTCGGATGCCGTCAGAAATCTAGGTAATTTTTTTTTCAACAACCTAACAGCACATCAATATCAATATATATCACAACACATCAAAATCATTATATATATATATATCAGATATATAAGCTAAAATCAATATCAATATCAATAATAATATAAAACTCAAACATTGCCATCTCAAACTCGAACATTTCAATCAATACAAACCAAACCACCCATCATCTCCGAACTGCAATATCTAAATCCAACATCAATGTACAATATATACATCCAACATCAAACCCTACAAATCAATATCAAGCACCAAATATCCACAAATCGACCTCATCATCTCTCATTATATACACACAAGTTTAAAAAAACTGCAAAAAACGTACCTCATGACTCATCATCGGCTCCAGAACCACCAAACGAAGGGAATGCTCCATGATGCTCCGTGTGACGACCCACAAATCCATACCCTTTGAATCGATAATAAACCACATACGTCCGACCCAAAAAGCACAGAATGACGGAAAGTCATGAGAAAGAAGAGAGAGGGTGAGAAGAAAGAAAGAAGAGAGAAGAAGAAAAGAAGAAGGGAGAAACATAACTATAACAACACAGAATCTCACATCGCAGCGGAATAACATATAATATAGATGAATAATTACAAAAGAGAAATTGTAGTATACATACATCAATCAGAGTACACAAATAAATAATTATCAGCCTGTCCTCACAAATGCTGATAATTTACAACAATAATGCAGTAGAAAATAAACAGATACGTGTATACGACATGAAGATCTCCAGCTCGTCTGCTGAAGCTCCAAAAGCACCAAATCTGAACTTGTAAATATACTCGGTTTGACCCGAGCATTGAAAGGGAAGAACACCCGGACCAGTCTGTTAAACCAGCATGAGAAAACACATCTCAACTGAATTTATTTTAAAGTTTGTAAAAGCGTTCTTTTATCAAAACAAAGGTATCTCGTAAGACAAGCCCATACATAAACAGGACGGGTTTTTCCCTTACGATAACCAAAACATTTCATATCAAATTCTCTTATATTATAATGTGTCTATTGCATAAATAATAATCAATCATAGCTGAAATTATTTCATTATTAAATTCCATCATAATAGGTTTACAAACAAAATGGCACATAATGGATATTAGATTCCATACAAATAACTAGGTAATGGACTACCTTCCGTACAGTACACCTCTAGAGGAATGCACCTAGGGAGCAGATACTGCCCGCCTAAACAACCACAAGACCGGCCTACCCCTTCCTGGATAGTACCGAATATGTCATCACCCTGGTAGTTACCGACCTTTAACGGGTACCCGGGTCATACATTCACCACATACTTAGACATGTGTAGGATAAATCTAGAAGGATGATGACATCTCCTAATGGGAGCGACCCACTTAGCCTTGCAGCTTCTACCATGTTTTAGTAATTTCTTGGGGTGTGAGGCCAAAAGAGGTATCGTATACCTTTCACATATCACATATCACATCATCTTTGAATGTCACATTGACATTCCATTGACTACTAATTGCCTTCCACAATAATACAACCCTTGAGGTCATACATCTAAAGGAGGGAGAAGTTGCCTTCTCCGCCACCACAGATGTTTGTTTGTAAAAACCAATGTACGTAATCTTAGAAATGCAATGTCAAACATCAATCCATACAAGTTGTCTAAGAATAGGACAAACCAAAGGTATTTTGCTACCAGATCCTATCAGAAAATCCATAGGATTAGTAGCGAATAGTCCTTGCATTGGATATTTCATAACGAAGAGACTACTGCAACTATATGTATATTGGGATTTTAACCCTAAATGATCAACAAGCAGTCCTTCACTATGAAAATCCTAAATATCAATATCATCAACAAACCTGCACAATCATCGCATATAAGTTGGTCCGAAGTGGTTTTTGGCTAAACTGATCTCGGTCTCTTCACACCAACAACGCAAAAGCGTTACTCAACCTCATACAGAAACCAAGTCTTGTAGACTTATCATGTTTCCAACTTTCAACTTGCTATCCTTCGGCCAAGAAGGAAGCTCGGTAGATAGGAGTAATCACTTCGCACTACTCGAATCAACATCATTTACGCCAAACGATAATCAAGCCTACACAGATGGCTACGTACTAAGTGCACGACTAAATAGTTTCCACTTTCCACATCAAGTCGAGAAACTAAAATGGCCAAAAATATAATTTAGCACTTAAATAGTCACTAGGCCTGATTTATTAATCTTTTATTTATTAAATCACTTTTCCAAATTTATTACTTCAAATTATCTTTAAAAAAGATATATTCTCAAAACTATTTCAATATTTCAGTATTTGGAAAACATTTCATAACTTATTTTAATAATAAGTGAATTCGCAACTTATTGTATTTTCAAACTATTTAAACTCTATTTTGAAATATCACTTTCCAAAACATTCAGTTTTAAGGATTTTTCACTTTATAAACGTGAATATATTTCCTTTTATAAAAATCCATATTTAGCTTATCAAATTAAATTGATTTCATATTTATAAAACAGTGTTTATAATTCACATTTCTATTTTATAAAAACTTCCATTTATAGAATTCCTTTATTAACCAATTTCCCGTTTATCTCATTTATATATCAGAATCCCATTATAAGCTTATTTACTTATAGATCTCTTTATTTACACATTCATTCTTTTGTAATCTCACTATTTATAAAGTCCATTATAAATTCATTTCTAAATTTCAATTGCAAATCCATTTACAAATTTGATTACAATTCCATTTCTAATATTTATAAAACACTGTTTATAAAAATCCAATTCATTAAATCTCTTTATTAATTGCATTCCTTTATAAACTTTCATTTTAACACTTGTAAAACTCGTTTATAATTCCATTACTTTTATTTATAAAATATCAGTTTTATAAATCTCATATATAAACCATTTATAATAAGTTCAAAATTCTCAATTTAACTTATTTTATAAAATAGTTAACTTCATATTTCAAAAATCATATTTAAGTACATTTGTGACAACCCACATATCGGAAGGTTTAAATCGACAATAATCCACACATGTCTGACTTAAACAATCCAGAACATAGATAATCAATGAGGTTAATTAAGAAAAATAAGAAAAGAAGAAGGAAACAAACATAGAATCTCACAGCGGAATGACAAAATATAATAATCAAATAACAGTTCATGAAGCTGTTTACTATACATTTGATTATAATTTATACAACATTTATCAAAGTTATATATATACAACAGAAAAAAAATATAATACCGCAGAACAACATGATGTTGGCAATACTATTAGTAATAATAATATACCAAATTTTCGTCTTCGTCCTCCAGAGAAAAAAATCTTCGCTAAGCTGGAAACTCAGGGCTGACCCGAGCGTAATGAAAAGACAGAACACTCGAGTCAGGACTAAAATATTCTTATGTGAGTCAAATCGATATCGCATATAACATGAGTGTCAAGGCGTCAGAGATGTTTACATGGTTTCACATCTCCTATCCATTGTATAACGTGCATGCAATAACTCAAGAGATGTTACGGGATTTTCCATCACTTAAGGATCCATCAAAATATTTATATGTAGTAGAATACGCTACATAAATAATGTCTAATCAGTAAATTAAATATCAAAATAACGTAGGCTTTACATTGATCCCCCTTAACGCGTTTTTAAGAATTGTCGTACAGTTTGCATATAAAACACCAATAAACCATCGGTGGATAGGGATGCGTCTTGATACGACAACACTAAACCAAAATCGTAGCGGTCTCGTATAAGGAAAAAATTATGACAAGGCACGTGAGGAAACGCCCAAGGTAGGATACTACCATTTACCCTTCCCGGATGGTGGTAACCCCTAATGGCCCACTGCGTCCAACACTCCCAAAATCCGAGGGTGCGCACCAATCAATCACAATGTCATGATAGTAATACGAAGAAGTGTGTCCGCTAGAGGTAGCTAGCCTCATTGACCGGTATGGCTCCTGTTTTAGTCATTTCTAATTGACACAAGTGTTAGGCTAGTCCATCATCGTTCTCTTTCTTCAAATCTAGCAAACGACGCCAAATTCAACCACTTCGTTCTGGAGTCTCCTCCGCGTACATAGTTGTTAAAGTGGTTCCAATATTAACAGAGAGTATGCCAATAAGAGGCCCCGGTCTCTTTAACAACCAAACGCCATTTTACACACCAGTTGGTACTTTTACATTATCAAAACAATTCATACTTGATATCAAAATATCATATTCGCTTCAAAAATCAAATCCATTTCAAAATCATCATATTTTCTCAAAATATACTATTTCAATTCAAAATCATGTTTGTCTTAATATCTCGATTTCAGTTCCAATTCAACATTGCTTCGAATTTTCATTTAGGTTATAACTTCAATTTAACACAATTTGTATTTAAATCCATGATTTAAATATAAACCTTCCACCCTTTAACCAGTTTGAATTTAAAAAAAAGTTTGAAAATTTAAATTGTTTAAAAATAGTTTAAATAATTAAAATCGTTTGATATAAAATAATTTAAGTGTTTGTACCAAAATTGGGCACAACACTCTTCGGGCGTGTTTGAAGAGATTAAAGTGAAGAATATAAATGGAAAATGAGGTAGATCTAACACACACATGAAAAACAGACAAACAGAAGTATAAAAACATAGAGATTTAGAGTGGTTCGGCTTTGTATCCTACATTCACTATAGAAAGTTTGATGTTTTATTGATGATTCTCGCCGATTACAATTGTTTGCAACAAAACACTCAAGGTATAATGAAGATTTCGATAGAGTATCAGTGTTCCAGAGTCAAAAGTCCCCTTTCTAAAGGCCTTAGACTGCTATTTATAGGTGTAGGCTGAGAATATCTGTCTCAAACTTCGGAAGACTCGTTCTTTCATGTGGGTGGGCCCATGTGATCGATCCCTGGACGTTTGGGATCGATCCATGATCGATACGCATGAAATTCGTATCGATCCAAATTTGGTCTTTTTGGGCCTAGACCGATCATGAACAATGTTGAGGTAGTACGTAAGCTCCTGGTGGCATTTGGACTTTTAGATTTTGAGTTATGATCGATATAAGTTTGTGTTTGCAGTGTATTACTGAGCTCGTATCGATACGATTCATATTGCTCTTGTTCGTATCCATGTTGGCACATGCCGATCAGATGATGTGGCGCTATATTCTAGGATCGATCCACTTTTCATGCCGAGTGACCGAGTCTTCCTCTTGAACATTCTTCTCTTCGTATCGATCTAATATATTCCCTTCGTGTCGATAATTCCCGCTCCTATTCGTATCGGTATCGGGGATGACTTTGTTTCGATGATTCCTACTCCTATTCGTATTTATATGTTCTCGAGCATTTCGTATCGATGGGAGAGTGTTGTTTCGTATCATTTGTGGGATGCATGCTTCGTATCGATCTTTGATCGATCGATACGAATTCTAGAGAGGATGAACGATACGTGTTGTGTATTCGTGGAAATGATACGAAATGTCCCTAGGTGATGGATACGAATTGAAGTAGGCATGATGGATACAATCCGATGGGTGCTCGATGGATACGAAGGAAGCTTTCTGAAGTTATGGATACGAGTTTGCATGGATACGAATGGTGTTGATTCCCTTGACCTTGATCGAACAATATCTTGAGCATACGAACTCCGATTGACTTGAAATTTGGAACATTGGCTTTCATAGCTTTGCTTGTCGTGTCATATTAATTGTAGCTCGATCCAGAATCAGGCACAATTTACCAGTATCCATAATAGACATGTGTATAACTGACCTTCGCGGACGATCTGTCTTTGTTTTCTAGTTAATCTTTTGGTGTCACGGCCTTGCCAAAAGGCGGGATAACATTTGCCCCCCAAAGTACGTCTTGCGTGAGCATGACATGCTTTGAAAAGCTACGACCTTCAGTCTGAAGAGTTCTGTCTGATTCGATGAATAGTTGTCTTTTCGTCAAGAGATGTAACCTTCGATTGATTTCTGGTAATATAAATACTGCATTGTTGACTGTCAATGATTGTACAGTGCGTTATTGTAACCGAGTGTCGAGTGTTAGCAAATTGTTATTCATCGTTGTAATTATCACCAGGTGAGCATTCAATTCTTGTGAATTTTGAAAATTGAATGTCAATTTGTTACATATAAATGTATGTTACCTGACTCCCGTTAACGTTTGCACGTTCACGAGTCATTGTCAGTTTTTTTCTTGTATCGAATTTCATTTCGATCCTCTCCTGAATCGATGTGAAATTTGAGTTGTAACAATGTTTGATTGTCATTTTAGTGTATCTCTTCGTATCAATCCTCTCCTGGATCGATGTGAAAATTTGAAAAATCATCTTCGTATTGATGGCGATCGACACAAATTGGTTGGCTTCCCAAAACATTTCGTACTGATGGATACGAATCTCCACGGGCTTTATGTTGGTGGATACGTACTCATCACTTCGTATCGATGCATTTCTAATGGGTTCGAACAGTTCAAATAAGCTTTGGCTTTGTGCTTCGTATCGCTCGTTGGATGGATACGAATTGCTTCATATTGATGATTTAAAACTGCCTCGATTGAATATTGGATACGAACTGGTTTTCGTATCGATTACGCCATTGACTGCTTCAACAGGTCATAACCATTGGGAGACGAATAGACACTTCCCAGGTATAAATACTCTAGTACTTAGACAAACTCCCCACTTGTTCATTTTTCTTCTAGCATTTGTATCGCTCCAGACATCAGAAAATTAAGAAATTGCCTTTGCCTTTGAATCGAATTAAACTCAAATCCTTCAAATCAATTACTAAAACTAGGTAATTAAACCATGAATTTGTGTCGAAAATGATGAGACTTGAAATTCTTTGCCATTCCACTTGTTTTCGTGACCAGTTCTGATGAAGTGGTGGCAGGAGATGGTCGAAATGAGTTCGGAGAAGGAGAATACGACCTTTGTGTGGCTTTGAAGAAGATGAAGTGTGGGGATACGAAGAGAAACGCTCGTATTGATTTGGGATGAAGGGAGGAAAAGCATGTCCATATCGATCTAGGATGAGAGGTTCGTATCGATCTGGGATACGATACAATTTCGTACCGATAGGAGAGACTTGCTCGTATCGATGGATGGTGGTTGGATGGTGGACCTTCGGATCGATGGACCGATATGAAATTTTTGGCAAAATGATCGATAGGAAGTAAAGGATTTTGTATCGATACAAAATGGCCTCTTCTGATCGATACGAAACGAAGCTCCATAACCAATACGAAGTGATGGTTCTTGGACCGATACGAAGTGTATCTCTGGTGATCGATCCAAGTCTAAATCTTGACGGATACGAAGCCTCTTTGTGCCCTTGAACATCGGACCCCGACGAGCTTCTGCCTTGCATAATTGGACTTAGTCGTTTCACTGCATATTCGACCACCCTTCGAAGCTCGTCGATGGAACTTGAACTTGATGAAATTTTACGAAGTTTAACTTGGATCGGTCACCGAAGTCTGGATGGCATGGTTGTGACGGTCAGCGATGATGGTTACTCCGGTTGAATTTCGAAGCCTCGTCATTCGAACATTTTACAAATCTTGTAGAATCTCTTAAGTAATATGTAGCACTGCACTACACAACACATTCGTAATTCGATCCTCCTCGAGTTTAGATCGCACATGGGTGAGGTCGTGGGTAGACGGATCCACCCTCCCCGAGCCCACGTTCTGGATTTTAAGTTTATACTCCGGCCCGCACTTTGGGAACCAGAGTTAGTAAGAGGATTATCGTGTATCAATCCTTTTTTTTCTTTTGTGTGGTAGCTTGCCGCCGAGTTTGGGGTTTCAGTTAGCGAGTAACCGGTCGTATCAAAGTCACTCCCTATTTAAATAAGTCTCACCATAGGATGGAACTTAGCTCTCCGTGCATCGTGATGGTCCCATGGCGCATTTCAAGAATCACTACTCTGGCTCGAAGAGATTGCATTTTATTGCTGAAATAAGAAAGTATGGAAAAGTCAGTTGCCTTATTACAAGTTCAAATTTCGAAATGCATAAACAAACTGCAAATGAAAAGCAGACTAAATGAATAAACAAAGCCTGTTATGTATAGTAGCGATGGAGACTCTCGCTGTTCCAAGCTCTCGGCAAAGTGAGACCATCAACAGTTGATAATTTGAATGTGCCGCCAAGTCTCCGTTCAATAACATACGGTCCTTCCCACATTGGCTTTATATGAGAAGGGACCAGATAAATTCTCTTGAGCACGAGATCGCCAAGTTCAAAGGTTCTAAGTCGGACCTTAGCATTGTACAATCGGACAACTCGACTCCGGTGCGCGGCTGCCATCAAATCAGCCTTTTCATGCTTCTCATTTAATAAGTCCAGGGATTCGGCAAGCAATATGGCATTTGTCTTCGGATCATAGTAAGTCACACGATGAGAAGGCACTTCTAACTCGACCAGAATGACGGCTTTTGAGCCGTAGGAAAGTGAAAACGGAGTGTGGCCGATCATGGACTTGTGGGTAGTTCGATATGCCTATAGGGCCATGGGAAGCTCATCGACTCATTTTCCTTTGGCCTTCTCCACTCGTTTCTTCAGAATGTATTTGATGAATTTATTAACAGCTTCGACATGTCCATTCGCTTGAGGGTGAGCAACTGCTGAGAACTTCTTCTAAATGTGGAAACGTTGACAGAAGTTTTTGAACTCAGCACTATCGAATTGGGCTCCGTTGTCGGTGATAATGGTATGTGGGAACCTATTGCTATAAAGTGAAGTTCGTGAACACATACTCGCGGGACTCGCGGAAATCTGAATCTGGGCCGTGTGAGGACCTGTCGTAATGGCTGGTCGGTGTAGACTATGATCGGATGGGCCTGAAAGTAAGGATAGAGCTTTCTCGAGGCAATGACGAGGCAATAAGATAGCTTTTCCAACTTCAGATAGTTCCTCTCCACCCAGTCAATTGTTTGCTAATGTAATAGACCGGTCGTTGTATCCGATCCTCCTCCCGAATTAATGCAGCATTGATTGCATTTTCTGAAACTGCTAGATAAATGTATAGTCTCTCATTATCAATCGGCTTTGACAGAATAAGTGGCGTAGCTAGGTGTTGAACCAGTGCTCGGAATGCGCCTTCACACTCCTCGGTCCATTCAAAGTTTCGCTTTCCTTTCCTAATCAGATCGAAGAAGGGAATGCATTTTTTGGTGGATTTGGACATGAATCTGCTCAATGCTGCTACCTTCCCATTGAGGCTTTGCACTTGCTTTATAGTTCTAGGAGTCTCGAGATTCTGAATCGCCTAGATCTTTTTAGGATTGGCTTCAATTCCTCGAGTATTGACAATGAATCCAAGGAACTTTCTGGACGCGACCCCAAAGTGACACTTCAACGGGTTGAGCTTCATTCGGTATTCTCGGAGGATGTTGAACATTGTTTCTAGGTCTCTGACATGATTGAGGGAGAGTCACGACTTTACAAGCATACCATCCACGTACACCTTCATTGTTTTCCCGATCTGGTTGGTGAACATCCGGTTGACTAGCCGTTGGTAAGTTGCTCCAGCATTCGTGAGTCCGAACGACATCAATTTATAGCAATAGAGTCCCAGATCGGTGACAAAGCTGGTGTGCTCCTGATCGGGTAGGTGCATCGGTATCTGATTGTAGCCGGACTATGCGTCCATGAAGGATAAGAGCTCGTGTCCGACCGTTGAATCTACAAGCTGATCAATTCTGGGAAGCAGAAAACTGTCCTTGGGGCATGCTTTATTCAAATATGAGTAGTCTACACAAGTCCTCCACTTCCCGTTAGATTTCCTGACAAGTACCGGGTTGGATACCCACTCTGGATATAATGCATCTCGGATGAACCCGTTCGTCTTGAGTTTATCTACCTCTTTTTTTAGGGCGGTAGATCTCTTTGGATCCATACCGCGCCTTTTCTGTTTGACCGGGACATGCCGTGGGTCAATATTCAATGTATGGCTCACGATGTCTGGTGAGATCCCACACATGTCTGAGTGCGTCCAGGAAAACACTTCGAGGTTTGCCCAGAGAAATTAAACCAATTCCTCTCTCATATATTGGCTTAGCTGAGACCCGACCTTTATCATTCTAGAGTCGGCATCATCATCGATCGGAACGTCGATCGTCAGCTCTGCCGGGGAAGCCTGACTGTCTTTGACTTCCTTTTCATTATCATCATCCCTTAGATCTAGATCCTTTAAGAACTGGTTGTGGCGTCCGGGCCTAGGACCATGCGTTAGCTGTCAATTGTCGGTAAAACAGACACAGAGAGATTCCTCTACGCCCTTGCCCTTCTCTTTTTGCTGTGCCTCCCGCAGCTCAACAACATAATAGGAACGTCCATCCGCCTGATCTCCTTGAACAACTCCAACCCCGTTGTCAGTGGGGAACTTAAGAGTTAAACACCAAGGGGCGATAGCTGCCCTAAATTCAGCTAGGGCTGATCGGCCCATGAAAGCATTATACGGTGAATTGATATCCAACACAATGAACTGTAACATTCGGACTCTCCGGCGCTCTCCAATTTCCAACTCCACCGGTAATTCCACCATCCCAGTGGGTATAGTTGCACTTCCATTGAAGCCATGTATATGAGACGGACATGGCTTAAAGTCCTTTGCTTTCATTTTCATTTGATCATACGCTCGCTTGAGAAGAATATTCACAGAGCTTCCATTGTCCACTAAGATCCTCTTCATCCAAGCAGGACCTATTTGAGCTGATATGACTAGTGCATCAATGGTGGGGGCTTCGACTCTATCTAAGATGATGTCATCTATCATCGTCTTTTGTTGTTTAGCCGGAGCCCCATCATCTAAATTACTGCAACTTTCGAAGCTCCCATGCCTAACCGAGCTGGCATACGACTCCATTTCCTCCAGCTCCGATCAGCTGGATGAGAACCACCACTAACTATGTTAATAACTAACCTCCCACCAGTATGCGCGGGTTCCTTCGGTCTAACCTGATTCTGATTTGATGGGCCCGCACCTCCAGCCTGCGGCGCCCGGATGAATTGTTCCAACTTCCTCTCACGGATTAGCTTCTCAATAATGTCCTGTAAATGGCGACATTCATTGTTATTCTGACCATAACAATCATGGAATCTATAGAATTTTCCAGATTGAATCTGCTTTTCAGACGACTGCTTCGGAGCAGGCTTCTTATATTGGCCAGTTTTACAGGTCTGCAAGTACACATTCTACAAGGATGTATTCAAAGGAGTATAGGTGTCAAACATGGGAGCTTTGCTTCGCGTTCCGCGATTTTGATCTTGCTTCTTACCCTGACTTCCATCGCCTTTCTGCTGATTCTTTTTATTATGTATATTTAACTTCACTTTATGGAAACTCTCACCGGTTTGCTTCACAAAGACGTTACTTTGAATGCCTTCCATACTGGGGCCTGCATCATCCTTCTTCTTGGATTGTTTAGCATCTTCTCTTCTTATGAACTATGCCGCTTTAGAGTAGAAATGGTCCAGCGACATGGGGGGTTTTCCAGCCAACCAGTTGCCAAATTCGGAATCAGGATCGATTCCTTTAGTCAGCACCATCAATATGGAATTATCATTAGGGTTACTAATCTCCACACAAGAGGCATGGAATCTTTCCAGATAATGCCTGAGCGTCTCTCCCGAAGCCTGAGTGACACTGGATAAGGTGTTAACATTCTTAGGTCTTGTGACGCGCATACAAAACCGTTTGACAAAATTCGTAGCTAACTGATCAAAGCATGAAACGGATCGGGGCGGGAGGCTGAGAATATCTGTCTCAAACTTTGGAAGACTCATTCTCTCACGTGGTTGGGCCTATGTGATCGATCCCTGGACGTTTGGGATCGATCCATGATCGATACGCATGAAATTCATATCGATCCAAATTTGGCCTTTTTGGGCCGAGATCGATCATGAACATTCTTGAGGTAGTACACAAGCTCCTGTGAAAATTTGGTGGAATTTGGACTTGTAGACTTTGAGTTATGATCGATACAAGTTTGTGTTTGTAGTGTATTGTTGAGCTCGTATCGATACGATTTGTATCGCTCTTGTTCATATCCATGTTGGCACGTGCCGATCAGATGACGTGGCACTATATTCTAGGATCGATCCACTTCTCATGCCGAGTGACCGAGTCTTCCTCTTGAACGTGCTTCTCTTCATATCGACCTAATATATTCCCTTCGTGTCGATAATTCCCACTCCTATTCATATCGGTATCGGGGATGACTTCGTATCAATGATTCCTAATCCTATTCATATCGATATGTTCTTGAGCATTTCGTATCGATGGAAGAGTGTTGTTTCGTATCGTTTGTGGGATGCATGCTTCGTATCGATCTTTGATCGATCGATACGAATTCTTGAGAGGATGAACGATACGTGTTGTGTATTGGTGGAAACGATACAAAATATCCCTAGGTGATGGATACGAATTGAAGTAGGCATGATGGATACGATCTGATGGGTGCTCGATGGATACGAAGGAGGCTTTCTGAAGGGATGGATACGAGATTGCATGGATATGAATGGTGTTGATTCCCTTGACCTTGATCGATCAATATCTTGAGCATACGAACTCCGATTGACTTGAAATTTGGAATGTTGGCTTTCACAGCTTTGTTAGTCGTGTCATATCAATTGTAGCTCGATCCGGAATCGGGCAAAATTTACCAGTATCCATAATAGACCTGTGTATAACCGACCTTTGCGGACGATCTGTCTTTGTTTTCCAGTTAATATTTTGGTGTCACGGCCTTGACAAAAGGCGGGATAACATTAAGTATTAAAATGTTTTATAAGATAAAATAGTTTGGAAATCAAAATAATTTGAATATTTTAAAGATGGATTTTAAGTAGTTTATATTAAATAATTTATTTGAAAATAGTTTCAAAGTCAAACTAAATTCAATTTCAATTCAAATAAATCCGATTTCGGTTTTGAATTAATTAAATTTCACTTTCAAATATAATTGATTTCAATTTCAATTCCAACTTGAATAAACTTCAATTCAATACTCAATTTAAGATTCAAATCTTTAAAATAATTCAATTTCGAGCTCACTTATTGAAATATCGATTTAAATTACTTTTACTTAGTAATATTTCGAAGTTCGAATAAAAGTCCAAACCTTTAAAACAACCTAATTTCCAAAATTCAAATCATATTTCAGTTATAACTTCAAAATCTCAACTTCGATTAGTTAAACCATTTCTGTTAACAATTTAAATTTCAACATTTTGAGCTCACGTTCGAAAATAATTCAATTTTCTATAAATTTGATTTTTATTTCTTTAAATCAAAATCATTTAAAATCAAATTTTTTAAAATCCTTTAATTGAACCAATTTGGTGTTTGTATATAATTTTCTATCCTATGGCCAAGTGATCAGTTATTTCAATTTAATTCAGGGATGGATATATATCATTTCAATCCAAATCATAGTGTCATAAGTATATATCATTTCAACCTATTTCTTAATTTATTAGAAATAATTCAATTTATAGTTTTATATACTGTAAATAATTTACCAAGTGCTAACAGGATATATATAAAATAAATAAACATCCAATCATCCAAATATCAATCAATTGGTATCCATCACAATCAAACATCCAAACAGTCAAAATAATTCACAAAAATTTCATAGTTATTAATATCGGGTATTTTACTGGAAATTAAATTCCAATTTCAAATTTAACTGTTAGTTTTAATTTTTTTAACAGTTAATTCAAATGATAATTTAGATGACAATTAAATTTATCAAACAGCGATCAATAAACTTATATCACTTCATAATTTCAAATTAAACTAGCAAAAAATGTTCTAGTACTTCGTGAGCGTATGAAACATTCACCTTCGTTCGAATCTGAAAATTCGAATGAAGCAAATTGCAACAAATTTAACTCCATAACGTAGACGACTCTGATACGATTCTAATGCAAAAATCTGCGCGCCAATTCGACCTCGTACGAGCAAGTTACAAATTTTATAAGTTTTCGAGATAAATTTAAAAAAAATTAAATTCTTAATTACTTTGCTTTTAAACTAATTACCATCATTAAGGCTTAACCCTTCTTCTTCAAATTCAAACTGCCACTTACGAAAATCTACTGCTCCCCCATAGCCGATACCTTCCTTCACCTTGTTCTCCCTCCACACTCCGTCGTTCGACCAACGACCACCACCATTTGCTTTCCCTTCACGAAAGCTTCCCGCTCCACTCACATATATACGGTCTGATATCTTCCCCTACATCGCGATTTCTTCCCTCTAACCGAGTTACAGGCGATTATCGGCTCTCCCAAAATGCGAGCGCATCCTCCCAAAACCCCACTCCACCTGTTCCTCGATTTAAGGATCACCGACATACCCATCGAAACCCTAAACGATGACCATCCACTCTAAAAACCCAAACCCTAGACGAAAACAAGCTCTGTAAAACTATTGAGCTGCAAAAAAAAACTTGATCGAACATACCCACCTGCTCACAACGAGGATCCTTCAATCCGAGATCAAGAACCAAGTTCCAGATATTCATTCATTTTTTTTGTTTGTGTCTGAGTAATTTTTTTTTCTTCACTGGTTTCAATTCATTAAACAAGAGAGAGGGAGAAGGTATTTTTTCAAAAAAGGGAGGTGGGTTTGGTCAGAAGTAGGTATGGGTGGCTGAACGAATGTAGGGCGGCTTGAAAAGAAAGGATATGGGCTGAAGTGAAAGAATGTGGGATGCTAGTCCAATCAACATATATATATATATATATATATATATATATGATTTAAAATTCAAAAATATCTAGCTATAATTTTTCGGATCCCATACGAGGTGTGCCGCCTGGCATTCCTAATGTTATACCTCTATCCCGAACGCAATGGAACAAGCCTTGTGTCCTAATTCGATCGTATGTCGAAGATATCTTTTTAAATCGACTATTTAAATTAAATTAAATTAAATTATTTCTATGCATTTCCAGATCGCAAGGCCAAACGACAAGTCCGATCGCTACGAAACTTGAAATCCTTTTATAATCCACTATTATGGATCCGATGAAACTGGTTCCGTCAAAATCCGAGATACTGGCCAAAATGACTAATTTTACTCGTCAATTATAATATAAAATTTCCAATTTCTAATTATTCACTTTTAAACCCAATTTTAAATGTCAACAATCTTCATTCGTATTTACGTAAAATTTAAATCAATTTTCGATATCATTTTCGTTCACATTAATTCAAGATTCAATTATTTAAATAACTTCAATATTAAATTTAAACAATTTAATTATCCAATAAATCAACATATTTCAATATAAGTTAGTTAACTTAAAAAATTTAATTTTTAAAACAAATTCAAATAATAGAACAACTATTCCCATTTCATAATAAGTCAACATTCATTCTTCAATTCCAACTATTGATTATAAACACATTCAATATATAGAATTTCATTTTAATATTTGTTATCGCCAAAACCTCAGAATTGCTTATTTCAAAATTTTATCCAAATTTAAATTCAATAAATTACATAAATAAACATTAAAAGTTTTTATTTCTAACCGTTTCTACTCAATAATTATATTAAATTTAATAATTTAAAATAGTTAAAAATCCAGTTGGATCCCTCCAACCTGTAACCTACAACAAATATACAAATGAGAAAATATGTACAATGTCTGCTTCGAGACAGACGCGCATACAAAGGGTCATCCGCTCATACACGGGAACGTATAGGGTCTCATCTGCTCCAATCGACAGGAATATATCCAACTACTAACTACTATAGCATAACATCCAAACATCCAATATACATACATACATACATACATACATATAACATCCAACATTCGTCAAAACAGCATAATAAAAATATTGCCACTTATATAAAAATATAAGCGAGACAGAGAGAGTGAGTTTTACTCACTTTGCTTGCAGTCGTCGCAATAGCGATTCGTTTGGATTAAAATTAAACGAGCATTTAATTTAACCCAAAATTGCTGCTAGCTCCAAATCTTTCCAAACTAGCTCTATAGCGTAGTACTTTCACATACGAACCCAACGCAATTCGTTACGTGCGAATCGGACCTCGTATGAAGAAGTTATGAATTAATAACCATTCGAGCAATTAATTATATAATTAACTTAACTTAATTATAAAAAAATTAAATTCCTCCTTCGTTCCAACTCCCCCAGGAATATACGTGCTCGCCTAAACCCATACGCGCACGCTAACCCTTGATCGTCGCTCCTCCATTGCTCGTCTATTCGACAATCAGATAATGCCATCACGTCGACCATGCTCTAGTGCACCATCGCCTAAAACCCCGTTACGCTCGGTCGCCCCCAAGCCCAGCAAAACGCCACGACACGTGTGACCTTCATGCCCAGATCCAGGACAATCTACCACGTAATTTTCGATCACAACCGTTGATAATGAAGATCCCGCGAAGCTCTACAATATTGCTTTAGAAAGTTACTGATAATAGTGGACGGATTGAGAGAAAAATGAGGAAGAACATTCGAGCTTTCTTGGCGGTTGAATCGTATGTGGCGGCTGCTCTATTAGGTTTAGGGTTTTGTGAATTTTGGACATCTATTTATAGGCAATATAAATCACTATTCACCCGAAAACTTTTCGAACTCCAAACGAAGCGTGCCGCCTAGTGTTCATAATGTTTTTCCCTTATTTCGAGCATAATGGAATATATATCGAGAGCCAATTCCATCGTATTTGAAAGATAGGTTTTCGAATCGAATTATTTTAATTAAATTTACTTAAATAAATTTATATGCATTTCAGCTTCGCACGACCAAACCGTAAGTCCGATCGCTACGAAATTTGGAATCCTACAATAACATACTATTACGGATCCAATGAAACTGTTTTTGTCCAATTCTAAGACAGTGTCTTGAATGGCTATTTTTACACGTCAAATTAAATTATAAAATTTCCGTTTTCAGTTTATTCACTTTTAATTCCATTTTAAAAGTTTACTAACTCCATTCTAATTCAAATAGAATTTAAATCAACTTTAGAAATCATTTTTATTCACATACGATTCCAGATTCAATTATTTAAATGATTTTAACTTATTAAATTTACTTTTCAATATTAAAAATCAATTAAATATTCCAAATTCGAACGATCGAAAAACTGGATCGTTACATACTTTACTTTTAAAAGAATTTCGTCCCTGAAATTACTAAATTAGAAAAATGATACAACTCCATTAACTTTTCAAAACAAATTTAGTTGAAATGGAATACCAAATTCTTTTAAGTGTTTAAGTTTCCAACATCAATTACTCACAACTTCGTTATTACACTTCTAAGTCTTTTCCTTCATTCTTAGTTACTAACTAATACCATTTCAAAAATCAACTAATATCATTTCTTATTATAACTCAAAATAAAATTTCAATTATAAATTTTTTTCCAAATTCTCAAAAAATTTCTAACGCCTTAAATTTTCAAAAAAATTCACCAGAGTCTCCTTTGCGCGGTTCGATCGTAGTAAAATCACAATATATATATATATATATCACAAATATACATCTCATCTCAATGATGAGGCATCCCGTAGGGAAAATATATAAAAGTACGATATGTAATCCGAGATATGTATCTTATATATATTTAGCGAGCATATATAAGCAATATAGCACGAAAGCGAGCTCCAAATGCAAAGCAACGCCGTCCGTACCTACTATACACTCAACAAACAAATGAGAACAAGTATATAGAAAATAATATCAATATATAACATATCTAATACAACAATATATACAAATAAAACACATGCCACATGAGAAGTCACCAAACACTAACATCCATCCAATATAACCAAATCAATATACATTCATTTCTCATTAATATTCATTGAATTGGTTTTCAATTTATTCACATTCGATTCATTAACATTGTATTTTACTAACTCAATATATTTAACTTTACTTAAGTTAAAATTTTAATTTCATATCTCAGTTTAAATTTTCTTTTTCAATACATGCCATTTTCAATTTATAAGTTCAAAAACTCATTTTCTCATATTTATCAAATCATACTTTAGATTTTAAAATCGAACTTGTTTTATAAAAAAAAAATCTAAAATTCATTAGTAAATTACTAAAGTAGCAAATCCATCACTTAGAAACTCGAAAATGAATACTGATGATGCTGTAGTCACCACCCGAATTATTTCCCAGTGACTGTAGCAAATTCAGTGCTTTTATATTCTTTTAAATTCTTTCTATTATTTATAAATCACATTCATAAATTTATACTTATATAATTTCTCTTATTTCACTTTTCTTATATAAGACCATTTCAATTTTTTGTTTATCTTTGTTTAGAATGATAATGATAACATCTTTTATTTAGACACAACAAATAACAAATGATAATAATCAAATATTACCATTCGTTAACAACCAACAAATCATCTAACTATAATATTTTCTGAAAGACTATTTTTTATATAGGAAATATAATCAAGGTAAAATTATTTTATTTACCCAATTCAAAAACAATATCATGTCAGTTTGCTTGCTCAAGTGTTTTGAAATCCCAACCGATGACGTTAACCAGACGCATCGACCAGAACCCAAAATTCAAACTTAATAAATCAAACAACCCAATATAAAATATTTTTATATCAATAACAAATACGCACACACACACACACACACACATATATATATATATATACACTTAGACTCATTCTATGGTATTACCAACCATATCTATAATGAGTACCCATCAAAGCCTAGGTTTATCACTAAACCCAAAGCTCTGATACCACGATGTGACGACTCGCAAATCCGTACCCTTTGAATCGACAATAAACCACACATGTCCGACCCAAAAAGCATAGAATGACAGAAAGTCATGAGAAAGAAGAGAGACGGTGAGAAGAAAGAAAGAAGAGAGAAGAAGAGAAGAGAAGAAGAAGAGTGAAACATAACCATAACAATACAGAATCTCACATCGCAGCGGAATAACATATAATATAGATGAATAATCTTTACAAAAGAGAAACTGTAATATACATACATCAATTAGAGTACACAAAAAATAATTATCAGCTTGTCCTCACAAATGTTGATAATTTACAACAAAAATGCAACAAAAAATAAACAGATACGTGTATACGATATGAAGATCTCCAGCTTGTCTACTGAAGCTCCAAAAGCACCAAAATCTGAACTTGTAAATATACTCGGTCTGACCCGAGCATTGAAAGGGAAGAATGCCCGGAATAGTCTGGTAAACTAGCATGAGAAAACACATCTCAACTGAATTTATTTTAAAGTTTGTAAAAGCGTTCTTTTATCAAAACAAAGGTATCTCGTAAGACACGCCTATACATAAACATGGATGAGTTTTTCCCTTACGATAACCAAAACATTTCATATCAAATTCTCTTATATTATAATAGTGTCTATTGCACAAATAATAATCAATCATAGCTGAAATTATTACATTATTAAATCCCAGCATAATAGGTTTATAAATAAAATGGCACGCACGTAGTGGATATTGGATTCCATACAAATGACTAGGTAAGGGACTACCTTCTGTACAGTACACATCTAGATGGATGCACCGGCCTACCCCTTCCTGGATAGTACCGAATATGTCATCACCCCGGTTGTTACCGACTTTTAATGGGTACCCGGGTCATACATTCACCACTTATTTAGATATGTGTAGAGTAAATCTAGAAGGATGATGACATCTCCTAATGGGAGTGACCCACATAGCCTTGCTGCTTCTACCCTGTTTTAGTCATTTCCTTGGGTGTGAGGCCAAAAGAGGTATCGTATACCTTTCACATATCACATATTACATCACCTTTGAATGCCACATTGTCATTTCCGTTGACTACTAATTGTCTTCCACAAAAATACAACCCTTGAGCTTGTATGTCTCAAGAGGGTGTTAAGCTAAGAGAAGTTGCCTTCTCCGCCACCACAGATGTATGTTTGTAAAAACAAACGTACGTAATCTTAGAAATGCAATGTTAGACATCCATCCATTCAAGTTGTCTAAGAACAGAACAAACCGAAGGTACTTTCATACCACATCCTATTGGGAAATCCCTAGGATTAGTAGCGAATAGTCCTTGCATTGGATATTTCAAAACGAAGAGACTACTGCAACTATATGTATATTGGATTTTAACCCCAAATGATCAACAAATAGTCCTTCACTATGAAAATCCTAAATATCAATATCATCAACAAACCTGCACAATCGTCGCATATAGGTTGGTCCGAAGTGGATTTCGGATAAACCAATCCCGGTCTCTTCGCACCAACAACGCAAAAGCGTTACTCAACCTCATACAGAAACCAAGTCTTGTAGACTTATCATGTTTCCAACTTTCAACTTGCTATCCTTCGGCCAAGAAGGAAGCTCGATATATAGAAGTAATCACTCTGCACTACTCGAATCAACATCCTTTACACCAAATGATAATCAAGCCTACAAAGATGGCTACGTACTAAGTGTATGACTAAATAGTTTCCACATCAAGTCGAGAAACTAAAATGGCCAAAAATATAATTTAGCACTTAAACAATCACTAGGCCCGATTTATTAATCTTTTATTTATTAAATCACTTTTCCAAATTTATTACTTCAAATTATCTTTAAAAAAGATATATTCTCAAAACCATTTCAATATTTCAATATTTGGAAAACATTTCATAACTTATTTTAATAATAAGTTAATTCACAACTTATTGTATTTTCAAACTATTTAAACTCCATTTTGAAATATCACTTTCCAAAACATTCATTTTTAGGATTTTTCACTTTAAAAAATGAATATATTTCTTTTTATAAAAATCCATATTTTGCTTATCAAATTAAATTGATTTCACATTTATAAAATAGTGTTTATAATTCACATTTCTATTTTATAAAAACTTCCATTTATAAAATTCCTTTATTAACCAATTTCCCGTTTATCTCATTTATATATCAAAATCCCATTATAAGCTTATTTACTTATAAATCTCTTTATTTACACATTCATTCTTTTGTAATCTCATTATTTATAAACTCCATTGTAAATTCATTTCTAAATTTCAATTGCAAATTCATTTACAAATTTAATTACAATTCCACTTCTAATGTTTATAAAAATCCATTTCATTAAATCTCTTTATTAATAGCATTCCTTTATAAACTTTCATTTTAACACTTATAAAACTCGTTTATAATTCCATTACTTTTATTTATAAAATATCAATTTTATAAACCTCATATATAAACCATTTATAATAAGTTCAAAATTCTCAGTTTAACTTATTTTACAAAATAGTTAACTTCTTATTTCACAAAAACATAATTTTTATAACATAAAAATTATAACTTTTTATTCATTTAAAATAAATTCATTTCTTTAACAATTCAAAAATTATTAAAACATATATATTTTCAAAATCACTTTGAAATCCTTTTTAAATTGAATCATCATTTTAATATTTTAAATTTCCAAAAATATGGGCCAATGCTGCAAAAGTACTAAATAAGGGGATTCACATCAATAGTAGCAATCATGGCATCCATCACATCGAATATCACATAATACAACATATATAACAATATTTATAAATAGAAATCAACAATGGTGAGAAATCCAGTTGGATCCCTGTAACCTACAACAAATACACATATGAGAAAATATGTACAATATCTGCTTCGAGGCAAACGCGCATACAAAGGGTCATCCGCTCATACATGGAAATGTATAGGGTCTCATCTGCTCCAATCGATAGGAATATATCCAACTACTAACTACTATAGAATAACATCCAAACATCCAACACACACACACATAGATATATATATATATATATATATAACATCAAATAGTCATCAAAACAGCATAATAAAAATATTCCCACTAATATAAAAATATAAGCGAGACAGGGAGAGTGAGTTTTACTCACTTTGCTTGCAGTCGCCGCAATAGCGATTCGTTTGGATTAAAATTAAATGAGCGTTTAATTTAACCCAAAATTGCTGCTAGCTCCAAATCTATCCAAACCAGCTCCATAGCGTAGTATTTTCAGATACGAACCCAATGCAATTTGTTTCATGCGAATCGGACCTCGTATGAAGAAGTCATGAATTAATAACCATTCGAGTAATTAATTATATAATTAACTTAACTTAATTATAAAAAAATTAAACCTTCCTTCTTTGTTCTAACCACTCCAAGAATATACGTGCTCGCCTAAACCCATACGCGCACGCTAGCCCTTGATTGCCGCTCCTCCATTGCTCGTCTATTCGACGATCAAACATTGCCATCACGTCGACCATGCTCCAGCGCACCATCCCCCAAAACCCCATTACGCTCGGTCGCCCCCAAGCCCAACAAAACGGCATGAAATGCGTGACCTTCATGGCCAGATCCATGGCAATCCACCATGTAATTTTCGATCACAACTGTTGATAATGAAGGTCTCGCGAAGATCTATAATATTGCTTTAGAAAGTTTTTGATAATAGTGGACGGATTGAGAGAAAAATGAGGATGAATGTTCGAGCTTTCTTGGCCGTTGAATCGTATGTGGCGGCTGCTCTATCAGGTTTAGGGTTTTGTGAATTTTGGTCATCTATTTATAGGTAATATAAATCACTATTCACCTGGAAAATTTTCAAACTCCAAACGAAGCGTGCCGCTAGGCGTTCATAATGTTTTACCCCTATTCCGAGCACAATGGAATATATATCGGGAGCTAATTCCATCGTATTTGGAAGATAGGTTTTCGAATTGAATTATTTTAATTAAATTTACTTAAATAAATTTCTATGCGTTTCAGCTTCGCACGACCAAACTGTAAGTCCGATCGCAAGAAATTTGGAATCCTACAATAACATACTATTAGGGATCCAATGAAACTGGTTTAGTCCAATTCTGAGACAGTGTCCTGAATGGCTATTTTTACACGTCAAATTAAATTATAAAATTTCTGTTTTCAGTTTATTCACTTTTAATTCAATTTTAAAAGTTTACTAACTCCATTCTAATTCAAATAGAATTTAAATCAACTTTAGAAATCATTTTTATTCACATACGATTCCAGATTCAATTATTTAAACGATTTAACTTATTAAATTTACTTTTAAATATTTAAAATCAGTTAAATATTCCAAATTCGAATGACTGAAAAACTGGGTCGTTACACTCCATATACCCGGCCGAACGTTGGTTCAGTTCCTCCATTTGCACTGCTCGGAGGCGGTCCTGCTCCTATAACTGTGCAATCTGCTGTCGAGGCTCATTAATCTTAGCATTGTCCTGAGCCTTTTGATAGGCCTTTTGTAAGGTCAGAGCCTACAAAACAAGTCGAAATATGTTTAAGTTATTGCGTAACTTTTATAAAAATTAAGCAATTTTTACAACTTAGTTAATTTTTATAAATTACCCAATGATTGCTGTAGCCATAACGCCTATTTCTCTGTGTCGGGTCCATAATGGAGTCAAAGATAGCGTCTTCCTCATCAGTGGTCAACTACTCCCGCCCGAATGCTCAAGCATCTGCACACGTGCTTGCATAAATCTTTCTTGCAACGCAAAATTAAATACAAGTAAATATTACATGACATTATTATAATATTTTATAACTAATTAATTAAAATGATCGTTATTAATAACTTATAACTTAAAATATTCTTACATGTGCGGCGTATGCTTTATCATCCTCATGCCAGACATACGTCACCGACCCCTCGTCGTCGGTCTGCCTAACGGCATGAGTATGTGCAAAATACGTCCATATGCAAGACAGGAGCCACACGCGCTCTTTCTTGCAATAATTGGTGTATATTACTGTAACAACCCGCATATTTATCGATTTTTTATTTAAATATTTCATCGTTAGTCGGATTTTAGTCCGAAAAGCTACTTTTTGCAAACAGTCGAATTAGGACTCGAGACCACTTCCATTGAGTTTAAAATGTCGTTTGCGACCTTTTTGAGTATAAACTTCAATATGTTTGGAGTTAGTGGAATTTTGCTACTTTTTCACTTTGGGTTTGGGTTTGTGTTTCAGCCCATCAACCTTCTAATATCCAAACTGAACCCCTCTCCTTTCATACACTTTCTTTTCCTAATACTTTCAGCTCTAAAGAGAATAATGGGGGAAAAGATTGGAAATTAGAATGCCCAAGACCTAGTTCCTCTTGCAAACTCAAGTTCTAGCTCCAAATTCGAAGAGAAGCTATTGGTAAGCATCCTCTTCTTCTTCTCCAACTCTTTCTCTTATCAATTTCAGAAATTTCCTAAACCTAACTTAGGAAATGTTTCTCTTTTAAGCTTAGATTCAAGCTTGTTGAGTTGGAATTGAAGAGTGATCGTCCTTGTCTTGCTCTATAGCTTCCTCTTCATTGTTTTTGTGTAAAAGGTGAGATTTTTATCTCACATCTTAGTCTATGATTATCTTTGAGTGTTAGGCATGAATTCCTAACTCTCATTCATGTGCATTTGCTTTGATTCGGATTGGTTTTGAGAATATTTCAATTTTTGGTGTTTCGCAGTTAAATCCTTAAAAAATCATTGCTATGGTGTTTGATCATGTTTTTAGTGTGCATCGAAGAGTCTATAAGGCTGGGTTGTCGCTTGGCATAAATCCCTAGTCTTCGTCGCTCGTCCGATCGCTTCCATTTTGGATTTTCGCCCTTTTTGGGCTAGGCTGATTTTTGCCTACCAGGAAATTTCAGACGTCTGGATAGAATTTCAGACGTCTGGATTCAAATTCAGACGTCTGGTTGGAAAATCCAGACGTTTGGAATTGGTCCCTGGAAAACGCAAAAAGGCAGAGACAAAATTCAGACGTCTGGAAATCCATCCAGACGTCTGGTTAGGGTTCAGACGTCTGGTTTGAAATTTCAGACGTCTGAAATGTGCAGTTTTGCCTATTTTGGGCCAGAACTTAGGGCCAGACGTCTGGATCAATCCCCCAGACGTCTAGAACTGTTCTCATAGCCTATTTTGGGCTGTTTTGAGTTGAATTTCCATTGTTTATCGATTTTTGTTGATCCGACTTATTGTCATCAATTATTATCGACTTTGATGACCTTTTCTTCGGGATTTTTGGAACGTCCATTTTGATGGATTTGGTATCGATTTCTTTGGATTTTATTCACGTCTTCGAATGTGAATTTTTTATGATTGATTGTTTCTACAATCATTTCTATGATTTGTCACTTCTAAATACAAAGGTTTCTATACTAGTAGTAAATATTCAAACTCTTTTACAAAGATGATTTCAACTCTATTTTTAATACAAAGCTCCTTCATAAAACCGTTTTCTAATCTATTAATATATATAAACCTTTACCTCATTCGTATGAGAAAATATAATTAAACGGCTTAGCAAAACAAGTGGTATGAAACGCTTGTGTTTACTTCGTCGGTTAATTTTTGGACTTGTTCGATTGAATCTCTTGTGACAATATTCTAGTGGAGATCTACAATCTGTTCGTAAATATTTGAGTTAAGCAAGTGGTTATGGGACATGAAGCTAAACTCTTATATTTACTAGCTTAGTGTAATCAACACTTCTTGATGATCGATGATGATCATTTTATGGTTTATACTAGCAATGTGCGATGTCTCTTTGATTCGGTTCATCGGACGTTACGCTGTACGACGTCGTTGTTCCGTTTTATCGTGATTCGGTTCATCGGAAGTTACGCTGTACGACGTCGTTGTTCCGTTTTATTGTGATTAGGTTCATCGGACGTTACGCTGTACGACGTCGTTGTTCCATTTTACTATGTGTTGGTTCATCGGATGTTACGCTGTACGACATCGTTGTTCCTATTTATTGTTTCTCTGGTTCATCGGACGTTACGCTGTACGACATCGTTGTTCCTATTTATTGTTTCTCTGGTTCATCGGACGTTACGCTGTACGGCGTCGTTGTTCCTATTTATTGTTTCTCTGGTTCATCGGACGTTACGATGTACGACGTCGTTGTTCCTATTTATTGTTTCTCTGGTTCATCGGACGTTACGCTGTACGACGTCGTTGTTCCTATTTATTGTTTCTCTGGTTCATCGGACGTTACGCTGTACGACGTCGTTGTTCCTATTTATTGTTTCTCTGGTTCATCGGACGTTACGCTGTACGACGTCGTTGTTCCTATTTATTGTTTCTCTGGTTCATCGGAGGTTACGCTGTACGACGTCGTTGTTCCTATTTATTGTTTCTCTGGTTCATCGGACGTTATGCTGTACGACGTCGTTGTTCCTATTTATTGTTTCTCTGGTTCATCGGACGTTACGCTATACGACGTCGTTGTTCCTATTTATTGTTTCTCTGGTTCATCGGACGTTACGCTGTACGATGTCGTTGTTCCTATTTATTGTTTCTCTGGATCATCGGACGTTACGCTGTACGACGTCGTTGCTTCGGATTATTTGATTTCTGGATTTCTAATGGTTGATTTCTGGAATTTATGTTTCACCAACTTTTACAATTGGCATTAATATGTATGTCATTATTGTGGCTTGGTGAATTAAATAAAGAATATGATATTCTTTTAATCTTTGAGAAGATTCTTGTGATATTGATTAATCTCTGGATTGATTTTCGATTAGATACTTATCACAGTATGACTTTATGGTTATCATACGTTTTGGTCATATCTCTTATTCTATATCATTTTATCTGATAATTATAGCTAGACTGATCCGTTTATTATTTTCTTCTTAAGTAATACTCGGGTCAGACTGAGATTTTACAGGTGCTTCCTCATGACTTCTTATCTGGAGCCATCTTCTGACTTTTGGCTAACTACTCTAGTTTAGTAGTTTTTGTTGTATACATTTGAGATTTAGACTCCTTGATGTATACATATTCTATTGTCTTGCACTTGTACCTATTCTTTTGTGTTATTGTGGATCTTATTTGACCACTACTCTGATGTACACTTTCATGTGTTATATTCATATCTATTTCCGCCTTTGTGATATGAATTGTCTGTGACTGATTTGTGTTATGTTTATTTCTATATTTGTTTCCGACGTCCATATAGACACTGTGTAGTAGCTTTGAGTTTGTATCGGTATGTTGGATTTCCTCTTGAGATGAAAAGTTATATTTTTTATCTGGCATATCGGTACTCGCACAAAGCAATTATACAGATGGTCGCTCCTCAACAACCTTATTCTCCGTGCTAGTTGACGGCATTACCTCGTAGTGTCCTTGGCTAGCGTGGGTATAGAGGTGGGGCGTCACAGCTTGGTATCAGAGCCAAACTTCGGAACAATGTAGAATAATCTAGCAAGGATCATTGTCCTAAGTCTATCTTAGGAATCGTGCCATAGGATTTGGTTCGAGTTTTCGTACCATTCTATCCTATTTTCTTTTGTGATGCCTTGTTTTATCAATCAAGGTTATTTGATATTCATTTTGAGAATAACCTTTTTCCTCTTATTTATTTCTTTCTTAGAGAAGAGAAATGGTTAGACCTGGCCGTCCCAGTGCCGGTCAATCTAGTGCTACTCCTCAGGAGGGAGTATTTATGTCTGCCCAGCAGCTTCTTGATCTTGTAAAGAATGCTCAAGCAGCCGGACCCGTTCCAGTGCCTACTCATCCTAGATCCGGTTTTGCACGCTTGTGTAGAGATTACACCGATTTGGGTGGAAGGCTATTCTGGGGATCCAAGAGTGTTATTGAAATTCAAGCTTGGCTCAAAACATGCGATCGCATCTTTTCTCGCATGAACCTTATTGATCTCCACCGAGTCCAAGTGGCTTCTAGCATGCTCCAAGAAAGAGCATTGGATTGGTATGAGCTTCTTATTTCTGAAATCGTTGAAGCGAATCTCACTTGGGAGAAATTCCGGGAGAGATTCGAATTGAAATTTGTGCCGGAGGCTGAAAAAGTAACCTTGGCCCGGCGTTTTATCGACCTTGTTCAAGGTGAATCTTCTGTGACGGACTACGTCGCATCTTTCGAATCTCTTTCCAAATACGGGGTTGAATACATTAACACCCCATTGAAGAAGAACCAGAGATTTGTCTATGGCTTGAATAAGAATCTTAAGAAGCCATTACTTCTGAAACTCGAGGTTTCATTTGATCAGCTTATTGATATCGCTCTTCGTCTTGAAGAGGCCGGTAGAGAGAGTAATGTTGAAGTTGTGAGTGCAAAACAGAACTTCAACGACAACATGAAGAGGCCAATTAAGTTCAAAGGCCCCAATCCAATTCCCGTCAAGAAAGGGAAGCAAGAATCTTCGGTAGCAAAGACTCCTACCTCTAGTCGTGGACGATGCTACAATTGTGGCCTTACGGACCACTATGCAAATGAGTGCCCGAAACCATTTTTCTGTCGTTATTGCAAAGGTTCGGGACATCTTTTATCTTCATGCCCCAAACTTCCGAACAAGAGAGAGGGAAAGCTAAATGTTGTTCAAGCCCCTAGTGACACTTCTCTTGGTCAAGGTATCCATTCTATCCTTGATGACATTTATTTTGTGATTGTCTTATTCGAGTTCTTTTTGATATGGGTTTCATCTCATCATTTTTATATCAAAAGAACTTGTGATTCTTTTTCTTTAGACATTTCTAGGCTTGAGGACTTCTTTGAGGATTGTGAATCCGGATTGGTGGATCCGCAACACCCAATTTGCTTTTTATTGATGTCGAAATTATTTTATGTGATTTTTCTTTCCGAACCGATTTTTTACTTATGCTTTGGAATTGACTTTTGTAAGGATTGGCTTAATTACTATGAAGCCATATCCTTTGTCCCGTGTGGAATATTCATCTTCGACATTTTCAATCTGTTAAGCAGATTTCTGATTTTTCCTTTGTGATTTTGATTCCAATTTGATGGCATCATTTTATTCTTTAAGCTCACATGATGAGGAAAGTGTTATTTCTCTCATTCATGTAGTTTGAGAATTTTCCGCTATTTTTGAGCTTGTCTTAGGATTATCACCTAAGAAAATCTTTTGAAAGGTGTTAAGGTATTTTCAACTCGACCTTGCCACCGATTTTCATTTGCTACGAGTTGCGGGAGTTAGCATTCCATTTACCGCATTCCGCACTCGTTATGATTCTTATGAATGACTTATTATGTCATTCCGTTTGTCCAGCTTATTTCATCCATTTTATGAATCGAGTATTCTACGATCTCGATGACTCCATTCTTGTATATATTGATTTTGGATGAAAATAGAAATTTAAAATTTTGCAAATCTTTTTCATAAGATTTATTTATAAGTACAATTTGATTTTGCTCTTAAACGAGCAAAGAATATTCTTAAAACTTCTAAGAGATATTTTTATCATATGGAAGATGGTTTTGTGATTGTATTGCCCATTGAGTGCTTTAAGAATTCTGGTCGATGCGCTTGATCAACGTTATCGATAGGAATCTCCTAAACGCTTTGATGAGACAATTTGACACAATAATTTGACTTGTAAAAATGTAAGTTTTTCTAGAAAGATTATTACATAAAGATAAATGTAATTTTGAAAGTTTTAGCTTTTCGGGAAAGAAGATTATTTAAAATAAATTCTTTCTTTTCGATACTCTTATTCTTGTGATTCCCGAAGGGGAACCAAGACTTTATCTTTTGTACCAATGCTAATCGTATTGGTTTATATGCCGTTCTCTTGCGAAAGAGAACGTGCTATCTCTTGTGCTTCTAAATCATTAAAGTCGATCGAGACTAGGTATGCCACTCATGATCTAGTGCTCACGGCTGTTGATTTCATTTTTAGAGTTTGGCATCATTGTGTTTGGGTGCGAAATTTGTTCTTTGCCCTGATCATAAATCTTGGGAATATTTATTTTCTCATAAGGAACTTAATATTGGATCGAGTTCCTTGCATCTAATGATCTCGATATTCTTTGTATATTCCCAAAAAGGGGAATTGTGTTGCCAATGCACTTTGTTATAAGCAACAAGTGGTCATTTCTTTGATGATGTCCGTATGGAATGCCAAGTTCATCGGACGTTTCGATATACTTCATTTTATTGAGCTTTATCTCATTTCTTTTATGGATTAGCGTCCGATGTTCTTTTATGGTGTTCGGTTCATTTGACGTACCGTTTGCACTACGTCGATGTTCTGAATTATTTGAGCTTTGGTTCATCTGGCGTACCGTTATTGTACTACGCCGTTGTTCCAAATTATTCGAGTTTCTCGTTTCATTGGACGTACCGTTTGCACTGCGTCAATGTTCCAAATTGTTTTGTATTTCGATTCACCTGATGTACCGTTTCTACTACATCGATGTCTCGACTTTCCGGTTCATTAGACGTACCGTTTGCACTACGTCAATGTTCCAAATTGTTTGAGAGTTTTCATGCTCCCGCTTGGGATTGGACATCCTTTTCTTGTGATTTCTGGATTTCTAATTACTGATTTCTGGGATTTATGTTTCACCACCTTTTTCAGTTGGCATTGATATGTATGTCATTTATTGTGGCTTGGTGAATTAAATTAAAAATATGACATTCTTTTTAATCTTTGAGAAGATTCTTGTGATATTGATTAATCTCTTGTTGATTTTCAATTACGTACTTATCACAGTATGACTTTATGGTTATCATACGTTTTGGTCATATCTCTTATTCTATATCATTTTATCTGATAATTATAGCTAGACTGATCCGTTTATTATTTTCTTCTTAAATAATACTCGGGTCAGACTGAGATTTTACAGGTGCTTCCTCATGACTTCTTATCTGGAGCCATCTTCTGACTTTTGGCTAACTACTCTAGTTTAGTAGTTTTTGTTGTATACATTTGAGATTTAGACTCCTTGATGTATACATATTCTATTGTCTTGCACTTGTACCTATTCTTTTGTGTTATTGAGGATCTTATTTGACCACTACTCTGATGTACACTTTCATGTGTTATATTCATATCTATTTCCGCCTTTGTGATATGATTTGTCTGTGACTGATTTGTGTTATGTTTATTTCTATGTTTGTTTCCGAAGATTATATATATAGCCACCGTGTGATAGCTTTGTGTTTGTATCGGTATGTCAGATTTCCTCCTTAAAAGATATGCATTCTATTCTATCTGACATATCGGTGCTCGCACAAAGAAGTTACATGGATGGTCGCTCCTCAACAGCCTTATTCTCCGCGCAAGTTGACGGCATTACCCCGTAGTGTCCTTGGCTAGCGTGGGTATAGAGGTGGGGCGTCACAGCTTGGTATCAAAGCCAGGTTTCGATCCTGGGACCTGTGGGTTATGGGCCCACCATGCTTCCGCTGCGCAACTTTGATGATGTTTTTGTACTACGTCGATGTTCATTGGATGTACCGTTTTTGTACTACGTCGATGTTTGGAGTTATTCGTGTTTCCAGTTTCTCGGGTGTATTGTTATTGTATTACGCCGTTGCCCCGGCTCTATTTTCTGTTATTCATGACGTTTTCCACGTATTTCAACTACGGAAATGCCATTGGGATTTCAATTTTTATTCTTGAGCCCGGTGTTATTGAGAAAATTGAAGTTTCACCAGATTTGACTTATGAGCAACATTCTATTCGCATCATTTCTTCGAGGGTTGAGTGCCTTCGAAATATAGATGTTCTTCTTGTGAAAGTCCGATGGTTCTCAAATCCTAAGGATTTCTCTGGGGAATCCAGAGAATTCATCGAGCAAACACGTTCGGGCTAACTCTTTCGCGCTCTTTATGGTGAACTTCTTATTTCAAATTTTCTTTTGTGTTGATATGCTTCTATGGTTGTTACTCTTTACTTTCTTCTTAAGTATGGCGAGGACGCAATTTCTTTAAGGAGGGGAGTCTGTAACAACCCGCATATTTATCGATTTTATATTTAAATATTTTATTTAAATATTTCATCGTTAGTCGGATTTTAGTCCGAAAAGCTACTTTTTGCAAACAGTCGAATTAGGACTCGAGACCACTTCCATTGAGTTCAAAATGTCGTTTGCGACCTTTTTGAGTATAAACTTCGATATGTTTGGAGTTAGTGGAATTTTGCTACTTTTTCACTTTGGGTTTGGGTTTGTGTTTCAGCCCATCAACCTTCTAATATCCAAACTGAACCCCTCTCCTTTCATACACTTTCTTTTCCTAATACTTTCAGCTCTAAAGAGAATAATGGGGGAAAAGATTGGAAATTAGAATGCCCAAGACCTAGTTCCTCTTGCAAACTCAAGTTCTAGCTCCAAATTCGAAGAGAAGCTATTGGTAAGCATCCTCTTCTTCTTCTCCAACTCTTTCTCTTATCAATTTCAGAAATTTCCTAAACCTAACTTAGGAAATGTTTCTCTTTTAAGCTTAGATTCAAGCTTGTTGAGTTGGAATTGAAGAGTGATCGTCCTTGTCTTGCTCTATAGCTTCCTCTTCATTGTTTTTGTGTAAAAGGTGAGATTTTTATCTCACATCTTAGTCTATGATTATCTTTGAGTGTTAGGCATGAATTCCTAACTCTCATTCATGTGCATTTGCTTTGATTCGGATTGGTTTTGAGAATATTTCAATTTTTGGTGTTTCGAAGTTAAATCCTTAAAAAATCATTGCTATGGTGTTTGATCATGTTTTTAGTGTGCATCGAAGAGTCTATAAGGCTGGGTTGTCGCTTGGCATAAATCCCTAGTCTTCGTCGCTCGTCCGATCGCTTCCATTTTGGATTTTCGCCCTTTTTGGGCTAGGCTGATTTTTGCCTACCAGGAAATTTTAGACGTCTGGATTCAAATTCAGACGTCTGGTTGGAAAATCCAAACGTCTGGAATTGGTCCCTGGAAAACGCAAAAAGGCAGAGACAAAATTCAGACGTCTGGAAATCCATCCAGACGTCTGGTTAGGGTTCAGACGTCTAGTTTGAAATTTCAGACGTCTGAAATGTGCAATTTTGCCTATTTTGGGCCAGAACTTAGGGCCAGACGTCTGGATCAATCCCCAGACGTCTAGAACTGTTCTCATAGCCTATTTTGGGCTGTTTTGAGTTGAATTTCCATTATTTATCGATTTTTGTTGATCTGACTTATTGTCATCAATTATTATCGACTTTGATGACCTTTTCTTCGGGATTTTTGGAACGTCCATTTTGATGGATTTGGTATCGATTTCTTTGGATTTTATTCACGTCTTCGAATGTGAATTTTTTATGATTGATTGTTTCTACAATCATTTCTATGATTTGTCACTTCTAAATACAAAGGTTTCTATACTAGTAGTAAATATTCAAACTCTTTTACAAAGATGATTTCAACTCTATTTTTAATACAAAGCTCCTTCATAAAACCGTTTTCTAATCTATTAATATATATAAACCTTTACCTCATTCGTATGAGAAAATATAATTAAACGGCTTAGCAAAACAAGTGGTATGAAACGCTTGCGTTTACTTCGTCGGTTAATTTTTGGACTTGTTCGATTGAATCTCTTGTGACAATATTCTAGTGGAGATCTACAATTTGTTCGTAAATATTTGAGTTAAGCAAGTGGTTATGGGACATGAAGCTAAACTCTTATATTTACTAGCTTAGTGTAATCAACACTTCTTGATGATCGATGATGATCATTTTATGGTTTAGACTAGCAATGTGCGATGTCTCTTTGATTCGGTTCATCGGACGTTACGCTGTACGACGTCGTTGTTCCGTTTTATCGTGATTCGGTTCATCGGACGTTACGCTGTACGACGTCGTTGTTCCGTTTTATCGTGATTAGGTTCATCGGACGTTACGCTGTACGACGTCGTTGTTCCATTTTACTATGTGTTGGTTCATCGGATGTTACGCTTTACGACATTGTTGTTCCTATTTATTGTTTCTCTGGTTCATCGGACGTTACGCTGTACGACGTCGTTGTTCCTATTTATTGTTTCTCTGGTTCATCGGACGTTACACTGTACGACGTCGTTGTTCCTATTTATTGTTTCTCTGGTTCATCGGACGTTACGCTGTACGACGCCGTTGTTCCTATTTATTGTTTCTCTGGTTCATCGGACGTTACGCTGTACGACGTCGTTGTTCCTATTTATTGTTTCTCTGGTTCATCGGACGTTACGCTGTACGACGTCGTTGTTCCTATTTATTGTTTCTCTGGTTCATCGGACGTTACGCTGTACGACGTCGTTGTTCCTATTTATTGTTTCTCTAGTTCATCGGACGTTACGCTGTACGACGTCGTTGTTCCTATTTATTGTTTCTCTGGTTCATCGGACGTTACGCTGTACGACGTCGTTGTTCCTATTTATTGTTTCTCTGGTTCATCGGACGTTACGCTGTATGACGTCGTTGTTCCTATTTATTGTTTCTCTGGTTCATCGGACGTTACGTTGTACGACGTCGTTGTTCCTATTTATTGTTTCTCTGGATCATCGGACGTTACGCTGTACGACGTCGTTGCTTCGGATTATTTGATTTTTGGATTTCTAATGGTTGATTTCTGGAATTTATGTTTCACCAACTTTTACAATTGGCATTAATATGTATGTCATTATTGTGGCTTGGTGAATTAAATAAAGAATATGATATTCTTTTAATCTTTGAGAAGATTCTTGTGATATTGATTAATCTCTGGATTGATTTTCGATTAGATACTTATCACAGTATGACTTTATGGTTATCATACGTTTTGGTCATATCTCTTATTCTATATCATTTTATCTGATAATTATAGCTAGACTGATCCGTTATTATTTTCTTCTTAAATAATACTCGGGTCAGACTGAGATTTTACAGGTGCTTCCTCATGACTTCTTATTTGGAGCCATCTTCTGACTTTTGGCTAACTACTCTAGTTTAGTAGTTTTTGTTGTATACATTTGAGATTTAGACTCCTTGATGTATACATATTCTATTGTCTTGCACTTGTACCTATTCTTTTGTGTTATTGTGGATCTTATTTGACCACTACTCTGATGTACACTTTCATGTGTTATATTCATATCTATTTCCGCCTTTGTGATATGAATTGTCTGTGACTGATTTGTGTTATGTTTATTTCTATATTTGTTTCCGAAGTCCATATAGCCACTGTGTAGTAGCTTTGAGTTTGTATCGGTATGTCGGATTTCCTCTTGAGATGAAAAGTTATATTTTTTATCTGGCATATCGGTACTCGCACAAAGCAATTATACAGATGGTCGCTCCTCAACAGCCTTATTCTCCATGCTAGTTGACGGCATTACCTCGTAGTGTCCTTGGCTAGCGTGGGTATAGAGGTGGGGCGTCACAATTATTGTTGTTCATATAAATTTAAACAAAACATGTAATAACTGTTTTTTTAATTGCAATTAATCAATTTACCAGATCCTCGCGATGATGCTGAAATGATTTCGAGCCACCACGGTGTGTGATTGGATTTTTCTACCTGTTCGCCGAGTTCCTGTCCGACTCCGCCTACAAATTAAAAGTTAATATTATATTTTACAGGTATAAATTAAGTATTCTCTACTGAAAAAATTAAGGTGACAGCTGATAGACTTACCCTGAATTCATCGTAACCCCACCATGTGACCCAAGCATCCCATACACTGGCGCCCATCCAGTTTGGCTTCTTCCTGGATTTTCTAATGGTATACATCATATCTCGGTAATTCTTTGCAACTTTGGAGTTCCAATGTCACTGGCAAAGAGCAACATCCTCCTCTTGTAGGTCAACCGCACCTTGTATATATGTTGAAAAAATATAAGTTATACATTTATACTTAGTCAGCAAATTGTAAAGTGATTATATATAATGATATATAATTTTACACTTACCAAGAAGTCCTGCCAGATGCTCTCCCGGACATGCTCTAGGATCCGACTCCATTTCGGCCAGCACGCAGTCCAACGACTCATGTATGCCTACCTAGATATGCTGACCACTATATTTGAAGGCTCAAGCTCAAAACCCTTGCATTAAATATGATGCAGACAAATCATGACTAATATATCATACATAATATTTATAATGTTGAAGTAAATTTAATACTTAAAAGCCATCTGTTTTCGGTAGCAATCAAAACACCGTACGCGGCGCCTCTTGTGACGGGCCGCTGCCATCACCTCTGCAGCGAACGGTCCCTCTCTGAGACGAATAGGGGGAAATGGACAGCGATGAACTCCACCGCCTAAAGAAAGACATCTTTAATACATGTCATATACATATTATTTTATTATGGCAGAACATATCATTCAATTATGAGTAAACAGATCAAGATTTAACATCAGTAATCACATATAACATACAAAAAGTGTAATATCAATACTCCCATAAATTACCTTTTTTCAACATGTATACTATTAAATCAGTCCTCGTCGTTTTCTAATTCAGACTCGGTCTCGTACTCTATATTGTTTTCCACTATGGTCTCAAATGCTTCTACTAATGCATTTGATTCATTATTTAGAGGTCCATAATCGGTTTGATCATTTGTTACTGTAATTTAGACATTTTCCTCGATATCCGCTTAGTACGCTTGTTTGTTTTGAATATTCTTTCCATCAAATGTAAATTTTGCCTTCATTTTAAAAACTGCCGACCAATCTGCTTTACTCTTTTTAGAGATGGATAAGGAACATAATAAACTTATAGGGCTTGTTTTGCAAGAATAAACGGATCGTACTTATGATAACATGATGTATGCTTTATTTCAATAACATTATATTTTTGGTGCACGTTGATTCCAGAACCTGGAACATTACTGAACCAGTTGCATCTAAACAAATAAACTTCTTCCGCTGGTCTGGTGAAATATGTTAATTGCAAAACCTGAGTTAACTTGCTATAAAAATCATTTATGTGATCATTTGGATCATCACTACCTTTAAGATATACACCGGTATTGTTAGTTAATTTTTCAGCCCCATATTCTTTGGTGTTGAATTTGTATCCAGGATATGTCTTGACTTTTCTTTTTGGTCCCATCGTAAGATGTTTCAACCCTTTGTCGACCACACAATTTACCGTATCATATACGTGGTTCGAAAACCAAGTAGCATATTTTTTGCTGATATTGCCGCTTGGATGTTGTGATTCGTAAATACTGCATTATGCATATATAGATAATATATTGCATTATAATGAATACACACATGTATTATTCCAGTAAATAATATTAGATGTGTTATTTAATAATACATAACAAATGGCGCAACTTCTGCACAGTTAAAAAGAACATATACGTAGGCTATATGGTAATCTCTATCGTCTAACTATACTTCCATACATTTTCCAATAGGGCGTCCCTATTGTCTAAAAATAGATAGCACTAATTTAGAAGAATCTTGTTCAATGCCCTCATCATTTCGCATAGCACTTTCAAAAGATAAGTTCACATGGTCACTGAAATAATGAGAGAGAAAAAATGACGCTTCTTCTTCGATATATGATTTTCATATCGAACCTTCAACTCGTGCTTTTTGTCTCACTTTTTTCTTTAGATGATTTAAGTATCTGTTAAGAATAATTATAATTAAATTTTATTACATGTAGTTAAATTAAAATTTAACATGCTCAATATCAATACCTTTCAAATGGATATATCCATCCATATTGCACGGGACCTAGAAGACGTGCTTCAAACAGAAGAACAGGTAAATGCTCCATTACATTAAAGAAACCCGGAGGAAATTTTTTCTCTAGTTTGTAGAGCAGTAAAGAAATTTCTTCCTCAAGTTTATGTAGATGATCAACTTTTAACGTAGTTGAACAAAGCTCCTTATAAAACAAACTAAGTTTTATTACAAACATCCAAACTTTTAAGGGAAACAGTTCTTTGAAAGTGACGGGTAACAAATGTTCCATCATTACATTACAATCATGACTTTTCATCCCATTCAGTTTAACGTTCTTATAGTCGACACATCTACGCAGATTAGAGAAAATTCCATCAGGAAATCTTAATTCTTCCACCCACTTTAATAGTACTTTAACTTGGTTACCGTCTAGCTCATAGCATGCTTTGGGTTTTTTGTGTGTCATTTGGCTTCATATGAAGCTTAAGACGATTGCATATTGCCTCTATGCCACGTTTTGATTTCAAACCGTCTTTAGTCTTTCCTTTAACATTTAGAACTGTGTAAAATCATTACCGAACACATTTTTCTCATTGTGCATCATGTCGATATTATGACGAATTAGGAGATTTTTCCAATAAAGAAATTTGCAAAATATACTTTGTTTGCACCAATTAAGAATCGTCGATTTACCTTGAATTTCAATTTGTTTGCCAGTTTCATGTATCTTTGGATAATCCTTTACAAGGTCATAAATATCTTCGCTTGACCAAATCGTTGGTGGTCGCAAGGTCTCAAGTCTATTACTTGTAAGTTTTTTTTTAATCTTTTCTAAAAGGATGATTAATATGGAGAAAACAACGATTACTGTCAAACCATGAAATTTTCTTCCCATGTGATAAAGAAAATGCTCGTGTTTCTTCCAAGCAATAAGGACAAGCTAGTTGACGAGCCGTACTCCAACCCGAAAGCATTGCATACGCAGAAAAATCGCTTATAGTCCATAACAGAGAAGCGAACATACGAAAATTCTTTTTTATTTTTAAATGTCATATGTTTCAACACCTTCATACCACGATGTTTTCAACTCTTCAATCAACGGTTGTAAATATACGTCGATTCCTTGTGTCGGATCATCAGGGCCAGGGATGACAATAGTGAGAAACATATACAGAGTTTTCATACACATCTAAGGAGGAAAGTTGTAAGGTGTAACGATTATAGGGCAAGATGAATATTTTGAACCAAATTGAGAGAACGGTGAAAATCCATCCATACATAAACCAAGTCTAACGTTACAGCTCTCCATCGCAAAAGCAGGGTATGTCTTATCAAAATGCTTCCATGCTTCTCCATCAGGTGGTTGTGTTAACGTACCTTCTTCCTATGTTCTCACACAGTGCCATCTCATATGATGCGCAGTTACAGAAGATGCCTATAACCTTTGAAGCCTAGGAGTGATAGGTAATTAATGCATACGCTTGTACGGAACTTCTTTTCCCTTCTTTTTTCTTGGTTTGTATATTCCTGATTACATATTTTACAATTTCTAAGATTGATGTTTTCATTCCAAAACAACATGCAATCATTTAACATGTATCTATTTTTGATACGACAAACCAAAAGCAGACATAAGTTTTTTCACTTCATAATGGTTTTCGCACATTAAATTATAGGGTGGTATATGCTGTTTTGCAGCTTGTACTATAGTTGTAAACCCGGCTTCTATGAAGTTCTATTTTGATTTTATCGCAATGTATTATGTAGTTACTAATAGTTGAGTACCGCTTGTAGAACCATCCCAAAGGGGTTTATTAGCAGCATCCAATAAATCATAAATTTTGTTTGCTCCAATACTTGATTCTTCTTCGACATTAACATCGTTACCATCAACTTCACAGAAACGCATACCAAAAATTCTCTAAGGGATTTATAAAAAGTAAAGTGTATTATACAATGATTTTTGCAATAATTTATTTACATTCAAAGAAACGCATACGCTAAATCATTGTTTTCGTCATCTTGAAAACGCATACACTAAATCTCGAGCATCGACTCTAATTAATCCAAAATAGCCTTAATGCGTGTATGCACTAATTAATCAACACATACACACCAATTAACACACATATACACTAAGCAAAAAAATTTCTCTCAACATTTAAATGATAAACAATTATAATAACTACCTAATTACCATTCAATAGGGTATAACAAACAATCAATAGGGTATTATATAACTATAACAACAAATTAACCCTAATTTAACAAATCAAAATTAATTAGGATTTAGAAATTGTTACCCGCCTTTTGGCAAGGTCATGATGCCAGGAACTTAACTGAAAACCAAGGACAGTCCATCCCGAAGATCGGTTATACGCAGGCTTACTATGGATATCGATGAATTTTGTTCGAGTCCGGATCGAGCCACAATCGACAAGACATGACAAGCAAAGCTATGAAAGCCACCGTTCCAAATTTCAAGTCAATCGGAGTTCGTATACTCAAGATATGATCGATGCAATTCAAGCAATCACTTTGTTCGTATCCATCTAGTAACCGGAGAAAGCCTTTCTTCGTATCGGTCTGGTTCGAATCCATCGGATGCACTCATCTTCGTATCGATCAGGAGAACTGCACTCTTCATATCCATCGGCTGAAAGGCCCTGTTCGTATCCATCAATTGATATTGTTTCACATCCATCTGTTCGTATCGATCACGCTATTCATCTGTTCGTATCCATTGCGTCAGTTGTTCGTATCCACCAAATTGGTTCAACTTCTTATCGATCAGTTGGGGTTAATTCGCATCTCAATCGCGCAGTTCGTATCGATCAATCAACGATCGATACGAATAAAATGGCCCTCGGTTATCGGTACGAAATGGCCCATGAATATCGATACGAACAATGCTACGATAATCGATATGAACAAAATAGCTTCGATCGATGCTAACAGGACCAGGTCAAATCGATACGAACAAGGCGCGAACATTGGGAAGACTCGATTGATTCGGCATGAACTTCGGATCGATCCTGAAAGCAAGCGCCACGTCGATTTGCATCACGTGCATGATCATCGATACAAAATGATCGATTCGAACAACATTGATGCGAAGGGAACAACATACGAATAACACAAGCATGCATCGATCATAACTCACAATCTACAAGTCCAAATGCTACGAAATTTTCAAAGAAGCTTGCGTACAACCTAAGGAATGCTCATGCCCAATTTCGACTCGATTGGATCAAATCTTGATCGATACGAAATTCGTTCATATCGATCACGGATCGAGTGCAAATCGCGTGGGATCGATCGTATGGGCCCACCCACGTGCCAGAAGAGGTCTCCCCAGATCTGAGCGAGATATTTACAACCTACGCCTATAAATAGCAGCCCAAAACCTACAGAAAAGAGATCTTTTGGCTCTTTGACGTCCAGACTCTGCCGAATTCACCATTGTACTCGAATTTCACTGTTGTACTCGAGATTTACAGTTGTGATTCGCTGTAACCGGCAAGCAAAAGTTAATAAAGATCAATCATTTCATAGTGGACGTAGGCAACACGCCGAACCACTCTAAATCTCTGTGTTCCTTTGTTGTTTTTCTAATTATTGTTTTAAGTGTTTATTAGATAATCTTCTTTTTACATTTATTTCTTTATTTTATCTCTTCAAACCCTTCCGAAGAGTGTTGTGCCCAATTTTGGTACAAACAAAAATAAAATCTGATTGGAGATTGATGAAGGGCCTAGACTTGTCGAGAGTGGAGAATGATGGAGTTGGAGATAATCGGGGAGACGCGGGGGCTAGCTGACGACGTGGAGGTGGTGGTGGGTTAGGGATTTGGTTGATTTTGGGGGAGAGGGAATAATGAAGATGGCTTTCGGCCTAGAGCCTGTATACACGATAACTTCCGATGACTTTTGACAGCCGTCCGACGGCTAATTTACGTCGGTTTTCGATGGCTTTCAACGACCACTATATTTTATTTACGAAAACTCGTTAGCCGTCGGTAGCCATTGGAAATCGCCGTTGGAAGCTTCCATCGCTATTTACTATATTCCTTGTAGCGCTTGTTCGAAATAAAAAGATGTTTTTTCTATTATTATATACTTGATATAATGTGTTATATATTAATTAATTAATTTAATTAAAAGTGTATTTAATAGAAAATTCATAAATGGTATCTTTTGTGATAACAGTTATAATACGTTGTCACCATAAATGATTTATCATAATAAAATAAACGTACCATTTTAAATATTTATAGTTAAAATGTATCGAGACTGGATATCGATGCATCCGTTGCGACTAGAGTACGTAATGCTCTCTAAATATTGGACAGTGTATTTCTTATAGCTGCTGAAGGTACAAAGTGGTTACATACTAATAGTTATTAGATAAATGTAAAATGACAAACTCGATAGTAAGACTTAGTAATGAATCGCAAACGACTGGAGGTAGAACAGAGACAACCAAAAGTCGAATGGACAGGGAAACAATGAAGACCAGGCCACACATAGGCATGCATGACCGGTCAACCGGCCTTACCATGACCAGTGGGTCGGTCACCACCGGTCGATCAGTCATGGTTATAACGATGGACCGGTCTGATTGAGTTTTCACTCGATTAAAATTCCAATCCAAAACCAGTCGATTGAAGTAATTTCTACTCGACCGATTGAGTTTCCACTTGACTGGAAGTTATTCTAGTCGACTGAGCCTGATGTTGTTCCTCCTTTTCTTCTTGCCTTCGCTGTTCGTTTCGTTTTCGCTGCTCCTCATCTACAACTCCAAACCACAAAATATTTTAGGCCATGACTACTAGTATACTTTTATTTGTCTTTACCACCTCGCTATGTTCCCGAAAAAATATCATGCTCCACTATTTTTCTTACACATCCCGATTTAATCCTAAAATACTCATGTATAAAAAAAACTACGCTTTACATGAGCGTGGTTTCTATGCTATTCACGCTCTTCATAAGTTAAGTTATTATGGTAACCAAACTTGATGCGAGCGAGGTTATTATGATAATCAAGCTAGGTCCGAGCTAAGTTACTATGATAAGCAAGATTGGTGCAAGCGAGATTATTAAGTTAATCATGTTCAGGGGCGGATGTACATATAATTCACATAGGGCGGAGGCCCCACCTCAAAAATTAAATTTACTTTACAAAGTATGAATGGAAAAAAGTTGGCCCTACCTGAAATTGATAATTTGCCCTATATGGATTTGTGCGGTCTCAAATTCACTTTCCCTCCTCATTTATTTTGTCTCCGTATGTATTCTTGCTGTGACCACACACCAAACACCGGAATATACAAACTTCAAGTCTTCAAATCTAGATGTTAAGTTTCTAGTTGATTCTAATCTCTGTAAGTTTTCTAGCTCTATTATAGTTTAACATTTTAAGTTTCCAACTTCTAACTAATTTGTCATTTATCAATATATTTTGATTGTAAGCTGTCAAGCTGATTTCACCTATTTTGTTTGTAGGATAAAATCGTTAGTTGATTGAAAAACAAGAAGTTTACACTACAAGAGAAATGTCAATTTTCCAACTTGAAATTTCCTACGCCATTCCTACGCTGCGTAGGCGCGGCGTAGGGAAATCGTGATAACGTGAGTAAGGCGTAGGAAAAGCGTTAGCAGTTCCCTACCAGTTCCCTACCCTTCCCTGCTTTAAATGTTCCCCCCGTTGAACCTAATTATCCCACCCTCTTCCTTCCGTTTTCAAAGAGGGAAAAAAATATTTTCGTTCCAGATCTGTTCCTCTTTTTTACCGTTTCTCAAATCCTCCTCCCTCCGCGCCGCCATTTCTGCCTCCACGCCACCGACAACTAAGTACCTCCGCGCCGTTGCCAATAGAAGCCTCCGCGCCGCCGCCAGTAGATACCTCCGCGCTGCCGCCACTAGGTGCCTCCGCGCCACTAGTAGGTACGCCATTAATCGATTAATTTAGGTTATAATTCAACCATCTATAATTCGCATGCCACAAGCCATGTAATAATTGATATAAGTTTGTCTATAATAGAGATTGCAAGCTGTCCAATGCATCATTTATATCCTTGTGATATCAGAGCTTAGATCTGCCTTAACTTTTTAAGCTGTGGTAGTAACATTGGAAGTAGTTGAAAATTAATACAGAGTGAATCAGTGAAACGATCTTATAAATTTAGATCCCCCACCCACGCCCCACCCACACTCACACTCTTCGAATGTCCTCCAGTAGCAAGCTTCTTATTAGTTATCAAATAATTAACTGGATTCATGCTTAGCCATCATTCAAGTCGGTCTTAAGACGAGTCAATGTTGCGAACAAAGATGCATTATGACTCCACAGATTTCGTATGCTGTAATGAATTCATAATAAGGCATTATGGCTGCTGGTTGATGTACTATAACACTTGTTTTGTTTTGTATTAATATATCATTTTGTCTGCTTAGTTTTTCATGTAATGTCGAAATATGTTAAGCAAAAATCATTAATTTATATTTGTTAGAAGCTTAGATTATAGGTATTTTATTATAACATTTCTACATTCTCCTGTTCTGAAGTTTGTGCATTGCTAGTTGCTACTTTCTAGGTGAGGGCTACTGCACTCACTTGTTTTGCAGGAATGACTTCAGCAGTTTTCTACTCTTTAAGCATGGAAAAACAAGAATTTGCTACATCCCGCATTGCACGTATAAGATGGCTCTGTTAACTCATACTTTCCCCTTAAACTATCGATATCAATAGTTTGAAATTTAAAATTAGATTGAACGATGAAGTTCTGTCGGTTAGGTCAGCTGCTTGCCGTGCAGTTGGTGTCATTGCATGTTTTCCCCAAGCCATTTGCAGGTTAATATTCATTCACACATGTCTGCATATTAGTTTACGTACGTAGCTAGAGACATTAGATTCCCCTTGAGAAGCAATAATAAATTCTTTTTTTGCAGTGTAAAGGTGCTTACTGAATTTATTCATGCAGTTGAGTTTAACAGCCATGATCTTTCTGTCTCGGTAAATATATTTCATACTTTTATTTTTAGGTTGAAGTTTATTTTGAAGGCTAAGTATTATTTTATTTTATTAAAGAAATATCTATTCAGGTGAGAATAACTGCTTGCTTGGCTTTAGCTAATATATGTGATTCTCTTTGCTGTTTGGCAACTAATTTGCAACCAGATAGATCTATGGGTAGACATTTAGCATTTATGTGAATATTCACATTGTCTGTGTTTAAGTATCCTTATAATGGAATTCTCTATTCAGGCGATGGATGTGCTACCGACTCTTATTGGCGTCCGATGAATATTAAGAGGCCTTTAACAGTTGGAGGTACTCTTATTGTTGCTATTTTTGAACTTTTGTCTTTTCACTGTATGTCACCACAACACATGCTACTAACCCCAACACATGCACTATAATTTCAAGCATATTCTCCATGTAGCTTATGGTATTTTGAGGTATTTTCTAATTTACGGGTCTTGTAGTATGAATTCTGATTGTCAATGTTTTCGTCGGTTATGGGTTGAAAATAAATTGTGATTACCTAAAAAGATTATCCAAGCCAAAAAGAAAGTCGGGTGCAATGTAGAAATATTGTGCATTCAGTAAAATACATAGTTTTTAGAATAATAATAGAAAAAATAAATAAAGCTTCAGTTTTGTTGTCGAAACATAATTGTAAACTGAGAAAAGTTTCTTGCATCTCTTAATTGTTTCAAATCGAAAATTTTCACTTTGTCCCATGTTAAACTTAAAATATCTTTTTTTTAACAAAACCATACATAAGTAGGATTGTTAATATCTTAACATGTATATCTTAAAGGGTCACATGCAAATCAAGTTGTATAAACCAAATATTTTATGTTGCGGTTGCATGGTTTAGTTACTGGCCGAAAATTTAAGAGTAAACTACATGCAGAACATATAAAACTCTTACAGTCACCATGGTTAATAGAATTGGGTGCATTTTATATAAACTGTAGTGGCTTAAGTATGATAATTCTCAAGGTATTATATAATTCAATCCTATCTTTGAGAATTAATCTCCTCCACCATAACATTAGAAAAAATCAGAGAGATAAGAATGAGCAACGAGAACCTGCAAAACACAAACAAAGTAAACTTCATAGGCTTAAAAAAAGCACATAGTCATGCATACAGTTTTCCTGCTATCAAAAACTACTATACTAGTTGCTATACTATAAGCACATGTAGTGGCTATAGGCATCATCATCATAATCATCATAAACCAACCCATTACGATTCTTGAATTTAATATTAGAGAGTGCTGCTATACATGCATGTAAACTTCATTTGTAGCACTATAAGAGAAATGTCAATTTTCCAACCTGAAATACCTCAAAATACCATAAGCTATTTTCTTGCATTTCTCTCGCAGCAAATGTGTCATATTAAGCATATAATAGCTACACTAATCAGCTGCATATATGCTTTGTTGCCTTCTTCTTCCATAATGCATTATCTTCTTCCATAATGTTATTATCTTTAGTGGATGGGAAATTTGTTGCATTTTGTATTAACGTTGGATTGAACATTTATGCACTGAGTTGATGAATTTTGTGAGAACGTATTGTCACTTACTGTTGAATTGCCAGGCTCATTAGTACTATGATGATTATTACTATCTTGCATTTTACTTGGTGTTTGGGATGATTCCTTCACTTGATTAGTTCGGTCACTTTCTGAAGAGTTTTCAGTACCTAAATTGTCACCGGTGACTTGTGAACTATTAACTTCCATTTGGTGTTTGACAGAATTAATATTTTTATCGTTAACAAACTTTACTGAATTGGTATAAATTTGAAGTAAGGTAGCATGGATTTGCAATGGAGATAACATGACTGTACACATGGATTTGAAGTAAGCAACAACACTGCCTTTGCTTGAAATGCAGTTGTGCACTGTCGTTCAGAGCAACAGCCCTGCATTTGCAATGGAGATAACATGACTGTACACATGAATTTGAAGTAAGGTAGCATGGATTTGATGCTACTAAAAAAATCACTTCTGACATTATACTAATTGGAGATTTAGAATGCCAATTATACTGTCGGCATATTTTCATGACTAGTTCTTTCATTTCTTTATGAAATTATAAGTTTGGAAAAGAAAAGTCGAATAGTTATACATTTTGCTAATGTGAATAAATAATTTACATGCAGATATACAGAGACAATACATATACTGCTCAGTTTGGAGTTTCACATGACAAAGAGAAACTTGAGGAGGAAGTAGAAGAGCTAAGGAGTAAAAATCAAGAAATGAATGCCACGATTAACAAACTACAAGAGGATTTATGTTCCATGCAGCAGGAGCTGAGTTTTGTGCAGGAGTTTATACGGGGGGTTGAGGCTGGAGCAAGGACCAGAGATACGACCAACTTTGTGAGTTATTCCTATTTTGGTTGTGGGTTGATGTTCTATTTTTATAACGTACATTGTATGATGTTTGAATTAGATGAAACAACTATGTTGAAGCTATGTAGCAATTTTATTTTATTGTTTGTTGGACATGATGTATTTTAAACACATTCTGTAACAAGTTTATGGTAATTTGACCATGATATGCATTCTACATTAATGTTTTTAATGAGACATAGTTATGATTTTTGCATGTGGTTATATAATTTATTTAATGTTTTCTGTTGTTGATGTTCGGTTTTATTAGTTTTTATGGTGATATGTGAGGTAGACGAATGTGAATTCAATAGGATCATATTGAATTTTTAATGTACGGTGGCATAGGGAAGGCGTATGGAACTCGTAAGAAGGGGTATGGAATCTGGCGTAGGTAATGCGTATGGAATCTGGCGTAGGTAATGCGTATGGAACCTGGTGTAGGGAATGCGTAGGGAATCTGGCGTAGGTAACGCGTATGGAATCTGGCATAGGTAATGCATAGGGGAAAGGCGTAGGGAAGCCGTAGGGAATTTTTGCGACGCACCATTTTCCGACTTCTTTTTTGGCGTAGAGGTGGCGTAGGGAAATTTGTTTCCCTACGCCTTCCCTACACCCAATTGGCGTAGAGAATCCAGAATTCTTTTGTAGTGTTACCGATTTGTCTTTGACATGAAGAAATATTTCTCCATTATTCCAAGTATGCAATTATGCAAACTACTTAATTTTATGTATATTTTTTTCTTCAGATTTTTGTGTGTTATGATTTGTTTTGTTTGGTAATATAACATATGTGGTATTTAATAGACTTGGTAAGCAAAATAGCATTCTAGGAATGAAATAACTAATGCACATAAACTATTTGGTTAAATTCGAACTCAAAGTTATTCATTTTCAATTCCATATTATAAAAGGAATCCATTTCTTCTATTAACTATTTGATGATTTATGTTAATTGCTCAAAATTTATCATTATGCACCGTTCATTAGGAAACATAAGTTTAATTTCTACCCAAGATGAAGATATTGTAGAGGCAAGTTCCTCTAAAAAAGCTCGTAAAGAGATGGAGTTTGATATTGCCAACTTCCCGTGGACCCTGGAAAAAGAGTTCGTATTTCCGAGTATGGCAATCGTCAAGAAGAAGTCCGTAGAGCTTATTTATCAAAAGGCCCTTGCCAACCTTCTAATCATGAATTTCCAAAAAATATAAAAATCAGTGATAGTAAACGATTTAATCCCGATTGATTTCGTCAATACCCCAGTTGGTTAGAATATAGTATCAAAGAAAATGCTGCACATTGCTTATATTGCTACTTGTTTAAATCTTGTCATGGCGATCAAGGAGGTGGTGATTGCTTTGTAACAAAGGGTTGGCAATCTTGGAAAAACAAATCTTTATTAGATATTCATGTGGGAAGTCATGGAAGTTCACATAATCAAGCTCGTCAAAAATGCGAGGCTCTCATGAATTCAAAGCAACATGTTAGTACTTTTCTTGATGGATTGTCTGAGCGACAAGTAAATGAGTACAATATTCGACTAAAGACATCGGTTCATTGTGTGCGGTTTTTACAGCAACAAGGATTGGCATTCCGAGGGCATGATGAATCAAAAGAGTCTATGAATCGTGGCAATTTCATAGAACTTTTACAATTTATTTTCGATCATAATAAGGGAATAAAAAGTGTTGTTTTACAAAATGCTCCAACAAATAATAAGATGACATCCCGGGAAATTCAAAAAGATATTGCTAATTGTATTGCGGAGGAGACCACAAAATCCATCATCAAAGACCTTAATGGTACATTTTTCGCTATTTTAGTTGATGAATCAAGAGATGTATCTATTAAGGAACAACTAGCTTTGGTTATTCGCTATGTTAATGCTCATGGATGTGTTGTTGAACGATTTTTAGGTATTGTACATGTCGGTGATACTAGAGCAGTTACAATGAAACTTGGAGTTGAATATTTGTTAACTAAACATGGACTATCATTATCTAGAGTTCGGGGTCAAGGATATGATGGAGCTAGCAATATGAGCGGAGAGTTGAATGGTCTTAAAGCTCTTATTTTACAAAATAATCCTTATGCCTATTATGTGCATTGCTTTGCACATCAACTTCAACTAACTTTAGTTGCGGTTGCTAAAAAGCATGTTCAAATTGGAGCTTTCTTTAATACCATAACAAGTATATTCAATGTGGTTGGAGCTTCATGCAAACGAAGAGACATTCTTCGAGAACAACAAGCACTTCAAATTGTAGAAGCTCTTAACCGTAATGAAATAGCTAGTGGTCGTGGAAAACATCAAGAGCTTGGCCTCAAAAGACCTGGAGATACTAGATGGGGATCACATTATGCTTCTATAATAAATTTAATAAGTATATTTTCGATGGTAAATATAGTTATCAAGTCCGTGGAGGATGCTGGCGTTAGATCCGAACAAAAAGCCGAAGCAAGTACTTTATTAGACGCAATCAATACCTTTGAATTTGCATTCAACATACATCTAATAAAGACTATATTGGGCATTACTAATGAATTATCTTAAGCATTGCAAAGAAATGACCAAGATATCGTGAATGCCATGAATTTAGTTGATGTTTCAAAGCAACGCTTACAGGAAATGAGAGATCATACATGGGATTATTTAATACATGAAGTAAACATGTTTTGTGATAAACATGATATCGACATTCCAAATATGGATGACTCTTTTGTTTCACCCGGTCGTTCAAGACGAAATCAATCAAAGATTACAGATTTGCGACGCTATCAAGTGGACCTATATTACACCGTTCTTGACATGCAACTATTAGAATTGAATAATCGATTTACAGTTGGCACCACTGAATTATTACGTTGTGTAGCATGTTTGGATCCTCGATGTTCTTTTTCTGCATTTGACAAGAATTGTTTATTGAAACTTGCTGAATATTACCCGATTGAATTTTCGAAGACACAAATTTCAATGCTTGATGATCAACTTGAAACTTACATTATTGATATGCGTATGGATACACGATTTTCAAATTTAAAATGTATTGGAGATCTTTCCCAGAAAATGGTAGAGTTAAAGAAAGCGGAAATATTTCAATTGGTATATTTACTTTTGCAACTCGCATTCACTTTGCCTGTAGCTACAACAACTGTTGAGAGGGCATTTTCTGCAATGGGGATGGTGAAAAATCGACTTAGAAATTCAATGGGAGACCAATGGTTAAATGACAATCTAGTTGCGTACATTGAAAAAGATATATCTAAATGGATTGATGATGATGCCGTAATATTGCGCTTTCAAGAGATGAAAAATCGTCGCTTACAACCAAACTGAGACTAAAGTGCACTTCTATTGAATTTAGAGATTTGTTAGTTGTGGTCTATTTTGTTTATTTCTAATATTTGCTAATGTGATCATCTTTATTTTGGAAATATTAATATCATTTTGTTGTTGACAATGTAATATAATGTGTATCAACTACTTCGAATTGATGTTGTGTATGAAATTTGTATAATGCCCATCCATGACTAAATATAGTTCAGGTTTATTTAATTCTTAGGTTTTTTTTTTGAGTATATCAAATTTGGAAGGTATGCTATTTTTTGTCATAATTACTTTATCTTTGCAACTTACAAACATATTTTTCACTCCATATTGTACATGAACTGACATGCATATAATGTATTTTTTTTCAGTGATTTTTGAACTGCAAAACCTCTGTTCTTGTAGATGAAGATTTGGTTTTTTTCAGGTATTTTGGTACAACTTTTTTTTTGGGATATATATGCCCTACCTAAAGTCATGAGCTAGCTCCGCCACTGATCATGTTTACAGGTATGTGATTATGTTTTTCGTACTATACATATGGTTATTAGAGTTTTTACAGATCTACTTTCTTATAAAAACAAAAAAAGGAGAACTGAAAATAGAAAAATCATAAATTTAGTGGCGGATGAAAGACAAATCAAGAGGTGCATAGCCAATATTGTATCCCCAACCCCATCAACTTTTTAACCATGATACGACATATTGGTGCATTTTGAATAATTATTTTTGAAATTCATGCATGTGGTATGTAGTGTTTGTTTTTTTTATAGTGGTTGCTGCTCATCTTCCTAATAGCACTTGCTTTGTGCTAAATAATTTAGAGGGCCAGCCAACTGTGAAGGGGTAGACAGTTCATAACCGTGAAGTCTTTTGTATTTAAATTAGAGGGTGGGCAATGCCTTGTTCAGGGTAACGTGACGTAGATGTATGCCTTGTTCATAACTATATAATAATTGTACAACAGCACTTGCATGCATAAAGTCTTCTAGTCCAATCATACTTTATTTTGTGGAATTTCTAGTCTCACGTGGACAGCTTCATGCACTTTGTACTACAAGTACAATTCAATGAATAACATGTCCGCCACGAGACGACGCATCATGATCATAGCACATTTGATGAAGGGTTTACTAATAAATAGATTGGCTTCTGATAAGTCGTTTTAGTCTAATATTGTACGCATTGGATGCTCATGTTGCCTGGACCGACTCCACCGTTTCATTGTAGCGGTTCGAACTGGATCGTTGATCATGATGCATCCGATGACTATTTTAAGACTCAAATTCTGAGGTAATTTCTCTTCTAACTATGTTTATGACTATTTTGTGCAACACTTTTTTTTTGATTTTCCTATAAATTTCAAAATGTCAACCATATCCACCGTTATTTTGACATGAACTGTCGTTGATTAAAATGTCCAAAGAAACGCTCGCTTTTTGCGTTTGGTATGAAGAAATTGCAGATGTTCAAAAAGCACTTAAGCCTTAATCACACCCCATAGGAAAAACAAATGGGATGATTTAGAATGTAGTTAGATGCTATGAAACCAACTATTACAAATAATTGGTGGTGTATGACCAATTGAACAATGTTGCATTCAAGGAGATGAAGAATGGCGAGAGACCATTACTTTCCAATTTTGACGGTTCAAAAACCATACTGCCTCCTAAATTCAGAAGGCTAAATTACAAGTGGGTCGGTGCAATGAAGAATTAGAAGTGAGTTTACAACATTCCGTCAGTACATTTCAACATCCAATTATATTCCGATATGTTTAAGAGTTAGAGAATGAGCTATTTTTCAGTCTCACTGTTGCTACTCTACCGTGGACAGTCCATGTAGCTTCATCGAAGAGCTTTACTTTGAGAGACGATGATCCGCATTCCAAGATATGCACTACAAGAGAAAGGGCAATTTCCGACGGCACGCAGTCGTCGCGAGCCGTTGGAAAAGCCGTCGAAATACTGACCATGCATTTCGTCCATTTCCGACGGCTTCGATGAAGGTATTGTGACGGCTAGCGACGGCTCTTCTGACGGCTTTTCCAACGGCAAAGACGATCACGTGACATGAAATTTTTTCATTAAGCCGTCGTAGATTTCACCGAGAAAGCAGTCGGAAGCCGTTGCTCGGCGTCGAAAAAAAGGTCAATAGACTATCGGAGACCGTCGGAAACCGTCGGAAATCTGGATAAATTTTTTAATTTTTGTAGCACAACATCACTTCCATACCAATATATAACACAACTCATCAAAATATAAGTTAGATGTATAAGCTGAAATCAATATCAATATCAATATAAAACTCAAGCATCATCATATCAAACGCAAACATATTCAATCAATACAAACAAACCTTCAGTCATCAGTCTCACCCATCCAACTCCAATATTTACATCCAACATCAATGTACAATATATACATCCAATATCCAACATCAAACTCCACATATCAACACCACAAATCAACCACCAAATCATCCACACAAATCAATGTCAAACACCATATGTCCATAAATTAACATCACCATCACTCAATGTTTATATACACCAGTTTAAAAAAACAAACTGCAAATCGTACCTCAAGACTCATCATTGGCTCCGAAACCACCGGACAAAGGGAATGTTCCATGACGCTCCACATACTCGGCCAAACGTTGGCTGAGTTGCTCCATTTGCACTGCTCGGAGGCGGTCCTGCTCCTGCAGTTGTGCAATCTGCTGTCGAAGCTCATTAATCTCCACGTTGTCCTAGACCCTTCGGTAAGCCCTTTGTGATGTCCGATCCTACAAAATAGGTCAAAATATGTTTAAGTTATTACGTAATTTTTATAAAAATTAAGCAAATTTTACAATGTAGTTAATTTTTATAAATTACCGATTGGTTGCCGTAGCCGTAGCGCCTGTTTCTCTAGGTCGGGTCCATAACAGAGTCAAAGATCGCGTCCTCCGCGTCAGTGGTCAACTGCTCCCATCCGGAATGCTTAAGCATCTGCGCACGTGCCTGCATAAATTTTTCCTGCAACGCAAAATTAAATACAAATAAATATTACCTGACATTATTATAATATTTTATAACTAATTAATTAAAATGATCATTATTAATAACTTATCATTTAAAATATATTTACATGTGCGGCGTACGCTCTATCATCCTCATGCCAGACATACGACACTGATCCCTCGTCGTCTGTCTGCCTAACGGCATGAGTATGCTCAAACACATCCATATACGAGACGGGACCCCCACACGCTCTTTCCTGCAATAGTTGGTGTATATTATTGTTGTTCATACAATAAAAATGTAATAAATGTTCGTAATTGCAATTAATTAATTTACCAGGTCCTCGCGATGGTGCTAAAATGATTTTGAGCCACCACAGTATATGACAGGATTTTTCTGTCTATTCGCAGAGTTCCTGTCCAACTCCGTCTGCAAATTAAAAATTAAGATTATATTTCACAGGTCTAAATTATGTATTCTATACTGAATAAATTAAGGTGATATCTAATAGACTTGCCTTGAATTCACCGCTACTCCACCAGGTAACCCAAGCATCCCGGACGTTGACATCCATCCATTGTGCCTTCTTCCAAGTTATTCTTATGGTAGACATTGTATCCCTATAATTCTTTGCCACTTTTGAGTTCCAGTGGAGCTGGCAAAGAGACACGTCCTCCTCTTGTAAGTCTACCGCCCCCTGTATATATGTTGAAAAAATATAAGTTATACATTTATACATAGTCGGTAAATTTTAAAGTAATTATATATAATGGTATATAAATTTATTTTGCACTTACCAGGAAGTCCTGCCATATGCTCTCCCCTACATGGTCCGAGATCCTGCTCCACTTCGGCCAGCATGTAGTCATATGGCTCATGTATGCCTCCTTCGATATACTGAGCACAATGTTAGAAGGGTCAAGCTCAAAACCCCTGCATTAAATATGATACAAACAAATCATGACTAATATATCATACAAAATATTTACAACGCTGAACTAAATTTAATACTTACGAGCCATTAGCTTTCGGTAGCAATCTAACTACCGTACGCGGTGCCTCCTGCGAAGGGCCACTGCCATCACCACCGCTACGACCTGTCCATCTCTGAGACCCAAAGGGGGAACCACACTGTGAAGAACTTTACCGCCTAAAGAAGGACGTCTGTAATACCTATCACATACATATTAGTTTATTATGGCAAAATATATCATTTAATTATGAGTAAACATATCAAGATTTAACGTCAATAATCGCATGTAACATACAAAAAAAGTGTAACATCAATACTCCTATAAATTGCCTTTTTCAACATGTATACTATTAAATTTGTCCTCGTCGTTTTCTGATTCAGACTCTGTCTCGTATCTATATTATTTTTCTCTATGGTCTCAAATGCTTCTACTAATACATTTGATTCATCATTTAGAAGTTCTAAATCGGTTTGATCATCTGTTATTGCAAATTCACCATTTTCCTCGATATCCGCTTGGTATGCTTATTCGTCCAAATATTATTTCCATCAAACATAAATCTTGCCTTCGTTTTAAAAACTACCGACCAATCTGTTTTATCTCTTTTTAGAGATGGATAAGGAGCATAATAAACTTGTAGGGCCTGTTTTGCTAGTATAAACGGATCATACTTATGATAACGTGATGTATGCTTTATTTCAATAATATTATATTTTTGGTGCACGTTGATTCCAGAACATGGAACATTACTGAACCAGTTGCATCTAAACAAACAAATTTCTTCTGCAGGTCTGGTGAAATATGTTAATTGTAAAACATGAGTTAACACGCCGAAAAAATCATTTATGTAATCATTTGGATCATCACTACCTTTAACATATACACCGGTATTGTTAGTTAATTTTTCAACCATGTTTTCTTTGGTGTTGAATTTGTATCCATTGACAAAGAATATTGGATGTAATGACCCGTAATTTTCGATAATTAAAAATTGTTAATTTAGTTAAGTTTTGCAATTTAATGTTGAAATAAATAAAAATTTGTGAGTTATAATGAAATAATATCTAGAATGAACGGTAACAATGTCAATTTAAGTTAATTATTAATAAATTGAATGAATTCTAATTAATTAAAATAATGCAAATGTTATACTTGGCTATAAATGGAATATATGAAAACAAATGTAAGTTAATTATTAATAACCTGAATGGGATTCCAACCAATTGAATTTATGTAAATGTTATAACTTGGTTATAAGCTTAACATGAGAAAACCAATGTAAATGTTTAATTGTGTAATGAAATGATATAATAAATGGTAATTGAATAAAACCAGTATTGTGTAAAGAATTATAATAATTGTTGTATTAATGGGTGCATTAATTTATAATGGGATATAAAAGGTAATTTATAATTTAAAATGTTGACTTATTGATAAAATAGTGTGAAATGAATGGAAATGGAATAAAATTAGTGTGATGAAGGAAATGGTAACATTTGTTGTAATTAATAAACTTATAAATGCAATTAAAAGTAAATAGTGACAATTATTATAAGTTACCTTTTTATTTAGTTAGTTGAATTGAAAATCAAATTTTGCAATTTAATGAGATTAAAAAAACAACGTTAATTGAAATTAGATGAATTGGAAATTTTTAATGCACTAAGATATAAACCATGATAATTATACCATAAGATGAAATTGATTGAATAATAAATGGAAAGCAAATTAAATTGAATTATTGGAAATTTAATTTATAATCTCTGAATATATTGTAATTGAAATTTAAAACTTTGAATTGGTTAAATATGCAACATTAAATTTATATGGAAATTTGTTATAAAGAGTTATAAATTACTAAGTAAGCCAAAATGATAGAAGTTGTAAATAATTAAAATTTGAATTAAAAGTGGTTTAATTAATTTAATATTTATTTATTTAATTAGTGTGAAAATAACCATTTTGGCCACTGACTCGGATTTCGGCGAAACCAGTTTCATCGGATCCGTAACGGTGAATTGTCGTAGGATTTCAATTTCGTAGCGATCGGAATTGTCGTTTGATCGTACGGGCTCGAAACGCCTTGAAATCAATTTGAAATAAGCTGATTTTAACATAACTTCTTCGTACGATGGAATTAGGACGTAAAACCTATTCCATTGAGTTTAAAATTATTGAAAACATCTATTTGAGATATGGATTGACCCATTTTCGTTCCGGAGTCGAAACAGGCTTTTTGGGTTGTTTATCGTTCCAATCTAAATCAATCTTTGTCCATTTATTTTATTTTTCAGCTTTGCCTATAAACAGTTCATTATAAACCCTAGGTTGTTTCTTATTCTCATTTGTCTGTAGGTACAATTCCTTCTCAACTCCTTAATCTAATGGCAGACAAACAAATTCTCCGTTCAATTTCAAATCAAATTCCAAATCAAAAATTCAAACTCCTTAAACTATATCGAATTATATATCGATTTGAAGCTCTCGACGAGCGCAAGTCAAATATGTGATTCGTTTTTCGACTTGGGTTTCAGTGTGGCCAGAAACTGATGTTGTAGTTTCGGCCGTTCATTGGATAGCTTCTCGTTCAACGGTGGATCGTCGTCGTTAGGGTAATCTGAGGTTACTGGGGCGTAGAGCACGACGTATGGAGTCAATCCATACAGTTCGGCTGTCGTAGTTGGTCGGAGAATCGCCAGATATTGGCGTAGTATGGCGGCGGCGTCGGCGACGTTTGGGAGTGCTGTGGTTGGCCGCGCTCGGCCTATGGGGGCGGCAGAGATAGGGGAAGACGGCGGCGGTGCCTGATCGGGCTGGAGATGGACGTGGGCGAGGCTAAAATTGCCTAAGCAGCGGCGGCTGTAGTCGAGCGTTCTTTGGTAGGCTAGGGTTTCGGCATTGAGCGAGGTGACGTGTATAATTTTAAAATTTTATTTTATTTTCCGAAATTTTAAATTGTATAATGTTCTAAAAAACATAACTTTTACATACGAGGTCCGTTTCACGTGCGGTTTCTTTCGTTGGGATCGTATCAGAATTTTGGACATTTTGAAGCTATTTTGGACGAATTCTAAGACCGTTCAAATTTTAGGCTTATTTTAAATTTAAATTCAAAGGTGAGTGTTTTAACCCACTCACAACTTCTAAAATTTCTTATGTTTGTTAAATTAAATTTATAATGTGATTAGAAATTTATTTATGACTGTTTGGTATATTTTAAATCATCATCTCAATTAATTTGAATTTATTTGAATTAAATCGTTATTTAATTTGTTATTGAAAATAAATTGCCAGTTAAATACATGTTATTTATTATCAGTTCTATATTGATATTTATTGATTGATTTGGATGATGTTTGTAATGGATGTTGATTGTTGATATTGGATGAATGAATGTTTTATTTTATATCGTTATAAACTACAAGTTCACTATGGGTTGAAATGATACATACCCGAATGGTCTATAGATTAGGGAAAAATCGTTATGGGTTGAAATGATAGACACAAGCGATTTTATGGATTTTATTATTAATTCGGGATTGCGGTTTGAAATGATATATAACCGTAACATTTTAAATTACAGATTGAAATGATAAATATCCGTATCACTTGACCCTATGGTAGAAAATTATATACGGACACCAGATTGGTTAAATTTAATGATTTTGAACTTCTTAAATTTTGAATCAATTAAATGATATCTTGAAATAAAATTTGATGTATATAAATTGAAGTATTATTGGAAAATCAAGTTTTTTGTTGAAATGTGAATTGGTTTAAAAGGAATTGCTTTAAGAAATTAAATTAGAAGTTTAAAGTTAAATTTTAAGTATAAATAAAATTCTATCGAAATTAAGTTATTGAAGTTGTTTGAAAATAACTTTGAAATATTTTGAAATTGGAGTAATCCGAATTGATATTTGAACATGGATTGAAACGATATGAAATTCAATAGTTTATTGAAATGTTAAATTGAAAGGTTTGGAATTTGTTTTGTTGACTTGGAAATTGAAAATGAGCCAAATGCGTTGAAATGAATAGTTTAATTTGATATAAATTCCAAATTCATGTTTTAATATAAACTGTTTAAAAAAAAATTATTTCAAAATTTCTAATTATTAAGGTTTCAGAGTAATAAACTATTTTAACCTATATTAATCATATTAAATCATTTTAACCTATTTTAAACCATTTAATTTATTTAAACTAATTAACCCATTTTAACTTATTTTAAATCTAATTAATCTATTTTAAAGCTATTTAATCTATTTTAATTATATTTAATCTATTTTAAATCTATATTAACTATTTATAACTATTTATAACTATTTTCTTCTAAATTCCAAACTAAGTAAAATGGATGGTTTATATTCAAATTCTCGATTTTTTTAAGTGAATATGGTTAATGATGTTATAACCTAAGTTGGGAATTAAATAACATATTTGGTTTAATATGATATTTTGAAATGAGAGTTTAGCCTATTTTGGAAATATGACTTTTGAAGGAAATATAATTTCGAACTATGATTTCAAATGTGATATGATTTCAAAGGTGAATATGATTTCGGAAGTAAGTAATGGTTTCGAAAGTGATATGATTTGAATTGAATATGATATTTTGATATCAATTATGAAATGATTTTGGAAATGTAAAAGAATCATCCGGTGTGTAATAAGCGATTGGTTGTTAAAGAGACCGGGATCAGATATTGTCATACTCTCTGCCAATACCGAAAATCACTTTGACAACTGTGTACGCGGTGGAGATTCCAGAATGAAGTAGGATGGTTGGCGATGATCCTATATGAGGTATATACGTGGACCTGACTCCCATGAGTTAGCTTAAGGTGGCTAAAACAGGAGCAATTGATGGGCCAAGTGAGGTCATTCCTCCGATCGGGCACATTCCTTCGATACTATATTCTGACTTTGCGATTTCTTGGTGGCCACCCTCGATTTTTGATTTGGGAGTGTGTTCCGAGGTGGGCAGTAGTAGCTGCTATGCGTTACCACCAGTCCGGAAGTGTAATTGGTATATCTACCATGGCATTGCCTAGTTGTGCCATGTCATCTACCCTAGCGCGCCTTCTACGAGTTTGTTTTATGTCGTACCTATGGGGTATTCTATGGCGGCCTCAGTATGGGGAGTTACAGTACTGTATAGACTATTGGCATTATAAAATGTGTTAAGGGGTAAATGGGTAACGCCTTAACGCTATTTTAATAGTTTATCTTACTGTAGACATATTATAATAGCGTATTGTACTACATAGTAGATAGTTTAACGGATCCTTAGGAGATGTGAATCCTGAATATCTCTTAAGTTACTACACTCATGTTAGACACTGGATAGGAGATGTCAAACCCCGTAAACATCTCCGATGTCGTTCCACTCATAGTTATTTACCGTTGATTTAACTCACATAAGATCTTTTAGTTCTAACTCGAGCGTTTTGTCTTTTCAATTCGCTCGGGTCAGCCTGAGCATTTCAGGATTCGAAGACTTGTTTCTGGAAGATGAAGACAAAGATTGTATTATTATTTACTATATTATTCCACTACATCATACTGTTCCGCTGCATTATCATTTATTTATCTCTGATATGTGTAATTCTGATTTTGTATTGTATAAGTATAATCAAATGTTTTGTATACAGCTTCATGAACTGTTATTTGATTATTATATTTTGGCATTCCGCTGCGAGATTCTGTTTTTCTTTTTTTCTTTCTCTGCTTTTTCTTATTCACCCCAATAACAATCCGCCATTCTGTATGGTTTGAGTCGGCATGTGTGTCTGCTTAAACGTACAAAAAGGCTGGATGTTACATTGGATATGTCTTGACTTTTCTTTTTGGTCCCATCGTAAGATGTTTCAACCCTTCGTCGACCACACAATTTACCGAATCATATACATGGTTCGGAAACCAAGTAGAAATTTTTTTGCCGATATCCTCGTTTGGATGCTGTGATTCATAAATACTGCATATACAGATAATATATTGCATTATAATTAATACACACATGTATTATTTGAGTAAATAATTTTAGATGTGTTATTTTTTAGTACCTAACAAATGGCGCAACTTATGCACAATTAAGAAGAACATATGTGTGGGCTACATGGTAATCTCTGTCTTCTAACCATACTTCCATACATTTTCCAACAGAGTGTTCCTACTGTCTAAAAATAAATAGCATTGATTCAGAAGAATCTTGTTTAATGCCCTCATCATTTCGTGTAGCACTTTCAAAAGATAAGTTCACATGGTCATTGAAATAATGAGAGAAAAATAACGAAGCTTCTTTTTCGATATATGATTTGCATATCGAACCTTCAACTCATGATTTTTGTCTTACTTTTTTCTTTAGATGATTTAAGTACCTGTTAAGAATAATTATATTTAAATTTTATTATATGTGGTTAAACTAAAATTTAAAAACTCAATATTAAAATCTTTCAAATGTATACATCCATCCATATTGCACTGGACCTAAAAGACGTGCTTCAAACGAAAGATGAATAGGTAAATGCTCCATTACATTAAAGAAACTAGGAGGAAATATTTTCTATAGTTTGTAGAGCAGTATAGGAATTTCTTCCACAAGTTTACATAAACGATCAACTTTTAAGGTAGTTGAACAAAGCTCCTTATAAAAAAAAACTAAGTTCTGTTACAACCGTCCAAACTTTTATGGGCAACAGTTTTTTTGAAAGCGACGGGTAACAAATGTTCCATCATTACATGACAATCATGACTTTTCATCCCACTCAATTTACCATTCTTATAGTCAACACATCTACGAAGATTGGAGGAAATCCCATCAGGAAATCTTAATCCTTCAACCCATTTTAACAGTACTTTAACTTGGTTACTATCTAGTACGTAGCATGCTTTGGGTTTTTTATGTCATTTGGCTTCATATGAAGTTCATGACGATTGCATATTGCTTCTATATCATGTCTTGATTTCAAATCGTCTTTAGTCTTTCCTTTAACATTCAGAACTGTGTTAAATACATTATCGAACACGTTTTTCTCGTTGTGCATCACATCGATATTATGACGAATTAGGAGGTTTTTCCAATAAGGTAACTCCCAAAATATACTTTGTTTGCACTAATTATGAATCATCGATTTACCTTTAATTTCAATTTGTTCGCCGGTTTCGTGTATCTTTGGATAATCCTTTACAAGATAATAAATATATTCGCTTGACCAAATCTGTAACAACCCGAAATTTAAGTAGAAATTAATAAATAATTACAAGTGAAAAAAGAAAAATAGTGTTTATAATTAGAATTCGTTTGAAATTAGTATTGAAATTAATTGGCAGTAGATTTATTGAAATGTTTCAATAAATAAAGGAAAAGAGGAATTAAATTAAAATGATTGAGTTTAATATAAGAACTTGCATTTGTGTCAACATGGAATGAACATTTTAAATAAAAATAAATGCATGTTTAGAGATAAATAAAATAAACTTCTCATTTTTGAATATATGTATGATTTTATAAACAGGGAGTTTGTTTTGTTACAAAAGAAAAAAAGATATAACCGTATATTTAAAAAGAAGGCATCTACTTTTATAAATTTGAAAAAGAGAAGATGAAGATGTTCAAATGAGATGGGTTATTGTAAATGAGAGAAAATGTAACCATATATTTATAAAAAAAAGGCATTTAAGAAAATAAACGTTATATTTCGAAAAGAAAAGGAAAGAGTGTATTATGGAAGGATCGCATTTCTTACAAAAAATATAAGATATGTTATTTCTTTTTTAGTGAAGAATAAGGGTCAGTTTAATTTTTGAACATAAAACATTAATACCAATCAATTAATGTAATTGATTGCTCAATTTAAAGGTAAAGAATAAGGTTACTAATCAATACACAACATATATACACGTTTGTGGACATATGTTATTTATCTAATTACAACAGACGTGAATATGGAAAAAATGTAGACATAACAATTCACATGTTATTCATCCAATTAATTCAGACGTGAATATGTACAATACTGGCATAAGAATTTCTAGTTATTTTTTAATTTATTTTAGAGATAAATATGGAGAAATATTGACATGTTAATTTACTTATTTCAGATGTAAATGTGGAAAAATATTGATATGTTGTTTGTTTATTTATTTCAGACGTAAACATGTAAATTAAATGGGAGGCTGAAAACTGAAATGAAACATGCGAATAAAGAGGGATGCATGGAAATTTAATCTGAAATAAAATGTCACAAATTAGAAATTAATTAAGGAGAAGAAAACGTTATTTATAGTTTGTATATTATTGAGGGTGTAATTAATTAAATTAAATATAAGATAAGGTGCTGACAAGGTGCATTGTAAGATTTGACACAGCAACGAGTCAGCAGAAATTTCTAGAGATTCCAATCTACGTTGAAAGCATACCTAAAACACTATAAATAGGACATAAACTAACCTAGGTATTCACTCTAAAATCAAAACCTAGCCTCCATTTCTCTCTCTCTCTCTCTCAAATATTTACCTACATTCTTCATTTATAAAATAAAATTATATTATATATACATTCAATTAAGAGAAGGAGATTGTACAAATTAGAGGGGATTTCTAGAGAATTTTGGCTGCTATAAAATGGATTCTAGCTTTTGTCTCAGGTCAGTGTTTAGTAATTATTTTAGATTCTTAAGTAATCTCTACTATTAATAATGAGAATTCGATAAATAAAATTTCAACCGCGTCTTTTTGAAATTCCGAAAATGCCCTTTGTCCACCAACGGAATCTTACCGTCCGTTTACAACCTCCACTACCATTCCCTTTCCTAGCACTTTTAAACATAATTTCACTATAAATTTGCATCCGACGCCATCAATGTAACTTTTTGAAATAAAAATGTTGTTACCACCAAAGCTATCGAATGCACATACGTGCGATTTATACTAGTTTAAAATAATAGGGTTTCCAATAGTTGTAGTTTTTCTACAATTTTGGGACAACATTTTTACCAGTTTATTTTCAGTTTTAGACTTATTTTCAGTCTATTTTCTTTTAGCTATTCTTTTTCAGTTATTTGCAATTATTTACTGTTAATTATAGCTTTTCCAATTATTTATAGCTATTTACAGTATTTATAGTTATTTACTGTTATTTATGTTTTATTTACATCTATTCTACGTTTGGGATTTGCTCTGTAATTGTCAGTTTCTTTTTAATTTCCTTTTTACGCGAATGGAATATATAGAATAGAATAAATTGCGAATATGGACTAAATAATAAGAACACTGATTTTACAGAAAATGAGATGTAAAATAAGAAGACTGTAATAAATTAGACTTGGACTCAAATACGCAAATTTAAGATATTTTCAAGATTAATTATAACGTATAATTATGATTAAAAAGAGTACATAGAGGAAGTAGCTTATTTTTATGCTTAGACCTTGGGTTAAATTAATAAGCACAATTATAACATAGGTTATAATTAGAGACATAACAAAAAAGACTTATTCTTAAGACTTAGAATAAATTAATAAGCAAAGATAGCAAGAATAACAGTAGAGGCTTATTTAAACAAATTTATACTAACTTAATAAGCAACAGATAGCGCGAGCCTAACGGTGGTCGTGCGTGCGACCTCGATGCGAGGATATAATTCGCTATTGAGTTCCAAAGCATGGTAAATAAGAGGTTCATAGGGGGAGCAACAGATAGCACGAACCTAACAGTGGTCGAGCATGCGACCTCGGTGCGTGGATATAATTCACTATTCAGTTCCAAAGCACTTAGTAGGTGTCTTCCGTAGGCACTAGTGTCTTTTGCTATGGGACCCACATGATGGGACTAGCCCGTAGTAGGCACAACAGAGTAGAAGGCCGATCAAGGATAGAATTAGGACTTCAACCTAATTAAAGTAGGATTGGGAATTCAGCCTAATCAAAGTAGTTATTTAAGATAAGTGCAAATAATCAAGATAATCTAATCGAACTATCTAAGCAAAGCAAACAGTTAATACCATATTTTATTCCAGCTTTATCTTTTTTTCCATTTCCTTTATTTCCTTCTTACACTAGAACTGTTGCAAAGTCTATTATCTTTACCTTGTTTAAGAATACTAGTAATTACTTCCACTCAACAGATTTTTAGTCTGACCCACTCCTCTATTTCCTTTTTCCCCCCATAGGCCAGCAGAGGCAGAGATAGTAGCTTTCAGATTCTTTTGGAGGTTCAGCTGCGGAGATCTTTCCTCATGTGTTCTACTTCTTCTTTTTCAGTTTCTATTTCATTTGATGTACTGGTACTTTTCTTTGAGAGGGATGTTTGTTTATGTACTCTGATATTATGACTAAGATTTTGGTTTTCATAAGACATGTATTTGGTATTTTGAGATACCTTGTATTTGGTTTCATGACTCTACTTTGTGAAGTTGGTTTTGAATATTAAGTTATTGTTTTTAAATGTTTCCGCTGTTTTATTTATTTCGTCTTATGAATCTTTATCTCCGCAAGTTTTTAGCTATACCTACAACGTACCACATCTTTTAGTGTGCATTTTTGGGTATACTAGGGGGTGTGGGGTGTTACAAAATCGTTAGTGGTCTCAAGGTCTCAACTCTATTACTTGTAAAGTTTTTTTATCTTTTCTAAAAGAATGATTAATATGGAGAAAACATCGATGACAGTCAAACCACGAAATTTTCTTCCCATGCGGTAAAGAAAATACTCGTGTTTCTTCCATGCAATAAGGGCAAGCTAGATAACCAGTCGTACTCTAACCCGATAACATTGCAAATGCAAAAAAATCACTTATAGTCCATAGTAGAGAAGCGAACATACGATTTTTTTTGAAATGTCGTATGTTTCAACACCTTCATACCACAGTGTTTTCAACTCTTCAATCAACGGTTGTAAATATACGTCGATTCTTTGTGTCGGATCATCAGGGTCAGCGATGACAATAGTGAGAAACATATACAGAGTTTTCATACACATCCATGTAGGTAAATTGTAATGTGTAACGATTATAGGCCAAGATGAATATTTTGAACCAAATTGAAAGAACGATGAAAATCCATCCGTACATAAACCGAGTCTAACATTACGGCTCTTCGCCGCGAAAGCGGGGTATGTCTTATCAAAATACTTCCATGCTTCTCCATTAGCTGGTGGGTGTGTTAACATACCTTCTTCTTGTGTTCTCACACAGTGCCATCTCATATGATGCGCGGTTACAGAAGATGCATATTACTTTTGTAGCCTAGGATTGATGGGTAAGTAATGCATACGCTTGTACGGAACTTCTTTTCCCTTCTTTTTTCTTGGTTTGTATCTGTCCTGATTACATATTTTACAATTTCTAAGACTGATGTCTTCTTTCCAAAACAACATGCAACCATTTAAACATGTATCTATTTTTTGATACGGCAAACCAAAAGTAGACATAATTTTTTCACTTCATAATGATTTTCGCACATTAAATTATCGGGTGGCATATACTGTTTTAAAGCTTGTACTATAGCTGTAAACCTGGCTTCTGTGAAGTTGTATTTTGATTTCCTTGCAATGTATTCTGTAGTTACTGATAGTTGAGTACCGCTTGTATAACCATCCCAAAGGGGTTTCTTAGCAGCCTCTAATAAATCATAATTTTTTTTTCTCCAGTACTTGGTTCTTCTTCGACATTAACATCGTTGCCATCAACTTCAACAGTTGGGAACATTGAACATAATGCATCTTCAACCATATCTTCTATGAGATTCGTCGGAACAAGTTAATTATCCACCTCCTCCTCTGAATGTACGGGATTAGGTGCTATAAGTTCTCCATGACGATCCCACACCAAATAATTCGGCACGAAACCATATTGGCGCAAATGAACTATTACCATATCCGATATTAAATGCTTCAATAGTTTGCACCTACTACATGGACAACGAATTTCTTCGTCATTTCCATTATTACGTAAAGCGAATTCAATAAAGACGTGTACACCATTTTGAAAATATTCACTTATTGAGCCTTCAATTTCACTTCTTTGTTGGTACATCCAGCTCTGATCGATAAAATAATTGACCGTTTTTCCTACTTTAAAACATAAAAACGCATTAATCATTTACGTCTTAACATTTATTTTTCAAATAAATCATACATTTAAATTTTTGCAAATATATAATATTATTCTATTTAATTTTATTTTCAAACGGATTTACACAAATTATTATATGAATATAATCTATAATTTTTAGGTTATTGTTCTACATTTTGATGGTTGGTCATCCTTTTTCCCATTACAAACACAGTAGTAATTATATTTTGTGAATCATTTTATTTTAAACGATTTAACAAAATTTCGGCTGCCCTTCTCCTTTTTTCTCTGTATTGTACACATATGTGTGTACACATGGAACAAAAAGAAAGCGTTGTCGAAATTTTGTGAACCGTTTAAAATAAAATGATTTGCAAAATATAATTACTACTGTGTTTGTAACTTGTCCAATACAGGGACAAATCCGACAAATATTGTATCAGATGAATATAAATGTCCGTTCTGTGATAAAAACGAATATCCATACAACGGTCATATACAATATTTGTCAGACGAGGCCAAAAACTCTCTAAGGGATTTACAAAAAGTAAAGTGTATTATACAATAATTTTTACAATAATTTATTTACATTCTAAAAAACGCATACACTAAATCGTCGTTTTCGTCATCTTGAAAACACACACACCAAATTTTGAACATCGACTCTAATTAATCCAAAGTAGCCCTAATGCGCGTATGCACTAATTAATCAACACATATACACCAATTAACGCACATATACACTAATTTTTCTCTCAACATTTTAATGATAAAAAATTATAATAAGAACCTAATTAGCATTCAATAGAGTATACCAAACAATCAATGGGGTATTATACAACTATAACAATAAATTAACCATAATTTAACAAATAAAAATTAATTAGGATTTAGGAATAAAAACTGATTGGAGATTGATGAAGGGGCTTGGTTTGTTGAGATTCGAGAATGATGAAGCTGTAGAAGCTCGGGGAGGCACGATGGCTAATTGACGGCGGGGAGGAGATGGTGGTAGGGTTTCTGTTTTGATTTGGGGGAAAATGAAGCAACAGCTCTCAGCCAGGAGGCCTGTATGCACGATAATTTTCAATGGCTAGCGACGGCCGCCGACGCCTTAGTTGTTTCGGTTTTCGACGACTAGCGACGGCTAGTATATTTTATTTACGAAAACGCCACAGAGTTCGACATCCATCGCTAGTCGTCGAAAAATACCGTCGGCGGCCGTCGGAAGCCTCCATCGCTATTTACTGTTGTTATAGTAGTGATCCAAATAAATTGTTAAACATTATCTCAGAATTCGGTCGCCTCTTGAAGATCATGAGGAGTGAGAGCAAGGTTTGATATACACGAACGAGCCAAAACATTATCGACTTATTCAACGCTGAATAAGGCAAATGAACTTAGACGTAGGTAAAATTATTTTTCCCATCAATTTAGATTGCAATAAATATGATGTACCGTTATTTTCAGACGTATCTTTTTTGTTGAAATGTATCGTTATTTTTTTTGCTGTATAGTTTTTTCTTTGCATTTTATATGCAATTTATAATTAAATATCAATTATTAACATTTAAGATAAAAAATACTCAAAACAATTCTAGACAAATAAAAATAAAAATACAAACAAATAATTATTGCCCTTTCCTTTTCCCTTTTAAAGAACCAAAATGCATTCCCCTTTTATCGAAATTTCCTTGTTCGTGCTCTATTTAGAATACCTCTTTCACTTGATCCTTTCACTTTACAAATAACGCACCCTTAATTAATTTAACATTCATAACACCATTTTTCTTTTATTTTCCAACACTACATAAATCGTTATTCATTGTTACAACTACCACGATCTTTTTAAAATATAAGCATATTTAATTTACTTTTGTTTTCTTTTTCATTTTTTCATGTTCTATCGTTTCTTTCGACTATATGTTGACAATTTTTTCTAGCTGAGTTGTTCTGGCACCCTTCTTTAAGTTTTAATATACACTTTCGTCCTTCTAAACAACAGACTTCATGAAACATTACAATGTTGTTTTCAAAAAAACTGAAAATATTTGCAGTATTAGCTATAAATATTTCCAATTTTCACAAATCGCAATTATTTGCATCATTTACTAAATAAAATCGAGCATATTTGGCAGAAAAATGTTTGAATTTGTTCATATTGACTCCCAATTAAGTACAATATAATTTTAAAAAGAAAAATCGGTGAAGATAATTTTTGGGAGTAATTTAAAATGAATTTTCAAGAAAAAGAGGTCGTGCGCTAGGTTTGAAAATAAGGAAGCCACCCTACTTTCCACTTTTTCTAATGCTTTAGTATGAATTGTTTGGTGCACATAAAATTTCATGATTTTATGGACAACTTTTGTATTTTTTTTTTCTTTAGAACTTCATCTTCCTCATATTCCAAGTCAAAACTTCTTTTGTCTGAAAATATCAATGCTTTATTAATAGACAATTGCACGGCTATCAAATTTCATGTGCATGTTACGGATGTTTCTAGTATGCGTTCTGAGGTTACACATTTATGCACACGACAAAGGGACAGTCTATAGCGTAGCCAGATTAATCAAAATTGTTCCATGAAGACATAAAGGATCTTCGGATGTTGAGAAGGGTACGGTCGATGGATATAACAAATGGTGACAAAGTTTTCCTTTTTACCTCTTTATATATTTTATTTAGTGAATATTAGGCTTAGCTCCTTAAAATCAAACTTAATACACGAAAACTCCTCTTCAAAAAAAAATTGTAAGTTAGGCCCCTAAAATTAAGTGCTGAATAATTACCTACATTTATGCAATTATATCCAAAAATTGCATAAATGTCTGCAATTATTCAGTAACTTAATTCCAGGGACCTAATTTACATACTTTTTTGGTAAGGATGTTTAGTGTACTTTGAAACTTAATAGGGACTTTAGCCAAACTATCCTTAAATTTATCAGTTAAATTTATGTAATTATTTCCATTTTGACCTAATTATCTATTAAAAGATTTGGATAAAAAAATTAGCACTATTTGTAAATATCCTAGTAAGTCTTTGCCCAGGTCTTGTCTCGTTAGGCGAGATATACCATTTAATTATTTGCCTAGACCCGTCTAAACAAGATTTACCATCTTATATAAGAATCAAAACAAGTATTTAGACACTAAGAAAAATACATAAGTTATCAAAAATTCCCAGCTTCGATTAACCCTCAATTAATCCCTGTCTAAACGATCAATCCCTCGTTCGTACTAACCGCCTAACATTCGTCTAGCGATTTTTACAACTCTGAAATTTAGACATCGGCCCTTATTTAGATTTTTAAGATGTTTTAAGTGTGTCGTGCACAAGTAAACATAGACACAAAGATAGTGCATTCCAACTTGCGCAGTGAGAGTCGTTGCACCAAATTTATGGTTCCCTCGATAGCATTTGTGAAGACCCACTACTCATGCTATTTAGAATCAATCCCTAAATGTGACATCAGTTCTCGAATACCATGAGAAAATGCCTTTTAATAAAATTTGAGTAGAACTAACTAACATGATCTGTACGATACAATCTCACAACAGAAGGAGGATAAAGCATGACATACTAAGACATACATGCATAAAAATATGATAGATATAATGAATATACATAACCTCCACGTGGTTTATGGAATGACCAAACACATGGCACTTAGGATGGATAGGATTAGTAATACGTTAGAACTTTAATATTGATTCAGATAATAATGTATATCTATACTATATTATTATTACTGAGTTAGATTTCAAGAGCGCATATGCCTCCAGAATATTTTGTGAAATGAACAGTCGCGACTCCCTTCTTTTTCTTTCGTAACATCTCTTCTGGCATTCTTTCAATTCTTCTTCCTTTCTACAATCAACCATCTTCTAAATAAAAAAACATAAGATCTTCTTTTGATGGTGAAAAAATATCTACTGTTGTGGAGGGCGTCCCTAAAGTCTTCTAACCCCTCATTCGCATCGCCTTGCTAGTTTTCCCCTACAGGAAAATCTACACCATCACGATCAAAAGTTTTTGCCCTAATTTATTGCATCCACTCTTTCCACTAACTAATCATCAAAATAAACGAAAATGGTGCCAACATAGTCAGATCAGAAGAGGTAATCAACACGAAGAACTTTGCATAGAGGTTAGTCTAATTCTTCTTCTATACTTCGAAATCGTAATTCATTTTATCCCTGATTAATCAATTTCTATGTTTATTCTAACTTTCATATTGAAATTTTAACTTTTGTTTATGATTTGAGGCTTTAAGGAGAAGTCATTGATTTATTCATCAAAATAGACGAAGATGGTGACAACGTAGTCGGATCGGAAGTAGTAATCAACGCGAAGAACTTTGCATAGAGGTTGGTCTAATTCTTCTTCTATACTTCGAAACCCTAATTCTTTTATCCCTAATCAATCAATTTTTATGTTTCTTCTAACTTTTGGATTGAAATTTTAAATTTTGTTTGTAATTTGAGGCTTTAAGGAGAAGTTGCTTATTTTTTCTATAGATATCTTCAACAATCATTGGTCAAATGGGTACAACCTAATTATTTTTATATTTTACATGTTTACTCCTAGGTGAGAAAAACTATCGGAATGAATTAACCAAGGAAAACGAAACAAAAGCTGACATTCAGTGAGCAAGACTAATATACAAGAATTTGAGTGGAGATTCTTCACAAGTTAAAAAAATTGGTGTAAAGAAACAAACATTTAGAAATAATAATAGAAACTGTAATTATTCAAAAAATTCAAAATCTTATTATCTATATATCTTAGTGTGAGCCAAGGTAGTCTACATAGTGAATTTTTGCCTAATTTAACTTTGTTATGTGAAGTTCTCATATCATCTATGTATCTTATAGGTTACCTTAGTTTTGATTTTGAGCTAATGTGTATTCATGTCTAAACAGGCAGTTCATGTCATATCACTATATTATGTCTGAACAGATTTATTTAACAATATTACTCTCCATTAGTATGTTAGAACAAATTGATCTAAGTGTTTGACAGTTCATTTCACTATATTTTTTTCAATTCTGGTAATTACGTGTAGTGTACATTTTTTGATCAGGAGTACTAAGTTTAAGACCACAACTCTACATGCCATCTTTTTTGGTGGGTACAAAAATATTTTTCTATGTGCATATATGTAGACTATGATGTTAATTCCCCATATAACTTGATTTATACCGAAATATATAACTGTGTTGTGCACAGGTTCTACAGCTGCAAGGTATCTACAGCGATGGGTGTATTTAAGCATACATTCTTTGCAATATCGCTTATGTGGGGATACTATAAAGGTGCATTATTATCAATACGATAATTTTGAAATAGATAGTTAGATGTGGTAAAAATAAACCATATAACTTTGATCCAATTATATAATAAAAGTATTGTAACCTTCCTCTTAAATATAGTGAATAGTGTCTTGGTCACCAAAAATATCTGATATCTTTATGTTAATTCATTAAAAGAATTATCATTGATGCTCTATTTTCTTTACATATATTCACGATTTAAAGTAATTTTGTTTTTAGTTGTAACTGATATTATGTTTGAAGGAGCAACTGATAATCTAAAGGTTCAAAAATTTTGTTTCTTCTCTCCGATAAACTTTAAGTACTCTAGAAAATTCTATTTCAGGTGACCCTTCTTACGACAGTGATGACATTCATCCTTATTAGCTAGAGAAGTCTTCTTGTTCTTCTTATTAACTTGTGTATTGGATCAACTATAGAGAAATTCATTGGACTATGTTTTTCTTTTTCTTTTCCATACAAATAATTGTAAAATCCTTTGATTAATCTATATTTTAACTCAATTTTTTTAATTTTATTGAAACAAAATATATTATTTAACTTATATATTTGTTTAATTTATCAAGTGATGTATTTTATATTTCTTAATTTATTAAGTGATTTAACAAAATCCATGTTTTAACTTAAATAATTTTTTTAATTATTTGGAATAAAATTTATAATTTAACTTATGCATTTGTTTAATTAATTAAGTGATCCAACTATATATTTATTGGGTGATATAAAAAAAATCTATATTTTAACTCAAATAATTTTTTTAATTTATTGAAATGAAATGTAAAATTTAACTTATATATTTATTTAATTTAATAAGTGATCCAACTTACATATGTTTTTAATTTACTAGGTAATTTAACAAAATCTATATTTTAAATCAAATAAATTTGTTTAATTTATTGAAATAAAATGTATAATTTAACTTATATATTTGTTTAATTTACAAGTGATTTAACAAAATCTATATTTCAAATCAAATAAATTTGTTTAATTTATCGAAACAAAATGTATAAATATTTGTTTATTTTATTGGATGATTTGACATAATCTATATTTTAACTCAAATAAACTTGTTTAATTTATCGAAATAAAACGTATAATTTAAATTATATATTTATTTAATTTATTGAGTGATTTAACTTATATTTTTTTAATCACATTTTTTTCTCATACATGTTATTTTAAAAATGATGATTTATAACATCAAGTAGAACCTGAGGATTGTTAAATAATTATATTAAGCATGCGTATAAAATACATATATACATATGGTTATTAGGGTTTATAATCAATGTATACTTATATATAATATAATATGTGTATAATGAATGTTTAAGCTATTACATTTAGAATATTACCGTAATTGGACTTATTATCCACCCTTTTGGTAATAGCTCTACCGAGTGCGTTGAATACCTCTTCGTTCACTTCTCTTGTTATCTCCACACATTTACTATAAAGCACCTTCATATTAGCTAGATATTTCAAATATTCCGCATTAAATATATAGAAACGCGCGCGCGCGCACATATATGTTTATATATAGCGTGCGTATGACTTGTTCTGGATAGCGTGACATAGACGTATGACAAGAGATAATTATATAATAAGTTTATTTTAATAACATGCCCATGCAAATAATTTTACAATAGCACTCGCATGTATAAAGTGTTCTAGTCCTATTATGTTTTATTTTATGGAATTTTTAGTGTCATGTTGACATCTTGATACACTTTTTACTGCATGTACGTTTCAATAAATAACATGTCCCCTATAAGACGACGTATCATGATGAAAGCATATTTGATGAAGGGTTTAGTAATAAATAGATTGGCTTATGATTCCTTGTTTTATTATAATATTGCATGCGTCAAATGCTTAGGTTGCGTGGACCAAATGCACCTTTCATCATAGCAATTCGAATCGGATCGTGGATCATGATGCAGTCGACGCATTGTGGCCTTATAGTCCAGTTACTTACCTACCTCCATTCTCTTCCTTTACTAGTTCAAATCCAAAAAAAACCCTCAATTTTATATTATGCCGCTCACAATTTAAGCCTCAAATTTTGAGGTAATTTCTCTTCTACTTATGTTTATCACTAATCTATACAATAATATATATGCATACACGCACGCGCATATATATATATATATATATTTCAGAATGTCAACCTCCTCCACTGATACTTCAAAGCGAATTGTCGATTGAAATGTCCAGAGAACTCTTGCTTTCAAAGACATTGCTTGTTACGACTAGATACTCATGCCGAACAAGTTGGCGTTTGGTATGAAGAAATTGATGATGCATTCAACGATAATTTAAGTCTTAATTATACCACTATCCATATGAAAAATAAATGATATAATTTAAAACGTACTTGGATGTCATGAAACCACTACTACAAACAGTATGTTGTATATGGTCGGTAGAACAAGATTGCATTCAAAGAGATGAAGAATGATGGCAGATTACTACTTTCTTATTTCACTGATTCAGAAACCATACTCACCCTAAATTCAAGCACTAGAATCAGATGTACAATGGTGCAATAAATAAATAGAAGTGCGTTATACAACATTTTGCTAGCCCACTTCAACACCCAACTATACTATGATATGCTTAATGAGTAGAGAATGAGCCATTTTCTAGTCCCACTGTTGCTACTCTACTCTGGACATTCAATGTCGCGTCATCATCTTGGGAAATGCAATAAAAAGCCTTTACTTGAAGAGATGATGATTTGCATTTTGATGTGTCCAAACAAATTGTTTAACACTATCTCCAAATTCGGTTGCCTCTCAATGATTATGAGGAGTGAGAGCTTGATTTAATATCTACGAACAATCCAAAACATCATCAGCTTATTCTATGTTGAATAAAGAAAATGAACTTAGATGTAAGTTGAATTAGTTTGTACAACTATTTAGATCAAACTAGATTTGATGTACATTTACTTCAAATGTATCTTTTTTTAGTGAAATGTATCATTATTTCTTCACAACGTATAGTTTTTTCCTTTGCATTTTATATGCAATTTATAATTTAATATCAGTTTCTTGCATTTAAAACATAATACTTAAAACAATTTAAAACAAATAAATATATAAATAGAAACATTATCTCCCTTTCACAGCACCAAAACCAATTCCTCTTTTGCTGAAATTTCCCTATTCTTGCCCTATTCAAAATACCTTTATTTCATGCCCCTTTTGCTTTGCAAATAATGCACCCTTGATTATTTTAACATTCAAAACACCATTTACCTTTATTTTCCCAACACTCTATAAATCCCCACCCATTATTACAACCTCCAAAATCTTCTTAAAACATGAGTGTATTTCGTTGTATTTTATTTTATTTTATTTCTTTTTTACATTTTCCATTGTTTCTTCCGACCACATTATGAGATTTTTTCTAGGAAACTTATATCAAACACCCTTCTATTGTTTCTTTCGACCATATTATGAGATTTTTTCTAGTAAATTTTGGTCAAACACCATTCTTAAATTTCAAAATACACTTCCGTCCTTCTAAAAAATAGGTTTAAGAAACACTACCGCATTTATTTTTAGGAAAATTGCAAATATTTGTAGTTCAAAATGCAACTATTTGCAGCTTTATCTGTAAGCATTTGCAGTTTTCACAGGTTGCAAATATTTGCACTATTTACAACAAAAACGACCATATTGACCAAAATAGCTTGATTTTGTTCACATTAACTGCCAGTTAAGTGCATATTTAATTTTTGAAAAAAGAAATGATTTTTTTGTTAAAGATAATTCAATAGGAATAATCAAAAATGTGTTTTGTTAAAGTATGAAGACCAATAATTTTTTTTAATGATAACAAATCTATATTTGTATTTAATATATAGCATAATCAATTTTTATCGATGATTTGACTTGATAAATATATTTATATATTTTATATATGTTTGCAAATTTTACACAAGTATTGGGTGTGTACAAATAGAACATCAACAAGGAGAATAATAAACGATTTCAAGTACAAAGAGCGTGAATATTTTTTATTCGAGAGAATGAATATATTTTTTTAGTGGGTAAATAAATTGATATCTTCATATTGATATGGTTACAACAAGTACAAATATAGATATATGTATGTATGTATAGACACAAAACAATATTTTATAACCCTTTCAAATTCAAAATACATATGCATTGAGTCAAACCTCCCAAATATTTTTCTCCTCTCCAATTATTTCTCAGTCCTCTAATATATCTCACATTTAGGTCTGTATAAACTCACACCAAAGTATAAATTTTCTTATCGGATAACAAAAACTTCTCATGAACAGAATACTTTTTACAATATACATTTATAAATATCCGATCATTATACTGTCATCAAAAGTTATTAGTTTTAATCTTCGACACAAAGCAAAGCAACATTAGGACATCTCGACGTAGGGGTTAACTATAAAATTAGCTATCCTTGGAATTATCATTACAGGGTAATACCAACACAGGTTTTTTGCTAATACCTTGATTAAAAATGTAAAATAAGGAAGTAAGATGCAAAACACATAAAAGAACACAAGATTTAGAGCGGTTTAGCTAAGCTTGCCTACGTCCACTATGGGAATTTCTTACTACTTTACCCCTCTTACAATAGTGATTACATAAGGCAATAAGAAGAAAATACAATGCTTGAGAGCTTAAGTTGTCCAAACCTTGTAAATATGCAAGTCTCGATGTATTTATAGTTATTGAAAAATGTATAGAGTGACTAAGATTGCACAGTTGAGACCCATAAATCACTCTGAACTATTGGTGGGGTTGCATGGTTGATGTGCATGCCAGCTAGGAGGCCAACTTGACTATATGGTTGGGATGATGATAGCTGGAAGGTTGTACATTAAGCATGCTTAGTGTAGGTACACGTGGCATGGGCTCAAGGAGTGGTTGCTGTAGAGGTGCTTTGGTGTCAACATGGAGTGGTTATAGTACTACTGTCAGACAAACGACGTTATTTGTCAGACTTTGCAAAGAGACGATGTTGACGGGGGTCGGTGGTTGAAGCTTATAGAGACAAGGCGAGGAAGCCTCAAAAGTTATAGGGGTTGAAGAAGGTAGTGATCGGGGGAATTTGCTAGGGAGTGGGTTGTTACCCGAGCTACTCAATAAGCCAAAGTCCTATTGCATGCCATGCAGCCATATGTAGTTTTTGCTCGCTTGTGACCATTAGGAGCTTTGCTTTGACCTAGGGAGACCTGATCGGTCGTTAGGATGGTGGCTAGGCAAGTTGGCCGGTGAGGGGTGCCTCGCATGTCTGGCTGTTGTTTGCCATGTTGTTGTCTGAGTAGGCATCAATATAACAATTGTACTCGAGCTAGGCGGTTCGCTCATATAGTGAGCCTTGCTATGTTTGTGTTGGGGTAGGCAATGACAAGTGGGTTGGCGAGGCTTTTGGTCTTGGAAGTATGCAGGCCAAAATGAATACGGTTGCAATCATATGAACTGGTTGGATAACACGGGCCAACCTAATTCGTACTTATAAGAAATTTGAACAACATTTTGCCCCCCAAGCCCACGTTCGCGTGCGGGGGCAAGCTTGTCAATTGGGCATTTAATGCTCTCACACATGGCATTGGATTATTGGTGGAGGTAGTCTGTTTTCTTAGGTGCCATAGAGATAATGCGCTTTTTCGATGTTGTGTTATAACAGATACATCGATGATACCTAGACCATTCAGATTGATTCTTATATCACAGGTCCAATGGCTCGCACCACCTCCTATTGCCTATAAACACCCCACCTCTTATTCTCTTCCATTTTTACCGAATTTCCGAACATTTCCACTATTTAAATGCTTTAGAGTGATTTTCTTCTTTGCTATTGACTTTGATTTCCAACTACAAACCTGAATCATCATCGGCGAGTGCTTTTAACTTTGATCCATCATGGCTTTCATGTTATTACTTAAATATGTTTCACTTGCTTTTTTGCGTTTTTATTTTCCATGGTTGTTCAAAGACCTTGAACATCACTGTTGCATTGGTGAATATTTCTGAAGAACTTCCACTATATATGACATCTCACAATCGTTGTTCTGCCAACAACGTTCATTCGATGTCGAGCACTGAACATACAACACTAAACTTAGTATTGCCAATACTATTGAACTGCCTCCCTTCGCGTTCAAAGTAGGAAGATGACATACTGGGCCCGAACCTGTAGATAGGATTAGATGGCGGGTTAATAAGGTTATAGGCCACACAACCTGTCTTAGGTTAAGACTTGAACGGGTCTGCCATGAGTTGGTGGGTTGCTCGCACTGGTAGCGGGGTAGAAGTTTGCCCCATGCTTAGTTAGTTTTTTAGTAGATAGGGTGGTTCAATAATCTTGATTGTTCTCTATCGATTGCAGATGGCCAAAGCCGCTTCTACCAGTGGACTACAGGCCCTCCCTTAGGGCACTTCTAATATCCAAGAAGATGGATCGACCTTGCCCGCTCTTTGGCTGACTTCAGTTATGAGAACATCATCCTTTTTTATCCTCTGGTAGTTGATCGTGTCGACTAAACCCCTAGCGGGCTACTTTTCCTGCTTACTATCTTATATGAAGACTAGGGTCGCTTCCTCTCCGCCCCTACTCTTTCAGGTTCTTAAATGCACATCACTTAGTGTTGAGGCGACTTATCCCAAACAATTACAAACTCTTGGCTAGGCATTTCATCATTTTCTATGACTTGAACATGCCAGAGCTCTATTCGGCACTGATTAGGCTGATCTTTATGCTCTGTTGGTTGGTTAAGACTGACCTAGGCAACTATTACTATTTTCAGGGGATTGAGACACCCCCTTCTTCTTTAGTTTTCCGAGTAAGACACCCGTCTATGGGGACCAGTTCTTCTTTGTTTTGGGTATTGTCATTCTGTCCCTTACAACATGGGCATTCAGCATGCCTGGTATTTCCTACTTATTGAATTTCCTTTATGACCTTTTCCAATAGTTTTTAACCCATTCCTCTCTCTCCTACTGTAGTGAATCCTACCGGAACCAACATAGGCATCGCCATCTATAAGGACTACACATGCTGGATAAAGGCAATTGATAGTATTGTTATGAACTTAGCAATGAATTTGACAGTTGAGAACGTCCGTCGGTTCGGACTATTTGACTCAAGGCAGACAATGGGATGCATGGTGCTATAGTTAGGACCCTAATCGTGCGACCAGCTAGGCCGATGGGGGTCGTGATCAAAGAGCCACCAGCAATAACACTAGTGGTGGATATAGCGGATGAAGAGGAGGTCACTGTGTCGGACCTGGGTCGAAACAAGGCGGTTGATAATGGTGATTGGGAAACTTACAACCCGACCCTTTCAGAGCATGTCATGGTTTCGGACCACGATCTTATTAAGGACCATCTTCATGTTCTTCTAATACATCTGAGATGCCCGATGTAGAGAGGACAAGCGATTGGGCATAGGAGTCCGATACGCCAACAAGCAAGGGCTCCTCCTCCGAGACCCCTCCCGCCCATTAGTCTTCGACCCAGTTAACTCGCACTTTACCCCCCAATACACAAAACTCCAAAGGGGCACAATCTATCGGTAACAACACGTAGTCTTCCTGCCTGCCTTTAGGTAGAAGGCTATGGGGAGACCAATCTAATGAGGGTAGCATAGTATTTTAGTGCTTTTTATTTATTTTTCTTTGAACTTCTTCTAACATTGTTCCTTATTTGTGTTTTATAGTTGTCTACTTGGACTTGGCAGCAACCCTTAGCTCAGCTGCATTGGGGAGTACCCCATCTAGGATCCCTACCTTGCACCCCTATACAAACGTCGGTTCTCATCAACCATTTAGCTAGCATTAACAGCAGACACCAATTAGCTCCCAACCATCCTAAGAAAGAGGGTATGTCTCTCCAGTACATGATTTGACATTGATGGAGTCGACCTTAGTGGAGGTTGTTAACTAAGAGGTCGAGGTAGAGAGAATGGTCAGTTGAAGAGGCTTTGGATAGATGAACTAGCAAGTTCTGAGAGTGGATCGACTTTTAGATTTATAGGGGAAGAATAGTTTATTAGTCCCTACTAAGGGACTCGCAACATGAATTTGTGGGGTCGACTATTTTAAGGATGGATGAGGAGAATGATGAGATCGGCCTGTAATTTATGGTACATTTGATGGCAGAAGTGGCTTTGGAGGCCTTGGGGAGTAGGTGTCGGCTTAGGTCGGGCTGGGAGACCCATTCCTTGGAGGTTGTTGTGGATGCCCAGTTCATGGATGCCTGCCTACTTGGTAAAAAAACCCCCTATTTAACAGTTTTCCTTTTTCCCTCCTACTCCTCTTTATCGCATCGTTTGTCCTCTCCATTTATACAGGCTTCTAGGCCTTAAGGAAGTAGGTAGAGGATGAGATGGCCGCCCATATGTGGGCTCTTAATGTTGAGAAGATAGTCGAGGAGCTTGAAAGACGGTCCCTAGAGGAGAAGGGTGCTTGGCATGTGGTCAAGAATGCTAGAGACATAGCCGTTAGTGAGTAGGTAGAGGAGAGGGCGAACCAGGGGGAGGAGCTAAGTTAGGCTCGGGCAGACCTGGGGGTGAGCCATAGGGAGGCAAATGATATGATGGGTCAACTATAGCTGCATCTACACTATGCCGCTTCGGAGTTGCAAGCGTAGATAAGGGCTGAAAAGGACGAGAAGTGGAATAACCAGTTGACCACCATGCTAAAACCAATCTTTGTGATCAAATACCACCTCCCTTTGGCAGTCAGCTTTCTCACTCTAGGGTAGTATGATAAGGTGTGGCGCAAAGTGGCACTAGGGATGATGGTGGAAGGAAGGGTAGGCCGTTTTGACCCCTGAGTTGATTGCCACTTTAATAGGCGGTGCAAGCGAGCTGATCGTTGATGTTGCCCCAGTGGACAAGGAGATGATTTATGACGACAATTGTCAAATAATCGGGGAGCTCCCACCTTTGTGAGCGATGGAATTAGTTGGTATTTTTGTCTTTTTTATGCTTGTGCTCCTTTTTTGTTGATGCATTGGTTGGGTGAGGCCCGTTGATGTAATGGAACCTCTTGTTGAATTTCACGAACTCCTTTTGATGTATTGAGTTCTTTCCTTTGTGATGAAATCTATTGTAGACATATTTGTTTGTCTGAATATTCTATGTTTTCCTCTTAGTTTTCTACTAGTATTGTGCATGTGTATACAGATATAATTGCCTTCTACGCTTACTTTTTTTTCGTTCCTATATCGGGCGGCTCAAGCAGCCCCAGCGGTGTTAGGTAAACATGTAGACTTGGCTTTTTATCCATAATATAACAAATAAGTAGACATAAGAAAACAAAGAGAAAAAACGAAAAAACTTATCTTTCATTGAGACAGCCTGTCCACAGCTCGGATGTCACCCAGTGAAGGGCCCATGCTCATTTTAAGCTGCCCTTGTTGTATTTGCGGGCTATCAAGGGGCCCGAATTTGTTTAGTAGGGCCTCTATAGCTGTTCAAACCGGCCGGTGCTACGGATGCTATGTTCGAAGTTGCAACGTAGGTGACCGATACCATAGCACTAGTGCCTTACACCGCTATAGGGATGGGCTATATCACAGCAAATGAATTAGAACCATGGCATGGGTGGTCGTGCCATTAGTTTATCGATGCCTCCGGCATATAAGGGAACATTGAATGGCCCGTGCATCCTCTCAAAGTAGCACTATGGACGCAAAGTTTAGGTTACGACATGGGTAACTGCACTTCCATGGCACTAGTACCCCGCTCGCTAGAGGGATATGCAGCATCACACGGGAATGAATCAAGATCATGGAATGAGCGGTCGAGCCATCGGTTCGTCGATGCCTCTGGCTTGGACAGGAGTATTGGTTGTCGTGCATCCTCATAGAGCAATTTTGGCATTCCTCAATTGCAGATAAGGGCCTTTTCAGCCCATCCTCTTTGAATAGCCTTGGTTGTGGCATTCCATAGCAAGGAAGTTAGCATTGACTAGCTTGTTCCTACGAGGTGTGAAGCATTGGTGCCATCGAGGTGTGAAAGGAGGCATGCGTCGTTGATGAGTGCAACATTGATTATATACGAGCCTTCCCAGTTCGGCCCTGATACTCGTTCGGTCGGATTTTTGACGTTTGCAAAGACCCAGCATAGTACTAAGTCTCCGACCTTGAATTGATGGAGCTTCATCCTTGTATTGTAGTGCTTGGCTATCTTTCTTCTGTACATCTCGGTGCAGAGCACTGCTTCCACTCTTCTCTCTTCAAGTCGTCGAGCCTTGGGCTGAGCAGTTCTTCATTTTTCTCATGGTCATGATTAAGGCGCCTAAAGTTGATACGTCGACTTTGATGAGAAATATAGTCTTATACTATCAGGCCAAAGAAAATAGGGAATGTCCGGATGATGTGCGACTCGAGGTGCGATATGACTAAAGCACAAGTAATAGGTCTTTCTCCCTAGTTTCCCTTGACTTTTGTAAGGCACATCTTCTGCATTGCCTTGATGATCATGTTCTTGGCCTCAACATGCCCATTTTCTTATGGGTAGGTGACTAAGGAGAAGCATTTTTGTAATCCATTCTACTTGCAAAATCCTTAGAACATCTCGCTTTCGAACATCATGTCTTTGTCTGTTATGATTTTCTTTAGGAGTTCGAAGTGGCAAACAATGTTCTTGATCACAAAGTTTAGGATCTTGGGCATGGCGACCCCAGTGAGGGGCTCCACCTCCAACCATTTTGTGAATTAATCGATGGTGACTTTGGCATGTTTGTATCCACCTTTACCGTTTGGAAGTTTGCAGATCAAATTAACCCCTCAAGTGTCACACGACCCGAGGGACATCATTGGAGTTAGGAGACATGGGGAAGTTCATGGGACCTTGGTGAACTGCTGATAGTAATCTCACTTCTTATCGTAGTTCATTGCATCCTTGATCAAAGTGATCCAACAATATTCTTGGCCGGCAGCTTTCTTTTCTAAGCTTTGCCCCCAGCATGATCTCCGTAGAATCCTTCATCTAGTTCCTCCAGTATGTGGTTGGCTTCCACATTTGTCACACACCATCGAAGGGGAGTTGAATACCCTTGCCAATAGAGTTTTCCATCCATGTTGGTATAATAGGCACCTGGTTTAAGACTTTTTAAGCCTCTTTTCTCTAATTGGTCAGCTCGTCGCTTGAGAGGTATTTCAACAGCGGGACCATCCAGGAATTAGTTCAGGCTTCATCAATTTTCATGGTGGTCACCCCCGAATAAAAGCTAGGGCGGCATGCACCTTTATTATGACCTAGGGGATGTAGTGTTCGGGATTTCTTGCTGCCTTGGCCAGCTAATTGGCCTTGGCATTCTTCTCATAGGGAATTTGCTCAAGCTTGAAGTCTGTAAAGATGTCGATGAGTTTCTTGGCTTTTGTGACATGGAGGGCTAATGTCTTTCCCTTAACCTGGAAATGTTCTCCAATCTAATTGAGTGCTAGTGAAGAGTCAATGAACACATGCAAACACTCTATCCATAACTCTCTAGCCATCCTTAGACCGATAAGGATAGCTTCATATTCTGCTTCATTATTAGTGGCCTTGAAATCTAGGTGGAGGACAAAGCATAACTCCTTCATGTCAGGCATGGTTAGGACCATGCCGATCCCCTTACCGTTTTTTTCTTTTCTATTGAATTAGAAAAGTACAAATTATGATAAATTACTGCAAGCGTACAGTTGTGTAGTATGCAGGTCGAACACAGGGATTTGGTTGAAATTTAATAAATTCTTTTAGAAATCTTGGCGAGTTATAAAAGATCTATAGGATGGTGGAAACATTGTATTAGAAACCAAAATTGAAATTCAATTTGAAACAAACCTAATTGAATCAATAACTAAAAGACAATTACCAATTTAAAGATAAATAATTTGAATTTCCAATCTTTCTAAATCTAATTTAGAAAAGATTATTGTAGAAACTAAATTACTTGACTTTTGCCGATACAAAAATTAAACCAAATCAACTTGAAATTGAAAGGAAAGTAGACGAACAATAGAAAAAAAATATTGGAATGCAAAGTGAAATTAAACAAGATAGAAAGTAAATTAAACAGAATAAAAATAAAAATTAGGATTACCGCCAAAACTAATTTTATGGTTAATCACTAATAATAAAATGAAAATAAAATAGTAATTGTGTTCTAGCTAATCTAATTGACTTGATAACACAATTGAATATGAAATAAAATGCGAATAAAATAAAGGGAAGAAGAATGGAATTTTATTAAAGACTATCTCAAAATTCAAGCATACATTTACAATGAACACGTTGTGTATTTATGGATAATGAGGTCTTATATGTATATGCACATATGACTTTATTCAAATCCATCTGTATATTTAGTTTACAAAAAAAGAAATATCTTCTCTTCATTATAGTGAATTTATGAGTTCAGGCTAAGATTCTTGGTATCTTATCATTGACATGTGGCAGCATCAATGGTAAAGGGTAAAAGGTGATATACTAATTGATATGAATCTAATTGAAATCAGAGACTATATCTTCTTTCCATTAGAATATCTTATCAAATCTCCAAGTCTATGGCAGATGAGGTGAATCATTTGTAGATGTAAATTGTTCCTATTTTCCTAAGAAGAAATTAACATATGCATATATTCCAATTATCTTCATTTGTGTGTGTATATACATACACCATAAACATATATAATATGTATGCACACATTCTGACACACATTTTAACAGTTCATAGGTGACAAATACATGATATCAGATCTTTTATTTTTCCATATAAAGAATAACGCACTTCCCAAGGATCGAACTCAGCACACTTTGACAAATTACTGCACCTTTACCAATGAGCTATAACTTTTTTGAGTAAGAACATCTTGAGTATGAGTCTTCACCTATGTTGACATGAAAAACATCATTTTTCTCTGCAATTGTTCTTTAGTGGAGTGAAGAAGACTTTGTTTCATCTATCTTAAGAAAACACTAAAAATACCCAGTGTAACATTTATTTATAAACAAAAACGATAAAATATGAGCATAAAAGTGAACGCTTTTATGTGTTAATCAAATACCCCTATACTTACCTTTTACTCGTCCTCGAGTAAATAAATAAGAAAACTAAACTAGATAGGTCGCTTTTCTTAGGAAACACGGTTGCATTGAGCATATGTAATAACCCCTTTAAACCTCTAAGTGTTCTTAGTAGGATGAGTGGTGTCTTGTGAGGGTTTTCAGCGGATACTTCCTACAAAATCCAAATGTGGATGTTATGAACTAATACAACTACATGAATGCATCGAGAAAGTGTTTTTCCATAGTTTATTATGTCAACAAGGATTCATCTTATTACGATTTCGCTTGTTAAGATCAGTTATTTTCAACCTAAATTTGGTGTAAGAATGAATAAAAACTTCCTAGATGGAATATAATTTCTCAACAACTGTAATCACCAGAAGGTTAGGTATTTAATGTCAATCACATTTCTACAATTTAGAATATGTACCCAATCTTTTTTTGAAACTGCACAAATCTATTATGTATAATTGGAAAAATGAGTTTATGAAAAGGTAAAGGAAAATTTTCAAGTTCTAAAATATTTGGATGAGAGTGCAAGTATAAATTTCAAATCATTGAAAAATAAGAAATAAAAGATATGAAGGCATTATTATAATTGTTTCTTTCCTTTCATCCTCATCTTCGTAAGACAACGCTTCAAGGTGTGGTGAGTGGTCAATTGAATGATATCTGAACATGATTTATTTTATTTTTCTTTTTTTTATTGATTTTTATGCATCAATTTTACATGATTTTCATTTTTTTCCTCAACAAATGAAATATGGAGTGAGAATGGAAAGGTGATATGTGAACCTTCCTCGCCTTGGTGGGTCATAATAAAAACTTCTTGAAAGTAATTCTCTATTTGTGCCTTAGTACTTTTACTCTTATAATTTCATAATCCAACATTTCACAACCTTAGAATTTCATAATTAAAAAGCTGAATGGAAAGATGGGCAATGTTTCATAAAATAAATAACTCATAAGGTAAGAATGTGTATATGGTTATTTATTTTAAAAGCCATGTACGGAAATGGGTAAGGTAATACCGGTATTTTTTCATGAAGTGCATAACCTTAAAAATCATCTGATGATTAACAAGGTTATACAGGAATACCAATATAAGATTTGCTTTAGTCAAAACATGGATGAAATTCACTTCACTTGGATCAGATTAACATGGTTAAATTGAAAAAGAAAGCTACTTGAGTCATTTCTCCTTTTATGCCAAGTGGTTTTAGAACTTGATATCGCTAAAAGAAAATAATATGCATACTAGCAGCTCATTACATAGTTTTCCAACATGTGTATGTGCATTTTTATTTTTTTTATTTTTTTTACTTACACATCCAAAACATGTTTTAACATGATTGGCACCTAGCTCTAACATCAATCTTATCGAAATACAACTAGCTTTCTCACTAGTTTTGATAGCATCTTCAAAGATGCATTTTACTTCAGAGAACAATCTATGTTCATTCCTATCACCCAAAACTAGATATATATTCAAATGAATTAACTTACGATTCATGATTTTCAACTTATCATTGTTTCGATAATTGACTATGCCATACAAAAAGATGAATATATTTTAAAAAAAAAACATCCATGTTGTTCCTATTTGAAGTGCATGAAAGTCAGAAAGAAGAAAACAGTAATAATTGAAATGCAATGCAGAATCGGCTCCCCCACACTAGATTGAGATAATGTCCCAACTATCTAGGATATGCAAAACCAATTAAGAAGAAAAAATGTACAACCTGGTGCACATGGCGAGTAGTCAGGCTTGTAGAGATCCAAAAGCTCTTCGACTTCATATTGTCCGAACTCCAAAAATGGTTTCAATCATTGTCCACTTACTTTGAAGTTATTTCTGTCCATGAGGTTTTCTATCTCAATTGCACCATAAGGGTATACTATTTTCACTATATATGGTCCAATCTATTGAGGTCTCAGTTCTCCTGGAAACAAATAAGGTCTAAAGTAGTACAAAAATTTTTTTGACCTAATTCGAATGCCTTACGATGTATGTTCTTATAATGTTGAGCTTTGGTCCTTTCTTTGTAAATTTTCTCATTTTCATATGCTTCATTTCTTATTTCCTCCGATTTGGAAAGTTGTAATTTTCTATGTGAACCAGCTTTCCCAAAGTGGAAATTTGGAAGTTTTATAGCCCAAAGAGCACGATGTTCCAATTCAAAGGCCAAGTGACATGCTTTTCCATTGACTAATCGGTATGATGACATACCTAGATTGGTTTTATAATAAGTACAAAATGCCCAAAGTGCATTCGTCAATTTGGTCGACCAATTCTTTCTGTCAGAATTTACTTTTTTTCAAGAATTTGTTTGATTAGTTTATTGGAAACTTTGCTTTCCCACTAGTTTATGGAAGGTAAGGGGTAGACAACTATGCATGATAGAGTATTTCTTAATCAAAGATTCAAAAGCATGACTACAAAAGTGAGTGCCGTTATTGTAACACCCCATAAAAATTAATAAGAAATGGATAAATTTCATAACTTAATTAAATAAGATTGAGCTAAAAATGGAAATTTTGCAAAAGTCGGAATTTGAACACGAAAGTTATGTCGTTGCATTCGTGGAGAAATTTTGATCAATTTCTATTGTAATGTTTTGAAAATGGAGCTAAAATTTTTTTATGGACGTTTGAAGTTTTAGAATTTAAAATAATTTACATAGAATTTAAATTAAAAAAAGTAAATAATTTCTCAAGTTTGAATTTGAAAAGTAACAGTAATTAGACTTGAGGGTTAAGTAATCATTGAAATTAACATTAACATTAGAAAGTTAATTAACGAATAAAAAAAACCGATTAACGGCAAAGAAATAACGTTCCCAAAATAACTACACCGGTCGACCGCCTACCTAGCCGGTCGATCGCTAGGGTAGGGTAGTCGACCGGTTAACGAAGGTGGCGGCTAGGGTTTTCTACAAATGAACCTACTAGATTTTATTATTTTTAACAGACTTAAATCCAACGATTCTAATGCATTCCAACTACTATAAATACGAGCCTAGCCCTATCACTTTCATTCTCAAATTATTTTGGGGAACCAAGCGAAGCTTGATTAGTCTCTCTTTAAAGATTCAAAAAAGTTCTTTAGGGTTTTAGGTAACAGATTATAGATGTTTATTATTTTATTTCTTATTCTATTCTCATCGAAATCCCTCAATTTTTGAATCTAATCTATATATAAAAATCCCTTATTGTATATATCTAAAAGGGGAGATTTGAAAGAGATTATTGAAGGCCTGATAAATCCAAAAAGCGGAAGAGCTAAGGACCTGTTCTGAGTGGAAATCTTAGTCTTTCTATTTTAGTAATTGAATAATGTAGTTCGGATTTGATATATTCCTTGGATAATTTTGGTTTATGAAAGCATCACATTAAAATCCCCAAAATTCCCCTAAAGCGAAATGTCAATTCATAGGTTGGAATCTCAATTGTTTTATATTAAGATAATGGAATTTGTCTATATTTTATAGTTTTAATGTTTTGCCTTCTATTCCACTTTTATATTTTTCTTTTGATCTGATTAAGGGATTTTGATTAGAAAATGGTGTGTAAGGTGTGAACTGTTATTCATAGGTTACACCGAATATTTCTAGAATTTGAATAGAAATTCTCTTTGTCTAATTTCATGTAAAAAGAAGTTGAATGGAGCATAAAAGTATACAAATTTGCAATTTATACTATTGATTTATTTCATTGTTTTAATATAAAATAAGTGGGTTTGGATTCTGTTTATACAAGTCAGTTGATTAGATTATGGATATTGGATTTATAGTATATTTGTTAATATGGAAACGAGAATTGTATAATTTTTGAAGATTTGACATTTAAGCGTTAGTTTAGGACATAAACTCCACATGCTTAGAAATGTACTAAGCGCGTGTGTGTATACAAATTAGCGTAAATAACACAAGATTATAATGTATTAATGGCTAGTTAATAGATTATTAATTATTATTGAATTCCCCTAGGAAGTGATTAATTATAGAGGTGAAATAAGAAGGTTTTCTTATTAAGGCCTAAATAATGATCGCAGTCAGATGTGTGATAATATGAGATTGTTATAAATTATGACTAAGTTATAGGGATGTGAGGTCAGTCAAAAGCACACCGAAATCTGCTAGCTAATCTGGCTACTAGCAGTATGACTTTGGGACTGATGTAAAACATTGCCTATAGTATGTAACTACGAATGACGAGGGGTTAGTCCCAAATTCTTGAAAAGGGTTCGCTTAGATACGAAATATTAAGTGATTGAAGAGATTTCGTGCAATGTCAACTAGATAAGTATCAGTGAGGAGTCCACCTTGGGATAGTACTAAATGATGGGGGACCTACCTTAAATAAGGTATTAAATGGTCAGAGTCTGCTTAATTCCCATTAAAAATGTATTAAGTGGCTTGGGTACTATCCCTTACATTGATAGAACATTACTGATGATAGATATGAGTTATTGGTTTGTAACTGTGCAGTTAAAGCGCTCGGTGGATTCAATGCGGTAGAGGTGCAAAAAGTCATAGCGGGGATGTAGCGAAGATATAGCGGGATATATCGGATTACTCTAAAATAGTATATAAATCCTATACTTGTTGTTTTTACAAATATATAGATAGTAATTATGTGAAAAATTAACATTCAATTGAATTATAATTAATACAAAAATAATTTTAAATAAAAATATGTGCAAATGTATTGTAAATGAACGTAAAACTGTTATATACACTACGCCATAAATGGCCTACTGCAACACAAAAAAAATGTTGGCTCAGGCCCGAAAAATGTTGCCATAGGTCTATGGCAACACTTTTAGGGTGATGCAATTTTTGCCGTTGCCTTAGACCTCAAAGGCAACATTTTGACTATCTAAGGCAACATAAGTAAAATTGTTGCAGTAGAACCCTATTTGGGTCTATGGAAACACCCATAGGTATCTGTAGCAACATTCCAAAATGTTGCTATAGATATGAACTTTTTGAATTTGTGGGGCCCACAATGTAGAGCATATTTGATTTTTTAATAAAAATAAATATTTATTTAATAAAATGCTATTGCACAGAATTTGATATTTAAACAGTAATTTATTTAAATAAATATTTTATTTCAACATTTGAAATAGTACAAATTCCTGACTCCACTATTTTACAATTCAATGATATATAACACTGATATTCACATATACAGATATTCCTCACTACATCACTCAGTTCACTCATTACATATGCAGTTTCAATTTATACAGACATCGACACTGACAAATATATGCCGAGCCGAAGGCGAGCCGAGTGCCGAGCCGAAGGCGAGGCGAGAAGCGGGTCCGGGCGCAGCGCCGGCGGGGGTCCGGGGCACCGCAGTCCCGGCGGGGGTCCGGGGCACCGCAGTCCCGGCGGGGGTCCGGGGCACCGCAGTCCCGGCGGGGGTCCGGGGCACCGCCCGATTCATCCGATTTCGGAAGATCGAGCCTTCTTTGAAACGACGTAAAATGATGCACAAATGAAGACTGAACTTAGCAAACCCCATCCTCAGCAACTTCATCACCCATCGGAACTACTGCCCATCTACCACTTACCTGAAACACAATTGCCTGAAACACTGACCATCTACCAAACACTGACCACACTCCCAACCTCTTTCACAAAACACCCACTCACTGCCTCATCAAATTACATCATCAACACATAGGCAGCCTATCAAGCAAAAACAGTGAATGCATCAGGCATGTACAAGAGAAACATACGCAGTAATATGATATACAAGAGAAACTTCACCTCAATCTGATCGCTGTGTTCGTGTAACGAAAGTCTTACATCAACCTTAGGAATCGCTTCCAGATTCAAGACATCAGGCTATCAACTACGGCAAGCATTGAACTACACAATCGATTTCAGCATCAGCAGCAAGAGATCATCATCACGACAGTGCTCAACACATCAGCAATCACCAATAAGACCAAAATCTGGACAGTGGGCAATTAGCACACAACCTTCTCCACGTTTAAGACCAACACCATTACAATCCAAAGTTTGGCAAACCATTATCTGAACACCAACACTTTCAAGTTCAACCCTAAGTGTCAAAGAACCACAAACATCATCAATAGAGCCGCAGTCAGAGCACGAACATTGACAAAAACGCAAGCTGAGGAAACGTCTTCAATTCAAGCGAAGTCAGAGGCAAAAACTTCATTGCGACTTAAGCGACTCCATCAGAACAACGAGGCATCGCGTTTCTTCAAGGCGGCTGCATCGAACAACGACGAACTTCTGCTTAGATCCAGATCCAACAGCGAGCAAAGATCAAATGGGCGGCAGTAAACAACAAAACTCATCAGGCATTAGGTGGAATCAGCAACTACAAGATTCAGGCATAGGAAATTTAGATCTGACCTAGCATTGAAGGCGGCTTCTAGTTACAGTGCCTTTTTTATTTTGTTAGCAACAGCGAATTGGAAGTATGAATTTGCTGGATTTCGTGAATTTGCTGGATTTCGTGAATTTTTTTTTTGATTTGGGGATTTCGTGAATTTGCTGGATTTCGTGAATTTGTTTTTTGATTTGGGGATTTCGTGAATTTGCTGGAAGTATGAATTTGGGGATTTCGTGAATTTGTTGGAAGTATGAATTTGGGGATTTCGTGAATATGGTAAACTGAAAGGGGATCTACACCAACATAAGCGGGAAAACGAAAATTTGGTAAAAAGTGCAGCGGTGATCCATTTTAACAGTCGGATTAAATGAAGACCGTTGGATCGTATTCACGCGGATTGCTAATTTTATTAATTTTTTAATTTGTATACATCTATAGCAACACTGTATAAAAATGTTGCATCGTGTTACACTTGTTTAGCTAGAGCAACACATTTTTATGGCTAAGGTAACATCATAAATACAATGTTGCAGTAGGACCAAATTTTTATATCTATCGCAACATTTGAGCTGGCAACACCTTGCAAAAATGTTGCAGTAGGCCATTTATGGCGTAGTGATAACTTAATTTAATTTAGTAGAATATTAGAGTATTATCATTTCTAAACATATATCAAAAATTCAATGAAATTAATTAATTTCATAATTTTTATAGCGTATAAATATCATTTTTCAATCCAATTTTTTATAGAAGATATAGCGGAAATAGCAAAAATAACGAAATATAGCGGAAATAGCGGGGATTAAAGCGGAAAGGCTATATGTTGGGGATATATGGAAAAATCGTAGCGGTAGGAATCCGCTATAAGATATATCGGAGTTATAGCGGGGATATAGCGGGGCATTAACTACACAGGTTTGTAAGAATAATGGTTATGGAATTGGAATTGGGAAAGCCTTAGAGCTTAGAGTTGGAATGATCAAAGCTGATATAGGAAATACATATTCCTATTTAAAATATACTGCCCAAGTACTATTATAGTAAGGCTCGGGATTTTTATTCACCAGACATATGTTGTTCTGACTCCCTCACACTACAACACATGTTAGGAAAGGCGATGCTGAAGGTGAAGGTGAGGAGGAAACTTATGGAAGTTTATCTATTTATCCACTTATGTATTTTCCGATGTACCCATTGAAAAATAATGTTGTATTTTGAAAATGTTGTACTACGGATCTGTGATGGTTGGTATTGGTATTATGTCATGGATTTTATAATATTTGGATTTTAAATTAAATGGGTACTATTTCTGTTATTATATTTTATCCTTCCGATGTGAGTTCTGAATGTGTAGATAAATAGCCCCGTATTGTTCTTTATACCAACCAACATCTAGTTTAGGAATGGGTCCAAGTTTCGATGGGCCATTTCTGGGTCAAAATTTAAGTCTATTTCAAGGTGGGTTGTTACAGTTACCACTGATAATAACTCGAGGAGTGGCGAAGCACAAAAAGATGTTTTCCTTAAGGAATTTAATGACAACCTTGTTATCATTTGTTTTCGCAGGGATGGCTTCGAACTATTTAGAGACATAGTCTACCACAAGTAAAATATAAAGGTTCCCAAATGAGTTTGGGAATGGTCCCACGAAATCAATGCCCCAAACAACAAACAATTCAATAACTATAATAGGGTTTAAGGGTATCATATTACGTTTTGTTACTCGTCCTATTCTTTGACATCGATCGTATTTAGAGCAATAATTGTAGGCATCATGTAAGAGTGTGGGCCAATAAAACCACTCTGGAACTCCTTAGTAGCATTTTTTCCTACTCCAAAATGATCCCCGCATGCGTGATCATGTGAAAAAGAGAGGATACTCTGATACTCATGTTCGGTTACACATCTACAAATTACTTGGTCTGGACAATTTTGAAAAGATACAGATCATCCCAATAAAGTTCCGAACATTAGAATGAAATTTTTGTTCATCCTGTTTTGATTAATGAGGAGGAGTTTTGTGCGATAAGATAGTTGACAATGGCGGCATACCATGGTGCATTAGAGATGGAAATTATTTGTTCGTCTAGAAAATGATCATTGATTTGAGTGTCATCAATATTTTCGTGCATAATATGGGAGAGATAATCGACAACAACATTCTCGAAACCCTTTTTTCTCTATTTCTAGGTCAAACTCTTAAAGAAGAAGGATCTAACAGATCAAGCGGGCCTTAGCATCCTTTTTTGAGAGCAAATATCGTAGTGCAGCTTGATCGTTGTAAATTATGACCTTAGAACCTATGAGATATGGCCTAAACTTTTCAAAGGGAAAGTCAACTGCCAAAAACTCCTTTTTGGTGGTTAAATAATTCAGTTGGGCCTCTCTTAAGGTTTTGCTAGTATAATAGATGACTCGTAGGAGTTTATTAATTCGTTGACCTAAGATGGCCTCCTATTACGAAATCAAAAGCATCACACATAAGTTCGAAAGGCTGGGTCGGTGGATGATAGGAATTGTAGTCAAGATTGACTTAAGAGTTTTAAAGACATTTTACACTCATTAGAGAACACGAATTTTACATCTTTTGCACGCAAGTTCGAGTGAGGTTTTGAGATATTCGAAAAATCTTTAATGAATCTCCTATAGAATTCTTTATGACCAAGAAATGAACAAATGTCCATAATAAACCTAGGAGGAGGAAGGTTTGCAACTAAATTGACTTTGGATTTGTCAATTTCTAGACCATCTTTTGATATGACATGCCTAGGACTATTCCCCGTTTTACCATGAAGTGACATTTTCCTAATTAAACACGAGTGATTTCTCCTTATAATGTTTCAAGACAGGTTCTAAACAATTGACGCATTGGATAAAAGATGATCCATAGATTGAAAAATCATTCATAAATATTTCTAAAAATTCTTCCACTATATCAAAAAATATACTCATTATACATCTCCGGAAGGTTACAAGAGCGTTACATAAGTCGAAAGGCATGCAACGATAAGCGAAAGATCCAAAGAGGCATGTGAAGGTGGTTTATATTGGTCTTCTAATGCAATAGGAATTTGGTTATTGCCACAGTATCCATTAAGAAAACAATAGTAATCGTGTCTAGCTAAGAATTCGAGCATTTGGTTAATGAAGGGTAAGGGTAAATGATATTTTCTTATTGCTGAATTGAGTTTTCGATTGTCAATACATACACGCCATTTCATTTTGACTTTTGTAGGAATCTATTCTTTGTTCTCGTTTATGACTACCGTGGTTCCTGATTTCTTTGATACAACTTGTACTGGGCACACCCAAGTACTGTCAAACATATGGTAGATAATGTCATCGTCTAAGCACTTGATTATTTCCTCCTTAACGACTTCTCTCATGTTTGGGTTTAATCACCTTTGAGCCTCGCCGGTAGGTTCAGCCTTATTAACTAAATGTATGCAATGTTCTACAATTGATGGGCTTGTTCCTTTAATGTCGACGATTACCCATCCTATTGCCTCTTTATTTTTGCTTAAAATCTTTAAATGTTTTTCTTCTTGGTCCTCTGTGAGAACGGAGGCCAAGTTTTCATGGAAATTTTCTATAGGATCTAAGTATGCATATTTGAGATCCTTCGGTAGTGGTTTGAGGTCTAATTTAGGATGTTCTTTTCTAGTGGCTTCAGTTGACGTCTCTTGATTAAACTCTAGTGACATAGGGTTTGATTCAAGTAATTCATTAATTCAGAAATGTGTTTATTCTCATCGAAATCAGAATTGAAATGATCATGACACATCTTCGAAGACTTTGACATGTCATTAATGGTTCGTCTGTAGTCGTTTGAATCACGTCAATTTCCTTTCTTTCAAAATCCTTTGGTTGTTTATTGAGATTGAACATCGTTAGCTCGACGGTTAGGTGCCCAAAGGAAATTTGTAGTTGACCGTTCCTACAATTTATGATAGCATTTGAGGTTGCTAAGAAGGGGCAACCTAATATCAATGGAATTTGTCCATTAGGATTTGAAACAGGTTCAACTTCTATGACTATGAAATCGACAAGGAAAAAAGTTGTTTGATTTACATTAGAACATCTTCAATTGTGTTTGATGGCTTTTTAACAGATCGATCGGCTAGTTGAACTGTGATGTTTGTTGGTTTTATCTTCCTTAGTACAAGTTGACAATAAACAATGTAAGGCAGTAGATTGACACTTGCACCAAGATCAAGTAGGGTATAGCTGATGTGAGTGTTGCCTATTTTGCAATCAATTGTTGGGCAACAGGGATCCTTATACTTAATTGGGGCAAGATTCGAAAGAATGGAGCTAGTATTTGCAGTCAAAAATGCAGTTTTAGGAACGTTAATGGCACCTTTTTGCATACATAGCTCTTTAAGACATGTAGCATATTGAGGAATTAGTTCAATGGCGTTTAAGACGGGAATATTGACATGGACGTGTTTGAAAATTTCCAAAATTTTGTCAAAATTTGTAGCTTTCTTATTATTATTGAGTCTACGAGGAAATGGAGCTACTGTTTTATAGATTCTTTCAGTAATTTTTTCATTCAAAGAAAGAGAAGATGTCGCCATGGGAAGTCAAGGTGGTAAAAGTGTAGAAGATGAATTGTTGGTATTTCCAACATTAGTTGTCGAAGATGTGTCGGGGTTGCCAACATTTAAAGAAGTTGACGATTTGGAAGAATCGACATTAGTAGTCATTGGACGAGCATTAAGATTTTGAATTGAGGTTGACTTTGAAGGGTTGTTTGGATTGCTAATATTATTGTCAATCTTCTTTTCGGACCTAAGAATGGTGACAGCGTTGATCGGATTATAGTTTTCGTCCTCATAAGAATTCACACCTCACGAATTATATTTTGGATTTACTACGGGTTGACTAGGCAATTTGCCTTTCTCATTACTTTTCATCAGTTCTTTCATCATATGAAGAATCTTGAAGGTTGAGAAGGCTAAGAAGGCTGATTGATGAATGGACATTAGAATGCCTATGTAGTGGATTTCAAGATTTGGATTGAGGTGCAACTTGCGAAGTTTGGGCACTAGGAAATGGAGCTTGATAATTAAAATTCGGTATCATGGGCTGCATGTGAGATGGATTGGTCGAATTATTAGGATTGGCCTAAGAGAAATTTGGATGATGCTTCCAATTAAGGTTATAAGTGGATGAGTAAGGACTATTTTGAGCTATAGCATTCATTTGTTCTTAGGTGTAATAATAAGGTAGTCCTTCTCCTATTTAAGGATTCTGGGTTTTTAGGGGATGGTGATTTGGATCTACAACATGCACTCCTCTAGTAGAAGCACGAGCAGGAACACGAATTGATTCCTATTGCATATCTTTTTCAGAGTAATCCTCTAAGACTCCCAAGCTTCATCGGCTATTTTACACATAAACTCTCCTCCACACATTGATTCAAGTTGGGTTCTTGGTCAATAGCTTAGCCCTTCATATGCAATTTGGCACAAATGGTGCTTAGGGATTGCGTGATGAGGACAATTATACAATAATTAATGGAATCTCTCAAAGTATTTTGAAAAACTTTCCCCCTCATTTAGAGAGAACTAATTTCTTTCAGTTCTAACTTTTAAAGTTTTAGGAAAAGGGAAAAACTTATAAAGTTTGATAGACATAAACTTCTTATCGAATGTTTTGGAAGAGAATTTAGCCATCATTTTGCACTCTCAAGAAGTGCAAATGGGATTAGCCTTAGCTTGATTGATTCATTCATTGTTGCATTTTAGTTGTAGATGTATACAACTCAAATTCACTAAAGAACTCATAAGCGGTTTCAGAACCACTAAATTTTGGTACCCTTTGAACAAAAGAATGTTTTAGCTCAAAATTATTTCCTTCGGCTGGTGGAAAGATTATAACCGAAGGTTGAACAGTCCTAGTTGGGTTGCATCGATCCCATAAGGATAAAGGTCTAGTCTCTCCTAGGTTGAGATTTAGAAAATTTTGATTCATCTGATTTTTCCAATCTATCTCATTTGAAAAGTTTTGGTTTACTTGAGATCCCATAAGAGAAGCATGGTTGCTCAAACTTGTTTTATTCATTTTTGATCAAATTCAAGCAAGGAAAATCCTAGACATATGGTTGAAAAAATTAGCTCTAATTTCAAAATAAAATAACTTACTCAAGGATTATTTATTAGTTGATAATCTCAATTAGAAGGGGAAGAGGATATTTTAGTCGTTTACAAAGGGATACGACTAATGTTTTACGGGTAGAATGCAATCTCTTTTGCTAGTAGTCCAATTATAAAGGTTTATGAATCACCGAGATTTTTGCAGAGCCGCTATCATTTTCTTACTATATATCTACGATCAAATCTTTCATGGAATCAATTTCACTAAATATACTCTTTTGGTTACGTAGATTTTGCAAATCAAATTAAATAGTTAAATTCAATAATTAGATTATTTATAAAATTGCAAGAACGAGACTAGTCAAATTTTCAATTGTTTGTCAAAAGTCCCTTAATATACATTAAGTTTCTAATGTAATACCTTTCTTCGTCCTTTACAAAAGAAGTTGATCAAATACCCTTACAATAAAGTAATCAAATTAAAATTCAAATCTAATTTATTTAATCCAATTTGGTTGTCCTAATGAGCTTGAAGTTTTTTATTCTTAGGCCAACGTCTACTCAATTTTAAGTCCAAGGTGTATGCAAATGGAGAATATTAGTTGTTTTTAAGGTAAGGAAAGGTAATGACCTCCTCACCTTATGTTTGTTTAAGGCTTTGCTCCTAACTAGATTTATTTTAGTATGAAACCAAAATTATCAAACAATAATTGCAATTTAAAAAAATTATACAAGTAGCACCAATTTTTGTAGTTTCAGCTATCTATTTTTATACAAGCAATTTTCTTTTAAGCAGAGCACTTGTCGTGAAAAAAAAATACTTACAGTAGGTTGTGGCAGTCCGTCCAAAGCAATTGAATAGTGCAAGCGATCCAAACTCCACAGTTTGCAATCGCTTAACCCTAGAGCCGTGTTTCTTGCTTGAATTCTTTTCTTGGTCCTTGAGTTTCATTTTCTTTTCTTTTTTGGTTTGTTTTTATAAAAAAGGCATGTTGTAGAATAAAGAAACAAAAATATTAAATAAAATAAAATAAAGAAAATTAAACTAAGCACTAGTCAGAAGACTCAAAATACAGCCTCAAATCATATCCCCTTCGTTTTTATTTGTTTAAATCAAATTAGTGGAATTAGGTAGAGCTAAGTGGCTAAAAATTGAAGTTGGTGGAGGTGTAGGTTGAGAACTGGGTTTCGGGTCTAGAGACGGTCGATTTGTTGTGATTAGTTCAGGAAGTGAAGTCGTGGTGTAGGAGGATTGCTGGCGATTCAGAGTGTAATTGGGGCTTCGGCAGTTGTACAGAGTTGTGGTGAAAGGTTTGATTAGAATTAGGGTCGGGTTTGGCGTGGTGAACTTCTAGAAGTGGCTAATGGTGGCGACGTTGGAACTGGGCCAGCCTATAGTGAAAGTTATTGGTGAATTTCAAAAAAATTCTCTTATTGGATTTATATCGGGTCAATGAAGTCTACTTTATTTAGAACACTTTAAACATTATTTAAATAAAATATTTTATACTATTTAAAATTATAAATTATATAGTCCTTTTTAATTTATGTCTTGATATATATATTTGTGTATATATATATACGTGTATCATACATACACATAGATATGTGCCTGTGCGTTTGCATGTGTAACATATCAACCTGTGCAAGGTATAATATGCCCATGTATAGATGCTGAGATTTACATCGCAACGAACATGTTAGCTCATCCAATATGCAAGTATATATTGCCCAAATATTTGTATTATGTATGTACTATTATTTGTAAATAAATATTATAAATATATATGTATGTATATGTATGTATGTATTAAGTTTTATTTAAATAATTTTATGTAAGTGTATAAGTGTGTGTATATATATGTAAGTGTATATATATAATAGATTTATATAACTAAATTATTTATAAATATTAAAATAATTTTTTTACCGTGAGTAATTCATATATATACATATAAATTTTTTAATATATATTTTCATAATTTAAATAAATATATATATATATAGATATATTCATAACAAAATATACATATATATTAATAAAATACAAAAAATGTTTATTTTGGTAAATATGAAAGACCACGTCTTACGCACACCCCAACAAATAATTTATTATTCTTTTTTTAATTTTAAAATCCATTTTAGTTAAATATTCATTCAAAATTAATAATATATTAAGAAAAGGTTAATTTCGAAGCTTTATTTCAAATTTTAAATTTTCAGTAAATCCATATTTTGTGGTTTTAAAAAAAATCCACATTTTTTTGTTTAAATTGATTTTAAAATGATTTATTTATTTTTGGCCGAATTAAATAATTAATTTTTTAAAATATTTTTTTTTTAATTTTTGACGAGAGCTTATTCGATGTTGACGTAATTTTATAAAATTTTAAAAATAATTTTCATAACATATTTGAATTAATATAATTTATTTATGTAGTAAATTGATTTAAATAATATTAAATAGTACTAAATATTTATTAGAAATTATTTTTTGTTGTTGAAAATTAGTATTACTATAATAATTTATATATAAAATTATATGACTAATTTTAACTAAAGTACGATGTTTTAATTAATTATAACACACACATATATATATATATGTAATTAAATAATGTATATTAATTCAATAAATATAAAATTATATTATTTTTATATATGGCCGCACTGACCTGATACACACACACACACGATGAAAAACTAATTTTTTTAAACATCAATATAAACTTGCATGTAACCAAATACTTTGTGACAACTTTACTTGCATATCAGAATCATTACCTAACTAACAATATAATATATATACATATATAATAAAATATTATACTAAAAATTATTAACTATAATATGATAAAATCGCACCTTAATCCCAAAGCGTTGCAGTACACCTCGAAAAGATAATTTCTCCCCTTTGAAACTCTTTCCAATTCCGCAGATTGCTAGTCGTTGAACCGTTGATCTTCAGCAATCGAATAGTAGTTGATTTGATTTGATTTGCACTTGAGAAATTAGAGAGTTGGAAGAGTGTAATTCGGCCAGCAATGGATCAGGTTGGAGGCTTTCGAAAGTCATCTAAAGGTTAAGGATAAAGATGCTTATATAGAGGAGAATTAAGATATATTTTAGGATCAGGATCCTACATCATCTCTTACCAATTCTCTTCCATCTTAGTCGTCCATCTGCAAGTCTATGTTGCACCATCTTATAGCCACATTAACCCCTCATTATGGCTGAATTTTCCGGGCCCCCTTTCTTGAATTAAACCCATTTAGAGCCCAAATAAAATATTGTATAATTAAATCCAATCTAATCGCTTATCGATATCATATATCGATCGATATATTTATAACTATTATAAATATATCTAATAATATTTATTCATCAAATTATAATCAAATTTTACAGTTGATATTTCATAAATATTAATTAATTTATAACAATTATAAACTATTAAATCGTTTGGTCAAAGGAGAATTCATCGTTTCAGTTGTGTGACTCGTTTGGTGTAAATTCGATCAGCGATTAATATCGAACTATTCGAATATTAACGTTCACATGTCACTTAGCACATGGTGTGATATTTTGGCCAAATTTGTTGCTTACTTGGTTTCTATAAAATCCAGTTTCACTTTGTTAAGCGTTACCCGGTTGTGACTTTTATTTACACCAATTCTCTTCGTCAAAATTATATCACTTTGAACTTATGGGATTTGATAATGGTCAAAATTCCAATATTATTCATATTCCATTCTATAGTTCAAATACAAAGTCCTTGGTTCAATAGCAACAATTATTATTAACCGAACTGCTCTGGCTAGAGACTTTGACTTTGAGTTGACCGTGATACTAACCCCATATAACCAAGGAGACAAATCCTCACTTGACTACTGCTTCACTTTCAATACTTCCACTCGATCCAACTATAGTCACCCGATGGACACCATGCCATAACTTGACTATTATCAAAGTGGAGCTTTCATATTGAAGATCGACAGTATTGTCGAGTCGAGAGAACTGTGTAAATTAGTCATATCGATATTTTCTGTTTGACATTAGTTATATTAACCAATAGAAAACTATCGAGTGTGTCATTCCATAGTTATCTAACAACTATAAGTACGTAACCTCTTGGTGTCCCTAACAACCATGAGTAATACACTGCCCAACATTTGGAGAGCGTTACGTACTCCATCTCAATGGATGTATCGATATCCAGTCTCAATACATCTAGACTAGGAACATTTAAATGGAATATATATTTTCATTGTGATAAATTACTCGCGGTTTCAAGACTTTGTAACTACTATCGTAAAACATACCATTTAAAGATTTTCTATTTATTATACCTTTTATTAAATTAATTAATTGATATAACACTTTATATCAAGTATATAATAGAAAGAAAACACCTTTTATTTCGAACTCGATTGGTTATCCAGTTAGATATATGTAACAATTTACATAATTTCCCCTAGGGCATACCTCTAACTATATCGGGCAATAAGGAGGAGTTTAGGTAAAGGATGGATGTGTATTAATGTGGTTGACGATGAGGGGATGTTGCAGTGATGAAGGTGAGATGGTGTAAGGCTTCAGTCAGGTGAAGGATGTAGGGTTTAGATGTTGTTGGTGATGAGAGTGTGGTCTAAAGAGAAGAAGAAGAAGGAAAAAAATGTATATTTTTTTTGAAAAGAAAAGTAAATTGTAAAATAGAAGTAAATGATAAAATGGAAAGTTTTTTGTTATATTCTTTGTTTAGAGATGGTAATATCAATGTGTGTAACCGATATACCAAATTTATTAAACAAGAATACCATTTTATATATAAAAAATAGAAATAAAACAAAATAACTGTAAATAAAAGTAAATAAGAAACACGAATAGATTTAAAAGTAAAATTTTAAAATTTTAAACACAAATCCCCGACAATGACGCCAAAAACTTATTTTTTCCTTTTTTAGAAAAGCACAAATTGTGATAAATTACTGCAAGCCCATAAGTGTGTAGTATGCAGGTCCAACACAGGGATTTGGTTGAAATTTAATAAAATTTTAATTTTAAAATCTTAGGCAAGTTATAAAAGATCTGGAGGATGGTGGAAAAATTATATTAGGAACTGAAATTGAAATTCAATTTAAAACAAACCTAATTGAATCAACAACTAAAGACAATTACCAATTTAAAGAGAATAATTTGAATTTCCAATCTTTCTAAATCTAAATAGAAAAGATTATTGTAGAAATTAAAATACTTAACTTTTTACAAAATAAATGTTAAATTAAATCAACTTTAAATTGAAAGAGAAGTAGACGAACAAAAGAATAAAATATTGGAATTGCAGAACATAAAAATATAGAACGAAATTAAACAAGACATAAAGTAAATTAAACAGAATAAAAATAAATGTTAGGATTACCGCCAAACTAATCGTACGGTTAATCAATGATAAGAAAATGAAAACAATATTTGTGTTCTAGCAAGTCTAATTGACTAGATAATCCAATTGACTATGAAAGAAAATGAAAATAAAATAAAGGAAAGAAGGATGGAATTTTATTAAAGACGGTCTCAAAATTCAAGCATACATTTACAATGAACACATTGGGTATTTATAGTGAATAAGGTCTTCTCTATATATGCACATATGGCTCTAGTGAAATCCATATTAATATTTAGTCTGCAAAAAAGAAATATCTTCTCTTCATTATGGGGGATTTGAGAGTTCAAGCTAAGATTCTTGCCATTTTATCTTTGACCTGTGACATCATCAATGATGGAGGCTAAAAGGTGATATAATGATTGATATGAATCTAATTGAAATCAAGGGTTATATCTTCTTCCCATCAGAATATCTTATCAAATCTTTAAGTCTATGACAAATGAGATGGTGAATCATTTGATATGTATGTATTTCCAATTTTTCCAAGAGGAAATCAACATATTCATATATTCCAATTATCTTCATTTGTGTGCTTGTATATACATACATGATACACACATATAATATATATGCACACATTTCGATACACATTTAATAGTTCATAGGTGATAAATGCATGATATCCGATTTTTCAATTTTCCATAAAGAAACACACTTCCCAGGGATCGAACTTAACACATTTTGACAAATTGCTATACCTTTACTAATGAGCTTCAACTTTCTTTGTGTAAGAAACTCCTAAGTTTGAGTCTTCATCTGTGTTGATATGAAAAAACATCATTTTTCTCTACAATTGTTCTTTTATTAGAATGAAGAAGACTTTGATTCATCCATCTGAAAAAACACTAAAAATAGCCAGTATAACTTTTATTTATAAACAATAAAGACAAAATATGAGCGTAAAAATAAACTCTTTTATGTGTTAATTAAATCTTTTCTAATTAGATGCGCCATCAACATAAAATTTTCATGCAGATAGGTTGGTTGTTACTTCTTCATCGTTGTTGTCTGGACTTGAACATTCTATAATGAAATCAGCATCAACTTGGCCTTTGATTGAGGTGCAAGGGTGGAATGTGTTAAGATGTTGTTCGAGCTCTACAGACCACTTCATGAGTCAAACAGCTGTATCGGGTCGGCTCAGCAATTGCTTTATTGGTTGGATTGTGAAAACTTTGACGAGGTAGGCTTAGAAATACGACTGTATACGCTAGGCCACCATTACTAGGCAGTAGGCTGGCTTTTCTAACTTGGATTACCTTATTTTCGAGCCTGATACCCTTTTGCTCACGTAATATATGGGCTATTGGATTCTATTTTCATTACGAATTAAGGTAGCACTGATCACGTGGTTAGTTACTGCAAGGTATAAATACAGGTTTTCCTATCAATGGGCTTGGAAAGCATGTAGAGTGTGGTCAGATGCCTTTTTAAGTCTTCAAAATCTTTGGTGCACTCTCAATTCCATACAAAAGACTTGAGTTTTATGATGAGGTCGAAGAAGGGTATGCAACGGTCTGTGGCTTTTGATACAATGCGGCTAAGCACCACGATCGCCCCATTCAAGCTTTGTACTCGCTTGATCGTGCGGGGTATCTGCATGTCTGGGATTGCCTCAATTTTGTCGGGATTGACATACTTATGAATTATATTCCAATATCAAACCACTATAATGGCTCTAAGCATTTGGTTCCGAATAAAGAGGGGAAGACATCCAAGACATTTGATACAAGTTAGGATCCTGAAATGTTGGTTTTAGAAAATTATTAAAGCAGATTGAGGAGCTTCAACAGTTAAGGAAATGGCATTGAAAAGTAATGACGTGGATAGGACAGTTAATGAGAACGCATCAAAAGGTGATGAGGTGAAAAGTGATGAATTTTGGTTCATCGGTTTCTGCATGTAGTTGTACATAGCAATCTTCATCTTTAGCAATGGTTGAAGAGAAGTTGTATGCATGTACGTGTGATGAGTTATTAATGGACAATGATATATCTTCTGCTAATAGGATGAATTTGCTGAAAGATATAAATATTGTGGTTGTGTATAATGATGAGTACATTGGCATGAATAGTAGGAAAATGGTGCATGTATTTTGTAACGATTGGGATTTTCGACCCTAGAAAATCGATACTAATACATCGTTGTACCACAAATCCAAGTGCCGGAAAGCCCGATTGTTAGGGGAAAAAGAAATAATGATAGAACAAATCTCACATGAATGGAATATTATATATTCTTTCAATATATAATCTTTAGAGCGAAAAAATTTGAATACAATATCAAAGTCTAACCTGGATTTACCCTAGACAGTTATAAACCCTCTGTCCTTATAATGTAAAACAAATGCAATAGATGCAGAAGAAAATAGAATACGTCCATACGTAGATGAAGATCTCCAGCTCTCCTCTAGAGACTCCAAGCGTTTTAACCTAAACCCGAAACTACTCGGATCTAACCCGAGTATCTAAAATACCCATACCAGGCTTGGTAAACTAGCGTGAGGTACTTGAAATTTTAAATGTATAGATCAATCTGATGTCAATCAAAACCTTTGCAAAAAAGGGTATGTCATAAAGCCACGTCCACTCATAAACTCGGACGGGTTTATACCTTATGGTAACCAAAATACTTTATACAAAAAATCACTTTGATATTATCTTTAATGATATTCTTTTGAAACACTTTTCAAGTAAATATATATATAACAAGTATCAATACCCGGACTAAGTCTATGGTAATATATCTGGACTAGGTCAAACGGAATATACCTGGACGGAATATATGATACCAAAGGGGCAGATGAAATGATTGCAAAGCATTACAGCTATTTTGGTAATACAACCAAAACCGTAAAGCTCATATTGGAATTGGATTTCCAACATGATAGGGAACTAGTGACCTTTTCCTTCCTCTACGGATTTCCACGTATAGCAACATCCTACCCGGTGGCTTCTCGTGCAAGGACTCACACACCACTGTTTGATACCCTACTACGTATCCATTGGCTTCTTATGCAAGGACTCACACACCACTATACCATACAATATAAGGGTCCAGATGTCTTCTATTGCATTTGTTTTTACATTTAAAAGGACAGAGCGTTTATAACTATCCAGGGTAAATCCAGGTTAGACTCTGATATTGTATTCAAAAATTTTCGTTGTAAAGATTATATATTGAAATAATATATGTTATTCCATTCATGTGAGATTCTGTTCTATCATTTTCCCCTAACAATCGGGTTGGATTTGCGACACAAGGATGTATTAGTGTTGATTTTCGAGGGTCGAAAATCTCGGTCGTTACATATTTTTTGATGATATGCATGGAAATGACCTGAAGGTTGATAGTGATTTAGGTGATGGTGAAGTAGAAAATTTTAATGTGCAGGTTCATACTGTTGATGTGAAAACTCTGCATGAAAATGGTACTTTGAATATACAAGCCGCTAGTGAAATGCAAAGAGATAAATCAAACAACATGGTATATGGTGGGGGCACAAACATATATATTATTGATTCAGACCTGATGTACGAAAAGTACCAAACATATAAAGTTTCATATTTGATTGATTCAAACAATAAGGTGTTAGTGGTGGGTCCTATTCATCTATCTATGAGTAAAAATCATGCAAAGGGATGCATGGTGTTGGTACTGCTGAAAAGAAGAATTGAACAACATCGGGCATGGCATGAGTCTGAATTCAAATATTCATGACACAGAATTGATACATGTACATAAAGGAGGTCGGGACTCCGACCCTTGTTCGAGTAGGTCGGAGGAGCGCTCGCCTCAATAGAGATGCCACTAGAGTATCTGAGACTCCATCTTAGGTGTGGTGTGATCCAATATAACTAAATAGTGCACTGCTGATGTGCCCGACCGATGTAGGATGATCATCAAGGGTTGAAAATGAAATAAAACCTCACAGAACCTGTCGTATATCTCACGACACATGGAATAAAAACAATGTACATCATAGATATAAAATAGAAGAGATGGTAATAATTAACTAAGTGATCCATATATTGGAGTACAGATCCATAGAGTTATACAACAAGTAATAGAGTTTATACAAAATAGAAATAAACTCGAATAACTATCTCAAAATAATAGTAATAAGCAAGCGTTGTCAAGGCTCCATAGTGTTACATAGAGGAATAAGAATATAAATCCATATATAATACTAGATAACTCCATCCAAATCATCCTATGCACAGCAACTATGTTGCACCAAGACCTGCTGTCTATTATACTTATTTAAGAGTACCCAAGAAAATAAGAACTAAAGCATAAAACTTCGAGTCTGCCAACAGTCTGATGTGAGTGATAAATGAATCTCAAAATACTATAAACACGTCGATATAGTAAGGAACAAGGGTATACGAATCATACCTTACCTATCCCTGAAACAAAAAATTTAGCATATAAGGAACAGGGTATGCTACTCTATGAATACCATAAAGGTATACTGCAAACTAAGTATGATGAAGGGTGTCTAGGGTAATCCTATCCCCAATACCTATCTCCAGCAACATATCTAGAGTGATATATTATGGAAGGAAACAATCAAAGCAACTATAGCATCCGTTAAGCCATCCTCACTATCACTCAATGTGCTCTAGATATATGACAACTCGTATAGCCTTTGCCATGCCAGGGACTAATGGAAATCCCGGTTTTCAGTGTACTCATCTTTAGCCTAAAGCTGACACTAGACCCTTTCCCTCTGTCTAGAGTATACAGATCCTTTCAAATGATCCGGGGTTGCCTTTTCAAGTACCCATGAGTGAACTCATAATACCATTGCTTTCGAGTACATCAGAAAATACTTTGAGTATCAATGATCCCTTAGCATGCATATTCAAGCCCTTTCCTTGCTCCATCTAGTTTCCATTATTCTCAAGGTACCATTCCACATTCCTCCATTCCATGATAGAATCATTCTCACATTCTATATGGGTCACCCTTCCTAAAACTCTCCTTTTGTGGACAAACATTATCACGACTCCTTTCTGAATTGAGCCTCCATCATCGGAACCTAATTCCATTCACCGTCGTGTTGCAACACCAAAGTCCCGAAGCTACCATCATGCTACTGCGTCGCCATCAAACCTCAAACGAACAAATAAACACCTTCAGCATGACCTACAAAACTCCACTCCTCCTTTTAGAAATGCCACCTCGATCCCAACAAATCAAACCTCTCAGTACTAACTGATCCTCTCGGTACGAGAGGCGTACTTAGCCAATTTTAGCTAACTTTCTTCCTCTTCTTTTAGTGTCCCATCTTTTAAGTGCTTGAACCCCAACCATTCCTCTTAAAAGCTCCAGGCATTAACTCCAAAGCTCTTGGTGCTAACTTCAAAAGCTCTTATTTCCATGCTCTCCAAAGCTCTTGGTACTGTCCAATACTTAGTCAAATTCTTGCATCTGGCCTTTACTCATCACCCAAAACCCCAACTTGAAGAACCATCACACACCGACTAAATTTCCATTAAACAATGCCACTCGGTACCGACTCCTCTACTTCACTCCAATCTCATTATGACTTAAACCCTTAGCTCCCCAATTACTCCAAAGCCCCTCCTCCAAGTTTCATCCAATTCCGACCATTTTTGCCATCAATTTGCCAATTTGACCACCTCTTTTCTAACTACCTAAAAGCACAAGGAAACCATATCAAAGCACCATGTACAAACATGGAATATCATATATATGCATCCATTCATACATGCAATACATTAGAACATGATAATCAAGAAAATCCTAATCTAGATTTAATTTTTACACTGGCATTTGAATATGAAAAAAGGAGTTGTAAATCCATTTAAAAATCACTTTAAAACGTTTTAAAATTCGGCCATAAACGTACGACAAAATGTGATTAAAGTTAGAAAATAATTTAAGGTCAAAATAATGTTAAAAACATCATTTTTAATAATATAAACATGTATAGTAGAGTGAGAGACCAAGGATCACTCACCAAATACCTAAAATATTAATTCCTCCCCTTAGATCTGAAGTGGACAGCAAGTAAGAGGAATGCAAATCAGCAAGAATGATAATCTCAAGCTCGTATATGCTAATCATGACTTAGATCAGTTCCTACAGCCTTCCTTTATCCCAATTTTCGAGGTGGGTTAGTAGGCCTAAGCATGCGCTTAGTTAATTACCCATTAATGTAGGCCAACATTGGCCAAAACTTAAAATTGCTATAACTTTCAAATGATAAGTCTGTTTTTCTATTATGACCACTCTACAAAATGGAAAATCATCATAATGAAGCAATGGTAGTGGTTTGAGACCCTAAATCATCTTCTATCAAAAGTTATAGTCCAAACAATATTTTAAGGGTCAAAATTGTCACATAGAAATTCGGAAAAAATCATCAATATGGAAAATGTCTCTAAGAGTTACTTTCCAAAAGTTTAGAGTCATACGACCTCATATAAATAAAATAAAAATATTTTACGGTTCTCCGATATATAAAATATGGGTCGTTACACTCTCCCCTCCTTTAGGAATTTCACCCCTGAAATCCCCAAATAAGTCAAATAAGGTTACCCCGGCTGCCTAATAATCATATGCAACCATCATACATATCAAACAAGCAGCTATGCAACCAATCGTGTTGGTAAACAGTAGGCCTTACCATACAAAGAGCTCTAGATATGCGGTCCTCATACTCTCTTCGGTTTCCCACATGCAATCACATTCACTTTCACCCTATTGAACCTTCACTAACTCCACCGTCTTCCTTATAAACATTTTCGTATCGCATCCGATAATACGAACTGGCGTACGAGGTCTCGAAACTTCTGATTCAATCTTGATATTATCAAGTTGATCCAGTGCAATCGCCATGCCTAAGTCGTGCACAAACTTCCGCAAATGAGAAACATGGAAGACATTATGCACTCCTGCTATTTTTAAGGTACATCGACCCTATATGCTAGATTTCCAATCCTCTCTGTTATTGGAAAGGGACCTACGAATCTTGATGCCAACTTCCCCTTACTACCGAACCGAATCACATTTTACAAAGGAGAAATCTTCACAAATACTATATCATCGATGGAGAACTCCAGATCTCTACGTCTTCTATCAATGTGACTCTTCTACCTATCTTGAGCAGCTTTTATTCGTTGTTGAATGATATCTATCTTCTTTGAGGTTTCTCTAATCATATCTGGCCCAAATATCTGTTTCTCATTCGTTTCCCACCAACATGAAGGGGCGTTACATGGTTGGTGTTATCCCGCCTTTTGGCAAGGCAGTATACATGTGGATTTAACCCAACGGACATCATGATCATAAAGGCGAGAAGCCTGGAGAAACGGTTACCAAGCTTGGAGATCGGCTATAAACGAGACCATGGACGATGGTCAAGCGGATTAGGATCGGATCCCTAGTTTTGTCGCATGTCAAGGTGAAATTGGTATGAACTGAGAAGGAAGGCCTTGGGAGGCTACATTTCAAATTTCAAGTCGATCGTAGTTTGTATGCTGGAGTTATGGTCAAAAGAAGAGGGATCAAATCATATTCAGCTCAGCAGCACAACTCATCGATGATCGCTCAATAACTCAACAACCACAAGGCGGATTGAAGTGAAACTTTGGAACAAGATGAGAGGACCCTAGGGAGTCTACCCTAGGGATCACATGACATTTGGAGAAGTTGGAGGGATCGGCATCTATCCCTCAATAGGGATCGGTAACTGTCCATCTTAGGGATCGGCTAAACCCAACTTCATAACAAAGATCGATCGATATCTCAACATCTACACATCCAATTGACATGAAACTTGGAGGACAAGCTAATTAGAACATGTAGAACACCCCATAAGGATCGCATAGCATTTGGAGAAAGTTGGAGGGATCGGTACCTATCCCTCCATAGGGATCGGCTATAATCAGCCTTAACACCATATTGCAACAAAGATTGATTAATAACTCAAGTTATACTAATCCAATTGGCGTGAAACTTAGAGGCTAAGCATAATACAACATAGAGAAACTCCCCTAGGGATCGCATGGCATTTGGAAGAGGTTGGAGGGATCGGTACCTATACCTCTAGAGAGATCGGCAGAAGTCAGGACACATGCAACACCATTTTACAGAAAATACGATATCTCACAAACCGTAAGTCGAAATGGTACGAAATTTAGAGGGAAATTTGTTAACACAAAAGGGAACCACCCAGAGTGATTGCAACCATTTGGACACACTAATAGGGATCGGTATAGATCCCTCTTGCGGGCCCCAGTGGGCCTGGAAATTTTTGGGTGGCCTCGTCTTGGTCTCTTGAACCTTCTGTCAAAATTTCAGCCCGATCCGTGCACGTATTCCCCTATAAATACTGTAGGCATGGCATTAGAAAAGGAATATTCTTTCTGCTTCTCTTTATCTTTAACCTAGGCTACACTTTATCAACTTTATTCTTGGATTTCAGATTGTAACTATAAACAAACTTCAGTGTAAAAAAAAATATTATTTGGGAGTGGATGTAGGCCAGACTTAGCTGAACCACTATAAATCTTGTCTCCTTTTACTTGCTTTCTGATTGTTTTCATTTTGTTCTTCATTTATTTCTTTTCATATTTCTGTAATTGGATTGGATATTGGAGCTTTTGCATAATTGGGTGTTGGTGGCCAATTTTGACCCCAATAGTTGGCAATATAGTGCTTCTTATGATGACATACTTATACTAGATTGATAGTTATTGCTGTATGCAAACTCCACTAAATGCAAGTGATCGGCCCACGAGCCTCTGAAATCGAGTATGCAAGCCCCTAAGAGATCCTCCAATATATGGTTCACTCTCTCGGTCTGCCTATTAATTTGTGGGTGATAAGTTGTACTGAGATGCAGCTTGATCCCTAATGCCTCTTCTAGGCTCTTCCAAAACCCACTAGTGAATGACCGGTCTCGGTCGCTCACAATACTCTTCGGCACACCATGAAATCGTACAACTCATTTCACATACAACTTTGCCAGTTTGGCTGATATTTTACTTTGCTTGATGAGTATAACTCCAGCGTTCTTGTTCAATCGATTGACTATAACCCAAATGCTATTGTACCATGCTCAAGTCCTTTGCGGTCCATTAATAAAATCCATTAATACTTGCTTCCACTTCCACTCGGGAACTTCAAGTGGTTGCAACAACCCACTTGGCTTCTTTTGCACTGCCTTCACCAACTAGCTGCTCATATACTTGGAGATGAATGTCCCGACAGCTCTTTTCATCCCCTCCCAATAGTAGGTCTCTTCATATCACGGTACATCTTATTTCTATCAGGATGTATAGTCAACCTAGAATGGTGGCACTCTCGTAGCACCTTGTATCGCAATCCATCAACATCGGGGACAAAAAACCTCCCATCTTTAGAGAGCTAACCTTCGCAGTCGAGTATGTACTGCTTCATATCTTCAGACTCTACTACTCCTTCTATTTTTTCCATGATCTTTACTTGTTTAGCATCTCTCCTCTGACTAGCACCGATCCGCTCAATCAAAGTAGGTCTGATTATTAAACTCACCAACATCTCTGGCTCTAACTTGCAATGAGGTCTGAAGTCATAGCCACCAATATACTCCAACTGCTTCTACTCTATGAACATCGCTCAAAACTAGCATCTCTTTTACTTAATGCATCGGAGACTGCATTTCCCTTACTAGGCATATAGGATATGTCAAAGTCTTAGGAGGACAAGAATTCTAACCATCACTACTGGCAAAGATTAAGATCATTTTGGGAGAAAAGGTACTTTAAGGATTTGTGGTCCGTGAGCAGCTCGAACCTTTCTCCTAATAAGTAGTGCCTCTAAATTTTCAAAGCACTATCGCCACCAACTCCAAATCATGAGTTGGATACTTCCTCTCGTGCGGCTTCAGCTGTCAACTAACATATGCGACAACCTTTCCCTTCTGCATTAGTACCACACATAATCCAGTATCATAGGGGTCTGTGTAGACTGTCAGCTCCTCGTTTCAGCTCAAAATGGTCAATACTAGTGCACTCATTGATCTCTTCTTCAGACTCACAAATGCATGCTCACACTTCGCATCCCAAACAAAAGTCTAATTCTTCTTCATCAGATTGGTCAACGGTGCTGCTACCTTCGAGAAATCCTTGATAAAACATCCATAATATCCCGCCAATCCTAGGAAATTCCTCACATCCGTAGCATGCTTGGGTTGGCTCCAATCCTAAACCACTACCACCTTGGAAGGATCTACTGTGATGTCCTGCTCAAAGATGACATGACCCAAGAATCTCACTTCTCTTATCTAGAAGTGACATTTCAAAAACTTTGCTTTCAACTTGTGCCTCCTTAATACCTCAAGCACAATCCTCAAGTGTGTCTCGTGTTCCTCCTCTGTCCAAGAATAGACAAGAATATTATCTATAATCACAAGTACGAACTTGTTTAGCTTATCACTGAAGATGTGGTTCAATTGATCAATAAAGTTTGTCGGAGCATTGGTTAGCCTAAATGACATAATCAACCACTCATAGAAACCAGATGGCATAATAGTGATCGGCACATTCTCCTTCACTACTCTCAATTGGTGAAATCTCGTCGCCAAATTCAATTGGGAGAACACCTTCGCACCGAGGAGCTGATTGAACAAGTCGTTAATACATGGGAGTGGATACTTGTTCTTCTTCATCACCTTATTCAGCTCACGGTAATCCACACACAACCTCAAAGAGCCATTTTCCTTAGTGGCGAATACTACAGGTGCATACCACTCAGATATACTCCTTTAATTGAACCCTATCTTCAACAGGTCATTTACTTGCACATCCAACTCCTTTTTCTCTCTGGGTGCCACATGCCTCAAAGGCATAACTACCGATCTGACATCTTTTGGTAAGTCGATACAGAATTCAATCTCTTGGTGCGGCGGTAATTTGGTCACCTCTAGATACTGTCTAATGATAGGCATATATAACAACCCATCCCATGGAACCTTGAATGAATATAGAAAGCAAACCATAACCCCATTCTTCGACAGGCAGCCAATCACTACCATCCACCCCTCCATAGCCTCAATCGTCATCAACAGCCTTTCACAATTCACTACTACCACTTACTTCTTTGGCCAGTCCATCCCCAAGATAATTCCAATCCCAACGAAATTCAAAACAAAACAATCCCAAACAAAAGAGCATCCATGACTCGATAAGACCAAACCATAACAAACCATTCATAGGATAGTGGAGCCTCTAACGGAGTTCGTCACAATCAAAGGTCGGTCAACTATTTCGGGATTCAATCCTAGTCTATCTACCATGTCACTAGATATAAAGGAATGTAAAGCCTCGGTATCGAATAAAACACGTATGGGAACATAATAAATGGAAATCATAACTTGAATAACAACGCTCTTCCCCTTCTCTTTTGTAGAAGGAGCGCTCAATGAAGTCGTAACAGCACCCAAAGCATATGCCTTTATAACCTGCCTCTATTGCACTGGTTCTGGGAAGTCCCCTCTGATTGCCCAAACTTGTTACAGCTGTAACACTTCTGGCCTTCCGCCTTACAATCCTTAATAATGTGGCCCTTTTCTCCACAACTATAGCAAATATGCTCCTATTTGCTCTTCTTTGGACCATTCTTTATTTGAGGTTGCTCTTCCTTAACCGGCTCTGGACAGTCCATCTTAACGTGCCCATTTTTTCCATAGTTAAAGCACTTTCTCTCACCACCCTTCGGGTCCTTACAATCCCTACTAATATGACCCTTCTCAAAACAATTAAAGCACTTCAGCTCCCCTTTCTTTTGGTCATCTTTTTTTTGGGACTGTTTTGTTCCTTTGTTGTCCCTCTTTCTCTTATTGCTCACACCTACTTCTGGTTTAGCTTTCTCTTAGGGAACAATATCTTGTTGCGTATGCATTCGAGCACCACCATCTACTTACCTTCCAACTCCTTATTGGGTTGCCCGCATTATGCTCACTATCATATGAATGAATGTTGCCTGCACTTGCGGGTCATTTGCTATCCCAGTGGTTCTTCCATCCTTAGCTTGCAGTATAGAATTCCTAGCGTGCTTGTCCATCCTTACAAACTGTAATAACAATGATTAGTCTCTCATAGAGGAAAAATGCATCAATGGTACTCATATGCACATGTGACTAATATACTATATACGCTACTATATAGCGATGTAGTTAAGGTCGCTATCGGGCACATATCGATCAAGTACCGATATGAGATATTTTAAAATATCATGATAATATCGAATAATCTCGGTAAAATATCAGACATGTGTAAAACATATTATAAACGATGTTATACTATTTTATGATGTTATATTGGTGTTAAGTTTTCAAATATTTAGATAAGTAATGCGAAATTTCTATCAAAAATTGATTGCATATAGTTTACATATTATAATCTGTTTACCGAGATATTATTTAAATACAAATCATAATATACGCTTATAAAAACTGAGAAATTCATGTAACGTACATCTTTATTATTTTCTTCATTTTTATACTATATTCATTGTTTCTTCAATCATCTAATCATCTATATTACTTTTCCAAATTTTTCATATTTATAGTTTCATAATTTTTGTTTTCACTTAATTTATCGAATATGCAATGTTGATTTGAAACCAATTACTACTTTGGCTCGTTCCTTATCAATATGGAAAATATATAATTTTATTGCTCTTTAACTTTTAGTTCTTAGTGCATTATAATAGTTAATAAATTGAATTTTCATAAATTAACTTACCAATTAGAAATGGTTAACAGAAAAATAACAAAAAAGAGAAGTAGCTCTTTCATGATCTTGCCTTTGATGATAAAAATGTCTTCAAGGAAAATAAAAAAATAATAATGAAATAAGTAGACTTTTCTTTATCGAAAGACTAACTAAAACTACAAGGTTAAAAGTGAAATTTTTTTGCATTGGGAATTCCACTATGGTCTACATATTGTCATTTACCATATGCAAAAAAGTATTAAGAATGTGAAGACATTTATTTGTAAAGATATTTTTTCCAACCCATACAATAATGAATGATATTCTTAAAAAATATGTTGGAGTGATATATCGGCAAATATCTAGCGGTATATCGGTAACAATATTTTAAGTGATATTCTGAAAATATATCGACTTGGGAGAAATATGAGATATATCGTCGATATATCAACGATATTATCCGATATTAACTACATAGCTATATAGTTTTGAAAACCAAAATATATAAAAAGTACGCACTCCCTCGTGTGTATACACACACTCTCTCTCAATCCAGTCTAGGGTGATAACTCCTTTCCTATCTCCATTGGACCATAGTATCAACAGAGGTTAATTATCTAACCTAAGCTCTAATAGCAAATGTGATGACCGCCCTACACCCCCGATACCCAATATAACTAAATAGTGTGTTATTGGCGTTCTCGGCTGATGTAGGACGATTATCAAGGGTTGAAAATGAAATAAAACATCACAGAACTTATTGCACATCTCACAATGCATAGAGTAAAATATAATATACATCATGGATACAAAACAGGAGAAACAGTAATAACTAAGTTATCCAAATAGCAGAGTACATATCCATAGACTTATACAACATGTAATAAAGTTTATACAAAACAAAAATAAACATGAATAACTGTCTCATAATAATAGTAATAAGCAAGCATTGTCAAGTCTCCACAGTGTTGCACGGTGGAGTAAGCATAGAAATCTACATATAATATGAGATAGCTCCATCCAACTCGTCCTCAGCATAGCTACTGTGTCACATCTAGACCAGCTCTTTAGTCTACTCATTTAAGCATACCCAAGATAATAAGAAGCAAAGCATAAAACCTCGTGTAAGACAAAAAGTTTGGTATGAACAGTAAATGAATCTTAAAATACTACAAGTCGATATACTAAGGACCAAGGGTATAAGAACCATACCTGACCTTTCCTTACATTCAAAGAGTTAGCACACAATGAACATAATATGCTACTCAATGGATATCATAAAGGTATACTGCAAACTAAGTATGATGATGGGTGTCCATGTATCCCTATCCCCAATACCTATCTATAATGACGTCCCTAAAGTGATAGACTATGGAAGGAAACAACCAAAGCAACCATAGCATCCATCAAGTAATCCGCTGTATCACTCAATGTGCTCTAGATATATGATAACTCATATGACCTTTACCATGGCAGGGACTAATGGAAATCCTGATTTTCAGTGTACTCGTCTTTAGCCTGAAGCTGATACCAGACCCTTTCTCATGGTCCAGAGTATACAGATCCTTTCAAATGATCCAGGGTAGCCTTTTAAGTACCAATGAGTGCACTCATAATAACCCTGCTTTCGAGTACATAAAAAAACACTCCAAGTATCAACGATCCCTTAGCATGCATATCCGAGCCATTTCCTTGCCCCATCTAGTTTCCATTATTCTCGAGGAACCATTCCTTATTCCTTTATTCCATGATAGAACCATTCTCACGTTCTATACATGGGTAACCCTTCTTAGAACCCGCACTTTGTAGACAAACATTCTCATGACTCCTTTCCACATCGAGCTGCCATCATCGGAACCTAACTCCATTCATCGTCAAGTTGCCATCACTGAAGTCCATAAGCTACCATCGTGTTATTGCATCGCCATCAAACCCTAAGTGAACAAAAAAACACCACTATCATGACCTCCAGAGACTCCACTCTTCCTACTGGAAGTGCCACCTTGATCCCAACAAATCAGACCTCTCGGTACCGAGAGGTGTACTTAGCCAATTTTGGCTAACTTTCTTCCTCTTCTTCTAGTGTCCCATCTTCTAAGTGCTTGGATCCCAACCACTCCTTTTTAAAGCTCTTGGCATCAACTCTAAAGCTTTTGGTGATAACTCCAAAAGCTCTGGTTTCCATGCCCTCTAAAGCTCTCGGTACTAAATCCAATACTTGGTCAAATTTTTGCATCTGGCCTTCACTCATCACCCAATACCCCAACATGAAGAACCATCATGCACAGAGTCAATTTTCACTAAACAAGACCACTCAGTACTGACACGACCACTCGGTACCGACTCCTCTACTGTACTCCAATCTCAATGCGACTTGAACCTTTAGCTCCCCTAATGCTGCAGAGCCCCTCCTCTAAATTTCATTGAATTTCGACCATCTTTGCCTTCGATTTTCGAATTTGATCACCTCTTTCCTAACTACCTAAAAACACTAGCAAACCATATCAAAGCACAACATACAAACATGGAATATCGTACATATGCATCCATTCATACATGCAATATATAAGAATATAATCATCATGCAAATACTAATCAAGATCCAACTTTTACACTAGCATATGAATATGAATCAAAAGGAGTTGCAAAACCATTTAAAAACCACTGTAAAACCTTTTAAAATTCGACCATAAACATATGATAAAATGTGATCAAAGTTAAAAAATAATTTAGGGTCAAAATCATGTTAAAATCATCATTTTTAACTATATAAACATGTATAATAGACTGAGAGGCCAAGGACCACCTACCAAATACCTAATATGCCAATTCCTCTCCTTATATCTAAAGTGGATAGTAAGGAAGAGGAATGAAAATCAGTAAAAATGATAATATCAAGCTCCTATATGCTAATCACCCTTGTAATTAATGATTTGGCTAAGATTAGTAAGGAAAAAGTAGGTTTTTTTATGAAATTAAGGTTAATGGAGATTTAGAGCTATTTTGGGGAAGATGGAATTGACTTAGATTAGTTCCTACAGCCTCCCCTTAGAACAATTTTCGAGATGGGTTAGTGGACCTAAGCACGGGCTTAGTTAATTACCTGCTAATGCAGGCCAACAACAGCCAAAACTTGAAGCAGTTATAACTTTCAAGCTTTATGTCTATTTTCTATTATGACCACTTTGCAGAATGGAAAACCATCATCCTAAAAGAATGGAGGTGGTTTGAGACCCTAACTCGTCTCTTATCAAAAGTTATAGTCCAAACAAAATTTTCAAAGTTAAATGGTCACATAGAAATTCGGTCAAAACTATGGAAAATGTCCCTAAGAGTTACTTTCCATATTTTAGAGTCATAAGACCTTATATGAATAAAATAAAAACATTTTATGATCCTCCGAAACATAAAATGCAGGTTTGTTACATGTGGATAATATTTTAGGTAGTTTTTATGGTCCTTGTGCTTTGAGTAGACTATCCTATAGTTATGTGCAATATTTAGCTTGGAGTTTGGGTTTTATTTTTGATGATATTTAATTAAATGCCAAGTATATTAGAAGTAGGCAATTAGAGCAAGTTAGATTACCTAGCTTATTAGATACCTCAGTTGAAACATTAGGGGTTTGCATGATTTAGGAAAATGTAGTAAAATTAGGTCATTTTTTAAGGATAATAACATTGATATTACTTTAATATAGGAAACAAAAATAGAATATACTAATTATGGGCTATATATGAGTCTACGGGGCCTTTATTTAAATCATTGGGTTCATCTCTAGGCTAGGGGTAGCTTGGGGGGTTCGATGGTAGGTTGGAAAGAAAATTGTGTTAAACTTTTTCAATCTATTATTAAAGTTCATTCAATGCACCTTATTTTTTCATACCTTTTTAAAGTTTCATTTCTTAATATTAGTAACGTTTATGGATCGAATTCCACGATAAATCATAGGGTTCTTTGGAGCGAGTATCTTGAGTTTAGATTACTAGCTCCTAGTCCTTGGGTGGGGACTTTGATATCACTAGATTTATAGGAGAATACTGCCTTAGAGAAGGTGACTTTACTGCAATGGAAGAGTTTGATCAGTTTATTATTAGTTGGAATTTGACTGAATTATAATTAAATAATAGATGTTTCACTTAGTCAAACAGTAGGGATGACCCTTCAATGACACTTTTAAATATGTTTTTCATTAGCGATTAAGTGGAAGATAGATTTTCAGCTTGTAAGGTAATTGGTCTTCCGATTGTTTACTCGGATCATTGTCCTATTATTTTATCTTGCACTAATCATATTGGGGGAATAAAATTTTGGATTTGAAAAGATGTGATTGTTAGTAGATAGTTTTATAAATTTATTTATAAATAAATGGCTTTCTTCGAGTAATTGTAATTACATATTTGCACGTAACATAGCAAAAATATTTGTAAGTAAACTTATAGACTTGAGTATCTTACTTAAGAAATGGAATAAATAGACTTTTGGTAACATTAGAGTTAAAAAGGATACTAAATTGGATTTTAAAATTAAGTAGAATTAAAGAAATTATAAATTTAAATATATTCGAAAAAATATGCAATCTAATTTAAAAGAAGAATTAAAGAATATTATTATAAACGAGGAAGTGATGTGGAAACAAAGATCAAGGGTCCAATGGATGGTGAGGGGGATAAAAATACCAAATTTTTCATAAAGTAGCAAATGGTTGAAACTACAGCAATACCATTCACTATATTTTATTTAATAATGTCGAGATTTTTGATCAAAAAGAATTAAATGATGCATTCACTAATTATTATAAAGAAATTTTTGGAACTAGGAATGGGCATAGGACTAGTGGTAGTTGGAATGAGTCATATCCTAATGATACTAGAATTAATTTAGATGGATTAGATAACCTATTTATGGAAGAGGAGATATTGAGGGCCATAAAGGATATGCCCAGTGACAAATCATTGGCCTTGATGTGCTTCATATTTTATTTCATGTAAGTTATTAGAATATTTAAAAATATGATATAATAAAAATGTTTAACAAATTTTATGATGGTTCATTATAATTAGGCATGTTCAATTGTGCTATTGTAATTTTATTACATAAGAAAGTTAGAACAAATGAATTAAAAGATTTTAGACCTATTTCATTATTGAATTGTTCTTTTAAAATCACCATTAAGGTTTTAGCTAATATGTTAAATACTAAAATGAATGAATTAATTGATATTTCTCAAACTGCATTTATTAAAGGAAGAAATATCATGGATGGCGTAGTAGCAATTCAAGAATTTATTAACTATTGTTGCAAAAATAATATCACTTGTCATAGCTTCTCCGCCAAAATCCTTCCTCCCCTATATCGCATCGCACTATCGCCACTACTTCTCCTTCAGCCACCTTCCCTTGGTCATTGCAACCGAATCTCACACCCCCAGCCTTGTATTACTGCCTAGCATACACGTGCGAATCATCTCCAACCGCTCTGCCACATTGCGGCTTCCTCCCCCTTCAGTGTTAATTGATGTTTCCAACTACCTCGAATGCCTCGTGCATGAATCTCTTTTTTTTAATTGTGGCAATTTGATTTTTAGGGTTAGGGAAAAACTGTAAATGGGGGTTCGGGCTTGAAGGGTAAGATGTGGAGAAGCTTCTAGAACCAAGGAGAAAAAGAGAATGGACTTGGGACTTTAAATTCTAATCCACTTTACTTTTAATTAATTTCCTTTAGACTTGAATTTATATTTTAATCATTGTCATTATTTATAAATGAATTTCAATCCAATATAAATTGATTTACACCGTTTAAAAACATTTTATATTTAAGTAAAACATTTTATTTAATTTCAATATATTATTCAAAAGGAATTTGTTAAGTTAATTAAATTCATTAAAACAAGGTTTTATATTAAATAGTCTTTACTAAATTAAAAATATATTTTCAAAATAATAATTATAACAAACTGAATTCAAACAATTTTATTTTAATTAAATTTGTTAATTATTACAGCATATAAAGTAGGGTTGTTACATTAGGCATAATTTTAGAATAGTCAATTAGCAAAAAGTCGTAATTTTCTGGTTTGTAATCGATCAGTTATTTAATTCTAGTAGCAATCTTAAGGATAGCGGTAGGAACTATGAGGTTGTTTTCCATGCTGGATAAATTTGTGTGTTCTTTATTTTTCGTATTTTACGTGCTCACACTTCATTTTATTTGTTTATTTTTGAAATATTTTTAATATCTTATTCACCCCCTCTTGGGTATATTTATGATCCTACAAGTGGTTCCAGAGCGAGTTTTCTAGGAAGGACCTTTAGACGTTTTAATGGAAACGATTATGCATATTGAAAAGCTATAATGAAAATTTATTTGAAATCAGTAGACTTTGAGGTTTGGAATATAGTTAAAATTAGTCACACTACATGTGTAATGACCCGAAATGAACGAGAGTTGCCTTAGCCTATGGATATATGGGATGCAAATGATAAAAAACTGTCCTTTAAATGCCATATTCTCTTATACCTACCCTTTACAAAACTAAATTTAATCAAATTTCATGTTGTTTAACAGCATAGGAAATATAGCATATTCTAGCCATGCTCAACAATGAATTTAAAAATTTTGTTATGGAAAAGAATGAGAGCATAAAAGAAATTTGCAAACTCTTTTCAACCTTGGTCTACTATTCTAGAGCATAGGTAGTCTATTCTGAAGTAGAGAGGGTTCGTGAAATTCAAAGAATACTCCCAAGAAATTTCAAGGTGAAGGTAACAACTATAGAATGGAAGGATTTGAGTAAGAAACAATGGAGGAATTGATCGAAAATCTTACGACATATGAGATGGAGCTCAAAGTAGTGGAAGAGCTGATAGTATATAAATGAAAAGTTATTGCCTTAAAAAGTTTTGTAGACAAAGAGGATGAAAATGTAAATGTAGTGGAGTTAGCAATGTTGATGAGACATGAAAAATTAAACCAGAAAATGCAGAAAAATACTGCAAATCGAGATTTTATAAAGTCAAGATTGATCTGAATTTTATATGATTCGAATGAGAATGCTACTTGCTACAATTGTAACAAAATGGGTTACATCAATACAAATTGTCCAATAAATCAACTTGACGCGAGAAAGAAAAAGAAGAGGAGCATTTGCAGCAACTTGGGATGTTGAAGATGGAGAAGAAGAAACTGAGAGTGGTGAAGATGAAGCAAATCTATGGTTAATGGGATAGTAAAAAAACCGACAATGACGATGAAGTAATGAAATTGCAAATTACACTCGTGAAGATTTACTTTTTTTATGTCATGAGTTGAATGGAGGTATATATAGCCGTAACTAAAAGAACGGAATATTAGAACCTGAAAAGGCTTAACTACTCAGCATTAATGATGAATAGAAACTAAACCTAAAAATTCTAAAGAAAAAGAAAATTTGACTTCCATGATAATTTTCAAATACTTGAAAAAGAAAAGGACATTTTTAAGAAATAGAACATTAACTTACTTTATAGAAATGATCTGTTGGGAAAAGAGATTGAAAAACTTAGGAGATTTTCTGAATGCCAAAAATGTGCTGATTCGAGAAAGAATTTACTATTTTAAAGATAGGGTTGAAGTACTTGATAATGAAAATCGAATTTGTTAAAAATGACAAAACTAAGCTAATTCACAAAATAATGGGTTAGAAATGGAAATTGAGAAAATCAAGAAAATAAAAACATTGGATATGAAAAATGTGTGATATTTGATAAAGATATAATTGAACCGATTAATTTAAATCAAAACTTGGTAAAACAAATTGAAAATTTCTAGAACTTTGAAAATTGTGAATTAGAGAAAAGTCAATCATTTAAATGGAAGGTAGATGAAATTAAGATCAAAATAAAAGAACCTGAAAGAAAATATGGTCTTAAAGAAAAATGAAATTCAAAAGAGAGAAATTTCCACTAGTCGTTGTTTAACGTTAGCCAGTGAAAATTATTTTCTTAAATCCAAAGTTCATGATCTTTGGTTGACTGTAAATAAATTTTCAATGGGAGAAAAATCGTTAGACATGTGATTAAATAGTCAATTATTTGCAAATAATATAAAGAACTATGATATGGAAAAGTTGTTACATTTGATAGAAAGATAAATGACATGACTAAAGGAGAACCGTGTTTCCGTAAAATATGAAAAAATTGGACATTCTCATATTACTTGTCAATATAGGAACAAAAATAGAAATTTTAAACAAATTTGGGTTCCTAAAGACACTTTGTTCAACATTCGCAGAAATTTATGTAAGTGAGTTTGGATACCGAAAAATCTGAACAAGAATAGTAGTGGGCCTCTACCATTTTATAGGCCATATACTTCCACCATCTTGTAGGTACAAAGACAGGCTAAGAAAAACTAAGACGCAACCAGATTCCGAGAGGTTTCTATATTTTTGTTAAAAGATATTTTAAAGTTTCTTAACTTAAGAAAGTGAATAGAGGAAATTTCATCTTCAATAGTAAAGGCAGACCCAAATGCATCTGTACAGGTAAGAGTGAGGTAATGATTTCTAGACTTCTGTTTTTTCTTTGTGGATTATTGAAAACTGACATAATTTTGAAAATTTAACACTTATAGTATTTCAGTTATAACTTTAACTCAATTTAGAAAAATGATAAAATTCCAAATGAGTTTTAAACTTGACCATGTTTCTTAAACTTTTATGTTTTTGAACCTTACAAGACTTAGTACAGAGATTTTTGAAAAATTGCAATAAACATAGCACTAAGCTTGATTGTCATTTCAGAACATTTTTTTCGATGATGTAATATGTCCATAAATTGAACTCTAAAATAAGAAGTTGGAAACTTCTAAGAAGGTTAAAAACTAAATAGAAAATCCTAGAACTTTTATGTTTTACAGATTGGCACAGTAAACCCTTTGAGAACAACAAGTCGGTACAGTTACTGAATATTAATTCAAATTTTTAATTGGAATTTGACCTCTGATACTTCGATTTATTCATGTCATGACGAGTTTGAAAATTTTACTGAAAATGGTACAACTTTGATGTCTTGGACTTCCCCCTAATTCAATCTTATATATGTTAGACAATTGCAATTAAGTTGTCATTATAGTTCATAACCATTTCAGAAATATTATAATGTAGCTGTAGTATTTTTACCATAAATTGAACTCAGCTGCTCTGAATTACAAAAATATTAATGTTCTGGGAAGAAGACCAAAATCTCTAAAACTGTCTTGTTTTGAGTTTTTATCGATTCATACAAAAGGTTTCTTAAAAATTATAATCTTGTCATAGCATTTATTAAAAATTGTCTTAGACTTTGTGTAACATGTTGAAGCAATCTATGCATGGATTTTGATATGTTTATCGTTTTGAGTTGAAACAAATTTTATTGATTAGCTAACAAGAATATCTGAAACTTTCTTGTTTTATGCTGAATCAAATTCTGGATTGAAATTTTCAAATAGTGATGTCAAAATAGATCAATATTTCTAAACAATAATAGTCAATGTTAGTAAAAGTGTGATAATTGAGATATACATGCGACCGTGAATCCTTTTCTTTATGAGATGCTTTTGATTAATGTTTTATCTGACCACCAACATACCATACGTTCTATATTTTTATGCTTCATTTCGACATAGGAAGCTATCTTAAGAAATTCAAATGCGAAATTCCATTCGAATAACATTATGGAGCATGGAGTGCTAAAATTTGATGATGAACAACAGTTGATAGAAAAAATTGCGAAACTATCAATAAAAAGTATGTAAAATCTCTGTTGGATGGACTTTTGAATGCTATTAGAGTGCTTAAATTTTTGTTGAAGGGACTTTTAAATAGTATGATTGTACCTCACCTTAGATACCTTGAGGGTACAAGGGGTATGATTTACATATGCAATTGTATAATATTAGTGTTAATTGGAGAATATGATAAGCTATTCATTTTTTCCTTAAAAATATCATGGTATAACCTTTTAACTTTACTAAATTATAAACTGGTATATAATCCTATTTCATAAAGTTTAGGAAAATTATATATTTTTCTTATGCACATTATTGATAAATTCGGAGAGATTGCTTTTTTCAGATTTATATCTTAATTTCTATCATTCTTTTATTTGAAAAGGAAATCAAAAATCAAAAATATGTTTTTAATTTTCTTAGGTATCTTTATTTAAAAAAAATATTTTTCATTCTTAGGATTTTTTACCTTTCTCATTTTCTCTTCATTTTTATTCAAATTGTGAAATTCTCACCTTAACAAATTAGAAATTGAATATTTGACATGATCATTCGAATATGAAATTTTGAAATAAAATCATTGGGGTGATTAATTAAATCGCTGGTGTCTTTCTATGTTATCATTCTATCTTTGAAAATATGATCATTTTCACCCATATAAATTTCAAATATCATTTCCTTGCTATGTTCGATATTAAAACTAAAAATATTCTGAAGCATTTTCAATGAATTTTCTTTTACTGCAATACCAACTAATTGAACTAATTGGGATTATCAAAAATATACTTATTAATTATATAGTTGATTAATGATATTGCGTTGTGTTCTCCATTGAATAATAACATTTTAATATTTTTTGATAATTAAGCATATTTTAAGGTTTCTATTTTTGATTAATGCATAACCAAAATCATCTTTGAATCTTCCATTTGACATTCCTATTCCAATGACTCTTTTTTCACTTTCTTTCATATCATCACCACTTCTCATTTATTATGGATGTATTGGTAAATTGACTTAACCCAAAAAATGATTGATTGAATTTTTTTGAAATTATATGCATAAAATTAGAATATAACGGACTCCCTAATCCTTTTCGGCATGCTTGAAAATATAGTTATGCCGGTTCATTAAGTAACATATATTCTCATTTAAGAATCTTCGTAGCAATGCTTGGATGGAAGTTTCTTGATCTCATTGTGACGAGTTAGGGATAAATTATTCTAAATTAAAATAATAATCATGTTACATCCACTATCATCTAAAAGACCTCATGGTAATGCATGGATGGAAATATCTTGACCAAAATTATAATTAGAAAGAAATAAGATACGTAATTAAGGAATATATAATGGGCTCTATCATTTGAACCACACTACATAAAAATATTTACTTATTCTCCCTTCATTCTCACAAGATATTTGTTTTATCAATAATAGTTAATAGAATTCATGTTCGATAATATTTATTGTTGTTGTTTTGATCATGCTTCATAAAGCTTTACTCACTTTTTCATTATATTAATTTCACATTTATATTTCTGGTGAAACGAAAAGGGAAGTGAGATTAAGATTTAGAAATAATGGATTCATTAACCATGTCAAAAAAATATTGTTGGTATAGTATTTTTTTTTGAACATATGACCACATATGTAGAGGGAGCATACTAATAGGGAGAGTGTGCAGTATATTGTGAAAACCCACACCTTAATGGGTCCAAATTTTCGCTAAATCAAAAGCCCAAGTCCACCAAAGCATGCATCTTTGATGTTTGGTATCCTGCAAATAATAAAAGTATATCAGTACACTATATAAACTCACAGTGGAATAGTAAAGTATAATAAAACATATGATTACTAACCAAGGCCGACATCTTTAGTGTTCTTGTCAATGTCGAACATACATAAGGAAACCTGTCCTTCCACCGCTTCTGTCCTGTACTAGTACCTATCCCTCTAAAGCTATCCTATGGGTTGTAATGAGGAGGGGGTTAGAATAACGTTCTGGTAATTGGTAAATTACATCCTTTATACATAACTCTAGTTTATGCTACCGATTGCCTTCCATTACATGTTATGTCTTTTGTTTCACTTAGTTGTCTTAACTTTAAATACGCGTACGATACGCCTCTTCAACCCTAGGTAGACAATAACTACATATGTGTGTGTATTTTTGTGTGTATATATATATACCATAGTCCCCCTTTAGACTAAGATACTATGGCCGTTAGTATCTGTAATCCAGCACTTCGTCAGGATCCATCATCAATGCAATATCACGTCCTCATCACCCGTGCATACCAATGAACTTCCGTAGTACCAAATAACGGCGTGATAATAGTTTAGCCGTATTCTATTCGTATTTGAAAAGCCTCCATAAAAGGGTTATCTAGCTTTGCCTCCTAACAACAAACAAACTAGCAAACAATTGTGAGGCAGTGCATGTCCTAAACGGGATCCACACTAGTATGAGGCATAGTCCGTTTATGTGTAACTCCCGTCTATCCACTGACCGCTTAGGTCCAATGATGTTCTTGACTTATGAAGCAGCTCCTACTCCTTTGATTGGTACCAATATCACTGTTATATTGTCGAGCCTTGCTCACTATCCCATTTAGATTATTTAACACAATCTACGAAATACTCCTTGTTACCTAATGCCTTCTAAAAGATTGAGGTAGACTCTACTTTCCTTTTTACACTTTGATCGAGGCAAACATCCTACTTGGTATCCCCTTCACCTATACATGAACGCGTAATTCCACGGGTGCTATAGTTGGTGATGTCTCACACTTATAACACCCCATAAAATCGAGCATAAATAAATAAATTGGATAAATTAATTCAAATATGATATGGGTAAAAACGGAAATTTTTCTAAAGTTGGAATTTGACCATGAAAGTTATGTTATTGCATTCTTTACAAAATTCTAATCAATTTCCATATATAATATGCTGAAAACGAAGCTCAAACGAAGTAGTTATGGGCATTTGAAGTTTTCTGGTTTAAAATAATTTAAATAGGATTCAAATAATTAATTAATTCCCAAATTTGAAATTCAAAAGTTAACTATAATTATACTTGGGGTTAAGTAAACATTAAAATTAATGTTAACGTTAAATATTAATTAAGAAAGAAAATAAATTAACAACGACAACAGGTTTATCATTCCTAAAATAGGGGAAGCGGTCGACCCCTTGACCATGACCGATCGACCGCTAGAGGTTGACCAGTGGAAGGTGGCGGTCAACCACTGCTTGTAAGTGGCGGCTAGAGTTTAGTTTATTTTAACGTACCAGATTTTATAATTTTAAACTGACTTAAATCCGATGGTTTTGGTGCGTTCCAACCACTATAAACAAGAGCCTGACCCCTCACTTTTATTCACATAATATTTTAGGTATATTAGCGAAGCTCTATTAGTTCGTCTCTTTATAGATTCAGAAAACTCCATTGTGGTTTCAGGTAAGAAATCCTATATCTCTATCTTTGTTTACTGTTTGTTTTCTCAATCTCATCTCCTCCAAAGCTTTAATTTTTTGAATCTAACGTATATACAAATTTCTTGCTGTATATATAAAAAAGAAGAGATCTGAAGGAGATTATTAAAGGCGTGTCAAATCCAAGAGAAGGCAAAGCTAAGAACCTCTATGAGTGGAAATCTTAGTTTTTCTATTTTAGTAATTGAATAGTGTAGTTTGGATTTGGTATATGCTTTAGGGAGTTTTGGATTTCGTAAATAACACAATAAAAATCTCCAAATCCCCCCAAACCGAAATGTCAATCTTAGGTTGAAATCTTAGTTGTTTTATATTAAAATAATGGAGTTTTGTGGATTTTGCAATATATATGTTTTGCCTTCTATTCCACTTCTTATTCTTTTTCTTTGGATTTGATTAAGGGATTTGATTTTGAAATAGTGTGTAGATACGAATTCTTACTCGTATTTTACCCTGCCTATTTCTACGAATTGAATAAAAATTCTCTTGTCTAATCTTAAATAAAATGGAGTTGAATAGAGTTAAAACTTATTTAATTGTAAATTTTCATTATTATTATTTTATTCCATTGTTTTAATATAAAATAAGTTGGAATTGAATTCTAAGTACAAGTCTATTGATTTTATTTTGGAATATTGGATTTATGGTAAAATAAGCATTGAAAGATTTGATATTTAAAACATTAGTTTAGTGCGTAATCTCCGCATACATAGAAATTAATGAATGTGTACTTATATATATATATATAAACTAGCATATATAACGTACAATTATAACTTATTAATTGCGTAGTTAATTTAGTTAATAATTGTCATTTAAATCCCCTTTAGGAAAGTAATTAATAAGGCAAAATAAGAAGGATTTCTTATATGGCCCAGTTAATGAATACAGTGAGATGTGTGGTTATACACTTAGAGAGTATTATGAAATATGATCAAGCTATAGGGATGCGATGTTAGTCAAAAGCATATGGAAGTTTACCCAGCTAATCTGGCGACTAGTAGTGTTACTTTAGGGCTGTTGTGAGACATCACCTATAATAAGTAACCATGGATGATGTGAGGTTAGTTCCAATTCTATAGGGTAAATATACTCAGTTAATCTAGCTACTAGTTCCTACAAATAGTCAAACTAATGTGAGACATCTCTATGGGGTACAGGTCACAATACGAAGGACCTGCTTTGGGGAATTGAAGGTATTAAGTGGTTGTTTGAGGGCTCGCCCTTTCCCTTATTTGAAGTATTAAATGGTCGGGATTGGGTTTAGGCACGATTAAGTTTAGGCACGATTATGGATATCTCGAAAAAGTCTACTTCAATGGGAAATATTTAGTGTCCGAAGAGATTTCCATGCATCAGCTCGATAGAGACCTGGGTATATCCACCTTGGGAATAGGTATTAAATGATGGGGGCCTACCTAAATTAAGGTCTTAAATGGTCAAAGTTTGCCTATTTTCCCTAAAACGGTATTAAGGGGCTTGGGTTCTATCTCTCCCATTGATAGACATTAATAACGATGGTTATGGGTTTTGGTTGTGGGAAAACCTACTTCGCGGATTGATGGTATTAAGTGATTGTTTAAGGGCACACCTTCTTCCCTTATATGAAGTATTAAATGGTTTTGAATATAGTTTAAAATGCTAAAGACGTATCCTTATTTAAATTATATTGCTGAAGTACTGATATAGAAAGACCTGAGATTTTCTATTCACTGGACATGGTTGCATATTGATGCAGCGTGATAGGGCATTCTCACACCGTGAACTATGGCGAAGCTTTGTCTCTTACCCTTACACGTCCTGACAATGTGGGTTGTCGATGTATGGCCTGGGCAGTCGAGAGGCTATTCATAAAACCAAGGTGCTTAGGATTACCATTTGTATCCGCCATCATTTAAGGATGACTGTTACGTCACTCGCATTGATAGACATTAATAACGATGGTTATAGGTTGGTTATGGGAAAACTTGCTACGGGGACTGAATCTATTAAGTGGTTGTTTGAGGGCTAGCCTCCTTCTATTATATGAAGTATTAAATGGTTTTGAATACAGTTTAAAATGCGAAAGACATCCTTATTTAAATTATACTGCCCAAGTATTGATATAGAAAGGCTCAAGATTTTCTATTCACTAGACATTGTTGCTCTGACTCCCTCCTATTTACAACACATGTTAGGGAAGGAGACAATGATCAAGACGAGATGACGAGGAGAGGAGCTTCTAGCAGTTGTCTATTTATCTATTTATACTATTTTCTAATGTACCTATTTGAAGTTTAATAATGTAGTTTTGAACAAGATGATGTAATGGTTATTGTTGACATTATGGTTTTGTTTTGTGATATTTGTAATTTGAAATAAAATGGGTACTATTTATGCTATTATATTTTATCCTTTCGCTGTGAGTTCTGAATGAATAGATAAATAGCTATGTATTATTCCTTTTACCAACTAACTGCCAGGTTAGAATGGGTCTAAGTTTCGATGGGCTTTTTCTGGTTGGGATTCAGGCCTATTTCCGGGCGGGTTGTTACATTTGGTATCAGAGCTTAGGTTACCTAATCAACGAGAAAAAGAATATGTATGATTGTCGTCTTTGTTATTTTTGAAAAGTATTTTTCAAAAATGTTACTACATATAATTATATATACTTGTTTTGGAGATAAGCCTAACTCTATAAATTCCAACTGTAGAAGTAGTTGCGATCATATTCCGAAAGGAGCGACGAAGTGACTATGAGTTGGAAAAATAAATAGAGTAAAATTTATACTCCAGCTTTGATTACTCATGGGGCAGAGGTCCTATTGTAAGAAGTGGACTAGAAGAGCATGAGCGTAATATATGGAAGCACCCCAGAAGCTGAATGGTACTTGACTCCTTTGTTAACTTAGACTTCCATATAATTATGTACTCTATAAGCATAATACCTGTCAATGTTCATATTAGATATAATTAGAACATTTACATAAATTTCCTAATAAATAATACGGATAGAAAACGTAAATGGAAAGGTTGTAAATCCAAGATTAATAGGGCAATAAATGTGGGATAAATTAGGAGTTATAAGAATTTAATAGAGATATAAATGGACTAATTATGGAGAGAGAAGTAAGGCATAATAGGTAAAATTAGAATGAATAAATAAACGTCTTTAAGAAATATCCGTTGGAATTATAACCATTTACTATAGACAATTTACATTTATATGAATAACAAATAACATGTTAGGTAGTAAGTAAATACTATATGGCAATATATTTGTTAACATCCAAAAGAAATATGTGAAGAAGGAGTGAAACAAGCTTCCATAAGAGGGTATACATTAATCACCACAAGAAGATAATCATATTTTTAAAGGTTGAGTAGGAAAGTTCAAAAGAAGGAACAATTAAAGTCCATTTCTAAACCCAACCCCATGAGAAAGAATTTGATAAAATGATTTTTGAAAATTCCTTTAATTGTTTTAAAAGAGCTTTTCAAAGGATCATAAAATGAAGATCTTATGTATCATAAATTGAAATTTCTTTTTTTGGAAAGAAAGTGATTTTAGTCGGGTTGGGAAATATGCAACCAATTGTTTCGTGAAAAAGTGGAATGTTTCAAAAACAACATGGTGGAAAAACTTTATAAAAAGAAAATTGTAAATCTAATGGTTTGAAGAGAGGGTTTTTCATTTTTGAAATTTTCAATAGTTAAGTTAAATAGTTTTCGATTTCTGGATTCTTCGTTTTTGAAATAAATAGGACGTATGTTGGACCCAATGATTTTTTTCTGCTTTGTAAATTTAGAAGTTGTTATTTTGCAAGAGGGGGGAAATTTGAAAATTCATAATTCATTAAGTAGTTGAGTTGGATAGTTGGATAGTTCTAAGTTAAAAAGGATTTTTGCATTATTAGAATTCTTAGTCTGAAATTTATTGAGCCAAAAACTTTTTGGTCTAAAGGTTTTTGATAAAAGGACTTTTGTTTTTGAAATAAAAGTAAACTAGAATGTAGGTTAGAATTGATAATTTTTCCTATCTTATAAAATTGGGATTTATTTTACCTTAAAATTATTTTATTATGGTGTATAAATGGAAATGGAACTTGACTGAAATAGGATAGAAAGAATGGACGGTTAAGAATGCTCAATAAGTTAGGTAAGAAGAACACTCCCATATAGAGAATTACAGAGAATAATAGACGAGATAGATAATAATGATATTTGGGATTTATATAAAGTATGATTAGTGATCTAGTTAGAAATAATATAAGAGGAAAATGATAGAATGGAAGTTATCATTGTCTACTCCATTTTTCACTGTTTAAAGTCATACAAGATATTTTTGAAAAAATTGAAATGAATAATTATTTGGTATGATAATTGAGTTTTTCAATATTTTGAGTTAAAAATTCTACTTTCAAAGAAGTAGGTCTTTATTATAGGAAGTCAATAAAAAGGGAATTTTTCATGATTCCTTTTTGAAAATCAAGCAATTTTTGAATAGTATGAATAAAAAGTCCAACATTTAAAAGAACAAATCTTTGATGTAGAAAGTATTTATGAAGGAAATTATTTTACTCCTTTTTAGAACTGAGCAATTTTGAATTCTAGAAAAATATATGTGTATTTAGAAGCCATACAAATAAATGAATTTTATAGGGACACTTAACTAGTGATGAACTGTAGATAAAACTAGGAGTTAATGAGGGAATTAAGTTAGCAACCAGAAATAAAAGAACACTCCAATCCTAGAAAATAAATTTTTGCTTATAGATCGTCACCATTGAAGAAAGAGATAGAATGTATAGAGATGTGAAGAGAACTTCCTATTGGACAATGATGAAGATGAAGGTGGTAGAATTTTTTGTTAGGAGCAATAAGACCGCAACGTTTATAGCATATATTTATATCAAGAAGGTGATTTGACTTCTTAGAATTCCGATTAGCATCATTAGTAATAGGAACTCATTATTTACTAGCAAATTACGGAGGAGTTTGCAAACAGCTTTGGGAACTTCATTGAATCTTAGCACTGCTTACAACTCATAGACGGACTGACAAACTGAAAGAGCAAATAGGATCTTCGAGGATTTGTTAAGAGCTTGCATCAAGAACTTTGGAGACACTAGGAGTAACACTTACCTTTAGTATAATTTTTGTATAATAATAGTCACCAATTGACGATTGGTATGGCACCCTTTGAAGCGCTTTATGAGAGGTCATGCAAATCGCTAACTGTTGGTGGAAAACCATAGATAAAATCCTACTTGGACCAAATTTAATTCGCGACACTTAGAAATAATAGAGTTGATTAGGCAGCATGTGAAGTTTGTAAGATTTGGAAAGTTGGGAATGTTGGCACCAAGATTTATTGGGCCTTTTCCAATTTCAGGAAAATAGAAAAATTTGTGGAGTTACTGGATAAATTAGCAAGAGCCATAGCATTTTTTGCATTTTGGAAATACTTTCACAGCACAGCCATTGTGGTAGAGACTAATCAATTGGGGGATACTGAGATGAAGCAAATAGCATCCCATGCCACTGCATTCACTGTGGAGCATGGAACTAGGAAGCTCCGCAACAAAGAAATTAGGTTGGTTCCAGTACAATGGGGAGAAAGTCCGGTGGAAAGCATAAGGACTTCTTGTCCTAAGCTTTTCTTAGGTAAACTTTCCTTTCTAAAATTAGAATTTGGTTGCATTGTGGTAGTAAGATTGGATTGTAGGATATTGTAACGATCTAGAAATTTAACTAATTTAAATAATAGTAGTTATTTAAATATATGAATTTGAATTCAAAAGTTATATAAGTTTATATTTATATTCATTTGAATTTATAAAAGATAGCATACATAGATAACTAAATAAATAAATAAAAGCTATGAAAACAAAACATAGCATAAAACAAATGCTACTAAAGAGAAGCCTTACACATGTCTTCTTCTTAGCCTCCCTTCACATGCACATGACACCTCTTCTACACATGTCTTCTTCTTAGCCTCCCTTCACATGCACATGACACCTCTTCTACACATGTCTTCTTCTTAGCCTCCCTTCACACGCACATGACACCTCTATGTAACGACCCATATTTTTGGGTCATCAAATTTGAATATTTAAAATGTAACGACCCAAAATTTAATCACTTTGAACAGAATAGTATAATTACTTGCCTAATAAAACAAGAGAGAATTATTAACCTTGCATAATAAAACAGAATAGTATAATTACTTGCCTAATGAAACAAAATAGCATAATGATTATTATATTCCATGCGGATGGTTGCCATTGGACAAAAATGTGGTCGAATCAAATTAGGCCATCAAGATGTTTTCTATTGGACCAAAATGTGGTCGAATCAAATTAGAGCATCAAGATGTTTTCTATTGGACCAAAATGTGGTCGAATCAAATTAGGCCATAAGGCTGGTTTCTATTGGACCAAAATATGGTCGAATCTGGTTAGGCTATAGGAAATGACTAAAGTACCCTTCTCTTCACCAATAAATAGCCAAGTCCATATCTCATTTTATTTCATTCACAAACTAAAGAAAGGAGGAGTGGATCCCACGGTGAGAAACTATATCACTTAATATAGTGTTTATATTGGTTGTGACTGGATGAATGGATTGATAGTTATGGATGTTTTAACTATATGATAGTTATACCAGTATTTAATTGTTAAAATATTCAATTATACCATATACTGCTTGTTTGGATGATATGAATGTATATATGGATGTTAATAGTGATAACACTACACGTTACACTTATTATACACACCCATTTGGATTTAAACGGATATTGGTTAAGTCTCGATTTAAAATAATAATAATAATATAATATTCAAATTTGAGTGGAAATTTGAATATTCGAATTTTATAATTTAAACTATTTGGAAATGATATTGGAGATATATTGAAAAACTTTTGTAAAGGAAGTTATTTATTTGAAATCGTTTTGAATATAAAATGGCATGTTCAACTTTGGGAATATAAATAATAATTTAAAATTAATTTAAAAAGTGAAGTTTGTTTAACTATATAAATAAAGTTGAAATCCAAATTTTATTGTTCCAATAGTCTTATATATAGTTTAATTTGATTTCTGGAAAGTGTGAATTAAATCGGATGAAATTTAGAAAAATAATATTATTATATTATTTAAATATTCAATTAAATCAATTAAATTGAATAAAAAGGTTTTGAATTAAGAAAGGAAGTTTATATGGTATATATGAAGTATATATATGATTTAAAAGATAATAGAAGTAATTTAAATCATATTTGAATGGTTTTAATTGTATATACACTATAAGGGTTGAATAGAGCTAATCACGCTGCGGTAGTTCGATGATTTCAACCAATAACTTTAAACTGATATAACGGATGCAATTTAAAACGGATTTGGACGAAACTGAAAACGTTTGGTTTCAAATGGAATTGGTTTTCAAATAAAGAAGAAAAATCTAAATTTGGGATTATATATTTTAAATTATATCCAAATCAATTTGGAATTAAAATCGCGGTATTGCAGTTCGGTGACCATAACGGGAAATGGTTAAAATTAACTATTTAAAAATAGTTAAAAATATGGAAAAATTATAATAAATCATAATTAATTATTTAAAAGTGATTTAAAGTGGAAATGGAATGTTTTGGAAAATATAAATGGCATTTGTACAAATACAATATATTTGCGACACTTTTTGTAACGCTTAAATCAACATTTTGATTTTTAAGCTATAAGTGATCAATATTTTCCCAATTTGAAATGGTATGAATAAAGTAATTTAAATGGAGGTTTAAATCACTTAAATCAAATATGAATTTGATTTGTTGAGACTTAAATTAAAAAAATCCATTTGTTTCCGAATGGCTTTTAAAGGACGCTTATTATTCGGAAAGACCGGGAACGGGAATTTCCCATTCCGAATAATAATACGAGCTATGATTGTGATGAGTCGTATTGAAACGATGATGAAGACCAGGGATCTTCACATATAATGGACTGCTTGTTGATTTCTCTTCATCGGTTTAGCGGCCGATATAGAAACGATACCCCTATACTTTTAAAGCAGTGGTCTAGATGATGTTTGGAGAATCTTCGGATACACAAGGGCCTTTCACCTTTTGGGCAAAGGTTGAGGAATAAGGTGCCTTTGGTTTCGTTTAGTCCCAGAATGAACTTGTGGATGGATGGATTGTCTGACATTACATTCTGACTTTATATGATTGATCTTTATTAACGTATATCTGCTTGGTGGCGGAGAATTTATTCTCTTAGCTTAACACCCTTCCTTGAGACGTATGAGCTCAAGGGTTATGTGTTGGTAGAAATCAGTTATGTAATTTTGGATTGGTAATGTGACATTCCGAATAATGCTATGGATAGGATCAAGGCTTTTGTTGAAAAGAAGAGCCTTGTGGGTACGAGACTTCATGAACCTCACACCCCGGGAATGGCCGAAACAAGAATGGATGCGGCAAGGTGTAGGATGTCTATCCCCTTCTAGATATATATAGTGATACCATGGTATGGAACCTAGGTATTCACTTTGTGGATTATATATTTATATAGTTGTACTGTGGTCTTACACGCCTAGTATTTGCTTGATGTGGATGTTGGAAAATATCGAGGCCCCGTTTTAAAGGTTGGTAACAACCGGGGGATGGATAGACTTGAGTAAGTAGTTACCATTGAGTGGTAAGTGGTAACCCGGCCTTGTGTTGGCAGAGAAACAGTAGTTTCTCGGGACGTCCCTCTAGAGGCATTCCCAATCGTGGATGAGGAAGTTCCTTTGCCTGGTCATTATTGGAAACCCATTCTCCAATACGAACCTTGTATGATTTTGATTGTATTTCTCACTATTTAATACAGTGGCTATAGTAGGCATACCATCATGTAACGTATGCTGGCTAAATTAATAAGTTTATTTTGAAAATGGTTTTCAATCACTAAGCACTATAATAATATTAAAAGGATATTTTTAACGTATCAAAGGCATAGTTGACTGTCATAAGGAGAAACCTCGACCATGTGTGCGTTTGCATCTTGTGTGCGGATGGAGACCTTATGATAGTTTTATTTCCCAAAAGCATATACGAAACTTGTTTTCAAAAGCAACTGTATACTTTTATTTCTCACACCAGTCCCATGACTGACCTGGAGTTTATTGTTTTTCCCTAAACTCTGGGTGCCCTTATTTTCCACATGGGCAGCCTAGAGTCAGGTAATAGATCACCCTGTAGATAGTTGGAGCTGGAGTTGGAGTGTTTATTTGGAGCTTTTGGATTAGAGTGAAGATGTCGGTTTTTGGACTCTCTCTGAAGACTTGTGTCTTTAGTTTTTATTTCCGCTGTGTACCTTGTTCAGTTGTACTTCATGATGTTGTATATAGTGATGTATCTATGACTCTCTAATATCACCTTGTATCATCTTTTTTTCTAAATATATATATGAGAGCATTTTGTTTCAGCTTTGCATTCTTATTTATACTGATGTTATTTACTGGTAGCAAACCCTACCGTTGAGGATTTTAACATTTGGATCTCGACATTGATATCTTCGATATTTGATATGTTGATTTTCAAAAGTGAAGAATCCAATTTGATTAGGGAAGATCGTGAATCCTTATCTGTTTGGATTTGACTTGTGTGGATTATAGTCGATTCAAAAGGTGAGAATTTACGGGTCTTCACAGTTGGTATAAGAGCTAAAGGTTGAGTAAGAACTTTAGCTTCCGGTAATAATATTAGTCACTCATTAGAGATAGGGTTAGTAACACCCTAGAATGAGTATATATGAGAGAGCATTCGAATTTCAAACTTTTCAATTCTTATCTAAATCCTAACTCTTTCTTTTTATCTCAGAGAATGAGTGGAAGAAGAGGAAGAAGAGGTGGCAGTACCACCACTAATGGGCAGACTGCTCCAGATGTTGTAGAAGCAGTTATTCCAGTCCAACCGGAAGTAGACTTCTCCGTCTTATGCAAGAAATTCACTAATCTGGGAGGAAAGACATATAAAGGCGAGAGACGGTAATTGAGACACAAGCCTGGATCAAAACATGTGAAAAGATTTTCAAGGGCTTGAAAATTAATGATGAGCAGAAAAGGTATCTAGCTACTTGGCAATTGGAAGTTGGAGCTCAAATATGGTGGGAAACTAAAACGATGGAAGAACCAGAAGAAAATTTTCCCGGGCGAGGTTCAAAAGTGAATTTGAAGAACATTTTTTTCCTTCAGCTAGTGTTGATAGATTGTATGAGGAGTTTGTGGAATTGAAACAGGGTGACATGACTTTTGAAGAATATGTGAAGCGCTTTAATGAGCTTTCTCGATTTTGTTCCGAATTGGTTAGTAACCCTTTAAGAAAAAATCAAAGGTTTGTGAAAGGAATGAAGAAGAGATACCACGGGCGGATGACCATTCATATAAAGCAATCCTTCGCTGATTTAGTGGATATGGGCTATCGTTATGAAGCAGCAGATAAAGAGGAGTCATCTAAAGAAGAGAAAACTGTTGTAAAGAAAGAAGGTGGAAATTCTGGGGGAAATAATAAGAAAAGGAAGTTCCAAGGCAGGAAAAATGACAATAACAAGAAAGGAGGAAACCCGAGAAGTCATCTATCTGAAGTTACTTGTTACAATTGTCAGGAAACTATTCTCAGAAATGTACAAAGCCCAAGAAGAAGAACCTGAACTGCTTTGTTTGTCAGAAGTCGGGCCACTTCGTGAAAGACTGTCCCTTGATGAAGCAAGTTCAGAAATCAAATGTTTACGCACTAGAAAATAAGCCTTCATCTTCTAGAGATGTGAAGGGAAAGGGCGCCTTGGAAGGTACTCTTTCTATTTCCAATAGAGATATTCGAGTTTTATTTGACACTGGTGCTTCTCATAGTTTTGTCTCAAAAAATTTGGTTGAAGAACTTAAACTTAAATCTAAAGTAGTCGGAAATCCTCTTTGGGTTAGAAATCCGATTGGTGGCCCTACGAATCTTCGTTTACAATGTAAGAAGATCCCTATCTCATATTCCTATTATTAGTTTCCACAAAATCTTTATGTTCTTGACTTTGACGAATTTGACACTCTTTTGGGCATGAACTGGTTATCAAAATATAAAGCTAATATTGATTGTGCAAAACGAATTATATCAGTTAAAACCAGTTTTGGAAACTATATTGATATCCCCTGCGAAGATCCTAGTCCGAAACGTGATAAATTGATGTACACCCTAGGATATCCAGATCCCGATATTAAATCTATTCCTGTTGTTAGAGATTTTCCTGATTTCTTTGAAGAAGTTAAATCTCTCCCTCCTCATCGTGAAATCGAATTTCGAATTGATCTGGTACCCAACGCCAGACCAGTTGTTCATTCTGTCCGAAGGATGGCCCCAAAGGAGAAGCTAGAATTAACCAAACAAACCCTTGAACTATTGGAAAAAGGCTTCATACGTCCAAGCCGTTCCAATTGGGGTTCAACTGCTGTATTTGTTGCAAAATCTGATGGATCACTGAGAATGTTCTTTGACTATCGAGACCTCAATAAACAAACTTTGAAAAATAAATTCCCTTTGCCTCGTATCGATGAGCTATTTGATCAACTTCATGGAGCTCGTTTCTTCTCTAAGATGGATCTTGCTCAAGGATTCCATTAATTGAGAATCGCTGAAGATAGTATTCCCCTAACTGCATTCCGAGGACCGGACATCTTCTACGAATGGTTAGTCATGCCATTTGGACTAACCAATGCTCCCGCATTCTTCGTAGATCCGATGACTCGAGTATTTCGGGATGTATCGAACAAATTCGTGCTAGTTTTCATTGATGATATTCTCATCTATTCCAAAACAAAGGAAGAGCATGCAGAACACTTGAGAGTTATTCTGGAAATTCTGAGAAGCAATGTTCTTTATGCTAAATTTTCCAAATGCCATTTTTGGGAGAAGGAAGTCAGATTTCTTGGACACGTAGTTTTTGAGAAAGGAATTGCGGTCGATCCAAGTAAGATTTCAGCGATAATGGATTGGAAACAGCCTACTACACCTAAGGAAGTCAGAAGTTTTCTTGGTTTGGCTGGATATTACCGGAAGTTTGTACAAGATTTTTCTAAGTAGGCTAGTCCCCTGACAAAGCTAACAATGAAAAATGCTAAGTTTATCTGGACACCCCGATGCGAAGAATCTTTTCAGGAATTAAAGAAAAGATTGACCACAGCTCCAGTATTAGCTGTGATTGATGGGAATAAAGATTTATCGGTTTACACTGATGCTTGTGGTGATGGAGTTGGCACTGTTTTGATGCAGAAAGGAAAGGTGATTGCCTACGCAAGTAGACAATTACGACCCCATGAGAAGAATTATCCAACTCATGATCTTGAGTTACTAGCAGTTATCTTTGCCTTAAAGATATGGAGGCATTATCTGCTAGGTAAATTTTCCTTTTCAACTTTTCAAATTTAAATCTTTTTTTCGATTTGAATCTTATAATTCTTTTGTGATAGGTGAAAAATTCGATCTTTTTACTGATCACAAATCGCTTAAGTATCTTCTAACTCAGAAGGATCTTAATCTACATCAACAACGTTGGTTGGAATTTCTAGCGTCTTATGACCTAGATATCCAATATACTCCTGGAAAAGCCAATCTGGTTGCCGATGCTTTGAGTCGGAAGCATTCTGTCCTTGCTTATTTGGTAATAACCCCAAATCTGATAGAGAAGATCGCTAACAAACAAAAGGAAGACCAGTTTCTCCAAAATATATATGGAAGAATTCAACGAGGCAAAGATACAAGTTTTGAGCTGGACAATAGAAACATTGTGAAATTGAAAGGAAGAATTTGTGTTCCTGATGACAAGGATCTAAAGAAGGAAGTGTTGGATGAATGCCACAAGTCAAAATATAGCATCCATCCTGGGGTAAACAAAATGTATCGAGACATCAAGAGAACCTTTTGGTGGAAGACAATTAAAGGAGACATCTCTATTTATATAAGCAAGTGTGCTACCTGCCAGCAAATCAAGAGTGATCAGCAAAAGCCGGCATGACTTCTACAACCTTTGGAGATTCCAGCCTGGAAATGGGATCAAGTTTCCATGGATTTTATTGATGGGTTGCCTCGAACAAAAAAAGGGAATGAAGGTATATGGGTTATTGTGGATCGCCTTACTAAAACTGCACATTTTATTCCAGCAAAACCCACTAGAACCGCAGCAAGTTTAGTTGATATTTATATCAAAGAAATAGTTCGATTGCATGGAGTCCCAAGCAGTATAGTAAGTGATCGTGATCCAACCTTCACAAGTCATTTTTAGGAAGCTTTCCAAACTACGTTGGGAACGAAGCTAAATCTTAGCACTGCATATCACCCGCAGACAGACGGACAGACGGAAAGAGTTAACCGGATTCTGGAGGATCTTTTGAGGGCTTGTATTCTAGACTTCAAAGGATCATGGGAGGATCATTTTCATTTGGTAGAATTTTCATATAATAACAACTACTAAGCAAGTATCGGGATGGCTCCATTTGAAGCATTATATGGTCGACCTTGTCGATCACCGGTATATTGGGTTGAAACAGGAGATCATCTTGTATTGGGACCAGATATGATTAGGGAAGCTTCTGATAAGGTTGAATTTATCAGAAAAAAGTTGAAGGTTGCTCAAAGCCGTCAGAAAAGCTATGCTGGTAATCGAAGACGTGCTTTGGAATTCCAAGTAGGGGATTCAGTATTCTTAAAGGTTTCACCAATGAGAGGAGTTATTCATTTTGGGAAGACGGGTAAACTCGCTCCTCGATTTATTGGATCCTTCCCAATTCTGGAGAAAATTGGACCACTAGCTTATCGCATACAATTACCAAACTGGCTAGCTGGGGTCCATAATGTATTTCATGTGCCTCATCTGAGGAAGTACGTTCATGATCTCGATCAGATCATTGAAGAGATTGCTCAGCAGGATGTGGAGATCACTCCTGAATTATCATTGAAGAGAGAACCACTTAAAATCATCGATCGGGATGAGAAGAAATTGAGATGCAAGGTGGTTAGGTTGGTCAAATCCAGTGGAGTGGAGATCAAAACGACTGCACTTGGGAAACTGAGGAAAGCATGAAGAAAGCTTATCCCAGATGCAGAGTCGACATTTCATCTTAGCCTATCTTATCGGTAAATTCAAATTCCTTACCTTTTCAGTTTTTCCTTCTTATTAATTTCGAGGATGAAATTCTTTAAGGAGGGGCATTTGTAACGATCTAGAAATTTAACTAATTTAAATAATAGTAGTTATTTAAATATATGAATTTGAATTCAAAAGTTATATAAGTTTATTGTTATATTCATTTGAATTTATAAAAGATAGCATACATAGATAAATAAATAAATAAATAAAAGATATGAAAACAAACCATAGAATAAAACAAATGCTACTAAAGAGAAGCCTTACACATGTCTTCTTCTTAGCCTCCCTTCACATGCACATGACACCTCTTCTACACATGTCTTCTTCTTAGCCTCCCTTCACATGCACATGACACCTCTATGTAACGACCCGTATTTTTAGGTCATCAAATTCGAATATTTAAAATGTAACAACCCATAATTTAATCACTTTGAACAGAATAGTATAATTACTTGCCTAATAAAACAAGAGAGAATTATTAACCTTTCCTAATAAAACAGAATAATATAATTACTTACCTAAAAAAACAGAACAGTATAATTACTTGCCTAATGGAACAAAATAACATAATGATTATTATATTCCATGCGGATGGTTGCCATTGGACCAAAATGTGGTCGAATCAAATTAGGCCATCAAGATGTTTTCTATTGGACCAAAATGTGGTCGAATCAAATTAGAGCATCAAGATGTTTTCTATTGGACCAAAATGTGGTCGAATCAAATTAGGCCATAAGGCTGGTTTCTATTGGACCAAAATATGGTCGAATCTGGTTAGGCTATAGGAAATGACTAAAGTACCCTTCTCTTCACCTATAAATAGCCAAGTCCATATCTCATTTTATTTCATTCACAAACTAAAGAAAGGAGGAGTGGATCCCACGGTGAGAAACTATATCACTTAATATAGTGTTTATATTGGTTGTGATTGGATGAATGGGTTGATAGTTATGGATGTTTTAACTATATGATAGTTATATCAGTATTTAATTGTTAAACTATTCAGTTATACCATATACTGCTTGTTTGGATGATATGAATGTATATATGGATGTTAATAGTGATAACACTGCACGTTACACTTATTATACACACCCATTTGGATTTAAACGGATATTGGTTAAGTCTCGATTTAAAATAATAATAATAATATAATATTCAAATTTGAGTGGAAATTTGAATATTCGAATTTTATAATTTAAACTATTTGGAAATGATATTGGAGATATATTGAAAAACTTTTGTAAAGGAAGTTATTTATTTGAAATCATTTTGAATATAAAATGGCATGTTCAACTTTGGGAATATAAATAATAATTTAAAATTAATTTAAAAAGTGAAGTTTGTTTAACTATATAAATAAAGTTGAAATCCAAATTTTATTGTTCCAATAGTCTTATTTATAGTTTAATTTGATTTCTGGAAAGTTTGGATTAAATCGGATGAAATTTAGAAAAATAATATTATTATATTATTTAAATATTCAATTAAATCAATTAAATTGAATAAAAAGGTTTTGAATTAAGAAAGGAAGTTTATATGGTATATATGAAGTATATATATGATTTAAAAGATAATAGAAGTAATTTAAATCATATTTGAATGGTTTTAATTGTATATACACTATATGAGTTGAATAGAGCTAATCGCGCTGCGGTAGTTCGATGATTTCAACCAATAACTTTAAACTGATATAACGGATGCAATTTAAAACGGATTTAGACGAAACTGAAAACGTTTGGTTTCAAATGGAATTGGTTTTCAAATAAAGAAGAAAAATCTAAATTTGGGATTATAGATTTTAAATTATATCCAAACCAATTTGCAATTAAAATCGCGGTATTGCAGTTCGATGACCATAATGGGAAATGGTTAAAATTAACTATTTAAAAATAGTTAAAAATATGAAAAAATTATAATAAATCATAATTAATTATTTAAAAGTGATTTAAAGTGGAAATGGAATGTTTTGGAAAATATAAATGGCATTTGTACAAATACAATATATTTGCGACACTTTTTGTAACGCTTAAATCAACATTTTGATTTTTAAGCTATAAGTGATCAATATTTTCCCAATTTGAAATGGTATGAATAAAGTAATTTAAATGGAGGTTTAAATCACTTAAATCAAATATGAATTTGATTTGTTGAGACTTAAATTAAAAAATTCCATTTGTTTTCGAATGGCTTTTAAAGGACGCTTATTATTCGGAAAGACCGGGAATGGGAATTTCCCATTTCGAATAATAATACGACGCTATGATTATGATGAGTCGTATTGAAACGATGATGAAGACCAGAGATCTTCACATATAATGGACTGCTTGTTGATTTCTCTTCATCGGTTTAGCGACCGATATAGAAACGATACCCCTATACTTTTAAAGCAATGGTCCATATGATGTTTGGAGAATCTTCGAATACGCAAGGGCCTTTCACCTTTTGGGCAAAGGTTGAGGAATAAGGTGCCTTCGGTTTCGTTTAGTCCCAGAATGAACTTGTGGATGGATGGATTGTCTGACATTACATTCTGACTTTATATGATTGATCTTTATTAACGTATATCTGCTTGGTGGCAGAGAATTTATTATCTTAGCTTAACACCCTTCCTTGAGACGTATGAGCTCAAGGGTTATGTGTTGGTAGAAAACAGTTATGTAATTTTGGATTGGTAATGTGACATTCCGAAGAATGCTATGGATAGGATCAAGGCTTTTGTTGAAAAGAAGAGCCTTGTGGGTACGAGACTTCACGAACCTCACACCCCGGGAATGGACAAAACAGGAATGGATGCGGCAAGGTGTAGGATGTCTATCCCCTTCTAGATATATATAGTGATACCATGGTATGGAACCCAGGTATTCACTTTGTGGATTATATATTTATATAGCTGTACTATGGTCTTACACGCCCAGTATTTGCTTGATGTGGATGTTGGATAAAATCGGGGCCCCGTTTTAAAGGTTGGTAACAACCGGGAGATGGATAGACTTGAGTAAGTAGTTACCATTGAGTGGTAACCCGGCCTTATCTTGGTAGAGAAATAGTAGTTTCTCGGGACGTCCCTCTAGAGGCGTACCCAATCGTGGATGAGGAGGTTACTTTGCCTGGTCATTATTGGAAACCCATTCTCCAATACGAACCTTGTACGGTTTTGATTTTATTTCTCACTATTTAATACAGTGGCTAAAGTAGGCATACCATCATGTAACGTATGCTGGCTAAATTAATAAGTTTATTTTGAAAATGGTTTTCAATCACTAAGCACTATAATAATATTAAAAGGATATTTTTAACGTATCAAGGGCATGGTTGACTGTCATAAGGAGAAACCTCGACCATGTGTGCGTTTGCATCTTGTGTGCGGATCGAGACCTTATGATAGTTTCATTTTCCAAAAGCATATATGAAACTTGTTTTCAAAAGCAACTATATACTTTTGTTTCTCACACCAGCCCCATGATTGACCTGGAGTTTATTATTTTTCCCTAAACTCTGGGTGCCCTTATTTTCCACACGTGCAGCCTAGAGTCAGGTAATAGATCACCCTGTAGATAGTTGGAGCTGGAGTTGGAGTGTTTATTTGGAGCTTTTGGATCAGAGTGAAGACGTCGGTTTTTGGACTCTCTGTGAAGACTTGTTTCTTTAGTTTCTATTTCCGCTGTGTACCTTGTTCAGTTGTACTTCATGATGTTGTATATAGTGATGTATCTATGACTCTCTAATATCACCTTGTATCATCTTTTGTTCTAAATATATATATGAGAGCATTTTGTTTCAGCTGTGCATTCTTATTTATACTGATGTTATTTACTGGTAGCAAACCCTACTGATGAGGATTTTAACATTTGGATCTCGACATTGATATCTTCGATATATGATATGTTGATTTTCAAAAGTGAAGAATCTAATTTGATTAGGGAAGATCGTGAATCCTTATCTGTTTGGATTTGACTTGTGTGGATTATAGTTAATTCAAAAGGTTAGAATTTACGGGTCTTCATAGATATAGTTGCTACACTTTTCACTATCACTTTGCACTCATGTAGAATTTTTTTCATATTTAGGATGTTTGCATACATACTTATATGTCACGATCACACGCTCATGCTAGGATTAAGTTCACTTATAGTATGTCTGTAGTACATAATCATATTTCACTTTTGGTTGAGTAGTGGTTGTGTAGATAACCTGGTTGTATAACATGGATATTTATTGCGCATTGCGTCGTTCATCCATTGGAAAGATTTCGGGGATGAAATCCTTTTAAAGAGAGAGAATGTAACATCCCATAAAATCAACCATAAATAAATAAATTGGATAAATTAATTTAAATAAGATAGGGGTAAAAATGGAATTTTTGCAAAGATTGGAATTTGATTATGAAGTTAGTCGTTGCGTTCTTGGTGAAATTCTAACCAATTTCCATATATAATATGCTGAAAACGGAGCTCAAACGAAGAAGTTATGGATATTTGAAGTTTTCTGGTTTAAAAAAATTTAAATAGAATTCAAATAAATAATTAATTCCTAAATTTGAAATTCAAAAGTTAACGTTAATTATACTTAGGGGTTAAGTAAACATTAAAATTAATGTTAACATCAAATTTTAATTAAGGAAGAAAATAAATTAACAACGATAACAGGTTTATCGTTCCTAACATAGGGGGAGCGGTCGACCCCTTGACCATGACCGGTCGACTGCTAAAGGTCGACCAGTGGAAGGTGGAGGTCGACCGCTGCTTGTAAGTGACGGCTAGGGTTCAGTATATCTTAACATACCAGATTTTATAATTTTAAACCGACTTAAATCCGACCGTTCTGGTGCATTCCAACCACTATAAATAAGAGTCTAGCCCTTTCGCTTTTATTCACATAATATTTTAGGAGTATTAGTCAAACTCTGTCGGTTCGTCTCTTTATTGATTCAGAAAACTCCGTTATGGTTTCAGGTAAGAAATCCTGTATACCTATCTTTGTTTATTGTCTATTTTCTCAATCTCTTCTCCTCCAAACCTTTAGTTTTTTGAATCTAATGTTTATACAGATGCCTTACTATATATATATCAAATAGAAGAGATTTGAAGGAGATTATTAAAGGCGTATCAAATCCAAGAGAAGTCAAAGCTAAGGACCTCTATGAGTGGAAATCTTAGTTTTTTCTATTTTAGTAATTGAATAATGTAGTTTGGATTTGATATATGCCTTAGGGGGTTTAGGATTTCGAAAACATCAAAATAAAAATCCCCAAAATTCCCCCAAATAAAAATGACAGTTTTTAGGTTGGAATCTTAGTTGTTTTATATTAAAATGATGGAATTTTGTGGATTTTGCAATATATGTGTTTTACCTTCTATTCCACTTCTTATCCTTTTTCTTCGGGTTTGATTAAGGGATTTGATTTAGAAATAGTGTGTAGATACGAATTCTTGCTCGTAGCTTACACTGCATATTCTACAAATTGAATAAAAATTCCCTTGTCTAATTTTATGTAAAAAAGAGTTGAATAGAGCGTAATCTTATTTAGTTGTAAGTTTCAATTATTGTTGTTTTATTCCATTGTTTTAATATAAAATAAGTTGGAACTGGATTCTAAGTACAAGTATATTGATTTGAATTTGGAATATTGAATTTATGGTAAAATGATATTGTGGAAATGAGACTTGTATAACATTAGAAGATTTGACATCTAAAACGTTAGTTTAGGGAGTAATCACTACCGCATAAAAATCAATGAATGGATACTTGTATGTATGTATATGTTTATATATATATATATATATGTATGTATGTATGTATGTATATATAAACTAGCGTAAATAACATACAATTATAACATATTAATTGCATAGTTAATTAAGTTAATAATTGTCATTTAAATCCCCTTTAGGAAAGTATTTAGTTAGGCGAAATAAGAAGATTTCTTATAAGGCCTAGTTAATGAATATGGTGAGATGTGTGATTATACACTTAGAGAGTATTATGAAATATAACTAAGTTATAGGGATGCGAGGTCAGTCAAAAGCACACAAAAGTCTACCCAGCTAATCTGGCTATCACCAGTGTGACTTTGGGACTGATGTCAGGCATCACCTATAATAAGTAACCACGGATGACGCGAGGTTAATCCTAATTTTGTAGGGTAAATCTGCCAAGCTAATCTGGCTACTAGTTCCTACAGATAGTCGAACTAATGTGAGATGTCTCTATGGGTACGCATCATAATACGAGGGACCCGCTTCGAGGAATTGAAGGTATTAAGTGGCTGTTTGTGGGTCTGCCTTTTTCCCTTATATGAACTATGAAATGGTCAGGATTGGGTTTAGGCACGATTAGGGATATCTAGGCAAGGTTCGCTTCAATAGGAAGTATAAAGTGTCCGAAGAGATTTCCATGCAATGTTAACTCGATAGAGACCTACATGGAGTCCGCTTAGGATATAGGTATTCAATGATGGGGGCCTACCTCAATTGAAGTCTTAAATGGTCAGAGTCTACCTATTTTCCATTAAAAGGTATTAAGTGGCTTGGGTTCTATCTCCCACATTGATATACATTAATAACGATGGTTATGGGTTATTAGTTATAGGAAAACCTGTTTTGGGGATTGAAAGTATTAAATGGTTACTTGAGGGCTCGCCTCCTTCCTTATATGAAGTATTAAATGGTTTTGAATATAGTTCAAAATGCAAAAGACATATCCTTATTATATTATACTATACAAGTACTGATATAGAAATGCTTAAGATTTTATATTCACCAGACATCTGACTCCCTTCTCATTATAACACAGGGTTGGGAAGGAGACGATGATCACGATGGAAATAATGATGAGAGGAGCTTGTGACAGTAGTATATTTATCTATTTATGCTATTTTCTGATATACCCATTTAAAGTTAAAAATGTATTTTTGAACAAGATGATGTAACGGTTATTGTTGACATTATGTTATGGTTTGTTTTGCGGCATTTGTAATTTGAAATAAAATGGGTACAGTTTATGCTATTATATTTTATCCTTCCGCTGTGAGTTCTGAATGAGTAGATAAATAGCTTTGTATTATTCTTTCACCAACCAACAGCCAGCTTTGGAAAGGATCTAAGTTTGGATATGCTTTTTCTAGGTCGAGATTTAGGCATGTTTCGTGGTGGATTATTACAACAACAGTATAATGTATGGAAATTTGATGGTAGCCTCTTTCAGTAGGCAGATTTCTGTTGTGTAACCTTACTAACCTCGCATCCCAGCCCATAATAATGACAATGTCATTCTTGCTTAATTTAAATTATTAACTAGATTCAGTAATTCACACCTGTCTTAATGTGTATTTTGAGGCTATATAAATTTATTTAATTACTATGCTTCTTATATTCAACTCTTGTGTTTAGTTTCCTTTACACCACTTATTTCTTCTTGTTTCATTAACCTATTTTAATGTATTTACCGCTTACTTCTAATTTAATAGATTTTGGACACCTTTTATTACTTAACTTTTACTAGTACTTATTAGAGATAATCTATTATTCCTTTTATATACTGCTATATTCTTTTAATTACTATATCTTCTTACTTACTCATTTTATTGTTTTACACATACTTCATCACTTGTTATTTATTTTCTACCTTATCCATATATTAGATTTAAAATTTAATTATTGTTATTATCTCAACTTACCTTACTTTGGTTATACTTAAGAATTTCTACATTTTAATTTGTTGGAATTACATCCACCAAAAAGAAATATTAACACTATAAATTTACATAATTTACCTAAAAGAGAACTTGTGTTACGTAAGAAATTATGAGGAATTATCTTTTTTGTTACTATTGCAACAAACAGTACAAAAATACGGTAAACATCCCTATTTTGTATATCTCTTTCTTTTAGCCATATTCCTTGTTATTTCAACCGTTGCACATTTTTTTAATTATATAAATAGGTAATCTTTAGAAATTTATATTGCCACATGCTTCATTCCAATGAATTAAAATACTACTTAAATTCCAATCCAATTTATAGTAACTTTTAGTTCACATTTACTTACATATATTGCATAACCAACAAATCTGGAATTACTGCAGAATCTTATTAATTTAAGAACTACTTTTGCCCTTACTTTCAGGTTTAAATATATGCAATATCAAAAAAGTTAATCGTTCACAAAATATGTAGTCATGATTTATCAATTCATTACGTGTGTCTATTTAAGCCTACGGCTCCTTGAATTACTTACAGGAATAGATTCACAATGGTAAAAATCCAATATTATATAAGAATGCATAACTTTCCACTAACCTCCGAGACCCTAAATCTCTAGACCTAAACCCTGTTATTCCTACTTGAATCTCTTTCCTCCTTACTGAAATATATATTGAAAGATTATACATATTTATTAGAGATTTAGATCAAGGAAGAGATTTGAATTTAACTTTAGATTTGGATTTATAATTTACCTTGGCTTTGACGATTAGATTCGATCCTATTCCCCTTCTCTATCACTCTTCGCTATTCCCTATTTGCATATGCGTATATAGATTATAATTTCATTTAGATTTAAGAATTTGTGGAGAAAATAAAATGGCAGAGCTTCGCCATGCCTCGGAAAATATAAGAAGAAAAGTGAGGGGTTAGGCCTTGTTATCCGGCCTTTTTGCCAGGCTATACCCGAACTGACTGGACAAGTTAGACTTGACTGTCATCAAGATCGACACATGAAAATTTACAAGTCAACTACACATGAAAATTTGGAAACATCAATATATTGAAGAGCGGAGCCCACCATATCGATTGCATGCCAAAAGGAGCTCACAAAATGATCGGTACCGATCGTTATTACAAGTGATGTGGGACCCATGATCGATACTATGACTTCTTCTGGATTTGGAGACTCCACTGCCGAAATTTCAGGAAGATATTTTGCCGTCTTCCACTATAAATACAGACTTGATTGTTCATTTATGGGACCTTTACACTGCTTGTTGCTTTGTACTCTTTTGTAACTAAGGGCTCTAATTCAATCTCTGTTGTACTATGTTTAGAAAGTGATTAATAAAGCTATCTCTTCAAAGTGGATGTAGGCAAACAACACCGAACCACTATAAATTGCTATGTCTTTGTTATTTCTTATTGTTGATTACTTTACCACTATATTCTCTCCATTTACATTTATTATTCTTCATTTATTTCTCTATAAAATCTCTATAGAGTATTTGTGCCAATTTTTGGTGTAAACATTCTGCTGCTTTCGTTGAGAGACTAATTCTTAGTTGGATTAGATCTCATCATCTACTTGTGGATTCCTATATTAGCGAGATAGAACCAGCCTTCTACCTTCAAGCTTTTGTTTCAACTTAGATTTGAAAAGGAGATCTATAAGGAGACTATTAGCAATGATTAGGAAGACTAGATCTATCTCTCAAAACGTAGAAGGGAATGAGAATGCCTGCATCCAGCAAGGAGGCCAGAGCAATCTACCAGTAGATGTTAATGCTACTAATCATGTCAATGTCCAAAATCTAGCTGATTCCATCACAATAGCTGATTCCAGAATCTGATGAGAGAGCTTACGGATAGCCGCCGATAGTTGAACCGACAGATTCAAGCCAATATCGATATAATAAATCAACTCAGGGATCAATAACACGAGAAAACTAGGAGGGAGCCAACTCCCTATTCTACATCAGAGAGCTCAACTTTCTCAAATGACCATCACAGGCGCAGACATCGTAGAATCAATGGATATCATGTAGAAGTATCAGGACATCAACACACAACTAATCACGGGCTGCCAGGACCAATCGAACCCGATCCATCAATAGGGATCGGGGCCGATCCCTCCTCTAGGGGAGGAGCCATGCCTTTCTAATGGAACTCGAACTGGAGCCATCGCGGTTGATCTGGATGCTGGAGTTCAAGTTAATGCTGATCAGTTACCTCTCCAGAATGACGATGATGTGAACGCACATTAAGAGGATGTTGAGCCAAGAAGGCATGGAATCGCCCGTAGACATCGACTGGACCATTCACGTGAGGTGGAGCACGACCACCGTTTGGCTCCAACTATCCAAATGCCGAATTTGATGCATATGCTTAAGCAGCTAGTAAGGGAGAACCAAGGCTTGACCAATGATGATTGGTGGATCTCAAGAAGCCATAACACATTCACAGATAATATTTTACACGTGGAATATCCGATGATATTTAGCATGCCGTCGATGCTTGCTTACGAGGGAAAAACCGACCCCAGGCAGCACATCATGAGATATGTATGGTTTATGGACTCCACACGAGCGGATGATGCCGCATAATGCAGATGTTTTCCCATCACTCTTTCTGGCATAAAAACGATGTGGTTCACGAGATTGCCCCCAAGTTCAATCTCTAAATTTGATGATTTAGAAACAAAATTTGTAGAGCAGTTCTGTATGCTTGCAACACGCCCCAAAGATGTAATGTCCCTATTATGCATGATCTAGGCTCCAGGAGAATCACTGAAAGACCATTTGAAGAGATTTCATACAGCCATTACAGAAGTCAGTAATCCGAATATCCATTCAATATTATGGTGGTAAAAAGAGGAATTGACCCAAAATCTGGCTTTGGTGATTGGTCAGCTGGCAAACCACCCGCAATATTGGAGCGTTTCTATGCAAAAGCAGCTCAGTATTTGAGGAAAGAGGAAGATAAATGCTTTAGGAAGAAGAATGTTGTGATACTGAGTGGAGGGAGAATGCAAAGTAACATTGCAGTGTAACAGCCTGGGAGAGTTTCGGAAAAGTTCAAGTAAATGTCCAAAATAAACCGAATCAGCAGAAGAAAGGCGGTGATAGGAACCGTGAACGAAAGAGGGATTTCGAAAAAGGAAAGTCTAGGATTCCAATGTATGATACCTGCACACTAATGAATACATCTCTAGAGAATGTCCACTTGTCTATATGCAATACCATGGAGTATCGGAAGCTTCCTCCGAATGAATTGATGGAGAAACAAAAGCAGACTGGAAAATATTGTCGATTCCACGAATGCTATGGTCACAACACAAATGAAAATAGGCATCTCCAGGATGTTATTGAGAAACTGATTTGGAAAAGAAAACTACAGCAGTCTGTTACAGCCCTGTAGGATGGCAGGTAGGGGACATTCGACCCCAATCGAGGACAAGCACCGCACAGGACTGAGGATCCTGCACGGACTAGTGAAAGATTAGTAATCAATACGATAGCAGGAGGACCACATCTTGCAGATAAGAGCTGGCACGAGATGGAGCGCAATGCTAGCGCAATCAAGCATATGAATTTTGAGTGTTATTCAAATATAGAAGATGGGGATCTGGCCAAACTACAGCGTACAATGGCAAACGATATTGTATTCAGAAACAGAGATGAAAATAAGGTAGAGGCATCAACAATTGACCGAATGGCCATTTCAGCCATGATCGGCTCCGCCTTAGCAAGGAAGATCTTGATTGATTGTGGTAGGTCCATGAATATTATTTTCAAAAAGGCTTACGTTCAGATGAGGATGGAAGCCAAGGACTTGAAATCGTCTAAAGCTCGCATCCATAGCTTTAACAGTGCCGCGACCAAAGTTGTCAGTTATGTTGAATTGTTCGTGAAATTGGAAGAAGGTGACTGCAGGAGAGTGCGGATGTTGTCATTTGTTGTCTTGGATGTTGACTCTCTGTACAATGCTTTTCTGGGCCGACCGGCCCTAGCTGAATTTCGGCCAGCTCTTGCCATGTGGTGTTTGACTTTAAAGTTCCCAACTGATAATGGTGTTGGAGTTGTACATGGTGATCGGGCGACTGGACATGCCTACTATGTGGCTGAGTTGAGGGACGCCCAGTGTAACATCCCCTATCTGGAGGCCCGAAACTAAGCGCTACAGATGCTGCAGTCATCCATAGTATTAACTTTCGGTGACCAAATATGGTAATGTTAATGGTATCCATAATACCACAAGCACTTGAATATGAAAAAAATCACAGATTTCAAAAACAACATTTCTGATTACATTTCAAACCACATGTTTCATATCCAGATTACATAATCTCATAACGTTTCCCAAGTTCAGATAAAATATAATCGCTACATAAATACGCCAAGAGCGACATATGATGATGCCCCCATGGTTGATCAGAGTACTATATAATCATAACTGACTTAATACAACACAGCGGAATAAAGAAACAAAAACAGAAACTACTAAATAGCTTTCTGTCAGCCACCTGCTCATCTCCGGTAGCTTTATTCACCAACCTACTAAAACTTGAAAATCCTCAACCCTCAGCCTACTCAAATCAATTTTGAGCACCCAAGAGTTTAAGGGGAAAAACATAAACTTCGAGTCAGGCATAAAGCCTAGTGTGAATAATACTATACAACTCGGTTATTTGATATTAAGTGAGACATGCCGCTTAGCGGAACGGGTTTCCCCTCACTAATATCCTTTTAAAACATATCTTTTGCAAATCTCTTTCCTGCAACCAAAACTGGTTAAAACAATAAAGCAATATCATGTATTCATACATATCAGGTAACAAATGGACTATCTGTCCGAACACTTTAGTTTTGTTTGGCTAACTACTAATCTTTGGCTGACTCGGACCTACCAGAAAAAATATACAAATAATCTAACTTCTATTAGATGCTTCTCTTCTGGACGGTCTGTTCCTAACTAAATTCTCCTAGGGTCAACTGATCCTAATGGTTTTGTAGGCTCACCAATAACCTATCTCTCCTCAATAGATTCCTTTCTGTGTGTAACATCATTTTAGTCTTACCTGTGACAAAGCCCTACACGCTAGAATTTTGGACTTATATTAGCTAGGGGCTACTAGCTAAAGTATAGGGCACGACCTCATACCAGTCCCATCTGGTATTCTAATATTTGAGTCATTTTACTTAGGGTAATCTTGCCTTAAAATTTTCCTTGAAAACCTTTTCTTCTCAAATTGATTTTAACCTTTGAAAGTGCCACTTTCGAATCCATTGAAAGTATCCCTTTTGAAACCATTGAATGTACCATTTCGAAAACAAGTAAAACCTTAGGCCAAAAAGCCAAAACATACCTTTCAGATCCATTCATAGTCATCCTTTTGAAACCATTGAAAAACCTTTCCTTCGAAAGCTATAAACTTTAGACATCCTACCTTTAAAACACTTAAACATTGTCTTTCGAAAACATTAGAAAACCTTTCCATTCAAACCTTACGAAACCATTGGGGAACCACCCCTTCGAAACCTTCATTAAAACCTTTTGAAAGCATTAAACATCAAACCTTTCGAAACAGGGTTTAAGTAAAACATGTGGAAATTCTTTCGAAACCATTTAAAACTATCTTCTTCGAAACCTTAGTCATCTCTCATGACTTTTCGAACTGGCTTTCTAACTATAGTCAAATTCGGCTCTATTACTAAGTCCTCTAACATAGTCGGTGCTATAGTAGTCTCCGGATCTCTAATACACTTCCATAGATGAGAAACATGAAAAACATCGTGGAATCCTGCCAAACTATTCGGTAACTCTACTCTATATGCGAGTTCTTGATCCTTTCTACAATACAAAAAGGTCCTACAAATCTCGATGCCAACTTCCCTAATTTCCCGAATCGAATTACACCCTTCATCGGTGACACCTTAATAAAAACATGATCTCCGACGCAGAACTCTAAGTCTTTCCATCTTCTATCTGCATAACTCTTCTGCCTAGACTAAGCTTTCTTCATCCTATCTCGAATTAACTCAATCTTCTCTGTACCTTCTCTAACTAAATCTGGACCAAAAGCCAACCTATCCCTGGTCTCTAACCAACAAATGGGAGATTTGCATGGCCTTCCATACAAATTTTAAAACGGTGCCATCCCTATGCTAGTCTGATAACTGTTGATATACGAAAACTCGACTAAGTGTAGATGGTCTTCCCATGATCCCTCAAAATCGAACACACAAGCTCTTAACAGATCCTCCAAGACTTTGCTAACCCTTTCTGTTTGCCCATCGGTCTGTGGATGGTAAGCGGTACTCATCTTGAGCTTGGTTCCTAAAATCTCCTGTAGACTCTTCCAGAACTCACTAGTGAACAAGGAATATCTATCACTTACTATGCTACTAGGAATTCCATGCAGTCTAACTACATTCTTCATAAATAACATAGCTCGAACAGGTGTCGTCCTAGATGACTTAACTCTAATGAAATGGGCACTCTTGGTTAATCTGTCCACTATGACCCATGTACTTTCATTTCCTCTATTAGATCTTGGAAACCCATCTATGAAATCCATAGAAATAGAATCCCACCTCCATACCGGAATATCTAATGGTTGAAGCAACCTACTTGGCTTCTGATGTTCGGCCTTTACCTGTTGGCAGTTCAAACACTGCTTTACCCATAAGCAACATCTCTCTTCATACCTTCCCAGAAGAAACTCCTCTTTATGTCCCGATACATCTTAGTTCCTCCCGGATGAATGGTGAACTTCGAACGATGGCATTCCTCCAATACTTCCTTCCTAATGTCTCCTACACTGTGCAGTTAATGCCCCGCTATTACCTCGCTATAACCCCGCTATATCTCATAGCGGGTTTCTGCCGCTACGATTTTTCCATATAACCCCACAATATAGCCTTTCCGCTTTAATCCCCGCTATTTCCGCTATATCCCGTTATTTCCGCTATTCCCGCTATATCTTCTTTAATAAAATGAATTGAAAAATTCAATTTATACATTATAAAAATTATGAAACTAATTTATTTGATTTAATTTTTAATATATTTTTAGAAATGAAAATACTCTAATATTCTACTAAATTCAATTATGTTATATAACAGTTTTACGTTTATTTAAAGTATATTCGCACATGTTTTTATTTAAAAAGTATTTATGTATTAGTTATAATTCAATTGAATGATAAGTTTTCATTTAATTACCATTTATATATTCGTAAAAACATTAAGTACGAGTTTTATAATCTATTTTAAAGCCATCCGCTATATCCCATTATATCCTCGCTGTATCCCCGCTATGACTTTTTGCACCTCCACCGCTTTGAATCTGCCGAGCGCTTTAACTGCACAGCTCCTACATTCGGAACACACAACCTTCCTTTCTTTCTCAACTACCCATTCTGGTCAAGGCTGAAATCCTTCAAGGCATTGCTCTCTGTTCCATCCCTTAACTTCCTGATCCCCTCTACTAATACTGGATCCTCCATGTGTTTAGAAGCAATCTTTTCGATCATCATCGGTCGTACTTCTAAACAAGACAACACAACAGATTCTCTACTAGACATAGCTTCGGATCGCAACTGCACTCTGCAAGTCGACAATGCTTTCAAATCCTTCCACTCGGTTATCATCGCCAACACTGGATTTTGATGTTTCCTGCTAAGTGCGTCTGCAACCTTATTACCTTTTCCTGCTGTGTGTACTCAATTCCAAAGTCATAAGCAGCAATAAACTTCAACCACCTCTGTTGTCTCATATTCAACTCCTTCGGAGAGAATAAATACTTCAATGACTTATGATCCGTATAAAGCTCAAACCTCTCTCCCAAAAGGTAATGTCTCCACACCTTCAATGCAAAGATCACCACAGCTAATTCCAAATCGTGAGTCAAGTATCTAACCTCATGCGATCTAAGCTATCGAGAAGCATAGGCAATCAATTTACCTCTCTGCATCAACGCAGCTCCTAACCTAGTACCATACACATCTGTATAAACTACCAAATCCTGATTCCCTTCCCGAACAACCAACACAGGTGCATGAGTTAATAAGTGTTTCAAGGTCTGGAATACTTCCTCACACTTATTGGTCCAAATAAACTTCACATCCTTTCATGTTAGCTTAGTCATCGGTGCCGCTATCTGCGAAAAATGCTTAATTAACCTCCTAAAATACCCAGCTAATCCAAGAAAACTCAATAACTCAATCACTGTCTTAGGTCTCTTCTAGTTATTCACCGCTTCAATCTTAGTCGGATCTATAGACAACCCTTTCTTTGAGACTACATGACCAAGAAACTTCACTTTCTTCTTCTAGAAATGACACTTCAAAAACTTAACCTTCAGTTGATGCTGCCTCAACGTCTTAAGCACAATTCTAAGATGAACTTCATGCGCCCTTTCATCTCTAGAGTATATCAAGATATCATCTATGAAAACCAACACGAACCTATCCACGTGCTCTCGGAAAACTCGATTCATCAAATCCACAAAGAATGCCGGCACATTAGTTAGTCCGAATGGCATTACTAACCATTCATATGATCCATATCTAGTTCTAAACGTCGTTAAAGGAATAATATCCTCTGCTGCACTAAGCTGATGGAAACCTGTTGCTAAATCCAATTGAGAAAATACCTTGGCTCTACTCAACTGATCGAACAAATCGTCAATTCTAGGCAACAGATATCGATTCTTTATCGCCTTCTCATTCAACTTACGATAATCGATACATAACCTCAACGATCCGTCTGGCTTCTTAGTAAACACTACGGCTGCTCCCCAAGGTGAACTACTAGGTCTAATAAAACTCTTGCCTTCCAAATCCACCAATTGCACCTTCAGCTCCTTCATCTCGGCAGGCGTTATCCTTCTTGGCGGTCTACTCACCGGTTCTACTCCAGGCACTAAATCTATCTGAAACTCAATGGCTCTTTTTGGTGGCAATCCTACTATAGGTTCAAAAATATCCGCGAATTTTCTAACCAAAAAAACTCGACTCAACTCGTCTTCTACCTCCACAAAACCCAACAAATAATTCACCTCACAACTAGGATTTTTTACGATATACGCAATCCAATCACTACAGTCAGGGTGTCTAAGCGATAGTTTCCTATCATGGAAAAATATCCTAGCATCGTACTTACTTAACCAATCCATACCCAAAATAGTTTTGAACCCTACAAAGTCAAATACGTACAAACTGCAAACAAAGGTATGACCTAACTAATCAAACTAGATGATCATACTTCATCCCAAGTGTCGCAAACCCTCATATCGGATTTGCAACCCTTAAGGAAGTAACTAAGTATGAGGGTTCTAGGTTAAGCTTGTCTACAAAACAACGAGATACAAAAGAATGCGATGCACTAGTATCAAACAGAACACTAATAGACATACCATGGATCTGAAGCGTACCTACCAACACAGCTTTTCCTTTCTCCTCTACCGTTGGCCTCGAAGTGGTTGGCTCCAATGCAAATACTTTGCCCCTTCCATCCTTAGCAGGCTCGTTGCACTGGTTCTTGTAATGACCAATCTGATCGCAGTTGAAGCATCAAATATTCTTCTTCCCGGTCACTTCCTTCGCCTTTCCAATATGACATTCAATAGCAGAATGTCCCTTCTTATCACACTTGAAGCAAACAACCTCCGACTTTCCTTTCTTCATGGCTCCACCTTTCTGATCACCCTTCTTATGAAAGAACTTCCTTTTCTGACCCTGCCCTACCTGGATCTCCTTTTCCTTATTCTTCTCCAAAGAAGTAAGCATCTCCTTGTGTCTCAACGCCATATCTACTACAAAATCACAAGGATCCTTATATGAGGTAATGTAGCCCTTGCCAACTCAGGCTTCAACCTCCTTATAAACTTCTCATTTCTCTTCATCACAGTTTCCACAGTGGCATATCCATACCTAGTCAACTCCTCAAACCTTTTAGCATACTCCAACATAGTCATCTCCCTTTGTTCCAACTCAGCAAACTTTCTGATCAAGGTAGACTTCGCCATCACAGACATGAACCTTACCTCATCTTAAACTCAGCCTGTGTCATCGTTTCTTCATTCACTCCAACCGTCACACTATTCCACCAATATAAAGCTGCTCCTTGAAGCTGTCTCAAAGCAAGCCTCCTCTTCTGCTCATCATTGAGCCCCAAGTCTGTAAAGATTCTCTCACAATGCAGCAACTAATTTTCTACCTCAATAGCGTCTTCAGTTCCGATAAATGGCTTTCCTCTATAACATAGTCTCTACTCAGAATAGCATAATTATTGACTACTGAGCTTCCTGTACTCCTCCTCCAACTACTCTAGCAGCAACACCCGCCTGCATCATGTTGACACAGAACTGATACATGGCTCCCATGTCAACTTATGGGACACCAGCACCCACATTTCCAGCTTGTGCCTAACCTCAGTTCCTTCTCATATTTGGTCTGGCATTTCCATTTGTTATGGTGCTTTCCCCCCAAGGTTAACTCTTCCACTTCTAGCATCCATATCTATATTCAAGCCTCGTGAGATATAGAAGAATAGCCTAAGAAAGATAGGAGAATAGAGATATGGCGTATACTTATATATAGCAAATACAAGTACTTCACTATAGCGTTATCCCATACCTCGATCTTATCTCTAATTCCTTAGGATTATGTTTTCAAAAATCATTTTAGTTTAAAGTTTTTCATAAACCTATGCTCTGATACCAAGTTGTAACATCCCATATCTGGAGGCCCAAAGCTAAGCGCTACAGATGCTGTAGTCATCCATAGTATTAACTTCCAGTGACGAAATACGGTAATATTAATAGTATCCATAATATCAGAAGCACTTGAATATGAAACAAAATCATAGATTTCGAAAACAACATTTCTAATTACATTTCAAAACACTTGTTTCATATCCAGATTTCATAATCGCATAATGTTTCCTAAGTTCAGATAAAATATAATTATTACATAAACACACCAAGAGCAACATATGATGATGCCACCTTGGTTGACCAGAGTATTATATAGTCATAACTGACTTAATACAACATAGCAGAATAAAAAAACAAAAATAGCAACTCCTAAATAGCTATCAGTCAGCCACCTGCTCATCTCCGGAAGCTTTATTTTCCAACCTACTAAAACCTGAAAATCCTCAACCCTCAGCCTACTCAAATCAATTTTGAGCACCCAAGAGTTTGAGGGGAAAAACATAAACTTTGAGTCAGACATAAAGCCTGGTGTGAATAATACTATACATCTCGGTTATTTGATATTAAGTGAGACCACGCTGCTTAGCAGAACGGGTTTCCTCTCACTAATATCCTTTTAAAACATATCTTTTGTAAATCTCTTTCCTGCAACCAAAACTGGTTAAAAAATAAAGCAATATCATGTATACATACATATCAGGTAACAAATGGACTATCTATCCGAACACGATAGTTTTGTTTGGCTAACTACTAACCTTTGGCTGACTCGGGCCTACCAGACAAAATATACAAATAATCTAACTTCTGTTAGATACTCCTCTTTTGGACGGTCTGTCCCTAACTTATTTCTCCCAGGGTCAACTGATCCTAATGGTTTTGCGAGCTCACCAATAACCTATCTCTCCTCAATAGATTCCTTTCTTTGTGTAACATCATTTTAGTCTTACCTGTGACAAAGCCCTACACACTGGAATTTTGGACTTATATTAGCTAGGGGATACTAGCTGAAGTATAGGGTGTGACCCCATACCAATCCCATCTGGTATTCTAATATCTGATCCATTTTACTTAGGGTAATCTTCCCTTAAAATTTTCCTTTAATACCTTTTCTTCTCAAATTGATTTAAACCTTTGAAAGTACCCCTTTCGAATCCATTGAAAGTGTCCATTTTGAAACCATTGAAAGTACCACTTTCAAAACCAAGTAAAACCTTAGGCCGGAAGACCAAAACATACCTTCGAAACCATTCATAGTCATCCTTTTGAAACCATTGAAAAACCTTTCCTTCAAAAGCTTTAAAACCTTTGACATCCTATCTTTAAAACACTTAAACGTTGCCTTTCGAAAACATTGGAAAACTTTTCCTTTCAAACCTTACGAAACCATTGGGGAACCACCCCTTCGAAACCTTCATTAAAACCTTTCGAAAGCATTAAAACATCAAACCTTTCAAAACCATTTGGGTTCAAGTAAAACATGTGGAAATCCTTTCGAAACCATTTAAAACTATCTTCCTCGAAACCTTTGAGCTCCACCTTCAGCAGAACAAAAGGGTCAAAAAAACATTTAAGTCGAAAGCACTCTTTTGAAAGCATTTTCTAAGTAAAGAAGTGATGGTGTCTAAACCAACCATTCGAAAGCATTGGAGAAGTGGCTTTGATTTTAAACAAAGTATAACTTCCGAAACCATTTGCTTCGTAAGGTAGAAAGCGGTAGCTAGGAGTTTTGACCCCTTGGAAAGCATTTTCTTAAAACAAAGGCGCAACCCATTTCGTAACCTTTCCTTTAAAATATTTGATTCTGTCAAAAGCCAACCAAGTCGAAAGCATTCCTTTCGAAAGCAAAGCAGACGCATTTTCATTTCAAAACAAAGTAACGCTTCAACCCCATCGGAACCCCATGTCTCGACCCAGTTCCTCCTGCCCATGTCCAATTCACTACATACCAAGCTTTGTATCATGCGCATTGGTTTCGATGGTGAAGGAGGTGGAAGAATCCAAGCGGAAGCAGGGTGCCGAAAGTGGTGAAACATTTATAAAGCATGTTTAAACTGATTTTTATCTTTTTAAAGTAATCTTTTCGACTAACCTGCCTTTTTTATCAAAATATGATTGGTTGCAAATTTTTTTTTCCAAAACCACTACTGAAGTTTCATAATTAAACAATTTAATTAATTTACAAAATACACCTTCTCCTTTTATAAATATATAAAACATTTAAGTCTCATACCTTAAATAATTTTATATATCTATTAATTCACCTAGGAAAATTATATAAAAATTCCATAAAATCATTTTTAATATGTTTTCCAACATATATTAATTTCAGACTCAAAACATAAATAATTTAGCCGTAAATTATTTTAAACCCAAATAATCATTTTTTTCACTAGAAAATTAATATTAAATTCACATAAATTCATAAAATTATGAAAATTGAAACCCATCTCTAATTATCATTTCTAATCTAAATCTAAAATCGTAAGGCATTTGGATGTCATTTAATAGAGTTTTCACATCAAAACATATCATAAAACCTATATGAATAAGCATAAATCATCAACAAACATATATAAACATTTAATCATTCAAAAACATGACATAACCTTGCAAAATTATTCGGATTAACCTTAAAATCGAAAACAATAGAAAATATGAGATGTAGTCATTATTCACCTTAGCATTGATATTAAGGAGTTGAGATTTGAGAATGGATTAAGTTGATTTAGCTTCTTCCTTTTGCTTACCTTCCTCTTGTATCTTCTAATAGTGGTCGACCTATATATTTTGATTTTTGATAATGAACGTGCAGAATGAATGTATGTGAGGGTTTAGGGTATACGGATATTACTTATTCCTATATTGCCCCTTATCTAACTTCCCTGATTTAGCCTATTTCATTTTCCCTTAGTTCATTTATTTAAATGGCATGGTTACCTCTCTTAATCACAAATCTCAATCCCCTAATCATTACATTATTTAATTTAATTTAGCTAATTAAATATCCTAAATAATGTTACCAAAAAGTAGGGTCGTTACACCCAGCGAAAAGAGAAAGGTAAGGGTATGGACAAGTCTCTCCACATCCAAGCCACCGAAAATTGATAGCCAATGCCTAGGCCTTGGCTCGCGCGCCACAGTTGGTTCTACAAAGATATAGATCTAAGGAATGATAAGGAGGAGCCTAAGGGGACCAAGGCTGCACCGGCTGAGTTGATGATCGACATCACGGTCAGCCACGATGAACCATCATGGGTCCTAAAGATCGGATCATAGCTCTGCCCCCTGATGATGAAAGAACTTACTAGTTTTCTCCGAGAAAATCTTGATGTGTTCGCTTGGACTCATTCTGGCATGTGTGGGATCTCGCCTGCCGTTGCAAGTCACGCAATAAATATTGACCCGAGGCATGTCCCGATGAAATTGAAAAGATGTGGCATGGATCCAGGGAGATCTGACGGCCTTAAATAGGAGGTGGATAGGCTCAAAAGCAATAGGTTTATTCGCGACACCCTCTAACCTAAACGGGTATCCAATCCTGTACTTGTGAGAAAGGCAAATGAAAAATGGTAGACATGCATTGACTATTCAGATTTAAATAAGGCATGCCCTAAAGGTAGCTTTCCCCTTCCGAGAATCGATCAACTGGTGGACTCAACAGCAGGACACGAGTTGCTATCTTTCAAGGACGCCTACTTCAGATATAATCAAATCCTGATGCACATCCCCGACTAGGAGCATACCAGCTTTATTACTAACATGGGATTGTATTGCTATGTGGTAATGCTATTTGAATTGAAGAATGCTGGAGCAACTTATCATTGCCTGGTCAACCGAATATTTAAAGATCAGAATGGAAAGACGATGGAGGTATATGTGGATGATATGCTCGTGAAGTCACAATGATCAAGCGACCACATTAGACTTAGCAGAAATGTTCGATATCCTCCGATATTACAAAATGAATATCAATCTCCTAAAATGTTCTTTTGGTATCGCATCAGGAAAATTCTTGGGTTTTATTATCAATGCTCGCAAGCTAATCCAGAGAAGATTTGAGCAATTCACAACATTGAAGCGCCAAAGACTATCAAACAAGAACATAGCCAAAATGGGAAGGTTGCCGCCCTAAGCCGGTTTACTTCCAGAGCCATCGATAAACGTATTCCTTTCTTCGTCCTGATAAGAAGACGGAGGAGGAACTTTAAATGGACACAGGAGTGTGAAGACGCATTCCAAGATTTGGTGAACTACATAGAGAGACATCCCATCTTGTCAAAGCCGGTGGATCATGAAGATTTGTATATCTACTTGGCCGTGTCAGTACACGCAATAAGTGTCGTACTGCTTCGCGAGGAGAATTGAATACAGAGACCAGTCTGTTAAGTTAGCAAGCGATTAGTAGGAGCTGAAGATAGAGAAATTGGCAAACTGCTTGTTGATTGTTTCATGAAAGCTCCGACCCTATTTTCAGGCTCATCCCACCAACGTTTACACCGATCAGCCGTTGCGACGGGTCTTAGAACGACCTGAGACGCCTGGAAGGTTACTGAAGTGGAACATTGAACTGAGCCAATTCAACATCATTCCCTCGAAGAGCCATCCAGGGACAGGCACTGACAGACTTTATAGCAGAATTCATTGCATAGGATGATCTCCTAGAGAGCGGTGGAGCCCTTACCATTTGGTGGAAAATGTATACAGATGGGGCATCCAATGATCCTTGTTCTAGAGCCGAATTCGTGCTAGTAACTCAAAAGGATCGATCAATTTGCTATGCTTTGAAGCTTAACTTCCCTGCAATGAACAATGAAGCTGAGTATGAAGTTCTGATTGCTGGACTCAAACTTGACAGAGAACTGGGAATAGAATCTCTTGAAATCTTTTGCGATTCCCAGTTAGTGGTATACTATGCCATGGGGGGATTACCAGGCTAAAGGATAATGACTTGCACCGTAACTTATCCGAGTCCAAGAGCTATTGACTGATTTTGAGTATTATGACATTACGTACATTCCCCGAGATCAAAACAAAGAGGCTGACTAATTAGCAGAGTTTGCTAGCACCGGGAATGCACAACAAATGGGCTTGGTTCCAGTCGAAGTACTAGACTCTCCGATTATAAACCAGATGGAAATCGACTAGGTACTAGAGATGGATCCTGAGAAGGAGTTGTGGATGACTTCGATTAAAGATTATTTTGCTACAAGGAGTCCTTCCCAGAAGGAGGAATGAAAGACAACAAATCCTCTACAAAGCTTCACGATATATCATTCACGAAGGAGTCATTTATAGAAAGGGTTTCTCCATTCCCCTGCTCCGGTGTATCGCTCATGATGAAATAAAACGAATCCTAAGGGAAGTTTATGAAGGGGAATGTGGCGATCACACTGGGGAGCAAATCTTAGCAAAGATAATACTTTGCTATGGGTATTACTGGCCAACTGTCGACCAAAATGCTGCTGAGTACACTAAGCGATTCGAAAAATGCCAGATGTATGCAAAAGTTCTGAGAGCCCCAATGGAAATTAACCAAATGGCCAACCAATGGCCATTTGCCACATGCGGCATAGATATTATCGGTTCCTTACCGATCTCTAAAGGTGATGCGAAGTAGGCCATCGTAGCAGTTTATTACTTTACCAAATGGGCCGAAGCAGAACCTTTAACCACGATCACGACCGAAGAAAGCAATCAGATTCATTGTCCACAACATCATATGTCGTTTTAGCCTTCCACGAATCATTGTAACTGATATTGGAATCCAATTCGACAGCGTTGAATTCAAAGACTTCTGCCGTTGGCATCATATTGAAAAGTGATTTGCGGCAGTTGCTCACCCTCAAACAAATGGACAAGTTGAAGCTGTGAAGAAAATCTTAAAGTCCATTCTGAAGAAACGTTTGGAAAAGGCTAGAGGCAAGTGGATGGATGAACTCCCAACAGCATTATGGGCTTATAGAACTACCCACAAGTCCGTGACTGACCATACTCCATTCGCCCTTGCTTACGGCTCTGAAGCCATCATTCCAGTTTAACTCGAAGTTCCTTCTCATCGAGTGACCTACTATGACCCCAGAATGAATAGAGATATCCTCTTTGAATCTCTAGACTTGGTAGATGATAAGTGCGAAGAGGCTGATTTGAGGGTAGCTGCACATCGATATCGAGTCGCCCGATACTACAACACTAAAGTTCGACCTAGGACCTTTGAAATCGGCAATCTCATCTTGAAACAGGTTTTTCCTACCTCGTCATACATGCATCCTACTTGGGAGGGACCGTACATCATTAAATAGAAGCTTGGAGAAGAAACTTTCAAGCTAGCAACTGTTGATGGCGTCACACACCCAAGGGCGTGCAATAACGAGCATTTACGACGCTAGTTCACTTAGTTTATTCTTTTTCATTTAGTTGTATTTAATTTCCAAGTTTGCTTTAGCATTTGATTTTCCAGATATGTAATAAGAAAAGTTATGTCATTTCTTTCCATTTGGCAAATAAAATTTGAAATTTCCTTCATACCTGTGATTGCTGTAGTATTACATATTAGTTATTATACCCGGTATTGACATGTCCAAGCAGGTTCCCAAAGTTTGGATGTGACGACCCACATTTTGAAAGGTTTAAATCGACAATAATCCACACATGTCAAACTTAAACAATCCAGAACGTAGATAATCAATGGGGTTAATTAAGAAACGAAGAAGAAAACAAACACAGAATCTCACAGCGGAACAATAAATATAATAATCAAATAAACAATTCATGAAGCTGTTTACTAAACATTTAATTATAATCTTTACACATTTATCAAAGTTATATATATACATTAGGGATAAATAATCAATACAGTAGAATAGCATGATGCAGGGGATAATAATAATAATAGTAATAGTAATATACCAAATCTTCATCTTTGTCCTCCAGAGAATAATCTTCAATACGTTGAAAAACTCGGGACTGACCCGAGCGTAATGAAAAGACAAAACACTCAAGTCAGGACTAAAATACTCTTATGTAAGTCAAATCAATATCAATAAATATGAGTGTAACAGCGTCAGGGATGTTTATGGGATTTTACATCTCCTATCCAGTAAATAACGTGCATGCAATAACTTAAGAGATGTTACGGGATTTTCCATCTCCTAAGAATTTGTTAAACTGTTTATATATAATAGTATATGCTATAATAGATAATGTCTATCAGTAAAATAAATATTAAAATAGCGTTAAGGCTTTACATTGATCCACCTTTACACATTTTTATTGGTAAACCAAAATCATAATGGGCTCGCATAAGGATAAATATGACAAGGCACGTGAGGCAAAGCCCAAGGTAGGATTCTACCAGTTTACCCTTTCTAGCTGGTCATAACCCATCTATGGTTGACCGCGACAATCAATCCGAACAGAAAAGGTGCACCCATCGAGTACAAAATCACGATAGTAATACAAGTAATCAACGTCGCTAGAGGTAGCTAACCTCGTTGGCTAGACATAGGCTCCTATTTTAGTCATTTTACTTATGGCACAAGTGTCAAGGCTATCCATCATCGTTCTCTTACTTTATTCCAGTAAACGTTCGCCAATTCAACCACTACATGCTGGATATCATCCACCGCGTACACGGTTGTTAAAGTGGTTCCAATATTGGCAGAGAGATGCCAATAAGAGCCCTGGTCTCTTTAACAACCAAACATCATTTTACACACTGCTTGGTTCTTTTACATTTCGAAAACAGTTCGTGCTTGATATCAAAATATCATATTCGCTACAAAATCAAATCCATTTCGAAATCATCATATTTGCTTCAAAATCAAATCCATTTCGAAATCATCATATTCGATTCAAAATCCAATCCATTTCGAAATCGTCATATTCGCTTCAAAATCCAATCCATTTCGGAATCATCACATTCGCTTTAAAATCAAATCCATTTCAAAATCATCATATTCACTTCAAAATGACAATTCAGTTCGATATACCGATTTCACTTCAAAATTTGATTCGAATTACAATTTAGGTTATAACTTCACTTTAACCCAATTCACATTTAAATCCAAGATTTAAATATAAACATTCCACCCTTTTGACCAGTTTGAATTTTAAAAAATAGTTTAAATAGTTCTAAAATAGTTAAATAGTTAAAATAGTTTAATAGAAAATAGTTTGAGAATTAAAAATGGTTTATATAGTAAAATAGTTGGAAAAAAGCAAAATAATTTGAATATTTAAAGAATATAGATTTAAAATTGTTTATACTAAAATAATTCATTTAAAAATAGTTTCAAAGTCAAACCGGTTCACTTTCCAAATTTTCCAATTCAAATCAATTCCAATTTCCATTTCGATTTAATCGATTCAATTTCGATTTCATGTCGAATTTTACTTCGATTCCAAATTAATTTCAATTTCAATTCCAAATTAATTTCAATTTCAATTCCAAATTAATTTCAGTTCCAATTCCAAATTAATTTCAATTCCAATTCCAATTCCAATTTGAATTTTAATTCCAATTCCAAATTAAAACCATTTCGATTTATATTAATTTCTTGTTCGATTTTCAAAATATCGATTCAAAACACTTAAATCAAATTAACCTTCAATGTCCAAATTAAAATCCAAATCTTCAAATATAATTCAATTCCGAGCTCAATTTCGAAATATTGTTTATATCACTTTTACTTAGCAATATTCAAAGTTCTAATAAAAGTCCAACCTTTTGAAGCAAATCAATTTCTGAAATTCACATCATATTTCGATTATAACTTCAAAACCTCAACTTCAATTATTTAAACAATTCCTGTTATCAACTTTAAATTTCAACACTTCGAGCTCAAGTTCAAAAATAGTTCGATTTCCATAAATTTGATTTTTAATTCTTAAAATCAAATCATTTAAATAAATTTCAAAACAAAAATTTTAAAATCATTTAATTTAACTAATCCGGTGTCTGTATATAATTTTCTATCCTATGGCCAAGTGAATCAGTTATTCCAATTTAATTCTGGGATGGACATATATCATTTCAATCCAAAATAAATGTCATAGGTATATATCATTTCAACCTATTTCTTAATTTATTCGAAATAATTCAATTTACAGTTTTATATACTGTAAATAATATACAAGATGATAACATGATATATCAAAATAAACAAACATCCAAATCATCCAAAACATCAACCAAATTTTCATCCATCACAACCAATATCCAAACAGCCAAAAAAATCATAACAATTTAACCAATTATCGATAATGGAGAATTTTACCAGCAGTTTAAATCCTAATTCAATTTAAATGTCAATTCAAATTCTATCAATTAAATTCAGATGTCCATTTAACTGTCAATTAAATTTATCAAACAACTATCAATAAATTTAAATCACTTCACTATCTAATTTAACTGACATAAAAATTATTTTATTCAATTATGAGCGTATAAAACACCCACCTTCCATTTGAAACTGAAATAAATTTCGGAGTCAAATAGATTCCAGATCCACAACATGCGGTAGACGACGTCGACCCGAATTCTCAACAACTCGTTCCACGCGAAAATGGACCTCGTATGCACAAATTACGAATTTACAAATATTGATATAATTAAATTTAATTTCCTAACAAATTACAATAATGAAATAAAATAAATTACCTAACCTAACCTATTCCTTCCATCACGCGTACACAGCCTTCCATCTTCTTCCTTTGAGCACGATCCGTGGTTTTTTTTAAGCCAACGATCGTAAGAGCCACCTCGCCTATGTTCCACCGCGCGCGCGCACGAGCACATTTTGCCGCCGTCGCCTTCGCTTTGAGGCGTGACCCAACCCTAACACGAAAACCCCAACACGAACCTCGCCTTCCATCACTCCGCCATTCCCTCCTCGCCATCGCGAATGCGATTTGCTATATCTTTCGATCGAGATCTTTTTTTTTCGATTCCTTTTTTTCTATTCGATTTCAATCTGCCGTTTGAATGAAGTGAGCGAGGGAGAGATATATGGGTTGAAGGAGGAAATGGACTTTGAATGATTTAGTTGGAAGGAAATTAACTAATTATATATTATATTGCAAATACCTAGCCACTTAACGCTCGGAAATCTCGAACTCCAAACGCAGTGTGCCGCCTGGCATTCATAATGTTTTACCCCCATTCCAAACGCAATGGAACTAGTTTTGGGGCCTAATTTGATCATATGTGGAAGATAGATTTTCAAAATCGATTAATTTAATTAAATTCTCAAAATTAAATTCTATGCGTTTCAAGCTCGCACGGCCAAACGACAAGTCTGATCACTACAAAACTTGAGATCCTATAATAACTTATTATTACGGATCCGATGAAACTGGTTTCGTCGAAATCTAAAACAGTGACCAAAATGGCTATTTTCACACCTAATTATAGTATTAAATTTTTAATTACTCACTTTTAAATCCAATTTTTAAATGTTAACAATCTTCATTGTTATTTAAATAAAATTTAAATAAATTTTCGATGCCAATTTCATTCTCATTAAATCCAGAATTCAATTATTTACATAATTTCAATCATAAATTTAAACAATTTAATTAACCGATAAATCAATATTAATAAATCCTCAAATTTCAAATCATTTTAGTTATCAACCTTATTTTATTTCTATCTAAATCATTCACATTTATTATTCAACTTCAATTAATGATTTTAAACACAGTCAATACATAGAATTTATTTCAATACTCGTTATCGCCAAAATCTTCAAAATTAGTTATTTCAAAGTTTTATTCAAGCTCATATTCAAATAAATTACACTAATAATTTATTAAATTTTATTTCTAACCATTTTTATCCAATAACCACATTAAATTCAAAATTTTAAAATGGTTAGACATACGGATCGTTACATTGGAGCCAACCGATTACACAAATTCACGATTGGACTAAACAAAATAAACGTGGTACAACCATTCATTTGATGATTCTCGCTCACTACTCGATTGGTGGAGTACCAAATGAGAAATGGATGTGACTTCACCATCCAATAATCAAATTAATCCCATCAAGCAATGGGATAGAAATGAATCAAAAAGCGATCATAACACGACCGATCGCTCTCCAAGTTAAACCCCGGGCTTGGGGGTAAGTCAATCAATCAAGGACAATACGGTTCGACTATTTTTCAAAATAACCCTAAGTCACCAGAGTGTAGACCACAATATAAACACAAATTGGTCGGGATTCGACCATCCGCTAACGAACTCTTGTCCCCAGAGTGCGGATATGAGTATAAACAAATAGATGAGTGTGATTCGACCATTCACGATTCCATTAACTTCGACCTGTAATCGACAGGAGGAGTAGAAATTCGCTAAAGATGGAATTCTACCATCCACTATCTAATTCCTTTAACCCGAGAACTGGGGGCAGGAGTATAATCACTTAAACCGTTGAATCCGACAGCGTAACACCAGGGCTTGAGCCCAATGTCTAGTACAACTTGAGGCCACGACCATATGAAGGCCTTGGGATAAAACTAATAGATTATCATCTAAATCAATAAGTGACGAATTACAAGTACATTGAATGGAAAATGTGATAGCTCAACTACTTAAGCAAATTCGTACAAAAGTTCGACGAAAGTAAAAGAACTTTATTTACATAAGCTTGGAAAGTCAAGTACAAGCATTCATAGCAAAAGAATCAAAAAACGAGGGCCAATCCCATACAAATTTGGCCAACAAAACCTAAAAGGCTTGAGATCATGAGTACACGCAAAGAATCACTTCCTCCTCGGCTTCCTCTACTTCTTCTTGGAATCGGGATAGGTTTCACTCGAACTTTCCACACTCCTCTTCTCTTCTCTCTTCCCGCTTCCTTAGCCTGTCATCGATGTAGTCTGGGTTGATTTAGTAGGTGCATCTTAAGCAGTTTTTGGCTGAGGAACGGAAGCATGCACAGTTTCTATAGGCAAATTGATGGAGATGGGAGGGGGAACGAGCTCCATTTTCTCCTGCTTGACTTTTGTCTCAAGGGCAATGTCCGCCTCGAGTTTCTATGCCATTTCTAACGTAGAGAGGCCTGACAAGGATTGGGAGCTCCAACGATCACAACATCGTCATCAACAGCAATCTCTTGACGTGGATTGCTTTCTTCTCTCAATAAAGCGTCCACCAAGTGCTCATTGATCAGAAAAGCTTCCTCTTCTAAGACATCTTGGGTTGTTGCCGAAGTCATGACTATAATAGACTCCATCGCATGCACCTGAGGTCTTGGATGAGATTCTTGAGGAAGAGGTGGAACTACAGCCTGCAGATCTAAAGTTAAGGAAACACAACTAAAGAGATTAAATATATCAACTGAGGACACTCTAGCTTTCTAAAGAATGGGCGAGGTTAATGAAATACCTTCTCTAGATTGGTCCCCCACGTGAGCCGAAGTGCCACCGGAACCTCCTTCCATAATCAGGGAGAGCTCACCAGTTGTATTAATATGCGGCTTCTCCGGATTGTAACCAAGCTTGATAGAACAATCCACAGTGGTGTTGGGAATAGCTTGGATCACCGGATTTTGGTCATCTGCGACATTGTATGACATAGATCTGGAACCTTCACCAACTTTATGTTGAGAGGTTGTGGCGTGCTCTTTTTGGAGTGTAAGCTGGGTTTCATGTAAAACCTTGGGTTCGTCACCTAATAGAGTTTTGCCTTACAGCCTCATCAGATCGATTTCTTTAGTGCCAAGAGACTTTTTCTCCTCCTCAATAAGATGCTCTCAAGCACGTAGAAGATGGTAAGGGTAGCCACCCCAGAGCCACTCCAAGTTTCTATGCTTCAGGAAATTAGCGGTGTAAAGAATAAATAGTGGATCTAGTTCTTTTATAACCCCTTCCCTATCCTTCTCTTTCATGGCCACCACTCCTTATTTAACAAGGGCATCATTGTCTTTGGCCTTTTCAACAGCTGCGTCTCTTTCAAGCCTGACGGTAACCAATTTGTCACACGCATCCTGGCCGATTTTTAGCGCTTCCTCTTTATCTTTGGATTCACGCTTAAACTAAGTTTTGTATTCAACTGCGCTTTTTTGGGATGCATCCCTTTCTAACACCAGTTTGTGGTTCCGATGATGAAGCACTTCAACCTCGGCCAAGTGACTGGCTTTCTCATCCTCAAGTGCATTGTTGGTCATTTCTATTTTTTCTCGTCTTCTACCTGTGAAATCCTTGAAGACTCGAACTTGTTAGTTAGAGTTTCGATGATTCGCTTGCCGTGGGCCTCTTGGCGTTTCAATTTCCCAATCTCTGCCGCTCTCTCCCAAGATACTTTAGAAATCCTCTTCGCCGCTCTCATCCACTTATTATACTGCTTGTGGATATCAATCACACAACCCATACTCATTTTCTGGACATTTTCAGGAACTTTCTTATGGTTAGGTACAAAGAAAAATCCATCGAGATATACATTTGGAAAATATGACTTAATTTGGGCCATGCAAGCGACGTCATCGACTTATTGAGCTTCAGTGATAACTTGAGTATCGGTGCTTTCTTTGCCCGGCCTTTGTTGGTGAACATCATGCTCACTATAACACCAAAGATCGTTGGGTCGCTGAGGATGAGATGGAACAATGGACTGTGAAGAAACTGAAGCGGAAGGAGGACCATGAGAGGTGTAAATAGGAGGAACATCATCGCGGCGATCTTGTTGCCTTTCAGAACTTTTAGGAGAAGGAGATCTAGACTTCGATCGATGTTTACCATGGGAAGACCTGTCTCTGTCACCTCTATTCTAGTAATCCCGATCTCGACTGGACCAATATCTAAGGTCATATTCTCGACCATTACCTTGGTGGTATGGGCCCGAACAAGAACCAAGAGTCTGGCATGATATTTCCTATAGAGACTGAAACATGTGCTTCTTCCTCACCATTATTTCTACAAAGAAAAAAAAGAATGAATTGGCTCTAAGTACTGAAGGACATGAGATAAGTGCAATGCAATATTGTGAAGTGCGTGCGAATGTGCATATCCTTATGTCCCCCAACGGACCAGTTATTAAAACTTTACTGATGGGAGTAACCTCTCCACCAGTGGTAGAAGGGATTCCAGCCCCAGCTTTGGAAGGAGATTCTGATCCGCTGACGCTCATGTCAGTAAAATGAAAGGTATCAACATCATTCGGTACTGGAAGATCGGATAATGTCTCAAATGTTTCGTTTAACTGCTCTGAAGGTTGAGAAGCGGACTGATCTGAAATAACCTAAGGAGTAATGGATAGCTTGGGCTGTTTGAAGAGGCGATTCTTAGGGAACCTACAAACGAGTTTATTTCTTTTTCCTTTTTTGAGAGCGGAGGGCAATGGGGTTTGTGAGGATTTGAACACAGCCCCGAAACTAGAACCCGCGTCATCACCACCGGGGTCGTCACCCTCATCTCCTGGTGCATCTTTATCGGTAACTTCCTGAGCCCTCTCAACTAGGGCACGACAGGATCAGCTTGATGGCCTTCATCATCATCCACATCCCACTGTCACTCACTGTAACTCTAACGGTGAATGGTAGCCCTATGCTATGACCCTCTTCCATCAAACAGTAGTTAATGAGACGTTCATCGGTAAGGAGATTCTCAATGTTTCTATCTTCTGTGGGAACCCATTTGAGCGCCAAGATCGCATCTGTGTATTGTTTTCCATTGGGTCATGGATAAGAGCCTCCACAAATCAGAAAAGTTACTTAGTTTAGGATACGACTTGGATACAAACACTCAAAAAATTAAGCATATAGTAATACTTACATCTTTCTAACCACCGTCTGGCAAAGCCGAAACAGGTAGCGAATATAGAACCACTCGCTTTTGAATGCGCTCAGCTTTTTCCAAGTACCAGTCAGGATCTAGCACTTCTTGGCCGACTTAAGAAATGCAAACAAAAGGCTTCCCTTTCATCGATTCAAGATGAAAAGTAATCGAATGTCTTCAGGAGTTGGAGGACGGAATAAAAACTCCATGATTTCCATGTAGGTACAGTTAACAAAGCATAGCCGTTTGGATGCAGTTGTACTGGTGCTAACCTCATATGATGTAGCATCTCTCGGGTAAATGAATTGAAGGGTGGGACGCAACCTACCCAACACATAAACTTGTTGCATACAATGAACTCCTCAAGGGGCATATGAGCTCTATCATCTCGAGTCGGGACTCGCACGTCATCAAACGGAATCCCGTGTCTAGCACAAATTTTTCAAAGAGAGGCTTCACTAATTTTCGAAGCCATAGAATCCTCCAAATCTTCCAAAAATATCGGTCTTCTAAAGTATCGGGAGTAGGGTCTTCTAAAGTATCAAGAGTATCTGGATTGTTATGTTATGGAGGCTGTCTAGAAGGCATAGCAGCTAAATGCTCTGAGCGTTTGGAACCCATAGCTCCTAAACTTAGTAGATAATCATTATTAGAAAAATAACAAGTTCCCTCTGTGCCAAGTGTGTGCTAGTGCAGTGTGGTGAAGTGTCATGCTATGCAGTGATGGCAATTTAGAATTAAAGACAACAACTGTGACGAGACTTCAGGATTCGATCGGAGTGACCGTCATTGCTGACCGTCTCAACCGATTCTCCATGTCACCGGGTAAAGATTCAGTGAAAACTTCAGGATCAGTTGTTGGCGTGTTAAAGTTCGACTTGTGTGTTCAGAAGTGGATGAGCTTCAAAATTTTGTCCTAGGCATAGGCAACAAATATAGATATACAAGAGATTAGCCAAGTTCGTTCCACGGTTCAATTGTCATATGCATTTAAATATGCAGTCCATTTCATATGTGAATCCTATACGTCCGTTCAAGCGTTCAAGGCCGAAGCTCATCACAAAGTTCTAATTAAGATTTGAGGATTTTAAGCATGTTCATCAAAGTTAAACCAACAACTGATCCAAAATGATGTTACGACCGATCCATCCCAATGCGCATGACTGGTCTATTTACTAAATCCCAACTTCCAATAACCGATAATTTCTGTACGATCATTTCACAGCCGGTCGTTTTAGCTACTCCAACTGATCGTTATCCTGTATTGATCATTGCGATCGATCCAACCTTCGACTCCGGCTCCACACATTACTTTAATTCAAAACTCCAAACACTGAACCAAATAAAAAACGATCGATCAAGAAGCCATCTACCACCTCAAACTCCATAATGCCTAAGATGGTCCATTATACCACAACCATCACACTAACATAAACAACTCGACCAGATCATTACGACTATAACCATGTCCTCCGATTTCACCACCAATCACGACACCATCTCCCCCTCCGTTCCGACCGATTGAACCACCATGGCTTGAATCATGCAAACTAGAACGAGATCCTATCATCTTGTCACTTAATTATTACAAGTAAGAGAAGTTCAACCTACCTATGTTAGAATTAAAAAGCGAAAGAGATTTGGATTCGATTATGAAATAAGATATGAGGAGATGGAGGTGGTGATGGTAGATATAGTGAAGGAGTTGGTTGGTTAGGAGATGGATGACGTTTAGGAAACGATTTTGGATCCGAGAATTTAGATTGGAAGTGAAGGGGAGAAAGAAGATGGAGTTTATTTTCTTTTTGGTTCGGCTAGTATACTCTCGCTAATGAAATAAAGTAGGAAAATAATCTAAGTGTTCAAGCATATATATGAAGGATGGAATACGAACCATCGAAGTTTGCAGTTTAATGGAGAATCCAATCGATAAACGATCGGGTATGATCGTTTTATGATGATCTTACGCCGATCCATTTTTCTTAACCCACGAGTCAATTAATTGGCCAAACTAAGAAACGATCATATGCGATCATTCTGTGGTAGAGATATGCTGATCCTTCTTTTTAATACGCAGTGTAATTGGTTCTTCCAACATATACTTGGATCATGTACGATCCAAAACAAATGGCTTTGGAAAGATCCATCGTTTTCTTTAAAAATAAGAAAAAAAGAGGAAAGTGGAGAACGATCGGACATGATCCAATCTCAAATGAATTTGACCCGATCCTTATTAAAAATGGATCAAATACGATCCATTCTTAATGGATTCATGCCGATCCATCTAAAAAAAGTGAAACATACCCGAAAAGTTGATAACGACCCGTGAACGTGCAATTGTGGTCGGGAGTCAGGGATGAATATGTATACGTGCTAGTGTACGTCCCAAAAATTTTGATTTTTTGAAATCGACAGAAATTAAATTCTCGCCTATATTAATCGGAGGAAAATTTGAACCAAACAACCATGGCCTACTGACTCATTGAAACGAAGACTTAAATGATCACCGTCAAGATGTGACCCAGAATTTATACTATTGGAAATCAACTAATCGTCATGTCAAACAGAAAGAGATGCGACTCTTCAAGGAAAACAATTCATCGAAGGGATAACTACTATTCAAAAACCTAGATGGATTCCTTTCCGACGATACTAACTTGCATCAATTCAAAGCATATCATGTTGAAACAAGATGTACTTTGGGTGGCAAGTGTTATCTGGCCTTTTTGCCCAGTTATACCCGAACTGACTGGACAAGTTAGACTTGACTATCATCAAGATCGACATGTCAGATTAACGATCATGAAATCCAGAGATTAGGCATAGATAGTTATATGAAGCAGCGGTGAAGCGAAAGCAGAAGATGAACTTGGTAGAACGATCAATATATTAAAATACACAACTCCCTAAAAATGGATCGGGTACGATCCATATTCAACAATTATGGATTGTGCCGTATCGATTTTACAGCTTAACTCAGTGGAAAACGATCGATATCTCAAAATCTACAAGTCAACTACACGTCAAACTTTGGAAACATCAATATATTAAAGAGTGGAGCCCACTATATCGATCGCATGTCAAAAAGGGCTCACAAAACGATCGGTGCCAGTTGTTATTACAAGTGATGTGGGACCCTCGGTTGATAGTATGACTTCTTCTTCATCTATAGACTCCGCTATCGAAATTTTAGGAAGATATTTTGTCGTCTTCCCCTATGAATATAGACTTGATTGTTCATTTTCGGGATCTTTACGCCGCTTATTGATTTGCACACTTTTGTAACTAAGGGTCCTAATCTGATCCCTATTGTGCTTAGTTTACAAAGTGATTAATAAAGCTATATCTTCAAAGTGGACGTAGGCAAACAACGCCGAACCACTATAAATTGTTATGTCTATGTTACTAGCTTGTTGTTTATTACTTTACTACTATATTCTCTCTATTTACATTTATTAATCTTCATTTATTTCTCTAAAATATCTATTGGGTGTTTGTGCCAATTTTTGGTGTAAATAGACCTGTATTTATAGGGGTTCGAATCAAATCCTGCCATTAAATAATATGTTTTTAAATTCGAGTTGTTGGCCTAGGTTCAATTTACGGCCAACACAACACTATCGGTCAATCGCTTTACATCTACCGGTCGACCGGTTGATCTTAGGTTTCAATCGGTCGTGTTTATTTTGTTAACGTCTGTTTGTTTCCTTTTTCCTTTATTTTATACCACTTTATACCGATTTGATTAACGTTAAACTTTCTTAAACGTTAAGTAACTATTAACGTTAATTAATTTTTATTTATTTCCCTAATTACATATATATTTATTTATGATCCGAAATATTTAAACGTTAAAAACCTTTTCATTTGAACTCCAATCGTAAAATTTTATGTGTGAAAATTGATCAAAAAATTGCAATGAACGCAACTATGCAGGTTTTGTAGCCAAACTCTAATGTTTATAAAAATTCTATTTTCAATGCTACTAATTATTAATGAATTTCTTTTTAATTAGTTATTATTAAATTTACAAGGTGTCACATTCTTCTCTTCTTAAAAGAATTTTGTCCCCGATATTCGCCAGGGACTGAATTATGGAACATAGCGCGCAACTGTTCTAAGCTATCCATCCAATTAGTGTATAGTCAATTTTTATAGCCAATCGTGTACAATTGCACGGTGTATCACAATACATATGAAATGTATGTCGAATAATTCTAAATCAGGGCCTCCTATATGAAAATATTCATTAAAATAATTTTGAAAATATGATGCAATCAACCTATATATACCGGTAGTTCTATATGCATGCTTATTTCGAAAATCAAAATCTTTGTTTTTACATCCAAAATTTCCTGCACTTCTACAAATAGAAGTATAGTTCAACCAATTTTTTCATCTGGTCCCTACCATCCAAAATCCTAGCACACCATCACTAACATCCAATATTTTTGAAAAATTCAATTTTATGAACCTATATTCTTTATGTCGGAAAATGGTTTAGATGAAAAATTATATATTTCCATCCTTCTCTCGTGTACTCTTTTTCCACTTTATCTTGGAACCTTCTCTTATGTCTAGATCCTTTTTCCAACTTTTCCGAGTATCGTCTGTACAAATAAATTTTTATTCCAAATCTTTAAAATTTTAAAGTAGAATTATTTTAAAACCAGTTTTGTTCACCTGCCGACAAGATATGGATAAAGAATTCCCAAGGCTAAAACAACTTCTTCCCTTATCTCTAACTACATTTTTCTTTACTGTCACTTATGCTGCGCAGTAAAATTCATACTCGCTAACCATCAACCTTTTCCCTACGCTAAGCATGTGGCATTTCAAAAATCAGAAATATTCCTCTTTTCCATCCATAATATTTTTAAATTAAAATTTTAAAATGTATCGAAAAAAATTTAAAACCTAATTATTATCTTTTTAAGAAAATCGAAGAATTTTGAACAAAAATTTCAAAAGTATTTTTTTTCAAAACAAATTAAGCCACATCCTAAGCAGTTGGAATTTAGTCAATGGTTTAATGTCCATATTTGACGCTATCCTATTATATGGTAAATTTTCAATTCTCAAAAACTTTTTCTTTTATTTGAAAATAACAACCAGCACACAAGTTCATTTTTAAATTTCATCCTTTAAGGTGTAGGGATGGTAACCCATGGTTTCGCAACAAACTTCCCTGTCCTTCGCTTGCCATATCTTCCTAGAATTTTACTACTTTTGAGGACCTAACCATTTTATTATTTTTAATTTTTTACTTTTAGTAGCTAGTTAAATAAATTTCCTAATTTATTTTATAGCTTTCAGTCTTTTCCTATTTTTGTTTTCTTTTCCATTAGGTAAGTGTAACAACTTGTACCTTAATGGGACTAAATTTCAACAAAAATCGAAACCCAAGTCCATCAAAGTACAGATTGTTGGATTTGGTACCTAGAAATAAGCATGCGTATTATTAGAGATTGATAGGAAATCTAAACTCATAGCGGAAACAATAATAGGATAAGAATACTGACTATGACTACTACCTTGGAATTTAAGGTATTCCTTAGATAATAGATTGTCACATTAGCATCCAGCATGAGAGAAAGGAAGACTTCTCCAATAACAAAGCACATTTAGCTCCAGTGACCTATTCCTCTGATTTTATCCTGTGGGTTGTAATGAGGAGGGGGGTCAGAACAACGTTCTGGTGACTAAAAAATCTATAAACTATACATATCAAAATTTTATACCGATAGGTTCCCATTTAATTGTTATGTCTATTGAGGTTAGCAACTCTAACCTTGCATTGCACATGCGATTACTTGCTTACCCCTTCCTAAGGTATCAAATACCGATGAAGCCTTATCAACCACCCAATGCTTCCAAACCAATTTTCCACTTAATACTTCTAAACATGAAGTGGCTTCTATAATCATCAAAAAATACTTTTTAAAAGAGAAATAGGCAAAGTCTGTCATTTAAGACATCAATCGAGGTAGATCTCGTCATTTAAGTCCTATTCCCAAGGTGGTTTTCTAACAATGCTATCAATGGTCGGTGGGTCCTAGCTACAATGACCTCTAACTTCTATTTAAGGCTTCCGACATTTAATGACCAACTATTACCGCATCTATCGCCAATAAAATCATAGTCATGTAAGAGATAGTGCCCAAGCCACTTAATATCTTTAAAAGGACTAGGTAGACTTGTAACCATTTAATACCTATATTATAGGTAGGTCTTATGTCACTTAATAACTATCCTTAAGCAGACTCCTCACTGATACTACCATTATTACGGCCTTAGCAATGTGAGAGATTGTACCCAAGCCACGTAGTACCTCATTAATAAGGACTGGGTAGACCCTTGACCATTTAACGCCTATTTATAGGTAGGCTTTTGTCATTTAATACCTAACCCCAAGGTGGACTCCTCACTGGTATTATCTAGCTGTCATCCTTTAGAATCTATATAGGTTACTTAATATTTCTTTTTAGGAGAGAGGCAAACCCTTAGATTAGTCACTTAATACCTCAAACCTGAAGTGAACCCTTCTAAGATATCTACTATCACTCTTAATTATAAATATGGAATCTCATTTGGTTACTTCTTTCGGTACAAGAGAGATGGGCCCTACAACCACTTAATACCTCAACACTGAAGTAAACCCTTTTTGAGACATCCTTATTTATTTGGAATCTCACTAGGTTACTTAATACTTCCTTTTAGGGGAGAGGCGGATCCTACGGCCACTTAATACCTCAAACTAGCAGCGAACCCCTATAGAGATATCCCTCGCGCGCTCCTAATTCCAAACTTGGACCATTTAATACTTTCCAATTAAGAAAGCATTCCCAATCTCTATTTCATCATGGGTCCTAGGATTAGTGATATCTCACATCAGTAGAAGTGCAACCTGACTGCTGGTAGCCTCAAAGTGAAGGGTAGTCTTCCGTCGAGTGACTCTACTGACATCGCATCACTAACCTACTAAGTCCAATTAATCATCCTAAGCCTTTACTTATTTTATCTTAAGTAGACATTGGACTTAGCTTACTAATTCCCTATTTATTTAAGGCAATAAGATTTACGTTAAATACTTATCTACCCATAAATTCCCTTTTAATGCTCATATATGTTAATTTGTCCATATCCTAATGAACATTTCCTAAGACATTTATGTATGATTACTAATTTCAAATTAGTAAACTTTTTAACAATTCCATTACTAATTCAACTTCTTTATTTATCAGTCTCGTTAATCCATTTACACTATCAAATTATTGCAACTCCCTTATTTATTACCATTTATTTCCCATTTATTAGAGTTTAAATTCCTTCCTAATTTATTAGTTATCCTTAACGCGAATATTACGTGTAAGCGTCGTTATTAGCTAAGTTTTATTTAATTATTATAAGCACAGTAAATTGTGTACAGATATTTGCTTTTATCAAATATATTTTAGTTATATATCTTCACTAGAATATTTTATTCCATGTTCAATTGTTGGAATCATATCTGAGGAGATTATCCACTATAATTTCTATAAATTAGTCCATAACAAAAAATTTAACTTTAAAATATAAAAGATTACATCCTTTGAAATTACAAGGAATAATCATTTCTTTTTATTACTGAAATAGACAGTGTAAATTACAATGAATTCATACTTTACACATCTCTTTCTCTTTTAATTGCATTTATTCCTTATTAGATCAAACGTTGTATTTTTCTAAAAGGGAAAGAAATCAAACTAATTTACAAATATTAAACGATCTAAATTCCAACAATTCCAAACATAGACAAGTTTTACTAATCCAAATTCATAACATTATTATACAACCTATTTCAGATCTAGAATAAATTTTATTCAAATCAATATTCTAAATTCATACTTTTGAGACTAGTTTCCAAATCAGGTTGTAAACAATTCTAAATCAATTCATAAACAAGAATATGTAGGCGATATTTATTATATTCAGATTATATGAAATTTGTTACCTATAATTCATATACAATTATCCAGTTAGGCATAAAAATCAAATAAACACCAACGATATAATTTTCATATTATAACAATCTATAAAATTTCTCACTCACCTTTTAAAAGAAATCCAAAGATTTATAGTAGAACCTTTTATTCATCTCCAAATCTTTTTTAATCCAAGAAATATGTATAAAAAAGGTATATACATACATTAGAATTATAGATCTGAGAAGAGGTTTGGGATTGAGAGAGAAAATAAATACAAATATATAAATTACCTCAAATACGCGTATAGTTGATTCTCTTCTCTTCTCCTTTATATTAAATTTTTATTCCTCTTTGATTTATATGGATATAGATATAAATATCTTATTTTTATAATTTAGAGAGAAAGTGGAGAAGAAGAAATGGCATAGCTTTGCTACTGCCTCCAGAAAAATATGAGAAGAGAAGGGAGATTAGGCTTGAATTTATAGGCGTAAGAATCAACCTCAACCGTTCGATTTCAAATATTAAATCCGGGCCGTTATGGCCTACGTTTATTGCGCCTGTGGTTACCCAACCTGTCGACTTCCTAATATGCACCAATCGACCGCTACATGTTGGCTGGTCGTAGTGAACGGTCGGCCTGTGGGCCTGGGTGAATAATTGTAAACGTTAATTTATCTAATTGAATTATTTTCATTCTGAATTCGTTTTTCGTCTGCAACTTCTTCTTTTGGACTCTGATCGCGAAACTCAATATGAAAATTGCTCAGAATTTCGCCATGAACGCAATGGTGCAAGTTTCGTGTCAAATTCCATCGTTTGCACAAATTCCATTTTTGGAGCCTAATTAATTAACTAAGTAAATAACTAATGTCAAATTACGGGTGTTACAGTAAGTGCCTTTTATGAGATCACAGTCCTCCTTTGGACCAAGATACTATCCCCGCTAGTATCCAGAACTCAGCACTTCGTTAGGATCCATCATTAATGTAGTATCATGTCCTTGTCACTCGTGCATGCCAAGGAACTTCTGTAGTGCCTAATATCGGCGTCATAATAGTTTAACAGTATTCTATTCGTATTTGAAAGACCTCCACAAAAGCGTTATCTAGCTTTTCCTCCTAATGACAAACAAACTAGCAAACAACTGTGAGGCAGTGCATGTCCTAAACGGGATCTACACTAGTAAGAGGTGTAGTCCGTTTAGGCGTAACCCTCGTCTACTGTATTTTCTCAAGAGAATACAAATGAAAATGAGATGTGGGAAAGTGTTTTTGTACGTGAATCGATAAGGATAGGAGGCGGCTAGGGTTTGCAATACACGGCTATGCTATGTAATTAAATAGATAGGCAAATAAAAAGGCAAGAAATAAAGCAAATGCAACGTATCTCTAATTAAAACAAGGTAACGTATGTTTAATTGATTTTTTCCAAGCTATTAAATAAAAGATATACACATAAACATCTAATAAATAAAAATAAAGTCTAGACAAATAAATAGAGAAATAAAAGTCAAGAGATGGACATAGGGAAAAATAAAAATAAAATACAGAATTTAATCGCGTATAAAACGCTGAATTTTGACCAAATTTAAAAGTATAACTCATAATTTAACGAAACGAAAAATAGAATGGATATCAACATCCTATCCAACTTCAATTAAAAAGATTAGTATTTTATATTTTAAATTTTTTTAAAATTTTCAAATAAAAGTCAAAGTTTGACCAAAATATAAAATTTTCAAATTTTTTTATTTTATTATATTTGGAAAGGAAAGTACAAACAAAAATCCAAATTTCATCGGAAAAATTCCAAAAATTCAAATTTTAATGAATAAAAATCAAAGTCTTTAAATAAATTAAATTTAAAAATATTTACAAAATTTTGGGTTGTTACACATATAGGAACAAATTTGCAACGATATAAATCCAATATTATATAAGAATGTATAATTTTCCACTCACCTCTAAGCCTCCAAATCTCTAGATCTAAACCATTTTTTTCCTATTTGACTCCCTACCCAAATATGTACCAAAAGAATATACATATTTATTAGAGATTTAGATCAAGGAAGATATTTGAATTTAACTTTGGATTTGGATTTATAATTTTACCTGGGCTTTGACGATTGGATTCGATCCTATTCTTCTTCTCTATCATTCTCTGTTATTCCCCACTTTCATATGCATATATAGATTATAGTTTTATTCAGATTTAAGAATTTGTAGAGAAAAGGAAATGACAGAGCTTCGCCATGCTTCAGAAAATATGGGAAGAAAAATAAGGGGTTAGACCCGTATTTATAAAGGTTCGAATCAATGCCAGCCATTAGATAATATTCTTTTAAAACTGGAGGTTCAATTTACGACCAACACAACACTACCGGTCGACCGGTTGAGCTTAGGTGTCGACCAGTCATGTTTATTTGGTTAACGTTCATTTGTTTCCTTTTTCATTTATTTTATACCATTTTACGCTGATTTGATTGACGTTAAACTTTCTAAAACATTAAATAACTATTAGCATTAATTAACGTTAATTAATTTTTATTTATTTCCTTAAGTACATATATAATTATATATGATCTGAAATGTTCAAAAGTTAATAACTTTTTCGTTTGAACCCCGATCATAAAACTTTATATATAAAAATTGATCAGAAAATTTCGATGAATGCAACGATATAGGTTTCATAGCCAAATTCTGATGTTTGTTTAAATTTTATTTTCGGTGTTACTAATTATTAATTAATTTATTTTAAATTAGTTATCATTAAACTTACGGGGTGTTACATATATTGAGACACAATGATAAAATATTTATTTTTGAATACACCCAAAAAATTCACGTAATATTTTCTCAAATCCTAAGTTCATGGTTTGTTATCATCAAAAGGGGGAGACTGTGGAGTATGAAAATGAATGATTTTTTGTTTGATGATAATGAACGTATATTTGTATTTAATATAAAGTATAATCATTTTTTAATCCATGAATTGACTTGATAAATATGTGTGTATATGTTTCAAAATTTACACTAGTATTAAATATTGAGTGTGTTATAAATAGAATATTAACAAGGAGAATAATAGACAATTTCAAGTACAAAGAATGTTAATATTTTTTATTCGAGAGAGTGAATAATTCTTTTCAAGTAGGTAAATATATTTTTAGGGATCTCTTAATTTCAAATTAATTTTCAATGTTTAGAATGAACATGGGTGGAATAACAAATTGATATCTTTATATTGAAATGGTTACAACAAGTACAAATATGTATATATTGATAGAGCTAAAGGTAATCCCTAGGAGAAATTATATAATTTGTTACATATAATTCGATAGTAGATATTGTTCAAAATAAAAGGTGTTTTCTTTCTATTATATACTTGTTATATTATGATATAATTAAATAAGTAATTAATTTAAAGTATATTAAATAGAAAATCCTTTAATGATATGTTATGTGATAGTAATTACAAGGTGTTGTAATCATGAGACATTTATCATATCAAAATGACATATTATTTAAATATTCCTTGTTAATATGTTTCAAGATAGAATATCGATACATCCGTTGAGATTAAGTGGGTAAAGCTCTTTAAATGTTGGGCAGTGTATTACTCATGGCTGCTAGGGGTACCAAGGGGTTACGTACTAATAGTTATTGGTTAACATGGAATGACTCACTCGAGAGTTTTCTGTTAGTTAAAATAACCGAGGTCAAACAGAGAACCTTGAAGTAACGATGTTACATGGTTCTTTTAACTTGAGAATACCGTAGAACTTCAATGTGGTCACTCCACTTTGATTATAGTTAAATCATAGTATGGAATCCATCGAATGACTATAGTTAGGTCTACATTGAAGCATTGGGAAGTGAAACACTATTCAATAGAGAATCTGTGTAACGGCCCACTGCTATACCCATATTATTGAAGAACATTACAAGTAATGTCATCTAATAACACGAAGAATATGGCTAGTTAAAGACGATCAAATATGAATATATCTTTATACTAACATTAACATGTCTTTATTACCTTTTGAGGATTTGAATTGAAATTTTTTGACGTGTATAGTATTAATACAAAGTAATAAACACATCGATTAAAAATATTCAGAACAATATATAATACAATAAAATCAGAATTAGAGTCAGAGATCACGAAAAAATAATATACATCATATACATAATAGAATGCGAGCCTATAAAATATCAGTACTAGACCCACATAATACATATATATCACATCCAAAATACTTTATCAGATATAAAGTCACTATTAATTAATATACATGACATGTCATCTCAATCATCTATATATACACAACTATGAAGTAAACTAAAAAGTCAAAAATAGTCAACTCTAGTGCTAGCACAAAATCCAAAGGTCAACGAGTCCCTGTACCTGTAGAGTCTCAACCTGACCCGAGTATTATAAAATAAATAGGTCAGACTATATCTAATAGAAATGTGAGATGATACTGATATCATAACTATATGACTTAATAAATAAGCCGTAACTAAAATATGCCAGAACAAATTATCATAATAAGGCATATTAAATAAAATCACCATTTCAAAATTTCATTTATGACTTAACAATAAATTAAGTCATCTCAAAATATGCCCAAAACCAAATAAACATAATGAGGCATATCAAACCAAATCAAATACTGATATCATACATATATGACTCAATAATAAAATAAGTCATCTCCAATTATGCCTAAAACCAAATAAACATAAAAAAGCATATCAATCCAAAATCACCATTTCACAAACCCATATCAAGTTTCAAATGGACTATCATAAAAAATATGGTGATAACAATTCCAAATTTTTCAGAGTCCAAACGATACTTAATATCTATTCCAAAATCTTTGAAGAAATCATCACTAATGAAATAACAACACGGCGACATAGAGTCTAACGACACGAAGTAGACCCACCACATAGTGTTGTGGTCTAATGACATAAAGTAGACCAAATATGCAAAAAGACTAACTATGTGAATTTACTTAACGACTCAAAGTAGGTCAACTTGGTCTACTATGTACCTAATAATAAAGCGACATAGTGCCTAACGACACGAAGTAGAGCCGCAACATGATGCCATGGTTTAACGACACGGAGTAGACCAAATATGCAAATAGTCTAATGACATGAAGTAGAATAGCTATGTGAATTTACCTAACGACACAAAGTAGGTAAACATTGTCTACTGTCAAAACATCTAAAATGTATCGACTCTCAGGTCGATGAAAAATGAGCCATCGTCTCCCTTGGATCTATCGGCCTGAAATCTGAACACCTTAAGATAAAACAACTCTAAGTGTTAATTACTATCACTCAAGTAATCAAAGAATTTAACTAACCGTCCCCGACTCAAGTATTTACTAAATGCTAGTAATTCCACTCAAACTCTACTTAACAAATTATAATAATAAGCGAAAGAATTGTATGAAAGTCCCATACCAAATCGACAATTCAATCATTTATTAAAATTCTTTATTTCATAGAAAATCACGATATTCAAATAGAAATTCAATTCGAGCTTGTTCAATTATATTATTAAAAGATAAGAATAAAAAGATTTCTAATTTAAATGGAATGTCTTTAATAAGAATTAAAAATCAAACCATTATTTCCCAAAATCAATACTTTTCTTTATTATTAGTAATATATATATATATATATATTGGTATATATTCTTATAAAGATTTTTATAAATCATAAAAGCTTTAAAAACCTTATTTAACTACACATTTTAAAATAAAAACCTTTTATATACATACATATATGTATATATATGTGTATGTATGTGTGTGTGTATTTATAATCATACTAAAGGAATTTGCTACATTTTAACAAATAAATTATCAATTCTTTTCGAAATTTAATACTTTTTAATCATATGACTTCTTTAAATTAATAATTCTATATTAAAAAGAATTTAAGGTTTTAACGAATTGAATATTGCTGGAAATCAAAAGATAACATAGCCTAAACAAGTTCAAGAACAAAACAATTCAACCAATGTAAATTAACAAAATACTACAACCAAGAACTGGGCAAAACTGCCCAATTTTTAGCACCACCAGTCGACCGGTGGTATTGGACCGGTCGACCGGTCATCGTGAAATACTGGACATTTTTTGCCCAGTTGATCGTTCGCTCTAATGGTCGGGGTTCTAAAGTTCAAGTGAATTGCCAAAAGATGATGGATGCAAAATCATGTTTACTCAAAAATTAACACTATTAATATCACACTAATTTCATACTAAAAGGGATTGTGTTCAAACAAAGTGGCAGTGTTCAACTTTATACTGACAGTTTCTAGATTTTTAATTTTCTAATTTCCTATTTAACAACAACCTATTAATTCACATATTAATCTAACAACAATCCATCTATTATTAAATATAGTTGTGTGAGATTCAAAATCTCACTTGAATCAATAAGGAAGAAGGAGCTGAAATTGGTTAACTAACAGCTACTAAACTCCTTCTTTTGCTTTAAAACCCTTACTTTGATTACCCAAAACTCTCAAAACTACAAATAGCCCCTAATTTCGGAATTCCAAAGATTAACAACTACTAAAAATCCCAAATTGATTATATAGGAAGATTGAATAGATAGCTCGGAGTTCATACCTAATTTCCTTATGATATAGAAATTTCTTTGAATTTTTAAGATTTAATTTAGGACTGACTTGAATTTGCTTCTTTCTCCATTTTTGTTTAAGCTTGTAAAAGAAAAGAATGGTGGAGAAAATGATATACATAAGTTTGATTTTACTTAGACTAATGGACTTAGGGTTATAAGAATTACTAATGGGCTTGAGATAATTGATAAGGCCTAAGTTCTCTAGACAATATTATTACATTATGTAATTCAATTCTTTACTTAACCAAGCTTAGTAAACAAAAATTCCTAAGAAATTACAATTAACATTAATTTCTTTTTAGCTTAAATAACACTTAATAAAGAATTCTAATAAAATGAAAAATAAATTTTCATTCATTAATTTATTTCATTAATAAATCAATTTTTTCATTAAATTTAGAATTCCTTTTCACTTTACTTAAAATCTCTAAAATAAACGATTACTTCTTTATTACACTTTGCTAAAATCCAAACCAACTCAAATTTTAAACAAAAAATCTCAAATTTTAATTATTCTAATTTCCAAAGTATGTCTTATTTCATACTTTTAAAATTTTAACTTTTATTGATTTTATAAAATATCTAAATTTAAAATAAGCTTTCCTTTTTTATACTAATAAATTCAAATCACTTATTTAAATTGAATTTTTAACTTTTCAATTAAATCCTTAATTTCACATTTAAATTTATTAATCATTTGTTAATTAGATGATTAATAATAGGGTTGTTACAATCTGTATCCTCAGTCATATGACATTAGTATCACGGTTGATTGTACTCAACTCAAAGTCAAAGTCTCCGACCAGAGCAGTGTGGTTATAACAATTTTTATCATCGAACCATGGATTTTGTGTTTGGACAAACTAAGTTAAATATCGATGCTGTTGGAATTTTGACCAAAACCAAATTCCACAAGTCCTAATGTGATATTGTATTATTGAAGAGAATTGTATAAATAATCGTTGCTACTGGATATTGCTTAATAAGTAAAATTAGATTTTGTCAAAAAGATGTGTAAGCGATAAATTATGCCAAATAGCCACACCACTAGCTAAGGGGATCTGTGAACATTTATATTTGAATTGTTTGATATTTATTACAGACTGAATTTACATCTTTTAGTTGCACAACCGTAATGATGAATACTCTAAAAAACCACATGATTTAATTATTTATAGTCATTGTAAATTAGCTAAATTAATTAATATATATGAAATATTTATAATTAAATTTTATTTGATTTGTTTGAATACCATTAGTATTTAATAAAGTGCGTATATATAAAAGTTATAAACACATGTATCGATATACGATATTGATAGAATATTTAAATTTGATTTAAATAGATTAATTGCTAAATCAAAGATAAGTGTTGCGTCGAAGGTAATAAATCAAATATTATCTTTGAAGGAATTAGGAAGAAAAATATTTAGATTCTTAGTATGAAAATCTCAAATGATAACCTATGTCTTTTGGCTACTACAAATGACCTTTGGATTTGGCATAAAAGATTTGGGCATTTGAATTTCAAACTCTTATTTAGACTTTCAAAACTTGATCTAGTAAGAGGTCTTCCTAAAATGGATTTTAAAGTAGATAGTATATGTGATGCTTGTCAATTAGGAAAACTTAGGAAGAGTTCATTCAAATTGAAAGATATGATTTCAACTTCAAAACCTCTTGAGTTACGTCATTTAGATCTGTTTGGTCCATCTCAAATTCAGTCAATAAATCACAGTAAATATGATTTTGTAATTGTAGATGATTATTCTAGATTTACATTGACAATTTTTCTGAAACATAAAAGTGATGCTTTTGATTTATTTAAAACTTTTGCAAAAAGAATTCAAAATCAACTTTCTTTAAAAATCAAAACTATTTGCAGTGATCACGGTGGAGAACCTGAAAATGAAAATTTTGGGAATTTCTGTAATAAAAAAGGAATAACTCATAATTTTTCTTTTCTAAGAACTCCACAACAAAACGGAGTGGTAGAGCGTAAAAATTGGACGATTCAAGAGTGTGCAAGAACTATGCTTTCAGATAGTAAATTACCAAGAAATTTTTGGGCCGAAGTAGTCGCTACAGCTTGTTACATTTTGAATAGGATTTTAGTTAGACCTCTAACCAATAAAACACCGTATGAACTTCTTTTCAATAAGAAACCAAAGGTATCTTATTTAAAGTTTTTGGAAGTAAATGCTTTATTCTAAATACAAAGGACAATTTGGATAAATTTGATCCTAAATCCGACAAAGGAATCTTTATTGGATATTCTAATAGAAGTAAAGCATACAGAGTTTTCAATTTAAAAAATAACACCATTGAAGAAACAATGCATATATCTTTTGATGAAAATTTCAAAGATTTTGTTCAAATAAATGATGAAGATGATTTTGTTACTTTAAATAATGAATCAAATCAAACAAATTGTGAAACTTTTCATCCTAATAAAAGGATCAAGCTTTTAAAAGATCATCCTATAGAAAATATACTAGAAAATATTGAATCTATTGTTAGAACTAGAAATCAACTAAACAAGATGAGTAATGTAGCTTTTATATCAACTATTAAACCCAAAAATCCAAAGGAAGCATCATCTGATGATTCATGGATTCTTGCTATGCAAGAAGAAATGAATCAATTCACCAGAAATGATGTATGGGAACTTGTTCCTAGACCTAAGTACAAAACTATAATAGGAACTAAATGGGTTTATAAAAATAAAATGAATGAACAAGGTGAGGTCGTTAGAAATAAAGCTCGGTTAGTCGCGCAAGGTTATTGTCAAGAAGATGGAATAGACTTTGATGAAACCTTTGCACCTGTAGTAAGATTAGAAACCATTAGAATTCTACTTGCTTTCGCAAACCATAACAATTTCAAATTATTTCAAATGGATGTCAAAAGTGCCTTTTAAACGGTTTTGTTAAAGAGGATGTTTATGTTGAACAACCTCCACTTTTTAAAGAAGAAAAGTTTCCAAATCATGTTTACAAATTAAAGAAAGCTTTATATGGTCTGAAACAAGCTCCTAGAGCCTAGTATGACAGACTAAGATCTTACCTATTACAATCAAATTTTGAAATTGGTAGGGTAGATAATACTCTTTTTATTAAAAGAAACAAAAATGATATCCAATTAGTACAGATTTATGTAGATGATATCATTTTTGGTTCAACAAACAATGAAATGAACAAAGAGTTTTATGAATAATGACAAAAGAGTTTGAGATGAGTCATATGTGTGAACTTACTTTCTTTTTAGGATTTCAAATAAAATAATTAGATAGTGGTATTTTCATTAGTCAAGAAAAGTTTGTTGGGGATCTAGTTAGCAAGTTTGGTATGACCACTGCGAGTGGAAAATCCACTCTTATGGCAACCAATAAAGCCTTGAATAAAGAAGACATGTCAAAAGATGTTGATCAAAAACTATACAGAGAAATTATTGGATCGCTACTCTATATAACTGCGAGTGGGACTGATATCATGCATAGTGTCTGTCTCTGTACAAGATACTTATCTCAACCCAAAGAAACCCATTTAAAAGCTGTTAAACGTATCCTAAGATATGTTAAACACATTTTAGACTATGGCCTATTATACCTTAAAAATGATTCATTTGATTTAATCTCATATTGTGATGTTGACTATGTTGGTTGTAAATCAGACCGAAAAAGTACAAGTGGAACTTGTCAATTTTTATGACATTCTCTGGTTTCCTAGTTTATTAAAAAGCAAAATATTGTCTCACTATCAACAACTGAAGCAAAATATATCTCTGCTGCTTTGGCTTGTTCTCAAGTTATCTATATGCAACAGACCCTAAAGGATTTTGGATTAAATGTTTCAAAATCACCAATTTATTATGACAATACAAGTGCAATAAATTTATCCAAAAATCCTACTCATCATGCCAGAACCAAACATATTGATATCAGACATCATTTTCTCATAGATAATATAAGTAAAGAGATTATTTCTCTTGAATTCATCAACACTGAGAACCAAACAGCTAATATTCTGACCAAACCCTTGAATCAATCAACCTTTACTAAATTAAGAAGAGAACTAGGTATTTGTTCTATAATTGAGATATAGAATATAGATATAGTAACATATACATTTAAATATATAGAGAAAAACAAAATTGTCAAAATTTCCAAAGGGATGTCGACATGACCATACCCCACATGTCGACATACAACGGTCAGATTTGAAATTTTGATTTTCCCTCTAAAATCAGTTTGGTGGTTATATAACCACAATATTTTGAATTCATCTGTCTTCTCACTTCATTTTCTCTATAATAAACTTATGAAAATACAAATTAATGGCCTCCTCTTCTAAATCAAACCAAAATGCAACCATTTCCTTCCCTTCTCCTAATTCTGGTCCATTCCAACATACTACATTGGCTCGAGTAATGAAGATCGAGGAAATTATGAAGGATTCTCTGCAAATGCTGATGAATTACAAGTCATGCAAATAAGGATGGCAAAGGAACAAGAGAAACAAGGCAAGATTCTTAGAAATTTGCAAAAATTTCTAATGGACAATCATGCATACCCTATTATGACTGAAGATGATTCCTCTAACATATGTATTCATAATCCATTAGAGGATGATGAAGAAAAATAAGAAGAAGAGGAAGAAGCGCAAATGGACAAGGACGATAATATTGTTTGCGTTGGAGAAGTCTGTTTTGACAAAAATGGTAATTTGGTCGAACAACATGGAAACTTTTGTCTCCATTACCCTAATTGTTCGATTCACAAGTCACCAATTGTCAAGGACTCTCGTTAGATTATTATTATATTAATGTTTTTATATTTTGTGTACTTGTATATATTTGTGTCTATGTTTCATATATATGTGTAATGTAACATCTTATATAATAAAATTAGATTTATGTTTCGCTTATTATATTTCATTATTAGTATTTAGTTCCATAGTATTAGTTTAAAGGGGAGTTATGTAGTTTAGGCTTAGTTTTTGTTGATGACAAAGGGGGAGAATTACAAAATAGGATAGTTAGGCTTAGGTTAAGTGGGAGTTTAGTAGATTAAGGGGGAGTTGTTGGAATAAAGGGGAGTCAGAGTAGAATCAGAGTTTAGTGGAGTATATTTTATAAACATTGGTTGTCGTCATCAAAAAGGGGGAGATTGTTAGTTTCTGAGATGATGATTTTGATGACAACAACCTTTGGATTTGTTATAAAATATAAATACTAATATCTTTGTCTAGATATATATGTATATGCAGGATATATGTATATATATATATGCACGTCCTGAGAATAAAGACTGTACAGTATAAAGATTCAAGACTGATGAATTCAAGATTGTAGAAATCAAGACTGAAGACTCGTGAGTATCAAGAGTTCAAAATATCAAGATAAGTAATAGAGTCTAGATTTATGTTAAAACTTCATAGTAGCACTAAAATCTTTATTCTAATTTTAATTGTGGAATGGAATCCACCTTCTCGCTTTAATAGTGGGATGGAACCCACGACCCTCTCTAGTGGAATGGAATCCACGAAATTTTCAAAATGACTTATTTTTAGATTTTTTTCAAAACTATCTTTTTAAAAAAAGACATCTCTCTCTCGGTTTAAATATTTTAGCCTTAATTCAAAAACTATTTCTAATCATATTAATTTCAAAATCATTTCTTGTTTTTAAACTATCTCCTATTTTGATGTTTTAGCTTTAATCTTAAAATATTTACATATTTAGTTTTTATTACTTTTATATTTCGTAAGATCACTTTCCAAAGGTTTTTATAATTATAAAGTATATTCAAAATAGTTTACAAGTTTTAAGATTGTTTCGACAAACTTTAGAAAGAAAATTTCTTTTAAAACAAAAATCAATTTTCAAAAAATACTAGAGGATGTCGACATGCCTATACCCCCCATGTCGACATGGTAGCCGTAGATTTTAAAATTCAAATTTTTAAAAGAAGTGTCTATTCGTCATAACCTTTCACGAATGGACATGACCGTTATTCTCCTATATATACAAGTAGTTTTCAACGAATTTTTACTTAAGATTTCTTTGTTTTCTCTCCTCTTTCTCTTCCATTCTTATTTTCAAATATTCTTAACAAAACTGTGCCGAAATCCTAAGTGAATCAAACTCGATCGTCTCTAGTTTGATTCTCTACCACTCTCTCTCAAAGATCTCAGTGCTATTCAGAGTTATATGATCATTTGTAATCAAAGATCAAAGTGTATCAAGTCTTTCTCTATCAAAGTGTGATTGAGAACGGTGTGATTGTGGCCCGTAAATCAATTAGGTGATCTTTTAGCCTGGTTAAATCAAGAGATTTTGCCCTAGACTCGAAGACAGGAGGGTGTATCTCGTGGCCTTGAAATCGAGGTTGTAGTATCAACATTAAATTTGAAAAGAAATCTGCACAAGAATTTGCGTGGGACTGGATGTAGGGTAACTCTGAACCAGTATAAAATTCCGGTATGTTCTTTCCTTTACCACTTTTATTTACTATTTGCATCTGTGTCTGGTTTTGTGATTGTATCTGTGTTTGTGAATTGCATCTGTTTGGGTTTAATTTGAAAATATTTCAAAAAGATTCATAAAATTAATTAAACACTATTCACCCCCCCTCTAGTGTTAATTCTACCTTAAGATCCGTAATCCGCATTTCCTACAGTTTCCGCCGGTGCAGTCTCTTATATGTATTTTTCATTCTATTTAGTCCGTGTATATTCAGTATGTTATATGTTATCATTCTACTATGAGATTATATCGCATGCCTTAGTATATTGTTTGTTTTTAATTTACCATGACAAGCTGTTCTTTGTGGTATTCAGGAGTCGGACATTGTTATTCGACATTGATTTCCATGTTTTACGAAGGGCGGTTTGTTACATTTCTTATCAAAGCTTAGGTTCAACACTTAGGACCAAGTAGTCCAATTTGAGTTAAAACAACCTAGTAAAAAGAGATACTTGAGAAGGCATACTTGTATTTTTCTACTATATAATATTTCTTACACCACTTGTTTTCTGAACTCTTATTTATTTCTATCGCTAGTTGCTAAGGTATCTTCGTTCAGGCTATCAGTATGAGTAAATCGGATATACATGGAGTTGCGGTTGGTATTGAGGGTGGTGTAGCGATCGAGAGTATTATCGCTCGAAACTTGATTAATGAATTTTCGAGTTAAGCGGGTTTGGTCGATGAAGTGTTACTTGGATTTACATCCAAGTAGGGCTCAGTGGATGCTGAGTAATGAGCACAGACCAAGTGGTTAATTGTATGCATTTTGCGTAGAGTCAATCTTGTTAGAATTGTTTGTCTTTGTATTAATAAACCTTTGGTGGTAGGGTCAATCCAATGTGCTAAAGATATATTTGTCGAGGTCAGTCCATTCATGTGTCAGTTCCTAATCACTACTTCGAGCATATGGTTTCTAGATGTTTTGCACCTGTTGGGCAACTGTTTTTAACTCGATTCTTAAAGGCGAGCACTTGAGTAGGATTCTTGAGGCGACTGGGAGATTTCTGAAGCATAAGGGAAGTACTGCTGAAATTTTCCGAGGTTTAGACTTGGGAATTTTGGTTTGTCTTTTTACTTTCTCATATTCATCAGAATTTTCTTTTAAGAAGGGGAGAATGTAACAACCTACAATCTTAACGACTAAATATTTAATGATTAATTTAAATATTTAATTTTTAATTAACGGAATGCCCATTATGCTCGATTTTTTTAGAGACAAATGAATTGGGACTCAAGACACCCATCATTGTGACCATAATTTTGTTACGAGAAAAATGAGTATAATCCGACTTTGTTTGGAGTCGATAAGTTCTTGGACTGAGTAGTGGTTTCTTAAAAAATAAATGAATTTGGGCTAAGGCCCATAAGCTAGCTTATAAGTTAGCTAACCCCTTCATTATTTCCATTCACTTTTCACTTTACGTTAATTTCCTCTTCCTCTTATCTAATCTTTCCCTGATTACTCTCTTAATCCCCTTTCTTTAATTCACTAATTCTTGCTTAAATAAAATTCATAAATTCAAACTAATATCACCATAATTTCTCTTTACTCATTCCTTACATAACCCATGAAGGAATTAGCATGAAGTGGAGTTCAGAGCTAGATCTCAACTTTAAAGAGAGCTTGAGAATGAGTTTGGGTGATTCTGATCTTGGTTTCGAGAAGAAGATGTGAGTGGGATGATTCTCCTAGCTTATTTACATGTTATGCTTTATATATTTGTTTATTAATAATGATAGAATTATGTGAGTGGTTTAGAGAATGTATGTGATGATATTATAAACATGATGATATCACCATATTATTTGTTTGAGACCTTAATTACTAATTTTATAATAGTTAGTAAGCTTGGAGATTTTATCAAATTGTAAGAAGGAATTATTTTATAAAATGGTTGTAAGGTTTTATAAAAGATGAATGCTTAATTTTAATGAAGAAATTAAGTACTGCAAAGACTTATAAATAATTTATAAGCAAGCTTTATATTTATAAAATAATAGAATGATTTTATAAAATAGTTGGAAAATAGATTTGACTTTTATTGAAAATATTTATTAAACAAAAGTAAGTGTAACGACCCATCTTTTTGGACAGTTTAAATCGACACTAAACCACACATGTCAACACAAACCATTCAAAATGGAGGATTGTTAATGGGTTAATAAGAAAATAAGAGAAAAGGAAGAAGAAAACAAACATAGAATTTCGCAGCGGAACGATAAAATATAATAATCAAATAAACAGTTCATGAAGCTTTTTATACAATACATTTGATTATATTCAATACAACATTTATCGAAGTTATATATATACATCAGAGATACATAAGTAATGTAGCAGACAACATGATGTAGGAATAATAATAGTAATAATATACCAAATCTTCGTCTTCATCCTCCAGAATAAGTCTTCAATAGGATGAAAAACTCAGGACTGACCCGAGCATAATGAAAAGACAAAACACTTGAGTCAGGACTAAAATATCCTTATGTAAGTCAAATCGATATCACATATAACATGAGTGTAACGGTGTCAGAGATGTTTACGGGATTTCACATCTCCTATCTAGTGTATAACGTGCGTGCAATAACTCAAGAGACGTTACAGGATTTTCATCTCTTAAGGATCCTTCAAAATATTTATATGTAGTAGAATACGCTACATATATAATGTCTAATTAATAAAATAAATATTTTTCTTAGCGTTAAGGCTTTACATTAATCCCCCTTAACGCGTTTTTAAGCATTGGCGTACAGTTTGCATTTGACACCACCAGTAGAACGTCGGTAGTCAAGGATGCGCCGTGATACGACAACACTAAACCAAAATCGTATGGGTCTCGTTTAGGGATAAAAGTATGACAAGGCACGTGAGGCAATGCCCAAGGTAGGATACTTCCAGTTCGGGTCGCAGGGCAGGTGGTAACGCATCATAGTCATGACCGCCCATCGCGTCCATTCATCCCATATCGAGTCAAAGGGAGGCTATCCCAATCAATGTGCACCAATCGAAACCAACAACAAGAGTAATGATATGGACCGAGTCTAAGAAAATCGAAGAACGGATGTCCGCTCGGGGTAATTAGCCCACTTGGCCCTGTCAAGCCGTCATGTTTTAGTCATTTCAAATTGGCACAAGTGCCGGGGTTTATCCATCATTGTTCTCTTTCTTCAAATCCAGCAATCGTCGCCAAATCCAACCACTTCGTTCTCGAGTCTCCTTCGCGTACACAGTTGTTAAAGTGGTTCTGGTATCGACAGAGAGTATGCCCATATCCAACCCCGGTCTCTTTAACAACCAAACGTCGTTTTACACACTGGTGGGTACTTTTACATTTCGAAAACACTTCATACTTGATATCAAAATATCATATTTACTTCACAATCAAATCCATTTCGAAATCATCATATTTACTCAAAATATACTATTCGGTTCAAAATCATTTTCGCCTTAATATCAGGATTTCGCTTCCAAAATCATTTTGAATTCCAATTTGGTTTATAACTTCATTTTACCCAATTCGTATTTAAATCCATGATTTAAAATATAAACAATCCACTCCTGACCAGTTTGAATTTTTGAAAAATAGTTTGAATAGTTTAAATAGTTTGAATAATTAAAATAGTTAAAAATAGTTTAAATTGTTAAAATAGTTAAAAATAGTTTAAATGGTTAAATTAGTTTAATATAAAATAGTTTGAGTATTAAAATTGTCTATATAGTAAATAATTTGGAAAATCAAAATAATTTGAATATTTTAAAGAATATAGATTTAAAACAGTTTATACTAAAATAATTTATTTAAAAATAGTTTCAAAGTCAAACTGATTCAGTTTCCAAATCTTCTCAATTCAAATCCATTCAATTTTCCATTCGATTTATCGATTCAATTCCGATTTCAATTCGAATTAACTTCGATTCCAGTTTATATTCAAATCAATTCCAATTCTGTTTCCAATTAATTCAATTTCGGTCTCAATTCCAATCAATTTAATTCAATTCCAATTTGAATTAATTTCAATTCAATTCTCAATTTAAATTATTTCGATCTATATAAGTTCGAGTTCGATTTTCAAAAATATCGATTAAAATACTTAATCAAATTTACCTTCAATATTCAATTTAAAATCCAATTTTCACATAAAATTCAATTCTGAGCTCAATTTCGAAATATTGTTTTATAACACTTTTATTTGGCAATAATCCAAAGTCCGAATAAAAATCCAATCTTTTAAAACAAATCAATTTATGAAATTCAATCATATTTTAATTTTAACTTCAAAATCTCAACTTCAATTATTTAACAATTTCTTTTAACCAAAATTTTATTTCAACATTTCAAGCTTAAATTCGTGATTGATTCGATTTCTATAAATTTGATTTTTATTTCTTTTAAATCAAAACCATTAAATAATTTCAAAACTAAGATTTTCAAAGTCATTTAATTTAACCAATTCGGTGTCCGTATGTAATTGTCTATCCGATGGCCAAGTGATTAGTTATTTCAATTTAATTTCAAGGATGGATATATATCATTTCAATCCAAATCACAATGTCATAGGTATATATCGTTTCAACCAATTTCTTAATTCATTCGAAATAATTCAATTTACAGTTTATATACCGTAATAAATATACAGGGTGATAACAGGATATATCAGAATAAATAAACATCCAAACATCCAAATATCAACCAATTTACATCCATCACAATCAATCATATAAACAGACAATATAATTTACAACAGTTTCATAGTTATTAATATTGGTTAATTTACTGCCAATTCAATTTCAATTTCAAATTTAACTGTCAATTTTAATTTATAACGGTTAATTCAAATGACAATCAAATTTATCAAACAACGACCAATAAATTCATATCACTTCATAAATTCAAATTTAACTAGCATAAAAATATTCTAGTACGTTGTGAGTGTTATAAAACACTCACCTTGATTTTACGTTGTCGCCAAGACGTTCCGGTTTGGAACTAAAATCGAACAACGTCCGATTTTAGCCCAAATTTCGACTGTCTTCAAATCCATCCAAACTAGTTTCATTGCGAAACTCTCATCACCACGCTCGCAACGCAAAAAGTCTCGTCCCAATCCGATCTCGTATAGGTAAGTTATTAAATTTATAAGTTATCGATATAATTAATTTGGAATGAATTAACTAATATAATATTTAACTAACTTATCCTATTACCTAAACTCTCAAGCTCAAAGCCCAGCCCAAAGAACAGTGCCTCCTTTCCAACGCTCATGCTTTCCTGATTTTATTTTTTCTATTCTCTTTTCATTCCCATTTTTTTCTTTTTTTCTTTTTTTATTATAACAAAACTCGGTCCAAACCAAGAAAACCCGGCCCACACGCTCATCATCTTCCCCAAGTACACAGCTCCTCTTCCTAGTATCCATGGCGTGCACGTGCACCACGCATACCCCACCACCGCTCTAATCGCATCTCCGGGCTCGCCAATGAACTCGCCATCTCCCCCTCTACCTTCCAGTCCCCAAAATCGAAGGCCGAGCCACCGAAACAAATCGCGACTTTGCCTCATTCACGCAACAGCCCCGGGTGATGCGCACCTCCCTAGGTGATCGGAGGTTATCAAATTTTGTGCCGAGGTGCTATCCTTCACGGCAAACTCCAATACGACTACAAAAATGCGAATCGATGATCGAATTGGTGAAAAACTCAAGCCCTAGCTGACACTGCAGTTCGCACTTCACTATCGAGATCCTCCATCTCGATCGCACCTCACAAAATCCAATCTTGGTCGAAGTTCACGCCTAAACACGATTTTTAAAATTTGTTTGGGGATTTTGTAACAATCAAGCTTTGGTGATGATAGTGATGAAAAGGGAATGTTGTTCTACAGTTGAATTGAGAGAAACTCGAAGTGGCCACAGTTCATCAGAATCAGTCGTACCATCATCAGAGGTAGTGCTGGGGGATATCATGCAGCTGTCAGAGACTTAAACAGATCGAGCTATGGTGGGGAAAGTGATTTGGCTGAGTTGCTTGTGTGTGCAGGTGTGCACGTGCACACTTGATCGTAGCAGATTAGGGGCTTGATTCCAGTGCAGAGGGTTTTGAATTGCTTTGTATAAAAGTATGGGTTGTTTGTGAAATATATGGGCCAGTTTTTGTATTCCTCTTGATCCATTTTCAGATTACTCGAGCATGTATAAGTAGAGATACTTGCATTGTAAATGAGTGTGAAGAATTCAGAAGTAATAAACTCTTTTTCATTTCCAGTTTGTACTTCTCTTAAACTTTTTACCATTTCTTGCATTTTGATACTTAGTTTAGTCTTTTGTTAGCATTTATCTCAGCTTAGTTACTGTTCTTGTTACTCAGATTATATGCAATTTCATTTCTAGTCCTTTTGATTCTTGTTCTTGCTTCAACTATTGTTCTTGAATCTGCATCTAACTTTCCTGTTAATTTCATTTCAGTACTTGTTATTTTCAGTCATCCTTTTCTTGTTTTCCAAATTGCAATTGTTTTCTTGTCATATTCCATTTAGTTGTCACTAATTGTCACTTTGATTTCAGTTTGTACAATCTGTAGCTTGCAATTCATCTTGTTCTTTTGAAGGAAATCACTGGTTCTTGAGAAAACTGTTCAATTCTTGAATATCTTTACTCAGCAAAGTCTTCTTCGAGTAAAACCCTATTTCTTCCACTTTTACTTCGAGTCACCTTCCATTTTTACCCGTTCTTGAGTCTTCTGAAGTAATCTGTGCACGTGTACACCCCAAACCTTCATCTTCTTCCCAAAACTTATCATCATCACTACAAATTTCCCTTGCAATCGCCATGGCCAAGAATCCAGACCAACCTGGACCTTCCAATTTGGTATCAGAGCCTCTCCCTGAGATGAACCCTAATTCTAACCCTCAGAACGATCCTACCAATCCTGGAATTCAGGACCAAGAAATACCTCGTGATCAAGAATCAGATCAGCAGTAGCAATTACAACACGAACACAACAATAAAACGGATGCGCTTCTGAATAGCCTAATGCAAAAAATCGAAGGATTTGGTAATGTATTGAATGCTTTTGCGCGGCAACCACCTCGAGAGCAGACCTCCACTTCAATGCCACCCCCTCCTCCTTCATTTGCTGCCCCACCTCTGATGAACAACAACCCCGCACCCATCAATTCCAGTTACATTCCACCGCCGCATCAAGCACCAGAACCATACCCAAATTATCACTATATTCCTCAACCCAGAAACATCACTCCTCCAACCAGACTTCCAAGAAACCCCCATTTTCCTCCAAGAAATACTCAGCCACCAATAAATCCCCCCCTACAACCACAAGAACCACCGCATCAACCAAGAAACTATTACCCCAATTATCCGACTAATGAATTTCACCCACCAGCTTACCACCACCCCATCCCTACCATGAAATTGGATTTCCCTATATTCACTGGAGATGAGATTGTTACTGATTGGTTGAGACAAGTGGAGCAGTACTTTCGATTCCATCATACTGACATGAATCAATGGGTCGAGATTACTTCGTTTTCGTTAAGGAAGGAGGCTTTACAGTGGTACCACTGGTATACTAATACCATAGAAAACTGGGAGTTATGGCCTGTGTTTAGAGAAGAAGTCTTGGTTAGATTCAATACAGAGGAGATGGAACGACCCTATAAGACATTATCCAAATTAAAACAGTACACCACTGTCAGAGCTTACTTGAGTAGGTTTGAGCAGTTGCAGGCTGTGATTGACACACTACCCTCTAAGTTCTTGTTAGATCGTTTCATTGGTGGATTGAAAGAAGAGATTCGATATGATGTACTGACCTCCAGGCCCCATGATTTTAGAGAAGCTGTATCTTTAGCCAAGATGTTTGAATGTAAATATATGCAAGTAAAGAAAAGCTCCAAAATCAGTAACCCCCCATTGACAAAAACTACCCAGACTGCTTCTACTCAATCCATTAACCCCATTTCAGATCATCAACCCACTTCAAATCCTAAATCCAAAGGTCTAACTCCTGCTGAGATTGTTGATATGAGAAGGCAAGGATTATGTTATGGTTGTTAACAGAAGTGGCATAAAGACCATAAGTGTCCTACTCCCCGAGTGTATGTGTTAGAGGGAATGATGACACTCAAAGATGAGGATGCAAACATTAATGTTACAGAAGAGATTGATGAGGTAGAAGAAGAAACTGCAGTGGAAGAGGCTCTTTCTATAACACTTCAAGCAATGTGTGGCATCCCAGCATTATCCACTATCAAAGTTCAAGGAGTTATCAATAAGACAATAGTGCAAATTTTGATTGACTCAGGATCAACACATAGCTTTATCAATGAGGAATTGGCAAGGAAACTCAAATTGAAAATTGATGAGTCTAAAGTGTATGAAGTGACAGTAGCTAATGGGGAGAAATTAACTGGATCAGGAATTTGTAAAGATGTATTGTTGAAATGCCAAGGGTGTAAGATGCCAGTTGAATTGCTTCTTTTACCTTTAGAGGGCTGTCAGATAGTGCTTGGTGCTCAGTGGATGAGGGATTTGGGTGAAGTCACCTTGAATTTGGAACAATTGCAGGTGAAATTTCAGTATAACAACAAATTGTATGTATGGCAAGGCCTCAAACCTGAAGATGTGACAATGATTGATAGGAAGACTATGGATAAGGAGAGTTCCCATTCCCAAACTACCATGTTATTATGCCTTCACATGTTACCTTCCCATGAGTCTGTTCCCAGTCTCCATCCGGCCATTGTTGAACTCCTCCATAAGTTTCCTATGATTACCACTAACCAACCACCTTTTCCTCCTCAAAGAACCCATGATCATAAAATCCCACTTCAGCCTAACACTAAACCCATTTGTATGAAACCATACAGACATTCATATCACTTAAAAAATGAATTGGAGAAGATTATAGAAGAGATGTTGGATACTGGACTTATCAGACCTAGCAATAGTTCTTACTCATCCCTAGTTGTGATGGTTAAAAAGAAAGATGGCACTTGGAGGCTATGCATTGACTACAGAAGCTTGAATTCTCATACCCTTAAAGATAAATTTCCCATTCCTTTGATTGATGATCTCTTTGACGAACTACAGGGCTCTAACTGGTTTTCCAAGCTTGACTTAAGGTCAGGCTATCATCAGATTCGCATGGATGAATCAGATATTCACAAGACCGCTTTCAGAACACATCATGGCCATTATGAATTTCTGGTGATGCCTTTTGGTTTAGTTAATGCTCCTTCTACATTTCAATCTTTGATGAATGATATTTTTAAATCATATTTGAGGAAGTTTATACTGGTGTTTTTTGATGATATATTAGTATATAGTCGGACTTGGTTTGACCATCTGCAACATCTTGAACAAACTTTCCAAGTTTTGCAGAAGAATAGCTTAGTAGTGAAGTTATCCAAGTGCAGTTTCGCTAAAGACACTCTGGAGTATTTGGGGCATGTGATTTCTTCACAAGGCTTAGCTGTTGACCCTACGAAAATTCAAGCTATATTAGATTGGCCCCTACCTAAGACATTAAAAGCACTGAGAGGGTTTCTAGGACTCAGTGGATACTACAGGAAGTTTATACAGAACTATGGGATAATAGCTAGACCTATGACAGAGATGTTGAAGAAAAATTCATTTCAATGGGATGAAACGTCTAAACAGTCCTTTGAACAATTGAAGCAATGTCTGGTTAATCCACCTATCCTAGCTATGCCTAATTTTAATTTACCATTTGTTTTGGAATGTGATGCTAGTGGATATTGAGTGGGTGCTGTGTTATCTCAGAAAAACAAACCTATTGCTTATTTGAGTAAAGCTTTGCATGGGAGAAACTTATCTCTATCCACTTATGAAAGGGAGTTGCTAGCTATTATTATGGCCACAAAAAAATGGAGTCAATATTTGTTAGGAAGGCAGTTTGTCATCAAGACAGACCACCACAGCCTTAAGTATCTTTTGACACAAAAGCTGCACACTGGGTTGCAACACAAATGGTTAGCCAAGCTACATGGCTTTGATTACATAGTAGAGTACCGTAGTGGAAAGGAGAATACAGTAGCAGATGCATTGTCTAGAAGGGATGAAATGGTTGGGGAGCCGGGTCAAACCAGTGAACTACACTTGCAGGCTATAACCATAGTACAAGCTTCTTGGTTTCAAGAGATGAAAAAGACTTTACACTCTTCAACATGGTACAAGCAACAGTTGCAACATCTACAAAATCAGACCCCACCCAACATTAAAAATAAAGTATTGGATGAAGTGATATTTCACAAAGGCAAAATATTGATAGATCATAACATAAAGGAATTACTACTGCCACTGATAAAAGAACATCATTCAACTCCTCTAGGAGGACATTCTGGCATCAAGGCTACCCTTAAAAAAATTAAACAAGTTTTTTATTGGAAGAAAATGAAAAGAGATGTTGAGGCCTTTGTCAAAACTTGTGATGAGTGTCAGAGAAACAAAGAGGAAAATATACTAATTCCTGGTCTTCTACAACCTTTACCCATTCCAGAAAGAATTTGGGTTGATATCTCCATGGACTTTATCACTTGTTTGCCAAGGAGTAACAGGTATACAGTTATATTTGTAGTGGTCGATAGACTGAGTAAATATGCACACTTCTTTCCTTTGAGTCATCCATTCACAGCCAAGGAAGTAGCTGCAGTGTTCTTTGATGGTGTTTTCAAATTGCATGGCCTACCCAAATCCATAGTAAGTGATCGAGATGCTATTTTCACAAGCAAGTTTTGGCAGGAGCTGTTTAAATTACAGGGTTGTACACTAAAGTTGAGCACTGCCTATCACCCACAAAGTGATGGCCAAACTGAGGTAGTGAACAAAATTCTGGAATGTTATCTGAGATGCTTCATATGTCACAAGCCACAGGAGTGGGTTAAGTGGCTGTCAGTGGCAGAGTATTGGTACAACACCACTTGGAAGAGTCCTACTAACACAACTCCCTACAAGGCAGTGTATGGTGTTGATCCTCCCAATTTGTTATCCTATGTACCTAACACAGCAAAGGTGGAGCAGGTAGAGGAAGCACTATACTCTAGAGACATTATCATAGAATTCTTGAAGGATAGTATCAAACTGGCACAAAGTAGAATGAAAAAATATGCAGACAATAGAAGGACTGACAGAGAGTTTAATCAAGGGGACTGGGTGTACTTGAAGCTTCAACCGTATAAGCAAATCACTGCCAGGATTCAGAGAACTCACAAGCTATCTCCAAAGTACTATGGTCCATATGTGATACTTGAGAGAATTGGAAAGGTTGCGTACAAATTGCAGATGCCAGCTGAAGCCAAAATACATCCAGTATTTCATGTTTCTCAACTAAAGAAGAGACTTGGAAATGATGTGGTAATACAAAATAATAGTCCTAGCTTTATTGAGGAGATAGTGGAACAGCCAGAGGCTATAATTGATAGAAGGATGATACCCCGGGACAATGATGCAGTGGTGCAAATTTTGGTGAAATGGAAAGATAGGCCAGTGGAAGAAGCTACGTGGGAGGATTATTGGCCAACCATTCGACGATTTCCCACCTTGGACCTTGGGACAAGGTCCATTCTTGAAGGAGAAGGGAGATGTAACAATCAAGCTTTGGTGATGATAGTGATGAAAAGGGAATGTTGTTCTACAGTTGAATTGAGAGAAACTCGAAGTGGCCACAGTTCATCAGAATCAGTCGTACCATCATCAGAGGTAGTGCTGGGGGATATCATGCAGCTGTCAGAGACTTAAACAGATCGAGCTATGGTGGGGAAAGTGATTTGGCTGAGTTGCTTGTGTGTGCAGGTGTGCACGTGCACACTTGATCGTAGCAGATTAGGGGCTTGATTCCAGTGCAGAGGGTTTTGAATTGCTTTGTATAAAAGTATGGGTTGTTTGTGAAATATATGGGCCAGTTTTTGTATTCCTCTTGATCCATTTTCAGATTACTCGAGCATGTATAAGTAGAGATACTTGCATTGTAAATGAGTGTGAAGAATTCAGAAGTAATAAACTCTTTTTCATTTCCAGTTTGTACTTCTCTTAAACTTTTTACCATTTCTTGCATTTTGATACTTAGTTTAGTCTTTTGTTAGCATTTATCTCAGCTTAGTTACTGTTCTTGTTACTCAGATTATATGCAATTTCATTTCTAGTCCTTTTGATTCTTGTTCTTGCTTCAACTATTGTTCTTGAATCTGCATCTAACTTTCCTGTTAATTTCATTTCAGTACTTGTTATTTTCAGTCATCCTTTTCTTGTTTTCCAAATTGCAATTGTTTTCTTGTCATATTCCATTTAGTTGTCACTAATTGTCACTTTGATTTCAGTTTGTACAATCTGTAGCTTGCAATTCATCTTGTTCTTTTGAAGGAAATCACTGGTTCTTGAGAAAACTGTTCAATTCTTGAATATCTTTACTCAGCAAAGTCTTCTTCGAGTAAAACCCTATTTCTTCCACTTTTACTTCGAGTCACCTTCCATTTTTACCCGTTCTTGAGTCTTCTGAAGTAATCTGTGCACGTGTACACCCCAAACCTTCATCTTCTTCCCAAAACTTATCATCATCACTACAAATTTCCCTTGCAATCGCCATGGCCAAGAATCCAGACCAACCTGGACCTTCCAGATTTTTAGACGAGTGTGGATCCTTAGATATAGATTTTTGAAGTTATGCATTTTTGTTCCTTTTGATCTTAACTGTTGCGTGCTCTATTTTAAGAAGGAGAGGGATGAGATGAAAGACAAGAAGCTGGCGTGTAGGGGCTGTGTACAGTGATATGAAATGAAAGAAAGGAAATGATGTGTTGACTAGTCAATTAATATATGTATATTATTTAAATTTTCAAATCGTCTCGATTACGCAACTAAAAATCTCGAACCCCTATCGAGGCATGCCGCTAGGCGTTCATAATGTTATACCCTTATTTTGAAGGCAATGGAAAAAGTTTCGAGTCCTAATTCGATCGTATGGAGAAGATAACTTTTTGGACCCAATTATTATATTGAATTTTCGATATAAATTTCAACGCGTTTATATCCTGTACGACCAAACGATAACTCCAAACGTTACGAAATTTGAAATTAGACAATAATACACTATTACGGTTCCAATGCAACTGGTTTTGTTGATCTGAGACTGTGCCCCGGATCGCTATTTTTAATGTCTCGATTATAATATAAATTTCCAATTTCTAATTATTCACTTTTAAATCCAATTTTAAATGTTAATAATCTTCATTGTTGTTTAAATAAAATTTACATCAACTTCCGATATCATTTTCAATCATATTAAATTCGGAATTCAATTATTCAAATAATTTACAATATTAAATTTTAAACAATTTAATTGTTCAATATTCAAACAAATTTCAGTATTATATTTTAAATGAATTCTAGTTATCAATCAATTACTTTATTTACATCTAATGAATTCAACATCTATTATTCAATTCAACTTATTGATTGTAACACATTTAATATATAGCATTACCTTTCAATACCAGTCATTACTTAAATTTTCAGAATTTGTTTATTTCAAAATCTTATTCAAGTTCATATCCAATACTTACATTCAAAATCATTAAATTGTTATTTTTAACCATTTTAATTGTATAATTGCATTAAATTAATAATTTAAAATAGCTAAAAATACGGGTCGTTACAGTAAGTTTTGATCTAAGAAATAATTGAAATGCTTATTTAAATATAGGTGTATGTATATGAATATGAGTAAGTATACATATACTTAAAATTATATAATAATCAATGCATTTCATGTATCGTAATTAGAATTGTTGAATGGTTTTGAATGTTAATAATGATTGTTTTTGTATGAATAATTGTATATGCATATGAAAATATCCATACGTGTATATAATTACGTTATGAGCGATCTCGTGTAGCCATAACGACTATTGGATGCGAAGCTGCATGAGAGAATACCAGGTCGAGTAATCGCTCCGATAAAGGTCGAAACGTGATTTGTGTAGTAGAAGCATGTTTGTGTGTACGTTTGTGCATATGCATGCACAAGTAGGTATATCGACACACGTGTGAGCATTATCTGAGGTGAGAAGGTCAGTTGAGTTCATTTTGGCATGTTAGAGGAGGCCGACTCGCTAGATATCGTCCCACGGAATTCTACGCATAAAAGAGTGGTTTATCGTATCGAAATTGGTTTTCGAATACATAAGAAACCACTTTCAAAACATCAATCAATAAACTCCGGAAGAGGTCCGAGGTGGTGGAGGAAGGCTTAATAAGCTAGGCAACTCATCGAGTAAAGCAACGGAGGAGACGAGACGTGAAACAGCGGTCGATGTTGCACAAATGCTTCTTACCCAGGTTTATTACTTGGTGTTTGCTACCCTCTTTCCACTGGTCATAGTAGTCCGGTGCACTGATGGGGGTGTAGGCCTGGGCAATAAGCCTGGTAGGGCGCAAAATAAGAAGGGGTTTCCCCTCGTGTTCGGGCGTTGTTCAACCTAAGGCTTTAGCATGACTTTGGAGACATTGGGCTACTCTGGAAAGTGGAATGCAAGGCGAAGCTTGGGATTTGGATGTAATATTTAGTGGTACATGTGCAATCAATAATGATCGGATAAAATATCGGTGCAACAATTAGTTGCATGGTCATATTTGGTTAGTGTGTACGATTGGGCGAAATTAGTCCGTACCTCTTAGTTTCGACCTTGAATATATATGTTTGATGAATGGTATCGGTCATATGTTTGTGATCATACCCTATATTGGTCTTATAGTAATGGCCATCCATATAGATAGATGACGATGAGATATCGGTCTTCGTTAGCGATAGGCGCATTTAATCATGTGACGTTATATTTGATACACACATACACATGTATGTATGTATGTGTGTGTGTATTTACGGCATCGGTGTTCCTTTGTTATCCCGATGGCATATTATATAGGATGCGCCCATCATTCTCTTTTGTAGAGACGTTATGTGAATTTGTCAAGAGATCCATAAAGGTTGAGAGGGAGATGACGACGGCCATCTACGACTGGATCATATATCTCCAAAGCTCACTGAAGGAGTACACTAAGATCCACATAGGTTTCCAATAAATAGAGTAGGTCATATGTCATCAATGCTCATTGAAGGAGTACGATGAGATCTACACGAGACCCATCATTGAGGATGCGGCTGAAGGTCTAAGGTACATTTAGCTACTGACTCTATTTATTTTAAACCATCAATGGGAATCATTGGATCGTGATAATTTGAATTATAGATCGATGTATAACGCAGACATGGGTATTAAGTAAATATAATAGGTCATATATCACCAAAGATCATTAAGGGCTATGGTGAATCCTGCATGAGACCCATCACTAAGGATGCGACTCAGGGTCTAAGGTACATTCAGGTACCGATTCTATTTACCTCGGGCACAAATCTACCATAGACTCCACTCATCGGCAATATTGAGTCTCAATTCATATTCTCTGTCTATCACCTATCGTTATATTGTGTGTCGTGTTAGTTGGTTGATGATACTATTGTGTATTCTAGGTTATGCTTGTATTATGGTATTTATATTGTCTCTCCATTTGTATATTGGGTTACCTTATCATGGTATACTATTATGCATCAATCACATTATATCAATTATGTTGATTTGTTGATTACAAGAGAAGAGCGGGTTATGGTATGATCCCCTACTTTTGTGATGGGTTTACTTTACTTATTTATGGGCAGTTCGGATTATCCTTAAACCATATTTGTGGAAAGGACCGGCTGTACCTTAGTAGTTCCTATTCTATTTGTATACAGTTCTGATATACGGTATTTTGAGATAGTTCCCCTCACATTAGGCTTTATGTCTGACTTGCGTTTTGTGTATATCTATTTATGTCATGACAACTCTATGATACTCGATTGAGTAGTTTGGAAATTAGGTGCTTTGCTGATATGTTATCGGAGTGGCGCAGCTAGAGCTTTGGAGGCAAAGACGACACTTTGGATATATACTAGATATTGTAGTAGTACGTGACAAATATGTTATTTTTATATAAGACTTATATCATATATTATATTCTGCCTTTTTGTATTGATATTTACTTATCAGTTATTTCCACCAATGCAGTCTTTTATATATATATTGTTCATTATATTATGTTAATGTACATTCAGTATATTATATGTTATCATTCCGCTATGAGATTATATCGTTGTTTGCACCAAAATTGGTCACAAACACCCAATAGTTGTTGAAAGCACCAGTTCGCAATCACAGATCACAAACATCAAATATGTAGAGAAATAAGTATGCAAATCACTCAGGAAACTCAATGAAAACAGTAAATGACACAGGATTTATAGTGGTTCGGCGATTTTGCCTACGTCCACTCTGAAGTTGATGATTTTATTGCTCGATCGTTAAAGATTACAATTTCTTATGATGTAGTACAATTGATTTTATGATCTAAGTCTGAATCTTGGGTAGCAGTGGTGATTTGGAGTAAATCTGGCAGAATCTGAGTGTTCTTTAGCTCTTAAAATTGTCCGACCCCTTTTCTGAATGACCAGGGGCTCTATTTATAGGTGTAGGAGGCTGATATTTCGCCTAAAATTCGGGAAGACCACTTCTGGCACGTGAGGGGGCCCATATGGCCGAAATCTGGAGATCTGGGCCCACATTGGGATCGATTCGACCCTTGGTTCGAATCGATCAAGAAAGAGTCCAATCGAGCTGAAATTTGGTGTGGACATTCTTCATCATGTGCTTAAGCTTCTATGAAAATTTCATAGCATTTGGACTTGTGGATCTCCAGTTATGATCGATTCAAGGTCAGGTACTCGGCTGAAATGTATCTTCGAATCGATCCCCTTCGACTTGGTTCCTTCGAATCGATCGCTTCGACTCGATTCGTTCGAATCGATCGGGTTGAGTCGATGGTTCAACGTGTCTTCGTAATGACGTGGTACGCCTTCCTCGTATCGATCCGACTTTTGCTCCGAGTTGACTGGGTCGAATCCTCGTTTTTAGCCGCGTTTACCTGGTGGACTCGAGATGTTGGATTCGAAGGTTTGCATCCTTCGAATCGATGGAACCGGTACTTGTTCGAATCGATCTAGATGTGCTACTGTGGATCGATTCGAAGTCGTCTCATCATGGGGATTCGAAGGTTTGCTACCTGAAGGATACGAAGTGAGGTGGCATCAGGGATTCGAAGGACTTCAACCTGAGGGATACGAAGTGGAGTAGCTTCGTGGATTCGAAGGACTTTGCCTTGATGGATTCGAAGCAGGGGAAACTTGATGGATTCGAACAAAGGCTTGGCTTATGGATTCGAACTTAGGGTCACCTTCTTCAACTTGCATCGACGATATCTTGAGCGTACGAACTCGGATTGACTTGAAACTTGGAACGTTGCTTTTCCTGACCATGCTTGATGTGTCTTATTAATTGCAGCTCAATCCGGACTCGAACAAAATTCATTGATATCCATGGTGAAACAGTGTATAACGAACTTTTATGACGAACTGTCTTTAGTTTTCCAGTCATCTTTTTGGTATCACGGCCTTGCCAAAAGGCGGGATAACAATCGTTATGCCTTGGTATAGTGTTTTTTTTAGTTTTACCCTGACAAACAATTCTTTATGGTATTCGAGAGTCGAACGTTGTCATTCGATGTTGATTTCTGGGTTTTTCGAAGGGCGGTTTGTTACAGATTAAGTCAAAATCGAAATTAAACATATAGAAAATAGTAAAATGGGTTTAGTGTTACTCACCCTGATCTTTGAAATATCTTGTTTTAATCTTCTGAATCCCTTTTTAGCTTGCATTTTCTTCTTATTATTTACTCTTTTTAAGCTACCACCATTAATGTTCCTCCGAACCTTTCATTTTAATTTTAGTAGAATGGAATGAAGTAATGGAAAAGGGTCATGCTTATTGTCACACAATAATTTGGGCCTTAGCCGCCATACCCTTTTTCATTAGTTCATTAACCAATTCCTTATTTAATTTGTTCTTTATAATAGTTTCAAGCTCTACATAATTATTTAATTAATTATTAATTATAGGATGTTACAACAACTCATAGTTTTCCACTAAAATTAATCTCCTAAACTAATCTATAAAAGTCGCACTTTTTTGTGAAGGTGTGATCCTAAAATAAGAAAATTTAGAAATTCTCAATATTCGGCATGGTAGCCTTCCTATGAAATACTTGAGAATCCCCCTCACAAGTATTAATATTCAAAAAGTAAAGATTGTGAAGCTCTTCTGGATAAAATCAAAATGAGGATCGAGGGTTGGGAAGCTATATTATTGAGCATAGCAGGGCGTATTGAGCTTTTAAAATCTACCACATATCCTGTTGTAGGCTACTGGATGCAATGTTGTAAAATACCAAAAAGTACATTAAGCAAAATAAGGCATCTTTGTTTAAACATTTTGTGGAAAGGCAAGACTTGTTAAGCTCCGTAGGAGGTGGTTTGTAAACCCAAAGGTGAAGGTGGTATAGGTCTTCGCAAGGTTGAAGATATAAACAATTCTATGGGCATTAAATTAATATGGTGAGTGGTTAATTCTGAAGGGATATGGGTAAGATGGATGCAGAGTAAATATACTAAGGAGAAATCATTTTGGGAATTAGAAGAGAGAAGTGATCAATTAGGACTTTGGAGATTTGTTCCGAGTTTATGTCATCTGGCTGAAAAATGTATGGAAAAAAAATTATGGACGACAAACTATGTCGCTATGGTTTGAACCTTGGATTCAAGGTGGTCGACTTGTTAATATAATGGACAATAATTTGATTTTCATAACGAGGAGTCAACATTTATTAGTAGGCGATATTATTGACAACATGCATTTGAATCCTTCTAAATATAGTTTTCTAAGCGCAATGGCACATGAAATTATTAGTGAACATAAATACAATGATCGCAGTGAAGACTATTGGATATGGTCTTGTTCATCAAATGGTAAATACATGTTTAAGTCTATATGGAATACAATTCGTGATAATTCAAATAGTAAAAGTTGGGCTAAACTGGTTTGGCATAAGATACACATTCCCAAAACGGCTATCTGTTTTGTTTAGAGTGCTAAATGACTTCATCCTAATAAATATGAACTTATACATCACCATTATAACATTGATCCAGAATGTGTATTATGTGAGGAGAACTTTGAAATTTTTGATCATTTTTTCTTAAAATGCAATTACTCGGCAAGGGTTTGGAAGCTTTGTCAAATAAAATTAAAGTGGCTGGCAAGGTAATCAGATATCTTATCCATTAATTCTGAAATTGAACACGTGCAAAATTGATTTAACCAAAATTGCAAAAAATCTGATATAGCAAAACTTGTCATTTCTTTTACTGTTTGGTGCATATGGAGAGAAAAGAACAACCGTGTGTTTAAGAGTGATTTTAAATCAAAGCAAATGGTGTTCAAGCAGATTCAAGATTTTGTTAACATAGGATCCATAAAACCAAAATATGATATGAGCAATACTAATGCTAGGAACTTTGAAATATGCAGTGAATGGATCAAATGAGCATTACCAAATTTTGAGCATGAACTATTTCACATCCAGATCTGGCTTGAATGATTGTTCGAGGTAAGATCTAACCTGTTTTATATTACATCATTTTGTACATAATAATAACTTGTAGGAACATAGTTATCTCCTCCATCGGGCTTTTGCAAACTTCAACTTGCATCACATATGATTGAGATTAGCTCTTTAGCCATCGACTAAATTAAAATCTTTGAGAAAGACAGATGTTTATCTCTTGTTTTTCTCTTATATTATCTCTCGATTCATCTCTCACTTGCAGTTTAGTAGGATTTCCATGAATTTTTTTCTTTATGGTGGTTTAGCTTCCAATTTCCTCACTGAATTTTTCTCTAAGCTGCCATGGATTTTTGGAAGAAGGGTTTTATTAAAAGAGGAAAGTTTTCACTTTGATTAACTGACCTGAGGCACTTTGAGCTACTTTTCTTTCTATGAAGTGGGTGGGTTATTTCTTTTAGGCCGTAGTGTTTTCATTTTGATTATTGCTTTGTAGGCAGTGGGCTCATGTAATTGTTGTGTGAGTGTGGGGTTTTGTTGTATATAGTTTTACCTTGTAACTTTTTGAACCTCTTTTACTTTAGTAAAGGAATTTGAACCCATCTTTCAATTTTTTTATATAAAAGTAGCACTTATTACAATGGATAACTTTGTATAATGATTACTCTAAGTAACTAGTGTGAACCCATGCTATGCGCATGTGATTTATAATATAGTTTCGACATTGCATTTTTTGAAATTTCAAGTTATACGAAGTTGAAAATATATGTTTATAGATTGTAATTCTTTTGGCTTTTCTTGAACATTACTAACAAACATTTTTTGATAAAGTTTCTTAACAATGCTCGAAGCATATAAAGTATAATTAATATTTTATAGCATAATGGTTTTATACAATAAAGGATAACATAAACTATTGGTTATTCCTAACTGGGTAAATATTGCATTACTAGGCATGTATATTTACCCATTTTTAAATGTAAACGATATAAGCCAACATAATTTTATCTTATATTTAACATATAGATTTAAATATATACACAATTTGGTTCGATAGTAGTATTCTAAATATGCAATAGAGAAATTGTGTTCAAAGTGAAATAATATTAAAATTAGGTTCAAATAAATTAAATTCCAATATTTGCATTATTACATTTTTTGACATTGCATAACAATAATTAAATTAATAAAAATATTATAGTATATTTGAAACACTATGTTTTTCGAATACAGATAACACAATACGATATTACGATTATACGTAATGTATACATCGTGTAACCAAATATTTGGTATAGCCAGATAAATTTCCCTTTTACTTCAAATATTTATGCAAATATAATAACTAAAATAATATTATAATAAGCTTAATTTAAAGTAAATTAATATCACTATTAAACAAAATAATTATGGATATACAAAATATACTTTGCATGACATTTCATTAAAGATAAAATTTGTGTAAAGAAACATAGTCAATGAAGCAAAGTAATGAAATAAAGTATAATTCTTATTTATAAAATAGGCACTTATATATGCGCAGAAGCAAAAAATCCTAAAATGAAAGTAGGAATTGTATATGGTAAAATAATGATGTATAAAATGCAAGAAGTACCTGAAGTTAATTTTATTTTATTATGAATAAAAATCTGTGGAAGCTGTGGGTTCTTCAAAGATAAATTATGTTGTTTTCCATCAATAGAAAAGTTAAAACTTTAATATCAATTATGTCCATTACTAATCTTTATTATTTTTCTGTAAAATCTTCCAAATAGTTAGCTAAATGGAGACATCTTTAAACCTCTCCTTCAACAAATTGACATCACTTAATACTTAACTCTACATTCAAATGTAATTTTCATTTAAATTCAACTCTTATTTAATAATGCATCACCTTGGCTTTTTTCAAGGAATTAGCCTTCATTCATTTTTATTCGTCACATGGTATCATGATCCAAACATTGATTGTGAGTTTTCTCCGAGGACCTAGTCTGACATTGGATATGACTTTTGTTAGGAGCATTAACTCAACATCGATATGAATGCTTGTAATATTTTTTGTTAATACAACCAAATGTCATCCCACTGTAATTATAACCCAATTCATAAGTTATGTATGTAAGATAATGACTATAAACATGTTTTGTTATATATCAAATTTAGGATATTCTATTTCAAGCATACAAAAATAAATAAAATATAATGATGCCTTTAAAGTATAAACAAATATTACCCTTATAATATTTTCTTTGTTTATTGGAAAGGACTGTCTATAAATAATTTATCTCATTTGTTTATTCTTTTGCCAAAAGTGAAGAAAGAGATATATTTGTAAAGAATAGATGATGTTTCTACTTTATTATTTCTAACAGTAATAATGCATTTGTTAAAGGTATAAAACAATTCTCATTACGCATTCTCTCATAGAGTTGGAACTTTCAATGCTTTTGAAATGTTGTCAAAAGAAAATTTTCAAGATGAATTAATTGATTCGAATCAATTCTCTAATTGATTGGCATTAAAGAAAATTAATTGTAAATGATTTTATCATTAAACGTAATTTCAATCACAAAAAATTCATTGTTGTTAATTCCTTAATTATTTTAAATTTGTATTTAATGTTACTGATCATAATTATTTACTTGGAATTTATATTAGTTTATTTTATATGTTGCATGGGCAATATTATTTGATATGATCCTTACTATTTGAATTTAGTATACTAATAGACTTTAACAATATGTAGACGCATCTGTTGGACATGTATTAATAAACATGTGAGCAAATTCATTTTATTGCATACTACATATATGTACATACAATCCTTGAACCTAAATATTAGAAGAAAAATTAATAAATTTTTGTATAAAAATTTCTATTGTAAATCGGCTACCAACCTTGTTTAGTGTTCAACTGGTTAAGAAAATATTCCTAATGAGGTAAAAATTTATTTCCAATTTTGTAGTGTAAAATTTTAATCACATTACCATGCTATATTATCAGCTTTGAACTAATAAAAAAAGTAGTATCGTCAAAATTTCAAATTAACTAAGTTATGCATATTTTCCAACAAATTTATAATTTTTTTAAACTAAATATATTTTCTATTAATTTCGAAATATGAATGATCAACATATTTGACATTGATGCATTTTGAAAAAGAAACATCTCTAGCACATTAGGTATTTAAATCTATAACAATTATTGAAACCAATAATGACTTAATTATTTGAAAATCTTTCATTATCTACATGATTCCAATATATATATAAATATAAGAACAAATATTATTGAATTATTAGAAGCCATGGTCGAGTAAGGCAAGAAAGAAATGAAACAAGATTTAATCATAGGGAAAAAATCATTAACAAATCCCTATAGAGTTAAATTACCCATATACATAAAAGAAAACATACTTACGATGTTATATGTGGGCATTTGATCAAACAACTAATCAACAATATTGAATCAGGTATTTGATCAAATACAAGCAAGGTGACATCATTAAGCGGGGGAAACCACAAAGGAATCCTCACGTAAGAGAAAATCACACTGAAAATAAAAAAGGGTCGACAAGAAAGGATAAACGAAATATAAAAGATAACTTGCAGTTGGTTGCGATTTAGAGATCGAGAAATAAGTTGGCACTGGGGAAAGTAGATGATGTTTGAGAAATTGCAAATGAGTTAAAAGAGAAACGGAGGGGAAAGACTGGTATATAAAGAAATTATGGGAAAATCTTAGCCATAAGGATCAAAACAGTACGAAAATATGAACTGTTAAATTCTAACGATAACAAAGAGAATTCTCGAAATACGAAGCGGATTTCTCAAAATATAGAATGATGTAACTGACAATGAAAATACAAGGTAACCAAACACACCATGCCACATGTAGGAAGCATTAAATGCAAAAATAGCCGACTAATACATAAACGTAAATTTGGGGCGAAGTGTACACCAGTTTTTTCAAGAAAAAATAATAGGTATTTGTATACAAAGTCAACGGGAAAAGCAATGTAGTGGGGAACGAAATAGGCCGAAAGCTACATCGGATAGAAACTACGCAAGTTCCAGATACCGTGTCCAAGGCCCCAACAAATTCCACTCTAGACTACAGCAACCAAAAGCCTACCCACCACCAAATAGTGCATTCCCTTTTCTGAGATACGTCGTCAACGGCTCGATAACAGAATTCTTCAAACATTCACGAAGTATAAACACACCTTCACAATATCAATCAGAGCTACAGTATGACCATGCAAGCAGCGTAGCATAGTGCACTATCATTAAATGATAAAGTCAAGCTCCTTAACATACAACACAAACCGAAGATGGATGGCAAACATCCAATGACATCGCGCCTATTTCAACGGTTTAAAATCATATTGTGCCTTCTAATTCAAACTTTCCCGTTTAAATTCAAATTATCCCACCTAAACCAGATTATCCCACCTAAACGCAGGTCAGCAATCCACAACACCTAATCTGAGCAATACAGATGGAAGACACGTTGCAAGATTTGATGGTGGAAAATAGATACAAGATATGATGCCAGCAATCCATGTGGCGGCTTTTATACTTTAAAAGAAAATGACTGTAGCAGGAAAAGGAGATTGACCTCGGTGCTTGTACTAGAAAAGAAGTACAAAGATTGAGCGATGTGATCCATGGACGTGTGTTTCCTCAATATCTGAACAAAAGTTCCCTGTGTCTTCACCTTTCTGAAGTTTTTGTATTTTTCTCTGCATTTGAATTTGTTTTAGTTTGAATTAGTCCATTTAGGCAATTTAACAAACAGCTAAATTGCAATCCTCATAATTATGTAAGTATACTGCAACTCAATTACCACTAATCACGACAATTTGATATACATTAAACTTGTTAGCTCCTAATCGTGTAAGTATTCAGTGCACTATGACTTTTAAAAATCTTATGTTATGAGACTGAAAAATCCCAGTAACAGTAAATATATGTTTGTGTGTGTCTAATAAATTAAATTAAATTGGCAAGCACCATTTTCCAAGTGGTTAAGTGATTCAGCTTTGGTGTGAGAGGTCATAAGTTCGAAACTTGCATAGCGTGATTCGAACGTTTATTAACATGCGATATGTTATCCCAGTGACATGCTATATATAAAGTACCATTTCAAAAAAATAAAAATAAATAAATTAATTGGCTATGATTAAGCTAAACGAAATAAAATTCATCAAATAAAATTTAGAGTTAAAATTAAAATAAAACTAATTTCATAACACAAACATACTTTTATTGAAAAACATCAAATGTGATTTGATTGACTACATTATTCATGATAACACAAATAGTGAAAAATTAATAAAAGAAATTTCTTTTAATATTTTCTCTTTTTAGCACGCTGTCAATGCCCCTTATCCAACAGAAAAAAGAGAAAAAAGATAAGACTACTCAAATTTAGTGGTACGGTATAATTGTTTGAATTCTTTTTTCTAGAATTTTCATCGTAAAGAAAATTTATTGAAGTAAGAATTACTTGGTTAAAAAAATTATTTTTAATCAGAATATCAATACAATTTCTCATATTGCAGGTCTTATTTCCACTTTTCACTTTTACATTAATTTACTTTTGATTTTTTACATGAAGCTTAATTTTCTTCACATTAAACCATAGAAATTTAATTACATATTCATTTTTGTTTCAACTTCTTTCATTTCTAACAAATTTTTTTCAAACTAGGATAAATAAAAATGACATATTAACATTTACGAGCTATTACACAATGCAAGGTGTAATCGACCGGTAGGATCTTTAGAAAACTATTCTTTTATTTTGATTAAAATATACATACATACATACACATACATACATATATATGCTATAATATATTTTTAACCTGATTAAAAAGTAAAACCGAACTTCTTAAGGTGGAATTTAGGCACACGCTCTTATTATCAAACTTACTTCTGTCCTCCAAAAAAATAAGTTTTGCGAAACTCCACTATAATTATTTTCAATGAAAATTTGCAGTTTTTTATACAAATATTTGCTGTAGAAATTGTAAACATTTGCATAAAATGTTGTAAATATTGCTACATTCTTTAGCAAATATTTGCAGCAAAAAAAACTGCAAATTTTCTTGAAAATAATTCAAGTGATGTTTCGTGAAATATGATTTTTGGAAGCAATAAAAGTATAATATGGAACTTATAGAATAATTTTTTATACAACTTCCCATTATTTGAATTGATACAATCACGCATATATGTATATGTAAGTGTGTGAATATATATATATATATATATATATATATATATATATAGACACACCATTCAATATGCATATATGTGTTCGTGCGTATGTATGTATGTATGCATATATGTACATATGTATATAATAATTGATTGAATAAAGCTATAAATTAAAATTATATTTTAAACTTACTTTTAGCATTTAGAAAATCATTTAAAAAACTACATTTATTAAGGCTACACTAGTATTTCGTAAAAAAACTGTAAATTTTCCTAGAAATAATTCAAGTGGTGTTTCATGAAATATGTTTTCTGGAAGCTAAGGAAGTATAAAATGGAACTTATAGAATAATGTTTTATACAACTTCCCTTTATTTTAATTGACACACACACACTTACATACATACAGACATACACACACACACACACACATATATATATATATAATATATATTGATATATATATATAAATATATGTATGTATGTATATCATAATTGATTCAATAAATTTATAAATTAAATGTATATTTTAAATTAGTTTTAACATTTGGAAAATTATTTTAAAAAAACAACATGTATTACTACTACATTAGTAAGTGGTGAAAGAATTATTTTTACATGTTGTGTGTGTGTGTTTGTAAATATGTTTGCATAAACTGACTAAATAATGATATAAATATACATAAAATAATATGTCTGTAAAAATTAACTTTCTATGAAAAGCAATAACCTTTTTATATTAGAAATTATATATATATATATATATATGGAAAAGTCTATTTGAACACAATGTGGTGACATAATTTGTGACACAATGGATCTCTACCGTTGGATTGCCCCTTGAATTCCATCTTCTATATAAAGACAAAAGGATCTAATGGTTTAGATATTTTGTGTCACCAATCTGTGTCCAAATAGCCGGCCCCTATATATGTGTGTGCGCGTGCGTGCGTGTGTGCGCGCGCATGTGTGTCTAACCCTATATGGGCAAGGATCGGCTACACCTCAAATCCCCCTGATTTTATCCAAATGTTCCAATTTAAATAATTGTATGAAGTGATAAAAGAGAGAAATTACAGTTATTTAAATGATAACATGTGGTTGAAATCAAAGGGATTTAAGGTGTAGCCAAAATGAGATGTAGCTGATCCTTGGTCCATACATACATACATACATACATACATACATACATACATACACACACACACACACACACACACACACACATATATATATATATATATATAAATGTAACGACCAGAATTTTTATCGCTTTGATTTGCAAATATTTGATTAATTTTAAATATTCAAATAATGGTTTTTATAATTAAAATAAAACTCTTTTAAATAATAAATAATGATGGTGAAATAGCTTTCCGAGTTTTTTTTACAAAAATATTTAGTTCGAAGAAAGATTGAAAATGTGATCGGAATTCGTTTTTCGAATTTTCGATTTTTCGTTGGCTAAAAGTTATCGAAAATGTTGTAATCAAAATAGCATAAGTATATACACATTCATTTAGTATAAATTAGGATATGTATGTATTCATTATGCATTGGTTAAGTGTATGTATTTTTGTGTGTGTGTGTGTACACACGCATACTTAAGATAATATAATATAAAAGTAAACATCACATCATGGAAACATGTTTAAACAATAAGTACATGCATTTATGGTATGTTTGCTTTGATTAGAAGGGGGAGGAGGCTGTGGCGGCGTGAGTACAAGGGGAGGGAAGCTTGGTGATGAGGTGGAAGCATATGAATGGAGGGCAAAGGACAAGGGTATAATGGTAATTTTCTTTATGCATGTTATATAAAAACTTTTTTTCCATTTTCTTTTTCCTTGTTCTTTTCACTTTTTCCATTTTTCCAACTGTCTTCATTTCCTAAAATCTTTTTCGAAACCTTTTAATGGCTTCCATTCATAATTTTAAGTTTTTAAAAATCCAAGTTTAATCTTTTAAAATGATTTCAAACTTGTCTAATCTCCTCCTTTTCATTTTAAAAACTTCTCCATTTTCCTCCCACTTCATTCGGCCATAACTTCCTCTACAATACTTCAAATCAAGATTTACTTTTCTCACAACATATAGAATTCCAGTGGCTACAACTTTTATTTACATTACTTTTACAAATTTCTAATATTTTTGGGTCAAAATTACATTTATTTCTGCCTCATTTTCGGACGCCTATTATCGAGGCCGTTAATACGACTCCTTTTTTTGATCATATCTCCCTCAAAACAAATTGAAATTGAGTAATTCTTTTTTAGAAATTGTATGGAAAAGAATTTCATAAAACTTTTATTTTTTCCACTTGTCCAAATTCCGAAAGTAAGATGGCCAAAAATCGATGAGAAAATGACCCATTTCTGAGTGATTTTTTGTATGGTTTTCCAAGCTTTACAAGTTCTAAAGCATTTCAAGTTTTCAAAGATTTTTTGTGAGTAAATTTCTAATTTTCGAAAAGATGTTTCCTTTGCTTATATGATGGCGTTTATATATGCTGTTAATATTTGGATTATGATATGGTTTGGATGTATATGTATGTGATAGTTTGTGTTTGGGCATTAGACTTGAATCGATGATTAAAGTGATTTGTTTGGTTTTAAAGTTGTGATCTTGTTTGTGTGGTAGTCGTAAAAATGGCGTGTATTATAAACATGTTTATATGGTGTATGCTAGATAGCATCTTATTTGTAAAAGTGGTATGAGATTTCTTATGGACACTATAGTAAATAGTTTGAAATCTAAAGCTTAAGTTTTCAAAAAAAAATTCCTATGTTGGAAAAAAAGTTAGTAAACTTTAAGGTGAAGTTTCCAAAGGAAAGATAAAAAAAGTTGAGAATATGGGTATCCATAGTGATAGTCGCTATGGATGGAGTTTCGCTTAAAAATATGACTTTTGCAAAATTTAGCTTTATTAACTTCAAGTGTTCTGAAAATGTTTTATAAACTTAATAATAATGTTTTACAAAGTTAATTAAGTTTTTTAATGATTAAATTTTTATTAATTAAGTTTAAATAATTAATAATTAATATTAAACAAGGTTTATTAATAATTAAGTAAAGATTGGTTATTAATTAATTATCTTTTAAAGATAAGATTAATTTTAATTAATTATTAGTTAAGTAAGATTGGTTTTTAATTAAATATAATTTAAGTATATGATTTATTTTTATTTAATTATTAACTAACTATAAGGTTAATTATTTAAATAAATCAATTGTTAATTATTTTTAATGATTAATTAATTAAAGCTTTAATTTAAAATAAATTATTTATTTAAGGTTTAATTTATTAATTAAGTTTTAATTAAAGGTTATTTTAATTAATTAAATGAGATTAATTAAGATTTAATTATTAATGAAGGTTTAAGTTATTATTTAATAATTAATAAAGGATAAATTAGGGTTTAAATTAATTATATAATAGTTAATTAATGTTTAATTAGTTACTAAAGGTTTAATTATTTCTTGATTTATAATTTAATTAGGTTAAGAATTAATTAAGATTGATTATGATTTAACAAGGGTTTAACTTGTAAATAATTATTTTTAAAAGGAGTTTTAAGTTTTAAAACCTTTGTTTTCGAGAGTCAAATTGCTTTAAAGGTGCTTCTTTTTCAAAGATGGTTTTGAACACAAGAGATTCAAATCTCGATAGCATTAAGCAGACAAACAATTGTGAAAGAGTAATGTAATTTGTTTATTGGGTGGACATGTATTAGCAGAATAAATCCTTATTCTGTTATAAATTGACTATTTGATTGTTTGGACATCTGATAGTAGAATAAATCCCCGTTTTGCTATAATATAATTGTCGTTTGTGTGGACATGTGTTTTAGCAGCATAAATTCCTGTTTTGCTACAAGTTGTTTGAATTATGTTGGATATTTACTTAGTAGGACAAATCACCATCCTGCTATTATATTATTTGGACATGTATATGCTAGTTGAGTTGTACTGACATGTTATTCCCTGATTTGGATATGAATTGCATTTACATATATGTTGACTTATGTAAATAAACGGTTAAGTGACTTGAAAGTGAAACTGATATTAAATGGTAACTTAAATTACTACCATTGGGTTTATTAAGTCTCCTTTTGAAATTATAAAGTACGGTTTTAAATTAGCCCCAATTCTTTAATCGGTTTGGGGTTAAGGTTTATAAATGATTTTTCAAGTTATATTATTATTTTATAAGGTATTTATAAATAAGAACTTGTTTATAAAAATGGGTTTTACTAAGTAAAAAGGTTTATTTAAAGTGATTTAAAAGGATGAGTTACAAAAGATATTTTATGAAGGATTTTTCTCAAAGAAGATTTATCAAAGTAGTTTTAAAATGGAGAAATGTTTTATAAATGATTTTAGAGGTTTTGCAAATTGACTTGTAGACTTATAAAAGTGTTTCATAAATTAATTTTGGAAATTTATAAAGATATTTAAATGTGAAGTGGGCTTTTAAAAGGGAACTTTTATAAAGGATAAGTGGATCGGTTCATAGTAAGTAATATTTTCAAAAAGAAATTTGAAAAGAATGAAACTTTTGTAAAGTTTGGTAAATATACTTATACCATTGAAATAAGTATATAAATGTTTGTCTAAGTACAAAAAGTATGTAAGAGGTTTGGAAATAGTGTTTTGTAAAGATCTTTTGATCGAATGTTTATAAAGTGGTTTTAATTAATTAAAGATTAATTAAATAAGGCTTAGTGGATTCCATATGGGATTAAATCCATTTTAGAATGTTTGTTTATTTGATAGTTAACTGACTATCAAAATCTGGACCAAAATGTAACTTTGGAAATATCTAGGAGAAACGCGGAAATTATATGGTGCAGTTACTACCTGTGGTGCTATAATGTACGTATAAATTCGTTTCGTTCTTCTAGGATAAATGATAAGGAAACATGTCCACTAACGGTTAGGAGATGATCTCTGCTCTTATCTTGTCTGTTTATTTCCTAAAGAACCGGGATAGAGTTTACCGGAAATTATCGAAATTTTTTCGAAGAGACCGAGATCGGATATGTTCTCCAAAAACCACTTTGATCCAACTCAAGCGTTTCAACTTGAAGACATATTGAAGAATAAGGAATCGAGGATAGAGCTTTGAAGGGCAAGGGCTATTTTCTATAAATCCTGGGAGGGATTCCCCGAAAAGGATGTAATAGAAGTAGTGCCTTCGGTTTCGTTCAGTCCCATAAAGAACTTGTATGGATGAATGTTAGCATTCAATTAATGCCTGGAGGGCAGTGTAGCATTCCAAATGGGAAGTGTTATATTAAGGTAAAACGTAGCTTCAAGCCTCATCAACCATGAAATGACAAAAATCGGGCATGCAGCCGGGCCATATGGGTCGCACCCATTTGGGTACGGTCATTCCAACTCTAGATCGGTTATTATCTACTCATGTATGCTTCGAGGCCCAAATAGTGGGGTGATCATATTAGGTACTACTAGTGAAGTAGTAGGCCAATCCTATGTGGCAGGGGTACAAGATGTTCTTGTCAAACCCTAGTGCATTTTATTTAGAGATGTACCTTCGAAAAGTAGTTCCTTACCTTGTCATAGTATGGAATACATTTTCCAATACGTGCCTTTATGGTTTTAGATGTACCCAACTATGTTGAAATGTGAGATGCAAGCATTTCATCTATATTCATATTTTACTTGAACCATTAGACATTATTGTAATATCACTGAGTTTTCTATAAAAGTGTTTTGGTTATCGTAAGGTAAAAACTCGTCCGTGTTTATGTGCACCGTGGTCTTACGAGATACCCTTGATTTTTAAAAGTGTTTTAAAAGAATAGTTCGGTTGTTTGAGTTTACTCACACCAGTCTCATGTCTGACCCGGAGTTTTATTTTATTTCCATAAAACTCTTGGGTGCTCAAATTTATATAGGCAGCCAAGTAGTTCAGGTTTTTCCTGGATGCATCTTGGAGGTGCTTGGAGCAGGAGGCTTCATCGACAGTTGGTTATTATCTTGTTACACTGTTTATATGTATATTTTATCAAATAGGCAAGGACAGTCTGTTATAGCTATTCTAGGATAGAATTTGTATTGGTATGACTCTGATGTATCATTTTGAAAATGACTTTATAAAGAATTATGTTGATTAATATATGTTATTCCATTGCGTTGTGATATTCTGGATTGTTTATTCTCTTCGTTTCTTCTATCTTCTTCTTTTTCCCAAAGGACTTGACTTTCAGAAACTTAAATGATGGGCACACGAATACAGTGGATGTATTAAGTATCGTCTCTAGGTGTAAGAAAGGCAGATCGTTACATTTGGTATCAGAGTGCAAGGTTAAGCGAGAACCTTAGCTTTGGTGGGGTAACTCATTAAAAGGTAAGGTAATGGAATGCATTATGATGAGTTCGAGTGTATATATATAAGAGTGTGTATTTGTTAGCGATATAAACTATTTTATATTGTGTTGTTTGATCTGTTGAGTGGCTTATGAGTTCTGGTCAACGCGCTTGATCAACGTTGTCGATAAGAATTCCTAAACACTTGAACAAGGCAAACTAACACAGCATTGTTTTGAAATTGGATAAATGAAATAATTTTACCCAGGATATATTTTATATATAAAGAATGATTTTCAAAATAGTATAGTATGGTATAGTTAGTTGAGGTGTTATTTGTTAAGAGATAATAACATTCTATTATTATCAATTAGGATTTTCTTAGTCATGCTTGTCCAATTGAGCATTGACTATTGTTAGTGTGTATAGGTAGCTTCCCCTTTTAAGATTTGGGGTGGGTAAATAGAAATAGGGAAAACATTGAAACAAATACCTTGGGAATTAAGTTTCACAATTTAACTATAAGGCGTTCGATGTAAATGTTGGGGTAAAAATTTATTTAATGAAAGATGTTTTAAAAAAAGAGTTAGACTATTTTGAAATAAATATTTGAAAAATGGTTTGATAAAACTTGATAGTATAAAAGGAGTTTACAAGAAGGTGTCTTTTAATTAAAAGAATTTAAGCTGAAAACTTGTAAACTTCAATACCGGGGCTTTTGGAAAATGTTTTAAGGTTTTGAAAGATAATAATATTATTATTTGAAAGCAATCTTGGTTCAAGAATAAAATTTTGGAGATGAAAATGTTAAGTGAGAAATATTTTTTTTGGATTGGTTTGGGAAAATGAATGTTAGCACCAAAATTGGTCACTAACCTCGTAGAAGAAGATTGTGAAGAGATATAAGTGATGAAATCAAATTAAACGGAGAAGACAGTGCTAATCTAAATACAGAAAGTAAGAACACCAAATTTATAGTGGTTCAGCGTAATTGCCTACGTCCACTTTGAGGTTAAACTTTATTGATCTTCTTTATAGTTGATTACAAATACAATTCGTGAATCAAATGCTTAAATGAAGTTGTTAAGTAGAGAAGATGAGTCTTGAAAATGGCAGAGTCTCCCCGGTGTTTTCTCTCCAAAAAAGGATCCATTTCACTGTGACCCTGCCCCTCTATTTATAGGCAAATATGGGCTGGACTCCCAAGTGGGCTGGATAGCCGAACGCTCAAGCCCCAGTGCAGTGGTTGCTGTATGCCGAACCAGGCGTGCCGAACGCTCTGCGCCGAACCATTCCTTCTATGCCGAACGGTATGTTGGTGTCGTGGTAAGTGTAGGACGGTTGTCTGTTGAGGCCGAACGTGCCTGTATCTCAAGCTCTTGAGCGAACGGCGTATGCATGCCGAACGATACCGGTATCCTGATTAGTTGTGCATGCTGAATGTCTTCTGTATGTCGAGTATTACGCCGAACACCATGGGATGCCGAGTACTTCTGTTGCCGAGTAGTCTCGACGCCGAGTGCTCTTTATGCCGAGCAGCCTTGATGCCGAGCAGCCTTGATGCCGAGCAGTCTTGATGCCGAGCAGTCGTGTATGCCGAGCAGCCTTGATGCCGAGCAGTCTTGATGCCGAGCAGTCTTGTATGCCGAGCAGCCTTGATGCCGAGCAGTCGTGTATGCCGAGCAGCCTTGATGCCGAGCATTGGTTGACGTTGAGTGCCGGTTGACGCCGAACACTGCTGAGTACTACGCCGAACATTACTGGACGCCGGACACTATGGATGCCGAGTACTACGCCGAGTACTCATGGATGACAGTTGCTTCGCCGAACACTCCTGGATGGCAAGTGCTTCACCGAACACTCCTAGATGCCGGACACTCCTGGATGCCGGACACTCTCTGATGCCGAGCACTTATTGCCGAGTACTAGTTGCCTGGTCAAATCCCCAGGAAACACTTGCCCCCCAAAGTGTATTGCGTGGCCGAACGTGATGCGCTTTGAATCTGGTACAATCTACCTCGGAGGTACCTTCTCGAGAATGCTAGCGAAGGTGGTGCAAGACGAACGAGGTTGGGATGCCGAATGATACGTCTGAAGCCGAACGTACCTAGCGTGCCGAACGTCTCTCCGGTACGATGCCGAACACTCCGGTATTGACCGGCTCTACCGGGTATAGCCTCTTCGACTTCTAGCTCCCTCTATATAACCGGGTCCTTCGCGTCCCTTTTCCTTTACTTTTTCGTTTCCGTCATTCTTCCAAGATTTCTAACCTTCTCCAGTCGAACAGATTTGCAACTTGAACACTCCTTCTTAGACTCCTAACTGCAATCTAGGTACTACCGCTCCTCGTATAACTTGAATATGTTTCAAATGAGTCAAGTGTGTTCTGTATAAAGCTTTCGAGTAGGTTGTTCCCCTTGCCGAACGATAATGTGAGGCGAGGAGGATGGATTTGAGGCGTTTGCAAATATGTGGCTATTGTATTTAGCTCCATCGCGTCGAACCACAGCCAAAAAATGAAGGAACAAGGGAAACGTTGGAGGTGGTAAGGGTGTTGGATGGCATAGTTATGGTTCGGCGTACGTTGTCGTGCGCCGAACGATAGCGAATAGTATCTCGTCTTAATGAGGCTGAATACTCGTTAGAGTGCTGAACGACAACTTAGCCGAAGGGACTAAAGACGAACACTTACAAAAGTGCCGAACGATAACTCAGCCGAACAACCACTTAGCCCAACGATAACTCAGCCGAACGACAACTTAGCCGAACGAACTAAAGACGGTCACTTAAACACAATGCCGAACGATAACTCAGCCGAACAAAAACTTAGCTGACCAAAACCCAAGCCGAGCATTCTTAGATGCCGAACAGTATTGAGGCCGAACAATACTATTGCCGAACAGAACCTAGGACGAACAATTCCAATGCCGAACAACATTTAAATGCCGAACAAACACATACATGTCGAACGGAACTTAGGTCGAACAGTCTCAATGCCGAACAAACACATACATGCCGAACAGAACTTAGGTTGAACAATGTCAATGCCGAACAACATTCAAATGCCGAACAAACACATACATGTCGAACAACATAAACGTCAAACTACACTTAGGCCGGTCACTTTATAAATCATATGCTTTCTGAATCTGGAACTGTAATCACCTCAAGGCGAGCTTTTTGAGACGGTCAGCGATGACGGTCTTCGAAGGCGATGATTCGAAGCTAATTATTATATCTTTAAAACCTTTAGATTCTTATTGCCTGTACACAATTGCTTGCATTAGTTCACACACCACACGGGGGGGGGAAAATCGTGTTGCTAATTCTAACGTTCAACGTTTTTTAAGTATAGCTTTCTCAAGCATTTAGCCAGGTTCATTATTTATTCGGGATGTTGAGAAAATCTAGTTCTGCCACCATATCTGACAGGCCTGGGCCGTCAGCAAGGCAAGGAGCCGCTGATTCTTCTAACCCGTCAATTTCTCCCGCTCATAATTTGGCGCCTGACGCTCTGGAGGCAACCATCTTACTAGACAATCCGATCGATTCTCAAGCTTCGAAGATCAACGAAGCTGCCCTGAGGCGGATATGCTCTATTCACGGGATTCCTTTCGCCGACGTGTTAGTCCCTTCGAGACACGATCGCCCTCACCTGCCCCCAGTCGGGTACACTACCTGCAACAAGTTCATGTGTTGGATGGGCAGCGTGCCTCCCTTCAACTTATTTCTTCGGGACGTTCTGCAGTACATAGACATGGCTCCATCGCAACTGCACCCGAACGGTCATGCGTTTCTATATGGGACTTACTTACTTTTCATGGCCGTCTTCTCCAGACCTCCAACCCTCGGTGATATCCGATATATTTATATGTTCAAGAGACGGAAAGATAGCCCTTCCTTTATGTTCCTCGAGCCATACCACAAGTGCCATATCTTGACAGGGGCCTGCAGCAAATTCGCCCTGTACAAACAGGAATGGTTCTATGTGCGCTGCCCGTCTGGTTTCACTAGGAGATGGGTTGAAGGCAGTAAGTCTCGCTGCCGAATCGCTATTCGTATTTAATTGGAGTCATGCTTTTCCTGACTCTTCATTTCATCTTTTCAGGCATCAACCCGCGTCCGGAAGGCCGAGGATATTCTGAGGCCGTTGAAGCCATTAGAGCTCTTCCTACTGAGGATCGAGACATCCGGACTATCATTTCAAATGAATCGCTGTCGGGGTTTGGCTTGCTAGCCCCTGGTCGTCGGATCAGCCTTCCAGAAGGTGTCACTATTCCCAAGCCTTCGTCTGGTAAAGGGAAAAAGCAGGCCGGACCGTCGTCGCGCCGCACTCTCGATATGCACGGAGAAAGCGAGCGTAGAGAGGATGTTGCTCCCGAGACTCAGGGCGAGAACGTGGGTCCCGCTTGGAATCCGGCAATCGAAGTTCAGGATATTGAGACATCATCCTCCCCTTCGAAGGGAAAAAAGAAGCTGAAATATACGGTTCAAAAGGAGAAAGTTGGTGGCACCTCAAAATCTACGCCTATCCCTCCTGAGAAAGAGGCTTCTTCGCAGCATCTGGAAAGTTCTCTGAGGGGTCTGTCCAACTTGTCCATCCCCGATGATTTACTTAATTACGGATTCGATGATCCTGAAGCTCTCAAATTCTCTTCGCCCGCTAGAGGCAATGTAGGAGTTCAACTCCCGGCTCAAGGAGACAATACTCCGATTAGCAAAGATAAACGAACGGGTCCGTCGGGGGGAACACTAGGACACACACGCACATGCGCATTCCATAATATACTTTAAGTCTTTTTAATTCGTGAATTCTCCTTAACTCGTTGTTATCTCCATTCTTTGCAGGTGATATGGGCCGCTCACACGGACTTGATCACCTTCAGGGGTCTTCTATATTCCATCACTCCGGACGGGATTCCGGTTCAGGCAGACGCAGGGACCGAGGTGATTATGAAGATAGGGACAATCATCCTCGCGAGTTGTCTCACCGCAAGAAAGCACACTCTCAATCTTCCCAGTCCCGCGATCTTCCTCCTCCAACTGAGCCGGATAAAGAGAAGTCTTTGCAGAAGGGTTATCAGTCTGATGCTGCTCGAGAACAACATTCCAGTTCATCGAGTACGAGGCAAGTTCGAGAGCAACGTAAAAGAACGGAATTCTCTAAGCCTCCTCCTCCTATTCCTACCGTGGACCCAACTGTTGCGGAAAAGATGGTCGACCTTAAGGCCAAGTTTCCGAAAATCTATTTTGACGGCTTGAAATTCCTCCCAGCCATCCATCACATTCCTGGGCACGTGAAGCAAAGTGCCATTGCCTGCAACAATGACGTCTATGTTCAACATGACGCATTCGTGCACTTGGTGGAGAAGATCTCGGAAGTATCTGTCGAGCGTCAACACGAGATTGACCGTCTGAATCTGGAGGCTGACAGCGATAAGAAAATCATCAAACTTCAAGACGAAGAGCTCGCTTCGTATAAGTCAAAGCTAGAAGCCGCTGAACAAGGTGCGAAAGATACTGCTGAGGCAGTTACTCGCTTAGAGGCGGCTCACAAAAAGGAGCTTGACGAAGCAGTTCAGCGCAGCGGCGCCCTTGCCCTAGAAAAAGACTTTGTCCAAAAAGAAAGGGACGCGCTCGCTACTCAAGTCAAAGAGCTAAAAGAACAACTCTCCAAGGAGAAAGAAGACAAAATAGCTGCTCAGGAAGAATCACAGCGATATTGTGATGAGATTGTTGCTACCCGACTCCTGAAGACAAAGCTCGACAACGAACTTGCCGGGGTCGAGAAAATGAAGGATGAGGCCCGTGAGGAGGGCAAAAGAATGGCTGTGGAGGAGCTTGATTCTCGCCTTGAGGCGGCCGCAGAGGCCGGCAGGGAAGAGGTCAAAAGTATGTTTGACCCGTTGATCGCCGAGTACGGAGCCCGCGTCCTTATGCACCGTGACTTAACATTCTTGGGCGACGGCTACCTCGAATCCCTGGCTGAGGCATGGGAAACTCTGATAAAGATCAGGAAAGTCGAGTCGGGCCCCGAAGAGGTCGACGAGGATGCATTGGTGTAGGAGTTCTTGAGGGGGAATGAGCCATCGGACTTATCCGCAGCATTGGCTCTTTATGGCAAAGGCTCTTCCCCTTCGAAAGAGAAGAACGACGAGGCCGGCCCGTCAGAGGCCGACGCTACTACTCCTCACATCGCCGCTCCTTATGCTGCTCAATCGGCCGGTCGATCGACGCTTGATCCATTCGAGCAGCACGCCAGTTATGATCCCGAAGATCCCGGGCTCGGCGTTCATGTGCTGTCACCTATCCTGGAGGGTGAAACCCCACGCGCCACCGATAGCCAACCGGATCCTGGTAGGAAATTCTTCTTTCTCTAGAAGTCGAAGAGATCCCGTCATTTTTCAGCAATGGTTATTCGTTCTAATGCCCATTTCTTATATTTTCGTGCAGGTTGTTCTGACGCCGAGCCAACTCCGAGGAGCGATGACGCCAAGGAGGAAGCAGGGAAAACAAGCGACGTTGCTCATGCAGGGGTAACTCCTGGTCCCGATGCCCAAGTGATCGGGGCGCTTGATGATGACAAACTTGATACTTCGTCTCCTGTCGAAGGAAGCGATGAAATTAAAATCACTGGCGCCTCTGAGCATACTTCAGAGATGAGCATGAAGGACCGTCTTGCCGATGAGGAGAAGAGAAAAGTCAAAGTCAAAGTCGAGTCTGAAATACTGGAACTCACTGACCCGCGGAACAGACCTTTGAAAATCATTCTCCCGGGCAGGTCCAAACCACTAGATGTTCCGTCTCCTACTCCTGACTCCGTTTCTCTAGCAAGCAAAAAGTCCAAGAAAAAACGTGAGGGAGAGGAGTCGTCGGAAACATCAAAGGAAGAAAAAAGAAGAAGTCGAAGAAATAATCGATACACTCGTTCAACGAGTTTTTTGCTTAAGTCCTGTAATTGCTTTTATCTTTCACAACTTGCAGTTTGTATAGAGAGGTCTGAATTTTGTAGGAGTGATCATGTATCCCCATTTTGGACTTATCGAATAAAATTTTAGTTTCTTTATTGCTTGAATGATTCTCTTGTCTTTCTTTGGTTTGTTGACTAATTGTAGCCATAACTCAAGTTCTTATGAGTTGCATTATCTCCCGGTCCATTCTTGTGCTATTCAAACATTTTTGGACATGGCGTGCCTCCCGTCCCACATCTTTTGAGTACTTGGACTTCTTGCTGACTCTGTGCCCCGGGGACTTGGAGGCTTGAAATAGTTTCTACTCTAGTCCGCGCCCTGGGGACTTAGAGTACCCCGATCCGCGCTCTGGGGATCCAGAGATTTGGAATCGTTTATGCTCTAGTCCGCGCTCTGGGGACTTAGAGTACTCCGATCCGCGCTCTGGGGATTCAGAGTTTTGGAATCGTTTATACTCTAGTCCGCGCTCTGGGGACTTAGAGTACTCCGATCCGCGCTCTGGGGATTCGGAGATTTGGAATCGTTTATACTCTAGTCCGCGCTCTGGGGACTTAGAGTACTCTGATCCGCGCTCTGGGGATTCGGAGATTTGGAATCGTTTATACTCTAGTCCGCGCTCTGGGGACTTAGAGTACTCCGATCCGCGCTCTGGGGATTCGGAGATTTGGAATCGTTTATACTCTAGTCCGCGCTCTAGGGACTTAGAGTACTCCGATCCGCGCTCTGGGGATTCGGAGTTTTGGAATCGTTTATACTCTAGTCCGCGCTCTGGGGACTTAGAGTACTCCGATCCGCGCTCTGGGGATTCGGAGATTTGGAATCGTTTATACTCTAGTCCGCGCTCTGGGGACTTAGAGTACTCCGATCCGCGCTCTGGGGATTCGGAGATTTGGAATCGTTTATACTCTAGTCCGCGCTCTAGGGACTTAGAGTACTCCGATCCGCGCTCTGGGGATTCAGAGATTTGGAATCGTTTATACTCTAGTCCGCGCTCTGGGGACTTAGAGTACTCCGATCTGCGCTCTGGGGATTCGGAGATTTGGAATCGTTCGTACGAGTCTGTATGTCGTGCAGGATAACGTAATTTATCATCCAATTAAGAGATATAGAAACTTCATAGAAAATGTGGCTTCAAGCCTTTATTAATGAAAATCAACTAAATTGCTTGATTACAACTTTAAAAGGAAACTAAGTCATTACTGAATGGAAACATGCAGGAAACAACAGTGCCTACAACAAGAAAGGAAAACATGCTAAATGTAATAGTGCCGCAAATGTTCACTGTTCCATGCTCGGGGGAGTGTCGTGCCATCAACGGTTGCTAGCTTGAATGTTCCTTCTCCAAGCTTCCGTTCAATGGCGTATGGACCTTCCCAACTGGGATTCATGCGTGATGGTACCAGGAAGACTCGTTTCAGAACGAGATCTCCCACATCAAAGATTCTTGGGCGGACTCTGTCGTTGTAGTAACGCTTGACTCGATGTCTGTGCGCCGCCGCCCTTAATTCAGCTTCTTCCCGCTTTTCGTCGATGTAGTCCAGTGATTCCAGCAAGAGGTTTTGGTTCGTCTTGGGATCATAGTATGTCACTCGGTGCGATGGAACTTCAAGCTCAACGGGTATAACGGCTTTAGAGCCGTATGCCAAGGCGAACGGAGTGTGGCCGGTCGCGGACTTGTGGGTAGTTCTATACGCCCATAATGCTATCGGGAGCTCATCTACCCACTTGCCTCCAACCTTCTCCAGACGCTTCTTCAATATGGACTTGATTATTTTGTTAACGGCCTCGACTTGTCCGTTAGCTTTTGGGTGCGCAACAGCGGCGAACTTTTTCTCGATGCCGTACTTCAAACAGAACTCTTTGAACTCTCTACTTTCAAATTGCGTTCCGTTGTCCGTAATGATGGTGCGTGGAAGGCCAAAGCGGCATATAATGTTTCGTACAACGAAGTTAATGACCTTCTTAGAGGTGATAGTGGCCAAAGGTTCTGCCTCAGCCCATTTCGTGAAATAGTCGACTACAACTATTGCATATTTCGCACCACCTTTGGATAAAGGCAAAGAGCCGATTATGTCGATTCCCCAGATCGCAAATGGCCAGGGACTGATCATTTGTGTGAGTTCCGTTGATGGAGCCCTCGGGATTTTTGCATATCTTTGACATTTGTCGCATTTTCTTGCGTAGTTCGCGGCATCCCGGTTTACGGTGGGCCAGTAATATCCATAGCGGAGGATCTTCTTTGCTAGCGTTTGCCCCCCAGTATGGTCGCCGCATTCCCCTTCGTGAACTTCCCTCAAGACTTGCTTTGTTTCATCATGAGCGATGCACCGTAATAATGGGACTGAGAATCCTTTTCGATACATGGATCCACCCTGCATTACGTACCGCGCAGCCTTTCGAAGGACCCGTCGTCTTTCGGTTCTTTTTTCTGGTAAAGCCCCGGTTGTCAGGTACAGTTTGAATGGGGTTATCCACGACTCCTTCTCGATTTCTGTTCCCAACACGTGATCGACTTTCATTTCGTCTATGCTCGGGGCATGCAAGACTTCGACGGGATACAATCCCATTTGTTGCGCATCGTCCGTGCTTGCGAATTTAGCCAATAAGTCGGCTTCTTTGTTCTGTTCGCGTGGGATATGTGAGTGTCATAACGCTCAAGATTTGATAGTAGCTCTTGGACCTGAATGAGGTACGGAGCTAGCCTTCGTCCCTTTGCTTGGTAGTCTCCCCGTACCTGGTAAACCACCAACTGCGAGTCACAAAAGATTTCGACTGATTCGATCCCGAGTTCCCTGATGAGCTTCAAGCCAGCGATTAGTGCTTCATATTCAGCTTCGTTATTTGTAGCCGGGAAATCGAGCTTCAGGGCATAACAGATCGATCGGTTTTCCGGAGTTACAAGAACTACGCCCGCGCCGGAGCAACGGTCGTTTGATGCACCGTCAGTGTATAATTTCCATCGAACGGGGGGAATGATGCCGTGATCGTCCGGTTTGGTGGGTATGGTAAATTCAGCGATGAAGTCTGCTAACGCTTGCCCTCGGATGGCTCTTCGTGGTAAGTACGCGATATCGAATTGGCTCAACTCGATGTTCCATTTTAGCAATCTTCCAGAAGTTTCCGGTCGTTGGAGTACCTGCCTCAGGGGTTGATCGGTATAAACACCGATTGAATGCGCTTGAAAGTATGGGCGCAGCTTGCGTGATGCAATCACCAAGCAGTAAGCCAATTTCTCGATTTTAGGGTAATTCTTTTCTGCCCCCGTTAAACGCTTGCTAACATAATATACCGGCTTCTGGACTCGATCCTCCTCACGAACCAAAGCTGCGCTTATCGCGTGAGGGGATATAGCCAAGTAAACGTACAACATCTCATGGTCAACCGGTTTTGATAGCATTGGTGGGCTTTCCAGATGCCTTACCAGATTCCGGAACGCTTCCTCACAGCTAGACGTCCATTCAAAATTTCTCTTTCCTTTCTTTATTATGTCAAAGAACGGGATGCACTTGTCAGTTGCCTTGGATATAAATCGACTCAGCGCAGCTACTTTTCCGCTCAAGCTCTGTACCTGCTTTATAGTCCTGGGCGCTTGTACATCTCGAATAGCTTGGATCTTTTCTGGGTTGGCTTCGATTCCCCTAGCATTGACGATGAATCCCAAAAACTTCCCTGATGCAACGCCGAATGAACACTTCAACGGGTTGATCTTCATGCCGTAAAACCTGAGTATGTCGAACATTTCAGCCAAGTCTTAAATGTGGTCGTTTGACCGTCGTGACTTCACGAGCATGTCATCCACATAGACTTCCATGGTTCTACCCAGCTGGTCCTTGAACATTCGATTCACCAGACGTTGGTAAGTTGCTCCAGCATTCTTCAATCCAAAGGGCATCACTACATAGCAATACAGCCCGACATTTGTAACGAAGCTGGTGTGTTCTTGGTCCGGAATATGCATTGGGATTTGGTTGTATCCTGAGTACGCATCCATGAATGACAGTAACTCGTGTCCTGCGGTGGAATCGACCAACTGATCGATCCTAGGCAACGGGAAACTGTCCTTAGGGCATGCTTTGTTCAAGTCGGAATAATCTACGCAAGTCCTCCATTTCCCATTCGCCTTCTTTACTAGCACGGGGTTGGAGACCCATTCCGGGTAGAGGGCATCGCGGACGAACCCATTTGCTTTGAGTTTGTCCACCTCCTCTCCAAGAGCGGCGGACCTCTCCGGATCCATTCCTCTCCTTTTTTGCTTGACTGGGACGTATTTCGGGTCTATGTTCAACATATGACTCGTGATGGCGGGAGAAATCCCACACATATCAGAATGCGTCCAGGCGAAAACATCAAGGTTCACCCGGAGGAAGTCGCTAAGGTCTTCAGTCATTGCGGGGCCTAGCTGTGATCCGATCTTCAGTATTCGCGAAGGGTCGTCACGGCTAACTGAAATGTCAACAGTTAATTCAGCCGGTGCCGCCTTCTCTTCCCTGGGTTTCTCATCGTCGTCTCTCGGATCTATATCTCCGTAGATCCGAGAACTATGCCCTAGCCAGGGCTCGGGCACTACTTGTCAATTATCCGTATTGAGGATGCGGACAGGATCGTCCGCAACCTTTCCTTTCTCCCTCCGGTGGGCCTCTCGGAGCTCGGCCACATAACAGGAACGACCAGCTGCTTGATCGCCGTGAACAACGCCTACTCCTTTGTCAGTCGGGAACTTCAAAGTTAAACACCATGGGGCTAACGCTGCCCTAAACTCCGCCAGGGCTGGCCGGCCCAAGAAAACGTTATATGGAGAGCCCACATCCAAAACTACAAAGGGTAGAATTCGCACTCTCCGACGCTCGCCTTGTCCCATTTCAACTGGTAACTCGACATATCCCACTGCATCAGTTGCAGCGCCGTTAAAGCCGTGGATACGGGCTTTGGATGGTTTCAAGTCTTTTGTTTCTAGCTTCATTTGATCGTAGGCCTTCTTGAAGATGATGTTGACTGAACTTCCAGAATCGATCAGAATTCTTTTTACGTATGCTGGTCCGATCGTTGCAGATATGACCATGGGGTCGATGGTCGGAGCCTCTACCTGATCAGCGTCTCTGCTTCTGAACACAATATCGTCTGTCATTACGCGCTGTTGCTTAGCAGGGGCTCCGTCCTCCATGTTCGAACAACACTCAAAATCTGCATGCTTCAAGGAACTTGCATATCGCTCCATCTCCTGCCAATTCTTATCCGCGGGGTGAGGCCCGCCGATAATTGTATTTATGACCAGCCTACCAACGGTCCGGGCAGGCTCCTCGGGATGACGTGGAGCCGGTGCATGACCTAGGTTCGACGTTCCCTGTCCTCCTTCTTGTGGATCCTTCACAAATTCTTGCAATTTCTTCTGCCTGATCAACTTCTCGATAGCGTCGTGCAAGTGTCTACATTCTTCCGTATTGTGTCCATAAGTCTCATGGAAGCGACAATATTTCCCGGTCCGCTTCTGTTCTTCAGTTGATTCTTTTGGACGTGGTTTTCTGTACTGAAAAGTATTGCAGTGATAGGTAAATGTTTTCAAGTGGGGCGTTTAGCAGAGTGTACTCGCTGTAGCTTGGAATTCTCGACTTCCACTTTCCTGCTTCTTTCCTTTTCCCTTGGCTTCTTCCTCCGGACTCCTTGGGTTGCCCAGGCTTGTTCTGGACATTGACTTGGACCTTTCCCGAGCTGTCTCCGGATTGCTTCACAGCAATGTTGCTCTTTATTGACTCTTGGACAGGTCCTGGCGCCTTATCTCGTCGTACCCACCTAGCTTCCTCTCTTCTTATGAACTGGTGTGCCTTAGAGTAGAAACGCTCTAGCGTAGCTGGAGGTTTTCCTGCCAGCCAGTCTCCAAACTCAGAGTCTGGATCCACACCTCTCATCACAGCCATCAGAATTGCATGGTCATTTGGGTTACTGACTTCAGTTGCTGCTACGTGGAATCTTTGCAAGTATTCCTTCAACGATTCCCCAGGGTTTTGGATTACACTTGACAGAGACATCACGTCTTTTGGGCGCGTAGTGTGTATCCTGAACTGCTCAATAAACTTCTTTGCCAACTCCTCGAAATTTGATACGGATCGCGGAGGAAGTCGGGTGAACCACATAGTAGCGATCCCAGACAGAGTAATCGGAAAACACCTACACTTGGTGGCATCATTCGATCTGGCTGAATCCATCATCCATTCGTACCTCATGACATGTTGTCTAGGGTCAGTTTTTCCTTCATATGCAGGAATAGTAGGCATACTAAACTTCCTGGGGTACGCCGCTTGCAACACAACATCCGTAAACGGAGTATGACTTCTTGACACTCCCCAGTCATCATTTGATAAGCCCTGATTCTCTTTCATCAATTGCCTGATCATGGCTGTCAGATCGGGTGTCTGTATGGAAGGCGGAAGGTTGGAGTCTGTTCTACGCGCCTGTCTATGCTGATGCCTCCTCTCTTGGCGATCTGCCAATCGTGCATCTTGAGGTTCGACATCGTTAGCATTTTGATGATCTGGGCCTCTATCTTCCATCTGTATCCCGGTCCTGAAGCTTCCAGCTCTTGCTTGGTCGCGGTCTCCAGCTGTTCGAACAGCAGCATCTGCTCGCGCAGCATCAGTCTTACGGCGTCTGCGCTTGGAAGGTTCATCAGAGGAAGTTGAGCTGTCAGATGAGGAGTAAGCAGCGGGATTGCCCCCAGCATTCTGTTGCTGCTGTTGAGTGAGTTGTGCCATCAGGTTGGCATTAGCTTGCATCTGTTCTCCTAGTTGTCTCCTGCTTTCCCTAAGTTCTCTCATCAAGTCATTGAACTCTACTCTGGTGACAACTGGAGTCTGTTCTTCAGCGGCAATCCCTGCACTCGGGATCGCTGGTTGATTGCTAGGTCCTGCTTGTTGCACACTAGCAGTCTCGCGGGCATCCGCATTATGAGAAGCTGACCTGGTACGTGGTCTTGCCATTGTAGAGTTATTGGTATGAACTCTGAGTAGAATCAACGGATGTCCTATCAGTGAGTCGGATCTTCTTCGGGGGATTTGTTCAATCCAGTAGCTTCAAAGCAGATCCTTGAGGTCTGAGAATTCGACTCTCAATGAAAGCACCAAAGTGTTAGCACCAAAATTGGTCACTAACCTCGTAGAAGAAGATTGTGAAGAGATATAAGTGATGAAATCAAATTAAACGGAGAAGACAGTGCTAATCTAAATACAGAAAGTAAGAACACCAAATTTATAGTGGTTCAGCGTAATTGCCTACGTCCACTTTGAGGTTAAACTTTATTGATCTTCTTTATAGTTGATTACAAATACAATTCGTGAATCAAATGCTTAAATGAAGTTGTTAAGTAGAGAAGATGAGTCTTGAAAATGGTAGAGTCTCCCCGGTGTTTTCTCTCCAAAAAAGGATCCATTTCACTGTGACCCTGCCCCTCTATTTATAGGCACATATGGGCTGGACTCCCAAGTGGGCTGGATAGCCGAACGCTCAAGCCCCAGTGCAGTGGTTGCTGTATGCCGAACCAGGCGTGCCGAACGCTCTGCGCCGAACCATTCCTTCTATGCCGAACGGTATGTTGGTGTCGTGGGAAGTGTAGGACGGTTGTCTGTTGAGGCCGAACGTGCCTCTATCTCAAGCTCTTGAGCGAACGTCGTATGCATGCCGAACGATACCGGTATCCTGATTAGTTGTGCATGCTGAATGTCTTCTGTATGTTGAGTATTACGCCGAACACCATGGGATGCCGAGTGCTCCTGTTGCCGAGTAGTCTCGACGCCGAGTGCTCTTTATGCCGAGCAGCCTTGATGCCGAGCAGTCTTGATGCCGAGCAGTCGTGTATGTCGAGCAGCCTTGATGCCGAGCAGTCTTGATGCCGAGCAGCCTTGTATGCCGAGCAGCCTTGATGCCGAGCAGTCGTGTATGCCGAGCAGCCTTGATGCCGAGCATTGGTTGACGTTGAGTGCCGGTTGACGCCGAACACTGCTGAGTACTACGCCGAACATTACTGGACGCCGGACACTATGGATGCCGAGTACTACGCCGAGTACTCATGGATGACAGTTGCTTTGCCGAACACTCCTGGATGGCAAGTGCTTCGCCGAACACTCCTAGATGCCGGACACTTCTGGATGCCGGACACTCTCTGATGCCGAGCACTTATTGCCGAGTACTAGTTGCCTGGTCAAATCCCCAGGAAACAATGAATCTTGATTGTTTTGTGATGATCTAGATAATCTTCTAAATGACAATCGGATGTTTGCCTAGGCGAACGCTGTGGGATACTTAGTAAATTATTCCCTTTATCATTGTATAATTGAAAAAAGTTCAAACCCGGACGAGCCTAAAGCAAGTTGGTGATAAATGTTTTGTCGGAAAAATGGAATGTATTGTTTCAAAAATAGGATTTTGAAATAAAAGTGATATTCGTAAGTTAACTAGTTCGAGTGGCTCAAAAAACAACTTAAATTTGGGATACTTAGTAAATTAACATTTAGTCCTTTTATTATTTGATGTTTGAATGTTTGAATCGATGATTGGATGTTTTAATAACTGATGTTTGAATGTTTGAATCGATAATTGTTGGAGGAGGTATGTAAGTTGAATGGTATGAAAAAATATTAAGTCTTTTTATTATTTAGACAATCAATAGTCTATAGCCAAGCCCGGTTCCAGAGCTAGGCCAGCCAGACGGCCGTCAAGAGCAACCTTCCGGATGGGGGCAACAAGGTGGAGGAAAATAGGAGGTCTCAAGAATTTAGTATTTAATGAATATTACTTTACATAGTATTTGAACGCATTGCTGGTGTAGTGAAAGCGAGCAAACCTTCTTGCATGGAGGTGTAGGTTCAATTTCCATCAAAGTAAAAAAATTTATTAGGACAACCCATGCTTCAGTTTCGATGTAATGTTTTTCAAAATTTCCAGTTGTCTTGGGCAACCCGTTCAGTTGAACCAGCCCTGTCTATAGCTATCAATGCGAACAACAATTGATCTATCCATAACAAAAAAATTTGTTTAGTAATAAAAATGTACGGCAATAACAGTAATTGCAAAATCTGACGGTAACCGTTAGCATAATGATTGAAACCAAAAGGAATAACCGCTTTTACTACAATTACATATGCTAAATCGAGAATATATCCAGCTTGACATTGTAGTTTAAACTATATGGGTTATGGTTGCACTTTGCGTAGTAGAAATAATCTCTTGCTTCACAGCCCAGGTTTATCCATTAATATTACATAATACATACCTTGCAAATTACATACCATATAAATTGGGCCGTTGAACTTTCAAAAACATTAAAGGACTTCATACTAACGATGTGGTTGGGCCTGTTGGGCTTTAATCGCTTGCTTCTGAAGACATGGAGGTGCGTCCTGTTATTTTCTTCAGAATTTTCAAAACTAAGACCAAGAAAATTATGATAGTTGTTTACGTTGGCTTACCTTGATTCTAAGTTTGAATACTAAAATTTTTGAATTTTTATATTTGAATCTGGATATGAAAATTTATCTACTTGAAATTTTGAGTTTTGACTTTGAATTTGAAGTTTTGAAATTTAGAAATTGAATTTAACAATATAAAATTTTGAATTTGAAATTTAAAAACTCGAATCTTCTGTATATTGTTTCGAAAATTCCAAAAGCAAAAGTCAAACATTAAGGCCCTGATTGGTTTGTAGTTTTTAGTTTTGTGTTTTCGTCTAAACAAAAATACGCACGTCGTATGTATTGTTGGAAAACAAATAATTTTGAAAAATAAAATTAACCTGTAAAATAGAAAATAATTATATTTTGTTTTACATATTCTAGATAACAAAAGCATGGAGAACAATCCAACTCCTCCGTTGTCCGATGATTGGCAGAATGGCTAAGAATTATAAATCTTCTTCTCTTGTTTCTCAGTATTTCGTAGTGAAAGTTGAAAACACAAAACCCAAAACCGAAATGAAACCAAACGAGGCCTAAATTTTTTAATTTTTATTTTTAACAATCCGATACTAATTTAAATCATTTAATGGATCGAATAAGTGATTTATATATTTAGAGCATCCCCAACAAGGGGTTGGATGAGCCCAATTTTGGACTCTCCACTAACTGCCAAGGTCGCCAAGGCAGTCAGTGGTTTACCTGACGTTAATAATGTCGGTTAGTTATCTGGCATTATTAATGCCGGGTAAACCACTAAAAACGGTAAGATCATTCTTATCATTGCATCTTATTAGGCATTAATAATATCAGATAAGAAAGGGTAATTATTTGTTACTGTTGCAAAGTTTATTATATATATCCAACCAATTTTTTATCAACTCATACCAAAATCTTCGCCTTCCTCTCTTACTCTATACAAACACAGTAATATCCGCAAAAAATGTCCAACAATCAAAGAGGAAAAAACCGATGTCCTCTCTAGTCCAACGATTTCAAGAATATAATCAAAATTATAATGCTTATGACAATTCGCTGCCAAATCAACAAAGTAATCAGAATTATCAATATGCATCCAAATATCGTTCACAACAACAAGCGCAACATATCAGTCAAGGCTACAACAATCAGTTTAGCAACCAATACTCAAATAGCAATCCAAGATATCAATTACCAAATTTTAAAGGCGGCATGCGAGATAATTTCACACAGACGAACAACTCTAGCAGAAATTTAAATTCTAATTTCAAAGGAGTTGACGGTGGATTTAATCAAAATCGAAATGATTATGGAGAATTTGCTGAAGAGGAAATCTTGTAGGATAGAAACAATGATTTCATTCAACAATCCCATTTGAATCAAATAATGGCAAATCCAGGAGGAATCAACATAAACGAGTTCCCAATACCAGAAGTAATTGTAATTCCAGCATCTAAAAGTGCTGCTTCTACACAACGGAAATGGTCAAAAGACGAACAAGAGGAACTTGCTATTTGTTGGCTACAATGTTCTATTGATGAACAGAAAGATACATTGCAATCTGAATTTGCTTTTTGGGCATCTATTGCAAACCTTTTTCATGCTCGTCTACTAAATAATATTCATAGAACTGTTATAACACCCATAAAATGAACCATAAATAAATAAAGTAAATTACATTAAACGTGATAAGGTTAAAAATGGAAATTTTATAAAAGTTGGAATTTGACTATGAAATTTATACCATTGCGTTCGTGGTGAAATTCTGATTAATTTTCATATATAATATGCTGAAAACGGAGCTCGAACGAAGAAGTTATAAGCGTTTGAAGTTTTCAGATTTAAAATAATATGAAAAGGATTCAAATAAATAATTAATTCACTAATTTGAAATTTATTGTTAACTGTGATTAGACTTGAGGGTTAAGTAACGTTAAAAATTAACAATTAATGTTAAAAGTAAATTAGGGCATGAAATCAATAAATAATCAAGCAACGTTAAAATAAAATAAATACATTCCCAAAATAAGGGAAGTAGTCGACCCAGCACTTCAAGGGGTCGATGGCTTGAAGCATGGGGGTCAACCACTTCCTTGTTGTGGAGCCTATTTTGATAAGTTGTACGTTCCAGATTTATCCATTTTTAATCTATTATCATTCAACGGTTCTTGTGCGTTTTCAACCACTATAAATTAGACGCTAGATCTTTCACTTTTATCCACAAATATTTTGGGAACAATAGCGAAACTCTGTTATTGTTATCTCTCCAAATTAGATTCAGAAAATCCGTAGAGAATTCAAGTAAGAATTCAATCTATTTTCTATTTATTTCTTCCTCCTCCAACCTATTCTTATTCTATTCTTTTCCAACTATTCTGAATCTAATAAATGTATATACCTCTTCCCTATTGTGTGTGTGTGCATATATCAAAAGAGATAGATTTTGGAAGAGATCGTGAGGCATGCAAATCCAAGGAAGGCAAAGCTAAGGCTATTCTTTGAGTGGAAACCTTAGTATTTCTTTTCAGCAATTGTTTAGTGTATGTTCTTTTGGATTTGAATATGCCTTAGGGATTTTGAGATTTCAAAAATATGATAAATAAAATCCTCTAAAATTCCTTTTAATTCAACATGTCAATTTTATGTTGAGGTTCCCAGTTATTTACATTAATTTGATGGAATTTGTTTCGTTTATGCAATTTTTGATAATTTCGTTGTCTATTTCACTTCTTCTTCTTTGGGTCAAATTGTGATTCTTCAATAAAATAAGGGGTTTATATTATAAACATAGTATACAACACTTATTCTTATCTATTTCTTCGTAAAAGAGGAGTTGAATAGAATATGAGGTTTAGATTGCAATTCTTATTGTTTAAGATATTCTATTGAATTAGTGTAATAAATTAAGTTTCTATTTTATTTACAAGTCTGTTATTGCAGTTTTGGTTATGAATATTTATTCCCTGTTTTGAATATTAGAATCCCATGAAATCTTGGGAATTTAAAGAAAAATGACTTGTAATAATATTTTGTTAAGGCATTGACATTTAACGCTAGTTTAGAGCGTAAAATCCGTGGAACTTATTAGGCATGAATATTTATTTATCTCTATTTGCATAATTAACGTATAATTATTGCGTATTGGCGTAATTAATTAGGCATTTATTTTCTCCATTAGGAAGGTAATTGATTTTGAGGCAAAAATAAGATGAAACTCTTATATATCCTAATTATTATTTTAAGGCGTTAAGGAAGATTCCTTATAAGGCCTTATTTATGAAACAGTGAGATGAGTATGTCCACACACACACACACACACACATATATATATATATATATATACGCACACACACACATACATACATACATATATACATATACATAAATATACATATACATATACATATACATACATACATACATATATATACATATACATACACACACACACACACACACACACACACACACACATATATATATATATGGAGAGTAATTGATTTTGGCTAAGTCATAGGGATGCGAGGTCAATAGAGTTACATGGCAGAAGTCTGCCCTTCACTTTTAGGTTATCAGTAGTTGTGTACACTTTTATTCATGTGAGATATCCTTACGATAAATATTTGTAATGATGCAAGGTTAGTTCCAAATTCTGTCGGAAAAATCTGCCCAGCTAATCTGGCTACCAATTCCTACGAATAGAGGACTAATGTGAGACGTCATCATGGGTATGGACCATAAGACGAAGGGTCTGCTTCAGGGTTTAAGGTATTAAGTGGTTAGACCTGCCTTTTTCCCCAGATGAAGTATTAAATGGCCAAGGGGTTATGTTAGGTGGTATCTCTACAGGGGTCTGCTTTTAGAAATAGGTCCTAAATGGCGATGTCTGCCTATATTCCACTTGGAAGTATTAAGTGTCCTATGAGATTCCATATGATGTCAGCTAGATAGTACCATTGAGGAGCACGCTTCTGAAAATAGGTCTTAAATGACGAGGTCTGCTTATTTTCCACTGGGAAGTATTAATTGGTTTAAGTACCATCTCTCACATTATTAGCTATCTATGACGTATGATTGAGATATGGGATTTTTGAAATTTACTTCTGGAATGGAAGGTATTAAGTGGTTGGACCCGCCTCCTTTCCTTATAAAGAAGTATTAAATGATTTTAATGGTTTTATGTTCGTAGACATATTCTTATTTTGAAATATGCCCGAGTACTGAAAAGGTAAGACTCGAGGTTTTTATTAACTAGACACTTATTGTTTTGACACTCTTCTCATTACAACACAGGTTAAGGACGGAGTGATGGCGGTGACGATGCTTAGAGATGGAGAAGCTTGGCTTGTGGCAATATTTGTTATTATTACTTGCTTTTATGTGTATCTATGTATTTAGACAATTGTTGTAACAGAATTATGTTACGGTTTTTATGGAATTTTGTATTATGACATTTTTATGATTTTGAAATAAATGAGTACACTTTGCTATTATATTTTGCTCCATCCGTTGTGAGTTCTGAATGTTTAGTTATGACTCTATACTGTTATTTTCTTAGTTCTACCAACATCTTACCTTAGAATGGATCTAAGTTTCGATGAGCCTTTTCTAGGTCGAAATTTAGGCACGTTCCAAGGTGGGTTGTTGGTATCAAAGCCTAGGTTACCCGATCAATGGGGAAAGTATATTATACGTATGAGTGGCGTACTTGTTATTTTTGAAAAAGTTTTTTCAAAATATTTTTCAAAAACTCATACTATATATACATATATATACTTATTTTGAATTTAAGCTTAACTCTATAAATTCTTATTGTAGAAGTAGTTGCGACCATATTCCGAAAGGATGGACGAGGCGACTATCGGTTGGAAGAATAAATAGAGGTAGTTTCTACTCCTACTCTAATTACCCATGGAGCAGAGATCATATCTTTAAGAGCAAACTAGGAAGAGCATGACCACAACTGATGGAAGCACCCTAGAAGCTGGATAGTAATTGGCTCCTTGATAGGACCTAGTCTTCCTTATTATTGTAGGCCCTATAAGTATTAAGGTAAGAGCGATATGAATCGCAGATGAAAAGGTTGATACGAAATAAATGACCTTAAAGAAACGTCTGTTGGGCTGATAATTAATACAGACAAATTAACATTTATGGAGGCAACAAATGAAGGTGTTATGTATTAATAAAATAAAAGTAAGGAAATGAGCAAACTTCCGTAAGAAGGAATACATTTACCACCACAAGGAGGTAATTAGATGTTTAAAGGGTAGAGTACAAAGGTTTAAAAGAAAGAACAAAATTTAATCCTACCATTTAGGACATAATTTGATAAAAAGGTTTCTTTGAAAACCCCTTGAAAATTTTGAAAGTGCTTTTCAAAATATTTTGAAATGAAAATCTTATAAGTTAGAAATTTTTGATAGAAAGTGATTTTAGATGACTTTTAAATTATACCACCATTTGTTTTGTAAAAGGTTTGAAAGTAGGCTGTAAATTTAAAAAGGGTGGTAGAACATTTTTGTTAAGTGATTTTAATTTAAAAATTTGGTGACATGAGAAGTCGGGAAAAAAAAGTTTCCATTTATTAACTTCTCAATTGAAAACTTGATTGGATTATAAAAGCTTTTAATTTCCTTGTTTTTGTATTCTTCTATTTCTCTATGTTATATTTCCTATGCAACAAATTCGAAAGTTCTCTCCTCTATAACTTCTTAGAGGCTGTAATAGTCGGAAATTTTTAGAAACATAATTATGGTTTTAGACAACTTTGGAAATATACCACCATTAGTTTTGGAAAGTTTGAAAAGGTAATGTACTTTTTAAAAGCGGTGAATTTCTTTAAGACAAAATGGTGGATGGTTTTAATTGTAAATTAATGCCTTGAAAAGTTTTCATTTGTTAACCTTTTTAATCAAATTAAAAAGATTTCGATTTTTTGATCTTTGATCCTTCTATTTTTCCTTATTTATAAATGTAACAACCTAAAATTCTAGTCATTTGATTTTAAATGTTTAATTAATTTTAAATATTTAAATAATTGAATTTTGGAATTTAATGACTTATAATTCAAATATAGGGAATAATTAAATATTTAAATTGTGAATTAAATGTTAATTAAATGGATTTAATAATTTTATTTAACTTCTTTTAATTAATCAATAATATTGGTGAATTCAATTTGTAAATTCATTTACAAATATAAATTGATCGGATAAATATCGATAATTAAATATAAAAACGATATTTAAATCTGTGAAATTGTCGTTCCGGGACACGGTCTTGGATTTCGACGAAACCAGTTTAATTGGATCCGTAATAGTGAATTATAGTACGTCGTCTAATTTCATGGTGATCAGATGAATCGTTTAGTTGTGCGAGTTCGAAACGCGTAGAAATTAATGTCGGAAATTTAATATGATAACTGGGTTTAAAAACCTATCTTCCGCATATGATCAAATCATGGCTCGGGACTAGTTCCATTGTGTTCGAAATAGAGGTATAACATTAGAACGCCAGGCGGCACGTCTCGTTTAGAATTTGATATTTTTGAGTATGTTTTGTTGAATATTTTATCAAATAAAATAATATATATATATATATATTTATATTCAGCCATATGCTTGTCATACCCATGCCATACTCCTCATGTTTGCCCATACCCCCCATTGCATGCCTGCCATACCTCCCTCTCCTTATAAGTTATTGCTTGTTACAAGAAAATTGGTTTTCCCCTTTTCAATTCAAGTTTCAAAATTAAACTGAAATCCCATACTCATTCTAAAATCACGAAACTCATTCTAAAGGGCAGTAAGGTTGGGAGCTTCGATCTGGGCGGTCTTGGTGATGATCGATCACTGTTTAGGGAGATGGCCGTTGTCATTGAGGAGCTAGGGTTTTGGTTTTGTTGGCGAGGAGACGGAGTTAAGGGGATTTGAGGGCGGCAACGGGTTTCTTATGAGAAGGAGCTTTGATTGGCAGTTTTTGGTGAGATTCGTTGGATTACTGCAAATCGCGTTGTGAAAGGGTAGACGACGACTTTTCCCAGGTCGCGTTTTTCTGGGAGGCACCGGAGTGGTCGCCGTGGTGCTAGACGAGTCGAGTTCGGGAAGAGCGACGCGTTGGCGAAGTTGGATTTTGATTTCATCATGTCTGCATGCACGTGTGAATGGTTAATGTCTGTTTGTGTTAGGGGAAGAAGATGATGAAGGTAAGGGGAGGGCAATCTTGTAAATATTAAAATGTTGTTTAGTTATAATTTAAAATTATCAATAAATTATGAAATTCATATTTCACTCATACGAGGTCGGATTCGAACGCCGTTTTTTTGCGTTGGACTCGTGCCGTTGAGATCTTCACGATGGAATGGGTTTGGATGGATTTGGAGCAAGTGAAAATTTAGGCTAAAATCGAACGACCGTTCGGTTTTAGTCCAAAATCGGGACGTTTCGACGAAAACGAAAATCAATGTGAGTTTAACTCATATTAAATTTTATTAGATCATATCTATGATGTTATAAATATTTAATGATTGCCTGGATGTTAATTTAATTGTTTGAGTGCTTGTTTGGTTGAATTTTCGATTGGAATATGGATGACATATTAATTTGATCGTTATAAACCCATATGATTATCTATATATTATCCATAACCATTGTTTTGCAGGAAAAATCTATAGAGAGACTCAAAGGGGTTTCTCGCCCATAAATTATTTATTTACATTTGTATGCTGTTATTGATGGTTAATTGAACTTAATTCCTGATATTCCATTTAGTACTTTAAATGTCGTTATATCGATTTTCGCTATACCGTCGTTTATTAAATTTCATCCCCAAAACCTTGTCATATGAACTTGAGCTTGTGTTTTTGCTAAAAAGAATATTGAAAATTCATTAATCATTTTGATTAATGATAATTTAAATTAATTAATCATTTTACCTAATGATTTTGAAATTAATTAACCAGTTTTAAATGATAATGTTTTAAAGTTGGTTTATCTTTAGATTTAATTAATCTTTTTTTATTAATGATGTTTCATGCTTAATTAATCGTTTTAATTAAGGATTATTTAAATTAATGATAATTGAGTTTAATTAATTATTTTAATTAATGATAATTGAAATTAATAATCATTTTAATTAATGATATTTAAAAGTAATTAATCATTTTAAATAATGATATTTGAATTTTGTTAATCATTTTAATTGATGATTGTTTCGAATTTAATTAATTATTTTAATTTAACTAATTTGTTTAACTATTGATATTTGGAATTTAGTTAAATTATTTTAATTGATGATGTTTTATAATTAAATAAATCATTTTAACAAATGATATTTTAATTAATCGTTTTAACAAATGAGGCTTAAATTTAATTAATCCAGTTAATTTATGATTATTTGAACTTAATTAATTGTTTTAATTAATGGAATTTAAAATTACTTATCATTTTAATAAATGATGTTTGGGATGACTTATTCATTTTTAACTAATGATTATTTGAATTTAATTCATCTTTGTAATTAATGATAATTAAAGTTAATTGCTCGATTTAATAAAAATGATTAAAGTAAATTAAATATAATAAAATTGCTTTAATCTACCGATTTAAAGTTAATAACTGATTTAATAAAGATTATAAAGTTAATTTACCAATGTTATATAAGTGTTTGGAAATAATTTTCTATTTTATTAAAGATAATAGATTTGTTTATTTATAAGAGATTTTAAATGTGATTAATTATCTTTCATGATAATTAATATTGTTTTAAAGTTCTGGAAAGGAATCGGAACTCGATTATTGGGATGCTAAGTTGGATAATCTTCTGGGTGTTCGGTCTGATGTTGGTTTAGACCTTCGGGGTCGCGCACTTGGAAAAATTATTCTCTTAACGTTTTAACAATCAGGAACTAATTCCAAAAGTGTTTTACCAATATGGAAATATGGAAATCAAGCTCAAGTTCGGTTCGTTTTTAAAAGAAAAAGTTCGATTCGTTTATGGAAATGAATAATTTCCATAAAGCAAACCACTTATATGGAAACGATTTATTTGTATAAATCGCACTAAACATCAAAGAAGTAGACTTGTCGCTATTTCGAAAATTAAGAATAATCGTAAGACATGACTTTAAGGTAACACTACCTTGACTTGTCCGGTATTATTGATAACCAAGAAATAGTACAAGTTTGAATTCAATGAGTGGTGATAAGTATACAAGACTTAATTTCCATATACGATCGTTTTATATCCTCGATAGTTGGTATCTCAGCTATTGGTTTCTTCAACTGCTTTATCATCGTCATTCTAAGAAGATTTATTGCTCCGTTGAGCATTGATTATCCTTTACCCGAAATGACTAAACCAAAGCATGTGGTTTTCGGGGGCCAAGTTATGTGGGGTTACTCCCATTAGGATATTTTCACGTCTTATCTAGATTTTTGTGTACCATTATGTGAAAAACGGTTGAGAGTTTTTAGATGTGAAATATTCGGATTCTCGGTAAGGTCTGGTAAGGTCCAGCTTGGAGTTCCTGGGGTTTTTAAGTATATTGGTAGAGGTATACTTCTTTTAAGGGGGATGCACCTTCCTTTTCATTGTTGGAAACTTTACTTTCCTTATTTGATTCGAAAATCCTGAATCTGTTTTAGCTTTAAATTGCCACGAGTAGAGCCAACTCCTCACCACGACATTAGTATTGATTTAGTCCATTCTATCAAGTTGGACTGTTACCTTATTCTGTCCATTCTATCAAGTTGGACGGTTACCTTATTTAGTCCATTCTATCAAGTTGGACTGTTTTCCTTGTTCTATCCATTATGTCCAGTTTGGATTTTACTCGGTTTATTTCCATTCTTTCAAGTCCGGTTTTAGTATTAATTATGCCCATTTATATTTGCATTTGTTTCTTGATATTTATTTCTGCTCTTGCTTGTATGAAGTTATTCTTGTGAGGTGAAAACTCATTCTGCATTAGCGGCGCGGTCTCATAGAACTTTATACGTTCCCCATTATTTGAGTTATCTCACGCTGGTATTTCCAGACTGATCCAGGTATTATTTATTTATAATGCTCGGGTCAGACAGAGTATTTTTCCAGGTTGTCTTTAAAGTTTTGGAGATCGTGGAGGGGAGCTGAAGATTCACCTATCGTAGTATTTTATTTTTCGCTGTATTATATAGTATACCTATCGGTAATTGTAAGGTCAGGATTTTATAACTGTCCAGCTGATAAGGTTTTTTTTAACTTTGATATACTCTGTATGTTTGGAGTGACAGTTTCTATTGTCCTTGTTATATTATATGTTGTTGATTCCGCTGTGAGATTCTATTTTCTCTGTTCATAGTTCTTTTCTTTTTATTTACCCTAACAATCTGCCCTTTTGTCGATTGGATGCGCGACATTGGAACACAGTAGTAGTGTTCAGTGCCGACTTTCGATGGTCAAAAAGGCGAGTCATTACAAAGTGGTATAAGAGCATGAGGTTAAGCAAGAACCTTGGCTTTGGTAGGGTTTGGCACATTAGAGATAGGGTAAGCAACACCCTATAATGAGTTTAAGAGTATTATATATACGAGAGCGTATTTGTTAATGTTATAAAAATGTACTATGTTAATTGGTCTATTGAGTTTTTATGAATTCTGATCGAGACATGGGATGCCACGGTATTGATAGGGGTTTCTAAACACTTGACCAAGGCCAACGGACATGGTATTGAATTATTGAAAATTTGGCAAATTAAATATTTTGCCTAGGATTATATTTTATATATATAAAGGAATAATTTTCAAAACTTTATATAGTTATAACGTGTGTTGGTTTAAATGTGGTAATATTTATTTATTATCACTATTGTTTGTTCGGTTATGCTTAATTTAAATAAGAAGCGTTAACTGTTGCTTGTTAGTTGCTAAATGGTGCTCGGTTTATTTAGGAGCATTTATCACTTTGATTTTAAACAAACCCTTTGTGAATTAATTTTCACGATTTAACTATAAGGTGTTCGAAGAATATGATTAAGTTAAAAACTCGACATTTAATAATTGTGAGTTAAGGATTGAACTTTAATAAAAAGTTATAAATATAGTCTAAATGGTAAGATAAAACATTTGAGAAAATTTGATTATAATAAAGAAGAATTAATATAATATGAAATAATTTTGGTATAAAGGAAATTTTATATAAATTTTGTTTATGAAATATGTTTTAAAAAGGATTTTTGAATCTAAATCCCAGAATTTTTGAAAATAATTTTGAAAGAATTTTAAGGAATGAAATAGAAGTATTTATGGATGTAATTGAAAGTAAAAATATTTTGGAAAGCAAAATTTTAAATAGGATGCATTTTCTTCAGGATAATTAGAAGGAAATTGTTTCGATTAGTTTTGTGGTAATCTAAATAATCTTCTAAGTGATGATCGGATGTTCGCTTAAGAGAATGTTGTGGAGTACTTAGTAAATTATTCTCTTTACCATTGTTCGATCGAGATGAGTTCAAATCCGAATAAACCAAAAGTGAGTTTTAATAAATAAACTTTTTGAAGCTATTATATACAAAAAACTGGGTTTTTAATTTTTAATTACTTGTAAAAGGGGAATTGTTTTTAAACCAAAAAGCATTTCTAATAAGAGATTGCTTTGATAAATAAGAATTTTCCCTTTGATAAAATATGTGATAATTTAACACGGGTTTAAATTGAGTTAAAGTAAATAAGAAAGTTTTAATAAACATTGTTGATTTAAAACCATATAATTGTTTAAACGTCTAAGTAGTGTAAACTATTTGCAAATTGGGTCAACCCATAAGTATTATTCGTTCTAACACTCTAAGTTAAAGAGGTTAATAGGTTAACTCGGTTTTAAGAAAACTGTAATTTGATTTGATTTCTATATAAATATTTGAAAAAGTTAAAATAAATTTTGTATGTACTCTAGGATATAGAAGAGTATTATACAAGTAAATAAAGTGGAATAAGTTATTATTTTATGTTTTATAAAGAAATGAATTTATAAAATATTTTAAAAAAACCTTGGGTGAGAAATTATGAAATAATTCATAAATAATTTTAGTATTGAGTAAAATACTAAGTGAAAAATATAAGTGATTTAGAAAAATTAATAAAATATAGAGTATAACTTTCTATTTTATCCAACTGAGTTTGGATAATCTTCTAAGCGATAACCAAAGGCTAATGAGAAAAGCGGTATGCTTAGATAATTATCTATATTTTGGACAATTAAGAAAGTTTTGAACCTAAGTTAAGATTTGTTTGTTAGTCATTTGACATTTTGAAATAATGTTAAGTGATCAGTTTTCCCTATTTGAATTTGATTGACGGTTAGTATTAGTTTATTCCTTCACGGAACTTGATTGATTTGATTTGATTGAATCAAATTGATTGGTTGTGTGATTTCATATACCATTGTCTATGAAGTTTAAATTTATAGACAAAAGATTTTCAATTGTTGTTATTAGGACCTAAATCCTGGTGATTTTGAAATAGGAATGTTTTGAAGATTTTGGGAAAGGAATGATATTTATTCACTCTAATTGATGTTTTTAGAGGAACCAGAATACCACTAGACGCTCCATGTTATTTTAATTCTAGAGTTTCACCATAATTTATTTGTAGGAATCCCTTCCTTATCATTTTGATTTTGATTTTTGATTTTTCTCGTCTGAGAAATTTGAAAATAAATTTTTGAATTGAAAAACCCAGGTATTTAGATCTAAATTTACCAATTGAAATAGTTGAATGCATAGCATCTATTGTGGAATATTCTCTATGTTTTATTGCATATGATTGAGATATGTTTGTTGGTTGCATGTAGATTTATATCATGCTAGTTTTGCATGTAGAGTTACATCATATTTCTTTTGTCAGCCTGGTTTTCTTTTACATTTTGTAAGTACATGTATGCAAGAAACTGCTATTTTATTCTTGTGCACCCGCGTTCGCAAAGAGATAATAAATTACTTGCCAAAAATATAATCAAACGTAGAAAGGTACGTAGTAAATTCAAAAAATTTATATTGGTTGATGATTTTATGCCCCAGATATGGGAGGCCACTTGCTTTTGTTTTCTTTTGATTGGTTTGGAGCCTGCAGAAGCCATTTGTAGTTGTGCTGATCGAGCCGCGCAAAGGAGAAGCTGGAAAAATTTTCCAAAAATTTTAAGAGTTAGAATTTTTTTGAGAATTTTGGAAAATGTTTGAAAACTAAAAATTTGATTTTCTGAGTAATACCTTGGAATGAATGAATGGATGAATGTGAGAAATTAGTTGGTATAGGTGAATGGATTTGAAAACTTTAAAATCTATTCCAGCTAAATGGGTTTTGAAAATAAGTTTAATGACACAATTTAAATTGATAGTTTTAAACTTAAGGGTTTGGAAACATTTTCTTCCTTAGGAATTTCGAGGACGAAATTCATTTAAGGGGGGGGAGGAGAATGTAACAAACCAAAATTCCGGTCATTTGATTTTAAATGTTTAATTTATTTTAAATATTTGAATAATTGAATTTTGGAATTTAATAACTTATAATTCAAATATAGGGAATAATTAAATATTTGAATTGTGAATTAAATGTTAACTAAATGGATTTAATAATTTTATTTAACTTTTTTAATTAATAAATAATATTGGTGAATTCAATTTGTAAATTCATTTACAAATATAAATAGATCGGATAAATATAGATAATTAAATGTAAAAACGATATTTAAATCTGTGAAATTGTCGTTCCGAGGCACAGTCTCGGATTTTAAAGAAACTAGTTTTATTGGATCCGTAATAGTGAATTATAGTACGTCGTCGAATTTCATGGCAATCGGATGAATCATTTGGTCGTGCAAGTTCGAAACGCGCAGGAATTAATATCGAAAATTTAATATAATAACTGGGTTTAAAAACCTATCTTCTGCGTACGATCAAATTAGGGCTTGGGACTAGTTCCATTGTGTTCGAAATATGTATATAACATGTAGAACGCCAGCCGGCATGTCTCGTTTAGAGTTCGAGATTTTCGGGTACGTTTTGTTGAATATTTTATCAAATAAAATTATATATATATATATATATATATATATTTACATTCAGCCATATGCTTTCCATACCCATGCCATACTCCTCCTGTTTGCCCATACCCCCCATTGCATGCCTGCCATACCTCCCTCTCCTTATAAGTTGTTGCCTGTAACAAGAAAATTGGTTTTCCCCTTTCCAATTCAAGTTTAAAAATCAAACTAAAATCCCATACTCGTTATAAAATCACGAAACTCGTTCCAGAGGGCAGTAAGGTTGGGAGCTTTGATCTGGGCGTTTTTGGCGATGATCGATCACTGTTTAGGGAGATGGTCGTTGTCATTGAGGAGCTAGGGTTTGAGTTTTGTTGGCGAGGAGACGGAGTTAGGGGGATTTGAGGGTGGTAACGGGTTTCTTATGAGGAGGAGCTTCAATTGGCAGTTTTTGGTGAGATTCGTTGGATCATTATAAATTCCATCGTGAAAGAGGAGACGGCGACTCTGCCCAGGTCGTGTTTTGCTGGGAGGCACCAGAGTGGTCACCGTGGTGTTAGGCGAGTCGAGTTTAGGAAGATCGACGCATTGGCGAAGTTGGGTTTGGATTTCGTCATGTCTTGCTCTGTGTCCGTGCATATGCGTGCATGCGTGAATGGGTTAATGTCTGTGGATGTTCGTTTGTATTAAGGGAAGAAGATGATGAAGGTAAGGGGAGGGCAATCTTGAAAATATTGTAATGTTGTTTAATTATAATTTATAATTATCAATAACTTATAAAATTCATATCTCACTCATACGAGGTCGGATTTAAACGCCGTTTTTTGTGTTGGACTCTTGTCGTCGAGATCTTCACGATGGAATGGGTTTGAATGGATTTGGGGCAAGTGAAAATTTAGGCTGAAATCGAACGGCTGTTCGGTTTTAGTTCAAAATGGGGACGCTTCGACGAAAACGAAAATCAATATGAGTTTAACTCACATTAAATTTTATTAGACCATACCAATGATGTTATAAATATTTATTGATTGCTTGGATGTTAGTTTAATTGTATGATTGCTTGTTTGGTTGAATTTCTGATTGGAAAATGGATGACATATTAATTTGATCGTTATAAACCCATATGATTATATATATATATATATTATCTATAACCATTGTTTTGCAGGAAAAATCTATAGAGAGACCCAAAGGGGGTTTCTTGCCCATAAATTATATATTTACATCCGTATGCTGTTATTGATGGTTAACTGAACTTAATTCCTAATATTCCATTTAGTAGTTTAAATGTCGTTATAGCGATTTTCGCTATACCGTCGTTTATTAAATTTCATCCCCAAAACTCTATCATATGAACTTGAGCTGGTGTTTCTGCTAAAAAGAATATTAAAAATTCATTAATCATTTTGATTAATGATAATTTAAATTAATTAATCATTTTAACTAATGATTTTGAAATTAATTAACCGATTTTAAATGATAATATTTTAAAGTTGGTTTATCTTTAGATTTAATTAATCATTTTTGCTAATGATGTTTTATGCTTAATTAATCGTTTTAATTAAGGATTATTTAAGTTAATGATAATTGAGTTTAATAATTATTTTAATTAATGATAATTGAAATTAATAATCATTTTAATTAATGATATTTAAAAGTAATTAATCATTTAAACAATGATATTTGAATTTTGTTAATCATTTTAATTAATGGTTGTTCCAAATTTAATTAACCGTTTTAATTTTAACTAATTGGTTTAACTATTGATATTTGGAATTTAGTTAAATCATTTTAATTGATGATGTTTTATAATTAAATAAATCATTTCAACAAATGATATTTTAATTAATCGTTTTAACAAACGAGGCTTGAATTTAATTAATCCAATTAATTTATGATTATTTGAACTTAATTAATTGTTTTAATTAATGGAATTTAAAATTACTTATCATTTTAATAAACGACGTTTGAGATGACTCATTCGTTTTTAACTAATGATTATTTGAATTTAATTAATCTTTGTAATTAATGATAATTAAAGTTAATTAATCGATTTAATAAAAGTGATTAAAGTAAATTAACTAATATAATAAAATTGCTTTAATCAATTGATTTAAAGTTAATAAACTGATTTAATAAAGATTTTAAAGTTAATTACCAATGTTATATAAGTGTTGGAAATAATTATCTATTTTATTAAAGATAATAGATTTGTTTATTTAAAAGAGATTTAAATGTGATTAATTATCTTTCGGAACAATTAATATTGTTTTAAAGTTATAGAAAGGAATTGGAACTCGATTATGGGGATGTTAAGTTGGATAATCTTCTGAGTGTTCGGTCTAATGTTGGTTTAGGCCTACGGGGTTGCGCACTTGAAAAAATTATTCTCTTAACGTTTTAACAATCAAGAACTAATTCTAAAAGTGTTTTACCAATATGGAAATATGGAAATGAAGCACAAGTTTAGTTCATTTTTAAAAGAAAAAGTTTAATTCGTTCATGGAAATGAATTGTTTCCGTAAAGCGAACCACTTATATGAAAACGATTTATTTGTATAATTAGCACTAAACATCGAAGAAGTAGACTTGTCACTATTTCAAAAGTTAAGAATAATCGTGAGACATGACTTTGAGGTAACACTATCTTGACTTGTGCGTTGTTATTGATAACCAAGAAATAGTACAAGTTTGAATTCAATGAGTGGTGATAAGTATAGAAGACTTAATTTTCATATACGATCGTTTTATATCCTCGATAGTTGGTATCTCAACTATCGGTTACTTCTGCTACATTATCATCGTCATTCTAAGATGATTTATTGCTCCATTGAGCGTTGATTATCCTTTGCCCGAAATGACTAAACCAAAGTGCGTGGTTTTTGGAGGCCAAGTTATGTGGGGTTGCTCCCATTAGGATATTTTCACATCTCATTTAGACTTTTGCGTACCGTCACATGAAAAACGGTTGAGAGTTTTTAGATGTGAAATATTCAGATTCTCGGTAAGGTCTGGCGGGTTCAGGCTTGGAGTTCCCAGGGTTTTTAATTATATTGCTAGAGGTATACTTCTTTTAAGGTGGATGCACCCTCCTTGTTATTTGTTGGAAACTTTACTTTCCTTATTTGATTCGAAAATCCTGAATCTGTTTTAGCTTTAAATTTCCACGAGTAGAGCCAACTCCTCATCACGGCATTTAAGTATTGATTTAGTCCATTCTATCAAGTTGGACTATTACCTTATTCTGTCCATTCTATCAAGTTGGACGGTTACCTTATTTAGTCCATTCTATCAAGTTGGACCGTTTTCCTTGTTCTATCCATTATGTCCAGTTTGGATTTTACTCGGTTTATTTCCATTCTTTCAATTCTGGTTTTAATATTAATTATGCCTATTTCTATTTGCATTTGTTTCCTGATATTTGTTTCTGCTCTTGCATGTATGGATGTTATTCTTGTGAGGTGAAAACCTGTTTCGCATTAGCAACGTTGTTTCACAGAACTTTATACGTTCCCCATTATTTGAGTTATCTCACACTTGTATATCCAGACCGATCCAGGTGTTATTTATTTATAATTCTCGGGTCAGACCAAGTATTTTTCGAGGTTGTCTTTGAAGTTTTGGAGATCGTGGAGGGGAGCTGAAGTTTCACCTATCGTAGTATTTTATTTTCCGCTCTATTATATAGTATACCTATCGGCATTTGTAAGGTTGGGATTTTATAACCGTCCAACTAATAAGGTTTTTTTTGAACTCTGATATACTCTGTATCTTTGGAGTTACAGTTTCTACTGTCCTTGTTATATTATATGTTGTCGATTTCATTGTGAGATTCTATTTTCTCTGTTCTCTGTTGTTTCTTTTTATTTACCCTAACAATCTGCCCTTTTGTCGATTGGATGCACGACACTGGAACACAGTGGTAGTGTTCGGTGTCGGCTTTCGATGGTCAAAAAGGCAGGTCGTTACAATAAACCTAAGAACTCTTTCTTTAGAACTCTTTTTAGGGGTTTATAGATAGAAATAAAACCTATTTTGGGATAGAGAAATAGAAAATAGAAAAAAGGAACGTCTGATAGTATAGGAAAGAGAGCATTCCCATATAAGGTGATGAAGAGAATGATGGCTGGAATTTGGGTAATAATAGAATTGTGAATTCTGATAGATGAGATATTGAAAGGAGTAATAGAGTAAGATAGAAGTTATCTTTGTCTACTACATCTATCATATAAAGTTATAATAGGAATCTTTGACCATTGATTAGATTTAAATGATGATTGATAAAGAAGTTAGATGTTTTTGTATAAGGAGAAGCATTTATGTAAAGACGAGAATTTGTTATGTTTTTCCTAATATGAATACAAAAGTTATTTGAATAATAATAATATTGGATTTGATATAAAAAGGTGTTGCAAGAGATTTTAAGAGTTTTTGAGCGAAGTTACGAGATATATTTCATCAAATAATTAATAATAGTATATTTTGAGTAATAAGGTAATAAATATTATTGTATTCTTTAGAAGGAAATAACTGTTATTTTGAAATGATGATTATGAAAATTTTACTATTTTGTAAACGATAATTCTTGTAGCTAGAATACTCTTTGAAATAAAAATGGTTTAGCATATTATTTTGGAAAGATAATTAAGTCTTGAATGTTTTGTGTTAAAATTCCTATTTTCAAAAAGGAGTAAATTCTTATTTTAGTAAGCTTTTGAAAAGGAAAGTTTTTCATAAGTTCCTTTTTGAAAAACCAAGTGAATTTTGAATGCCATAAATTATAAAGTCTAACTTTTAAGAAAAAGTTTTGATAAAGAAGGTTTTAAAAAGGGAGATTATTTTATTCCTATTCAAGAACAAAGCAATTTTGAATCTTTGATAGAGGTTTTTGTTATAGTTTACATTTTCAAAGATGGAGATATTGAATTCGAGACTTCATGTTTTGAGTATTGTAAGAAATGAAATAATAAATACTTATTTTTAAATAAGTTTATTTGTGTGAAAATATTTTATTTTGTGTGCAAAAGTTATGATTTTATAAAATTTCATGGAGTAGACATGGATCAGGACCTAGGTAGAATGGACTAAGGTTTTTTTAGTATATGAGTAAAATAGAAATAGAATGTACAACCTGATCTGGAAAGTTGAAGCCAGTCCCAAACCTCTATTTGAAGAAGTTGGTAAAGTGTAAAGATATTCCAGATCTGTAATTAGGTCGTGAATTAGGTTGTCCATAGAATATGAATTTCTATATTTTAATTTTGGAGCAATTTCCACGTAATTTCCATAAATTGTCCAATTCCAAAATACATGTAAAAGTGCATTGTTTGAAGTAACAAAGAATACACTAAATAGGAAAGAGATGTGTATGAGATGGGTATTCCTTTCTATAGTTTACACTGTCTATTTCAATAATTAGAAAAGAAACGATTCCTTATAATTTCAAACAAAGCAAAAATATTAATTATGGTTAATTTATGACAATAATCTTTTTGGAATGATAGCTTTGATGAATTAAAATATGAGAATTAGTATTCTAGTTATAGAAGTAGTAAGATATAGATATCGTACAGCTACGCTAAACGACTAGAATATATATAGATAGCATAAATTCTAACTATATGCGTATTAGTTAGTAATTAATGGATTAGGATTTATGGATGTTAATTATAAATTTAACGGTCAATAAATTTGTAACTAATGAGAGGAAAAGTAATCTAAAGGGGGACTGATTAAGGAAACTTGATATTGCATCTGTGGAAGAAAGAAATTTGAGTACATAATGGATTTTGAAAACCTAAAGAAGGTTAAAAAGATTGAAGAAGGATTAATTGGAAATGGTCCAATTCTGACAGTAATGATTAGTTGCTATGGATATTAATTGAAGCGATAAATGGACCACATTTATTATTGACCGAAAATAGAAGGGGAAATTAAGAAAATTTGTAGCAATGGAATGAAATATTAAAGATTGCCCATCTTAATTTAGAAAGGAGCATTAGGACCTCACACCATTTATATTAACTGATAATAAATTGCAAATTCCAGTAAAAATTTCTTCTGAAGTTCTTGGATTATAGTCGCTAGTTGTCTTCCTTAGTTATTGGAAAAGTGGATGATGTGGTATAAAATATATTCCCTTTTTATTTCTGTGTAGGCTTTATGAATGGGATTTAAACCACTTGATATATGTTGGAAAGCAAAGTAAATAAGGAAGTTTTATGAGAACACTTAACTAGTGATAGACCATAGGTTAAATTGGAAGTTAATGTGGAAATTATATTAGCAACCTAAAGTGAGGAAACGTTTCAATCTCAAAACTATAGATTTTGGGATACATAAGGGATTTAGCTTACAAAATGCCATCATGCAAGGAAAAGAGCAAATGTATAGGAATAAGAATGAAATTTCCTATTGATCAAGGATTAAGAAACATGTGGCAGAAATTTTCCGTTAGAAGCAGTAGAACCACATCACTCCAACACAGCTTTATGGAGTTGCACTTTGCATCGTTAGTGATAGGGACCCTTAGTTTACTAGAAAATTTGGAGGGGTTTGCTAGTAGCTTTAGGAACTTCATGCGGAGCATCGCTTACTGACTAAAGACCGATGGACCAACTGAAGGAATGGATGGGAACTTGGAGGATTTGTCGAGAGCTTGCATCTTGGACTTTGGAGGACCTTAGGAGTAGTGCTTACCCTTAGTAGAATTTAGTAGGATTGTAGTCATCAATGGACGATTAGTATGGCACTCTTGAAGCATTTTTCGGGGAGGCCACACAAATCGTCAAATTGCGGGTGGGAAACCACCTACAAATTCTGCTCGGACTAGATTTGTATTGCGAGACTTTGGAAAGTCGGAATTGATTATGCAGCATATGATTTGGATAGTTGGAAAGTAGGCACCAGATTTATTGGGCCTTTTCCCAATATGGGAAAAAAAGAAAACTTTTATGTTGGCTAGAGTTCATGACGTTTTTGCATTTGAGGAAATACCTTCATACCATAACAATTGTTGTAGAACCTAATCAATTAGAGGATTTTAAGTCAGAGCCAATAGCGTCCCGTGTCACTGTGTGCATCATAGAGCACGGAACTCGGAGGCTTCACAACAAAAAATTAGATTGGTTTGAGTACGATGGTGAGAAAATCTGATGGGAAGCATGAGGACTCTTCATCCAATACATTTCTCTAGAAAATTCTCTCCAAAATTAGGATTTTGGTTGCGTTGTGGTTGCTAGATTGGATGGTAGGAGATGGTTTCTACACTTTTTCACAACCACTTTACACTCATATAGAAATTTTTATGCATGTTTAGGGTATTTGCAAACATACTTTCATGACACGATTACACACTCACGCTAGGATTGACTAGGATTGTGCTCATTTTAGTATGTTTGCAGTACATAATCACATTGCACTATTGGTTGAGTAGATGGTTATGTAGATAACTTTGTTGTATAACATGGATGTTATCGTGTGTTACATTGTTCGCCCCTTGAAAGATTTCAGGACGAAATCCTTTTTAAGGGGGGAAGAATGTAACACACCATAAAATGAACCATAAATAAATAAAGTAAATTAAATGTGATAAGGTAGAAAATTGAAACTTTATAAAAGTTGAAATTTGATTGAAAGTTATACTATTGCGTTCGTGGTGAAATTCTGATTAATTTTCATATATAATATGCTGAAAACAGAGCTCGAACGAAGAAGTTATGAGCGTTTGAAGTTTTCAGATTTAAAATAATTTGAATAGGATTCAAATAAATAATTAATTCCCTAATTTGAAATTTATTATTAGTTGCGATTAGACTTGGGGGTTAAGTAACGTTAAAAATTAGCAATTAATGTTAAAAGTTAATTAGGGTATGAAATCAATAAATAGTCAAGCAATGGTAAAATAAAATAAAACATTCCCAAAATAAGGGAAGTAGTCAACCCAGCACTTCAAGGGGTCGACCATAGAGGTTGACCGATTGAAGCATAAGGGTCGACCACTTCCTTGTTGTGGAGCCTATTTTGATGATTGTACATTTCAGATTTATCCGTTTTTAATCTGTTCTCATTCAACGGTTCTTGTGCATTTTCAACCACTATAAATTAGACCTTAGACCTTTCACTTTTATCCACAAATATTTTGGGAACAATAATAAAACTCTACCATTGTTATCTCTCCAAATTAGATTCAGAAACTCTGTAGAGAATTCAAGTAAGAATCCAATCTATTTTCTATTTATTTCTTCTTACTCCAACCTATTCTTATTATATTCTCCTCCGACTATTCTGAATCTAATAAATATATATACCTCTTCCCTATTTTGTGTGTATGTGTGTATCAAAAGAGAGAAATTCTGGAAGAGATCGTGAGGCATGCAAATCCAAGGAAGGTGAAGCTAAGGCTATTCTTTGAGATGAAACCTTAGTATTTTTTTTCAGCAACTGTTTAGTGTATTTCCTTTTGGATTTGAATATGCCTTAGGGATTATGGGATTTCAAAAATATGATGAATAAAATCCCCTAAAATTCCTTTTCATTTAATATGTCAATTTTATGTTGAGATTACCAGTTATTTACATTAATTTGATGGAATTTGTTTCGTTTATGCAATTTTTGATAATTTCATGGTCTATTCCACTTCTCCTTCTTCTTTGGTTTAAATTATGATTCTTCAACAAATGAAGGGGTTTAGAATACGAATTTTATTCATAATTTACACTACTTATTCTTATCTATTTCTTTATAAAAGAGGAGTTGAATAGAATATGGGGTTTAGATTGCAATTCTTATTGTTTAATATATTCCATTGAATTGGTGTAATAAATTGAGTTTCTATTTTATTTACAAGTATGTTATTGCAGCATTGGTTATGAATATTTATTCCCTATTTTGGGTATTAAAATCCCATGAAATATTGGAAATTTGAAGAAAAGGGCTTGTTATAATATTTGGTTAAGAAATTGACATTTAACGCTAGTTTAGAACGTAAAATTCGTGCGTTTAGAACTTATTGGGCAAAAATATTTATTTATTTCTATTTGCGTAATTAACGTATAATTATTCTGTATATGGTGTAATTAATTAGGCATTTATTTTCATTTATTTTTCCCATTAGGAAGGTTATTGATTATGAGGCGAAAATAAGAGGAAACTGTTATATATGCAAATTTTTATTTTTTTATTTTTTTTGAAATGGTACTTAGATACAACATGTCACTGGAACAACATAACACAAATCACATGTTAATATATGTTCGAACCATGCTACGCAAGTTTTGAACTTGTGATCTCTCGCACCAAAGTCGAATCATGTGACGCCCCACCTCTATACTCACACTAGCCAAGGACACTACGGGGTAATGCCGTCGACTAGCATGAAGAATAAGGTTGTTGAGGAGCGACCATCTGTGTAATTTCTTTGTGCGAGTATCGATTTGTCAGATCGTATGACGTGCATTTCATTTCAAAAGGAAACCCGACATATCAAATACAAACTCAAAGCTACCACACAGTGGCTATGTGGCCTTCAGAGACAAATATAGAAATAAGCATAACGCAAACCAGTCACAGATATTCATATCACTATGATGGAAACAGATATGAATATAACACATAGAAGTGTACACCAAAATAGTGGTCATAGAAGATCCACAATATCACAAAAGAATAAGTATACATCAAGGATATACTACTGAGCTATCCCCTGCTACTGAGCTAAAGTAGTTAGCCAAAAGTGAGCTAAAGTAGTTAGCAAAAAGTGAGAAGCTAGCCCCTGCTAAGAAGTCAAGTGGAAGCACCTATAACACCTCGGTCTGACCCGAGTATTATTTAAGAAGAAAAATAATAAACAGATCAGTCTAGCTATAAATATGTATGAGATAAGATAGGATAAGAGATACAACAAAATATATGATAATAATAATGCCATACTGTGACAAGCATACATTCGATAACAACAAAAATCATACGATATCTCAAATCATCTCAAATATCCAAAAAGAATATCACATTCTTTAGCTTATTCACCAAAACACAAATATTGACAAAGCCTATCAATGCATATCATCAAAATTGGTGAAACACAAATTCTAGAAATCATCAACGAGAAATCCAGAAATCACAAAAAGGGGGAGGCCTATCACAAATGGGAGCATGAAAACTCACCAACACGTGTATCACAAACGGGTCTCTATCCCATGGTCGCTAACCATAGAGCCGGTGCAACAGCGTAGTGCAATAACGGTACGCTCGAGGAACCTGAAACTCAAATGAGTTGGAACAACGATGTAGTGCAATAACGGTACGCTCGATGAACCTGAAACTCAAATAATTCAGAACAATGACGTAGTGCAATAACGGTACGCCCGATGAACCGAACTCCATAAAACCCATAGATCGCTAGCCTATAAAAATGAGAAGAAGCTCAACAGAACGGGGTATAGTCCCCCACGCGGACAAAGAGACATCGCACATTTCTAGTCTAAATCATAAAATGATCACCATTGATCAATAAAAAGTGTAGATTACACTAAGCTAGTAAATAAATGAGTTTAGCATCATGTCCCATAACCACTGGCTTAACTTAAATATTTACGAACAAATTGTAGATTTCCGCTCGAAAATTGTCACGAGAGTTCAATCGAACAAGTCCAAGAATTAACCGACGAAGTAAACGCAAGCGTTTCATACCACTTGTTTTGCTAAGTCGTTTAATTAGATTTCTCATACGAATGAGGTAAAGGTTGGTATATACTAATAGGTTGGAAAATGGTTTTAAAAATGAACTTTATATTCAAAATAGTGCCGAAATTGTTTTAATGAAAGAGCTTTAGTATTTTCTACTAGTATCGAAACCTTTATATTTTAAAGTGACAAATCACAAAAATGATTGTAAAAACAATCAATCACCAAAAATTCACATACGACAATGTGAATTAAATCCATAAAAATCAATATCAAATCCATCAAATGGATATTCCCAAAAATCCAAAGAAAGAAGTCATCAAAGTCGATAATAAATGACAACAACCAATCGGATCAACAAAAATTGATAAAAATGGAAATCCAATCAAAAACAGCCAAAATAGGCAAAATTGGCAGTTCCAAAAGTATGAGGGTTCATCCAGACGTCTGGATTTGGGTTCTGGAAATATTCTAGACACCTTCCAGACGTCTGAACTCTAACCAGACGTCTGAAAGGGTGTACCAGATGTCTAAAAGGTTGTATCAGACGTTTGATTCTATTCTCTGCATTTTTTTCTTTTCTGCCGTATATTTTTCTTTTCATCTGCTGCCCTAACCAGACGTCTGGACCTTCCAACCAGATGTCTGGTTGCCTTTTCTGGGCAACAATTTGCCTAGGCCAATGATGGCCAAAATGATTCGGAAGCGATCGGACGAGCGACGGAGGCTAGGGATTTATGTCAAGTGACAACCCAGTCCTATAGGCTCTTCGATACACCCCAAATAACATGTCCAAACATCCATAGTAGGATTTTCATAAAATTGGACTTCAAAACAAAAAAATGGAAAATTCACCAAATCAATTCAAATCAAAAGCAAATGAACATGAATAGATGTTAGGAATTCATACCTAACAACAATGAAAGTTATAGACGTAGATGTGAGTTCAAAAACTCACCTTTAAACCCAAAAACAACGAATGAGAAGCTCGAAAACAAAGGAAAGATCAACCACTCTTCAACTTCAACTCTAGAAGCTCCAATCTAAGATCATAAGCAATATTTCCTAAGTTAGGTTATAGGAAATTTCTGAAATTGGAGAGAGATTGAGATGGAGAAGAAGAAGAGGATGCTTACCTAGGCTTCTCTTTGATTTTGGAGCTTGGATCTTGAATTTCCTAAGAATCTAGGGCTTAGGAATTTTAATTTCCCTTTCTTTCCCTCATTTTCCTTTAGCTTGAAAGTGTTAGGAAATGGAATGAATGAATGAAGAGGGGTGGGGTGGAGTTAGGGTATTATGTTGGGTTAGTGGGCTGAAACCCAAACCCAAAGCCCGAAACAGAAAATATCAAAATTCTACTCAACTCCAAATATATCGATGTTTATACTCAAAAAAGTTGTAAACATCATTTTGAACTCAATGGAAGTAGTCACGAGTCCTAATTCGACTGTTTACAAAAAGTAGTATTTTGGACTTTAATCTGACCAACGATGCTATATTTAAATAAAACATTTAAATATACATCGTAAAATATGCGGGTTGTTACAGACTCCCTTCCTTAAAGAAATTGCGTCCTCGCAATATTTAAGAAGAAAATAAAAAGTAACAACCATACAAAGGCATATCAACACAAAAAGAAAATTTTGAAGTGAGAAGTTTACCTTAAGGAGCACGAGAGAGTAAGTTCGGATGTGTTCGCTCGATGAATTCTCTAGATTCCCAAGAACAATCTTTAGGATTTGAGGACCATTGAACTTTCAAAATCGGAACATCTTTATTTTGAAGGCGTTTAACCTCCATAGAAACAATACGAATAGGATGTTGCTCATAAGTCAAATTAGGTGAAACTTCAATTTCTTCAATTACACCGGGTTCAAGAATAGAATCGGAATCCCTGAGGCATTTTCATAGTTGAGAGATGTGGAATACGTCATGAATAGTAAAAAATTGAGCCGATAATAAAAGGCGATAAGCCACGGAACCAATACATTCGGTGATGGGAAATGGACCAATATATCGAGGTGCTAATTTCCCCGAATGACTGAAACGCACAACACCCTTCATAGGTGAAACACGAATGAACACCAAATCTCCCACTGAAAATTCTAATTTCCTTCGTCGGTTATTGGCATAGGATTTTTGTCTACTTTGAGCTTCTTTCATCCTATGACGAATAAGGTCAATCTTTTCTGTGGAATCACGAATAAAATCTGGACCTAAAACCAGCTTCTCACCCGCTTCAAGACAACACGAAGGAGATCGGCATGGCCTTCCGTAGAGTGCCTCGAAAGGTGCCATACCAATACTAGATTGGAAGCTATTATTATAGGAAAACTCAACAAGGGAAATATGATCTTCCCAACTTCCACCAAAATCAAGAACACATGCATGAAGGAGATCTTCAAGAGTTTGATTCACACGCTTGGTTTGTCCATCGGACTAAGGATGATAAACGGTGCTAAAATTAAGCTTTGTTCCCAAAGCTTTTTGAAGACCCTTCCAAAATCCACTAGTAAATAATGGATCACGATCGCTAACAATAGAAGTAGGGACTCCATGCAGTTTAACAATTTCTTTAACATAGAGTTTGGCCAAAAGAGGTATGGTCTGATTGGACCGAACGGGAATAAAATGGGCGGATTTTGTAAGTCTATCGACAATCACCCATAAACTGTCATGACCCGAACGAGAATGGGGAAGACCATCAATAAAGTCCATGGAGACATGATCTCACTTCCAAATGGGAATGTCTAAAGGTTGCAATAACCCACCGGGCCTTTGATGCTCAGCTTTTACAAGTTGGCAAGTCATGCAATGCTTAATGAAGTTAGCAATATCAGATTTCATTCCATCCCAATAATAAAGTCGCTTCATGTCCGCGTACATATTACTACTACCGGGATGAATGGTAAATTTAGAACGATGAGAATCTTCTAAAATGTCTTTACGAAGATCACAAATGTTTGGCATAATAAGTCTACCAAACTTTCGAATACCTCCACGAGCATCGATATCAAAGTCTTTCAAACCATCAACCCTATTTTGATCCCTACAACTTTGGCTAAGAAGAGCCAATTCGGGATCTTGCTTTTGAGCTTCAAGAATGCGGTCTAAAAGAGAAGAATGGGCCTCAAGGCTACATAAAACAAGAGATGAACACGAATTGGATTCACGATCTCGGATCTCACAAGTAGACAAAGTCTTGAGATCATTTCATTCGGATATCATCATAAAAACAACCGCTTGTTGCTTGCGACTAAGGGCACCAACAACACGATTTCCCTTTCCGGAAGTATAGAGAATATCAAGATCATAAGATGCAAGGCATTCGAGCCAACGTGGTTGACGCAAATTAAGTTCCTTTTGAGAAAATAAATACTTCAAAGATTTATGATCGGTGTAGAGAACAAATTTCTCCCCCAAAAGAAAATGACGCCAAATTCTAAGGGCGAAAACAATAGCCGCGAGCTCTAATGAGTGGCATATCTAGTCTCGGCAGATTTTAATTGCCTAGAAGCATAAGCGATAACACATTACCTTTGCATGAGAACGGCTACCAAACCAACATGACTAGCATTGGTATAAATAACAAAGTCTTGGTTCCCCTCGGGAATCACAAGAATAGGAGCATCGGAAAGGAGTTCTTTTAATTTCTGAAATGAAGCTTCACATTTGTCTAACCAAATGTATTTAACTCCTTTCTTTGTCAAACTAGTAAGAGGTACGAAAATTTTAGAAAAATCTTTTATGAAACGACGGTAATAACCCGCCAATCCGAGAAAGTGATGAATTTCCGTCACACTCTCCGGTCTCTTCCAATTTTGAATCGCTTCAATCTTTGAAGGATCCATGGAAATTCCGGATTTAGAAATGATATGTCCCAAAATTTCACACGAGATTTCCAAAAGTGGCACTTAGAAAATTTTGCTTTCAATTGATTGCTCCTAAGAGTTTCCAACATAATCTGAAGATGTTTTTCATGCTCTTCCTCGGTTTTAGAATAAACAAGAATATCATCTATAAAGATGAGGACAAATCGATCGAGGAAGCCTTTGAAAACTCGGTTCATAAGGTCAACGAAATAAGCTGGAGCATTCGTTAAACCAAATGTCATAACAAGCCATTCATAAGATCCATAATGAGTACGGAACGATGTCAAAGGAATACTATCCTCTGCAATGCGAAGCTGATGAAAACCGGTTGCTAAGTCTAACTATGAAAAGACTCAAGCACCGCTAAGTTGATCGAATAAATCATCAATCTAAGGCAAGGGATATTTATTCTTGATGGTGAGATCGTTAAGCTTGCGGTAGTCAACGCAAAGCCTAAGTGTACCATCAGATTTCTTCACAAAGATAGCTGAAGCTCCCCATGGAGAGGAACTAGAACGAATAAATTGCTTCGCTTCCAATTCGTATAATTGTTTACGCATCTCCTCACTTTCCTTATTGGACATACGATAAGGAGGACGAGTGATAGGTAGAGCTCCAAGGATTAGATTAACTATGAACTCAATTGCTCGCTTAGGCGGTAATCCTAAAACGGGCTCAAAGATGTTGGGAAATTCACACACAACGTGAATGAGGGAAATGACATCTTTCTCATCATCATTATCGTTATCATGTGGATTTAGAGAATATAAGGATGCTACCAAATTGGAATCTGAATCTTTAAGAACAATAGAAATCTGCTTAACAGATTGAGGATGTCGAAGACATATAGTCCGCTTAGGACATATGATATGGGCTTCATAACGGTTAAGCCAATCCAACCCCAAAATCATTTCGAAACCTAGGTAACGCATAACATGCAAATCGGCTCGGAAAGCATAATCACATAAAATAATCTCGACATCTTTACAAAATAAACCGAGTGTTGCGGATCTACCAACCGGATTCGTAATTCTCAGTGAAGTCATCAAACACATAGCATTTAAAGAAAAGGTATCAACAAGTTCTTTTGATATAAAAGAGTGGGATGCACCCGTATCAAAAGAACTCGAATAGGATGATCACGAAACATAATAATGCCATCAAGGATAGAATTAGAAATATCTTGACCAAGAGAAGTGTTACTAGGAGCTTGCACAACATTTAGCTTTCCCTCTTTCTTGCTTTGAAGTTTGGGACATGAATATATAGTATGACCCGAACTTTTGCAATAGCGACAAGTAAGGGGCTTCGGACACTTGTTTGCATAATGGTACTTAGAACCACAATTGTAACATTCTCCACGACTAGAGGTAGGAGTCTTTGCTACCGAAGTTGCTTGCTTCCCTTTCTTGTTGGGTAAGGGCCTTTGAACTTAATAGGCCTCTTCTTGCTGTTGTTGAAGTTCTGTTTGACACCCATAACTTCAACATCACTTTCTTTATCGGCCTCTTCAAGTCGAAGAGCGATATCAACAAGCTGATCGAAAGAAACTTCTAGTTTCAGAAGTATAGAATTTTTAAGATTCTTATTCAACCCATAAATAAACCTCTGATTTTTCTTCAATGGGGTATTAATATATTCGACCCTATATTTAGAGAGAGATTCAAAAGATGCAACATAGTTTGTTACAAAAGATTCACCTTGAACAAGGTCAATAAAGCGTCGAGCTAAAGTTACTTTTTCAGCTTCCGGCACAAACTTTAACTCGAACATTTCTAGGAATTGATCCCAAGTAAGATCCTCTTCAATTATTTCTGAAATCAAAAGTTCATACCAATCTAATGCTCTTTCTTGGAGCATGCTAGAAGCCACTTGGACTCGATGAAGATCAATAAGATTCAGGCGAGAAAAGATGCGGTCGCACGATCTAAGACAAGCTTGGACTTCTATAACGCTTTCGGAATCCTTGGATGGCCTTCCACCCAAATTGGTATAATCGCTGCACAAGCGTGCAAACCCAGATTTAGGATGAGTAGGCTCTGGAATGGGGCCGACGGGTTGAGCATTCTTTACAAGATCCAAAAGCTATAGGGTAGACATGAATACTCCATCCTGAGGAGTAGCACTGGATTGACCGGTGCTGGGACGGCCTGGTCTAACCATTTCTCTTCTTTAAGAAAGAAAGAAAGAAGAGGAAAAAAAGGTTATTCTCAGAATGAATATCAAACAAACTTGATTCATAAAAAAAAGCATCATAAAAGAAAATAGGATAAAACGGGTCCTACGACTCGAATTAAATCCTAAGGCATGATTCGTAAGAGAGACTTAGGACAATGATCCTTGCTAGATTATTCTACATTGTTCCGAAGTTTGGCTCCGATACCAAGCTGTGACGCCCCACCTCTATACTCACACTAGCCAAGAACACTACGGGGTAATGCCATCGATAACACGAAGAATAAGGCTATTGAGGAGCGACCATTTGTATAATTGTTTTATGCGAGTACCGATATGTCAGATAGTATGACATGCATTTCATTTCAAGAGGAAATCCAACATATCAAATACAAACTCAAAGCTACCACACAGTGGCTATGTGGCTTTCGAAAACAAATATAGAAATAAGTATAACACAAACCAGCCACAGATACTCATATCACTAAGGCGGAAATAGATATGAATATTACACATAGAAGTGTACACCAAAATAGTGGTCATAGAAGATCCACAATATCACAAAAGAATAAGTATACATCAAGGAGTCTCTATCTCAAATGTATAAAAGCAAAAACTACTGAGCTAAAGTAGTTAGCCAAAAGTCAGAAGCTAGCCCCTGCTAAGAAGTCAAGTTGAAGCACCTGTAACACCTCGGTCTGACCCGAGTATTATTCAAGAAGAAAAATAATAAACGGATCAGTCTAGCTATAAATATCATATGAGATGAGATAGGATAAGAGATACAACAAAATATATGATAACAATAATGCCATACTGTGACAAGCATACATTCGATAACAACAAAAATCAAACGATATCTTAAATCATCTCAAATATCCAAAAAGAATATCACATTCTTTTATTCACCAAAACACAAATATTGATAGAGCATATCAATGCATATCATCAAAATTGGTGAAACACAAATTCTATAAATCATCAACTAGAAATCCAGAAATCACAAAAAGGGGGAGGCCTATCACAAATGAGAGCATGAAAACTCACCAACACATGTATCACAAACGGGTCGCTATCCCATGTTCGCTAACCATAGAGCCGGTGCAACGGCGTAGTGCAATAATGGTACGCCCGAGGAACCTGAAACTCAAATGAGTTGGAACAACGACGTAGTGCAACAACGGTACGCTCGATGAATCTGAAACTCAAATAATTTGGAACAACGACATAGTACAATAACGGTACGCCCGATGAACCGAACTCCATAAAACCCATAGGTCGCTAGCCTATAAAAATGAGACGAAGCTCAACAGAATGGGGTATAGTCCCCCACGTGGACAAAGAGACATCACACATCGCTAGTCTAAATCATAAAATGATCACCATTGATCAATAAAAAGTGTAGATTACACTAAGCTAGTAAATAAATGCGTTTAGCATCATGTCCCATAACCACTGGCTTAAGTTAAATATTTACGAACAAATTGTAGATTTCCACTCGAAAATTGTCACGAGAGTTCAATCGAACAAGTCCAAGAATTAACTGACGAAGTAAACGCAAGCGTTTTATACCACTTGTTTTGCTAGGTCGTTTAATTAGATTTCTCATACGAATGAGGTAAAGGTTTGTATATACTAATAGATTGGAAAATGGTTTTAAAAACGAACTTTATATTTAAAATAGTATCGAAATTGTTTTAATGAAAGAGTTTTAGTATTTTCTACTAGTATCGAAACCTTTGTATTTTAAAGTGACAAATCACAAAAATGATTGTAAAAACAATCAATCACCAAAAATTCACATACGACAATGTGAATTAAATCCATAAAAATCGATATCAAACCCATCAAATGGATATTCCCAAAAACCCAAAGAATGAAGTCATCAAAGTCGATAATAAATGACAACAACCAATCGGATCAACAAAAATCGATAAAAATTGGAAATCCAATCAAAAACAGCAAAAATAGGCAAAATTGGCAGTTCCAGACGTTTGGGGGTTCATCCAAACATCTGGATTTGGGTTCTGGAAATATTCCAGAAACCTTCCAGACGTTTGAACTCTAACCAGACGTCTGACAAGTTGTATCAGACGTCTGAAAGGGCGTACCAGACGTCTGACAGGGTGTACCAGACGTCTGAAAGGTTGTATCAGACGTCTGATTCTGTTCTCTGCATTTTTTTCTTTTCTATCGTATATTTTTCTTTTCATCTGCTGCCCTAACCAGACGTTTGGACCTTCCAACCAGACGTCTTGTTGCCTTTTTTGGGCAACAATTTGCCTAGGCCAATGATGGCCAAAATGATTCGGAAGCGATCGAACGAGTGACGGAGGCTAGGGATTTATGCCAAGTGACAACCCAGTCCTATAGGCTCTTCGATACACCCCAAATAACATGTCCAAACATCCATAGTAGGATTTTCATAAAATTGAACTTCAAAACCAAAAATTGGAAAATTCACCAAATCAATTCAAATCAAAAGCAAATGAACATGAATAGATGTTAGGAATTCATACCTAACAACAATGAAAGTTATAGACGTAGATGTGAGTTCAAAAACTCACCTTTAAACCCAAAAACAACGAATGAGAAGCTTGAAAACAAAGGAAAGATCAACTACTCTTCAACTTCAACTCTAGAAGCTCCAATCTAAGATCATAAGCAAATATTTCCTAAGTTAGGTTATAGGAAATTTCTGAAATTGAAGAGAGATTGAGATGGAGAAGAAGAAGATGATGCTTACATAAGCTTCTCTTTGATTTTGGAGCTTGGATCTTGAATTTCCTAAGAATCTAGGGCTTAGGAATTTTAATTTCCCTTTCTTTCCCCCATTTTCTTTTAGCTTGAGAGTGTTAGGAAATGGAATGAATGAATGAAGAGGAGTGGGGTGGAGTTAGAGTATTATGTTGGGTTAGTGGGCTGAAACCCAAAGACCAAAATAGAAAATATCAAAATTCTACTCAACTCCAAATATATCGATGTTTATACTCAAAAAAGTTGTAAACATCGTTTTGAAATCAATGGAAGTAGTCACGAGTCCTAATTCGACTGTTTACAAAAAGTAGCATTTTGGACTTTAATCCGACCAATGATGCTATATTTAAATAAAACATTTAAATATACAATCGTAAAATATGCGGGTTGTTACAAATCACTTGACCACTGGGACAATGGTGCTGTCATATATCAATATAGGCTAATTATTATTTTAAGGCGTAATAAGGAAGATTCCTTATAAGGCCTTATATATGAAACTGTGAGATGAGTATATATATGTATATACATGGAGAGTAATTAATTTGTGGCTAAGTCATAGGGATGTGAGGTCAATAGAGTTACATGATGGAAGTCTACCCTTCACTTTGAGGCTACCAGCAGTTGTGTACACTTTTATTGATGTGAGATATCCTTATGATAAATATTTGTAATGACGCGAGGTTAGTTCCAAATTTTATAGGGGAAATCTGCCCAGCTAATCTGGCCACCAGTTCCTATGAATAAAGGACTAATGTGAGACGTCATTATGTGTATGGGCCATAAGATGAAGGGCCTACTTCAGGGTTTAAGATATTAAGTGGTTGGACCCGCCTTTTTCCGCTGATGAAGTATTAAATGGCCAAGGGTTTACATTAGATGGTATCTCTACAGTGGTCCGCTTCTAAAAATAGGTCTTAAATGACAGGATCTGCCTATTTTCCATTTGGAAATATTAAGTGGCCTATGAGATTCCATATGATGTCATCTGGATAGCACCATTGAGGAGCACGCTTCTTAAAATATGTCTTAAATGACGGGGTCTGCCTATTTTCCACTGGGAAGTATTAAGTGGTTTGGGTACCGTCTCTCACATTATTAGCTATATATGACATATGATTGGGATATAAGATTTTAGAAATTTACTTCTGAAATGGAAGGTATTAAGTGGTTGGACCCACTTCTTTTCCTTATAAAGAAGTATTAAATGATTTTAATGGTTTTATGTTTGTAGACATATTCTTATTTTGAAATATATTGCCCAAGTACTGAAAAGGTAAGACTCGAGGTTTTTATTCACCAGACACTTGTTGTTCTGACTCCCTCCTCATTACAACACAGGTTAAGGATGGAGTGATGGCGGTGACGATGCTTAGAGATGGAGAAGCTTGGCTTGTGACAATATTTGTTATTATTACTTGCATTTATGTGTACCCATGTATTTAGACAATTGTTGTAACGGATATTATGTTACGATTTTTATGAAATTTTGTATTATGAAATTTTTATGGTTTTGAAATAAATGGGTACACTTTGCTATTATATTTTGTTCCATTGGCTATGAGTTCTGAAAGTTTAGTGATGGCTCTATACTATTATTTTCTTAGTTCTACCAACAGCTTACCTTAGAATGGATCTAAGTTTCGATGGGAATTTTCTGGGTCGAAATTTAGGCTTGTTCCGAGGTGGGTTGTTACAACTATTGAATCTTTAAAAACTCAATAGAGATGTATGAATGGAGCTTGTCGAAAATGGAATGTAATCACGACAGTTATGAAGACGAGAAAAAAAAGTGGACCTACAGATGTTAACTTGGTGAGTTTTGACTTTCAACCATCCTTGGAGTAAAGTAATTATTATACATTCCACTAATAATTTATGTTTATTTTTAGTTCGAACAGGCTCAGGAGGCCTATGTACAACAAAAAAAGGGAGCGGCTGCCAATCTTATGCACATTTATAGTCTTCTTATAGATGAAGACAAATGGAGCACGGTAAAAAAGAAACACATCGGATTTCAGTTCGCACCAAGAAGAATGAATCTCGATCTACTAGAGGTGAGTTCGATGTCTCGGACGGCTGAAGAACAAGAATCCCAACCATTTTGTAGTAACAATGCAGTGAGGCAGTAGGAAAACGAAGATTGAAGAGTAAAATTGATTACAACGCCCAATATGATAAAATAGTTGAAACTATGAGTTTAGTAAATAGCAACACAAGACAGTTTGAGGAAGGGAAGGAGCAAAGGCGAATGGAGAGATAGCTTGAGTAGAAGGCCGAGAAAGAAGAACAAAGAAAGGTGGATCTTCGTATGCAAGAACAGTATTTGAAACTAAAAAGAGAGAAAATGAGGCAACAGAAAGAACATTCCATGGTGGCTTTGATGACCTGTGACCTCTCTAAGCTTACAGCTGTGAGGTAGTGGAGGGTAAAATAAGAGAATATCATGCTAGTGGGTTCATCCAATTGTTAATTTATTTCGATTTTAATTTGGGTTGAAACTTATGTATGTTGTAATGTTGTAAGTGTAACATTGTTCATGTTGTATTAATTTATTTATAAATTAATTTCGGTTGTATCTTATGTCTGCTGTAATGAGTAAAGAACATAGTCTAATAATAATACATAAACAAATAGAGTAGAACATGAATAACACAGAATATAACACAGGATATAATGTAAAATAGAGTATAACATGAATAACATGTGATATAACACAGGATAACATAGGATATACTGTAAAACTGAGTACAACATGAATAACACAGGATATATACAGTAAAATGTAGTCCACTGCGATACAACACAGTTCAACACGATATAACATAGCCCAAAAAAAGTACATAAAAAACATAGTCCAATAGGATAGATAAAAAACTAAATAAATAGTCCAATCCATAAAAAAGTAGTTAACTACTCATCCCATCATGATAATACTCATCGTCATCATCGTCATTATCAAAATATGGAATCTTGCTATTTGGGTCTTCCCTAATAACTCCAACATGCCTAAAATATGAAGCACCCCCCAAATTAACCACTATGTCTAGACGAAGAATGTGTCTCGGTCGATGCTAGTATCCAGTCTCATCCTCAACGGTCAACGCCTGAACACCCCTCTCCAAATTTTGAATTCTCTCTTCATACTCATCTATGATACGTTTATGCTCTATGTATGCAACACCCTAAGTCCAACTTGCATCTGAAATAAATCCTCTATGGAAACGATGCTGGATCTGGATAATCAATGATCGACAAATGTGGTATGTCAACAAACCCATCCTGTCCGGATGTAGTAGGTACAAAAAAGACCATCCATATAGTCCACTTGGAATCTCAAGTAGTGAGCAACAAACCTATGAGTGGGCTGAGATAAGTTGTGCACAACTAGGGTGCAATACCTGGACGGATGGTAGATGGCTCGACAAAATGGACAGTTCCTCCATGTGTAAAATCGACAGACGAAGGAGCGATGTAGAATTTACGCTAAAACTGAAGGAATAATAAAGTAACTCGTTTCACACCAGTTGTTCGTTGCTTCATGCTGTAAGGAGGTAGAGGAATACACTCTAAGATAAGGAGTATCAGGATAAGGATCATCAGGTACCATGTCTCCTCCATATATCTAGGGCCAACATCGCTCACCATGATACCATACAACCAGTTGTAAGAGGAGATGATACCAAGGTAAATTGTTTGCCTGACAAAACAAAAGCGTGTATGGCACTAGGGTATGTCCTATATGGAGATCCATCAAATGGCTATCAAATAATATCCAAGCGTGTACGTCGTAACTCTATCTGGTTGCATGCAACTGCAGAAACATGACTAGCCTCACCGCCACGAACTCTCTACCAGTTCTAGGGTGACCATGCACAGATCCTCGGCCAGAATAGTGATAACTGGTGGTCTCTAGTTGGGTGAGCTAGATTGTGGCTATACTTATACCACCAATACTGTAAAACCTCCCAAAAACCACATAAACACTGTAAGTCCAATGACCTATTTAAGTAGGCCATGATCGTCGTCCCCTATCGTAAAGAACAGGGGAACAAAGATCAAACTCCACAACCGCCGCAACATGTCCTAATGGGAGTGTAGTGGATCCCTAAGGAATAGCTATCTCCAAGTCATGGGCAGAGTCGTACTGTCGAAACAGTCTCCTAATAGTATCCCTAAGGAAACCGACTCTAATCTGTGTACCCCCGATAAGCATAAAGGAATAGGAATACTAGGTAAGACATGTAGAAGGTTATCATGTCTTTGGTACTTCTCATCATAAGGTAAAGGAAGGTGCAATCCAACAAAATCCCAGTAAGCATAACAAAATCTAACAGATTAATGCCCATCTCTCCAAAAGCAAAATGAAAAGTATGGGTGGTCTTTCACCAAAATGAAGTTAATGCACCACACAATTGTGTATCAGAATTTAAAGTCAACTAAATGCCCAGAAAATAAGGAATACATAGGGCTAAGAAAAATAAAATGCAGCTGTGAATGTAATTATTTAGGATAAAAAATCATACCTAAAAGATCCTGAAACCTTATATCGCTCAAAAATCATGTAATACGTCAATCGATGTCGATTGCTAAGATATCTTGATATAGACGAAAAAAACAGATGTAAGAGACCCGTGAGTTTTCCTTTCCCTAGCCTATTGATAAAATTATTTTGGCTATTAACTCCTAAAAACTAAATGTATAATTAAACGATTTATAAACTAAAATGTGTCAACATTTTACCAAGCCTACATATATAACCATACAATTTGTACAGAACCATACACTATATTTCCTAAGTACATAAATAGATCATAATAACTGATAACAAAAACTACCATTGTATTTGAATTTAAAATGTTACTTACAGAGATGTCGACACTGGTAGAAATGTGCACTTGTTCATCGGGCAACGGACAAAAATGATTAACTCTTCAACGGTCCCAAGTTTTGACTGATATTCGGGAACAAAGCCGAGTCTTTAGAAACCAACCCCATGCACTACCTTTGAGATACACTTGGTCCATCACCCTTGTGTGCTTCCGAAGAGCTAGGGCATTCACCACCATCACCTCCATTGGCCCTACGATTTGTGAAGAACTACTGCTACCACGAACATCACACAATATTCTTCTCATTTTTGGGTAATTTTTTTGGAGAATTTGGTTTAAAATTGGTTGAAAGGTGGGGTGTTTAGGGTGATTTTCGTTTGTTGAAATGAGTTTTGTGTGAGTTGGAATAGAGAAAACACAACTGGTTGGAAGAAGAAACCGGCTATGATATATCAGTTTATTCGCCATTTATAGTGCCGGATAAACCGATGGCCTAGATTGGCCAACTAGCCCCACACGGATTGCCACGTGGGGTTATTTCATAGGACATCAGCTTATTTAGCATTATAAATGCCGAATAAAAGCAAATTTTAATTTTGTTGTTGGACCAATGTGGAGTTAGTCATCCCATTTTAGCCAACGTGGCATGGGTGAATGACCCCTACTATTGGCAATGCTCTTAGTAGGTTGGACTAGATTATTTCGTGAGGTTAAAATCTAACCCTCGTTTCGAAATGGAAACAAAAATGACATTTCATATGCATAAACTAAAACCGTGTAGCAAGTATTAAATGATTAAAATTAAATGTAACATAACATATATGGGCCATCATCCATATATATACTATGTACGTACCTTTATGTCGACAACTAATTCAATCCATATTAACAAAACTACTTGTATTGCTATGTTAACGTTTATATGCTTGTGAAAAAAACCAAAAATGCAAACTGTATTCATTTGTCTTTGTGTGTGCATTAATACAGTAAATCAAACACTATACATATAACAACTTGTTCTTAAACCATCTTCACAAATCTCAAGTTGTTTTGAAACATTACTTAATGTTACATGATATTACAAAATTACAGAATATATTGAGAAACTATGAAGCACATAAACGCTCCCACTCTCCGTGTGCAAGTACTATACTACACCCTAACTTTCCTCATGCAAGTTTTATACTTATTATTTCTATTAATGGAGCAAAATTTACTATATAAATTAGGAGATTTTATTCGACAACCAATGTAACGACCCTGAAATTCCGACCCAATTTAAAAATTTTAGAACCGTTATTTTAATAAAAATGTGAAACTTACATACGATTTCAATCGGCCTCCAAACTTTGTTTCTAAATTGCGCCAAGATGATTGTAGATATGGGTAAAGTTTCGTCGGAAAATACCGCAGTAAACTTCGTGCGCGTTTTACTGCACATCAGTTCATTTTAAAGCGTGAAAATTTCATCTTCCGAACCTAAATATTTTTACATAGAAAAATTCTAAATCATTTTCTGACGAAGGCGTCGTTTTTCGTTTTTCAAAATTCGGACATCTTTAGCTCCGTCGATCTTATTCTTCGCTGTTTTGCTGCATTCTCCGTAGTAGAAATTTCAAATATTCACAAACGATTTCCGTTACCGTTCAAACTTCACATTTGGAATACGCCTAGATAGACATAGGTGTACGCCAAATTTCGTACAAAAATATTGTAGTAAATTTCGCTCGTCAAATTTACATATTAGTTTTAATTTTATGTGTAAATTTTCTATCGTCCGAACCCAAATATTTTTCACAATGTTGCATAAGAAAAATATTCTGATCATAACGGCGCATTTCGTTTCGTCAAATTTCGCTTTTTATTGCTAGTAAAAATGTTCACTCGTGCAAATGGGTTAATAAGATTCGTCACTTCGCAAACAATGTCGAACCACCAATATTTTCATACCGTTGTGTCCGCCTCGTCGCACTGATCAAAACGGTATATTTGTTTGTGTCAATCGGAGTTCGGCGTTGCAAATTATAATTGTTAACGGAGCACACACCGGTCCGTTACGCAGCGCAAACCGGTACCCAACATTTCAATATTTCAAATTTGAGAGAGCCTTTCAGCTGACCTTGGGAACACCAATAGCCTCCATTGTGAATCATCATTGTATTTACTGTGCACACTGAACCTCGCATTTATTGCACGTCACTCCATCCTGCTGCATGCTATCTTCTCTCTGCAACTTTATATTCTTCCCCTTCCCATATTCTTTGCTATTTAGTTATCCTCTCCAGTGAAAAAAGAAAACCAGCCCTCCTTCCTACGTATATTTCATTTGGCAAGGTAACAGCTCACTCATTCTCTCCTCTTCATTTTCTTTTTTTATTTATTTTTGAACTTCAAAAAGAAAATAAATGAAGACCCTTCAGCCCACTGCCCGCCACCTGCTTCCCCGGCAACCCACTCCGCCCACCACCCCACCACTGGCCTAGCTTCCCCAACAGCCCTCCTCCGTCCAGCTGCACCTCCGCCCCTGCCTTCGCCCCACCACCAGCCCGCCACCACCCAACCTCCCCAGCACCTCCGCGCGTGCCACCCAGCCTCCACTTCCCTGGCCACCCACGTCCCCAGCACCTCCGCGCGTGCCACCCAGCCTCCACTTCCCTGGCCACCCATGTCCCCAGCCTCCGCCGAAACCCACACCCAGCCTCCACCACTCGGCCACCCACGTCCCCGCCCCTGCCCAGCTCTTCCGCACCCACGTCCACCTGCTGCCACCACCCAGCTCCGCTGTCCCACTCCGTCCACGCCACCAGCCCAACTCCCCACCTCCGCCTCCGCGCGTGCCGCCCCGCCCCTGCCCAGCTCTTCCGCACCCACGTCCACCTGCTGCCACCGCCACCCAGCCCCTACCAGACCCATCCGTGCCACCCAGTCCGCCACCCAGACCCGCCTGCAGCCCTGCCACGTCCCAGCTCCCAACGCCTGCACCACCCTGCCTCCGTTCGCCACCACCAGCCGCACCACCAACAGCCCACTGCCGAACCCACTACCCAGCTGGCCACCCGCGTAGATCCGTCAAACGTTGGTCATCGTCTTGTCCGGAGATAGTGTTTGCCGTTATATATTGCGTATAGCGTTGTTATATTTGTCTAGTTATTAATATGCAACGTTGTCTTGAAATTTCAGCTGCTGATCCGGAATCTCAAGCCTAGGCTTCGTCTATTTTGTCGTCATACCCTGCTTCTTTGATTGGTATGAATATATATGTACAATCTATACATATATCTTGTATTGAACAAATCGTAATTGAATTATTATTCGCTTGCAGTTTGTTGTTCGTTAGTGTTGTGCTTGTTCGTGCCTCTTATCTATCGTCTACGTGCTTCGTCGTCAAACTTCTTACCACGCAAGGTGAATATTTTATATTCACGACTCAATCTATTATGCTATGATAATCAAGTGATAATTGTCGTTAATATTAATCTGGATATTAAATTGTTGATTGTTAAAATTTGGTTGAAATGAATTGTTAATTTCTAAAAGTTGACGCCATATATTGTTTAAACATGTTGAACTGTAATACGATGTTAATTAGAGTAAATAATAGTGACATTAAAATTGATAAGTACGATTGATGTAGAAATTTGATAACGGACACCAAGTAAAAATATAAATGTGATAATCTTTAATCCGTAGGATTCTAGGAATAATTGTATTAATTTACATAATAACAAATGTAAGTTAATAGGGTTATTTCGGGATTATTTGAATAAATTGTTAAATTTGTTATGTATGGTTGCTATTGCTTGTTTATTTACTTTGACACCATCCCAGTTATCACACTGCAAGTTCCCTTTGCTATGCCTTGTTTTATATTGAATGATATCGGGTTGAAATGATAAATACCCACTTAAATAACTTGGCCTAGGACAGACAATTAAAAATAAGAAACCCGATTGGTCAACGAAATTATTTTGAAATTGAAATCTATTTGAAATTAAGAAATGAACTTATTAAATTGTTTGGAAATCAAGTAACGACTTAATGGATTTATTGGAATAAATTAATGGATTAAATTGAAACGGATTAATAAATCTATTTAATTGGGAGAAAAATGAATTGGAGAATTTGATTGAAATAAGATTTAAAACAAGTGAGTTTTAGAATTTAATAATTTAATTTATTAGATTGGTAGATTCAGATTTAAACTAAGTTTTAAATTAAATAGATTTAAACTTGTTATAAATAATAATTTAGATTTAGGAAATTTTGATTTAAAATGGAATACGAAACTAACTAAAGTTTTATGGATTAAATTTAGCGACAATTTAAAGGTAAATGATTTTAAATCCAATGAAATCGATTTAATCAAATTTATGATTATATTTAATGTAACGATGAATGTAAACATGAATTGAGATAAATAGAATTTGGTTTAACGATGCGAACTTAATTGACCGGTAAAATTCGAATTAATTGACTTTGAACTAAATTTAATAAGTGAGTTATTAAATTTAACTTGAATACTTAATTATATTGTTAATTCAAATGTTTGAACTACAGATTTCATTTGGAAATATGATTTTAAATATCCGAAATAAATTGAATCGTGAAATGTCAAAATTTGGAAGTCAAATTTGCACCTTGACTTTTGGACTTTGATTTGTTTTAAACGTTAAGTTAACCGACCATTGGGTAATAAATACGTAGTTATTAAAGAGACCGGGATCGGATATGGACATACTCTCTGTCGATACCGAAAACCACTTTAATAACTATTACACGCGAAGTGTTGATCCAGAATGAAGTGGATGGTTTGGTGAACGCGTTGACTGAAGAAAGAGAACGATATTGGACGACCCCTGACATGATTAAAACAGGAGCCGCGCCGGGCCATTGAGGTTCGCCACCTCTAGCGGACACACTTCTTCGATACCATATCTATTACTTTTGTGATTCGATTTGGGTGCACCCCTTGATTTGGGAGTGTTGTTTCGCGGTGTTGAGATAGTAGCTGCTATGCTCAACATCAGTCCGGATCACGCAACTACTAGTATCCTAGTTGGTATCGCCTCATGTACCTTGTCATACTGTTTATCCTATTCGCGACCACTACGTTTTGATTTGTACCTTAGTATATGGATTGCCCTCTGGTGACTTCCGGTTTTGGGGAAACTACGGTCTTGTATATGCTCTTGGGAATAAAACGTGTTAAGGATGGAATGGGCCATGACTTAACACTATTTTAATATCGTACTTTACTGATTAGGCATTACCTATCTATCGTATTCTACTGTATATATAGATAGTTTATCGGATCCTTAGAGATGTTATTTCACCCATCTTTAAGTTATGAACTATTACCTTGCACTTGATTTAATTGTATAAGATTTTGAGTCCTGACTCGAGTGTTTCTTTTGCATATGCTCGGGTCAGTCTGAAGCTATCCAGTTGCTGATCAAGGTTGGTTGAAGATGCTGAAGGCTTAGCATTTATCTTTATCAGTCTATTTATATTCATGTATTGATGTCCTAGTCTGTTGGACATTTTTGGTATTAGTCACTTGATGTTAAGACATTGTTGTATATTATATAGTGGCTTCATGAACTGCTATTATGACGATGTATTTTCCGCTGCATTATTCTGTGACTGTTCTGTGACTGTGATGTTGTATTGATTCTCATTTACATTTATGTATTTATAATCCCATAATGATTCGTGTTTTGTATTATTTAAGTTGACATGTGTGGATTATTGTCAATTTAAATGGTACAAATATACGGGTTGTTACAGTTGGTATCAGAGCTTCGGTTTCCCTAAAAACCTTAGTTTGGGATTATATATAAACTCATTAGAGATAGGGTAGCAATACCCTAGAATGAGGAGAATCAGTTCAATATCCAAATCCTTTCATTTCAAACTTCTTTGATTCATTAATTAGACTTTCCTTAAAATTCTATGATTTTCTATCCTTTGGTTTTAACAATCTCTTTGGTATTTCAGGATGGGTACCAGAGGAAACCATAGGGGAGGAAGGGGCCATGGTCCTGCTCAGGCTGCACCCATCGCTCCAGCTCCTGTCAAATTCACCATTCTTAGTAAGGAGTATACACACCTGGGAGGTATTAAGTTTTCTGGATCCGAGAACATTATTGAGGCTCAGCAATGGCTTAAAGGTTTAGAGAAGATATTTTCTGGTCTGGAGATCACTGATGCTCAGAAGCGTCAGCTTGCTGCCTGGCAACTTCAGGATGCCGCGCAAGATTGGTGGGAATCAGTTACTTCTCGTATCGAGGAGAACACCATTACTTGGGCCCAGTTTAGGTATAAAATTTAATTGGATTCCGTAGTCTAAATTCTTCTTTTAATCTTGAAATGTTATTCATCTTGCCTATCTTTTGATTAGGGATACTTTCTCGGCACAATGGATGCCCGCTGCTGGGAAAACCCAACTTTATAGAGCTTTTATGGATCTTAAGCAGGGCAGTATGACTTTTTCTGAGTACGAGAGGAAATTCAACGAACTCTCCAAGTTCGGCCCGGGATTGATTGATACACCGCTTCTAAAGAACGAGAAGTTCATTCTGGGAGCTAGACCAGAGTATTACGACTTGCTTACTGGCCACACTCACTGCACCTTCACAGAGCTTGTTGACTATGCTCTTAGATATGAGGCAAAGCCTAGGGGGCCTACTGCCAAGGCCGCTCCTACTCAGCCCTCCTCTAGTCAGCTCGGGAAGAGGAAGATGAACTTTGATCAACAAAAGAAATCTTGGCAGAAGACTACTGGATTGGGATATGCCCAGAAAAGCCCAATCGACCTTGCTAATATCACTTGCTTCAAATGCGATAAGAAGGGCCATTATGCTAATAGTTGTCCATCTACCGGTGCTGCTGTTCCACCACCTTCTACGACTAGGAAAGACTTATGCTATGTCTGCCTCCAGCCGGGTCATTTCAAGAAAGACTGCCCACTGTACAAGCGTGGCACACCATCTGGAGTTTTTGCCATCACCACTCCTACACCGCCTGCTCAGGATGACCAAGGTACCTTACGAAGTACTTTTTCATTACATGATTTACCTATTAGGGTATTATTCGATACTGGTGCTTCTCATAGCTTCATATCTATTGATCTTTGCAATAAGCTCAACTTAGAACCTACTCTTGCTACTACTTCCTTATGCGTCTCCAACCCTATTGGAGGACTTGCCAACCTCAGCAGAATTTGTAAAGAGGTTGTGCTCTTGTATGGAAGATATCGATTCACTTGGGATTTTTATGTACTGGGATTCGCAGCATTTGACATCTTGTTAGGTGCTGATTGGTTAAGGAAATTCGATGCTGTTATTTCTTGCAAGGCTCGTTCTGTTTCTCTAGTCAATGACAAGGGCCTATCGCTTGTCATTGAATGCAAATCACCGCAGAAATATGCCGGAAGCTTCATATTCTCTCTTGATGCTCACCCGGATGATCTTAGCACTACCCCCATTGTTCGGAAATTTCCCGATGTATTTGGAGAGGTCAACTCCCTACCGCCTAAACGGGAAATCGATTTTCGCATTGATCTTATTCCAGGAGCTACTCCCGTAGTTCTTCCTCACAGAAGGATGGCTCCTAAAGAAAAAGCTGAACTTAAAACTCAAATTGATGATCTATTTTCTAAAGGTTTGATTAGGAGAAGTCGTTCTGAATGGGGTGCCGTAGTTGTATTTGTCACCAAATCGGATGGGTCTCTTCGCATGTGTGTTGATTATAGGGAACTGAACAAACGCACTCTCAAGAACCGCTATCCGATGCCCCGCATCAATGACTTATTCGATCAGCTCCATGGAGCTAAAGTTTTCTCCCAACTTGATCTTGCCACTGGGTTCCACCAACTCAGGGTAGCAGATGATAGTATTCATAAGACAGCCTTCCGTACCGAGAACGGATTCTATGAATGGTTGGTTATGCCATTCGGCTTGACCAACGCACCTGCTTATTTCGTCGACTTGATGAATCGAGTCTTCCGTGATGTGCTTAACAAGTTTGTTCTTGTTTTCATTGATGATATTCTCGTCTTCTCCAAAGACAAGAAGGAGCATGAGACACATCTTGCTTACGTTCTGGAAACTCTCCGAAATCATCAACTTAAGGCCAAATTCTCTAAATGCCACTTCTGGCGAGACGAAGTGAGATTCTTGGGCCACATTGTTTCTGAAAATGGGATTTCGGTCGATCCAGCTAAGATCGCCGTAATCAATGTAAGTTCTATCCTATTCGCTATTTCTATTCAATTCCTCTCATCCCTTTCTAATTTGAAATTTATCTACAGGATTGGGAGACTCCCAAAACTCCTACTGATATCCGTAGCTTCTTGGGCTTGGCCGGCTATTATCGTAGATTTATTGAGCACTTTGCCCGGATTTCTACCCCACTCACTGCTTTAACCCGAAAGGATGTCAAGTTTATTTGGAGTGAGAAGTGCGAATCAGCTTTTAATGAATTAAAGCGTAAGTTAACTTCAGCTCCAGTTCTTGCGGTAATCGATGGAAGTGAAGAATTAACTGTCTATACAGATGCCTGCCGAGAAGGTTTAGGCGCTGTTCTTATGCAAAGCGGAAAGGTTATTGCTTATGCTGGCCGCCAGTTGAAGATCCATGAAGTAAACTATGCAACTCATGATCTAGAGCTTCTTGCAGTTGTATTTGCTCTGAAACTGTGGAGGCATCATCTTTTGGGAATCAAATTTGAATTATTCACCGATCATAAGTCCTTGAGGTATATCTTTTCTCAGAAGGATTTGAACCAGAGACAAGTTCGATGGCTTGAATTCTTAGCTGCATATGATCTCGATATCAATTATACTCCTGGGAAAGCAAATGTTGTAGCTGATGCTTTGAGCCGTAGCAAAGCATTGTCATGCTGTAATCTTGTAGAAGGCATGCTATTTCAGCTTGTTATCTCCCCATCTCTTGTGGATCGCATCAAGGACAAACAATATGAGGACACCTTGCTCTATCGCATGAAGGAGTTAGTGCTTGGTAGAGTTGGAAATACCGACAGTAAAGTGGGAGCACAGATAGATAGTAATGGAGTTCTGAGGATTGACAATCGTATTTGCGTTCCTAATGTTGATGGATTGAGACAAGAAGTGCTTAGAGAAAACCATCGGTCATCACTTTCATTTCATCCTGGTGTCACTAAGATGTACCGAAATATGAAGCGTTTATATTGGTGGAGTGGGATGAAGAGGGATATTTCTATATATGTCAGTAGATGCACCACTTGCCAACAAGTTAAGGCCGATCACCAGAAGACTGCAGGATTACTTCAACCCCTAGAGATTCCGTGTTGGAAATGGGATCAGATTTCTATGGACTTCATTGATAGATTACCGAGGACCAGAAAAGGTAACAAGGGTATATGGGTGATTGTTGATAGGTTGACAAAATCTGCTCACTTTATTCCGGTTAAGACCACTCGTACTGCTTTGAGTTTGGCCGAGATATATATGAGAGAGATTGTTAGACTCCATGGGGTTCCATCTAGTATTGTGTGCGATAGAGACCCTTTATTCACTAGTAAATTCTGGAAGGCATTTCAGGACGTCTTGGGCACTAAACTGAATCTGAGCACAGCTTATCATCCTCAAACAGATGGACAAACTGAAAGGGTGAATCAGATTTTAGAAGATCTGCTCCGAGCCTGCATTATTGATTTCGGGGGATCTTGGGAAGACCATCTCCATTTGGTTGAATTCACTTATAATAATAGTTATCAGGTAAATCAAAATTTCAATTTGAATAAGTAAATTTGAATTGAAATTTAACCACCTTTATATTCAGGCAAGTATCGACATGGCACCGTTCGAAGCTTTATATGGACGGCCATGCAAATCGCCAGCTTGTTGGATTGAGCCTGGTGATCGATTAATTCTTGGTCCAGATATGATTATAGAAGCATCCGAGAAGGTAAATGAAATCAGAAGAAATATGAAGACCGCACAGGATAGACAGAAAAGCTATGCTGATAGGCGTAGAAGAAATTTAGAATTCCTGATTGGGGATAAGGTATTCCTTAAGGTATCACCTTTAAAGAATGTTATTCGATTTGGTCGTAGAGGGAAGCTCGCTCCTAGATTTGTTGGACCATTCACTATCACTGAGAGAATTGGTACACTAGCCTACAGAGTTGCATTACCGGAGAAATTTGAGGGCGTGCACAACGTCTTCCATGTTTCACATCTTCGGAAAATGGTACACGATCCATCCTTGACCATTCCTATTGCTCAGTTAGATGAAGTTGATATTGAGCCGGATTTGACTATAGAGAGGAGACCACTTCGTATTGTTGATAGGGATACAAAGCAACTTAGAAGGAAGTCGGTTAGCCTAGTCAAAGTCCAATGGAGTCCCGATGATCGTGATTGCACTTGGGAAACCGAGGAGAGTATCCGGGATTCTAATCCAGAATTGTTTGTTGAAGGTAAATTCCATTCTATACTCTTTACTAAAATCAATGATCTATTCTGAATCCATTGTATCTCTGTTATCTGTTCTTCCACTCTTTACTTTGTTCCTTTTCGAGGACGAAAAGTCTTGAGTAGGGGAGAATGTAACGACCCTGAAATTCCGACCCAATTTAAAAATTTTAGAACCGTTATTTTAATAAAAATGTGAAACTTACATACGATTTCAATCGGCGTCCAAACTTTGTTTCTAAATTGCGCCAAGATGATTGTAGATATGGGTAAAGTTTCGTCGGAAAATACCGCAGTAAACTTCGTGCGCGTTTTACTGCACATCAGTTCATTTTAAAGCGTGAAAATTTCATCTTCCGAACCTAAATATTTTTACATAGAAAAATTCTAAATCATTTTCTGACGAAGGCGTCGTTTTTCGTTTTTCAAAATTCGGACATCTTTAGCTCCGTCGATCTTATTCTTCGCTGTTTTGCTGCATTCTCCGTAGTAGAAATTTCAAATATTCACAAACGATTTCCGTTACCGTTCAAACTTCACATTTGGAATACGCCTAGATAGACATAGGTGTACGCCAAATTTCGTCGAAAAATATTGTAGTAAATTTCGCTCGTCAAATTTACATATTAGTTTTAATTTTATGTGTAAATTTTCTATCGTCCGAACCCAAATATTTTTCACAATGTTGCATAAGAAAAATATTCTGATCATAACGGCGCATTTCGTTTCGTCAAATTTCGCTTTTTATTGCTAGTAAAAATGTTCACTCGTGCAAATGGGTTAATAAGATTCGTCACTTCGCAAACAATGTCGAACCACCAATATCTGCATACCGTTGTGTCCGCCTCGTCGCACTGATCAAAACGGTATATTTGTTTGTGTCAATCGGAGTTCGGCGTTGCAAATTATAATTGTTAACGGAGCACACACCGGTCCGTTACGCAGCGCAAACCGGTACCCAACATTTCAATATTTCAAATTTGAGAGAGCCTTTCAGCTGACCTTGGGAACACCAATAGCCTCCATTGTGAATCATCATTGTATTTACTGTGCACACTGAACCTCGCATTTATTGCACGTCACTCCATCCTGCTGCATGCTATCTTCTCTCTGCAACTTTATATTCTTCCCCTTCCCATATTCTTTGCTATTTAGTTATCCTCTCCAGTGAAAAAAGAAAACCAGCCCTCCTTCCTACGTATATTTCATTTGGCAAGGTAACAGCTCACTCATTCTCTCCTCTTCATTTTCTCTTTTCTTTTATTTTTGAACTTCAAAAAGAAAATAAATGAAGACCCTTCAGCCCACTGCCCGCCACCTGCTTCCCCGGCAACCCACTCCGCCCACCACCCCACCACTGGCCTAGCTTCCCCAACAGCCCTCCGTCCAGCTGCACCTCCGCCCCTGCCTTCGCCCCACCACCAGCCCGCCACCACCCAACCTCCCCAGCACCTCCGCGCGTGCCACCCAGCCTCCACTTCCCTAGCCACCCACGTCCCCAGCACCTCCGCGTGTGCCACCCAGCCTCCACTTCCCTGGCCACCCACGTCCCCAGCACCTCCGCGCGTGCCACCCAGCCTCCACTTCCCTGGCCACCCATGTCCCCAGCCTCCGCCGAAACCCACACCCAGCCTCCACCACTCGGCCACCCACGTCCCCGCCCCGCCCCTGCCCAGCTCTTCCGCACCCACGTCCACCTGCTGCCACCACCCAGCTCCGCTGTCCCACTCCGTCCACGCCACCAGCCCAACTCCCCACCTCCGCCTCCGCGCGTGCCGCCCCGCCCCTGCCCAGCTCTTCCGCACCCACGTCCACCTGCTGCCACCGCCACCCAGTCCCTACCAGACCCATCCGTGCCACCCAGTCCGCCACCCAGACCCGCCTGCAGCCCTGCCACGTCCCAGCTCCCAACGCCTGCACCACCCTGCCTCCGTTCGCCACCACCAGCCGCACCACCAACAGCCCACTGCCGAACCCACTACCCAGCTGGCCACCCGCGTAGATCCGTCAAACGTTGGTCATCGTCTTGTCCGGAGATAGTGTTTGCCGTTATATATTGCGTATAGCGTTGTTATATTTGTCTAGTTATTAATATGCAACGTTGTCTTGAAATTTCAGCTGCTGATCCGGAATCTCAAGCCTAGGCTTCGTCTATTTTGTCGTCATACCCTGCTTCTTTGATTGGTATGAATATATATGTACAATCTATACATATATCTTGTATTGAACAAATCGTAATTGAATTATTATTCGCTTGCAGTTTGTTGTTCGTTAGTGTTGTGCTTGTTCGTGCCTCTTATCTATCGTCTACGTGCTTCGTCGTCAAACTTCTTACCACGCAAGGTGAATATTTTATATTCACGACTCAATCTATTATGCTATGATAATCAAGTGATAATTGTCGTTAATATTAATCTGGATATTAAATTGTTGATTGTTAAAATTTGGTTGAAATGAATTGTTAATTTCTAAAAGTTGACGCCATATATTGTTTAAACATGTTGAACTGTAATACGATGTTAATTAGAGTAAATAATAGTGACATTAAAATTGATAAGTACGATTGATGTAGAAATTTGATAACGGACACCAAGTAAAAATATAAATGTGATAATCTTTAATCCGTAGGATTCTAGGAATAATTGTATTAATTTACATAATAACAAATGTAAGTTAATAGGGTTATTTCGGGATTATTTGAATAAATTGTTAAATTTGTTATGTATGGTTGCTATTGCTTGTTTATTTACTTTGACACCATCCCAGTTATCACACTGCAAGTTCCCTTTGCTATGCCTTGTTTTATATTGAATGATATCGGGTTGAAATGATAAATACCCACTTAAATAACTTGGCCTAGGACAGACAATTAAAAATAAGAAACCCGATTGGTCAACGAAATTATTTTGAAATTGAAATATATTTGAAATTAAGAAATGAACTTATTAAATTGTTTGGAAATCAAGTAACGACTTAATGGATTTATTGGAATAAATTAATGGATTAAATTGAAACGGATTAATAAATCTATTTAATTGGGAGAAAAATGAATTGGAGAATTTGATTGAAATAAGATTTAAAACAAGTGAGTTTTAGAATTTAATAATTTAATTTATTAGATTGGTAGATTCAGATTTAAACTAAGTTTTAAATTAAATAGATTTAAACTTGTTATAAATAATAATTTAGATTTAGGAAATTTTGACTTAAAATGGAATACGAAACTAACTAAAGTTTTATGGATTAAATTTAGCGACAATTTAAAGGTAAATGATTTTAAATCCAATGAAATCGATTTAATCAAATTTATGATTATATTTAATGTAACGATGAATGTAAACATGAATTGAGATAAATAGAATTTGGTTTAACGATGCGAACTTAATTGACCGGTAAAATTCGAATTAATTGACTTTGAACTAAATTTAATAAGTGAGTTATTAAATTTAACTTGAATACTTAATTATATTGTTAATTCAAATGTTTGAACTACAGATTTCATTTGGAAATATGATTTTAAATATCCGAAATAAATTGAATCGTGAAATGTCAAAATTTGGAAGTCAAATTTGCACCTTGACTTTTGGACTTTGATTTGTTTTAAACGTTAAGTTAACCGACCATTGGGTAATAAATACGTAGTTATTAAAGAGACCGGGATCGGATATGGACATACTCTCTGTCGATACCGAAAACCACTTTAATAACTATTACACACGAAGTGTTGATCCAGAATGAAGTGGATGGTTTGGTGAACGCGTTGACTGAAGAAAGAGAACGATATTGGACGACCCCTGACATGACTAAAACAGGAGCCGCGCCGGGCCATTGAGGTTCGCCACCTCTAGCGGACACACTTCTTCGATACCATATCTATTACTTTTGTGATTCGATTTGGGTGCACCCCTTGATTTGGGAGTGTTGTTTCGCGGTGTTGAGATAGTAGCTGCTATGCTCAACATCAGTCCGGATCACGCAACTACTAGTATCCTAGTTGGTATCGCCTCATGTACCTTGTCATACTGTTTATCCTATTCGCGACCACTACGTTTTGATTTGTACCTTAGTATATGGATTGCCCTCTGGTGACTTCCGGTTTTGGGGAAACTACGGTCTTGTATATGCTCTTGGGAATAAAACGTGTTAAGGATGGAATGGGCCATGACTTAACACTATTTTAATATCGTACTTTACTGATTAGGCATTACCTATCTATCGTATTCTACTGTATATATAGATAGTTTATCGGATCCTTAGAGATGTTATTTCACCCATCTTTAAGTTATGAACTATTACCTTGCAATTGATTTAATTGTATAAGATTTTGAGTCCTGACTCGAGTGTTTCTTTTGCATATGCTCGGGTCAGTCTGAAGCTATCCAGTTGCTGATCAAGGTTGGTTGAAGATGCTGAAGGCTTAGCATTTATCTTTATCAGTCTATTTATATTCCTGTATTGATGTCCTAGTCTGTTGGACATTTTTGGTATTAGTCACTTGATGTTAAGACATTGTTGTATATTATATAGTGGCTTCATGAACTGCTATTATGACGATGTATTTTCCGCTGCATTATTCTGTGACTGTTCTGTGACTGTGATGTTGTATTGATTCTCATTTACATTTATGTATTTATAATCCCATAATGATTCGTGTTTTGTATTATTTAAGTTGACATGTGTGGATTATTGTCAATTTAAATGGTACAAATATACGGGTTGTTACAACCAAAAACACGTGCTAATAATTTTCTATAAATCAAGTCCATGCTCAAACATTTACTTTTTAACTGCATGTTATTACCCACATTTTAATGCATTACCCATAATTTAATCTGAAACTTTAAAAACGTAACAACCTTAATGGAAATATCGGATTACCCATATGTTATTACCTCCATTTTCACCATTGAACCTTAAAATTTATGATTATTTTAATTATACATATAATACATATGTAAAAATAAAAATAAAGGTAAAAAATTCAACTATTTTATAAATTATGTCTTATTGAAATATACACTTCAACGAGGTAAAAAGGACAGCGATCCCCTCACAGTGTCAATCTTACGGCTCAAGTAGCAGGGGAATGTACCCTACATGCAGTCATTGTAACGACCTGGAATTTCGACACTTCGTATTTAAATACTTGAATTGTTTAAATATTTAAATCTTGGATTTAATGTGATTAAATTGATTTAATAATCTTGTTAACCCCCTTTTTATTAATAACAAACGATGGTAAACTTATTTTTGAAATTTGTTTACAAAAATAAATATTTGGAAGAAATATCAATAATGTGACTAAAAATCATTTTATTGATAAACAACTTTTTATTAGTTATAAGTTGTTTAAATTTTTTGTACATACACTAAATAACTTAGAAAATCATTAGTAGCTAATAAAAATAATTTGCACTAAATCACTTTAGTGTATGTACTAGAGATATTTATTTTAACTTTGGCGTAGGAAAGAAAACACATGGAGGCACATGGGGGAGGTGAGGGGTCTTTGGCCGTGCACAAGAGGTGAGGAGAAGGTTGTGGTGACCTCTTGAAGATTATATAAGTGTGTTGTATATAAGAATCCCTTTTACATTATTAGCAAATTAAATAAAAGCACTCTTCACTTCTTCTCTCTTCATAATTTTCTAAGAACAAAGATAATCAAAACAACTACAACTCTCACCAAACTCTATTATATGGGCTAATACAATATAGAAACAACTACTAGCAACACAAAGGCCAAAGATTTGGAGCACCACCCCTTGAACTAGTCAAGGCAGTGAGCAAATATGGAGAGGGAAAGGCATGGCCATGAGCAAACAAGTGATGGTAGAAGGAGTTTTGGTGTTTGAAAGGTTGTGGTAGGAAAGGGTGATGGCCATGAGCACAACCCTTTAAACGAGTTTTATTGTTTTATCTTGTGTGATTCTTACTTTGAAAATTAAATGACATACGTAAATGATGTATTTGGACTTGTAAGACTTTCTAGGACTTGTTGTGTAGCCTTGAGATGAAACACATAGAGTTTGGTTGGACTTTGATTTGAATCGGACTTGAATTGGAAGTGGTGTTATAGCGATAGTCGCTATAGAAGCACTTCAAAAATGCCTTGTGTTCAGAATTTTATATGATTTTTATAGAGATCCTTATAGGTTTCTTGGCATGGTTATGATTTATTATATATATATTAGTACTGTAAAACGATTGGATGCTAAAAAGTTTGTTAGCATATTGAAAAATGGCAAAACTTTTAAGTGTATAAAACTGCCCTAGGTCACAGTCATTTATAACAGTCAGCCACAGCACTTTAAAAACATTATCTTTTCTCTGAACCACATTTTCTACCATTCTGTAAATGCTGTATTTTTTGTCTAAGAATTTAAATTGCTTTGAAATGACTTTAAACTTAAGTATTTCTCTTCAATATTTTTAGTGGTCTTTTCTAATTTATATTACAGTATTTTAAAACTGATTCGAAATTTTTATATATTTTTAATAATTAATTTTGAATTATTATAGTTAGAGGTTTATTTTAAAATAAAAGAAAAACATACTTTTTCAAGTTCTTAAATAAATTATAAGAGAAGTATTTTAAGCAATATTTTAAATAAATGTCTTAAATCATATTATAATTATTTTAAAGTATTTTTTTATTATATATAGATTTTAGAAAATTAGTTAATTATTTTATTAAAGTATTAAAAAATCTTATATAATATAAATATCTTTTAAATTTTTTTAAGAATTTATTAAATATCTTAGCTTTATAAATAAATTAGCATACATACACTCACACACGCAGATATATATATATATATATATATCATTTTTAAAGGTTTATAATATATATGTATATTGACGCCAAAAATGTGCATCAACACCCAATAGAATCCAGTAGAGATTAAATGAAGAATGAAATTAAAACAAAGAAAAAATCATAAAGGAATACACAGATTTTGTAGTGGTTCGGTAATCTTGGCCTACGTCCACTTCATATTTTTATTGATCTTCCACTTGATTATAATTACAAAAATGTTTGGATCGGCTTAGTACTAAAGTGAAGAATAAAAATCGAAGAGACTCGATAGAGAAAGCAGGATCCATTTTCTGACATCATGCCTGCTATATTTATAGGGGAAGACGTGCATGGATCAAGCTGAAACTTTGACAGAAGGTTCGAGAAACCAAGACGAGGCCATCCAAAAATTTCTAGGCTCATTGGGGCCCACAATAGGGATCGGTACTGATCCCTATTCTGGTATCCAAATGAGGTACGATCCCTTTGGGGGGTTCTCCATAATGTTAGCTACTTTCCCTTCAAATTTCATGCCATTTTGACTTATGGTTTGTGAGATATCGCGTTTTCCGTGAGGTGGTGTTGCTTGAATTCTGTTTTCTGCCGATCCCTCTAGAGGGATATGTACTGATCCCTATTGAGATGCCGATCCCTCTAACTTCTCCGAATTCCATGCGATCCCTAGGGTAGACTCCCTAAGGGCCCCCTCTACTTGTTTCCAAAGTTTCACTTCAATTCGCCTTGCGGTTGTTGAGTTATGGAGCGATCATCGTTGAGTTGTGCTGTTGAGCTAAATATGATATGATCCCTCTTCTTTTGCCCATAACTCTAACTCCGATCGACTTCAAATTTGAAATGTAGCCTCATGAGGCCTACTTTATCACTTTATACCTATTGCACCTTGATTGGGACAAAAATTAGGGATCCGGTCTGAATCCTCTTGACCTCGTCCATAGTCTCGTTTATAGCCGATCTCCGAGCTTGGTAACTGTTTCTCTGGGCTTCCCACCTTGATGATTATGATATCCGTTGGGTTAGATCCGCCTGTGTAATGCCTTGTTAAAAGTCGGGTTAATACTTAGCCCCCCAAAACATGCCTTGCGATAGGAAGGTGTGTTTTGAATTGCCATAAATCCAAAATATGAAATCCATAATCCATTGATAGCCGTATTTTCCAATCCATTGCCAATCTGAATCCATGATCTCTCCAGATCATTAGTGAAATCCATGACCATTCCGAGTCAATATCTAATTCCGAATCCGCGATTTCTCTAGGTCGTTTTATCTAAACCTATGACCTCATGGGGTCGTTAGCAAACGATGTAAGTTCTGGAGTAGCATCTGTCGGTAATCGTCTGCACTTAGTTCCATTGAGCTGATTAGTCGAGTTAGTATGCCTTGGTTATCTGACCCAATTCTTTCTCTGATTTTCCTATGTGAGAATCCAACTTTTGTCGATTGCAAGAAATCGAATTTTCAGGATGTACATATGCACGTTTAGGTATACGTTTTTGTTGTTGGCTCCCGGATGCGTCCATACGCTCACGAGTCGTTGCCAATTTGGTGGGATGCAATTCAATCGTTTTTAATTTTTTGTCCACTGATCCTTCTCGCTCCAAATCTTTTTGGATATAGGATGAAGGGATTGGAGAAGTTGATGTTGAAGAGATCGTTGATGACGATCAATTATGGGTTTGAAGCATACGGGTTGGTCTTGAGGTTGAATGTAGACTATTGCATTTGATCTCCTGGGAGATGAAATGAGGGGCGGTTTCGATCAATTGCAGGCATGGTTAGGCTTGGATGTTGATGGTAAGAGGAATAGTATTCCTTAAAAAATGATTTTGAGTGTAGGACTTCTCTCAATATTAGCTTGATTTTGTCGTGGGCAATTCACTGAAGCAGGGAAACAGATAAACCCTTCCTATACATGATTCCTTCTCGGATGACGTAGAGTGAAGCTTTGCGGAGGATCTGTTGTTTTTCATTCCTCCATTTGGGAAGGATTCCCCACTGTAGATAGTCTTTCATAAGAGTCATCCATGACTCCTTGTCCGGGTCCATCTCCAAGATCTGGTCGATCTCGATCGGGTCGATCTTTGGAGCATTTAGTGCTTCAACTGGGACCAAGCCCATTTGTTGCGCATCCTAGGAATTGGCCAGCATGTCCAGTGAGTCGGCTTTATTATTTTTTTCTTTGAGTGTGTGTGTAAGTGTGTAATACTAGAAGTCTACCAGTATCTCTTGGACCCGACTGAGATAAGGAACAAGTTGCTGCTCCCTAGCATGATAATCTCCCCTAACTTGGCATACTAATAACGGGAATCGCAAAAGAATTGTAAAGTTTTCACTCCCAGTTCTCTGGCAAGTTTGAGCCCAGTAATTAGAGCTTCATATTTGGCTTCGTTATTTGTCACAGAGAAGTCGAGTTTCAGTTTGCCGATCCAAGCATGCAAGGAAAAAACCAACCCTAAGAATCACATCCTGTAGATCCTACGCTACCATCCGGTGCATATCCAGTTTGCCGATGTGGAGATGAATGCGTGGTTGTCGTAGCTAGGCCTGTCAAACGGGTTGGGCTAGGTCAAATGAGTTGGGTCGAGTTTGACACAACCCATTTATGACCCATTCTTTTTTACCCACTTATGACCCAATCCATTTATGACCCAACCCGTTTAATAAGCGGGTTACCCATTTAACATACTTAAAGATTTAAATTTGATTTGACTAATAAAAAATAAATAAATATAAAATAATTCTAATTCTAATTTTTATGTTTTGAATTCCGATAAAAATTTAAAATTTTAGTTCTAATTTTTATCAAAATTCAAATACGGGGATGTGATAGCCTGTTATTTTTTAAGTACAACTGTCAGTCCCATTGGAGAGCTACAGTGTGCGTTCACAAGATGAAGTATTCGAGTGTTACATATTGTCCGTAATTTAAGTGGGAGTTCATCGGTTGAAGTCTCGCCTGATTCTGAGTTAGTATGAAGAAGTTATTGTAGTCTGAAAAAAAAATAGCGGCTTCTGCACTAGACGGAGTTCAAATATGAGGATAGGGTAGCATGTTATTTTCTAAGTACAACTGTCAGTTCCTTTGGAGAACTACAGTATGTGTTCACAAGATGAAGTATCCGAGTGTTACATACTGTCTATCATTTAGGTGGGAGTTAATCGACCGAAGTTTCGCCTGATTCCGAGTCGGTATGAAGAAGTTATTGCAGTCTGAACAAAAAATATAGCGGCTTCTGCACTAGGCGGAGTTCAAATATGAGGATGTGGCAGCCTGTTATTTTCCAAGTACAACTGTCAGTCCCCTTGGAGAACTATAGTGTGCGTTCACAAGATGCGGTCGAAGTCTCGCCTTATTCCAAGTCAATATGAAGAAGTTATTGCAGTTTGAACAAAAAAATAGCGGCTTCTACACTAGGCAGAGTTCATATATGAGGATGTAGTAGCCTATTATTTTCTAAGTACAATCGTCAGTCCCCTTGGAGAACTACAGTGTGCGTTCACACGATGAAGTATCTGAGTGTTACATACTATCCATAATTTAGGTGGCAGTTAATCGGTCGAAGTCTCGCCTGATTCCAAGTCGGTATGAAGAAGTTATTGCATTCTGAACAAAAAAAATAGCGGCTTCTGCACTAGGCGAATTTCAAATATGGAGATGTGGTAGCTTGTTATTTTCCAAGTACAACTGTCAGTTCCCTTGGAGAACTACAGTATGCGTTCATAAGATCAAGTATCCAAGTGTTTCATACTATCCGCAATTTAGGTGGGAGTTAATCGGTCGAAGTCTCGCCTGATTCCGAGTTAGTATGAAGAAGTTATTGCAGTCTGAACAAAAAAAATAGCGGCTTCCACACTAGGCGGAGTTCATATATGAGGATGTGGTAGCCTGTTATTTTCCAAGTACAACCGTCAGTCCCCTTGGAGAACTACAGTTTGCGTTCACACGATGAAGTATCCGAGTGTTACATACTATCCGTAATTTAGGTGGCAGTTAATCGGTCGAAGTCTCCCCTGATTCCGAGTCAATATGAAAAAGTTATTGCAGTCTGAACAAAAAAAATAGCGGCTTCTGGTCTAGGCGGAGTTCAAATATGGGGATGTAATAGCCTGTTATTTTCTAAGTACAACTATCAGTTTCCTTGAAGAACTACAGTATGCGTTCATAAGATCAAGTATCCAAGTGTTTCATACTATCCGCAATTTAGGTGGGAGTTAATCGGTCGAAGTCTCGCTTGATTTCGAGTTAGTATGAAGAAGTTATTGCAGTCTGAACAAAAAAAATAACGGCTTCTGCACTAGGTGAAGTTCAAATATGAGGATGCGGTGGCTTGTTATTTTCTAAGTACAACTGTAAGTCTTCATGAAAAACTACATTGTATGTTCAAAATTCTTATTTTTCAAATTTATATTAAAATTTAATGTTTTTAATAAATGGGTAAATGAGTTACCCACTTATAACCCTTTTAAAAATGGATCAACCCAACCCATAACTCATTTAACAAAATTCATAAATGGGTTGACCCAACCCATTTAAAAGTAGGGTAAATGGGTTGGGTTAATGGGTTAGGTCATATTTTGACAGGTCTATTCGTAGCCAAAACCGAAACTATTGCCGGACGAAGGTTTTATGGTTGTGTTTCATACGTAGGTCACATGATGAATCCCGACGAAGTGCAGTGCTATAATTTTATGAAGTGGATCGAACCTCCATTGTGTGCTCGGGGAGTGGAATATACCCTCGAGATGCAAGCTGAAGTTAGGCATTTGAAAAAGTTAGTTGAAGAAATGAATAGAAAAAGTTGGTAGAGAAGAAAATGTCGTCTTTAGTTTATGTCGTTTGTCGAACTGTTTCTGATCAAGAAGCCTGTGTTGGGTAGTTTATTTATTTTCATGTAATTGATGGATATTTCCATATTTCATAGAATGTATGTTATTAGTTCTCTGCAATTTCGCTAGAAATGGTATTGTTGTCTTGATGAATGAATGTATGTTTGTTTTTCTTTGAAATTGATGGTTATATCCATGTAATTGTCGTCGGATGAATTTGCATGGTTTTGTAGAGTTTTTTGGAGGCACTTATTGAGCATGCACGGGAAACTAGTTTGCGATTTGTTGTAGGATGTTCTGTTGCAAGTAAACTAGTTTGCGATTTTTCAAAAATCGCCCACGTATTTGCTTGTAACAAAACAGACAGCCGACCTCCCTCCTTTCCTCATTCATAAAACATTTCCATTTTCTCAACTAAATCCATTTCCGCCTTCAGCAGCCTCCTCCCAAAAAAAATCATTTTCCTTGCTTTTTTATCAAATTTGAAGCTCATTCGGACCATGGCTACTACATCCGGAATCGTGGAGAATATTGGTAATGAAATCTTCTCCAATTTGATAATTTAGGGCAATTTTAGGGGTTTTTAAATTTGACAGTTTTGCAAGATTTTGTGAAAGCTATATGATGTAGATTACATTAGGGGGTTATTGCTAGTGTATGTTCATTCAATTGCGTAGAACTTAGTATACACTAAAGAAAATAATTTTTTTGATAATTAAAGGTTGAATACATTAATCTTTATGTTGTAGATTACATCGAGATGGAGCCCGGTCCAGCAGACCCGAGCGTGATGTACCTACAGACTAGACACCGCACGTCCAGTGAAGCATATATGATGGTAATTTCCTATGATTTTCATTTCACAAAGTGTGTAAATATTAATATATGTACATGTAATGTTAAACAGAGCGAAGAAGAAGATTTCACAATCGATCACTCAATTTCTCTCAAGAAAGTCGCTTCACATCATCCTAGAGTTTTAGAGAAGATTGATCGAGTTGGCTTTTCGACAGTACTGTGGTTAGGCTACCTTCAGTTAGATCATCATCTCATCACAGCTCTTGTTGATAGATGGAGATCGGAGACGTCTACATTCCATCTACCTGTCGGAGAGATGACGATCACATTAGGAGATGTGACCGTGCTTTTAGGTTTGCCTATGGAAGGCAATCCACTGACGGATGATGACCATCATGATTATATACAGTTATGTACAGATTTGCTGGGTATTACTTCTCCTCCGCAACAAGTTAGGGGTAACAACATGGTGGAAGTGAAATGGTTTAGACACGCTTTAGCTGATGATATAGCTGCCGATGCTACAGAGGTTCAGATCCAGCAGCGTGCTAGAGCGACTATTCTACACCTCATTACATCTCGTTTGATGTGAGATCATTCAAAAAATCACGTGGATTTGAAATGGCTACCATATTTAGCCGATCTTGATCAGTGCGCCCAGTACTCATGAGGCAGTGCTGTTTTGTCTTACACCTATATGGAGCTCTCCAATCTCGCTCTTATGCTGATTAAGCTTATAGGCGGGTGTTTGACACTTGTTCAAGTACGCGTCTACTTTAGTTTGCTAATTATGTGCTAGACCATTTTTTAATATATTTTTGTTGCTAATTTGGTTTTTTCCTATAGCTTTGGTCATGGACATATCTGCCAGTCGGACGGATCCAAGTCCGAAACGTTGTCGTTGATCACACACAGCCTCTTGGATCTCGGTATAACTTCTTGTGCTTTGAAAACTAATTTTCAAACTCGATATTTGTTTGTGCTAAAATAATGTGTGTTCACCTATTGACAAATGGATTGGTCCAAAAAAGACCTCTCAAACCCCCCGATGGAATGTACGCTTTTAGCACAATGAGCTAGATGTGCTAGACCCAACTGCGGTGACCTGGACTCCATACATGCAGGATGTGTTGGAGGGACTTTCGGCTATTTGTACAGCCATCAGATATCTGTGGACTGCTAGGCTTCCACTCATTTGCACTACTCGTTCTACACACCACCTACCCGATTGGGTAATGGGCCAGTTTGGCATGGCGCAGCATATACCAGAAAATGCTCCAATTTATACCGGCGAGTATCAGGAGGAGGAAATTGCAAATGCTATGGAGATATGGAATCAGCGCCACTTGTTTACGCAATTTAAGAGAGAGTCGATCACCCCTCTGGAGACATATATGAGGTGGTATTGGCACATCACGCGTAGATATGTTCTTAAGGCGCCAATACAGGCTGTTTCCAGCCATCCATACAACCCCCGTACCCCTCTTGAGAGAAACGTTGTAAGTATACTCAAGTCCGTTAATTTAAATATATTATGAAATAAAGATAACTAATTCTCGTTGCGTTGTACAGGCTAATGACATTTACAAGGCGTTGGAAACTACCGAAAGGCTCGAACAACGTCTAGAACATGATGCGTAGTCAAAGGGGATGTGCATGAACATCAAAAACATTCTACGTGCAGTGTTGGGAAGGAACAAATTAGAAAGGTCGAGACGTCCTTCTCCCCATATACCTCTACCTCCAGCAGACGTACCTCCACCTCACGCTGAAGCATCGCCGCTCCTACTTACACTCGGCGAAGCAAAAGAGGTGAAGGAACTTCGTTCGAAGGAGGACCTTCGACGTCACAACAATAGGAATATTTCACCCATGGACTTTCTCAACCCGCATGTACAATTGATCCTTCCACCGAGATCGAGGAAGAAGAGTACATGTCCCAATGGCCGAAACGTCATCGTCGTTATACGCCTATGGAACTTCGTCGCTTGCGTAGATGATACGTGCATTCTATTGGATATGGCTATGTACTTTGCGGCATGCACATTTGCCTTTGTTGTTATTTAAGTGTGTTGTGTATGGTATGGACATGTTATTGTCGTAGACATGTACATTGGAATGTCAATTTAAGTTGCTATTGTGCCATGCTTGAAATACATTTGCCGTCTCACTTTAGTTTGCTATATGTCTATTATATGTGTGTTATATGTACAACTTGCTGCTGTCTATTAACAACAGGTTGATATTGGCGATTTTCCAAAAGTCGCCAATAGGTAACTTTTGGAAAATCGCCAATATCAACCTGCTGTTAACAGACAGACAACAACAAGTTGTACATATAACACACATATAACACACAGACAACAACATACAAATTGTCCAACAACAGCATACAACAGGACTTGTAATAAATAGCTTTTGACAATAATAACGGGGGTAAAATACAAATGCAAAACACAAAGGTACATTACCCGTTTATAAAGTCGGATTTAGCATACAAATCAGAAAGTAGAGTTCAATTACATAGAAATTAAATTATACAAATACAACTAGACAACAGTAGTACATCGCTTACGATTATGCCCTTGCCCACCGCATTTGCTACACCTATTTGATTTGGACGACTGGCTCTCATTCATCACACCTTTGATCCTTGTAGACCTTGGCCTCCCCGATTGTCATTTCACAATCGACGGCAATATTTGAGGATTGTTATATGCACTCCAATATCTCCTATCACGCACATGATGAAACTCGGGCTTATAAGCAGCTTTCTAGTTGTCAACAGAGTACCAGCTTGATGCTAAGTCATGGTGTGCTCTATTAGCCACACTTGTTTACGTCGAACAAGCTACCATTACATGAGCATATGGTATCTTCTGCAGTATCGGAATGTTGCATGTGCACGAGCAGTTGTTGCCGTCGATTATAACTTTGTATTCATCACCAAAGTAGTGAATTACCTACCATTCAGTTTAGCTAAATCGTACAAGTCTGCAGCGATGCGCTTCATTGGCCTTTTCTGTTATTTTAGCATCCCATTTCGGAGTCAAGCGTGTCGCTAGTTCATCAGCAATTTGACGATGCTTGCAGAAATATTCTACTGAGCGATAGAATGTTATGTTTCCCACCGTCCCGACTCAGATTTTTTCGAAACTATCGCATGTATCCTCCAAGGACAATTACCTTCAACGTTGCATATAGCGGTGTATTTTGTTTTATTTGACTTTATTGGCTTTTATGAAACAACATGCAGAATTGACCATTTCGTTAGTTGTTGGAAAAACTTCTCTTTTGTCTCAAAAACCATTCCAACACTAAAACCACATTGACGCAAGCAGTTGAAAATCGTTCGCCGGAAAATTGAAGATTAGCAACAACAGATCTTTCCAACATTTACGCAGTGCAAAGATCATCATCCAAAGGCACTTCCATCTCTGGTTCATCACTATCTGCATCATTTTCATCTGCTGTAGGAAAGTCATAGTTCAACGGCTCGTTGTTAACTTGCATTCTTTGTATTCAAGAGTCTTCATTAACATTCATAGAAGCAACGACCATGCTATCTACTTGAGGTTCTTCACCCACAGCTTCATTCCCACCAACGTCCATATAATTGTCAAAATTTGTATACGAAGAATGGGTGGATGGTCCAGCACTCCACTGTGCACCAGAATCGACTATCATATACATGATTGAAATATGGAAGTCAACTAACCAATAATACATACCAAAAGAGACGCAAAATATAGCCCAACCTATAAACATACTTTTTATTCATATCATATAGTTCGGATGGATTAGGATACATTGACTGCGACATATTTGCATTAACAGGTTCATTACTTTCGTCATGCTGAATGCCTTGCTATTGGAAGCTGTTTAAATTACAGCAAAGCATAAGAAAATATAACTACATAACATTATATCCACCAATTCATCAAAAAAATATTACCTCCCACTCATATTTGCATCCATAGGTGGGGTGCAATAAATGTTGCTTTGTTGCGTAAATGGCTGTGAGTTTGCATACGGCATGAACCCGCACTGCATAGATTATCTTCCATCGGTTGCATAAGGATTATTATAGCTAGGAGATACGTAGCCAGTAGATGGATCCACCGTCTCAACATCTGTGTATAATATCCAATTCCAGTACCGCAATAGGAGATGCCACATGCTGTTCTTGTTGTTGTTTTTCAACTTTCCCTACGTATAACTCAATAGATTTTGCAACAGCAGAAAACATTACTTCGACATCATCATCGTCTGCTAATGCTATTGCTTTAGAACACAAGTCCGTATGCTAGTTAACCACTAGTTCAATTTCAAATTTTCTTTATTAATCTTCGTCGTTTTGTACACAGCTTCTTTTAATTTCGTCAATTTGCAACCTTTCTGCACTCTTCCTGGTATACACATACCACCAACATATTATCATTTCTTTGATCATCGACAATTAGTTCACCGTCGTAGTAACAAAGCGTAGGAATCATATTTTTCGCCATTTTACAAATCAATATACAAATCTTTCAGTATGTACGCATTTAAACAATTTGTTACCTTACTCAAACTCATTACTAAGTTTATCAAACTTCAGAAATTACACATAAAAACTAGGGTTTAGTGATTATACCTTCAACTTGATGAACTTTGCTGAGCAACGTCGACTAGATCTATATATTTAGCACTAAACCAAAGTTTTAAAAAGTATAAATATTGATTTCAGAATAGAGCATCCATTAGAGGTCTTTTTTTTAGTTTTTCGGTAAAGGTGGAAGTGAAAGAGGAAGGTTTGGTGTCGGTTTGATTTACTTCAGCTTTTGGCGATTTTTCAAAAATCACCCAAAGCAAATTGCTTTGTAACGTTGGCGATTTTCAAAAGGTTGCCAACTAAGAAATATGTTATTTATTTCTAAAACTGGCTTATTTTGGTAAAATTTCCTTAAATAAAATAATGTTATTAATCTATAACCATTTTTTTGAATCAAACTTACTAGCAAACAAATAACATTTCTTTATGTGGATTGAAGCCCGGCTCTAACATCAAATGTTGGAAAAGTTCACGATAGTGCTTAGCATATACAAAAATATTCTTATACTACCCCGATGAACATGCCAACTATAGTTGTAACCTTAAACAAAAAACATACAAACATAGCTTAAAAAACTACATATTAACCGTATATCATTATTGGAACCATATTATTATCCTAACTTTTCATTTCGGCATCTTCATTTTATAGTTGAAAGTTTAATAACTATTCATTAATATATGAAATTGGGCTTCTATAGTGTTGGTTTACCCTCAAATAGGGCAATAATGATTTTTGAGATAGGGCCAACATCCACTACAACAAAAATGCCCTATTACAATGCCATTTTTACAACGGGTATTGGTTGCCCGTTGTAATAGAAGGCTATTACAACGGTCCATTCAGGCCCGTTGTAAAAGATGCCATACACAACCTCCTTTTTACAACGGGCATCGGTTGCCCGTTGTAATAGAAGGCTATTACAACGGTCCATTCAGGCCCGTTGTAATAGAAGGCTATTACAACGGTCCATTCAGGCCCGTTGTAATAAGTGCCAATTTTACAACGGGCTAAAAACGTCCGTTGTAATAGGTGACAATCAAAACCCTAATTTTCAATTAGAAAACAAGGCCGACCATTTTTTCTTTTACTTCGTTTTCCATTGCTTTGTAAAAATGTTGGCCGTTTTCTTGTTAATTTTTTTTTAAATCAAACGAAATCAATCGCTAAGAACAAAAGTCGATTTCCACAATCTCCTCAAAATCAAAATCGCTTTCTCAAAACCGAAATTAAAATTTCCAATTTCATCTGCATTTGATGTTGTGGTTGGTTCACGATGTGGTGGTTTTGAGGAATTAGGCTGTAGGCGATTTGGGTTCGACTTGGGTTGTTCGAATTCCAGCAAGCGATAGGGTTTTGCGATTTGATGTGGTGAGGCGACAGTGATTAGGAGGATGGTTGTAAAGCTGATGGAGGTTGCTTATCCACAACTTGGGAGGTTTACTCTTCGTACAGAAGGTATTATCAGTAATTTGAATCACATGACATAGAGTACTTTTTGGTGTAAAAATTGTTCTAATCTTCCTTTTTTCTCTCAGGAAAAACAATCGCTGTTGGAAAAGTTGTTGGTCTTCCAACTTCATGAAGCACTACTTTCGCTTAATTTTTCTGTTTTGGTATGCAACCTTTTGTTTTGCTGTAGCTTTTTTTGCTAGTATATTTGGAAACATATTTTTAAAAATAAATATAAATAAAGGCTATCTTGAAATTGTTGTGTTGTCTAATTATTGTTCTGCATTGATGCACAAGAGACTGTAGTTTAGATAAGATAATGTTCTTTTAAAGAAACATCTGAAGTTATGTTGTCTAATTATTGTTAGAAAGTCTGAGTTATACATGTTTACCCGGATACTCATATTTTAATGTTAATGTGGTAAAACTAAGTACCACTGTAAGAATTATAGTTAGCAGAGCTGATTGTCCACATATTCTTTTAAGATCTATTCATTATGTTGACCATTGTTTTTTAATTGAGAAGCCTAACTACATCCAATGTGGCCATTATGCTAAGGCATGATTTCAAGTAGAATGACATTGTGTTGAAAGAGAGGTTTAAGCTAAAGGGATAGATTTCAAACACTTAGAGTCTACTAACAACATATTTTAGATATTTTAAAGAAAGTTTTGAATGGTAATTTCTACCCTCAGTCACGCTACTAGTGTTGTCGCCTTCACTCGCTTTCTGATTGGCTAAGTTTTTTTTGATATTTAAGTGAAATCCTAGCGAGTCGCACTGCCTATAGGTCAATCAATTATGCAGCGAGTATTTGCAATGTCAGGCATCAGGCGACTGTCTGTAGCATTCTTGTAGTAATTTTAAGTAGTTTTGATTAAGTAATAAAGAGATTGTTTTAATTAAGTAATAAAGGGATTATGTTTGTTTCTTTAAATGTTGATATTTTGGTCATAAGAAATCAAACGATTCAGTGGGTTCTAATCATATTAGTTGTGTGTATGATGTTAATATATACCGAATAAATTTTAGTTGCCCCTTTCAAAATTGTCAGGTGTTTTCATTGTGGTCTGAAAGCGATAAAAAGTTTGGAGGGTTAAGTTTTTCGACTGAGGATGTTGGCGAGGTTCTTGCAGTAACAGGTTTTCAAATTTTGTTTATATTGAAATATCAATCTCCTTGATTAATATTAAATAGCAGTGGACTATTGCTTCATATAATATGCAAGTGAAACTTGCATGTTTCTAATTTTCGAAAAAATATATGAATTACTACAATGTAGGTTTTAGTCTTCTAGTATTTCAACTGCTTTTTTACGCAAGAGCGGAGAGACTCCTTGGACCCATTAATCTAACTCGTGTATCAGCGGTATGTATTTATTTAATTCTTTACATTTCATCCGTTGATGTTATTTTCCTTTCGTATTTTTGTATATTGATCATGCAGGCATTAGCAATACCATTGTTCTCCACCTATCCTCCAATGACAAATCTCTCTGGATTAACACTTAAATTAGTTGTGAATTTCGCATCCTTGGTCAAAAATATTCTCTCTGTAAGTACAAATTGGCTCTTTTCTTTTCATAGCTGCACTGGAATCAAACTTAATTGTTTATGATTGAAAATATGAATTCAGTGAGTTACATTTGTTCTTTGTTCATCATAACAGATGGTTATTGTCACCGGGACATTTATTTTGCAAAACAATGCAGTGGTAATTATTATATATTTCCATGCAACATTAAAAACTATGACATAATATGAGTGATTGTTTTTTTAAATTAAGAGTCTTGTTAAAAATAACAGAGGCAGCATCAAAGAGGAGCTGCAAATGGCATTACAACGACTGGAGAGTCCATTTTCAGAGGAGCTGCTCCAGCGGAAACTGGTATTATGTATGTTTTACACCATATTTTTTTTACACACACATGCTACGATCTTCTGCTAAATTATTATTTTTCCTATGATACACGACTTGCTCTAATATGTGCATGTGTCAATCACTTTTTAGTTTATGTTTTGTGGTTGTCTGTAAGTTAGTGGTGGTGGTGGTAAGGAGTTGTGAAGTTGATGAGAAGATGACAAGGCAGTGTTTGATATGTTGAGGCAGTAGGAGGGTTTGGGTGAATGGTTCAAAAGCAGCAGCTATGCAAGTAGAAGGGGAGATGCAGGGAGAAGGGGATGTGTTGAGGCAGTTTTGTGGTAAGAAGTGAGGCACAGAAGGGGTATTGAGCAGTGGGATGTGGTGAAAAATGTGAAGAAGTCTGGTGTTGGATTGAAGATGATAGAATGTTATTGCTGTGGGGTAGGGGAATGAATGGTAGTGGTGGATTGATATGGCTGTGCAGAGGAGATGCAGGTACTATAGTGAGTAGAGATGGTAGCAGGTTGTTGTCGAGGCAAGGAGGTTATGGTCAGGAAGAAGTATGTTGGTGGATGTTTGATGATGGCACTATGGTGTGATGAATTGGTGAGTGCTGTTTGAAATGAGACAGTGGTGCTAAGGCAGATTGGTAGGGGGCAGAAAAGTGGTATGGTGGAGATGGCGTGGGGGGAAGAGTTTTGGTATTGTAGAAGGCAATTCGATTTGAAAGAAGTGGTCAGCAGGCAGGTATGTTGAACTGCAAAGTAGAAGTTGTTGGGATGATGGTTGAAGTAGGTGCAAGGGTTGTTTGTAGGCAGAAGAAGGTTTGGGGGAAGGTTTTAGAGTGGTGATAATTGCTGGGTTTATGGTTGTACTGCGATGAGGTAAATGGTGATGTTCTGCAGTGTGGTATTTGAGGTAGTGTGATGTTTGTAGATGTTTGACAGAGGTGGGTAGCAGTTTTGGTATGGGGTAGCTGCTATATATGTTGTGACAGAGATGGATTTGCAATGGTAGTAAGTGGGTTGTATGACAATTGTATGACAGTTATGAAGGAAGTGATAGAGTAAGTGGTATGGTTGTTGACGGTTGGAGGTTGTGCAGACAGGCAGATGGTTTTGGAGGGGCAGCAGTTTGTAGTGGATGGTGAATAGAACAGAAGTGGATGAAATGTAAAATTGCACAGAGTTGTGTAATTTTGAAAATGCAAAAAGATTTTGTAAAAGAGAAAATTATGTAGATTAGAGATTATATTTTCTAATTGTATTTTTTATGAAAAATGAGCATAACTTATCAATTTGCAACGGGTTATGACCGTTGTATTATAGTATATTACAACGGGTTATGGCCGTTGTATTATAGTATATTGCAACTGGCAAAACAAGTTGTTAAATATGCTTTTTACAACGGTCGATGCATGTTGTGAAAAGGCTATGCAACTAGTATGGTTAGTCTATTGCAACAGGTTATTGCCGTTGTATTATAGTCTATTACAACGGTTATAACCTGTTGTAAAAAGGTGTTTTTACAACGAGCTTTGCCTGTTGTAAAATGTGGTGGATCTATTACAGCGAGGCCTATTACAACGGGCACATGCCCGTTGTGAAAACCATATTACAACGGACATTGCCCGTTGTAAAAAGACTGTTTTGTTGTAGTGATCAAATTTATAACATTTTGCGCCATGGTTGAAATTTTTTAAGCTGAGGCCTAGCTAGTCCATAATGTTTATCCATACCAGGACGTTTAGCAGGCTGGTAAGTTCAGCATTAATCTATATATAAGAAGAAAGTAGGCAGTTTTAAATTATATTCAACTCACAAAGTTACGTTTGCAGTCTTCCACATCATGCATTGTTCATTTCTTTGTATTTGTCATATGCATTTGCACCGAGTACCTAGAAAAAAAAAATATGACATATAAGACGTCAATAACAAAAGAAGTACTATGATACTGTTCGGAAATATAAAGGTAAGCAATAGCACTTTTTTTTCCAACTTTCTGTGAATGCTGCAAAAAAGTATAAGCACTACAAGAAAGTATAAGCATGTTATGTTCAGGAACCAATTACAATCACCCATATGATCTAATCCTTAACTATAAACAGAAAATCTATATTTTCATATAAAAGGATTACGATGTTATTATCTATTAGTATCTATGTCATTGCTCAACTTAAAGTGAGCTCACTGGATTATATATAGAATCTTCATATCTTTCTAAACTAGTGCTTTCCAACTAGTAAATTTTAGCTCAATTAAGAATAGGGCTTTAAACATTATGCTATTTATCAAACTGCACCAAGTCTACACCTGTACTAACTTTACCAATATCATATTATTTGTCTTAAGTTATATGAAAATAATAACACAATAAAGTGAAAAACTAACAAGGTGTCTCCAATTGCTTCACAGCATAAGCTACTTGCACAACAAAAGCATTCCAATTTTACCACTAAGGTTCTTTTAATTTGCAAACTCAAAAACTAGTAAGGTCGATGGATAATCTAAATAAGGCCATCACATTGAGCAATTCCCAGTTTCCGGAGTTAATAATTATAAGCTTATGGAGCTGTATTAAACCTAATGGCTGGAAAATTTTAACTATCAAGAAAATACCTTATTTAATACCATTTTGCTTGTTCTATTCATATAAAGGATGTGCAGAAGATAGTTTCTTCCAGAAAATAAAAAAATAGAAACCAATCACTATTTCATAATCAAGAAGGAAAAGAAGTTACTTGTCAAGTGGATGTTTGCATGTAGCATTTAAGTTGAATAGTGGAAGTCATTGCTAAACCTGTTGCATTTGAATAAAACAACTTTCTCTCCAACTATTTTTGCCAATGCAACGAGTTTACCTTAGTCGAGTAATAAATGATCCAACTATGGACTATAGGTTTGAACTGAATTGATTAATGTGTCATATACCTTGTCATGCTTTGTAATTGATAAAACAGTCGTAAACAAAGCCGTTAAGTGAAACCATACAAAACATCTTTTAAGTGCAAGAAGCTTAAAGAACATTCCTCCAAAATAATAAAATTGGAAGAACATTAAGATCGAAACCCTTTGCTTTTACTTCTTCTTGTAGAGCTCAAAGAAAGCCCTTCAAGTTTTTATATGAGAAAGAGCCAAAATCGAGGTGGGCTGATAGATCAACCTGAAATGTTTCAAATGAGGATTTCGTTTTGACTTCCCAATGCAATGAATCGCTTATTTTGGTTTTTTGACTGAAGAAATTGCTATATGAATATCTGCATGGTCTACGTAGATAAGACTCTTAGACAGTTAAGATTCAGAATTTACTGAGTCAACAATTATATAAATTGAACTATGTATAGATGGAAAATTAAAATCTTTATTGTTTTTCTTCAACTCCAATCAAAACATAATAATATATATAAATATAGAAGTACGTATAGAAAGAGAGAAACGATATTGAATAAGCAGCCCATCATACACTGGACATTGCAAAATAAAATCATTTGGATATTTAATACGTTCTTTCTCATTATGATGGTAGACTTTCAAAAAAAAAAAAAAAAAATGCCAACCCATGCAATGTGTTCGGTCTCATTCTAGCAAAAGCCTACATGTGGATTCTAATTTGAATTAAATATGCCTTGTGTTGTAAAGTTATATTAACCCCTATCATGCAAAGAGAAAATTTAGAGTTGCTTATTGAAGTATAATTTAATTAATTAATTGAAGTACAAAATATTTATGTTAAACTGTTTTGTACTGGTTTATGTATTGCAACATGTGTTGGACATGTTAAGATAAATGTCTCTGATAATATTTGTTAATGAATATAATTTTAGACTGAGATAATATTCGGAATATACTACAATAGTAAGTTGCACTACAATATTCCTGTTATTGTTTTTCACAGTGAAAAGAACAAAATATTTATTCTTTTATAGTTTATACCATTTCGAATACCTGCATTTTCCTTGAATGTTGTTACGAATCAGTTGTCAGACTAAAATTATTAGTTTTGGCTAATTTAAGTTAAGACATACAAATTCATCAATGTTAAAATGTAATAATTTAAACTTTCAACCAAAACTGAACTTTCGTAGTACCATGTTATCTGCTGAATGAAACCACTTTAACTCAAAGTTTTCATTCAATGCAGAAAAATCAGGTGAAAATGTCTTTCGATGCATTCAACATATTATACTCAAAGTCAAAGTAAATGAGTATTGACTCTATATTGAGCACTCTCAAGTCACAGTAGTCAACATACATTCCTAAAAAGTTTCATTATTTTCAGAAAATAAAACAACAGACCATTTGAAAATGGGGCTTTGCACGAAAGGTCCCTATTTCTGATGGTGTTACAAGAAAAGTCCCTGTAGAAATAAATATGTAAATTAAGTCTCTGATTTTTCTAAATCAAAAAACGCAAGTTAACGCAAGTTAGCTTGCGCTTTTTAAAATTTCAAAATTTTCAAAATTAGAAAGCGCAAGTTACATTGCGTTTTTCAAAAATTTCAAAATTGCAAAGCGCAAACTAGCTTGAACTTTCCTGATAGAAAGTGCAAGTTAACTTGCACTTTTTGAAAATTTCAAAATTAGAAAAGTGCAAGTTATCTTGCATTTTCTGTCAGAAAAGTGTAAGACACTTTACGTTTTTTTATTTTTGAAAAATAGAGAACAAATTTACATAGGAAAAAAAAATTTAAATGACAAATTAAAGTAAATAATTAGTCACAAGGACACGCGCACAAATATTTTACAGTAAAGACAAAGCCCAAAGCCCAGATACAATTTAAAACAAAACAAAGAATTTCGTTCGTCTTCCTCCTCCTTGCTTTCACTCAGAATTTGACGAAATTTTGCTCGAAAGAAAAAATGGCACCGCAAACCAGAAACAAATCTACATCTCCAACACAACTGCAACAATCGACAGTCGATGAACAACGAGCACAACAATCGACAGTCGATGAAAACCTAACTACGTCGGAAGTGAAGCAACAAAGTGAAAATCGAAATGTCGAATCACTTCCAAAAGAAGATATTCAAAAAGAAAACGCAATGATAGAAGAGAAAAACCTACCTCTAGTGCAAATGATAGCAACGACAATAAAGGGAAAAAGCAACAAGTTAAAACTTAAAAAACCTACATCAGTAGAAGAGGAAAAACCAAATAGAGAGAAAGGAACAAAAAGAAGCACTACAAAAGAAGCACTGTTTAGCGACGGCTAATAGCCGTTGGCGGCCATCGCTAGTCGTCGCTAAAAGTCGTTGTAAAATATCTCGTTGCAACTAAAGAAAGCGACGGCCTTAGCGACGGCTCCGTTGTTCTTTTTGCAATGGCTTGTAACGGCTAAGTATCCACGTGGAAGCAACCGTTGGGGTTGTTGGTTTCCCGGGTTGTTGATGCAAACCGTTGCAATATGACTGTTGCTAGCCATTGCAAAAATGGAATATATTTGCTGCCACATTGCAGCACCTTCAACCCTCAATCCTAATCAATACAAATAATATAATTCCATCATTCCACACATATAATACCATTCCATCATACCGTATAATCAATATCAACACAACCAAATCATCAAATATTGCATATTCCAACATATATTCACAAAATCATATAAGAAAATCAACATAACCAAATATGAAACTCCACCAAACCAAACCACATAACTAAATTAAACGGCCAGTACATATCAAGTGCCAAAGCATCAATCACAACAACCAAAATACCAAATCCACCAAAACACTAAGTATCAATCACAACATCCAAAGTACCAAATGTCAAACCCATCATAATATGTACATATATATATAAAGCGTACGCATCAAAATAAACCAACTAAGCATCATTATCATCACCAGCAGCATCTGCACCTCCTTCCCCAGGCATTGACCCATGCTCCTGATAGAAGGCAGCAATACGCTCATCTATCTACGTCGCCAACTGACTCTTCCGCCAATCATTGAGCTCATCCAATTGTGTTTGCATCCGAGCAATCTCTTTCTCATCTATGGATCTCCTATATGCCCTTTGGAAATTAAGAGCCTGTGAAATAATTCAAGTGAATAAGAAGTTCATGGCATACAATAACAATAAGAATAAAACTCAAGTTATTGGTAATAAACTCAAGTGAATAAGAAGTTCATGGCATACAGGTTTCTACTGTGTAAACGTTGAGTACATACCATATTGCCGAAACTGTAACGCATGATTCGACTTGCCGGTTCAATGATTGAATCCCATATTCGATTAGACTCATCAACCGTAAGCGACTCCCGTCCACTCGCTTGTATCGCTCGTGCATGCTCTACTTTATATCTCTCCTACAATTACGAACAGATATTTGAGACAGTTGCTATACAATTTACTTATTTACTGTGAAATAAACGAATATGAAATATTTTCATTACAGAAATAAACATATTTACCATTACAGAAGTAGCCTTGTCGTCCGACCAATCATATGAAACATTCCCATCCTCATTTGTATGCTCCACTGCATGTGTGACTCTGAAAACCTCAGTCGTTGTAGGCTCCCTTTCATACTTTGCCCACTGAATATATACAAGAATAGATTATATTGATAATTTGCATGAGTATATACAAGAATAGATTATATACAAGAATAGAATATATGGTAAAGAGACACTAGTAAATATATACATCAATAACATAAATATTGGTTAATTTATTTACCAATTCTCTCCTATGTTGTTGGAAGGATTTCGAGCCACCACGATGTAAAGCGGGGTTTTTGTTCCTATTAGCCTTGTTTCTTGCCGATAATTCCTATTAATTTATACACACTATTAAGTAAAATAATTTAACACATTTAAATGTAAAAATATAGTGACAATATAACTTACTTTGAATGCTTCAGATTCCCAATATTGTTGGAATCCAGCCCAAATATCATCCCCCATCCAACTTGGCTTTTTCCCTGAACTCTTAGCCCTTGACAGAGTCTCTCTATAATTTTTCCGCATCTTTATATTCCAATGATTTATAAAAACATCCATATCCTGCGGATCCACACATACAGCTGCCTGCATATTGAATTATCATACGTGTTATGTAAAAGAGATTATATAATTAAAAAACAATCAGCAAAACAGAATACGTAAAACTGATATCATAAGGCATGATGGCATATTGTTTTTGGTTTCATATAAGGCATAATTATATATTACAAAGTTGTACTTACCATAAGATCAGCCCATATTGCATTTTTTTATATGTGTTGGGAAGTTATCCCACTGAGGCCAACACCCGGACATCCTACTCTTGTATGCTTCCTTCGATACTTGTAAAATGAACGCGGACGACTCCACCTCGAACCCTCTATAGAAATGTTGATGTATATATTCAATATATTTCATATAATATAATTCAAATAAGTTTGATACATACCCAGCACTTTTTGGAACTATCTCCGCAACTCGACGGAGATCTGGCTCAGAGCTACTCGGACCTGCTCCAAGTGAAGGTGACTGAGATGTACTACGTCAATTACGTCGCCTATCAGACATATCTGGCACAAACATAAATATAATATCATACACTGCTTATAAAAGAGTACTGATAACATAAGCATCACATAATCATCAATCAATATCACATAATCATCAATCATCGTTTAATCATCACATAATTATTAATCAAGTGATAATCATCACATAAGCATACTCTGCACATAATCATCGAAAAAAGCGTACATGAAAAGAATAATGCATAACTCCGAATGATACAGATCATATATAGTCATCATTATTATTACATAGTTCAGAATATTACAGAACATAGTCATTATTGTTAATACATAGCTCAGAATTATACAACAAGCGATGCCATCTATGATCAGTCTTCATCATATTCTGATTCAGACTCGGTCTCGTACTCTATATCATTTTCTTCGGTACTTACAAATGCATCTATTAAAACATTTGATTCATCAATCAACGACCCTACATCAATATCATCGGTTATCACTATTTCAGTATTTGGCTCGAGATCCGCTTGATACGCTGCTTCATCTGGAATATTATTTCCATCAAATGTATATATTGCCATCGTTTTAAAAACAGCCCACCGGTCTACTTTATCTTTTTTTAAGGACGGATATGAAGCAAAATAAACTTGTAAAGCTTTCTTAGCTAATACAAAAGGATCATACTTATAGTAATGCGACGTTTGCCTTATTTCAATTAGCTTATAATCTTTGTGCACGTTAATTCCAGAGCCAGGAACATTGCTAAACTTGTTGCATTTGAATAAAACAACTTTCTCTCCAGGTTGTATATAATATGTCAACTCTAAAACTTGTGTTAAGACGCCGTAAAAATCTTTTATATGCTCCTCTGGATCATCACTTCCTTTGACAAATACACCACTGTTATATGTTAATTTTTCAGCCCCGTAATCTTTGGTGTTGAGTTTAAATCCATTGATGAAGAATATTGGATAAGTCTTGACATTTCGTTTTGGTCCGATAGCAAGATGTCGTAATCCTTCGTCAACAACACAGTTTTCTGTATCATGAACATAGTTTGAAAATCATCCAGCAAATTGTTTACTGAGATCGCCAGATGGATGTTGTGATTCGTATATGCTGCAAATATGTATTATATTCCTTTATAATTAATATATACATGTATAATTGAATTATATATGAATTCATAATTACCTGACAAATGGTGCAACTTCAGCACGATTTAGAAAAACATATGTGTGTGCCACATGGTAATCTCTATCATCTAACCATATTTTCACACATTTTCCAACAGGTCTTCCATGTTGTCTAAAAATAGATAATATTGTTTGAGAAGAATCCTGCTCAATATTTTATTCATTACGGGGAACACTTACGAACGATAAGTTCACATCGTTACTAAAGTAATGTGAGAAAAAAATGAAGCTTCTTCTTCAAGGTATGATCTGCAAATCGAACCTTCTACTCGTGCTTTTTGTCTAATTTTTCTTCTTCAAATGATTCAGGTACCTATAACAAAATTAATTAAATTTATGTGGTGGTACAAAAACCGAAATTAATTAAATTACCTCTCAAATGGATACATCCACCCATATTGCACAGGACCACGAAGGAGTGCTTCAAATGGAAGATGAATAGGTAAATGCTCCATTACATTAAAAAACCAGGTGGAAATATTTTCTCCAGTTTGCATAGAAGTACAAGGATTTCTGCTTCAAGTTTACGTATACGATCTACCTTTAACGTCGTAGAACAAAGTTGTTTATAAAACATACTTAATTCTGTTATAACACTCCATATTTTTGCAGGCAGCAGTTCTTTGAAAATCACGGAAAAAAATACCTCATCATAATATGGCAATCGTGACTTTTCATCCCACTCAATTTGCTGTTTTTAAAGTCAATACATCTACGGAGGTTAGAAGAAATCCCATCAGGACATCTAAGTCTTTCCACCCACTTTAGAACGAGTTTTACTTGCTTGTTGTCTAGCTCATAGCATGCTTTGGGTTTCTTATTATCGTCGTATAATTGAAGTTCGGGCCGCTTACAGAAGTGTAATATATCACGTCTTGAATTCGCATCGTCCTTGGTTTTCTCCTTCACATTCAAAATTGTATTAAACACGTTGTCAAACACGTTTTTTTCGTTGTGCATGACGTCAACGTTATGTCGAAGTAGGAGATTTTTCCAGTACGGTAACTCCCAGAATATACTTTGCTTGCACCAGTTATGAATGTTCGATTTACCTGGAATTTCAACATGTACCCCAGTTTCATGTATTTTTGGGTAGTCTTTTACAATTTCATATACCTCTTCACTTGTCCAAACCTTAGGTGGTAGCATACTCTCTACTCTGTTAGCTTTAAAGTTCTTTTTATCCGTTCTAAATTTATGATTGATGTGTAGAAAACACCGATGACAGTCAAACCAAGAATTTTTTTTCCATACTTTAATGAAAATGCTCGTATTTCATCCATACAATAAAGACAAGCTAGACGTCCAGATGTGCTCCAACCTGAAAGCATGCCATACGCGGGAAAATCACTAATAGTCCATAATAAAGAAGCAAACATACGAAAATTCATTTTTCTCGAAATGTCGTACGTTTCAACTCCTTCATGCCACAATGTTTTCAACTCGTCGATTAGTGGTTGTAGATAAACATCAATTCCTTATGTCGGATCATCGGGACCGGGGACGACAATCGTTAGAAACATATATGGAGTTTTCATACACATCCATGGAGGTAGATTATAAGGAGTGATAATAATAGGCCATGATAAATATTTACTACCAAACTGAGAAAATGGCGAAAATCCATCCGTACATAAGCCAAGCCTAACATTACGGCTCTCTGCCGCAAATTCAGGATAAGTCTTATCGAAATATTTCCATGCTTCTCCATCAGATAGATGTATCAAAGTTCCTTCTTCTGGTGTTCTCACAATGTGCCATCGCATATGACATGCTGTAGAAGAAGATGCATATAACCGTTGAAATTTGGGAGTGATGGGTAAATAATGCATCCTCTTATATGGAACTTCTTTTCCTTTCTTTTTTCTTGGTTTGTATCTTTCCTCCTTACATATTCTGCATTTAGTAAGATGAGCGTCTTCTTTCCAATACAGCAGGCAACCTTTTACACATGTATCTATCTTCTGGTACGGCAATCCAAAAGCAGACATAAGTTTTTTTTACTTTATAATGACTATCACACATCAAATTATTAGGTGGCATGTGTCGTTTTGCAGTTTGTACAACTGCTGTAAATGCAGCTTCTGTAAGATTAAATTTCGATTTCATAGTGATGTATTCGGCGGTTACAGATAATTCAGTTCCGCTTGTACATCCATCCCACAATGGCCTCTTAGCAGAATCCAATAAATCATAAAAAAATTTAGCTTCCGCGGTCGGCTCTTCGTCAACATTTTCGTTCCCATCATCACCTTGGTCAAAGGTAGGAAACATTGATCGTGCAGCATCTTGCACCATGTTTTCTATAGGATTGGTCATAGTATTATCGTCCTCTAACACTACAGGATTAGGTGTAGATTGAACAAGTTCTCCATGATGATCCCATAAGTAATAATTCGGCACAAAACCAAATTTGTACAAATGTACTTCTACTACATCTGGTTTCCAATGCTTCAGATGTTTGCACTTACTACACGGACAACGAATGTCTACGTCATTTCGATTATTAGATTGAGCAAATCTAATAAATACGTGTAAACCATTACAGAAATGTTCTTTTATTGATCCTTTCATACATTTTCGAGGTTCATACATCCAACTATGATCGAGAAAATAATCGAACATATTTCCTGATTTGTAAAATGTAGGTTAGAAGATTGAATAACACACTTCATATTAAAGTCTTGTAAAAATTCATATATAACCCTTTACTATTTTAACAAATTCAAATAAATACTGCATTCAAATTTTCAATTCTTAAGTTTATTGTTTTTTTACTTTGACGGTCGATTATCCTACTTCCCATTACAAACACAATAACGTAATCATATTTTATAAATCATTTCAGGTTAAACGATTCTAAAAAATTTCGACAGCACTTCCCTTTATTCCCTGTATCGTACACAAATGCGTGTACACAGGGAAAAAAGGAAGTGCCATCGAAATTTTCTGAACCGTTTAAACTGAAATGATTTATAAAATATGATTACTTTATTGTGTTTGTAACTTGTCCAAATACTAGGACAAATCCAACAAATGTTGTATCAGATGAATATAGATGTCCATTCTGTGGAAAAACGAATATCCATATAACGATCATATACAACACTTGTCAGACGGGGCCAAAAATTCTCTAAGAGGTTCACATAAATAAAGCACAAATTAAAAAATATTAATATTGATCATAAACTAATAACATATATTCAAATAACAAACTATATATCATAAACTAATAACATATATTCATCAATTCCAAACCCCTAAATCATCCAATTCCAAATCCCTAAATCATCAACTAATTTAATTTAAACCTAAATTAAACAAAGATAATGGAAAATAGGAGATACCGACAAGTTTGGAGAGGTTGAAATTAGCGACGGAAGGTTGCGATGGCTCCTGGTGGCGGAGGGCGGCGGCCCGTTGCGGGGAGCGGCGGATCTGAGTCGATTTGGGGAGAGAAAAATGAAATGTTTTCTCTCGGGTAGCAGGTTTGTATAACACGATAAGCGACGGCTAGCAACGGCCGCTTTTTTAGCCGTTGCAAGCCATCGCTAGGCTATGTCGCTTTCTGAAGCCTTTCAGTAGTGAGGACATGAAAAAATAACAGCAATTGAAAGCAGACCAGAAGTAAGCGAAAGTATACCAGAGAAGGTAACTGATACTATAAAATCAAATATAACAAAGTTAGTATAGTTTTATTATAGTAACAATGAATTTTTTTGCATAAAACAAAGAAGAGAACATGCAGCAACAAATAGCTGCAGAGAAAACAGTTGAAGACAATATGCAAAAAAGAGAACAAAGAACAAAAAGAAGAAATGAAAAAATGATTCAGAATAAAATACAAACATAAACTGAGGTAACTGAAATTGCAAAATTATAAAACTAATACTAACAATTTCATACTGTTAAATGTATTCTAATATTATCAAAAATGTTAAACAGGAAAAATCTCAGAAAAAAGAAGGGAAAAAAGCTGCAAATGAAGAATCAGAAGAAGAACAACCCAATTCGGTAAAATTAGAAACATTATAACTTTATAGCATGATAGATATTGCAAACATAATACCTGTAAATCATTTGGTAAAAGAAAAGGCTGATAATTACAACAAACCGATACCTACTTACAAGAAATAATAGTCATTATCATTTAGCGTAAATTGTTTGGTAAAATAATAGTCTGTATCATATACTTGAAATCTGATACTTACAAAAAACTGATACCTATTTACAAAAAAACTGATACCTACTTATAAAAAACTGATACCTACTTGCAAAAAAATGATACATGCTTACAGAAAACCGATACCTACTTAGTACAAACTGATACCTAATTACTGCAAACTGATACCTAGTTACTGCAAACTGATACCTAGTTACTGCAAACTTGAAATTGTTACATATTTGACTGAAGATATGTCACTGCAGCTAATACCCAACCTATTGTTATGTTTCAACATAATTTGTTTCACAAATAACTTATTGTCTATATTTTGAAATAATAGGATGATGATGATTTTGTTAATCCACATCCAAAATGCATAAATGGAAGATCACAAACAAAACAACAGAAAGTATCAAAATCTGAAGATAAAAAGCATGAAACTGCTTATAGATGTGGATTGCAAGCAGTATTCAAAACAGTGAAAATGATAAAACAAAAAATGCTCTATCCAAAAGGCATATGGACATATTGAAGAGCACTCCTTTCTATAATTTCTTTAGAGTTTTTTATGAAGAGAAAATTTTGATGAAAGAATGTAAAAAGCATCAACACAATTTGGATGCTTTATACAAATGCTACTCAGTTGAGAAGATGCATTCTTTTTCCGAAAAAAGAATGAAAGTTATAGCAACAGATATAAGTTTGATTTTTGGCCTACCATTAAAAGGAATTAACATCGAGCCAACTCAAAAAATGACAAACAAAACAATTCCAATGCAGTGCAGGGAATTTGCAAAGAGAAACTTTGGCAATTGCACTTACATAACAAGGAATGTTGTGGAAAAATGAATAAAGCAAGAAGTGGCAAAGAAGAAAAAAGAATACGAAGAAGACTTGCCACTGTTAATAGTAACTGAAATACTATTAACATTCTTTTTCCCAAATAACCAGCAAAAGTTAAGATGAGGACTTATACCACACTTAATTAATGTAGAGACAATGCAATTGGTTTCTTGACCACTAACGATAGAAAAGAATTTCAGTAAATCTGTTAAGAAGTTCATCCATAAACTAAGAAATATGTCAGGATGCTCCATGCTTCCATTGGTAAGATAAATTAATCAAAATTTTGTTACTTAATTTTTTTTAACAAACATATTTAATCAATTCTTTTTATGTTAACAGTATTGCATTTGTGAGAAATTGCATCTCATTCAACAAAGACAACATTATACTGCAGCTTTACCAAGATTTGCAAAGTGGGACTTAAGGAAACTAAAAGACAAAGCAATCAAAGAAATTTTTGATAATGTGAAAGAGGGTGATGTAAGTTAAAATTCCATTTAATTTTTGTAAATCAATATGTTTTAACTCATATGTAGAATAAAGTTTAATTGTATATTCTTTGTTCTATAACATAAAACTAATACTACAGAGAGCAAAAACTGATACCATATCATTACGTACTAAATAGTATCAGAAACAAAAACTAGAATGCAAAAACTGATACCATATGTTTACTTTCTTGAAACGGATACTAATAGTATCATAAACTGATACAAAAATGCAAAAACTGATACCATATGATTACATGCTTGAAACTAATTGTGGAAGTATCAAAAACTGATACTAGAATGCAAAAACTGATACCATATAATTTCACAATTGAAACTGATACTAGAAGTATAATAAACTGATACTACAATGCAATAACTGATACCATAGTTGTACATCCTTGAAACTGATATTAATGTTATAAGAAAGTGATGCTAATATTATAAGAAACTGATACTAGAATTCAAAAACTGATACCACAGTTTTACATGATTGAAGCTGATACTAATAGTATTAGAAATTAAAACATTAGCTATTTCTTTTATCACATAGTATTTCCTATTTTCGTTACAATAAAAATTCAATTGTCATTGTAAATTGAAATCATAGCTTAAAACTGAAACAAATTTTCCAATATCAATTTTATAGGTGAAAGAAATTACAAATCTCAACCCATATGAAGAATGTCTACTTCAAAAAGAAACTGTTGAACAAAATTTCCCCAAAATTCAAAAAGAAAAGCATGGAAAAAAAGAAAGTTTGAAGAAACCAAAGAAAGTGCACTCGTTTGAGGAAGACATAAGCATCAGGTCTTCCAAATGCATATAAAAGATTTGGAAGAAGAAACAAAGAAAACAATAAAAGAATTGGAAGTAGAAAAAAAAAGAATTAAAGTAGAGCAAGAAGTTTTGAGTTTGAAAGAAGAGTTGAAAGAAATTAAGTTGAAGATGAAAGAAAATGAAGAGAAAAGATCGCAGGCTGAAGACAACACCAAGAAATTTGAAGATGATTTGAATGACAGTGAAGAAAACGTCGAAAATAAAAAAGAAAGTTTCAATGTACAAAGCGATATTTTACAAACTGAACTAAATGTAAATACTTTTATAGAAATGGGAATAGGAAGAAATGAAGAAAATAAAGAAACAAAAGCTGAAGAGTGTGTACAGAAAAGAGCAGATAAAATATAAGAAATGGAGAAACATATGCCCATCGAAATAGAAAGTGAATTGGATAAAAAAAATGAACAATGAAGAAATACAATGTGAACATGAAGAAAAAAACAGACTCCAACTGAAGTGCATCAAAAAGAAGAGTTGGAAAAAGAAAGTCAAGTGCAGAAAGACAAAACAGAAGATACTCAACATCTTGAAGAGGATATAGATGTAAAAAACCAAAATGTACCGTACGTCATTTCAGTGCTTGACTTTACCCCTCCAACTTTCAAACTTTACGACATACAAAAGTTTGAAAGTGAAAAAACTGAAGAAAAAAAAAGATGCAGAAGAACCTGTGCAACCAGCTGTTAGAAAAGAGAAAGAAACAGTCGCAAAATTAAGTGGCAAAAAAATCAAAGCAACAAATAAAAGGACAGCTTCTTATATTCAAAGATTGAAGGAAAGAACAAGAGTGAAAAAACAACGTGATAGCTTTGAATATGGGATGAAACAAAAAAAGTTGCAAATAAACCAAAACCCGAAAAAATGAAGATGTTGAAAACAAAAGTGCACAAGACAACAGTCCAAAGCCACTTGCAGTAATAGAGCCAACACTTTCAGAGATAGGGCTTGGACATTGCAAATGTTTGATCTATCTCAATGTTGAGCAACAAAACGTGATCAAAACTTTCTTTTCATTGACAAAATCATCACAAAAGTAAGTGTACAAATATGTATATTAATTTTAAATATGAAATTAAGTTTATCTAACATATACAAATTGTTTTTGTTAAAATAGTGTAGTGGCATGGGAAGATAAGGACACAATCAGAGGAGGTTGTGTCATAACAAAGAATGCACTAAAACATGTACTAGAAGGAAACGAGACAGATGTGCAGGTACATAATATTTTTTTTCTTTACATCAAAACTAAGACCAAAATAAAAGCAAAAATGATACCCAAATCCACAGCATACTTTAATTGACTTGATGCTTAATTATTTTTATACTTATCAACATACACAGCCACTATTAACATTAGTGATATATACTATTTACAATTTAATATTGCTTCACCAATAAAAAAACCTTATACTTTTCTGATTTTAATACAGATTATAGATTGGTATATTTCAAAATGTGGACTGGAAGAACACAATTATGCTTTCACAACTACAATGACGGTAAATAAAACTTTAATATCCAAGTACATAATAATTGCTTCATTTAGTAAATCATAACTTATTTTCATATTAAACAGAAAGCAATTGTGTGTGATATAAAGGGTGTGAAAAAAAGTCTTGTCCTCCCTATGCTAGAATCCATTTTACATGACAAATTTGCTGAAAGTATATATTTTCCTTTGCTTTGTGAAAACCACTGGACATTAGTGCCTTTAACATACCCAACAATGCAATGGTGCCATGTTGATTCTAACCGCCCTAGAAGATCAAATGAAAGAAACAATTCCAGTTTAAAAGAAGCTATAAAATTGGTATGAGATTTCACTTTCTTTTAAAAAAATACTTATTACAGTGAATATGACCTAACATTTTAATATTTTATCTGTTTTAGAGACATGAAATAGAGGGCATGCTCAAAGAAATCTCGAAAAGCAATAACATAACAGACAAGGAGGTGAAACCAGATGATATGCATCAAATAAAGTGTGCATGGCAAGCAGAAGACACGTAAGTTTTTTTTGGTCAAAATGTTATCTACTGAGAACAAAATGAACAATACAATTGAAACTACTAGTCATAATCAATTAACAGTTGCTCATTATTCAAACTATCTGTGTTTTTGCATTATAATATTTCATACATACTTCTATACATCGCTGTATACCTTTTATATTTAATTGAATTTGATTCATAACAAAAATATTGAAAATTATTATCTCTCAATTCAATAAACTTTTAGTTCAGAAATAAACAGTTACTACAGGAAGAAAACTGATACCTACATAAAAGAAACTGATACCTACGGAAACAAAACTGACACCTACATAAAACAAACTGATACCTGCAGAAATAAAACTGACACATAGCAAAAAAAACTGATGCCTACATAATAAAAAATAAAACAAAATATATAGCAAAAATATCTTAAAGCAATAGCTACAAACACAAAAATTCATACAGAAATTAATACTAAGTGTGCTAGTAAAACTGTTAAATATTTTAATTCAAACCATACTATATGCTTGTACCATTATCTCTGAAATTCAATGTTTTGTATTAATTATAAACCTGTTAATACAACTGATGAAAACTGATACTAATATTACATTTTGGTTTCAACAGGCTTGACCGTGGAATATTTGTAATGATATTCATCATTTCATTGTACAAAAGCAGGATACCAATAAAACTTGAAAAGAAGGAAATATTATCCACAAGAGCAAAGATTGTACATGCAATATTAACAGATGATGAACACTGTTGGAGTCTGCCTAAATACATGTCAAGCTTAGAAGAAGAAAGAAAAAAAAGAACTGAATTCACATTGTGTTATTTCATAATTAAATTTGGTACTTGTAAAGTAATGTTGTTCTGTTGAAATTTGTACTTGTGAAGTAATGATGTTCTGTTGCAATTTGGTACTTATGAAGTAACATTGTTCTGTTCTTAAAACAATGCTGCTAGCACTTGTAAAAATGATACTGATCTCCTGGAATGATATGTTGTGGTTGATGTTCTTTTCTTTTCCTGTTGTTTATATTATAACAAGAATAAATACTGTATGTTCTATCATGCAACTATGGATCCCACATAATATTATCAGTTTTATGAAGCAACTATCAGTTGTATAATGATATTATCAAATTTTATATAATATTTCAATACAAAACAGTAACTGGGTATCAGTTCTTATGACTGATAGTATCAGTTTTGCTAAAAATTACGCTCAACATACTTTATGAAACAACAATTAGTGCTGGTGTCAGTTTTTGCTAACACCAGATATCATTCTAATTATTTATTAGTACTGGTGTCAATTCTAGCACGTATTATAATACACAAAACTGATACTAAAAACTAACCAAAACTGATACTAAAGTCGTTTATATCCAATCAAACAAACATTATCTCCAACCAAGCTAACTGCTACCGATACTGTAAAAAATGATACCGAAACTTGTAAAAACTGATACTTGTAAAAACTTATAAAAATTGGTACTGTAAAAAACTGATACTGTAAAAATGATACAAATACCAAAACTTGTAAAAACAAACAACAGAACTAATACTGTAAAAACATATAACTAATACTATCATTTATACTAAATAGCTGAAATTAAAATCAATTTGGTAATATGTTATACTAAATACAAATTAATAACAAAAGGTTCAATTACTATAGACCACCAAAACAAGTCTCACATCCACTTATTACTCTGAACAAATTGAAAAACTAAAATCAAATCATATCCTCTTTAAAGCTTGACAATTCCGTTTATTATGACCAAATTACTTGCACTCGCCACATCTATTTTGCTTGTTCTGAAAATATGAAAATCCTCCTTTGCGCTTCACTGATGGTCTACCAGCGCCATGTTTCTCCTTTGTTGGCTTGATAACATCTTGAATGCTACTATCAACAATAGGCCTATCATAATTTGGAATAGGATTTATAGCATTGGCATAAGAACATTGATAAGAATCAACAATGAAATAATTCTCGACAAAATCATATACAGACAACTTAGACTTGTTCATACACTTTATAGCATGAGCACAAGGAAATCCCGTAATTTTCCATTTGTTGCAACTACAAACCCGTTCCTTCAAATCAACACAATGAGAGTTGGAGATTTCACTTCAAAAGCAAAATCAGAAGATTTATATACATCCCATCCAAATCCTTCTTCAATCAATTCATCTAAACGTAACTCCATAGAAGATCAAAGACTTGTTCTCTACAAACAACACTCTTCTCTTCTTCTAGCCATTTGTTCCATAATCTTAACACGAATACCATCTAAACACAAAGTAATAGGCAATGCTCGTTCATCTAAAATCCAACTATTAAAACTTTCTGCAACATTGGAACTATATTCACCATAACGTTTCCCTGGAAAAAATAAATCCACCCACTTATCAAATGGCTTATCCTTCAAAAAATTCACACCAGCAACCCCACCAATTTGACAGAACTTAGAATGTACTCCTTCAAATTCATATAGATTAGAAGCTCTAGAACACATTTTGAATAGATTAACAATAGACACATTTGCATTTTTGGCTTTTACTGCTGAAAGAAGATTTTGTTCCATATGCAAATAGCAATAGCTGTGATAAGCTGAAGGAAAAACATCACGAACACCTGAAAGCAAACCTTGATGGCGATCTGACATAAAAACCAAAGTACGATCTTCTTGAAGCATTTGTTTTAAATGGTTCAAAAACCATGTCTATCCACATTTTCTACAGAAACTACACTCATAGCTAAAGGGAAGAAACCTGCAAATGCAAAAATAATTAGTAAAAAAAACTAAAAGTAATTATGACCATAAATATAAAACAATTCATAAAACTGATACCAACAGTAAAAAAAACTGATACCGAAAACCTGATATGACCATTATAAAAATATTGATAACCACAACATTATGCACATTAATCTTCATTCTAACACAACAAAGTAACGAAAATTGACATATATTATGATACAAATGAAATTTCAATAGTACATAACTATATATGATACCATATATTAACATACTTGAAACTGATACTAACATTATACACAAACTGATACTAATCTCCTACTAAGCAGTATGAAATTATGATACCAAATACAAACTTACAATTCAATACAATGAAAATTCTAATACTAGAAACTTGCTAACTGTAAACTACATATCTTAAAACTGATACCAACATAATACAAATTATGATAACAAATTAATATTAATGATTATGCCAAGTATTATGATCTCAATACAAATAAATCAAAACTGAAAACAAACACATACCTTGATCACCATTTTTTGCAGTAGCACCCATCAACACACCAGGACGTCACTTCAAGTGAGTAGCATCTAAGAATATCATAGGACGACAATACTTGAAATCAAGTAAACAAGCGCCAAAAGCAATAACCACCCTTTCAAATTCATTAGTACAAGAATCAACATCCATATCAACATAACTATCTGGATTAGACTTCTTCACTGCTTCCAAATACCAACTCAAATCATTATAAGACAAAGCATCATTACCATGACACTCCATCAATGCAAGTTGTTTCCCATGATAAGCATAACCGTAAGACAACTGAAAATTGTATTCTCTTCTAAAATCAAGTATAATATCTTTAGGCTTTTTACTAGAACAATCACGGATCTCGTCAATAATCATCGATTTAACAAACGAACTAGATATATGTGGATTATTTACATTTCTAAGACCAGCCCCACAAGAATGATCAGCAACCAAATTTCTCATAAAAAACCTTTTCAATTCTCCAGAATCACAGGAACCATGGACTTTGAAAAGACAACCATCCTTATATGAAGAGCAAATCACAGTAACTCTTGTAGCACAATTCTTTAAAAATACTAATTCATACCCCTTTTGAATTTGATATGCCATCAAAAATTCTCTAAAAAGTTCAGCTCCTCCAAAACAAAAACTAACAAAATCGGAAATGCATAATGTCAACCCTCTCCTCAACATATCTTTTAAATAACTTTTACCATAAACAACAACATTTGAACAGACATATACAATAAAAGATGAAGAAGAACGAACATCAGATGAACTTGAAATAGAAGCACCATCAACATATTTCAATTCAGAACCCTTAACCTTAACAGTAAAACCAAAGAAAGAACTTTTCTTGTATAACTGAAAACAAATTATACTCCGAATATCAGAATCAATGTCAACCATAATAACTTTGTCCTCAAGTACATAAGAAATCTGAATAGTAGAAGGAGTTAATTGAGACCAACATCGACATATCTCATTCTTCAAATCATACAAAGAGCAATCAATAGACAATCGAGTGCTAAAAGTGTTATTATTCAACACAAACAGACAAAGAAGACTTATCCCCACTGTCAAAAAAATAAAAAATAAACATTGGTAAAAATACGTTCAATTTAGAACATTAATTATTCAATTTCACAAAACTGGTACATACCATATACAAAACTGATACCTAGTTACTGATAATAAAAAAAATGATACTAAGAAAACATAAAAATGATACCCAGAAATTGAACCTAAAATATGATACTTTTCCACTCTATCACAACTTTATATACAACCCAAGCAATGATACTTTTCCAATCATCCCAACATTAATGCAAGAAAATGCAAGGTAAATTAAATAAAAAGCAAATTAAAATACAACATTGCATAAACAAACGAATAATAACAAAAAACCTGCTGCTGCTTCCAAAAGTTGCCATAGACGAACGAACAAGCAATCAGAAAAATAACACTGCATGTCATTTGTAAAAATGAACACAATTAGAAAGCACAGCCAAATTTTTTTAACTTGAATAGAAAAAGAACAAAAAATAGAGTAATATAAGCATACCTAATTAATACAATTTGAAGAAAAACGAGATCACAGTGCAAATATGAAAAGAACGAGATCAACAAACGCACGTTAAAAAAAATGATCGATGAACTACAATTTTCAGAAGGACGAAATTGAAATAACCGAACGAAGTTGATCGATATTTTTATTGCAAGCGAGATATTTGATCGCGACTGAAAATTTTGATCGAAAAGAAGAAGAAGAAGAAGCGCACGAAAGTAGGCTGGAAGGAAAATACGATAATTTGTCTTTTACAGAAAATTATTAGCGGGCTGTTCTACATCCAAAAAAAGCCCTAGAAACTGTCATTGAGGAAAATTTTCTGATTTACATAATCATTTCTGCAAGTACTTTTTGTATAACAACATCAAAAATAGGGACCTGCGACTCTTTTCTTGTTTGAAAATACATCAAATATTCAAATGGAAAGTAATTTTTGCATTAATAATCATACCTTGCCTATGATGCTATAACCTGTCACTACCCCAAATAACCATCATAAAATCTTTTGGTAACCTGAAAAACAATGTAATTTTATTTGAATCGTCACATTTACCTAAATAACAAGCAGGTTAGCTATTAGTCACGCTTAACAACTTAATGTCACAATAAGATTTACAAATGCAAACGTAAAATTTTGGAATCCATCATAAAATAAAGAAATGTCTAAATAATATTTGATAGAATTATGAATATGTTGCCAAGGGTACAACACATTATTCTTTATGCTTAATGGACGGAAATAAAAACGAGAGTAAGGTGCAAGGCTACAAGTAAAAAGTTATTAGACATGGAATTAATCCTTAGCAAATAAAGCAATCTCTTATGTGTATGATTGTTGTTCATCTAGTATACATGTATTATAAACATTGAACAAAAATGACACAAAAGCTATCAAACTTCAAATGCATTACAACTCACAAGTAGCAAGCAAAGTCTTCTAGACGATCCAACAGGTACAGCATAAAAAATATTTGCCTGTCCAGTACTTAAATGCTTGTGCCGGTGCATTTTCTAACTAGACACACTTGATGCAAATTTCTTCTATCTATATAAAATCCCCATAAACCATATTTTCTCCTCAAGTCAATTAACACAGTTGCTCTCTCTAGCACTTACTATGGGAATTCAAAATAAAATACATTGCTTAGTTATAGTTCTTCTATATATATAGCATCTGGAATGGGGTCGTTGAAAGCTCGCATATTGTGTATGAAGAACTAAAAGATGTCACAATTAAGATACTGAAGTTCTCTGGACCGCTTACCGCTTTATCTCTTTGTGTGTTTGGGCCAGTTGGGCCTAACTATTTTCTTTTCTGCTTTAAGCCTGTCATTTTGTTTCAACGGCTATCCAATTTCCTTAGCCTATATAAAACCTGTCAATGCATTGTATGTAATTTTATTACAAACTATTATCTCTTTCAATAAAGAATACATTTGTTCATCAAATCTTTTCATGGTATCAGAGCTTGTTCAAAGCTTAACGGCAAGAAGGTATATGCTTCAAACTAAAACTTGGTTTTAGTTGATTATCTCCTCAGCAAATCCATCATCATCGGAGATTATACACTTCCCTTGATCGAGCCTCTGTTCTTATCATTCTGCCTCGCCTAAAACTTCAAGAAGCTAGGCTGTAGATTATTCCCCTCTCTCAGTTCTTGGTGAACATCACAGAGCTGTATTTTCAGTCATCTCCATAGTGTAAAATTTATCAAGAAGCTATTTCTTGATAAACAAAACATCAGAAAACTATCTTTGAAGGTCTGTATCTCAGCATATCAAGTTGTTGACTGCAATTAGCTTCCAACTGCCTCACCAATCACTACTGAAATGGCTGGAGACGAAGAAGCCTCAGCAACCACCTCACCAGTCACCAGAAATGCTAATACCAGTCAAAATCTGCCAATTATAAAGCCAAAAGGTCACTTAGTAGTTCAACTTGATGAAGATAATTATCTGTTGTGGAAATATCAGATTGAAACAGCCATAAGGGGTTATGGTTTAGATGAATATGTCAATGGCATGATAGTAATTCCTTCTAAAATGGTTAAAGATGACAAAGATAATATGATACCCAACAGTGAGTTCTCAAACTATCAAAAGCAAGACAGTCTCTTAGCTTCGTGGATAATGTCATCTGTAAGTGTAGGCATATTATCTCAAATAGTTGGATGTAAATCATCTAGGCCTGTCAATGGATACCCGAAAAATCCGAAATCCGTCCGAGTCCGTATCCGAAAATACGAATATTATCCGATATCCGAAAAGCGGATGCGGATATCCGATATCCGAAAGAGATTTCGGATGCGGGTACGGATATGAGTATATCCGTATTCGAAAAACATCCGTCCGATCCGAATTAATTATAATAAAAATTGTTATTATTATTGATTTATTATTTAAAGATACCCATAACTTATGTTTAAAATTTATTTGAAAATTAAAGGCCAACGGCCCAAGCCCAACAAACAAACCCTAAGTAGGCAGGTGGTATTCACTTCAAAGTTCGAACTTGGAACGTCAATTACTCAATTCAATATTTCAATTCTTACAGCCGCCACTGATAAAAGAAATATCAAAACCCTAAATCGCAGTAACCCTAAATCGAAACAACCCATCACTCCGAAGTCGCTCCGCCTCGCAGTCGCAGCTTCGGCTCCGGCCTTTGTTCGAAACCTCGCAGCTCACCTGAGTCGCAGCTTCGCCTCGCAGCTTCGGTTGCAGATTGATAACCCAAGTTATCTGCATGTGTACCAGTAAGTCAGTAACTAGAATTTTCTTTACATTCTTTGGAAGTGGTAATAATGGTTTTTGCCCACTCTTTCCATTCTTTAGCAACACTAGTGATTTTCTCACAACTTCCCTTGCTATTTCTATGTGTTCCTGTTGATGTTGATTACGTTATTCATGGTTTAAGTGATAATCATGCATCATATTGATTATATATGTCTTTCGAAATTGTATTTTATCTTTGTGGGATACAATTGGGTATGTAAATGGCATGTAATGTTGTATTAAATGAGATGTAAATTTTGTTATTTTATCTACTTTATTGTTCGAATGAAAGAAAAATTCCCATTTAATTTTCTGAAAATAAAAGCAGCAATTACTGCACTATTTTAGTATTCGTTTTGGGAACTCCGACTAAAGGATGTTTCAGTAGATATTGTTATGTAAATGCGGGATTGTGTGTATCAGTATTTTGTGTTATATGCAATATAAACTGAAAGAATGTCCTGCTATAGTGAATTTGGGGAAAATGGGCAGTTGGGTACCTAACATGATGGGCAATGCTAACAATCATTTTCCTCATATTTTTTTGTTCAGATTTTTATCATTAATTCTTTTTTATTATTTTTCTCCTAACCCAATAAGAATCACATCTCGTTCGATCCTAGATTGTGGTTTACACGTTTATATATCTGGATCAATTTCACTATCACCATTGTTAATTACTCAATAAGTTCACTGTTAATCACCATTGGTTAGCAAATAATAACATTACCGTCAAAATTTATGTGTTAGGTATGCTTTTATTCTGTGGTTGAAAGACATATTTTGTAGAGAGATGTACTTGATAAAATATAATCACATTTGCAAGTGTATTCACAGTTGTCTGCACCTCTAACTATTTCTAGATAGCTGTTTATCCATAATTCTAGTGCACCACTTTCTGACAGCAGCACTTGGTGGTGCTGCTGCTGCACCAAGTGCAGTATCACTTTCTGACAGCAGCACTTGGTGCTGCTACAGTACTAACAGAAGCATTTCTAGTGGAAAATACAATATGAGTTTGAAGTTTGATTTATTGGAATCATTGGATCATATTTTTGCTATGTTTTGTTTTATAGGATCGTGTGGAAAGCTCATGAGTTTGAAGATGGAACAAAGAATTGGATGTTCATTCTTCACTTTTGCAAAGAAATTGGATGCTTATTCGTCACCTTAGCTATGTTTATTTAAGTTTTATGGTTAATTATTTAAATTGTATAATCTAATTAATTATGCATTTTGTAACTCTATTATGATTTTGTGTTGATTGTTTGTTGTTAACGTAGAAACTAAAGTAAATTAGTTTGTCGATTGATTGTTATTTGAATGCTATGAATTGTAATTTTTTTGATTAAAATTTTCATTATATTATTATTCCCAATCTAGTTTTCGAATGCGGATTTTCGGATATTCGGAAATATCCGCTTCCTCTTTTCGGATGCGGATATTTTCGGATATCCGAAAATATTCGCGGATGCGGATACGGATGTTAATTTTTGAATATCCACGGATATCGGATGCGGATGTAGATTTTAATTTTCGGATACGGATGCGGATATAGCCATATCCGCATTCGTTTGCATCCGTTGACAGGCCTAAAATCATCCAGAGACATATGGGAAGCTATAGAGCAAATCTTTAATTCACAAACAGCTGCAAGAATTATGCACTACAAGAAGCAGTTTCAAAACTTAAAGAAGGAAAGCATGACAATGCAAGAATATCTTACTAAGGCAAAGAATTTCTGTGATAAACTTGCTGCTGCAGGACATAAAGTGTCAGAATCTGAACAAGTACTAAGATCACAGTAATATCATCAAAGAAAAATTTACCAAGTATACAATATGTTAACTCTGCCCTCTTGGCTCAAGAAGGAAGAATTGAGCAAAAGAAAGCTGCCAATACAGAATATTCCGTAAACTATGCCACTAATTTCAAAGGAAAGGGTCAAGACAGAACTCAATCAGGTCAAAGAAGTGGCCAAAATTTTAGAGGAAGAGGTAGAGGTAGATGGTCTGGCACAAATAGAGTTAAATGTCAAATTTGTGAGAGGCCAGGTCATATTGCATCTAAATGCTATTTCAGATTTGATCAGAACTTTGTTGTAAACCAGCAACCAAACAATGCTCAAAGAAATCACAACCCAAATGTTAACCTCACTCAATCAGAAACCAGAAATCAAGGCAATCAATCAAAGAATCAGAATGAGTTAGATTCACAAATCAAGAATGATGATTTGGTATATGAAGATTGGTACCCAGACTCTGGAGCAACCAACCATGTAACAAACAACTTAGAGAATCTCAATCTTGGAAACAAGGAATATAAAGGTACGCAATCTATTTATGTTGGTAATGGTAATTCTTTGAAAATCACACACACTGGCAAAGCTAAACTTAACAGTAAAAGAGAGTTACACTTGAATAATCTTCTTAGAGTTCCTCAAATTAAGAAAAACTTGATAAGTGTCTCTCAATTTGCTAGAGATAACCAAGTGTACTTTGAGTTCTACCCACAGTTTTGTCTAGTTAGAGACTTGCTAAATAAGGATATTCTTTTACAGGGTAATATGCACAATGGACTATATAAATTCAATCTAGTGCAAAATAGTGATTCAAGACAGAAGGAAAAGTGGTGTAACTATTCAAAGCTTGATAGAAAGGTTGACTGTAGCAAAGTCTTTGATATTTGGCACTGTAAACTGGGTCATCCCAGTATAGAAACTGTTAAAAATGTTTTGAGAGATAACAATATCAAGTTTGAAAATACAACTTTGCCATATGTGTGTGAAGCTTGTCAATTAGGAAAAAGTCACAAAATGCCATTTAGTAATTCAATAACCAAATATAATAAGCCTTTAGAAATGGTTGCAATTGACTTGTGGGGACCAACCCCGTCAATTCTGATTATGGTATGAATTACTATATCTCTTTTGTTGACTCCTTTTCTAGATACACTTGGATTTTGTTAATTAAATCAAAATCTGAAGCAAAAGATGCTGTAATACACTTTGTTAATCAAGCTGAAAACTTAACAAATCAGAAAGTTAAAATAATACAAACTGATGGTGGATCAGAGTTCAAAACTCTGAAAGAATTCTTTTCTAGAAAAGGTATTAATCATAGAATTACCTGTCCTCATACATCTGAACAAAATGGAATAGTAGAAAGAAAGCATAGGCATATTGTTGATACTAGCCTAACACTGCTTGCACATGCATCCATGTCCTTAAAATTTTGGCCTGATGCATTTACAACTGTTGTGTTTCTTATAAATAGAATGCCTACAAAAGTTTTGAGGAATAAAACACCATTAGAAATTCTACACAATACAAAACCAGATTACTCTTTTCTCAAAACTTTTGGGTGTTTATGCTATCCATGTACTAGACCATATAATCAACACAAGTTAAGTTTTAGATCACTACCTTGTACTTTCCTTGGATATGCAACTAGCCAAAAAGGGTATAAATGTCTTACAAGTGAAGGGAAAATAATTGTATCAAGACATGTTGCATTCAATGAAAGTGTATTTCCCTTCACTAGTACTGACATAAAAACCACCCATAAGATCTATAGTGCCAAAAAGTTTCTACCACCCATACCTGTATGGGACAAGGAAAAATCTATGAATACCAAAGGTAATGAGGATACAAACTCAAACCTCCAGCACACTGTGCCTATTGAAGGGCCAAATCAGAGTAATGATCTGAACTCATGTAACAATGAGACAGAAAGTTAAGAAACAGGTGATCACAATGATGATCAAAACAACAGTTCATCATCCAGCAGTGACAACACTACACCTGCACAAGAAGGACATCCCATGATTACAAGGTCAAAGCATGGCATATTTAAACCAAAGATCTACACTGCTAATATAAGCTGCAAGGAGCCAAGCAATTACAATGAAGCTATCAAAGAAAGCAAGTGGAGAGATGCAATGGATGAAGAATACAAAGCATTAATAAAAAACAAAACTTGGAGTTTGGTTCCAGCACCAGCAAACAAAAACATAATAGGCAGTTGTTGGACCTACAGATTGAAGACTCTACCAGACAGTAGTAAAGTAAAACACAAAGCAAGACTCGTTGCTAAAGGATACTCTCAGCAATATGGGTTTGACTTTTTTGAAACCTTTTCACCTGTGGTTAAACCAACCACAATTAGAATTATCTTGACCATAGCATTACATTATGAATGGGATATAAGGCAACTCGATGTAAACAATGCCTTCTTAAATGGAGAGCTACAAGAGGAAGTCTATATGCAGCAACCTCAAGGATACACTCAAAACAACAACAAAAACTTAGTTTGCAAACTTCACAAAGCTATCTATGGACTTAAACAAGCTCCCAGAGTATGGTATGAAAAACTCAAGTCTACTTTAATTTCAATGGGATATCAGGTATGCAAGTCTGACAACTCTATTTACACAAAGACAAATGAAAGGTACATTACTTACATACTTGTATATGTAGATGACTTTATAATTACAGGTAATGACAATAATGAAATACAATATATTATCAATGTGCTTGACAAGACATTCTCCATTAAGGATTTAGGCAAGTTACATTATTTCTTGGGTATAGAAGTTATCTCTACCACTGACAAAGGAATTGTTCTATGTCAGCAAAAGTATATTAATGAAATCTTAAATCGAGCCAAAATGTTTGAAGCTAAACCAATGCCTACACCCATGATAAGTAACTTGCATCTATCCAAGCATAAAGGGGAACAAATTGATAACATAAAACAATACAGGAGTATAGTAGGTGCTCTACAATATGTTACAGTGACAAGACCAGATATAGCTTTCTCTGTGAATAAAGTTTGTCAATTTATGCAGAATCCACTAGACTTACATTGGAAAGCTGTAAAGCGTATACTTAGATATCTCAAGGGCACAGCAAATCAAGGAATCAAATTAAAGAAGAGAAAAAACTTATCTATACAGGGATTTGCTGACGCTGACTGGGCCTCAGATTATGATGACCGGAGATCCACTACTGGACATTGCATCTTCCTAGGTGGAAATCCAGTCTCGTGGTGTGCCAAAAAGCAACCAACTATATCTCGTTCGAGCACCGAATCGGAGTACCGAAGTGTCGCTTCAGCCACAACCGAAGTGATGTGGATAGAAGCTCTAATTAAGGAGCTTAGAATCAAGCTCTCTCGAAAAACTGTCATCTGGTGTGACAATTCCAGTACTGTAGCTCTCTCTGCCAATCCTGTTCTACATGCTAGAACAAAGCACATTGAAATCGACTTATATTTCGTCAGGGATCAGATAGCAAGAGGGAATCTCGAAGTAAATCATCTGCCTGCCTTAAGTCAAATAGCAGACATATTCACAAAAGCTTTGTCTCGCAAATACTTCGAAGATCTCAAGAACCAATTATGTATTAAAGAGATGACAGAGGAAACAAGAGTGGAGAAAGAAAACAAAACCCTAGCCGACATTGAAGGGGGGAATTAAGATACTGAAGTTCTTTGGACCGCTTACCGCTTTATCTCTTTGTGTGTTTGGGCCAGTTGGGCCTAACTATTTTCTTTTCTGCTTTAAGCCTGTCATTTTGTTTCAACGGCTATCCAATTTCCTTAGCCTATATAAAACCTGTCAAGGCATTGTATGTAATTTTATTACAAACTATTATCTCTTTCAATAAAGAATACATTTGTTCATCAAATCTTTTCAGTCACTCCATCAACCATTGACAACAAGTATAGAACTGGCTTCCACTTCCAACCCAAAAGGAACTGGCTCAACGGTATGCAACCAACAAATCATAATTCTCCTTTCTACACTTGATCGTAATTAACTATGGAAAAATATCGTAGTAGATATATTTGACAGAAGTCAAATATTCTCTTTACAACGGTTTATGCAATAAAGTATATCTATTTTAACAAATAGTGGCTATTTCATGAGCATACATTTCCTTTTACACTTCGGATTAAAGGTAATGTAAAAAAACAGTATACTAATAAGAAAACAAACTTTTTAAACTTATTTTCTGGATGAAAGAAATTAAGTCATGGGTCAGACATTATCATAAAAAAAACTTCTAATTTTGCTTTTTAATCTCTGCTAGTTAGAAAACAAAGTCGCAGTAATAATTTTCTTTGGGTTCGTTCTAGATTATTATAATAACTGATCTGAACTACTTAATCATTTTCATCAGTTTTCATGCCTAGATCATTTTACACTAATTATTCAAAACATGCCTACAACATTTCAGGGAATAATATATAAATATGAAAACCAATCTTGGAAGAAGAAAAAAAGATGACGTGTGTGTGTGTGTGTGTATATATATATATATGATAACAAAAGTGATACATATTCAAGCAGAGCACTCATTATGATGTCTCAGGGGCATGAACCCACGACCTCTAGAATTTTTGTCTAAAGCATCGTACCTCTAACCATTTGAGCTAGAGATCCTTGACAAGACGAATTTATATATTTAATACAATAAAGGTACATTTGCATCGAAGAATTAAGAATTGCCAGTAAAATTCACTATGAAATGCGTCATTTAAAACCCCGCAGAATTAATAATATAACACTATTTTGAAGGAAATCAGTAAGAATAATGGAAAGCAACACATCAAAAATTATTGAGGCCAAACTATGCATTGGCCTAAGACAGTATATCCATATTATAGACTCTGGTGCTAACTTATTTCATTTATTATTTTTTACATGTTCGACGATGGTTTGATCTTGAAAGAAACTGCAAACAGATCCAAACGGTATGCACTATAGTTCCATTTTCGTTGACATCATAATTTTATTCATAATATTATTCATATGATGTCAGAACCAGATATGTAAAAATATTGATCAATATTTTAATCTAAAAAATGAAACAGGACCTGTGTACTACAATGGCGTCTACCACCTATTTTATCAGTATAATCCAAAAGGAGCAGTTTGGGGAAATATCGTATGGGCTCACTCAGTGTCTAGGGATATGATCAATTGGAAAGCACTTCCATCAGCGCTTTACCCATCTAAACCTTTCGATATTAACGGGTGTTGGTCTGGATCCGCAACTATCTTACCAGGTAACAAACCTGACCCAAACAATCGTCAAGTCCAAAACATTGCATTTCCAAAGAATCTATCGGATCCATATCTACGTGAATGGGTCAAACCCTTTTGTGATATATATGCATATCCTTTTGTATATATATTATTTCATAACGTGAGCATGCATTTATTTTCTTGTCATCTAATGAAAATGGGATCCACTAATTTATTCATTTTCATAATAAACATATGTGATTACTTTCCGTTTTGCATATTTGTTTCCTTCTATTTATGATTTTGTATCACCAAAATTTAACACTCCACCTTGATGCAAAATCATATATCTTCAATACCTCACATCGACTTAAATTCCCTTTTCAATATAAAACTCTTAAAAACGGACTCCACCTTCAACTAAAATCTCTTAACGAGATAGATACAAAAAATGAATACTTACCCAATGAGTTCCGACAAGACCACCCTCCATCACACATTGCTAACGAGTTCAGACCATGTCCCCGCCAGCTAACAAAATGTTGCAAATATCCAAAATCAAAAGAAGGTAGATACCAAAATAATCTCAAAGCCACCAAGGCAAAAAATCCTCTCAATCACCAATCAAATCTCTCTTCTTCCACATACCTTATCTGCCAAACACAAATTTCCCATGGAAATCAACATAAGACTCTTACAGCGGGATTGAGCCATGAAGCAGATATAGGTTCTCAAATCCCGATGTCCCTTCAACACACTAAACTCCTTATCACTAAAGTTTCAAGACTAGAACGCTCTTCTCTCTCAACATAATCTCCTCCGTCTTTATCTTCCATATTGCACAAAATCTTTTTTTTAATAGTACTTAAATACAACATGTCACTGAGACAACATAACACACATCACATGTCAATGTATGTTCGAATCACGCTACGCAAGTTTCGAACTAGCGACCTCTCGCATCAAAGTCGAATTACTTAACCACTGGGACAATGGTGCTTGACACAAAATCTCTTTTTCCATCCAAATTTGTAATAGCATATACTACCGGATCTACCGTTCTTTCTAGAAGCCATTGATGCACAAATTTAAAAAAATCGCCTTGCTCCGATACCAATCTGTTGTGCAAAAATTGCGCAAATGCGTAAAAACAAAAACAAACAAGATTTAGATTTGCCAATTTTAACATCACTCAATCTAACAGCAATTATTCTATTACTCCAAATAAATAATAAATAACTATAAAGAAGAAAGAGATGCACAATATTTATACTGGTTCCACTATCATTATGGTAGTGTACGTCCAGTTTAAAAGAGAGAGATTTTATTACACATGAGAGAGTTAAAAGAGATTACAAGATAAGATTTTACATACTAAATCTCTAAATTAGGATTAACAAGAAGAGACATTCTATTTGGAGATCGTTGGCTGAATGCCAGGATGAGTTTACAATGAAGTCTGCCCTCAATATATAGTCAGTACAAATCCATCAGAGTCATCGATTAAATTACCAAGATATGGTAAGAAGATAATGGAGGCAAGTTACAGTGGTAACAAATGGTGCAAACATAGCAAGTAGAGATGAAAGAAAAATAATCCCAAAGCAATGCTATTACTAAGAAAGAAATCATATGCATATCCTTTTGCATATATATTATTCCATAACGTGAGCATGCATTTATTTCCTTGCCATCTAATGGAAATGTGATCCACTAATTTTTTTCATTTCTATAATCAACACATGTGATTACTTTCTGTTTTGCATATTTGTTTCCTTCTATTTGTGATTTTGTATCACCAAAATTTAACAACTATTGCATTGTAGGATATGTTAATGTTACCACCGTCCAATGGTCCTCACAATGCAAACGGAAATAAATAGCTAATGTATATTTATCTCGTACAATTTCTTCAAGTATAGGCGTGACTAAATGTCTTTTAATACTTTCTACATTAGTGACTAGTACTTTCTGTTCAGTAGAGAAATTAGTTAAAATTCAGTGCATGTAGAAATTATTATGTACTTATTAAAGTTTTAGTTATCATCGTTGTTGTGGTCTTTGCATGGTTGTGCTCTACCAGCTCATATTTTGTTAAATACTAATCTATTATCTATATTAACAATAAGAAATTGTTAGTTTTTGTTATTGGTTAAGCAGTACTAAATAATAAATAGTATCAGTAATCTAAACAGTAGCAGTGTGTTTATTGACAAAACCAGCCGGTTTTATTTTGGACCGTCCACTTTTTATTACCAACATAATAAAAACTTTTGCAGCACTGGAGTAAGGCAAAGCACATTAACTACTATAAGAGAAAAAGGAAAAACAACCCAGAAGATTGGCAAGGAGCCTATACTACTGTAAATGACCTAAGAGCTAATCCTCCTCAGAAGAGGAGGGATCACTTCCGATGTCCGACAACGCCCGACCGACACCGCTGGGGTCATCACCTATGCTGTAAGCAAAAGGACTAAAAAGCAATGCAAGAGAAGGGTCATAGTCCATGGACTGCGAAGAGTAAATGAATGACCTATCCCAAGAGACGTCAGATAACATAACTTTGTTCCCTTTCGCAAGCTGACCATCCGTCGAAAGAACCAACGAATCACCTGAAATACAATAATACAGACATCTAAGGTCCAACTCGTCATCTGACACAAACTGAAAGAAAAAGTCCTCAACGAGGCTATATCTCATAGCAGTCTTCACATGGATCCAACACTTTTCCTGCGACTCCCAATAAAATGGCTCAGAAACTGTATCCAAAGGAAGTGGCACAAAAGGAGCCTCAACAGGCTAAACCCAATCACATCAGCAACCGAATCGGCAGCAACATCGGCCATAGCCAGACCAACAACAGAAGACAGAACCGAGTCGACAATAGGAAAGTCAGTAGCTATAGGATCAATAACAAGTGGAGGATCAACAACATCAGGCTCAGTAACTACTGGAGAAAGAACATCACGGACAATAGAATCAGTAACATCAGGCTTGGAAACTACAGGATCAGCAACAGATGAAATAAAAGCTCCTGGACAATGGAAGGATCAAGAGCCTTGGGCTTAGGAACCCACTTCAAGACTGGACGGTGAAGATGGATCTTCACCGGGAGGGCTAGGAGACAGTAACAGGACCAGAAGGGCAGTATACACTACAACAAAAATACTCTATTACAACGCCCCTTTTACAACGGGCATTGGCTGCCCGTTGTAATAGAAGGCTATTACAACGGTCCATTCAGGCTCGTTGTAATAGATGCCCTATACAACGCCCTTTTTACAACGGGCTATGACTGCCCGTTGTCATAAAATGTTATTGCAACGGTCCTTTCAGGCTCATTGTAATAGATGTCAATTTTACAACGTTCACAAAATGCTCGTTGCAATAGATGCCAATTTACAACGGTCATAAACGTTGTAACTCCTGCCTGCCTAAATTTCGTGCCCTATTTCTCCTCTTTATTCTTGCCTGTCTAAATTTCTCTTCACACTTCTCTGAAAATCCGCTTTAGCCCTAAATCCCTTCTTCAACCCACGAAGCCTTCTCAAATCCAATCCTCGCTTTAACTCTAAATCCATGCTTCAACCCTCGAATTCCTCTCAAATCCAATCCGCCACCCACAAATTCCTCTCAAATTTAGCATTCTATTGCTGCAACTCTCGAGGATGGAAGTGCTAGGTGGCTGCTTCTCTGGCGCTGCTTGTGGCGGCCTCCGTTATGTTTGGGTTTTCTGCCCCGAGTTCGTTCACCGTTCGGTTATCATTCCCCATGTCTGATGGCAAATCTGGTGATCATGATATAAAGGTACCTCCTTTTTTACTTACCATCTAGTTCTGTATTTAACGGAGTTTACTGAATTGCTATTTTTGTCCATTATCTCTAGCCCACCAATTAGTTCATCTTCTTGAAGTATTGTCAAAATTCCAGAGTCCGTATGTGTTATTACACCCACTGAGCCCAACGATTCTTTATCAAAGTTGTATTTGTTTGGTCTTAAGAGACCCGACCATCCTTCAAACGAATATTCATAACCCAGGTTGTCTGCAATTTTGCATGCAATGCTTGTTGCCAACTTATGAACTTTGAGTGCGTATGTCCTTAAGGTATATCTGAAATTCCCTTCACAGTCATCTTTTGTTTAATTATAATAAGAATGGGAATCCTTTTGGACAAATTTACTCTGGGATTTGGATATCAGTGGAAAAAAAAGCAATCAATTTGATCATTACATAATCTACAATATGCACATAAAGATGTATTAAACCTTGATCATTATTTCAGTTGAAATTTTCAATAGTGGAATGTATATGTAGTAATTAGAAGATACCTGTGCTGTGGAGAAAGTAGTTGTAAGTGAGAGCAGAGAGCATCAACTTCATCTGCTAACGCAGTATTTTTTAGTGTAAATGTTTCCAATAGAGGTGTAAGCTCCGTTTGTGCACTATTTGAGTCCAAACACCTGGTGTTTGTCAATTTTTTGAAGTGAAAACGAACGAATTCTGGGAGATTGAAGTAGCTCTCGACTGCTTCTTTCATCGCCAGTTGCATTTCTCTTGATATTCTGGGAGATTGAAGTATGACATCATTTTCATTTCATATTAGACTACTTTGGCACTTAGTTTCATAGCTACTCTGATGTTTATTTTATGAACTTTTAACTTGTGACAAGGGATTTTTTTTTCATATACCACTTCTTAATTCTCAATGTCTTGATATACTTTAGGATTTAGTTTCTGAAGTTTTCTTATAAGAACAAAGGGATAAAGACAACTCATTACTGTGGTTAGTTTTTGTATTGTTAAGCATAATATCTAACAACTATCTCTGGCTGAGTTAATTTCAGGACAAAGATACTAGATACATTTTAAGTTATCATTTCCATTTTCTACTGATCCCTATGGTGACATATCTGTTAAATATATAAATCACTTTGTTATCATTGTTTGATGACGACATATTATAGTAGTGAATCAAAAATACTTGATACACTCAATGTATGTTTGTAAGTAACATAGAATAGCCATCAATCTTCTAACCTTGTTTCCCCACATGACAAAAAGAGTAGTTATAAAATCATCAATTATTGGTTTCCATTTGCATAGATACAGTATGAGACATTAGCAAGTAGCTAAAGCCCATTAGTCGTTATCAAAGTTTGTTATATAAACTAAAACATTTCCATAGCAACTATTTTGACATTAAAATTTTATTTAGGAATTATTAAAGTTATAATAAGTTGGAACAGCTGTTCATTATTATAATTAAGCTGTGGTTTGAACTTTCAGTGATCTGAAGAGTGTTTTAAGAAATTGGTTACAATTTGACATGCTTAATAAATATGAAAAATACAATATTCAGGTGTTATTAACCCCAACACATCTTGCAATAGTAATGGAGTATGCTGCTAGTGGTCTTTGATGTTAAGGTTTTCTATTGGTCTTTAAAGCATGCAGGCTGTTTATTTCTTGAATTGAATTGATATGTGGACAATCTTCTACCTCTAAATACTCGAGTTTGTTTACCGAGCAAAGCCTGGGAATATTTGTAAGTTTTGGGCATTTTTTGATAATAAATATCGACAAATTAGGGAACAGTACCCTATTTTCTCGTTCCCAATCGGTAAGGCAAATCAAAATTGAGCAAGTGAATTTTTGCAATGATGGGAATACTACCTTGCTCCTCTTTCCATAAAGAGATTCTCCGATATGAATAACAGAGTCAAATCCTTCTATTGTCAAACTCTTAAGGCATGGAAGTTCACCCAAAGGCGGGAGGTGTAAACATCTACTGCAATTTGACAATGAAATCTCTGTTAGATTCTGAAGATATGCAGTATTAAGCCAATCTGGAAAGCCTCTCCCCTTATATCCTACTATTGATAATCTACTTAAGTAACAGTGTGGTTAAAGAGCATTCGGAACTGTAGCTTTGCCAATCAAGTGTCTATTATTGTCGTCATCCCATGATAAAGAAAATGATGCGAGTCTTTTCTTCTTTTCCAAATTTGCACATTCTACTTCTGCTATGTTAGCAACATTGCCCAGATGTTTAATATGTAATCTGCCTTGAAGATTTAGGGTCCCTAACTCTCCTATAGTGCTTCCATTTCTACCTACAATGAATATGGGTAGTGTTTGCAAAAACTTGAGTTTCCCAATTGCAGGTGGCATTTTATAAAGGGATCCACATCCCTCGAAATCAAGATGTATGAGGCTGTGCATGCAAAAAGGGGCCTTGTTAGGTCAACCGATCAACCAAAAGCAATCTCCAGTTTGTGCGCCTTAAATATAATTGCTCTATATCATTATCTAAGAACTAAGTAGGACGATGATAAAATACTAATGATAAAAAGAAAGCATATAACTGTTAAATTTTGGCGATACTATATGAGGATTTGTAGAGGTCGGAAGTAGCTTCGCAACGGAGAAAATGGTTCGCAAATCGAAGTTCGGAGGTGGAAGTTATAAGAGAAAATGTGAAGTAGGCGAAGTTGGGGCAGAAACTCCTTTCAGACGTCTGACCTATTTTTCAGACGTCTGATTTGGTTCAGAAATGCTTCCAGAGCATTTCGTCAGACGTCTGACGAAATGGGTCAGACGTCTGATCTGAAGGAAAGTCACTCCAGTGACTTTAGCCAGACGTCTGACCTTTTGATCAGACGTCTGGAACGACTTTTGCCTGTTTTCTCGTACGGACTCAGCGTGAAGATTTGTGTCAACTGCGGGGGCAATTTTGGAACATTGCCCAGGGTTTCTATTCTCCTATATAAGCTAGCCTCTGGTTTCAGATCTTATAGGCAAGCGACTGCAAGAGATTTGCCTCTACTAATTAGGGTTTATCAAAACCTATTTTTCTTCAATTCTCTTCTCCACAAATCAATTTTTAATTAGAATTTGATCATTGTAATCAATCTCTTGTACTCTTCTCATCAATAATAATAAAGCTCTCTCTTAAAGTGGATGTACACTAACACGACGTTAGTGGAACCACTATAAATCGCTGTGTGATTTATTTTTCGTTATTGCTTTAATTTCTGAATTGCTTATTTGGGATTGTGATTGTCTCTGGATTGGTTGAGATTACAATTGAGTTATTGGTTGGTTGTTTTTGCACTATTTATCACGATCTAGCTTTTCCGCTGCGTTTGGGGATTTGAATTTGAGTGGTCTTGATTTAAATCCGCCATAACATTTGATATCAGAGCGAGGTTGGTAGGTGGTTGTAGAAATGCCAGAAACTGATAATACCTCAAGTAGTTCCTCAATGGGTAATCCAAGTGGTGTAGCGCCTTATGTACGTGGATCGTATGTAGCTTCAGGATTACAATTGGTAATAGATAAGAGGAATGGCGATAATGATTTTGAAAAATAACAATGGAAGATGAAAGCGGTTCTAAGGAGAAATCGGGTACATCGGGTAGTGTTTGACACACATTTGTTGCCAGCAGACATCTCGAATGTTGAGAGAGAGAAGATGGAAGAGTGGGCATTCACTACACTTCAACTTGCTATGGGAGAGAATGTTATCTCTGAAATTAGTGGTGAGACAACCGCTAAGGGTATTTGGGACAAGTTGGAGGAGTTATATATGAAGAAGTCACTGACAAATCGTTTGATCTTATTGCGAACGTTCTTCACCTATAAGATGAAGGAAGGTACTTCGCTTAAGGCGCACTTGAATATATTTGATGATTTGCTAATGAAGATGAAGGCGGTAGATTTGAAGATTAAGGAAGAGCAAAAGGCGATGATATTGTTGTGTTCATTGCCAGATCGCTATACAGGTTTCTCAAATAGTTTGATCTATAGCCGAGATACATTGACTCTTGATAATGTCAAGACGGGTCTTCTTAGCGAGAAGTTGCGGGATCAAATGAAGGAGTTTGGTGATGGAGGTAGTGGTGCTAGTAATGGTCATGGTTTGTTTGTGGAGAAGGAGAGGTATGTGAAGAAGGAGAACCGGGAGCGTTCTAAATCAAGGAACCCTGGTTGGAGAGGAAAGTCGAAGGAAAGAAAAGGCAAGTGCTATATTTGCAAGAAGCCCGATCATTGGAAGAATGAGTGTCCGGACAAGGAGAAGACAAAGAAGGAAGTAGCACCTTCATCTGTAGCGATGGAGAGTAGAGTTGGTGAGGGAGATGTAGATGTGTTGTCGGCGGTAGCATCAGATGTTTCGGGTAACGATTGGGTACTTGATTCGGGGGCGTCTTATCATATGACGCCAAATAGGAATTGTTTTTCTTCTTACATCAACAAAGAAGGAAATTCAATTGTTATGGGAAATGGTGCTATTTGCAAGTCGAAAGGCATTGGTTCCGTGCAAATTCGGATGTTTGACGGAGTGGTTCGTACTCTCACTAATGTACGCTATGTTCCAGGACTTCGGAAGTCGCTTATCTCTTTGGGGCAGCTGGATTCTTTAGATTGTAAAATCACTATTGAGAGTGATAGCTTGCGGGTTTCGAAGGGGGCGCTTGTGGTGATGAAGTGTGCTAGGACTCATGGTATTTATTTGCTTCAAGGAGTAACTGTGGAAGGCGAAACTTGTATAGGAGTTGACAGTTCTCGTGGCTTGGATGCGACTAGGTTGTGGCATTTGAGGTTATGTCATGTCTCGGAGAGGAGTTTGGACATTCTTCGAAAGAGGAAGATGATCGATGGAGAAAGTTTCAACAAGTTAGAGTTTTGCGAAGAATGCGTCATGGGGAAGCAAACAAAAGTTTCATTCGGTGAAGGAAAGCATGATTCGAGAAGGGTTATGAGTATGTTCACACGGATGTTTGGGGACCGGCATCAGTAGCTTCTTTAGGTGGATCTCGCTATTATATTTTCTTTATATATGACTTTTCTCTAAAAGTTTGGGTGTATGTAATGAAGGCCAAGTCGGAGGCATTTGCAAAGTTCAAAGCATGGAAAGCTCTTGTTGAAAATGAAAGTGGAAAGTCTTTGAAGGTTCTAAGGTCTGACAATGGCGGAGAGTATGTTTCCGGAGAATTCTTGGAGTTTTGCAAGCATCAAGGTATTCGGAGGCATTTTACTACACCTGGAGATCCGCAGTCAAATGGTGTTGCGGAGAGGATGAATCGTACTCTACTTGAGAAAGCTCGATGCTTGAGATTGACATCGGGTTTGGCAAAGGGATTTTGGGCTGAAGCTTTGTCATCCGTAGTGCATATTATTAATCGAATTCCGTGCTCAGCTATTGGTAACAAAATTCCGGAGGAAGTGTGGAAAGGAAAAAGCATTGACTTGAGTTATCTTCGTGTCTTTGGAAGTCCAGTTTATGTGCATGATCCGGGAAATGATAAGCTTGAACCTAGAGCTTTCAAGGGGATTTTGCTTGGTTATACGGATGGAGTAAAAGGCTATCAGATTTGGAATCTGGAAACAAAGAAGGTAGTGAATTCTCGTCATGTTACTTTTGATGAGTCGGCGATGTTCAAGGAGAATGGAAGCTCATCGGATGTTCCAGATTCGGCTCATAGTGAATCAAAGGAGAAGGAAATTATTTCCATATTTTGTCCAAGGAGTAGAGAGAGTAGAGTAGTTGGAGATGCTTGCGAGGAAGTAGCGGTTGATGTTACATCACATAGTCCACACGGTACCTCTAGTAGTGTTGGTGATGTGCATGATTCTAGAGAAGATTCGGTTCAAGGTGGAGCTGAAGGAAGTTTGGGTGATGGTATTGCTACTCGGGTTGGTCGTCGTCCCATAAGACCACCCGAAAGATTTGGTGATTGAAACTATCTTAGCTTTTGTGATAAGTTGGACTATGCTCTTCATGTAGTCCAAGATGAGCCGATGGACCTTGATGATGTCATAAAGTCGACTGATAGCTCGAAATGGATTTGTGCCATGGAGGAAGAGATGCAATCATTGTTGAAGAATCAAACTTGGGATTTGATTCTGCTTCCTAAAGAAAACCGTGCTATAGGGTGCAAATGGATTTATAAGGTGAAGGACGATGGGAGATACAAAGCTAGGCTAGTGGCTAAGGGGTTTGCACAAAGGAAGGGGAAGGAGTATGATGAGATATTCGCACCGGTTATGCGTCATACTTTTATCCGGATATTACTTGCTATAGTTGCTGTAACGACCCTGAATTTTCGATAATTTAAATTGAAAATATTTAATTAATTTTAAATATTTGAACGATGATTTAATTTGAATCCCCAATATAACTTTGAATTTGGCGATTAAATTATAAAATTTAATCTATTGTAAGTTGAATAAAAATTTGAATATTCAATTTTAAGCTGAAGAAAAATATTTCAAAAGCTTGTAAAATTTATATTGATGATACTGAAGATAATAGAAGCTTCAGAATCGAATTTGAAGGTGATTTGTTCGGTTTTGAAATTTTATCGTTCGAGTCGATATTTGAAAATAGCGTTCCGGGGCACAGTCTCGAAATTCGACGAAACCAGTTCCATTGGGTCCGTAATATTGAATTATTGTCGGATTTCAAATTTCGTATTTTTTGGAGTTGATATGTGAGCACACGGTGAGTAAACGCGTTGAAATAAAAACGAATTCAATTTAAAATTTAAATTGATCAACGTCTGCACGTTTCGTTCCTAAAATCATGCCTAAAATCACGAAGGGAATCACGGGAAGAAGTCGTGCAACCCATGTTCTTTCAATTTTAAATTACCATCATCCCTCGTTCAAAACAAAATCAACTGCAGCTTCAACGCAAAGAAAAAAAATGGCTGCTTCCCTTATTAATTTCAAATTCGATTCCTTCCCCTCTCGTTTCAAAAATCAAAATTTATGACCGAGCTTCCCCATTTCTCTTCGTTTTCAAAATTCAATTTGTTCGTTGGATTTATAAATATATATATATATATATATATATATATATGCGACCGCGTTCTTCTCAAATAGAACGAACAAAGGGATTCTCGATCGCAGGAAGGATGGCGTGCGCGACGCTCGCAAGGTGGGGGCGGCGACTGGATCGTGAGGTTTGATTTGAGGTGCTCGCAGCAGACGAAGCCGAGCTCGATTTCGAGCATCACGAAGTGGAGGCGAGTGCAGCGTTCGCTGCTGGCGGCACAGCGATGTGGGCTTAGTCAAATGGTCGAGGTTGGTGGTTGTTGACGCGAGGCTTCTCGCGTGCGCAAGGCAGTGACGACACTGAAGACGGCGGCGTGTCAGAGATAATGGCGACAAGGCTAGGGTTTCGTTCATAAGGTCGGTCTTCGTCGATGAAGTGGGATCTCGAGTGCGCTATCATTTGGTCGGCAGTAAGGTATTTAGCTTTTCGAAATTTTCAATTCAATTTAAATCTGAAAAAAAATAAAATGTGTAGTTTCAATTTTTTATATACTTACAGTAAAGAAATTTAATCATTAGTTATGTAAATTTATAAACAGGAAGTGGTTAAAGAAAAATTTGTTCAAGTACTTTATTTAAAAGATATTTTTAAAAAAGGGAACTCAGAATCATTTGGATAATTTAATTTATCTAATAGGAAATAAATTGTTAGAATAGTTTGAACTAAATTTAATTGTTTAAAATGAAATTTATTAAAGGAGAAATATTGGTTTAAATAAAATTATCAGTTAATTTAACTATAAAAATGGAATCACCAATAAATCAAAAAAAATTATCCAATGAAAAAAATTATCATTCGATCTGTTCAAATATTAATGAGTTTGTCTAATGTTTGTACAAGGTCCATAAAATCGGAAATCAAGCCGAGAATGAAAATGGATTGCAAAATAAAAAGCTAAGGTGAGATTTTCTCACTCGAATGGAAAGTTGATTTTGCAGTTATTGATTGTTGTTTGGATGTGATATTAGATATAATAGGATATATCTATATATATATATATATAGCAATATATACATATTGGCATATGTATATATTGGAGTTATTGATTTCCCGCACTATATAGCGGATGAGACCCTATTGCGCCGCATAATAGCAGATGATATTTTTATAAATCCCATATACCGCGATATTCCACCTCGAAGTGGAATTGGTATTGTGCTAACATCTATGGATGCAGGGAAACAGGTTGGAGGGATCCAACTGGATTCCTCACCAGTATTTATTTGTTGACAGATATTGTGATATTTGTTGATTATCATATCGATATATGAGGTTGGATGTTGTGATTGACTATTTGGTGTGTTGCACCATCAGATCCATTTTTGAAGTTTAAAAATAACGATGTTGATTTTAAAAGAGATTTTTTTAAAGAGATTTTTGGAAGTATACGTTTATTAAAATTTTGAATTGATTTATAAACGTTAAAATTTTTAAAGTTATAAAAATTATTATTATTGTGAAATATAACCGAAAGGTGATTTTTGAAATAAATAGTTAAGTAATTTATAAAATGGGTTAAATTGGGATTTTTGAATTATTAATGACGATGTATACAAAAGATGTATAAAATTGATATTTATAAATCAAAACAATGGAATTATAAAAGTAGTTCGGTTATTGTTGAAAATAAGGTTATAAATGAAATCTTATAAGTAATAAGATTTAAAATATGTGAAGTTTAAAAGAACGATTTCTTATAAAATAAATGAATTATAAGTTATTAACTTATAATATGGACTTGTGGTATATACGTTGAGTTATAAATTGAATTGGTCATTAAAGGAGATTTATAAAATCGAAGTTGTTAAAAAAATGGAATTTATAAACGTTGTTTTATAAATCCGAAAATTAATCAAATTCGATGAATTTAATATAGAAGGTTATTAAGGGAATTTTATCCATGATTTTGGATAATGGATAAATTCTTGAAAATAAAATGTGTAGAAAAGATTTAAATTTGGTTAGTGAAATATATTCACGATTTTGGACAGTGAATATATTATTAAGTAAAACGGAGATGTTTTGGGAAAGTGATATTTTAAATAGAAATGAGTTAATTTTTTTAACGATGTTTTTAAAATATATTAAATATCGAAATCATAGATTTCAACATTTATTGTTGAAATAGACGTTTTCGAGAAATAAGGAAATGGTGGACTATAACACTGATGTTATAGTAAATGATTTCCGAAAGGAAATGTTTTTATATAGTATTGGGATTTATATACCTATCTTAATTTCGAATCCCTATACTAGTGATTTTGAGTCGTCGTAACGATGTTTTACGTAACATTCGTTTTGACTCAAATAGATGTTGTTATAGTAAATGATTTCCTTAAAGAATGAAATATATACTTAATTTTGATTTAAGTATATCGAATATTTTCAAATGTTGAAAATAAATAGATTTGTGAATTACTTATGATTAAATAAGTATGGAAATGTTTTCCAAAATGAAATGAGACGTTTTGAGATTTTATCTTCTTAAAGATAAATCGAAAGTGAATATTGAAACCGATTGAAAAATCGTATATCAATAGATATTTGAAATATAAATTCACTATGGAATTTATAAAAGAAATGGGAATTCGTTCTAAAAATAAATATCGATTTATTTTTGAAGTGTGGAAATTTTATATCTAGTAAAGATATTTTGGAAAATAAATAATTTGGAAAATTATTTGGAATCTGATGATGTTGTGCATCTTTATTGATAGTTAAATAACCGACTATCAATAATTACCTTGAATGGGTATTTGTTGTGAATTGGATGAATTTGAATGCCACACTTATTTTTGAATAAGCGCTCACTATTCGGGTTAGCTGGGAAAGAACCATGGGGTCGTATAACCCATTCCGAATATGTGATACGTCGTAATGGATTGCATTTGATGACCGGTGTTGAAGACCGAATATTTTTGAAAACGGAAGGATTACCGTCGAGTTACTCTACATCGGCTGATCTCCGATATAGAGGTTTTATCACCCTTAGTGACGGGAAGTCCGGACGTGATTAGAAAATTATCCGGATTTGCAAGGGCTTCGTGAGAAGTGCCTTCGGTTCTGTTCGATCCCGGAACAGACTTGTATGGATTGTGTGTCTGACGTTACAAATTGAGATATAAAGCTGATTTCTTTCAAATACATTTATGTTGGTGGCGGAGAATTTATTCTCTTAGCTTAACACCCTTATCTGAGACGTACGAGCTCAGAGGTTATGTAGTTGACATTTATCAGCAATATACTCCCAATTTGGTAACGTGGCATGCTGAGTGTTGCTGTGAAATGATCGTTGTTTGATCATTTGCGATATGATCATTTGTTTGATCATTTATCTTTGTGGTCATTACTTTGATCATTTGTTTGACCCGAAGCATGGCTTTGTGACAAAGCATGGCTTTGTGGACGAGACTTCGTCGGACCTCACACCCCGAAAATGGTCAAAACAGGAAGGATGCAGCAAGGTTATTAGGGGGTAGCGCCCCTTTAGTGTATGTCATTCCTTCTGGATAGAGGTGGTATCATGGTATGGAGCCCAGATACTTGACCTATGTGGTTGCTGCAAATTTATTACTTTGTGGTTGTTGGAAATCGAGGATACTAGGATATAGATCAGTTACGATCGGGGGATGACATATTCGTGTCAGTAGTTACCCAGTTAGGGGTAACCCGGCCTTGTGTTGGCAGAGATCCGGTTAGGTTCTCGGGTCGTCTTTCCAGGGGCGTACCTATGTGGCAATGGGAAGTTCCTTGGCCTGACCATTTGTTGGAAATCCAAACTCCAATACGAACTTTGTACGGTATTAGTTGTAGAACCTGCCATTTACGTACGGTGGTCACCACTGTTTAGATGGTAGCTATAGTAGGCATACGATACTGGTCGTATGTTGGCTAAGATTAATATTATACTTTCGAAATGTTTTCTACACTATGCACTAATAATAATATCAAAAAGGATTTGATTTTTCGTAGTAAACATCTTTGACTATCATAAGAAGAAATCTCCTCCAATTCTGCATTTGCATTGTGTGTGTGGCGGGAGGTCTTATGGTAGTTTCATTTTCCAAAAGCATTTCGAATAATATTTATTTTCCTTGTGAAAAATAACTGTTTTACGATCTCACACCAGTCACCATGACTGACTCGGAGTTTATTGTTTCCCTTCTAAACTCTGGGTGCCCATTATTTTTCACACGGGCAGCCTAGAGTTATGTTATCAGGATATTCTGGATATTCTGGAGCTTTGGAAGCAAGCTGGGTGGCGAAACGTATCACCCATGCTTTGTATTATTCCGCTGTGTAGTCTGTATGAGGACAAGTTTATATAACTGTCCATTGTTGTATTGAGTTGTATATTGACTCTGAGTGATGTATGTATAAACTGATATAGTTCTTTGTTTAAAAGACTAGTGATTATCTATTATATTTTTGTTCCGCTGCGAATGTGAGATTCTGATATTGTTTCTGTTTCTGATGTTGTTCTGTTGTTCTTCTTTCTTTTTCTTCTACCTCTTCTTTTAAACCCTAAGAATTTGGTTTTCCGGCATTCGTTTGCTCGGCAGTCGATACATTGGACATATTGATGTCGATATTCGGAAGTCGAAGAATCGGGTCCTTACAAAGTAGTATCAGAGCATATGGTTAAGCGACAACCCTGCTCTGTTGGGTGTTACTCATTATAGATAGAGTTAGTAGTACTCTAGAATGAGTTGAGTGTAATAATAGATATGAGCGCGTATTTGTTAGTGAATATGAAATTGTTTTGTATTGTGTTGACTTATCGGTTGATTGTTTATAGATTCTGGTCGGTGCAGTCTAGCTAACTGTATTGATAAGGGTTTCTAAACTCTTAAACAAGATAAACTGACACGGTATTGTTTTAAAATAGGGTAAATGAAATAATTTTACCCAAAATTATTTTTGTATATAAAAGAAATGATTTTCTGTAAATTATTACAGTATATGGTTGCATGGTTGTTAGAAGTAATAATTTTAAATTATTATTGTTATATTGAAATTAAATAAAGAAATTGAAATCGTAACTCCAAAGTTAAGAAATAAATTCACATACAAAGGAAATTTAAGAATATAAATTGTAAATGTGATTTGTAATTTGAAACAGAATTCCAGAGAAATATTTGGAAATGTTTTGAAAAGAATTTGAAAATTTTGGAGATTTGAAAAGTTTAAATCATTTTTGGAGTTGAAAATTGTTAACGTTAAAATATGAACGATAACACCCGGTGTGTGTAATAAGATCGTGAAAGCACCACCCGTGTGACGGGAACAGAAATTAAGCAGGAAAATAGCAGAAATGCAGTAAATGAACAACAGATTTATAGTGGTTCGGCCCGTAATTGAGCCTACGTCCACTTTATAGTCTCTTATTGCTGATTCGGTTACAATTCGATACAATATCCTTCAAAATACAATACAACTTGATTATGAAAGCACTCTTGACTACTAGCTCAATCTTTGATGATGAAACTCGACGAATCCATGTAGGATGTTAGGAGCTCTTCTCGAAGATTGTTGTAGTGTCTCGAATACTTGAGGATCTTAGATTGCTGAATGAGAGGAGGCTTCGACAGCGTAACGGCGCTTGGAGAAATGAATTGCCAAAAGTCCTCTTCATGTTGGAAGTGGTGGGGTATTTATAGGAGCTGATTTGGACTCTGGAATTTTCCCTAAGTCCTAAGTCGTCGCCGACTTAGTATAAGTCGCGGCCGACTTATGGTAGGTCGCAGCCGGCTCATCAATACTTCCACAGTAGTTCGTCTCCTTTTCTGGTTTTATGCTCAAGTCCTAAGTCGTCGAAGATCTAAGGTAAGTCGGTGACGAGGTAAAGATGTAAGATGTTCTGAGATTACATACGACTCAGTATAAGTCGTAGGTCGGCGACGACTCAAGAGATAGGTCGTAGGTCTTTAAGTCGAGGACTTCTTTAGGTCGGAGCCCCTCCTTATCTCGCGAACTGCTAAGTCGGAAGCCTTCGTAACTTGCTAACCGGTTAAGTCAAACTACTTCTTAACTCGTACACTGTTATGTCGGAGCATTACTTAACTTGGAATCCTTCTTAACTCGGAATCTTTCTTAACTCGGTCTCAGCTCTTGAGTCACAAACCATCTTAAGTCGTGACCTGTTGAGTCAGCACATGTCTTAAGTCGGCGTCTTCCTTGAGTCGGCTACTGTTAAGTCGGTCCTGTAGCTTAGGTCGAATGTTGCTTTAAATCAGATTTGTTAGGTCGGTCTTCGTCTTGAGTCGGTGGCGCTTTTAACTCATTAGGTCATGAACTAAAAGAGGGTTAACATTTGCCCCTCGAAGCATACGCCTAAGTCGTAGGTCGTGTGCTTCGACTTTTCTTAACCTGCTCTTTGATTAGGTCGGAAGCGAGTTAACAGAGGTCTTAGGTCGGCAGCGTGTAAGTCGCCTCACCTTCCTGCGAATAAATAGTTGAGTCATCCTTCTTCTTCCTCACTTGTTCTTCTTCCTGATTCCGCCATTGATGCAGTTTAGAGCCCTCAGAGACAAATTCCGTTCATCCAATCGTCGATCAACCTCCTGTCATACATCGTAAGTTAATCTGACCCGAGTTTACCCATGCCCACTGTCGAATCGATGACTCCCCAGTTTTCGACTTCCATTAATCTGCCATGATTCGTTACGAATAACCCTTCGACTGTTCTGCCACTGCCATCGATCATGTTATAGTTGTGATAGGGCAATAATACATCAGATTCGCAACAAACCCGAGGCGATTCGAATTGGTTTTCTTGGGCGATCCAATGGTGTGATGGAATTAGGATCGCCATTGATTGTGAAGTTATTGGGCTAGCGAGTTAAGAGTTAGGGAAGGAAGTGGGTTGATGTATTGGCTCAGTCACAATTTAGTGATTTCATTGATTTGAGTCGGAACCGACTTAGCAATTTCACGTTCCTCAGGTTTTGAGTCACTTCCGAGTTAGGACATAGAGGATTTCATGTTGCTTCGAACCAGTTTTGCTTCTTAATCCGGCCAAGACTCGGGAACTACTCGCTTTGACCCACAGGAAGTTTCCCCTAAGTCGTCACCGAGTTAGCACTTAGGTTTTTCGGCGACTAAGCAGATGACTTTTGAACTTTGCCCAGACTTTGAACTGTTGAACCACGAACTGTGTTGCATGTATTTCTTTTTACAGATTGCTTCAATTTGCAAATTAACAATCCTGTTTAACACAACATTCACAAAGTACTGGGACGAATATACTGTCACTGACTGCCCACATCGAATGACAGATTAGTTGGTAAAGAGAAAGTTAAATTAAATGAATATGAATGAGATGCTGTACAATAATCAATTCAAGTGGAGTATTAAAACAAAATCGTAATAGTCAAAAGAAACTAATTTGTCTGCATTAATACTATACTTGAACATTAACAAGTTCTGAAATTTTGTAATAGATCGATTGTCGACTAATTCAATTCCAGTTATGCTTGTCTTCTATTTTCATTAGTTTTGCACAACACTTCACACTTTTTAGGAAACGTGCACCTTCACATTTGAACATTCAGCTGATTGTGTAGAATGTCTTCTCCACAAGAAGGAACGGAGCAAGTTGAAGATGCGTTTCCAGTTGCTGTCCCGCTAAATGATCCTCCAGAAAGGACTCCTACCACCCTGAGCCATAGAGCCTTTCGTCAATTATGCATCCAGTTTGGCATTGCCGAAGCTGACGCTTTGCTTCCCGAAATAAATGATACTGCTGATAGGCCGCCTCATGGCTTTGTCGCAGTTAACCGCCAAATGCTCTCGAGCGGAGCTGTTCCCCCATTCAATGACTGCCTTCGAGAGCTTCTTCTCCGACTAACTATCTCTCGTTTCCAATTACACCCTAATGGCTACGCCATCCTACTAGGACTATGCGTGCTTTTTAGGAGAACTCTGGACCGCTTTCCTAGTTTTGGAGAAATTCGCTATTTGTGTACTTTTGCCAAGAATAAAGATCACCCCTCTATCATAGTCGTGAGGAGTGCTAGAAATCGCAAGTTGATCACTGGTCTCCCTGAAAGCGTTCATAGTTTCCTGAGCCTGTTTTTCTATATTCGCTGTCCCCCGGAGTTTTATGCTATTTGGAGGGTAGGAAGTAAGATCACTTGCCTCTGTTTCTTATGTTCTTTCAAACCTACTGAAGTCCGAGTTATCAAGTGCTAACTTTGCCTTCTTCTTTTTTTTTTCAGCCCTTCCTCTTCCCTCTAAAGATCCTGGTCACAAAGTGATTTTTGAAAGGCTTATGGCGGTGCCGATAGAGGAGAGGAGTATCCAGTTTTTATTAAATGATGAGCTTTTGCACCAATTTAGGCTTTTACATCCTTCCAGATCGACTCGAATTCATGAAATTTCTAGTTCCGATGCGGAAACGTTAGTTGCTTCGGGTTCTCAAGCAGAGGCCTCGAATGCCCCAGCTTCTGTAGATGAAATCGCATCAAAAGCACCCGTTGTAGAAGCTGCTTTGGTAAAATGTTCCGCATCCATTGATGTCGTAGGGTTGGTCAACAAGTCGGCGCTTACCCCAATTACTGAGGAGGAAGAGAATCCTCGAGTTTCTGAGAAATCCATTGATACAGAGGTTGAAAAAGAGAAGTCTGCTGAACACCTGGGTGATGACACCTTTGATGGCTTGAGCGATATCATGATAACTTCTCAAGAGCTTTTTGGGGATAACAATCCAAAAGCAACTTCTCCCGTTGTCGAGGCGACTTCCACCTTTAAACAAACCCGGACGCCTACTACACCAGTCGTCTCTGTTTCCACACTAAAGCGTGGTCTGTAGTTTGACGCATGTAGCCTGCACGCCACACACACTTAGGATTTTTCAGCACTTATAAACATTTATCCTCTTTTTCCTGGAAATTTCTAAACTTTACTCCTTTTTTGCTTTCAGGTTCTCCAATGGGACGTACAGGTTCATATTATGACTCATTCAAGTACCATGGAGGCCGCGGCTCCTATGACTTTAGGAAGTACCTTGATACCCCAAAAGAAACAGACGAAGAGAGGGCTCGAAGGAAAGCCCAGGAGAAGCGGGATTACGATCAGCGGCAAAGAAGGAAAGATGCCGAGCGATATGACTCTTCGCATAGAAGTGACTACTCTCATAAGCGGAAGTCTTACGATGATAAGGGAAAAACTCAGATTGCCGACGAACCAAGCAAACGATCTAAACCGATTGACGCGTCTGAAATTTCTGAAAAGACTGACGCTCCCATTCCTTCCGATATTCTGGCCAGCTCTCCTCGTCTGAAGAAATCTGACATTCAGACTATCATTAACAGACCGCAATATCAAGTCAAGGACGGCCCCCCAACACTTCAGAGCCGTTTTCCGAATTGGTGCCTAAAAGGGGTGCGCTTTGACTTGGACCTAGTTCCGATTGATAAGTCAGACATGCGTAGCAGTCTTGACGCAGTCAGGCTTAATATCGAGAGGATGTCGCAGTGGCAGAAGCTTGTCGATGAACTCCAAAGGGTTAATCGTGCAAACCTTGAGGCGATGCTGACCATGGAAAACGACAAGGCGGAGTGGGACAAAATTTGCAAACAGCATAATCTCGAGATGACAAATATTGCTGATGGTTATGCAAAACTTGAGTCCGAGGTTAAAAAACTTAAGGAAGATCTTGCCTCTTCTTCTGCATCTCATATTCAAAAAGAAGAAGTCTTTCAAAAACAAGTGCGGGATGCACATGCTGCACAGAGAGATGTTGAAATGAAGCTTGCCGCTGAACAGCATATTACTGAGAAATACCGCACAGAAAACACCGATTTGCGGGAAAAGGTCACCTCTCAGAACGTAGAGATTGAGTTACTAAAGTCTCGACTTGCTAAAGCTGAGGCAGAGCGTGATGAGGCTACCGCTGGCCGGGTTGCTGCCGTTGCCGAAAAGGAAGCGGCTGAGCAATCACATGAGGCGACGAAAGCAGACATCAGCTCTACCTTATTCGACTTTTATTTACACAGCGTTCTGGGTCGTGGGAGCCTCTCTTTTCTTGGTCCCAATTATGAAATTACATTGGCTAAAGTGTGGGAAGTCGCGATGGATATGCTTGGCGGGGCCGGCTATAATGAGCTGGAACTTGAGGAGCGCTATCTCAATGATGAGGATCGTGCCGCTCTTGTTAAGGGGAAGGAGCAACTTGCCAAAGTACGAGCTGAAACAACGGGAGAAGAGCCTCCAAAAGAAGAAGCTCCTTTAACTGCCCCCGTTCATACTTCCACTTCAGCCGACGTTAATATTATGGATTCCAGCTCTCATTCTTTACATCTAGCTAAAGTTGCCCAAGAGACTGCAACTACTCCTACTGAAGATGAGGCACTGGATGATATTGAAGTCGAGAAGTTTGAGGTGGATCTTGCAAAGCCAACTCCTCCAGGTACTTTTGGCGTCGTCTCGGGTCTAATGAACCAGTCATTTGACTTAGCGAATTCGATGACCTTCTTACTTGTTACTTAAACTTTGGTGAACCGATGCCTTCTTTATTTTCGGGGGATGTTGATTTTAACTTCTTTTCTTCTACAGCGGAGGCACCAAGCACTACACAAGCTTTCACTCCTTCGGTTGTCGTTCCTCCATCTTCCCAAATTACTCCTCCTTCTGCTTCCCAACCGGGATCACAGGCAGAGAAAATCGAAGCTCTTCAAGGCTTGGATGATCCGGCTGCTTCTCAGGAACAGAAGGCGGAGGATTTTGAAGACATTGAGAAGACCCCGGAGCGGTCTCTTGATGACGACACGAAGCTTTCAACATTGCTTGCTACTCCGGGGAGCGAGTCTTCTTCAAAGAGGAAGGGGAAGCGTGCTGTAAGGAAGAAGAAGAAGACTTCTGCTGAAGAGGAAGCAGTAGTTGATCTGGCCGTACCGCTTTCTCCTTCTGCCCCTACCCGTTCACAACGACTTCAAAAGCTAATCATTAGGCCGGGAAAGGGCTCCAAAGGTGGTGAGAAGAAGGAATAATCAAGCTGGATTTTCTACTTATTATTTTTGCTCTTTGCATGTATTGACCGGGGATTGTGCGGGTACCGGTTCCCGCTTTTGCTTTTTGAGATATCTGCACATGTAAGGAATTTTAATAGTACTAAATAAAACAATTATTTTACTTGTACAAACTCTTGTGTATGTGAGAATGATCTATCTTTTATTTTTAGTGTAGAACAAACGACTCTTCTTACTTGTGCAAACTTTTTGTCTGCGTTTGAGAATGCATTTATTCCACATCTGTTTTCCGTGATATTGCAACGAACTTATGGCATGTTGCTTTTATTAACATAATTGAATTGTATAGTATTGCCCCCATGTCGTAAGTGCATTGCAATATTCCTAGCTTTTTCAAGACTAATACTCTTATTTCAGAGGACAATTATTCCGCTTTTAAGGGGAGAATTATTCTGCTTTTAACAGAGTATATCCAGTCTTTAGAAGAATTTTGTAGCATTTTCAACTTTTTTAGGAGGAACTTTTCGAGATGAACAAGTTAATCCTTCCTTTGAGAGTTGAACTGTGCTTTTGGACGATGCTTTTTGTTCAAGCATTTTATTTTGGGACATGCCTCCGGAGAGGGCTCCTCTTAAAGAGTTGTGCCTCCGAAGAGGTCTTGTGCCTTTGAAAAGGGCTTGTGCCTCCGAAGAGGGCTTGTGCCTCCGAAGAGGGCTTGCGGTGCCTTGGGAAAGGGCTTTTGCCTCCGAAGAGGTCATGTGCCTCCGAAGAGGGCTTGTGGTGCCTTGGGAAAGGGCTTTTGCCTTTGAAAAGGTCATGTGCCTCCGAAGAGGGCTTGTGCCTCCGAAGAGGGCTTTTGAGTGCCTGGGAGTTACTTTCTCATGGTCGGATGGGTTCGCGGGGCAGGCGTAAGTTGCTTGATTGGATGTTTGTTTGTACAAACGACCGCAATCAATTAACAAGATTCCCCTTCGGTGGTCCCACCGATCTTTTTGATTGAGGAAAGCACTCCCATTTATTGGCGTGCCTCGTTAGAGGGCTTTGGTTGGTGTGCCGGGTAGGTTGCGTCTCGGGGGCGAGTGGATCCATGGGACGGACGTAAGCTATCCGATCGGATGCATCACGACCAGTTAGCAAGGGTCCTGTTACTTCCGCTTGGGAAGGCGTCCCTTTAGTGGATCTTCTGGCCTTCCTATTGAGATGCATACCTCCCTTTGTCTGCTTGGCAACTTTCTCTCATCATCTGCCTGTTAGCGATCTCTTATTATCGTTCCCAAGCACATCTTCTTCTTTTCCTCTTACAAGTAAATTGCTTTATCCGAAGGAGTGGACTTCACTGTTGAATGACTCCACGAGACAGACGCAAGTTATCTAGTTGGATGTCTATTCATAGCGACAATCTCGACTAGTGAACGAAGGTTTGTCACAATGGAGTCGCCAACTTTTTATGTGAGGTTTTCCTTGCTTGGGATTTGAGTTTGGAAAAAAAATTTGTGGCTTGGTTTTCGCGTAATAGCTGATTTATGGAGGTCGCTTAGCTTTGTGATGAGCAAGCCTTGTTATAATGTCCTGCAATTTTGAATCGATATTTTAGCGATACATTTAAAGTATTTACATATCAAAATAAAACAGGCATTATGAAATAGTAAAGAACACAAGATTTATAGTGGTTCGGCCAAGAATCGGGCCTACGTCCACTTTATAGCTTTCATTCATTTACACTGATTTACAATGTTTCACAATACAACTGATACATTCATCATCATTTTACAATTTTGAGCAGAGCTCTTTTCAAGTAAAATAAGGGCGCAAATGGTTACTGTTCCAGGCCCTTGGAATTGGATCTCCTTCAACAGTTATGAGTTTGAAAGTGCCATCAAGAAGTTTAGTGCCTATGACATATGGCCCTTCCCAGTTTGGCCCAAACACACCAGTTGCTGTCATGACCCTTTTCAAAACCAAGTCTCCGATTTCAAAGCTGCGTTGGCGAACTTTGGAATTGAAATGCCTGGCTATTCTCTGCTGATGAGCTGAAACTCTGAGCCTAGCTTCCTCTCTTTTCTCATCAAGAAAATCAAGCGCTTCAAGTTGCAGTTTTTCATTTTCGGTTTCATTGAAATGAACTCTTCTATGTGAAGGAACCTCTACTTCTACTGGAATCATTGCCTCAGATCCGTATGCCAGTGAAAATGGAGTGTGCCCAGTCGCAGTTTTGTGAGTAGTTCTGTACGCCCATAGTGCTAATGGAAGCTTATCAACCCAACCACCTTTTGATTTTTCAAGTTGCTTTTTGATAGTTGACTTGATGATCTTGTTAACTGCTTCCACTTGCCCATTTTCCTGCGGATGAGCTACTACTGAGAAGCTTTTTCGAATTCTGAACCGTTTGCAAAAATCCTGGAATTCTTCACTTTCAAATTGAGTGCCATTGTCGGTGATTATCTTCTGTGGCACACCATATCTGCAAATGATATTCTTCGTTACAAAATTTATCATCTTTTTAGAAGTGATGGTGGCCAATGGTTCAGCTTCAGCCCACTTGGTGAAATAATCAACGGCAACAATAGCATATTTAATCCCTGATTTGGCGATCGGTAATGGTCCAATTAGGTCTATCCCCCAAATGGCAAATGGCCATGGACTGACCATTTGTGTGAGTTCAGTGGAGGGTGCTCTTGGGATTTTTGCAAATCGTTGGCATTTGTCACATTTCCTGGAAAAAGTTGCAGCATCTCGATTGATATCCGGCCAGAAGTATCCATATCGGAGAATTTTCTTTGCAAGTGTTTGACCACCTGAATGGTCTCCACATTCTCCTCCGTGCACCTCTGTTAAGATTGTCTTGGCTTCTTCCTTAGTTACACATCGGAGTAGTGGGGTTGAAAATCCCCGCCTGTATAATCGGCCATCTTGAATTATATACCTCGATGCTTTTCTTAATAATTTTCGACGTTCCTTAGAACTTTCTGGCAGGGAACCACTGAGTAAGTATTCTTTGATTGGAGTCATCCATGATTCATGCTCTTGAGACGTAGTCATAATCCAATCAACATCCATTTCATCAATGCTTGGAGCTGACAGAACTTCTACAGGAACTAATCCTAGTAATTGAGCTTCTCCGGAACTTGAGTACTTTGCTAAAGAATCCGCCTTCATATTTTCCTCTCGGGGTATGTGGCTTATTGAGTAGTGATCTAAATCATTGAGGAGTTCGGAAGTTTTTGTCAAATATGCAGGCAAATTTCCTCCTTTGGCTTGAAATTCTTTCTTCACCTGGCAAACAATAAGCTGAGAATCGCTGAAAATCTGTATCACTTTGATATTTAATTCCTTGGCGATTTTCAATCCGGCAATAAGGGCTTCATATTCTGCTTCATTGTTCGTCGAAGGAAATTCCAGTCTCAATGCATAACATAGTGATCGTCCTTCGGGAGTTTCGAGCACAACTCCTGCCCCAGAACAATAATCATTTCTCGAGCCATCAACATACAACTTCCACTGTATCGGAATGCAGTCAGTGGTTTCTTCCTTACTGTCACCTTTGTCAGTGGATTCTGCAATGAAATCTGCTAAAGCTTGTCCGTTAATTGCTCTTCGAGGATGGTAAGTGATGTCATATTGGCTGAGTTCTATGTTCCACTTCAAGAGACGACCCGAAGTTTCAGGACGATACAGGACTTGCTTCAAAGGCTGATCAGTCAGGACCTTGATAGAATGAGATTGAAAATAGGGCCTCAACTTTCTGGAAGCGATTAGCAGACAATAAGCAAGTTTTTCTATCTTTGAATAATTCATCTCAGCCCCAGCGAACCGTTTGCTGATGTAGTAAACCGGACGTTGTATTTTCATATCTTCTCGTACGAGTGCTGCACTTAAAGCATGGGATGAAATTGCCAAATAGATGAAGAGGTCTTCACCATCACTAGGCTTGGAGAGGACCGGAGGAGTTCTCATATGATGAATCAGTTGATCGAAAGCATTCTGACATTCAGGAGTCCATTCGAAATTTTTCTTTCCTTTCTTTAGAGCATCAAAGAAGGGAATGCATTTGTCTGTGGCCTTGGAAATGAAGCGACTAAGAGCTGCAACCTTTCCACTGAGACTTTGTAGTTCTTTCTTTGTTCTAGGGGCTTTAACTTCTCTTAGAGCTGTGATTTGAGCAGGATTGGCCTCGATGCCCCTAGCGCTTACGATGAAACCCAGGAATTTTCCAGACTCTACTCCGAATGAACATTTCAATGGATTGAGCTTCATTCCGTACTTCCGAAGAATTGAGAACATTTCTGCCAGGTGATCCATGTGGTCTACTGCTTTCTTTGACTTTACTAACATATCATCAACATAGACTTCCATCGTTTTGCCAATCTGAGGCTTGAACATAGCGTTGACAAGTCTTTGGTATGTTGCCCCAGCATTCTTTAACCCGAATGGCATGACTTTGTAACAGTAGAGTCCCACATCTGTAATAAAGCTTGTGTCCTCCTGATCTGGTTCATTCATCATAATCTGATTGTATCCAGAATAGGCATCCATAAAAGATAACAACTCATGTCCAGCCGTCCCATCTACTAGTTGATCGATTCTAGGCAACGGGAAGCAGTCTTTGGGGCAAGCTTTGTTCAGATCTGAGAAATCAATGCATACTCTCCACTTTCCATTTGCCTTCTTAACCAGTACTGGATTTGAAACCCAATTTGGATAAGTGGATTCTTTGATGAAATTATTCTCTAAGAGACGATCTACCTCTTCCTTTAAAGCTGCTGACCTTTCTGGACCTTGAGTTCTTCTTTTCTGTTTTACTGGTGTGAATTTCGGATCGACATTCAGGGTGTGAACAGCAATTGTTGGAGAGATTCCGCACATATCAGCATGACACCAAGCGAACACATCTAGATTGGCTTTTAAGAATGATATCAGTGTGTTTTGAACTGTTATACTTAGCTGTGAACCCACATTGAGTACTTTATTTGGGTCTTTCGGGTCTACAAATACTGGTACCGTTACCTCCACGGGTACCACTCTATTCTCCCCTGTACTGGCTTTCCTGGGATCCATTTCTTTTCTTGCATTGCTGTGTTCGCCAGTACAGGGGCCGCTCTGTAGTTGCTACAGGGTCGGTTCCTTGATGCGGAGCGGAGCTGCCGCATCTTTCCCCATTTCTTTTCTCCTGGCCTCTCGGAGTTCTACAAGATAACATTCTCGTCCTGCGTTTTGATCTCCTTTAATAACAGCAATCCCATTATCAGTAGGAAATTTCATTGTTAAGCACCAAGGAGCGAGGACGGCCCTGAAAGCAGCAAGAGTAGGTCGGCCCAAGAAAGCGTTATAGGCGGAGAATCCATCCACAATTACAAAAGTTTGCTTCCGAACCAATTTCTTGTGTCCTTCGCCCATTTCAACAAACAAGTCCACTGTTCCAATCGGCTGTTTCAGCTCTCCTATAAATCCGGCAATCTTGTGTGAAGAAGCATGTACATCAGTCATCGGAATTTTCATTTGGTCAAATGTCCTTTTAAAGAGGATGTTGCATGAGGCACCACTATCAACTAACACTCTTCTGACAATAGCCGGCCCAATACCGACAGAGACAACCAAAGGGTCCTCAGTAGGAGCTTCCACATTAACAGAATCCCTGGCTCTGAACATAATATCATCATGGAAAGTCTTTTGCTGCTTTAGAGGTGAAGCATCTTCCAGGATTAAGACACTTTCTTCGGTTGGTGCATACTTCAAAGCTTTTGCATACCTTTCCATTTCACCCCAACTCCTGCCAGCCGGGTGAGGTCCCCCTGTGATCACATTAATAACAGGTCTTTCCTTTCCAGCAGGCCTCTCTCCTGAATCAGATGAATTAGTTGGAGGTAACTGCCCTTGGCTGGATGAAGATGGGTCCTTTCTATTCCTCTTGACGTATTGCTGCAACTTATTCTCTCTTAGCAACTCTTCAATCAGACTTTTCAAATGGCGGCACTCATTGGTATCATGCCCTGGTTGGTTGTGAAACTTGCAAAATCTTTCGCTTTGAACAGCATTCTTCCCAACTTTCACGGCCGGTGGTTTTGGAAATTCAACAGCATCCTTAGTGGCGATGAAGATATTTTCCGGGGTATCGGTCAGAGGAGTAAAGTCTGATGGTTTAAGGAAGCGGGGCTTTTTGAAGTCTTTCTGCCTTTTCCCACCATTACTTTCCCTTTTCTGATCTGCCGGTTCTTTCTTGCTTTGAGTAGTAGCATTATTTTCCGCCACCGTTGTCACAACTTTAGCTGGTGTGGAAAGATTCTCTAAGCGTATAAATTCGTCAGCCTTTTTGTAGAATTTCTCGAGCGAATTTGGTTCCTTCATTTTCAGCCATTTTCCAAATTCGCTCGATTTGTCAATAGCACGCATCAAATAGGTCAAGATCATTCGTGGCTCTGCATTATCGACTTCTGCCAGAGCTAAGTTGAAGCGGTTCAAGAATGACTTAATATGCTCTCCCGGATTCTGTTCAAGACTGGACAGTGACATTATATCTTTTGCCTTTGAAGCGTATAGCCTGAATTGCTCTTTGAATTTTCGGGTCAGATCAGAAAACTGATCTACAGATCGGACAGGAAGCTTGGTGAACCAGAGAAGTGCCACTCCTTCTAAATAAACTGGGAAATATCGGCACTTTATTTCGTCGGTTGCTCTTGCGCCGGTCATATGCCAATCGTATTTATACAAAAACTGATTTGGATCACTTATTCCCCGATAAGCAGGAATGGTGGGAGGAACAAATTTTCTAGGAAATTCAGCCTTCAGAATCTTCTCGATAAACGGAGTTCTACTTGGTGCGAATCCCCATTCGCTTTCGTCTTCATCTCTTTGCATGCTCTCTTTCATTATTTGCTTGATCATGCCAGAAAGATATTCCTCATTGTTCAGAGATTTCGCAGAATAGACCTCAGCCATTTTTTCGGGGGTTTGTCCAGGTAAATGCTCATGAAGAACTGGTGATGGCCTGGATCCTTCGGCCTGGAGGGGTGCCCCTTCAGCAGCACCTGATCCCCTGTGAGGAATATTTCTTCCCTCGGAATTGGGAGCAGCATTAGCAAAGTTTCCCTCATTATTTACTGGTCTTTGACTCGTACCAAATAGAGCATTCAGCCTTTCCATCATCAGGTTATTCTGAGTTTCAATCTGCTGGTATAGTCCGGATACAGCAGCATCTAACTCCTGTCGCGTAACACCGACGCTTGGAGCCGCCTGATTTGGAGAGAGAGAAGTGGCAGTATTATCACGGTCGTCATCAGTTCTGACAGACTTTCGTTTCCTTCCAGGAGCCATTATGTCTGATAAACTTCTGGTTTTGTGGGAAATTCTTTTAGCAAACTTCTGAGAAGCAATGGTGAGTGGTAGCCTGAGTTGGGCTCTCAATGAAAGCACCAAAATGTTAACGTTAAAATATGAACGATAACACCCGGTGTGTGTAATAAGATCGTGAAAGCACCACCCGTGTGACGGGAACAGAAATTAAGCAGGAAAATAGCAGAAATGCAGTAAATGAACAACAGATTTATAGTGGTTCGGCCCGTAATTGAGCCTACGTCCACTTTATAGTCTCTTATTGCTGATTCGGTTACAATTCGATACAATATCCTTCAAAATACAATACAACTTGATTATGAAAGCACTCTTGACTACTAGCTCAATCTTTGATGATGAAACTCGACGAATCCATGTAGGATGTTAGGAGCTCTTCTCGAAGATTGTTGTAGTGTCTCGAATACTTGAGGATCTTAGATTGCTGAATGAGAGGAGGCTTCGACAGCGTAACGGCGCTTGGAGAAATGAATTGCCAAAAGTCCTCTTCATGTTGGAAGTGGTGGGGTATTTATAGGAGCTGATTTGGACTCTGGAATTTTCCCTAAGTCCTAAGTCGTCGCCGACTTAGTATAAGTCGCGGCCGACTTATGGTAGGTCGCAGCCGGCTCATCAATACTTCCACAGTAGTTCGTCTCCTTTTCTGGTTTTATGCTCAAGTCCTAAGTCGTCGAAGATCTAAGGTAAGTCGGTGACGAGGTAAAGATGTAAGATGTTCTGAGATTACATGCGACTCAGTATAAGTCGTAGGTCGGCGACGACTCAAGAGATAGGTCGTAGGTCTTTAAGTCGAGGACTTCTTTAGGTCGGAGCCCCTCCTTATCTCGCGAACTGCTAAGTCGGAAGCCTTCGTAACTTGCTAACCGGTTAAGTCAAACTACTTCTTAACTCGTACACTGTTATGTCGGAGCATTACTTAACTTGGAATCCTTCTTAACTCGGAATCTTTCTTAACTCGGTCTCAGCTCTTGAGTCACAAACCATCTTAAGTCGTGACCTGTTGAGTCAGCACATGTCTTAAGTCGGCGTCTTCCTTGAGTCGGCTACTGTTAAGTCGGTCCTGTAGCTTAGGTCGAATGTTGCTTTAAATCAGATTTGTTAGGTCGGTCTTCGTCTTGAGTCGGTGGCGCTTTTAACTCATTAGGTCATGAACTAAAAGAGGGTTAACAAAAATGAATTTCAAAGGTTTTGAAAAGTATTTTGGAGAGATGAAAGCTCTAAACTCTTTTCGGTCGCTGGAAAATAACTTCGGTAATGACTGCAGCATCATCGATGTTCATTTTCGGGTTTCCAAAAGAGGAATTGCTGCCAAATTGTTTTAAATGAAAGTTGTTTGGAAAATTTGGGTTTTGTTTTGGATATTCAAAGGATAATTTGAATTGTTTTCAAAATGATTTTGAAAAAGTTGAAAAGACTCTAGAATACTATATAAAAATATTTATGAAATATTATTAAGTTGATAACTTATACAAATTGAATTTTGATAGAATAAATTTAACTTAAAGGATGGAGTTAAATTAAAGTAAATACAAGTGAATCAATTAAATGAAAGTGAGATTGAATATTGAAATTCATTTCGAAATTGTAAGCAATGAATTGAGTTGAATAATTATAAATGAAAGACGAATTAAAATTCGTATGGAATTTGAAATCCAGTTTAATATAAGTGGTTATGAACCAAAATAGTAAATTGAAAATAAATTTTGGGAAAGAACAAAAAAATAAAACTGGAATTGAAACTGAATGTTGGAAACAAATTTAAAATGAATTGGAATTTGTAATGAATTAGTAACTAGAACTAATTTAAAATAATCAGTTGTGAATGAAAGATAGTTGATGAAATTCAATATTCAGAAGTAAACTAAATCCAAATAGAGTTGAAAGTGTAAATTAAATTCAAATGAAATTGAAATGCAAAATTGAATGAAAATAGATATGTAACTTCAATAGTGAAGTAAAAATGTATAAGAAGTATATATTGAAAATTTTGTAATAAAATGTGCAAAATGATAATTGAATATTGTAACTAGATATTATGGCTAGTAGAATATACAGATGTATAAAGGAATTGGAATTTTGATTTCAAAGATAAATTTTGAATTGCTCGACAAAAAGGTATGTATTTTAAATTTCTATATGAGATTTGCTGATTTCTTGTCCAGCCGCTTGGCTTTTTCTTTTCTTTTTGAAATTTGAGAGTCCGTAGGGACATTTTGTAGTTGTACCGTGTTAGCCGCGCAAAGGAGACGCTGGCGAAATTTTTCGAAAATTTAGAGCGTTAGAAAATTTTGAGAAAATTTTGAAAGTTTAAATTTGAATTTAAATTTAAATTTGAATTGAGAAGTAAAGCAATGTTGTTTTGAACTTATAATTGAAGTTGGAAGTTAGTTTAAATGATAACGAATCTTTAGTAGAAATATTTGTTTTGAAAAAACTGATAAAACTATTGGATTGTGAAAAAATAGTAGACGAATTAAGGACCATTTTTCCTAACTTGTAATTTCGGGACGAAATTCTTTTAAGGGGGGAAGATTGTAACGACCCTGAATTTTCGATAATTTAAATTGAAAATATTTAATTAATTTTAAATATTTGAACCATGATTTAATTTGAATCCCCAATATAACTTTGAATTTGGCGATTAAATTATAAAATTTAATCTATTGTAAGTTGAATAAAAATTTGAATATTCAATTTTAAGCTGAAGAAAAATATTTCAAAAGCTTGTAAAATTTATATTGATGATACTGAAGATAATAGAAGCTTCAGAATCAAATTAGAAGGTGATTTGTTCAGTTTTGAAATTTTATCGTTCGAATCGATATTTGAAAATAGCGTTCCGGGGCACAGTCTCAGAATTCGACGAAACCAGTTCCATTGGGTCCGTAATATTGAATTATTGTCGGATTTCAAATTTCGTATTTTTCGGAGTTGATATGTGAGCACACGGTGAGTAAACACGTTGAAATAAAAACGAATTCAATTTAAAATTTAAATTGGTCAACGTCCGCACGTTTCGTTCCTAAAATCATGCCTAAAATCACGAAGGGAATCACGGGAAGAAGTCATGCAACCCATGTTCTTTCAATTTTAAATTACCATCTTCCCTCGTTCAAAACAAAATCAACTGCAGCTTCAACGCAAAGAAAAAAAATGGCTGCTTCCCTTATTAATTTCAAATTCGATTCCTTCCCCTCTCGTTTCAAAAATCAAAATTTATGACCGAGCTTCCCCATTTCTCTTCGTTTTCAAAATTCAATTTGTTCGTTGGATTTATAAAAAAAAATATGCGGCCGCGTTCTTCTCAAATAGAACGAACAAAGGGATTCTCGTTCGCAGGAAGGATGGCGCGCGACGCTCGCAAGGTGGGGGCGGCGACTGGATCGTGAGGTTTGATTTGAGGTGCTCGCAGCAGACGAAGCCGAGCTCGATTTCGAGCATCACGAAGTGGAGGCGAGTGCAGCGTTCGCTGTTGGCGGCACAGCGATGTGGGCTTAGTCAAATGGTCGAGGTTGGTAGGTGCTGACGCGAGGCTTCTCGCGTGCGCAAGGCAGTGACGACACTGAAGACGGCGGTGTGTCAGAGATAATGGCGACAAGGCTAGGGTTTCGTTCATAAGGCCGATCTTCTTCGATGAAGTGGGATCTCGAGTGCGTTATCATTTGGTCGGCAGTAAGGTATTTAGCTTTTCGAAATTTTCAATTCAATTTAAATCTGAAAAAAAATAAAATGTGTAGTTTCAATTTTTTATATACTTACAGTAAAGAAATTTAATCATTAGTTATGTAAATTTATAAACAGGAAGTGGTTAAAGAAAAATTTGTTCAAGTACTTTATTTAAAAGATATTTTTATAAAAGGGAACTCAGAATCATTTGGATAATTTAATTTATCTAATAGGAAATAAATTGTTAGAATAGTTTGAATTAAATTTAATTGTTTAAAATGAAATTTATTAAAGGAGAAATATTGGTTTAAATAAAATTATCAGTTAATTTAACTATAAAAATGGAATCACCAATAAATCAAAAAAAATTATCCAATGAAAAAAATTACCATTCGATCTGTTCAAATATTAATGAGTTTGTCTAATGTTTGTACAAGGTCCATAAAATCGGAAATCAAGCCGAGAATGAAAATGGATTTCAAAATAAAAAGCTAAGGTGAGATTTTCTCACTCGAATGGAAAGTTGATTTTGCAGTTATTGATTGTTGTTTGGATGTGATATTAGATATAATAGGATATATCTATATATATATATAGCAATATATGCATATTGGCATATGCATATATTGGAGTTATTGATTTCCCGCACTATATAGCAGATGAGACCCTATTGCGCCGCATAATAGCGGATGATATTTTTATAAATCCCATATACCGCGATATTCCACCTCGAAGTGGAATTGGTATTGTGCTAACATCTATGGATGCAGGGAAACAGGTTGGAGGGATCCAACTGGATTCCTCACCAGTATTTATTTGTTGACAGATATTGTGATATTTGTTGATTATCATATCGATATATGAGGTTGGATGTTGTGATTGACTATTTGGTGTGTTGCACCATCAGATCCATTTTTGAAGTTTAAAAATAACGATGTTGATTTTAAAAGAGATTTTTTTTAAAGAGATTTTTGGAAGTATACGTTTATTAAATTTTTGAATTGATTTATAAACGTTAAAATTTTTAAAGTTATAAAAATTATTATTTTTGTGAAATATAACCGAAAGGTGATTTTTGAAATAAATAGTTAAGTAATTGATAAAATGGGTTAAATTGGGATTTTTGAATTATTAATGACGATGTATACAAAAGATGTATAAAATTGATATTTATAAATCAAAACAATGGAATTATAAAAGTAGTTCGGTTATTGTTGAAAATAAGGTTATAAATGAAATCTTAAGTAATAAGATTTAAAATCTGTGAAGTTTAAAAGAACGATTTCTTTTAAAATAAATGAATTATAAGTTATTAACTTATAATATGGACTTGTGGTATATACGTTGAGTTATAAATTGAATTGGTCATTAAAGGAGATTTATAAAATCGAAGTTGTTAAAAAAAAATGGAATTTATAAACGTTGTTTTATAAATCCGAAAATTAATCAAATTCGATGAATTTAATATAGAAGGTTATTAAGGGAATTTTATCCATGATTTTGGATAATGGATAAATTCTTGAAAATAAAATGTGTAGAAAAGATTTAAATTTGGTTAGTGAAATATATTCACGATTTTGGACAGTGAATATATTATTAAGTAAAACGGAGATGTTTTGGGAAAGTGATATTTTAAATAGAAATGAGTTAATTTTTTTAACGATGTTTTTAAAATATATTAAATATCGAAATCATAGATTTCAACATTTATTGTTGAAATAGACGTTTTCGAGAAATAAGGAAATGGTGGACTATAACACTGATGTTATAGTAAATGATTTCCGAAAGGAAATGTTTTTATATAGTATTGGGATTTATATACCCATCTTAATTTCGAATCCCTATACTAGTGATTTTGAGTCGTCGTAACGATGTTTTACGTAACATTCGTTTTGACTCAAATAGATGTTGTTATAGTAAATGATTTCCTTAAAGAATGAAATATATACTTAATTTTGATTTAAGTATATCGAATATTTTCAAATGTTGAAAATAAATAGATTTGTGAATTACTTATGATTAAATAAGTATGAAAATGTTTTCCAAAATGAAATGAGACGTTTTGAGATTTTATCTTCTTAAAGATAAATCGAAAGTGAACATTGAAACCGATTGAAAAATCGTATATCAATAGATATTTGAAATATAAATTCACTATGGAATTTATAAAAGAAATGGGAATTCGTTCTAAAAATAAATATCGATTTATTTTTGAAGTGTGGAAATTTTATATCTAGTAAAGATATTTTGGAAAATAAATAATTTGGAAAATTATTTGGAATCTGATGATGTTGCGCATCTTTATTGATAGTTAAATAACCGACTATCAATAATTACCTTGAATGGGTATTTGTTGTGAATTGGATGAATTTGAATGGCACACTTATTTTTGAATAAGCGCTCACTATTCGGGTTAGCCGGGAAAGAACCATGGGGTCGTATAACCCATTCCGAATATGTGATACGTCGTAATGGATTGCATTTGATGACCGGTGTTGAAGACCGAATATTTTTGAAAACGGAAGGATTACCGTCGAGTTACTCTACATCGGCTGATCTTCGATATAGAGGTTTTATCACCCTTAGTGACGGGAAGTCCGGACGTGATTAGAAAATTATCCGGATTTTCAAGGGCTTCGTGAGAAGTGTCTTCAGTTCTGTTCGATCCCGGAACAGACTTGTATGGATTGTGTGTCTGACGTTACAAATTGAGATATAAAGCTGATTTCTTTCAAATACATTTATGTTGGTGGCGGAGAATTTATTCTCTTAGCTTAACACCCTTCTCTGAGACGTACGAGCTCAGAGGTTATGTAGTTGAAATTTATCAGCAATATACTCCCAATTTGGTAACGTGGCATGCTGAGTGTTGCTGTGAAATGATCGTTGTTTGATCATTTGCGATATGATCATTTGTTTGATCATTTATCTTTGTGATCATTACTTTGATCATTTGTTTGACCTGAAGCATGGCTTTGTGACAAAGCATGGCTTTGTGACAAAGCATGGCTTTGTGGACGAGACTTCGTCGGACCTCACACCCCGAAAATGGTCAAAACAGGAAGGATGCAGCAAGGTTATTAGGGGGTAGCGCCCCTTTAGTCTATGTCATTCCTTCTGGATAGAGGTGGTATCATGGTATGGAGCCCAGATACTTAACCTATGTGGTTGCTGCAAATTTATTACTTTGTGGTTGTTGGAAATCGAGGATCCTCGGATATAGATCAGTTACGATCGGGGGATGACATATTTGTGTCAGTAGTTACCCAGTTAGGGGTAACCCGGCCTTGTGTTGGCAGAGATCCGGTTAGGTTCTCGGGTCGTCTTTCCAGGGGCGTACCTATGTGGAAATGGGAAGTTCCTTGGCCTGACCATTTGTTGGAAATCCAAACTCCAATACGAACTTTGTACGGTATTAGTTGTAGAACCCGCCATTTACGTACGGTGGTCACCACTGTTTAGATGGTAGCTATAGTAGGCATACGATACTGGTCGTATGTTGGCTAAGATTAATATTATACTTTCGAAATGTTTTCTATACTATGCACTAATAATAATATCAAAAAGGATTTGATTTTTCATAGTAAACATCTTTAACTATCATAAGAAGAAATCTCCTCCAATTCTGCGTTTGCATTGTGTGTGTGGCGGGAGGTCTTATGGTAGTTTCATTTTCCAAAAGCATTTCGAATAAAATTTATTTTCCTTGTGAAAAATAACTGTTTTACGATCTCACACCAGTCACCATGACTGACTCGGAGTTTATTGTTTCCCTTCTAAACTCTGGGTGCCCATTATTTTCCACACGGGCAGCCTAGAGTTATGTTATCAGGATATTCTGGATCTTTGGAAGCAAGCTGGATGGCGAAACGTATCACTTATACTTTGTATTATTCCGATGTGTATTCTGTATGAGGACAAGTTTATATAACTGTCCATTGTTGTATTGAGTTGTATATTGACTCTGAGTGATGTATGTATAAACTGATATAGTTCTTTGTTTAAAAGACTAGTGATTATCTATTATATTTTTGTTCCGCTGCGAATGTGAGATTCTGATATTGTTTCTGTTTCTGATGTTGTTCTGTTGTTCTTCTTTCTGTTTCTTCTATCCTTTCTTCTACCTCTTCTTTTAAACCCTAAGAATTCGGTTTTCCGGCATTCGTTTGCTCGGCAGTCGATACAGTGGACATATTGATGTCGATATTCGGAAGTCGAAGAATCGGGTCCTTACAGTTGCTATTCACGACTTGGAGTTGGAGCAACTTGATGTGAAAACCGCCTTCTTGCATGGTGACTTGGATGAAGACATCTACATGGAGCAACCGGAAAGTTTTGTTGTGGATGGTAAGTCAAATTTGGTTTGCAAGCTGAAGAAATCACTATATGGACTAAAGCAATCACCTAGACAATGGTATAAGAGGTTTGATCATTTTATGCTTGAAAATGGTTTTGATAGGAGCATCAAGGATGCTTGTGTTTATTTCAAGAAGTTGAAAAATGATTGTTGGGTGTATTTACTCTTGTATGTGGACGATATGCTCATTGCTTCGAAGGACAAGAATGAAATCAACAAGTTAAAACTGAGTTTGAAATCGGAGTTCGAAATGAAGGATCTTGGAGAAGCAAAGAGGATATTGGGCATGGAAATAGAAAGGGATCGAAAGCGTTTTGAGTTGAAATGGACTCAAAAGGAGTACATAAAGAAAGTGCTTTGCCGGTTTAGCATGGAGAATGCAAAGGCGTCAAATACACCTTTACCTTTGCATGTGAAGCTTTCGAGTAAAGGGTCACCTATCTTGGAGAAAGACAAGGCTTATATGGCAAAGGTGCCATATGCAAGTGCGGTTGGAAGTCTAATGTATGCTATGGTGTGTACAAGGCCCGATATTGTAAATGTCGTCGGGATGGTTAGTCGATACATGGCTAATCCGAGGAAATTGCATTGGGAAACTATGAAGCTTATATTGAGATACCTTAGAGGCACATCATCTCATGGTCTTGTTTTTGGCGGTAGTAAGGCGATGGATTGCAAGTTGGTTGGTTATTGTGATTCGGACTACGCTAGTGATAGGGATCGAAGAAAATCAACTTCCGGATATGTCTTCACACTTGGGGGTACAGCCATAAGTTGGAGATCTAGATTGCAGACCGTAGTTGCTTTATCCACTACGGAGGCGGAGTTGATTGCCGCAGTGGAGGCGGCAAAGGAGGCACTCTATTTGAAGCGATTGCTGTGTGACTTAGGATTCGGGCATGATAGTATTAATGTTCGATGTGATAGCCAGAGTGCTATTCATTTGGCAGAGAATTTGGCGTTTAGCTCACGGACTAAGCATATTGAGGTGAGAGAGTCATTTCTAGTAGCCATGGATGAGGATAAGCAAGTATATCTTTAGAAAGTGCACACAAAAGATAACGCGGCAGACATGTTCACTAAGGCTTTGCCGGTTGGGAAGTTCGAGCATTGCTCGAACTTGATTCGCTTGGAGAAGTGCTAGGTGCCACGGGTTGGCACGGTTAAGGGAGGAGCTTGGTGGTAGATGAAAAAGAGTATTGGTGAGAGATTGAGGTTCTATCTTCTTAGTTAGTGCTAGTCTTTGGAGAGATAGCTTAGGTTTTGGATGTTTTCAACATTTCATTAGCGGGCGGGGGCTTTGCCTGAGCTCGTTGGTAGAGTGCAATGGGCGGTGGCTTTGCCGGAGCTCATTGGAAAAGCATTCATGTTTGGTTGAAGGTAGAAGAAGTGATGTTGGTGCTATCGGTTGTAGTTGATGGTATGGTACCATTAGAGTCGGAGATGGATATAGTGTCGAGGTGGAGTGTTAAATTTTGGCGACACTATATGAGGATTTGTAGAGGTCGGAAGTAGCTTCGCAACGGAGAAAATGGTTCGCAAATCGGAGTTCGGAGGTGGAAGTTATAAGAGAAAATGTGAAGTAGGCGAAGTTGGGGCAGAAACTCCTTTCAGACGTCTGATTTGGTTCAGAAATGCTTCAGAGCATTTCGTCAGACGTCTGACGAAATGGGTCAGACGTCTGATCTGAAGGAAAGTCACTCCAGTGACTTTAGCCAGACGTCTGACCTATTTTGGTCAGACGCCTGGAACGACTTTTGCTTGTTTTCTCGTACGGACTCGGCGTGAAGATTTGTGTCAACTGCGGATGCAATTTCAGAACATTGCCTAGGGTTTCTATTCTCCTATATAAGCTAGCCTCTGGTTTCAGATCTTATAGGCAAGCGACTGCAAGAGATTTGCCTCTACTAATTAGGGTTTATCAAAACCTAATTTTCTTCAATTCTCTTCTCCACAAATCAATTTCTAATTAGAATTTGATCATTGTAATCAATCTCTTGTACTCTTCTCATCAATAATAATAAAGCTCTCTCTTAAAGTGGATGTACACTAACACGACGTTAGTGGAACCACTATAAATCGCTGTGTGATTTATTTTTCGTTATTGCTTTAATTTCTGAATTGCTTATTTGGGATTGTGATTGTCTCTGGATTGGTTGAGATCATAATTGAGTTATTGGTTGGTTGTTTTTGCACTATTTATCACGACCTAGCTTTTCCGCTGCGTTTGGGAATTTGAATTTGAGTGGTCTCGATTGAAATCCGCCATAACAATAACTATATATACCTTTGTGCACCTTCTTGTTGAACTGCCTGATAATTTTCTTGGAAGATCTTTAACATCGCTTAGATTATTTTAAAGACTTTCCTCTTTCTCGCTACCTAAAGCGGACTCTGCTGACCTGATTCTTGCATATGGCCCTAAGGTTTGGTTGGGTATTGTCAGCTCCAGAGCCTGCTGAGTACATGATATATATACACATATGTGCACACACATATATGTTATATACACATGTGTGTGTATACACACACACCACACACGCACATGCGTGTATGTATATACACATATGTGTGTACGTGTATATATATAAAATTTGTTTTGTAGTTAGAAATACAAATGGCAAACAACGTTTGAATCTGATATGGACACCACTTAGAAATAACTTCTCATGCAAAATACTTCTGAAAAATGCATGTCTTCACAAATCCACAAGATTCTACATTTATTAAAACAAAACTTCATAAACTTATATATTGCTTGACACAAACTATCAGTATGGCACGAAGGAGGAAAAAATGTGAGCTAACCTTCTATAAACACATTCATAAAATCCCATGACGTCATATTTTACTGTATAGTTATTTGAGACCAAAATAAAATATTAGAAAATGAGTTTATAGACGTATTACATGTAACAAAAAAAAAAAAATTTGGTATAGAAACTGAAGGAACTAAATGAAGGTATGGACATAAAACTTTTAGAGTCTTCTTATCTTCTAATTTAAATAGGCACAGAGTGACAATTATCATTGTTCATCCACTTTTTTTATTCCTACTTCTCTCCCATATGTACTTCAACTCTTTCTAATTGGAGTCCAAGTTTGTAACCACTATTGTTGAAAATATGATCTGCTGTAATGCTTATATTTTATAATGCTTTAACGTTACTTCATCTCCTAACAACGACATGATGTGTCAGATAATTTTTTCTTCCCCTTGGTCCAACTGTTATCAGTTTAGCATTAATATTTTCAGTGTTGGTAGTCATGCTATTAGTGGTAGTAGTAGCTGCTATCAGATGTGGTCGTGCCATGTTAGGCCTTAATAAAGTATTATTATTATTATTATCATTTGAAGGCAATTATGTCAACCAATTTGGGTATTTTTGCTCGGTAGCAAAGCACATCCTAACAAATGTAGCATTTTTTGCAGGGGTGTTTATGCTAGAAGGAATCACAGTCCATTGGTTTGAAATATCTGCTTCGTGGTTTCTGAGCTGTTGAGTTATATTGCTTTGATTGAGATAGAGTGATGCTTAAAACCGCGATAGCATTTTGCTATGAGCAGGTTCAGGTTACCTATTTGAATCCAATTTTCAGAACTCCATTTTCTACGAGTACAAGTTTTGGATTGCTCTTTGTTGTTTAATCTGAAAGAGATCTTCGAATCACTACTAGCTGCAAAGTTGCTAGTTGACAATGCCTTTAGTATACCAAATAATCCTTATGGGTCTGTAATGACTTTTAAAGAACCCTCACGTATGAGAACGGTTGAACCGGGAGGGAAGGGTATCAAATTTGGTAGAGGCCTTTTGTGTCAAGAAACTGGGACTGGATTTGCAGGAGGTGATGCAGGTTCTATTTTCCATGGAGAAACTCTTTCGGATAAAGGGATAGATGAGTTTTCATCCCAACGTACCTTGAGGCATCTCCCTTTTGATTTGGCGTCGGCTGCTGCTATAAGAATCTTCTATGCCAACTATAGTGCTTGTGATGTTCTGTTTCGGGGATTCATCATCACCTTCAAATTTCATCTTAATTTCATTCCAATCGAGTGGTTGTTTTTAAGAAACTCCATATATTGATCATAAGGAACATGAACTCAGAAGGACTCATCCGCAAATGATAGTAAACTGTAAATGGTGTTCGAGTGGTAAAATCATGCCATGCAGCAGCAAGGACACCAAGATGCGTATTGTGGCAAGAAATAACAGAAGAGGACACATTTGCATGCTGTCTTACTCACTCCAACACAAAGTTCACTGTTATCCCTCTAAGGAAAATAAAAGCATCTTCTGCTACAAGCTTATTGGAACTAACAACCACACTTCAACCAATTTGAAGCAGATGCCTTCTGCGCTGACCTCGGAATATGTGACGGAATCTCCATTCAGCACCGTGCAAATATTTCGCAACAGGTTCCTGAGTTGAAGGATTATTGCTCATGTGCAAAGGTGGAAGACACTAGTAGGCATGACGTCTCAATACGTAAAATCTTCCATAGGTGCTTGAATCTATATTAACGCATAAGCGAATTTTAAATCACTGAATCATGTATTTTTTGTTACCCAGATTCACAGAGAGCCTGAACATGCAAAAGGGGAGGTAAGAAAACCTAAGTCTTTTGTCGATTATTTCTTGTCTGTGGAGCATTTTCTGCAATAGTGCTATTAGATTAGATTGTATTCTGTTTCTCTATGTTTGAGTATTGAATCCCATGTTTTTGTAAATTTTGTAGCTTGTTCTTTTATGCTCTTTGGAGAGATTATATTTCAGAAAGTGCATTTAGGTTTTTTTGTTGTAGTACGAAATGAGAGATTATAACTAGCTGTTCTAGTGCTCCTTTTTTTTAAAACAAAAAAACACCTACGCATTTTCGTTTGTTTGCTTATTTTTGCTGAGTGGCTAATTATGCTTTTATTAGTGTTGTTTAGTTTCAACCTATTTTATTTTTTTTCTCTGTACCTACTATTTGGCATATCAGATGCAACAATTAGGATGATTTGTTTAGCTTTCCCTCTCTCCTCATTGTAACCACTTCATATCTGGAAATATAAAGTGTGAATATTCAGGTAGTTTACCTTAATAAGTTATCACATGCAAGTTATGCTCTTTGATGTATTTATGTAGGATGCAAGTGGCGGTGGAGATTCTGAACTTCTTGACGAACTCCAATTTTCAGAAAGAGATATTTAAAGAGCTTAAAGAATCACATTCCGAATACTTCAGTAATTCTTTGTGCAAATATATTCTTGTTTTCCATGATTGTTTAACAGAAATTTACACCTAAATTTGTACTTAGAACATGATATTTGTAGCGGACTGTTATGTGTTAATGCTTTATGTATTTGACATGTAAACTTATCTAACTTTTTGTAATGTTAGAATTCTATGACTCTAGCTTTTAGTCTTTTCGTATGTGATTTTAATTATTTTACGATAATATTTAGTATTAATATGGATGTATTGCACGGATGCTGCTGTAATTTTTTTTAAAATTTGCATTTATTTTGCAACGGGTTTTGACCGTTGTATTATAGTCTATTACAACGGTCATAACCCATTGTAAAAAGGCATACTGCAACGGTTTTTACAACGTGCTTTGCCCGTTGTAAAATGTGGTGGATCTATTACAACGAGGCCTATTACAACGGGCACATGTCCGTTGCGAAAACCATATTACAACGGGCATTGCCCGTTGTAAAAAGACTATTTTGTTGTAGTGAGACTGCAGTATAACCAAAAGACTGACAAAATAAACAAATCTCGGTTTTGGAAAGTATATATTGGAAAGTATTAGTATCAGTTTTGTATTATTTTGGTATCAGTTTTATTATACATGACATTCAAAATAGTTTCTAATATTACAATGCATCAACTTCTATCAAACATAAACTATGTATCGATTTTGCAAATATTCTGGTATCAGTTTTATTATAAATGACAACCAGAGTAATTTATAAAATAACTAAGCATCAACTCCAATCAAACAGACATTAGGTATTAGTTTTTGTAATTATTTTGATTGAGAGCGGTATTATTAAGCAAAAAAATAAATTTATGTACCAGTCCATCTGTGATACTTTTTTCACTTTTCTTTTTTATGTTTGCAATTCTCTATTCTTCATTTGTAATTTTAGCTTTCTATCTTTCACTTTCGTCGTTTGTGATTTTGAATCGTTTTGAGTTAGGTTTTCGGTTTCTTGAATTGGACATTGCTGTTGAATTTCTGATGGTTGTTCATCATACATTGAATTTTGCGGTTCTGTTGGTGATACTGATTTGCTTTTAGTTTGAAACGCCATTGTTATAGTGATTATGAATTTTGAGTGCTAATCGAAGAGTAAGTTTGAAATTGAAGGAGTGTGTTGAATGGAAAAAAATAGAAAGGTAAGGAAAACGATTTATTTCGTAATGGATTTTGGGCCTGCCCTTGTAAAAAAAAGATGCATGTCATTGTGCTCAATATACTAGAATAATTTGTCCTTTGCCATTTTTTTCCCTTTTCGTAATTAGTTTTAAACTATGCATAAATTTGAAATAGATATTTCCGCTATAAACAAAATTCGTCCAAAAGAAAAAAAGAAAAAAAAAGCGCACATCAATATAGAATACAAACCTACTATATTTTTACATATATAAAATAGTCACGAATAACTTTATACAAATTCACATAATAACTATGCAATAATAAGAAAAGACATTGAACTTGAACATGAACGCATAATACTTTAGAAGCCTATAAATAAAATTACGAGCTTCTTTAATAGTAATTATGCAAATCATTTTGATTATAGCATTATAAATTATATATAATAAGAATATAAATTTACTAGCAAATTGGTGACAAAAATAAAATAATGTTATGTCATTCGATGTACATCCACGATCATAAGAACATAAATTGAATATGCACACTGATCTTAATGTGTTTAACCATAATCAATACATAAACTAAAAGACCAATAGTAAAAAATAAAAACAATATGTAAGTGGAGACTTCAGTTTATACATGAATTTCAATATAAACTTGAACCTGAATATAACAGCATTAAAACATACGAGGTTGAAATCGATTATCCTTCTTTTTTCATTCACTGTCTCTAAGCATTATTAAATAAAATAATGTTATTAATCTATAGCCATTTTGTTTGAACCAAACTTACTAGCAAACAAATAACATTTCTTTATGTGGATCGAAGCCCAGCTCTAACATCAAACGTTGGAAAAGATCATGATAGTGTTTAGCATATACGAAAATATTCTTATACTACCCTGATGAACATGCCAACTATAGTTGTAACCCTAAACAAAAACATACAAACATAGCATAAAAAACTACATATAAACCATATATCATTATTGGAACCATATTCTAGTATCCTTTAACTTTTCATTTCGGCATCTTCATTTTATAGTTGGAAGTTTAATAACTATTCATTAATATATGAAATTGGGCTTCTATAGTGTCGGTTTACCCTCAAATAGGGCAATAATGATATTTGAGATAGCTAGGGCCAACATCAAATTTATAACATTTTGTGCCATGATTGGAAAATTTTCAGCTAAGGCCTAGCTAGTCCATAGTGTTTATCCATATCAGGACGTTTAGCAGGCCGGTAAGTTCAGCATTAATCTATATATAAGAAGAAAGCAGGCAGTTTTAAATTATATTCAACTCACAAAGTTACGTTTGCGGTCTTCCACATCATGCATTGTCCATTTCTTTGTATTTGTTATATGCATCTGCACCGAGTACCTAGAGAAAAAAAAGACATATAAGACGTCAATAACAAAAGAAGTACTATGATACTGTCGAGAATTATAATAAGTAAGCAACAGCACTTTTTTTCCAACTTTTTGTGAATGTTGCAAAAAAGTATAAGCACTACAAGAAAGTATAAGCATGTTATGTTCAGGAACCAATTACAATCACCCATATGACCCAATCCTTAACTATAAACTGAAAATCTATATTTTCATATAAAAGGATTACGATGTTATTATCTATTAGTATCTATGTCATCGTGTTCAACTTAAAGTGAGCTCACTGGATTATATATAGAATCTTCATATCTTTCTAAACTAGTGCTTTCCAACTAGTAAATTTTAGCTGAATTAAGAATAGGGCTTTAAACATTAAGCTATTTATCAAACTGTACCAAGTCTACACCTGTACTAACTTTACCAATATCATATTATTTGTCTTAAATTATATGAAAATAATAACACAATAAAGTGAAAAACTAACAAGGTGTCTCCAATTGCTTCACAGCATAAGCTACTTGCACAACAAAAGCACTCCAATTTGACCACTAAGGTTCTTTTAATTTGCAAACTCAAAAGCTAGTAAGGTCGATGGATAATCTAAATAAGGCCATCACGCCGAGCAATTCCCAGTTTCTGGAGTTAATAATTATAAGCTTACGGAGCTGTATTAAACATAATGGCTGGAAAATTTTAACTAGCAAGTAAATCCTTATTTAATACCATTTTGCCTGTTCTATTCATATAAAGGATGTCCAGAAGATAAGTTTCTTCCAGTAAATAAAAAATAAGAACCAATCACTATTTCATAATCAAGAAGGAAAAGAAGTTACTTGTCAAGTGGATGTTTGCATGTAGCAATTAAGTTGAATAGTGGAAGCCTGCTTTTAAGGTAAAAGGTTTTGCAAGAATAAGACAACATGTTTGCCCTTGTACTCTCTACGCAATGAGTTTACTTATTGTCAAGTGGATGTATTGACTATTTTTTCCGATGCAACGAGTTTACCTTAGTCGAGTAATAAATGATCCAACTATGGACTAAAGGTTTGAACTGAATTGATTAATGTGTCATATACTTTGTCATGCTTTGTAATTGATAAAACAGTCCTTAACAAAGCCGTTAAGCGAACCCATACAAAACATCATTTAAGTGCAAGAAGCTTAAAGAACATTCCTCCGAAATAATAAAATTGGAAGAACATTAAGATCAAAACCCTTTTCTTCTACTTCTTCTTGTAGAGCTGGAAGAAAGCTCCTCAAGTTTCTATATTAGAAAGAGCCAAAATCGAGGTGGGCTGATAGATCTACCTGAAAGGTTACAAATGAGGAGTACGTATTGCTATATGAATATCTGCATGGTCTACGTAGATAAGACTCTTAGACAGTTAAGATTCAGAATTTATTGAGTCAACAATCATATAGATTGAACTATGTATAGATGGAAAATTAATTATCTTTATTGTTTTTCTTTAACACCAATCAAAACATAATTTTATATATAAATATAGGAGTACGTATAGAAAGAGAGAAACAATATTGAATAAGCAGCCCATCATACACTGGTCATTGCAAAATAAAATCTGTCCATTTGGATATTTAATACGTTCTTTCTCATTATGATGGTAGACTCTCAACAAAGATTTTGCCAACCCATGCAATGTATTCGGTCTCATTCTAGCAAAAGCTTACGTGTGGATTCTAATTTGAATTAAATATGTCTTGTGTTGTAAAGTTATATTAACCCCTATCATGCAAAGAAAATTTAGAGTTGCTTATTGAAGTATAATATAATTAATTAATTGAAGTACAAATTATTTATGTTAAACTGTTTTGTACTGGTTTATGTATATGCAACATGTATTGGACATGTTAAGATATATATATATATATATATATATATATATATATATATGTCTCTGATAATATTTGTTAATGAATATAATTTTGGACTGAGATAATATTCGGAATACACTACAATAGTAAGTTGCACTACAATCTTCCTGTTATTGTTTTTCACGGTGAAAAGAACAAAATATTTATTCTTTTATAGTTCATACCAGTTCATATACCTGCATTTTCCTAGAATGTTGTTACAAATCAGCTGTCAGACTAAAATTAGTTTTGGCTAATTTAAGTTAAGACATACAAATTCATCAATGTTAAAATGTAATAATTTATACTTTCAACCAAAACTGAACTTCCGTACCATGTTATCTACTGAATGAAACAACTTAACTTAAAGTTTTCATTCAATGCAGAAAAATCCTGTGAAAATGTCTTTCAATGCATGGAACATATTATACTCAAAGTCAAAGTAAATGAGTATTGACTCTATTGGGCACTCTCAAATCACAGTAGTCAACATACATTCCTAAAAAATTCCATTATTTTCAGAAAATAAAACCACAGAACATTCGAAAATACATCAAATATTCAAATAAAAAGTAATTTTTGCATTAATAATCATACCTTGCCTATGATGCTATAACCTTTCACTATCCCAAATAACCATCATAAAACCTTTTGGTAACCTGAAAAAACAATGTAATTTTATTTGAATCATCACATTTACCTAAATAACAAGCAGGTTAGCTATGAGTCACGCTTAACAGCTTAATGTCACAATTAGATTTACAAATGCAAACCTAAAAGTTTGGAATCCATCATCATAAAATAAAGAAATGTCTAAATAATATTTGATAGAAATATGAATATGTTGCCAAGGGCACAACACATTCTTTGATGCTTAATGGACAGAAATAAAAACGAGAGTAAGGTGCAAGGCTACAAGTAAAAAGTTATTAGACATGGAATTAATCCTTAGCAAATAAAGCAATCTCTTATGTGTATGATTGTTGTTCATCTAGTATACATGTATTATAAACATTGAACAAAAATGACACAAAAGCTATCAAACTTCAAATGCATTACAACTCACAAGTAGCAAGCAAAGTCTTCTAGACGATCCAAAAGGTACAGCATAAAAAATATTTGCCTGCCCAGTTAAATGCTTGTGCCGGTACATTTTCTAACTAGACACACTTGATGCAAATTTCTTCTATCTATATAAACCCCCATAAACCATATTTTCTCCTCAAGTCAATTAACTCAGTTGCTCTCTCTAGCACTTACTATGGCAATTCCAAATAAAATACATTGCTTAGTTATATTTCTTTTATATAGCATCGGGAATGGGGTCGTTGAAAGCTCTCATATTGTGTATGAAGAACTAAAAGATGTCACTCCATCAGCTATTGATAACAAATATAGAACTGGCTTCCACTTCCAACCCAAAAGGAACTGGCTCAACGGTACGCAACTAACAAATCATAATTCTCCTTTCTACACTTGATCATAATTAACTATGGAAAAATATCATGGTAGAGATATTTGACAGAAGTCAAATATTCTCTTTACAACAGTTTACGCAATAAAGTATATCTATTTTAACAAATAGCGGCCATTTCATGAGCATACATTTCCTTCTACACTTCGGATTAAAGGTAAAGTAAAAATAGACATAGTATACTCAGAAGAAAACAAACTTTTTAAACTTATTTTCTGGATGAAAGAAATTAAGTCTTTTGGGTCAGACATTATCATAAAAAAAAACTTCAGATTTTGCTTTTTAATCTCGGCTAGTTAGAAAACATAGTTGCAGTAATAATTTTCTTTGGGTTCGTTCTGGATTATTATAATTACTGACCTGAACTACCTAATCCTTTTAATCAGTTTTCATGCCTAGATCATTTTACACTAATTATTCAAAACATGCCTACAACATTTCAGGGAATAATATATAAATTATTAAAACCAATCTTGGAAATAAAAGAAGACAAATTTATATATTTGATACAATAAAGATACATTTGCATCGAAGAATTAAGAATTGCCGAGTAAAATTCAATATGAAATGCTTCATTTAAAACCCCGCAGAATTAATAATATAACACTATTTTGAAGGAAATAAGTAAGAATAAAGGAAAGCAACATATCAAAAATTACTGACGCCAAACTATGCATTGGTCTAAGACAGTATATCCATATTATAGACTTTGCTGCTAACTTTTTTTTTTTTTACATGTTGGACAATGGTTTGTTCTTGAATGAAACTGCAAACAGATCCAAACGGTACGCACTATATTCCATTTTTGTTGACATCATAATTTTATTCATAATATTATTCATATGATGTCAGAACCAGAAATGTATAAATATTGATCAATATAATTTTGATCTAAAAAATAAAACAGGACCTATGTACTACAATGGCGTCTACCACCTATTTTATCAGTATAATCCAAAGGGAGCAGTTTGGGGAAATATCGTATGGGCTCACTCAGTTTCTAGGGACATGATCAATTGGAAAGCACTTCCATCAGCGCTTTACCCATCTAAACCTTTCGATATTAACGGGTGTTGGTCTGGATCCGCAACTATCTTACCCGGTAACAAACCTGCTATCCTATACACAGGTGTTGACCCAAACAACCGTCAAGTCCAAAACATTGCATTTCCAAAGAATCTGTCGGATCCATATCTACGTGAATGGGTCAAACCCGATTACAACCCGATAATAGATCCGGACAATTGGGTCAATGCTAGTGCATTTCGTGATCCAACAACAGCTTGGTTAGGAGCTGACGGTAGATATAGAATAATTATAGGTAGCAAAAGGAAGCATAGAGGAATTGCAATTTTGTATAGGAGTAAAGATTTTATACACTGGACACGTGCACAACATCCGCTGCACTCTGCTAATGGCACAGGCATGTGGGAGTGTCCAGATTTTTATCCTGTATCTACAAAGGAAACAACAGGAGTTGATGGCTCTGAATACAGAGACGGGCTTAAATACGTACTTAAGAATAGTTTAGACTTGACTAGATACGAATATTATACTATTGGGTCATATCGTAGAGATGTCGATATATACATACCAGAAAGTACAACATTGGATGATGGTAGAGGATTAAGGTATGATTATGGAAATTTTTATGCATCCAAATCATTTTTTGATCCTGTTAAAAAGCGAAGAATTTTGTGGGGTTGGACAAATGAGTCCGATAGTAGGCATGATGATTCTAGTAAAGGATGGGCAGGGCTTCAGGTTCGTCTAATAAATGTTTCTATATAATCATGCAACTTTGGCATTTGTAATCATGACCGTTGCTGAATATATTTTATTTACAAATTTACAGGCAATTCCAAGAGCTGTTTGGCTTGACAGCAACAAGAGGCAACTCATTCTCTGGCCAGTTGAAGAGATTGAAACTCTAAGAGGAAAACACATTTCAACTCATAATAAAGTTATTAGAAGTGGTGGGCTTTTGGAAATTTCAGGAATTATGACAGCCCAGGCAAGATTTTAAATTAATTACACAGATTAATTGACCAAGGATGTTAATCATAAATATTTTCTCTGACTTGAATATATAACATTATAGTCGGATGTGGAGGCAACATTCCAGTTATCAAATTTAGAAGACGCAGAGCAATTTGATCCAAAGTGGACGGATCCACAAAAACTCTGTGAACAAAAAAATGCAAATGTAAAAGGTGGAGTTGGACCATTTGGACTATTAAGTTTAGCATCTCATAAAAGAGAGGAAGAAACTGCTGTTTTCTTCAGAATATTTAAAGATACCAACAAATACGTGGCGCTTATGTGTCATGATCCTTCAAGGTATGAAATCGTTCTTCCTTCCCAACATCACAACTATTTGAAGATGAAGATGAAATTTGCATGTTTCTATAAATAGAGATGAAATTTTTTGTAAATGTTTTCTGTAAAATGTAAAACAGGTCTACAGTAAGGCCAAGACTGTACAAGCCTACTTTTGGAGGGTGGGTTGATATTAACATTCAGAAAAATGGCAAAATTTCTCTTAGAAACTTGGTAAGTTGTTCATTAAAACTGAGAAGAATATTAGTAGGTGCAAATTTAACAAAAATTATGTTTAAGTGCAGATTGATCATTCCGTTGTGGAGAGCTTTGGAGCAGGAGGCAGGACATGCATAACTTCTAGAGTTTATCCAAGCCTTGCTACTGGCCAAAATGCTCATTTATTCGTATTCAATAATGGTGCAGAAGATATCAAAATTACAGAGCTTCATGCATGGGAGTTGATGAAGCCTTACATGAATGGAGCATAAGTTATTACATATGAAGAGTTTGAGGCATACGTGCTTTAACATTTAGCTTACTGAGTTAGATACTTTGAGAGATTAATAAACTAATAAAGAATGAATTCTTTATTTGAATTAATAATAAATCTATGAGAATTCGATGAGAAACATGTTGCCTTCAGTTTCTGTTTACTATAATTGCTTGAAAATAGAATTATAATTAGATTAATATTGTGTAAAATATTCAGTCAATGCAACAAATAAAAATGAGTAAATAAATAAAATACTTAAATAATTTGAAAAACAACAATACTGTATACATATAATTATAAAAAATAATAAAGCATGCATGGGGATAATAAATAAACAATAAGACATAACCAAATCTTACACAGTCTTCGAGCAGACTTAAACGAGCGAAATTGGACGAACAAATGATAAAGAAATGACCCAAGAACTATGAAAGCATCATAAAAATGCAAGAAAAAGGAACAATAAAAAATTAGCGAAAAAAATTAACTTGAGTATTTCAACTCGATGCTTCAGGTCGGACCCGAGTTGTACCTGAGCTGAACCTAGGATGTATAGTATTGTATATAAGAGATGTATAGTATTGTATATAAAAGACCATAATTCAAACACATAACAAGTTCTAAATATTAAGTAACTATTATTTCTGTATCATTGTCAGTTTTAGTTCTAATATCAATTTTGTTGTCAGTAGGTATCATTTTTAACAAATAAAATAGCTTACGTGTCTTCTCCTTGTTGTGCATATTAAATTTGATGAATTTCATCTTGCTTCACTTCCATATCTTATATATTGTTGGTTTTCCATAGGTCCTGCAAGATTTCCTCAACTTCTTTTCTCTGTTAAAGGTAAAATAATACAAAGTCAGTTAATGTTTACAACAACAACTAAGCCATTATTCCCAAACAAGTTGGGGTCGGCTAGAGTTGTAATCCAAAAAAAAAATCAATTTAGAAGTTATAATAATAACAATAGCAATAACAATAATAAAATAAAATCAAATAAATAAATTAATAATAATAACTAAGTAAAGTAAAATAAAATAAAATATATATGTATATATATAAGAGGAATGATAATAATAATACTAATAGCGATAATGATAATAATAGTAATATTGGTCAAAGACCAAACCTACATCTTAGGCTCATGTTTTCTAGTCTTATAATCTAAAACTTATAAAACTCAACGTTCATGGTTCTCGTACGTGAATCGCTAATTTTCACTCGTTCCGATCCGTCACCAGCTCTTCGAATATACCCCAATCCTTCAAATCTCTTTTTACTACTTCCTCCCATGTCAACCTTGGTCGACCTCTACCTCTCTTTGAGCATTCAACATGACCTTTAATTCTAACACGCACAGGTGCCTCGGACGGCCTTCGTTGAAGATGTCCAAACCATCTTAAGCGATCTTGAATTAGCTTCTCCTCAATTGGTGTTACTTCAAAGTTTATCACGTATATCATCATTTATAACTCGGTCTCTTCTTGTATGACCGCAGCTTCATCGTAGCATACGCAACTTTGCTACGCTTATCTTTTGAACGTGTTGGCTTTTAGTAGGCCAACATTCTGCACCATACAACATCGCAGGCCAGTTTTATTGAAAAGTTTTATTGAAAAAGTCAGTTAATGTTTATTTTGTTTAAATTATGTTAGTTAATTTTTTGAAAAAAATATCATGCCAGTTTTATTGCTTCTTTTAGACTTGGGTTGTTACCTGCATTTGATCTTCTAGACTGTAAAGAATCTACGTGAGACTATTGCATTGTAGGATGTGTCAATGTTACCAACGTCCAATGGTCCTCACAATGCAAATGGAAATAAATAGCATCTGCATATTTATCTCGTACAATTTCTTCAAGTATAGGCATGACTAAATGTCTTTTAATACTTTCTACATTAGCGACTAGTACTTTCTGTTCAGTAGAGAAATTAGTTACAATTCAGTGTATGTAGCAATTATCATGTACTTGCATATTAAAGTTTTAGTTATCATCGTTGTTGTGGTCTTTGCATGGTTGTGCTCTACCAGCTCAAATTTTGTTAAATACTAATCTATTATCTATATTAACAATAGGAAATTGTTAGTTTCTATTATTGGTTAAGCAATATTAAATAATAAATAGTATCAGTAATCTAAACAGTAGTAGTGTGTTTATTGGCAAAGCCAGCCGGTTTTATTGTGGACCGTCCACTTTTTATTACCAACGTAATAAAAACTTATACAACACTAGAGTAAGACAAATCACCTTAACTACTATAAGAGAAAAAAGAAAAAACTGCCCAGAAGATTGGCAAGGACCTATACTACTGTAAATGACCTAAGAGCTAATCCTCCTTAGAAGAGGAGGGATCACGTCCGATGTCCGACGACGCCCGACCGACACCGCTGGGGTGATCACCTATGCTATGAGCAAAAGGACTAAAAAGCAACACAAGAGAAGGGTCATAGTCCATGGACTGCGAAGAGTAAATGAATGACCTATCCCAAGATGCATCAGATAACATAACTTCGTTCCCTTTCGCAAGCTGATCATCCGTCGAAAGAACCAGGGAATCAATTGAAATACAATAATACAGACATTTGAGGTCCAACTCGTCATTTGACACAAACTGGAAGAAAAAGTCCTCAACAGGGCTATATCTCATAGCAGTCTTCACATGAATCCAACACTTTTCCTGCGACTCCCAATAAAATGGCTTAGAAACTGTATCCAAAGAGAGTGGCACAACATAAGCCTCAACAGGCACAATCACATCAGCACCGAATCGGTAGCAACATCGGCTACAGCCAGACCAACAACAGAAGACAAAACCGAGTCGACAATAGAAAAGTCAATACCTATAGAATCAATAACAAGTGCAGGATCAGCAACATCAGGCTCAGTAACTACTAGAGGAGGAACATCACGGACAGCAGAATCGGTAACATCAGGCTCGGTAACTAAAGGATCAGCAACAGCTGCAATAGAAGCTTCTGGGACAATGGAAGGATCAAGAGCCTTGGGCATAGGAACCCACTTCAAGACTGGATGGTGAAGATGGATCTTGACCGGGAGGGGTTGGGAGACAGTAACAGGACCAGAAGGGCAGGAGACCGCAGTATAACCAAAAGACTGTCAAAATAAACAAATCCCAGTTTTGAAAAGTATATATTGGAAAGTATTAGTATCAGTTTTGCATTATTTTGATATCAGTTTTGTTATACATGACATTCAAAATAGTTTCTAATATTACAATGCATCAACTTCTATCAAACATAAACTATGTATCAATTTTGCAAATATTCTGGTATCAGTTTTATTATAAATGACAATCAAAATAATTTATAAAATAACTAAGCATCAACTCCAATCAAACAGACATTAGGTATTAGTTTTTGTAATTATTTTGATTGAGAGCAGTATTATTAAGCAAAAAAATAAATTTATGTACCAGTCCATCTGTGATATATTTTCACTTTTCTTTTTTCTATTTGTAATTCTCTATTCTTCATTTGTAATTTTAGCTTTCTATCTTTCACTTTCGTCGTTTGTGATTTTGGATCGTTTTGAGTTAGGTTTACGGTTTCTTGGATTGGGCATTGTTGTTGAATTTCTGATGGTTGTTCATCATATGTTGAATTTTGCGATTCTATTGGTGATACTGATTTGCTTTTGGTTTGAAACGTCATTGTTATAGTGATTATGAATTTTGAGTGCTTATCGAACAGTAGATTTGAAATTGAAGGAGTGTGTCGAATGGAAGAAAATGAAAAGGTAAGGGAAACGATTTATTTCGTAATGGATTTTGGGTCTGCCCTTGTATAAAAAAGATGTATGTCATTGTGCTCAATATACTAGAATAATTTGTCCTTAGACATTTTTTTCCTTTTTCGTAATTAGATTTAAACTAGGCATAAAGTTGAAATAGATATATTCGCTATAAATAAAATTCGTCCAAAAGAAAAAAAGAAAAAAAAGCGCACATCAATATAAAATACAAACCTACTATTTTACATATATAAAATAGTCATGAATAACTTTATACAAAATGCAAATAATAACTATGCAATAATAAGAAAAGACATTGAACTTGAAAATGAACGCATAACAATTTAGAAGCCTATAAATAAAATTACGAGCTTCTTTAATAGTAATTATGCAAATCATTTTGATTATAGCATTATAAATTATATACAATAAGAATATAAATTTACTAGCAAACTGGTGACAAAAATAAAGTAATGTTATGTCATTCGGTGTACATCAACAATCATAAGAACATAAATTGAATATGCATATTGATCTTAATGTGTTAACCATAATCAATACATAAACTAAAAGACCAATAGTAAAAATAAAAACAATATATAAGTGGAGACTTCAGTTTAGACATGAATTTTAATATAAACTTGAACCTGAATATAACAGCATTAAAACATACAAGGTTGAAATCGATTATCCTTCTAATTTTTTTCACTGTCTCTAAGCATTATTAAATAAAATAATGTTATTAATCTATAGCCATTTTGTTTGAACCAAACTTACTAGCAAACAAATAACATTTGTTTATGCGGATCGAAGCCCAGCTCTAACATCAAATGTTGGAAAAGTTCATGATAGTGTTTAGCATATACGAAAATATTCTTATACTACCCTGATGAACATGCCAACTGATGCAGCGCATACCAGAGGAGTTGGCGAAACCCTAGGTCGCGAAACCATAAGTCGCGGAGCACTAGGTCGCGGACGAGCAGGCTTTTTATGTCGCTCCAGAAATCCTACGTCGCTCAACCGGAATAGCTTCCTCCTTAGATCGCGTACGACATTCTCTATGTCGCGAAGACTTAAGTCGCTTCCAGTAGGTCGCGAACAACACTCCAGCAATGTCGCTAGGCAGATGCAGTTAGGTCGCGAACGACCTATGCCGCTCAAGCTTCCAGTTAGGTCGCGGAGCCTAAGTCGTGAGCTTCCAGTAGGTCGCTGAAGTCTGATGTTAGGTCGCGAACGACCTTCCAGTAGGTCGCTGTTTCTTAGGTCGCGAAGAAGCTTAAGTCGCTGCCATTTCTTATGTCGCAATGAAGCTTAAGTCGCTGAAATCCTTAGGTCGCGAAGATTGCTTAAGTCGCTCTGGGATGCTGAAGATTTCTTAGGTCGCGAGAAGTTGTTAAGTCGTTGTTGTTAAGTTGTATGAGTCGCGTGATGTTGTAAGTCGTTTGTTGATATTTTCTTAAGTCGGTTGTTGTATTTTCTTAGGTCGTTTCTTTTAGGTCGCACGGCTTGTTAAGTCGTTTGTTTGTGATGTAATTTTTCTTAAGTCATGTGTTGAGTTGTAATTCCCTATAAATAGGAGTATGTGTCATTTGTAAAAAAAGGAGTTGAATTTTTAAATAAAATTTGGTTTGTGCTTCTTGCCTCCATTAAAATTGGTTGTTGAGTGTTATCTCCTATCTCCACCTTCGGCATTCGAGTGCGCTCGAATCAACGATTGTTGAAGCCAATTCATGGAATCAAGTGCGCTTGATCAACGTTCGAAGAATTGTAGATCTTCTCTCACGGCATCGTGCGCGATCAACGTGTCGAAGATTGCTAGAATCCGGTATCTTCGTGATCAACGGATTTGGACATTTGGGTATTCTTAAATTCACCGATTTATCATCGATTCACCGATTATTTCCGCTAATCGTGTGAGATCCTGGACGGATTCGATTTACATCGTCGAATTCGCTTCCTAGGCTGCATCAGTTTGGTATCAGAGCTAGATCGCAAGAAGTTTGCATCATTTAGAGAATTTGAAGTTTGGAGATCGGATTTGCATTGTTGAGAAGTTTGGTGTTCATCGTGTTCATCGTGAAATTGCAACAAGTTGGGAGTTTCGATCCATATCATTTTGGATCAAAGTTCGGAAAGTGTTCGTGTTAGCAGTGTGAAGTTTAAATTTTTGAAGATTTGTTTGAAGTTCAATCATGCCACCGAGACGAGTTCAACGTCATCGTAATGTTGATGCTTTATATGGAAGAGAAGATGCTGAACAAATTGAGCAACGAATTAGTGATATATTCAATGAAAAGTTTGATGAGGGGATTGGTCGATTAGAGAGAATGATGCTTGAAATGAATCAAAGTAGAAGAAGGGTTTCACTTGAATCGAGCCATGGGGGAAATAGAGTTTGACCACATTCAGATCGAGAGAGAAGAGAAGATCATGATCGTAGAAATGATGACGACCGTGATAGGAATGTTGATGATCGAAATCGGAGAGATGTGGATGATCATGATCGGAGGAATGTAAATCGAAGGGATGTTGGTGGTAGAAATGGTGGTGGTAGAAATGGTGATGGTAGAGATGTTGGTGGTCATGATCGACATCGATATGCATCAAATTTTGATGAGAAGTTTGATGGTGGTAGTGTTCATGGTCGAAATCGAAGCCAAGGAAGAAATCGTTCAAAGTATGATCACAAATGGGAGTCCGGAATGAAAATTGAAATTCCAGAGTTTAAGGGTGGTATGCAGGCTGAAGAATTTCTAGATCGGTTATCTAATGTTGAAGAGATCTTTGATTTCAAGGAGGTTCCGGAAGATCGTCGAGTGAAGTTGGTTGCTACAAGGTTGAGAGGGAGAGTTATGGCGTGGTGGCAGCAAACCAAACTTACACGAGAACGGATGGGGAAGTCGAAGATTGTTGCTTGGGAGAAAATGAAGAAGATGATGAAGGCTACATTCTTGCCTAACAATTATCAATCACTCATGTATCAGAGGTTGCAGAATCTGAGGCAAGGGACGAAGACTGTTAATGATTATGCTGATGAGTTTTATCAACTGATTGCTCGAAATGACATTATGGAGACGGAGGAACAATTGACTGCTAGGTTTGTTGGGGGGTTGAGGATCCAGATCCAGGATATGATAAATATGTTTGACCCTAGATCTGTGGCTGAAGCGCACCAGAAGGCGTTGGCTTGGGAGAAGCAGGGAAGACGAGGAGGTGGTGTGTTTCCAAGTTCCAATACTCAGAGCAAGGGTGCTAGTGGGAGGTCCAATGTTTCTAAAGCTATCAGTAAACCAATTGTGAATGAAGTTGCGAAGGCGAAGGTCAACAACAGTTTCAAGTGTTATAATTGCCAGGAAGTGGGTCACAAGAGTAATGAATGCCCGAAACCGAAGAGGCGAGCTATGATTGCTGAAGTGGAAGGTGAGGATGTTGATGAAGGTTATTCTAGTCCAGTTGAGGAGGATGAACAGAATTTCACGTCGGGAGATGAAGGATGTAATCTAATGTTGAGGAGATCATGTTTGACATCAAAGCAGGAAGATGAGGCTAGTTGGTTGAGGAGTAATATCTTTTAGTCGACATGCACTATACTGGGAAAGGTGTGTAAATTTGTGATTGACGCGGGAAGTTGTGACAATATCATTTCTACCGAAGCTGTGAGAAAATTGAAGTTGAAGACGGAAAAGCATCCAAATCCTTACAAGTTAGCGTGGTTAAGGAAAGGAGGAGAGGTGAAGGTGGACAGGCGAGTTCATGTTCCATTTTCTATTGGGAAGAAGTATAAAGATGAGATCTGGTGTGATGTGGTGGAGATGGATGTTTGTCACTTGCTTTTGGGAAGACCATGGCAGTATGACCGAGCAGTGCAGCATGATGGTCGAACCAATAGCTACAGCTTTATGTTTGAGGGTACTAAAATCATTTTAGTTCCGAAGAAGAGACAGCAAGGAGAGAGCAAGTCAGAAGAGATTGAGAAATTGAAGACTTTGTTGACTTTGAAGGAGTTTGTTGAAGAAGTAGAGGATAGTCCAGAGGTGTTTTTGTTGATTGGACATAAAGCTACTGAATCTGTTGAAGTTCCAAAGGAAGTAAAGCAGTGTTGGAAGAATTCAGAGATGTGTTTCCTGAAGAGTTGCCAAAGGAGTTACCACCATTGAGAGATATTCAACATCAAATTGATCTTGTATCAGGGGCGGCATTACCTCACAGACCACATTACATGATGAGTCCTAAGGAGCATGAGGAACTGAGAAGGCAGATGGAGGAGTTGTTAGAACAAGGGCGTGTTCAGGAGAGCTTGAGTCCTTGTGCTGTGCCAGCCTTATTGGTACCGAAGAAGGATGGGACTTGGCGGATGTGTACGGACAGTCGGGCTCTAAACAAGATCACTGTGAGATACAGGTTTCCTATGCCGAGGTTCGATGATTTGATTGATCAGTTGAGTGGGGCTGTTGTGTTCTCAAAGATTGACTTGAAGAGTGGATACCATCAGATTCGTATTAGACCAGGTAATGAGTGGAAGACTGCTTTTAAAACTAGGGAATGTCTATACGAATGGCTGGTTATGGCGTTTGGCTTGTCAAATGCTCCTAGTACTTTTATGAGAGTGATGAAACAGATTTTCAGACCATTTATTGGGAAGTTCGTAGTAGTTTACTTTGACGATATTTTGATCTATAGTGGGAGTATGGAAGAGCATATCCAGCATTTGCGAGAAGTGCTGTTGATTCTACGACAGGAGCAATTCTATGCAGCAACGAAGAAGTGTGTATTCATGACGCACAGTGTTTTGTTTTTGGGATATGTTCTGTCGAAGGAAGGTATTCAAGTGGATGAAAGCAAAGTGGAAGCTGTCAGGAGTTGGTCACAACCCAAGACAATTACTGAAGTGAGAAGTTTTCATGGGTTGGTATCTTTTTATCGAAGATTCATTCCACATTTTAGCAGTGTGATGGCACCTGTAACCGATTGCATGAAAGGAAAGAAGTTCGTGTGGACAGAGGAAGCAGAGTTAGCTTTTGAGAAGATCAAGACACTTTTGACGACAACACCCATTCTGGTACTGCCGGATTTTCAGATATTGTTCGAGTTACACACTGATGCTTCGAAGGTTGGGATTGGTGGAGTATTGAGTCAGAATGGAAAACCAGTTGCTTATTTCAGTGAGAAGTTGTCTGGAGCCAAGTTGAGATATAGCACTTATGACGTGGAATTTTACGCAATTGTTCAAGCTGTGAAGCACTGGAGGCATTATCTGTTTCAGAAGGAGTTTGTTCTTTATACGAATCATGAAGCTTTGAAACATTTGCAAGGGCAGGATTAAATTTCAGCTAGACACGCTTCATGGGTCGCGTATCTATAGCAGTTTACTTTTGTTGTAAAGCACAAATCAGGGGTGACGAATCGTGTAGCTGATGTCTTGAGCAGGAGGAATCATTTGTTGACAATGATGAAGGTTGAAGTGACAGGAATTGAACTATTGCCAGAGTTGTTTGAGGAAGATCCTTACTTTGCGAAGATTGTTGAGAAAGTCAAGGATGAGAGTACTGATGAGTTTGTGTTGGTAGATGGATTCTTATTCAAGGGGAATCGATTGTGCGTACCAGATTGCAGCTTGAGAATGAAAATTGTAAAAGAGTTGCATGAAGAAGGACATGTTGGTCGGGATCGCACATTGCAGTTGATTTCTCAGTCTTATTATTGGCCCTCGATGAAGCGGAAAGTTGAAAAGTTTGTTCGAAGATGTCATGTTTGTCAAGTTTCGAAAGGGACAGCTACAAATGCGGGTTTGTATATGTCTTTACCTGTTCCTACAAAACCGTGGGTTGATGTAAGCATGGATTTTATGTTGGGCTTGCCGAGGACTCAACGGGGAAATGACTCTATATATGTTGTGGTGGACCGTTTCTCGAAGATGGTACATTTTGTTGTTTGTAAGAAGACGGCAGATGCAGTCCATGTGGCACAGTTGTTCTTTAGAGAGATCTATCGCTTGCATGGTTTACCAGAATCTATAGTTTCAGACAGGGATACCAGATTTCTGAGTCATTTTTGGCTGAGTTGTGGAAGATGGTGGGAACAAAGCTAAATTTCAGTAGTGCTTATCATCCGCGGTCGGATGGACAAACCGAGGTTGTGAACAGATCGCTAGGATTTGTTGCGGTGTCTTGTGAAGGATAATCTGAAGAGCTGGGATGTGAAGTTATGTCAAGCAGAGTTTGCTCATAATCATGCTATCAACCGTAGTACGGGTTTCAGTCCATTTCAGATGGTATATTCAAGCTTACCAAAGAGGCCGTTGGATTTAACGATAGTGCCACAACCGAAGGGGACAGTTAAGCGGGCTGCTGATTTTGTTGATGGGTTGACAGAATGCCATAGTATCGTTCAGGAACGATTGGAGAAGACGAATGAGAAGTATAAACGATCTGCGGATCTGAAGCGAAGAAGTGCTGAATTTAATGAAGGAGATTTTGTTTACGCAGTATTGACGAAAGATTTTTCCAGTTGGAACTTACAAGAGGTTGAAAGCTCGAAAGATTGGTCCTTTAAAAATCATAAAGAAGATCAATGATAATGCATATCAGTTAAGATTGCCAGAAAATATTCATACTTCTGATGTTTTCAATGTCAAACACTTAATTCCGTATTATGGGGAGAATTTTGTCGACGAAGAGGAGAGTGCGAATTCGAGGACGAATTCTTTTCAACCGGGGGAGGATGATGCAGCGCATACCAGAGGAGTTGGCGAAACCCTAGGTCGCGAAACCATAAGTCGCGGAGCACTAGGTCGCGGACGAGCAGGCTTTTTATGTCGCTTCAGAAATCCTACGTCGCTCAACCGGAATCGCTTCCTCCTTAGATCGCGTACGACATTCCCTATGTCGCGAAGACTTAAGTCGCTTCCAGTAGGTCGCGAACAACACTCCAGCAATGTCGCGAGGCAGATGCAGTTAGGTCGCGAACGACCTATGCCGCTCAAGCTTCCAGTTAGGTCGCGGAGCCTAAGTCGTGAGCTTCCAGTAGGTCGCTGAAGTCTGATGTTAGGTCGCGAACGACCTTCCAGTAGGTCGATGTTTCTTAGGTCGTGAAGAAGCTTAAGTCGCTGCCATTTCTTATGTCGCAATGAAGCTTAAGTCGCTGAAATCCTTAGGTCGCGAAGATTGCTTAATCGTTCTGGGATGCTGAAGATTTCTTAGGTCGCGAGAAGTTGTTAAGTCGTTGTTGTTAAGTTGTATGAGTCGCGTGATGTTGTAAGTCGTTTATTGATATTTTCTTAAGTCGGTTGTTGTATTTTCTTAGGTCGTTTCTTTTAGGTCGCACGGCTTGTTAAGTCGTTTGTTTGTGATGTAATTTTTCATAAGTCATGTGTTGAGTTGTAATTCCCTATAAATAGGAGTGTGTGTCATTTGTAAAAAAAGGAGTTGAATTTTTAAATAAAATTTGGTTTGTGCTTCTTGCCTCCATTAAAATTGGTAGTTGAGTGTTATCTCCTATCTCCACCTTCGGCATTCGAGTGCGCTCGAATCAACGATTGTTGAAGCCAATTCACGGAATCAAGTGCGCTTGATCAACGTTCGAAGAATTGTAAATCTTCTCTCACGGCATCGTGCGCGATCAACGTGTCGAAGATTGCTAGAATCCGGTATCTTCGTGATCAACGGATTTGGACATTTGGGTATTCTTAAATTCACCGATTTATCATCGATTCACCGATTATTTCCGCTAATCGTGTGAGATCCTGGACGGATTCGATTTACATCGTCGAATTCGCTTCCTAGGCTGCATCACCAACTATAGTTGTAACCCTAAACAAAAACATACAAACATAGCTTAAAAAACTACATATAAACCATATATCATTATTGGAACCATACTCTAGTATCCTTTAATTTTTCATTTCGGCATCTTCATTTTATAGTTGGAAGTTTAATAACCATTCATTAATATATGAAATTGGGCTTCTATAGTGTCGGTTTACCCTCAAATAGGGCAACAATGATATTTGAGATAGGGCCAACATCAAATTTATAACATTTTGTGCCATGATTGGAAACTTTTCAGCTAAGGCCTAGCTAGTCCATAGTGTTTATCCATATCAGGACGTTTAGCAGGCCGGTAAGTTCAGCACTAATCTATATATAAGAAGAAGGCAGGCAGTTTTAAATTATATTCAACTCACAAAGTTACGTTTGCGGTCTTCCACATCATGCATTGTCCATTTCTTTGTATTTGTTATATGCATCTGCACCGAGTACCTAGAAAAAAAAATGACATATAAGACGTCAATAACAAAAGAAGTACTATGATACTGTCCAGAATTATAATAAGTAAGCAATAGCACATTTTTTTCCAACTTTTTGTGAATGCTGCAAAAAAGTATAAGCACTACAAGAAAGTATAAGCATGTTATGTTCAGGAACCAATTACAATCACCCATATGATCTAATCCTTAACTATAAACTGAAAATCTATATTTTCATATAAAAGGATTACGATGTTATTATCTATTAGTATCTATGTCATCGTGTTCAACTGAAAGTGAGCTCACTATATAGAATCTTCATATCTCTTTAAACTAGTGCTTTCCAACTAGTAAATTTTAGCTGAATTAAGAATAGGGCTTTAAACATTATGCTACTTATCAAACTGTACCAAGTCTACACCTGTACTAACTTTACCAATATCATATTATTTGTCTTAAATTATATGAAAATAACAACACAATAAAGTGAAAAACTAACAAGGTGTCCAATTGCACAGCATAAGCTACCTGCACAACAAAAGCACTCCAATTTGACCACTAAGGTTCTTTTAATATGCAAACTCAAAAGCTAGTAAGGTCGATGGATAATCTAAATAAGGCCATCACACTGAGCAATTCCTAGTTTCTGGAGTTAATAATTATAAGCTTATGGAGCTGTATTAAACATAATGGCTGGAAAATTTTAACTATCAAGCAAATACCTTATTTAATACCATTTTGCTTGTTCTATTCATTTAAAGGATGTCCAGAAGATAAGTTTCTTCCAGAAAATAAAAAAATAGAAACCAATCACTATTTCATAATCAAGAAGGAAAAGAAGTTACTTGTCAGGTGGATGTTTGCATGTAGCATTTAAGTTGAACAGTGGAAGCCTGCTTTTAAGGTAAAAGGTTTTGCAAGAATAAGACAATATGTTTGCCCTCATACTCTCTACGCAGTGAGTTTACTTATTGTCAAGTGGATGTATTGACTATTTTTGCCGATGCAAGGAGTTTACCTTAGTCAAGTAATAAATGATCCAACTATGGACTAAAGGTTTGAACTGAATTGATTAATGTGTCATATACCTTGTCATGCTTTGTAATTGATAAAACAGTCATTAACAAAGCCGTTAAGCGAAACCATACAAAACATCTTTTAAGTGCAAGAAGCGTAAAGAACATTCCTCCGAAATAATAAAATTGGAAGAACATTAATGATGCAGCCAAGGAAGTGAATTCGATGATGTAAATCGAATCCGTCCAGGATCTCATACGATTAGCGGAAATAATCGTTGAATCGATGATAAATCGGTGAATTTAAGAATACCCAAATGCCCAAATCCGTTGATCACGAAGATATCGGATTCTAGCAATCTTCGACACGTTGATCGCGCACGATGCCGTGAGAGAAGATCTACAATTCTCCGAACGTTGATCAAGCGCACTTGATTCCGTGAATTGACTTCAACAATCGTTGATTCGAGCGCACTCGAATGCCGAAGGTGGAGATAGAAGATAACACTCAACTACCAATTTTAATGGTGGCACAAAGCACAATCCAAATTTTATTCAAAAATCCACTCCTTACAATGACACAACACTCCCCTATTTATAGGGTTACAACACCAGCACGTACATAGCATCAACGACCTACGACCTAAAATATACAAGTTACAATTGTTCACGACTTAACAACACCACGACATACGACCTAAGAAATCAGCGGCTCGAGCTTCAGGAGCGACTTAAAGTGGAAAGCGGTATAAATGAAACAACATCACTTCAGTAAGCGACTTACAGTGAGCGACCGAAGGAATGAAACGATATAACAGTTTGAGCGACATGAGAGATCATGGCTTCAGCGACTTAAAGTAGGTCGTTTGCGACTTAACTTCTCGCGACCTAATCACTTCGGCATCAGGATTCCAGCGATCTAACTTCATCAACGACCTAAAGAATTCGCGAGTTAAGAAACTCGAGCGGCATACTGGAGCGACCAAAAATCATCAGCGACTGGGGATTTGCTCGCGACTTAAGGAATTCTCGGTCGCGACTTACCCTCGTTCGCGACCTAACTGGCTGCTCGCGACATAAGGGTTTGCGATCTAAGGAGCACGGCAGCGACCTAGGGCGGCTTCGACCTACTGGAGCGCGACCTAAGGACGATCGCGAGTTAAACTGGAATGACCTAGGGTTGGAGCGACGAAAAGAGGAGCGACTTAGGGTTTTGCCATTCTGGAGTTGCTCGCGATTTAAGGTAAGTCGTTTGCCTTTAACTCGCGCTGCATCATCCTCCCCTGGTTGAAAAGAATTCGTCCTGAATTCACACTTTTTTCTTCTTCGAGACGCTGTCTTCCATTCATTATCTGGTTTGATGCGGCTCTGGTGATAACCACTCTTGAGATTGATCTTGTCTTGCCCCTCTGAAGATGCGGCTCGACATAAGGAACGCATGGCTTAAAGCAGACGTGGCATTAGTTCAAATCCTGTCACTTTAACCTTCATCGTCGTCAACAAATGATTCCTCCTGCTCAAGGCATCAGCTACACGATTCGTCACCTCTGATTTGTGCTTTTCAACAAAAGTAAACTGCTGCAGATACGCGACCCATGAAGTGTGTCTAGCTGAAATTTTGTCCTGCCCTTGCAAATGTTTCAAAGCTTCATGATCCGTATAAAGAACAAACTCCTTCTGAAACAGATAATGCCTCCAGTGTTTCACAGCTTGAACAATTGCGTAAAACTCCACGTCATAAGTGCTATATCTCAACTTGGCTCCAGACAACTTCTCACTGAAATAAGCAACTGGTCTTCCATTCTGACTCAATACTCCACCAATCCCAACCTTCGAAGCATCAGTGTGTAATTCGAACAATATCTGAAAATCCGGCAGTACCAGAATGAGTGCGGTCGTCAAAAGTGTCTTGATCTTCTCAAAAGCTAACTCTGCTTCCTCTGTCCATACGAACTTCTTTCCATTCATGCAATCGGTTACAAGTGCCATCACACTGCTAAAATGTGGAATGAATCTTCGATAAAAAGATACCAACCCATGAAAACTCCTTACTTCAGTAATTGTCTTGGGTTGTGGCCAACTCCTGACAGCTTCCACTTTGCTTTCATCCACTTGAATACCCTCCTTCGACAGAACATATCCCAGAAACAAAACATTGTGCGTCATGAACACGCACTTCTTCGTTGCTGCATAGAATTGCTCCTGTCGTAGAATCAACAGCACTTCTCGCAAATGTTGGATATGCTCTTCCATACTTCCATTATAGATCAAAATATCGTCAAAGTAAACTACTACGAACTTCTCAATAAATGGTCTGAAAATCTGGTTCATCACTCTCATAAAAGTACTAGGAGCATTTGACAAGCCAAACGGCATAACCAACCATTCGTATAGACCTTCCCTAGTTTTAAAAGCAGTCTTCCACTCATCACCTGATCTAATACGAATCTGATGGTATCCACTCTTCAAGTCAATCTTTGAGAACACAACAGCCCCACTCAACTGATCAATCAAATCATCGAACCTCGGCATAGGAAACCTGTATCTCACAGTGATCTTGTTTAAAGCCCGACTGTCCGTACACATCCGCCAAGTCCGATCCTTCTTCGGTACCAATAAGGCTGGCACTGCACAAGGACTCAAGCTCTCCTGAACACGCCCTTGTTCTAACAACTTCTCCACCTGCCTTCTCAGTTCCTCATGCTCCTTAGGACTCATCCTGTAATGTGGCCTGTGAGGTAATGCTGTCCCTGTCACAAGATTAATCTGATGCTGAATATCTCTCAACAGTGGTAACTCCTTTGGCAACTCTTCAGGAAACACATCTCTGAATTCTTCCAACACTGGCTTTACTTCCTCTGGAACTTCAACAGATTCAGTAGCTTCATGTCCAATCAACAAGAACACCTCTGGACTCTCCTCTACTTCTTCAACAAACTCCTTCAAAGTCAACAAAGTCTTCAGCTCCTCAATCTCTTCTGACTTGCTCTCTCCTTGCTGTCTCTTCTTCGGAACTAAAATGATCTTAGTACCCTCAAACATAAAGCTGTAGCTATTGGTTCGACCATCATGCTGCACTGCTCGGTCATACTGCTATGGTCTTCCCAAAAGCAAGTGACAAACATCCATCTCCACCACATCACACCAGATCTCATCTTTATACTTCTTCCCAATAGAAAATGGAACATGAACTCGCCTGTCCACCTTCACCTCTCCTCCTTTCCTTAACCACGCTAACTTGTAAGGATTTGGATGTTTCTCCGTCTTCAACTTCAACTTTCTCACAGCTTCGGTAGAAATGATATTGTCACAACTTCTTGCATCAATCACAAATTTACACACCTTCCCCGGTATAGTGCATGTCGACTGAAAGATATTACTCCTCAACCAACTAGCCTCCTCTTCCTGCTTCGGTGTCAAACATGATCTCCTCAACATTAGATTACATCCTTCATCTCCCGACGCGACATCCTGTTCATCCTCCTCAACTGGACTAGAATAACCTTCATCAACATCCTCACCTTCCACTTCAGCAATCATAGCTCGCCTCTTCGGTTTCGGGCATTCATTACTCTTGTGATCCACTTTCTGACAATTATAACACTTGAAACTGTTGTTGACCTTCACCTTCGCAACTTCATTCACAACTAGTTTACAGACAGCTTTAGAAACATTGGAACTCTCACTAGCACCCTTGCTCTGAGTATTGGAACTTGGAAACACACCACCTCCTCGTCTTCCCTGCTTCTCCCAAGCCAACACCTTCTGGTGCGCTTCAGCCACAGATCTAGGGTCAAACATATTTACCATATCCTGGATCTGGATCCTCAACCCCCCAACAAACCTAGCAGTCAATTGTTCCTCCGTCTCCATAATGTCATTTCGAGCAATCAGTTGATAAAACTCATCAGCATAATCATTAACAGTCTTCGTTCCTTGCCTCAGATTCTGCAACCTCTGATACGTGAGTGATTGATAATTGTAAGGCAAGAATGTAGCCTTCATCATCTTCTTCATTTTCTCCCAAGCAACAATCTTCGACTTCCCCATCCGTTCTCGTGTAAGTTTGGTTTGCTGCCACCACGACATAGCTCTCTGACGCAGCGGATTAAACAAAAACAAGGTAGATCGATGAAAGTAGCAATCGGTGGATTGATGAATGCTGAAATGCCCAAATTCGTTGATCCGAAGATACCGAATTCTAGCTATCTCTGACACGTTGATCGCGCACGATACCGTGAGGAGAGATCTACAATTCTTCGAGCGTTGATCAAACGCACTTGTTCCGTGAATTGGCTTCAACGATCGAAGATTCGAACGCACTCGAATGTCGAAGGTGGAGATAGGAGATTACACTCGACTACCAATTTGGATGAAAGCACAAAGCTAACAAAACGAAATTTTATTCAAATCAACTAACTATTACAAATGGCACCACCGACCTATTTATAGAAGTTACAACACACGACTCAAATTGCCCAACACTTAGGTCGGAAACGACCTACGACCTAAAAATAGTGCGACCTAACAATAGGCGACTTACGACCTAAAAATATTACAACATAAGCAAATACAACACAACACTTTACAACATATAGGTCGGCAACGACCTAAACAACACGACCTAAAATATATGGCAGCAGCGACCTACCCTTGAGCGACTTAAAGATGCAGCAGTGAACGACTTAAAAACAGGAGGCAGCGACCTATCTTCTCGGCGACTTAAGGCGAGCGACCTAACTTCCCGCATCACTAGGTCGAGCGACCTAACTTAGGTCGGAACATTTTCCTACGACCTATCGTAGGTCGAATCATATTTCTGCGACCTAACTTAGGTCGTTCCTTTTCTCTGCGACCTAACATAGATCGTAACTCGATAGGTCATAGCACCTTATTCTTCAACTCGTTAGGTCGTAGCAACCTGTTAGATCGTTCCAGCGACCTATTTCCCAGATGAAGCTCGCTAGGTCGTTCGAGCGACCTATCCCTTAACTCGTTAGGTCGTACACGAGTTAACTCGGTAGGTCGTTCCAGCGACCTATTTCCCAGATGAAGCTCGCTAGGTCGTTTGGATGCTTTAGACTCCCCCTCGTTAGGTCGTGAGCGACCTAAGGCTTCTTCACTAGGTCGTGAACGACCTAAGCCTTGTGAATTCGTAGCTTGCACTGCTTCGACTCTGGTCTGAGCTGCATCACTCTCCCTCTCAACCTAGTAGCAACCAACTTTACTCGACGATCTTCCGGAACCTCCTTGAAATCAAAGATCTCTTCAACATTAGATAACCAATCTAGAAATTCTTCAGCCTGCATACCACCCTTAAACTCTGGAATTTCAATTTTCATTCCGGACTCCCATTTGTGATCATATTCTGAATGATTTCTTCCTTGGTTTCGATTTCGACCATGAACACTACCATCATCAAACTCCTCATCAAAATCTGATGCATATCGATGTCGATCATGACCATCAACATCTCTACCACCGCCATTTCTACCACCAACATCCCTTCGATCTACATTCCTCCGATCACGATCATCCACATCTCTCTGATTTCGATCATCAACATTCCTATCACGATCGTCAACATTTCTACGATCATGATCTTCTCTTCTCTCCCGATCTGAATGTGGTGAAACTCTATTTCCCCCATGGCTCGATTCAGGTGAAACCCTTCTTCTACTTTGATTCATTTCAAGCATCATTCTCTCTAATCGACCAATTTCCTCATCCAACTTCTCATTGAATTTAACACTAATTTGTTGCTCCATTTGTTCAGCATCTTCTCTTCCATACAAAGCATCAACATTGCGATGACGTTGAGCTCGTCTCGGTGGCATGATTGAACTTCAAACAAATCTTCAAAAATTCAAACTTCACTTCGGCACGCAAAAATCCCAACGAGCAAAATTCAAACACTTTCCGAACTTTGATCCAAAATGATATGGATCGAAACTCCCAACTTGTTGCAACTTCACGATGAACACGATGAACACCAAACTTCTCAACAATGCAAATCCGATCTCCAAACGATGCAAACTTCTTGCGATCTAGCTCTGATACCAAACTGATGCAGCCTAGGAAGCGAATTCGATGATGTAAATCGAATCCGTCCAGGATCTCACACGATTAGCGGAAATAATCGGTGAATCGATGATAAATCGGTGAATTTAAGAATACCCAAATGCCCAAATCCGTTGATCACGAAGATACCGGATTCTAACAATCTTCGACACGTTGATCGCGCACGATGCCGTAAGAGAAGATCTACAATTCTTCGAACGTTGATCAAGCGCACTTGATTCCGTGAATTGACTTCAACAATCGTTGATTCGAACGCACTCGAATGCCGAAGGTGGAGATAGAAGATAACACTCAACTACCAATTTTAATGGTGGCACAAAGCACAATCCAAATTTTATTCAAAAATCCACTCCTTACAATGACACAACACTCCCCTATTTATAGGGTTACAACACCAGCACGTACATAGCATCAACGACCTACGACCTAAAATATACAAGTTACAATTGTTCACGACTTAACAACACCACGACATACGACCTAAGAAATAAGCGGCTCGAGCTTCAGGAGCGACTTAAAGTGGAAAGCGGTATAAATGAAACAACATCACTTCAGTAAGCGACTTACAGTGAGCGACCTAAGGAATGAAACGATATAACAGTTTGAGCGACATAAGAGATCATGGCTTCAGCGACCTAAAGTAGGTCGTTTGCGACTTAACTTCTCGCGACCTAATCACTTCGGCATCAGGATTCCAGCGACCTAACTTCATCAGCGACCTAAAGAATTCGCGACTTAAGAAACTCGAGCGGCATACTGGAGCGACCAAAAATCATCAGCGACTGGGGATTTGCTCGCGACTTAAGGAATTCTCGGTCGCGACTTACCCTCGTTCGCGACCTAACTGGCTGCTCGTGACATAAGGGTTTGCGATCTAAGGAGCACGGCAGTGACCTAGGGCGGCTTCGACCTACTGGAGCACGACCTAAGGACGATCGCGAGTTAAACTAGAATGACCTAGGGTTTGAGCGACGAAAAGAGGAACGACTTAGGGTTTCGCCATTCTAGGGTTGCTCGCGATTTAAGGTAAGTCGTTTGCCTTTAACTCGCGCTGCATCAATTAAGATCAAAAACCTTTTTCTTTTACTTCTTGTAGAGCTGGAAGAAAGCCCCTCGAGTTTCTATATGAGAAAGAGCCAAAATCGAGGTGGGCTGATAGATCAACCTGAAATGTTTCAAATGAGGATTTCGTTTTGACTTCCCAATGCAATGAATCCCTTATTTTGGTTTTTTGACTGAAGAGATTGCTATATGAATATCTGCATGGTCTACGTAGATAAGACTCTTAGACAGTTAAGATTCAGAATTTATTGAGTCAACAATCATATAGATTGAACTATGTATAGATGGAAAATTAAAATCTTTATTGTTTTTCTTTAACACCAATCAAAACATAATTTTATATATAAATATAGGAGTACGTATAGAAAGAGAGAAACAATATTGAATAAGCAGCCCATCATACACTGGTCATTGCAAAATAAAATCTGTCCATTTGGATATTTAATACGTTCTTTCTCATTATGATGGTAGACTCTCAACAAAGATTTTGCCAACCCATGCAATGTATTCGGTCTCATTCTAGCAAAAGCTTACGTGTGGATTCTAATTTGAATTAAATATGTCTTGTGTTGTAAAGTTATATTAACCCCTATCATGCAAAGAAAATTTAGAGTTGCTTATTGAAGTATAATATAATTAATTAATTGAAGTACAAAATATTTATGTTAAACTGTTTTGTACTGGTTTATGTATATGCAACATGTATTGGACATGTTAAGATATATATATATATATATATATATATATATATATATATATATATGTCTCTGATAATATTTGTTAATGAATATAATTTTGGACTGAGATAATATTCGGAATACACTACAATAGTAAGTTGCACTACAATCTTCCTGTTATTGTTTTTCACGGTGAAAAGAACAAAATATTTATTCTTTTATAGTTCATACCAGTTCATATACCTGCATTTTCCTAGAATGTTGTTACAAATCAGCTGTCAGACTAAAATTAGTTTTGGCTAATTTAAGTTAAGACATACAAATTCATCAATGTTAAAATGTAATAATTTATACTTTCAACCAAAACTTAACTTCCGTACCATGTTATCTACTGAATGAAACAACTTAACTTAAAGTTTTCATTCAATGCAGAAAAATCATGAGAAAATGTCTTTCAATGCATGGAACATATTATACTCAAAGTCAAAGTAAATGAGTATTGACTCTATTGGGCACTCTCAAATCACAGTAGTCAACATACATTCCTAAAAAATTCCATTATTTTCAGAAAATAAAACCACAGAACATTCGAAAATACATGAAATATTCAAAAAAAAAAGTAATTTTTGCATTAATAATCATACCTTGCCTATGATGCTATAACCTTTCACTATCCCAAATAACCATCATAAAACCTTTTGGTAACCTGAAAAAACAATGTAATTTTATTTGAATCATCACATTTACCTAAATAACAAGCAGGTTAGCTATGAGTCACGCTTAACAGCTTAATGTCACAATTAGATTTACAAATGCAAACCTAAAAGTTTGGAATCCATCATCATAAAATAAAGAAATGTCTAAATAATATTTGATAGAAATATGAATATGTTGCCAAGGGCACAACACATTCTTTGATGCTTAATGGACGGAAATAAAAACGAGAGTAAGGTGCAAGGCTACAAGTAAAAAGTTATTAGACATGGAATTAATCCTTAGCAAATAAAGCAATCTCTTATGTGTATGATTGTTGTTCATCTAGTATACATGTATTATAAACATTGAACAAAAATGACACAAAAGCTATCAAACTTCAAATGCATTACAACTCACAAGTAGCAAGCAAAGTCTTCTAGACGATCCAAAAGGTACAGCATAAAAAATATTTGCCTGCCCAGTTAAATGCTTGTGCCGGTACATTTTCTAACTAGACACACTTGATGCAAATCTTCTATCTATATAAACCCCTATAAACCATATTTTCTCCTCAAGTCAATTAACTCAGTTGCTCTCTCTAGCACTTACTATGGCAATTCCAAATAAAATACATTGCTTAGTTATATTTCTTTTATATAGCATCAAGAATGGGGTCGTTGAAAGCTCTCATATTGTGTATGAAGAACTAAAAGATGTCACTCCATCAGCTATTGACAACAAATATAGAACTGGCTTCCACTTCCAACCCAAAAGGAACTGGCTCAACGGTACGCAACTAACAAATCATAATTCTCCTTTCTACACTTGATCATAATTAACTATGGAAAAATATCATGGTAGAGATATTTGACAGAAGTCAAATATTCTCTTTACAACAGTTTACGCAATAAAGTATATCTATTTTAACAAATAGCGGCCATTTCATGAGCATACATTTCCTTCTACACTTCGGATTATAGGTAAAGTAAAAATAGACATAGTGTACTAAGAAGAAAACAAACTTTTTAAACTTATTTTCTGGATGAAAGAAATTAAGTCTTTTGGGTCAGACATTATCATTAAAAAAACTTCAGATTTTGCTTTTTAATCTCTGCTAGTTTGAAAACAAAGTCGCAGTAATAATTTTCTTTGGGTTCGTTCTGGATTATTATAATTACTGACCTGAACTACCTAATCCTTTTAATCAGTTTTCATGCCTAGATCATTTTACACTAATTATTCAAAACATGCCTACAACATTTCAGGGAATAATATATAAATTGTTAAAACCAATCTTGGAAATAAAAGAAGACAAATTTATATATTTGATACAATAAAGATACATTAGCATCGAAGAATTAAGAATTGCCGAGTAAAATTCAATATGAAATGCTTTATTTAAAACCCCGCAGAATTAATAATATAACACTATTTTGAAGGAAATAAGTAAGAATAAAGGAAAGCAACATATCAAAAATTACTGACGCCAAACTATGCATTGGTCTAAGACAGTATATCCATATTATAGACTTTGCTGCTAACTTTTTTTTTTACATGTTCGACAATGGTTCGTTCTTGAATGAAACTGCAAACAGATCCAAACGGTACGCACTATATTCCATTTTTGTTGACATCATAATTTTATTCATAATATTATTCATATGATGTTAAAACCAGAAATGTATAAATATTGATCAATATTTTGATCTAAAAAATAAAACAGGACCTATGTACTACAATGGCGTCTACCACCTATTTTATCAGTATAATCCAAAGGGAGCAGTTTGGGGAAATATTGTATGGGCTCACTCAGTTTCTAGGGACATGATCAATTGGAAAGCACTTCCATCAGCGCTTTACCCATCTAAACCTTTCGATATTAACGGGTGTTGGTCTGGATCCGCAACTATCTTACCCGGTAACAAACCTGCTATCCTATACACAGGTGTCGACCCAAACAACCGTCAAGTCCAAAACATTGCATTTCCAAAGAATCTGTCGGATCCATATCTACGTGAATGGGTCAAACCCGATTACAACCCGATAATAGATCCGGACAATTGGGTCAATGCTAGTGCATTTCGTGATCCAACAACAGCTTGGTTAGGAGCTGACGGTAGATATAGAATAATTATAGGTAGCAAAAGGAAGCATAGAGGAATTGCAATTTTGTATAGGAGTAAAGATTTTATACACTGGACACGTGCACAACATCCGCTGCACTCTGCTAATGGCACAGGCATGTGGGAGTGTCCAGATTTTTATCCTGTATCTACAAAGGAAACAACAGGAGTTGATGGCTCTGAATACAGAGACGGGCTTAAATACGTACTTAAGAATAGTTTAGACTTGACTAGATACGAATATTATACTATTGGGTCATATCGTAGAGATGTCGATATATACATACCAGAAAGTACAACATTGGATGATGGTAGAGGATTAAGGTATGATTATGGAAATTTTTATGCATCCAAATCATTTTTTGATCCTGTTAAAAAGCGAAGAATTTTGTGGGGTTGGACAAATGAGTCCGATAGTAGGCATGATGATTCTAGTAAAGGATGGGCAGGGCTTCAGGTTCGTCTAATAAATGTTTCTATATAATCATGCAACTTTGGCATTTGTAATCATGACCGTTGCTGAATATATTTTATTTACAAATTTACAGGCAATTCCAAGAGCTGTTTGGCTTGACAGCAACAAGAGGCAACTCATTCTCTGGCCAGTTGAAGAGATTGAAACTCTAAGAGGAAAACACATTTCAACTCATAATAAAGTTATTAGAAGTGGTGGGCTTTTGGAAATTTCAGGAATTATGACAGCCCAGGCAAGATTTTAAATTAATTACACAGATTAATTGACCAAGGATGTTAATCATAAATATTTTCTCTGACTTGAATATATAACATTATAGTCGGATGTGGAGGCAACATTCCAGTTATCAAATTTAGAAGACGCAGAGCAATTTGATCCAAAGTGGACGGATCCACAAAAACTCTGTGAACAAAAAAATGCAAATGTAAAAGGTGGAGTTGGACCATTTGGACTATTAAGTTTAGCATCTCATAAAAGAGAGGAAGAAACTGCTGTTTTCTTCAGAATATTTAAAGATACCAACAAATACGTGGCGCTTATGTGTCATGATCCTTCAAGGTATGAAATCGTTCTTCCTTCCCAACATCACAAACTATTTGAAGATGAAGATGAAATTTGCATGTTTCTATAAATAGAGATGAAATTTTTTGTAAATGTTTTCTGTAAAATGTAAAACAGGTCTACAGTAAGGCCAAGACTGTACAAGCCTACTTTTGGAGGGTGGGTTGATATTAACATTCAGAAAAATGGCAAAATTTCTCTTAGAAACTTGGTAAGTTGTTCATTAAAACTGAGAAGAATATTAGTAGGTGCAAATTTAACAAAAATTATGTTTAAGTGCAGATTGATCATTCCGTTGTGGAGAGCTTTGGAGCAGGAGGCAGGACATGCATAACTTCTAGAGTTTATCCAAGCCTTGCTACTGGCCAAAATGCTCATTTATTCGTATTCAATAATGGTGCAGAAGATATCAAAATTACAGAGCTTCATGCATGGGAGTTGATGAAGCCTTACATGAATGGAGCATAAGTTGTTACATATGAAGAGTTTGAGGCATACGTGCTTTAACATTTAGCTTACTGAGTTAGATACTTTGAGAGATTAATAAACTAATAAAGAATGAATTCTTTATTTGAATTAATAATAAATCTATGAGAATTCGATGAGAAACATGTTGCCTTCAGTTTCCGTTTACTATAATTGCTTGAAAATAGAATTATAATTAGATTAATATTGTGTAAAATATTCAGTCAATGCAACAAATAAAAATGAGTAAATAAATAAAATACTTAAATAATTTGAAAAACAACAATACTGTATACATATAATTATAAAAAATAATAAAGCATGCATGGGGATAATAAATAAACAATAAGACATAACCAAATCTTACACAGTCTTCGAACACACTTAAACGAGCGAAATTGGACGAACAAATAAAAAAGAAATGACCCAAGAACTATGAAAACATCATAAAAATGCAAGAAAAAGGAACAATAAAAAATTAGCGAAAAAAATTGACTTGAGTATTTCAACTCTGTTGAATTTATGCGATTCATATATGTGTTTGATGTGAAGATTCAGTAGAGCCATGCATTGAAGTTGGTTGGAGGAAGAAGAGTTGTCAGAAGAGGTGGAGTTCCTACATGCTGTAACCTGAAACATACTGCAGACGTCTGACCTATCTAGGTCAGACGTCTGACCCTGTTTTAGAATGTTTCCTGAAACATTCTGCAAACGTCTGACCCCCCTGGTCAGACGTCTGAGGCGACGAAAGTTATTCTTCCAGTTTCGAACTCTGAAGGACAATTTTGTAAATTCCGAAGCTTGGTTCTCTAAACTGATGGTGCAGATTCTTTTGACGTGGATGGATGATCTAGATCATTTAGGTCATCTATATATTGTCTCCTAATCATCTTCCAAATCATGATATTAGATTTTAATCAAATTTCCAATAATTGTAATTAATAGAAACCCTAACGAAATCAAATTGGGGTTTTCTATTTTGAATGCTCTATTATTAATCTCTTCAATTGAGTAATTGATTAGAAAGAGTCTCCACGTATTGTATCTCTCTAATCATTGTATTGGCTTGTAATCTCTGCTGATAATAATAAAAGGGTTATTGGATCGCCGTGGACGTAGGATCTTCATATCCAAACCACGTTAAATCTTCTGTGTCTCTTGTTTTTCATATTGTTGATTGTGTTTTCATAATTGATATTTTAAGTTGCATTGGTATTCAAATAGACAATACTAGGTCTTGATTTGAAATCGCTTCGCAGCGCACCGTGGTGTTGAATTGTTATCAATCACCAATTTTTCACTACAGTTTGGTATCAGAGCTGGTGTTATTGTTCCGTTTGGATATTAATGGCTACTTCAAGTAAATCTATTGGTAGATCTGGGTCAATTATGGACTTATTCGTTTTGATGGAAAGGGAGACTTTGGAACTTGAAAGATGAAGATGGAGGCCGTATTAAAGAAGGAGGAGACTTTTAAGATAGTTTTTGCGCCTGAGAAGCTGAAAGAGTTAGATAGTGAAACTTTAGAAGAGATGGAAGATGAAGCCCTACCTACCATTCAGCTAAGTCTTTCAGATGAGGTTCTTAGAGAATTTTCTCAAAAGAAAACGGCAAAGGAATTATGGGATGCTTTATCTGATGCATATCAGGACAAGTCTCTCACTAACAGAATAATTCTGCAACAACAACTCTATTCGTACAAGATGAAGCCTGGAGCTGATCTCATGGGGCATATGGATGCCCTAACCACCTTAGTAATGAATTTGAAGGCAGCGGAAGTTGAAATTACAGATGAGGCTCAAGTGGTAATCCTTTTATGTTTCTTGCCTAAGGAGTACACTGCTTTTGTTAATTCTATGATTTATGGCCGTAGTAAAATTAGCCTATCTGATGTTAAAACTGGACTTCATAATGAAGTGTTGAGGGGTAGATTAGCAAGCACTAGTTTAGACAGTGATACGGAGGGCTTATCTGTTCAGAGAGGTAGAAGCCAAAGCAAGTCAAAATAAGGTGGAGGTCGAAATAAATCAAGGTCTCAGTCTAGGGGGCCTAATAAATTGACTTGCAATTATTGTAAAAGGCCAGGGCACTTTGTTGCAACTTGTCCCAAGCTTGAAGGTAGAAGAAGAGACCCAAAGCAAGCTTCAGCATCTACCGTTGAGAAGTCAGATACAGAGAGTGATACCGATGTGTTTACAGCTTCTGGCTCTTCTGGGAAGAGCAACCTATGGCTGATCGATTCTGGCGCATCCTATCATATGACACCTGATAGGAACTGTTTCTCCACTTACCGTGAGATTGATGGAGGATAAGTTCTGATGGGCAATGATGGTTCTTGCCGTATGATTGGTGTTGGTAGTGTGAAGGTTAGAATGTTTGACGGTGTTATTCGTACTATTACAGATGTTAGACATGTACCTGATTTGAGAAGAAGTTTGATATCTATTGGGGCTCTGAGTAGGCTTGGTTTGAAGATTGTAGTTGAAGGAAAGAAGATGAAAATATCAAAGGGTTCTATGATAGTTATGAAAGGAGTAAGGGCAGGAAATCTTTATCTTTTGAAGGGCACTACTGTAGTTGGCGAATCAGCATCTGTTACTTCTGTTGATTCAGACTCTTTCAGATTATGGCATTTACGGATGGGTCACATTGGTGAGCGCAGCATGGATGAGTTAAGAAAGCGAGGTTTGATTGATGGTGTTCATCATTCAAAGCTTGGCTTTTGTGAAGAGTGTGTTCTTGGGAAGCAGACGAAGATTTCTTTTGGTACTGGAGAGCATAAGGCAAAGGCTGTCTTAGAGTATGTTCACACAGATGTTTAGGGACCTTCCCCCTCCTTAGGTGGAGTCAGGTATTTCATTTAATTTATAGATGATTTCTCTCGTAAAGTTTGGGTATATTTTTTTACAGTCGAAGAGTGAAACTTTTGACAGGTTTCGAAAGTGGAAATCTACAGTTGAGAAGCAGTCAGAAAAGAAATTGAAAGTTCTCCGTTCAGATAACGGCGGTGAATTTGTATCATAGGAATTCATCGCTTATTGTGAGTCTGAAGGTATCAAGAGGCATTACACCACACCTGGCGACCCTCAGTCCAATGGAGTTGTTGAAAGAATGAATCGGACATTATTGGAGAGAACTCGTTGCCTCAGATTGACTGCAAAGTTGAAAAAGGGATTTTGAGCAGAAGCTTTATCTATGGCGGCTTTCCTCATCAACGGCACACCTTCTACTGCCATAGACATGAAGATCCCAGAAGAAGTATGGAAAGGAGAGCCTGTTAGCTATTCATTCCTCAAAGTGTTTGGTTGTCCAGCTTACGTACATGAGAGCAGAGGGAAGCTGGAACCTAGAGCTCGCAAGTGTATCTTTCTAGGTTATAGAAGAGGAGAGAAGGGATATAGATTGTGGTGTCCTATTAGCAGGAAGATTGTTACCAGCAGACATGTGACTTTTGATGAGAAGGCTATGTTGAAGGTGGAGCCTTCCTCATCAGATGACAATGAAAGGACAAATGAAGAATACCAAACACAAAGTAAGTCATCTACTGTTCCTTTTCATAGAAGTTCTAAAGGTGTTTCCGATGACACCGTGGTTGATGAGGAAAGTACAGAGATTAGAACAGAGGATCAGACTCAAGGTGGAGCTAGTTCAGAGATCAGACTTGTTAGACAAAAGAAGAAGCCTAATTGGCTTAATGATTTTGTTGGATTGAGCATCGAAGACATTGACTTTGATGACATGGCAACATATGCTTTGAATTTTGTCCATGACGAACCCAGAGATTATAGAGACGCTATTGCTTCAGTTGACAGTTCCAGTTGGTTAGTTGCTATGGAAGAGGAGATTGAATCTTTGCATAAAAATCATACTTGGAATTTGGTGCTTCTTCCCACCAACAAGAGAGCTATTGGTTGTAAGTGGATCTATAGAGTAAAAGACGGCGGCAATGAAAATTTCAGATATAAAGCAAGGTTAGTAGCAAAGGGGTATGTTCAGAAGAAGGGAGTTGAGTATCATGACATTTTTGCTCCAGTTGTTAGGCATACCTCCATTCGCATTCTATTGGCATTAGTGGCTCATTATGATATGGAGTTGGAGCAACTAGATGTCAAAACCGCATTCTTGCATGGTGATCTGGATGAAGAAATTTATTTACGGCAACCGGAGGGGTTCATTGATAGTAGCAGGCCTGACTATGTTTGTAAACTTAACAAATCTCTATATGGACTAAAACAGTCACCTAGACTATGGTATAAGAGATTTGATAAGTTTATGCTTTCACAAGGATATTTTAGAAGCTTCAAAGACCAGTGTGTTTATTTCAAGAGATGTGATAATGATTTAATATATCTGTTGTTATATGTTGATGATATGTTAATTGCATCTCGGAGTATAGTAAGAATTATGGAGTTGAAAACTGAACTTAGCAAGGAGTTTGATATGAAGGATTTGGGAAAAGCACAAAGAATATTGGGTATGGAGATTTGTAGAGATAGAAAGCGGAGAGAGTTGAGACTCACTCAGGCGCAATACATCGAGAAGGTCCTCACTCGATTTGGAATGGAGAAAGTCAAACCGGTTGGTACTCCATTAGGCTCTCATTTTAAATTGTCAAAAGATCAATCTCCCACATCGGAAGAAGTTAAAAGGTATATGGCTGATATACCTTATTCCAGTGCTATTGGTAGTCTTATGTATGCCATGGTATGCACTAGACCAGATTTGGCCCACGTAGTGGGTGTTGTAAGTCGATATATGTCTAACCCAGGCAAGGAACATTGGCAGGCAGTAAAGTGGATACTTAGGTATCTTAGAGGCACTTCATCTGTTGGCTTGTTATATGGTGGAGTGGATGGCGACATCTCACTTAGAGGATACTGTGATTCAGGTTATGCTGGAGATAGAGATGCACGGAAGTCAGTGTCGGGCTATGTTTTTACACTTGGCATAGGCTCGATTTCATGGAGATCAAAGCTGCAATCTATTGTAGCTTTGTCAACTACCGAAGCAGAATTGATATCGATTGTTGAAGCAACTAAGGAGGGTTTGTATTTACTTCAGTTGTTGGATGATCTTTTTATGGTGCAGAAGACCGTGGAGCTATTTTCAGACAGTCGGAGTGCAATTCATCTTGTTCATAATCAGGCTTATAGTTCACGAACGAAGCACATTGATGTTAGAGGTTTCTTTCTTATGCTGGAGGAAGAACGGAGTAAGATCAAGTTGTTGAAAGTGAATACTTCAGATAACCCTCAGATATGATGAGGAAGCCACTTCCCAAGGATAAGTTTGAGCATTGCTCAAACTTGATCCATTTGATTCCAGCTGCTTAGGCGCCATTGGGCGCGAGATCCAATAACCCCTATGATACTTTGTTGATGAGACATACATATATTGAATCGAGGTGGAGTGTTGAATTTATGTGATTCATATATGTGTTTGATGTGAAGATTCGGTAGAGCCATGCATTGGAGTTGGTTGGAGGAAGAAGAGTTGTCAGAAGAGGTGGAGTTCCTGCATGCTGTAACCTGAAACATACTGCAGACGTCTGACCTATCTAGGTCAGACGTCTGACCCTGTTTCAGAATGTTTCCTGAAACATTCTGCAGACGTCTGACCCCCGTGGTCAGACGTCTGAGGCGACGAAAGTTATTCTTCCAGTTCCGAATTCTGAAGGGCAATTTTGTAAATTCCGGAGCTTGGTTCTCTAAACTGATGGTGCAGATTCTTTTGACGTGGTTGGATGATCTAGATCATTTAGGTCATCTATATATTATCTCCTAATCATCTTCCAAATCATGATATTAGGTTTTAATCAAATTTTCAATAATTGTAATTAATAGAAACCCTAACGAAATAAAATTGGGGGTTTTCTATTTTGAGTGCTCTATTATTATTCTCTTCAATTGAGTAATTGATTAGAGAGAGTCTCCACATATTGTATCTCTCTAATCATTGTATTGGCTTGTAATCTCTGGTGATAATAATAAAAGGATATTGGGTTTCCATGGACGTAGGATATTCAGATCCGAACCACGTTAAATCTTCTATGTCTCTTGTTTTTCATATTGTTGATTGTGTTCTCATAATTGATATTTTAAGTTGCATTGGTATTCAAATAGACAATACTAGGTCTTGATTTGAAATCGCTTCCGCAGCGCACCGTGGTGTTGAATTGTTATTAATCACCCATTTTTCACTACAAACTCGATGCTTCAGGTCGGACCCGAGTTGTACCTGAGCTGAACCTAGGATGTATAGTATTGTATATAAGAGATGTATAGTATTGTATATAAAAGACCATAATTCAAACACATAACAAGTTCTAAATATTAAGTAACTATTATTTCCGTATCATTGTCAGTTTCAGTTCTAATATCAATTTTGTTGTCAGTAGGTATCATTTTTAACAAATAAAATAGCTTACGTGTCTTCTCCTTGCTGTGCATATTAAATTTGATGAATTTCATCTTGCTTCACTTCCATATTTTATATATTGTTGGTTTTCCATAGGTCCTGCAAGATTTCCTCAACTTCTTTTCTCTGTTAAAGGTAAAATAATACAAAGTCAGTTAATGTTTATTTTGTTTAAATTATATTAGTTAATTTTTTGAAAAAAATATCATGCCAGTTTTATTGCTTCTTTTAGACTTGGGCTGTTGCTTGCATTTGATCTTCTAGAGTGTAAAGAATCTACGTGAGACTATTGCATTGTAGGATGTGTCAATGTTACCAACATCCAATGGTCCTCACAATGCAAATGGAAATAAATAGCATCTGCATATTTATCTTGTACAATTTCTTCAAGTATAGGCATGAGTCTTTTAATACTTTCTACATTAGCGACTAGTACATTCTGTTCAGTGGAGAAATTAGTTACAATTCAGTGTATGTAGCAATTATTATGTACTTGCATATTAAAGTTTTAGTTATCATCGTTGTTGTGGTCTTTGCATGGTTGTGCTCTACCAGCTCAAATTTTGTTAAATACTAATCTATTATCTATATTAACAATAGGAAATTGTTAGTTTCTATTATTGGTTAAGCAATATTAAATAATAAATAGTATCAGTAATCTAAACAGTAGTAGTGTGTTTATTGGCAAAGCCAGCCGGTTTTATTGTGGACCGTCCACTTTTTATTACCAACGTAATAAAAACTTTTACAGCACTGGAGTAAGGCAAATCACCTTAACTACTATAAGAGAAAAAAGAAAAAACTGCCCAGAAGATTGGCAAGGACCTATACTACTGTAAATGACCTAAGAGCTAATCCTCCTTAGAAGAGGAGGGATCACGTCCGATGTCCGACGACGCCCGACCGACACCGCTGGGGTCATCACCTATGCTATGAGCAAAAGGACTAAAAAGCAACGCAAGAGAAGGGTCATAGTCCATGGACTGCGAAGAGTAAATGAATGACCTATCCCAAGATGCGTCAGATAACATAACTTCGTTCCCTTTCGCAAGCTGACCATCCTTCGAAAGAACCAGCGAATCAATTGAAATACAATAATGCAAACATTTGAGGCCAAACTCGTCATCTGACACAAACTGGAAGAAAAAGTCCTCAACAGGGCTATATCTCATAGCAGTCTTCACATGAATCCAACACTTTTCCTACGACTCCCAATAAAATGGTTCAGAAACTGTATCCAAAGGGAGTGGCACAACAAGAGCCTCAACAGGCACAATCACATCAGCAACCGAATCGGTAGCAACATCGGCTACAGCCAGACCAACAACAGAAGACAGAACCAAGTCGACAATAGAAAAGTCAGTAGCTATAGAATCAATAACAAGTGCAGGATCAACAACATCAGGCTCAGTAACTACTGGAGGAGGAACATCACGGACAGTAGAATCGGTAACATCAGGCTCGGTAACTACAGGATCAGCAACAGCTGCAATAGAAGCTTCTGGGAGAATGGAAGGATCAAGAGCCTTGGGCTTAGGAACCCACTTCAAGACTGGATGGTGAAGATGGATCTTGACCGGGAGGCTGGGAGACAGTAACAGGACCAGAAGGGCAGGAGACCGCAGTATAACCAAAAGACTGACAAAATAAACAAATCTCAGTTTTGAAAAGTATATATTGGAAAGTATTAGTATCAGTTTTGCATTATTTTGGTATCAGTTTTGTTATACATGACATTCAAAATAGTTTCTAATATTACAATGCATCAACTTCTATCAAACATAAACTATGTATCAATTTTGCAAATATTCTGGTATCAGTTTTATTATAAATGACAATCAAAATAATTTATAAAATAACTAAGCATCAACTCCAATCAAACAGACATTAGGTATTAGTTTTTGTAATTATTTTGATTGAGAGCAGTATTATTAAGCAAAAAAATAAATTTATGTACCAGTCCATCTGTGATATATTTTCACTTTTCTTTTTTCTGTTTGCAATTCTCTATTCTTCATTTGTAATTTTAGCTTTCTATCTTTCACTTTCGTCGTTTGTGATTTTGGATCGTTTTGAGTTAGGTTTTCGGTTTCTTGAATTGGGCATTGTTGTTGAATTTCTAATGGTTGTTCATCATACGTTGAATTTTGCGGTTCTGTTGGTGATACTGATTTGCTTTTGGTTTGAAACGCCATTGTTATAGTGATTATGAATTTTGAGTGCTAATCGAACAGTAAATTTGAAATTGAAGGAGTGTGTCGAATGGAAGAAAATAGAAAGGTAAGGGAAACGATTTATTTCGTAATGGATTTTGGGCTTGCCCTTGTATAAAAAAGATGTATGTCATTGTGCTCAATATACTAGAATAATTTGTCCTTTGACATATTTTTCCCTTTTCGTAATTAGGTTTAAACTAGGCATAAAGTTGAAATAGATATTCTCGCTATAAATAAAATTCGTCCAAAAGAAAAAAAGAAAAAAAAAGCACACATCAATATAGAATACAAACCTACTATTTTACATATATAAAATAGTCATGAATAACTTTATACAAATGCACATAATAACTATGCAATAATAAGAAAAGACATTGAACTTGAACATGAACGCATAACACTTTAGAAGCCTATAAATAAAATTACGAGCTTCTTTAATTGTAATTATGCAAATCATTTTGATTATAGCATTATAAATTATATACAATAAGAATATAAATTTACTAGTAAATTGGTGACAAAAATAAAGTAATGTTATGTCATTCGGTGTACATCAACAATCATAAGAACATAAATTGAATATGCATATTGATCTTAATGTGTTAACCATAATCAATACATAAACTAAAAGACCAATAGTAAAAAATTAAAAACAATATGTAAGTGGAGACTTCAGTTTAGACATGAATTTTAATATAAACTTGAACCTGAATATAACAGCATTAAAACATACAAGGTTGAAATCGATTATCCTTCTAATTTTTTTCACTGTCTCTAAGCATTATTAAATAAAATAATGTTATTAATCTATAGCCATTTTGTTTGAACCAAACTTACTAGCAAACAAATAACATTTCTTTATGCGGATCGAAGCCCAGCTCTAACATCAAATGTTGGAAAAGTTCTTGATAGTGTTTAGCATATACGAAAATATTCTTATACTACACTGATGAACATGCCAACTATAGTTGTAACCCTAAACAAAAACATACAAACATAGCTTAAAAAACTACATATAAACCATATATCATTATTGGAACCATATTCTAGCATCCTTTAACTTTTCATTTCGGCATCTTCATTTTATAGTTGGAAGTTTAATATGTCACATCCCGAAAATTTTCGACTTTCGAAAATTCAACATCGATACTCACTTTATCGACTGCCGAGCAATCGAGTGCCGGAAACTCCAAGAGTGAGGGTTTTAAGAAAAAAGAAAAAGGTAGAAGAAGAAGATAGAAGAAAAAGAAAGAAGAACAACAACAGAACAAGAGAACAGCAACAGAAACAGAACAATATCAGAATCTTACACATCGCAGCGGAACAATATATAATAGATAAATGAATAATCTTTAAACAAAGAACTATATCATTTTATACATACATCAATCATCAGAGTCAATATACAACTCAGTACAACAATGGACAGTTTTATACTTGTCCTCATACAGAATACACAGCGGAATAAATACTATCAGATACAAATACTACGTCTCGTCATCCAGCTTATCTCCAAGCTCCAGAATATCCAGATAACCTAACAATCTAACTCTAGACTGCCCGTGTGGAAATTGGTGGGCACCCAGAGTTTAGAAGGGAACAATAAACTCCGAGTCAGTCATGGTGACTGGTGTGAGATCGTAAAACAGTTATTTATCTTTAAAATAAATAGCAGAGAATTTTAAAGTCAATTCGCAATGCTTTTGGAAAATGAAACTACCATAAGACCTCCCGCCACACACACAATGCAAACGCAGAATTGGAGGAGATTTCTTCTTATGATAGTCAAAGATGCTTACTACGCAAAATCAAATCATTTTTGATATTATTATTAGTGCATAGTGTAGAAAACATTTCGAAAGTATAATATTAATCTTAGCCAACATACGACCAGTATCGTATGCCTACTATAGCTACCATCCAAACAGTGGGGCGCCACCATAAGTGAATGGCAGGTTCTACAACTAATACCGTACAAGTCACGTATTGTTTCTTTGGATTTCCAACAAATGGTCAGGCAAAGGAACTTCCTATCCACGATGGGTACGTCCCTGGAATAGACGACCCGAGAAATAACCTAACATTACGGTTAGATCTCTGCCAACACAAGGCCGGGTTACCTCTGCAAAAATAGGTAACTACTGACACGCGTATGCCATCCCCCGATCGTCACCGATCTTCCCGAGGATCCCCGATTTCCAACAAACCACAAAGTAATAATAACTGTGCAGCAACCACAGAGGTTAAGTATCTGGGCTCCATACCATGATACCACCTTTATCCAGAAGGAATGACATACACTAAGGGGCGCTACTCCCTAGAACCTTGCTGCATCCTTCCTGTTTCGACCATTTCCGGGGTGTGAGGCTCGACGAAGTCTCGTCCACAAAGCTACGCTTTCTATAAAAAGCCCTGCTTCGGGTCAAACAAAATGATCAACCTATGATCACCAAGATATAAGATCAAACAAATGATCATATCGCAAATGATCAAACACTGATCATTTCACAGCAACACTCAGTATGCCACGTTACCAAATTGGGATATATCGCTGATAAATTTCAACTACATAACCTCTGAGCTCGTACGTCTCAGAGAAGGGTGTTAAGCTAAGAGAATAAATTCTCCGCCACCAACAGAAATGTATTTGAAAGAAATCAGCTTTATATCTCAAATTGTAACGTCAGACACACAATCCATACAAGTCTGTTCCGGGATCGAACAGAACCGAAGGCACTTCTCACGAAGCCCTTGCATTTCCGGATAATTTTTAATCACGTCAGGACTTCCCGTCACTAAGGGTGATAAAACCTCTAAATCGAAGATCAGTCGATGTAGAGTAACTCGACGGTAATCCTTCCGTTTTCAAAAATATCCGGTCTTCAACACCGGTCTTCAAATGCGATTCATAACGACGTATCACATATTCGGAATGGGTTATACGACCCCATGGTCCTTCCCCGGCTAACCCGAATAGTGAGCGTTTATTCAAAAATAAGTGTGGCATTCAAATTCATCCAATCACAACAAATACCTATCTAAAGGTAATTATTGATAGTCGGTTATTTAACTATCAATAAAGATGCACAACATCATCAGATTCCAAATAATTTTCCCAAATTATTTATTCTTCAAAAATATCTTTATAAGATATAAATTTTCCACACTTAACCATTTGAAAACAATTTCAAATATTCACTTTTCAATTTATCTTTAAAAGATAAAAACTCAAACGGTTCATTTCACATTGGAAAAGCATTTCCATACTTATTTAAAAATAAGTAATTCACAAATCATTTATTTTCGACACTTAGAAAATATTCGATATACTTAAAATCAAAATTAAGTATATATCTCATTCTTTAAGGAAATCATTCTTAAATCACATTTATTTGAGTCAAAACGAATGTTGCGTAAAACATCGTTACGACGACTCGAAATCACTAGTATAGGGATTCAGAATTTAGATAGATATATAAATCCCAATACTATATAAGATATTTCCTTTCGGAAATCATTTACTATAACAACAGTGTTATAGTCCACCATTTCCTTAAATTTCTCGAAAACGTCTATTTCAACAAGAACTGTTGAAATCTATGCTTTCAATCTCTAATACATTTTAAAACGCCTTTAAAATGTTTAACTTCATTTTTAAAATATTACTTCTTCAAAATGAATCCATTTTACTTAACAATATATTCACTGTCCAAAATCGTGAATAAAATTTCCTTAAATAATCTTCTATATTAAATTTATCACATTCAATCTATTTCGAATTTATAAGCACGTTTATAAATTCTATTTCTCTTTTTAATAACAACTTCGACTTATAAACCTTCTTTTATCAACTTCTATATTTAACTTTATCAAAATAAGTGACTTCGGGTTTATAAACAACTTTTATAAATTTTAATTCTATTTATAAAAGCTTCAATACCAAATCAATTTCAATATTGATTTCTAATTTTATTTTCAACGTTTGAATAAAATTTCCATATTGATTTCTCAAAAATTCATTTCTAAATATTAAATCAATTGCAGATTGATTTCAAATTTTATTTATCACTACTAAAATAAATTCCCTATTTTTCTCAAATTATTCAATATTCTGTTTTAAAATGGATTCTTCAAATTGAAATCATTTTACATTGATTTCACAACTTATTTCAATTTACCAATTAAATTCCAAACTGAATTTTCAACTTATCTTCTTTTAAATAAATCCCTTTTTAAGAAAATAAATTTCAATCGTTTTCTTTCAATCTATTTAAAAATCCAAATTTAAATAAATTTCTTCAATTTAAAATTACTATTTTACGAAATCCATTTATTTAACATTTTCACTTGATTCTGGAATTAATTCAATACGATTATAAAAATTCACTTTTTATACTTTAAAATTCCTTTCTTAAAAATTTCTTCAATTTCACAAATTGATTCACTTAGAACTTTTCTGCTTGAATTTCAAAAAAAATTCAATTTCGTTTATCTTTGGAATCCAATGATGCCAAACATCCATTCAGCTAAATTTTAGCTTTCAAACAATTTCCAGATATCAATATGATTAATAGCATCACTATAATCATTCACAGATTTATACCACAGTATAAATAAAATCAATCAATGTGAGGGGTCCAGTTGGATCCCTCCAACCTGTTTCCCTGCATCCAAAGATGTTAGCACAATACCAATTCCGCTCCAGTACGGAATTATCGCGGTATATAGGTTTTTATAAATCCGCTTACTAACGGCGCAATAGGGTCTCATCCGCTATACGAGGCGGGAAATCATCAATCCAATATATACATATGCCAATATGTATATATGGCTATATATATAGATATATCCTATCATATCTAATATCACATCCAATAGCAATCAATCAGTCAATAAATAACTGTATAATAAATTTTCCTTCGAGTGAGAAAATCTCACCTTAGCTATAAATTTGCCATCCATTTCCATTTCAGTTTTGTTTTCTCGATTTTAACCTGGTATAAACAATTATACAGTTTTATTAATATTCGAAAAAATCGAATAATAAATCTTCCGCTTGGTAAATTTTAATCCCCCAATGATTTTATTTTCACCCAGTTTCTTTTAAATTATTTTTAGTAGCTGATATGAATTTTAAATAAGTCTCTCTTTAACCATTTCTAAAATAATCAAACAAGTAAATTAGACTGATTTATCTCTCTTTCTTTCTCTACTGTAAAATCGTAATAGTGTTTATTATAAAACAGAACTAATTTCACTGTAATTTCTGACATATGAAATAATGGTCTCTAAATAAATTTAAAGATTTAACTTGGATAACATTGTATCTAAAATGTTTTAAGGACTTAATTACCTTGTGCACTGCCACCAAACTATCGATCGACCCAACACTGTTTTCCCCTTTGCCCAAAATCGAAGACATCCTGCCACACATGCGAAATAATTTTGTCGTCAGACTTCACGAGATTTGCTCGCAACTGCCGTCCCAACGTTCGCGTACGCCACTACCAACTCGCGAGTCTTCCTCAACGATCGCGATACCCAACTGCCTCCAGTCGATCACACGCCCAAACTCGATCGATCGAGTTGCCATTTCCACTATCAACCGGCCCTAATACCATCGAGTCACCCCACAGATGTCGATTCTCGTTCGAGCCTCTGCCTCCAACCAACTCGCTTACTCGTACCACCTCCTGTCACCCAGTCGCGACGCCAAGGCGAGCATCTCCACGGGACTGTCGAACCGAAATCGCGACACCCCCAAACATCGCCTAACCCCTTCTTCGCACGCCGCGCACGTGAAACTCCCCTCCCCTATGCCGCTGCTCGCTGAAACCCACTCGCGAATGCCCTAGGTTTTGATTTCGAACTCGAAGGGGCTAAATGATGGCGAGGGAACTCGAATTAAAATTGGAAGTATCGGTATGATTTTTCTTTTTCTGAGAGAGGTTCGAATCGAGCAGGTAGAGAAAAGAAAAGTTGGATGAACTCGCGATTTTGAACGAGACTGTCTGCCCTTTTTATTTTTATTTGAACTGGGGAAGAGGGTGATTGTCTTTAAACTCGGTCGCCATTTTTATTTAAATTTTTGAACGAGAATTTTTGCCTTGAACAGATAAAGGAAGAGGGGGAGATATTTAAAATCGAACGAAATAATGTTGTCTTGTACGAGAGGAGGCAACTAGGTCGACGGAAATCAGATAATAGGGTGTGTTGATTTGAGTGTATAAATTTTATATTTAAATTAAATCGGTTAATTATTGTCTCGGCGTCTATATCTTGTACGATCACACGATAGCTCCGAAAGCTACGAGATTTGAAATCCGTCAATAATACAATATTACGGACCCAATGGAACTGGTTTCGTCGAATTCCGAGACTGTTTGAAAAATGACTATTTTTAAATATCGATACGAACGATATAAATTCAAAACCGAATAAAACAGTTTCAAATTCAATTCTGAAGCTTCTGTTATCTTCAGTATTATAAATACGAATTTTAAAAGCTTCCAAAATATTTTTCTTCGGCTTAAAATCGAAGATTCAATTTTTTATCCAGTTTCAATAGATTAAATTCTATAAAATCGTCAATTTTCAAAGTTATATCGGGGATTCAAATTAAATTACCGTTCAAATACTTAAAATAAATTAAATATTCTCAATTTAATTCGTTCAAAATTCTGGGTCGTTACAAACTTCCCCCCTTAAAAGAATTTCGTCCTCGAAATTACAAGTTAGGGAAAAAGGTCCTTAACTCGTCTACTATCTTTCACAATCTAAATAGTTTTATCAATTTATCACAACAAATCTTTCTACTAAAGATTCGTTATTAATTCAACTAAATTTTCAACTTCAATTACTGATTTCAAACAACATTGTTTTCTTAACAATTCAATTTTAAGTTTAAATTCAAATTTAAACTTTCAAATTTTCTCAAAAATTTTCTAACACTCGGAATTTTCGAAAAATTTCGCCAGCGTCTCCTTTGCGCGGCTAATATGGCACGACTACAAAACGTCCCTACGGACTCTCAGATTTCAAAAAGAAAAAGAAAAAGCCAAGCGGCTAGAGAGAAATCATCAAAAACTCATATAGAATTTAAAATACGTACCTTTTTGAGCAATTCAAATTATTTGTGAAATCAAATTCAATTCCCTTTATACCTGTATATCTTCTAGCCATAATATCTAGTTATAACATCCAACTATTTTGCAAATTTTATTACAACTTCTAATATCAACTTCTTATACCATTTTTAGTTTACTGTAGAAGTTATATCCATTATCATTCAATTTCACATTTCGCATTTATTTGAATTTAATCTACACTTTCAATCTAATTTAGATTCAGTTTACTTCTGAATATTGAATTTCATCAATTATCTTTAGTTCACTTCAAACTAATCTTAAAGCTTCATTTTATTTCACACAATTCAAATTTGTTTCAACATTCAGTTTTCAATTTTTATTCACTTACAATTGTAAATTCCATTCATTTGAAATTTATTTCTTCTTACTTGAATTTATTTGCAATTCCGAACCATTCTTTTATTTTCAATTTTGAACTTTCATTTCAATCAGATTCCCAATATTCTATAAGTTATCAACTTATTAATATTTCGTAAGTATTTTTAAATAGGATTCCAGAGTCGTTTCCACTTTTTCAAAACCATTTGAAAACAATTCAAATTCCATTTGAATTTCCAAACAAAAACCCAAATTTTCAAACAACTCCTATTTAAAACAATTTGGTAGCAATTCCTCTTTTGGAAACCCGAAAATGAACACCGGTGATGTCGCGATCATCATCGGAATTATTTTCCAGCGACCGAAAAGAGTTTAGAGCTTTTCATTCCTTCAAAACATTTTTCAAAACCTTTGAAATTCATTTTCAACTCCAAAAAGATTTAAACTTTCCAAATCTCCAAAATTTTCAAGTTCCTTTCAAAACATTTCCAAAAACTTCTCTGGAATTCCGTTTTAAATTATAAGTCACAATTATAATTTATATTCTCAAATTTCGTTTGTATATGGATTCTTTCTTAACTTTGGAGTTACGATTTCGATTTCTTATTCAATTTCATATAAAAATGATCACATTTCAATATTATCACTTTCCTAACAACCATGCAACCATATACTATAGTACTTCATAGAAAAACATTTCTTTTCTATACAAAAATAGGTTTGGGTAAAATTATTTCATTCACCCTATTTTAAAACAATACTATGTCGTCTTGCCTCGTTTAAGTGTTTAGAAATCCCTATCGATAATATGGCGTCCCACATACCGATCAAAATTCACAAACATCTCAACGGATAAGCAAACACAATATAAAACATTTTTATATTCACTAACAAATACGCGCTCATATCTATTATTACACTCAACTCATTCTAGAGTACTACTGACTCTATCTCTAATGAGTAACACCCAACAGAGCAGGGTTGTCGCTTAACCATATGCTCTGATACCACTTTGTCACATCCCGAAAATTTTCGACTTTCGAAAATTCAACATCGATACTCACTTTATCGACTGCCGAGCAATCGAGTGCCGGAAACTCCAAGAGTGAGGGTTTTAAGAAAAAAGAAAAAGGTAGAAGAAGAAGATAGAAGAAAAAGAAAGAAGAACAACAACAGAACAAGAGAACAGCAACAGAAACAGAACAATATCAGAATCTTACACATCGCAGCGGAACAATATATAATAGATAAATGAATAATCTTTAAACAAAGAACTATATCATTTTATACATACATCAATCATCAGAGTCAATATACAACTCAGTACAACAATGGACAGTTTTATACTTGTCCTCATACAGAATACACAGCGGAATAAATACTATCAGATACAAATACTACGTCTCGTCATCCAGCTTATCTCCAAGCTCCAGAATATCCAGATAACCTAACAATCTAACTCTAGACTGCCCGTGTGGAAATTGGTGGGCACCCAGAGTTTAGAAGGGAACAATAAACTCCGAGTCAGTCATGGTGACTGGTGTGAGATCGTAAAACAGTTATTTATCTTTAAAATAAATAGCAGAGAATTTTAAAGTCAATTCGCAATGCTTTTGGAAAATGAAACTACCATAAGACCTCCCGCCACACACACAATGCAAACGCAGAATTGGAGGAGATTTCTTCTTATGATAGTCAAAGATGCTTACTACGCAAAATCAAATCATTTTTGATATTATTATTAGTGCATAGTGTAGAAAACATTTCGAAAGTATAATATTAATCTTAGCCAACATACGACCAGTATCGTATGCCTACTATAGCTACCATCCAAACAGTGGGGCGCCACCATAAGTGAATGGCAGGTTCTACAACTAATACCGTACAAGTCACGTATTGTTTCTTTGGATTTCCAACAAATGGTCAGGCAAAGGAACTTCCTATCCACGATGGGTACGTCCCTGGAATAGACGACCCGAGAAATAACCTAACATTACGGTTAGATCTCTGCCAACACAAGGCCGGGTTACCTCTGCAAAAATAGGTAACTACTGACACGCGTATGCCATCCCCCGATCGTCACCGATCTTCCCGAGGATCCCCGATTTCCAACAAACCACAAAGTAATAATAACTGTGCAGCAACCACAGAGGTTAAGTATCTGGGCTCCATACCATGATACCACCTTTATCCAGAAGGAATGACATACACTAAGGGGCGCTACTCCCTAGAACCTTGCTGCATCCTTCCTGTTTCGACCATTTCCGGGGTGTGAGGCTCGACGAAGTCTCGTCCATAAAGCTACGCTTTCTATAAAAAGCCCTGCTTCGGGTCAAACAAAATGATCAACCTATGATCACCAAGATATAAGATCAAACAAATGATCATATCGCAAATGATCAAACACTGATCATTTCACAGCAACACTCAGTATGCCACGTTACCAAATTGGGATATATCGCTGATAAATTTCAACTACATAACCTCTGAGCTCGTACGTCTCAGAGAAGGGTGTTAAGCTAAGAGAATAAATTCTCCGCCACCAACAGAAATGTATTTGAAAGAAATCAGCTTTATATCTCAAATTGTAACGTCAGACACACAATCCATACAAGTCTGTTCCGGGATCGAACAGAACCGAAGGCACTTCTCACGAAGCCCTTGCATTTCCGGATAATTTTTAATCACGTCAGGACTTCCCGTCACTAAGGGTGATAAAACCTCTAAATCGAAGATCAGTCGATGTAGAGTAACTCGACGGTAATCCTTCCGTTTTCAAAAATATCCGGTCTTCAACACCGGTCTTCAAATGCGATTCATAACGACGTATCACATATTCGGAATGGGTTATACGACCCCATGGTCCTTCCCCGGCTAACCCGAATAGTGAGCGTTTATTCAAAAATAAGTGTGGCATTCAAATTCATCCAATCACAACAAATACCTATCTAAAGGTAATTATTGATAGTCGGTTATTTAACTATCAATAAAGATGCACAACATCATCAGATTCCAAATAATTTTCCCAAATTATTTATTCTTCAAAAATATCTTTATAAGATATAAATTTTCCACACTTAACCATTTGAAAACAATTTCAAATATTCACTTTTCAATTTATCTTTAAAAGATAAAAACTCAAACGGTTCATTTCACATTGGAAAAGCATTTCCATACTTATTTAAAAATAAGTAATTCACAAATCATTTATTTTCGACACTTAGAAAATATTCGATATACTTAAAATCAAAATTAAGTATATATCTCATTCTTTAAGGAAATCATTCTTAAATCACATTTATTTGAGTCAAAACGAATGTTGCGTAAAACATCGTTACGACGACTCGAAATCACTAGTATAGGGATTCAGAATTTAGATAGATATATAAATCCCAATACTATATAAGATATTTCCTTTCGGAAATCATTTACTATAACAACAGTGTTATAGTCCACCATTTCCTTAAATTTCTCGAAAACGTCTATTTCAACAAGAACTGTTGAAATCTATGCTTTCAATCTCTAATACATTTTAAAACGCCTTTAAAATGTTTAACTTCATTTTTAAAATATTACTTCTTCAAAATGAATCCATTTTACTTAACAATATATTCACTGTCCAAAATCGTGAATAAAATTTCCTTAAATAATCTTCTATATTAAATTTATCACATTCAATCTATTTCGAATTTATAAGCACGTTTATAAATTCTATTTCTCTTTTTAATAACAACTTCGACTTATAAACCTTCTTTTATCAACTTCTATATTTAACTTTATCAAAATAAGTGACTTCGGGTTTATAAACAACTTTTATAAATTTTAATTCTATTTATAAAAGCTTCAATACCAAATCAATTTCAATATTGATTTCTAATTTTATTTTCAACGTTTGAATAAAATTTCCATATTGATTTCTCAAAAATTCATTTCTAAATATTAAATCAATTGCAGATTGATTTCAAATTTTATTTATCACTACTAAAATAAATTCCCTATTTTTCTCAAATTATTCAATATTCTGTTTTAAAATGGATTCTTCAAATTGAAATCATTTTACATTGATTTCACAACTTATTTCAATTTACCAATTAAATTCCAAACTGAATTTTCAACTTATCTTCTTTTAAATAAATCCCTTTTTAAGAAAATAAATTTCAATCGTTTTCTTTCAATCTATTTAAAAATCCAAATTTAAATAAATTTCTTCAATTTAAAATTACTATTTTACGAAATCCATTTATTTAACATTTTCACTTGATTCTGGAATTAATTCAATACGATTATAAAAATTCACTTTTTATACTTTAAAATTCCTTTCTTAAAAATTTCTTCAATTTCACAAATTGATTCACTTAGAACTTTTCTGCTTGAATTTCAAAAAAAATTCAATTTCGTTTATCTTTGGAATCCAATGATGCCAAACATCCATTCAGCTAAATTTTAGCTTTCAAACAATTTCCAGATATCAATATGATTAATAGCATCACTATAATCATTCACAGATTTATACCACAGTATAAATAAAATCAATCAATGTGAGGGGTCCAGTTGGATCCCTCCAACCTGTTTCCCTGCATCCAAAGATGTTAGCACAATACCAATTCCGCTCCAGTACGGAATTATCGCGGTATATAGGTTTTTATAAATCCGCTTACTAACGGCGCAATAGGGTCTCATCCGCTATACGAGGCGGGAAATCATCAATCCAATATATACATATGCCAATATGTATATATGGCTATATATATAGATATATCCTATCATATCTAATATCACATCCAATAGCAATCAATCAGTCAATAAATAACTGTATAATAAATTTTCCTTCGAGTGAGAAAATCTCACCTTAGCTATAAATTTGCCATCCATTTCCATTTCAGTTTTGTTTTCTCGATTTTAACCTGGTATAAACAATTATACAGTTTTATTAATATTCGAAAAAATCGAATAATAAATCTTCCGCTTGGTAAATTTTAATCCCCCAATGATTTTATTTTCACCCAGTTTCTTTTAAATTATTTTTAGTAGCTGATATGAATTTTAAATAAGTCTCTCTTTAACCATTTCTAAAATAATCAAACAAGTAAATTAGACTGATTTATCTCTCTTTCTTTCTCTACTGTAAAATCGTAATAGTGTTTATTATAAAACAGAACTAATTTCACTGTAATTTCTGACATATGAAATAATGGTCTCTAAATAAATTTAAAGATTTAACTTGGATAACATTGTATCTAAAATGTTTTAAGGACTTAATTACCTTGTGCACTGCCACCAAACTATCGATCGACCCAACACTGTTTTCCCCTTTGCCCAAAATCGAAGACATCCTGCCACACATGCGAAATAATTTTGTCGTCAGACTTCACGAGATTTGCTCGCAACTGCCGTCCCAACGTTCGCGTACGCCACTACCAACTCGCGAGTCTTCCTCAACGATCGCGATACCCAACTGCCTCCAGTCGATCACACGCCCAAACTCGATCGATCGAGTTGCCATTTCCACTATCAACCGGCCCTAATACCATCGAGTCACCCCACAGATGTCGATTCTCGTTCGAGCCTCTGCCTCCAACCAACTCGCTTACTCGTACCACCTCCTGTCACCCAGTCGCGACGCCAAGGCGAGCATCTCCACGGGACTGTCGAACCGAAATCGCGACACCCCCAAACATCGCCTAACCCCTTCTTCGCACGCCGCGCACGTGAAACTCCCCTCCCCTATGCCGCTGCTCGCTGAAACCCACTCGCGAATGCCCTAGGTTTTGATTTCGAACTCGAAGGGGCTAAATGATGGCGAGGGAACTCGAATTAAAATTGGAAGTATCGGTATGATTTTTCTTTTTCTGAGAGAGGTTCGAATCGAGCAGGTAGAGAAAAGAAAAGTTGGATGAACTCGCGATTTTGAACGAGACTGTCTGCCCTTTTTATTTTTATTTGAACTGGGGAAGAGGGTGATTGTCTTTAAACTCGGTCGCCATTTTTATTTAAATTTTTGAACGAGAATTTTTGCCTTGAACAGATAAAGGAAGAGGGGGAGATATTTAAAATCGAACGAAATAATGTTGTCTTGTACGAGAGGAGGCAACTAGGTCGACGGAAATCAGATAATAGGGTGTGTTGATTTGAGTGTATAAATTTTATATTTAAATTAAATCGGTTAATTATTGTCTCGGCGTCTATATCTTGTACGATCACACGATAGCTCCGAAAGCTACGAGATTTGAAATCCGTCAATAATACAATATTACGGACCCAATGGAACTGGTTTCGTCGAATTCCGAGACTGTTTGAAAAATGACTATTTTTAAATATCGATACGAACGATATAAATTCAAAACCGAATAAAACAGTTTCAAATTCAATTCTGAAGCTTCTGTTATCTTCAGTATTATAAATACGAATTTTAAAAGCTTCCAAAATATTTTTCTTCGGCTTAAAATCGAAGATTCAATTTTTTATCCAGTTTCAATAGATTAAATTCTATAATTTAATCGTCAATTTTCAAAGTTATATCGGGGATTCAAATTAAATTACCGTTCAAATACTTAAAATAAATTAAATATTCTCAATTTAATTCGTTCAAAATTCTGGGTCGTTACAAATAACTATTCATTAATATATGAAATTGGGCTTCTATAGTGTCGGTTTACCCTCAAATAGGGCAACAATGATATTTGAGATAGGGCCAACATCAAATTTATAACATTTTGAGCCATGATTGGAAACTTTTCAGCTAAGGCCTAGCTAGTCCATAGTGTTTATCCATATCAGGACGTTTAGCAGGCCGGTAAGTTCGGCATTAATCTATATATAAGAAGAAGGCAGGCAGTTTTAAATTATATTCAACTCACAAAGTTACGTTTGCGGTCTTCCACATCATGCATTGTCCATTTCTTTGTATTTGTTATATGCATCTGCACCGAGTACCTAGAAGAAAAAAATGACATATAAGACGTCAATAACAAAAGAAGTACTATGACACTGTCGAGAATTATAATAAGTAAGCAATAGCACTTTTTTTCCAACTTTTTGTGAATGCTGCAAAAAAGTATAAGCACTACAAAAAAGTATAAGCATGTTATGTTCAGGAACCAATTACAATCACCCATATGATCTAATCCTTAACTATAAACTGAAAATCTATATTTTCATATAAAAGGATTACGATGTTATTATCTATTAGTATCTATGTCATCGTGTTCAACTTAAAGTGAGCTCACTATGTAGAATCTTCATATCTCTCTAAACTAGTGCTTTCCAACTTGTAAATTTTAGCTGAATTAAGAATAGGGCTTTACACATTATGCTATTTATCAAACTATACCAAGTCTACACCTGTACTAACTTTACCAATATCATATTATTTGTCTTAAATTATATGAAAATAACAACACAATAAAGTGAAAAACTAACAAGGTGTCCAATTGCTTCACAGCATAAGCTACCTGCACAACAAAAGCACTCCAATTTGACCACTAAGGTTCTTTTAATTTGCAAACTCAAAACCTAGTAAGGTCGATGGATAATCTAAATAAGGCCATCACACTGAGAAATTCCCAGTTTCTGGAGTTAATAATTTTAAGCTTATGGAGCTGTATTAAACATAATGGCTGGAAAATTTTAACTATCAAGCAAATACCTTATTTAATACCATTTTGCTTGTTCTATTCATTTAAAGGATGTCCAGAAGATAAGTTTCTTCCAGAAAATAAAAAATAGAAACCAATCACTATTTCATAATCAAGAAGGAAAAGAAGTTACTTGTCAGGTGGATGTTTGCATGTAGCATTTAAGTTTAACAGTGGAAGCCTGCTTTTAAGGTAAAAGGTTTTGCAAGAATAAGACAATATGTTTGCCCTCATACTCTCTACGCAGTGAGTTTACTTATTGTCAAGTGGATGTATTGACTATTTTTGCCGATGCAACGAGTTTACCTTAGTCAAGTAATAAATGATCCAACTATGGACTAAAGGTTTGAACTGAATTGATTAATGTGTCATATACCTTGTCATGCTTTGTAATTGATAAAACAGTCATCAACAAAGCCGTTAAGCGAAACCATACAAAACATCTTTTAAGTGCAAGAAGCTTAAAGAACATTCCTCCGAAATAATAAAATTGGAAGAACATTAAGATCAAAAACCTTTTTCTTTTACTTCTTCTTGTAGAGCTGGAAGAAAGCCCCTCGAGTTTCTATATGAGAAAGAGCCAAAATCGAGGTGGGCTGATAGATCAACCTGAAATGTTTCAAATGAGGATTTCGTTTTGACTTCCCAATGCAATGAATCGCTTATTTTGGTTTTTTGACTGAAGAAATTGCTATATGAATATCTGCATGGTCTACGTAGATAAGACTCTTAGACAGTTGAGATTCAGAATTTATTGAGTCAACAATCGTATAGATTGAACTATGTATAGATGGAAAATTAAAATCTTTATTGTTTTTCTTTAATACCAATCAAAACATAATTTTATATATAAATATAGGAGTACGTATAGAAAGAGAGAAACAATATTGAATAAGCAGCCCATCATACACTGGTCATTGCAAAATAAAATCTGTCCATTTGGATATTTAATACGTTCTTTCTCATTATGATGGTAGACTTTCAACAAAGATTTTGCCAACCCATGCAATGTATTCGGTCTCATTCTAGCAAAAGCTTACATGTGGATTCTAATTTGAATTAAATATGTCTTGTGTTGTAAAGTTATATTAACCCCTATCATGCAAAGAAAATTTAGAGTTGCTTATTGAAGTATAATATAATTAATTAATTGAAGTACAAAATATTTATGTTAAACTGTTTTGTACTGGTTTATGTATATGCAACATGTATTGGACATGTTAAGATATATATATGTCTCTGATAATATTTGTTAATGAATATAGTTTTGGACTGAGATAATATTCGGAATACACTACAATAGTAAGTTGCACTACAATCTTCCTGTTATTGATTTTCACGGTGAAAAGAACAAAATATTTATTCTTTTATAGTTCATACCAGTTCATATACCTGCATTTTCCTAGAATGTTGTTACAAATCAGCTGTCAGACTAAAATTAGTTTTGGCTAATTTAAGTTAAGACATACAAATTCATCAATGTTAAAATGTAATAATTTATACTTTCAACCAAAACTGAACTTCCGTACCATGTTATCTACTGAATGAAACAACTTAACTTAAAGTTTTCATTCAATGCAGAAAAACCATGTGAAAATGTCTTTCAAGTTTCAATGCATGGAACGTATTATACTCAAAGTCAAAGTAAATGAGTATTGACTCTATTGGGCACTCTCAAATCACAGTAGTCAACATACATTCCTAAAAAATTCCATTATTTTCAGAAAATAAAACCACAGAACATTCGAAAATACATCAAATATTCAAATAAAAAGTAATTTTTGCATTAATAATCATACCTTGCCTATGATGCTATAACCTTTCACTATCTCAAATAACCATCATAAAATCTTTTGGTAACCTGAAAAAACAACGTAATTTTATATGAATCATCACATTTACCTAAATAACAAGCAGGTTAGCTATGAGTCACGCTTAACAGCTTAATGTCACAATTAGATTTACAAATGCAAACCTAAAAGTTTGGAATCCATCATCATAAAATAAAGAAATGTCTAAATAATATTTGATAGAAATATGAATATGTTGCCAAGGGTACAACACATTCTTTGATGCTTAATGGACGGAAATAAAAACGAGAGTAAGGTGCAAGGCTACAAGTAAAAAGTTAAGACATGGAATTAATCCTTAGCAAATAAAGCAATCTCTTATGTGTATGATTGTTGTTCATCTAGTATACATGTATTATAAACATTGAACAAAAATGACACAAAAGCTATCAAACTTCAAATGCATTACAACTCACAAGTAACAAGCAAAGTCTTCTAGACGATCCAAAAGGTACAGCATAAAAAATATTTGCCTGCCCAGTTAAATGCTTGTGCCGGTACATTTTCTAACTAGACACACTTGATGCAAATTTCTTCTATCTATATAAACCCCCATAAACCATATTTTCTCCTCAAGTCAATTAACTCAGTTGCTCTCTCTAGCACTTACTATGGCAATTCCAAATAAAATACATTGCTTAGTTATATTTCTTTTATATAGCATCAGGAATGGGGTCGTTGAAAGCTCTCATATTGTGTATGAAGAACTAAAAGATGTCACTCCATCAGCTATTGATAACAAATATAGAACTGGCTTCCACTTCCAACCCAAAAGGAACTGGCTCAACGGTACGCAACTAACAAATCATAATTCTCCTTTCTACACTTGATCATAATTAACTATGGAAAAATATCATGGTAGAGATATTTGACAGAAGTCAAATATTCTCTTTACAACAGTTTACGCAATAAAGTATATCTATTTTAACAAATAGCGGCCATTTCATGAGCACACATTTCCTTCTACACTTCGGATTAAAGGTAAAGTAAAAATAGACATAGTATACTCAGAAGAAAACAAACTTTTTAAACTTATTTTCTGGATGAAAGAAATTAAGTCTTTTGGGTCAGACATTATCATAAAAAAAAACTTCAGATTTTGCTTTTTAATCTCGGCTAGTTAGAAAACATAGTTGCAGTAATAATTTTCTTTGGGTTCGTTCTGGATTATTATAATTACTGACCTGAACTACCTAATCCTTTTAATCAGTTTTCATGCCTAGATCATTTTACACTAATTATTCAAAACATGCCTACAACATTTCAGGGAATAATATATAAATTATTAAAACCAATCTTGGAAATAAAAGAAGACAAATTTATATATTTGATACAATAAAGATACATTTGCATCGAAGAATTAAGAATTGCCGAGTAAAATTCAATATGAAATGCTTCATTTAAAACCCCGCAGAATTAATAATATAACACTATTTTGAAGGAAATAAGTAAGAATAAAGGAAAGCAACATATCAAAAATTACTGACGCCAAACTATGCATTGGTCTAAGACAGTATATCCATATTATAGACTTTGCTGCTAACTTTTTTTTTTTTTACATGTTCGACAATGGTTTGTTCTTGAATGAAACTGCAAACAGATCCAAACGGTACGCACTATATTCCATTTTTGTTGACATCATTATTTTATTCATATGATGTCAGAACCAGAAATGTATAAATATTGATCAATATAATTTTGATCTAAAAAATAAAACAGGACCTATGTACTACAATGGCGTCTACCACCTATTTTATCAGTATAATCCAAAGGGAGCAGTTTGGGGAAATATCGTATGGGCTCACTCAGTTTCTAGGGACATGATCAATTGGAAAGCACTTCCATCAGCGCTTTACCCATCTAAACCTTTCGATATTAACGGGTGTTGGTCTGGATCCGCAACTATCTTACCCGGTAACAAACCTGCTATCCTATACACAGGTGTTGACCCAAACAACCGTCAAGTCCAAAACATTGCATTTCCAAAGAATCTGTCGGATCCATATCTACGTGAATGGGTCAAACCCGATTACAACCCGATAATAGATCCGGACAATTGGGTCAATGCTAGTGCATTTCGTGATCCAACAACAGCTTGGTTAGGAGCTGACGGTAGATATAGAATAATTATAGGTAGCAAAAGGAAGCATAGAGGAATTGCAATTTTGTATAGGAGTAAAGATTTTATACACTGGACACGTGCACAACATCCGCTGCACTCTGCTAATGGCACAGGCATGTGGGAGTGTCCAGATTTTTATCCTGTATCTACAAAGGAAACAACAGGAGTTGATGGCTCTGAATACAGAGACGGGCTTAAATACGTACTTAAGAATAGTTTAGACTTGACTAGATACGAATATTATACTATTGGGTCATATCGTAGAGATGTCGATATATACATACCAGAAAGTACAACATTGGATGATGGTAGAGGATTAAGGTATGATTATGGAAATTTTTATGCATCCAAATCATTTTTTGATCCTGTTAAAAAGCGAAGAATTTTGTGGGGTTGGACAAATGAGTCCGATAGTAGGCATGATGATTCTAGTAAAGGATGGGCAGGGCTTCAGGTTCGTCTAATAAATGTTTCTATATAATCATGCAACTTTGGCATTTGTAATCATGACCGTTGCTGAATATATTTTATTTACAAATTTATAGGCAATTCCAAGAGCTGTTTGGCTTGACAGCAATAAGAGACAACTCATTCTCTGGCCAGTTGAAGAGATTGAAACTCTAAGAGGAAAACACATTTCAACTCATAATAAAGTTATTAGAAGTGGTGGGCTTTTGGAAATTTCAGGAATTATGACAGCCCAGGCAAGATTTTAAATTAATTACACAGATTAATTGACCAAGGATGTTAATCATAAATATTTTCTCTGACTTGAATATATAACATTATAGTCGGATGTGGAGGCAACATTCCAGTTATCAAATTTAGAAGACGCAGAGCAATTTGATCCAAAGTGGACGGATCCACAAAAACTCTGTGAACAAAAAAATGCAAATGTAAAAGGTGGAGTTGGACCATTTGGACTATTAAGTTTAGCATCTCATAAAAGAGAGGAAGAAACTGCTGTTTTCTTCAGAATATTTAAAGATACCAACAAATACGTGGCACTTATGTGTCATGATCCTTCAAGGTATGAAATCGTTCTTCCTTCCCAACATCAGACTATTTGAAGATGAATATGAAATTTGCATGTTTCTATAAATAGAGATGAAATTTTTTGTAAATGTTTTCTGTAAAATGTAAAACAGGTCTACAGTAAGGCCAAAACTGTACAAGCCTACTTTTGGAGGGTGGGTTGATATTAACATTCAGAAAAATGGCAAAATTTCTCTTAGAAACTTGGTAAGTTGTTCATTAAAACTGAGAAGAATATTAGTACGGGCAAATATAACAAAAATTATGTTTAAGTGCAGATTGATCATTCCGTTGTGGAGAGCTTTGGAGCAGGAGGCAGGACATGCATAACTTCTAGAGTTTATCCAAGCCTTGCTACTGGCCAAAATGCTCATTTATTCGTATTCAATAATGGTGCAGAAGATATCAAAATTACAGAGCTTCATGCATGGGAGTTGATGAAGCCTTACATGAATGGAGCATAAGTTATCACATATGAAGAGTTTGAGGCATACGTGCTTTAACATTTAGCTTACTGAGTTAGATACTTTGAGAGATTAATAAACTAATAAAGAATGAATTCTTTATTTGAATTAATAATAAATCTATGAGAATTCGATGAGAAACATGTTGCCTTCAGTTTCTGTTTACTATAATTGCTTGAAAATAGAATTATAATTAGATTAATATTGTGTAAAATATTCAGTCAATGCAACAAATAAAAATGAGTAAATAAATAAAATACTTAAATAATTTAAAAAACAACAATACTGTATACATATAATTATAAACAAATAATAAAGCATGCATGGGGATAATAAATAAACAATAAGACATAACCAAATCTTACACAGTCTTCGAACAGACTTAAACGAGCGAAATTGGTCGAACAAATGATAAAGAAATGACCCAAGAACTATGAAAACATCATAAAAATGCAGGAAAAAGGAACAATAAAAATTAGCGAAAAAAATTGACTTTAGTATTTCAACTCGATGCTTCAGATCGGACCCGAGTTGTACCTGAACTGAACCTAGGATGTATAGTATTGTACATAAGAGATGTATAGTATTGTATATAAAAGACCATAATTCAAACACATAACAAGTTCTAAATATTAAGTAACTATTATTTCTGTATTATTGTCAGTTTCAGTTCTAATATCAATTTTGTTGTCAGTAGGTATCATTTTTAACAAATAAAATAGCTTACGTGTCTTCTCCTTGCTGTGCATATTAAATTTGATGAATTTCATCTTGCTTCACTTCCATATCTTATATATTGTTGGTTTTCCATAGGTCCTGCAAGATTTCCTCAACTTCTTTCTCTGTTAAAGGTAAAATAATACAAAGTTAGTTAATGTTTACTTTGTTTAAATTATATTAGTTAATTTTTTGAAAAAAATATCATGCCAGTTTTATTGCTTCTTTTAGACTTGGGTTGTTACTTGCATTTGGTCTTCTAGACCGTAAAGAATCTACGTGAGACTATTGCATTGTAGGATATGTCAATGTTACCAACGTCCAATGGTCCTCACAATGCAAATGGAAATAAATAGCAGCTGCATATTTATCTCGTACAATTTCTTCAAGTATAGGCATGACTAAATGTCTTTTAATACTTTCTACATTAGCGACTAGTGCTTTCTGTTCAGTGGAGAAATTAGTTACAATTCAGTGTATGTAGCAATTATTATGTACTTGCATATTAAAGTTTTAGTTATCATCGTTGTTGTGGTCTTTGCATGGTTGTGCTCTACCAGCTCAAATTTTGTTAAATACTAATCTATTATCTATATTAACAATAGGAAATTGTTAGTTTCTATTATTGGTTAAGCAATATTAAATAATAAATAGTATCAGTAATCTAAACAGTAGTAGTGTGTTTATTGGCAAAGCCAGCCGGTTTTATTGTGGACCGTCCACTTTTTATTACCAACGTAATAAAAACTTTTACATCACTGGAGTAAGGCAAATCACCTTAACTACTATAAAAGAAAAAACTGCCCAGAAGATTGGCAAGGACCTATACTACTGTAAACGACCTAAGAGCTAATCCTCCTTAGAAGAGGAGGGATCACGTCCGATGTCCAACGACGCCCGACCGACACCGCTGTGGTCATCACCTATGCTATGAGCAAAAGGACTAAAAAGCAACGCAAGAGAAGGGTCATAGTCCATGGACTGCGAAGAGTAAATGAATGACATAACCCAAGATGCGTCAGATAACATAACTTCGTTCCCTTTCGCAAGGTGACCATCCGTCGAAAGAACCAGCGAATCAATTGAAATACAATAATACAGACATTTGAGGTCCAACTCGTCATCTGACACAAACTGGAAGAAAAAGTCCTCAACAGGGCTATATCTCATAGCAGTCTTCATATGAATCCAACACTTTTCCTGCGACTCCCAATAAAATGGCTCAGAAACTGTATCCAAAGGGAGTGGCACAACATGAGCCTCAACAGGCACAATCACATCAGCAACCGAATCGGTAGCAACATCGGCTACAGCCAGACCAACAACAGAAGACAGAACCGAGTCGACAATAGAAAAGTCAGTAGCTATAGAATCAATAACAAGTGCAGGATTAGCAACATCAGGCTCAGTAACTATTGGAGGAGGAACATCACGGACAGTAGAATCGGTAACATCAGGCTCGGTAACTACAGGATCAGCAACAGCTGCAATAGAAGCTTCTGGGACAATGGAAGGATCAAGAGCCTTGGGCTTAGGAACCCACTTCAAGACTGGATGGTGAAGATGGATCTTGACAGGGAGGGGCTGGGAGACAGTAACAGGACCAGAAGGGCAGGAGAGTGCAGTATAACCAAAAGACTAACAAAATAAACAAATCTCAGTTTTGAAAAGTATATATTGGAAAGTATTAGTATCAGTTTTGCATTATTTTGGTATCAGTTTTGTTATACATGACATTCAAAATAGTTTCTAATATCACAATGCAACAACTTCTATCAAACATAAACTATGTATCAATTTTGCAAATATTCTGGTATCAGTTTTATTATAAATGACAATCAAAATAATTTATAAAATAACTAAGCATCAACTCCAATCAAACAGACATTATGTATTAGTTTTTGTAATTATTTTGATTGAGAGCAGTATTATTAAGCAAAAAAATTAATTTATGTACCAGTCCATCTGTGATATATTTTCACTTTTCTTTTTTCTGTTTGCAATTCTCTATTCTTCATTTGTAATTTTAGCTTTCTATCTTTCACTTTCGTCGTTTGTGATTTTGGATCGTTTTGAGTTAGGTTTTCGGTTTCTTGAATTGGGCATTGTTGTTGAATTTCTGATGGTTGTTCATCATACGTTGAATTTTGCAGTTCTGTTGGTGATACTGATTTGTTTTTGGTTTGAAACGCCATTGTTATAGTGATTATGAATTTTGAGTGCTAATCGAACAGTAAATTTGAAATTGAAGGAGTGTGTCGAATGGAAGAAAATAGAAAGGTAAGGGAAACGATTTATTTCGTAATGGATTTTGGGCCTGCCCTTGTATAAAAAAGATGTATGTCATTGTGCTCAATATACTAGAATAATTTGTCCTTTGACAGTTTTTTCCCTTTTCGTAATTAGGTTTAAACTAGGCATAAAGTTGAAATAGATATTTTCGCTATAAATAAAATTCGTCCAAAAGAAAAAAAAGAAAAAAAAAGCGTACATCAATATAGAATACAAACCTACTATTTTACATATATAAAATAGTCATGAATAACTTTATACAAATGCACATAATAACTATGCAATAATAAGAAAAGACATTGAACTTGAACATGAACGCATAACACTTTAGAAGCCTATAAATAAAATTACGAGCTTCTTTAATAGTAATTATGCAAATCATTTTGATTATAGCATTATAAATTATATACAATAAGAATATAAATTTACTAGCAAATTGGTGACAAAAATAAAGTAATGTTATGTCATTCGGTGTACATCAACAATCATAAGAACATAAATTGAATGCATATTGATCTTAATGTGTTAACCATAATCAATACATAAACTAAAAGACCAATAGTAAAAAATAAAAACAATATGTAAGTGGAGACTTCAGTTTAAACATGGATTTTAATATAAACTTGAACCTGAATATAACAGCATTAAAACATACAAGGTTGAAATCGATTATCCTTCTAATTTTTTTCACTGTCTCTAAGCATTATTAAATAAAATAATGTTATTAATCTATAGCCATTTTGTTTGAACCAAACTTACTAGCAAACAAATAACATTTCTTTATGCGGATCGAAGGCCAGCTCTAACATCAAATGTTGGAAAAGTTCATGATAGTGTTTAGCATATACGAAAATATTCTTATACTACCCTGATGAACATGCCAACTATAGTTGTAACCCTAAACAAAAACATACAAACATAGCTTAAAAAACTACATATAAACCATATATCATTATTGGAACCATATTCTAGTATCCTTTAACTTTTCATTTCGGCATCTTCATTTTATAGTTGGAAGTTTAATAACTATTCATTAATATATGAAATTGGGCTTCTATAGTGTCGGTTTACCCTCAAATAGGGCAACAATGATATTTGAGATAGGGCCAACATCAAATTTATAACATTTTGTGCCATGATTGGAAACTTTTCAGCTAAGGCCTAGCTAGTCCATAGTGTTTATCCATATCAGGACGTTTAGCAGGCCGGTAAGTTCAGCATTAATCTATATATAAGAAGAAGGCAGGCACTTTTAAATTATATTCAACTCACAAAGTTACGTTTGCGGTCTTCCACATCATGCATTGTCCATTTCTTTGTATTTGTTATATGCATCTGCACCGAGTACCTAGAAAAAAAAATGACATATAAGACGTCAATAACAAAAGAAGTACTATGATACTGTCCAGAATTATAATAAGTAAGCAATAGCACATTTTTTTCCAACTTTTTGTGAATGCTGCAAAAAAGTATAAGCACTACAAGAAAGTATAAGCATGTTATGTTCAGGAACCAATTACAATCACCCATATGATCTAATCCTTCACTATAAACTGAAAATCTATATTTTCATATAAAAGGATTACGATGTTATTATCTATTAGTATCTATGTCATCGTGTTCAACTGAAAGTGAGCTCACTATATAGAATCTTCATATCTCTCTAAACTAGTGCTTTCCAACTAGTAAATTTTAGCTGAATTAAGAATAGGGCTTTAAACATTATGCTACTTATCAAACTGTACCAAGTCTACACCTGTACTAACTTTACCAATAACAACGCAATAAAGTGAAAAACTAACAAGGTGTCTCCAATTGCTTCACAGCATAAGCTACCTGCACAACAAAAGCACTCCAATTTTACCACTAAGTTTCTTTTAATTTGCACTCAAAAGCTAGTAAGGTCGATGGATAATCTAAATAAGGCCATCACACTGAGCAATTCCCATTTTCTGGAGTTAATAATTATAAGCTTATGGAGCTGTATTAAACATAATGGCTGGAAAATTTTAACTATCAAGCAAATATCTTATTTAATATTTACTTGGAAAGGAAAAATAAAGCTACTGTAAAAGTATTAATTTAACGTTTTTAAGCATTTTTTGAGTAAAATTAACATATTTATGATGTATAAAAATTATTTTGATTGCTAAACTAATATTAAAAATTATTAACTCTGACAATTAGGTAAAATTCGGTTAATATGATCAAACCGATAATTAAATAAAATCATTTCACAAACCAATTAAAACCAATTTGACTTTAAAACCAGAGGCGGAATTAGGATTTTACACAAGGTTTGGGGTTTCGACCAAAGTACTGAGATTCTGGTCGTTCCATTTTGGTTTTAGTAGGGGACGAAACGAAATAGAACCGAAACTCCAGTCCAACAAAAAAAATATTGAACTTCAAATTTTACAGAAGAAACTCAAAGAATTAATTAATTTGAATTTCAAATATTCAAAAATTTGAAATTTGAAATTTCAACTTAAGAAAATTATAAAATGATTAAAATCACAAAATATATAAATGGTGAAACCAAAAAAAGTTTAAAATGAAGTGATGAATAAACATTTTTCAATGTTATAAATATTTATGATTAATCAATATTCTTCCTTTATACCTTATTTTTCAAGTTAAGATAAATTATACATATTATTTCAACAAATTAAACAAATACACGTATAATATTCCGAAATCGAAAATTTCAAAATTTATGAATTAGATCGAAATTCCTTAAATTACAAAAGACCTAAACCGAAACAAAAACAAGATCTCGAACTTTGATTTTACAATGACTTAAACTAAGTAAAACCCAAAACAATATAAACATTAAATAATAGCAAGCGTAAAAATGTCAAATTTATATTGATGAAGGTTTTTAAAAAAAAGGCGAGGCACTTGCATATCTCATTTTAATTAGGATTTAAATCTTAGAAAAATAAACAAATAAAAGTTTTATTTCCATGAATAACGATGATACATATTTTTTAGAAATCATGAAAATTGAATAAATAACCTGAGTATCGATCAAAAAAAATATTGAATTCCCTTTCCTTTGGAGTAATTTAAGTGAATTCAGTGATAGGAAAAAGTTCATAAATCGGACTCTTAATTGAGGTCGTGTATAGAAGATTGAGAATTACATATATTGTTTACGAATGGGCTGTAATGACTAATTAAACTTAGTTATTCAAGTGTTTGATATTTCATGTATTGATAACTTGAACAAACGACACAGGCTGTAGACCAGGTACCAAGAAAAGTACATCCGTCCATATTTACAACCGACCCGACCAAAAATAAATAAAAATAAACAACTGATTTGATTGGTTTCAACTGAATATTGTTCACCCTTACTTCTCGTTAGCACATATATGAAACACATGCTTCTGTTTAATTGCACCATATTTTCTTTTTCTACTTCTATATGTTTTATCTGTTTCCGGTTAAATTGTTAGTCCAGAAGATTTGTGCGGCTCAAAACTGATTACTTTGTTACTCATAATATCAGTTTCTTAATACTTCTGTATCAATAAATCAAATCGGATTATTTATCCATACATAAGAAGAAGGCTTAAATTGTTAGTCACATTCAACTCATAAAATTACATTTGGAGTCATCCACATCATTTATTTCTATTTTCTTTGTATTTGTTATATCATATACATTTGTACAGCGTACCTAAAAGGAAATACTATGGCTTTTGACAAATCAACTATCAATAACAAAAGATCCATGATATTGTTCAGAAATATAAAAGGTAAGCAATAGCACTTTTGTTTTAACTTTTTATAAACACTACAAAAGAGCATAAGCTTATTATATTCAGCAATCAATTACAATCAACCACGAATGTTGATGACTGAATATATAATCTGATCCTTAAATGTAAACTGAAATTTTATATTTTTATACATAAAAAGATTATAATATTATTATTGATTACTATCTTTTATAATCCAATCGTTGACTATCTATTACTATCTATGTCATCATGCTCAACTTAAAGTGAGCTCTGATCAATATACAGAATCTTTGCATCTTGCTACAATAGTGCTTTCCAACTGCTAAGGTTTAGCTGAAGTAAGAATGGTGCTTCAAAAATTACACTAAATATCGAACTATACCAAGTATACACCAGTACAAACTTTACCCGTAGCTTAAATTTGTCTAAATTGTATGAAAAATAACGACATAATAAAGTGGAAAACTAATAAGGCCTCTCAAATTGCTTCACAGCATAAGGTACTTGCACAACAAAAGCACTCCAATTTGACCACTAAGATTCTTCTAATAATAAAAACTCGCTAAAGCTAGCAAGGTTGATAGATAATCTAAATAAGGCCATCACACAAAGCAATTCCCAGTTTTTGGAATTCCTAATTGTAGCTGTATTAAGCATACTGGCTAGAAAATTTTAACTATCAAGTAAATACCTTATTCAGCATACCATTTTGCTTGTTTTATTCATATGAGTGTATACCCACAAGTTTTTGTTTTTTGTTTTCCTTTCAAACTGGAAGACCAATCACTAACCACTGCTTCAATATAAAAAAAAAGGAAGAGAAGTAACTTGTCAAGTGGATTTTGAATGTAGCATTTAAGTCGAAGAGTGGAAGCCTGCTTTTAAGGTAAATGGTTTTTTAAGAATACGAAAATATGTTTGCCTTGCCCTTCCTTATAATTGCCTAGGCGATGAGTTTACCTTTGTCAAGTGGATGTATTGATAATATTAATGCAATGAGTTTACCCTAATCAACTAATAAACGATCCAGCTATGGATTAATGTGCAATATACATTGTCACATGATTTTTCTGCATTAAATGAAAACGTTGAGTTAGGTGGCTTCATTCAGTAGATAACATGGTACGAAAGTTCAGTTTCAATTGACAGTTTAAATTATTACATTTTGACATTGATGAATTTGTATGTCTTAACTTAAACTAGCCAAAACTGAGTTTACTCTGACAACTGATCTGTAACAATATACTAGGAAAATGCAGCTGTATACATTGTCATGCTTTGAATGAGAATGCAACTGAGTTGGTTAATGTGCAATATACACTGTCATGCTTTGTAAGTGCTAAAGGTGTAAACAAAACGATTAAGTGAAACCATACAAAATATATTCAAGTGCAAGAAGCTTAAAGAACACTCCACCAAAATAATAAAAATGGATATGTAACATTTGTTTTAATATACAAGATTTGTTTTAATTTGCTTAAAGAACGTTATGTACTGGTTCGATGTACATGCAACATTTGTTGTAATATTTAGATAATATGTCTCAGATAATATTCATTAATGAATATAATTTCAAACTGAGAAAATATTCGGATCCTACACAGTAAATGGTACTAGAATCTTCCTAGTATTGTTTTTTGCTAAAAAGGAATAATCCATATTCTTTTACACCATTTCATACACCTGCATTTTACTAGTATATTGTTACAGATCAGTTGTCAGACTAAACTCAGTTTTGGCTAGTTAAAGTTAGGACATACAAATTCATCAATGTCAAAATGTAATAATTTAAACTTTCAATTGAAACTTAACTTTCTAACTTTCGTACCATGCTATCTACTGAATGAAACCACCTAACTCAACGTTTTCATTCAATTCAGAAAAATCATGTGAAAATGTCTTTGATTGCATTACCCAAAGTCAAAGTAAACAAGTATTGAGCACTCTCAAGCCACAGTAGCCAACATGCATGCCTACAAAATTCCGTTATTTTCAGAAAATAAAAGTCACAGAATATTTGAACATACATTAAAGGTGGAACCCAGTGCACGAAGCTCCCGCACGATAGCAGGCTCTGGGAAAGTCGATAATGTACGCAGCCTTTTCCTCGCATTGCGAAGAGGCTGTTTCCAGACTTGAACCTGGGCGCTTAGATCACCATGCAGATGACCTAACCGTTGCGCCAAGGCTCCACCTCTTCAAACATACATTAAAAATTCAAAAAATAAGTAATTTTTGCATCAATAATCATACCTTCCTATGGTGCTATAACCTGTCTCTATCCCAAATAACCATTATAAAATCCTCTGTTTACCTGAAAAAACAATGTAATTTCATTTGAATGTCCGTAATTACCTAAAATAACAATCAAGATACCTTCGAGTCACGCTTAACAGCTTATGTCACAATTAGATTGACAAACGCAAACCTAAAAATTTGGAATCTATTGTAAAATAAAGAAACGTCTAAACAATATTTGATAGAATTCTGAATATTTTGCCTAGGGTACAGCCCATTCTTTATATTTAGTGCTGTAATGGATGGAAATAAAACCGAGAGTAAGGTGCAAGGTTACATGTAACAAGTTTTTGGACATGGAATTAATCCTTGGTAAATATTGCAAATATAGCAATCCCTTATGTGTATGATTGTTGTTTATCATGCGTACATATATTATGAATATTGAACAAAAATGACACAAAAGCTATTAACCTTCAAACGCATTACAAATTTACAACACACAAGAAGTAAGCAAATCTTTTAGATTATCCAAAAGGTACATCATAAAAAAAATTTGCCTGCCCAGTTAAAATGCTTTTGTCAATACATAATCTAACTAGACACACTTGATGCGTACTTTTTCTATCTATATAAACTCCCATAAACCATATTTTCTCCTCAAGTCACTTAACTCAGTTGCTCTCTCTAGCACTTACTATGGCAATTCCAAATAAAATACATTGCTTAGTTATATTTCTTCTATATATTATTAGGAATGGGGTCGTTGAAACCTCTCATATTGTGTATGAAGAACTAGAAGATGTCACTCCATCAACCATTGACAACAAGCATAGAACTGGCTTCCACTTCCAACCCAAAAGGAACTGGCTCAACGGTATCTAACAAATCATAATTTTCCATTCTACATTTGATCGTAATTAACTATGAGAAAATATCGTGTAGAGATATTAGACAGAAGTCAAATATTCTCTTTACAATGGTTTACACAAGAAAGTGTCTATTTTAACAGATAATGGCAGTTTCATGAGCATACATTTCCTTTTATACTTGGGATCAAAGGCAATGTAAAAACAGACATAGTATACTAAGAAGAATACAAACTTTTTAAACTTGTTTCTCTGGATGAAAGAAATTTAATCTTTTGATTCAGACATTATCATAAAAAACTTCACTTTCAATATAAATTTCTCTTATATTCGCTTTTTCATCTGTGCTTGTTAGAAAACAGAGTAGCAGTAATAATTTTCTACTAGTTTGTTCTACATTAATATAATAATTGATCTGAACTACCTAATCCTTTTCATTAGTTTCATACTTAGATCATTGTACACTAATTATTCAAAACATGCCTACAACATTTCAGGGAATAATATATGAATTATCAAAACCTATCTTGAAAAAAGAAGAAGAATTTATATATTTAATACAATAAAGGTTCATTTGCATTGTAGAATAAAGAAGTGCCCAGTAAAATTCACTATGAAATGCTTCATCTAAAACCCCGCAGAATTAATAATATAACACTATTTTGAAGTAAATCAGTAAGAATAATGGAAAGCATCATATCAAAAATTAGTGAAGCCAAACTATGCATTGGCCTAAGATAGTACATCCACATTATATACGCCGGTGCTAACTTTTTCATTAATTTTTTTTACATGTTTGACGATGGTTTGATCTTGAATGAAACTGCAAACAGATCCTAACGGTACGCTCTATAGTTTCATTTTTGTTGACATCATAAATTTATTCATTATACGATGTCCCAACAAGAGATGTATAGATTTTGATCAATGTTCTAATCAAACAATAAAACAGGACCTATGTACTACAATGGTGTCTACCACCTATTTTATCAATATAATCCAAAGGGAGCAGTTTGGGGAAATATCGTATGGGCTCACTCAGTTTCTAGGGACATGATCAATTGGAAAGCACTTCCATCAGCACTTTACCCATCTAAACCTTTCGATATTAACGGGTGTTGGTCTGGATCCGCAACTATCTTACCCGGTAACAAACCTGCTATCCTATACACAGGTGTCGACCCAAACAACCGTCAAGTCCAAAACATTGCATTTCCAAAGAATCTGTCGGATCCATATCTACGTGAATGGGTCAAACCCGATTACAACCCGATAATAGATCCGGACAATTGGGTCAATGCTAGTGCATTTCGTGATCCAACAACAGCTTGGTTAGGAGCTGACGGTAGATATAGAATAATTATAGGTAGCAAAAGGAAGCATAGAGGAATTGCAATTTTGTATAGGAGTAAAGATTTTATACACTGGACACGTGCACAACATCCGCTGCACTCTGCCAATGGCACAGGCATGTGGGAGTGTCCAGATTTTTATCCTGTATTTACAAAGGAAACAACAGGAGTTGATGGCTCTGAATACAGAGACGGGCTTAAATACGTACTTAAGAATAGTTTAGACTTGACTAGATACGAATATTATACTATTGGGTCATATCGTAGAGATGCCGATATATACATACCAGAAAGTACAACATTGGATGATGGTAGAGGATTAAGGTATGATTATGGAAATTTTTATGCATCCAAATCATTTTTTGATCCTGTTAAAAAGCGAAGAATTTTGTGGGGTTGGACAAATGAGTCCGATAGTAGGCATGATGATTCTAGTAAAGGATGGGCAGGGCTTCAGGTTCGTCTAATAAATGTTTCTATATAATCATGCAACTTTGGCATTAGTAATCATGATCGTTGCTGAATATATTTTATTTTCAAATTTACAGGCAATTCCAAGAGCTGTTTGGCTTGACAGCAACAAGAGGCAACTCATTCTCTGGCCAGTTGAAGAGATTGAAACTCTAAGAGGAAAACACATTTCAACTCATAATAAAGTTATTAGAAGTGGTGGGCTATTGGAAATTTCAGGAATTATGACAGCACAGGCAAGATTTTATTTCTCTTCAGTTTTCAAATTTTTTATAATATAACTACAAAATGTACAATTCTGCAATAATAAACTAATGACGCAAATAAATTGACTAACGATGATATATAATACCGTATTTTCTCTAACTTGAATATACAATATTATAGTCGGATGTGGAGGCAACATTCCAGTTATCAAATTTAGAAGAAGCAGAGCAATTTGATCCAAAGTGGACGGATCCACAAAAACTCTGTGAACAAAAAACTGCAAATGTAAAAGGTGGAGTTGGACCATTTGGACTCTTAAGTTTAGCATCTCATAAAAGAGAGGAAGAAACTGCTGTTTTCTTCAGAATATTTAAAGATACCAACAAATATGTGGCACTTATGTGTCATGATCCTTCAAGGTATAGAATCATTGTTCTTTCTCAACATCATAAACTATTTGAAGATGAAGATGAAAATTGCATGTTTCTAACACAAGATGCAAAATTTTATCGATGTTTTCTGTAAAATGTAAAACAGGTCTACATTACGGCCAAGACTGTACAAACCTACTTTTGGAGGGTGGGTTGATATCAACGTTCAGAAAAACGGCAAAATTTCTCTTAGAAATTTGGTACGTTACTCTCAACTAAGAAGAATATTAGTTCATGCAAATTTAACTAAGCGTATTTGTGAGTGCAGATTGATCATTCCGTTGTGGAGAGCTTTGGAGCAGGGGGCAGGACATGCATAACTTCTAGAGTTTATCCCAGCCTTGCTATTGGACAAAATGCTCATTTATTCGTATTCAATAATGGTGCAGAAGATATCAAAATTACAGAGCTTCATGCATGGGAGATGATGAAACCTTATATGAACGGAGCATAAGTTATTACATATGAAGAGTTTGAATCATATTTGCTTTAATATTTAGCTTACTGAGTTAGATACTTTGAGAGATTAATATACTAATAAAGAATGTGTTCCTTATTTGAATTAATAATAAATCTATGAGAATTTGATGTGAAACATGTTGTCTTCGATTTCTGCTTACTATAATTACTTGAAAATAAACTTGTAATAAGAATGATATTGTGTAGTCAATACAACAAGTAAAAATAAGTAATAAACAGAATATTTAAAAAGATAATACACTATAACAATACTGTATACATATAATAATAAACAAATAATAAATATGTATGGAGATAATAAATAACCAATAAGATTGCAATATATCACCAAGATGGATTGATCAGCAAAAATTACATTACTTGATGCGTAAGTCTCAAAAATGCTCCTGGAAATTTGAAGACTGTTGTTGACATTATGTATCCAAACAAGTGAGAGTATTGTGTGCGATGTTAAAGGGCAGAAGTTGAAGTTGGAGCCATAGCAAGATGTGTTTTCAAACTAACTTCACATAATGTGCTTGAGGTGAAACTTGCGCCAAATGGATAAGCCGTTATGGATCGAACCCTCAAACTTATTAACGGAATTTGACATACACGACCAACCATGCTACCTATGAGGTGATACATATTTTTGCCATGCCACATTCTACATCCACATCCCTACGGTTTTTGGTGCTACACTTCTTTGAAATCGAATGAAACTTTGGGGATGTTCAAAATGTTAAGTTGGTATCAACCGTTAAAACATTTATTTTCACCGTTAATGAGAAATATTATTCTAGATATGGTATGATTCTAGATGATCTTGAGACATGTAAAAACATAATTACAAATTTTCATTCGATTTCAGGTTGTGTAGCTTGAAAATTTTAAGTGGACACATTTTGTAACACAACAGATTTCAGCCGTTAGACTTGGTCGTTTTTTGATGCTATGAAGATCCACCCTTTAAATGTATTGTGTTATCAGTTGCGTCCGAATTTGTACTTCAATAGCCGCTCCATATACACACACATACACACACACATCACGTGATCATTTAGTACGTATTATTACATATTTTAAGCGGAACCCGTTCATATTCGTGAGTCAAAACAAAATTTAAGTGGAAACAATATTAAGACATTGATATATACTGGGAACTTGTCATCTGCAAGGTTAAATTTACTGCATGTTATTTGTGTGTTTTTGAAAACTGAAAATTTATTATTAACCTAACAATTAAAAGCTTAGAATATAAGTATATGATATAAAAGCCTAATATTTATGTCAGAATTTTGGTATCCTTTCAATACTGAAACAGATTGATCATTCAGCAGGGGAGAGCGTTGCAGATAAAGGATAAACCTGTATCACTTCAAGAGTTTATAGCAAACATTTGTTACAAATTGCTATCTCTAGGCATTCAACAACGGGAATGGCACTGTAAAATTTCAGATATTAAGGAATGGGATATCGCTTGGGTTAAAATTAGCTAAAGATAAAAATAAAATAATGAGAAGATTGTACATTTAATAGTAGTTGTGTTTTGGAAACTAGCTATGAAAGGTTTAACTAATCAGAATTTTCATTGTAAATCATGACATTTGGAATAACATTCCTGACCATGAACTTCCAATTAGGAGTGAATGGTTGTTTGATTCAATCGGTTTTATTATTAAAAAAATGTGAAATCAAACTAAAATCGAATATATTGAAAACCAAACCAAACGAATGAAGATTAGTTTGTTCAGTTGGTTTTTCAGTTTAACCAAACATATAAAATATTTCATATATAATGATTAGAATGTTCAATTACTTGAAAAGGACACATAAAGTTATGATAAAAGTGTTTCCAGTCAACATATTTATGATGTATAAAAATTATTTTGATTGCTAAACTAACGTTAAAAATTATTAATTTTGACAATCCGGTAAAAGTTCAGTTAATATGATCAAACCAATAATTAAATAAAATCATTTTACAAACCGATTAGAAACCAATTTGACTTTACAACCGGACACAAATCTAGGATTTTACAATGACTTAGACTAAGAAAAAACCCAAAACATAAAACATACATATAGTTAAATAATAGCAACCATATATATATCAAATATATATTGCTGAACGTTTGCGAAAAGGTGATGCAATTGCATATCTTATTTTAATTAGGATTCAAATATTGACAAAATAAACAAATTAAAGTTTTATACCCATGAATAATAATGACATATATATTTTAGAAATCCTGGAAATTGAATAACCAACCTGAATATTAATCAAAAAAAGAATTTCCCTTTCCTTGGAAGTACTTTAAGTGGGTTCACTACTGAGAAAAAGTTTGTGTATTGGACAATCATATGAGGTTGTATACAGAAGATTAAATATTACATATTTTGTTCATGAATGGGCTGTAATGACTAATTGGACTGAATTATTCAAGTGTTTGATACTTGATGTATTGATAATTTGAACTAAGTTGCTGCCCAGGTACTAACAAGAGTACATCCATCCCTGTTTACAGTCGAACCGATCAAAATGAACAGATTTGGTTGGTTTATTTGTTTTCAACCAAATATTGCTAGCCTTACTTCCAAGTAACACATATGAAACACAACAATACCACTTCAGCATAAAATAACATACTTCTATCTAGGTGCACCATCATTTTTTCTTTTACTTGTATTTGTTTTATCGGTTTCCTGTTAAACTGTTAGTCCAGAGGATTTTGTGCAGCTCAAAATTGATTACATCATTACTCAGATTATCTGTTTCTTGAGGCCTCTGTATCACTAAATCAAATCAGATTATTTATCCACATCAGTATGTTAGTAAACCGGTATGTTTAGTATTACCCCATATATAAGAAGAAGGCTGGAATTTTTTGTCGCATTCAACTCATAAATTACATTTGCAGTCATCCACATCATGTATTTTTCTTTTCTTCGTATTTGTTATATGCATTTGTATCATGTACCTACAAGGAAGCAGTATGACTCTGTGAGTCTGTGACACATCAACTGCCAATAACAAAAGATCCATGGTATTATTCAGAAAAATAAAAAGTAAGCAATAGCACTTTTGTTTCAATTTTTTATAAATACTATAAAAGAGTTTGAGCTTGTTATATTCAGGAATCACTTACAACCAACCACGAATGTTGATGACTGAATATATCAACCAATCCTTAACTGTAAACTGAAAATTTATATTTTTATATAAAAAGATTATAATGCTATTATTGGTTAATATCTACATACAATCCAATACTTAACTGAAAATTTATATTTTTATATGAAAGGATTGAAGTGTTATTATATATTACTATCTATGTCATCATGCTCAACTAAAAGTGAGCTCTTATAAATATATGGAATATTTGCATCTTTCTACAATAGTGCTTTCCAACTACTATGGTTTAGCTGAATTAAGAATAGGGCTTTGAAAATTACACTAAATATCGAACTATACCAAGTATACACCTGTATGAACTTTGCCAGTAGCTTATATTTGTCTAAATTATATGAAAAATAATAGCATAATGAAGTGGAAAACTTACAAGGCATCTCAAATTGCTTCACATGAGAACCACCTTCTTGAACGACAGAAGCATTCCAATTTGACCACTAAGGTTCTTTTAATTTAATAACTCTCTAAAGCTAGCAAGATTGATGGATAAACTAAATAAGGCCATCACGCTAAGCAATTCCCAGTTTCTGGAATCCATAATTAAAATTTTCTGGAGCTATAATAAGCATACTGGCTGGAGAATTTTAACCATCAAGTAAATAACTTATTCAGTACCATTTTAATTGTCATATTCATACGAGTGGATATCAACAAGTTGTACTTTTATTTTAATTTTCAAGTTGAAAGACCAATAACTATATCATTATCAACAAGGAGAAGAAGTTACTTGTGAAGTGGGGGTTTGAATGTAGCATTTAAGTTGAAGAGTGGAAGTCCGCTTTTAAGGTAAAAGTTCTGCAAGAACAAGAAAATATGTTTGCCCTCGTACAGTTATACTAGCCTATACAATAATGAGTTTACTTTTGTCAAGTGGATGAGTTGATAATTCTCTCCAATGCAATGAGTTTACCCTAGTCAACTAATAAACGATCAAACCATGGACTAAAGGTTGAACTGAGTTGGTTAATGTGCCATATACCTTATCATGCTTTGTAAGTGCTAAACAGTTGTAAACAAAATCAATAAGTGAAACCATACAATATAAAGAAGCTTAAAGAATATTCCACCAAAATATAAAAATGGAAGAACATTAGATCAAAACACTTTGCTTCGGAAAAAAAAAGAGGAAAAAAAAGATGTCCAACACCATTGTCCCGGTAGTTAGACGCTTCGGCTTTGATCCATGAAATCACAAGTTGATTCCTGCATAGCGTGATTCGAACCACTAAACATATGTTGACATGCAGTATATTGTATACTACTTAAGACATGTAGTACTACCATGTACTACCGCCTAATTAAGTATCAATTTCAATCCAAAAAAAAAAGAGTTTTGAACTCAGATCAATCTAAATAACAAGAATTTTTGATGTGAATAATAAGAATTTGAATGACAATCACTTTATTTCTTAACTGCTTGGAAAATGCAATCTCACTGTCAAAATTTCCATATAAGTATTTACATGGCTTACACAGATAAAGACTCTTAGTTGTAAAGATTCACAGTTTTATGTAAACAACAACCATACTGATTGAACTAGGTATAGATGAAAATTTAGAACCTTTATTATTTTTCTTCAACACCAGTCTAAAAATTATTATGTACCAATGGAGTAAGTATAGAAAATGCGACATTGTTAAATAAAATCTTGTCATTTGAATACTTAATATGTTCGTTCCCATTAATCTGGTATGCTTCCATCAAAACTTCGGCCAACTCATGCAAAGTGTTCGGTCACATTCTATCAAAAGCTTACACGTGGTTTCTAATTGTAACTAAATATGTCTTTTGTATTGTAAAGTTATATTTATCCTTATCTTGCGAAGCACATTTAGAGTCGTTTATTGGGGTATAGTTTAATTAGTCAATTAAGTACGAAATTTGTATGTTTAACATATTATGATCTAAATGTCTTGTACTGCATGAAGTATATATTGAGATATGTATGTCCCTTATAATATTTGTTAATGAATATAATTTTAAACTGAGATAATATTCGGAATATCGTACAATAGTAATTAGAGCCAAAATCTTCCTATATTATTTTTTGCTAAAAGGAACAAATTCCTTATTCTTTTACACCCTTTCGCATACCTGCATGCTCCTAGTATATTGTTACAGATCAGTTGTCAGACTAAAATTCAGTTTTGGCTAAGATAAGAAATTATGTAATACTTTATACTCTCTACTAAAACTGAACTTTGGTACAATGTTATCTATTGAAACACTTAACTCAGTGTTTTCATCCAGTGCAGGAATGTGAAGATATATCTTTCAATGCATGCAACATATTATACTCAAAGTCAAAGCAAATTAGCACGGAGCACTCTCAAGTCTCAGTAGTCAACATGCATGTCTACGAAATTCCATTATTTTCAGAAAATAAAAGCTATAAAACATTCAAATGCATTTGAATATCCAAAACAATTTGAGTGATTTCAAAATCAACAATCACACCTCACCTATTATGCTATAACTTGCCACTATCCCAAATAAGCATTATAAAATCTTCCGCTTACCTTAAAAAGCGATGTAATTTTATTTGAATCATCGCATTCACAACAATCTGATTGCCTTTGAGTCATGTTTACCAGCTGAATGTCACAATTTGACTCATAAAATCAAACCTAAGGAAAAAATTGGAAAATAACATTTGTTGGAATTCCAAATATTTAGCCCAGGGTACAAGCCACCCTTGATATCTGGTTTTATAATGGATGGAAATAAAAATGAAAGGAGGGTACATGTAACAAGATTTTAGACATGGAATGAATCTTTAATAAAGAATGCAAATGTAGCAAACTCTAATGTATATAATTGTTGTTTATCAAGCATACATATATTACAAATATCGAACAAAAATGACACAAAAGCTATCAAACACCAAATGCATTACAACTCATAAGTAACAAACAAAGTCTTCTAGTTGATCCTAAAGGTACGGTGAAAAAATATTTGCTCCCCTCTTCTTTTGCCATTATATTTCCAACTAGACACACTTGATGCAAACTTTTTCTATCTATATAAACCCCCATAAACCATATCTCCCCCTCAAGTCTCTTAACTCAGTTGCTCTCTCTAACACTAACTATGGCTGTTCCAAGTAAACTGCTTTGTTTAGTTATATTTCTTTTATATAGTATTAGGAATGGGATCGTTGAAAGTTCTCATATTGTGTATGAAGAACTAAAAGATGTCACTCCTTCAACCATTGACAATAAGTATAGAACTAGCTTCCACTTCCAACCCAAAAGGAACTGGCTCAACGGTATGCAACTAACAAACCATATTCTCTTTTCTACACCTGATCATAATTAACTATGGAAAAAATATCATGTCAGAGGTATTAGACAGATGTCGGATATTCTCTTTATGAAGGTTTATGTGACAAAGTATGTCTATTTTAGCAAATAATGCCATTTTCACGGTCATACATGTACTTTTTACTCCTAGGATCAAAGATAATGTAAAAACAGACATAGTGCATTAAGAAGAATACAAACTATTTAAACTTATTTTTATGGGACGAAAATTAAGTTTTTCACTTTTTTGAGCCATACATTATCTTAGTAAAAACTTCATTGTTTTTCGTATCTTGATCATTGTATGCTCGTTAACATTCCGCACTATATAGGACTGCTTACAATATTTCAGGTAACAATATATAAATCATTTAAAACCAATTTAGATATTTCAAGAAGAATTTTTATTCTTAGTACAAGAACGGTCCATTTGCATATTAGAATTCAGAATTGCACAGTAAAATTACTGTTAAATACTTCAGTGAAAAACCCTACAAAATTAATAGATAACACAATCTTGAAGGAAATCAGATAAGAATAATGGAAAGCAACACGCTGAAAATTACCGTGGCCAAATATTTTATACCCACATTGCAGATTCTGGTACTAACTTATTTTAGTTTTCTTTACATGTTTGACAACTGTTTGACCTTGAATGAATCTGCAAACAGATCCAAATGGTACGTTCTATTATTCTATTTTTGTTTACATCATAATTTTATTCATAACATGATGTCAAAACGAAAGATTTATGAATATTGATAAATGTTTTATCCACACATTTGAATCCAAAATTAAAACAGGCCCTATGTATTACAATGGTGTTTACCACCTATTCTATCAATATAATCCAAAGGGAGCAGTTTGGGGAAATATCGTATGGGCCCACTCAGTTTCTAGGGACATGATCAACTGGAAAGCACTTCCATCAGCACTTTACCCATCTAAACCTTTCGATATTAATGGGTGTTGGTCTGGATCTGCAACTATCTTACCTGGTAACAAACCTGTTATCTTATACACGGGCGTGGATCCAAACAACCGTCAAGTCCAAAACATTGCATTTCCAAAAAATCTATCGGATCCATATCTACGAGAATGGATCAAACCCGATTACAACCCGATAATAGATCCAGACAATTGGGTCAATGCTAGTGCATTTCGTGATCCAACAACAGCTTGGTTAGGAGCTGATGGTAGATATAGAATAATTATAGGTAGCAAAAGGAAGCATAGAGGAATTGCAATTTTGTATCGGAGTAAAGATTTTATACACTGGACACGTGCACAACATCCGCTGCACTCTGCCAATGGCACAGGCATGTGGGAGTGTCCAGATTTTTATCCGGTATCTACTAAGGAAACAACAGGAGTGGATGTCTCAGAATACAGAGACGGGCTTAAATATGTACTTAAGAATAGTTTAGATTTGACTAGATACGAATATTATACTATTGGGTCATATCGTAGAGATGTTGATATATACATACCAGAAAGTACAACGTTGGATGATGGTAGAGGATTAAGGTATGATTATGGAAATTTTTATGCATCCAAATCATTTTTCGATCCTGCTAAAAAGCGAAGAATTTTGTGGGGTTGGACAAACGAGTCTGATAGTAGGCATGATGATTTTAGTAAAGGTTGGGCAGGCCTTCAGGTTGGTCTGACATAAAAATTTTATTTTGTTATGTTATTATGATAATCGTAATAGTGTTCGTTGCTGATTTTATTCTATGAATATAAATCTATAGGCAATCCCAAGAGCTGTTTGGCTTGACAGCAATAAGAGGCAACTCATTCTTTGGCCAGTTGAAGAGATTGAAACTCTAAGAGGAAAACACGTTTCAATTCACAATGAAGTTATTAGCAGTGGTGGGATTCTGGAAGTTTCAGGAATTATGACAGCACAGGCAAGATTTTACTTTTGATAGGTCTTTTGAAATTTATATAATATAACCAAACTATGAAAACTTTGCAAAGATTAATTAATGACACAATGTAACTAACCAATGGTGTTTATCCGACCAAGATTTATTTCTGACTTGAATATATGATATTATAGTCGGACGTGGAAGCAACATTCCAACTACCAAATTTAGAAAAAGCGGAACAATTTGATCAAAAGTGGACTGATCCTCAAAAACTATGTGAACAAAAAGATGCAAATGTAAAAGGTGGAGTTGGACCATTTGGAATATTAAGTTTAGCATCTGGTAAAAGAGAGGAACAAACTGCTGTTTTCTTCAGAATATTTAAAGATACTAACAAATATGTGGCAGTTATGTGTCATGATCCTTCAAGGTATGAAATTAATTTTCTTTCTCAACCAAGCAATTTGCTATAACGTCAAAAAACACCACCAACCATTTGAAGATGAAGATGAAAATTGCATGTGTCTATAAATACGTGACGCAAAATTCTGTGAATATTTTGTGTGAAATGTAAAACAGGTCTACTTTAAGGCCAAGGCTGTATAAACCTACTTTTGGAGGATGGGTTGATATTAACATTCAGAAAAATGGAAAAATATCTCTTAGAAACTTGGTACGTTGTTCATTTAAAGTAAGAAGAATATTAGTCGGTGCAAATTTAACTAAATGTATTTGTAAGTGTAGATTGACCATTCCGTTGTCGAGAGCTTTGGAGCAGGAGGCAGAACATGCATAACTTCTAGAGTTTATCCAAGCCTTGCTATAGGCCAAAATGCTCATTTATTTGTATTCAATAACGGTGCAGAAGATATCAAAATTACAGAGCTTAATGCATGGGAGATGAAGAAGCCATATATGAATGGAGCATAAGTTATTATGTATGAAGAGTTTGAGTCATGTGTGGTCTAATACTTGGCTTAGTGAGTTAGATACTTTGAGAGATGAATAAAGAATGTTGTCCTTGTTAGAATTTGTAATAAATTGATGAAAATTTGATGAAATACATGTTATGTCTTCAATTTGTGCTTACTATTTGTACTATTACTATTTTAAAATCCAAATATAATTAGATGACTGATATTGTTTAAAATATTAAATCGATACAAATAATAAAAATAAGTAATAAATAAAACAATAACAATAATAAGTAATAATAATAGATATACTAATAAACAAATAATAAAATATGTTTATTAATAACAAATAAACGATAATATTATAATCAAGGTTGTAAAAATCGCTAGCGGTAAGTATGGACTAGAGATTAATTGTTTAAACGGAGATTAATCGAGGAATAATCGGAGGTAGCCGTTTTTAATAACTCATATATTTTGGATAAAATTTTAATGTTTTGTTTAGTGCTAATTGGTATAAATTGAAAATTTAGGATTTTGGATGTGTCTAGGAATAACCAAGAAGGGAAAACCACCTAAAACTAGCATACTGATACTTATACGTGAAACTAAACCTCAATTAATGCCTAATCAGTGCCTAGATAGAGGCCTAGAAGGATTTTACAACAGTGATTATAATACATAAATAATACATGATAATATTATAATACATAAATATCAATATAGGTATGCAAACATTACATTACTTGAGGCTCAGGTCTCAAAATGATACAAGAAGTCTTAGCATCATAATCCCACAAATCCAAATATACTGCAAAAATAATATTATTTTAAACCTAAATCTTCTAAACTCAAAAATGAGGAATAATAAGACCTAAGAACCTTCTTTCACACCCACAACACAACTGCAAAATTGTAAACACGTCTACATTGAGGCCAAGACCATACAAACCTCAATGGAACTTGGTATGCTTTTCATTCTAATCAAGAATTAAGAAGAATATAGCTGGAGCAGCTTTAACTAAATGTATTTGTAAGTGCAGTTTGATCATACTGCTGTGGAGAGATTTAGAGCAGAAGACGAAACACACTAGATTTAATCCCCTTGTTGCGGAGAAAAATAATATCATTTGTATTTAGTACAGTATAGCCAATAGTGGCTTGTTCAGCCACAGAGCGTTTGGATGTGACATGTCAGTTCACCTAGGCAACCAGTACACAAGATTTCGATTAGTCAACTGGTTTGAGGGGTTAGTGCATACAACAACATTTTTTAGGCGTTTTAATTCAAATCAGCTCAGCTTTGTCTTTGTCATTGTATCTCTTCTTCTCTTTGGAGTCAGCTTACATTGGCATTCTCTTTGCCATTGTATTTCTTCTGGAATTAATTCCTTCACACGCTTTTGAATATATTTATTGGTTTATAAGGTGTTTAAAGTAGTTTGGTTGATTATTGGATATATGTGTTGTTTTGTTTTTGTTTTTCCGCTGCAAATTGTAGATGTGAACAAAACCGCTGTTGACTATGGTCTAATGGTGCAGAAATATCAAAATTACAGAGCTTAATGCATGGGAGATGAAGATGCCTTATACGAATGGAACATAAGTTGCTATGTTCTAAGAACTTGAGACATTTAATATTTAGATAGTTGAGTTTGATACTTTGATAGGAAAATAAAAGAATATTATCCTCGTTTGAATTTATGATGAATTTATGAAAGTTTTACGAAAAACTTATTATGACTTCAATTGTGCTCACTAGTTATGAGAGTGTTACATAAAAAGACTGATGTACCTATTGAAACAACTACCTATATGTTCCTCTAACTTAAGTGCGAAAATTTGGTGGTAAGAATCATCTTTTTTTAAGATGGCACCATGTCAACAGCTCCTGTTGTCTCAAATCACAGTTGTCAATATTGCTACAGTGGACTGAAGGTTACAATTTAAATTGTCAATTTCTCATTTTTCTTGTTACTAGATTGCACCACATATAACTTTTTAAAGATGCATCCTAATCATGTATTATTCATCATCTGCTATAGTAATGTTTGACTCATAATCCAGTATCTCTATACTTGACTTGTTATGTTGTTCCTAGATTTGACCGCTTGCATCATTCAACCGAAAATTACTGAACTTGGTATGACAAAATTAGCACACTTGACTTAAGCAAACAAAATTAAATACACAATAGGTAGGACAAATTTTAAATATTTATTTCTCAACTTGAAGTCTATTGTTTTACTTTATTTTATTGAAGAGCATAATTCATTACCGAGTGTTGTTGTATACACCCAATTTCCCTCTCCAAAAACTTCGACCTTTGAAAACCCACTAAAAGTAAATTTATACTTTTCTCCCACGCCATAAACCTTAAATATAAAATAGGTAAATTCTATTCATATATCATAGATTTATGTACAGACACCAATTTTTTTTTTTTTTTTTTTACCAAAATCATATACATCACTTTTAGTATGCACCATCCATATTACAAAACAACCATTACTTTAAACTAAACCGGCCTCATTTCACACTCTCTCTTCTATCCATCAAAACCACAAACCCAAGTTCCTTACATTCAGTTTTACAAATTTCAGTTTCTCAACATCTAGTTTATGAAGAAGCATTCTCAATCATCCCAGCAATCGAAGGATTATTTTACTGATTGCAATTTTTTAATTTGGACATGAATAAAATTCAATCATGGACTATGGTGTATTAGATTTAATTTTAGGGAACGATGAATTTGATTGTGAACTTAAAACCATATGTATAAGTTTCATACTTAAATTTTTAATTTAAAACCATGATTTTAAACTTTGAATTGTAATTCAGGTATCAAGTAGAGATAAATTTTGATTTTAGCGGAGATAAATTCTGATGTTAAAGCTTAAACTTTGAACAAAAATCTGATTTGAAGTTAAGATTTTGTGCTTGACTTCGATTAAAGTATTTAAAATATCAAATTTTAATATTTAAAACAGTTTGTAATTTAAACTTTATATTTAAAAGTGTTAAAATATAAACTTCGAATTTAAACTGTCGAAAATGAAGTAATTCTAAAACATAAGAATGTTTTTTCTTAATTTTATCGAAAATTTAGTGGTGTATGTAAAGTAATTTATGGTGTATGCATAGAATATGCTAGAAAAATATTTGCTACACAAAAGCGAGTAAAAACCGCTCTAATTTTACAAAAACCGAATCTTGAGTCTTTAACATGAGAACTAATTTTGAGTCTAATTCTTTATGTTCAAGCCTGCAATCTCCAAACATTCTAACCATATACATCGAATCAATTTTTGAGCAAAAAATAGAAAAAAAACCTTGCAGAATACCCTAATCAAAGCTTTGGAGAGGGGAACCAACTAATATTCATTTTCTTTAAATGAGTACTTTGAAGATCAAAATTGGTGTATATGGTTTCTATTCTAGAAGTCCAAATATATGGAAACAAAATACACGATGAATTTGAGAGTGTGCTTGACAGACGAGTTTAAACCTTAAGGCTAAACTTATTGGCCATTGTTAAAGCGACTCTATTTTTAAATGCGGGAGGGGGGGGGGGGTTAGGAGGACTCCACCAAGAAAAAAAAATTGTCATGGAAGGACGTGATAAATAAAACGATTTAATGTTTTACTCTCGTGCAAAACAAAATTCAGCAAACCTCCTATCAAAAAATGAAAAAGAGAACGATGAGGTTTACCGAAAATCATTTGGTGGGGTCTAATCGAAAAGCATAACAAAAATCTGTGAAGGGTCATCGGAATAATGAGGGCAGTTATAGATTTTTATTTTGTTGGACCAACATTTTTTGGTATACCTCATAGCTATTTTACGAAAATTAAAAAAAGGGTCCCCTTATCTAACAGAGCCCCTTTAACACAATCCAATCTATTAACATCCCACAATTTACCTTTCCCACCAAACTATTTATTTAAAAAAATTAACACCTCGCATGTTTCTTTTCCCACCCCAATTTGTTTCCATCATAACTTTTTAATATTTTCACTTTCTCTGACTTCTAATGTTTTACATTCTTTCTTATTTTATTCTTAAATTAGAAAATTGAAAAGAAAAAAAATGGAAAAAAAAAAAAATTTCTCAATTGTTGTAATCATAATGGAAAAGAAAGTCAAATCCTAAAGCTACACTTAAGTTCTTGTGGAATTATCAAAAGATTAAACTTTTTGTAAATAAGAGATTGTCAAGCTAGGTATACATCCATTCCTAGTGGACATACACATAACACTAGGTTTTTACTGTTTCATGGAGTGCATGGCACTAGGATTTTATCAATTCATGTGATAACAAAGTTTCATGCAAAAGGAAAAGGTGACTGAACTCAAGCAAAAAAAACTAATAAAAACAGATAATAAGTTGTTTATTTGACAAAAATTGTTAAAATTTATCATATTCAAACTCATCGTTATTTCTTCTTCTTGGATAAACGATCGTGTATTTCTTTTATTTTATTTTTAAATACAAATGTAACCATATATCTGAATCTAATTGTTTAGCGATGGTAAAACTATAATAGAAAATGTATTATTTTAAGTGGAGTGGGGAAGGAAGTTAACGGGAGTTTATAGTTATAGCCAAATCTTAAATGTCTTAAAGCACATGTAACTTCATGTGCCAGTCACATAAGTAAAAAAGAAAGGGAAAAAAATACCAAGCAAAAGAATAAAGAAAATGAAAACAAATATTGATGAATTCCACATGTTCAAGATCACATGGAAATAGCGATGGTTGGGTCAAAAAAAGATATCTATGGCCTCCATACTTATAATTAAGTAATACCAAATAAAATTTAGCAATAAAGCGAACCGGTTGCTGTTTGTAGACTCTGAGTTTCTTCCTACTACAGTTCAACGTCGTTTGGATGAAAAGGAACATAGCACCTATTTATATCAACAAGTCATAAAAATGACACACTATTCATTTTTCCAAAAGATATCATTTATATTGCTCCTCAAAAAATGTAGTGTTTGGTTTAAAAATGAATTTTGTGTTTTCGGTTTTTAATATATATGTCAAATATAAAAAGAATTAAGGGACGACGGAGGGGTGTAAGAAAGACATATGGGAGGAGGGGATAGAGGGACGATAGAAGAATAGATTGTTTTACGTGCTTGTATTATTTTTCAAAACACGGAAAATAAAAAAATGTTTTTTTTTTATGTTAACTTCGTTTTCTAAATTGGCCGTTTTCGATAATAATATACATACGTCGTGTTCATTTTTGTATGGACGAAAACCCAAAACTAAAAATAACAAACCAAACACTACCTTAAACACTCATTTAGTTTAAGCTTCCTTCATATGGTAGTGTGTTAATTTGCTAAATTCAAGGGAGTTAGATGAACTCAGAAGTTCATTTGTCTCATGTTAGATGGAATCTATTACAAAATTTTATAAACTAGCAATGGTAAATGGCAATATGCCTGAAAATTTAGATTTAAGGGAGTGGATACAAAAATAACATTAATCTAGAATACAATTTACAATGTAATTCACCACTATCCAGATGTTTTAACCAAGTCGAAATTTCTGCATGAAATTAAGAACGAAATCACCTTTATCGATTAAAATAACACCTAATGTTATTTCAACTGCCAATTTTATCCCGCCAAAATCAAAAGCAGCAAACCGGATAAAACTCCTAAAAAGTAAAGGTTCGAGAACATAAAAAACAAAGAAAAAAGCACCTTGTTTTGGCAATGATTGTAGAATGTAACGCTCGTTCGCATTTCAGAGATATGGCTCTCAGGTTTAGAAAATGGCAATTGGACGGTAGCCCTTCTATTTTTTATTTTTTTTTAACTAATTGCACTAAATTGCCCCCTCCAAATTTGTAACGTATGCTCTTTTAATATTTCCGACCCCTATGTGTGATTCTTAAATATCCTCGCAATGTGAATGTGTGATTTAAATAAATATCATGCACTTAAATGTGTCAATGATACGGGTTTTGATCCGAACCCACTCTATAAATGCGGGTCTAAGTTTTGACTCCAACTACTCAGGTCTGACCAGTTACTATTTGGGTCGGGTATAGTTTAGTCAAAACCTGATCCGGTTTGGACGTGACTCAATTATTTGTTTTCCGTAGTTTCTAACATGAGTATATAAGTTGTTGTTTTTTTACTATTTTGTTTGTCTGCATATAGATATTTTTGCATATTATTATTAAGAACTTGCTACGTTACCACTCAATTTGTATGTTAACAATTATTGGTTTATAAGTTTGATAAAAATTGCAATTTTAGGGTATAGTTTTAACATAAATATTATACGTTAGATTTACGGGTATTACCATGTGGGGTTGAAAAGCACAACGGGTCGAACTCGGGTATTGATTTCGAAATACCTAGCAGGTTCGGACCGGACTTGAGTTTTGATTATTGTAACCGGACTCGGGGCCGGATTTTAAGATACCAGGACCGAAACCCGTCCATTGACGGACTTACGTGCACTAGGCCTGCGAGGTTAAAAATATACCCCGTAGGTCGACTACGAGGTTTAAAGGCTTACCTCGTATTGGTCTTACAAGGTTCAAAGGCTTGTCTTGTAGTGGACCTACGAGGTAGCCGAAAACATTAAAAAAATTATGGTGGAGAAATCCAACAAATGATATTTTAGTCCAGTCAGAGTTTAAAATTTTTAAGAGACTACTCAACATATTCTGGGATTGTACCCACTTTATCTTGTCTATTAGATGAGTGCCAAATTTATCGCTTTTTGAGCTCATTTTTATGAAACTCCTTAAGGAACAATTGTGGTTTATAATTTCCATGTCTGGACTTTAATTTTGATCGGAATTTGCCAAGGCCAATTCTGCTTGCAACCCAACTTTCACCATTTCCCTTTTTTTTTAACTCGGTATATTTTTTCCTGTTCTACCCTGCTTCCTTTTCACTCTTCATTTCTTATCATTTCTCTGTTCAATCCTAAACCAAAAACTTCTCCTATCTTTAAACATCAATTTATGATTTTTCTCATAATTCGGAGCCCGGGACTCGTTAGAGGTTGGTTTCTTTCATAAATTCATTAAAACTTCGCCTAGAGCAACCATGTTTATGGGGATTTTCAAAACTAATCTTAAGTTTAAACATGAGTTGTGAAGACACCCACACAGGGCTCCAATGGGATTGTCTGAATACCTTTGTTTCTCTTTGTCATGAGTTTTTAATTTACAATTTTTCTCCATTTACCTCTTAGCCGTAGACAAACTAAGTGACTATAATCCATTTCAGTTGATGACGTATGAAGAAGAACAATATACGAGCGAATTCGAAGAAATTGCATTGGACCTATGATGTTAAAGCCTCGCTAATTCCCTTCTAAAGCGGTTAATGTGCTTCAATTGCTATGCTTTTTCAATTTAGTGCTATTAAATAGTAGACCTGCTAAAAGTCTCATTATTTTCCACAACGCCCGCTAAATCAGAGATATTTAACACCCTCTTTAGCAAATTTAATATAAAAAGGTTGATTTGACTAGTTCTTTTATAAACTAAATCAACAAATTTAGGCTATAAGTCTAAGTTTAAGTCCTAAGCACTGAAAATAAATTAGAACTGTATTTTATTCACAAGTCTGAACTACATGGATTATGATGTTCTTCGGGTTTTTTATACAGGAGCGAAAAATGTTTATTTTTTCTACATAAATAACATGGGAATGAAAATAAATCAACTTTGGAGATTTAATTTTATCTCCAATAAAGATTTTTACACCTCCGCTATTTTCCTATATATTCCCGTCATAGTTTTTTGCACGTACATCGCTATAAAATAGTAAAGCATTTTAACTGCATGGTATTGGACTACACTAACGAATACGATGTATAAAAGTACTATTTTGGCTTTTTAGTTTTAAATGTTGATTTTATAGGTTTTCTATCTTAAATTTGTTAAATGTAGTGTTGACCAAAAAATTTGTTGTGACACCCCACCTTTATACCCATACTATACAAGAGTATTACAAAGTTATACTATCAGATAATATGAAGAATGAGTTTATATGGGGTACACACGTGAATATTCACTTAGACTAACACCGGCACGTATTAAAACATCAAATAACTATCTCAGTTGTACGTACACAGTATCGGCACAAAGCTATAAACACATGTGCCTTATACAGTAAATAACAGAGAACATAGAGTCAGCTGCAACAATAGCATATAATATATAATAAATAATATAGTAGAGTCATGAGAGTACAACATAACTCAAAATGTCAAATATCTCAATATAATATGATGAATAAACAATATATATTTCAATGTCAAAATATATAGTGAATCAATGCCATATAAATATCATAAAACATCCTAATATATATCTCCTCTAAGCCCAATGAAATAAATGTTGGTCATGTCGTCCCTATACCTGAAATATCTTGGACCGACCCGAGTATTACATAAACAACACATGGGTCAGACTATGCCTAATCAAGTATAATAATAGGGGTAACAGTGTGTATACAAGAAATAACAATATAATATCACAACTAAACATACTCAAATCATCAAATGACATGTCAAAAAATGCATATAAATATAGTAATGTATATCTCAAATATATGTGTAATGTCATAAATAATCATCAAGGCATCACATTGCCCAAATATCTCAAATCCATATGAAACAATCAACTCTGCTATCAAAGATGCCATCGCCTATATAGAAACACATCAAATCAAAAATCATAGAATCAAGACAAATGGATGAATCATACATATCCAGAAATCAACATCAAATCCAAAAGTATCAATAAATGAGATCTCACCAAGTATATCAGGTTAGCAAGGAGCATTGCCTAAATATATCTCTCAATCTCAATAATAAACCATCATCACCAATATACTAAAAGTAGGATTGGCTGCCTATCAAATACTGAGAACCCACTATACATTGGATATGTTTCTCAAGTATAACCTCATCTCCTCATATAACATCTATCTACAAATATCGTGACGAGAAATGGTTATACGACAGACAAACGAAGTCCCAGGTAGAGCCATCTGTATAATAATATGCAGCACCTGGCCCACATCAATGCTATAGTGAGGTGTATCAGTCGTATATGCCAATCTACTATTCCGTTAACACCAAAAGGGAGACTGGTAGCACTAAGCATGCTCCAGAGATACTAAGTCTCTACATTCTTTAGTTACCTCACATTCATAGTGACATGCATCTACCGGTGTGCTCGTCAACATAAGGACGATCACACTAAGCGGAAGCACTAAGAAATATATAGGGTGTCATAGATCTAGGGAGCGACCCCACGATTAGGCCGTCAGGGTGTATGCTGGTCATTTGGTCCTCTCCAACAAACATAATAGGAGTACATCGTAATACTGGCATATAGAACCAATACACATAGACATGAAGTTATGGTCATCGTTAGGCATAAATCCATACTCGTTGAATATAGTCACAAAGCTATATATCACTACATATCACCTTACATTATCCGCTCTATTCCCATCATTTGAGTGTCATGTACTTACAATGAATAACCGAATAAATATCACAATAGCATCCCATGCCACTACGTGATACTCAAACGTTTATTCACTGCTAATAAACTACACTCAAACTATCAAGTATTCTGTATAACGAGTCCAAAGAATAACCAGAGAAATATTACCAAAAGTCTCATAGTAGACGGTATTATTACTCGGTTTATTCATATTTCTCGTCACATAGAATTATAATACAAAATCATATCAAATCATATAAAAGGATGTCATCACCGTATCATATCAAACTCATCAATCAAATCCATATCAATTATGAATCACTCATATAATTATTATTCAGTAAACAAGAAAAGAAATCAAAATAATAATATAAAAATAGATTATTCCAATAAATATAAAATATAAACAAATGAATACTTAATGATAAATCATTCACCACAAATAATTTTATATTATAAAATAATTACCAACATATGGATAATTAATTCATATTCCCAAAATTAATTAATTAATTATTTAAACTCAATATAGTTCAATATTTACAATAAATAACTAATTTCTTGGTCTTTTTGTATAAATAATCAATAAATAAAACTTTCACAAATAACATTTGAAACTCAATTCGTTCATTTTAAAACTACAAAATAGTTAGTAAATCTAGGATCTACATATTACATATAAAAATAAATTCATAATTTATTATAAACAAATACTATTTTAAATAATTATAAAACATCCAATTTAGTTTAATTTATTCATAACTAAATAAATACATCTTCAGAACTTGTATTATATAATAAAGTTTCACACTTCTATAAAATAACAATTAAGAACTATTATATTACAACTAAAATCACTTTATTATCTTATAAAACTTCTTTTTACACACACACACATATTATTTAATAAGTATATACTAGAGTTTGGATATATTTTAAAATGTAGATTACTAAACCTTGCTCATATAAATAGAGTTACAACCCCCCCCCCCCCACCCACACATACACACAAAAATAAATAAAACACGGAAATTAAATATTTGCTTCTACCAATACAACAAAGTTGAATAAGATATATTATAGCAGGAGTTTTGTAATAATAAAATAGTCAATATAACAAAGCTATAAACATGAAAAAGCATACTAAAACAAGGTCATGAACTCAAGATACACAGCAACAACCATGAAGCTTTAACATACGAAGACATGCACACACATAAATACTCACGCACATCCATGCACAGGTAATACACAACATCGCACACACATAATTTACACAGATATGCACACACAAACTCAACAGGCAACACACATACACACACTACATACATACATGAGCAAACCTGTACATAATAGCACTCCTCACGGACACACTCGTGCATCACACTACTCGCGCACGCACACACAACAGTATTTTCTCAATCCGGTAGCGTACATATACACACTTATCTTACACAAGACATAATCACACTCTCACATAAACACATGAACACACACTACAGCAACACACAAATGTGCACACACAAGCAGTCACATACACACCCATGAACACACACTCCCAATCACACACAAGCAACACCCAAGCCCCCACCACCGGTGCATCGATCATCACTGACTGGTCCACCGGTCGATTATTTCTTAGAGCTGTTAAGCTCCAGGTCATGCCCTTCTTGATCAACTTCGAACCATTGCGTCGCTTATCACCTCAATTTCCAAGCACACAAAAATATATTCAATTATCATTGAAATTCATACTTGTATACATACATACATACATAAATAAATAAATATATATATATGAAATAGTAGGATTAGGCATAGAATTATGAGTGGAAACACTCACATGTGTTATGCATTCATCTTCTTCTCCCCTCTTTAAACACGCACGCACACGCACATGCGCAGCTCACCATCGACACAACGAAACTTAATTCGTTCCTCACCATAGACGCACGTAGATACAAGGAACCACATTTTTAGTTCGGTAATTTAATTTGACTTATATATTTTCTTCTTGGATTTAGAAGTGGGAATGATTTTCAGGCTTTGAGTGTTGAGGAAGATGTAATATAACCGAAATGAAAATGAGTCAGCAAAGAAAAATCGAGAGAGGAAAATTCTAGAAATTGGATTTGGTTACTAGCTCTTAGGCTTGGACTTTAGAATATTTGGTTCGGGCCTAGAAGAAAGTAATAAGTAAATATATATAAATATTTATTTCCTTTACTTTTTAAACTAGATTCTATTTAATTTAAATATAAATTACATTTCAAAATTACTTCTTTTCCAAATCAACATTATAGTTCAAACACGTTACTTTTATAAAAATTTATTTTCAAATTTCAACTTATTTAAATCTAAATATCTTATTTTCACGAATTAAACTCTTTTATTAAATAATTACAAAACTAATATATCAAATAAATTTCCAAATTCTATTTAATTAAATAACTATTATTAACTCTAATTAATAATTACTTAAAAATCGGGTTGTTACAGACTTCCCCCTTAACAAAAATGCATCCTCGTAATTTCTCATAAGAAAAATCTATAAAAAAACCAGTTATACTAAATTTACCCATGTCATATAATTTTTTTAAATTCCAAACATTTATTAAAAGTAAAAATTAATTTTCAAATTACAGAATACTTTATCTAGACAATTCACATTTCAATCATTAAATAATAATTTTCCAAGATTTCATTTTATTTACTCCAAATTCAAATTTTTCCATCAAATATCTTTAAATAATTTTAACAAAAACCAAAATTTTACCAACCAAATTACTATTACAATATTCTATTCCCTATTTAGTGAAATATTCTTTAATATATTGTTTAAGTTCAAACATTCGATTATAACATAATTTATTTCAAAATTTATTTTTCTAAAGTTTTCATAAGTTTTAAATATATTCTTAAATATTCTGTTTTTTTAAGGAGGGAAGTTGTAAATTTTCTTTACAAAATTTAGCACTTTAAAACTAAGTTTATATTTCTTGTCAAAATAATTTTCAATTTAAATAACCTATTAAATTTCATAAACTTTTCACTTCCCAAGATACTTTATTATCAATAAATTTCTTTCACATCCAAAAGCAAAATTATCAAAACCCATGCTTTAATAAATTTCAAAGTCAAACCAAATCAGATATTTATCTCTAAATCATTTAGTAATACACATAACTACATAGAAATTGTTCATTTTCATGAAAATACTTAATAATAATAATCTTTAAAATAATTTACATTTCTAGATTTTCTCTTTTCTAACTTTCTAATCTATTTTAATTTTTATAACTTCACCACTCTCATTTATACACTTTAGATCATCTATTGCATCATATTTTAGCAATTCAAAATTTTATTTAAACTTCATTCATTTACACATAAATATTACATACATTCATTAATGAATCTTCACTTTTATCAACCTTTAGTAATTTCAAAATAATTTCAATCTGTCTTTAAACACAGACAAATTTAAAAATTGAATTCAGTACCAGCAAATTCAAATTGTCAAACAAACATAAGAAACTGAAATAAATGTACTTAGTAGAAACTGATAAATAGATTTCCGCTGTGCACTCTGATCAAAATCAAGTGAAAACTCAATTGCACGCTATCAAATCAAACTCCATAGTACAATACAAAACCATCCAAATCATAAATACAAACACTGCTAGTTGGACCAACTCCTTTCTTCCTTGCTACTCCAACCATTTTATACTTCATACTAGAAGAAAAGAAGTTAATTATATATTTAAATATATATATTTGTAAAACCACAAATACATCCCCTAATGATTACCCCGGTAATCATCCTATACATACACACACACACTATCCCTTAATATAGGGAATTCCTAACACACCAAAGGGTCATGGACTCTAACTCTCATCTAAGGTCACGACTCGTGTCTTTTATATACAATGTATTGTTCTGAAGCTGCTCTGATACCAATTTGTGACATCCCACCTCTATACTCATGCTATCTAAGAGTATTACCGAGTAATACTACCAGATAATATGGAGAATGATGCTATATATGGTACACATGTGAATATTCCCTTGGACTAACACTGGTACGTATTAAAATATCAAATAACTATCTCACCTATACGTACACAGTATCGGTACAAAGCAATAAACATATGTGCCTCCAAGACAGAAAATACATAATATACAGTAAATAACAAAGAACAAAGAATCAGACGTAGTGATAACATATAATATATAATAAGTAATACAATATAGTCATAAGAGTACAACACAACTCAAAATGTAAAATATATTAATATAATGTGATGAATAAACAATATAAATTTCAGTGTCAAAATATACAGTGAATCAATGTCATATAAATATCACGAAACATCCTAATATATATCTCCTTTAAGTCCAATGAAATAAATGCTGGCCATGTCCTCCCTGTATCTGAAATGTCTCGGACTGACCTGAGTATTATCTAAATATCACATGGGTCATACTATGTCTAATCAAGTATAATAATAGGGGTAACAATGTGTACAAGAAATAACAATATAATGTCATAACCAAAGATACTCAAATCATAAGACAATATGTCAAAAAAGGCATATAAATATAGTAATGTATATCTCAAATATATGTATAATGCTATAAATAATCATAAGGCATCGCATTGCCAAAATATCCTAGACCTATATGAAGCAATCAACTCTGCTACTAGAAGATGTCATCACCCATATAGAAACACATCAAATCAGAAATTATAGAATCGACACAAATGGGTGAATCATACATATCTGGAAATCAACATCAAATTCCGAAATAGCAATAAATGATATGTTACCAAGCATATTAGGCTAACATAGAGCATTGATATATCTCTCAATCTCAAAAAATAAAACATCATCATCAATATACTTAAAATAGGATAAGTTGTCTATCAAATATTGAGACTCCATAATACACTGGATATGTATCTTAGGTATAATCTCATCTCCTCATATAACATCTATCTGTAAATATCATGATGGGAAATGACTGTACGATAGACACGAAGTCCCAATTAGAGCCATCTATATAATAATATGCAACACCTAGCCCACATCAATGTTATAGTGGGGTGTATCAATCACATATGCCAATCTACTACTCCGTCGGTACAAGAAGGGAGACTGATAGCACTAAGCAAGCTCTAGAGGCACTATGTCTCTTCATTCTTTAGTTAGCTTACAGTTATCCTGATATGCATCCACCGATGTGCTTGTTAATACAAGGAATCTTAAGTCATGTTACTACAAATGCCCCTATAGGTAACAGACTAATGGCCTATGTGACATAGGGATACAAATGCCCTTATAGGTAATAGATTGCTAGCCTAGGTGACATAGGGACGATCGCACTAAGTGGAAAAACTAAGCTATAACACTAAGCAATATATATAGGGTGTTACAGATTTGGGGAGCGACCACACGATCAGGCCGCCAGGGTGGAGACTGGCCATCTGGTCCTCTCCAACAAATATAATAAGAGTACATCGTAATACTGGCATATAGAACCAATACACATAGACACAAAATGTAACGTTTTCGATTTTTCGTCGCTCGAAAATCGACATCAATACGTCCACTGTATCGACTACCGAGCCATCGAATGCCGGAAAACCGAATTCTTAGGGTTTAAGAAAGAAGAGGTAGAAGAAAAGATAGAAGAAAAGAAAGAAAATAAACAGAAAACACAGAAACAATATCAGAATCTCACATTCGCAGCGGAACAACTTATAATAGATAAATGAATAATCTTTAAACAAAGAACTATATCATTTCATACATTACATCATCATAAGAGTTTACAACAACAATACAACACTGGACAGTTATATAAACTTGTCCTCATACAGAATACATAGCGGAATAAATAATATCATATACAAGTGGTACGTCTCGCCATCCAGCTCGCCACTAAGCTCCACAGCATCCCGAATCCAGAATGACCTGATAACCTGACTCTAGACTGCCGAAATTGGTGGGCACCCAGAGTTTAGGAAGGAAACAATAAACTCCAGGTCAGTCATGGTGACTGGTGTGAGAACTAAAACAGTTTATCTTTAAAACAACAACAACAAAGGAAGTGGAAAATATCCGCAATGCTTTTGGAAAATGAAACTACCATAAGACCTCCCGCCACACACACAATGCAAACGCAGAATTGGAGGAGATTTCTTCTTATGATAGTCAAAGATGCTTACTACGCAAAATCAAATCCTTTTTGATATTATTATTAGTGCATAGTGTAGAAAACATTTCGAAAGTATAATATAAATCTTAGCCAGCATAGGCATTTCGCACTTATGCCTACTATAGCTACCATCCAAACAGTGGGGCGCCACCATAAGTGAATGATAGGTTCTACAACTAAAACCGTACAAGTCTCGTATTGTTTCTTTGGATTTCCAACAAATGGTCAGGCCAAGGAACTTCCCATTGCCACATAGGTACGCCTCTGGAAAGACGACCCGAGAACCTAACCGGATCTCTGCCAACACAAGGCCGGGTTACCCCTAACTGGGTAACTACTGACACGAATATGTCATCCCCCGATCGTAACCGATCCATATCCGAGGATCCTCGATTTCCAACAACCACAAAGTAATAAATTTGCAGCAACAACATAGGTTAAATATCTGGGCTCCATACCATGATACCACCTTTGTAACGACCCGTATTTTTAACACTTTAAAAATACGAATTAAAATGAAAATTTTGATAAAAATCCGAAGGAAATAAAATTTTGTGTTGTTAAATGTGAATTACAAGTTAAAATACAAAACTGAATTCTGAAATAACTAATTTGTAAATTAAATATGGATGTTAACTTGTAGTGAATGTAAATAATGAATTGAATTTGATTGTAAACCAAATTGGTTATGATTGTAAACAAAGAATAAATAAAATGGTAGATTTAATAATGGAATTTTATGTTACTGAAACTAATATAAATAAATGTAACTTAATATTACAGTTGACTGAAAGCAGATAATAACTGAAACTGTAATTCGATAAAGATGTTAACTTGTAATTGAACGTAAGTAAAGATTTAAATTTGAACGTAACAAGTAATTGAATTGAATTGAATTTTATTGTAAACAACGAAATAAATAAAATGTTACATTTAATATTGAAGTTATAATATGGAAATCAACGTAAATGAATGTAATTTAATATTACTGTGAATTTAAATAAGATGATAGCTGAAGAAAATGAAAGTAAATGAATTATAAACTATTGATAATAATGTATAAGTAAATGGTTGATTCAATAATGAAAGTGTAAATCGAAATAAAAGAATTCATTTGGAATTAAATAACTTGAATTTGAATTACAATATAATTGAACGCTGAATCTAATATAATCTTTTATATTGGATTTATAATGGAAAACTGCATTGTAAAAGATTGTTAATTACTGTGAAATTAAAAATGGGATTTGTGAACAATTGAAATTTGATTTAAAAGTTAATAATTTAAAATTGAGAATTTTATATTGAAATTAAACAGTCGAATAATTTATTTTTCGAATATTGGATTTAATTAGACAATTAAATCGATAATTTAATAAGTTAAATTTCAGAAATAATTGAAAATCAAGTTGAATATGATTGAAAATGATTTGTAAAATTTTATCTTATCATATTGGAGTTATAGTAATGTTATAGAACTTTTAAAATTGAATTTAAAGTTAATTTGTGAAAATTAAATATTTTAATATTTAATTATCGACTGAAAAATAGCCATTTTTCGAACAGTCTCAGAATTGAACGAAACTAGTTCCATTGGATCCGTAATAGTTTGTTATTATCGGATTTCAATTTTCGTAGCAATTGGAGTTATCAATTGACTGTGGCAGCTCGAAACGCATCGAAATCGTTTTAATTTTAATTCGGCGAGTTAAAATAGTCATTTTTCAAAAATTCTCGGAATTCGACGAAACCAATTTCATCGGATCCGTAATGTGATATTATTGTATGGTTTCAAATTTCGTGTCAATTGGATGTACCATTTGTCCGGGGCAAGCCAAAACGCATCGAAATCGGTTTGAATCGGTTTAATTTAAAATCGATCGTTTTTCTCCGTAACTCGCACAGATGACCGAATTAGCCTCCGAAACACATTTCATTGCGTTCGGAACGTGGGGTAAACCTTAGAAACGCCAGCCGGCACGCTTCGTTTGGAGTTCGGAAAATTTTCGATGAATAGTGTTTTGCCATTTTTCTATATAAGGACCTCACATCTTCAATTTGCAAACAAAAGCCCAAAACCCTAATCCAAATAGCTCCAGCCGCCACTTGCTCTTTCAATGGCCAGAAATGTGCCTTCTTCTACCTCGATTATCCCTCAATTCGTAAACATTTGGCCGAAGTCATCAACTAGAAAAATGTAGAGCTCGATGAGAGCTAGCAGATCAACGGTGGAGATCGGGATTGGAGCTTCGTAGTGATCTCTAGGGGGCTGCGTTTGGGGTCAGGTTGGGCACTTTTTCCCAGGCCATGGGTTGGCCGAGCTGGTCATGGTGGCAGGCGTGGGTAGGGGAGGCTACTAGCTTCGATTTGAGGGTGGTTTGATGGGTTTCAGGCGATCGAGGAGGCGGTGGTTCAAAACCCTAAAGAACGGCAATGGGTTTCTTTAGAAACCTGAAAGAGAACGTGATATTCACGTTGGGGAAGATGATGAAGGGGGCGGTCCAGATCTGGTGTTGGAGAGAGGGATGGCTGAGATCAAATCTAGGTTTAGAATTTGTAAATATATATATATATATATATATATATATATATATATATATTTAAATTCATGTAAACTTTAAAATAGCATAACTTTTTCATACTGGGTCCGATTGGAACGAAACTTTTTGCGTTGCGATCGTAATGACGAGAGCTTCAAAATGAAACGGGTTTGGATGGATTTGGAGACGGTGGAAATTTGGGCTAAAGTTGGGCGTCGTCCAGTTTTAGTTCCAAACCGGAACGTCTCGGCGACAACAGAAAATCAAGGTGAGTGTTTTATAACGCTCACAACGTACTAAATATCTTTATGCTAGTTAAATTTGACATTATGTAGTGTTACGATTTTATTTGTCGCTATTTGATAAAATTTAATTGTCATATAGATTGTCATCGAATTTAATGTTAGAAATTAAAATTTGACAGTCAAATTGAAATTAAAATTTAATTGCGATTAAATTACCTGATATTGATAACTATGAAATTGCTGTGAATTGTATTGTCTATTGGATGATTTATTTCGATGGATGATATTGGTTGATATTTAATTATTTGGATGTTTATTTGCTTATATATATCATGTGATACATATGACCCTGTGATCGGTTAAGTGATATATATTCATCCCTAACATTTAACTGAAATAAATAATCACTTGGCCATAGGATAGAAAATTATATACGGACACCGGGTTGGCTAAATTAATTGATTTTAAAAGTTGTTTTGAAATTATTTAAATGAATTGATTTTAAGAATAAAATCCAAATTATGGAAATTGAATTATTTTGAATTGGAGCTTGAAATGTTGGAATTTAAACTTGATAAACAAAATTGTTTAATTAATCGAGGTTTAGTTTTTTTAATTAAAAATTGAAATACGGCATAAATTTTCGGAAGTTGATTTGTTTTAAAGATTGGACTTTTATTCGAACTTTGAATATTTCTAAGAAAATTTATATGAAATTATATTTCAGGTTTGAGTTTAGAATTGAAATTTGGATTCAAAAAAAAAAATTGGTATTGAAAGTAAATTTGATTTAATGTTTAAACCGATATTTTGAAATTGGATTTGGAATTGAAATTGGAAATTAATTTGAAATTGGAATTTAAATTAATTTGGAATTGAAATTTAAATTCATTTGGAATTGGGATTGGAATTGGAAATTAATTTGAAATTGGAAATTGAAAGTGAACGGGATTTGTTTATTGGGATCGAAATTTATATGGAATCAAAATTTATTCGAGTTGAAATCGGAATTGAATCGATTAAATCGAAATGGAAATTAGAATTGATTTGGGTAGGAAATTGGGAAGTTGACCGGTTTGACTTTGGAATTGTTTTAATGAATATTTTAGTATGAATGATTTAAAATCTATATTCTTTAAATATTGAAATTATTTTGATTTTCAAACTGTTTTACTATATAAACCATTTTTATATTCAAATTATTTTCGATTAAACTATTTAAATATTTTCTATTAAACTATTTTTAACTATTTAAATATTTTCTATTAAACTACTTTAACTATTTTAATTATTTAAACTACTTTTAAACTACTTAAAACTATTTTCTAAAATTTTCAAGCTGGTAAATAAGGTGAATTGTTTATGTTTAAATCTCGAATTTAAATACGAATTGGGTTAAATGAAGTTGCAACCTAAATTGAAATTCGAAATGATTTTGAAAACGAAATGATTTTGAAATGAAATCGTATACTTTGAGTAGATATGATGATTTTGAAATGGCTTTTATTTTTGAAGCGAATATGATATTTTTGATAATCAATTATGAATTGATTTTGAAAATGTAAATGAGCCATCGGTGTAGTAATACGTAGTTATTAAAGAGACCGGGATCGGATATGGACATACTCTCTGTCGATATCGAAAACCACTTTAATAACTAGTATACGCGGAGTGTTGATCCAGAACGAAGTGGATGGTTTGATGAACGCGTTGATTGAAGAAAGAGAACGATATTGGATGACCCCTGACATGACTAAAATAGGAGCCGCGCCGGGCCATTGAGGTTCGCCACCTCTAGCGGACACACTTCTTCGATACCATGTCTATTACATTTGTGATTCGATTTGGGTGCACCCCTTGATTTGGGAGTGTTGTTTCGCGGTGTTGGGGTAGTAGCTGCTATGCCCAACATCAGTCCGGATCACGCAACTACTAGTATCCTAGTTGGTATCGCCTCATGTACCTTGTCATACTGATTATCCTATTCGCGACCACTACGTTTTTGTTTGTACCTTTAGTATATGGATTGCTCTCTGGTGACTTCCGGTTTTGGGGAAACTACGGTCTTGTATATGCTCTTGGGAATAAAAATGTGTTAAGGGTGGAATGGGCCATGGCTTAACGCTAGTTTGATATTTTACTTTATGATAGACATTATTGTATATAGCGTATTGTACTACATAGTAGATAGTTTAACGGATCCTTAAGAGATGGAAAAATCCCGTAACATCACTTGAGTTATTGCACGCACGTTGACACTGGATAGGAGATGTTAAACCCCGTAAACATCTCTGACGCCGTTACACTCGTATTTATTTACGATTGATTTAACTTACATAAGGATGTTTTAGTCCTGACTCGAGTGTTTTGTCTTTTCATTACGCTCGGGTCAGTCCTGAGTTTTTCAGATTTTTGAAGATCTATTCTGGAGGACGAAGACGAAGATTTGGTATACTATTACTATTATTATCTTTGCATCATGCTGTCTGCTGCATTATTTTATTTGTTCTGTTGTATATGTATAACTCTGATAAATGTTGTATAAATGATAATCAAAAGTATATTAAACAGCTTCGTGAACTGTTTATTTGATTATTATATTTTATCTTTCCGCTGCGAGATTCTGTGATTGTTTCTTGTTTCTTTTCTCTTCTTTCTTTTACCCCATTAACCATCCGCCCTTTTGAATGGTTTGGAATCGGCATGTGTGTTTGATTTGTCGATTTAAACTGTCCAAAAAGGCGGGTCGTTATAACCTCTATCCAGAAGGAATGACATACACTAAAGGGGCGCTACCCCCTAATAACCTTGCTGCATCCTTCCTGTTTTGACCATTTCCGGGGTGTGAGGTCCGACGAAGTCTCGTCCACAAAGCTACGCTTTGGTACAAAGCCATGCTTTGGGTCAAACAAATGATCAAAGTAATGATCACAAAGATAAATGATCAAACAATGATCATTACACAGCAACACTCAGCATGCCACGTTACCAAATTGGGAATATATCGCTAGTAACCTTCAACTACATAACCTCTGAGCTCGTACGTCTCAGAGAAGGGTGTTAAGCTAAGAGAATAAATTCTTCGCCACCAACAGATATGTATTTGAAAGAAACCAGCTTTATATCTCAATTTGTAACGTCAGACATACAACCATACAAGTCTGTTCCGGGATCGAACAGAACCGAAGGCACTTCTCACGAAGCCCTTGCAAATCCGGATAATTTTCTAATCACGTCCGGACTTCCCATCACTAAGGGTGATAAAACCTCTATATCGGAGATCAGCCGATGCAGAGTAACTCGACGGTAATCCTTCCGTTTTCAAAAATATCTGGTCTTCAACACCGGTCGTCAAATGCAATCCATTACGACGTATCACATATTCGGAATGGGTTATACGACCCAAAGGTCCTTTCCCGGCTAACCCGAATAGTGAGCGCTTATTCAAAAATAAGTGTGGCATTCAAATTTAAGCAAATCAAAACAAATACCCATTCAAGGTAATTATTGATAGTCGGTTATTTAACTATCAATAGGTCTGCACAGCATCATCAGATTCCAAATAATTTTCCAAATAATTTATTTTTTCCAAAAATATCTTTACAAGATATATAATTTTCCACACTTCAACCATTTGAAAACAAATTTCAATTATTCACTTTCAATTTATCTTTACAAAGATAAATTCTCCAAAACTTTCATTTCATATTGGAAAAACATTTCCATACTTATTTAATAATAAGTAATTCACAAATCTATTTATTCTCAACACTTGGAAAATATTCGATATACTTAAATCAAAATTAAGTATATATTTCATTCTTTAAGGAAATCTTTCTCTTAAACACATTTATTTGGGTCAAAACGAATGTTGCGTAAAACATCGTTACGACGACCCAAAATCACTAGTATAGGGATTCGAAATTAAGATAGATATATAAATCCCAATATAATAAAACATTTCCTTTCGGAAACCATTTACTATAACAACAGTGTTATAGTCCACCATTTCCTTATTTCTCGAAACGTCTATTTCAACAATGAATGTTGAAATCTATGTTTTTGATACTTAATACATTTTAAAACATCTTTTAAAACAATTACTTCATTTCGTAATATCACTTCTCCAAAACATATCCATTTTATTTAATAATATATTCACTGTCCAAAATCGTGAATATACTTCGTTAACACATTTAACGTTTCTACACATTTTACTTAAAAGATTATCCACTGTCCAAAATCGTGAATAAAATTCCCAACCAAACTCTTATTATTACAACATTTAACTTAAAGGATAATTCGTTGTCCAAAATCACGAATATATCTCCTTTATTAAACTTCAATGTTTAATTTATCAAATTCAATTGATTTCGAATTTACAAACAATGTTTATAAATTCCATTTCTATTTATAACACTCCGATTTATAAATCCCTTTATTATCCAATTCAATTTATATAACTCAATTATATACCGGAAGTCCATATTGTAAGTTAAGAACTTAAAATCCATTTATTTACAAAATCGTTCTTTTAAAACTTCACAAATTTTAAATCTTATTACTTATAAGATTTTATTTATAACCTTATTTTCAACATTAACAGAACTCCTTTTAGAATTCCGTTATTTCGATTTATAAAATATATATTTTATAAATCTCATCTATAAACCATTTGTCTTTATTCAAAAATCTCAATTAAAATGTCAAATCCAATTTATAAGTTAATTACTCATAAATCTTTTATTTTACAACATCTATTCATTTTATAACTTCACAATTTATAAGTCTATAAATTTCGTTCACTTATGAAATCCATTTTTTCCATTTTAACACTTATAAAAACTCGTTTTATAATTCCAGTATTCTTAATTTATAAAATATCAATTTTGTACATCTTTTATATAAATCGTTCATATAATTCAAAAATCCCAATTTAAAATCAAAATCGTTATTTTTAAACTTCAAAAATGGATCCGATGATGCAATAGCACCAAATCATCAATCACGACAATCAAACATCATATATCAAATCAACAAATATCACAATATTTGTAATCAAATAAATATTGGTGAGGAATCCAGTTGGATCCCTCCAACCTGCTTCTCTGCATCCACAGATGTTAGCACAATACCAATTCCGCTCCAGTACGGAATATCGTGGTATATGGAATTTATAAATATTATCCGCTATTATGCGGCGCAATAGGGTCTCATCCGCTATACAATGCGGGAAATCAACTCCAATATATACATATTCCAATATATATATTGCTATATACATAAATATTACCAATTCCACTTCAATGTGAAATTATCGCGGTATATGTTTTTAATAAATAACCTCCGCTTAATAACGGCGTATAATGTCTATTTCAACACAACAGATATTAATTTAACATCCAATCACACAATCAACAATTTTAAATCTAACTATTTAAAATTTAAATCGAAACAGATTCGATTGAGTGAGAAGTTCTCACCTCGAATTTACGATAACAATTTGTAGCGTTTTATTTCGAATAAAATTAAACACGCGTTTAATTTTACCCAAAATTTTCACTGACTCCAATTGATTCCAATCCAGCTCCATCGCAAAGAGCTCAACCATACGATTCCAACGCAACTGGTTTCGCGCGTTTTCGACCTCGTATGGACAAGTTACAGCATTTAGAAGTTTATACGAATTATAAATATAAATATTTACAATTTTCTTTTATTTATTTTTTCAACCTAGTCTCTGGGCCGTTGATTTTCTTGAACGAGATCAGGCCACTCACGCACGTTCTTCCCCAGGTAAACAACATTGCGTTCGAACCCATCACATAACGAAACCCTAGATTGCCGAGCCCATCTCATCGATTTCCAGGATGATCAACAAACACCACGTCGTAGCCCTCGCTCTAGTGCACCACCGCCCCAACCACGGTCGAACTCGGTGGTCCCCACGCGTGCGAAAACGTGCATGAAGTCGCGGCCTTCAAACAGAAATTCTCGCCTTATCTTTGCACAAAAACCCATCACAACCGTTGAATATATAGTTCTTGTTGTTGCCTATAATATTGTAGTTAAAAGTTTTCCGAATTGAAGTATGGATTTGAAGAATTTGAAGGGGGAAGAAGAACGATTTTTAGCCTTTGATAATAGGGGAGGTGGCGGCTCTGAATTAGGGTTAGGGTTTCTTTGGTTTTGTGAAAAATGGAAATACTCAAGTCCTTTTATAGAAATTTTACCAAAAACACTATTCACCCAAAATTTTCCGAACTCCAAACGAAGCGTGCCGGCTGGCGTTTCTAAGGTTTACCCCGTGTTCCGGACACAATGGAATAGGTTTCGGAGGCTAATTCGGTCATCTGTGTGAGTTACGGAATTAAACGATCAAATTTAAATCAAATCGATTTAAACCGATTTCGATACGTTTGGAGCTGCCACGGTCAAACGACAACTCCGATTTCTACGAAAATTGAAATCCGATAATAACAAACTATTACGGATCCAATGGAACTAGTTTCGTCCAATTCTGAGACTGTTCCAAAAATGGCTAATTTCACTAGTCGATTAAATATTAAAATATTCAATTTTCACAATTTAACTCTAAATTCAATTTTAAAAGTTCTATAACATCACTATAACTTCAATATGATTTAATATAACTTTATAAATCATTTTTAATCACATTAAATCCAGATTTCAATTATTTCTGGAATTTCAACTATTAAATTATCGATTTAATTACCCAATTAAATCCAGTTATTCAAAAAATAAATTTTTTGACTTATTAATTTTACTTATTAATATTTAAAATCAATTAAATATATGGATTTTAATTGACAGAAATTCTGGGTCGTTACACAAAGTTATGGTCATTGTTAGGCACAAAGCCATACTCGTTGAATATAGGCACAATGCCATGTATCACTATGTATCACCTTACACTATTCACTCTATTCGCGTTACGTGAGTGTCTTCTACTTACAATAAATAACCGAATAAATATCACAACAGCATCCCATGCCACCGGGTGATAATCAAACCTCTACTCACTTCTCATAAACTACAATCAAACTATCCAGTATTCTGTATAACGAGTCCAAAGAATAACAGAGAAAATATTACCGAAAGTCCCATACCATACGGTATTATAACTCTGTTTATTCAGATTTCTCATCAAATAGAATTATAATACAAAATCACATCAAATCATATAAAAGGATGTCATCACCGTATCATATCAAAATCATTAATCAAGTCCATATCAACAGTGAATCACTTATTATAATTATTATTCAGTAAACAAGAAAAGAAATCAGAATAGTAAAATAAAACTAGATTATTCCAATAAACATAAAATAAAAAAATCAACACTTAATAATAAATCATTCATAACATATAATTTTATATTATAACATAATTACCAAAGATGGATAATAAATTCATATTCCCAAAATTAATTAAATTATTATTTAAACTCAATATAGTTCAATATTTACAATAAATAACTAATTTCTCGGTCTTTTTGTATAAATAATCAATAAATAAAACTTTCACAAATAGCATTTGAACTCAATTCTTTCATTTTAAAAATCCAAAGTAGTTAGTAAATCTAAAATCTAAATATTACATATAAAATTTTAATTCATAATTTATTATAACCAAATACTATTTTAAATAATTATAAAACATCCAATTTAATTTATTCATAACCAAATAAATACATCTTCAAAACTTGTATTATATAATAAAGTTTCACACTTATATAAGAAACAAATAAGAACTATTAAATAATATTATTAAATCACTTTATTATCTTATAAAACTTCTATTTACATTTATATATATATATATATTATTTAATAAGTATATACTAGAGTTTGGATATATTTGATTTATTTTAAATGTAAAGATATATGTATTTTAAAATATAGATTACTAAAACTTGCTTATATAAATAAGGTTGCGCACCCACACACAAAAGAAATAACACACAATAATTAAATATTTACTTCTATCAATACAACAAAGTTGAACATGATATGTTATAACATGAGTTTTGTGACAATAAAATAATTAATATAATAAAGCTTTAAACATGAAAAAGCACACTAAAACAAGGTCATGAACTCAAGATACTCAAAAGCAACCATAAAGCTTTAACATATGAAGACATACGCACACACAAATACTCACGCACATCTACGCACAGGCAATACACAACATCACACACATATATGTACACAGAGATGCACACACGCAAACTCAACATGCAGCGCACGCGCACACACACTCTACATACATACACAAGCAAACTAGTACACAACATCACTCCCCACACACATACTCGCACATCACACTAGTCACACACATGCACACACAACATTATTCACTCAACCCAGTAGCGCGCACACACTCACCTCACACAAGACACAGTCATACAAACACATGAACACACACTGCAACAGCACACAAATGTGCATACACAAGCATTCACATACTCACCCATGAACACACGCTCCCAATCGCACACAAGCAGCGCCCAAGCCCCCACCACCGGTGCACCGGTCATCATTGACCGGTCCATTGGTCAATTATTGCTTGAAGCGATAAAGCTCCAGGCCGTGCCTTCCCTGATCAACTTCGAACCTTTACGTCGCTTATTACCTCAATTTCCAAGCACACAATAATATATTCAATTATCATTGCAATTCATACCTATGTGTATGTGTATGAAATTGAAGGATTAGGCGTAGAATTATGAGTGGAAACACTTACCTATGTTATGCGTTGATCTTCTTCTTCCCTCTTAAAACAGCATGCATACGCACAGCTCACCATTGACACAATGAAACTCAATTTGTTCCTCACCGTAGACGCACCTAGATACAAGGAACCATATGTTCAAGTTTGATAATTTAATTTAACTTATGTAATTTTTTCTTAGATTTAGAAGTGGGAATGATTTTCAGGCTTTGAGTGTTGAGGAACATGTAATATACCCGAAATGAAAATGAGGCAACAAAGAAAAATCGGGAGAGGTTTTGGAAATTGGATTTGGTTACTAGTTCTTGGGCTTGAACTTAAGAATATCTAGTTTGGGCCTAAAAGATAGTAATAAGTAAATATATATAAATTTTTATTTTCTTTTACTTTTTAAACTAGATTATATTTAATTTAAATATAAATTGCATTTTAAAATTACTTCTTTTCTAAATCAACATTATGTTTCAAACACATCAATATTATTAAATTTTATTTTCACATTTCAGTTATAAATTTAAATATCTTGTTTTCACGAATTAAACTATTTTATTAAATAATTAGAAAACCAATATATCAAATAAATTTTCAGATTCCATTTAATTAATTAAATTACTATTATTAACTCTAATTAATAATTGCTTAAAAGTCGGGTTGTTTAAGACTTCTCCCCTTAATAAAATTACGTCCTCACAATTTCCCATAAGGAAAATCTATAACAAACCAATTATACTAAATTTACTCATATCATATAAATTTCATTTTTTAAGTATAACCATTTATCAAAAGCAAAAATTACTTTTCAAATTTACAGAATACTTTATTTAAACAATTCACTTTTCAATTATTAAAAAAAAATTATTTTCCAAGTTTCATTTTATTTACTCCAAATTCAAAGTTTTCGATCAAATAACTTTAAATGATTTTAACAAAAACCACAATTTTACCAACCAAATTACTATTAAAATATTCTTTTCTCTATTTAGTGAAATATTCTTTAATATATTGTTTAAGTTAAAACATCTCATTATAACAAAATTTATTTCAAATTCTATTTTTCTAAAGTTTTCATAAGTTTTAAATATATTCTTTAATATTTTGTTTTTTTAAAGAGGGAAGTTTTAAATTTTATTCACAAAATTTAATTTTAAAACTAAGTCTATATTTCTTATCAAAATAATTTTCAATTTAAATAACCCATTAAATTGTATAAACTTTTCACTTCCAAAAATACTTTATTACCAAGAAATTTCTTTCACATCTAAAAGCAAAATTATCAAAATCCATGCCATAATAAATTTCAAAACTAAACCAAATCAGATTTTTATCTCTAAATCATTTAGTAATACATATAGCTATAGACAAATTTTTCATTTTTCACGAAAGAACTTAAAAATAATAATCTTTAAAATAATTTACATTTCCATATTTTCTCTTTTCTAACTTTCTAATCTATTTTAATTTTTATAACTTCACTACTCTTATTTATACACTTTAGATCATCCATTGCATCATATTTTAGTATTTCAAAATATTAATTAAACTTCTTTCATTTGTACAAAAATATTACATACGTTCATTAATGAATCTTTACTTTTATCAACCTTTAGTGATTTCAAACTAATTTCAAACTGCCTTTAAACGCACACAAATTTCAAAAATAAATTCAATACCAGCAAATTCAAATTGTCAAACAAGCATAAGAAATCGAAACAGATATACTCAGCGGAAACTAATAAATAGATTTTCCGCTACGCACTCTATTCATAACCAAATCAAAACTCAACTGCACACTATCAAACCAAACTCCACAATACAATACGAAACCATCCAAATCATAAATACGGATACTACTGGTTGGACTATCTCCTTTCATCCTTGCTACTCCAACCATTTTATATTTTATACTAGAAAGAAAAGAAATTAACTATACATTTAAATACTTATATTTGTAAAACCACAAATACTTCTCGTGAATCATCCTACATGCACGCTTTCTCTTAATATAGGGAATTCCTAACACACCCAAGGGTCAATGACTCTAATTGTCATCTAAGGTCATACTCGTGTCTCTTATATACGATGTATTGTTCTAAACCTACTATAATACCAATTTGTGACATCCCACCTCTATACCCATACTATCCTAGAGTATTACAGAGTGACACTGTTAGATAATACGAAGAGCAAGGCTATATGTGGTACACACGTGAATTTCCTTTAGACTAACACCGGTACATGTTAAAACATCAAATAACTATCCAACCTATACCTATGCAGTACAGTACAAAGCAATAAACACGTGTGCCTCCAGGATAGAACTATACATAATATATAGTAATAACAAAGAACACATAATCGGTCACATCGATTACATATAACATATAATAAATAATACAACAGAGTCATAAGAATACAACATAATTTAAAATATCAAATATCTTAATATAATGTGATGAATAAACAATATACATTTCATTGTCAAAATATACAGTGAATCAATGTCATATAAATATCATAAAACATCCTAATATATATCTCATCTAAGCCCAATGAAATAAATGTTGGTCATGTCGCCCCTATACCTGTAATGTCTCGTACTGACCCGAGTATTACGTAAATAACACACGAATCAGGCTATGTCTAATCTAGTATAATAATCGAGGTAATAGTGTGTGTACAAGAAATAACAATATAATATCATAACTAAAGATACACAAATCATCATATGACATGCCAAAAAATGCATATAAATATAGTAATGTATATCTCAAATACATGTATAATGTCATAAATAATCATCAAGGTGTCACATTGCCCAAATATCTCAAATTCATATGAAACAATCAACTTTGCTATTAAAAAATGTCATCACCCATATAAAAACACATCAAATTAGAAATCACCGAATCAACACAACTGGATGAATCATACATATCCAGAAATCAACATCAAATCTAGAAATAAAATAAATGAGATGTCACCCTGTACATCAGGCTAGCATGGAGCATTTCCTAAATATATATACTCAATCTCAATAAATAAAACATCATCATCAATGTACTTAAAATTGAATAGACTGCCTATCAAATACTGAGAATCCATTATACACTGGATATGTATCTCAAGTATAATCTCATCTCCTCATATAACAACTATCTACAAATATCATGATGGGAAATAGTTGTACGACAGACACAAAGTCCCAAATAGAGCCATCTATATAATAATATGCGGTACTAGCCCACATCAATGCTATAGTGAGGTGTATCAATCGTATAACCAATCTACTATTCCGCCAGTACTAGAAGGGAGACTGATAGCACTAAGAAAACTCCAGAGATACTAAGTCTCCACAGTCTTTAGTTACCTCACAGTCATCATGACAAGCATCCATAGGTATGCTTGTCAATGTGAGGACTCTTAAGTCACAATACTACAAATGTCCATATACGTAACGGACTGCTAAGTTAGGTGACAGAGGGGCGACCGCACTAAGCGGAAGCACTAAGCTATAAGCACTAAGTAATATATAGGGTGTCACGGATCTAGGGAGCGACCCCATGATCAGGCTGCCAGGGTGGATACTGGCCATCTGGTCCTTTACAACAAATATAATAGGAGTACATCGTAATAGTGGCATATAAAACCGATGTAACATCCCCCACTTGGAGGCCGAAAACTAACAGCTACAGATTCTGCAGTCATCCATAGTTATTAATCATTGGCGACCAAATACGGTAATGTTAGATACATTGATATAACAAAAACATATGGATAGGGAAATTTTATAAAGTCATAAAACAACTTTCACATTCCATTTCAAATCATTTTAAATTGATTACATAAACGTTCAGAGAAAATATAATTATTACAACATACATGAAGAGCGACATATGAAGATGCCACCTTGGACGATCAGAGTATAATATAGGCAATTAAACAACTTTGCCTTTACAACCCGAACAACACAGCGGAATCAAAAATAGAAAAGAACTCTAAATAGCTATCATGCCTCCTGCACGTCTCCGGAAGCTTATTCGTCTAAAGAGTTACCTGAAAACCTCAACTCTCAAACTACTCAAAATCAATTGAGCACCCGAGTGTTTAAGGGGAAAACATAAAATTAGAGTCAGACATAAAGCCTGGTATGAATAATAATCTACCACCTCAAACCATTTATATATCTAGTGAGACCATGCTGCTTAGCGGAACGGGTTTTCCCCTTACTAGTATCATCCAAAATTTTATAAAACCATATACTGTGCTCCTGCATCGACAATGGTTAAAACATAGCAATTCAAAATATTATGATGATATGCAAACACGTAAATCAATTCTGGATTTCCCATCCCCATTCATTTGACTATCTGTCTTAGTTATAGTTTCTAGGGTCACTATTAACCTAATAGTTTTCATAGGCTGACTAATCACCTGCTTAATACTTATGGACTCCTTATCCGGTCTCATAGTTTTCATGGGATCATAAGAACCTATCGGCCTCTGCCAATAACTTCATTATTCATGGGTTCTCCCTGAACCTATTGGTATCTCCAATAACTTCCCTCTTATCCTAGTTTTCATGGGTTGACTAGGAACCTACTGACTTCTGTCAATAACTTAATCCGGATATAGTTTTTATGGGTTCACTACAAACCTATTGGCCCTTGCTAATAACTCTTTCTAATCATTGTTTTCATGGGTTTACTATGAACTTATTGGCCCCTGCCAATAACATTTCCTAAACATAGTTTTCATGGGTTTTCCATGAACCTGTCCATCTTACAACTTCTTTAATCAGTATTTAGACATCCTATATTTTGGGCTATCTGACCTCCAGGATGCAGTTCTACTCATTCAGGAGTTATGGATCCATATTAAAGTGAATATGTATATTAGAAGAAGCAAGCATACTAACATTATAATACCAGCACCCGTGGTTTAATATCCTTGTAATCATTTACATATGTAACTTGGTTAATCCCTTAACCTATTATTTTATCAAGGAAAGCTTCTTCAACTTTATAGTTAAAACCATTTCAAAACTCCTTTATTTTAGCCATGGATTTTCCTTTAAATATAAGATTGGGTTATTTGTTTTGAAAACTAAGGCTTTCGAAACCTTAAAACTTTACTTTCGAAACCGTTTAATAACCTCCTTCGAAAGCATTCAAATCTTCTTTTCAAAACACAAAGCATATGCCTTTCAAAAACACTTTAAAACATCTCTTTCAAAACCATCAAAACATACCTTTCGAAAGTATTAAAGCATTACCAATTAATTCTTAGAAGCATAGCTTCGAAACTAATGAAAGTACCCCATTCGAAACCATTGGGTTTATCTTTAAAAATATATTTTGGGTCAAAGTGAATATATATGAAAGTACCCCTTTCGAAACCTTTAATCCTCATATAAAATTGTTTGAGGAAAATTGATGGCGTCGGAACCATCCTTTCGAAAGCTCAAAACTTTTAAGTAAAGCATTTGAAGGATAGCTTCGAAACCCCTTTCAAAGTTATTGCCTTCGAAACCCTTAAATCCTTTCGAAAGCTCTATGAAGTGTCTTAGTGCAGGTTTAAAACAAGAACTCTTTCGAATTGGTTGATGCCTTCAATCCATTCGAAAGGCATAGGGACGGCATCAAAGTTTCGATTGGGTTGGGACTACACTTTCGAAAGCATTAGTTTAAAACATAGGAACTCATTCGAAAGCTACACTTAAACCAAAAAGGTGGCAACCCCTTCGAAAGCCATTTAGAAGACCCTTTCGAAAGCATCTGTTTCGACTCCTTTGAAAACATTTAGTAAAAAGAGGCAAGCGCATTTCTTTGGATAATAAAACAAAGGTTTCGACCCCATCAAAAGCAAGGGTTTCGACACCATGTCTTCTGCCCTTCTCCAATCCACTACGTACCAACATCGTGATACCTTGTGTATTGGTTTTGGCTTAGTTGGTTTCGACCTGGTAGGTTTCTACTTAGTTGAAGGCGGAAGCATAGGGTCGAAAGGTGGCTTCTAAAGGAGGCGGATCCTACTTTTTTTGGTAAAGACTGATTTAATGCCAATTAAAGTAATTACTTTATAACTAACCTGCCTATTCGTAAAAATTTAATTCGTTGCCTTAAACTTTTCAAATTCTTTACCAAAATAACTGCCGCATAATTCCAGATCTAAACAAATATTAATTATCACAATTAAGCCCTTTCATTAAGCAAAACAATTAAAACAATTAAATCCTTCTTCTAAAATAATTTAATTTCCATAATAAATTACTTAGGGAAAATCCCCAAAATTTACAGAAATTCACTTTCAATATGTTATCTAACATATAAAACTTTCAGACCCAAATTCTTCATAAAATAAGCGAAATTAATTCCTAAACCCAATTATTCATATTTTTCTTTGAAAATTCATAATAAATTTTCCATAGCTTGGAAAAATATAAAAATTAAAACCCATCTCCAAAATCATGTTTTACATAACATATAATTTCCTCATGGCATTCGAAATTCAATATAATCGGTTTTACCCTTAAAACCGTATAAACAATTATCAAACAATTTTGTTTGAATCAAATATGTTATAAAATCCAAGCATATCCTCATCAAAAATCATCATAATGGATTTAATCTTAAACCCGAAAATCAAATGATTATAAAAGAAAAAATAGAGATGATTTTGATTATTATTCACCTTGATTAGGATAAGGACTTTGGAATTTGATTGAGATTAATTCCCCTTGCTTAATCCATAGCTTTCCTCCTCTTTACTACTAAGTAATGGCTAGCTTCTCTTTATTTTGTTTGTGTTTTATGTTTTGAGAAAAATGAACGTGAATGGATAGGAAACGAGAATATTAAGGGTATGGGATTATGGTGCGACTATTTCCTAATAAGCCCTTGTTTTAATTAAGTAACATACAAGACCATTCATAAGTCCATTTATATAATTAAGCTCGGCCTCTAAGTATTTATTCAAATCTCAATCCCCTTATCACTATAATATTTACATTATTCTACTTAATTTATCTAATTAAATCTCCTGAATAATGTTATTAAAAATTAGGGGTGTCACAGGCTCTCCTCCTTAAAGAATTTCATCCTCAAAATTCAGTAAGGACTAAATAGTAAACATAGCAATCATTTGTAACAACTCCTAACAACATACTAGCCTACCTAACTAGCAATTATCTATATAAATCTAATATAGACATACCCTCAATGCAGATCAGGATAAGTATCTCTAATCCTATCTTTTGTCTCCCAAGTACAGTCTTTCTCGTTGTCGCTTCACTGAACTTTCACCAACTTGACTGTCTTGTTCCTTAATCTTTTCTCATCTCTTGCTACAACATGAACTGGTTGTCTAACAAAAGTCAAATTAGACTCTACTATCAAGTCTTCCAACCATGTCAGAGGAATAGTAGTCTCTGGATCATGTACATACTTACAAAGATGAGACACATGAAATACATTATGGACACCTGCCATACTGCTCAGAAACTCTACTCTGTATGCGAGCTTCCCGACCCTCTCTAAAATTGGAACGGATCAACATATCTCGGTGCCAGTTTCCCTGACTTTCCAAATTGCACCACACCCTTCATCATTGATACCTTAATGAAAACCTTATCTCCAACTGAGAATTCTAGGTCTTTACGTCTCTAATCTACGTAACTTTTATGTCTGGACTGAGCTTCCTTCATCCTTTCTCGCATCAACCCAATCTTCTCTATCGCCTCTCTAACCAGATCTGGACCTAAGACTAATCCGTCTCCAGTCTCCAACCAACATGCTGGTGATTTGCATGGCCTTCCATACAAATCTTCAAAAGGCGCCATTCCTATACTAGTCTGATAACTATTATTATAGAAAATTCAACCAAATGTAGGTGATCTTCCCAAGATCCACCAAAGTCCGATACACAAGCTCTCAACAAATCCTCGAGTACCCTATTGACCCTCTATGTCTGCTCATCCGTCTGAGGGTGATATGCAGTACTCATTTTAAGCTTGGTACCTATCACATCTTGTAGACTCTTCCGGAATTCACTAGTGAATAAAGCATCTCTGTCACTGACTATACTACTAGGAATCCCATGCAGTCTAACTATGTTCTTTATGAACAACTTAGCTGAAACAAGTGTCATCCTGGTTGACTTAACTGGAATGAATGGGCACTCTTGGTCAACTTGTCCACTATGACCTATATACTTTCATTTCCTCTATTTGACCTTTTCAACCCGTCTATAAAATCCATGGATATCGAATCCTATTTCCAAACTGGTACCTCCAAAGATTGAAGCAACCCACTTGGCTTCTGATGTTCGGCCTTCACTTGTTGATAGTTTGCACAATGCCTAACCCAAAAGCCAACATCCCTCTTCATACCTCCCCAATAAAAGCTCTTCATATCTTGATACATCTTGGTCCCTCCTGGATATATCGTAAAATTGTATCGATGACATTCTCCAAGAAATTCTTTCATTAAGTCCTCAACATTCGGAACACATAATCGTCCCTTCTTTCTCAACCATCCTTTATGGTCAAGACTAAAATCCTTTAGATCATCGATCTCGGTTCCAACCTCAAGCCTTCTAATCTTCTTGGCTAACACTGGATCCTCTTTCTACTTAGAAGCAATCCTTTCGATCAACACTGGCCGAACTTCTAAACAGGACAACATGGCGGTACTTTGACTAGAACTAGCAGTCGATCTTAATTGCACACTACATGTAGTCAAAGCTTCTAAATCCTTCTATTTTGCCAACATAGCTAACACCATATTTGATGTCCTCTGCTAAGAGCATCGGCTACCTTATTTCCTATCCCAGGTGTATACTCTATACCAAAATCTTAAGCTGCTAAAACCTCAAACCACCTTTGCCGTCTCATATTCAACTCCTTCTGAGAGAATAAATATGTTAAGGACTTATGATATGTGTATAGCTCAAATCTCTTTCCTAAGAGATAATGTCTCCAAATCTTCAATGTGAAGATCACCACAACCAACTCCAAGTCATGAGTAGGATATCTTACTTTATGCGGTCTAAGCTGTTGTGAAGCATAGGCAATAACTTTACCCTTTTGCATCAATGAAACTCCTAATCCAGTTCCGCATGCATCGGTATACACCACCAACCTTTAGTTTTCATTAGGAACTACTAACACATATGCATTAGTCAACAAATGCTTTAACTTAAAGAATGCTTCCTCACATTTGTCGGACCAGACAAACCTCATATCCTTCTTGGTTAACTTAGTCAAAGGTGCTGCTATCTACGAGAAATCCTTAATGAATCTCTGGTAGCCAGCAAGTCCAAGAAAACTTCTGATCTCAGTCACCGTCTTTGGTCTCTTCCAATTATTAACAGCTTTGATCTTATCTAGATTGACTGACAAGCCCTTCTCTGAAACCATGCGACCAAGAAACTTAACCTCTTTCTTCCAAAAATGGCACTTGGAAAACTTCGCATTCAGCTGATGCTGCCTCAGCGTCTTAAGCACCATTAAAAGGATCTTCATGCTCTTTTTCATCCTTAGAGTATACTAAAATGTCATCTATAAACACTAACATGAACCTATCCAAGTACTCTCGGAAAACTTGGTTCATCAGATCCACAAAGAAAGCAGGTGCATTCATTAATCTGAATGGCAATACTAACCACTCATACGAACCATACCTAGTTCGAAATGCTATCAATGGAATACTGTCCTCTGCCACTCATAACTGATGGAAACATGTCGCCAAATCCAATTGGGAAAACACTCCGGCTCTACACAACTGATCGAAGAGATCGTCTATTCTCGGCAAATGATACTTATTCTTAATCGTCCTCTCATTCAACTTACGATAGTCGATACACATCCTCAACGACCCATCTGGTTTCTCCACGAATATCGCGGTCGCTCCCTAAGGCGAACTACTTGGTCTAATGAAATTCCTTCCTTCTAGATCCACTAGCCGCACCTTCAATTCCTTCATCTCGGTCGGTGTCATCCTTCTAGGTGGTCTACTTACAGGTTCAGCTCCTAGCACAAGGTCCAAAACTCAACGGCTCGTTTCGGTGGTAGTCTTGTAACCAGCTCAAAGACATCTGCAAATTCTCTTACTACTCGAACCCGACTTAACTCTTCTCCTACTTCCATAGCACTTAACCATGCACAAACACTCCAGTCAGAATTCTCCACCGAGAATATGATTTGGTTATGACTATCAGGGTGTCTCAATGATATCTCCCTATCTTGGAAAAATATCCTTGCCTCATACTTACCTAACCAATCCTACCCAAGGTGATCCCAAAATCTACGAAACCAAAAACATACAGATTGCATGCAAACTTATGACCTAATAAATCAAGTTCTAACTAGTCACATCTCATCCCTAGAGTTGCATACCCTCCTATCGGGTTCGCAACCCTTAATGAAGTAATAAGGTATGTGGGTTCTAAGCATAACCTATCTACCAAACACTGAGATATAAATGAATGTGATGCACCGGTATCAAACAGTACCCTAACTGGTGTATTCTGAATCAAAAGCATATCTTCCATCACAGTCTTCCCTTTTTCAGCTGCAGTTGGCCTAGCAGATGATGGCCCTATAGCAAAGACCTTTCCCCTGTCTACCCTAACTGGTTCCGGACATTGATTCTTGTAATGTCCAACTTGATCACATTCGAAGCACCTCACACCCTTCTTTTCTGCAGCCTTCTTCCCCTTGCCTGACCGACACTCATGAGCATAATGACCTTTCTTGTCACACTTGAAGCAAACTAAATCATCCTTTTCCTTCTTGGCTGCCTCTCCCTTCGGGCTCACTTCTTCTTAAAGAACTTCCTCTTTTTTCCCTAAGAACCTTGGGTTTCAACCGGCTTTTCTCTCGCACAAATAGCAAGCATCTCTTCATGTTGGATTGCCATCTTCACAACTACATTACACGGATCATGGAGATGTGTCAAGATCGCCCTAGCAATCTCAGGCCTCAATCCCCAAATGAACTTCTCATTCCTCCTGATGACGGTGTCTATAGTAGCATACCTATATTGGGACAGCTCATCAAACTTAGTAGCATACTCAATTACCGACATCTCTCCCTACACCAGATCCATAAACTTTCTCAGCAATGCCGAACTGGCAACTTCGAACAAAAGCCTTTGTTAAAATCTCTTTCGGAACTCTACCCAAGTCAACTCTTCCTCCGGAACTCCGGCAATAGCACTATTCCACCAATGAAGTGTTGCCCCTTGCAACTGCCTAGATGCCAGCCTCCTCTTCTGCTCATCATCCAAACCCAAATCAGTGAAGATTCTCTCACAGTGCAACAGCTAATTTTCCACTTCTATGGCATCCTCCATTCCTATAAACGGCTTCCCACAAAGACTGGTGTAATCCCTGCTTAACTTAGCATAATTATTCCCAATTGGAGTCACAGGATTAGCTCCTTCAACATTCCCAGCAACTCTAGGAGCAGCTCCTGCTTGCATCAGATTGACGAAGAACTGATACATCATCCCCATATCCACGGGTGGGTTTCCAGCACCCACATTGGCATCTGCATTTTTGTTAGCATTAGCTGGTTCCTCCTGGTGGGTCGAGCATTTCGATTGGTTGTGGTTCTTCCTCCACCGAGATTTCCTCTTCCGTTACCTGCCTCCATATCTTCTTTCTCGTAAATCTGCATACGAGCCTTAGTAAGATACAGAAGAACGATCTAATAGAGAGGGGAATACGTACTTATATATCTACATCACAAATACAAGTACATTACTATAGCGTTAAACCAAACCCCGATCTTATTTTCTGATTTATTAGATTATGTTTTGAGAATCTTTTAGGTTTAAATTTATTTTAAGTTTTCATAAACCTATGCTCTGATACCAACTTGTAACATCCCTCACTTGGAGGCCCAAAACTAATAGCTACGGATTCTGCAGTCATCCATAGTTATTAATCATTGGCGACCAAATACGGTAATGTTAGATACATTGATATAACAAAAACATATGGATAGGGAAATTTTATAAAGTCATAAAACAACTTTCACATTCCATTTCAAATCATTTTAAATTCATTACATAATCCTAATAGAGAACCACTTTCAGAGAAAATATAATTATTACAACATACATGAAGAGCGACATATGAAGATGCCACCTTGGATGATCAGAGTATAATATAGGCAATTAAACAACTTTGCCTTTACAACATGAACAACACAGCGGAATCAAAAATAGAAAAGAACTCTAAATAGCTATCATGCCTGCTGCACGTCTCCAGAAGCTTATTCGTCTAAAGAGGTACCTGAAAACCTCAGCTCTCAAACTACTCAAAATCAATTGAGCACCCGAGTGTTTAAGGGGAAAACATAAAATTTGAGTCAGACATAAAGCCTGGTATGAATAATAATCTACCACCTCAAACCATTTAGATATCTAGTGAGACCATGCCGCTTAGCGGAACGGGTTTTCCCCTCACTAGTATCTTTCAAAAATTTATAAAACCATATACTTTGCTCCTGCATCCACAATGGTTAAGACATAGCAATTCAAAATATTATGTGATATGCAAACAAGTAAATCAATTCTGGATTTCCCATCCCCATTCATTTGACTATCTGTCTTAGTTATAGTTTCTAGGGTCACTATTAACCTAATAGTTTTCATGGGCCGACTAATTACCTGTTTAATACTTATGGACTCCTTGTTCAGTCTCATAGTTTTCATGGGATCACTAAGTACCTATTGGTCTTTGCCAATAACTTCAGTATTCATGGGTTCTCTCTGAAGCTATTGGTATCTCCAATAACTTCCCTCTTATCCTAGTTTTCATGGGTTGACTAGGAACCTATTGACTTCTGTCAATAACTTAACCCGGATATAGTTTTCATGGGTTCACTACAAACCTATTGGCCCCTGCCAATAACTTTTTCTAATCATATTTTTTATGGGTTTACTATGAACCTATTGGCCCCCGCCAATAACTTTTCCTAAACATAGTTTTCATGGGTTTACTATGAACCTGTTTATCTGAAAACTTCTTTAATCTGTATTTAGGCATCCTATATTCTGGTCTATCTTACCTCCTGGATGCAGTTTTACTCATTCAGAAGTTAGCTTAATTTATATTCACTACTGGGTCAACTTAACTGGTTATTCTGCCTTTTTTCCCTAAATATAGTTATGGGTCCATCTTAAAGTGAATATGTACATTAGAAGAAGCAAACATACTAACATAATAATACCAACACCTGTGGTTAATATCCTTGTAATCATTTACATAAGTAACATGGTTAATCCCTTTACCTATTATTTTATCAAGGAAAGCTTCTTTAACTTCATAGTTAAAACCATTTCAAAGCTTCTTTATTTTAGCCATGGGTTTTCCTTTAAATATGAGATTGGGTTATTTGTTTGGAAAACTAAGGTTTTCAAAACTTAAAACTTTACTTTCGAAACCAGTGGATAACCTCCTTCGAAAGCATTCAAATCTTCTTTTCAAAACACTAAGCATATGCCTTTCAAAACACTTTAAAACATTTCTTTCGAAACCACCAAAACATACCTTTCGAAAGTATTAAAGCATCACCTATTAATTCTTAGAAGCATAGTTTCGAAACCAATGAAAGTACCCCTTTCGAGACCATTAGGGTTTATCATTAAAAATACGGGTCAAAGTGAATATATACGAAAGTACCCCTTTCGAAACCTTTAATTTTCATATAAAATTGTTTGGGGAAAATTGATGACTTCGGAACCATCCTTTCGAAAGCTCAAAACTTTTAAGTAAAGCATTTGAAGGATAGCTTCGAAACCCCTTTCGAAGCTATTGCCTTCGAGATCCTTGAATCCTTTCGAAAGCTTTAGGAAGTGGCTTAGTACAAGTTTAAAACAAGAACTACCTTTTGAATTAGTTGATGACTTCAATCCATTCGAAAGGCATAGGGACAGAAGCAAGGTTTTGATTGGGTTGGGACTACCCTTTCGTAACCATTAGTTTAAAACATAGGAACTCATTCGAAAGCTACCCTTAAACCAAAAAGGTGGCAACCCCTTCAAAGCCATTTAGAAGACCCTTTCGAAAGCATCTATTTTGACTCCTTCGAAAGCATTTAGTAAAAACAGGCAAGCGCATTTCTTTGGATAGTTAAACAAAGGTTTCGACCCCACCAAAAGCAAGGGGTTCGACACCATGCCTTCTGCCCTTCTCCAATCCACTACGTACCAACATCGTGATACCTTGTGTATTGGTTTCGGCTTAGTTGGTTTCGACTTGGTAGGTTTCTACTTGGTTGAAGGCGGAAGCATATGGTCGAAAGGTGGCTTCTAAAGGAGGCGGATCCTACTTTTTTAGGTAAATACTAATTTAATGCCAATTAAAGTAATTACTTTATAACTAACCTGCCTATTCATAAACATTTAATTGGTTGCCATAAACTTTTCAAATTCTTTACCAAAATAACTGCCGCATAATTTCAGATCTAAACAAAGATTAATTATCACAATTAAGCCCTTCCATTAAGCAAAACAATTAAAATAATTAAATCCTTCTTCTAAAATAATTTAATTTCCATAATAGATTACTTAGGGAAAGTCCCCAAAAATTACAGAAATTCACTTTGTTATCTAACACATAAAAATTTCAGACCCAAATTCTTCATAAAATAAGCGAAATTAATTCCTAAACCCAATTTTTCATATTTTTCTTTGAAAATTCATAATAAATTTTCCATAGCTTGGAAAAATATAAAAATTAAAACCCATCTCCAAAATCATGTTTTACATAACATATAATTTCCTCATGGCATTTGAAATTCAAAATAATCGGTTTTACCCTTAAAACCGTATAAACAATTATCAAACAATTTTGTTTGAATCAAATATGTTATAAAATCCAAGCATATCATCATAAAAAATCATCATAATGGATTTAAACTTAAATCCGAAAATCAAATGGTCATAAAAGCAAAAAATAGAGATGGTTTTGATTATTATTCACCTTGATTAGGATATGGACTTTGGGATTTGATAAAATTAATTCCCCTTGCTTAAATCCTTAGCTTTAATTTGATTTCCTCCTCTTTTCTCCTAAGTAATGACCGACTTCTCTTTCTTTTGTTTGCGTTTTATGTTTTGAGAAAAATGAACGTGAATGGATAGGAAACGAGAATATTAAGGGTGTGGGATTATGGTGCAGCTATTTCCTAATAAGCCCTTGTTTTAATTAAGTAACATACAAAACCATTCATAAGCCCATTTATATAATTAAGCTCGGCCTCTAAGTATTTATTCAAATCTCAATCCCCCATCACTCTAATATTTGAATTATTCTATTTAATTTATCTAATTAAACCTCCTGAATAATGTTATTAAAAATTAGGGGTGTTACAACCAATACATAGGGGTACGATGTTATGGTCATCGTCAGGCACAAAGCCATATCGTTGAATATAGGCACAAAGTCATGTATCACTACGTATCACCTCACACTGTCCACTCTATTCCCATTACGCGAGTGTCATCTACTTACAATGAATAATTGAAAAAATATCACAACATCGTCTCATATCACTGCGCCATACTCAAATGTTTATTCACTGCTCATAAACTACACTCAAACTATACAGTGTTCTTTATAATGGGTCATAAGAATAACCAAAGAAATGTTATCGAAAGTTCTAAACTAAACGGTATTTTATTTCCGTTTATTCATATTTCTCATCAAATAGAATTATAATACAAAATCATATCAAATCATATAAAAGGATGTCACTATCTTATCATATCAAAATCATCAATCAAGTCCATATGGATCACTCATATAATTATTATTTAGCAAACAAGAAAATAAATCAGAATAGTAATATAAAAATAGATTATTCCAATAATATAAAATAAACAAATCAACACTTAATGATAAATCGTTCACAACATATAATTTTATATTACAAAATAATTACTAAAAGATGGATAATAAATTCATATTCCCAAAACTAGTTAAATAATTATTTAAACTCAATATAGTTCAATATTTACAATAAATAACTAATTTCTCAGTCTTTTTGTATAAATAATCATAAATAAAACTTTCACAAATAACATTTGAAACTCAATTCTTTCATTTTAAAACTCCAAAATAGTTAGTAAATCTAAATTCAAAATATTACGTAGAAAATTAATTCATAATTATTATAATCAATACTATTTTAAATAATTACAAAACATCCAATTTAATTTAATTTATTCATAACCAAATAAATGCATCTTTAAAACTTGTATAAAATAATATAATTTCACACTTCTATAAAATAACAATTAACAACTATTAAGTAATATAATTAAAATCACTTTATTATCTTATAAAACACACACAAAGATATATATATATATATATATCTGTGTGTGTATGTATATATGTATATATATTATTTAAAAAGTATGCACTAGAGTTTGGATTTGTTTGATTTACTTTAAATGTAAAGATATATATATATATATATATATATATATTAAAATATAGATTACTAAAACCTGCTCATATAAATAGGGTTACGCACCCACATATAAGAAATTAAATACAGTAATTAAATATTTACTTCTACCAATACAACAAAGTTGAACATGATTTATTTTAACAAGAGTACTGTAACAATAAAATATTCAATGTAACAAAGCTATAAACATGAAAAAGCACACTAAAACAAGGTCATAAACTCAAGATACACAGCAGTAACCATGAAACTTTTAACGTATGAAGACATGCACACACATAAATACTTACGCACATCCACGCACAGGCAATACACAACATTACACACATATATGTACACATATATGTACACATAGATGCACACATGCAAACTCAACATGCAACACACACACACACACACTCTACATACATACATAAGCAAACCTATACACAATATCACTCCCCACACACATACTCGCACATCACACTACTCACACGCACGCATACACAACAGTATTCACTCAACCCACTAGCGCACACACTCATTTGACACAAGACATAGTCACACTCTCACACAAACACATGAACACACACTGCAGTAGCACACAAATGTGCACACACAAGCATTCACATACACACTCATGAACACACGCTCCCAATCACACACAAGAAGCACCCAAGCCCCACCAGTGCACCGGTCATCATTGACGGTCCGCTGGTCGGTTATTACCTGGAGCGATTAATCTCAAGGTCATGCCTTCCCTAATCGACTTCGAACCCCTACGTCGCTTATCACCTCAATTTCCAAGCATACAACAATATATTCAATTATCATTGTAATTCATACATGCATATATATACACATATATGAAATTATAGGATTAGGCATAGAATTATGAGTGGAAACACTCACATGTGTCGTGCATTCATCTTCTTCTTCCCTCTTCTAATACACACGCACATGCACATGCACAGTTCACCATCGACACATCAAAACTCAATCGTTCCTCACCATAGACGCATATAGATACAAGGAACCATATGTTCAAATTTGATAATTTAATTTATATAATTTCTTCTTGGATTTAGAAGTGGGAATGATTTTCAGTCTTTGAGTGTTGAGGAAGATGTAATATACCCGAAATGAAAATGTGCTAGTAAAGAAAATCGGGAGAGGAAAATTCTGGAAATTGGATTTGGTTACTAATTCTTGGGCTTGGACTTTAGAATATTTGGTTTGGGCCTAAAAGATAGTAATAAGTAAATATATATAAATATGTATTTTCTTTTACTTTTTAACTAGATTCTATTTAATTTAAATATAAATTACACTTCAAAATTAATTCTTTTCCAGATCAACATTATATTTCAAACACATCATTTTTATAATATTTTGTTCTCACGTTCCAACTTATTTAAATTTAAATATCTTATTATCATGAATTAAACTCTTTTATTAAATTATAAAAAAACCAATATATCAAATATATGTCTAAATTTCATTTAATTAATTAAATTACTATTATTATCTCTAATTAATAATTACTTAAAAATTGGGTTGTTACATTGGTCAACACCACCCATCGAATTAAAACAAAAATTAAACAAGTAAGAGTCAAAAGATAATAAAGAAGGCATAATTTTTAAATTGGTTCGGCCAAAATTTTGTGCCTGCATCTTGTTTCTATTAGGATTCACAATTACAACTAAATTGCAATCAATTTCAGATATAGAAAAGATGGTTTTGAATTTGGCAGCAATTCCACATAGAATCCGAATGAAAACCTAAAAGTCCATTTTTAGTTGCAGGTTCTCTATTTATAGTCAAATTCGAGCACGAAATACATTGGATTTTGTTTAAACGAGAAAATATCTCCACATCTGAAGTTCTACCATGAAGAACGGGTCGCATTAAGTCCAACGGTCAATATGATTCTGTATCGAACGATATGGATCGGTACTGACCCATCCCTTTGACTTTTCTTTTTCTCTTCTCAATGTAGTTTAAGTCTTCAAATCTTAGTAGTTTAAACTTCATATGGTTCGGTACTGACCCACATGGTTCGGCATCGATATATGTTAATTATTGTACTTGTGTCCTTTTCCAGCTTCAGGCTTTGCTTTTCATAAGAGTAGAGTTGATCCCTTAACCTCATTGAATAGTTCGATACTGATCCATATAAATCTATACCTACCGATGTAACTTATATCATTCTTGGCCTACTTTCTTAAGTTCTTTAATCTCTATACTTTACAAGTTTCCTAATTCATTTCTTCATCATTTCGTAGTCTAGAAATGTTGTTTGGTTCAAACACTGGATAACGTTTGCCTTCTAAGTATGCTTATTCGATAACAAAGCATGCTTTGGATCAAGACAACTGAACCGAATCCAGATTCGTGAAGATGTTTCTATCAACTGAACTGTTTTTGTGAAATGTTTCATCTCTTATAAGAGTATCGACATAATGCCTCAAACAACCACTAGGATGCATCCCTTCTACATATATAAATGCTGAAATCTTCCACCCGAAATCTTTCACTAACTTTCTGAAATTTTAAAAGCTACTTCGTTCTTTAGTTAGGTAGACCTCATTTTCTTCATATACATTCAACTTTTCTTTTCTTCTTTTTTGTAAAAAAATCTTGACATCATATTGATCGGTTCCAATTCATATGGATCGTGTAACAACCCGGATTTTGACGTGTGTTAATCGGGCGATTAACTGAATTTAATTATTTGGGTTATTAACTTTTATTAAACAAATAAATAAATTTTCTGATATTTAATACCCGAATCTTGGAATTGATTTAAAAACTATATTAAATATTGGATTATAAAAATCTCTGGATATGATGAATCTCATAGGAAATGAATATAAGCTCCACCATTTAAAATTTAATACCAAATATTGCTAAATATATACAAACTCTAAGATGTTGGAAAATATATAAGAATATACATATACAAGTATATGAGTGTATGCCATAATATATATGTATAATGGGTATATATATATAATAATTAAGGAGGTACAAGCTTAGGATGTTTAAATACTGAACAAGTATGTAAGTAATATATATTTACCATATGATCTAGTGTACATGAAAGTCTATATAAGTGTAAACATATATGTATAACCATATCTAAGTAATGAATATGTATAAGTGTAAACATTGAAGTGCATGGTACAATGCAAGTAAATCAGATAAGAAAAATAATAATAATAATAATAATAATACCTAACTGTATACATATATATAGGTATACATACAAACAAAGAATATATACATATATCAACTCATATGAAACATTTGTAGACAAATAGTAGAGACAAGCATTAAATGATAGCACAAATCAAGTCATTTCTCAACCTTACAAAATCATTTCAGCCTCCAAAACCAGAAAAAAATCTCTGACCCAAACCAAATATATTTTGTACCAGCAAACTCCCCAGCCTAGCTTCTTCTGCAAGCTCCATTCTTCTCTTTATACCCTACTCTATTCTTTTTTTTTCACTCATTCGATCAACTGAAAAATAAGAATACAAACTACCCTTACAACTGAAAGAAGATATAAAACACTCAAGAACAGGAATCAAAACTAAAGAATCAAAACAACTCAAAATAGAGAGGATCACCAACATGGCAAGGCAGCAGTTCTTCCATCCCTTTTAATAGAACCATGAGTAAACTTTTACTTTAGAAACAGTTTTAAACTATTGCATGTGATAAATCTATATGGAAATGTTGGAATATGTTTGCATGAATGTTCTTTCCTGGAATATGACTGAACTACTCTGTATTTATGGATGTACATGACTGTGTGTATATATCCTTGTCCCTGTTATGATCACAGCCTTCCTATCTTCCAATCGAAACCATATTAGACTTGGATTTTTGAAGAGCAAACATTTGAAATAAGGAAACATCATTTATAAAATGATTTCAGGTATAATGGTTGGGTATTTATTTCAAAAATGATATTTTACAGTGAAAACCTTTTAAATCAGAAAATCAAAAATGTGCTCTGTTCAAAAGGAAAAAGGTGAGTAAACATTTAAAAGTAAAATTTTTGGTGTTAACATATTTGTGTGATGATGATGTAAATTTGTGTTCAGATGAGTGTTCAACTTGAATCTGGATTGAAATGCTGCTGTGTCATGAGAAAATGCCTGTATATGCAAGAATATAGTTCTCTGTTAAATTTCTGGTTCATGAACAATTAGAAAATTCCTATCTTCCAAATTAATCACTATTAGCCTATGATCATAGAAAGGAAATGGATTGTAACAGTGAAATCTTGTTTTTAAAAATAAATTTAAGTATTTATATTTAACAAATATTCTGTAATTTTAAGATTTTTACAGTAAAATCAAAATTTAGTTGAAAATCAATATCAATGATTTCATCTCTGGATTATAGGACATGATTCGTGTGAGTGAATCATGAATTTTATAGTATAATTTGTGATTTTTAATTTAGTATTTAAAGTGAATTAGAGAGCTGTTCGAATTTGGGTTTTCGGTCAATAGACGTTGATCGGCGTCGAGTGGGAGATTGTGGTCTGGCATGAAGGTGGCCGTGGTGTCAGGGAACACTGGAAAAATGGTGGAAGAGGTTAACGATGATCGTGGTGATCGGGGAGTGGCGTTGTAGGGTTTAATGCTCCGATGGGTTAGTCGATGTCCTCGTGACATTTGCGTTGACGAGGTAGTATCGAGTGTGACCGGTGTAGGGGGATTAAGGAAGTGGGAGTACGGCGAGGTTCCAGGCGAGATAACGAAGTCGCCGGTGGTCGGAGTTAGGTGATGTGAGGCGAAGTTTAGGAGACATGGTTTAGTACCTGATGCTGTTCTGGCTCATTTCCGATTTAGGAGTAAGTCGTGAATTCTGGGTTGTCGACTGGGAAGAGGTTGTCAATGGCGATTTGTGGGAGGTAGCAGTGGTGGTCGGAGGAGCCTCGACCAAGCATGCACGTGCACGCGTAACTTATACGTAACTGGGTTATGCATCAGTCGTTGTGGACGAAGTGAAGAAGAACATCCTCGGGATGGACTCATGTTAAGGAGGGTTTGTCTCGGAGCTGTGTTCGGGTAAACGCGAGTGTAAATGCTTTGAACAGTTTAAAATTAAAACAAAGTTTAAAAAATTAAAGAAGGATGAAGCTCGGGAAAAGGGTGGATAAAACTCGGGTTTTAGTTCGAGTAACCTTGGAATTGTCTCGGGTAAAGATAATTATGTTTCAAGTGTTTAAAGTTAATATAACTAAGTTTCTGTTAATTCACCTAATCATTCCTTCAAACAAAAGTATTTATCTAAATGATTGAATCAATTAAGTTGTAAAGTTTCTATCGAGTTAGTAATTCTTACAGTTATTTAAGACCTAATTAATAATGTAATAAAATTAAGAAGATTAAATGTGTATAATCATTAATTAAACTTTAGGGTTAAGTTAAGTTATAGGTAAACGATAAATTATTTTGCCTAAGTTATTAAATAAGATTTTAAATGTTAATTGGGAAAATTTATTAGGATAATGGTTACCCTTTTTAAAGGTCTTGAATAATTAAGACTAATTAATTAATTAATATGTAATTAAAGGTCAATTATTGATTAATTAATAATTAAAGATTAATTGATTAGGGAAGGATTAATTAAGCTTAATTAACCAATGATATTAATTAAGATTGGTTAATCAATGTAATTAATTTAAGAAGTGGTATATGATTAATTAAAGTTAATTAAGCAGGATTAAAGGTAATAAATTTAATTTATATTAGGTGATTAATTAATTGAGTATTGTTTGACTATTAATCTTGCCTATAGATGATAAACTTAAATAGAATTACCTTGGTTTGTCTGAATATCTCTGATATTTGAATTATGATACCCTGTATTTAAATTGATTGTATCCACTTAAACTAGGACTAAGGTGACATTGAATTCGAAAAGACCGGGTATTAGTAAATACCCGAAACCACTTCGATTCTTTATAACTGATATGTGTAATCAATAGACTGAAATGGAATGAGTTAAGTGAATGGGACCATTTAATCTAAGTTTTGGTACTTAGAAATTGATGTGTGAAATAAGTGATGTCTATAACAAATTGTGAATTTGTAAATTGACACGAGTTACCCTGGGCTATATATAAGTTGTATGCTTTTGTAATTCATGTTAGATGGGTTTACTCACGCTGGTTTCCAGCCTGACCCAGGTGTTACTTTGATGTAATGCTCGGGTCAGACCGAGTATTACAGTTTTCAGGTAAGGACATTCTGGAGCTCAGGAGGCGAGCTGTATGGCAGAAACGTATGGAGTGTATTCCTCTGTGATATATTGTTATTTATCTAGGACATGTTGTTTTACTGTCCAGTGATTGTGTACATGTTGTAACTCTGAAGTATTATAAATGTATTTGACTGATACAGTATTCTTTGTAAACTGATATTATTTGATATTATATTTTATCCGCTGCGAATGTGAGGATCTGTGTTTGGTGTTTCTGTTTCTTCTTTTTCTTCTATCTCTTTCTTCTTTTCCCTAACTATCTGGAATTTTTGGAATCGAAAATTCCGGGTCATTACATTTGGTATCAGAGCAAAGGTTAAGCGAGAACCTTGGCTCTTTTGGGTGTACTCATAAGGATAGGGTCAATAGTACCCTAGGATGAGTTGAGTGTTTATATATATGTATATATAAGAGCGTACTTGTTATTTTCATATATAAAGATTTTAAATGATTTTATATAAGAATATATTTTGATATATATATAAAGCAATATTTCTTACTAATAAATGTTAAGGTAATTGGTTGTTAAAAATTATGGGAATTAAATTAAGAGGTAATAGAAATACAACCAAATTGGAATTAAATAAAGGTAAGTTTGAAATGGATTCAAACTGAAATTAAATCTTGAATTTGGGAAAAGTTTCAAAATAAGATAATAATGAATTGGTTTCCAGATATGATAATCTTGGTTATTATCATAAATGATTGTTGTGTTTAAGAATAAGATGTGTATTAATGAGTAAGCAAAATGAAATGTTCTAGATAAGTATGACTTATAAATTGGAACTGAAGATGATACAAATTGTGAAGTTTTAAATCTGAGCCCAGAATTTGAAAATTGTTTCAAAATGATAAAGAAATAGTAAATAATATTATTTGAATGAAAGGGCTTAATTCAAACAAGAGTTGTTTGAAAATTTAAAGGAATTTGTTTTGAATTTAAAAACCAAAGGTGGTTTAAAATTTAAGGATAACTTAGCGTGTAAAGGAAATAATATGTATATATGAGGAATATACATAATATCAAAAATGGTTTGAAATAAACTCTAAATGTTGAGTTTTAGATTTGAAATGAGATGTGATATCCAAGGTGATAAGTTTTGAACTTACAAGATTATTAATGTAAAGTTTAAAATTTGAAATGGGAATTCAAATCTGGGTAAGTTAAATAAGTTAACAAACAACCTGAATTGGAAATTTCAAGATGAAATTGAGATTTAACTTGGGAAGTTAAACGGTTAATTTGAATTGGGAGATCGTGTGATCTCAAGATGAGTTTGAGATCTGATGGATGTTTTGGAATAAATTGGATGATATCATCCTATTGTTATTAATAATCTTTAGATTGTGAATTGGATTTGTTTAAATGAATGAAGAAATGGATTGTGGTGATATATCCATTATTTAGCTAAAAGGGAAATTAAAATTTGGAATTAAGGAGATGAAACCACTTTGAATTTAAGGTTTAAATGTTTAAAAAGAACTTGGAAATTTAAATTGTTAAGCATTGGTTTCAAAATTGAAATTGGGTAATAAATTGAATTTTTAAGGTAAAATTGTTTTGAACTCTTATTTGAACTTTGAAATAAGTTAAGTAAAGATAATTTAAAATGGAATTTTGAGAATTGGACTCAGAATTAAATTGTTTAAAGATTTGGATTATTAATTTAAAAATAAAGGTTAATTTGATTTAAGGGGTTAAATCAACTTTTGAAAATTTAACTCGAATTTATATAATTCGAGATGGTTTAAAATTGAGATTTAAATTGAGTTAGTTCAAACTGAATTTGATTTGAATTTGGAAAGAGTTGAGGTTATTTCAACTTGAATTGGGGATAAATCAAGTTCAAGGGAAATTGAAGTTATTAAAATTAGAAGTGAGTCAATTTAAATGGGTGTGGAAATTTAAATTGAATTGATGGGGAATTGAACAGTTTGACTCTGGACTATCTTCAAAATAAATTGTTTTAATATAAATCTATTTTTCCAAACTATTTACTACACAACTTTTCTTTTTAAACCAAAAACTATCTTAAACTTATTTTACAATTACTTTTGGAACTATTTAACTATTTTACAATTGTTTTATAAACTAATTACTATTTTTCTACTACTTTATAACTGATTTCTGTTTTACAACTATTTTGCAATTACTTGACTGTTTTACAACTATTTTACAAACTAATAATTATTTTTCAACTATTTATCTATTTTTAAAATTTTCAAGCTATTTTCTAAATATAAACTGGACGGAGTCTAAACTGTTAATGGTTAAATCCCAATTGAGATAAGAATTAAAATGGTAATCCAAGAGAGGATTGAATCAAAGGTGAATAAGTGGATAGAGATTAAAATGAATGTGAATAGCAAATGAGAAATTGATTTAACTAATAATCAATGAAGTTAAATACGTGGGATGTACGTATATTATTCTATTCGCATAATGATTTGATCCAGATTCAAGCACAGAATTTTGAGATAATATTATTGAACCGAGTTGGGATTTTTCGCTCGATTTTCGATGGCGAACCTGGATATGGATTTTTGATTTGGTTCTGGATATTCTCTATCATAGATGTGACTATGCAAGTAGAATGACGGTTTCTGATCAAGAAACCAAATCTGAGTCCGCACTAGGAAGTCGGGTGGACAATACTAGTTTGGAAGTGGAATTGTGTGATCGAGTGAGCGATCAGATTGATATAGCGTACGGATGATATGTGTACATCGTACGAATTTGAATAAATGGATATTGAAATTTGTGGATAAGAACTGTAAATGATTTTTGGGATTGAAAGTATATTTTGTGAAATATATGATAAAGTAAAGTGGAAATTGGATATTTCTATGGTAAAAATTTACTTTATGGAAGTATGCAATTTGGTGAATGACTTTACAAAAGAGTAATCAAAATTTGAATATTTGATTTGGAATAAACAAAATTATATATCTTGTTATATAAAATAAATCTTCCCTTATTGAATCTATAGCCAGAAGAAAAAGGGTTTTTGAAAATATTTAAAGTAAAAGGGGAATTTATACAAATATGAATTGGTTCAAAAGTTTTCCAAGATTATTATTATACATATATATATAAAAAAGAATTTTTTGAAAATTATTTTGAGGAAAGGTTTTGGGAACCTATGGATTTGGGAAGGCTTTTGATTTTTGAGGAAAATCAAATTTGGAATTTGGAAAGCCTAGTTTGTGAATTATCGATTTTGGGAATCGATTTTGTAAAGGAGCTTTATATGAAATTCATACTCGGTGTATGATTGGGAAAATACTATATGTATATAGCATAAAGTGTTTTGAAGTGGCTTTGGGGAAAAAGGCGCTCCCTTGAATGAACTTCTCAGGAGTGCCACAGGGTGGTACTGCCTTGAGCCTCTAAGGGGGAGGTTCTAAAGTTGATCCTGTGAGGAGTCCGGACAAACTAGTTCCTGAGGATTATTGGGTAGCGAAAGTCGAGGGCGCTGTTGCCTACAGGGGCATTTGGGTTATGCTGTGACGACAGTGTAATTCGATGTCGCTGCGATCTACTGTGTGGACCATAGCGAAAATCGTGTGGAGGATGAGTGCCAACAGTCTACACTTGATTTTGCCGGGATGGCAGCGTAACATCGGTAGACTGCGATCTATGGTCAAGTGGAGGAGTTTCATTCTTTTGGCAGCGAAATTCGGTGGCGCTGATGCCTACAGTTATATGGGTTTTTGCTGTGATAGCAACGTATAGCCCGGGTATAACTGCGATCTGTAGCGGGTTCCATGGCGTAATCAAGGGGCGCGGAGACCTACAGTTATCTATGGATTTTGCCGGGACGGCAACGTAACCATCGGGTTAACTGCGACCATGGATGGGGGTGATTATTTCCAGAGCATTCTCACCAAAGATATTTCCTCTATTTTCAAAATTGTTTTCTATATTTTCAATAAAATTATTTTCCAAGTATTTTCACTGGGTGTTGAAATGGGTCTGCTGAGTACTTACAGATTTTCAGTCCTACGCCTGATCAACGTATGACCGAATTTCTATGAGAACAAAGATGGACTTGTTGAGACATCGAGTTATAAAAAGTATTTTTGTATAAAGCTATTTCCATAATATTATGTAGATTTTGAAGTGTTTTAAAATTTTAATAAAAAAGGGGTAAAAGAGTTAAAGATGTTTGAGGAATAATTTAACTAAGATAAACAGTAAATTAAAATTCTCGCTTCATTCCTTTTCGAGGACGAAAAGTTCTAAAGGGGGGAGGAATGTGACAACCCGGATTTTGACGTGTGTTAATCGGGCGATTAACTGAATTTAATTATTTGGGTTATTAACTTTTATTAAACAAATAAATAAATTTTCTGATATTTAATACCCGAATCTAGGAATTGATTTAAAAACTATATTAAATATTGGATTATAAAAATCTCTGGATATGATGAATCTCATAGGAAATGAATATAAGCTCCACCATTTAAAATTTAATACCAAATATCGCTAAATATATACAAAATCTAAGAAGTTGGAAAATATATAAGAATATACATATACAAGTATATGAGTGTATGCCATAATATATATGTATAATGGGTGTATATATATATAATAATTAAGGAGGTACAAGCTTAGGATGTTTAAATACTGAACAAGTATGTAAGTAATATATATTTACCATATGATCTAATGTACATGAAAGTCTATATAAGTGTAAACATATATGTATAACCATATCTAAGTAATGAATATGTATAAGTGTAAACATTGAAGTGCATGGTACAATGCAAGTAAATCAGATAAGAAAAATAATAATAATAATAATAATACCTAACTGTACACATATATATAGGTATACATACAAACAAAGAATATATACATATATCAACTCATATGAAACATTTGTAGACAAATAGTAGAGACAAGCATTAAATGATAGCACAAATCAAGTCATTTCTCAACCTTACAAAATCATTTCAGCCTCCAAAACCAGAAAAAAATCTCTGACCCAAACCAAATATATTTTGTACCAGCAAACTCCCCAGCCTAGCTTCTTCTGCAAGCTCCATTCTTCTCTTTATACCCTACTCTATTCTTTTTTCACTCATTCGATCAACTGAAAAATAAGAATACAAACTACCCTTACAACTGAAAGAAGATATAAAACACTCAAGAACAGGAATCAAAACTAAAGAATCAAAACAACTCAAAATAGAGAGGATCACCAACATGGCAAGGCAGCAGTTCTTCCATCCCTTTTAATAGAACTGTGAGTAAACTTTTACTTTAGAAACAGTTTTAACCTATTGCATGTGATAAATCTATATGGAAATGTTGGAATATGTTTGCATGAATGTTCTTTCCTGGAATATGACTGAACTACTCTGTATTTATGGATGTACATGAATGTGTGTATATATCCTTGTCCCTGTTATGATCACAACCTTCCTATCTTCCAATCGAAACCATATTAGACTTGGATTTTTGAAGAGCAAACATTTGAAATAAGGAAACATCATTTATAAAATGATTTTAGGTATAATGGTTGGGTATTTATTTCAAAAATGATATTTTACAGTGAAAACCTTTTAAATCAGAAAATCGAAAATGTGCTCTGTTCAAAAGGAAAAATGTGAGTAAACATTTAAAAGTAAAATTTTTGGTGTTAACATATTTGTGTGATGATGATGTAAATGTGTGCTCAGATGAGTGTTCAACTTGAATCTGGTTTGAAATGCTGCTATGTCATGAGAAAATGCCTGTATATGCAAGAATATAGTTCTCTGTTAAATTTCTGGTTCAGGAACAATTAGAAAATTCCTATCTTCCAAATTAATCACTATTAGCCTATGATCATAGAAAGGAAATGGATTGTAACAGTGAAATCTTGTTTTTAAAAATAAATTTAAGTATTTATATTTAACAAATATTCTATAATTTTAACATTTACAGTAAAATCAAAATTTAGTTGAAAATCAATATCAATGATTTCATCTCTGGATTATAGGACATGATTCGTGTGAGTGAATCATGAATTTTAAAGTAAAATTTGTGATTTTTAATTTAGTATTTGAAGTGAATTAGAGAGCTGTTCGAATTTGGGTGTTCGGTCAATAGACTTTGATCGGCGTCGAGTGGGAGATCGTGGTTTGGCATGAAGGTGGCCGTGGTGTCAGGGAACACTGGAAAAATGGTGGAAGAGGTTAACGATGGCCGTGGTGATCGGGGAGTGGCGTTGTAGGGTTTAATGCTCCGATGGGTTAGTCGATGTCCTCGTGACATTTGCGTTGACGAGGTAGTATCGAGTGTGACCGGTGTAGGGGGATTAAGGAAGTGGGAGTACGGTGAGGTTCCAGGCGAGATAACGAAGTCGCCGGTGGTCGGAGTTAGGTGATGTGAGGCGAAGTTTAGGAGACATGGTTTAGTACCTGATGGTGTTCTGGCTCGTTTCCTATTTAGGAGTAAGTCGTGAATTCTGGGTTGTCGACTGGGAAGAAGTTGTCGATGGCGATTTGGAGGTAGTAGTGGTGGTCGGAGGAGCCTCAACCAAGCGTGCACGTGCACGCGTAACTTATACGTAACTGGGTTGTGCATCAGTCGTTGTGGATGAAGAGAAGAAGAACATCCTCGGGATGGACTCGTGTTAAGGAGGGTTTGTCTCGGAGCTGTGTTCGGGTAAACGCGAGTGAAAATGCTTTGAACAGTTTAAAATTAAAACAAAGTTTAAAAAATTAAAGAAGGATGAAGCTCGGGAAAAGGGTGGATAAAACTCGGGTTTTAGTTCGAGTAACCTTGGAATTGTCTCGGGTAAAGATAATTATGTTTCAAGTGTTTAAAGTTAATATAACTAAGTTTCTGTTAATTCACCTAATCATTCCTTCAAACAAAAGTATTTATCTAAATGATTGAATCAATTAAGTTGTAAAGTTTCTATTGAGTTAGTAATTCTTACAGTTATTTAAGACCTAATTAATAATGTAATAAAATTAAGAAGATTAAATGTGTATAATCATTAATTAAACCTAAGGGTTAAGTTAAGTTATAGGTAAACGATAAATTATTTTGCCTAAGTTATTAAATAAGATTTTAAATGTTAATTGGGAAAATTTATTAGGATAATGGTTACCCTTTTTATTAATAAAGGTCTTGAATAATTAAGACTAATTAATTAATTAATATGTAATTAAAGGTCAATTATTGATTAATTAATTAATAATTAAAGATTAATTGATTAGGGAAGGATTAATTAAGCTTAATTAACCAATGAAATTAATTAAGATTGGTTAATCAATGTAATTAATTTAAGAAGTGGTATATGATTAATTAAAGTTAATTAAGCAGGATTAAAGGTAATAAATTTAATTTATATTAGGTGATTAATTAATTGAGTATTGTTTGACTATTAATCTTGCCTATAGATGATAAACATAAATTGAATTACCTTGGTTTGTCTGAATATCTCTGATATTTGAATTATGATACCCTGTATTTAAATTGATTGTATCCACCAAAACTGGGATTAAGGTGACATTGAATTCGAAAAGACCGGGTATCAGTAAATACCCGAAACCACTTTGATTCTTTATAAACTGATATGTGTAATCAATAGACTGAAATGGAATGAGTTAAGTGAATGGGACCATTTAATCTAAGTTTTGGTACTTAGAAATTTATGTGTGAAATAAGTGATGTCTATAACAAATTGTGAATTTGTAAATTGACACGAGTTACCCCAGGTTATATATAAGTTGTATGCTTTTGTAATTCATGTTAGATGGGTTTACTCACGTTGGTTTCCAGCCTAACCCGGGTGTTACTTTGATGTAATGCTCGGGTCAGACCGAGTATTACAGTTTTCAGGTAAGGACATTCTGGAGCTCAGGAGGCGAGCTGTATGGCAGAAACGTATGGAGTGTATTCCGCTGTGATATATTGTTATTTATCTGGGACATGTTGTTTTACTGTCCAGTGATTGTGTATATGTTGTAACTCTGAAGTATTATAAATGTATTTGACTGATACAGTATTCTTTGTAAACTGATATTATTTGATATTATATTTTATCCGCTACGAATGTAAAGATCTGTGTTTGGTGTTTCTGTTTCTTCTTTTTCTTCTATCTCTTTCTTCTTTTCCCTAACTATCTGGAATTTTCGGGATCGAACATTCCGGGTCATTACAGATCGGTAACAATTGAATTTGCCAATGTCATATAACTATAACACATATAAAATTCCAGATCTCATTTTCACTTTCAAGTATTCTTCTCTTTCATTTCTAGGCGATTCTTGCTATTTCCCTTGTGACATCTTCACCACCGCTATAAGCAGTCGAACGCTGTCGACAATGTCACATTCCTTTTCATCGATCTAGAAGAATAGCGGATCGATTAGAACTTGATCTCTACTGTTACACAATCTCTAGATCTTGATTTCATCACTACATAGGTGGGTGCCACTGCTTTTTTAGACCATTAACATCATTCCAGTAATTCTGTCTTGTCACTAACTACCTCTCAAACAATTTCAGATCTAAGCTCTCTTTTATGTCATAGTTGCTTCTAACTACCATCAAACACAAAGTCATGTTCTTGAGCACTCAATGGAGGAGTAAATGATGAAGAGGAAGAATCACTTTTTTGCTTGGACTCCAAGATGGATAGGCTTCGACCAAGATGTTACAATAAACTGACTCCTTGGATGTCTACTAGCATCCATCAATTTCAAAGGTTGATTCTCTATGACGTTCGCCCAATTGACACCCGAAATAAACATTGCACTCCTGCAATCCTGCAAAGAAGGGCTTCGTACCACTTTGGAGATTATATGGTTTCGTTAACATAAATCCTACATTAATGGGTAACATTCGACACATAACTCCATTGCGCGCCGAAGCTTGTTTGCCAGCATGAGTGGGTTATCTACATAGAGAAATTTCATTCATCGTGCCAAGGACACAAGACACACATTGCACAGAATGAATCACATATCACCGCCCGGTCAATGTATAGAACCTAATTGGTCAACACACATTAACATCTATTAGATTCTTTACATCAATTATACAGGACTTAATCAAAGTAAATACCGAACTTAAATCATACCGGACCATGCTCATATCTCAATCTTTCAGTGTAAAACTGGGTCTCTTAAACGCCCATGGCGTCTCTCCACCATTATGAGCACTTTTGCACCTCCAACGGTAGGTTATTCTTCTGCCCCAGTTTTTACTTCAACCCCATCTAGAGTCAGGCATCCTCGACATCAACCTTACTAACCGTTGCCTCTATCTCCTATGTCTCGCCTGGAGATGAAGTCGTCCTTGATGCTGGCTTGGTAGGCATTATGATCCTTGATAATCACTCGAATTCTCCGAGCTCAAGGTTAACATCCGAAGATGTTAGAAGAATATGTGAAAGCCATGACATCCCTCAAGATGAAACTCTATTCCCTCTACCATCTCAAAGGGCACGCAATCCCTCGAAGTGCTACACACCTTATAACAAATACATGTGCCTTTCTATTGTTGTTCCACCATTTAACCATTTTTCGAGGCTGATGCTCCAACTCTTTAGACTAGTTCCGACTCAGCTGCATCCAAATGGATATACCGCCCTTAATTGCACATTTATGATCTTCATTCAATACCTGGCTAGGGTGCCAACATTCAAAGAAATTTGATACCTCTATAACTTTAGGAAGAGGCCTGATGACCCATCTCTTACCTTCTTAAGGACATAGCATGACTGTCAGGTAGTCATCGATCCCCATAGCAAACTCAGCAAATTCATGGATGAATACTTCTTCATCAAATGCCTAACAGGTTTCTCCCAGAAGCAGTTGTCCGGATATAAGTTTCAATTCCTTGCATCTCATTACATTAGAGTTTCCTTCACTCAAGTTACTAATCTTCTTTCCCTCCTTCTTTTACAAATATCCCTCAAAGAGTTACAAATGTTGTCTGGCACATACTCTTTAGCTTCTAAAAGAAATCCCAGAAGAGGATAGAAAAAGAACGAACCTGCTCACCGACCTTTAGCTATGCCACTTTTGATTGTTGAACAATGGACGAAGAACCGGTTACATGCCTCCTGCACCGAGAACCGCTCAAGCTGCCTTAAGAGGCTGAAATTATCCTCCATCCCCCATGCATCAAGATGTTCCAAATGTGTCAGAGGACATCCACAATATCCATGATGAGAAGGATGAGAGAAATGTAGAAGAAGGATAATGTAACACCAATCAAATACATACATTTCAACATCATGAATATACATAAGGCTACAAAGGTAGATAATGTAACACCAATCAAATAATAGTCTAGCCTCTATTAATGCCAAACATCCACAAAGTAGTCACTTATCCCTGAACCTGAAATGTCTCAGACTGACCTGAGTATTATATAAATGACACAAGAGTCAAACTATGTCTAAAATATAGATGTCAATATTTAATAACAACCGACATGGTGAAAATAGAGTATCACAAGTGGAATGTAAATTTCTTAGGTAAATCAATATCGATCAATACCATGCACCAAAACATCACCCATAGTAAAAAATAGTCCAATAACTCATCAAATATCACAAGAACAATATGGGTGAAATAACATCCATAAAAACCAAACTACTATATATAAACACTATACTCAATAATGTATATCTCGACCACTAACCCTAATGAGAGACAATACTCTCGGTCATGTGGTCCTATGAGATGTGGCACAACATAACATGCAAACTCAAACTATATAACACACCAATACAATACGGTGACCAATCTCGACCAACAATTCTTATGAGGGAACACTCTTGACTGAATGGCCCTGGAAGATACATACATAGTAGATCGATATATCTCTCGATGGAAGGCTCTAAGAGAGAATGACAAATGAGCATACCGCTAGTCTCTAATGTCATAGGGTGACAACATGCAGCTGTCTAGGGTTAGGCTATTGTAACAACCCGCCCTTTACGACACACCGATCCAAAGTTTATAGTGACTTTGGGACTTGCGTCATGCCAAGAAATACGAGCTGTTTGGTTTTTAAACATTACAAAGCATGACTATAAGGGTAAGTTCTAAGACATTCTACATTTTCATATCTCACAGCGAAAGGAATTAAAATATAAGTACCAAAAAATAGAAATTTGGAAAAACAGTCTCCAAAATAATTAAATGCCGTATACAATGTTTCCAAAATACCATAAGTTTTATAGACTTTCAATATAATAAGTAACTATGGGATGAATAATAAATAATATGAGAGCTCCAACGTGTAGCTCCTTTCTCCACGTACTATGCCCAATCAACTGCTAATCTGTCATCCTACGGTGGGGAAAATGGAAAGAAGCGGATGGGTCAGATAAAAATCCGATGAATGGGTACAAGTGTAATATATGATGATCTTATGCAGTTAACTTTAATTCTACTAGATGACATATGGTGTACCACGAGTGTTTGTGAATTCTTAAGGTCATTACCTAATGGTTCTTATTCAATACATACCTACACTAAAACTTATGTAGGCTACTACAAGGATCGAACTATGGATCGAACCTCACAACTAACGATCGACCAATGCTTCTAGAGCTACCCAATAAGGAAACATCGTCCGTAGGCTGCCGTAGGAACCAATTTCCATTAATATCACTGCATAATGCTATTGTGGGAACTGCTTTTCCACTAATACGACTTCCCATAACCGAACTATGCCTAGAGAGGGAGAATCCAAAATCCCGACTTGCTGGTGTGTCTCATCGTCTGCACCTGTGTCCACCTCTCCATCATAGTGTATGCCTCTTATTACACGCGTCGGTGTCCACCCTCCGATCTATATCACGTTGCATCATAACCGTGCATACAATGACTCCCGTTGTGTCGGATTGCTTCCTCAAATATTACCTCTTATTGTACCACACCGCGCCTAACTATGCTGAATAGAATCCCCCGTAAGTACTTAGCACTTCTTTGAATATTTCCTCTTATCATACTGCATTGGTCTGACATGTCTAAATAAAATCCCTCCTTAGTACCGGGCCCACTCATCTGGCATACTTCATTGACGCGCGTCCACTTCAGAACCTCCCTGTGAGTGCCATCTTGCGAAAATATATTGCCCTCAGTCGATTACTTAACCTCAAATCAGGTAAAGAACATTTACCCAACCCCGAAACGACCTAGTGTCCTCTCATAGGGAACTAGATTCCCTACTATCACTAATATACACACTTAGCCCAAAATAGACTCGCATAATAAGTATAATTTATATAATTTTTTTACTAACCCGGGCCTTAGGACGAGATTCAGATTACACGTTTCAGGTGACAACTAGTCGACCGCTAACCCTAACCGGTCGACTGTTGGCGGTCAACCACTCGGGATGAGGGTTGACATATCGTTGTTTAAAAATTGGGCCTTTTCCAGTTTTTTATTTCACCTTTTTAATTAGGGTTAATGTTTGTTGATTACAACGTTTGCAGTTACAGTGAACCCTAAGCAACTATATTAACCGTTTATATTTCTAAATTTCATAGGTTTGCACAATTTCAATTTCAATTGTATAATCTAGGTCTATAGGTTTTAGGGTTTACAGTTAAATAAGTAAAGGGGTATATTAGCATTACACAATAGGTTTATCAAATTATAGTGATTTCAATCCTACCCCAGATTAGAGACTTTAAATTAGGGTTTACAGTTTCTATTTAAATTACTAAAACCCTAAATCAATTAGTATAGATTAAACCTAACTATAATAATCATCTAATTAAATTTTTTTCCTACTCACCTTATGCCTAAGCTCTTCCAACTTGCTCCACTTGAGAATCACCCTTCGTACGCTTGCTCCTCCAAGATCCGAGATTGTATTTCTTTTAGTTTGATTTTAATTTGGTTTTGAAGAATTTTTAGTGTTAGAGGAGAGGTGAGATTTTTGCAGAATTCCAGTACAGTAAACGTTTCTGTAGATTTTACGGTTAGGTTAGGGTTGAATTTATGGAGGCTGGTGACAAGTTTGGGACATTAGATTAGGTTTGGAGAATATTTGTTATCATCTCGATCGGTCATCACAACTTAGCGATGAAGCAACTCTTCTCAACTGTTCGAAGTAGCTCCAGAATTCTCGATTTCACAACGTCAATGGTCGACAACCCCATCACCTTGGTCAACCGCTATTGGTCGACCATCAGCACCCATGGGTCGACCTGTCACTATGTATTTTTGTGGTATTTTTATTTCAAAATTTTATTCTATTCTTAAACCTTCAAACGCTCATAACTTCTCCCTACTAACTCTGATTTCGAAGTATTATATATGAAACTTATCCAAAAAATTACTATGAACGCAATAATGTATGTTCCGTAGCCAAACTCGGACTTCTATAAAAATTTCATTTTAGTCCTTATCTTATTTAATTTTAACTTCCTTATTAAATTTCTGTTAAATTTTTGGGGTTTTACATTTTCCCCCCAAAAGGATTTTGTCCCCGAAATCTCCAAGGACGGAAAAATGTAACTGTATGCACAACAACCAATAGCTACAACCATCTACTCTTCCATCATCCATGGATAATCACCGTCCTTAGAAATTTTCTAATGCAATATATACATGTATTGTAAGGACCCTAAAATAAAATAAAATAAAATAATATATATTTATATTAGGAAATTCTGAGATATATAAAAATATATATACATTGCATTAAAACAGAAAAGAATTTGGCAATAAATAAAATTGCATGGGAGCTTCTGTTTGATAAAATGCAAGGAATTAAGGTAGTTAGAAGAAAAATTGGAACTCAAAATAAATATAGCTTTATGTTCAAAGAATTATGTAAATATATATATATATATATATACATTTAATAGATATGGGGTGTTTGCTGTTTTATATGAAGATAAATAAAATGAAGTTTAATGCAAAAGTTTATATGTCTTATAATTGTGCCAGAAATAATTAGCATAATATATGTGATTTTTACTTTAAATTAAAAGGAGTTGCTGATTTGACAAAAAGGCAGAAATATATATATATATACACATATATAGAATTAAATAAAAATTTCCATCCCATATTTATTCCAAGCAAATAATTTGGGTAAATGATTTTTACATTACATAATAAGGTATGATATTATGCATGATTAAGGGGAAATAACAAATAGGTAGAAAAAAATATAGAAAGGAGATTTTCAGATTTCTTAAACTTGTAAAAAAAAACTGAGGGTCACATGCTTATTGCATGGGTAGAAAAGAGTCATGAAAATAGTATTGAGTGTTTAAAAATGCATGATCCCCGAAATAGCTAATTAAAGTACCCAAAATGTGTGCATTTTCAATTTATGCTCACACAGGAATATGATGTGTAAATAAACATCTAAGGGTATCAGGGGAATTACCCATTTTCTTAAACCCTAGAATGGAATTATAAATAATTGCACATAGCCAAAACCATCGCTCTCTCGGGATCAAAACAAAAATAAAATAAGCAAGGAGAAACACTAGCTTGAGGCTTTGGGGGATTTACTGTTCTAAGAAATTAAGGCAGTGAAAGGAAAAACATTATGTGAGTATTTATCCTTTGTATGCAATGGCATTAAGTCCTATTGCAGGCAGCCTAAAAATATTATGAGTTATTTGAATCTTTGAAATGATTTGTTATGGGTGATATGGATGTTTATTGGTGCATTTTTGTTTGGAGCATTAATCTGTAAGTAGGCTTTTGGAGTTAACATGATTTGAGCATTTTTTTTGTTCCATCTCATCATCATTAAACATGGATATAGATTAAATGGGGGGAACATGGGGTTGAACCAGAAGATATACAAGCATTTATATCTTTCTGAAATATGAATGTAAGAAAAACTAAATTAGTCACTTGGGGGTTAGTCAATGATCTGCTTACTTCAGGTGGAAGCAAGTATATGCATGGTGCAACTGCACCCTGAGGCCTTTGTGTGTTGGAATAATTTAAACAACCTGGGAGTTTCCTTCACGATGCATACATAGTGTTCATTTGACTAGGAGATGTAGACCATAAATTAAATAAGGAATGGGATTGGGATTTATAGAAATCTGGGTTATGAATATCTAGACAGGGAGTTAAAACTAACCAGGATTTATGTGATGTTCTGGTTAGCTGCTGGGTGAAATTTGGAGTATAAACATGAGTTTACTTATCTAAGATTTGGTGAGGATGAGTTAGGAATTGTACACATAATTATTTTTAACTGTTTGTTATGTATTGTTTAATTTGTTGAATGTGATTTTGTGTCTTCTTGAATGAACCAAAACCTGCTAAGTATAAAACCTGTTAAACTAAGAAGGCATTACAAGCTTACTAAAATTATGTGTAGGTATACAAAATTGATAAATACTCATACCAGTGTAAACTGACCCTTTTGGTTGCCCTTGCAATCATTTGGGTGTCTCAAAAATTCTTTGGGGCAGCTAAATGATTTGCTTGCAGGAAATTGAAGTTGGCTTGATGAGTAAGGAAGGCATTGGCTGCTAGTATAAATAAGAGAGACTTGTTTTAAATTTGCAGTTGCATTGTAATGAAATTTACTAGACAAATTCTATTCTCTGTAATTGAAGTTACTTGTAGGAAACTTTCTAAGTATTTGGGGTTGAAAACTTGTACTTAAGTAAAATTCATTTTGAATGATATTTGATGGAGTTTGATTTTCTATTGATTCTATGATCATCTGATTTGGAGAAAACAAGGGGATAGATATAACACATAAATATAAAATGTGAATGTAATAATCTCTGGTTTTATTGCCTGAGTTTATTCTATAATTTGCTTTAAATAAAATATAATGGATTTAACAAGATCTGAATAAGAAATATTCAAGTGGAGTAAATGTATGCATGGTAGATAATTGATACTGATTTGTATATATATATATATATATTTGATTCACTGATTTTTATTGCCTATATTTTTCCCTATGGAAATTAAACAGCTAAGGGGATTGAATTTTTGAAATAAACTCTCAAGATTTGAGTATTTAAATTTTCAAAGAAAACTATGAGGGCAGTAGACTTGGAAGACACAGAATTTTGAATAATTGAAAGAATACATACAAGAATGCATTTCAGAAAAAAAAAACTAGGCACCAACATGCTGGGGAATTAGGAGTAGGAATTTGTAGAAGCTTGTTAAAATGAGGGGTATGGGTTTGCAAGTGGTAAAAGGGGGACTATGGTCGGTCTAGATGGCCATGGGTCAAACCCTTGGAGCCTGGAACCACTTCATTTCAATCAGTGAAGTGTAAAGTGCTACCGGGACAAATCAAAGAAAACACCAAGCAGCCTTGGGATAACACCAAGCAAGTCCCAGAAATCACCAAGTATGTAAGTCTGCATCATAATAAATTTGAAAATGCTAAAAATCCTCATCTGATCAACCTGAAATGATAAATGGAAATTAAGTCCAATATCCGTGCCTGTTAGTAAAGATTTGTAAGTGATTTCATGCATATACTTGATAACTATCATGAGATCAAGGTAATACTATTTTAAGTGTTAAATAGAATTATTTAGGCAGATTAATATATATAGTCAAATAAAAGTATAAGTGTTGTAGTTTGCTAAAAATATACCTTTGGCAGTAGAACAAAATTAGAAAGGAAATAAGTAGCTTGTCAATAGCTTGTATGGTATTTTGTTTTCAATCTAATTTAAATTCCCTCTGATAAAAATAAAATAAAGAAACAATTGTATATCATCAAATATATAATTGTCTTAATTTGTTTGTACATTGATATGATTATATTGGTAAATCCAGGGTCTTGGGAAAAATATTTGGAAACTATATAAAAAATTCAAATATAAAAGAAATGGGGTTTAGTGGTGAATTCCTCTTGAATAAAAAAAAATCTAAGTGATTTAAAGATGAGGGTCACCACATGTATATGCAACGTAAAATGCACGTGAACCTATACTAATGCAAGGAGTATGCGGTTTCCTGATCCAATCGACCTCTTGTCATGCAAATGCTCATATCATGCATCCAAAATGCATGCAACATCCTACGCAATAACTTGCAATTCTACATATATGTGCAACAGTTCCATCCATATGCAACATCCACATGCATAATGTTTAAATAAAATGAACAACAACCAAGCATTCATATGCATAATATTAGCAACCTAAAAAACAAGTAAGAGATAATGTGAATGCGTGTGTACTACCTACATGATATATTGTCCTAACGTGCACAAGAAACAATCCAAACAATACATTCACTAGCATCCATCATACATAACATGTTCCATTGGTGTGTTTATAACCATTCCTACCATCCAATGGTCTCTACCTATGCTAGAACCTAATTACAAAAATAATCTATCCTTTTCTAACTAAAATGGAAACGTGCCAGAAAAGTGTTCGGGATAGGTAGCTCGGACTTTCTCCTTAAGCTCCCCTGTACTCTCAACTAGATCGTCTCCCTACTGGACTCTAACTAGTATAATTATTTTATTACAAAGTCGATTTGTCCCATGCCCAAAAATACGGGTAGGTGCATGGCATGCAAGAGACTCACCTATCATTTTTAACTTTCCCTAACTGACACAACTTGACCATGGTAACTGCATTGTATTGACACTTCCACAAGTACCTAATAATAGCTTCATAATAATTTAGTCGTATTCCATTTTGCCTTAAGGATTTTCTACTTATCTGCTTTATAGTTGTGGACTCATCTCCATGGACTATAAAGGACTCGCATCCTTGGACTATCCCATGTCTCTGGGTGTTTACATGCATTTCTACATATCTTATGTAGTCCTTGTCCTTCTATGAATCGAACCCTGACTGCCTTATCAACTTTCACCACTGGCATAAATTTTCAATCTAAAGGTATATGCATCAGTAACCCCTAATAGTCCTTGCTGCCAACTTTTGCACCATGCTAAATAATCTTGAGCATAAGTATGCTCTCACAAAACTGTAACTCTATGAAATCCTCAATGCATAATTTACTACCTTAACTCATCCATTGGTATACCTAATCACCTTAACTTCTAGAAACCAAGTGAGACAACTCAAATATGGATGATGTCTCCTTCTATGTTACTTCCTACTTAGATCTTTGTTGTTTCTCCACTTTCTCATGGATATCCATACTTTGTGCTTTCTTAAATTGTTGAAAATAGCAAAACTTCTTTTCCAACTCGATTCAACTTAAGTCATCTCATTTTACTTCTGAATGGTTTCTTCAGTCCTTCAAAAATTATGGTATCTAGGTATCATGTTTAGAGTCTGTAAGGATCTATCCTAAGTTCTACAAGTGAAAGTTTGGTCTATCTTCCCATTCAACCTTAACAATAGAAGTACTAAAATTAATTGAAGTCATAATTTAGAATCACTCTAGCACTGATGATAATCACCTAAGTGGTACTTTGTTCACGTGCGACTGCTATGCATACGACTATGTATTCTAAGTTAGTCTTCCATGAATTTCCTTAAGTAAATAGTCTTCTTCCAACCTAAGGGATGATTGAGAAGAATCCTTTTTATCCCTTCCTCCAAATCTTATCAAAAATTTCCCGATCTAGTTTTCTATGAAAATCGCCTTCGCATTCTCAATGCGTGTAAATATCAATATCTTTATCTTGACAGAGAACTAAATCCTTGAATGAACCATTCCTTGCACAATCTTGACTAAAAAATTTCCAAAATTTTACCATTTCTTAACGTCCTCCCATAATTGAGATCTTTTACCCATAATTGAGACCATTTTACCAAACATAATCTCTCATCACTTTATTCCAATTATACAATGGTTGGGACAACTCAATATGGAATGATGCTTTGCCATTTTAATCCAATAAACATGATGACCAATGCTTTGATTTATATTTAGGAATTTCTATTTTTTAATTAATTAGAACTACATCCATCCCAAAGGAAATGCTGACAGTGTAAACTTCTATGTCTTATCCAAAAGGAGAATCTGTGTTTACGGTTGGAATTACAAGGAATTATCTTTTTCATAACTATTAAATTATACAATACAAAATACGAAAAAATACCCCTATTTTATATATCTCTTTCTTTTTGAATGTATCCCTTGTCATTTCAAATGATACACTTTTATTTATAAATCTGAACTTGATATAATCCATAGGAATTTACATGGCAACCCTCTACATTCCAATGAATTAAAGTACTACTTAGATCCCATTCCAATTTAAAACAACTTCCAATTATGATTACTAATCTATATCAATTACCAAACAAAATTTCGAATAACATACAATTCCCTTAATAAAGTTTCTCACTAATTTAAGGACTACTTCCCTCTTATTTTCCATATTCAAGCATGTGCTATACGTAATCCTATAATTCCAATATTTACATAGGCATACATGGAATACAACTACTCTGATATAAATCTAATAACATGTATAAAATATATACTTTCATACTCATGTCCACCTGGTCTGCCCATAGCCTTTAGGGAAACAACACAATACCTGGACCATCCGTTGGCTGCAGGTATCCAATTCTTGCTTATAGGGTACTGACCTTGCTGACATAGCGGCAAGCCTACACTTACCGTTCCATTTAGATTGCCCAATATACTCAAGGAATTGCCCCTTTATCACTTAACGCACTATATAAGATTGAAGTAGACCCTATTTGGTCACTTTTGCACTTCCAACCAAAGAAAACTCATTGCATATATAGCATCTCCTGATAATAACCATCTTGGCTTACTCTTTTCTTATGCTGGAATGTGTTTTACTTAAGCCATACTTTTTCAACCTTCCCTTACAATTCAACCGTTGATTGAAAAGGTCGCTAAATTTCCATGTTAGTTTTTATCTCTATTCCGATACTCTCAAGGCTTCCAAATTCCATAGTCAAATTCTTTCCTAGTAAGTTGTCTAATCATATTTATCTAACTATGATCTATATTTTTATTTCCTTTTTAAATTTAAGTGGTAGTCATAATATTTCCACTTTACCCTTTTAATTCAAAACTTTTGATTTTAACTTTATTTTCATAAAACTAGTAAGTTTAAAAACTATAAAACTATCTTTTCATTTTTAAATAGTGTTTCCTTCTTACTATGATCATGAATTTTTTAATTAAATTATCAAAAATGGTTGATGTAACAACCCAAAATTTAAGCTATAATAATTAATTAACGAATTAGTTAAATAATAATATAAGTTTGTGAAAATTGTCAAAATCAAGCCACGTCAGTTACACCATTGTGTCCGTGGTAATTTTTCGGTCAATTTCCATATATAGTTTGTCAAAATTCGAGCTAAAACGAAGAAGTTACGGAATAAACAAGAAAACAACAAAAAGAAAAAAAAAATATAAAAGGGTCGGGACCAGGGGTGAGCAATATTCGGTTCGAACCGAATTAACCGACCAAACCGGTTCATTTCGGTCGGTTTGGTTCGGTTATGAAATTCTATCGGTTTGAATTTGGTTTGTAAAATAATTTTACTTTGGTTATCGGTTTAACCGAATTAACCGAACTTTTATTATATTATCCAAATTCATAGCATTGTAATACTATTAATATATTTGTTTAGTAATAAAAACCAAATTTATCTATTGAAAATATGTTAATTTTCTTATAAACTTAAAAAAGTACTCGAAATAGTTTCTCTAAACATAAATATATGTTTTCCTTTAAGTAAACCGATCATTAAATAATAATCTATGGTAATTTATTTTACTTACCTTTCTAGTTCGGTTAAATCGGTTACCGACCAAATTAACCGAAATTAATTTGGTTCGGTTTGGTTTGGTTCTGATTTTTTTTTGTTTTAGTTCGGTTTGACATTTTTTACCTCAAAACCAACCGAACCGACCGAACGCTCACCCCTAGGTCGGGTAGACCCAGACCAAAGCTAGGTCGACCTATAAGTCGACCCAGGCTAGAGTAAGGTCGACCCTAGGGTCGACCCGCCTAATTTTTTTAACGTATAATTTTCTAGAACGAAGCGAACACATCATTTTGCAACTTTTCTTCAATCCTGTGCGTTCGTGCTTCCATCCGACGGTTCCCAACGAGCCTATGACGTGGTTGCACCAGATTTAATCTTCAAATCCAACGATTTGAGATCCCTAAACCACACTATAAATAAGATCCTAGGCCTAACTATTTTTCTCATTCAGGTTTTCTCTTATTTGGGTTCATTGCCTAAGGCTGGACCCAAAATAGAATATTTTTCTAAGGAGAAAATCTTTTCGAAAAAAATATTCTAAGCTCTAGAAGTGGATCAAGGAAGACCAAGGAATAGAGCTAAGGACCACAGGTGAGTGTTTAGTAATTATTTTAGATTAGGTGAGGCTGAGCAGGACCCTTTCAGACTAGGACTGATGGTCTCACGATAGTTAGGTGAGGCTGGGACACACTTATGCTGACTAGGGTAAATAAGGGGCCAATAGATAGAAGCCCAAATCGGGAGATTTGGGCAAGATGTACAATTAGATATTGTTTGTTAGGACCAGTACTGGCAGCATTCCCTTTTCAGACTAGGACTGATGGTCTCACAACAGATTAGGTGAGGCAGGGCACGCTTATGCTGATTATGGTAAATAAGAGGTCATAAGAGGGGGGCGACAGTTAGCGAGTACCGACGATGACCGAGCGTGCGACATTGATTAGGGTAGATAAGTCACTGTTGCGTTCCAAGCGCTAAACATGTGTCTTTTGTTGTGGGACCCATAGGATGGAACTAGCTCACAGTGGCACCACAGAGATAGAAGGCTGATCAATGGGTAGAATTAGGATTTCAGCCTAATTAAAATAGGATTAGGGTTTCAGCCAAATCACAGCAATCTAAGACAAGTATAAACAATCACAATCAAAGCAAATAGTTAAACAGTATTTTATCCCGGTTTTATATTTCCTTTATTTCCTTTTATACTAGAACTGTTGCTAAGACTATTATCTTTATCTTGCTTAAAAATACTAGTAGTTACTTTCACTCACCTGACTTTTAGTCTGACCCACTCCTCTATTTCCCCTTTCCCCCCATAGACCAGTAGAGGCAAGGATAGTTGATTCAGATTTCTTGGAGATGCATTCCCGAAGTTCTTCATGTATTCTTCTTCTTTTCGGTTTTCTTTTTATTTGGTTTTTGATGTACTGGTACTTATGAGAGGGATGATTATTTTATTGTACTCTGATTTTATGAGACTGAGATGTATTTTTCATAACACATATGTATTTGGTATTTGAGACATGTGATGTTTTTCAGACTTATTTTATGAAGTAATGAAGTTTAATTTTAAATGTTTCCGCTGTTTATATTAGTTTATCTTGTGAATTTTAATCTCTATGATGCTTTAGCTATACCTTTAACGCACCATATCCTTTAGTGTGCCCTTTTTGGGTATACTAAGGGGGTGTGGAGGTGTTTCACTTGGTATCAGAGCAAAAGGTTACAAGATTCCTAAAAAACTTGTTTTAAAAGGTAAAGTATTTTTCAAAGGTAACATATTTTAAAAGTATTTTTCAGAAAGAAACTCTTAGAAATAGTTTTCAAGTATAAAAGAGTTTTTATAAAAATCCCCTCAAAGTCCAGTTCAACCTTCTTTCGATTCTTTCGAGCCTAAATTTTCTTTTCTTTGCATAGTATAGTTGATTGGATCCGTAGAGCTACGGTACCAGAGGTGCAAGGGCAATCGCCCAATACAGCACCAGTAGGTGGAGATCCCATTTATCCACCTGCAGTAGGCAATTTTTCTAAGCTATGCAAGGACTTCACTAGTCTAGGAGGCAAGACGTTTTTCCGGCATGGAGGATTTCATGGAGGCACGAGCTTGGTTAAAGGATACGGAGCGGATATTTGGGCTATTAGGATTGGAGGACCGACAAAAAGTTCAGTTTGCATTTGGGCAACTGAAGGGAGAGGTTAAGGAGGTCCCTAAATTAGAAAACGCTAAGAAGCAGTGGTGGAAGAATAAGAAGGATAAGGACAAGAGGAAAGAAGGAGGACCTCAAAAGTGGATCAGGAAAGGTGGGAAATGTCATAGTTGTGGATTGGTTGGGTATTTCGCAAAGGACTGTAAGAAGGGCTCGATGGAGGGGAGGTGTTACAATTGTGAGCAGCATGGACACCTTAGTAGAGCTTGTCCTCAAAGGATGGGGCAGAGAGCAGGCATACCTACAGCGCAGGTACAGGCTTTGGATGCGGCACCTTCTAGTGGACCGGATAGAGGTAGGAAAGTCTCTGTAGAAGGTTTGATCTCTATTTCGGATTTTCCGATTTGGACTCTTTTTGACTCCGGAGCATCGCATTCTTTCATTTCTAGTTCCTTAGTTGATTGTTTGCACTTAGATATTTCTCTAGTAGTAGACCCTATAGTTGTTTCAAACCTCATAGGAGGATCGACACATTTATCCATGATTTGTAGGGGTTTGAAAATTTTTATAAGGCATAGAATTTGATTATGACGCCTATGTACTGGGATTTTTGGGATATGGGATGATTTTGGGGATGGATTGGCTATCCACTTATGGAGCAATATTAGACTGCGAGAGGAGATTCGTCAGACTAGAGACATGCAGTGGAAGGACTCTTGAGGTATCTTGCAACCCACAAGGTTCAGTCATGTTGAGCTTCCTTTATTCCCTTGATTCATCACTAGGAGAGTTAGATTATGTTCCTGTTGTTAGAGATTTCCCAGACGTTTTTGAAGAGGTTATGGGACTACCCCCTAAGAGAGAGATGACTTTAGGATCTATTTGAATGACAGTGCTAAGCCAGTGGCTTTGCCCGTAAGACATATGGCTCCTAGGGAGAGGAAGGAGTTAAGTAAGTAGATTGGTGAGCTATTGGAGAAAGGCTTCATCAGATGGAGCATATCTGAGTGGGGAGCGCCAGTCGTCTTCGCTACAAAGGCGGATGGTTCCCTTCGACTTTGCGTAGACTATAGAGAGTTGAATAAGATCACGAAGAAGAACCGTTACCCACTTCCTAGGATAGACGATCTTTTCGATCAGTTGGTTGGCTCTTCGGTATTTTCTCAGCTTGATTTAGCCATTGGATTTCATCAGCTTAGGTTCGTTGACGATAGCATCGATAAAACAACATTTAGGACACCCGATGGATTCTTTGAGTGGTTGGTTATGCCATTTGGACTAACAAATACCCCAGCCTATTTTGTAGATTTGACGAGTCATGTTTTTCGAGATGTCCTAAATAAGTTTGTGGTAGTATTTGTGGACGACATTTTGGTGTTTTTCAAGAGTATGGAAGAGCATGCTATTCATCTTGAGGGGGTTCTTCGCACACTTCGTGTTCATCAGTTGAAGGAAAAATTCTCGAAGTGTCACTTTTGGCATAAAGAGGTGCGTTTCTTGGGGCATGTAGTCCCAAGAGAGGGTCTAGCTGTTGACCCCGCTAAGGTAGTAGCAGTGCAAGATTGGAAGGCCCCCAAGAACACTACCGAAGTTAGAAGCTTCCTAGGTTTAGCTGGTTACTATAGGAAGTTTATCAGAGATTTTGCTAAGGTTTCAGCACCGCTTACTCGCCTCACTAAGAAGAATGTGGCATTCGTGTGGGACGTAGATTATGAGGATTCCTTTACGATGCTAAAGAAGGCCCTTACTAGTACACCAGTGTTAGTTCTACCCGATGGATCTAAGCCTTTTACAGTATACACTGATGCATGTGGGACGGGTCTTGGAGCAGTATTGATGCAAGAAGGGAGGGTAGTATGCTATGGAAGTAGACAGTTGAGAACTCATGAGAAGAACTACCCTACCCATGATTTGGAGTTAGCTGCTATTGTTTTCGCGCTTAAGTCTTGGAGACATTACTCGCTGGGAGAGAGGTTCGAGCTTTTCACTGATCATAAATCATTGAAGTACCTATTCTCACAGAAGGATTTAAACTTGAGGCAGCAGCGTTGGATGGAGTTTTTGGCATCATATGACTTTGAGATAGCTTACACCCCTGGTAAATGGAACGTGGTTGCAGATGCGTTAAGTAGGACGAGAGCAATCCTTAGTCTAATGGTTGTGGAGTGGAAAAGCCAAGAGTTTATTTCCACTTTTGATTTTAAGCCCTCTACGGACATTACCCCTAAATTATTGGCAGCACTTGAGGTTAAGCCTACCCTCATAGATCAGATTGGCTCAAGCCAACGAGAGAATTCAGAACTTATGGATATTCTAGAGAGGATTAGCAGAGGAGAGGTCTCTAGACATCTCCAACGCTATTCCATTAATAGTAAAGGGTGGCTAAGGAGAGATGGAAGACTTTGTGTCCCCCGCACTGGTGATTTAATGAGAGCAGTTCTAGCAGAAGCACACCATTCTCGAATGACTATTCATCCGAGTGGTGATAAGATATATAAGGACATGAAGAGAGTATTTTATTGGAGCGGCATAAAGAAGGATGTGTCAAAGTTGTAGCTAAGTGTCTTGGTTGCCAAAGAGTTAAGGCGGAACAGTAGAAGCCTGACGGATTGCTTCAACCATTGGATGTACCCGAATGGAAGTGGGATAGTGTTTCGATGGACTTCATAGATGGTTTACCCCGATCTAGGAAGGGAAATACTAGCATTTGGGTGATTGTAGATTGTTTGATTAAGAGCGCCCACTTCATTCTGGCAACTAAGAGCGCCCACTTCGTGAGATAGTCTGACTTCATGGTGTCCCCTCTAGCATAGTGAGCGATAGAGACCCTATCTTTACTAGCGAGTTTTGGAGAAGCTTGCAAGAGGCTTTAGGGACATAGCTTAGATTGAATACGGCCTATCACCCCTAGACGGATGGCCAAATGGAGAGAGTTAATATAGTTCTTAAGGATTTGTTGAGGATATGCATTCTTGATTTTGGAGGAACTTGGGAGGAGCATCTTCCTTTAGTAGAGTTTGCATATAATAATAGTTTTCAAGCTAGCATCGGGATGGCACCTTTCGAAGCTCTCTATGGAAGACCGTGCAAGTCGCCTTCATGTTGGTTGGAGTCTACATAAAGATTGCTACTTGGTCCCGACATGATTAGAGAGACATCAGAAAAGATTGATTTAATTAGAAGGAGACTGAAGACGGCTCAAGATAGGCCGAAATATTATGCAGATAAGCGGAGAAGGGATATTGAGTTTGAGGTAAGAGACTTGGTTTTCATTAAGGTATCTCCTCTAAGAAAGGTAGTAAGATTTGGAACAAGTGGGAAACTAGCTCCTAGATGCTAGGACCGTTCCCCATTGTGGAAAGGGTAGGGACGATGGCATATCAGTTAAAGCTACCAGAGAGGCTCGCGGGAGTTCATGATGTTTTTCATGTTTCGCACTTGAGAAAGTGCTTACATGATTCAGCAGAGGTAGTGGAACCTAGTTAACTTGAGGAAGTTGAAGTGGAGAGAGAAGCATCGGTTCATCGCATTCCTACCAAGATCGTGGGACGTGATATCAAGAAACTTAGGAATAAGGAAGTACCTTTGTTTAAGGTGCAGTGGGGAGACATCATTGAAGATGCTACGTGGGAGGCTGAAAAGAAAATACGTATCTCTTATCCGTATCTTTTCGACGGTACTTTTTGAATTTCCTATTTCCATCTTTAGTTTTGAATAGGTTCTTTCCTTTAGTATACTTTGGGAGGGTAGATCTTAGGATTTAACCTATGGATGATAGGTCTCAATGTAAACATGTTACTAGAACATGTTATGTATGATGGACGTTAGTGGTTGCAAGTGTTTGCTAGTGGATGCTAATGGACGCATATATACCCTTGGCACTATTATCTCTTAGGGATCGGCCTAACTAGGTCACTAAAGCATATGCATATGGATGTGTGCGCATTTGCATTTTTATTTTAGTTCCATGGTTGTTATAAATGGATGATTAGAATATGATTGTTGCATTTGGAGGATGATTGTAGCACGCATATAGAACTATCAGTTGTCATTAGGAATTTGCATTCATTTGGATACATGGCACATACATGATTGCATAAAAGGAGGTCGACTGAATTAGTAGACCACCTAATCTTTTGCATTAGTTAGGGACATTGACACTACACTATTTGCATATATATATATATATATATCATAAATTGCATTAGAAAACTTAAGGACAATGGATGTAATGGATGGTGGTTGAGTATATGGTTGTAAAATTTGGATGAAAATATTTATTTCATTCTTCCGTCCTTGGAGATTTCGGGGACGAAATCCCTTAAGGAGGGTAGAATGTAACAACCTAAAATTTAAGCTATAATAATTAATTAATGAATTAATTAAATAATAAAACAATTTTGTGAAATTTTCAGAATCGAGCCATGGGAGTTGCACGATTGTGTCCGTGGTAATATTCTGGTCAATTTCCATATATAGTTTGTCAAAATCCGAGCTAAAACAAAGAAGTTACGAAAATTAAACAAGAAAACAACAAAAAGAAAAAATATATATAAAAGGGTCAGGTCGACCCAGACCAAACCCAGGTCAACCTATAGGTCGACCCAGGCTAGAGTAAGGTCAACCCTAGGGTCGAACCTCACACATCTTAGGTCGACCCGCCCAATTCTTTTAACGTATATTTTTCCAGAGCGAAGCAAACACGTCATTTTGCAACTTTTCATCAATCCTATTCATTCGTGCTTCCATCTGACGGTTCCCAGTGAGCCTATAACGTGGTTGCACCAGATTTAATCTTCAAAATCCAACGGTCTGAGGTACCTAAACCACACTATAAATACACCCTAGGCTTAGCTATTTTTCTCATTCATATTTTCTCCTATTTGGGTTCATTGCCCGAGGCTGGACCCTAAATAGAATATTTTTCTAAGGAGAAGATCTTTTCGATAAAATTATTCTATGCTCTAGAAGTGGATCAAGGAAGACCAAGGAATAGAGCTAAGGACCACAGGTGAGTGTTTAGTAATTATTTTATATTTTTAAGTAATTTAAAATAATAGGGTTCTCAATAGTTGTAGTTTTTCTGCAATTTTGAGACAATTTTTATATAAGTTATTTACAGTTAATTTTTAAAGTTCTTTTCAGCCTATTTTATTTAGCTATTTTATTCAGTTATTTATAGTTATTTGCATTTATTTGCATTTATTACATCTGTTTTACGTTAGAATTCAGCCTGTAAATGTTAGTTTCTTTTTATTTCTTTTTACGCGAATAAAATAATAAAAAGAGAATGATTCACAAATATGGATTAAACAGAATTAAACACTAAATTTACAGAAACTAGATGTAAAATAAGAAAGACTGTAATAAAAGAAGATAGACTAAAATAGGCAAGTTTGAGACATTTGCAAGCATGTTTATAACTAGTGGTTATAACTAAAAAGATAGAAAAGAAGAATAACAATTATAACGTAGGTTATAATTAAGCAGAAAGAACAGTAAAGGCTTATTTTAAGACTTAGATTAAGTTAATAAGCAAACAGAGCAAAAATAACAGAAGAGGCTTATTCTAAAACTTACACTAAGTTAATAAGCAAGAAACAAAAATAGGGCCCGTACCAACATCATTCCCTTTCAGACTAGGATTGATGGTCTCAAAACAGATTAGGTGAGGCTGGGCAGGACCCTTTTAGACTAGGACTGATTGTCTCACAATAGTTAGGTGAGGCTGGGACACGCTTATGCTAACTAGGGTAAATAAGGGGCCAATAGATAGAAGCCCAAATCGGGGAATTTGGGCAAGGGGTGCAACTAGATTTTGTTTGTTAGGACCAGTACCAGCAGCATTCCCTTTTCAGACTAGGACTGATGGTCTCACAAAACACTTAGGTGAGGCTGGGCAGGACCCTTTCAGACTAGGACTGATGGTCTCATAAAAGATTAGGTGAGGCTGGGCACGCTTATGCTGATTATGGTAAATAAGAGGCCACAAGAGGGGGGCGATAGTTAGCGAGTACCGGCGATGACCGAGCGTGCTGCATTGATTAGGGTAGATAAGTCGCTACTGCGTTCCAAGCGCTAAACATGTGTCTTTTGCTGTGGGACCCACAGGATGGGACTAGCTCACAGTGGCACAACAGAGATATGAGACCGATCAATGGGTAGAATTACGATTTCAACCTAATTAAAATAGAATTAGGGTTTCAGCCTAATCACAGCAATCTAAGACAAGTGCAAACAATCACAATCAAAGTAAATAGTTAAACAATATTTTATCCCGGTTTTATCTTTCCTTTATTTCCTTTTATACTAGAACTGTTGCTAAGACTATTATCTTTATCTTGCTTAAAAATACTAGTGGTTACTTTCACTCACCAGACTTTTAGTCTGACCCACTCCTCCGTTTCCTTTTCCCCCCATATGCCAGTAGAGGCAAGGATAGTTGATTTAGATTTCTTGGAGATACATTCCCGGAGTTCTTCATGTATTCTTCTTCTTTTCAGTTTTCTTTTCATTTGGTTTTTGATGTATTGGTGCTTATGAGAGGGATGATTATTTTATTGTACTCTGATTTTATGAGGCTGAGATGTATTTTTCATAAGACATGTGTATTTGGTATTTGAGACATGTAATGTTTTTCAGACTTATTTTATGAAGTAATGAAGTTTAATTTTAAATGTTTCCGCTATTTATATTTATTTGTCTTGTGAATCTTAGTCTCTATGATGCTTTGGCTATACCTATAATGCGCCATACCCTTTAGTGTGCCCTTTTGGGTATACTAAGGGGTGTGGGGTGTTTCAGTTGAGCTTAACTTAGCAAAATGTACTAAAAGACACGATTTTAAATTTTTCTTTCATAAATAATAAATTTTCACAAAAGTGTATTTATTTAAAGAAAATATGGTATTTTCAACTTATTACTATTTTTATTTTAGAGTTTGACAAAAACATCGATAAAGGACATTTTCAAGTACTAACCATTTCTTATTTATAAAAAGAGTTCAAAAGTTGGGCCTTACATACTTCTTAATTTTAATTTTAATTTTTCTAAAATCCTATTATTAAAAGAAAAGTACGCATCGAGGGTATGTAACGATCTGCCTTTTCGACCTCCGAATGTCGACACTAATACATCCATGGTATTCATGTGCCGAGCACCCAAGTGCCGGAAAGATGAATTGTTAGGGTAAAATAAAAAGAAAAAGAAATAAAACAAGAAAGAAGAGAACATAATATCAAAATCTCACATGCGGAATGATGATATATAATATCTCAAAAGGTCTTTACCAAAAAGAAAACCTTTATATACATACATCAATCAAAGAAAACTAACATATCATCAGCCTGGACAGTTATAACAACCTGTCCTCACAAATGCTGATAGATACAAAACAAGTAATGCAGCAGAATAATGTAACGACCCGATATTTTCGAATCCGAAAATTCCAGATAGTTAGGAAAAGAAGAAAAGAGGTAGAAGAAGAAAACAGGAAACAGGACATAGAATCTCACATTCGCAGCGGATCAAGGTATAATATCATTTGTACAAAGAAACTGTATCATTCAAATTTCACTTTAATACATCAGAGTTACAACATATAAAAACACTGGACATATAAATCAACATGTCCGAATATACAATGATATATCATAGCGGAAACACTCCATACGTTCCTGCCATCCAGCTCGTCTCCTGAGCTCCAGAACGTCCTTACCTGAAAAGCTGTAATACTCGGTCTGACCCGAGCATTACATCAAAGTAACACCCAGGTCAGGCTGGAAACCAGCATGAGTAAACCCATATAATTTGAAATACTAAGTTCAAACCATAAAAGAAAAACCCGGGGTAACTCGTACTTCACTACGAGTTCATTACTTGTTATGCTCAACACTTATTTCACAAATCAATCCCTAAGTGCCGTTACTTAGTTTAAATAGTCATGTTACTTAATTTATTCCATTTCAGCCTATTCGATTCCATAATCAAATATACAAAGAATTATAGCAGATCACTAATCGAAGTGGGTTCCGGATATTACTGATATCCGACCCCGGTCTCTTCGAATTCAAATGTCATCCTTTTTAAGCTAAGATGTTTAAGTTAAACAATTTGATTTAAATTCAGGATATCATATTCACATAGCAATTCTATCATAGATAGATAACTTACATTATCACAATTCATCTGAAACATCTCATATCACAGAACATCACAATCACATATCAGATATATCAAATAATCCAAGGCATTCAATATTACTCAATCATCCATAAGTAAGATCAATTCATTATCTGAAATTAACTTAAACCAGATTAATTGCTTATGAATAAATTTCTAATCCTAGCAAGTTAACATTAATTAATTACAAACCATTTTAATTAATTATTCTTTAATCATTTATTAATTAACCTTTAACCATTAATTAATTCACCTTTAATCATTAAATAGTTATCCTTAATTACTTTTATTAAGTAATTATCTTTAAGTAATTAATTACTTACATTAATTAATCTTAATAAATCACTTACGTAATCACAGTAATCTTCATTAATTAATACCTTAATTTAAGATAAATCCTTTATCTTAATTAACTATCTCATTTCATCATTTAAATCTTATTTAATAACTTTTAAAATAAATCCATTATTAACTTAAAACCTTTAAGTTAAATTAATGTTTTTCATCTCTTAATAAATTACAATATTAAGTTTATCTAAAATAAACTTTTTTTAAAATAAAGGTTATATGGATTAAAACACTTAAAACTTAATAAGTTTGAAATAATTTTTATTTAAAAACCTTTAACTAATTTAAACTTGGATAAACATTCATTATTTACAAAAGGAGTAGTTTTGACAAACTTTGTTTCAATAAAACTTGATTTGTTTTTAAAGTTTAAAACCTGTTTTTATGTTAAAACAACAGACCCGAGTCAGGCTATGATTTACCCGAGCATAACTTCGAGTTCCCCCACGTTTTTCCTTTCCCCGAGTATTCTCGCGAATTCCACGAGTCGAACCCGAGCAATGCTTCTTCCCCAACTACAAAAATCATCACTAGATACAAACGTTAACTTGTGCACGTGCACAGATCGTCAGAGCCTCGGCGATCGAAGCTGCCACCTTCCGCGTGTCGTCGGTGATTGACTCGCCGACACTCACCACCCAGAAACCCTGAACAACGACAATCTTGCAAATCGAGCCACCAAACCTCAACCTGGAATTCCATACCCATCGGAAAAGACCTCGCTACGACGCCACCCCACGCCAAAACCTACGCCACTCCACCAGGACCTCCACCTGAGTCTCCGGTTCCTATTCCCCTGGGTGCGATCGACCCAAATGCCCTAACGACGACGAACCTATCTCGAATTCCTCGTCGACAAAACTTGCTCCTAAACCCTAAATTGATGTCGCTCAACCACTCTGATGATCGAGAAATGCCACGATCATTTTTTCCAGCCTCGTCAACCTCCCCACTACCTTCAGCATCAACCTCGACCCATGAATCGACGTCGATCATCAGATTTTGATAAAAACGTGTTTTCCGTTCAACCTTAAATTTCTCCATAATTACCACCTTAAAAATCCCGATTCTTCTTTTTAAAAGATCATCGTTTTCATATGCGAATTCATCCCTATAACCAAAACTTGAAATCCTGATCATTGAGTTTTACTAGTTTGAACAATTTCCTCTATAATATAAATTCTTAAAACTATTTTTACAATTCTTATTACAGTCTTATAATCAAATTTTATTTTGAAATCAAAGCCTATCATTAATTCTTTTGGGTGATAGAGATTATTGAACAGGTTTTTAAACACTGTAAACCTGGAATTAGAGGAACATACAGACATACACACATCTTTTCAATGTATATATACATATATACATAGGCATACTATATCAACATCATATGAAAACTAGATTAAATCAGATTTTAAGCTTTTATAAGGTAGTTGGCTCACAGATTTAAAAGCAGAGACAGGGATTGTTTTTTTTGAACTTGATTTAGTTAGTTAAAATCGAACAGAGACCAGATTTATTCATGAACAACATTCATATATATCTATACAGGCATGCATTCACAAACCTCTGCATGTCTATCCATATGCAAGCATAGGTTGGAATACTCACCTGAAATAATTAAACAGAGAGTAATTTCAGTTTTCCCGATGAACACAGTCTTGATTATTACTTCCCAGAGCTATGGCCAATTTATTTTAAATTAAATAAATTTTAAACTAAAATCTATGATGGAACAAGCAAGTTTCATTTGAAACTTAAGTTTAACAGAGATTAAATCAAGAGGGTTTGAATTTAAATCAAAACCAGAACATAAATCTGTGAACAGGGAAGTTATAGATATTCAAATGCATACATCATACATCAGGAATTTAACAATATAAATACGCAAACATATTTATAAATATGAATGATGCAATATTTATCACAACAATAACATACAACTAAATTTTTCTTTAAGTTTTAAAAGCGAAGTTACTCACCTTTCTGTTTGAACATAGCAGATTTTCAAATGAAAATTTGAAGCTGGTTTGATTCTAGATGTTGTTGAGTTTTCAGGTTCAAGCTTGCTTTTGCTTTTTTTTTATATTAATACTCAGACTTTAGATGAACAAAATGGAGATGGTGTGTAAAAAAAATAGTGCAGGCTGATGTATATACAGGTACAAGATATTTTCTATGGTACTGAATTTTTTATATAATTTTTGTCAGAGAGATTTTTCCCATTTGGAGGCTGAGATGAAAGAATTTGTGCTGGCATTAATTATGCTTGTATTAGAAGCTTATATTTATCATTTCATTTTTCACATGTACAATTTGTATTCTTGTATATTGTTCCCTTTGTCTTATTTTATCTCATAATTACTTGTATTCCAATTATGTATATTTTTCTAGAATTATCTTATATGATCATTTCATATTTTACATAACTATAAATTTATTTGAAATATTTATTTATGTTAATATCATAGTTTCTTAAGCCTATAATAATTTATATTAATTTTCAAAAAATTATATTTTTTATACTTAAATTTAAATATTGATAAGATTTAATTTACTTGAACCATTATTATCCAGATTATATCATATATATATATATATATATTTAAATCATATATTAGTTAAATTAAATGAGATAAATTTCAGGATTAAAATATTTTGAAACTCTTTATTTTAAATTTCAAACCATAGCTTCTCCCAAATACATACATACATACATACATACATATATATATATATATTTGTTTTAAAATAATAAGTTGTATTTTAATTAATTCAATTAAATATTTATTTAAAATAATACTGCCAAAAATCCAGGATGTCACATCCCTCCCCCCTTAAAACTTTTCGTCCTCGAAAAGGAACGAAGCCAAAATTATGAAAATGCTTAAAATCATATAAATATTCTTTGATCATTTTTAAAACACTTTTAAAATCTATATAATATTACTTAAATAGTTTTTATAAAAATACTTTTATAACTCGATGTTCTGACAAGTCCATCCTTGTTCTCACAGAAATTCGGTCATACGTTGATCAGGCGTAGGACTGAAAATCTATAAGTACTCGGTAAACTCGTTTTCAACACCCAGTGAAAATACTTTGGAAAATAATTTTATTGAAAATATAGGAAACAGTTTGAAAATAGAAGAAATAGCTTTGGTGAGAATGCTCTGGAAATCATCACACCCATCCATGGTCACAGTTACATCCTGGGTTACGTTGCCGTCGCAGCAAAAGTCCATGTAACTGATTACACCATGGAACCCACAACAGATCGCAGTTACATTCCAGGGTTACGTTGCCGTCACAGCAAAAGTCCATGTAACTGTTGGCTCTCAGCGGCACACACGATTTTCGCTGTCAAAAATGAAACTTCTCCACTCTAACATAGGTCGCAGTCTACCGATATAAAATCAAACGTAGACTGTTGGCTCTCAGCGGCACACACGACTTTCGCTATGTTACCATAGTGTCGCAGTCTACCGATATAAAATCAAACGTAGACTGTTGGCTCTCAGCGGCACACACGACTTTCGCTATGGTCTGCAGTAGATCGCAGTGACATTGAGTTAAACTGTCGTCACAGCATAACCCAAATGCCTCTGTGGGCACCAGCCCCTCGACTTTCGCTACACCAATAATCCTCAAGAACTAGTTTTGTCCGGACTCCTCACAGGATCAACTTTAGAACCTCCCCCTTAGAGGCTCAAGGTAGTGCCACCCTGTGGCACTCCTGAGAAGTTCATTTCAAAGGAGCGCCTTTTTCCCCAGAGCCAATCTCAAAATACTTTATACTATACACATATAGTATTTTCCAAATCATACACCTAGTATGAATTCCATATAAAGCTCCCTTTACACAAAATCGATTCCCAAAATCGATAATTCACAAATCAGGCTTTTCCAAATTCCAATATTGATTTTACCCAAAAATCAAAAGCCTTTCCAAATTCAAAGGTTCCCAAAACCTTTCCTCCAAAATCATTCTCAAAAGATCCTTTATATATATATATAAATCCTTGATAAAAATCTTTGGATCATTTTAAGCTTGTATAAAACCCTTTTTATACTTCAAATATTTCTAAAAACTCTTTTCTTCTGGAAAAAGATTCAACAAGGGGAGTTTTATCTTATATATATAACAAAGATACATGACTTTGTTTATTCAAAATCAAATATTCAAATTTGATTACTCTATAAAGCCACTCACCATTTTACTTACTTCCATAAAGTAAATTCTTACCATAGAAATATCCAATTTCCACTTTACCCCAACATATGTTTCACAAAATATATCTTTTATTTCAAAAACCATTTCACATTTCTTATCCACAAATTTCCAATATCAATTTCATTCAAATCCGTACGGTGTACACATATCATCCGTACGCTATACCAATCTGATCGCTCACTCGATCACACAATTTCACTTCCAAACTAGGATCGTCCACCCGACTTCCTAGTGCGGACTCAGATCTGGTTTCTTGATCAGAAACCGTCATTCTCCTTGCATAGTCACAACTATGATAGAGAATATCCAGAACCAATCAAAAATCCATATCCAGGTTCGCCGTCGAAAATCGAGTGAAAAATCCCAACTCGGATCGATAATACTATCTCAAAATTCTGTGCTCGAATCTGGATCAAATCACTATGCGAATAGAATAATATACATACATCATACGTACTTATCTTCATTGATTATTAACCAAATCAATTTCTCCCTTCTATTCACATTCACTTAAATTTTCATTCACTTATTCTCAATTGCTTCAATCCCATTTGGATTATCACCTCAATTCTTATCTCAAATGGATATTTAATCAATAACAGTTTGAACTCCGACCAATTTATATTTAAAAAATAGCTTGAAAATTTTCAAAAATATATAAGTAGTTGAAAAATAATTATTAGTTTGTAAAATAGTTAAGTAAATGTAAAATGGTTTGAAAATAGTAAAATAATTTCAAAATAGTCACAAAATAGCAACTAGTTATAAAATAGTGGAAACAAAAGTAATTAGTTTATAAAATAGTTAAATAGTTCCAAAAGTAGCTATAAAATAGGTATAAGATAGTTTTGGAATTTTAAAGGAAAAAGTTGTTCAGTAAATAGTTAAGAAAATAGATGTAAAACAATTTATATCAAAATGATTTATCTAAAAGTAGTCCAGAGCCAAACTGTTCAATTTCTCATCAATCTAATATTCCCACTTCCATTTAAATTGACTCAATTGCAAATTTAAATAGCTTCAATTTCCATTGAAATTGACTTAATCCCAAGTCCAGTTAAATTAACCTCAACTTCCTTTCAAAATCAAATTCCATTTGATTTTAAACATATTCCCTTAAATTATAATTCCAAATTATTCAAATTAATTTAGACTAATTTCAAATTGAATCCACTTCAATTTCAAATCATTTCAATTTCTATGAGGTATTCCCAATTTCCAATTTAGCTCATGAAATCAATTAATCCAATTCAAATTTCCCATTTGAATTTTCATACTTATCCATCTTCAATTCAAATTAAATTCAATTTGAACAGATGCAATCTAAATTTCAACTTTATTCAAACAATTTTCAAATTGAACAATTTTCAAATTCAATCTTACCTTAAATCATCTTGAATTATATAAATTCGAGTTAAACTTTCAAATGTTGATTTAATTCCTTAAATCAAATTAACCTTTACTTCTTCATAAACCTATTCCTAGGTTCAAATAATAATTCAAATCCTTTTTTAAAAAATTTAATCTTTGAAATCCAATTCACAATTTAAAGATTATTAATAACAATCGGATGACATCATCCAATTTTTTTAAAACATCCATCCATTTTCAGTTTCCAGATCTCAAACCCATTTTGAGATCATACAAACTCCCAATTCGAATTAACTATTCAACTTCCCAAGTTAAATCCCAATTTGAATTCCCATTCAAATTTTAAACTCCACATTATAATCTTATAAGCTCAAAAACTTATTGCCTTGGGTATCACATCTCATTCCGAATTTAAAACTCAACATTTAGAGTTTATTTCAAACCACTTTAATATCCTGTATATTCCTTATATATACATATTATTCCCTTTACACACTAAGTTATCCTTAATTTTAAGCCACCTTCGGTTTTTAATTCAAACAAATTCCTTTATAATTTCAAACAACTCTTGTTTGAAATATGCCCCTTTTTATTTAAATACTCTAAATAATATTATTTATTATTTCTTTATTACCTTGAAATAGTTTTTAAATTCTGGACCCACATTTAAACTCCACAATTCAGATCGCTTTTAATTCCAATTTATAAGTCATACTTGCCTAAATGTCTTACTTCCCTAAAACATTTCATCTTGCTTACTCATAACAACATTCCATTATTGAACACAACAACCATTTATGATAATAACCAAGATTACCATATCTGGAAACCCATTTATTATTATCTTTATTTTGAAAACATTTCTACAAATTTAGGATTTTAATTTCAGTTTGGATCCATTTCAGATTTATCTTCATTCAATTTCAATTTGGTTGTATTACTATTACCACTTAATTCTCATTATTTTATTTAATTCCAATAATTTTTAACAACCAATTATCTTAATATTTATTAGAAAGAATATTGCTTTATATATCAAAATATAATCTTATATAAGAATCATTTACCTTTAAAACCATTTAAAATCTTTATATAGAAAAATAACAAGTATGTTCTCTCATATATATTATATTCAACTCATTCTAGGGTACTATTGACCCTATCTTTAGATGAGTACACCCACCAGAGCCAAGGTTCTCGCTTAACCTTTCAACTCTGATACCAACTGTAACGACCCGGAATTTTCGAATCCGAAAATTCCAAATAGTTAGGAAAAGAAGAAAAGAGGTAGAAGAAGAAAACAGGAAACAAGACATAGAATCTCACATTCGCAGCGGATCAAGGTATAATATCATATAATATCATTTATACAAAGAAACTGTATCATTCAAATTTCACTTTAATACATCAGAGTTACAACATATGCAAACACTGGACATATAAATCAACATGTTCGAATATACAACGATATATCATAGCGGAAACACTCCATACGTTCCTGTCATCCAGCTCGTCTCCTGAGCTCCAGAACGTCCTTACCTGAAAAGCTGTAATACTCGGTCTGACCCGAGCATTATATCAAAGTAACACCCGGGTCAGGCTGGAAACCAGCGTGAGTAAACCCATATAATTTGAAATACTAAGTTCAAACCATAAATGTAACGACCCGATATTTTGGTCCATTCGCATCCATTATAAGTGTATAGGTAGACACTCATGCCGGAGTTGAATTGCTCAAAATACCGCGTTGTTAATTTAAATTTGGCAAAACTGAACATATATAGTAAATAAATAATCACAGATCACAGACACAGAGTAATAAGTGCAGCGGAAATAAAAGAGATAGTAGTTCATGAAGCTACTATATGAATATATAAGATACATCAGAGTTTACAACAGAAGAGTAACACGATACATCAGATACAAATCAGATACAACGGAAGAGTAATATGGTACATCAGATACAAGTCAGAATACATCACTGGAATCATCGAATATCTGAAAGCTGGATAGATAGCTGGATCTCCAAGCGAAGCTCCAACTCCAAAGGTGAGTCTCGAAAGCTGAACCACTCAGTCTGACCCGAGCGTAAAGCAAAAACACAAGACACTCGAGTCAGGATTAACATTCTTATATTAATAAATCCAACTCAAGTGAAATAGCAATTGAAATACAAGTAACTCAAAGGATGTTTGGAATAACCATCCTTTAAGGATCCGTCAAACTATCTACTATGTAGTAATGTACGATAAGTAGATAATGTCTATCAGTAATAATAAGATATCAAAATAGCGTTAAGTCATGGCCCATTCCACCCTTAACACATTTTTATTCCCAAAAGCATATACAAGACCGTAGTTTCCCCAAAACTGGAAGTCACCAGAGGGCAATCCATATACTAAAGGTACAAATCAAAATCGTAGTGGTCGCGCATAAATGGAATACAAGTATGACAAGGCACATGAGGCAATACCCAAGGTAGTGATACTACCGTTCGCCTGATCCGGACTGGTGAGAACGCAACGCCGCAGCGCCCGCAACACCGTGAAACAACACTCCCAAAATCAAGGGTGCACCAATCGACAACAAGTAATAAGTAGTTCGAAGAAGTGTGTCCACTTGAGGTAGCTAATCCTCCATTGGCCCGGCACAGCTCCTGTTTTAGTCATTTCCAATTTGACACAAGTGTCAAGGCTATCCATTATCGTTCTCTTTCTTCGGTCATCACGTACATCATTCCAACCACTTCATTCTGGATCATCACTCCGCGTATAGTTATTAAAGTGGTTTCGGTTTAGATAGAGAGTATATCCATTACCGATCCCGGTCTCTTTAATAACTTTCGTAATTATTACACCGATTGGTCGTTTATTTATTTCAAACCAAATCAATTCAATTTCAAATAGAATTCGTAAACCAACAATTCATTTGTCTTTCTAAACCAATTTCCAATATTTACGTTTCAAAACTTCCAAATTCAAAATTTCAAAATCTTATAATTCAATTTCAATTTCTATTTAAAACAATTCAAATATCAATTTAAATTCGTATATAAAATTCATTCCGAAATCATTTAAATTAATTTAATTTAACATTCAAATCAATTTAAATTCATTTATCGATTTCATTCAATATTCATTAAGTAAATTTTCCATTCAAAACAATTTCTATTAAATTTCCAATTTATTAAATCCATTATTTAAATTCAACTTCATTATATCAAACTTACAAATTGAATTAAATTAAATTCATCAAATCAAATTCTTTAAATTTCAAGTCTTACATCAAATTCAATAAATCACATTTTTTCTTGTTAAAGAAATTCCATTCCACCTATTTACTTTCTTAAATAATTTTCCCAAAACTTAATTTATAAATAAACTCAATTTCAATTATTTACGAAGTAAAATTCACTTATTCAAAAGTTCGATTTTCTTATTAAAGAATTTCAATTCAATTTGATCATTAAATAATTTAATCTTATTTAAGTATTAAATAATTCAAAACTTAATTATTAAATAATTTCAAAGTTTAATAATTTCAAGCTTAATTTTAATTTCAAACCTAATTATTAAATAATTTCAAAGTTTAATAATTTCAAACATAATTTTTAAATCATTTCAAATTTAATTCAATCATTTCTCAAATTAAACATCGTTCTTTCATCAATTTCATTTTTAATATTTTGTTACAGATTTTTAAATATTAACATTTTCCTTTCATTAAAAATTCAAATTTCAACTTCATTTCAAACCATATTATTTATTCAAATAAAATCTTCGTTTTATTTTTAAATCAAATTATTGACCAATCGGGTTTTTATTTAATTTCCTATCCTAGGTCAAAGTTCAATTTGGGTATTTATCATTTCAACCCGATTCCAATTCAATTCAAAATCAAAGCATAACAAAGGGAACTTGTAGTGTGATAACTGGGATGGTGTCAAAGTAAATGAACAAGCAATAACAACAATCAATAACAATCCAATAATCAATTCAAATAATCCCGAAATAACCGTATTAATTCGCATTGTTATTTGTACGAATTAATATAATTATTTCTAGAATCTACACTATCATTTCATGTAGATTAAAGATTATTACATTACGGTTTTCACTTGTTATTCAATTTCAATTTCATCCATCATCAATTTAACAATATACATTCAGTGGTTCAAAGTGTAATTAAACAAATCCTACGTGTCAATAAATTTAACAGTTAAAGGGGTCATATTATACAAATGTCAGTTAATCAAATTTAACATTTAACTATCCTATATCAAGTTCAAATGCATACTATCTATCATTTTAACATTAATAATTTAACGTCCAATATAAACATCAACAATCAATCAATTTCAGCCAAACTGTATTATCATCGCATAAATAATTAACAGATAATGGTGTCAGATGTCACAGGTGAACTGATACAGGTAATAACAGTGTAAATATCTAACAGCAGCATATTTCAATTGTCGTTTCAATTGAAATCAAATTTAATAAATAAAAGAACATTAATCGTGAGTGATTGCTCACCTTTCGAGGCTAGAGAGAATAGAAGATGACACAGATACGCACACTGATATGGACCCTGAAATTTGAGTTACGAATTGCAAGTACGATTACCAAATCAAAGCGAGATGGGCACGAAATCGGACGGAAAATCTGACAGATAAACATTAACGAAATCAAGTCAAAACGGAATCGATGAGAGTAAATAGTATAATGGACTCGAAAATATATCTATATATAACTATTTATATAAAAAGTATTTTATATAACTGCCATAGCCATCTGTACAGACATCATTTAACAATGTATAATTTCATACTTATAACACATATTATATAAATATTAAACTTTATATATAATGCACAAACTCTTACTAACAAAGACATGACCGAAATAACTTTATTATAAAATCAACATATATGCCGATACATATTTAAAACAAGCACTGTCATCTATCTATATATAAGATAGTATTCATAAAATATGTTTGGATTTATATTCAGGAAACTAGTTTATACCAGTACTACTATATATATGTATATAACGAACAGTTAGCTATCAGTTGTATACATGTTCAAACCTTTTAACAGAACACATCAAAATAAAATAACATATACCTCTATTCTTAAACTCACCTTTATAAACTTATAACTGCATAACCCAAAATCTTATAACTCAAACAAAATCGTAACTCATATAACTTTTTAAAACAAAAACAGAGTTTGTATAACTATTCATATGTATGCAGACAATGCATATGCTAACCCAAATATAACATAAAACAAATATATAAAGTTGGGATTTTGAATAAAAAGACATATGTAACAGACTATAGCCTATATTATATACTGTAACCATTATAAATGCAGACTATTATAAAATAAAACACTTATATCAATTACCAACCATGCAAGCCAAAATATAAATGACACCGAACCCATATGCAAAACTCAAAACTAACATGTGTATAACAATATGCAGCCTCCATTATCTCTACTAATATATATACACTCTTACGAATGAATGCAGGTGGAACAATGTAAGCAACGGTGCGGTCGCCTGGAGATGCTGGTGGAGGCCGATGGAGGGGAACACGAGCTGCTGTGGATAGGCGGGATGTTGGCGGTGTGCGTGGGGTGGTCGAGGAGGACGTGGGAGATGGAAGAGGGTGCAGGCGGTTGTCTCCGGTGGAGCTGGGGACGGTTGGACGTGGGAGATGGTGAGGCAGAGATGGGTTCAGGTTGTTCGAGTAAGTTGTCGAGGGGAGAGGAGGCTAGTGCGGTCACGGGTCTTGGGCTGGAAGGAAGATGACGAGAGGGAGGGGAGTGACGTGGATGGGAAGGAAAAGATGGCTACAGAAGGAGAGGATGGGTAGATGAGCAGATTTCTCAAAATGATATACGAACCATATAATTTTTTTTTCATAAGAGTAGATGCAAATGAAATGAAGAGGAAGGAACCTGCAAAGCACTACAGTAAGGATGTGAACCAACATACGTTGGAATATATTATTATATTTTAGAGCTGAACAAAGAAGTGAAAGGATGGAGAATAGGAAACAATACAACAAATATATTTGACGCAGGCAATAGAGAAAGTAAAACAAATGGACAGAGAATGAACTGACATATAATGAATGTAAAGTATACGAATAAATGAAACGAAACGTGCACAAATAAATGAAGTGGTATGGGATGGCAACGGGCTAAAATTTAGTAAATAATAAGATAAATGAAAGCTAGTGACTGTTTTATTCCAACAGTTTGAAATTTGATTGGACACAACTATCAAAGTGTAAGGTGGTACCGTTACAACGAACAGTTTATTGCTTCCGTCGCATACCGGACCTCAAAATACGGAAATGAATATATCTTAGAGATCGGCACGACGAGACGGTTAAAACGGTATACAGATATCAGTGGTATGATTGAATTATAAAAACTCGATTTTTTTACTAGCGGAAAAATGCAAGAAAAACGCTGAAAAATAAGATCGACGGAGCCAAAGATGTCCGAATTTGGAAAAACGACAAACTGACATCTTGCTCAGAAGATGGTTTAGAATTTTTCTATGTAAAAATATTTAGGTTTCGGAAACATTTTATTTTCAACGCTTTTTAACTGATTAAATTAAAGTGAATTTACGCGCAAAATAAACTTTCATATTTTCGGACGAAAATTTACCAGTTGCTATATTTAACTAGACGTATTCCAAATATTAAATTTTTATATAAAAATTTTATCGTTTAAAATTTCACAAAATTTTAACAAATTACGTTATTAACACAGTTGAAATTTACGGGTCGTTACAATAAAAGAAAAATCCGGGTTAACTCGTACTTCACTACGAGTTCATTACTTGTTATGCTCAACACTTATTTCACAAATCAATCCCTAAGTACCGTTACTTAGTTTAAATAGTCATGTTACTTAATTTATTCCATTTCAGCCTATTCAATTCCATAATCAAATCTACAAAGAATTATAGCAGATCACTAATCGAAGTGGGTTCCGGATATTACTGATATCCGACCCCGGTCTCTTCGAATTCAAATGTCATCCTTTTTAAGCTAAGATGTTTAAGTTAAACAATTTGATTTAAATTCAGGATATCATATTCACATAGCAATTCTATCATAGATAGATAACTTACATTATCACAATTCATCCGAAACATCTCATATCACAGAACATCACAATCACATATCAGATATATCAAATAATCCAAGGCATTCAATATTACTCAATCATCCATAAGTAAGATCAATTCATTATCTGAAATTAACTTAATCCAGATTAATTGCTTATGAATAAATTTCTAATCCTAGCAAGTTAACATTAATTAATTACAAACCATTTTAATTAATTATTCTTTAATCATTTATTAATTAACCTTTAACCATTAATTAATTCACCTTTAATCATTAAATAGTTGTCCTTAATTACTTTTATTAAGTAATTATCTTTAAGTAATTAATTACTTACATTAATTAATCTTAATAAATCACTTACGTAATCACAGTAATCTTCATTAATTAATACCTTAATTTAAGATAAATCCTTTATCTTAATTAACTATCTCATTTCATCATTTAAATCTTATTTAATAACCTTTAAAATAAATCCATTATTAACTTAAAACCTTTAAGTTAAATTAATGTTTTTCATCTCTTAATAAATTACAATATTAAGTTTATCTAAAATAAACTTTTTTTAAAATAAAGGTTATATGGATTAAAACACTTAAAACTTAATAAGTTTGAAATAATTTTTATTTAAAAACCTTTAACTAATTTAAACTTGGATAAACATTCATTATTTACAAAAGGAGTAGTTTTGACAAACTTTGTTTCAATAAAACTTGATTTGTTTTTAAAGTTTAAAACCTGTTTTTATGTTAAAACAACAGACCCGAGTCAGGCTATGATTTACCCGAGCATAACTTCGAGTTCCCCCACGTTTTTCCTTTCCCCGAGTATTCTCGCGAATTCCACGAGTCGAACCCGAGCAATGCTTCTTCCCCAACTACAAAAATCATCACCAGATACAAACGTTAACTTGTGCACGTGCATAGATCGTTGGAGCCTCGGCGATCGAAGCTGCCACCTTCCGCGTGTCGTCGGTGATTGACTCACCGACACACACCACCCAGAAACCCTGAACAACGACAATCTTGCAAATCGAGCCACCAAACCTCAACCTGGAATTCCATACTCATCGGAAAAGACCTCGCTACGACGCCACCCCACGCCAAAACCCACGCCACTCCACCAGGACCTCCACCTGAGTCTCTGGTTCCTATTCCCCTGGGTGCGATCGACCCAAATGCCCTGACGACGACGAACCTATCTCGAATTCCTCGTCGACAAAACTTGCTCCTAAACCCTAAATTGATGTCGCTCAACCACTCTGATGATCGAGAAATGCCACGATCATTTTTTCCAGCCTCGTCAACCTCCCCACTACCTTCAGCATCAACCTCGACCCATGAATCGACGTCGATCATCAGATTTTGATAAAAACGTGTTTTCCGTTCAACCTTAAATTTCTCCATAATTACCACCTTAAAAATCCCGATTCTTCTTTTTAAAAGATCATCGTTTTCATATGCGAATTCATCCCTATAACCAAAACTTGAAATCCTGATCATCGAGTTTTACTAGTTTGAACAATTTCCTCTATAATCTTATCTTTTTGATAATTTTTCTTAATATAAATTCTTAAAACTATTTTTACGATTCTTATTACAGTCTTATAATCAAATTTTATTTTGAAATCAAAGCCTATCATTAATTCTTTTGGGTGATAGAGATTATTGAACAGGTTTTTAAACACTGTAAACCTGGAATTATAGGAACATACAGACATACACACATCTTTTCAATGTATATATACATATATACATAGGCATACTATATCAACATCATATGAAAACTAGATTAAATCAGATTTCAAGCTTTTATAAGGTAGTTGGCTCATAGATTTAAAAGCAGAGACAGGGATTTTTTTTTGAACTTGATTTAGTTAGTTAAAATCGAACAGAGACCAGATTTATTCATGAACAACATTCATATATATCTATACAGGCATGCATTCACAAACATCTGCATATCTATCCATATGCAAGCATAGGTTGGAATACTCACCTGAAATAATTAAACAGAGAGTAATTTCAATTTTCCCGATGAACACAGTCTTGATTATTACTTCCCAGAGCTATGGCCAATTTATTTTAAATTAAATAAATTTTAAACTAAAATCTATGATGGAACAAGCAAGTTTCATTTGAAACTTAAGTTTAACAGAGATCAAATCAAGAGGGTTTGAATTTAAATCAAAACCAGAACATAAATCTGTGAACAGGGAAGTTATAGATATTCAAATGCATACATCATACATCAGGAATTTAACAATATAAATACGCAAACATATTTATAAATATGCATGATGCAATATTTATCACAACAATAACATACAACTAAATTTTTCTTTAAGTTTTAAAAGCGAAGTTACTCACCTTTCTGTTTGAACATAGCAGATTTTCAAATGAAAATTTGAAGCTGGTTTGATTCTAGATGTTGTTGAGTTTTCAGGTTCAAGCTTGCTTTTGATTCTTTTTTTTATATTAATACTCAGACTTTAGATGAACGAAATGGAGATGGTGTGTAAAAAAAATAGTGCAGGCTGATGTATATATAGGTACAAGATATTTTCTATGGTACTGAATTTTTTATATAATTTTTGTCAGAGAGATTTTTCCCATTTGGAGGTTGAGATGAAAGAATTTGTGCTGGCATTAATTATGCTTGTATTAGAAGCTTATATTTATCATTTCATTTTTCACATGTACAATTTGAATTCTTGTATATTGTTCCCTTTGTCTTATTTTATCTCATAATTACTTGTATTCCAATTATGTATATTTTTCTAGAATTATCTTATATGATCATTTCATATTTTACATAACTATAAATTTATTTGAAATATTTATTTATGTTAATATCATAGTTTCTTAAGCCTATAATAATTTATATTAATTTTCAAAAAAAAATATTTTATACTTAAATTTAAATATTGATAAGATTTAATTTACTTGAACCATTATTATCCAGATTATATCATATATATATATATATATTTAAATCATATATTAGTTAAATTAAATGAGATAAATTTCAGGATTAAAATATTTTGAAACTCTTTATTTTAAATTTCAAACCATAGCTTCTCCCAAATACATACATACATACATACATACATACATATATATATATATATATTTGTTTTAAAATAATAAGTTGTATTTTAATTAATTCAATTAAATATTTATTTAAAATAATACTGCCAAAAATCCAGGATGTCACAAATAAAGTATGATAGGAAATCATCTGGCTCCTCTCTAAGAGCTCCAATGAACCATAGCTAAATCTGGAAACATACTCAAGCTGACCTAAGCATTAAGAAAATAACTCTAGGATCAGTCTGGTAAACCAACATGAGAAACTCAAATCATATAAACTTATTATATCTTAAAACCCTTTAAAATAATGGTATCTCATAAGACCATGCCGCCAATAAACACGGACGAGTTTTTACCTTATGATAACCAAACCATTTTTATTATAAAACCCAGTGATAATATAATAATATCTAAGGTGTGAAATATAAATAATCACATAGCTGCTATACATCACAGAAATAATAGGTATACCGCTAAAGCGCGTTCACTAGTTGTGTAGGATTTCCACGTAGATCTTTTGTGGAAGCCAAATCCGAACTACTGCACAAGGATCAGTGATATCCTTTCAAAGCGTTGTACATCTCTAGTGAATGTACCATAGAAAAACCATAGCTAGTCTTGCTAAGACCTGATGCATCGGTCCCGCATGCATATCCCAATAAGTATATCTAGAAATGGAGTCGCATGCACCCTATGGGTTTGCCAACCCTACTGGCTATGACTCCTATCTCTGGTTTTTACCATACCGATGATTAGGCTACGTCCGACATTCTAGCCCTCGAGTCACCACTCGAACAGATCTTCCACATGAGCTCTAACTCGAAAGATCATAGAACCAAACATGGATTCTCATATCTCAACAGATCTTGGAAGCACATATGGATTCCCATACCTCAACAGGTCTCAGAATCACACATGGATTCCCACACCCTGAATAGATCACGAACAACTACATATGTTTGAGCATCTCAATAGATCTCGAATCTGCGCTTAGATTCCAGCATCGCGAAGCAATCACGAACCACTCATGAACTACTCACGAAGCAATCACGAACCAATCATGAAGCAATCATGAAGCCAATCATGAATCAATCATGAACCAATCACGAAGCCATTACAAAGCAATCACGAAGCAATCACAATTCCAATCTCGAAGCAATCATGAACCTCTTCCAAAGCATAAAACACGTATATGGTTTTGGAGTGGTTACGGTTTCAAGTCATCCTCGCTTACCGGGTACTCCAAAACTAATCGATCGATTTCCCAGGAATATCAACCCCGATTCTGTGGGAAATAAACAGACAATACATAAGATCAAATATCACCTCCTAACCGTTTAAGTGGATGGATTTCCTTACCATTGTCCTAGAAAAGCAAAACGCGTTTATACGTACAGTATAGTATCAGCGAAGATAACTATACCATATAATACTCATGTTTCTTCGAGATATTTCAGTATATATTTGGCCAAGATTTGATAGTCAGTTATTTAACTACCAAACAAACAAACAATCCAATAAATGGAATAATTGCATATGAGAAATCAAGTCCCTGTATACTATCTATAAGCAAGTAACACACAAAGCACGATCGAACAAACAAGCATGATCAAGTCATATGAATGACTTCTAATACCCTTTTTAATTAATCTCCATCTATTAATTAAAACCTCTTTTATTAGTAAAAATCATTTTTACTCAATAAACTCCTTTATAAATGAAACTCCATTTATTAATTAAACTTTGCTATTTAATTAAAACATCACTATTCATTTTCAATACATTTCAACACTTCCCAAAGGTATTCATATACTTATCTCAATCGTATAAGTATATACAGAAATCAATTTCAAAGGGCTTAAGACAAATGTGTGACGACCCACCTTTTTGAACAGTTCAAGTCGACAAGAAACCACACATGTCCAACTAAAACCGTTTAAAAGATAGATTATCAATGGGTTTATTTTAAAGAAATAAAAAGAAAAGAAGAAAAACCACAACAAAATCTCACAACAGAACGATAAAATACAATAATCACATAAACAGTTCATGAAGCTGTTTAACAATGTATACTCAATTCAAGTTACAACATAAATCAAAGTTATAGAATATTATCAGAGTTATACAATTTTAATAGACAGAATGAAATAGTGCAGCGGAATCAATATTAGTAAATATGATATACCAAATCTTTATCTTCGTCCTCCAGAATAACTGTCTTCAATAACTGAAAAACTCGGTTTGACCTGAGCGTAATGAAAAAAACACTCGAGTTAGAAATAAAAATCCTCATGTAAGTCAAATCAAAATCAAGAGAAATATAGTTTCAAAATGAACCGTTTCTTTCCATTTCCAACAAATCTGGACTCAGATCCAAATTACAAACAAATGAATTGAATTTCCAATGTTTCAATACAATTCCTTTCAAATTCAGTTTAATTCAATTTCGATTTCAATTTCGATTCAAACAATTTAATTTAGTGGCTCGAGTTTCAATTCAAATCTCATTTCAAAACCATTTCAGTTTATGAAAATTTGAGTCTAATCTCAATACATCGATTTAAATCACGTAAATCAGTTTAACTTCAATGTTCAAATTTTAAGATTCAAATCTTAAAATAGTTTGATTTCCATAATTCAAATCATATATCGATTATAACTTCGAAATTTCAAATTGATTTCTTTACACAAATTCTTTTAACAAATTTGAATTCCAACATTTCCAAAGCTCAAATTTTAAAATAATCCAATTCAAACGTATCAAAATCATTTAATGGTTGGATTCCGAACATCGGCCTTCTTATAACATTTCCTTTTCATTTATTAAAGTTATAGGAAAATTTGCAAACCTTTTTGTTGCTCTTTTAGGAAAAATATTTATTATTATAAAAATTAGAATTTAAATTTTATAAATGAAATTCAAGTTAATTTCAGAAAGTAAATTTAATTTGATTCACAAAATTAAATTCTTTATAATATATAAATTTTTAAAGGTTAGATTTTAAAGCCTTTTAAACTTCAATAAATAAAACTCAATTTTAATCGAACGGCGATAGAATCACAAAATCACAATTCTGCGAAAGCAGTCAACTATGCATCAAAATTCGCATACCAGATATGATATCCAACGTCCATATCAAATTTAAATGTCCAGGTGATCAATCATATCAATAGTAGTAATAACAGCGTGATAACACGGAAATATCAAAACCACTAGCAACATACAGCAAAACAACAATATCATCCATCACAATATGAGTTAACATCCAAATCAACCAATTCAACCATATCACACAACAATCGATAATTATCAGTGTCTGGGTGTTTAACTAAAGGTGATACACAATCCAATATCGATTTAAATATCAAATTTTGATGTCGATTTAATCAATGTATAAAATGTCAAAATTTTCCTATCAAATTTAAATGTCACATTTACCATCAATTCCAACTATCCATTTAACAATCAAATTCCTATCAATTTTAACTGGCAATTTACACTATCAATTTTAATATCATATTTATCAATCAAATTTTAAATGTCGGTTTTAACTGCCAGTCAATTCAAATTCAACCAATTCAATTTCAGTTAATAAATCACAATAGTTAACTAGTTATCAATAACGGGCGTTTAACTAGCAATTCAATTTCAATTTCGATTTAACTACCAATTCAATTCCTAACGGTTCAATTTATATGTCGATTCTAAATATCAGTTAATTTACCAAAGAACCATCAATAAATATAAATCACTTCATGATTTCGATTTAGCTAAACATATGAATATTCAGTACTTCGTGAGCGTTTAAACACTCACCTTTATTTGGAACTTAAAATTTTTCAGTGTCAAATAAACTTCAATTCAACTCCATGTTGTAGTCTTCGTCGATACGAACCCAATGCAACTTGTTTCGTTCGAATCGGACCTCGCATGAAAAAGTTATGCTTATTTTAACATAACAATTTTAATTAAAATATAATTAACTAAAAAAAATTAACTTAAACAAAAACAACCTCAACAGCCCTTCTTCCTTCTCCCACTCCAGGCACCGCACGATATCTTTTTTTTTAATGTGTCGATCGCGCCCAGCACCACGACCGCCGCCGACCGCCTGCGCCTACGCGCGCCACCGCTGACCCCCCTGACTCCACACGGCACCGCGTGCTTGCGGATCCACGAACCCAAAAAAGCGACTTCCAAGCTCGATTCCAGCGAATCCACCAGCTTCCGTCATGATCCAACCGCACGTCTTGTAGATCTCAACGTGCTCTTCCTTTCTCTAGTTGAGGTCGAGACGTAAAAACACATGGATTTGGAGGAAATGAGGAGAGAAGGAAACAAATTTCGGCCATTGAAGTGTTTAACAGAAAACGGCTGAGCTAGGGTTAAGGTTTAGTTCGCAAATATGAGAATAAACGTGTCCTTGTACATAACTTTCCGACCCGATTCACACATAAATTTTACAAACTCCGAACGCCGCCTGGCATTCTATATGTTATACCCCTATTCCGAACACAATGGAACTAGTCTCGGAATCCAATTTCATCATATTCAGAAGATGTCTTTTCGAAATCGAATTATTTAATTAAATTCCCTTAATTAATTTCTACGCGTTTCAAGCTCGCACGGCCAAACGATAAGTCTGATTGCTACGAAACTTGAAATCCTATTATAACTCACTATTACGGATCCGGTGAAACCTGGCTTCATCGAAATCCAAGACAGTGCCCAAAAAGACTATCTTTACACGTTAATCAAAACAAGCTATTTTTCAAAATCAATTTAATCACTTTTAAATTCAAAATTTAAAAGTTAACAATTTTCGTTCTTGTTTAAATAAAATTTAAATCAACTTTCAACATCATTTTCATTCATATTAAATTCAAGATTCAATTATTTAAATAATTTTCAATATTAAATTTAAACAATTTAATTATCCAGTAAATTACATTAATAATCATTAAATTTTCAAATGAATTTTAGTTATCAACAATTATTTTATTTTCATCTAAATAATTCAACATTTATTATTCAATTCCAACTATTGATTATAAACACATTTAATACATAAAATTTCATTTCAATACTTGTTATTGCCTAAATCTTCGGAATTGTTTATTTCAAAATTTTATTCAAGTTCATATTAAATAAACTACATTAATAAATCATTAAAATTTTATTTTTGACCATTTTTATTCAATAATTATGTTAAATTTAATAGTTAAAAATAGTTAAAAATACGGGTCTTTACAAAATGTTACTCAAACGCTATCACTACAAACCCAAAACCATTTCACTTATGATTACCTTTAAAACTCCATTTTATAAACCTATTTACATACGTAAGTATAATCAAAATGGGTTAAAGACAAATGTTACTAACACATTGCCACAACAAATTCAAAACCATTTCATACTTGTTATCTTCTTTAAATTCCCATTATTAATGATATAAGTATTTTTCCAAACTTATTTACAATATTTTAACACTTTAAAATATTATCTAAGGATTTAAAAACAAGTGTTACTAAAACATTTTTTACGATAAATCCAAAAACCGTTTCCTATTCCGTTATCCATAAAATTCCATTTTAAAGATCCAATTACTTTTCAAAAGTATAATTATATGGGTTAAAATAGATGTTGCATAAACATCGATACTACAACCCCAAAATCACTTTTATACTTGCCATTTACTCTGTAATATCCATTCCAAAACTCTAAGTATATCTCCATTTATTAAACAAGTAATATACCCTTTCAATCATTTTATAAAACAATCCATTATAACATAAGTGTTAAAATCTTAAAAATCCTTTTAAATTCCTTTACAAATACTAAACTTCCCTTTTTAAAACTTCTATATATATTAAAATACCTTTAAAAGATAGATATTTACATATACCAATTTATTTGTAAAACTAAGATATTTAATAAAATACTATAAACCGTTTGTAAAATATTATAATATAAAATCCATTTATTTATTTAATCAAATCTTAAGTAATTTCTAAAATCATATATATATATATATATATATATATATATATATATACTAAAAAAATATTTTGAAATAACTTATATTGTATTTTAAAACCTTTTATTTAAAACACTACTTTAAAACCTGTTTTATAATTTAAAACCATCACTTTACAAATTCATAAATAATTTTCAGAAATATATTTAAACCTTGTTATTTTCCAATAATAAGTATGCTAACAGTACTTATTATAAATTCGAATAAGCCCTGGGATGTCTTCCAAAGTTAACTTTAAAATCGCAGATCATAACAATTTCAAAGTGCACCCATCGCGACCTTTCGCTTCTAACATTTACAACTTCCCTGTCAAATTTCCATAAATGTCCAAACCAATCCATATATGTCAAACACACCCAAAGGTGTGTAGAACAAACCAATACACACATAGACACATATATTTTCCCCATATCCCAATTTAACCCAACTTAACATATGTCAATTATCAGGGATCTTATACTACAAGAAAACATTACTTTAGTTGCACCCATTAGCAGCGTTTGTAGTCTAAATGCAACTAATATTATTTTTTCAATTTTTTTCAAGAGTTTTTATTTTATTCCTAACTTCCAAATTTTGCCGCCGATGTTTCTTCCATCACGCGCCTTCCCCCCTTCCCCGTATAATTCATTCTTAAGTTTCTGCCCTCATTCAAACAATTCCTCTTGCATGTTTCCTCCATCTCGCGTTACTTCTCTCCGTCAATCTGCTCCTTTCCACTTCATTGATCCACTCTCCCTATAATTTGCTCCTGTTTACTTCCTTGAGATTCGGTCATAAGCCCTAAATCAACAAATCGAGGTAATAGCAAAAACCCTAATTTGGCCAAGGTAATTTCCGTATTAGGTCCGCGGTCGATCTGAAATTTTCCTTCCTTTATGATCTGGATTATCACGGTTTTTATTAGAGATCATTAGATCTGAATATGTGTTAGTCCCAACCTTAATATCTGATGGTGCTCATGCCTGAATCAATGTTTCCTTAGCTTGAAACCACACTGGAGTCGCCATTTTGATGTTGAATTATATGTTGCGAGATCTATAGGCAACTATGCCTGGATAATGGATGAACACGGATCTGCTATTGATGTCAAGAAACCAGAGACGTAGTTTCTGAATATGTGTTCAATGTCAATGCAAAATTCACTGGCTGGAGCCCAACCTGATTCTGATAGAGTAGTGATATCACTCTTGCTTTGGTTGAATATGACCAGGTTTGCATTTAACAATTAGTGAGGTCAAAATGTGTGCCAGAGATGGTGGTTGGACTAGGATGAGATGTTTGGTTTAGCAAGAGTAGGATTTGTTGGATTATTTCTTAATTGAAATGCTTGAACTGCTATAGATGATGAAGATCTCCTCCTTCATACTATTGAAATGCCAACCAAATATTGATCGGATATGTAAGTGATGTTTGGATTAATTGATATATTTGAAGTTTTTGTTTATTGAAGGTGAGTAGATCCGTTATATAGAATGACAAAAACCCTAAGGTATATGCGGATTTATTCTTCCTCATCCACTTAACTGAGTTGATTCATTCACTGACTCAGTTATGAAAGAAGTCGATGGATTTATTCTTATGCATCCACTTAACTGCTTAGCTATGTCTTGTACGCATGTATATCGAGTATAAAGCATATAGGAGATGGTGCAAAAGGTATGGTTATTTGTTAAAAGATATTTTTGAGGTGTAAAAATTGCAGTTTAGACATCGTCAAGAAATATAAATGTTAAGATTATCACCATCATAGCTTTTATTGGTCGCATTTATATGTTAGAATTTTGAAATTTCATTGCTTAAGGTTATATATAATCTGTGCGAAGCTTAAATTTTTGATTAAGCATTGTGTGTCACCAGAGTTCATTTTCCATGTAGGCACCTCTCTCCATATATGTTAAACTTATTCCTATTATTATGTCTCAACCTACTCATTGTGTTAGCTCCAACAGAAGCTGATCATAGAACTCAAGAAGCTTGTACCTAAACAGTGTAATGAGAAGATTGATGCTCTGTATAGTGAATATAACATTGTAAGTGTAATGATATACTTTTATCCATGATTTTGATATAATTTGATGTACAACTCAAACCCATTCCTTCTCTAATTTATAGTCCTAGTCTTAAAGACGTATATGTGTGCTATGTTCTATAACACCTTAAAATTAGCATCTCAATCTAAGTCATTTAATCAGCGAGATGATGTCATGACTATTTATGATTTTAGTTGTTCATTAATCAGTATTATCTCGACACAATTATAAATAGGCATTGTTTAAGTGAATCCTAGGTATAAAATGAGGTGTAAATGGAATTATATTGAACCTAAATTTAAGTCATACATATTTTTTTCTGTGAAAACTATAAAGCTGGCTATTCAAACCTAGACCTCTTGGTATACAATCATGAGGCCTTACCACCATGCTAGTGGTCCTCGACATACATATACATACATATGTAGATGTACACATATGTATGTGTGTATATTTACATGTATATGTATTTGTACACATGCACACAGAGGTAGAGAAACATAGAGTACTTCCATTTTCCACTATCATATGATGAGAAATAAAATAAAAATTGTTCACTTGTTCAAGCTAAGGGATACAATGGAAACTGATAGTGAAATCATATAGCTTAAAATAACAGATTTAAGGTGTTTATTTAGTATGAACATTGTAGAGCCAACTTATCAAAGCAGAGAAGTAGAAACATAGCTGCTTGTATGCAGTCATAATTGTATAGCATGGAAGAGGCAGTAGGATTTCATAGTCAATATAAAATTTAACTTTCAGTTCATAATCAAAATGTTTCAGGGTGATAGCACGTTGTAGTTATACACATAAACATATAATTATATAATTCAAGTGTTATTTATCTGATGAAACAACGTTCATACAGAATTTGCTGCAAAGTTTATGAGCTATTACTAGATGGTTGTCTCCAAAGGATAATGAAGGTACAGGGGATTTTATTTTCCCTTCTTTGAGTTGTAAATTTTCTTCCTTAAATTTTTTTATTATACGTTATTTGGTAAAATTTAGAGCTTGTGCGTATCAGGTCATCTTTAAGTGTGCTATGGAATGGCTTCAAGGCATTAATGGTTCCACCTGGAAAATCCAATAAAATATATACAGTTACAAGGGTGTGGTATTATATAATAAATTACTAAGGCGACGTAAACTATTTATATACATGCTGCACTCTAGGAATCATTTTGCTTAGCTCTCATTAATTTTTTAGTTGTTTTAATTTATATGTCAGTCGTATGTTATATCACCTACATATACACATTCTTTTTTAACGGCACAAACATGCATTATTCTTCCTAAAGCACACACGCTATCTTTAGTTTGAGTTTTAGAATAATTATTGGCACTGTATAGTTAGCATTGGGCTTTCCTATTGAGGATCTATCTTCCCGCCTTGAAGGATAAAAAGGCCGTTTGAGGGCATATTTGGAGCTAAAAGCACAGGACCATATTTTTCAGAATTTTACTTTGCCTGTTATATATGTCACTTCTTCAAAATATCAAGTAAATATCAATTTTGTATTATTTATGACAGACTTTGAAACATCATACTTTGAAATTGAGATTTTCAGACTTGAACCTTTAGGACTACCCGTTCTTTGTTCATAATGAATGAGAGTCGTTTTCTTATTAATAAACCTAGACATACAGAGGGTTTTTCAATCCAGAGCACTTCATCCACGGCCTAGGGTAACAATAATTATCTCTCTATACAAACACACGCGCGTGCACATCATATTTTGAATTCAAAGAAGTTGATTTTAACTACGTGTATATTCATATAACCATCTCTCTCTAATGCCATTTGATAGAAACTGTGCTTACAGGGGTCTTCAGATGGGCCTAAGCAGTATGTTGCCTTGTCCTTTAACCACATATGATTTATACTTATTTTTGATTTGAACTCATAGAAGTTGATTTTAGCAGATATGTTGTTGTAATGAATGCAATATTTTCAGCGCAACGTTCTATGGTACACAGTTTACTTTTCCATTTTATTTTAATACCCACCAAAACAAGCCTACTTTCCATTTTTGAATGATATAACACACAGTCTCTCCTACTGAAGTAATTTATGAAATTCAATCAATTCTGCATTTGTGAATCTAAGTGAACTTGTTCATGTTTTTCCCCTTCAGACATACATCATTAAACCAGACATGTAGCAAGTTCTCCTTCATGTTTCCATTTTCATTCATGTGATTCCAACCCAAACTGCCATGGCCTAAACATGCAAATATAACACTATTCACGATAAAGTTATAAATTTGTTCTAGTAAAAATTCGTAAAACTAAAATTTTGTTGCATAGTTACATCTTGTCATCTGTCAGGTTCCTATTGATGCATGTGTGGTAGGGGCACGACATTCAGCCTTTCTGCAGCAGGTACATAGATATAAGAATATATGAAATCAAATTATCAAATTTATTTTAGTGTTTAAAGCAAATCCTGAGATTTAATCTGCAGGCATCGTATATCACTGGTGGGGTTTATTTAAAGCCTCAACAACTAGATGGTTTGTTTCAATATCTATTGGTGAGTGCAGTTACTGTTACTTTTCATGCTTTAGGCGGTAGTAGCTTTTGTTAGATTTCCCATCTGATCATAGAAGTGGATTATTTATTAATTGAAAATTGGAATATTTTCCGTTAGGTAAATTAGTTTTATGGACCGACTGCTTTGCGAGTGAATATTGAAGCCTTAAATTGTGTTGTCTGCTTCCACCATGTTACATGTTAAGTGTACGTTCCTAGTGATAAAGAATGGATTTTCCTTAATGCTGATTTTGTATACCTCCGACTGTATTAAGACTCTTAACTGAACCATCGATGTATTCGAGTAAAAACACACTTAATTACCAAATGAAAATCTCGCTATTTCTTATTTTCATCATAGAGTATTATCTATAGAAAATTGGTAAATGAACTTCAAAATCAACTTTTTTAAATAAGAGATGCTATGAAGACTCATTTGGAACTTGTTGGAAAAAAGAAGTAAAACAAGCCTACGTAGGGAAACTATGTGTTTATATTCCTTGGATTGGGCTGAAGGTTGAAGAATGAGGAAATTATATGTTGTTTCCATGAGTTTATATTATAAGGCTCAATTACAGAGTATGTCATAAATGGAAACAAAATGTCTCTGTTTAGTATTGATGGATGATGATTTCCACAAATATTAATACTTTTGAATTTTTTATATGTTATCCGATAAATGAACTAAATGCTGTTTCGATGGATCCGAACTACGAGATGATAAAGAAACGGATCAAGAGGCTTGATGTATATCAAGATTGAAGAATTGAAAATTTTGGCTTAGCATGGAGAATCACATTCTAACATATTTGTAATTTGTACAGATATGTGGGTATGGCCATGGCTACCGCTTTCTTCCTGGAAGAAAAATGGGGAATGGTTCATATTCCTTGTCAAGTTGGCGGTGTACCTATTAAAGATGATGCTTCCATTCCTCACCCATTCTCGTTAGTGCTTTGACTTTTTCTCTTTCCAATGCTACACCTGAGTAGCAAGGGACTGTATGTTCTCTTCCTTCATTTCTTGTTTTTGTTTTAACTTAGTTGCTTGGCTGGACTCATGTGTCAGGTTAGGGCTTTCTGATATCACTATCGTAACCTTCACAACAAACAGAGAAGTGTTTAATGAAAGATTTTATTTTATTTAACTTTATTTTTATTTATTTATTTTTGTTAACTCAGGTTGATGATTTAACTGCAAATTTTACATCTGCCTGTACACAACATTCAGTTGATTAGCTCAGATTGGTAATTACATTAGATTAAGATCGACTTGAGTGCATGATTAAATTTTCAGACTTTATGCTTATCTTTCTGAAATACGTTTTCATGGTTAATAACATTTTAACAATTCTTCTCATGGCATCATAACTGCAAGTTTGGAAACATGCTTGATTCTTTTGAGTATATGTATATTTAAAGTTTTGATAGGATTATATTAATCAAAGTCATTAATATTTGTTTTCTTGCATTTTGTTTGCAACTACAACGACTGTGAATATGTGTTGACACTTCTCCGTTGTTTTGGTTTTTTACCAGACTAGCCGCACCATGATCTTTCATTCCGAGGAAATGTTTAGTGAAAGTAGATAACCTGATCCAGGCTATATAGAAACCAAAATACTAATTTCTATATTTGTCTCCATGTCATAGAAGCATTAGAGATGCAGCCGTTCGGTTGCTAATTGACAGGCTCACTCATGTAGACAACACAATATTACCTTCCTCTTTATTTTGTAAAATTATTTTAATTGGAATAAATTTAAGTAGGCGAATCCTAAAACCGTTATCTACTTAAGTCCAGATCCATCTTTGTAGTTCAAAACTAAATTGCGGACTGCTAAAAATATAATTTAGTGCATGGTACCTCACAAAAAAATAGTATAATGGTAATATCAGTTTCCAAAAACCCACAAATAAATTAAAATCCCACGCAAACAAGATTTTAACCAACACCCACTTTATTGAATATCAAACAACTATTGCAATTAATCTAATAAAACTAAACAAAATATATACTCTCTATTGTAAAAATCCTTATGTGCCTCTGTCTAAATGCCAAGTTAGAGTTACTGTCTAGCCATCCTCTTAGAACCGCCTAGGAAAGTTTATCGTCTAATCAAATCGTCTTCCCTCCTTGACTACCACCAAGCCCATCCACAAATTTGGATCAATTACTGCTGAGACAAATACCAAACTTTTATCAAATACACGTATGTTAGTTTATTGGAAAGGCCTGACCTCAATCAATCATTGATTAATCTCTGCCCAGACGATTAATTTAGTCCATACTTACCACTTGGAAATTTTTACAGCCTTAAATACAAACCCAATCAATATTTGAGAATGGAATTTTGATCCCAATGCAATGGTTTGTTGTTCAATATCAAAATATTTAGTAGTTGAATATCAAAATATACTATGTCAGTATAAAATCATATTTTTCTAACTCAAATAATGAAATTTGTGAATTATTATTCTTTGGATTGAACAAAACAGACTTGTACTAGTTGCTCTTTTGATGTATGTTGTAGTATACCTTAATCTCCAACGTGCCATAGTTGTTTTTGAAGTAATACCAAATCTATATGTACTTTAATCTCCTACCACAACTGGTTAATAATATAATACCAAATCTATATCAACTGGGAATTTCTGCAGCAGCAAAATCAATTAAAGATAGTAAATTAAGTTATGCACATTAGAACAAAATGCTCTAACAACCAATCTATATATAGTTCCACTGGCTATGCTGCTAGGCCAGCACCAACTGTTTTAGTGAGATAGGATACTTTTGTTACTTCTCTTTGCTGCTATAGTTGAACGAGGTTAGCTATACCGCTAGGCTATCACCAACACCTAGTTTTCCGTATTACTAAAAAAAATAAAAATAAACTTTGCTGATTACTGTTTTTCTTTATGTTTCAAATCAACTTCTTCTTTGAGCTCAAGTGAAGGCGGAAAAACTATGTTAGATAGTGACCATGATGATGAACATGTTATAAGTTTACTTACCACTTTATGCTACCTCTTCTAACCTTTTTGTTATTCCTATAGTTTGATCTACTCAAAGTCTTGCATCACCTAAACATATTTTTATTTTCTTGATCATATCAACATAGAATAAGAACCATTTCATATGTTTTTCCTTTAATATGAGTATATACTACGACAAATGATATTAATGTACACTTTTAGGCTGAAATTGTTGACAGGATGAATATGAATGATCGAAGAATAAGTAGGCCATGAATTGGCTCCGATTCATAATGAAGTGGCTTTGAAGTGACTAAAACATTGTGTGAATTATGGCAATGAACAAAACTGGCAATGTGGAGTGGCATGACTGAACTAAAATTTTGTGGCAATGAGAAGAAATGGTAGGAGCAATGCGTTGCTGGATCGGGATTTTGTGGCATGGCGGCAGGTGTACTGGTGTTACTACAATTTCTACATGTTGAATGAAGTGAACAAATGTACAGGTGTTTAAGGAATGAGAGTGAATACTGCACCAGACAACTAAACTGCAACATAGTCATGGTGGACATTTCCCATACCGAAAACCCTACGATAGGTAAATGATCTAAAATGAAAGAAAGTGGAGAAGAATCTATAAGCATCAGTTCCTTTCAACCAAAAAATCAAAGTGATAAAACAAAACAAGCCCAAATTTAAGCAGTAACATGATGAGTTCTAGCACTAATGCTACTACCTCTATTGGGTTTAGTTCTGATCGAGATGGTGCTACTATAATTTTTACAATGGATGCTTCGCCTTTTAGTCCGAGACTTCATGATTTTATAAAAATAGTACCCGAGGGGCAGAAGAGAGATAAGAGTCTGCTGGTGTCAGAACACAATAACCAGAAGTTGTCTGCAAAACTTTCAAGTAGAACAGGTAAATGTTTAAGTCTGAAAGATACTTGTACTGCAAAAAAATCTCTATATCCAAACTGAACAGTTTTAATGGAACTTGGAAGGACAATCCATCTTAATAGATACATGAGACATAAATGACAGAATTTCACAAATTTCTGCACACAGATCGAACTTCACAAGTTTCTTATTATACACATCAATTCTTAGATGAATTTATACAAATTTAACACAAGTTATAATTACATTAAGACTCCTGTTATTTGTTGTGTACTATATTAGTGTGTTTATTTTAGTGCCCTGATGCTTTGAAATTCTTGTTATTACTACCGTTCATCCTTTACTGCCCTGATGCTTTGAAATTCTTGTCATACAATGCTTGTAGCTATATTTTAGTGCGCCCTTGCTCTACTACCCTGTATTGATGGGTAGTAATACCCAATGCCTTGCGCAATTGAACACAAGCTTGCACTTTTTTCTTCTTCTTTTTTCTATTTCATTGTTTTGCCTGTAGCATATTTACATGTCCCCATCCAGTGCTTTGAGTTTTATTTCATCCTTCATGTGCCAATTGTATTGAAAATAAGTTTATGCACTCATTTATCACCCTGCTGCCTTGGAGATTTTTCACATATTGCTTTGAGTTAGCTGAAGGGGACTGAATTGCGAGCTGATAGCTAACCTGCATAGTGCTTGATCAAGGTATGTTACTAGTGACATTGTTTACAAGAGAAACTTTGCTATTAGTGCTTTTGTTTGGAAATGAAACCATATTAACACATGTGTTATTATAAATATATGATTGCATTGTGTGTTTAAAAACGATGATGAGTTGTAAGGTTTGTTTTTTTACCGGTTGTTATGAGTTTTATACATTACTTGTTTTCTTCCTTTTAAGAATTGTCTAAAAACTATGGTTTTATAAATATACCAGGTCGTGGAATAACAATGCAAGAATGATCAAAGAAGATTTTGTCTATAGAGATAAATCACATTCTGGGATTGAGGGTGTAGAAACTGGTGCTGATGCTGCTGAGTTTTTTCTTCTTAGTACAAATTCAGTTCAGGTTAGAAATTTTCAGGAATCTAATTATTCGAATTGCCTTGTATCACCAGATTTTGGAGTTGCGAATTAAAGTACCATCGGATTTTTGAGTTTGAGTGTTGAGTTTTGTCTACTTTATACGTCGTTTGCTGAATAAACAATCTATACGAGTTCTTTAACTTTGATCTCTTCAATTTTGTTATATTTCAATAATAATAATAATAATGAACAAAACTTTGAATAAAAAGCTAAGTTTTATAAAAATTAAATATGTTTATAAAAATTAACCAAGTATTATAAAAATTAACAAGGTTATAATAATAATAATAATAATTAATAAACTAAGTTTGGTAAAAACATTAACCTAGTTTATAATGATAATAATAATAATAACAGCAGTAACAATAACAATAAACTATAGTTTTATAAAAAATTAGCTAAGTTTATAATAATAATAAATTAACCAAGCCAACTATGTTTTATAATTAATAATACTAATAACAAAAATAATATCTAAAAAACTAAGTTTATAAAAATTAACTAAGTTTATAATAATAATAATAATAAATTAACTAAGTTTACAATAATAATAATAAATTAACTAAGCTTATGAAAATTTGTAAGTTTGAGATAATTTATAAAAATTAACTAAGTTAATAGAGTTTAAGTTTGAGATATTTTATAAGTTTAAGTTAACTAAAATATAAGTTATGACATTTTAAGTTTTAGCCATTAAGGTAATTTATAATTTTAATAATAATATATTATTAGTAAACAATAGTTTGAATACATTAACTAAGTTTTATAAAAATGACTAAGTATTATAAAATTAAAAAGTTTATAATAATAATAAGCTAAGTTTGATAAAAATAATTAATTTTATAATAATAATAATAATTTGTTTCAAAAAATAATAATAATAATAATAAGTTATAGTTCGATAAAAATTAACTAAGTTTACAATAATAATAATAATAAGTTAACTAAGTTTTATATAATTTAAATAAGTTTTATAAAACCGGAATAAATTTATGCAAATTAACTGGTTTACAGGTAATTGATTATCAACCTTGTTTACAGGTAATTAGCGTTTTCGGAGTGAAGACCATCAGCAACAATGGACATGACTTCAATTGTTATATGTATTATGATATTTGTTAGTACTGGTTGTCTAAACTTGTTTGTGAATGCTTGTGGTATGTGAATTTGCTCATTTTGTCAAATAACTATTATCTAAATGGTTATGGATATTATACTTATGTGATTAACGTGTTCTCAATTATTTGAATATGATGATTATATGATTGATTGGTTGTTGGTTTGAATATGGTAATTATACGGTTGTTGCTGATTTTAATATGACTATTATATAACTGGTTGTTGGAAATAATATAACCCATCAACAGTATATAGTAGCATTTAAAATATGCTGCAAAACAATCAATACCTTTTAATAGCGTTTTAAAAATGCCACAGAAACAAATGTAAAATACCACCTGAATTTATAGTGGCATAAATTAAATGCAACGAAAGTTTTTAGTTGCACAAAATAAACGCTGCAGAAAATCAAAGAATGATCCAAGTACAAAAGCAACTAAAAATCTTAGTTTTGGTAAGTTTTGTAAACGCTGTAGAAAACCATTAGTTGCATTTAAAAAACGCAGTTATACAGAAACATTTTGTAGCGTTTATTAAAACGCAACCAAAAAAATCATACTTTTAGTTGCGCGACTTGTAGTAGCGTTTTTTAAAACGCTAGTAAAAGTTTTGGTAGCGTTATTTCAACGCTCTAAAGGTCTTTTCTGGTGTAGTGTAAAACAACTATATCATTTCTAACATTCATAACATACTATCACTTTTTACAAAGAAATATAAAACATGTAAACAAGTAGTCTGGACCACGATACATGTTATAGATGATCAACAGAGAGATAATACTCAATAATAATGTTTTTACTTGTTTTACAAAACTGAGTGGGGTCCAAAAGTAATAACTTGCATTGATTGTTATTCAATTTATATTTTCAATACAACAACAATTATATATACAACAATATATAATCAACTGGTGAGTAAAACTCACCCGAGTTTCAGTTAACGATTTTGCGTTTCTGAATAATCGTTCGATTTTGACTAAAATTCCTACAAGCTTCAAAAATGATGAATTTAATTCCATCGCGTAGATAATAGATACAAATGCAATAACGATAATGATGCTTCAATTGGACCTCATATGAACAAGATACGATCATTAGAACTCTAGAGATTGATTAAATAATAATTGACATAAATAATTGGGTAATTAGCCTTAATTACCTATCTCTTTACCCATGCCGCATGTTCCACTTCGATGTCATGATTTTCTTCAACCACCACTGCTTCCTCAAGCGATTTCACACTGCCGACCCTTCACTAAAGCTAGCCACAACTCGTATCGGTCCTCCACCACCATCTTTGTTGCTTGCGATGGCCCCACGATTGAGCACGAGAGCCACAACGTCGGCGACGTTCATCTCTGCCTCACTACTGCCGCGGTCGAAGCCAGCCCACCAAACTCCACCAGACCATAGCCCACATCCCCTTCTCCAACTTCCCTTTAGCACCGCTGCCTAAAGATCATCAACGACGACGAAATATTAAACCCTAGTCCTTGTCTTTTAACCCCAATCGCCGCCACCTCGCTTCGAGTTAGCCCAATCCAACCGGTTATCTCACTCCACTCACCCTCCCGAACATTTTCCTAGTTGAGACCATCACCTAAAACGACCCCTGGAGGCACTGATCAACTACGGCCATTGGATGAGGGTTGGGTTAGGGCTATATTTTTAGACAACAAAGAAAGTGAGGTCCTTATATAAAAGATTTTCAAACAGTATTCACCCTCCAAAATCTCGAACTCTAAACAATGTGTGCTAACTGGCGTTCCAAGCTAATTACCCCATTCCGAACACAATCAAACTATTATTGGGACCTAATTCCATCATATATAGAAGTTAGCTTTTCCAATAAAATTATAGCGTATTTAATTCCTGAAATCAATTACTACGCGTTCGAGCCCGCACGACCACAAAGTACATCCGATCGTTATGAAATTCGATGGTGTATAACAATTCATTAATCCCGATCCGATGGAACTAGTTTCGTTAAAATTCAAGACGGTGCTCAAGAATGATAATTTCACAAGTTAATTAAAACAAATTAATATTAAAACGATTTTAATCGCTCAAATTATAAATTAAAATTTACAATAACGTTTTATTATTTAAACTGAATTTAAATAAGCTTTTGAAATCATTTTTATTCGAATTAATCCAAGATTCAATTATTTAAATAATTCCAATATTTAATTATAGATCGTTCAAAAACCCGGATTGTTACATTCTTCCCCCCTTAAAAGAATTTCGCCCTCGAAATTCCAACATAAGCCACAAAGCAACAATCACACATCTATACCTAATGATATTGCAATCACTAGCAACCATAGAAATAATCACACAAAAATACTATATAGTATTGTAGTCACTAGAAACCAAAACTCATGGTTCACCCAGGTTCAGAGACTCCTCATCGCACAAGGATGACAACAATCTACTAACCTTTACCTACGCTCAACAGCCTTAGGTTTTACTCAGTCGACCACTAATGCTACCTCAAATAATTTGAAGGGTCATTCTCCCAAACTTTCCATAAGCCAACACACATAGCATACAAATATTTTTAAAGTCCGTATGATATACTTATATCATCCGTATGCAATATCAAATCCGACCACTAGCTCGATCGTATAAATTTCACTTCGGAACTAGTATATCCCACCTGACCTCTCTAGTATGGACTCTAATCCAGTTCTTTGATTAGAAACCTATGTTCTCCTTACATAGCCATATACTATAATAGAAAACTTCAGGATCATATCAAAATCCATATCAAGTGTTTGCCGTCAAGAATCTAGTGGCAAAACTAACTCGGACCGTTGTAAATCACCTCAAAATCCAATACTCAAATCCTAGTTCTAGAACTGGTATGCGAATAACATAATCTACGTACAACTTACATACTCTATTCCAATTGATTCCTTAATTACCCCAATTGCTTTTCACTTTAATTCACATTAATTTGTTACTTAGTATTCCTCAGTTAATACTAAAATCACGTATGAATCATTTCAAAAATTTTACTTCAAGTTATTAAACAATATATAATTTAAGTTCATATTCGTATGATACTCCCTACATCCTTAGAGTATATACTAAAACATCCAATTCATTTTACTTAGCATGAATATTCAATCAATTTAAAACTTGTTTAATTATATAATCGCTAAGTTTAAGTGTTATATAAACTCATCTTTATATCTTCACAAAACATTTAGCTTCAAATTTGTTTTCATACAAATTCTGAAGTTTAGACTGTCCAAAATCATTGAAAATTCCATTTCATTTTAACAAATGAAAACTATCACCCAAATACATCAATTACGATGCACAATTATTCAATCCTAATGCATAAGCTATATGTGTCCATAAAATAACTTAACTAAAACCTTAAGAACTAAACACCCGACCTTATTTCAAATCATTTTGATATATATATATATATATATATATATTTACTTATAACTTTTGTATACCAAATCATATTTCTGATATTTAAATCAAAATCTGCTTTACCAAATCACTTTGTAGCAAATTGCTACTGTAACATCCCCCACTTTAAGACGTGAAAATATATGCTGACAATGCTGCAGTCATCGCCAGAATCGTTTTTCCATGACAGAAGTGAGTACAGTACATCCAAACCATGCCTTTCGGACTTAACCAAAATCATTTTCAAAACGGTATCAAATACTTCATAAATATTACTAAGTACCATGATATCAATTCCAAATACCAATTCGCAAATAATACTAGTATTATTTTCCAAAACCTTAGAAAACCAACATCTAAAACACCAGGATTTAAGTTCTCAAATTCTCAGTTTAAATCCTTTTCATATTTATAAATTATATTTATAAACCATATTTATATAAGTGTCTTTCTATATAAAACTACCACTGAAGTGTTTACCTTGTTTAGATTATAATAAACAACTTTTGTTAAAATCAAATTTTAACCTAGTATTATCACCGTACGCTTTATAGTCAAACTGCGAAACTTAATTCATAAGGTGCTTGTCTCAATATTTACACAAGTTACTATATACCCAACCCATGTAGTGAAAAGGCAAAACTGCTCATAAACTGGTTGAGCACGAAAATCAAACAACAAATGATAATAATAGAATATTATCATTTCCTAACAAACAAACACATCATAAATGACTATCTCGATTTATGAAAATTATTCTTTTATATATAAAATATAATCTAGGGTAAAATTATTTCATTTACCAATTTCAAAAGAAATACCATGTCAATTTGCCTTGTCCAAGTTTTAGAGATCCCTGTCAATAACGATAGAAACTCGTATTGATCAGAATCCATAAGCCACTCTACAAACCAATCAACACAATACATAACATTTTTATAACAAGAACATATATGCACTCTCGTATATATACACTCAACTCATAATAAGGCATTCCATTACCCTATCCCTCAATGAGTTATACCCACTAAAACCAAGGTTCTCGCTTAACTTTTAGCTCTAATACCAAATGTAACGATCCCCTTTTCGTCCCTCGAATATTGACCTAATACATCTATGGTATTCATGTGCCGAGCACCCAAGTGCTAGAAAGACGAATTGTTAGGGTAAAATAAAAGTAGAGAATACAATATCAGAATCTTACATGCGGAACGATAATATGTAATATCTAAAAGCCTTTACCAAAAAGAACACATTTATATACATACATCAGTCATAGAAAACTAACCTATCATTAGCCTGGACAGTTATAACAACCCATCCTCACAAATGCTGATAGATACAAATCAAGTAATGCAGCGGAATAAAGTACGGTAGGAAATCATCCAACTCCTCTCCAAGAGCTCCAATGAACCACAGTTAAATTTGGAAACATACTCGATATGACCCGAGCATTAAGAAAATAACACATGGATCAGTCTGGTAAACTAGCATGAGAAACTCAAATCATATAGACTTATTATATCTTAAAACCCTTCACAATAATCATATCTCGTAAGACCACGTCGCCAATAAGCACAAACGGATTTTTACCTTACGATAATCAAACTATTTCTATTATAAAACCCAGTGATAATATAATAATGTATAAGGTGCGAAATATAAATAATCACATAGATGTGATGCAAGTGAGTGTACATTACAATAATAATAGGTATACAATCACAACCGCTAAGGCACGTTCGCTAATTGTGTATGATTTCCACATTGATCTCTTCGAGAAAGCCCAATCTGAACTACTACACTAAGATTAGATATATCCTTCCGAAGCCTCATACATCTCTAGTGAATGTACCATAGGAAAACCATAGCTGGTCTTGCTAAGACCTGATGCACCGCTCCCATATGCATATCCCAATAAGTATATCTAGAAATGGAGTCGCATGCACCCTATAAGTTTTCCAACACTACTAACTATGTCTCATATCTATGGTTTTTTCCATACCAATGATGTGGCTACATCTGGCATTCCAGCCCATAGGTCACCGCTCGAACAGATCTTCCCAATGAGCTACAACTCGAACAGATCACGGAGCCATACATGGATTCACATATCTCAACGGATCTCGGAACCACACATGTATTCCCATACCTCAAAAGGTCTCGGAATCACACATGGATTTTCACATCCTGAATAGATCACGAACAACTACATGTGTTCGAGCATCTCAAACAAATCTCGGATCTCCACATAGATTCTAGCATCACGAAGCAATCATGAACAAATCACGAACCAATAACGAAGCCTTCACGAACCAATCATGAAGCAATCACGAAACTAATCACATAGCAATCATGAACCAATCATGAAGCCATCACGAAGCAATCACAAACCAATCATGAAGAAATCACGAGGCCAATTATGAAGCAATCATGAACCTCTTCCGAAGCATAGAAAACGTATATGGTTTTGGAGTGGTTACGGTTTCAAGTCATCTCATATAAATACACTCCTCCGCATACCGGGTGCTCCAAAACTAATCAATTGATTTTTTAAGAATTTCAACCCCAGTTCTACGGGAAATAAGCAGACAATACATAAAATCGGAGATCACCTCCTAACCATTTAAGCGGAAAGATTTCCTTACCATTGTCCTAGAAGAGTAAAACGAGTTTATACGTCTAGTATAGTATCACCGAAGATAACTATACCATATAATACTCGTGTTTCTTTGAGATATTTCCAGAGTATATTTGGTCATGATTTGATAATCAGTTATTTAACTACTAAATAGACAACTTCTTTGGTTACCAAATAAGCACGATCGAAACAACAAGAATGATCAAGTCATATAAAAAACTTATAATCCCCTTTTTAATTAATCTTCATTTATTAATTAAAAACCTCTTTTATTAGTAAAAGTCATTTTTACTCAATAAACTCCTTTATAAATGAAACTCCATTTATTAATTAAACTTCGCTGTTTGATTAAAAACATCACTATTCATTTTCAACACATTTCAACACTTCCCAAAAGCATTCATATACTTATCTTAATCATATAAGTATATTCACAAATCAATTTCAAAGGGCTTAAGACAAATGTTACTCAAACACCGTCATTACAAACCCAAAACCATTTCACTTTTGATTTTCTTTAAAACTTCATTTTAAAGACTTATTGACATACGTAAGTATAATCAAAATGGGTTAAAGTCGAATGTTACTAACATATTGCCACAACAAACCCAAAACCATTTCACACTTGTTATCCTTTTTAAATTCCCATTATTCAAGGTATAAGTATTTTCCCAAACTTATTAACAATATTTTAACACTTTAAATATTATCTAAGGATTTAAAAACAAAAAAACATTGTTTACGACAAACCCAAAAATCGGTTCCTTTCCATTACCTTTAAAACTCCATTTTAAGGATCCAATTACTTTTCAAAAGTATAGTTATATGGGTTAAAACAGATGTTGCATAAACATCAATACTATAAACCCAAAATCACTTTTATACTTTCCATTTACTTTGAAATATCCATTCCAAAACTCGAAGAATATCTCCATTTATTAAACAAGGTAATATACCCTTTCAATCAATTTATAAAACAATCCATTATAACATAAGTGTTAAAATCTTAAAACTCCTTTAAATTCCTTTACGAATACCAAACTTCCCTTTTTAAAACTTATATATATATATATCAAAATACCTTTAAAAAGATAGATATTTACATATACTTATTTATTTGTAAAACTAATATATTTAATAAACTACTATAAACCATGTAAATATTATAATATAAAATCCATTTATTTATTTAATAAAATATTAAGCAATTTCTAAAATCATATGTAAATACTAAATATATATTTTTAAGATACTTATACTATATTTAAAAACCTTTAATTTAAAACACACTTAAAACCTGTTTTATAATTTAAAACCATCACTTTATAAATCCATAAATGATTTTCAAAAATATATTTAAACCTTGTTATTTCCCGATAATAAGTACGCTAATAATACTTATTACAAATACGAATAAGCCCTAGGATGCCTTCAAAAGTTAACTTTAAGATCGCAGATCACAACGATTTTAAAGTGCATCCATCATGACCTTTCAGTTCTAACATTTACAACTTCCCTTTCCAATTTCCACAAATGTCCAAACATATCCATTTATGTCAGACACACCCAAACGTATGTAGAACAACCCTATATGTATATACACACACACACCATATAGTTTCCCCATATCCCTATTTAACTCAATTTAATATATGGCTAGTTATCAGGGATTTCGTAGCACGTTTATAACGACTATATCGTTTCCAACATTCATAACATACTATCACTTTTCATAAAGCAATTTCAAACATGTAAACAAGTAATCTGGGCCATGGTACATGTTATAGATAATCAATAGAGTGATTATACTCAATAATAACGTTCACACTTGTTTTACAAAACGAGGCGGGGTCCAAAAGTAATAACTTGCATTGTTCATTATACAATTTATATTTTCTATACAATAATAATTATATATACAACAATATACAATCAACTAATGAGTAAAACTCACCCAAGTTCTAGTTAACGCTTTCGCGTTTTTGAATTGTCCAAAATCGAATGTCGTTCAATTTTGACTAAAATTCTTACAAGTTCCAAACTTGACGAGTCCAACTCCATCGTGTAGATAATCCAAATAGAATGCAACAATGAAAACGATGCCTCGACCGGACCTCGTATGAAGAAGATACGATTGTTAGAACTCTAGATATTAATTAAATATAATTAACGTAATTAATTGGGTAATTAACCTTAATTACCTATCTCTTAACCCAGGTCACATGTTCAACTTAGACGTCACGATTTTCTTCAACCACCGCCCCCACCTCAGGCTTCATACCACCATCCCTTCACTGAAGCTAGCCCCAACTCATATGAGTCCCCACCACCACCCTTGTCGCTTATGGTGGTCCCATGATCGAGAATGGGAGCCACAATGTCGACGACGTTCATCTCTGCCTTGCCACCGCCACAGTCGATGCCAGCCCACCAAACGCTACTAGACCATAACCCACGTCCTCCTCTCCAACTTTCTTTCAGCATCGCCGCTTGAAGGTCATCAACAACGATGAAAACTTAAACCCTAGCCACTGCCGTTTAACCCCAATCGTCGCTGTGTCACTTCGCGTTAGCCCAATCCAACCGGTCATCTCACTCCACTCACCTCACGAACATTTTCCTACTTGGGACCATCACGTGAAACGGCCTTAGAGGCATCGATCAACTATGGCCATTGGATGAGGCTAGGGCTAGGGTTATATTTTTAGAAAACAAGAAAGTAAGGTCCTTATATAGAAGATTTTCAAACACTATTCACCCTCCAAAATCTCGAACTTTAAACGAGGCGTGCTCACAACGTTCCTAGCTAATCACCCCCATTTCGAACATATTGGAACTAGTATCGGGACCCAATTCCATCATATACAGAAGTTAGCTTTTCAAATCAAATTATATCATATTTAATTCCTGAAATCAATTGTTATGCGTTTCAAACCCGCACGACCATACAGTACATTCGATCGTCACGAAACTCGACGGCGTATAACAATTCATTATTCCCGATCCGATGACACTAATTTCGTCAAAATATCAGATAGTGCCTCGAAATGATAATTTCACACGTTAATTAAAACGAATTATTATTAAAACGACTTTAATCGCTCAGATTATAAATTAAAATTTACAATAACCTTTTATATTTAAACTGAATTTAAATAAGCTTTTGCAATCATTTTTATTCGAAGTAAATCCAAGATTAAATTATTTAAATAATTCCAATATTTAATTATAAACCGTTCAAAAATCCGTGTCGTTATAGGGTAAGTATAACAATGTGCCCAAAGGCCAAAATAAAAGCTCTAAAACAATTATTGAAAAATCGTTTTTTATCAAATTTTCTACTTCTACTTTTTAAATAAAATCCATAAAGTCTATCTTATTAGTTTATATAAAATCATAAACCAACTTTCCCATTTTATTATAAATATCAAACATCTATAGTTTCTAAATTTTAGAAAACATTTTCATTGTTTTATCACTTAAATCAGAGTAGACAATAGCAACTTAATTACCTAAGCCCACTTATACCTTACAATGCTTTGTGCATAAGGTTTCCGTCCTTCATTTTAAAGATGGTTAACTTAGGTTTATTTTCTGATACAGTATCCAACTTCAATATAGAAATATTCTAGCCATACCTTTAGATGAATAGGAATCCTTACAACTACTAATATGAGGATAGGGCTTCTACTTTAACTGGGAAATCTGTCTTAAATTTGTAAAGTCCTCCCTATGCTGCCAACATCATATTCCTATTATACGCGTCTCATTGTAATAATCTTATTTGCTCATCCATAAGTCCATAATTTACTTGCTACTACTACTTGGTATATAAAACCTCTACTTCTTTCTTTATGGGGGTAAACCCCAATAAATGTGAAAATTTTATTTTTTACCTCAATTATTATAACCTTAACCTTTATTTTGACCCCCAATTATCTGCTTATATAAGGGATAAACCAACTACCATATGAGTTAAACTATATATGGCGCTATGTAATAACACACATATAAGAAAATTATAATTACACTCCCTTAGTCGGGTTAGGATCATCTTGTCTCCTTGCTTTAGATACCAAATAGTGATGTTCACGCTCAGAATTTTAGCTGCCTTTTCAGAGCCATTCCTCTAAAAATTGTACTCATTCTCACTATTTGTGACTGAGAATTATTTTCAACTTTCCCAAAGATAGTATAAGCATAAATAAGAGAAATTATGATATATAGATAAAATCTTTGGAAAGCATTTTGGAACCTTATATATATATATATATATATTCAAAGCCCATTCTAGAAAACTTCTTGGAAATTTTTTTGGAAAACCTTTTGTAAAACCATTTTTTTCCAAAACATTTCCAGTACATTCCCTCAATACGTGCCTAAATCCTAGTGGATCTTAAACATAAGCTCTGATGCCAAATGTAACACCCCGCACTTCCCGACACACTGATCCAAAGTTTAGAGCGACTTTCGAACTCGCGTCATGCCAAGAAATACGAGTTGTTGGATTTTTAAACGTTACAAAATAAAGCATGATTATAAGGGTAAGTTCTAAGATATTACACACTTTCAAATCTCATGGCGGAAGGAATTAAAATAAAATTACTAAAAAATAGAAATTGCAGAAAACAGTCTCGAAAATAATTAATTGCCATATATGTTGTTTCGAAAATACAATATAAGTTTTACAGACTTTTAATACAATAAGTAACTCTATAATGAGCAATAAATAATACGAGAGCTCCAACATGTAGCTCCTTTCTCCACATACTATGACCAATCAATTGCAAACCTGTCATCCTGTGGTGGGGAAAACGGAGAAGGGGATGGGTCAAACAAGAGTCCGGTGAATGAGGACAAGATTAATATGTGATGATCATGTGCAGTTAACTTTAATTCTACTCTAGATGACATAGGGTATACTACAAGTGTCTGTGAATTCGTAAGATCCATTACTTAAAGGTTCTTATCTAATACATACATACACTACAACTTGTATAGGTTACTACATGGATCGAAATACGGATCAAACCTTATAACTAATGATCGGCCAATGCTCCTAGAGCTACCAAATAAGGAAACATCGCCCGTAGGCTACTATGGAAACTAATTTCCATTAATATCACCGCATAATGCTACTATAGGAACTGCTCTCCCACTAATACGACTTCACGTAACCCAACTATGCCTGGAGAGTAAGAACCCGAAATGTCGACTCGCTGGTGCATCATCTACACCCGTGTACACCTCTCGATCGTAGTGTATGCCTCTTATTGCATGTGCCGGTATCCACTATCTAATCGGTATCATGTCATGTCAGAACCGTGCATACCAGGACTCCCATTGTGCCAGGCTACTTCCTTGCATATTACCTCTTATCGTACCATGCTAGGCCTGACCATGTTTAAATAGAATCCCCCATTAGTACCGGGCTGCTTCTTTAAATGTTGCCTCTTATCGTACCACGTCGGGCGCTACTATGTTTGAATAGAATCCCCCGTTAGTACAGAATCCACTTATCTGGCATTCCGCAATGTTGTGCGTCCACTACAGAACCTCGCTATGAGTGCCATTTTGCAAAAATACATTGCCCCAATCGATTACTCGACCCCAAATTGGTAAAGAACATTTACCAACATCGCAACGACCTAATGTCCTCTCACAGGGAACTAGCTTCCATGCTATCCTTAACATTCATAATTAGCCCAAAATAGGCTCACATTATAAATTATAATTTATATAAATTTTTTTACAAACCTCGGCCTTAAGTCAAGGTTCAGATTGCGCGTTTCAAGTGACAACCGGTCGACCACTAGAGGTCGACTGCTCGGGATGAAGGTCGATTCATTGCTATTTAAAAGTTGGTCTTGTCTAGTTTTTTATTATGCCTCTTTAATTAGGTTAATGTTCATTGATTATAGTGTTTAAAGTTTAAAAATTAGGTCTTGAGAATTGCCCTTCGTTTGTGTGCTCCTCTTAGATCCGAGATTGTATTTATTCTAATTTGATTTTAATTTGGTTTTGAAAAAAATTTAGGGTTAGAGGAGAAGTGAGATTTTGGCAGAGTTCCAATACATCAAACGTTTCTATAGATTTTAGGGTTAGGTTGGGGTTGAATTTATAGAGGTTGGAGATAAGTTTGGGATGTTAGATTAGGTCTGGAGAATTTGTCTATCATCTCGATCAGTCATCACAACTTAGCGAAAAAGCAACTCATCTCAACCGTTCAAAATAGCTCTAGAATTCTCTAGAATTCTTGATTTCACAAAGTTAACGGTTGACCATCCTATCACCTGGGTCGACTGCTACCAATCGAACATCGACGTCCTCGGGTCGACCGGTCACCATGTATTTTTATGGTATTTTTATTTTTAAATTTTATTCTATTTTTAAATCTTCAAACGGTCGTAACTTCTCTGTACTAACTCCGATTTCGAAATGTTATAAATGAAAATTGTTCAAAAAATCGCTATAAACTCAATGATGCAAGTTCCATATCCAAATTTGGACGTTTGTAAATATTTCATTTTAGTCCTTCTTTTATTTAATTTTAATTTCTTTATTAAATTTCAGTTAAATTTTCGGGGTATTACATCTATCTCAATTGACAAACTAACACCCAGTCAATCTATAATGTCATATAGTCATCGTCTCTAATAAGGTGATGATATAAAATATCTCAATTATAATTGATTTACCTAAGTCATCCAGATGGGAGACTGACGTATCGTAGCACTGCTCCAGGAAACACTAATGACTGCAGCATGTTTCCTACAGTCCCTTAGTTACTCCTAGAATCGTAACACTCATATCCATCGCATATCATAAATAAGCCGCAAGACTGCGCTGTGCATTGGCCACGATTCCTACTTGCCCTTGCTCATAGACCATTGGTCCTTAAGTGACATTGAGGCAATGGTTGTAATGAGAGGCAAAACTCTCAGCCCATAAAATCTACAAGAGGACATCATGGATTCGGGGCACGACCCGCAATCAGGAATGCTAGGATGGATAAGTAGCCAATCTGCTAGGTCCAAAACACGTGCTCTCCATAGTGGCATGAACCCTATGACATAGATTCTCAACAAATACTCTCAACTATATAAGTCAAAATGAGAGTAATAACTAGTACTTTTGACTCTAGGAGTCCTAATGAGAGTAACAACTACTGCTCTTGACTCGATAAGTCCTATTGAGAGTGATAACTACTGATACTACTCATCGAGTCCTAATAAGAGTTACATCAAATACTCTTGACTCTAGGAGTCCAGATGAGAGTGATCTCAATATAACCTATCCTCGATTACTAGCCCTAAGGGTAAATAACGATTCTCTGCTTGTCAGTTCTCAGAGGATGCAACAAAATACTTTCGATGAGAGGAGTCCTAATGAGCACATCACACCATAATAATTCCTTGACAGCTAGCCCTAAGAGTAAATAACAATATCACTCGGCTAGTGTAACATCCCCTTACTTGGAGGCCCAATACTAACAGTTACAAATGCTGCAATCGTCCATAGTTATTAATCCTCGACGACCAAATGCGGCGACATTAGATACATTGATACACAGAAACACAAGAATATGGAAAAAATTTAAACATAAAAAAAATTCCACATTCCATTTCAAAATATTCCAAATTGATTACATAATCCCAGTTCGCAGACCACGTTCAGATAACATATAATTATTACAAAATACACCAAGAGAGACATATGAAGATGCCCTCTTGGTTGATCAGAATATATAGATAGGCAAGAAAATAAATTTTCCTTTTCAAACAAAATACACATCCAAAATAAAAGAACTCTAATAACAAGTTTGCCTCCTGCATGTCCTCGGAAGCTTTATTCGCATACAAGAACACCTGGAAACCTTAACCTTCGACCTACTCAAAATCAATTGACTACCCGAGAGTTTAAGGGGAAAACAAAAACTTCGAGTCAGACATAAAGCCTGGTATAAATAATAATTTACTATCTCAAAACATTTAGATATCTAGTGAGACCACGCCGCTTAGCGAAACGGGTTTTCCCCTCACAAGTATCCTAAAACATTTGCAAAATCATATACTATGCTCCTACATCCACAATGGTTAAAACATAGTATTTCAAAACATTATGATGATATGCAAAACAAGTAAATCAATTCTGGATTACATATCCCCATTCATTTTGATTATCTGTCTCAATTGTAGTTTCTAGGTTTACTATTCACCTATTAAATGTTTACGGACTATCTGTCCAATATCATAGTTTTCATGGGATTACTAAGAACCTATTGGTAACTCCAATATCTTATCTATCATCCTAGTTTTCATGGGCTAACTAGGAACCTATTGAATGACTGTCAATATCTTAATTCGGATATAGTTTTCATGGGCTAACTACAAACCTACTGGCCGTTGCCTGTATCAAATCATAGTTTTCATGGGCGAACTATGAACCTATTAGCCTCTGCTAATATCATTAGTTATATACATTTTCCATGGGCTTACTGTAAACCTATTGGCCCCTGCCAATATCTTTAGTTTTAAGGTTTTAACATTCCTTAATTTATGTTCACTACTAGGTCCACCTATCCGATTATTTTTCCCTTCCCCAACATACATTTATGGGTTAATAGCAATGTGAATAATATTTTCAAAATCTTTATTTATGCCATGGTATATCCTTTAAAAATGAGAATGGGTCATTGGTTTTGAAATCTTAAAACATCACTTTCGAAACCATTCGATGACCTCCTAAGAAAGCATAAAAACATTCTTTTAAAACTCTAAGTATATAACTTTCGAAGCTCTATAACCAATCCTTTCGAAACCAATGATACCTTTCGATGGTATTAAAAACATTCTTTAAAACATAGCTTAAAAACAAATAATAGTACCCTTTCAAAAGCATTGGGTTTACTCTTCAAAACATTCTTTGGGTCAAATTGATTATATACGAAAGTATCTCTTTCGAAACCAATTATAAAATTGTTTTGGGGAAAAGTTGATGGGGGTGTTGTAACCATCTAGTCGAAAGCATAATCCTTTAAATTAAAACTTGAAAGGATAGAGTCGAAACCCCCTTCCGACTCTATTGCCTTCGAAACCCTCAACCCCTTTTGAAAGCATTCAGGAAAAAGGCTTAGTTAAGTTAAAAAAGAGGTGACCCTTCGACAACATAGATGGCTTCAATACAGTCGAAAGGTAAATCAGTGGCTTGGTCTCGACTTGGTCGAAACCAATCCTTTCGGAAGCTCTTATTTAAGGAAAAAGTTCCCCTTCGAAAGCTATTTATAAAGTCCCTTTCGAAAGGATGGCTTTTGACTATGTTGAAAGCTTAAAGTAAAACAAGGCAGGAATTTGACTTTAGAAAACAAACTAAGGTTTCAACTCTATAGGGTTTCGACTTAGTCAAAAGCCCTTAAAAAACTAGGCAGGCGCTTATCTTTTTAAAATTGAACCTTGGTTTTGACCCTGACGAAAGCTACATAGCTTTCGACACCCAACCTTCTGCTACTTACCAATTCACTTCATACCAATTATATTGATACCATGTGCCTTGGTTCCAACTATGTGCATTTCGACAGAGATGGTTTCGACTAAGATGGTGTAGAGGTAAAGGATTCGAAGGTGCCTCCGAAATAGGCTGATATTTGTTCGATTACATTTTGTAAGTAGATGTCGCTTATATTTTGGAGATGGGTTAGGTAATTGTGATATCGTCTAGAGTGGTTCCTTAGAACATAGAAGTCGGGAGTTATATCACTCTCCAAGGGCTACGAGTTGGAGATATGCTAGGATTCATAGATTTATCCTCTTAGGACTTACTAGCTGTAACATCCCTAATTTTTTATAACATTATTCAGGAAATTTAATTAGATAAATTAAATAGAATAATGATGATAAGGGGATTGAGATTTGAATAAATTATGTAAAGGGTCGTTCTTAATAATTAAATAATTGGGCTTTAATTGGTTTAAACGATAATTAGTTCACGCATGGGCATATTAGTAAATAGTTATTTTATTTTACACGGCTATACACTTCTCATTTTTTCCCATTCACATTTCATTTCTCACCATCACAAATGCAAGTCAAAAACTAAAAATATAGCCGGCCATTAACAAAGAGGAAAAGAGGAAAATTTAATCTAAAGTTAAGGATCAAAGCTAGGAAGGATTAATCAACAACAAATCTCATATTCCTTATCATATCTAAGGTGAATAATAATTTTGTACCATCTCTATTTTATTCTATGATTATGTGTTTTAGATTTATGATTAAATTCGTCTTTAAAATGACATGGATGATGATATGCTTGAATTTTGTTATGTTCGAATTATTTTAATTCATATATCTATGAATTTGCTATGTTTTAAGTGAAAACCAAGGGTTTATGATTTCTGAATGCCATGGAAGATTTTTATGTTTGGACAAACATCATTTTGGAGATGGGTTTTTGATTTTTAGAATTTTCCAAGTCCAAAGAATAACCGAAGAAATATTATCGAAAGTACCATACCAGATGGTACCGTAACTCCGTTTATTCTAATTCCTCATTACAAAAAATATAAGCTAATCAAAACATACAATATTATTATTTATTGATTTAGAAGGGGTTCTAAAATACATTTTCCCCAAAATCTTCAAAACAATTTCAAATATTAATATTCGATCAAAAGAAAATCAATTTATACAATTCTCATTCTTTCCTTAAAATCCATTTTTCATCATAAAATAAATAGTTGCAAATCTCTTATTCAATCACAAGGAAATCTATAAATTAAACTTCACTCGATTTCCAAATCCTTAAAATTCCTTTTAAAGCAATTTATACGTTTTAAAATCCTTCTCAAATATTTGAAATAATAATACCGAATAAGTTTTATAATTCAAGATTTCCTTTTTATTAAAATAACGATAACCAAATGTTAGGTATATTACTTAGAAATATTATTTACTTACTTTCAAATTTATTAAATTCAAATGGAATTAACAAATCACTTTAAAAATATGAATTTTTAATACTATTTAATTTAAAAAAATCATTTAAATATTTTTATAATAAAAAATAAATGATAAAGATATAAATTTACGAAAATCCACTCATTCGATCAAATCCCATAAATAAATACTTTCCAAATAATTATTTTTCATAGAATACTCAAAACAATTCACTTAATAATTTTCTCTCATTAATAATATTTCCAGTTTTTAAATAAGAATCATTCAAAAATCCACTATTTATTTCTAAAAATATTTCATTTCTCAAATCCTTCCATTTTAGTCAATTAATACCCTTCCTATCAATTACTAATATGATCTCATTGGAACAACATTCAATCGAAAATATGAGATCTCATCACAACGATAATCGATCAAAAATATGTAATTGAATTTCATATCAGCAAATAACACATCACCAAACAATCAATAATTATAGAAAATATGGTCTAGATCATATTGGTGAGTTATCAAAATTTAACTCACCCAATCAATGCCAATATACCTAATCAACTATTCAATAGCATAGTACAATCATTCAATTGCAATCAAGCAAAAGATTCAACGCAATAGATGATAGTTGTGAGTAGAATCTATTCACCGAACGATGAATGCAAGCATGAATTGTACAACAATTTCTAGCCTTTAACTAATCTACTTCTCACTCAACATGTTGTCCCAACAACCCTTTGCCTTCCCACATCATTGTTAAAACCTCCAGCTACACACAAAGCCCAAAGCAGCAGCACCTGCCCCCGCCCCCACCACAATGTGCACAACTCTACCATCATTCAAGGATCTCCCAGGTCGTGCGTATATTCACCGATCGTGTCTTCGACCCTACATTGTATGCATCTTCATCATCGCATGTGACCCAGTCGCCGATGAGCCCTAATGTCTGTGCCTCGTGCACATTTTCTTTTTCTTTTTTAAGAATTTCCATTTTTATTCTTCGATTGAATGTGGTCGTTTAGGGAATTAGGGCTAAAAGGAGATGAAGCGGGTTTGGGTTTGGATGGTGAGGCTATGGAAGGAAGCTTCTAGAATCAGGGAGAAAAGAATAAGTTTAAATGGTTTGGGCCTTATTTGTAATTCAATTTAAATTCTAATTCAATCAATTTTTACTTTATTTTCCATTCAAATTTAAATTTAAATTCTTGATACTTATTTATAAATATATCTCAATCCAGTTCAAATTAACTTACACTGTAAAAATATTTTATATCCAATTTAAACCACTTTATTCAATTCAATAAATTATTCAAAAAGAAATTATTAATTTAATTCAATTTCTTAAATCAAAAATCTTATATTAAATAGAATTTAATTAACTAAAAATTTATTTTTGAAATATTAATTATCAAATATTGAATTCAAACACTTTTATTTTAGTTAAATTTATTTATTTATACGGCATATAAAGCAGGATTGTTACAGTTTCCTCTATAAGAAAACTGTGTTCTCGCAATTTCTTATAGAAAAATGTCATATACAACTCATACCCTGACTTTCTTCGTATTCTATAAACTTTTATCAAGCTAAAACTTACACAATACTCTATGTGGATCTTACACTCCAACTTATCTTATCGTATGCTAATTTCAAATAAATTCAATTAACGACTTTCTACTTTTCGCATACGATATATTTTGTTAAATTTTGGTGATACAAAATCACAAATAGAGGGAAATAAATATGCAAAAGAATGAAAGAGAAGATTTTGTTTTCCCTAATTAATAGGCATATTTGAGTATGTTTATTTTTCTCTCTAATTGGCTAGTCAAATTATTATTTTTCCATCTAATGTTAACTTGGGCAATAAGTAATTGATTATATAAATAGAGACTAGAAGAGAGTGTAAAAGTGTGGTGGAAAATCTATTTGCTAATTTTCTCTTCTCCATCTTTGTTCTTCTTCTCCAACAATTTTAGCCATATAGATATTTGCTCCCTTTCGCAATTTGTTTATCGATTCAATGGTATTTTGTTTATTTTAGCTTTGTTCTATTAATTGTAAACAAAATTATGGTGAATCTATAAAGTGGATGATTGGGTGGAATATCTTGTGTTATTGTGTTTTGATTTCAATTCCGTCTTGTTTTTAATCCAAGTTATCTCTTTGTGATTTGGGTGACAAAGATCCGTTGATATAAGCTTCCGCAAAGCGCTACTATTTCCATAACAGTTTGGTATCAGAGCACAGATCATCGCAAAGCTTAGAGTAATTTTGGTTTGAAAAATTATTGATGTCGGATATGATTTTGTTTTCGAAGATGGCTATTTTGGATAGGAAAAATTGGGGTATTTGGAAGCCTAAGATGGAGGATGTTCTGTACCTCAATGATCTTCATGATCCGATTGATGGAGATGGAAAGAAGCCCTTTGATGTAGATGAGGGAAAATGGAAGAAGATGGATAAGAAGGCAATTGCTTTGATTCGCCAGTACCTTGATGATTCAGTTTTCCATCATGTGGCTAGTTGTGAATCCGCGAAAGCTTTGTGGGACAAGTTGGTATCTTTGTATGAGTCAAAGAGTGCTACTAGTAAGGCTTTTCTGGTTCGAAAGTTGGTACAACTGAGATTAGATGAAGAGAAGTCTGTTGCAGAGCATTTGAATGAATTTCAAGATGTAATAAATCAATTGGCAAATATGAAGGTCAATTTTGATGATGAGTTACAGGCTCTTTTATTAATGAGTTCGCTTTCAGAAAGTTGGGAAACTTTGGTTGTTTCATTGAGTAATTACAATGCTAATGGAACTATCTCTCTGGAAACTGTTCGAAGCAGTCTTTTGAATGAGGAGCTTAGAAGAAAAGGGTCAGGTATGAAATCAATTCAAAGTAAGGCTATGGTGGCAAGGGACTCAAAGAAAGATACAATTTGGAAGAAGAAGGACACTAATGGTATTATCACTTCTCATTATTGTAATAAGAAAGGTCACATACGCAGAAAGTGTTAGGCTTATAAAAGAGATCAGAAAAAGGCTGTGCATGGTGATACTAGTAGTGATGCACATGCAGGTTTTGCTGAAGGTACCGATAGTGATGTTTTTTGTGATGTGCTCTTTAGTCAAAATAAGCCTTGGAAGATGGATTCGGGAGCCAATTTTCACATTTATAGAGATGTGAATTGTTTTTCCTCTTATGAGAAGAGTGTCGGCATGATTAGGACTTCCAATGGAGAAGAGCTACCGATTTGTGGTATTGGATCTATCCGGTTTCGTATGCATGACGGTGTGGTTAGAGAAGTCTCTGGAGTGAGACATGTACCCACTTGTTCGCATAATCTTATTTCTCTCGGTCAGTTGGATCGCCGTGGTTGCACTTATGAGACTCGAGGTGGAGTTTTGAGAGTGAAGAAATGTGGTCGTGTAAGGATGAGAGGAGTATTGGAAGAAGGAAACCTTTATAGCTTGGTTGGTTATGTAGTCGACAATGGAAAGCGAGTGATGGTTGAAGGACCTAGTCCACAGCAAGGTGGAGAGGTTAATGTGGTCACTGCGTATGATTCTTGCATTGAGGACCATATTTTAGATAAGGGTCTTCATGTTAATGATGCTCGTGGGATCGATAATGATCAGGTAATGAGCTCAGATCGAGTGATAGATAGGTGTCGAATTGCAAAATCCACAAAGACAAGACAGAGATCTTTGTGGTATTACAAACGTTTTTGAGACCAGATTTGTGTCATGCACCTCATGTGGGAGATGCATCACTTAGCAGGTGGTGGTTGAGGTTTGTAATTTAGTGTGGTTGAGATATGGGGATTTGTGATAGATCTAGATATGTCATGCTTGATATGTTGGAGATATGTGATTTTTCATCAAGGTGGAGTGTTAAATTTTGAAGATAAAAAATCACAAATAGAGGGAAATAAATATGCAAAAGAATGAAAGAGAAGATTTTGTTTTCCTTAATTAATAGGCATATTTGAGTATGTTTGTTTCTCTCTCTAATTGGCTAATCAAATTATTTTTTGTCATCTAATGTTAACTTGGGCATTAATTAATTGATTATATAAATAGAGACTAGAAGAGAGTGTAAAAGTGTGGTGGAAAATCTATTTGCTAATTTTCTCTTCTCCATCTTTGTTCTTCTTCTCCAACAATTTTAGCCATATAGATATTTGCTACCTTTCTCAATTTGGTTATTGATTCAATGGTATTTTTTATTTTAGCTTTGTTCTATTAATTGTAAACAAATTTTGGTGAATCAATAAAGTGGGTGGTTGGGTGGAATATCTTGTGTTATTGTGTTTTGAATTCATTTCCGTCTTGTTTTCAATCCAAGTTATCTCTTTGTTTTTGGGTGACAAAGATCTGTTGGTATAAGCTTCCGCAAAGTGCAACTATTTCCATAACATATTTTTGTGAAAATATTCTAAGTGTCAAATTTTTTGAAAAAAATCGACAGAGTCTTCTTTGTATAGATAGCATTTCGAAAAATCAAAACATAATATAATACAATATATATACATCCCAAACAATGCGGCATCCCAAAACACGAGAAAACAATATAATATCACATAATATATCGATATACCGTAAAAACGTACCTTTTAATTAGCATTTAAGTAGGCTATTTTGCTTTTAAGCAAGTAAAAACAAGCTATGACTTGCAAAATAATCCACATAAGCTCCAAAAGTACATGTTTTCAACTCACTTTCAAATATTAGTCCCATATGAAGAAGTATAAGATGTATGCACTCATTTAATATAAAAACAAAATTTCATTCTTATTTAACACACTTTTCGACAAACTTTCAAAGGTTGAAACTACCAAATCAAGTTATGGTTTCTGAAAGTAAACTGTTACGTAGTGTTTAGCTTTCCAAAACAACTTTCAGATTGCAAAAATATGAATTACAACTCGAGTTATGAAGGAAATCCCAAATGCTTGTAGTTCAGATTTTGCGACCATTACATAGGCCCACTTTAGCAATTTACATTTTCAGCCGTAAAAATATGAAAATTTTGCAAAACGCTTAAAAAAGTTATTACTTATGTTCTTAGCATTTTGGAAGGAGCAAGATTGTTAAAATTGGACAAGCCATTCGAAAGTTACGGTTATTTGAATACAGCGCTATTACACAACATTTTCAATTTCATAACAGCAATAAATATCGTTTGTAATTTATGTTTTAATCATTGTTATCTTTAAATTTTTGTATTGCATTTAAAAAACATTTTCTCTAATAACATATCTTTCTGATAAAATTAAAATCATCGAAATCAAATAAACCGTTAGATAGTTACGATTAGAACAGTACAGTGTTGTTTTGAGTGGTTTACATTTTCTGGACAGCGAATCACTTCTTTACTGACTCATGTTTTAACCTTACATAAGTTAAAAAAATTACATTACACTTCAAAAAAAATTATTCTCTAATAGATTTCCAATAAAATTAAAATCATCACAAACGGATCAACAGTTTGAGATTTAAGGTCAAAACTAATCACTGTATTTCAAAAATGCTATAAAATGACTTCACTTTCAAAATATTTCCAAAACCATTTATCAAACAATCATTAAATTTAAAAATCTCTTAAACTTCTTTTAAAACAATTCGTAAACTTTAGAATTCTTCTTAATACTTTGGAAATAATAGTAGTTGTATAATTCACAATTTTCTTAAACAACAAATTAAAATTATACTCTTTTTATAATAAGTATTTTCAATTTGAAATAATTCTCTAAGGTATGAAGAAAATTACAATACCAATATAATTTACAGTTTAAACATTTCCTAAACGTGTAGAATAAAATTGCAAATCACTTTTAAACTATACTGAAATAATAACTCATCAAACTAAGAGTCTATTCTATATTAAACCTTCGAAACATTTAACGACAAATATATCAAATTATAAAATTTCTTTGTATAACCAAATCCTCAAGATTACCAAAGATGTCTTTACTTAAAATTACTTCTTCAAAATCCAAATATATGTACCGTTTTAAATAGAAATTAATTCCAGTGCAAGGAAAGAATGATATGGATACTACAAAATATACTTTACATAAACTACATTTCTTCATCGCTTTAATGAAAAATCTTCATTAATACTAACCATTATTATACACAAAATTTTGTTTGGATATTTTACTCGATACCAAAATTTCAAATTCATAATATATTTATTGCTTTGCTTATTATAGAATTTCACTTACCACAAAACTCGCAAAATCAATACTTTATTCCGAAAATTCAAGAAATACCGTTCCATCTCAAAATTTCTTCCACTGGTTTCATATAATTTCTCCAAATATTCATTTTCAGAGTATATTGCTCTAAAAAGTTTCATTAAAATATTGCTTTCCTTCCAGAGCACCTTTTATTATTTTCAAACAATTTATTACTTTATTATAATAGTACTTATACCTGTATATATATGTATATGTATATATGTATGTATATATTCCCATAGCAAAAACAATTTCAAAAACTTCAAATTATATATATAATTACCTAAACATTATTTCAAAATAGGAGTTCTTTTATCTAAATATTTCATTCTCTTAAACCATCACTTATCTCCTTTCCAAAATATAGCTCAAAATATCTCTTCAAAATAGTAATTCTTCATTTCCTAAAATATTAAACTTGTTTCAAAATATTTTTTACAATATTGTCTTCATTTTCAAAAGTATTTTTTTTTCAAATCATTGTGTTGAAATGCCTCGTCCTAGCTTTTAGGAATCCCTATCGATAACATTGATCAGGCGCATCGACCAAAATTCTTAAATCACTCAACGGACAGATTAACACGAAATTAGTTTCAAAATTTTCTTTAAATAACTATATTTAAATATTTTCATATGGAAAACAATTGTTTGCAAAAACCAAAACGTTTTTTGTTATCATGCAAAAATGTGTACTTTTAATCAAAAATGTTCCAATCACTAAATATGTTTGCTTTTAGATATTATTTTACCTTCAAAGTATCTTTTCCAAAATTATTACTAATATTTATCATCTAAAATTTCAATTTCTTTCAAATTAATATTCAACTTACCATAAACTATTACTTTTTTCCAAAACCTTAAATATCACTCGAAAATATGATTTTCAATAACTTTATAAAATGATACCACTATTTTATTAAACTATAAGCTTGTTTGAATAAGTATATTTATTTTCAAAACTCGTATATACATTCAATTCAGCAACAATTAACAACAATACAAACTATCACACATCACTCATCCATAATATTAAACAAGCATTATATAATAATACATACATTTCCAAATAAGCAAACAAACCCTCCAGCAGAAAACTATCAATGAGTTTCCGCTGATCAACTCTGATCATTTCTAGATCATTTTCCACATCTCACCTCATCATAATTTGGATTTGTGATGTATCCAATACAAGACTAGAATTAGGGTCTTTTAAAGCTTTCCTAACCAAACAAATCTATTCTTACTCAAGCCACACAAAGATTTATTATTCATTATCTATACCGACACTACTGGCCGGACTAACCACTTCTACCTTCACAGCCTTCATCAACTTATCTATATCTCATAAAGAGACTTACACTTATAAAAAAAAGTAGACGAAGTATACTATATAATAAGAAAAATGTTAATTTGTTCCTAGATGATTACCTTAGTAATCGTCGTATACTCCTACTATCACTTTGGTATAAACAATAATCTACCACACACCCATGGGGACAGGGACTCTAAGTCTCATCTAAGGCCAAGATTTGTGTTACTCTGCATTGTTCTAAACCTGCTCTGGTACTAACTGTAACACCTCACCTCTATATCCATACTACCAAAGAGTATTACTAGGTAATATTGTCTGATAATACGGAGAAAGAGGTTATATTGGGCTACCACACGTGAATTTCCCTTGGACTAACATTGGTATGCATTTCAAAAATCATAAACAACTCACCTATACGTACTCAGTATCGACACAAAGCAATAAACACATGCATTTCTAAAATAGAACAATACACAATATATAATAAATCACAGAAAACACAGAGTCATCCACACAGCTATAACATATAATATTAAATATACACGAGTCCAAGTGGAATATAAAATAGGTCAAACTCCCACTATCTCAAAAATATACAATGTACAAATTAAATACACATATCTCAACATCATGAATATACATAAGGCTACAAAAATAGATAAATCTACTGTAATCAATTAATAGTCTAGCCTCCGTCTATGCCTAACATCCACAAACTGATCACTTGTCCCTGAAACTGAAATGTCTTGGACTGGCCAAAGTATTATATAAATAACACACGGGTCAGACTATGTCTAAAATATAGATGTCAATATTTAATAACAACTGACATGGTGAAAATAGAGCATCACAAGTGGAATGTAAATTTCTCAGGTAATTCAATGTCAATTAGAACCATGCACCCAAAACATCACCTATAGTAAATAATAGTCTAATAACTCATCAAATGTCACAAGAACAATATGGATGAAATAGCATCCATAAAAACCGAACTACTATATATAAACTGTAACGCCCCACCTCTATACCCACGCTAGCCAAGAACACTACGGTGTAATGCTGTCAACTAGCACGGAGAATAAGGCTGTTGAGTAGCGACCATCCATGTAACTTCTTTGTGTGAGCACCGATATGTCAGATAGTATAGCATGAACTTCATTTAAGGAGGAAGTCCGACATACCGATACAAACCCAAAGCTATCACACAGTGGCTATAAATAATCTTCGAAAACAAACATAGAAATAAACATAACATAAATCAGTCATAGACATCCATATCACTAAGGCGGAAAAAGATATGAATATATGTATAACACATGAAAGTGTACATCAGAGTAGTGGTCAGAAAGATCCACAATAATACAAAAGAATAGCAACACGTGCTATACAAAATAATAAGTACACAACATAGAGTCTATATCTCAAATGTGTACATCCAAAAACTACTAATCTAAGTAGTTAGCCAAAAGTCAGAATAATATATCCCTGGGAGAAGTCAAGCAGAAGCACCTGTAACACCTCGGCCTGACCCGAGTATTATTTCATAAGAAAATAATAAACGGATCAATCTAGCTATAAATATCAGATGACATGATATAGAATAAGAGATATGGCATAAACATATAATAACCATAAAGGCATACTACTATAAGTATGTAAATGAAAAATCAACAAGAGATTAATCAATATCACAAGAATCTTCTCAAAGATAAAATAGGGTATCATACCCTAAACTTGTATTCATAACAAGTCAATGACACACGAATTCACCAATGCACAAAAATTGATAAACATATCAATGGAAATCATGAAAATTGGTGAAGCACAAATTCCAGAAATCAACACACGAAATCCAGAAATCACATAAAAAGGGGGGAGGCCTATCACAAGAACGGGAGCATGAAAACTCACCAACACGTGTAACACAAGAACGAGAAGCTATCTCATGGAAGCTATCCATTAAATTTTGACACACGAACGACCCGAAGACCATGACACACGAATGGCCCGAAGACCATGGGGCGCTACCCCACATATGTGAGTAGAAACATCACACAAACGGGGTCTAGTCTCCCTCGCAGACAAAGAGACATCGCTCAATCGCTAGTCTAAATCACAAAAATGATCATCATGATCATCAAGAAGTGTCAATTACACTATGCCAGTAAATATATGAGTTTAGCTTCATGTCCCATAACCACTAGCTTAACTTAAATATTTACGAACAAACTGTAGATCTTCACTGGGAAATTGTCACAAAAGGTTCAGTCGAACAAGTCCGAGAATTAACCGTCGAAGTAAACGCAAGCGTTTCATACCACCTGTTTTGCTAAGCCGTTTAATTAGATTTCTCATCCGAGTGAAGTAAAGGCTTGTATGTACTAGTAGGTTGGAAAACGGTTTTAGGAAAAGAGCTTTGTAGTAAAATAGTGTTGAAATCGAGTTGCTAAAAGAGTTTTGATATTTACTACTAGTATTGAAACCTTCGTGTTTTTAGAGTGACAAGTCACAAAACGATTGCAGAAACAATCAGTCACAAAAATTCACAATCGAAGACGTGAATGAAACCCAAGGAAAGCAGCTCAAAATGCATCAAAGTGAAAGTTGATGGTGCGACTAAGCATGCCGAACGACCTAACAAAAATACAGGTCAAACGACCTAACAGTTAACAGCTAGGCAGAAAGTAGGTCAAGCGACCTAAAGTGAACAACGCGGCCTAATGGCGCGACCTAGCAGGGTGAGCGACCTAACACGCTCGAGCTAAGAGAATGATGCAACTAAGTCTGGCGAACGACCTAGTGGTTTACGAGTTAAAGTAGGATAGGTCGAACGACCTAAGTATGTCATGCTGAGCGACCTAGAGAAGCGACTTAAGCATGTGGCGCGACCTAAAATGTCTGGACGACCTAAGTAGGCGAGCGACCTAAAAGGCAGACAGGTCGAGCGACCTAAAAGGAAGACAGGTCAAGCGACCTAACGGAGTGGACATAAGGCCGAGGTGGTGCGACCTAATGGGTACGCGACCTAAGGGGTACGCGACCTAATGGGTACGCGACCTAATGGAGGTGTGACCAGGTGCCAGCGACCTAACGTGGTCAACGATCTAATGCCGAACGATCTATAACATGCGAACGGTTTAAGGTCCAACGACCTAAAGTGGAACGACCTACTGCAGTTGAGCGACCTAAGTGCGGAACGTCCTTTAACGAGTGGCCTAGATACTCGCGACCTAAGATGGTACGCGATCTACGACCTAGGGACGAACGACCTAAGTCCAGATCGAGCTAAATGCAGGCAGAGTCCTTTCCACGCCAGAGCGACCTACGACCTTCGACCTAGCGACATAACTCTGAGGCGACTCTCCCTCCAGAACGACCTAAGATGCAGAAAACTACTAACACTCGAAAATTCTAGGTTTTCCACCAATTCAATCCACACCAAATACAAATGCGCATAAAATAATGATAGAGAATTGTTCCCAACAGTCCAATGACATATATAGGCAAGAATGTGAGATAAAAATCTCACCTTTGCACCAAAAACCAATGAAGATGAAGCTTGAAGCAAAACAAGGGCAACAACAAGCTTGAATCAATGTCTTCACTTGAATTCGGAGAAGTTGTTGGATTAACAATGAAGATTAAAGCTTTAGAGTTTTAATTTCCCTTTCCCTCCACCATTTTTTAAGATGCTTTGATGTTTTAGAAATGAAGAATGAAGTTGTGAAGAGAGGAAGGGGGTTGGGCTGAGTTAGTGAAGTTCAGCCCAAAGCAAAAGTGACGAAAATTTTACTATCTCCAAACATATCGAAGTTTACACTCAAAAAGATCGCAAACGTCATTTTGAACTCAATGGAAGTGGTATCGAGTCCTAATTTGACCGTATGCAAGAAATAGCTTTTCGGACCAAAATTCGATTAACGATAAAATATTTAAATATAAAATCGATAAATATGCGGATTGTTACAGACTCCCCTCCTTAAAGAAATTGCATCCTCGTAATATATAAGATGAAAATAGAAAGTAACAACCATAAAAGCATATTAACACAAAAGAAATTTGAAATAAAAGGTTTACCTCAAAGAACATGAGAAGGTAAGTCCGGATGTGTTCGCTCGATGAATTCTCTAGTTTCCCAAGAACAATCCTTAGGATTTGAGGACCATTGAACTTTAACAAGCGGAACATCTTTATTTCGAAGTCGTTTGACCTCCGAAGCAATAATTCGAATAGGGTGCTACTCATAAGTTAAATTAGGCAAAACTTCAATCTCTTCCACAACACCGGGCTCAAGAATAGAATCGGAATCCCGAAGGCACTTCCGTAATTGAGAAACGTGAAACACGTCATGCATGGCAGAAAACTGAGCCGGTAATGAAAGGCGATAAGCCATGGAACCAATACGTTCAGTGATAGGAAATGGCCCAATATATCGAGGCGCTAACTTTCCCGATCGACTGAAGCGTACAACACCCTTCATAGGTGAAACACGAATAAATACAAGATCTCCCACAGAAAATTCTAATTTTCTTCTTCGGTTATCGGCATAGGACTTTTGTCTACTCTGAGCTTCTTTCATCCTACGACGAATAAGATCAATCTTTTCTGTAGAATCTCGAATAAGATCTGGACCTAAAACCAGCTTCTCTCCAGCCTCAAGCCAACAAGAAGGAGATCAGCATGGCCTTCCATAGTGCCTCGAAAGGTGCCATACCAATACAAGATTGGAAGCTGTTATTATAGGAAAATTCAAATAGAAAGATATGATCTTCCCAACTTCCATCAAAATCAAGAACACAAGAACGAAGAAAAATCTTCAAGAGTTTGATTCACACGCTCGGTTTGTCCATCTGATTGGGGGTGATAAGCGGTGCTAAATTTAAGCTTCGTTTCCAAAGCTGTTTGAAGACTCTTCCAAAGTCCACTAATGAACAATGGATCTCAATCTCTAACCATTGAAGTAGGAACTCCATGCAATTTAACAATTTCCTTGATAAAGAGTTTGGCCAAAAGAGGAACGGTTCGGTTAGACCGAACGGGAATAAAATGGGCAGATTTAGTAAGCCTGTCAACGATCACCCATAAACTATTATGACCCGAACGATAACGGGGAAGGCCATCAATAAAATCCATGGAAATCAGGTCCCACTTCCAAATGGGAATTTCCAAAGATTGCAATAACCTACCAGGCCTTTGTTGTTCGGCCTTAACAAGTCGGCAAGTCATGCAACACTTAACAAAGTTAGCAATATCAGGTTTCATTCACTCCCAATAATAAAGTCGCTTCACATCTGCGTACATTTTACTACTACCGGGATGAATGGTAAATTTAGAATGATGAGAATCTTCTAAAGTGTCTTTACGAAGATCACTCATATTTGGTATAATAAGTCTACCAAATTTTCGAATGCCGCCACGAAAATCAATATCGAAGTCTTTCAACTTTCAATATTAATTTTATCCCTACAACTTTGGCTAAGAAGAGCCAATTCGGGATCTAGCCTTTGAGCTTCAAGAATGCAGTCCAAAAGAGAAGGATGAGCCTCAAGGCTACATAAAACAAGAGATGAACATGAATTAGAATTTACGATCCCGAATCTCACAAGTGGAGGAAATCTCGAGATCATTCCATTCGGATATCATCAAGGAAATAACTGCCTGTTGCTTAAGTCTAAGGGTATTGGCAACACGATTTCCCTTTCCGGGGTATAAAGGATATCAAGATCATAAAATACAAGGGATTCGAGCCAACGTGGTTGACACAAATTAAATTCCTTATGAGAAAATAGATATCCCAATAATTTATAATCGAGGTGGAGAACAAATTTCTCCTCCAAGATGCTGATGCCAAACATGGAAAGCAAAATCAATAGCCGCGAGCACCACATCATAAGTGACATACCTAGTTTCGATCGGCTTTTAGGATTTTAGAAGCACAAGTGATTGCGCGCTCCCTTTTGCAAGAGAATGGCATTCAAACCAATACGATTAGCATTGGTATAAAAGATAAAGTTTTGGTTCCCTTCGGGAATCACAAGGATAAGAGTATCAAAGAGAAAGAATTTAATCTTCTTTCCCGAAAAGCTAAAACTTTCATAATCACAATTACCTTTATAGAAAAATTTACATTTTACAAGTTAATTTATTGTGTCTGACTGTCTCATCAAAGCGTTTAGGAAATTCCTATCGATAACGTTGATCAAGCGCATCGACCAGAATTCTTAAAACACTAAATGGGCAATACAACACAAAATCATCTTTTATATGATGAAAATATCTCTTAAAAGTTTTGAGAATATTCTTTGCTTGTTTCATTAAAAATCAAATTGTACTTATAAATAAATCTTATGAAAAAGATTTGCAAAATTTTAAATTTCTATTTTCATCCAAAATTAATAAATACAAGAATAGGATTATTGAGATATTCATAGAATACTCGATTTATAAATTGGATGAAATAAGCCGTATAAACCGAATGACATAGTAAGTCATTCATAAAAATTATAACGAGTGCGGAATGTGGTAAGCGGAATGCTAACTCCCGCAACTCCTAGCTAATGAAATCCGGTGGCAAGGTCAAACTGGAAAGACCTTAATACCTCTTAAAAGGTTGCTTAGGTGATGATCCTAAGACAAGGTCAAAGATTCCGGAAAATTCACAACTACCCAATTGAGAGAAAAAATTCTTTACTCAACATGTGAGCTTAAAGAATAAAATGATGCCATTAATTTGGAATCGAAATCACAAAGGAAAAATATGAATCGGCTTAACATATTAAAAATGTCGAAAATGAACAGTCCATATGGAAAAATAGGATATGGGCCTCATAATGAGGAAGCCAATCCTTTCACGCAAATCAATTCCGAAACCTAAACAACGCATAATATGCAAATCGGTTCGGAAAGAAAAATCACATGAAATAATTTTGACATCAATAAAAAGCAAATTGAGTGTTGCGGATCCACCAACCGGATTCGCAATTCTCAAAGAAGTCATCAAGCCCAAACTGTTTTAAAGAAAAGAATCAACAAGTTCTTTCGATATAAAAAGGATGAGATGAACCCATATTAAAAAGAACTCGAATAGGATAATCACTAAACAAGTGAAATCACGGATTGAATAAGAAATACCTTGACCTAGAGAAGAGTTGCTAGGGGCTTGCAGCTTTCCCTCTCTCCTACTTTTAAGTTTGAGACAGGTAGATAAGTAATGACCCGAGCCTTTGCAATAGCGGCAATAAAGGGGTTTCGGGCACTTAATTACATAATGGTCCGTGGAACCACAATTGTAACATTGTTTAGGACTAGCGGTAGGAGTCTCAACTACCGGAGTTTCTGGTTCCATCTTCTTCTTGCTTAGAAGTATGGGGCAGACAGAAATATGATGACTTGAATTTTTGCAATAACGACAAAAGAGTGGTTCCGAACACTCCTTTGCGTAGTGGTCCTTAGATTTACAATTGTAGCATCCTCTACAAATAGAGTTTAGAGTCTTTGCTACCAAAGTAGGTTGTTTCACCTTCTTATCGGGATAAGGGCTTTTGAGCTTAATATGCCTCTTCTTGGAAATCCCAATATCACTATCAGTTCCTTTACCAGCCTCGTCATGTCGAAGAGTGATATCCACAAGTTGATTGAAAGGAACTTCAAGTTTCAGAGGTAAAAACATTTCGGGGTTCTTCCCCAAAGCACAAATAAACCTTTGATTCTTAGCAAGATCCAAAAATTGTTGGGCAGACATGAATACGCCATCCAGAGAAGGACTACTGGATTGACCAGCGCTAGGACTGCCAGAACTAACCATCTCTTCTTCTTTAAGAAAGGAGGAAGAAGAAAAAGGTTATTCTCAGAATGACTATCAAGCAATCTTGATAGATAAAACAAGGAATCATAACGAAAACAGGATGAATCGGTTCGAAGACTCGAACTAAATCCTGAAGCACGACTCCTAAGGCGGACTTAGGACGATGATCCTTGTTAAGTCATTCTACGTTATTCCAAAGTTTGGCTTTGATACCAAGCTGTAACGCCCCACCTCTATACCCACGCTAGACAAGAACACTACGGTGTAATGCTGTCAACTAGCATGGAGAATAAGGCTGTTGAGGAGTGACCATCCATGTAACTTCTTTGTGCGAGCACCGATATGTCAGATAGTATAACATGAACTTCATTTAAGGAGGAAGTCCGACATACCGATACAAACCCAAAGCTATCACACAGTGGCTATAAATAATCTTCGGAAACAAACATAGAAATAAACATAACATAAATCAGTCATATACATCCATATCACAAAGGCGGAAAAAGATATGAATATATGTATAACACATGAAAGTGTACATCAGAGTAGTGGTCAGAAAGATCCACAATAATACAAAAGAATAGCAACACGTGCTATACAAAAGAATAAGTACACAACATAGAGTCTATATCTCAAATGTGTACATCCAAAAACTACTAATCTAAGTAGTTAGCCAAAAGTCAGAATAAAATATCCCTGGGAGAAGTCAAGCAGAAGCACCTGTAACATCTCGGCCTGACCCGAGTATTATTTCATAAGAAAATAATAAACGGATCAATCTAGCTATAAATATCAGATGACATGATATAGAATAAGAGATATGGCATAAACATATAATAACCATAAAGGCATACTACTATAAGTATGTAAATGAAAAATCAACAAGAGATTAATCAATATCACAAGAATCTTCTCAAAGATAAAATAGGGTATCATACCCTAAACTTGTATTCATAACAAGTCAATGACACACGAATTCACCAATGCACAAAAATTGATAAACATATCAATGGAAATCATGAAAATTGGTGAAGCACAAATTCCAGAAATCAACACACGAAATCCAGAAATCACATAAAAAGGGGGGAGGCCTATCACAAGAACGGGAGCATGAAAACTCACCAACACGTGTAACACAAGAACGAGAAGCTATCTCATGGAAGCTATCCATTAAATTTTGACACACGAACGACCCGAAGACCATGACACACGAATGGCCCGAAGACCATGGGGCGCTACCCCACATATGTGAGTAGAAACATCACACAAACGGGGTCTAGTCTCCCTCGCAGACAAAGAGACATCGCTCAATCGCTAGTCTAAATCACAAAAATGATCATCATGATCATCAAGAAGTGTCAATTACACTATGCCAGTAAATATATGAGTTTAGCTTCATGTCCCATAACCACTAGCTTAACTTAAATATTTACGAACAAACTGTAGATCTTCACTGGGAAATTGTCACAAAAGGTTCAGTCGAACAAGTCCGAGAATTAACCGTCGAAGTAAACGCAAGCGTTTCATACCACCTGTTTTGCTAAGCCGTTTAATTAGATTTCTCATCCGAGTGAAGTAAAGGCTTGTATGTACTAGTAGGTTGGAAAACGGTTTTAGGAAAAGAGCTTTGTAGTAAAATAGTGTTGAAATCGAGTTGCTAAAAGAGTTTTGATATTTACTACTAGTATTGAAACCTTTGTGTTTTTAGAGTGACAAGTCACAAAACGATTGCAGAAACAATCAGTCACAAAAATTCACAATCGAAGACGTGAATGAAACCCAAGGAAAGCAGCTCAAAATGCATCAAAGTGAAAGTTGATGGTGCGACTAAGCATGCCGAACGACCTAACAAAAATACAGGTCAAACGACCTAACAGTTAACAGCTAGGCAGAAAGTAGGTCAAGCGACCTAAAGTGAACAACGCGGCCTAATGGCGCGACCTAGCAGGGTGAGCGATAACATGCTCGAGCTAAGAGAATGATGCAACTAAGTCTGGCGAACGACCTAGTGGTTTACGAGTTAAAGTAGGATAGGTCGAACGACCTAAGTATGTCGTGCTGAGCGACCTAGGGAAGCGACTTAAGCATGTGGCGCGACCTAAAATGTCCGGACGACCTAAGTAGGCGAGCGACCTAAAAGGCAGACAGGTCGAGCGACCTAAAAGGAAGACAGGTCGAGCGACCTAATGGAGTGGACATAAGGCCGAGGTGGTGCGACCTAATGGGTACGCGACCTAAGGGGTACGCGACCTAATGGGTACGCGACCTAGTGGAGGTGTGACCTGGTGCCAGTGACCTAACGTGGTCAACGATCTAATGCCGAACGACCTATAACATGCGAACGGTTTAAGGTCCAACGACCTACTGCAGTCGAGCGACCTAAGTGCGTAATATCCTTTAACGAGTGGCCTAGATATTCGCGACCTAAATACTCGCGACCTAAGATGGTACGCGACCTACGACCTAGGGACGAACGACATAAGTCCAGATCGAGCTAAATGCAGGCAGAGTCTTTTCCACGCCAGAGCGACCTACGACCTTCGACCTAGCAACCTAACTCCGAGGCGACTCTCCCTCCAGAACAACCTAAGATGCAGAAAACTGCTAACACTCGAAAATTCTAGGTTTTCCACCAATTCAATCCACACCAAATACAAATGCGCATAAAATAATGATAGGGAATTGTTCCCAACAGTCCAATGACAGATATAGGCAAGAATGTGAGATAAAAATCTCACCTTTTCATCAAAAACTAATGAAGATGAAGCTTGAAGCAAAACAAGGGCAACAACAAGCTTGAATCAATGTCTTCACTTGAATTCGGAGAAGATGTTGGATTAGCAATGAAGATTAAAGCTTTAGAGTTTTAATTTCCCTTTCCCTCCACCATTTTTGAAGAAGCTTTGATGTTTTAGAAATGAAGAATGAAGTTGTGAAGAGAGGAAGGGGGTTGGGCTGAGTTAGTGAAGTTCAGCCAAAAGCAAAAAGTGACGAAAATTTCACTATCTCCAAACATATCGAAGTTTACACTCAAAAAGATCGCAAACGTCATTTTGAACTCAATGGAAGTGGTCTCGAGTCCTAATTTGACCGTATGCAAGAAATAGCTTTTCGGACCAAAATCCGATTAACGATAAAATATTTAAATATAAAATCGATAAATATGCGGGTTGTTACATAAACACTATACTCAGTAGTGTATATCTAGACCAATAACCCTGATGAGAGATAATACTCTCGGTCATGTGGTCCTAAAAGATGTGGCACAACAAAACATGTAGACTCAAACTATATAACACAAATATAATATAACACGTCAATACAATAATGTGATCCTTCTCAACTAATAGTTCTTATAAGAGGGAACACTCTCAACTGAATGGCCTTGGAAGATACATACACAGTAGATCGGTATATCTCTTAACCGAAGCTCTAAGAGAGAATGACAGATCAGCACACCGCTAGTCTCTAATGTCATAGGGTGACACCATGCAGTTGTCTAGGGTTAGGCTATCACCAGTGACAAACTGACATGCAGTCAGTCTCTAATGTCATATAATCATCGTCTCCAATGAGATGATAATATAAAATATCTCAATTATAGTGGATCTACTTAAGTCATCCAGATGGGAGACGGACGTAACGCAACACTATTCCGGGAAACACTAATGACTGCAACCTATTTCTTACAGTCCCTTAGTTACTTCTAGAATCGTGATACTCATATCCATCCCATGTCATAAATACGCTGCAAGACTACACTGTGCATTGGTCATGACTCCTACTTTCACTTGGTAACAAACTGCTAGTCCTTAAGTGATGTTGGAGCAATGACTCTAATGAGATGAATAACTCTCCACCTACAAAGTCAATAAGATGACATCATGGATCCGTGGGCGCAACCCGCAATCAGGATCACTAAGATTGATAACTAGCCTATATGATGGGTCTAATTCACGCTTTTCCATAGTAGCATGAACCCTTTGACGTAGATTCCCAACAAATACTCTCGACTATATAAGTCCTAATGAGAATAATAATTAGTACTTTCGACTATAGGAGTCCTGATGAGAGTGACAACAACTGTTCTCTACTCGATAAATCTTATTGAGAGTGATAACTACTGATAATCTCGACTCGTCGAGTCCTAATGTGGGTTACATCAAATACTCTCGATTCTAGGAGCCTTGATGATAGTGATCTTAATATAACATATCCTTAACTACTAGCCCTAAGAGTAGATAACGATACTCAGCTAGTTAGTCCTTAGAGGATGCAACAAAATACTCTCGACGAGATTAGTCCTAATGAGAGCATCACAACATAATAATTTCTCGACTAGTATTCCTTAGAGTAAAATACAATATCACTTGGCTAGTAAGTCGTAAAAGGATAAATCTATAAATCCTGGCATATCTTCAACTTGTAGCCCTTGGAGACCGATATAACTCTTGGTTACTAAGTTCTAAGGAATCACCTCTAGATGTTACCACGGTTACCTAACCCATCTCTTGAATATAAGTGACATCTACTTATAGAAAGATATCCAAAAAATATCAGCTCGGACGTCACATACCATCTGGCGTTACTTTCCTGTTTACTCAATGCTTATAAATTACAATCATCATCGTACAATTATTCTATATAACAAATCAAAAGAATAACCGAAGAAATATTACCGAAAACCCTAGTACCAGATGGTACTATAACTCCGTTTATTCTAATTCCTCGTTACAGAGAAATATAAATTAATCAAAATATACAATTCTATTATTTATTAATTCGCAAAGGGTTTTAAAATACATTTTTCCCAAAATCTTCAAAATAATTTCAAATTAATATTCGATCAAAAGAAAATAAATTTATACAATTCTCATTCTTTCCTCAAAATCCTTCTTTTCTACAAAATAAATAGTTGCAAATCTCTTATTCAATTACGAGGAAAACTATAAATTAAACTTTACTTGATTTCCAAATTCTTAAAATTCGTTTTAACAAAAATTTATACGTTTTAAAATCCTTCTCAAATAACTTGAAATAATAACATCAAATAGTTTTTATAATTCAAGATTTCCTTTTTATTAAAAATACTAATAATCAAATGCTAAATATATTACTTACAAATATTATTTACTAACTTTCAAATTTCTTAAATTCAGATGGAATTAACAAATCACTTTAAAAATATAAATTTCAAACACTATTTTATAAAAAAGTTATTTAAATATTTGTATAATAAAAAATAAATGAATAAAAATATAATTTTACAAAATCACTTATTCGATCAAATCCAGTAAATCATCACTTTCCAAAGAATTTTTTTCATAGAATACTCAAACTAATTCACTTAAAAAAATTTCTCTCACTAATAATATTTCCAATTTTTAAATGAAATCGTTCAAAAATCCACTATTTGTTTCTAAAAAATATTTCATTTCTCAAATCCTTCCATTTTAATCAATTAATTCCCTTTCAATCAATTACTAATGTGATCTCATCACAACAAAAGTCGATCGAAAATATGTGATCTTATCACAACAATGATCGATCTGAAATATGTAACTCAATTTCATATCAACAAACAATACATCACCAAACAATCAAAAAATTATAGAAAATAGGGTCCAGATCATTTTGGTGAGTTATCCAATTTACTCACCTAAACAATGCCATTACACCCAATCAAATATTTAATGGCATAACTCAACCATTCAATTGCAATCAAGCACAAGATGCAATGTAATAAACGATAGTTGTGAGTAAAGCATTTACTCATCGAACGATGAATGCAAGCATGAATTGTACAATAATTTCTACCCTTTGACCAATCTGCTTCTCACTCAATATGTTGTCCCAATAGCCCTTTGCCTTCCCACATCATTGTTAAAACTCCAGCCACACACATAGCCTCAACCAGTAGCACCCGCCTCCACCATAATGTGCATAGCTCCACCATCGTTCCTACATCTCATAGATCGTGCATCTCACAGGTCGTGCGTGAGTTCACTGATCATGCCTCCATCCTTACATTGCGTGCCTCTTCATCGCCACGTGTGATCCAGTCGTCAATGAGCCCTGTTGCCTGGGCCTCATGCACGTTTTATTTTTCTTTTTTAAGATCGCAACTTTTTTCTTCTTTGATTGAATTCAGTCGTTTAGGGAATTAGAGCTGAAAGGAGATGAAGCGGGTTTGGGTTTGGATGGTGAGGCCAAGGGAAGAAGGTTCTAGAGTTGGGGAGAAAAGAATAAGTTTAAATGGTTTGGGCCTTAATTACAATTCAATTGAAATTCTAATTCAATCTTTTTTATTTTATTTTCCATTCAAATATAAATTTAAAATTTTGATATTTATTTATAAATATATCTCAATCCAGTTCAAAATAACTTACACTTTAAAAATATTTTATATCCAACTTAAAACATTTCATTCAATTCAATAAGTTATTCGAAAAGAATATTTTAATTTAATTCAATTTATTAAATAAAAATTCTTGTATTAAATAGAATTTAATTAACTAAAATTTAATTTTGAAATATTAATTATCGAATATCGAATTCAAACACTTTTATTTTAATTAAATTTATTTATTTATATAGCATAGAAAGTAGGATTGTTACAAAATTACTCTGATCGCTTACCCTATGAGCATGGTCCACAGAATCAATATGACATGCCAACACTCCATACAACTCTTTGGGTTAATGCACGTTCACTTAGCATGTACCTTTATTCAATTCCATGTTCTAATTCACTTTTCTTCCTTTTAGGTACCATGGGATGCTCTCTATGTGACGACCTTGGAAGGAAATCTGGCTACTGTGACTGCATGTAGTCTAGTTCTTCATAGTACCGATATGAATCTGAAGAAGAAAGAGTAAGGTGAAAAAAGTGGGAGGAAAGAAGAGGAGGAAAGAGAAAGACTCTATAGGGTCGACCAAGATTCTAAGGATTTCTCTGGCTCCAGAAGAAGGTCGAACAGTTCCTTTTTTGAGTGCTTTCCCCTTCCAAAGTCTCAAGACCCTCACTCCAAAGGGCTCGAGACTCAACCTCTAAACTCTAGGGTTCTTACCATACCTGTCTTTGGACCTTTTCTTCCACAACAAGCTCTAGTCACCTCTTCTTGACAATTCAAATCCACTACTCAACATGCTCATTCCACCACCTTTATACCTTTCCATCGATCTAGCAAAACTTTGCCTCTAAAGTTCCCACTACAGAGGTTGTCTCGCTCTATCCTCAGTTGCAAATAACGCTTTGATGGAGATGTAGCATGCTTTTCCAAATTTTCGTTTTCCAGGGTAAAGTTCAATTATCATTGAAAGAACATTCCTTCGGATGTTACAACCCATGTCATGGCCGTCGTTAACGATGCCTTCAAACGGTACTATAGATGGAAAAGGCTGCTTCATGTTATGTCTTACACTAACAAGTCTAATCAAGCTCTCTTCCAATAAGCTGAGTCTCGATCAAGAAAGGATCATCCGGACATACATCAAAGAGCTTGATGAGGCTGAAAAGATGATAAAGAGGAAAGATAAAGCCTTAGAGGATGCCAAAAAGAGGCCCCAGGATGAGATCAAGGCCATTGAGGCCAAATTAAATTTGATGGAAGTGCATATGAAAAAGGCTATGTGAAGAGTGGTGTGCTTGACAAAGCTAAGACTTCTCTTCAACGCATATTGATAATCAAGCACTCTCCATCACTAACTTGGAGGACGAGGTGGACAAAGAAAGAAAAGAGAAAGGGAACGCTCTGGCCTTTGATGAGGCACGAAAGCTCAAGATTATTCAGAACAAGGAAGAAAAGAAAGCCCTTGAGGGAAAAATTAAAGAAACATAAGAACAGACCACCGCATCCAAAAATGAAAGAGACATGCTTAGAGAGAACATTGAGACCACTCTAGTAGGCTTCTATGCCGATTTTATCAGATATAAGGACCTCACCTGGCTCAAGGAAGAATACCCACTAGCACACACTTTGGCTTAGGATAAAATTTTGAAACAGGAGTTAGAGTTCAATGGTCAAGTGGATGAAGAGAAATCAAAGTCGATATACTCAACGTTGGAGATCTAGAGAACCTAGAAAAGGGTTGTGCGAAGAGGGCGATTGAAGCTTCTACTTTCGCCCAGGTGCCCGTAGAGGCTTCCACAGATTTCAGTCTTAAGTACTTGGTAGAAGATCCTGCTTTTATTCCTAAAAGCCTCGAATATAAGATACTACTTTTGCGATGGCCTGCTCTGAGGTCGTTGCTTCTATCACACCTGGGCGATCATTGCATATCTTTGCCACTCCTACTCCTTTTACAGCAACATACACTACTACTTTAGCTTTACAATCCATGGGGCATAATCATGCGGATCCTCATTTCGTGCTGCCATCATTTGTTCCTACCCTCCAGACTCTTCCAACAATCCATAAAGAGAAGCATATGATAGCAGTCTCTCCACCCTCACTTTTTCCCCTGGTGTTATCTCTTTAACCCCCCCTAGTTTTTCATAAGCTCCAAATATCGCTTATCAACATTTATGACCTATTTTCCTTTGTCTCCCAACTTACAAGTCATACGTCGCTGCTTCTGTTGCCTGGTGTTATCTTTGCACTAGGCCCAACTGCTACCTTCACATCTTATGTCGTTGTCTCTAGTCCACTCATTATCTCGGCATCCTCCCAAGTTCGATCCTAGACCCGATGTTGAAAAGATTGAAGCTCTCTTAAAGGAAAGCATGGATGAGCCTGATTTCTCTCTAGGCAATGAAGACGTATAATCACATATATCAAGGGCTTGGACCTCTCCATAGCATCACGGAAGGCGGCTGATGTGAAAAAACTCAAGAATGTCAAACTTGAGCTGGGCTTGGAGAGGATTCCTCCTCCTTTATCTATGAAATTGCCTACTGCTCAAGTTCATGTTTTGACCACAACTTCTCCTGGAGTTTCTACTAAAGTTCCCAAATCCCCTTCTGGGTTAGATAGAAAATATGACTGGGTGCTCGACCCAGAAGGTCGCCTTGGCTTATCCAAAGGCACTAACATAGGGAAAAGGAAGCCTACAAACCCTACGAAGGATAAGAAGAAGCCGAAGAGGGGAAAGCATCATAAATAATTGGCGACACCTTTCTCCGGGGATAATTTCTTTTAGTCTTCTTTGCTTTTCGATCTTTTAGACTTTCTATACATATGTCGATGGTGTGAAGGTATGGCCCAACGTTTTTGTATTTAAAATACTTAGTAAATAAAAGTTTTTTTGTTCAACTCCTGTCGTATTTACTTTATCACATATTATTTTCTTGCCTATGTACATTCCTATATGCATAAATATATAGTTATCTATAATGAAATTACTATATATCATATTTGTCTATGTCTATCGTATATGCAGTGCCTTTATTTATTGTAACTCTATACATATAAACAAGTATCTACCATTTCCCAGTGTTGTTATGTTACTTAGCTTTATTTATTATCGATCAAACATTTCCTATCTAACTAAACAATCATCAATCAACTTCGCATATAATCGATCGAGCATATCTCTTTCGACTATAAACAAAGTCTTTCTTTGTCGATGCAGTTGAGATTATACAACTTATCTACCCATGTCGGCATGAGCATTGATGTAACTCGGTAGTATAAATGAAAGAGAAATTCAATTATACACTGATTCCTATCTCTATCAGTGTCAGCGATGACCTTGCCTATCTCTGGTCTTAGTCAAAGATAAGATGTGTAGGGATGAATCATCCAATTGACTCCGAGTTTGATTTACTCTAATGATCCAATCATGGACTGGATGAGATGGTCGTTACCTATCTTCGGGTACCTAGACATTTGGTTTTCAAAACATATAAAATTTGATTGTGCTACTGCTCTTGCAATACAAAGTCAGACTTTAAGAATATGGTTTCATTAATTCAAATAGAAATTTATTTATGAACACATGAATAGAATTTATCGCCTTACTACATCAAATCCTGATGAATAGGATGCCTTATTTACAAAAACAAATCAGGTGAAGTAGAGGTGCAAATGCTCACTATTCCACACCCGTGGATTAGGATCCCATCAACTGTTGATAGCTTGAAAGTGTTGTTTTCAAGCTCTTTTCATATCATGAGGGTCCTTACCAATTCGAACCAAGTGCCCCCACCTAGAAATATTCATTTCAAAATGAGATCGCCTATTTTGAAGGTATGAATTCTGACCTTGGAGTTGAATTACCTTGCTACTCTTTGCTGGTAAGAAACTACCCTCAGATAAGCCTCCTCTCGTTTATCTTTCACCAAGTCGAGGGATGATAATAACATCTTATCATTCACCTTAGGATTAAATTTCATTCGTCTGTGAGAAGGGACTCCAGCTTCAATTGGAATATGGCCTCATTTCTAAAGGCCGATGCGAATGGAGTACGACCGGTTGTATCTTTCAGGTTGTCTGATAAAACCATAATGCCAATGGTAACCCATCCACCCAGTTGCTCTTGGCTCTCTTCAATCACTACTTAATGATGGATTTGATGATCTTGTTCATCGCCTTTATTTGTCCATTCTCTTTCGAATGTTATACCACTGCAAAATTTATCTCAACTCGGTATTGAGTGCATAATTCATGAAATTTTGCACTTTCGTTGAGTCTTACTGTTTGTGATAATCTTCCATGAAACTCCAAACCTGCACAAAATATTCTTCACCGTAAAGTTGATCACCTTCGCCAAAGTGATCGATTTGTTCTGCTTTAGCCTATTTGTGAAGTAGTCCACGACTATTATTGTGTACTTTACACCTCCGCGGGACATCGGTAGTACTATGGTGATATCAAATCCCCAAATCACAAATGGCTACGGGCTAACCATCTATGTAAGCTCATTTGATGGGGCCCTCGAAATCTTTGCAAATCTCTAGCACTTGTTAGATTTCCTCGAATATTCAGTTGGCTAAAAGTAACCATAGCGAAGAATCTTTTTTGCTATTGTATGTCCCCAATGTGATTGCCACATCTTCCTTTGTGTACATTCATAAGCATCTTCATAGCCTCATCTTCATAGCCTCATCTTAGCCGACACACCCAAGTAATAGAGAATCCTCTCCTATATATCACTCCTTCTCACATAATGAACCGAGATATCTTGTGTAGGTGCTTCCATCTCTCATTCCGACTTTTCAGGAGAGTCCCCTTTATAATATAATCTTTAATCAAAATTATCCATGACTCCTTTTTCCTCTTCAACCTCCAAGATCCAATCAATGTCAATCTCGTCGATGCTTGGAGTCTTTAATACCTCTACTGGCACGATTCCCAGTAGTTACGCATCACCAGAGCTCGCTAACTTGGCTAATGAGTCAACATTCGTATTCTCCTCTCTAGGGACGTGTGTTATTGTGTAATGCAATACTGTCCATTAGTATAAAACGTTTGACCGGTAAGGGGCTAGACGTTCGCCCTTAGCCTCAAATTCTTTCTCCACTTAGTAACCCACAAGTTTGGAGTCGCCAAAAATATGCAAAGTCTTCACTTCTAATTCTCTTGCAAACTTGAGTCCCACTACCAACGCTTCGTATTCAGCTTTGTTATTTGCTGCACGAAACCAAAGCTTCAAAGCATAATATATCCTATGATCTTCTGGGGTTATCAAGACTACTCTACCCTTGAAATCATGGTCATTTGATGCTCCATCTACATATAGTTTACTCTAAGAAAGTTCAACCAATTCTTCTTCCACATTGTTTTCCCAATGGTGAATTCAACAATGAAGTCCGCCAATGCCTATCCTCAAATCGACTTCCTAGGATCGTAAGTTAATTATACCGACTCATCTTGACGTCCCACTTTATCAATCTTCCCGAAGTCTCAGGGTGATGCAACAGTTATCTGAGTAGTTAATAAATTAACACCTTTATCGGATGAGCCTGAAAATATAGCCTCAACTTCCTTAATGCTATAACAAGTAATATGCTAATTTCTCTAGCTTTGGATATCTCTTCTCTGCTATGGTGAATCACTAGCTGATCGGCTTTAGGATTTTATACTCCTCACGAACCAAAGTTTTCATTCAATGCATAAGTCGATACCACTATGTGGATATAGATATCTTCTCCCTCCAAAGGCTGTGACAATATAGTTGGTTTCTTCAAATGCTCTAACAGATTCAGAAATGCAACTTTACATTCACTCATCCGTTGAAACTTTCTTCTTTCTTTCTAGAGGGCATCAAAGAATGGTATACACTTATTGGTTACTTTTGAGATGAATCGACTTAATGCGGCAACCTTACCAATATAGCTATGCATTTCCCTCCAAGTCCATGGGGCAATAACCAATTTCAATGCCTCAATCTAATATGGGTTAGCTTCAATGCTCCTTGAGTTTACAATAAAGCCTAAAATTTTCCCGATGCTACTTCAAAAGAATATTTCAATGGATTCAATCTCATTCCAAAGTTCTGGAGCACACCGAACATTTCGGCAAGGTCACCTATATGGTCTGTAATTCTTTACGACTCCACAAGCTCATCCACATAGACCTACTTGTATGTCGATTTGTTAATTGAACATCTTGTTGACCAAGTGTTGGTAAGTAGCTCTAGCTTTCTTCAGACCGAACGACATTACTTTGTAGTAATATAACCTCAAATATGTAATAAAACTCATGTGCTCTTGACCTGGGACATACATCGATATCTAATTATAATCATAGTACGCATCCATGAAGGACAGTAGTTTATGTCGAACTATTCCATCCACAAGTTAGTCGATTCTTGATAGAGAGAAGCAGTCCTTAGAGTACTCCTTATTCAAATTATTAATTAATAAAACAACTTAATAGATCATAAATGTGACCTAGTGTAACTAATTATGAGTTACATCAATCATGTTTAGTTATGAGAAAGCTCACATGAACATATAGGGTGCAAACTATAAATGAACGACATGATTAGAGAATACATTTAAGCATAGCATAATGATTTAACTAAATATAACATGGTGTAATACATACATGCACACACACATGCATACATACATACACACACATGCACATGCATGTGTTTAATTTAATTAGGTGTTTGCGTTTTATTAATTGGGTACGTGAATAGTCAAATTGCTAATTAAGGAAACAATTTAATAGATTTTAAATGTGACATCTATGCAATTAATTAGGAGTTACATTTATTAGTTTTGGTTATGAGAAATGTCGTATGAACATATAGGGTGTAAATTGTAAATGAATGACATGACTAGAGAAGACATGTGAGTATAGCATAACGATTCAACTAAATATAACATGGTGTAATATATACACGAGTAGTTATTGGGATAATATCAACTATGCACATTCTAAGCATTTAAATGTATATTAACTGCCTTGTTGAATTATTTAATATAAACATAATATACAATAATTTTAAAATTTTGATTATGTTGAAATTATGGCGTTATAAGTTTCTAATTATAAACATTAAACTTTAATTATGCATATGTAACCTATGATTTAAAGTTTCCACACATATTTTAAAACCTTGCACAATTTATTTGGCATTTAAAACTTTCCATACAAGGATGTTACATATAAGATCTTCATATATAAATTATCTTCTAAATTTTACGTAATTGCTTAAAACTTCCATATGTACCTTAAATTTCATTTAAAAATAATTTTTCTTTGCATATAGTATCCTTTTAAAGCTCCTGTATATAAATGTATGTATTAAATCTATTTTAAATTAATATGCCTAATACTTTTAATATATATTATTGATTTAAACAGAATGTGGTAACAGTAAAAATTTACTCATATATTTATACAAATTGACTATATATCATCCAATTTGAAATATGTAAATATGCGAATAAATATTTATAGAAGATTTAGACAAATTTGGATCAATCTCAAGTATGTAAACCATAGTGCGTGGCCATGAACAAATATAAGTTTTTTTGGTTTAGTTTAAATGTTTACATATTAACCTATAAAAGAAATTCATGGCTAAAAATAATTACATACACATGATTCAGTTTTCATTTTAATTAATTGTACTTTAAGGTATAAAGGACTTTTAATCAATTGTTAAATCATATATTCATACACGAGTATAACAAGGCAATTAACTATATGTATAAATGGTGAAAATGAACATATAAAAATCTAAATAAAACTTAATAATTAAACCTAAAATTCTCGCCTTTTGTAATACCTTGAGTTAAGATTTATCCTCGGATCTCAAGTAAATCTACACACAACTTTGCAAGAGAATGATCAACCACATAGCTTTTTTCATTTAAAGTTTTCATTTGATTTGGAGTTGTGAATTTCAAAAAATGGAGGAGTTAATTTTGGCCATTGCATGAGAGAAGAAAGAAAGAAAACGAATTCAGGTAGAAAAATGAATGAGATTATTTGTTTTAATGAGAGAATAAAAACCATTCCTATTCTCTCTTTAAAACCTCCACTTTTAATTCCTAATTAATTTTCAATCAAATCTCATCCACATTCCTTCTCTCTTCCTAGTATGGAAAGCAACATCATTCCATTACATGGATAAATTTTATAAAAACTCAACTGACATCGTATAGAGATACGAACATATATAACTTTTATATACACATTTAAATAATTACTAACAACACCAAAACATCAAATAAATTTAATGATAATCAATATTTCTCAAATATTAATTAATCTAATTAATTTATAACATTTTATATATTAATTAAATTTTGTGGTTTTTCGGAGAATTCACAAATATAGTTGTATGACTTAGAAGTGTGAATTCAATTAGCGATTAATTTTGAATGGTTCAAATATTAATGTTTACACGTCAACTTAGCTAGTAGTGTGAGTAAAATCATATTTTATATTTTCTTAAGTGGTATATTTTAGTAACTATTATTTACACTCATTCTCTTTGTCAACATTATATCACTTTAGGATTTACAGAATTTGGTTTTGGTCAAAGTTCCAATATCATCCTCATTACTAATGCTAACTTCCATTGGGAAGGCCAGAGCCCCTTCGACACAAAGACCTGTAAGAAAGGAAACTTCCATGATTATTGAAACAAGCGAGGGATAGCCTTCTCACCCACCCATTACTAATGCTAACTTGGCTTTGGCTCTACCTAGCGCAGAGACTACAGTGGACATGGATGTTACAGAGTTGGAGTTGGAGTCTTTTCGACTTCGGGCTCACATTGCCGACCGACTAGAGTCCCCTAGAGATTGGGAAGACGATGGTATATAGAATATAACTATTGAGGAGGAGAGATCGCTTCCACATGGTAGTGACCAAATTGAGAGCCATTCTACAGAGCACATTAGCCTCGATCCGTGATCCAACCTCGATGTTTAGGAGGCTTTGCGTAAAACCTTTGGGTCGAAGAGTTAGGAGAAGTTCATTCGTGGGAATATGACTGTTTCCAATTATTTGCAAGACTTGGAGTTAGTGATTGATCATGGAGATTCTTCATTGTTAGGAGAGACCCAACAACAATTAGAAATGCATGTGGACCCTAAGGGTTCGTTTAAACGCTATGCAGGCTTCACATACACTCACTTTACATGTGCTACACTGACGGAGTTCCTTTATTATAGTGTGGTTCCTACTCTTATCTTCTTTACAGGGAGCATGAGTCCGAGAAGGAGTAAGCTCCACTTTAAGTTCAAGTAGTTGAATCGGGATGACCCTTCAAAAAATGTTAAAAAGGTGATCTCTTGCCTTCGCCCAAGCCATAATATAGGGAAACCAGAGACAGAGCTCAAGATGGGGGAGAAAGTATTCTATCATCTGTCTGATGACCAAGCTGATTAGGATAGACGAAGCGACTCCTTGAGAAGATCTCGATCTGTTGGTAAATCAAAGTCTTGGATACTTCCTGCTCCATCCAAGTCTCCAAAGGCTTCACCTTTCACTCTCTCGGAGTCGGAGAATTACAAGCAGTGGGAGAGAATGGACTCACAATGGGGCTTCAAGAATGCTAAACTGACTTCTACTTCAGGAGTTGTTTCCAAAAATCGAGCAGAGGGAAAGAAGAAGGAGAAAGCCTCCATCACTACCGACCCAAGCGATCCCAACTATGATGAATTCCAACAAACTTACCAGCCTCGAGATCCCTTGGCTCTACTTCTTGCTAGTGCTCCTTCTGCCTTCTTCAACAATTGTAATTAACCACATTGAGGATGGGCTTACTGGATTGAAGGCATTACTTAATTCCAAGCCAAAGTGATACATGTAGGGAAGGAAGTTGGATGATAGAATGTTGATAAGAACCTAAAAATATTTGAGCTTCGAAGAGACTTGCATAAAAAGGATAAGGAGCATCAGAAAATTATAAAAGCACTAGAGAGGGCCAAAATTAAAGAAGTTAAAAGCTATAAGTGCCATCTCTAGGAAATGAAAAAGTTGAAAGAGGACCATGTTACTGATTTCAAGGCGCATAGGAGTAAACATAACTCAAATACAAAGGCCAAATGCATGAAGAAGTTAGATGAAATCAAGGCCCACTCCTGACTTGGTAGAGGCTAGATACTTAAAGTTATGTAAGATGGACGAGGATTGGAAGAGGGGAAGGGCCTTCCTCCAAGCATGGATTGACACTGTGCCTATTGAGAAGGAGGCCGAAGGGAAAACTGCTAAAAAACTTCGGGTTGAAAATGAATAGCTGAACAGTCAATTGGATCATGTTGAGGAGCCCCTAGACAGGGTATACTTTTGAATGTATATGGAGAGGAACTTGAAATGGATAGAAGACTACTCGGAAGTTATGGCCTCTATCCACCAAAGGTTGGTGCAAGAAGCTAAAGAAGCAAGTGGGCTAGGATGGCTACCTTTTAGTGTTGATACTGTTGAAGCCCACTTCTCCACAAGAGAAAACAAGGCTATACGCCGAGGTTACCTCAAGTTGGCTGCTAATGAGGAAGCCCAAAAACAACAGGAGGTTGGAGGTGGCAAGAAGGACGGTGGTTGTACTTCTACAGCTATTACTCAAGGTTAGGATTCTAAACTGGTTATCTATGCCCCATGCACAATGTTTCGCTAATCGTTTATGATGCCACCTCAAATATGACCACTGAGTGCCAGCCTTATGACAATCCCTTGCCTGCACTAAAGGAGGTATGATTCTTCTATACAGCCCATGGGCCAATATTCAGTACATTCGAGCCCATTTGGGCAAATCTGTACTGGATAATCCCACTTATTTTAATGTAGGTGATATGACATAGCAGGCCCTTCTAGAGCTATGGTGCTCGCAATAGCTTCAATGTTAGGGCCTAAGCCCTAAAGCCCATCTAACTATATGATGAAAGAAGATAGTGGAGAAATGATTCCCGCTTTGAAGAATTGCACAGAGGTTGAGATTTTTGGCTATAATGAAGGGAATGGGGATTTTAATAGCGATGAGGCTCTTGGGGCAAGTGTAATGGCCTAGTTCTCATTGCAGATGGCTAGGGTAGCTTGAAGCAATGAAGACCTTAAACTAATAAAAAAGAAATGAACTAAGCTTGATGTTGCCACCCAATCTGAAGTCAAGAAGGACAAGGAGGAATAGAAGCCTGCTGGACCCAAGCCATCTAGGAAGAGCCATTTGTCCAAGCCGAAGCGATGGCCGCACTTCTAATAGAAATTATTTATGCATGTCGTACATTTTTGTACAGTTAACATTCTATTTGCACATGCCTAATTTTGACGACTTTTGTAAGGGTGTGTGGATTATTATTTTTTGATGGTTGTGACTTTTTGACGTGGATATTTGGTTTCCATATAATGTCTGGATATTGAGATTTTTCATAGTTTATTTACTTATTGCTTCTTGCCATTCCTACTAAATCCTTCTTATATGTATAATCTGCGTATCCAACAAAAAAATTTCTTGGTAACGATGAGTTTGTGATTTCCATTTGAGGTTTCAGGGCCAATCGCCAGTGGTGAACTACATAACCGGTGGCCATGTCCCGACCATGGCAAGTCTGGTTCATCGCTGTCGGCCAATGTTTTTGGGCCGATCTTTAATAGTGAACTGCCCAATCGGTGATCATGTACTTACTATGGTCCATGGGTAAGTTTGCTCCACCATTGTTGGCCATGCTTTTTGGATCAATCGTCAATGGTGAACTATCTAGTCAATGGTCATGTACTGACCACGAGTAAGTTCGATCCACCATTACCGTCTATGGTTTTTGGGTTGATTATCAATGTTGAATAACCTAGTCAGTGGTCATGTCCTGATTACTTGTAAGTCCGGTCCACTAGTACTAGCCAAGGTTGCTGAGGGCAGAATCGATGCTATTCGACATGGTTTGTCCCCAAGCGTAAGGGAATCTGGCTTGCGAAGTCATAGATTGTAACGAGCTACCTTTTTTACTATTAAAGACGACACTTAGTACGTCCATGTTATTCATGTGCAAATCATCAATGTGTCTGAAAGATAAGCCGTTGGAGTAAAAAAAGACAAGAAGAAAGAAACACGGAATCTCACAATGCAAGGAAATCACATATAGTAGATTATAAGATAGTACATATGGTCACATCCAAAATGAAACATCAGAGTTACAATAGGTACGAACTTCAGCCAGGGACAGTTATAATTGCCTGCCCCCACAATGCTGATACATAATATACATACACAGCGGAAATAAAATAGATAACTAGAACATCGAAGCGTCATGTTCCATGCTCCTCCAAAATGCATCCTTAAGAACCCGGACTACTTAGCTACTCATACAAATTTGAGTACCTAAGAGTTTTAAGGAAAGAAAAATCTCTAGGTCAGACATGGGTCCAGTGTGAGTAAACTCCAAAGAACTGAATTTTTATACTTATAAAACTATTTAAAAATAAAGGTATCTCGTAAGACTACGCCGCAAATAAACGCAGACAGATTTTTACCTTGCAATAACCAAACCATTTTATAGAAAATCCAGTGATATTATAATAATGTCTAGAGTTTAAAATAAATATTGAATCATAGCCAAAATGGTTACATTTAACATTCTATCATATTAGGTATACAACTAAGTCTATAAAGGCACTTATTGGAGAATTTATTCCATCAACTACAGGGCTACTGGGTACCGCACATCACAATACATCTCTTGAAAAAGTATACTCTGATCGAGACCCTTTCAAACCCTCCAAGTCAAGATCGGAATACCTCTTACTGGATATTACTGAATATGATCATCCCTCGGTTGCGATCAATAATTGTATTGGGCCCCAAAGCATACATCAAAAGGAATAGTATCGATCTTGATCAGGGATGACTACAACCTAATGGTAGCAAACCACATAGCTTTGGAGCATATCCTCTGTTTTAATCATTCTCGGGTGTGAGGGTCGAGGCAACGATTTAACTTTCATATAGTAGTCCCACTTGAAATGCTAACATTGCCCTCCAGGCGACAATGCAATGTTAGCATTCGTTCATACAAGTTGTTCAATATATGAACAAACCGAAGGCACTACTTCTACCACATCCTTTTTAGAATCACCCTCAGGATTAGTAGTGAGTAGCCCTTACACTTCAAAGATCTTCGTCTTTGATTCCATCATCTTCCAAATGTTACCAATTGGAATGCTTACATTGGTTCAAAGTTGTTTTCAGATAACCCATACTTATCCGATTCTGGTTTCTCTGAATCAACATTCGATAATTTCAAAACCGGTCAAGTTATCGATAGTGGACAAATCCACTATCTGGGGTAAGTATAGATTTTCATATGAAAATAAGACATCCTATACTTATCCCCACCTTTTGATTTCAAAGAGTACTATCCCTTGATTAACAATGAAGTTGGACAAGTTAGAAAGTTATCCTTGACTCAACGTACATTCTTACTTCCTGGGATAAGGACAAGTTTCCATACCTCAAAATTTGGCATTAAGTATACAATGAAGTATCTTCCATATACTTAATTTATCATGACCCATTTATCAAAATTAACCCTCTCATATTTATCACATTTTCGACATTTCGACTTTTCTATCATTTGCCTCGAAAATCAAGTTCTAAATCTTACAGATAGAGGAAAGTCTACTCACTGGCTATTAGTGCTAGATAAAAGACGACTTTCTTCCAATAAAACATGTCAACGTTTTAGCATAACCTATCATATTTGTTTGGCTACTTAATGGTACAGACAAAGAAATCCCTTGTATTCAAAAACATACTTTGTAAAAGAAAGTTGCTTTTAAACAAACCGACCTTTGGAAATAAAGTGATTTAAAATTAGAAACTTTTATTTAATTAATTAATAACAATTTAAACCTTTTATTTAGATAATAATTAGTTAATAATTAAACTTTACTTAATTAGTAATTAAATAATTATTAAACCTTACTTAATTAATTAATTAATAAACATTTTCTTAATTAATTATAATTAATCTTTTACTTAATTAATTAATTTAATAATAATTAATCTTACTTAATTAATTAATGCTTACACCTTTTATTAATTAGCTAATAGTTACCCTTTACTTAATTAATTAATAATCACCCTTTACTTAATTAATTAATAATTACCTTTTAATTAATAATTAATGATTACCCTTTACATAATTAATTAATAATTACATTTTACTTAATTAATTGATAACTACTTATCGGAAATATTTTAAACATTTTAAAATTCCTTTTTAATACTTATAATATATTTTAAAAGACTATCTAAAAATATATAAGGTAAAAACCTTTTTAGTTTACACAAAAGTTGTCGAATTACAAACTTCATCCACAACGACTATCGCTATATGGACCATAACTTTCAAACTTGTTTTATACATCAAAATTTAAATCTTTTTATTCCATATTTAAATCACTTTTATATAAGAGTTGAAAACAAAAGGGAAAGTATGGAAAACTTTTTTAAAATATTTTTAGAAAACAAGGAAATAAACATGTTTTAAAACACATGGGATCTCGATGTCGAACATAAACAAATTCGAGTGTTAACTTTCCAACTAACATACAACCAACCATATACATAAACACATAAATATACACATGTAAATGTCATGCGTGAACAAGGAAAGATTATTACTTATACATCATACATAAGCACTTCTACTATATTCCAAGTCATCAACAAATCATCACATATACCCTCCGCTTTAAGCGGGAACCAAACCAAACAACATCACATTCAAACACTTATGAACATAAGCAATAAAACAAGATTATTATAACAAATAATAAAGTTAAAAACTTTATTTTTAAAGTGAGCTTTACTCATTTAAACAAGCACAAACTTCAACCAAACTTGCAAACGACACTCGGGCGGAGCTTCCTTCTACAAAAACTTGCTTGCAAGACAAAGAGGAGGTGGATTAAGCTTGGGCTTGGACTGCTTGGACTCAACCTTGGGCTTGTGGTGGAGTTTTGGGACTTGTTTTGGTGAATAAGTGAAGTAGAGAAGAGTGGAAGTGGTTCTAGAAGCTAGTTTAAGTGTTTTAAGAGGAAAAGGAGAAATTTTTAATTAAAAATCTTTTTGGAAGCCTTTCTTAGAGTGGAGAAGAAGGTTTTAAGAAGGTGGAAAAGAAATAAGAAAGAAGTAAAATGAGGTAAAGGAAGAAAGTAAAGAGTTAGGTTGCTTTTATAGAAAATGGAGATGAGAATTTATTAAAATACCCCTTATAATAAAATAATACATACCCTTCACCAAAATGATGACACATCACCTCCTCCTTCCTTACTACACACAATACCCCCCCTCCTTGCACACTTCCATCAGTACATCTCTTTTGAAAAGTACTTGATGTGTTGTCCTTTGTACCATTTTCTTTTTAAAATTTTATAAAGAAAAGTCAAATTCCTTGTTAATAAATTAAGTACAAATTTAACATATACAACTCTAATCACTTTCTTAACCAAAGAATATGTTATTTATATATGTGTGTGTGTATATACTCTAGTGTATACAACATGTTCTAACAACTTTTAGACGAAGAAAAGTTGAAAAACCAAAAAACGATTTTCGGTCACATTTTCGATTTTTCTCCGAACTAACTATTATTGTAAACCAAAATTTAAAAAAACTCCACCATTACTAGTTATCACTTAAAATAGGTTTATTTGAGTTATAAAATTCATTAATTAATTATTTAAAAATATATCAAATATTCATACTTAAAGTGATTAAATTATGGGTTGTTACATTCTCCCCCTTAAAAGAATTTCGTCCTGAAATTAACACACAAAAAGATAACTCAAAATAACTCAAAATGGCATATATATATATATATCATATACGATGAAACACATAAAAAAGATACATGCTAAGAAACTACATCATAAAAGTGAGTACACTATCCACACAACAAGCAAACTACTATCCTATCATCAACTCGGGATAAGCTTCCCTCATGCCATCTTCAGTCTCCCAAGTGCAGTCTCTAGGATCTTCACTCCACTAAACTTTAACCAATCTCACAACATTATTTTGCAATTGTTTCTCATCTCAATCTACAATGCGAACTGGATGTCTTATCACAGTCAGGTTTGGTTCCACCTCTAAATCTTATTAAACATATGGCTCGACAATCAGCGATGGGTCATGCACATAATTCCTGAAATATGACACATGAAAACATTATAAGCTCTCAACAACCTTTCCAGCAACTCAACTCGATAGGCATGCCCCCAATCCTCTCAAGAATTCGAAAAGGTTCAACATATCATGGCACCACCTTCCCTGCTCTTCCAAATCAAATAATTCCTCTAATCGGGGAAACCTTCACAAACACAAAGTCTCCGATAGCAAATTCCAAATCCCTTCGCCTTCGATTGGCATAGCTTTTCTATCGATCTTAAGCTTCCTTCATCCTCCCCTTGATCACAGAAAGCTTCTCCGTAGCCTCCTGAATCATATCAGATCTAAGCACTAGTCGATCCACGGTGTCCACCCAACATGATGGTGATTTACATGGCCATCCATAAGAGCTTTATAGGGTGCCATGCTAATGCTTTCTTGATAACTATTGTTGCAAGAGAATTCCCCAAGTGAAGATGATCCTTCACGATCCTCCAAAGTCTAAGATACATGCTCTCAACAGATCTTCCAAGATTTGATTCACCTTTCTGTTTGCCCATCCATTTGTGGATGGTAAGTTGTGCTCAAACTAAGCCTTGTTTCCAAAGCTACTTGTAATGCCTCCCAAAAATGACTGGTAAAGATGGAATTTTAATCACTTACAATGCTAACTGGAACTACATGCAATCAGATGATCTCTCTCATATAAATCTCTGCCCAAGTTGTTGCAGTCCTTGTCAGCTTTACTTAAGTAAAATAAGCATTCTTGATTAGCCGATCCACAATAAATCAAACACCTTCATTTCCTTTCCTCGATCTGGGTAAACAATCAACAAAATACATTGATACATGTTCCATTTTTCAATTCGAGTTCTCAAGCGGTTGGAGTAGCCTAGTAGTTCTATGATGATCACCCTTGATTTTTTAGTAATTTGCACATCAGCTAACATAGATTGAGATATCCCTCTTCATCCCTTTCAAACAGAATACCCGCTTCATATCCTGATGCATCTTCAAAACACCAGGATGTATACTCAACTTCAATCGGTGGCACTTTGTTAAAACTTCCTGTCTAAGACCATTGACATTAAGAATACATATCCTTCCATTCATTTGCAATATACCCTGATGGTACATCTCAAAGCTCGAACAACGGCCTTCCTTTACATCCTTGATCTCTTTCATAGACCTTATTTCGTAGACCATTGACATTAGGATGTATACTCAACAGTTTACACAAAAGTTGTTGATTTATGAACTACATCCATAGCGGCTATCGCTATATGGACCATAACTTCAAACTTGTTTTATACATTAAAATAGCCTTTAAATCATTTGCTTCCATATATAAATCATTTAAAAAACTTTGTATAAGAGTTGAAAACAAAAGGGAAAGTTTGGAAAACTTTTTAGAAATATTTCTAGAAAACAAGGAAATAAAAAGTTTTAAAACACATGAGATCTCGATGTCGAACATAGACAAATTCAAGTATTAACTTTCCAACTAACATACAACTAACCATATACAAAAGCATGTACATATACACATGTAAATGTCATGCATAAACAAGGAAATATTATTACTTATACATCATACATAAGCACTTCGATTATATTTGAAGTCATCAACCAATCATCACATATACCCTTCGCTTTGAGCGGGAACCAAACCAAACAGCATCACATTCAAACACTTATAAACATAAGCAACAAACCAAGATTATTATAACAAATAATAAAGTTAAAAACTTTAATTTTAAAGTGAGCTTTACTCACTTAAACAAGCACAAACTTCAACCAAACTTGCAAATGACACTCGAACGGAGCTTCCTTCTACAAAAAATTGCTTTCAAGACCAAGAGAAGGTGGTCTTGGCTTGGCCTTAGGCTGGTTGGGCTCAACCTTGGGCTTGTGGTGGAGTTTTGTGACTTGTTTTAGTGAATAAGTGAAGCAGAGAAGAGTGGAAGTGGTTCTAGAAGCTAGTTTAAGTGTCTTTTTTAAAGGAAAAGGAGAAAATTTTAATTAAAAATCTTTTTGGAAGCCATTATTGGAGTGGATAAGAAGGTTTTAAGAAGGTAGAAAGAAGTAAAATGAGGTAAAGGAAGAAAGGAAAGAGTTAGGTTGGTTTTATAGAAAATGGAGATGGGAATTTACTAAAATACCCCTTATAATAAAATAATACATACCCTTCACCAAAATGATGACACATCACCTTCTCCTTCCTTACTACACACGTTACCCCGTTGCACACTTCCATCACTTCATATCTTTTGAAAAGTACTTGATGTGTTGTCCTTTGTACCATTTTCTATTTAAAATTTTAAAAAGAAATGTCAAATTCCTTTTTAATAAATTAAGTAAAAAGTTAACTTATACAACTCTAATCACTTCCTTTACCAAAGAATATTTTATATATATATGTGTGTGTGTGTGTGTGTGTGAATATACCTTAGTGTATACAACATGTTCTGACAACTTTTAGATGATGAAAAGACGAGTCACATTTTCGATTTTTCTCCAACTAACTATTTTCGTAAATCAAAATTTAAAACAACTCCACCATCGCTAGTTATCACTTAAAAGTGGTTTATTTGAGTTATAAAATCCATTAACTGATTATTTAAAATTATATCAAATATCCATATTTAAAGTGATTATATTATGGGTTGTTACATAGATCACTTAGTTAGTGTAGGCATCAAGCCTCATACAGACCAAGTGAGTCTGGTAGCTTACTTATGCTCCCATCATTTGTTTAAGGGAGCTGGAAAATCTGAAGTAATCAAAAACTCCCTATTTAACGATCTAAGTGTTCACAATAGTCCAAGCATAATGAAAAGCTTGATACAATAATATTTCAATGAACACACATTTTATTAATGATCATTTAATAATTGCCTCTGTTATAAAATGACAGTACTAGAATTAATAATAAAAAAGACAATAAGGATTAAGTAAAATAATGAAGAAGAATTTGTGCATCCCAGGATTTTTAGAATATAGCCCCATCCATTATGTTTAGGATACAGGCACCATTGCCCAAATCTTTATTAATGATGTATGGTCCTTTCAATATCGGGTCGAGTGCCTCCACTCTTGGGAATATTCACTTCAATACTAAATTCTCTTCCTTGAGCAGATGTTTTGGACCTTGGAGTTAAACTGGCTACCCTTTACTTGTGTGCCTTAGCCTTTAAAGCAGTTTTGTCACATTTCTCGTCGACCAAATCCAAAGAATATTCAATAGCTCCTTATTCTAATTCGAGTCCTAGTGAATTCACTTATGGGATGGTACTATGGTCTCAATGGGTAGCATGGTCTCTAACCCATAGGCCAAGGACAAAAGGGTATGTCCAATTGCAGTCTTATAGGAGGTGCAATAAGCCTATAGCACAAGAAGGAGGTCATCCACCTTTACTCCCTTCGCCTTCTCTAATCGCTTCTTTATGAGAATCTAAAGAACTTTATTGATTGCTTCAACCTATCCATTAGCATGTAGGTATGCCACTATGGAAAAACTCTTCTTTATCCCATGTTATCGGCAGAAGTCGGTAAACTCTTCACTGTCAAACTATAATATGTTATCTAAGATATTCTGCAGTATAACTCCATACTACATATTATATTCCTGACTAAAAAGTTTATGACCTTGGCAGCTTCAACGTACTTAGTATAGTATTCTGCTGCCACTAAGGTATACTTAGCTCCACCCATATCTATAGGAAGTTCCTCGATTAGATCGATCCTCCGAGTTGAAAAGGGCCTGAAGCTTAGTCGGAGGCAACCTTATGACTTTCGCGAACCTCTGGCACTTGTCGCATCTCTTTGCATGTTCTATTGCATCATACTTTAATGTCGGCCAAACATATCTATATGGTAATACCTTTTCCTACTGTAGTTTGCCCCTCAACATGGTCTCAACAATTTCCCTAATTTATCCAACACCTCTCGGGCTTCCTTATTGGTAACACATCTTAATAATGGGATTAAGAATCCTCTCCGATATAGCATGCCATCCTGAATAACGAAGTGAGGTGCCTTTCGCAAAACCATCCTAGCTTCGTTTTTATTGCTTGGCAGGGCTCCCTAATTAAAATACTTTATGATCGGGGTCATCCAAGTTTCCTCTCCATCAATGTTTGAAATTACATTCACCTCCTAAAAGCTAGGGCTTGGTTAGGTCATCAACATTATTGAGCCTAATAATGCCCCGTTTCCCGAACTTTCCAATTTTTCTAACTCATTCGCATCCTAACTTCTTCCCTTGGAACACGCTTAATCATGTAAAGCTCCACCTCTTTAAGTAACGACTTCATTTTTTTCAAATAAGACACCAAGCATTCTCCTTTGGCATGGAATTCCCCAGGTACTTGGTTTACAATCAGCTGAGAATTGGTTACACCCCAAAAAATTAACAGGAATTTAAGTAAGAGAAACTAACAAATTAATAATAAGGCTAAAAATGGAAATTTTACAAATATTGGAATTTAACCATGAAACTTGCATCATTGTATTCATGGTGATTTTATGAGCAATTATCATATATAAAGCTTGGCGATCGAAGCTCAAATGGAGAAGTTATCGACGTTTGAAGATTTCAGATCGAAAATAATTTAAATTTGAATTAAGCAAATTTAAAACAGAAACTTAACATTAAAGTAAATGTAACCTTAAGTGTTAATAACAGTTTCTATTAGATGTAATAAAGTAACAAATTTCACAAATCACACATAGTAGATTTGTGGCTAGGAGTAGCCACCGGTCGACCGTCAATATTAGGTCGGTCGACCATCTATATATGGTCAGTCGACTGGTCCTGTTGTTTTGACTAGGGTTTCCCTAGCCCTAACAACCCAGATTTAAAATAAATAAAAGATTCTCGATCGGACAGTTCTAGCGTATTCAAGCACCTATATATAAGAGGCTAGCCCACTCATTCCTTTCACACAAATCTAAAAGCTAGTAACCAGGCTTTGTCAATTCTCCTTCTCCACCCAAAAATTTCTTCAACTCAAAATCAATAATATAAGCACATATCTTTAAGGATTAGGAGAAGAGTTTAGAGCAATAACCCATAGGGAGGTAATATATTTTTTATATACGTATAAATCTCTTTCCTAATTCTATGATTCTAAATCTAGAATGTATAAGTAAATCAATTATAAAATAATTAGAAGATAATTTGGAGGTAGGGATAAGGCCGACACTTGGTGCAAATTCAAGGAGGTTCATTGCAAATCATCTATCAGTGGAAATTTCACTTTTTCATAATAGTATTTTATGTAGTTTAATTTGGATTTGTACTGTGCCTAGAGGGATTTTGTATACAAAAATAGTTAATCTAAAATCCCAAAATCTCCCCTAATTTGTAAACATTGAATTGTTTGGAATCTTGTTTATTTTATTTTAATATGATAGAATTGGTTTATTAATGTTTATGATATAAACATTTTGTATTCCATATTGTTCACCTTTTCTCTTTGTTGTTGTAATGTCCAGGAATATCAATACGAAAATAGAAATAAGTGTGCAAAGAAAGGAAAAGGAGGTCTTCTCTTATCCGTAGTTTGCACCAACTAATTCGACAACCAAAATAAGTATAACTTCCTTGTCATTTCAATGCCATATGTTCGAATTGTTGGATGGAATATAAAGGGGTTTATATTGGAAATTTTCTCTTGGTAAAGGAGGCATAATCCTATTGTATTAACATAAAATAAATTATATGATTGTATTCCATCTTTAAATATATACATACACAAGTCTAAGTGTCTAGTTAAATTATTGTTGATATTGGATCTGATATGATTATGCAATTGATTTGGGACTTGTATGAGAATTATAGTGTTTAATATGAAAACAACATAATTCCCCAAATAGATAACGAAGAAAATAATAATTTAATACCAGGCATAAATTAATAGGGTGTAATTTAATGTTAGGCTATATATATATATATATATGTATGTATGTATGTATGTATTACCTTAAACTTCAAAATATACAATTTCAATTATAAACTTATAATGTATAAAATAATTAAGATATTTAAATGGAAATTAATAATCAATAACCAATCTAATGAAAATAAGCTAATGATAATTATGGAAATTAATCCATGAGTAAAGGAAGAATAAAGAGTTTTCCTTATAGGGCCTTAAATGCTTAAATACCGCTGAGGTATACACACACATAGATGTTAGCATAGATTGTGTTGAATGTCTGAGAGTAGAAATTATGGTTAAGTTATAGGGATGAGAGGTCAGTTGAAAGCACATAGAAGCCTGCATGGCTTTTTTGGCTACCAGCAATGTGACTTTGGAATTGACGTGGGACATTGCTTATAATAAGTACCCAAGGTGGACATGAGGTTTGTCCCAATTTGTAGGGTAAGTGTTACTAGCTAATCTGACCACCAACACCTATAAATAGCCGGACTAATGTGAGACGTCACAGTTGGATCATGTTTCATAAGAATGGGGTAATCCCAGGAAGGGCCTACTTTGGGTTGAGGTGTTAAATGGCAGTATTAGGGTTTGCCTCTTTCCATTAAGAAATACTAAATGGCTATGATTATCATTTAGGGGTTTTAGTGAGAATCTCTTAGGAGAGGTCCGCTTCAGGGTTGAGGTCTTAGATGGCTGGGGGGTTTGCCTCTTCGTTATTTAAAGAAGTGGCGTAGAAAAGATTTTTCAACAACAGTTGGTAAGTATTCAAAGGGGTTCACCTTGGGTTTAGGTATTAAATGATCGAAGGGGGTCTGCCTATTTCTAATAAAGAGGTCAGTAAGAAACTTAGATACTTTCTCTCTCATGGTTAGGATATGATTAGATAGGGGATAGGTTGTTAGAACCCAATATACTCTATAGTTGCAGTATACTTGCTTTTATATCATAAAGATGGATTTTTAGGGTTATACGCTATAGTTGAAGGTAAGCTTGGAAAGGCATAATAAGTACGTTAGATATAATACTTATCTGAATATTTACTACCCATATACTATTATTGTAAACTTGAGATTTTCATTGACTAGACATAGTAGTTTTGGCTCCCTCTTCATTACAACCTACAAGTTAGGTACATTGATGTATACAGAGAGATGGAGGAGGCTCGACGTGGAGTTATCTTATCTAGTTATCTATTTATGATATTTTGATAGATTTATTTCACACTTGTTTTATGATGGTTATGACATTGTACTCTTATGAGTTGATTTTATGAGAAAGGTACATGGTTTTAGTACAATATTTTATTCCTTCCGTTGTGAGATTCTGAAAGTATAAATAAATAGCTCTCCATGTTGTTTATTATTAATCAATTATACTAACCAGCAACAAGCAACCGGCTTATGGATCGACCTATGGTCCGATGGGTTTTTAATGGTCAAAATTAGGCCCATTTCGGAGAGGGTTATCACTTATGATGTAAGAGCTTAGGTTACCTGATCAACAGGAATAGGAATACGAGAGAGTATGTGCTTGTTACTTTTAATAATATTTTCAAAACTATAATATAAAAGGACATATGCAAACACACTAGACAAATTTTTAATTCAATAGTTAATACTATTGTAGGAAGTCGTAACTAACCCAAAAAGTTAAACCTACAGATAGTTGATGAATAGCCGAAACCAATAGCTCTAGGCCATTAACTACCCCATTTAGGAAAGGGGTTTTTTGTATAAAGGACAAAAATTTGTATTCTTTTAGCCTCAAGGACACAACCTCAATATTTAGCCACAAGGACAAACATTCTTCCAAAATTAGTGATAAGGACAAACATTCTTTCAAAATTAGTCATAAGGACAAACCTCCAAAATTATCAACCACCACTCATCGCACCACCACTCACCGCCATCACCTCCACCACCAGCCTCGCTGCCGCCCCCATCACATGCTACTAATAACTCTTAACTAAAAAATTGATACCTAAAAACAACTACTGGTAACTAAAAACTGATACCTGAAAACTGCTACCTAAAAACTGATATCTAAAAACTACCACCGACAACTAAAACTGATACATGTCAGCTGATACTCAAATAAACCACCCATAATCTCCTAGTTTCTCAAATTTATCAAATTCAATCACCATCATATGAGTTTACAACTCATTATTGAACAAACATTTCAATCATATCAATCATCCTTGTAGAAAATCAGTTCATCATCATATTTAAAGCACAAATAGACCACCCATAATCAACATTTATCAAGCTCATGAAATTGCATCGTTATCTCATATAACGATGCTTTGACTCAAGTATCTCCATTCTCCTATGCAAGCCAGATCGAGTGGCTCCACTCTAGCATAAAGCATGGATTCCATTCAACTAAGGTAGTGTGCACAATGGCAAGCACGACAGTGGTTTATCCCTGGTAAAAAATAAAACAGTTTTACAAAAATGATACCTAGTGTCACTAAAAGTGATACCTAAAAACTGATACTCAAATTAACAGTAAAACTAATACTAAAAAAATTCATTAAATATTTGGTACTAACAAAACACTAATCCAACTCAATGATCATCATATTTACTATGTAACAACTTCGTTTTTTTATATAATCAAACAAACAAAATAGTATAATACATTATGTGAATTTATTACAATGCATTATCAATCAAACCAATATGAATGCACAAAAACAAAATAATAATTAAAAAATGTTCGCTTCAAAATGTAAATTTATTATAGTATAATAATTTTATTATACAACAAAAATCACAAACTCAAAAATAACAAATATTTTCGAAAATGATACCTACAAACTGGAAAACTGATACCTAATAGATGATACTACTTTTTCTCCCCTAATTCTTCCATGGCTTCCTCTTCTTCCTCGACTTACTCTTCTTCTTCCTCGAATTATTGTTTCTTCTAAAACATCACTTCGCCATGGCGTTCTTGCCACCAGAGCCATCAATATTCTGTCATCAGATGACTTCAAATCGAGCTACTTCAAAATCCTAGCCGTTGCCATCCACCGTCAAACCAACCACCCTCGCAGCCAACGCCATCGCAACAACCGCCCTCGCCGACAACACCATCTAGCTTAATGCCACTCCAGACTCATTTGCGTGTTTTTCTTGGTCGCTAATTTCTTTACCTGCCTTTGAATTGAAATTAAAAGGTTGTCCTTCATGCTAAAATACCAAAGGCCGGTCCTTGAGGCTAAAATGCTGAGAATTTTTGTCCTTGACACCATTTTCCTGTTTAGGAAATACCCACCATAACGAGTATTCCATCATGGTTCCGACAATACTTGAAATTCATGGACCAAGTCCCTATACCCCCAATAAGCTTCAGTAGTTACTCTGCTCGCTAAGCCAACACTCCGATCATTAGAATTCCCTAGGCTGTGCAAGGATTTCCTGATTATGGAAGGATGTGCGTACTTAAGCATAGAGGATTTTCTAGGTAATAGATTGGATAAATGACTATGATCACATATTTAAGGAGCTAGAGTTGGAGGATAGACTAAGAAGGAAGTTAGCTATGTGGCGTTTGGAAGGAGAAGCATTGAATTGGTGGGCCATAGTAATAGTGGTGAATAATGAGAAGGGCATAACTTAGACCGTGTTTAGGACTTGCTTCAGCTATGGTTCATGTTCAGTATAGAAATGAACCTTCAGTTGGAGAAAGTGGTTCATTTGAAGCAACGGGACTCCATAGTATAGGAGTATGTTAACAAATTCATGGAGTTGGCCAAGTTTAGAATAATTTTGATTGACACTCTAACAAAGGAAGCAACGAAGTACGAAAAGGGCCTAAATTCCACTTTAAGGGAGTTACTCTTGAGTAATATTCCTATGGGTGCCACCTATGAGAAGGTAGGTGTAAATGCCATAATTTTAAAAATAATTAATTAAAAAGAAATTATTCAATAATTAGTGAAGTCAAAAATGAAAATTTTACAAACAACATAATTTGGCTACGAAACTTGCATTGTTGTGTTCATGGCGATTTGCTAATCAATTTATTATATATATAATTAACGAAATAAATATAATTAACTAACTTTAATTAATGTCAGTTAGAGTTAACTGATAGTTAACGTTTACTTAGCTTGTAAGGACAATTAACGTTAGGGTAAATCAAATAATGATACAGAGAATAATGTATAAAAGAAATTCAATCAATGCATAACAAAAATACACAATCGGTCAAAACCCTTTACTACGACCGGTCAACCCTTTGTAGTCGACTAATGGATAGGTAGCGGTCGATCGCTTGTGGTCTGTCGGCTACAAATTGAACCTAGGCCAACGGGTCCGATTTAAAAGATTATTATCTTCTCATAATTTATAAAGCACAATGAAGCTCTACCATTTCTTTTTACTCCACAATTCTTAAATCTAAAAAAAATCTATAGTTTATATACATACATACAAGTGGAGAATAGCAGAGGATAATAGAGAAGAAGAATAGGGTCGAATAAAATTGCCAAAGCCAAGGTAAATTATAAATTCAGGTCTGAATCTGAATTAGATCCAATTCTCTTCTCAGATCTAGATTTCTAATAGATATTTGTATGCTTGCGATATAGTATTCCAATAGGAAAAGAAAGGGTAGTCAGATTGGAATAATAAGGATTAAATCTGGAGATTTGTAAACCTAAAAAGGTGAGTGGTAAATTATATATTTTTATATAATAATGGATTTATACCATTTTAAATCTATTCTTGTATGCCTAAATGTAATTTTGGAGTTGTAGGCCTAATTGTATATATGTAGTAAATTTATAAACCCTACCAACATATTCTATGACTGATAGCTTAGATTTACTATTGTCTATAATTGAGTTTGGAAAATATTTGGTAGTAGTAGTCCTTAAAATTAATAAACTATATAGTAGTTCTAGATTTTTTGATTAACTAATTTGGGCAAGTAAATGTAAACTAGAACTTACCAAAAAAATTGTTGGGATTTAAGTGGTATTTTAATTCATTGGAATGTGGGGTGTTGCAATGTAAACTTCTATAAATTATCGAGTTCTAATTTATAAATAAAAGTGTATCGCTTGAAATAATAAGGAATATGCCTAAAAGAAAGATATGTATAAAATAGGAAGATTTACCATATTTTGCAATGTCTATTTCAATAACTAAAAAAGATACTTCTTTGTAATTCCAAACAAAACATAAATTTCCTTTTTAGATTAGTTATAGAAATTTATAATGTTAACCTTTTCTTTTGGAGGAGATGCGATTCCAATGCATTAAAATGCAAAAAATCTCTAAGTATGAATTAAAGAATTGTAATAGTGATAAAAATAATGGCTTAACTGTAAAACAAATATATGCAATAAAGACAAGTTAGAAATTAAATAATAAGCGACGAAATTTAAGTAAAGTAATGAATGAGTAAGAAGGAAAGTTTAGTAACCAAAGAAAGATAATAAGAGTTAAAAAAGGAACAATAAAATAGATCTAATAATATAAAAAGGGAAACAATTAATAAAAGATATTTAAATCTTTTAAGTTAAAAGTAAGCGGTAAATGACACTAAATTAACATTAATGAAATAAGAAGTAAATGCATGAAAAAGTAAAGAAATATTATTAACATTAGAACATTAGAGGCGTAGTAATTAATTAAGTATGAATATCTATATAAATACATATATGCAGCCTCAAGTATGCGTTTATGATGGGTGTAAATTATTAAAGTTAGGTAAAAACTTAAATTAAGTAAAGAATGAAATAGTCATTAAAATGGGTTGGAATACGACGTCAATAGTGTTACGCAATAGAAGTATGCCCACCGCAAGGGGCTACCAACAATTTTGTATAAATTATAATGATGTGGGACATATCCAACTGTAGGATCCGTGGAATTATACGTTCGTGTATTGGTAAAGGGGATACCAAGTAGGATGTTTACCTTGAGTTAAAGTGTCAAAGGACAAGTAGAGTCTACTTCAACCATTTAGTGGGTATTAAGTAATAAGGGGTATTCCCTAGATTGCATTGGGCAATGCAAATGGGACGGTGAGCAAAGCTCGGCGCTATGAAGCGTGATTGGAACCAAATTCGGGAGTACGAACTGCTTCATAGGACGAGAACTTCATCGGTTCTAAGGGGTCAACGAAAATACGGGGGGTTACGCCTAAGCAGACTATGCCTCCTACTAGTATAGATTTTGTTTAGGACGTGCACCGCCTTACAATTGTTTGCTAGCTTGTTTGTGATAGAAGGCAAGGCGATAACCCTTTGATGGAGTCTTTCAAATATGAGTAGAATAAGGCTAAACTATTGTGACGCCGTTATTAGGCGCTATGGAAGTTCCTTGGGATGCACGGGCGACGAAGATGTGATACTGCGTTAATGATGGATCCTTATAAGGTGTTTTGTTTGGGATACTAGCGGGGATAGTATCTAGTCGAAAGGGGACTATGGTACTTACACACACACATATACATATATACATACATACATATATATGGTTATTGTCTACTTCGAGTGGGTGGGGCATACCGTAGGTGGAATCGAGACGACTAAGTAAAATAAAACACATAATATGTAATGGAAGGCAGCCGGCATAAACTAGTGTTATGTGTAAAGTGTGTAATTTTCCAGTCACCAGACCCGGTTGCATGTAGTTGCATTGTGATAAGTGGTTCTCGCATTGTGAACAGTGGCGAAGCTTTAATCTTACCCCTACACGCTCCGACAATGTGGGTTGGCCAGGAAAGTTGTGGCCTAGGTACTCAAGAGGTTAGCCTTAAAACCAGTGTATCTGGGATTACCAATTGTAGCTACCTAGGGCAGTCACATTTTGTATCAGAGCTAAGGTTAATCGGTCATAGAAACTTAGGATGCAATGAGTGAACATGTTTGTATTTTTACTATTATATATATATATATTATAGTGTGTGTGTGTGTGTGTGTGTGTGTGATATACGCCAAACTCTACAAATTCCGACTATTGAAGTAGTTGCAACCATATTCTGAAAAGATGGACAATGCGACTATGAGTTGGAACAAAAGAAGAAATTGAAGACATACACCTATCTGGATCACCCCATTGAAAATAAGTCTTATTAGAAGGCGTTGACTTAAAAAGGGCATGAATTCTATATATGGAAGAGTCCTTGAATCTGGACAGTACTTGACTCCTTTGTAGAGCATAGATTGCCCTATGGTTGTAGATCCCCACAAGACTGCCGACTAACGATGTACATTAGATTAAGATAAGGGGAAAGTAAGAATCTAAATGTTGTAGATGTACGAAAGAAAAAATAAATAAGTTCTCGAAAGAAGGTGTGTAGTAATCATTTCAAGATGATAGCTGGATTTTTTAATATTCTGGGAGAAGATAAGTCAGTAAGTAAGTAGAAAAGAAGAAAACTCCAAAAGAAGGGATAGATAAAAATCCACTCTAAGTTCAAACCAAGATGGAAGAATTTAATATAAAAGTTAAAATTATTTTAATATAAAAGTTGAGAAAATATATAAATAATATATTTGAAATGATTTTCAAAGGATTTATTTGAAGGTAGAAAAATCCTATTTTTGAAAAGTAAGATATTAAATTTTCGAAAAAAATATAATATGTACATCTTATTTAAATAAAAAATTCTAGTATAAATTAAAATTAGTTAAATCAAAATTTTCAGTAAATGAGTGTTTATAAAAGGTTATTTTTTTGAAAAAAATAGTAGAGCATATATAGTTCGTTGATTTTTCTAATATAAAAAATTTTAAGTGGTAAAATTCTTTTAGGGGTGGATAATAGGAAGTGTTAAAAGTTTTAAATGGGGTAAAAAGAATGGAAAAGAACATGAAAATCCAAAAATAAAGTAGTAGGCGAATGCATTGTGGCGGTTTAATAAAGAAGAGAATTAACTAAGAGAAAAGTTATATACAGAGGAGCCATTTAAATAGGAGTAGTTTAGGGAAAAGAAAGTTAGATAGTAGTAACACTGTGAAATATAAATAGAAATAATATTAGATATTTATGTAAAATAATGTTAGTAATTTGAAACAATAAAGGAAATTAAAAGAAAGAAAAATGGATAGTTTTCACAAATATGTACAATAATTGCACATACCTTCTTAGAAGTCCCCTTTATATGCTAATAGAACCCCCGCTAACATTTGAAAGTGAAAGTAACACGAGTATTAGGAAAATAATGGGATTGAAGTTGTCCTTGTCTACTGCGGTTTTTAGTAAAAGTTATAAAGGATGTTTTATAAATAATGTAAAATGCATTTTTGAAGAAAATGGTTTAGTATTGAAATTGAGTTTTTGGAATACAAAACTTAATAAATAGTTTGAGTTAAAAGTCCCACTTTTAAGAAGTAAAATCTTCGTTGTTAAAAGGTTTAAAAGAAAGTTGATTTGAATAACCATTCCTATAATAAAAAATTTACCCTTAATTGAAAAGAAAGAAATGATCTTTTAAAATTTTAATTGCTAACATTTCCTTTTAAACTCAGCAAATAAACTTAATTGATAAATTCTAAATTATAGTTTTAAAAGTTAAGACGTCTACAATTGATATTTGTTAAAATAAGAAGATTTTCATGGTTCCTTTTCGAAACCAAACTATTTAAAGGATTTAAATAAAAAATATCCAAGTTTATATTTTTAAAGATAAAAGTTTTGGGATTAAGTACTTTATAGTTGTGAGGTTTTAATTATAGAAAAATTGGCGAAAACCAAACCAAAATTTAATATGGAGTAGATATGGATGATTCCATAGGTAAGACAGCGTAAAAGTTAAGTCTACGAATAAAATAGCGATGAATGCTCGTAGAGCAGCAATAGTGGACGCTCGTAGAATATAAGGAATATTGGTATAAGCCTAGGAATGTTTCATTAAACATGTGTGAAGACCATAAAGTATAACCCATAAGCAAATGGGAAATGGTATCAAAGTACATTTATGCGAGTTCTAAAGTATTCCCACATGAAAGATTAAAAATAGAGAAAGCATATACCAATATCTAAGAGCACTATCAAGATATTTGGATTAAAAAGTGGATAGTAATATATTTGGTTGTGATAATGGAAGTAATGGATGGACCTTATTTATTAGTAACCAAAAAGAAAATTTATGATATTTGGATTACAAAATGACATGTTAGAAAGGTCCATTTAATTTAAGTAAGAATTGATAGGGCCACAACATCATTAATGTCAGTTGATATTGAAGGGTACCTTCCAGCAATTGTTTCTTTTAGGTTTTTTGAGTTGTAAACATTAGTTGTTTATGTTATCTAAAACGCGTACGATATTGTGAGAAATGTTCCTTTTTATTTATTACTTGATTGACCACTATATATAATGGGAAACAATATAAATAAGGAGATCTCATAAAGGACACTTAACTAATGTAAAATAAATAAATAAAAGACTGGAAGTTTATAAAATAAATTACAAAATTTATTAAATTAGCTACTAAAAGAGAAGTAAAGTGATGTCCCAAAGTACTGAAATTTTAGGAGATAAATTTTAATGAGCGATGGACAGGGAAAGGTTGTTGCAAAACCACGGGTCATTATCCCTACGCATTAAAAGCTGAAATTTATAAATGAACATGTGTGCCGGTTGTTGTTGTTCTAAAATAAAAGAAAACGTTTTAGAAATTTAAAAATTTACCGGGTAATAAAAAAGAGACAATCATGGACGGTAACTCATTGACTAAATTATGACTACGTAGGATGTAGCTTAATTTGTTTTGGAAAGACAAAAACAAATACTTTTGAAACTTTTATTCAAAATCTTGATTTTAAAAATAAAATACTTTTGTGAAAAGTTTTGACAAATGAGTTTTTATTTTAAAATTTTCCAACCATTTCTAAAATACAATTGAAAAAAAAATTAAATGAAAAAGAGAAATACTTCTAATTTTTGAAATTCCACATATTTAGCAAAGGAAAAAGTCGATGGGTTAGTGATTAAGAATTTTACTATGCAGCAGAAGTGTAGTATGTAAAACATAGAAGGTAACAAGGGAAAAGCTATTTTATCCTTGGAATTTCAATTTCCATACCTTGTTAATAATGAAAATTTTGTTTTTAAAATAATTCTGTTTTAAAATTTAAAATCTTAAAAATAAATTTCCTTGTGGATTGTACTTGGAAAAGCTGGAAAAGATACGATGGCAAAAGACAAGGTTCCAAGGTACAACAAAAAGGGTGCACAAGAGAAGGAAGAGAATATGGAATTCTTCATCTAAACCATTTTTCTGACATAAGAATATAGTTTTAAAAAACCGGATTATCAAAATTCTGGATGTTAGAAATTGTATACTAGGATTTTGAATGGTAGGGATTGGATGCAAAATTGGTTGAACTATACATCTATTGATAGAAGTGTAGGTAAATTTGGATGCAAAAACAAAAATTTTGATTTTCAAAACTTGCATACATAAGAAATGCCAATATATAAAGGATATTTGTACCATATTTTCAAAACTATTTTAAAAAATGCATTCATGTAGAAGGCACCAGTTTAGAGTTATTTAGCATACGTATCATATGTATTGGGATGCACTGTGCACTTGTACACGATTGATTGTAAAATTGGTTGTACACTAATTGATGGATAGCTTAGATTGATTGTGCACTATGTTACAAGATTTAGTCCTTGGGGAATTTTGGGGATGGAATTCTTTTAAGAGAGGAGAATGTAACACCCGTAATTTTAACAATAACTAATTGAAAAGAATTTATTTAATAATTAGTTAAGTCGAAAATGGAAATTTTACAAACATTAGAATTTGGCTAAGAAACATGCACAGTTGTGTTAGTAGTGATTTTCTAATAATTATTCAAACATAAAATTTTGCAATTAGAGCTCAAACGAAAAAGTTATTAACGTTTGAATATTTTGGATCGGAAATAATTATATATGTAATTAAGGAAATAAATATAATTAACTAACATTAATTAACGTTGGTTAGAGTTAACTGATAGTTAATGTTTACTTAACCTATAAGGATAATTAATGTTAGGGTAAATCGGATAACGATGTAGAGAATAACATATAAAAGGAAGTTAATCAACGCATAAAAAAATACACAAAAGGACGACCCCTTTACTACGATCGATCGACCCTTAGCGGTTAACCAGTGAGGGGTAGCAGTTGACCATCTATGGTCTATTGGCTGCAAATTGAACCTAAGCTAATGGCATGGATTTAAAATATCTAACGGCTGGCGTTGATTCGAACCCTTATAAATATGGGCCTATTCCCTTTGGATATGTTCTAGTTCTGAAGTGGTTAAATCTTGCTGAACCCTTAACAATGTTGGATTCATTTTCAAAAGATATTTCTTCGAAAATCTTGCACAAACATTTTTGGCCCTAGAAGTAGAGCCCGAACCTCTGCACTTTGTTTCCTCTCGAAAATCCAACAGAACATTCTAGTCAATTATGTTTAGTTCTGAAAATGAAGAAGTAATCTCGGAGCTATTCCTCAACCTTCGCATTTAGCTCATTGAAGAAGACAACAATGAGAGATTGGTCACCCTCGTTTCGGAGAAAAAGAATGTCAAAGGATATGATACTGTCTATGAGCTTCAATCTTCTCAGATTAGGCAACTTTTGAAATATCTTCATGGATCCCTCCATGAATTGGCCTAACTCCGAAAGATGGTTAAGACCGTGAACAGTGAAGTTAGGAATCTTTCCACTGAATTGTTGAAATATGAGGGTTTGGTTTCTTCCGATAAGAGAGCCTTCCCAATCATTCAAGATGGTGAGTCTGGAAAGAAATTAAAGCGTGATCGCGTTCTTACTCCACTCAAACAAAGCTTGTCTCGTATATTCCTGGAAACTCATGAAGACTTCTCTTACCTCGATTACCCTCCATCAAAGAAAGAAGACCCAAAGAGTGAGAAGTATTGTATCCATTGTTTGACAAACGAGCACAAGACAGATGGATGTCAAAAGCTTCCTTACGTGGTCGATAAATTCATATACAAAGGGAAGTTAACCAAATTTATTAAACATTCATTTGAATATCTTATTTCAGAATTATTTACGTTGTTCTGTTTTTATGGTGCTGGGAGAATTCCATGCAACTCTTGCCAAATGAATGCATATGGTGCTTTTCTACAAAGATGAAGTTGCAAGAAGAATCCATTTTATAAATCAAATTCCCACTATCAAATGAAAGAGACTAGTTCTATTAATATGCTCTTCTGGATTATAACCTCTTCCGCAAAAGTTTCAATTTTAAAGGGCAACTCATGAACTTGGATTCCTTGAAGTTTAATCAGAAAGTCTTGGTATCTATGGTATCTCTTTCAGTATGTCCTCTCTCCTTAAGAACTTTTACATATCATACTTGCATTTAGAATTTAAGGACTAAAACTCTTCCATTGATCTAACAAGAACAACAAAAAGTTTCACTTTTTCTAAAAATACTGATTCTATCAATAGTTTTCCTTCCCAAACTCAGATCAAACCTTCTATCGAACAATGTGATTTATAAAATGTGTTATTTCAAAAGTCTTTTACAAAATAGTCTGGAAGCACTCTTTTCAAAGGATTCATATTTCCCTTTACCAATTTACAACTAGCATTCCGTATGACCATTAACTTAAAATAGTTTTTGCGGGCCGACAACCGCCAAAAGTGGTTGTAGATGGCCGACACCTGCCAAAAGGGATGGTAGATGGCCTGCCAAAAGTGGCTGTAGATTTGGACTCAATGATAAGTTGGTAGACCTCGCCATAAGAGCACCCCCACACTGATGTGTTACAAAGTGCAAGGTCGTAGCACCTAGGCTTAAAAAGACATCGAAAAGTAGAATGCATGATGATAGTGAGCCATGGTCAAGTAGTACCATGCATTGGGTAGATTCCCAATTAGATTAGAATATTGGGTGGATTCCCAATAATAGTGAGCCATGGTCAAGTAGTATCATGCATTGGTCAGATTCCCAATTAGATTATAATACTGGGTAGATTCCCAATAATAGTAAACTATGGTCAAGTAGTACCATGCATTGGGTAGATTCTTAATAAGATAAGAATACTAAGTAGATTCCCAATAATAATGAGCCATGGTCAAGTAGTACCATGCATTAAATTAGAATGTTGGGTAGATTCCCAATAATAGTGAGCCGTGGTCAAGTAGTAACATGCATACGACTAGAATTAGGTAGATTCCCAATAAGAAAAGAATGCTAGGGTAAAGTTCCTAAGTTAAGGTATCGAGTAGATTCTCGATAAACAGAGAAGAAGTAAAAGTGAATAGAATCAGAACAAGATAAAAATCCTGATTATGCCACTAGGCTGGCTCGGAATAAGGATCCGGTAATAGAACCCAATTGGGTTTGAGATATTCTTTCGATAAGAGTATACCATGGGCAAGAGATACCCCATAAAGAGAAGTTCTAAAGCACACTTAAGCAAAGTGACGACATAAGAAATAAAATCGAAAAGAATGAAGTTCCTTTACATCTATATGGATATAATTTTTTTTGCAATTTATAGTTATGATAGTTTGTCCAAGAAAGTGTTACAAGAAATAGGGCGAGAAGAACACCTAATTTAGTAAAGAAATAATATTACAAAACTGGATTATAAAACCAAGAGCATCAGAGGATAAAGTATAAGAATGAAAGGAGAAGATCCTTCCAAATGAGCAAGCTAGGGTGGCAAGTCAAAGCTCTCCGAAACAATCTTAGTTTCATAATCTCGGAAGGAATTTATTAGCGACATCATCCTTAGCCACCTTCCCTCTCTCCACCTAAAAGGGATTGCGATGTCATTCCCCGAGGTCTGATATTGATTTAGGGCTCACTCTTCTCCGAGGTAAAGCAATTGTTAATTTTTAGACCTAGCTTTGAATCAAGGAAATTTCTCTTGATCTCAAAGGCCTTAAGGGTTACGTTTAGTTTTTGAAATTCAGCTACCTTGTCCTCATAAGAAGAATAGTCTCGCCAAGTTTCTGGGCAGTTTAGGGAGGGAACTCCCTAAGGAACATCAACTTAAGTTTAGTAAAGAGAAAAGATGGGAAGTAAAGAACTCCACATCGGCTACTCTAGTTTGAGATATTATGTGCAATTGCATCGTATAAGGACGAACGGTAATTCAAATAATATAAAGTCATCAAGAAAGTTTCGTTCAAAAAATTATACAAGCCAAAAGTTATAGAGGTCATATTGTTACAAGGACAAGTTACAGTGTGTTTTCATCATCAAGCGTATTATCAGGAGTATCTTCTTATTAGTAGAAGCAGTTTCTTCCTCCTCCTCTATCAGGGGCTCAGCTTCATCCTCCACGATGGCCTCGGTTTCCTTTTCCTTCTTATGATCCTCGTACCTTTTAGGAAAGTTAGCTTCTACTATGGAAGCATTTTTTCAAAGATAGGTTAGAGAAAAATCTATTTTTTGGTCTAGGTGGTGAGCATAAGCATCAAATAAGACTTGGAAGACTCGTCTATTGGCCTCCTTCTCATGCTCTTCTCTAGCAATATATTATTCTTTTTCAACTACCCCGGCCTTGGCTTTCTCCAACCACTCGTCTCTTTCCTTTAAAGCTTTCTCAAGGGTCTCAATCTTACAATCCCTCTCTCTAGTATTCCTACCTAATTCCTCTACTTGAGTATTCATCTCTTGAACTTTTGTTTTGAATTTCACAAACTCCTTTTTCGTTGCCTTGGCGATGGCCACCATCTTCTTCATTTTCAACCACCTATATTGAAGGGCAGAGATTTCCGCCACAATCTAGAAAGAGATGGCAGAGTAAGAACAAACATTGGAATCATAAACCTATATATGAAAAATTCATTCCTACATTGATGCTCTCTCGGAGGTTATATTCGATTGCTCTCCGAATTCCTAGGGCAGAGGTTGGAGGTCTAGTATGTGCTTCGGTGATGGCATAGAAAAGGTCACCATGAAAGGCAGCCTTTGTGATTTCTGTTGCTTGCTTGTTTTTCTCAATAAGAAGATCTAAATCCTTTCCCTTGGAACTTTCGGCTTTAGAGGATCTAGAGACCTTTTGCATCTTCGAGCCGAGAGTATCTTTGTTAGGAAGCAACAAGTTGGACCTTTTCTCAGCCCTGTTTCCCTTATCTAGGGAGCCAGCCTTCTTAGAAGAGGAAGTCACTGCAACAAGGTGAAAGGGATAAGGTTGAAATCAAAATTAAGAATAAGTTGTACTAAGAGCATAAAAATAAGCTAGTCTAATAGTTAAAGGATGAAACCCTCGGTCTCGTTTTCCCTGGGATTGGATTCGCTTAACTACAGCAGAAGCTTTCTTGTACTTCCTACTGGGTTTAAGTTTAGCAAATTTAGTGGAAGGAAGTAGCAGACCTTGAACTTTCAGTTTGCTTTCGGTAAGAATCAAGTGTGGGTATCATTGTAGAGATGGATCTTTATGACTTCCTTATACCTGTCCTTAAATTGGTTGGTGATAGCCGGGTCACCACTCTTCTTGAGTCTCACTGTTTGAGATTTAATAAAATAAGGAAACGCGACTTAAAATACGGATAAGATTAAAAGAAGGAAAAATACCCAAGGACATACCAGCAATATGAAAAAGCTGGCTACTCGGTCGGAAGGGGCCTTAACAAAGAACCACCGATATGGCGTTCTTTTGCTGAATGGATCATTTAGAGGGGATGGCCTTAAAATTTTGAGGAAATACATGGGAAATTCTCCAATGGACTTAGACTCTAGCAGGTTGAACATATAATTGATCTTAGTAATGGATATATCCCAAAAGCCTTTTTCGGAGTATAGAATCGTCAAAACAAATAAAGTTGAATATGAAGTAGCCAAGAGTTGAAAGGAGTTAATGCGATAAAATTCCAAGACAACAAATAAAGGGGCTAGAGGCAAGAAGATTCCATGTTCTAAATGTCCTATGGACCATATAAAATACCTCGCTGGAGGGTTACTAAAATGCATCCAGTGCTAGGAGCGATCGTCTTGACTCTTGTGATCCTATAGGAAGACAAAATTTTGTCTAGATCTTGCTAGATTTTAATGGGAGCATTCATTTCCAACCTAAGAAAATGGAGGGGGTAAGATATCAAATTATTAACAGAAAAGTCATCATTATACCTAAAACAAGGATTAAACAGGTTAAAGCCAATAAGAACCTAAATCTAATTCTTGGTTAACTGAGAAAAGGAAGAGTATCGATGATGATATTGACAATCTTAATAAGAAAAATAAAATTGAAAAGAACTTACTGGTTTGAGAGCGGATATCAAAGGAAGGATCGAAGAGAGCTTGAAAATATCAATGGCGGTTTTACTATTTTAACAGGCGAAAAGAGGAAAGATTGTTTATATTAAGAAGGAATGGCACAAATTGAAGAGAGAAAAGTTTTTCACCATAGATCTCGTTTAACAACTGTCCATAAGAGGAATATCAAGAGATTTCCTCGTCGGATGCTAAATCATCCTTGCACACGAAAAGAGGGACGCTTTTTGAAGATAACCAATCAACACTAACATCTGGACTCACATTTAATGCATGTTCAAAACCCGTCCCTTCAAAGGTCCAGTCCCAAATGATCGCTTACAAATTCCACGCTGCAAGTACCATCTTGACCTCATGGTCTCAGATTATTCTTTGCCTCTCGGTAACCAAATAGTTTTGTTTATCACTTAGCCTATATGGCTTCGAGTGACAAACACGATTTCAAAAACTTTGATCTCATGGTCTCAAATTAGATTTCGCCTCTCGGCACTCAAACAACTTCACTTATCACTTAGCCTAGATGGCTTCAAGTGACAAGCGCGATTTCAAAAAACTTTGACCTCACGGTCCTAAATTAAATTTCGTCTCTCGGTGGTCAAACAACTTCACTTCACTTAGCCTAAATGGCTTCAAGTGACAAGTACGATTTCAAAAACTTTTACCTCACGGTCCCAAATTAGATTTCGCCTCTCGACGCTCAAACAGCTTCACTTATCACTTAGCCTAGATGGCTTAAAGTGACAAGCACGATTTCAAAAACTTTAACCTCACGGTCCCAAATTAGATTTTGTTTCTTGGTGCTCAAACAACTTCACTTATCACTTAATCTAGATTACTTCAACTGACAACCACAATTTCAAAAACTTTAACCTCACGGTCCTAAATTAGATTTTGCCTCCCAGCGCTCAAGTGACTTCACTTATCACTTAGCCTAGATGTCTTTAAATAACGAGCATGATTTAAAAAAAATTAGATCACACGGTCCGGTTAAGACCATGCCTTCCGGTAAAAAATTAAAAATTTGATTTCGAACAAGATAGTCCAGTTTTCTAACCCAAGTTGAGATTTCTCTTTTCGATATTCAAATCACTCTACTTGGAATCGATATCATACCTCCCTATTATACACATAATGTAGATCAATCTCAGAAGATAATCAAGGAAAATAAATTACACTCATCTACATCAAAGTCCATATCCAATATATGAAGTGAACTTTAAGGGGCATGTGTTATACCCAAATATCTCAACAACAAGAGTAGTGATTATCTTTGCAAGTAAGTCTCAAATCAACTAACGATGTGTATAAGGAGTGGTTACCTAACCTAGACATAAAAAACTGAGAAAGTTGGCTTGTATCAAAAGAATAAGTTGCCAGGCCGAAGGACAAAGCCCGTCAATATGTCCAAGGCCCAAAGCTTCGGCTTAATGTAACAAGATAACAAATGGCTCAGACATGAAGGGGCCATTTCCATAGGAAACGAGTCACCAATCTACGCCTTCTAAGTAGCATCATTAGATGTACAAAACAAGCTCAAATCATAGCAGCTCAATAGGCTACTCAAGCAATTCAAGGAGAAGACTCTCCACCAATGGCGTTATGGCATATTGACTATAAATAGGTAGCAATTCCAAGACGTAAGGATCTGCGGACACTAAAAAAAGAATTAAGATATAAAATCATATTGTACTTTCCTATATAAGAGCTCTCTTTGCAAACTCATTAATGGCGAAAACATATTGACTCAATGTAATAAGCCTCTCAACTAGATAAGAATGACTAAATAACGAAAGGACAGTGGACATAGGGACTTTTGGCTCGAACCACTATAAAAGTCTCAGTGTTATTTACTTTTTGTACTTTACCTTCTCTACATTTGCTATTGCAACTCTATGGTTCATTATCTCATAACCTAAGCTTGATTGCATTACAACTCAGTAATCTCTTTGTTGGGTTCAATAATCTAACCAGCTTTTGGAGCTATACCTTTGGATCTTAAGGTGTTGGTGTAAACAAAATTTTGCACTAACAAATGCTGTATATGTTTCCGATAGGAAGAGATAGGGGAGTCAAACTGAAATAACATGGATTAGATCTGAAGATTTGGAAATCTAAAATGTGAGTGAGAATTTATATATTTTTATCTAATATTAGATTTATATCATTGTACATATGTTCCTGTATGGCTAAATGTAATTTTGGAGTTGTAAGCCTAATTGTATACATGTAATAAATTTGTAAACCCTTCCGACATTTTTTGCGATTAATAACTTAGATCTACTATTGCATATACTTAAATCTGGAAAATATTGGGTAGAAGTAGTCCTTAAAATTAGTAAATTATATAGTAGTTCTAGATTTGCTGGTTAAATGTTTGGGCAAGTAGATGTAAATTAGAAGTTACCACAAAATTTGTTGGGATTAAAGTGGTACTTTAATTCATTGGAATGTAGGGTGTCATAACGTAAACTTCTATAAATTATCAAGTTTAGATTTATAAATAAAAGTATATCGCTTGAAATAACAAGGAATATGCCCAAAAGAAATAGATGTATAAAATAGGAAGATTTACCGTATTTTTTAGTCTATTTCAGTAACTAAAAAAAAGGATAATTCCCTATAATTCCAAACGTAATACAAATTTCTTTTTTAGATAAGTTATAGAAATTTACATTGTTAACCTTTCCTTTTGGAGGAGACGCGATTCCAATGCCTTAAAATGTAGAAAATCCCTAAGTATGAATTAAAGAATAGTAATAGTGATAAAAATAACGTTCTAACTGTAAAACCAATAAGTGCAATAAAGACAAGTTAGAAATTAAATAATAAGCGATGAAATGTGGGTAAAGTAATGGAATGGGTGTGAAGGAAAGTTTAGTCACCAAAGAAAGATATAAGAGTTAAAAAGGAGCAATAAAATAAATTTAATAATATAAAAAGGGAAATAAGTAATACAAGATATTTAAACCATTTAAGCTAAAAGTAAGCGGTAAATGATACTAAATTAACATTAATGAAATTAAAAGTAAACGCATGAAAAAGTAAAGGAATATTATTAACAGTTGAACATTGGAGGTGTAGTAATTAAATAAGTATGAATATCATATACATATACATATACATATACATATATACGTAGTCTCATTTACGCGTTTATTATGGGCGTGAATTATTAAAGTTAGCTAATAACTTGGATTAAATAAAGAATGACATAGTCACTAAAATGGGTTGGAATGCGAGATCCGTAGTGTTACACAATAGAAGTCCGCCCACTGCAAGGGGCTACCAGCAGTTGTGTATAAATTGTGCTGATGTGCAACAGATTCAACTGTGGGACTCATGGAATTATACGTTCGCGTATAGGTGAAGGAAATATCAAGTAGGATGTTCGCCTCGAGTTGAAGTGTCAAAGGACAAGTAGAGTGTATTTCAACCATTTAGAGGGTATTAAGTAATAAAGGGTATTTCCAAAGATTACATTAGGCAATCTAAATGGAACATGAGCAAGGCTCAGCGATATGACAGTGTGAGTGGTACCAAATTCGAGAGTAGGAGCTTCTTCATAGATCTAGACGTCATCGGTCCTGAGCGGTCAGCGGATAAACAGGGTATTACGCGTAAACAGACTATACCTCCTACTAGTGTAGATTCCGTTTAGGACATGCAACGCCTCACGGTTATTTGCTAGCTTGTTTGTGATAGAAGATAAGACTAGATAACCCTTTGATGGAGTCTTTCAAATACAAGTAGAATATGGCTAAACTATTGGAACACCGTTATTAGGCACTATGGGAGTTCCTTGGTATGCATGAGCGACAAACACGTGATACTGCATTGATGATGGATCATGACGAGGTGCTGGGTTATGGATACCAGCGTGATAGTATGTTGGTGAAATTAGGGACTGTGGTACTTATACACACACATATGTAATTAGATGGGGCGTATCGTATGTGGAGTCGAGACAACTAAGTAAAATAAAAGACAAAACATGTAAAGGTAGGCAATCGGCATAAACTGGTGTTGTGTATAAAGTGTGTAATTTATCAGTCATCAGAACGTTCTTCTGACCCCCACCTCATTACAACCCACATGATAGCTTTAGAGGAACATATATTGGTGTAAGGCGATAATGGTGAAAGGGCAGATTTCCTTATGCATACTCGACATTGACAAGTACACTAGATATCAGAAATGTCAACCTTGGTCAGTAACTATATGTTTTAGTATAATTTATTGTTCTGCTGTGAGTTTATATTGGTAGTGCTCTGATATGAATTTTTTTATTTATACGATACCAAAACCAACGACCTGTACTTTCGTGGACTTGGGTTTTTAATTTAGCAAAACTTCAGGCCCATCGGGGTGCGGGTTGTCACAGTAGAGCAGTCTGATGACTAGGCGGGGTCAAAGAAATAAAAGTTATGGAAGAATAAGGAAGAAATGTTCAAGAAGGAAGGACATAAATGTCATAGAAGCCATAAAAAGGGACATATAGCTAAGGATTGCAGGGTGACTTTGGCCATAGAGGTGTTCGAAAGGAGGTGCTACAATTGCAACAAGGAATGTCACTTCAAGAACTAGTGTCAAGAGCTGGCCAAGGAAGGATCAATGGTGTAGGCTTATGCCATTGAAGTCATAACTATCTCAAGCAAACCCTCTCCCAAGGACAAGAGAAAAGCTTCTATGGAAGGTTTTTGATTCAGCAACATCACATTCATTTATAGCCAGAAATATAGTTACAACTTTAGAACTAGAAACCCAACTTGTTAGTGACCCTATAATTGTGTCAAATCATGTCAGGGCCTACACATCTTTCAATGATTTGCAAAGACCTATTTGTTGACATATGTAACGTAGAGTTCATATGTAATGCATGTGTTTTTAAGGGATACGAACTTATCTTAGTTATGGATTAGTTATCGTACTATAGGGCTGTTTTGGACTATAACAAGAGGATTGTAAGGTTGAGGAGTTGTAGAGGTCGGGATATAGATGTTTATTGTATGCCTTAAGGCTTGGCTATGTTGAGCTATTTGTATTCGCTTAGGTATCACATAATGAGCTCTCATATGTACCCATAGTTTGAAACTTTTCAAATGTTTTTGAAGAAGTCTCCGGCCTCCCATCCTAAAGGGACATCGAGTTTAGGATTTACTTAGAAAAGGATGTTATACCAGTCCTACTGTCACTAAGACATATGGCCTCAAAAAGTGAGATGAGAACTAGACAAGCAAATTTTAGATTTATTACAGAAAAAGTTTATTCGCCGTAGCACTTCAGAGTGGAGAGTGCCAGTTGGCTTTTCCACTAAGGCAGATGGCTCAATAAGGCTATGTGTCGATTATAGAGCCCTTGACAAATTGGCCAATAAGAATAGGTGCCCTCAACCTAAAGTAGATAAATTATTTGATTAGTTTATCGCGGCCAAAGTCTTTTCCCAACTAGACTTGGCCACCGATTTCCATTAGTTAAGGGTAGCCAATGATTGTAAGGAGAAGACCACTTTCCGCACTCTAGATGGACTATATGAATGGGAGGTGATGCCTTTGGGTTGACGAATGCTCATGCATACTTGATGGATTTAATGAGTTGAGTTTTTAGGGAGCAACTAAACAAGTTCATAGTAGTGTTCGTAGATGACATTCTAGTATTCTCTGAGAGTGAAGGAGAATATGAAAATCACTTGAGGAAGGTGCTAGAGACCTAGAGAAGGAACCAGCTAAACACTAAAATTTCAAAGTGACATTGTTGGAGAAAGGAGGTAAGGTTTTAGGTCGTATAGTTTCTGAGGAAGGATTATTGGTAGACCTTGCAAAGGTAGTAACTATTCAAGGCTGGAAGGTTCATAGGAATGCCACTAAAGTTAGGAATTTTCTTACTTTGGCTAGTTACTATAGGAAGTTCATCAAGGACTTTGCAAAGATAGTAGTACCATTAATCCTAACTAAGAAGAATTTGGTCTTTACATGGGATGAGAAATGCACAACTTCATTTGTGAAGCTGAAGGAGCTATTAACTAGTGTGTTCGTACTAACGATCGCAGATGGGTCAAAGCCTTTCATTGTTTACACCAACGCATGCGATATAGGATTAGGAGCTGCTCTTATGAAAGAAGGGAAGGTGGTAGCCAATTCAAGTAGAGAATTAAAGGACCATGAGAAGAGGTATCCTACTCATGATTTAGAATTAACGACTATCGTATTTGCCTTAGAAATGTGGATGCATTATCTTTTGGGAGAGAGATTTGAGCTATTTACAGATCATAAGTCCCTAAAATACAGATTTTTCCAATAAGACCTGAAACTTAGGCAGTAAAGGTGGATGGAGTTTATAGCAATATATGACTTAGAGATTCGGTATACCCCTCGGAAAAGGGAGTGTCATTGCCAATTCTCTTATCTGGAGGCATGCTACTCTAGATGCTATATAAGTGGAGGCAATTTCAGTTCCTCTCGAAATTTAATTTCCCACCGCTGTCGGAACTCACTCCAGGATATTTGGCAGTAATGGTAGTTAGGAAAGCATTGATAGACCGCACCGGTCAAGAGTAGAAGAAGGATGTAAAGATAGTAGATATTTTGGGTAAGTTGGATAGGGGACAGAAGTTCCCTCATCTTGGCAGATATTCAGTCGGTGGGAGAGGATGGTTGAAGGGAGATGGAAGCCTCTATGTTCCAACAGTGGAGAATGTTCTAGAGGAAGTGCTGGCTAAGTGTAATATTCTAAGATGACTATTCATCCTGGTGAAGATAAGATGTATAGGAATATGAAGCAGACTTTATATTGGCCAGAAATGAACCAAAAGGTAGTGGAGTATGTAGCTAGATATTTGACATGTCAATGGATCAAGGCTGAACAACGGAAGCCTTGAGGTATTACTATTGGAGATTCCAACTTGGAAGTGGGAGCACATATCGATGGATTTCATAGACTGGTTTCTCAGGAGTAAAAGGTTAATGATGCTATTTGGGTTGTAGTAGATAGACTCACTAAGTGTATTCCAGTAACGAGTAATATGAGCACTGCATCTCTAGCATAGATTTACATCAAGGAGGTGGTTCGATTACATAGGATTTTGGTTAGTATTGTCAGCGATAGGGACCCCTTATTTACTATCGAGTTTTGGAGGAGTCTGCAGTCAACATCGTGAAAGACCTTGAACCATGGCACTACTTATCACTTTTAGACCAATGGACAGACAGAAAGGGTGAAAAGGATTTTGGAGTATTTATTAAAGGACTGCATCATAGATTTTAAAGGACGTTGGGAGCAATAGTTACCCTTGATAGAAATAGTTATAATAACAGTTATTAGGCAACGATAGGTATGGCACCCTTTGAAGCCTTATATGGGCGGCCATGCAAGTCACCTAATTGGTGATAAGAGGACACTAACAAAATTCTACTAGGGCCAAATTTGATACAAGAGACCACATGAAAGATTGAAGTAATTAAGAAGCAAATGAAGACCACTCAAGATGGAAAGAACTCCTATGAAGATAGACGATGGAAAGACATAGAATTCTCTCTTCCCCTCTTAGGAAGGTACCGAGATTTGGAAACTCGGGGAAGTTGGCACCAAGATTTGTTGGGCCTTTCTTGATTTTGGAAAGAGTGGAAAGACTAGCATATCAAGTAGAACTCCCAGCTAAGTTGGTTGGAGTTCATAATGTTTTCCACGTACCATATTTGGGGAGATGTTTACACAGTACATCCACCATAATAGAGCTTGGTCAGTCAGCAGACATAGAGACGGAGCCTATAGCACCCCATACCACTACATGCATAATGGAGCATGGAGTTAAGAAGTTTTATAACAAAGAAATTAGGTTTGTTTGAGTATAATGGAGAGATAATCCGGTGGAGAGCACTTGGGGAACAGAAGAAAAGATAAAGGCCTCTCGCCCAGAGCTTTTCTTTGGTAAATTTTCTCCCTCTAGATTTAGTTTTAAGTAGATTTTCGGTTGAATCATGGTTGCTATATTGGATGGTAGGGGATGATTGCTATACTTTTTCCTGTTATATTTTTGCACTCATATAGAACTACATGTGTATTTAGGTTGTTTTCATACATGTCTATGTATCACGATCTTGCATACACACTTAGGTTGAGCTTACCTGTAGATATGTTGCATACATAATCACATTGCACTCTTTGGTTAAGTAGATGATTGTGTAAATAACTTTGTTGTGCAGCATGGTTGTAGAGTGTGCATTACAATATCCGTCCTTTAGGGATTCCGAGGATGAAATTCCTTTAAGGAAGGAGAATGTAACGCCCTATAAAATTAATGGAAAATTAATTAAAAGAAATTAATAAATTAAGGCTAAAAATGATTTTTTTTTTTTACAAATGTTATAATTTGACCATGAAACTTGCACCATTGTGTTCGTGGTGATTTTCGAAGCAATTTTCATATATAAAGCTTGGCAATCAGAGTTTAAACGGAGAAGTTATCAACGTTTGAAGATATTGGATCGAAAATAATTTAAATTTGAATTAAGGAAATTTAAAACAAGAACTTAACATTAAAGTAAACGTAACCTTAAGCGTTAAGAATAGTTACCATTAGATATAATAAAGCAACAAATTTCATGAATCATATGTAGCAGATTTGCTACCGGGATAGCTACCGGTGGATCGCTTGTATATGGCCGATCGACCGGTCATGTTTGTTGGCTAGGGTTTCCCCTTGCCTTGAACGACCCAGATTTAAAATAAATAAAAGGTTCTCGATCGGATGGTTTCAACATATTCAAGCACCTATAAATAAGAGGCTAGCCCCTCATTATTTTCACACAAATCCAAAAGCTAGCAACCAGAATTCTCTTCCTAAAAATCTCTTCAGCTCAAAATCAATAATATAAGCACACATCTTTAAGGATTTGGAGAAGAGTTTAGACCAGCAAACCAAAGGAAAGGTAATATATTTTGTATATACGTATAAATATCTTCTCTAGTTCTATAATTCTGAATCTAATATGTACAAGTAAATCAATTATAAAATAATTCGAAGATAATTCGAAGGAAGGGATAAGGCCAGCACTCGAGATAAATTCAAGGAGGTTCATTGCAAATCATCTATGAGTGAAAATTTCACTTTTTCCATAAAAGAAGTTTATGTAGTTTATTTTGGATTTGTATTGTGCTTTGGGGGATTTTGTTTTCGAAAATCATTAACCTAAAACCCAAAATCTACCCATTTTATAAACTTTGAATTGTTTGGAATCTTGTTTATTTTATTTTAATTTAATAGGATTGGATTATTAGTGTTTATGATATAAACATTTTGTATCCCATCACTTTTCACCCTGTTATTGTGATGACAAGGAAAAATAGTAAGAAATTAGAAATAGATGTGCAAAGTAAGGAAAAATGCAATATAAAGAGGTTTATATTGAAAATTTTCTCTTCGGAAAAGGAAGCGTAGTCCTAGTGTATAAAAATAAAATAAATTATACGTTTGGATTTCACCTTTAAATATACGCACACTCATACAAGTCTGATTGTGTAGTTAAATTATTCTTGATATTGGATCTGATATGTTTTGCAATTGATTTGGGACTTATATGAGAATTGTGTTATTAATATGAAAGCAACATAATTCCCTAAGTAGACGATGGATTAACATAATAATTTAGTACTAGGCATAAGTCAATAGGGTGTAATTTAATATTAGGCCATTTATGTGTGTATGTGTGTGTGTGTATTCCATTAAACTTCGAAATCTATAATTACAATTATAAACCTATAACGTTCATAATAATTAAGATGTTTAAATGAAAATTAATAATCAACAATTAATCTAATGAAAATGAGTTAATGTTAATTATGGAAATTAATCTATAAATAAAGGCAGAATAAGGAGTTTTCCTTATAAGGCCTTAAATGCATAAATACGGGTAAGGTGTGTGTATACACTATACATATATGTTAGCATATATTGTGTTGAATGTTTGAGAGCGAAAATCATGCTAAGTTATAGGGATGTGAGGTCAGTTAAAAGCACACAGAAGTCTACCCAGCTAAAATAGCCATCAATAGTGTGGCTTTGGAACTGATGTGAGACATCGTCTATAATAAGTACCCACGTTGGACATGAGGTTAGTCCTAATTGTAGTGTAAGTCTACCCAGCTAATCTAGCTAGAAACACCTACAAATAGTCTGACAAATATGAGACGTCATGGTTGGATTATGGGTCATAAGAATGGGGTAATCCTAGATGGGCCTGCTTTAGGTTGAGGTATTAAATGACTATGTTAGGATCTGCCTCTTCCCATTAAGGAGTATTAAATGATCAGGATTATCATATAGGAGTGTTAGTGAGAATCTCTTGGGAAAGGTCCACCTCGGGGTTGAGGTCTTACATGGTTGGAGGGTCTATCTCTTCCCTTAAAGAAGTATTATGTGGCCTAGAGGATATTTTCTATGATGACAGTTAGTAAGTACTTGAAAGGGTTCACCTTGGGTGTAGGTATTAAATGTCCCTAAGGGTCCGCCTATTCCTAGTAAAGAGGTCTCTAAGAAACTCAAGTACCTTCTCTCTCATCGCTAGGATATGATTGGATAGGAGATGGATTGTTAGAACCCAACATAACCTATAGTTCCGCTATACTTGCTTTTATAATCATGAAAATGGATTTTTAGGGTTGTACTATGTAGTTGAAGGTATGCTTGGAAAGGCATAATAAGTACATAAGACATAATACTTATCTGAAGGTTTACTTCCTATATACTATTATTGTAAACTTGAGATTTTCATTCACCAGACATTACTGTTTCGACTCCCACCTTACTACAACCTACATGTTAGGTACGTTGATGTGTACAGAAAAGATGGAGAAGGCCCGGCGTGGATTTATCTTATCTATTTATGCTATTTTGAAGTACCCAGATTTATTTTAGATTTTTTTTATGATGGTTATGACATTGTACTCTTATGACTTGATTTTATGAGATGGGTACTTGGTTTTAATATTATATTTTATTCATTCCGCTGTGATATTATGAAATTATAGATAGATAGCTTTGCATATTGTTTGTTTTTAATACCAACCAACAGTCAGCTCCAAAATGGATCTAAGATTTGATGGGCTTTTAATGGTCGAAAATTAGGCATGTTTCATAGAGGGTTGTCACAGAATCACTATGCACACACAAGGATATAATTTCCAATTCCTTTACTATTTCTAAGCTCGTTATCAGTGCTTCATGATTGGCCTCATTTTTTGTTAGCTTGAACTCCAGTAGTACTTCGTACCTCAACTTCTGTCCCTTGTGTGTAATCAATACTACTCCAGTGCCAACTTTTCGCTCATTCGATGCACCATCCATATATATCTGCTTCTTCTTGAGGCCCTATCTCATCATCTATGCTGGTGAATTCTACAATAAAGTCTGGCAAGGTCAGCCCTTTAATTGTTATTCGAGGATGGTAGGTAATCTCATACTGGCTCAGTTCGACACTCCACTTTGTCAACCTTCTCGTAGTGTCAGGCTTTTGCAAGGCCTGCCTCAATAGTTGATCCATCAATGCTTAGATAGGGTGATATTGGAAATAATGCCTTAACTTTTGAGATGATATAAGTATGCAGTAAGCCAACTTCTCTAGCTTGGGATATTTAAACACTAGTCCGGTGAAATGTTTACTCACATAATACACCAGCTATTGCACTCGGTCTTCCTCCCGAACTAATTCTATGCTAAGGCTTTAATACTACTAAGTATAAGCATAGATCTTCCCCCTTCTAATAGCATAGAAAGAACTAGTGGCTTCTACAAGTGTTCTAGTAAGATAAGAAATGCAACCAGGAACTCATCCATCTGGGTGAACTTACCTTTCTCCCTTTTTAATGCTTCAAAGAATGGAATGCACTTATCAGTTTCATTAGATATGAACCTATTCGATGCTGCTACTTTGCTGTTCAAACTTTATTCTTCTTTCTCATTACAGGGATTTTGATGTCTTTTAAAGCTTGGTCTTGCTCTAGGTTATCTTTGATTCCCTTGGCATGTATGATAAAGCCCAAGAATTTCCTAAAGGAACACGTTAGTGGATTTAGCTTCATTTTGAATTCTCATAAAACTTGGAACATCTAATCTATATGACTAATATGGTCCTCGATCTTCTTGGATTTTACGAACATGTCATTAACAAAGAATCCCATGGTTCTCCCAATTTGGTTAGCAAACATTTTATTAACCAAGCGTTGGTATGTTGCTCAAACATTATTAAGCATAAATGACATGACTTTATAGCAATAGAGTCCCAAGTCAGAAATGAAGCTAGCACGTTCCTGATTTGGGATATACATTTTAGTTTGATTGTACACAGAGTATGTGACCATAAAAGATAAGAGCTCATGTCCTATAGTTCCATCTACTAGTTGATCAATCCTTGGAAGCAGGAAACAATCTTTAGTGAACACATCATTTAGATTGGAAAAGTTGACACACGCTCACCATTCCCCATTCTTCACCAATACGGGGTTAGTTATCCATTCTATGTAGCGGGACTCCCAAATGAATCCATTTGCTATTAAAGTTTCTACCTCCTCGATAAAGTCTATCGATCGCTCGTGGCATATACTCCTTTTATTTGTTTCACCTGAGGCTTACTTAGATCAATGTTCAAGGCATGACATGCAATAGCGATAGAGATTACACATATATCTGCATGGGACCAAGCAAATACCTCTCCATTATCATGTAAGTATCCTATCAATTGTACCTTCATATCCTGTTCCAATTGGGATCTGATCTTCATTAACACAGTCATTTCATTACTATCTGCTTTCAAAAACTCTACTGCCTCTCTAGTTCTACTACGTCCCCCTCCTCTACATCTCTCAAATTGGGTTCATTAAAAGGATCATTTGTATATTCAAGTAGGGGCCCTTCCTTAATTGTTATGTGGTCAAATTTTTAGCACATAAGGTGACCTTTATGTTCTTCCCTTTTTCTAGATGTTTGTTCTCGTGGAGCTATGCTACGTAACATTCCCTAAAAGCATCTTAGTATCCTTCTGCTAACCCACTCCATGAGCTATGGAGAATTTGATAGTAAAAAACTAATGGGTTATAACCACGTGAAACTCCGATATGACGGGTTGCCCTAGGAAGGTATTATATGCTGATAATCCATCCACCAAAACTAAAGTTTGCTTTTGTATAGCTGATCAGGGAGGGTTCCCTATCTCGACAAACAAATCCAACTTCCCCAAGGGCATCTTGCCTTCTGCAGTAAAGCCATGCGGCTGCTTGTCACATTGCATCACATCTTTCATAGGCAACCACATTTTGTCAAATGCATCTTTAAATAGGATGTTAGCCGAGCTTCCACTGTCTACCTGGATCCAATGCACTTCCACTAGTCTAAGCATTATTGATATTACCACGGGTTCTATGTGCAGATAATGCTTCCCATGCAAATCACTATGGTTAAAACCATCTCTATTTCTCAATAATTTAGCATACCTCTCAATCTCATCCCAACACTTGTCTACTATATGAGGTATTCCCATAATGATATTAATTACCAATCTCCCATCCTTCACACAATTAGCACTGATTCCCCCTCCCGCATTCTCTTGTAGGGGCTGATTATGTGGTTCTCAAATAGGAGCGGAGGGAGCTTTAGGATTTCTTACGTACATTTGCAGCCTTTTCATTCTAATATATTCTTCAATATTGTCTCATAAACGATAGCATTCATTTGTGTCATGTCCATAGGATTCATGAAATCGATGATACTTCCCTGAGTTTAGGTCTGCTTCAGTCTCCATTCTCAACTAAGGCCTACTGTACATAAGTTATGCTTGCATCACATGGTAGATGTTTTCCAAAGTATTGTTCAGGTCAATGTAAGCATCGAAACTTGGTCTAGTTTTGAACTGCTTCAGTTCTATCTTCTTTCCGCCTAAGCCACTTTGGTTATTGTCCTTCTTCTTTTTAATAAAACTATTTCCACTTTTCTTTACTATAGCATTTACACTGCTAGATACCTCCATGCATTTCGCAGTTACTTCTGTGTACCGCCCAGCTGCGTACTTCCAACCTCATATACTTGGCTACCTCATAGAAGAAATCTTGTAAGGTAGTCAATTTTTCCATTGTTAATCTTCTGCCCAGCTTTGTAGTTGGATGTGCCCTAACATATAAGGCCATCAAAGCCAGACGCTCATCAGCATTTTGTACCCAGTAGCAGCTGTACTGAAACGCGTTAAGTATTGCTGCAACGATTCATCTTCCCTTTGTTTTACATCCAACAATGAATAAGGGTCCTTTGGTTGCTCCACGTGTACTCGAAACTGGTTGATAAACTTTTCTTGTTACATTGCCTATAAGTGGATCGAGCCTAGAATTATGTGACAAAACCAAATATTGGCCAAGTTTGGCAGGAATAACGGAAAACACTTATATAGGACTTCCTTTATGGCCCCACTAGTCAGCATATGCTAAGAATATCATTCTAGATGCACTATTGGGTCATTCAAACCTTTGTGAGTATCTATGGTAGGCACTCAGAAGTCCTTAGGATTCCAAGAAGTTTCTATTTCCAACAAGAAAGGGCTACCAACCCTCGGCGTAATGAATGCCTCTTTGACCACCAAATGTCGACACTAATACATCCATGATATTCACGTGCTGAGCACCTAAGTGCCGAAAAGACAGAAAGTCAGCGTAAAGAAAAAGAAGAAAATAAAAGGAACAAGAAATAGGAGAAAAGAACATCAGAATCTCACAACAGCATGATAACATATAATATCAAAAAATAATACATATAGCTACTTTAATATATGTAGTACTTTAGAGTTACTAATCAGAGTGCTATCATCAGCTTGGACAGTTATGATACCCTATTCTTACAATTGCTAATATATATATATATATACACATAAAGTAATGTAGTGGAAATAAATACTATGGTATGCAGTCAGCCACTTTCCAGGAGCTCCAATGAACATCAACGAAAACCTGCTTTCCTCAGATTTCTTGGAAGAGCACCCATGAAGATAAGAGAAAAATAAAACCATGGGTCAGACAAAAGTTTGGTGTGAGGAACTCAAGAAATATGTATGACATATAATAGCACCTTTTGAGACCAACTGGATCACCAGATTTGGTTTTCCCCTTAAAAAAGCCAATCGTCTAATAGTTACATATTCGATATAATAGATAATATCTAAGGTGTAGAATATAAGTAAGGAAAATAGCTATGGTGCGTGAAGTGTACACCACAACAATAATATTTATACAATCAAAACCGCTAAGGCATGTTCGCCTAATTGTGTATGGTTTCCATATAGGTCTCCTCGGGTCAAAGCCGACCTTGATCTACTACACAAGGATCATAGATATTCTTCCGAAGCAGTGTACATCGTGAATGTACCATAGGAAAAACATAGCTAGCCCCTACCTAGTGAGACTGAGTGCATCGCTCCCGCATGCATATCTGTAAGTATCTCTAGAATGGAGTCACATGTACCCTCCTCGGTTCACTAAACCCTCTGGCTATGAATCCTATCTTTGGTTTTTGTCATTACAGATGGTGAAGTCACAATCAACATCATATCACACGAGTGCTCATCACTCGAATAGAACGTGAAACCCCAAATGGATTCCATCATTTCGTACAGATCACGAACCTGTTCGAAAGCATAGAACACGTATATGGTTTTAAAGTGGTTATGGTTTCGAGTCATCTCATATAAGTACACCCTAGGGGCGAGCATTTGGTTGGTTCGGTTGGTTTGATGATGAAAATTGTTAAACAAACTAAGACCAATAAAAATAAAATCCAAACCAAACCAACCGAATTAAGATTGGTTAGTTTGTTTGGGGTTTGTTTTGTTTGGTTATCCAGTTTAACCAAACTAAAATGATTCACATACTACATTTAGGATATTCAATGTACTTTAAAATAAAACACAAATATATAATTAAAGTATTCTTGTTTAGGATTCTTATGCTTCTTAATAGTAGTTTTGACACATATATGATAAATAAAATTTATTTAGACCACTAAACTAATCTAAAAAAATCATTATAACATTAGTAATTTTGACGAATAATAATAGTTTGGTTAATTTGGGAAACCGATAGCCAAATTGAATTTTTTTATGGACGATTAGAAACCAATCTAGTTTCAAAACCAAACCAAATCGAATGAAATAAACTGGTTTAGTAGGTTTAGTTGGTTTGACAAAGATTTCTCACCCCTAGTACACCACGTGCTTTGTAACATCCCCTACTTGGAGGCCCTAAAACAACGACTACGGATGCTGCAGTCATCCATAGTTATTAATCCTCGACGACCAAATACGGTAATGTTAGATACATTGATATAACAGAAACACATAGATATGGAAAACATTTAAAATCATTAAAAAACCTTCTATTCCATTTCAAATCATTTCAACATTCATTACATAATGCCATATTCGAGAACCACGTTCAAAGAAAATATAATTATTACAACATACGCCAAGAGCGACATATGAAGATGCCCCCTTGGATGGTCAGAGTATATATCTAGGTAACTAAACATCTTTGTCTTTTCAACAATACACAACAAAATCAAAATAGAAAAGAACTTTAAGTAGCTATCATGCCTCATGCACGTCTCCGGAAGCTTATTCGTCCAAAGAGGTACCTATAAAACCTCAACTCTCAAACTACTCAAAGTTAATTGAGCACCCAAGAGTTTAAAGGGAAAACATAAACTTCGAGTCAGACATAAAGCCTAGTATGAATAATAACCTACCACCTCAAACCATTTGGATATCTAATGAGACCATGTCGCTTAGTGGAATGAGTTTTCGCCTCACTAGTATCTTATCCAAAACTTTATAAAAACAATATATTGTGCTCCTACATCCACAATGGTTAAAACATAGCAATTCAAAATATTATGAAGATATGCAAACAAGTAAATCAATTCTAGATTACCCATCCTCATTCATTTTGACTATCTATCTCAGTTATAATTTCTAGGGTCACTATTAACCTATTAGTTTTCATGGGCTTACTAATAACCTGTTTAGAACTTATGGACTCCCTGTCCGGTTACATATTTTTCATGGGATCACTAAGAACCTTTTGGCCCCTGCCAATAACTTCATTATTTCATGAGTTCTCCTTGAACCAATTGGTATCTCCAATAAATTCCCTCTTATCATAGTTTTCATGGGTTGACTATGAACCTATTGACTTCTGTCAATAACTTAATCTAGATATAGTTTTCATGGGTTCACTACAAACCTATTGGCCCCTGCCAATAACTCTTTCTAATCATAGTTTTCATGAGTTTACTATGAACCAATTGGCCCCTGCCAATAACTCTTCCTAAACATAGTTTTTATGGGTTTTGCTATGAACCTGTCTATCTGACAACTTCTTTAATCGGTATTTAGGCATCCTATATTCTGGTCTACCTAATCTCCTGGATGAAATTCTACTCATACAGGAGTTAACTCAATTTATATTCACTACTGGGTGAACCTGGCTGGTTATTCTGCCCTTTCCTCAAAATACAGTTATGGGTCCATTATAATGTGCATATATATATATATATATATATATATATTAGAAGAAGCAAACATAATAACATAATAACACCAACATCTATGGTTTAATATCCTTGAAATCATTTTCATATGAAACATGGTTAATCACTTTAACCTATTATTTTATCAAGGAAAGCTTCTTCAAAAACTCAATACTTAAAAGCCATTTTATAACTCCTTTACTTTTGCCATGGGTTTTCCTTTAAAAATGAGATTGGGTTCTTTGTTTTGAAAACTAAGGCTTTCGAAACTTTAAACCTTTATTTTCAAAACCATTGGATAACCTCCTTCGAAAGCATTTAAATCTTCTTTTCAAAACACTAAGCATATGCCTTTCAAAACACTTTAAAACATCTCTATCGAAACCCTCAAAACATACTTTTTGAAAGTATTAAAGCATTACTTATTACCTCTTAGAAGCATAGTTTCAAAACCATTGAAAGTACCCCTTTCAAAACCATTGGGTTTATCTTTAAAAATATCTTTTGGGTTAAAGTGAATATAAATGAAAGTACCCCTTTCGAAACCATTAACTTTCATATGAAAGAGTTTGGGGAAAACTGATGACTTCGGAACCATCCTTTCGAAAGCTTAAATCATTAAAATAAAAAAATTGGAAGGATAGCTTCGAAACCCCTTTCGAAGCAATTGTCTTTGAAACCATTAAACCCTTTAAAAAGCTATACGAAGCAACTTAATATATTTAAATAACAAAAGCTACCTTTCGAAAGCATTAATGACTTCAATACATTCGAAAGGTATAAGGTCGGCAGCAGGGTTTCGATTGGGTTGAAACTACCCTTTTGAAAGTTTTGATTTAAAAACAAGGCAACTCTTTCGAAAGCTTCACTTTAAACAAAAGGAGGCAGTGTATTCGAAAGAAACTTCTTCAAGAGCTACATTGAAGGGGTTTCGACCTCTTTGAAACCATTCTTTTGAAAACAAGGCAAGCACATATCCTTTGAGAATAAAACAAAGGCTTAGACCCCTTCGATAGCATTGGTTTCGACACTATGCCTTCCGCCTTTCTCCAATCCACTATGTACCAACAAATTAATACCTTGTGTATTGGTTTCGGCTTGGTTGTTTTCGACTTGGTTGAGGCTGAAGCATAGGGTCGAAAGGTTGCTTCTAAAAGTGGCGGAACATAATTTCTTGGTAAAGACTGTTTTAATGCCTTTTTAAGTAATCGCTTTTTAACTAACCTACCCATTTGTAAACATTTAATTGGTTGCCATAAACTTTTCAAATTATTTCTTAAAAACTGTCGCAATTATTTCAGATCTGGATAAGAATTAATTTAGCAAATAAGCCTTTTCATTATGCAAAACAAATAAAACATTTAAGTCCTTCATCTAAAATAATTTAATTTCCATAATAAATTACTCAAGAAAAATCCCAAAAAATCATAGAAATTCACTTTTAATATGTTATCTAACATATAGAAATTTCAAACCCAAATTCCTTGATATAATAACCAAAATAATTTTAAACCCAATTTATTCATTTCTTCCTTAAAATATTCATAATATATTTTCCATAGCTTTGAAAATTATAGAAAATTAAAACCATCTCCAAAATAATGTTTTTCATAACATATAAATTCCTCATGGAATTCGAAATAAAAAAATAAACGATTTTAGTCTTAAAACCGTTTAAAAAAACTATCAAACAAACTTGTTTGAATATATCATATCATGAAATCCATGCATATCATCATCAAAAATCATCATAATGGATTTAAACTTAAACCCGAAATCAAATGATCATTAAAAACAAAAATAGAGATGGTTTTGATTATTATTCACCTTGAGTAGAATAAGAAATTTGAGATTTGATCCTTGATTAATTCCCCTAGCTTGATTGCTTAGCTTTAATTTGATTTTCCCCTTTTCTTCCCTAGGTAATGGCCGGCTTTTCTTTTCTCTTGTTTATGTTTTTGTGTTTTGTAAAAATGAACGTGAATAGAAAGTGGAAACGAGATTATAAGGGTAATGGTGCGGCAATTACCTTATAATACCCTTGCGTTTACTTTTTTGCTTTAAACGTTGGCACATTTGGTGTGCTATAAATAGGACTATCTATGACAACTCACTTATCTCTTATCAAGGTATAATATCTAGGATTCATAAAGAAATCACTCCCACTTTTGATGTAGATTCATACCATGGACCAAATAATAGCTATATTAGATCCATTAAAAACAATTTTACCATCATTGGCATTTAATGTGAGAAATATAAACTGGATTTGCATAGCACTATCATTTTATCTCCTAACTATCTTTGGTCTAAGAAGATGCACAAATCAACATATAAACAACTCATGCCATCTAGGACTAACACAAATGGTTTAAATATAAGAAAATTGAAGATCGATTTTGAACATGCACTCAGAGACTATGTAGAGGACCATCAAATATTATTTTTTCTACAGGAAAGGAAATACTTAGGAGTTAGACAAGTACTACCATTATTCTCATTCCTAAGACTGCTAATCAGTAAGTTTTCCTAGAAGCGTCTACCCCGTTAGTCTTTATAACTTGTTATGGATAGTGTCCTCTTGACCCAAGAACTAACCTCTTAAATTAATAGAAAGACTTTGGATCTAACATCATCATTAAACTTGACATGGACAAGGAAAATGATAGAATATATGGGTTTCTTATTATTGAGACTTTAAGAGCCTTTGATTTCTCTGAAACCTCTATAGATATGATATGACATATTCTTATTGTTACTTAATACTCATCAATGATAACCCCATGGATACTTCAAACCGGGAAGATGTGTAGGGCAAGGAGACCCCAATACCCTTCACTTTTTATTAGTGTCATGGAGGTCTTCATCCGAGGAATTCACAACCTAGTTTCCTTTGATCTAATTAGGAATTTTCACATTACTAGTGGTTGTCCACTCATTTCATCAATGTCCTTTGTAGATGGAATTCTCATTTTCACTCATGGATCAACATGCTTCCTAAATAACCTCATGAACTTCGCTTCTAAATATGAAATTTCATCATGTTAGAAAGCCAACAAAGATAAAAGTTGTCTTGTAATTTCCAATTTTGCTAATACGTCACAAAAAACTCAATTTCTAAGAGAACGGGCTTTCATATTAAACTTTATCCATAACCTACTCATGGTCAAACTCTATAGAGGGAGAAAGAAAAATGAACTCCATCATCTGAGAGGGAAAGCCACGAATCAGTAAGTGGAGCTCCTCATTCATCTCTCATAGAGGATGGCTCATTCTTAACAAATCAATGGTATACTCCTATGTTCTTACATATTCATAGCCATCACACTCATCAACTCATTCTTCCATGGATTCTCAAATATTTGTGCCGCATTCTTTTAGAACACAACCGATAATATCGAAAATCATCACTAGGTATCCTAGGATAAAATTTGCTGACAAATTTAAAAGGGGGACTGGGTATTCGTTCACTATTGATATATGTCAAGACTACTACCTAGAACTATAAGTTAATTTTTTTGCAAATAACTCGCTTTGGGCCAACTTCCTTTCCTTTAAATATAGACTGTTAGTAGATCACAACTTTTCGGGTTCCCTTGCATACTCCAACGAAACATGGAAATGGATGCGAAAATGCAAACTTTTTTTGATGAAATTACCCACTCCGGACAAGACAATCAATGGTTTAATGGGAGTTTCATGATTAAAGATGCATGGAAAACCACTTAGGAGAAACACAACCCACATCAACACTTTACAATCATTTGGAATAAACAATCCTCCCAAAATATCCATTTTTACATGAATCCTTTTATGATGGCCTTACATTGGAAAACAACATCCAAAAACTAAGGGCCTGTTTGATTTGAAAACAAAATTTTGAGTTTTTCATTTTCAATATGTATTCAAAAAGGTATGGAATAGAAGGACAGCGTGGAAAGGAGTGGAGGGCGTGGGAGGATGTGGACGATGTGGGGAGGGAAAAAAGAAGTGGAAGGGAACGCCGGGAAACATAAAATCATTTTCAATTTAATATGTTAAAATCATTTTCGTATTGATCATTTTTTAAAATACAATACATTTTATCATACAAAAATCCAAAATCAAAAATTACAAACCAAACGGGCCCTAAGCATTTCATTAGCATCTTGGTGTAGATTCTGCTCCACGGGTAGCAATAAAACTAAGCTTCGTTTATTTGGTCATAATGACATTACTAAGACCGTTTGGACTTATTTTGAAGACCTAATGGGTCTTACCTAGACTAGTAGTTCTTTTAACATGCTTTTACTTTTCTTATGGTCCTATGCATGGGGGGAAATGATGCTGCACTTATTATCCAGAATCATTCCATGTTTCGTTTGTTTGTACATTTGGAATGCTAATAAATTTGTCTATGATATTTCACTCATTACTTGTCAAGACATAATCTCAAAGTTTCATAAAAAAATCAAACTCACTTTTACTGCATACCCCTATCATGGTCCACAAAATGGTTATATCAAATCTTTAAATCATGACTTTCTTATTTTTGATTCTTGATACGCAAATTGTGAACTGGTATTATCTTTAAATCAGGTTTCTTAGGTGGTGGTGCATCGGGATATTATAACCAGTTCTTGCATTAAAAAATGATTGGAGGAGAACACTAAAGATGAGAAAGATTTTTCAAGGTTAAATAACTGGAGAAAGCAATCGACACAACGTCTCAAATTTCAAGTCGATATCTCTTGCTTTTTCATTTTATTCTATAAAGAATGCTCACAAACCAATGTATTGTAGAATAAAATAGCCTATGATTTTTGTTTGATGATAATAAACATATATATGTTCGTTTAAATGTATTTGTTATTGTACTATTTTATTTTTCACATAATTAAATAAATATTTGTTGAATAAAATAAATAACTCAGAATTCATATATTCAAATAAATATTTTATTACAAATTCAAATAGTAAAAATTTGAGCTCTCACTACATTTATACATTTTCAATTGTAACACAACTTCGATTACAACACATTTTCACTTTACAGTTTTTCATACATAATTCATCTCACTACATATTCACTCTCACTCGTATTTGATCTTCAACTCTGTTCCAGCCTGTATCCAGCATCTGAACTATCTGCAAAATAAACATTGACGCGGCAAAATTGAAAAAGAAAATATTTTGCAGTGCTCAATAAAGTGTGTGTTTTGAAAATATTATTTGCCTCAGTTATTTGGGTTGTTCGTCATCATTTTGTTTTAATTCATCTTACTCGAACAACTTGTGACATGCACAGTGTATCACTGTACATGCCACAAGGTCGTGCACACCGATATACGCTTGCTCATTAAAATTGCAGAGACAAGTGGGCACAAGGTCAAACCCAAGCCGAGGCTGGATTCAACACAGGTACAATCCAAAATACAAAACAAAATTTAGTTCAGAAAGCAACAAAGTGAACCCAGATCAGAAGCAACGGTGCAGACTCAACCAATAAGGAACCTTAGACCAGTCATCATCGACATGACCACCAGATCACTCTAACATGCTCACAAATAGACAAGACTAGAAGAACAAAGGTATGAACACAAATGCAAACATTTAGGCATGACTGCAATGAACACATTGAAGCTGCAGCAGTAACATATACACATGTATACATATATGCATATATATATATATAAATATGTATATATGTATACACATATATCAGTTCAGAGAATCACACAAACATGAAAACATGGAACCAGAATGAAATGACTCAAAGCATTAGGTAGTTTAACTCGAAGCAACTCAGGAACCACACAATGCAACACAAAACCAGATAGTGATATGTATGCAACAACAAGTTACAATAAAATGGTCACTACATTCAGAGAATACATTTCAATACATGGAAACTCAATGAAATGATAGTGAAGCAACAAAAGCAACACAATGGTCGAGTTACAGAAACATCAAGCAAGATACAACATGAACATAGTTCATCATCATTGGACAACCAACAAACAACAAAGCATATAAAAGAAGAAAATCGAACATGATCAGTAATAGTTCAAACAAGTCAAGGAGGAGTTTCAAAAAGTAATGGCCAACATAAAACATCATTAAATTGTTCAAAAAACGATTATTGCCAGCAAAAGATGGAAGCGAATGATGAACAGGTCGTAGGAGAAATAAATGGAGCAAAATTCAAATTCATAGAGTAACAAGTACGAAGTGAATAAACCAAAATTCGTCAAGTCCAGATTATTGTAAAATTCAAAATGCCGAAGTCATAGGAGGACGAAACGGAACTGACTCCAAGCAATTCAAGCAAATTCAACAATGAAAAAGTCAGAGATCACAATGTTCATTCGATCAAAAGTCAACGTAAGTGCCAAAATCACGAAAGATTCAAACTCAAATATACGAAAATATAGGGGTTTCGTTCCCTATTAATTAAACCCAAAAGTCATCATCACCATTCACTCGAGTTCAAGCAAAATCAGAGAGCAAGCCTTGAAATAAATCACGAACCAATCCAGAACTCGAATCAAGTCGACAATAATCAAAATTGAAAAAGGGGCAAAATCACATACCAATTTCTTACCAGTCGAGCTCGACATAATTGGAGCAGCCGCAAGCTAACAAAGCCAAGGAAGTCGATTAATGAAGCCAATCAATGCAATAGCATACTTCAATCGATCAATATCACAAGCGGCGCCTCAATTTGAAAACTCTAATTTTTGAAGAGAAGCAAAAGGGAGCTGCCATGAAAATAAGAAAAGGGAGAATGTGTTATCTTGTTTTAATTGGGCCGATATAATATTTGCTTTGGGCTTTAAAGTTAATTAGGGTTTTATTTGTTTCTATTGTTTTTATTTAAAGTCAAACTCTACGTTTATGAACTATGGTTTTGTAGTTAGAGAATTCGCAACTTAGTGGCTGAGTTGTGGCAGGGTTTTGAGCTTAGAGTTAGGTTAATCAAGTTAACGGGTGTCGCGAGTTTATGTGTTTTGTAAGCGTCTGATTACTTAATTTCTAGTAGAAACCTTGGGAGCAGCACGTAGGCAGGTTATTGCCGAAGTTGGGTAAATCTGTGTGTGATCTCTACTGCATTACTTTCTGTGTTTATTTTTATTTCCGCATTAATTTTTAGTACACCCTATTCACCCCCCCCCCCCCCGCCCCCACTAGGGTGAAATCGATCCTACAAGTGGTATTGGAGCTAGAAACAAAAACCATTTTTTCTGTTTTAAAATTTTGATTTTTTTTTAAATGGCTTATTTTAATAATGCTTTTGCTGAGGGTCGATCCATAGCTAGACCACCCATGTTCAATGGTGAATATGCATATTGGAAAAATAGAATGAATTTTTTTTTGAAAATCTTAAATGCTTGGAATATTGTTGAAACAGGATATTAGACGCCAACAGTAATGGTAGATAATCAAGAAGTTGAAAAACCTATGGAACAATGGACAGATCTTGAAAATAAACTGCAAACTGCTAACACCAAAGCTATGAACTATATTATTTTCTCATTAGATCAAATTGAATTTAACCATATCTCACATTGTTTAACTACGCAGGAAATCTAGCACACGTTTGAAGTGACTCATGAAGGAATCTCCCAATTCAAAGAAACTTGCCTTGCCATGTTTAGTAGCGAGTACGATGAAGATAATGATGAAAGCACTGGTAGTGAGAATGAAAAAGCAAATCTGTGCTTTTTAGGAGAAACAAGTGACAGCAATGAAGACGAGCCAAGCGAAGTGTGTTGGCAGGCTAAGGAACAACAAGAGTGGTACCTGGATTCTGGCTATTCTAGGAATAAGGCGGGCGACAAATCAAAGTTCCTTATCCTAGAGAAGTACAAAGGTGGCAGAGTCACAATGGACAACAACGATAAATGTAAAATTATTAGTAAAGGTAAAGTAGGTAACGATACATTTACTCTAAACGATGTATTATATGTTGAAAATCTACACCATAATCTAATTTCAATCAGCCAGTTATGTGATAAGGGAATGAATGTTGTTTTTGATTCTGACTTGTGCAAAATTGTTGACCAATCATCATAAGAAACATTATTTTCAGGTAAGAGAAAAAGTAATATATACTCTCTATCTTTTGATGATCTCACTCTTTCAAAATGTTTGGTAGCTAAGGATGTGGAGTAAACTTATGGCATAGACGATTAGGACATGCTAGCATGAATCCGTTAAACAAATTAAAAAGAAAAGATTTGGTAAGAGGTTTGCCGTAACATGATTTCAAAACAGAAACTCTATGTAAAGCATGTACTATATGAAAACTTAAAAAATCATCATTTCATGCCAAGAACACTGTAAGAACTTCTAGAGTCCTTGAACTAGTTCATATGGATTTGTTTGGACCTAACGATATTGCAAGTTTAGGTGGTAAGAAATATTGTTTTGTATTGGTTGATGATTACTCTAGATACACGTGGGTATACTTTTTAGCTAAAAAATCAGAAACTTTCTCTCACTTCACTAAATTCACAAAATTAGTTCAAAATGAGAAAGGAGTTTCTATTATTTCGCTAAGAAGTGATCATGGTGGAGAATTTGAAAATTATGAATTTGAAAATTTTTGTGATGAAAATGGATTTAAACATGAATTCTCTGCCCCACGTATTCCACAACAAAATGGAGTAGTCGAGAGAAAGAATCGAACCTTACAAGAGTTGGCTAGATCTATGATAAATGAGTATGAACTACCTTTGTTCTTTTGGGCAGAGGCAGTAAATACAGCTTGTTATGTAATGAATGAATTCATGATTAGGTCGATCCTTAAGAAAACACCATATGAACTATGGTTCAACAAAAAGCCAAACATTGCATATTTCAAAGTTTTTGGCTATCCGTGTTTTATTCTCAATACAGGTGATCAACTGGGAAAATTTGAACCAAAAGCTGACGAAGGCATGTTCATAGGATACTCGTCCAAAAGCAAAGCTTATAGAATATACAACAAAAGGACGAGAACAATTATGGAGTCAATCAATGTGAAATTTGATGAAGGCATTGATGATCAAAGCAAGGAAACAATCAAAAGCAATGTTGAAGAGGAGAACGAAAAAGTTGAAAGTGAAAATTCAAAAGAAACTACAACCGCGAAAGAAGTCCAAAGAAATCTGGAAGCGGAGAAATTGAAATTTAAAGCAGTTCATCCTCCAGAATTGGTAATAGGTAATCCTACCACAGGTATTCAAACTCGTTCCTCCTTTAGAAATTTATGTGATTTGTGTCTATATAGTGGATTTATTTCTAAAATTGAACCCAAAGACATAGATACAGCTCTAAATGATGAGAGTTGGCTTATGGCTATGCAAGAAGAGTTAAATCAATTTGAACGAAATGATGTTTAGACTCTAGCACCTAGACCTAATGATTATCCAATTGTAGGAACCAAATGGATTTTTAAAAATAAATTTGATGAATCTGGAAATATGATTAGGAATAAAGCTATGTTAGTTGCTAAAGGTTATAATCAAATTGAAGGATTGATTTTGATGAAACTTTTGCACCGGTAGCAAGACTAGAATCCATTAGAATCTTGTTAGCTTTTGCTTGTTATAAAGGATTTAAACTAAGACAAATGGATATTAAAAGTGTTTTTCTTAATGGAATTTTGAAAAAAGATGTATTTGTTGAACAACCTGAAGGTTTGAAGGTCATGAATACCCTAACCATGTATATAAACTTAAGAAAGCACTATATGGATTAAAACAAGCCCCAAGGGCTTGGTATGAATGTCTTTGTGATGAATGCAGAATATGGATCTTAAGGCTAGAATGAACACTAGAGGGGGGGTGAATAGTGTTTATAAGAAATTACTAAATCTTTTTGAGTTATTATTGATTTGTACACAAATGTATGCAATATTCAAACACATATATAATCACAGAATCAAACACAGATGCAGAAATAAAGTAAATGCAGTAAAGGAAAGAACACACCGGATTTTATACTGGTTTGGAGTTACCCTACATCCAGTCCCGCACAATTAAGTATGGATTTCCTTTCAAAAGCAATTCAACAATTACAACCCTCGGTTTCAAGGCTACGAGGTACACCCTCCAGAATCACAATCCTCTGGGTAGAGATACTTGATTTCCGGGACAATAAGTTCACCCAATTGATTTCCAAGGCTACAATCACACCTTTTCTCGCTTGATTGATTTCCAAGGCTACAATCACACCTTTTCTCGCTTGATTGATTTCCAAGGCTACAATCACACCTTTTCTCGCTATATAGATTACAAAGAAGCCTATAACTCTGAATAGCACTGGGATCTTGTTGAGATAGTGATAGAGAATCAAACCAGAGATGATCTAGTTAGATTCAATGTTGATTTTGGAAGAGTGATGATAGGATTTTGAATAAGAAAATGTGGAAGAAGAAGAGAAGTGAAAAACCAGAAAATCTGATATAAAATTCATTGAAACCAACCCCTATTTATAGAAGAACAGCATCCATGTCCATTCGTGAAAGGTTATGGCGAATAGACACTTCTTTTGAAATTCAAATTTTTGAATCTAACTGTCACTATGTCGACATGGGGTACTAGGGCATGTCGACATCCCAAAGCATTTTTTGAAGATTTGATTTTCTTTGAAAATAACCTTTATCTTATATTAAAAACTATTTAAACTTTATAAATATACTTGACTATAGATAAAATACATAGATTAATATAGAGAATAATATATATATAATTTTACTATAATTTTATATTTAAATCTAAGTATAAATATATTATAATTAAAAGATAGTTAAAACAAACGAAGTTTAAAACAAGAGTTTATTAAAATCAAAAACAAAGAATATTTAAGGCTAAACCATCTTTTTGAAAATCATTTGAAAAGATAATTTTTAAGGCTAAAACATTTTTAAAAGCAGTTTTGAAAATCATTATGAAGTAGTTTTGAAAATCATTTTGAAGTAGTTTTGCAAGCTTCTTCCTGCAGAATATCTCATCATATCAGGACTCGAGAACTTGTACAAAACCAGGATGTTCGTGGGTTTGTAAGCCACTTGTCGTAGGTTTGTAAGCTAATTGTCGTGGGTTTGTAAGCCACTAAAAAGGTAGAAATGGGTTCCATCCCAAAAGAAAAATGGAGTGAAGATTTCAGTGCTATTATGATGTTTTAACATAATTCTAGACTCAATACTTATCTTGAAATCTTGAACTCTTGATAATCTTGATATTCTTGATACTCATGAGTCTTCAATCTTGATATCTTGAATCTCTATACTATACAGTCTTCATTCTTGGTACCTGCATGGTTAAATCCTGCATATACATATATATCTAAATTATAATGTTAGTATTTATATTTTATAATCTTATTCTAAGGTTGTTGTCATCAAAACCATCAACTCATGGACTAACAATCTCCCCCTTTTTGATGATGACAACCGTTGTTTATAAAATATTACTTCTATCCTAATAACTCCCCCTAAAACTGATAACTCCCCCTTAATCTATGCCAAACTCTCCTATTTTATATTTCTCCCCCTTTGTCATCAACAAAAACAAACTAACTCCAAACTATATAACTCCCCCTCAATCTTGTACTTAAGTACCTGCATTAAACTATATAATAGAGTATATAATAGATAGATTAAGAAATAACTATACTTATAGACATGATATTCAATTAATATATCAATGTATATTTATACATTCATCAATCCACACCAAGTGTCAATCAAACCAATCAAAACACACAATTTCAATCAAAGAAATCAAATCAAACAAAGCAAACAAACCAACATCAAACGTTTCGAGGAACTTCCACCCATCCTTCTCCGAAAATAGGGTCTGCTTTGATGGCATCCCAATTTTCATTGTCATTTGTGAGAGAGACAGGAGGATGTGCTTCGTTATCATCCTTGTGCAGTGAAGAAATCATCCATCGCATTGCACCGAAATGCCTTTCTTGCTCCTTGATCATCTGCATTTGACTCAACACTAAGTGTCGCTGGTTACGAAGAATGAACGAAAGAATATTCTTGAACGAATTAAGAGTCTCTTCAAGATTCTCGGTTAAATTGTGAATAGGATTTGCCATTTTTGAATTTGTGAGAAGAATAAGAGATAAAGAGGATAGAAAATAGTATTGAGTGAATAATTCTAGAAGAAATAGGTATTTATAGGTGTAGGAATTCGTTTGAAATGAATAGACATAGGGTAGTTATTCAAATTTGAAATGAAATGTCATTTCTGACCAGTACATGTCGACATGGTTAAGGGGGGATGTCGACATGGTCCAGTGAATTTTGATGACCTTTTTTGATTTTGTGAATAATTGTGTGTGTATATATATATATTTATATAATATACTAACATTTATTCATGAGATAAGATAAGCTAGATAACAGAAAAGGAAATCAATTTCATTGTATAATAGGATAATACAATGATTAACCATAAAGAACTACATAAACATTCAAACTAAAGCAAACTAGAGTAATACATCATGAAATGAAAAGATACAACTAGTTAGAGGATGATGAAGATGAAGATAATCCAAGTTTCTTGATGACTTTGGAGAAAAACTTGGTCAACTTGGATGACATTTTGTCCAACTTCTTACTAACGGATCTTTTAAGAACCCGTTGATTCTCAACAATAATCTTTTGGATTTTGAGAAGGGTTTTGTTGGTAGGATTGGAGGGATATTCAATACTTTCTAGGGATGTTTCATCTTCTTCTTCTTCTATTTCCATTTCATCCCCTTCTTCTTCTTCTTCCTCTTCCTCCTCTTCAATTTCTTCATGAGCCAAACGCTCTTCCTTTTCGGCAAGAGTCTCATAAGGTTGAAAAACATATGGGATTTTCATGAGAGAAATGTTTGAGATATTAAAAACTTTTCTTGAAATAAATTCTTCTCCTTTGAAATTTACTCCAAAATAGTTGAAAATCCGAGTAAGGTAAATTCCATGATATAAAGTGTTTTCTCCCATTTCAAAATTTTTAGGACGAAGTTCATCCAAAATGACTTGCGCCCAATTGATATCATAATTTCCAAAGATAGCAAAAAGTGCTTTGCACACTTTTGAAGTAGGATTGTTAAAATTTCCCGATCTTGGGGTCAAAGTATGTAGTAAAAGAAGATTGACAATTCTTGCTTTAGGACGAAAGTTTCGGTTTTTAAATTCAAAGTTTTCATCTCCTTCAAAAATATGATGAAATGTCTCACGATCGTGTTCATCGATTTGAAAACTAGAAAGATCCATTCCCGTGCTTTTGCAATTGAGAATGGTACCCAAAAGATCACAATTCAAAACAATTTTAGTGCCTTTGACACTACTCCAAATTTCATTATCATTTCCTTCATAAAATTCTCGATTGAGATTTGCATAGAAAATTTTAACAAGATTTGGGTAACAAACAAAATCATTTTGAGAAGAATCAACAAGACTAAGAATTTGATTGTTTGCAAAAAGAGTATCAATAAGAAGCAAAATCTTGAAAAATAGCAAACTTTCCGGGATGGACTTTTCCATAGTTAGCATAATTGATGTATTCTTTTATTGCCTCCGGATTATTGAGGAGTTGCTCTTTCAAGTTTCTGGAAAGTCTCATGGTGGAGGGGTTGCTTGAAGAAGCCATTAAAGTAGAAAGTAGAGAGCTTGGAGTTTTGAAGAGAGAGTTTGAATTTGAAAATGAAAGTGAAAAGTTGTGATAAAAGATAGTGAATAAATAGATTTTTGAAAGACATGTTCTCTGGTCAAAAGATGCCTTTTCATAGTATTGAATGAAATGAAAAGGTGGAGGGAAATTTAAGCATTTGAATTCAAATTTTGAATTTCAAAATTTGTACCCATGTCGACATCATGGTAGGGACCATGTCGACATGTGCTTGTGAATTTCTATGATTTATTTTTCCTAAGTATTCTAATATATATATACTTATTATTTTAATGTCTATATATATATATATCTGAAATATTATTAGAATTATAGTATATTTCAAAAAATATTATTATATTATTAAAAAATAATAATATTATTATAATAAAATTATAATTATAATAAAATAATATAAAAAAAATTAAAATTCAATCAACACACCAATTCAAAATCAATCAATCAAGCAATCAATCATCTAATTCTAAGCATGCAATTTCAATCAATTGTAATGTAAATGTGTACCTTTTTCTGAGTCTGTTTCCTTGAATTCGTTGAAGTCGTGAACTGCCGTGAAACACAAATTTGAGTTATCTGTCTTTTGATCATCATCGCTTGAGGACGAGTCTGAGTCATCTAGAGTAGCAGTAAATGCATGCTTCTGTTTCTTTACTGAATCATTGTTTATAGGAGGATTCTGCCTTTCTAGATACGGACAGTCTCTTTTGATATGGCCTGGTTCATCACAGTTGAAACATTTGACATTGTTTTGTACTGCATTCTAATTTCCAGAATTCTTATAGTTGTTTCTCTTGAGATTATTCATTTTTCTGTATTTCAGGAATTTCCGAAAATTTCTGGTCATAAATGCTATCTCTTCATCATTATCACTGTTTGAGTCTGATCTGTCGGTTAATACATTGAATGCCATTGATTTCTTTTCAGATGCTTTGCTTTCTCTCCTCCCGATCATTTGGACTTCAAACGACATTAGATTTCCAATCAATTCTTCTATCTTTAAGGTACTGATATCATTTGCCTCTTCAATTGCAAGTGTCTTTTAATCCCATTCTGGAGTGAGAGAATTTAAAATTTTTCTGACTTGATCTTCTTCCGAAAATTCCTTTCCCAAGGATATTAAAGAATGCACAATATCCTAAAATCGACTATACATATCTGAAATAGACTCATTAGTATTCATTTTAAATAATTGAAACAGATTTGTGAGCATGAAAATTTTGGTATGTTTAACTTTGCTTGTTCCTTCATGAGTAACTTGCAAAGTTTTCCAGATTTCATATGCAGACTTACAAACTGACACTCTATTAAATTCATTCCTATCAAGTGAACAAAACAGAATATTCATTGCTTTAGAATTATTTTGTGCAACAGTCTTTTGCTCAGTGGTCCACTGTGCAAAGTCAGTTGTGGGTTCAGAATATTCATTCTATGTGATATTCCAAGTGTCTAATCCTACAGATTGTAAATATATTTTCATCCTACATGCTCAATATGCATAGTTACTGCCATTAAAAAGTGGTGGTCTGACAGTGGACTGACCTTCTACAAATGAACTAGTGTTAGAAACAGTACCAGTGTTGGTAGCCATTTAGAAAACTTTTCAAAATTCAGATTATGAAACTTTTGAAAACCTTGCTCTGATACCAAATGTGAGGAATGCGGAATATGGATCTTAAGGCTAGAATGAACACTAGAGGGGGGGGTGAATAGTGTATATAAGAAATTACTAAATCTTTTTGAGTTATTGTTGATTTGTACACAAATGTATGCAATATTCAGACACAGTTATAATCACAGAATCAAACACAGATGCAAAAATAAAGTAAATGCAGTAAAGGAAAGAACACGCCGGATTTTATACTGGTTCGGAGTTACCCTACATCCAGTCCCGCACAACTAAGTACGGATTTCCTTTCAAAAGCAATTCAACAATTACAACCCTCGGTTTCAAGGCTATGAGGTACACCCTCCAGAATCACAATCCTCTGGGTAGAGATACTTGATTTCCGGGGCAACAAGTTCACCCAATTGATTTCCAAGGCTACAATCACACCTTTTCTCGCTTGATTGATTTCCAAGGCTACAATCACACCTTTTCTCGCTAGGTAGATTACAAAGAAGCCTATAACTCTGAATAGCACTGGGATCTTGTTGAGATAGTGATAGAGAATCAAACCAGAGATGATCTAGTTAGATTCAATGTTGATTTCGGCAGAGTGATGATAGGATTTTGAATAAGAAAATGTGGAAGAAGAAGAGAAGTGAAAAACCAGAAAATCTGATATAAAATTCGTTGAAACCAACCCCTATTTATAGAAGAACAACAGCCATGTCCATTCGTGAAAGGTTATGGCGAATAGACACTTCTTTTGAAATTCAAATTTTTGAATCTAACTGTCACTATGTCGACATGGGGTACTAGGGCATGTCGACATCCCAAAGCATTTTTTGAAGATTTGATTTTCTTTGAAAATAACCTTTATCTTATATTAAAAACTATTTAAACTTTATAAATATACTTGACTATAGATAAATTACATAGATAAATATAGAGAATAATATATATAAAATTTTACTATAATTTTATATTCAAATCTAAGTATAAATATATTATAATTAAAAGATAGTTAAAACAAACGAAGTTTAAAACAAGAGTTTATTAAAAACAAAAACAAAGAATATTTAAGGCTAAACCATCTTTTTGAAAATCATTTGAAAAGATAATTTTTAAGGCTAAAAAATTTTTAAAAGAAGTTTTGAAAATCATTCTGAAGTAGTTTTGAAAATCATTTTGAAGTAGTTTTGCAAGCTTCTTCCTGCAGAATATCTCATCACATCAGGACTCGAGAACTTGTACAAAACCAGGATGTTCGTGGGTTTGTAAGCCACTTGTCGTAGGTTTGTAAGCTACTTGTCGTGGGTTTGTAAGCCACTAAAAAGGTAGAAATGGGTTCCATCCCAAAAGAAAAATGGAGTGAAGATTACAGTGCTATTATGAAGTTTTAACATAATTCTAGACTCAATACTTATCTTGAAATATTGAACTCTTGATAATCTTGATATTCTTGATACTCATGAGTCTTCAATCTTGATATCTTGAATCTCTATATTGTACAGTCTTTATTCTTGGTACTTGCATGGTTAAATCCTGCATTTACATGTATATATAAACTATAATGTTAGTATTTATATTTTATAATCTTATTCTAAGGTTGTTGTCATCAAAACCATCAACTCATGGACTAACAGTCTTAGCAACTATCTCTTTGAAAATGGGTTCAAAAAGGGCTGTGTAGACACCACATTATTTCTATTGCACGAAAATGATGATCTTTTGATTGTTCAAATATATGTTGATGACATTATTTATGATGCCACTAACAACCTGTCGTATGAGAAATTTGAAAAAGTCATGCAAGAAAAGTTTGAAATGAGCTTGGTAGGAGAGTTGAAATTCTTTTTAGGATTTCAAATCAAACAAAGCGATAAAGGTACGTTCATCTCTCAAACGAAATATATCATAGAACTTGTCAACAAATTTGGATTGAAAGATGCTAAACCTACAAAATTTCCTATGAGCACAATAATTAAACTTGACAAGGATGAAAAGGATAAGGTAGTTGATCAAAAGAAATATCGAGATATGATTGGATCAATTCTTTATCTTACTGCTTCTAGACCTGACATTATGTTCGCTGTTTGTTTATGTACACGGGTTCAATCAAATCCAAAAGAATCCCATTTAAAAGCTGTAAAAAGGATTATAAGATATTTGTTGCACACCCCACGGTTTGGTCTACGGTATCCAACTAACGATAACTTTGAGTTAAAAGGGTATTCAGATGCGGATTAAGCTGATAGTCTAGTTAATAGAAAAAGTACTAGTGGAACGTGTTTTATATTGGGACATTCATTAGTTGCATGGTCAAGTCAAAAACAAAATTGTAATGCATTATGTACCACTGAGGCAGAGTATATTGCTCTAAGCGGTTGCTCTGCTCAAATTTTATGATACAAACTTTGCAAGACTATGGTTTAAATTTTAAACGAGTCCCACTTATGTGTGATAGAAAAAGTGCAATTGATCTCACAAATAATCTTGTGCATCATTCTCGCCCAAGCATATAGATGTTAGACATCATTTCATTAGAGATCATATTTCCAAAGAAAATATCTGCATAAATTTCATTTCAACTGATTCTCAATTGGAAGATATTTTTACAAAACCCCTTCCAGAAAATAGTTTTTGTAGACTTTGTCTCAGTAGGCATTTTAGAAATTTGATTTTATATTTTTGGATTTGATCTTAAATGCCTACATTAACTAATCTGATTCCCTATTAATTATAGAAAAGGATAAATAGCGACTGAAAAAAAGTGATGAGTGTTGATATTAATCATACATTTAGTAAATTTCTTTAAAAATTTAAATAAAATTTGTAATAACTTTTGTTGGTAAAAATTCCATGATCATCTCTATACCTATCATATTTCTACGACAATCACTCATCAAAATCCAATATAGTATGTCAAAATGTGGTATTTAAATAGGAAATTATTCATTTTTTTTAATTAATTAGCAATAAAATCATCCAAAAGTACTCACTCTCATTTAAAAGTTCTCACGGTTATGCATGGATGAACTACTTGGAATCTTTGATTATGTGCTTTCATGCTCATTTAAAAGTCCTCACAATTATGCATGTATGGAACACATATCAAAATTGGTTGAAATAGGCGAGTTGATTCTAACCCCATTTAGAAGTCCTCACGCTTATGCGTGGTTAGAAGATGCTTGGAATTCATTTTTTAATAAAAATTGGGAATGCTACTAATCTCATTTAAAAGTCCTAACGGTTAAGCATGGTTAGTAAGTATTGAAATTCCTGTTATAAATATACCACAAATGGACATGACTATATGGTTCTCTATGACGACATCACCCCTTTCACTCTAAAATGGAATATGCGTCTAATAGAGTATTTATGCTTTTTGTTTGACTTTTTATTGAAATTTAATAATTATACTCAATTAGGTATTAATGTTTGTCACTTTATCACTTTTATCTAACACTATTACTCTTTTGCTGATAACAAAAGGGGGAGAGAAGTTAAGATTTTGGCAAATAAGGTTCAAATTTTTATTTGCATATTCCCATCTAGGTTCATTACATTTTTATTGTTTTTTATTTGCATATTTTTTATTATTTTCATGCATATGTGAAGGGGGAGCTTTGTTGTAGGGGGAGGATTCAAATAGGGGGAGCAAAATGAATTCATCAAGACCAAATACATTTAATAAAGTCAAAATCTTAATATATGTTTGTTATCATCAAAAGGGAGAGATTGTAGAATACAATAGCCTACGATTTTTGTTTGATGATAATAAACATATATATATTCGTTTAAATGTATTTGTTATTGTACTATTTTATTTTTCACATAATTAAATAAATATTTGTTGAATAAAATAACTCAGAATTCATATATTCAAACAAATATTTTATTAAAAATTCAAATAGTACAAATTTAAGCTCTCGCTACATTTATGCATTTTCAATTGCAATACAACTTTAATTACAACACATTTTCACTTTACAGTTTTTCATACATAATTCATCTCACTACATATTCACTCTCACTCGTATTTGATCTTCAACTCTGTTCCAGCCTGTATCCAGCATCTGAACTATCTGTATACACAAGACTAGAAGAACAAAGGCATGAACACAAATGCAAACATTCAGGCATGACTGCAATGAACACATTAAAGCTGTAGTAGTAACATATACACATGTAAACATATATGCATATATATATATATGTATGTATATATATGTATGTATGTATGTATACACATATATCAGTTCAAAGAATCACACAAACATGAAAACATGGAACTAGAACCAGACCAGGTAAATGAAATGACTCAAAGCATCAGGTAGTTTAACTCGAAGCAACTCAGGAACCATACAATGCAACACAAAACCAAACAGTGATATGTATGCAACATCAAGTTACAATGCAATGGTCACTACATTCAGAGAATACAGTTCAATACATGGCAACTCAATGAAATGACAGTGAAGCGGCAAAAGCAACACAATAGTCGAGTTACAAAAATATCAAGCAAGATACAACATGAACATAGTTCATCATCATTGGACAACCACAAACAACAAAGCATATAAAAGAAGAAAATCGAACATGATCAGTAGCAGTTCGAACAAGTCAAGGAGGAGTTTCAAAAAGTAATGGTCAGCGTAAACCATCATTAAATTGTTCAAAAAACGATTATTGCCAGCAAGGGATGGAAGCGAATGATGAACAGGTCGTAGGAGAAATAAACGGAGTAAAATTCAAATTCATGGAGTAACAAGTACGAAGTGAACAAATCAAAATTCGTCAAGTCCAGATTATCGTAAAATTCAAAATGCCGAAGTCATAGGAGCACAGAACGGAACCGACTCCAATCAATTCAAACAAATTCAACAATGAACAAGTCAGAGATCATAGTGTTCATTTGATCAAAAATCAATGCAAGTGCCAAAATCACGAAAGATTCAAACTCAAATATACGAAACAAAAATATAGGGGTTTCATTCCCTATAAATTAAACCCAAAAGTCATCATCGGCATTCATTCAAGTTCAAGCAAAATCAGAGAGCAAGCCTTGAAATAAATCACGAACCAATCCAGAACTCGAATCAAGTCGAGCAAAAATCAAAATCGAAAAAGGGGCAAAATCACATACCAATTTCATACTAGTCGAGCTCGACACAATTGAAGCAACCGCAAGCTAACAAAGCCAAGGAAATCGATTGACAAAGCCAATCAACGCAATAGCATACTTCAATCGATCAATATCACAACCAGTGCCTCAATTTGAAAACTCTAATTTTTGAAGAGAAGCAAAAGGGAGCGGCCACGAAAATAAGAAAAGGGAGAACGTGTTATCTTATTTTAATTAGGCTGATATAATATTTGCTTTGGGCTTTAAAGTTAATTAGGGTTTTATTTGTTTTTATTTAAAGTCAAACTCTAGTTTTAAGTTGTTTACGAACTACGTTTTTATAGTTCGAGAATTCGCAACTCGGTGGCTGAGTTATGGCAGGGTTTTAAGCTTAGAGTTGGGTTAATCAAGTTAGCAAGTGTTGCGAGTTTACGTGTTTTGTAAGCGTCTGATTACTTAATTTCTAGTAGAAATCTTGGGGGCAGCACGTAGGCAGGTTATTGTCGTAGCTGGGTAAATCTGTGTGTGATCTCTACTGCATTACTTTCTATGTTCATTTTTATTTCCGCATTAATTTTTAGTACACCCTATTCTCCCCCCCCCTCTAGGTTGAAAACGATCCTACATGTATAATTTTAATTTAGTATCAATAAAGCATGAATAATGCCTAGGGGTTTTTTAGCATAGTGATGATTTTTCCCACTAGGTTAGTCCAATTTTCTTTAGAAAAAAAACTTAATTATAAAATAGATAGTTGAAGAAATTTAAATAATTGTAAAACTATAGATGATAATAAAATGGTGGATTAGAATTAAAGAGAGACATGTTAATATTGGTAGAAACCGCAAACTATAGGGATCTGTGCATAAAATAATGTAAGAAAAATGGCAAGAGATTTAATAATTCCAAAGAGTTCACATGAGAGTTGAAAATTATTCTACCTTGCTATTATTTTATAGAATAGATTTAACAAATCAGTATATCAGTAAACTAAATAAACTAATAGAATAAATTATAAAATTATTAATGTATTATTATTTTGGATTATAAAAAAGTAAAGTGGTATGTTTGAATTTAAAGTAACTTTTAAAAAATATTTTTAAAATTTAGATAAATTTTGCTTTAAATATAATATTTAATTAATTTATATGTATATTAAAGATGTATGAAAAATCTTAAAAAATTAATATGATTGTTTTAGTATTTTCATGTGTTAAACTAATATTTTTATTGTTGTAAAATAATCTAACATAATATTTTCAAGTTAAGTAAGTCACATATTAAATATCATACTTATATAATTTATATTTTTTAAATAGTTATAAATAAATATACGTACTATTTGCTTTTAAATTAGTTTGAAAATAATGTTCAAAATGAAATATATATTTTTTGGCAAGGTGAAATATTTTATTTTAAATTAGTTTGAAAATAATATGTTTTAAAATTTTCAATATATTATATGAAAAATTCAAAAAAGTAGATTTATATGAGAGTTTCAGATATATATATATATATATATATATATATATAAGATAGTAAAGGAGAATAATATTTGTTTTTGATTTACTAAAATTGTGAGAGACTTAATGACAAAATAATCAAGAAAATTATGAAGAATTTATAGGAGGGACTTAGGAAGAAAAGAGTATTTTCTTATTCTGTTAATTTATCTAACATATCAGTAGATAGATAGATAAAGTAATTGATTTAAGAATAGGTCATAAATAATTTTTAATTGATTTGTATTAACATATTAAATATCATACTTAAATATCTTTCTAAATATTCAAAATGAATTATTTTATTTTAAACTAGTTTGAAAATATATTTTTCAAACTACACCAAATTATATTTTAAATTATATGAAATATTTAAAAACATAGATACGTATGGGAGTTTTAAATTGTAAAAAACACACATGCATACATACACGCACAAATAATATAAGTGTTAGGGATGTCTCGCATGTTATAAGGAGGAACGACGGTTTGAAATTGAAATAGTCTCACATCGTTAAATAACTTGGAGAAGTGGTGTATAAATATGGGTTGGTAGGCACGTAACATTGGGAATTCCTTTTGTTCCAATAAAGTGTGTGCCAACTCATATGCGTATGTCATGTGCTGGAGATGGAGAGCTTGGTATGTACTTCAAGGGGATGCGAGTCATGAGGGAGATTGTTGGGTCGTCTCATATGTTACAAGGAATAAGTGATAATAACTATAAAAAATTAGATTGTAAATATCTCAAATAATATATCTTGATTTAAAATAGTTTTGAAATTTCAATGAAACATGCATTAAGTATTATATTTCACTAATGTATATCTATTAAATAAATACAAATGAATTCGTAAAGTAAATATCAGTATTATTTTTGGATATTAATCTGTTAAAATAATATTTTATCATTCTAAAATAATTTAAAATATTATTTTTGAAACAAGATAATTATATATTAAATATCATAATAGTTGTTTGTATATTTTGAGTAGTTACAAATAATTATATATATTATATTATTATTTCAATCCTAACTATCAAAATGAAATTTTTTGTTTTAAATTAGTTTTAGAATAATATTTTTAAATTTTCAAAAAGTTATGTAATGACATAATATTTATACATTTTAATTAGTTGTATGTTAATTTTAGAAAAGAATTTATTGTTATTTCCAAAATGTTATCTTTTAAAATAAATTTTTTTAATTTTAAATTAAGTTTAAATAATTTTTTTTAAATTTAATAGATAATGTGCTAAATATAATATTTCACTTGTATATGTTTGAAAATTTTGTAAGTAATTATTTGTATAGTAAATTTCAAAGTTTAAATATTGAAGTTATATATATATAATTTTAAGAAAATTCACGATTGTATGTGTGTATGATGGGTTTCGAATGGGAAATTACAAAATCGAGTGTGTATGATGATTAAGGAGAAAACTAATAGTTTTTTATTAGCTAAAATCGTGGGGTACTTACTAATAAAATAACGTGAGTTAAGAAGGAACAAATAATAAGAGAGAATTAAGGAGAAGAGAACATTTTCTTCTATTTTACTAGTTTAATAGATAACAAAAATTGATGTTCCTTACTTTGATTGATTTAGCTGATGTCAATATCGATCGGTAAGTTTAATAATGTGAAGAACATTAGTGAAAATATTGATGATGGAAAACAAAATATCTGATAATTCTGAAAATGTTGATAGCTTAAGTTAAAACACTGATGAAGAGATTTAAAAAACAAATTAGATGACTTGAATATTAATTTAAAAGACTAATTTAAATGAGAAATTTGAATTGTGAAGGACTTTGTGTATAATACACTGAGAATTACGAAAAGGGGATTAAATACTTTTTCTTTACTATTATTTAATAGATAGATAAATTTAATATATAACGAGGGATAAAAGTATATAAAATATGTTTGGTGGACCTCTAACATCTAACTATTATTTATAGAGACGTTAAAAAAATCGAATAGAGAAATAATAAAGTGTAACATCATGAACAATTGGTTTGACTAATCCAATGATGACATAACATAGACAATTGAGCTCTTTTTGAAGCTCGAGTTGTATCACAATTTTTTTTACCTCCAAATTATACCCATAATTTTTTTCATTTCAGTGACTAACCAATCTTTATTGTCGTAGGAACATCAACCTAAATTCTCTTAGCTAGAGTATCATAGTAAACAAAGAGTCATGCTAAATGCATCTCATTATAACTTTATTTTACTTTCTAAAAAGAAGAACGCTGCTTTATTTGACTCAATAGATCAAGGATATACTACCGATCAACTATATATATGCGGTTGGTATATACTGTCAATTGAAAAAAATAAAAGCATGCGGTAGTATATCTTAGAAAACAAACGCATTGGGTCGATCATGTTGTGTTAACAATACAACACTTCCAAAATTGGAATTGTGTAAAGTGGGTTAACCGAAACTTCGTGGCAATTAGTTTTAAAATGAACTTTTATATATTCTAAACCTTCGTTATTTTATAATATTTCTATGTTTGATACTTCAAACCAAGCGACATACTTTTTCAAATAGCAACAATATTTACCTACCAAAAATTAATACCTACCAAAAATTAATAATAATAAATAAACTATGGAATATAAACTGAGATGCATTTAAAACAACACAGAAAAAGAAGAAAAAACAACGATATCGCATTTGTTTTCACATGATAGAACTTGTTGCGGTGAATTGCAATATTCATACATTTCCAAAAATTCACAATAGCATCAGTCTATAAGTGTTAAGGATACACCCCTTTGTTCCACTTTTGCAGTTAATAATGTCATAAACGATTCTCAAGTTGAAAAATAACACAATGATAGACATAGTATCGTATTGAACTTGCACTTGCAAATTTACTATTATCATATCTTGTAATTTCACCAATAAAAACCTGATACTTGATGTTTATTGTGATGATCCATCACATTCAGAGTTCATAACATATAATGAATGATTATTTACATTTTACAAGATTTACAAGGGGAAAAAAAAAACACAAAATCACGAGTTTAACTACAGTTCACTTCACCAAAATAATTATGAACATCAACCAGTGAATCTCAATCACAAATTGAATTGACCAATGGACTTGTTTCTAAGAATCAGGCTCAACTGGATGCACTTGATCTAAATCTAGTGGAGCAGACAACCAATTCTATGTACAAAAATTTAGTGAAAATTATCATCAGTGGTAAATATTCAGTGGCCACGAATTGGACATAAGTCTTGAACCAGGTCTGAGGCTTTGCTTTCGAAGTCTGAAAAACTGGCTCTATGCAAATGACTAGATTTAACTTTGCTTGAGGTGGAATTTCTTTCTTCCGTTGATGAAGGCTGTTGTGCAGTATAGCATCTCACATGAATTTGATGCGTCTTTTTGACAGTTGAGAAACCACCCCTTACATTTACTAACAGTACTACTTCCTTGTCTTGTGTGTCTTCACACCACCAATTACTTTGAACCCCATCTAAGAATTCTTCTCGGGTAAAATATTCATCGTGATGAATTGACACTTCGATTATATCGCCTGGCTTTATGATTCCAGCAGCTGGATTTATCTGAATGTAACAGCCACAAGTTATATGTGTATGTATGAACGTATATGTATGTATGTAGAAGAAATTAAATAAGCTCACGATGAACCTAACATATATAGATATGAATATACCTGTAGCCAGTGAGGAAAGGCGAAGGAACAGTTACCATTGACCTCAGATGCAGCACTATCCTCCTTTACACAAATTTGACCTTCGCATAGGACTTCAAATATAGCTATATTCTTGTCGCACTTATTGGTAATTCTAAGTATAGAAATTTCCGCATTTTGCAGTATGATATTGTTTGTACTAACAATGGTTTCTGGCACCTTGCTGTAATTTTCTAGTAAAGATTTTATTTTCTCATTGGATGATAGTAAGTTTCCAAACTCTTTTCTCCATAGTTTATGGTCAACCCTTGCAATATTGACATTGAATATGCACCTAACGGGCTTGTGATCGCTGTCTGTGACATCCATACAAGCATCGTACCTATCAATATAACACTCTTGTTTGATTAGTTTCTTTTTCCTAAGGATGAATTTCCATGTTTAATGCTGTAAGGTTCACTCACATTGTTATAGAACTGACTACAGGACATTCGAGTGAGCATTCAGCAAGTGATACAGAACGACTGTCACGATACAATATCCGGTCACACCAAGCAGGAATTCGCTTCTTCTCACTAGAATCGTATCCTAAATACCAAAAAACAAGCATTTATTGAGACCATCATAAAATCAGGAAAAAAAGGTTGATACGTGCTTCTAAAGTAGAATAAGGTACATAGTTAATCTCGGTATTGGCCAAATTTTTAGTTTTTAACCATGGATGTGTATGCAATATTTTAAAATTATCTAATAATTAACAATGTAAATTTGTTAAAATTTTAAAAGTTATGATCCACAAGTCATAAAAGGAGAGGAATCATCCAAACCTAACTTATTTTCCACTTTATGCATATCTATTTTACCACAATTCACACTTTAGCTATCGTATTCCGTTTTGGAATGTGCATTCCAAAACACAATACACCAGCGTTTCGAAATAGTATGCGCATACAATTATGTACATCAATTTTGACATTCCAAAACGTTGTATTTAACATTTTGAAACATTTAATTCGATGTTTCAAAATGTAGATTCTGATGTTCCAAAATGTTTAGTTTGAGGATTTTAAGTGTACGATGTTAATATGTATGAAGTAATGGTGGTTTCCTACTGAAAATATAAAACATCAACTAATAATGATTTCATATTGAAAATGTAAACAAATAATGAAGAATGATTTCAAATCAGCCTTGAGAACACAAAATCTTATTTTCTATTTTATTTTAACTCTCAATTACATAACAGTGAAAAATAACATATTTACATACACGAACTCTCCCTTTATACTTGTATATTCTTCTCTTTTTTCACATAATTTATCTTTCAAATGTTCTTTTTTTGCACATAATTTTTTCAAAAATAATTAGTACATTAAAACATGGTATTTGAAAAAAAAAAACATTGATGATAATGATAGAAGATAATATTGTATCAATGAATGAAAACTATTCCAACCTCAAGGTTCATGCAACTGGGAGGTGGCCATCAAAAAATGACAGAAAAAAACATAATGTGACTTTGTTATAATTTTCAACTATTTAAACTTTTAAAAAGAGTTTCCTGTATAAAAAAATCTAGGACGTGACAGTAACACTTATGCAACAATATTTGAACATTTTGCAATTTCATTTAACTTCAATTGATATAAGTTACAATCTATAACTAGTTGAAAATGAACGTCGATGGTAATGTTTGTTTGTACAAAAATGATTTTACTTTGTGTCCATCCATTTGTAGTGGATAACAATATTATATAAATTTGTATGTAAAGAGAGCGTTTTTAAAAATGTTTAGGCCTATCCCCAACGTACTGTGTTTCGCGGTATGTTACGTTTTCCGTCCTCGTTTTTGTTCCACATACCGAACCGTTTTGCATACCAGGTAACATAGTGTCATATATGTAACAACCCGGAAATTTTAATAGTTTTTATAACGTAATTAACTGGAAAAAAAATTGAAACTTTAAACAATAAAATTTTGAAATGAAAATTTAATATTTGGAATACGTCTACTTAAACATAGTAAGTGGTAACTTTCATCAGATAATTTGGAAGTTTATTTTGTTGTGTAATTTTATTTCAATTCAAATCAGTTAAAAATTGATGTAAATAAAATAAAATTAAAACCTGAATATTTTTACATAATAAAAATGTTTATTATTTTCTGAGTGAGACGTCATCTTCCGTTTCATCAAATTTGGACTTCTCTATCTTCGTTTAACTTATTTTCGACATTTTAGCAGCAATTTTCAGCACCGATATCGAATTTTTATAATTCGATCGTATCCTTGATATCTGTGTACCGTTTTGTTCGCCTCGTCGTGCTGGTCTCCGCAGTATATTTATTTCTGTATTTTAAGGTCCGGTACGCAACGGAAGCGATAAAACGGTTCGTTGTAACGGTACCGTAAATTGTGACTTTACTCCTTCCTTCGGTTTCAAAATTGAAACGTGCTGTACAAACAAAATTAATTGCATTAAATCTTTCAGCTGAATTGTTGCTCGTGACCGTTGCCATTCAATTACCTTTTATATATCTTTGTTTCTTTTTCTTTTGTTCACTGTAGAAAGAAAAGATACGTTTCTCTTCTTCCTCTGTTCCTATCTTCTTCATACTTTCCTTCCTTGTGCTCGGCCATTACCCTTCCCTACCACCTCAAAGCTACCCTCCCTCTCCTTCCCTGTGCTCGGCTGACCCCATGGATCCACCACAACCGCCTCCACAACTGAGCCCGCGCCCTTCTCCAACCGAACCCACCCTCGTGTCTCCAACCGTCGTCCGCTTCTAGCAACCTCCGGATCCTCCGCCTTTGACCCTCTCATTTGCCGCACCCAAACCCCCGAGATCCACTACACCGATCATCTTCGCCAACGACAGTCCCCGTCGGCCAAGCCTTGCTCCTCAGTCAAGCCCGCTTCGAGCACCACCGGCCGAGCCTCCTCTCGCTCCTCTTTCCGACCACCACTTGAACCTCAACCCTCTGCACTCGGCCTTCCTTCTCATATATGCATATTATGTAAGTATTTATATTAGTGTGTATATATACTAGTTTATATATTTAGACCAGAGTTTGGTTTTGTATTGATTTATATACAAGTTATCTGTATTCTGTAGTGTTATATTTAGCATATGGTTACAGTATTATAATATATAAGTATCATGTATGCACGTTTAAGTTTTAGGCTAGCATTTCTTTTGTTGTTTTCATTTTTAATTTTTTTATTTATGTGTGAGTTCTGTAGTTTATATATGAATATTTTAATAAAGTGAGTTATATATATTTGTTCATATGAGTTCAAAATTTATCGGTTTATATATATACTTTGTTTCAACTGTACTATATATGTGTACAAGTTGGTTAAGATGTAAGTTATATAGTTTATATGACCCGGTTATTTATGTAGTCTATATTTTAGTTATTAAATATGTTAGTATTTTAAAATATACATATATAATGTAATAGGTTAGGTTGTGTATTTTGGCAGACTAGTTGAATATATATTGTTTACAGTAAGTTATGTATATATAGATATATAAGCCGTAGATATTTCAATTGTCATTTTATTTTTAATATATAATGATTTCGATAAGATGTTTGTATATGCTTGTAGTTATAATATGTATAGTCATATATATATATATGGGTAAGTTTTATAGTTGAAATTGCTTTTATTTATATATATATGTGTATATATATACAGATTATATTATTAAGTGTCTAGCATGTATACACTGTTGCATATATATAGTCTGGGATATGTATATATATTATATATGTGAATTTATGCATTTGTTTATATATATTTTATGTGTAAGTCTGTATATAAAGTGTTATATGTACAAGGTTAGACAAGTTCGAATATAATCTATTATTATGTATATAAGTTCATATGAGTGCTATATAACAGGTTTGTCTTAAGTTACATATGTTGTTGTTTATGTTGTATTTATATATCAAAGTTACTGTATATATATATATAAGTGGTATTTGATATGTTGTAATGAACATACACCATATATGTAAGTATTTTGTATTTTAATAAGTATACATATGTATGAATTTCAAAATATACATTGTATATATGTTTAACTTTAATATATGAATTTTAATTTAAAACAATGATTTTGAAAACCATATATATATATATATAATTTAATATATGTTTGGATTTAGAATATGACTTTATATGTATATAGATATATATAGTTATATATATATAAGTCCCCTTTATACCATTCATCTTCATCAACCCAGTTCTAATCGATTTCGTCAATTCCTATTTATCAGTTTGTCCATTAAATTTGTGCCAATTTAGCTTTGCTTTGGAATTCGTGCCTGGATTCGTAGCTCATTTCTTTGTCAAATCACTCTAGCCTCGAAAGGTGAGCAATCACTCACGATTAACGTTCTTATATTTATTAAATTTGATTTCAATTGAAACGACAGTTGAAATATGCTGCTAAATTGAACTGTTAATTATTTAATTGTTATATATGATATGCTTTTATCTATAATTATTCACCTGTGGGATATGACACCATATCCTATTATTTATATTTTATTTATTTTGTAATTGATGATACATCTATGTTGTTGTTATGTTATATTATTATCATAACTGTTCTCACTCTGCAAGTTCCCTGTACATCTATGTTGTTGTTATGTTATATTATTATCATAACTGTTCTCATTCTGCAAGTTCCCTGTTAGTATAAAATTCCCTATGAGTTGAAATGATACATACCCGAACGATCTTGTAGAATATGAGAAAATCGTTATGGGTTGAAATGATAAACCCAAGCGATTTTCATTAAATTGAATTTGGGATTGCAGATTGAAAAGATATATACCCGTATATATTTAAATTGCGGATTGAAATGATAAATGTCTGTATCACTTGACCATAGGATTGAAAATTATATACAGACACCGTTGGTCTATATATATATATATATATATATATATAAATGATTTCCAAGGTTTTGAAAGGAGATATATGGGTTTAAATAAATATTGGTGTTTAAAAATATAATATGTATAAATGTTATTTTTATATATGTCTAAATCGTAGATTTTAAAAATTATATGTTTTTGGAATTTTAATTTATAAGTTAATTTTGAAATTATGAATTTTAAGATTTTTTTTATAATTTTATTTTCTTAAAATATATATAATAAGATCTAATTTAATAAAATTTAATTTAATTAGTATATAATATGTTTTAAATATTTATTTAAAAATTTATATTAATATTTTAAAATAGATTTATAACTTTATTAATAAAGGTTGGAAAGATAAATAAATGTTTACTTGGAATTTAATTTGGTAATAGTTGAATTTAATAAAGAATTAATTTAAACTTATTGGTTTGGAGATTTGAAAAAGGTATGATTGTAACTTGGTTTATAACGTGATTGATAAAAAGTGATTAAACGAATATTCTCAAGTTTAAATAAAATTGAAATTGAATATTTTATATTGACTTAAATAAATAAATTGGGATTTAAATAAATTGTTATTAAAATGGTTAAGTGGATATTTTTTCCAATTTGATTAAACTTAAAGTTAAATGTTGAAATATAATTGAAATTTATATTGTAAATGTTTGAATATTTAAAATGGAATCTTTGAACTTCAAAATTTGAAATGGTTAAACTAAAATTGATTTAGGTTGGATTTGTGAAATTTGAGGAAACTATTTTAATTTATATAGTATTTTAATATATGTACTATATTTCAACATCTAAGCTATTTAGGTCAAAAGTGTTATGGTTTCAGTGTTATGACTTCGAAAGTGTTATGATTTCAAAACTGTTATGAATACAGAAGTGCTATGATTTCAAAAGTGTTATCATTTTAAAGTGTTACGATTTTAGAAATGAATATTATTTAAAGTGTATAATGATACCAAGTTGATATGGTTTGAAATGATATGATATTTTGATATGAATTATGAACTGTTTGAAATAAAATGACAACGGTGTTATAATAACATTTGGTTGTTAAAGAGACCGGGATTGGATATTGTCATACTCTCTGCCAATATCGAAAACCACTTTAACAATTGTGTACGTGGTGGAGATTCCAAAATGAAGTAGGATGGTTTGGTGACGATTCTATATGGTATTTACGTAGCTCTGACTCCCGTGAGTTAGCTTGATGCGGCTAAAACAGGAGCTATACCGGACCAAGTGAGGTCATTCCTCCGATCGGACGCATTTCATCGATACCATTCTATTGCTTTTGTGATTTGATTGGGTGCACCTTTTGATTTGGGAGTGTGTCATGAGGTGGACGGTAGTAGCTGCTATGCGTTACCACCAGTCCGGAAGTGCAAATGGTATATCTACCCTGGCATTACCTCGAGTGCCGTGTCGCCTGCCTTATCGCGCCTTCTACGAGTTTGTTTTGTACCGTACCTATGCGGTGTCCTCTGGGTAAACCTCCAGTTTACGGAGGAGCTTACGTCATCGTATAGACTATGCGAATATATAAAATGTATTAAGGAGGATATGGGTAACGCCTTAACGCTATTTTAATATCTTTTACTTTACTATAGACATATTATAATAGCGTATATTACTACATAGTAGATAGTTCCACGGATCCTTAGATGATGGTTATCCCAAACATCATTTGAGTTACTTGTATTTCAGTTGATATTTCACTTGAGTTGGATTTATTAATATAAAAATGTTAATCATGACTCGAGTGTTTTGTGTTTTGCTTTACGCTCGGATCAGACTGAGTGTCACAGCATTTGAGACTCACCTTTGGAGTTTGGAGCTTCACTTGGAGATCCATCTGTATCTATTCAGTTTTCAGCTATCCAGTTGTTGGTTCAGACTTGTCATCTGTTTGTATTCGAGACAGCATTGTATTTGAGATATTCTGTTGTATTTTATTTCAACTCTGTTATTTATCTATTCCGCTGCTTACTATTGTAATACTCTGTGTCTGTGATTCTGTGATTGATTTATTTACTGTATATGCTGAATTTTTGCCAAATATAAATTTACAATCTGATATTTTGAGCAATTCAAGTCCGACATATGCGGATGCGAATGGCACGAAATAGCGGGTCGTTACAATATAGTTTGAAAATTGCAAATGTATACGCAAAAAAATATAGAGATTTTTATACATTCAAGTGTGTATTAAAAAAATATGTGTAATGGTCAGTGTATTTTTAGAGATTTTGTAAGTACATGTTATGAAACTCACCATAGTTGATACATGATTATGGTAAATACCTGACATTAATACATCTCTACTATTTATTAAAAACAAAGCAAAACAAAACAAGCTGAATAAATATGTTTCCACGGTATCTTTTTAAAATTCCATTATTACCCTCCCGCATTCCTTTCCAACGATATTGTATCATCACAAATACGTAAATCTCTCAACATCGCTATCACCTCTTCACTTATGAGTTAGTTGGCAATAACGTACATACACACACATCGTGCATGTCATTTTACTAGTAGAATTATAGTTAATTTTGGTTTATATCAATGCTACTTTTTCCCTTAATAGAAACAATTTTATTTGTGATTTTCTACCAATTCAGCCAACAAATTTTGTGAGATGAATTCTGAAAATCAAAATGCTATTTGAAAAGCTAAAATAATTTTGATATATTGAGAAATTGTGAGAAGTAATAAGCAAAATCCCCCCTAATAGAATCAATCTTTTTGTAGTTTTCCTACCAACAGTTCCAACAAACTATCAAGATCACACTTCTATTATGAAACAAATTCTTTTGACCAGCGCAATTCTATTTAATAATTTAAAATTATATTTAATACATTGAGAAGTTGGCCGAAAGAGCTCAAATTTCTTTTAAAATGCAACAAAAAATTAGGAAAAATGTTAGATTTTACATCAATTAAGAAGCTTTTTCATCATCTACCCGGTGCACAAAACTTCCACTTGAGCGGGATCCTAGATGGGCAAGTTGTACGTAGTCTCGTATCCCAATTACCGGAGAGACCGCTACCAAACTTATCAATAAACCAAGCACCAAAAAAACAGAATCCAACGATGTGAATGAAGCTCATGGTAAACTTACATATTCAAAGAAAACTGTGTTGCATACAACATGTATTTTACTACAAGGCCATAAAGTGAAACATCTAACTGATTAATATTCGACTAAAAAAAAAGTGTGTTGCATATAACATGTATTTCATGTGATGTTTCTTTTTTTACTATTTAGTCATTTTTTTAAGTTGCATTGTTTTGTGTTTTTTAACAAATTTCCGAATAATATTCGACTAAAGAGTTTGACACCAAAGGTATTAAATTATATGCAAAAAGAATTATCCCATTATCCTAAATACATCCTTGTTTCCAAATCTAAGTAGACAACAGTCAAATACCAACAAATATATGATCCCAAGTTTATCTGGTGTTAATTCCTTGAGTCTTAGAACAAGGTAATTTCAGTGACTACTAAAATGTAAGTTGAGGATAATAATAAAAAAAATGAAAATTATAAAAATTATAACACCAGTGCTTTAATGTACTCAAAAAAGGACAGACGATTCTTAAGAGATCAGAAATTTATCACCAATTAGAGAGACGGATAAAAAAATGCAGTTTGACAGAGCAACAAGATCTAAAGTGTGCATATTGATGAGTGAGCTTAAACTTAAAAAAAAAGGAAAAAAGAAAGAAAGAGTCGTACACAGAAGTTCAAATAGTGATCAACCTCCGAAGAGTGACAAAGCTTCAGTTTGACAATGGCATGGTTAAATGGTTCTAAACAAAAAAAGTTGGTTGAAACTCTTAAGAATATGATAGATGTGATTAAACATGTATTAACAGTAAAACATTTACCTAGGAAATGACCCCTAGGACTTGAAAAAACAACTAACAAAGTGAAGGAATTATATGTACTCCGACCCCAAAATTTTGGATGAAGGCATCTGGTGAAAATGAAGGTATTCGTCCTAAAACAAACAATGTTTGAAATAATGTATTACCTGACAGACCAACAACGTGTTTCTCAAACTTGTATGTTGGTGGAAATGTAATTAAACCTTCACGCATTCCTTGAAATACTTTGCCTGCTTTCATTTCTGCTCGTAGCTGATCTTTTTCCCTCAGCCAATCAAAACATCTTTGAGAAACCATGTCTCTAGCCTCATCATAAGTAATGCTATGCAACCTGTAATTGAGATCACCCATAAATACAACCATATCTGCTTCGGATAAGTCAGGCTTTGCATCATCAGAGTTAGATGCTGGAGCCTAAAATAGATAATACATCAGTGTAGTAAATAATCAATAAACTAAATGAAACAAAATTACGCAAAATGAAATTTGCAGAGAAGGCTTTAAATAAGCATACATTGCCTCCCCGATTCGATGGAACAGAAGACGCCGCAACACCTGCATGAGGCGTCAATATGTCTTTTATTCAGATAAATATCAAAATGAGACTCAAATATTCAATAATATCAACCAAAAATAATTCATAAGCTGCAAACTGTTTATGTTGATGAACTGGGACAACATAATATAAGCAGACTAAATTTCCTATACTGGAAGAATATTTAAAGGAGAAAAAGTTTAACAGATTATTTCTACACTGAATCATTTGGAAAAAATTGAACATATTTTGATGGTCACATTGTAGATGTATTATGTCCAAAAATATTAGGTAATAATTATTTTATTCATACAACAGTCCATGTATTTTTACAACAACAACAACAACAACAACAACAAAAAGACATGACTTCCAGAATCACAAAGACATCTATGATTTACTGTGCTGTAATATAAGAATATGAAACTCTGTTGTCAATTCATCATGTATCCACAAATATACTGAATAATGCAGACAGGACTGGATGTATTTATAGTCCAACTGACCAAATAATAGCACAAGCGCCCAACTAGCTGGTTTACACAAGGGTAACTAAAAAAATTGTATGTGGAAAGTAGAGACATGCATGATATTGGTAGTTTTACCTGATGGAGGTTGAATCCCATGTGAGGGCCTAGAGAAAGACATGGTCCTATATATATGATCGTAGTCAGCATTTCTCTTGTTTACAGCTTCAAGGTGTGCAGCAAAATGACAATTCACAAAACAGAATACTCTGTCATATATTCTCATCCTTAAACCCACTGCTCCCTGTACAATTTGTGGATGAATTTAATGTTATTTAAATAGGACGTCAAGGAAGAAAGCAACAAGATTACACCATTTATAAGTAATCTGTAATTAAAATTTTGAAGATTGGATCAGTCTTCAATACTACCAAAGTATGTTTGGCACGAATGAAATGAAATGAAATAATTTAACTTTGCAGTTGATAATATCAAGAATTTGGACATTACTTAGCAACTTATATAATTGTTTATAAAAAAATTGGAAAATACATGCTTCTATTTTACTTGTTCATTTTTTCGTTTCAAAGTAATATTTTTTCGCGAATGTATAATCTATTAAAAGAATCAAAGTTGGTGAACATAATTATGTACATATAGATGGTAAGCTGGTTAGAATGTACATATGGACGGTTTTATTGCTAACCACGAGAAAAAGAAAAAAAAAGCAACTCTTTTTTAACAGATTAAGATAGCCTCCTATGTTATTTTGCTAGAGAATAATTAATGTAATTATGGGCCTACTTAATCTAAACCATTGAATTTATAATCCTAGGATCCATGGTTCCCCTTCTATAGTTGAACATTAGAGGAGGAGGCCTTACTTCTCCTTTAACAAAGCTATTGAAAATGTATGTGTCAGATTATGTGCCCAGTCAGGAAAGGCAGAAAATTCAAACACATATGGGACCCAGAAATTAGCAAATAGGCTACTCTGTATTTTCTCTCTTGCCAAGGTGCATCGTACCCTGCATGCTGAATGACTAATGATGTGTTTTAATTTAATTTTTATAAAAAGGAAGTTGAACAAGTTGTCAGTCCCGAGAATATATAATATGCTAATTGGTCCAACACAACAACATCTTTGTTCTAGTTATATGCTAGGAAAAAAAAGAAACAAAATGCAGGGCTTCAAACACTGGGCTAAAGAAACAAAATAAAGGGTTTCAAATACTGGGCTATTAACTACTGAAAGCACTTGGTGTAGAGAGAAAGTGAAAGTTCTGGAGTTAAATACTGATCAGAAATTGGTTATTACCTTAAGCTTTTTAGTTTGTGGATAATTATGGATAGTAGATGTACTCTAATTATTAAAACATATAAGCGAGGAAGGAACTTTTATTTGATTAGAATACAAACTAAACTGAAACTTATGCACCTTGTTCCCGATTGCTCTCCCAAATCCACAGGCCACTGCTGCAGCATCAATATCGCCAATATGTGGTCTAATACATTTTCGTGCCCTGATCAAAGGTATTTCATAAAAAAAGTTTAGTTAGTTAAAAGAATGTACATATGTAAGGCGGCTTCTATTACCACCCCAAAAATTTCCTTCCATACCGGGCTAAAGGTGAAATTTTCTTTTGGACAAAAATACCCAGCTAATAGATTGAATCAAAACTCAAAAACCTTAAACAAAACTGTTCTCGAAAAAATCACCTATCCAATATCCACATTGACTTAGTGAACTAAGTTTCCGCTAAACACTGCTCATGTCCAAGTTAGATTTTTTTATTTGATCCATGTTAAAATCCCTATTATTTCCATTTCATCCATGTATTATTTAAAATTCAGTTTGCTATGTTAGCATGCAAATATAATATCTTTTAGTATGGCAGCTGAGTGTTGGAAAAGTAATAGTGATTAGTGTTGTAAAACTAAAGAATTAAATGTGCTAAAACATAGTTAATGGAGAAAGTCAAAGGTAGAAAGTAGAAGAAAGTGAAAGAGGGAAGAAAGCGAATTCAGAAATTGGTGAAGAAGCTAAATTAAAGGTGAAGGATATAAATGATAAAAATTGGGATGTTTCCAGTAATTTAAGGGGTTTGGTTGTTTGATGAAAAAACATAGGGGATGGAGAGATTGATGGGGGTGGAAATAGACGTAGCCAATATCTAATGCCGCATAAGAAAATAATTACATAATGATATATAAAGAGAAATAAATACCATGCGCAGATAAGCAAGCCAGCCAATTGCCTGGAGCCAACACGATCAAAAGATGAGCCTTCATCAAGAGTCTTTCCAATTGCGTCCAACCACCAGTGCCCATTGTTACTCCCTTCAAGACCTACCTAAAATTATTCTAGAAATAAGCAATAGAAAAGCAACAGTGCATTAAATGGAAAACTATCCCTGTAACTTAAATACAAAATCTGGGAACATTATAATGTTGAATTCTTGGAATCATACTTGCTTTGCATCCCTTAAAACGGTCAGTGTTAAAACATTATAAATTCACATAAGTGAAATAATTTTTGTAATGATCAACAGAAGAAGAAAAACTTTATGTAAAAGAGGTGCTCAAGTGAGTTCCATGGCAACCAATCCAGTAAGAAGAAATAGATGTGGCCTTAGAATTTCAAGGATGACCAATTTACACAATTCACTTTCTAAAAATAATGTTGAAAATTAGGGTGCTCTTACAAAATTGATCTGAAAGTTTAAAATTTTACTTCGTTAGAAATGTAGTTTCGAATGAAAGGGTAAAATAAGGAAATAAAATGACAATATTGTAAATGGTATCTCACAGATTCTTTTGCAGCTGCCACAGCCAGAACACCAGCACCCATTTCCACTTCCTGCAATCCAACAACCACCAATCCAACCTCAGACACTGTATTTCCTAACCACGTTATAAGTGAATCATGAGAAGCTTTTGCTTGACCAACGTTCCAAGTACCACACAATATTTTAATCTGCTCTTGTTTTGTGTACAGAAGCTCTTTATTAGACAACTCCAATCTCAGTATATCATCAATAGGTCCAGGGGCAGATAAACCCCATCCCCGAATGCCACCATGATTAGCTAGTGTAAACATATATAGACCTGCAACTGCCATATTTATAACTGGACTGTAATGAGCAATCCAACCAGCAAGCATATTTCCTTCTAAATCCATCACGTGAATGATACCACTTACAAAACCAATCCATAATCGGGTACCAAACGCACACATACTCTTAACTGAATGTGAATGGTTGTGGACTTCGTGTAACCTCGTCCCATTTCCATCCCATTGAATTAAAGACCCGTTACTGCATCCTGACCATATCATTCCATCTGAAGTTAATGTTAATGCTTCTGTTCTTCGATCATCTGAGTTTCCTTTTGCTGCTGCTCTACGAACAGCACCAGCAGCTCCCATTAGAACATTTCGAGAGCGTTGGAAGAAACCAACTTGTGATTTTTCCTTTTTTGTTGATGCCGCAACTTTTACTTTCATATCTTCTTCTGAACATGGATCCGGTATTGGTGATGCCTCGATTACACGGGTAACAGCTTGTCCTTCTAAGTCAAACACTTTTAAAAGTTCTCTTTTACGAGCATCCCTAACATGACATGTAAATCCTAAGATTCAAATCAATATAACATTTTGAAAGTTGAGTAACGATTAACCTCCCTCATTTTTCATCATCTAGGAGAAATAAATCATGTACTTCATACTATTTCACTTTGCAATGTCATATAGTTTTCAAAGTTTTCCATGGAAGAAAAGAAGGTTGCCTAATTTCATAACCCCCTTCCTTAAATATTCAGAGCTACATAGCAAACTGCAGAAATTGAAGCACCATATTTCCTAGTATACAACCAAAGTGAGGGAGGTTCTTTGTATTCAGCCTACTATTTAATAGGATGACTAAAAACCTCAAAATGAGTATAATTGTATTTACATACCAAAGTGCAAAGTGTAAGCTCGAGGCACCCCATACTTTAGATTTACCATGATCCACAATTAGATGCTTTATATCTGAAGAAGGCAAAGGGCAAGTACCATTTACGGTGCAATAGCTTCTAAGGTCAACATATGACCTCTCAATTGATAAATTATCTGTATCTTTCTCTTGAGTTGAGGGCGAAAGCAATTTATTGATTGATTCACATGACCAAACCTTAATACCTCCACCTTCAGTGCTTGACCATATATCACCTAATTTGCAGCAGTAAGGGGTTCATATAAATTAATTTGTAGCCTGTGAACAATGTCAATTGATCTTCTATTTTTAAGATGAAAGTTTGTAATGTTTGGCAAGCTCGAATGTGTGCGAGTATAGGTTTGCATGTATATTTGGAATGGATATCATATTCGCTTGCTTGAGAAAGAGGCATCAATTTTACATGATTACCCTTAAGAAAAATTAATTTATTCCATGATTACCCTTAGTAATATCTTATTGATGCAAATACTCATCTGAAACCCACAACTTTTTTGTACATGTTCACAATTTTGATGATTGGTTCACCATTACTACATGTCAACAATTTTCTCAATCAACCATTGATCCAAAACATCACCAAATATAAAATTCACGTTTTTTGCTTCTTTTTCTTTCTTTTTTCCTGTATTTGGTTTGCAATTAATCTTCTAACAAACAATTGTAAATCCAAACTAATTACCAAATCAAGCTTTTACTACAGTTGACGCAAAATCCACCCTACCATATATATCCTGAATAAACAAGTAAATGAGTTTAACACAATATGGCAAAACCCGTCAATTTCTGTCTCAGTATGATTTTATTGTGCTGATTAGTTCAATTATGGTTAAAACTATTACAGTACAAAATATATTGAAAGCTTGACAAATCTCAAATTCTGACATCTAACTTATCATGAATGTATATATCTATGGTTAAACATACCATACGAAGTGATAACCATAGCCAAGATCGTACTCTTGTGTGCTTGCCAAGACACCGTCTCAACAAATCCTCCTCCATCTCGAACCTTCCAACACCTAATCTTTCCATCCTTATGCCCACTCCAAACCACCTCATCACTCCCACCAACCCCAATCGCTAAACACGTGACTCCACTCACCTTCTCACTCTCCTGAAACAGCGCACTCTCCTCGTCCCCTCTCTTATCCCCGATACCACCATCATAAACCTCATCCAGGTCATAACATCTCAAACCCTCCTCCATCCCTACCCAAAGCCTCTTTTCTCCACCTGCCAAAGCACGCAGAAACCCTCCAAACTGTGTCTCCCTCAACGGTCGAGGTCGGAGCTCCAGGGCAGGCGGACGGCCTGGATGAATGGGAGCACGAGAGGGAAGTCTGCAGGATCCGCCGCGAGATGCAGTGAACTCCGGTAATGAACCAGGAGCGCCTCCGTACAGGGACATAGCGCGGTTGAGGGTTAAGGTAGGGTCCGAGGCGGCATTATGAAGAGAATGGGAAGAGGTGAAAGGTGCTTTGGGGATTTGGATGGCATCGGAAGGGCGATGGTAGTGGTGGTAGGAGGACGAGTGCGGGAGGTGTGAGGAAGCGTGGGGGTGTTGGGAGGCAGCGTGGGGGAGGTGAGGCTGGCTGAAGGAGCGGACTTGGAGAGGGGAGACTTTTGATCTGTTGTTGAATTTTGGATCATCTTCGTCTTTTTGTTTGCTTTGTTCGTCCACGGACGCCATGGAAATTGAATTTATTATTACAGAGAAATGATTTGGAGAGAGAGAGTTGAAAATTGGGAGCGGAAAAGACGCGGGGAGTTATGGGACAGTTGGGTTTGTTGAGGAGGAGGATTTGATTCATTTGAAGAGAGTGACGAGCAGAAACGGAATTTTCACTTTGGCCCCTCGGTTATTCTTGTTAGATTGCATTTATTGATCATGTTAATTACATGTCGTTAGTTCCAAACCAAAATAACATTTTTTTTACTAAACTACCCTCAATTCATGCACATAATGCTTGAGAACAAAAGGCTGACGGTTTATTTGGTTTGAACTTTGAGTTTTGTGTCCTTCGTTTTCAATATGTATTTCAAAATATTGGAAGGAGAAGAAGAGGTGGACAGTGGTTGATTTACAAAATGATTTTAGTATATGAAATTGAGAACAACTTTTTCTCATTTTCCGTCTTTTGGAAAACATCAAATATCATATTTCTCCTTTATCTTCTCTCTTTTGTTGTAGTGGGTACGATTTTTCACCCTTTCTACTCTACCATGTTTTATGAAAACATACTGAACACGCAAAACACATAACTCAAATTTCAAGTCAAACACGCTCAATTTGTTAACCGGTTTAAAAAGGTGATATTTCATTGCAATATTTTGTGTTATAATCAAATGTAAAATACCACTATCCAATTATGTTCCAATGTTAACATTAGGTAAATTGCTATTTGCTAATAAATTTTTATTGGATTGGTTAAGATTTTTTAACATCATGTTTGTTAACCCAAAAAATGGATCAACACTCTGGATAGAGTATGAAAGCACCAGCCATATTTATCAGAGCGAAATAAAGTAGAATAGAGATATATCAAGAACAGAAACAGTAAGTGTTATCCCACCCTTTGGTCAAGGCTGGAATATGAACAAACTAGTTGGAATGAATGGATATCAGGGTTGGAAATAGATTGGAAACAAGGCTGTGATCGATGTTGTCAAAATTTGATCGAGCTCCAATCAAGGCGGGATCGATTGGGAACGGTGATCAAGGCTAGGAGAGGCTACGTTTCAAATTTTAGGTCAATCGGAGTTCGTATGCTCGAGATATGGATGGATCAATGTTGGAAGAAACAGGTTTGGTATCGATACTGTTCGTATCCATGCATTTTGTATCGATACCCATGGATATGAACAAGGCATTCGTATCGATCAGGGAGAAGGATACAGCGATGTTCGACTCGATGTTGTTTGACTCGATGTTGTTCGACTCGATGCTGTTCGACTTGACGTTGTTCGACTCGATGCAAGTTCGTATCGATCAAGTCACATGATCAATACGACGTAGTGGGTACAGATTGATGGACACGAACGTGACCAATTCAGGCAGATGGATACGAACGAGCACGAAGCACGGATGCAAACTGGAAATGTGCGTGAATCGAAGGAAGAGGCGTTCAAAGCGGCGTGGAAAATGGATCACACCCTGAGGATAGGGCCACGTCAACAGCACACACGTGAAGGGCATCGATACGAACAGGTATCGATACGAATTGATCGACACGAACGAAATGTCACACGAACTCTACATTTCGTATCGATCATATCTGGAGATCTACAAGTCCAAATGCTATGAAATTTTCATAGAAGCTTAAGCACAAGCTAAGGAATGTTCACACCAAGTTTCGACTCAATCGGACAAAATCTTGATCGATACGAATTACGTCGTATCGATCACGGATCGAGTCGAAACTCCATGGGATCGATCGCGTGGGCTCACTCACGTGCCAGAAGGAGTCTCCCGAAGTTTGGACGAGATATTTGCATGGAACGCCTATAAATAGCACCCCAGAGCCTACAGAAAGGGGATCTTCTTTGGCTTTTCAACGTCCAGACTCTGCCCGATTCAACTTCGCACTCCATAGCTGCTGTTATACTCAAAAAATTTCATTATAATCTGCTGTAATCAGTTGTAACCAACAAGGAACATCAATAAAAGATTAACTTTTGGAGTGGACGTAGGTCGGAGATAGCCGAACCACTATAAATCTTGTATCTCTGTCTATTTCTTTCCGTTTTAAGTTCATTATTCTTCACTTTTTATCATCTACATTTCTTAGATCTGTGATCTGTGATTATATACTGTTGATTTGTGTTCATACACTGGTGCTTTTACGATATTTGGGGTTTGTGACCATTTTTAGCGCAAATAGTAAGAAGACAAGAATATTTTTATAGTGGTTCGGCTGTTAATGAAGCCTACGTCCACTTTATAACTTTTATTATTGATTGATTACTGTTACAAGAATAATTGGATTACATAGTGATTGAATGTCTTAAGTTAGACTAAGTCCCCAGTGTTAGAGTTCACTGGAGAATCACAGTGAACTTCTTGGATGACTATTGTGAGGTAGGAGAAGAGTGAAGAAGGTTTTCTGCAGAGTTTCAGCAACCAGTCGGGAGCCCCCTTTTTGTTGTAGATAGGAGAGTATTTATAAAGGTTAGAGAGCTACTGGGCCAAGTCTACTTGCCACATACTTGCAGATCAACACAGGAAGGCGCGCTGGAGGTTACACCGCGACCCGAGCTAAAAGGATGGATCGCTAGCGATCCATAGGTTTGGTTCGAAGGCGAGCCAACGCCTTAGCATTTTCCCCTTGCTTTGCTCCATGAAGATCGCAGCTGATTGATGAAATAGTATGGATCGCTAGCAATCCATATACTTGGCCTATTTTTGGACTTTGTTCTTCTAGAGTTGGCGATCTGGCGAAAAGGTATGGATCGCTAGCGATCCATAGTGCATGGATCGCTAGCGATCCATGTACTTAGTGGTTTTCTGAGCTTTGCCTTTTAGATCGCGTTTATTATCTCGTGTTGATGTTGTTCATGAACCCTCGAGTTAATGCCATGGATCGCTAGCGATCCATAGGCCATGCCCTTAGAGTATTTTCCTTTCCATTTTCCTGACTTCCTTTGGCTCCTTTTTCTAGTCCCTTCGATTGGCTTTTGAGCTATTCTGATTTGATGGAGTCCTCTCGACTTCCTTTGGATTATGTTGGGTTAAAAACCTAGATAACAATGTTGTGAAAGCATTGTGTATAAAATCTTTCGTATCAAGTTGAACTGTTGCATCCTCACTAGCTCCAAAGTCTATATGCATGTTTACTCAAGTTTAATAAGACTTATATTCTCCATATTTTAATTATTATTTTTATTTATATAAATAAATATTTAAATAAATATATAAAATATTTTTTCTTTATTTGGGCATATATAAAAAATATTATGCCATTTCATTTCGTATATCATTTTCAAACCTATCTGTTACTCAAATTTTTTGTAAGTAAAAAAGATAGGCTAGTTAAGGTTTCTTAGCTTACTGTGTTTCGATCCGAACCGGCTTGGGCCCAGGCCAGCCTACCGCAAGCTACTCAAGAATCAAAAACAAGCCAGCAAGTATCCCTCGACTAGCATCCAGGTTGGACCCTTATCAGTCCATCCTCTCTATGGCACTTCGGGTCGGGCCCCCGGCCAGTGCACCCAGAAGCATCGACAACTGTCGGCTCATCAAGCAAAGCAAGGCATCTGCACCAGCCCCCTCTTACAACCAGTTGGCTCCTAAACAGTCCGTCTACTTGAGCACCTCGCATGGCTCATTCGCCGATGAATGCTCATCTAGATTGCCTCTAGCACGACCTATTGCCAACTCGGCTCTGATGCAGCCCTCCACAAGCAATCCTACAGTTGGTTCTCTGTATCATTCCGAGCAGTGTAGCCAGGCCTACCCGGCTCAACCCACTCCTTAAGCACTACCCCAAACAGTTTTCCACCTCTTTCCATATCCTTGGAAAAAGGCTGGTATGTCTGGTCCGTCTCGCCACATCAGCATATAGGCAAGGCCGACTAAAAAGTACAACCAAGTGTGTCCGCTTTTGATATAAAGCATGTTGTGCAATATGCTACCACTATGCATGAACATTACTTGAACAGTAAGAGCAGGACATGTATCTTACAGGGCTCTTCTTATTGATGTTGACCTTAACCATTGACTCCCTTCACTTCGCCAGCTATCCCTCGTTAAGAAAATCTAAGCACATTGCCTTTCCAGCTGGATTTACGGCATCATCTCAGTTGTCCCAACATCAGTTTGAACCACTACGAATACCCCATGCATGGCAACTTCAAAGGGTGGTTGTTGGTTGCAACCCGCCAAAGGTCCACTATTTAAAGGTTGTTGGTCATCTCCCGTCGAAGGTCGATTATTTAAAGGTTGTTGGTCGCTACCTGCGAAGGTCGATTATTCAAAGATGGTTGTTGGTCGCCACCCATCAAGGGTCAACTATTCAAGGTGGTTGATCACCACCTACAAAGGTTCAACCATTCAAAAGATGGTTGGTCGCTACCCACCAAGGGTCGATTACTTATGTTGTTGGTTGCCACCCACCAAGGGTCAACCACGATCCCACGTCATCAACTTAGCATCAAGCAACAGATTCTCGCAATAGCTCACTATTCATATTTCTAAGCTCAATAAGCCCTCAAGATCAACAACAGCATCACTCTTGAGCTGCCCTTTTTTATCTTATTGCATCTTTTGTAATTCCCCGTAATTGTAAGAGAGTCGTATAATAAGGAGAATTCATAGTAGACATAGAAAGCTCTGCCGAACCACTATAAACCTTGTAGCATTTACCCATTGAATGCTCATTTTAGCTCTTAAACTGAACGATTAGCATGTAATCTCCGCTTTTCGTGCTGCAACTCCAAGGTTGATAAAAAATACACTCAACACTGTCATCTTTTAAATATCTAAATGGACGGTTCCATCGTTTATAATCGTAAAGAAAAGTTGTGGTAGGTTTTTCAAATCAAAAATAACTTTTCTCTTAAGTTTTCCCAATTCCCAATTATCCTAGTGTTATCCACATAATTTCAGTATCAAAAGAAATATCACAAGTGATAACATTGCAAAGGAATTGGTGCCACTAAGCTCAACGTCGAAGATCAACAGTGTCGTATGGGATCAATAATGTATAAAGTTGATGTCATATCTCTTCGGTGTCGCCACTCACTCACACTGCACATCATCAAGTCGTAGTTCGTCGGTGTCGAATTCCATCAATAAGGAAAAAGGAAGATGTCGTATTTGATCAAAGTCGCATAGATCTCGCACCGTTCATCATCGAAGTCAAATGGATTGTAAATGCCATATGTCACTTCCAAGCGATGTCGCACTTCATCATTACTATCGAACACATATAACCAGCAATGCACTTATAAATCACCGTCGAAAGAATAGAGTGCAGCACTTTGTTAATAAAAGAATGCAATGGTATCGAATACAATCGAATATTGTAAGCCATCAATGAGTGTTGATGAGACCTATAGCGCATTTCCTTGATGTTGAACTATGTCGACACTATTATTCATGTGTTTTTACCAAGACAAGCTCGTCGTCAATATCAACTAATGAGTAATGCTATGTACGTTGTCGCACTTCATCAACAATTGGATATTAAAGCCGAGAATAATCGAGTTACCCTTTCTCAATATTCACGCCGTCCTTCATCAATGTTCAAAGCCACCTCCAAATGATACTACAAGCAATCAATCAAAAGTATCTCAAGGCATAAGATTACCAACGTCGATAGTATACTAAGAGATGCCGCTTTATATCAAAACAACACTATATCGACACTGTTCCTCATCAACACTCTGATTTGGGAGTACCATCGCAAACTATACTTGCGACGTCGATGATGAATATTATCGACATTCACGAAGATGGGATGACAACCAGTGCTGCTTCAATTCAACACTTCCATCAACCAGTGAGAAGCGCCAATCACATACATTGAGAGTCATCGACTTCGACAGTATCCCATACAAAGTCGCTCTTTCACAACGCTACCCAGTGTCGATGTCACATCTCATCAATGCTTGGTACCATCCTTTATTGATACCATTTAACGATAAAGCTAATGCCAATTGACGTCGCCGAAGCCGAGCCTGAAGAAGACGTTGGAGGTGGAGTGGAGCCGCTCCACCCTATAAATATGAACCTAGGGGCTCGCAAAAGGGGATGAATTCATTCTACTCCTACTTCTTATATTTTCGACTTTGTAAACCCTGAATTGATTTGGGGGTTTTGGCCGATTATAATACTCGAATGTTATACACATAAGGAACCAAACATCAAACGATTGCATAGCATATTTGACTACTTACTATTGATTTGTGACTTGTGCATTACCTTGCATATCGATTTTGATCATATATGACTTTCGGCATGACTTCAATGACCATGAATAGAATTGGTATGAAATTGACATCATGCATACTTCTCCCTATTGACTTCGACTAATTTCGACGAAGCACCTCTTCGATTGGCTTCACTTCCTATTCACTTTTGGGGTTAATGAATTTATTCATTAACATTTTGGCACTAGAAGGAGGGCACGAACCTTCGATTCCTTGTAATCATCTCCTTAAACTAATTGCATAACATTCTTTTGTTTCAGAGAAAATGGTGAGAACCAGAAGAAATAACGATAACAAGACTCATAAGCAGTAAGACCAAGGAAGGAGATAAAGTGGAATCTCCAAGTAGACCCAAGATGAGGTATCAGAAACATGCTTTCAAAGATTGCAAACAAAAGAAAGCAAAAGGACTATGATAAGTCAACAAAACGAAAATCAAGAAATTCAAGCAAGGGAGCCCCTCGAACAATTGGGTAGCTCAATCAAAGAATATAACAGAGACAACTATGATGGCGAAACCAACCAAATAACAAAGGACATGCTTAAGGAGAAAGAAATCCTTGACCTAAGGAAAAATAATAGCTTTCGAAAAACTCCGTTTTTAGAAGAAATATTTGCTATTAGAATTCTGTCTTACACCAAAAAAATTTCACTAAAGTATGATAGAACCACCGATCCAAATGATCACTTTCTAGCTTTTGAAAACCAAATGGATTTGTATAATGCCTGTAGAGCAGTTCGTTGTAAGATCTTCCCTGTAACTTTTCATGGAGCAGCTACTAAATGGTATAAGAATTATCAAGAAAGGAATATATGTTCTTAGCAACAATTTTCTTATGAATTTGTGGCACAATTTTTCATATACAAAGACCAAACTATATATTCTAGGATGTTGGCTAATAACAAGCATAGGCCAGGGGAATTGCTTGGCGAATACCTAAAGAGATTTAATATAGAAGCATTAAAAGCAGAAAATGTAACCGATAGAGAAAAGTTGATGGCAGTTCGATCAGGGCTAATTGAGCAAACTTATTTTTGGAAAGAACTTTATATTTGTGGATGTAAGGACCTAGAAAACTTCTATTTCCAAGCTGAAAAATTCATTCGAATGGATGAAATGTATAATGCCATAAAGAAATCTCAACAAAACAGAAAAGAAGAAAAGTCTAACTCCAGTCATCCCAACAAAAAGTCAAAAGGGGATGAAGGTAGAAGAGAAAGTAGGAAAGAGACTTCCAACTGCAATTATATAGACTTAAGCAAATCCCTTTCCCACATCTTCGCCGTGGCAAAAGACGATGCGAATTTTCCCACTTCTTACAAAATACGTAGCTACCCCGGGTCAAATATTGGAAAAGATTATTGCACCTACCATCAAGTAAATGGACATAAAACTAACGAATGCCATATTTTGGCAGGAATAATTCAGAACATGATCAAGTCAGGATTTCTAAACGAATTCATTAAGGAAGCTTAGAAGGTCTCCTATTCTGAAGAGAATGGCCTAAACACCTAAAACCTAACTTTTTATACAAGAAAGAAAAGTAGCTTTGCAACTTCAGATCCAGACTCCTGTCAAACTATGAAGCTTTGCGGAAGTTGCCCACCATGAATTATCTTTTCTTATAAAAATTTCTAATTTGATTTGTACTTAAAATTCATCAGGTATTGCACAAAATTCGAGTTTCTTTGTTGGTTAAAACAAAACCAATCTTTTACATCCGAGAGGATCTGGATTTTCTTATCAAAGCATAACTAATTTCTGGTCTTTTTTGAAGAAAGGATAGTTCAAATATCCAGAATGAAATGACTCTCTATCTCAAGGCTTGTATCAATGTAGTATAAAGAATTTCTTTAATGGGATTTTGAATTACCATCAACTTCCATCATAAACCGATTTCTAGAGAAAGGTAAATATCCAAAATCCTCCCAAAAGAAGGGATTCTTAGAAAAAAGCACGCTCTTATCCGTAAAAGTCTATTAGTTCATGAATCATGACTTTTCAGACTTACAAAGAAGACATCCTTTTTCGCTAAGCAAAACCTGAAAAGGTGCAATTATATATATCATATAAAGGTGGAAGCAATATACACCAACCTTATTTTTGACAACAAATTTTATCACCAAAAGATTAACTAAACACGTCTTCGAGAAAAATTGCTTTCAAAAATCAAGAAGGATTATTTTTGGTTACCTTATGGATCGGGAAAGCAAATGTTTATCTACTTCAAGAAAGATTTATAAAATATTACTTAGCATTAGTAAATGCACACGAAAGATTTTGGTTAAGCATATCCTGATAAAAGCATTTTCAAAGCTTCCCAAAAAGGAAGGCCTAAGCATATTTTCTAAGGAAATTTTTTAGAACCACCAAGACTCATTAGTACAAAAAAAACTCAAATTAAAAGAGTCTACTCTCAATTAAAGGACTATTGGTTCATGAATCATGACTGCTCAGTCTTTTATTTGAGATTTGCATTTCTGCTATGAGACTGACTCAAAAGCCCTTCTTGGTGGTAACATTGAGAAGAAATTTCTTTATCAAAAAAGTTAAAATATCCAAAACCTTTTCAAAAGAAAGACCAATTTTAGGAAATAATTCATCACTTATCAAAGGGGTCCTTTTATAGAACGTTCTTTCTTCCAAAAAAAAATTCATGACAGAAAAGTTGATGTTCAAAAGGGTTTTCATGAACATTTCAACTGGCCAAAAATTATCTTCTCAAACAAATTTTTCAAAAGAAAATCATTTTTTGAAGGCTCCAACGCATTTCCAGAGCACCTCCTGGAGGGAGGGACAAAAGCCTTCGATGACCATTCCGAAGCACCACTAAGAGGGAGGAACTAGTCTGACACCAACCGGTAATCTTTTAGAGGAAGGTCAATCAAATATGAGCCATAACGCTTCAAAGCAAAGACAAAGCCCAAGAAGGGCACAAACAAAAAGGATGGAGATGTTCAAAGCCTAAAACAAAGGCAAAGCCCAAGAAGGGGCAAAAAGAAAAGGACTAGGATATCCAAAACACGAAAGGAGGAAAAGATAAGATATGAAGAAATTTGAAACCTAATAGAGAGGCAAAAGGAATTAAGCGAAGAACAAATCCTTACTGGAAAAGTAAGAATAGTTTTTTTCAAGGATTATATGAAAATGGACTTCGATTAGATCCAGACTAGACCAAGAAATAGGGAAACCTTCAAAGAAAGGTCTATGACTTAAGTATCAGTAAATTAATTAGGACCGCTGAACAGCCAAATAGTCGAATAGAACTATCCTGCTAAATAACCAAATAGCCGAACGGAACTACTTCGCTAAAAGGCTAAACAACCGAATGGAACTACCCTGCTGAACATCCAAACAACCGAATGGAACCACTCTTCTGAACGGCTGAAAAGCTGAATGGTTGAATGGAACTACCTTGTTGAACGGTTGAACGGAACTACTTTGCTAAACGGTTGAATAACTGAATGGAATTACTTTGCTGAATGTTTGAATAGATGAATTTTTGATTTTCTAATAAATGAATTTCTAGTTTTCTTGATGGTTTTTGGACTTCCTATTGAATTTATGGTTTTCTTGTAGAGTTCAAGTTTTCTATAGGGATTTCTGGTCTTCTATTATTTCTAGATAGAGATTTCCGATCTTATCAGATGGAATTTTGGGTTTCTTATTATCAGATGGGGTTCTAGATTTCTTGGTACTAGATGATTTTTTGGTGTTCTTATTATCAGACGGAATTCTGGATCTCTTATTATCAGATTGATTTTTGATCTTCTTATTTTTAGATGGGATTATGGATCTCTTATTATCAGAGAATATTCTGGATTTCTTATTACCAAATGGTTTTCGGGTCTTCTTATTACCAGATAGTATTCTAGATTTCTTGTTGCCAGAAAGTGGTATTTTGGATTTCTTATCATTAGATGATATACCGAATTCTCAACTCCCTTATTTTTAGATGGTTTCCTAACCTCTTCTTCAAAATTAGTGCCATATATTTTTCTAATTTTCCTTCGAATGAATTATTAATTTCTTAAATCCTTAACCCATCAATAAAGCAGGTTTAAAGTTTGGAAATAAAATTACAATGAGAAGGCAACCTAAATGTTGCAGATCATCTCGCATTAAATTAAAGCTCTGGAAAGAACAAAAAGTTGAACGACAAGGGAATCTGATCTAAAAGTTTACAAGCAACTCGATATTAAAAGAAATCTTCGACAACCAAAGAAGAATTAGCCCGGGAGGAAAAACTTTGAAGCCCATTGTAACGACCTAAAATTTCAGTCATTTGAAATTGGAATATTTAATTGATTTTAAATATTGAAAAGTTAAGTTAAATAACTTGAATTTCAAATATAATAGTTGTTTGAAAATTTAAAATTGTTTAAGTAATTAAATCTTGAATTTTATGTGAATGAAAATAATTTCGGAAGTTGATTTAAATTCTATTTGAATAAGAATGAAGATAGTAAACTTTTGAACTTGAATTTAAAAGCGATTGAACTTGTTTTATAATAATCGTTTTAATTAACGTGTGAAAATAGCTTTCCAGGGCACTGTCTCGGATTTCGACGAAACCGGTTTCATTGGGATCGTAATAATAAATTATTGTATGCTAATGAATTTCATGGGGATCGGGCGTATCGTTTGGTCATGCAAGCTCGAAATGTATATAAATTTATTATAGAAATTAATATAATATAATTGGATTTGAAAAGCTATCTTTTGTATATGACCAAATTAGGTCTCGAGGCTAGTTCCATTATGTTCGAACTAGAGGTATTTCATATAGAACGTCATGCGGCACACCTCGTTTAGGGTTCGAGATTTTTGAGTGCATCAAGCTAGATATTTTTGAATATATATATATATATATATATATATATATATATTCACCATGCTTAGGCCATACCATCAGCCCATGCTTGCACTATTAGCCCATACCCAAGCATGTCTAAAACCCATACTCCCTCAGCTATAAATTTGTGTTTAAACCAGAGAGAATTTTTTAAATTTTAAATCAAACTCCTCTCTATCTAATGGCTCTCGATCATCGGAGCCTATCCAAGCGTTTTCAGGCCACGATTCCAACTAGAGAAATGTTGCTGATGTCGAGCTTGACCCGTTGGACAGTTGGATCGTCGTCAATCGTCGCACGGTGGTCATAGTTTGTTGATAAACGTGACATCTAATTTCATGAATTTTGGCGATTTGGGTGGTTGTTGGGCAATGGTACTTGAAGGAGAAGCGTAGAGGACGTCAAGGGCGAGGCATTGGCAAAGTTTGGTGAGTTATCATCGCGTGATGGTGGCATGGTCTCAAGTTGAACATGTATCGTTTATGGGTTCGTTTTGGGGGAACAACGGCATTAGGCGAGGCGGCACCGATGGGTGAGGCATGGTTGGGCTAGGCGACGGCGTGAAGGCGGCGGTGTCTGGTCGGGCGACGTGGCAATGGTGAGCGATCGAATTTGCATGGCCTGGTATTATCAAGCGCGAACGAGAGTGAGAGAGGAGATTTAGGGGGAGGGAACGTGATTAAGGTATTAGTTTTAAAAATTAATGAAAGTTAATGATGAATTATTAGTTAACTTAATTAATCGATTTCTTATATATGCAATAACTATTGCGTACGAGGTCGAATTCAAACGTTGTTTGTTGCGTTGCACTTGTATCGACGTCATCTACAATATGGAATTTGTTTGGCAACAATTGGAGTTGTTGAATTTCATGCTGAATTCGAACGTCGTTCGAATTCGGACGAAAACGGAACATCTCAATGACAACTGGAATAATTGTGAGTTAAACTCACCCTTTTGGTTAACCAGTATGATATATAGTTGATAAAAATTATTGATTGAATGTTTGGATGATTTACTATTTTATCAGTTGGTTTGATTTTATTCCCGTCCCTGGAGCGGATGACCTTTTATATATACCTGCCTAGTAGCGGATGACCCATATTATATAATTATATACTGTTTGTGATGCAGAGGGATATGTTGGAGGGATCCAACAGGATTCCTCACCACCGTTAATTTTTATTTATTTATATATATATGTGTTGAAATATACATATACATATACATATGCGTGTGTGTGTGTGTGTTTGTGCGTGTGTGTGCGTGCGTGCTGTGATGTAGGGGGACATGTTGGAGGGATCCAACATGATTCCTCGCCATTGTTGAATTGTTTTCAATAATATTCATGTTAAATGATTTTTGAATATCAAACCTGATTGTTGGCCCTATTGATATGACATTATTATATATTCAACTTAAAACCCTATAGTGGTAGAAAATCAATAATCGATACTGGTTAGACGTTGGGTAGCTATTAGCCTCAAATTAATATTTTAAAAATACTATAAAATACCATTTGAGTTAGAATTTGTTTTTGAGACAGGAAATTATTTTAAAATCCGAATTTGGGTTTTGGAAATATTTTGTTAAAAGGGATTTAACTTCTATTTTACTTCAACTTTTTATCTGCCTTTTCTAAGTAATTTATTTATATTAATATTGTTTTAAGATTATTTATTCGTAATATCATTTTAAAGTTATTTCTTTATATTTAATATTGTTTTTAAAGTTATTTATCAATATTTTAATATTTTGGAAAGTTAATTATTTAAATAAATAAATATGGCTTGGAATTTATAATAATGATTTATTAAAAATGTTTTGGAAATTCATTATTACTATTTATAATAATGGAAAAGATTAATTATTATTGTTTTTTAATAATGTTTTGAAATTATTTATTATTATTTTTAAGATGTTTTGAAGTTAATAATTATTAATTATTTAAATGTTTATTATTCTTTGATATTATTATATAATAGTGGTTTTGAAGTAAATGATCATTATTTATTTATAAATGTTTCAAGATTTATAAATAGAGTTTTATTAACTGACTTGGGTTTATAAGAAGAGTTTTTATAAATGGATTTGGAGGCTTAAAAGAAGGATATTTACAATGTATAGAAAAAAGTTTATAAATGATATTAGGATTTGGTAAAAGGAAATCAAAATGTTTTGGAGACTTAAGAGAAATTGTTTACAATGTAGAAAGGGAGTTTTGTAAATGATTAGATATTTATAAACGAATTAGAAATGAGTTTATAGTTTAATAAGAGGGGTTTTATAATTAGTTTTATGGATTTATAAAGAGTTTATAAGTGATTTGAGAAATGATTTAGAGACATTTATAAATGGTTTTTGAGATTTATAAAATAGTTATACATGAGTTTAGAAATTTATAAAAGAGTTTTATAAATGGTTTTAGAATCGTTTAAAAAGGGAATCTTCCACCATTTGTGAATATACTTATACCGTTGAGATAAGTATCTGGATATTTTTCCAAGTATTGAAAATATAGGGATTTGTGGGTATATCTTGTCAAGGTATTTTTATACAAGTAATTTAAAAAGTGATTTTAATTAATGAAAAGATTAATTAAGGAGGCTAGTGGTTACTTATGAGCTTAACCAATGTCGGTTTTCCCTTTTGAAATAAATCCCTAATTTGGATGAGTGTTATGGATAGTTAAATAACCAGCTATCAAATATAGACCCAAAACGTAACTTTGGAAATATCTAGGAGAAATACGTGAGTTATATGGCACAGTCATCTCTGATGATGCTGTATTGTGCGTATAAATCTCTTTTCATTCTCCTAGGACAAATGATAAGGAAATCTGTCCACTAACGGTTAGGAGGTGATCTCTGCTCTTATCTTTAACTGTTTTATTTACTAAAGAACCATGGGGTTAAGTTTATCGAAATTATCGAATGTTGTTTCGGAGAGACCGGGATTAGATATGTTATCCGTAAACTACTTTGATCCAGTTGAAGCATTTTGAAGTAAAGACATCCTAAAGATGATGACATTGAAGACGGAGCTCTTTGAAGTGCAAGGGCTACTTGCTACCAATCCTAAGGGTGATTCCAAAATGGATGTGGTAGAAGTAGTGCCTTCTGTTTTATTCAGTCCCAGAACGAACTTGTATGGATGAATGTTGGCATTGCATTGTTGCCTAGAGGGCAGTGTTAGCATTCCAAGTGGGAAGTGGTATATAAAAGGTAAATGTAGCATCATCAACCGGAAATGACTAAAACAGGGGAGGTGTAGCAAGGCTAAGTGGGTCGCTCCCAAGTAGGGCATGATCATCCCTATCTAGAGTCGATATTATCTCTCATTTGTATGCTTCGAGGCCCATTAATGGAGGGGTGATCATATTCGGTACTACTAGTCAAGTGGTAGGCTGACCCTGTATTGGCAGGGAATCCTAGAGAGGTCCTCGATTTTATTTTATTTAGAGATGCACCGTGATGAGTGGTACCCCAGTCATTGTGTGGAATACATCCTCCAATAAGCGCCGTACGGACTTAGTTGTGCCCAACTATGATGAAATGTGAGATGCAAGCATTTCAGCTATATTCGTATTTTACTTTCATTCCCAGACATTATTATAATATCAATGAATTTTCTATAGAAATTGTTTTGGTTATTGTAAGGTAAAAGCCCATTCGTGTTTATGTGCGGCATGGTCTTATGAGATACCTTTATTTCAAAAGATTTTTAAAACATAAAAATTCAACTGGATGTGTTTTCTCAAGCTGGTTTTCAGACTTACTCGGGTGTTATTTTATTACAATTCTCAGGTCAAACCGAGTATATTTATAGACTTAGTTTGGATGCTTTGGATCTCAGGAGACGAGCTAGGGGTCTAAGACGTATCTACGTATTTCTTTGTGTTCTGGTGTGTTGTTTGTTGGTTGTATTTATCAGCGATTGTAAGGATAGGCTGTTATAACCGTCCGGGCTGAAATAGGTTAGTATACTCTGCTTGATGTCTGTATATACATATATAACAGTTTGTTTTTTGTAAATATTTATTGTATATTATAGATTATTCGTTCCGCTATGAGATTCTGTGTTGTTTAGTTTTTCTTGTCTTCTTCCTTCTTCTTTTTCCCTAACAATCGAATTTTTCGGCATTCGATTGCTCGAGGCGCAATATAGTGGATATATTAGTGTCGATTTTTGAGGGTCGAAAATCCTGGCTGTTACATTTGGTATCAGAGCTGAAGGTTAAACGAGAACCTTGGCTTTGGTGGGGATTACTCATTAGAGATAGGGTCAGTAGCATCCTAGAATGAGTTTGAGTGTATATATGTACAAGCGTGTATTTGTTAGTGATATAAAAATGTTTTATATTGTGTTGATTGGTCAGTTGAGTGGCTTATGGATTCTGGTCAATACGAGTAATTACCGTTATTGATAAGGATCTCTAAACACTTGAACAGAGCAATTCGATATGGTATTATTTTGATATTGGGTAAATGAAATAATTTTACCTTGATTATATTTTATATACAAAGGAATAATTTTTTAGGAATTATTATAGTATAAATGGCGTGCTTTGTTGTTAAAGAATGATAATATTTGATTATTATCATTTGTTGTTTATCGTTTGTGTTCTGATAAAAGTTGTTATTATTATAATGTAAACACAAATAAACAATTAAGAAATGGTTTTATATAACCAAAGTGAAATTATTTATATGGGAAATTATAAATATGATTTGTAAATAAAAAGGATTAAAAGCTAAGAATTTAAAATCTCATGATTTTGGAAATTGTTTTTAAAGTTTTGAAGAAATAATAATGATATTGTTTGGAAAATGTTTTGACTGGAAATATTTCAAAATGGAATTGAAAAGAGATAAAAAGCACTAAACTTGCTTTGGTCGTTGGAAAATAATTTCGATGATGACTGCAGCACCATCGACGTTCATTTTCGGGTTTCCAAGGGAGAAATTGCTACTATTGGAGTTTTGTTTTGGTAAAACAAGTTTTGATTTAAATCCCAAATATGATTTTTTTTACAAAAAGAGATATATATTATATTATGTATTATTTCAAAATGAGTTGAAATATAATAGAGTGTTCAAAACTTGAAAATCTTTATCTAAGTATTTTGTTGGAAATATAAGAAATCAGTTTTTGCAACTTATAAATTGAGAAATAATAAGCTGAAACTAGGTTTTAAATTGCGGAATGTGAATGTTAAGAAAAACAAATTTGAAATAAAATTTAACTTAAGTTAAATAAAATGAATTCTGAAAAGAAATTTAATCTAAGTTAAGTTAAATGAGATGATTTTTGAAATGAGATTGATTATGATTTGGAATGAATTAATGAAATTGAATAATGAAATGAGTTAAATGAAATTGAAATTGATTTAAAATGAATATGAACTTAAGTTGTAAAGTGAAAATAAACATGAGTTGTGTTGTATATAAATGTTTATAATAAATTTAAGTAAAAATTGATGGAATAGTTCTTAAGTGACATTAGTATTGAAAGAAATATACCAAGTAACAAATGAATGTGAATAATGATTATAAATGAATGTAAATAAAAGAATCAGAATAATGAGAAACCAATTGAAATAAATACGTAAGTTATACATATATTATTTTATTCGTATAACTATTTGATTTAGATTCGAGTACATGATTTTGAGATGATTTACATCGGTCCGAGTTAGAATTTTTCACCCGATTCTCGACGATGAACACTGGATGTGGATTTTTGATTGATTTCAGATTTCACTATCATAGTATATGGCTATGTAAGGAGAATGGCGGTTTCTAATCAAGGAACCGGATCGGAGTCCGCACTAGAGTTGTCATGTGAATGATACTAGTTCGGAAGTGAAATTGTGTGATCGAGCGAGCGATCAGATTTGAGATTGCATACAGATAATATATGTACATCGTACGGGCTTTAGTAAATTGAATGTTGACAACTGAAAATACATAATAATATGATCATGAATTATATGATTGGATATCATTGGTAAATAAGATGTAGGTATATAGAAGCAAAAGCTAGTTTGATGCCTTTGGTTTCACGAGTAAAATTTGCTTACCCGACAAATAGGTACATATTTATATTGTTATTTGGTTTGATGGTTTTATGATCGAACCACTTGGATTTTGTTTTCTTTTGTTGATTTGGGCCCATAGTGGCGAGTTGTGGTTGTTCCGATCTAGCCGCGCAAAGGAGACGATGGCAAAATTTTCTGTAAATTTAAGACGTTATAAAATTTTGAAAAATTTTTGATAACTAAAATTTGATTTTTAGTTATAACTTGGTATGTTATTATTTAGTAATTATGAATGAATTTAAAGACGTAGAAAAGGTAATAGCAAAGTTTCGACAAATTGATTTTTGAAAGTTAAAGGCTTAAAGAATTTGGAAGTCTATTTCAACTAATTGGTTTTGAAAAATTAATCGGTTTGGGTATCTTTCTTACCTGATAATTTCTGGGATGAAATTCTTTTAAGGGGGAAGAATTTAACGACCAAAAATTTCAGTCATTTGAAATGGATTATTTAATTGATTTTAAATATTGAAAAGTTAAGTTAAATAACTTGAACAAATATATTGCTTATTTGAATATTTGAAATTGTTTAAGTAATTACATCTTGAATTTTATGTGAATGAAAATAATTTTGGAAGTTGACTTAAATTCTATTTGAATAAGAATGAAGATAGTAAACTTTTGAATTTGAATTTAAAAGTGATTGAACTTGTTTTATGATAATCGTTTTAATTAACGTGTGAAAATAGCCTTCTAGGGCACTGTCTCGGATTTCGACGAAACTAGTTTCATTGAGACTTGAAATTCAGAAGTTGTCGCTTGATCCTCTATGCCCTGGTCAGTCACATGACATAAGGGAAGTGGTTAGAATGCACTATCTTTAAGTTGAGTTTCAAATTTAGAGCCTTTTTCTTAAAATTTGGGTCGTACCCGAAAAAGATTTTTTTTAAAAGGGGTCGTACCCGATCCATATTTTTTTAGGAATAGGGACCGGTTAAACAAGGGTTCGATTCTGGGCGAATATGACATAGGGATCGGTAGTATAGGGATCACCTGAATTGCTTAGGTGAGGGGTCGGTAGTTTGCCATATGAGAGGGATCAGCATACGAAGATTAGAGGGATCGGTATTGACATCTTTAGAGAGGGATCGATATTTAGGTCTTTCAGAGGGATCGGCCAAAAGCCTTGAGTGAGAGATCGGTGTAATAAGGATCGGCATATACATTTAGCAAGGGGATCGGTATATATACATAGTAGAGGGGTCGGCATATACACCTAGCAAAGGGGTCGGCATATATGTCTAGCATAGGGATTGGCATATATACTTTTGTGGAGCGATCGGTATACAAAGTATGTGGTCGGATCAACATAGCTGTTTTTGAAGGTATCGGTGTATATGCTTTTTGGAGCGATCCAATCGGTATACATACATTGAAGAGGGATCGGTATATACCCCTTGGAGAGAGGTCGGTATATACCCCTTGGAGAGAGACCGAATACATACTGGAGGGATCAGTATTGATGTATTTGGAGCGATTAGTACATAAGGGATCAGTATATATATGTTTGCCTTGGTGAAGGTTCGGCCATATGAGAGATCGGCTGAATTGCCTTCAGAGAGGGGTCAGCCTTCATTGAACTTGAATGAAAACTTCAACATCCAATCCCAAGATCTTGCATACATCAGTGAATCCAATCCCTTCCAAATGAACATGAACACATGATCAACTCCAACCAAGAACATTAGCATAATCAAATCCTCCAAAAACACGGGAAGTAGACTTAGTTCCTCTGACTATAGCTATCAGCTTCCTTTAGATTTCTTTTAAATCTGAGTAGAATAGGAAGTTTGCAGGTTAATAACTGGATCTATCTCGCGAGTATAGGAATCCACTAATAGACGATGAGATCCAATCAAGCCGAGAATTCATTTCTCAGTGAAAGCACCAAAATGTTGACACCAAAAATGGGCATCAACACCCATATAATCTCATGGATATCATAAAATTAATGGAATCTAAAGAACAAAGCATAAAAGTAAATAAACATGAAGATTTTATAGTGGTTCGGCAATCTTGGCCAACATCCACTTCACATTTTATAATATTTCACTCGATTACAATTACATGAGCTGTTGGATTAGCTAAAATCCATTGATACAAGTTTATAAGAAAAATAGCCATGGTAGAGCTTCTGGAGGAGGGAGGAGGAAGAAGGAGAAGATGAAGAAGTCCCCAAAAAGAGAGCCCCCAAAAATGGCCCCATGCTCCTGTATTTATAAATAAAGGCAACCTTCAACCTGACTTACATTTCAAAGCCTGGACTCCCCCCTGGCCACTTGGGCCCATCATAGGGAGGGCTGAGCCCAAACTAAATTCCAAGACTTCGACATCCAGTGCTATCCATTCGTCAATTTTACTTAACCTGGGCTGGATATGGCTATTCAAACATTACACTCTGGTTATGCGGATATTTCCTCGTGATCATCTTTCCTATTAATAGTCAAATCTGGTCCTTATAATCACCTTTGTGTAGTCGGGCCAAGATACCGGGTAACAAAGATATTTATAAATCTATTTTAGCTATTATTCTCCATATTTTCCTTATATGGGTTCTCATATCTAAGTTATCGGGCATTCTTGCCCTTCTGATCTCTTTACCCCATCCCAATCAAGTACAATTTCCAGTTATCTACCTCTTAGAGAGAATTTAAAAAACTTTCGAATTCACAAAAATAGGAAAAATCATTGAGTCAAACATACGCCCTCTTTTCCGTTGATTTCAAAAATGTAAAACCCCTTTACCAAAAACCTTTAAATCAAAAAAATTTGACCAACCAATTTTAAACTAAGAAATCCCAAATTTCCTTATTTTTTCAAAATAATAGCATTCCAATAAATCCTTTGGAAAATCCATTCAAAATGTTTCAAGGAATTTTCCAAAATCTTTTTGTCCATTTTTTTCACATGGGGTCTGACTTAGAAATGGCCTTTAATCATTCTTTCTTTTGGACTTTCCTCCTTTCCTACCTCTTAACTCATCTTCATCAAAAATCTGGCTATCATCTTGTAGTTATTAGTACACATTCTTGTTGGAACTTGCTCAATCCTTCTTCACACCTTGCTTCTGGATGCTTGCAATGTATAGGTTCTTATTTCCTATCTGTTTGATTGAAATATACATCTTCAATTGGCAATCCATCGAAATTCACGATCATAGGGCAGCTTAGGCCCAACAAAGGAGTCAAGTACCATCCAGACTTTGGGATTCTTCTATATGTCGTGCTCATGCTCCTTTTGGTCAATGCTTTATGGTACAATCAATGCACCGTGGGATAATCGGGGTAGGTGTATAAATTTAACTCTATTTATTGGCCCAACTCATAGTTACTTTGTTCATCCTTTTGAAATACGGTTGCAACTATTTCTGTAGTTATAGAGTTTGGCATATAATATATATAATTACAGGTCAAAATACAAATAAGTTCTCTTAATATATCTTACATTCTATGATCGACTAACCTGAGCTCTGATACCAAATATAACAACCCATACCTTAATGGGTCTGAATTTCGAATAAATTGGAATCCAAGTCCATTAGGGCATAGATCATTGGTGTTCGTAACCTGTAATAATCATAAGTATATCAGAGAGCTATCTATAAAAACTCATGGTGGAATAGAAAAATATAATAAAACATACATACTGACTAAGGCCACTACCTTAGAATCAATATTATTCTTTGGATATCTAGTCGCCTTGTTAGTGCCAAGCATGAACAAGAAGACTTCAGCATCTGCAGTTTCTATTTTGCACCAGTTGCCTGTTCCTCTAAAACTATCCCATGGGTTGTAATGAGGAGGGGGTCAGAACAACATTTTAGTGACTGAAAAATTACATACTTTATCCATAACACTAACTTACGCCACTTGATTTCTATTTAAGTGCTATGTCTATTATTTATGGCTAACCCATTCAATCTTATGCGCACGTATAATATGTCCAACCTTCTCCACACTATATATAGATATATATGAGTATATACATATATATATGTAAATGATATACTACCCAAAAGAAAACCCCGACCACTTAATACTTCTTAAATAGGGAAGACATGGACCCAACGACCATTTAATACCTCAACCCCAAAGCGGACCCTCGGTAATGTAACCGCTAGTCAATCAACTCTTGTTATAAAGATCGATGACCGCAAGATATGGTTTTACAATATAATTGTCATATTACTAATGCACCCCTAAAGACTCATCTAAGGGTTACCTAATCCACCTCTGACAAACAACTAACTAATTAAACTTTGAGGTTTATGGGTATCCCATATAGATTCTACACTAGTAGAAAGCAAAATCCATCAAGGCATAACCCAAGTCTTTGCTATCGACTGCTTGGGACCGTTAGTGGTCATAGCCTATTGCTATCCCTACTACTAAATACCAGTCCAATGAAAAAACTGACTTATCCCGTCGACCTTCCATAGCCAAAATCTCATTTAGACTAACCTAATGTAAGTCAAGGAAAATGCCCATTCTAATTACTTAATACCTCTTATTAGAAATGAAGTAAACCCCATTTCCTTAGAAGTACTGGACCATTTAATACTTCAAATCCGAGGTGAACCCTTGGTATAATTTTCCCTACCTATACGCAAACACATAGCCCTTCCCCACATGTCATATAGTTAAAGATGTCCCACATTAGTAGTAAGTATACACAACTGCTAGTAGCCTCTAGGTGAAGGGAAGACTTATGTTGTATAACTATACCGACCTCGCATCTCAACCCACACTAAGCCAAGCCAGTTACACTCATCATAAGCGTATTATTGAAGCTATTTCGTACTATGAAAATTATATTGCTCATAGTATTTAATCCTTATCTTATACGCTTATATTATGTCAATCGTTCATAATAAATAGTCATTATTATTCTAATTGGACAATCTCTAGTAACATTTATTTCCTCGTTCTAATTCAACCTATTAAGCCAATTTTCTTTTCTCATAAATGCTATATTAAATCCTTTAACCAATTTCATAAAATGCAGTTATGTAACACCCCCATTTTTTGTTTAACGTTATTTAGAAAATTTAATTAGATAAATTAAATAGAATAATGTGAGATGATAAGGAAAATGAGAATTGTTAACCAATTTGGGGTCAGGCTTTAATTAATCAATTAATAAGGTTGTTTTAAACATAGAATAGAAAGGATCAATGATTGGGGGCATAATGGGGACAGTTCTTAATTCATTCCCTAAACCATTCCTCTCTCATTCGTTCTCATTTCACTTTCTAAAATAAAAAATAAAACTAAAAAGGAGGCGGGCCATTACCTAGAGGATAAGAGGAAGAAATCTAAGGAATTCAAAAGGAAAAGCTTAGGGGAATTAATCTACATCAAATCTCAATCTCTCTTATCTAATCTAAGGTGAATAATAGTTAACCATCTCTTTTGTTTATGTCTTGTTTTTAAATTCAAGAATGATTTCTGAATTGATTATGACAATATTGCATGTTTGGATTGATAATATTATTGTTAGATTGAATGATTATTGTTGAAATTTTATAGAATTATTCTAATAGGTTATAAAGACAAAATCTAGTTTTTTTAATCTATTGTTGATTTAAAATTTGAATATGTTGCATAAAACATTGTTTTGGAGATGATTTTTTAATTACATAATTTTCGAAGTTCATATGAATTTTATGAATTTCTTAAGAGGAAAAATATGTAAATTTTTGGGTTTTTAATCATTAAATATAATTAAATTAATACTTTAGTCTCGAATTTTTTTATAATGAAGAAGAAGGAAATTCAGATTTTTAGTGATTTTTGGGGATTTTTCCCTAGCTGTTATAATTTTGTATGAATTTATTATTCTAGGAATGTTTATAATTAATATACGTTAATGTATTAATTATATTGTTTTGCAAAGTTAATTGAGAAGATAGAACGCGATCTACTAGAATTTCAGTAAAGAATCTAAGAATTATTTTGTTATCCAATAATAATTTGACATGCGCAAGAGTTAGTGGAAAGTTTTTTACTTTAAAAGGAAATAAATCAATTTTTTATCTTAATTACTGAAATGCCATCGTTAGAGGCTCGACACCTCTATTTCTTGGAAACTTGATAACTATAAGAGACAATGCATATGATAGATACTTGTCATTTATGTAATGCATCAACTTTTATAGGGGTTCGACACCTTGTGTTTTTGGGGTTCGATATCCCATGCTTAGTAAAGATTCGACTCTCAATGTTTTGTAAAAGTTCGATACTCAATGTTGTGTAAGCGTTCGATACCCTATATTATGTAGGGGATTCGATACCTAACATTTTGTTGAGGATCGACAACCCTATAATTTATAGACTCGATAACTTCTTTTTAAAGCTCGACACCCTATGTGTTATAAAGGCTTGAAACCTCATGATTTTCAGAAATCGACACCCTTGTCTTATAGTGTCTCAATAGCTTCCTTGTAGCTATTTGACAATTGTATTTTAGTGACATGAATGTCATATGTTTTACAAAGTTAAAGGCTTTGTTTTAGAGGCTCGATGGCCCTTATTTTCTAAAGGCTCGACAACCTGTTTTGCTATCAAGTGTTTTAAAACCCATATAAAGATGATGTGTATTTTAGTGGCTCCATAGCTAATGTTTTAGAGATATTCAACATCTATATTTTAGTAGCTATACAGCCATATATTTTACAAACATGAAAGCTATGTTTTATAGGCTCGATGGCCCACATTTTATAGATGCGTGACATCCCTATTTTTAAAGCAAGTGTTTTAATGGCTAAGTATTGGGCTATGTTTTCCATGTTTTAAGAATGATTTCAAGTGGATTATCAATTCTAAAGATAAATGCTTTCAAGAAATGAAATAGTGTTTTAGCCCACTTTTACATGAATTTTGCCAAAGGAAAATATTACTTAATCTTAAGTAATTTTGTTATGTATATGGCTATTGATTGAACATGTTTTGGTGAATGATGTTATATGTTCTTGTTATCATTTGATCAGTTAAATTTACATATTTTATCATTTGTCATACTCACATTTGCATTACCCAACATTGAAACTTGGGATCTAGGAACATAATTACCAGTTTGGTTATTCCAGTAGTGAGTAGAGGCATCTAGGAGGTCAGATAGATCAATTGTGTTAGGATGCCTTGAACTGATCAAAAAGATACGACTCATGGATTTAAAACTAGATAAGATTGTAGGTGGGACTGGTACATGATCGTGCCCTATGCTTCAGTCGTTAGCCCCCGGTTGGTAAAGATCCATAATTCTAGTGCGTACGGCATTGTCAGTAATGAGACTAAAAGATGTATATGCATAGAAAGGAACTCATAGCCATATATGCTCACTGCATTGTTTAATTAGATTTCCTCCTAACCGTATTTGGAGAATTTAGGCCATCTAGTTATGCTTTGTCCTAAGTCAGCCTGATAGGTTATTAGTTGGCCTGTAAAAACTAATAGGTTCATAGTGACCCTAGGAAAACTATGATTTGAGACAGATAGTCAACTTTATGGAGTGGGTAAACCCTGGGAATGCATAACCCTTTAATGCTAGGCCAGTCATATTTACCATATCGTATGCATATGATCATATCATATTTTGTTTTAACCACTGTGGTTACAAGTGCATGATTTATGTTCAAATTGACATATTTTGATAAGATACTAGTGAGGGAAAAACCCTTTCTTTTCTACGGTGTCGTCTCACTGGATATCTGTTTTGGTACGAGATGGTATATTATTATTCACACCAGACTTCTTTCCTTACCCAAAGTATTTGTTTTCCCTTTAAACTATCTGGTACTCATTTGATTAGAATGGGAGTAGGGTTTTCAAGTTAGATGAATAAGCTTCTGGAGATGTGCAAAAAGCAAGCTAGTATTGGGAGTTATTTTCGCTGTATTGGTTGAAGTTTTATTTTGTTTGAATGAACGTAACAACAGAATTTATAACTGTGAAGTAGTTAGATTCTGATCATCCAAGAGGGCATCCTCATATATCGCTTTTGAAATATAATTATAATTATTATATTTTCTCTAAAGGTGGAGTCTAGGATTATGTAATGAATGTAAAAGTTTATTGATGAAATGTTTTTTGAAAATTTTCATATTCACATGCTTTTGATGTTATAGATACAATTGATTAATCTCATTTTTTCACTGAGAATTGATACTATGGATGACTGCAGCATCCGTAACGCTTAGTTTCGATCCTCAAAATTGTGGATGTTACAATTTATATCCCCATTTAATTCTTGTAACTCCCTATTAACTGCCCATTTATTATCCTATTAATTTTGGGGTTACTGTCACTTTCCATCTCCACCTCCTAGTCCTATAATGCTATTAATAATTAGTCATCCTAATTATAATTAATACGAATATTGACGTAAATTACGCTATGTATATAATTTTATTTTTAATTGGTACACGTGGTTGTAGTATATATACACACACATATTTTTAATTGTTAATTCCTAAACCAGAACATTCATTTCTAAGTTTTAATTTATCAGAGCTATAATTCCAAAAAAAATTACTGTTATAACTTTTCATAAATTAACCAAAAGTGAGATTTTGCTTCATTTGAAATTAAAAGGCCTTATTTTTTTTTCTTTTATTGAAATAGACAATGCAAACTATGGAGTATAACATCTGTACTTTACACATCTCTTTCCTTTTGGTATATTCCTTGTTAATTCAAATGGTGCACGTTTTATATTATTTTTGGAGTTAGATAATTTATGAAGAATACACACAAGTAGACTCAATTAAATTATACACATGATGCTCCCAATAAATTAAAGCATAGAAATTCACATTCCATGTCAAATTAGGGCAATCTAATTTAATATAATAATTTATAACCATACTATCATAAATCTGGAGCAAATCTTACAATTTATCAACATTCAATCTTAACAAATTTAGAGACTGATTTCAAAATTTCCAGATTATGGTATAAATAACATTAATATTCCAATTACCTAACTTACATAATATGTAGGCGATATTATTATACGTTCATTTTAAGCCTACAACTCATCAGGTCTTATATAAGCATAATAATTAAATGAAATTCAACAACATAAAATTGAATGTTATAAATATATCATATAATTTCCAACTCACTTTTCTCACTTTCCAAATCTCCCAAATCCGAATTCATCCTTTCAATCTGACTCCTTTTTCCATTCTAATCCAAAAGAATATGTATACAAAGATATACACATACCATTAGAATTACAGATCTAAGAAAAGATTTGCGGTTAAGAAGAATATAGATTTATAATTGTAGAAATTACATTTTTCTTTCACAACGTTGATTCATTTCTTCTCTTCTTCTCTTTTAGTTTCCGTCATTCTCCGATTTTTGTATATGTATATATAATATTTTATAATTTCTAGAAATAGTGGAGAAGGGAAAATGGCAGTGCTTTGCTACTTTGGTTAGAAAAATATAAGAATAGAAGTGAGGGGTTGGCTTGTATTTATAGCTGCCACCTTAAGAATAACGATTGTGATCTGAGTTTAGCCATGAAGCATTTGGTTGTTTGCTTCTTTGATTCTTCTTTATTGCTCATCCTCTTTCTATTGCCTTAACTAAATCTCCTTATGACCATTTATTCTAGGATGTTGTTATGATCTGTAGAATCTCAGACTCTGATACCAAATGAAAGTCTATGCGGATCGAGTAATATGAATAGTTATACTGAATTAAAACTTGTATATAATAACATCGAAAATAAAGAACTATAAAGTAAAGTGCACTAAAGATTTTTATACTGGTTCGAACTTCCCGTTCTATGTCCAGTCTCAGACTCCTTCTGGATTTTAACTAATAAACGTCCTCACTTAAATCGGAGGAATATGTATTATAGACCGCCTAAGCTGCTGAAAAGGACTTCTATATTACAAACCACCTAAGCTATCGAATAGGACTTCGTGCCTAAAGATCTCCAACAGGACTTCGACTATAAAGAGTAGTAAAGTGCTTTGAATTCTTATGCTCTAAATAACACCGATGAGTCGTTATAGTACAAACTTCCTACAGTATTCTTCTGAGTGGTATATTGAGTGTTCGTGAAGAAAATGAAAAGTTTTGATCATAAGAATTGTATTCTTGAATGAGCGTATGATCAAAAAGGTAAAGCAATATAAAATTGTATGAATGCTTAAGAATTCAAATCAAAATAGAGAGAATATAAAAGAATTGTTAATTGAATTCAAAAATTAATTGCTTTATATAGATAACCAATGAATGCAACTATTAATGAAGAGAAACAATCAAGGGAAAGAGTTGCAGCCATAGTTGAAGAGAGGTATCTCTTCATGGAGAAGAACATCTTTTAAGAATTTAGAAATAACTGTTACGATGTTCAGTTGACCGAATAAGATCAACCAGCCGACTGAATTTGATCAGAAACCGTCGTTTAAAAGCAGAGAAGAAATAGTGCAAAAATAGGCAATTTTAGTCGACTTAATTACTTAGTTTAGTCGATAGAATGTGTATAGTCGACTGAATTGTATATTTAGTCAACTAAAATTGTTAGTGTATAAATGTATGTATGTGAACAAATTCAGTCGACTGCGGGGGTCTTTTTATTCGACTGCCTGAAGTGATTTTTGTCTTTAAACTTAGAAACTGACTTGTGATCAAATACATTTGTGTGTGTATATGTGTGTATACCACTTTGAAGTGATTTTAACATATGTATACTCTAGACATGATACTCTATGACTAATAGTACTTTGTTTGTCACCTTCGTCTTATCTCCGTCGTATATATCTCTTCTCATATCTTCATATATATATATATATATATATATATATATATATTCTTTTGTACTGTGTATCTTCATGTTGAACTTATTTGTTTGTCTCCTTTTGATACTTACGCACCTGCAGGTTAGCCTAGAGATTCTTTGGCATAATTGTATAGTTGTTGTCATTAAAATCCAACAAGAGAAGTTCTAATAGAACTACACAGATGACACAATGTAAGCAAGTGTATATAAAGGAGAGCAGCCCAAATACTCTGTGTTGCGTTGATATCAGTAAGGTAAAAGTCAGGTCACAACAACACTCTTAGGTGCAATATTTCAAACTCAAAGTCTTCCGCCTAAAGTCAAATTTTCCCACCTAGAACCACATTGCAATCCATGCACATTAAAAAGACCAAATGGACGAGGGACCAATGGTAAGATTTAACGATGATGGAAGAGTACGAGGAAATGATGTCAGAATTCATGTGGCGTCTTTTCTATTATAAAGGGAAAGACACTATAGAATAGAATGTAATGAAACTTTTATTTCACTGAATTATATACTGTCAATTTGTACTATCTGTCATTAAATTCCAAGCTTGTACTAGGAAAGAAAGATTTGACCCATGGACGTAGGATTTCTTAATACCTGCATCATGTAGTTTTATATGTTGTTTTACTTTAATGCACTTTATTTGTCGTTTTCAGTGTTGGGATCGTTTAAATTTGAAATTAGTTGACTGAAGCATTTTAACAAATAGTTAAACTGTAACCCTCATAATTGTGTAAGTTTTAAGCAACATAATTACTTCTTTAATGACAAATTTAAAATCATTTAAATTTGCTAATTCCTAGTTATGTAAGCATACAATGACATAATTACTTCAATAACTATGTTGGTGTGGTGGGATCGAAAAATCTCATTAATAATGTAGGTTAGCTATATTTTCATTTCTCCAAACTTCATGTTTGGCTCTTTCTTTATTATTTCCTTTGTTATCTATTCTTTGAGTAGACTGAGTTAGAGACGAGGACCTCTGCTAGCCGAAGGCGATTTATAGAGCCATAACTATTTTACTGCTATTTTATATTTATACAATTTTTGGAGTATTGACATGTAGACTATTCATGTTCATTTGAGGTATATTGTATATGTGATTTGAAGTACCATTTACACATTATATTTGATACCAAATCTTATGTCTCTTAGTATGTTATGTATTTAGTCACTTACATGTTTATTTTGATATTATATTTTATTTCTTTTGTCATGAGACAAGGTATGTTGATAGTTGAGATAGACATGCTTTGTGTTGTTGTTATTGTTGTTTTATATTCTACCCTTAGTGGAGCGTCATCCGTGATATTTTTGAGAATCCAATTACTTATATTCATGGATTCGGGGTATTGCGGAAGGTGGATTGTTACAATTCTAATGGCAATGAAAGTGAAGTTATAATTCATCGATGAAGACATGAAACAGGGCAAGAAGAAAGGATGGATATTAGTGTAGGTGGCATGGTCCAAGTTGCACAGGAGAGAGGAGGTCGAGGCTAGGTAGGTTTGGTAATATAATAGAATATAGGTTCGTGGTGAGATGGAGAAGGTTTCGCAAGTAAACTAATGTGAGAAAGTAGGAGAAGGGATTATGGGGAGGCTCGAGAGAGATGGGTTAGTAGGTGGTGGTGGCGGAGATGAAAGTGAAATTTCAGATCTTAAATAAAGGGAAGGAGGGGGAAGGAGAACCTGTTTTAATTTCAGAAAGCATGAGTTGTGGTAGGAATATTTAGATGTTAATTAATGAAATATACCATGTCTTAATCTATGTATCATGATATAAAAGCTATTATAAAACTAATTTTTTTTTGAATATTATAAAATTTGGTTACTTTGGTTAAATTAACGATCAAATAAAATTATTTTATAAATTGAATATAAACTGATCAAACCTAGTAATCAAATCAACTGAATAAACCGTTTTGATCGATAATTCAAACCTAACCAAATATTACTCACACTAGGTGTTAATGAATAAATCCGTTAACCTTAAAAGTGAAGCCAATCGAAGAGGGACTTCGTCGAAGTTAGTCGAAGTAAATAGGGAGAAGTAGATGTCAATTTCATATCAATTTTACTTGTTGTCATTGAAGTCACGCCAAAAGTAATATATGATAAAAATTTATATGCAAGGCAATATACAAGTCATAATTTAAGAGTTAAGTAGTCAAATATGCTATGCAATTATTTGATGTTTGATTCCTTATGTGTACAACATTCGAGTGTTAGAATTGGCCAAGACCCCCAAATCAATTCAGGGTTACAAAGTTGAAAAATATAAGAAGTGGGAGTATAATGAATTCATCCTCCTTTGTGAGCCCGTAGGTTCATATTTATAATGGTGGATCGGCTCCACTCCCTCTCCAACATCTTCGATAGGCTTGGCTTTGGCAATGTCAATTAGCACTAGCTTTATCGTTAAATGGTATCAATAAACGATGGTACCAAGCATCGATGAGATGCGACATCGATACTGAGTAGTGTTGTGAAAGAGTGACATTGTATGGGATACCATTGAAGTCGATGACTCTCAGTGTAGGTGATTAACGCCTCTCACTAGTTGATGGAAGTGTTGAATTGAAGTAGCATCGGTTGTCATCCCATCTTCGTGAATGTCGATAATATTCATCATCGATGTCACGAGTATAGATTGCGGTGGTACTCCCAAAGCGGAGTGTTGATGAGGACCGATGTCGATATAGTGTTGTTTTGATATAAAGTGGCTTCTCTTAGTATACTGTCGACGTTGGTAATCCTATGCCTTGAGATACTCTTGACTGATTACTAGTGGCAACATTGGAGGTGGCTTTGAACATTGGTGAAGGACGGCGTGAATATTGAGAAAGGGTAACTCGATTTCTCGACGTCAATATCCAATGGCTGATGAAGTGCGACAACGTACATAGCATTGCCCATTAGTTAATATCAACAACGAGTTTGTTTTGGTAATAGCAGACGAATAGCGGTGCCGATAGAGTTCAGCATCAATGAAATGCGCTATAGGTCTCATCGACACTCATTGATGGCTTACGATGTTCGATTTTATTTGATACCGTTGCATTCTTTTATTGACGAAGTGCTGCACTCTATTCTTTCGACGATGATCTATAAGTGCATTGCTGGTTATATGTCTTCCATAGTAATGAAGTACGATGTCACTTGGAAGTGATAACAAAGTGATATGGCATTTACAATCCATTTGAGTTTGATGATGAGCGGTGCGAGAGCTATGCGACTTTGATCAAATACGACGCCTTCCTTTTTCCTTGTTGATGGAATTCGACGCTGATGAACTGCGACTTAATGATGTGCGGTGTGAGGGCGACATCGAAGAGATACGACATCGACTTTATGCATTATTGATCCCATACGGCATCGTTGATCTTCGACGTTATGCCTTATGGCACCAATTCCTTTACAATGCTATCACTTGTGACATTACTTTTGATATTGAAATTATGTGGATAACATTTGCTCCCCTCCGAAGTGTAGTAGAAACGTTGACTTTTCAAGTCAATAATCCCAAATACAGTGCTTGCCGCCTTCCGATTCTATCCATTCATTTACGTTGATAGCGTTTCTCTTTCTTCTACGATAAAAACTTAAATAAAGGAAATTTTCAAATTATCTAGATCATTTAAAATCTTAAATTCCTCATATACAGGTTGATACTAATATATGTATTTCAACTTTATTACTAAGGGTTTATTGGTGCAACATTATACTTAGGATACTTTTATGTTAACTACCACTCAAGTTTCTTGGGCATGCCCATAAATTTACTCACTTATTATAGGTTTAGCATTTATTCGTGTCCTCTTAGTCAACCTAAAAGTTTTAGTTTTTCTTACGAATTCGATTTTGGTTATCCAATGGTCACCGACTTGTTGTAAAGGTTATTTTAGATTTTAAACTTTTGTTGTTTAGATAATATGCAAACCACCTACATGCTCTTAATGATGAGCGTTCAAATTTGGAATAATATCACTTGGTAGACAGATAGAGAGCTAGGAAAGAAACTCTTCAAGAAGACTAGTATGCATGTAATAGCTGGGATTTTCAACCCTCGAAAATCGACACTAATACGTCCACTGTATTGCATGCCAAGTAGTCAAATGCCGGAAAACCTAATTGTTAGGGAAAAAGAAGAAGAAAGAAGACAAGAAGAAACTAAACAACACAGAATCTCACAGTAGAACGAATAATCTAAAATATACAATAAATCTTTATACAAAAACAAACTATAATATATGTATATACAGACATCAATCAGAGTATACTAACCTATTTTAGCCCGGAAAGTTATAAAAGCCTATCTGTAAAGGCCCGTATCTCTGTACCCTTTGAGTCGACAATAAATCACATGTGTCCAACTCAAAATTAACGGAAATACGAACCTTTAGGGGTGAAGAAGAAAAGGAGATAGAAGAAATAGAAACAATAACATATAATCTCACAGTCGTAGCGGAACATATATATAATAGATAATAACATATCTTTATACAAAGCAGCTATAACTATTAATATACATACAATTATCAGAGTGCATCAGTCAACAAATCAATCTGGACAGTTATAATAACTTTTCCTCACCACTACTGAATATACAGTGTATCACACACAGCGGAAATAACCAAGTACGTGAAATACGTCTGAAATCCTCCAACTCGTCACTTGAGCTCCATAGCATCCTAACCTGAATCTGTAATACTCGGTCTGACCCGAGCATTATAATAAAATAACACCCGAGTCAGTCTGGAAAACCAGCGTGAGAAAACACACTCAATTTAAATTTAATTATTTTCAAAAATCCTTTTGAAAACAAAGGTATCTCGTAAGATCACGCCACACATAAATACGATGAGTTTTTACCTTACGATAACCAAAACCTTTTATATCAAAATCGTCAGATATTATAATAGTGTCTATAGAAAATAAACTATAAAATAGATGAAATGCTTGCATCTCACATTTCAGCATATTTGGTATACAACTAAAACCATACAACGCTTATTGAAGAATGGATTTCATACAATGACTGGGCACTAGGGTACCGCCCATCACAGTACACTTCTAGAAAAATGTACCGATATCGAACCTATCGATCACTGTCAACATAGGACTGGCCTACCCCTTGCTAGATAGTACCAAATATGTTATCACCCCGGGTGTTCCCATCCTATCGAGCGCTCTCTTTTCCATGCACAACCATATCTATAATTATAATATATCCGAAGGTATCTAGAAAAGTGATAACATACCCTACTTAGGTGTGCCCCACTTAGCCCTGCTGCATCTCCCCTATTTTAGTCATTCCCAGTTGATGAGGCTTGAGGCTACGTATTACCTTAAGAATAGCATTCATACTTGGAATGCTAACACTGCCTTCCAGGCGACAATGCAATGATAACATTCATCCATACAAGTTGTCCTGGGTCTGGACAAACCGTATCTCCTTCAAGATGCCCATCTCCATTATCTTTGAGATATCACAATTCGTAACGCATAAATCAGATCGAAGTGGTTTTCGGATAATTAAATCTGATCCCGGCCTCTTTGAAACGATTAACGAATTTGGCCAGAATTTGATAGTCAGTTATTTAACTATCAAATAACAATCATTCAAACATATATTACATTTCCCATGGAAACCATTGAGCCTCTCAAATTTATTTTAAAATCACTTAATATGCTTGACTTATCAGAATAAATATATATACAGAAAACATTCTTTCAAGATATTTAAAATTCTTAAAAATAGATTTGGAAAGCATTGTTCCACTAACATGGATCAAAGTTTACTTAGCAGTTATGCTCATTGGATACGTTGCTTTCCCAATACAAAACCAATAATAGACTTAGGTCATTCTATAGCCCTCTCGAATTACGCCAAATGAACCATCATCTGGTTCCTTCCAAATATTTTAATTTAAAGAATATCTCTTTTAAATTCCAAAATTCCTTTATAGATTCTTAATGAATTTCCAAATCCATTTATAAAAGTGATCTTTTATAATTCCATAGTCCACTTATACAATTTCCCTTTAAAAATCAAATCCCTTCATCAATATCTCCTTTGTAGATCTCTAATTATCTTTATAAACCTCTTTGCAAATTTCCAAGTTATTTATAAATTCTTTTTCTAAATCCCAAAGATCCACTGATAAATCCCTTTTTTTCTTAATCTCTAAACCGTTAACCTTTCTCCTAATTATTTAAAAATATATTCCCTTTCAAAAACCCAACATTTTCACTTATTAGCTTCTTAAAAATACTCTTTCCATATAAGGAATCTCTTTATTATATTTCCATTTAAATATAAATACTTCGGAACCAATTCCTTATTCATTTAAAATGAATGACTTAATTTCATAAAAAATATCACTTTAAACCTTTCTATAAAAACAATAATATAGTTTGAAACCCTTGTAAAGAATTATCAGATAATATATTATTATAACTTCAAACAACCCTTAAAAATCCACCTAAGTAATTGATCTGAAACAATATGGTTTAAATAAAGTAATCGATGTTTTGCTTTCCATTTATCAAATAATTATATTACCATAAAGAAATAATCCCATTTAAAATCTCGAAATAGTCCTTACACAATTTAATCAAAATAACCAACATTTCTATATAAACCAATCTACAAATCTTTTATAAATAATAACTTAAACCAAACACTTATATATATTTGCCAAAATAAACATTTTACTTCAGATTATAAAATCTAAAGTTAAACACAATCGGTAACTTTCCAAATTTCATAACAGGCTCAATAACTCCAATGGTACTTAAACAAGCAACCATTTTATTCAATTTAACTATCCAAGTTAAATTATCAATATTCACCTGATCCATTTACAAATATACATCCAATTCCATGATTAACAATCAATTCGTTAAACGGCACTAATCCCATATTGATTGTCTATCAATTAAACATTTGCCCCAAATTTTATATCATAGCATATCAGAAGTTTATTCTGCTTCTAACATATCATTCAAACCACATTTCCATTTAATACTAGATGGTGTTTATTTGGCCAAATAGATAACACCAATATATTCCAATTCAATTTACATTATAATTAAACAGCGTAATTCAAAAACAATCCATTTATCAATTTCACTCATATATGATTCAATACTGGAAGTAAGCTTAAAAATAAACACAAACAGTTTAATAGCAATTCGAGATGCTATATCGTGACCCTAGATCCGGTTCAACCAATCTAATAGCATTTCAAGATGCTATATCATCATCCTAGATTAATTTCAACAATCATCAATTTCAACAACCCAAACAAGCAGAAATAAATTTTATTTACTATAAAAATTTACTGATTAACCAAATGAGTGAGTTTAACTCACCATAGTTCCAGTTGTCGCTTTCGCGTTCAGGTTCGTCTAATATCAAACATGCATTTGATTTTAGCACGAAATTCCATGAGCTTTGATTTTCAGCCAACTCAACTCCATCGCGTAGATCTCGTCGTAACGAATCCAACGCAAAAATCCACACTCGAATCCGACCTCATAAGAACATATTATGGCTTATTAAACAATTTGAATTTTATAAACAAATTAACAATTAAATTAGTGTTTAATTACCTTGCTAATCAAGCAATTAGGCCCACTAATATCTCTCTTCCTTTCACGCTACTACCCAGAATCATGTTTCGTTTGTCGCTCCGCTTTCCTCCGATGCTTCCCCACCAACCTCTGGCCGAATCTCGCCAAATTCCTGCCGCCGATAGCCCAGCCTCCGGCCTACCTCCTGCTGCCACTCCCATCGCCAACTGTGCCTCTGTCGTCCCCCTTAAAAATTCGACCACGAGCTCCTGTATGTGAACCCACCAGGTCGCGATGTCTAAACAATGATCGAATTCCACAAATTTGAGGTGTAACGACCCAGAATTTTGAACAAATTAAATTGAGAATATTTAATTAATTTTAAATATTTGAACGACGATTTAATTTGAATCCCCGATTGAACTTTGAAATTTGCAATTAAACATTAAAATTAAATCTATTGAATGTTGAATAAGAATTTAAATCTTCAATTTACAGTTGAAGAAAAATATTTCAAATGCTTGTAAAATTTATATTGATAACACTGAAGATAACAGCAGCTTCAGAATTGAAATTCAAACTATTTTGCTCAGTTTTGAATTTAATTGTTTGAACCGATATTTAAAAATAGTCATTTTTCAAACAGTCTCGGAATTCGACGAAACCAGTTTCATTTGATCCGTGACGTTGAATTATTGCCGGATTTCAATTTTTGTAATTTTCGGGGTTGTTGTGTGACCATACGATAGTTAAACGCGTTGGAATTTAAATGGAATTCAATTTAAATTTAAAATTTAAATTTGTAAACATCACACGTTCGTTCCTTAAACCACGCCTAAATTTTTGCCGAGAATCATGAAATCTATCGTGCAACCCATCATGCTTCCTCTGTTTTAAATTTTATCTCCTCACTTCATTTTCGTTCAAAATCAAACGAAGAAGAATAATGGCCGAGATCTCCTCTCGTTTAAATTAAGGGCCGCATTCAAATCAAACTCGAAACCCTATTCGTTTAAAACATTCGAAATCGAATGAAGCCTCTCGTTCTTCTCCTCTAGCAATGGACGAGTCGCGATTTCAAGCAGCGTGGAGGCGCGTTCATCTGAGCACGATCGACTAGCATGTGGGGAGGCCAGATTCTCACGCTCGAAGTCGTGAAGGAGGAGCGATGTGGCAATGTTCTCGAGCTCGGCAAGGCACGCGATTCGACTGGGAAGATTCGCGTGCAATCTAGGGTTCGTACACGCGACTGCGAGGCGAAGGGGCATGGGTCACAACGTCAAGGAGACGCTGCTATGGCAGCGAACGATGGATCTCGCGATCGACCTGGGTGCCCTAGGCATGTCGACGTGGGTGAGAGGAAGTCGCGTACGGGGCTGCGTGGGAGTCTAGCAGCATGGCGCGGCGGTCGAGGGCATTCGTCGATGGAGTCTTGTGGGTTGAATCACCTTGGGTGTCGGCAATATGAAGTCGAGGCTGAGGTTGCGTTCGATTTTCTCAGTAAGGTATAAATTTTAGGTTTTTATTTTCGAAATAATTTGTTGAGTAGAAATAATAGTGATTTTTATTATCAGAGAAATATGTTTAAACAAACAGGAAAGTAAAACTATTTCTTTTTAGTTCATTTCTGTTTTAATTTAAATCTGTACCAATCGTAAAAAAAAAATGTGTATAATAGAATTGTTACAGTAAAGAAAGTTTGTTTAAAGTATTGTTAAATTGATTTATCTAAAACTATTAGGATTACTAGAGAAAAATTTATATAAAGGGGGTTTATTTTTAAATATAAAATTTTGAGTTAAATAGATTTATTTATAAAGAAATTGGTTTAAAAATAAATCACTCGATAAAATTAAATTTTTGGTTTAAATAAATTAACAGATGATAATTCATTGTAAATTGATTCAAAAATTAATAGAATTGTATAAATTGTTATACAAGGTTAAGCCGTGAAGAAATGATCAAAAATGGAAATGGGATTGCAAATTAAAGGCTAAGGTGAGATTTTTCTCACTCAAAAATTGAATGTGGAATTTTTGCAGTTATTGATTGCTATTGATTGTGATATTAGATATAGTAGGATATATCTATTATATATATAGCAATATATACATATTGGCATATGTATATATTGGATTGATGATTTCCCGCCTCGTATAGCGGATGAGACCCTATTGCGCCGTTAGTAAGCGGATTTTTATAAAACCCATATACCATGATAATTCCGTACTGGAGCGGAATTGGTATTGTGCTAACGTCTTTGGATGCAGGGAAACAGGTTGGAGGGATCCAACTGGACCCCTCACATTGATTGAATTTATTTATACTATGATATGAATCTGTGAATGATTATATATTGATGTTATTAATCATATTGATATCTGGAAAATTGTTTGAAGCTAAAATTTAGCTGAATGGATGTTTGATATCATTGGATTCCAAAAATAAATGAAATTGGATTTTTGAAATCAAAATAGAAATTTTTAAGTAAATAAATTTTTAGAAATTGAATAAATTCGAAGAAAAGAATTTAAAAGTATAAAAGCTGATTTTTATAATCTTATTGAATAAATTCCAGAATAAAGTGAAAATGCTAAATAAATGGATTTCATAAAACAGTGATTATAAATTGAAGAATGTAATAAAAATTTGGATTTCTAAATAGTTTGAAAAAGATAAAGAGATTTATTTTCTTTAAGGGGAATTTATTTAAAAGGAAATAAGTTGGAAGTCCAACTATAAATTAAATTGGCAAATCGAAACGAATTTGGAAAGTCAATATAAAATGAGTTGGGATGGGAAATTTATTTAGCAATGAAGATTGAATTTGATTTGGTATTGAAGTAGAGTTAGAAATTAATTTGGAATCTGATTTTGGGGTTAAAGTGAAGAATTGGAAAATGAATTAAATTGAAATAAGGGAAATTGGTGTAAAAATAAATATTGATTTATTTTTAAATTGTGGAAATAGATTTACGAATTTGGAATAGAGATTTAAATAAATCGATAAGGATTTATTTAATTGGTTTAAATGGACCATTGTGAAATAAAAGCATTATATAGAAGATTTATAAAATTTGATTTGGTATAAATCAAAGTGATGAAATTTTAAAGGAATTTTGTTAATATTGAAAATGAATACAAATAGAATTTATAAAAAGTGTTTATAAATTCGAAATCGATTGAATTTGACAAATTTAAGATAGAAGATTATTTAAGAAGATATATTCGCGATTTTGGATAGCGAATTTTTATTGAAATAATAAATGTGTAGAAAAGATTTAAATATGGTTAAGTGAAGTATATTCACGATTTTGGACAGTGAATATATTTTTAAAGTAGAATGGATATGGTTTTGGGAAAGTGATATTATAAAAATAAAGTAACTGTTTTAAAAGATGTTTTAAAACGTGTTAAGTATCGAATACATAGATTTCAACATTCATTGTTGAAATAGACGTTTTCGAGGAATAAGGAAATGGTGGACTATAACACTGTTGTTATAGTAAATGATTTCCGAAAGGAAATGTTTTTATATAGTATTGGGATTTATATATATCTATCTAAATTTCGAATCCCTATACTAGTGATTTTGAGTCGTCGTAACGATGTTTTACGTAACATTCGTTTTGACTCAAATAAATGTTGTTATAGTAATGTTTTCCTTAAAGAATGAAATATATACTTAATATTGATTTAAGTATATCGAATATTTTCAAATGTTGAAAATAAAAGATTTGTGAAACACTTATTATTAAATAAGTATGGAAATGCTTTTCCAATATGAAATGAACTGTTTTGAGATTTTATCTTCAAAGATAAAATGAAATGTGAATATTTGAAATTTGTTTTCAAATGGTTAAAGTGTGGAAATTTTATATCTAGTAAAAGATATTTTTGAAGAATAAATAATTTGGAAAATTATTTGGAATCTGATGATGTCGCGCATCTTTATTGATAGTTAAATAACCGACTATCAATAATTACCTTTAGTTAGGTATTTGTTGTGAATTGGATGAATTTGAATGCCACACTTATTTTTGAATAATCGCTCACTATTCGGGTTAGCCGGGGAAGGACCATGGGGTCGTATAACCCATTCCGAATATGTGATACGTCGTTATGAATTGCATTCGAAGACCGGTGTTGAAGACCGGATATTTTTGAAAACGGAAGGATTACCGTCGAGTTACTCTACATCGGCTGATCTCCGGTTTAGAGGTTTTATCACCCTTAGTGACGGGAAGTCCGGACGTGATTAGAAAATTATCCGGAAATGCAAGGGCTTCGTGAGAAGTGCCTTCGGTTCTGTTCGATCCCGGAACAGACTTGTATGGATTGTGTGTCTGACGTTACAATTTGAGATATAAAGCTGATTTCTTTCAAATACATTTCTGTTGGTGGCGGAGAATTTATTCTCTTAGCTTAACACCCTTCTCTGAGACGTACGAGCTCAGAGGTTATGTAGTTGAAATTTATCAGCGATATATCCCAATTTGATAACGTGGCATACTGAGTGTTGCTGTGAAATGATCGGTGTTTGATCATTTGTGATATGATCATTTGTTTGATCTTATATCTTTGTGATCATAGGTTGATCATTTTGTTTGACCCGAAGCAGGGCTTTTTGTAGAAAGCGTAGCTTTGTGGACGAGACTTCGTCGAGCCTCACACCCCGGAAATGGTCGAAACAGGAAGGATGCGGCAAGGTTCTAGGGAGTAGCACCCCTTAGTGTATGTCATTCCTTCTGGATAGAGGTGGTATCATGGTATGGAGCCCAGATACTTAACCTATGTGGTTGCTGCATTATTATCTATGTGGTTTGTTGGAAATCGGGGATCCTCGGGAAGATCGATTACGATCGGGGGATGGCATACGCGTGTCAGTAGTTACCTATTTTTGCAGAGGTAACCCGGCCTTGTGTTGGCAGAGATCCGGTTAGGTTCTCGGGTCGTCTATTCCAGGGACGTACCCATCGTGGATAGGAAGTTCCTTAGCCTGACCATTTGTTGGAAATCCAAAGAAACAATACGACACTTGTACGGTTTTAGTTGTAGAACCTATCATTCACTTATGGTGGTCACCACTGTTTGGATGGTAGCTATAGTAGGCATAAGTGCGGAATGCCTATGCTGGCTAAGATTAATATTATACTTTCGAAATGTTTCTACACTATGCACTAATAATAATATCAAAAAGAATTTGATTTTTGCGTAGTAAGCATCTTTGACTATCATAAGAAGAAATCTCCTCCAATTCTGCGTTTGCATTGTGTGTGTGGCGGGAGGTCTTATGGTAGTTTCATTTTTCAAAAGCATTGCGAATTGACATTTAAGTTTTCCTGTTGTTTATTTTAAAGAATAACTGTTTTACGATCTCACACCAGTCACCATGACTGACTCGGAGTTTATTGTTCCCTTCTAAACTATGGGTGCCCACAAATTTTCCACACGGGCAGCCTGGAGTTATATTATCAGGATATTCTGGATATTCTGGAGCTTTGGAAGAAAGCCGGAGGACGAGACGTAGTATTTGTATCTGATAGTATTTATTCCGCTGTGTATTCTGTATAAGGACAAGTTATATAACTGTCCATTGTTGTATATTGACTCTGATGATTGATGTATGTATAAACTGATATAGCTCTTTGTTTTAAAAGACTAGTGTTTATCTATTATATATTGTTCCGCTGCGATATGTGAGATTCTGATATTGTTCGATTTCTGTTCTGTGTTGTTCTTCTTCTTTTTTTCTTCTCTTTTTCTTCTATCTTCTTCTTCTTCTACTTTTTCTTTTTCTTAAAACCCTCACTATTGGAGTTTCTGGCACTCGATTGCTCGGCAGTCGATAAAGTGAGTATCGATGTCGAATTTTCGAAAGTCGAAAATTTCGGTATGTGACATGAGGCCTCTAATGCGCCTTCCTCCCACGATCCCAAATCCAGCTTCAAATCCAACCATCCCTTCCTGAATTTGCCCAAAAACCCAAATCCTAGGCAAAACTACCCGTTCGAGCTCGCTGTCGACTTCCTCCATCCTCTTCCACACTCCACAAATAGTATATCATCTCGAAGCACCCATCGAAAGAAAAATTATAGAGCTAGTTCCAAATTTTTGTATTAAGTAGATTTGGAGGAATTTAATTTTGAATTCAATTTTTTTTTTCTTTCTGTTCACTACATTTTAAATAAGAGAGGGAAGCGATGGGAGATAACATAGAGTAGGGTGGGCTTGTCTCAGGGTAGAGTGGGCTAAAAGAGATGTTATAACGGCTGTAGTTAAATCGATTTGAAATATATTCAAAATTCCAAAATATCTGGATCTTTTATTCCGAACCCCGATTGAGGCATGCCGCCTGGCGTTTCTAATATTATACCCCTATTCTAAACGCAATGGAACAAGTCTTGAGACCTAATTCAATCGTATGGAGAAGATAGCTTTTTGAACCCAATTATAATATTAAATTTTCGATATTAATTTCAAAGCGTTTCTACCCCGTACGACCAAACGATATGTCCGATCACTACAAAATTTGAAATCCTGTAATAATACACTATTACGGATCCAATGGAACCAGTTTCATCGAATTTCGAGACTGTGTCCTGGAAGGCTATTTTGACTCGTCAATTAAAACGAGATATTTTCAAAATTAGTTAAATCACCTTTAAATCAGATTTAAAAGTTTTATCACCTTCATTCTTATTAATAGAAATTAAATAAGCCTTTAAATCATTTTTATCCAAATAAAATCCAAGATTTTAAATTATTTAAACGATTTTAAATTATTAAATTCAACACTTAAATTATCAAAAAAATCACTATATTTTGAAATTCAAATTATTTAATCTATAAAGTTAACTTTTCAATATTTAAAACTAATAAAATATTCCAATTTCAAACCACTAAAATTTGGGTCATTACACTATCCTTACAATCGCTGATAAATACAACCAACAAACAACACACCGGAACACAAATAAATACACAGATACGTCTTGGACCTTTAGCTCGTCTCCACAGCTCCAAAGCAACCAAACTAAGTCTGTACATATACTCGGTCTGACCCGAGCATTATAATAAAATAACACCCGAGTCAGTCTGGAAAACCAACATGAGAAAACACACACAGTTGAATTTCGATGTTTCATTTTTTTTTGAAATAAAGCTATCTCGTAAGACCACGCCGCACATAAATACGAACGGGTTTTACCTTACAATAACCAAAACAATTTCTATAGAAAATCCATTGATATTATAATAATATCTAGGAATGAAAGTAAAATATGAATATAGATGAAATGCTTGCATCTCACATTTCAGCATTGTTGGGCACAACTAAGTCCGTACAACGCCTATTGGAGGATGGATTCCATACAATGATTGTGCTACTGGGGTACAGCCCGTCATGGTGCATCTCTAGATAAAATAACACCAAGTACTTCGCCAGGATCTCCTGCCAACATAGAACGGCCTACCACTTGACTAGTAGTACCGAATATAATCACTTCTTCATTAATGGGCCTCAAAGCATACAAATGAGAGATAATATCGACTCTAGATAGGGATGATCATACCCTATTTAGGAGTGATCCACTTAGCCCTATTGCATCTCCCTTGTTTTAGTAATTCCCGGTTGATGAGGCTTGAAGCTACATTTACCTTTTATACAGCACTTCCTACTTGGAATGCTAACACTGCCCTCCAGGCAACAATGCAATGCCAACATTCATCCATACAAGTTCGTTTTGGGACTGAATGGAACGAAAGGCACTACTTCTGCAACATCCATTTTGGAATCATCCTCAGGATTAGTAGCAAGCAGCCCTTGCACTTCAAAGAGCTCCATCTTCAATTTCATCATCTTAAGGATTTCTTTACTTCGAAATGATTCAGTTGGATTGAAGTGGTTTACAGATAACATATCCGATCCCGGTCTCTCTGAAACAACATTCGATAATTTCTGGTAAACTCAACCCTGGTTCTTTAGGAAATAAACAGTCAAAGATAAGAGCGGAGATCACCTCCTAACCATTAGTGGACGGATTTCCTTATCATTTGTCTTAGGAGAACAAAACGAGATTTATACGCACAACACAACATCATCGGAGATGATTATGCCATATAACTCACGTGTTTCTCCTAGATATTTCCAAATTTACGTTTTGGGTCTATATTTGATAGTTGGTTATTTAACTATCCACAACGCTCATCCAAATCAAGGATTTATTTGAAAACGAAAAACCAACATTGGTTAAGCTCATAAGTAACCACTAGCCTCTTTAATTAGTCTTTTCATTAACTAAAATCATTTTGTAAATTACTTGTATAAAAATACCTTGACAAGATATACCCACACATCCCTATATTTTTAATACTTGGAAAAATATCCATATACTTAGCTCAACGATATTAGTATATTCACAAACGAAGGAAGATTCCCTTTTTACATGATTCTAAAACCATTTATAAAAATCTTTTATAAATTTCTAAACCCATGTATAACTATTTTATAAATCTCAAAAACCATTTATAAACGTTTCTAAATCATTTCTCAAAACGCTTATAAGCTCTTTATAAACCATAAAACTAATTATAAAACTCCTCTTATTAAACCATAAACTCATTTCTAAAATTCATTTATAAATATCTAATCATTTACAAAACTTCCTTTATACATTGTAACAATTTCTCTTAATTCTCCAAAACATTTTGCTTTCCTTTTACCAAATCCTAAAACCATTTATAAACTTCTTTCTATACATTGTAAATATCCTTCCTTTAAGCCTCTAAATCCTTTTATAAAAACTCTTCTTATAAACCCAAGTCGGTTAATAAAACTCTATTTGTAAATCTTGAAACATTTATAAATAAATAACGATCATTTACTTCAAAGCCACTATTATATAATAATATTTAAGAATAATAAAAATTTATAATAATTCATAATTATTAAGTTCAAAACATCTTTAAAATAATAATAAATAATTTTGAAATGTTATTAAAATAATAATAATAATAATCTTTACCCTTATTATAAATAGTAATAATGAATTTCCAAAACATTTTTAAAAAATCATTATTATAAATTCCAAGCCATATTTATTTATTTAAATAATTAACTTTTTCAAAATATTAAAATATTGATAAATAACTTTAAAAACAATATTAAATATAGACAAATAACTTTAAAACGACATTACGTAAAAATAATCTTAAAACAATATTAATATTAATATTAATAAATTACTTAGAAAAGGCAGATAAAAGGTTAGAGTAAAATAGAAGTTAAATCCCTTTTAACAAAATATTTTCGAAATCAAATTTGAATTTTAAAATTATTTCCTGTCTCGAAAACCAATTCCAACTTAAATGGCAATTTATACTATATTTAAAATACTAATTTGAGGCCAATAGCTACCCAACGTCTAACCAGTATCGATTATTGGTTTTCTACCATGAGTTTTAAGTTGAATATATAACAATGTCATAATCAATAGGACCAACAATCAGGTTTGATATCAAAAATCATTTAACAGGAATATTATTGAAAACAATTCAACAATGGCGAGGAATCCTGTTGGACCCCTCCAACCTGTCCCCTGCATCACAGCACGCGCGTGCACGCACGCACACACGCACAGATATATATATATATATATATATATATATATATCAACATGTATATATAAATAAATAAAAATCAATGGTGGTGAGGAATCCTATTGGATCCCTCCATCCTGTCCCCCTACATCACAAACAATATATAATTATAAAATATAGGTCATCCGCTACTAGGCGGGTACATATAAAAGGTCATCCGCTCCAAAGGCAGGAATAAAACCAAACCAACTGATAATACAGTAAATCATCCAAACATTTAATCAACAATTTTTATCTATTTATCATATTGGTTAACCAAACAGGTGAGTTTAACTCACAATTATTCCAGTTGTCGCCGAGGCATTCCGTTTTTGTCCGAATTCGAACGATGTTCGAATTCTCAGCGCAAAATTCAACAAGCTCCAATGGTCACCAATTCCATATCGTAGATCATGTCCACACGAGTGCAATGCAACAAACAGCTTCTAAACCCAAACTCGTATGCAAAAGTTATTGCATATATAAGAAATCAATCAATTAAATAATAATTTATCATTAACTTAATTAATTAAAATTTTAAAACTAATTAACTTAATCACGTTCCCTCCCCCCAAATTTCCTCTCTCTCTCTCATTCATGCTCCATAATACCAGGCCATGCAACTTCCATCGCTCACCGCCGCCATGTCACTCGATCAGACGCCGCCACCTTCATGCCGTCGCCTCACCTACCCAGCCATGCCTCACCCTACTGGTGCCGCCTCGCCTAACGCCGCCGTTCCCCCAAAGCGAACCCTTAAACGACGCATGTTCAACTCGAGACTGCGCCCCCATCAAGGGACGATGGCTCACCAAACTTTGCCGGTGCCTCGCCCTTGACGTCTTCTATGCTTCTCCTTCAGCTGCCTTCGTCCAACGACGACCCAAATCACCGAAATTCGTGAAATTAGATTTCATTTTCATCAATGAACTGCGACCACCACGTGACGATTGACGATGATCCAACCGTCCAATAGGTCGAGCTCGTTGTCCGCAACATTTCTCTAGTTGGAGTCGTGGCCTGAAAACACTTGGATAGGCTCTGATGATCGAGAGCCGTTGGATGGAGAGGAGTTTGATTTGAAAATTTCAAAAAATTATCTCTGGTTTGAATGTGAATTTATAGCAGATGGGGTATGAGTTTTAGACGTGCTTGGGTATGGGCCAATAGTGTAAGCATGGGCTGATGGTATGGCCTAAGCATGGTGAATACATATATATTTATATTCAAAAATATCTAGCTTGATGCACTCAAAAATCTTGAACCCCAAACGAGGTGTGTCGCCTGACGTTCTATATGAAATACCCTATTTCGAACATAATGGAACTAGCGTCGAAACCTAATTCGATCATATGCAGAAGATAGCTTTTCAAACTCAATTATATTATATTAATTTCTATAGTAAATTTATATGCGTTTCGAGCTTGCACGACCAAATGATACGCCTGATCCCCATGATTAACATACAATAATTATTATTATGGCCAAGGAATGGACAAGCAACCGCTACTCAAGCTATTCTCCCAAAGGTTGGAGAACATAGGTGATGTGACTCTATGCAAACCCAAGAAACTTTGGCCCAAAGCCAAACTCGGGTAAAACTAAGATTTTCTCCAAGCAAATGCCAGGATGGCTCTAAGCACCTTCTTCATTGACCCAGCACTTTGAATTCAGTGACTCCAGACAAACTAATTGCTGACTTCAAGCAAATAGCAGATTTTCTCAGGTCCGACTCCAAGTAACTTACCACTGATTCCTCAATACCGGTCCATCTTGCTTTGTTAATATCTCAGGCATGCATACTGTAATGACTTGGAATTTTTGTCATCTTGAGTTATGAATATTTGTTTTTAATGTTCAATAATACGATCTTTTAATCAAAATAAAAACCCTGGTTAAATGATAACTGGTAAAAATAGATAGTTTTAAATCCAGACAATATTTTGAATTTTCCAGATTTTATTTATAAGATAGAAAATTGGTTTAAAATGGAATTTCTTATATATATTATAAAAATAGAATTCATACGTAAATTAAAAACAAATTCAAATGCATAACAAATAAAAATGAAAAAGAAGAATACATGGAGAAATTAAAATGAATATAGCTATTAAAAATGAATAAAGAATATATTATAAATAGAAATGAATATAACTCATGAAATATAATGTAGTATAAATAGAAAAGAGTTTTAAATTGGGATTTTCTTATGTGTGTGTGTGTGTATGAGTTCAAAAATAAATATGAAATACTTACAAACTAAATAAAAATAGTATGTTAAAAAAAATATAAATGGTAAGTGAAAAGAAGAAAATATATAAAAATATTATATGATGAATATGAGAAAATTTATAAAATCATTGTTGTGGGCATTTTCGCCCACTACATGGTGAATATGAGGAGTCAGGGGCAAAATCATCATTGTTCTAGAACAGACTCAAACTAGTTTGGAGGTATTCTTGAGATCAAGATATGGTCATAGGTCGAAATTGCATCTTAATCCGAGCTACGGATTGAGAGATATGATTATCTTAAGATTTGTCCACCACCGTCTCGTGGGGCCGATACCGAGACGCTCTACCGCCATTCAAGGTCGACAGTCCAACAACAAGCCAGGATCCCCGGTCCGATGACCGAACCAACACTTTGGTTCGGCGCTTGCTTAGAGTCGGGGCCTGAAAATCTTGAGTCTGCTTGGAGTCGGCGCGATGACCGAACCAAAACTTTGGTTCGGCGCTTGCTTGGAGTTGGTCCTTGAAAATCTGGAGTCTGCTTGGAGTCGGTTGGATTATCGAACCAAACATTAGTTCGGCGCTTGCTTATAGTTGGGCCTTGAAAATCTGGAGTCTGCTTGGAGTCGGTTGGATTATCGAACCAAAACTTTGGTTCGACGCTTGCTTGGAGTCGGGGCTTAAAAATCTCGAGTCTGCTTGGAGTCGGCACGATGACCGAACCAAAACTTTGATTCGGCACTTGCTTGGAGTCGGGCCTTGAAAATCTGGAGTCTTCTTAGAGTCGGTTGGATTACCGAACCAAATCTTTGGTTTGGCGCTTGCTTGGAGTCGGTGCCAGAAAATATCGAGTCTGCTTCGAGTTGGCCCGATGACCGAACCAAAACTTTGGTTCGGCGCTTGCTTGGAGTCGGGACTTGAAAATCTGGACTCTGCTTAGAGTCGGCTGGATTACCGAACCAAAACTTTGATTTGGCGCTTGCTTGGAGTCGGGGTTTGAAAATCTCGAATCTACTTAGAGTCAGCGCGATGACCAACCAAAACTTTGGTTCGACGCTTGCTTGGAGTCGGGCCTTGAAAATATGGAGTCTGCTTGGAGTCAGTTGGATTACCGAACCAAAACTTTGGTTCGACACTCGCTTGTAGTCCGGACTTGAAAATCTCGAGACTGCTTGGAGTCGGGGTGATGACCGAACCAAAACATTGGTTCGGCACTTGCTTCGAGTCGGGCCTTGAAAATCTGGAGTCTGCTTGAAGTCGGTCCGAGGACCGAATCAAAACTTTTGTTTGGTGGTTGCTTGGAGTCAGGCATGAGAAATTTAAGGGTTTACTTGGAGTCAGCTTGGAGTAATGCTGCTTGTAGTCGGGTGAAGGTTTGCTTGGGGCTCAACCCGGGTATAATTGACCTAAAAAAAGTTGGAAATTTTCATCATGGCATGACGATACTTCGGGGATTTCTTCATGAAACGTTCCGGGGTTCTTGGAGGTGTATGGCGGTCGTCACAAGTGGAATTGTTTGACAATCATGTAAGTAAGGTTGAACCAAATTCCAAATACTACATACTCAGCTGTCTCTCCTCATATCTTCATTCTATAAATACCAAGCACATGAAATCATAAAAAAAAGGGATGCTGAAAAGCGAAGCTTTCAGCAACAATGACAGACAACTTCGAGGGGGAAAAATCTTAGTTCTAATAGCATGCTTACTCGTATTCAAAGCTTGTACTTATAACTAGAAATGAAAGGGATAATAAAAGAGGAACAGTGGACGTAGGCACATTCAGGTCGAAAAACTATAAATTCTGTGTCCTTTTACATTTAAGTCATTTACATATTCTTTATTGCAAATTACTGATTTTTACCTTAAACATCCGCAACTAATTTTCATCAAACAGTAGCTATATACTACAAACAATATTTACAGCTCTACAACAACGATTTGAGTGTTTGCCCATTTTTTGTGCAAATAATCATTTAAACCATTTTTAATAAGAAATCTTTTACATGAAATGTTTAACAAAATGTTATTTCTTTGAATTTTACATCTCTAAATATAAAATAAAAATATAATTTTAATATGAAGACAAAGCTATTTATAATTAATACTACCTTATTCTCAAAATATAGTGAAAGCATGAACCAAAAGAAAGTTAACTAAGTAAATAGAAGAGAAATTAACTAAAGTTACAACAACAAAAAAATAGTCAAGTTAAAAAGTAAAAGAAGTTGCCTGGTCAAAGAAGAAAAGAAATTAATGTAGGCTGAAAACATTTTTCATCTCAAAACTTCATCTCAACGCATCCATAAATCACTTCAACCACCAAGTCATCACCTCGGCCACCAAATTTCATCTCAGCCATCAAAAATTTCACCTCTGCAGCCACCAATCTTATACATCAATCTATCAGCAACCTTAAAAGATTTCAATCCTTCTTGAGCCCAAAACTCTGTATAAATGCACATCATCTCACTTGCCTGCAACATGTATACATATAGGTGTGAGTGTGTATATACTTCAGTTGATTAAAACCTGTAAGCATCATCCTGTAACAAACTATGTAAACAAAACAAAGCAAGAAAAGAAAAAAAAAAGAAAGCAACCTGCTCTGTCGAATTCAAAAGCAAAACAAGAAATCAAGGTTTCAGATCAAAAACTTAAGTTCAACTAGAAGATCTGGGAGCAACATGATCAAGGTGAGAATTTTGCTTTTGGAAAAAAACCTGGAAAACTCTTTTATCTTCTCAGTTTCATTCAATGGGGTAATTTTTTTTATATTTGCCGAGTTTCTAAAATCTTTTTCTTCCAATCTATTTTGAATTCGCCAATGATGTAAACTAGTGAAACTTTCATTTTTGAGGGTAGAATACATTAAAAATAATTCGAAGTCTGCTCATCATATACATTGTGTAAAATTGCAATTTTACAATGAGTGATCCAGTTTTTGTCAAAATTCGATTTATGTGAAACGTTGAATCATGGTTACAACTATGATGGCATGGTCAAAACATGAATTTTAGTGAAGAAATCAGGATTTTAGGCTATGGGGTTGAAAGAATTTGGAGATTGATCGTTTTGCGATAAAAAAATATATTTGGATAAGCGATGGATGAGGCGGCGGTTCGTCGACTTCGAGTTGGCTGTGGAGGCGAGGGTGAGGTTTTGACCGTGGGGTTTTTGCTCTAGTGTGGTGGTTTGGGCGAACGAGGCAAGTTTACGGTTTTGGGATGGGTTCGGTGAGGATCTGGTCGCGGTCGAATTGGAGGAGGAGGAGGAAACTGGAGGTTTTAGGACAGGGCATGGAGGAAGCGACGTGGATGAGGCTTCGAATGGCGACAGCGGCAGGTGAAGCAGTGGCATAGGTTGGGAGCAGTTCGATAATAAGTGGAGGCGGTTTTTCTTTGGGGTTCGGTTGGATGGCTCGATCTTTGTTCGATGACGTTGGAGCTTGGACGAGGGGTATCAGGGTACGAAGGGAAGTTGATTCGGGGTGTCATGGCGGTGATCTAGGTGATGTGGCGAGTGTTCACGTGCACAGCGTGAACGCGAGGTCCAGGCCATGGTGGCTGGAGAATGGGAAGGAAGAGCTTGGGTTCGGTCCAGGTAAGGATGAAGGGTCACACATGGTTAAGCGTAGGATGGGTTTGGTTCGAGGAAGTCGTTGGGTTGATCTGGGAAGTGAAGGTTTGAAGAAATTTGAAGGAAAGAAGAAAAAAAAGAGAAGGAGAAGGGTTACTGGAAAAATTGGGGAAGAAGGAGAAATGGGTTGGGGCTTTGGTGATGGGCTTTGGGCCGAAGGGATTGATGAGGGAAAACAAAAATTTTAAATGTTGTAAAATTTATGTAGAATTAATAAATTTTGAAAACATTATAAATAATGCATACGGAACCCGATTGACACGAAACTTTTTGCGTTGGGTTCGTATCGACGAACACTACTTCATCGTATAATCTGTTGTCAAGTTTAAACAAGTGAAAAATTATGGTATATTAAAACGGACAGAAATTTAATTACCCGATTTAAACAAATATCATCGTTTAAATTTATATGGCCTGTCTATTGAAGTTATTTGCCTAGATAAAAATAGTGATGAGTTAATTCATGTTAATTATGATGTTTTGACATCAGTTTAGCAAAATAAAACACCGTTCTGTCATTGTTACTGAATATGTGTATTCTTGGATATTGACTAGTAGAAATAAAGCCCTGTTCTTCTATTATATTTGTATGGACATCTATTTATAATCTTGATAATTATATTGGGCAATATGATGTTGAATTGATTGTTAAAAATGGATTGTTGTGAATATCTGAATCTGCTATTCTGGATTGTTATGGGATAAATGGTAACTTGATTAAGTACCATTGGAATTAATAAGCCTCTTTCCAAATTTGGAAGTTGATTTTTGAATCCAGGATTATTTCAAGAATAATTATTTTATGATTCTTAAAAGAGTTATATAAAAGTATTTTAATTATGGTTTCAAAGTTATTTAATTATTTAAAATGTTTAAAATTATATTTTTATTAAAGTTGTCTTATAATGATTGATTTAAAGTTAATTATTAATTGAGGATTAATCAGTATTATTATTTCAAAAGATAAATTATTCCATATTAATATTTTTTAATATAGTAAAATGTTATAAAAGGGTATTTTCCTAAGTTAAACTTGTAAATTATTATAGAAACTTTATAAGCATTATTTTGAGATAATTATTTTAGGAAGTAATGGTATATTTTCATAGCGTAATTCGAGGGCAAAGATTGCCTACAGTTTGGGGATGTTTTCGCTGGGATAGTGACGTAACCGTTGTGTAAACTGCGATCTATGATTGATTGCATGGCGGAAATCGGAAGGCAGAGATTGCCTAAGTTAAGTTTGGTTTTTCTGGGATAGAGACGCAACCATCGAGCTGCGATCCATGGTCGATACCGAATAGTGCTTTCCATATATATTTTTAAAGGTTTCAAGTATATTTTTTTTGGAAAATATGATTTGTTAATATACTTATTCCGGTGAGATAAGTATATGTCTGATTTTGATAAAGAGATTTAATTTATTGAAATTAAATTAAATGAGGCTTACTAATTTCGGTGGGAAATGAAATCTTTGGTTGAATGTTTGTTTATTTAATAGTTAAATAACCGACTATCAAATCTTGACCTAAATATGTAATCCTTCTTAATTTTGGTGGTACTAAATTATTCCCTACTTAACACCGAAGGATTTTAACTCTGGAAATATCTAGGGGAAACACGGGAATTATATGGTACAGTTACCGTTCGAGGTGCTATACTGTACGTATAAACTTATGGATCTTTTAGGATAAATGATAAGGAGATCCATCCACTTAAATGGTTAAGAGGTAATCCTCGATCTTATGTATTATCAGATTATTTCCTAAAGAACCGGTCTTGAGCATTCCGGAAATTGACGAATGGTTTATGGAGCACCCAGGAAATGGAGAGTGTACTCGTAAGAGATGACTTGGAACCCATGACCTACTCCGAAACCATATACGATTAAATGAAGGAGATGCATTTTAATTTGGGATATTGAGATCCATATGTGGTTCCGTGACTCGTTGGAGTGTGGGAATCTGTGTGAGATTCCAAGATCTGTTGAGATGTGGGAATCAGTATGTGATTCTGAGGCCATTGTGGTATGGGAATCCATATGAGATTCCGTGATCTATTTTTGGAGCAGTGCATAAGCTGGAATGCTGGATGTAGCCTCATCAGTAGAAATGACTAAAACCAGAGATAGGAGGCATGACCAGTAGGGTTGGCAAACCCATAGGGTGTACTCGGCTCCTTTTCTAACAATACGGATACCTTTGGTTGTTTTTTGGCATGCCGCAGTGATGCACTCGGTCTTAGCAAGACCAGTTATGTTTTTCCTATGATACCCCAACTAGACGGGTATGATGCTTCGGAAGGATAACTCTGATCCTTGTGCAGGAGGGTCATTCTCAAAGTACTGAGGGCACCTCTATGGAAATCCTACACAATTAGCGAACGCGCCTTATCAACTTTCGATTGTATACTTATTATCGTTGTGATGTACACTGCACGAGCATTACAGCTACTTGATTATTATTAATATTTTTTCCCTTAGACAATATTATAATATCACTGGATTTTCTGATATAAAGGTTTTGGTTATCGTAAGGTGAAAACCCGTCCGTGTTTATGTGCAGGATGGTCTTACGAGATGCCTTTGATTTTAAAGGATTTTACAAGTTAACATCAATAAAATTCCTTGTGATTTAAATTCTCATGCTGGTTTTACCAGAATGACCCGGGCGTGGTTTTTCATAAATGCTCGGGTCAGACCGAGCATATTTCCAAGTTAGATGGATATTGTAGCTTCAGGAGAGGAGTTGGTGCCCAGAAACGTATTCACGCAGATGATTATATTTTCCGTTGCATTTTAGTTGTGTTTATCAACAGTTGTAAGGACAGGTTGTTATAACTGTCCATGCTGAATATGTTAGCATACTCTGATTTGTGTCTGTATATATATAAAAATTACAGTTTTGTTTTTGTGCAAAGATTATTATATATTTTAGATTATTCGTTCCGCTGTGAGATTCTGTGTTGTTGGTTTTCTTTTTATATTCTTCTATCTTCTTTCTACTTTCGTTTTCTTAACTATCCGCCTTCCCGTGCAATTCAACTCATATGCTCCTTTGAATGATTCAATCGATAGCCTCTAATTGGAGACTCATGACTCAGAGCAGTACTAAAAACTAGCCCTGAGAGAGTCCACCGAAGCCTAGAGAAAATCCGAGGAATATTGTATATTCCAAGATGTACACGGTCCTAACACCGACGATTACAAAAACCTCCACGACGTGATCGGAAAGCTGATTCAAAATGGAAAGCTTCAATAGTATGTGCAAGCCTTGTAGAATGGCGAGCAGGGAACTTCCGATACATATCAATAAAGAACTCTGACTATCAATTGGACCGTTGACAGTAAACATCCCGTTGAAAGGAGCTAGGGGCAAAGTTGAATAGCGAGCACACGATGCTGCTTCACTTATTAATGAGATTTATTCCAATCTTCTTTGAATTATTTCTATTTCTATTTCAATTTAATTGTGCTATGAACTACGACCAACTTGAACTAAACTACTTCCAAAACGATGCAGGTGACCAAGTACTCAGAGTTGGCCGCCAGCCAATCCCCGCAGACTGTGATCGGATCTATGGAGTTTCGTCAAGATGAGCGTGATTTAACCACTCATCATCAACCATGTGCCTTTGATTTGGGGCCAAGGACTAGAGATGGAAAATATCGTCACGGTCAGAACCCAGTACAAAGCGGACATGGCCGACCGTCCATTCATCGACCTCCATATTCGACTTGGAGACCTAAGCAAGGCTTGGAACGAATGTGGCCCGATCATCCACTCCTTGAGTCATAAAATAAAGTTCGAAAAAATACATATGCCTCTCCTAAAGCTCAGTGATGTCGGGATCTAGCTAGATTGGACGTGATTTGATCATCTACACATCAACTCCTACCCTGAACACAAGAGGCAGTTCAGAAGCCCGACTTGAAGTAGATGTGGTGGACTGCCTACTCGTTAACCATCGCTCTCAATACATGGACATGACTGCATCCTAAAATGTATGCGACTTAATTTGTCTTCTCAATAATCCATCATCCTCGTTTTCTATAAAGAAATACGAAGCAAATTGTGCAAGGCTCGATCATCCGACCCCAGCATGGACGTGATCAAGCCATTTATCACCTGCTTTTTTCCTCGACTTAATGGAAAGGGCCACAACTACCAAGCGAACAAGAATCGACCATTTGATTGCCAAGTTTCATCTTGAATGCTTGGGGAAGAATCCCATTCCATGAGCAAACATGGTTCGATCGTTCATTCGACAACTTTCGCCTCGACATGGTAAATGAAGTACAAATCAAACGGGTATAAATACGACTTCTCTCAATAAAAATCTCTAAGTCCTTGAAGCGGACTAGAGTACTTTAAGTCCCTAGCGGACTAGAGTATAAACGACTTGACAAAAATCTCTAAGTCCCTAAAGCGGACTAAAGTACTCTAAGTCCCTGAAGCGGACTAGAGTATAAACGACTTGAGAAAAATTTCTAAGTCTGCGTAGTGCAAACTAGAGTACTCTGAGTCCCCAGAGCGCAGACTAGAGTATAAACGACTTGAGAAAAATCTCTAAGTCCTCGAAGTGTGGGCTAGAGTACTATGAGTCCCCAGAGCGTGGACTAGAGTATAAACGACTTGAGAAAAACCTCTAAGTCCCCGAGTGCGGACTAGAGTACTCTGAGTCCCCAGAGCATGGACTAGAGTATAAACGACTTAAGAAAAATTTCTAAGTTCCCGGAGTGTGGACTAGAGTACTCTGAGTCCCCAAAGCACGGACTAGAGTATAAACGACTTGACAATAATCTCTAAGTCCCTGAAGCGGACTAGAGTACTCTAAGTACCTGAAGCGGACTAGAGCATAAATGACTTGACAAAAATCTCTAAGTCCTCAGAGCGCAGACTATAGTACTCTAAGTCCCCCGAGCGTGGACTAGAGTATAAACGATTCAACAAAAATCTCTAAGTCCCCGGAGCGTGGACTAGAGCACTCTAAGTCCCCGGAGTGCGGACTAGAGTATAAACGATTCAATAAAAATCTCTATGTCCCCGGAGCATGGACTAGAGTACTCTAAGTCCCCAGAGCGCGGACTAGAGTATAAACGATTCAACAAAAATTTTTATGTCACCGGAGTGCGGACTAGAGTAGTCTAAGTCCCCGGAACGTGGACTAGAGTATAAACGGTTCGAGAAAAATCTCTAAGTCCCCAAATGCAGACTAGAGTACTCTAAGTCTCTGACTACGGACTAGAGTATAAACATTCGGTGGAAAAATGGATGCCCACGAGAAAACTCTAAGTCCCCGGAGTGTAGACTGGAGTATAAATACAAATTGGGTGCAATTCGACCACCCGCCAACAAACTGTTATCCCAGAGTGCGAAAATGAGTATAAACAAATAGACGAGTGTAGTTCGATCAATCACTATTCCATGAACTCCAACCTGGACTCGACAAAAGGAGTATAAACTCACTATGGATTGAATTTGACCATCCACGAACTAAATCTGCTAACCCAAGACCGAGGGCAGAAGTACAAACTACTGAAAGTTGAATACGACAACTCATTATAGCTCTGGCTTGGTGTTCTTTACAACTTAAGGCAATGACTGCAAGGAGGCCTCAATACAAAACCAATCGAAACGACATCCAAAGTTACGGGTGACCGACTATATCGTACCATCAGATCGAGGGTCAATATTGATCTGCACCAAACACAAACAGATGCAACCCGAATGTCCCTCAAAAACCTATGACCACCAGAGCGTGGAAAGGAGAATAAACCACGAAGACTTGATCATTAATTCTCCAGCACCCTCCTTCGATCCGTGAGGAGGAGTATGAAACTAGATCAGCATGACCCGACTATACTTGAGTCGATTTTACCCATAGATCTGATTATAGAACATGAATCAAAGTGGACGTGGTTGACCGTCCAGTACCCAACTTATGCCCGGAATCTGACGAAACATTGAAGTATTCCCTCTGGAAGGAAAAACCAGAATACAATCCAGGATAAGCAAGACTCAGCCTTCCGTCAACCAACCTGATCCCGCGATTCAACAGGAAAGAGTGTAAAGCTAAAGTGGACATGGTTTTCCTTCCTACTTATCGATGTATGCCCCACGCTTGGGGGCATGAGAGAGAAACAAGATGAATGTGAACCGACCATTTAATAATCAACTCTATGTCTTTGGAGCTTAAGTGGGAGTATAAACATAGCTAGGATGAGACTCGACCGTCCATGCGGTACATTTATCAACCCGAGACTGGGAGCAGAAGCATGATCATCCAAAGACTGGTTGCGATAGCTCAATATTGAAACTTATATATAGTGTTTACAATGACTCGAGGCTACGACCGAAAGGATGCCTAGAGGCAGAATCATGGAATCGACGCCCAAGCTCATGGGCAACTGACTATCATTCCAACCTGAACGACGAGCAATAGTTCGCCAGTACAGTGAATGGAAAGCACATTACTCGAATACACAAGCAGATTCAAACTCAAAGCAAGAGCCAGCCATGCAGCTGCATGCAACTCGAGGCTGACCCCTACTCGACATTTTATTCAACGTGCTTCTAAGCCTGATCTTTGGCCATTTGCAAATAATCGCTCAAAGCATTCAGAGCCTTTCACTATCAGATTTAACAACCCATGACAAGACTCTAGGATTCGATCGGAGTAACCATCAACATTGACCGTCCCAACCAGGGTTCACGTTGATTGTTACGCGAAATAGTTACATTTGAACTCAAAGAATTCAAGACTGCACCCGCTAAGCTGACAGTCGACATTACAGTCAGCCATGGTGACCCATCATGGGTACTGAAGATTGGATCACAGCTCAGTGTAGCGATGATGAAGGAATTAGCTGGCTTTCTCTGCATGAATCTTGATGTGCTCGCTTGGACCCATTCCGACACGCGTGTGATTTCACCGACTATCGCAAGCCATGCATTGAATATCGGCCTGAGGCATGTCCCAGTGAAACAAAAGCAACGCGGCATGGATCATGAAAGATTCACTACACTTAAAGAGGAAGTGGATAAACTCAAAAAAAAACAAGCTTACCTGCGACACCCTCTACCCAAAATGGGTATCAAATCCAGTTCTTATGAGAAAAGCTAATTGAAAGTAGCGGTCATGCGTCAACTACTCAGACCTGAACAAGGCATGCTTAAAAGACAGCTTTCCACTTTCGAGGATCGACCAGCTGGTAGACTCAACCGCTGGATATGAACTACTTTCATTTATGGATGTGTACTCCAAGTACAACCAGATCCTGGTGCACGTCCTCTACCAGGAGCACACCAACTTCATTACCAATCCAGGATTATATCATTATGTTGTGATTCCATTTGAACTAAATAAGGATGAAGCTACTCACTAGAGACTAGTCAATAGGATGTTTAAAAACCAGATCAAGCAATAGACGAAAGTATATGTGGATGATATGCTTGTGAAGTCATGACGATCAAATAACCACATCAGTGACTTAGCGAAGATGTTCAGTTCTGTCCGAAGAATTGAAGCCAACCCTAAGAAGATTTAGGAAATAAAAGACATCTAGGTATTGGAGACAATCAAGCGGGTATAGAGTCTAAATTGGAGGTTGTCGCCCTAAGCCGATTCATCTCTAGGGCCGTCGACAAGTGTACTGTCTTCTTCGACCTAATCAGGAGATGGAAAAGGAATTTTGAATGGACATAGGATTATAAAGATGCATTCCAAGCTTTGGTGAACCACTTAAAGAGACCTCCCATTTTGTCAAAGCCGATGGATCATACAGATTTATACATCAATTTAGCCATCTTGGTACACGCCATAAGCGCCGCAATGCTATGCGAAGAGAACCGGATCCAAAGACTGGTATATTATGAACCAAGCGATTGATAGGTACTAAGAGAAGACTACCCGAAGCTACAAAAGCCAGCGTAATGCTTAATGATTTCATCACGAAAGCTCCGCTCTTACTTTCAGGCTCACCCCATTAACGTCTAGGCCTACTAGCCATTACGACAGGTCATACAACAACCTGAGATGTCTGGAAGACTACTCAAATGGGATATCGAACTAAGCCAATTCGATATCACTTATTTCCCTCGAAGAGCTATCCACGGATGTAAATTAGCAGACCTTGTATTTGAATTCACTACATCAGACGACTACTCGAAGAGTAGTGGAGAACCAACCAACAGATGGAAAATGTACATGGATGGACCATCCAATGATCAGTGTTCTGGCGCAGGAGTTGTGTTAATGACTCCTGAGGAACGATCGATCTGCTACGCCCTGAAACTCGACTTCCCTGCAACAAACAACGAAACTAAGTATGAAGCCTTGATCGCCAACCTCAAACTTGCTAGAGAACTTGGAGTGGAAACTTTACATATCTTTTGTGCTTCCTGATTACTAGTATGCAAAGTTAGGAAAGTTAATCTTGCTAGGGGGCATCGTCTTGCTCTTTATCTCGGCCGGGTCCAAGAGCTACTAGCCCACTTCGCGTATTACCTCATTACACACATCCTCAGCGAACAAAATGAAAAAAGTCAAGTCACTAGCCAAGCTGGCCAGTTTTGGGGACGCGCAACGAACATAATTTGTTTCGGTTGAAGTACTTAATATTCCAAGCATTGACAGATGGAGATCGGCTAGATCTTGGAGACGGAGCTAGAAAAAGGTCATGGATGACTCCTATCAAAGACTATCTACAATGAAGAATTCTTCATGAACAGAGAAATGGAGAACGACAGATCATCCTCAAAGCTTCATGCTGAATCATCCAAGAAGAAGTCATGTAAAGAAAGGAGTTTATTCATTCCTATGCTTCGGTGTATCACCCATGATGATATCAAACGAGTCTTGAGTGAGTCTATGAAGAAAAATATGGCAATTACACCAGGGGGCAAACCCTGACAAAGAAAATACTCTGCTACGGGTATAACTGGCGAACTATCAATCAAGATGCAGCCGATCACGCTAGACGATGCAACGAGTGCAAGATGTTTGCAAAAATTCTAAGAGCCCCGCCAATGAAAATTACTCAAGTGGCTAGTCCATAGCCGTTTGCCACTTAGGGGAATTGACATCATCGTCCTCTTGCCGATTCTATAGGTGGTGCGATGTACGCCATCATAGCAGTTGATTACTTCACCAAATGGGCCGAAGTAGAACTTTTAACCATGATCACGATGAAGAAAATAATCAACTTCATTGTCCAGGACATCATCTGTCATTTTGACCTTCTACGAACCATTATAACTGATAATAAAGCCCAATTTGACAACGCTAAATTTAAAGACCACTGTCGTCGGCATCATATTGAAAAGAGATTTGTGGTATTTTATTGCCCTCAAGCAAATGGACAGGTTGAAGCTGTGAACAAAATCATAAAATCTATTCTGAAGAGTGGTTTGGAAAAGGCTAGAGGTCAATGGATGGGTGAACTCCCAAAAGCATTATGGGCTTACAGAACTACCCATGAGCCCGCGACTAGCCGTATTCCATTCACCCTTGCTTACGCCCCAAGGCCATCATCCCTGTAGAACTTGAAGTCCCACTCATTGAGTGGCTGATTACAACCCTTATTTCAAATATATATATAAACAAGGAATTGCAACTGAGTTGCAATTAAACTAGAAGGGACTGGTGATGACTCATGAGCGTATAAAAAGCATCCGGGAGCCAATGAAAAGAACGTGTACCTAAACGTGCACGTGAATATTCAAAAAAATCGACTTCTTGAAATCGACAGAAATTGAATTTTCACTTGGAGTTATTAAAGAAAAGACTGGATCAGATAGCCAAAGTTTACTAGCCCTGTAGAATCGGACACAGATAGCCACTGATGGAATACAATCCTGAATTTATACTATTAGGAATCGACCAAGCATCATGACGATCAAAGAGGGATACAACACTTTGGGAGGATAAAATGGAAGGATAACGACTATTCAGGAAATTAGATGGATTTCTTTCTAGAGACTATAACTTGCTTCAATTCAAAGCACGTCATGTTATTCACAAGACGTACTTTGGAGGGCAAGTGTTACCCGGTATCTTGGCCCGACTACACAAAGGTGATTATGAGGACCATATTTGACTATTGATGGGAAAGATGATAATGATGAAATATCCGCATGACCAGAGTGTAATGTTTGAACAGCCATATCCATCCCAGGTTAAGTAAAATCGACGAATGGATAACACTGGATGTCAAAGTCTTGGAATTTAGTTTGGTTGGATTGGGAACCAGAGTGGATGATTAGGCAAATTCAATGAAACATAGAGGGGTCGGTATAGGTATTGTAATGACTCGTATTTTAACGCTTTAAAAATACTAAATTAAATAAAATTTTAATTTAAAAATACGATAGAAATAAAATTTTACGATTTATTAAATGGAAATCTCTTTGTATATAAGTTACAAATCCAAAACCAATTTCGATAAGACCGATAATGTAATACATATTAAAAGCGTAATGTAATAATATGAAATAGTTGTAACCAATAACAGAAACCAAAATAATAATTTTAACGTAAGAAACGTGCGTTTTGCATTAAATGAAATTTTCGTTAAATAAAAATAAACAATAAAATTTCGCAATGAAAATTCGATATTTGGAATGCGTCTAGTTAAACATAGCAATTGGTAAATTTTCGTCCGAAAATATGAAAGTTTATTTCGCGCGTAAATTTACTTCAATTTAATCAGTTAAAAAGCGATGAAAATAAAATGTTTCGGAACCTGAATATTTTTACATAGAAAAATTCTAAATCATCTTCTGAGCAAGACGTCACTTTTCGTTTTTCCAAATTCGGACTTCTTTAGCTCCGTCGATCTTATTTTTCTGTGTTTTTGCTGCATTTTCCGCTAGTAGAAAATTTGAATTTTTATAATTCAATCGAACCACCGATATCTGTATACCGTTTTAACCATCCCATCACGCTGGCCACCATGGTATATTCACTTTTGCATTTCGGTGTTCGGTTCGCGGCGAAACTGCGAAACGGCTAACCGTATCGGTGCCCGTTTACAATTTGATTTGAGACTTTTCGTTACCCTCCGTAATTCAATAGCCATTAGCATTTATATCTTGTTGAATTCAACTCCCTGCCTTTTTAAAATTCCAACTTGTTCCATAATTAATGTCGTTCCCTATGCATTCAGCTCCTCCATCATTTCATCCGCAGATAATAATAGCCTGCATATGAAAAGGCACGTCAGCAGCCTAAAGTTTGCTTTCCTTCTTTCATTCCAACCCTTTGTTTTCCTAATTCATTTTCTTCTCCTCCCACCTCACTTTTCCCACGCTTCTTCTTCTCCGCTCCTCCGCATTTTTCCATACCGCCTCCATTTATGCAAGCACTCTCCGATCAACAGCTGCTTCTACCTCTCGGTAGTAGCTCCGACCTAGCCGAGATCCACCATCAGCCGCACCCAACTGTGCTCGACCGTTTTTGTGTACCGTGCATGCCCCTACCCTCCATCGCTTCATCACCGAGATTCCTCCGCAGTCCCACTCTTCGCCTTGTCCACTTCACATCTTACCTCTTCCCTCCGGCCTACGCCTCCGCTTGGTCACACCCAAGCCATTCAACAAGGCAGCGGCTTCCTCCACTTTCCATCGCCGCACAGAGAGCGCACAGCCATGTCCCTTGAACCCACGAGCACCACAGCACTGCCGAACTCCAACCAAACGCGCCGTGAACCACCACCACACGCAGCACTCGAACCCCATGGCCGATCCGCCCTCTACCTCATCTGCCACCCGATGTCGCATACACCGTACGAGCTGCTTCCCTTGCTATGCGTGCCTAGCCTCCATCATTTCTTCACGTCAACAATTCAAATCATGCCACCTCAGCCTAACACCATCGAAGCCCTGTGCAGCCTCCACGTGTCCCTTTCCTTCGCCCTTCTCTTTGTTCGACCAGCTAAATCCTGGGTGAGAATATTTATATTTACACGTTGTTTTCTTTGTGATAGCAGCTTGTTTTCCCCATATTTATAAATTTACATAAGATATAATTATGGGAGTATGGGATTGCTTTTTCTAATTTGTTTATACTTTACTGTTTGTATGCGTAATATTCATATATTTGGAAATGGGGATATATGTTTTATTTTATGTTATATGCATAGGTCTTTTGATATGGAAGTACACGTTAGAATATATCTTTGATTATATATTTTATTTATTAGTTGTGAGCTAAATGGGTATTGTAAATTATGGTTTCTAAAGCACATGCATACTATATTTTTTGTACAGTTCGCATGGTTTGCTCCCCTTCTAATAAGAGATGCACTATTATATGTATATTATATATAAGTATAGTTTTCAAATATGATGTATACATTGCTTATATATGCATATATTGGTTCTGTTTTACTGTTTGTATGGCTGAAGCAAAAGTTATATATATATGTGTTAAAGTATATTTTCTATAAATCTATTATATATATATGTTACAGCACTATATTATATAGGTGACAGTATGATTTTGCACTTGTTTGCATGTTTGTTTTTTTCTTTTGAACAGCAGTTAGACTTCATGTTCACGATATCATATCTCACTCATGTTTTATCGAAATGGGTTGATTCTATTTTTAAAAAAGAGTCGAAGTAACCTAGTTTATGCCTGTCAAATTTCAGCAAAATCCGACATCGTTTGATTAGTGGTCGAGGATCTGGAAGTTAGACCCAGGCAGCTGTTTTTTGTACTTGAAATTATTTTACACTACTGCAAACACGACCTGAGTTCATGTTTGACGCATCGTATCTCTTCCGGCTTACGTCGGAATACAGTGTTTCCCTTTTTGTTTAAAAGATAAAGTTTTCTACTTTCTGTATATAAAATTTTAGCTTCATACGAGGTGGTTCAGTCCTCTGTTTCTTACCTGAAAGTCAGACCCAGAGGGGTTTTCAGATCTGAACATTTGACAGTCGCAACATGGTCTGAGTCTATGTTCATGACATCGTAACTTTTCTCGTCTCTTGTCCAAATCAAGTGATTGTTTGAAATACAAGTTTTATCTTTATTCATACCAAATTTCAGACCATTTCGATCTCGGTAGCACATAGAATTATATTGTTAAACTTTGACGCAGGACCTGTTTTTTTATTTGTTGTTATGTTGAATGTTTTGATTTGATTTCGGCAATTCCTATTTAACAGCTTTGCTCATCAATTCGTGCCAATCTAGTTTATTTTGGAAGTAGTGCTTGCAATTCGTAACTCCTTTCATTGTCAAACCGCTCTAGCCTCGAAAGGTGAGTAATCACTCACGATTAATGTTCTTTTATTTATTTAATTTGATTTCAATTGAAACGACAACTGAAATATGTTGTTGCTAGTTATTTACACTGTTAAATATATGTAATTACCTGTATCAGTTCACTTGTGACATCTGACACCATTATCTGTAATTATGCGATGATAATCCAGTTTGATTGATAATTAATTAATTGTTTGTTGTTACATTTGACGTTAAATTGTTATTGTTTAAAATAATAAATAAAACGTTAGTGAATTTGATATAGGATAAAATTGATATTGGTGCTAAATTTGATTGGTTAAAAGTTGTATAATATGACCCTTAAATGTTAAATAAAGTGACACGTAGAAATAACGTTAACTACACCTTGAACCATCAAATTGTATGTTGTTTAAACTGATGATGTATGAAATTGTAAATAGATACCAAGTGACGAACCGTATAAAGATCAGTGTAATAATCCTTAATCTACATGAAATGATAGTGTAGATTCTAGAAATAATTATATTAATTTGCACAAACAACAATGTAAATTAATACGATTGTTTCGGGATTATTTGAATTGATTATTGGATTGTTATTATTGATTGTTGTTATTGCTTGTTTATTTACTTTGACACCATCCCAGTTATCACACTGCAAGTTTCCTTTGCTATGTTTTGATTTTGAATTGAATTGGAATCGGGTTGAAATGATAAATACCCAAATGAACTTGACTTAGGATAGAGAATTAAATAAAACCCGATTGGTCAAATAATTTGATTTAAAATAAAATAAAGATTTTATTCGAATAAATAATAAGGTTTTGAAATGAAGTTGGAATTTGAATTTTAAAGAAAGGAAATGTTAATATTTAATAATCCAAAACAAAATATTAACATAGTAGTTGTTGAAAGAATGTTGTTTTGAAATTAATTATTTAACAATTAAATTTGAAATTAGTAATAATTAAGTTTTGAAATTAGTTAATAATTAAGTTTTAAAATTATTTAATAATTAAATAAGATTGAATTATTTAATAGTCAAATAAAATTGAATTCTTTATTAAGTGAAATTGAACTTCTTGAATAAGTGAAATTAAGTTTCTTTATTAATTGAGTTTTGAAATTGTAACTAAGTAAATAAATAAGTGAAATTGAATTTCTTTAACAAGAAATAAAATGTGATTTATTGAAATTAATGTAAGACTTACAATTGAAAGAATTGATTTGACGAATTTAATTTAATTCAAAATTGTAAGTTTTGATTTAATGAAGTTGAACTTAAGTAATTGATTTAATGAATTGGAAATTAAATAAAAATTGTTTTGAATGATAAATTTACTTAATGAATACTGAATAAAAATCGATCAATGAAGTTAAATTGATTTGAATGTTAAATTAAATTAATTTAAATGATTTCAGAATGAAACTTATATATGAATTTGAATCAATATTTGAATTGTTTTACATAAAAATTGAAATTGATTTATAAGATTTTGAAATGGTAATTTGGAAGTTTTGAAACGTAAATTATGGAAATTGTTTTAGAAAGACAAATGTAATGTTGGTTTACAAATTCTATTTGAAATTGATTTGGTTTTGAAATAAATAAACGACCAATCGGTGTAATAATTACGGAAGTTATTAAAGAGACCGGAATCGGTTAGGGACATACTCACTGTCTAAATCGAAACCACTTTAATAACTACACGCGGAGTGTGATCCAGAATGAAGTGGTTGGAATGATGTACGTGATGACTGAAGAAAGAGAATGATAATGGATAGCCTTGACACTTGTGTCAAATTGGAAATGACTAAAACAGGAGCCGTGCCGGGCCAAATAGGGGTTAGCTACCTCGAGCGAACACACTTCTTCGAAAACTACTCATTACTTGTTGTCGATTGGTGCACCCTTGATTTTGGGAGTGTTGTTTCGCGGTGTTGCGATCGCTGCGGCGATGCGTTCTCACCAGTCCGAATCAGGCAAACGGTAGTTTAACTACCTTGGGTATTGCCTCATGTGCCTTGTCATACTTGGATCCCTATATACGCGACCACTATGATTTGTTTTGCGTTATACCTATGGAGTACTCCCTGATATCCCACTAGTTTACGGTGGAGTTTACAGTGCTGTATAGACTATAACGCTTATATAAAATGTGTTAAGGGGAATAATGGTAACGCCTTAACACTATTTTGATATTTTATATTACTGATAGGCATTATCTACTTATCGTACACTACTACATAGTAGATAGTTTAACGGATCCTTAAAGGATGGTTATTCCAAACATCCTTTGAGTTACTTGTATTTCAATTGCTATTTCTCTTGAGTTGGATTTATTGATATAAGAATATTAATCCTGACTCGAGTGTTTTGTGTTTTGCTTTACGCTCGGGTCAGACTGAGTGTACCAGTATTCGAGACTCACCTTTGGAGTTGGAGCTTCGCTTGGAGATCCAGCTATCTATCCAGCTTTCAGATATCCAGTTGATTCTAGTGATGTATTCTGATATTGTATTTGATTATGTATTCGAGACATCTGTTGTACCTTATTTAACTCTGATATGTATATAGTAGCTTCATGAACTACTATCTTTTGCTTCCGCTGTATTTATTACTCTGTGTCTGTGATATGTGATTATTATTTACTGTATATGTTCAGTTTTGCCAAATTTAAATTAACAACGCGGTATTTTGAATTATTCAAGTCCGACATGTGCGGATGCGAATGGTCCAAAATAGCGGGTCGTTACAGGTATAGTGGTAGTTGGATCGGCAGAGCACATGAAATAACTTGGGTCGGCATAGCGCATAGCATGGTTCGGGTCGGCAAAGGGTATATTGGAACTTCGGTCGGCAAAGTAGGTGGAATAGATCAGGTCGGCATAGTGCGTGGATTGTATCAGGTCGGCATAGTGTATGGTTTGTATCATGTCGGCAAGATCTTGGTAGGCATAGTATTGGGTCGGCATATTGAGGTGTTCCCAGATATCGGGTCGGTGTAGGGCCTGGAGACAAGGTGTTCGGCATGGCATTGGGTCGGCACACAATATCGGGTCGGCACACATGACTTTGGGTCGGCATGATAGTTTGGTTTGGCATAATATGTTGGGCCGAGCTTTCCTTTTGGTAGGCCCAAGTGGCCAGGGGGGAGTCCAGGCTTGGAGATGTCAGTCAGGTTGAAGGCTGCCTTCATCTATAAATACAGGGGCAGGGGGCCATTATTGGGGGCTCTCTCTTTTTGGCGACTTCTTCATCTTCTCCTTCTTCCTCCTCCAAAAGCTCTTCCATGGCTATTTTTCTTATAAACTTGTATCAATGGATGTTAGCTAATCCAACAGCTCATGTAATTGTAATCGAGTGAAATATTAATAAAATGTGAAGTGGATGTAGGCTAAGATTGCCGAACCACTACAAAATCTTCGCGTTTATTTACTTTTATGCTTTGTTCTTTAGATTCCGTTAATTTTCTGATATCCATGAGATTCTACGGGTGTTGATGCCCATTTTTGGTGTCCACAATCTCTTTCCATGTTAATAAAGAAAAGCCCAATGATTGATGAATGCACTTTAATGAGTTAACGAGGAAAACAATAAAAGAGGAAAAGAGCTATGTAAGGAGAAGCCATTTAGGTAGTAGAGATTTTAATAGTTGTAATATTAGGAAATTTGAATAGAAACAACATTAGGAATTTATATTAGAATAGCATTAGTAATTTAGGTAGGACTGGTGTAGGAAATTAGAGGCAATGCTTAGGAAGAATGGATAAATTACATAAATATGTACAATAATTGTGCATATCTTTTAGAAATCCCCTTATGTTCTATTCAAATATCCACTAAGGTTGAAAGCAGAAATAACATGAGCAGTGGGAAAATAATAGGATGGAAGTTATTCTTGTCTACTCTAGTTTTCATTGTAAAGTTATAGAAGATGTTTTAAAAAATGGTTCGATATGACAATTAAGTTTTCGCAGGCAAACATGATGAATGTTTTGAGTTTCAAAAATCCTACTTTTAAAAGAAGTAAATTTTTGTTGTAGAAAGTCCTTAAAAAGGAAAATTTTCATCGCTCCTTTTGGAAACCAAGCAATTTTTGAAAATGGTTTCTCGGTTTATATTTTCAAAGATAAAGGATTTAGATTAAAACTTCATGGCTGTAAAGTTTTAGTTTTATAAAGGGTGGTGAAAACCTAACTTATTTTTGATATGGAGTAGATATGGATGATTGCCTAGGTAAGTCAGGGTAAAGGCCAAGGCCTTGAATAAAATAGCTATGGAGGCTCGTAGGGTAGCAACAAGGAATCCCCATTGAATATAACGAATTTTGGTATGAACGTAGGAATATTTTATTAGAGTTGTGCGAACGCCCTAAGAAGAACACTCAAAGGAATGAGGAATGGTAACAAAGTACACTTTTGTAAGTTCTAGGGTATACTCGCATGAAAGATCGAGGATAAAGAAAGTAAATACCAAAGTTTGAGAATAATGTCAAGAGATTTTGATTGAAAGAAGTTAGTAGTATGATTGGAGAAGAGGGAAATGAGATGGCAAACACACATAAAAGATGTTGGTTGACTCAAGGTTAAAGAAGGCAACATAGGTAGTAGGAAAGTTATTCTACCAAGCCAATTTTCCGATGAGTTATTCTAAATATGCATAGTTTATTTTTTTTTCCACTATGGTGTGGGAATGCATAACTTATCCCATAATTGTTTATAATAAATTGATGGACCGTATTTATTAGGAGCTAAGGAGGTAATTTATGGATCAAGGATTATTATAATGAAATACTATAAATGTTCATCTTAACTAAGAGGTGACAGGGCCATAACATCAATAACACTAGTTGATGATGAAGGGAAGCTTCCAGCAATTGTTTCTTTTAAGTTTTTTAGTTGTAATCACTAGTTGACTCCCTTTGGTTATTGGAAAATCTTACAACATAATATGATATATGTTCCTATTTTATTACTGTTTTGATGGTTTGGATGAGCTTTAACCGCTATATATTAGAAAATAGTGTAAATAAGGAAATCTCATAAAGACACTTGACTAGCAATGAATGTTATTAAGGGTGGAAGTTAATAGAATAAATCTGGAAATTAAGTTAGCAACTAGAAATAAAGAATGCTCGAATCCCAAAAACTTTGGAATTTTAGGAAGAATAGATTTTAGCAAGTAGAGGACAGGGAAGGGTTGTTGCAAAATCATGGGTCACTATCCCTATGCCTTAAAAGCTAAAATTTATAAATATGCTTGTTGGTTGTTTATTGTCTTAGAGTAAAAGGAAAGGTTCCCTAAATCTAGGATTAGCCGCACAATTCTAGGGTCAATTATATGCATTAACTCATTGACTGAGTTCCGATTACGTTAAGATGTGCCCTGATTTATTTTAAGAATGGAAACACAAGTGTTTTGAAGTAGATTGTGTTCAAATGCTTTTAAAAATTTGTGCTCAAATGCTTTAGAAAAATTGTATCCAAATGCTTTTAGAAAACATGTTTGAATGCTATTGAAAAATTTAATTTTCAAACCATTTTGCAAGTTTGATTTTCTTATTCTCAAAGGCCACATGCTTAGCGTAGGTGGAATCGATGTGTTAGTGAATACAAATTTTACTGTCTGATAAGGGTAACACTATACAAAACATAGGATATAATAAGGGGAAAAGCTGTTTTATCTTTTGAGTTTTTATTTCCATACCTTGTTGATAGCAAAAAAAAACTTGCATTTAGGATAATTTTGTTTTAACATCCAAAAATAAACCTCCTTATGTGAATTGTACTTGGAAAAATTGGATAAAATTTAGGGGCAAAAGAGAAGGTTCCAAAGTATAATGAAATGGGTATTTAGAACAAGAGTGGAAATGAAAATTTTTCCATCTGAATTCCTTTTCTGGCATAGGAATATATGTTTAGGAAATTGGATTTTTAAGTTTTTGGTTAGAAATTGTGTATTAGGTATTTGATGGTAGGAATTGGATGCAAAATTGGTTGAACCATACTCCTATTTGCAGGAGTGTGGAAATTTTTATATGAAAAAGGATTTTTGATTTTTGAAAACTTGCATACATGTAGAACTACCGGTATAAATAGGTTGTTTGCATCATATTTTCAAAAATGTTTCTAAAAGAACGCATACATATAGGAGATGCCGATAAAGAATTATTCAACATGCATGTTTTATATGTTGTGATACACTGTGCATGTACATGTTCGGTTGCAAAATTGGTTGTACACTAATTGGTTGGATGGATTAGAATGGTTGTGTGCTATGTTACATGATTCAACCCTGGAGGAATTTCGGGGATAAAATTCTTTTAATAAAGTTCAAAAATGGAATTTGAGAAAACATTAGAATTTGACCATGAAACTTGCACCGTTGCATTCATAACAATTTTATGAGCAACTTTCACTTTTTGAGTTTTATGATTAGAGCTCAAACGAAGAATTATTAGCGTTTGAAATTTTTGAAACAAAAATAATTAAAATTGGAAAATAGGAAATAAAAAATAAAAAATGTAGGACCCCACTGATCGACCCTCTCCTAAGGCCGATTGACCGCTAGTGATCGACCGTTTGTAGTGGAGCGGTCGACCAGGCCCGAAGGTCGCGGCTGGGGTTGAATGTTGGTCAAATGGTCCGAATTTAATTATTTACATCTAATGAATACGATAGGTTCGAGCGTCTATAAATACAAGCATAACCCTTTATTTCTCTGCTCATATTTTCTAATCAAAGCAACAAAGCTCTACCATTTTCCCTTCTCCAGTATTTTTAGAAATTATAAAATATTATATACATACACACAAATCGGAGAAGGATGGAAAATAAAAGATAAAAAGAGAAGAACCGAATCAACGTTGCAAAAGAAAAAGGTAATTTGTATAATCGTAAATTTATATTCCCCTTAACCCCATATCTCTTCTCAGGTCTATATTTCTAATGGTATGTATATACCTTGTTATACATATTCTTCTGGATTAGAATGGAAAAAGGAGTCAAACCGAAAGGATGAATTCGGGTTTGGGAGAATTGGAAAGCAAGAAAGGGAAGTGGAAAATTATATGATTTATTTATAACATTGAAATTTATATCATTGAATTTTATTTAATTATTATGCCTATATAGGACCTGATAAGTTGTAGAATTAAAACGAATGTATAGGAATATTTCCTATATATTATGTAAGTTAGGTAATCGGAACAGGAATCTTATTTACACCCTAATCTGGAAATGAAAATCAGTCCATAAATTTGTTAAAGTTGAATGTTGATAAGATTGTAAGACTTGCTCCAAATTTATGATAGTTAGATTGTAAATTATTAGTATTAACTTGGATTGCCCTAATTTGACTTGGAATGTGAATCCATGCTTTAATTTATTAGGAGCATTATGGGTATAATTTAAGTATATCTATTTCCACGTAATTTCCATTAATTATCTAACTCCAAAAATATGTATAAAATATACGTCATTTGAATTAACATGGAATATATCAAAAGAAAAGAGATTGTAAAGTACGGACATTCTTTTATATAGTTTGCACTGTCTATTTCAATAAAAGAAAAGAAATAGTTACTTATAATTTCAAATGAAGTAAGGTCTCACTTTAGTTAATTTATAGAAAGTTGTAACGGTAATCCTTTTTGAAAGAATAGCTCTAGTAAATTAAAACGTGGAAAGGAATGTTCTAGTTTAGGAATTAATAGTTAGAAATATGAATACACACACATATAACCGTGCTTACCGATTAAAATTAAAAATATATACATGGCATAATTTACGACGATATTCGTATTAGTTATAATTAGGATGACTAGTTATTAATAGTAATATAGGACTATGAGGTGTAGATGAAAAAGTGATGGTAACTCCCAAATTAATAGGGTAATAAATAGGCAATTAGCAGGGAGTTATAGGAATTAAATGGGGACATAAATGCATTTTATGCTGGTTAAAGGATTTAATATGGTTTTTATGGGAAAAGGAAATAGGTGTAATAGGTTGAATTAGAACAAATAAATAATGTCATTAGAGATTGTCCAATTAGAATAATAATGACCATTCATTATGAATAATTAACATTTATGGAATATATCTAACAAGCGTATAAGATAGGAATTAAATACTATGAGACCATATAATTTTCATAGTAGGAAATTATATAGCTTTAATAATATGTTTAGAACAGGTGTGGATTAGTGGGTCTAGCCCAATATCTAGGCCTAGAATAACTTGTTTGACATATTATGGGTTGAGATGCAAAGTCAATAGAGTTACACAGCAGAAGTCTTCCCTTTACCTAATGGCTATGAGAAGTTGTGTATACTTACTATTAATGTAGGACATCCCCAACAACAGGACCCATGGGGAAGGGATATGAGTTTGCTATAGGTAGAGGAAATATACCAAGGGTTCACCTCAAATTTGAAGTATTAATGGCTTAGTACTTTTAAGGAAATGAGGTCAGCTTCATTTCTAGTTAGAGGTATTAAATAACTAGAATGGGCTTTTTCCTTGACTTACACTAGGTTAGTCTAAATAGGATTTCGGCTGTGGGAGGTCGGCGGGCTATGTCAGTTTTTTTGTTGGACCGGTATTTAGTTGTAGGGCTTGCCTATTAGCTATGACCATCAGTAGTCCCGAGCGGTTGGTAGCAAAGATTCGGGTCATGACCTGATGGATTTCACCTCCTACTAGTGTAGAATCTGTATCTAGTGCAATTATATTGTTCGTTTAATTAGTAGTTTATTCGTCGGAGGTGGGCTAGTTAACCATTAGATGAGTCTTTGAGGTGCGTTAGTAATATGACAATTATATTATAAAGACGTATCTAGGGTCATCGGTCTCTGTAGCTAGAGCCGATTAACTAGCAATTACATTACGGAGGGCTCGCTTCAAGGTTGAGGTATTATATGGCCGTTGGGTCTGCCTCCTCCCTATTTATGAAGTATTAAGTGGTCGGGGGTTTTCTTGTAGGTAGTACATCATGTGTGTGTGCACACACACACATATATATATATATATATGTAGTCATACCTCAGAGAAGGTTGGACATATCGTATGTGCCCATAGGATTTACAAATTAGCCTTAAATAATAGACATAACACTTAAATGAAAATCAAGCGGCATAAATTAATGTTATGGATAAAGTATGTAATTTTCCAGTCACCAGAACATTATTTCGACACACTCTCATTACAACCCATATGGTGCTTTTAGAAATACAAGCTACCGGTGCAAGGCGACAACTGCAGATGGTGAAGTCTTTACATTCACGCTCTGCACTAACAAGGCGACTAGATATCCAAAGAATAATATTGATTCTAAGATAGTGGCCTTAGTCCGTATGTATGTTCTATTATATTTTGCTATTCCGTTATGAGTTTGTATAGATAGCTCTCTGATATACTTATATTTATTACACGTTACCAATACCAACTATTTGTGCTCTAATGGACTTGGATTTCGATTTAGTCGAAATTTAAGCCCATTAAGGTGCGGGTTGTTAAACAGTCGTTTTTGCATTTAATGCTATTTACACATGTCATGACGTGATTAGTTTCTTTTCTGATAGTGGTCAGTCGAATCGCTCTGTATTCCAGGAAATTTGCTTCATTTTTGTTAATCCCTTTTTGTCAACTCTATATCTAAAGGTTAGTTTTTTTATGCCATTTTGAATCCTATGATCGATATTTTCTTCATAAAACTATATTTTTCCATCCTCCTATCCTTCTTCACTTTTACTCGCTCCAGTTTTTTTCTCGCTTGATATTTCCTTCATTGATCTGCTTCTTTCTTTCTAGATATCGCACCGCCATCATTTATAAGTTAAATTTGTACTCTTTTTACCTATTTTTGTTCTTTCTACAATACTTTCAGATTGTTTGATTTAATGCTTATATCAACTTATGTTGGTGATTTTTTGTTGGAGTAACTAAAATTTTGTTTTCTTTTTCTCTTATTATAATTAATTGATTGATTACTTAATCAATTAACCAGATTTTAACCATCGTTGGATTAAACCAATTTGTTTGTGAATTTAATGTTGAATCTCTCTTCTGTAATTTGAGAAATTTGATGATCTTATTCTCTTGTTGTCATTTTGTTTTTTATATCATTTTTTTTCTATTTGCTCAATTTTCTAGTTGATCATGTCTTCCGGCGATTCTCCTAAAACACTTTGTCAGAAACTTTCCCCTTTTGCTAAACTGACTTCAACTATTTGTGACAAGGGTCAGGCTGAGAGCATTTTGAACATTTTTGGGATTGTTGATTACTAATTCGGATTCGTACCACTTTTGTGCACATTCATTTGCCCCAAAGGGCTTCATTCATTTCTTCGACTTTTGAGCATGTGCTAACTTTACCTTCCACTTCGTCCTCTAATTCAAGAACGGTTAGTCACTATAACACTGGCTCCCATATCTTATTTTCTCTTAACACGCACCTACATTTTATATGTTGAATGCTTGACCCCATCTACTTTTCAGGAGCTATTTTTCCAATACTTCATTTGTAAGAGCCTCACTTCGGGCTGCGATAGGTTCCACTATGTTCAAGCTACAGAATCTCTTTTCTCCACTTCTCCTCATAAGACCCAAAGATCGACAGACCTGTTCTTCTTTATTTCTAATCAAGATGGTTTTATCACTTTCTTCCAAAAACCCAGTGCTGCCTTTCCCCTTCCTATTTTTTCCCTTTAATTCTCTTTCCTGCACTGACTAGCGTCCTTTTTTCCCTTCACTGATCGTCGTGAGTTTGCCAACATTGCACGTGTAACACCCTATATTTTGGAAGTCCATAATATGAAAAATTAAATTATATTAATAACAAGGAGTTATTATTAAAGAGATGAAAATATAATTTAATTTCAAGAATTACTAACGGTAGATTTGATTAATTAAGTGCAGAACACTTTATAAAATTAATTAAATGGACCAAGAATAATTAGTGCAACTAAGGTTGGCTTTGTTAATGAAAATAAATTTTTGAATTTTGGATGGAAAGGTTTGTTTTAAGAGAAATGTAATAGTGTGAGTAGGCTAGAATGAGATATTATCCTAAGTCAAAATCAATAGCCTGCTTTCTTTAGCCCTAACTTCTCATTTATCCAACTTGATTTCATTTTCATAAAATAACATCCTAAAAGCTCTAGCCAAGGCCGACCATTATTTAGAAAGAAAGAAGAAGAAGATTTCAAAGATATAAGATTAAAGCTTTCAAATTTTAGGAAAAAGAAAATTAGAATATGGTTTCTTAAATCAAGGTGAGTTAAATCTACCTAACCTATTGGGTTTGGATTTGATGATGAATGAATATTTTGATGATTGTAAACATGTCTAAATGATTGAAATGTTAAATGGCTATGTTTGGAAATTTTAATAAAGTAATTTTGTTCATGTTTTAGGATAAAAACGTAGATTAAACTAAGTCAAGTGCTTCAAATTGAAATATGATGTTTGTAATGATGAATTGAAGATGGGTTCTAAGTTTCAGAATTTTTGGAATTTAGTTCAAATTATTATGAATTTTTTAATTTGGGAAAATGGTTAATTTTAGGTAAATTAATTATTAATGATAATAAAATTTATTATTTTGACCTAAAACTTTGGGAAAAGTTAAAATTAAAATTGATTTTTGGTGAATTTTTTTAGATATTTTCCATTTATTTTTAATTTATATGATTTAATTGGCTAAGGATAGAACTAATTAATTAATGATAATTAATTAACTGATAGAAGTTGTAGCTAGTCATTTCTGAAAAATAAAGTGTAAAGATAAACATTAGCTAATGAGAATTTGACACTAAGTTGGATTTGGTGTAAAGTTAATACTTAATAAGGCAAAGAATCGGTTTTCCATATAATTACAAAACTGCCACTTAACCTACATTAGCACTTGAATAACCTACGATAGCTATAGGTAAATTAACCCGCGATAGAAATTAAGCTGATCAATGCATGAAATCTTTGATTGAGTCATCTCACGATGGCCAAGGAAAAGTTGACTAACATTAGCTCTATTGAGCTCAACTCACGATGACTATTGATGGATTAAGACATGATGGCTATTAATGGAAATGATGCATGATGGCTTTAAATAGGATAACACATGATAACTTGAATGGAATTAGCATGCAATGGCTTTGGTGGAAATAGAACGCGATGGCTTCATATGGAATAATGCGCGATGACTATATAACATGCGGTGACTCTAGGTGAGTTAACCCACGATGGTTATGCAGAAGATTACCCATGATCGCTCTTTGGAGTTCAAAACGAGTTCCCTTGGCAAGCTATATACCAATGAATGCTTTTGAGAAGGTTACTCATGATAACTAAATAATATCACTATGTGATGGCCTAGGATAATTCACCCGCGATGGCTATGGGATAGTCATTTCACGATAGCTAGGCTAAAACATTCGAAAGATTAAGGATAGCTAATTCATGACGACTAATCATAACTCATAAAAGCATGAGATGCATGAGAAAATGCTTAGGACACTTTGGAAGATAATTTTCAAGTGTTATTGAACTATTTTATAGGGATGAAATAAAGGAAAAAATTTATAAGTCAAAATTGTGTTAAATTATTTGAAATGGAAGAAAGCTTAGAGAAGCTAATGAATGATAGAGCATCATTTAAATGAAAGATAAAAATATTTTATCTAAAATAAGTGTGGGTTACACTATAAATGAATGAATGAACCGGGTTGGGCTATGATCGTAAAGATATACTAGCTCAGGAAGTTATTGAATGGTAGGGTGCCTTGACTATTAGTCTAAAGTCCAATGGTATATAGCAGAGTGCTAGGACTTAATCCTAAGAATTTATAAACTCTAAAGGGGAATTAAGGCAGGGTGTCATGGTAGTGTGCCAAAACATCATGATGGTGTTATTGCTAAAATAAACAAATCGACAACGTAAATAATAGCGGTTCAGGGACTAAGAGGGGCTATTGATGCTTAGTAAGGACACTTATTAGAATGTATTCAGATTGCTTACATTCGGTGTTTTAGGATAGTCAGGGTGGCTCCTATTGGTGGAATGAGTGGTTATTTCATTAGGTAACATTGTTCGAGAAAAGATAAATCAGTGACAAATAGACCTAGGGAAGTGACCACAAAATACGTTAATGGTAACTTAATGACGAAAGCCTAAAACAAGAGATTATGTTATGTTTGTTTGGATTAGGAATGACTGTACGACATGGTTCATAATGAATTGATAAGTATAGGGTATACTTGATTAGAATTGATATATGCATGGTTCATAACTGGATGGTAAGCGTAGGGTACACTTCTTGATTTTACATGCACATGGTTGCTTTTATGTGATGTTATTTGCATATATGATGTATCTTGATGGTGATAAAGTGAGGGGAAAACCTATTCCGCATTAGTGGCGTGGTCTCACTATGGATGGCTAGGGTAAAGGTTTTACTCATATCAGGCTTTATGTTTGACCCATGTTTTTATTATTTCCCATAAATTCACAGGTACTCATTTAAGTAGCCTGAGTTTATGGATTAGATAGGTAGCTTTTGAAGGACGAATAAAGACTCTAAAGACGAAGCATGAAGCTTTTTTATAATAAAAAGGTATTTTTAAACGCCGTTGTGTAAAACCATGATTTATAACTGGTTATGTGTTGTGTTGGCATCCTCATATGTCAGACGCAATGCTACTCTATTTTTGTTTTATTTATATTTACCCCTACGGGGCAATAATTTGGGTTAAAATGATGTAATGGATAATGTAATTCAAATTATTTTAATGAAAAAGTAATTTGACTGCTCTGTTTACTTATATTTGTGCAAAATAACACTGAACTTATTTTATCATTGGAAAATGATTTCGGTGATGACTGCAACATCATCACCGTCCATTTTTGAGACTCGGAGTGGGGGATGTTACAACGTGGTATCATAGCTTAGATTAGGAGAACACCTATGTAGAACATAGCTAAATAAAAACTTATTAGTAGAAAATGAACACCTTGGGAAGGGTATATGCCACATATATAACGTTCTTATATTTTAATATAGATATATAGGAGAATATATCTACTCCTCTATGATTGATCTCACTCTCTTTACTTTCATTTCTTACGAGCCCTTGCTTATGAAGAAGGCGTAAATGGACCTATATAATACACATTTGACCATAGGAATTAGAAGAGCGAATGCTAGTAGAGGAGATGACAATACTCAAATTAATGGCCAAGGAGGGAAGGCAAACCCAGAAGTTCATACTGAAGCCGATACTCAAATGCCTGCCCTGACTGAAGAAGGAATAGATGTAAATGTCTTGTTCCACCAGCTTATTACAGAGATGATGGGGCAATAGCTAGCTAGAGTTGTTGAGTCGAGATATGAAGTAGAGAGAGAAGCAGAATTTTCTAAGAGACTAAGGATTTCAAGAATCGTTGAGGGAAGGAGTTCAACGGGAAGTAGCCTGCTTTGGAGTGTTGAATTGGTTAAAAGTACATGAACATATTTTTGGAGATTTGGTATATAATAATGCTCACAAGAAGATATTGGCATCTAGTCCGCTCTAGGAGGATGCATTAGCCTGGGGGGAGGCTATAATTGCTGAGGTCCTAGAGGAATAGATAACTTGGGAGCAGTTTAAGGTATGATTCAAGGCTTGGTTTATCCCTGTATCTCAGAAGAGTACTCTGTGTAGAGAGTTCCTTGACTTAAACCAAAAGGAGATGACTTTGGAAGAGTACATTCAACACTTTAATGCTTTGTCGAAGTATGAAAGGGAGCATATCGATACTCCACTGAAGAATAATGAGAAGTTCATTAAAGGTCTAGGGAAGGGGCTGAATCACAAGGTGATGGCTCATCTGTTGGCTCCATTTGATATGGTGGTAGAAATGGTGAGGAGGTATAATCGTTTGTTTCAGGAAGAAAAGAAAGCCGATGTTAGACCAAGGATTGACAGAAGAAAAGATTCAATATGCATTAGAAGGATAGAAAGAATCAAAATGGAGGAAAGACTTCTGGAGAAGGGACATAGAAGATGAATATAGTTGATCGCACTTGTTTAGCTATGGTCAAAAGGGGCACTACTCTGCTAAGTGTAACCAACTAGAGAACAAGGACATAACCAAGTGCTTTATTTGTAATAGGCCAAGCCATAAGAAGAGGGATTTCCCAGAGTGAATCGGACAATGGTTTATGCTATGAAAGGAGCTTCGTCTAGCTCGAGTATCGAGGAGAAGGGAAAAGGTGTGCTTAGAGGCACGATTTTGAATTCTAGTATATCAGTTAGAGTTCTGTTTGATACTGGTGCCACTCATTCTTCTATTTCGAGAGATTTGGTTGATAGGTCAGAACTAGACACTACCTATTTGATTACATTCTTATGTGTGGTTAATCCGATAGGTGGGTATGCCAATTTCGGATTAAGGTATACTGACCTTGAGTTTGAATTATGTGACATCTATTTGTTTATGACTCTTATGTTTTTGACTTTGTATGGTACGAGGTGATTTTGTGTATGGACAGGTTGGTGCGTAATGACGCTAGGATTTATTGTACGAATAGGATTATTTGTAACAATCCACACTTAGTGGGCCAAAATTTTGATAAAAATTGAAACCCAAGTCCATCAAAGCACAGATCATTGGATTTGGTACCTATAAATAAGTATGAGTATTATCAGATATTGATAGAAATCTAAACTCACTGAAGAAACAATAATAGGATAAGAATACTGACAATGACTACTACCTTGGAATTAATGGTATTCCTTGGATAATAGATTGTCACATCAGCATCGAACATGAGAGAAAGAAGACTCTCCAACAACAAAGCACATCCAGCTTCAATGACATGTTCCTCTAAATCTATCATGTGGGTTGTAATGGGGGTCAGAACAACATTATGGTGATTGGAAAAATATAAACCATCCATAACATAAACTTATACCGATAGGTTTCCATTTAATTGTTATGCTCATTTAGGTTAGCAATTCTAATCTAACCTTGCATTGCACACACGATTACATACTTACCCCTTCCTAAGGTACGAAATACTAATGAAGCCATATCAACCACCTAGTACGTCCAAACCCATTAGCCATTTAGTACTTCTGAATATGAAGTGGGCTTCTATAATACTTTTAAAAGAGAAATATGCAGACTCTTCATTTACGACCTTAATTGAGGTAGACACCGTCATTTATGACCTATTCCCAAGGTGATTTCCTAATAATGTTGTCAATGGTCAATGGATCTTAGCTACAAAACCTCTAACCACTATTTAAGGCTTCTGACATTTAATGTCCAACTATTACCGCAACAGTCGTTGATAAAATCGTAGTCATGTAATAAACGATACCCAAGCCACTTAATACCTTTTTATCAGAAAATAGGCAAACTCTAGTCATTTAAAACTTTAACTAAGGTAGACCCCATCATTTAAGACCTATCCCCAAGGCGTGCTTCTAAATGGTACTATTATTATTTTGGCTTTAGCAATGTAAGAGACTATACTCAAGCCACTTAATACTTCCCAGTGGAAAATAGGTAGACCCTATCATTTAATATCTATTTCCAGAAGTGTGCTCCTCAATGGTACTATCTAACTGTCATTGCTTGGAAATCTCATTGGGCTACCTAATACTTCTATTATAGGAAAGAGGAGGACTTTATAGTCAGTTAAGACACCAAACCTGAAGTAAACCCTTTCTGAGATATCCACTCTCACTCTTTAATTATAGATATGGCATCTTATTAGGTTACTTCTTTCGGTAGGGAGGCGGACCCTTCAGTCGCTTAAGACCTCAACATTGAAGTAAACCCTTTTTTAGAGACATCTTTATTTATTCATTTGGAATCTCACCAGGTTACTTAATACTTCCATTTAGAAGAGAGGCAGATCCTTTAGCTACTTAAGACCTCAAACCATAAGTGAATCCTTATGGAGATATCCCTCACCGCTCCTAATTCCAAATTTGGACAATTTAATACTTTCCAATTAAGAAAGCAAGATCAATCTCTCATGTCATCACGGATCGTTGGATTAGTGATATCTCACATTAGTAGTAAGTACACTTGAATGCTGGTAGCCTCAAAGTGAAGGGTAGTCTTCCATCAAGTGACTCTACTGACCTCGCATTACTAACCCACTAAGTCCAATTAACCATCCTAAGTCTTTATTTATATTATCTTAAGTAGACGTTGGACTTAGCTTACTAATTTCCTTTTTATTTAAGGCAATAAGATTTACCTTAAATATTTATCTACCCATAAATCCCCGTTTAATGCTCATAAATGTCAGTTTGTCCATAAAATCCTAAAGTACGTTTCCTAAGACATTTATACATGATTACTAATTTCAAATTAGTAAACTTTTATATCTATTCCATTTTTATCGGTCCCACTAATCAATTTACCTTATTAATTTATTGCAACTCCCACATTTATTACCATTTGTTGGAGTTACAACATTTTAAATTCTTTTCTCATTAGTTAATTATCCTAAACGCGAATATTACGCACAAGGTTATTAAATTTTTATTTAATTATTATAAGCGCATTAATTACGTACAAATATTTACTTTTATTAAATATGTTCTAGTTATATAACTTTACTAGAATATACCTTTCCATGTTAAATTGTTGGACCATATCTAAAAAGATTATCCACTATAATTTCCATAAACTAGTCCAAAACAAAAGGTTAACTTTAAAATATAAAAGATTATATCGTTTGAAATTAAAAGGAATAATCATTTCTTTTTATTATTTAAATAGATAGTGTAAACTACAATGAATTCATACTGTACACATCTCTTTCTCTTTCGATTTTCATCTATTCCTTTGTTAGATCAAATGTTGTATCATTCTAAAAGGGAAAGAAATCAAACTAATTTAAAAATATTGAACGGAGTTCAATTCCAGCAATTCCAAATATAGAAAAGTTTATATTCTAACAAGATTAGGATAATAATCCAAATTTATAACATTATTATACAACCTATTTCAGATCTGGAATAAATTTCATTCAAATTAATATTCTAAATTCATACTTTTGGGACTGATTTCCAGATCATGTTGTATACAATGCTAAATCAATTCATAAATAAGAATATGTAGGCGATATTTATTATATTCAGATCGTATTCAATTCTTTGCCTACAACTCATATATAATTATCCAATTAGGCATAAAAATCAAATAAACATCAATGAGATAATTTTTTTTCCATATTATAACAATTTATAAAAATTCTCACTCACCTTTTAAAAGCGATCCAAATCTCCAGATCTAAAGTAGAACCTTTGATTCGTCTTCAAATCCTTTTTAATCCAAGAGATATATATAAAATGGTATGTACATACATTAGAGTTACAGATCTCAGAAGAGCTTTGAGATTGGGAGAGAAAATAGATACAAATATATAAATTTCCTCAAATACGCAAGTAGTTGATTCTCTTCTCTTCTCCTTTTTATTAGATTTCTACTCTTCTTCGATTTGTATGAATACAGATACAAATATATTATCCTTTATAATTTAGAAAGAATGTGGAGAAGAAGAAATGCAGAGCTTCACTACCGCCTTCATAAAAATACAAGAAGAGAACAGAGGGTTAGTCCTGAATTATAGGCGCTAGAATCAAGCAAAACCGTTCGATCGAAATATATTAAATCCAAGCCGTTACGGCCTAGGTTTACTGGAGCCGCCAGGTCGCCATTGGTCGACCACCCTTGGGTGACAGGTCGACCGCTAGGGGTCGGCCGTCCCCAATGATAGGTCGGCCTATGAGCCCGGGTAATTAATATAAAAACGTTAATTATTTCTTATTTAATTATTTTCGTTTTGAATTTGTTTTTCGTCCGTAACTTCTTTGTTTGGACTCCGATCGCAAAACTTTGAATATAAAAGTTGCTTAAAATTCGCCATGAATGCACTGGTGCAAGTTTCATGGTCAAATTCCATTCTTTGCACAAAATCTATTTTCGGAGCCTAATTAATTAAATAACTAAGTAAATAACTAATGCTAAACTACAGGGTGTTGCATTCTTCCCCATTTAAAGAATTTCATCCTCGAAATTTCACCAATGACTAAGTCAAGGTTTTGGCTCCTAATTATCCTAAACTACACAACCAATGAGTGTACAATAAATTTTACAACCAAACGTGCATAAGTGCATAGTGTATAACTGTATCACCACATAGAAAATATGTATGCAGAATGATTCTAAATGGGATCCTTCTGTCTGAATGCATTTTTTTTGAAAACATTTGTGAAAACATGATGCAAACAACCTACACATATACTGGCAGTTCTACATGTATGCAACATTTTGGAAAATCTTTTCAACCATAACCCCCATACTCCTACAAATCGAAGTATGAAGCAACCAATTTTGCATCCACTTTCTACCATCCAATAATCTAACGCATCGAAAAATCACTTCCTAAACTTTACTCCTATGCCGAAAAAAGGAATTTATGTGGAGAATTTAACATTCATACCACACAATAATTTTCCTATCCCGTAGTACAGTGAAAATTTCTTCACCGCTCCGGATTAACTCCAAATTTTCCACGTACAAAACGCATAAGAAGAATTATTTCCAACCTCTAAAATGGAATTGAGTCTAAAAATATACTTGCGCATGTCGTCAATGGTATGGAAATAGAAATTCCAAGGCTAAAATAGCTTTTTCCTTGTTATCGCTTTCGTTGACCCTAATGCACCGCTAAATTCTAACTCTGTTTGCCTTCCCTACGCCTAACATGTGGTCTTCAAAATCAAGGTTTTCACAAAAATCTCTCACTTTTTAAATTTATACGTCATTTGAAAAATAAGATTCCAAAATATTTAGATGCATATTTTCCCTTGAAATAAATTTTTGAACAAAAACTCTAAAAATAATTTAAGTGTCAAAAATAACTAAAATACAAAACCTTTTCTTACTTTCTCTCTCTCTCTCTCTCTCTCTCTTTTTTAAAAGGAAACTTTTCAAATCAAGGAGAAAATTTTCAAAATATTTTCCTTCTCAAATTTTTTGATAAATCAAGCTACAATTTCAAAGTACTTGAAAGTTGGTTATGTGCTAAACGTATAACACAAATTTCAAAATTCTACAACTAACCTTTACCCAAAAGTTTGGCATTTTATTTAAAAATGTCAACATAGCTATTATTCCAAAAAATTAGCTTTTAAGGAACATGAGCAATGACCCACAATATGAAAATAACTTTGTTATATCCTTCGCTGAAATTTCCAATTATTATAAACTTCTAGTCTTACATTACATTTACTATTAGTTAAGTGTCTTTATGAGTTTCTCATATGTATATTGTTTCACTATTATGCATATATACGAGCGATTCGCATATCCAGAAACAATAACACAAAAGATGAATAGAAACTCATAATATTGTACGTGCCTTTTTATAAGAGGCAACTAACAGTTTTAGAAACCAACAACCCAAAAGAAAAAAACAAATACTGGAAATAAAAAGATACAACAATCCTAAATAAAAATACCGCCTAAGAACTGAGTAGGTCTCGCTCCACGGTTGGAGCTTGAGCCATTGCCGCGGCCGCGGAATGGTCATAACATGGCGGCTATGCACCCAATCTCACGCCCTTGGCACTGTTTCTCCATCCTAATCTCTGAAATTTCTGCCTGAACCTGATGAATAGAAGCAAGCTCAGGACTCATGTATCCCTCGGCGCCTTGCGCTATCCCTTACTACTGATGCTACGGCTCTTGTGGTGGTGCAGGTGGTGCGGCAGGCGGCAAAGAAATATTCATCCTCTTAACGGTGGTTCGGTCAATAGCGGGGAGGGACCTTCCTCACTAATAGCTCTCTTCTCAAATTTACCTCATAATGCCTAAACACTCGAATGAGCAAGTGGTAATATGGGAAGTGAATCCTCGGGCTACCAACTCCCTGATTGACCATATGAAGCATCAAGATACGAGGCTAATTGATGGCTATGCCACCAAATATAGCATAGGCGGCTTTCCGCACTAAGGTCTAGATCTGGTCAAGACTCCTCATTTTTGGAATGATGTTGAATGATGTGCACGACGAGACGGGCCACTGATCGCAAATTGTCGGTCCTCCAATCATCAACATTCCCATAAAAGATCCGCCGTAGAATCTCAGGATCAGACATCTCTGTCTCATCCAAATCTGCGCCTACTGTAGATATCTCCAAGATCCCAGCATGATCATCAGCTGACATCTCAATCCGAGCTCCTTTTACCTCAGACTCAATGTAGCTGTTTCCATCATTGAAATTCTGCACCATTTGAGCATCAAAAAGACGGACACGGCATGGGTAATATTCTAGCTCATAAGTCTCGAAGCGTAGGACCAGTGCAAGTACTACCACGACGAAAAGCTCTTCAAGCCTAAAAGCGGCGAAATCTCCGAACTTCACTGGTCGTCCATAAAGGAAATTAAAGTTCGCCGTTCTAAGATAGGTAGCGATCTTCCTCTTGCTCCGGTCAAGCCAAGAGTCTTCTTGTGGAGTGAGGCTGGGATGACGAAAGGAAGAGCCATCGGTGCGTGGCGGTGTCATGGACTGAGAGATAGTTGGAAAAAGGGAGAAAAGAGTTTAGATCCGGAGTATTGGTGGGGCAAGATCTAACACGCAAGAACTTTGGCATCGGTTGGTGGAGGAATGGAGGAGAGAGGCTTTTGTTAAGCACAGGTAAGGGAGATGAATTTGGGTTCGGCTAAAAAAATTGAAGAGGAGGAAGAGAGTGAGGGGGTGCAGCGGCTGAAGGTTTGGACGTGACTTATATTGGCGTTCCAGGTTCGGGTTCGGCTCGAATCCACCTAGCGGTCGACCGCTATTGAGTTAACTGGTTGACCGCTACGGTCGACCAGTTGGTCGAACGCTAGCCCAAATTTAGGTGTGGCCTGATCCTGGACCCAATAAGGCCAGTTAAATTAATTAATATACTAATGACCATTCCGCACACTATCTTCAGCTTAGCCCATCCAAAAAAATTCTACCTTCCATACAATGGTATCCACCTTACCATGTAGACCCTTCCTTGGTAAGATTGCAATAGCCTCAGCAAAACTATTGCGACCAACAACACTTCCAAAAACTCGAAAATATTCCATCTGTTATTTCGTGCCTACTTCGCACGGAAATATTTCTTCCAATAGCTGGTGGGTTTAACAACACTTCAAACTACATACCGTAATAAAGTTGAATGTCATTCCTACTTTTCCGCACCTTAAAGAGAGAAAATATAAAAACCCTCGATTTTATAAATCGAAAAACACTAAGCTAAAATATTCTTCTTTATATTTGTTTCTAAATAACAGAAATCGCTTCATACCAAAACTTCCTTTAAAAGTCAAACTTATATATATATGTGTGTATGTGTGTGTGTATTTCAAGGTTTCCAAATACCTTTTTAAAACACAAATTTCTCAAATTTGGAAGACTATTTTCTTGCCAAAAATCAATATCAAGCCTTTACTGATATATACACATATAAATATTTAAGGATTTAAAGAATTAATCTTTTATAAACTAAAATTACTTAACATGACCAATTTAGTGGTATATGTGTTCCTTTGAAAATTAAAATTTCAAAACTTTTCCAAAACAAAAATTTTAGAATAAATCTTTAGGAAAAGGACCTTTGAAAACCCCTTTTTCAAAAATCTAACGCATTTCCAAAATATACTAACTTTTTTTTAAAGTTCTCTCACAGGTTTTAGACTAAGGAATTGACATTAATTATTCAAATAAAAATCCAATTTGCCATCAAAGAAGTGATCAATGAATGCACCCTAGAAAAACTTGCTTCCGGATAATTTTGACATACAAAATCTAATTTCCCATTCATCTGGAATAATTGTGTGTCTCCGACTATAACTCGAAATCCAAAATCATAAGATAGCTAGAATCTCAACCTTCAAGTCGAAAATGTCCAGTCTCCAGGATTCAGCCATATGTCGTACTCATGTTCTTTATCAACAACGCTTTACGCATCGCCAGCACTCCATGGGGTACTTCGAAGTCGGCGTGAAAATCTTAGCTCTAAGATATTTCCAACTCATGGTTGCTTTGCCCATTCCTTCAAAGTGGAACTACAACTACTTCTATAGTCGGAATTCTTAGAATCTACGGTAAAAATATAATATTACTAGAAAGAAAGTACGAATACGTTCTCTCAATTTACCCCAATCCCTCTGATATACTAACCTAGTGCTCTGATACCAAATGTAACAACCCATACCTTAATGAGCCTAAATTTCGATAAAAATCGAAACCCAAGTCCATCAAAGCACAGATCGATTGATTTTGTACCTGCAAATAAACATGAGCATTATCAGAGATTGATAGAAATCTAACTCACAGCGAAAGCAATAATAGGATAAGAATATTGATTATGACTACTACCTTTGAATTAATGGTATTCCTTAGATAACAGATTGCCACATCAGCATCGAGCATGAGAGAAAGAAGACTCTCCAACAACAAAGCACATCGAGCTCCAGTGACCTGTTCCTCTAAATCTATCCTGTGGGTTATAATGAGGAGGGGGTCAGAACAACATTCTGGTGACTGGAAAAATAAAAACTGTCCATAACATAAACTTATACCGATAGGTTTCCATTTAATTGTTATGTCCATTTAGGTTAGCAATTCTAATCTAACCTTGCAGTACACACATGATTACATACTTACCCCTTCCTAAGGTACAAAATACTAATGAAGCCATATCAACCACCTAGTACTTCCAACACCATTAGCCACTTAGTACTTCTAAATATAAAGTGGGATTCTATAATACTTTTAAAAGAGAAATAGGCAGACTCTTCATTTACGACCTTAATTGAGGTAGACCTCGTCATTTAAGACCTATTCCCAAGATGGTTCCTAACAGTGTTGTCAATGGTCAGTAGGTCCTAGCTACAAAACCTATAACCACTATTTAAGGCTTCCGACATTTAATGTCCAACTATTACCGCATCAATCGTCGATAAAATCGTAGTCATGTAATAAACAGTACCCAAGCCACTTAATACCTTTTTATTAGAAAATAGGCAGACTCTAGTCATTTAAGACCTTAACTAAAGCAGACCCCATCATTTAAGACCTATCCTCAAGGCGTGCTTATGAATGGTACTATTATTATTTCGGGTTTAGCAATGTAAGAGACTATACCCAAGCCACCTAATAGTTAATACTTCCCAGTGGAAAATTGGTAGACCTCATCATTTAAGACCTACTTCCAAAAGTGTGCCCCTCAATGGTACTATCTAGCTGTCATTGCTTGGAAATCTCATTGGGCTACTTAATACTTCTTTTATAGGAAAGAGAAGGACTTTATAGTCACTTAAGGCCCCTAACCTAAAGCGAAACCTTCCCGAGACATCCAATCTCGCTCTTTAATTATAAATATGGCATCTCATTAGGTTACTTCTTTCGGTAGGGAGGCGGACCCTTCAACCACTTAAGACCTCAACACTAAAGTAAACCTTTTTTTTAGAGACATCCTTATTTATTCATTTGGAATCTCACTAGGTTACTTAATACTTCCATTTAGGAGAGAGGCGGACCCTTCAGCCACTTAAGACCTCAAAACAGAAGCGAACCCTTATGGAGATATCCCTCACCGCTCCTAATTCCAAATTTGGACCATTTAATACTTTCCCATTAAGAAAACAAGCCCAATCTCTCATGTCGTCATGAGTCGTTGGATTAGTGATATCTCACATCAGTAGTAAGTACACTCAACTGCTGGTAGCCTCAAAGTGAAGGGCAGTCTTTCGTCGAGTGACTCTACTAACCTCGCATCACTAACCCACTAAGTCCAATTAACCATCCTAAGTCTTTATTCATATTATCTTAGGTAGAAATTGGACTTAGCTTACTAATTCCCTTTTTTATTTAAGGCAACAAGATTTACCATAAATATTTATCTACCCATAAATCCCCGTTTAATGCTCATAAATGACAGCCTCTCCATAAATCCTAACGGACATTTCTTAAGACATTTATGCATGATTACTAATTTCAAATTAGTAACCTTTTATACCCATTCCATTTTTATCAGTCCTATTAATCCATTTACCCTATTAATTTATTGCAACTCCCATATTTATTACCATTTATTAGAGTTCAACCTTTTAAATTATTTTCTCATTGGTTAATTATCCTAAACGCGAATATTGCACGCAAGTGTCATTATTAGCTTTTTATTTAATTTTATAAGCGTAGTAATTAAGTACAAATATTTACTTTTATTAAATATGTTCTAGTTATATACCTTTACTAGAATATACTTTCCCATGTTAAATTGTTGGAATCATATCTAAAAAGATTATCCGCTATAATTTTCATAAATTAGTCGAAAACAAAAGGTTTAATTTTAAAATATAAAAGATTACATCGTTTGAAATTACAAGGAATAATCATTTCTTTTTATTATTGTAATAGATAGTGTAAACTACAATGAATTCTTACTTTACACATCTCTTTCTCTTTCTATTTGCATATATTTCTTGTTAGATCAAACGCTGTATCTTTTTAAAAGGGAAAGAAATCAAACTAATTTACAAATATTGAACGGGTCTAAATTCCAACAACTCCAAATATAGAAAAGTTTATATTCTAACAATATTTGGATAATAATCCAAATTTATAACATTATTATACTACTTATTTCAGATATAGAATAAGTTTCATTCAAATTATTATTCTAAATTTATACTTTTGGAATCGATTTCTCGATCAGGTTATATATAATGCTAAATCAATTCATAAAAAAGAATTTGTAGGCGATATTTATTATATTCAGATCGTATTCAATTCGTTGCCTACAACTCATATATAATTATACAATTAGACATAAAAATCAAATAAACATCAACATGATAATTTTCATATTATAACAATCTAAAAAAAATTCCCACTCACCTTTTAAAAGAGATCCAAATCTCCCAATTTGAAGTAGAACCTTTGATTCATCTCCAAATCCTTTTTAATCCAAGAGATATGTATAAAAGGGTGTATACATACATTAGAATTACAGATCTGAGAAGAGATCTCGAATTGGGAGAGAAAATAGATACAAATATATATATAAGTACATAAATTACCTCAAATATGCATATGGTTGATTCTCTTCTTTTCTCTTTTTTGTTAGCTTTCTACTCTTCTTTGATTTGTATGAATATAGATACAAATATCTTATGTTTTATAATTTAGAAAGAAAGTGGAGAAGAAGAAATGACAGTGCTTCACTACTGCCTCCATTAAAATATGAGAAGAGAATGGAGGGTTAAACCTGAATTTATAGGCAGTAGAATCAACCAGAACCGTTCTAGCAAAATATATTAAATTCGGGCCGTTGCGGCCTAGGTTTACTGGAGCCGCCAGGTCGCCATCGGTCGACCGCCCTTGGGTAATCGATCGATCGCTTGGGTTTGACTGTCCCTAATGATGGGTCGGCCTGTGGCCTTGGGTAATTAATATAAAAATGTTAACTATTTCTTATTTTATTATTTTTGTTTCGAATTCGTTTTTCGTCCGTAACTTCTTCGTTTGGACTCCGATCGCAAAACTCCAAATATGAAAGTTGCTCAAAATTTCACCACGAACGCAATGGTGTAAGTTTCATGATCAAATTCTATTATTGCACAAATTCCATTTTTGGAACCTAATTAATTAACTAACTAATTAAATAACTAACGCTAACATTATCATCATACGAAATCCAAAGGGAGGAGAAAGAATTATTGCAACGTTGGATGTAATAAAGGAGAAGTTTGACTTAATGCTATGTGCTATGGAAGATCAAGAAGATGAGATCAGTAGAGTATGTTTTGTTTGAGAATTTGTAGATATTTTTGAACCTGTAATGGGATTACCAACGAGAAGTGAAATTGAATTCCAAATATATTTGATGTTGGGGGCGTAGCCTGTTAGTAGACCACCTAGAAAAATGTCGTTCCAGGAGATGGAAGAATTAAAGAAACAACTAGTCGTACTTGAGGATAAAGTTTCATTAGGCTGAGTAGATTGCCTTAGAGAGCGTCCACAGTATTCGTAAAGAAGTTGCATGGATCATTACGGATGTGCATTGATTATCAGAAGCCGAATAAGTTGATAGTGAAGAATCCTTATCTTTTCCTAGGATAGAAGACTTGTTTGACCGATTGAGTGGAGCTTGAGTGTTCTTGTAGCTAAACTTGGCAATGGGTTTCCATCAATTAAGAGTAGTAGAAGATAGTGTTCCATTGAACGCATTTCAAACAAGGTACATTTCATATGAGTGGTTAGTGATGCCGTTTGGATTGACCAACACCCCTGCGTTCTTCGTTGATCTTATGAACTGAATCTTTCATGATTGGATAGATTTGTGCCAATCTTCATCGATGATATTATGGTATACTCTAAGAATGAGAGAGATCATGAAGTTCATCTGAGATTGCTGCTGGAGATGCCGAGACAACACAAGTTGAAGGAGAAGTTTTCAAAATGCCATTTTTGGAAACGAGAATGAAGTTTCTTCGGCACATAGTTTAGAAAATGGATTGGTTATGGATCCATCAAGGATAGAGACTATTACTGATTGGAGGAGATCAGGGATGATCACCGAGATGAGAAGTTTCTTGGATTGGCTGGCTATCATGGATTCATTAAGGATTTCTCGTTTATAGCAGCACCTTTGACTAAGTTGACCACGAAGAATGAGAAGTTCATGTGGACTGATAAGTGTGAAGGGTCATTTCAGGAGTTGAAGAAGTTATTGATAAACACTCCTGTGTTGATTATGTCTGAAGGGAACTAGGATCTAGTAGTGTATACCAATGCAATATCTTGCTATTCCCAATGTTTCATGCGTAGATGACTTTTGGATTTTGAGTTATTGATCGATCATCATTGATTTGTATTGTCATCTAAGCGATCTGTATCCATATCGACTCACGCTGATTCGTAATGAAGATGTTCCATACCCGATCCATATTGGGGATGGATCATAGCAGATCTACTTTGGAGATGGATCATAGCCAATCCATAATGGAGATGGATCATTGCTGATCCACATTGGGGAAGGATCACAGCCGATCCATTGTGAACCCGATTGTTTTTCCAGTTGAAGTGCGAAATTCATACTTAGCCAATTCCAGAATGCTATTTGCATGAATCCATATGACTATCGTCCATAGTTTTATCCATAATCGATCTCCAATCTTGGTAACCATCTCTTCGGGCTTACTGCCTTGATGATCATGTAGTCTGTTGGGTTAAATCCGCCTGTGTACTACTTTGCCAAAAGGCAAGTTAACTCTATGCCCCCCGAAACATGCCTTGCGATAGAAAGGTGTGTTTTTTATTGCCATAAATCTAAAATTCGAAGTCTATAATCCATTGATAACCATATTTTCCAATTTGAATCCAATCCGCTACCAATCCAAATCCATGATCTTTCCGGATCGTTAGTGAAATCCATGACCATTCCCAGTCGATATCCTATTCCGAATCCGCGGTCCCTCTGAATTGTTTTATCCAAATCCGTATCCATCCGAAGCCAAATCCATTACCGTTTAAGGCTGATATCCAAATCCCGTGACCTCTTTGAGTCGTTAATCAAATCCGGGACCACTCTACGTCTATATCAAAGTCCATAACTACTTCGGGTCAATGTCCAAATCCATAGCTGTTCAAAGCTGATATCCAAATCCGTGACCTCTCCGGGTCCTTATCGAGCATAGTCCATACTTGACGTTTGAGTAATCCAATCTTGTCACTCTCTGACGAAGCGGCGTTGCTTTCTGTACTCCGGTTCAGTGTCCTTGAATATTGAGTGATGTCATAGCCTATGTCCTAGGCCGATCATGGTCTCTCCAAATCCTTACCGAGCATAATTCATATTCTACGACCTGAGTAGGCCGATCCTGTCGCTCTCCGGTAAAGCGACCTATCCTTGCCAGGCATAATCCATACCTGACATCCTGTTGGGTTTTATTCTCCGGCCTTGACTCTCTAGTCAAGGACTTAATCCGCGTACGAGTCCATTCCGTCGCTCTTCGACGAAGGGACTTGCACCATGCGGTTACTGCCCCGTCACTCCAGTCGGAAAATAATCGCATCCTATTTAATTTACCGTAGTAATGCGGATCATAAATAACCTAATAGATAAGAGTTCGTACATCTAGAAATCCCAAACAACTAAAATAGCCAAAGGGTGCCACTCCGGGCATGACGGTTCATCATCATATCAGAGTATGCCTAGGGATCATCCTTGACCCTGTACATGTGTAAGTGACTTAGCCATTTTATTATAGAGCTTATTATAATTATTACGGTCAGAGTCCAAGTCCTGAGCTCGGCCTTTATCATCTCGATCAGTTAATGACGATCCGTGACCCCGATCGAGGGTCATTCCTGTTTCCATTCGATGCGGACGGCGGCTGCTCCTGTTTCACCGCCGTTGTCCGAATCCTCACATACCATGGCAGTCTGCCGTTCTTAACGTGCTCCTTAATCATGTCCTTTAAATGCCTGCATTCATCCATTCTGTGCCCATTCAATTTTTGGAATATGCTGTACTTCCCAGACTTATGCTCCCGCTTCGTGGGATCCCTCCTTGCTGGTTTCTGATAGGCGACTTCCCCCTAGTGTCCAAATAAATCCATTCTAGACTTTCTATTAAATCTGATAGGAAGAGAACTTTGGCTCCCGCTCTTTCCATCGCCTTTTTGCCCCATCTATCCATCATCCATTTTCCGCTTGCCTTTATCCTTCTTGTTTGCATCTCCTGATGATCCTATGCTTTGCACATCGTTCACCTCCGGTTTGTCGAATCGTGCATCTTCCTACCGCAGGAACTTTTCTACTTCATGATAAAACTCCCCGAGATCCATAGGTGGATTCCATGCCAATGAATCCTTGAAATTCGTGACATAGGCAATTCCTGATACGGCTGCCATCAAAATCATGGATGGATCTGGCCGATCCACCGATGCCGCCGTGGCATTAAATCGTGTTAGAAAACTTCTTAGAGACTCTCCGGTCTTCCATTTTAGTGTTGCCAGACTCATAACCTTTTTAGGTCGCGAAATGTAAACCTTAAACTGCCTCATAAATCTTTCGACCAATTTCGTCCATGTGCCAACAAAACCGCTCTCCAACCGCCTGAACCACAGTGCAGCTATATTTGTTAGATACAGCAGAAAACACCATGTCCTGACTTCCTCTGATGCGCCTAGTACTTCCACGTGTCGTATATATCTCATCATATGCATAGTTGGGTCCGACTTTCCGTTATATACTTCCACCGTTGGTAGTTTAAATTCCAGTGGATTCCTAGCATTCCTGATATTAGGAGTGAATGGACTTTTATTTACATCCTCCAGATCCTTGTTCACCAATCTTCCATGCATAGCTTGCCTGATCATCTCTACAAACCTGTCATTTTCATCCATCGGTAGTCTCCTATCATCATTTCCAAACTGCCCCCCGAGTCCACGAGGGAATTCTAGAACATATTCCTCCGGACATGCATCCAAATTCTGATTTGCACCAAACTCCATAGGATTGACTACAGGTCCTCTAACATTGCGATCCACCAGACGCGGGGCCATGCCCCCAAGTCTTTGAGGATCGGGGCCGATCCCTCTAAGATGGCCAGGGACTACCCCCAACTGCTCTGTTCCATTCCTTTGTCCAATAGCTCCATCTCTCTGTTCCCGGTTCTGACTTCCAACGATTCCTGCTACTTCAACTCCTTGATCTAAGTTGTCAATAGCTATGCTACTTTATTCCCTTATTTCTATGCTCTAGCTTGTCCAATCCGTCGAAGTAGATTTTGCACCATCTCCTCCAAAAGTCTCTTCAGCATCCTTTCCTGCATAGCATCCGTCATCGTTTCCATTTCATCCCTCCTTGGTAATGTAAATAGATGCTTGATTAGCTCCATCTCCTGAGGAAGCCTCCTGACTCCCTTCACGGTGGCTCCTTTTCGATTGCACTCTCCTTGATGATTATCTCACCATTGCTCCAAAGCTAAGCTCTATATCTTTTCCAAACTCTGAATCCGAATTCCAAATCTGTGGGGGCTAGCTTTCTCAATGAAAGCACCAAAATGTTAGCGTCAAAAGTGGCCACCAACACCCAGTTATGTGAAAGCACCAATATCTAGTCACAGATCTTAGATAATATAATATAGAGAATATAAATTGAAGAATAATAAAATTAAAATAGAAAGCAAGTAAAGAGAGGCACACATTTATAGTGGTTCAGCTAACTTCGGCCTACATCCACTCCAAAGATTTTCCTTTTATTTGTTTATGCTGGTGTTAAGTTACAAATCCATGAAATCCCAGAATAAAAATGGTAGAGTATAGCTTAGGTAGAAGATAAAACGAAGCAAAACGAAGATCCCCCACAATGAGCCATGGCCGCTGTATTTACAGATCTAGAAGAGGTCACCCTATCGATCGCGTGCCCCACTTCCATCAAAATAACGATTAGTGCTGATCATTTTTCTTGCTCCTTTTCACGTGCAACCGATATGGTGGGTTCCACATGCAATATCTTGCTATTCTCAAAGTTTCGTGCGTATATGACTTTTGGATTTTGAGTTATTGATCGATTATTATTGATTTGTACTGTCAATCAAAGAGATTCGTATCTATGTCAATTCACGTTGATCCATAATAAAGATGTTCCATATTCAATCCATATTGGGGATGGATCATAGCCGAACCATTTTGGAGATGGATCATAGCCGATCCATAACGGAGATGGATCATTATCGATCCATATCGAAGAAGGATCTTAGCCGATCCATTGTGAAAAATGATCGTACCCGATTGTATTTTAGTTGAAGTGTGAAATTCATACTTAGCCAATTCCATAATGCTATTCGCATGAATTCGTACGACTATCGTTCATAGTCTTGTCCATAATCGATCTCCAATCCTTGTAACCATCTCTTTGGGCTTTCTGCCTTGATGATCATGAAGTCTGTTGGGTTAAATCTTCCTGTGTACTGCCTTGCCAAAAGGCGGGTTAATAGCTGGGCAATCCCTCTTCATATCTCATACTTGTTATAGTTGTAGCATTTCATCTTTATAACATTTACTTTGTATTACTTAGCCACATGTCCCCTCAATTTGCACATCTTACGTCTAAACTTCGGTTTCCTTATTCTGCCTTGAGCACCTACTTCACCTTTGTACTTATTCTATTGAACCGACTTTCCTTCTACCTTTTAGGTCCTTCATTAGCAATTGAATTTAGCAATTCCATCCCAAGCAAACTCGCCAGAGTTGGTCAAGTTGGTACATGGCTCAAAGCAACATCTCTCAATAATGGATTCAATCCTTGAGAAAATTGTGTCCCCTTCTTCACTGGTTATCAATATGGTCTAGGACATACTTCGCCAGTTGATTAAACTAATTAACATATTCCTTGACTACATTGTCCCCTTGCTCCAAATGAATAAACTTCTCTAGCACCACTCCCTCATTCGAGATCTTATATAAACATAACTTCAAAGGTTCTATTAAAATAAATCTAAGTAATCTCGGTCTCCTCTGTCTCAACAATGACAATATCCCATCAGTTCAAGGCCTCTCCTTACAAGTGCCATGAAGAATATTACCTTTATATCGCATTCTCTATACGCATCATTGAAAATATCCTATCACAATTCCTCAACCATGCCAGAGTCTTCAAAAATGGTTCATTTCTCAAGTAATTCTTCCCACCTCGACTTTGGAAATCCCGACATTGTTTGGAAAAATCCAAAGCAGGAAGAGGAGCTGCGACTGCACCATGTAGTTCTACTGTAGGCCCTCTACTAGGGTTTAAATCAATCTAACTTCTTGTCTGAAGATACCAGTGAAATTATAATGGAATGTTCATGTTCGAAATCTCGGCTGCCTTAGTGGGACTATTTCCAGTTTGATTGCTCATCTCACTTAACTATAAATATGAATTATTTACAACTTTGTCAGATAATAGTAAGCATTACGGGAATTCTATAGGTGTATTCATGTTATACTTATATATATATACATAATATCTTCTAAAATATAAAAGTATGCTCCCTCAATATGTTCCTAATCCCTAAGGAATCCCGAACCTAAGCTCCGATGCCAAATGTAATAACCCATAACTTCGGTCACACATATTTAAAGCCTGAAAGTGGCATTTAAGCTAGCTTAATGCCAAGAATTATGGATCGTTTGGTTCATGATGGTTTGTAAGGTACATCGATAAATATAACTTTAAGCATTCTACACTTTTGGATTTCACGACAGAAGGAATAAAATATATATACTAAAATGACTAAATTATTAATGTTTCAAAACAATAGTGGTCCATATAAGCTGTGTAGTTAAAGTGTTTAGCAGTTCTACAGTGATAAAGGTGCAAAAGGTTATAGCAGGATAAAGTGGGGATATGGCGGAAAATAGCGGAGGTGCAAAAGTCTTCATTATATATAAAACCAAATATTCAAATTTAATGTATTCCCATTCTCACATCATTTTTGTAGAAAAAATAAATATTGTTTAATCTTATATAACAAAACTGAAGAATATCATGATTTATGCAGATTAGATTTGGTGACTACATAGATTTCTAATTTATATTGAGCAACTATGCCTTAAAATTAGGTCTTTAACCTACTTTGTTGATTTGGTTTACAAGAGAACATAGTCAAACCAATCTTTCTATATTAACATTGCTAAAGCAGGTGTTAAAAATCCTTGATTTAGCTGGTGTAGTGGAAAATAACGGGACTTGAAGCGGATCTACTGTTTAATAGCGTTGGATTGAAATAGGGTAGCGGTAAAAGAGTGCTTTGCGCTATAGTGGGATTTAATGGGGCTTTATCGAGGCTTTAACTACATAGCATACAAGGAATGTTTAATTAAAGTCTCCAAATAGAAACATAGTATATGTCTGACTAATAAGTACAATAAGAAATATAGGGAATGATAATAATTAAATATAGCTCCAAGGCACACATCACCTTATCCATGCATCTTATCCTCATCATACCACTTAATACGTTATCATCCTATAATAGGTATAAAGGAGGAATTAGAGGGGATCATACAAGGCCCAGTGAGTGAGTAATATCACTAGTGGTATGGAGTTAATAAGCAGTTAAATTACCATTTATAATTTTCACTACCTACTGGTGTTCATTTGTAAGTGTATGTTATATCTAAAATATTAGTCAACTAGTAAAATATAGGGTAATGACCTATAATATGCCAAAAATAACAGTCTATAATGATTTCTACCCGAATGTTGAACATCCAGAGATGGGGTAAAATTAGCAGTGTTTCAAGTATATGGTCTTGATGGTAAACCACCTAACTATTCGCCGAATAAACTCAACGGCAAACATCTTAACTATACATTGGGTAAAAAATCTCAATGGAAAATCGCTTAACTATGCATTGAGTAAATAATATCAATGGTAAATCTCCTAAATCGCACACACTAAGTATAAAATCACAATGTCAAGGCATACCTCAAGTGTACAATCTCGATGAATAATTGCCAACCAATACATTGGTTACACCACATCAGCAGTGTTTGACACCCACAAATCATTCAATCTATAGCATACAAGGGTCGATAAATAATTCAACTTCTTGCATTGGTACTTCTGTCGAGCATTTGTAAACCCTACTAATATGGATGCCTCGGTTCCCTTATGTAGCTCACCAATATACGACCGTGACTACTACAATAATAATAGGAGCACTAGTTGAGACACATTCTCATGCAACATTGAGCATCACAATATACAACATCATAAAGCATGAATTCTAGAATGCCTACTAAGTGTGTAATGATCGACCTACACCTTTGGTGCCTAATATACATGTAGAGTGCACTGTGGAGGTACCCAGCCATTGCAGGACGATAGTCAATGGTGTAAAGTATCTAAAATCCAAACAGGGAACCTGTAGAACATTAGGGAATATAAAAATATAATAATAACATGGATGTAAAACAAGCGAGATAGTAATACAATCAAATAAACCATAAATAAAAACATCAGAGTGCAACAACCTCATAGAATATAAAAAGCTGAAAATAAAAGAGTTTATGCATCCCAAATCGCCAAAATAAACTCTATAACTATCTTAAAAGTAATACAAGTACTGGTATAATCTCCATAGTACTACACAGTGGAATAAGCAATAGTATGCTCCAAAGTATAGACATATGAAAGCGTAGCCTCCTGCTCGTACAACTCCATGTGCTATCCAGACATGTTTTCCTAAATCTACTCATTTAAGAGTACCCGAAATAATAAGAAGAAAAGCATAAAACATTGGGTTAGACAATAGTCCAGTGTGAGCGATCCATCATCTCGAATATACTATAAAAATTATATACAGTGATAAGGACATAGGGTATATAGAATCATACTCAACCTTTGCCTACATCCAATAAGTTAGCATATAAACACGATATATGCTAAACTACTATCACATATAAGTGTACACCACTAGGTACAATATAAGGTATAGGGGTATGACACAATAATATGACATTCATATCAATCACATAGCAAACATAGCAAGAGCATAGCTAATATGCAACGACAACCATCATTAGGGTCTCACTTCGCTTCTACCATCACAAAGGTCTCGTATCACCCGACCACCACCACCAAGGTCCTACATCACCACCAAAATGTCACTTTGTCCATACCATCGCCAAGGTCCCACATCATCACTAAGATGTCACTTTGTCTTGACCATTACCAAGGTCATGCATTATCACTAAGATGTCACTTTATCGCGACCATCACCATTATGTCACTTTGTCCCGACCATCACCAAGGTCTTGCATCATCACCAAGATGCCTCCGGACACCCGATAACTCTTACGACCATTACCAAGGCTTGCAACACTCCACGTCGTAATTGGATTTGGTGTTTGATCACGTACCATCACCAAGGTACTGCCATCACCAAGGCACTGCCATCACTAAGACAGGCTAGATCATCACCAAGGCCATGTTAGAAAGGTGAGCATCCTCACATACCATTGCCCTATGAAACACCTACCACATCTAGAGTTATCATCTATCTCTTCTGCACACGACTCGATACTGAAACAAAATACGTCCCAGTACATCGCTTCATCAAGTTGAACGTGCCTTCTTTGACCATCACCAAGCCTACATACACATCTCACCCGAAATACTCGATTAAATGCCTTGCATTGTCAAATGAAGCTCCAAAGTCATCTTAACTCATCAAAATTACCATATTAGTTGCTATTCAATACCTCTTAGTAGTCCCAAGTTGTTTTGGGGTCATCCAGTTTAACCCTAAGAAAACACAAGAAAAACCCAAAATCACTCTAGGTCTGATCCAGCGCAGACCCGAAGCAAACCCAGAGTTTCTCCCAAGCTTACTTGAAATGACCCTAGAAATTCCCCTGCCCCATTTTCTGTCTGGGTAAAACACATAACCAGACCGAAGCAACCTCTCCAAAATCTTGAAGCGGCCACCAAGCAACTGCCGAACCCATCTTCCTGCCCGGCCTTTAAAACATAACACCACCAAACTATTAAGATACTCCAAAAATAGCCAAACTTCAAATAGCCTAATCTACTAGCTAGAAAGTCCAAATCACTATTATGGCCACTCTATGGAAAGAGAAACCATCATATATTTCCAACGAAAGTGGTCTCGGCCCCTAATTTGGCTTATATCAAAAGTTATATCCATTATAAGTTTTTAGGGGTAAACTCATCTGATAAAAATTCTAAAGATACGAAATGTCTTTGGTAGGCATTTCCTAACGTTATGGAACTATACGACCTCATACGAACTTAAAAATATAAGTTTACAATCCCTCAATACGTAAAGTATGGATCGTTACATCCCTTACTCCTTTAGGAATTTCGCCACCGAAATCCCGTTATAATTAAGGCAAAGTCAAAAATAGTTATTCCGCATGCTTAGCAACCGTAAACAATCATATTATACACAAATCATGCACACATAAGCAATCATATCAAACATCAATCATGCACCCATAAGCAAAAATGATATCTACGCTTATCCTAGCATGCGAGATGCTAAACTACAAAAAAATAGGCATCAAGTGTTATATCAAATGTGATAAATAGAACATCCTACATTCTCCCCTTGGTCTCTCAAGCACTGCCGCATTCGCTTTCACTCTATAGGGCCTTCACCAATATCACCATCTCCCTCCTAAGTCATTTCATATCATATCTGACTGTACGAGTGAGTTTATGAGATCTCAAAGTTTCTGGTCCACTCCCGATATCACATGGTCAATCTAGTGCCACCTTTCCTAATGCCTCTTGTAAGCTCTTCCTAGAATCCACTAGTGTATAGCAGGTATCTACCACTTACAATGCCCCTTGGTATACCCTAGGATCGATTAACCCACTTCACCTACTACTTAGCCAGTTCGACCGTCATTCTACTCGACTCTACGGGTATAACTTGGTACTCTTTGCCAATCCATCGACTATGACTCAAAGGTTACCATACCCTTCTCTAGTTCTTAGCAGTCCATCAATATCCATTCCCATTTCCATTTATGAATCCCTAGTGGTTGCAGCAACCCATTAGTCTTTCTCTTCCCAGCTTCCACTAACTTGTAATCCATACGAATTATTCCTAATGTCTTCCTCCCTTTTCAATAAAGTGCCCTTCCCATACATCCTATCCCTTCTAGGATGTACACTAATCTTGAATTATAGTACTGTTGTATCACCCTATTCCTAAGTCCATCAATATCAGGTATAACCAATCTATCCTGCCAATACTCCTGGCTCCTACTCTTTTCTCTGTCAAAAATCATAATCAACAGTATACCCAAATCATATATACACTGAGAACACTACTCCTAAGCCGGTACTTCTCCTCCATATCTCCTGCACCATCCTCAAGTGCTTCTCATACTACTCTTCCACCAGAAGACAAGATTATCACCCATGAACACTAGTACAAGCTTACATATCAGGTGATACTCCACTCTATCTCCAAAAGCCATCCGCTCACTATGCGAATACTATATTTACTCAGTATCTGGAAATGGTCCCACGAACGAACCCATTTCTTCTTGGGTTATTCGCTAAAACCTCCATCCATTGTTACTCTTTGAGTGTCACCCTTCTCAAGGTATACAACTGGCCTTTAGGTTGTACAGAACTTAATCTCTCTATGCGATAATCAGCTTCGGATGTTCCCTCACTATAGGAAATGATGACTACTCCTCATTCAGGATCCCAAGTGAATATATCAAGCTAACCATAGTTGTACCCTCTCAGGTGCACAACCTAACTCTGCTTCCGCTCTACCTCTTACCTCGTTCGTCATCTTCTGTCTTGCACAATTTCACCATAACTACGTATCCCTTTAGCCACTCCATCTCCAATTCTCAAACGATGCCGAACTCAAACCCCAAACAAAGTAACCACAAGCAAACAAACATCCATGGGTCAATACTCTAATTTTCAACATACCACACTTAAGTCGGTTAAACTATCACCAAGTTTGAAACAACTAAAGGTATGTCGTCCGGGAAAGGACACAACCCTAACCTACTCACTAAGTCACCGAAAAAGAATCTAATGTATCGACCTCAAATAAAACACATATAGTTATAGCATAAATGTAAAGCATACCTCAGATAATGGAACTCTTCCCTTTCTCCTTCCTCGATGGAGCATTCGACAAAGTAGGATCGGCTACCAACGTATAAGCAGACACATCTTGCATATTCCTCTGTAGCTTTAGACAATCTTTCTTCATTGTGTCCACTCCTGTCATAGTTGAAGCACTTTCTTTCCCCACTCTTTGAGGCCCTGAAGCTTTTGCTAAGATGACCTCTCTTGTTGCAATTAAAGCACATTAGCTCCCACTTGCCTTTCTTTTAGTCATCTCCTTCCTAAGGCTGCTTCTTTTTTTTGTTATTGTTGTTCCACTTTCTCTTGCCACCCCCGCAAACCTACGGATTTGGCTTTCCCTTATAAAAAACAACTTCAGCTTTTGGTTTTGGGTATAGGCACTCATTCCTCAAAGCTCTCTACACAACCTTCTTGAAAGACTCATTGATGTGGTCAATCATCCTCCCACCCAAGTACTCATTCAGGCCAACTGTGAACTTCTCATTCTTCTTTAATGGAACATTGATAAAGGATAAACCCAACTTTGACAACATGTTGAATTCAACCACGTACTCAGAAACGGTCTTCTCTCCTTGTTTCAAATTGGCAAACTTCTTAAACAATAATTACTTTTGGGTAGTCGGTATGAAATTCTCCTCGAATCAGGCTTTAAACTACTCCCAAGTAAACTAGTCCTCGGGAGTAGCAATCTTTATAGCATTCCACCATCTCATAGCCCGATCCTGATGTTTCATAGAGGCTAACTTCTTCTTCATCGCATCTTCTAACTATGAGTCCGCGATGATGCACTCATATTGTCCAGCCAGTCCTGCACTTCTACAGATGATTTAGTTCTAAGGAATGGTTTGCCTTCAAGGCTAGAGCAGTCCTTGTTTAGCTTAGCAAAGTCAGCTTTGGGCGCTTGTAGCGGAGCACCATCACTACCAATAACAACAGTAGGAGCAACATCTTGGGGGGTTTTACAGCATGTTTCTCATCATATCAGTGAACATAGTCTACATATCGGGGTTAGCCACCCCCGAGCCTACTCCCTCTTTTTCTACTCTAGAAATAGAGTTCCTAGCAGCGTTCCTCGTATGCTATCTCATTCTTAAAGTCTATAATAAGAATGATCAGTCTCTCATAAATAAAATCTACATAAATGGTACCTGTGTGCAATGCGACTTATACCACATATAATACTAATCTACAGTGCTAAAAGCCAAAATATATAAAAATTATCCTCTCTTATATATTGATCGAGCCACTCTAAGGCATTCGACTTACCTTATCTCTAATGGATCCCAGTGCCAACTTAGGTCGATCGCTCAACCTAAGCTATGATACCAAATGTTATAACTGCCCTGCCTTTTCAGTACTCAATGTAAATGTAGAGTGCACTGTGGGCGTACCTAGCCGATGTAGGACAATAGTCAATGGTGTAAAGTAACAAAAATCTAAACACGGAACATGTAGAATATCCCACAACGTATAGACAAAATATAATAATAAAATAGATGTAAAACAGTTGAAACAGTAATATAATCAAATGAACCATAAATACAAACATCAAAGTGCAACGAGTTCAAAGAATATAAAAAATTGAAAATAAAAGAGTTTATACATCCTAAATCTCCAAAATAAACTCTATAACTATCTATAAAGTAATACAAGTACTAGTATAGCTCCACAGTAAAGCACATTGGAACAAGCGATGGTAAGCTCCAAAGTATAGATATATGAAAGCATAATCTCCTACTTGTACTTCATACAGCTCCATGAGCTATCTAGATATGTTATTCCTTATCTACTCATTTAAAATTATCCGACATAATAAGAAGCAAAACATAAAACCTTGGATCAGAGAATAGCCTAGTGCGAGCAATACGTCATCTCAAAAATGCAATAAAAATCGTATATAGTAACAAGGACATTGGGTTTGTAGAATCATACCCAATCTATCCTTGCATCCAACAAGTTAGTACATAAACATAATAAATGAAAAACTACTAACACATATGGGAGCACACTGTTAAATACAATGTAGGGTACAGGGGTATGGCACAATAATATGACATTCATATCAAACTCACAACAAACATAGCAAGAGCATAGCTAACATGCAATGACAACCATCGCCAGTGTCTCACTTCGCTTCTGCCATCACCAAGGTCTCGTATCACCTGATCACCACCACTAAGGTCTCACATCGCCATCAAGATTTCATTTTGTCCCAACCATCACCATGGTCTTGCATCATCACCAAGATGTCACTTTGTCCCGACCATCACAAATGTCACGCATCATCACCAGGATGTCACTTTGTCCCGACCATCACCAAGGTCCGCGTAATCACTAAGATGTCACTTTGCCCTGAACATCACCATTGTCCTACATCTTTACTAAGATGCCTTCGGATACCTGAAAACTCTAACAACCATCACCAAGGCTAGCAGCACGGCACGTTGCAATTGGGTTTGGTGTTCGATCACATACCATCACCAAGGTACTGCCATCACCACAGTAGGCTACACTATCACCAAGGTCCATGGTACACAGGTGAGCGTGCTCATATACCCTTGCCTCATGAAATGCCTATTCCATCTAGAGTTTTCAAATATCTCGTCTGCACATGAATCGATACCGAAACACACTACGTCCCACCACATCGCTTCACCTCATTAAATGTGCCTCTTTGGACCATCACTAAGCCTACATGCACTTATCACCCAAAGTACTCAATCAAATATCTCGGTTGTTGAATGAAGCTCCAATGTCACCTCAAGTCGTCAAAATCACCATATTATTGCTATTCAGTACCCTTAGCCTCTCGAGTCATTCCGGGGTCATCCACTTCAATCCTAAGAAAACTCAAGAAAAACCCAAAGTAACCCTATGTCTGACTTGGAGCAAATCCAAAGCAAACAACGAGTTTCCCCCAAGCTGACTTGAAGTGGTGCCAGAAGTTCCCCTGCCCTATTTCTTGCCTGAGTAAAACAAACAACCGGACATAACAACCTCTCCAAAAACCCAAAGCGACACCAAGCAACCCTTGTACCCATTTTCTTGTTTGGCCCGAACTATGGCCCTATTAAAAGCATTTGCTATCCAAGTCTTCAAAACACCAAACACCAAGTCGACCCGAAGAAAACCTTCCCCTGATACCAAGCCAACCCAAAGCAACCTACCACCGGACAAGTGCCACCGAACATAAATGCTATAGTATCTCCAAACTCCAATTTTATGCCGATTCCATCACTATGCTCCATACTTCAATCCATGTGCATTCCCTATGCATCGATACAACTCCTAATATCCTATAGCCGATCCATTGAAATCAGGTTCTATGTTTACTACCTTTAATTTGCTTCGATGAGCATCTCCAACCATTCAAGCATACACACAAACACCACACACGCATCAGCCAATATCAAATATGCAAAACATATAACAAAGCATGGAAATATTCATATAATGTATCCGAAACATAGCCTAACATCTATAATGGCGATCACACATCCAAATAACATGACTAGAATACTAAAAATCAATTTATTCTTGTTTTTACTTCAGATTGGATTTTAAAACAACATAAAACATGGTTTTGACTTAAAAAATGGATCCAAAACATATTAAAACCTATAGCCACATATGTAATAAGATGTGAGATGATAAATCACTCACCAAACGCCTAAAAAGTAGTGATTTGCATGCAAAACAAGGCAAATTCAAAAATGATCAGCAAAGCCCTAATTTTTCTTTCCTAAAAATGTAGGTTTGAAGATCTCTAACTATTTCCCTTATCAATCGTACCTTAAATCTACGGTTTAAACCTAATTTGGAAGAAAAAGGAGAAGGTTTTGGCAAAGAAAGGGTTAATGGAGGCTTAGATCTATTTGTTTGGAAATGAGTTGGGGAAGGTCATTTCAGCATATAGTAGCTTATAATCCAAAATGGATTATTGGACCTATCTCCAATTTCACTAATTACCCATTAGCTTCTTCAAAAATGATCAAACTTGAAACAGGCATATCTCCTAGCCAAAGTCCAAATCACTATTATGACCACTCTATGGAAAGAAAAACCATCATATCTTTCAAATGAAAGTGATCTTGGGTCATAATTTGACATCTATCAAAGTTATAGCAGTTACAAATTTTTTAAAGGTAAAATGGTTCGATAAGAATTTAGAAGATAGGAAATGTCTCTAGTAGGCATTTTCCGAAGTTATTGAAATATACAATCTCATTCGAACTTAAAAATAATATTTTATAATCCTTTGATATGTAAGATATGGGTCCTTACTCTCTCCCCCCTCCCCCTTTTGGAATTTCACCCCTAAAATACCAATCACAACTAAGGCAAAATCAAACATAGTTATCCTGCATTCCTAGCAGCCACAAGCAATCATATTAAACATCAATCATGCACACATAAGCAAAAATGATATCTTTGCATATCCTAGCATGCGAGATACTAAACTATCTAATATGGAAATCAAACGTAATATTAAATATAAAAGATACTATGGCCAACAAAACATCCCACCAAGTAATGAGCTTCGGATAAGTGGTCCTCATTCTACCCTTGGTCACTTAAGTACTACCGCATTCACTTTCACTCTACCGGGCCTCCACCAACATCACAATCTCCTCCCTAAGCTATTTCATATCATATCTGATTGTACAAGTGAACGTATGAGATCTCAAAGTTTCTGGTCTAGTCTCGATATCACGTAGTCAATCTAGTGCTTCCATTCCTAATGCCTTTTGTAAGATCTTCCCATATCCCACTCGATCATAATGGGTATCCACCGCTTACAATGCTCCTTGGCACATCCTAGGATCACACAACCCACTTCACCTACTAGTTAGCTAGTTTGATTGCCGTTTTACTCGACTTTGTGGTTATAACTTTGTACTCTTTATCATTCCATTGACTATGACTCAGTGGATACTATACCCTTCTCTACTCCTCAGTAGTCCATCAATATCTATTCTAGTTTCCGTTTGTAAATCTATGATGACCTCCCTACACCTCTAGCATGTAATATGTCCAAAGAGTGCGTTGTTGAGGTGACAGGCCAATGTAGGACGGTAACCAAGGGTGAAAAGAAGAGAAACAACCATAGAGCATGTAATATATCTCATAGCGTATCGAATAAAATATAATAATAAACATCATAGATATAAAATGGATGAGACAGTAATAACTAAAATAAACCACAATATCAAAGTGTACAAGTTTATAAAGTTACACAAGATAATAATAGAGTTTATAAAATTGATAATAAACTCAAACTATCTCTAAATTTAATAACGAACTATCTAGGCTCCACAGTGTCGCATAGCGGAGTAAGCATAAGTAAATCCATATATAATATGGAAAAGCTCCATCTTGCTTGTCCTCTACATAGCCACTGCATACCACCTAAACCTGCTATCGAGTCTACTCATTTAAGAGTACCTGAGATAATAAAAAGCAAATCATAAAACCTCCAGCTAGACAACAGTCTGGTGTGAGTGACAAGAAATCTCAAAATACTATACAAGTCGATATAGTAAGGAACAAAGACATACGAACCATACTTGACCTGTCCTTGCAATCAAAGAGTTAGCACATAAATCGATAACATGCTACTTTACAAACATCATAAAGGTGTACTACATCATGAGTACAATGTCAGGTGTCTAAGTATTCACATCCACAATACATGCATCATATAATATTCCTTGAGTGACAGTCAACTAGAAAAGCAGCCATAGCATCCATCAAATAATCCTTGCTATCAATCAATATGCCATATATATATGATAACTCATACGACCGTTACTCTATCAGGGATTATTGGAGAAATCACAGTTTTCAGTGTACTCGCCCACCAGCCCATAGCTGACATTAGGTCCATTCCATCGATCCAGGGCATACAAATCCATTCCATCGATCCTAGGTTGCCATCCCAAGTACCTAATGGGCGTCCTTACAATACCCCTGCTTAGGAGTACATCAATAAAGACTCAAGTATCAACGATCCCATAGCATGTGTATCCCAGCCCTTTCCTTTCTGGATCAAGTTTCCGTTCATCCTCAAGGAACCGTTCCATATTCCTTTCTTTCCATGATAAAACTGTTCAACATTGCAACGACTCGTAAAATTTAATGGTTTTTATAACGTAAATAGCTGAATTTTGTGAAATTTTAAATAAGTGGATTTTGAAATAAAAATTTGATATTTGGAATACCTCTAATTAAACATAGCAAATGGTAAATTTTCAACCAAAAATATAGAAGTTTATTTTCTTGTGTAATTTTATTTATATTTAAATCAGTTAATATTTAATGATAATTAAATGTTTTCAAAACCTGAATATTTTTATATAATAAATTTGTAAATCATCTTCTGAGTGAGACATCATATTTCGTTTCGCCAAATTTAGATTTCTCTAGCCCCGTTTATCTTATTTTCGGCGAATTAGCAGCAGTTTGTCAACGAATATCGACTTTTGATTGGATGATCGTATCACTGATACCTGTGTGCCATTTTGGTCGTCTGGTCGTACTGATCTCCATAGTATATTCGTTTGTTTTGGTACGCTACGAAATCGATAAAACAATTAACTATAACAGTAACTAATTTCAACCTTTTGGGTCCTATGTCTTTTGGTATATTCACCGTACAATACCAGCAGTTAGTTGCCATAAATATTTCTGAAATTCAGCTTTTGACCATTGTTGTTCCACTAGTTTCAATTTAGGCATGTTCGTTTTTTTACATTCATTTATTCTGTTGAAAATTTATATTTATAATCTACAATTTTGTATTGTGATAGACAACTCATTTCTCTCTTCTTCTCCACCCCTTCTCTTCTCTCTCTTGATCTGGCGTGCAAACAAAGCTTCCACCTCCTCCTTTATTTTTAAAATATGAGAGAACTACATAAATATATATAGAAGAAGCAGTCATATGCAATTGCTTTAGCTGCTCGTTCACCATTCCATGCGTCGGCCAATGCATCCACCTCCACCTCGTTCGGACCAAACCCTCCACCAATGTCCTCCCTCTCGACCGCTCCTCTGTGCCAACATTCCACTTCCCCAAAAACCGTGCTTCCAACCCTCCGGCCTTGCAACTTGCCGGCCTCAGCCACTCTCCCTCCAAGCAGCTGCGTCCGGTTGCTCATCCTTCGTTACCCCTCCTCCAGCTGCCTTTACCCCACTTCGACCTCACCCAAACCCACCGACATCCACCAATCACGTCTGTGCTTCCTCTTTCCACCACCGTGCAAGCATCACACCTCGCCTACATCTTCCAGCCTCGCCGAATCCGCCCTCTTCACGTCAAACTTCCGCCGCATCTCCCCGAGCGGCAGCCGCCTCGTGCTCCTCCGCTAGCCGAACCCTTCATCCCCGACCACCACTAGAGAATTCGGCCACCATCTCCTTCCCTCCACCTCACTATAGTTTTTTGGTTTGTTTATATATTAGTTAATATATATATATATATTTGTTGATTTTTATATATCGGTATTTGGAAGTATTTATATATATATATTGTTTAGGTTTTGGTAAAATTTTACAGTGAAGTATATATGTTATTGTATGTTAAGGTTTATGTTAGTTTATATATAAAAAAAGTTAGATTTATATACTATGTTTGTTATATATATAAATACGTTTATATAAGCTGTATATTACCTGTTTAAGCTCATATATAAGTTTTTATATATATATATATATATATATATGTAAAGTGGATGTGTGTTAACTTGTTTATATATATATCTAATATATATGTTATATCTATTCTGGTCTACATATAGTGTTCGTGTAAAGAAGTTTATGACAGTTCAATTTTATAATCTGTATATATTTAGTTTACATGTTATATGGATCTACCTTATATAAGTACTGTATATATAAACCATATTATCTATATAAGTTTATATTTTGATCTAGAAAGGAGGTTACATGTGTTCACTAAATATATGTCTACTATATATTATACTACAAAGGAAGTTATATTTGTATGTCAGTTTATATAATATGTTTGTAAAGTATTTTATAAGTTGTATATGATACTAATATGTATGTTTTACTGTTCACATATATTTACAGTAAAATATGGATTTACTATAGTATATATATGTTGTTGCTAGTTACATATTGATTTGGTCAGTAGTTTCGAACATTATATATATATATATATATATATATATATATGGTAAAGCAAAGATATATGTACATGTTTCTAGATTACTTTGCATAAGCCTGACTTGCTTTATATATGTGTTGAAAATTTTGTATATAGTGTATAAGGTTGATTTTATAATATATGTGTTTGCATACAAGGGATGGATTGACATTTTTATTTATATAAAATATATATAAATACGTGTTTTGGTCTTAAAATATATGTGTTTGAAATGATTTGTGTAGCATAATATATATATTTTGAATTCTTAATACTTGAGTTTTAAGAATAATGATTTTGAAAATTTTATATTATTTTAATATTTGTCTTAAATTAAAATATTGAAAAAATAATATATATAATATAATAATAATGTATATATTTTTAGTTTATATCAAAACTGATTCGATTTGTTTTCTCATCGATTCCTATTTATCAGCTTGTCCGTCGAACTCGTGTCCATCTTGCTTTGCTTTGAAATTCGTGCTTGATTTCGTAACTCATCTCACTCTCGTTCATGTCTAGCCTCGAAAGGTGAGCAATCACTCACGATTAACGTTCTTATATTTATTAAATTTGATTTCAATTGAAACGACAATTGAAATATGTTGTTGTTAGTTATTTAAACTGCTATATATATGACATGCCATTATCTGTAACTGTTCACCTATGACATCTGACACCATAATATGTTATATTTTTTTTCTATTATTGATGATATATGCCTGTTGTAGATATGTTATATTATTATCACTACTGTTCTCACTCTACAAGTTCCCTATTAAGAATTCCCTATGGGTTGAAATGATACATACCCGAACGATCTTGTAGAATAAGAGAAAATCGTTATGGGTTGAAATGATAAACCCAAGCAATTTTCATTGAATTGAATTTGGGATTGCGGGTTGAAAAGATATATACCCGTAGATATTTAAATTGCGGATTGAAATGATAAATATTTGTATCACTTGACCATAGGATAGAAAATTATATACAGACATCGTTGGTCTATATATATATTTTGAAAATGATTTCCAAGGTTTTGAAAAGAAATATATGTGGTTTTAATAAATATTGATTTTAAGATATTATATTTTTAATATAGATTTTATAATAATTTTAATAAATTAAGTTGGAAAGAGAAATAGAAATTTATTTGAATTTTACTTAAATAAAACCGATTTGAAACTTATTAAGTTTGAGATTTTAAAGATATGATTTATAACTTGATTTTGATTTAAAGTGATTAAATGAATATTTCAAATAAATAAATTGAAGGGAATATTTAGTTTATATAAATTGTAATTTAAGGTTTTATTTAAATGATATTGGATTGACTAATTTGATTTTTAATATTAAATAAGGGTAAAGTTGAATTTGAAATATAAATGAATATAAGCTTTGAAATCTATTGAAATTGAAATGGTTTAAATTGTAGTATATATATGTATTTGAAATCGATATAAATTTTAAATGGTTTTGAACTGAATTGAAATTGGTGAATTGAGATTAAATTAAATTGAATTTTTGAATTCGAATTGATTTGAATCGATTTGTGAAATTTGAGGAAACTATTATTATTTTATATAAAGTATTTTAATATATAAAGATATACTTTACGAATTATTTTTAATATAAACTATTTTTAACATAAAACTATTTTAATATACTAATTATTTTAATATAAACTATTTTTAATTTATAACTATTTTAATATACAACTATTTTATTATATAAACTATTTTATTATATAAACTATTTTTATTTTATAATCTATTTTATTACATATACTATTTTCTATATCTAAACTATTTGAGTGGAAAGTATTATGATTTCAAAGTGTTATGATTTCCAAGTGTTATGATTTCCTAAGTGTTATGGTTTCAAAAATGTTATAAACAGAAGTGTTATAAGTTTGGAAAGTGTTATGATTTTGGAAATGAATATTATTTTAAGTGAATAATGATATCGTATTGATATGGGTTTGAAATAGATATGATATTTTGGTTTTGAAATATGATTTGAAATGAAATGACCATGGTGTTATAATAACGTTTGGTTGTTAAAGAGACTGGGTTCGGATATTGTCATACTCTCTGCCAATACCAAAAACCACTTTAACAACTATGTACGTGGTGGAGATTCCAGAATGAAGTAGGATGGCTTGGTGACGATTCCATATGGTATTTACGTAGCCCTGACTCCCGTGAGTCAGCTTGATGTGGCTAAAACAAGAGCCATGCCGGCCAAGTGAGTTCATTCCTCCGATCGAACACATTTCTTCGATACCATTCTATTGCTTTTGTGATTGATTGGGTGTACACTTTGATTTAGGAGTGTGTCACGAGGTGGGCGGTAGTAGCTGCTATGCGTTACCACCAGTCCAGATCTGCAAATGGTATATCTACCCTGGCATTGCCTCGAGTGCCGTGTCACATGCCCCATCGCACCTTCTATGAATTTGTTTTGTGTCGTACCTATGGAGTGATCCTTGATAGCCCACTTGCGAGTGGAGTTTACAGTATCTGTACAGACTACGACATTATATAAAATGTGTTAAGGGGGATATGCGTAATGCCTTAATGCTATTTTAATAGTTTACTTTACTATAGACATATTATAATAGCGTATATTACTACATAGTAGATAGTTCCACGGATCCTTAGAGGATGGAAATCCCAAACATCCTCTGAGTTACTTGTATTTTAGTTGATATTTCACTTGAGTTGAATTTATTGATATAAGAATGTTAATCCTGACTCGAGTGTTTTGTATTTTGCTTTACGCTCGGGCCAGACTGAGTGTCACAGCATTTGAGACTCACCTTTGGAGTTGGAGCTTCACTTGGAGATCCATCTGTATCTATTCAGCTTTCAGCTATCTAGTGGTTTTGTTCAGACTTGTCATCTGTTTGTATTCGAGACTACATTGTATTTGAGATATTATGTTGTATTTTTTTCAGACTTTGATGTTTTATAGTAGCTTCATGAACTACTATTTATCTATTCTATTGCTTATTGTTATATTACTCTATGTCTGTGATTTTGTGATTGATTTATTTACTGTATATGCTAAGTTTTGCCAAATATAAATTAACAATCTATTATTTTGAGCAATTCAAGTTCGACATGTGTGGATGCGAATGGTTTGAAATAGCGGATCGTTACAAACATTCCATCCATAGGTCATAGTTCCTAGAACCTGCACTTGTAGATGACCGTCCTCACGACTCCATTCACCATTGAGTTACAATCATTAAAGTTTTGAAGTCTTCATCCTTCATTGTGCTGCCATATTGCAACTGAATGTTGAACAAACAAGCAAATGCCTCCAGCACGACCATAATTGGGCTCACCAATTCAAGTCGGTACCGACCTGATTAGGTTAGTACCAATCAGAATACTTAACCAATTTTGGTTAAGTGTCTTGTACCGCAACTTCTTCCATCCTTCTGCCTTCTCAAGGTCCCCTCTTTCTATGCCTTGAGCTCCTAAGTCTCCAGACCCCATCTTTGGTCTGAAAAAGAGATCGGTATTGACCAGAAGAGGTTGGTACCGACTTTTATACATAGCCAATTTTTGGTGTTTGGCTCCTGAAGTCTATTTCTTGCCTTATCCTAAAGCTTGCTCCAAAGTTTCATTACCGTTACCCTAAGGCAACTCCCCCATGACTTGAATAAGCATCTCCAATGACTTGATTCTAGATCCCCACCGACCCGATTTTCACTATGCAAACTGCCTCCAAGGGACCAGCAACATGAAGTACAAGCTCTTCTCCTCCTTTAGAGCCCTCCTCCAAGTTTCATCCGATTTTGAGCATTTTTGTCCTCATTTTGCCTAAATCAACGACTAATTCCTAACTATCCTAAAACGCTAACAAACCACATCAATGAAAAACATGTAATAGGAACCATCCTTCATACATATTTTTTATTTATATAAAACTCAACCTAGAGCCCTGATGAAATCGAAAGGATGGGATGAGCCCCCAACCTGCTTGGTCCGACCACAGACAGGAGGGATTTAATGCCAACCCAGCACAGAGGTTTAATGCCTCCAACCTAGTTATTCGGTTTTATGAGGGCCCACCTCTACGCCTTGAAAGGGGAGTAGGGCAGACGGGGATCGAACCTACGACCTTGTTACTAGGAAGCAGGTATCTTACCACTGCGCCACTACTTGCGGACCAATCCTTCATACATATTAATTAAACATAAGCGATCAATCCAAATATAATAAACGTACAAGAATCTACCTAAATTTAACTTTACATTAAAGTGACAATATGATCCAAAAGGGGTTACAAAACCTTGTAAAACCCATTTATGTCTTTTTAAGTTTGGCTATAAACACGTTTAAAGGTTAAATTAATGTTTAAAATCATAATATGAAAATCATATCGAAAACATCATTTTTAACTATATGGATAAGCATAGAATAGTGAGCCATCAATAATCACTCACAGAATACCCAAAATACCAATTTAAGTGCTCAATTTTAAAGTGAATAGCAAAGAGCACGAATTCCAAAGTATCCAAAATGATAGATAAACAATCTCATTCACTGATTACTCTTTTAATGATGGATTGGGCTAAGATTAGTAAGAAAACAATGAACATTTTGATGAGATTTAGACCAGGAGGTTTAAAACTATTTTTAGGAAGTGGAAAATGGTTTAGATCCATCCCATCACCCTCCATTAGGCAAAATACTCGAAATTAGTTAATGAGCCTAAGTATGGGCTAAGTTTAATTGCACATTAATCAGTCCACTAGAAAATGGAACTTAAAATGACCATATCGTCTAAAAGATAAGCTCGTTTTCCTATTACAACCACTCTACGGAAAAAGTAACCATCATCTTGATCTAATGAAAGCGGTTTAAGACCCAATTCAATCCCTATCAAAATTTATAGGCCTTATAAGAATTTTTTATGTCCAAACTATCCGATAAAAATTACAAGTATGGAAAATGCCACTAATAGTCATTTCCCAAGGTTTTAAAGTCATACAACCTCAGCGGATTAAATAATAATATTTTATGATCATCCGATGCATAAAATAAGGGTTGTTACAAAATCCCTAGTGGTTGCAGCAACCAACTAAGCTTCCTCTTTCCAACTTCCACAAACTGGTAATCCATATACCTTAATCCTAACATCTTCCTCCCTTTTCAATAAAACGCCTATCCCTTATATCATATCCCTTCTAGGATATATACAAATCTCGAATGACGATACTCTCGTAGTACCCTATTTCTAGGTCCATCAATGTTAGGTATAATCAATCTATCCTGCCAAAACTCCTGGCTCCAACTCTTTTCTATATTGGAAATCATTACCAGCAATATACCCAAATCGTATCAACACTAACAACACCACTCCTAAGTTGGTACCTCTCCTCCATATCTCTTGTATTATCCTCAAGCGTGTCTCATACTTCTCTTCCACTAAAAGATAGGAGTATCACCAATGAACACTATTACAAGCTCATCTATCTCCTGATACTCCACTTTGTCTCTAAAAGTCACATGCTCACTACGTGGAAACTATGTGTACTCCTTACTCAGATATGCTTCAATGAACGAACCCACCTCTCTTTAGGTTATCTATTAACACCTCCATCCCTTGTTGCTCTTTGAGTGTCACTCTTCTCAAGGTATACAACTGGCTTCTAGGTCGATACAGAACTCAATCTCTCTATGCGATGGTAGTCCGATCACCTATGGATGTTCCCTTGCTATAGGAAATGATGATGACTCCTCATCCAAGATCACAAGCGAATACACTAAACTAACCTTAACTATACCCTCTTTGGTGTACAACCCAACTTTAGCTTCCGCTCTCCCTCCTACTTTCATTCATCATTTGTTGTCTTCCACAATTTCAACATAACATTGTATCCCTTCAGCCACTCCATCTCAAATTAACAGATGATGTCAAACTCAAAAATCTAAACAAAGCAATCACAAGTAAACAAACATTCATGACTTAACACTGTAAGTCTCGACAAACCAGACCTAAGTCGGTCGAACTATCACCAAGTTTGAAACAAATAAAGTTCTATCGATTGGTTTAGGACACAACCCTAACCCACTTATTTAGACACTAGAAAAAGATCTAACCTATTGACATCAAATAAAACATGTACAGTTATGGCATAAATGAAAAGCACACCTCGGATAATGACACCCTTCCCTTTCTCCTTCACAGATGGAGCATTCAACGAAGTAGTATCGATGCTCAATGCATAAGCAAACACATCCTACCTATTCGTTTGCAGCTCTGGACAATCTTTCTTCATATGTCTAGTCCTATCACGGTTGAAGCACTTTGTTTCCCCACTCTTCTAGGTCATGCAGGTTTTGCTCAGATGACCCCTCTCATTGCAACTAAAGCACATTGGCTCCTACTTGGATTTGTTTTGGCGATCTCCTTCGTGGGACCACTTCTTTTCTTTGTCATTGGTGTTCCACTTTCTCTTTCCTCCTCCTCTCAATTGTGGCTTTGGTTCTCCCTTAGAAACAAGAAACTCAGCTTTTGGTTTCTAGTATATGCACTCATGCCTCAAAGCTCTTACCACAACCACTTGAAAGTCTCATCGATGTGGCCAATAATCCTTTCACCCAGGTAATCATTCAGACCAACTATGAACTTAACATTCTTTTTTAACGTAGTGTTGATAAAGGACAAATGATACTTCGAAAAAATGTCAAATTCCACCACATACTCAAAAACAGTCTTTTCCCCTTGTTTTAACTCAGCAAGCTTCTTAAACAATACCGACTTTTAGACAAACGGTACGAACTTCTCCTCGAATCGGGCTTTAAATTGCTCCGAAGTTTCCTTAAGCCTAACTTCTACAGCCAATTCCATTCCAAGGCTAGAATAGTCCTTCTTTAGCTTAGCAAAGTTGGCTCTAGGCGCTTGCAGCGGAGCGCCATCACTACCAACAGCAAAAGCAGGAGAAGCATCTTGGGCGTTTCGTAGCATGTTCCTCATTATATTAGTGAACAAAGTATGCTATCGAGGTTAGCCACCCTCGAGCATGCTACTTCTTCTTCTACTCTGGAAATAGAGTTCCTAGCAGTGTTCCTCGTATGCCGGCTCATTCTTAAAATATGTAATAAGAATGATTGGTCATTCATAAAAAAAGCTGCATCAATGGTACCCATGTGCGACTTATACTACAAATATATAGTGTTGAAAGCTAAAATATACAAAAAGTACGTTGTCTCATATATTGCTCGATCCATTTTAAGGCATTCCACTTCCCTTATCTTTAATGGATTCCAGTACCAACTTAAGTCGATCGCTCAACCTAAGCTCTAATACCAATCATGATGACCACCATACACCTTCGATACCTAATATACATGTAGAATGCGATGTGGAGGTACCTAGCCGATGTAGGATGATAGTCATGGGTGTAAAGTAACAAAAATCCAAATAGTTACATGAGTCTAAATTTCATATTTCCGTGTGTGAAAAGAAGTAAGAATATCTTCACACACTAGCCGTTTGCTAATTAGTACTGCATCTTCAAAATTGCAATCTTCCCATGACATATAACCGACTAATACATTTTTTCCCAAAACGAGTTCCCAATCAACTGTAGCCGCCCCCTCTGCTAAATTTGCCTTTTTTCACACATTTACCATACCGAACCTGTGGTTTTTGATGCATATAAGTATTTTTTTGGAACGTTGATACATAACTAATGGAATGCTTACAATGTCCCCATTATTTGATAAGATCTTGTGAGTATCGGTATAAATGATCTTTCCATTGCATTCAGCTATAACAAACACCTCTGAATCTAGAGCCATTTGGCTGCAGAACTTGTCGAATATCTCACGGCACATAATCAAAATATAATAATAATATAGACGTAAAATAGGCAAGGTAGTATTATAATCGAATAAACCATAATAAGAACATCAGGGTGCAGCAAGTTCATAGAATATACAAAACTGGAAAGAAAAGAGTTTATACATCCCAAATCTCCAAAATAAACTCTATAACTGTCTTTAAAGTAATACAAGTACATGTATAGCTCCATAGTACATCACAGGGGAATAAGAGGTTGTAACGACACGATTTTTCGACGCTCGAAAGTTGACATTAATACGTCCACTGTATCAAATGCCGCGCAATCGAATGCCGGAAAACCTAACCATTAGGGTTAAAAAGAAGAGGTAGAAGAAGACAGAAGAAAAGAAAGAACAGATAAACAGAAACAGAAACAATATCAGAATCTCACATTCGCAGCGGAACAATATATAATAGATAAATCAATAATCTTTAAAACAAAAGACTATATCAGTTTATACATACATCAATCAGAGTCAATATACAACTCAATACAACAATGGACAGTTATATAAACTTGTCCTCACACAGAATACACAGCGGAATAAATAAATAAGTACGGGAGTACGCCTCGCCATCCAGCTCATCTCCAAAGCTCCAGAATATCCAAAATATCCCGATAACATAACTCTAGGCTGCCCGTGTGGAAAATTATAGGCACCCATAGTTTAGAAAGGGAACAATAAACTCCGAGTCAGTCATGATGACTGGTGTGAGATCGTAAAATAGTTATTTTCACAAAGAAAATAAAACAAATTCGCAATGCTTTTGGAAAATGGAACTACCATAAGGCCTCCCGCCACACACACAATGCAAACGCAGAATTGGAGGAGATTTCCCCTTATGATAGTCAAACATGCTTACTACGCAAAATCATTGGATATTATTATTAATGTCTAGTGTAGAAAACCATTTCGAAAGTATAATATTAATCTTAGCCAGCATAGACATTCCGAACTATGCCTACTATAGCTACTATGTTCAATAGCAGGTTACCGCCAAATTCTATAGCAGGTTATACAACTAAAATCGTACAAGGTTCGTATTGTTTCTTTGGATTTCCAACAAATGGTCAGGTAAAGGAACTTCCTTACACCGAAATAGAAACGCCTCTGGAAAGACGCCCCGAGAACCTAACCGGATCTCTGCAAACACAAGGCCGACGCTACCTCACGCTGTACAGTTGTAACTAGGTAGCTAACACACGAGCTATGCCATCCCCCAGTCGTCACTGACCTTTATCCGAGGATCCTCAACCACAAAGCAACCACCACAAAGTATAATAAATTTGCAGCATCAACATAGATAAAATATCTGGGCTCCATACCATGATATCACCTTTTATCCAGAAGGAAATGACATACCCTAGGGGCGCGACCCCTAAAATCCTTTGCCGCAACATTCCTGTTTCGACCATTACCGGGTTGTGAGGCTCGACGAAGTCTCGTCCACAAAGCTACGCTTTTTCACAAAGCCACGCTTTTTCACAAAGCCACGCTTTTTCACAAAGCCACGCTTTGATCAACAAATGATCAACATCACTTCGCATGCCACATTACCAAATTTGGAACGTATTACTAGTAACCATCAACTACATAACCTCTGAGCTCGTACGTCTCAGAGAAGGGTGTTAAGCTAAGAGAATAAATTCTCCGCCACTAACAGAAATGTATTTGATAGAAACCATCTTTACATCTCAAAGTGTAACGTCAGACATACATCCATACAAGTCCGTTCCGGGATCGAATGGAACCGAAGACACTTCCAAAGAAGCCCTTGCAATCCGGGTATTCACTAATCACGTCCGGACTTCCCATCACAAGAAGAGTGATATAAATCTCTATACCGGAGCAACTCGGTGCAGAGACATTCGACAGGTTGTCCTTTCATTTTCGAAAATACCCGGTCTTCACACCAGTCTTCAAATAATGTCCATTCACGACGTATCATTATTCAGAATGGGTTATATGACACAAAGTCCTTTCCCGGCTTAACCGAATAATGAGCGTTTGTTTTAAAAACAAATCAAGTGCCATTTCAAAGGCAAATATTGATAGTCGGTTATTTGACTATCAACAACATTCACAACAATCAACCAATTTAAATAATTTTTTTCCCAAATTATTAAATTTCAAATATCTTCCCGATATATGGTTTACACTTCAACCATTTAAAAACAAATTTCAAATCACATTCATTTAAACCAATTAAATAAATCCTTATCGATTTATTTCAAATTTACATCCCAAATCTGTAAATTTATTTCCACACTTCATCACTTTGAAAACCAATTTCAAATCATATTTTTCCACACTTTAAAAATAAATCAATGTTTATTTTTAAAAAAAATTTCCCTTTCCTTTATAAATTCCATTGTGAATTTAAATTTCCAAATATCCACTTACATACGATTTTCAAAATCGTTTTCCAAAGATTCACTTTCAAACACCAAATCAATTTCCAAATTGATTTCTAAATTTATTTCAACACAAAAATCCATTTTAATTCAACACCAAATAAAATTTTCATATCAATTTCCCAAAAATTTATTTTCAAATACCAAATCAATTACAAATTGGATTTCAAACAAATTTATCACTTTTTAAAATAAATTCCTTGATCTTTTCCAAACCATTTAAAATTCCATTTTCAATAAATTTTCCAACTTTCGAATAATACTATTCAAAATCCATTTATAAAAATCTTTTCCCATATTTTGGAATTTTATTCAATATAATTCAAAAACAAACCTTTATCTTTTTCAAACTTTTTTAAATTAATCCAATTCTTTCAAAAGGAATTTACTAAAAATTTCAACTTTAATTCCAAAAACCCAATTTTATTTATTTCTGGTATCCAACGATACCAAAAATACATTCGGCTAAATTATAGCCTTTAACACATTCAATCACAAATATAATCATTCACAAATTATCAATAAATCATCACACAGCATATGAAACAAATTCATATAACATATGAAACAAATTCATATAGTTTGAGGAATCCAGTTGGATCCCTCCAACCCATAACAGATGTTAGCACAATACCCATTCCACTTTGAGGTGGAATATCGCGGTATATGGGATTTATAAAATATCAATCCGCTATTATGCGGCGCATAGGGTCTCATCCGCTATATAATGCGAGAAATTAACAACTCCAATATATACATATGCCAATATATATATATATATTGCTATATACTACTATATATAGTATCACATCCAAACAGTCAATCAATCAATAACTGCAATTCAAATTTTCATTTTGAGTGAGAAGATCTCATCTTTGATTTTTATTTTGCAGTCCATTTTTATTCCAGCTTGTTTTCTTTGCAATTTTGACCTTGTATAAACAATTTATACAATTTGTTAATATTTGAAATAATCGAATGACCAATTATCATTTAAACAACTTTAATTAACTAATTATTTAATTTTAAACTATTTCCTTTTTAAAATCTTTTTAATAGCTAAAACAATTAAAATAAGTTAGTTAAACAATTTTTCACCAAACCCATTATTAAAAATAAACCTAGCAGATTTGAAATACGTATATTTATTTTTCTTTTAAAGTTATATATATACTTATAAAAATGAAATAATAGATTTCCAAGAATCTAGCCTTAATAAATTTCCCTTTTTTTTTTAAATTCCTATTTATTTTTGTTTTCTTTTCAAAGTCCTGTGTATATGTATTTACTGTTTTGAAATTGTCTGTTTAAAACTTACTGTTTTTTTTTCAAAAATCAACATTCTAAAATTAATGTTAATATACATCTTACTGTGATATTTTCTTTCTGGTTTAAATAGTTTAACAAAAATATTTTCTTTCTTCTTTTTCCTTTAATCCATATATATGTATATTAACATAAATCTAAGACTAAAATCGTATACCTTACTGCCTCACACGCGACTGCCTCCTTCCTATCGAACAAGTCAAGCTTAGCGAACCAACAACCCATGAGCTCGCGAAACCCCCTACCCAAAACGCGACGAACTGAACTGATTCCATGCGCCGCCATCATCGGCCACTATCCAAAGCCTCGCGCTCTGTCTAACTCGAGCGCAGCTCCGCTGTCGATGCGACTCTCCCACAACCTCCAAGTGATTCGCTATGAACCCAAACATCGCCGGCATCCCCACCACCACGTCGACGACCACCAAGATCCCATCGCGAATTCGCTCGTGAACGACCCCTACTGCCATCGCCACGAATCGACTACCAGACCCTCCTTCGAAGCCACCCTCGACACTAGCGCCCTGACCTCATCACAACTTCGAACAAACGCGAGTTCGATCGCGACTCGACCCCGAGTATGCCTCGCGAACGAAACTCGCGCTCTGATTTCCTTAATCGAACACTTTGATTTCGAACAGCCAATGGTAATCGAACCGGATTACGCGAAAGGGGAAGACGAGATTTTTTTTTCTTTGAAGCCACTGTTGATTTCATTGTGAGGAAAGGGACGAAAATGAAGGCAATCTCTTTAGCTCGGCCACTTTTCTTCTTTGATTTTGAACTTCGTTTTATCTGCCATTATTTTGATTTGAAACAAAAGAAAAAAATCGCGGCCATTTTTAGTTGAACGAGAAGAAAAGTTTTTTTTTCTTTCGTTTTTTTGAACGAAATAATTTTCTCTGGCCATTTGAACGCAATGGAGAGGAGACAAGAGAACACGTTCACGTGCTTAATTGACAGGCTACAGTGCTTCTGAGGTGAAAGGAAAAAGCACTGATGTGAAATAATGCAGCTGGGAATTGACCAATATAATATATATTTTAAATTCAAATTGTCTCTAAATTTGCAACTCAAAATCGTGATCTCCTATCGAGGCATGCCGCTAGGCGTTCGTAATGTTATACACCTATTCCGAACACAATGGAAAAGGTTTCGAGTCCAAATTCGATCGTATGTAGAAGATAGCTTTTTGAACCCAGTTATAATATTAAATTTCGATAAAATTTCAGCGCGTTTGCTTATTGTTCGGCCAAACGATCACTCTAAACATTACAAAAATTGAAATCCGGTAATAATACAATATTACAGATCCAATGGAACAGGTTTCGTCGAATTCCGAGACTGTGCCCCGGACGGCTATTTTTAAATATCGATTTAAACGATAAAATTCAAAACTGAAAAAAACATTTCCAAATTCAATTTTGAAACTTCTATTATCTTCAGCATTATCAATATGAATTTCCTAAGCCTTGAAATCATTTTTAATCATCTTAGAACCGAAGATTCAAATTTTTACCCAGATTCAATAATTAAATTCAATAATTTAATTACCAAATTCATTCTGATATCTCGAATTTCAAATTAAACTATCATTCGAATATTTAAATTCAATTAAATATTCACATTTCAAATGTCAAAAATTCAGGGTCGTTACAGAGGTAGTAAGCTCCAAAGTATAGATATGTGAAAGCGTAGCCTCCTGCTCATACTCTGTACAGCTCCATGGCCTATCTAGACCCATTATTCTTAATTTACTCATTTAAGAGTACTTGAGATAATAAGAAGAAAAACATAAAACATCGGATTAGACAACAGTCTGGTTTGAGAGATACATCATGTCAAAAATACTATAAAAATCATACATAGTAGTAAGGACATAGGGTATATAAAATCATACCTGATCTATCCCTGCATCGACAAGTTAGAACATGAACATAGTATATGCTAAACTACTATCACATATGGTTGTACACCATTAAGTACAATGTAGGGTATAGGGGTATGACATAATAATACGATATTCATATCATGAACACAACAGTCATAGCAAGGTCATAGTTAACACATAACGACAACCATAATTAGGGCCTCACTTCGCTTCTACCATCACCAAGGACTCATATCACCCAAGCATCACCACTGAGGTCTTATATCACCATCAAGATATCACTTTGTTACGACCATCACCAAGGTCCTGCATCATCACCAGATGTCACTTTGTCCCGACCATCACCAAGGTCCCACACTATCTCCATGATGTCACTTTGTCCCAACTATCACCCATGCCCTGCATCATCATCAAGATGCCTTCAACCAATGGGTAACTCTTATGACCATCACCAAGTCTGGCGACTCACCACATCACAATTGGATTTGGTGTTCGATCATGTTCCATCATTAAGGTATTGTCATCACCAAGGCATGCTAGACCATTGCCAAGGTCCAGGTACACAAGTGAGCATCCTCTCATACCCTTGTCCCATGAAACACCAATCCCATCTAGAGTTGTCATCTATCTCTTTTGCACATGACTAGATACTGGAACACAGTACGTCCTACCATATCGCTTCACTTCGTCGAATGAGCCTCCTTAGACCATCTTCAAGCCATATACACTTCTCACCCAAAGTACTCGATCAAACCTCTAGTGTCATCGAATGAAGCTCCAAAGTCATCTTAAGTCGTCAAAATCACCATGTTAGTTACTATTCAATACCCCTTAGTCATCCCTAGTCATTCTGGGGCCATGCCCTTCAACGCCAAGAAAACTAAAAAAACTAAAAGTCACCTAGGTCTAACTTAGAGCAAACCCAAATTTGGAGCCTTTCGTTGATGGGTGATTTGGAGTCAACTAACCTAAATTTGAATTCAAGCTCCAATTCTACAATCAACTAACCCAAATTTAGATTCTAGAATTAATTTAAGTTAGTTGATTTCTTCATCTCAATCAAAGTAGTATTTATAGATTCAAAAGGGTGCAGATGAAGAGTTGTTACTATATGAGAAGATCTATTCATTTTAATGGTTGCAGCCTTTCGATGAAGGGTGAATTCTATTTGTCTCAAACAAAAGTGTCTTTTCAAAGTTGATAGTTTTTTCATATGACAGACGTCTATGGTAAAACCACAGATGTCAGTGACTTCAAAAAATATTTACTCGATAATTATCACATACGTCTGTGATTTATCTCAGACGTTTGTGAGTAATAAAATTAGTTTTCCAACTTAATTTCGATGCATATGAAATAGTGTGTGATCGTGTATGCATATATACTTAAGGATACCTTAACAATATTTATCTAAGACTCTTTTATAGTAGAATAACCTTACTAACTGTACTATGGTCGATAGATCTTCGTTTCTCTTTGTTTGTCTTCGAGTCTCAATATCTTCGAGCATGGTGTCTTCTTGTAGAAAATACCTGTAATCTTGATAAAGTATATATATATATAATTATGTAGTTGTTATCATTGAAACATAAACTAGAGGTTCTAACAATCTCTCCCCTTTTGATGATGACAACTATACAATCAAAAATGGAAGTATTATTATATTTTTCTCCCCTATGTATATGCATAAATTCCTCCCCCTATGTCATTATCAAAATGCAAGGAAATGATATAAGATATAGAAATATTAAATAGACATAGCATGTTATATATTAAGAGCAAGAAAAATCAAATAGGGAAGTGCAAATAAAATTAGAAACAAATGTAGTAGAAGTTTTAAACAGTGAAACAAACAAGCATAAGAATAGATAATTGCAAAATAGTAAAAAGATGAAATAAAATGCTAATTGTACTGATAATGTGAGTAAGATAAGCCCCCATAATTCTCGTAGTATTCCCAATAAGAAGACGGATCCAGCTCGTATGTGCCCGACCATTGTGTTTAGTTATTGTATCCCTCATCTTCTTGAATTGAGAGGCCTTGAAATGCCATGTACGAATGTTGGTGGAAATGCAGAGGATCAGACACGTACATGTCATCGCTATCTTCTTCTTCTTCCTTAGCTTGTCCTTGCACAGGAGTTTTCCCTCTGTCACCTCTATCATGAGATGTACCTTCGGGCGAAGCTTGAGAGCGATAAATTGGTGTTTGAGTCCGATATGGAGGTGTAGGTGAAGGCGAGGATAATGAGCAAGAAGATGATCGACCACGTACTTTGTGCATAACTTTCCCTAAAGTGGAGACTACTTTGCCTAAAGTTTTTTCCATTTTTGTCATCCTTGTCAAGAAAGAACATTCCTATCCAGTCATCTTTTTGTTTAAGGCTCGCTGATTAGCCGTGATTATCTTTTGGTTTTTAAGTGCTAAATCATGAAGAGATTCGTTTTGCGTTGGTTCAACGCGATCTTCTTGTATTTCAGAACCCGAATAACATTCGGTAGCATGACTAGAGGAAGTTGGTTGTTGTGAAGTATGAGGTGAGTAAGTCTGTTGAGGAGCACTTGAGGGAGGAGGACCATGATGCTCTTGTTGATGCTGTTGTATAGTCCATTGGTCGAAGGGGATGATAGGAGGTGGGTTTTTTGGAAGTTGCATCAAGGATAGATACCTTGGACCACTATCTTTTGTTGGAATTTCTTCGTATTGTGATAAGTACGAAGGAACTCCAAGATCTTGCAAGATACGCATTATGTACGGAGCATATACAATTGATAGACGATGCTGAGTCTAAATACCTTTAATTTGGTCATGAACCAATTTTTCTCAATTTACCGGGAGACAACCAAATATTGCATATAAAGCTCGATGGTCATTGGGATAAATTTTCTCATGGCTACCTAGATGTGGAATGATTGTGTTGATTATCATTCTATTTAGTAGTATAGCACGTGGGCGTAGGTAAATGGATTTCTATTGGGGCATCCTATCTTCCCATATTTGATGGGTAACTTCATCTCTGGGTAAAATTCTATGATCCGGTATATCCGTTAAGTCAATTCCCTCATAAGAACATCCTAGTATACGTCCAACCGTATATACATCAATTCTGATTTCTTTTCCATAAACAATTGACCACAACCATCTATCCTCTTTTTCCGGATTCCAAATTTCTTTCTACATAAATTGGAGTAGAAAAGGTAGATAGCTAGAGGATCGATAATTACCTTATTTTCATCGTAGCTAATTAGGTTGAGACAACCGACATCCATAGTTAATCCTAGAATATCGTATTCTATTACACTTCCAAGGCAATAGAAGGGACCAAAATGGATTTTCTTCTTGGAAAGCACCTCAAATGATTGATGGCAGTGGATTGTTGCGGAGCCATTGGTTTATGTGAGAATGTGTAACCGGAGTTTGAGAGGAGGAGGAAGATCGTCCTTGTTTTGCTTTATAGAAATGGTCATCTTCTTGGGAGCCATTGATTGATGAATTTGAAGGTTATGGAGGCTAGTGTTTCAGAAATGGGGAATTGAAATGGAGGTAAAAGTGAAGAATGAGGAAAATTCATTTATCCATGGCTGCTGAAAATGTTTGGTCGAAGCAGCGACAGACGTCTGTTGGGGAGTCACAAACGTCTGTGGTTTTAGTAAAAGTAAACAGAAAGATTCGACAAACGCCTATGAGGTTTCCACAGAAGTCTGTGGTTGCGGGAAAAATAAGCAGAGAGTTTTGACAGATGTCTGTGAATTCCCACAGACGTCTGTGGCTATAGAAAATTTTTTACCGTAACTTTTGACAGACGTCTTTGGTATTTTTAAAAACGTCCGTGGTATGTATTTTCTAAAATATTGAAAAGAATTTAAATAGTAGTGAAAGTTTATTGAAATTTTAATACAATAAACAATATACATACCAAAAGTTAACAAATAAACTTAATTTATATGACGCGTAGCATAAGTTTAGTTTTTGTCGAAGAATTTAGAATTGTTGATTTGTTGTATATCCCATGAATTTGGTTCAACTTTTGAATCGTCAATTAATGGCTTAAGTGGGGACCAACTTGGACGGGCTGGAGTGTCAATCCAAGCTTGGTTTAATGGTCTCGGTTTGCACAGATTTCTCGGAGTAATGTTATATGCTTTTGTAGGATTTTATTGTAATCGAGGAGATTTTTGATGTATGCAATTTTTTTTGGTAACTGACCACAAATTGCTAGAGTACATTTTTCAAGAAAATTTAGATGAGATCCTTGACGTCATTATTCGTAATACATTTCACGTTGAACTCCCATCATTTCTTATTGATAATGATATATTTCATCGACCTTATCGGTGAGAGATGTTGATTGTAGATCAATTGAATGTTTGGCTTTCTTTTCTTTAGGTGAAAAGAAAGTGTGGTATGTAGGTGATGCAACAATGTTTAGAGAGGCTAAACGTATCGATCTAGGAGTGGATTTAGTTGGTGAAACATAAGTGCTATCTGATGAGGGAGATTTATAGTCAATAGTTGAATAGGTGGAGTCGTGATCGGAAGACATTTTTGAGTATTATTTGTTTTAATAATTGAACAATCACAAAAAAGTTTTAAGAAGGAATATGAGCTGATTTATAATATAACTTTTTTACTATTTTTAGAGAGTTGGAACACTACAATATAAATTTCTTTTGTTTTAAAAACTTTAAAACACTTCCTGGAAAATTCTAAAAACTAGCTAATCCCAAACCCGAGAAAACTCGTAGAAATCTCGAAGCGAACGCGAGACGAATCCATTTCTTCCCTGCTTCGCGTAAATCTCGAGTATACTCGAATGAAACCCGAGAACAAGCTTCTTCCCCAACCCAACTTCCAGACTCCCAGATATGTTAACGTGCACGTTAACGTGCACACCCACGCCAGTCGACGGCGAACTCCACTTCGGCCTCCAACAAGTCACGTTCGACCTCGACAACCCATCGCGCAACCCAGAAACCAATCTCCACCATCGAAACGAAATTCGACCACCTCGATCAAAACTGGAACCCACATCTCGATCAGAAACAACCCATCGCCGACGAACTCCGCCTCGAGAAGCCTCGCCCACTTCGCCGCAGCGTCGCCACGACTCCAGCAAACTTTTCCCCCCATCGCGATCGTGTCCGATCCCCTATCCACGTCGAAACTCCTTTGACAACAGACGAACAAAAACTCCACCTAAAACCCTAGTTTGATCGAATTCGATCAATTTAGACATTGGAAAATTTTGATTATATTTTTCCCATGGTCGTCAGACCCCCAGCCAACCTCGACCACGATTCCGATGAAGTTCATCATACCGATCGCCAGAATTTCCCTTAAACCCATTTTCTAGTCAATTCCAAATTTCATTCTTAATACATTATTAGAAATCCTGATTCTCTTCTTAAAATTCATAATTTCTAATATCAATTCAAGTTATAAACTTGAATCATTAATTCCTAATGATGGATTTTAACCATATGTTTAAGTTCTTATGCTTCTTCCTGTTTCCCAGATAATTTCCATTTTAATTTACTTAAATAAAATTACAAGCCTTACTCTATGTTTAAACAAATTAAAGTCATAAGAAAACTAGAACCAAACATAGAACAAGTAGAGAGATATTGAATTGATTAAATTTCAAACCTGGATCTTATAAAACAGAGAAGGCTAACATGCACAGTTCAAAGCATAAACAATCATACTGCACATTTATATCTTCATATGCAAGCATTACCTATTTCAGAATTTCACGAGCAACAATCCTGTATCTACTTAAACTTTTTAAATTAAGAGTTTACTCACAGGGTATTGATGAACAGAGAATAAACTTTGAAAACTGGACTTGATGAATAGATCTGCTACTGTATTTCCCATATTCTAGCATATTTTCAATCATAAAATACTTGAATCTATTTTTTAAATCCTAGATTATGTTTAAACTAAACTATCTTGTTTGAAATTCTAAACTTAACAGTGAACAGATAAAAAGATTTGGAATTTTTATTAAATTTAAACTCTGTATCTTGAAAACCAAAGAAGCACATACATATCAGACATGCAACTTTAATCAATTCATATACATAGAGATATTACTATATATATACACAAGAAAACATCATTCAACTTAGAACTTCCACAAACAACATATTTTAATTTACTTAAGTTTTAATATAAAATGTTTATTCACCAGTTTGAAAACAGGGAACAACTTTTGAACCTATCTACAGACAATTCACAGATATACCATTATATATATATATGCATTCATACTAATCATTCATGAAACATTATATACCATATTACTACATATTTATCACACATAACAACATAGTGCAGATTTAAAACTGTTTTTAAAATGGAGTTTACTCACCTTTTAACTAAAATGCAGAGATGATTTAAACTGAGATGAAGCTTTGAAAACTTTGAATGCTTTGAAAAACTGGGTTCAAGCCTTTGAATTAGTTTTGAATTCTTTAAACTGAGATGTTTTGAGACATTGATTTATGCAGGCTGGAGCTTCAATTTGCTGCTGAATGCTTTGAAAATCCAGGTTGTATTTGAAACTTGCAAGCTTTGAAAATTGTTACAGGCTTTATCTTTTGATTTGGAAAAAATAATTTACAGGTTTCGATTTTGAGTTTCTTTGTTTTAGAAATGAGAATAGGAAAAGAAATGAAGAGGAAGATATATGTTTATATAAGTTAATTTAGATTTTATTTAAAAATAAAAGAAAATTAAAATTAATGTGACACTTGTCTTAACCTTACTTAGTTTGCTAACACATGGTATTTAAGAGGTTTATAGATTAACACATGTAACTTTACATGCATAATTAAATTTTAAATGTTTTATAAAGTTTTTATAAATTAATTTCCAAATAAATAAATACATATCTTATTTTATGAATGCTTTTCTTAATTTATAAAAATAAAACCTTTAAAAGAAAATAAAATAAAAACCAATCATATTATAATAAAATCATATATAATATATTTAATTCATTTTTAAGTGTAAATATAAAACTTTTATATTTATTATTATTTAATAAACATTATCTTAATTTATATAAATAAAACTCTTTAAGGAAAATAATATAAGACAAATCTTATTTTAAATAAAACTTATTCATATATTTTAAATCCAAAATATTTTTAAGATATATATATCCTTTAATTTCAAGTTTAAATCCAATTTAAAATCAACTCAGACATATATAAAATAAACACATTATTACTTTGAAAATAATAATTCTATTTTAAAACCTACTTATATCTATATTTATAAACATCTCTTTATTAAATGTTTGAAAATATCAACTTTACAAATTTTAATTAATTTAATTAAAGAGATTATCACAATTCAAACTCCTTAAAATTCCGGGATATCACATTCCTTCCCCCTTAAAAGAATTTCGTCCTCGAAATTTAAAACAAAAGATAATCCAAAGTTTTTATTTTATTTCAAAAATTTTCAAACAATTCAAACATTCATATCAACCATACACTATCAATCAAACAACCAATTTTTATCCAAACAATCAATTCAATCCATACAAACAACACTAGCTATCCGGACACAGATCCGGATAAGCTTCTTAAAATTATCCTGAGTTTCCCAGGTATAGACACTGAGCTACTCGCTCTACTGAATCCAAATCTAGCTATACTACTAAGCTACTGAGCTCCTACTCATCTAGATCTACAAAACTAAACAGAATATCAGACTACAGACGAGTCTGATTCAACAACCAAACCTTCCCGAACTACTGGTTGCAAAATCAAAGATAGATCAAACACGTACTCCCTCAGAGATACGTGAAACACATTGAATCCCAATTATCCAAACTGGCAATTCAAACCTCTGTAGACCAAAGCACTTATCCTTATAAAAACTCAGAAGAATCCAATATACAACGGAGCTAACTTCCTGGTCTTACCCAATCTTATTGCTCCCTTTTTACCAGAGAAAACCTCAATAACAACAAAGTCTCCAACTCCGAATTCCAAATTTCTCCATCTCTTAACTACAAAACTCTTCTGACGATCTTGGGCTGCCTACCTCCATTCTGATCAGCTCAACCTTCGCTGATGCTTCTTGAAACAAACTGAATCAAAAACAACCCAACATAGTGATCCTCTCAAGATCTACCGAAAATCCAGAACACAACTCTGATAATCTAAGAGAACACTCAACAATCGCAAGTCACTTTTGCGATCAACCCAGCCTAAATGCAAAGAAACTGTTCTCTCTTTACCAATCAGAACAGCTTACGCTTATCTATCCAATCCATTGAAGAAATGGATCCACTCTGTTGCTTCTGAACTCCACCTCCAGAAAAACTACTAAGCCGGAAGAACTTCCTGCCAATGCACAGAATACTCCGAGCTGTACTGCTGCCACCGATGCCAAAGATTTCCTAACCAAAGCTCTTCGAGAAACTCGGACCCAAACCAACACAAACACCATGTTGAACTCAACCACAACACCGAAGCAGACACACTTCATTAACTTGTTCCAAAGAAAACATCTTCGGGAACATCCATAGTAACTGCATCTCATCACACAGCTACTATTACCTGAGATACCATCACTCGCTTCTGTTCTCCGACAGATCCAACTCTACTCATCCAACTCCTAAGATGAACTCCGAACCTTAACAGGTTTCCTTCAGAGATTGTGAAATCCTTACACAATTGTAAAGTTCACTCGAGACGGTATTAGGTCTACAGTCTCGACAAATACACTTCCAACCTCAACACTCAGACTCCTAATCCTAGATGATAAATTATTATCATCCCAACCAATCATTATAAATACCATATACATTTAAAATGATATTTTTTTTTATATATAGAAATTATATGCGGGTAAAATTATTTCATCCACCTTTTTAAAACAATATTGTGTCCGTTGGCCTGGTCAAGTGTTTAGAGATCCCTATCAATAACGTTAGCTACTCGTATTGACCAGAATCCATATACCACTCAACCGATCAATTAACACAATATAAAACCATTTTATATAACTAACAAATACGCGCTCTCGTATATATATACACTCGGACTCAAACAGGTTGCTACAGATCCTGTCTCTAATGAACAACCCTTCCGAACCTAGGTATTCACTCAACCTAGTGTTCTGATATTCACTTAACCAAAAGCTTAGGCATTCGCTCAACCTATGCTCTGATACCACTGTAACTTAATTAACTAATTAACTAAGTGATTAAGATTTATTAATTAATGATTAGAGATTAATTAATTTAGTAATTAGAAATTAATTAATTAATAATTGGAGGTAAATAAATTAGTAATTAAGAAGTACTTAATTTGTAATTAAGTTTTAAAAATTAATAATTAGGTTTTATTAATTATTAATTAAGGGGTGATTAATTTTGGATTAATCAATGGTAATTAAGGGTAATTAATTACTGATTGAAGATTAATCAAGGTGATTAATAAATGTTGTTTAAAGATTAATTACTTAATGTAATTAATTTAATTGAGTAATTAATAATTAAGTTGTAATTAAGGATCATTAATTAATATAATTAATGATGTAATTAAGATTGGTTAATTAAGTAATAATTAATAAATGAAGTAATTAATCAATGTAATTAATTAAGGATTAATGTAATTAATTATAGTTGATTAAGTTAATTAATTTTAGTAAATTAATTAATGAAGTAATTAAAGGTTAATTACTATAAGTGGTTAAGGATAATTAATTTAAATAATTAATTAAAGATAAATTACTTGGATGTAATTAAAAGATAATTAATCAAGATGATTAATTAAAATGAATTATTAAAGGATAATTAATTAATTTGTAATGGTTAAGTAAGCAGGATTTATAGAATAAAGTAATTAATTTAATTCACTTTAAATTAATTAGAGATGATATAAATCATTACTTATGAATGGGTGATAGTATTGAATACTTGGCATTGATTGATATCTCTGATGAGATATATGCTGTATGATATGGATGTTAGTTGAATTATATGGATTATCTGATAATGTTAATTATCTGTTGTGAATTATCTTTATTTGTGTATAAAGATAATGAATTGAAATTGTTTTAACCTTTAAAACAACTTGGCCTTAAAAGATACGCTTTGGATTTCGATGAGACCGGGATCGGGTTTCCGTATACCGGATTTCCAGGTCTGGAGACCCGAATACCACATCGATCCAAATTAACGATAGGTCGTGAATCTCAAGTGAAGATGAAGATTCAGAGTGCAAGGGTTATTGTCGTTAACTCTGAGGGTGATTCCAAAAACGAGTGTAACGAGATAATGCCTTCGGTTTCGTTCGAACCCGGAACGAACTTGTATGGATTGAATGCTTTCAGCACATCGTCAGGTGGACGATGAGCATTCTAAGATAGATGTGTTCTTTTTAAAGGTAATCATGACCTCAAGCCTCACAAACCGGGAATGGCTAAAACAGGGGAGGTGCAGCAAGGTTAGTGGGTAGCACCCAAGTAGGACAAGGTTACCTCTGTCTAGATGTCCCTTTCTATTTTCGACTTAGTGGTGCGGTTGCTGATCCCAACCGTGAGGTATCTTGTGCGGGAATTATCCAGTAAGGGATGTTCCGACCTTGTGTTTCAGGGGATTAGGAGTGATCCTCGGTACGGTGATCTAGGCCACGTACTGTGATGGGCGGTACCCCGGTAGCCCTGCCATTGTATGGAATCCAAAATCCAATAAGTGCCGTACGATTTAGTTGTGCCCAACTATGTTGGAACGTGAGATGTAAGCATTCCAGCTATTTCTGTATTTTACTTGAAAACCCTAGACCCTATTATAATATAACTGGATTTCCTATCAAATGTTTTGGTTAGCGTAAGGTAAAAACTTACCCATGTTTATTTGTGGGGAGTCTTACGTGATACCTTTGTTTTCAAAAGGTTTTGAAGTTAAGCAATTTAAACCGTTTACTCACACCAGACCCATGTCTGACCCAAGTGTTTATTTTCTGTTTTATTAAACTCTTGGGTACTCAAATTTTTACGAGTAGCCAAGGGATTCGGGTTAGCTTTGACGAGTAATCTGGAGGAGCAATGGAGCAGGAGGCTTCAGCGTTGTAGATATAGATAGTAGTTTCCGCTGTGTTAGTCTGTATGAGTCATTTGTTGAGTATATTTGAGTTGTAATGATTAGACAGATGTTTATAACTGTCTAGTATGTGTTGTTTGAGCTGTGTATCTCTGATGTATATGATACAATGTAATATCATATTTGATTAATATAATTTATTCGTTCCGCTGTTTAGATTCTGATGTGTTTCTTTCTTTCTTCTCTATCTTTTCTCTTTTCTATCTCTTTCTTTCTTCAAGATGATACGACTTTTGAGGAGAAAAAGCCGGGTCGTCACATTTGGTATCTTGTAACGACCACGACTTTCTCTCCACAGAAAGTCGCATCGTTAATAAGAAAGAAAGGGGTAGAAGAAGAAAAGAAAAGAAGAAAGAACAACAACACATCAGAGATCTCACAACGGAACGAGAAATATATTATATCACATAAGATATTACATAGTATCATATACATCAGAGTATACAATTTATACAACACAGAATAGACAGTTATAAACTTCTGTCTATTATACATCACAAGTACATCAGTACAATACAACATACACAGCGGAAACTCTATATATCTACACGCTGAAGCCTCCTGCTCCTCAGCTCCTCCAGTATTCGTCAAGACTAACCTGAATCCCTCGACTACTCAATACAATATTGAGTACCCAAGAGTTTAATAAAACAGAAAATAAACACTTGGGTCAGACATGGGTCTGGTGTGAGTAAACGGTTTAAATTGCTTAAGTTTGAAAACCTTTGAAAACAAAAGTATCACGTAAGACTCCCCACACATAAACATGGGTAAGTTTTTACCTTACGCTAACTAAAACATTTGATAGGAAATCCAGTTATATTATAATAGGGTCTAGGGTTTCCAAGTAAAATACAGAAATAGCTGAAATGCTTACATCTCACATTTCAACATAGTTGGGCACAACTAATACGTACGGCACTTATTGGAGTTTGGATTCCATACAATGGCAGGGCTACTGGGGTACCGCCCGTCACAGTACGTGGCCTAGATCACCGTACCGAGGAGTACGCCCGCTCCCCTGCAACACAAAGCCGGAACCATCCCTTACTGGATAATCCCGAACAAGATAACCCCGTAGTTGGCGCGACCAACCACACACTAAGCCGAATAAAAGAAAAGGGACCTCTAGACAGGGATCTATCTTGCTCTCAGTGGGTGCTACCCACGAAGCCTTGCTGCACGTCCCCTGTTTTAGCCATTCCCGGTTGATGAGGCTTGAGGTTACGATTACCTTTAATCAGAACATATCACTTAGAATGCTCATCGTCCGCCTGACGATGTGCTGAAAGCATTCAATCCATATAAGTTCGTTCCGGGTTCGAACGAAACCGAAGGCATTATCTCGTTACACTCGTTTTTGGAATCACCCTCAGAGTTAACGACAATAACCCTTGCACTCTGAATCTTCATCTTCACTTGAGATTCACGACCTATTGTTAATTTGGATCGATGTGGTATTCGGGTCTCCAGACCTGGAATTCCGGTATACGGAAACCCGATCCCGGTCTCATCGAAATCCAAAACGTATCTTTTAAGGGCCAAGTTGTTTTAAGGTTAAAACAATTCAATTCTTATCTATACTACACACAAATAGATAATTTACAATAGATAATCCATATTATCATCCAAACAGATAATTCATATTATCATTTCAATCCAACCAAACATCTATATCATAGATCAGCACATCTCTTATCAGAGATATCAACAATGTAAAGCATTCAATATCATTCATCCATTCTTAAGTAATGATTTATCGTCTCTGATTAATTTAAAGTGAATTAAATTAATTACTTCATCCCATAAATCCTGCTTACTTAATTATTAATTAAACCAATTAATTAATCATTACTCTAAGTATCCATCTTAATTAATCATTCCTGATTAATTACCCTTTAATTACTTTAAGTAATTAATACTTAATTAATTTCACAAATTAATTATCTTAAACCATTTCAGTAATTAATCTTAAATTACTTCATTAATTAATTACTTTAATCCTTTATTATTGATTAATTAATTTTAATTAACCAATCCTTAATTACATCATTTAAATTAATTATATCTAATAATTAATTCTTAATTAAACCACATTTATTAATCACCTTTGATTAATCTCATTTAGTAATTAACTATCCTTAATTACTCTTCCATAAATTAATTACTCATTAATTAATTATCTTTTAATTAATCCCTTGATTAATTATACAAAAGTAATTAAATTCAAATTACTTCCATTATTTCATCTCCCTTAATTAATTACATCCAGTAATTACCTTTAATTACTTTCCTAAGTAATTACACTTTACTAATTACAATTAAGTAATTATACTTATCAAATCACTAAATGATAATCTTAAATTAATTTAATTAATTTATTTAAACTTACCAAATTTATTTAATTAATTACCTTAAGTAATTAATTTCTTTAATTACTTCCATTAAGTAATTACTTAACCAATTCATAAAAGATTATCATTCTAATCGATTATCAAAATTAATCCCATTAATTAATTATTTAATTATCCCTAATTAATGATCTCTCATTAACTATTAACAATTCTTCATTTAAGTAATTAAACTTAAATCAACCATTATTAATTAATTCTTAATTACCAATTAATTAATCTCTAATTACTAAATTAATTTCTTAATTAATCTTTAATCACTTGATTAATTTCTAATCATTTATTAATAATCTATACTTATATAAATAAATGATCCTTAATTCCAAATTAATTAACCTTAATTAATTAATTTATAATCCTAATTATTTAATTAATTAACACTAAACCTTTAATTAATTAAATTATTAAATTATTCTTTAATTACCTTATTAATTTAATGAATCTTAAATCATTAAACCTTAATTAATCTCTAAATTAAAGTATTAACCTTTATAACTTGAACTTGTTTAAACATTTGCTTCTTTATATAACAGTTCATTTTTTTGCTTAACTTTAAAAACTGTTAACAATCACAACAAAACAACTCGAGCAAAATTACAGGAAACCCGAGCAAACACTGCTACACTCACGAACTATCAACAACCCGCACCTGCTTCGAGTCGAACTCTGGAATACTTCGAGATTCCCCGAGTTAGCTTCTTCTTCCCAAACGATCAAACAAACTCAGACACACACGAGTGCACCGTGCACGTGTACCATCATCAGAACGCCCTCCGACCGTTGCCGTAGCTATCATCATGTCGGCGACGACATCGTCAACCCACTCGACAACCCAGAAAACTCGAAAACCCACTAACACAAGATCGAGCAATTCGAACAATCCAGAAAAAAAACGATCATCAAAAAAACCCCTGGCATCGCCACCACAGATCGCCTGAGCTCACGCCACCACGTCCAAAGTTACGTCACACGTCAACGCTCCGATACTCCCCATACCGGTCGCCTCTAGTCCACCCACGGCGATGCAGCAACCACGAGAACCCAGCCATCCCAAACCTGACCTTAAACCCTACATCATCTAAATTCCGATGCCACTATCACCAGAAAAATCCACGATCATTTTTCCTGGGTCCATCCACCTACCAGCCTTCTTCGACCACAAACTCGACGCCGTCCACCATGTCGATCGCCAGAAATTGGCAATACACCCAAAACCCCTCAACTCCGATTTTCTCAGTGATTACTAATCTAAAATTTATGATAAGTATTTTAAAATTCGTGATTTGCAAACACGAATTCACTTATGTAATTTAAATCAAGAATTAAGACTGTTGATTTTTAACATAAAATTGGGTTTCACTGTAATTTCCCTTTTTAAAATTTATTTGTTGAATTAAAAGTCTTAAAACTATTTTTAAAATCATCTTCATATCCTAACAAACAACTTCCATCTATATACTAAAATCTAATATTGAGTAGATTGAGATATTCGAATTTTTAAAGGCAAAAAGATCATAGACTGGAACACAGAGAACCTGATATATGTATAAACAGACATCCACATACACATGCATACAAATCCAGATAAATTCGAACTAAAGAATTCAATATAAACCAATACCATCACATGCATTTTTGGTTTAAAACCAGATTAAACTGTTTTTAAAATTTGTTTACTCACCTTAAAGCAGAGAACAACAGAGTAGTGTTTCCAGGCTTTTGTTTTCAATTTGAATTCTTGAACTTGTATTTGATTTTGCTTGCTGTTGAAATCCCTTGCATGTTGTTTAATGTTGGAACTGAAACTGATGTTGATTCTTGTTTGATATTAATTTCTCCTCAGGTTGATCTTTGAAACAGTTGTTTGATTTACTTGTTGAGTTGCTAGCTTGCTTGATCTCAGGTTGAAGATGAAATCAGGCTATTTTATTTTCTTTGTTTCCAGTTTTTAGTTTATTAGAAAAGAGGAGAAAGAGTTTTGAACTGAGAAAAATGTTTTGAACGAAAAAAAAAAATAGAAGCCAGGTTTCTCTACAACTACATTTTATTTATAAATGTTAAATTCTTAAAGAAAACAAGATAATGCCACTTGTTATATTACTAATTAGACAAATGTTCATTGCATAAGTCCCTTAATTTACAAGTGTTAAAACAAGCAAAATTATGTTTAAAACCTTATTATAAAAGAAATTATATTTTAAAACCTTATTATAAAAGAAATTATATTTTAAAACCTTATTATACACACTTATAACCATTTTAATTTGAGCATTTTAAAAGAAGACAAAACAAAGCTTGTTTAAATCCTTTTTAAACAATTTCACTTAAAATAAACAATTATCTTATATTTTGAAAATAATTGAATTAATCTAAACTATCCTTTGAAAAATATTAATTTTAAAACAAAGCTTTTAAATTCACAATTCATACATATATATTTATCAATAGATTTAATTAAATTTCAAACAATCCAAATTATGACATATATCTATATATATATTACAATTTGAAAAATTCATCTTTTATTTAAACAAAAGATTTCTATTCACAATATATATAGCAAAATATATATTATAAATAGATTAAAACTTTATTTATTTTAACAATAAAATCTTATCAATATTGCCAGATTATAAAATTTATTTACCTTTAAAATATTAAATTACCAATTTAAATTAAAATTATAAAGGAAAATTATAAATCCAATTAAATTATTTATACAGATTATTAAATTTATATTGCCAAAATCCCGGGTCATCACATTCCTTCCCCCTTAAAAGAATTTCGTCCCCGAAATTTAAAGGCAAAGATAATTTAATAACCCAGCCAAAAATTTAATTTCAAACAACAAATCATCCCTAACAACCAGTAACTAACAACCATAGCAACCAATCAAACAATCAAACCTAACTAATTATCCTGACATATATCAGAATAAATCTTATAATACTATTTCGAGTTTCCCAAGTATAAATCACCGGGAGACTCGCTCTACAAAAGCAAAAACAGACTACACTACTATAACCCAGAGCTCCTCTCATCTCCAGATCCACCAATCTGAATAAAACATCCGACTATACTCAAGTCTAGCTTAACTTCCAAATCCAACAGAACTGTAGATTCAACACCCAATGATGAATCATACACGTACTCCCTCAGAGATACGTGAAATATAATGAGTTCCAGCTATCTAAACTAGCATCTCAATCTTATCCAAACTGCATTCTTAACCAGAGAAATCTTAACAACAATGAAGTCTCCAACTTCAAATTCCAATTCCTTATCTCATATCTTCATAACTCAACAGATAAATCTAAACTACAAACTTCTTCCTGATCAGCTCAATCTATGCTGATGCTTCCAGAAACAATCAAGACCAAAATAATAAGTTCCTGGATCTACTCATTCAAGGTGGTTTCCCAAAACCCGTCAAAATCCAGAACACAAACTCTACTTCACAAGCAATAGAAGACTGAACTTCCTTCTTTCAAATTCCAGAAACTTCTATACACACTCAGAATGTTCACATAAACTTCCTGTAGAAATCTGAGGTTATTTCCTTTCTTGCACAGCTACTACTTTTTGCTTCCGCTGCACAACTCCGATCTTGAAATAGATGAGAATGTTGATGAACTCGAGCACACTAGATCCATAAACAAGCGGGAACATTGGTTATCTTAAAGACATAACCAACTACTCAAAGAATGGATGAGTCCTCGGCCAAGGGTACTGTCTTCAGCTATCCTTAGCTAGAGGAAACTCGAAACTAGAAACAGAAGAGAAAACACAGATACTCCATAAAATTCTAAGATGCTTCACCAATCCTTCTCTAGGAACAAATCGATATAAACTAAATCTTTACCTATGGGCAACCTTTGACCTCTTCGATAACTTTTACTTTCTCTTGAGATGTCTCAACTTCATACAAAAGATTACTCAAGATGAACTCTCAAACTAATCGCAAGTCACTTTTGCGATCCTACCTAGTTCGGATTCCAAAGATACTGTTCTCTCTTTACCAATTAAAACAGCCTTAAACTTTTCCAAACAAGGTTAACCCTTCAAGAAAAACTTCACCACCTACTCGGACTGCTGATAGAAGAACCACAAAGATTCCGGGACCATCGAAGAAACGAACCACACTGCTGCTTTCAAACTCTATCTCGACAGCACACCGAACACTCCGAGCTGCACTGCTACCACAGATGCCAAAGACTTCTTATCCAAAGGCTCCTCAAAACTAAAACCATCAACAAACCTCACAACGAACCTTTGAGATGGCAGACATCCCAAAAGAAACTCGGGCTCCCAACCAAACGCCAATATCTTACTCTTCTTAAGGGAACAATGAGACCATGTCCGAAGAACAACTAATCGACCTTAGTCCCATACTTCCAAACAGATAAAACTCTCTTACTTGATATCAGAGAATTTCTATACAGTCGAGTCTTTCCTGCGGTAGACATCAACTGTTCCTCCAATACCTTCTTAATCTTTCTCCAAAAAGAACACCTTCTTCGGGAACATCCATAGATACTGTGTCTTATCACACAGCTACTCCTTCCTGAAGTCGCCAAGCTACCATCACTTACTTCTGCACAACTGATAGATCCAACTCTAGAAAATTTGCTCACCCGAGCTCAACCAATTTTACATTCCAATAATGGACTCCTAATCTTGAAAAGATTTCCTTTAGAGATCAATGAAATCCTACACCACAACAAAGCTTTACTCGAGACGGTATTGGGTTTACAGTCTCGATATATACTTCCAACCTCAAACATTCAAACTCCTAATCCTAGATGATAAATTATTATCATCTCAACCAATCATTACAAATACCATACACATTTAAAATGATACTTTTTTATATAGAAATTATATCTGGATAAAATTATTTCATCTACCTTTTTAAAACAATATTGTGTCCGTTGGCCTGGTCAAGTGTTTAGAGATCCCTATCAATAACGTTAGCTACTCGTATTGACCAGAATCCATATACCACTCAACCGATCAATTAACACAATATAAAACCATTTTATATAACTAACAAATACGCGCTCTCGAATATATATACACTCAGACTCAACAGGTTGCTACAGATCCTATCTCTAATGAACAATCCTTCCGAACCTAGGTATTCACTCAACCTAGTGTTCTGATATTCACTTAACCAATAGCTTAGGTATTCGCTCAACCTATGCTCTGATACCACTTGTAACGACCACGACTTTCTCTCCACAGAAAGTCGCATCGTTAATAAGAAAGAAAGGGGTAGAAGAAGAAAAGAAAAGAAGAAAGAACAACAACACATCAGAGATCTCACAACGGAACGAGAAATATATTATATCACATAAGATATTACATAGTATCATATACATCAGAGTATACAATTTATACAACACAGAATAGACAGTTATAAACTTCTGTCTATTATACATCACAAGTACATCAGTACAATACAACATACACAGCGGAAACTCTATATATCTACACGCTGAAGCCTCCTGCTCCTCAGCTCCTCCAGTATTCGTCAAGACTAACCTGAATCCCTCGACTACTCAATACAATATTGAGTACCCAAGAGTTTAATAAAACAGAAAATAAACACTTGGGTCAGACATGGGTCTGGTGTGAGTAAACGGTTTAAATTGCTTAAGTTTGAAAACCTTTGAAAACAAAAGTATCACGTAAGACTCCCCACACATAAACATGGGTAAGTTTTTACCTTACGCTAACTAAAACATTTGATAGGAAATCCAGTTATATTATAATAGGGTCTAGGGTTTCCAAGTAAAATACAGAAATAGCTGAAATGCTTACATCTCACATTTCAACATAGTTGGGCACAACTAATACGTACGGCACTTATTGGAGTTTGGATTCCATACAATGGCAGGGCTACTGGGGTACCGCCCGTCACAGTACGTGGCCTAGATCACCGTACCGAGGAGTACGCCCGCTCCCCTGCAACACAAAGCCGGAACCATCCCTTACTGGATAATCCCGAACAAGATAACCCCGTAGTTGGCGCGACCAACCACACACTAAGCCGAATAAAAGAAAAGGGACCTCTAGACAGGGATCTATCTTGCTCTCAGTGGGTGCTACCCACGAAGCCTTGCTGCACCTCCCCTGTTTAGCCATTCCCGGTTGATGAGGCTTGAGGTTACGATTACCTTTAATCAGAACATATCACTTAGAATGCTCATCGTCCGCCTGACGATGTGCTGAAAGCATTCAATCCATATAAGTTCGTTCCGGGTTCGAACGAAACCGAAGGCATTATCTCGTTACACTCGTTTTTGGAATCACCCTCAGAGTTAACGACAATAACCCTTGCACTCTGAATCTTCATCTTCACTTGAGATTCACGACCCATCGTTAATTTGGATCGATGTGGTATTCGGGTCTCCAGACCTGGAATTCTGGTATACGGAAACCCGATCCCGGTCTCATCGAAATCCAAAACGTATCTTTTAAGGGCCAAGTTGTTTTAAGGTTAAAACAATTCAATTCTTATCTATACTACACACAAATAGATAATTTACAATAGATAATCCATATTATCATCCAAACAGATAATTCATATTATCATTTCAATCCAACCAAACATCTATATCATAGATCAGCACATCTCTTATCAGAGATATCAACAATGTAAAGCATTCAATATCATTCATCCATTCTTAAGTAATGATTTATCGTCTCTGATTAATTTAAAGTGAATTAAATTAATTACTTCATCCCATAAATCCTGCTTACTTAATTATTAATTAAACCAATTAATTAATCATTACTCTAAGTATCCATCTTAATTAATCATTCCTGATTAATTACCCTTTAATTACTTTAAGTAATTAATACTTAATTAATTTCACAAATTAATTATCTTAAACCATTTCAGTAATTAATCTTAAATTACTTCATTAATTAATTACTTTAATCCTTTATTATTGATTAATTAATTTTAATTAACCAATCCTTAATTACATCATTTAAATTAATTATATCTAATAATTAATTCTTAATTAAACCACATTTATTAATCACCTTTGATTAATCTCATTTAGTAATTAACTATCCTTAATTACTCTTCCATAAATTAATTACTCATTAATTAATTATCTTTTAATTAATCCCTTGATTAATTATACAAAAGTAATTAAATTCAAATTACTTCCATTATTTCATCTCCCTTAATTAATTACATCCAGTAATTACCTTTAATTACTTTCCTAAGTAATTACACTTTACTAATTACAATTAAGTAATTATACTTATCAAATCACTAAATGATAATCTTAAATTAATTTAATTAATTTATTTAAACTTACCAAATTTATTTAATTAATTACCTTAAGTAATTAATTTCTTTAATTACTTCCATTAAGTAATTACTTAACCAATTCATAAAAGATTATCATTCTAATCGATTATCAAAATTAATCCCATTAATTAATTATTTAATTATCCCTAATTAATGATCTCTCATTAACTATTAACAATTCTTCATTTAAGTAATTAAACTTAAATCAACCATTATTAATTAATTCTTAATTACCAATTAATTAATCTCTAATTACTAAATTAATTTCTTAATTAATCTTTAATCACTTGATTAATTTCTAATCATTTATTAATAATCTATACTTATATAAATAAATGATCCTTAATTCCAAATTAATTAACCTTAATTAATTAATTTATAATCCTAATTATTTAATTAATTAACACTAAACCTTTAATTAATTAAATTATTAAATTATTCTTTAATTACCTTATTAATTTAATGAATCTTAAATCATTAAACCTTAATTAATCTCTAAATTAAAGTATTAACCTTTATAACTTGAACTTGTTTAAACATTTGCTTCTTTATATAACAGTTCATTTTTTTGCTTAACTTTAAAAACTGTTAACAATCACAACAAAACAACTCGAGCAAAATTACAGGAAACCCGAGCAAACACTGCTACACTCACGAACTATCAACAACCCGCACCTGCTTCGAGTCGAACTCTGGAATACTTCGAGATTCCCCGAGTTAGCTTCTTCTTCCCAAACGATCAAACAAACTCAGACACACACGAGTGCACCGTGCACGTGTACCATCATCAGAACGCCCTCCGACCGTTGCCGTAGCTATCATCATGTCGGCGACGACATCGTCAACCCACTCGACAACCCAGAAAACTCGAAAACCCACTAACACAAGATCGAGCAATTCGAACAATCCAGAAAAAAAACGATCATAAAAAAAAACCCCTGGCATCGCCACCACAGATCGCCTGAGCTCACGCCACCACGTCCAAAGTTACGTCACACGTCAACGCTCCGATACTCCATACCGGTCGCCTCTAGTCCACCCACGGCGATGCAGCAACCACGAGAACCCAGCCATCCCAAACCTGACCTTAAACCCTACATCATCTAAATTCCGATGCCACTATCACCAGAAAAATCCACGATCATTTTTCCTGGGTCCATCCACCTACCAGCCTTCTTCGACCACAAACTCGACGCCGTCCACCATGTCGATCGCCAGAAATTGGCAATACACCCAAAACCCCTCAACTCCGATTTTCTCAGTGATTACTAATCTAAAATTTATGATAAGTATTTTAAAATTCGTGATTTGCAAACACGAATTCACTTATGTAATTTAAATCAAGAATTAAGACTGTTGATTTTTAACATAAAATTGGGTTTCACTGTAATTTCCCTTTTTAAAATTTATTTGTTGAATTAAAAGTCTTAAAACTATTTTTAAAATCATCTTCATATCCTAACAAACAACTTCCATCTATATACTAAAATCTAATATTGAGTAGATTGAGATATTCGAATTTTTAAAGGCAAAAAGATCATAGACTGGAACACAGAGAACCTGATATATGTATAAACAGACATCCACATACACATGCATACAAATCCAGATAAATTCGAACTAAAGAATTCAATATAAACCAATACCATCACATGCATTTTTGGTTTAAAACCAGACTAAACTGTTTTTAAAATTTGTTTACTCACCTTAAAGCAGAGAACAACAGAGTAGTGTTTCCAGGCTTTTGTTTTCAATTTGAATTCTTGAACTTGTATTTGATTTTGCTTGCTGTTGAAATCCCTTGCATGTTGTTTAATGTTGGAACTGAAACTGATGTTGATTCTTGTTTGATATTAATTTCTCCTCAGGTTGATCTTTGAAACAGTTGTTTGATTTACTTGTTGAGTTGCTAGCTTGCTTGATCTCAGGTTGAAGATGAAATCAGGCTATTTTATTTTCTTTGTTTCCAGTTTTTAGTTTATTAGAAAAGAGGAGAAAGAGTTTTGAACTGAGAAAAATGTTTTGAACGAAAAAAAAAAATAGAAGCCAGGTTTCTCTACAACTACATTTTATTTATAAATGTTAAATTCTTAAAGAAAACAAGATAATGCCACTTGTTATATTACTAATTAGACAAATGTTCATTGCATAAGTCCCTTAATTTACAAGTGTTAAAACAAGCAAAATTATGTTTAAAACCTTATTATAAAAGAAATTATATTTTAAAACCTTATTATAAAAGAAATTATATTTTAAAACCTTATTATACACACTTATAACCATTTTAATTTGAGCATTTTAAAAGAAGACAAAACAAAGCTTGTTTAAATCCTTTTTAAACAATTTCACTTAAAATAAACAATTATCTTATATTTTGAAAATAATTGAATTAATCTAAACTATCCTTTGAAAAATATTAATTTTAAAACAAAGCTTTTAAATTCACAATTCATACATATATATTTATCAATAGATTTAATTAAATTTCAAACAATCCAAATTATGACATATATCTATATATATATTACAATTTGAAAAATTCATCTTTTATTTAAACAAAAGATTTCTATTCACAATATATATAGCAAAATATATATTATAAATAGATTAAAACTTTATTTATTTTAACAATAAAATCTTATCAATATTGCCAGATTATAAAATTTATTTACCTTTAAAATATTAAATTACCAATTTAAATTAAAATTATAAAGGAAAATTATAAATCCAATTAAATTCTGTAACGACCACGACTTTCTCTCCATAGAAAGTCGTATCACTAATAAGAAAGAAAGGGATGAGAAGTAGAAAAGAAAAGAAGAGAAAGAAAACAAACACAAATACTCACAGCGGAAACGAACAAAATATATTATATCACATAAATATTACATAGTATCATATACAACACTTATCAGAGTTACTATTTTATATAGCTTATGTTGAGGAAAAGGAGTTTAGCAATATAAATTTTCAAAGAGAGGTTAGGTTTATATGGCTGTTATTAGTTTAATGTTTATGCAGTTACTATTAATCTAAGTCTATATGAGCTATTTCTACAAATTTAAATGTACAAAATTATTTCTACAAATTTAGTTAATCAATTCGTTGTACGAACAAATTCCTAGATCTCGTCTAAACTTAATAAAAGTTAGTTCACTTAACGGTTTAGTAAAAATATCAACTATTTGATTTTCGGTGTTTACAAACTCTAGTGATATAATTTCTTTTTCTGCATTATCTCTTAGAAAATTATGACGAATATCAATATGTTTTTTTTGAGAATGGTTAATAGGATTTTTTGATAAATTTATGGCACTAGTATTATCATAATATATAGGAGATTTTGTTATGATTTTACCGAAATCTAGAAGAGTTTGTTGCATATAGATTACTTGTGCACATGCTAAAGCCGCTGAAATGTATTCGGCTTCACATGTCGAGAGCGAAGCACATTTTTGCTTTTTACTAAACCATGATACTAAAGACTAACCAATAAAATGGCATGTCCTACTTGTGCTTTTTCTATCCGTCTTACAACCGCCAAAATCAGCATCGCTATATGACACAAGTTCAAATGAGCTTTCTTTTGAATAAAGGAGTTCATAATCTCTAGTGTTTGTTAAATATCTCAAGATTCGTTTTACCGCTCGATGGTGTGATTCTTTTGGTTGTGCTTGAAAATAGCACATAAACATACACTCGTCATAATATCTGGTCTACTAGCTGTTAAGTATAACAGAGTTCTTATCATACTTCGATATAATTTTTGGTCGAAATCTTTTCCATTTTCTTCATTATCTAAATGTAGAGTAGTACTCATTGGAGTTGGTTTACTTGATATATTTTCCATTCCAAAGCGTTTTAAAAGATCTTGACAATATTTTTCTTGATTTATAAAAATTCCATTTCCTAATTGTCTTATTTGTAATCTTAAGAAATAGTTTAATTCTCCTATACATGACATTTCAAATTCATCATTAATTATTTTAGAAAATTCCGTGCATAATTTTTCATCAGTGGATCCAAATATAATGTCATCAACATATATTTGTACCGCTAAAATAATATTATTTTCTTGTTTTATGCATAAAGTGGAATCAATTTTACCAATTTGAAAACCAGAACTTTGTAAGGTAGTTTTTAATCTTTTATACCAAGCACGAGGTGCTTGTTTTAATCCATTTAAGGCCTTTTTAAGTTTAAATACATGATTGTGATATTTTTCGTGAACAAATAAAGGGGGTTGTTCAACATACACTTTTTCTTTTATAAATCCGTTTAAAAATGCACTTTTTACGTCCATTTGAAAAAGTTTAAAATTTTGATGACATGCAAAAGCCAATAATGTTCGTATTGCTTCGAGACACGCTATAAGAGAAAATGTTTCGTCATAACCAATTCCTTCTTCTTGATTATATCCTTGAGCTACTAATCATGCTTTATTCCGTACAATATTTCCATTTTCATCTGCTTTATTTTTAAAACCCATTTCGTTCCGATTACAGATTGATTGTCTGGTCTTGATAGAAGTTCCCAAACATCATTTCTTTTAAATTGATTAAGTTCTTCTTGCATTGCAATAATCTAAAAATCATTTTTGATGCTTCTTTATAATTTTTTGGTTCAAAATTTGAAATAAATGCAACATGACTCATTTGATTTAACCGTTTTCTAGTTGATAGTCTTGTATTTAAATCTCCAATAATATTATTAGTAGGATGGTCTCTTAATATTCTAGGTGATGATGTTATCATAATATTATTATTATTATTATTGACATTATTATTATTATTTTCATGTATAGGTATATCAGTTTTATTTATTAATTCTTCATCATCGTCATATTTATTTTCATTAAATTTTTGTCAAATGAGACATGAAGACTTTCTTCTATAATATTTGTTCGTTTATTAAAGACTCTATATGCTTTGCTTAGATCTGGATAGCCAAAAAAAATTCCTTCATCCTCTTTAGGATCAAATTTTCCTAGATTACCTTTAGTGTTTAATATGAATCATTTTGACCCAAAAACACGAAAATATGATACTTTCGGTTTTTGGTTAAAAAATATTTTGTAGCATGTGTTTTTAGTCATTGGACTAACTGTTACAAGATTTAATACATAACAAGCAGTGGCAATGGCTTCGGCTCAAAATTTCTTTGGTAAGTTACTACTATTTAGTAGAGTTCGTGCACATTCTTGTAAGGTTCGATTTTTCCTTTCTACAACACAGTTTTATTGTGGTGTTCGAGGAAACGAAAAATTATGATTAATTTCCTTTTTGTTACAAAAGTTGATGAATAGTTCTTTTTCAAAGTCACCTCCGTGATCACTTCGTATATTTTTTATTTTTAAATTCATTAAGTTTTTTATCCGTTTAGCAAAAATTCTGAACATTTCGAAAGTGTCATTTTTTTGTTTTAAAAATAATGTCCAAGTATATCTTGAAAAATCATCAATAATTACAAAAACGTATTTACTATGATTTATTGGACGTACTAGAGTTGGTCCTAATAAATCTTGATGGAGTAATTCGAGAGGTTGTTTTATGGAAATTTCCATTTTAGATTTAAAGGAGTTTTTCTTTAATTTTCCAAATTCACAAGCGTCGCATAAGTTTTTAACTTTGTAGTTGATGTTAGGTAATCCTCTTACTAATTCATTTTTAACCAGTCTATTAATATTCTTAAAATTTATATGACAAAAACGTTTATGCCATAACCAAGGATCATCTTGATTCGCGGCTAAGCATAAATTTGTATTGTTTTTTCATTCATGTTTAAGATATATATGTTTCGATTTCTAAATCCTTCAAAATTTGAATTTTTATTTTGATCAAAAATTTTACATTTATTTTTCTCGAAATCAATTTTAAATCCTTTATCACACAATTGACTTATGCTTAATAATTTATGTTTTAAATTTTCTACTAATAAAACATTAGTATTTAAAAGAGAACTAGAAATACCAATATTGATGACTTCTGCAATGCTGATGACAAATCCCTTTGAGTTATCTTCAAATGTTAGGTGCCACCATCGATATATGTTATATTTGATAACATATTTGCATTTCCAGTCATGTGCTTAGAACAACTGCTATCAAGTATCCATTTCTCTTTGTTTTTTATTTTCACTTTGGGTACCTATAAAATAAGAAAAATTTAATTGGTACCCACCTTCTTTGATTAGGGTCCTACGTGTTAGTGGATGTAGGTAACCATATCTTTGACTTATAATTTTCTAAATCATTTAATAACTTTTCATTTTGAGATAATAGTGTTGCATACTTCTGAACAATTTCTAATTCTTCTTCTAAGATAATTTTTTCATCTTTTAATAATCCGATTTCTAATTCTGATCTAGTTAACTTTCCTACATATTCCTTATTTAATTTTTTTGTTTCTCTATATTTATCATCTAATTCAATACTTATTTCCATTAATTCATTATAACTAAGTTCAGGGCATACCATATCAGTGTTAGCCATAAAACACACATTTGCTTATTCGAGTCGCTTTCACTATCACTACCTGAAGAAGAAGACGAATCTGAATCATCCCATGTTACTTGAAAAGCTCTTTTCTTTTTCTTGAGTTTCTCAAATTTGCTTTTCTTTTTATCGTTATTGAGCTGTGGACAGTCCTTCTTCATGTGGCCAAATTTCTCACATTCATAGCATTTAATCGATGTTTGATTGAAGAGTTTGGTTTGCTGCCATTTTGAAATTTGGTCATCTTTTTGAACTTCTTGAATTTATTGTAGTTTTTGGTAATAAAGACAATCTCCCCTTCATCTAAGTCTGAATCTTCATTACTTGCTTGGAATGCTATATTTTTCTTTTCATGATTTTGATCCTTTCTAGCCTGCAAGTTAGCTTCGTATGGCATCAAATTTCAAATTATCTCTTCGAGTTTAAGTTGAGAAAGATCATTAGCTTCTTCAGTGGCTAAAACTTTTCTTTCCCAATCATTTGTCAAAGACTTTAAAATTCACGTGACAAAATCAAAATATGTGAATATGACTCAAAGTGCCATAAGATTGTGTTGAATTGTTTGAAATCTTGCATACATATCAATAATTAGTTCGCTTGTTTTCATTTTGAAAGATGAGAATTGGTTTTGTAAAATCGAAATTTTAGTTTGCTTAACTTTATTTATGCCTTCATGTGTGACTTGTAAAGTGCGCCACATATCATATGCAGTCTTGCAGAGCATGACACGTGAAAACTCATTTTGGTCAAGTGAGAAAAATATTACATGCATAGCTTTCAAATTGTTAGATTCCTCTGCTTTTTGTGCATCGGTCCATGTGCCAATATAAGTGTCAGGTGCTTTATATTTGTTTTAAGTTGCTAGCCATATTTCTAACCCATTTTCTTCCATAAAAATTCGTATGCGTGTTGACCAATAAGCATAATTAGAACAGTAAATAGTGGAGGAGGAGCAGTTGATTGACTTTCTTGAAATGTACTTGCCATTTTAATGATTTCGATTACATGTTACTGTATATTGAAATGACCTAGCTCTCATACCAATTGAAATTCTATAGGATCTTTATAAATAATGCAACTTATATATATATATATATGTGTGTGTGTGTGTATTATTAACTATGATAAGCAGAGTATAATAATTGAATGTAAGATAAATAATAGAAATGATCACACCAGATATTTTATACTGGTTCAAACCTCCCATTTTACATCCATTCTTGAAGCTCCCTTTTGGTATTTCCTTAAACCAACCGACCCTCGCTTCGCCCGGAGGAATGGCTAATACAAAAGTATATCTCTGACAATCTTGTGTTCCAAATAACATGGTTTTTGACTGATAGTACAAATCTTCCTATGATCTCCTTTGAGTATGTGAATGTGAATGTTTTGAGTTATCGGAAGTGGTTTAACCAAAATTATATTTTGGTTATAATAGATTGAGAGTATGTGAGCAATATATATGCAATAAAGTGTTAAGAAATCAAGAGATAAAAGATTCAATCAATTCAAGTTAGTTGATTTCTTCATCTCAATCAAAGTAGTATTTATAGATTCAAATGGGTGTAGATGAAGAGTTGTTACTATCTGAGAAGATCTATTCATTTTAATGGCTGCAGCCTTTTGATGAAGGGTGATTTCTTTTTGTCTCAAACAACAGTGTCTTTTCAAAATTGATAGTTTTTTTTCATATGACAGACGTCTGTGGTAAAACCTCATATGTTTTTGACTTTAGAAAATATTTACCCGAGAATTGTCAAATACGTCTGTGGTTTTATCTCAGACGTCCGTGAGTAGTAAAATTAGTTTTCTAACTTAATTTCGATGCATATAAAATAGTGTGTGATCGTGTACGCATATATACTCAAGGAGATCTTAATAATATTTTATCTAAGACTCTTTTATAGTAGAATAACCTTACTAACTGTAGTATGGTCAATAGATCTCTGTTTCTCTTTGTTTCTCTTTGAGTCTCAATATCTTCGAGCATGGTGTCTTCTTGTAGCATACACCTGTAATCTTGATAAAGTGTGTGTGTTTATATATATATATGATTGTGTAGTTATTATCATTGAAACGTAAACTAGTGGTTCTAACACTAATATCCTAGAGCCAATCCGTTGAAATCCAATTCTATATTTTACTACCTCTAATTCGCTCCGTTGAGCATTTTCAACCATTCAAGCATACACATAAATACCACATATGCAACAATCAACATTCAAGCATGCAAAACATATAATTAATCATGGCATTCATTATACAATATATCCATGGCATTTTCTAACACCTATAGAGGGAATCACACATCCAAGTAACATAATTAGGAAACCAAAAATAATTTTATTATTGTTTTAACTTTAGATTGGGTTGTCAACCAACAAAAAAACATGGTTTTGACTTCAAAAATGGATCCAAAACATGTTAAAACATATAGATACATATAAATATGTGAGATAATAAATCACTCACCAAACGCCTAAAAAGTAGCGAATTGCATGCAAAATGAGGCAAATTCAAAAATGAACAACAAACCCCCAAATTTTCATCCTCAATAATGTAGATTTGAAGATCTATGGCTATTCCTCTTGTTGATCTACTCTAAATATATGATTTAAACTTCATTTCAAAGGGAAAGGAGAAGGTTTTAGCAAAGAAGGGATTAATAGAGGCTTAAATCTATTTCGGAAGGTGCGAAAAATGATACCGGGAAAGTCATTTCAACCTATAATAGCTTAAAACCAAAAATAGGTTAGTGGTCCTATCCCACTCACTAATTGCCTATTAAGCTATTCCAAAAACTATCAAACAATAAACAATCATATCTTCTATCTAGAAAGTCCAAATCGCTATTATGGCCACTCTAGAGAAAAAGAAACCATCGTATCTTTCCAATGGAAGTGTTCTTGGGCCATAATTGGGCTTCTATAAAATGTATATCCGTTACAAGTTTTTCAAGGGAAAAAGCGTCCGATAAAAAGTCCGAAGATAGGAAATATCTCTTTTAGGCATTTTCTAAAGTTGTAGAATCATATGACCTCATGCGAACTTAAAATAATATTTTACGATCCTTCGATACGTAAAATATGGATCGTTACAAAGTGAGAAGAAATTTCCTACATGTTACATAGCTTCATGCAGTTACTTGAACTCCAAAAAGTCAAGGAAGAGGGAACGAATTCCCAAAACTATCCCACTTGGCCTGGACCAGGTCTAGGTTCAACCTGGACTATCTATAAGAAATCAGCCGACTGGATTCCTATATCATATTTTTTCCTTCAAACTACTCATTCAATCACCAAACAACATTACCATCAACTATAGCGAAATTCAGTCTAGTGGTTACTTCAGTTGTTTGAATGTTCAACCCTAAAAATGAACCATTTCTTACATGTTTGACTTTTGTTAGTTCAGTGTTTGACTCGAAGCAATTTAGTCAACCAACCTATATTTTCGATTGACTAGTTTTCTAGAATTTGGGGTTTTCAACATATTTAAGTTGTTATTTTGATTTGATTTTGGTTATTTATCATTTGTTCTTCTTTCTGGACTTAAGTATAACTTTGAATTCGTATAATCCTACTTTCAAACAATTATCTATATATTATCTGAAGTTTTATAGTATACAACTTATTGTGTAATTTACCCAATTGATTGTACTATTCTATGGTTCACACACACACACAAACACAATTTATCCAAAGTTGATTCTTTTCATTAACATAGAATAGATCTGGATGATTTTATGGGTCGTACATATAGGTTCACTTTTACTCATATTAATTGATTCAAATATATTACATAAAACCAAATCCATATGATTTCAAAGCTATATGTGTAGACTCATTTTTATTCACCTAAATCAATTTAACTCATTTACACAAAATTAGATCTTTAAGATTTCAAAGCATATGTATATATTCACTTTTATTCATTTAGATTAATTTAAATCTATTACATAATCAGATTCATATGATTTTAAGGGTGAACTTCATTCAGTCTACCTCCCCACAAATTTTAGCAATTATACCGTCAAAATCATTATTAGATTTATCCAATTATTTCAATTCATTTACATCTTTCACTAAAAATCATCAATTCAAGTAAAAATTGTATTTTTAAATCTAAATAGATATAAAAATGAAATTTAAATGCTTATGTACATCATATTCATTTCGTAGATAAACTCACTCACTTTATAAGCTATTTTGATAACTTCCAACAAAAATGTTTAAGTTCGCACCTTCGATTTGATTCTGACTCTTCCATTTGGTTTTCTTGTGTTTAATTTGATTTCCTCTTTTCTTTTCAGTTTGAATCACTATTTTTATTTGGAAATTTGATTTGATATATTGTTTTTAGATTTGAAGAAGAAGAAGAATGGAGATTTGATGAAGCGGCAGCTACATATAAAGAAAAGTGAAGAATAAGGTGAAATAAGGCTAGAAACATATCTTATATAGCCATAAAAGTCGAAATTCTCCCTTAGTCCCACTTGTGCCTCGATCCTTTCACGTCGAAATGCATGCTATGGTAAACGATCAATATGTCCTTTATCCGATGTTTGTTTTTGATGTTTTATATATGAATTTGGGCTAGAAATATTTACTTAATGCAATGGAAAATAAGATTTCTCAAATTCCTTCATTTTTAAAAATGTAGTTTTATAGCTTTATGTAAAATTATGAAAACGCACTTTTAATTAGTTATCTATTTTTATAAAAATCAAGGGTGTTACACTATGTGTATGGAAGTAACTGGCAATATTCAATGTATGTATGTATGTATAGACATATGCATATACAATAGAAAAAAAACCAAAAAACATACTTTCATTTTAGACAAGTTTCATATATAAGAGTTAAATGTACAATTATATAATCGAAGTTACATAATTACCCATACGACATACCCTAAACTCTATCAATCTCTCATTTGCAGTTATATATTTTTATTTAATATTAATGCATAGTACAAGGGAAAATTATATATAATGTACATGATATTTTCTACCTCATTAATATTAATTATATGTATATATATGTGAGTATATGTGTGTGTATAACTTATAAGTATCAAACTATATATATCCTAATTCTAATTAGATCAATAGATTTGAGATGATCTATGATCAAATTTACATAACCAACTTTAGTCAATATATTTACAAAGTTTTATATCTTATATGACAAAAATAATATCAAACAACATAATAAAATATACAAAATCATACTTATAGTTATAAATGTGCAATCTAGTTGGCTTTGTCGAGCAAGATTTTCCAAAATAAACACCAGTAACTAATTAAACCTAAAAAATATCTACGAATTCTCCAAAAGGAGAAGAAAATCATACCAAATAATAATAGCTAACTGTTAGAACCTAGAATTTTGATGTATTGATTGTGACAACTATATAAGTAAATATTATATGAACTTACCAAACTTGCAGGAGAAGATATTGTTTTTTACTCGAGAAATATTCTAACAATTTGAAGACCGGATTCCAGATTGAAGCTTCGGCAAAGTATTAGGTTTAAGGTCTAAGTTTAGTAGTAAATATATGTTAAAACCTCTCCGAAGTGGTATATGCACACACACATATATAAAGTTCATCAAAACAAATTGAATAACCCAGAAAATACAAACTCAACCGGCTGAAAGGCATGAGTCAGCCGGCTGACTACTGTGCATGTGCACAAATAAATTTGAATATTCAGACAGCTGAATATGATAATTCAGCCGGTTAAATTATGCTATTTTTGCACTATTTCTTTGCTATTTTGATTTTCAATCGATTCAACTGGCTGAGTTGCTCCATTCAGACAACTAAATCTTCATAACGGCTAGTTTTTCAAGAGACACTTCATTTCAATGAACAAAACAACTCCTAATTCAAGTGTTGCTTCCATATCTATTCATGTCTATCTTTCATGAACGAATAAAACTCTTAAATATCTACAAATAGCCATGAATTTCATTGTTTTAGCAATCAATTCTCATTCTCATTTCTAATCTATCTTGCTATTTGAACTCTAAGCATTTAATACTTATAAATTTCATTCTGATCACTTGTTCATTCAAGAATACTTCATTGCTGATCTTATAAACTTTCTGTCTTCACAAATTACATGATATACCACAAAAAAGAAGATTATAGGAAGGGTGTACTCTAAACACTTATCAGTGCTATTAAAAGAGAACATTCAGTTAGATAATTTTCTATATTATTGAAGTCCTGTTTAGTTGCTCAGGCGGTTGAAGTCCTATTTTGTTGCTTAGGCGGTTGAAGTCTTGTTCGGTTACTCGGGTGGTGTAATACCTGTTCCTCCGGGTTAAGTGAGGGTTGATAGTTGAATTCTAGAAGGAGTCTGGGACTGGATGTAGAACGGGAAGTTCGAACCAGTATTAAAATCTCTAGCGTCATTTACTTTATTACTTTACTTTTACATTTACATTCTGCATATGTAGATAGTTTAATTAATATTCCATATTGCACGATCCTTAGTCACATTCTATTGGTATCAGAGCTAATTCATCTTAAAACCATAATTTTTTTGATAATCAAGTAATATGGAAAATACTGCTTCATCTAGTTTCATTGAAGGTCAATCCACTACAGGACCACCACTATTTATCGGTTTGAATTATAATTATTGGTCTACTCGCATGAGAATTTATATGCAGGCAAACAGATATGACACTTGGAATATAACTCAAGAAGAATATATTATACCAACCACACCATATGCACAATGGTCAAACACACAAAAGTTAGATGCTACCTCAAATGCAAAAGCCATAAATATGCTATTTTGTGCTTTAGATAAAAATGAATTTAATATAGTTAGCATGTGTACAATAGCTTATGAAATTTGGCAAACTCTTAAAGTTACACATGAAGGAATAAACAAAGTTAAACAAAGCAAGATTTCTATGCTTAAAAATCAATCTCAAAATGAAAGAGGATGAGACTATAAATGAAATGTATTCTAGATTTCAAGACCTATATCACTCACTATTGGCACTAGGATAAAAGTACACTGATTTTGATATTGTCTTGAAAATCCTAAACTCTTTAACGAATGAATGGGAATGGAAAGTCTTAGCTATAGAAGAAGCTAACGATATTTCTACCATAAAATCTGAAGAGTTAATAGGAAATCTCATGTCGTATGAAGTAAACTTGCATGCAAAATGGGATCAAGCCCAAGACAGAAAGACCATAGCATTCCAAGCTGAACTAGAAGATTCAAATTCGGATGAAGATGACATGGCATTTATAGCTAAGAATTTCAAAAAAAATTTGAAATTTAGAAAGAACAATAAATTTGGAAATAACAAGAACACCAACAAACCATCGACTTCAAATCTTGAATGCTATGAATGTCACAAAAAGGGTCACATAAAGAAGGACTGACCTGATCGGAAGAAAGACAGGTACAAGAATAAAAGGGACAAATATAAGAAGAAGCAAGTATTTTCTGTTACATGGGATGATTCAGAATCGTCTTCCTTATCAGACAGTGACACTGACAGTGACTCCGAACAAGCCAATGTGTGCTTTATGGCTTCAACTGGCGAAGTAAGTGATCTAATATTTGATGATTTAGTTGATATAAATTCGGATTTATTGGATAAACTAAAAGATGTTAAAAGAAAATATAAAGATGCTTTAGAAAAACTAAACAGGAGTGAAATAGAAATTGATATGCTCAGAGATGAAAAGAAAATCTTAGAAGAAGAACTTGTCAAAACACAAGAATCTTTGTCTAAAGTATCTTCTCAACTCACTATGCTATCAAATGAAATTGAAGTTCAAAAAGAAAAGAATACGACATTAGCTGCAAAAAATCATGATTAAAATCTAATGTTAAAATTCTTGAATTAAACAATACTAGTCTCAAACCAAGTTAGAAAATATTACTAAAAATGTTTCTAACTTTAACAAAGGTAGAGAAAAGCTATCTAAAATTATTAATAACTCTCAAACCTCTTTCAATAAGAGATGTTTAGGATATACAAATTCCTCAAAATCTAGTTCAAAGAGAAACATTTCATTGTATAAAAATTCCAAAATACATAAGAAAGCAAAACCAAAACCAAAGGTTTTCATGTAAAAGAAGGACAGTTACACCACAAAAAATATAAAGATTTGGGTGCCAAAAACTAATAATAATTCGATTCGAAATAAGTATATTAAGACTTTTATAAATACAGTTCATAAAAATGAAAATTTTACTTATAAAGGAAATTCTAAACCCTCTTGGGTTTGGTTTTCTAAGACCTAACTCTTAGGATCCTAACAAAAAGTGGGTACCAACGTCATTTCTATATTTTTTGCAGGTACCAACTAAGAAAAGAGGAAAGTGGATATTTGATAGTAGTTGCTCAAAACACATGATAGGAAACAAAGACATGCTCACTAAAATTATCTACTCAGATGGAGGATTTGTCACATTTGGAGGTAATTCCAAAGGATATATCATCGGCAAAGGCGATATGAGCAATGACGGTACATCTAACTTACCTCTTATTACAAATGTTTTACTAGTTAAAAATTTAAAACATAATTTGCTTAGTATAAGCCAACTATGCGATAAAGGTTTTAATATATTTTTTCGGAAAATAAATGTAATATATCTGATCAAAACAAGAATCTTATTTTTGAAGGAACTAGAAAACGTAATATATACATTTTAAATATGAAGGTTAATCATAACACAAATACGTGTCTGATAGTCAAAGAAAATGGTCCTTGGTTATGGCACAAAAGATTTTGTTATATAAACATCAAAGCAATAAGCAAATTATCTAAAAATAATTTAGTAAAAGATTTACCAAAAATGAATTTTAAAGTAAATAGTATTTGTGATGCTTGTTAGTTAGGAAAATTAACCAAACCTAGTTTTAAATCAAAGAGAATTATTTACAACCACTTGAGTTATTACAATTAGATTTTTTTTATTCCTAAAAGTAAAGAGTTTTTCTATTCCTAAATCACCCCTCTTATATGTCTATTATTCTTAAGTCACAAAACAATCTTATTAACCAATTCCTTATCATACTACACATCACATTATTTTATATAATTTATCAATTAAATCTCCTAAATAATGTTAATTAAAATTAGGGGTGTTACACGTTTGAAATCTGCGAAACGGATCACCGTATTGGTGCCAGTTTCAAGTCTTTAGAATTTTCTGTGTCCATTCACTTGTCAAACGGCTGCAAATAAATAGCCATCTATTATTAAAATTTTTGTTATTCCCTGACTATTGCCCTTCCACTGTTTCAATATAATATTTTATTTTGGATCGTTCAATTTCAGCCTGTTCGTTGCTATTGACATAAAATAATAATATATATTGAAAACTCGTGTTTCGTTTGTAAAAGGAATCTACTACTTATCTTCGTTACTGAAACCTATGCTCTTCTCTTCCATTCCAACTCTGTCCGATTCTTATAAATTTATATAGCTTATAATTTATATATATTGTATTAGGATCAAAGCCTGACCACAAGCTGTGTGTAGATGAACAGCCACCTCCACCAAAACCAACGCATGCTCCGCCCCTCCTCTTCCCCTCCTCACCTCCTTCCTTTGTAAGCCTCGCCTTTGCCATTTTATATAAAAAATGTGAAAGTATATATTTGCATTGACAGCATCATTCTCCACCTCGGCCATTCCCTTTCTCCATACAAACACCACCCCTACCATCACCCACGGCCACAAGCAGCACCCCCCTTCGCATAGCACGCAACAACCACCTGCTGATCTTCCTCCACCCTCTCCTTTACGTAGCACAACCACTCCTTACACGCCAGCACGCAACGAACGCCCCATCTCCCATCACCAAGACTTCGGCCTCCTCCCCTAGCATCTCCTCACCATCGGCCACAAGCAACACTCCGCTTTTCCCCTTGCTCTACCGTTGCCTGCTCCTGACCACCCAAACTCGGCTGACATCTCTTTACTGGTTCATAGGCATATATATTTTATATGCGGCTGTATATAAGTGTTTGCTACATATTATATGATAAATGAAGTTACATATTTATGACAGTTTATATATATGCGTGTGTGTTTAAAAGTATATATATATAAGTTGTAAAAGAAAAACATATGTACTGATTTTATATGTTGTATATATATAAGTTCACGTAAGTTTATATATAAAAGTTATATATATTTTTATATAAGTTGATACTGGATCTGTTAAGTGTATATAAATTTTAACAAAGTAAGTTTACTGGATTTTATAATAAAGTTGGATCTGAAGATTTTAGTATCATATGTTTAATTGGTTAAGGTATAAGTTTTATATATTATGTTATATACATATAGATTTATGTAAGTTATATTATATGTTAGTTTATATATAGGTCGTAATAATTTTTATGTTTAAAGCATATATGATATGTCTGCATATACTTGAAAGCATAGTAGCTCTCTTTGATTTTAAAAGAAATATGGGTCAGTATGTATTTTGAATATATATCAGTATATGTATATTGTTTAGTGATTTTATATATCAGTATATATATTGATTTTTTTGTTGGCTTCGAATATTATTTATATATACAGAGAAAAATATATATGTGTTTTTATTTTATGCGTTTAAAATTATTGATTTTATGTATTGGGTTTAAAATGTAAATTATATATTTACTTGGATTTTTAAATATATGTGTTTTAAGGATATAATATTGGTTTCAAAATATTATATATATATATAGATTTTACATATGTAATTTAATTTAATATTGATTTTAAAGGAAATAATAGAATAAACATTTCGTTTCAGTTTATAGTAGGCTGATTTTGATTGTTTTCATCGATCCTTTACTATCAGCTTTGTTCGTCGAATCTGTGTTTACCCTGCTTTGCTTTGAAATTTGTCGTTGGATCGATCGATTGTCTAGTTCGTGATCCAATTTGTAGCTTGTCGTGTTCTTTTCCCGCTGTTCTCTAGCCTCAAAAGGTGAGCAATCACTCACGATTAACATTCTTATATTAAATAAATTTAATCCACCTTGAAATGACAATTGAAATATGCTATTAAATTTGAATTGCTTATTATTTAATTGCTATATGTGATATGCCATTATCTGTTATCTGTTCACCTATGACATCTAACACCATAATCTGTTATTTATGTTATAATTAAATTTGTTACTGATGATATATGCCTGTAATTGATATGTTATATTATTATCATATTTGTTCTCACTCTGCAAGTTCCCCGTTAGTTTAGAATTCCCTATGGGTTGAAATGATATATACCCGAACGATCTTGTAGAATAGGGAAAATCGTTATGGGTTGAAATGATAAACCCAAGCGATTGTCATTGATTTTGAATTTTGGGATTGCGGGTTGAAATGATATATACCCGTAGATATTTAAATTGCAGATTGAAATGATAAATATCTGTATCACTTGACCATAGGATAGAAAATTATATACGGACACCGTTAGTCTATATTTTCAAAAATGATTTCCAAAGTTTTGAAAGGAAATATATGGGTTTAATAAATATTGATTTTAAAATATAATATATATAGGCTATTTTTATATATGTATAAAATCAAGATTTTTAAAATAATATGTTTTGGAAACTTTAAATTTATAAGTTAGTTTTGAAAATATAATTTGTAAGATTTTTCTATAATTTTTTTTAAATATATAAAATAAGATTTAATACAAAATACATTTATTAATAAGATTTAATTTAATAAAAAATTAATTTAATTAGTTTATAATATGTTTAAGTATTTATTTAAATTTATATTAATATTTTTATAATAGATTTTTATAACTTTAATAATAAGGGTTGGGAAGAAAAATTAATGTTGACTTGGAATTTAAATTAGTTAATAATTGAATTTAAATAAGAATTTATTTGAACATATTGATTTTGAGATTTTGAAATTATGATTTATAACTTGATTTGATAAAAAGGTGATTTAATGAATATTCTCAATTTTAAATAAAACTGAGACTGAATATTAATATTGATTTAAATTTATTTAATTGTTATTAAAATGATTAAGCGAATATTTTCCAATTTGAATAAATTTAAAATTAAAATGTTGAAATATAAATGAAATTTATATTGTAAATGTCTGAATATTTAAACTTGAAACTTATTGGAATTGAAGTGATGGTTCAAACTTGGATTTGAAATCGATACAAACCGAAATGGATAATTGAGAATTTGAATTGAATCTTTGACCTTTTAATTGAAATGGTTAAACTGGAATTGATTTAAATTGAATTTTGGAATTTAAGCTGATCTGAATCGATTGGTGAAATTAGAGGAAACAAATTTTATTATATAAAGTATTTTTAATATATATAAACTATTTTAATTTATAACTATTTACTATTTTCAATATCTAAACTGTTTAAGTCGGAAATGTTATGATTTCAAAAGTGTTATGATTTCAAAAGTGTTATGATTTCAAAAGTGCTATGGTTTCGAAAGTGTTATAATTTTGGAAGTGTTATGATTTTGGAAATGAATATTATTGAATAATGATATCCAATTAATATGGTTTTGAATGAATATGATATTTTGATATGAAGTATAAACTATTTGAAATGAAATGACCATGGTGTGAAATAAGCGGTTGGTTGTTAAAGAGACCGGGATCGGATATTTTCATACTCTTTGCCAATACCGAAAACTACTTTAACAACTGTGTACGTGGTGGAGATTCCAGAATGAAGTAAGATGGTTTGGCGATGATTCTATATGGTATTTACGTAGCCCTGATTCCCGTGAGTCAGCTTGATGTGGCTAAAACAGGAGCTATACCGGGCTAAGTGGGGTCATTCCCCCAATCGGGCACATTTCTTCGATACCATTCTATTGCTTTTGTGATTTGATTGGGTGCACCCTTTGATTTGGGAGTGTGTCACGAGGTGAGCGGTAGTAGCTGCTATGCGTTACCACCAGTTTGGGAGTGCAAATGGTATATCTACCCTGGCATTGCCTCGAGTGCCTTGTCGCATGCCTTATCGCGCCTTCTACGAGTTTGTTTTGTACTGTACCTATGTGGTGTCCTCTGGGTAAACCACCAGTTTGGTGGAGCGTACGGCATTGTATAGACTATGGGAATATATAAAATGTGTTAAGGGGGATATGAGTAATGCCTTAACGCTATTTTAATACTTTACTATAGACGTATTATAATAGCGTATATTACTGCATAGTAGATAGTTCCACGGATCCTTAGAGGATGGAAATCCCAAACATCTTTTAAGTTACTTGTATTTTAGTTGACATTTCACTTGAGTTGAATTTACTATATAAGAATGTTAATCCTAACTCGAGTGTTTTGTGTTTTGCTTTATGCTCGGGTCAGACCGAGTGTCATAGCATTTGAGACTCACCTTTGGAGGTTGGAGCTTTGTTTGGAGATCTATCTATCCAGCTTTCAGCTATTTCAGTTTATTTCAGCCATTTATGTTCAGACTCGTCAGTTGCTTATGTATTATAGATTCACTTGTATTTGAGATTCTGTTGTATTTTGTTTTTAGACTCTGATGTTTATATAGTAGCTTCCTGAACTATTATTTATCTATTCCGCTGCTTATTGTTGTAATACTCTGTGTTTGTGATTCTGTGATTGATTTATTTACTGTATATGATGAGTTCTGCCAAATATAAATTAACAATATGATATTTTGAGCAATTCAAGTCCGATATGTGCAGATGCGAATGGTTCGAAATAGTGGGTCGTTACAATAAATTAATATAACTCCAAAGCACATGGTCACCTCCTCCACATATCTTATCCTCGTCGTACCACCTACTACCATGCCATCCTATAATAGGTATAAAGAGTGAAAAATAGATGGGATCATACAAATTCTTGTGAGTGAGAAATATCACTAGTGGTATGGTGTTGATAAACAATTAAATTATCATTTATAACCTACACAACCTAAGGGTGTTTACTTGTATGTGTGTACTACATATAAGGAATTAGCCAGTTGACACAATATAGGGTGACAACATTTAATGTGCCTAAAATATAGTAAAAATTCCCAAAGATTTCCTCCCAAAGGTTAGATATCAAGAAACTGAGTAAACCTAGGAATACATTGAGTATACGATCTCGATAGTAAACTACATAATTATACATCATTTTAATGGTAACCCGCTTAAGTCGCATGCTTATCGAGTACAAAATCATAATGCTTGGGTGCACACTAAGTACATAATCTTATTGGTAAACAACCTACCAAAGCATTGAGTAAACAACCTCATTGATAAATGTGTCCTACGCTCTATATCATTCATCTTAAGCTAAAATGGTCGATAAAAAATTCAACTCCCCGGTAGGTACATCCACCCGATCAGTCATAAACCCTACTAATGTGGACGTCTTCTTCTTCTCTACCCCATAGTCTACAAGTGAAAACATGCGACCAAGGGCTAACAGTAACGATATAGAATCCAATAACGATAAAATCGCTCGCCGGATTGAGAACCATGTAATACAGCAACTTGAAACTACACAAACTCCACAAAGTCAAGGAAGGGGAAAAATCCTTAAAGCTATCGTACTCGGCCAGCACTAGGTCTAGGTTCAACCTAGGCTGTCTACAAGCTGCCGGTCGACTGAATAAACATAGTTAGTTGACTGGTTCCCTATATGTATTTTCTATTTTTATTTTTTACAACGCAACAGTCAACTGGACCAAAACAATCAATCAACTCCTAGGGCATTCAGTCGACCGATGTCTTTTGGTCAATCGACTCTTCACCTGCAACAATTTTTTTTATTCAATAGCCACCAATCGGCTGTTCAAGCCCAATGAGTCGACACCTTCAGGGTTCAGTCAACTAATGACTAAAGATTAGTCAATTGTTTGGACCAGAAAATAAAATATTTTTCTCCAGGCCAAACTCGTGTTTTCTCAAACCACTAATCGACTGTTCAAACATGGTTAGTCAACCATTTGGCAAAGATCCAGTTTTTCAACATTTTAAACTTATTATTTTTGCTCGTTTTTATTGCTATTCGTTCTATTATATTTTTGTATTTTGAATATAATGTAGAATTTATTCTATCATTTATCAATACTTGCTAACATCATATGATTTGTTCCAATGGTTATAAATTCATATCCAATATAATTATGTTAATTCAATCATATAAATTCCTAAGATGGATATATGCATAAATTAAAATATATTCATCTATGGCGGTTATAGAATTATTACCAACTCCTTCAACAAAGCCTAGAATAAATTTATACATATGTCAATCTAATCCCAATTGACCCTCCCTCAATTTCATCAATTTTGTTATCAAATCAAAGTCTAGTTTTTCCAATCCCCAAAAATATTAACTTAATAATCAAATATAAGTGAAATTTAAATGTTTACCTGCATCACTTTCATTTCGTAGGTAAACCAACTAACTGTTATTCTTTGGCTTTAAAGAAATCCCTAAATCTTCTTCTTTGATTTAATTGATTTGGCACATATCCTCTCCTTTGCTCACTAGTGTTTGGATTTTAATCACTCTTACTTTTTACTTGATTTTCTTTTTTTTCCCAAAGGAATAAGATCTAATATTTTGTTTGAAGGGTTTAGTTTTTAGAAATGAAGAAGAAGGAGAAGAAAAATGGAGTTCAGGTGAAGCATTGGCTACCATTGGCTACATGATGAAGAGAAATAGAGAATGAGATGAATTAAGATTAGGAACTTCTCTTATATATGCATAAATCCCAAAATACCCCCTCAGCCCCACTTGGGTCTTGACTTGTTTTGCTTCAAAATGAGCACTACGATAAACAATCTGTATCTCCTTCATCTGGCACCAATTTAATATGACTTTGAGCTAGAAAAAAAGTACTTAATGTGATGGAAAAGTCAAAATTTTCAAATTTCTTAATTTGTAAAAATTTATTTTTTCAGCTTTATGTAAACCTACCCAAATGCCATTTTTAATTGATTATTATTTTTATAATCAATATTATTTATTTTGATTTTTTAAACATTTTTGAATTATCAATTGTTACGTATATATTATTAATTATTAATTATTATATTACTTAAAAATAAGTAAAGGAAAAATAAAATAATAAAAAATATTAATTATTCATAATTTATAAATAATATAAATTCATGGAGTTATATTATTTAAGAATAACTAAAACAAATAATAATAATAATATTTTCAACAAAATGTAAACATATCAAAAAATTAAGACTAATTCAACATTTTTGTAACAACCTGCCTTTTCGACCCTCAAAAGTCGAAATTAATCCACGGTATTCAAGTGCCAAGCATCCAAGTGCTAGAAAGATAGATTGTTGGGGAAAAAGAAAGAAAAGACACAACAGAATCTCACATTGTGCTGAGTAATATATAATATACAGTGAATCTTTACAAAAGAAAACTATAATATACGTACATCAAAATTAGAGTACATTTAATTACTAATCATCAGTCTGGACAGTTATAATAACCTGTCCACACAAATGCTGATAAATAAAATCACACATACAGCGAAAATAAAGAATATACAAGGCATACGTCTTGGACATCCAGTTTGTCTCCTGAAGCTCCAAGGCATCCAAACTAGATCTGAAAATATACTCAGTCTAACCCAAGCATTATAAAAAAAAATTACGCTCGGAACAGTCTGGTAAACTAGCGTGAGAAACACACCTCAATTGAATTTTAATGTCATAAAATTCATTTGAAAATAAAGATATCTCGTAAGACCACGCTGCATTTAAACACAGACGGATTTTTACCTTACGATAACCAAAACATTTCATAGGAAATCTTCTCATATTATCATAGTGTCTAGGGTTTAAAATAAATATTGAATATAGCCGAAATTGTTACGTTAATTAAATTCCAATATAATAGGTATACAACTAAGTCCACATGGCGCTTATTGGAGAATGGATTCCAACAATGGTAAGGTAAGGGACTACCTACTATACAATATATCTTTAGGTAAAATGTACCGAGGGCTACAAATACATTTGCCCCTCTACCAAAACAGGACCGGCCTACACCTTACAGGATAATACCGAATATGTCATCACCCCGGTTGCTTTCCAACCTTAATCGAGAGCTCTCATGCACAACCAAATCCATAATATAATGATCTAGGAAGGTGACGGCACACCCTAATGGGTGCGACCTACATAACCCTGCCACATCACCATGTTTTAGCCATTTCCTGGGTTGTGAGGCTTGAGGCAACGCTTTTACCTTTTCTCTTAGAAAATTCCACATGGAATGCTAACATTGCCCTCTAGGCAGCAATGCAATGCCATCATTCATCCATACAAGTTCGCTCTAGGTCTAAACGAAACTGAAGGCACTACTTCCACTAAATCCATTTTGGAATCACCCTCAAGATTAGTAGTAAGTAGCCCTTGCGCTTCAAAGAACTCTATCTTCGAAACTATCATCATCAACATGTATGCCATTCGAATGCTAATGTTAGTTCAAAGTGGTTTTCGGATAACGTATCTAATCCTCGTCTCTCCAAACCGACAACGATAGTTAAAAACTGTCCAAATTTGATACTTAGTTATTTAACTATCAAATAAGGACAATAATCAAATTAGGGATTTATTTCCATATGGAACCAACATTGGTTAAGCACATAAGCAACCACTAATCTCTTTAATTAATCCTTTCATTAATTAACATCACTTTTTAAATACTTGTATCAAAATACTTTTTCAAAGATATATTCACAAAACCCTTTATACTCCTTTAGATACTTGGAAAAATATCCATATAATTATATCAATGATATAAGTATATACACAAAACACTACACTTTCCCTGCTTAGAAAATGTATTCATACACCTATCTGAACGATATAAGTATATTCACAAAATATTATGAAAGATATTTTTATTTCAAAATCATATCAAAAGGATTAAAACAAATATTGTTTTAAAAGAAATGGAGATAAGGATAAACCTAAAAACTATTCCTTCGGTGTTAAGCATGGATGAATGTCCATACCACCAAAATTAAGAAGGTCAATTTGGGAAATCCAATCTCATTTCATTCTTAAAAAATTACCTTTATAAACTCCTTTTAATAAATCCCTTTTATTTATAAAAGTATCTTTTATAAATTCCCAAACGTATTTATAAAACTTCTTTACAAATCTCCAAGTCTAATTGTAAATTTTTTTATAATATCTAAAATCATTTATAAAACCGTTTCCAAATTTTCAAGATCTCTTCTAAATTTTTAAAATTCCTTTTATAAACAGTTTGTCATAAAAACTTTTTATACAACGCAAAACTCATTTATAAAACTCTTTTTATAAATATCTAAAACCATTTATAAAACTCTTTTATAAATCTCTAAATCCATTTATAAAATTCTTTTCTAAATTTCTAAAATTATTTATAAAACTTTATCCTTTTGTAAAACTCCTCTATAAAAATCTTTTATAAAAGCCCTTCTAAAATCCCTTTATAAAAATCCTTTATAAATCCAAAACACCATTTTTATCTATAAACTATTTTATTAAATGAAAATTTCCCTTTGTAAATCAGTTTATTATTTATAAATATAATTAATCAGATAAATTAATTAACTTTAATTATCATAAATAAATAATAAATTAACTTTTCAATAACACTAATAATATAATTAATTTTCCTTTAGAACGTCATAAATGAGATAATTAATTTACTCCAAACACATTATTAATATAATAATTTTTAACTTCAAAGCATTATAAGTAAATAATAATTATTAACAGCAAAATATTACTAATAAATAATAATTATTAATATAATAGCTAATAATTTCAAACATTATCAATAAAACAATACTTATTAATCTTCAAACATTATTATAATAAAAAATAATTAACTTTCAAAACATTATTAATAAATAATAATTATTAATTCCAAGACGTTATTAATAAATAACTATTATAAATTAAAAAGCATTTTTAATAAATAATAATTATTAATTATCTTCAAACAACAGTAATTATTTAAATAAATAACTTTTTACAATATTAAAATATTGATAAATAACTTCAAAAAAATTAAATATAAATAAACAATATTTAAAACACTATCAAATAATAGTTAAACAATTTTAAAAAATTTCTAAATGGTTTAGAAAAGAAAAATAGACAGGTTGGGGGTTTCAATCGGCTTAAATAAAAATATTTCAGAAAACCCAAAGGTTGGATTTAAAAATCATTCTCCAAATCAAAAAAACCAATTGCAAGCCAAACATTAATTAATAGTATTTCAAAATACTAATTTGAGGCCAATAGCCACCAAAGTACTTAACCAATGTTGTTATTGATTTTTATCACTACAAGGGTTGAGTTTTGAACATATAACAATGGCATAACTAATAGTGCTAAACAATCAAGATTCAGCAATTAACAATCTATATAATAGGGTTATAACTGAAATAAAACAACAAGAATATAACTGGAAATTAATAATCACAATTTTGATAAATCCAGATTTCTCTACAAATTTTCCTATATGTCAATTTTAAATATTAGTTGCTTTCGAAAGCGGATATATTAACCAATCAGCCAATAATTTCAACCAAACACAAATAGTAAAATTTTATTTATTATATAATATACTGATTTATCCAAAGAAGTGAGTTTAACTCACCAAAATTTCAGTTATCGTCGAAGTGTCTGGTTTGATCTAAAATCAAACACCTCCATTAGCTCAAATCTCAACCAATCTAATTCCAGCAGCGAAGATACCGTCGATACTAGTCCAACGCGACTGATCGTGTCTGAATCTGACCTTGTGTGATCAAGATATGGTTTATGAACAAATCGACAAATTAATTAGCTAATTGATTAAATAATTAAACTAATTACATTATCAATCCATAATCATCTTCGCTAATCAATCCCAAGCTGCACTAACCCCAACTCGACGTCGTTTGATTTCTACATCTCCTTGCTGCCATAAGCGATGCCGGGCCATCGCACCATCGTAGATCGAAGCCCCGACCACCACGAACCCAAAGACCTTGACCTCATCCTCCACTGTCACCTCTAGCGCCTAGACGAATCCAAAACATGAGCACCGTTTAACTCGAAATCCACGGCGCCTTGCTCCTCCACTTGATAATCCCACCATTCATCGAGCTCATCTCCTTACCGTGACAACTTTGCAGTTGGACCCCTCACTTGAAAAAGCCTCTAGTGGTTTCGATCATCCTAGGCCGTCGGATGAAGGGGCTGTTTTAGGGTTTGGGTTTTAATCTTAGGAAATAGAAGAAAAGTGAGGCCCTTATATAGAAAATTTTCCCAATACTATTCCCCCTCTGAAATCTCGAACTCCAAACGAGGCATGCTCACTGGCGTTCCTAGCCAAATACCCCTATTTTGGAACTCAATGGAACTATTTTCGGGACCTAACTCTAACATATACAAAAGTTAACTTTTTGAGTCGCTCAATTTTACAAACCGAACTCGACGTTCTAACTGTAAATCAAAAACTCAAAATAAATCAATGCTTATACTCATTCTAGCTCGTTCGGACCATCCAGACCTAATGGAAATATTCCTGAGTCCTAAAAATTTCGTTTGCGAAAATCGAGTTTTCAACTCATCGATAAAATAAATCAATTAAATATTTAAATATCCAAAATTTAAATATTCAGAGCAGCTTAAAAATACGGGTTGTTACACTCTCCCCTCTTAAAAAGATTTCGTCCCCGAAATCCTAATGGACCGAGCAACAAACCCCAACATCCAAGCATTTGATGATATAAAAATCATCTTCAACTTATGCTTAAAACAGCAAACTCCACACTAATCTATCCTGCCCACTATCCTACCTACACGTGCATATATCAGCCAACAAGGCACTCTCACCTGAATCGAGATATAAACACTTGAAACGAATAAGTAACAACAACTACATCTATAGTGACGACTTTTCATATTGTCACTAAAATTCCCAAGTCACTTTAGGCTATTCCAATAATCTCTGCCACCGATTTTTACAATTATCGGTCATATCTAAAAATCCTTACACTAACTTCCTTTCAACTTTTGCTTAAATTTTCGGAAAATTTCGACAGCACCTCCTTTGCGCGGCTCGATCCAAAAAACTACAACTTGCCACATATGGCCCAAACCAACAAAAGAAAACAAAGCCCAAAAGTGGCCTCCCATATCTAGGGCATAAAATCACCAATCAAATCCTAAACTCTAAATCTACTACATACATATTTGTCGGGCAACAAACTCTACTTATGAAACCAAAAGCAACAAGCTAACCTTTGCTTCCATGTACTAGAAATTCACTTACATAACCCAAAGAGAGTTAAACATAACAATGAAATAATACAACAACTTAGCTAACATATAACAAGAATCTAAGCATGCCAAACCATAAATAACAATCATCTCTAACCAATATGCCATATCAAATCATGTAACTTGCATTTCAAATGTTAGAAGAAAAAAATTTCATAAATTTATACTGAAGCTCGTACGATATACATATGCCGTCAGTATGTAATATCAAATCCGATCACTTGCTCGACCATACAAATATCACTTCTAAACTGGTATTGATCACTTGATTTTCTAGTGCGGACTTCAATCTGTTTCCTTGATTAGAAACCGCTGTTCTCCTTACATAGCTGTTACTATGATAGAGAACTTCAGGATCATATCAAAAATTCGTATCAAGTGTTCGCCGTCAAGAATCGAATGAAAAATCCTTGTTCGGACCGATGTAAATCATCTCGAAATAAGGTGTCCGAATTTGGATCAAAGATCCTCATGTGAATAAAATGATATACGTACATCCTACATATTTGTTCTAATCGGTTTCTTAACTACACCAATTGCCTTTTATTTTAAATCACATTCAAATTTATTTAAGAGGATTTCATTTCATAAAACCATTACTTAAGTGTACTAATATTTCATAACTTATGTTTATATTCATATAATACTCTTCTACATCCTAAGAGTATAAACAATATCCAATTTATTTTACTAAACCATAATGTTCAGCAAATTTAAAATTTGTTTTACTTACTATCTCTTCAAATTTATAAGTTAAAAAAACTTATTTCGTTGTAATTCCACCAAAAACACTTAGCTTTAGTTTCTATGTCAAATTTAGAAGTCCCGACTGTCCAAAATTGTCGGAAATTCCATTTCATTTCAATAAATGAACAATTACCAAACAACATATCAAAATAAGATGCAAAACCAAACTACCCTAATGCATAGGATATCCACGAAATAACTTAACTAAAACTTAAGAATTAAACACCCGGCTTTATGTCAAAACATTTTGAGATAATCTATATAATATACGTATCTCCTTTTGTCTAACAATCATATTTTTGGGATTTTTAAATCAGGATCCAATTTACCAAAACAACCCTGTAATAAATTATCATGGTAGCATTTCCTTAGAAACCCGAAAATGAACATCGACAGTGCTACAGTCATTTTCTGAATTAGTTTTTAGCAATCAAAGTGAGTTCAATGCTTTCTATCTCCTTTAAAACATTTTTAAAAATATTTCTATTCAATAATACTTCCGAATAATACTATTATTTTTTTTCCAAATTTTTTGAAAATAAATTTCCACATCATCGGGATTTAAGTTCTCAAATTCTCAGCTTAAATCCTTTTTATTTATAACCACATTTATAAATCATATTTATATAATTTCACTTCCTTATATAAATTCATTTCGCAAATGTTACTTTGTTTAAGTTATATCAAAATTAATTTTTAACCCGACATTATCGTCGAACGCCTTATAATCAAATTATGAGACTAAATTCACGAGGTGTTCATTTTAATGTTCCACAATTACTACCTACCCAACCCATGCAGTGAAAAGGATAAAACTACTCACAATCAACCACAGTAGTCAATGCCCATAAACTGGTCGGACACAACTACCCAATCAACAAACAACAGCCAATGCTCCAAACTGGTGAGCATGACTAATCAAACAATAAATGATAATAAATGAATATTATCATTTGCTAACAAACAAACACACCATTAATAACTATACTTATTTTATAAAACTATTCCATGATATATAAAATATAATCCTAGGTTAAATTTTTTCATTTACCAATTTTAAAACAATATTGCGTCGGCTTGCCTTGTTTAAGTGTTTAAAGCCCCGTATCGATACCGTGTCGTCCCACATCTCGACCAGAATTTATAAGTCACTCTACAGATAAATCAACAAAATATAAAATATTTTATAGCACTAACAAATATGTGCTCTTACATATATACACTCAACTCATTCTAGGGTGCTATTGACCCTATTTATGAGAGTTACTCATTCTAGGGTATTACTAACCTATCTGTAATGAGTTTACCCCACCAAAGTCCAAGTGTTCGCCCAACCTAAGCTCTGATACCAACTATAATGACCTGCCTTTTCGACCCTCAAAAGTCGACACTAATACATTCACGATATTCATGTGCCGAGCATTCAAGTGCCGAAAAGACTAATAGTTGGGGAAAAAGAAAGAAAAGACAGAACATAATCTCACATAGTGTCGAGTAATATATAATACATAATAGATCTTTACAAAAGAAAACTGTAATATACATACAACAAATTAGAGTACACTTAATTACTGATCATTAGCCTGGACAGTTATAATGACCCATCCTCACAAATGCTGACAAATAAAACAACACATGCAGCGGAAATAAAGAATATACGAGAGTTATGTCATGGACATCCAGCTCATCTCTTGAAGCTCCAACGCATCCAAATAGATCTAAAAAATTGCTCGGTCTGACCCGAGCATTGTAAGAAAAATAACGCTCGGATCAGTCTGGTAAACCAGCATGAGAAACACACCTCGATTGAATTTTAATTTTATAAAATCCTTTTGAAAATAAAGGTATCTTGTAAGACCCCTCCACACATAAATGCGGACGGGTTTTTACGTTACGATAACTAACGCATTTTGTAGGAAATCTTCTGATATTATCATAATGTCTAGGGTTTAAAATAAATATTGAATATAGCTGAATTGTTGCATTAATTAAATTCCAGCATAATAGATATACAACTAAGCCCGCACGGTGCTTATTGGAGAACGGATCCCAACAATAGAAAAGTAAGGGACTACCTTCCATACAGTACATCTCTAGATAAAATGTACCGAGGGCTACAAAAGCATTTGCCCCTCCACCGACACAGGACCGACATACCCCTTACTGGATAGTACCGAATATGTCATCACCCCGGTTGCTTTCCAACCTTAATCGAGAGCTCTTATGCACATCCAAATCCATATACAATAATGATCTAGAAAGGTGATGACTTACCCTAAAGGGTGCGACCCACATAGCCCTACCGCATCTACCCTGTTTTAGCCATTTCCCGGGTTGTAAGGCTCGAGGTAACGTTTTTATCTTTTCTCTTAGCAAATCCCACTTGGAATGCTAATATTACCCTCTAGGCAGCAATGCAATGCCAACATTCATCCATACAAGTTCGCTCTGGGTCTGAACAAAATCGAAGGCACTACTTCCACTCATCCATTTTGGAATCACCCTCAAGATTAGTAGCAAATAGCCCTTGCACTTCAAAGAACTTCGTCTTTGAAACTATAATCATCAAGATGTCTACCATTCGAATGCAAATGCTAGTTTGAAGTGGTTTTCAGATAACTTATCCGATCCCGGCCTCTCCGAACCAACAACGATAGTTTAAAACTGGCTAAATTTGATATTTGGTTATTTAATTATCAAATGAAAACAACAATCAAATCAGGGATTTATTTCCATAGGGAAACCAACATTGGTTAAGCACATAAGCAACCACTTACCCCTTTAATTAATCCTTTCATTAATTAAAATTACTTTATAAATACCTATATCAAAATATATAAAGATATATTCACAAAACCCATTATACTCCTTTAATACTTGGATAAATATCCATATACTTATTTCAACGGTATAAGCATATTCACAAAAACACTACATTTTCCCTACATAGAAAATGTATTTATATACTTATCTCAACGGTATAAGTATATTCACAAAACATTATAAATGATTTTTTATTTCAAAATCATTTCAAATAGATTAAAATAAATATTGTTTAAAAAGAATTAGAGATAAGGACAAACCCAAACACTATTCCTTCGGTGTTAAGCAGGAAACGAATGTCCACATCATCAAAATTAAGAAGGTCAATTTGGGAAACCCAATCTCATTTCATTCTTATAAAATTACTTTTATAAGTCCCTTTTTTGTAAATTTCTTTTATTTGTAAAAGTCACTTTTATAAATTCCCAAACTTGTACATAAAACTTCTTTACAAATCTCCAAGTCTAATTTTAAATTCTTTTATAAATATCTAAAATCATTTATAAAACTCCTTTCCAAATTCTCAAGTTCTCTTCCAAATCTATAAAATTCCTTTTATAAAAACTTTTATACGACTCAAAAGCCATTTATAAAACTCTTTTTATAAATCTCTAAAACCATTAATAAAACTCTTTTATAAATCTCTAAATCCATTTATAAAACTCTTTTCTAAATTTCTAAATCATTTATAAAACTCTATTCTTTTGTAAAACTCCTTTATAAAAACCCTTCTAAAATCCCTTTATAAAAATCTTTTATAAAGCCTTTATAAAAATCTTTTATAAATCCAAAACTCCATTTTCATCTATAAACTCTTTTATTAAATGAAAATTCCCGTTTCTAAATTAATTTATTATTTATAAATATAATTAATCAGATAAATTAATTAACTTTAATATCATAAATAAATAATAAATTAACTTTTTAACAACACTAATAACATAATTAATTTTCCTTTAGAACATCATAAATGAAATAATTAATTTACGCCAAACACATTATTAATATAATAATTTATAACTTCAAAGCATTATAAATAAATAATAATTATTAACAGCAAACACTACTAATAAATAATAGTTATTAACTTCAAAAATTATAAATAAATATAATTGTTATTAATCTCAAAGATTATTAATAAAACAACGATAAGCAATCTTCAAACATTATTATAATAAATAATAATTAACTTATTATTAATAAATAATAAATATTAATTCCAAGATTATTAATAAATAAGTATCATAAATTCCAAAATATTTTCAATAAATATTAGTTATTAATTATCTTCAAACAGTATTAATTATTTAAATAAATAACTTTTTACAATATTAAAATATTGATAAATAATTTCAAAACAATTAAATATAAATAAACAATTTTTAAAACACTATTGAACAATAGTTAAACAACTTCAAAACATTTCTAAATGGTTAAGAAAAGACAATGGAAAGGTTGGGGTAAAATAGAGAAGTTCAAAGTCCCTTAAATAAAAATATTCCAAAAAACCCAAAAGTTAGATTTAAAAATCATTCTCCTAATCAAAAAACCAATTTCAAGCCAAATGGCAATTAGTAGTATTTAAAAATACTAAATTGAGGCCAATAGCCACTAAAGCACTAAACCAATGTTGTTATTGATTTTTATCATTACAAGGGCTAAGTTTTGAACATATAACAATGTCATAACTAAAAGTGCTAAACAATCAAGATTCAACAATTAACAATCCATATAACAGGGTTACAACTGAAATAAAACAACATGAATATAACTGGAAATTAATTATCATAATTTCGAGAAATCCGGATCTCTCGATAAATTTTCTTGTATTTCAGTTTTAAATACTAATTGCTTTCCAAAGCGGATATTTCAACCAATCAGCCAACAATTTCAACTAAACACCAACAGTAAAAATTTATCTATTATATATAATATATCGATTTATCCAAAGAGGCGAGTTTAACTCACCAAAATTTCAGTTATCGTCGAAGCATTCTAGTTTGATCTTTAGCACAAAATTCCATTAGCTCAAATCTTAACCAATCCAATTCCATAGCAAAGATATCATCAATACTAGTCCAACGTGATTGATCGCGTCTGAATCTGACCTCGTTAATCAAAATATGGGTTAATGAACAAATCGACGAATTAGTCAGCTAATTAATTAAATGATTAAATTAATTAAATCATCAATCCCTAATCTGCTTCGCTAATCAATCCCAAGCTGCACTAACCCCAACTCGACGTCGTTCGATTTCTACATCTCCCCATCGCCATAGGCGATGCCGCGCCGCCGCACCACCATAGATGGAAGATGCTGCACCGCCGCTCCACCGTAGATAGAAGCCCCGACCACCACAAACCCAAAGACCCGGACCTAGCCCTCCACCATCACCTATAGCGCATGAATGACCCAAAACACGAAAGCGTTCAACTAGAGATCCACGGTGCCTAGCTCCTCCACTCGACAATCCCACCACCCATCGAGCTCACCTCCCTACCGCGAACAACTTTGCAGTTGGATCCCTTGCTTGAAAACTCCTCTAGTTGCTTCGATCATCCTAGGCCATGGGATGGAAGGGCTGTTTTTGGGTAAGTGTTTTAATCTTAGGGAATAGAAGAAAAGTGAGATCCTTATATAGAAAATTTTCCCAACACTATTCACCTCCCAAAATCTCGAATTCCAAATGAGGCATGCTCACTGGCGTACCTACTCAAATACCCCTATTTCGAACTTAATGGAACTATTTCTTGGACCTAATTCCAACATATACAAATGTTAACTTTTCGAGTCGCTCGATTTTACGAACCGAACTCGACCTTCTAACTCTAAATCAAACAGTCGGAATAAATCAATGCTTATACTCATTCTGGCTCGCTCGGACCATCCGGACCCAATGGAAATAATTCCAAGTCCTAAAATATCCTTCTACAAAAATCGAGTTTTCAGCTCATCGATAAAATAAATCAATTAAATATTTAAATATCCAAACTATAAATATTTATAGCAGCCTAAAAATACGAGTCGTTACAATTTCTCTATACCGAACATTTACTTAAAAAATGTTATGTGATCATTTACAATCTGAGTAGAACAACTTCTATAGAAGGTTGCTATAGATTGATAGATAATGTTTTTCATGTGAAATTTCTAAAAATGGCTGTTACACAATATTCAAGAAATGGTTTTTGAATAGTACCGATTACAACTTATATAGAAATTTTTTGTTAAAAGTCCCCTTTTGTAATGTCTCTCATTCAAACATTGTAAAAAGTAGCTTTTTTTACAACATTTGTCATTTAAAAGTTGTAATATTGCTTTTTTACGACATTTGTGCATTTGAACATTGTAAAATACATTTTTACAATGTTTATTTTAAAAATGTTGTAATCTAAAGTTGTCGAAGGCTTTTTTACAACATTTTTTTTGTAAATATTGTAAATTTAAAATTGTAATAAGGTATTTTCTTGTAGTGATCATATTTTATTTTGAATACATTATCTCATTTAATTCATCTAATTAGTCAAATGTGTTTAGTGTGAATCAAATTCAATTAAATTAGTGAAGTTTTGTTTTATTTAAAGAAAGAAATCTTTGTTTCTCTCTCTAAAAAATTTCTCATTAATTAGAGAAAAGTTTTGTTTTATTTAAAGAGAGAAACCTTTCATTGCACTCACTTAATTAAATTAGTTAATTGATTTGTTTGAATGATACTCCAAATTTGTACTTGGAATATGTTGTGAGAATATCCAAATATACTCAAATGTATATCAAGCATGTGTAACATGTCATATTTTGTACATAGTTAATGTGTACGTGTTTAGGTTTTGGAATTTACAAGACAATGGAGACAATTGCCTTCATATACACCTAAAACATTATTTAAAATTATATATGTGTGTGTACTTGCCAAGGCAAGCGGAATATAATAAAACATGTGTGAGGTAGATAGACCTTAACAACTTACAACATACGCTTATATACTAGCCACTTGCAAACATAAGTACACTAAAAAAATACAGTGCATTACATACACACATGATCATCTAATTTCAAACAACTCGAACTTGCAAAGCATGTCATTCAGATCTAAAGAGACCAACTTCCATCTGCACACTTCAGATCTAAGACACATCACGTACATTTCAAACTTACACTATATTTGTGTAGACTAGATTCGAAAATGAGAAGAAATAATCTCAACATACCAAGGATATCCCACAAAATTAGAAAGTTCCAACCATCATGTATGTAACGACCCAGATTTTTCGTTGTTCGATTTTGAATATTTAAATGGTTTTAAATATTGAATTTGAATTATAGATTGATTTTGAATAGGAGAATTTGGGTTTTTATTATAAAATAAATTTAGAATTTAAATATAGTGATTTATTGAATAATTTAATTATTGAATTTTATAATTGAATATTGGTAAAATTATTGTATCTTGAGTTTTAAGCCCGATAAAAATTATTTAAAGGGTGGTAAAATTTATATTAATAATACTAAAGACAATGCAACTTTTAAAATTGAATTTAAAAGTGATTGGTTCAATTTTTTTTAAAAATAGCTTGTTTAAATTGACATTTAAAAATAGCATTCCGAGGGACAGTCTCAGAATTCGACGAAACCAGTTCCATTGGATCCGTAATAATGTATTATTACCGGATTTCAAATTTCATAGTGTTTGGAGTTATCATTTGATCGTACGGGATAGAAACGCGCTGAAATTAATATCGAAATTTAATATAATAATTTGGTCCAAAAAGCTATCTTCTCCATACAATCGAATTAGGACTCGAAATCTTTTTCATTGTGTTCAAAATAGGGTATAACATTATAAATGCCAGGCGGCACGCTTAAATAGAGGTTCGAATTTGCTTGGTATATTAAAAATGAGATGTTTAGAAAATTATATAATATATCCGTATTATCTTCAAACATCAGCCTACAAAAACATCATATCGAGTAACCTTACCCCTGACAACACGCCACATATTCCTTCTATAGCACACCACACCCCTTTTTTCTATATCAGCACGCGTTTTTCCCTTTTCTCCCCATGTCGTTCGAGCCAAATCTAAATTGGAAACTTTCAAAAAAAAGGAAAAAAGGAAAGGAGGAACGAATTCGTTCCTCAAATCAAATCAAAAAAAAGAGAAAGAATGGCGACCTGGTCGCGAGTTGTACTCGAGCGGCTAGTGGAGGTCGCAATGGAGGAGCAGCGCAGGCGAGCGCCTGGGGGTTGTAGGCGGCACTAAATGGAGCAGTCGTACACACGCGCGTAAGGTGGAGGGCGGCTTGATCTAGATGTGTGGTCGCGTGCGGCGCGTGGACAAGGAGGGTCGGCGATGGGCATATGATGGAGGGCGAGGTCGAAGTCAGGGTGGTTTACGAACGCACGCACGTGCTTTGAGACGAGCTAGGGCATCGTGTTCGATCACCTTCCATCCACGTTCTCTAGTGATCAGCAGGGGGGTCCTAAAGGGGAAAGAGGTATATTACTGTGACTTAATTAAATTTTATAGTTTGTTTATTTAATTAAAAATTTGAATTAAGATGGACAATAAATTAAACAACTTATTTATACGAGGCAAGGAAAAAAAATGTAAATTAGGTTAGTTTAATTATTACTTAAAGTTAGTTAATTAAATTTATTAAATGGTAATTAATTGTTCGATTATTTCATATGTTAATAAACTATATAATGTTTATACGAGGTCTAAAATCGTGGAGAAACAAGTCGGGTTTGGATCGGATTGCAAAATAAAAATCAAGGTGAGAATTTCTCACTCATTTGGATTGCCATATTTAAATTTAAAATTATTGGATGATTGATTGATTGATAAATTTAAAATTATCCGTTGGATGACTATATAATATATATAGTAGTATATATATTAGTACTGGAGTGATATTCCCGCATATTATAGCGGATGAGACCCTATGCTCCCCGCATAATAGCGGATGACCTTATATATACCGCGATATCCCCCTCGAAGTGGGATTGGTAATTTTATTATTGTCTAACATCTGTGGATGCAGGGAAAACAGGTTGGAGGGATCCAACTGGACTCCTCAAATATATTAGTATTTTTTATATATATATAAAATGCTGGATTATTGTGTGTTGTAAAATTTTAAATGTTAAATAGCATGGAAATTAATTTTGGATATATTAAATACCATAAATATTATTTTAAAATTTTTAAGGAATTAACAGGAGATTTTTAATATAAAAATATGTATATCAAAAATCGGATTATTTAAAAGAGGTTGGGTTGAATAAGAAATGGTGAAATTTTGATCGTATTAAATAATGCGGAAAAATATTTTAAATGTTCGATTTAAAAATGAATTATTTAAAGGAATTTTTAAAGATTGAGTTTTGAAATGATATTCGGAAAATATAGAAAGAGGTTGAAATTGATATTAAGAATAGATGGGTAAAAGTAAATGAGATTTATAAGAAATTGAATTTATAGAAATGGAATTTTATAAGGGAGATTATTTTAGTGAAACTCAAAGGAGTTATAGAAAATTTATAAAACGTAGTTTATAAATGAAGGAAAGTGATATCGGATGATAATTTGGGAATATAAATTTACGGGAAATTTTTTTATATTGGAATATGGAAATAGGATGAGAAAAATAGTAGATACTATTTTTAAAGTGAAATGGTTAAGGAGACCTGAATGGAAGTAATGTGATGGAAATCGAGAAGATTTATAAATTGAAATTTGGTTATTGAGATTTACAAATTTATTTTATCGATAAGTCAAATTCTTATTTTAAAAGGAAAATTCTTATTTATTAAACTATATAAATTTCAAAGTTAGTTAGTATTGAAATACTTCAGAAGTGAATTTTAAAAATACTTAATATCTATTTTAATAAAATCCTAAATGTTTAAACCTACTTTGGAAAAAGTGATGTTATAAGAAAGTGTTTTCAATATTTTAAATAATTATTTGATTATGTCTTAAAAACAAATTATTATTATTTTCTTTAAATACTTATTTTTAGTTACATATGTGTATATATATATAGGGTCTTGAAATGTTTTAAATTTATTTATAAACCTTCTCGGAAGCCTGGAAATGGGGTTATTCAGTAAATATGATTTATACGTAAATTCTTAAATGGAATTGGGAAGAAAAGTAAGAAAATTTTCGAAGAGGTTAAATAAAAGTGAACTTCGAAGAATGAAATAGAATTCATTAAAGAAGTAGAAGGAGAAGTTGGAATTATAAGCAAGTATAATTGATTTTGAAAATATTAAGGGAATTAATTCAGAAATTTCGGGAATTATAGAATTCGTGTAAAACGAGTTGAGAAATTTACAAATAAAATTGTAAATAATTTTTGAGGAAGAGAAATAGGAAATAAAAGGGATGTTTTCTAAGTGTTGAATATAAAATGAAGTGGGAAAAATATTCTAAGTATTGGGAAGGGTTGGAAATGTTCCGTTGTAAATATAAAAATTCGAAACTGTTTTCAAATGTGAAGAATTGGAAGAAATATCCTATAAAGATATTTTGAAATAAAATTTGGGAAAATTTTAAATAAGGCTGATGATTGTTTCTGGATGTGTGTTGATAGTTAAATAACCGACTATCGAAAATTTGGCCAATTTCATTAATCGATTCGAAGAGACCGGGATCAGATTTAATTATCCGAAAACCACTTCGATTCGGTTTGAACATAACGAATGAATACCGTAAAGATGATGAAGACGGTGATTCGATTTGTCCAGACCCAGGGCAACTTGTATGGACGAATGCTATCAGAACATCGTCATTAGAGGATGACGAGCATTCTAAGAGAAATCGTTCCTTGAAAGGTAACGCTTAGCCTCGAGCCTCATCAACCGGGAATGACTAAAACAGGGGAGATGCAGCAAGGCTAAGTGGGACGCACCCAAGTTGGGTATGTTATCACCTTTCTAGATGTCCTCGGAAACCCTATTTATCTTATATATGGGTATACATGAAAGAAGAAGCACTCGATGGTAAGGGTGGGAACACCCAGGGTGATAACATATTCAGTCTATCCAGGTTAGGGGTAGGCCGGTCTTGTGTAGCAGGGGATCCCGACGTGGTCCTCGATACATGGTTCTAAAGGTGTACTGTGATGGGCGGTACCCCAGTGGCCCAGTCATTCGTTGGAATCCATTCTACAATACGAGCTTATGGTTTTGTTTGTAGAGCCTAGTATGCTGGAATTTAATTAATGTAACAATTTTAGCTATTTGAATAAGTATTTGTATTTAGGCACTATTATAATATCACTGGATTTTCTATAAAGTGTTTTGGTTATCGTAAGGGAAAAACCCGTCGTGTTTATTTGTGACGCGGTCTTACGAGATACCTTTGTTTTTCAAAGGATTTTGAAAAGTTAATAATTCAAATTGAGTGTGTTTTCTTATGCTGGTTTTCCAGACTGACTCAGGTGTTATTTTATTATAATGCTTGGGTCAGACCGAGCATTACAAATTCAGGATAGGATGCTATGGAGCTCAAGGAACGAGCTGGATGGCAAGGCGTACTTCCGTACTTGATTATTATTCTGCTGTGAAGGACAAGTTATTAAACTGTCCAGATTTTATGTATTGAATTGTTGTACTAAGATAATGGTATGTATATTAACAGTACAGTTCTTGTATTTAAAATCAGTTATTATATATTATATTTTGTTCCGCTGCGATTGTGAGATTATGTGTTGTTCAGTTCTTTCCTTCTACCTTTATCTTCTTCACCCATAATGAACTGGTATTTCTGGCACTCGACTGCTTGACATTTTATATAGTAGACGTATTGATGTCAATTTTCGAGGGTCGAAAATCCCTAGTCCGTTACAATGTATCACAATAAGAGAAGTAGAGCTTCAGATAAACTAGTTTCAAGGCATCTTCTAATGCATGCTTCTAAAATTACGATCAAGGAAGATTGCTTAAAAGTGGTTAAGCAAAGAGTATCAGCAGATATTCACAAATAGTATCATACAAGTTGTAATGATTATAGCTAAACAGCTTGCAACATTAACCACATAATTGCATTAGAAAATAAATAAGCTATCCAAACATTTCAAGCTTCACATCTTGAAACCAAGACAGAGACTGCCAGAATCATATAAAAAGCAAATAACATACATGACGAGGAGGAAGAAAGGTAACTAACCATCCCAGTGCAAAACTATAGATCTGATTCAGCAATAATGAAAAAAGGTAAAACCAAGCATTAGTGCCCAAGCGACTTTAGCATCAACCAATGGCAGCAACCCTATGCTCACCAAGATGCCCAAAAGTGAAGGAGTAGCCGGGGTTCACAACCAAGAACCATCACTAAATGAAAGGACCAACCCAGTTAACACCACGAACAAAATAGATGGTTGAAACCATCAAAATAACTAGGGTGCTAGCCCAATAGCTTCCTAACCAACCATTAGGGTCGGTAACCACAACCCATGCACAGTAACCGAAAATAAAGCTCACTATGCCAACTTCAAGACCTATTATCTGGCATACTAAGATATTTCAGAATTTCTGGCTGTATATGAAGGATGTACACGAACCGGTGGTTTAGGTCAAAGTCTAAGGAGAGACAGACACAACAATAAGTTTAGGGGAAAGTAGGTGGAAGATGCAATTACATAGGGTAGCTGCAAAAATAGAGAAAGCTAGGTACGGGAAGGAGAGTTAAAAGTGGAAAAAAAAGAAGAGAGTGGCAAATTTGAAGATGAATTAGGGGGAATGAAAATGGAAGAGGAAGAATTTGAACTAGTGCACCTATGCTCACTACTCCCGATGGAACCAAAAAATTTACGGTTTTCACAGATACTTGTGGCACAGGGTTAGGAGCAGTTATAATGCAAGAAGGAAAAGTAGTTTCTTATGCTAGTAGGAAACTGAAGGATCATGAGAAAAGATATCTAGTTCATGGCTTGGAGTTGGCAGCTATCATCTTTGCCTTGAAGATGCAAAGGCTTTATTTTTTGGGAGAAAGTTTTGAGTTATTCACTGTTAACCCGCCTTTTGGCAAGGCCGCGGACAGACGGATTTAACTTAAACAACTTCACAACTATCGAGACTAAAGTATGATGGGATGGTTCGGCATTAGAAGGAGTGTTCGGCATAAATCTTGTTCGGCACTGGGCGAGCGTTCGGCATAGAGGGTTCGTCGTTCGGCATTAGATGGAGCGCTCGGCATTAACCAACGTTCGGCATCTGGAGACGTTCGACATTGGATGGAGCGCTCGGCATTAACCAACGTTCGGCATCTGGAGACGTTCGGCATTGGATGGATCGTCGGCATCAAGGAGACGTTCGACATTGGATGGATCGTTCGGCATCAAGGAGCGTTCAACATTGGATGGATCGTTCGGCATAGAGGGTTCGTCGTTCGGCATTAGATGGAGCGCTCGGCATTAACCAACGTTCGGCATCTGGAGACGTTCGACATTGGATGGAGCGCTCGGCATTAACCAACGTTCGGCATCTGGAGACGTTTGGCATTGGATGGATCGTTCGGCATCAAGGAGACGTTCGGCATTGGATGGATCGTTCGGCATCAAGGAGCGTTCAGCATTGGATGGATCGTTCGGCATCAAGGAGCGTTCGGCATTGGATGGGTCGTTCGGCATACCTCACCTCGCTCGACATTGCACCTCGCACCTCCATATCTCGCACCTCCATACTCCGCACCTCCATACCTCGCACCTCCATATATTGCACCTCCATACCTCGCACCTCCATACCTCGCACCTCCATATCTCGCACCTCCATACTCCGCACCTCCATACCTCGGTACCTCGCACCTCCCAACGTTCGACATGAGGAGATCGTTCGGCATTCACACATTGTTCGGCATTCAGCGTTCGACATCTATGGTTCGGCATATGGAGACCACTCTATTTGGGCTGAGGTACTCGGCTACCAGGCCCACCAGGGAAGTCCAACCCATCTTTGTCTATAAATAGAGAGGCAGTGGCACAGTAAAAATGGATCTTCTTTCTGCTCTCTTACTTTCTCTTTTCTAAGGCTAAGGCAACTCTGCCATTTTGTAACTGTAATCGATTATTACAGCAATAAAAAGCAAACTTCTGGAGTGGACGTAGGCCGGAGTTAGCCGAACCACTATAAAATCTGTTGTTCTTTACCGCTTTCATTTCAGTTTTAACTGTTCTTCACATTATTACTCTCTACATATATTCTATCTCTGAGCTGTGATTGGTATTTGGTGCTTTCATCTGGATTTTGGGGTTAGTGACCAATTTTGGCACTAACACTTTGGTGCTTTCACTGAGAACTGAACCCAGGAATTTTGGAGTTAGGAACTTGGATCTTAGAAAGCAATGGCAAGACCACCAACGAAGAGGCAAGCAGTGGAAAGGAGCAATCAGGAAGGAAGTCAAGCGGCATCTTCTGGAGCTGGAGAGGGTCATGCATCCATCTACATAACTCGGGACGAGATGCAAGTGATGATGAATTCTATGCAAGAGCAGATGATGAAACGGCAAGAGGAGATGATGCAGGCTCTTCTTAGGCAATTTGGACAACCAGGAACTGCAGGTGTTCAAGATCATGGAGCTGGACCAGAGGAACTCAACCAACGGACAGATGGAGTGAATCAGCAGGGGGCAGCTCCCAATCAACAAACAGTTAATAATCTAGATGGACCTAGACTCGGGGGCACGCCACCGGGAGTACGTGATGAAGAATATGTGCCAGAATTTCCTCGAGGACTTGGGGGGCAGTCTGGATTAGTTGGAAACACTAGATTGGCTGACATTATCAGGCGGACTATTCGCGGAGGTCTGACAAATAAGGATTCAGAGGGAGTTAACAAAAGTCCGTTTACCCGGAACATCAGGACAGCTAGGAATCCACCCGATTTCAAACTACCCACTCTGGAAGTATACAACGGGAAGACGGATCCCACCGACCACTTGATGAGGTACACTAGGCATATGGAAGTGCTGGGGGCAACGGAGGAGGTTATGGCCCGATGTTTCCCCCTGTACTTGACTGAAATTGCTGCTATGTGGTTCAAACAGCTGGAGGATGGATCCATTGGAACATGGACAGAACTGGTGGACAAGTTCTTAAGTCAATTTCGAGTTCACATAAAAAGGCCAAAGAACGTGATGACACTAACATCAGTCAAACAGGGGGCAGATGAATCGCTCAGGACATTCTTAACTCGATTTAATGCGGTAGTTGCTTCGGTGGATTGGCCAGATCCATCAATGGTTCTGATGGCTGCGGTATCAGGAGTCAGAGATAATTCAGAGTTCAAAGTATCGTTGGTACGGGACCCACCGTTGGATATTGGGGAATTCTTTCATGAAGCTGAAAGATTTCTTCGACAAGAGGATGCATGTTTGGACATGAGGTCACAGGAAGTAAACATGACTAAGGATGGAAGATTACTCGGCGAAAGCTCAGGTGGGGACAAGGATAAAGGGAAAAGGAAGCGCTGGGGAGAACCAAAGTTCTCCACTTACACAGGATTGAACGCAACGTTGGAGCGGATTTTCTTAGATACTCGAGATCGTCTTCCCTATCGAAGGCCATCAAGGAGGGAACCCACCGAACGTGAAAGGGCATCAGGAAGGCACTGTCTCTTTCATGACCTGGACGGGCATGATACTAACAGTTGCCGACATCTAAAGGATATAATCGAGGAGCATGTAAGGAATGGTCAGTTGCGACAGTATGTCGGAACTCGGAATGCGGCGGTGGAACATGAACAGCCTCCGCCTACCTTGAACGACGAGGGCGCGAGGCCCAGGAATGGTGACCGATTGGTCATCAACTAATCTTGATGGTTTGGAATAAGTAACAAACTCCGGGCAAACGGTTAAATCACTTACTCATGTACGGGGTCGGAGATAACCCTCAGGCATGCTCTGAGATGATGGCTTACCGAAACGCCCGGGTTTGTGAAATCTGTTTTTTCCTTTGACTTGGACATTTGCTTTTTCTGGTTTGGTTTTGGAGTTTGGTTTGAACTCCCTGTTTTTCTCGTTTTTCTGGTTTGAATTCTGGTTTGAATGTTTGTTTTTCGGATTGGATTTTGATTGGATTTTCTCTGGATTTTGGCTTAAAGGTCGTCGAGTATGGACTATGCTCGACAAGGGTCCGGAGCGACCAGGATTCGGCTTAGGACTTAAGCCACGACATTACTTGCGTCCAGGGACACTGGACCACGGTCGTCAAGTGTGGATTGCGCTTGGCAAGAACCCGGAGAGGTTAGCTCAACGCCCAGGGACACTGGACCACGGTCGTCAAGTGTGGATTGCGCTTGGCAAGAACCCGGAGAGGTTATCTCAACGTCCAGGGACACTGGACCACGGTCATCAGGTGTGGATTGCGCTTGGCAAGAACCCGAAGAGGTTATCTCAACGTCCAGGGACACTGGACCACGGTCATCAGGTGTGGATTGCGCTTGGCAAGAGCCCGGAGAGGTTATGGATTTGGATATCGACCCGTAGAGGTCCTAAAGTCCCCTATTGGTTATTGGATATGGATGAAACATGGACTTTGGATACTGGACTTGAGGCTATTCAAAACACACCTTTCACAGCAAGGCATATTTTGGGGGGCAAGTGTTAACCCGCCTTTTGGCAAGGCCGCGGACAGACGGATTTAACTTAAACAACTTCACAACTATCGAGACTAAAGTATGATGGGATGGTTCGGCATTAGAAGGAGTGTTCGGCATAAATCTTGTTCGGCACTGGGCGAGCGTTCGGCATAGAGGGTTCGTCGTTCGGCATTAGATGGAGCGCTCGGCATTAACAAACGTTCGGCATCTGGAGACGTTCGACATTGGATGGAGCGCTCGGCATTAACCAACGTTCGGCATCTGGAGACGTTCGGCATTGGATGGATCGTCGGCATCAAGGAGACGTTCGGCATTGGATGGATCGTTCGGCATCAAGGAGCGTTCAGCATTGGATGGATCGTTCGGCATAGAGGGTTCGTCGTTCGGCATTAGATGGAGCGCTCGGCATTAACCAACGTTCGGCATCTGGAGACGTTCGACATTGGATGGAGCGCTCGGCATTAACCAACGTTCGGCATCTGGAGACGTTTGGCATTGGATGGATCGTTCGGCATCAAGGAGACGTTCGGCATTGGATGGATCGTTCGGCATCAAGGAGCGTTCAGCATTGGATGGATCGTTCGGCATCAAGGAGCGTTCGGCATTGGATGGGTCGTTCGGCATACCTCACCTCGCTCGACATTGCACCTCGCACCTCCATATCTCGCACCTCCATACTCCGCACCTCCATACCTCGCACCTCCATATCTTGCACCTCCATACCTCGCACCTCCATACCTCGCACCTCCATATCTCGCACCTCCATACTCCGCACCTCCATACCTCGGTACCTCGCACCTCCCAACGTTCGACATGAGGAGATCGTTCGGCATTCACACATTGTTCGGCATTCAGCGTTCGGCATCTATGGTTCGGCATATGGAGACCACTCTATTTGGGCTGAGGTACTCGGCTACCAGGCCCACCAGGGAAGTCCAACCCATCTTTGTCTATAAATAGAGAGGCAGTGGCACAGTAAAAATGGATCTTCTTTCTGCTCTCTTACTTTCTCTTTTCTAAGGCTAAGGCAACTCTGCCATTTTGTAACTGTAATCGATTATTACAGCAATAAAAAGCAAACTTCTGGAGTGGACGTAGGCCGGAGTTAGCCGAACCACTATAAAATCTGTTGTTCTTTACCGCTTTCATTTCAGTTTTAACTGTTCTTCACATTATTACTCTCTACATATATTCTATCTCTGAGCTGTGATTGGTATTTGGTGCTTTCATCTGGATTTTGGGGTTAGTGACCAATTTTGGCACTAACACTCACCAACCATAAATCACTCAAATACTTGTTTTCCCAAAAAGATCTGAATCTTAGGCAATAGAGATGGATGGAATATATAACATCATTTGACTTTAGTATTCAGTGTACCCTAAGAAAAGCGAATGTAGTCACCGATGCCCGTAGTCAGAGGCACGCTACCCTAGATGCTACATATGAATGGAGGCAATTGGAGTTCCTCTCAAATTTTAACTTCCAACTGCCAACAAAACCCATGCAAGGATTTTTAGCAGTTATGGAGATTATACCAGACTTGATGGACCGCATAGGGTCTGAGCAAGTGAAGGGTGGGAAGTTAGTAGAGATTTTGAAGAAGTTGAGGAGAGGAGAGCATTTTCCCCATGCTAGAAGGTATTTAGTTGATGAAAGGGAAGCTTAAGAAGGAATGGACGCCTTTGTGTTCTGATGGTTGGTAGTTTGTTGAGAGGTGCTTATGTAATGTCACCACTAAAAGATGACCATTCACCCCGAAGGAGATAAGGTGTACAAGGATATGAAGAAGATTTTCTTTTGGCATGGAATGTAGAAGAGTGTAGCTGAGTCTGTTGCTAAGTGCTTGACATGTCAGAGAGTAAAAGCCGAGCAAGGGAAGCCTGGTAGACTACTATTACCTTTGGAGATTTCGATTTGGAAGTAGGAACACATTTCGATGGATTTTGGGTAACGATTACCTAGGAGTCAGAGGGGTAATGAAATTATTTGGGTTGTTGTGGATAGACTCAATAAGAGTGTCTATTTTATTCCGGTTAGGAACAGTAGTACTACCACTTCTCTCGCACATATCTACATCAAGAAGGTAGTTTGATTACATGGAAATCTTGTAAGCATCATTAGTGATAGGGATCCCCTATTCACTAGTGAGTATTGGAGAGAAGCCTACAAGCAACTTTGGAAACTTCTTTGAATCTCAGCACTGCATATCACCCACAGATTGATGGTCAAAAAGAGAGGGTGAATACGATTTTGGAATACTTGTTGAGGGCTTGTGTTTTGGATTTTGGAGGACATTGGAAACAGCACCTACCGATTTCGTGTATAATAATAGCTATCAAGCGATGATTTGTATGGCCCCTCTTTTGAAGCACTTTATGGGAGGCCATGCAAATCGCCAAGTTGTTGGGTGGGTAACCATTGACAAAGTGTTATTCAGACATGATTTGGTCCGTAATACCATGAAAAAAGTAGAGTTGATCAGACAACGAATAAAGGCAGCGCAAGACTGTCAAAAATCTTATGCGGATGAAAGAAGGAAAGAGCTTGAGTTTGAGGTTGGAGATTGGTATTCGTCAAAGTCTCCCCTTTTAGAAAAGTGGTTAGGTTTGACAAGTTTGGAAAATTGGCGCTAGGTTTGTGGGGCCATTTAGAGTTTTGAAAAGGATATGAAAACTTGCATACCACACGGAACTTCCTGACAGATTGGTAGGAGTCCACAATGTTTTCCACATTTCTAACCTTAGGAAGTGCCTTCATGACACCGCTATTCGAATTGATCCTGATCAATTGGGGGTTTTTAGAAATGGAGCTGACAATGCCTTATGCCACCGACACATTATGAAGCACGGAACATGGAGACTTCATAATAAAATAATTAGATTCGTCCGAGTATAATGGGGAAACAACCCAACGGAAAGCATATGGGAAATCGAGGAGAAGATGAAGATCAATCATCCAAAGCTTTTCGCTAGTAAATTTTCTCTCAAAAATTAGGATTTTGGTTGCATCGTGGTTGCTATATTGGATGGTAAGAGATGGTTGCCACACTTTTTCATAATCACTTTGCACTCATGCAGAAAATTTTATACATGTTTAGGGTATTTGCATACATACTTGCATGATACGATTTACACATTTGCTCTAGGATTGAACTCATTTTAGTATGACTATAGTACATAATCACATTGCACATTGGTTGAGTAGATGGTTATGTAGATAACTTAGTTGTATAACATGGATGCTATTACATGTTAAGTTGTTTGCTTCTTGAAAGATTTCAGGATGAAATCCTTTTTAAAAGGGGAGAATGTAACAGCCCGTAAAATCAACCACAAAATGAATTGGGTGAATTAAATTAAAAATGGTATGGTTGAAAATGGAAAATTTATAAAAGTTAGAATTTGACGGCGAAAGTTACTCCATTGCGTTCGTGGTGAAATTTCGATCTGTTTCCACATATATGCTGAAAACGGAGCTCAAAAGAAGAAGTTATGAGCGTTTGAAGTTTTCAGATTTAAATTAATTTAGTTTGAATTCAAATTCTAATGAGTATTTATATTTAGGATTTGAATTTCAAAAATTAATTGTAGGTTTATTTGGGGGTTAAGTAACCATTAAGTTTAACAGTTAATGTTAAAAGTCAATTAGGAAATAAAATAAACGAGCAATGGAAACAAATCAACGCTCCCAAAATAAAAGGAGTAGTCGACCTCTAAGACCCAAACGGTCGACCCTAGCGGTCGATCACTCAAGCATTGGCGGTCAACCGCTGCCTCCAGTGGTAGCTAGGGTTTTATGATGTTCAATGGTACAGATTTATCCGTTTTGACATATTTTCTTTTTACGGTTCTGGTACGTTTCAACTCCTCTAAATATGACCCTATTCTCCCCATTTTTTATTCATAAAATATTCGGGAACTCTACGAACCTCTGCCATTTCTCTCTTCAGTTAGATTCAGAAATTCTATTAGAGATTCAGGTAAGGATTCTAATCCTTTTCTAATTATTCTTTTTATCTACTCTCTTCTCCTCCAACCTCTCTAAATCCAGCAAAGTTATATATATACACCTATCCTTCGCTGTGTATATATATCAAAAGAAGGAGATTTGGAAAAGAGTTGTTTTGGTGTTGCAAATCCATGTAGGAAGAGCTAAGGATAATCTATGAGTGGAAACCTTAGTATTTCTTTTTTAGTAATTGATTAGTATATGCATATGGATTTGAATATGCCTTAGGAATTTTGGGATTGCGAACACAAAATATATAAAATCCTCCAAAATTCCTTTTTATTTCGAAATGTCAATTCTAGATGGAGATTCTCAATTATTTATGTTAGTTTGATGGAATTTATATTGCTCTGTAATTTCTGATAATTTCATAGTCTATTCTAATTCTCCTCCTTCTTTGGTTCAAATTGTGAGTTTTCAATAATGAAATAAGGGAGTAAAGCACGAATCCTATTCGTAGTTTACACCACTTATTTCACACAAAATTCCTTCTTTAATTTCTTTGTAAAAGAGAAGTTGAATAGAGTATGAAATTAGAATTTCAGTTCCTATTGTTTAGAATATTCCATTTAATTGATGTAGTAAATTGGGTTTCTATTTCTATTTACAGGTCTATTTATTACTATTTTGTTATGGATATTTCATCCTTGTTATGAATATTAAAATCCATTATTATGGATATTGAAATCTTGGGAATTTGAAGGAAAAGGACTCGTATTAGTATTATGATTAAAAGAATTGTCATTTAACGCTAGTTTAGGGCGTATAAACCGCATGCTAGAATTGATTAGGCATGAATATATATTTATTTCTATTAGCGTAATAAACGTATAATTATGGTTTATAATTGCATAATTTATTAGGTAGTAATTATTATTAATTTCCGCTTTTAGGAAGGTAATTAATATTTTAAGGTGTAATAAGGAAGATTCCTTATAAGGCCTTAATTATGAAATGGTGAGATGAGTATTATATATATGGTGAGTATATACGTTATTTAAATATATTTAAATTTAGATATATAATATTTTCCATTTCTAAAATAATATAATACTTCGTTAAAACAACGCACAATTCTAAATAAAAATATTTCTTATACCATTTCTAAAATATTATGTCAGACTGCCTGTCGAGATACTACCTATCATGCCTAATAACTAGCCCATTGGCCATTTAATACTTCATTTGGAGAAAAGAGGCAGGTTCTCAAACAACCATTTAATACCTCAAGACCCCGAAGTAGGCACTTTGTATTATGACCTATACTCATAATAACGTCTTACATTAGTCCGACTATTTGTAGGAACCGGTATCCAAATTAGTTGGTCAGATTTACCCTATAGAATTGGAGCTAACCTCATGTCATCATAAATATTTATCATAGGAGATGTCTCACATCAATAAAAATGTACACCACTGCTAGTAGCCATAAAGTGAAGGGCAGACTTATGTCATGCAACTCCACTAACCTAGCATCCATATGACTTAGCCATAATTTAAGCCGTTGGAAATTAGTGTGAAGTTGTAGTCACCGATGAGGCGATGTTGATATATTATCCTAGGAGTCAACATTGTAGCCAATTGATGAAATAGATCACTAAGATTTGTGGCACGAAAACGTTGTCTATTTTAATACAAAATTGATTTATGGGTTATTGTATGTAAATATAAATATTTGTTTAAGATAATATTAAAAGAATTCTCTAATGAAATATATTTATAGGCATATAACAAATCTGTTTTGACTTTATAAGTCAAACTTGGTAATGAGGATTCAAATTTTTGCAATTGTTTGTCTTCTGGAAAAAAAGACTTTAAAATATACAACTTTGTCTATTTATGTATATGGTGTATTACATACTATACCCATATGTAATTTTAATAATTGATGTTTTGGAAACATGCATGAATTGTAAAAGGTTTTAAGAAAACAAATCAAACTAAATTAAAAGGATGCTTTAAAATTTACAAGTAATTTAGAATATAGACAATTTATATTCATACGAGTAAAAAAATTCGCTTCCTTCCTTTGAAATATAAGTGGATCCTTGCGTATTCAAATTGATCTCGAAATGGTTTTCACCTTACCATTATGCAAGACAATCGTAACCTTTATAATAACTAGAATCAGAAAAAATAACTAAAGTTTATAATTTTGTAAGGGAAAAAAGAGTGAGTGCGTGTTCATAACCAAGCATTTTATTTGGTTAGTGAAATAAATTGAATTTTTGATTTTTAATTATTTCCTGCCATGTAATTATTGTTATCAAAATTGGTTGCATTTTAAAATGTTCCGCTAAATTGCACTTAGCTCAAAGTCATATTTTGACATTTCTGTTTTGTGTTTTAAAGCCTGTTATGACTTTTTTTAGTTGATATTATAACATTTTGGAAAATATATGTAATTTGGTCATTAGATTGCAGGCACACTTTTTTTGAATTTTTTTAATAGTTCAAATCTTCGTGCTTTAGGTTTTTAGTTTCCCTTTTTGCTTAAGGTTTATACTTGTATTTGATTTCAATGAGGTAGCTTAAAATGCAAATTCCATAAAACATGGTTGTATTCATATGATCATATCTTTCAAAGGGCTTATCCAATTTTGATGATTTTTCCCATTCTGGAAAGATAATGATCTAAGAAACAACTTTAGTTTTACGCGTTTTACAAAATTTTATTGTTTTCTACCCTAAATTTGCAAATTAGTTAAATGGACATGTAGTTGTAATTTCCTCCGCCAAGCATCATGGTGGTTTGATCATAACTTTTGATCCTCTTATCCGATTTGGATGATTTTGTACTCTAGAAAGCTAAGACAATGATTAAAAACTTTTGTTTTGAAAGTTTTGCAAAATTTTAAAATTTTCTAAACGAAAACTGCAATTTTGTTAAGTGGATGTGCATATTATTTTCACCTCTGAAATGAGTACAACATCATAAATGCAATATTTATTAACGTCCCACCTTTTCGAACCTCAAAAGTCAACACTAATACATCCATGGTATTCATGTACCGAGCATCCAAGAGCCGGAAAGACAGATTGTTAGGGTAAATTAAATTAAAGACAAAACAGAATCTCATATCGTGATGAGTAATATATAATATACAACAGAACTTTACAAAAAGAAGACTTTAATATACATACACATCAATCACAGTCAACTGAACTATCAATAGCCTAGACAATTAAAACAGCCAGTCCCTACAATTGCTGATAAATACAATAAGAAATGCACCGGAAAATAAAGAAATACGTAGACACGTCTTGGGCATCCAGCTCGTCTCTTGAGCTTGAAGCATCCAAAGTAAATCTGTAAATATGCTCGGTCTGACCCGAGCATTATAATAAAATTACACCCGGATTAGTTTGGTAAATCAGCATGAGAAATCACACCTCGAATGGACTTTAATGTAATAAAAACTTTTAAAAATAAAGGTATCTTGTAAGGCCATGCTGCACATAAACACGGATGAGTTTTTACCTTACGATAACCAATCCATTTATATTAGAAAATTCAGTGATATTATAATAATGACTAAGGGCGAAAGTTTCAATAATCAAGTAGCTGTGATGCTCGTGAGTGTACATCACAACAATAATAGGTATATAATCAAAAATCGCTAAGGCCCGTTCACTAATTGTGTAGGATTCCACGGAAGTGCCCTTAGTACTTCGAGAATGTTCCTTCTGCACAAGGATTAGAGTTATCCTTCTGAAGCAACAATATATCCCAAGTGATATATAATAGGAAATAAATAGCTGGCCACGCAAGGCCGAATGCATCACTCCATGCATGCATAACAACTGTAGGTAACTCTTGGAAGTAGACGACTGCACCCTCATGGGTTAGCTAAACCCCTAACATGCAACCTATCTTTGGTTTTAGTCATTACCGTTGGTGGTTACGTCCAGCTCATGCACCTCCACCTGAAAAAAAATCTCGAAACCACAAATGGATTCCCATACCTCAATAGGTCTTAGAATCACACATGGATTCCAACATCCCAAACAAATCTCGAATCTCCTCCAAGCATAATCTATATATGGTTTTGAAATGGTTGCGGTTTCCTGTCATTTCTTACAAGTACACACCCCCGCTTACTGGATGTTCAAAAACCAATCGTTCGATTTCAGGAATGCTCAATACCGGTTCTTTTTGAAATAATTAGACAATACATAAGAGCGAGGATAACCTTCTAATCGTTTATGTGGATAGATTTCCTCATCATTTATCCTAGAAGAACAAAATGAGTTTATACGTACAATATATCACCACTGACGGTAACTATACCACATAATCTCCCTGTTTCTCCTAGATGTTTCCACAGTTAAAATCCTTTGGTTTAAAGTAGGGAATATTTTCGTACCACCAAAATTAATAAGGATTACATATAAATCAAGATTTTATAGTCGGTTATTTAACTATCAAATAATCAAACATTCAAATAGAGGTTACATTTCTCATCGAAGCCTCTTAAAATTAATCTTTCATTAATTTAAAGCCGCCTTTCAAATATTTATAAAAACATTGATATACTTATCTTCACAATATAAGTATATTCACAAACCATTTCACTTTCAAAACCTAGAAACTTTGCCATATACTTATATATAAACAATAGTATAAGTATATTCATAAAACATTAAGAAAGATTTCTTATTCCAAAATCATATTCAATGGATCAAAATAAATCTCATTTAGAACATAAATAAAGATTACCCAAAACACTATTCCTTCGGTGTTAAGCATGGAAAAGAATATTTCATACCATTATAATTAAAAAGGTCATTTAGGGAAATTGAATTTCGTTTCTTCTTAATAAAAATTTCTTTTTTGAATTCCATTTTTATAAACCTCCTTATTTCATATAAATATCTCTTAATAAATCCACAAATCTATTTGTAAAAACTTCTTTTATACATTTCCAAGTTTATTTATAAACTCTTTTATAAAACTCTAAAATCAATAATAAAACTAATTTTAAACCCATTAAAAACCAACTTCTTTCCAATATTCAAAATCCCTTTCTAAATTTATAGCTACTTTAAATAATCCTTTTATGAACAAAAATCTTGATATAAACCTTTTCATTTAAAATGATTCCTTTTAAATAAACAGTTTATTATTTTTAAACACCTTTTTAAAACACATATAAATAAAACAATTTATTATCTAAAGAAAAAACATCTTAAATAAATAATTAATTATCTTTAGACCATATTTTAAAATATCATTAAGTAACATTAAACAATATTTAAAATATACTTAAATAACTTTAAAACAATATTAATATAATAATAAATTAACTCTAAGACAATATATTTTTTTTGAAAGAGGGTTCAAACTTTCTATTAGTAACCAAGAAAAATAAAGAATGTACAAAGTCCAACATACCACCAATTACAAACTAAACCAGGCCTATCAATTACAATACCAAGGCCCAAAACTGTAAAGATAAAAACAAACAAAACTATCACCCGAAACCCGAAAGAAGTTTCCAGACATCTCATTAGGTTAAAAAAGGCAAGACTTCAGAAGAGAACTACTTCATTTACTCCTCTCGAACGAAAGAAGATAGAGCATCAGTAATGGCGGCGAGGGAGAAAAATGACTTCAACTCTAATCATCTCAAACTCTTCTACTAGGCCCAGACTAAAACAAGAAGCAAACCAGGAAGCTCAAATCCAAGTATCAGATCCTCCACGAGAACAAGTAGCTACAGATAAGTGTCCAAATCTCGTAAAGATTATAACTTTCAGCTTTATATAGTTCTAATATCAGATCTCGTTGTTTCAGGACTCAAGACGAAGTCACTGACCTTAGATCTAACAACTCTAAGACAATATTATTATAATAACAAAAATAAATAACTTTAAACAATATTATTATAATAATAAACTTCTAAAATAATATTATTAATATTGTAACAAATAATTTTAAATTAAAATAATCAACTTTAAAATATAAAATAATTAACTTTCAACAATAATTTTACTTTAATATAATAATTAATTTTAAAATAATAATTAACTTTAATACAAATTATTATAAATAAATTTAAATAATATAAAGTATAAATTAACTTTAAACCATATTTATAATATAATTTAATAATTTTAAATAATATTTAGAGTATAAATAAGTTAACTTCAAAATATTGTGAATAAAATAATTATAATATAAAACACTTTACTATAATAATATCAAACATTTATAATATAAACATGGCTTTTTAAATTCGGAAAGAAGCTTAGCAATCACAATAGTACTTAAACAAGCTACCATTTCATTCAATGTAACTTCGCAAGTTAAATTATAGGTATTTACATAAGCAGGCATATATGTAAACCAAATCCATAACTAACAATTAATTGTTAACACATCACATATTGAACATTATTCAAATGACAATTAAATAAATGTCCAAGTTTATATAATAGCAGAACGAGTATTTATTCTGCTAAAAAAATGTCATTCAAAATAAACTCTTTCATTTTATTATTAGACGGTGTTTATTTGGCCAAATAGATAACACCAAAGCAATGTTCTGAAATTAATCATGTTATTGTTTAAACAACGTAATTTTATTAAATCAGTATTATTTTATCACTTTATACATTATCCATTTTCAAAAATGATAATTTATTCAACCCAAACAACCAACAAATAAAACATCCAAGCATTCAATCAAGAATTTATATCTACTATATAACATATTGATTAACTAAAAAAGAGAGTTAATTCACCGAAATTCCAGTTATCGTCGAAGCGTTCTGGTTTTGTCTAAAATCAAACAGTGTTCGATTTTAGCACAACATTCCAATAGCTCTAATCTTAACCAATCCAATTCCAAGATGTAGTTAACGTCATTACGAATCTAATGTGACTGACTACGTTCGATTTGGACCTTGCATGAGCAAGTTATTCAATTTATAAGATTTTGAATTAAAATAATTAATTAAATACACTAATTACTTTCTTTAATCAATTACCCTAGCTAAACTCTTCTTCCCAAATCCTAATGAGCTATTGCTTGGACATGACGAAAGTACACATAGAGATACCCTCCGTACATGCAGGATAATCCCACCTCCACTGTCGACGAAAACAAGATCCATCTTCACCAACAAACACCTCCTTGCCTCCTCTCCGATCTGCACCCAACCACCATGACTCTGCAATATCACATTAAAATGCGACCTTGCCTCACCCAATCACTGCCCAAAATGTTGCATCTCACCACCAAGCACAAGAGCACCTCCAACCATCCTCAAATGACTCCTCATCGCACCTTGAACTCGACCATACCATCAAAACCATCTCTTACTCCCTAAAATTGAAACCTTAGACCACCTCGTTCTTGACCAAAACTATCGAATACCCCAATATAGCTACCATAACCTCTAGTTTATATACAAAAATGAAGATCTACTCTCAAGGAATCCGAAGGTATTTGTTTTAGAATTTTTCATTCAATATATAAGGAGAACTTGATTTTTGAAATTCTTGAGCTTACTTTTTCTTCTTTGATCAGTACAATTGATGGAACGGTAAACAAAAAGGAAGAGGAAAACTTATGATTGTGTTGGCTAAGGTATGACTTATTTAAATTTGCAATTGATAACATTTCACCGCATAGATTTTCACGCGTAGGAACCATGAACAACAAAACAAAATTACGGTCGTGCTCAAAATAGCGACGCGACCCCAAAACAATTATAATATACATAGGTTAACATATTATGTAAAATCACAAAAATACTTTCATTTGCCAATAAATCGTTAAACAATAATTTAAATAATTTCCAAATTAAAAATTATGGAAAAATAAATTAAATTAAATTTAAAATACCTCAAAAATTGAGTCATTATCTTAAAAATAAATTTTCTGATTATCTATTCAAACCATTTATTGTTGTAAATGAATTTACAAATGAATTCATTGTATTTATTTATTAATTTAAAATAAGTTAAACAAGACCATTAAGTAATTTGATTAATATTCAAATTAAAATCTCGATATTTAAATCACTATTCAAATATAAGGTTCCTAATTCAAATATTTTAAATAATCCCTATATTTGAATTCAAGTTTTAAACCTTTAAAAAATCAATTATTCTAATATTTTAAATTAATTAAATATTCAAAATCAAAAGACCAAAATTCTAGGCTGTTACATTCTCCCCCGCCCTTAAAAGAATTTCGTCCTCGAAATTTCCTAAGTATGGAAAATGCCTCCAAACCAATTAACTTTTCAAAACCAATTTGTTGAAATAGGTTATAACAACCCAGATTTTTGAATTAACTATATACAGTAAATAATGATTTAAATAAGAGAAATTAAATCATTAGTTTGGAATTTATAATCTTTTAAAAAAGACAATTATTTTTGGAGTGATAAATTTTAAATCATTGTGTAATTAGGAAGGTTAGTATTTAATTTTAGAATATTAAAGAAATTAGAATTTTTAAGTTTTAATTAAATAACAATTGGAATTAAAGTTGATTAGGATGTTTATTGATTCAAATCTTTTATTTTTTTAAACATAAAAGAAAATGTTAATTTGTAGTGTTTAGTATAAGAAATTGGTTGAAAGAGCAAATAAAAAAAAGAAGATTTACATTTTTCAATCTAAATGGGCTTTGTCAAACCCAAAATTCATTCTTAAAAGAAATTAGAGATAGAAAGTTTCTATCTTTCCCATTGTGAAGCTTTGTACGTTCAACTACAGAAAGAAACTAGGGCACTTCCTCCTAAATCAATTCAATAAAAAACTTCCTAATTTATATAGAAATAAAATCAGGAAAAAATCAAATAAAATCAAGGAAAGATTCTCATGCTTCATTCTGGTTTTTATACTACTTAATTTTTGTTTTATAGTGTTTTGATTTCTGTCTGTTATTTGCTTGTGTTGAGAGACTTCTAGGGTTTGCTATATTGAGAAATTGGATACATTATGTTGTGGTTACTGCTGAATTGCTTGGAAAAGAGGTGAGTTAATTCTCACACACCTATCTCTAAATAATTAGTTGTATGCTTAGTAATTTCAAAGTGAATAATTGAGATTTTGGTTAGAAAATTTGTGTTATGTAGTTGATAACATTTTGTTCTTCTTCTCTATCAATTTTTGTTTTCTGCAAATTAGCTTTCAACTTTACTTCATGTTTTGATTGTTTTAGTAAACTATTGATACTTGCATGTTGAATTTTTGTTCCATATTGTAAATAGGAATCGCCGGAACGAACGCTGGTTGGATCGGGGTAATTGAGCGTCGGCGGTGGATAGAAGAGTACCTGAACATACGTTCCAGGTGGTTCACCAATCGACCGGTCAAAGGCCTAAAACGCACGTTCCAGGACTCAACTGATCTACCTTATTTTGTTGGATGCTTCTATATTTATCTTACTTTGTTTTGTCGATTCCGGGTGAATTTTATTGATTATTTTCTAAGTTTGGATTCACAAATTGATGGATTAATTTGGATTGATTTAATTGATTTCTGTATACGTATATATAAATATAGATTTTTAAACTTATTTTCCAAACCATCTTGTTTCCATTTTCAAATGATTTTAAATAAGTATTTATATATATATATATATTATTGTCAATAGAAAGGTTATGGATTTGGAATATAGGTTTTGGAATATGAGTTTTGGAAATATAAAACCTAAATTTGTTTTAAATTAATATTTGATTTCAAAGATGGGTTTGGAATACGAGTAATTTTGGATTTTGAAGTAAATGGTAACTAAAATACATAGTCTTTGGAAAAATTATTTGTGAACTATGGATTTCTCTTTAAATAGGAATTTGGAATAATTATATATAAACGTATTTGATACAAAAATTGGACTATGGTTTATTTTAACTAGGGGTATATAAATATATATATTGTTGAGAAAAAAAAGGAGTTTATGGATTTTAAATAAGAAGTTTAAATGTTTGTATATATATAAAGTATTTTAGAAACTATTTCTTACACTGTAAAGTGATGTTAACTATTTCTAAACTATAAATTGTTATTGGATTTTATTAAACTTAACCTTTGGTTATTTAAATACTATTTTGGCAATTTTATGTGACTTTTGGATTTGGAGAAGATTTTAAAAATAAAATGTTTTGAGAGCCTTGGTTCTATAATATGAGGAGTACTATTAATCGACTTAGTATTACCGATTGGTTTAAATGCTCTCAAGTAACGATACGTCGAATATGGTATAACTCATTGAATAGAATGTTTGAGGGGTACTTACTAGCCCATTAGCGAATACTTGAATTTCATCGGGTAGTTTAGGATGCCTTGGTTAAGTTCTTGTGATTGCTATAGGGAAGTATTTAACACTTTAGAGTTGTATTATCTTTTGGTGTGTGGCATGAGGCTGCTAGATCCTTAAGAGAATATAGTTTAGGTTTTCCTATGGTATCCATAACGAGTGAAATTTACTAGCTCCTAGTAAATAATGGAATTTCACCATGCGGTATGGGACGTTTTGGTTAAGTTCTAGTGATTACTGAAAGCAGTAATATTTGACACTTTAAAGTATATCCTTTTAGTGTTCGGTAAGACCGATAAATCCTTAAGAGGTATACTCCTAGATTTACTTCCAAACTTAAATATATAATAAACTAGAGTTTTCGGGTCATGGTTTCCCCGATCATTTTGATCGGTCGAGATTTGGGATTTCCTCGATACTTGCACTCGGTCAAGATTCTGTGTAAGGGTATGGACGATCCTTGGTATCAAATCAGTATGAGAGATACTAAAATGTTTACACGGTATGGACAATCGGTAAGATTAGTATGTACGATCAGATGGGTAATCGATATAGAATTGGTGTTTGTGCATTAGAGTTATTGTGTTTTGTTCTATGAATCGGTGTTTAGTGGCTAATGTGTGCTTGTGACCAAATATATTTATATATGTGCCATGAAGTGAATTCCGAGATAAATTAATTATGCGACTTGTTATATCTTGGACATCTGGATTTACTTATATGTTATTTGTTATGGTGTTACATCTTATTCCTACCCTTTTGGATATTTAGAGATAGTCTGACCCGGGTGTTATTTTAATGCTTAGGTCAGACCAAGACTTTTAAGGTTAGAGGATAGGTAGACCTTTGGATGGTTAGCCAGTTCGGAGATAAGCTATTTGACTTTTAGTTTATCTCATTTAGGATTTCTTATATATATATATATGTATGTATGTATATATTGAGATGTATATTTGAGATTAGAGAATTGTAACACTTGTAAATTATGTAAGTCTACTCATAGTTGGTATATGTATGAGATCTATTATTTCACTGTGATAAGTGATTTCTATTTTATATGATATATTGTTCTGATTCTGAGAAACTAATGTGTTTATCACTTTGAATTGAGGCTGTACACATCAAATTTTATACCAAAGATTCAATGAAACGTTAAGTATGAAGTGTAAGTGTTAGTTTAAAGTCATATTCACATTTGGTCATCCTTAACAAGTCGTATTCTTCGGACTATTAGATGACATTATTTATAATGTTCTTTAATAATATAGGTATCGCGGTGGGGTCGTTACAAGGTTATTAAATCTCTAAGTCTTTCAAAGTTATGGAAAATTTCGACAGTGCCTCCTTTCCGTGGCTTGATCGGAAAAACTACAAATTGTTACTACAAGCCCAAACCAGCAAAAGGAAACAAAAGCCAAGTGGCTTCCCATATCTACGACATAAAACCATCAAACCAATACAAAATATAAACATGTAGCTATTTGTCGGGCAAACAACTCTACTCATGAAACCAAAAGAATCAAACTAGCCTTTGCTTCAATGAACCTGCATCTCACTTAAAAATAATATGCCACCGTATAACTCACATTTATAAATGTCAAAACCATATAATCCATAGCCATAAAATTTGCATTTTTCCAATGTCAAACATATAATTTATCAAAGCTCGTACGATGCACATATACCATCCATACATAGTATCAAATCTGATCACCCGCTCGATTACACAATTCCACTTTCAAACTAGGATCATCCACTCGACATCCTAGTGCGGACCCCGATCTGATTCCTTGAGAAAAAATTTCTGTTCTCGTTACATAGCCATATATTATGATAGAGAACTTCATAATCATCTCAAGAATCCTTATCAAGTGTTTGCTGTCACAAATCGAGTGAAAAATCCTTGTTCAGATCGATGTAAATCACCTCGAATTCATGTGCCCGAATCTGGATCAAAGATCCTTATGCAAATAAAATGATCTACATATATCCTATGTATTTACTCCAATTGGTTTCTTAACTATACCATTGCCTTTCATTTTAAATCACATTCAATTTCTTAAACAGGATTTCATTTCATAAGACTATTACTTAAGTGTACCAATATTTCATAACTTAAGTTTGTATAATACTCCCCCTTTAATTACACCAATAGTATTTCATTTTATACTCATTTATAAACTATTTTATAAACCATTACTTAAGTTCACAAACATCTTATAACACAACTTATGTTCATCAACCATTTTAAAACTTAAGTTATACACATTTCAAAAAAACAACTTCATCTTTAAAGCCCTTTCATACTTAAGTTTATTATAAAAATTTTATAAAGCACTCTTATGTTTATTATCCACTTTAAACTTAAGTACATATTTGTATAACACTCTGCTACAATCTAAGAGTATATATACAAATTTCAAATTTGTTTTTACTTAATCCAAATGTCCAACAAATTAAAATTTGTTTTAACTTACTAATTTCTCAAATTTATAAGTTATAAATATTTATCCTCTTATGTTTTCACAAAACTCTTAGCTTAATTATCCAATTTAACTCGAAAGTTTTTGAATGTTCAAATCGTTGAAAATTCCATTTGATTTTAGTACATGAAAATTACCAAACAACCTTTCAAAACCAGATGCACAAACCAAACTATCCTAATGTATAGGGAACATGAGTCTATCATTTAACTTAAATGAAAATTTTAGAACTAAACACCAAGGGCTTTTGTCTCAACTCGATTTGAAAAAATAATATACTTATCTTCTTTGTATACCAAATCATACTTTTGGGAATTTAAAACAAAATTTGTTCTACCAGAACAATTCGATAACTAATTAATAAGGTAGCAATCTCTCACATAGAAACTCGAAAATAAATACCGATAATGCTGCAGTTGTCACTAGAATTATTTTCCAGCGATTGAAGTGAGTTTAGTGCTTTCTAATATTTGTTTAAAATACTTTCAAATATCTCTATTCATAAATACTTTCAAAATAATACCATTATTATTTCCAAAATAATTTGAAAAACAATTTCCAAAACCTTGGGATTTAGGTCCTCAAATTCTTAGTTTAAATCCATTTTACTTATAAAATCTACTTATTAATCATACTTATATAATTTCACTTTCTTATATAAGGTCAATTCCCAATAGTTTTTTTTAATATAACAAAAAACAATCTTTTTTTTCAATAAAATTTGAACTCAACATTATCACCGAACGCGTTATATCAAATCGTGAAACTAAATTCATAAGGGATTCGTATTTAATTTAACCAAAACAGTAAATCCTCATAATCTGCCTGAGCATAAAAAAATCAAACAATAAATGATAATAATTGAATATTATAATTCCTTAAAATCAAACATGTGACGACCTGCCTTTTCGACCCTCGAAGATCGACACTAATACATCATCGGTATTTACGTGCTGCAAATTCAAGTGCCGAAGAGGTAGATAATCAGAGGTTTTTAAAAGAAATAAAGATAGAAGAAAGAATAATAATAGAATCTCACATTTGCATTAATTATACATATAGAAAGTACATACAATCACTCCAAGTGATTCATCAGAGTTACGATAAGTACTAACCCGGCCAGGGACAGTTATAACTGCCTATTCTTACAGAGGCTGATAGATACTAAATACATACTACATGATACAATGGAAATTTAAAATAGATCACTATTGACAAAAGGACCCTCCAGTCTTCATGCTCCATGCTCCTTCCAAAATGCTCCAAGCTACCTGACTACTTGGCTGCCCGAAAAAAATAGAGCACCTAGAGTTTAAGGAAAAAGGAAAATAAACTCCGAGTCAGTCATGGGAATGGTGTGAGGAACTTGAAATACAAATATTTGGAAAACAAAAATGTTTCTCATAAGACCACGCAAGACATAAACATGGAATGAATTTTTACCTTAAGATAACCAAATCATTTCAACGTAAAATCAAGTGATATTGTTTTTAATGACATTCTTTGAAAACTTTTCAAGTAAACATATTCAAATAACCGAAATTGTTACATTGGTTAAATTTGACGGCATAATAGGTTTACAACTAAAATAGAAGGCACTTATTGAAGATTTGGATTTCCAATGAATAGCGAGGTAAGGGACTACCTCCCATACAGTACACTTCTAGAGGAATGTACCGAGGATCGACAACTTTAAAACCTCTACAGAATAAGATCACCTTCCCAAGACCAACAGATGGTATGGATAGCACCGAATATGATATCACCCCGGCCGTTATCGACCTATTCTGGATCCCATAGCATACACCACATAATTTAAACCCGACATCATAGCGAGTAGAAATAAATAGATCTAGAAAGGTGATACATACCTTAATGGTTGCGAACCACTTAGCCTTAAAGCAGCCTCTATTTCATAATTCCCTGGGTGTGAGGCTAGAGGTAACGTTTACATTTCTCAGAATATTTTTACTTAAAATTCCATATTGCCATTTCCAACAACACACTATTAATTTCAACTAAGTACAACCTCTGAGCTTGTATGTCTTAGAGAAGGGTATTAAGTATAAGAGAAGTTATCTCCTACACCACCAACAAATTTACATTTGTAGAGATCAATGCACTATGATCTTAGAAATGCAATGTTAGACATCCATCCATACAAGTTGTCAAAGGAACGGGACAAACCGAAGGCACTCTCCAACCATATCCTTTTAGGCATTACCCCTAGGATTATAAGCGAGTAGTCCTTGCATATGAAGATCCCAGAATGAAGGGACCACTGCTATTTATTTATCTCGGGAGCTACTCCGAAATTATCATCAAGCAATCCTTTTGTTATGAAGATCCCCGCCTTCAACTTCATTGTCTTTAACATGTCTTCACTTTTGAACTCGTAAATTGCTTCGAAGTGGTTTTCGGATAGGAATCGCCCAAATCCGACCCTGGTTTCTCCGAACCAATTATCGATAAAAAAATGTTAAGTGGGTAAGTGCTTATCATTTGATTAATTACTTTCTCTTTATCAAAAACTATAGTTATATATCTTTTAAACATTTCTTTTCGGTATATAAAAAATCATTAAATCTCTCTTTAACTTTGAAAATACCAAATCAAAATCATTTCTCATAAATCATATTGCAAAACCTTTTTGAGTAAAAAAGGCTGATATAAATTATACTAATTCTACTCAACATCAATTTCTGTATTCAACCTTTACTATTCGTCGAATAATGGTGAAATCACCTTTTAAATTCACATGGATAGTATGTGTTCCCTTTTCGGAATTTAATACAAGTATGAGAAGATTATTTCTATAAAATCCAAGTTGTATTAAATCTGGAAAAATTAAATTTTTTATACTCGTCTCATTTCCGACATTTCGACCTGATCTATTCCTCGCCCAGAAAAGAGGCCACGTGAGCCAGGGCACTGATTGCTCCTAAATATCTCCTTAATTTAAGCACCTCACATCCGGATCTCATGAATAGAAAAATCCAGTCTACTCATCGACTTTTAGAGCCAAGTTTAAATCACTTGATTATAACAGTTTTTCTTTAAATCATTTATTTAACTCTTCTAGAATAAATTATAAAAGCTCCACATTATCTTCAAAATACTTAATTATGTATTTGAAAACATTTATAAAAGATTTGGGAAAGAATACTTAAGTTTAAAGCCGTATTTCAAAAGTTATTAAAAGTGCTGCACAAAGTGTTGCGAATAGTGTTTTTAAGGCTTATTTGATCAAAAAAATCTTTCTATCATTTAGAAATCCAGTTTTATAACTCAAATCTCTTTTACAAAATTTTAACATATTTATAGAATTTATTCCATATTTTTAAAGAATTAAAAATATCGCTTTTAAAGAATTTACCGCTTATGTTTTCGAACTGCCAAACCACGACTATTTTGAAAACTTGATTTGCTCATATTTCAAATTCTACTAAACAAAATCTCAATATTTTGTTGTTGTTTGAAAACTTTGATTATAAGAGTTTGGAAAATTCTTATTCTAAAGAATTTCGACTCTAAATCCATCGTATAAATGGATTTAGCTTTCTATGGCGCGAAATCGTGAACTGCCGTTACACGACGCGCTTATTTTTGACTCAATTTTCATAACTTGTCAAAAATTCACCAAATTGGATTTTAGTATTTATAAAACATTTATAAACCATTTTAAATCATTTCAAAGGGGTTTAATGATTCCATATCACTTTTATAACTTGATTCGGAAAGTGATTTCCTTATGTAATATCGACGTGTATTTAACGTGAATTGTTTACACAATTAAATACTATATTAAAACAACTAATACTTGATAATCAAAGCATAGTAAACATCCATAACAAGCATATCACATCATCATTATATATATATAAATAGAGTTTCTCACTTGATTTTCGATCGGACTAATTTTAAAATGGTTATAGCTCCGCTATCTCAAAATCGAAGCTCACGACTACTAGCACAAATGCTCCTATGGGGTTCGGCCTTGGTCTTGGAGGCTTGGAAGGGCTCGGCCTTGCTTGGCAAGTGGTAGTGGAGGGCTTGGTTACACATGGCCTTGGTGGAGGAGAAGTAAGTGATCACTAGCTTGAACTTTGGTTTGAAGTGGTATAGATTTTGATTGATTTTGGAATAACTTTGTTTTAATTTTGTAATATTTTCTGTCATAGACTATGGAAGCCATTAATGTAGAGAAGAAGAGGATGAAGAGCTTAGGAATCTTATGAAGAAGAAGTATGAATGATGTGAAGAGAGGTGGGTGCTATTTATAGGCAAACGTAAGGATGCAAATATCATGATATCATTCAAAGACATCACCATTTCATCACCACTACTTCCCCTCTCCCCTCATCATTCTCGGTCGAGCATCCCTCTCATATGTGTGGCCATGCGCTTGTACTTAGTGTGTAAGAGGTTGGCTTATGATTTACTTAAGGATGAAGTTTTAGGAAAATATCTTACATATTTTGTAATATACATATACATATATATATATATATATATATGTATGTATAAGTATATTTGTATGTATATATGTGTTCATATGCATGTGAATGTGTTCATGTATATGTACATGTATGTGTGAATATGCATATCTCAAATGATTCACAACGTTGCACAACTTTTCTACGTTAAATCGTTACGGATTCCGATTTCGATTTCTGATCATATTTTCACTTCTAATTTAATATATATATATATATATATATATATTTGTAAACAAGGTTTGATAATAATATTTATATCATTATATAGTAATTAAAAGGGCTTATTTAATAATTAAAATAATTATTAAATCATTTAAACTCAATTTAAATTTAGAAATCATTTATTCCATAATAGTGATATCATTAATGATGTCATAAAGAGATTTTATTTTCAAAAATAAAATAAATAATTTTATTACATATCCTTACTCATATATATATATACATATATATACACTATTTAACGATGAATTTTCTATCGAGTTAGAAAACCGCCGAAAAATTTATAATAAAAATAACCGCAAGCGCACGACGTATAGTGATAGTACATGGCAAGTACGGGTCAATCTGCAGGGAATTGTTAGATTTTAAATTCCTATTCAATCAAACTATACCAAAATCGATAGATTTTTTTAACTACAAAGAAAATTTAAAAACTAACACTACAAAAGTGAATGAAAACTATGAGAATAAAATGACAATTTAGAGATAAATCCACTCTCCAGATCACATAGTTCAACAAAATGAAATTATGATCTCTTTTTTGGGTCATTAGTGAGTTTAAATGATGTGCTTATCATAAGTATGGCATATTTGTGCTATTAATTAGCTCAACATAAGCCATCAAACTATAAACCACTTGTTAATTCTCATGAAAAAATGACAATGAAGTAGAAAAGAAAATCTATTTTAAGTATGGCCTATTAACTATTGATTAGAAATATAGACCATCAAATTATAATTTTAAAATCACTCCATTACCATAATCATATGTAAATGAAGAGGTAATTTTTGTTTGTGATTGTTTAAGCATAGCATATTTGTTATAAACAACATAGACTATCAAATTCAACATGAAACAATAAATCACATCAACATTCATTCTTCCATTAAGCACAAAAAGAGAGCAATAATTATCAAAATGTTGAAGCTACATAATTTGAGAGCTTTTACCCCTAAATTGAAGGGTTTAGCCTCTCTTTGTGTTATCATATCAACACAAGTAGCATGCAACATGAAACACAAAAAAAGGGAAATGAAACAAAGTAAAAGAAGAGCCATTCTACTTGCACAAAATAAAAGAAGATTTACACTACTAACATGAAAGTAAATAAATAAGAAAATACTTGAATTAAAATTGCATGAAAAAATTACATAAAAGAAATGGCTAAGTAGCCATGAAAAAAGAAAGAAAGCTTTGATTTATTTTCTTAAACTAAGAGGCTAAGGAAAGAGAGCCTAAAAGAGAAGAGACTAATTACATGAAGATAAGGGGTATTTATAGATGTTTGGAAACCCTAATTCACTTTTTTGGGAACTACCCAAAATACCCTCTTAGGAAGTGCGATGGTCAAGTTATCATTAACTTCAAATAATCATCCATTAAGTGTGCATGAAGGTTTAATGGTCTTTTAGCATGTGCATTAGCTCCTAAGTGTACATTAAGGTAGGTGGGTAAGTGGGGTCCTCCATGATCATCACTTTGAATTATTTTCATCTCCATTCCTTTGTATTCACTCTTGTGCATGCATATGTTCATGAAGTCACTTGTAAAATTCACTAAAATTCCTACAAAACAACATAGAAAATTTCAAGTAAATTTTCACAAATTAATAAATGCACAAAAATGACCATTTTACCCTTATATGAAGATGAATATGTGACAATTTGAAAACAATTTGAATTTTGGTTTAAACAAGTTAAAACACCCAATATGATCATTTATTAATTTAAATAGATTAAATATGGTGGTAAAAATATGCACATTTACGTGCACATCATACACATACATACATACATATATATATATATATATCTACGCGTGTATGTGTGTAAATGAGTGTATGTATCCAGCCCCGTGTACGATGTCGAATGGTCTAAGAGCTGTTTATTGATAAAACGGTTTTCGGTCATTTTACCAATATTTGTCCGAAGAAGATATTTTTGTAAATACTTATTCGAAATACGATCACCGTTATTTATTTTGGTTTAGAACATCACATTGGCGTTATAAAACCTTATCTTTGAAAAATCTTAAATTAAATCACATTTTTCTAAGTAATGAATTTATGGTTTGTTATAGACTTTCCTCTTTAAAAAAAATTCATCCTTGAAATTAAAGATGAGAAGAAGATAACTCAAAATATATGATGAAACATATACAAAGCTATGATAAGTGACTATACCACAGGCGGTGAGTACACTATCTCGATACAATATATACAATTTATACATCTATCCTAAACACTAGATATGCCTTCTTCATCCTGTCCTCTGTTTCCCATGTACAGTCATTAGCATCACCACTCCATTGAACTTTAACTAGTTGCACTACCTTTCTCCTTAATCACTTCTCATCACGATCTACGATTTTATCAGGTTGTATGATAACTTGTTAAATTAGGCTCTACTTCTAAATCCTCTTGGGCAGCTGTCTCTATGATTTTTTCGGATCATACACATACTTACGTAAATGAGATATGCGAAACATATTGTGTAAACCTGACAACCTCACTGGTAGTTCTACTCGATGGACTAATGGACCAATCCACTGTAGAATGGTAAAATGTTCAATATATTGAGGAGCTAGCTTGCCAGTTCTTCCAAATCTCACTACTCCCCTCATCGGAGAGATCTTTAGAAATACTGTCTCCAATTGAGAATTCTAAATTTCTACGCCTTTAATCGGCATAACTCTTTTATTTACCTTGTGCTTCTTTCAGTTTCTTTCTGATCATGTCCACTTTCTATGAAGCTTCTCGGATTATATTAAGACCAAGTACTAACTGATATCCGGTTTAGATCCAACATGCTGGGGATCTACATGGGCGACCATACAAGGCTTCATAAGGTGTCATATCAATATTGGTCAGATAGTTGTTATTATAAGAGAACTCTACCAAATGAAGGTGGCTTTCCCATGAACCTCCAAAGTCTAATACACATGCTCTCAAAAGATCCTCCAATACCCTATTTACACTTTCAGTTTGCCCATAAGTCTGGAGATGATATGCGGTGCTTATATCCAGCATTGTTCCCAAAGCTGTCTGTAAGGCGTTCCAGAACTAACCGGTAAAGATTGGATCTCAATCGCTTACGATGTTGGTTGGAACTCCATGTAATTGAGTAGTATCCCTCATATATACCTCTTCTAAGCTTGAGGTTGTTCTTGTGGGCTTTACTACGATGAAGTCTGCGCTTTTAGTCAATCTATCAATGATAACCCATAAACCTTCATTCCCCTTCCTTGACCAAGGCAAGCCATTGATGAAATCCATGGATATTTGATCCCATTTCCACTTTGGAATCTCGAGTGGTTGGAGTAGTCCAGTAACCTTTTTCTAATCACTCTTGATCTGCTGAAAATTTGCACATCTACTCAAATGGATGGAAATGTCTCTCTTTATACCACTCACTAGAAAGTCTTTTTCACATCTTTATACATTTTGGTAACTCCAGGATGTATTGCAAGTGAAGAATTATGACATTCGATTAAAGTTTCCTATCTAATCCCATCAACATTTGGAACATATATCCTTTCATTCATTCTTAGAATTCCTTGCTTATCCACTTTGAATCCTATCCATCTTCCTGGTATCACATTCTCCTCTACTTTCCTGGCTATCCTTGCAATAATTGGATCCTTGAGCTGATTCTCCTTTATATGACAAATCAATGTTGGACGCACCACTAAATGAGCTATGATGGCATGCTTTCTGTTTAGCACATCTGCCATAACATTGGCTTTTCCTGATGCGAGGAATTCTAGCCAACGTTGTTGCCTCATATTCAAGTCCTTCTAAGTGAAAAGATATTCAAAGATTTGTGGTCCGTGAAGAGATCAAACTTTTCGCCTATTTAAAGGAATATTATTTACCAAGGTAAATTAAAGTTTATTAAAATAAACCCTAAAGAATTTTTACCCAGGAAATAATGTATCCACATTTTTAATGCAAACACCACGGCTAATAGCTCTAGGTCATGTGTCGCATAAGTCCTTTCATGGATCTTTAGCTGTCTGCTCGCATATGCGATAACCTTTCCATGCTGCATCAGAATTGCACCTACTCCTTCCCCACATGCATCAGTATAGACGGTTAAACCACCAGTTTCATCAGCTATAGCTAATGTGGGAGTAGTAGTTAACCTCTTCTTGAGTTCCTAAAATGCTTCTTCACATTTATGCGTCCACTCAAACTTAGCATCCTTCATTGTCAGCTTTGTTAAGTGAGAGGAAATTTTGGAGAAGTCTTGAATAACCTCCGGTAATATCCGGCTAATCCCAAGAAGCTACGGATGTTCTTCGGAGTTTGTGGTTGTCTCCAATCTTGTATGGCTTAGATTTTTCCTGGGTCTACTGAAATTCCATAGCTGGACATAATATGTCCCAAGAATCTTACCTCTTTTTTCCAGAAATGGCATTTTAAATTTTTTGCTTTTAGCACATTCCTTCTCAATATCTCCGACACAATCTCAAAATGCCTTTTGTGCTCTTCTTCAGTCTTTGAATATATGAGAATATCATCAATAAAGACCAACATGAATTTTTGAGTATGTCTCTCAATGCTCTATTCATAAGGTCCATGAAATAGGCGGGTGCATTGGTTGACCCAAATGGCATAACCAACCATTCATAGAAACTATCTGGCCCTCGGAATGCAGTCAAGGGGATGCAATCTTCTACTATTCTCAATTGATGGAATCTGGTAGCTAGTTCCATTTTTGAGAATATTCGAGCACCATGTAATTGATCAAACAAGTCATCTATGCGAGGTATAGGACACTTGTTTTCAATCATTTTCTTATTTAGATCTCAGTAGTCTATACACGGTCTAAGGGAGCCATCAGACTTTGCCACAAAAAAAATAGATGTGCCCCAACTTGAGCGACTTGGTCTAATTAGCCCCTTTTTTAATAATTCATCAGTTTGTTTTGCCAACTCAATCTTTTCTTTTGGAACCATCCAACGAATAGGGTGAATAACGGGTCCGACATTAGGGATTAAGTCAATACGAAATTCAATTTCCCGATGCGGGGGCAAACTTTTAACTTCCTCGAAAACATCTTGAAATTCTTTAACAATCGATATCCTTTCCAAGTTCACTTGAGATGAATCTAACGCATACATGAAGCCGTCTCTTACTATACTAGGTCCTTCACACATTATTTTGTCTTACACCCTTCCGGTCACAGCTTTTAATATAATAATTTGATTGTTACAGTCTAGAATAGCTCTATACTTGGATAGCTAATCCATTCCGAGTAAAATATCAAACCCAATGAAATCAAGCACAAATAGGTCGCATAAGAATTGGTGGGTTTGGTAGGTAACTTGTATATTTACACAGATCATACAAAGATTGGTCGTACCGCTTACGGGATTAGATATGCAGACATGGGTTTCTAATATTTCTGGGGTAAGGATTATTTCTATTTTCTAGGACTACCACCGGATTCATTTTATCTAATACTTCATATCGAAAACCCATATCTAATAGGTTTATAAAAGTTCCCTTCATGTGTGCAGTCATTCGGTCCTGATATTGCTTTTTCATTCCTGCAAAGAACATCTCATTCTTCTTTAAGGGCATGTCTATTAGTCTTGGCCCAAAACAAGATAACTCAGTAAACTTTTTTTAGTATTCCTCCACAAACATATCTTCTTGTTTCAAGTCCATAAAATTTCTATAAAGAAGGAATTTTCCGGTTGCAGGTATATACTGCTCTTTGAACATTTCTTTAAATCTAGTTCATGAGAAATTGTCTTCAAAATCATTCAAAGTGATGGATTCCTACCATGCTAGAGCTCTTTCCTGCAATTGCCAGGAAGTTAGGAACCTCTTTTGATCATCCTCTATGTTCAATCCTTTGAATATCCTTTAACACGAGCGGAGCCATGCTTGCACTTCAACAATAGACTCGGTTCCTTGGAATAGTTTTCCTCCCAAGCTAGTGTAATTCTTGCAAAGAGTGGCAAAGTTAATTTGAGATTGCACAGGGGTTACCACTTTTTCAATTACCGTAGCATTTGATCGACCATTGGTGGTCGTAGTGTTGCTACCTCCCCTTCATCCGCTTCTATTACTTATCTCCTACTATCTGCATATAGTAAGGAAACATCTTTAGAATTATAGATGAAATTATCTTAAGTAATGGGTATTAATCATAAATGACATGGATGGATTTATTTGGATAAAATAACAAATACGCTCTCTCGTTGACTAAACTCATTCTAGGGTATTACTAACCATGTCTCTAATGAGTTGACCCCATCAAGTTTTAGGTGTTCGCTCAACCTAAGTTCTAATACTGACTGTAACGATCTGCCTTTTCGACGCTCGAAGATCGACACTAATACATCCTCGGTATTCACGTGCGGCAAATTCAAGTGCCGGAGAGGTAGATAATCAGGGGTTTTTAAAAGAAATAAAGATAGAAAGAATAACAACAGAATCTCACATTTTCATTAATTATACATATAGAAAGTACATACAATCACTCCAAGTGATTCATTGGAGTTACGATAAGTACTAACCCGGCCAGGGATAGTTATAACTGCCTATCCTTATAGAGGGTAGATACTAAATACATACTACACGATACACCAGAAATTTGAAATAGATCACTATTGACAAAAGGACCTTCCAGTCTTCATGCTCCGTGCTCCTTCTAAAATGCTCCAAGTTACCTGACTACTTGGCTACCAAAAAAAATAGGGCACTCAGAGTTTAAGGAAAAGGAAAATAAACTCCAGGTCGGTCATGTGACTAGTGTGAGAAACTCAAATTACGAAATTTGGAAAATAAAAGGGTACCTCATAAGACCACACCGCACATAAACACGGAACAGGTTTTTACCTTATGATAACCAGATCATTTCTATGTAAAATCTAGTGATATTATTTTTAATGACATTCTTTGAAAACTTTTCAAATAAACATATTCAAATAGCCGAAATTGTTACATTGGTTAAATTTGACGGCATAAGAGGTTTACAACTAAAACCGAAGGCGCTCATTGGAGATTTGGATTTCTAATGAATAGCGAGGTAAGGGACTACCTCTCGTACAGTACATTTCTTGAGGAATGTACCGAGGATCGACATCTTCAAAACCTCTATGAATTAAGACCGGCCTACCCGAGACCAACAGATGATTTGGATAGCACCGAATATGATATCACCCCGGCGTTACCAACCTATCTAAGATCCCATAGCATACACCACATAATTTAAACCCGACATCATAGTGGGTGGAAATAAATAGAACTACAAAGGTGATATCATAACCTAATGTTTTCGAACCACTTAGCCTTAAAGCAACCCCTGTTTCATAATTCCCCAAGTGTGAGGCTAGAGGTAGCATTTACCTTTCTTAGAATATTTTTACTTAAAATGCCACATTGCCATTTCCAACAACACACTATTGATTTCAACAGAAGTACAACCTCTAAGCTTGTACGTCTCAAAGAAGGGTGTTAAGTATAAGAGGGGTTACCTCCTACACCAGCAACAGATATACATTTGTAGAGATCTTTGCATTGTGATCTTAGAAATGCAATGTCAAACATCCATCCATGCAAGTTGTCCAAGAATAGGACAAGTCGAAGGCACTATCCTATCACATCCTGTTAGGCGTTACCCCTAGGATTAGTAGCAAGTAGTCCTTGCGTACGAAGATCCTAGACTGAAGGGACCGCTGCTATTTATTTATCACGGGAGCTACTCCGAAATTATCAACAAGAAATCCTTCCATTATGAAGATCCCCACCTTCAACTTCATTGTCTTTAACATGTCTTCACTTTCGAACTCGTATTGGTTCAAAGTGGTTTTTGGATAGGAATCGTCCAAATCCGACCCTGGTTTCTCCGAAACAATTATCGATAATAAGATATTAAGTAGGTAGGTGCTTATCATTTGATTAATTACTTTCTCTTTATCAAAATAAATATCTTCTAGATATATATATATATATATATAACATTTTTTTGGTATATACAGAATCGTTAAACCTCTCTTTAACTTGGGAAATACCAAATCAAAATCATTTCTCATAAATCATAATGCAAAATCTTTTTGAGTAAAAAGGGTTGATAGAAATTATACTAATTCTACTCAACATCAATTTCCATATTCAACCTTTACTATCCGTCGAATAACGGTGAAATCACCTTTTAAATTCACGTAGATAGTTCGGGTTCCCTCCTCGGAATCTAATACCAAGTATAAGTAGAGTATTTCTATACAATCCAAGTTGTATTAAATTTTGAAAAATTAAATCTTTTATACTCGTCTCTTTTCCGACATTTTGACCTTATATATTCCTCGCCCAGGAAAGATGCCAGATGAGCCAAGGCACTGGTTGCTACTAAACATCTCCTTAGTTTAAGAACCTCACATCCGGATCTTACAAATAGAAAAATTCAATCTACTCATCGGCTTTCAAAGCACATTAATGGTATTATACACACACGCACACATTCCATTTATACATTGCATTACCTATACACATACTGACAATGTTGACCGATGATATGAGTATCTCTAGCAGTACTATATTATTATTATTACCTATTTATATTGTATTCGTATATTATTGATTCTTGAATTAGATAGGTCTGACCCGTGTGTTATTTACATAATACCTAAATCAGTCCAAGACCTAGGTTATATTATTTGGCATAGAGGAGATTAGTTATTCAGTGTTGTAGTTCATTGATTTATATTGTATTGACTCATGTATGTATATGACCTAGTGATGTATATCACATTTTGCATATTGCCGTAATATATGTTATCGTTGTGATTGACTCTTTGATCTCTGATATTTATAGTATATGGTGTATTGTTCTGTCCTTGAAGCACACATGTTTATTCCTTTGTACCGATACTGTGTATGTATAAATGAGTTATTTATTTGATATTTAATACATACCAGTATCAGTCCAAGGGAATATTCATGTGTGTAACCTTATATAGCCTTATTCTTCTTATCATCTGATAGTATTAATCTATAATACTCTTGGATAGTATGGGTATAGAGGTAGGGTTTTCACACTTGGACTGCTGCGACTATTGTAGGATCCATGGTAATGCCCAGCTCAGAAACAACGTGACGCAAAAATTTCACTTCCCTTCTCCAGAAGTGACACTTCGCACTCAATTTGTGCTTTCTCAACACCTGAAGCACAATTCACAAATTTGTCATGTGTTCTTCCTCTGTCCGTTAGTATACAAGAATATCATTGATGAACACAAGCATGAATTTATTTAGCTGACTTATGAGAAAATGGTTCATGAGATCAATAAAGTCGGCGCATTGTTAGCCCGAACGGCATAACCAACCACTCATAAAATCCAAATGGCGTATAAATGCTGTAATCGGCACACTCTCATTCGCTTCTCTCAGTTGGTGAAATCCCATTGCAAGATCCAACTGGGATAATACTCTAGCACCATAAAGATGATCGAACAAGTCATCAATGCATGGGAGTGAATACTTGTTCTTCTTCGTCACTTTATTTAGCTCTTGGTAATCAGCATACAATCAAAAGAAACCATCCATCTTTGTGGAAAATACTATAAGTACTCCCCACTCATATATACTTCTGCAAATGAACCTTTATCGTAATAGGTCATTCACTTGCACCTCGAGCTCCCCCCGCTCTCTAGAGGTACCATCCTCCTCAACGACATGATTATCAGTTTGGAATCTTTAACTAAATCAATAGAAACTCGATCTATTGTTATAGTGAAAGTCCGATCACCTCCTCAAATATGTCCTGATACTCCCTAGAAATAGGCACTAAAGACAACCCATCATGTGGGATATTGAGGGAATATAGAAAACTAATCATCACATCATCATCTGGTAAGCGCCTAACTCTACTATCTGCCTATCATCTATTCCTATCATCACCAATGACTTCTCACAATCCACCACTACTCTGTACTATGAAGCCAATCCATCCTTAGAACAATACCAAACCCAATGAAACCCAAAACAAAGAAATCATAATCAAAAGAACATCTATGACTCAATAAGACCAAACCACAACAAACCATACACAGGCTAGTGGAGCCTGCAATAGGGTTCATCACAATCAAAGGTCGATCAACAATTTCGGGACTCAATCCTAATCTGTATACCAAGTCACTAGATATGAAGGAATGTGATGTCCCCATATCAAATAAAACTCATACAAGAAAATCATAAATGAAAAGTATACCTTAAATAACAATGTCTTTCTCCTTCTCATTTGCCAATGGAGCATTCGACGAAGTTGCAATGACATGGATAGCATATGCTTTCACCATCTACTTTTGCTTCAATGGCTTTGGACAATACTTATGAATGTGCTCAAGCTTGTTGCATTTGTAGCATTTCTTCCCCTTATCTTTGCAGTCTCTTCTATAGTGACCCTTCTCTAAGCAATTATAGCAAGCCAGAGTTGGTTTGCCCTTCTTTTGGCCACCTTTGTTCTGAAACTGCTTCCTCTTATTGTTCCACTTCTTCTTGCCTCCCCCGCCAATTACGACTTTGGCTCTTCTATAGGAACAATAGCTTTTGGCCTCAGATAAAGACTATCATGCCTCAGAGCCTTCTCTACTATCATTTCAAAAGTCTCATCAATATGGCTCTTGAGAGAAGTACACAAATTTAAGTAATTTCTCTCCTAATTATTCGTCCAAGCCGATGATGAAATTCTCGTTCTTCTTTAATGGAGTATCGATGAAGGACATCCCATATTTTGATACGGCATTGAACTCAGCAACATACTCAAAGACAGTCATATCTCCTTGCTTTAAATCCGCAAACTAACGGAATAAGGCCAACTTCTGAACTACCAGTATAACCTCTCTTCGAATCTAGCCTTGAACTGGTCCCATGTGAACTGGCCCTTGGGAGTAGTGGCCTTCACAACATTCCACCTATTCATGGCTTTCCCTTGAAGCTATCGGGAAGCCAGTCGCCTCTTCATAGCATCGTTCAGCTCTAAGTCATCGAAGATCTTCTTGCATGTATTAAGCCAATCAGGTACCTTCATCACCCACTCCGTTCCTTAGAATGGTTTGCCACTATGACTAGCAAAGTCTTTGTTTGGCTTAGCAAAATCGGCTCTAGGCGCCTGCACCAGAGAATTGCCATTAGCAACAACATTTGGAGCAGCTATCTGAGCATTTTGTAGCATGTTTTGCTTTATAGTATTGAACATGATCTACAAATCAGGATTAGTAGCTCCTGAGCTAGCTCCTTCTTCGACTCCAGAGATAGAGTTCCTAGTGGCATTCCTTGTTTGACAACTAATCTTTCAGTTTATAATAAGGACTATCGGTCTCTCTATAAGGAATCCCACTTAAGTAGTAATCGTATGTGCAGTGTGACTTACATACCGTATACTACTGTATAGTTTTAAAAACCAAAGTATAACAAGTACACTCTCCTATATATTTCTCGATCCATTCTAAGTCGATAGCTTCTTCCTTATCTCTAATGGATCCAAGTATCAACTTAGGTTGTCTATGCAACTTATTCTCTAATATCAAATGTGGCGACCGATCTACACCACCGATGCTCAATATACTCGTAAGTGCACTATAGTGGTGCCCGATTGATGCAGGGCGACCGTTAGGGTTGTAAAATATAGTAAATCGATCATAGAACCTGTCTTATATCTCACATCATATCAAATAAAATATAATAATAAACATCTCAAATATAGAATAGACGAGACATTAATACTAAATGAATCACATAAATCAAAGCATAGAGATCCATATAGTGAACAACATAAGTGGTAGAGTTATACATCAAATAATAACTCATAAATAAACCGTCTTTAGATAATAAAAGCACTAGCAAGCTCCATAGTGGTGTGCAGCGGAATAGCAATTAAGTAAATGTAGTAATATGAGAATGTTATCTCCGACTCGTCCTTTGTCCAGCTCAATGTGGTCACCAGACCTGATATTCCTAATCTACTCATTTAAGAGTACCCAGAGTAATAGGAAGCAAAGCATAAAACTTCGAGTCAGACAACAGTCTGGTGTGAGCGATAGTAAACCTTGAAATACTAATAAATCACAATAACGGGACAAACAGTATGAAAAATCATACCGGACCTGTCCCTGCATCCATAGAGTTAGCACATACACAAGATGTACATTACTGTATATCATAGTCATCATGGGTGTACTACACATCAAAGTACTAAGGAGTGTCCAAATATATACATCAATAATATCAACATCATGTGACATCCCTAGGGTGATAAACAATCAAACAGACATAACATTTGTAACATTCACCTACTTGAAGGCCCAAAACTAACGGCTATGGATGCTGCAGTCATCCATAGTTATTAATCCTCAGCGACCAAATACGGCGGCATTAGATACATTGATACACAAAAACATAAGAATATAGGAAAAATTTTAAACAGCAAACAAATTCCACATTCCATTTCAAAATATTCAAATTGATTACATAATCCCACTTCGCGGATCACGTTCAGATAACATATAATTATTACAAAATACGCCAAGAGCGACATATGAAGATGCCTCCTTGGTTGATTAGAGTATATAGATATGCAAGAAAACAATTTGCCTTTACAAACAAAACACACAGCGAAAATAAAAGAACTCTAATAACAAACTTGCCCCCTGCACGTCCTCGGAAGTTTTATTCATCTAAAAGAACACCTAGAAACCTTAACTCTCAACCTACTCAAAATCAATTGAGTACCCGAGAGTTTAAGGGGAAAACAAAAACTTCGAGTTAGACATAAAGCCTGGTATGAATAGTAATTTACCATCTCAAACCTTTTAGATATCTAGTGAGACCACACCGCTTAGCAGAACGGGTTTTCCCCTCACTAGTATCCTAAAACATTTATAAAACCATATACTGTGCTCCTGCATCCACAATGGTTAAAACATAGTATTTCAAAAACTTTATGGTGATATGAAAAACAAGTAAATCAAATCTGGATTATCCATCCCCTTTAATTCTGAGTCTCTGACTATCTGTCTCAATTATAGTTTCTAGGATTACTATTAACCTGTTAAATGTTTATGGACTATCTATCCAATATCATAGTTTTCATAGGGTCACTAAGAACCTATTAGTAACTCCAATATCTTTCTTCTAATCCTAGTTTTTATGGACTAACTAGGAACCTATTGACTGACTGTCAATATCTTAATCTGGATATAGTCTTCATAGGCCAACTACAAACCTACTGGGCCCTGCCAGTATCAAATCATAGTTTTCATTAGCTGACTATGAACCTATTGGCCCCTGCCAATATCATACAGTTTTCATGGGCTTACTGTAAACCTATTGGCCCCTGCCAATATCGTTAATTAAGATTTTATCATTTGTTAAGTTATATTCACTACTGGGTCAACTTAACTGGTTATTCTGCCCTTTCCCCAAAATACAGTTATGGTTAATAACAATGTGAATAACATTTCCAAAACCATTATTGATGCCATGGGTTTTCCTTTAAAAATGAGAATGAGTTATTTGTTTTGAAGCTTTAAAACATCACTTTCAAAACCACTAGATGTCCTTCTCGAAAGTATAGAAAACCACTTTTCAAAACTCTAAGTATATACCTTTCGAAACCAATAATACCTTTCGATGCTATCAAGAAAACATTCTTTAAAACCTAGCTTCGAAACAAATAAAGTACCCTTTCGAAAGCATTGGGTTTACTCTTTAGAGACATTATTTGGGTCAAAATGGTTATATATTCGAAACCAACTAAAATTAATCTAGGGAAAATTTGATGGTGTCGGAACCCTCTAGTTCGAAAGCAAAGACCTTTAAAATTAAAACTTCGGAGGACAGGGTCAAAACCTCCTTTCGACTCCAATACCTTCGAAAACCTCAACCCCTTTCGAAAGCAATTAGGAAGCGCTTAGCCTAGATAAAAGCAAGGATAACCTTTCGATGGCATTGATGACTTCAATACTTTGGAAGGAAAAAGGCGGCTAGGTTTCGACTAGGTCGGAACAAACCCTTTCGAAAGCTCTTATTTTAATGAAAAAGGCACCCCCATCGAAATCTAGTACTGTAACATAATGTGGCAACCTTCTTTGAAAGCTGTTTATAAAACCCTTTCGAAAGCATATGTTTCGACTATGTCGAAGGCTTTAAGTAAAACAAGGCAAGACTTTAACTTTTGAAAACAAAGCAGGGTTTCAACCCCATCGGAAGCTTACCCTTCGACACCAAGGCTTCCGCCATCCTTCCAATCCACTGCGCACCACTAGGTGATACCTTGTGTATTGGTTTCGACTGCGATGCTTTCAACTAGGTAGGTTTCGACTAGGATGAGGCAGAATCAATGAAGTCGAAAGGGCTACTAATTGAGGTGGAACACCTTTTTCTAAATTAAAGGCTGAAATGTTGCTTCTTTTAGTAATTTCTTTATATTAACTTGCCTATTTGTAAACCATTGATTGGCTGCCACAAAACTTTTAAAATACTTTACAATTAAAACTGCTGCACTAATATCAGATCTAAACCATAAAATGTAATGTTTAAGCCCTTCCATATAGCAAAAGTAATATTTGCAGAAAAGTCTCTCTTTTAAAATAATTTATTTTCCCTAGTAAATCAATTGAGAAAAATCCTCAAAAATCACAAAAATTCAATTTCTTCATGTAATTAAACATAATAAAATTTCAAACCCAATTTCTACATGAAATTCTCGAAATAAATTTTTAAACCCAATTATATCATGTTTTTCATTAAAGATTCATAATAAAATTTCCATAACTTGGAAAATTCTGAAAATTAAAACTTATCTCCAAAATAATGTTTTACTTAACATAAAAATTTTCCATAACATTTTAAAATCAATAACCCTTGGTTTTCCCTTAAAACCGAGCAAATTCATATGAATTAAAATAATTCGATTATAACATAATTCAAGCATATCATCATCCATATCATTATAAAAACAAATTTAAACATAAATCCGAAAACACATAATCATAGAATAAAATAGAGATGGTATAAAATTATTATCCACCTTAGATTTGATAAGGAAATTAAGATTTGTTGTAGATTAATCCTTCCTAGCTTTGATCCTTAAGTTTTGATTGAATTTTCCTCTTTTCCTCTTTGTTAATGGCCGACTATATTTTTATTTTCTTATTAGCGTTTGTGATGGTGAGAAATGAAACGTGAATAGACAAAAATGAGAAATGTATAGCCGTGTAAAATAAAATGGCTATTTAACAATATGCCCATGTGTAATTTAATTATCTTATAAACCAATTTAAAGCCCATTAAATATTTATTACTAAGCAAGGCCCATGTTATAATTTATTCAAATCTCAATCCCCTTATCATCATTATTCTATTTAATTTATCTAATTAAATTTCTCTAAATAATATTATCAAAAATTAGGGATGTTACAATACCCATATTATTCGATATTAGGGATGTAACAACTTGATATTTCGAGAAGCTATAAATTTTAAATTTATTGTATAATCATTGATAATAGAGATTAATTAATAAGAAATATGATGAAACAACTTCTAAAAATATGTTTTATGATTTTAGTAAGGAGTAATCAAGTGGTAGACTAAATTGGTGAAGTATAATAATTTTGAAAGTAGTTTAAGTGAAGAAAACATTATTAATAAAGTGATTAAGAAGCAAACAAGAAATAAATTGAAATGAAATTGGTAACACAAACACTTGTCCCAAGTCCATTTATGCATACTCTTTAACTATCAAGAGTATTCTAGTACTTTGCTTCATCGCTTATCATCTACAAACCTTTCTTCTTCTCTATTTTCGTTTTCAGCATGAAACCCTAAAATGGCATCTTTTCCGAAATTCTTTAAAAATCAAATAAATATCAAAAAATTACGAAACTTTAAATAGAGCTTTTCAACACTTATTTACATCATTACAAGTTGTCAAAGTTCAATTTTGATCAAGTTTGGATGGTGAAAGAATTGACAGATTGAGATATATTTTTTGGTTTATAAGTAATGGAAAAGATGCTTGTTCAAAGAGTGATTTTGTGTATCAAATCAAATTATTTTGGCTTCAAATTTTTCTGGTAAGTTCCATAGACTCTTATCTTCGTTTAGCATGAATATTTTTTGTTTATATGGTTGCAAAAATAATTGGTGATAACATTTGTTAATATCGTTGTGTTTTGATGAATTCCATGAATTTAAACCCTCTTCACTATAAAATTCGTATTTAATTCATACGAAGTGTAAAAATTTCCAAATTTTGATATGTTGTCCTGACATATTCCAGCACCTATGTTCAAATTTCATGAATTTTCATTTAGTTTTGATGTGTTAAATATTGTGATTTGCGCAAGATTTTCCTGTGCAATTTGGGCAGAAAATGCCTGTTGGTTTTTAATTCGTATTAAAATGTATAAAATTCTAAAAATTCCAAAATTTGGTTATGTTGTTTCCAACTCAATTTCTAGCAATTGATAAAAATTTCGTTTAAAATACTATGATTGTTGCCCTAAACAGTTGATTTACAGAGGCGGAAATTATGTTTTGTTGCTGCAAATTATTTACAAAAGTTCAACGACATTAATTAGTTTCCATGTTGAATGATCCTACTCTCTACCCATGATAAAGTCTATTTAATCTCTGAAACTGGTTTTGCTTTATTTTAATACTCTTGTGTTAAAATTTGAAAGATGGATGATTTTGGGAAAATATTTAAATGGAATAATTTTGAAGATTTTGTGAATTAAAATTGTTTAGTAAATGACGAGTTTTGAAATTTTATTACAAATTTGAATACCATTAATTATAAAATTTTACAGTGATCTATGAACTCACAGCTAGAAATAGCCTAACTCAGGGTTTTTTTATCGACAATCCTTTGGTCAGACCGAGGATTGATTGCAGGTTTAGCTGATATACTTTTGGGTACGAGATGATGGATGGACAGAGTCAACAGTTTTATATATTCTTTTGTATTTGAAATTGATAAAGTTAAATTGGCTTAGAATGTATAAAATAAATTTGGATACTGTATGAAGTATCAAATGTGTAATATACATTATTTGCTTTCGTTAGAATGCAATATGATCTATTTATATGTGATGATGTTATTTTTGCATTGTTTTATCCTAGAAACATCCACAACATCTCATTCTCTGTGTTACTCGATAGTATTACACAGTAATACTCTTAGGTAATACGGGTATAGAGGCAGGGTGTTACAACATCCATCATCCATCCTCACATTCACTCACTTAGTGTGTTGGATACGTGACAACTCGTCCAACCCATCATGGTCAAAGACTACTCAACGTCCTGGTTCCTCGGTACTCGAATCCATGCCACTCAGTAGGTCAGGAACTAGATTGCCCGTCATGGCTGATCCAGGGTATAGATCCTTCATCATACATATCTGCACCCATCATGGTATAAATAGGTACCTCCTGTTACTCTTGCTTTACAAGTACTCTTTGAATCCTCGAGCATCAATGATCCCTTTGCATACATCATCCATATCAGAGCTCATCCTGGGACTGATCTTACGACTTCCGTCATGAAGTCACCGCGACATGGATGATCCTTTATAGTCATCATTGTTTGATGTGTGTTTAATGATAACAAAATATATATCGAATTATAGATGTGTTTGCAGATTATACACACAGGAATAAATATTCATTTTGAGTACGAATACTATTGCACAGAATTTAACAGATTCAAAACAGTATTTTATTCAAAATAATATTTTATTCAGTACAATGTTTTCAGTTCATACACTGATTTCACTACAGTACACTGATCTCCTATTTACAGTTCACTCTCACTCATACATTTCATATTTACATTTCTGTCCTCACTACATCACTCAGTCTTCTGCATCTGCATTGTCCAGCTCCAGAATTTGTCCTGTCTCCCGTGTACCTATATAATTAATAACTACAGCAGTAATCTGAAAAGAAACAAATTTTAATTTGAAAAAATCAAGAATTTGTTTTTATAACTGTCTCAGATATATGGGTTATCGTCATCATCTTTGATTGTGTAATATCTGTGCATATCAGTATTTATTTCAGGGACAAGTAATTACGAGTGGCTGTAGTACACACGTATACACGTGTGCACTGCCTCGCCAACTCGAGTGCACAAGGTCAAATCAAAATCAGTTTCAACACAAGTGCAAATGGCCTCGACCAAAGTTCAAAACATGGCAACTGCAACAATATGGCAATACAAATGAATCAGACTACACAAATATCACAAAGTAAGTCTAACAGCTAAAGTTCAAATGACTCAAGTGAAGGTCCAAGACCACAGACCAGAGTTCAAGTAATTTCAGAAGATACAACATGAACCAATGATAACAGTGTACATCACCAGAATCAAGTGCACCAGTTCAAAATGCACAAGAGACTCAAAGTACAGAAAACATGAAAAAGGGTACAACTCAAGTCTGGTAACCACATCACAATTAAGTGCAGTGAAGTACAACAGTGAATCAGATAAAGACCAGACTACTGAATGCATCAGCATACAAGATCAACCAATGTACACAGGTCAGGGGTGAACTCAATAACAAAGCTATCAAGTACAACAGAATTATAAACAAGTCAGTATGAAAAGTCTGTATACATGAACAACAAGTACAAGTCAGGAAACAGATAATCAATACTTCAAAGTTCAAATGGGATACAACTGCAACCATGATCAGGTGAAGACCATATTCAAGTACAGACATACAGTAGCAACTGCAATATCAAATATGGAAGTACACATGCCCAGTCACAATAGTAATACAAAAATGTACAAAGGCTACAGAGACCAGAGCATAAGGTGGACAAGCATTGTCAAAACAGTGGACTATCTACAAGTCAATGAAGTAGTGCAAGATGTACAACTCATGACTGGAAACGACCAAGTGAAACATCAATGCACATATATGTAGACTACACTGACAAGTGCACAGCTACAAGTAACCATATGAATAATGCAACTACAGGTATACAACAGGAATGAAACATCACTGATACACTATCCAAGTTCAACATCACAATGTCAAGAGCAACAGAGCTACAAAGAAACAAAACTGCAGACCGAAGTCAATTTCTCAAGTAGTTTGACAAAGAACAGAATTCACAGTATAGTCGAAATCATGGGACAACAAGTCAGTGAAGATCAAAGTCATGGTACTAGTGCAAAAACATCAAAGCCATGAACAAAGAAACAGTCAGAAGGTCAGAGAAGAAAAAGTCAGCGAAGTGGTGAAAAGGTTATTACAAAAATAAATTGAATTGAAACAGTAAGAATTAAAATTAGGAAAGTATCAGGTTCGACTGTTTAAAATAAAAAGATCGAACGTTCAGAAATCGAAGCCGTGGATCAAAAGATATTTCCAAAAATATGAAAGTGTAAAAACAGAAAGAATCAACAACGTGGTGATCAAGGAATACAAATCAGATGCCTATATAAAGAGACCCAAAATCATCATCGACTGTGTGGTGAAGAGCAGAGAAACACAAACCCAATCATCACTGACTTAAAGCATTCAAGTTCAAATCGGAAAAGCAACAGAGTAGAAATCATACCGAAGTCAGAGATCAATAAAATCAGACTCGAGGCAAAGCGCATCAACGACGCCGCAATTCGTCAGAGTATCAGAGAATTCCAGAGTCACCACAAAGGGAATCGCAAGCCAGAGCTACAAAGATTGACAAAGCCGAAGCTCCAAATCGAAGTAGGGTAAAACCCTAATTTCAGAGCTATAGAAAGTCGCCAAAATGAACAAGGGCAAAGCCCTAATTCATTCAAGCAAGCGTCGAAGTAGAGGAGCCAATTCGTCAGAGAATCGAAGAATCGCCGAAAGCCCCAATTATTGAGTCGCCATTTTTCTCTCAAGGGATCGGGCTAGTGAAAGGGATCGGGCCAGAACAACAAAGAGAAAGGGGATAATCATTTGTCACTAATATTTTTGGGCCGGTTCAATTTTCCTTTGGGCTTGGAGTATTTATCAATTAGGGTTTTAAGTTTTAATTCTTATTGGGCCGGGTTTAAATAATTTAGTCTAGGCTTAGTTTATTTGAGGGCAAAATTATTTTAAAATTGTCAATCTATATTTTGCCTTGGGTTTAAATCTGTATTTTGTTTTTCAGTTTGTATTCTCAAAGTCAAGTAAGGGTAAATCACCACCTAGGGTTTAGGTAGTGTCAGATTGTCTAGTTAGGGTTAGTTCAGTGAGCAGGCTGTGCGAGTTTACAAAGCTCTATAGGCGGAGCAGGGTGTGCGAGTCTGTAGGAGTGTTTGTAAGCGGGATACTGTTTAACCCTAATAGAAATCTGGGAATGCAGCAGTAGGCAGGGGTTTCCGAAGCTGGGTAAATTTTGTATGTGATTTACTTTTCTGCATATTTATTTATCTGCAGTTTGATTACGTGTTTAATTCGTTAAAATTTGCTATAACCCTATTCACCCCCCTCTAGGGTTAATCTAGATCCTACAAGTGGTATTAGAGCGAGGTAAATTTTTATTTAACTCTAGGGTCATGAATCCATCAAATAATGCTTTTTCTGAGGGGCAATCTATTGTTAGGCCACCAATGTTTAATGGGAATGATTATGCTTACTGGAAGGTTAGGATGAGTATTTATCTTAGTTCTGTTGATTATGATGTTTGGGATATTATTGAAACTGGCTATACACCTCCCACTATAACTATTGGTGATACTGAGATTCCTAAACCTAAGGAGAGATGGGATGCTAACGATGAGAAATTAAAAACTACAAATGCTAAAGCTATGAATGTTTTGATCTGTGCTCTTGATAAGACTGAATTTAATAGAATTTCTCATTGTAAAACAGCACAGGAAATTTGGCACACTTTGGAGGTGACACACGAAGGAACTTCTCAAATCAAAGAGTCTCGTCTAGCCCTATTCAGCAATGAATACGAGAACTTCGTGATGGACAAAGGCGAGAGCATAAAGGATATGTTTGACGCTTCTCAACCTTGGTGTATAATGCTAGAGCGCTTGGAAAGATATTCTCTGAGGTAGAGCTAGTGAGGAAGATTCTATGAGTCTTACCGATGAACTTTGAGGCAAAAGTCACGGCAATACAAGAATCAAAAGATTTAAGTAAACTGAGCATGGAGGATTTGATCGGAAATCTGATGACGTATGAGCTTGAGTTAAAAGCAAAGGAGGAACGCATCAATTCCGAATCAAAGAAAAAGACGATTGCCTTAAAGAGCAAAGAAGAGAGCTGTAAAGACCCGCAAATCCGTCTTCCGAAAACCCGACACTGCTACGTCCACTGTAGCAATTGCCGAACAATCGGATGGCGAAAACGCGAAACTTTAATATTTAAAAGAAGAGGAGGAAGAGAAGATAGAAGAAAAAGAGAAGAAGAACAACAAAACAACAACAGATACAGAACAGAGACAATATCAGAATCTCACATATCGCAGCGGAACAATATATAATAGATAAATGAATAATCTTTAAAACAAAGAATTTTATCAGTTTATACATACATCAGTCATCAGAGTCAATATACAACAATGGACAGTTATATAACTTGTCCTCATACAGAATACACAGCGGAATAAATACTATCAAATACAAATACTACGTCTCGTCATCCAGCTTGCTTCCAAAGCTCCAGAATATCCAGAATATCCTGATAATATAACTCTAGGCTGCCCGTGTGGAAATTGGTGGGCACCCAGAGTTTAGAAGGGAACAATAAACTCCGAGTCAGTCATGGTGACTGGTGTGAGATCGTAAAACAGTTATTCTTTATAACAACAAAATAATTTTTTTTTAAAGTCAATTCGCAATGCTTTTGGAAAATGAAACTATCATAAGACCTCCCACCACACACACAATGCAAACGCAGACTTGGAGGAGATTTCTTCTTATGTTAGTCAAAGATGCTTACTACGCAAAATCAAATCATTTTGGATATTATTATTAGTGCATAGTGGAAAACATTTCGAAAGTAGAATATAAATCTTAGCAAGCATAGGTACCATTATATTATGCCTGCTATAGCTGCCTCCTGAGGAGACAGGTTATACAATTGAAATCGTAAAGGCTCGTATTGTTTCTTTGGATTTCCAACAAATGGTCAGGCTAAGGAACTTCCTTTTCCACGATGGGTACGTCCCTGGAATAGACGACCCGAGAAATAACCTAACATTACGGTTAGATCTCTGCCAACACAAGGCCGGGTTACCTCTGCAAAAATAGGTAACTACTGACACGCGTATGCCATCCCCCGATCGTAACCGATCTTCCCGAGGATCCCCGATTTCAAACAAACCACATAGATAATAATGCAGCAACCACATAGGTTAAGTATCTAGGCTCCATACCATGATACCACCTCTATCCAGAAGGAATGACATACACTAAGGGGCGCTACTCCCTAGAACCTTGCTGCATCCTTCCTGTTTTGACCATTTCCGGGGTGTGAGGCTCGATGAAGTCTCGTCCACAAAGCTACGCTTTCTACAAAGCCCTGCTTCGGGTCAAACCAAAACGATCAACCTATGATCACAAAGATATAAGATCAAACAAATGATCATATCACAAATGATCAAACACTGATCATTTCACAGCAACACTTAGTATGCCACGTTACCAAATTGGGAATATATCGCTGATAAATTTCAACTACATAACCTCTGAGCTCGTACGTCTCAGAGAAGGGTGTTAAGATAAGAGAATAAATTCTCCGCCACCAACAGAAATGTATTTGAAAGAAATCAGCTTTATATCTCAAATTGTAACGTCAGACACACAATCCATACAAGTCTGTTCCGGGATCGAACAGAACCGAAGGCACTTCTCACGAAGCCCTTGCATATCCGGATAAATTTCTAATCACGTCTGGACTTCCCGTCACTAAGGGTGATAAAAACCTCTAAATCGGAGATCAGCCGATGTAGAGTAACTCGACGGTAATCCTTCCGTTTTCAAAAATATCCGGTCTTCAACACCGGTCTTCAAATGCGATTCATAACGACGTATCACATATTCGGAATGGGTTATACGACCCCATGGTCCTTTCCCGGCTAACCCGAATAGCGAGCGTTTATTCACAATAAGTGTGGCATTCAAATTCATCCAATTCACAACAAATACCATTCAAGGTAATTATTGATAGTCGGTTATTTAACTATCAATAAAGATGCGCAACATCATCAGATTCCAAATAATTTTCCAAATTATTTCATCTTCCAAAAATATCTTTACTAGATATAAAATTTCCACACTTAACCGTTTGAAAACAATTTCAAATCAATTTCCACATTTCATTTTATCTTTGAAGATAAAATCTCAAAACAGTTCATTTCATATTGGAAAAGCATTTCCATACTTATTTAAAAATAAGTAATTCACAAATCATTTATTTTCAACATTTGAAAATATTCGATATACTTAAAACAATAATAAGTATATATTCATTCTTTAAGGAAATCATAAATTTGACATCTATTTGAGTCAAAACGAATGTTGCGTAAAACATCGTTACGACGACTCAGAATCACTAGTATAGGGATTCGAAATTTTAGATAGATATATAAATCCCAATACTATATAAAACATTTCCTTTCGGAAATCATTTACTATAACAACAGTGTTATAGTCCACCATTTCCTTATTTTTTTCGAAACGTCTATTTCAACAATAAAAATGTTGAAATCTATGTATTCGATATCATAATACATTTTAAAACATCTTTAAAATGTTTAACTTATCACTTCTTCAAAAATAAATCCATTTATTTAATAATATATTCACTGTCCAAAATCGTGAATATAATTCGCTTAACCCAATTTCAATCATTTCTACACATTTTTATCTCAATAAAAATTCGCTATCCAAAATCGCGAATATATCTTCTTTAAAAATCTTCTATATTTAATTTCTCAAATTCAACTGATTTTGAATTTATAAACACGTTTATAAATTCTATTTCTATTTTAATAACAACTTCGACTTATAAATTTTCTTTTTATCAACTTCTATATTTTTACTTATCAAAATAAGTGATTTCGGATTTATAAACAACTTTTATAAATTCCAATTCTATTTATAAAAACTTCAATCCCAAATCAATTTCGATATTTATTTAGAAATTTATTTATCACTACTAAGCACATTCCTCATTCTTTCTCAAATTATTCAATATTCTGTTTTAAAATGGATTCTTCAAATCGAAATCATTTTACATTGATTTCCCAATTTATTTCAATTTACCAATTAAATTTCTAGTTGGATTTCCAACTTATCTTCTTTTAATAAATTTCTTTTTAAGGAAATAAATTCCAATCGTTTCTTTCAATCTATTTAAAAATCCAAATTCTTAAATTAAATTCTTCAAATCATAATCACTATTTTACGAAATCCATTTATTTAACATTTCCACTTGATTCTGGAATTAATTCGATAAGATTATAAAATTTTACTTTTTATACTTCAAAAATTCCTTTCTTCAAAATTTATTCAATTCCTAAAATTAATTCACTTAAAAATTTCTACTTCGATTTCAAAAATTCAATTTCATTTATTTTTGGAATCCAATGATATCAAACATCCATTCAGCTAAATTTTTAGCTTTCAATCAATTTCCAGACATCGATATGATCAATAACATCAATATAATCATTCACAGATTCATACCACAGTATAAATAAAATCAATCAATGTGAGGGGTCCAGTTGGATCCCTCCAACCTGTTTCCCTGCATCCAAAGATGTTAGCACAATACCAATTCCGCTCCAGTACGGAATTATCGCGGTATATAGGTTTTTATAAATCCGCTTACTAACGGCGCAATAGGGTCTCATCCGCTATACGAGGCGGGAAATCAACAATCCAATATATACATATGCCAATATGTATATATTGCTATATATATAGATATATCCTATCATATCTAATACCACATCCAAACAAATCAACCAAATCAATAACTGCAATTCAAAATTAAATCTGAGTGAGAAGATCTCACCTTTGCTTTTATTCGCAATCCATTTCCATTTCGTTTTGTTCCCTTTACGATTTCAAACTGTATAAACATTTATACGATTTATTAATATTCGAACCAGTCATCAAACAATAAATTTCCCATTCAATAAATTTAATTTGCCAGTGATTTAATTTTAAACCAATTTCTTTTTATAACTTCTATATTAAATCTAACAAATTTAATTGTTGATGATTTATTTTTAACAAACAAATATAATATTTTAAACTGATTCCCTTTTTAAAATTCTTCTTTTAAACTACATATATATTTTACATCTGCATATGTATACATTATTATTATTTCTGTCTATGTATCTTTTTAAATCAAAATATAAATTTTCTAAGACCTACAGCAAAAATCAATACTTCTAAAATCTCGTTAATGGGAAGAAAAAAATTTATATAACATTTAAAGTCTAGCAAAATAAATTTGAAATTACCTTACTGCAGAGTTCGACAACTAGCGAAGCCCTAAGCCTCTCGTCGCGATCTTCACGATACCCCACACGAGTCGCCCCATTGACCCCCTGCTCTGCCGTCGAATCCCCTGCCGCCTCGCCTTCGATTTCGCACAGCCACGCGACATCCAATCCCGCGATCGAACTCGCGCGCCGCCCCTATGTAAATCGCCATCTCGCGACCGACCTCCTTCGATCGAGATCCACTTGAGTCGCCCCTCCTTGCAGTCGCGGTTGATGACCATCGCGCGCCCGCGTTTCCAGGGGAACGAAACCCTATCGCCAGCTCAACGCCTCCATGCCCCATGCTGTCGCGCACGCCTCCCAGTCGCTCGCGTGCGAACGCGATTCTTGCCTTCCTCCAATAACGCGTCGCCTTGCTATTTCTTCAATTGATCGCGATTTGTATTGAGAGGAGATGTTTGGGGACCGGCCATTAAAGTTGTTTTGTTTTCGTTTGATTGCCGAGAAATTTGAAAGATGGAAGGGAAAGTATGGTACGGGAGAGACAATAAAGGGGCGGGTTGTACGAGTTGTTTGTGGGAGTTGAATAATATATTCTTTAAATTTTCTCGCTATAGACACCATCGCGTATATCCATCGTACAACCACACGTCAACTCCGAATGCCACGAAATTTGAAATCCGATAATAATACAATATTACGGACCCAATGGAACTGGTTTCGTCGAATTCCGAGACTGCGCCTCGGACGACTATTTTTAAATATCGATTCGAACGATATAAATTCCAGAACTGACCAAAACAGTCTGAAATTAAATTATGAAGTTTCTGTTATCTTCAGAATTATCAACACGAGTTTTATAAGCTTTCCAAATATTTTTCTCTAGCATTAAACTGAAGATTCAAAATTTTTACTCAGCATTAAATAGATTAAATTTTATAATTAAATCGTCAAATTCAAATTTATATCGAGGATTCAAATTAAATCACCGTTCAAATATTTAAAATAAATTAAATATTTCCAATTTAAAGAGCAAAGAAGAGAGCGACGATGAAGAAGAAGATCCAATTGAAGTGCTTGCAATGGCTGTCAATAATTTTAGAAGATGGTCGAAATTCAAGCCAAGCAAGAAGAAATCAAGTGGTAATAGGTCAAAAGACTCTGACAACTCTGAAAACGAATTAACCTGCTATAACTGCAATAAGCCTGGCCACTTCAAACAAAATTGTCCACTTCCCAAAATCAACAAAGGAAAGAAAAAGAAGAAGGCTTTCGCAGCGACTTGGGATGATGAGGAAGGAGAGGAAGTTTCAACTGATAGCTCAGAGAAGGCTAACTTGTGTCTTACGGCAAGATCAGATTCAGAAGCAAGCTCAGAGGAATCAAGATCAGATTCGGAAGCAAGCTCAGAGGAATCTAATGAGGTAAAGAACTATTCTTATAAAGAACTTGTTTATTTGTGCCTCGATCTTACTAAAACAGTTGAAGCTCTTGATTCTAAAAATGAAAAACTGAATCTGATAGAAAAAAACTCGTTCATGAAAATTTTAGGTTAGAAACTGAACTTGAAAAAATTCAAAACCTAGACTGTAAAAACTATAAAACTTTAGATTCAGAATTATCAAAACTAAAGAGTAGCTTGGAGAATCTTGAAAAAGAAAACCTGAATCTAAAGGAAACCATTGAAACTAGGAAAAAGGATTTTATAAACAGATGCACCTCACTTGTGTCTGAAAACACAACACTAAAAACCAAAGTCCAAGATCTTGAGAAATCACTGAGTAACTTTTCGAGAGGATAAAAATCGTTTAACATGTTATTAGGAAATCAACTTTTTGCTAACAACAGAAAAGGACTAGGCTTTGGAAAAACACAAGTTGATGATAGTGCTAAAGGAAAGAGTGTCTTTACTAGAAGTGAAATAATTGGACATCATGTTGAAAATTGTAGTCATAGGAACAAGAACACAAAATTTATACAAGTTTGGGTTCCTAAAAATTCTACAAACAAATTTCATGTCTATTGGAACAAGAATGAAAGGACAAAACAAGTTTGGGTTCCAAAAGGATTGTTTATTCACAATTATTCTACCACTAACAACCATGGACCTATAAAAACAAATAGGTCACATAAATCTTTAACCGTGTAGGTGTGGTGGCAGGCTAAGGAACAACATTAGTGTTATCTGGATTCTGGCTGTTCCAGATACACAACGGGTGATAAATCAATGTTCCTTAGCCTAATATAAAGGTGACAGATTCACTATGGGCAAACAACGAAAGATTATCGTACAAGTAAAACAGGTAGTTGTATTTATTTTCAAACGATAGATAACTGGTAAGAATCTGCACCATAATCTGAATTAAATCAGCCAATCATGATTGATGGTATTAATTCTGATTATTTTTATTAACCAATCATCTTTTAATAGAATTACTCGAGATAATTATGATGGTTGACAAATTCTGACTTACTATGATCTTATATGATTTATTCTTATCTATGACTGTGACTTATGCTTAAAAGCTGACCAACCATTTTTCTTGAATTTAATATGTTTGGTCAAATTATGATGTTGATTGGTTATTGAGTACTCATGTTATAAAAGTGTTTTTAGAAAATGTTGAAACTAATGAAACTTCACTGGTGAAAACTTCAAATTGTCCTGAGATAATAATGATGCTTTAACTATGATCCTATGAAAGGAATAAGCACTCGCTCTTCATTTGATAAAAATCTGTGTGCGTTGTGTTGTCACATTAGCTTTACTTCTGATTCTGTTGAAATGATTCTTAATAATGAAAGTTGGATTTGAGGGACGTAAAATTGAACTTAATTAATTTGAAAGAAGAAATATCGAGGGATAATCGGTTCACTTCTCTATCTTACTACTTTTAGACCCGATATTATGTTTTATGTGTGTTTGTGTACATGTTTTCAATCTAACCCTAAAGAATCACATTTGAAAGCCACTAAACGAATTTTGAGATATCTTTCACACACACACAAATTTGGGCTATGGTATCCTTCTTGTGAAAATTTTGATTTAGTTGGTTTTTCTGATGCTGATTATGCGGATTCATTGGTTGACAGGAAAAGTACTAGTGGAACATGTTTCATGCTAGGACATTCATTAGTTTCATGGTCTAGTCAAAAACAAAATTGTGTTGCATTATCCACCACTAAAGCAGAATATATTGCTTTAGGAAGTTGTTGTGCTCAAATTTTATGGATGATGTAAACTCTTTCTGAGTTTGGCTTAGTTTATAAACAAGTTCCATTGAAATGTGATAGTAAAAGTGCAATAGACTTGTTTAATAATCCTGTTCATCATTCACGCATGAAACACATTGATGTGAGACACCACTTTCTTAGAGATCACATTGCTAGGGAAAACTTTTGCATTGAATTCATTTCAACTGAGAATCAACTTGCTGATATTTTCACAAAACCCCTCCCCGAAGACAGATTTTCCAGATTACGTTTGGATTTGGGGATATGAGAAATTGACTAATCATTTTTCAATTTTTGGTTGAAATATTCTTGGATATTTATTTTCAACTTCAATTTCTAGAATTCAAACCTGTTATGGATATCATTCAAAGATTGATTCGAATATGGTATTCAGTAGTGGAAATACGTTTGGTTTATAAAATTTCATAATATGATTAATTTGGTAACTTATTCCACGACCATTTCATCTTTCTATCATTCATAATGGTTTTAAAAAATGAGAAGAGTGAATTATTTTTTAAATTAAAAGGAAAAATAAAGAATTTTTTTTGAATATCTCTCATGCATCCATTCTCATTTAAAAGTCCTTATGGTTATGCATGGATGGATCATGTGAATTTTTAGCTAATCATCACTCCATTCTCATTTAAAAGTCCTTATGGTTATGCATGGATGGAGTATGTAGCTAATAAGTAACTGCTAATCCCATTTAAAAGTCCTTATGGTTATGCGTGGTTAGTAAGTGCTTATTTGTTTTTGTGCTTAAATGTCAAATTATTTTTAAAGAAAAATAAAAACATCCCTCTTCTCATTATATAAAAACCAAATCATCAATCCATTCTCTAAAATGTGGAAATTGTTATCGTGTTATGATATATTATGATTTTTCCTTGTTTTTTCCATTTGTTTTTCCCCGACTGTTCCATTATTTTTTGTCAGTCTTTTGATGATAACAAAAAGGGGAGAAGAAAGAGATTTTGATAAGGAAATAAGTATTTCTGGAATATTTATTTACCAGATTTGTTAAATGTTGTTAGTTATTTTCTATAGTTCTTTTATTCATCTGTAATTTCCTAAATCTTCTAAATAGGGAGTGGTCTCAATTGTAGGAGGAGTATTCATATAGGGGGAGCATACATGTAGGGGGAGCTAAATATTTCATGATTAAACACATCTACTGGAATTTCAAAATCTTTAATATATATGTTTGTTATCATCAAAAGGGGGAGATTGTTTGATGTGTGTTTAATGATAACAAAATATATATCGAATTATAGATGTGTTTGCAGATTATACACACGGGAATAAATATTCATTTTGAGTACGAATACTATTGCACAGAATTTAACAGATTCAAAACAGTATTTTATTCAAAATAATATTTTATTCAGTACAATGTTTTCAGTTCATACACTGATTTCACTACAGTACATTGATCTCCTATTTACAGTTCACTCTCACTCATACATTTCATATTTACATTTCTGTCCTCACTACATCACTCAGTCTTCTGCATCTGCATTGTCCAGCTCCAGAATTTGTCATGTCTCCTGTGTACCTGTATAATTAATAACTACAGCGGTAATCTGAAAAGAAACAAATTTTAATTTGCAAAAATCTAGAATTTGTTTTTATAACTGTCTCAGATATATGGGTTATCGTCATCATCTTTGATTGTGTAATATCTGTGCATATCAGTATTTATTTCAGGGACAAGTAATTACGAGTGGCTGCAGTACACACGTATACACGTGTGCACTGCCTCGCCAACTTGAGTGCACAAGGTCAAATCAAAATCAGTTTCAACACAAGTGCAAATGGCCTCGACCAAAGTTCAAAACATGGCAACTGCAACAATATGTCAATACAAATGAATCAGACTACACAAATATCACAAAGTCAAGTCTAATAGCTAAAGTTCAAATGACTCAAGTGAAGGTCCAAGACCACAGACCAGAGTTCAAGTAATTTCAGAAGATACAACATGAACCAATGATAACAGTGTACATCACCAGAATCAAGTGCACCAGTTCAAAATGCACAAGAGACTCAAAGTACAGAAAACATGAAAAAGGGTACAACTCAAGTCTGGTAACCACATCACAATTAAGTGCAGTGAAGTACAACAGTGAATCAGATCAAAGACCATACTACTGAATGCATCAGCATACAAGATCAACCAATGTACACAGGTCAGGGGTGAACTCAATAACAAAGCTATCAAGTACAACAGAATTATAAACAAGTCAGTATGAAAAGTCTGTATACATGAACAACAAGTACAAGTCAGGAAACAGATAATCAATACTTCAAAGTTCAAATGGGATACAACTGCAACCATGATCAGGTGAAGACCATATTCAAGTACAGACATACAGTAGCAACTGCAATATCAAATATGGAAGTACACATGCCCAGTCACAATAGTAATACAAAAATGTACAAAGGCTACAGAGACCAGAGCATAAGGTGGACAAGCATTGTCAAAACAGTGGACTATCTACAAGTCAATGAAGCAGTGCAAGATGTACAACTCATGACTGGAAACGACCAAGTGAAACATCAATGCACATATATGTAGACTACACTGACAAGTGCACAGCTACAAGTAACCATATGAATAATGCAACTACAGGTATACAACAGGAATGAAACATCACTGATACACTATCCAAGTTCAACATCACAATGTCAAGAGCAACAGAGCTACAAAGAAACAAAACTGCAGACCGAAGTCAATTTCTCAAGTAGTTTGACAAAGAACAGAATTCACAGTATAGACGAAATCATGGGACAACAAGTCAGTGAAGATCAAAGTCATGGTACTAGTGCAAAAACATCAAAGCCATGAACAAAGAAACAGTCAGAAGGTCAGAGAAGAAAAAGTCAGCGAAGTGGTGAAAAGGTTATTACAAAAATCAATTGAATTGAAACAGTAAGAATTAAAATTAGGAAAGTATCAGGTTCAACTGTTTAAAATAAAAAGATCGAACGTTCAGAAATCGAAGCCGTGGATCAAAAGATATTTCCAAAAATACGAAAGTGTAAAAACAGAAAGAATCAACAACTCGGTGATCAAGGAATACAAATCAGATGCCTATATAAAGAGACCCAAAATCATCATCGACTGTGTGGTGAAGAGCAGAGAAACACAAACCCAATCATCACTGACTTAAAGCATTCAAGTTCAAATCGGAAAAGCAACAGAGCAGAAATCATACCGAAGTCAGAGATCGATAAAATCAGACTCGAGGCAAGGCGCATCAACGACGCCGCAATTCGTCAGAGTATCAGAGAATTCCAGAGTCACCACAAAGGGAATCGCAAGCCAGAGCTACAAAGATTGACAAAGCCGAAGCTCCAAATCGAAGTAGGGTAAAACCCTAATTTCAGAGCTACAGAAAGTCGCCAAAACGAACAAGGGAAAAGCCCTAATTCATTCAAGCAAGCGTCGAAGAAGAGGAGCCAATTCGTCAGAGAATCGAAGAATCGCCGAAAGCCCCAATTATTGAGTCGCCATTTTTCTCTCAAGGGATCGGGCTAGTGAAAGGGATCGGGCCAGAACAACAAAGAGAAAGGGGATAATCATTTGTCACTAATATTTTTGGGCCGGTTCAATTTTCCTTTGGGCTTGGAGTATTTATCAATTAGGGTTTTAAGTTTTAATTCTTATTGGGCCGGGCTTAAATAATTTAGTCTAGGCCTAGTTTATTTGAGGGCAAAATTATTTTAAAATTGTCAATCTATATTTTGCCCTGGGTTTAAATCTGTATTTTGTTTTTCAGTTTGTATTCTCAAAGTCAAGTAAGGGTAAATCACCACCTAGGGTTTAGGTAGTGTCAGATTGTCTAGTTAGGGTTAGTTCAGTGAGCAGGGTGTGCGAGTTTACAAAGCTCTATAGAAGGAGCAGGGTGTGCGAGTCTGTAGGAGTGTTTGTAAGCGGGATACTGTTTAATCCTAATAGAAATCTGGGAATGCAGCAGTAGGCAGGGGTTGCCGAAGCTGGGTAAATTTTGTGTGTGATTTACTTTTCTGCATATTTATTTATCTGCAGTTTGATTGCATGTTTAATTCATTAAAATTTGCTATAACCCTATTCACCCCCCCCCTCTAGGGTTAATCTAGATCCTACAATCATCAATCATAGAATATTGTCATATATCCAGTAGCCATCATCCAACAGTTCCCTAAGCCCACTTTATAAGCCTCAACTCTATATCTCAAAGTACAGCTTCCTATCATCAAAGCTTTCTCTTCCTTTCATGGTATCATCATCATCGAATCATGGGTCATCATGGTCGAAAATCACCAACAAACTCTAGAGTTCAGTATAGACCCCTATACTTAGCCATATTTAGCGATCACACACCCAAAACTCAAGCCAAACACATCACGTCTCAAAGCATGCGTATGGAGACTTAAAGCAAGCCCATGAATAACTCGAAGCATCGCTTTCCTCTACCTTGAACAATTACCACTGATCCATGCCTACCCCAACCCCACACTTCACACAACTAGGTCATGCTCCACTCCTTGGCCATCCTTCATCGATCCATTGTCAATACCGATCAATGTCCATGGATCGGTACCGATCCATGGTCACCAATCCCTGACTTAGCAAAAATCTCTTCTACTTTGCTCTTTTGGCCAAACACTTGAACAACAAAGTAAACCCCATAGATCGTTGTCGATCCATGGGTACCACCAATCCATGACTTAATTTCTTCACCCATCTCTTCATGTGATCCATCCCCCATCGTTCGCGACTCGAAGCATTCCCTTTGAAACTCCAAGTGATCAATCTCTCAACTAAAACATGCCCAAAAGCTAACGTCTACCAATCCATAGCCTTCAACATCAACACTGATCCATCTTCAAAGGACCATAACTTGAGCATACGAACACCAAATGACTTGAACCTTGGAACGTAGCCTTATGAGGCCTTCCTTGTAGCCCTATATCGACTGTATGGAATTTGGACCCATGCTGATCAATAGGTACCGATCCCTAACGTATTCCTACAACTAATTCGTCATTCGATTAGTGTTTTCTACCAAACAAACATCACACATTCAAGCAATTATCACATATAATCTATACTAACAAGCATACATCTATATATATATCAAAGAAAAGTCTAGATCTAAAGGTAGTATCCATAAGAACAAGAGAGATCCAAAAGAACACTGATTTTACAAAAAAATTCAAATCGTTTGTAATTTACATATATTGTTAAAAAAGCATTAAAACATATTTTGGAGTTTGAAAATCACTAAAAACATCATGAAATGTCTAATACTTATTAATTAGTGCGTAAAGCCTTAAAACCACTCACTCAAAATCCAAGAAATCCAATCCAAACCCAAATATGCATGAATCCCAAGGTGAATAATAGCTCCAAGATGATCTCTAACAGCAAATCTTCAATCCAAGGTGCTAACCTTGCTAATCTTACTCTAATGACACGTTTTGGCTAATAAAAGTAGGGATTAGGGAAAGATTTTGACTAAAAGGTGGTTAATGGGGGGTTTTTCTCTATTTTGGGAAGTTTGAAATGATGGAAAGAAATCCCATCAACCCTAACCTTATGCGAATTCCTAAATAGGCTTTGGGCATGACCATTAATCCACTAATTACCCATTAAGCTGTTTAAAATCAAATGAAACTTCAAACAGTCATATCTCCCTAATGGTAAGTTTGTTTCCCTATTATGACCACACCACAGAAAGAGAAACCATCATCCCAATCTAATGGAAGTAGTTTTAGACCCCAATTCGTCTCCTATCAAAAGTTATAGGACATACAATATTTATAGGGTCAAAATCGTGCGATAAAAATTCTAAGGATGGAAAGTGGCTCTAGTAGGCATTTCCCAAGATTATAGAATAGTACGACCTCATAAAAAAATAAGATTAATATTCTATGATCCTCCGATATGTAGAATATGGGTCGTTACACTAGCTCTTCCATCTTCCTTCTAAGCTACTTCGTATCACATCCGATGATACGAATAGGCCTATGAAGTCACGATGCTTCTAGTTCAATCTTTATATCATCAAGTTAATTCTATTCAACTATCACACTTGAGCCATGCACAAACTTCCACTAGTGAGAGACATGGAACATGTTGTGTATGCCTGCCATCTTCTGAGGTAAGTCGACTCTATAAGCTAGGTTCCCAATCCTCTCAAGTATTGGAAAAGGACCAACGAATCTCGGTGCCAACTTCCCCTCAGTACCGAATCGAACAACATTCTTTAGTGGAGAGATCTTGACAAACACCATATCATCGATGGATAAATCATGTCTTCACCTATCAGCATAGCTCTTCTGTCTATCCTGAGCAGCTTTCATTCATTACCAAATGACCACGGTATTCTCCGAAGTCTCTATAATCATATCCGACCCAAGTATCAATTTCTCGTACTCTACCCACCATGCAGAAGCGTTGCATGGTCGGCCATATAACGCCTCAAATGGTGCCATACCGATGTTGGATGATAACTGTTGTTGTATGTTAACTTTACTAAATGTAAATTATCATCCCATGAGCCATCGAAATTGAGAATGCTAGCTCACAAGAGATACTCTAAGATGTGATTCACCTTCTTTGTCCGCCCATCTATTTATTGGTGATAAGCTATGCTGAGATGCAGCTTTATCCCAAACGCCTCTTGTAAGTTCTTTCAAAACCTACTAGGAAACAAAGGGTCTCGATCGCTCACAATGCTCTTCGGCACACCATGGAAAATCTACTTTACATAAAACTCAGCCAATTTGGATGCCATTCTACTAGACTTGACGGGTATGAATCGGGCACTCTTCATCACTCTATCGACTATGACATAGATGTTATAGTATCTTCCTCTTGTCCTCGGCAATCCATCGATGAAGTCCATCGAAACATGTTTGATTTGCACTTGGGAATCTCGAGTGGTTGCAGCAAACCAATCGACTTCTTTTGCTCTATCTTTACCAACCAACATTTCATGCACTTCGAGATGAATGCCCCAACACCCTTCTTCATCCCTTACCAATAAAATGTCTGCCTCCTATCATGGAATATTTTATTGCCATTAGGATATATAATCAATCTCAAATGATGGCACTTTCAAAGCACCTCATCCCTCAACCCATCGACATCAGGAAAAAACAATAACTGTCCTTATGGAGCCAACCATCACGTTCAATCCCATACTGCTTTATCTCCTTAGACACTACCCTTTCCCGTATCTTTTCCATGATCTCGGCTAGTCTAGTATTTCGCCTCTGACTACTACCGATCCGCTCAATGAAGGTAAGTATGATCGTCAGGCTAGCTAACGCTTCCAACTCTAGCTCACATCGAGGTCTAAAATCATAGCCAATGATAAACTCCAACTTCTTTCACTCTAGGAACATCGCTCTCAAGCTGGCATGTCTCCTACTCAAAGCATCGACGATTGCATTTCCCTTACTAGGCGTATAGGAAATGTTAAAGTTGTAGGAGGCCAGGAACCCAAACCATCGCTGTTGACGAAGGTTAAGATCCTTTGGGAGAATAGGTACATCAATGATTTATGGTCTGTATACAAGTTGAACCTCTCTCCAAGCAAATAATGCCTCCATATCTTCAAAATGAACACTATCGCCGCCAACTCCAAATCAAGAGTTGGATACTTCGTCTCGTGCGATTTCTATTATCGACTAGCATAGGCAAAGACCTTCTCCCTCGAAATAACTAACACTGGTGCGCTTGTCAACCTCTTCTTCAGATTTACCAACGTGTACTTGCACCTCGCATCCTAAATAAAAGTCTAATTCTTCTTCATAAAGTTGGTTAACGCCACTTCTACCTTAGAGAAGTCCTTGATAAAACGTCTATAGTAACCAGCAAATCCAAGGAAACTTCCCACGTCTGTAGCAGTTTTGAGTCGATCCTAGTTCTATACTGCTGCCACCTTTGTAGGATCTATAGCAATACCCTACTCAGATACAACGTGACCTAAAAATCGGATTTCCTACCTCCAAAAGTGAAACTTCGAAAATTTTGGCTTCAGTCGGTGCTTCCTCAACACCTAAAGCACAATCCTTAAATGCTCATTGTGTTCTTCCTCCATCCTCGAATAAACAAGGATATCATCCATGAACACAAGTACAAACTAATTTTTCGAATCCCTAAAAGCACTATTCATAAGATCAACAAAGTATGCCGGTGCATTATTTAGCCTGAACGGCATAACCAACCACTCATAGAACCAAAATGGCATACGAAACACTGTGCTAGACACACTCTCCTTCCCCACTCTCATTTGATGAATCCCCATCACAAGGTCCAACTGAGAGAACACCTTCATACCATAAAGCCGATCGAACAGGTCATTAATACGCAAAAGTGGGTACTTATTCTTCTTCATCGCCTTATTCATCTTACGGTAATCTACACACAACCTCAGAGGGTCATCCTGCTTAATGGCAAATGCTACAGGTGCGCCCTACTCGGATATTCTCCTACAAATGAACCCTCGCATCATTAGGTCATTCACTTCCACCTCCAACTCCTTCTGCTCTTTGGGTGCCATACACCTCAGAGGCTTTACGTTCAACCTGGCATCCTTCACTAAGTCTATGCAGTTTTCAATCTCTTGGTGTGGTGGTAATCAGGTCACCTACTCAAATACATCTGGATACACTCTCATGATAGATAACGGATGAAAACTCGTCTTATGGAACATCGAGCGAATATAGAAAGCTAACAATAACTCCATCCTTTGGTAGGAATCAAATCACTGCCATTCACCCCTCCGTAGCCCCAATCGTCACCAACCGCCTCTCGCAATCCACCACCACTGCATGATTCCTTATTCGGTCCATTCCCAAGATAATATCAAACCCCACGAAACCCAAAACAGAGCAATCAAAAACAAACAAACATACATGACTCGATAAGGCTAAGTCTCGACAAACCATGCAAAGGCCAATTGATCCTCCAACAGGGTTTATAACAATCAAAGGTCGATCAACAATCTTGGGTTTCAATCCTAGTGTATCTACCAAATCACTATATATAAAGGAATGTGAAGCTCCGGTATTGAATAAAATACGTACAAGTGTATAAGAAATAGAAAGCATACTGTGTATAATGATGCTTTTCCTTTCTCCTTCATCGATGGAGCACTCGACGAAGCTGGAACAACGTTTAAAGCGTAAGCAAACACAACCTGCTTATTCTTTAGCGCTTTGATAAATCTTTCTTCATATGCCCTAGCTTGTTGCAGTTGAAACATCCTTTCTTCTCGTTTCTACAATCCTTCTAAGATGGTCACTCTGTCCATAGTTATAGCACGTTGGTTCTCATTTACCCTTCTTCTAACCACTCTTATGAAGCTTCTTCTTGTTATTGTTGTCCTACTTCCTCATGCCTCCCTCGTCGGCTTGTGATTTTGGTGCATCCTTGGGAGCTCTAACAACCCACCCAAAATAGGCCTAAATTTCGACTTTGAAAAGGTCCATCAAAACCTTAGATCCATTCTAAAGTAAGCTATTGGTAGAACTAAGAAAATAACATAATAGAGCCATAACTAAACTTTTAGAGCTTATAGTGGATGAAATAAAATATAATAGCAAATTGTACCCATTTATTTCAAAACCATAAAAATATCATAATACAAAATTCCATAAAAACCATAACATAATATCTGTTACAACAGTTTTCTAAATACATGGGTACCCATAAAAGAAGTAATAATAACAAATACTACCACAAGCCAAGCTTCACCATCTCTAAGCATCGTCACCGCCATCACTTCGTCCTTAACCTGTGTTGTAAAGAGAAGGGAGTCAAAACAACAAGTATCTGGTGGATAAAACCCTCGAGTCTTACCTTTTCAGTACTTGGGAAGTACATTTCAAAATAAGAATATATCTATGAACATGAAACCATTTAATACTTCTTTATAAGGAAAGGAGGCGGGTCCAACCACTTAATACTTTCATTCCAAAACCAGGTTTCTAGAATCCCATATCCTAATCATACGTCATAAATAACTAATAATGTGAGAGACGGTACCTAAGTCACTTAATACATTCTATTGAAAAATAGGCAGACTTTGGTCATCTAATACCTTAATTAAGGCAGACCCCATCATTTAATACCTATTTCCAAGGCATGCTCCTCAATGGTACTATCTAGATGACATCATAAGAATATCTTAGGCTACTTAATACTTCCTTGTGGAAAATAGGCAGACTCTGGTCATTTAATACCTTAATTAAGGTAGACCTCATCATTTAATACCTATTTCCAGAAGCTAACCCCCTTATTGAGATACCACCTAATGTAACGCCCTGACCATTTAATACTTCATATGGGGAAAAGAGGCAGGCCCTCAAACAACCACTTAATATCTCAAAACCCCGAAGCAGGCCTTCGTCTTATGGCCTATACTCATAATGACATCTCACATTAGTCTGACTATTCGCAGAAACTAGTAGCCATATTAGCTGGGTAGATTTCCCCTATAGAATTTGGGACTAACTTCGCATCATTACAAATGTTTATCATATAGATATCTCACATGATCAAAGTGTACACAACTGCTAGTGGCCTCAAAGTGAAGGGCAGACTTCCGTCTTATAACTCTATTGACTTCGCATCCCTATAACTTAGCTATACATTAATTACTCTCCATATATATACACATTCATCTCACCGTTTCATAAATAAGGCCTTATAAGGAATCTTCCTTACTACGCCTTAAAATAATAATTAGGCTATATAAGAGTTTCCTCTTATTTTTGCCTACCAATCAATTACCTTCCTAATGGGGGAAAATGAATGAAAATAAATGCCTAATTAACTATGCCATATACCCAATAATTATACGTTGATTACGCAAATAGAGATAAATAAATATCTGTGCTTAATAAGTTCAAAATGCATGGATTTTATGCCTTAAACTAGCGCTAAATGTCAGTTCCCTAACCAAATACTATTACAAGTCCTTTTACTTCAAATTCCCACGATTCCAATATATCAAAATAAGGGATTGCAATATCCAAACAGGAAATAATTATTCATAACCAAAACTATAATAACGGACTTTTAAATAAATTATAAACTCAATTTATTACATTAATAAGATGGAAATACTAAGCAATAGGAATTGCAATCTAAATCCCATATTCTATTCGACTCCTATTTTACAAAGAAATTGATAAGAAGGAAATTTGTGTGGAACAAGTGGTGTAGACTATGAATAAAATTCATAATCTAAACTCTTATTTTATCAAAGAATCACAAATTTGAACCACAGGGGGAGGAGAAATCGAGTAGAATATAAAATCACTAAATATTGCACAACAGAACAAATCCCATCTAATTAATGTGAATAATCAAGAATCTTCACATAGAATTGACATTTCAAAAGAAAAGGAATTTTGACGATTTTATCTATCGTATTTTCAAAATCCCAAAATTCTTAAGGCATATTCAAATCCAAAGAGAAATACACTAAACAATTGCTTAAAAGAAATACTAAGGTTTCCACTCACAGATTAGCCTTAGCTTCACTTAAATGGATTTGTAGCCTTCCAATCTCTTCCAAGATCTCTCTCTTTTGATATATATATATATATATATATACATACAATAGGGAAGGGGTATATATATTCATTAGATTCAGAATAATTAGAGAAGAATAAGATAAGAATAGATTGGAGGAAGAAGAAACAAATAAGAAATAATTTGAATTCTTACCTGAGTTCTCTATGGAGTTCTTGAATCTTATTAGAGAGATAGCAATGGCAGAATTTCGTTGTATTCCTAAAAATAATATGAATAAAAAGTAGAGAGGATAGGGTTCTATTTATAAGGGTTGATACGCACAAGAACCGTATGATGGAAGTAGGTGAGAAAGGAATAAATTTGGAGCGTTAAAATAATAACACACCACTTCAAACAGTAGCCGCCACCGCTAGAAATTGGCTTCAACCGGTCGACTCCCCTCCTACCGGTCGGCAGCTAGGTGTCGATCGGTCGTAGTGAGGGTGTCGACCAGTTGATTATTTTGGGTAATAGTTGATTTCGTTGCTTTATTAATTAATTTCTTTCCCTTATTCAACTTTACGTTAAACGTTAATTAACATTTACTTAGCCCCTATGCTAATTTTTAAAATTCAAATCCTAAATTTAAATCCTTATTTTATTTTGAATTCAAACTAATTTAATATAAATATAAAAACTTCAAATGCCCATAACTTCTTTGTTTGAGCTCCGTTTTCAGCATATTATATACGAAAACGGATCAGAATTTTTCCATGAATGCAACGTAATAACTTCCATAGTCAAATTCCAACTTTTATAAAATTTCCATATTCTACCTTATTAGATTTAATATAGTTTTTATTTTATTTATTCATGGTTCATTTCATGGGGCGTTACAGGAGCATCAACTGACTTAGGCTTAGGATATAGACTCTTATGTCAAAGAGCCTTCTCTATTAGCCTCTTAAAGGTTTCATCGATATGACTCATGAGTTTTTCTCCAAGATAATCGTCTAAGCCCAATATAAACTTCTCATTCTTCTTTAGAAGAGTATTAATAAAAGATAGGCCGTACTTGGACAACGTGTTGAACTCAGCCACATACTCCAACACAGACATAACCCCCCGTCTCAAGTCAGGAACCTTCCGAAAGAGCACTAACTTTTGGGCGGCCAGTTTATACATCTCATTTGTAGTAATAACCTTAATGGCGTTCCACAATCCCATAGCTCGTCCCTGAAGTTATCTAGATGTTAGCTTCCTCTTAATCGCATGTTCCAACTCCATATCTTCGAAGATGCATTCATAGGTGTCTAACCAATCCTACACTTCAACATCTGATTCCATTCCAGGAAATGGTTGGCCTCCTAAAGTGGAGTAATCCTTGCTTGGTTTGGAAAAGTAAGCCCTCGGCGCTTGCGCTAGAGCACCACCACTAACAGCCGTAGTAGGATTAGCTTGGGCAAGTTGAACCATGTTTCGCACCATTTCAGCGAACGTATTCTACAATATAGGGTTAGTAGCCCCCGATCCCGCACCTTCGCAACTCTTGAAAAAGAGTTCTTAGCAGCATTCCTTATTAGCCGGCCTATTGTTATATGCTGTAATAAGAATAATCAGTTTCTCTAAAAGGAATAAGTGGTGTCCATGAATGCAATGTGGCTTATGTGCTATATATACACTACTATATTGTTTTGAAAACCAAAATATAACAAGTACGCTATCACATATATCACTTGATCCATTCTAAGGCGATAGCTCATTCCTAATCTCTAAAGGATCCAAGTATCAACTTAGGTCATCTATATAACCTAAGCTCTAATACCAAACATGATGACCGTCCGACATCTCTGGTACCTAACATACCTGTATAACGCGATGTGGAGATACCGAACTGATGCAAGACGATAGCTAAGGGTATAAAGTAACAAAAATCCAAGCATAGAACCTGTAGAGCATCTCATAGATAAAATATAATATAATAACATAAATGTTAAACAGGAAAAAAGTGATATAATCAAATGAACCACAAAGATGAACGTCAAAGGGCAATAGTTCACGGATTATACAAAATTGAAATAATAGAGTTTATACATCCTGAATATCCAAAATAAACTCCGAATGTCTCAAAAATAATACAAGTACCAGTATAGCTCCACAATACTACATAGCGGAATATAAGAGATAGTAAGCTCTAAATATAGACATATGAAAGTGTAGCCTCCCGTTTGTACTCTGTACAGCTCCATGCACCATCTAGACATGTTATCCCAAATCTACTCATTTAAGAGTACCCGAGATAATAAGAAGCAAAGCATAATGTTAACCCACCTTTTGGCAAGGCCGTATACAGGCAGATTCAACTCAAACGACTGCTTGATTATCGAAGCTGGAATGTTAGGGACTTGGTTATGATTTGAATGGATGAATGGACGATCAATCATGGATAATAAACATGAATAAGTAGCTGGGATTCGGCATAGTCGATGGACAAAAAACACGGGATACTTGGAATATGGGTTTCGACAAAAGTTGATTTGCTTCGGATTGCCTTGAGTTTGCTTCTAGTCACTTTGGATTTACTTCGGGTCTTCAGGATGGTTACTTCGAGACAGAGGGACACTTGCTTTGAGTTAGCGTTCGAGGCTCTGAGGTCGGCAAAGAAGGGATCGACACATGGAGATGGATCGACATGCTTCGGGTCGGCATAGTTATAACCCCGGGTCGAGATTGCAATGACTTCGGGTCGGCATGTACTCGGAGATGGGATCGACATGGTTGAAACTGCTTTGGGTCGGCATCAATGTGACTTTGGGTCGGCATTCTACTCTGGGGTCGGCAAAGCTATAGGATCGGCACTGGAAAGGACTCGAGTCGGCATTGGATGGAGCTCGGGTCGGCATTGAGGAGGACTTCGGGTCGGCATTAGGAATATGGGATCGACATTTTATGACACTTCAAGGGATTGGAATAATGCAGTACTTCGGGTCGACATCTATTGTTCTTCGAGTTGGCACTTGGGAAATTCGGATCGGCTATAGGAATTCTGCATCGACTCATCGAAAAACTTACTTCGAGTCAGTGGTAGAGTTGCTTCGGATCAACACCTAGTTACTTCGGGTCGGCATATTTAGAACTCGAGATCAGCAGTTATGAAGGATATGGGCTCAGCTATGGTTTTGGTGGGCCCGGATCAGTAAGGAAGCCCGGCAAATGGGGTTTTGCCTATAAATACAACAGGCGGGGCTTTAGAAAAAGGGATTCTCATTCTGTTTCTCTTCATCTTCCACCTAAAGGCTACTCTGCCATTTTAGTTTCAGAAATTCTGGATTGTAACTGTAATCAGATTTCAGTATAATAAAAAGGAAATTTCTTGAGTGGACGTAGGCCGAAGTTAGCCGAACCACTATAAATCTTGTCTTTTTTACTGCTTTCATTTTAATTTTGATTGTTCTTCATATTATACTCTTTACATATATTCTATCTGTGATCTATGACTGGATTGGTGCTTTCGCTTGCAATTGGGTGTTTTTGACAAAATTTGGCACAAACATTTTGGTGCTTTCATTGAGAGAGCTAGCACTTAGGGATTTGGGAGCTATGGATTTTATCATGGATCAGAACTTAGATGCATGCTTGGAAGAGGAAGATCCAGGATCCCCTCATGGACTCGGGGGTAGGAGGGGAATTATGATCGGAAGCAACCTATGAATGCTAGAGCAGCTGCAAATTGGAACCTAGGACTTGGAGCGGAAATTATCAGGCTTAGGTATCGATTGGATCAGCCAGGGGCAAACCCATACCAAGGAGAATGGATTAGAACAACTCCCCATGGAACTGGGGGCACGGATTCAGATGGCTTTGCTTGGAAATGGATAGCGGTGATGGAAAAGGAGCAGTCGCCATCCGCCACAAATTGGAGCTAGCCCCGGCTTAAGGGCACAGATCGTTGTCTTTTGATGGCATAAACTAAATAACGAACAATAAATCCTACACCAAAGCGGCTAGTCACGTATAGATGTACGGGATCGCAAACGGTCCTTAGGCATGCTCTGAGTTGGTGAAGAACCGCCACGACAAATGATTCAGAAACTCACTCGAATGTGAAATCTGATATTGATAATACTGAACTTCGACCACGAACGGTCACATCTCGCCTCGAACGGCACCCGACCTTGAACGGTCATAATTCGCCTCAAACGACATCCGACCTTGAATGGTCATAATTCGCCTTGAACGTCACCTGACCTCGAACGGTCACAATTCTCCTCGAACGAAACCCGACCTCGAACGGTCACAATTCGCCTCGAACGACATCCGACCTCGAACGGTCACAATTTGCCTCAAACGGCACCCGACCTCGAACGGTCACATTTCGGCTTGAACGGCACCCTAACCGAAGAGTTAAGGGATGGATACTAGAAGTCGGTTGGAATTTGATTGCTTAATGTTCAGGGATACTGAACCGAAGTGCAGGGAGTGATGCTGCTTCGCTGGAGAGTGACAGGATTGCCTCGCTTGACGTTGTTTCCCCTTCACCGGAGAGTGACAGGATAGGATCCAGCAAGAGCCCGGAATGGCTATAATCGATCAAGGTCTTAGGCCATGGCATTGCTTAATATTCTAGGATACTGAACCAGAGTGCAGGGAGTGACGCCGCTTTGTCGGAGAGTGACAGGATCGGCTCGCTCGACATTGTTTCCCCTTCACCGAAGAGTGACATGATGGGATCCAACAAGAGCCCGAAGTGGCTATAATCAGTCAAGGACTTAGGCCATGGCATCGCTTAATGTTCAGGGATACTGAACCGAAGAGTAGGGAGTGACGCTGCTTCGCCGGAGAGCGATAGGATCGGCTCGCTCGACGTTGTTTCCCCTTCACCGGAGAGTGACAGGATGGGATCCAGCAAGAGCCCGGAGAGGCTACGATCGGTCTAGGAGGACCAGGGCATCGCTTAATGTTCACGGATACTGAATCAGAGTGCAAGGGAAAGGTTGCTTCGCTGGAGCACGACACGATCTACTTATTCAATCGTTAAGTTTGGATCGAGCTTAACAAGGGTCCGAAAAGGCCGTCAACGATTCGGAGAGATCGTAGGATTCGATTACTGAATTCCAAGATGTTAAATGGATACTAATTTGGCTTTGAAGAGATGAGGACTTGGCTAAGGACCCAGAGTGGTCCCGGATTTGGATATGAACCCGGCCAGGTCCCGGATTTGGATTCGGACTCGGAGAGGTCCTCGGATTTGGACAGGACCCGAAGTGGTCCCAAATTTGGATAAAACGATCCGAAAAGATCGTGGATTCGGTTAATGGATTTGGAATGGATTCAGAATTGGATAACAACTCGGGACAATCGCGGATTTGGTTATCGGACTTGGATGGAATTGCTTGACAATGGATTGGATGATATGACTATGGATGGAATATGGACTTTGGATATCGGATTTATAGCTATTCAAAACACGCCTTCCAATAGCAAGGCATGTTTTGGGGGTCAAATGTTAACCCACCTTTTGGCAAGGCCGTATACAGGTGGATTCAACTCAAATGACTGCTCGATTATTGAAGCTGGAATGCCAGGGACTTGGTTCTGATTTGAATGGATGAATGGACGATCAATCACGGATAATAAACATGAATATGTAGCCGGGATTTGGCATAGTCGATGGACAAAAAGCGTGGGATACCTGGAATATGTGTTTCAACAAAAGTTGAGTTGCTTTGGGTTGCTTGGAGTTTGCTTCGAGTCACTTCTGGATTTATTTCGGATCTTTAGGATGGTTGCTTCGAGTCAAAGGGACACTTGCTTCGAGTCAGGGTTTGAGGCTTTGTGGTCGGCAAAGAAGGGATCGGCACATGGAGATGGGATCGGCATGCTTCGGGTCGGCATAGCTCTAACCCCAAATCGGCATTGCAATGACTTTGGGTCGGCATGTACTTGGAGATGGGATCGGCATGGTTAAAACTGCTTTGGGTCGGCATCAGTGTGACTTTGAGTCGGCATTCTACTCCGGGGTCGGCAAAGCTACGGGATCGGCATTGGAAAGGACTCAGGTCGGCATTGGATGGAGCTTAGGTCGGCATTGAGGAGGACTTCGGATCAACATTAGGAATATAGGATCGGCATTTTATGACACTTCATGGGATCGGCATAATGTAGTGTTTCGGGTCGACATCTATGGTTCTTCGGGTCGGAACTTGGGGAATTCGGATCGGCCATAGGAATTCTGCTTCGAGTCATCGAACAACTTACTTCGAGTCAGGTTAGGGCTGCTTCAGGTCAATACCCATGTTACTTCGGGTCGGCATATTCAGAACTCGGGGTCGACAGTGATGAATGATGTGGGCTCGGCTATGGTTTTGGTGGGCTCGGATCAGCGAGGAAGCCCGGCAAATGGGGTTTTGCCTATAAATACAACAGGCGGGGATTTAGAAAAAGGGATTCTCATTCTGTTTCTCTTCATCTTCCACCTAAAGGCTACTCTGCCATTTTAGTTTCAGAAATTCCGGATTGTAACGGTAATCAGTTTTCAGTATAATAAAAAGGAAATTTTTGGAGTGGACGTAGGCCGGAGTTAGCCGAACCACTATAAATCTTGTCTTTTTTACTGCTTTCATTTTAATTTTGATTGTTCTTTATATTATACTCTCTACATATATTCTATCTATGATCTGTGATAGGATATTGGTGCTTTCGCTTGCAATTGGGTGTTTCTGACCAATTTTGGCGCAAACACATAAAACCTCCAGTCAGACACTAGTCTGGAGTGAGTGATACACGATCACAAAATTCTATAAAAACCATCAATAGTAAATAAGGGTACAGGGTATGAAGAACCATACCCGACATACCCCTTCATCCAAAGAGTTAACACATAAACATAGTATTTGCTAAACTACTACCATAAATGGAAAATATAGGGCATAGGGGTATCACACAACATATCAAACACACAGCAAACATAGCATCCATCACACCACCTTGCATCTCTCCCTCAAGTGCTTCAAATATACGATAACCCTTACAGATTCTCAACTCATTACCCATGCAGATGGCAAAGGATTGGACACATGCAGACGTCCGAATATGGGTACATGCAGACCACCTCGGGTACACATAGACTACCTTGTTCGAATAATGAGCATCCCAACCTCAGAGTTACCCATCAATCCCTTAGCACACATACCAATAGTAGAACTACCTCACGTATGCTTAACTCAAACCCATGTAGATGGCTAAGGACTGGACATGCGCAGATGTCAAAAATATGGGTACACATAGACTACCCTGGGTACACTCAGACTACCCTATACCAACAATGAGCATCACAAACTCATGTTCTACTATAAGAGAAATCACGTAGAACTCTTCCTTTTGGTCCAATACCAGATGCCACAGTCACTCGCTACATCGATTCGTCGAAGTTGCCGTACTTTGTTGGTTGCAACTCCCCAAAGTCATCTTGAGCTATCCTGGAGTCATTCATCCCTACTCCAAACCAGCTCCCAAAACCACCAAGCAAACCCCAAGTATTGCCCTAAAGCCCCTCCAAGCCAAGTCCGAAGCCAAGACCACAAAACACCATTCCACATTCTATTCAGCCCCCTCTTATAGTCGGACCGAAGCCACCGAACAATATCCTATTACCCGCTACTTAATGGGATTTCCTGCCCAGTCTTCCACCATCGAACCAAGCAACTATCAGACATGATTTCCTGTCTGGTCCTTCATTGTCGAACCAAACAGCTAGCAGATATGATCTCCTGTTCGGTCCTCTACTACTGAACCAAACAGTTACCAAACAGGATTTCATATCCGGTCTTCCCTTTCCAAACGAAGCTAACCACTAGACCATCCCCATACAAGACCAAGCTCTACTGAACTAGAAACCTGTAGCTCCTTCAACACATCAACTTCGGGTCAATTCCATCGCTACACTCAACATTTCGACCCTCATGCATCGTCTATGCAATGATATGACTTCAAACGCTCTAGAGCCCATACATTGAAGTCTGATTTCTCTGTTTCTACCTCTAGTTCACTCCAATGATCATTTTCAACCATTCAAGAATACACCCAAGCACCATACATGCATCAAACAACATTCAAACATGCAAATCACACATTCAATCAGCAAACATATAATAATTCATGAAAAATCATCCTATAATGTATCTCTAACATAGCCAAATAAATATTAAGACAACCATACATCAAATTAACATGATTAGAATGCTTTACACATTTTAAATTCATTTTTATTTTAGGTTTCGCTTTAAAATAGTCCTAAAATATGATTTTTACTTTAAAAATGGGTTTAAAGCATGTCAAAATCTATATATACATATATAGTAAGTTAAGAGATGATAAATCACCCATCAAAACCTCAAAATCCAAGTTTTGCACGCAAATTGAGGCAAATCCAAAAAAATATAACCAAGCCCTAAGTTTTCTTCCCTAAAAATGTAGATTTGAAGATCTTTAAAGGATCTCCTTGCTAACCTACCCTTAATGTCTGATTTAGACTTGATTTGGAGGAGAATAGAGAAGGTTTTAGGTGTAGAATGGGATAATGGGGGCTTAGATCTATTTTAAAAGTGGTAAAAATGATTCGGGGATGATGCTTCAGCCTATTATAGCCTCCAAACCCAAAGTATGCTAGTGGGCTTGCCCCCAAACCTAAATAATTACCTATTAAGCTACTCCAAAAACTGTCAATCTTCAAATAGCCATATCTCCTAGCCAGAAAGACCAAACCATTATTATAACCACTCTACGGAAAGGGAAACCATCATATTATTCCAATGGAAGTGGTATGAGATGCGAATTTTCCTTCTATAAAAATTTAAAGCCTTTACAAGCTTTCAAGAGTAAAATCATTTGCTAAAATATAAAGATAGGAAATGTGATTAGTATGCATTTCCTAAAGTTACAGATTCATATGACCTCATATGAACTTAAAAATTAATATTTTACAATTCTCTGATACTTATAATACGAGTCGTTACAAAAACCAAAATATATGACATGTACAGTCTCTCATATACCACTCAACTTATTTTAAGGTGACAACTCCTCCTTATCACTAATGGATCCAAGTATCAACTCAGGTTATATCTTAGCCTAAGCTCTGATACTAAATGTGATGACCGTCCTACACCTCCAGTACCAAATACCAAAGTACTGCACTATTACGGTATCCATTCGATGTAGAGAGGTAGTCAAAGGTAGAGTAAAACAATCCAAAATAGAACCTGTCGTATATCTCACAGTGCATATGATAAAAAATAACAATCAACATAGATATAAAACAAACGAGATGACAATATAACAAAATGAACCAAAATAAATCACCATGCATCGATCATCTTATGTAAAACAAAGCAAAATTAGGGTTTATACGTTAGAACAAATAAACTCTAAATAGAAAGTTGTCTCTAATAAATAAATATTCATAATAGCTTCACGGTACTGCATAATGAAATTAGAACAATAGCTCCAAAATATAGTATATGAAAGTGCTTTCCTCCTACTCGTCCTTCGCACAGCTCCACCACTGTCTCAGATCTGTTATCTTTAATCTATTCATTTAAGAGTACCCGAGATAATAAGAAGCAAAGCATACAACCTCGAGTCATACAACAGTTTGGTATGAGTGAGCTATGATCCCAAAATACTAAAAAGATCGATATACTAAATTATAAACGAAAGGTATGGAGAATCATGCATGACCCTCTCTACATTCAATGTGTTAGAACATATAATAGTATATGCAAATTTGTTGTCATATGGTGTGCTACTAGTTAAAGTACGATATGGGGAGTCTAGGTATCATAGTCAGCGAGACCTACATCATGCGACATGCAAAACAGAACATAACAAACATAGTAACTAACAAACAAACTTCACGTCACTTGTTCAAGTGCATTAAATATATGAGAACTCTATGACCACATAGTCGGTGAGAGACTACTCAACTTCTCAATTTCTCAATGCTCAAATCCATGCCACTTCGAAGGCCATGAAGTAGAAACATTAATAGTCCAAGGAATACAGATCTACTGTCAAAGATTTGGGATTAACCTTAAAATCTAGGTGAAGATCCACACCTACTCCTACTTCATGAGCACACATCAAAACTTTTGATTACCAACGATCCCTTAGCCCACATCTCCACTGTAGAACACATCACATATTCTACTTCACAAGCCCATATAAATGAACTTTTCCTTATGTGCAACACACCATAATTGTACAAAATTAAATAATTAAATTAAAATGGGTAAAATCATAACTTAACATCACAAAATAGTACATTTTTACAAGATTTGGAATTAGACTTAGAGACCTATTTTGTAGTATCCAGAATGTCATTTACGTTAGTAAACATATATAACTTGTTGAATTTGGTTAAACGGGTTAGAAATTAGAAGAAGTCAAATCCGGTGGCATTTTCGTTATTTATTAATATCTAGATTTTACACAAATTTGAGTTATTTCAGCTTATAAATAGAAATGAAAACCTATTCTCTAATCACACTTTAACATAAACATCTTACGTCTAATCTCCATCTTCTTCTTCTTCATCTATCTCAAAACAATATCAAATCCAAATCCATCAAAACAAATCCAAATTAAACGAACAAATATATGAAACTGATCAATGTGAAGAGAGCTACACAAATAATTCAAAGCTATCGAGAGATTTAGCATTTTCAAGACGGGGAATTTCTAGACAATGAAGAAGGAGAAGGATTCACCTTGAATCGGAGAAGATGCACGACCAATCGGTGAGTGAGATTTATCATATTTGCGTATATATTGGTCAGACTAGTAATTCACCTCTTATGATCTTAAACCAAATTATAGTGATGTAATCAATAATTAAAAACTGATTTTTTATATACATGTGATTAGATGTAGTATGCCATGGCTAGATGATTAAAAAATGAAAATTTATTGATTTTAATTAGCGAAAGTTAATCACCCTTTCATATAAAAAAGTGAAAAATACAAAATTATTCCAAAGTAGACGTATTATATTTCAAAATGTAGTTTTTAACGACATGAATCCACTGGTGGTATTCGTTCACCGATTAGGTGTATGAGTTGACTAGGAAATACATAAAAAGTTCAGTAAACATGGACTGTCTGTTTGAGTTCAATGGTGAAACAACGACGATCAAACGATGGGAGGGCATAGACACATAGAGGAGGTTGAGCTAGTCTCCACGCCAACCTCTAGTCATCCCAAATCGACATAAGGAAGTGGTAAAATGTCATAGATCATCGGCGTTATGATTTCTAAAGAGGGTGCCACAGGCGACCAAACAAGGGTAGGGAGGCATGGCTTGGCGAGGTGGAGGCGTCGCTGGGCTTGGAACGATGAATGAGGCTACATACCGGTGGCGATGAGGTGTTGAAGTTAGCGGTAGGTTATGATCGAGGCGAACATGACACTATAGTGAAAGAAATTATTTATTTATTTAATTACTTATTTGTTAAATTATGGAAATGCCCCTAAAGTTTAAATGTTTATAACTCCCGCATACAACCTCCATTTCTCACGCAGTTCATTGCATTGGGATCATGATGGCAAGGAACACTTTGGAATATTGTTTTCTTTGTTTTGAGATAGTTTAGAAAATTGTCTTAGTTGGACAAGTTCTTTTTACATATTTACGCTTATAGGTTAGGGCTTGATCCAGTAGCTTCATAAACTATGGAGCGATGATGAGCTTTGGACTCGATCCTAATAGTTTGGCTGACCTTTAGATGAATGTCTAGCATGGATTTTACCTTAATAGTTACATGCGATTTCCATGACAATGTCGCGTATGGGCTACATGAGTTGGGACTTTGAGCTCAATAATGTAGTATATAGTAGGTGTCAGCTGCACTTCGATGAGACCAATGACTTGTTGGTGCATGTGACACAAATTAAGGTATTTTCAAGCATAAGTGTTGTTTTACTAGCTTATTGCATTTAACACTTATATGATGTGTTTCACTCACTAGACGTATGTCTAACCCCCTTTACCATTTTCTTCTTTTAGTTATACTCTGATAGGTCGACGGAGAAGACTGGTGGTGGCTCGGAGGCATGATGGTACGATGGAGATTCGCTTTTTTCTATTAGCTATCTACTTTTTTATTCCTAGACATTAGTCTGTTACCAGTATAAAATGATGTTGTGGTTGGAATTTATTTGATATTACATTGTTTTGTTTGTTTGGGATTATCTTATTGATTATTATATGTTATTCCTTCCGGCATGCACTTTGGAAAGTTTAGAATATTATAGATAGCTCTATTACATGTTTTATATTTTACCTTAAAACGATCAGCCATCGGTGAGGTCTGCGATGTCAGCGTCTTTTTATGCATGAACTAAGGCTTTGTAGATTGTAGGTTGTTTCATTTTGGATCATCAAAACAACTCCTATCATAAATTTGTTGAAGTTAGGAAAATTGTAGAAGCCCATTGGAAGTCACGGAGTCACCTTATATTAGCCTTGAAGTCATCACACCAATTTCGTAGGTCATGCCCAAAATAAAACTCCATGAACCTCGAGTAGATCTCGCGTATCTCCATTTGCTAGATCGGTCGGTGTAGGTTTATCTACCAAACCACACATCAACTTTGCATTGATCAGTCTTGCATAACCCCTAAGATGTTCCTGTCAATTGTCCTAACTAAGCATGGTTCAAAACAAATCGATTGGGTCGGTGCCAATCCTTTTTAATTCAAACTTAGACAAAAATGGCTAAGTACTCCAACCTAAGCCATCTTTTAGCCTATCCCAAAGTCCACTCTACATACTTTGCTATATAGCCCAAAATTTTTTTATATTCTTTTACAATATACTAAACTTCTTTTCCAAACTTTTAAATATACTAAAATACCTTTAAAAAGATATAAACACACACACACGCACAGATATATATATATGTATATATAGACATATACTAATTTATTTGTAAAACTAAGATATTAAATAAAACACTATAAACAATTAGAAAGATATGATAATATAAAAGCCTTTTATTTCTTAAATAAAATCTTTAACAAATTTTCAAAAACTATAGGTACTAAAAATATACTTTTAAAATACTTATGCTACATTTATTTTTAACACCATATTTTATAATTTATTTAAAAACCATAAAAACTTGTTTTCTAATTTAAAACCATTACTTTAAAAATCCATAAATGACTATCAGTAATATATTTAAACCTTGATATTTTCCGATAATAAGTACGCTTACCGTACTTATTAAAATACGAAGAAGCCCAGGATGTCTTCCAAAGTTAACTTTAAAATCGCCGGTCACAGTGATTTCAAAGTGCATCTATAGCAACCCTTTCGCTTCTAACTACCACAATTTCCATTCCAATTTCCACAAATGTCCAATCCAATTCCTCTATGTAAAACACACCAAAACGTGTGTAGGGAACAACCAAATATATATACATATATATATATATTTCCACAATATATCACAATTTATCCAATTTAACATATGTCAAATATCAGGTATTTCATAGCACGTTTATAACGGCTATATCGCTTTAAACATTCGCAACATAATTTTCAACATAATCAAATAGCAATGTCAAACATGTAAATAAGTAGTCTAGGCCACGATACATGTTATAGATTATTACAAGGGTGACTATACTACATAATAATGTTGTCACTTGTTTTACAAAACAAGGCGGGGTCCAAAAGTAACAACTTGCATTGTTTATTATACTATTTATATTTTAATACTACAACAATATACAATCAATTGGTGAGTAAACTCACCTAAGCCCAAACCATCTCAAGTCATAGAAAATCCCGATATGAACGCAACGGTGAAAAGGGCATCTCGATTGGACCTCGTATGCAAAGTTACGAGTTTTATAAGACTTTGAATTATAAACTAATTAATTAACTTTAATTAATATTTAATGAAAATCGATTACCTCCTTATCCTTTCTTTCCTCTCAAAGTTGTGCATAGGATCTTGTACATGTACATATGAATCCATAGCCGTAAGACTTTCCCCTCGATTTCATGCTCAATTCCCAACGATTCGATGAACCAATCGCGCCAACGAACCTCTCTTCGCGAGCTTGACCTGTTAGACCCCACCAATCAACACTTGACCTCCCTTTGTAATTTTCGACCGTATGCCCTAATCGGACCACGTCCAAGTCGCTTTTTGATTCCCTCTACCATAGTGCTGATGACCATTTCCAAAACACTTCTTTGGCCATCACGAGTTCAATGGTAAACTCGATTTCCCTTCCAGTGACACAAAACACATCACGACCTGAAGCTTCATGTAACGATTCACCTTTTGGACCCCTGATTGTCGACACTAATACATTAGCAGTATTCACGTGCTGAGCACCCAAGTGTTCGAAAGACAAAAAGTTAGGGTAAAATAAAACGAAAAAGAAATAGACAAGAACGAAGAGAACACAATATCAGAATCTCATTAGCGAAACAGTAATATATAATATTTCAAAGGGTTACTCCGATATAGATTTTTCGAAGTTACAAAACTTAAGTACCATCATCAGCCTAGACAATTATAACAACCCGTCCTTACAAATGCTAATATGTACAATATAGTAATGTAGCAGAAATAAGAATACTACGGTAGGTGAAACATCTAGCTCATCTTCCCATACTCCAATGAACATCAATGAAAACCTGCCTTTCTCAAACTACTTAAAAGAGTACGCGAGGAATTTAGGAAAGTAAAAACCAAGCGTCAAACATAAGTTTGGTATGAGAAACTCAAGAAATATGTAGCCAGCAAATAACAGTACTTTTGAGACCGTATGGAATGCCATAACGGTTATTCCCTCAAAAGAACCAACATCTAATAGGTACATAAGGTGATATAATAGATAATGTCTATTAGGGGTGGGAACGGGTCGGTTTGGTGCGATTTGAAGTCCAAACCGTTTCCGCACCGCATTAAACGGTTAATAAAAAATACAAACCATTATACTAATCTTTTAAACGGTTCGGTTTGAATGTAATACGGTTCGGTTTCGGTCCGGTCTGGTTTGAACCCATATTAAATATGAAATAAGAGAATTGCTTCCATCAACAATCAATTTACGAAGGCAACTGTGTGAAGCTTTTACACTTAAATGTTAAAACACGCAGTGTTATACTGAAATGAAAGATTAGTTCTTAACTGTATGAATATTTCAATTTGACATTTAGCTACAAGGGAGATTTTTTTGGTAGATTAACCAAACATCAACATTAATCAATACATAATCATCAAAGAAAATGACTAGAATAAGATTATAATTAGCATTTATCCAAAAAAATGAGATGAAAAATATTATACCAAAACTATAACTTCTTCCTTTATGACATCGAATATTATTAATATAATAACATACACTAAAAATTGAATATACATCATTAGAATCTAAAAGAAGATAGGAGTTGCTTATATTTTTATCATAAGTTTACTAGTGTAAATATTCGGTTCGGTCCGGTTTAATATGGTTGGTTCAATCGTCTAAACCGTAACCGAACTGTATCGATGCGGGTCGGTCCGGTTTGGGGTATTTGCTTTGGTTAGAAGATTCGGTATGGGTTTCCGCACCGTTTTTGCGGTTCGGTGCGGGCGGTTTCCGTATAGTGGTGCGGTTTATGCCCACCCCTAATGTCTATGGTGTATAATATAAATATTATAACATAGCTGGAATGGTTACAATGGTTACATTCAACAGCATATTAGAGTGTACAATAAAATCCAATAAGGAATGTTTGCATAATGGATTTTCCATGGAGATCTCTCCAATGGAGCTCGATCCAATCTCCTACACAAGGTCATAAATTATCTTCCGAGCACCGTATATCTATAGATAAAATATACCGTTCAGATAAACATAAGCGGCTCAGCGTCCGAAATAAACATGAACAACATGAACCAAATATCATCAACTCCCACCAACCAACAATCGATGGTTATCTCTAGAAATGGAGTTGACAACACCCTGACTGGGTCAGCTAAACCCCATGTTGTGCACCCTACTCTATTTTTAGCGATTTTCGATGTCGAGGTCACGTTTGGCATCTTTTACACGAGTCTTCAGTACTCGAACAGAACATGAATCCCAAATTAGATTCATGTATCTCGAACAGATCTCAAAACTACACATGGATTCCATCATCTCAATAGATCTCAGAATCACACATGTTTTCTTGCATCTTGAATAGATCACAAACAACTACATGTGCTCCAGCATCCTAAACAGATCTCGAATCTCCTCATAGATTGTCGCATCTCAAACAGATCCACTTCCAAGAGATAAAACAAATATCTCAGCCTTGAAGTGGTTTCCGTAATTAAAACACTTACCGGTCCCGGCCTCTTCAAGAGTGAATCGATGAACTTGGTCATTCAATGATAATGAAAGCGTTCACATATGGAAAGCAAGTTTCATATACCTATCATGTTTCCAATATTTTCATCTCACACTATCCCTCGATCAAGAGTGAAGCCAGTAGGTTAGAGCTATATTTCTCATATCCCTACATGAACATCAACCTTAATTCCCACAAACAGACAAGCATACTTCATCATCTTTTAGTGTTAAGTATACGAGTAAATGTTTCCATAAACGAATAAACATACAAAGCATGATCAAGTCACATAAGCGACTTCTAATCCTCTTTTTGATTAGTTAATCTTTAATTAATTAAAACTCTTTTTTATTAGTAAAACTTCTTCTATCTAATAAAACATTTTTTATCAATTTTCACTATTCATTTGTACTCTTTCAATACTTCAAAAATTATTCATATACTTATCTCAAATGGTATAAGCATATTCATAAATCATTAACAAGATTTCTTGCTTTTGATCCTTTACTTTTTCTATCTTTTTCTAAAAGATTCCTCGCTTTAAATTTCCTTCAAAATATCCATTTTAAGGATCTAAGTACTTTCACAAATCCATTCAAAAAGGTTTAAGACTAATGTTACTCAAACATTACCACTACAAACCCAAAACCATTTCATTATGCTTATCTTTAAAAATTCTTCTAAAGATCTATTTATATTCATAAGTATAATCAAAAAGGGTTAAGGACGAATGTTACTAACACATTTTCACAATAAATGCAAAACCATTTCATACTTATATCATCTTTAAAAATGGTGGTTTAAAGATCTAAGATAATATTTAGTTAAGTTGGATAGTTGACAATTGATTATCTAGTTAAAACAATTGCTTATACAAATCAATGTTTGTATACTTAACTTGTTTTCGAGATTTCAACTTATATAATTCCTCACCCAAGAGTGAAGCCAAGTAAGTTAGAGCACTGGTTGCATCAAAGCCTTGCCTAGACACTTCATTCTTGAATCTCACAAATAGACAAGCATACTAGTCGGCTTTTAGTGTTAAGTATAGTATTAGGATTTCCACAAACAAGTAACAAATAACATGATTAACCCGTTTTCGAAATTCTCGACTTAACTATTCCTCGTTCACAAGGGAAGCCCTATAGATTAGAGCTCTATTACTTTGTCCCTAGTCGACATCAATCTTAACTCTCACAAATAGATAAGCCTACATCATCGGCTATTAGCATTAAGCAAAGTTAATTGCCTTTTAAACAAGTAAGTAAACAACAAGATTAACATGTTTTCGACATTCCAACTTAACTCTTCCTCATTCAAGAGGGAAGCACGGTAGGTTAGGGCTCTGTTGTCCCATCCCTACTTGACATCTATCTTAACTCCCACAAATAGATTAGCCTATTTCGTCGGCTTTTAGCATTAAGCAAAGTTAATTACCTTTTAAACAAGCAAGTAAACAACAAGATTAACACGTTTCTGACATTCCAACTTAACTATTCCTCATTCAAGAGGGAAGCTCGGCAAGTTAGAGCTTTATTGCTCCATCCCTACTAGACATCAATCTTAACTCTCAAAAAATAGAGAAGTCTACCTCGTCGGCTTTTAGCGTTAAACATCTTCTTTACTTTTCTGAAATTTGCATATAATTATTAAAAATATATTTAGTCTTCAAACCAACATTAATATACTTCAAAATACGTTTGAAAACATATCTAAAAATATTAAAGTAAAATACCAAATTTAAATATCATTTTTAAACACTTAAAACTATAAAAGACTTATTACAGTAATTATCAATGCTGTTAAAAGTCCTTGTTAAAACAACATTGAAAAGAACGATCTTTGTAACTAGTTTTAACCACTTTAACAAATGATTTAAGCCTTGAAATTTTATAGTAAATACTACCCTTAGGGTAATTAAAAACCATGGAAAGAAACCCCAAATAATATCTTTCCATTTATTTATAAAAATTCCTGAAAACAAGGGATTCAAAAGCGCACTTATAACGACTATTCTTGCCTCAAACACTTTCAAACTGACTTCAGTTTAACACACAAGTTAAACGGCCATTTAAACATCAAGTCAATGCTACACCACATGTTTAAGAGGGTAGTAGAAGTGATGTTATATAATATAAAGTTATCACTTTCTTTCAAAAAACGAGGGGTCCAAAGTTTATAACTTTACTTAGTTAATGTCACTTTAACTTTATAATTCAAACACAAGCACAAAGCCAAAGGAATCGAACCAAAGAAACACCTCCTTCCATCACCATAAGCCTAAAGATCTAACCCTTAGAACTTCCAAACCAAAGTAACCACCTCCATTTCCTCCTCCATGCTCACGACCCTCTCCTAGATCCTCCTCTAATCTTCTCCAACTTCTTACTTCCTAATCATACCTCCCATGATGTCTTAGGCTCAAGGCCAAAGATTAAAAGTGATTGGAGATGATTTGGTTAAGACTTGAAAACGTTATAGAGTAACTAGTGGATTAGTACTTAAGCACTTCCACCATTTTTAACTCTCATTCTTCATCTCAAGCTTAAGTGAATTGGTGATTTACTCCTAAGAGTATGCCCCTCCTTATATAAGGTTTTACAAAAGGTCATAACCACTTCTTACCTTCCATGAAAGTTTGCAAAGGAGCCACTTTTTCACATGTTAACTTTACACCTCTCTCTTTTTACTTAAAAGCTAAGTATTACCATAAAAGGTCATTTCCTAAATATCTTTGATGACATCACCCATGACATCATCCATAAAGTTTATTTCCATAAATGGCAAAAAGTTTTTATTTCATTTTCTTAATTTCTTAAGCAAATAAGTGTATGTAAAAAATCTGAACAACCTCTGACGATTAAAAACTGTTTATTGATAAAACGATTTTCGGCCACATTATCGATATTTTTTCAAAGAATTTATTTTTTAAAACATTTTTCCAAAATAAGTTTACCATCATTAGCTACAATTTAAAAGAGGGTTAAAAAGCTTATTAAATTATTTTAATAACATTAAATCCATGATTCAAATATTTAAATAATCAGATATTTAAATACGAAGTGTCCGAAATTCGGGGTCGTTACACTCTCCCCCGCTTAGAATATTTCACTCTGAAATTCCAACACAAGCAACAAATGAAACAATCATATAGTAATGTTTAACAGTATTCAATCATTAGCAAACAAAACTCATGGTTTGCTCAAGTTTAAAAAATTCTCATCGCACAAGGATGATAAACAATCTGCTAAGCCTACCTTACGCTTAACAGCCTTAGGTTATTACTTAGTTGATGATTCATAATACCTCATAACAAATCAAAGAGTCATCGCCTATATACTCCATAAGAAAACAAAACATAGTATGCAAATATACTAAACTCTTATGATGCACATGAACCCCATTCGTATGCAATATCAATTCCGATCACTTTCTCGATCACATAAATTTCACTTTCCAACTAGTATAGATCACTCGACCTCTCTAGTGCAGACTCCGATCAGGTTCCTTATTAGAAACTTTCTTTCTCCTTACATACTATATACTATGATAGAAAACTTTCAGGATCATATCAAGAATCCATATCAAGTGTTCCCCATCAAGAATTTTGTGAAAAATCCTTGTTCGGACCGGTGTAAACCACCTCGAAATCATGTACTCAAATACTGGATCAAGAACAGTCATGCGAATAAAATAATCGACGTACTATATACGTTCTTATCCTATTGGTTTCTTAACTACACCAATATCTTTCATCATATTATTTTATCCAAATAGTATGTCATTTAGTACTAAAACTGTGACATCCCGGAATTTCGAGGAATTTAAAATGTGATAATCTCTTAATTAAATTATTTAAAATTGATAAAATTGTTATTTTCAAATATAAATAACTAATTAATTAATAATGTGATGTTTTAAATTATGATTTTAGATTGATTTTAAATAAGAATAATTAGTTACAAATTTAATTTGTGTTATTTTATAAATAGATTTAAATAGTCCTATTATTTCTATTTTAATAAGTGTTATTTAAATGTGTATATATATGTGTGTAGTTAGAAGAAAATTATGATTTGAGAATTTAAAATAAAAGTGATTCAATATAATTACAATAAAAATCTATCTTAAACTTAAAGTAAAGCTCTACTTATGCACTTTTGATATATATAATAATTTGATGTAATTTTAGTAATAATGTTTAAATTAAAATAAATCTTGTCAATATTAAATATGAATATAAAACAAATATATGGTCTTAAGTGTAAGTATTAATATATATAAACATATTTAGCATAAGTGAAAATAAATAAATAATTATAAATTAAGTGTTTGGTAGATAAATGGTTATGTTAAAATGACTATAACAACTTTAAGGTAAACACATAAGATAATTCTAACTTTATAGAAACAAATACATTAGTTAAATATATTGAGTGATAAAAATAGAAATAAAATGTCTCAAATAAAATTATGGTTAAGCAAAAATATAAAATGAGAACTTAAGTAAGTCTAGAATTTTATAGTATACATGTATTGCAGGTAAGTAATATATACATACTATCACCATATGTATGCAAAGTAACAAGTCAAAATAAAATAAAAGATATACAAGATTTGTACCTGCAAATGCATGGTATTTTAAGCATGTAGATATATGCAAGGCTGAATGACAAGGGAAAGAAATCTTCATTTGTTTGTACAGATATATGTACATACGAATTAAAATAAGAGGATTAGTAGGACAATGTTAATAAATGCTTGTACAATAGATCATTTCAGCCACCCTATGAAGAAATCTCTGATCAAAATCCTGTACCAGCTAAAGATTATTTTTTTTGTACTAATACAACTATCAGCCTGTATTTGTTTTCTTTATATCGAAGTTCCTTTTTCATTTTCATTCATTCAAGCAATGTAAGCCAGAAAACAAACCCTGTAACCATTTTCAAAACAAGAGAAAAACAAGCCAAACCCTGTAGGCATTTTTCTACTTTCCTGAAATCAAACCTTGTGACCAAAAGCCTGGAATCAAGTCTTGAGTCATCATCATCATTTTGTTCCAGTTAAACCATCAAGTTTCCAGTTTTTAAAGCATTTCAGTTTTTGCAAGCCTTCCTGTTTTCAAATCAAGTTTCAAGCTCTCTGTCTATTAAAAAGGTGAGTAAACATTTTTATTTAAAATCTAAATAAGTTAATGATGGTTGCTTGTGAAATCTTTGTGATGATGATATCCTGCATGTGTATATATAAGTATAGGATTCTGTGTATATGTAGATATAAATGTGCTATATGTTGTTATGTTTGAACTGTGCATGTCTGTTGTTTTTATTACCTCTGTTCTTAGTTCAGATTTTAAAATTTAGATCTAAATTCCAAATCTCTTTCTTTGATCTTTATTATGACCTAGTTTTCAAACAAGAATTGTTTGTTTAGTCATAGATTAAAACTTAAAAATGAAGTTAAGAAAAATACTGGGATGTTTAACTGTAAAAATGGAAAGAAGAGTGGAATTTTTAAAATCATGTTAAAACCCATCATGGTAATGTGTTATTTCAAGATTATAACTTGAATCCACTTTGCAAATTAGGATTTTTAAATCAAAATTCATGATTTTTAACATCTAATTGAATGAGAAATCCATGGTTAACTGGAAATGGGTTTTCGAGAGTTTCCTGATGATCTAGGTGACTGGGATCGTCGGGGTTGAAGGAGGAGGTAGCTGGAGGTTCAGTGGTCATAGGAAAAATGATCGAAATTTTTTTTCGATCATCAGAGCGACGGTATGGCATAAATTTAGGGTTTATTTGCCTGTTTGGGTTGAGGGTGAAATCGAGATGATTTCTTCGTCGTTGTTGCATCGGAGTCGACCGGAGTGGTGAGGATAGAAGCGTGGAACTTCGATGGTGATCTGAACGTGATCGCGAGTCTTCTGGTGGTCGGAGGCGCGGCGACGAGACATTTCTTTCGTCGCTGTTTTGGTCGTGATGGCTCGAGCTATGCTCGAATTCGATTCCAGGCGAATTAAAAGAAAGTTGGGTGGTCGCGAAGCTTGTATGGGTTATCGACAGTGGGGAGATGATCGTGGTGATGGTCGGAGGTGGCCAGTGCGGCTGTGCACGTGCATTTTCGTATCTGGGTTGGTATGACTTTGGGGAAGACGAAGTTTTTCGTGTGTTGCTCGAGAATTCTGCGGGGTCGACTCGAAGTAAGGATCGAGTAGTTGTGGGTGAGCGACTCGAGTATGTCTCGAGTAGTTGTGGGTGAAGCCTACAGTTTTTAAATTTAAAAATTATCTAAGTTTAAGTTTTCCTGAATAAATCACTTTATGTAAATAATAAGTTGTTTCTTTAACATTGAATATGAAGTTCGAAATTGTTAATTTCAATTTTGGATAAGTAAAGTTTAAAGTTATTTTAAACCTATGTTAGAAATGAAAATTTAAAGGTCTTTGTAAAAGTAAGTTTTTAAATTTAAATTTAAATAGTTTTAAAACTATTACTTGATAATGTTTAAACATTTAAAAGTAAGTATGTTTTGTTAACTTTAATTTATCAAGTTAATGATTATTTTATTTCATAACTTAAGTAATAATTTAATTTAGGATAAGGGATTAATTAAGAGTAATTAATTGATTTAATTAATTTATTAATTAGTAATCAAGTGTTATGAGTTAATTAATTTAAGATTTATTAATTAAGTAATTAAGGTTGATTTATTAGTAATTAGAAGATTAATTTACTTATAAATAGAAGTACTTAATTTGTAATTAAGTTTTATCAATTAATAATTAAGAAACAATTACTCTATAATTAAAGTTAATTAAGAATTAATTAACTATTATTAAGGGTTAATTAATTGCAATTAAGGATTGATTAACTGATTAATTAAGAATTAATTAATTGTTATTAAGTTTTATTAATTGATAATTGAGGGTTATTAATTAATAATTAAAGGATAATTAATCTATAGTTAAGATTAATTAATTTGTTTTAAGTTAATTAAGGAATGAATTACCCAATTGTAATTAATCAAATGAATGTGATTAATTTAAGATAATTAATTGATTGATTAATTAAAGATAATCATTTGATGGTTGATTAAGTATGAATACTTAATAAGGTTGATAAGTATAATTACTTAGTGTAAGTAATCAATGTATAATTATTGGATGTAATTAATTAAAAGGGATTAGTAATAGGAAGTAAATTAAAGTATAATTACTTAGTAGAAGTAATTAAAGATTTATTACTTGGTGTAATTAATCAAAAGATTTATATAATTAATTAAGAAGTTAATTAATTAAGGTAAGTAAATTTCAAGATGGAAATTCCTATTTATGATTTAGGTTGATAAATGAAAGTGATTAATTTAAAATTTAATTAATTAATGTAATTAATTAAGGATTAATGTAATTAATTATAGTTAATTAATTAATGGAAATAATTAATTAAGGATCATAAATTAATGTAATTAATGAAGTAATTAATAGTAAATTACCGGGAATGGTTAAGGGTTAATTAATTTGTGAAATTAATAAAAGGCTAATTACTTAAAGTAGTTAGAAATAACAAATCAAGATGATTAATTAAGATGGATAAGTAGATGATCAATAAATTGATTTGTAATTAATTAATGATTAAGTAAGCAAGATTTATAATGATGAAGTAATTAATTTAATTTACTTTAAATTAATTAGAGATAAGGTAATTAATTTAATTCATTTTAAATTAATTATAAATGGTGTGATTATTAATCCTTGCTTATGTATGGATGGATGATATTGTTTGCCTTGAATGGTTTGAGATCTCAGATACGAGATAAGTAATGCTGTGTGATATGGATTATCTATTTATGATGATATTGTGAATCATCTATCTGTGATATTGTGAATTATCTATCTGTGTGTATATGGATAATGAAATAAATTGTTTTAACTTTAAAACACCTTGGCCTTAAAAGACACGGTTTGGATTTCGATTGTTAACCCTCTTTTGATTCGTGACTTACCGACCTAAGAGCTGCCGACCTAAGAGCAGCCGACCTAAAAGATACCGACCTAAAAGCTGCCGACCTAAGAGCAGCCGACCTAAGAGCTACCGACCTAAGAGCAGCCGACCTAAAAGCTACCGACCTAAGAGCAGCCGACCTAAGAGCTGCCGACCTATCAGGTCAAGAAGTTAGCGACCTAACTAACAGAAGCGGTCCCAACGACCTACGACTCATAATAGGTCGTACGCGACCCAAATAACTCGCTCAGAAAGAATCAAATGCAACTAGAATAAGTCGGATCCCCTATGTCATCGCCGACCCACGACCTACGACCTACCTTAGGTCGGTGACGACCTAGTACTTGTGTGGTTGAACTCCGCCCAGAATCAACCCTATAAATACCCCCCTAACTCCAACAATATGGGACTTTTTCGATCATTCTCTGAAGCGCCGTTACTCTGCAGAATTCACAACTCATTCAACACTTGAAGAACTCCAAACATTCAAGACACTACAACAAGCTTTGAAAGAAATCTACCGCATTCAACATGAATTCGAGGAGATCTTCTACATCGAAGCTTGAGCTACTAGTCTAAAGTGTTTAGGAGTCAAAATATATTGTATTTTGAAGTGCATTGTATCATCTTGTAACCAAAAACAGTAATAAAGGAATTCAAAGTGGACGTAGGCTGGATCTTAAGCCGAACCACTATAAATCGCTGTCTTTTACTGTTTTCTGCTATTTTACTGCTTATTTCTTGTTCCCGTATCACGGGTGGTGCTTTCACAACTTTACTACACACACCGGGTGTTAGCGTTCAATTTTAAGCGTTAACATTTTGGTGCTTTCACTGAGAACCCAACTCAGGAATCTTCTGACCATTACTTCGTAAAGGCTTGTTGAAAGAATCTCCTTAAAGATCAGAAGTCTACATGAAATAATGGCTCCTGGAAGAAGAGGTAGACCAACCAGATCCGGAAACGCTCATGAGGGGACTTCCGCTTCCCCAGCAGCAGAGCAAGCAACTCCTACCGTTGGGGTCACAAGGGCTGAATTAGATGACGTAGTTTCTGGATTATACCAACAAATGGAAGCTCAAAACGCTTCGATGATGGATAGATTAAATGCTCTGCTTGGGGCAAATCGTCAGCCAGAAAACCATGAAACAACCTTTGCCGAAATGCCACCTTTCCAAGCTGAAGGTTCTATGCCGCAGCCAACTTTTCACGAGCATGTGCCCAGGCAAACTTCCGAGAGAAGAACTGATGCCTGCCCGGCGATGCCTCTGAATAATAAAGAGTACCTATCAGAGATGGTTGGCCGAATCATGAAAGAGAGCATGCAGAGGGAAGAGAATGAGAGCGACTGGGGATTTGCACCAAGCAGAACTCCGTTTACTGAAAGGATCCTGAAAGCAGAATTTCCAAGGAAATTTGCACCTCCTACTATCCCAGCCTACAGTGGAACGAGTGACCCTAATCATTTCCTATACAAGTACGACTGGCATATGACCGGTGCAAAAGCATCCGATGAGATTAAGTGCCGATATTTTCCAGTGTATTTGGAAGGAGTGGCTCTACTTTGGTTCACAAAGCTACCGGTTCGGTCCGTAGATCAATTCTCCGACTTAACGCGAAAGTTCAAAGAACAGTTCAGATTATATGCTTCAAAAGCTAAGGATATAATGTCACTGTCCAGTCTTGAACAAGCTCCCGGAGAATCAATCAAATCTTTCTTGAGCCGTTTCAATATAGCCCTAGCCGAAGTGGATAATGCAGAGCCCCGTATGATTCTGACTTACTTAATGCGAGCCATCGACAAATCGAGTGAGTTCGGAAGATGGTTAAAAATGAAAGAACCGAATTCGCTTGAGAAGTTCTATAAAAAGGCCGACGAATTCATGCGCCTAGAAAGCCTCTCTGCGCCAGCGAAAGTGGTTGTTGCTGAAGTCGAGAATAATGATATAGCATCTAACAAAAAAAGATTTGGAGATCAGAAAAGGGAAAATAATGGAGGAAAGAAGCAGGAGAATGAGAAGAAACCACGCCGCTTTAATCCTTCAGATTTTACTCCTTTAACTGATACACCGGGAAATATTTTCTTCGCAACAAAAGATGTTGTCAAGTATCCTAAGCCACCTGAGATGGGGAGAGGTGCAGTGCGTAATGGGAAATTCTGCCGATTTCACAATCAACCTGGCCATGACACTGACCAATGTCGCCAGTTAAAGAATGTGATTGAAGAATTGCTGAAACAAGGTAAACTCCAACAGTACGTGAAGAAAAATGGAGTCGATCCAACCTCATCCACTCAGGGGCAACAACATCCTACCCATCAATCCGGCTCTCGCAACAACACTGCAGTGCAAGAATCCGAAAAGCTTGTCATTAATGTTGTCACAGGGGGTCCTCACCCAGGAGGCAGGAGTTGGGACGACTGCTGACTTCCCACAAAACTGCAGCCGGGGCATCTTCCAATCTCTCTGGCATATAAATCCAAAGGCTATAAATCTAGTGCAAATGGAAATTCAGCCCAGAGATTCTGAAACAACCAGCACTTGCATCCATTTTTTACTTAATAGCATTGCTTAAATTTGTAAAATGATGTTGGATGTAAAACTTTTGTATTGTAAACCACTGAGAAATTAATGCAATTCAATAATAAAGAACTATAAATCTTGTGTTCTCTAATGATATAAAATGCCTGTGTCATTTCGATATGCAAGTGTCTTTAAAATATTGCTAAAATGTCGATCTAATATTGCAGGCTATCAAAGCAAAGCTTACCTATTCAACACATCACAAGACTCAGCGATTCCCACAAATCACTCAACAATGTTAAACCACAAAAGAGGTGCTATTCACAAACCGTTGATGATTCCACCAAAGCGGGCACCTTCCTGACAAGAAGGTTCCAGATCCTTGCTAACTAATCGCGATCGTTTGAGTAAACAAACATCCGGTAAAGTAGCTTACGTCTACCCCGTGGATTCACTCAACGATAAAGTACACTCCTTTGGCAGCAAGCAAACAACTTGCAAAAGAATGGAACATATACTTGAAGTGATAAAGAGGAATCGTTAAGAAACAGATGATGAAAGAACACAAGCAGTAAAGCCCTTTAACGAGGCATAAGCCCTCTTCGGAGGCACACATTTTCGAAGGCACATTTCACCAAGCTTGAAAGTGCAAAGTTGCTTCTCTTCGGAGACCAAAATTGCTTCTCTTCGGAGACCAAAACTGCTTCTCTTCGGAGACCAAAAACTGCTTCTCTTCGGAGACCAAAACTGCTTCTCTTCGGAGACCAAAACTGCTTCTCTTCGAAGACCAAAACTGCTTCTCTTCGGAGACCAAAATCGCTTCTCTTCGGAGACCAAAACTGCTTCTCTTCGGAGACCAAAAATTGCTTCTCTTCGGAAGACCAAAATCGCTTCTCTTCGGAGACCAAAAAAATCGCTTCTCTTCGGAGACCAAAATCACTTCTCTTCGAAGACCAAAAATGCTTCTCTTCAGAGACCAAATGCACCTCTTCGGAGGCACACTTCACCATGCTTGAAGTACCAAACAAAAGACCTCTTCGGAGGCACACTTCACCATGCTTGAAGTACCAAACACAAGCCCTCTTCGAAGGCGCACTTCAACTCTCAAAGGAAGATTAACTCGTTCATCTTGAAAAGCTGTTCCTAAAAATTGAAGTGCTACATAAAGTTCTCTTCAGAGGCCCGCTTTACCACGTAGGAGAATTCGCTTCACAAAAATATGAAGTGACCATCTCCGAAGGTTGAAGCGCAAAAAATTCTCCAAAAACGAGATACGCTCTATTAAAGCAGAATAATTTTTCCTCAAGAATGGAATAGTTATTCTCCAGAAATAAGAGTACAAGTCTCGTCACAGCGAAAGATATTACAATGCACTTGTGGTATGGGGACAATATCATACAAGATAACTACGTCACTAAAAGTTGTATTCAAGCAACATACCACAAGTTCATTACAATATCACGCAAAAAAGGTGTGGAATAAATGCATTCTTAAACACAGACCAAAAGTTTGTACAACTAAAAAGAATCGTTTATTCTACACTAAAATGAGAAATAAATGCATTTTTGCATACACAAGAATTTGTACAAGTAAAAGAATTATTTTATTCAATACTATGAAAGTTCTTTACATATGCAGATCTCAAAAAAAAGCGGGGACCGGTGCCCGCACAGTCTCCGGTCAATATATACAAGCAAAAATCAAAACAAGAAGCATAACTTCTGGCTTATCACTCCTTCTTCCTGGCACCCTTAGAACTTTTTCCCAACTTAATAACTAATTTTGGAAGCCGTTGTGGAAGGGTCGAAGGAGGAGGAGAAGGAGGAGTAGTCGGATCTTTTTCTGCTTTGTCTTTTCCAGCTGAAGCGCTTTTCTTCTTCTTCCTCAGTGCGCGCTTCCCTTTCCTCTTCAAAAAAGACTCGCTTCTCGGAGTGAACAATGTAGAAAGCTTTGTGTCGTCATCATATGACTGCTCCGGGGTCTTCTCACTGTCCTCCAGATCTTCCGCTTTCTGCTCTTGAGAAGCGGGTGGATCCTCTAAGCCATGAAGGGCTGCTATTTGTTCTTCCTGCGACCCTGGCTGGGAAGCAGGAGTGACTTGAAGGGATGGAGGAGGAACAGCCGGAAGGGGAGAAGAGTGCATGGCGCTCGGTGCTTCCGCTACAAAAGAAAAGAAGTTAAAATCAGTACTCTCCGAAAAAAGAGAAGATATTGGATCTTCAGGACTTGAGTAATGAGCGAGAAACTCATCAAGTTCAATTGAATCGAATGAGTAATCCACTTGAGCCATATCTGAATCGAAGTTACCTAGAGAAGTCGGTTTTATCACTTCAATTTCAAAATTTTCAGCCTCAATGTCTTCCAGGCTCTTCTCCTCGATTTGAGTAAGGGGAGATTCGGTGGTGACGGGCTTAGCCTCAGTTTTTGCAGGAGCTGGAGAGTAAGAGCTGGAACCGACGATATCAACGTCGCCGAAGTAGAAGTATGGACAGGGGCAGTTAGAGATATTTTCTTTTCCAGATGCTCCCCTGCCACTGTTACAGCTCTAGCTTCAGCAAGTTGCTCTTTTCCTCTAGCAAGAGCGGCACGAGTCTCGTCATCAAAATAGTGTGCCTCAAGCTCCGCCTCATCATAGCCGGCGCCGCCGAGAATATCAATTGCGGCCATCCATACTTCAGCCAAGGTGATCTCATACTTCGCGCCCAGAAATGAGAGGCTTCCGCACTCTAGAATACTATGAAGATAAAAATCAAATAAAGTTGAGCTAACATTGGCCTTCGTTGCTTCGTGCGAGTGCTCAACCGCTTCCTTTCCAGCGATGGCTTCATCGCGCTCTTTTTCAGTCTTCAGTAACTGAGCTTGCAGCTTTATAATTGCCAAATCTTGAGAACTGAGTTTTTCCTGCAGCTGGATGGTGTCATTGCGATATTTTTCAGTAATAAGCTGCTCGGCCTCAAGTTTCAGCTCAGCATCTCTCTGAGCAGCATGTGCATCCCGCACTTATTTCTGAAGAACTTCTTCCTTTTGAGAGTGTGAAGCAGAAGAAGTGGCGAGATCTTCCTTAAGTTGCTTGACTTCAGACTCAAGTCTCGCATTGTCATCTGCAATGCTCGCCATTTCAGCATCGTGTTGCTTGCAAATTTTATCCCACTCTGTCTTGTCGTTCTCCATAGTCAGCATGGCTTCAAGATTCATATGATTGACTCTTTGGAGTTCATCAACAAGTTTCTGCCATTGGGACATCCTCTCAATATCGAGCTTAACAGCATCGAGATTTCTCAGCATGGCCTGCTTGTCGATTGGGACCAAATCTAAGTCAAAGCGCACCCCTTTTAAACACCAGTTCGGGAATCGGCTTTGGGGAGTAGGAGGGGCATCTTTAACTTGATACTAGGGCCTGCTAATAATCGCTTGGATGTTAGATTTCTTTAAAGCAGGAGAGCCGAATGGGATATCAGAAGAGATAGGAGCGTCAGCCTTTTCAGAAATTGCAGACGCGTCCTTTTCACTAAGCCTGGCCCGTTTACTGGTATCTTCAGAAATTTTGCTCTTTCCTCTGTCGTCATGCGACTTTCTCTTATGGGAAGTGTCATCTCTTTGAGAGGAGTCGTGGTGTTCTTCCCTCCTCCTTTGCTGCTCCTCATAAGCTTGTCTCTCCCGAGCTTTTCTAACCGCTCGCTCCTCATCAGTTTCTCTACGAACGGGGAGATAGCGTCTGTGATCATAAGTGTCACGCCCTCCAAAGCGCCGAAAGTCATCATAATATGAGCCACTTCGCCCCATCAGAGAACCTGAAATTGAATAAAAGTCGAGTCTTAGAAATCTTCAAAGTGGAAGAGTTAAGTAAATAAAAGTGCTAAGCATCCTAAGTGTGTGCGGCGTGCAAACTATACGCGTCAGATTACAAACCACTCTGTGGTGTGGGAATGGCGATAGCTGGTGTAGAAGGTGTTGTAGTTTGTTGCAAAGAAGAAGTCGCTTCAACAACAGGAGAAACCGCTTTTGAGATGTCATCTTTAAAGAGCTCCTGTGAAGTTATCATCAGGTCGCTCAACCCGTCAAAAGTGTCATCGCCATTATGCCCGGCGGAACTTTCTTTTTCAACTTCTACGTCAGCCGTCTTTTCAGAATGACGAGGGATTTCTTCTTCTTCAATAACCGGGGCAAGTGCAAATTTGCTGGACGATCCCACAACGTCAGTAGAAGTAGAACACTTCACCAGAGAAGCCTCCGTGGTAGTTTCTTTCGGTGTAAGTTCTTCGGCAAGAGCTGGGGCATCCGATGCCTTAGCTGGAGAATCAGGGACTTCATGTGGCTGAATAGAACGGGAAGGATGTAAGAGTCCAAATTGATGAAAAAACTCGTCGTTCAATAGAAATTGGATACTCCTCTCCTCAACTGGCACGGCCATAAGCCTCTCAAAAGTTGATTTGTGATTAGAATTCCTAGAAGGAGGAGGAAGAGCTGAAAAAGTAAAGAGCGAAGTTAACACTTGACAACTCAGGCTTTGAAAAGTTCAGAAAACATAAGGAAAGGAAAAAGATAAATGATCATACTTCCTACTCTCCAGATAGCATAAAATCCCGGAGGACACCGAACGTAGAAAAACTGGCTCAGAAAACCGTGAACACTGTCAGGAAGACCAATGATCAACTTGCGGTTCCTAGCACTTCTCACGACTGTGATAGAAGGATGGTCTTTATTTTTTGCAAATGAGCACAGATAACAAACTTCGTCAAAACTTGGAAGACGATCCAGCGTCCTCTTGAATAGCACACATAGTCCCATCAGGATGGCGTAGCCATTGGGATGTAACTGAAAGGGAGAAATAGACAATCGAAGAAGAAGCTGCTGAAGGAAATCGTTAAAAGGAGGAATGGCTCCGTTCATACACATTTGGCGATTAACGGCGACGAAACCATGAGGTGGTAGGTCAGTAGTGTCGCTTCTCTCAGGCAGTATGGCATCCGTTTCAACAATGCCGAACTGAGTACACAGTTGGCGGAAAACTTTATATGTTAAAGTGGTTGAGATCCTTTCTGGAGGATTAGCTACTGGAACAGGAATAGGGATAGCCTCTCCAGCTTGAACTGTTACTTCTTCTTGGTGAGAAGCCATTCTACATAAGCAACCGGATGTTCAAATGTGAAGGTGCACGTTTTCTAAAAAGTGTGAAGTGCTGTGCAGAACTAATAAAAATAACAAGCAAACATAACTGGAATTAAACTAATTGGTAGTTGGTCGATTACGAGATTTTAGGATTTGTTAGTTTAAAACTCAAGTGCAGTGTTAATACAAACAAGTCAGCTTTAGTTAACTATTTTTCTTTAATACTTCACTTGAATTGATTGGTTTACAGCATTTCATTCACACAGTTCATTTGAGTTAATTTTTCTTTGTTAACTAATCTGTCATTTGATGTGGGCAGTCAATGGCTGTATATTCGTCCCGGTTTTCTGCAAATATTGTGTTTAACAGGTTGTTAGCATTAGAGATAATCTGTAGGGAGGTTCAAACAAGTTTAAAGCTCAGACAGTTCAAAGTTTAAGTAGTTTATCCCGGCAATTCAAGTCAAGAATTCAAGTCAAAAAGTTCAAAGTTCAAGGCTATGCAAATATGTCAAGTTCTAACTCGGCTGCGACCTAGAGCCTATGCTGCAGAAAATAGGTCGTTAAATTGTTCAAAGTCCTAGGTCGCTCACGACCTAACATAGATCGGAAATCCCTCAGGTCACAATGTGCAAGTTGAGTCGTCCATGACTTAAGGGATATGCTACGAGTTAAGTTAGGTCGTCGACCTCTTAAGTCATAATGCGTATGAAGGAAAAGGTCTCAAGCCAAAATGGCGCGAATTTCTCCAAGTCCTAGCTCGGCCATGACCTAAGGCTTATGTCGCAAGTTAATTAAGTCGCAGGAAGAATTGGGTCGTTCAAACAGTTAGGTCGCGAGAGTTCTTGAACCAGACAAGTTGTTAGATCGTGAATGTTTTAGGTCGTCTCCGATGCAATCTCGAGCTATCTCCTGCTCGAACCAAAACCTCACCTCCTTTCACCAATCACCTTCCTGTCCACTGAGAAGTTCAATAACTCGTCAACCAGCCAACTCAAAGCCCAATAACCCGTTAACAATTCTCTCCTCTCCTCTCCTCTAAAGTCACAAATCAGTTAGCCTAAAAAAGCGCCGTAACCCATCGCCTTGTTCTCACAAACTGTCTAAAGTCAGGACAATCCACCTCGGATCCACCAGCAATCAATTGAAACGAGGATCGTGATGAAGCGCGGCATAAAAAGTGGGTCGGGGATGAAAAGTGGGATTTATGATTCAGTGACAATCGAGGATTAAATAGAGAACAAGTTCACTTACGCGATGTAATGTTAAGGATAACTGATGATCGAGTGGTTGAATTCATCTTCGAGAACTTGAGTACTTGCTAATGGCAGATGGAATGATAGAGCAGGTGAAGGGAAAGAGGGAACGACCTAAGCTATTTATACATTGGGGTAGTGAAAGGCGAATCGACACACACGACCCATGATCTACGACTTACGACTTATCTTAAGTCGCTCACGACCTAACAAAAGAGCGAGCTAAGAAAATCGAAGCACACGACCTACGACCTAGGCGTATACTTCGAGGGGCAAATGTTAACCCTCTTTTGATTCGCGACTTACCGACCTAAGAGCTGCTGACCTAAGAGCAGCCGACCTAAAAGCTACCAACCTAAAAGCTGCCGACCTAAGAGCAGCCGACCTAAGAGCAGCCGACCTAAGAGCTACCGACCTAAGAGCAGCCGACCTAAGAGCTGCCGACCTATCAGGTCAAGAAGTTAGCGACCTAACTAACAGAAGCGGTCCCAACGACCTATGACTCATAATAGGTCGTACGCAACCCAAATAACTCGCTCAGAAAGAATCAAATGCAACTAGAATAAGTCGGATCCCCTATGTCATCGCCGACCCACGACCTACGACCTACCTTAGGTCGGTGACGACCTAGTACTTGTGTGGTTGAACTCCGCCCAGAATCATCCCTATAAATACCCCCCTAACTCCAACAATATGGGGACTTTTTCGATCATTCTCTGAAGCGCCGTTACTCTACAGAATTCACAACTCATTCAACACTTGAAGAACTCCAAACATTCAAGACACTACAACAAGCTTTGAAAGAAATCTACCGCATTCAACATGAATTCGAGGAGATCTTCTACATCGAAGCTTGAGCTACTAGTCTAAAGTGTTTAGGAGTCAAAATATATTGTATTTTGAAGTGCATTGTATCATCTTGTAACCAAAAACAGTAATAAAGGAATTCAAAGTGGACGTAGGCTGGATCTTAAGCCGAACCACTATAAATCGCTGTCTTTTACTGTTTTCTGCTATTTTACTGCTTATTTCTTGTTCCCGTATCACGGGTGGTGCTTTCACAACTTTACTACACACACCGGGTGTTAGCGTTCAATTTTAAGCGTTAACATCGATGAGACCGGGATCGGGTTTCCAGATTTGGATATCCGAAAACCACATCGATCCAAATTAACGATAGGTCGTGATTCTCAAGTGAAGATGAAGATTCAGAGTGCAAGGGTTATTGTCGTTAACTCAGAGGATGATTCCAAAATGAGTGTAATGAGATAATGCCTTTGGTTTCGTTCGAACCCGGAATGAACTTGTATGGATTGAATGCTTTCAGCACATCGTCAGGTGGACGATGAGCATTCTAAGAGATGTGTTCTCTAAAGGTAATCGTAGCCTCAAGCCTCATCAACCGGGAATGGCTAAAACAGGGGTGGTGTAGCAAGGCTTCGTGGGTCACACCCACTTGAGAGTAAGGTCATCCCTGTCTAGATGTCCCTTTTTATTTCGGCTTAGTGGTGCGGTTGCTGATCACAACCGTGGGGTGATTTTATTCGGAATTATCCAGTAAGGGATGGTTCCGGCTTTGTGTTGTAGGGGATTGGGAGTAATCCTCGGTACGCTGATCTAGGCCAGGTACTGTGACGGGTGGTACCCCAGTAGCCCTGCCATTGTATGGAATCCAATTTCCAATAAGTGCCATCGGATTTGATTGTATTACCCACTTGTTGGCTAGTATGCTGGAATTTAATCATGTAACAATTTCAGCTATTTCTTATTTACTTGAAAACCCTAGACCTATTATAATATCACTGAATTTCCTATCAAATGTTTGGTTAGCGTAAGGTAAAAACTTACCCATGTTTATGTGTGGGGAGTCTTATGTGATACCTTTGTTTCAAAGGCTTTATAAAGTTAAGCAACTTTAACCGTTTACTCATACCAGACCCATGTCTGACCCAGAGTTTATTTCTGTTTTTCTTAAACTCTCGGGTTCTCAAATTTTTACGAGTAGCCAAGGGATTTAGGTTTAGCTTTGACGAATTCTGGAGGAGCAATGGAGCAGGAGGCTTCAGCGTATAGATATATATTGGTTCCGCTGTGTTAGTCTGTATTTCCGCTGTGTTGTATCTGTATTGTACATTGTATTGTAATAACTAGACAGGTGTTTATAACTGTCTAGTATGTGATGTATCATCTGTTTAACTCTGATAGATGTTGTTTACTATGTAATATCTTATGTGATTAATATAATTTATTCGTTCCGCTGTGAGATTCTGATGTTGTTTAGTTCTTTCTTCTCTATCTTTTCTCTTTTCTATCCCTTTCTTTCTTAAAGATGATGCGACTTTCTAGTGATAGAAGGTCGGGTCGTTACAGTGGTATCAGAGCATAGGTTGAGCGAATACCTAAGCTCTGGAGTGGTGTCTATCTTGAGAGAGCGTACTTGTAATTTTTAAATATATATATGTATATCTATATTTCTACCTATCTGTTGGGTTACCTGTTCGGGTTTTCCAATATAAGTTATAAAGGTAGATAGAGTAGTGGTGTGTGTAACATGACTACCAATGGTTGGAGTTTGAATGTTTGAGGTTGGAAGTGTATATGTCGAGACTGTAGACCTAATATCATCTCGAGTGAGCTTTGCTATGGTGTAAGAAATTTTATTGATCTCTGAAGGAAACCTGTTAAGGATTCAGAGTTCATAATTAAAGTGCAAGTTTGATCGCGCTCGTGTGAGTGGATTTTTGAGAGTTTGGATCTATCGGTTGGACATAAGTAAGTCATGATATCTTGATACCTCAGGATGTAGTAGCTGTGTGATGAGACACAGTGACTATGGATGTTTCCGAAGATGTTTCTTTGGAACAAGTTAAGGAAGTGTGCCTGCTTCGGTGTTGTGGCTGTGTTCAGCTAGGTGTTTGTGTTCGGCTTTGAGGCCTGAGTTTCTCGAGGAGTTTGGATTAGGAAGTCTTTCGGCATATGGGTCAGCATTGTAGCTCGGAGTGTTCTGTGTGTTGGCAGGAAGTCTTCTGGCTTGGGTCAGCATTGTAGCAGCAGAGTGGTTCCGTTTCTTCGATGGATTGGCTTCATAAGCGTAAGTTGTTCTGATTGGCAAAGAGAGAGCAGTTTTTCTCTGGGAATAGGCCGGATTGATCACAAAAGTGACTTGCGATAGTCTGAGTGTTCTCTTGTGTTTCAGAGATTTTTTTTTTCTGGATGTCTTCAGGAAGTCAGAGTTTTGTCAGCATCTGGAGATTGATTTTGGTATCAACTGGATTCCAGAAGTGGTACCGATGGTTCAGCTAAGGAGATTTGGTGGAGCATTTGTGTTTTCTCTTATGTATCTAGTTTCGAGTTTCTTCCAACTAAGGGTAGCTGAAGACAGTACCCTTGACTGAGAACTCATCTGTTTCTTTGAGCAGTTCGTTTCCGATTATGGTGGATCTGTTGAATTGTGTGTCCAGGAGGTGTTGGTTAAGATTTTTCCTCGAATTCATCGACATGCTTATCTACTTCAGATCAGAGTTGTGCAGCGGAAGCAAGGTGGTAGATGTTCTAGAGTGGAAGCAACCGGAAGTTGCAGTGTTTTGAGATTAGAGAATTTCTACAGGAATTTTTTTTCCTGGATTTGAGGCCAGATTGGCGAGTGTTTTTGTTTTGTCTTTTCTGGATAGGAGAAGTAAGTTGTAATCTACTGATGATAGTGGAGTAGAGTTGTATTCTAGATTTTGGGTAAATCTGGAGAGGATCTTTTGTTGAGTTATTTTGATCCAGTTTGTTTATTGAAGCATCAGCGAAGTTTGAGCTGGTCAGGAAAGGTTGTAGGCAGTCTAGGATCGTCAAAGGATTTTTGTGGATAAGAAACGGAAGAATTTGGAATTCGAAGTTGGAGACTTCGTTGTTGTTGAGATTTTCTCTGGTAAAAGGAGCAATAAGATTGGGTAAGACTGTGAGGTTAGCTCCGGAGTATATTGGATCTTTCTGTATTCTTGTAAGGATAAGTGTTTGGTCTTCAGGAGTGAATTGCCAATTTGGAAAACTGGGATTCAAGGTATTTCACGTATCTCTGAGGGAATACGTGTATGATCCATCACTGGTTTTGGAACCAGCAGTTCAGAAGGGTTTGGTTGTTGATTAGGTCTTGAGTGTGGTTAGATCTCTTGTATAGATTGTAGATCTGGATGAGTAAGAGCCTTATAGCTCAGTAGTATAGCTAGTTTGGATTCAGTAGAGTGAGTATTCCAGTATTTGTACCTGGGAAACTCGAGAAATTTTTAGGAAGCTTATCCGGATCTGTGTCCGAATAGCTAGTGTTGTTTGTTTGATTGAATTGTTTGTTTGGATGAAATTGTTTGTTTGGTTGTGTATGGCTGATATGTATGCTGAATTGGTTGAAAAAAAATAAAACTTTGGATTATTTTTGGTTTTAAATTTCGAGGACGAAATTCTTTTAAGGGGGAAGGAATGTGACATCCCCGAATTTCGAGGAATTTAAAATGTGATAATCTCTTAATTAAATTATTTAAAATTGATAAAATTGTTATTTTCAAATATAAATAACTAATTAATTAATAATGTGATGTTTTAAATTATGATTTTAGATTGATTTTAAATAAGAATAATTAGTTACAAATTTAATTTGTGTTATTTTATAAATAGATTTAAATAGTCCTATTATTTCTAATTTAATAAGTGTTATTTAAATGTGTATATATATGTGTGTAGTTAGAAGAAAATTATGATTTGAGAATTTAAAATAAAAGTGTTTCAATATAATTACAATAAAAATCTATCTTAAACTTAAAGTAAAGCTCTACTTATTCACTTTTGATCTATATAATAATTTGATGTAATTTTAGTAATAATGTTTAAATTAAAATAAATCTTGTCAATATTAAATATGAATATAAAACAAATATATGGTCTTAAGTGTAAGTATTAATATATATAAACATATTTAGCATAAGTGAAAATAAATAAATAATTATAAATTAAGTGTTTGGTAAATAAATGGTTATGTTAAAATGACTATAACAACTTTAAGGTAAACACATAAGATAATTCTAACTTTATAGAAACAAATACATTAGTTAAATATATTGAGTGATAAAGATAGAAATAAAATGTCTCAAATAAAATTATGGTTAAGCAAAAATATAAAATGAGAACTTAAGTAAGTCTAGAATTTTATAGTATACATGTATTGCAGGCAAGTAATATATACATACTATCACCATATGTATGCAAAGTAACAAGTCAAAATAAAATAAAAGATATACAAGATTTGTACCTGCAAATGAATGGTATTTTAAGCATGTAGATATATGCAAGGCTGAATGACAAGGGAAAGATATCTTCATTTGTTTGTACAGATATATGTACATACGAATTGAAATAAGAGGATTTGTAGGACAATGTTAATAAATGCTTGTACAATAGATCATTTCAGCCACCCTATGAAGAAATCTCTGATCAAAATCTTGTACCAGCTAAAGATTATTATTTTTTGTACTAATACAACTATCAGCCTGCATTTGTTTTCTTTATATCAAAGTTCCTTTTTCATTTTCGTTCATTCAAGCAATGTAAACCAGAAAACAAACCCTGTAACCATTTTCAAAACAAGAGAAAAACAAGCCAAACCCTATAGGCATTTTTCTACTTTCCTGAAATCAAACCTTGTGATCAAAAGCCTGGAATCAAGTCTTGAGTCATCATCATCATTTTGTTCCAGTTAAACCTTCAAGTTTCCAGTTTTTAAAGCATTTCAGTTTTTGCAAGCCTTCCTGTTTTCAAATCAAGTTTCAAGCTCTTTGTCTATTAAAAAGGTGAGTAAACATTTTTATTTAAAATCTAAATAAGTTAATGATGGTTGCTTGTGAAATCTTTATGATGATGATATCTTGCATGTGTATATATAAGTATAGGATTCTGTGTATATGTAGATATAAATGTGTTATATGTTGTTATGTTTGAACTGTGCATGTATGTTGTTTTTATTACCTCTGTTCTTAGTTCAGATTTTAAAATTTAGATCTAAATTCCAAATCTCTTTCTCTGATCTCTATTATGACCTAGTTTTCAAACAAGAATTGTTTGTTTAGTCATAGATTAAAACTTAAAAATGAAGTTAAGAAAAATATTGGGATGTTTAACTGTAAAAATGGAAAGAACAGTGGAATTTTTAAAATCATGTTAAAACCCATCATGGTAATGTGTTATTTCAAGATTATAACTTGAATCCACTTTGCAAATTAGGATTATTAAAACAAAATTCATGATTTTTAACATCTAATTGAATGAGAAATCCATGGTTAACTGGAAATGGGTTTTCGAGAGTTTCCTGATGATCTAGGTGACTGGGATCGTCGGGCTTGAAGGAGGAGGTAGCTGGAGGTTCAGTGGTCATAGGAAAAATGATCGAAATTTTTTTCGATCATCAGAGCGATGGCATGGCATAAATTTAGGGTTTATTTGCCTGTTTGGGTTGAGGGTGAAATCGAGATGATTTCTTCGCCGTTGTTGCATCGGAGTCGACCGGAGTGGTGAGGATAGAAGCGTGGAACTTCAATGGTGATCTGAACGTGATCGCGAGTCTTCTGGTGGTCGGAGGCGCGGCGACGAGACATTTCTTTCGTCGCTGTTTTGGTCGTGATGGCTCGAGCTATGCTCGAATTCGATTCCAGGCGAATTAAAAGAAAGCTGGGTGGTCGCGAAGCTTGTATGGGTTATCGACGGTGGGGAGATGATCGTGGTGATGGTCGGAGGTGGCCAGTGCGGCTGTGCACGTGCACGTGCATTTTCGTATCTGGGTTGGTATGACTTTGGGGAAGACGAAGTTTCTCGTGTGTTGCTTGAGAATTCTGCGGGGTCGACTCGAAGTAAGGATCGAGTAGTTGTGGGTGAGCGACTCGAGTATGTCTCGAGTAGTTGTGGGTGAAGCCTATAGTTTTTAAATTTAAAAATTATCTAAGTTTAAGTTTTCCTGAATAAATCACTTTATGTAAATAATAAGTTGTTTCTTTAACATTGAATATGACGTTCGAAATTGTTAATTTAAATTTTGGCTAAGTAAAGTTTAAAGTTATTTTAAACCTATGTTAGAAATGAAAATTTAAAGGTCTTTGTAAAAGTAAGTTTTTAAATTTAAATTTAAATAGTTTTAAAACTATTACTTGATAATGTTTAAACATTTAAAAGAAAGTATGTTTTGTTAACTTTAATTTATCAAGTTAATGATTATTTTATTTCATAACTTAAGTAATAATTTAATTTAGGATAAGGGATTAATTAAGAGTAATTAATTGATTTAATTACTTTATTAATTAGTAATTAAGTGTTATGAGTTAATTAATTTAAGATTTATTAATTAAGTAATTAAGGTTGATTTATTAGTAATTAGAAGATTAATTTACTTATAAATAGAAGTACTTAATTTGTAATTTAGTTTTATTAATTAATAATTAAGAAACAATTACTCTATAATTAAAGTTAATTAAGAATAAATTAACTATTATTAAGGGTTAATTAATTGCAGTTAAGGATTGATTAACTGATTAATTAAGAATTAATTAATTGTTATTAAGTTTTATTAATTGATAATTGAGGGTTATTAATTAATAATTAAAGGATAATTAATCTACAGTTAAGATTAATTAATTTGTTTTAAGTTAATTAAGGAATGACTTACCCAATTATAATTAATCAAATGAATGTGATTAATTTAAGATAATTAATAGATTGATTAATTAAAGATAATCATTTGATGGTTGATTAAGTATGAATACTTAATAAGGTTGATAAGTATAATTACTTAGTGTAAGTAATCAATGTATAATTACTGGATGTAATTAATTAAAAGGGATTACTAATGGGAAGTAAATTAAAGTATAATTACTTAGTAGAAGTAATTAAAGATTTATTACTTGGTGTAATTAATCAAAAGATTTATATAATTAATTAAGAAGTTAATTAATTAAGGTAAGTAAATTTCAAGATGGAAATTCCTGTTCATGATTTAGGTTGATAAATGAAAGTGATTAATTTAAAGTTTAATTAATTAATGTAATTAATTAAGGATTAATGTAATCAATTATAGTTAATTAATTAATGGAAATAATTAATTAAGGATCATAAATTAATGTAATTAATGAAGTAATTAATAGTAAATTACTGGGAATGGTTAAGGGTTAATTAATTTGTGAAATTAATAAAAGGCTAATTACTTAAAGTAATTAGAAATAACAAATCAAGATGATTAATTAAGATGGATAAGTAGATGATCAATAAATTGATTTGTAATTAATTAATGATTAAGTAAGCAAGATTTATAATGATGAAGTAATTAATTTAATTTACTTTAAATTAATTAGAGATAAGGTAATTAATTTAATTCATTTTAAATTAATTATAAATGGTGTGATTATTAATCCTTGCTTATGTATGGATGGATGATATTGTTTGCCTTGAATGGTTTGAGATCTCAGATACGAGATAAGTAATGCTGTGTGATATGGATTATCTATTTATGATGATATTGTGAATTATCTATCTGTGATATTGTGAATTATCTATCTGTGTGTATATGGATAATGAAATGAATTGTTTTAACTTTAAAACAACTTGGCCTTAAAAGACACGGTTTGGATTTCGATGAGACCGGGATCGGGTTTCCAGATTTGGATATCCGAAAACCACATCGATCCAAATTAATGATAGGTCGTGAATCTCAAGTGAAGATGAAGATTAAGAGTGCAAGGGTTATTGTCGTTAACTCTAAGGATGATTCCAAAATGTGTATAACGAGATAATGCCTTCGGTTTCGTTCGAACCCAGAACGAACTTGTATGGATTGAATGCTTTCAGCACATCGTCAGGTGGACGATGAGCATTCTAAGAGATGTGTTCTCTAAAGGTAATCGTAGCCTCAAGCCTCATCAACCGGGAATGGCTAAAACAGGGGAGGTGCAGCAAGGCTTCGTGGGTCGCACCCACTTGAGAGTAAGGTCATCCCTGTCTAGATGTCTCTTTTTATTTCGGCTTAGTGGTGCGGTTGCTGATCACAACTGTGGGGTGATTTTATTCGGAATTATCCAGTAAGGATGGTTCCGACTTTGTGTTGTAGGGGATTGGGAGTAATCCTCGGTACGCTGATCTAGGCCAGGTACTGTGACGAGCGGTACCCTAGTAGCCCTGCCATTGTATGGAATCCAATTTCCAATAAGTGCCATCGGATTTGATTGTATTACCCACTTGTTGGCTAGTATGCTGGAATTTAATCATGTAACAATTTCAGCTATTTCTTATTTACTTGAAAACCCTAGACCTATTATAATATCACTGAATTTCCTATCAAATGTTTGGTTAGCGTAAGGTAAAAACTTACCCATGTTTATGTGTGGGGAGTCTTATGTGATACCTTTGTTTCAAAGGCTTTATAAAGTTAAGCAACTTTAACCGTTTACTCATACCAGACCCATGTCTGACCCAGAGTTTATTTCTGTTTTTCTTAAACTCTCGGGTACTCAAATTTTTACGAGTAGCCAAGGGATTCAGGTTTTGCTTTGATGAATTCTGGAGGAGCAATAGAGCAGGAGGCTTCAGCATATAGATATATATTGGTTCCGCTGTGTTTGTCTGTATTTCCGCTGTGTTGTATCTGTATTGTACATTGTATTGTAATAACTAAACAGGTGTTTATAACTGCGTAGTATGTGATGTATCATCTGTTTAACTCTGATAGATGTTGTATACTATGTAATATCTTATGTGATTAATATAATTTATTCGTTCCGCTGTGAGATTCTGATGTTGTTTAGTTCTTTCTTCTATATCTTTTCTCTTTTCTATCCTTTTCTTTCTTAAAGATGATGCGACTTTCTAGTGATAGAAGGCCGGGTCGTTACAAAAACCATTTATGAAATATTTCATAAAACATAACTTCAAGTTTATCAACATTTTACAACTTAAGTTCAAACTCTTATAATACTCCATGACATCCTAAGAGTATATACAATAGGTTTCTCAACTACACCAACTATTTTCATTTGAATTCACATTCATTATCACTTATAGTACTTCTTATTTAATACTAAAATCACTTATGAATCATTTCATAAAAATTTACTTCAAGTTATTAAACATTATATAACTTAAGTTCATATTGTATATCACAACACTACATCCTAGGAGTATATACCAACCAATCTAATTTGTTTTACTCAACAACTATATTGAATGAATTCAAAACCTGTTTAAATTCTACTATCCTTCCCTTTAAGAGTTACAAAAACTCTACTTTTTATACTTTCACGAAAACACTTAACTTTAACTTCTTAGATCCATTTGGAAGTTCTCACTATCCAAAATTGTTGAAAATTCCATCAATAATTGAATTACTAATCAACATATCAAACAAGATGCATAACCAAACTTACCCTAATGCCTAGGATACATGCATCTTAATATAACTTAACCGAAAACTTAAGAACTATACATCGGGTTTCCATTTCAATCATTTTGAAATAATATGTACTTATAACTTTTTATACCAAATCATACTTCAAGGATTTAAATCAAAGTATGTTTTACCAAAGCAACTTTGTAGAAAATTGCTAAGGAAGCACCGCCCACTTTGAAACTCGAAAATAAACGCCAATGATGCTGCAACCATCACCAAAATTATTTTCAAGCGACAAAAGTGAGTACAGTACATCCAAACCATGCTGTTCGGACTTTACCCAAATCATTTTCAAATTATTAACCACTTCATAAATATTACTAAGTACCTAGATATCAATTTTGCAAACCAATTTTCCAAATATTCACTTTCAAATTATACTACTATGTTTTCCAAAATCTTAGAAACCAAATTTCTAAAGCAACTGGATTTAAGTTCTTAAATTCTCGGTTTAATTCCTTTGGTATTTATATACTATACTTTATACAAGGTCGCTTTTTTACATAAAACTATTACACAAGTATTTATTCTAAAATATCTTTCTTTCTCAAAGATCATAATAAAAAACTTCTTATAAAGTTGAATTTTTAACCTAAAATTATCACCGAACTTCTTATAGTCAAACTGTAAAACTTATTTCACAAGGAGTTCACTTCAATGTTCCCACGCGCTACTATCTACCCAACCCATGCAGTGAAAAGATGAAACTGCTTATAAATTGGCCGAGCATAACTAATCAATAAATAAATGATAATAGTGGAATATTATCATTTCCTAACAAACAAGAACATCATAAATAATTATCTCATTTTTTTTAAATTTCTTTATATATAAAATATAATCCTAGATAAACTTATTTTATTTACCAATTTCAAAAACAGTACTGTGTCGGTTTGCCTTGTTTGAGTGTCTACAAATCCTTGTCATTAACGTTGGCAATGCGTATAGATCAGAATCCATAAGCCACTCAACAAACCAGTCAACAAAATACAAAACATGTTTATATTAATACTAAATATACACTCTCGTAGATATAATACACTCAAATCATAATAAGGTATTCCATTACCGTATCACTTAATGATTTATACCCACCAAAGCCAAGGTTCTCGCTTAACCTTCAGCTTTGATATCACATGTAACGGTCGGCTGTTTCGACCCTCAAATGTCGACACTAGTACATCCATGTTATTCACATAAAGAGCATCCAAGTGCCGAAAAGACTGAACTTAGGGTAAAAGAAAAGGAAAAAGAAGGAAACAGAAAGGAAAAGGAAAGAAGAACACAATATCAGAATCTCAACACGTGAAATGATAATATATAATATCTCAAAAGGTCTTTACCAAAAAGAAAACTTTGATATACATACATCAATTAGTGTAAACAAGCCTATCATCAGCCTGGACAATCATAACAGCCTGTAAAACTTTGATATACATACATCAATCAGAGTAGACAAACCTATCATCATCCTGGACAATTATAACATCATGTCCTTACAAATACTGATAGATACAAAACAAGTAATGCAACGAAAAATAAATGTCGTAAGAAATCATCTAACTCCTCTCTAAGAGCTCCAACAAACCATAGCTAAATCTGGAAATATAATCGAGCTGAGCCTAGCATTATAAGAAAGTAACACTCGAATCAGTCTGGTAAACCAGCGTGAGAAACTAAAATCATATGGATTGCTATATTTATAAATCCCTTCAAACACAAAGATATCTCGTAAGACCATGCCGCCAATAATCACAGACGAGCTTTTACCTTACGATAACCAAACCATTTCTATTATAAAATCCAATAATGCTATAAGAATGTTTAAGGTGTGAAATATAAATAATCACGTAGGTGTGATGCATGCGAGTGTACATCCCAACAACAATAGGTATATAATCACAACTGCTAACGCTCGCTCACTAATTGTGTAGGATTCCATAGAGATGCCCACATTATTTCGAGAATAGCCCCCTGCACAAGGATTAGTGATATCCTTCCGAGCATCGTATATCTCTAGATAAAATATGCCATAGGAATAACATAGCGGGTCCACGCCGGAACATGTGGCACGAGGTGACATCACCCCCGCATGCATACACGTAAGTATCGCTAGAATGAAGAACCTACACCCTTTAAGTTAGCTAAACACCATAGACTATCTCCTATCTCCGGCTTTTGTCATTACCAATGGTGAAGTCACGTTCAGCATCTCAGCACACGAGTCACAACTCAAACAGATCTCGATACACGAGTCTCTAACTCGAACAGATCCCAAAACCACACATGGATTCCCATATCTTAATAGATCTCGGAATCACACACGAATTCCAGCATCTCGAACCAATCATGAACCTCCTTCAAAGCATAGAACATGTATATAGTTTTGGAGTGTTTATGGTTTCAAGTCATCTCATATAAGTATACTCCCCCGCTTACTGGACACTCCAAAAACAATCAACAAATTTTCGGTAAACTCAACTCTGGCTCCGTGGGAAATAAATATACAATATATAAGAGCGGAGATCACCGTCTAACCGTTTAAGTAGACGGATTTCCTTATGATTTGTCCTAGAAGAGAAAAATGAGCTTATACATGAAATGTAGTATCACCAAGGACAACTGTACCATATAATTCCTGTGTTTCTTCTAGATATTTCCAAAGCTATATTTTGGTTAATTTCAACAAAATAAGAATAACCTTATAAGGGAAACTAGGTCATGCATACTATCCATAGGCAAGTAACACACAAAGCATGATCGAAACACACAAGCACGATCAAGTCATATAAACAATAATCCCCTTTTTAATTAATCTTCCTTTATTATTAAAAACCTCTTTTATTAGTAAAACTTCTTTTTACTTAACAAACTTCTTTATTAACGAAACTTCACTTATTAATTAAACTTCACTATTTAATTAACACTTCCATATTCATTTCTACACGTGCAAATACTCTCAAAAGTATTTATATAACTATTTCAACCATATAATTATATTCACAAATCAATTTCAAAGGGCTTAAGACAAATATTATTCAAACATCGTCACTACAAACCCAAAACCATTTCAATTATGATTATCTTTAAAACATACTTTTCAAAGATCTATTTACATTCATAAGATAATCAAAACGGGTTAAAGACGAATATTATTAATACATTGCCACAATAAGCCTAAGACAATTTCATACTTGTTATTCTCTTTAAAATTCCATTATTAAAGATCTAAGTATTTTCCAAAATCATTTAACAATATCTTACTACTTTAAAATATTATTTAAGGGTTTAAAAACAAATGTTGCTAAAACATTGTTTACAACAAACCCAAAATCACTTTTAAACTTTCCATTAACTTTGAAAAATTCATTTAAAGTTATATATAAGTATATCTTCACTTATTAAACAAGGCAATATACCTTTTTAATCAATTTTACAAAATGATCCATTACAACATAAGTGTTATAACCCAAAAACTCCTTTATATTCTATTATAAAATACTAAACTTCTTTTCTAAACTTCTAAGTGTACTAAAATACCTTTAAAAGGATATATATATATATATATATATGTATGTATGTATGTATGGATATGTATATTTATATGTATATATATACATACATATACAAATTTATTTGTAAAACTAAGATATTAAATAAAATACCATAAACAATTTGAAAGATATGATAATATAAAAGCTTTTTATTTCTTAAATAAAATCTTTACCAAATTTTCTATAATTATATATACTAAAAGTATACTTTTAAAATACTTATACTATATTTTAAAAACATTATTTTTAATAGCACTTAAAGATACTTATTTTATAATTTATTTAAAAACCATAAAAACCTATTTTCTAATTTAAAATCATTACTTTAAATATCCATAAATGATTATCAGTAATTTATTTAAACCTTGTTATTTTTCGATAATAAATACGCTTATTGTACTTGTTAAAATATGAAGAAGCCTTAGGATATCTTTCAAAGTTAACTATAAAATCGCTAATTACAGCGATTTCAAAGTGCATCCATAGCGACCCTTTCGCTTCTAACTACCACAATTTTTGTTCCAATTTCCACAAATGTCCAAATCAATTCCTTTAAGTCAAACACACCAAAACATGTGTAGGGAACAACCAAATATGTATACATGTATATATTTCCATAATATATCACAATTAATCTAATTTAACATATGTCAAATATCAAGGATTTCAAAGCATGTTTACAATGACTATATCGCTTCAAACATTCGCAACATAATTTCCAACTTAATCAAATAGCAATATCAAACATGTAAACAAGTAGTATGTGCCACGATGCATGTTATAGATGATTCCAAGGGAGATTATACTACATAATAATATTGTCACTTGCTTTACAAAACAAGGCAGGGTCCAAAAGTAATAACTTGCATTGTTTATTATACTATTTATATTTTAATACTACAACAATTATATAAACAACAACATAAAATCAACTGATGAGTAAACTCACTTAAGCCTAAACTATCCCAAGTCGTAGAAAATCCCAATACGAGTGCAATGGCGAAACCGCATCTTGATTGGACCTAGTATGAAAAAGTTACGATTTTTATAAGAATTTAGTTTATAAACTTATTAATTAACTTTAATTAATATTTGATTAAAACTAATTTTCTCCTCATCCTTTCTTCCCTCTCAATGCCATGCACAGGATCATGTACATATACACATGAACCCATAGCCACAAGACTTTCCCCTCTGATTTCTTGCTCAATTCTCAACGATTCAACGAACCCATCGTGCCAACTAATCCCTCTTTGCGAGCTTGACCCGCCGGACCCAACCAATCAACACTCAACCTCCCCTTGTAATTTCCGACCGTATACCCTAATTGGACCACGTCCAGGTCGTGTTTTGATTCCCTTTACCATATCATCGACGACTATCGCTAAAATGCTTCTCCGACCACCACGAGCTCAACGGAAAACTCGATTTCCCCTCCGATGACCCAAAACACGTCGCAATCTAAATCTCCATGTACGATAAGGTCATGTCTATTTTCACCTTATTGCGCCGCACCACCCCTAGCTTACATCAATCCCCTCGACTTCACCAGAGGAACCCAATGACATCGACCCCATCACCTATCGTTGGCCGAATCACCAAGAATCCTTGACCTTAGCTATGCCATACATAGTCGAACACACCCTACCATCAACGCACATAAAATAACATACAGGGAAATGAAGCTCTTGACTATACGAAGCCGTCGAATCTAAAATCACTTGATTTCTTTAACAATAACTCACGATTTAATTGATTGAAGATAAAAAAAATGAGTAGCGGCTATGTTTACTGAAGGAAGAAGTGGGAATGAGGAAAATAGGTTAAGATGATGGGTTATTTATAGAGAAATATATATTATTTTTTATTCTCTTAGATTAAACGATATGCGTTTCGAGCACGTACAACCACGCAGCACGTCTGATTATCATGAAACTCGTTGGCGTATAATAACTCATTATTACGAACCCAATGGCACTAGTTTTGTCAAAATCCGAGATAGTGCATCGGGATGATAATTTCACATGTTAATTTCTTATTATTAAATTTTTTTTAATCAATTTTAATTATAAATTAAAAGCTTTCCCTTATTATTGTTATTTGAATAGAATTTAATTAAGCTTTCAAAATCATTTTTTTATTCACATTAAATCCACGATTTAAATATTTAAATAATTCCAATATTCATTATATAGTGTTCGAAAATCCGGGTCGTTACAAGGTTAATTTTCAATCTTTCTACCATGGTGATTTGGTTAGTTGGGTCTACAAAGCTGGTGATAACAACATCATCCTTAAAGGATAGAGTCATGCCCTCTAGGTTCTCCAGGGTTGCTATCTTCTCATAGTCAGGCCCTTGGCCAAAACTGGAAGGAGGAACAAAAGTAATAAGTCCCATGGAGTCAGAGGTCGATGTGGTGAAGATTGCTGCAGCTCCTATGCCTTAAGTAGTCGACTGCGGTGGAGGAAGATGTGGATGACCTACAAGTAGGCAAACAAAATGATAAAGATTAAAGATAGAATCGGGCAAGAATTAGAGTTTCTCGAAGATTGGTGAAACAAGGATATACCTTGGCCTAGAGGTAATTGCGAAGTAGGAGATTTGGAAAATTCACCTTCTTTAGGTTAATGCTAGTTCGGTTGGTCGACAAATGGAGGAATACAAGGCACGGTGAAAGTAGTCGTTGCAGATGTTGGGATGGTTTGTGTAACACCCCATAAATTGAACAATAATTAATTAAAAAGGAATAAATTAATAATTAGTAATGCCAAAAATGAAATTTTCACAAACGTTATAATTTGGCTATGAGACTTGCACCTTTGCATTCATGACGATTTTCTAATCAATTTTCATATATAAAGTTTTACAATCGGAGTTCAAACGAAAATGTTATTAACATTTGAATATTTCAGATTGGAAATAACTATATATGCAATTAAGGAAATAATTGTAATTAATTAATGTTAAATAAAATTAACGATTACTTAATGTTTAAGTAAAATCAACGTATATTTACATTAGTTAAATTTGTAAGAAATAACGTATAATGGGAAACAAATGAACGTGTAACAAAAATAGGCGATTGATAAACCACTAATTGGTACCAGTCAACCACTAACGGTCGATCGGTGGTAGTACAATGGTCGAATGCTAACTTGGTTGGCGGCTGTGAATTGATAGGCCCAACAGCCCAGATTTAATTGAATATAATCTAACAGTTGGCATTGATTCAAATTCTTATAAATATAGGCCAAACCATTCACTTCTCTTCTCATATTTCTAAAGCAACAGCGAAGCTTTGCCATTTTCTTTTCTCCACAAATGCTAAAATTTATATGAACTATAAATCTAAGTCTAAATCTAAATTAAATTCAAATCTCTTTTCGAATCTAAATTTCTAATGAATATGTATATTATTTCGGTACATATTTCAGTAGGAAGAAGAAGACGTCAAACAGAAATAACAAAGTTTAGCTGGAGATTTGGAAGCTTAATGGTGAGTGAAAACTATATATGTTTATACAATATTGGATTTACATTGTTGTAAATCTGTTTCTTGTACACTTGAATATAATTTTGGAGTTGTAGCCTTAAATATATACATGTAATGAATTTGAAAACCATGCCTACATATTTAGTGAATTGTTAACTTATATTAATATATTGCATATACTTGAATATGGAAAGTAAGGGTGAAAGTAGTCCCTAAATTAATGAGATTTATAGTAATTCCATGTGTGTTGGTTGAATGATATATGTTAGTAAACATGAGTTAGAATTTACTTTAATTTGGATTGGGATTTAAATGGTATTTTAATTCATTAGAATGAAGTGTGTTGCAATGTAAATTTCTATAAATTATCTAGCATTATAAATATAAATAAATGTGTATCGTATGAAATATCAAGGAATATGCTAAATGTAACATCCCCTATCAGGAGGCCCAAAGCTAAGCGCTACATATGCTGCATTCATCCATAGTATTAACTTCTAGTGACCAAATATGGTAATGTTAATGGTATCCATAACATCGGAAGCACATGAATATGAAATAAAATCACAGATTTCACAAAACAACTTTTCTGATTACATTTCACAAAAAATGTTTCATATTTTATTACATAATCCCATAATCGTTTCCTAGGTTCTGATAAAATATAATTATTACAAAATACGCCAAGAGCGACATATGAAGATGCCCACTTGGATGACCAGAGTACTATATAGACATAACTGTCTTAAATACAATACATCGGAATCAAACAAAATAAAACTGCAACTCCTAAATAGTTATCTGTCAACCACCTGCTCGTCTTTGGAAGCTTTTATTCGTCAACCTACTAAAACCTGTAAACTTCAACCCTCGGCCAACTAAAATCAATTTTGAGCACCCGGGAGTTTAAGGGGAAAAACATAAACTTCGAGTTAGACATAAAGCCTGGTGTGAATAATACTATACATTTAGGTTATTTGATATTAAGTGAGACCACGTCGCTTAGCGGAACGGGTTTCCCCTCACTAATATCCTTTTGAAAAATATCTTCTGCAAATCATTTCCTGCAACCAAAACTAGTTAAAACTATAAAGCAATATCATGTAAACATACATATCAAGTAAGAAATGAACTATATATTCGAACACTATAGTTTTGTTTGGCTAACTACTAACCTTTGGCTGACTCGGGCCTACCAGACAATATAATCAAAATAATATAACACATGTTAGACACTTCTCTTCTAGACGATCTGTCCTTAACTATCTGTTAAATACTCCTCTTCTTGACAATCTGTCCCTTACTTAACATCCCCTAGGGTCACCTGATCCTAATGGTTTTGCAGGCTCACCAATAACCTATCTATATACAAATTTATATTCCCTTCCATGTGTAATCATCAATTTAGTCCTACCTATGACAAAGCCCTACACACTGGAATTTTGGGCTAAATTAGCTGGGGCTAATAGCTAATGTATAGGGCGCGACCCTATACCAGTCTCATCTGCTATTCTAATATCTGAGTCATTTTACTTAGGGTAATCTTCCAAAAATTTTCATTAAAAACCTTTTCATCTCAAGTTGATTTAAAACCTTTAAACCAAATATAAACAAGGAAAATACATATATTTTATGCTTCACTCAAAATCATCTTGCCATGTTATATATATACTTTACACAAATCTTTGTTGATGAAAAAATTTAAACCTTTGAAAGTACCCCTTTCGAATCCATTGAAAGTGCCCCTTTCGAAAATAAGTAAACCCCTTTTATAACTTAGGTCGAAAGCCAAAACATTCCTTTTGAAACCATTCAATCTTCCTTTCGAAAACACTTGAAAAACCTTTCCATCGAAAGCTATAAAATCTTGGACATCCTATCTTTAAACATTTAAACTTTGCCTTTCGAAAACATTGGAAAGCCTTTCCTTTCAAACCTTTCGAAACCATTGGGGAACCACCCCTTCGAAACCATTTTTAAAACCTTTCAAAAGCATAAAACATTAATCCTTTCGAAAGCCTTTGGGTTCAAGTAAAACATGTGGAGACACCTTTCGAAACCATTAAAAATCATCTCTTTCGAAACAATTTGGGTTCTACCTTCAACAGAGCAAAAGGGTTATAAAACATTTAAGTCGAAAGCACTCTTTCAAAAGTAGTTCCTAAGAAAAGAAGTGATGGTGTCGAAACCAACCTTCCGAAAGCATTAGAGAAGCAGCTAAGTTTTAAAAGCAAAGTATACCTTCTGAAACCATTGGCGTTGAACGTTAGGAAGGCGGCAGCTAGGGGTTTCGACCCCATTCAAAAGCATTTACTTAAACAAAAGGCGCAACCCATTCAAAACCTTTCCTTTAAAATATTTGACTCGGCTTAAGGCCCACCAATTCGAAAGCATACCCTTCGAAAGCAAAGCAGGCGCATTTTCATTTAAAAGCAAAGACACGCTTCGACCCCTTCGGAACCTTTGGTCTCGACCTAGTGCCTTCCGCCTTAGTCTAATTCACTATGTACCAAGTTATTGATACTATGTGCATTGGTTTCGATGGCATAGAGGCGGTAGTACTTGGTCGGAACCCCTATGTCGAAAGTGGCGAAACATGCTAAAAGCATGTAAAAACTGATTTTCACTTTAAAATGAATTTCTTTTCAACTAACCTACCTTGTTTGTCAAAATATTATTGGTTGCTAATTTTCTTTTCTAAAAGTGCTGCCAATATTTCAGAAATAAACAATTTAAATCATTTACAAAATACCCCTTCTCCTTTTATAAATATATATAAAACATTTAAGTCCATACCATAAATAATTTTATATATTCATCAAAACACTTAGGAAAATTCTACAAAAATCATTTTAAATATGTTTTCTAACATATATTAATTTCAGATCCAAAACGTATATTATTTAGCCGTAAATAATTTTAAACCCAAACAAACATTTTCTTCACTAGAAAATTAATATAAAATCCACATTAATTAAGAAAATTATGAAAATTGAAACCCATCTCTAAAATACTATTTCTGGTCTAAATCTAAAATTGCAAGGCGTTTGGATGTCATTAAATAGGGTTTTCACATTAAGACATATCATAAAATCTATATGAACAAGCATATATAAACATTTAATCATTCAAAAACATGGCATAATCATTCAAAATACTTCGGATTCATCTTAAAACCGAAAACAATAGGAAAATGAGATGCAGTCATTATTCACCTTAGCTTTGAGATTAAGGATTTGAGATTTGATCTTGATTAAGTTGATTTGATTCTTCCTCTTAAAATCCTAGGTTTATCTGGAAAACTTCTTCTTGCTCTTCCTAATGGTGGCCGACCTCAGTCTATAATTTTTGTTTGTGAATTATGCATGAACATGAGAATGAGAGCTTAAGGGGTTTAGGGCATAAGAATGTATTTATTCCTATATTGCCTCTCATCTATTTGTCTTAACCTTTTATTTCTTTAGTTCATTTGCTATGGCACGGCTACCCCTTATTAATCACAAATCTCAACCCATAACCCATTTTACATTATTTCATTTAATTTACCTAATTAAATGTTTCTAATAATGTTACTAAAAATATGGGGTGTTACAATCTCCCCTCCTTAAAGAATTTAGTCCTTGAAATTACGATAAGGTACACAACAAATCAATCAAAAAGGTAAAACATACCATAAAACAAATAAGGATAAGCGTCTCTAATCCTGCTCTTAGTCTTCCAAGTACAGTCTCTCTCATCGTTGCTCCACTGGACTTTCACTAATCTGACTGTCTTGTTCCTTAGCCTTTTCTCATCTCTCGCGACTATACAAGTCGGCTTTCTAACTATAGTCAAGTCTAGTTCTACTACTAAGTCATATAACACAGTCGGTGTTGTAGTAGACTCCGGATCTCTAACACACTTCCTTAGATGAGAAACTGGAAAAACATCATGGACTCCTGCCAAACTATTCGGTAACTCTACTCTATATGCGAGTTTCCCGATCCTCTCTACAATGGGAAACGGTTCTATGAATCTTGGTGTCAACTTTCCTGATTTCCCGAATCTAATGACACCCTTCATCGGTGGTACCTTAGTAAAAACATGATCTCCAACAGAGAACTCTAAGTCTTTTCTTCTTCTATCCACATAAGTCTTCTGCCTAGACTGAGCCTCCTTCATCCTAGCTCGAATCAACGCAATCTTCTCTGCAGCTTCTCTAACTAAATCTGAACCAAGAACCAACCTATCCCCATTCTCTAACCAACAAACTGGTGATTTGCATGGCCTTCCATATAAAGCTTCAAACGGTGCAATACCTATACTAGTATGATAACTGTTATTATATGAAAACTCGACTAAGTGTAGATGGTATTCCCATGATCCCCCAAAATCTAACACACAAGCTCTTAACAAATCCTCTAAGACTTTGTTAACTCTTTTCGTTTGCCCATCGGTCTGTGGATGGTAAGCGGTACTCATCTTGAGCTTGGTTCCTAAAATCTCCTGTGGACTCTTCTAGAACTCACTAGTGAGCAAGGAATCTCAATCACTTACTATACTACTAGGAATTCCGTGATGTCTAACTATATTCTTCACAAATAACTTAGCCAAAACAAGTGTCGTCCTAGTTGACTTGATTGGAATGAAATGGGCACTCCTGGTCAATCTGTCCACTATGACCCATATACTTTCATTTCCTCTATTAGAACTTGGCAACCCGTCTATAAAATCCATAGAAATAGAATCCCACTTCCATACCGGAATATCTAATGGTTGTATCCCACTTGGCTTCTGATGTTCGGCTTTTACCTATTGACAGTTCAAACACTGCTACACCCATAAGCCAACATCCCTCTTCATACCTTCCTAGAAGAAACTTCTCTTCATATCCTGATAAATCTTAGTTTCTCCTGGATGTTTCGAACGATGGCATTCCTCAAAAACTTCCTTCCTAATGTCCCCCACATTCGGAACACATAACCTATATACCTTTCTTTCTCAACCACCCATTCATGTCAAGACTACAATCATTCAAGTCATTGCTCTCCGTTCCATCCTTTAACTTCTTGATTCATTCAACTAATACTGGATCCTCCATCAGTTTAGAAGCAATCTTCTCGATCATCTCTGGTTGAACTTCTAAACAAGATAACACAACTGTTCCTTCACTAGACCCAACTTCAGATCCCCACCGCAATTTGCAAGTTGACAACGCTTCTAAATCTTTCCACTCTGCTATCATTGCCAACACTGCATTCTGATGCCTTCTGCTAAGTGCATCTGCAACCTTATTACCTTTCCCTAGTGTGTACTCAATTCCAAAATCATAAGCAGCAATAAACTCCAACCACCTTTGCTATCTCATATTCAGCTCCTTCTAAGGGGAAAAATACTTCAACGACTTATGATTAGTATACAACTCAAATCTTTCTCCCAAAAGATAATGTCTCCACACCTTCAAAGCAAAAATCATTACAGCCAATTCAAAATCATGTGTTGGATATCTAACCTCATGCGATCTAAGTTGTCGAGAAGCATATGCAATCACTTTACCTCTCTGCATTAACACAGCTCCTAATCTAGTTCCACATGCTTCTGTATATACTACTAAATCCCGATTCCCATCCGGAACAACAAACATGGGTGCATGAGTCAATATGTGTTTCAAGCTCTGGAATGCTTCCTCACACTTATCGGTCCAAACAAACTTCACATCCTTTCGCGTTAGCTTAGTCATCGGTGCTGCTATTCGCGATAAATCCTTAATGAATCTCCGATAATATCCAGCCAATCCTAGAAAACTCTTTATCTCGGTTACTGTCTCGGGTCTCTTCCAATTATTCACTACTTCAATCTTAGTCGGCTTTATAGACAACCCTTTTACTGAGACTACATGACCAAGAAACTTCACTTCCTTCTTCCAGAAATGACACTTTGAAAACTTCGCCTTCAGCTGACTCTACCTCAGTGTCTTAAGCACAACTCTAAGATGAACTTCATGCTCCCTTTCATCTCTAGAGTATATCAAGATATCATCTATAAAAACCAACATGAATCTATCCAAGTGCCTTCGAAACACTCGGTTCATCAAATCCACAAAGAATGCTGGTGCATTAGTTAGTCCGAACGGCATAACTAACCATTCGTACGATCCATATCTAGTTCTAAACGCCGTTAAAGGAATACTATCCTCTGCCACTCTAAGCTGATGGAAACCTATTGCTAAGTCCAATTGAGAAAAAATCTTGGCTCCACTCAACTGATCGAACAAATCGTCAATTCTAGGCAACGGGTATCGATTCTTTATCTTCTTCTCATTCAACTTACGATAATCGATACATAACCTCAACGATCCGTCCAGCTTCTTAGCAAATACTGTGGCTGCTCCTCAAGGTGAACTACTATGCCTAATAAAAATTTTGGTTTCCAAATCTACCAACTGCACCTTCAACTCCCTTATCTTGGTAGGTGTCATTCTACTTGGCGGTCTGCTCACTGGTTCTGCTCCAGGCACCAAATCTATTTGAAACATAATGGCTCGTTTCGGTGGCAATCCTACTACAACTTAAAAAATCCGCGAATTCTCAAACCACGAAAATGCGATTCAACTCATCTTCTAACTCCACTACCCCTAAAAAAGCATTCACCTCACAACTAGGGCTTTCTATGGTATATACAATCTGATCTCTACAGTCAGGGTGTCTAAGCGATATTTTCCTATCATGGAAAAATATCCTAGCATCATGCTTACTTAACCAATCCATACCCAATATAATTCCGAACCCTATAAAGTAAAATACATGCAAACTGCAAACAAAGGTATGACCTAACAAATCAAACTCTAAGTGGTCACATTTCATCCCAAGTGTCGCATACCCTCCTATCTGATTTGTAACCCTTAAGTAAGTAACTAAGTATGTGGGTTCTGGGTTAAGCTTATCTACCAAACAATGTGACATAAAAGAATGCGATGCACCAGTATCAAACATAATGCTAACAGACATATCATGAATCTGAAGCGTACCTCCCAACACTGTCTTCCCTTTCTCCTGCACTGTTGGTCCTGGTGTAGCTGGCTCCAATGCAAATACTTTGCCCCTTCCATCCTTAAAAGTCTCTTTGCATTGATTCTTATAGTGACCAATCTGATCGCAGTTGAAGCATTTGATATTCTTCTTCCCGATCACTTCCTTCGCCTTTCCAGTACAACATTCATTAGCGAAATGCCCCTTCTTATCGCACTTGAAGCAAAAAACCTCAGACTTTCCTTTCTTCGTGACTCCACCTTTTTGAGCACCTTCTTGTGAAAGAATTTTCTCTTTTGACCCTGCCCAACTTGGACCTCCTATGCCTTATTCTTTTCCAAAGAAGCAAACATTTCCTCATGCCTCAACGCCATCTCTACTAACACATCACATGGATCTCTGATATGAGGTAATGTAGCCCTGCCCAACTCAGGCTTCAACCCCCTTATAAACTTCTCATTTCCCTTCATCACAGTATCCACAGTATCATACCCATACCTAGGCAACTCCTCAAATCTTCTAGCATACTCCAAAACAAACATCTCTCCCTGCTCCAACTCAGCAAACTTTCTAAGCCAAGCAGACTGCGCCGTCACAGACATGAACCTTTCCTGGAATCTTTTCCTAAAATCATCCCACGTCATCGTTTCTTCATCCACTCTAGCCGTCACACTATTCCACCAGAATAAAGCTGCACCTAGAAGTTGCCTCGAAGCAAGCCTTCTCTTCTGCTCATCATTGAGCCCCAAGTCAACAAATATCCTTTCGTAGTGCAGCAACCAGCTCTCCACCTCAATAGCATCCTCAGTTCCAATAAATGGCTTCCCTCCAAGCCAGACATAGTCCCTACTTAACATAGCATAGTTATTGACCACCGGAGCTTCCTGAACTCCTCCTACTCCAACATTTCCTCCAACCACACCAGCAGCAATATGAACTTGCATCATGTTCATGAAAAACTGATACATAGCTCCCATATCCACTTGTTGAACTCCATCACCAACATTCCTAATTTATACCTGACCTTGGTTCCTTCTAGTATTCGGTCTGGCATATCCATTTGTGGTGGTGCTTCCTCCAAGATTCACTCTTCCACTTCTAGCGTTCATAGCTGTATTCAAGCCTCGTGAGATACAGAAGAATAGCCTAAGAGAGATAGGAAACTAAAGATATAGTGTATACTTATATATAGAAAATGCAAGTACATTACTATAGCGTTATCCCATACCCCAATCTTACTCTGATTCCTTAGGATTATGTTTTCAAAATTCATTTTTAGTTAAAGTTTTTCATAAACGTGTGTTATGATACCAAGATGTAACATCCCATACCTGGAGGCCCGAAGCTAAGCGCTACAGATGCTGCAGTCGTCCATAGTATTAACTTCCGGTGACCAAATACGGTAATGTTAATGGTATGCATAATATCAGAAGCACATGAATATGAAAAAAAATCATAGATTTCACAAAACAACTTTTCTGATTACATTTCACAAAACACGTTTCATATTCTATTACATAATTCCATTACCGTTTCCCAGGTTCTGATAAAATATGATTATTACAAAATACGCCAAGAACGACATATGAGGATGCCCCATTGGATGACCAGAGTACTATATAGATATAACTGTCTTAAATACAACATAGCGGAATCAAACAAAATAAAATGGCAACTTCTAAATAGCTATCCGTCAGCCACCTGCTCGTCTTCAGAAGCTTTTATTCGTCAACCTACTAAAATCTATAAACCTCAACCCTCATCCTACTCAAATCAATTTTGAGCACCCGAGAATTTAAAGGGAAAAACATAAACTTCGAGTCAGACATAAAGACTAGTGTGAATAATACTATACATCTTAGTTATTTGATATTAAGTGAGACCACGTCGCTTAGCGGATAGGGTTTCCCCTCACTAATATCCGTTTAAATCATATCTTTTGCAAATCATTTCCTGCAACCAAAACTGGTTAAAACTGTAAAGCAATATCATGCAAACGTACATATCAAGTAATAAATGAACTATCTGTTCGAACACTATAGTTATGTTTGGCTAACTACTAACTTTTGGCTTACTCGGGCCAACCAGACAATATAATTAAAATAATCTAACAAATGTTAGAAACTACTCTTCTGGATGGTCTGTCCTTAATTATATGTTAAATACTCCTCTTCTTGACGGTCAATCCCTTACTTAACATCTCTCAGGGTCACCTGATCCTAATGGTTTTGCAGGCTCACCAATAACCTATCTGTATACAAATTTAAATTCCCTTCTGTGTGTAATCATCATTTTAGTCTAACCTATGACAAAGCCCCACACACTGGAATTTTGGACTAAATTAGCTGAGGCTAATAGCTAATGTATAGGCCGCGACCCTATACCAGTCCCATCTGCTATTCTAATATCTGAGTCATTTTACTTAGGGTAATCTTCCCAAAATTTTCCTTGAATACCTTTTCATCTCAAGTTGATTTAAAACCTTCAAACCAAACAAAAATAAGGAAAATACATATACTTTATGCTTTACTCAAAATCATCTTGCCATGTTATATATATACTTTACACAAATCTTTGTTGATGAAAACATTTAAACCTTTGAAAGTACCCCTTTTGAATCCGTTGAAAGTACCCCTTTCGAAACCAAGTAAACCCCTTTTATAACTTAGGCCAAAAGCCAAAACATTCCTTTCGAAACCATTCAATCTTCCTTTCGAAAACACTTGAAAAACCTTTCCATCGAAAGCTATAAAACCTTGGACATCCTATCTTTAAACGTTTAAAATTTGTCTTTCGAAAACATTGGAAAACCTTTCCTTTCAAACCTTTCGAAACCATTGGGGAACCACCCCTTCGAAACCATTCTTTAAAACCTTCTGAAAACATAAAACATTAATCCTTTCGAAAGCCTTTGGATTCAAGTAAAACATGTGGAGACACCTGTTTGTACCAAAAATGGGCACAACACTCTTCGAAAGTTTTTAAAGAGATAAAAGTGAAGAAAGAAAATTAAAACTGAGGATTATCTAAAAAAAACTCCAAATAACAGAAAATAAATTGCACAGAAGACAACAATTTAGAGTGGTTCGGCATTTCGCCTACGTCCACTATGAAGTTTGATGACTTTATTGCTTGATACTTAAAGATTACAATTTCTTATAATGTAGTATAACTGATTTTATGAGCTAAGTCCGAATCTAAGGTAGCAGTGGTGATTTGGAGTAAATCTGGCAAAGTTTGGGCGCTCTTTAGCTCTTAAAATTATCCGACCCCTTTTCTGAATGACCAGGGGCTCTATTTATAGGTGTAGGAGTCAGATATTTCGCCTAAATTTTGGGAGACCACTTCTGGCACGTGAGGGGGCCCACGCGCCCGCCTTCAGGAAATCTGGGCCCACTTTGGGATCGATTCGAAGTCCATTCGAATCGATCAAGAAAACGTCCAATCGAGCTGAAATTTGGTGTGGACATTCTTCAACATGTGCATTAGCTCCTGTAAAAATTTCATAGCATTTGGACTTATGGTTTAGGAGATATGATCGATTCAAAATTGCGTTCTTCATTTGTTCATCCTGTTCGAATCGATCTATTCGAATCGATTCCTTTGAACCGATCGCCTGCACGTGCTCTCATGGTGATGTGGCGCGCAACCTTCGAGTCGATCCGCTTTTCACTCCGGTTTGATCGAGTCATTCCAAGTACCTCGCCGCTTTGACTTGATGGATTCGAAGACATTAATAGTTCCTGGATTCGAGCAAGGCTTCGTTCGTATCGATCGTGTCTCGCTTCAGTTGATCGATACGAAATGAATGTTCCGGACGGATTCGAAGTGGAGTAATATCATGGATTCGAAGGAACTCAATTTGATGGATACGAACCAGATGGGTGTGAGGTCTCTGCCATTCTGATCGATGCGGAGGCGATGGATTCGAACATAGCTCCTGCTGATGGATACGAAGATGTTGGTGTGAAGTCCATGGATTCGAACCGAGGTGTGATGATGGATACGAAAATGAGGCCACTTCCTCCAATTTGCATCGATCATAAGATGAACATACGAACTCGGATCGACTTGAAATTTGGAACATTGGCTTTCCTGGCTTTGCTTGTCATGTTTTATTAATCGTGGCTCGATCCAGACTCGGACAAAATTCATCGATATTTCTGACAAGCTATACTTTGTTCTTAGTCAGTCTCTTGGTATCTCGGCCTTGCCAAAAGGCAGGATAACATTTGCCCCCCAAAGTACGTCTTGTGTAAACATGGCGTGCTTTGAAAAGCTGCAGTCTTTCATGCTGAATATTTCTGTTCAATTGGTTGCTTGACAGTCGTCTTTTAGTCGTTTTGTTGTAATCTTCTTTTAAACAAATGTTCAACCAGCGTGCTTTGCTTTGATAGACACGAAAATCTTTGATGGATACGAAATCCTGATTCGTATCGATGAGTTCTTGTTGCTGTGGGTCCAGTATTGATGAGTTTTAAAGACTATCTTTATTTTGTATTTCATATCGATGTACCCAGAGCATACGGAATGGAGTCGAATCGATGGATTCGAAAGGTGGTCTTAATCTGGTGGACGCCGTCTTTTGCTTCGTTTCGATGGAGGCAAAAGTCGATAGATTCGAGCAGAATACTTCGAATCGGTCTGGATTTTCACCTGTTGAGGCCGGTCATATACACCGGGAGGCGAATCGCCACTTGGGTTACTATAAATATTGGGGTCCTGCTCATTTTTCACTTTTTACTTTTGCTCTATTTTCTTATGCGCTTCGAATCGACACCAGATTTCAAGAACGAAGACGAACGAATTATCTTCTTCTTTGAATCGAACTAGCATCCAAGCCTTTCTAATCTAATTTCACATTTAGGTAGGTAATTCGACTATGTATTTGGAGTTACCATATCAGAAATCCCTTCTAATTTCGTTCATGTTCGTATCGATCTCGATGGATTCGAGATCGGGAATGAAATCAATAGAGGTTGTCTGGAGGAAAGCAGGACCTTTTCTTCGTGTCGATTCGGAGTGTCGACAGTCGAATCGATCTGGGAGGTGACACTTCTCCAAGGTGTTCGTATCGATCTGGTCATAAGAGTTTAGGGGTCTGTAGGTCGAATCGATCACAGGTGGCAGAAAACCACGTCGATTCGTGGTGATCGTTACGTTGAGTTTCCCCCTGTTATCATTTCGAAGAATCTTAGGTAGGTGATTGATACGAGGCCTGGGTTTATCTGATGCGAAGTTCTTATCTTTTCAGATCGATGCGAACCTTCGACCGATGATGGATTCGATGCTCTTGCCTTCTGATGGTTTCGAACACTCTGCTGTGATCGGTACGAAGTGCATCTATTCATTCTGGATCGATACGAAAATTGGGCTTCTCCTGATCGATTCGAAACTAAACTTTTATTTTGATCGGTTCGAATAAGCCTTTACGGATACGAAATTTTCACACATTTAATGGCATGATTCCGACGAGCTTCATCTCTGCATATTTGACTTGAACTTATATACTGCGTACTTGACTGCCCTTCGAAGCTCGTTGATGGAATTGTACTTTGACAAATAAAACACAAACCAATCACCATGAATTCTGGACAATATGGTTTAAGACGGTCAGCAATGACGGTCACTTTAACCAACTTCATAATTTTTGAAGTTTTCATCTTGTCTTCGGTTTTGTTGAATTTACTAAGTATTAGCTGCACTGCACTTCACAACACACACTTTACACGGGGAAATGAACGGGTTTTTTCACTTGCTTAACTTTACTTTCTGATGAGTTAGTCAGTGATGGAATCTTCGAGCTCTCAACAGCAGGAGATTCAGAGCTCCCCCTCCGATCCTTGTAATGCCAGATATCCCAGCGGAGATAGTGAATCCAGCTCCTGACGAGCTACAGGATGCCATATTTATTGAGGACCCTATAGACTCCGTTCAATCCAATATTTCTGAAAACTTGTTGGGTAGGATATGCACGAGACATAACATTTCTTTGGATGATGCGCTATTGCCGAGACCTAGTGACAGACCTCACTGTCCGCCGGAAGGGTATACCACCTTCTATCGCCATGCTTGTGCGACCGGAACACTCCCTCCATTCAATCAATACATTAGGGAGATGTTATCATTTCTTGGAATTGCTCCCTCTCAATTACACCCCAACGGGCATGCGCTACTGAACAGTGCGTTCATCGTATTTATGGAACATCTCTTCCGCCCACCAAGGCCAACGGAAATCAGATATCTATTTAATTTCAAGAGCAGAGGCGATAGTCCATCCTTTATGTTTTTGGAGGCAGTCAGGAACTGCCAGGTTATTACCGGAGCCTGGACCAGACTCAGTTACTTCAAGAATGAATGGTTTTACATCCGGTGTCCTCCAGGTTTTGCTAGGCGGTGGTTGTCTAGACGTAAGTGTCGTAACCCGTCGATGATTTTCTTGACCAATAGTTTTTTTGGGCACTAGTATTGACATCTTGCTTTTCTTACAGCCATTATCTCTAGACTCGACGGCGGGTATTACAAGGGCATGGTTCGGAGCCTTCAAGAGACCCTGAGCGATTTGAGACACATCGACCTGGTGTTGACTGATTATAACTTAAGAGCTCTTGGCTTGATCGAAATAAATCAGAGCATAGTCACCGAAGGGATGCTAAGGCCCGTTCCAAAGAAGAAGAAAAAGAAGAAGAAGAAGAAAATGGCGAAGAAAATGCTCGGAGTTGTGATAACCGAAGTGAGCGACGAAGAAAGGACTCACACAGATGTCGAGCCGGTGGCTAATTTTTCGGGCAATTTCAAAGAATTGGGAGAGAGACGGAAAAGCAAGACCGTCGTTTCCAAAAAAACTCAAATCTAAGGGGTGGAAGTCTGTAGATGTGTCTCCTCCCACTTCCGGAGTCATAATTTCCGAGGCCGCCCCTTCTCAATCGAGAGATATTTTCAAAGGGCTTGGTGATATTCCCATCCCGGATTATATATCAATTCACCACAATCTCGGGTTGGAAGAATTTCAAGATGTTTTAAATATGAGCGAGCCCTTTCCTTTTAGTGCGGTCAACACTTCCGGTTGGTCAGGAGGTTTACACATATACACACACTTCCACAGCATTACACGATTTCTGCATATTGAACATCACTTTTGTAGGATTCTAAACTGCGGTTCCTTCTTATCGCAGGTGAGATGTCAGGTCATGGATCCACTCTGGATAGGCTCCGCAATGTACGCCGATCTTCCTCATATTATGAGTCCCGCTGGAGGGAATCAGATAGGGATCATGGACGAGGCTATACCAGCCAGGAGCGCTACGATAGAGATCGAGATTATTGGCAGGGCCATTCTGGTCAAGATCGTACTGATAGAGATAGAGGACATCAGTACCGATCGCGATCTTGTTCTCCTCCGCCTCCTAGGGCCCTTGTAGATCTTCCTGAGTCTTCGCAGCAACAACAGCCTTCTCAATCTTCAAGGCCCGAAACTCAGCGGCAAAGAGTCGAACCATAAACAGCTGCTATTGTTGAACAGGCTCCGGTAGAACTAACGGGTGAAGGAGCCATTAATCTTGCTCGGATGAAAAAGGAATTTCTAGAAATTTGTCTGGATGCATATGTCTTCCCTCCTCATCTCAAGAGGATTCCTTCGGATGCCGAGAATATCGCTCATGATTATATCCGTGACTTTTATGCTCAATACAAGGAGTGGTACAAAGCAGCCGTGAAAGCTTCAAAAGTGGCTTTTGACCGGGCAAAGATTATTGAGAAGCGTGATGCTGACATTGCCCAGAAAGACCGCATTATCCAGGTTCTTCAATCGGAAACGGAATCATCTCGAAGTTCAGAGATTCAAGCGCTTAAAAAGCATGATGAGGCCGTAGCGAAGATGGCAAGGATGCAGCAGGCACATTGTGCCTTAGTAGAAGGGATGTGCCATCGCTATACCACCGTTGTAGCTGAACGGGACATCGCCGTTAAAGAGCTGAACGAGCTTAAAGCCAAATTTGCTGAAATGGTGAAAGAGAAAGATGACACAAACACCGCCGCTCAGGATGCATGCGATCAAGCTGTATTACTTCGAGCTGAACTTGATGCGGCGGTGGCAAAGACTAAGTCTGTGGAGGCAGAAGTCGAGGAAAAGATTATGGCGGAGCAGTCCAGGATGGAAGCTGATTTTGATGATCTTCTGGTCACATACAACGCCAATGTGCTGGAGCACAGAAATTTATCTTGGCTCGGAGATGACTCTATGATTTTGTACAACGCCTGGACTAGGCTGGTGGAGGAGAAGAAAGCAGCGCATCCGGACGATGCACTGGATGATTTCGAGCTTGAGACACGCTTGCTTACTGAGGAAGAGAGGAAGGTTCTCCACGAGGCGATGATTTCCGTGGAGAAAGAGAGGCTTGGTGCTCGGCAGATAGAGACCGGTGAGGGCTCGGGGATCGATCATCATGAAGCAAGTGTTGGAGCTATAATTTTGACATTGCCCGAAGCCACTGGCGCGGTCGATCCCTAGTCTATCCCCGCTTATAACCCCGATCAGCCGCAATTTTCTCTCGTTGATGCCCCTGCCTCTGCACCTGCCCATACTTCGGGTCAGGCTAAGGAGGTATTTGAACGCCTCCCGTATATACTCGGTGTGGTGAATCTGAAGCAATACATTTAGCTAACAATCTTTGCTTTTTCTCACTCAGTGACTGAAGTTGTTATCTCTGCGCCTCCTACATCTCAAGTTCCTTATCAAGCGCAAGGGGCCATTGTCACCGAGGCTATTATGACATCTTCTGGGGTCGGCGAAGGGGGAGAAACAAGCATGTTATCTTTCGATGCTCAGATGATTGAGGAACTCCTTAGTCAACCCAACGACCCCTTCGCAGATCCATCTTTTGCCATGAGCGGGGCCACTCCAGCTGTTAGCTCCTTTATGCCAGTCACTAGCACGTCTAGCGTGGCCCAAGCATCTCGTGAGGATGAAATTTTAGCCGAGATCAATGTTGAGATGGCAGTAGTGACAGCAGGCATGAATCCGTCTGGCCCTGCCCCACTAATGATGATATCGCCGGGTGGCACTGTGGTTATTGCAAGTGCTCCTGCTCCGCTTCCTGTTACAACTCCCATGCCTTCGATTCCATCCTCCAAGAGAATCTCTGTCGCCTCAAGCTCCGAGGAGGATGTTGACATTATGTCGCAATCGGAGGACAAACCGGAGAAGAGCAAAAGATTGAGGAGGAAGTCAAGTAGCGGATCCAGTGGGGCTACCGTGAAAAAGAAACCGAGGAAGAAGAAAGATTGAATGCTTCCTTTAGTTTGCTGTCATGTTCGGGGGTAGTGTTTTGTTTTGTCTTTTTAGTTTTCTATAGCCGTGTATAGATGCGGGCTCGGCCCCCGCTAGTGGGAACCTTTTGAATTAGCTTGTAATCAGATTCTTTTTGTTGATAATTGAAATGAAAACATATTCTCTTTTGTCTTCAATTCAATATTTGCTTTGGTTCTGCCCCCAGCTTCAGGGATAAGCCGTAATAGGTGTTGTGCGAAATTATCCACGATTTAGCGTTAACGCTTATACCCAGCTCGCGCTCTCGGAGTACTCTGGGGTTTGTTTCATGTTTGTGCTCCGTCTCGCACTCTGGGAGTATGGAGTTAACTAATGTTTATACTCCGTCTCGCACTCTGGGAGTACGGAGTTAACTAATGTTTATACTCCGTCTCGCACTCTGGGAGTATGGAGTTAAGTAATGTTTATACTCCGTCTCGCACTCTGGGAGTACGGAGTTAAGTAATGTTTATACTCCGTCTCGCACTCTAGGAGTACGGAGTTAAGTAATGTTTATACTCCGTCTCGCACTCTGGGAGTACGGAGTTAAGTAATGTTTATACTCCGTCTCGCACTCTGGGAGTACGAAGTTAAGTAAGGAATCATCGTGTATCAACTCATGTCTAGCCTGACGTGATGGCTTGCCCCCGAGCTCGGGTTTCATTTAGAGAGTGGTCGGTCGTATCACAGCCACTCCCTACTTGAATAAATTCCATTGCGTGATGGAATTTAGCTCTTCGTGCATCGTGATGTCGTACATTGTATTCAATGAATCACAGATCTGGCTCGAAGAGATGGCATTTTATTGCTGAAATAAGAAAATATGGCACAGTCAGTTGCCTTATTACAAATTCTAATTTCGAAATGCAGAAATAAATTGCTAAATGGAAAGATATAATGAAATAAATAAAGCCTGTCATGTGTAATAGCGACGGAGACTCTCGCTGTTCCAGGCCCTTGGCAAATCAAGACCATCAACGGTCGATAGTTTGAACGTGCCATCTCCGAGTTTTTGTGTAATCACGTATGGTCCTTCCTAATTTGATTTCATGTGTGAAGGAACTGGATAGATTCTCTTTAGAACGAGATCGCCGAGTTCAAAAGTTCGAGGTCGAACTTTGGCATTGTACAATCGGGCGACTCGACTTCGATATGCGGCCGCTCTCAAATCAGCCTCTTCCCGCTTCTCATCCAGTAGATCCAAAGATTCAGCAAGCAATATAGCATTTGTTTTCGGATCATAATAAGTCACGCGATGGGAAAACACTTCTGTCTCGACTGGAATAATGGCTTCTGAGCCATAAGATAAGGAAAATGGGGTGTGTCCGGTTGCGGTCTTGTGAGTCGTTCGATAAGCCCATAATGCCATAGGAAGTTCATCAACCCATTTGCCCCCGGCCTTTTCCAGTCGTTTCTTTAGGATGGATTTTATAACTTTATTGACAGCTTCGACCTGACCGTTTGCCTAAGGATGTGCAACCGCTGAGAATTTTTTATGGATATGAAACTGTTGACAGAAATTCTTGAATTCTACACTTTCGAACTGGGTTCCATTATCGATGATGATGGTACGCGGGAGTCCAAATCGACATATGATGTTGCGAACTACGAAATTTATTACTTTCTTTGTCGTAATCGTTGCGAGAGCTTCGGCTTCAGCCCACTTTGTAAAGTAGTCAACGGCGACGATGGCGTATTTCACACCACCTTTTGCCAGAGGTAAAGCGCCGATGATATCGATGCCCCATATTGCGAATGGCCAGGGACTGACCATTTGAGTTATCTCGGTTGGCGGGGCTCTTGGAATTCGAGCGTGTCTCTGGCACCTATCGCACTTTCTAGCATAGTTTGCTGCATCTCGGTTCACTATCGGCTAGTAGTATCCATATCGGAGTATTTTCTTAGCGAGAGCTTGCCCACCGGCATGATCGCCACACTCTCCTTCATGTACGTCATGTAACACTCGTTTGATTTCATCGTGCGTGATGCATCGGAGGAGAGGAACAGAATAACCTCTTCTATACATGACTTCGTTTTGAATGACGAACCGTGAAGCTTTTCGTAGAATTTGTCTTTTCTCATTTCTATGCTCAGGCAACGTCCCATTCTCAATGTAATTTCGATATGGAGTCATCCACGATTCTCTTCTGGGAGCGGTTTCAAACACAAAATTCGTCTCTATTTGATCGATGCTTGGGGAGGACAAATTTTCGACGGGGATAAGTCCCATTTGTTGTGCTTCACCTGTGCTGGCTAACTTCGCCAATGAATCGGCTTTTTGATTGCGTTCTCGAGGTATATAACAAATGGTATAATAATCAAACTGATTCAGTACTTCTTGAACTCGAGCTAAGTAAGCAGCCAGCCTTCGATCTCTCGCTTGATACTCTTCCCGTACTTGACACACAACTAACTGTGAATCACAATAAATTTCCACAGCGATAATTCTCAAATCTCTGGCAAATTTTAGTCCAGCTAAGAGGGCTTCATACTCAGCTTCATTATTGGTTGCATGAAAACCAAATTTCAAAGCATAACATATAGATCGGCCTTCGGGAGTTTCAAGTACAACACCAGCGCTCGAACACCGGTCGTTTGATGCACCGTCAGTATACAGCTTCCAGATGTATTCGGGGGATTCACTGGTTTCGGGCAAGTCCTTTGGAACAGTAAATTCGGCTATGAAATCCGCTAGGACTTTTCCTATAATGGCTCTCCGCGGAGCATAAGTGATATCAAATTGACTCAGTTCAATGTTCCACTTGAGTAACCTACCAGACGTCTCAGGCCGCGTGAGGACCTGTCGTAACGGCTGATCGGTATACACAGTAAAAGGATGAGCTTGGAAGTAAGGACGGAGCTTTCTTGAGGCAATGACCAGGCAATAAGCCAATTTCTCCAGTCTTGGGTAATTTCTCTCGGCTCCTGTTAGCCGTTTACTAACATAGTAGACTGGTTTCTGCATTGGGTCTTCTTCCCAAACCAAAGCAGCGCTGATTGCATGCTCCGATACTGCCAGATAGAGGTACAATTGTTCGTGGTCAACCGGCTTTGATAGGATCGGTGGTGTGGAGAGATGTTGAACCAGCAATCGGAATGCGTCTTCACATTCCATGGTCCATTCAAAGTTTCGCTTTCCTTTCCGGATCAGATCGAAGAAAGGAATGCATTTATCGGTGGATTTTGAAATGAACCTGCTCAGTGCTGCTACCTTCCCGTTGAGACTCTGGACTTGTTTTATGGTTCTTGGAGTTTGTAAGTTCCTTATTGCCCAGATCTTTTCGGGATTTGCTTATATCCCTCGAGCATTAACGATAAACCCGAGGAACTTTCCAGAGGCGACACCGAAATGACACTTTAATGGGTTGAGCTTCATTCCATATTCTCGAAGAACGCGGAACATCGAATCTAAATCTCTGACGTGATCTGTGGAAAATCGGGACTTTACTAGCATGTCGTCCACATAAACCTCCATGGTCTTCCCGATATGGTCGGCGAACATCTGGTTGACCAAGCGTTGGTATGTTGCTCCGGCATTTTTTAGACCAAAAGGCATGACTCTGTAGCAGTAGAGTCCCAAATCGGTCACGAAACTGGTATGTTCTTGATCAGGCAAATGCATAGGTATTTGATTATAGCCAGAATAAGCATCCATAAAAGATAATAATTCATGCCCAGCTGTTGAATCCACGAGCTGATCAATTCGAGGAAGTGGAAAACTGTCTTTTGGACAAGCCTTGTTTAAGTCAGAGTAGTCGATGCAAGTTCTGCATTTCCCATTTGGTTTTCGAACCAATACAGGATTTGACACCCATTCTGGATACAACGCATCTCGGATGAACCCATTTGATTGTAACTTATCAACCTCCTCTTTAAGGGTGGCAGATCTCTCTGGATCCATACCACGCCTTTTCTGCTTGATTGGGACATATCACGGATCAATATTCAGGGAGTGACTTGCGATGTTTGGCGAGATCCCACACATATCAGAGTGTGTCCAGGCGAAAACGTCGAGATTAGCCTGGAGAAATTCAACCAATTCCTGTTGTGTCTGTTTACCTAGTTGAGATCCAACTTTTAGCACCTTCGAATCATCACCCTCATTGATTGGGACGTCCACAGTCAGTTCGGCTGGGGAAGCTTGATTCTCTTTAGATTCGTCTTTATCTTCGTTGTCTCTAGGGTCAAGATCTTTAAGGAATTGGTCGTGGTTCCCGGGCCGGGGCCCAGGCACTAATTGTCAATCGTCAGCAAAACGGACGCAGAGAGATTCCTCTATGCCCTTTCCTTTCTCCTTTCGCTGTACTCCTCGTCGTTCAGCAACATAGCAGGCCCTCCCTGCTGCTGATCTCCTTGAATGACTCCAATCCCGTGATCAGTGGGGAACTTCAGAGTCAAACACCATGGGGCAATGGCTGCCCTGAATTCAGCAAGGGCCGGTCAGCCCAAAAATGCATTATAAGGTGAATCAATGTCCAAAACGACAAACTGCAACATCCGGACTCTCCGGCGCTCTCCAACCCCCAACTCCACTGGTAGTTCTGTCACTCCAGTGGGTATTGTAGCACTTCCATTGAAGCCGTGAACTCGAGATTGACAAGGTTTTAAGTCCTTTGCTTCCATTTTCATTAAATCATAGGCTCGTTTAAGTAAGATGTTTACAGAGCTCCCACTGTCAACCAGGATCCTCTTCATCCAAGCAGGACCTACCTGGGCAGATATGACCAGTGGGTCGATTGTTGGGGCTTCGATCTTATCAGCGTCTCTGCTTCTAAATATGATATCATCAGTCATTGTCTTCTGTTGTTTAGCCGGAGTCCCATCTTCACAATTACTACAGCATTCGAAGTCTGCATGCCTGATAGAGCTAGCATACGACTCCATTTCCCTCCAGCTTCTATATGCTGGATGGGGACCACCACTTATTGTATTTATAACTAGCCTTCCGCCCATACGAGTGGGTTCTTCTTGTCTTTCTTGATTTTTCACACGATTTTGGTTTGAAGGGCCCGCACCACTAGACTGCGGCGCTCGCACAAACTAATCTAACTTTCTCTCCCTGATCAACTTCTCAATGAGGTCCTGCAAATGTCGACACTCATTGGTATTGTGGCTGTAACTTTCGTGGAATCTACAAAATTTCCCTGTTTGAACCTGCCTCTCCGACGATGGCTTCGGAGCAGGCTTCTTATATTTCACAGTGTTGCAAGTTTGCAGATACATGTTTTCCAACAATGTATTCAACGGCGTGTAATTATCGAACATTGGAGCCCTATGCCGTGGGCCTCGATTCTGATCTATTTTCTTATCCTGACCATTGTTGCCTCTCGGCTGAGTTTGTTTGTTCTGTATATTTAACTGAACTTTTCCGGAATTGTCACCGGACTGCTTAACTGCTACGTTACTTTGTACCCCTTCACTCCTGGGCCTCGCATCGTCCTGCTTCCTTGACTGTTTCGCGTCCTCTTGCCGTAAGAATTGGGCGGCTTTGGAGTAGAAACGGTCCAACGATGCGGGTGGTTTCCCAGCTAACCAATTTCCAAATTCAGAATCGGGATCGATCCCTTTGGTTAATGCCATCAAGATCGAGTTATCGTTGGGATTACTAATCTCCACACATGATGCATGGAATCTCTCCAAATAACGCCTGAGTGTTTCTCCATGAGCTTGGGTAACACTTGACAGGGTGTTAACGTCTTTAGGTCTAGCGACATGCTTACGAAACTGTTCGACAAATTTCTTAGCCAGTTGATCGAACGAAGAGATAGATCTAAGTGGCAACCTTGTAAACCACATTGTTGCGATTCCTCCCAAAGAGATGGGGAAACTTCGGCACTTTACTGCATCATCAGCCCTTGCGGCGCTTATTGACCACTCATATTTCAAAATAAGTTGATTGGGATCGGAATTTCCTTCGTACATAGGGAGAGTTGGCATTCTGAATCGCCAAGGAGGATCGGCGTATAATATCTCGTCTGTGAAAGGGGTATGACTACGAGAGATTCCCCAATCGTCATTGGTAAGGCCCTGGCTTTCGCAAATCATCTGACGTACCATGGTTGAAATATCGGGCATCATTACATTTTGTGCATGCTGAGCTAAGGTGTGGTCGGGTTCCACAGCGCGAGTTTGGACCGGGCGCTATCGACGGTCCATGTTTCGCCTCCTTGGCTCAGTGTCTTCCGGGACGTATGGTTCAGGAGTACGCCCACGTTGCTGATTATTCAAATCTGACAGATTTCGGGTATCAACCCTTGTTTCTATCGCGGCAGTTGTGGCGCGATTTTCCATGGTATACTATGGAGTAGGGCCTCCTCGTGTTGAGGGCCCGGTCTGGAAGCTGGCCGACGGCCCTGTCCTCAACTGTCCAACGGTCAATGCAGGTTGATATCCGGTAGTTTGTGCGTGACTCCCGTATAATCGGGGATGGGTAGATCTGTGGTGATAGTCAGACGAGGCGGAACTTTCAATAGACGAGCGGGAAATATCATCCCTTCTGGACCTTCTGCGGCTTTTACGGTTTAGTTGGTTGGTCAATTCAATATTAGTATGCAATTGTTCAGCCAACTATTGACGACTCTGAGTCAGTTCTTGGAGCAACACTTGGAACTCTTGTCTGGTGACTGGCCCAGACGGATCTGAGTGAGCAGTGTTGTCTTGATTGGATGGCTGCTGTGTAGGATTCTGTCTATCCCGACCTTCTTGATCAGCGGCTGTAGAGGCAGTTCTTGTGCTAACCATCTTGAGTGGTGGATTCCTTTCCTAGACTTTATGCAAATCTGAATAGAATGGAAGGATTCTGGATTAGAGATCTGGATCTTCCTCTTGGACTTATGCAATCCGATATCGATGGTAGATCCAAGGAGCAGGAGAAAAAACTGGTTTTATTCTCAGTGAAAGCACCAAAGTGTTTGTACCAAAAATGGGCACAACACTCTTCGGAAGTTTTTGAAGAGATAAAAGTGAAGAAAGAAAATTAAAACTGAGGATTATCTAACAAAAGCTCCAAATAACAGAAAATAAATTGCACAGAAGACAACAATTTAGAGTGGTTCGGCATTTCGCCTACGTCCACTATGAAGTTTGATGACTTTATTGCTTGATACTTAAAGATTACAATTTCTTATAATGTAGTATAACTGATTTTATGAGCTAAGTCCGAATCTAAGGTAGCAGTGGTGATTTGGAGTAAATCTGGCAGAGTTTGGGCGCTCTTTAGCTCTTAAAATTATCCGACCCCTTTTCTGAATGACCAGGGGCTCTATTTATAGGTGTAGGAGTCAGATATTTCGCCTAAATTTTGGGAGACCACTTCTGGCATGTGAGGGGGCCCACGCGCCCGCCTTCAGGAAATCTGGGCCCACTTTGGGATCGATTCGAAGTCCATTCGAATCGATCAAGAAAACGTCCAATCGAGCTAAAATTTGGTGTGGACATTCTTCAACATGTGCATTAGCTCCTGTAAAAATTTCATAGCATTTGGACTTGTGGTTTAGGAGATATGATCGATTCGAAATTGCGTTCTTCATCTGTTCATCCTGTTCGAATCGATCTATTCGAATCGATTCCTTCGAATCGATCGCCTGCACGTGCTCTCATGGTGATGTGGCGCGCAACCTTCGGGTAGATCCGCTTTTCACTCTGGTTTGATCGAGTCGTTCCAAGTATCTCGCCGCTTTGACTTGATGGATTCGAAGACATTAATCGTTCCTGGATTCGAGCAAGGCTTCGTTCGTATCGATCGTGTCTCGCTTCAGTTGATCGATACGAAATGAATGTTCCGGACGGATTCGAAGTGGAGTAATATCACGGATTCGAAGGAACTCAATTTGATGGATACGAACCAGATGGGTGTGAGGTCTCTGCCATTCTGATCGATGCGGAGGCGATGGATTCGAACATAGCTCCTGTCGATGGATACGAAGATGTTGGTGCGAAGTCCATGGATTCGAACCGAGGTGTGATGATGGATACGAAAATGAGGCCACTTCCTCCAATTTGCATCGATCATAAGATGAACATACGAACTCGGATCGACTTGAAATTTGGAACGTTGGCTTTCCTGGCTTTACTTGTCATGTTTTATTAATCGAGGCTCGATCCGGACTCAGACAAAATTCATCGATATTTCTGACAAGCGATACTTTGTTCTTAGTCAGTCTCTTGGTATCTCGGCCTTGCCAAAAGGCGGGATAACAACACCTTTCGAAACCATTAAAAATCATCTCTTTCGAAACCATTTGGGTCCTACATTCAACATAGCAAAAGGTTCATAAAACATTTAAGTTGAAAGCACTCTTTCGAAAGCATTTCCTAAGCAAAGAAGTGATGGTGTCGAAACCAACCTTCCGAAAGCATTGGAGAAGCGGCTAAGTTTTAAAAGCAAAGTATACCTTCCGAAACCATTGGTGTCGAAAGGTAGGAAGGCGACAGTTATGGGTTTCAACCCCATTCAAAAGCATTTACTTAAAACAAAAGGCGCAACCTATTTGAAACCTTTCCTTTATAATATTTGACTCAACCGAAAGCCCACCAAGTTGAAAGCATACTTGTGACGACCCATAAATCTGTACCCTTTGAATCGACAATCCACCACACATTTTCGACCCAAAAAGCACAGACTGACGGAAAGTCACGAGAAAGAAAAGAAGAGAGAAGAAGAGAAGAGAAGAAAGAGAGAAGAAGAACAAAACAGAACAATACAGAATCTCACATTGCAGTAGAAAACATATAATACCATATCAATAATCTTTACAAAACAGAAACTGTATATACATACATCAATCAGAGTTCAACAATCAATCACCAATCATCAACTTGGACAGTTATAATACCCTTCCTTATAATTGCTGATAATATAAATAACAACAAAGCAGCGGATAATAAACAGATACATGTATACGAAAATGAAGATCTCCAGCTCTCCTGCTGAAGCTCCAAAAGCACCAAATCTGAACCTGTAAATATACTCGGTCTGACCCGAGCATTGAAAGGGAAGAACGTCCGGATCAGTCTGGTAAACCAGCATGAGAAACTCACTCAACTGAATTTATTAAATTACCCAACTTTCCTTTCAAAAAAAAGTATCTCGTAAGACACGCCCACATATAAACACGGACATGTTTTTACCTTACGATAACTAAAACCTTTCATACCAAATCATCTGATATTATACTAGTGTATAGTATACAAATAATATTAATCATAGCCGAAATTGTTACCATTATTAAATTCCAGGATATAGCCCAAAATGGGTAATACAATCACAATGACAGGCACGTAGCGGAGTTTGGATTTCCATACAAATGACCAGGTAAAGGGACTACCTTCCGGCAGTACATCTCTAGAGGAATGTACCAAGGAACCACACATGGGAACCTCTGTCAATACAAGACCGGCCTACCTCTATACCTAGGTAGTACCGAATATATCATCCCCCGGTCGTTACCGACCTTTCCGAGGGCCCTCATAGCATACAAACCACAATAATTTACATCCCGAACGTCATAGCAGAAAGAAATATATCTAGAAGGGGATGATCATATCCTAATTGGGAATGACCCACTTAGCCATGCTGCATCTAACCCTGTTTCAGTCATTTCCGGTTGATGAGGCCAAAGAGGTAACGACTGCCTTTCACATATCGCATATCACATCACTTTTGAATGCCACATTCGCCATTTCCGTTGACTACTAATTGCCTTTCACAAAAATATAACCCTTGAGCCCGTACGTCTCAAGGAAGGGTGTTAAGCTTAGAGAAGTTGCCTTCTCCGCCACCAAACAGATGTACGTTTGTAAAAACCAATGCACGTAATCCCAGAAAATGGAATGTCAGACATTTATCCATACAAGGTTTCCAAGAACAGGACAAACCAAAGGTACTCTCCTACCACATCCTGTCGGGAAATCCCTAGGATTAGTAGTGAATAGTCCTTGCATTGGATATTTCATAACGAAGAGACTACTCCTACTATATGTATATTGGGATTTTAACCCCAAATGATCAACAAGTAGTACTTCACTATGAAAATCCTAAACATCAATATCATCGGTCAACCTGCACAATCGTTGTATAAATGTTGGTCCTAAGTGGTTTTCAGATAAATCTGATCTCGGTCTTCGCACCAACAATGCAAAAGCGTTTCTCAACCTCATACAAAAATTAAGTCACATAGACTAATCACGTCTCCAACTTTCAACTTGCTATCCTTCGGCCAAGAAGGAACCTCGATAGATTGGAGTAATACTCCGCACTACACGAATCAACATCCTCAACACAAACGATAATCATGCCTCCATATATGGCTACGTACTAAGTGTACGACTAAATAGTTCCCACATCAAGTCGAGGAACTAAATATTTAGCCAAATTTGATAGTCGGTTATTTAACTATCATAGCAACAAAAAAATATTTAGCACCATAAGCAATCACTAGACCCTTTTAATTAATCTTTTATTAATTAAATCACTTTCCAAATATTCACTTCAAATTATCTTTAAAAAGATATATTCTCAAAACCATTTCAATATTCTGTATTGGAAAACATTTCCATATACTTATTTAATAATAAGTAATTCACAATTATCTTTATTTTCAACACTTAGAAAATATTAGATATACTTAAATCATGGTTAAGTATATATTTTATTCTTTAAGGAAAACATTCTCTTAAACATATTTATTTGGGTCAAAACGAATGTTGCATAAAACATTGTTACGACAACCCAAAATCACTAGTATAGGGATTCGATAATTAGATAGATATATAAATCCCATATACTATACAAAACATCTCCTTTTGAAAATCATTTACTATAAAAACAGTGTTATAGTCCATGCCTTCCTTATTTCTCGAAACGTCTATTTCAACAATGAATGTTGAAATCTATGTATTCGATACTTAACACATTTTAAAACATCTTCAAACCATTTAACTCCATTTAAAAATCACTTATCAAAACTTTTATTTAATTTAAAAGATTATTCATTGCCCAAAATCGTGAATAAAATTCTCTAACCAAATTCATTATTTCTACACATTTATTAAAGGATTATCCACTGTCCAAAATCGTGAATATATTTCCTTTACCAAACTCAATTGATTTTGGATTTATAAAACAATGTTTATAAATTCTATTTATATTTTATAAAACTTCAATTTATAAAATTTCCTTTATTACAAATCTCATTTATATAATTTATATGCCAAAATCCAATTATAAGTTAATTTACTTATAAATCATCTATTTGCAAATTCATTCTTTTTATAACTTTATAAATTTATAAATCTTATTCACTTATAAGATCCATTTATAACTTCCTTTTACACTTATAAAACTCCATTATAATTCCATCATTTTGATTTATAAAAATTCAATTTTATAAATCTTATCTATAAATAACCAATTTAATAATAAGTCAAAAATCCCAATTTAAATTATTTTACCAAATAGTTAACTCCATATTTCAAAAATCATATTTTGCTTATATTTCATAAAAATCATAATTTTTATAACATAAAAATTATAACTTTTATTTATTTAAAATAAATCCATTTCCTTAACAATTCAAAAATCTTATATTTTTAAAATCACTTTGAAATTCTTATTGAATTGAAATCATCAATTTAATCTTTTTAAAATCTCTAAAATAAGGCCTAATGCTGCAAAAATACTGAACAAGGTGATCGCATCAATCATATCAATCCTGGCATCCAAAACATCATATATCATATAATAACAACATATATATCAATATCTGTAAATAAAATCAACACTGGTGAGGAATCCAGTTGGATCCCTCCAACCTGTCACCTGCAACAAATATACATATGAGAATATGTGTACAATGTCCGCTTCGAGGTAGACGTGCGTACAAAAGGTTGTCCGCTCATACACGGGAACGTATAGGATCTCATCTGCTCCAATAGGCAGGAATATATCCAAATCAATCAATATATATGTAATATCTCATATATCATCCAAACAATCATCAATCAGCACAAAATAAATTTATTCTCACTTATATAAAAATATCAGCGAGTCAGAAAGAGTGAGTTGTACTCACTTTGATTCCAATCGCCGTTGCAGCGTTTTATTCCGAATAAAATTATACAGGCGTTTAATTTTACCTAAAATTTTCACAAGCTCTAATCAACTCCAAACTAGATCTAAAATGTAGTGCTCATCAATACGAACCCGACGCAATTTGTTTCGTCAAAAACGGACCTCGTATGAAGAAGTTATGAATTTTTAAAGTTTATAGGAATTTATATATAATAATTTACAATGTTTATTTTTATTTTTTTAACCTCCAATTCATCGCAGTCATTTGATTTCAAAAGATGAGATCTGGGCCGCCGCATTTTCTTCTTCCTCCTTACGTTCTTTTCGTTTGAAAACCCATACATCGCTTGCTTTCGTCCATCGCTGTGCCCTCCATATTCGTCGAGACATCGATCAACGACCTCCAGACGACGCGCCTACACGAGCTCCCCCATTGGCCAGCGGCCGAAACCCCCTAGGTCGGCCGTTGTCTCGTATTTCGTGCTTGAACGCACGCATTCATATGAGTTTTGCCGCCAATCTGCCTCACCAAACTTGATCATCATCGTATGGATTTACTCGTCTCGACGAGTTCTACAATTTTCTAGTTGAGGCCGTGGCTTAATATTGTGTGGATTCGAAGAAAATAAGGGAGAAAGAATCGAGTGATTATGACCATCGAATAGAAATGGCGGCTGTAACCCTAGATAGATTAGGGTTTGTGCAAAATAAAATTTATACGGCCTTTTATAGAAAATTTCGCGACACTATTCATTCAAAAATTTTCCGAACTCCAATCGAAGCGTGCCGCCTGACGTTTTAAATGTTTCACCCCTATTCCGAACATAATGGAATATATATCTAAGGCCAATTCCATCGTATTTGGAAGATAGGTTTTCGAATCGACTTATTAAAATTAAAATTCACTTCAATAAATTTCTACGCGTTTCGGCTTCGTACGACCAAAGCGTAAGTCCGATCGATACGAAATTTGAAATCCTACAATAATATAACATTATCGATCCAATGAAACTGGTTTCGTCAAAATCCGAGACCGTGCGAAAAATGAATATTTTTACACGTTAATTAAATATTAAAATTTCCAATTTCTATAAATTAACTTTTAATTCAATTTCAAAAGTTTACCAACATCATTCTAATTCAAATAGAATTTAATTCAACTTTATAAATCATTTTTATTCTAATTAAATTCAAAATCAAATTATTTCTGAAATTTCAAATATTAAATTAACGATTTAATTATCAAATAAATTATTATATTTGAAATATAAGTTATTCAACTTATAAAATTAACTAGTGAATATTTAAAATCAATTAAATATCCGAATTTTGAATGACCGAAATTCTGGGTCGTTACATTCTCCCCTACTTAAAAGAATTCGTCCTCGAAATTACTAAGTAAGAAAAAAAACTATAAAACCCATTAACTTTTCAAAATAAGTCATTCAAATTAGATTACCAAAAATCATTTAAACCTTTTAGCTTTTTCAAAATCAAATAGTTAAACTTTTATAAAACTTTCCTAAGTTTTCAAATTCATTCATAGTTGTCTTTTCAAAACTAACTAATATCGTTTCAAATTATAACTCAAAATCAAAATTTTAGTTATTAAAAAAAATTCCAATTTTCCAAAAAAATAATCTAACGCCTTAAATTTTCAAAAAATTTCACTATAGTCTCCTTTGCGTGGTTCAATCGTAGTAAAATAATAATTTATATATATAACACAAATATACATCTCATCTTCGAGGATGAGGCATCCCGTAGGGAAAAAATATAAAAGTACGATATGTAATCCGAGATATGTACCTTATATATTATTAGCGAGCATATACGGCTAATATAGCGTGAAAGCGAGCTCCAAATGCGAAGCATATGTCATCCTTACCTACTAAACACTCAATCAACCAAATGAGAAACATATATGGAAAGTAATATCAATATACAACATATACCAATACAACAACTATATATGTCAATATAGCAAATGCAATCAAAATTAACAAATCCAACCATAAAACAACTATCATCCAACTTACATCCAACGAACCAATATCTATCTAATCAATCCATAACCCAATCAATATACATTCTTTACTCATTAATGTCCATTGAATTGATTTTCAATTTATCCACATTTGATTCATTAACATTGGATTTTACTAACATTTACTCATTCATATTCAATTAGTTTACATTCACTAATTTACATTTATTTTAGTTCATTTCCAAATCAAATTAAATTCAATTCTATTTGGTTTAATATCTAATTATTTATAGTGAATTCTATTTGAATTCAATTATTTATAGCTTCAATTTTATTAATTCAATTCCATATGAATTTCTATACAATCAACTAACATCCATCTAACAACCAATGCATATCCAACGTTACCAAATTTATTTAATTTACACTCAACATTCATATTTACTTCGTTTACATTTGATTTGGTTAAACACTTTTAATTCTAATTGGTTTAATATCTAATTGACTTCATTCAATTATTCAATTCCCAATTTCATTAGCTTTTGATGAATTAACACTTACATTCATTATTCCCTATCAATTCATTTACATTCGATTGATTAACATTCAATCCATATTTTACTTGCTAATTTATTTCATTAGTCCAATTCAATTTTTTCATTAATTCAATTACTAATTCGTTTAACAACTAAAGTTGAATTGCATTTTATGACTCAAGTTCATATTTATTTAATTAGCTTCTTATTATTCAACTTTACTTTGTTTCACTTAACTTAAATTTCAACTCATAAATCCAATTCATTTTTATTTAACTTTTACTTAAGTCAAATTTCATATCTCTATTCAAATTCAGATTTTGTTTTGCTTAACAAAATTGTTTAACCATTTTAACACTTGGTTTTACTTACATTTTCTCATTTTACAAGTTATACAACTTATTTATTTAAACTTCCAGATTCACATTATATAATCACTTACTACTTAAGTTTAATTTCCATTTCAATAACTTATCTAATCCAATTCAAATCCAATTTAATTTATCTAACTTTACTAAAATTAAATTTTTATTTCATATTATAAGTCCAAATCTCATTTCACTTATATTTATCAATTTCAACTAGGATTTTAAATCAAATTTGTTTATCACAACAAAACTTAAATTTTCAATTTACTATTGGTAGCCAATCAATCACACAGAAACTCGAAAACGATACTGATGATGCTGCAGTCATCACCCTTATTATTTCCCAGCAACAGTAGTGAATTCAGTGCTTTTTATTCTTTTTAAAATCACCTTTTTATTATTCATAAATCACATTTATAAATTTATACTTATATAATTCCACTATTTTACTTAACTTATATAAGATTTATTCCAAATTTATTTATCTTATTTAGATTTATAATAATATAACCTCTTCAACTTTGAAAAACAACTGTCAAAATCAACGGGATTCAAATTTTCAAATTCTTAGTTTAAATCCATTTTTATTTATAACTCACATTTATAAATATACTCATGTAGTTTCATTTCTTATATATAAGATTATTTCACAATTGTAAATCATATTGATAATAATTCCATACTTTATAATTCATTTGCTTATATAACTTATTCTTTTACAATTGTTGTTTTTATTTAGATTATTCAAACAGCTTTTATTAACTTGTATATATTTACATTTTCAAACAACCAAATAATCAATTTATATAATATAATTATTTCTAAAAAATTATTTCTTTTACATATAAAATATAATCGAGGTAAAATATTTCATTTACCCAATTTAAAACAATACTATGTCGACTTGCCTCGTTTAAGTGTTTAGAAATCCCTATCGATAATATGGCGTCCCACATACCGACCAGAATTCACAAACAACTCCACGGATAAGTAAACACAATATAAAACATTTTATATCACTAACAAATAAGCGCTCATATATATAATACTCTCAAACTCAATCTAGGGTATTACTGTCCCTATTTATACTGAGTATACATCAAAGCCTAGGAATATACTAAATCTAAGCTCTGATACCAATTGTGACAACCCACAAATTTGTACCCTTTGAATCGACAATCAACTACACATGTCCGACCCAAAAAGCACAGCTGATGGAAAGTCATGAGACAGAAAAGAAGAGAGAAGAAGAGAAGAGAAGAAAGAGAGAAGAAGAACAAAACAGAACAATACAGAATCTCACATCGCACCGGAAAACATATAATATAATATCAATGATCTTTACAAAACAGAAACTATATATACATACATCAATCAGAGTTCAACAATCAATCACCAATCATCAGCCTGGACAGTTATAATACCCTTCCTTACAATTGCTGATAATATAAATAACAACAAAGCAGCGGATAATAAACAGATACGTGTATACGAAAATGAAGATCTCCAGCTCTCCTGCTGAAGCTCCAAAAGCACCAAATCTGAACCTGTAAATATACTCGGTCTGACCCGAGCATTGAAAGGGAAGAACACTCGGATCAGTCTGGTAAACCAGCGTGAGAAACATACCCAACTGAATTTATTAAATTACCAAACTTTCCTTTCAAAACAAAAGTATCTCGTAAGACACGCCCACACATAAACACGGACATGTTTTTACCTTATGATAACTAAAACCTTTCATACCAAATCATCTGATATTATACTAGTGTATAGTATACAAATAATATTAATCATAGCCGAAATTGTTACCATTATTAAATTCTAGCATATAGCCAGGCATGTAGCGGAGTTTGGATTTCCATACAAATGACCAGGTGAAGGGACTACCTTCTGGCAGTACATCTCTAGAGGAATGTACCGAGGAACTACACATGGGCCCTCTGTCAACACAAGACCGGCCTACCTCTATACCTAGGTAGTACCGAATATATCATCCCCCGGTCGTTACCGACCTTTCTAGGGCCCTCATAGCATACAAACCACAAAAATTTACATCCAAAACGTCATAGTGGAAAGAAATATATCTAGAAGGGGATAATCATATCCTAATTGAGAATGACCCACTTAGTCCTGCTGCCTCTAACCCTGTTTCGGTCATTTCCGATTGATGAGGCCAAAGAGGTAACGATTGCCTTTCACATATCGCATATCACATCACTTTTGAATGACACATTCGCCATTTCCGTTGACTACTAATTGCCTTTCACAAAAATATAACCCTTGAGCCTGTACATCTCAAGGAAGGATGTTAAGCTCGGAGAAGTTGCCTTCTACGCCACCAAATAGATGTACGTTTGTAAAAACCAATGCACGTAATCTCAGAAAATGCAATGTCAGACATTCATCCATACAAGGTTTCCAGGAACAGGACAAACCATCAATTTAATTTTTTTAAAATTGAAATCATCAATTTAATCTTTTTAAAATCTCTAAAATAAGGCCCAATGCTGCAAAAATGCTGAACTAGGTGATCACATCAATCATATCAATCTTGGCATCCAAAACATCATATATCATATAATAACAGCATATATATCAATATCTGTAAATAAAATCAACACTGGTGAGGAATCCAGTTGGATCCCTCCAACCTATCACCTGCAACAAATATACATATGAGAATATGTGTACAATGTCCGCTTCGAGGCAGACGCGCGTACAAAAGGTCATCCGCTCATACACGGGAATGTATAGGGTCTCATCTGCTCCAATAGGCAGGAATATATCCAAATCTATCAATATATATGTAATATCTCATATATCATCCAAACAATCATCAATCAGCACAAAATAAATTTATTCTCACTTATATAAAAATATCATCGAGTTAGAAAGAGTGAGTTGTACTCACTTTGATTCCAATCGCCGTTGTAGTGTTTTATTCAGAATAAAATTATACAGGCGTTTAATTTTACCCAAAATTTTCACAAGCTCTAATCAACTCCAAACAAGATCTAAAATGTAGTGCTCATCAATATGAACCCGACGCAATTTGTTTCGTCAAAAACGGACCTCGTATGAAGAAGTTATGAATTTTTAAAGTTTATACGAATTTATATATAATAATTTACAATGTTTATTTTTATTTTTTTAACCTCCAATTCATCACAGTCGTTTGATTTCAAAAGATGAGATCTGGGCCGCCGCATTTTCTTCTTCCTCCTTACGTTCTTTTCGTTTGAAAGCCCATACGTCGCTTGCTTTCGTCCATCGTCGTGCCCTCCATGTTCGTCGAGACATCGATCAACGACCTCCAGACGACGCGCCTACACGAGCTCCCCCATTGGCCAGCGACTGAAACCCCCTAGGTCGGCCGTTGTCTCGTATTTCATGCTTGAACGCACACATTCATCTGAGTTTTGTCGCCGATCTGCCTCACCAAACTTGATCATCACCGTATGGATTAACTCGTCTCGACGAGTTCTACAATTTTCTAGTTGAGGCCATGGCTTAATATTGTGTGGATTCGAAGAAAATAAGGGAGAGAATCGAGTGATTATAACCATCGAATAGAAATGGCGGTTGTAACCCTAGATAGATTAGGGTTTGTGCAAAAGAAAATTTATACGGTCTTTTATAGAAAATTTCGCGACACTATTCATCCGAAAATTTTCCGAACTCCAATCGAAGCGTGCCGTCTGACGTTTATAATGTTTTACCCCTATTCTGAACACAATGGAATATATATCTAAGGCCAATTCCATCGTATTTGGAAGATAGGTTTTCGAATCAACTTAATAAAATTAAAATTCACTTCAATAAATTTCTACGTGTTTTGGCTTCGTACGACCAAAGCGTAAGTCCGATCGACACGAAATTTGAAATCCTACAATAATATAACATTACGGATTCAATGAAACTGGTTTCTTCGAAATCCAAGACCGCGTGAAAAATGACTATTTTTACACGTTAATTAAATATTAAAATTTCCAATTTCTATAAATTAACTTTTAATTCAATTTCAAAATTTTACCAACATCATTCTAATTCAAATAGAATTTAATTTAACTTTATAGATCATTTTTATTCTCATTAAATTCCAAATCAAATTATTTCTGCAATTTCAAATATTAAATTAACGATTTAGTTATCAAATAAATTATTGTATTTGAAATATAAGTTATTCAACTTATAAAATTAACTTGTGAATAGTTAAAATCAATTAAATATCTGAATTTCGAATGACCGAAATTCTGGGTCGTTACAATACCCTTCGAAAGCTAAGTAGGCGCGTTTTCATTTAAAAGCAAAGACACGCTTCGACCCCTTCGGAACCTTTAGTCTCGACCTAGTGCCTTCAGTCTTAGTCCAATTCACTCTGTACCAAGTTATTGATACCATGTGCATTGTTTTCGATGGCATGGAGGTGGCAGTACTTGGTCTTAAACCCTGTGCCGAAAGTGGCGAAACATGCTAAAAGCATGTAAAAATTGATTTTTACTTTAAAATGAATTTCTTTTTAACTAACCTACCTTGTTTGTCAAAATATTATTGGTTGCTAATTTTCTTTTCTAAAAGTGCTGCCAATATTTCAAAAATAAACAATTTAAATAATTTACAAATTACCCCTTCTCCTTTTATAAATATATAAAACATTTAAGTCCCATACCTTAAATAATTTTATAAATTCATCAAAACACTTAGGAAAATTTTACAAAAATTCCAGAAAATCATTTTAAATATGTTTTCTAACATATATTAATTTCTGACCCAAAACATATATTATTTAGCCGTAAATAATTTTAAACCCAAATAAACATTTTCGTCACTAGAAAATTAATATAAAATCCACATTAATTAAGAAAATTAAGAAAATTGAAATCTCTATAATATCATTTGTGATATAAATCTAAAATTGCAAGGCGTTTGGATGTCATTAAATAGGGTTTTCACATTGAAACATATCATAAAATCTATATGAACAAGCATAAATCATCAACAAGCATATATAAACATTTAATCATTCAAAAACATGGCATAATCATGAGAAATACTTTGGATTCATCTTAAAACCAAAAACAATAGGAAAAATAAGATGTAGTCATTATTCACCTTAGCTTTGAGATTAAGGATTTGAGATTTGATCTTGATTAAGTTGATTTGATTCTTCCTCTTGAAATCCTAGCTTTATCTTGAAAACTTCTTCTTGCTCTTCCTAATGGTGGCCGGCCTTAGTCTATACTTTTTGTTTATGAATTATGACTGAACGTGAGAATGTGGGCTTAAGGGGTTTAGGGTATAAGAATGTATCTATTCCTATATTTTCCCTTATCTATTTATCTTAACCTTTTATTTCTTTAGTTCATTTGCTACGGCACGGCTACCCATTATTAATCACAAATCTCAACCCATCATCCATTATGCATTATTCCATTTAATTTACCTAATTGAATGTTCATAATAATGTTACTAAAAATATGGGGTGTTGATGTAACATCCCTTATCTAGAGGCCCAAAGCTAAGCGCTACAGATGCTGTAATCATCCATAGTATTAACTTTCGGCAACTAAATACGGCTACGTTAATGGTATCCATAATATCAGAAGCACTTGAATATGAAACAAAATCACAGATGTCCAAAACAACATTTTACTGATTACATTCCAAAACATATGTTTCACATTCAAATTACATAATCCCATAATCGTTTCCCGGGTTCAGATAAAATATAATTATTACATAAGTACGCCAAAAGCGACATATGATGATGCCCCCTTGATTGACAAGAGCACTATACAGACATAACTGTCTTAAATACAACACAATGGAATAAAACAAAACAACAACTCCTAAATAGCTATCCATCAGCCACCTGCTCGTCTCCGAAAGCTTTATTCGTCAACCTACTAAAACCTGTAAAACCTCAATCCTCAGCCTAATCAAATAAATTTTGAGCACCCGAGAGTTTAAGGGGAATACATAAACTTTGAGTCAGACATAAAGCCTGGTGCGAATAATACTATGCATCTTGGATATACGATATTAAGTGAGACCACCCCGCTTAGCAGAACTGGTTTCCCCTCATTAATATCCTTTTAAAACCCATCTTTTGCAAATCAAAATCCTACAACCAAATCTGGTTAAAACTGTAAAGAATTTTATGTAAACAAACATATCAGGTAACAAATTGACTATCTGTCCGAACGCTGTAGTTTTGTTTGGCTAACTACTAACCTTTGGCTGACTCGGGGCTACCAAACAGATATAATAAAAATGGGCTAACGTCTATTAGACAAGTCTTCTGAAGGGTCTGTACCTAACTTACTCTCTCCCAGGGTCCACTGATCCTAATGGTTTGATACCTACACACCACTGAATATATCTCTAGAGAACGTCTACTTGTCTAGTTGTAATACCATGTGGTATAGGAAGCCACCTCCGAAAGAATCGATGGAGAAACAAAAGCAGGTTGGATCGGTTCCACGAGTGCTATAGTCACAACACAAATGAATGTAGGCATCTCCAAGATGTTATCGAGAAACTGATATGAGAAAGAAAACTACAGCAGTTTATTAAAGCCCTGCATGATGGCGAGCAGGGGACATCCGACCCTAACCGAGGACAAGTGCCGCATAAAGCTGAGGAGCCTGGGCGGACTGGTGGAAGATTAGTGATCAATACAATAGCTGGAGGACCACATCTACCTGATAAGAGCTGGCATTAGATGGGGCGCTATGCTAGTACAATCAAACATATGAATTTTGAATGTTGTTCAAATATAGAAGATGGGGATCCGACCAAATAGCATGGTACAATGGTAGACGACATTGTATTCAAAAATAGAGATGCAGATAAGGTGGAGGCACCGAAGATTGACCCAATGGTCATTTCGACATGATCAACCCCACCTTAGTGAGGAAGATCTTGATTAACTATGGTGGTTACGTGAATGTTATCTTCAAAAAGGCATATGACGAGATCAGAATGGAAGCCAAAGATCTTTATCATGCCAAGCCCATATTCATGGCTTTAACGGCAATGCGACAGAAGCCATTAGATCAGTTGAGTTACCAGTAGAATTGGGAGAAGGCGACTGTCGAAGAGTGCGAATGTTGTTGTTTTTTGTGTTGGACGCACCTTCCCCATACAATGTTTTTCTAGGCCGACTGGTCCTCGCTGAATTCTAGGCCGCCATTTCCCGATGGTGTCTTACTCTGAAATTCCCAACCGATAATGGAATAGGAGTTGTGCATGGTGATCAAGCAGTTGGACGTGCCTGCTATGTGGCTAAGACAAGAGAGGCCCAGCGAAAGGAGAAAGGTAAGGGTGTGGACAAGTCTCTTCGCATCTAAGCTACCGAAGATTGACAATCAATGCATGGGCCTTGGCTTGGGCGCCACGGTCGGTTCTATAAAGATATAGATTCGAGGAATGATGAGGAGGAGCCCAAAGAAACCAAGGCTGCATCGGTTGAGCTGACGATTGACATCACGGTCAGCCACAATGATCCATCGCGGGTCCTAAAGATCGGATCATAGCTCAGTGCCTCGATGATGAAGGAACTTGCAGGTTTTCTCCGAGCTAATCTCGATATGTTCGTTTGGACCCATTCTGACATGTGTGGGATCTCGCATGCCATTGCGAGCCACACATTAAATATCAACCCGAGGCATGTACCGGTGAAACAGAAAAGGCACGGCATGGATCCGGAGAGATTTGTCGCCCTTAAAGAGGAGGTGGATAGACTCAAAAGCAATGGGTTTATTCGCGATGCCCACTACCCGAAATGGGTATCTAATCCTGTACTTGTGAGAAAGGAAAATGGAAAATGGAGGACATGCATTGACTATTCGGACCTACATAAGGCATGCCTAAAGACAGCTTTCCCCTTCCGAGGATCGATCAACTGGTGGACTCAACCACAGGACATGAGTTGCTATCTTTCATGGATGCATACTCGGGATATAATCAAATCCTGATGCATATACCGACCAGGAGCACACCAGTTTTATTACCGATGTTTGATTGTATTGCTATATGGTAATGCCATTTGGATTGAAGAATGCTGGAGCAACTTATCAGCGCCTGGTCAATCGAATGTTCAAAGATTGGATTGGAAAGATGATGGAGGTATATGTAGATGATATGCTTGTGAAGTCATAACGATCAAGCGACCACATTAGAGACTTAGCAGAAATGTTTGATATCCTCCAATATTACAAAATGAAGGTCTACCCTCTAAAATGTTCTTTTGGCATTGCATCATGAAAGTTCTTGGGTTTCATCATCAATGCTCGTGGAATCAAAGCTAATCCTAAAAAGATTCGAGCAATTCGCAACATCCAAGTGCCAAAGCCATCAAACAAATATAGAGGCAAAATGGGAAGGTTACCGCCCTAAGTAATTTATTTCTAGAGCCACCGATAAATGCATTCCTTTCTTTAACTTGATTAGAAGAGGGAAAAGAAACTTTGAATAGACATAGGACTATGAAGATGCATTCCAAGCTCTAGTAAACCATTTAGAGAAACCTCCCATATTGCCAAAGGTGATGGATCACGAAGACTTGCATATCTACTTGGCCGTGTCGGTACACGCTATAAGTGCCGCACTACTTCGCGAGGAGAATCAAATCCAGAGATTGGTCTATTATGTTAGCAAGCGATTAACAGGAGCTAAAAGGAACTATTAGAAGATAGAGAAATTGGCGTATTGATTGATGATTGCATCACAAAAGCTCCACCGGTATTTTTAGGCCCACCCTATTAACGTTTACATCGACCAGCCATTATGGCAGGTCCTACAACAACCTGAGACGTCTGAAAGGTTACTCAAGTGGAACATCGAATTGAGCCAATTTGACATCACTTATCTCCCTTGGAGAGCTATCTAGGGAAAGGCACTAGCGGACTTTATAGCTGAATTCACTACACGGGATGATCTCCCAGAGAGCAGTGAAGCCCCTACCATTTGATGGAAAATGTATACGGATGGAGCATCCGACGATTGTTGTTCTAGAGCTAAAGTCGTACTAGTAACTCCTGAGGATCAATCAATTTTCTATGATTTGAAGCTTGACTTCCCTACAGTGAATAACAAAATCGAATATGAAGCTCTAATTGCTGGACTCAAACTTGCCAAAGAACTAGGAATAAAATCTCTTGAAATCTTTTGCGATTCCTAGTTGGTTGTATACTAAGTCAGGGGAGATTACCAGGCTAAAGGACAACAACTTGCTCCATACCTTATCCAAGTCCAAGAGCTATTGACTGACTTTGAGTATTATGACATCACGCACATACCCCAGGATCAAAACAAAGAGGCCGGCTCATTGGCAAAGTTTGCTAGCATCGGGGATGCACAAAAAATAGGCTTGGTTCCAGTCAAAGTACTAGATGCTCCAAGCATAACCAGATGGATATCGACTGGGTACTAGATACGGAGTCTAAGAAGGAGTCGTGGATGGCTCCACTTAAAGATTATTTACTACATGGAGTCCTTCCCGAATTTTGGAATGAAAGACGACAACTCCTTCGCAAAGCTTCACGATATATCATTCAGGAAAGAGTCATGTATAGAAAGGATTTTTCCATTCCTCTGCTCTAGTGTATCGCTCATGATGAAATAAAATGAGTCATAAGGGAAGTTCATGAAGGGGAATGTGGAAATCACACTGGGGGGCAAACCCTAGCAAAGAAATACTCTGTTATGGGTATTATTGGTCAACTATCAACTGAGATGCTACCAATTACGCTAAGCAATGTGGCAAGTGCCAGATGTATGCAAAAGTTCCGAGAGCTGCGCCAACGGAAATTACACAATGGTTAGTCTATGACCATTTTCCACATGGGGCATAGATATTATCAGTTCCTTACCAATCTCTAAAGGTGGTGCGAAGTACGCCATCGTAGAAGTAGATTACTTCACCAAATGGGCAAAAGCGGAACCATTAACCATGATCACGACGAAGAAAGTAATCAACTTCATTGTTTGGAACATTATCTTTCATTTTGGACTTCCACGAACCATTGTAACTGACAATGGAACCCAATTCGTCAGCACTGAATTCAAAGACTTTTACCGTCAGCATCATATTGAAAAGAGATTTGTGCAGTTGCTCACCCTCAAGCAAATGGACAAGTTGAAGCTATGAACAAAATCATAAAGCCCATTCTGAAAAAAACGTTTGGAAAAGGCTAGAGGCAAGTTGGTGGATGAACTCCTAATAGCATTATGGGCTTACTGAACCACCCACAAGTCTGCGGCTGGTCATACTCCATCTGCCTTTGCTTACGGTTCCGTAGCCGTCATTCCTATTGAACTCGAAGTCCCTTCTCATTGAGTGACCTACTATGACCCCAGAACGAATAGAGATCTCCTTTTAGAATCTCTAGACTTTGTAGATGAGAAGCACGAAGAAGCTGATTTGAGGGTAGCTGCACATCGACACCGAGTCATCTGATACTACAACACTAAAGTCCGACCTAGGATCTTTGAAATTGGCAATCTCGTCTTGAAATGGGTTTTTCCTATCCCGTCACACATGAATCCTACTTGGGAAAGACTATATGTCATTGAACAGAGGCTTAAAGAAGGAACTTTCAAGCTAGCGACTGTTGATGGCTTCACACTCCCAGTGGCATGGAATAGCGAGCATTTACGATGTTATTTCACTTAGTTTATTCTTTTTTGTTCAGTTGTATTTAATTTCCTAATTTGCTTTATCATTTGATTTTCCATATATGTAATAAGACAAATTATGTCATTTCTTTCCATTTGGCAAATAAAGTTTGAAATTTCGTTCATATCTCTGATTGCTATAGCATTACATATTAGTTATGATACCCGACTAACTAATATTGACATGTCCGAGTAGGTTCCCAGAGTTTGGAGCCAGCCGATTACACAAATTCACGATTGGACTAAACAGAATGAATGTGGTTCGACGTTCATTGGATGATTCTTGCTCATAACCTGATGGAATAGTCTAATCTAGAAAAGGTATCGGTTACGATCCCTCTCTACCAAAAGGTTCATATTACTTTAGCTAAACAGTGCAACTCAACAGAAAATGATCGATATCTAAAATCCACAAGTCGGATACGTATGAAATTTTAGGAACAAGAAAAGGGGACTTTAGGAAGTCCACCCTAGGGATCGTACCCCAAAAGGAGCAAGCAAGAGGGATAGGTCCTCTTCCCTCTAGAGGGATCGGCCAGAATAAAACTACATAACATATTGCAATAATGATCGATCAGTAACTCAACATCTAAAAGTCAATTGACATGAAACTTGGAGGCCAAGCATAATACAACATGGAGAAGCTCCCATAAGGATCGCAGCTCCAAAATCTCCAATAATAGGGATCGGCCACGATCCGTATTCCTTAGGATTTAGGCCTTGCGATTCTCCTATGGGCCCTATGGATATTGAGATCCTTCTGTCGAATTTTCAAGGAGATATTTTACCATCTTCCTTTATAAATACAGATTTGATTGTTCATTTTTGGCATCGTGGCGCTGCTTTTTGCTTTGTACTCATTTGTATTTAAGGATTCTAATCTGATCCCTATTGTACTTAGTTTACAAAGTGATTAATAAAGATATCTCTTCAAAGTGGATGTAGTCAAACAACGCCGAACCACTATAAACTATTGTGTCTCTGTTATTTTCTTATTTTTATTGCTTTATTGTTATATTCTCTCTATTTACATTTAATATTCTTCATTTATTCCTCTTTTATAAATCTCTTGGGTGTTTGTGCCAATTTTTGGTGCAAACAAAAATATAACAACTATATACAGCAAAAGTACAAAGAGTACTCTGTAATAAAATACTAAAGATCATGTTTTTACAAAAGATAAATTTAGAAGTAAATGCCCGAGTGTTTTTTTTCAAAATATATTTTCGAATTCCTATAAAGAGAAATAAATCAAAGCCAAAATCAATTATGACAAGGAGGGGGCTCCTTCTATCGAATTATGATATAACTCTAGAATCAAAACAACACGGAGCATCCAGTGGTATTCTAGTTCCTCCTAAAACAATAACTGCAGTAAACAAATATACCTGATGAGTCTTCCAAATTAGAAAACCCCCAATATGCCCAACTTTAGTCATAACAAAAAATATTTGAAAAACCACTTAACAAAAATTCTTTTCAAATATCCTGGAATAATAAAACTTCACCAAAGTTTTCAAAATAATAATATTATTATTTCTTTCACAAATTCTTTCGAAATCACATTTTTTTCAAAGGTACCGAGATTTAAGTCCTAATAAAAAACCGTAGTCTATAAAATTATACTATCAATCAAATCAAATCCCACAAAGGAATAAAGTAACACTTAACATTATTTAAAATGTTAAATGACTAACAAACAAGTTTTAGAATTTTTCTTAGGTTCACAACTTTCTCGATTATTCAATGATATAGATAATTTCCTAAGCGCACCATTACGCTTATTAGCCTTTTGTTATTGCCTAGAAGATTATTTAAGCTTCCTCAACAAAATTAAAAGTCACACCCCAAACTTTCCTAAGCCGCACAATAGAGTATACAAATATTCTTAAGCCCGTATTACACACATAAATCATCCGTATGCAATATCTGATCTGATCACTTTCACGGATACATAAACTTTGCTTACGAACTAGTATCACTCACTTGACCTCCCCGGTCTGGACTCTGATCGGATTCCTTAATTAGAATCCTTCGTTCTCCTTACATAGTCGTATACGATGATAGAAATCCTCGGTATCATATCAAGAATCCAAATCAAGTGTTTGTTGATAAGAATCAAGTGAGAAATCCTTTTTTGAACTGGTGTGAATTACCTTGAAGTTATGTACTCGAATCCTAGATTAAGAACCATGCAAATAAGATGATCTACGTACACTTACGTATTTAATCTTATTGGTTTCTTAACTACACCAACTGTTTCTAAATCACTTTCATTTTCATTTATAATATTTCATTCAATACTAAAATTATTTATGAATCATTTCACAAATTTCCGCTTAAGTTTATAAACATTTTATAAAGACTTAACTTTATAAAACATTAAATTAAAAATTTACTCCACTTTTATTTACTTGTATAATACTCTTCTAAATCCTAAGAGTATATAAAAAATATCAATTTTATTTTATTTATTAATTTTTGTTTTGTTTTATTTTTTTTATTTTTCTCAAAACTCAAATAGAGGATTAAACAAAATATGGGTCTTAAAACTAAGTTGACTACTTTGACCCATTTACCTATGTGATCTGGTAAGTAGTTACGAAAAGTAGGATGTTGGTATCCAAACTCAATCCTAGAATCTACTTTCCTTAGACATTCCTAAGGTAAAGTTTTTTATTAGTCAGCCTAATAACATCAAATAGAGTATATGACTTAGATGTTTAGACAAAAACTATGGTTTTAATAAAACAATGCTTGTTAAAACCTTTCTATCCAATTTAACCCATTTAAGAACTTAAGTTAAATTATCTTTTTTCTATCTAAGAGTTTAAAAAAATTTCATTTATCAAAACATTTTAATACCTTTTATAAAATTCCCCTTTTATAAACTAATTCCATATTTACAAGTCCATTTTACACATCTCTAAATTAATATATAAAACTTCTTTTATTACAATATTTTATATAAAACATTTCATACATATTTATTCCAAAATACTATCATCTTCTTTTAAAAATTGAACCACTTTAAAATAAAAGATAAACCCATTTAATTTCCTTTAAGGATTTAAGAACTAAAATACCCAATTTTTTATCTCAAACCCCGTTTTGAAATCATAATATATATTTCTATATACAGGAAAATAGGCATAAGGACAAACTTAGAAAAAAAATTAGGGTGAAGGACAACAAGTTTGTTTTTTAGGCTTAAGGAGAATGCTAGTTATAACTAGCATTTTGTATAGTGTAAAACTGAATATAATGCTAGATATAACTAGCATTTTGTATAGTGTAAAAGTTGAATATAATGCTAATATAACTAGCATTTGTCCTTCAGCCTAATTTTTTTTCAAAGTTTGTCCTTATTCCTAATTCCCTCTTCTATATATATAAAATAATTTTAACAATTTATTCACTAACATCGCTTTGTTCATTCGGATTCGAACTCATTTCGATCGCACAATGATAAAGAGAATAATTTACTAAGTGCACTACAACGTTCTCCTAGGCAACATTCAATCGTCACTTTGAAGATTATTCGGACCAGCATAGAACTAATCGAGATGTTTTCCCCGAACTATCCAAAGAAAATGCATCTTTATTAAAAATTCTCTTTGAAATATTTGTACTTATAAATTCTTCCAAGTAATACCATTATTACTTTTCTCAAAATCCGTTTGAAATCTTTTCAAGCAATACCAGGATAAAAAATTCTCAAAAACCCATTATACTTATAAAACACCCTTTATAAACAATATAAATCATTTTATAGACCAAATTTATATAAATTTGCCATTATATAAAATCATCTCATATTATAAAAAATTTCCTTTATTATAACAAACGTTTCATAAATATTTATCCTCTAAATGTCTTATCTTCCCATTTAGATTAAATTAAACATCTTTATTAAAAGTTTTACTTGTGACTCAACATTATTAAGAGATGACTTTTTAACTTAACATTTTCACCAAACACCTTCAAGTCAATGCTCCTAAACTAACCAAGCATGACTAATCAAACAATAACGATAATAAATAAACATCATCCCTTTCAAACAAACAAACACATCATAAATATTTATATAAATTTGAAAAGTATTCCTTAATATATATAATCCTGGGTAAAATATTTCATTTGTCAATTTTAAAAAAATCAATATCGTGTATGTTTGCCTTATTCAAGTGTTTAGAAATCCCCATCCACACCGTGTCGTCCCACGACTTGACCAGAATTCATAAACTACTTAATAGACCAATTAACACAATACGTTTTTATAGTAATTACAAATACGCTCACGTATATATAATACTCCCAACTCATTCTAGGGTGTCACTTACCCAATCTCTAATGATCCATACCCTACCAAAGCCAATTTTCTTGCTTAAGTTTCAGCTCCAATACCAATTGTAATGACCTACCATTTCGACCATCGAAAGTCGACACCAAATATATCCACGATATTCGAATGCTGAATATCTAATCATTGGAAAGCTGATTGTTAGAGTAAAGTAAAAAGAAAAAAAAAAGAAATAGAATCTCACAGCGGAAACGACAAATATAATATAATAAATGCAGTATAATCTGTCCCTTTAAGATACACGGTACATCAGAGTTAAAAACAAACCTCATCAGCTGGATAGTTATAAATTTCTAACCTTACAATTACTGATAGGTATACAATATTATACAGCGGGGAACAAAATATTACGGTAGGTGAACATCGAGCTCTGCTCCATGAGCTATAGGTCCCACCAACGACAACTTGGAAAACCACTCGATCTGACTTGAGCATTACCATAAAATAACACCCGAATCAATCTGGAAAACCCGCATGAGAAAACTCAAGTAATATTATGAACATATCATAATTCTATGAGACTACACCGCTAAATACGGAACAGGTTTTTCCTTACAAGAATAACATCCATAAATAAAAGGATGGAAACAAGTCGGAACAAAATCAGATTTGGAAGAATGGTATCAAATAATTAAACATCGAGAAGAGCTCCAGGCACTTCTTGATGCAATTAAGAAAATGATTCAAAGATTTGAATCGAATAAGGAAAATGGAATTTTCCAACAATGACTAAGATGGTGCACCCACATCACCAAACGTATACCTCTAGAAATATACTTGAAAACTACAATGGCTTCAGAAACCTCCAAGCCGAACCCCGCCAACCTTACCGAGTATCCGAGTATTTCACACTTAGCGTGCATATATCCGAAACTAGTCTAGAGTAGATGTGATAATACCCTAATGGGAGCAACCCCACATAGCTTGGCCCTCACTCGCTCTTTAGTTTTAGTCATTTCTAACAAAAGGATATCAATGATCAAACGAGCAATAAATCATCTTAAATTGATGAAACTCAAAGAAGATAGCAGAATGATAGTCAATAAATTAACTATCGGGACTAACAAAAATGGTCATATACGAAAATTAAACCTCTTAAACCATTTGACTCATGCTTGTCCTTAATTTTCACATCATAAATATTTGTAAAACACTTTAAAAACAACACCCTTTAAAATATTATTTTTAAAGAAAAAATTATATTTCAAGTGTATTAAAATGAAGGGTCGAACACAAATATCATTAAAACATCATTTACTATAAACTCAAAACAATTCACACTTAGCCTTATTTTTAAACATTACCTTTCTAAAGATTTTCTTATTTATAAACTATCATTTATAAATTTCAAACAACATTTATTGTCCCAGAAGATAATAAATCAATTAAAATGCTTTTATAAATTTAAAACAATGTTAATCCCAAAAGGAATTTAATTTAAAACAATATTAAAATACTTTTATAACTCTTTTACAAAATTAAAACCACATTAATTATAACAAAAGAAAATTAATTAAATTTATAATCTTTTTATAAATTTAAAACAACGTATATTGTCCCGAAAGATAATCAATCAAGTTTATAATCTTTTTATATATTCTGAAACAATATAAATTATCCCGAAAGAAATCAATCAAATTTATAATCTTTTTATAAATTTTAAAACAAAATATATTGTCTCGAAAGATAATCAATCAAGTTTATAACCTTTTTATAAAAATTAATAATCCCGAAAGATAATTAATCAAAATTATAACCTTTTTATAAAGTTAAAACAACATTGATTATCCCAAAGATAACCAATTCATAATATTTTTATAATATTAAAACAACATTACTTATACAGAAAGATAATTAATCAAATTTATAATCCTTTTATATATTTAAATAACATAAATTTTCCCAAAAGATAATTAATCAAATTTATAATCTATTATAAATTCAAAACAACACTTATTCTTCATTTCAAAATTCTCAATAATACTTCAAAATCTAATTTAAACAACTTTCAAGTGTAAAAATATGGCCAAACATTTATTTTGCAAAAATATGAGCACAAGTTCAGCACACACAAATGTTTAAGGAGATGATATTTCATAAGTGACGGTATGATGACACTTACTCAAATTAAACAATACGTCACAAATATTTCAACCAAACATCAATATAAGCAAGATAAGAATATAAGTAAGATGCATATAATAGAAAATTAATAATGGTGAGAAACCCCTTAGGGTCTCTTTACAAAAGTCCCCTGCTAAACAATAGTTATTTATGCAATCCACTTTTCAAGCAGAAATTCAAATCTAAACAAACAATCTAACAATAATAACAAACATATTATTGTCAACAATTAACAATCAATAGCCAACATATCATTTGTTAATTTATCCACATATTAATTAACTTCAGAAATAATCTTTTTACTTTGCAAGCACAGAACGGTGATTTGTTTTTCTCGATAGATGACCGAAATAATCATTCAATCTAATTATAGCAGAACGGTGTTTTATTCTGCTAAATAGATTTCACAAATGAAGTATAGCTAATCTAACTACGTTAACGTAATTAAATTAAATCACTATAATTTTATCATTAATTTATACTTCATTAAAACTATCAACTATCATCCAAGCATTCACCAATACTCTATAGCAACATAGATATCATATAGTTTATTTAGGGGTGAGTAAACTTATCGAAATTCTCGTTGACGCTTGCATGCTTCGGTTTGGTCTAAAATCGAACAACATCTGATTTTAGCCCAAAATTCAACTTGCTCCAAACTTGATGAATCTAATTTCAATGTGAAGATACAAATTTCACAAGTACAACGCAACTGACTGCGTCCGAATCTGACCTCGTATGAGAAAGATATTAATTTTATAAGTTTCTGAATTAATTAAAATTAATTAATTTTACTAATCACTTTAATTAACTAATTTCCATTCCATTAACCTTAATTCTCCCTACTATAATTACAAAACCTGTACATGTGCACGACCCATCTCAACGTAAGCGCACAACCACAATACGGAGAGTCGCTCCATGATTCTTTAATCCGACTTCGCCGCTGAACCCCTCTCCTCCATCTTGACTCGCCGATCATCATCGACCCAAGCCCGCACCTAGAGATCAAATCGTTACCTCATAGTGCTCACGCAAAAACCTAAAATGTCGCACATTGCAATAGGCGGTCGCACCCTTCCACTTCATCACCAATCACACCAAATCAAACGGCAAACTTAAATCCCATCTCCGATTCACTTAGTTCCCTTCCAATCATCCAAGAACCCAAACCCTAGCATCTCGATCAAAAAGCCGACCGCCTCAAATCACGACCGCACGCTACCATACTACATAGATTTGTGGATCTCATCGCTACAAACTCAAAGATCCTTATTTTAAAATTTTCGTTAAGTAAATTGATTGTTTTGAATGTTTGAAATGGATGGTTTACTTTGTTTGCTTACAGAAAATTTTGGACGTGAAAAGAGACTGGGAAAAGGAGAAGTCAAGTTGTTGAATTGTCTAAGTATTGAAGTTAGTTTTATTTTGCAATTTCCGGCGTCTCGCTACATAGAATTCTGTTCGCATACGAACTTTGAACGACAAAACAAAAATACGATCGTGCACAAAAATGCAACATGATCTCAAAACAATAATAATATACATTGTGTACCTTATTCTATGAAATTTCAAAAATATCATCATTTGCCGAAATAAACGTCAAACGAAAATTTAATTATTTTTCAAATTAAAAATTATGGAAAAATCCTGTAAATTCAATTAAAAATACTACAATAAAAATCAAGTCGTTTTATTAACAAATTTATTTTCTTGCTATTTATTCGAACCATTTATTATTGTAAATAAATTTACAAAATGAGTTCACTATTATTATTTATTAATTAAAAGAATTTAAATAAGGTTATTAAATCCATTTAATTAATATTTGGTTCACAATCAAATATTTAATCAATCCCTATATTTGAATATAAGTTATTTATATTTTTTAAAAATCAATTATTTAAATATTTAAAATTAATTAAATATTCAAAATCAAAACGATAAAATTCCAGGATTTTGTAGACGTAATTTGGAATAGTAATGAGACTATTATAATGTATGTTTCAAATATATTTTTTTATAATAAAACATTGTTGTTCTAAGTTTCACATACGATGAAACGTTTCTAAAGCATGTTAATAATATGAAAATTATTTTTATCCCATATAATACACAAACAATGCCCCTTTCTTAATTACTTCCATATTTTTTAGATCATGCAATAGCTTTCATCTAAGGACTATTACTCCAGGATTTTGCTAAAGAAATTTAACTGTAAAAAATCCATTCGTTTGATGGTCATAGTAATATAGTGGAAGCTTGTATATCTTTATGTTTAATAATTTAGAAATAAATAAATTGGTTCTCCAAGAAAAACAATCTAAATTATCCTTGGGTATCATATATACCTATTATGGATGACAGCAAAAATAATAATAGGTAGATATTACTTGATTGAAAAAAGATGGAATAAATTAATTGAATGAAAGAAGTTAGAAAATTATCATTAGTATATCGTCAGATAAATAAATGAGTTGAGGACTATCCAAAGTTTCACCATACTCTGTGCAACTCGATTCAATGCCACAATCCATGTTAATGCTTATTCTTTACAGTTAAATCTTTCCATTATTGTCTCTCCTCTTTGATCTCTCCCACACCTCAGCTACTCGTGAATCATATTATCAAATTGCTTAATTAATGCTAATAAGAGAATATTACTCTAAGAGAAATATATTAATGAATGATGCATACAATTATTTTGGAAATAAATTTCTAAATTGTTTGTAACCGCATATTTACAAAGAAACATAATTAGTTCTTGTTTAAGCATCTCATTGCTCTATGGGAAATACAAAATTGGACATAATAATTTAATCAAAAGTTAACAAAATAAATTTTAATTGATGTAAGTAGCGTTATGATACGTAAATGTATTCATCATGAGATACTTTTGATTATTAAATTATAAAAGATAAATATTTATCAGGAAATACTTTTTTAAAATTACATCTATATTTACCCATGGTAATTGAGAGAGTTGAGCAAAAGAATAAATAAATATTTGTCCAATGGAGGCATATCTCTAATGATAAACACATACCAAAAAGAACCACCGTTGTATCTCATATTATAATAGTAACATTTGTAAAACTTGGGAGAGGAAAAATGGGCATAAAATAAGGTTAGATAAAACTCATTAAATGAGTTTCCACATACCATCATGAACTAAAGAAATCAAACATTATAATAGTAAAAAAATATGAAATGCTCACAAAATAAGGGGTATATTATCCATTGCAATAAAAAAAAAATGAATTCAAATAATATAATATGTATTCTAATAAAATAACTATTCATAGGGTCTCTCTTAGCTAAAGTTGCTTGAGAAGGATGTAAGAAGATATGATAAGATTCAATGCATAATGTAAGGAAATCTCTTTACAATCAGTTCCTGTAAAGGGCGAAATTCACCTTTGTAAGTATGATCCAAAATTGGTTGATTTGGTTTCCGCAAATCGATATATTTGCTATTAACTAAATATGCAATTTGAAACATATTACAATTTTCACAAGTTCCTATCAACCATGAAGTTTAGAATCTAATTTACCTACGAAACTGCCTTTTAAATATATATATTGTGACGATCTGCCTTCCTTGCACCCAAAGACGACATTTAATACATCCTCGGTATTCATATGTCGATTATCTAAGTGTCCGAAAGATAGGTCATGGGGTAAAGAAAATAAAAGACAAGGAACAAACATAGTTTTTTCTCACATTGTCAAAGTTATATATACATCACTACAGAATAGTTCATATGGTTACTACAAAATGTTACATCAAAGTTGTAACAAGTACTATTCCCAACAAGGACAGCTATATCAGCCTGCCCAAGCTGCTAATACATAATATACGGCCACAATGAAAATATAAACAACTACTAGATGATGATGAAAGCTCCTACTCCATAATGCTTTCCAAAATGCTTCAAAGAAACCTGACTACTTGGCTACTCATAAAAATTTGAGTACCCAAAAGTTTAAGGGAAATAAATAAAACACCAGGTCAGACATGGGCATGGTGTGAGTAAAGCATAAGTTTAACTTTATAAAAATCTTCAAGCCAAAGGTATCTTGTAAGACCACAGCGCACATAAACATGAACGGTTTTTTACATTATAATAACGAAAACATTTCTATATAAACTCTTTGATATTGTCATAATGTCTAGGTTTAAAATAAATATGGAATCACAGCCGAAATTGTTACATTAATTAAATTCTAGTATAATAGGTATACAACTAAGTCTGAAGGAACTTGTTGGAAAATGGATTCCATCAACGATAGGGCACTGGGGTACCACCTATCATAGTGCGTCTTTAGATAAAATATACCAAAAGCCTCACATGGACTCCCTGCGAGTCAAGAACGACCCTACCCCTTACTGGATAGCGCTGAATATGCCATCACCCAGGTTGGGATCAATAACCTAAACAGGCCCTAAGTATACATAATATATCATATCGATCTAGATTGGGTGATGACCATACCCTAATAGTAGCAAACCACATAGCCTTGAAGCATATCCCCTGATTTTAGTCATTCCTAGGGGTGAGTGTAACAATCTGAATTCCAATGGGTCCAGATTTTTCGCAAAAATGCTAAAATCCAAGCCCACTGCAGCCCGAGTTGGGTATCTGGTATCCTGCAAATAGGAAAACATAAATATATCAGAGCTTAAATAAATATCTCACAGCGGAACTGACTAAAATATAATAGTAAGTAAATACTCACCAAGGTAATAACACTTTTTTAACAAGTGTCTCAAAGCTAGAAAATCTTTGCCATCTATCTAACCCGTGGGATGATATAAGGAGGGGGTAGAACTAAAGTTCTGGTGAATGGACAAATTATACACTTCTAAGCATAATTCTGCATATACCATTCTATTTCCATTTTCTATTATATTAGGTTTATTGGGTTTATAATACTCTCGGCTCTGTCAGTGCATCGTACGTATTTTCTCCCTAGTAGATTAAGACCTAATAACCAATATATATGTAGCTACATGCCCAAAGACCGCATCGATCCTAGGTACTACCCATAGTACCTTTCGTATCCTCCTCGAAAAGGACTCCATCGTCTCGCTACTAGAGCGTACTGTAACTACATCTGTAAAGGACAGCTTCGTGAGGCCTATAATACAGATGTTCCATCATCTACTATGAAAACGTGAAACTGCATCCGCACTAGCTTATACTAGTGCTCGGACATCCACAATGTACCACCCAGTGCGTACTTTGAGGACTACACGTAATCGTTCTGTCTACTCCCTGAATTCCACCAACAAGGTCTACCTTGTACGAAACTCAATCAGGGATTTTCAATATCTGTAAAGGTCCGCTCCATTAGACCTATAATACAGATATTCTACTTGGTCTGTCTCTTTTCTCATCGCGGCTATGGCCCCATGCAGCCCTCCCTCAACTAATCGAAAGACCTTTCAAGAGCTAAGTGGTTGTACCCTACTGCAAACACATCCAATTGGATGTGCCTCTCATCCAATGTCTTGATAGTGAAAGAATCATTGGCCTCTTGGTTTAACTCTAATCTTTCCCGAACTCGCTATGACTGATGATGGCTTGATCTCCACATGCGACTATCCTTTTGGGTCCTGCCCACTATAACCTACTCGCAAACTAGAGTATGGTGTCATACGAATACCTACTCCATCACCAACCTTTTGACTGCCTACAAAGGTCCGCTTCGTTAGGCCTGCAATGCAAAAGCAGTCAAGGCATACTCTCTTGATGGAACACCTACAGACCTGCCTCTGGGGTGCAGCTTTGTTAGGTCCACCCCAGAGGGCCATCCTAGAGTATCCTCACGTCCCGTTGAAGTCTCATACTTCCTTCTAGCCCGAACTAACTAAGTTGGACATGCTCTTTCTGTACTAAAATCTACGATGAACTGCTTCATTAGGATCTTTTTCCAGATTCTCTTTCGAGCTGCTCTAAACGCACCTTACCATTTTATTAGACCCTACGTCTAATCTTTTACTATGTATTTACTTTTCTTATTCTGTTGGCTACTTATTTACCCTAATCAGCAAGCCCGGCCCGACCTATGTGTGAGACCATCAGTCCTAGACATGAAAGGGAACGCTGCCGGTACAGGCCACTTCTATTATTTTTCTTATTAACTTAATTCAAGATCTAAGTTTGATAAAATAAGCCTCTTCTATTTCTTTCTTTTTAATTATAACCATTATACTTGCAATTGTTACTTTTATATTATTTTCTTTCTTTTATAACCTACATGTTATAAATGTAATTGCAAGTGTCTCTTTTATATTCTAGTCTGTCTTCTTTTATTATGATACTAAATTCTCTTTAGTTCTCTTATATTTTATAACAGTCTTAGCTTAGGACTACGTCCAACTGTCACAAATTACTTATTATAATAACTTCCTTACTTTTTGTTCTACTATCTGCGTAGTAAATGCAGATCTAGTCACCTCTTCTGTTTATTATTTCTAGTCTTGTCAAATATTTAACTTGATTATTTCCTCTTCTTTAATTTCTTTAACGCTTCACGTTATTCTCTTTTATTCTAGGAAGTAGTTCTATTCTATTTGGTTGGTTCCAAAAACTGTGCTAAAAATCCATTTTCATATTTTAATACTAAATAATGCTATAAACAATAACTCGTAACTGCAAGATATTTCTTTTATTGTTTCTCTAATTATTGGATAATGCAAAATACAGTAATGTCTCTATTTTGCACTAATTCCATTTTTCTTGCTTTTATTCTTGTAATTACGTTTGTCATTGTTCTTACAATATTAAACTATGGAAATGTATTCCCTTTTCTAAACCAACCAATTAATCTATCACTAACTTCCAAATCAAGTTATTAAGATTTTCCCCTTTTTAATTCATTTCTCCCGTTTTAACACAATTTGCTGTAAATTTCTCACTTTTAGGCTTATGCCTTTCTCTACAACTTTTAAGCCTAATATTACTTATATTTAATCGGATTCCTTTCTTTTTCCATATAAATAACATTTAAATATAAGTACACTTCCCTTATAAAATTTACAGTTTCAACATAACTAATTAGTAGAACTAATTACTGAAATAAATGCTGAATTAAATATTTAATGGGGATCTAACGATATTATATATCATAAACATAAAAGAGATATAATTTAAATTCACTTAACCGTCGTCCTTAGCTTTACTCCATGGCCTTCATGGATCCCCTTTCAAGGCGTCTAATATTTTTATTAAGAAGATCTTCTCCCCAGAAATATTTTCTATTTAGGGTTCAGCCTCAGGCAATGAACCCAATTGGGAGAAAATATGATTGTGAGAAAATAGCTAAGCCTAGGGTTCTATTTATAGTGTAGCTTAAGGATCTCAGGCCATTGGATTTAGCAGATTGAATCTGGAGCTACCACGTCACAGGGTCATTTGGAGCCATCAGATCTATCAACGTACGGCTCCGATCGAATAAAATCAACCGAAGTCGTCACCAAAACAAACTTTGGCTCCGCAAAAGTGTGGGTCGACCCTACATCATTGCGGGTCGACCTATAGGTAGACCTGGGGAGGATGGGGGTCGACCTATAAGGTCCTTTCTATTTATTTATTTTCATTTTTTGATTTCTTATTCACTCGTATCTTCTTCATATTAACTCGGATTTCGACAAGTTATATATGGAAATTGATCGGAAAATTGCCACGAACACAATGGTATAAGTTTCAGGGCCATATTCTGAAAATTCAAAAATTGCTTATTTTCACTGTTTATCGTTATTTAATTATTTAATTATCTAAAATGTAGGATGTTATAGTGAGGCTTGAGGTTATGTTTACCTTTCCTTCCAACAGACTATCTTGGAATGCTACTAACGCCCTCCAGGAAACAATGCAATGATAGCATTCATCCATACAAGTTGTTACGGGATCGAACAAAAATTTCACATTTACTCTCTTTCATTTTGGAATCACCCTCAGGAAGAATAGTACAGCTCCATAGCATACTTCATAACAATCAATCACGAACGTTATTAGTTTGGAGTGGTTCAGATAAATCATACTTATCCAAAAACCGGTGTCTCAAAACTAAGCGGTAATTCCCAACTAACTCAATTTCAGTTCTTTGGAAGTATGCAACAAGTATTCGAGTCCTCACCGGGAAACTCGAATATACACAACATACTTCCTGAGTTAAAATAGGTCATTAGCGGACAAACCGCTATCTAGGGTAATTATACAGAGTCCGCATATGGATAATCATATACTTAATAAAACATGACCCACTGATAAAAATTAACCCTCTCATATCTCTCATGTTTCCGATATTTTGACCTTACTCTATCTCTTGCCTAGAAATAAATTGTAGATCTCGCAAATAGAGGATCAGCCTACTCATCAGCTTTTAGTGCTACATATGAAATGACTTACTTCCCATAAATGAGTCACCATATTAGTATTAGGGTCCATATTTATTTGAGGTTACTTAAGGGTAATCGATAAAGAAATCTCTTGATCCAAAACACTTTTGCAAGAGAAAACTTCTTAAAAAACAAAACCGAATTTAGAAATAAAGCGATTTTTAAGAATAAAATCCTTATTAATTAATTAAATAATAATTGAAACCCTTATTAAATAATAATTAAATCTTAATTAAGAACTAATTAAAATCTTAATTATATTTAACCTAATCAATAATTAACCCCCTTTTTAAATAAATAATTAATTAATAATTAATCTTTAATAAATAATTAAATAATAATTAATTCCTAATTAATAATTTAATAATAATTAAACTTTAAATTAATTAACCAATTATAATTAACTTACTTGAATATCACTTAAGTACTAATTACCCTTGGTTAACTAATGATTAAGTACTAATTACTTTACTTAATTACCTAATTAAATAATCATTAATTAAATAAATAAATAATTAAATAAATAAATACTTTTTATTACTTAATATATGTTTGAAAAATATTTTCAAAAGGATACTCAAGTGAAAACAAAATTGATTTCAAAAAAAGTTCGATTCCACAAACCGCATCCATAGCGACTATCGCTATACGATCCATAATTTTCAAAACTTTAAATTTTGCTTTCTAAGTCATCTTAAAAATTTTAATCTCAGAAAAACTTTACTACTTATAGAACATAAAGGCATGTCCTTGGAACTAAACAAGTTTAAAGCTTGAAAAAAAATTGAAACTTAAAACCAAAGATCATGGATTTTACACAAGGAATTCTATGTCGCTTAAACTATTAAAGGTGCTAACTTTTTTAGCATACAATCATGTATTCATGTTCATAACATACAAAATTACATCATATACAAAATTACATCATGTTCATAACAACATCAAAAAAATGAAATGATGACGGCTTCTCCTCCCTCTTCCCCGATTCCTCCTCCTCCCTCTTTCCCGATTCCTCCTTCTCCCTCTTCCGTGATTCCTCTCTCTTCTCTGCCTCCCTTTTCTTCGATACCTCCTCCACCCTCATCTCTGATTTCTCAATCATGCCTGAACTATGTGAAACAATCATCATCATTGTTATCAGATACGAACTTTCCTTCCCTATCTGATAATACGAATTCTAAGCTGATAAATAGTTCTTTACATTCCACAATGGTTTATGATACTGACAATAAGTGGGCATCGCTATTCAAGAAAAAGCCTAGAAATGCTGGAGTGTTTGTGCCTATTCAATTTGATATTAAGAAAGATGGCTTACCGAAACCTTTACCTGAAGAAGTTAAAAGAGAAGGAATTAAATACTGGTGTGATCATTTGGTTGGATTTTTCTTGGATGGTTCTCTTTCTTATTTGACTATGACAAAACATTTGAGAAGTATTTGGAGATTGAAAGGTGAAGTTGAAATAAAATCTGATAATGAAAATTTTTACTTCAATTTCTCGAATGATCTAGATAGAATGAAGATCTTGCAATCTGATCCTATCTTTATTAAAGGTAAAATGTTCATTATAACAACATGGAATCCATCATACGGTTATGTTCAAGAACAAATAAAAAAAGTCCCAATTTGGGTACATTTTTATAGAATTCCTTTGATTGCTTGGACTTTAATTGGAATTAATTGGTTGGCTTGTCATATTGGAAAATTGATCTGTCTTGATGAAAGTACAGAAAAATTGAAAAGATTCAAATATGCTAAAGCTTTGATTGAAGTAACTCCTGATCAAGAACTTCCTGAGTATATTGCAATTGATGATTTAGGTGACAGCTGTCCTCAAGTTAAGGTTGTATATGATTGGAAACCAAAAATTTGTTGTAAATGCAATGTTTTTGGACATGAAACTAAAGATTGTTTAGGAAATTGTAAGGTTGAGAGATCGGAAATGCTTTCTGGTAGTGATTTTGGAGTAACTGATTACAGTGATTACAATGAATAGAATATTATGCAAGGAAAGGTTCTGAAGACAAACAATTCTGGAAATTTAAATTTTAAGACTATGAAAGTTTGGAGGAGGAAGGATAAAGATCAAGAAGTTATTAAAGATTGTAATAATTGGAATAAGAAATCAGATAATCTTTTATCTGATATTGGGGAGAAGAATTGGGATCTAAATCAGAAAGTTCAAAAGGAATCAGAGACATATATTGATAAATGTTCTTCAGGTTTTAGTACTGAACAAAACAAATTGGATGATATGGGATTTAAGGAGAATATTACAACTTCAAATTCTTTCATGGTATTGTCAGATATTGGTGAAGAAGCTAATAATAATGTGTTAATAAAAGAAAGTGAGACCTATAATTCTCAAACTGGAAACAATCAGGATATTGTAGTGTCAACTGAAAATCATGCCTCTATGTTTGATAATAGACCTGGTGAAAAGGATTCTACTCCTACAACCGTGATACTGGAAAATAAAGAGATTTTGGAAGAGAACTCATTTGTAAATATGGAATATCAAAAACAGAAGGAAACTGCAAATTCAAAAAATGACAAGGCTTTGGAATCACCTGTACTGTTAGAACAAGGAAATTATGAAAATGATATTAATTCAATGTCCTTGAAGTATTGTAAAGATGCTATCACTGAACAATCTTCTCCATATTTTAATATTACTCCTCCTGATCACTTAATCCTACCACCACCTTGTAATTCAAAGAAGGAAATAGTAGAACGGGTTATATCAATTAACAAAAAAGGTAAAAGAGATAAAAAGAAAGTCTCTTTCAATGAATCAGCTGATGATCTTAATAATGGGAATAACTATAAAATTGATGAAATTCAGCCTAAATGTAACAATGAGTCTGCAGCATCTTATAAAGAATCTTCAACTAATTCAAGTGGAAATAGACATACAAGGAAGCATCCCACAATTCTCCTATCTCCTAAACTATTATGATGATGAACAACAATATAGCATATTGGAATATCAGAGGAGGGCATTTATTATCAAAGCAATATGAAGTGAAGAAATTGATTAAAGAACAAAAAATACAACTTATTGCTATCAGTGAAACAAAGTTGAAAAAGACAAAATCTGGAATAGCATGCAAAAATATTGCTCCGGATTGGTCATATGAAGATAATTTGCGAAGTGCTCCATATGGAAGAATTTTAGTAATATGGAATTCAGTTTTTTTCAAAATGACAAAGTTATTGGAAGATGATCAATTTATTCATTTCAATGATATATCCTTACCTTCAAATACATCTTTTCTGATTACATTTGTTTATGCACAAAATTCTTTGGATAGAAGACTCTCTTTTCTTTCCAATATCCCTTCTCTTGCTCATCCAAATTTACGTTGGCTAATTCTTTGAGACTTTAATTGTATGTATTCCTCTGATTAAAAAGTTGGAGGAATTCCTCTATCTTTGAAAGATATTTCCCCTTTGAAGCAAGCCCTTATTAATTCATCTCTTAATCATATCTCTTTTGTTGGAGCTGAATATTCATGGAATAATAAAAGTAAAAATGGGCCAAGAACATTCTGAAAACTTGATCGTGCTTTTCATAACATTCATTCTATAAACTTATGGCCTAATCTTCTCTGCAAATTCTTAAATCCATCTATTTCTGATCACTCTCCTATTATTCTATCTTGGGGAGAAAATGCAACTAGGAGAAATTCAGCTTTTAGATTTTATAAGTCTTGGACTAATCATAAAAGTTTCTTTAGTATTGTTATGCAGGTTTGGCAGGAGTTAACCGTTGGAAATCCACTATATATTTTAAAGACAAAGTTACAAAAGTTGAAGGCAAAACTAAAAATATGGGCAAAAGAAATTTTTGGAAAAGGATCAAAAGTTTCTGATGGAATAAGAGATAAACTATATTATATACAACAGCAACTTCAGAATGATCCAATGAATACAATTCTGGCTTGCCAAGAAATAGTTTTATCTAAAGATTTACATGAGGCACTGGAGTTTGGGGCTTTGATGAGGAAAGAAGTTCTACATGATATTATTAATAAACAAGGTGATAGAAATACAAGATATTATCATAACTCAATCAAAATAAAACAGGTCAAAGAAAGGATTTTGAGTATTACTGATATGTATGCAGTAATACAAGATACTGAAGATTCCATTTCTAAGGCTTTCATTGATTATTTCTCTTCCATACTTGCTAATCCAACTCCAATGATTCCAAATCTGTTACCCCTCTTTAAAATGCAAGTACCTTTCCTGGATAAGAAGCAGGCAAGTGATCGGATACAAGAAGTTTTACCTGAGGAGATTAAAAGGGCAGTTTTCATTTTAAAATCTGATAGTAGTGGTGGACCTGATGGATTTAATGCTTTTTTGTACCAAAATACATGGAAAATAATTAAACGTGTTGTTACCAAAGTAACACAATATTTCTTCTGTCATAACAAATTACCAACTAGTGTAAATGCAACAAATATAGCTCTAGTGCCAAAATGTTCAAATCCAGTCAGTGTTTCTGAGTTTAGACCAATTTCATGTTGCAATGTTCTTTACAAAATCATATCCAAGATAATAGCAAATAGACTTCAAAGTGTTTTGCCTTCAATTATTTCAAGAAATCAAGTTGCATTCATGCCTCACAGAAATATCAGTGATAATATTTTGCTAACACAAGAGCTTATAAGAGGTTATGGTATTGGGAATATATCACCTAGATGTATGTTGAAACTTGACATACAAAAAGCTTTTGATTCTATATCATGGAGTTCTATTATAGCAATTCTTTCAAGGATGAATTTTCCTAAACCAATGCTAGCATGGATTTATACCTGCATTTCTACAACTCATTTCTCCATTATAAGAAATGGATGTTCTAGAGGATACTTCAAAGGAACTCAAGGTGTACGTCAAGGTGATCCAATTTCTGCTTATCTGTTCATTATAGTAATGGAGGTTCTTAATTCGTTGATAATTGAACAAGTGAACGCTAAGAAGATAGAGTTACATCCTAAATGTAAGGATCCACTCATAACCCATCTATTATTTGCTAATGATCTGTCATTTTTACTAAACCAACTATTTCAAATATTACCACTATACTCGAGGTATTGGATCAATTTTATTCAATCACTGGTTTGAAGATAAATTTTAATAAATCACACATACTAATAGCTGGTCTTAGTGATGATCTGAAAGCTGAAATTATTACTCACTCTGGACTTAAAGAGATGCAACACAATGCCAGATATCTAGGTTTACCACTTATTTCTGCAAGAATCAATAAATCTGACTGTTTGCCTTTATATGAAAAAATTACTGATAAACTATCTATTTGGCCTAACACAAAACTATCTCAAGCAGGAAGATTAGTCATTGTTCAGAGTATTGCAAGTGCTATGGCTAATTATTGGATGAGACACTATATTCTTCCTTACAAACTTGTATCAATGATTAATAGTGCGCCGAATAGATTTTTATGGCATGGTGATCCATTTTCAAAAAAGCTAATTCCAATATCATTTAAGAAGATTCAATTGCCAAAGGATAGAGGTGGTTTGGGAATAACTAATATAAAGATATGGAAAATTGCAGCTATATCAGTATATTATGACAAAATACTATCAAGAAAAGAAGATCTCTGGACACAGTGGATACTAAAGAATCTTTTAAAAGGAAAGGATTTTTGGTCGATGAATATTCCCAATTTAAGCAGCTGGAGTTGGCGTAATATTCTGAAATTAAGAACTACTTTTCTGCCACTCATTCAAAGCAATCCACTTGAGAACAATGATTTATATTTTTGGACATCCCCTTGGGCTAGACCTGGTTTGATTATACAAGAAATTCTTCCATGCTCCTTAAAACTGCAGTCTGGCATTCCTTTTAATGCTAAAGTTACTTCATATATTAATGATGGTTCAATTGTTTTACCTTATTGCAGTTCTAGTCAAGTCAGAAATTTATGGCAATATATATCATCACAGTCTCTTCCATCTTCAAATCTTAAAGTCCTTAGGACTAATAATGGAAAGAAGCATACAATTTCTCAAGTGTATAAAGCTTTGTTAAATAATGCCAATTCAGAGAGCTTTCCTTGGGCAACAAGAATTTGGATGGAAAAATCACCTGCTAAAGAAAATTTATTATTATGGAAAATTATGGCAAATGCACTTAATACTAAACAGAAATTAACAAGTCTTGGTGTAATAAGCAATGAAGATTGTGTTTTCTGTCAAAAGCATCCTGAAACTAATACTCGTTTATTTTTTGAGTTCAACTACACTTTTGGAATATGGTGCAGATTACTAACAAGTGGAAATTATCACAAACCTGATAAAAACTCAAGAATTGAATGGTTTAATATATTCAAGGCAACAAGATGGAAGTCTTCGAAGACAGAGATACTTATTATTATATTAAAGATTTTTGCATATGAGATATGGAATGAAAGGAATAGGAGAATCTTTGATCTTAAAATGGAAAATGCAGCTACTCTATATAGTATAATTGATAAGAGAATTCATAATAGATTGAGCAGGCTGAAATGAAAGATGTGATGATATTAATGTATTTTAGTTTTATGCCATTGATGTGATTATGTTACAAAGTGTAAATGTGTTTCCAGATATAAGACTGTATTTGCATGTATACATTTCTGAGTGAAGAATATATTGGGCAGGGATCCCTTAGCCCATTGCTTTTCAAAAAAAAACAAACATAAGCAAAGATCTTAAATTTCTAACTAACATAAACATTAGACTTCATTTCAAGTCTAATACAAAATCATGGCATACAAGCACATATAAATTATACCCAAACATCATCATAATTCAAGCACTTACACATACATACAAACCAATATTATTTTTACCAAAACAAACATCATATTTACAACCAACTCAAGCAATGATATATGCTTTAAAACTTAGTAAAAAGGTGAGAACTTTACTCACCAAAAGTTGACTAAGTCAAGCTAACTTCTACTAGAACTCGAATATGACCTAAGCCTTCACTTTGCCTTTGAAAAATGAAATATTTATAGGCTTTAAGCGTTCGGTCTAGGGGGATTAGTGCTCGGCCAAGATGGATATGGGGTGATGAGGGCTAGTTTTGTGAAGGAGGAGTGTTGAAATGGGAGATGGAAGCTTTAAATAAGGATTTATGAGTTTTAAAAGTAAAAACAACTATGGTTTTTAATTTTAGAAATCTAGTTCTCTGATAACTTTTAGACATCAAAAAGTCGAAAATTCGAAAAACGATTTTCGGTCACATTTTCTATTTTTTCTTTGAACTAAATATATATGTAAAAAAAATTTGAGAACCATTACACCATCACTAGATATGATTTAAAAGAAGTTTCTTTGAGTTATAAAATCCATTAATTAACTATTAAAATATATTTAAATATCCATATTTAAAGTGATTAAATTCTGGGTTGTTACATGTATATATACGTATATATATGTATATACATATATGTCTATTATTGCAACTCTACATGTATGTGGAATAAGACATGCTAAATATTTATTAGCTTCATTCAAAAACATTAGATAATGAATAAGCTCATGAAGATGAATAATTTAAAGCAAATGACAAACATACCAACATCCAAGATCCAATTATATGAAGGAAAATTAATTGAAAATAAGCAAAAAATGTTAGATCTAATATTGCATTAACAAATGATACCTTTAAGAATTTGGCACATTGAAGCTTTGCATATCACTTCCCTTTAATAATTTTATCGGTGTTTAAAGCACCAAGGGTTGGCTGATGCATATAATTCATGATAAGTATATGTAAAATGCTCAATGAAGAGTCATATATAGGAAATTATGCTAAACACATCTAAAACTGACCTATTAAAAAATTGGTGTTTTCTTTTATATATACAGTATCGCATATGAGTTTAACTATACTTATCTAGGAATATGTCAATAGCTATAATATTTATAGTACATAATGATAGAAATTACAAACTTACGTCTTTCATGATATCATTTAAATAATAAATTAGGCCTACCTGATATATAACCATGCTTAAAGAGAAAATGATGAAACATTACCGATTCTTGCAATAAACATCTGCTACGAAGTGGGGTTATTCTATTGATAGGCATCGAAAGATCATAAAAAGGTATGATTCTCTGCAATATATATAGAACTTGAGAAGGAGTATAAATGAAGGATCATTATACCATATAAATGTACAATACTTACGTCACGGTCTAGTGCTTGAACATAAGCTTATATCAAAAAATCATTCAAAGTGAAAGAGCATAAAATTCCTAGCCAGCTGCTATATAATTGCTTAATGATATCAATACTTTAATTCGAGGTAATACTTTAATTCAAAGTGAAATGTCAATACTCCAGTAAGGCAATACTTTAATTTTAGTTTAAAAATTGAAATTCTAAAATTAGTAATGAAATTTTAACAAAAATGAAATGTACAATTTGAGAAACCATTAACAAAGTAGAAAATACTAATAGAAGATTCAGCATATCACTACAATGTGCACCAATTTTGATTTTAGTATGTTTAGGAAGAAAATTTCGATGAAAATGATTTTGTAGAAGTTGCAGCCAAAGCGAAAAAAATATAAACCATGGAAAATAAAAATGAATTTGACATCAATGTATTATTAATAAGGTTGGTTTAGTTTACAAGATTTTTAATTTTGTAAAGTAATTTTTCATTATCTTGTTTTACTTCAAGTGCTTATGGTTTTCTTTCTACTCATGCATTTAATATCAATGTATTGTATATGAGTGTTTGTTTGCATTACCATTAAAATAATTAATTTTTTCTCCACTTACGTAATTGTGATAGTTTGTATTAAAGTTAAACAACTAACAAAAATACGAACATGTGACTCTATTTAATACACATACAAAACATGATTGAATATTATCGTATTTTTATATTCCATATTAACTTAGTAACACTTCATAGGCTATCAAAATATTTGATAGTTATATATGTTAGATTAACTCAAACCTATTAAAGTGTGCATGATATTAACAAAATGGCATGCTATAATATATGCTATTAAATTTATCAAATGTAGATGTATAAGGTAAAGACTTGCTACTATTAATACTTTACATTGCTTTTAATACTTTGCATTGCTTCTCATATATATAATCGTAGAAAAGAAAAATCCTAATATATGAATGTTTAGTAGATGACATATGTGATTAATAAATATCACTCTAGATAGAGATGATGCAAAATTATCTTATTTAATTGAATTTAGGCAATAAGCTTGTTAAATAATCTATACAAAAATAAGTTTTTACATCTCAAATACATAAGATATATTTTATAGGAGTAAATGTATGTACATGTTATGTGAACAAATTTCATATTTGGTAGCAGATGAGCATCAAGATATTCCAGCTAATATTATCTTTGCTTTCACTATTTTGGAAAAAAGATAGGTATAACAACTAAAAGAAAGGGTTTAAACAACTGACTATATGACAATCAATGTTCAACTTGAATGATTTTTAAAGTAATCCTATGTTATGGAAATATGGAAGATGAAAGAAATAAAGGAAACAAACATACATAGAGTTTGATTTACGTAATAGATACTCTATGTAACCATTGGTTGAATTTGATGGAAATGTAAAATTAAGACAATAAAAAGTAAGGTACACAGTAGTCCATGACTCTATCTTCTATATCTCACTATGAATCAAGCACAACCCATCCCTCTGCAAAACTAATTTAAACTAAAAATTAAAATAGTCAATAATTTAATAATGCATAACATATTTGAAATCAATAAATCATAAACCTTAAAGGCAAAATTCATCATCTGGTTCGTTTGAAGCTGTTCAATTTCTCAAGTAGGAAGAATAATTGAGGCATAAGGAGATTAAGGTTGGAAAAGTGAGGAAGAAGGGAAGAAGAATTATGTAGAGGATTGGGAAAAGAATAAAGGGCAGTGGTAGAATGATCGGGGATTGAAGCTACAGGGCATGTTGATCTGAAAGAAGAGGGAAAACTATAAAGGTATAAAAAAATAGCAATGGTGATTAGCTCCATGGAGATCCATACTTTCCATCACCGGTTGAAGAAACCTTTTGAGGAATAAATAAAAGAAATTATGATTCTAAAGCGAAACTGGAAGAGGAAGTTTTGAAAGATCATGCACAGTAGGTTTGTGTGAAATGGTATACAGAGTTAGCAACTTAAACAATGTTAGTTTTTATCCCGGCATGGACAAACTATAGCCATCTGATATCTTTTCCCATGTTAAATCGCAACCATCGTTTATGTTTTCCATTAAGTCTGAGATTTATTATTATTATATATCTAGCACACCCATATATACATACACATATGTAGTTATTGTACACATTGAGTAGGTGCTTGAATCATACGTGTATATGAAGTCACGACAACTAAGTTTAAAAAAAATAAACAAACATGTAATGGAAGGAAATCGACATAAACTAGTGTTATGTATAAAGTGTGGGATTTATGAGTCACCAGAACATTGTTCTCACCACCTCCTCATTACAATCCATAGGATAACTTTAGAGAGATAGGTACTGGTACATGGCAGGAACGGTTGAAGGATAGATTTCCTTATGCATGCTCGACACTGACAAGGGCACTAATGATCAAAGGTGTTAGCCTTGATCAGTAATTATATATTTTATTATACTTTACTATTCTGCTATGAGTTTATATCGATAGTACTTTGATATGCTTTTGCTATTACGGGATAGCAAATATTAAGATTCGTACTTTGGTAGACTTGGGTTTTCGATTTAGCGAAAATTCGGGTCCACTAAGGTGTGGGTTATTACAGCTTAGGTGGCTATAAATGTAGCCCTCTTGGTCACATGAGTATATGTCAAAAGCTCCTGGGACTTTGGAATTAGCAATTCTGCCTTACTCGATGCACTCGGGCCAGTGGAAGCTTCGATAGTAGCAACGAAAGCAGTGGCATCTTCCTCGATGAGGATAGCCTTTCCCTCCTTAAGCTTTGTTATATCGTCTACATCGAGGTACTTGGCCATCAATTCTTCTTCAATGAGGCCTTCACCGGCTGCTTCCAAATGATGCAGCACTTTCTCCCAAGCGTCCACAAGGGTGACAACATATATACTACCTAGCCACTTTAGGTTCTTGTACCGTATAACACTAGTAAAGAAGTGTTGGAGAGTGGTGTTCATTTCTTCTTGCTTCTTGGATTTCTGCTCTTTAAGCACTTTTAGATCATGTGCGACGATAGAATATTCGACTTCCATGTCTAGCTTTTTGGTCTTTGCCAATATTAGGCTCTCCTCGAGGCTTGTCTTTTTATGCCAGGAGTCTCTCAGCTGCCGGTTCTTCGATGGTTTTGTCCCTGGCTCAGATAGTTACATTTTCCACAATAAGGGCTAAGTTTTTCCAACAATCTGTGTTTTCAAAGCAGTGTTGTCCTCATGGGCAGTGGTCAGCATGTTCTTTATAATGATTTATGCGTTGGTGTGGGCTTTCTTCTTCTCCTCTATCGGGCTTTTAGTCTTAGCCTCGGACCCTAAAGCCACATCACCCTGCCTTAAACTTCTCCAAGTCTGCTTTGTATCCACCAATAAGTTTGTTGTAGGTCTTTTCTCCGACTCGAACGACGGACGTTCATATGATTAATTCGATTAACCTTAAAGAGGGCATAACATAGTTTCTTCCACTCATAGCCTTGGTCAATGAGCATCTAAATCCTCTAGACTTCTTGATCTGCTTCTTCCTTCAGAATGTTTTTGATGTCACGGTCGAACTTGACACTAGTCAAGAAGAGGTGGGAAAAGTAGCCTTCATGTGGGATGATGAAGCAGGTATAGGAGTTGGAAGAGCAGCGATTCGCTTGGATTAAGGAGGCATGGTAGCACGTCAGTTAAGGAATGAGAAGTTGAAGTTTGCTCGTGTGTAGGAAGAGGGGCCGCATCGATCATGTGAGCCCTTATGCTGCATGCTTTGATCAAATGGCAGCCTCTCTTCGACTTACCTTCACTTCTCTCTTTTAGCCTAGTGGTTTTCTTTTGCCTCTCGTTCTCTTCGCTTTCTTCAGAATCTATCTCTGTCAGTCTCTTAACAACCCCGATAGCTAAAACGAGGCAGGTATAGATCGGGAGTGCATCTCTTGATTTGCTAACGTTGTATTGGAGCTTGTTGTATCTATCCTTCTCCATGGTACCAGAATTAAGAAAAAGGATCGTATAAGTTCAAGAATTTTAGGAGTCAAGTGAATGCAAGAGATGTGTGTTTGTGATTCTAGTGTAGTGTAGAGTGCTGATGACCCTCCTAAGTACTCTACGGACCATGTTCAAAAGAAATTAAAGATGGAGTTTCTCCATCTTCAACTAGGATATCCCTAGAGGAGAAACTGAAGCCTAGAGAGCCATCCTTAAGAAGATCGCTAATAGAAATATGGAAGTCACTCAAGGAGCCGAAGACATCTCCTAAAAATTAGACCGGAGGGGTCACCTTAGTTAATGGTGAAAACTTGTTTCTATTGCTTTCTTAGGAGATTTGAGGACTGCATGTTTAAAATGAGGTAGGGCAAGAAGCTCAGTGCGTCTGGAGACGTTTCACCAAATGATTTGTCTCTCTTTGGACTAACATCGTTGTCACCGTCGCCTCGCTCGAAACTCTCTTCTCTTTCTTCTTCTTCATCTTCTACTTCTCTCGCCTCTTCTTTACCCTTTCTTCTTCCTTCATCTTCACTTTCTCTTGGAATCATTTGCATTCTAGCTCCTTCGTCTCCTTCTTTCGGAATTTCACCAATGCCAGGCTCTTTCGTTGCCCTATCAACTGGCTTGTCAACATTTGTCATACCTGATAGATCTTCAACTTCCTCTTGAGGATTTTCGCTAGAGCTACAAGCAAGGGCTGAAAATCGAGTAGGCATTTTTGAACTGCTTGGTGGGGCGGTTGCAAGAATGATGAAGCGACCAAGAGGTAATAGAGTGCACCGTCGAAGGTTCACATTTATCAGAAAGTACGCGGTGATGTGGTGTAGGAAGCTAACTCGCTTGAAAGCCTCCAAGGTATCGGCATGCGCCCCACTGGTATCTCGAGAAGAGATATCTATGAAGGAAACAGATTAAAAGTTAGGCGTTTAGATGGTAGAAATTCAAGTGCGGGAGGGAGATGGGAGAAGAATCTTACTGTCGGGAAGTCAACGCCTATTGAAGCCATACGGGCACCAAACAAAGAAGTACTCGTTCTTGAAATACAAGTGTTTGTTGTGAAGCTTTTCGATGACTTTACATCGGCACCATGCTTTTATTATCATATAAGACGGCAAATCGCGCCGTTGTTTGAAGCCTAGAATGTGTGTAAGCTCTCTAAAGTTTGGAGTTCTTTGGAATCAATTCATGAACAACATGTATAGAGAGCTCATGAGTGCATATTCGTTAGGATGAACTTGTGATGGAGCTAGTCCAAGCTTTTGGAGAATCATCTGTAGGAATGGATTAAAGGACAGTGCAGTGCCACCCAAACACATGTATCAGTTGCACATTGTATAACCCAACGGAGGGTTATGTGCTCGCTGGATCTGCGTTGGGAGAAGCACTTCGTCTTTAGGAATCCCAAGCTGCCTAAATATGTTGCGAAGCATCTTTGCGGTTAGAATACTTGGCACCTGTTCAGGTGGATCATCCATAATTCTTAAGCCAATGTATTCGCAGAGGAGGTGGATCTTGCATTGGTTCCGCGGGCATGATCATTCTTTGAAGATCAGTAGTGATTGAATGCTTAGGTTTGGAAGGTGTAGAGGTCAAAGTCTAAGTGGTGGTAGACCCGGCTTCAGGAGGAGTGGATGGCCCGGGGTTGGTCTTAAAGGGGGCGACTAGCGAGTCATTCTGGATAGGAAAACTTAGCGTTCGGCACGGTCAAGTATGTTTTATTTTAGAATTTTATTTCAAATTTAAACCCATTACCGGCACCCTAAATCTAACGTACATCGACGTGTTTTGACCAATTAGATTCTGAACATCGACTTGGGTAAGTGGAAGTGTTAATCTATGCAGTGTGAGTCTCGTGTACTGTACATGACAAATGAACCATCCTGTGCTGATAGCTTGCTCGTGCTAGAAAAATAAGCCATGCCGCATGACAAAAATGTGCATCAGATCTTACCAATATCGTTGGATAATCGATAATGAAACCACTGTCTAGAGTGATTCAAAAATGTTTCTTTTACAGGAACATGGAAAGTGCAGTAATTGAAAGTGCTTTGCAACAGAATCATTCAAACACCGGAACCCGTTCAATACGACCGTTCTTTGAAAAAGAATCATCCTATTGACGTTCAAATGGTGGTGTTTAATCGGTTAAGCATTTGTCAGAGCAAACCAAGGAATTTTGTAAATGCAAAGACTTAAGTTTTGGTAATCAATAACTTATCCTGAGCACACCCCAAATCAAACCCGAATGTACATTTGGTTGGACCTGAGCACAACCTTTGGGAATTCATGGATTGCTCCAACCTAACACTCGCCATCACCATCACCGGCCACTGTAGTATGACCATGATATAGTCGCAAATCAAAAACCAGCTTAAGTGCTGGCTTGAAAGATACGGGATCAAGTTGCAGCAAAGAGGTTGGTGGCAGGATGCTTTGAACGAACAGTGGCGGTCGGCGGCGGCAGTATGAAGGGGGTGACAGTGTCAAGGAAGCAATGGTGATTGGTTTTTGGGAAAGGAGCGGGGTTCGCAAGGGATCGGTAGAAGAAGGAGCTCGGCAATGAAAGGCTTGGAAAATGAAAAAGTAAAAGTTCTACTAAGTACCAAGTATTTATATTACCGGTATGTGAAAAAGTGCTAGTTACCAAGAAGAACTACTTAGTACCGACATGAAATTTGGATCAAAATTTAGAAAGACGTAAGGGAAAGGCATTGCATACCCGGCTAAGGTGTGGAACAATCTCCAATGTGCGTATCTTATCCTTAGCATAGAGAATGAAATTTCTACTACTTAAAGCAGTTGAACGATATCCACGGAATGGAAATAATGCTCTGAAGCATCTCTTGGATGACCGGCGCCGGCGGACATAAACAAATGAAGGTCGATGCTTGTCCCATTCTAGAGCACGTTGTTTTCAACAAAATCATACTCTAGGAGGCAAATGTTATTCGGCCTTTTGACCAAGTAGGCTTCCACTAAAACCTAATCGTCGGAACGAAGACAAAATGATTCATGGACCTGAGAACATGCTTAGGATAATAGGAAGGTTCTCAAGTGTTTGCAACACAATTGGAGCTAAGAGGACCACTCAATACCAATCACTACTATTCGATGCCGAGCACCTTTTTAGCCTCCAATTGGCCCCCAAAGCTATGATATATAGAAAGATGGCTTGTGTGATCGTCTTGAAGTGCATTTCTCAAGGAATAGACGAATAACTCTAAGAATTTTCTAAAAAAAAGCAGGCAAGTGCAAGTGATATCAGAACCTCTCGGAAACAACGTCATCTCCAAGGAAAAGTTCTCGTAACACAACGGATCGGGGATAGAAGATCAATGGAAGGAAGAAGGCACAGTTTCCACTCCAAAAATCAGGTCGATACCGACCACTTCTGGTCGGTACCGAGTTGGTTTTACAGCTTAGTGGGTACAGTTTTTCCCTCCTAGACTCTCAGATCTGCATCTGGACTTGGTATATCATGGGTCTCCGACTCTACTATACGATTTATCTATAAATACAGATCCTATAGCAGCTGGAGAATGATTTTTTGGCTCATTATCTTCTTCATCTTCTATCTCTCCTCCATTAAAGTCACTAAGGAAGCTACTACTTATGATTCTAGGCCTTTAAATCAGTAATACACTTACACCAGTGACTCTCAAATCTATAATATAAAAAAACAACAGCGAACGTAGGTCAGAGAATGCCGAACCACTTTTAAAAACTTCGATGTCCTCTTTGCTTTTCATATATTCTCTATTGGATTTCTATATTTCTACAAGACTTTGGGTGTTGTACCACTTTTGGTATCAACGGTCACTTTGACACACACGTGTATATATATGTGTGGGTGCATGTATATAAAATGTTTTCTATACACAGGTATATAATGGAGTGATATGTATAACCCTATTCGTCTCATTTGATCTTCCTACCTATGTTGACAAATATTATCAAAGTGAATCTTTTTTTTTTAATATTTTATGTTTATTAGCAAAATCATCCCTATGGCATTCAAAATTGTTATGACTAATGAAACTTCTATGGACTTTAAATTTTCATTGTAAATTGATGGTTAAAACTAATATTTTTAATGATTTGCACATATTTCAATTTCAAAGAAGTTGAAAATCTGAAAATAATTCAAAATTTTGCATAATAATCTTCTCAATGAATATAATATATCAGCAACAATTAATTAAGACTCAGAAATTTTTAAGAGGATGTTGGGAGGTCGGTTTATAAGAAAGTAAATCTACATCTTTGCTTGTAACATATCTCAAGTCAAGAAAAATAATATACACACAAGATCTTTTCCGAAAATAAAACTGTACGCAGGATTTAATTCCCTATCTGGTGGAGAAAAAAAACCCAGCATTAGTCTCAATCATGATTATGAAATGTCTTAATATCCATAAGTTAAGTTGTCCCAATAGGACCTATTTATCATTATTCTGAAAAGGGACGTCCAACATGAAGAAAACAAAAGTCCACATCTGACACTTGAATAGTTAATGCCACGACTACAGTGGAAAGTGCTATAACTTTCTCCAGTTTAACTTCATATATTGACATATTGTCATCATATAACATTATTTTGTTTATTTTTTTTTAGTGTTAAACAATCACTCTTGTGCACTAATGATTAATGATTAATGTGTTTTACTTCAAAACATGTCATTTGTACTAAAAATATTTGAAAAATACTTGAATTTGGTATTTTTCTAGTACTAGATGTTTATGTCCATGCATATGTAAATTGAATCCCCGTTTTTTTTTAATTTAAAACAGAAAATGCAAATTAGTTTTACCCTTTAAAATAAGTACAATTTATTTTGCACATTCCAAAAAAGTTTTTCAATTGTTTTATTGACTAGAGTTGTAATTTATTCAAGAATTGCATTCAATTTGATCTCCCTAAGTTTGAATCCACGAACTCGGAATATTTGTCTAAAACGTCATGTCACTTTATTAGGTACTACTATAAACTGTATGTATATGCGTTTAATAGCTAAATATATTTATTATTTATTCAATGAAAATTAACATGGGGTGTGTGCTATAAGTGGAAAAGTTTTGGTGATCACAATAACTTTATTTCAAAAGGTCTTATTGGTTGTGTCGGATGCAAATCGATAATGAAATTTCGTTGATAAATGATCGAAAATATAATGATCGTGGAGACCGCAAACCAATGATAAGATTCCATCAATTAATGGTTATAAATAGATAACATCTGGAGCATTTTGATAATCTCAAAAGGACACGTGGGATTTGAATTTTAAGTTTTCCACAAATAACCTCATTTTTTTTCATCATTATTATGTTTTATAAAATTTCTGAAAACCAAAATAATTATAATAATGAAAAGTGCAAATCAACTTGAGTAATAATATGAAAGGTGCAAATCAAGTTGAGTTTCGTTTCAAAAAACTTGCAAAAGTATGGATATAATATGCATATTCTTCCAGAAATTTTACATATAACGACACTGAACATGGGGATATTTTCCAACTTTTTTACTAGTTATTTATTTGCTTTTCTTTTCTCTTTACGTGACCTATATATGCATGGGATATTTTCTTCTGATACAGACAAAGATTTAAAGACAGAGATTTAAGGTGAAATATCAACAAAGATATTCGTTGGGTGGTAAGATAAGATTTTCTTGGAGACTTTGAAGCTGCCGCTGCTTGCTTGATTGAAACTGCTCTACGTGCGACTTAAAAAAACATAATAATCCACTTTTTTTTTATATACTGCTTTGTATTTTAGGTGTTACCATAACCTTTGCTTGTAAGTTTTTTTCATCTCGGTTGTTATTGGTTATAAAACTGATGAAAATCAGTGCGATGTAATTTTCATTGTAATTCTCAAAATGTAAGGATATATGTGTAATATTAATTAATTTGGTGAAAAACTCTCAAAACCGATGCATCTTACACTCTTAAACATGCATTGATTGGTAATAACAACGCTTCATGTAAATCAATCAAAACCGCTGCGACTATTGACGATCAAAACCGCTACTCTCAAGAACTATCATAACTGGTATTATAAAACTCACAAGCTTAGCCCAAATGTTTCAATATGCTTGTGTATGTTTAATAAGCAATTGAATTGTTTTATGATAACGAAATGAACATCTATGCAGTGCAGGTGATATTATTAAAGTGAAATATAAATGTAGCCGATCCTTATCAATATTATTTATATAGCATATGGTAGGCATGCAAAATTCGTTATTTTATCCAGGAGAATTTTCGTACACATAGCATACAATAATTTTCATATTTAAATCAGTGTAGAGGAATATGACCGATAAATAGAAAAAGGGGTTCAGGATTTGAAAGAATCAAAATTGCTGTATCAAATCGTCCACCGACAGCGCAAAAAATAGACAAATGAATAATGCTTATGACGTTAACCGACATTTACTTTCAGGTTCATGTTATCGAATTAACGGACAGGATATCGAATACTACTTTTCAATTTCGCCCGCTGTTCTACTTTGTAATTAAGACCCCAGAAAGTTTAACTATTACTTTCTAACTTAACTAAGTCGGATATATTCTTTTCTTTCAATTTTTCCTTGTTTAAGCGTTCAAACCAAAATATTACTGCTATTAATTTGATTTAACAGTCAGCTTTGTAATGCTTGATTGGAAAGTTTCTGTTAATGGTTGTGATGGCAATTAGTGTTGTTCATAATTTTATAAGAAAATACAACGGTATAGATGTCGATTATAAAAATAATTTAATGCAAAGTTACACCGAGTTATGCAGAAAATTGGTACGAACAGCCATATTAGTGCAAATTTAAAGTACAACACATACTATTGCAATACTAGAAACGCTTTGTTTGTTGAAGGATGATATTGATGCATTAAATATTTATATGTTCTTTATAGTTAATTTGAGTTTGTGTTTTAATTTGTAGTAGACGTTTAAATCTGTATTTAATTTGAATTTGAATTTCGATTGTTTACTGATTAAATTTATCAATTAATAATGATGGTATATACAAATAATTAAACTATACATTCAACAAATACAAAAAAAAATTCTTCTAATCATATCTTTATTTATCTTTTAACATGGTTCATTAATGTCAACTATGTTGGTCCAACCTTCAATCTTCGACCTCGGACTTTAATTAAATTGGTTAATGAACACCACAACCTTTAATCTTGAATCATTAATCAGAATTGTTTGGTAACACAACCTAAAGCATCTCTTAAGAAGGAAAACAAGTTGGAACAGTTGCTTTCATTATCCAGTTTTAATTAACGATTATAAATTAATAATAATATGCTTATGCTGCATGTAATATTCAATGCCCATAATGTATCTCTATCTATGCTATTAATAATCTTGTGTACGTGTATGTTGGAAAGAAGATTGAAAAGGAAGTGTAAGAATTGATAGTGTGTCAGCAGCTGTTTTTTAAATTTAAAAATAAAATGTTAACTAGAAGAATACTCGGCATATATACAACGTACCTAAAATACACAAGTTTCACCATATTATGAATGCATATACGGGGTTCAATTTGACATCATCTTAATTTTTTATTTCCGCAGCAAATGATTAAATGGCAGTGGAAACCCATTTTGTGGGCGGCTTGGTCAATCACGCAATGGTATGCAACATGCAATAAAATGTAGGTGGACAAAATTGATTTTTGTTTGACTTTTTATTATTACTATTGCTACCAAAAATTTACAAAAAGTCCGGCCCATTTACTTATACAAAACGTGTATACAAAACAAAAGCACTCGAAGAAAAAAGAAAAAGAAAAAGAAAACTCATTAATTTCAGTTCGAATTTAGGGTTTTATTTAATGGGCGACGCCATCAATTTCCACTTAAATTAACAATAAACTACTAAAATTTTCAAATCTTGGGTGTCAACTTCGACTTCAACTAGTTCTCAGGAGCTGAAGCTTCCTCTCATTCTTCGTTCCAAGTCATATTAGCTTAGAGTGTAAGGTGTGGTGGAATTGTTTTACAATCGTAAGATATACTACAGTATTCAACTTCTTTAGTGTAGACCTGGGTTGAACTCGGATTCTTGTTCAATTTTAGCATAAGAATACTCATATGTACCTTTATCTCTTTGAATGAATCAATCTTATTCTTGGATTTACCAATAAAGATTCTTGCGTTTCGTTCCTTCCATGTGACCTATACTGGTATTGACGGCATTAGTCTGATCATATCTCTTAATCTATCTTTTGCTTGGAAATTTTGGATGAAGCTCCCAATTTCATCATAGATATTGTAATTGTTACTTGCTTATAACCCAAATCTAAGCTTACACCAACTCCAAATGTATATGTGTAATTGCACTTAGAAATTAGATGGTTTGAATCCTCTATTTCTAAGTCACACGACACACACCTATCATTCTCAAACATTATGTGCCTTTGGATTAATCTTTGTTTGATTGAAATTCATTTTGTAAGAATTTTGTAAAGGCGCACCATCATTCCAGGACAATGGATTTTATCCCAGAAGAACTTATGCCACTGCACTATGTCCATATGTGGTTTGATAAACTCTACGGCCGGTTAAAAAGTGAACTCACCTTTAGTGTCATTTATCCAGTACCAATGATCCATTTCTCCTTGATGTATGGTTACTTGTTTAATTTCATTTGCCAGTGAAATGGTTTGTGATAGGATATAGGGTTGTCGTTATCTATTACACATGATATTGCTTACTTTCAATTCAATTCCATCCAAAACCTCTGAAGCATTAGTACCTAGTCTATCCAATAATTTTGAACCATTTAGCCAAGGATCAACCATAAACTTGTAGATCGGTCATCCACTATTCTCCTCTCCATGTTTGATAATGCCTTTTCCCTAAGTTCCAATATCGTCTTCCAATTTCCAGAATATGATCTCTTCATTTTACAGTCTTAGAAAAGCCGACCCTTCAAATATTTATTTCTTATCCACACCGACCCAGCGACTTCTTATTCAAAAAAGTCAACACCAATTTTAAACCACATGCTTCATTTATTTCATTTGACAATTGTACATTCCCTATCCCCTATTTTCCTTTGGCACATTACACTCCATGGAATTTTACCATGTTTGCCTTCACATATAATATCAGAACAAATTTTTATCACCTTATTTAAAACAATATTGTGAATTTTGAAGCTTTGACACAAGAACATGACTATTGGCACAATAGTATAATTCTCCCAATAGTACTTAAATACTTGCATTCCCACCCTTCAACCATTTTCCTTATGTTATCTATGAGATTTTTACCAAATTCCACCTTGAGATTGTAACATCCCCCGCTAGGAGGTCCAAAACTAACGACTATGAATGCTGCAGTCATCCATTGTTATTAATCCTCGGCGATCAAATACGGTAATGTTAGATAAATTGATATACCGAAAACACATGGATATGGAAAAAAGTTTAAAATTTCATAACAACTTTCACATTCCATTCCAAACTCGTTTAAACATTCTTTACATAATCCCACAACGTTAACCACGTTCAGAAAAATATAATTATTACAATATACTCCAAGAGCGACATATGAAGATGCCCCCTTAGTGTTCAGAGTGTATAACAATAAACAACTTTACCTTAACAAAAATACACAGCGGAATCACATGAGAAAGAACTTAAATAAGTACATGCCTTCTGCACGACTCCGGAAGCTTTTTCGTCCTAAGAGGTACCTGAAAACCTCAAATCTCAAACTACTCAAAATCAATTGAGTACCCGAGAGTTTAAGGGGAAACATAAACTTCGAGTCGGACATAAAGCCTGGTATGAATAATAATATACCATCTTAAATCATTTAGATATCTAGTGAGACCACGCCGCTTAGCGGAACGGATTTCCCCTCACTAGTATCTTAAAAAGATTTATAAACCATTTTCTATGCCCCTGCATCTACAATGGTTAATTCAATTCAAAACATTTTATGTGATGATATGCAAAACAATTGAATCAATTCTGGATTACCCATCCCCAATTCATTTTGACCATCTGTCGTAATTACAGTTTCTAGGATTACTATTAACCCAATAGTTTTCATGGGCTAACTAATAATCAGTTAAAATTTTTAAAGACTCCCTGTCCAATTATATAGTTTTCATGGGATTACTATGAACCTATTGGTAACTCCAATATCATTTCTTTTATCCTAGTTTTCATGGGCTGACTAGAAACTTATTGACTAACAGTCAATATCTTTCTTTTACTCTAGTTTTCATGGGCTCACTAGGAACCTATTGACTAGCTGCTAATATTTCATTTTCTTATCCAGATATAGTTTTCATGGGTTGACAATAAACCTGTCTAACCGACATCTTTAATTATACATAGTTTTCATGGGCTAACTATGAATGTATTGGCCCCTGCCAATATCTTTTCCCTTACACAGTTTTCATGGGCTTACCGTTAAACTATTGGCCCCTGCCAATATCTTTTATTTATTCACTACTAGGTCAACCTAACTGGTTTTTCTGCCTTTTTCCAAAGTACAATTTTTGGATTCATTATAAAGTGAAAATATACATATATGAAGAAGCAAACAATATAACTTGGTTAATTCCTTTAACCCATTTAGACTTCTTCATAAGTTCCATTTCAAAATACTTTGTTTATTAATATGCCATGGTTTTTCTTTTAAATAAGATTAGGTTAATTGTTTTGAAAACTATACTTTCGATACCTTGCTTTCGACCGCACTGGATGGCCTCTTTCGAAAGCGTATATCTCTTTTCAAAACATTAGGCTTCTGCCTTTAAAAACACTTTAAAATCCTTCTTTTGAAACCTTTCGACTATAATAAAGTGTTACTTATTAATTATTAGAAACATAGCTTCAAAACCATTGGAAGTATCTCTTCCTAATGCATTGAAAGTCCCTCTTTCGACATCACTGGGTTTACTTTTTAAAATATCATTTGGGTCAAAGAAAATATAAACGAAGTATCTCTTTCGAAACTATTCTTTACTAGATAAAAATATTAGGGAATTTATGATGACGTCGATACCATCTCTTCCGACAGAGTCGAAAGCAAACATTTAAAATGTTGAAGGATAGCTCAAAACCCCTTTCGAAACCATTGCCTTCGAAACCCATAACCCTTTCGAAAGCATTTAAAAAGTGGCTTAATATAGCTTAAAAACAAACAATACCTTTCGACAGTATTAATGATTTTAATACACTCGAAAGGCACAAGAAACGGCGACAGGGCTTCGACTAGGTCGGAACCCCTTCTTTCGAAAGCATTGGTTTATAATTAAAGGAACTCCTTCAAAATCCCTTTTTCTTTTAAAACAAACATGGAAACCCCTTCGAAAGCCATTATAAAACTTCTTTTAATACATACATATCAACTAAGTCGAAAGCTTAGTAAAACTAAGGCAGGCGCTTATCTTTTCAAAACAAACTGAGGTAACGACCCCATCGGAAGCTCTTTTGACACCATGCCTTTCGCCTTTCTCCAATCCACTAAGTATCATCTAGATGATACCATGTGTATTGAATTTAACTTAATGGGGTTTTGACATGGTCGAGGGCGAAAGGAAAGGAGCGAAAGGTGCTCTGATTAGAGGTGAAACCTATTTTTTTCTAGGTTAAATACTAAATTAAGTAACTTATATAAACTAACTTGCCTACGTGTTCATTTCTTATTGGTTGCCTTAACTTTTCCCATGCTTTTCAAAACTAACCGTCCTTTTATTTTGGATAAGTATCAAACTTAAATTTTGCAAATAAAACCTTCCTCTTTATTTATACGTAAATCATTTTGATCCTCTTCTCAAAATAATTTATTTTGTATATCAAATCACTTATGAAAAATCCCCAAATTCACTGAAATTTACTCTGATCATGTTATCTAACATATCAAAATTTTAAATCCAAATTCTCAATATATTTTCTGAAATAAATTATTAAACCCAACTTGCTATATTTTTATTCAAAAATTCATAATAATCTTTCCAAAGCTTGGAAAATTATCAAACATAAAACCCAACTCTAAAATCATGTTATGCATAACATAAAAATTTTCCATGGCATTTAAACATCAATATCTCACGGTTTTGATCTAAAACCATATGAACCATTATTTAAACAATCTTGTTTAAATTTAAATAAACCATAATTCAAGCATATCACCATACATCATATATGCAAATTTAAACTTAAATCCGAAACATATATTTAACAAATAGAGATGGAAATTATTATTCATCTTAATCTTTGATAAGGAAATGGCTTAAGGGTAAACACACACACACACACATCTATACTATAAAGCAAAACCTTGGTCAAAGTGGTCAAAGTGAAGCCTTTTATTCACTTCCTAAATTGTCCACCGTTCATAATACAAAGAAATAGGTACAGAAGGGCAACTTAGTCTTTTATCGACCGCTTCCCACGTTTCCCACCTTCACTGTCCGCACGTTTGTTTACCTACCTCTTCCGTTTCTTTTCACTTCTCCTTTCGTCCACTTTTTTCCTATCCTTCCAATTTCACATCTCCTGCACAAAAATGGCCACTCCCTTCAAACAACCGACAGTACTCCCCGCTCTTCCGGTCGTGGTCGTCCATCAACATATCACTCCAATATCCATACCCACGACGGACGTCGACAGCAACTTGGTGACCGATTACTTTTCAAAGCAGAAGAAGATGAGTTTACTCTTTTTCTTTCCGTTGTTAAAATTTTATTTTTATTTATTTATGACCCACAATACTTCGTTTGTGCATTCATGGCTATTACTGCTTTAAATTTTTTACTCACGTTTACATGTTTGCATACAAACTGTTTGACTGAATGTGCATAACAATTGTGATAGAAATATACTATCGTTTTTTGCTTTGCTTATTTTTGTGTCGAATTCTGATAGTAAATTAATATGCAGCAAGTATTTTTCTATTCATTCATACTCCTATAACGTGCTCATTTACTCTTCCCTCACCTCTGTTATATCTAACATTATAGAACTCATTGCAAATGAAAGTATTGGGATTTAGATACATGTCTGCAATGCAGAAGAGGTAAGCCTTTGTTAGTATTTGATGTGTATGGGTCACTTGGTTCACTTTGCAAATCGTAAATGTGAACATTTTAAAGGTTTATAGAAATTTTTATAAATTATCAAATCCAAACATATAACCTACATACAACACCTATTGACACCTAAACCTATTGGATATATCGAGTTGTTGCTCATGTATTTGTGGACTGGAAATTGCATGCGTATTTAGAAATAAAGCAGGAGAAGAAGAAGACCCAAGTTTTAGGTGAGTTTTGTCTCACAAAAACAATGTTTAATCAGTCAATATTTATATATGTGTTCTTGAATTAGTGTGTATATTTATTGTTTTCTGCGTTCTTGCATCTTACATGTGTGTGGTCTTTAGGTGTATGTGTGTTTGTTGACTGAATTACAGTGCACGTGCATGTAATTTATTTATTTTTCTTAATGCAAGTGTGTCAGTTGCTTCTACTTAGTGTTTTTCTACCTGTTCGTGTATTCCTCTGTGTCTCAAGGTATGTTAATGTGTTCTTGAGTGGTTTCTATGGGTCCGTATATTTGTGTGTGTGCATGTCTGTGTTTGTTTAGGTAGGGTGTTAGGTATATGTAGAGTACGTGGTTGCATATCCAGTGTGTATTTCCTCTATAAACAGAACAGAGTGTCTAGGCATGCGTGGCTGGGTTTTAGTGAGTGCAATGTTGAGATAGTGAGTGTTTACATGTGGGTTGCTGTGTTTGCTGGGTTTTGGGTCGAGTATACATGTGTCAATGTAGTGTTAGTGCGTGAGTCAATATATGTTTATAAGTATTTCAGTACACACACACACACACACACACATACACACATATATATATATAACGTGTTGCATGTAAATTGAGTTTTGATGTGTATATTTTAATGTAATGGACAAATATTAGTTCCTGTCATAGAACTGATCTAGATCTTACATTTCGAATTTCCATTAATGGTAACATCGTCATCAATGATACATCAGTTGAGGATTTGAGAGAGATTAGTAGAAAGGAGAAGGGGGATAACTAAAGCAGTGATATTTGGAGCCAGGTACCATCTCTCTTTCATAAAATAGTTACATTTTCGTATGTTCTTTTTGCACAATTTTATGGTGATTGATTACATTTAAAAGGTTGTTTATGGCCTAGATTTTCATCTACTAAACTTTCTTCTATTATTGAAAATCTACCTTATGCTTATGTGGAACAAAATAGAAGTATACATAATCCTAATGAAGTTTGTTCACTTTTCTAAAAAATATCAGGATCAGTAGATAAGAGGACTGATCGAGGTTACAGCTAGAACTTTTTGTGAGTTTTATTGAATATGTCATGGAAAGCAAAATAAATTTTACAGTTATAAAATACAAACAAGTTAATTCAAATTGGCCCATTTACAAACTACCTGTCAAATGTTTTTATTAAAATTACTTCTCCCATGATTTTGATTGTAAAACAAATAATTTGTTGGATTTATTTTTATTTTAGTACTCAGCCAAGTTATGAAGTGTACACGTATAAATGATGAAAGTTGGTATACCCCACTCAATTAAACTGTATACACAAGGATATAGATCGTTTACTATATTAAATAAAATGTACTGCATCCCTTCCACACCTAAGTTATCATCCCTCTTCAAAAATTTATGCTATTGTATTACTTTGACCCATTTTAAAGTTGTTAATTGCAAACGCCTTTCAGTTTGTTGTATTTATACCATTTTAGGCTTTGTTTTGATCATTTTGGACTCAGTATGTTGCACATGGATTATGTCATGAAAAAAGTACAAAGATAATGACATTTAAATTTTTGACGGTTAATTTTTAGTTTTAGTATAAATTCACCCGGTATACGACAAACCCAATTTGCTGAAAATTTCTTTACAGAGCTTTTGGTTTCTTTATAGGTTAATAGAATCACCACAAGCCACATAAGTTATGACATGGACCAAATCTGTATAACTGCTTAATTGGTGGTTCCTCTCCATACTTGACATGTGGTGCATTAGATGAAGAATCTGAACACACGTGAGAAAAAAAAGGAAGACTCGCATTCTTTTGTTGATTTTGTTGGCCTTTCCCTTTTAACTTTCTATGCATGTACTTTTTATTTACTTTTATACATTTGTGAGACAAAAAGTTCACGTTGTTGGTTTGGATTTTAATGAACACTTTTGTTTTACAGTGTCTATAGAAGAGATAATTATGGATCATGTACTGAAATAATGGAGGAATTTTGAAGAAATATTCATGTGCTCACTGAGATCGGTTGTAAGTATGAGTCATCATGAATTTATAAAAATATCTTTTATGGGCATGATTAGGAGTTTAATAGAGTAGCTTGGTTCTTTATTGCATGATTCTGATTGATGTAGTAATTATCAATTTCATTCATAATTTTACATAGTTTGGTTTGTTATTAGTATACACTTATTTGTTTATTTTTGTGTATGGTTGATTTTTTAGATCTTAAAGTATGATGATTTGACCAAAACTATTAACAATAACTGTCTGCATGGTCGACAGTTTAAGTGTTTAACTGTATCCATATTTTCTCAAATTAAATTGTTATTGTGCATTTGGTTTGGATCTCTATTAGAAACATAGTTGTTAATTTTTTCACTTATTTCACACTCACCCCTTATCATTACAAGTTTCTTTCTGTTTCAAATAGCATACATAATTTGCAGCCACCTGATTCGAAGTAATAATATAGTAGTATAGTTAATGTTTCAAGCTAACATAAAAAATAATGACTAATGCACAAAGTTATAAATTCAGAGGAGATGACCAACGTATAAGCTTCATGGCTGCAACATCAAATAAGAGCAAGGGAAAAAGATAGATGCTAACTTCAACTCAAGGCAATGGGGACTAACAATGTGGAACTCAGCAAGCATATTTGGAGTCATGGAATTTGATGGGCACCAAGACGTACAAAAAGTTCAAATGTTAATGTTATCTCTGAAATAGTTACCGACATATAGAATATTTACTGAATATTATTTGCGCCAATAAAGAAAAAAATTTCATATAATAATATATTCATAAAAGTTAATTGAATTATCTTCTTCACGATTGTTAAACTGTATCTTTTCCTCTACTATTAGAATATCTCTATACATATGCATCAAATATTCTATACTGATGAAAGCCGTAATTCAAATAGTTTATGAATACGTACTGAAATGATTTATTTGTCAATAAACAAATCGACGATAAGGCAGCCCACACTAAAACACTTTTCAACCAACTAACATTTCGTCTACTAATTTCAACCCCACTGCATTCTAGCATACCAGATTACTACACTTTTACTACTACAACGCAACTTCTAACTTCACACATATATAATTCCCCTTCTATACTACCGAACCTATCCCGCTACCAACTTACTTTCGCGCGCACACTTTTTTCGGTCACGTGCAGAGTACATGCATGCATACTTTATATGTTAAACACTTTTATTTGACATTGACGCTAAGAGTTTTCTTCATCTCCAAGTATCATTTTATATCTTAAACAATGATGAGTTTTACTTTTTGTTTTATAGGTTATAATATGATAATAGTCTGATCCTGTACAAAAAGGTTCTACTGTATTCACATAACTAAATATTGCATGCGTATACCCCAATACTATAACGGTCCAAGTACATGATGCTTGGTACAACTCTTACATGTCACAAGATTAATTTCTCAATACTTAATGGGTAGAAAAAAGTTTAACCATTCAGCCAATGTAGGGCATACTGATCTTTATAAGTATCATGCCTACCTAAACCTTGCACTTAACTTTGCTGAACCAGAATGACTGCGGTAGACTTCCCAAATTTTGAAAATCCACACGTCAATAGTACAGTATAAAAGATCTGCAATGCTCAATCTTACTAATCCAAAAATAGCAGTTCTCCGAAGACCAATCCACAACAAAAGAAGCTTCTAGCTTTAAATCATCAACTTAAGATCAATGCATGTACAAATAGCGTTCCTCACTGAATCAGACTTGACTATCTGAATTGTCAACTAAAGATCAATGCATGTACAGTATAATTCCTTATGAAATCATTTCTTCAAATGCTCGGCTTTTTGGATGATGCTAAATTTTGAATGGCGGAGCCATAACTATTGTATATATCATATAACTCTCCTTTTATATACAAAATACCAACATTAATGTAAAAAAAAATGATTTGTGCATGTACGCACATAAAAATGCAACATCACATACAATGTCATTTCGTAAGGTGACAAAAAAAACTAACAAACAATGTTTCATAATACCAATTCCTCCTGCACACGTGCACGTGCATCGCACGTGCCAAAGAACTCCTACAAAGGTGCTTCATCATTATCGGGTTTACCTATCGTCTTTCTTACAACACCTTATTTCTGTTTATTTGTCATATCCTCTTCCTCTTTTTTCCCGTAATTAACGAAAACATTACTATAATCTCTCACAATATCATAATTGTAACAAAGACAAAATACGTCACTTCCTTCTTTGCACACGTCCAACGGACGTGCCACCATACTTGTATATATATATATATATATATATATATATATATATAAAAGGTGAGGTTTGGTGTAGTTAAATCCCATTACATAATTAAATTAGTCTATAAACCATTCTTTTGCCCAATTAAATTAATAAGCACGACCATTGAAATTTATTCAAATCTCTATCCCCTTATCACTTAACATTTACATTATTCTATTTAATTTATCTAATTAAATATCCTAAATAATGTTATTTAAAATTAGGGGTGTTACAGACTCCCCTCCTTAAAGAATTTCGTCCTCGAAATTTAGTAAGCACTAAATACTAATCATAACAATCATCTGTAATCACTCCTAACTACTATACTAGTTTATCCGACTAGCGATCATCTATATAAATCTAATATACACATACCAATTAAAACAGATCAGGATAAGTATCTCAAATCCTGTCTTCTGTCTCCTAAGTACAGTCCTTATCTTTGTCGCTCCATTGAACTTTCACCAACTTGACTGTCTTGGACCTCAATCTTTTCTCATCTTTTGCCGCAACCTGAACTGGTTGTCTAACAATTGTCAAATTAGGCTTTATTACCAACTCATTTAACCCTACTGGAGGAATAGTAGTCTCTGAATCATGCATATACTTGCGAAAATGAGACACATGAAATGCATTATGGACACTTGCCATATTTCCCGGCAATTTTACTCTGTATGCGATCTTTCCAATCCATTCTATAATCTGGAATAGACCAACATATTTCGGTGCAGCTTCCCTGACTTTCCAAATCGTATTACTCCCTTCATCGGTGACACCTTAATATAAACCCAGTCTCCAACTGAGAACTCTAAGTCTTTATGCCGTTTATCTGCGTAACTCTTCTGTTTGGACTGAGCTTCCTTCATCCGATCTCAGATCAACTCAATCTTCTCTGACGTCTCTCTAACCATATCTGGACCTAAGACTAATCTGTCTCCGGTCTCTAACCAACATACAGGTGATTTGCATGGCCTTTCGTACAAAGCTTCAAAAGGCGCCATTCCTTTGCTGGTCTAAAAACTATTATTATAGGAAAAATCAATCAAATGCAGGTGATCTTCCCAAGATCCACCAAAGTCTAGTACACAAGCCCTCAATAAATCTTCGAGCATCTTATTGACTCTCTCAGTCTGCCCATCCATCTATGGGTGATATGCTGTACTCATCTTGAGCTTGGTACCTAATACTCTCTGTAGACTTCTCCAAAACTCACTAGCGAATAATGCATCTCTATCGCTGACTATGCCACTAGGAATTCCATGAATTCTAACTATGTTCTTCACGAACAACTTCGCCAAAAAAGGTGCCGTTCTGGTTGACTTGACTGGAATGAAATGGGCGCTCTTGGTCAATCTGTCCACTATGACCCATATGCTTTCATTTCCCTTGTTCGACCTTGGAAACCCATCTATAAAATCCATGGATATAGAATCCTACTTCCAAACTGGAATCTCTAAAGGCTGAAGTAACCCGCTTGGTGTTCAGCTTTCACTTGTTGACAGTTAGCACATTGTCTAACCCACAAGCCAACATCTCTCTTCATGCCTTCCCAGTAGAAGCTTCTCTTCATATCTTGATACATCTTGGTTCTCCTAGGATGAATCGTAAACTTGGATCGATGACACTCGTTAAGAACTTCTCTTCTCACATTCTCTACATTCGGAACACATAATTCGTCCCTTCTTCCTCAACCATCCTTTCTGGTCAATGCTAAAACCTTTAAGATCATCGATCTTGGATCCCACCTCGAGTCTTCTAATTTTCTCGGCTATCTCTGGATCTTCTTTCTGTTTAGAAGCTATCCTCTCGATCAGCACTGGTCAAACCTCTAAACAAGCCAACATAGCAGTACTTTGACTAGAATCAGTAGTCGATCTTGACTTTATACTACATGTAACCAAAACTTCTAAATCCTTCCATTCTGCCAACATAGCTAACACCACATTCTGATGTTTCCTGCTAAGGGCATCCGCTACCTTATTTTCTTTTCCAAGAATATATTCTATAGCAATATTATAAGCAGCCAAAAACTCTAGCCACCTCTATTGTCGCATATTCAACTCTTTCTGAGAGAATATATATCTTAAGGACTTATGATCAGTGTATAGCTCAAATCTCTCCCCTAAGAGATAATGTCTCCAAATCTTCAATGTGAAGATCATCGCAGCCAACTCCAAATCATGAGTAGGATATCTTACTCCGTGCGGTCTAAGCTATCGAGAAGCGTAGGCAATGACTTTACCATTCTACATCAATACAGCTCCCCATCCTGTTCCACATGCATCAGTATACACCACCAACCCTTGGTTTCCATCTGGAACAACTAACACTGGCGCGTTGGTCAACAAATGTTTTAACTTAAGGAACCCTTCCTCACATTTGTCAGACCGAATGAACTTCACATCCTTCCTGGTCAACTTAGTCAAAGGTTTGCTATCCGCGAATATCTTTGGTAAATCTCCGATAATAGCCAACAAGTCCGAGAAAACTTATGATCTCGGTTAACGTCTCTGGTCTCCTCCAATTATTGACAGCTTCGATCTTAACTGGATCTACTGCCAAACCTTCCTTCGAAACTACATGACCAAGAAATTTGACCTCCTTCTTTCAAAAATGACATTTAGAAAACTTCGCCTTTAGCTGCTGCTGCCTTAGCGTTTCAAGCACTACTCTCAGATGATTCTCATGCTCTCTCTCATCTTTCGAGTACACCAAAATGTCATCTATGAATACTAACACGAAGCTAACCAAGTATTCTCAGAAAACTCGGTTCATCAAGTCCACGAAGAAAGCAGGTGCATTCGTCAACCCGAATGGCATCATTAACCATTCATACGAATGATACCTAGTTCGAAATGCTGTCAAAGGAATACTGTCCTCTGCCACTCTCAATTGATGAAACTAGTCGCCAAATCTAATTGGGAAAACACTCTGGCTCCACTCCACTGATCGAATAGATCATCAATTTGCAACAAAGGATATATATTCTTGATCGTCCTTTTGTTCAGCTTACGGTAGTCGAGGCACATCCGCAATGACTCATCTAACTTCTTTAAGAAAATTACGGACGCTCCCAAAGGCGCACTGCTTGGTCTAATAAAATTTCTTCCTTCTAGATCCACTAGCCGCACCTTTAACTCTTTCATCTTAGTCGGTGTCATTCTTCTAGGTGGTCTACTGACAGGTTCAGCTCCTGGTACAAGATCTATCTGAAACTCAATAGCTCGTTTCGGTGGTAGTCCTGTAATCGGGTCAAATATATCTGCAAACTCTCTTGCAACTCGAACCTGACTTAGCTCCTCCGCTGCTTCCAAGGGACTTAACACAGCACAAACACTTTGATTGGAATTCTCTATGGAGAAAATGATCCGGTTATGATTATCTGGGTGCCTTACTGATATTTCCCTATCCCGGCAAAATATCATAGCCTTATATCTACCCAACCAATCCATACCCAAAATGATCCTGAAATCTACGAAATCATAAACATACAAACTGCATGCAAACATATGACCTAACAAATCAAGTTCTAACTGGTCACATCTCATCCCTAGAGTTGCATACCCTCCTATTGGATTCGCAACCCATAAGAAAGAAACAGGGTAAGTGGGTTCTAAGCATAACTTATTAACCAAATTCTGGGATATAAATGAGTGTGATGCACCGGTATCAAAAAGTATCCTAACTGGAATACTTTGAATCAAAAATGTACCTTCCATTACAGTCTTTATCTTATCTGCTATAGTTGATTTGGAAGAAGACGGTGGTCCAATAGTAAAAACCTTTCCTTTTTCTGCCCTAACTAGCTCTGGACACCGGTTCTTGTAATGCCCAACTTGATCACAGTTGTAACACTTAATATGCTTCTTATCCACAGCCTTCTTCTGCCCCTTGCCTGATCGACACTCATTTGCAAAATGACCCTTCTTGTCACATTTATAGCAGACTAAATCGGCTTTCGACTTCTTGGCTAAATCTCCCTTCCGGGCTCCTTTCTTTTTGAAGAACTTTCTCTTCTTTTCCTGAGAACTCTGGGATTCAATAGGCTTCTCTCTAGCAAAATTAGCAAGAATCTCTTCACGGCGAATGGCCATCTCCACTCCCACATTACAAGGATCACAGATACAAGTCAGGATCGCCCTAGCAAGCTCGGGCCTCGGTCCTCGAATGAACCTTTCATTCCTTTTGATGTCTGTGTCTATAATAGCGTATCCATATCAAGATAGCTCATCAAATCTATTTGCATACTCGATAACTGACATGTCTCCCTGAACCAAATCCATAAATTTTCTCATCAATGCTGACTTGGAAACTTCAGAAATAAACCTCTGTTCGAATCTCCTTCGAAAATCAGCCCAAGTTAACTCTTCCTATGAAACTTCGGTAGTCACATCATTCCACCAGTGAAGTGCTGACCCTTGCAATAGTCTAGAGGCCAACCTTCTCTTCTGCGCATCTTCTAAACCAAAATAAGAGAAAATCCTTTCACGGTGTAACAGTCAATTATCTACTTCTATAGCATCTTCTGTTCCCATAAACGGCTTTCCACCCAAACTGGTGTAGTCTCTATTTAGATTAGCATAATTATTCCCAATGCGAATCACAGGATTTGCTCCTCCAGTATTTCCAGCCACTCCAGCAGTTCCTGCTTGCATCAAATTAGCAAGGAACTAATACATCATCCCCGCATCTACTGGTGGATTCCCAGCACTCACATTGGCTTACGCATTTTGATTAGCGTTAGCCTGTCGACCTTGGTTCCACCGGGTGTTAGGTCGAGCATTTCCATTAGTTGTGGTGCTTCCTCCACCTAGATTTCCTTTTCCGTTTCCTGCTTCCATATCTTCTTTCTCGTAAATCTGTATACGAGCCTTAGTAAGATACAGAAGAATGGTCTAAGAGAAAGGGGAATTACGTACTTATATATATATATACCTATATATATCAAATACAATACGTTACAATCACGTTGACCCAAGCCCGGATCAATATTTCTGATTCATTGGATTATGTTTTGAAATTTTTTAGGTTTGAATTTCTTAAGTTTTCATAAACCTATGCTCTGATACCAACTTTTAACATCCCCCACATGGAGGCCCAAAACTAACGACTACGGATGATGTATTTATCCATAGTTATTAATCCTCGACGACCAAATACGGTAATATTAGATAAATTAATATACCATAAACACATGGATATGGAAAAAGTTTAAAATTTCATAACAACTTTCACATTCCATTCCAAACTCGTTTCAACATTCTTTACATAATCCACAATGTTAACCACGTTCAGAAAAATATAATTATTACAATATACTCCAAGAGCGACATATGAAGATACCTCCTTGGTGTTCAAAGTGTATAATAGGCAATAAATAACTTTGCCTTAACAAAAATACAGAGCGGAATCAAATAAGAAAGAACTTAAATAACTACATGCCTTCTACATGACTCCGAAAGCTTTTTCGTCCTAAGAGGTACCTGAAAACTTCAAATCTCAAACTATTCAAAAAAAATTGAGTACCCGAGAGTTTAAGGGGAAAACATAAACTTCGAGTTAGACATAAATCCTGGTATGAATAATAATATACCATCTCAAATCATTTAGATATCTAGTGAGACCATGCCGCTTAACGGAACGGGTTTCCCCTCACTAGTATCTTAAAACCTTTATAAACCATTTTCTATGCCCCTACATCCACAATGGTTAATTCAATTCAAAACATTATTATGTGATGATATGCATTGAATCAATTTTGGATTACCCATCCCCAATTCATTTTGACTGTCTGTCATAATGATAGTTTCTAGGATTACTATTAACCTAATAGTTTTCATAGGCTAACTAGTAACCGGTTAATTTTTTTAAGGACTCCCAGTCCAATTATATAGTTTTCATGGGATTACTATGAACCTATTGGTAACTCCAATATCATTTCTTTTATCCTAGTTTTCATGGGCTGACTAGGAACCTATTGACTAGCAGTCAATATCTTTCTCTTACCCTAGTTTTCTTGGGCTATCTAGGAGCTTATTAACTATCTGTCAATATTTCATTTTCTTATCCGGATATAGTTTTCATGGGCTTACTATAAACCCGTCTAACTGACATATTTAATTATACATAGTTTTCATGGGCAAACTAGGAACATATTGGCCCCTGCTAATATCTTTTCCCTTACAAAGTTTTCATGGGCTTACTGTTAACCTACTGGCCCCTGCCAATATCTTTTATTTATTCACTACTAGGTCAACCTAACTGGTTATTCAACCTTTTTCCAAAGTACAGTTTTTGGATTCATTATAAAGTGAATATATACAGATATGAAGAAGCAAACAATATAACTTGGTTAATTCCTTTAACCCATTTAGACTTCTTCATAAGTTCCATTTCAAAATACTTTGTTTATTAATATGCCATGGTTTTGCTTTTAAATAAGATTGGGTTAATTATTTTGAAAACTATACTTTCGAAACCTTCGAAACCTTGCTTTCGACCATACTGGATGGCCTCCTTCAAAAGCATATATCTCTTTTCAAAACATTAGACTTCTGGCTTTAAAAACACTTTAAAATCCTTCTTTTGAAACCTTTCGACTATAATAAAGTGTTACTTATAAATTATTATAAACATAGCTTCGAAACCATTGGAAGTATCTCTTCTTAATGCACTGAAAGTCCCCCTTTCGACATCATTGGGTTTACCTTTTTGAATATCATTTGGGTCAAAGCAAATATAAACGAAAGTATCTCTTTCGTAACCATTCTTTACTATATAAAAATATTGGAGAATTTATGACGTCGTCGATACCATCTCTTCTGATAGAGTCGAAAGCATACATTTGAAATGTTGAAGGATAGCTTCGAAACCCCTTCCGAAACCATTGCCTTCGAAACCCATAACTCTTTCGAAAGCATTTAGAAAGTGGCTTAATATAGCTTGAAAACAAACAATTCCTTTCGACAGCATTGATGATTTCAATACACTCGAAAGGCACAAGAATTAGCGACATGGCTTCGACTAGGTCGGAACCCCTTCTTTCGAAAGCATTGATTTATAATTAAAGGAACACCTTCGAAACCCCTTTTTCTTTTAAAAAAAACATGGAAACCCCTTTGAAATCCATTATAAAACTTCTTTTAAAACATACGTATCGACTAAGTCGAAAGCTTGGTAAAACTAAGGCAGGCGCTAATCTTTTCAAAACAAACTGAGGTAATGACCCCACCGGAAGCTATATTTTCGACACCATGCCTTTCGCCTTTCTCCAATCCACTACACATCATCTAGATGATACCATGTGTATTGAATTTAACTTAATGGGGTTTCGACATGGTTGAAGGCGAAAGGAAAGGAGTGAAAGGTGCTCTAATTAGAGGCGAAACCCATTTTTTTTCTAGGTTAAATACTAAATTAAGCAACTTATATAAACTAATCTCCCTACGTGTTCATTTCTTATTGGTTGCCTTAACTTTTCCCATGCTTTTCAAAACTAACCGCCTTTTTATTTTGGATAAGTATCAAACTTAAACTTTTGCAAATAAAACATTCCTCTTTATTTATACGTAAATCATTTTGACACTCTTCTCAAAATAATTTATTTTGTATATCAAATCACTTATGAAAAATCCCCAAAATTCACAGAACTTTACTTTGATCATGTTATCTAACATATCAAACTTTCAAATCCAAATTCTCAATATATATTTTCTGAAATAAATTATTAAACCTAATGTGCTATATTTTTATTCAAAAATTCATAATAATCTTTCCAAAGCTTGGAAAATTATCAAACTTAAAACCCAACTCTAAAATCATGTTTTGCGTAACATAAAATTTTTCCATGGCATTTAAATATCAATATCACACGATTTTGATCTAAAACTGTATGAACCAATATTTAAACAATCTTGTTTAATTTAAATAAACCATAATTCAAGCTTATCATCATCAAACACCATATATACGAATTTAAACTTAAATCTAAAACATATATTTAACAAATAGAGATGAAAATTATCATTCACTTAATCTTTGATAAGGAAATGGATTGATATGAGCTTGATTCCCCTTTTTATTTTTTTCTCTTCTTCTTCTTTGAATTTCCTCTTCTTCTTTTCTTTTAATGGCCAGCCTTAACTTCTTTTCTTACGTTTTTATTTTTGTGAGAAAATAAGCATGAGGGTGAATGGCTTAAGGGTAACACGCACACACACACACGCACGCACGCACGCACACACATATATAAAGGTGAGGTTAGGTGTAGTTAAATCCCATTATACCCTTACATAATTAAATTAGTCTATAAACCATTCTTTAGCCCAATTAAATTAATAAGCACGGCCACTTAAATTTATTAAAATCTCAATCCTCTTATCACTTAACATTTACATTATTCTGTTTAATTTATCTAACTAAATATCCTGAATAATGCTATTTAAAATTAGGGGTGTTACAAAGATACTGTATAGACAGTGGTAAACCTAAATTTTTCATTGGCAAACCCCTTTCTTGTTCCCTAAATTGTCATTTAATTCTTACTTTTGAGGGTAGTGGTTGCTAAAGAATATTTTTATTTTTGTGGCATTCATTTAAAGGCCAGCAAACATGTACATTTTATTAAGTATCTTCTTGATAGACAGTGCACTTGGATATCTGCTTTGCAAAAAATTAATAAATCATTTGCATATATTATGTGAGTTAACAGAGGTTCCACTTTATGAATGAGTTTATCTTTCCCACTACTTATCTAAGTGTAACATCCCCCTACTTGGAGGCCTAAAACTAACAGCTACAGATGCTGCAGTTATCCATAGTTATTAATCCTCGGCGACCAAATACAATGGTGTTAGATACATTGATACACAGATCATAAGAATATGGAAAAAATTTAAAAAATTTAAAACACATTTTCACATTCCATTCAAAACATTTCATGTTTATTACATAATCCCACAAACGTTAACCACGTTCAGAAAAAAATTATTATTACACATACGCCAAGAGTGACATATGAAGATGCCCCCTTGGTTGATCAAAGTATATAATAAGGCTAATTAGTCTACCTTTACATCCAAAATACACAGCGAAAAAATATAACACAAAATAACCAACTGCCTCATGCACGCCTCTGGAAGCTTTATTCGTCTTAGATGAGAACCTGGAAACCCTAAACCTCAAACTACTCAAAATCAATTGAGTACCTGAGAGTTTAAGGGGAAAACAATAACTTCAAGTCAGACATAAAGCCTGGTATGAATAATAATCTAACATCTCAATCCATTTAGATATCTAGTGAGACAATACCGCTTAACAGAACAGGTTTTCCCCTCACTAGTATCCCAAAACCTTTTCAAAACCATATACCATGCTCATGCATCCACAATGGTTAAAACATAGCATTTAAAACATTTATGATGATATGCATATATATAAACATCTTGGATTTCCCATCCCCGGTTTAATTGACTCCCGGTCATAATTATAGTTTCTAGGGTCACTATTAACCTATTAGTCTTCATGGGTTTACTAATAACCTTTTTATTGTTAGAACCATATATATGGTATTTTGATGATAACAACCATACAACAATGCTACTAATATGTTTATTAAGTTATTCAGGTCAAAACGATGATGGAAAAGGTGAAAAATAAATTGGCTAAAAAATATGCGAAGCTGGGACTCGAACATGGGTGGGCTGAGAGATGAGCGCATGCTTTTACTACTGAACTAAGCAAGCTTTTGAAAATTATGTTTATTCAGTCGACTGAAATCCTTGCTCAGTCGACTGAACTAGCCTAAGTTGACTAACTTTTAAAAAACAGCCAACCGAATCAAGCCCAAAGTTCTGGACCAAAATTGGCCACTTTCAGTCAGCTGAACTTGATCCTCAATCGACCGAGCTAGTATAAAAACGGCTATTTTTTTGAATTGTTGCCTTCGTGTCTCTTCGCTCTAGAGGTTGCTTCTCTTCGCTCCTATAGCCACTTCTCTTCATCAATGGCGAATTTGGAAAGTAGCACCTCTACATTGGCATCCCTACAACAACTATATAATCCCCTAACCATTCCTAAATCAAGATACATTGAACAAAACTCTATGCTTTGAATTCTAGGCCTCAAACTCTCAATTCCTAAGCAATACACCGATTCCATGAAATTCATGTGATTCAGAGATTTCGACTAGTGTGCTTCATCTCCATATCCTATATTCTAGTCGAATAAAGTCCTTAGCCTCTACACCTCCACTCAATATAGTTTGGTCTGATTATAGGAGTTATTTTACGTCAAACTGACATTCTATATATCAAGATACGCTATGTCAGAAAGTAACATTTGTTACACTACTTGTAACTGTTGTTGAAGTCATGTTTGGCTGTTCAAGCGGAGTCTGTAAATCTGTTCCTCTGGGTGAAGTGAGGGTGTTGATAGTGAAATTCCTAAGAGGTGCTTACGGACTGGACGTAGGGGAGGTGCTCCGAACTAGTATAAGATCGACTGTGTTATATACTATTTTATTTCCGCTGCAACTACATTTTTTACAACTGTTGGCCATCTTTGATCCTGTGCATAGCGACTAATGGCCAGAATTCTATCGATCCTCACAACATCATAGAATAATGGCCAGAAAGAGAAGATCCAATCAGAGCTCAAAAACAATCGAGAAAAAGCAAGTTTCTAGAAGCGAGCAGCAATCAATAGAATCAAGGTACATGTGTTGTATGGCTAATCTCATATCAAAATCGGTACGCTTAGATTCTATATATAATAATCTTTTACAAATTCATGAGAAGTTATTAAAATTTTTAAAACATCACAAAAGGTTAATTCTATTGCTTTAGCTAAATTGGATGATTGTGAGCATAAAATTAGTATTTTAATGGAAGAAAATATGTTTTTAGTAAAACAAACTGAAGTTTTTGAAAATACATTGGAAGAACTTGTTTTACAAAAATATTTTCTATTACAAGAAAATGAGCGCTTAAATAATAAAAATACTGATCTTTTAAAGGAAATTGAAGTTTTGCAAAATAAAAATATATTTTTGGAAAATTCTTTAAATGATTCTAATTCTAAACTTTTGTCTCTTAAAAAAGAGAATATGACTTTAAATGATAAGAATATAGAATTAGTTAAAGAATGTGGATTTTTTAAAAAATAAATATTGTTTTGCAAAAATAAATTTTTGATTCCAAAGCTATTTTTGGTAAATTAAATGAGAAAATCACAAATTTTAGTAGAGAAAAAGATAATTTATCTTCCGTAACTACTAATAGCAAAGCTCACAATAATAGAACTGATTCAGACTATAAACAAGATAATTGTGGAAAAAGTACTAGATGTGCATTCATGTATACACATATTAATGCTAGTACTAAATGTAGAGATAGTTCTAAAATAAATCCATGTCATGATAGTATTATACTTAAAAGTAGAAAAATTCCTTTGAATACTAAATCAATGACAATTAATGTTGATATATAGGTTCCTACTAATCTAACTGATTATAATAGACAATAATACATTAGCAATTGTTACGAGACTGTGATTGATAGTGGAAATTATATTTTTAAGAGATCAACCACATCCAACTAGATATGGTTTCCTAAGTCATAAACCTTATATATATTGTGAAATGTGTATCATTTTGCTTACATTTGACATATCTATTAGATACTCATCGCTTTACAATAATGTAAAAAAACAATTATTATTTATGACTTCTTTATGATATTCTCCATTTTTTTATTTTCTCATACTTTTTGTTAATTACAAATAGGGAGAAATAATGGGCATATTGATAAGGGAGTACATAATTAAAATTAAAGAGAAACATTATATTTAGGGGGAGTTTTTTTATCATATAGTGCGCCAATGCTTGTATTCCTTTTTGTTGATGACAAAATGGGAGAAGAACGTGTGTTTTAAATATTTTATATTAGCATCTATATAAAGTTGAGGGAAATAAACTTATTATACATAACATATATTTAGGGGGAGCTATTATTTTATATTATAAGGTTGTGTGGTTGTCATCATTAAAAAGGAGGAGATTGTTATAACCATATATATGGTGTTTTGATGATAATAACCATACAACAATGCTACTAATATGTTTATTAAGTTATTCAGGTCAAAACGATGATGGAAAAGGTGAACAATAAATTGGCTAAAAAATATGCGAAGCTGGGACTCGAACATGGGTGGGCTGAGAGATGAGAGCATGCTTTTACCACTGAACTAAGCAAGCTTTTGGAAATTATGCTTATTCAGTCGACTGAAATCCTTGCTCAATCGACTGAACTAGCCTAAGTTGACTAACTTTTAAAAAACAGCCGACTGAATCAAGCCCAAAGTTCTGAACCAAAATTGGCCACTTTCAGTCGACTGAATTTGATCCTCAATCGACTAAGCTAGTACAAAAACAGCTATTTTTTGTTTGAATTGGTGCCTTCGTGTCTCTTCGCTTTAGACGTTGCATCTCTTCGCTCCTGCAGCCACTTCTCTTCATCAATGGTGAATGTGGAAGGTTGCACCCCTATATTGGCATCCCTACAACAACTATATAATCCCCTAACCATTCCTGAATCAAGATGCATTGAAACAAAACTCATGCTTTGAATTCTAGGCCTCAAACTCTCAATTCCTAAGCAATACTCTGAATTCCACGAAATTCATGTGATTCAGAGATTTTGACTAGTGTGCTTCATCTCCACATCCCATATTCAAGTCGAATAAACTCCTTAGCCTCTACACCTCCACTCAATATAGTTTGGTCTGGTTATAGGAGTTATTGTACGTCAAAGTGACATTTAGTATATCAAGATACGTTGTGCCAGAAAGTAACATTTGTTACACTACTTGTAACTGCTATTGAAGTCATGTTTGGTTGTCCAAGCGGAGTCTGTAAACTTGTTCCTCCGGATGAAGTGATGGTGTTGATAGTGAAATTCCTAAGAGGTGCTTAGGGACTGGACGTAGGAGAGGTGCTCCGAACCAGTATAAGACCAACTGTGTTATCTACTATTTTATTTCCGCTGCATTTACAATGATTACAATTGTTGGCCATCTTTGATCCTATGCATAGCGACTAACATTTATAATTCATGGACACCCCATCCTATTTCAGAGTTTTCATGGGGTCACTAAGAACCTATAGGCCCCTGCCAATTAACTTAATAAATTCATGGGTCCCCTGAACCTATTGGTCATTCCAACAACTCATCTTTTATCCTAGTTTCCATGGGTTGACTAGGAACCTATGAATTATTCCATTAACTCCCTTCTTAGCCTAGTTTTCATGGTTTGACTAGGAACCTACTGATGCCTCCGTTAACTTCATTCCTATCCTAGTTTCCATGGGTTTACTAGGAACCTTTTGACTGATGTCAATACGTAATCCAGATATAGTTTTCATGTGTTCACTACAAACCAATTGGCCCCTGCCAACCATCCTTAATACGTAGTTTTCATGGGTTTACTATGAACCTGTTGGTTACCCCCAATAACTTCCAAATCATAGTTTTCATGGGTTTACTATGAACCTGTGCAGTTAGTGCCCCCTATTACCCCGCTATAACCCTGCTATATCTCATAGCGGATTTCTACCGCTACGATTTTTCCATATTGCCCCAAATATAGCCTTTCCGCTCTAAGCCCTGCTATTTCCGCTATATCCCATTATTTCCGCAATATTCCGTATTTCCGCTATATCTTCTTTAAAAGAAATGAATTGAAAATGACATTTATACATTATAAAATTTAAGAAATTAATTTATTTTATTGAATTTTTAATATATTTTTAGAAATGAAAATACTTTAATATTCTACTAAATTCAATTATGTTATATAACAGTTTACGTTTATTTACAATATATTCGCACATATTTTTATTTAAAATTATTTATGTATTAATTATAATTCAAATGAATGTTAATTTTTCATTTAATTACCATTTATGTATTTGTTAAAACATTAAGTACAAGTTTTATATGCTACTTTTGAGTCATCCGCTATATCCTCGTTGTATCTCCGCTATGACTTTTCGCAACTCTGCCGTATTGAATCCACCGAGTGCTTTAACTGCATAGCTATGAGCGTATCTCCCGGACAACTTTAAGGTTTAGGCATCCTATATTTCGGTCTCCCTGACTCCCCGAATGCAATTCTACTCATTCAGGAATTTAATCAATTTATATTCACTACTGGGTTAACCTACTGGTTCTTCCACCCCTTTATCCCCAAAACACAGTTATGGGTCCTTTATCATATGAATATATTCATATTTAAAGAAGCAAACATAACAACTTAACAATACCACTCCTGTGGGTTTAAGGTCCTTGAAATACTTTTCACGTAAAACATAGTTAATCCCTTTACCCTATATTTTTATCAAGGAAATACTTCTTCAAACTTACATACTTAAATTCATTTAAAAACTCCTTTATTTAGCCATGGGATTTTCCATTAAAAATTATTTTTGAGTTTAAAAAGCCTTTCAACACCTTCGAAACCTTGCTTTCGATTTCCTTGGATAACCTCCTTCGAAAGCATTAAATTTTATCCTTAAAACATTAGGCTCCTGCCTTTCGAATACTTTAAAAAATCTCCTTCTAAACCTTTCGACCTTGTTAATGTATTATCATATTAGTATTGAAGCATAGCTTCGAAACCATACAAAAATACCCCTTTCGAAACCATTGAAGGTTACCCTTCGAAATCAATACCTTTCGAAGCCATTGGGTTTATATTTAAAATAACATTTTTGGGTCAAAGTGAACATAAGCGAAAGCATCTCTTTCGAAACCATTATTTATTTCAAAAAGCATCAGGGAAACTTGATGGTGTCGAAATCATCCTTTTGAAAGCATTAAAACTTATGGATAAAACAATTAAAGGTTGGCATCGAAACCCCTTCCGAAACAATTGCCTTCGAAACCCCTAACCCCTTTCGAAAGCAGTAGGAAGTGTCTTATATTTATAAAAACAAATAGTACCTTTCCACATCATCGATGTCTTCAATACCATTGAAAGGCATCTAATCATAGAAGGGTTTCGACTTGGTCGAAACTACCCTTCTAAAAGCATCACTTTAAAAACTTGGTAACTTCTTCGGAAGCTACTTACTTTAAAAACTAAGGTGGTAGTCCTCCTTCGAAATCTTCTTTTGAAATACCCTTTCGAAACCATTGGTTTCGACTACTTCGAAACCCTTTTGTAAATAAGCAAGCGCTTTTCTTTTAAAACAAAACAAAACAAAGGATCCAACCCCTTCGGAAGCTACGTTTCGATATCCTACGTTCCGCCTTTCTCCAATCCACTATGCCCCAGCTAACTGGTACCATGTGTATTGGTTTGATGGTTTCGACCTAGAAGGTTTAGACTAGGTTAGAGGCGGAAGCTCTGGGTCGAAAGCTCCTTCAATAGGAGGCGGAACCCACCCTTCTGAGCTAAAGGTTGTTTTTACTAAATAAATTAAACTTTTTTGTAACAAACTTGCTCACTTGTAAACACTTGATTGGCTATCATAAACTTTCAAATAATTTGGCTAATATTTGTTGCATTTTCTTAGATCTAAAACCAGCTAACAATTAACACATGAGTGTTGAATATGCTAGTATATGATTTTTGTTTGATGATAATAAACATATATATATATATATATATTCATTTAAATATATTAGTTATTATACCGTTTTATTTTTCACATAATTAAATAAATATTTATTGAATAAAATAAATACCACAACATTTAAATTCAAACAAATATTTTATTCGAACAAATATTTTATTACAATTTTGAATAGTACAAATTTGAGCTCTCACTATATATACACAATTTCAATTACATTAAAATTTCGATTATCACAAATTTCAATTTACAATGTTCATCTCACTACATATCACTCACACTCGTACTTTTATCTTCAACTCTATTCCAGTCTGTATCCAACATCTGAATTACCTGTAAAATAAACACTAACACAGTAAAATTGAAAATGAAATATTTCGTAGTGTACAATAAAAGTGTGTGTTTGAAAATTTTACTTGCCTCAGTTATTTGGGTTTTTCGTCATAATTTATTTTGAATTCATCTTACACGAACAGCTTGTAACATGCACAGTGTATCACTATACATGTCACAAGGTCGTGCACACCGATATACACTTAATAAAACTGCAGGGACAGGTGAGCACAAGGTCAAACCCAAGCCGAGGCTTGATTCAACTCAGGTGCAATACGAAAACAAGTCACAAAGTTTCAAATACACTAGAGCCTCTATATACACATGTGTACACGTACACATGAGCAATGCCTTACCATCTCGACTTTCAGCCAAGAGACATCAGTACACATGAAGTATTAACCAAAACCAGACCAGTCTCCAAAATCAAAACAACATGTGCAGTGCAAAGCAACATGAATGCAAATGGAAACAAACTCAAATGCAAAAGGAAAATCAACCAAATATAGAAACCAGACCAGACAAGGTCATCAAAGCATCCAGATTTTAAAATGGCATGATTAGGTGAAGGCACAAGCTTAGACAAAGTGAACATGTTCAAATGTATATGAATATGTAGAGACAAGCAGTGGTAAACTCAGAAGCAACAACAAAAGGCATCAGATCATGTAACCTGAACCAAAGACTATACTCTAATGTACAAAGACTTCAATGGAGATCATATGCAATAGAACCAGACAACAATGAGGCATGAAACAAATCCAGGCATCAAGTACACATGACTCCAAGCATGGAACAAGTTCACACTAAATCAGTTGCAAAACATATCAAAGTCAACATGAATACAACTGTACAACTACACAACTGAACAACCACATAACAACATGAACAAGCTCAAAGAATCAAAACAACAATCCAGACTCCATAATGCATATGTCAGCAGTGGTGACTTTAAGAAGAAATAAAACATCAAATGGCACAAATGTAGCCTCAACAGTGAAGGCCATCATACATGTATATACATGAGTATGTATGCAACCAGAGAAAATTAACATGACTACATACAAGTTCATGTACAACCAAACATCAAATGGCCAGAAAATCAAAGTGCAATCAAACTACACAGGTAACTCAAAGCAAACATGCAACATAATACTCAACTAGACCAGGGCAGTGAGCAGGACCATGACAACAGCAACTCCACATGAAACCAGACTACATGAACACACACATATATACATACATACATGTATGTATGTATCCAAATGGAGATGACCAGCATTCAAAGTGCAACAGATTCAAATCAACACGCAACAGACACTGCATCAAGTTATACTCAGAGAATACTAGTGTTCCATACCTGACTGCAAAATGACAAACAGTAACAAGTGTATATGGTGACACACATACAAAATATACATAGGTGACAACAGTTTCAAACATGCTCAGAGGAACCAGAGGTGACATCAATATACATGAAGACCACTTCAAATTTCACAAGACTCCAGAGAATACAAGGCAACATGATAGCAGCTTAACTAAATGCAGACAACAGGTCAAATACAACAAGATTTCAAATGGCACTGGGACTACATGCATATATACAACTTCAGTTTCAGTCAACATGAAGTGCACAAATATTTGTACATAGTGAACAGACAATTAACTCGAAGCTAATCACAACATAGCCGTAGGTTTTGAACTAGTCAAGGAAAAGTCGCAGTTGATAACAAAATGAACAAGTCAGACTTCTGGAAATCAGCAAATCAAAGTTTTCACAAATTCAAATGCCACAGTCGTAGGAGAGCAAGGAACGGAACTAACAATTCAAACAAATTAAAGTATCGGAGATGAAAAAATCAAAGATCATCAAAACCGTTCAAACCAGGATCGAAGGGCAGAGCACAGTAAATCAACGCAGGTTATAAAATCACGAAGAATTCAAACATAAATTATACGAACGTACATTTAGCGATTTCATCCCTATATAACCCGGTTATATCATCGGCAATTAAGAATTCGAGTTCAAGCAAAAAATCACAGAGTCAAGTTTCAAATTAAATCCCACATCAATAACTCGAATCGAGTTTGAACCAAAGCAATCAACAGAGAAATTAAAGTAAAAACCACATACCAATTTGTACACTACTCGAACTCGCAATTGAAACAGCCGTATGCAATCAAAGCCACTAGTCGATTGACAAAGCAAATCACTTCAGTATCTTATCTTCAATCGATTGATTTTCGAGCGGAGTCTTCAATTCACAAAGCCCTAATTATTAGAAAGAGGAACGAAGAAAGAAAGGATCGGCCGAAGTTTTACAAGAGAAAAGAAATAAAGGGGAACGTTCTTTTATGTTGGGCCGGCCTTTATTATTTTGTATTTGGGCTTAAATATATAAATAAGGTTTTGTTTAGTTTTTATTTTGAGTTGTAAATTTCTTTTTTAAACTGTGTAACTTTCTAGTCGTGTGACTAGGTTACGAACTACGGTGGTGCAGTTCGAGAATTCGCAACTCAGTGGCTGAGTTGTGGTAGGGTTTTGAGCATAGAGTTTGGTTAGTCGATAGAGGGTGTCACAAGTTTACGTGTGTAAGCGTCTGACTACTTAGTTTCTAGTAGAAACCTTGGGGGCAGCACGTAGGCAGGGTTTTGCCGAATCTGGGTAAATCTGTGTTGTTCTATTTCTGCTTTTATTATTCTACTATTATATGTGCTATAATTATTATATATATATTTCCACATTAATTTTTTTTATTATTAGTATCATCCTATTCACCCCCTCTAGGGTGAAATTGATCCTACAAGTGGTATCAGAGCTAGGAACAAAAACTAATTTTTGTTTAAAAAATTTGATTTTTTAAATGGCTTCTTTTAATAATGCTTTTGCTGAGGGTCAGTCCATAGTTAGACTACTTATGTTCAATGGTGAATATGTTTACTGGAAAAATAGAATGAAATTTTTTCTGAAAACCATTGATGCTTGGAATATTGTTGAGACGGGATTTAGGACACCAACTATAATGGTAGATAATCAAGAAATTGAAAAACCTATGGATCAATGGACAGATCTAGAAAATAAATTACAAAATGTCAATGCTAAATATAGATATACCTATCTAAATTTAATTGAACAAATTTAACTGATGTATTTAAGATCTTGTTTTGAATTGTAAAATGCTTTGCTAAGTTTTAATTAAATATTTTGAATACAAAGTTTGAATTTAAAATTTATTGACTTAGCGAAAATTAGATTAGATATTTTATATTTTAATATATTAATTTTGAAATTTATAATAATATTTACATATTTTATAAAGGGATAGTTTGGCTCACATCCTTGTAAAGTTTCAAAATAGAGAAAACATCCTACCAAAATAAACTTACGTTTCTAGTCCCTATTTTAAAATCCACTTGCCCCAAAAGACCCAAATACCTTTTACGTTTTTAGCATTTCAAACGCGCATAACTTTCTATAGAAACATCGGATCAGCATACTGTTTTCACCAAAAAATCCTAAATTTTACAATCTTTAGAATGAGATCCATTGTTGATACTAAAAAATATATTTGCAGTAAGGCAGCAATTATTCCATATATTTGCAGAAAATTCTGCAATTTTTGAAAAATATCAATTTTTCTTCAAATGTCAGCAATTATTCCATATAATTGCAGACTTTTATGAAATTATATGGAATAATTACAGACTTTTATGCAATTATATAGAATAATTGCAGACTTCTCTGCTATTATTCCGTATAATTGTAGACTTTTCTACAATTATTCCTTATACTAGCCATTTTCTGCAATTATATGAAATAATCATCAATTTTTCTTCAAATGTCAGCAATTATTTCATATAATTACAGACTTTTATGTAGTTATATGGAATAATTACAAACTTTTATGCAATTCAGTGGAATAATTGCAGACTTTTCTACTATTATTCCATATAATTGCAGACTTTTCCGCAATTAAATGGAATAATTGCAGACTTTTCTGCAATTATTCCATATAATTGCATACTTTTACACAATTATATCGAATAATTGCAAAAAGTCTGCAATTATTCCAAGTAATCGCAGAAAAGTGCAACTATACCATATAATTGCAGACTTTTCTGCAATTATTGCATTTAATTGCTGAATTGTCTACAATCATACCATATAATTGCAGAAAATTTGAAATACATGGATCTATGAATAACTTGGCATGTCGTTGTTTTTACATATGCATAATGCCACTCATTAGAAAGGTAATAAATTTTTTGATTTAATGGTGAAAACGGTTTGTTAATTCGTCGTTTCTACAAAAAGTTAATGCGTTTTAAAGATTGATAATTAATGGGGTGCAAATTTTAATTATGGATGTGAGAATAACATCCACATATGAAGAACCAACGTTCAGCCATGAAGCAAAAAGGTATTTTAGGGAAGAAAATTGCAGTATTTGAAAATAGGTACGTAATTTATATCTTTTTTTTGGTGAGGATGTTCTGTGTATTATGTTTGATTTTAGAGGTGTGTCCCTTATTTTCACTATACATATCTAAATTTAATTGAACAAATTTCAACTAATATTTTTAAGATCTCGTTTTGAATTGTAAAATGCTTTCCTAAGTTTTAATTAAATATTTTAAATACAAAGTTTGAATTTAAAATTTATTGACTTGTGAAAATTAGATTAGATATTTTATATTTTAATATATTAATTTTGAAATTTATAATATTATTTACATATTTTATAAATACATTAAACAATGTTTGAGATGATTAACAAATATATAAATGATCAATGTTTACATAGTGGATATAAATACAAATATCGACTTATGTAATCATTAAACATGTACCCTGTTATGTTGCACATTACACTTATATATAAATATGTGAATATATTTATATACTCAAAACATAAACATGTTAAATTAATCAAAATACATTAATTAAATCAAGGAAATAAAATAAAATATGATTTTATTTAAACTAACTAAATTGGATCCGGTACTACCATTAGCCTTCATAGGCCCATTGTTATCCAATTAGGGATTGTTTTTTAAATTCCCTCATTTCACCAGTTGTAGATTAGGTTGGTTCCATCAATGGTATCAAAGCTCAAATGGTCTATGTAGTCTAATTAGTCAACATTTAGGCCAACTAACTAAACTTATTTATTCGATGGATGCGTAGAAAAGTATCATCTAGACTTGGGATAGGATAATCAAGTATTCTCCCATTCCTAGATATCAGCCTAGCTTAATGGATGGAATAAGTCCAAAAGGTTGACCCAAATGTAATGCCCAAAGTTATTTGGGCCTTGGGCTAATTTTCAAATTTGATTTGAAATTTAAAAATATATTTTGAATTTGAATGTTAAATTTGAAATATAATATGAACTTTTGTGAAGGTTATAAAATAAATTTAAATTTTCAAAATTGAAAATAAAATTAGTTAATTTTGAATTTTAAATATATATTTAATTAATTTGACTAATAAAATAAAATAATTAAATAAAAGGTTTATGTAGCTATAATTGTTATAGTTATATATTTTTCGTAAATTTGTTTAAGATGAATTATATTAAAATTTTGAATTATTTTAAATATTTAGATAAATTTTTTAATAAAATAAATGAATTTATAAAAAAATTAATTAGAAGTTAATTTATTAAAATATATGCATACATTGATACACACACACATACAAACAAACTATTAATGTTATAGATGATTATTTATTGATGAATAATATAAAATTTCTAATTTTTTATAAATTAAATTAATTAAATATGGTTTAATTAATAAAATTATAATTAATTAAATATGGTTTAATTAATAAGGTACATGTATAGATTATATAAATTAGTTAAATTATAACAATTATAAACAAATTGAACTTATATAACTATATACGTATAAAATAATTTAAGTGTAACTGAAATAAACCCAAAATAGATTTTTGGAATAAGTACATGCATAAAGTGTGTACCATGATCCCAGAGGTGTGCAACACTTGAATTACGAGAGTGTTTCTTAAGAAACACACTATTCCCTATGTCGAAATCATTCAATGTGTGTATGTATGTATGTATGTATAGTATGAATTCTTAATATATAGAGTGTCCATCTACCATTTATATGTTGATAATTACCTGTATATGCATTAGTTTTTGAGCAAACTCAAGGTAAGGTTGTTATATGTAGCACTATTAGTATATTTCCTAGACGAGATAAAATACATGCATGTATTTGTTGAGCAAACTCAAGATATATGCATTATACTTTGGTCATCGTGAAATAGTAGGTAAATGTGAAAAAATTTCTCTCGGTTTGTTAAGCAAATTCAAGGTCGAGGTCGAGGTCAAGATTAGTGCAATAACCATGGTTAAGAGTTGTATATGATATAAATAATAAAGAGTTATGCATCATTTGCGAGCCTAGATTAGTTGAGCAAACTCAAGCTCAGAATCCTAGTCAAGCGAGTCCTAACGCACGCTAGAGAATCAAAAGATTTCTATATTTCTCTTAGGATTTTAAGGAATATAAAAATCTAGTGGGAGCCTTATTAGATAAATAAATGATAATATTTAACCATTATAATATTATAAGAACATTTACTATATAATGTTAAAAATAATCTACTTCGACAAATTTTTGCAACTAATATAATTGATAAAATGTTTATCAATAAAAATATACAAATGAACTAAATTAACATTGCATAGAAACATAAAACATATTTACCGATAAATATTTTAGTATGTTGTCAATTCAAGACACATGAAAGAGCCAAATCGTACATCTACTAAATACATTCGTACCTTGGTTACTTGGGTATTTATTTTTCCAAGACCATGTATTGTCTTTTATGAGTTTAGAACTCTAAATGTAATACAAAAATATGGATATTTGATCCATATTTGATCATATATAAAAGTTATATGGTGAATAGTCATGATTCGTAATTTAAGAAACCTCGATGAAATTAGTTCGTTCGAAATGGGCAAGTAAACTATAATGTTAGATCATGTATTCAATATGACTTTTTGTGTTAAGTGTAGCACTAGACCAAGAGCTATAGGATAGACTTAGGAATTCGATCACTAAATTGTCAATATGATCAGTTTACATAAGGTGCAGCATATTTGATATCCTTAGAACTTAAGGTTGACCGATTGCATTTTCATAAAGAGTTTGGTTTAGTCCTGTAGTAAGGATTTTTCTTTTAAATGGTTCAACCATTTGGAAAAGAAAGAGAATGTACGAGAGTCGATGTAAATTAGGTACGGTTGAAATGAAGAAAGTGAATGATCACCTCTGCTTCATAAAGAGACACAAGAAACAATATAAAGTACTATTAGATAATGTTAACCAAAAAATGGATCAACCCCGATATGAGTATGTGAAAGCACCAGCACTTTCAGAATAGGGAAAAAATAATAGAAAACAACAGTAAAGGAAAGGAAATAAGTGAGAAACACAGAGATTTTTATAGTGGTTCGGTTTTTAACTAAGCCTACGTCCACTTAATAGTTGCTTGATCTGGTTTGTATAAGTTTACAAAATGTTTGAGAGAGAAAGAGTCACAAGTACAGGGACTAGACAAGTTCTAAGTCCTAGAAATGTCTATAGTAGCTGTCTTGGTGACTATGGTGTAGAGGAAAGAGTTGAAGAAGAGACAGAGTTTCTACGTAGTGATAGCAGAATCCAGATCCTTTCTTTGTTGCTCTATGGTTTGTATTTAAAGGGTTAGCGGTCATATTAGATCAGAAGCCCTTTGCCAGAGAGGTCTAGTCTTCGGCCAAAGATAGTGTGGAAAAACTAGAAGCACCATGAGTTAACATGACAACTTGGTACCAAGTTATAGCAATAACTCGGTACCGAGTTATCTGCTTTGTGGGAAACTCGATGCTTCCTCTTGGACCATGCTTCTAACTTTATTTTGTAGTTCCCCTTTTTTCGTAGCTTGACTTATTTTAATGATCGTTTTTTCATAACCTGGCTTATTCTGCAGTTCATTGGAGCTAACTCTTCACTTATTGAGATAGGTTATCTGGAACTTTACGAAATCTCTTAGGCTTGCATATAATAGATGGAGAATGGGTTGGGGAAAGTTGGAGCTCCTACTATAGAGCATCATAACTTGGTATCTAATTATGGCCATAACTCGGTACTGAGTTATGGACTTAGCTCCATAATGGCCCAAATTACCTTGACATATTTCCCTTGCCTTTGTGAGCCTACCTTCCAAGTTTTAAGTCGTTCTATCTTTGTCTCAATGTTCTATCTTCCATAGACTTCTACTTGTTTAAAAACTTAGTGAACATTTGCCTCCTAGAGTACACTTTCATTGGGAACAAAGTATGCCCTAGAATTAAGTAAATTCTGGATTGCTAAGTGGTGAATTCTAGTCGATCGTTGGATTACGTCTCAAGACATTGTTTTCAGTTGCTTACTTTCCGCTTAGCTATTGGTTCTGGCTTTAATTTGAATACCAATTCTTTGAGTTTACTATGCCATCTTCATTTTGGAAACTTTATAGTGCCTAGGGGTACCAAGTAGGTTGCATATACCGAGTCGGAGCTGAGTTGGGTGAGAAATGATAACTCGGTACCGAGTTATAGCTATAACTCGATACCGAATTGAATACTTAGAAATTTTAAGTTATTTTCCCCTACTTATATTAATTTCCTAGGCTTTTCTCCTCTCTTGGCTTTGTATTCATTCTTCTAGCCTGATTTCTCCTTGCTTCCGGCCGACCTAGCCCTAACCGATCCAGATCAGATCTGCCATTGGTCTAACTTCGTCGTGCCTCAACCTCATCTTGCCATCGTCACTGCCAATCTCTATCACCACCCGACCTAATCACAGTTGCTAGGAATTGCTTGCCTCCATCAGATCGAAGTCCAGAGAATTCAGATTCGACCTAATTGAAACCCCAACCTTTGCTGTGGAATTTTGAATAGACATGAAGGTTAGACATGACGGACTTTGAGATGATAACGGTGTGACGATGATTGAGGCATGGTTGGATTCCATTCGGGAGGAGGTGGTTGACGTCGAGCATGTTTAACCGATGGTGGAGCCAAGGTTTGCCCTGGTTGAACATGCGGGATTCCAGAGACAAGTTGTGCTCCTCAGCTTCAACTATTGTCCTTCATGAAATTGATTAAGTCTTATTCATTAAATTGATTTAAATATGTCGATTTGCACTGAACCTGAACGTATTGGATGATTCCATCACACTATCACTATGCCACAAAGTGAATCAGACAACAGTGATCACACAACATAAGGTAGATTTCTATTATCCCGCTATTTACCACTGTTTCACACAACAAATAGATAAAATAATATGTTGTTTGAATAGCCCCTGAAATCTCCATGTTCATGCTTGTCCTTCAGACAATATTTTATTTGTTGTCTGATTGAAGTGTTCAAAAAATTTAGTTTTGGCTACATATTTTCCCTCTCAATATTTTCATGGTTGCGTTCCTTAGTTATTCCCTCTTCACTTTCTTTCCATTCCGTCTTCTTAAAATATATTTCCCTCTTCTCAGAATTTTCCCCCTTCTCAAAATTTATTTCCCACTTCTCAAAATCAAAGTGGAAAAACCCTAAACTTAAACTCGTCTTCGACCTATCTTCGACCCGTCTTCTGGAATTAGGTTTCAAATTGGCTTGATAATGAAATCACTCTACCGATACTCTCTCACTCTCAAACAACGATTGATAAATAAATTGGTTTCCATTTTGTGGCCATGTTCGTTCAAGCTTGCTTTAATTTGTCGAGTATTCTTCGATTGATATATGGTATGATTTCTGCCCTTTCGCTTTTGTATTGATCTCGACTTGCAATTGATGAGATGGGTTTATATAGGAATTTATTTCCTGTATTTTCGATTTAGACTTGACTTTGGATTTTAAACATTGGATGTTGATTTTGTATTGCTGCATATATTTTTGACCACTTTGTTTTTTTATCTTCTACTTTATGGCCTTGACTCGTTCAATTGTTGAGTTCTCTGATATACCGAATATATTTTTACTTGGTTGAATATATTTATTTTGAGCTTTCTGCCTTGTTCACCTAAATTTGTATACCTAATTTGAATTTGTTGAATTGGCTGGTGTATGAGAGTTGTGCAAGGCACTAGCACTTACTTGGTTGTTGAATTGGTTGTTCAAGGCAGTGCACATTGGACTTATTTGTGGCCTATGAACTTGAACTTGAACCATTATTCACTTCATTGTTCAATTTTGAGTTGCTTTCCTTGTTCACTTCATTGTTAGACTTTATTAAGTTCATTGTTTCGCTGGTTGCCCCTTGCTTGTTTTGTTGCCCCTTGCACTTGTGATTTTTTCACTTCATTATTCGATTTTGGGAACTTCCATGTATATACATACATACATACATACATATGTGTGTATATATGTGTGTGAATGTTTGTGGCACTGCCTTGTTTTAATTTGTGGCATTGCCTTCTTTTAATTTGTGGCACTTGTTATTTTTAGCACTACCTTGTTTTAATTTGTGGCATTGCCTTGTTGCATTGTTTCATTGTTGGCCTTGTTCATGTACTTGCACATATATGAATATACATATCTAAATGTATATACATATATGTATATATGTATGTTAATGTGCTTGCACTATAAATGGTTTTAATTTTCTGATGGACTTATGAGTGTCCTTGCTTTGCCTCAACCTTGAATGGCTTGAACTCTACCTTGTTCTGTTCAACTACCTTTAGAATGTGCTTGTCTTCATTTACTATATGCACATGTTGTACCATTTCATGAACTGGTTTGTGAAATCCCTACACTGGTTTCAATTGTATCATGCATGTGTACCATTACTGACATGTTATTGGCCTTTGCGTCTGGTTTGTGTAATATCTTCCATGTATATACATACATACATATGTATGTATATATATGTGAAATATTACCATGTTTTTGCTTTGAACTTCCATGTGTGTGTCTCCTATGTGTTGCAATCTTGTTTTTACTTTGCCTTGGTCCATGTTGTTGGCCTTGCTCACATGTTGCATTGTTGTATTGTGGCCTTGTTAATGTTCCACACACTGCCTGTTCAAGGCAATGCACATTTCCTTGTTCATAGCTTGATTACCTTTCAGATTCTTGAAAATCTTGTTTTGAACATGGCAATATGCACTGCCTTGAACTCCATGTACTCCCTGGCTCATTTGATTCCTGTGTGAATGTTCTTTTGATTCCTGTTCATTTTTTTGTACTTCTTTCCTTTGAACTCATGTACTTCCTGGCTACATTTGTTTGTGGCACCATCTGTTGTTCATTTGTTTGTGGCACTTCCTGGCTGCATTTGACATATGTTGCATATATACATGTATATACATATTTGTATATGTGTGTTGTTCACTATAGGAGATGCAAGTGGTAGTATTTATGTAGATTCATACCTACTGTTCATTGTTTGTGCTATTTATGCACTTAATTCTGTATCATTATGTACCATGCTTGATACTGCCATGAATCTGATTTGCTAGTGCTCGACTTGTGCATCTCCATGTGCATTGAACTTGTTTGTGCACTTTGGCTTTGCTGAGTTGCCTGATCTGTTTTGAGTTGAATTAAACTACTTGTATTGAGCTCGAACTTGCTTGGGCTTGAAATTGTGTGTTTGTACTAAGTTGAGCCTTCGGGCTTGACCTTTGCAACTGTCCGTGTGATTGAATCAAGGATCGGCCTTGTGATATTCACAATGATACATTGTGCATTTCATAAATTATTCGTGAACATATATATTTATCCCTGTCTAAAAATGAGAAGAAGAAAACAAACCCATAAATAGAGGCAATATTTAATATTCAAATTCAATTTTATTTTTGCACTTTAGGTTTGTTTCTTTTTCAAGTTTAATGCGTTGTTGTTTATTTAACAGGTATAGGAGATGGCTGGACACAAACTGGAGCAAGAAAATCAAGATCAACATAAAAAAACTCGATTGAGTGTGAGTAAGTGTGAGTAAATTTAAGTTGTATTGTATTTAAAAATGTAAGTAGAGTGAAGTGTAAGTTGTATTGTATTTGAATTTGATTTGAAACACAATATTTGTTTAAATAAAATTGTGATTCTTTTATTCATTCTATGAACAATTATTCATATTAGTTAATATTTACATGTTGTCTAATAGGAAATTCTAGAATTGATACAATAACACCAGACAACATATCAGTGCGTATCAGACGATGGGGCATATATGTGGTCTGATGTGCAATGAGACAGCGCGAGATTTAATGACAGATTGGTATGCAATCAGACAACGAAGCATACCTATCGTCTGAAGCATTTTTTCCCATAGTGTGTTTTTACATTTCTTCACATACAGTGGTCCTGAAAAGAGAGGACTTTCCGCGTCGCTCTGGACAACTGATCCATTATCGATCGTTGATCGATAATGGGTAAGTATAAAAAGATAATTTCAATGGATGATGTGGATCATTGCCAATGCTAGCGAGCTATCTACATAGGATGGCTCGTTCGTGGTGTTTAGGATACCAAACTCACTCCATATAGATAATGCATTGAACTTACCCCCGTTAACACTTGGAATCCGATTGGTCAGCACACGCCGACTTTCCTTGGATTTCAAGCCTCAATCACATGGGAATTCTTATTAAAAATAAAGCATACCTAATTGTGATCAACAAGTTTTAGTGTCTAGAATGATACTCCAGTCATCTCGCCACAATTCTAGTGGAAGGGCATCCACACCTTCAGAGGCTGAATCATCGACTTCCCTAGTTCCCCCATATATTCCTATGGGATCAAGTCAACATGTTCCTACTGGCTTCTATAGCCCGCTTGTTCCCATCGGACCCGTGCTTAATAAGCTGCCTCCTGAATGAGAATCCTGATCGACCCTTCGGAATAAGCGCCTTCAATCCTAATGGCCAAATTACTAAGGAATATATGTACGCAGTATGGTATTCTAGAGAACGATGTTAGATTGCCTACTCAAGCTAAATTAGCACCCAATCCTCCAAAAAAATTTACTGCATGCAACTGATACATGTGCTTGAGCGGCGTCGTGCCGCCGTTTAAACGATTCCTATTTGTGGTGCTCCAGGAATTATGGCTTGTGCCTTTCCAAATTCATCCCAATAGCTACGCACTCCTAAGTTCATTATATGCTCTATTTATGATCAGGCTTGGGCGGCCTCTAAGGATAAATGAGGTGATATTCCTTTTACAGTTCAAGAAGCGTCAAGACTGCCCCTCCTTCATAATAGTAGAAACCTGGAGAGGTTTCAAGCTAATCGGAGATCTCCATAACAAACGCTCAGCTTTTAAGAATGAATATTTCTTTGTTATCCCAAGGCTGCCCCTCCTTCACGTTCCTAACTATTTTTACCCTTTTCTATAGTTATCCCAAGGCGAGAAAGCAGCGACGATCTCAAATCGATGCTTGAAACTCTGAAAGCAGTGAGGGCTTTTGAGCATATAATAGAGTTCCTTTTGACGAATGAGAACCTTCGATAGTTCGGCTTGCTTCATCCTAAGAGATTCACCATGGATGAGGACCCTCAACTTCGAGTGGCTCTAGGAGGCACACTCGTTCTTTCGCCGATACCGATAACTTCGACGAGGATGCTCAAGAGGACATGGCCAGTCCATCGAGTGACATTCAGCCCAATGAATTTCTTGAAGCTGACGTGGACTTACCTTTCAAGGAGGACATTATGAGAGACAGGGATGGGACACACAGGATGTCCCCGATTCCTGAGGAGGAAGAGGAGCCGTTTCTAAGGAGAGATCGGAAACAGGTGATGGTGGAAGAAGGAGAGGAAGAAGGTTCAAATGATGATGACAGTGACTTTTACATCTCCGAAGAAAGAGATGAGTCATTTGGCGAGTCGTCAGAGATGAGCCTTAACTCCCCGACTTACCTTTCTTGGATCTGCTATCCAATGAGGCATTGAGTCTCGATCTCCCAGTCCCACCCTCCTCCAGAGCAATCAGTTGTTGAAACTCCACAATCTATTGAAAACCAAGGTGCTACAAATCCAATGGGAGATGAATCGAATTCTGATTTTCTAAGAGATATCTCCATTTATGTGAATAAATTTGGGGATATCTCAATTGGCGAGATGATAGGCGAGATCGGCTCGCAAATCAACATCTCTTCTAGTGCTTTTGTGAGCAAAGGTGGAAAGACTTCAACTCTTAAACCATGCCGATATGTTTGGTAGAGTACATACGGGGTCATTGGTACTACTCACTTCACTTTAAGGACATGTACAGACATTTCTATATTGAATCAACTTTCCTATTCAAAGCATTAACTCCACTTTCCTTTTTGTTTCAGTTCCATAGGTCATGGGCTGTACAACCAACTTTGTCAAAAATTTATCTCCTACAAGGATCAAACTTCAGATCCTTCCCATCACTCTTATCGTGAAATGGACAAGGAGGGAAGGAAGAGAAAGGAGGAGAAGGCCCGCCACTTGGAGAGAGAACGCAAGAGGGGAGATAAGAGAAAGATAGATGATGAAAGTGCTGCCCCCGGCGATGTACACAAGCGCCATAAAGACTCTCATGAATGCCATGAGGATTCATTATCCATTTCTCTCCATCACACCAAAGCTCAGACAGCCGCAATGCAGGAAGTCCTTTCATCTCGAGCCATAAATTCTACAGCTACCCCTGGTTCTTCTAGCTAAAGGGAGAAGTTTGTACTCTTGTCTAGTCCAGCCATGCTCCAACCTACCTACGTGCATTTGTTCTTATAGAGTGTGAATTTTGATGAGAACATCAAGCCTACCAAAAGAGCCACTTCCTTATGCAATCTTGAGAGAGTCGGCGAGGACTTAGAAGTTGGGTTTGATTGGTAGCATCTCATGAAGGCCCTTTTAGACGTAAATCGCATCAATTATCAAGAAATTCTCTCATTCAAAGCTGGAAGTGCAGACTATGATAAAGTGATCAAGGATCGCAATACTGAAATGGCCAAGCTGAAAGCTTAGAGGGATGCAGCCCTAAAGGGAAAGGCTGCCGGCGACAAGTTATTGATCGGGGCGAACCATACTCACGATAGAGCGCTTATCGTGATTAAATATCGGCTCAAGGATGCTCATAGAGAAATCGGCAAACCGATAGAGCAGATCACCGATGCAAAGAACACCATCAAATCCTGGGATCAAACCTTTCCTGGTCAAGCTACCGTCATCATCGAACAGGCCGACGAACTTACCCGACTCAACGAGGAGAACGCACAGTTGGTCAAGGAGAAAGAAGAAGTTCTAAGTGGTAAACTAGCAGAAGATATCGATCATTTGGTCATGCGATCAGAGCTTTCAGAGTTTTGAGCAGAGTATGATAAGGCGATAGGCCAAATGGATGCTAGCGTACTTCACCTCTACAATTGCAATGTGATGAACAGGGGAAGCCTGAAATGGCCTTGTGATGATTATACCCAGACCCTCGCCATGGTCGGGGAGGAAGTGCTGGTAAGATCGGAGCAAGAAAGGGATATGCGCTTTATGGAGAAATTAATAGCTGCCTAAATGAGCTCTGAAGACATATATATTCTAGTAGTTGGTAGTGTAACACCCCACACCTCTTAGTATACCCAAAAGGACACACTAAAAGATGTGGTGCATTGTAGGTATAGCTAAAACTTTACAGAGACTAAGATTTATAAGACAAAATAAATAAAACAACGAAAACATTTAAAACAATCACTTATTTATAAATCAAACTTCATAAAATAAGTCATAACCAAAATAAGTCTCAAAATACCAAATACATATGTCTTATGAAAAACACCATCTCAGTCACAATATCATAGTACATAAATAAAACCATCCCTCTCAACAATACCAATACATCCAAACTAAAAAAAAGAAAATTGGAATAGAAGAAGAAGAATACATGAAGAATCTCCAAGAATGTCACTCCTGGAAAGCTGAAAGTCTACTGCCCTTGTCCCTGTTGGCCTATGGGGGGAAAGGGGAAAATAGAGGAGTGGGCCAGGCTAAAAGTCTGGTGAGTGGAAGTAACTACTAGTATTCTTAAGCAAGGTAAAGATAATAGACTTTGCAAATACTCTAGTATAAAGGGAAATAAAGAAAAAGATAAAGCTGGAATAAAATATGGTTTAACTGTTTGCTTTGCTTAGATGGTTCGATTAGATTGTTTACACTTTTCTTAGATAACTGCTTTTATTAGGCTGAAACCCTAATCCTACTTTAATTAGGCTGAAGTCCTAATTCTACCTTTGATCGGCCTTTTATCTCTACTGTGCCTACTGCGGACTAGATCCATTGGCCCTTACGCAAAAGATGCATACTAGACCCTGTTGGTCCCTACGCAAAAGATACGGACTAGACCCTGTTGGTCCTTACACAAAAGATACGGACTAGACCCTATTGGTCCCTACATAATATACACCTACTACTGCGGACTAGGCCCTGTTAGTCCCTACGCAATATATACCTACTTAGCACTTGGAACTCAATAGTGACTTATCAACCAACACTGAGGCCGCATGCTCGACCACCACTAGGTTCGCGCAATCTTTTGCTCCCTCCCGTTGACCTCTTATTTACCACTGCTCCAGCATAAGCATGCCCTTGCCTTTCATGTGCTATTGTGTGGCCACTTGTGTCTGACTAAATCCCCATGGTTTGAACTTCTATTTATTGACCTCTTATTAACTTAATGTGTGTTTTTAAAATAAGCCTCTATATCTGTAAAGGACTATCCCATTGGGCCTACCGATCTTCTATATCTGTAAAGGAATACCCTGTTGGACCTACAATACCGATTATCTATATCAGTAAAGGACTACCCCGTTGGGCCTACAATATAGATCTTCTATATCAGTAAAGGACTACCCCATTGGGACTACAATATCGATCTTCTATATCTTGCTTATTAACTTAATCCAAGATCTAAGTTTATTAATAAGCTACTTTTGTCATTTCTTCTATTTTCTCTTTCTAGTTATAATTACATGTTATAACTATGCTTGCAAATATCTTAAATTTTCCTATTTCAGTCTATGTCCAATTTGTTACGGTTCTTCTTATTTTACATCCCATTTTCTATAAATTCAGTGTTCTTATATTTTAGTCCATATTATTCTTCTATTTATTCCATTTGCGTAAAAGGGAAATTAAAAAGAAACTGACATTTATAGAAGAAATCCCAATCGTAGAATAGATGTAAATAAAACATAAATAACAACGAATAACTGTAAATACCGTAAATAACTGTAAATAATTGGAAAAGCTATAATTAACAGTAAATAATTGCAAATAACAGAAATAGAATAGCTGAAAGAAAATAGACTGAAAAACAAATCTAAAATTTACTTAAAATAAACTGTAAATAAACTTGCATAAAGGTTATCTCGAAATTGTAGAAAAACTACAACAATTGGAAACCCTATTATTTTAAATTACTTAAAAATCTATAATAATTACTTAAACACTCACCTATGGTCTTTAGCTCTTTCCTTTGGCCTTCCCGGATCCACTTGAAGGGTATAAAATATTTTAATTAAAAAGATCTTCTCCTCTGAAAAATATTCCTTTTAGGGTCCAGCCTCAGGCAATGAACCCAGATGGAGAAAATCTGAATGAGAAAATAGCTAGGTCTAGGGTCTTATTTATAGTGTCACTTGTGGATCTCAGACCATTGAATTTGGAGATTAAATCTGGTGCAACCACCTCATAGGCTCGATAGGAACCGTCGGATGGAAGCACGGATGCAAGAGATGGGGTTAAATTTACAAAATGACGTGTTCGAATCGTCCTGGGAAAAGAATGCATTTTCACGTAGGCGGGTCGACCTTGGTGTCGACCCACCACTTGCTAGGGTCGACCTAGCTATGGTGAGGGTCGACCTTAGGGTCGACCTTCCCTGTATATTTTTTTATTTCTTGTTTCTTGTTTATTCTGTAACTTCTTCATCTTAGCTCGGATTTTGACGTTCTATATATGGAAATTGACCAAAAAATTACCACGGACACAATGGTGCAACTCCCGTGGCTCAATTCTGATAATTTCACAAAGTTATTTTATTATTTAATTAATTCATTAATTAATTATTATAGCTTAAATTTTGGGTTGTTACATTCTCCCCTCCTTAAGGGATTTCGTCCCCGAAATCTTTAAGGATAGAAGAATGAAATAAATGTTTTCATCCAAGTCCTACAACTAACTACTCAACCATCATCCATTACATCCATTGTCCTTAAGTTTTTCTAATGCGATTTATGATACATATGCAACTAGCGTAGTGTCAATGTCCCTAACTAATGCAAAAGATTAGGCGGTCCACTGACTCAGTCGACCTCCTTTTATGCAATCATGTTTGTTCCATGTATACAAATGAATGCAAATTCCCTAATGATAACTGATAGTTCTATATGCATGCTACAATCATCATCCAAATGCAACAATCATATGATAATCATCCATTTACAGCAACTATGGAAAATAAAATAAAATAAAAATGCAAATGCGCACACATCCATATGCATATGCTCTAGTGTCGTAGTTAGGCCAATCCCTAAGAGATAATAGTGCCTAGTGTAAGTATATGCATCCATTGGCATCCACTAGTATCCATCATACATAACATGTTCTGATAACATGTTTACATCAAATCCTACCATCCATAGGTTAAACCCTAAAATCTACCCTCCCTATGGATAATAAAGGAAAGAACCTATTCAAAATTAAAGATGGAAATAGGAAATTCAAAATTGATTATGAAAGAGATGTGGATAAGAGGTATGTAATCTCTCCTAATCAAATAAATCTTCTTCGAAGTCTCTTTAACCATGTTGGTGTGAGGAATGTGGAATATGGATCTTAAGGCTAGACTGATCACTAGAGGGGGGGTGAATAGTGTTTATAAGAAATTACAAAATCTTTTTGAGTTATTGTTGATTTGTACACAAATTTATGCAATATTCAGACACAGATATAATCACAGAATCAAACACAGATGCAGAAATAAAGTAAATGCAGTAAAGGAAAGAACACACCAGATTTTATACTAATTCGGAGTTACCTTACATCCAGTCCCACACAACAAAGTACGGATTTCCTTTCAAAAGAAATTCAACAATTACAACCCTCGATTTCAAGGCCACGAGGTACACCCTCCAAAATCACAATCCTCTGGGTAGAGATACTTGATTTCCAGGCAACAAGTTCACCCAATTGATTTCTCAAGGCTACAATCACACCTTTTCTCACTTGATTGATTTCCCAGGCTACAATCACACCTTTTAGTCTATTGATTACAAAGAAAGCCTATAACTCTGAATAACACTGAGGATCTTGATGAGATAGTGACAGAGAATCAAACAAGAGATGATCTAGTTAGATTCAATGTTGATTTCGGCAGAGTGATGATAGGATTTTGAATAAGAAAATATGGAAGAAGAAGAGAAGTGGAAAACTAGAAAATCTGATATAAAATTCGTTGAAACTAACCCCTATTTATAGAAGAACAACAGCCATGTCTATTCATGAAAGGTTATGGCGAATAGACACTTCTTTTGAAATTCAAATTTTTGGTCCTAACTGACACTATGTCGACATGGGGTACTAGGGCATGTCGACATCCCAAAGCATTTTTTGAAGATTTGATTTTCTTTGAAAATAACCTTTATCTTATATTAAGAACTATTTAAACTTTATAAATATACTTGACTATAGATAAAATACATAGATAAATATAGAGAATAATATATATAAAATTTTACTATAATTTTGTATTTAAATCTAAGTATAAATATATTATAATTAAAAGATAGTTTAAAACAAACGAAGTTTAAAACAAGAGTTTATTAAAAACAAAAACAAATAATATTTTAAGGCTAAAACATCTTTTTGAAAATCATTTGAAAGATAATTTTTAAGGCTAAAACATTTTGAAAAGCAGTTTTGAAAATCATTTTGAAGTAGTTTTGCAAGCTTCTTCCTGCAGAATATCTCATCATATCAGGACTCGAGAACTTGTAAAAAACCAGGATGTTCGTGGGTTTGTAAGCCACTTGTCGTAGGTTTGTAAGTTACTTGTCGTGGGTTTGTAAGCCACTAAAAAGGTAGAAATGGGTTCCATCCCAAGAGAAAAATGGGGTGAAGATTTCAGTGCTATTATGAAGTTTTAACATAATTCTAGACTCAATACTTATCCTGAAATCTTGAACTCTTGATAATCTTGATACTCATGAGTCTTCAATCTTGATATCTTGAATCTCTATACTGTACAGTCTTCATTCTTTGTACATGCATGGTTAAATCATGCATATACGTATATATCTAAACTATAATGTTAGTATTTATATTTTATAATCTTATTCTAAGGTTGTTGTCATCAAAACCATCATCTTAAGGACTAACAATCTCCCCCTTTTTGATGATGACAACCTTTGTTTATAAAATATTACTTCTATCCTAATAACTCCCCCTAAAACTGATAACTCCCCCTTAATCTATGCTTAACTCTTCTATTTTATATTTCTCCCCCTTTGTCATCAACAAAAACAAACTAACTCCAAACTATATAACACTTAGTCTAATATCCTATATGATTATAATGATAGTGTTATCATACATAATCAATACTTACTTGTAAACCTAAAACTTAGTCCTAAACTACTAACATTCATAACCAAGTACCTGTATAATACTTATATATATATAGGAATCATATATAAGAACACACAATATTTATTTATATATATATATATGTTTATATTTACATTTTCGTACAACGTGACAAATATACACATAATGATGAAAAACGAAAAAGAAGAAACTACTAAGTATCTTTGACAATTGGAGATCTATGGATCGAACAATTTGGATAATGGAAACAGAAATTTCCACGTTGTTCAACCAAGTTTCCATCCTTGTCAAAACATACTTCGCCAACGCAAATGACTTTGTCATTGTCTTCCGCATGCTCTTCTTCCATTTGTTCTTCTTCTTCACTTCCTCTTGTTCATGATCTCCTGAAGAGTCCTCGCCAATCAAGATTGGATTAGCATGATTTTCCATTATAAATTTTTGCAAATATCTAAGGATTTTCCCTTGCCTTTCCTGTTCTTTTGCCATTCGGAGTTGCACTATTTGAATTTTAGTCATTAACTGAATTGCATCCTTCAGAGAATTCTCCATTTTTGTCACTCGGGCGAGCGTAGTACGTTGGAATGGACCAGAGGTAGGAGAAGGGAACGAAAAGGTTGATTTTATGTTTGATTTGGAAGAGGAGGCCATTGATAAATTGATTTCAGAAGATAGAACAGAAAGAGAACAAAGGGAATGAAGAAAATTTCGAAAATAAGAAGAATATATAACCAATTATTTGAATTTTGGTGGGAAAAAATTTTAAAATTTAAAAAAAACGTTATATGTCGACATGGGTATAGGGGGGATGTCGACAGGGTTCTAAATATTTTTACTATTTTATTTATTTTGATTTAATTTTTAATTATACTTTGTTATTTATATTTTATATTTCAGTTAATGAACAAATACCTAATTCTCTTCTTAATTTAGTAAATGTAGATTCATTTAAGGGTTTTGTTAAGATATCAGCAATTTGATTTTCAGAATTGATATAGTCGAGAGTAATTACTTCTCTACTTATATTATCTCTGAGAAAATGGTGTCTAATATCAATATGTTTAGTTCGAGCATGTTGAGTAGTATTTTTGGATAAATTTATTGCACTAGTATTATCACAATAAATTGGTGATTTTGAGATATTTAAACCAAAATCTTTTAAAGTTTGTTGCATATATATTACTTGAGAACAAGCCAAAACAGCAGAAATATACTCTATTTCAGTTGTTGATAGAGAAACTGTGTTTTTCTTTTTACTAAACCAGGAAATCAAAGAATGCCCTAAAAAGTGACAAGTTCCACTTGTACTTTTTCGGTCTGATTTACAACCAGCATAATCAGCATCACAGTAAGATATTAAGTCAAAGGAATCATTTTTAGGATAAAATAAGCCATAATCAAAGGTGTGTTTAACATATCTTATAAAACGTTTTACAGCTTTTAAGTGAGTTTCTTTAGGTTGGGATTGATACCTTGCACAGAGACAGACACTATGCATGATATCAGGTCTACTCACAGTGATATAGAGTAGTGATATAATCATTCCTTTATATAATTTTTGATCTACATCTTTCGAGAGATCTTCTTTACTAAGGTACTCATTGGTTGACATGGGAGTGGGTTTTCCACTCGCAGTAGTCAAACCAAATTTACTAACTAGGTCTTTAGCGTATTTTTCTTGACTAATAAAGATACCATTATCTAATTGTTTTATTTATAATCCTAAAAAGAAATTTAATTCACCTATATGACTCATCTCAAACTCTTTTGTCATTATTTCAGAAAATTCTTTATTCATTTCTAAATTAGTTGATCCAAAAATGATATCATCTACGTAGACTTGTACTAGTTGAATATCATTTTTATTTCTTTTAATAAAAAGAGTATTATCTACTTTACCTATTTCAAAATTTGATTGTAACAAGTAAGATCATAGTCTATCATACCAGGCTCTAGGAGCTTGCTTTAGACCATATAGAGCTTTCTTAAGTTTGTAAACATGATTTGGAAATTTATCATTTTCAAAAAGTGGTGGTTGTTCAACAAATACTTCTTCTTTTACAAAACCATTTAAAATGCATTTTTAACATCCATTTGAAATAATCTGAAATTATTATGATTTGCGAAAGCAAGTAGAATCCTAATGGCTTCTAATCTTGCTACGGGTGCAAAGGTTTCATCAAAATCTATTCCTTCTTCTTGACAATAACCTTGAGCGACTAACCGGGCTTTATTTCTAACAACCTCTCCTTGTTCATTCATTTTATTTTTATAAACCCATTTAGTTCCAATTATTGTTTTATTTTCAGGTCTAGGAACAAGTTCCACAAACATCATTTCTAGTGAATTGATTTAATTCTTCTTGCATAGCCAAAATCCATGAATCATAAGTTGATGCTTCTTTTGGATTTTTGGGTTCAATAGTTGATATAAAAGCTACATTACTCATTTGATTTAGTTGGTTTCTAGTTTTAACAACAGATTGCATATCTCCAAGTATATTTTCTATAAGGTGATCTTTTAAAAGTTTAATCCTTTTATTAGGATGATTTAATTCATTATTAGTTTCAGTTGACTCTTGGTTTTGAGTGATTAAATCCTCTTCATCACTTATTTCTTCAAAATTTTTGAAATTTTCATCAAATGAAACATGCATTGTTTCTTCGATGGTATTAGTTCTTAAATTAAATACTCTGTATGCTTTACTTCTATTAGAGTATCCGATAAAGATACCTTTGTCGGATTTAGGATCAAATTTATCTAAGTTATCTTTTGTATTTAAAATAAAACATTTACTTCCAAAAATTCTAAAATAAGATACCTTAGGTTTCTTTGAGTAAATAAGTTCATAAGATGTCTTATCAGTTAAAGATCTAATTAAAATTCTATTTAAAATATAACAGGCGGTAGCAACTGCTTCTGCCCAAAAGTACTTTGGTAAACTACTATCAAAAAGCATAGTTCTCGCACACTCTTGAATCGTCCTATTTTTACGTTCTACTACTCCGTTTTGTTGTGGAGTTCTTGGAAATGAAAAATTGTGAATTATTCCATTTTTATTGCAGAATTCTTCAAACTTTTCATTTTCAAATTCACCACCGTGATCACTACGAATGGTTATAATTTTTTGAAAAAGTTGATTTTGAACCCTTTTTGAAAAATTCTTAAAATATTCAAAAGTATCACTTTTATGTTTTAAAAATATCATCCATGTAAATCTAGAATAATCATCTACAATTACAAAAACATATTTACCTATTATTTATTGATAGAATTTGAGATGGACCAAATAGATCAATATGAAGTAATTCAAGAGGTTTTGAAGTAGAAATTATATTTTTTTAATTTAAAAGAGCTTTTTCTAAGTTTTCCTAGTTGACATGCATCACATAGACAATCTACTTTAAAATTCATTTTAGGGAGGCCTCTTACTAGATCATGTTTTGACAGTCTAGATAAGAGTTTAAAATTCAAATGCCAAAATCTCTAATGCCAAATCCAAGGGTCACTTGCATTTGCTAAAAGACACAAGTTATCATTTGAAATTTTCATACTAAGAATATAAATATTCTTTTTCCTAATTCCCTCAAATATTATGGTTGAATTATTATCTTCAATGTGACACTTATCTTTTTCAAATTTAATTTTATATCCTTTATCACATAGTTGACTTATACTTAGCAGATTGTGTTTCAGATTCTTAACTAGCAAAACATTAGTAATAATAGGAGTTTCAGAGTTACCGACTTTGCCGATACCGATCACATAACCTTTTGAATTGTCTCCAAAGTTAACCAGTCCTCCGTCTTTGTATATTATATCATTCAGCATATTTGGATTCCCAGTCATGTGTCTAGAACATCCACTATCAAGTATCCATTTGTTCTTTTTGATCTGCACAATTTGTTGGTTCTGGATTAATTCCTCAACTCCCATAAAGCATGATTCCTGCACATCAAACAATCTTAGTAGACAACTTGTATTTGAATATTGATTATATGCAGACTCAAGAGACAATGATGATCTGAATATTTCTAAACATGCATTAACAAATTTCTTAAATATAGCCATTTTTTTAAAAAAAAAAACTTTTTCAAAAATCAGATTATGAAACTTTTGAAAACCTTGCTCTGATACCAAATGTGAGGAATGTGGAATATGGATCTTAAGGCTAGACTGAACACTAGGGGGGTGAATAGTGTTTATAAGAAATTACTAAATCTTTTTGAGTTATTATTGATTTGTACACAAATGTATGCAATATTCAGACACAGATATAATCACAGAATCAAACACAGATGCAGAAATAAAGTAAATGCAGTAAAGAAAAGAACACATCGGATTTTATACTGGTTCAGAGTTACCCTACATCCAGTCCCGCACAACTAAGTACGGATTTCCTTTCAAAAGCAATTCAATAATTACAACCCTCGATTTCAAGGCCACGAGGTACACCCTCTAGAATCACAATCCTCTGGGTAGAGATACTTGATTTCCGGGCAACAAGTTCACCCAATTGATTTCTCAAGGCTACAATCACACCTTTTCTCACTTGATTGATTTCCAAGGCTACAATCACACCTTTTACTCTATTGATTACAAAGAAAGCCTATAACTCTGAGGATCTTGATGAGATAGTGACAAAGAATTAAACCAGAGATGATCTAGTTAGATTCAATGTTGATTTCGGCAGAGTGATGATAGGATTTTGAATAAGAAAATGTGGAAGAAGAAGAGAAGTGAAAAACCAAAAAATATAATATGAAATTCATTGAAACTAACCCCTATTTATTGAAGACAACAGCCATGTCTATTCATGAAAGGTTATGGCGAATAGACACTTCTTTTGAAATTCAAATTTTTGGTCCTAACTGACACTATGCCGACATGGGGTACTAGGGCATGTCGACATCCCAAAGCATTTTTTGTAGATTTGATTTTCTTTGAAAATAACCTTTATCTTATATTAAGAACTATTTAAACTTAATAAATATACTTGACTATAGATAAAATACATAGATAAATATAGAGAATAATATATATATAATTTTATATTTAAATCTAAGTATAAATATATTATAATTAAAAGATAGTTTAAAACAAACGAAGTTTAAAACAAGAGTTTATTGAAAACAAAAACAAAGAATATTTTAAGGCTAAAACATCTTTTTGAAAATCATTTGAAAAGATAATTTTTAAGGCTAACACATTTTGAAAAGCAGTTTTGAAAATCATTTTGAAGTAGTTTTGCAAGCTTCTTCCTGCAGAATATCTCATCATATCAGGACTCGAGAACTTGTACAAAACCAGGATGTTCGTGGGTTTGTAAGCCACTTGTCATAGGTTTGTAAGCTACTTGTCGTGGGTTTGTAAGCCACTAAAAAGGTAGAAATGGGTTCCATCCCAAGAGAAAAATGGAGTGAAGATTTTTATGAAGTTTTAACATAATTCTAGACTCAGTACTTATCTTGAAATTTTGAACTCTTGATAATCTTGATACTCATGAGTCTTCAATCTTGATATCTTGAATCTTTATACTGTACAGTCTTCATTCTTTGTACATGCATGGTTAAATCCTGCATATACATATATACCTAAACTATAATGTTAGTATTTATATTTTATAATTATATTCTAAGGTTGTTGTCATCAAAACCATCATCTCAAGGACTAACAGTTGGGACCAAGTAGAAATCTCTCTGCGGACTCTAACCAATACGGAAGCGACTTGCACTGTCTTCCATAACGAGCTTCGAAAGGTGCCATTCCAATACTAGCTTGAAACTATTATTATATACGAATTCTACTAAAGGAAGATGCTCCTTCCAAGTTCCTCCAAAATAAAGAATACACATCCTCAACCATGTGTGTCTTACTATCACCATACTATTCTCCTATAGTCTTCACACATGAAGCAACAATCCTAGGTTCTCACTAGTGTCTTATACACTTTACGGAAACTTCTATTATTACTTCTAAAAGTAATCACTGCTATCTCCTATATAGCTTTACACTTTTTCCATCACACCTAGGAAATGATTCCTACCTACTCCACATTTAAAAGTTTGGTTTGGTATTTATTATTTCAAAAACTAAAGCTTCTAAATTTTTAAAACATCAAATCCCAAAAATTTTGCTTTTAAAAGTGTTATTTTCAAATTTCAATTAAATTCAAAGGTGCTTGGTTACCTAACTTTTTATCTTTCTAGACTTGCATTCTTACAGCTTTCTATAAAAAATGGGATTTTTAAATTTAACTATTACTAAGTTTTTCGCTTCCAAAAACTTATTTACTTTTTCACCAAACCATTTTTCTTTCAAAATATCTTTAAAATGTCCTTACGTGTTTTCAAAACATTTTCTTTTCATAGATTTTTAATTTTGCAAAAACTGGAGTAGATAAGAACAATTATTTTATTAAAAACTCCTTAACTTTCCAATTACTTAACCTTGGAGGAGTTCCTAACTACAAACCGGGACTTTCTACAAAGGCCCTTTATAATATCTCTCCTAACCAACTCTGTCTCTATTTGTTACACTTCTTATTACACCTAATGGTTTTATACCTTAATATATTGGAACTACTTTCTTAAGAAACTATTAACGCTAAAATCTTCTATGAATCCTTTAAAAGAGAACTTCATGTTTATGTGAAATTACAAGGAACTTATTTTATATTTTTCGAAATAGGCTATACAAAATATGGTGCTTCCCATACCATGTATATCTCTTTCATGTATTCCTTATAACTTGCACAAAACGTCTTTATTTGTGATTTGGTTTCATAGAAAATTTTATCATTATTCATTTCATTTCAATAGATTGAAGTATGTTTAATCTATATTCTCTTACAATAGACAATTTTTATGAAATTTATTAATTTCCTAATATTTAACTTACGCTTTTCTTTTCAGGAAAACTCATTTTCAAAACTGTTTTAATATATCCTTAACTATAAAACATTTCCTGATTAATAATAAGTGCACTTACAAACCACTTTTTATTATACTTAGAAATAATTTTCAAAATACATTTTTATTTGGGTCAAAACAGATGTTGCATAAAACACCGTTACTACAACCCAAAAATACTAATGTATGGATTTAATTAAAATAAATACTAATAAATCTCTCATACTACGTAAAAACATTTCTCTTGGGAGTCACCTACTACAACAATAGTGTTATAGTCTATGCTCCCCTTATTTTTCACGAAAACATCTATTACAACCATAAATGATGTAACCTATGTTTTCGATACTTAACACACTCTGGGTTTTTATATTTAAAATCTTTGTTTATTTTCAAAGAAACCAGCGAGCCATATACGCTCTATAATTCTAAAAGAATTTCACCATATAAAAACCAATTTAAATTTCATACCCTTTTTTTTCAAAAACCAAATATTTACTTTCTTAAAAATATTGACAATTATACTTTTCAATTCTAGTAATTTCATTTTAATGGGCTAAACCTAAAGTGGATTCTCTTCTTAATATCCTAGGAATACCCTTCCTAAACCTTGGAAACTTCATTTCCTTACTAAAGTCTTTTGTTCCTATTCCTCTTTTATGCTTATATTTATTCCAAGGCACTACCGCTAATTCCACTTATCTGAAACAATTATAATTTTTGCAATTATCTACACATGGGCTTTCTAACCGAATCTATTGTACATCTCCAATATTTTCCTACCACTCTTTGGATTTCCACAATCCGAACCTAAATGAATGAAACCATTTCTCAAACTCTTTTTATGTGTTGACCTTCTTTATGCCCCAAGAAACACACTTCCTTAAGCCAAAAGTGCCACTTCAAGAATTTTGTCTTCCACTGATGAATGCAAAGTGTACAAAGAACCTCCTCTAGATGAATAGCATGCTCTTCCATACTCTTGGAAAACACCAAAATGTCATCCACGAATACTACTACGAACTTATTTAGGACATCTCGAAAAAAAAACATGGCTCATCAAATCTACAAAATATGCTAGGGCATTGGTTAGCCCAAATGGCATAACCAACCACTCAAAGAATCTGTCGGGTTTTCTGAATGCTGCCTTATCGATGCTATCATCAGCGACTCCAAGCTGATGAAATCCAGTAGCTAAATCAAGTTGAGAAAATACTAAAGAGCCAACCAACTGATCGAAAAGATCATCTATCCTAGGAAGTGGATAACGGTTCTTCTTCGTGAGCTTATTCAACTCTCTATTGTCTACGCAAAGTCGAAGGGAACCATCCACCTTTGTAGCAAAGACGAATGGCGCTCCCCACTCAGATATACTCCTTTCAATGAAGCCTTTCTCCAATAGCTCACGAATCTGCTTGCTTAACTCTTTCCTCTCCCTAGCTGCCATGTGTCTCATGGGTAATGCTACTGGCTTAGCATCGTCATTCAAATAGATTTTGAAGTCGAACTCTCTCTTAGGGGGTAGTCCCCTAACCTCCTCAAAGACGTCCGGGAAATCTCTGATGACCGAAGCTGGATCTCAGACCATTGGATTTGAAGATTAAATCTGGTGCAACCACGTCATAGGCTCGATAGGAACCGTCGGATGGAAGCACGGACGCACGAGATGGAGTTAAATTTACAAAATAACGTGTTCGAAATGTCCTGGGAAAAGAATGCATTTTCACGTAGGCGGGTCGACCTTGGTGTCGACCCACCACTTGCTAGGGTCGACCTCCCCTACATTTTTTTTATTTCTTGTTTTTTGTTTATTCCGTAACTTCTTCGTCTTAGCTCGGATTTTAACGTTCTATATATGGAAATTGACCAGAAAATTACCACGGACACAATGGTGCAACTCCCATGGCTCAATTCGGATAATTCAACAAAGTTATTTTATTATTTAATTAATTCGTTAATTAATTACTATAGCTTAAATTTTGGGTTGTTACAGATAAACAGATTCTTCGAGAAGAGAGGGAGAAGGATGCCACTGTTGTCATTTCCAAGGCACTTACTGGCCTAAGCTCTTCGGGTTAGCACAAAACATTTGTTACTACTTCCCAAGAGCAAACAACAATCATTCCAGCATCCACAACTATTGTTTCCGAAGATGCTCATGTCCATTTATCTTCTGAAGCCTTACGTGAGCTACACCTTTCTCCAGCTATCGTGCAACCCTTCTAGATAGGGACTGGCGGAGGAGACTTCAAAGTTGTAGCTTGTGACTAAACTCAAACTCCTGGATAGGTATTTTTCTTGTTTCTCTAATGTTCCAGGCACTTCGATTCACTCCAAAATCTTTTACTAAACTATACAACTGTGTTTCTGAAATTGTAGGTCAGCCAACTCTTCCTTCACTACCCCCGACTACTTAGAGCTTAGGAGCGACTGCACTCTTCACTTCTTCCACCACCACCTCTGCAGTTGCCTCTGGCATGATTCCTGTCTTCTGCTCCGGGCCTAGACCTGATTCTGAGCCAGATAGTAGTACTGTAAAATCTGGAGGACGTCTCTGTATCTATGGATGAAGAGGTAGCAGTTACTGGTGAGTCGGTGCTAACAGACAAGACAACGATGGCGGAGAGGCTGGAAAAGGAAGAGAAAGGGCTTCAATTGAAGAAGGAAAAGGAGTAGGCAAAGTGTAAGAGTCCGACCACTATCAAGCTACAGATGTCAAAGGACGGAAGCGTGGCTATCGAAGGATTTGAGGGGTTTGGCCACGCTATAGGAGGAGAGAAACTAGTAAGCATAGCAAAAGAAGATCCCGATCCACCCAAGCAAAGGCATCAAAGGCGGGAAGGAGTGATGGTGAGCTCAACCGGTGGTGGAATGGAGTTCCGGTGGCCTTTTTGTATGTGTCTTTTGTGTTGTTTGAGTTTGTACAAGTATAGAGTCTGTACAGATACATAATCTGTACTTGGTATTTCTTTCTTTTGGCGTTGCGTCGGTAAAGTCTGTATTTTTCTTTTGTTGTGTCCAAACAAGCCAATATTGTGCAGGTATGGCTCTCGCTGTTTGAATTGTACAAAGAATGATACTCGCAATGAAAAGATTAGTGTTTCTATGGTAATCTTTCCTGTGTACTTTTCCTGTACTTTACGTACTGTGCCGATTTATATACTGCTGTGTGTGTACATCATACAATTGCCTGTCTTGCAATTTCCATATGATATACTATTGTACTATGTAAGGTGTGTATTTACCACTACTATGTGCATGTAAATAGTGTGAGTAATGTCTTGTTTATTTACCACAACTCTATGCATGCAAACTGTGATTTTGTAGTGATTTTTGTATACTACTTTGCTTAGTTCTATTGTGGTTGCCAAAATTCTATGTTCGGCATAGCATACTGTGGTGTGATTTGTTTCATTTTGACCAAGTGTTATTGTATGCCCCCCAATCCACAGTGCTGGTTACTCCGAATGGTTGACCTAAACACTTGATAAGAGATCGGGTACTTTGGGCGACGCTCTGGTTGTCCACAGTCCGAGTTGTTCGATAGCTCATGTCTTTGGGAACTTGTAGTTTGGATGCTCGATTTCAAGCATTTTACACTTCGATCATGGTCGAGTTTCTCGAAATTTGGTATTGAGGTCCCATCTGCGTGCCAGTTTCTACCTCCGAAAACCCAAAAACAGCTCCATCCCTTAGGTTTTCCTGCGATGTCGCCTATCTCCGAGCAATGTCGAGTTTCGGCATGGGTGTGTTGATTTCCCAACCAGCTTGGTGATTTTAGATTTACTAGCGTGGTCGGGGCAACGCCAATACTTAAAGGAAAGAGATTGGATTTTACCATCGACCCTGTAGTTGAGAATCTTCGTGGCGCTATCGGGCCAGGATTGGTCACTTGGAAGGCACGGATTGATTTCTTCCAATCCTTCAGTGGATATATTTTTCGACATGGCCGAAGTGACTCCGATACTCAGAAGATTCTGACAAACTGTCGATGTTACTAGAGTAACGTAGATAACCTGGATACAATGGGGTTTCCCAGAATTGTCGGGCCAATGCTGGTACTTAGAGATTTGGAATCGATTTTTCCGTCGATCTGACAGTTCTGGAGTCAATACCTCTTATCTAGAGAGTAAGAAGCACTTTTTCAATTATGTATGTGTATCGCTTTCAAGAATGCAGTTCCACTAGTTCATGGAGTGATACACAACCTATTGAATGGAGTATGCGTGTGTTGCAAGCTTGAACGTGGCTCCATTGGTTCAAGCATCTTTATGCAAGCTTATATTGTGGCATACAAGAGGAGTGCTTAATTAGAAGCAATTCCATTGATCCAAGAAGTGGTGCGAGGCTTATGGGATGCCGTAAGGAGTTTTGGCATACTTGAACATGGTACCATAGATTCAAGTAGCGATGTGTGGATTATGGGATGCGCACAAGAAGAATGATAAGTTCCCTGATGCCGCCGGAGCGACAACAAGTCTTCTTGAGAAAATATGACCCTTCCCGATGCTGTCAGAGCAACACCGGTTCTTAGAAGGTAGGGATCGATTTTCCTCATCGATCCGACAGTTTGAGTTGATTTTACCATGGACTCGACGGTTTACTTACAGGAATGCAATTCCATTGGTTCAAGAAGCAAAACTTTACTGATAAGATAAAGGCAAAGGCCAGTCCTGCCTATATGCAGTGTCCCTAGCGTCCCCTGGGTGGCTTATTTGCAAAAAGAGGAAATAAATAGATAAGTATAAGATAAAATAGTTTCATAGCTAGTCGCTGTTCCAAGCATGAGGAATCAAAATTCCATCAACTGTTATCAGCTTAAATGTTCCATCTCCAACTTTCTGGCCGATTATGTGGAGTCCTTCCCAGTTCGCACCAAGTGCTCTCATACCCAGGAAGAATTGTTTCAGGAAGAGATCTCCCACTTCGAAGGTGTGGTTACGAACCTAGGTGTTGAAGTGTTGTGCTACTCTTTTCTGATGAGTAGCAGTCCTTAGTTCAGCCTCCTTCCACTTCTCATCAATCTGGTCAAGCAACTCGAGCAGAAGCTGGTCGTTTTCTCTTTGATTGAAGTGTCACCTCCGATGAGAAGGGGACTTCTAGTTGCACTGGGATCATTGCTTTTGAACCATATGCCAAGGCAAATAGTGATGTCAGGTCGCAGATTTATGTGTTGTTCTGTAAGCCCATAGTGTAAGTGGAAGCTCTTCAACCCAATTTCCTTTAGCTTTCACTAGCCACTTCTTGATGGTGGATTTGATGATTTAGTTCACTTCTTCCACTTGCCAGTTTGCCTGTGGGTGCGCTACCATGGAAAATCTCTTCTCGCTCCGATAACGCTCGCAGAAGTCCTTGAATTTAGCACTCTCGAACCGAGTTCCATTGTCCATGATGATTTTTTAGAGTACCCCAAGTTAATCACTTTTTTAGTGGTAATGGTGGCAAGCGGTTCCACTTCAGCCTATTTGGTAAAGTAATCAACTGCAACGATAGCATATTTGGCTCCTCCTTTGGCTATAATAACACGTCGGTTAGATCGATTCCATAAATTGCAAACGTCCCAGGGCTGACCTTTTGCGTATGTTCAAAGGATGGGGTTCTCGGGATTTTTGAAAATCTCTGGCATCGATCATAATGTTTGGCATAGTCTGCTGCATCTTGGTTGATTGTAGGCCAGAAATATTCATAACATAGAACCTTCTTTGCCAGTGTCTGCCCCTAGTATGGTTGCCGCAGCCGCCTTCATAGACTTCCATCAAAATCTTCTTGGCTTCGTCTCTAGTTACACACCTAAGTATAGAGAGGAAAAACCACTCCTGTATAACACTCCTTCTTGTAACACGAATCGCGGTGCCTTTCGAAGGAGCTTCATTCGTTCATTCTGGTTTATAGGGAGTATCCCCCCGAGTAGGTAGTCCTTGATTGGCATCATCCACGATTCTCTCTCTTTGATGGTCTCCAGAACCCAGTCAACATCCATCTGGTCTATACTGGGAGCTATCAACACTTCCACTGGAACTAATCCCATGGCATGTGCATCTACAAGCTGGCTAATTTGGCTAAGTAGTCGGCCTTCATATTTTGCTCTTTGGGAATATGGGCTATAGTGTAGTGTTCTATGTCGTTGAATAGTTCCAATGCTTTTGATAAGTCGGGAGCGAGATTTGCCCCTTTAGCTTGATATTCTCTCTTTACCTAACAAACGACTAGTTGAGAGTCGATGTAGATATGCATAGCTTTTATTCCCAGTCCCTTTACAATTTTCAATCCTTTTATCAATGCCTCCTACTTCACCTCATTCTTAGTAGCGGGGAACTCCAATCTTAAGGCATAGCGGATCGATCGTCCTTCAGGAGTCTCAAGCATAATTCACGCTTCTAAGAAAAATTCGTTTGATGCACCATCGACAAGCATCTTTCATTGTAATACCACTTCCATTATCTCCAGTGAAGTGTTTCCTGATGTAATAGATGGGCTGTTGAATTTTGGCTTCCTCATGTACAAGCACTACACTTATAGCATGAGGGGACAGTGCCAAGTAGTCGAACAAGTCTTCTCCTTCCATCGGCATGGATAGGACCGATGGAGTCTCCATGTGCCATAGTAGTTCTTCGAAAGCCGTCTAACAATCCTGATTCCACTCAAAGTTCTTCTTACCTTTCTTCAGTATGTCGAAGAATGGAATACACTTATCTATCACTTTAGAATGAATCGACTTAATGCTGCAATCTTCCCATTCAAGCTCGGCAATTCCTTCTTTGTTGAGGGAGCTATGACATTCTGTAGGGCAGCTGTTTGCTCTGGATTAGCTTCGATACCCCTAGCATTTACAATAAATCCAAGGAATATTCTAAAAGTTACACCGAAAGAACACTTCAATGGATTCGGTTTCATCCCATATTTCTGAAGGATTTCAAACATCTTTGAGAGATCGTCCAAATGATTTCTAGATACTCGTACTTTTGTGAGCATACCATCTACATATACTTCCATTTTTTGTTCGATTTGATTTTTAAACATTGTGTTTACCAGTCTCTAGTATGTAGCTCCAGTGTTCTTCAGACTGAAGGGCATTACCCGATAATAGTACAATCCCAAGTCAGTAACGAAAAAGTGTTCTCTTGATCGAGTTTGTTCATCATGATTTGGTTGTATCCTAACTAGGCATCCGTAAAAGAGAGTAGTTCATCCCCCGTGGTTCCATCGACAAGCTGATCGATCCTGGGTAATGGGAAGCTATCTTTTGGGTAAGCTTTGTTCAGATTCAAGTAGTCGACACAAGTTCGCCTCTTCCCATTCGACTTCTGGACTAGCACAAGGTTTGATACCCACTCTGGATAGGTCGCATCAACGGATAAAGACGTTAGTTAACAGCTTATCCACGTTTTCCTTCAGTGCAACGGACCGCTTCGGACCTAGAATGCATCTCTTTTTCCTTATCGGGAGTGAACTTAGGATCAATATTGAGTGCATGACATGCTAACTCCAATGATATCTCGCACATATCAGAATGCATCCAAGCAAACATGTCCAGATTGGCGTGAAGAAATTCAACCAATTCCTATTGCATTTTGATTCTAAGCTATGATCCTATCTTTAAGACTCGAGTTGGGTCATCCATATCCATAGGGATAGGCATCGTTAACACCATCGGTGTTGTCTGCTCCTCCCCAGAACTCTTCTTCATAGGGTCCAAAGCCTTGTTAAAGTGGTTATGGTCCCTGAGCCAAGGGCGGTTCTGTAATTGCTCTCACGAATGTGGAGAGATTTCCCCATGTTCTCACCTTTCTCTCAACACTTAGATTCTAGTAGTTCAACGACGTAGCATTCTCTTGTAGTTCTTTGGTCTCCCCATACTACTCCAACCTCATTCTCCATTGGAAACTTCATGCTAAGGGCACTAGGGGGCCAAAGCTATTTTGAAATCAGCAAGTGCTGGTCGACCCAAGAAGCATTGTAAACTGACATTTCATTGACTATTATGAAGGTTTGGATACGGACCACCTTTCGTTCTCCTTCTCTGAGCTCTATAGGTAAGTCAACCATCCTGACTGACAACCTCGGTTCTCCTACAAAGCCCTGGATCTTAGTTTGGCATGCAGTCACATCTTTATTGCTTATCTTCGTTTGATCGAACGCATGTCGAAACAAGATGTTGATTAAGCTCCCACTATCAACCAATACTCGATGCACAATCTGATTCCAATGGTCACTACCATCGGGTCGAGATGGCGCCTCTATGCCTTTAGTATCCCGATTCTGAAATACAATATCATCAATCATTGTCCTATGATGTTTTTCCAAAATTCCATCCTCAATTGCATAACAAGTTTCCTTAGGAGCATGCTTCAGTGAACTAGCATATCGCTCCATCTCGCCCCAACTCTTCTGTGCTGGGTGAGGTCCTCTAGAAATGGTATCGATAACGAGTCTATGTTCCTTCCATTTGGGCCCTTCTCTGCTGGGTCCAGGTTGGTTTTCTTGAGTACTCGGAAGCTGGGGTCCAATAGGTTGGTCGGAGCTTCGTAATTTAATCACATACTGCTGGAGCCTGTTGTTTCGTATCAATTCCTCAATCGTGTATTTCAGGTGTCGGCACTCATTCGTGTTGTGCCCATGCGTTTTGTGGAAGCAACGGAACTTCCCTAATTTCTTTTGTCATTAAGATTCTTCCTTGTTGGGAGGCTTGTTGTATCGCTCAGTTCCTTGAGTTGCAAGGTAGATGTTCTCCTAGCTATCATTCAATGGCGTATACTCCTCGGGTCTCAGGTTCTTAATCTGCTTTCCTTTCCCGTCACGCCTGCTATTTTCTAGTTCTTCCTTTTCTAATTTCCATCTTTCCTTGCATTTTCTGTCGTGGCTCCAGAATTGTTTCCATCCTGGTTGACCGCTATATTGCTTTGAACCACCTCCTTCGGTTGCACTTTGGCGGCCTTATCGTCCAATGTGTCTACCACTTGCAATCTCATATAATGTCTCGCCTGTTGGTTAAACTCCTTCATGATGGTTGGTTGTTTCATCTTAATGCATCTTCCAAATTCTATGTGCGGATGAATAGCTCGGACCAAATCCATGAATACCATATCTTTGTTAGGATTGCTCACTTCAGTAACTGTAGTATTAAACCAGTTCATAAAGGTTTTTGGTGAATCATTTGGTCCTTGGAAAAAGCCAGATAGAGACAGCACATCTTTTGGCTGTGCCATGTGAAGTTTGAGTTGTTCTAAGAATTTCCTTGCCAACTCGTCAAAGGTATAAATGGATCTTTATGGGAGTTTGGTAAACCACATAGAAGAAACACCTTCCAAGAATATAGGGAAACATCTGCAGCAGACAATATCCGTTGCCCTAGCTCCGTCCATATGCCAACTATACTTGTACAAGTGCTGCTTGGGGTTTGTCGTCCCATTGTAAGATGGCATAATGGGCATAGTAAACTTGTTAGGGTATTCTCCCCTTAGAATGATTTTAGTAATTTGAGTTTGGCTTGGTGTAGAACTTCAATTGTCGTCTTTCCTGCCTTTACTTTCTTCCATCAAGCATTTTACCATGTACGCAATGTATGCCTCACCAGTCCAGTAGTCCACAGGTTGACTATCAAGGGCTACGCCATGCGTTTGGCTCTGTAAACGGCCTACGTTTGCCAACTGAAGCATAAGTTCTCCAGGAGAACCACTCCTGCAGAATTCCATTGGCGAACGGTTGGCCTTATAGCAGCAATTTGAACTTCCTTTTTGGCATTTTGCCCACCTAAGTCAGCATTCAATTCCAGTCCTTTAACATCAAGTTGCATGTCATGTTCAGAATCAGAGAGAAGCATTGCAATATTCCCTTGTGGAGCCTTCACTCTAAGGTTATAATTTGCAGTAGGTTGTCCTCTAGCAGGAGGTTACTTCCATTACCTTTAATAACAATTCCAATAGCTCCACCAACTATCTCTTCTTGCTTTTGCTCGTCGTCCCTCCTATTCAAGCCTGAGATGGAGGAATCCTCATGTTCTATAGGCGTAGCAGTTTCTGGCCTAGTCCCTTGGGGCAGTTGGTGGTTGTAATGCTAGCAAAACATCAATCTTGTCCATAAAAGCCTTTTGACTATCAGCCATCTTATGGTTAAGTTGATCAACCATCTGGTTAAGCTCTCATCTGATTATAACCTCCTGTTGAGCAAAAGCATCTAATGCTAGATTTCAAACATTAACCTCTATTCGATGATTGTTAGCATTATTTACTTCAATTTGTGGGGGGGTTGCATCATCACCACCGACTGTTGCTTCTGTGGATCTTCTAGAAGTGGTTTTCAGTTTTCTGGGTGTCGTTGATCCCCGATGGCAAGCCTATGAATCTTCGAAGCAAATTTCCTGGATCTAACTGATAGACCTCTTCTAACCTAAAATATTACGATGGATCTAAGCCTGGGTTCAGATTCTCTCAGTGAAAATGCCAAAATTTTAATCCAAAAAAAGGATCAACACCCGATATGAGTATGTGAAAACACTAGCCCCATTAGAATATGGCAAAGATCATAGAGAATGGCAGTAAAGTAAAAGAAATAAGAGAGAGACACAGAGATCTTTATAGTGGTTTGACTGTTAACTATGCTTACATCCACTTAATAGTTGCTTGATTTGGTTTGTATAAGATTACAAAGTGTTTGAGAGAGAAAGAGTCACTAGTGCAAGGGCTAGACAAGTTCTAAGTCCTAGAAATGTTCATAGTAGCTTCCTTGGTAACTATGGTGTAGAGGAAAGGGTCGAAGAAGAGATAGAGTTCTTGCATAATGGTAGCAGAATCCAGATCCTTTCTTGGTTGTCTATGGTTTGTATTTATAGGGTCAGCGGTCATATTGGATCAGAAGCCCACTGTTAGAGAGGTCTAGTCTTCAGTCCAAGGTAGTGTGGAAAGAATGGAAGCACTACGAGTTAACATGACAACTCGGTATCAAGTTATCCCCCTACTAGGAAACTCGGTGCTTCCTCTTAAACCATGCTTCTGACTTCATTTTGTAGTTCCCCTTGTGTTTCCGTAGCTTGTTGACTTATTTTGATGATCATTCTTTCATAATCTGGCTTATTCTATAATTCACTAGAGCTTGCTCTTTACTTCTTGAGATAGGCTATCTGGAACTTTATGAAATCGCTTGGGAGATCTTATAATAGATAGAGAATGGGTTAGGGAAAGTTGAAGCTCCCCACTATAGAGCACCAAAACTCGATATCGAGTTATGTCCATAACTCAGTGCCGAGTTATGGCCATAACTAGGTGCTCAGTTATGGACTTACCTCCTTGATGGGCCAAATTTCCTTGACCTATTTCACTTGCCTATGCAAGCCTACCTTCCAAGTTTCATATCATTCTATCTTCGTTTCGGTGTTCTATCTTCCATAGACTTCTGCTTGGTTAAAAACCCAGTTAAAACTTAATATGGAATGAGAAATGTGATTCCTGTTCCAAATGTAATTTTCTTATAGAAAATTGTTATATTTTATTATGAATATTGACTGAAAATAGATATAATTTTATTTTACTATGGATATTGTGTATATTCCTTATGAAATAAGTCTATTATTATAGTTGTACTTATTTTATAATAGCAGTGATGCGGTAGCTATAGAAAACACATAAGTATCTGGGATTATGGATTGAGAAATAATTCTTTAAACGTACGGTTATGAATCATAGTGACTTGTATATCAAGCGATTAAGGGAAAAACATAAATTTAGTCGGAGTGACAAAAGAGTTGGTGAACTCTTTGGATTGATACATATAGATGTATGTAGTTCAAAGTCCAATGATACTAAAACGTATCCACTTACTTTATTAAATTCTCAAATGGATTATCACAGAAATGAACCTGTGTATTTGATACATAAGTAATGTGTTTATAACAAGTTCAATAAATATAAAAGGAAGTAGAAAACATAACATGCAAAGGAAATAAAGGAATTCGATTTGATCGAATAAGTAAGTGTATTGGAAAATGTTCCAAAATTACCTAAAAAAATGAGATTCAATCTCGAAATTACTCCTTCATATGGGATATGATACGTAGTGAAGTATCGATAAGGAGTACTCAGACTTTGTTGGACGAAGTATGATGGATGATGAGCAAAGCTGAGTTAATTGCTTTCTTTATGGATGTGTATTTAGGGGTAAGTACATAATGCTAAATTTAGTTTCATGTAAAACTAGCTTACAAGATCGTATAAGATCAGAGTTGATAAGAAACCCTTACATAACCTAGTTAAGGAACTGACAGGTTGTGTGAGTCGAGAGGTTGCACGTATAACCTGCTCGTAATGGATCTTGTTTGAACCACCCTGAAGGAGTTCGGGACCAATCCACATTGACTGAAAAGTTTATGTTATGAACATAAGTATTGTAAACTCAAAATTAAGTTAGCATTATATAGAAAGGATCGTTGGTAGTAAAATGGATTTGCATATGATCCAAAGATAAAATTGATTACATAAGATGAAATAAAATTAACTAAGATAGAATAGACACAACTCATTAGAATGTCTAATAAGAACACTTGACATTAAAGAGATACTATGAGTTTCGTATCAATGTTGAGAAAAGAATTTCCTATGTTGTGAATAAGCCACATGATGCCCAAATCCGGAATGGATTCCAAGTACATAATCAAATATGATTTTGATGGTTGTACCCAAAAGATATGATCCATCAGCCCTAAATGTGTCTTCGAGAAGAAGACTAATGCAGTAAGCAACGTTGATAAGAATAACATCGTAAATTTCAATTATTAAAATTAACATAACAGATTTGTTATTCAACGTGCTAAAGTTAATTTAGATTTTACTTGCAAAATTATAACCGGATATGATTTTGAGTTTTGTACATATATGTTGAAACAGAAATTCTAAATTATAACTTGGAATAGACTGCTTGCACATTACAACCAAAGTGTCTCGAAGTTAGTAAGAGTGATAACTGAGTTTGTGGGTATTAGATAGGATCCACGAACTAATACGATAATAGCATTCGACAAGCATCTGAATTGAGGGAATATTTTGACAAAGAAACCAAATAGTTTAAATTTTAGTCAAAATGCAGTGGAGCGTGCATCTGTAAGAAAGAATATTAGGAGGTACTAAAATATTTTTGAACTATAAATAAAAACAAACTACTAATTCTTAGTGATGAACTCGTGTTAAAATCAGTCTTAGTTTGACTGTTTAATTCTCACTATTGGATTTGACAATGACATCTTTTATAATCAGTATAAAAAGATGTTGAGATAGTCCCAAAATGAAATACATAAACATCATATTAAAATATTTAATGTGGAGCATATGAGATGAATTTCTAGTGCATTGGCACATATGCTATGTAGTCTGCTATATCACATTTCACTTGTGTACTTGGTATGTCAAACGAATGTAATGATCAGCCTTTTCAACCCTCAAATGTCGACGCTAATACATCCATGGTATTTACGTGTCGAGCACCCAAGTGCCAGAAAGACAGTTAATTAGGGTAAAGAAGAAAAAGAAAAGAACAAGAACAAGAAAAATGAGAACAAAAACATCAGAATCTCACATGTAGAATGATAACATATAATATCAAAAGATAGTACATAGGGCTACTCTAATATACATAGCATTTCAGAGTTACTAACTAAAGTACAATCATTATCCTAGATAGTTATAACAACATGTCCTTACAATTGCTGATATATATACATAAAGTAATGCAGCGGAAATAAATACTACGGTGGGTAAAACATCCAGCTCCTCTCCAAGAGCCCAAATGAACATCAATGAAAAACTACATTTTCCAACCTACTCAAAAGAGAAAAAATGAAAATAAGAAAAATATAAAACCAGAGTCGGACATACGTCTGGTATGAGAAACTCAAGAAATATGGGGCCAACATATAATAGTACTTTTAAGGCTGCACACCATGTCGTAACAGCTGTCCCCTCAAAAGAACCACCATCTAATAAGTACATATTGCGATATAATAGATAATGTCTTGGGTGAAGAATATAAATTATAAAATAATTGTGCGCTTGCATCTCATGACACAACAATATTGAAGTAGAATCAAAACCTCTATCGTATGATCGCATACGGGTTTTCCACGGAGACACCTTCAGTAAACTAAGAAAATCTCCATAACAAGGATCATAAGTAACCTTCTGAGCATCGTATATCTCTAGTTAAAATGTAAGGACCCAAATTTTCAACCCTCAAATGTCGACACTAATACATCCACGGTATTTATGTTCTAAACCCACAAGTGCCAAAAAGACAGAAAGTTAGGGTAAAATAAAAATAAAAATAAATAGAACAAGGAAGGAAGAACACGACGTTAGAATCTCATAGCGGAACGATAATACATAATATCAAAAGAATATTACAAAGGGTTACTCTGAATATAGGATTTTCAGAGTTACAAAGCCTAAGTACCATCATCGGCCTGGACAATTATAATTGCCTATCCTTACATTGCTGATATATGTACATAGCTAATACGAAACAACATAAATAGAAACATATAGATAATGGAAGCCTTCGGCTCGTCTTCTAAACTCTGAAGCGTCTAAGTTAAAACCTATGATACTTAGCCTACTCAAAGAGTATGTGAGGAATTTAAGAAACAAAAACCAAGCATCAGACATAAGTCTGGTATGAGAAAACCTAAGATACATGCAATATTTAACAGTAACTATTGAGATCATACATATTTCCACAATAGTTTTCTCTCTCAAAAGAAACCAACCATTTATTAAGTTTAATATAGTGATCTGATAGATAATGTCTAGGGTATAGAATATAAATCATATCAAATAGCTCTGATGCTTACATTTGTCAAACCGCAACATATCTAGGTTACACTCAAAACCGCTAAGGTATGCTCGCATAATGGATTTTCCATGGAGATCCCTTCGATCAAGACAAAATCCAATTTCCAAGCACAAGGATCATAAGTCACCTTCCAAGCGTCATATATCACTAGATAGAATATACCATAAGGAAAAAACAAAGGTCCATGCTCGAACATAAACATGAACCACGTGGTACCAAATATCATCAACCCCAGTACCAACATATCGATAAGTATACTCTAGATACAGAGTTGATAATATCCTATCGTGGGTCAGCCAAACCTCAGATTATGTAGCCTACTCTATCTTTAGCCATTTCTAATGATGAGGTTATGTTTGGCACTTTCACATGAGTCTTCATCACTTGAACAGAATACGAATCCCCAAATGGATTCCCACATCTCGAACAGTTCACGAATCACTACATGGATTTGAGCATCTAGAACTGATCTCAAATCCCCACATAGATTTCCTTTCTCAACCACTTCCAAAACATAGAATTTCTACACTAGTTTTGATGCGGTATTCGGTAAGTAAAACACTTACCAATCCTGGACTCTTCAAAACCAATCGATGAATTTCCAGCTAACGCAATTTCAGTTTCTTCAAAGGTAAGCGAAAGCTAGAAACATTTTGTACCAATACTCCTCCCCAGGGGTTCTTATTGGTAGAAAATCGTGAAGCCTTTCAATAACTTCTTATGTCAATGTTAGGTCAAGTTCGATAATCGACTAATCGATTATCTAGTCAAAACAATTGCTTATAAAAATCAAAATTTGTACGCTTTACTCGTATCTGACATTCCAGCTTAACCATTTCTCGTTCAATAGTGAAGCCAAGTAAGTTTGAGCACTGGTTGCATCAAGCCATGCCAAGACACTTCATTCTTGAATCTCACAAATATATAAGTCTATCTTGGTAGCTTTTATTGTTGAGTATAATATTAATGATTTCCATAAACAAGAAGAAATCAAAACGATAAACACGTTTCTGATATTTTCCAACTTACTATTCCTTGATCAAGAGAGGAACCCGTTAGGTTAGAGCTCTATTTCTCCATCCCTACTCGACATCAATCTTAACTCTCACAAATAGATAAGACTTACTTCGTCGACCTTTGTGTTAAGCATTGTTAATTACTTTTCAAACAAGTAATCAATTAATTAACCATTTAGCCACTAAGCAATTCTAACTCCTTTTAGAAAAAATTTGTATATACTTTTAAAATACTTGAAAATATTTATAATAGGTTTTAAAACAATTATCCAAACTATTAATTGAAATAACAACTTTACAATTTTCCTTAAGACTTAAAAACGACATGTTTTATTACAAAAACCTCTTCTTTAAAAATTCACAACTAATTTCTAAAAATTCATAAATATCTCAAACCACTTTTGAAATACTCTAATATGAGTTAGTAAATGCTTGTAAAGAGAATGAAGCAAAATACTTAAATTTAAATATCTCCTCAAACCTTTAAAGCCTAAAAATCAAGGTTAAATAGGGCAGTTTTACACTAGTGAAGTTTGGTTGTTTTTGAGATGTTACTTAACTTTTTACTATCCAAACTTTTAATAGCAATAGACATACATATAGAACATTATAAATATGGCAAGAAACCCCTAAGGATCTCTCTAAAAAGTTCCATAAAAATAGCAAAAAACAAGGCAATTCACAACTGCATCTATAGCGACTATCGCTATAAGTGCACTTTCAAATCTGAGTTATATTCAAAGCTATGCTCAACTACAACCTATGTGATTTGTTCCAAGACTTTTCTATTGTCATAAAAATCCATTCAAGTCTGTTCAAGTTCGTTTAAGTTCATACATATGCCACTTGCTTTCAAAGCAAGAATCAAAATCAATATTTTCACATATGTTCATATTAGTTTAACAACATTAATACAATCAAACATCGTCATATGTATGAGATATTTTTCAATCAAAATGGTGAGTTAGCTCACCTTTTATCCAAAAAACAACTAAGATTCAAGAACCCAAGTCCAAACCCAAGCTAGCAACCTCCTTTCCTTCCTTGCTTTTCACCTTGTATTTTGCCTCCTCTACCCTCTTATTACTCACGACTATGGAGTGTGGGTGAAGTATGGCTTTGCTTTTTCACAATCTATCTAGGTATAAGGTGTTGTTATGTGGTAGTAAGGCTCACTCCAAGTTTGAAGTGATTTGGATTTGATTTGCAAATATTTTGCTTTAGAAAATTATGAAGAGGAGGAAGAAGAAGACATGAATGTTCAACTCAAAGCTTTGTGAATTTGTGAATGAATACTAAGGGTATGCCCCCTCCTTATATAGGATAAGAATGTCACTCTTTAAGCTTGCCTTCACCCCCCCCCCTCTCACACCACCGTCATGCCATGGAAGACTCGGCTCCCACTACTTCCCCTTTAAATCACTTCTCCTTTATGCAAATTACCCATTTACCCTTCTCATGATAATATCTTTTATCCTATTAGAAGCTTCTAGAACATTCCAAGCTTTATGAAGATGTGTGTGTGTTAATTAGTTACTAATGTTTTTATTTGATCATTAGTCAAGTGCACAAGAGTTAGAACAACTTACATCGATCGAAAAGTTGTTTAGCGATAAACCGATTTTCGGTTACATTATCGATTTTTATTCGAAGAATATATTTTTGTAAACAAATTTCAAAAAAAGTTTCTTATTATTATTTATTAATTAAATGTTGTTTAACAAGGTTATAAAATCATATTTATAATACTTAATTATATTTCAAAACGTTTTGATATTAGAAGATGAAGTGTTTGAATTTCAGGTTCGCTACATAAAATGTACTACAAGGTAAACACAACTAGCCCATCGCATGAACACGTGAACTACGTGGAACTAAGTATCAACTCCTGCCAGCCAATATGTCAAAAGCATCTCTAAATATGGAGTTGATATACCCTCATGGGTTATTTAAACCCAAGATTGTGCATCCTACTCTGTCTTTAGTCATTTTCCGATGGTAAAGTCACGTTCAGCATCCCAACAAATAAGCCATAACTTGAATAAATCACAAACCTCTATACAGATTCGAGCATCTCGAACAGATCTCGAATATCCATATAGATTCTAACATCTCAAACAGATCCACTTCTAAGAGATAGAGAATGTATCTCGGTCTTAAAGTGGTTTTAGATAAGTAAAACAGTTACCGATCCCGGTCTTCTCAAGACTGAATCGACAAATTTCCGGTTAACATAACTCCAATTCTTTCATAAATAAACAGAAAATGATAAGGGGAGAGATCATCTCTTATCCAGATGGGTTTCTCTATCCCTAATACTAGAAGAGCAAGATGAGTTTATACATAGGTTATATCATCATCGAGTGAATATCTGTACCGTATAATTTCCATGTTTCTTCGAGATACTTCCCAAGTTAATTTGTTCAAATTCAACAGCAATGAAACGATTGCATATGGAAACCAAGTATCATATACTTATCGTGTTTTTAACCTTTTCAACTTTTAGAATCCCTCGGTCAAGAGTGAAGCCTGGTAGGTTAGTGTAATATTGCTTCTACACTCTACTCGAATCTTCATTCTTTACTCACACAAATAGAATCAAGTTTACTTCATCGACTTTTAGTGCTAAGCACACAACTAAATACTTTCCATAAATAAGTAAACACACAAAGCACGATTAACTCACACAAAGCACAATCAAGTCATATAAACGACTTTTAATCCTCTTTTTAGTTAATTAATATTTCATTAATTAAAACCTCTTTTCTTAGTAAAACTCCTTTTATCCAGTAAAACTTCTTTCATTAATTAAACTACCTTTATTAATTAAAACTTCTCTTATTGCTTAGAACTTCGTTAATTTAATTAAACTTCTTATTAATTAAAACTTAATTTATTTAATTTGACTTCTTATTAATTAAAACTTAACTTATTTAAACTTGTATATAGATTTAATTTTCCTTTATAAAAGATATATACTTGTATTATACTATTTCACTACTCATGTATTTATTATTCATTTATACTCTTTTCTATACTTCAAAAGTATTCATATATTTATCTCAAATAGTATAAGTATATTCACAAATCATTAACAAGATTCACTTACTTTAAAATATATTTAAAGAAGTTAAAAATGCATGTTACTAAAACATTGTTACTATAAACCCCCTCCCTTTTATAAGTTAAAATTTCACTTTTTCTATCTTTTAATAAAAGATTATATACTTGTGATTATCTTTATAATATCCATTATTAAAGATATAAATATATTCTTAAGGGTTAAAACAATTGTTACTTGAACATTTTTCACTACAAACCCAACCAACATTACTTTTAATTATCTTTAAAACGTTCATTTAAAGATCTAGTTATAGTCCTAAGTATAATTAATAAGGGTTAAAAACACATGTTACTAAAACATTGCTTACTACAACACAAAACCATTTACTTATAGTTATCTTTAAAATATTCATTATTAAATATCTAATTATATTCCTAAGTATAATTGATAAGGGTTAATATAAATGTCACTAAAACAATGTTTACTACAATCTAAAACCATTTTTATACTTATCATTATCTTTAAGACATTCATTATTAAATATCTAATTATATTCCTACGTCTGTCACCAAAACATTATTTACTACAACCCAAAACCATTTTTATACTTATCATTATCTTTAAGACATTCATTATTAAATATCTAATTATATTCCTACGTCTATCACCAAAACATTATTTACTGCAACCCAAAACCATTTTTATACTTATCATTATCTTTAAGATATTCGTTATTAAATATCTAATTATATTCCTATTTACTACAACCCAAAATCATTCACTAATAGTTATCTTTAAAATATTCATTATTAAATACCTAATTATATTCCTAAGTATAATTAATAAGGGTTAAAAACAAATATCACTAAAACATTGTTTACTACAACCCAAAACCATTTTTATACTTATCATTATCCCTAAGATATTCATTTTAGAGATCAAAGCATATCCACACTTATTATTTAAGGTAATGCACTTTTAATTTTTACTTCTCAAAACCATTTATTTAACTTAATAGTTAAAATCCAAAACTTCGTTTACTACTTTTATAAAATATTTTACTTACTTTTTAAAACTTATGTACACACACACTTACATACACTTTTAAAATACTTATAATTATGTTTAAACACTTTTAAACTATGTAAAAATATTTATAATTATCTATATAGAATATTATGTAAAAGTAACAAATTCTGAAATAAGTAGAAAAACAAAATATACACATGTTATATTTTAAAAGCCTGTTACTTTAAAAATTCATAATTAATTATTAAAAATATATTTAAACATGAAACAAATTTTAAAACACTCTAATACAAGTTAGAAAACAACCCTAAAAAGATTAGAAAAATATACTTAATTTAAATATAATTTTTACAAAATTTAAAGTTTCAAACAGAAAAGATAGATTTTCCAGAATGCTGTAAAAAGTCTCTGCAGTAGTTTAAAGATGTTTCAAATAGTTTTGGTTAGCAAAACAGAAACTGCAGCAGTTTCAAAGTGCTGCAAAAAGTCTCTAAAACACCTTAAAATATTTCAAAGTACAGAAATGATAGCATTTCAGGAAATGCCATCTAAACAATTCACAACAGAAAATAAATGTTTCGGAAGCAAAGATAGTATTTCTGAAATGCTATCTAAAGTTTTTGGCTGGTTTTTACACGATTTTCCAACAACTTTGAGGCTAGTTTTCGACACTTAAACAATTAGTTTTCAGTCTGATTTTTTAGAGTAGTTAGTATAATTAGGGTACTTAAAAACTATGAAGAGAAACCCCTAAAAATATTAATCAATTAATTTACAAAAATTTCATAAAATAAGGTATTTTTCCGAAGTTTTCATATAGCGAACTTTTCACTATAACTTTCGCCACTTCATTCAACTAGTTATTGAATGATCTAAACTTCAAAAAATTTATACTAAGAACAAAATATAATTTACTTTTTAAAATGGTAAAGAAACCCCTTAGGAAGTCTTTTCAAAAATAAATGTTAATTCTTAAAAACAAGATATCTAAAGGTCTCGATGTAGCGACTATTTCGCTACTAGCTTTTACAACTTTGTTTGACTATTTTCAAACCTTTGTAAAACTTAATATTTTTACATTAGCAAGTACTTATATTTTACTTATTGAAATCATGTAGAAACCCCTAAGGATATCTTCCAAACTTGACTTAAAAATCGCCGAACACAAAGCGATTTCCAAGTGCATTCATGGCGACCTTTCCACTTCTAGCTTTCAAAACTTTGTTCTATTATTTCCACAACTTTCCAAACCAAATCATTTATATCAAACACCCCAAATCATGTATAGAGAAAAACAAAATATATACTTTCACAATATATTCAAATTTTAACCAATTTAACATATGTTAAATACAATGGATTTCAAAGTGCGCTTATAACGACTATTTCACTTCAAACATTCACAACACACTTCAACTTCACATAAAATATTATCAAACATGTAAACAATAAGTCTTGGCCATGTTGCATGTTTTAGAGGTATTCAAGAAAGATTATACTACATATAATGTTGTCATTTGCTTTCAAAAGCAAGAGGGTCCAAAGTTTATAACTTTAATTAGTTAATGTCACTTTAACTTTATGTTTTACAAACATACATACATATACACAATATACACATATAAGATGGTGAGATAACTCACTTTAAATCCATGCTTAGCAACCGAATCAAGCATAAGAACCTAGGAACAACTTCCTATCATCACCCAAAGCCTAAAGCTACCTCATTGCCTTCAAAATCATAAAGACAAGCCTCCACCTTGCTCCTATTGCTCATGGCCTGGAAGAGATTCCCCTCTTTCTTCATTATTTCTTCACTTCTTAGATGATATTATGTGTTTTCTAGGTAATTAATACTCTATGAAAGTTTGGAGGAGATTGGAGTTGGTTTGAATTTGTTTTGAAGAATTAAAGAGGAGAAAGAAGTATTTTAATTTTAGAGCTTTTTCTCCAAACTTTGAAATATAAAATTGTGAATTGAAAAGAGTATTGTGTGGATGTTAACAAGTGGAAAACGGTAGCATTTGCCATCATTTTGTCCAGCCAAACCCCCTCCACTTCCTCCTTTCCAATGCAAGCAGATGCTCATTTATTCCTTCCACTTTACACGCCTTAAATCAAGGGTCTTTGCCCCCTAATTATATGCTTAATATTTGATTAATTTTCCAATAACTTAAGTATTTTTAAATTTTTATTTATGTGTTCATATGTTACTATACATGTGCCAAAGAGTTTGAACAACTATTGTTTAGTAAAAAGTCATTTATCGATAAAACGATTTTCGGTCACATTATCGATATTTGTTCGAACTATTTATTTTTGTAAACAAATTTCAAATACAAATTTTCCTTCATTAGCTATTAATTAAAAGGAGTTAATAAGGTTATAAATCACATTTATTCACATTAAATCTAAGATTCAAATATTTATATAATTCAGATATTTAAAAACGAAGTGTTCGAAATTCCAGGTTGTTACAACGAACATTAGATCCAAGTTAAGATCGTAAAATGATTATAAGTATTTTTAAGTATTTGCAAAATACTAAAGAATTTTTTGTAGAAACAACAAAATCCTTATAAAGGAATATTAAAACTCGAACTTCATAATATCAAGCATAGTATGCCAATTCTAAATTCATGCTCAAACCTTAGTTATGGAGCATTAAGTTAAAAATATTCAAACATTAATGTGGAGACCGCCCTATACCTCCAATGCTCATATAACCGAATAGTGTGTTGCTGGAGCATCTGATCGATGTAGGATGGTTGTCAAGTGAAAGAAATAGAAGAAAAGAAGGGAAATGAAAAAGAAAAGAAGAGAATTAAAGAGAAGAGAAAGAAATAAAACATCATAGAATCACATAACCTGTCGTATATCTCACAGTGCATCGGATAAAATATAATAGTCATCACAGATATAAATAGGTGAGACAGTAATAACTACATAAACCATATAATCAAAGTACCCAGGCTCATACAGTTATATAAAACAGTAATAGAGTTTATACAACTGGTAAATAAACCCAAATGATAAACTGTCTCTAATAAATAGTAAGTCAATAATGTCAAGGCCCCACGGTGTCATATAGCAGAATAAACAATAATAAACTCAAAATATAAATATGAGGAAGCGTCACCTTCTACTAGTCCATCTACACAGCTCCAAGTGCTATTTACATCTACTATCTAGTCTACTCATTTAAGAGTACCCGAGATAATAAGAATCAAAGCATAAAACCTTGAGTTAGACAACAGTCTAGTATGAGCGATAAATAATCTCAAAACACTATAAAAGTCGTTATAGTATATTGAACAGAGGGTATGGAGAATCATACCTTACCTGTCCCTGCATCCACAGAGTTAACACATAACATAGGAAATATGCTACTTTATATCATAGTCATCATGGGTATACTATACGTCAAAGTACTAAGGGTGTCTAGATATTGGCGATGGTAATATCTACATCGTGTGACATCCCTAAGAAGATAAAAAATCAAGCAAACATAACATCCATCATCCACCCTCACATTCACTCACTCAGTGCGGTGGATATATGGTTCTCACATGACCCCATCATCAGGTCAAGGACTACTTAACGTCCCGGTTTCTCATGTATTGAATCCATGCCACTTGGTAGACCAGGAACTAGACTACCCGTCTGATAGTCGAGGGTACAATAGATCTAAACATCATGCGATCCAAGGGCCATCATCACCCCAAATTAGCGTCCTTACATACCCCTGATTTACGAGTACACATCAAAACCTATTAATATCAACGATTTTTTCCACATGCCATCCATAGCAGAGCTCATCCTGGAAATATCCTCACAACTCCTGTCTAAAGTCATCGCGGTTGGGAGCTACTCTAGACAACCACCATAAGTCAAAGAGTGTCATCGTGCATTCCATAACCTTCCTTTGACAGTTCCATCAATCTGACTTGTCATCGCCTACTCTATATCCCGAAATGCGATTATCTATCATTGAAGCAATCACTTCCCATCACGAAATCATCATCGTCGAATCGTGAAGTCATCGGGTCGAAGCGTCACACCTTTGCTTCACCGTCAAAAACACCCGTCGAAGAGCCATATCATCAAAATCGAACATCAAATGAATGAACCATTGCATCATGCTTCTCAAAGCCTCTCCATTGTCCATGTCTAAATTGGCCAAATCAACCATCATTAATAGTGGTAAACATTGACCACTCAAGAGTAGTCGATAATGATCGCTTAGGTCGTGTACTTAGCCAAAAATAGCTAAGCACAAACCAAATGAAAATATCCGGCATCCATCCTGAAATTCGAAGCACACCCTCAAGTCCATCTTCCATCTTTAGATCAGTCGGCGTGCACGAAACTCTGTGCGTGAAATCCTATCCTATGGGATATTTTCTATTCCTATATCGCCTTCGAACGACATTTTCAACCAACTTACAGAGAAGCAGTCATGCAACCAATAAGCATAGAAATGTCTATAATAGCCTACATACATCTATAATAACATAATACAATACATCCAAGCAGCCAATGTGGGGTAAATATCAGTAATAGTCTAAGTCTATCAATATCGTTAAAATAGTGCGGCAATGGGGGAAACTGTGATATTTAATTTAAAACCATTTTAAAACACTTTTAGATTCTTTTATAAAATAGGGTATAGGTTTAAGTATTTTAGAAATCATATTTTTAAGTTAAAACTCATTTCAAAACGTCGTTTTAATACTATACCAATAATCATAGTACAGTGAGAGACAATATCACTCACCTCAACCAAATTTGTTCAAACCATCGCCAAGTCGTAGAGCTCTCCATCACGAGCACAATGCAAGAAATGGCATCCAAAATGGACCTCGTATGCAAAAGATACATGTAATATAAGAATCGGGATTAAATAATTAATTTAATTAAATGATAATTAACCACTCTATTACCATCTCTAATTATCTTCTCCAATAAGAAATGGCATGTATGTGCACATACCCACCACCGTATGCACATTTCTTCGATAATACAGAGTTTACCTTGACTAAATCGAGCACCAATCGCGCCATTGGTCTTGACGAAATCAAACGCTTGACCTCCCGGCACCAAAATCATGAACTCCGACCTCCCCTATCAAAATGCATCGCTACCATACCTATACCCCGCCCCCACTTATCGCTATCTGCTATGTGCGATCGGTTGGTCTGCAAATCATGGCGAAGGTGGATATCGGTAGGAAAAAACGATGGCGGTGTTTGTTTCACATATCTTCGCTTCAATCCTCGCTAATTTCTAACCCTAGGTCATCGGCTAGGTAGGGTCATCACCCAAATCTATGCCACACCTCTCAAAATGGATATGGCTCAAAGATCTTCTCGATACAAGTTGAAAGCAGGTGGTTTCAGAATTTTTCGTAGAGTGGATTGACGGATTTTGATTTTTGAAGTGAGAATAAGGGAGGCTGCTATGTTTTCTCGTTCAAGGCAATGAAACAATACCAAGTTAATGAGAGAAGGGTTTTGATTGGGTGTGCTTACTTAAATAATATACTATATTCACTTTTATTTGAACTCTCAAATAAAACATCATACGTTTCGAGCTCGCACGATAAAACGGTGCGTCCGATCTCAACGGAACTCATATGTGTATAACAACCTATTTTTTTGGTCCCAATGGTATAAATTTCATTGTTATTCGAGACAGTGCTAAGGGATAATAATTTCGCACTTTTTGAAATCATTTCGAACATCGGATCGTCTGATCTCTAAATATATCGATCCTTATGATCATTTCAATTTGCAAACGTCGATACGAACTCAATGGAAGTGGTCTCGAGTCCCGATTCGATCATATGTGAAAAATTATAATTTTTTGGGTCCGTTAATTAATTAACGGTTCAATATTTAAATCAATTATTTAAATACCTTCTTGCTAAAATATGGGTCTATACAATCATGGTTGTGGCAAATTCAACCAAAAGGCTAAGTACATCGCCTTGAATAGCATCTCAACAAAAGTTGTATGTGTGTGTAACACACAAATTTATAACTAAGTCAGGAGTGATTCCAAATATTGAGAATCCTATAACATTGTTCTACAAGTAAAATTTCATGATACATACCGTAAAAGGACCTAGAAGTCGTGAAAAATATCTAAAAAGGTTTCAAATAATAAAAGCTATTTATCAACGTCAGAGAGAGTTGACTAACGGAGTAGATAATTAAGACAATATAGTATATTCGTTTACTAAAGGACTAGCTCGATTTCTTTGAGAAAACTGATCTAAGAATTATAAATAATTTTTTTAATTTTTTAATGATTATTTATTAATTTTAAAACCTGAAATCCATTTAAATAATATTTAAAAATATCCATAAATATCCATAAATATGTTAATTATTTTAAACAATTTAGGTTGATGAAATTAAAATAAAAAAATTACAGTTGAAATAGAATTATACTATATTACCTATATTAAAAAAATTAGCATAGCTAGCCAGCATTTATAGTGGGATGTCCACATGAATAAATGAATTTGAAATTGGTGTTCAGGTACATGCATCGGAACAGCTATGAAATAAAAAATCACAGGAGTTTGGCGAAAAAGCCAAACCAAAACCTAAACTATTCTCCCTCCGAAAAGGAAGATCCACTTCCCACATCTGAAGATTCAGGCCCAATAACATGATAGATACCCGAGAAAAGAGAAGCCAACGTAGGAACATAATCCATAGTGTCGGAGCAGTAAAGGTACTTCCTATCCCAAGAGGCGTTTGAGATGACATAAAGATTCAGATCACCTAACGGACCTAAACCCAAAAGCACAAGACCTTCACGCTCAACATGGTAAAATAGTGTCATTTCTTCTTCATCTCCACTAACATACTTATAGAACCTACCACCCTTAGGGTCAAATCTCATTTCAGATGGCTCATGAATCCAAGCCTGCTCATACGAGTCCCAAAAGAGGTCATCCAAGGAAGGAGCCGAATCAAGAATACCCACAGAACTGCCATAAATAATATCGACGGAGCGAACATCAATGATAGGAGACACGATCACAGGAGGTGAAAGCACAGTAGCAACAACAGAGCGAACATCAATAACATCAGCAATGGGAGCATCAATGTCCTTAGTCACACTATCAGGAGGCTTAAGAACAGTAGCAAGGAAAACTTTTGGGACCCACTTCATGATCAAACGAAGAAGAGGGATCCATTTCATAATGTCCTTATTAATTAATACAATGCATAACTATAATGTTATAATATATATATGTGTGTGTGCGTGTATAAAATTATCGTTTGAACTAAAAAAATCTTAATAGCCAAACAATGTTTAGCATATATATAATTTTTAAATATTTATTTTATAACATACAAATATATATTGTTTATAAATATTAAACGATGTTGTGTATTTTGAATGAATAAACAAAAAATTATACAAATTTACTTCCGGCTGTTATAATTATTTTTATATAGATTTACATATTTAAATTTATTAAAAGAAATCTTAACATATATTTTTAAGAATTAGTTTTGGAATTTGAAATGTTTTACTAAGTCTTAATTGGACATTTTAAATACAAAATTTGAATTTAAATTATTGAATTAGTCAAAATTAGATTAAATATTTTATATTTTAATATATATATATGCCTCTGTGTGTATGTATAATTTTGAAATTTATATTTACATTTATATATTATGTATATATGTATACATTAAACAATGCTTTGAGACAATTAACACATACATAAATGACCAATGTTGACAAAGTGGATATAAATCCCAATACCTACTTATGTAAAAATTAACCATGTACACCTTGCTATATTGCACATTACACTTATATACACACATGAGTATATATTGATCTACACAAAACATATAAATGTTAAATTAATTAACATACAGTAATATCAAGAATATTAACAAAAATATGATTTTATTTAATCTAACTAGATTGGATCTAGTACAACCAGACTTCATAGGTCCACTAAGATCCAATTAGGGATATTTTTTTAAATTCACACATTCACCCACAGTAGACTGGTCTAGTTCCATCAAATACAACTAAGTCAAAATTGAAGATCTCATTGTATTGACATGTAGTAATCTTTTGACATGATGGTACCGTCAATCTTAAGTAGTTAGGTTAAACATTGATTATGGTCAATCATATGACATACTGATCATGTCATGTCCATAGTTGGGTACACATTGAACTATTTGATGTGAAACACTACCTAAGAGAGGATTAATTTCCTTTGTTATAAAAAGCTAGTATCACTATAATGGGTAGTCAGCTTAAAGTAAAAATCTCTAGCTAGAGTAAATCAGTTAACCAATAAATGTTATCGGAATGAACCATGGACTTTAAAGTAGTATACACAATTAACTACAAATATTGATGAATTTTTTAACCTTAGATCAAACTCTATATGCTCTAGCGATACAATGATGGCGAAAAGAAAATATGCATAAAATACTATTAAAAGGTGTAGCTTAATAAAGATAATAAATTGAATTTCGCCTAAATGATCCATAAGCGATTAAACTTGTACTCGATAATATACTTTAGTAAGTTCCATATATGCTTCAGTATTTAAATTGTTTAAATATTAGTTAAGGATTGAGTTTATACCACAAATTCAACCCAACCGTGTTATTATTAGTTAATTTTTGAGTTTGACCTATTTAAAGTTAATTTGTAAAGGTTGTAGATTAATAATTAGATTAATACAAATGTTGTGTTGATTTTTTCATGGAATTTTCATTATTTTTTGAAGCCTAAAAACTAATTAAAATGATGTATAAAAGTTATATATTGATTCATTTAAGAAATGAGCTTAAATAAATTAATTAAACAGTTGATTTAATTGTTAAATCAAATAGTCTCGAAGTATGGAAGCATAGACCTAGGGGGTCAGCCATACATTGGAGAGCAGAGTTGGTGACTTTGTTTTTGGATCTGGAGAGAAGGCTGTTAAATATTAGTTGTAACGACCCGACTTCCTATGCCCAGAAAGTCGCATCATTATGAAGAAAGAAAGGGGTAGAAAATAGAAAAGAAGAGAAGAAAGAAAGAAAGAACAACAACGATCTCACAGCGGAACGAATAAATTATATTAATAACATAAACTATTACATAGTTTACAGCAATTTACAGAGTTACACAGCATATACATCACTTACTAGACAGTTATAAACATCTGTCTAGACATTACAACTCAAATACAAGACAAGACACTATCACAGATATCAACACAGCGGAATACTATATCTACGAACGCCGAAGCCTCCTGCTCCATTGCTCCTCCAGAATATTCGTCAAAGCTAAACCTGAATCCCTTGGCTACTCAATACAATATTGAGTACCCAAGAGTTTAATAAAACAGAAAATAAACACTTGGGTCAGACATGGGTCTGGTGTGAGTAAACGGTTAGATTGCTTAACTTTGAAAACTTTTGAAAACAAAAGTATCACGTAAGACTTCCCACAAATAAACATGGGTAAGTTTTTACCTTACGCTAACTAAAACGTTTGATAGGAAATCTGATTGTATTATAATAGGGTCTAGGGTTTTCAAGTAAAATACAGAAATAGCTGAAATGCTTACATCTCACATTCCAACATAGTTGGGCACAACTAATACGTACGGCACTTATTGGAGTTTGGATTCCATACAATGGCAGGGCTACTGGGGTACCGCCCGTCACAGTACGTGGCCTAGATCACCGTACCGAGGAGTACGCCCGCTCCCCTGCAACACAAAGCCGGAACCATCCCTTACTGGATAATCCCGAACAAGATAACCCCGTAGTTGGCGCGACCAACCACACACTAAGCCGAAAAGAAAAGGGACCTCTAGACAGGGATCTATCTTGCTCTCAGTGGGTGCTACCCACGAAGCCTTGCTGCACCTCCCCTGTTTTAGCCATTCCCGGTTGATGAGGCTTGAGGTTACGATTACCTTTAATCAGAACATATCACTTAGAATGCTCATCGTCCGCCTGACGATGTGCTGAAAGCATTCAATCCATATAAGTTCGTTCCGGGTTCGAACGAAACCGAAGGCATTATCTCGTTACACTCGTTTTGGAATCACCCTCAGAGTTAACGACAATAACCCTTGCACTCTAAATCTTCATCTTCACTTGAGATTCACGACCTATCGTTAATTTGGATCGATGTGGTATTCGGGTCTCCAGACCTGGAAATCCGGTATACGGAAACCCGATCCCGGTCTCATCGAAATCCAAAGCGTATCTTTTAAGGCCAAGTTGTTTTAAAGGTTAAAACAATTCAATTCAATTATATTTATTTACAAAGGAAGATAATTCACAACAGATAATCAACATTATCAGATAATCCATATTATCATCACAATTCAACTAACATCCATATCACACAGCATATATCTCATCAGAGATATCAATCAATGCCAAGTATTCAATACTATCACCCATTCATAAGTAATGATTTATATCATCTCTAATTAATTTAAATTGAATTAAATTAATTACTTCATTTTATAAATCCTGCTTACTTAACCATTAATTAATTACAATTTAATTAATTAATTATCCTCTAATTAACTTTTTCAATTAATCATCTTTGATTAATTATCTTTTAATTACATCCAAGTAATTTATCCTTAATTAATTATTTAAATTAATTATTCTTAACCGCTTATAGTAATTAACCTTTAATTACTTCATTAATTAATTAACTAAAATTAATTAACTTAATCAACACTCTCTAATTACTTAATTAATCAATCTTAATTATTAAATTGATTAATTCTTAGTTATACTTAATTTCTCAGTTAATTAATCTCTAATCATTAATTAACAAATCTTAATTATCTAATTAATAATTCTTAATTTCAAATTAATTAACCTTTAGTTAACTTATTTACAACCCTTAAATTTATAAATTCTTAATCATTAATTAATTAAAACAATTAATTACTCTTAATTAATTACTTAATTAATCCCTTATGATTTATTAATTAAATTAAGTAATTATACTTAATCTCCTCAATTAACTTAATTGATCTCCCTCATTTAAAATCTTAATTATCTTTAAGATAAAACATTATCTTATTAATACCTTTATTAACATTAACCTATTTAAACCAATTTCTCTTCATAATTAACATTCCTTAATTAAATCATTAATTAAATTTTCAAAAAAAAAATATCATTAACTTGATAAATTAAAGTTAAGAAGACTTCCTTTAAATACTTTAACATTATCAAGAAATATTTTAAACAAATTTCACTTTAAACCTTAAAGCTTACTTTTAGGAAAATCTTCAAATTTCCATTTTTAATTTAAATTTAAAAATAACTTTAAACCTTATTTAACAAAATTTAAATCAAACAAACCTCGAAACTTCTTAACTAATTGTCAAAGAAAACAATTATTATATAAAGTAAATTTATATAGAAGTTTAAACTAAAGTTTATTTTCAAAAATTTGAAAACTTTGTTTTAAAAATCTTTCTAAAACTTTGCCTCAAGACTAGCTTCGGGTCAACCCGAAGATTTACTCGGTCTATCCCGAGTTCCCTCCCCTTTTGAAATTTTAGTTTAGTTTAGTTTAAGTTTTAAATTTATAACCTGTAACTAAAAAATCACCCTTGCAACTACCCTACCTTCCGCTCGAGTTTCAAAACCAAAAACTCGATACATCCTTCGAGTCATTCACGTAAAAACCCAAGCAACTACCTGAGCTCTTCTTCTTCTCCAACAACATGCCCAGTCGTGCACACGTGCACGTATACACCTGAACTTCGCCACTCCGATCATCGCCGTCACCTCCAACATGTCGGCGACCACCTTCTCTAACGTTCTGGCCACTCCAATTCCAAAAATCGAACACAATTCCAAAACGAGCAATTTCGACTACCCACTGGAACAAACCCAAACACCAAATCCACCTCGCTCTGACAACCCGACCACCAGAAACCCTGTAACTCTGTCCAGAGCAACGTCACGAACTCAAGCTCCTATTCTCCCGGTCTGGTCCACTCCGATTCCACGACGGCGACGCAGTAACCAAGAACCAAAGTCGACCAAAACCTGCTTCGAAACCCTATTTCGACGTCGTTCCGCTTCCACGTCCACCTGAAAAATCTTCGAACATTTTTTTCCGAATCCTCATTACTACGGCCACCTCTACCACCAATGATGACCCCTAAAATCATCTCGACCACCAGAATTTTACAAAAGTGCAAACTCTATTCAACTCGAGAAATTCCCAAAATCCTAAACTTAGAAATTATGAAATGATTAGCATAATTCATCATTTTCCCTTACGATTCAATTTATAAAATCAAAGCTTGTAAATTTAAGAATTAAAATTTTAACTTGAATTTATTTTCACTGTTATATCTTATTTCCAGTGATCCCTCTTGTTAAATATACTTAATAATATTTTTAAAATTTTATATCTGGTTATTACTAACAAATTTGTTTTAAGAATACTAACCTAAAATTGTTTATGTAATAGATTATGAATTTTTATCAAGAATTCTTGAGCCTGATGATCAACAGAGGAATGCCTGAACATGTACAGTATATTCAATTTGTACACACAGGTAATCACACTTCTACATTCATGCAAACCAGATCCAACTATTTCTTCAACCCATCATTTCAATTCACAGAGACTTAAACATGATTTAGCTTAATAAGTTAACGTTTACTCACTGAAAAAAAAACAGAGAACTTTTAAAACTGGTATGCTAGATTTTAGAAACTGGAAAGAATTGCTTTTGATCTATAATTAAAACTCTGTAACTATTAACAGAGAATAATGAACATTCATATGCATAACAACTCTTATGTAAACATCCATTCATACCCAACATTCAAGTAAACATTGCATATCATTTTACTGTGACATTTATCAGGTATATCAAGACATAATAACAGATTTTAAAACTGTTTTTAAAATTAGATTTACTCACCTTTTTATTTCCAGAGAACAAAACAGAGCAGTGTTTTCCAGGCTTTTTGTTTTCAATTTGAATTCTTGAACTTGTATTTGATTTTGTTTCTGGCAATACTTTTGATTTCTCTTTGTTGTTGAAATCCTTGCATGTTTGATCTCTGATGTTAATCTCTCATTTGAGTTGCAGGTCGAACATCATTTTTGAAATGTAGGTTGAAGCTTACTTTGTAAATTGCAGAAAATATGAGGTTGCAGATTTCGTTTTCAGGTTTTGAAGTTGGAAAATGTTTACAGTATATTGATTTGGTTTTGAGAAATTGTTTGCAGGCTTGGAATTTACTTTGTTTAGAGTTTCTTTTTGGATTTTGAACCGAGAATAGGAAAAGAATAAGAAGAGAGGAAATGTATGTTTGAACTGAGAAAAATGAAGATCAGATCTCTTACTAATACATAATTATTTAAATTTAAACTTTAACTAAGAAGAGTATGCCACTTGTTTTATTATAAATTAGACAAATGTCCAAGCTTGTTCTATATGTTTACAAGTGTTAAAACCAAGCAAAAATTATGTTTAAATCCTTCTCTTAAAAATATTTATATTATATTAATTATGTAGATATGGATTTATATAAATTCATGTTTTATTAATTTATTTACAAACTATTTAGTTTAAGAGATATTCTAAAAAGAGAGTTTATTTAAAATCATACACACACTTATAACCATTTTAGTTTAGTACTTTTTAAAAGAAAACAAGATAAAATAAATCTTTTATTAAATCTTATTTAAACTATCATATTTTAAAATAAACAAAATCTTATATTTTTAAACCAATTGAATAAATCTAAACTAACCTTTTAAAAATATTAATTTTAAAACAAAGCTTTAAATCACAAATTATACATATATAATTTATCAATAGATTAAATTAAATTCAAAACAATCCAAATTATAACATATACATATATATATATATATTACAATTTGAAAATTCATCTTTTATTTAAAAAGATTTCTATTCACAATATATATAACAAAACATATATTATAAATAGATTAAAACTTTATTAATTTTAACAATCAAATCTTATCAATATTGCCAGATTAAATATTTATTAACTTTTAAAAGATTAAATTATCAATTTAAATTAGAATTATAAGGGAAGATTATCAATCCAATTAAATTATTAATACAGATTATTAAATTTATACTGCCCAAAAACCTGGGATATCACATTCTTTCCCCCTTAAAATAATTTCGTCCCCGAAATTAAAAGCAAAGATAATTTAATAATCCAGCAAAAGATTTTAATTTCAAATAGCAAAGCATACCTATCATCCAGTTACTAACAACCAAAGCAACCAATCAAACAAACCTAACTAACTATAAATCAGGATAGATCTACTAACACTATCTAGAGTTTCCCCGGATATAAATCACCGGGAGACTCGCTCTTACAAAAGCTCAACAAACTACACCACTATGATCCAGAGCTCCTCTCTTCTCAAGATTCACTCATCTGAACATAATATCAGATCACACCCAAGTATAGCTCATCTTCCAAATCCATCTGAACTGCAGATTCAACAACCAATGATGAATCATTCACGTATTCCCTCAGATATACGTGAAATAGAATGAATTCCAGCTATCCAAACTGGCCATTCAATCCTGTAGACAAAGAACTACTCCTCTCGAGAACACAGGGAAAATCCAAAATACTTCAGTGCTAGCTTCCAGACTTACCAATCTTATAGCTTTATAATCGGAGAAAAACTTAAACAATTTCCAATCTCCAACTCCGAATTCCAAACTCCTTGTCTCATATCTGCATAACTCACTAGACGATTCCTGGGCTACCTCATCTCTTCCTGATCAGCTTAACCTTCGCTGATGCTTCTTGAAACAATTCTGGACCAAGAATAAAATGATCTCTAGATCCTATCAACAAGATGATCCTTTCAAAATTTGCTGAAATCCAAACTTGAAAAATAGATATGACCAATCCATTTTAAAAATTTCTGAGCTGCTACACCAACTCTTCTTTCTAGGAACCATCCTACTACCAGAATAACCACCGGTATCGCTTCTGGAATCAAGTCGATACAGAACTCAAACTCTAGATGCAGACAAACTTCTACTTCCTCGAAGACATCCAGAAAAATCTCTGACTACTTCAGTAGCTCCTACTTCCATATGAGAAACCTCCATCTCACACAAAAGATTACCCAAGATAAATTCCCAAACTAATCGCAAGTCACTTTTGCGATCCTACCTAGTTCGGATTCCAAAGAAACTATTCTCTTTTTACCAGTTAAAACAGCCTTAAACTTTTTCATACAAGGTTAACCCTTCAAAAAAACCTTCACCATCTTCCCGGACTGTTGATAGAAAAATCACAAAGATTCTTGAACCATCGGAGAAACGAACCACACTGCTGCTTCCAAACTCTATCTCGACAGCACACCGAACACTCCGAGCTGCACTGCTATCACAGCTAACCAAGAACTTCTAATCCAATGGCTTCTCAAAACTAAAACCATCAACAAACCTCTCAACGAATCTCCGAGATGGCAGACATCCAAAAGAAACTCGGGCTCCAAACCAATCGCCAATAACTTACTCTTCTTAAGGGAACAATGAGACCATGTCCGAAGAACAACTAATCGACCTTAGTCCCATACTTCAAAATAGACAAAACTCTCTTACTTGATATCAGAGAATTCCTATACAGCCGAGTCTTTCCTGCGGTAGACATCAACTGTTCCTCCAATACCTTCTTGATTTTGTTCCAAAAAGAACATCTCCTTCGGGAACATCCATATATACTGCGTTTCATCACACAGCTGCTTCTTCCTGAAGTTGCCAAGATACCATCACTTGCTTCTGCACTTCCGACAGATCCAACTCTAGAAAATCTGCTCACCCGAGCTCAACCAAACTCACACTTCAATAATGGACTCGGAATCTTGAACCTTCAGAGATCCGAGAAATCCTTACACCATACTGCCCAAACTTACTCGAGACGGTATTAGGTCTACAGTCTCGACAGATACTCTTCCAACCTCAACATTCAGATTTTAACCAATGGTAGTCGTGTTACTCACACTACCACCTTATCTACCTTTATAACTTATATTGGAAAACCCGAACAGGTAACCCAACAAATAGGTAGAAATATATATATATATTTAAAATGATACTTTTTATATAGAAATTATTTCTGGGTAAAATTATTTCATTTACCTCTTTAAAACAATATTGTGTCCGTTGGCCTGGTTCAAGTGTTTAGAGATCCCTATCAATAACGTTAGCTACTCGTATTGACCAGAATCCATATACCACTCAACCGATCAATTAACACAATATAAAATCATTTTTATATAACTAACAAATACGCGCTCTCGTATATATATACTCAGACTCAACAGGTTGCTACAGATCCTATCTCTAATGAACAATCCTTCCGAACCTAGGTATTCACTCAACCTAGTGTTCTGATATTCACTTAACCAAAAGCTTAGGCATTCGCTCAACCTCGCTCTGATACCATATGTAACGACCCGACTTCCTATGCCCAGAAAGTCGCATCATTATGAAGAAAGAAAGGGGTAGAAAATAGAAAAGAAGAGAAGAAAGAAAGAACAACAACGATCTCACAGCGGAACGAATAAATTATATTAATAACATAAACTATTACATAGTTTACAACAATTTACAGAGTTACACAGCATATACATCACTTACTAGACAGTTATAAACATCTGTCTAGACATTACAACTCAAATACAAGACAAGACACTATCACAGATATCAACACAGCGGAATACTATATCTACGAACGCCGAAGCCTCCTGCTCCATTGCTCCTCCAGAATATTCGTCAAAGCTAAACCTGAATCCCTTGGCTACTCAATACAATATTGAGTACCCAAGAGTTTAATAAAACAGAAAATAAACACTTGGGTCAGACATGGGTCTGGTGTGAGTAAACGGTTAGATTGCTTAACTTTGAAAACTTTTGAAAACAAAAGTATCACGTAAGACTTCCCACAAATAAACATGGGTAAGTTTTTACCTTACGCTAACTAAAACGTTTGATAGGAAATCTGATTGTATTATAATAGGGTCTAGGGTTTTCAAGTAAAATACAGAAATAGCTGAAATGCTTACATCTCACATTCCAACATAGTTGGGCACAACTAATACGTACGGCACTTATTGGAGTTTGGATTCCATACAATGGCAGGGCTACTGGGGTACCGCCCGTCACAGTACGTGGCCTAGATCACCGTACCGAGGAGTACGCCCGCTCCCCTGCAACACAAAGCCGGAACCATCCCTTACTGGATAATCCCGAACAAGATAACCCCGTAGTTGGCGCGACCAACCACACACTAAGCCGAAAAGAAAAGGGACCTCTAGACAGGGATCTATCTTGCTCTCAGTGGGTGCTACCCACGAAGCCTTGCTGCACCTCCCCTGTTTTAGCCATTCCCGGTTGATGAGGCTTGAGGTTACGATTACCTTTAATCAGAACATATCACTTAGAATGCTCATCGTCCGCCTGACGATGTGCTGAAAGCATTCAATCCATATAAGTTCGTTCCGGGTTCGAACGAAACCGAAGGCATTATCTCGTTACACTCGTTTTGGAATCACCCTCAGAGTTAACGACAATAACCCTTGCACTCTAAATCTTCATCTTCACTTGAGATTCACGACCTATCGTTAATTTGGATCGATGTGGTATTCGGGTCTCCAGACCTGGAAATCCGGTATACGGAAACCCGATCCCGGTCTCATCGAAATCCAAAGCGTATCTTTTAAGGCCAAGTTGTTTTAAAGGTTAAAACAATTCAATTCAATTATCTTTATTTACAAAGGAAGATAATTCACAACAGATAATCAACATTATCAGATAATCCATATTATCATCACAATTCAACTAACATCCATATCACACAGCATATATCTCATCAGAGATATCAATCAATGCCAAGTATTCAATACTATCACCCATTCATAAGTAATGATTTATATCATCTCTAATTAATTTAAATTGAATTAAATTAATTACTTCATTTTATAAATCCTGCTTACTTAACCATTAATTAATTACAATTTAATTAATTAATTATCCTCTAATTAACTTTTTCAATTAATCATCTTTGATTAATTATCTTTTAATTACATCCAAGTAATTTATCCTTAATTAATTATTTAAATTAATTATTCTTAACCGCTTATAGTAATTAACCTTTAATTACTTCATTAATTAATTAACTAAAATTAATTAACTTAATCAACACTCTCTAATTACTTAATTAATCAATCTTAATTATTAAATTGATTAATTCTTAGTTATACTTAATTTCTCAGTTAATTAATCTCTAATCATTAATTAACAAATCTTAATTATCTAATTAATAATTCTTAATTTCAAATTAATTAACCTTTAGTTAACTTATTTACAACCCTTAAATTTATAAATTCTTAATCATTAATTAATTAAAACAATTAATTACTCTTAATTAATTACTTAATTAATCCCTTATGATTTATTAATTAAATTAAGTAATTATACTTAATCTCCTCAATTAACTTAATTGATCTCCCTCATTTAAAATCTTAATTATCTTTAAGATAAAACATTATCTTATTAATACCTTTATTAACATTAACCTATTTAAACCAATTTCTCTTCATAATTAACATTCCTTAATTAAATCATTAATTAAATTTTCAAAAAAAAATATATCATTAACTTGATAAATTAAAGTTAAGAAGACTTCCTTTAAATACTTTAACATTATCAAGAAATATTTTAAACAAATTTCACTTTAAACCTTAAAGCTTACTTTTAGGAAAATCTTCAAATTTCCATTTTTAATTTAAATTTAAAAATAACTTTAAACCTTATTTAACAAAATTTAAATCAAACAAACCTCGAAACTTCTTAACTAATTGTCAAAGAAAACAATTATTATATAAAGTAAATTTATATAGAAGTTTAAACTAAAGTTTATTTTCAAAAATTTGAAAACTTTGTTTTAAAAATCTTTCTAAAACTTTGCCTCAAGACTAGCTTCGGGTCAACCCGAAGATTTACTCGGTCTATCCCGAGTTCCCTCCCCTTTTGAAATTTTAGTTTAGTTTAGTTTAAGTTTTAAATTTATAACCTGTAACTAAAAAATCACCCTTGCAACTACCCTACCTTCCGCTCGAGTTTCAAAACCAAAAACTCGATACATCCTTCGAGTCATTCACGTAAAAACCCAAGCAACTACCTGAGCTCTTCTTCTTCTCCAACAACATGCCCAGTCGTGCACACGTGCACGTATACACCTGAACTTCGCCACTCCGATCATCGCCGTCACCTCCAACATGTCGGCGACCACCTTCTCTAACGTTCTGGCCACTCCAATTCCAAAAATCGAACACAATTCCAAAACGAGCAATTTCGACTACCCACTGGAACAAACCCAAACACCAAATCCACCTCGCTCTGACAACCCGACCACCAGAAACCCTGTAACTCTGTCCAGAGCAACGTCACGAACTCAAGCTCCTATTCTCCCGGTCCGGTCCACTCCGATTCCACGACGGCGACGCAGTAACCAAGAACCAAAGTCGACCAAAACCTGCTTCGAAACCCTATTTCGACGTCGTTCCGCTTCCACGTCCACCTGAAAAATCTTCGAACATTTTTTTCCGAATCCTCATTACTACGGCCACCTCTACCACCAATGATGACCCCTAAAATCATCTCGACCACCAGAATTTTACAAAAGTGCAAACTCTATTCAACTCGAGAAATTCCCAAAATCCTAAACTTAGAAATTATGAAATGATTAGCATAATTCATCATTTTCCCTTACGATTCAATTTATAACATCAAAGCTTGTAAATTTAAGAATTAAAATTTTAACTTGAATTTATTTTCACTGTTATATCTTATTTCCAGTGATCCCTCTTGTTAAATATACTTAATAATATTTTTAAAATTTTATATCTGGTTATTACTAACAAATTTGTTTTAAGAATACTAACCTAAAATTGTTTATGTAATAGATTATGAATTTTTATCAAGAATTCTTGAGCCTGATGATCAACAGAGGAATGCCTGAACATGTACAGTATATTCAATTTGTACACACAGGTAATCACACTTCTACATTCATGCAAACCAGATCCAACTATTTCTTCAACCCATCATTTCAATTCACAGAGACTTAAACATGATTTAGCTTAATAAGTTAACGTTTACTCACTGAAAAAAAAACAGAGAACTTTTAAAACTGGTATGCTAGATTTTAGAAACTGGAAAGAATTGCTTTTGATCTATAATTAAAACTCTGTAACTATTAACAGAGAATAATGAACATTCATATGCATAACAACTCTTATGTAAACATCCATTCATACCCAACATTCAAGTAAACATTGCATATCATTTTACTGTGACATTTATCAGGTATATCAAGACATAATAACAGATTTTAAAACTGTTTTTAAAATTAGATTTACTCACCTTTTTATTTCCAGAGAACAAAACAGAGCAGTGTTTTCCAGGCTTTTTGTTTTCAATTTGAATTCTTGAACTTGTATTTGATTTTGTTTCTGGCAATACTTTTGATTTCTCTTTGTTGTTGAAATCCTTGCATGTTTGATCTCTGATGTTAATCTCTCATTTGAGTTGCAGGTCGAACATCATTTTTGAAATGTAGGTTGAAGCTTACTTTGTAAATTGCAGAAAATATGAGGTTGCAGATTTCGTTTTCAGGTTTTGAAGTTGGAAAATGTTTACAGTATATTGATTTGGTTTTGAGAAATTGTTTGCAGGCTTGGAATTTACTTTGTTTAGAGTTTCTTTTTGGATTTTGAACCGAGAATAGGAAAAGAATAAGAAGAGAGGAAATGTATGTTTGAACTGAGAAAAATGAAGATCAGATCTCTTACTAATACATAATTATTTAAATTTAAACTTTAACTAAGAAGAGTATGCCACTTGTTTTATTATAAATTAGACAAATGTCCAAGCTTGTTCTATATGTTTACAAGTGTTAAAACCAAGCAAAAATTATGTTTAAATCCTTCTCTTAAAAATATTTATATTATATTAATTATGTAGATATGGATTTATATAAATTCATGTTTTATTAATTTATTTACAAACTATTTAGTTTAAGAGATATTCTAAAAAGAGAGTTTATTTAAAATCATACACACACTTATAACCATTTTAGTTTAGTACTTTTTAAAAGAAAACAAGATAAAATAAATCTTTTATTAAATCTTATTTAAACTATCATATTTTAAAATAAACAAAATCTTATATTTTTAAACCAATTGAATAAATCTAAACTAACCTTTTAAAAATATTAATTTTAAAACAAAGCTTTAAATCACAAATTATACATATATAATTTATCAATAGATTAAATTAAATTCAAAACAATCCAAATTATAACATATACATATATATATATATATATATATATTACAATTTGAAAATTCATCTTTTATTTAAAAAGATTTCTATTCACAATATATATAACAAAACATATATTATAAATAGATTAAAACTTTATTAATTTTAACAATCAAATCTTATCAATATTGCTAGATTAAATATTTATTAACTTTTAAAAGATTAAATTATCAATTTAAATTAGAATTATAAGGGAAGATTATCAATCCAATTAAATTATTAATACAGATTATTAAATTTATACTGCCCAAAAACCTGGGATATCACATTAGTGATCTAATTGGCTATAAATAGCCAACCTCTTCATAGTCTCTACTGATAGAAATAAACCTTAACCCTAGCCTCCTTTGCTAAAAAATTGGCAACACCTTATAAACAGAGTTACATCCCATGACCATGGAGAAAGGACTAAAAGTTTGGAGAAGGAAATCATTTACAACCTAGGTGTCGACAACTGAAAGGATCTCGATGAGGAAATATTTCATTTTAAATTAATTCATATATATACATATTCATATCTATAATTCTTTTATACTATATTTGGCCATTAAATAAAATTAAAACAATTTCCAAACAATATAGGTATATGTATTTTAAATGATTAAGTAATATAAATATATGTATATATACGTACGTACGTATGTATGTATTTTAAATGTCTAAATAATATATATACACACACATATTTAGTTTTTTATGTTATCAAAAAAATGCATTGCTTTTAATTTGGATTTTTAAAAAAAATTGCTTTACTTACGGCTCAAATTAATTTGTACACATACATAGATATATATATATATATATATATTTGTGTGTGTATTCGAATAATAACTTTATATAAAAACAATCAACTTTGAAAAATATTACTTTTTCGGTTTTCTTGTTTTCAATAAAATAATTTGTATAAGTATTATATATAAATATATATTTTCAAACTATTATATTAGAATATTTATACATGTAAATTTATGCATTTTTACATTTAAAAAATATTATTTTAACCTTTTGTTTTGTTATAAAAAAATATTTTTTATATATGACTAAGTCGAAGTAAATTAAATATATAATTATTCAAACATATTTAAAATTCAAATTTTAAAAAAATACTTAATAATATATATTTATATAAAATGTTTCAACTATTTTTTATTTTTAAATCCATGCATATTATATATATATATATATATATATATATTGCATATATAATTGCATTTATATATCCATTTTGAAATGGTTATTGCCTTGACACTATATTTATTAACCATAAATATCAATAGTTAATTATACACATATGACATATGTTCATCATGTAGACCTTAGGTTAGGTCACCGTATTTATTGTAGTTATAATGTTTGTATTGTGAATAAGAAAATATTATAAAATTAAATAAAATAAAATAGAATAAAATAACAGCATATGTTATAGTCAACTCAATATATGCACATAAATTTAGTACAAATTAATCGAATTAAAATTAAACCCCAAACTCTTTTATTAATCACCACTAAATATGATTTAGTACAAAATTAGTATTCATGTAAATACAAAATAAGACCTTATACAAATTAGTAATAGGATTTTTTTAAATTTTACTCTTTACCCTGTTGCCAATGCACATGATCCAATGGCCTACATGCTTGAGGATCATTATCATTCTTAGGAGAATGATAGACAAGGCTCGGGACAAGGATGAAGAGGCAAATAGGACTGCAGGTACACAAATAGGTTATTGGGCTAGAGGAGATCCTGATCGACATAGACTATGTGGGCTTTTGCTATTGGGCTTTGGACATAATGGACACGTTTATACTTTTGCGATAAAAAAGAGCAACACAAGTGTATCGATGTTCATACTAAAAAAGATTGGAAATGGCATTGAAGAAACAATAGAAGTAGTCTCGAACCTTGATTCCATCACAATTTGACTTTTTGAGTCATCAATTAAATTAACTTTTTAGTATTTAAATAAATTATTTTAATATCTAAGCATTCAAAATATAGATTGTTACAATAGTCATAATAAAAATATCAAAACATACAATAGTTTAAACTTAAAATGAGATAAATATCACATCACTATGTAATACGAATAAGAATAAAAATACAATTAGGTATACACACGAAACGATCATAACAACAAATTGAAAATAATTGAATAAAAAAAAATTCTTCTGCATATTTCAGTATTATTGTAGTGAAAATGACGCGTGCACCTTTATTTTCATACTTATTCCACTTCTGGTCCCCTTTAAAAATAAGTTTCACAAAACATTCTGTAATTATATTTAGTAAAAATTTGCAGCTTTTAGTGCAAGAATTTATAGTATCTCCAATAAGCATTTTCACTTTTTAATGTTTTCTTTTTTTTGAAAATATTTGTAATTAAAATTGTAAATATTTGTAGAAAAAACTGCAAAATTTTCTGAAAATATTGCAAATAAGGCTGTCAATGAGTACCCAAAAAAATCTGAAATTTGTCTGCATCTGTGTACGAAAAATGAAAAAAATATGTAAAATCCAAAAAACAAATATGAATACACATATGAGTATCCGCATCAGGAATTTTCAAGATAGTAGCTGAGATTATGCATATTTTACTACATAAAATGATTAAAACATACTATAGCTAACAATGTTGGCTCAGTTGGTTGATTGTTCATACTACGAGATTAAAGGTCACTAGTTCGCTCTATTAGATCGACACTTGTTGGCATTAATGAACCATGTTCAAAAAAAAGATTAAAACATACTATATTATCATTGTAATAATTCATGTTATGCATGCATAAATGAATATTTGCTATCAAAATTTGATTATAATCACAGTAATTTTTATTTCTTATATTTGTATTAGCATTATTACTAAACAAAATTTATGTTGGATAAAAAAATTATTTATTTTATAAGCAGAGTGGATAAATATTCGATATCCGTTCATACTGCTAGCATGTATATCCGAAAATGATTTTGGTTGCGAATGGAAATATGCCACTATTCACATCCAAAAGTATCTTTCGACGAAATTAATTGCAGATATGTTTTATAAAACTATTTTTTTGTGGAAGAAACTAAAGTGTATTTGAAACTATGGCGCTTAGACAAAACTTCCCTTATTATTTTCTCTATATAGCCAAGTTTTGAGTACTGGATAATTACTTTGGTCCCTATTTCTCGTTTGAAATGTAAAGATGATCCTCGCTAAAATTTTTTTGTAAATTAGGTCCATACTCCTTTAACATCACACTTGACAAATTAACATCAGCTGCAAACTCATTTAATTCCAATCTTTAAAATTCGATAACTTTTTGTAGATTAATTGGATTTAAGAATCATTTGCACCATTAAATCACAAATTTAATAAACTTTCCAATGATATGCATTGTTGATACCTAAAAATAAAATTTTGTAAATCATTATTTTACATAGCAGTTTTACCTACATTTTTGTAATGTAGTTATTTGTATTATCCATTTGTTTAACTGCATTTATGTGACTAGATTTATTTTGGATGACATATCATTTACATAGTCGTTTTTAACTACATTAAGATAATGCAATTATTTTCTTTTGACTTAATGGAATGGAATTTGTTTTTAAATTATGCAATGATTGCATTTGAATTATTTTAACGACATTAATGTGATTAAGTAATAATTTTGACTACATTTGATAATTTTATTCAAGCTTAACGCACTGTATAATTTAACCGAATTAAGAAAATGCGGTTATATTCAAATGATTTAATAAAATGCAATTATATTTTAACTTTATATTATGATTTAGTTTAATTGCATTTATGTGATGCGGTAACAATTTTGGCTTGTATTTAAAAAATTTATTCAAGTCTAATACAATTATATTTAACAGCATTAAGAAATTGCAATTAAATTTAAATGCTTTAAGAAAATGCAATTATATTTTAATATCGTTTTTAGTTAATTTAATTACATTTTTGTCATGTAGTAACAATTTTGACTACATTTGATAGTTTTATTTGATCTTAATGCACATTAAGAAAATGCAATTATACTTTAACGCCAAATTTTTGAATTAATTTAACTGTATTTACATGATGTAGAAATAAATTTGGCTGCCTTTGATAATTTTATTCAATTAAAATGCCTGAAGGAAATGCAATTATAATGTAACAATTTTTTTAAAATTAATTCAACTGAATTTATGTGATGAAGTAACAATTTTGCCTGCATTTGATAATTTTATATATAATATTAGTGTACTTTACAAATTAACTGCATTTAGAAAATGTAGTTATATTCGATCTTAATGCAGAATTTAAATGCATTAATAAAACACGGAGTAGCTGCAATGGTATAATATAGTTATAATTTTGCATATTTATTATTTTTGAACCTTGTGATTTGAATTATGCAATTGTAGTTGCATTTTGAACGATGCAGTTTTAAATACGTTATTTATATGGAAAGTTATAATTTAAAAAAAAAATCAACAACTAGATATTTATGTTGGAATTTGGTTAGCCCACAGCGGAAGTTATGGGTGAATTTTAATTTTTTTATCCAGTTGGATCTTTATTGGGCCTATGAAGTCTAATTTATTTAGAACATTTCTAAATTTTATTTAGTAAGATCTTTTATTTTATTTAAATTTATAAAATGATATAATATTATTTAATTTACGTTATGTTATTCATACATGTGTATCATATACACATAAATATGTGTCTACATATGTAACATATCAATCCGTGCAAGGTATAATATGTCAGTGTATAAATGTTGGGATTTACATCACAACGAACATGTTAGCTCATCCAATATGTAAATGTGTTGTCCAAATGTATGTGTATGTATATATATATACACACACACAAAAACTTTTGCTTTTATAATAAAATATTTCAATATATATATATATATTAAAATTTTAGTTCTATATAATTTGGTATAAACATAAAAATATTTATATATAAATATATATATATAATATTATATATTAATATGTATATAAATATGTTTATATCATTTAAAATATAATATATATATATACATATACATACATACATACATACATACATATATTGCTGTAAAGTAGAAAGAGGCATTTATATAACAATTATTTTATTATATATATTAATGTATAAGTTAAATACTTATATAATATATATATATATATGTATGTATGTATGTATATATTAGATTAAATAAAATTATATAATAATTTTCTATTTAAATATATTTATTGATCTGGTCTTGCATATATATCAGGATTTTTTAATTTTTAATTTTGAATATATATGTGTGTGTTTGTGTATGTGTGTGTATATCTATTAACAAAATCGAAAATAATTATTTAAAATTTAGGAAAAATATTTTATTTGGATCTACATTTAAATTTTAAACTTCTAGCAAATTTTGGACGAAATTTTAAATTTTAATATATAATTTTTATAATTTAAAAAAAATTAGGAAAATCTAATTTTTAAATTTTTTTTTTAATTTAAATATTAAAAATAAAAAATGTTTTTTTATTTTTTCCATGATTCAATTGTATTAATATGATTTTATTAAATCTAAAATATATTTTATAACATATGTATGAATTTATATAATTATTTATAAAACAGATTGATTTAAATATTATTTAAAAATAATATAAATTTTTTTTATTCAAAATAATATACTTATTAAACATCATATATAATTTTTTTTCATACTTTACATGTTTATAATATAGTATTTAAATTATAAACAATATAGATATATGTGTACATTATATATTAAATCATTTAAATAATCATAATGTTTTTCTTATAAATTCTGAGCCGTACTGTAGAAGGATGAATTATCATAAAAACATTGGTTTTTATAAACATATGCACATATATACATATAACCAATCTAAATTGTGACAATAGATCTACATATTGGAATCGTCACCTAACTAACAATAATATATATGTATATATAATGAGCATTATATAAATAAATTAATGTTTGCAGTTAATTAAAAACATACCTTACAGAAAAAGCCCTTAAGCGTACCTTAAAACGATGATGTAAGCTCCTAGAAATGATTTCCGATCCAACAGATTGCTAATCCTTGAACCATCGACCACCGATTGACTTTATTTGGGCTTGATAAAACGAAGAGATTAGAGGGGATTTTTGGCCAGCAAATGATTAGAATGGAGGCTCAAAAAATTCCAAGTCAAATGGAGAAACTGATGCTTATAGAGGATGGAAATGAGATAATTTAGGATCGCATCTTTTACTCTATCTCCTTTAATCTTGGACATCCAATTTCAGGCCCTCTAACCTATATTTTTAGCCACCTATACCCCATGTTATCAGCCCACATGATGGGTCTTAAACCCATTTGAGCTCGAATGAATATTTTGCATTTTAAATCTAATTTAAAACGCTTATCAATATTGTATATCAATTAGTGTGTTTATAACTTTTATAAATACAATTAATATTCATTTATCAAATTAAAATCAAATTTACAAATAATTTATCATAAATATTATTTAATGTAAGTAATTTATAACAATTATGAATTAATTAAATCATTTGGTCAAAGGAGAATTCATCGTTTTCGGCTGTGTGACTCGTCAGGTATAAATTTGGTTAGCGATTAATATTGAACTATTCGAATATTAAAGTTCACATCTCATTTAGCAGGTGGTGTGACATTTTAGCCAAATTTATCACTTAATTAGTTCTGGTAAATTCCAATTTTACTTTGTCAAGTATTACCGGGTTGTGACTTTTATTTACACCAGTTCTGTTCGTCAAAACTATATCACTTTGAACTTATGAAATTCGGTAATGGTCAAAATTCCAATATCATTCATATTCAAATCTATAGTCCAAAAACAAAGTCATTGGTTTAATAATAACAATTATTATTAATCGAAATGCTCTGGCCAGAGACTGTTGGCTTGAGTTGACCGTGATACTAACCTCATATAGCTTAGGAGATGAATCCTCTCTTGAATAGTGCATCACTTCCAATACTTCCACTCGACCCAACTATAATCGCTCGACGGACGTCGTGCCATGATTTGACTATAATCAAAGCGGAGCCTTCATATTGAAGATCGACGGTATTCTCAAGTCGAGAGAAATGTATAATCAGTCACATCAATATTTTCTATTTACTTTAGTTATATTGACTAATAGAAAACTATCGAGTGAGTCAGTCCATAGTTATCCAATGACTATCGGTATGTAACCTTTTGGTGCCTCCTGCGGCCACGGGTAATGCACTACCCAACATTTGGAGAGCATTACGTACTTTATTCTCAACGGATACACCGATATCTAGTCTCGGTACATCTTGACTAGGAACATTAAAAATGGTATATTCATTTTCATTATGATAAATTACTCATGGTTACAACACTTTGTAATTACTATCACAAAACATACCATTTACAGATTTTCTAGTAAATATACTTTAATTAAATTAATTAATTAACATAACACATTATGTCAAGTATATAATAGAAAGAAAACACTGTTTATTTCGAACAAGATTGGTTATCGAGTTAGATATATATAACAAATTACATAATTGCCCATAGGACATACCTCTAAGTCTATCGATCTCCCACTTGCACTTTGGGTCAATTATGGAATCCTATTCCAAATTCTCCATTCGGTTTCCTCAAGACCAATCGAGTCAATCCCTTAATGAACGGGTATGCAATTATGCTTTATTTATCTACTTTGTCAATAAACTCTCCCTGATGCTGATAAAATGTTTTATCATATGGAACAATTCAGAGTATGTCTCTCGACTTCTAGTGAGCTCTAAGTTCTGTTACGAACTATATCGCAACATTGTTATCATATAACAATTTTATGGGATTCTCGACATTTGGAATCACCCTCCACTCGATTATAAATTTGTGCATTTATATTTATATACATCGCTTTTATTGCGGTGCTATTCAAGGCTATGTACTTAGCCTTTTCATTGAAGTAGCCATAGTCTTTCATTTGGAAAATTTCCAACTTAATTATTCTTAACTTGAATTTATTATTGACATGTTATACTCAATATCACTTATGAAGTTTGAGTTCAGACACTCCTTTATAAGGAGTTTGTTGTTTTTATAAACAGTTCTCTAGTATTTCATAAATATATGAGAACGCCACAAACAACAATTAGTGATATCAATTTGGATTTGATATTTGCTTCATATATCAAATACATAAACAAATCACAATATCATAGACAACATAACACGTATGATCATTCCTATTGCTAATACATAAAGAATCTATCTTACATATTACATATTAAACATTTAATATGGTGTCCTTGCATATCTTTTGGGGACATTCCCAATATCTTTTATACTTTATATAAAAGACATATTTATAATCCAATGTTGAGTATCAAAACAACTAAAACTGGTTTTAACACAAGCACATCGTTAACAATCAGAAATGTGTTGTTTACTTAAGTTTTAGAAATATCTATGTACCTTTTAACGTTCTTTCTTATGTACATACACTTTCTCTGCATTTTAACAGATAATCAAACTATTTGATACATCTACCAAAACACTTGTTCGATTTAGAAGCATTTCATAATGATACTTTCGTATTCGTTCGCGGATCATATTCGAAAAACCTAAAACTCAATATCATTCCCACCGACTTCGAGACATTTGGTTATTATGCGTAATTCATTTACTCTGAAGTGTTATTTAGAAATTTTCATTTCAACACATACATACTAAAACATAAAGTCATATCATGCGATAAATTTGTGAGTAAAATCCCAGCCAACTTGAGCACATCGAATGGTGGATTTGTTAAATTAATTTCAACAATTGAAATTCACAGTATTAGTCTAATAAATGTGACTCACTATATTCCAACTGCATTTGCCTTTCTCTTAAAGATACATTTGGGGCCAATGGATTATATCTCTTCGGATACAACTATCAAAATCATATTCTGATAATGTACTTGGAATATATTTTGGATTTGTGCATCGTTCCATATCATAAAGTCAATACTCTTAATGGTTTAATTAAACAACCAAGGAATCTTTATTCTTGACATAGACAAGAAACTCACAGTTTCTCTTTAATATACAAGTATAATAATTAGATGTTCTAATGTATTTGTGTTCATTTAGGTCCGGTCAATTTCATTTCATCCCTTGTAATTGGTTTTATCATTGGATCGTATCCAAATCCATTTCATACTATTAGTTTTTTAACGAAATTCCTTCACTATAAAGTTGGTATTTCTTGAAACAACAGTTGTTTCTCAGTGCAATGGAATGGGCATTTATAAACATTTTATGAATTGCTTTATACAAAGTTGATTTTGCATTAATTCACAATATATTTATGTTCACAACATACATTATTGATCTAATGACTATCATTCCTAAAATTCTCTTGGCATGATTCATATAAGGTCCCTTATGTACAAATATTACGTGCAGTCTTTCGACTTACATAATCTGCCAACTCCTTGGTCTAGAATATGTAGGGGTTTCTTATAAACTTTTATCTTATATGGTTTTGTAGACTATTATTTGAGTGATATTAATTTTAACCTTGTGTACTACTCTTAAGTACGCACCTTATAGAAAGAATATTAACTCAACTTCACTCATCATTAATCGTGGTTTGTCCAACAAAGTTCATTTACTCCTTATCAATACACCATTATGTATTATAGGAATGAGTGACCTTTAAGATTGAATCTTTATTCATACCAGGTACATAGGGAACTCTTTCCAATATACTCACTCATTCGATCAAATCGGATCATTTCTATCGCATGTTATATTATTTACTTTTTTATATATTCTATGAGCTTATCATGCACTTATACATGTGTATGAAATACACATCTCCACATCTATAATGACACATCAGTGAATATGATAAAGTATGTGGAACTTTTTTGGCATTAATAGACTTACGATTGCTTACATCTATATGTATCAATCTGAAGAGTTCATCGACTCCTATGATGCTTCCACCAAATGGGTGCATTACCCTTAAATGTTTGAGATGTAATTAACCAGTATCATATGATTCATAATCATATGATAAAAATTATTTCTCAAAACTACAGCTTACTCTATAATTCAAAAATAATTTTTAATAATTTTAGATACTTCAGTATTTCCAATGCATCACTTGTGTTGTGAAAACAAATACCACATTATAGTTTTACTTCATAACGAATATTCATAATTTTCACATTGAAATATAACTATGTTTATTTTTCAGTCGACATAGAAAAATAGTCATTACTTCATAAATAATGTTCACAATGTTTTATGAAAACAATTTTTATAATTTGATGCAATCAATAAGTGCGGCTCCCACCATTTCCACTGTTACTATATAATAGCGTACTGAATTCGAAGGTCCATTATTCACTTAATATAGATTATTTATTTCATATACTGCAATTAGTTTACAGTGGAGAGTTCTTGGATCAAATATCTTGAACTCAAAAAAAATCTTATAGAAAATGTTTATCTATATGAAAATACATTTTGAAATAGAAGTTTTTCACTCCAATGTTAAGTATCAATTATTATTATTACAATTCTCATTTTCGATGTTTCTTTATGAAGCAAAAGTGACTACTCACCTCTTCATTCCAACTATACCTTAAATCACATCCGCTCTTGTACACTAGTTTTTCTTTCTAAATGGTCGAACCATTCAAAAGAATACCCTTACTACAACATCATAACGAACTCTTTACAAAAGCACACTCGACCACCCTTAACATTAAGGACATCAAATATATTGTACTTTTCGTAAACTAATCAAATTGACATTTCAACGATCGAATTCTTAGATTTATCTTGTAGTTTTGGTCTAGTGTTACATTTAACACAATGCGATCTTTACTGTAATCAATCAAATTGAATACTTGATCTTATAGTATGGTCTATTGGCATATTTCGAATGAATTAACTTCATTAAGTATCATACATTATGAACTATGATCGTTTCCCATATAACATTTATACATGATAGTATATGGATCAAATATTTATAGTCTTTTATTGCTGTTAGAGTTCGAAACTCATATAATGAAATACATGGTCTTGATCGAATAAACGCCTAACCGACCAAATTATGAACGTATTTAGTAGTTGTAGAATCGAGCACTTGCATAGGTGTTGAAAATTAACATGCAATAAGCATTTATCAGTAAGTATACGTTATATTTCTATTTATCAATCTTCAATTCGGTTCATTTGTATATTTTAATCGATAAAAATTTTATCAGTCATATAAATGCATAAATTTATCAATGTAGATTATTATAACATTATATAGCATATGTTCTTACAATATTAGAAGGTTATATGTTATCATTTCGTTTTTCAAATAAGGCTCCCATTAGTATTTTATGTTTCACCAAACCCTACGTTGAAACATAGAAGTCTTTCGACTTCACTATTGGTGTTAGGACTCGTCCGTCTTGGAATTCTGACCTTGAGTTTGCTCAACAAGTCACAGCTCCATAAATGGTAGATAACTCCTTATTAGTTGTATCATATACAACTCCCAACCCTAGGTACCTTGTCATAATTTCACTTCGACCTTGAGTTTTCTCAACAAATAGAAACGAAATTATTCACTCGTACCTACCATATCGCGATGGCTTAAGTATAGTATATGTGTAACGACCTGCAAATTTATCACTTTGATAAATTATATTTATTTTTAAAATTTTAAAATAAAAGGTTGATAATACAAATAATATTGCTTTGAGTAATAGTAATCTTATTTTGAATAGATATTTACAAAATATTTCCTTTGGAAGTATATCGATAAAATGGCCGAAAACCGTTTTATCGATAAACAGCTCTATAATCGTAAAACGCCGCACACAGAGCTGAATACATACACTTATTTTTATAATTAGGCAAGAATATGAAATAAAATCAATTATTTTATTTTTGAAAAATAAAGTGTATTATGTCATCACCAATAATGGCATCGTATTTAAGTATTGATTTATGAATTAAATTGAGATTTAATGATTTAATAAATTATTTTAAATGATGATAATTCATTTTGAATAGTTATAAAGTGATAATAAATCATTTATAATAGTTTCATAAAGATATATATTTGATTTGAAATATGAAAAAAAATCGATATCGCTTTATCGGTAAAATAGCAATTACTGTAAATAATTGTTAATATTAATTTATATGGTTTTATAATTCAAATGTGCTCATTTTAATTAATTAATAATGATAAGAAATTTATTTTCAAATTTTGTTTACAAATATATGTATATAAATTAATAAGTGAAAATGTGACCAGTGATCGGTTTCCCGATTTTCAACGATTTAACGAATAAAAGTCATTCAAAGGTTGTTGCAACCTTATTAACATGTTACGAATACTTATGTAACATACATATATACACTTTAAATTATACATTAACATGCACACAAATAAATATACATACATACATATACATATATATATATATATGTAAGAAATATATAAGATATTTCTAAATTACTTAAGCCTTTAGAAAGCTCAAAGTCAACTAAGTACACACACACAAGGACAAGCACATGGGTTCACCCATGTGAACATCATTTTGACCAAAGCCTAGGGGGAAGGAGAGGGGTGCCGGCCGAGGGCAAAATGGTAATTTTACTATTAGATATTTTTCCAAATTTTCTCCTATAAATATCCATACACTTTCTTATATTTTTTCACCACATTCTTATCATCTTCTCCTCCACTTCCAAGCTTTTTTCATGGCTTCAATGCTTAGTAAAATAATGGCAAAATATTTAGCAAAAGAAAAACAAAATCATATAATACATATATTTTAGTAAAACCACCTCAAACTATCATCAAAACTTCTCCCCCGCCTTCCTAAGACCCATGGCCACCCTCCTTTCTTCCTTTGGCCAAGCCTTCCTCCTCACAACATCAAGGCCATGAGCACCTTAGGATGGGTTAAGCCCGTACAAGGTCAAAGATTTTGGTTCCGTGGAGTTAAAGCCATCGTAGCGAAGCTATAGCCAATTAAACTAGCCCAAGGAAAAATGAAGGTGAGAAACTCCTAAACTATAGTATTATATGTTATTGGATGATATATATGTGTGGATATGATTGTTTATGATGGTTGTTTAATATGAATGTTGAATATATATATATATATATATGTAAGTCATGGTAATACACGTCGATAAGCACAAAGGAAATCGCTTTCCTTTATCGAATGAATTGGTGTATATGGAATGTTAAACCTCATTAAAAAGGTTTAAAATGAGTTTGAAATGTTTTATAAACATATGAAAGTGTTCTGGTGAAGTTTGAAAGGTAATTGAAAATTGATTCAAAAATAAGCGCATCGTGTAACGGTAGTTCGCGATTTCGCGCCATAAAAATCGAACGAGTATATATAATGGAATATAGCTCGGAATTCTTCGAGATAAGAATTTTCTGAACTATTATATCCATAGTTTTCAAACTAAGAAATAAAATCGAGATTTCTATAAGTAGATTTTGAAATATGAGTAAAACAAGTTTTTGGAAAAATTGCAGTTTTGCAGTTCGAAATCCGTAAAAGGATTTCTTTGAAAATGATATTTTAAAATTATTTAAAAATATGATATTAATTCTAAATTTTTTTTAAAATGTTTTAAAAGTAATTTGGGTTATAAAAATGAATTTCAAATGAAAAAAAAGTCGTTTTGGACAACATAGCTTAAAAAGCATTTTCCGCAGCACTTTTCTATAACTTTTAAAATATAGTTTTAAATGCAACCATTCTTTTCCAAATCTTTTGTAAATGTTTTCAAATGATTAATAAAGTATTTAAAAGTAGATTTGAAGGATTTATGGAATGGTTAAATAAATGTTAAAGGATTTAGAGTCGATCAAATAACTTGACCACCTTATGGGTGACAAAGAGATAATATCTAGACTTGAGTTTGAAAACCAGTTTCCTACTCTCCCTGGCTATCCGTACTAGCCTGATGGAGGGGATAGTAAATTTGATTTACTCGGATCAAAAATTTCCAAAGTATAAAGAATATGATTTTCCAAATATAAATAACTTGGATTTTATGGGGATAATCTTCTTGTGCTCGGTGGTAAAGCCCGAAGAGGGAACTCGTACTATTCATGGAATTTAAAAGGTGATTTCACCGTTATTCCACCCATAATACTTTTTGAATATGAGAATTGATATTGAGTAGAATTAAATGATTTCTATAGATTTTGCTCACTTAATATTTACTGGTTTTGGATTAACATCCCAGATAACATGGTTTTAACTTAATCAAAATTTTAGGTTTTGAATTAAGAAATCTATGTTAAGATTTAAATGAAATGATTTCGAAAAAAAATTCTTAAGTGAAAAATAAAATGATTTCGAATTATTCTGTAACAACCCGCATATTTCACGATTTTATATTTAAATGTTTTATTTAAATATAGCATCGTTAATCGGATTAAAGTCCGAAATGTTACTTTTTATAAACAGTCGAATTGGGACTCGAGACCACTTCCATTAAGTCCAAAACGGCGTTTACAACTTTTTTGAGTATAAACATCGATATGTTTGGAGTTGAGTGGAAATTTTCTATTTTTCATTTTGGGCTTTGGGTTTGGGTTTCATCCCACTAACCCAACATAATACCCTAACTCCACCCCACTCCTCTTCATTCATTCATTCCATTTCCTAACACTCTCAAGCTAAAGTAAAAATGGGGGAAAAGATAGGAAATTAAAATTCCTAAACCCTAGTTTGAATTAGGAAATACAAATTCAAGTCCAAAATCAAAGAGAAGCTTAGGTAAACATCTTCTTCTTCTTCTCCACCTCAATCTCTCTCTAATTTCAGAAATTTCCTATAACCTAACTTAGGAAATATTTGCTTATGATCTTAGATTGGAGCTTCTAGAGATGAAGTTGAAGTGTGGTTGATCTTTCCTTTGTTTTTGCGCTTCTCATTTGTTGTTTTTGGGTTCAAAGGTGAGTTTTTGAACTCACATCTACGTCTATAACTCTCATTGTTGTTAGGTATGAATTCCTAACATTTATTCATGTTCATTTGCTTTTGATTTGAATTGATTTGGTGAATTTTCCAATTTTTGATTTCGAAGTCCAATATTATGAAAATCCTACTATGGATGTTTGGACATGATATTTGGGGTGTATCGAAGAGCCTATAAGGCTGGGTTGTCGCTTGGCATAAATCTCTAGTCTGCGTTGCTCGCTCGATTGCTCCCGAATCGTTTTGGCCATCATTGGCCTAGGCAAAATGTTGCCCAGAACAGGCAACCAGACGTCTAGTTGTCAAGTCCAGATGTCTGGTTATGGTACCTGGAGAAAAAAATATAAGAACGCAGAAAATAAAATGGCAGAGATAAATTCCAAACGTCTGGTAGGCTCAGACGTCTGCTTTGAAATTTCAGACGTCTGGGGGTTTTCTGAATTATTTCCAGAATCCAAATCCAAACGTCTGGAACTGTGCATTTTGCCTATTTGCCTATTTTTTGAGTGGATTTCAAATTTTAATCGATTTTTGTTGATCCGGTTAGTTGTTATCACTTATTATCGACTTTGATGACTTCTTTCTTTGGATTTTTGGGAATATCCATTTAATGGATTTGATATCGATTTTTATGAATTTATTTCACATCGTTGAATGTGAATTTTTGGTGATTGATTGTTTTTACAATCATTTTTGTGATTTGTCACTTTAAAATACGAAGGTTTCTATACTAGTAGTAAATACTAAAACTCTTTCATTTAAAACAATTTCGACACTATTTTAAATACAAAGCTCTTTTTAAAACCGTTTTCCAATCTATTAGTATATACAAACCTTTACCTCATTCGTACGAGAAATCCAATTAAACGACTTAGCAAAACAAGTGGTATGAAACGCTTGCGTTTACTTTGTCAGTTAATTCTTAGACTTGTTCGATTGAAATCTTGTGACAATTTTCGAGTGGAAATCTACAATTTGTTCGTAAATATTTAAGTTAAGCCACTGGTTATGGGACATAAAGCTAAACTCATTTATTTACTAGCTTAGTGTAATTTACGCTTCTTGTTGATCAATGGTGATCATTTTATGGTTTAGACTAGCGATATGCGATGTCTCTTTGTTTGCATGGGGGACTGTGCCTCGTTCTATTGAGCTTCGTCTCATTTTTATAGTCTAGCGACCTACGGGCTTTATGGAGTTCGGTTCGTCGGGCGTACCGTTATTGCACTACGTCGTTGTTCCAAATTATTTGAGTTTCAGGTTCATCGGGCATACCGTTATTGCACTACGCCGTTGTTCCGAAATATTTGAGTTTTAGGTTCATCGGGCGTACCGTTATTGCACTACGTCGTTGTTCCAACTCATTTGAGTTTCAGGTTCCTCGGGCGTACCGTTATTGCACTACGCTATTGCACCGGCTCTATGGTTAACGACCATGGGATAGCAACCCATTTGTGATACACGTGTTGGTGAGTTTTCATGCTCCCATTTGTGATAGGCCTTCCCTTTTTTGTGATTTCTGGATTTCTGGTTGATGATTTCTAGAATTTGTGTTTCACCGATTTTTGCGATAGGCATTGATATGTTTTGTCAATATTTGTGTTTTGGTGAATAATTTAAAGAATATGACATTCTTTTTAGTGTTTGAGAATATTTGAGATATTGTATGATTTTTGTTGTTATCTGATGTATACCTGTCAATATGGTATTATTGTTATCATACGTTTTTGTCATATCTCTTATTCTATCTCATTTTATATGATATTTATAGCTAGACTGATCCATTTATTATTTTCTTCTTACATAATACTCGGGTCAAACCGAGGTATTTCAGGTGCTTCTGCTTGACTTCTTATCAGGATCCGTCACCTGACTTTTGGCTAACTACTTTAGCTTAGTAGTTTTTGTTATTATACATTTGAGATAGAGACTCCCTGATGTATACATATTCTTTTGTCTAGCACTTGTACCTATTCTTTTGTGATATAGTGGATCTTATATGACCACTATTTTGATGTACACCTTTATGTGTTATATTCATATCTATTTTCGCATTTGTGATATGAATATCTGTGACTGATTTGTGTTATGCTTATTTCTATATTTGTTTCTGAAGGCCACATAGCCATTGTGTGGTAGCTTTGAGTTTGTATTTGATATGTTGGATTTCTTCTTGAAATGAAATGCATGTCATACTGTCAGACATATCGGTACTCACACAAAGCAATTACACAGATGGTCGCTCCTCAACACCCTTATTCTTTGTGCTAGTCAACGACATTACCTCGTAGTGTCCTTGGCTAGTGTGAGTATAGAGGTGGGGCATCACAGATTTCCAGTTTAAAAAAAGGTTTAAATTAATCAAAGGATTTGATAAGAGAGGTTTAATGATTTCGTATATACTGGAAAGAATGTTTTAAAAATATATATCTCCAGAAGATATTTTGATAAAAATAAATTAATCAATCAAAGAATCATTCCATATTCAGTTAACATCTTTTTATCGACGATTGGTTCGAAGGAACCGGGATCGGATTTGGGTGATTCCTATCTCAAGACCACTTCGAACCAATTCACGTATTCGAAGTGAAGACATGGATATGATTTGGAGGGTGGAATGTAGGGCTGCTTGTCACTAACCCTCGGGGGAAATTTCCCATATCATATTAAGTGGCAGTAGTTCTTCATTTGTGATCTTTGATGCAAGGACTTCTCGCTACTAATCTTCGGGGTAACTCCCGACAAGATGTGGTAGGACAGTGACTTCGGTTTGTCCTGTTCCTGGACAACTATTATGGACGAATGTCTGATATTGCATTTCTAGTTACATAAATTGATCTCTGTGAACGTATCACCTGTTTGGTGGTGGAGAAGGCAACTTCTCTTAGCTTAACACCCTTTCCTGAGACGTACGAGCTTAGGAGTTATACATTTGTAGAAATCGGTTATGTGACTATGGAATGACAATGTGGCATTCAAAGTGGAATGTGCTATGTGAAAGATAATCGCTACCTCGGGCCTCATCACTCGGTAATGGCTTAAACAGGGTACGCTGCAAGGCTATGTGGTTCGCAACCATTAGGGTATGGTCATCACCTTTCTATATAACCCTCTATATTTCTGGTATGTAGTGTATGCTATGAGACGTCTTGGATAGGTCAGTAACGACCGGGGTGATGTCATATTCGGTTTCTATACAGACCATGTATGAGTGCCATATAGGGATACCGGTCTTTCCAGATGCGGAGGATTGTTTGTGTATCCTCGGTACATTCCTCTAGAGATGTACTGTATGGAAGTTAGTCCCTTACCTGCCATTGTATAGAAATCCATTCTCCGAACGAGCCTTGTAAGATTTTTGTTTGTAGGGCCTAACATATCCAGAATTTAATAATGGTAACAATTTCGGCTAAGATTAATAAGTTTACTTGCAAATGTTTTCGAAAGAATGTCATTAAAAATAATATCAAATAATTTTGCATACCAAATGTTTTGGTTATCATAAGCCCGCCGGAATTTATGTGTGGGCGTGGTCTTATGAGATACCTTTTGTTCTCAAAATGCGTGTTTTGAGTTTCTCACACAAGTCTCATGACTGATCCGTAGTTTATTTTCCTTTCCCTTAAAATCTGGATGCCCTAATTTTCCCGAGCAGCCTACTAGTCAGATTTAGTTAGAAGAAATCTGGATGGAGCTCAAAGCAAGGAGTTAGAAGATTCTTCTGAAGATTGTTATCTATTTCCACCACACTCTTGTGCTATGGTATTCCGCATTTGTTAGGACGGATATATATAACTATCCATTTTTAAATGTATTCAAATTCCACTATAAAAAAATTATGTGTTGAAATAATATATGTGAGATTTTGTTCTGTCTTTATTTTCTTCTTACCTTTGAGAATCCGCTTCTCTAGCACTTGGATTTGCGGCACGTGAATACCAATGATGTATTAATGTCGATTTCCAAGAGTTGAAGAATCGGGCCATCATAATATATACCTTGATTTTGTTCAACAAATACATATAGTTATCTTACCATGTCTATTTAATATATTAATAATGCTACACATAACATCCCTAGCTTGAGTTTGCTTAACAACTAAGGAGTATGCAAATAATTTATTAGTATATATATATATATGGTAGAGGACAACGTTATACTGAAAATTCATAATCTTTAATAAATTTTATTTAGTGATATTGACTTATGGAATGATGTATTTCTTATGAAATACCCTCGTGATCCAAGTGTCAAACATATCAGAAATCATGGTATACATACATTTACACATATATTCATTCCTTGAGTTTATTTAAGGTTTCTTAATGTTCCACTTTTAATTTATACATTTATATTATATTAATTTTATTATTATATAAGTTTTATTTTTATACAATTTTTATATTTCATATTACTTATATAATAGTCTGATGTATAATATTATATTAATTAAATCTTATTTATTTAATTAACACTTTAATAAATTATTATATTATTCAATTGTAGCGTATTATATTGAATATATATATACATACTATAACATTTATAGTAATACACATATATCAAATATATGTATTTTAATTTATTAATTAATTTTTAATTAATTTATTTATTTGAAAAAATTAATTAAATTTTAATAATTTCGAAAACACTTTTATATACAGATGTATACTCATATTATCTTAAACAATTCAAGGTAATTCATAACATATATCATTATATGTATTATACATGTATATATATTTAATTAATTAACTTATTTAATTAATTCATTTATTTTATTAATCTTATTAATAAATAATATTTTCAAAAGTAATTTTATAACATTTTCAAATATTTTGCAAATATATATTACAACTTTTACAGTATGTATTTTATTTCAAAATTTAACTTTTAAAAATTCATTTTAATTTAAAAAAAATTGAAAATTTGTATTATCAAAATTTTCTTATTCTAATTTTTAAAACAATTTGAAAACTTATATTATAACATTTTTCTTATTTTAAATTTAACTTTTACATTTAAAAGTTTTATTTTTAATTTCAAAACAATTTTGAAATTAGCCCAAGGCTCAATTAAAATTGGGAATTTTCTTATCAGGGATAACCTTTTAGGCTTACCTCATCATTTCGGGTCAAGCTAGTAGCCAGGTATGGCAGCGTACTTAATTACCCAAACCCTACATTAGACACTACATTTTTAGACATCCTACTTTATGGTTAGGCTTTAATAATTTAGCCCTAATTCATCGACACACTTGCAATTCACTCAAAAAAAAGATCGACACACTCGCAAAAATGGCATCCGCTCTATATTGAATTTGGTGACTCTTTTCAACGCTTTCTCCCATCCACTCTTCCTCTACTATCTTGTCCTTCGACTTCACTATCCTCCTCTTTCCTACCTCTCATGACTAGCTCGAAGTCTTGCCTATCTTTGCCATGCCCTAGCTTAGAGCAACCCTTGTCATTGAGATCCAGCCGAGCCTACTCCTTCTCTGGTTCCCTCTCTTTTGATCAACCTTTCATCTCTTCGGCTAATGATTTTCCCCCTTAACATGCATCTCCTTCTCATCGCTAGCTTCAAATGCCAATTGTTCTTCGGTCAAGTCCCTTCAGAGTATTAGATTCAACGCTGTAAAAAATTGATGCCTCAATCGTGCCCCTATCTAGATTGACTATGACCATTGTTGGCCCCCCAGGTTCGCATATTACTCCTTTGTTAGCTTCTATTAGTGGATAAGGGTAGTGGCAAGTCTATAAAGTTGTGTTGATGTTGAGCAAATGATTTTGTATTCTGGTAATAAGTCAAACCTGGCTTGTGATGATGATGGGTAGATTCTTGTTGGTGTGTAGAATATAGTAGTGAATGGTATTGTGGGAAAGAATAATTTCCTAAATACTACTTGTGATAATTCTAAGCTCATGAATCCTGTACCAACACAGCTAAAAGCCTAGATGCAACCCTCTGTTCCAATCATAGCCTCTTTTCCTAAGAACATCCCAACTGTTGCTAATAAATGGTCATCATTGTTTGCATCCTTGCCTAGAAACACAAGTGAGTTCTCCCCTAGGACCATTGATATTTTTAAAATTGATGGTGCTATGGTGCGTCTAACCGAGATTATACAAGTGGATGTTGATTATTGGTCTGATTACTTAGTCGGATTCTTCTTAGACTCCAACCCAGTATATTTTGATGTTAAAGAGCATTACTGTCATGGTTGGAAGCTTAGGGGAGGCCTTCGGGTTCACTACGTTGATGATATGTATTCTCTCAAAGTTTTTAATGTTGAAGAAAGGCGATGTGTTCTAGAAGTAGAGCTGTCAATTATTGCTAGGAAGCCACTTATCATAACGACAGTGGAGTCCTTCGGCTGATAGTGCTAGAGAACGGGTATTTTCTAATCTTACCTAGGCTCATTATACCCATATTCCATCGGTCTTGCAACCTTTGTTAGGGATTAATTAGTTAGCTAGCTTTGTTGGCAAGCTTATATGTTTTTGATGCCAACACGTTGGCTAGAAGGAAGTTAGTTTATGCTAAGGCTTTGATTGAAATTACCCCTGACAAGCCTCTGCCCTCTAGGTTGAAGGTTCGTATTTCTAAAGGCCGGGATGTATTTGTTGATGTTAACTACAGTTGGAAACCTGATATTTGCATGGTTTGTCATTCCTTTAGTCACATCGCAGAGGCTTATAAGCATGATTTAGATGATTTCCCTTTGCCTATACCAGATAAGATCTTACTTCCTTAACATTCTATTAGGAAGTGGGTACCTAAGCCTTTGATCGTTGTCTCTCCACCGGTTGTAGTAGATGTTATTTCTTCTGTTGGAATGTATTCTGAGCCCTTTACTATAACTACTGACTCTGTAATTGTACCAGATATGGATCCTCCTTTCGATATTGTGATTAAGTGGAATTCATTTGAGAGAGTCTGGGAGCATGTGAAAACTGAAATGAGATATTCTCCGAAGTACAATAGCTATCATATGTTTGTGGGAGGTGATGGTGAGGAACGACAGTTATATTACCATGCAGTTGGAGATGAACTTGTACTTACTACCCTAGGTGAGGATGGTGACAACAATAGAATTATTTTGGCAGATGAAACCTGGGATCAAAAATATTTATACTCCCGCGACTCGGTAGTTATGTTCTAAATCTGGCAGCTCTATTCTCTGGCTTTAGTCATGTCAGTGGTCCAGTGTCGGACGATGAAGACAGTGGTTCCTCCTCTATAGAGGTGTCATAGTCTCTTATTGTTTATAGCAGTTTAGGTATCTTTGCCTTACTCTTGTACTTTTCCTTTACTGCTATTAGTTGTTCTGGCGTATGTGCTGAGCATCTGTTTTAATAAATGTGGATGGCCCACTCCAAACCCGCCTAGCCTCGATAAAAAACGTTAGCCCTAATATGATAAATTTAGACCGCATACGCTATTGGGCTCTGATATAATTGTTGGAACTAAGCCAACCCTCAGCGGAAGTTATGGGTGAATTTCGAAAAAAAATACCCTATTGGATCTTTATTGGACTTATGAAGTCTAATTTATTTAGAGCATTTCTAAGTTTTATTTAAATAAAATCTTTATTTTATTTAAATTTATAAAATTATATAATCTTATTTAATTTATGTTATGTTATATATATGTATACTATACACACACACATGTATGTGTGCGCGCATGTGTAACATATCAATCTATGTGAGGTATGACATGCCTGTGTATAGATGTTGGGATTTACATCGCAATAGATATGTTAGCTTATACAATATGTAAATGTATCGTCCAAATGTATGTATGTACATATATACTTTTGCTTTTATAATAAAATATATCAAAAATTATATATATATATATATATTAAAATTTTATTTATATATAATTTTGTACAAACATATAAATATTTATATATGAATATATACATATATATACACAATATTAACAAAATGTATACAAATTAATCACTATATAAATATGTTTATAATATATATATATGGTTGTAAATTCGATTTTATACAAAACAAATTATTATATATATATATAAATGAATAAGTTAAATACATATATATAAAATAAGAAATATATTTATTCGTATATATAAAACTAAAAATATTTTTTTATTTAAATATATCTATTGATCCAGTCTTCCGCATAAATCAAGATTTTATTTAATTTTGAATTTTGAATACATACACACACATATTAATAAAGCCGAAAATAATTATTTAAAAATTAGGAAAAATATTTTACTAGAATCTAAATTTAATACATAATTTCTAAAACAATTAAAAATTTAATTTTAAATTTTTTGATTTAAATATTAAAACAAAAAATGTTTTTTTATCTCTGCCATGATTTCAATATGCATTAATATGATATTATTAAATTTTAAATATATTTTATAATTTATGTATGAATTTATATAATTATTTAAATGATAGACTGATTTAAATATTATTTAAAAATAATATATAAAAATAAAAAATTGCCGAAAATAATATATTTATTGAATATCATATATAAATTTATTTAAATAAAATATTTTATTTTATTTAAATTTATAAAATTATATAATATTATTTAATTTATGTTATGTCATATACATATGTATATCAATTCGTGTGTGTGTGTGTGCGCGCGTGTGTGTATACATATGTGTGTGCGCGCGCGCACGTGAGTGCGTGTGCGTGTGTGTGTGTATGTGTGTGTAAAACATCAATTCGTGCAAGGTATAACATGCTTGTGTATAGTTGTTAGGATTTACATCGCAACTGACATGTTAGCTCATCCAATATGCAAATGTATTGTCTAAATGTATGAATATATATACACACTTTTGCCTTTATAATAAAATATTTCAATATATTTATATATATATATAATTTATTTATATTTTATTTTTTATAAATATATAAATATTTATATATTAATATAAATATATGGTATGATTAATATATAAATATGTTTATATCATTAAAAATATAATAGATAAATAAATTTATTTCTGCTGTATTGTCAAAAATAGTACTTTTACAAATACATAATTTTTTTAATATATACATATATGATTAATTACTTATATATATTTATTATATATATTAATATAAATAAAATTATAAAATAATTTTTATTTAAGTATATATATTGATCTGCTCTTGTGCATGCTTAGGATATTTTTTATTTTAAATTATACATATGTATGTATATATATTATTAAAATCATTTAAAAATTATTAACAAATTAATGAAAATATTTTATTCAAAACTAAATTTAAATTTTAGCCTTCTAGAAAATTTTATACGAAAGTTCTGTAATTTGAAAATTTATTTTATAATTTAAAATAAATTTTAAATTTTTGATTTTAATTTAAATATTTGAAAATATAAAAAATGTTTTTTTATTTTCCGTCATGAGTTTAATATGTACCAATATAATATTATAAAATATAAAATATATTTTATTATATATATAAGAATTTATATAATTGCTTGTATGATAAATTTATTAAAAAATAACATATAAAAAATAAAAATATTTTATTTTTGTCGAAAATAGTATACTTATTAAACATCATATATAAAGTTATATTTTCAATTTTTACTTAAGTTAATATAGTATTTAATATATGTATTTTTTAAATTCCAAGCCGCGCTATACAGAGATGAATTTTCATAAAGAATTTTTTTTAAACATACATACATATACATACAACCAATCCAAATTGTGATAATATGTTTTCATATTGGAGTCATCGCCTAACTAACAATATTATATATATATAATAATCGTAATAAATATAAATTATGTTTTTAATTAAATTAGAAGTATACCTTGCAGCCAAAGTTCATATGCACACCTTGAAATAAAGATATAAGTCCTTAGAAACGATTTACGATCCAACAGAGTGCTAGTCTTTGAACTGTTGACCATCGGTTATCGAATAGCAATCGATTTGATTAGATTTTCACTTTAGAAATTAGGGAGATGGAAGGGGAAGATCGACCAGCAATAGATCAAGTAGGAAGCTCCCAAAGCTCCCCATCAAATGTAGGAAGAGATGCTTAAATAGAGGAAGGATATGAGAGAATTTAGGATCTCATCTTTTTACTCAATCTCCTTTAATCTTAGCCACCCATTATCAAGCCCCTCTAGCACATATTCTAGCCGCCCACAGCCCCATGTTTCAGTTGAAATAGTCAGCCTCTATCATGGGCTTTAAACCCACTTAAAGCCCGAATAAATATATTGCTTTTAAATCCAATTTAAATGTGCATCGATATCGTATATCGTTTAATATATTTATAACTATTATAAATACATTTAATAATATTTATTCATCAAATCAAAATCAAAATTTATAGTTATAATTAATATTTCATAAATATTAATTAATTTATAACAACTACAAATTAATTAAATCGTTTAGTTAAAGGAGAATTCATCGTTTTGGCTGTGTGACTCATTAGGTGTAAATTTGGTCAGTGATTAATATCGAAGTATTCAAATATGAATGTTCACACGTCACTTAACAGGTAGTGTGACATTTTGGCAAAATTTATTGCTTACTTGGTTTTGCTAAAATACAATTTTACTTTGTTAAGCGTTATCTGGTATGACTATTATTTACACCAATTCTCTTCGTCCAAACTATATCACTTTGGACTTATGGGATTTGATAATGGTCAAAATTCCCATATCATCCATATTCAACTCTATAGTCCAAACACAAAGTCCTTGGTTCAATAATAACAGTTATTATTGCTCTGGCCAGAGACTTTGACTATGGGTTGGCTTCAGTTTACCATGATACTAACTTCACATAACTGAGGAGATGAATCCTCTCTTAAGTGGTGCTTTACTTTAAATACTTCCACTCGACCTAACAATAGTCACCTGATGGACGTCGTGCCATGATTTGACTATACTCACAACCAAGTTTTCATATTGAAGATCGACGGTTTTCTCAAGTCGTGAGAACTGCGTAAATCAATCACATCGATATTTTCTATTTGAACTTGGTTATATTAACTAACAGAAAACTATTGAGTGACTCATTCCATGGTTATCCGCTAACTATCAGTATGTAACCCTTTGGTGCCCTCAGTAGCCACAGTAATACACTGCCAACATTAAGAGAGTATTACATACTCTAGTCTCAACGGATACACTGATATCCAGTATCGGCGCATTTTGACTAGGAACATTAAAAATGGTATATTTATTTTTATTTTGATAAACTACTCGCTGTTACAACACTTTGTAACTACTATCATTAAACATATTATTTATGGATTTTCTATTAAATATATTTTTAATTAAATTAATTAATTAATATAACACATTATATCAAGTATAAAATAGAAAGAAAACACCTTTTATTTCGAACAAGATTAGTTATCGAGTTGGATATATATAACAAATTACATAATTGCCCCTAGGGCATACCCTTAACTCTATTAATCTCCCACTTGCACTTGGGGTCAATTATGGAATCTTATTCCAACTTCCCCAATCGGTTTCCTCAAAACCAATCGGATCAATCCCTCAATGAATATGTATGCTATGATGCTTTAATTATCTACTCTTTTAATGAACTCTCCCCGATGTTGATAAACTGTTTTATCATATGGAACAATTCGGAGTATGTCTCTCGACTTCTAGTGAGTTTTAAGTCCTGTTATGAACTATATCGCGACATAGTTATCATATAACAATTTATGGGATTCTCAACATTAGGAATCACCTTCGGTCAGTTATAAATTTTTCATTTATATTTATATACATTGCTTTATTGCAACATTGATCAAGGTGGTGTACTTAGCCTTTTCATTAAATTAGCCACGGTCTTTCTTTTCGAACATTACCAATTTAAAGATTCTTAACTTGGATTTATCATTGACATATTATACTCAATATCACTTATAAAGTTTGAGTCTAAACACTCCTTCATAAGGAGTTCGTTATTTCTATAAACAGTTCTCTAGTATTTCATAAATACGCAAGAACACCACAAATAACCATTTAGCGATATATATTTGGATTTGATATTTGGTTCATGTATCAAATACATAAACAAATATTGTAGATAACATAACACGTATGACAATTCCTATTGTCAATGCAGAAGGAGTCTATTTTACATGTCCCATATTAAATATTTTAATATAGTGACCTTGCATATAGTTTGAGACGTTACTAGTATATTTTGTACTTACTATAAAAGACATCGTTTACAAATTCAACGTCGAGTATTAAAACGACTAAAGCTGATTTTTACATAAGTACATCATTAACAATCAGCAGTTTGTTATTTACTTATGGCTTAGAAATATATATGTACCTTTTAATGTTCTTTCTTATGAACACATGCTTCCTCCGCATTTTGATTAGTGATCAATATATTTGATATCTCTATCAAAATATTTATTTAATTTTGATGCTTATAAAATGATACTTTCTATAATTTCTTGTATCATATCCAAAAACCCACAAACAAAATATTGCTCCCACTGTCTTCAAGACACTTTGGTTGTTATGTGCAAATAGTATAGTCTAAATCAATATGTAGATCTTTCTGTTTCAACACATATATACCAAAACATAAAGTCAAACTAAGAGATGAATTTGTGAGTAAAATCCGAAACACTTGAGCACATCGAATGGTGAATCTGATATGTTAATTTCAACAATTGAAATTCATGGTATTATTCTTACCAATATGGCTCGTTATATTCCAACTGTATTTTGTCTTTCTCTTAAAGACACATTTGCGGCCAATGGATCATATCTATTCGGGTATAACTATCAAAATCATATTCTGATAATGTACTTAGAATCTATTTTAGATCTACACATCGTACCAAATCATAGAGTCGATACTCTTAATGGTTTAATTAAACAATCAAGAATTATTTATTCGTGACATTGACAAGAAACTCATAGTTTCTCTTTAATGTACAAGAATACTAATTAGACGTTCTAATGTATTTGTGCTCATTTAGGTTCGGTCAATTTCATTTCAACCCTTGTAATCATTTTTATCATTGGATTGTATGCAAATTCATTTTAAACCAATAATTTCTTAAAGAAATTTCTTTACTATGAAGATGGTACCTCTTGAAAACAACAGTTGTTTCTCAGTGCATAGGAAGGGGCATTCATAAGCATTTTATGAATTGCCTTATATAAAATTGATTTTGCATTAGTTCACAATATTTTTTGTTCACAACATAAATTAGTCATCTAATGACTATCGTTTCCAAAATTCTCTTTGGACGATTCATACTATGTAACGACCCGTATTTTACGGGTCGAAAAGTTTGTCAAAATCTGGGATTTTCAACATTTTCTAGTTGTTTCAGATTTTGGTTGAAATTTGCCTAAGTCCTAGGTCGTACGCGACCTAGAGGTTAGTTAAATGTTGTTGGCGACTTAGGAGATAAGTCGTGAGCGACTTAGAGAAGGTCTGCGACCTAAGGGGATAGGCGAGTTAAGAGTTAGGTCGTAGCCAGATTAAGTGGTAGGTCGCACTGTCTTGAGTCGCACCTAAGTGTTAAGTCGTTCAGGTGATAAGTCGCGAGGTGGTTTAGGTCGTGGACAGTTTGGAGCGACCTATGGGAGTAGCAAGTTAAACCCAGTAGTTAACGACCTAGGGATGAGCGACCTAGTGGTTCCGAGTTAGCATTGTTAGATCGGCAACGACCTAAGAAGTTTGGAGATAGCTGTGTTGCGACCTAGTATCTTGGTATGACCTATAGGTTAGCGACTTAAGGAGTATACGACTTAGAGAAGTTAAGTGGTAAGTCGTAGACGACTTATAGGGGCAGCGACCTAAGGAAGCTACGGGATAAGCAGGGAGCGACCTATAGTAGTACGCGACCTAAGGGTTAGTGAGTTAACAACCCAGTATGTTGCGACCTAGTGGATAGCTTGTTAGCATAGTTAGGTCGTTAGGCGACCTAAGGAGTTAGGTCGCATAAGTTGTTAGGTCGCATGGGTTGGTAGGTCGCGTGAGTTGTTAGGTCGCTGGGTTTTGTTAAGTGTTAGGTCGTAACCTCGTTAGGTCGTAGGATGGAGAGCTCTGTTAGGTCGCTAAGCGCGTAAGTTATTAGGTCGCGCGTGCGATAAGTCGCTGGGTTTGGCCATGTGTTAAGTCGTAAGGTTTGGGCAAGTCTTTAGGTCGGTTGGTTTTAGGTCGTAGGTCGTGGACGACCTAACTCCGAGCGACCTAGGGAAGATTTCTGCTATAAATAGAGGGGGTTGTTCTCACTTTTTGGGATCCGGATTTTGAAGCGATGAAGTGCTGCCATTTTGAGAGCTCGACTTCTACACTTCTTCACTTCTTTTCTCCACTCTAATCTAGTGCTTCCTTTCATCCAAATCGAAGATCAAGATTGAAGATTTAAGAGCTTAGATTGAAGATCTTCATCTTTTCAAGAGAGATTTCTTCGTTTGAAGCGGATTCGTGATAGATCAAGATTGATCCTTCGCTGTCCAGATCTGAAGCGTGTTGATTTGGGGTTGTTTATGTGATTTGGTGAGTGGTGATTATCTCTCACACGGATCCAAAGGAGTAGATCGGATTGTTGGCTTGATTTGGTGTTGAAATAGGGATTTCCATGCATTTTCTTCATCCTAAGTGTAGATCCATATAGATCCATTGTTCATGATGATGTTACATCCATTTTATCATATGTTAGCCTATGCAAGTTCATTCATCAAGTTTGTAGAGATATTGTTCATGTTTTCATGCTTGTTAGACTTTCAACTCCTTAATTACGAAATTGCCATTATTGTTATAATTGTCCATTTTGCTTATATTTGAATGTTTGATTACATGGATTGATGTTTGACATGATTGATTGCTGTGAATTAGATGATTGTTGATTGGTTTTAGACAAGGTGGTCGAAGATGATTCAAAAGCTAAGGGAAAGGCTCTTGAATTGGAAAAGCGGCTCGTGGCATATGTAGCGGGATGATGAAGCTCTTATGCATGGATTTGATGATGTGATGTTGAGATGAGGCTTTGCGAGGATGTAATGAAGCGAGGCATCATTTGATGAAGACTTGGTCTAATCCAGACGGGATCATTCCAAGCACGTTGGTAACTCGGTGATATGATTCGAGTTTGAGGATAATGGATGCTCGAGAGGCGCTTGAGCTAGTATGGAAATAGTCGTCGAGGAGGATGACTAGAAGGCTGAGATCTCATCGTTGTTAAAGGTTCTAGCATGCTCTAAGCAAGAGTACATGGGGACGCCCAAAAGACCAACTGTTGATGGTCGAGTACTCTGGGAAGTTGCGAAAATCCTTGGCACGGGCTGCGACGACGTGCGGGAGTTATGTCTAGAACCGGGGTTACCATTAGCCCTTGACTGACGGATGAAAGAAGGAGCCGTTCATTCAACTAACGGTGATATCGAAGCAATGATAACAGTGATAGCCAGAGTCATGGATGTTTGGTTGTATCGTCATTCGGTCTCAAGAGCGGTATTTCCTGGGTGCTTATCTGACCTTGGTTTAAGACCTTGGGATTTGTACTTGGAAAGCATCGCTCTTGACTCGAGTGATAATTGCTTTACTTTAAATTGCATGCTTTGCTATGCTTGCTTCTGCTTAGTGTGTGTCTGGGGGCTATCACTGTAGAATGAGGTTGGAGTGGGAGGGTTGTATTCCTATTCCTTTTCCTTTATGCTCTTTTGGTATGTTGTTAGTTAATTTACTGCTCACTAAGACTGTTGTCTGACTCAAGGCTTTATGTTTTAATTCTTATTGCCTTGGGCTGTTCGTCCATTTTTGGGACGGGCAGACTAGGTAGCAGGTGACAGGTGTTGTTCTCTTCTCACGATGCTGATATCGAAGACGAGCTGGAGGGTTGCATATTATCTTCTTATTATATGTACTGGATGTTCCGCTGTTTTGTATTCTCTGAGTGTTATGTAGTGAGGCTTGATGTATTGGCTATTTGGATGCTTGTATTCAACTATTATGGAGTTTTATATGATGTCATTTTGTTCTGTAAAGCTTCACTATACATATGTTCTATTGTATTTTGTCCATGCGCTGTGAGTAATACGATAGATTCTGTTGTTTTAATCTATCCTGACAATCGTCCATGGTCGCCTGGCACACTTTACAGCGCACTATCTCTAGATTCGGTGCAGGGGTCATGGGCGGTCGTCACATTTGGTATCAGAGCATTGGTTAATCGATTTTACCCAACGCTCGCTGTCGTAACTACGTATGAGAGACGTAATTGTAATTTGATGGATGATTACTATATATAATATAGTAGCTTAAAAGTAAGTTAGTCCTTTGTGCAGTTGTTTCTCTCGGTATGCTAATCATTCCTTTTTGTAGATATTGAGAATGAGTCGAAGAGGGAGACCAGCTGCTAGGGAAGGCCGTGCTACTGAAGGGGCTGCTGATTATGTTGCTATGTTCGAAACCATGATGACTTCGATCATGAGAAGGATGTCAGCCCCGGGGCCATTGGTAGATGTTGGAGATCAAGTTCAGGCTCCAAGACTGATGGATCATTTGGACGATTCATTTAGGAAGCTTGTGGAGGAAGCTCTCAGACACGAGAATCTATTTCCTAGGGAAGGATCTGTTGTTGCTGTGACCAGGGAAGAGTCTAAACCCCAGCAGGGTGGAAACAAGAAGAGGAAGCAGCAACAGCAGAAGGGTAAGGATGGCCAGAAGAAGCCGAAAGGCGAGGTGATTTGCTACAATTGTCAGCAGAAGGGCCATTTCTCTAAGGATTGTAAGAATCCGAAGGCACCGATGAAGTGTCACAACTGTGACAAGCCGGGGCATATTAGGAAGAATTGTCCAGAACCGATGAAGGACAAGCAGATTGTGCAAGCTTATGCTTTGGGAGCTGTTCCGTCGTCTTCGAAAGCTCCTACCGCTGAAGAGAAGGGAAAGAGTGTGGTGGTTCAAGGTACTCTTTTCCTATGTGGTGTTCCAGTTAGAGTTTTGTTTGATACTGGAGCGTCGCATTCGTTTGTTTGTAATGAACTTGTAGGCCGGTTGGGTTTGGAACCGGATATTGTTGATAGGCCATTAGTTGTGACTAATCCAGTTGGGGGTTCGTCTTGTTTGTGTATGTTATGCCGTGGTATAGTTGTATAGAGTCATGGTTGCTCTTTTGTTTGTGATTGCTTTGTTCTGAACTTTGCGGGGTTCGTAATTATTTTGGGTATGGACTGGCTTAGGAAGTATGCGGCAAAGGTTGATTGCGAGAGGTTGGAAGTGACAGTCGAGAATGTGGAGGGGCGAAAGGTTGTAATACGATGTAAGCATGAGGAAGGCGTCTTCATGAGCTTCATGTATTCGCTGGTTGTTCCACGGGATGGACTGTCATCGGTGCCAATCGCTAATGGATTCGAAGATGTCTTTGACGAAGTCAAAGGGTTGCCGCCGCATAGAGAGATCGAGTTTTGTATAGATCTAGTTGAAGGAGCCAGACCTATTGTGATGCCTCTTAGGCGGATGGCGCCTAGGGAACAGCAGGAGTTGAGGGTGCAAGTTGATGATATTTTGCAGAAAGGATTCATTCGGCGTAGTGTGTCCGAGTGGGGTGCACCAGTTGTGTTCGCAACCAAGGCAGATGGATCGTTGAGATTGTGTGTGGATTATCGTGAGCTGAATAAGATGACTAAGAAGAACAAGTATCCATTGCCGAGGATAGATGACTTGTTTGATCAGCTTCACGAAGCTAAGGTGTTTTCTCAGATGTATTTGGCGACGGGATTTCACCAGTTGAGAGTAGCTAAGGATAGTGTTCCGAAGACTGCTTTTCGAACACCATCCGGTTTCTTTGAGTGGCTGGTAATGCCGTTTGGATTGACTAACGCGCCAGCATATTTTGTGGATCTTATGAATAGAGTGTTCAGAGATCAGTTGAACAAGTTCGTACTTGTGTTCGTGGATGATATTCTGATTTATTCCAGAACGGAGGAAGAGCACAAGACGCACTTGCATATTGTTTTGGAAATCTTGCGGAAACATCAGCTGAAGGCTAAGTTTTCGAAGTGTCACTTCTGGAAGAGTGAAGTGAGGTTCTTAGGCCATGTGATTTCTGGAAGTGGAATAGCGGTTGATCCCGCTAAGGTGGCAGCAATCCAGGATTGGGTTAGACCTAAGAATGCATCTGATGTGAGAAGTTTTCTTGGATTAGCAGGATATTATCGACGGTTTATCAAAGACTTCTCCAAGATAGCTGCACCGTTAACAGGATTGACGAAGAAGAACCTAGTGTTCAGTTGGGATGCTAAGTGTGAGCAAGCTTTCGGAATCCTGAAAGAGCGATTGACAAGTGCTCCTGTTTTGACTATTCCGAGTGGGAATGATGAGATGGTGGTTTACACCGACGCATGTGGTACTGGACTTGGAGCAGTGCTGATGCAGAGGGATAAAGTTGTTGCGTATGCAAGTCGACAACTGAAGCCGCATGAAAGGAATTACCCGACTCATGATTTGGAGTTAGCGGCGATTGTATTTGCTCTGAAGATGTGGAGACATTATCTGTTGGGAGTTCAATTCGAGTTGTTTATGGATCACAAGTCGTTAAAGTATCTTTTCTCCCAAAAGGATTTGAATCTTCGGCAGCAACGTTGGCTAGAGTTTTTGGCATCATATGATTTTGGTATAGCTTATACTTCGGGAAAAGGTAACGCAGTGGCTGATGCGTTAAGTCGAAGACATGCAGGATTAGGAGCCATGTTTTCAGAATGGAAGAATCTCGAGTATTTAGCTGGAATCGACTTCAGGCCTAGATGTGAATTGGAACCTGAGATGTTGGCAAACTTATCGGTAAGACCTTCTCTTGTGGAAAGAATTGGCGAGAGCCAAAAGCGAGATGATAAGCTTGTCAAGATTATCCGTGAATTGGAGTCTGGATTGGATCCAGAAAAGGATAAAGGATTCGAGGTCGATCGAGAGGGTTGGCTTCGGAAGCAAGGACGACTAGTTGTTCCCGATATAGATGAATTGAGGAGTGAAGTTCTGAAGGAAAGTCACCACTCAAAGTTGACAATTCATCCGGGTGGAAATAAGATGTATCGGGATATGAAGAGAACCTACTACTGGGAAGGTATGAAGAAGGATGTTGGAAATTTTATTTCCAAGTGTATGAACTGCCAGTTGGTAAAAGCCGAACAGAAGAAGCCAAGTGGATTGCTTCAGCCATTAGAAGTTCCTACATGGAAGTGGGAGCAGATATCGATGGATTTTATTGATGGACTACCTAGAACAAGAACGGGAAATGAAGGGATTTGGGTCATTGTAGATCGTCTAACCAAGAGTGCGAGGTTCATTCCTGTTCGATCGACTAGGACTGCATCAAAGTTGGCTGAGTTGTATGTGAAGTGGATAGTTCGATTCCATGGTATTCCGAAGAGTATAGTGAGCGATCGAGATCCATTGTTCACTAGTGGATTTTGGAAGAGCTTCCAGGAAGTTTTGGGAACCGAGTTATGTTTGAGTACAGCTTATCACCCTCAAACAGATGGTCAGACCGAGAGAGTCAACCGAGTTTTGGAAGATCTTCTTAGAGCATGTGTTTTGGACTTCGGAGGATCATGGGAAGATCACCTTCATTTGGAGGAGTTTGCGTACAACAACAGTTACCAGTCAAGCATTGGTATGGCACCGTATGAGGCATTGTATGGAAGACCGTGTAACTCTCCGACATGTTGGTTAGAGACAGGAGAAAAGCCGTTACTTGGGCCAGAGATGATTCGACAGACTTCAGATTGTATAGAAATCATTCGGCAACGAATGAAGGCAGCCCAAGACCGTCAGAAAAGTTATGCCGATAAGCGTCGAAAGGATTTGGAATTCGACATTGGTGATATGGTTTTTGTGAAGATTTCTCCACTGAAGAATGTTATCCGATTCGGGAAGAAAGGGAAATTGACTCCGAGATTGTTGGACCATTCCCGGTTATCGAGCGAATTGGAAAGCTCGCTTATAGATTGAAATTACCGGAAAAGATGTCGAGTGTGCACAATGTTTTTCATGTATCATATCTACGGAAGTACGTGCACGACTCGAATACGGTGGTTTCTGCTGATAGCTGTGAGGATTTCGAAGTTGATCCGGTCGATAGAAGACCTCGTAAGCCGCTTCGTGTTGTGGAAACCGACACGAAACAGCTTAGGAGAAAGGTAGTTAAGTTGCTCAAGATACAATGGGGTGACCATGATAACGACTGTACGTGGGAGGTGGAAGAGAGGATGAAGGCAGCTCATCCTGAACTCTTCAAGGTATGGCCCTAAGGTGTCGTGTCATCTCACGATATTGTAACTTGTTCTAGTTTTAGAATTCTGTACGTTAAGCTAGAATTGGATGCATGGTTTGTTGATTGCTATGGATGGTAGGCGTACAGAATAGTCTTTGATTGCTTTGTTTGTTTGGAATTTCGGGGGCGAAATTCCTAAGGGGGAGAGAATGTAACGACCCGTATTTTACGGATCGAAAAGTTTGTCAAAATTTGGGATTTTCAGCATTTTCTAGTTATTTTAGATTTTGGTTGAAATTTGCCTAAGTCCTAGGTCGTACGCGACCTAGAGGTTAGTTAAATGTTGTTGGCGACTTAGGAGATAAGTCGTGAGCGACTTAGAGAAGGTCTGCGACCTAAGGGGATAGGCGAGTTAAGAGTTAGGTCGTAGCCAGATTAAGTGGTAGGTCGCACTGTCTTGAGTCGCACCTAAGTGTTAAGTCGTTCAGGTGATAAGTCGCGAGGTGGTTTAGGTCGTGGACAGTTTGGAGCGACCTATGGGAGTAGCAAGTTAAACCCAGTAGTTAACGACCTAGGGATGAGCGACCTAGTGGTTCCGAGTTAGCATTGTTAGATCGGCAACGACCTAAGAAGTTTGGAGATAGCTGTGTTGCGACCTAGTATCTTGGTATGACCTAAAGGTTAGCGACTTAAGGAGTATACGACTTAGGGAAGTTAAGTGGTAAGTCGTAGACGACTTATAGGGGCAGCGACCTAAGGAAGCTAGGGGATAAGCAGGGAGCGACCTATAGTAGTACGCGACCTAAGGGTTAGCGAGTTAACAACCCAGTATGTTGCGACCTAGTGGATAGCTTGTTAGCATAGTTAGGTCGTTAGGCGACCTAAGGAGTTAGGTCGCATAAGTTGTTAGGTCGCATGGGTTGGTAGGTCGCGTGAGTTGTTAGGTCGCTGGGTTTTGTTAAGTGTTAGGTCGTAACCTCGTTAGGTCGTAGGATGGAGAGCTCTGTTAGGTCGCTAAGCGCGTAAGTTATTAGGTCGCGCGTGCGATAAGTCGCTGGGTTTGGCCATGTGTTAAGTCGTAAGGTTTGGGCAAGTCTTTAGGTCGGTTGGTTTTAGGTCGTAGGTCGTGGACGACCTAACTCCGAGCGACCTAGGGAAGATTTCTGCTATAAATAGAGGGGGTTGTTCTCACTTTTTGGGATCCGGATTTTGAAGCGATGAAGTGCTGCCATTTTGAGAGCTCGACTTCTACACTTCTTCACTTCTTTTCTCCACTCTAATCTAGTGCTTCCTTTCATCCAAATCGAAGATCAAGATTGAAGATTTAAGAGCTTAGATTGAAGATCTTCATCTTTTCAAGAGAGATTTCTTCGTTTGAAGCGGATTCGTGATAGATCAAGATTGATCCTTCGCTGTCCAGATCTGAAGCGTGTTGATTTGGGGTTGTTTATGTGATTTGGTGAGTGGTGATTATCTCTCACACGGATCCAAAGGAGTAGATCGGATTGTTGGCTTGATTTGGTGTTGAAATAGGGATTTCCATGCATTTTCTTCATCCTAAGTGTAGATCCATATAGATCCATTGTTCATGATGATGTTACATCCATTTTATCATATGTTAGCCTATGCAAGTTCATTCATCAAGTTTGTAGAGATATTGTTCATGTTTTCATGCTTGTTAGACTTTCAACTCCTTAATTACGAAATTGCCATTATTGTTATAATTGTCCATTTTGCTTATATTTGAATGTTTGATTACATGGATTGATGTTTGACATGATTGATTGCTGTGAATTAGATGATTGTTGATTGGTTTTAGACAAGGTGGTCGAAGATGATTCAAAAGCTAAGGGAAAGGCTCTTGAATTGGAAAAGCGGCTCGTGGCATATGTAGCGGGATGATGAAGCTCTTATGCATGGATTTGATGATGTGATGTTGAGATGAGGCTTTGCGAGGATGTAATGAAGCGAGGCATCATTTGATGAAGACTTGGTCTAATCCAGACGGGATCATTCCAAGCACGTTGGTAACTCGGTGATATGATTCGAGTTTGAGGATAATGGATGCTCGAGAGGCGCTTGAGCTAGTATGGAAATAGTCGTCGAGGAGGATGACTAGAAGGCTGAGATCTCATCATTGTTGAAGGTTCTAGCATGCTCTAAGCAAGAGTACATGGGGACGCCCAAAAGACCAACTGTTGATGGTCGAGTACTCTGGGAAGTTGCGAAAATCCTTGGCACGGGCTGCGACGACGTGCGGGAGTTATGTCTAGAACCGGGGTTACCATTAGCCCTTGACTGACGGATGAAAGAAGGAGCCGTTCATTCAACTAACGGTGATATCGAAGCAATGATAACAGTGATAGCCAGAGTCATGGATGTTTGGTTGTATCGTCATTCGGTCTCAAGAGCGGTATTTCCTGGGTGCTTATCTGACCTTGGTTTAAGACCTTGGGATTTGTACTTGGAAAGCATCGCTCTTGACTCGAGTGATAATTGCTTTACTTTAAATTGCATGCTTTGCTATGCTTGCTTCTGCTTAGTGTGTGTCTGGGGGCTATCACTGTAGAATGAGGTTGGAGTGGGAGGGTTGTATTCCTATTCCTTTTCCTTTATGCTCTTTTGGTATGTTGTTAGTTAATTTACTGCTCACTAAGACTGTTGTCTGACTCAAGGCTTTATGTTTTAATTCTTATTGCCTTGGGCTGTTCGTCCATTTTTGGGACGGGCAGACTAGGTAGCAGGTGACAGGTGCTGTTCTCTTCTTACGATGCTGATATCGAAGACGAGCTGGAGGGTTGCATATTATCTTCTTATTATATGTACTGTATGTTCCGCTGTTTTGTATTCTCTGAGTGTTATGTAGTGAGGCTTGATGTATTGGCTATTTGGATGCTTGTATTCAACTATTATGGAGTTTTATATGATGTCATTTTGTTCTGTAAAGCTTCACTATACATATGTTCTATTGTATTTTGTCCATGCGCTGTGAGTAATACGATAGATTATGTTGTTTTAATCTACCCTGACAATCGTCCATGGTCGCCTGGCACACTTTACACCGCACTATCTCTAGATTCGGTGCAGGGGTCATGGGCGGTCGTCACATACTAAATCCCTTACCTACAATTATGACGTGTAGTCTTTCGACTCACACACCCTGCCAACTCTTTGGCCTAGGATATTTAGGGGTTTCTTACAAACCCTTATCTTGTATGGTTTTGTGAACTATTCTTTAGATGATATTAATTCAACCTTGTGTATTACTCATAAGTACACATCTTGTAGAAAGAATTTAACTCAAGTTCACTCATCATTAATCGTGCTTTGTCCAACAAAGTTTGATTGCTTCTTATCAATACACCATTATGTATTATAGGGAGGAGTGACTTTTGAGACCGAATCTTTATTAATATTAGGTACATATGGAACTCTTTCCAATATACTCACCCATTCGATCAAATCGAATCATTTTTTTCACATGTTATATTATTTACTTCCATTTTATATTCTATGAGCTTATCATATACTTATACATATGTATCAAATACACATGTCTATGCCTGTTATAACTCATCAGTGAATATGACGAAGTATGTGAAACCATTTTTGTATTAATAGACTTACGATTGCATTAAATTTATATGTATCAATCCGAAGAATTCATCAATTCTTATGGAATATAATTAATTAGTACCATATGATTCATAACCATATAATAAAAATTATTTCTTAAAGCTATGGCTTAGTCTATAACTCTAAATCAATTGTAAATAATTTTAGATACTTCAATATTTTCCAATGCATTACTTTTGTTACAAAAACAAATACCGCATTGTAGTTTCATTTCATAACGAATATTCATAATATTCACTTTAAAATATAACTATGTTTATTTTTCAATCGACACCAAAGAATAGTCATTATTTCATAAATAATGTGCAGTAAGTTTTATGAAAACAATTTTCGTAACTTCATACAATCAATAAGTGCTATATGGCATGCTCCTACTATTTTCGCCATTGCTATAATAGCATACTGAATTTGGAGGTCCATCATTCACTTAATGTAAATTATTTATTTCATACACTACAACTAGTTTATAGCGGAGAGTTCTTTAATCAAATATCTTGAACAAAAAGAAATAAATCTCATAGAAAACAATTTTCTATGTGAAAATACATTTCAGAATAGAAATCATATTTCTTATTCCAATATTAAGTATCAATTATTATTTTACAATTCTCATTTCCAATGTTTCTTTATGAAGCAGAAGTGATCATTCACTCTCTTCATCCGAACTATACCTTAAATCACGCCTACTCTTATACATTTGTTTTTCTTTCTAAATGGTCGAACCATTCAGAAGAACGCTGTTGCTGTTAACTCAAAATATGGATCAATACCTAGAATCAAGATGAAAGCACCAGTTCAGATTAAATAAACAGAAAGTAGAAAATAGATAAGAACACATGAAAGTTTTTATAGTGGTTCGGCGTAATCTCCGGCATACGTCCACTTCAATCTTTTTATCAGTTGATCTCTCTCAGGATTATAACTTGTTTTCTTAGATATGACCACAATCTATTGGATCTCAGATTTATAATGATGTTTCTAGAGAGTTTGAAAGTCACTAGTACTAAGAATTTGCTGATCTAAGTCCTAGAACAGTAGATAGTTTTTTCCTAGGTGACTTTAACGGAGGAGAGGTTAGAGGTGGAGCGGTAGAATGGTCTCTACAGTTAGAGAATTCAACCCCATTTTGGTTGTGGGTAGGCTTGTATTTATAGAGGAAACAGTTGTGTTGGACCAAAAATCCATGTAGGGCAAAGTCCAAATCTCAACCCGAAATAGTGTGCAAAGTTGTAGAATCTCCCGAGCTAACACCAGATGTCAACGCCAACATTATCATGTCGGTGTTGACTTCTCACCGTAGTTAAAATCACTTTGATTTTCCTTGCATCCTTCATGCTACTGGATTTTATGGTGTTCCATGCTATTTTCATCGATCGCTGGTCGTCCAAAACAAGTCGGTACCCACCTCTCTCCAAAACTGCCCGATATCAGTCTTTTTGCCTAAGAGGTCGATAGTGACTTTTTTCCTTAACTTAGAATGACGTATAATTTTTATAGCACTCTTCAAATTCCATATGGAGGTGTCCCAAGAAGTTGCGGCATCTACTGAGTTAACATGAGAGGTCGGGGTTGACTTCTCCCCTTAATATATTTTGATCCAAATTTTCTTGAGCACTCTTAGAATAGGTAGACAATGATTCATGTGAAATTTGAGTGAGAAATACAAAACCAGGAGAAGTCATCACCGACATGATCATGTCGGTGACGACTTCTCTCCTTATCATATTTTGGGGAAAAACTTCTCTAAGCTATTAATTCTTAGTTCCATCTAAGAGTGTTTGCCAATTTTCGAGTCGTTTTATCCTCGTTTGAATCTTCTAAGTCTGGTACAAACCTACTTTGCTAAAAAGCGGGTTAACGCTTTCCCTCCCCCCCAAGTATAGCTTTCGAATGTAAATTGTGCTTTGCTCAAGAACAAGTTCCAGAAATAAGTCTTCGATTGTTGAGCTCTACGGCTACTTCAATTTTGGTGAATCGTGCAGTTTCTTCAGATTCTCTTGTCAATCACGAGTAGTTCCAAACTTGTTATAGCCTAAGACTCCAGACACTGCTTAAGTGTAATTTATACATAACAATAATTTCGATTTTATTCGGAGTTATTACATCGCATATCTCATATTACATCACATATCCAGAATCATCCCATGTTCATCCAGGATTTATCAGTTTTATTCTAATTACAAGGCATTCAAATCCTTTTATCAAATATGTATCTATTCTAAGGTTCGATCTCTCCGGACCATTTTATATTTTATTGAATCTGTAATCTCTTCGAATCATTTAATGTTTAAGTTAAGGGGATGATCTCTCCGGATCATTCGGTATTTAAGTTAAGGGGGCGATCTCTCCAGATCCTTGCTAAGTCTGCTTACTCCCTGGCAAAGCAACTCAACGACCAAGCAAGCCCGTCCACTTACTCTCCGGTGAGGGATCTTACTTCTTGCACCTGGTCCCGTCTCTCCAGTCGGGACTTTAAGGCGATCAATATCGTACAAGTCCATCCACTCGCTCTTTGAAGAAGGGGCTTGCACCTTGCATTCTAGTCCCGTCTCTCTGAACGGGACATAAAGCAATCGATATCAGTCATCACATTCAATGTTGATTTTTCAAAATTCAAATATTCAAATTAAAGTAAACAAGTAGAAATCAAAGGTCTAGAGACCAATCTAGGTCTCGTACATGTGTAAGTGGTCTGAGGTTATTATTATCCTAAGCAATCACCCCAGACATTCGACTTAGAGCGTGACTGAGGACCAATCTAGGTTGTGTGCATGCCTAAGTGGTCATGGTTTATTATTGTCTTTATTGCTAAATACGAGAAGAAAAATACAAGAAAAGTAACGAAAAAGCAAAGCGTGGGAATCAGATTCAATTCTCGTTTATCCTAATCATCAGATTTCGAGCCTCGACTAGATCACCGGTTGTTCCTTGATGCATTCGCTACAGGTGGTGGTTGCTCCAACTGTACCATTGCAGTTCGGTTCCTCATTTATTGTGGCAGTTGGTTGTTCTGAACCAGTTCTATCAGATCATGAAGGTGTCGACACTTATTCGTTTCATGTCCATCCAGCTTATGGAAGATGCAAAACTTTCCCGATCTTTTCTCTCGATTAGTAGATTCTCTTCTTGGAGGCTTCCGATAGGGAATTTACCCTCTAGTGCCTAGGTATATCCTCTCCAGGGTCTCGGTCAGATCAGTGCAGGAAGAGAATTTCGACTCACTTCTTTGTCGTTTTGGTTATCCAAAGTTGTCATCGGTTCTCCTTTCTCCACTGTCTTTTCCAATTCCTACTCCGGATAGTCCCCTATTGTAACAACCCGCATATTTATCGATTTTATATTTAAATATTCTATTTAAATATAGAATCGTTAATCGGATTGATGTCTGAAAGCTACTTTTTGCAAATAGTCGAATTGGGACTCAAGACCACTTCCATTGAGTTCAAAATGCCGTTTGCGACCTTTTTGAGTATAAGCTTTGATATGTTTGGAGTTAATAGAATTTTGCTACTTTTTCACTTTGGATTTTGGGTTTGGTTCAGCCCATTTGCCCAATTCTGGTTTCATTAACTCAAGCTCCACTCCCTCTCCTCTTCATTACTTTACTTTCATTTCCTAACACTTAAGCTTCATCAAAAATGGAGAGTGGAATGGGAAATTAAAACTCCAAGCCCTAGTTCATTTGCAAATCCTTCTTCTAGCTCCAAATTCAAAGAGAAGCTATTGGTCAGCATCCTCTTCATCTCCTCCAACTCATTCTCCTTTCAATTTCAGAAATTCCCTAAAACTAATTTAGGAAATGTTTCTCTTTTAAGCTTAGATTCAAGCTTGTTGAGTTGGAATTGAAGAGTGATTGTCCTTGCCTTGCTCTATAGCTCCCCCTTCATTGTTTTTGTGTAAAAGGAGAGATTTTTATCTCACATCTATGCATATAACTATCTTTGATTGTTAGGTATGAATTCCTAACACTTATTTATGTTCAATTGCTTTTGATTTGGATTGAATTGATGAATTGTTCAATTTTTGGAATCCAATTTTTATAAAAATCCAATCTTTGATGTTTGAACACGTTAGTGGAGTGTTTCGGAGGGTCATATAGGGCTGGGTTGCCGATTGGCGTAAACCCTTAGCGCCCGTTGCTCGTCTGATCGCCATTGTTGGAATTTGCCCCAAAAGGGGGCTGGACTGAAAATGCTTCTGGAGCAGGTTCGGTCGACCGAACCAGGGGTTCAGCCGACCGAACAGAAAAAAGAATGTCTCGGAAGCAGGTTCGGTCGACCGAACCAGGGGTTCAGTCGACCGAACCAGACCTAGGAAATTGCCTGGGTCTGTATCGGTCGACTGACCACCTGGTCCAGTCGACCGACCTGCTCCTCTTAACCTACCTAATTATTTTGTTTTGATTTTCCAGTCTTTATCGATTCAAGGTTATCCGATTTGTTGTTATCTTTTATTATCTACCATGATGACTTCTTTTTCGGGATTTTTGTGGTTATCCATTTTTGATGGATTTGGTATCGATTTTGTTGGAATTGATTCATGTCTTCGGATGTGAATTTTTATGATTGATTGTTTCAACAATCACTTCTATGATTTGTCACTTTAAAATATAAAGGTTTTCTATACTAGTAGTAAATATCAAAACCCTTTCATCAAAATGATTTCAACACTATTTTATTACAAAGCTCGTTTCTTAAACTGTTTTCCAATCTATTAGTATATACAAACCTTTACCTTATTCGTATGAGAAAATCTAATTAAACGGCTTAGCAAAACAAGTGGTATGAAACGATTGCGTTTACTTCGTCGGTTAATTTATGGACTTGTTCGATTGAAACTCTTGTGACAATTTTCTAGTGGAGATCTACAATTTGTTCGCAAATATTTAAGTTAAGCTAGTGGTTATTGGACATGAAGCTAAACTCATATATTTACTAGCTTATTGTAATTGACACTTCTTGATGATCGATGATGATCATTTTATGGTTTAGACTAGCAATATGCGATGTTTCTTTGTCCACATGGAGGACTGTACTCCATGTTATTGAGCTTCGGCTCACCAGGAGGAGCTTCGTCTCATAGTCCGCAATGGGGGACTATACCCTATCAGGAGGAGCTTCAGCTCACCAGGAGGATCTTCGGCTCATAGTCCGCAATGGGGGACTATACCCTGTCAGGAGGAGCTTCGGCTCACCAGGAGGAGCTTCGGCTCATAGTCCGCAATGGGGGACTATACCCTGTCAGGAGGAGCTTCGACTCACCATGAGGAGCTTCGGCTCATAGTCCGCAATGGGGGACTATACCCTGTCAGGAGGAGCTTCGGCTCGTTTTTATGGGATAGCGACCTATTTTATGATACGCGTGTTGGGGAGTTTTCACACTCCCGTTTTTGATAGGCTTCTTCCTCTCTTGTGATTTCTGGATTCCTCGTTGTGATTTCTAGAATTTATGTTTCACCACCTTTTTCAGTTGGCATTGATATGTATGTCATTTATTATGGATTGGTGAATTAAATAAAGAATATGACATTCTTTTTATGCTATGAGATTACTGAGATATTTGTATGATTTTCCTTTGTTGATTTTCTAATGTATACTTGTCGAGGTTTGACATTTTTGGTTATCATACGTTTTTATTATATCTCTTCTTATATCTCATTTTATCTGATAATTATAGCTAGACTGATCCGTTTATTATTGTCTTATTAAATAATACTCGGGTCAGACTGAGATTTTACAGGTGCTTCCTCATGACTTTTTATCTGGGACTATCATCTGACTTTTGGCTAACTACTCTAACATTATAGTTTTTGGTTGTATACATTCGATATATTGACTCATTGATGTATACATATTCTGTTGTCTAGCACTTGTATCTTTTCTTTTGTGATATTGTGGATCTTGTTTGACCACCACTCTGATGTACACTTTTATGTGTTATATTCATATCTGTTTCCGCCTTTGAGATATGAACATCTGTGACTGATTTATGTTATGTTTATTTCTATATTTGTTTCTGAGGCCCAGTTAGCCACTGTGTAGTCGCTTTGAGTTTGTATCGGTATGTTGGATTTCCTCTTGAAATGAAATGCATGTTATACTATCTGACATATCGGTACTCGCACAAAGTAATTACACGGATGGTCGCTCCTCAACAGCCTTATTCTTCACGCTAGTTGACGGCATTACTCCGTAGTGTCCTTGGCTAGCGTGAGCATAGAGGTGGGGCGTCATAGCATGGTATCAGAGCCAAACTTCGGAACTATATAGAATAATCTAGCAAGGATCCTGTCCTAAGTCTTTCTTAGGAGTCCTGCTTTAGGAATTTATTCGAGTCAATTAGACCCGTTCTATCCTATTTTCTTTTATGATTCCTTGTTTTATCAATCATGATTGTTTGATATTCATTCTAAGGATAACCTTTTCTTCTTCTTTTCTTTCTTTCTTAAAGAAAAGAAATGGTTGGTTCTGGCAGTCCTAGCGCTGGTCAATCCAGTAGTCCTTCTCTTGATGGCGTATTCATGTCGGCCCAACAACTTTTGGATCTTGTAAAGAATCAAAGGTTTATCTGTGCTTTGGGTAAGAACCCCGAAAAGATTTTACCTCTGAAATTAGAAGTGCCTTTCGATCAGCTTGTAGATATCACTCTTCAACTTGGAGAGGCCGATAAAGAAAGTAATGTTGAAGTTGTAGATGCCAAACAAAACTTCAACATCAACAAGAAAAGGCATATTAAGTTCAAAAGTCCTAATCCCAACAAAAAGGGGAAGCAGGCAATTTCGGTAGCAAAGACTCCTACGTCTAGCCGTGGACGATGTTACAATTGTGGTTCTAATGACCACTATGTGAATAAGTGTCTGAAACCTCTCTACTGTCGCTATTGCAAGAATTCGGGTCATCACTTATCTACATGTCTCATACTCCAGAGTAGGAGAAAGGGAGAGTTGTATATTGTGCAAGCCCCTAGTAATCGTTCTCTTGATCAAGGTAATTCTCCTTCTATCCTTGATGACATTAATTTGTTTTGTGATCTTCCTATTTGATTTCTTTTGATACGAGTGCATCTCATTATTTTATATCAAAAGAACTTGATGATTCTTTCTCTTTTTAATTTTTATGGGCTTGATGACTTTATTGAGAATTGCGAATTCAATTTATGGATCCGCAACACTCAATTTACTTTGTGAAAATGTCAAGATTATCTTTGTGATTTTTTCTTTTCGAGCTGATTTGCATGTTATGCATACTTAGGCTTCGAAATTGATTTTCGGGAAAGGATTGGCTTAATTTTTATGAAGGTCATATCCTATGTCCAATGTGGATTATTCATCTTCGACATCTTCAATCTGTTAAGCAGATTTCTAATGTTTTTAAAGATTTTTGATTTCCAAATTTGGTGGCAACATTTTATTTTTTTTAAACCCACTCGATGAGAAAAGTGTTATTTCTCTCATTTTAAATGGTTTGAGAATTTTTTGATATTTTTGAGTTTGTCTTAGGATTATCACCTAAGCAGTCTTTTGAGTGGTGATAAGGTCTTTTTAGATCGACCTTACCACCAGTTTTCTTTAGCTACGAGTTGCAGAAGTTAGCATCCACTTACCGCATTCCGCACTCGTTATGATTCTTATGAATGACTTATTATGTCATTCAGTTTATCCAGTTTATTTCATCCATTTTGTAAATCGAGTATTCTATGAATATTTCGATGAGACCATTCTTGTATTCATTGATTTTGGATGAGAATAGCGATTTAAAATTTTGCAAATCTTTTTCATAAGGTTTATTTATAAGTACAATTTGATTTTGCTCTTAAACGAGCAAAGAATATTCTTAAAGGTTTTTAAGAAACATGTTTATCATATAGAAGATGATTTTGTGATTGTATTGCCCATTGAGTGCTTTAAGAATTCTGGTCGATGCGCTTGATCAACGTTATCGATAAGAATATCCTAAACGCTTTGATGAGACAATTTGACACAATATATTGACTTGTAAAAAAATGTAAATTTTTCTAGAAAGATTATTACATAAAGATAAATGTAATTTTGAAAGTTTTAGCTTTTCGGGAAAGAAGATTATTTAAAAGAAATTCTTTCTTTTCGATACTCTTATTATTGTGATTTCCGAAGGGAACCAAGACTTTATCTTTTGTACCGATGCTAGTCGTATTGGTTTGGATGCCGTACTCTTACAAAAGAGAACGTGCTATCACTTATGTTTCTAAACATTAAAGCCTATCGAGACTAGGTATGCCACTCATGATATAGTGCTCGCGGCTATTGATTTCATTTTTAGAGTTTGGCATCGTTATGTTTGGCGGAGAAATTTGTTCTCCACCTCGATTATAAATCTTTGGAATATTTATTTTCTCATAAGGAACTTCATGTTGACTCGAGTTCTTGGCATCTTATGATCTTGATATTCTTTTTATTCCCAGAAGGGAAATCGTGTTGCCAATGCGCTTAGTCGTAAGCAACAAGTGGTTGATTCTTTGATGATGTATGAATGGAATTATCTTTTTATCAAGTTCATCGGACGTTTTGATATACTTCGTTTTATTGAGCTTTATCTCATTTCTTTATGGACTAGCGTCCGATGTTCTTTTATGGTGTTCGGTTCGTTGGACGTACCGTTTTTGTACTACGTCGGTGTTCCGAATTATTTAAGCTTTGGTTCATCTGGCGTACCGTTTTTGTATTACGCCGTTGTTCCAAATTATTCGAGTTTCTCATTTCTCGGGAGTATTGTTATTGTACTATGTCGTTGCCCCGGCTCAATTTTTTGTTATTCATGACGTTTTCCACGTCTTTCAACTACGGAAATGCCTTGGGGATTTCGATTTTTATTCTTGAGCCCGGTGTTATTATGGAAATTGAAGTTTCGTCTATTTGACTTTTGAGCAACATTCTATTCGCAACATTGCTTCGGAGGTTGAGCGCCTTCGAAATAAAGATGTTCTTCTTGTGAAAGTTCAATGGTTCTCAAATCCCAAGGATTGCTCTTGGGAATCCAGAGGATTCATCGATCGAACACGTTCGGACTTACTCTTTCGTGCTCTTTAGGGTGAACTTCTTATTTCAAACTTTCTTTTGTGATGATATGCTTTTATGGTTGTTACTTTTTAGTTATTTCTTAAGATTGCGAGGATGCAATTTCTTTAAGGAGGGGAGTCTGTAACAACCCGCATATTTATCGATTTTATATTTAAATATTCTATTTAAATATAGAATCGTTAATCGGATTGATGTCCGAAAAGCTACTTTTTGCAAACAGTCAAATTGGGACTCGAGACCACTTATATTGAGTTCAAAATGTCGTTTGCGACCTTTTTGAGTATAAGCTTCGATATGTTTGGAGTTAGTAGAATTTTGCTACTTTTTCACTTTGGACTTTGGGTTTGGTTCAGCCCATTTGCCCAATTCTGGTTTCATTAACTCAAGCTCCACTCCCTCTCATCTTCATTACTTCACTTTCATTTCCTAACACTTAAGCTTCATCAAAAATGGAGAGTGGAATGGGAAATTAAAACTTCAAGCCCTAGTTCATTTGCAAATCCTTCTTCTAGCTCCAAATTCAAAGAGAAGCTATTGGTAAGCATCCTCTTCATCTTCTCCAACTCATTCTCCTTTCAATTTCAGAAATTCCCTAAACCTAATTTAGGAAATGTTTCTCTTTTAAGCTTAGATTCAAGCTTGTTGAGTTGGAATTGAAGAGTGATTGTCCTTGCCTTGCTCTATAGCTCCCTCTTCATTGTTTTTGTGTAAAAGGAGAGATTTTTATCTCACATCTATGCATATAACTATCTTTGATTGTTAGGTATGAATTCCTAACACTTATTTATGTTCAATTGCTTTTGATTTGGATTGAATTGATGAATTGTTCAATTTTTGGTTTTTGGAATCCAATTTTTATAAAAATCCAATCTTTGATGTTTGAACACGTTAGTGGAGTGTTTCGGAGGGTCATATAGGGCTGGGTTGCCGATTGGCATAAACCCTTTAGCGCCCGTTGCTCGTCCGATCGCCATTGTTGGAATTTTCCCCAAAAGGGGGCTGGACTGAAAATGCTTCTGGAGCAGGTTCGGTCGACCGAACCAGGGGTTCAGCCGACCAAACAGAAAAACAGAATGTCTCGGAAGCAGGTTCAGTCGACCGAACCAAGGGTTCAGTCGACCGAACCAGACCCAGGAAATTGCCTGGGTCTGTATCGGTCGACTGACCACCTGGTCCAGTCGACCGACCTGCTCCTCTCAACCTACCTAATTATTTTGTTTTGATTTTCCAGCCTTTATCGATTCAAGGTTATCTGATTTGTTGCTATCTTTTATTATCTACCGTGATGACTTCTTTTTCGGGATTTTTGTGGTTATCCATTTTTGATGGATTTGGTATCGATTTCGTTGGAATTGATTCACGTCTTCGGATGTGAATTTTTATGATTGATTGTTTCTACAATCACTTCTATGATTTGTCACTTTAAAATATAAAGGTTTTCTATACTAGTAGTAAATATCAAAACCCTTCATCAAAATGATTTCAACACTATTTTATTACAAAGCTCGTTTCTTAAACTATTTTCCAATCTATTAGTAAATACAAACCTTTACCTCATTCGTATGAGAAAATCTAATTAAACGGCTTAGCAAAACAAGTGGTATGAAACGCTTGCGTTTACTTCATCGGTTAATTTATGGACTTGTTCGATTGAAACTCTTGTGACAATTTTCTAGTGGAGATCTACAATTTGTTCGCAAATATTTAAGTTAAGCTAGTGGTTATGGGACATGAAGCTAAACTCATATATTTACTAGCTTATTGTAATTGACACTTCTTGATGATCGATGATGATCATTTTATGGTTTAGACTAGCAATGTGCGATGTCTCATTGTCCACATGGAGGACTGTACTCCATGTTATTGAGCTTCAGCTCACCAGGAGGAGCTTCGTCTCATAGTCCGCAATGGGGGACTATACCCTGTCAGGATGAGCTTCAGCTCACCAGGAGGAGCTTCGGCTCATAGTCCGCAATGGGGGACTATACCCTGTCAGGAGGAGCTTCGGCTCACCAGGAGGAGCTTCGGCTCATAGTCCGCAATGGGGGACTATACCCTGTCAGGAGGAGCTTTGGCTCGTTTTTATGGGATAGCGACCCATTTTATGATACGCGTGTTGGGGAGTTTTCACACTCCCGTTTTTGATAGGCTTCTTCCTCTCTTGTGATTTCTGGATTTCTCGTTGTGATTTCTGGAATTTATGTTTCACCACCTTTTTCAGTTGGCATTGATATGTATGTCATTTATTGTGGATTGGTGAATTAAATAAAGAATATGACATTCTTTTTATGCTTTGAGATTACTGAGATATTTGTATGATTTTCCTTTGTTGATTTTCTAATGTATACTTGTCGAGGTATGACATTTTTGGTTATCATACGTTTTTATTATATCTCTTCTTATATCTCATTTTATCTGATAATTATAGCTAGACTAATCCGTTTATTATTTTCTTATTAAATAATACTCGGGTCAGATTGAGATTTTACAGGTGCTTCCTCATGACTTCTTATCTGGGACTATCATCTGACTTTTGGCTAACTACTCTAGCATTGTAGTTTCTGGTTGTATACATTCGATATATTGACTCATTGATGTATACATATTTTGTTGTCTAGCACTTGTATCTTTTCTTTTATGATATTGTGGATCTTGTTTGACCACCACTCTGATATTGTGGATCTTGTTTGACCACCACTCTGATGTACACTTTTATGTGTTATATTCATATCTGTTTCCGCCTTTGAGATATGAACATCTGTGACTGATTTATGTTATGTTTATTTCTATATTTGTTTCCAAGGCCCACTTAGCCACTGTGTAGTCGCTTTGAGTTTGTATTGGTATGTCGGATTTCCTCTTGAAATGAAATGCATGTTATACTATCTGACATATCGGTACTCGCACAAAGTAATTACACGGATGGTCGCTCCTCAACAGCCTTATTCTTCGCGCTAGTTGACGGCATTACTCCATAGTGTCCTTGGCTAGCGTGAGCATAGAGGTGGGGAGTCACACCTATCATCCACAACATTAATTTCACCATCCTCGGCTTCATCAACAACTTCAGCGTCTTCCTGAAGCAAATATCTCTCAAATTCATAGTAGAATTCCGCAAGATCCATTGATGGATCCCTTTTCAGTGCGGCTTTGAATTCGGTTTTGCTTGCGACTCGAGATACTACCGCCGTCAAAATTACTGATGGATCCGGCTTGTCGACTGAAGCTACTACTGCATTGAATCTTGTCAAATAGCTTCTCAAGGTCTCTTCGGGCCTTTGTTTCACACTTGACAATGTCAATCACATTCTTCGGTTATGAGGCGTGAACTCTGAATTGTATTAAGAATCTGCTCACCAACTTGGTCCACGTGCCAAGGGACCCATTCTCCAGGTGTCTGAACCACATCATCGCCAAATCTCTTAGGTATAATGGGAAGCATAACCCCATTACTTCCTCAGAAGCACCCAACACCTCCATATGTCGGATATATCTCATCAGATGAATCATTGGATCTGTTTTTCCGTCATACATTTCTAACGTCGAAAGCTTGAAATCGGGAGGATTTCTCGCATTACAAATATTATCAGTAAATGGGTTCCTGTTCACATCTTCCAAACCCTGATCTGGGGGTCCTCCTCTAATTGATCTTCTTTCCAACTCAGCAATTCGGTTTTCACTGTCCAGTGAAGGTCTTCATCCAAAAGCGATATTCTACCCCTGCTCCTATAGGGGAATTCTGGCACATACTTTGGCACATAATCCACTGGCTGCACATTAGCGTTCTGTCCTACTCTTCCATTTTCATTCTGTTCCTATGGGGTAGCTCTATCACATATTCCTTAGTTGTTGCATGCACATTCTGATTTTCGTTCCTAGCGCCAGCGTTATCTATACTTGGAATTCCAGCAGTCACACCAACATTGCCCCCAAGTACAGTTCTATCGTTATCAAGTTGATTTGGTTGCGGGGAATTATTCCTGTTTGTTCTACTCCAATTTCAGGTGCTCCTACATTAGCTTCTTATCCTTGGTTCTAAGTTCAAATAACTATAGCTATTCCCTGTTGTCCCATCCTTAGGAAGAATCCTTTAAGCATTTCTTGTTGTCTAATTATCACTCCATCCTGCATCTCCTTCATCATTCTCTCCATCTCTTTTCCGGTCATTTAGTTAGACCGGTAAGAATTTAAGGACACCTCTTGGCTGCCCCCAGGCTCCAGTTGACTTGCACGGGTATTAGATCTAGTATTAGGCCTCTTCATCTCCTCCAAATCTCATATTCAAGCTTTAAGTTTCTGGATCTAGCTTTGCTCTTAGTGAAAGCACCAAAATATTAACCCAAAAAATGGATCAATGCCCAGAATCAAAATGAAAGCACCAGTTCAGATTAGATAAACATAAAAAGCAAAAAAAAGATAAGAACACATAAAAGTTTTTATAGTGGTTCGACATCATCTCCGACCTACGTCCACTTCAATATTTTTATTAGTTTTTCTCTCTCTGGATTACAACTAGTTTTCTCAGACCGACCACAATCTAGTGGGTCTTAGATTTACAATGATGTTTCTAGAGTGTTTGAGAGTCACTAGTATTACGAATTTGCTAATCTAAGTCCTAGAACAGCGGATAGTTGTTTCCTAGGTGACTTTAATGGAGGAGAGGTTAGAGGTAAAGAAGTAGAATGGTCTCTGCAATTAGAGAATCCCCCCATTTTGGTTGTAGGTAAGCTTGTATTTATAGAGGAAATAATCGTGTTGGGCCAAAAATTCACCTGGGGCAGAGTCCAAATCTCTTCCCGAAATAGCGTGCAAAGTTGTAGAATCTCCCAAGCAAACACCAGATGTCGGCGCCGACATGATCATGTCAGTATTGACTTCTCACCGTTGTTCAAATCACTTCAATTCTTCTTGCATCCTTCATGCTACTTGATTTTAAAGTGTTCCATGCTATTTCCATCGATCGTTGGTCATCCAAAACAAGTCGGTACCTACCTCTCTTCAAAACAGCCCGATATTAGCCTTTTTTTCCTAGAGGTCGGTAGTGACTTTTTTCCTTAGTTTGGAATGACTTGTGATTTTTAAAGCACTCTTCTAATTCCATATGGAGGTGTCCCAAGAAGTCGCGGCATCTATGGAGTTAACATGAGAGGTCGGGGTTGACTTCTCTCCTTAATGTATTTTGAGCCCAAATTTATTAAGCACTCTTAATATTGGTAGACAATGATTCGTGTGAAATTTGAGTGAGAAATACGAAACCAAGAGAAGTCACCACTGATACGATCATGTCGGTACAGACTTCTCTTCTTAGCATATTTTGTTGTGAATCTTCTCTGAGCTATTTCTTTGTTCCGTCGAAGAGTGCTTACCAATTTTCGAGTCATTTTGTCCTCGTTTGAATCTTCTAAGTCCAGTTGAAATCTGCTTTGCTAAAAGATGGGCTAACACTTACTATGACATCATAACGAACTCTTTACAAAAGCGCACTCGATCGTCCTTAACATTTAAGGACATCAAATATGTTTCACTTGCATAAACCGATCAAACTAACAATTCAGCGATCGAGTTCTTAGATTTATATTGTAGTTTTGGTCTTGTGTTACATTTAACACAACATGATCTTTATTTTAATCAATCAAATCGAATACTTGATCTTGCACTATGGTTTTGTTTGTGAACTAATTTCACCGGATATCGCACACTATGATCTGTGATTGCATTTATGTCCGATTACATATGGATCAAATATTCATAGTATTGTATTGCTTTGAGTTTTAGAACTCATAGAATGCAAGACACAATCTCGACCAAAAAAACACATTAACGACCAAATTATTAATGCATGAAGTAGTTGTAAAATTAGGCACTTGCACGGGTATATAAATAAAATGTTAACATGCAAGAAGTATTTAATAGTAAGTATATATACATTATATTTCTAGTTGTCAATATTCAATTCAGTTCATTTGTATATCTTAATTGATAAATGTTATCCTTTTATTTTTCTAATAAGGCTCCCACTAGTATTTTATGTTTCACCAAAGCCTAATTAAAATATAGAGTCTTTCGACTTCACCAGTAAGTGTTAGAACTCATATGCCTTGGGATTTCGACCTTGAGGAAAGCTGAACAAATCATAGGCCTGCATTCGATGGATAACTCATTATCGGTTGTATCACATACAACTCCTAATCCATGGTTCCTTATCATAATCCCACTTTTACCTTAAGGAAAGTTTAAAAGGTAAAGTGGGATTATTCGATCGGACCTATCATATCATGATGGCATAAGTATAATGCATATACCTTGAGGAAAGCTCAACAAATACGTTCAATTATCTTACCGCATCTACTTAATATAGTAATGGTACTACACATAACATCCCTAGCTTGAGGAAAGCTCAAAAACTAAAGAGTATGCCAGTAATCTATTAATATATAAATGATAGAGGACAATTTTATACTAAAGATTCATAATCTTCAATATATTATATTGCGACTTATGAATTACCATCGTGATTCAAGTGTCGGACATATTAGAAATCACGATATATGCATTTACGTATGTATTTATTTCTTAAGTCTATTTAGGGTTCCTTAACATTCCACCTTTAATTTATACATTCATATTATATAAGTTTTATTATTGTATAACTTTTATATTTCATATTACTTATATAATAGTCTTATGTATAATATTATATTAATTAAATCTTATTTAATTAATTTTAATTGAGTAAAATTTTAATTAATTTTATATTATCATAATATAACATTTATATTTAATAATTATTATATACTATAACCATTATAGTATAATACATATATTTCATATATGTGTTTTTCTATTTAATCAATACCTTTAATTAATCAATTAACCTATAATTAATTAATTTAATTAAATAATTTTAATTAAATTATATTAATTTTAAAAACTATATTATGTACACGTGTACATATACACGCGCAGGTGGGCCTGCATTTAACCACAATGTGCATGCATTTTTATTTGTACCCGTGGAAGTAGATTTGATAGTAGCATCCCCACATTTGAACGCCGCCTAGGCAGAAACCGCTATTTTTTTATTCAGACTGCAATAACTTCTTCATACTAACTCGGAATCAGACAAAACTTCAACCGATGAACTCCTACCTAAATTACAGACAATATGGTACACTCAGATACTTCATCTTGTGAATGCACACCATAGTTCTCCAAGGGGACTGACAGTTTACTTAGAAAATAACATGGCACAACATCCTCTTATTTGAACTCCGCCTAGTGCAGAAGCCGCTATTTTTTTTATTCAGACTGCTATATTTTCTTCATACTAACTCGGAATCCGGCGAGACTTCGACAGATTAAATATCACCTAAATTACGGATAATATGGAACACTCGGATACTTCATCTTATGAACGCACACTGTAGTTCTCCATGGAGACTAACAGTTGTACTTAGAAAATAACAGGCTACCACATTCCCATATTTCACCTCCGCCTAGTGCAGAAACCGCTATTTTTTTTGTTCAGACTGCAATAACTTCTTCATACTAACTCGGAATCAGGCGATACTTCGACCGATGAACTCCCACCTAAATTATGGACAATACGGTATAGTTGGATACTTCATCTTGTGAACGCACACTGTAGTTCTCCATGGTGACTGACAGTTGTACTTAGAAAATAACAGGCTATATCCCCACTTCAACGCTCACTGTAGTTCTCCATGGTGACTAATAGTTGTACTTAGAAAATAACAGGCTACATCCTCATATTTGAACGCCGCCTAGGCAGAAACCGCTATTTTTTTATTCAGACTGCAATAACTTCTTCATACTAACTCGGAATCAGGCAAAACTTCGACCGATGAACTCCCACCTAAATTACGAACAATATAGTACACTCAAATACTTCATCTTGTGAACGCACACTGTAGTTCTTCATGGGGACTGATAGTTTACTTAGAAAATAACATGCTACCACATCCCCATATTTGAACTCCGCCTAGTGCAGAAGCCGCTATTTTTTTTGTTCAGTCTGCAATAACTTCTTCATACTAATTCGAAACCCGGCGAGACTTCGACCAATTAACTCCCACCTAAATTACGGACAATATGGAACACTCGTATACTTCATCTTATGAACGCACACTGTAGTTCTTCATGGGGACCGACAGTTGTACGTAGAAAATAACAGGCTACCACATCACAATATTTGAACTCTGCCTAGTGCAGAAGATGCTATTTTTTTTGTTCAGACTGGAATAACTTCTTCATACTAATTTGGAATCCGGCGAGACTTCGACCGGTTAACTCCCACCTAAATTACGGACAATATGGAACACTCGGATACTTCATCTTGTGAACGCACACTGTAGTTCTCCATGGGGACTGATAGTTGTACTTAGAAAATAATAGGCTACCACATCCCCGTATTTGAACTCCGCCTAGTGCAGAAGCCGCTATTTTTTTGTTCAGACTGGTATATTTTCTTCATACTAACTCGAAATCCGGTGAGACTTCGACAGATTAACGCCCACCTAAATTACGGACAATATGGAACACTCGGATACTTCATCTTCTGAACGCACACTGTAGTTCTCCATGGGGACTGAGAGTTGTACTTAGAAAATAACAGGCTACCACATCGCCATATTTGAACTCCGCCTAGTGCAGAAGCTGCTATTTTTTTTGTTCAAACTGCAATAAATTCTTCGTACTAATTCAGAATCCGGTGAGACTTCGACCAATTAACTCCCACCTAAATTACGGACAATACGGAACACTCGGATACTTCATCTTGTGAACGCATACTGTAGTTCTCCATGGGCACTGGCAGTTGTACTTAGAAAATAACAGGATACCACATCCCCACATTTGAACTCCGCCTAGTGCAGAAGCCGCTATTTGTTTTGTTCAGACTGCAATATTTTCTTCATACTAACTCGGAATCCGACGAGACTTTGACCGATTAACTCCCACCTAAATTACGGACAATATGAAACAATCAGATACTTCATTTTGTGAACGTACATTGTAGTTCTCCATGGGGACTGACAGTTGTACTTAGAAAATAACAGGCTATCACATTCTAATATTTGAACACCGCCTGGTGCAGAAGCCGCTATTTTTTTGTTCAGACTGTAATAACTTCTTCATACTAACTTGGAATCTGACAAAACTTCGACCGATGAACTCCCACCTAAATTATAGACAATATGGTACACTCGGATACTTCATCTTGTGAACGCACACTGTAGTTCTCCATGGGGACTGATAGTTGTACTTAGAAAATAACAGGCTACCACATCCCCGTATTTGAACTCCGCCTAGTGCAGATTAACTCCCACCTAAATTACGGACAATATGGAACACTCGGATACTTCATCCTGTGAACGCACACTATAGTTCTCCATGGAGACTGACAGTTGTACTTAGAAAATAACAGGCTACCACATCCCTGTATTTGAACTCCGCCTAGTGCAAAATTCGCTATTTTTTTGTTCAGATTGCTATATTTTCTTCATACTAACTCAGAATCCGGCGAGACTTCGACAGATTAACTCCCACCTAAATTACGGACAATATGGAACACTCGGATACTTCATCTTCTGAACACACACTGTAGTTCTCCATGGGGACTGAGAGTTGTACTTAGAAAATAACAGGCTACCACGTCCTCATATTTGAACTCCGCCTAGTGCAGAAGCCGTTATTTTTTTGTTCAAACTGCAATAACTTCTTCATACTAATTCAGAATCCGGTGAGACTTCGACCAATTAACTTCCACCTAAATTACGGACAATATGAAACACTCGGATACTTCATCTTGTGAACGCACACAAGTACATTGTTTATAATGCATATCAGGTGCACGTGAATGATGTGCTACATAATAATCACTTAAACACTATCAATATTTTAGATTAGAATTTCATTTGGATATAGGATTTTGGTTGTAATATTTGGTGTTAGGATCGTGAAATATACCCTAGAGGGTGGGTAAATAGGGTATCTATATTATATCGCAGATAAACGGATAAATAATGCGAAAACATAAATGTGGAGAGTAAATGACACACAGATAATCCCAGCTTCGATCACTAACCTGTTAGTGCCTATAACTGCCCCAAAGTTACTACTAGAACTATATATTCGAACGCTTACAACAATGTAAACTAGCACTCCCTACTAACCTGAATATACTAATCCTATCCCTTGTAACCCTGCCTAGACTCAATACCCTAAGACCAAAATCTCTGAACTACAACACATAGTACGATCCTAAAAAAATCTAGAGTTAAAATTTTAAAAATAGAAAAATACAAAACAAAACTAAATTTAAAAACAGTTAAATATTCTACGTAGATATTAGAAATGGAGAAGCTAAAATAATTTCCCTTTTATGTTGTTCTTCACGTGTCTACCCTTTAAACTTATACCAACTTCTTCTTCTTTTATTTCTTCTTCACGATATCAGTTATCCCTAAATTTTCAACAAAATTAATTGATGCCTCAAATCCACTTCTTCTCAAATCACCTCGACGCTGCAGTTAACACCGCAACTCCACTTGGCTTGAGAATCACGAAGCACCGCCCAACGACTATCATCGCCAGTCAAGAACTATATGTCGCAACCTACTTCTTCGTCGCAACCAATTATTGTCACCGCCTAGAATCATCACCGTTGTCAATGCATTATGGAGCTACCACATCTGTGCTTGAAAAGGATGCCGCTTCTCAAAGTAATCGTGCCTTAATATTTGAAGCAGCTTGCTATTGGTGATGTCGTTGCACTGCTTGTTGAGACTAACATTGAATTGCGTTCACCTTTGGTTTGTGTCATTGTCTGATGCTGAGTTCTCTGAGTTGTCACCGTCGATATGTAGACTTGATCGAACTTCGTGATGAAGTAGTAGATTGACCGTGTGATGCTCATCCATTATTGCTTCCTACCGGAGACTAGAAATGGTATAATTCTGACCTTTGCACTTATATTGCTATGGTACTTGTTTTAGATCTAAATATCATGTTAAAGGGTTGTATTGCTACAGGCTGATCGAATCTTTAAAGAAATGTTTGTTTGGTTTTGATGATTGGATTTTATGGTGTGATTGTCGTACTAATTGAGATAATGAACGAAGATAAGTTGTAGATGATAATTTTTTTGAGTAGTGAAGACTGCAAGATGCGTTCAAGTTTGGATTGAGGAGATGAGATATCTGTTGTTGGTTTGTGTACTTTTTGTATTGGAGAAGATGATATGATATATAGTATGATGAAGTTTGAGATTGAAGGTTGTGTGGTTGATTGCCTTGTTGATGTAGCGAGATAAAAGTGGTGTTTGTCTGAATTCGACGATGGAGATCATGATATTTAGAGATGCATGAGGTGATGATCAGATTTTTTTAGTGAAGGAGATTATATATGGTGATTTAATAATTTGTTCCTTGTACTTTGTACTGACATCTGATACCTTTTCTTTTGAACGTAGATGAGTTTATATAGGCTTGTGGAGGAAACATATGTAAGGAAAGAAAATATGAGAGAGGACATATGGAGCAAAATATGATTTGTGCAATAATTTGTTTCCTTTTGTAAAAGATAAAAATCAAAATAGTGGGAGACAAAATCTGATGTATCTTACAGAGTATATTGCTTGATTGTGTATATACCTCTCTACTTCTGATTTGTACTTGTTTAACTTTATATATACAGGCTCTGATTATGTATAGATATATTTCCTTTTACTTCAGATCTTTATTTATTTCCACTTCTATGTATATGGAATCTTTTATTGCACTAAAAGGAAACTTCTCAACAACCAGTATTTTATAAAAAACTATAAATATACAACGTTGGACAAACATGTTAAATAAAACAAATGTTTCAATACTCATTACTGAAAATTGTGTTTGGTATGTGATGCATTGATTGAAAAAATAGATAACAAGTTGATTGAAAAACAAAATTGTGCTTTGATGATTTTTAAAATTGTAACACACTATGGATACAAAATCAAATACAAAAATATATATTTATTATCATCAAATAAGACATATACTCCACAATCTCTCCCTTTTGATGATAACAAACAATCAGTTAAGATTTGATTAGTGTAACACATGTTGAATGTGTACTCTATATCATAAAATCAAAATCATAGCATAATGGTTTAATATATATAATGTGCTCCCCTATAGATGTGCTCCTCCTACATGTGTGACATATGTGCTCTAGAATAAAATATTAAACTGATAATATTTCTTTCAATTTCGAATGAATTCACGATGTCACAATATTTAACCCCCCTTTTGTTCTCATCAAAGGTAAAAATAACAAATTAGCATAATGAGAAAATGATACCGCATGATGAACCTCGATCAAAATATAACATTAAATATTTAATGAAAATTCAGTCGCAAATAGTAACTATATGATCAAATTCATATCCTATGGGTGGAAGAAGGTGACAAACAAAGTGTATTATATGTAGTGGGATTCAAATGATATAGCCCATAAGATATTCCGTAATTAACTGGCTTATATTTTAATTTATTATGAAATCAAGTCACTTCCATCCATGCATTGCTTCGAGGTCTCTTAGATGAGAATTGATGTGACTAAAAAATATTATTTAAGTTAAAATAACTTGTCCCTAACTCATTATAAATGAATCATGAACCTTCCATCCATGCATTGCAGCAAGGTCTCTTGGATGAGGATGGACGTTACTTGATGAGTACCGACACACCTATTTTATAGGCATGTTAAGGTATAGGGAGTCCGTTGTATCATAAGTGTAACTTTTAATTAAAATAAACACTCTCAATAATGAATTTTGGGTAAGAAAGAAAATAAGGCGAATCGATAAAATATAAATTGTAGATTCATAGATGATGCGGGATACGCAATTGTCAAAAATAGGAACTATAACGTAGTTTGATTATTAAAAAGTATCGTAACGTCGTTATTTAAACAAGTACATGATGCAATATCCTTAATCATCTATGTAATCAATATAAATACTTTTGAAAATCACATAAGAAAGTTCAATCGATCATGATATAATTTCAAAAGTAAATTCACTATAAATATCTCAAAAATATTTTCAGTTTTATATTCTATCCTTATACATACAAAATGAATTCCTTTTAAAGCTCTTTGGGTAAAGAGGAGAACATGTTCTAAAGGTATACATATTAATATATCAAAATAAAAAATCAAATGTCCATCTTAACAAATTTCATGACAAAGCTCGAAAATTTTAAAAAATGCATCTTCGACGATCATCTCAAAATTTTAGTATAAAAAATCTCAAGAAGTTCATTACAAAGATCAAAATTTTCATTTCGCAAAAAATTATTTTTAAAAGTCATGTCAAGTGTAGAAAATCAAAACTCATCTCACAAGATTTCATATTAATATTTTCAAATCAAAATATCCTCTAATCAAGCCTCTCCAAAAAGTATTCATCATTGAAAAACTCATGTCAAAGATATAGTCGAAGTGTCTCATTTAAAAAAATCACATTATGAATAAATATGAAGAGCAAAAAAAAATCCTAAGAAATAAAAAACATATTTTTGGATTCTTCAAAACCAAAAAATTCTAAAGGAAAAATGTATTTGGATTTTTCTTTTAAATAAAACAAAAAAGCACAAAAAATGCAAACCCTCCACATATGGATGAAATAGAATGTGTGAGATATCAATCAATCCGTAAGATATACGAAGCGTCAAAAATATCATACTAGAGAAATCACAAAGGTTTGAAGCCATACCAGATGTTCTGAAAAGAAGAACAAATTAACCTATCATGATATCACTTGTTATGACTGCCTATGGTGGCGAACAATGAAACCACTTGTACTCTCTACGTGCTAGTGGTGGCAAACAGTAGTATCTCAGGCAATGGTTTTACGTTCAGCCTCTTGAACTCTCATCATCAATGTCAATCATCAAATATAAGCATCATCAACATGCGTACTGCGTACTCCACAATGTCAATCGATTTGGCTCCAACATTTGAATTTCTCATCCTTGAAGTTGCATCTGTATTCACCAATTTTATCCAAAGTGTGGATCTCCACTTCATTTTCATAGGCTAAGGAACATTATAATTATCGCTCATCAAATGTGTAGAACAAATCAAAATCTACCTCCATCGTAGTTGCTTCTTACTGTCTTCATACCTACATATTAGAAGAAGAAGAAGTGAGTGGCCTAGAAAGAGATGTAAGACCACTTTTGTTTACATTTGAAATCTTTGAAACCCAAATTTGCCTGTATAGCTGACCGTTAATATTAAAAACTGTACCCTTAGGAACCCAAATTTGTTTAACTCATTTATTTATGTTCCTACTTCGACAATTGTTATAATTATATCCAATATTGTCACACTTCACACATTTAGGAAACACACTTCTCCCCTAGCGGTGTTACTAATCGTTTGTTTATAAACTAATCCTCTTTCAAATCCAAGCCCTTTTTTGTTTTTCGCAAAGAGTTGATTTCCTAATAACATATTAAATAATTTTTCTCCAGTATAATTTTTTTGAATAATCAACTCAAGTTTACTAACTTTGGATTTTAAAAGATTATTCTCACTTATTAGTTTAGAACAACAACTAATAGCATTCGCTCCCTTTTCAAAACCATTCCTTTTTAAGTTCATATTTTCATTTTGAAGCTCTTCTATTATGGTCTTAACTTCAAGCATCTCGCTTTCAAAAGTTGGCATTTTTCAAATTCAAGTTTTTCAAGATCCTTGATTTTCTCATATCTTTTTTCATTTCATGATTATTCGCATAATTCCAGTTTCGCTATTTTTCAAAATCAAGTTTTCATTTTTAGGGGTTTTGAAATTTTCTTTAACTTCAATCAATTCTTTTTTAAAATCTACACATTTTCACAATTGAAAATTTCAAATTTCTCCAATCCTTTTATAAAGGTTTATTCTTGCAAACCAACTCGGTTTCATTTTCCTCCAAAAACTGAATTTATTTTTCAAGATTTTGAAAATTTTCATCAAAGTGAAAAAATTCTTTTTCGTATTTCAAACATTTTTCGCAATCAGAATTTTCATTTTTTTGGTATTTTCAAGCTCATTTCCTAATTTATCATTTTTCATACGAAATTTAAATTTTTTGCTTTTCAACTTGTTATTTTTCAATTTAAGACCATCAACAGTTTTAGTTAATTTGTGACACAAAGAACCAAATCTTTAAAATCACTTATCTCATCATCTGTTGAGTCGCCATTATTGTCGTCTTCACTGTCATCATCTGAATCTTCTTTTGTGTATCCCACTAAACAAAGTTCTGCTCTCATATCAACTTTGCAAGGTTCTTCTTCATTGTTGACTTTACCACAATATTTTGCATCGAGAGTGCTCCAAATTTCCTATGTAGTCAAACAATAGGATATATGGTTAAATTCAGCTCTATTAATAAAAGAGATAAGAATATTCATAATTTTAGCATTAAATGAAATATTATTCTTATCTACCATACCACAGTGATATTCAATAATATCCCACATTTTGAAATTAACAGATTATAAATAAAATTTCATTCTAAATTTCCAATTTGAAAAATCCATTCCATTAAAAATAAGTGGACTTACATTGGACCGACTATCGCTAAATATATAGCTGCTAGGGTAAGACATGATATCAGGTTTTCCCAACAACGTCGCTCTGATACGACTTGTTAGGATCGTGCAATATACCCTAGAGAGGGTGAATATGGTATTTAAAATATTTTGTAGGTAAACGGATAAATAATGCAAAAATGTAAATGCAGAAAGCAAATGACACACATATATACCCAGTTTCTATCACTAACCCATTAGCGCCTACTACTGCTCCTAAAGTTACTACTATAATTACGAGTACATATGCACGCCCTGGTGGGCCTGCATTTAACCACAATGTGCATGCATTTTTATTTGTACCTGTGGAAGTAGATTTGATAGTAGCACCCCCACATTTGAACGCCGCCTAGGCAGAAACCGCTATTTTTTTTGTTCAGACTGCAATAACTTCTTCATACTAACTCAAAATCAGGCAATAGTTCGACCGATGAACTCCTACCTAAATTACAGACAATATGGTACACTCGGATACTTCATCTTGTGAATGAACACTATAGTTCTCCAAGGGGACTGACAGTTTACTTAGAAAATAACATGGCACAACATCCTCTTATTTGAACCCCGCCTAGGGCAGAAGCCACTATTTTTTTTTATTCAGACTGCTATATTTTCTTCATACTAACTCGGAATCCGGCGAGACTTCGACAGATTAACTCCCACCTAAATTACGGACAATATGGAACACTCGGATACTTCATCTTATGAACGCACACTGTAGTTCTCCATGGGGACTGACAGTTGTGCTTAGAAAATAACAGGCTACCACATCCCCATATTTCAACTCCGCCAAGTGTAGAAGCCGCTATTTTTTTGTTCGGACTGCAATAACTTCTTCATACTAACTCGGAATCAGGCGATACTTCGACCGATGAACTCCCACCTAAATTACGGACAATACGGTATAGTTGGATACTTCATCTTGTGAACGCACACTATAGTTCTCCATGGTGACTGACAGCTGTACTTAGAAAATAACAGGCTAAATCCCCACTTCAACACTCACTGTAGTTCTCTATGGTGACTAATAGTTGTACTTAGAAAATAACAGGCTACATCCTCACATTTGAACTCTGCCTAGGAAAAAGCCGCTATTTTTTTTGTTCAGACTGCAATAACTTCTTCATACTAACTCGAAATCAGGCAAAACTTCGACCGATGAACTCCCACCTAAATTACGAACAATATGGTACACTCGAATACTTCATCTTGTGAACGCACACTGTAGTTCTTCATGGGGACTGATAGTTTACTTAGAAAATAACATGCTACCACATCCCCATATTTGAACTCCGCCTAGTGCAGAAGCCGCTATTTTTTTTTGTTCAGTCTGCAATAACTTCTTCTTACTAATTCGGAACCCGAGGAGACTTCGACCGATTAACTCCCACATAAATTACGGACAATATGGAACACTCGTATACTTCATCTTATGAACGCACACTGTAGTTCTCCATGGGGACTGACAGTTGTACTTAGAAAATAACAGGCTACCACATCCCCATATTTGAACTTTGCCTAGTGCAGAAGCCGCTATTTTTTTTGTTCAAACTACAATAACTTCTTCATACTAATTTGGAATCCGGTGAGACTTCGACCGGTTAACTCCCACCTAAATTACGGACAATATGGAACACTCGGATACTTCATCCTGTGAATGCACACTATAGTTCTCCATGGGGACTGACAGTTGTACTTAGAAAATAACAAGCTACCACATCCCCGTATTTGAACTCTGCCTAGTGCAGAAGCTGCTATTTTTTTTTCAGACTGCTATATTTTCTTCATACTAACTCGGAATCCGACGAGACTTCGACAGATTAACTCCCACCTAAATTACGGACAATATGGAACACTCGGATACTTCATCTTCTGAACGCACACTGTAGTTCTCCATGGGGACTGAGAGTTGTACTTAGAAAATAACAGGCTACCACATCCCCATATTTGAACTTCGCCTAGTGCAGACCCGCTATTTTTTTGTTCAAACTGCAATAACTTCTTCATACTAATTCAGAATCCGGTGAGACTTCGACCAATTAACTTCCACCTAAATTATGGACAATATGAACACTCGGATACTTCATCTTGTGAATGCACATTGTAGTTATCCATGGGCACTGACAGTTGTACTTAGAAAATAACAGGATACCACATCCCCGCATTTGAACTCCGCCTAGTGCAGAAGCCGCTATTTTTTTTGTTCAGACTGCAATATTTTCTTCATACTAACTCGGAATCCGGCGAGACATCGACCAATTAACTCCCATCTAAATTACGGATAATATGAAACACTTGGATACTTCATTTTGTGAACGTACATTGTAGTTCTCCATGGAGACTGACAGTTGTACTTAGAAAATAACAGGCTATCACATCCCAATATTTGAACACCGCCTAGTGCAGAAGCCGCTATTTTTTTTGCTCAGACTGTAATAACTTCTTCATACTAACTTGGAATCTGACAAAACTTCGACCGATGAACTCCCACCTAAATTACGGACAATATGGTACACTCGGATACTTCATCTTGTGAACGCACACTATAGTTCTCCATGGTGACTAATAGTTGTACTTAGAAATTAACAGGCTAAATTCCCATATTTGAATACTATTTCTTTATGAGATGAGATGTAAAAGGGTATATTTGGAATTTCAAAAAGACACCGAGTAAATCTATTCAATGAATTCTCTTTATTAGTAGTAAAGATATATGTATACTTTTGATTTCTTAAACATTTTAAAATATCGTAACATATATCAAAAATATATAATACATGTATATATTTTTCATTAATTAATTTATTTAGCTTATTTTTTTATTTTACTAATCTTATTAATAAATTTAAATTTTTAAAATTAATTTATACTATTTTTCAAACATTTTGAAAATTTTTATTATATTATAACTTTTATAATATATATATATATATATCTTATTTTAAATTTAAGATCTTATATATTTTAATTTTAAAACAATTTTGAGAACTAGCCCAAGACCCAACTCAAATTTGGGAATTTTCTATTAGGGGCAACCTCTGGGATCACATATTTGTTCGAACCAGGTCGGTAGTTGGGTAGGGCAGAGTACTAAATTATACAAACCCAATCCTTTGACGCTACCTTTCTAAACACCCTACTATCTAGCTGTGAGCTTAGTTAGTTGACCATAATATGACTAATTTAGACTGCATAGGCTATTGAGATCTAATACCATTATTGGAACTAGGCTAGCCTACAGTGGAAGTTATCGACGAATTTCAAATTTTTTACCCTATTGGATCTTTGTTTGGCCTATGAAGTCTTGTTTATTAAGATATTTCTAAATTTTATTTAAATAAAATCTTTTATTTATTTAAATTTATAAAATGATATAATATTATTTAATTTATGTTATGTTGTGTACATACGTATATCATATACACATATATGTGTATACATGTGTAACATATTAATCCGTGTAAGGTATAACATGTCCATGTATAGATATTGGGATTTGCATCGCAAGGGTCATACTAACTCATCCAATATGCAAATTTATTGTCTAAATGTATGAATACACACACACACACTTTTTCTTTAATAATAAAATATTTGAATATATATATGTGTGTGGGTGTGTATAAATTAAAATTTTATTTATATTTAATTTGTATCAACATATAAATATTTATATATGAATATAAATATATAATACTTTCTTTTAAAACCCTACTCCGGGGTGTAGAGCTAGGGGATACAAATGGCCCGCCACAACCGACCTTATTTTTTAGCCAGTCCAACATGGAGCATTAATCCCCGAAGAATTCTCGTTTTTTTAGGGATAACTGGTAACATCCCTAATTTTCGACAACATTATTCAAGAGATTTAATTAGATAAATTAAATAGAATAATGTAAGAATAGGAATGATAAGGACATTGAGATTTGAATAAATCATATAGGGTCATGCTTAATCAATTAAATGGGCATATTAGTAAATAGCCGCACTATTATTACTCACGGCTATACATTTCACGTTCTTACCCATTCATGTACACTTTTCATTTTCACAAAAACGCAAATCAAAATTAAGAAGAACCGGCCATTAACAAGGGAAAGAGGAAGAAAAATTTAATCAAGCTAAGGGATTAAAGCTAGGGGATTTAATCTACAACAAATCTCAAAGTCCTTATCATATTCAAGGTGAACAATAATTCATTCCATCTCCATTTTGTTTTTATGATCATATGTTTTCGGATTTAAGATTAAATTCATTTTTATGATGTTTTAGATGATGATATGCTTGAGTTATAATATGTTTGATTTAAATCAAATTACTATTATATGCATTTATACGGTTTTAGGGCAATGTTAATGATTTCTGAATGCCATGAAAAAATTATATGTTATGTAAATTATGATTTTGGAGATGGGTTTCAATTTTTGTGATTTTCCAAGCCATGGAAAATTTATTATGAATTTTCAAAGGAAAATATGATAAAATTGGGTTAAAAATTAATATCAATTATTTCAGGAAGAATTTGGGTCTAAAATTTTAGTATATTAGATAACATGATGAAAGTGAATTTATGTGATTTTTGGGGATTTTTCCTAATTGATTTTCTATGGAAAATAAATTATTTTAAAAGAAGGACTTATTTGCAATATTGGTTTTGATTAATGGAAGGGCTTAAACGTTAATTTTTCCTTGATTTCGATCTGATAAATGCAGTAGTTATTTTTGTAAAGGGTTTGAAAATTTTTAAGGCAACCAATTAAAAGATTACAAATAGGCAGGTTAGTTATAAAGCAATTACTAAAATTAGCAAGATTTCAGCCTTTATCCAGAAAAGCAAGTTCCGCCTCCTTTAGTAGTGCCTTTTGACTCCAGTTCTTCCACTTCGACTCGGTCGAAACAAACCCGGCGAAACCCACCTAGTCGAAACCAATACACAAGATATCACTTAGATGGTACGTAGTGGATTAGAGGAAGGGCGGGAGCCATAGTGTCGAAAGCAATGCTTCCGATGGGGTCGAAACCTTAGTTTTGTTTTCAAATGTTAAGTGCCTACTTTGTTATACTTAAAGCTTTCGACATAGTCGAAACATATGTTTTTGAAAGGGGTTTTCTAAATAGCTTTCGAAGGAGGTTGCCATACTATGTTTTAAAGTAGGAACTTTCGAATGAGTTCCATTATTCTTAAATAAGACTTTCGACGATGATGGTTCCGACCTAATCGAAACCTCCCTGCCGTTTATGTGCCTTTCGAGTGTGTTGAAGTCATCAATGCTTTCGAAGGGTGCCTTTGTTTTAAACGTATACTAAATCCCTTCTTAAATGCTTTCGAAAGGGTTCAAGGGTTTCGAAGGAAATGGTGTCGAAAGGGGGTTTCGATGCTATCCTTCAAAGTTTTACTCAAAGGTTTTGAGCTTTCGAATAGATGGTTTCGACACCATCAAATTTTCCCCAAATAATTTTATTAAAGGTTTCGAAAGAGTGACTTCGAATGTAACCACTTTGACCCAAAAGATGTTTTTAAAAATAAAACTCAATACTTTCGAAAGGGGTACTTTCATTGGTTTCGAAGCCATGTTTTAAGGTAATGTTTTGATACATTCGAAAGGTATATTTTGGTTTCAAAAGGAATAAGTTAAAAAGCTTCGAAAGGTATATACTTAGTGTTTTGAAAAGAAGTTTTATATGCTTTCGAAGGAGATTATCCAGGTGTTTCAAAAGTGATGTTTTAAGGTGTCAAAACAAATAACCCAATCTCATTTTAAAGGAAAAACCATAGCATGAATAAAGAGTTTCGAAATGAAGTTTTTGAAGAAGTTTTCCTTGATTAACAGGTTAAAGGGATTAACCAAGTTTTATATAAAATGATTTCAAGAATATTTGACCACAGGTGTTGGTATTATTATGTTGTTATGATTGCTTCTTCGTATATTTATTCACATTGTTATGAATCCATAACGGTACTTTGGGGATGGCAGAATAACCAGCTAGGTTGACCTAGTAGTGAGTATTAGTTAAGGATGCTAAAATATAAATTAAAGATATTGGCAGGGGCCAATAGGTTCACAGTAAGCCCATGAAAACTATGTAAAGGAAAAGATATTGGCAGGGGCCAATAGGTTCATAGTCAGCCCATGAAAACTATGATTTGATATTGGCAGCGGCCAATAGGCTTGTAGTTAGCCCATGAAAACTATATCCGAATTAAGATGTTGATAGAAGTCAATAGGTTTCTAGTCAGCCCATGAAAACTAGGATTTGAGAAAAGATATTGGAGTTACCAATAGGTTCTTAGTGATCCCATGAAAACTATGAAATCAGACTGGAAGTCTGTAAACATTTTACAAGTTATTAGTAAGCCCATGAAAACTAAAGGTTAATGGTGACCCTAGAAACTATAAATGAGACAGATAGTCGGAATGAATGGGGATGGGTAATCCAGAATTAACTTACTTGTTTGCATATCATCGTATCGTTTTGAATTGTTTTAACCATTGTGGATGCAGAAGCACAGTATATGGTTTTATAAAGGATTTAAGATACTAGTGAGGGGAAAACCCGTTCCGCTAAGCGGCGTGGTCTAACTAGATATCTAAATGGTTTGAGATGGTAGATTATTATTCATACCAGGCTTTATGTCTGCCCCGAAGTTTTTGTTTTCCCCTTAAACTCTTGGGTGCTCAATTGATTTTGAGTAGATTGAGGGTTAAGGTTTCCAGGTTTTCTCTTAAACGAATAAAGCTTCCGAAGACGTGCAGGAGGCAAGCTTATTAATAAGATTTCTTTTATTCCACTGTGTGTTTTGGTTGTAAAGGCAAATCTTTTTTATTGCCTTATTATATACTCTGATCATCCAAGAGGGCATCTTCATATGTCGCTCTTGGCTTATGTTGTATTTATATTTTATTTGAACGTGGTTTGCATACTCAGATTATGTAATGAATATGAAATGTTTTGAATGGAGTGTGGAATGTATTTTGATGTTTTAAATTTTTTCTATACTCATGTGTTTCTGTGTATCAATGTATCTAACATTGCCGTAATTGGTCGCCGAGGATTAATAACTATGGATGACTGCAGCATCTGTAGCCGTTAGTTTTGGGCGTCCAAGTAGGGGGATGTTACAAGTTGGTATCATGGCATAGGTTTATGAAACTTTAAAAGAAATTTAAACCTAAAAGATTTTTCAACGCATAATCCAATAAATCAGATAATAAGATTGGGGTTTGGGTTACGCTATAGTAATGTACTTGTAATTGATATATATATAGTTATATATAAATATGTATTCCTCGCTCTCTTAGACCATTCTTCTATATCTTACTAAGGCTTGTATGCAAATTTAAGAGAAAGGAGATATGGAAGCAGGAAACGGAAGAGGACATCTCGGTGGAGGCATCACCACAACTAATGGAAATGCTCGACCTACCACTAGGAGGAACCTTGGTCGACCGGCTAATGCTAATAACCAAAATGTTGATGCCAATGTAGGCGATGGAAACCCACAGTAGATATGGGGGCGATGTATCAGTTCTTCTTCAATATGATGCAAGCAGGAGTTGTTGCTGGAGTTGCTGGAAATGTTGAAGGAGTTAATCCTGTAGCTCCAGTTGGTAATAATTATGCTAAGCCGAGTAGAGACTACACTAGTCTTGGTGGAAAGCCATTCATGGGGACGGAGAATGCTATGGAAGTTGAGAATTGGTTGTTGCACTGTGAAAGGATATTTGCTGATTTGGGTTTAGATGATGAGCAAAAGAGAAGGTTGGCGTCTAGACAGTTGCAAGGGTCAGCGCTTCACTGGTGGAATAGTATTACCGTTGTAGTTCCGGAGGAGCAGTTGACTTGGGCTTATTTTCGAAGGGGATTTTAACAAAAGTTTGTGTCTGAGTTTGCTAAGTCAGAGCTGATGAGGAAGTTAATGGATCTGGAGCAGGGAGAGATGTCGGTTGTTCAGTATGCCACTAAGTTTGATGAGTTGTCCCGTTATGGACATAATACTATAGACACCGTCATCAGAAGGAACGAGAATTTCATAGGGGACCGAGGCCCAAGATTGCTAGGGCGACCTTGCCATATCTTCGCGATCCTAGTAATTTAGTTGTGGAGATGGCCATTCGCCATGAGGAGATGCTTGTTGATTGTGTTAGAGAGAAGCCAGTGGAAATCTAGGGTTCTCAGGGGAAGAAAAGAAAGTTCTTTAAGAAGAAGGGAGCCCAGAAGGAAGATGTTGCCAAGAAGAAAAAGGCTGAGTTAGTTTGCTTTAAGTGTGACAAGAAGGGTCATTATGCGAATGAGTGTCGGTCAGGTAATGGGAAGAAGGTTGCAAATAAGAAGAATGTAAAGTGCTTCAACTGTGATCAAGTTGGGCATTACAAGAATCAATGTCCAAAGCCAGTCAGGGCGGACAAACGGAAATATTTTGCAATTGGACCAGCATCAGCTAGGCCTACTGCAGCTGATAAAGGGAAGACTACGATGGAAGGTACATTTTTGATTCAGAGTATACCAGTTAGGGTAATTTTTGATACCGGTGCATCACATTCATCTATATCTCAGTGTTTGGTTGATAGATTATGTTTAGAACCTACCTACCTTGTTATTTCCTTAAGGGTTGCGAATCCAATAGGAGGGTATGCAACTCTAGGGTTGAGATGTGACCAGTTAGAACTGATTTGTTAGGTCATAAGTTCGCATGCAGCTTGTATGTTATTGATTTCGTAGATTTTGGAATCATTTTGGGTATGGATTGGTTGGGTAGGCGTAGAATATTTTGCCAGGATAGGGAGATATCACCGAGACACCCTAATAGACATAACCAAGTAATATTCTTAGTAGAGAATTCCCGACCGGAGTGTTAGTGCTTTGCTTAGTGCTATAGAGGTAGGAGATGAGTTAAGTCAGGTTCGAGTAGCAAGAGAATTTGCAGATGCCTTTGAGCCGGTTACGGGATTACCACTGAAACGAGCAGTTGAGTTTCAGATAGATCTTATGCCCGGAGCTGAACCTATGAGTAGACCACCTAGCAGGATGACACCGACTGAGATGAAGGAATTGAAGGTGCAGCTAGTGGATCTTGAAGGAAGGAATTTTACTAGGCCAAGCAGCTCTCCTTGGGGAGCGGCCGCGGTGTTCATGAAGAAACTAGATGGGTCGTTGAGGAAGTGTATTGACTATTGTAAGTTAAACGAGAGGACGATCAAGAATAAGTATCCTTTGCCAAGAATAGATGATATGTTCGATCAGTTGAGTGAAGCCAAAGTTGTTTCCCAGTTGGATTGGGCGACAGGTTTCCATCAGTTAAAAGTGACGGAGGACGGTATTCCTTTGACAACATTTCGGACTAGGTATGGTTCGTATGAGTGGTTAGTGATGCCATTTGGATTAACAAATGCACCTGCTTTCTTTGTGGATTTTATGAACCAAGTTTTCCGAGAGTACTTGGATAGGTTCGTGCTGGTGTTTATAAACATTTTAGTATATTCTAAGGATGAAAGAGAGCATGAGGATCATCTTAAAGTGGTGCTTGAGATGCTGAGGTAGAATCAGCTGAAGGCAAAGTTTACCAAGTGTCATTTTTGGAAGAAAGAGGTTAAGTTTGTTGGTCATGTGGTTTCAGAGAAGGGCTTATCAGTTGATCCAGACAAGATCGAAGCAGTGAATAATTGGAGGAGACCAAAGACGATGACCGAGATTAGGAGTTTTTTGGACTCGCCGGCTACAATCGGAGATTCATTAAGGATTTCTCGCGGATAGCAGCACCTTTGACTAAGTTAACCAGGAAGGAGGTGAAGTTTGTCCGGTCCGACAAATGTGAGGAAGCATTCCTTAAGTTAAAGCATTTGTTGACAAATGCACCAGTGCTAATAGTTCCAGATGGAAACCAAGGGTTGGTTGTGTATACGGATGCATGCGGAACTAGGTTAGGAGCGGTGTTGACGCAGAAGGGTAAAATTATTGCCTACGCTTCACGACAGCTTAGACCGCATGAAGTGAGATATCCTACTCATGATTTGGAGTTAGCTGAGGTGATCTTCGCATTGAAGATTTGGAGACATTATCTCTTAGGGGAGAGATTTGAGCTTTACACGGATCATAAGTCTTTAAAATATTTATTTTCTCAGAAGGAGTTGAATATGAGGCAGTAGAGGTGGCTGTAGTTTTTGGCTGCTTTTGATTTTGGAATAGAGTATACACCAGGGAAAGGAAATAAGGTAGCAGATTCTCTTAGCATAAGACATCAGAATGTGGTGTTAGCTTGTTGGCAGAGTGGAAGGATTTAGAAGCTTTGGCCAGTTATGGTGTGCAGTTAAGATCGACTGCTAGTTCTAGTCAGAGTATCACTATGTTGTCTTGTTTAGAAGTTCGACTACTGTTGATCTATAGGATTGCTTCTAAGCAGAAGAAGGATCCAGTATTGGTCGAGAGGATTAGAAGGCTTGAGGTTGGAATAGATATCGATGATCTAAAGAATTTTAGTCTTGACCAAATAGGAGGTTGGGAGAGAAGGGACGATTGTGTGTTTTGAAAATTGAGGACTTGAGGAAAGAAGTTCTTAGGGAATGTCATCGATCCAAGTTTATGATTCATCCTGGAGGGACAAAGATGTATTAAGATATGAAGAGGAGCTTTTATTGGGAAGGTATAAAGAGGGATGTTGGCTTGTGGGTTAGGCCATGTGCAAACTGTCAACAAGTGAAAGCCGAACATCAGAAGCCGAGTGGGTTGCTTCAGCCTTTAGAGATTCCAATTTGAAAATGGGATTCGATATCCATGAATTTTATAGACGGGTTACCAAGGTCAAATAGAGGAAATGAAAGTATAAGGGTCATAGCGGACAGATTGACCAAGAGTGCCCATTTCATTCCAGTTAAGTGAACCAGGACGACACCTGTATTAGCTAAGTTGTTCATGAAGAATATAGTTAGACTACATCGAGTTCCTAGTAGTGTAGTCGGTGATAGAGATGCATTGTTCACTAGTGAATTCTGGAAGAGTCTACAGGAAGTGTTGGGTACCAAGCTTAATATGAGTATTTCATATCACCCTCAGACAGATGGGCAGACAGAGAGAGTCAATAAGGTACTCGAGAATTTGTTAAGAGCTTGTGTATTAGACTTTGGTGGATCTTGGGAAGATCACCTACATTTGGTTGAGTTTTCCTATAATAATAATAATCAGACTAGTATAGGAATGGCGCCTTTTGAAGCTTTGTATGGAAGGCCATGCAAATCACCAGCATGTTGGTTGGAGACTGGAGACAGATTAGTCTTAAGTCCAGATTTGGTTAGGGAAGTGTCAGAGAAGATTGAGTTGATCCGAGAAAGGATGAAGGAAGCTCGGTCCAGACAAAAGAGTTACGCAGGCAAGAGGCGTAAAGACCTAGAATTCTCAGTTGGAGATAAGGTTTTCATCAAGGTATCACTGATGAAGGGTGTGGTGCAATTTGGAAAGTTGGGGAAGTTAGCCCCTGAGATATGTTGGTCCATTCCAGATTATAGAGGGGATTGAAAAGCTCACATATAGAGTAGAGTTGCCAAGTAGTAAGGTAGGTGTCCATAATGTATTTCATGTGTCTCATCTTCGCAAGTATGTGCATGATGCAGAGACTACTATTCCTCCGATAGGGTTGGAAGACTTGGTCGTAGAGCCTAATTTGACTTTTGTTAGACAACCAGTTCGGGTTGTAGTAAGAGATGATAAAAGATTGAGGAACAAGACAGTCAGGTTGGTGAAAGTTCAGTGGAGCGATAACGAGAAGGATTGTACTTGGGAGACAGAAGACAGGATTCGAGATACTTATCCTGATCTGCTTTAAGGGTATATCTATATTAGATTTATATAGATAGTTGCTAGTCAGATAGGCTAGTATGGTTGTTAGGAGTTGTTACAGATGATTGCTATGTTTAGTATTTAGTCCTTACTGAATTTCGAGGACGAAATTCTTTAAGGAGGGGAGCCTGTAACATCCCTAATTTTTGATAATATTATCCAGGAGATTTAATTAAATGAATTAAATAGAATAATGTAAGAATAGGAATGATAAGGAGATTGAGATTTGAATAAATCATATAGGGCCGTGCTTAATTAATTAAATGGGCATATTAGTAAATAGCTGCACTATTATTACTCACGGCTATACATTTCACGTTCATGCCCATTCACGTACACTTTTCATTTTCACAAAAATGCAAATCAAAACTAAGAAGAGCCAGCCATTAACAAGGGAAAAGAGGAAGAAAAATTTAATCAAGCTAAGGGATTAAAGCTAGGGGAATTAATCTACAACAAATCTCAAAGTTCTTATCATATTCAAGGTGAATAATAATTCATTCCATCTCTATTTTGTTTTTATGATCATATGTTTTCGGATTTAAGACTAAATTCGTTTTTATGATGTTTTAGATGATGATATGCTTGAGTTATAATATGTTTGATTTAAATAAAATTACTATTATATGCATTAATACGATTTTAAGGCAAAACCTATTGTTAATGATTTCTGAATGCCGTAGAAAAATTATATGTTATGTAAATTATGATTTTGGAGATGGGTTTCAATTTCTGTAATTTTCCAAGCCATGGAAAATTTATTATGAATTTTCAAAGGAAAATATGATAAAATTGGGTTTAAAATTAATATCGATTATTTCAGGAAGAATTTGGATCTGAAATTTTAATATGTTAGATAACATGATGAAAGTGAATTTCTATGGTTTTTGGAGATTTTTCCTAATTGATTTGCTATGGAAAAAAAATTATTTTAAAAGAAGGACTTATTTGCAATATTGGTTTTGCTTAATGGAAGGGCTTAAACGTTAATTTTTCCTAGATTTAGATCTGCTAAATGCGGCAGTTATTTTTGTAAAGGATTTGAAAAGTTTTAAGGCAACCAATTAAAAGATTACAAATAGGCAGGTTAGTTATAAAGCAATTACTAAAATTAGCATGATTTCAACCTTTATTTAGAAAAGCAGGTTTCGCCTCATTTAGTAGTGCCTTTCGACTCCAATTCTTCCGCTTCAACTCAGTCGAAACCAACCCCGCCGAAACCCACCTAGTCGAAACCAATACACAAGGTATCACTTAGATGGTACGTAGTGGATTGGAGTAAAGGCAGGAGCCATGGCGTCGAAAGCAATGCTTCCGATGGGGTTGAAACCTTAGTTTTGTTTTCAAATGTTAAGTGTCTGCTTTATTTTACTTAAAGCTTTTGACGTAGTCAAAATATATGTTTTCGAAAGGGGTTTTCTAAATAGCTTTCGAAGGAGGTTGCCATACTATGTTTTAAAATAGGAGCTTTCAAATGAGTTCCTTTATTCTTAAATAAGACTTTTGAAGATGATGGTTCCGACCTAGTCGAAACCACCCTGCCATTCATGTGCCTTTTGAGTGTATTAAAGTCGTCAATGCTTTCGAAGGGTGCCTTTGTTTTAAACTTATACTAAATCCCTTCTTAAATGCTTTCGAAAGGGTTCAAGGGTTTCGAAGGTAATGGTGTCGGAAGGGGTTTCGATGCTATCCTTCAAAGTTTTACTCAAAGGTTTTGAGCTTTCGAATAGATGGTTTCGACACCATCAAATTTTCCCCAAATAATTTTATTAAAGGTTTTGAAAGAGACACTTTCGTATGTAACCACTTTGACCCAAAAGATGTTTTTAGAAATAAAACCCAATACTTTCGAAAGGGGTACTTTCATTGGTTTCAAAGCCATGTTTTAAGGTAATGTTTTGATACATTCGAAAGGTATATTTTGGTTTCGAAAGGAATAAGTAAAAGAGCTTCGAAAGGTATATACTTAATGTTTTGAAAAGAAGTTTTCTATGCTTTCGAAGGAGGTTATCCAGGTGTTTCGAAAGTGATGTTTTAAAGTTTCAAAACAAATAACCCAATCTCATTTTAAAGGAAAAACCATGGCATGAATAAAGAGTTTCGAAATAAAGTTTTTGAAGAAGTTTTCCTTGATTAACAAATTAAAGGGATTATCCAAGTTTTATATAAAATGATTTCAAGGATATTTAACCACAAATGTTGGTTTTATTATGTTTTTATGATTGCTTCTTCATATATTCATTCACATTGATATGAACCCATAACAGTACCTTGGGGAAGGGCAGAATAACTAGCTAGGTTAACCCAGTACTGAATATAAGTTAAGGATTCTAAAATATAAATTAAAGATATTGGCAGGAGCCAATAGGTTCATAGTCAGCCCATGAAAACTATGATTTGATATTGGCAGGAGCCAATAGGTTTGTAGTTAGCCCATGAAAACTATATCTAGATTAAGATATTGACAGAAGTTAATGGTTCCTAATCTGCCCATGAAAACTAGGATAAGAGAAAATATATTGGAGTTACCAATAGGTTCTTAGTGATCTCATGAAAATTATGAAATCGGACAGGGAGTCCTTAAACATTTCACAGGTTATTAGCAAGCCCGCGAAAACTAATAGATTAATGGTGACCCTAGAAACTATAAATGAGACAGATAGTCAAAATGAATGGGGATGGATAATCCAAAATTAATTTACTTGTTTGCATATCATCATATTGTTTTGAATTGTTTTAATCATTGTGGATGCAGGGGCACGGTATATGGTTTATAAAGGTTTTAGCATACTAGTGAGGGGAAAACCCGTTCCACTATGTGGCGTGATCTAACTAGATATCTAAATGGTTTGAGATGGTAGATTATTATTCATACCAGGCTTTATGTCTGACTCGAAGTTTTTGTTTTCCCCTTAAACCTCAGGTGCTCAATTGGTTTTGAGTAGATTGAGGGTTAATGTTTCCATGTTTTCTCTTACACGAATAAAGCTTCCGAAGACGTGCAGGAGGAAAGCTTATTAATATGAGTTCTTTTATTCCACTGTGTGTTTTGGTTGTAAAGGCAAATCTGTTTTATTGCCTTATTATATACTCTGATCGTCCAAAGGGGCATCTTCATATGTCGCTTTTGGCGTATGTTGTATTTATATTTTATCTGAACGTGGTTTGCGTACTGGTATTATGTAATTAACATAAAATGTTTTGAATGGAATGTGGAATGTGTTTTGATGTTTTAAAATTTTTCCATACTCATGTGTTTCTGTGTATTAATGTATACCATAATTGATCGCCGAGGATTAGTAACTAAGGATGACTGCAGCATCCGTAGCCATTAGTTTTGGACCTCCAAGTAAGGGGATGTTTCATGACCGCTTCACGTCTTAAGGATTACACAACGCAGCTTGTTGGGACTTGAACCCGTGACCTCAGGGAACTGTGTTCCATAATCGCTAGGCAACCCTGACCAACTGAGCTATGCACGTGGATAAACACATAATTATATATACATATATTAACAAAGTGTATAAATTAATTAATATATAAATATGTTTATATCATTTAAAATACAATAAATAAATAAATAATAATTTTTTCTGTAATGTCGAAAATAGCACTTATATAAATACATAATTTTATATATATATATATACACAATTAATCAATTAATTAAATACTTATATATCTGTGCATAATAAAAAAAAGTGAAAATTGGTTCCTTTATTAGTAAACAAAAGATACATCAGTACAAATCACACCATTCTGGCCCATACAAAGCCCAAAGTCAACCAGGCCAACCAAATAAACAAAATAAATAAAGGAATAGCAACAAGTAAGATTTATTCTCCACGAACAAATCAACTTGCATTATTCAAGTCGATGCCCCATTTCAACAAAATCTACCATTCTGGGGCGATCTAATAGTCTTCAACCTCGATTTCTGCATGAGATAAGTTATTTCGATGTGAATCATTTTAGCATTTTCTATCTTATTAACCTTCGATCTCTCAAACACCCGCTTGTTCCTTTCCTCCCAAACATGATATATAGTAGTTACGAGACAGCAGGAGGCAAGCTGGTTGATTTGATCCTTCTTCTTGTCGCTGATCAGTTTGACCTCGTTGTCAAGATTCAGGACAATATCATTAGTGCATTACACACTCACACACACATATATATTAATATAAATAAAATTATAAATTAATTTTTATTTAAATATATATTGATCTAGTTTTGCGCATGGCTCAGGATATTTTTTATTTTAAATTTCAAATATATATATATATATATATTATTTAAATCATTTAAAAATTAATAAAAATATTTATTCAAAGCTAAATTTAAATTAATAACTTCCAATAAATTTTATATGAAAGTTTTGTAATTCAAAATTTTATTTTATAATTTTATAATTTAAAACAATTCAAAAATCCATTTTAAAATTTTTGATTTTAATTTAAATATTTAAAAATATAGAAAAACTGTTCTTTTATTTTCTGCCGTGAGTTTAATATGTATCGATATAATTTTAAAAATATTAAATATATCTAATGATATATATATATATATATATGTATGAATTTGTATAATTATTTATATAATAAATTGATTTAAAAATAATATATAAAAAATAAAAATAAAATTCTTTTTGCCAAAATAGCATACTTATTAAACATCATATATAAAATTATATTTTCATATTTTACATAAGTATAATATAGTATTTATATTAAAAACTATATAAACATAAATAAATAAATTAATTAATTAAATTATTTGTCCGCGAGCATAACTCAGTTGGTCAGGGCTGCTTAGTGACCATAAAACGAAGTTCCTTGAGATCACGTGTTCGAGTCTGAACAAACAGAGTTGTGTTTCCCTTAAAGCTTGGAGTGGTTATTCCCTATCAAAAACCGAATAAAAAGGTAAGGAAATTGAAACTCTAGGTTGAGCTAGCTAAAATGGGTGACCGTTGTAGCGGGCAGCCGAGTTCCCTAGCTTTACTCTCCGGACTAGAGTTTTTCAATATATATATATATATATATATTAAATTATTTAAAAAATTAAAAAGTGTTTTTTTAACTCTGAGCCGTGTTATACAGAGATAAATTTTCATATGTTTTTTTACACATACATATATATACATATAACCAATCAAAATTGTGGCAATATATTTTCATGTTGGAATCGTCACATAACAACATTATATGTATAATGATCATTATAAATATAAATTATGTTTGTAATCAAATTAGAAATATACCTGGCAGCCAAAGCCCTTAAGCACACCTTGAAACGATGATGTAAGCTTCTAGAAACGATGATGTAAGCTCCTAGAAATGATGATGTAAGCTCCTAAAAACGATTTTTGGTCCAGCAGAGTGCTGGCCCTTGAACCGTTGACCACCAGCTATCGAATAACAATCGATTTGATTTGATTTGCACTTCAGAAATTAGGGAGATGGGAAGGGAAGATTGGCCAGCAATAGATCAGGTTGGAGGCTCCAAAATCTCTCCATCAAATGTAGGAAGAGATGCTTAAATAGAGGAAGGAAATGGGAGAATTTATGGTCTCGTCTTTTTATTCAATCTCCTTTAATCTTAGCCATCCATTATCAAGCCCCTCTAGCACATATTCTAGTCGCCAATAGCCCCATGTTTCATTCAAAATAATCATCCCCTGTCATGGGCTTTAAACCCATTTAACGCCCGAATAAATATTATGCATTTAAATCCAATTTAAATGCTTATTGATATCGTATATCGATTAATATATGTATAGCTGTTATAAATACATTTAATAATAATTATTCACCAAATCAAAATCAAATTTATAATTATATTTAATATTTCATAAATATTAATTAATTTATAACAATCACAAATTAATTAAATCGTTTGGTCGAAGGAGAATTTATCGTTTCGGTTGCGTGACTTGTTAGGTGTAAATTTGATCAACGATTAATATCGAACTATTTGATTATTAACGTTCACATGTCACTTAGCAGGTGGTGTAACATTTCGGCCAAATTTATCACTTACTTGGTTTCGATAAAATCCAATTTTACTTTATTAAGCCTTAACCGGTTGTGACTATTATTTTTAGCAATTCTCTTCGTCAAATCTATATCGTTTTGGACTTATGGAATTTGGTAAAAGTCAAAATTCCAATATCATCCATATTCAACTCTATAGTCCAAACACAAAGTTCTTGGTTTAATAATAACAATTATTATCAACCGAAATGCTTTGGTCAGAGACTTTGACTTTGAGTTGACTTCGGTTAATTGTGATACTAACTTCATATAACTGAGGAGATGAATCCCCTCTTAAGTAATGTTTTACTTTCAATACTTCCACTCGACCTAACTATAGTCATTCGATGGACATTGTGCCATAATTTGACTGTAATCAAAGCGGAGCTTTCATATTGAAGATCGATGGTATTCTCAAGTCGAGAAAACTGTGTAAATTAGTCACTTCGAAATTTTATATTTGACCTTAGTTATATTAATCAACAAAAAACTATGGGTAATACACCGCCCAATATTTGAAAAGCGTTACGTACTCTGGTCTCAACGGATACACCGATATTTAGTCTCGATGCATCTTGACTAGGAACGTTAAAAATGATATATTTAGTTTTATTGTGATAAATTACTCACGGTTACAACACTTTATAATTATTATCAAAAAACATACAATTTATGGATTTTCTATTAAATGTACTTTTAAATAAATTAATTAATTAATATAACACATTATATCAAGTATATAATATAAAGAAAACATATTTTATTTCGAGCAATGTTGGTTATCGTATTAGATATATATAACAAAACATATTGCCCTTATGGCATGCCCCTAACTCTATCAAAAATCACTACATTAAAAGAACTTCACCATAAAAAAATCACCATAACGAAATTGCGCAACAGCGTAAAATTCCAGTAACATATATTCTTCGAACTATGCATTTTCAAATTTAAAAAAACCAAAGAACATAAAATTCAAGTTTTACCTCTTTTGATTTCATTAGATTTAATATATCATCATCCATCGATTCAAGCACAAGATTTGAGATTTTACTTAAAAGTCAATTATTATGGTTTATTTAATAATAGGAACAGAATAATGAAAATATGATGTGAGATAAAAGGATGGGTGAATGACAAAAGGGCAATTTTGTCATAATTTTTTAAATTTAGGGAGTCGACTAACTACTAAGCAATATCATATGTCTAAATAGAATTAGTCTTATTATGTTACCTTGCCATTCGAACCATTTGCACCGAATTCATTTTTACCCACCCACATTCATTTAGATTTTGGAATTCAAGTAATATTTTCTAATGGAAATGGTTGTATGTTATGGTTCTTGATAGATTATGTTATATTTGTAAGTGGATCAACTTGTTAGATGATATAACGACATTATAGATTATAGTTTTGAATGTTATGAATTAATGTATTATAGTTTCGAATGATATGATACTAATTTATTTTTATCTTTTCCTCTAGTTAAATTGATATTCATTTCCTTCTTCAAATGAGTGAAGTTGCTTAAGAAATAAGATAAACTAGGCTATTCATTTTGTCATAGTCTATTTAATAAGCATTCAAACTCAGACGTCTATTTAATAAACGTTTGGTTGTTTGGTTGTTGGATCGAACTCTTAATATTAAGAGTGAATATTAAAGAATTCAATATCCAACCCTTTATTGGTGGGAGATGCTCTAAAAATGGTATTTTGAATATTAAAATTACTAGAGATGGACCTGGGCATACAAATCCCTCTTTTGAGTATTAATCCCAACCTACTCAAGAAAGTCATGGCCCTTAACCCCCTCCTTTCTCTATCAACACGTGCCTTTGCCTTCGTAGCTAGGATAGATCTCGAATAAAACAGGGCTAAAACAACAGATGTTACATGAACTTCTATACAAGTATCCATTAAGGCTTTTTCTTCTTCTGTATTTAATCTTGGCCGTCGATACATATTAGGCGATTTTCAATTTGAATATTGTTTAAAAAATTTAACGGCCACGACGTGACACAGGTCATGCAGTTTGGTACGACCGACCTACACACCTCTACTTATGGTATACATATAACTAATATATAAAGGGTGGAGGCATGCAAGTTTGTATTGACGTATTAATTAGCGAAGGTCATAATCAGCTTATCCGCCTAACTCTGAAAGACTGGAATCTGAATGCTTTGCTGTAAAGAATAAAGCTTGGACTTTAGTTAAGGTGGCCATTTGTATTCATTGGGCCTTGTAAAATGTTCTCCATATTTTTCATTGTTTGGCATAAAGTAAGTTTGTTTCATACTATGCTTTTTCCCATAACGGTTCCTATTATTGAATCTCGTTATCATGGATGATATTGGGCAATGTGTTGCACTTGTTTGTTTTTGCAATTGCAAGGAAGAAAAGTATACAAGTTAAATTAAACTTGTTTTCATTATTCTAATCATTCTACTCACAATTTTACACTTCGCTATCATAGATGATATTGGACATGTGTTGCGAAAACAGATGTCACTAAATAGTTTGGCATCTTAAAAAATGGACTTTACTATGACTCGTCTAAAATTTAACGAGCCGTTGTTCTACCGCAGAAAGTTCATCATTAATATTTAACGATGCCTTTACAACGACAAACTTCTAACCATTGGGACGCCTAACTGCTACCATATTGCAAAACAAATCACTCTGTCTGCTTAACTTAGTTTATGCAAGTCACGGCTATACTCAAGTAGGAAATATAATATTTAATGGCATTTTATTTTTGATATATAGTTTTTAAAACATATGGACGTCAAATTCAAACAATAGATTTTATAATAAAAAAATATTGGATCTTACCAACAATACACGATATTCTTACATCAAATAAAATATAACAGTCGCACATAATTCCATTAACTAATTTAAAAGTACAATAAATACTTCATAAACATATATACCAAATGCACTTTATTTGCTTGCTTGTAGATTGAATATCGTCATCTGTAAAACAAATACAGCTAATTTGTTGAACTGTCAATTAAGTGCACTTATTTATTTTTGAAGTACATAAATATACTTACAAACACAGAAAATCGCTATATAAATATATATTCTAACCAAACTTGACTCATTCAGCATCCGATGAGATCGTATCTGAAAAGCGGATAAATATCGGATATTAAAAAAAACGAATGCGGATGCGAATACGAAGATATCCACATTTAAAAATTATCGATCCAGTTTTTTTCAAGTTCATAGTTTAAACTATGTTTATTTTAGTATAATGAAAGATTTTTATTTTCATTAAGTTAGAAATTCATATCATACGTATCAAATGCATGTTAACTGCTCAAAGCCATTTGTTATCATCGTATTTGTTTATTTTTAACACTTTAATAATCAATGAGATTGAAAAAAGTTCATGTTAAACAAAAATTCTTCATTTATATTTCTTGATTTCTTGATTATTATTATTCAATATCCGTTTGTATCCATGAATGCGGATATCCAATATCTGAAAATAATCTCGGATACGGAAAGTATCCGTTGACAGACCTAAATACAAATACATACCATACGACAATGCAAGGTGTTTGATCACTTTGCAACTGATGATAAGGATACCTTTGTTCGAGTAGAATACACGAGGAAGTTGATATATGAGAACAATGCAAGGTGTTTCGTCACATTTCGTTTAGTCGCATCATTAACCCAAAGTATAATCGGAACTGTCTAGATGAGAAACAAAAATATTCCCAAATAAAAAGCAGCATCTCAAGTGAGGGTAGTTCAAGCTGAAGGCAAAGAATTGGACAAATGTCAGGACTGCTAAATCCAAACAAATCTTTTTTGGCCAATTAGAAAATGTTAACCAACAATTCAATTGAATATTACAAACCAATATCCAGACAAGCCTCCATAGTTCCACCCTTCCAAATCAATATTGCCTCATCATTATCTGATGCCCTGATCAAAGGATTCAAAGCAGCTGAGAATCTTCCATCTCTCCTTGTAATGACATCAATCCATGTTGTCTCCTCTACTATGCCTATCATGACATTCCAAATTCTCAAGCAACCCACATGAACTGTCTGGATAAGCTGAATTCATATGATAGCAGTAGATTTTCATGTGAATGTTGAAAACAGTGAAGATTCAGATGAAGATAATATTTGAAGAGCAATTCAGAATTCATGAACAAAACAGTTTAAGTCACCCCCTTGCTGCAATATTAACATGTCCACCAACTATGCATACTCTACCCAACACAGTGAAGATTTCTTGTGACACAAGATCAGTAAACATGCACAATTCCATCTCTTATACCCCTAAATCTGAAACTGCCACCTTACTGCTCACAATTCTAGCTAACTCTAAGCTTTCCCGATCTCCTACTTTATCTCAAGCTTGTAAATCTACTCTATCTAACCCAGCAACCATCAACAAGCAAATCTGAGCTGCTTCCCCACCACAAGATTTCACAATTCCATCTCACAATAAACCTGATCAAAATCAAACCTCCATGCATTTTAGTTTGCATCGATTGTAGCTTCACATCAATCAGATGTTCGCTTTCAAACTTCCCCGGTTCTTAATGATAATCGTATCTTAAGCAACATATGTATCTCCACCCTATTCAAATAAAACCCGCTTCAACCACACTGCTCAATCACTATGACAGAACCATGTGCTCTCACTACTATCTCATCCTCCATAAATGCATTTAACCTTCATCTAAACACCATTTCTATTGATCTTCCAGAAGCTGCAGATATGTACAACCTGACAATATAGTAGTACAGAAAGGAACAGCAGATATGTTACTAATTCATGAATATAAGAAACATCCAAAGCTACTGCAGCAAAACTTAGCCAAACGAAAGAAAGGATGGATTGTTTCTGAAAAATAAAATGCTTATGCCAATCTAAATATACCGCAAACTACATTAAGCGCATAAAAAAATCAAATAATATAACGGTTACCAAGTGTATAAGAAGTTGGAGCATTGGATCTTTCACCAAATGCTGTTCCTAAACCTAATAGTAGTACCACTAATGCAGTCCCAGTCAGAAGAATCATTCTCCATTATTTCCCGATCATTTAGTGGTCATAATCTCACCGAAACAAATATTTTCTCCAACTTTGCAACTTCAGTCCCTTCCAATGCCATATCAGCATCTATTTCTCCAATTTCCATTATCCTCCTATAAGATAAAGATGGCATTTTTAGCCACTTCTGATTGCAAGAATAACCTTATGGTAATAGGGTTATAGTGTTACAATCAAGTCAAAGATATGCCTAATACTAGAAAGTTTGCAAACGTAAAAGTCATGGTTGGCATGTAGAAATTGATGTATTTAATTACCGATCATACTAACAAGCATCGAGGATGTGACGTTTCGCAAAATTTGAACAATACTTTGGAAAATCTCACAAATTGAACAATACTTGTTGTTATGATTTTTTTTTACTCAACTTTAACTATGGTGAACAATCTCAACTTAAAATAATGAAATGGCAGCAGGTTTGCATTGTTTATCATATAAAACAACTCATAATTAATATATAAAATCTTCAAAATATGAGGGGAACAGGTTTGATCAAAATCAACTTAACTGATGTAATTTTGTGGTAACATATATGTATTTATTGTAAATTGTATATTGCAAATAAATGAAAAGGATAAAAATATTTATCTTTAGTTGTTACCTCGGTTTTTTTTGGTAAATTGCTTTTACTTATACAATTAGAAATTTAAGCACAAAAATTGCATTCAGGTTGAAAATTTAACTATAATACTAAACTCATACCCCTGACCATCAAAACTAAAGGCCAACTCTTATAACAATATACTTTTCTTCCTAATACCACAAAAATTCAAATCACTTAAAATGGAGAGGCACCCATCAAAACGCAGTCTTCCTCCTTCACTCAGTTCAAAACGTAAGCTCCCCTCGTCGCTTCTGAATCCTACTCCATCGCCGCCACCTCCGACGTCGCCGCCGATAATGAAGAAGCGCAGTTCGCAAACCGTCGTCGCTTCTCAACAGCCCACAACTTCGAGTAAGTCTCTAAACCTTAATTCGCGTTATTTAGGTCTAAATTTGTCATTCCCGTTTGTCAAAAACCCTATTTGTCATTCGCGTTGCTCAAAAAATATCTAACTTGTCATTCGGGTGAAACCCTAATGTGTTAGTCAGCGTCTAGTACTTGTTCGGTTGTGAATTGCCAAAAATCTAATTTTTGTTCGTTTGAACGTGGCCGAACAGATAATTTTTTGAGTTGGGGATTGGTGTAAAACTTGTTTGGTTGTTTATAGCCGAGAAATTTTTTTTTGGTCAGTTGAACGTCGCCGAACAGTTTATTTTTGAGCTGGTGGTATTGTTTGATATTTGGTCGGTTGTTTATAGCCGAAACAATGTTTGATGTTCAGTTGAACATGGCCAAGCAGATCAATTTTCTTATGCATGACTATGAATTTCATTATTTTTTGAATTACTATGAATTACTAAATTTCTAATCTAAATATACGCACTAAATATGGATTGATGCACTGTAATTATTAATGTGATATTGATGTGCTGTGAATATTGTTGTGCTATGAATTTCAATTTTTTTCTTCAATATACAGTAAATCTAGATGTGCTATGAATATTGATGTGTTTGTAAATTTAGCAATCATGCAATATAATTGTAAATGTCATTATATTTGTTATAGAAAAGGAGAAGCAAGTCATGACAGTTTCGTTGAGACGTAAACGTGCTGCGGAGCTAGAGAAAAAAAAGGAGCAATTAGTAGAAACTGAAAACGTAGAAGAGGAAATTAGGAATGATGAAGAACCGACAAATGGGTCTGATGAAGATGAATCGGGAAATGAGTCTGGTTCTGATAGTTCTGGAGAAGGATCAGAGAAAGATGGTTCGGACAATGCACAAACGGAAAAGGTAACAAATTTGCCTCCTTCAGATCGTCCCTCTTCTAGCCAAGCTATTGCTCATATACCGGTGAATAAATCCATATTAAAAAGCTTTGAATCACATATTGCATTTGCTATTTGGAGTAAGGAACAGGTTAGTTTGATTTCACAATCAGTCTGTCATATAATATTTTAAATATATTACAAATTATAATTTGTTTTGATTTAGGAGAGATGTCCGCTCAAAAGCATTTCACATACAACGAAGTTGAAGGAATGGAGTATCGACGATATGCCAACTCAAGTTGCATAGAAAATTAAAAATTCTGGTTTGTATTCATCGGCACAATACTCATACAAGCATGTTGACTATGTAACTATTTCCGCTTTTGTAGAGAGATGACATCCAGAAACTAATTCTTTTCACATGCCTTTCGGAGAAACGACAATAACATTAGATGATGTGGCACAAATTTTGAAAATTCATGTTGTTAGTACCTGTATTTATAAGGACTCGAATGATCGTAATGCGATCGATCTTTTTGTTGATTACCTTGGCGTTGGAAAAGATGTAGCTAGGGAAGAATTAAATTATTCGAATTTGGTGAAGCTTAACTTCTTACTGGAAAATTTTGAAGAAAAGGCAAAGAAAGACGATGCAAGTGAAGGTGATTATGAAGTTGTTGTCCGTGCCTACCTTCTTTATTTATTGGGTTGTACTTTGTTCTGTGATAAGTCGGGCACTAAAGTTTCCGTTAACTACTAGGAATGTTTGGAGAACGTCAATCAGTTGAATGAACAAGCTTGGGGGATAGGAGCATTAGCCTTCTTATATCGACAGTTAGGTCTGGCTTCTAGATGGGATGTCAGACAAATGGTCGGTTACTCGACACTAAGTATTTCACTTATTGTTTAATTTTATCAATCAGTATACTAAAATAAATGCATTTTCATACAAGCTTGGATTTATGATCACTTTCCTATGCTTCCAAATGTCATTCCCAGTAAAGACTATAATGACACGATGCCTAGGATGTGTAGATGGCAACCTATGAAACAATCCGGTGATACTTCGGCTATAATACGGCTACGAGAGCAGTTAGATGATTTAACCGCACAAGATGTAAGTTTGTCAATAGTTTTCTTCAAGAAATTATAAAATAACTTAGTAGTTAAAGGAATTGTTTAAATGAATTATTAGGTATGCTGGGATCCATATCATAACGTGAGGTCGAAGTACCCCTTGCCCGAAGTTGCTTTTTATAATGGTGCCATTCTATGTTTTGACATTGCAGAACCATACTATCTTAACTGAGTGTTCCGTCAATTTGGTATCGCTCAACGAATTCCATTAAATCCAATGGTGCCACATAAATGCCATAGAGGTAAAAACGCTAACCAATACAAAGTTGAATTTGACAACAGTTATTGGTATTCAGAAAATTGGAAAGATCATGTCATGTCTATGAAATCACGGTCTACTCATGTAATTGACCCATGGGATTGTACCGCTAAATATATGACCTGGTATTTGAGTATTTCTCATCCCATTGTTCAACACCCGGATGTGAGGAAAAGTGGTTCAAAGAAAGTGGACAACAATGAGAAGTTGGTAAGAATAGTAATCATGTGTTATATATTGACATGAAAATTAATTTTTATTTATATATATATATGTGTGTGTGTGTGTGTGTGTGTGTGTATGCAAATGCTGTAGAGAGTTGCTGCGGGGAAAGCGGTAGAAAAGTTGAAAGAAAATCTGAGTTCTCAACAAAAATCCATTGATCGGTGTCTTGATGTGGAACGTGCAGCAGTTGACTTGTTGGAGGAAGCGTTGAATGAACTGGATAAAAGGGAAAAACGTGCAAAAGGAAAGAATGATCGTCAGATGTGATTGTTTAATTGTTGTATTTTTTTTGGATGTACTTTTGTATGTTGTTTTGGATGTACTTTTTATGAACTTGCGATGTACTTTTGGATGAACCTGCGATGTACTTTTGAACTGTGTTTGCATGGAGCTGTTGCATGTTGACTTCTGGATGTACGTCTGAACTATGTTTATGTTGAAATAGATGGAATTTTTGCTTGATCATTGTACTTTTGGATGTGCAGTATGTATTGTTAATGTTGGAAGTGTGGTGCAGTATGAATTGTTTATGTTGGAAGTGTGGTGCAGTATGAATTATTTATGTTGGAAGTACTTATAGATGTGCAGTATGTATTGTTTATGTTGGAAGTGTGGTGCAGTATGAATTGTTTACGTTGGTAGTACTTATAGATGTGCAGTATGTATTGTTTATGTTGGAAGTGTGGTGCAGTATGTATTGTTTATGTTGGAAGTGTGGTGCAGTATGAATTGTTTATGTTGGAAGTACTTATAGATGTGCAGTATGAAGTGTTGGAAGTGTTGGAAGTACTTATATACGTGCAGAATGAATTTAACAAGTTATAATCTCTAATCGGTCGTAATTGACCGAAGCATTTAAAAATGTCCTGGACGTTTACAACCGTGCCAATGCAGTTATTAGATAACTTATAAGGTCCTTCTGGTCGGTTACCAACAACCGAAATAAAATTAAGTACTCGGTTTGGAACAGTCGTGAAGTTGTTAGTTAATAATTCATCAATGCTCTATTCTGTCGTCAATGACCGAACCATTTCGAAATCTACTGGCTGTGAACAACCATGGCAATATCGTTACTAAAACCTTTGATCCATCTCCTATTCGGCTACCATCTGCCAAAATAAATATAAATGCTCGTTTACTAAAGGCCGTGCATTGATTGGTTAAACAGTACACAAATTCTCTGTACGGTTGTGCCCAACCGAAAATTTCCATACAAACGGTTGTTGGCAACCGAACAGAGAATTCGATCGAATTTAAATAATATTAGTTAAATCTCCACGGTGGTGTTATACCGAGTATTTAAAGATCTTTCGGTGGGTAGTCACCGAACAACCTTAGCACAAACGTTGCAATTTTCTGTTCAGTTACTAACAACCGACCTGGGTTAATACTTGCGGTTATTTGCTGCCGTAGCTCTGCTAGGGAGATCCATACGATATATATTGAATGCCACGGTGGTGTTTCGCCGAATGTTTTTATTTTTTACGGCGTCTAACCACCGTGACGCTGTAACTTTTAATTTCCTTGGCCATACTTGTTCTGTTCGGTTGCTAACAGCCAGATTTGATGAATTTGTTCGATCGTGTGTAGCCGTAGGTATGTTAATTGCTGAGATTATTGCAGTTTTCTATGTTTTGACCAATCATATATGAATACACAATCAATTTTCACAAACATCAATTACTAGTTTATATGCAATCATGACAATATTAATTAATTTTCAATAAACAACAAATTAATCGAACACCAAACACATAATTGATTTTCACTAAACTTGAATGAGTACACAAAATTTTCAAGTTTATATGCAATTACATTGCTGTTATTTGCTGAAAATAAAAAGCAAGTATATTGGAGTTAAATGTGAGCATTCTTTGCGGCCATATCTGGTGGGCAAAGTTTAACAAACTCAATTTGTCGATCAACGTACAACCCGCTCCATAGTTTAGCTTCATTAGTAGTCAATCTAAGCCAAAAGCTAGCAACCGGTGGAATGAGTGCATTTTTCGTCAATGCCAATTTAATAAAGTGATAGTCTAAAATATTTGCAAAAATAATAAATTGTTGCTCATCTCCAAGACTAGGGCCTCTTTCATGTGAAAAAAATATCAAACTCTGAAGAGTGGATATATAGACAACAACTCGATTAAATGCATTTGCAACCAAGTATCCAATTTCAGGCATTACCATCCAATTAGCTTTAGAACAAGGACTAGATTCACAATCTGTAGCTGACTTTAATTCTTCATAGTTTGTTATATCGAAATGTTTAACATATAAATCCTAATTTTTCATCAACTCCTTTAAAATTGATTTTCTTGCTTCTCTCCAATCAGAATTTAATTCGTCAACTTGTTCAACTATGCAACGAAATCCACAATTGCCATCTGCTATAACATCTTCAACGTTAACAATATGTTGGTGTAGGAAAGCTTGTATATACGCTAAATACTTGAAACCGCTATTTGTTGTATTTACATCAGTCTTATCGAACTTCACATTGGGCTTTTTCCGTTTGGGAGGTAGTTTCATGTTCACGCTAGCTTGAGAAAGAATTTCGTTACTAGTTTTCGATTTTTCAAACGCGGAGGGATTCCTTTTTGTAGATGTTTGACGTTTGGCTTGTTTGCTAGTTAATTTGTTCTTACTACCAATTGGTCTACCTTCAAGTTTCTCTATTTTCGGTTCCAAAGTAGATGTCGTGGCCGACAATCCGATTTCTCTTAGCTTCAATAATATCACTTTCTTCTCCTCAGCCGTGCTCGAATCAAAAAGTTTCTTTACATAAGCAAACTCGGGTGCATGGATTAACTCAAGTGACTCTTCAACTTGTGGAATATAGTTTATTTGTCTCCAATGTTCATCTACTAGTTCAATCGGGATTGGAAGACCATTAATGTGATATTGGTATATTTCATGTGCATATAGAAGACCATATACTAGATGATTCAAATGGTCACAAGCGGAAGCATCCAAAGCAACACAACTAATTTTTTCCATTTCTTTCACAATCAAATCCAATGCAAAAAAAGGTGTCTTACCTCATAGATGTTTTAACAATGGAACTTGATATGCAGTTCGTACGACTCCTAAACTTCTTTCAAAAGTGGCTTTTATTTCTGTATGTTGTAGACACAACATATTATCCATTTTCGACCATACAATAGCAAATGTTACTCTAGACGTACCAAGATGTTTTATCAATTGCGCATGGGAAGATTCAGATTTAGTCATTGTCCTATTATCACGGTATTTAATTTTATTTGTCCATGCGTAAGCAAAATACTCTTTGTATTCGAAACAATTATTACGAATATACTTCAAGCTTTCGGTGTAATCTACCCAATCTTTTTGAAAATCGTTGCAATATATCCAAAATTCATCTTCGGTCGGTGCGTGAACCACCTTCTTCCTGTGAGAAATGCGGATTAAGGATCTTAAGGCTAGAATTAACACTAGAGGGGGGGTGAACAGTGTTTTTAAGAAATCTGTTAATCTTTTTGAGTTTATCTTAATTTGTTAACAATGTATGCACTAATCAGACACAGATATGAACACAGAATCAAACACAGATGCAAATATAAAGTAAAGGCAGTAAAGGAAAGAACACACCGGATTTTATACTGGTTCGGAGTTACCCTACATCCAGTCCCGCACAACTAAGTACGGATTTCCTTTCAAAAGCAATTCAACAATTACAACCCTCGGTTTCAAGGCTACGAGGTACACCCTCCAGAATAACAATCCTTTGGGTAGAGATACTTGATTTCCGGGGCAACAAGTTCACCCAATTGATTTCCAAGGCTACAATCACACCTTTTCTCGCTCAATTGATTACAAAGAAGTCTATAACTCAGATTATCACTTGGATCTTGTAGAGATAGTGATGGAAAATCATACTAGAAATAATCGAGTATGATTCGATGTTGATTTCGGCAGAGTAATGGTATGATTTTGTATTAAGAAATGTGGAAGAAGAAGAGGAGTGAAAACTAGAAAAATATGATTAAAAATTCGTTGAAACTGACCCCTATTTATAGTAGAACAACAGTCATGTCCATTCGTGAAGAGTTATGGCGAATAGACACTTCTTTTGAAATTTGAATTTTGAAGCCAACTGGCACTATGTCGACATGGGGTATATGGGTATGTCGACATCCCAAAGGGATTTTTGGTGTTTTGATTTTCTTTGAAAATAACCTCTATTTTATATTAAAATTATTTTAAACTTTATAAATATACTTAACTATAGTTAAAATACATAAGTAAATATAAAGAACAATATATACATAATTTAACTATAATTTTATATTTAAATCTAAGTATAAATATTTAAAAGTTAAATATATTATTTGAAAAGATAGTTTAAAATCAGGAGTAATTTGACTCTGAAAATAAAGATGTTTTTTAGGCTAAAATTATTTAAAATCAGGACAGAGAGTTTTGAATCTTTTAAAAGGAAAGTTTTGAAATCATTTTGAAAACAAGATAATTTTATAAAATCATTTGAATTAAAATTAGTGGATACAAAACAATGTACCACTAGATTTTCGTAGGTTCCATCCTAGTTAGGGTTCCATCTCTTTAACGGGCTCGAAGTGGATTCCATTCCACGAATAAATTGGATATTAAGATGTCAGTGCCTTTCTATGAGTTTTAACAAATATTCCTAATAAAACAAACTTAACCTTGAAATCTTGAACTCTTGATAATCTTGATACTCATGAGTCTTCTACCTCTATATCTTGAATCTCTATACTGTACAGTCTTCATTCTTGATACCTGCATGGTTAGATCCTGCATATACATATATATCTAAACTTGTAATGTTAGTATTTATATTTTATAATCTATTCTAAGGTTGTTGTCATCAAAACCAACTCCTCAGGGACCAATAATCTCCGTCTTTTTGATGATGACAACCTTTGTTTATAGAATATTCCTTCTATCCTAATAACTCCCCCTAAAACTAGCAACTCCCCCTTAATCTATGCCTAACTACCCTATTTTATATTTCTCCCCCTTTGTCATCAACAAAAATTTACTCCCCCTTACTCTTGGACTTTAGTACCTGCATTGATAAACTATACAAAAGAATATATAATATATAGATTAAGAAATAATGATACTTATGAGCATAATAACTTAATTAAAGACTATATTCATTTCAGTGTGTGTGTGTATATATATATATATATATATATGTTTCACACACCAATCTTCAAACCAAATAAAATAAATCCACACAAAGTATCAAATCAAACTAAATTAAATCAAACAAATTAATTCAGACAAATCAAACAAAGAAAGAAAATTAAACGTTACGAGGAACATCAACCCATCCTTCTTCTCCAAAGATAGGGTTTTGTTTGATAGCATCCCAATTCTCATTATCAACAGATAGAGAAACGGGAGGATGTGCTTAATTATCATCCTTGTGCAGGGTGGAGATCATCCAACGAATTGCATCGAAGTGTCTCTCTTGTTCCTTGATCATCTGCATTTGACTCAATTCTAAGTGACGTTGATTACGGAGGATGATAGAGAGAATATTCTTGAATGAATTGAGTGTTTCTTCAAGATTTTCAGATAGATTGTGAATAGGATTGGCCATAATTGAATTAGAGAAAGAAATGAAGGATATAGAGAATGAAAAATAAATTTCAGTGAAGATTTCTGGAAGAAAAGGGTATAAATAGGTGTAGAAATTCGTTTGAAATGAATAGACATTTGGTAGTTATTCCAATTTCAAATTCAAAATCAATAATCACTTCTGACCAGTATATGTCGACATGGTCTAGAGGGGTATGTCGACATACTATAGTGAATTTGATGATAATTTTATTTTGTGAATAATGATGTATATATATTTCTATACTATACTAACATTTATTCAAGATATAAAATAAGCTAGATGACAGGAAGGAAATTCAATTTCATTGCATAATAAGATAATACAATGATTAAACATAAAGAACTACACGAACATTCGAAATAAAACAAACTAAGACAAATACAATAAGATACTAAAAGATAAAACTAGTTAGAGGATGAAGATGATGAAGATAATCCAAGTTTCTTGCTGACTTTTGAAAAGAACTTGTTCATCTTTGAAGACATGTTATCCAACTTCTTACTAACGGATCGTTTTAAAATCCGTTGATTCTCCACAATTATCTTTTGGTTTTTGAGAAGGGTTTTGTTGGATGGATTGGAAGGATATTCAATACTTTCTAAGGATGTTTCACCTTCTTCTTCTTCTTCTATTTCCATTTCATCCCTTTCTTCTTCTTCTTCCTCTTCCATTTCTTCATGAGCCAAACGCTCTTCCTTTTCGGTAAGAGTCTCATAAGGTTGAAAAACATATGGGATTTTCATGAGAGAAATGTTTGAAATATTAAAAACTTTTCTAGAGACAAATTCTTCACCTTTGAAATCCACTCCAAAATAGTTGAAAATCCGAGTAAGGTAAATTCCATGATACAACGTGTTTTCTCCCATTTCAAAATTTTTAGGACGAAGTTCATCCAAAATAACTTGCGCCCAATTGATATCATAGTTTCCGAAAATAGCAAAAAGTGTTTTGCACACTTTTGAGGTAGGATTGTTAAAATTTCTCGATCTTGGGGTCAAAGTATGTTGTAAGAGAAGATTGACAATCCTTGCTTTAGGACGAAAGTTTCGGTTTTTAAATTCAAAGTTTTCATCTCCTTCAAAAATATGATGAAATGTCTCACGATCATGTTCATCGATTTTAAAACTAGAAAGATCCATTCCCGTGCTTTTGCAATTAAGAATGGTACCCAAAAGATCACAATTCAAAACAATTTGAGTGCCTTTGACACTACTCCAAATTTCATTCTCATTTCCATTATAAAAACCATGGTTTAAATTAGCATAGAATATTTTGACAAGATTGGGATAGCAAACAAAATCATTTTGAGATGAGTTAATAAGACTTAAAACACCATTGTTTGCAAAAAGAGAATCAATTTCATAAGAAGAAAAATCTTGAAAAATAGCAAATTTTCCAGGATGGACTTTGGCATAATTAGCATAATTGATGTATGCTTTAATTGTCTCCGGCTGATTGAGTAATTGCTCTTTGATTTTTCTGGAAATTCTCATGGTTGAGAGGTTGCTTGAAGAAGCCATTAGAGTAGAGAGTAGAGAGCTTGAGGATATGAAGAGAGAGTTTGAATTTGAAAATGAAAATGAAAAGATATGATAAAAGATAGTGAATAAATAGACTTTCAAAGGACATATTCTCTGGTCAAAAGGTATCTTTTCAGAGAAATAAATGAAGTGAAAAGGTGGAGGGAAATTCAAACATTTGAATTCAAAATTTGAAATTCAAATTCAGGTAGGCATGTCGACATCGTGGTAGGGGCCATGTCGACATGTGCCTTTGAATTTTCATGACATGATTTTCCTAAGTTATCTAATATACATACATATATAAATATTATTATTAATGTCTATATTTCTGAAATATTATTATACTTATAATATATTTCAGAATGTGTCAAAAATAATAAAAATAATAATAAAATAATAGTAAAAATAGAAAATAAATTTTAAAATTCAAACAACATATCAATTCAAAATCAATCAATCAAACAATCAAGCAACTAATTTTATGCAAGCAATTTCAACCAATTGTATTGTAAACGTGTACCTTTTTCTAAATCCATTTCTTTGAATTCGTCGGAGTCGTAAACTGCAGTGAAACAAAAATTTGAATTATCCGTCTTTTGATCATCATCACTTGAGGATGAGTCTGAGTCATCTAGAGTAGCAGTAAATGCATGCTTCCGTTTCTTTGCTGGTTCATTGTTCATAGGAGGATTCTGCCTATCTGGATATGGACAGACTCTTTTGATATGACCTGGTTCGTCACAATTGAAGCATTTGACAAAGTTTGGTACTGTAGTCTGATTACCGGAATTCTTAAAGTTGTTTCTCTTGAGATTATTCATCTTTCTGTATTTCAGAAATTTTCGAAAATTCCTGGTCATAAATGCTATCTCTTCATCATTATCACTATTTGAATCTGATCCATCGGTTAATGCATTGAATGCCATTGATTTCTTCTCAGATGCTTTGCTTTCTCTTCTCCCGATCATTTGAACTTCAAATGACATTAGATTTCCAATCAATTCTTCTATCTTTAAAGTACTGATGTCATTTGCCTCTTCAATCGCAAGTGTCTTTTGATCCCATTCTGGAGTGAGAGAATTTAAAAATTTTCTGACTTGATCTTCTTCCGAAAATTCCTTTCCCAAAGATATTAAAGAATGCACAATATCTTGAAATCGACTATACATATCTGAAATAGACTCATTAGTATTCATTTTAAATAACTGAAACTGATTTGTGAGCATGGAAATGTTGGTCTGTTTAACTTTGCTTGTTCCTTCGTGAGTTACTTGCAAAGTTTTCCAGATTTCATATGCAGACTTACAAACTGACACTCTATTAAATTCATTTCTTTCAGGTGAACAAAAGAATATTCATTGCTTTAGAATTATTTTGTGCAACAGTCTTTTGCTCAGTGGTCCACTGTGCAAAATTAGTTGTGGGGTCAAAAGCAATTCAACAATTACAACCCTCGGTTTCAAGGCTACGAGGTACACCCTCCAGAATAACAATCCTCTGGGTAGAGATACTTGATTTCCAGGGCAACAAGTTCACCCAATTGATTTCCAAGGCTACAATCGCACCTTTTCTCGCTCAATTGATTACAAAGAAGTCTATAACTCAGATTAGCACTTGGATCTTGTAGAGATAGTGATGGAAAATCGCACTAGAAATAATCGAGTATGATTCGATGTTGATTTCGGCAAAGTAATGGTATGATTTTGTATTAAGAAATGTGGAAGAAGAAGAGGAGTGAAAACCAGAAAAATATGATTAAAAATTCATTGAAACTGACCCCTATTTATAGAAGAACAACAGTCATGTCCATTCGTGAAGAGTTATGGCGAATAGACACTTCTTTTGAAATTTGAATTTTGAAGCCAACTAACACTATGTCGACATGGGGTATATGGGTATGTCGACATCCCAAAGGGATTTCTGGTGTTTTGATTTTCTTTGAAAATAACCTCTATTTTATATTAAAATTATTTTAAACTTTATAAATATACTTAACTATAGTTAAATACATAAGTAAATATAAAGAACAATATATACATAATTTTACTATAATTTTTTATTTAAATCTAAGTATAAATATTTAAAAGTTAAATATATTATTTGAAAAGATAGTTTAAAATCAGGAGTAATTTGACTCTGAAAATAAAGATGTTTTTGAGGCTAAAATTATTTAAAATCAGGACAGAGAGTTTTGAATCTTTTAAAAGAAAAGTTTTGAAATCATTTTGAAAACAAGATAATTTTATAAAATCATTTGAATTAAAATTAGTGAATACAAAACAATGTCCCACTAGATTTTCGTAGGTTCCATCCTACTTAGGGTTCCATCCCTTTAACGGGCTCAAAGTGGATTCTATTCCACGAATAAATTGGATATTAAGATGTCAGTGCCTTTCTATGAGTTTTAACAAATATTCCTAATAAAACAAACTTAACCTTGAAATCTTGAACTCTTGATAATCTTGATACTCATGAGTCTTCTACCTCTATATCTTGAATCTCTATACTGTACAGTCTTCATTCTTGATACATGCATGGTTAGATCCTGCATATACATATATATCTAAACTTGTAATGTTAGTATTTATATTTTATAATCTATTCTAAGGTTATTGTCATCAAAACCAACTCCTTAGGGACTAACACTTCCAACTTTGCAAAAACATCTCGAAAACTTCATTTGTTTTAAACTTTGGTTTGCAATTCGTAATGACATTATTTCTCATGTGCCATAAACACATCATCAACGTTGATTGTGGAAATTTTTTCTTAATTCCATTTATCAATGCCCACTCTCTATTGGTTACTATTACCTCGGGTAGTTTATCGGGCATATAAAAATGTTTTAACTTGGTTAACACTCATTTGTAATTCTCCTCCCTCTCATATGCTAGAAATGCATGTGCAATACTAAATGTTCGTCCCGTAGAAGTCATACAACCATTTCTAGTAAAGGCATATTATACCGGTTTGTTTTATAAGTACAATCAAGCAAAAGAATGGATGTAAAACACTTACATAATACAGATGATTCCTGATGAGACCACATTATATCTATCAAATGATCAGTTTCCATATCAAACCTGTCAAAATACACATAATGCTTCTCCGTAAGCAATTTCATTAAATGTTGCATGGCAGATCTACATTTCATAGCTGACAACTGCATTTTATATTTGGCATTGTAGATGGTTTTCAAAGCTGAAGTATTTTCTGAAAATGACTTCTTGATGGTTACTAACACCTCTCTTGGAGGAACGCCTACAATACTCATGTCTTCTAAGATTTTTTTCTCCATGTCAATCAACTGTGCCACATACGGATGTCCTTCTAAAGAATAAGAAAGTTCGTGATTATGTGCTCCGTTGATAACACATATTTTCCATTTATCTTCGTCTAGATACACGCCCTTCAATCTAAAAGGACAATTGCATTTTCTACTAGCGCTAGGTCTGCTTCGCTTTACATTGTTTTCCTTGTTTATTGACTTTATCAGATGACTACGATAAAATCCAGCCCTTTCACACCCCAATTGCAACCTTGGTTTCCTTGCAGGTCCTAATTTATCATACTTTAGAATTACAACAACAGTATTCAACTTTTTTCCTATTGTTTTACACCATCAGATCAATGTACACTGCAAATCAAATACCTGAAATCATATAGTTAAACAAAAAATTAACATAATTCATTTTAATAACAACATTAGCGATTTTTTTAATGAATACTTACTTGGTCGGTTGTAAAATGATTTGTCAGATCAACATTTATGTCTTCTGAGTCATTTGATCGAGCATCTTGCATCATATTGTCACAACCAACATATTTATCATCCGAAACAATAAGGGCATTCTTTAATTTATTATCATTCAAATTTTCAGTCTAACAAATGGAAAAAAAAAGTTAATGTCATCAAATTGTAAAACAAGACATGTAAGTTATATGGAGAAAAACCCTAAAACTCAATAACTTACATTGTCATTCTCTATTACAACGTCGTTAAATTTAATGTCCTCCAAGCTATCCAACGGAGCGGAAAAAACATCCTAAAACACAATAGAAAATCCTAACTAATAAAAAACCAAATAACATTTTCTACAAAACAATAGAAAACAATAAAAATCACGAGAAAACAAATTTAACCTCATTTTGATCTTCATCTTCCATCGTCTATTAGGCAAAAACGAATATTTTCTTCTGGTAGGATTTATGATTTGAAATTTTAGAGAAGTACGTATTTTTTTGAGAAGAAGAAGTACGGCGGTGAACAGGTAAATGAAGGAATATAGTGTGGTGGCCAGAAGTGTATAAAAAATAATCATCTCTATTAAAATTTTAAAGGTGGCCAGAAGAGTAAGCAGGGGTGCCAATAGCTGCACACCTAATTTATAAAAAATCATAAATTAATTGATCGTTTTTTATTTTATATCTAATTGGCACTTGTATTCATCAACAACAATTAACCATTCAACAACAAAAAAGTTCAAAATTTAATTTTACAACAGATATTATTATTTTAACTAGTTATTTAAACCACAAAAACGAACAACATATAATTTGTAAAATAAAACAACATACGAACAAATTTTGTTCGACGTAAGGGTTAAATTCATTTGATATCTTGTAGGTTAAAAACAATTAGTGCTTTTACCGTTTTTGAACGATGGAAGAGTGGCATAGCGCGGTGAAAACGACATTGGAGGACCAGGCGAGATCGGGGATGGAGGAGAAGAGGTGAGCACTGCTTTGGCCATTCGTAAAATTAGGGATTCAATGTTTTAGGGGAAATTCTAATGGGGGTTTAACTTTTGGATTCGTGAAGTGTGGTTAGGAAGAATAAGGTCCAAAACATGGCGAAGATCGATGAGTTGGAGGCTTCTGAAATGTTGGCTTGGATTCACGTTGAGAGATTTAGAGGCGTAGGAATAAGAGAAGCTTTAGGATGGGGTACAAAAGCGTTCGCAAATTACATCGGCCTTAGTCTTCGACATCTCTCCGTCGCCACGTTATTATGGTTTCGCTAATTGATGTCGGAAATCAGCACTCCTACTAGTGGATTAGGTGTCGATGATAGAGATGAAGGTAAGCTTAAAGAGAGGTAATGGAGAAGTGACATTTGATTTGAAAAGGTTGGAGATGGTGGTAGAGAAGGGATGTTGAATTGGAAGGTAGAATTAAATACAACATGGATACTATGAAGCGTCCTGACCAGCACCACTGTCTTAGTAGATAGACGTTCAGACCTTTATGCGGAAGTTCACAGATTTGAAACTTGTGTAGCGTGATTCAAATAACTAGACATATATTGACATGTATTATGTTGTATACTACTAAAGACTTGTAGTACTAATATGCACTACAATCTAAGTACCCGATTAAAAATATCGTTGTAGTATCATTGTTTAGCAGTATTATAAGAGTTTAATTTCTTAATTAAGTTGTGAGTGTATGAAATTGAAATGCTATTGTATATATCATATTAGGACAATGCTAGAAGGCCTGAAAATAAAATATTAGGGAAGTCGGGTTAGAGAAAAAAATTATGTATGACTGACATTTGACCCAAAAAAAGGTTTTGGGCCTTCTAGCATTATTGATCATTTTATTATATCGATTTTGTCAAAACATAGCTTTTATTGTGATTGTTCGACTTTCTGATTTTGAATTGCATCTTTGTAATTGATTTGTAGCAACATGATAAAGTAGTAGCATTATTGGATGATAATTTTTATGTATGTATCCGGACATAAATTAATAACATTGTTACATGAATTAATTTTGTTTTAGGTCCAACCTTACAGCAGCATTTTCGAATGAATCATATTTTAAATAAAATAAACGTATAATTCAACCCACAATGCTATTTTGTAGTATCATTTTATGATTTGTAGCAGCATTCTTAGATTGGATATGTATATTAAAGACGATAATGCTATTTTATGATAATATTGTATGATTTACAGTACTACTTGTGATATGCACAATGTCTCACTATACATGCCACAAGGCCGTGCATACCGATATACACTTGCTTGTTAAAATCGCAGGGACAGGTGAGCACAAGGTCAAACCCAAGGCTAAGTTGGATTCAACTCAAGTGCAAATAACTCTCGAACAAAACAAAGCCACAAAGTTTCAAATGCACCATACATATATGCATATATATATGTATACACATATATCATGGAAGCAAGCACTCGAGAAATTGAACAGTGGACATGACACTTGAACCAGACTTGAAGAAATGAATGAGCAAGATGAATCAAACAAGAGACAAAGGCATGTACAAAGAATTCACTCAACCACACAAATGCAAGACTACACAAATGCAGGTTCATAGACAAAACAATGAAATGTCTAGATCGCCATACTAGACCATGCAGGCAAAAGAAATTACCAGTACATGAAGCAATGCAACAACAAAGTTTTAGCATCATACTCAACATGCATATGACCAGATCATGCTCAACACATCAATGAACCCAGACCACCACATGTACAAAGAATAAAGTGCAGACCACATGAAACAAAGACTCGAGCAGACATGTAACAAGACTAAAGTAATACAAGTGAATGCAACAAGAATAAAGTGAACCCAGATCAGAAGCAACAGTAAAGACCAACCATGTGCAACCATTCAAACCAGACTCGGGTGAACTAGTAAAGTATAACATGAATGAGATGACTAGAATGTAATTAAGCAAACAGTGCACAGTGACACACACATGAGACCAGAATACTAACCGGAATTTATATGGTGCCAGTGCAAATAACTCAGCAAACCAAACTTCAAGTGCAACAAGTGCAACAAGTACAACATGAAGACTCGGATCAAAGCATTACACAAGACTTAGAGTGAAAACAAGGTTCAAAACTCAATATGAAGAACAAGCAGACCATATCAAGGTTCAAATGCATGAACATCAACAGTGAAGACTCAACACAATGCACCGGATCAGTAACAAGTGACTAATGCAACAATAAGCCAAAAACCAGATCAAACCATGGAACAAAAGGACAACCAAACTAGCACAGAACGTATAGCCAGAGAATACTAGTGCACCACACACAAACATATCAGAATACATAACATGATCAAGTGTTCAAGAATTCGATAATTTATCATTTAGCAGTTTGGATAAAGTCGCAGTGGGTTATTCCATCAAAGCCGTGAGTTATTGTTCAAAGTTAAATGGTCAAACAAAACTCGGTTGAAGTGTTTTAAAACAATCGAATGTGGTAAGTATAAGTTGAAACAAGTCAAGAGAATTCAAGTCTCGGAAAAAGTCTCAAAGGGTAACACGAAAATGAACAAGTCAGATTGTATCAAGTCAAGAAAATCTCAAAAATTCAAATTCCATGATCGTAGGAGCAAAAGAAGTAATCGACTCAAGCAAGTGAAAATGTATCAGTAACATGTAAACAAATGAACCAGTCAAGATTAATCACAAGCGCTCAAGAAAAATCAAATGGACAAGTGAAAATCACTGATGAATTCAAACTTAAAAATAAGAACGAGATTATAGGGGTTCGAACCCTATAAATTGAACCCATATCATCACTGGCAAATTATGAGTTAAATTCAAGCAAAATAACAGAGCAAATAAAGTACAAAATCATGTACCATATACTCCTTTCGAACTTATCCTTGAAGTAGCCGAAGTGAATCGAAGAGTGGTAAACGAAGAAGCATCTAAGTACAAAAGCACAATTGCAATCAATCTGAAATTCAGTCTCCAAGCGGCGGCTTTAAGAATCACAAAACCCTAATTCCTCTTTGAAGAGAAACAAAGAAAGAACGGCTAGAGCAAAAGAATTAAAGAAAAAGGAAGACTGTTCTTTTGTTATAATTGGGTCAGTTTTTATTTGTGTTTGAGCTTGGAGTTATTAATAGGGTTTTATTTATTTAGTTTATTTAGTTTTAATTTGTATTTACTTTTTAAATTGTGTAACTTTCTAGTCGTGTGACTAGGTTACGAACTACGGTGGTGTAGTTCGAGAATTCGCAACTTAGTGGCTGAGTTGTGGCAGGGTTTTGAGCGTAGAGTTAGGTTAGTCATTAGCGGGTGTCGCAAGTTTACGTGTGTAAGCGTCTAACTACTTAATTTCTAGAAGAAACCTTGAGGGCAGCACATAGGCAGGGTTTTTCCGAAGCTGGGTAAATTTGTGTGTGATCTCTTCTGCATTATTTTTCTAGCTATTGATTCTTATTTTTGCATTAATTTTAATTATTATTAGTATCACCCTATCACCCTATTAGACTTGATTGATTTATTTGACTTGATTGACTTGTTTGAATTGATTGACTTGTTTGAATTGATTGATTTGTTTGACTTGTCTGACATGATTGGTTTTGATGTGAGTGTTGATTGTATTGTCTGAAATATATTTATACATATTTATTGAATAATTATAGTATAATTAAGTTAATACCTTTCACAATTCATTTACTATACTTTATTCTAGTATTAGTTTAAGGGGGAGTTTTATAGTTAGTGGTTTAGGACTAAGTTTTAGTTTTAGATCTAAGTGTTGATTATTTATGATAACACTATCATTATAATCACATGTCATAGAGTATTACATTAAGGGAGAGTTATATAGTTTAGGATAGTTTTTGTTGATGACAAAGGGGGAGAAATATAAAATAGGATAGTTAGGCATAGATTAAGGGGGAGTTATTAGAAGTATTAGGATAGAAGTGATATTTTATAAACAAAGGTTGTCATCATCAAAAAGGGGGAGATTGTTAGTCCATGAGATGATGGTTTTGATGACAACAACCTTAGAATAGATTATAAAATATAAATACTAACATTACAAGTTTAGATATATATGTATTTGCAGGATCTAACCATGCAGGTATCAAGAATGAAGACTGTACAGTATAGAGATTCAAGATATCAAGATTGAAGACTCATGAGTATCAAGATTATCAAGAGTTCAAGGTTAAGTCTGTTTTATTAGGAATATTTGTTAAAACTCGTAGAAAAGCACTGGCATCTTAATATCCAATTTATTCGTGGAATGGAATCCACTTCGAGCCCGTTAAAGGGATGGAACCCTAAGTAGGATGGAACCTACGAAAATCTAGTGGGACATTGTTTTGTATCCACTAATTTTAATTCAAATGATTTTACAAAATTATCTTGTTTTCAAAATGATTTCAAAACTTTCCTTTTAAAAGATTCAAAACTCTCTATCCTGATTTTAAATAATTTTAGCCTCAAAACATCTTTAATTTCAAAGCCAAAATACTCCTGTTTTTAAATGTCTTTTCAAATAATATATTTAACTTTTAATATTTATAATTAGATTTAAATATAAAATTATAGTTAAATTATGTATTTATTGTTCTTTATATTTACTTATGAATTTCAACTATATTCAAGTATCTTTATATTTATATAAGATAAATATTGTTTTTATAGAAATTCAAATTATCATTTTTGGCTGAGGGATGTCGACATGCCCCTAGGTAGTATGTCGACATAATGACAGTTGAAGTTCAAATTTAAATTTTAAAAGAAGTGTCTATTCGCCATAACTCTTCATGAATGGTCATGGCTGCTGGTTTTCTATAAATAGGGGTCAGTTTCAATGAATTTTTAATCACTTTTTTCTGGTTTTCACTCCTCTTCATCTTCCACATTTCTTATTACAAAATCATACCATTACTCTGCCAAAATCAACATCGAATCATACTCGATTACTTCTAGTTTGATTCTACATCACTATCTCTACAAGGTTCTCAGTGCTATTTAGAGTTATAGGTTTCTTTATAATATATTAGCGAGAAAAGGTGTGATTGTAGCCTTTGAAATCAATCAAGCGAGAAAAGGTGTGATTGTAGCCCTGGAAATCAATTGGGTGAACTTGTTGCCCGGTAAATCAAGTATCCCTACCCAGAGGATTGGTATTCTGGAGGGTGTACCTCGTAGCCTTGAAACCGAGGGTTGTAATTGTTGAATTGCTTTTGAAAGGAAATCCGTACTTAGTTGTGCGGGACTGGATGTAGGGTAACTCCGAACCAGTATAAAATCCGGTGTGTTCTTTCCTTTACTGCTTTTACTTTATATTTGCATTTGTGTTTGATTCTGTGTTCATATCTGTGTCTAATTAGTGTATACATTGTTAATAAAGTTAGATAAACTCAAAAAGATTAACAAATTTCTTAAAACACCATTCACCCCCCCTCTAGTGTTAATTCTAACCTTAAGATCCTTAATCCGCATTTCTCACATTTGGTATCAGAGCTTTGTTTTCAAAAGTTTCATAATATGAATTTTGAAAAGTTTTTAAAATGGCTATTTTTAGTATTTTATTAACACTGTTTTCATACGAATATGTCACAGAATCATCATGATATTGTTGTTTAAAATTATATTTAGTTATTTTGAAAAGTCACTTGATTCTTTAAAAAGTTATCTTGTTTTGCAGGAGAAGAATTATGTCTAATGATGGTTGGTTAAAAGATACCAGATAATCATTCATCGATAAAGAAGAACAAATGGATATACAATGAAAATCGACAAAGAAATGGGTACCAGATCAATTCAAAACTTTGGGTTCTCATCTACAACTTGATTTGATACTGTACTTCTCTCCATCTGCTTCACAACACCACTGGTTTCGTGTGAATCCGTCAAGAAATGACCAAGTTATAATCAAATGAAGTTTTGGTGAACAAAGAGAAAAAGGAGGCAAAACTTTCAAAGGTATTTTTCAAATTGCATCCAGGGATTTGAGTATTTTGTTCCCACTCCTTTTCAGATTGTATTTCTTGTTCTCGCGGTCGTTTTGATAGGTGGATCATCAAATTCCGATCAAAATTGAGTGAGATATGAAAGTTTGAAGTTGGCTATCCAAAACTGAAAAACTGTGTACGGGATCTTCTACATTTCTTCTACTGTTCGGCCTGTTGCATCACAATACCGTCCACATTCGACACCAAACTATTACTAGATCGTAGACCTTGCCTTCCTCTTCGACTTGCCGCTGGTTTCATCCAATTCCGTTAAGAAACGAAGAAGATACGCCCTCTAGAAGTTTGATAGTATATAGAAAAACGAGAAGAAGAAGAAGAAGAGGAATTCTTATGAAAAGTGGTGACCGTTGGGCCTATTTATAGTGGTTGAAGTGTCCATTCATTCAAAATTCGAATTCAAAGTTTTGGCGCCAAGTTGATCGATCTACTAAATCATCCATATCTTTCTCATACGGTCTTCAAATTCAGCAAATGAATATACTACGATGATCAGAAAAACGAGCTCGTCGCAACAGAACAGATCTAGTCATCAAATTCGGAAAGATATAAATGTGTGGTTCACGACAATGAAGGAACAACAAAGTTAGAAAGATGGAATGCAAAAATTGGTACGCTTTACTATTATTTCATCTTTATTTAGAAATATATATATCTATGCATTTAGTTAGTTATAGAAATTTATCTCTTTTATAAGTTTTGATATTTTGGTCCATATATCGACACACCATAGTATAAATATCGTTATACAAGTCTAATTTTTTTAAAAAGGTCTTTTAAAATGTGTTTTCTTTCAAATAAAATCTACAACTAATTTATTACAACTATACTAAGTAGAAAAGCATACATTCATTCATGATTTCAACTTCAAAACCCCTTGAGATACGTCATCTTGATTTATTTGGTCCATCTCAAATTCAGTCAATAAATCATAGTAAATATGTTTTTGTAATTGTAGATAATTATTCTAGATTTGCATGGACAATATTTTTTGAAACATAAAAGTGATACTTTTGAATGTTTTAAAAACTTTACAAAAGGGATTCAAAATCAATTATCTTTAAAAATTATAACTATTCGTAGTGATCACGGTGGTGAATTTGAAAATGAAAAGTTTGAGGAATTCTGCAATAAGAAGGAAATAACTCACAATTTCTCATTTCCAAGAACTCCACAACAAAACGGAGTAGTTGAACGTAAAAATAGAACGATACAAGAGTGTGCGAGAACTATGCTTTCAGATAGTAATTTACCAAAACACTTTTGGGCAGAAGCTGTTGCTACCGCCTGTTATATTTTGAATAGAATTTTAATTAGACCTTTAACTGATAAGACACCTTATGAACTTCTTCATGGAAAGAAACCTAAGGTATCATACTTCAGAATTTTTGGAAGTAAATGTTTTATTTTAAATACAAAAGATAATTTGGATAAATTTGATCCTAAATCCGACAAAGGAATCTTTATCGGATATTCTAATAGAAGTAAAGCTTATAATTTCCGCTATATCTTTTTTAAAAGAAATGAATTAAAAAATGGCATTTATACATTATAAAAATTATGAAATTTAATTGAATTTTTAATATATTTTCAGAAATGAAAATACTCTAATATTCTACTAAATTCAATTATGTTATATAACAGTTTTACATTTATTTATAGTATATTCACACATGTTTTTATTTAAAATCATTTATGTATTAATTATAATTCAATTGAATGTTAATTTTTCATTTAATTACCATTTATATATTTGTAAAAACATTAAGTATGAGTTTTATATGCTATTTTAGAGTCATCCGCTATATCCCGCTATATCCTCGCTGTATCCCCGTTATAACTTTTTGCACCTCCGCCGCATTGAATCTATCGAGCGCTTTAACTGCACAGATTCAAACTCAAAAATACGAACGAAATTATAGGGGTTCGAACCCTATAAATTGAACCCATATCATCACTAGCAAATTATGAGTTCGAATTCAAGCAAAATAGCAGAGCAAATAAAGTACAAAACCACGTACCAATTTTATACTCCTTTCGAACTTATCCTTGAAGTAGCCGAAGAGAATCGAAGAGTGGTAAACGAAGAAGCATCGAAGTACAAAAGCACAATTGCAATCAACCTGAAATTCAATCTCCAAGCGACGGCTTTAAGAATCACAAAACCCTAATTCCTCTTTGAAGAGAAACAAAGAAAGAACGGCCAGAGCAAACGAATTGAAGAAAAAGGAAGACCGTTCTTTTGTTATAATTGGATCAGCTTTTATTTGTGTTTGGGCTTAGAGTTATTAATAGGGTTTTATTTATGTAGTTTGTTTTTAGTTTTAATTTGTATTTACTTTTTAAATTGTGTAACTTTCTAGTCGTATGACTAGATTACGAACTACGGTGGTGTAGTTCGAGAATTCGTAACTCAGTGGCTGAGTTGTGACAGGGTTTTGAACGTAGAGTTAGGTTAGTCATTAGCGGGTGTCGCAAGTTTACGTGTGTAAGCGTCTGACTACTTAATTTCTAGTAGAAACCTTGGAAACAGCACGTAGACAGAGTTTTGCCAAAGCTGGCTCAATTTGTGTGTGCTCTCTTCTGCATTATTTTCTGTTATTTTTCTTATTTCCGCATTAATTTTTATTATTGTTAGTATCACCCTATTCACCCCCTTCTAGGGTAAAAACGATCCTACAATTTCATGTTTTAATAGTAGTTATAATAATGTTATGCGAATTACATAAATAAATATAACATTTTGATGTTACAATGCTACTCTACATTACACCTTTTATTGTACTGTTTCTTATAACAACATTATGTGTTTGAAATCGTATAGAGTAATTTATGTTATAATACTACCATGTACATCATTTCATTCTTTATTACATGTTTATTTAATTTTTTCAAGATTTAATTCTGCATTATGCTACCATATAGCTTCATTAGTGCTTTGTGCTTTGTTGCATTGTTTGTTTTCAGTTACATTTGTTTTTATCATTGAATACTATTTTGTTGAATTATTTTACTATAATGCTTCTTAAAGTAACATTTTGTACCTATTAGTATTCTTTTTAAAAGGTAAAGTATTTGGTTTTAAAACGAATTTTGTGTTTTCGGTTTTCAACATGTATCTCAAATTTGAGAAGAATGAAGGGACGACAGAGAGGATGAAAGAAAGACGGATGGAAGGACGAAGGGGATAAAGGAACGACGGAAGAATGGATTGTTTCACGTGCTTGTGTTATTTTTCAAAACGCGAAAAATAAAAAAAGTTGTTTTATAATTTTACATGTTAACTTTGTTTTCTAAATTAGTCGTTTTCGATAATATAAATGCGTAGTGTGTTTTTGTGAATGGATGAAAACGCAAACTGAAAATAACAAAAAAAAACTGTGACTTTTGCACCGTGCTTCTTTCACTAGTTATATTTTAGACAAAAACAATTAGACAAAAAAAAAGGGACAATAAGAAAAGGACGACCAAGTCTGCAGCCGATCCTCTCCCTCTCACCCAGCCGAAACTCACGTCCTTCTTTTTGCACCGTGACTTTTTCTTTCCTTTCATACAACAACGGTCACGAACAATTAGACAAATTGAACAAATTAATCCGTTAAATAAATTAAATTAGTAATATTTTCCTCCTCCTCCGATTTACTTCTTTGGGAACGAAATTGTAAAAAAGAAATCATGGCTGACAAAGAAGGAGAGCCGAAACAGGAGGAAGAAGTGGACCACAGCGAGAAATTCAGCTGCGCATCGGTCGCTTCTACCGACGTTAACGACGACGACGAGACAGAGCATGACAATGAAGACGATGAAGAGAAGAAATCGATAGTTCTCGGACCTCCTGTTGCTCTTAAAGATCAACTTGAGCTCGATAAGGTGTCATTTCTACTTTACTAGGTATTAGTATTTTGTTGCTGTTAGATTTGATTTTTGGGGGATGTTGTGTATAGGACGATGAGAGTCTGAGGAAATGGAAGGAGCAGCTTTTGGGCAATGTTGATCTTAATAATGTTGGAGGTGACCCTCATTTTCATAGGGCAAATTCTATCCCAACCCATGTTTTTACGTAGTAGCCCCTTTTGAAAAATCAATTTTCTAAAGACAAAAATACTCTTAAGAAAGTGGTTGCCAAACGTGGATGGTAAGGTAACCACGTTGGCGCTCTATGTAGTTATGCTGACCACGCACTGCCTCCACGTGGTTTTCTATCTAACCTCGTCTTACCTCTACGTGGTTTTCTATCTAATCTCGTCTTGTCAGTGCGTGATAACCACATAAGGAAGAAATCACGTAAGGGGCAATTGTACAAGAAGTTGGGGGTTACTGAGTATATTTAGAGGTTTACAAGATTTTTCAAAAAACGGGGGCTACTAAGTGAAAACCAGGGTTGGAATAGAATTTGCCTTTTCATATAATCGACTTCATCTTTTTTTATGTTTTGCTGCAGCATATGACGAACCCTCCATACAAAATTAAATTGTTTTGAGAGTTTCACGTCCTATTAATAAAACATATACAATTTATTGCGTATTCTTTAACCGGGGTAAAAATTAGGATTTAAAATGTATTGGATGCTTTTTTTAGTAAGAAACAACCTTGTCACTTTCTCATTTGTCATTCCTCTCTGGAGATGAGTTTGAACTTTTCATTATTTGATTAATGATTTTGGATTAAACATTAATGGTGATTAAAGGAAAATTAGGATAAATAAATTTTAATCTATTTTCAGTTCATCCATTTCTAGATGAAATGGAATAACAATGGGCATATGACGAACCCTCCATACAAAATTAAATTGTTTTGAGAGTTTCACGTCCTATTAATAAAACATATACAATTTATTGCGTATTCTTTAACCGGGGTAAAAATTAGGATTTAAGATGTATTGGATGCTTTTTTTAGTAAGAAACAACCTTGTCACTTTCTCATTTGTCATTCCTCTCTGGAGATGAGTTTGAACTTTTCATTATTTGATTAATGATTTTGGATTAAACATTAATGGTGATTAAAGGAAAATTAGGATAAATAAATTTTAATCTATTTTCAGTTCATCCATTTCTAGATGAAATGGAATAACAATGGGCAATGCATTCAGAACACAATTTATTATTTATTTTTGAAAACCGGTAAACTTTATTGCAAACTGAAATGAATCATCACATAAATGATAGGCAAAAATAGGATACATAATAGCAAAAGCCAAATACATATATGAGCATGGCAAAGTAAAGCAAAAAAGCATGCTCCTCCTTTATGTCTACATCTGCAACTGCATGTAAAGTCAGCATATCCCTTCTTTTAGCTCGAGGTAACATAGCTCTAATACTTAAGGATTTTTTTTTGCATGTACTTCCTTAACTAGCTCATGAGAATTTTAACTTCTTCCTCAGTCAGTTTGCACATCTCAAATTTGTTCTTCTTTGCATTTTGGAAAATCTTTCCATTTATATGATATATAGAAACAACAAAACTAGCCTGAGCAACATCTTTCATCTGATCCTTGTTTTTATAGGTAGGACAAAGGAAATCAATCTCATTTTCCAACTTATATGATGTATTTTGTATCCTGCCCATTTTAGTCTTGAACAAACATCAAGTATATTTAGCGAATTGACAATTAAAAATAAGTGGTCCATGTCCTCGTTCTCCAACTCATGCAAAATACAGGTTGGGCTGTTTGTTTGATATCCCCACGTAATTAGTCTATTTTTTTGTTTGAAGCATATCCTTCAAAGCTTTGAACGTAGTCAATACTATTTTTCTTACAATTAATTTGGTCCCAAACAATCTTTGTCCATTGAACTTAAAGGAAAATGATATCTTACCCCCATAGACCTCAATGATTATTTCTCATATTCCAAACCTATCAGTCACTATTCACCATCACTGATAATTGGAATGTTGTCGATAATATTAGACATACTTCTAGTTTGTCGTAACAAATCACATCGCCATTCATCATCTCTAATTATGACATTAACATTACAATCTCTACTATCATATCATATAATTCAAAACAGTCCCAACCTAAATTTCCTCCAAGCATTTATTATCAATCTCCAATGATCAAACTATAGAGTAGTAATTTTTTCCATCAATAATTTCACACAGCACATCGTCTATTACAGAATACTAGTAAAATGATAGGCAGGGCGTACATATATGTAAGTCACTGCATATACATATGTTGCTGTTGGTAAATTTATAATAGAACAGATAAAAGTGACGGTTAGGGTGTTGTGTATTTGTGACGATATGAAATATTTCGAAGGAGATGAACAAGGGTAATCATGGATTTTGTAAAAGACACCGTGAAACCATATTCATCCAATTTGGACGTGGCCACTAACAAATTGTTGCCGTTGCTTTTGTCAATCAGGGGCCCCACTGCTGATCAAAATGGATATAAATATAATCCGAATTGACTTGCTTAACTATAAAAAAATACGCGTTTTCAATTATTATTTTTATAAAAAAACTACAATTTATAAACATTAAACAAAAATTTGATTACGTTTTAATGCAGCAATCTAATTATTAGAAAACTCTACTGGATGGCTATCATACCTTTGTTCTTTAGTGTACTAGTAAAAAAAAAAGGGCACTATGGTGTATTTGGCTCTACTCAGTAATTATTTCAAATAATCCATATTTGTATATGTATAATTACACATTTATCATAGCACACTAATATCTTTTACTGGTTTGTCACAATTTTTTTACATTTTGAGTTACTAACAACAAAAAAAGTTGGCATATTGATGAAATACTATAACAATGGAGCTTATCTTTTAGACCGCTTTTTCTTATATATATATATATATATATATATATATATATATATATATATATATAGGTCTTTCTAATCTCATAAGTTTAAAACATTTTTCAGTAAAGCATTTTGTTTTTTTGAAGAATCCTTATTTTTTTCTAGCTTTTTATATTTTAAAAATATGTTCTTTTGGAGAATCCTTATTCTTTTAGCTTTTTATATGTTTTAAAATCATGTTCTTTTAACCAAATTTTGAAATGGAATTGAAGCTTAAAATCCACACATAATGATATGACATTCTAAAATGTTATCATTTCAAATTTCAAACTCTTTGTGTTGTGCTTAAATCTCTTATTATCATTGCATATTTATTCTTTTCTATTTTCATTTTTTCCCCTTTTATCTATTAAACAACATTACTTCTTATTGGTTTTCTTTTATTATTTTGCATTCAGATCCCTCACAATTTTAGTAAAGCAAAACAATTAGTCTATTCTTTTTAATTATCATCTATTATTTTTACATACGTCTCTTACAATTGAAAATTCTTATCCATTCATGTGGATCTACTATATAATTTCACATTCACGCCCTTGATTAATGTTGCACATATCCATTTATATAGTTTTTTGTCAATTTTTTTTTTCCATTTTCGGAATAATATTTTTCTCGAAATAATGGTTTTATCCCACGGTTGTCTCAAAACTAATTTGAGTACGTTCTTCCGATGATGATCATGGATCTTAAATAGACATGTTTTTTCTAAAGGGGCATTTCACAAGAAGGACAAACTTTGCAGTCCAATTAGTTTCTAGGACACACATTCAAAGAAATTACTTTCAATGCCAAAGTCAGCAGAATAATTACTTTCAAGGACAAAGTCAGCAGTCCAATTACTTTCAAGGACATAATTTAATAGGTTTTTAGGCCATACAAACTAATTATTTTACGTTTTGTCCTTGAAAGTAATTATTTCAGTTGTGTGTCCTAGAAACTAATTCCACTTGCTAAAGAGGCCATTGTGGCTAATTTCCACTTTTCTAAACTTGTCTTTATTTTTCCTAGTTTTTTTAATCATATTTCTCTCTGTGCAAGTATACATCTCTTTAATCCTTCATCATTCACCTTTTGTATTTTATGAGAAGCACCCAATTTTACCTTTCTTGTGACTGATAACCTAATATGGTGTGCATAGATCACACAGTAATTATATATATTTTTAGTAAAAGAACTTGCATTTTCTATGAAAATCTGACTTGTTTTGTCCACTTTTTTGTATTTTGGAAAAAATGCACTTTATTAATCCATTTAACCTTATATACAATTTATATTTAAAAGATCATGCTTTTATGATTAATGTTTAATATTGCATCCATTTTCAAATATAAAGTACTAAAGTAGAACTTATGAATAATAATGTGTCATTTTAAATTTTCTTACTTCAAATTCTTTGTGTTACCCTTAATTATCTCATTTATATTACGTATTGACACTCTTTGATTTTCACCTCATTTTTTATTATGACATTTCTCTCCCTTGAAGGAATTTTTGTTTACATTCTTTTCGTATTTTGGAAGAAAATCACTTGAAATAGTTTTTTTTACTTCCTATTCCTATATAGAAAACACGTTCCTTTAAATTAAATGGAATATTATTTTAATAGCAATCTTCTATCTACTGCCAAGGTATAAAGTAGAAAACATGAATGATGATGCAACATTCTAAAATGCCAATAATTCAAGTTCTTTACTCTCTTCTTGATTCTCTTATATATACTTCTAAATATTATTTCACTTTAATTTTCATTTCCATCATTCTTTTATTATCTTTTAGTAAAACATTCTACGTTTTTTAAGAATTTTATACACTTGTTTCTTAATTTTGGAAACGAGATGTTCTTTTAATCAATTTAATCTTTATTACATTCAAATTATTTTTAAATAACATTTCTTTCAATATTAAAGAAATGTTATTTAAAGAGAAGCTAGTCCAACACTGTTTAAGATGATTTAGACATCTCCAAGGTCTCCCGAAACACCTGTGCGCGTTAGAACTACAGGCCGCGTCGAATGCTCAAAAAGAGGTAGAGGTCGACCAAGGTTGACATGGAAGGAAGTAGTAAAAGGGGACTTGAGGAACTGGAATATATCCGAAGAGCTAGGAGTTTTTTTACTTATGGTTGATTTAGGGGTAATGTTATAAGTTTTAGATTATAGGACTACTGAATAGGAACTAAAGATGTAGCGCTTGGTCTTCGGTCCCTATTACTATTAGTATTATCATTATTATTATCATGTTTTTTTTATTTCTTTATCTATTTTTATTTATTTTTATTTTATTACTATTATTTGTTTAATTATTTTACTTTATTTTATTTTTATCTTTATTTCTATTTTCACCTTATTTATATATATTTAAATCTAATATTATTATTATTACTTTTAAATTGACTTTGTCTATTACTTTTGGGTTCCATCTCTACCTAACCCCAATTTATTTGGAAATAATGGTTTAATTGTTGTTGTATTTCTTTCAATATCGAATTGAATTTGAAAAATCCACACATACTGGTGTAATGTGACATTCTAAAATTTTATTATTTTGAAATCTTTGTGCTCTTCTTAATTCTTTTATTTTTTACATATTGCTTTTCTTTATCGTTTATTTTCAAGTAAAGTGGTTTTGTTTTAAATTTTTTGTTCACTTTTTTGTTATATTAGAAAAATATTTTTTAAATCAAGTAACATTAAAAAAAAACCTTTTTCACATGTTTCTCTTTAATCTCCAATTCCATCCTTTTCTTTTAATATTTTCATAGAGAAAATTTTAAATTATAAAAAATAACTTTTTTTATTTACTCTTTTATATTTTGGAAATGTTCTTTTAATCAGTTTAATCCTTTTGACATTCAACTTATACATTAAAAAAAACATTTCCATCAATCATTTTTCAGTGTCAAACTGAAATTGAATATCCACGCATAATAAAATGACATTTTGAAGTTTTATTGTTTTAAATTCTTTTTGAACTTCTTAATTCTTTAATTTATTGCATATTGCTTGTGTTTATTGTTCATTTTCATCCTTCTCTTTCATTGTATATTTTAGTAAAACATTTTGCTTTTAGCAAGACTTTTAGATTTTGTGTACTTTCTTGCTATATTATGGACGAGCGTTGCAGCACGTGCTTTACGCTTGATGAAGAAGACTGAATTGTTTGTCTACAAATTGTATTTATTTATTACGTTCAAAAGGAAATGATTTTCACATATATTTAATCATATTTTTGTATTGAATCACACCTAGGTAGTTTGAAATTTTATTTCTAAGTTACAATATCTAATTTCTTGTGAGTTTAAATTTTTATTTATATTATTAATTAGTAAAATTGCTAGATCCTATTTTTAAGTGATATTAAGACTTAGTAAATATTTGTCGAGGAAGATTTGAATTTGTAAAAGAAGCTTAATTGTCATATCCTAATCTTAAGGGATGCTAAATTTTAATAATATCCGTGGAGAGATATTTTTGGTATTTCATGTTGATACCAAAAAAGTATGACAGCAAATAGATTACAACTATTAATAAAGAATTACATATAAATGACAATTTTGGAAGTTCGCGGTCGAACCAAAAGTTTGCGTTTTCAAACCAACTATAATAAAGATATATACAATTTAAGTAAACATGTTCTTTCAATCAAATATTCGATATTGAATTGAAATTGATCTTAATAATTATCTTTCAAATGTCTTACTTTTATATCATATATACTATAATTAAATATAAGCCAACGTTTTTTATCTCTACTGTTTAATATCAAATCAAATCTGAAAACCATTCAAATAACAGTTTACCTAAATCATCAAGGTTCACTTGTCTATGTGGTAAGGCCTCTAGTCTAAGGTTCGAAACGTTTGGATTCGAATTTCAAATATCAAGATGCTTACCGGATAGTCCACGACCACTGGCTCAAATAGTACGATCTCTAGATTGTGGTTCTAGAGATCTTGAATTCGATCATCTGATACACCAATATGAGTGCTTTACTTAAATTGAGTATCAGTGTTCTCGAAAAAAGATGGACTTGAACTTCTAGATGCTTAAAAAAGGTGGAAACCCCTAGAGCACGAGGCTTCCGTACAATAGCGGGTTCTGAGGAGGTCGATAATGTACGCAACCTTTCTCTCGCATTGTGAAGAGGCTGTTTCCGGACTCGAATCTGGTCGTCCAGATCACAATGCGGGTGATCTAACTGTTGCGCCAAGGCTCCACGGACTTGAACTTCTAGATGCTTACCAGGAAAAAATCAGACTTTTGTACTCCTAATCTTTTTTTTTTGGGTAGTAAGAGTGATACGTTATTCACGTAGAGCATTCATTTCGATGTCTTAAAGATTAAAATACATGACATTTAGGACCTCGGCCTAGAGTGTCATACCACTTGTCACTTGATCTAGTGGTCATTAACTATATACTCCCAAATTTTGTAAGAGCAACATAGTTTTTTTTATAAAAATTTATGACGTAATCATTTTAATGTAACTTTTTCAACATTGAATTAAGACTAATTTTTCCTTTAAATAATAATTTTCATGTAATCTCACTGTTGTTGTACATAATTTCCAAGATTATTCTCATGGAACTACTCATGTCATTCTATTTTTCTTCTTTTCAGTTACCATTATGGAAAAATAAATATTGATCAAATTCAATTAGTATGGTACATGTACTTATTTTGTCATTTTGAAACCAGAGACTCTTGAACCAGAAGTTCACATCATGAGCCTTACAATCCTCAGCCCTGGTCGACCTGACCTGGTTCTACCAATCCCCCTGATACCAAATGATAAGGGCTACGTTTTTTGCCTCAAAGATGGAAGCAAATATCGCCTTAAATTCTCTTTTACAGTCTCCAACAACATAGTTTCTGGCCTCAGATACACCAATACTGTTTGGAAGGCTGGAGTTAGAGGTACTTCTACATTTTACTTTTTTTTCTTAAAAAAAATAAAAATAAATTCTTCACAAGATCAAATGGTCATTGAAACAAATTCGATGTATAGTGAATAATTTCATCTTTTGTTATTATCTGTTAAAAAAAAGTATGTAATTCTTTTAAATTTTAACATAGTGGAGAATAACAAAGTGATGCTAGGGACATTTAGTCCTCAGAAGGAACCATATGTATATGAACTGGAAGAAGAGACTACACCTTCTGGTATTTTTGCAAGAGGATCCTATTCAGCTAGAAGTAAAGTAAGAAAATTTTATAATTACATTTGAACTTGTAACATCTCGACAGATTTTTATGTGTGCAATGCATTTTTTGATGCAGTTCTTAGATGATGACGGCAAGATCTATTTGGATATCAGTTATTTCTTTGAAATCCGAAAGGAATGGCCTTAGGTGCTTTTCAGCATTTTAACTTATCATTTTTTGATTTGATACAAGTAATCTTTTGCTAAACTGCAATATTTTTTGTTCAGTTACCATTCTCAGACTGATGTACTTTTGAATGAATTCATTCAGATGATAAGATCAATGATGAGCAGACCCTTTTTTTATTTAAAAAATCCTTTATCAATGAATAATCAAATAGATCATGCAGAAATTTATTGCTGTTATTTAAAGTTTTTTTTAATCACTGCAAATCGTGAATAAAATGTTTGTGCTTGATAATACTGTTTTGGTAGTTGATATTTGTTATTGACAATTGAAACTCGCACTGACATTGTCCTAGCATATGAACTCATCAAACATCATTGAATTAAATGAAATAAATGAATATCATTTCAACTGAAATCTTTACATCCATAGCCGGTTTACATTTGAATATATGTACACATTTTATCTTACTATTTTTGGCTTTGAATGTTGGTTACAAAAAATCATGATCACCTCCAAAAGAACAAACAAGTAAATTGCATAATCTATACAAGTAAACATTAGCAAAAGTTCCATCTTCTAAGAAACCAAACTGTAGGCATCAAATGAATAGTTTAATGAAAATGACCTCTATTTTTTGGGTTCGTTCAAATCTTCAAACATCCACAAGGTTTTCAAAGTTCCATGACTTCTTACAGTTTCCAAATTCGACGTTTTGAATTAAATGAAATCCCTGTTTCTGCTCTGCTCAATTCAAAACATTGTCCGTCTTTAGTTCTTCCTCTATCATGTCACCGACTTCCTGTCCCATGTTGCAAATTATCAGTGTACAATTTGATATGAAGTTTATATTATAAAAAAAATTTATGATGGTTTAAGGTACTTATAATCACCTCCGAATACGAAAATGACCCATCAAAGCTTGTCATTGTATCTGCTAACCTTGTTTTCACAGCTTCGATGTAAATTGCATCACTGTCAAAACTCTACAATAAAAATGTCTACTGTAAGACTCATCAACCCACAACATATTCTTCTTTTTTTCTTTTTTGAAACTGAAATAAAAAGGTAAAAGGCATTTACCATACTAGTAGAAAAATCAGTCGTTCTGTCATGGTAAATCGTACTCCTTCGACTACGATGTTTTACTCTATGTAAAGAACCAACTCCACAGAAGTAATCAGACGACAATCCATCACGTCTTTTTCTACTTGGAGCTCTAATGTTCAAGTTGCTTCGCCCCCATGTGTATTTCACATATTTTCTCAACTATAATAAACATGATTTTGTCAATAAACATTTTCATAACCTGGACTAAAAAGTCTTGTGCAAAATACCTTGTCCCATTGTCTTTGTGCACGTCTCTGGCTTCTAATGTCCCTCATCCTTCTATCTTCGTAGCGGAAACCTTTGAATCTAGCTTCACACTGTGGATAACATAAACATCATTATAATCATTCTTCAAGAATTATATTTACATATGCAAGTAAAATTTAATAGTTGATGAAGATGATGGTAAAGTAAAACTTACTTGCAACATTAGGAATAAGAAAACTGCCAGGCTTATGGTATAAAGACCACCAACTTGTGCCAAGAAGCTTACTGCACAGATTATGAAATTCAAATTAAAAATTTTAAGAATAGATCATTGTAAAAGAACAACAATGTCAGAAGGAATTTGAAATCCTTACCAATGCCAACAACCTTTTGCCTATCAATCTCAAGAACATAACCCGAAAGATAACTAATATACAAAGTAGTCTCCAACACTCCATCTTTCGAATCCTCAAACGACTTCCTCAATTCACCAACCTTTGAAAAAGCTGACCCGGGTAAAAATTCGTGCATGAGAGGTTGAATAAGCTTCAAATTGTTCAAATAACTAAACTTCTGAGGAAACAAATGAATCTTCAGTACATTCATATCCTGCCCTCTAAAAGTCTTTACCCTATCATTGCCATCTTCATAGTTTCCAGGCTTAAGAGTTCCACTAACATAACTCAAGTGCGTATCATCTCCATGAGCTTTCGAAGTAAGATTGAACTGAAAGCCAACTGCATAGGCAGGATCGTTAGGCAAATCGATAAACTTCCAAGATATATAATGGTCTTGAATGGGAATTCTACACTTGCTGCATTTAAGAGATACTGTGGGTCCGTTACTAGTGTTGTGGCAGGTGTAGTTAATGTAGGTTGAAAGTGGAAGGATTTTGTAATAGATTGAAGTAGGGGATCCAATTTTTATTTTGGAGAGGCTGTGCAAGTGGGAACAGGACATGCTGGAGATGGCGGTTATGTTGAACTCCATGTCGTTTGAGAATGTGCGTAGATCTGGCGCATTGATTGGTATTACTCGGTGCAGCTCGATGCTTCTTCTTGTGATTACTTGGTACAACAACCTGGATGTGCCGGTATCTGGTGTCAGTGTGTGCATGGTTTAAATATGGAAATTTGTGCACCTAACTGTTCTTGAAAGATGATCCGAAATAATTAAATTTCAATTATTTTGGTTATTCTACTAATATAAATAAAGGAAATAATTCATGAATTTTTTGTTGGGTTTCAATTTTGAACTTGTAACCACATACATACATATACGCATACATATACGCGTGTGTATCAAATTTTATAATTGAAAATAAATATTAATTTTTGTCATTACTCAGATCTGAACTCATGATCTTATTTCATATAGAAGTATTGTGAAAAGTTTGTGGAGCAATTATAACTATTAATGATACCATTTTTCAAAAAAAAAAAAAAGTTAACGATGATAAAGAAAGATGTGTAGGTTATATATACACGTACGCAGATAGTAGGCCGATGAAGAGGATCCAGCTTGCTACAGAAAAAGCTCCACCTAGCTCTGTCTTTCGCTTTCTCACTACCTGGTGGTCCTCCTACAGTTCATATGTAACTCCTGTGAATTGATGTATTTATTGCTAAACTGAGTATGATTCTACTAGGTGCTGTAAAGGGAAATTATGTTAACTTTTTTTCAACACTGGTCATTATATACCTACAGAATTGAACCTATGAATATAGAAAATGTACCCAAAAAAATTAGTTATTCAAACTAGATGTCTTATCAATATTATTAGTGATCATCCTCTTATCTAGGACTATTAGGCTAACTGTAAAGTTAGCAATACGAGAAAGACGTTACCGTACCGATATTATTTGTAAATCACTGATACTTTACCGATACCGTTAGTGAGATAATTGTTGATATACCGATAAACTGATATATGGTTAATTGATACGGTAAATCTACCAATACATATTGACATTAAAAATTTAATGGATTAAGATTATGATGATGATAAAAAGTAAATACGTTGTTGTTAAGTCTGCTAATGTATATATCAACATTTCGATTTAGTTTACTTGATATAGGATAATTTTCTTGATTCATCGTAAATTATTTGCAACAATACGAAAGAATCTTCAGTTTAAAGTTAGAAAAGCTAAAGAAGAAACACCATCAGAAATAAAGCTACAAACATATTTTTAATGTCGAATATATCTTCAAAAATGTCCATGGTTTGAATTAATAAAATTTTGAGAAAATAACAATAATAATATGATTAGTGAATTTACCGTTATTATTGGTTTTAACATTTTCTTATAAATAGTTTTACCTTTAACAGTGATAAATTTACCGTTACCATTTCGATAGCAATGATATACTGATGTAACTGAATATTAGTTATAAATTGTTTGACAATTGTACGATAGTAGTAAATTTACCATTATCATAACAGTCACAATCTTATCATCAATTTTTAAGGTTTGATAATAATTTTGACTACCAAGATGAAAATCCTTGTCCCTTTCAGTAATCAGTAGTGTAAATTGACTCCTAATGGGGATCTAATATGCATATCGATCATTTATTTACTTTCCTTTTGATTATAATGCAAGTTAGTTTTCTACTTTTTTGAAAATTTCAAATATTTCAAAACTTTCACTACTTTTAAAAAAGCAAACATTTTAAAATTTTACAAAGTTCTCAAGAATAAAAATAAATTTATTTTGAGAATTTCGGTTTTTTTGGCAGTATTCAAAATAAATCCATAAAGCTTCCAAATTTTTTCAAGTTTAAATTGTTCTTAGAAGTTCCACCTTTTTCAATAAGAATAAATTGTTGTAAATCCCATTTTGTCTATAATTCAAAGTTTTCCAAGAAATCGAAACTAAAAAAATGAGCTTGTAAATAATTCCCAAATTTTCAATTCTTTTCAATAATTTTATTTATTTTCATATTTTATAAAAATTTTTAATTTTTAAAACTTTATTAGCATAGCACATAAAAAAAAGTAAAAGAATGAAGAGTTTGAATAAAGAGGAATTTAATATATCATCACGCTATTTTGATTTTCTTTTTATGTACATTTTTAGTGTTAAATATATAACATTTCTAATTTTACCATAGAATGTAAACTTTTTGATACATTCCAATTTTATATAAAACAAATCTACATATTAAATAATTATTAAACATTAATTTTAAAAAATCATCTGAATTTTTTTGTAAATTGAATATGATGGATTTTTTGTTTAGTTTATGCATTTTTAAAACGAGTGGAACACATGTTCTTTTTATTATATAGTCTGAACAAAGGTTTGTGCTTTTGGCTTTTTAATTACTAAAGTAGAGTGACAGGTCTGCTTAGTTTCATATTTAAGTTCATTCTACAAAAGTTCCGACAATTCATGCAAAACGAAAGATAGCAGTAGATCTCACTTGATCAGGACATCGCACCAAGTAGGCCAATACACACACGTTACACTCCATCTTCAACCATTTACTGCATACCACGTAGACAATCATTAAACAGCGTTAACATATGCGGTATAATTGGGACCATCATCGTCACAAATAAATAAATTTGCAACTGACATGAATTAAATACGAAGTCCATTTCACTTGTAATTTATATTGGAAACGATTACACGCAAGAAGTTATTTTAAACGAGGACACTTTTGAGTCCCACGAAATCGATGATTCATGTAACTACGACAGTGTCATGATCACATCTATTAGCATTACGTGTAAGTCATTAAATGGTCCCTTTTTATGTTTATATCGGAGGTTTAGCATTAGATTTATCTAAACATATTTGATGGATGTTTCTGTGTTAAACAGATAATCCTACCATCCCATTTTATTCAACCAAATTTATAATAATTTTGTATAAGATTTTCTTTTTCGAAAATGTAAACGTAACATATTTTTTGAATATCCTAACCTGCTTGAGTAAACACCAATCGTTTGAATGAGTACGTATATTTAGTTTGCGAATGCATTACCCATTTGACTAGATATATACTAGATATGATGGTCAAAACATGACAAGCCATGTCATAAACGTCTTTCAATTCAAACAGTAAGATTGTTTATGACAGAAAATCATTAGTCCCAAATTTTTAACGTTCTGTTATGTCCAATCAATCAGAACTCAAATGAATATTTTTACCAAAAAGTACTTTCTTTCTTCTGAAAAAGGAATTTGTTGTAAAACTTATAAAAAACTACGTGCCTTGAGTGGTTGGACACACAGAAACAGTGGAATATGAGATCACATGCTTTCATTGCATGGTCAAAACTTTCGTATATAACTATGATTCTGGAAAGTAACGGACTGTGATTACTTTCGAAAAATGAAAGAAAATTTGGAATGTTTTAAATGGAAGATCTTAAAAAAATTAAGATGCAATAAAGAAATAAACTTCATCCCTAATCAAATTAGCTTGTTTCATACACATGTGGAAATTTAACGTATTTCAGCCAAGAAACTTCAAATTCATTAGGCAACCGAGGATAACTTTTAACTTGAACGTTGAAACCATTACATTCATCTTCCATGGTCATGGTGTGAATTATAACACATATATGCACTTATGATATATTATTAGCTAAGTTCTTCATGTGATGAAACCTTGTTGAAGTGCAAATAATATAAAATAGTTCTTATAAGAGACCAAATGCACGCTCAGTCAATTTTTTTTCATTTATATTTTTAAGTTAGTTTGTTATAAAGTAAGCGAACTTTTAAAAGCTTAAACTAATGTGCGTCATTTGACGTATGTAACATTATGTTCATGTCTATTAATGTCGTATTTACATGGAGTTGCAATCATGTTTGCTAGATTAGAGATAAAAGTATTATGGTTGAAATTCATTAATATCATTTCATGGATCTGATGCATGAAAAAGGAACGTGGGAGGGTTAGACGTCTTGATTTCTAAAATCACAGCATTTCAAGAAAATCTCTTTGTTATTCAGTAGCTTGTAATCTTTCAATATCTCTTCACCTAGAAGAATTGATTTTCGTTATTTGCAAGTATGTAATATGTTTCTATTAAATAACTTCATTTTATTAATATTATCAAGTTCTCTAATGGAATTTAGTGACTTGTTACGTTTGTCCTAAACAAATTAATTTTGGGAAATTCTACAATCGTTTGAAAAGTAAGATAATGGAATTTGCAAAATATAATCATAGGTGAAATCTAGGGTATTTCAAAATGCAAGTGGTTCAGACAGTACGCACATTTTCGGGCCTTACAATAAATCTGATTAAGTTTAAACCAGTGAAATATGAGATTGATGAGATCTAAACACATATATCAGGAATCGGATTAGCTGCTTTTCACCGTCATTTATTAACGCTTTCCAAAAAGCTTCACCAACACCGTCAAAACAGGATAAAAAGAAAGAACAAAAGAATCTAGTGTAAAAAAAAAATGAAAAAAAAAAGCGCCAGATGTGTAAATTATTGCAATACGATTAAACGAATCAACAGCGCTGGCATTTAACTGTGCCCAATGCTGTCTGTACCAACACAATAATTATCATAATCGTTCGCTTTTTCCAGATCATTCAATAAGAATAAGATAAATAAAACGTACCAAATAATGCTTAGCAGCAAAGCGAAGATCCAGCCGTCCAATCCACCACCTGAGCCTGAACCAAACCGTCCGACCGCCGTCGATCCTCCCAAACCGAACCCCAACACAGAACGCCATCCAAAACACAACCAAAATGACAGTCGCCTTAACCACAACCGTCTCGGACCTCATCACCTTATCAACGGAATCCAATGGGCCCAGTACCTGGCCCAATAACGCTCCCGCAGACCCGGCCATCGACCCGACCACCCTCGAGCTGCCCGCCCTCCATTCGCCTTCTTCTAGAAGGTCGCACGCGCCGTTGATTGAATGTGGGGATCTGTAGCGGCCCGGGTTGCACGCGCATAGCGTTGCGTTGTACCGGAACGCGTTGGACGCGCATGATGAATTGTTCATTTCTGGATTTTGGGTTTTTGTGTGGGTTTTGGTGAAGGGAAAAGGAGGGAAACGAAGGCATTAAATGTTGGTTTTGGGGTGATCTGATGTAAAGGTCTATTTTTCATGTGGGGGCAGGAATAGTTTGTCGTAAAGTGGCGTTACTGAGGTGGATAATTGTGTGATGGTACCTGTAATTTGGTTTGTTTATTCACAAGGGTGCCACTAGATTCGTTTTGGCACGTGCGGACTAAGGCGCAATTATGTTGCGGACGTAGGTGAAACAAAGTTGGCATGTGGAACAGTACGAAGTGGGAGAAAACCCAAAGAGAGACGATTTAACGGCCATCCAACATTAGTTTTAGCCGTTCATTTACTAACACTTAGCGTCTATTAAATGGACATTCAATTTCGATTCAGTTAGTTCGAGATGGCCGGCTCAACATTGAAACAAGATTTCTTTCTTTTGGAGTTGTCTTGGATGGAGCAAAGACCAAAAAGGGGAAAGAGAAGAAAATAGTAAAAAGAATTATTATATAACTTAACCATTGTATAAAATATCTTGTTCAAAATAAAATATGTTTTTAGTTTTATTTTCTATCGTATGTGCCGTTATATCGTGATATAAGTAATGATCTAACAATATTAAATTTATGCAAATAGAAAATCCTCAAAAAGTATTTAACCGACTATAGTTGAGATTTTGTTTGTAACCATGATGTTAACCGGGTTTTTTATCAAGCATATTTCAACTGAAAGTAGAAGGTCAAAACGAAGACGAAACGACTCATGAACTTGGAAACATGCTTAGAAGGACGGGAAAATAACACTCAAGAAGTTTCAAACAATATGGGGCTAAGTGGACCTCCCGGCACCGACATGAACCTCTTAGTATCGAGAGGAATCTCTTCCACTTGGCATTTCCTACATCTCTTGTACTTTAAGTACTACCTCAAGTGATTATCATCGAATACTTTTCTCACAGAATAGACGAGCAATTTTAAGGATTGATGGGAAGAAAGCAAAGAAAGTAGGATAAAACAAATGGTATCAAGGAAACTGTCAAAAGCTACTCATTCATAAAGGAAAAGTGTTTGGAAGGCATCAAACCAGAGGTAAGAGGACAAAACTAAGGAGAATGATGGGTTTTCACCCAACCAACCTCTCGGTACCGAGAGGTCTTTTCTGATATTTGGGCCAGCGTGCTCTCTTCTATACCTTTGGGCTTGTATTTGGACCTAAAACTACATGGGTCTCCAGATCTGCAGAGCTGTTTTTCTATAAATATCAACATTATGACAACTAAAGAATGATCTTTCACTTTGGGCACTCCATCTTCTTCATCTCCAATCTCTCTCTACACAATAGTCACCTAGGTAGATACTTTTGGCAGTTCTAGGTTTAAGAACATGTCAATTCCTTGTACTTGTGATTTCGATCTCTCTCAAAACTCATAATCAATAAAATATAAAGTGGATGTAGACCAGAGATTACCGAACCACTATAAAAATTCTTATGTGTTCTTTATTTTCTTGTTGTTTCTGCTAGATCTAATCCCACAACTGGTTATATTTGGGTGTTGTGCCACTTTTGGCATCAACATTTTGGTGCTTTCATTAAGAGATCCAGCTTAGGGTTAGATCTAGCTTGCTATTTTGGATTTGAAGAGGTCTAGTGGTTAGATCCAAAAAAATTTCTTTGAACAATTTGGGAACTTGCTTATAGAATTCAATGATGTCTAGAAGAGGAAGATCATTTGGAACAGTGGTTGTTGGATATGAAGAGAATGCCTGCCAAACTAAAGTAGGAAACAAATAGGCAGTACCAGGCTCATCAACCCAACAAAAGTGGTTACAAGGGGTGAGCTTGATAAGAAGATGCAGGAGTTGAAACAGAAGATGACAGATAGTCAAAAAACTTTGATGGACAAAATAGAGGCTCTACTAAACCAGCAACTGCAAAGGACTAGGAGTAATAAGAGAGAAGCATCTCCTCCAAGGCCTGAAGAAGAGAACTCATCCGTTTCTGGTTAGAATAGGCGAAATGAAAAGGGAAAATAGAAGGAAGTGGATGCTGGAGTAGCAGAAGGAGTTGTTAGAGGAAGTCAACACGCTCCCCGAAAAAGAAAACCACCCGGTACCGAGAGGATTCAACTAGGTACCGAGAGGAATTCAAGAGGTTTGGGAGGACAAAAAGCTAAAGCTTTGGACTTATCTAATTCTAAGGAGGACCTGTAGCTTGATGGTGATGATTAAGAGCCAGATGTTGAAGCTAATGGTGTCGGAGTTCAAACAGCTACAGCAGAACCAACCGGGCATCAATGGAAAATTGTAGGAGTGGTTCTCCTAGAGACCGGAGAGCCTAGATGTAAGTGGACGAATCGAGATCGTTTGCAGAGCCAAACACTAGGCACTACCCTTGATAGTCATCCTACGGAATATCGTGCCAACGAGGAATACATAACAGACATGGTTAAACTGTTGGTTGAAGAAAGCAAAGGTAGCAAGAATGAGGATTGGTGCTCCGCACCAAGCAGGACTCCGTTCACAGAGAACATCCTACGAGAAGAGTATTCTAGCGTTAACCTAAAAAAGGGATCAACACCCTGAATTAAGTGTGAAAACACCAACCCTGTTCTTACAGAGCAATAATACAGAGAATAAATGCAGAAAAAGCAGAAATAGTAAGAAGACAAGAAGATTTTTATAGTGGTTCGGTTGTCAATGAAGCCTACGTCCACTTTATAACTTTTTTTATAGACCGATTGGTGTTACAAGGTAAACTGGATTACAAAGTCATTGAATATCTTAAATTAGACTAAGTCCCCAATGCTAGAGTTCACTGGAGAATCACAGTGAACTCCTTGGATGACTACTGTGAGGGAAGAGTGAAGAAGGTTTTCTACAGAGTTCCAGCAGCCAGTCCAGAGGATCTCCTTTATGCTGCAGATAGGTGAGTATTTATAAAGATTGGAGAGCCATTGGGCTAGGCCTTCTTGCCATATGCTTACAAATGACTATAGGAAGACGCGCTGCAAGTTTCATCTCGAACCGAGCTAATTTGATGGATCGCTAGCGACCCATAGCTTCTGGCTCAGTGGCGACCCAACAACTTGAGATGCTTCCCTTACCTTCTACCTCGAAGCTCATGACGATCTAGCGAAGTGGTATGGATCGCTAGCGATCCATAGTACATGGATCGCTAGCGAGCCATGTACTTCACTGATTTTTGGACTTTGTCTTCTAGGGTGTATTTGTTGTCTCGTGTCGGTGCCCTCCATGTAATTTCGTAGCACGTTGCCTTGTTTTGACGATGATCCGCATACTAGTTGCATTAGACTGCTGATTGAACTAGATGAATGTTTGTGATTGATTTAACTAGCTTGGAATTCCATCATACCTAGCCATTGTCCTTAGAATACCCATTGGACCCTGATGCAAGTGAATTCATGAATCCACAAGCCAAGCTTATAGGTCGCTGGTGATCCATAGATGATGGATCGCTAGTGATCCATCACCTTTCGTATTTTTGTTTTCCATTCCTTTGACTTCTCTTGGTTAATTGCTCCAATCTTTTTGGTTGGCTCTTGAGCTACTTGGACTCGATCAAGCTTTTCCAACTTCCTTTGGACTCTGCTAGGTTAAAAACCCGGATAACATTTGCCCCCCAGATAATGCCTTCGTTGAAAACAAGGCGTACTCTGGAAGTAATTGCTTTCCCGTTTCTGCTAGGCGAGGTTCAAGTAATCGTGTTAGGGCCACACAAATTTGACTTTGGCTATTCAGTTGCTCGTAAATTTTGACCTGAACCGTCGTCGCTTGTCATAACAGACCAAGTTTTACCCCATAACTTTTAGAATGCCTAGAAACAGCACGTGGATCTCGCTAGATAAATTTTAGATGGATCACAAGCGGTTCGATGGATCGCTAGCGATCCATAGCCGACGGATCGCTAGCGATCCAATGACTTAGATGTTTTTTCATGTAATTCTCCTATATAATTGCCTCGAGCCGACCTACTCTCCAGTCTTACCTCTTTCTTGCGACCCGAGCCTTCCCCTTGTGATTCGACCCAAATTTCGTCCAAGCCCTAAGTCCATCCGCTCTGTCACCATCGCCGACCATTCACCACCAGAGCCTTTCGCCGTTGATCGACCTGAATATTGCCCTCGCTTTGATTTCAACCTAGCTCCTTCTGGCTCTCTAGGTTGAACAATCCGACCATCCTTGCCTTTTGATCCTTGATTCGAGGAGGGTAATGCTGATCCTGGCGTTTATTTAGCGATTTGACGACGGAGTGTATTAATGATGATTATAGCAAAGAGTTCGAGTTGATTGTGGTTTTATGGAGAAAGATAGTAAATCGAGCCTTGAGTTCTTCACGGAATGACATTCAGACCTTGACCCGGTGCCTGACATGTTTTGTTGTCTTCGTCCATAGAACCAAAATTGACTTGTACTAAGTTACATTGCCGATACAGCACGATGCATCGCGAATTGGTTTTACCCTTCCAAAGGGGGATAATGGCTTAGAATAGTGTCTCGCAAGTAGCTTATGTTGTTGTCGCCTTTTGGGGAATTTGGACCGGTCTCGTTTCTTGCACCCTCGGTGTACCTATACTGGGAAGAGCTTTTCATGTCGCTTCGGAATACGGATCCGTTACCGATCGTTGATCGATAACGTGTTAGTGCAGAATAAATAATTTCAAAAAATGATACGAAAAGCCCTTTTCTTTCTTTACTATGAGCGAACTATCTACATTGAATAGAGCCTTTGTAGTATTCAAGACATCGAGCTCACCCCCAGTAGACAACACACTGCACTTGCTCCGATATATACTTGAAATCCAACGTGTCAGCGTGAATCGATATCCTTTTGGAATTCAAGTGTTATAGGGGAGTTTTTAGTTAAAGATAAAATTATCCGACCGCTTTGGATGCAAGTCCTGTTGTATAGAATGAAGTATCCGTCTTCTCGCCGTAAATCCAGCGGAGGAAGTCCAGCACTTCCAAAAGCTGAATCATCGTCTGTCGCCTCTTCCTCTTCCGGTTCGTGGCGTGAATACGGTCAGCTAGTCCCAGTTGGTCCGGTTGTGTATTGAACTCTACCGAATTTCAGAGTTCTTCTTAACCCACCGGAGAGTGCTTCCTCCGTAATCTCCGCCAAGGTTTTGCATAACATTTGCTTACAACATGGCATTCCGGAGGATGACGTGCGTCTGCTAGAGAAGAATGAATTCGCCCATATGCTGCCTCCAGGATACACTGCTTGCCATCGATATATGTGCCTAAATGGAGCAGTGCCTCTCTTCAATGATTTCTTGAGAGAAACTCTTTCGAACTTGGGAATCGCCCCGTTCCAAATTCATCTTAATGGATATGCGATCTTGACTTGCCTGCACATTCTGTTTATGCGGACATTTAACTGTGCTCCAAGTTTCGATGAGTTGAGATATTTCCTCTTGTTTAAGAGGAGAGACGAGTGTCCATCTCTTGTCGTCATTGAGGCCCAGAGGAATCGCAAGATCGTGCTGCAGCTTTAAAGCAATTTGTCCCAATTCAAGACTTAGTACTTCTTCGTTAGATGTCCCGAAGGGTTCAATCACCTTTGGACAACGGGGGTAAGTTCTCTTCTTTACTCATTGAATTTCAAAATGTCGCTATGGAGTTTCTAACAAGTCAAATGTTTCCTGCAGTTATTCCGAAGCCAAATAAAGACTTATCGCTTGACCAATTTTTCCATATTCTGAAGGCTGTAGATGCCGGGGAGAGATCAGTTATATTTCTGCTAATAGACAAGAATTTGCTCCGGTATGGGTTGTTACATCCAGGGAGATCCGCCGTAGTAGTTGAAGTTCCGTCTCCATCCTGCTCCAGAATACGAAGGCGCTCCACTTCTTCGTCACATGGTTCTGAAGAGGGAGTTTTTCAAGGAAAGGAGGGCTTGTCTGGCGATTCAGTTAAAGAAACTCATGAAGGAAGAGATGTCGTGACTGAAGCCAGCTGTCTGGCCAGAATGTCCTCGATTCTAGAGGAAGGGGAAGAAGAGTCCAAGCAACGAGAAGGCAAGGCTGCAGCGGCAACGGAAAAAGAGGAGGGTGAAGTTGAGAGTAGTAGTAGCTATGATTCCTCCTCTAGTGATGATAATTTTAACGCAGGTTCTGGTGACGAAGACTCTGAATCATGTGACGAGACTTCGGGGATGAGTCCTATTCTTCCGGATTCACCTCACCGAGAAATCTGCAATAAAGATGCTCCGCTAGTAGACGAGCGATGTCAGGATTCCCCGATCAAAGATGTTGACGTAGACTGTGGGGATTTGAGCAATGTCTACGTGGATATTGACGAACTTATGGGAGAAGATTACAAATTCGAAGAGACATCTCCTCGCTTGGGCCATGTTGCGCCCGAAATCAGTCCGATTTCTACAGCAATGGCTGCCCGATCTGGTTTGTGACGTCATTTTAGGCCCCCCCAAACACATTACATGTTTCACTAGGGTCACATTCACTTACACACACATTATTCAAGCCTATTTTCCATTACTAAAGCTCTTTATTTATTCTTTATGTCAGGTACCATGAGAGGACGTGGCCTTTATGACAATCTCAAGGAATTCACTGATTCACAACGTTGGTCGAAACGATCCACAAGCCGTCATCAGCCTCGTGAGACCGAGGAGGAGTGGAGAAAGCGAAAGGACTTAGAGGCTAAAGCTCGTCGTCGGGATGAGAGGGAACGGGGTTGGACGTACAAAGTGGCTACGAGAAGAGAAGGACCCTTGATGAGCGCGAGGAACTGTCTAAGAAGTCAAAGGTTGATCGTGATTCTCATCCTTCTACGCAACAGGCCTTTGCCCTGACTCTAGCTTTCGTCGATCTTGAAATCCCGGTTTCCTCCGTTCAGGCTCCGTCTTCATCTCAAGTTCCATCGTCCTATGTGGTGCTCACCCCTGGTTCTTCGCGCCCTCATCGGAGATCAGCTTACATTCTTCTGTCTTGTCCTCCTAGACTTGAAGCAGCGCTCTTCGGGTTGTTTTTAAAAGGAGTTAAGTTTGACTGCGACCTTTACCCAATTCGCAAAGATTCTTACATGCCCCACCTTCAAGCGATCCAAAGTGATTTAGAGCAAGTCGAGGGATGGGAAAAACTATGCAAGCAGTTGGCTGATACGAACCACAATAATTACCAAGAGATCCTCTCCTTCGAATTGAAGAAGGATGACTTCGGGAAGGCGTTGGCGGAATGCGATGCCATAATTGAACGACTGGTACAAGAAAGGGATGCGGCGCTCCGGGAGAGTAAGAATAACGTCGGTTTGCTGAAAGAATTAAAGGAGGTCCATGCAAAAATAGAGATCGTCTTCCGAGATGAAATTAAGAAGACCCATGCGGACAAAGTCAAGTTGAAAGAGGAGCTCGAAGCTTGCAACACGATCATTGAAGCCCAGAAGAAGACTATCGTTGATCACGACAAGATTATTGAAGGGCATAACAAAACAAGCTTGGAGTATGAAGTGATTGTGATGTCTCGTGATAAGTCCATCTCTGATCAAGCCCAGACGATTGCCCTAATCTAAGAAAGAGTTTCGCAGCTTAGCGCCGACAAAACTCGTGTTGAAGTTGAAAAGGCTGCCATTACAGTGGATTATTTAGAGCTACGGGACACCTTTGAAAGGAAAATGGAGAAGATGGACGATATCATCTTAAACTTCTACGTCAACTCCCTGTTGCATCAGGGGAGTCTCAGTTATTTAGGCCCCAAGTTCCCAAGCACTCTCGCCATGGTTTGGGAGGAAATTATGACCCGTTTCCGAGATAGCAGGGATGCCTACACTAAGCGGGTGCTAGAGGATGCCTACCTTAACGAGGAGTCAATAAAGTACTAATAGAAGGCCGGGAGATCCTGCGATTTGAAAGGGAATAGGAAGTCATCGATGTGGCCATGACTACAACTGCCAAAATGTTGCTTGAGCCCCTTGTTTCCAGACCCGGTGAATCGTGAAGACAGTCTCATGATCAATTGGCGAGTATTGAGCCCGAAGCTTCTCCGTAGATTGTGCAACCATTAAAAGAAGGAGAAGAAGGTGAATATGAGATCGACATTTTTGGCCACTCTTCCGATGCAGGTAACCTTCTTGTTTCTCCCGAGTTTGAGAATTTCCAGCTCACGTCGTAAGAACAAGAAAAATTTAACACTTTTGTTTTTGATCTTATAGGTCCGTCCTCCTTACCCGTTGATCCACCGGTTTATTCGATGCCCGAACTCGTCGCTCTTTGAACCACCTCCGTGCTTGTCTCCATAGCTGCTCTGATTGCCATGTCTGGTTCACAACTAGGGTCAGAGTTTGAGAAGATTGCTATATTGCATGGGTTGGATGACCCTTCCGTATCTTTGGAGGGCGACTTTACGGCCGCCGAAGCTCGGGAGCAGGAGGTCTAGATTGAGCAGCCGTGTAAATCCGAACAACAACTGGTTGCCGTCAAGAAAGAAAAGTTGAAGCGATAAAATCCTCGAAGAGCCCTCGAAAATCCCGGAAGCACAAAACGAAAGGGGAGACTTCCAAGAAAGTTAAAGAACGGGGAGGAGATGTCAGCACCGAGGAGATAGTCGATATCATAGGCAGCGACACTACCCCTGCCCGGGATTCTAAGGGGAAGCAAAAACTTCCAACCAAAGGCGGGAAAAGGAGCGGCGGAAAGAGGCGTTGAGAGGTCCGGATGGTAGTGGAGCTGATTTTTTAGGCATCTTGTTTTGTTTTGTTCAGGTGCTGAGTCTGCACTTACTGCTTTTGTTGTAGCGTCTTTACTTTTTATTTTTGTTGGTTAGTACTGTGTGGGTACGACCTCCACATTTTGACTTTGTATAAAAAATGTTACAAGTAATACAATGTTGATATTTTGATTGTAACTTTACCTGTCTGCTTATCTGTGTTCTATGTACTTTTGTCTATTTCATTTAATGCTATTTTATTTTATCTAACCCTATGATTTCTGCCAAAATTCTTGTTTGGAGTAACAGAACCGTGAAGTGTTTTGTTTTTGAGTATTTCTGTTTGAGTATTGGTGTACGCCCGCCAGTTCACGGGGTTGTTTACTTCGAACATCTGTCAAATGACTGGTTGATCCAAGTGTTTGTTTATTATTGTCCTTTTTTAGCACCGGACTTGCTTTATGGTTCCTATCCTTGGGAATTTATGATTTGAACGGCTTATGGGATGTGCGGCTCTCGGGATCGATACGGCCCGTCGATCTAGAGCGGTTTCGGAACTTCTCGACGTTGCCAATCTTTGGGCAACATGAGGATTTTATGCTTTTAAGAGCATGATTCCACGGCTTGAAAAGGTAGTGCGTGGCTTATGGGATGCGCGACTTTGGGACCGATACGACCCGTCGATCCAGAGCGGTTTTGGAACTTCTCGACGTTGCCAATCTTCGGGTAACGTGAGGAGTTTATGCTTTTAAGTGCATGGTTTCACGGCTTGAAAAGGTAGTGCGTGCTTATGGGATGCGTGGTTTTCGGGATCGATACGACCCGTCGATCCAGAGCGGTTTCGGAACTTCTTGACGTTGCCAATCTTCGGGCAACGTGAGGAGTTTACGCTTTTAAGAGCGTGATTCCACGGCTCGAAAAGGTAGTGCGTAGCTTATGGGATGCGTGGCTTTGATTTGAGCCTTCCCAGTGCTGCCGGAGCAACATCAGTTCTTAGAAGGCGGGGATCGGCTTCCACCGATCTAACGGTTTGAGTCGATTTGCTTCCATCGACCCGGCGGGTAAGTAGGGCATGCTTGAGCGTAATTCCACTATCTTAAGCAGTGATTAAATGGTTTTGAACCAATTTGATCCCGTCGACCCAACATGTTACTTTTATGAACGCAATTTTATTGGTTCAGAAAGCAAAGCAATTTTATTAAGAAAGGTTGGGCAAATTCTACCTATTTACAATGCCTCCGGCATTCCGGGACGGCTTATTTGCTGAAAAATAAGAAGTACATAAAATATTTCGAGGTGAAGTAACGACGCAGCGATTCGTTGTTCCATGCTCGGGGAATTTGGATTCCGTCGACAGTTGTTAGTTTGAATATTCCATCCCCTAGATTTTGATCGATGACATATGGCCCTTCCCAGTTTGGTCCAAATGCCCCCGGTACGGGATAGACTCGTTTGAGGACGAGGTCTTCGACTTTAAAGGTTCGGTTGTGAACTTTGGAGTAGAAGTATCGTGCGACCCTTTTTTGGTGAGCAACGATTCTTAATTCTGCCTTCGATGAGAGGGGACTTGCAGTTTAACTGGGACCATTACTTCTGAACCATACGCTAAAGCGAGTGGGGTATGCCCGGTTGCCGCCTTGTGTGTTGTTCTGTAAGCCTATAGTGCGAATGGAAGTTCATCAACCCAACTCCCTTTAGCTTTTGTTAGCCGCTTTTTGATAGTGGAGTTGATGATCTTGTTTACTGCTTCCACTTGCCCCTTTTTTTGCGGATGAGCGATCGCAAAAAAGCTCTTCTCTATTCGAAAGCGTTTGCAAAAGTCTTTGAACTTGGCGCTTTCGAATTGGGTCCCGTTTTCAGCGATGATTTTCTGTGGCACACCAAACCTGCAAATAATGTTTTTAGTAACAAAGTTAATGACTTTCTTTGTGGTAAAGGTGGCCAGCTGTTTCGCTTCGACCCATTTGGTGAAATAGTCAGCGACCACTATAACATGTTTAGCCCCTCCTTTAGCAATTGGCAACATGCCAATCAGATCAATTCCCCATATTGCAAACGACCATGGGCTGACCATCTGTGTTAGCTCTATTGAGGGAGTTCTTTTGATCTTGCTGAATCTTTCGCACTGGTCGTACCATCTGGCGTAATCTGCTGCATCACGGTTTATGGTTGGCCACAAATACCCATATCAAAGGATTTTCTTATATTTACCTCTCGGTATGGTCTCCGCAATCGCCTTCATGAACTTCCCTCAGGGTCCTTTGAGCTTCGTCGTTGGTCACACATCTGAGCGGGGGAGGGGGTAGAGAACCCCTTCGGTAGAGTATCCTATCCTGTATTAAGAATCATGGTGCCTTCCGGAGAAGCTTTTTTCGCTGGTTCCTATCCGTGGGAAGAGTTCCCGTGAGAAAATAGCTTCTAATTGGCATCATGCACATTTCTGGTTTAATGGTAGTCTCAAAAATCCAGTCGATATCCATTTCGCTTGTGCTTGGAGTGGTCAGGGTTTCGACCGGGACTAGGCCCAGTGATTGAGCTTCTCCGGAACTGGCCAGTTTAACCAAGTAGTCAGCTTTCGTGTTCTGCTCCCTTAGGATGTGAGTTATAGTGTAATGCTTGATGTCGTTCAACAACCCTTGCACTTTAGATATATATGGGGCAAGGTTCTCCCCTCGAGCTTGGTATTCGCCTTTCATCCGACAGACAACTAACTGAGAGTCGCTATAGATGTGTATGGATTTTATGTCCAGCTCTTTCACAATTTTTAGCCCAGCTATCAACACCTCATACTATACTTCGTTATTTGTCGCTGGGAACTCTAATCGCAAAGCGTAGCAAACAGCTCATCCTTCTTAAGTCTCAAGCACTACCCCTGCCCCCAAGTAGAAGTTGTTAGATGCGCCATCGATGAAGAGTTTCCATCGTGTTTCAATTTCCACGGTATTTCTTCCTCATCATCCCATATGGTAAACTCAGTGATGAAATCTGCCAGCGCTTTCCCATTGATTGCCCTTTTCGGATGGTAAGTGATATCATATTGGCTCAATTCGATATTCCATTTAAGGAGTCGTCTAGGAGTTTCGGGTCGGTACAATACTTGCTTTAAAGGTTGATCAGTCGGTACTTTAATTGGGTGCGCTTGGAAATACGGTCGTAACTTTCTAGACGCGATCAAGAGGCAATACGCTAGCTTTTCCAGTTTCGGATAATTTTTCTCGGCTCCAGTGAACCGCTTGCTAATGTAGTATATAGGTCGCTGAATTCTAGTCTCTTCTCGCACAAGGGCAACGCTCAACGTGTGAGGTGAGACTGCTAAGTAGATGAACAAGTTCTCTCTGTCTACCGGCTTTGATAGGATTGGCAGGGCTTCCATATGTTGCGGCAACTCTTCAAATGTGGTTTGATAAGCTTCATTCCATTCGAACTTCTTCTTTTCTTTCTTTAACACATCAAAGAATGGTTTACACTTGTCGGTGGATTTCAAGATGAACCGGCTTAACGCTGCGACTTTCCCATTCAAGCTTTGTAATTCCTTTTTGTTCTTCGGGGATTGGACTTCTCGTAGGGCGGTTATTTGCTTTGGATTTGCTTCAATGCCTCTAGCGCTCATGATGAATCCCAAGAACTTTCTGGAGGCTACCCCGAAGTGACATTTGAGTGGATTGAGTTTCATTCCATATTTTCGGAGTATTTCAAACATTTCGGCAAGATTATCTAGGTGATTGGCTGCTACTCGTGATTTCACCAACATGTCATCCACATAGACCTCCATGGTTTTTCCGATCTGATGCTTGAACATGACATTTACTAATCTTTGGTAGGTTTCCCGTGTTCTTTAAACCGAATGGCATTACCCTGTAACAGCATAATCCTAGGTCGGTGATGAAGCTGGTGTTTTCCTGGTCAAGCTCATGCATCAAGATCTGATTGTATCCTGAGTACGCGTCCATAAATGATAGCAGTTCGTGCCCAGCCATCCCTTCAACCAGCTGGTCAATTCTGGGTAGTGGAAAACTATCCTTTGGGCAGGCTTTGTTTAAGTCTGAGTAGTCGATGCAGGTTCGTCATTTCCCGTTGGACTTCTTGACCAATACCGGTTATATACCCATTCGAGGTAGGTCGCATCACAGATAAAACCATTGGCCATCAGTTTGTCTACTTCTTCTCTCAATGCCATGGACCGCCCGTGGCCCAGGCTGCGCCTCTTTTGCTTTACTAGTGTAAACCTGGGGTCAATGTTGAGCATATGGTATGCAATTTCTGGTGATACCCCACATATATTGGAATGTGTCCAAGCGAAAACATCCAAGTTGGCACGAAGAAATTTGGTGAGTTCTAATCGCATCTTGTTTCCAAGGTCCGATCCCATTTTCAAGACCCGCGTTGGGTCATCCATATCGACAGGAACAGACACCGCCAATTCTGCCGGTGCTGTTCGATCCTCCCCTGAACTCTTCTTTCTAGGGTCCAAAGCCTTGTCGAATCGGCTATGGTCCCCAAGCCAGGAGCGGCTCTGTAGTTGCTATTCAGCAGGTTCGTGAATGTGGAGAGATCTCCCCACATTTCCCCTTTTTCTTTTCTTTTGAATTTGCGCAGTTCTGCAATGTAACATTCACAGGCGGCGCATTGATCTCCTTTGACTGCCTCGGTTCCGTTTGCCATTCGGAATTTCATGGTAAGGCACCACTGGGTTAGAGCGATTCTGAAATCCGCCAGCATGGGCCGTCCCAAGTAGGCATTGTATGCAGATGTTTCATCTACAATTACGAAAGTCTTGATAAGGGTGACTCTTCGATTGCCCTCCCCAAGTTCTACTGGCAAGTCAATCGTCCCGACGGGTTTTTTGGATTCGCCAGTGAATCCTTGGATTTTTGTTTGGCATGCAGATACATCTTTCAGGCCGATCTTTATCTAGTAAGAGGTACGTTTGAAAAGAATGTTTACGGAACTGCCACTCTCAACCAATACTCGTCGGACCATAGCGGGCCTGATCCCTACTGTCACTACCATGGGATCGAGAGTTGGAGCTTCGATCCCGTTGGTATCCCGATTTCAGAATACTATATCATCATTCAAAGTTTTCTGCTGCTTGGCTGGAGCTCCATCTTTGATTGCGAGGCACGAATCCTTCGGAACGTGCTTTAACGAACTCACGTACCGCTCCATTTCTCCCCAACTCCTTTGTGCGGGATGAGGTCATCTAGATATCGTTCCGATGATGAAACTTTGGTCAGTTCACTTAGATCCCTCTTCGCTAGTTCCATCTTAGTTTCTCCGATCCCTAGGAACTTGGGGAGCCACGGTTTGGTCAGGATTTTGCGATTTTCTCACGTATTGCTGAAGCTTATTTTCCTGGATCAGCTCTTCAATCAAGTTATTTAGATGATGACATCCGTTTGTGTTGTCACCATGCATCTCGTGGAAGCGACAGAACTTCCATGAGCAATTTTGTTGTTCGGTTGCTTCCTTCTTAGGGGGTTTATTATACTCCTCCATCCCTTGTGTTGCGAGATAGACTTTTTTCGGAGTATCATTGAGCGGGGTGTAATCCTCGGTCCTAAAGCCTTTAAGTCGTTTATTGTTTCCATTTCTTTTATTGGAATTTTGGTTCTTTCTTTTTTGTTTTTCGTCTTTCCCTGCACTTCCTTCAGCGGTCCCGAAGGCGTTTATGTTCTGGTTCATCGCCATGTCGCTCTGCCCAATGTTCATCGGTTGTACGCTAGTTGACTCCCTTTCTAATTCCTGCACCTCTTCCAATCTCAAGTATTGACTCGCCTTACGATTGAAGTCCTTCCTAGTGGTAGGTTGTTGCATTTTAATCCATTTTTCGAACTTAGTTTTGGGGTGGATAGCGCGGACTAAAGCCATAAAAACCATATCCTCATTCAGATTTCTTACCTCTGTCACTGCGGTATTAAACCGGTTCATAAAAGACTTCAGAGATTCATTTCATCCCTGGAATAGGCCGGACAAGGACATCACATCTTTAGGCTGCGTTGTGTGAAGCCTAAACTGATGAGGAATCTCGTTGCTAGCTGGTCAAAAGTAGAGATAGATCTTGGCGGAAGCCTAGTGAACCACATGGAAGCATTTCCTTCCAAAAAAATTGAAAAACATCTACACCGAACAATGTCCGATGCATGTGCTCCATCCATGTACTAATTGTGCCTGTACAAATGGGGTTTTGGTTCTCCTGTTCCATCATAGGATGAAATAGTTGGCATAGTGAACTTTTCTGGATATCGCTCATTCAAGATCTCATCAGAGAAGGGAGTCCGACTTTGAGCTGATCCCCACTCATCATATCTTCTATTCTTATTCTCATCCATCAACCGCTTGACCATATCCACGATAAATGCCTCTGATGTTCGGTAGTCCGGGGGTCGGCTGTCAGTCACTACACCAAGTGTTTGGCTCCACAAATGGTCTTGGTGAGTGGGCTGAAGCCTAGGCTCTCCTGTCTTTGGAAGAGCCACTCCCTCGGGATCCCGTTGGCTTGCAGTTAGCCTACTTGGGGAAGTTTGGACATTCTTGGCGTTATCAAATGCATTGGCATTTCCTTCCAACTTTCCGTTGTTAAATTGCTCTCCATCTTTTAAGTCGTAGAAGTCCATGGCTATATCCTCTTCGGGGGTCTTCGCTCCTTGGTTCAAGTTCATAGCTGGTTACCTTGCGGTCGGTGGAGTACTTGTGTTTCCTTCTACATTGATTCCCATAGTTCCAACTATCACTTCTCTTTGCGGCTGCTTTCCGTTTCTTCTATTTAGACCAGAAACGGAAGAATTTTCTTATTCTACAGCAACCGCGGGTTCTGCCATAGTTCTTGGAGTAGGATGTGATTGTAAGGTCAAGGAGGCATTAAGCTTATCCATAAAAGCTCTTTGACTGCTTTCCATTTTCTCATTGATTTCATCAACCATTTTATTCAATTCATCTCTTGTAATGAATTCACATTGATTGGAGGATCCTAGCCCATGATATCCTACATTGGCGCCATTTGCTTCAATTTGTTGATGATTCGTCTCTTCTCTGGCTATTACTGCCCCTATAGATCTTCCAGAAGTAGTTCTTTTTCTTCAATTTGTTAAGAATCTAACTTCTGAACCTATCTGATCCAAAGTAGATAGCTAGATCTAAGCCTGAGTTGGAGTTCTCAGTGAAAGCACCAAAATGTTAACCCAAAAAATGGATCAACACTCTGGATTGAGTGTGAAAGCATCAGCCTGTTCTTACAGAGCAATAATACAGAGAATAGATGCAGAAAAAGCAGAAATAGTAAGAAGACAAGAAGATTTTTAAGGTGGTTCGGCTGTTAATGAAGCCTACATCCACTTTATAACTTTTTTTATTGATCGATTGCTGTTACAAGGTAAATTGGATTACAAAGTCATTGAATATCTTAAATTAGACTAAGTCCTCAAGGCTAGAGTTCACTGGAGAATCACAGTGAACTCCTTGGATGACTACTATAAGGGAAGAGTGAAGAAGGTTTTCTGCAGAGTTCCAGTAGCCAGTCCAAAAGATTCCCTTTATGTTGCAGATAAGTGAGTATTTATAGAGGTTGGAGAGCCATTGGGCTAGGCCTTCTTACCATATGCTTGCAAATGACTGTAGGAAGATGAACTGCAAGTTTCATCTCAAACCGAGCTAATTTGATGGATCGCTAGTGATCCATAGGCTATGGATCGCTAGCAACCCATAGCTTCTGGCTCGGTATCGACCCAACGACTTGAGATGCTTCCCTTACCTTCTACCTCAAAGCTCATGGCAATTTGGCGAAATGGTACTAGCGATCCATGTACTTAGCTGATTTTTGGACTTTGTCTTCTAGGGTGTATTTGTTGTCTCATGTTGGTGCCCTCCATGTAACTTCGTAGCACGTTGCCTGGTTTTGACAACGATTCGCATAATGGTTGCATTAGACTCCTGATTAAAGTAGATGAATGTTTGCAATTCGATTTAACTAGCTCGGAATTCCATCATACCTTGCCATTGTTCTTAGAATACCCATTGGACCCTGATGCAAGTGAATTCATGAATCCACGAGCCAAGCTTATGGGTCGCTGGGGATCCATAGACGATGGATCGCTAGCGATCCATCACCTTTGCGTATTTTTGTTTTCCATTCCTCTGACTTCTCTTGGTTAATTGCTCCAGTCTTTTTGGTTGGCTCTTGAGCTACTCGGACTCGACCAAGCTGTTCCAACTTCCTTTGGACTCTGCTGGGTTAAAAACCCAAATAACACCTAGGAAGTTCACGATGCCGACTATGTCATCATACAATGGAACTACCGATCTAAGACAACATTTATAAAAGTATTGAATGGAACATGGATGGTGCCAGGGTAATGAATGTTGTTCGATGTTAGTGTTTTCCTATTTTCTTGGAAAAGTTGCATCGATGTGTTTTACCAGGCTCGTGCCGAGATCTATATCAACCTTTGACGAGTTAGCTAGGAAATTATTGGAGCAGTTCCAACTTCATGCCGCTTGACCTAAGGACGTGATGTCCTTGTCGAGCTTATCTTGAGGACATAAGGAGTCACTGAAGGGTTTCTTGAATCGGTTCAATATTACTGTTATGGAAGTAAGTAATCCGAAGGAGGACATGGTATTCATGGCGTTGGTCTAGGGCATCCACCCAGACGTGCATTTTGGAAGATGGATAAAGATGAAACAACCTACATCCATGGAAGAGTTCCAACATGAGGCTAATCGGTTTCTGTGCTTGGAAGAAGCAAGTCTGGCTTTAGGCAATGCCGATGACGGATAGTCAAAGGAGGTTATCCAATACAATGTGGCAGTAACACAATCTAGAGATTGTCTTGCAATATGGAAACTAATGTTGGCGTTTGAACCAAAAATGGCACAAAAACCTAAAAGTTAAAGTAGAGAATAAAAAGTGAAGAATTAAATAGAAAATGAGCAAGAAAGAACATATAACAATTTATAGTGGTTCAGCAAATCAAGGCCTACGTCCACTTGATGATTTTATTGCTTATATTCTGACTTGGAGGTAGAAGTTCTTATGAGTTGGTACAACTCCGACACTTAGTTTTCAAAATTACAAGAATATAGAGTGGTGTTAACTCGCTTTTGAGCCAAACCAGATTTCAACTGGACTTAAAAGATTCAAATTAGGACAAAACGATTTGGAAACTTGGTGGCACACTTAAAAGAACTAGAGAATTAAGCTCTGGAAATTTGGTTGGAAAATAGGCTAAATCCTTGAATCAACCCTAAGTTAAGGCTTTAAGTCAACCCCGAGTTAAGTATTTGATGAGTTAAGGATCTAAGTTAGTACCGAGTTAAGGATTTGAGTTGATACAGAGTTAAGGATTTGAGTTGGTGTTGAGTTATCACTAAAGCATCTTCAACTGGACGTAGAAGATTGAAACAGAATCAGAATGGCTTGAAATTTGGAAAGAGCACTTAGAAAAGGCAAAATAAGGACTTGGGAAAATTTCACCATGATTGGGCCAAGCACCTAAACTCAGCCCAGAGTCAAGACCTTAACTCGACACCAAGTTAAGGATTTGACTCGGGTCAGCTTGGGTCTTCTGGCATGACATCGCGCTGTCTCCTAGACTTCATTGCTTTTAGGCCTCTGACTCTATGCTTCCTGATTCTCTTAAAAATACTAACCTACCTGCTACCAAAAAAGGGTCTTCTCTCTGCTGGATTTCCATTAACACTCTTAGACCTGGAGCTACCATTAGACCTTCTTCGATTCTATTTTTTACAACATACTCACTTAATACCATTGCAAATCTGAGGTCCACTAGATTGAAGTCAAATCTGAGATAACTAGTTGTAATCTAGAAAGAGAACAACTAATAAAAGATTAAAATGGACGTAGGCTGGAAATTACATTGAACCACTATAAAATTGTGTCTTCCTTTACTGCTTCTCTGTTTATTTAATCAGAACTGGTGCTTTTTTTGATTTATGGGTGTTGATCCATTTTTTGGTTTGACATTTTGGTGCTTTCACTGAGAACAAATAGAGATCTGAAAACTTAAAGTTTGAGTCTGAGATTTGGAGAAGATGAAAAGGCTTAATACTAGATTTAAAACTGGAGCAAGTCAACCAACCCCTGAGGGCAGCCATGAGGTATCCTCAAATTCTCATCAATCCATCTATATGACCAGAGAAGAGATGAAGAGAATGATGAAGGGGATGTAGGATGGAGTGATGATAAGACAACAGGAAATGCCTAAAAGATTTTTCCAAAAGATTAGACAACAAGGAATAGCTAGAGCTACAAGAATTCAGAACCAAGGACGAGGAACCACTATAGGATCATCTGCAGTTAGAGCAAAACAAACTTAAATAATGCCCCCATGACTCGAGGGCATGATAGATTTGGATTTAGAATGATGTTTAATGCCTGGAACGGGCGATGCTATAATTAGAGAGGCGAATCGAAATACAAATACATGACAGTAGGAGCTAGAACCAAAAGCCCACCGTTGAAAAGAGGGCAAAATAAAAGTTATGGATTAGAGACTTCCATCGGATGACAACCCCATAATCAGGATGGATTAGGGTTAGGTTCGATTATTTTACCTGACTTTGAATAAATGATGTCATATAAACTCAAGCAGCTTACACGTGTACGGGATCCCGAACGGTCCCTAGGCGCGCTTTGAGTCGGATGTCTAAGATGACTATTTAGGATGGTAATAATCCCAGACCGCTTAGATGTGCAAAAAACCTAGATTAGTCCCTAGTCACGCTCTAATCGGATATCTGGGGTGACTGATTAGGATAATAATAATCCCCGACCACTCAGACGTGCCCAAAAACTAGATTGGTCCCTTGTCACGCTCTGAGTCGGATGTCTCAGATGAACACTTTGGATTTTTGCTTGTTTCCTTTGATTTGATTTGAATATTTGAATATTGAAAAATACACAGGAATGTGATGACTGATATTTATCGCTTTATGTCTCATCCGGAGAGACGAGACCAGAGTGCAAGGCGCAAGTCCTCTTGCTAGAGAGTAAGCGGACGGGCTTCTATGGATTTGGATTGCCATAAAACTTCCGTCCGAAGAGACAGGGCCAGAGTGCATGGTGCAAGTTCCCTTGCTGGAGAGCAAGCGGATGGGCTTGTACGGATTTGAATCGCCTTAGAGCTACCATCCGTAGAGATGGGGCCAGAGTGCAAGGAGTGAGCCACGTCACTGGAGAGTGAAAAGGATGGGCTTCTTTGGTCGCTATAGAGCTACTTCCCGGAGAGGCGGGCCAAAGTGCAAGAAGTAAGTACCCTCACCAAAGAGTTTGCATATGGGCTTGCTTGGTCGTTGAGTCCCTTTACCGGAGAGCGAACGGACTCAACAAGCATCCAAAGAGATCGAAACCCTAGATTGGAAAACTAAATGATCCAAAGAGATCGTCCCCCTTAAATTAAACATTAAATGATCTGGAGAGATCGTTCTATTAACTTAATGATAAAAAATCCAAAGAGATCGCATGTTAAATTAAATGGAAGATAATCTGGAGTGATCAAACCCTATAATGAAAACAGACTTAATAAAAGGATTTGAACGCCTTATAATTAGAATAAAACTGGTAAATCCTGGTCAATCACGGGATGATTTTGGAAACGAGATATAATATTAGATATGTGATATAATAACTTCAAATGAAATCAGAATGATTGTGGTTTATAAACTACACTTAGGCAGAGTCTAAAGTTTTAGGCTGTAATAGGTTTGGAACAACTCGTGATTGACAAGAGAATCCGAAGAAACATGACGATTCACCAAAATTAAAGTAGCCAAAAGAGCTCAACCATCGTAGACTGATTACTGGAACTTGTTTTTAAGTAAAGCACACATTACATTCGAAAGGCGTACTTTGGAGGGCAAGTGTTAACTCGCTTTTAAGTCAAAGCAGATTTCAGTTGGACTTAGAATATTCAAACGAGGACGAAACAATTCGGAAACTTGTAAGCAAACTTAAAAGGACTAGAGAATTGAGCTAAGGAAGTTTGGTTGGAAAATTGGCTAAGTCCTTAACTCACCTCCAAGTTAAGGCCTTAAGTCAACCCCGAGTTAAAATTTGATGAGTTAAAGATTTAATTAATACCGAGTTAAGGATTTGATTTGGTGTTGAGTTATCACTAAAGCATCTTCAATTGGACGTAGAAGATTAAAAGGAAATCAGAATGAATTGAAATTTGGCAAGAGCACTTAGAAAAGGCAAAAGAAGGACTTGGAAAAATGTCACCATGATTGGGCCAAGCACCTAAACTCGACCCTGAGTTAAGGACCTTAACTCAGCATCGAGTTTAGGATTTGACTTGGGTCGGCTTGGGTCTTCTGGCATAACTTCGTGCTATCTCCTGGACTTCATTGCTATCGGGCCTCTGACTCTATCCCACCCGATTCTTCTATAAATACCAACCTACCTGCTACCAGAAAAGGATATTCTCTCTACTGGATTTCTATTAACACTCTTAGACCTGGAGCTACCATTAGACCTTCTTCGCTTCTATTCTCCACCACATACTCTCTTAACACCATTGTAAATCTGAGATCCACTAGATTGAGGTCAAATCTGAGATAACTAGTTGTAATCCAGAAAGAGAACAACTAATAAAATATTAAAGTGGACATAGGCTGGAGGTTACGCTGAACCACTATAAAATTTGTGTCTTTCTTTACCATTTCTATGTTTATTTAATCTGAACTGGTGTTTTCACCTGATTTCTAGCTGTTGATCCATTTTTTGGGTTAACAAGTAGAGTAGAACTAGAGCCAAAAGTTCCTAAAAAATTAGCCCTACCCCTCTATTTATAGAGATACGAAGCCTAAAATCTCACACAAAAGATCTCCAGACCGTTTTCCTTGCTATAGACCAGTTCTCTACAAAAGTAGGATGCCACATCATCAAATAACTACCGGTCGGTATGACTCCAAGGATAGGGTCGGTACTAACTCCTAAGATGGCTAATCTAGTCATCCTGAACTCCTCGCTTTGGCTTGTCTTGTGGTTAGCTTCGTGATTCCATAGTTGTTTGTACCAATATTAGTATGTTTCAGAGTCCGAATAACGGAGTCGTGATAGAACGGAGTTGCCGATTCAAAAGTTCATGGATATAGATAGAGAATTGCATTGGATTAATAAAACAACACTTGGGATAGGCTTCTAACATCAAGTAGGGCATGTAGGCAGAAGATGGGACCTACTTGAGGAGAAAATAGGGATCGGTACCGACCCATAGATAGGGGTTGGTACCAACCCATAGCTTTGGTGATTCTGTGATTGTTTTGGTTTGAGTTGTTTTTGCATTGGCCTTGTGACTTTATTTGTGTTTGGCATCTGGACTCTTAGGCTATCTCCCTTAGCTTTCTACCTTGATAACTCCAAATTTGGCTCGTCTGATCTGTCCTAATATCGCTTGGCCAAAAGGCTAGATAAAATTTTCCCTCCAAAGTACATCTTGTTTCAAACATGATGTGCTTTGAATCGAGACAAGTCAGGATTGCAATAAAGGACTCCACTATGTGCTTTGATTGGTCATTATCCTTCTTGTGGATCGCTTTTGTGAAGAGTTATGTCCATAGGTATTCATCGCGATGCTTGACCAACGTCCAGATTTATAAATTTGGAGTGTGCTCTCTTGATCTATTGTTCCGAGCTTAGTAATTTTAAACTAGTTCCTATTATGGAATTTCCAGATATGAGTCTACTTTTCTTTGACTCTAGTCGTTGGGTGTAAAATATGATTACGTACACGTATGCATGTGCACTACCTTGTAGAAGCTTTCGATCATATGCACGTACTCATGTAGGCATATGTAGGTCATCATCTTCATTGTTGTTGTTGTTTGTTTTTTGTAGCTAAACTTGCTTTTGGTTTGTAGCTGTAGGAGTCTGTTTTTGTTTTAGGCCGGCATTTTGCGGTTTCAACCCCTGTTTTGTTTTCATTTTAGGTGTAAATAAAACCTGTACTTTTCTTTTCAAGTTCTATTTCGAATGTGAACACAAAGACTTTTGTTTCGTCCAATCTTTGTGTGAATCTGTCTAAGTATTCGAGAAATGCACTTACAATTCAATGTACTTGCGATCCATTTCTTATCAGGATTATTTTCGGACTCATCATTAGCCCGTTTCATGATTTATCAGCCTTTCATCATAAAACAATCATTGAAGCGCCAATCTCTGGGCACTTACATGTAACCATATCTAATTCTGTAACCCAACAGAACTTCGATCACTTGGAAAGGTGATTCAAGCAATCCTTTTGAAGGAACTTTAAATGCGATCGCGCCTGCCTCCGGGCATCAGTTGAAGTAAACTGCCTTGAACATCAAGTTGGACATCCTTCTTCGGGACGCGTGTTTTGACCATGCCAAACTCCGGGCAGGGATAACTACTTAAGATTGTGTTTTAGGTGTCCTTTTTTAGGGTAGTAACATTTGATGTGCCAGACTTGGGGCATCGATTGAAGTTTATAGGTAAGATCCTGCCTTGCTATCCTCTGGTCAAGAAATTAATACTTTTCCAAACTCCAGGCACGAGCAAATGAGTGGGTGGTCATGTCATGTCCACTTTGATAGTTTCCCTCATGTCGAGGGTTGAAAGAGTTGACTGGCATCTACCTCCGAATGTCAAGGAAGGTTGAACTTTAAGAGTTCGATCATGGACCATAGAAGTTTGGTCGGCACCTAACTCTGGGTACCTACACACCTTGGTGTTGTAGCATCAGGCTTCCTGGCTTCGATGTGTAGCTACTCTCAAGTTAGCTTCATTGTGCTTCTCATCGATCATATCAAGAGACTCTAGCAGGGGTTTCTCATTTATCCCGGGACTGCGGTGAATTACTCGATGAGAAGGTACTTCCAGTTCAGCCGGAATCATAGCCTCTGATCCATAGGCTAGGGCGAATGGAGAGTGACCAGTCGCTAACTTATGGGTTATTCGATAAGCCCATAGTACTAATGAAAATTCATTGACCCACTTGCCCTTGGCCTTTTCTAATCACTTCTTAAGAATGGACTTGATAATCTTGTTTACAGCTTCAACCTATTCATTTGCCTGAAGGTGTGCCACCATAGCCAATCTCTTCTCCATGTGATGTTGGTGGTAGAAATCTTTGAATTATGTACTATCGAATTGGGTCCCATTACCTGTAACGTTTGCCTGTGGAACTCCTAAACGACAGATGATATTCCGAACAACAAAGTTGATTACTTTCTTTGTGGTGATCGTGGCTAATGGCTCTGCCTCAGCCCATTAGGTAAGTAATCAACTGCGACGACGGCGTACTTCACGCTGCCTTTAGATATCGGCAACACATCGGTGATATCAATTCCCCGAACTGCAAACGGTCAAGGACTAACCAATTGAGTAATCTCCATTGGTGGGGCTCTCGTAATGTTAGCAAATCTCTGGCACTTGTCACAATTTCGGGTGTAACCAGCTATGTCTCAGTTGACAGTTGGCCAGAAGTATCCGTAGTGGAGGATCTTCTTCACTAGGGTTTGCCCCCTGGTGTGATTGCCACAAGCCCTTTCGTGAACTTCTTTTAGAACTCGCTTGGCCTCGTCTTGAGCAACAAAACGAAGCATAAGGATAGAGAAACCCTTCCTGTAAAGTACTCCTTCCTGCATGATATATCTCGAAGCTTGACGAAGGAGCTTTCCTCTATCGTTCCTTCTATCTAGAAGGATTCCTCTCTGCAAGTAGTCTTCTATTAGAGTCATCCACGACTCCTTTTCTTGTCTAGCTTCCGAGATCCAATCGACATCCATCTGGTCGATGCTCGGAGCTAATAATACTTCCACCGGAAGCAGGCCCATGAGCTGCGCATCTCCTGAACTAGCCAACTTAGCTGGACAGTCAGCCTTTTCATTTTTCTCTTTGGGATTCTGAGTGCGATTGCTCCTGCCTCCTAAAGTCGATCAAGATTAGCCACATAGGATAGTAGTTCAGGTACCCCTTTCCGAGATAGCGATTTTTGATTGCGCCAAGCTCCAGGTGCTAGTTTAAGTTAACTACTTAAGAACGTAGTTTGTACATCCTCATTCATGATGTTTATTTTCAATCGTGCCTAACTCTAGGCATCGGTTCAAAGTTCATAGGTAAGGTTCCACCTTACGCCCAATATAGATCTTTCGTTTTGCCTACTTCGAGAAAAATGTCAAGGATTGGACGATCTTATCATGTCTGTTTCGGCTTATACTCATGCCCCCAATCCAAAGACAAGAGTTGAGAGAGTGAACGGTCGTATCACGTTCGTTTTGTTTTGTACTCCCGTCCCAACATCAAAGGCAATAGTTAGTGTATGGACGATCAGGTCACATCCGCTTTAGAGTTTATACTCCTACCCCCAAATCAAGGGCACGAGTTAGCCAATGCACGGTCATGTCACATCCATCTTTAGTTTATACTCCTACCCCCAATCCAAGGACAAGAGTTGGCTGATGGACGGTCGTGTCACGTCCATCTTTAGTTTATACTCCTGCCACCAATTCAAGGACTAGAGTTGGCTGGTATCAATCTCTGGATACCGAGAAGAACTTCAGAGGTCCGATCATAAACCGTAGAAGTTTGATTAGCACCTATCTCTGGGTACTTACATACTTGCACTATACATATGAAGATTCATTTGAGTTGGTCAAGTCACAACTCTTAATTAATGGAAAAACAAAGTTTCTAACTCGGAAAGCCTTTTTGTTCTATAAAAGACGGGAAATGATAGGTTATGTCTTGGACCTTCCTAATGTTGCCAGAGCAACGCCAGTTCTTAGAAGGTTGGGGATTGAATGTGACCATCGACCCAGCAGTTTGGACCTTCCCAACGTTGCTAGAGCAACACCGGTTGTCAAAAGGTTAGGGATTGAATGTGACCATCGACCCGACGGTTCAGACCTTCCTAACATTGCCGAAACAACATCGGTTCTTAAAAGGTTAGGATTAAATGTGACCATCGACCCAGTAGTTCGGACCTTCCTAATGTTGCCAGAACAACACCAGTTCTCAGAAGGTTAGGGATCGAATGTGACCGCCGACCCGATTGTTCGGACCTTTCCAACATTACCGGAGCGACACCGGTTCTCAAAAGGTTAGGGATCGAATGTGACCGTCGATGAACATATTTTTCTGCATTTAAAACCGTTTGTTTCATATATTTTTATTTTAATAAAATGGTATTATATGGGTATTTTGTTGTGGTTTTGCAGATTATAGATTCCGAAATTAATCGGTTGTGCCGTCCATTGGTTCAAATGACACGTAGAAAAGAGTGCAACATTTTGGACACTGAATAATTCAAAGAGAAAACACGTATCAAGCATATCATTCAATTGGAAATATTCAAAGTGGTACACTCTAAATATAAATACATAGCAGCTCACGCAATTCAAGGCAGTCCAGTTCAAAGCAAGGCCGCTTGTTAACCAAATAACATGGTATAATAATGTGACCAATTCAAGCAGCATATTATATGGCCACTTTAATTCAATAAGCAACACACGTGTAATCAATTCAAAGAATGGACTAAACATATTTAATTCAAGCAATATGGACCAATTCAAGCAATGACATGGACGTATATATGTTCTCTTTCACCAATTCAAGCAAGGTACCAGTTCCTCCTAAAAAGCGGCAATTCATTTTCTGTGCTGGAAAAAGCTATATATACATCATCATACAGCAACCAAAAATCATCTCTTACCCCATCACTCTTCTTCTAGTTTAGTTTTAATTTTAGCAGTGTTTTTACTCCCGGACAGAATACCTAGGATTGTTAATTAGATTTAGTAATTTATTTATTTTTGTTCTTAGTTATTTTTTGCACTCTTTCCAGTTAGTTAATAAATTCAATTTATTTTATTTCAGTTGTTTGCTCTATTATTTTCTTTTAAGCACTTTTAGTTTTACTTTGATTTCTACAATTTTCTATTTTGACTGCAATTTTGATTAGATTCGAAATCGATTCGGAGTACATTATTGTTTTTATTTCCTGTTCAAGAACCACCATCGAATTTGTTTAACACGCCTAAGATTTAAATATGAATTTCAAATATTTTAAAACAAAATTCCCTATGTTCGACCTGCATACTACACGCCTGTGCGCTTGCAGAATTTATTAAAATTTGTGCTTTTCTAATCAATAAAAAAGTCGCAACATCGACCCAATGGTTCTATCGGTTGTGCTGATGGTTTTGCAGCACATAATTTTTTGCTTACAAGAACACGGTTTTATCGGTTCAAGTAACTACCTTATTAATAAGTAGAAGAAATGGCATGTCCTGCCTATTTACAATGCCCCCAACGTCACTGGGAGGCTTATTTGCGAAAGGAAATCAGATAATGAAGAACAGGGAAGCATTGTCATAGGCTGTTGCTTCATCCATGGGTGACTGGCTAGTTGATGACCAGTCTTTCACCAGCTCATCTTGGCCCTTGACTACTGGATTCGAGCTATTCTCCTAGAGTAGCTAGACCCTGGAATCTTGCATTTTGCCCACCGTTTAGCGGTTTCGTAACGCGTTGCTGGAGCTTGTTATTCCTTATCAGCTCCTCAATCAGACTTTTCAAATGTTGACACCCATTAGTATTATATCCGTGAGTTTCATGGAAACTTCAGTATTTTCCTAAGCGCTTTTGTTCATCAATCACCTCTCTCCGGGGTAGCTTCTTGTATTGCTCCATCCCATGCGTGGCTAGGTAGATGTTTTCCAACGTATCATTTAGAGGTGTATATTCTTCTAGTCTCAAGTCCCTTGGGTGCTTGCTTTTCCCACTATGTTGGCCGCTTGGAGCTTGATTCCTCTTTCTATGATTATCATAATCTCTGGCGCTTTGCATTCATAGAGTTTCCTCCGGCCTGATTCACAACGACATTGCTTTGCATCACTTTAGTCGAAATCCCAGCACCATTCTTCTGGGGATGGTTATGTGCTTCTTCCAAGCATAAGTACTTATTGGCATTTCAATAAAAAAGCATCCATCATCAATGGAGGTTTCCTTTCCAACCATTCCCCACAATCCATTTCAGGATGGATCCCCCTAATCAGCGCCATCAGCACTATGCCATCATTGGGATTTGTAACTTCTATCATGGTCATGTGGAACCAATTCAATAAGTCCTTAACGACTCTCCACCAGATTAGAAGAGGTTAGATAGTGACACCACATGCTTTGGACGTGAAGTATGTAAGTGGAACTGCTCAAGAAATTTTCATGACAACTTAGCGAAAGTCGATGTGGACCTCGACGGGAGCCAAGTGAACCACATCATAGCTACTCCTTTTAAGAAAACCGGGAAACAACAAAATTTCATGGCATCAGAATCCCTAACTGAATCTATATGCCACTCATATCTCGTTAAGTGTTGCATAGGATCCGTTGTTCCTCCGTACAATGGCATCGTTGGCATTGCAAATCTCCGGGTTTATCTCTCGTGTAGGATGTTCTCAGTAAACAAAATCCGATTGGGAGAGGTTCCCTATTGATCATTGCTTCTGAAAAGATTTTCGCTAACAAGCCTCTTGATTATATCCTCCAAGTAGTCCAGGTCCACAGGTTTGACTAAATAGCGGTGATCGGGACATGCCCCGAGTGTTCGGCCTGGCAAACAGTCTCGGGAAGGTTCTCGATGCTAGGCTGCCCAGTCTTCGGGGGTTCCATTCATCCAATAGCCCCTATTTGATTCCCATGCGTCGTATCATCAGTAGTGTCTCGATTCTCCAGGTTTTGACCATCAACAGCATGTTCAAGGATCACATCCACACTGCCTTCCATATGATAGGCTCTAGGCCCACCCTGGGATCGGTATCGACTCATCCTCTTGGGTTGGGATCGACCCATGTACTTGTAACTTGGGTGGGTATTTTCCCTTCGTATGGCGCTCTAGCGGTGTTTTTAGTACTCTTTTACCTTCTATCCTTCCGTCTCCGCTCGAACGATGACGAAATTGGAGATGAAGAACTAGAATCTCTTCTACTCCTTCTTCGGTTGTTTTAAGTTAGGTCATTCAACAGTCTCAAACCTCACTGCATCTTTTGATTCATCTTATTATGACTAGCCTAGAATCTATCTTCCATCTGCTTCATCTTCCTATCCATCTCCATTCTGGTCATGATGTCAGTTGGAGTCTGGATCTCCATTTGTCCCGGTTGCACAACTTCATCCACATGCCGAGGATTCCAATTCTTAGCATCACTGGTAGTAGCTCTGGTAGTTATGGTACGTTGTTCTTTCCTGGACGGTGCCATTGCAAACAGCTTCTAGTAGATCTTTAAAAATATGAGTTGTAGAATTAAAAGATAAAGAAATTGGATCTATCTCATGGATATAGGAAATCTAATAATTGATGATGGATCCAAATAGCTCGAATTCAATTCTCAATGAAAGCACCAAAATGTTTGAACCAAAAATGACACAAACAACCAAAAGTTAAAGTAGAGAATAAAAAGTAAAGAATTAAATGGAAAAATGAGCAAGAAAGAACAAACAATAATTTATAATGGTTCGGCAAATCAAAACCTACATCCACTTGATGATTTTATTGCTTATATTCTGACTTGGAGGCAGAAGTTCTTATGGGTCGGTACAACTCTGAAATTTTGTTTTCAAAATTACAAGAATACAGAGTAGTGTAGAACTAGAGCCAAAAAATCCTGAAAAATGAGCTCTATCCCTCTATTTATAGAGGTTGGGAGCCTAAATTCTCACATAAAAGATTTCTAGACCGTTTTCCTTGCTATAGACCAATTTTCCACAAAAGTAGGATGCTACATCATTAAATGACTATGGGTCGGTACGACTCCAAGGATAGGGGTCGGTATCGACTCCTAAGATGGCCAATTTGGTCATCTTGAACTCCTCGCTTTGGCTCTTCTTGTGGTTAGCTTCGTGATTCCATAGTTGTTTATACCAATATTAGCTTATTTTTTAGTCCAAATGACGGAGTCGTGGAAGAACAGAGTTGTTGATTCAAGAGTTCATGGAGATAGATAGAGAATTGCATTAGATCAACAAAACAACATTTGTGATAGGTTTCAAACATCAAGTAGGGCATGTAGGCAGAAGATGGGACCCACTAAAGGCAAAATAGGAATCGGTACCGACCCATAGCTTTGGTGATTCTGTGATTGTCTTGGCTTGAGTTATTTTTACATTGGCCTTGTGACTTTGTTTGTGTTTGGTTTTTGGACTCTTGGGCTATCTCTCCGGGCTTATTGCCTTGATAACTCCAAGTTCGACTTGTCTAATCTATCAGAATATTGCCTGGATAACAGTTGGAAACTTTGGTGACCAAAAGAAACGAAATCAAGGCCCCGATAGTAGGCGTAATGACCACAAGAAACTCCTAAGAAATGTGAAATCAAAAGATTACACATCTCTAAATGATACATTGGAAAACATATACCTAGTAACTCAAGAAACAAAATGATATAAAAAGTCGCCTATAAGGGAGGCAACTGAGCAGAAAATGTGCTCCAGAAAGTTCAGTTATTTCCACAAAACTCATGGACACAACACGAATAAATGCCAGCTTTTGAGGAACCTCGTCGAAGAGTTGATAAGGAAAAATAAGCTCCAGTAGTATGTCAAAGAACCGCTGGAAGGTGGTCAAGTCCCAAGACTCCCAGGGCCGCCTGCCTAAGGGAACCAACCTGGATCAAGCAGAGAAGGGCTCGGGAGGAACGATGGAATGTTAATTATTAACTCCATAATTGGAGGACCCCATCCAGTAGAAAAAAACTGGAGGGAAATGGAACGATACGCAAGCTCGCTGAAGCATATACCGTAGGAGGGTATATTTGCTATGGAAGATGAAGCTCCAACCAAGTAGCAAAAGGTGATAACTGATGATATCGTATTCTGAAATAAAGATGCTGATGGAGTTGAAGCATCAACTTTCGACCCCATGGTGATAACTGCGGAATAGGACCAGCAATCATGTGCTGAGTCTTGGTGGATACTAGAAGTTTTGTGAACATGCTCTTCAGGAGAACATTCGATCAGATGAAAATTAACATGAAGGAAGTTATGGCCTATAAAACTAAGATCCAAGGGTTTACATGCAAAGCAAAACAACCCATTGGGACAATTGGTTCGCCTTGGAGTTAGGTAAAGGAGACCGCATGATAGTTCAAAATTCCAAAATTCATAATAGTGGATGAATGTTTGGATATAATGTCTTCTTGGGCTGACTAACCCTTGCTGACTTTAGAATAGCACTGACACCTTAGTGTTTAGTGATGAAATTACCTACAGAAAAAGGGGTCGGAGTGGTAAAAGGTGGACAAAGCGCTGGAAGAGAATTTGTAGAACTGAGAGAAGCGAAGCGGCATGAGAAAGGTAAGAATATGGAAAGAACTCTCCGCATTCAGGATTCGCAAGCATAACAACTAAAGCTTAAACCCTGGCTTCGGAACCATAGCCACTTCAATAAAGCTATGGATCCTAGGAAGAAGTCAGGGGAAGGGCAACTAGCACCGGCAGAGCTAACGGTGAATGTTTTAATCAACATTGATGATCCAACTCGGCTCCTGAAGATTGGATCTCAGCTCAACGGAAACTTGAGGAAATAATTGGTTAACTTCCTACAAGGAAATTTAGATGTATCTGCTTGGACACATTCATATATGTGTTGGATATCACTGGAGATAGCATGTCATGCACTGAATATTGATCTAAAGTTCATACCGGTTCAACAGAAAAGGAGCAGTCTGGGTCTAGAGCGATCCGCTTCGTTGAAGGAAGAACTAGATAAGCTGATAGCGAATGGCTTTATCCACGATGCTTTATATTCCAGTTAGGTATCCAACCCCGTGTTGGTCAAGAAGTCAAATGGGAAATGGCGAACGTGTAGAGACTACTCGGATTTGAATAAGGTATGCTCGAAGGATAGCTTTCCTTTTCCTAGGATAGACCAACTGGTGGACGGGACTACATGACATGAATTGCTTTCATTTATGGATGCTTATTCGAGCTATAATCAAATTCCGATGCACATACCATACCAGGAGAATACTAGCTTCATCATGGATTTGGGACTATACGGCTATCGAGTTATGCCATTCGGTTTGAAGAACGTTGTAACACCTCTAATTTTAAATAACATCATTTAGGAGATTTAATTAGATAAATTAAATAGAATAATGTAGAGACTTGAACGATAAAGGGATTGAAATTTGACAAAAACAAAATAGAGGCCGTCCTTAATTAAATGAAATCGTAAGAATGGATTTATAAAATGGTTCTATAAGCTAACTACTCAAGAGAATAAGGCAAGGGTATTATGGGAAATAGTCGTATACCATAATCCCATAACCGCTAAACCCTTACCTCATTCTCATTCACATTTTCACAAAAATAAAAACATAAACAAAGGAGCTTCAAGGCCAGACATAACCCTAAGGGAAAAGTGGATCAAGAATCAACTAGAAGCTAAGGATTCAAACAAGGAAGAATGAGGCAAGATCAAATCTCAAGTCCCTTATCAAACAAGGTGAATAATAATCAAAACCATATCATTTATGTCATGATGAACATTTTGATTTCGGATTTAAGGTTTTAAAATCGTTTGGATGATTTGAATGATGATATGCTTTGATTATATGCCATGTTAGATTTAAACAAGTATGTATGAAAAAGGTTTGATTCGATTCTATGATTAAAATTGTGTAAAATGGGTTTTGAGTGCCATGAGGATTTAATATGTTATGTAAGACATTATTTTGAAGATGGGTTTAAAATTTCATAATTTTCCAAGCTATGGATAATTTATTATGAATTTTGAATGAAAGAAATGGATAATTTGGGTTTAAAATTTATTTTGGTAATTATATAAAGTATTTTAGGTCCAAAATTTATATATGTTAGAAAACATATTAAAAGTGAACTAAGATGATTTTTGGGAATTTTTCCTAAGTGATTTTGTAACATCCCCTACCTGGAGGCCCGAAGCTAAGCACTACAGATGCTGTAGTCATCCATAGTATTAAATTCCAGTGACCAAATACGGTAATGTTGATGGTATCTATAATATCATAAGCACATGAATATGAAACAAAATCATAGATTTCACAAAAACAACTTTTCTGGTTACATTTCACAAAACATGTTTCATATTCCATTACATAATCCCATATTCATTTCCCAGGTAAAGATCAAATATAATTATTACAAAATACGCCAAGAGCGAAATATGAAGATGCCTCCTTGATTGACCAAAGTACTATATAGTCATACCGACATAATACAACACAGCGGAATCAAACAAAATAAAACAGCAACTCCTAAATAGCTATCCGTCAGCCACCTGCTCAGCTCCGGAAGCTTTATTCGCCAACCTACTAATAACCTGTAAACCTCAACCCTCAGCCTACTCAAATCAATTTTGAGCATCCGAGAGTTTAAGGGGAAAACATAAACTTCGAGTCATACATAAAGCCTGATGTGAATAATACTATACATCTCAGTTATTTGATATTAAGTGAGACCACACCGCTTAGCGAAACGGGTTTCCTCTCACTAATATCTTTTTAAAACATATCTTTTGCAAATCATAATCATGCAACCAAAACTTTATAAAACTGTAAACTAATATCATGTAAGCTTACATATCAGGTGAAAAATGAACTATCTGTCCGAACATTATAGTTTTGTTTGGCTAACTACTAACCTTTGGTTGACTCGGGCCTACCAGACAATATATAACAAATAATCTAACACCTATTAGACACTCCTCTTCTGGACAGTCTGTCCCTAACTTATCTATTAGATAGTCCTCTTTTGGACGATATGTCCCTAACTTATCTGTTAGATACTCCTCTTCTGGACGGTCTATCCCTAACTTATCTCCTCCCAGGGTCACCTGATCCTAATGGTTTTGCAGGCTCACTAATGATCTACCTTTGTACAAATATATATTCTCTTCTGTATGTAATCATAATTTTAGTCTTACCTGTGACAAAGCCCAACACACTGAAATTTTGGACTAAATTAGCTAGGGGCTAATGGCTAATGTATAGGGCACGACCCTATACCAATCCCATCTGGTATTCTAATATCTAAGTCATTTTACTTAGGGTAATCTTTCCAAAATTTTCCTTGAAAACCTTTTCATCTCAAATTTATTTAAAACCTTTAAATCAAATTTAAACAAGGAACATAAACTCTATGCTTTACTCAAATCATCTTGCCATGCTATATATATACTTTACTCAAATCGTTGTTGATGAAAACATTTAAACCTTTGAAAGTACCCCTTACGAATCCATTGAAAGTACCCCTTTCGAAACAAGTAAAACCCCTTTTCTAACCAAGGCCGGAGGGCCAAAACATTCCTTTCGAAACCATTCAATCTTCCTTTCGAAACCATTGAAAAACCTTTCCTTTGAAAGCTATAAAACCTTAGACGTCCTATCTTTAAAACACTTAAACATTGCCTTTCGAAAACATTAGAAAACCTTTCCTTTCAAACCTTTCGAAACCATTAGGGAACCACTCATTCGAAACCATTCTTTAAACTTTGGAAACCTTCCTTTTTAAACCTTTCAAAACCGTTGGGGAACCACCCCTTCGAAACCTTTCTTTAAAACCTTTCGAAAGCATCAATTCCTTTACAAACAGCAAACCTTTCGAAAGCATTTGGGTTCAATTAAACATGTGGAAACCTTTCGAAACCATGTAAAATTAACTCTTTCGAAACCTTTAGGTTCTACCTTCAATAGAACAAAAGGGTCTGTTCGGATGGCTAAATGTTTATCGAGTTAGAAAATAGGCGAACGAATTTTGAAATAAATATAACCGCAAGCGCACGGCGTACACTTGTAGTACGTGGCGAATACGGGTCGATTCGCAGGGAATTGATGATTTTAAAATTATATTCAATCAAATTAACCAAAGTTGAAAGTGTGATTAGCTAAAAATGCAAGAAACTAACAAAAACTAGCAAAAGAAAAATAGATAAAAATACGAGAGTTAAATGACAATTTAGAGATAAATCCACTCTCTAGATCATATAATTCAACAATTAATGAAATTATGATCTCTTTTTTGGTCATAAGTGAGTTTAAATGATGTGTTTATCATAAGTATGGCTTATTTGTGCTATTAATTAGCTCAACATAAGCCATCAAACTATAACACACCCCTTAAATCACTTACTAACTCTCATGAAAACAACAATAAAGTTAAAAATGAAATCTATTTTAAGCATGACCTATTAACTATTGTTTACAAATATAGGCCATCAAATTTTAATTTCACATTCACTTCATTACCATCATCATATGTAGATGAAGAGGTAATTATTGCTTGTGATTGTTTAAGCATAGCCTATTTGTTATGAACAACATAGACTATCAAATTCAACATGAAACAATAAATCGCATCAACATTCCTTTAAGCACAAAAGAGATCAAAATTATCAAAATGTTGAAGCTACATGATTAGAGGCTTCATTACCCCTAAATTGAAGGGGTTAAGCTCTCATTTTTGTTATCATATGAACAAATGTAGCTTGCAACATAGAACAAAATAAAGAGAAAAAGAGAGCTAAATGAAAGAAAAAACTAATCTACTTGCATAAAAGAAAAGAGATCTACACTACAACATGAAAGGAAATAAACAAGAGAAGAAAAGAGCATGTATTTAAAATTACATAAAAAGGAAAAGAAAAATTACATGAAATAAAATGGCTAAGTAGTCATGAAAAGAGAAAGAGAACTTGTCTTTTATTTTGATCCTAAACTAAACTAAGAGAGACTAAGGGGGAGGAGAGTTACATGAAACATAAGGGGTCTTTATACATGTATGAAACCCTAATTCATATTTTGGGAAATGCCCAAATTGCCCTTGAGGTAGTGTGGTGGCCAAGTAATCATTAACATCCATTAATCCCCACTTAAATGTACATGAAGCTTTAATGTCCTTTTATCATGTGCTTAGCTCCTAATTTGAAAATTAAGGTAAGTGGGTGGGGTCCTCCATGATCACCACTTTGAATTATTTCTATCTTCATTTGTTCTCTTCACTCTTGTGCATGCATATATTATCATGAAGCCACTTGTAAAATTCACCAAATTTCCTATAAAACAACATAGAAAATTCCAAGTAAATTTTCACAATTTAATAAATGCACAAAAATGACCATTTTACCCCTGTATGAAGATGAATATGTGATAATTTGAAAATAATTTGAATTTTGGTTTAAACAAGTTAAAATACCCGATATGATCATTTATTTAATTTAAATAGATTAAATATGGTGGTAAAAATATGCATATTTACGTGCACATCAGGGTCATAAAACATTTAATTTGAAAGCACTCTTTCAAAAGCGATTCCTAAGTAAGGAAGTGATGGTGTCGAAACCAACCCTTCAAAAGCATTGGAGAAGTGGCTTAGTTTTAAAAGCAAAGCATTCCCTTCGAAACCTTTGTTTCGAAAGATAAGAAAAGCGACACCTAGGGTTTTCGACCCCTTCGAAAGCATTTATTTAAAACAAAAGGTGTAACTCATTCGAAACCTTTCCTTTAAAACATTTGACTTAGCCGAAAGCCAACCAAGTCGAAAGCATAGCAGGTGCATCTTTCATTTAAAACAAAATAACACTTCGACCTCCTTTGAAACCCTTGGTTTCGACCACATACCTTCTGCCTAGTCCAATATGCTACGTACCTAGTCTTGATACTAGGCCCATTGGTTTTGACGGTGATGGAGACGGAGGAACTTAGTCGAAAGCCATTTAACTCAGAAGTGAGGTACTGAAAGTGGCGAAACATGTAAAAAACATGTTTAAACTGATTTTTATCTTTTTAAAGTAATCTTTTCAACTAACTTGCCTTATTTGTCAAAATATGATTGGTTGCTAATTTTTATTTTTAAAGGTGCTGCCAATATTTCAGAAATAAACAATTTAATTTATTTATAAAATACTCCTTCTCCTTTTATAAATATATAAAACATTTAAGTTCCATACCTTAAATAATTTTATATACCTATTAAAACACGTAGGAAAATTCTACAAAATTCAAGAAAATCATTTTTAATACGTTTTCTAATATATATTAATTTCAGACCCAAATCATATATTATTTGACCATAAATAATTTTAAACCCAAATAATCATTTTCTTCACTAGAAAATTAATATAACATCCACATTAATTCATAAAATTATGAAAATTGAAACCCATCTCTAAAATATCATTTCTGATCTGAATCTAAAATCACAAGGCATTTGTATGTCATTTAATTGGGTTTTCACATTAAAACATATTATAAAATCTATACGAACAAGCATAATCATCAGCAAGCATATATAAACATTTAATCATTAAAAAACATGGCATAATCATGCAAAATACTTCGGATTCATCTTAAAACCGAAAATAATAGGAAAAATGAGATGCGGTCATTATTCTCCTTAGCTATGAGATTAAGGAGTGTAACGACCCGTACTTTTGGCTATTGTAAGTTATTAAATATAATGAAATTATTGGATCAATATGGGAAAAAATAAAATATAATGATTTCTTAATATTATTTTATTGGATAATTTAATTTGTTTAAAATTTAATATTAAATATAATGATTTCTTAATATTAATTTATTGGATAATTTAATTTGTTTAAAATTTAATATTGGAGATTATTTGAATAATTGAATTATGGAATTAATAGGATTAAAATTGTATAGGGAATTGATTCAAATTTTATTTATGTATGAATGAAGATTATTAACATATAAAATTGGATGTAAAAGTGAATAATTAGAAATTGGAAATTTTATATTATAATTGACAAGTAAAAATAGCCATTTTGGCCACTGTCTCGAATTTTGACGAAACCGGTTTCATCGGATCAGTAATAGCGAATTATTATAGGATTTCAAGTTTCATAGCATTCAGACTTGTCGTTTGTCCGTGCGAGCTTGAAACACATAGAAATTTAATTTCGAAACTTAATTAAAATAATTGATTTTGAAAAGCTATATTCCGCATATGATCGAATTGGCTTCTAAAACTAGTTCCATTATGTTCGAAATGAGGGTAAAACATTATGAACGCCAAGCGGCACGTTTCGTTTGGAGCTCGAGAAATTTCAAACGTTAAACGTCATATATTTTCAAATTAAATAATAATATAAATATTCACACCTTTTCACCAAAATCGTGCAAACCCCTACCTCTTTGTCCACGTATTTCTCGCTTTGCCTTGTTTTCAAATATCTCAGCCGAAAAAAAAGAAAAAATGTATACGAATCGATCAGGAAATAAAAAGAAGTAATGGCGAGAGGCGACGGTGATAGGGAGGAGCGGCTGCTCATCGAAGGGGATTAGGCGCAACACAATCGATGGTTAGGGTTAGGGCTAGGGTTTGGCGTCGACCTTCATACGCTCTCTGCTTTCGAGCATTGGAGATGAAGCGGCGTGGCAGCGTGGCTAGGCGGAGTCGATAGCCAGGCATCGATCATCATTGAAAAAAACAATAATCGCTGCTGGAAGACTCGCGTGAGAGAGAGGCGACAGTAATCAATGTGAAAGAAGGTTAATTTTTTTTGTTAATTAATTTTAATTTCAATTGAATGTTGTTTAACCGTAAAATTTTCATACGAGGTCGGATTTAAGTAAAACAAATTGCATTGAAATCGTTTTGACGTTGTCTATGCTACGGAGTTAAAATTGTCGCTGTTCGCTTCATTTGAATTTTCAGATTTGAACGAAGGCGAGTGTTTTATATGCTCACGTTTGACTAATATATTTTTATGTTAATAAAATTTTATATCGCAAATTGATTTAAATTTATTGATGGTTGTTTGATAAATTCAATTGACATTTAATTGACATCTGAACTAATTAATATGATTTGAATTTATAGTTAAATTAAATTTTAATTTAACTGCTAGTAAAATCCCTGATTACCGATAATTGGTTGATTGTTGTGATTATTGATTGTTTGGATGATTGATTGTGATGGATGAAAATTGGTTGATATTTGAATGATTGGATGTTTAATTATTTTGATATATCATTTTATCATCCTATATATTATTTACGGTATATAAAACTATAAATTGAATAATTCGAATAAATTAAGAAATTGGTTGAAATGATATATACCTATGACATTTATTTTGGATTGAAATGATATATATCCATCCCTGGAATTAAACTAAAATAATTGATTCACTTGGCCATAGGATAGAGAATTATATACGGACCTTGGACTGGTTAAATTAAATGATTTTAAAATTTTGATTTGAAATTATTTAAATGATTTGGTTTTAAGAAAAAAAATCGAATTTATGGAAATCGCATTATTTTTGTATTGGAACTCGGAATGTTGAAATTTAAATTTGAAATAGGAATGTTTTAAATAATCGAAGTTGAAAATTTTAAGTTATAATCGAAATATGATGTGAATTTCAGAAAATTGATTTGTTTTATAAGATTGGACTTTTATTCGAAATTTGAATATTTCTAAGTAAAAGTTGATATAAAAATGATATTTCAAAATTGAGCTTGGAACTTAATTATATTTGAAGATTTGGTTTTTAAATTGAATATTGAAGGAAAATTTGGTTTAAGTGTTTTGAATCGATATTTTGGAAATCGAACTCGTAATTGATATATATCGAAACGGTTTAAATTTGGAATTGGAGTTGAAATTAATTTGAGATTGGAATTTGAAATTTGAAATTAATTTGGAATTGGAGTTGAAATTAATTTGGAATAGGCATTGAAATTAATTTGGAATCGAAGTAAAATTCGACTTGAAATCGGAATGGAATTGAATCGATTAAATCAGAATGGAAATCAGAACTAATTTGAATTGGAAAATTTGGGAAGTGAACTGGTTTGACTTTGAAACTATTTTTAAATGAATATTTTTAGTATAAATGATTTAAAATCTATATTCTTTAAATATTCAAATTATTTTGATTTTCCAAACTATTTTACTATATAAACCATTTTTAATGCTCAAATTATTTTCTATTAAACTATTTTAACTACTTAGCTATTTTTAAACTATTTTCTAAAAATTCAAACTGGTCAAAGGGCGGAATGTTTATATTTAAATCTTGGATTTAAATGTGAATTGAGTTAAAGTGAAGTTATAACCAAAATTGTAATTCGAATCAAAATTTTGAAGTGAAATCGATATATCGAACTGAATTGACATTTTGAAGCAAAATATGATTTTTGAAGCGAATACGATGATTTTGAAATGGATTTGATTTTGAAATAAATATGATATTTTGATATCAAATACGAATTGTATAACTTATAGATTTGATAAATATTAAGCTAAAACAATTTTAAATTGGTTTAATATGAATGATAACGGAAGAAGAAAAAGAAGAAGTTTAACTTAATATTAAATGAGTTGAATTGGATTTGAATTGAACTAGAGGAATTAGTAAAGTGAAGTAATTCTACTTAGGCTATAAATGAATTAATAGAATGGATACAACTTGAATTATAAAATAAAATGCAATTTGAATTGTAAAAGAAATTGAATAAAAATAGATGAGTGTAAGTAAAATTAATATGAGTAATTGAATTTAATTTAAAATTGGATGTAAATGAATTAAATGAAAATGGAATGGGTTTAATAAAATTAAATGTTGCCTAATTTAATATGGATTAAGCTAACAAATTGAATTATAAGATGAAGTTAACTCAAGAGAAGCTGAATGAATTGTTTATGATAAAGAGAAAATTTATTAATGTGAATTGGAGTTATAAAATAAGATTTACTTAAGTAAATTTATTATATGAGTTTGAATCAATGAATAAACTAATTAAATGAATCAATGGATTAATATGAACTTAAGTTATGGTATAATAATAAAAATCAGTTGCAATTTTGTAAAATGTTTATAATAAACTTGAATGGTTTATAAATAATATTAGTATTAAATACTAGGTGATAATGAAATAAATTAGCATAACAGGGTTAAATGGAATGAAAATGAGATATGAAATCTGATTTAACTTAAGAAGAGTTAATGGAAATGAATAAACGTATTCTGTTAAGGAAATAAATTAACAAAATGAGTCAAATAAATAAAATTTGATTCAAAATGAAAATGAACTTAAGTTGTAAAGTTATATTGAATGTAATAACTTTAATCATTGAATGCAAGAGAAATTTGATTTTAATGAATGTAAATAAGTGAATGTGAATCAATTTAAAATAAACAGAAGTGAATGTGAGCATAATAAAATTTAAATGAATGGAATGAAAATTCATTGGATAATAAATAAAATGAATGTCACTAAAATAAATATTAATCAATTGAAAATAAGTCGATTGAATGTAAATACATTGAATTGTAATAAATCAAATGTAAATGCAATGAATATTGGTTGTTTGAATAAAAATGGATTGAAACCAAATTAGTTGAATGTAAATCAATTAAAAGCAAATGAATTATATGAATCAATTGTATGATTAACAGAATGAATATTAATAGGTGAATGTTAATCAATTAAGAAGTAAATAAGGGGAATGCAAATAAAATTGGATGTCAAGGTAAATTAATTGAAACCGAGTCAATTAAAATGTTAATGAAATGAATGTTAATAAGAAATGAAGGTTATAAATTAAACAAATTTACATTAGATAATGTAAATTCACATGGTTTTGAATTAAGTGGATTAATTGCACGTATATTGATGGTTGAATGGTTTCTTTTGTTGCAAACCATTGTTATTAATGTTTTGATTGCATATAATTGTTGCTTGTTGCGTATTTGTGTTTGTATTTATTGTTTGGATTCGAAATCCATGTTATACGGTTATATTAGACTTATACTTGCTTCTATATCTTTATATGCAACTAATATCTTAAATTGAGTTAAGACAGGTACATACGAAGACCGTTTGGATGTATTCATGGATTTATATGCTTTTGCTTGCTTAATACGAGCGAACTCGCTCGTATTATTAATAATAAGGTACGTATCTCGAATTACATACCGCGATTTTATATTTTTGCACTTCGGGATGCCTCATCATTGAAATGAGATGTATATTTGATATCTATTTGGTATATTTGTGATATAAATTGATATTGTAAATTTTTCCGATCAAGCCGTGCAAAGGAGAGTCTACCAAAATTTTCCATAAATCCAGGAGTTAGAAAAGTTTTGCGGTTTTAAAAATTTTATAGTTTGTTTTTATATATAAGTTATATTCCATAAAAATGATATTGGAATGGCATAGTAGAAACGAAGTAATGGTTTTGAAAATAAGATTTTAAAGTTTTATAGGTTAATAGTTTTGAATAAAATATATTGTATGTTAAATTCTTTACTTAACGTCTTTTTGAGGACGAAAAGTTTTGAGTGGGGGAGTATGTAACGACCCTTACTTTTGACTATTGTAAGTTATTAAATATAATGAAATTATTGGATCAATATGGGTAAAAATATAATTATTAGTTAATATTAATTTATTGGATAATTTAATTTGTTTAAAATTTAATATTGGAGATTATTGGAATAATTGAATTATGGATTTAATAGGATTAAAATGGTATAGGAAATTGATTCAAATTTTATTTAAGTATGAATGAAGATTTTAACATATAAAATTGGATGCAAAAGTGAATAATTAGAAATTGGAAATTTTATATCATAATTAACAAGTAAAAATAGCCATTTTGGCCACTGTCTCGGATTTCGATGAAACCAGTTTCGTCGGATCCGTAATAGTGAATTATTGTAGTATTTCAAGTTTCGTAGAGTTCGGACTTGTCGTTTGGCCGTGCAAGCTTGAAACGCGTAGAAATTTAATTAAAATAATTGACTTTGAAAAGCTATCTTCCGCATACGATCGAATTGGCTTTCAAAACTAGTTCCATCGTATTCAGAATGGAGGTAAAACATTATGAACGCCAGGTGGCATGTTTTGTTTGGAGCGTGAAAAATTTCAAACGTTAAACATCAGATATTTTTAAATTAAATAATAATATAAATATCCACACCTTTTCCCCAAAATCAAGCAAACCCCTACCTCTTTGTCCACGTGTTTCCCCCTTTTCATTGTTTTCAAATATCTTAGCAAAAAAAAGAAAAAAATTATACGAATCGATCGAAAAAGATAAAAGAAGTAATGATGAGAGGCAACGACGATAGGGAGGAGCGGCGACTCATCGAAGGGGATTAGGCGCGACGCAATCGATGGTTAGGGTTAGTGCTAGGGTTCGACGTCGACCTTCATACGCTCTCTGCTCTCGAGCGTTGGAGATGAAGCGACATGGCAGCGTGGCTAGGTGGAGGCGTTGGCCGGGCGTCGATCGACATTGAAAAAAAAACAGCAATCACGGCTAGAAGACTCGCGTGAGAGAGAGGCGACGGTAATCAAGGCGAAAGAAGGTTTTTTTTTGTTAATTGTTTTTGTTAATTAATTTAATTTCAATTGAATGTTGTTTAACCCGTAAAATTTTCATATGAGGTCGGATTTGAGTAAAACAAATTACATTGAAATCGTTTTGACGTTGTCTACACTACAGAGTTAAAATTGTCGCTATTCGCTTCATTCGAATCCCTGATTACCGATAATTGGTTGATTGTTATGATTATTGATTGTTTGGACGATTGATTGTGATGGTTGAAATTTGGTTGATATTTGAATGATTGGATGTTTAATTATTTTGATATATCATATTATCATCCTGTATATTATTTATGGTATATAAAACAATAAATTGAATTATTCGAATAAATTAAGAAATAGGTTGAAATGATATACACCTATGACATTTATTTTAGATTGAAACGATATATATCCATCCCTGGAATTAAATTGAAATAATTGATTCACTTGGCCATAGGATAGAGAATTATATATGGACAACGAATTGGTTAAAATTAAATGATTTTAAAATTTTGATTTGAAATTATTTAAATAATTTGGTTTTAAGAAAAAAATCGAATTTATGGAAATCGAATTATTTTTGTATTGGAACAGGGAATGTTGAAATTTAAATTTGAAATAGGAATGTTTTAAATAATCGAAGTTGAGATTTTTAAGTTATAATCGAAATATGATGCGAATTTCAAAAAATTGATTTGTTTTAAAAGATTGGACTTTTATTCGAACTTTGAATATTTCTAAGTAAAAGGAGATATAAATATGATATTTCGAAATTGAGCTCGGAATTTAATTATATTTGAAGATTTGGATTTTCAATTGAATATTGAAGGAAAATTTGATTTAAGTGTTTTGAATCGATATTTTGAAAATCGAACTCGTAATTGATATAAATCAAAACGGTTTAAATTTGGAATTGGAGTTGAAATTAATTTGAGATTGGAATTTAAATTAATTTAGAATTGAAATTAATTTGGAATTGGAGTTGAAATTAATTTGGAATTGGCATTGAAATTAATTTGGAATCGAAGTAAAATTCGACTTGAAATCGGAATGGACTTGAATCAGAATGTAATTGAATCGATTAAGTCGGAGTGGAAATCAGAACTGATTTGAATTGGAAAATTTGGAAAGTGAACTGGTTTGACTTTGAAACTATTTTAAATGAATATTTTTAGTATAAACGATTTATAATCTATATTATTTAAATATTCAAACTATTTTGATTTTGCAAACTATTTTACTATATAAACCATTTTTAATACTCAAATTATTTTCTATTAAACTATTTTAGCTACTTAGCTATTTTTAAACTATTTAAACTATTTTCTAAAATTCAAACTGGTCAAAGGGTGGAATGTTTATGTTTAAATCTTGGATTTAAATGCGAATTGAGTTAAAGTGAAGTTATAACCAAAATTTTAATTCAAATCAAAATTTTGAAGTGAAACCGATATATCGAACTGAATTGAAATTTTGAAGCAAAATATGATTTTTGAAGCGAATACGATGATTTTGAAATGGATTTGATTTTGAAATAAATATGATATTTTGATATCAAATACGAATTGTTTTCGAAATATAAAAGAACCAACCGGTATGTAAAATGACGATTGGTTGTTAAAGAGACCGGGGCCTCTTATTAGCATACCCTCTATCAATATTGGAACCACTTTGACAACTGTGTACGCGGTGGATGATATCGAAAATGTAGTGGTTGAATTCGCAATGTTTATTGGAATTAAGTAAGAGAACGATGATGGATAGCCTTGACACTTGTGTCAAAATTAAAATGACTAAAACAGGTGCCTATGTTTGGCCAATGAGGTTAGCTACCTCTAGCGACGTCGATCACTCATATTAATATTGTGATTTTTGACTCGATGGGTGCACCTTTTGTTTGGATTGATAGCCGCGGTCGGCCACGGATGGGTTACCAGCTAGAAAGGGTAAACTGGTAGAATCCTACCTTGGGCATTGCCTTACGTGCCTTGTCATATTTATCCCTATACGAGCCCATTACGTCTTTAGTTTAGAACTGTACAAATGTGTTAAGGTGGATTAATATAAAGCCTTAATGCTATTTTGATATTTATTTTACTAATAGACCTTAGCTATTATAGCGTACACTATTATATATCGATAGTTTGACGGATCCTTAGAAGATGGAAAACCCCTAACATCTTTTAAGTTATTACGCTCATATTTAATGATATTGATTTGACTTACATAAGAGTATTTTAGTCCCGACTCGCGTGTTTTGTCTTTTCATTATGCTCGTGTCAGTCCTGAGTTTTTTCAGAGTATTGAAGATTATTCTCTGGAGGACGAAGACGAGCATTTGGTATATTACTATTATTATTATTATTCCCTACATCATGCTATTCTGCTGCATTGATTATTTACCCCTGACGTATATATATAACTCTGATAAATGTTGCATAGATTATAATCAAATGTATTGTAAACAGGTTCATGAACTGATATCTGATTATTATATTTTATCGTTTCGCTGTGAGATTCTGTGTTTGTTTTCTTCTTCTTTTCTTATTTTTCTTAATTAACCCCATTGATTATCTACGTTCGAGATTGTTTAAGTTTGACATGTATGGATTTATTGTCGATGTAAACCTTCTGAAATGTGGGTCATCACAAGAAGTTTGAGATTTGAATGGATTAAGTTGATTAATCTTCTTCGTTTAGCCCTTTCTTCCTCTTGTTTTTGCTAATAGTGGTCGGCCTCTATTTGTTTTTAATTTTTCAAATGAACGTGTAGAACATACACGGCTAAGGGTTTAGGGTATTAGAATAATCTCTTTCTTATTATACCCCTCCTCTATTTCATTTTAACTCTTCTTTAGTTCATTGGTTACATGGCACGGCTACCCCTTATTAAAATCAAATCTCAATCCCCTAATCATCACGTTATTTTATTTTATTTAGCTAATTAATTGTCCTAAATAATGTTACTAAAAATATAAGGTGTTATAGATTTACTATGGAAATTAAATTAATAAGGAATCAGTTCCTTGGATTTTTTGTCGTCCAAGGACCAGGTTTTTTTGGCATAAGATGTCATCACCTCAGGATTCCATATCAACTCCTATGGTTAAGCGTCCATGGTTTCTTGTACCAGTACAGCGTAATCTTCTTTCAAAACGAAGGTTCTCGGGTTAACAAAACTGATAACTGGCCACCATACTTCGAAAAAGCAGTCTGCCGTGGAGTCATTTTAGAAAAGCGCTTCTAGATTGTCTTAATTGTTTTGGCAAGGGGAAAGGCTACTTTGCTAAAATAATTTTACTTATTAATGGATGAATTCGGCATCCTTTCTAGAAAAAATTTTGGTAAAGGATTTGGCAACCAATCACATTCTGACAAATAAGGCTAGTTAGGTATAAAGGAGTTTCTTTTAAAGGAATAAAATCAGTTTTGCTTCGAATTACAAGCTTGCCACTTCCATTTTCTTACTTACGAAATCATCCCCGTTTGCCTTTCGAACTCATTCGAAACCAATACTCATGATATCAAATAGCTGGTATGTAGTGTATTGGAGTAAGGAAAAAGGAGATGGTGTCAAAATCTTGCTTTCGAAAGGGTTGAGTCCATTTTAATAACTTTTGAGTTAACCCACTTGCCTTTGCTTTTCTTTGCTTTGCTTTCGAAAGAGTTGCCGCTTGTTTTCTAAGAAGCTTTTGAAAGCGTTGAAATTACTTTTAAATAGCTTTCGAAGGGATGCCACTTGCCTTTGTTTTAAAAGTAGCTTTCGATTGAGTTGCCCCATATTAAGTTTCTAAAAGGAGCTTTCGAAAGGGTAGTTGCTTTTGAACCAAGTTGAAACCTTGTTGCCATCTTCGTACCTTTCAAATGGGTTAAAGGCCACCTTTCTTTATAGCCTTATAACAATGAGTTCGAAAGGGAAGCTTTTGTTTTATTATTATAGAACCTTATCCTAATGCTTTCAAAAAGGTCCCTACAGTTACCTATATTAAAGGTTTCGAAGGCAGTGGTTTCAAAAAGTTGTTTCAAAGCTATCCTTTTCCCCAATTATTTTACTTGAAGATTAATGCTTTCGAAAGGATTACATTCGCTTATGTTCACTTTGACCTAGAAGTTATATTTAAGGTTAAACCCAAATATTTTAAAAGAGATACTTTCTAATGGCTTTGAAGTTATGCATCTACAAATCCTACTTAGACTAAGAAGTTATGAAAGATAAGCTTTAATACTTTCAAAAGGAATGTTCTAATGGTTTCGAAAGGAAGATTTTGATGCTTTCGAAAGATGTTTTGATTGTTTCGAAAGGCATATATTTTAGTGTTTTGAAAAGAAGGTTTGAATACTTTCGATTGATATATTTTAATGGTCTCGAAGGAGAAGGTCTAAGATTTCGAAAGTCTTAGTTTTCAAAACAAGGAACCTAATCTCATTTTTAAAGAAAAACCTAGGGCAATATAAAAGAGTTTCGGAATGGCATTTTACTTTGGAGTTTATGAAGAAGCTTTCCTTGATAAAGATAATGGGTTAAAGGTATTAACCATGTTTCATTTGAAACTAATTACAAGGATATTAAACCATGGATGGTTATGTTATCAAGTTATGATTAGTTATCATGTGTGCTTCTTCTATAAACATATTCGCTTTATAATTAACTCATAACTATAGTTTGGGGTGTTAAGGATAGAATAACCAGCTAGGTTGAGCCGGTAGTAAATATATATTGAGTTAACTCCTGTATGAGTAGAGATGCATCCAGGAGGTCAGTAAACCAGAACGTAGGATGCCCAAAGATTGATTAAAGAGTTGTTGGTAAAGATAGGTTCTTAGTAAACCCATGAAAACTATGTTTGGAAAGTGTTATTGGCAGGGGCCAATAGATTCTTAGTAATCTCATGAAAAATATATCCGGATTAAATTATTGACAGAGATCAATAGGTTCATAGTTAACCCATGAAAACTATGACATAAGAGAAGTTATTAGAGAACCCAATAGGTTCATAGTGATCCCATGAAAACTATAATTAGATGAAGTTATTGGTAGATAGCAATAGGTTCTTAGTGATCCCTTGAAAACTATAAAACCGGGCAGATAGTCCGTAAGCTTTGAATAGGTTATTAGTCAGCCCATGGGAACTAATAGGTTAATAGTGACCCTAGAAACTATAACCGAAACAGATAGTAAAATGAATGGGGACGGGAAATCTAGAATATATTGCATGTTTGAATATCATCATGATATATTTTATTATGTTATGTTCTAAGCATTTTGGATGCATGTGCACAGTATATGGTTATTATAAATTTTGGTTAAGATACTAGAAAAACCATTCCGCTAAGCGGCATGGTCTCACTAGATATCTATATGGTTTGAGATGGTAGGTTATTATCCATACCAGGCTTTTTGTCTGACTTGAAGTTTATGTTTTCCCCTTAAACTCTCGGGTGCTCAATTAATTTTGAGTAGTTTTAGAGTTAGGGTTTTTGGGTTCTCCTTTAGACGAATAAGCTTTCGGAGACGTGCAGGAGGCAAGCTAGCTATTAGGAGTTCTTTTCTGTTTGATTTCGCTATGTTTTGGTTGTAATGGCAAAGTTGTTTAATTGCCTATGTTTAGACTCTAATCATCTAAGGGGGCATCTTCATATGTCGCCCTTGGCGTAATTTGCAATAATTATATTTATCTAAACGTGGTTTACGAAATTGGGATTATGTAATGAATTCAAAATATTATTTGAAGTGCAATGAGAAATTTTTTTTACGGTTTTAATTTTTTTGTATTAATATGTTTCTCTATCAATGTATTCGACATTACCTCATTTGGTCACCGAGAATTAATAACTATGGACGACTGCAGCATCCGTAGCCGTTAGTTTTGGGCCTCCAAGTGGGTGATGTTACAAGTTGGTATCAGTGCATAGGTTTATGTAAAGTTAAAAAGAAATTTAAACCTAAAAGATTTTCAAAACATAATCCAATGAATTAGAAAATAAGATCGGGGTTTGGATTAAAGCTATCATAACGTACTTGTATTTGCTATGTATATTTATAAATACGTACTCCCCTATTTCTTATACCGTTTTTCTATATCTTACTAAGGTTCGTATGCAGATTTACGAGAAAAGAAGATATGGAGGCAGGAAATGGAAGAGGAAATCTAGGTGGAGGAAGCACCACAACAAATAGAAATGCTCGACCCAACAGGAGAAATCAGGGTCGATAGGCAAATGCTAATCAAAATGCAAATGCCAAAGTAGGTGCTGAAAATATACCAGTAGATATGGGGATGATGTATCAGTTCTTCGTCAATCTGATGCAAGCAGGAGCAGCTGCAGGAATGGCTGGGGGTAATGCTGGGAATATTGGAGGATCTAATCCCGTGGCCCCAGTTGGCAACAACTATGCGAAGCTGAGCAGGGATTATACTAGTCTTGGTGGGAAGCCGTTTTTGGGAACAGAAGATGGTATAGAAGTGGAGAACTGGCTTTTGCATTGTGAAAGGATCATTGCTGACTTGGGACTAAACAATGAACAGAAGAGGAGATTTGCCTCTAGACAGTTGCAGGGAGCAACGCTTCATTGATGGAATAGTGTTACCGTTGGAATTCCTAAGGAAGAGTTGACTTAGGAAAAATTTAGAAGAAGATTTGAAGAAATGTGTTTGTCTGAAATTGCCAATTCAGTACTATTGAGAAAGTTCATGGATCTAGGGCAAGGTGAGATGTCGGTGATTGAGTATGCTACGAAGTTTGATGAGCTATCCAGATATGGATATGCTACCATTGACTCTGTCATCAAAAGAAACGAGAAGTTTATTCGAGGGTTAAGACCCAAGATTGCTAGAGCGACAATGCCACATCTCCATGATCCAAGTACGGTTGTTGTGGAGATGGCAATCCGAAATGAAGAGATGCTTTCTACTTATAAGAAGGAGAAGCAAGTTGAAACCCAAGGTTTTCAGGGTAAGAAGAGGAAGTTTTTTAAGAAGAAAAGAACCTAGAAGGGAGAAGCTGCCAAGAAGGCGAAGGCTAATCTAGTTTGCTTTAAGTTGATAAGAAGGGATATTATGCCCATGAATGTCGAACTGGAAAAGGGAAGAAGGCTGCAGACAGAAAAAGGGGTGAAGTGCTTTAACTGCGACCAGATTGGGCATTATAAAAATCAGTGTCCAGAACCGGTCAGGGCAGACAAAGGAAAGGTCTTTGTTGTTGGGCCATCCTCTGCTAGGCCAACTACTGCTGAGAAAGGAAAGACAATGATGGAAGGTACGCTTTTGATTCAAGGTATACCGGTTAGGGTACTGTTTGATACCGGTGCATCGCATTCATTTATATCTCAGTGTTTGGTAGATAAGTTATGTTTAGAACCGTCATACCTTGTTACTTCCTTAATGGTTGCGAATCCAATAGGAGGGTATGCAACTCTGGGAATGAGATGTGACCGGCTAGAACTTGGTTGGTTAGGTCATAAGTTTGCATGAAGTTTGTATGTTTTTGATTTCATAGGCTTCAGAATCATTTTGGGTATGGACTGGTTAGATAAATATGATGCTAGGATATTTTGCCAAGATAGGGAAATATCGCTAAGACACCCTAATAGTCATCACCGAATTATATTCTTTGTGGAGAATTCACGTTGGAGTGCTTGTGCTTTATTAAGTGTTATGGAAGTAGAAAAGAGCTGAGTCAGGTTCGAATAGCAAGGGAGTTTACGGATGTTTTTGAGCCGGTTATAAGACTACCACCGAAATGAGCCATTTAGTTTCGAATAGATCTTGTGCCAGAGCAGAACCTGTAAGTAGACCACTTAGCAAAATGACACCGACCGAGATGAAAGAATTGAAGGTGAAATTGGTGGATTTAAAAGGGAAGAATTTCATTAGACCAACCAGTTCATCTTGGGGAGCGGCCGCGGTGTTCGTAATGAAACCAGACGGGTCATTAAGGATGTATATCGACTATCGTAAGTGAACGAAAAGACAATCAAGAATAAGTATCCTTTGCCGAGAATCGATGATTTATTTGATCAGTTATGTGGAGCTAGAGTATTTTCCCAATTAGATTTGGCAGTTGGTTTCCATCAGTTAAGAGTGGCAGAAGTTCAATTGACGGCGTTTCGGACTAAGTATGGTTCGTACGAATGGTTAGTAATGCCAATCGGGTAAAAGAATTCACCAGCTTTCTTTGTGGATTTGATGAACCGAATTTTCCAAGAGCACTTGGACAGGTTCATGTTTGTATTCATAGATGACATTTTATGTACTCTTAGGATGAAAAAGAGCATGAAGTTCATCTTAGAATAGTGCTTGAAACGTTAAGGCAGCATTAGCTGAAAGCGAAGTTTTCCAAGTTCCATTTTTGGAAGAAAGAAGTTAAGTTTCTTGGTCATGTGGTTTCAGAAATGGGTTTGTTAGTTGATTCGGATAAGTACGAAGTTGTTAACTGAAAGAGACCAGAGATAGTGACTGAGATTAGAAGTTTTCTTGGACTCGCTAGCTATTACCGGAGATTCATTAAGAATTTCTCGCGGATAGCAGTGCCTTTGACTAAGCTAACAAGGAAGGACATGAAGTTTATTTGGTCAGACAAATGTGAGGAAGCATTCCTTAAGTTAAAGCATTTGTTAACCAACTCACATGTGTTAGTAGTTCCAGACGGAAACCAAGGATAAGTAGTGTATACGATGCATATAGAACTGGATTAGGGGATGTATTGATGCAGAAAGGTAAAGTTATTGCCTACACTTCACGACAGCTTAGGCCGCATGAAGTGAGATATCCTACTCGCGATTTAGAGTTGGCATTAGTGATCTTTGCATTGAAAATATGGAGACATTATCTCTTAGGGGAGAGATTTGAGTTATATACATATCATAAGTCTTTAAGATATTTATTCTCTCGGAAGGAGTTGAATATGAGGCAACAGAGATGGCTGGAATTTTTAGCGGCTTACGATTTTGGTATAGAGTATACCCCTGGAAAAGGAAATAAAATAGCGGATGCTGGTGTTAGCCATGTTGGCGGAATGGAAAGATCGTGAGGCTTTGACTACATGGAGTGTGCAGTTAAGATTGACAACTAGTTTTAGTCAGAGCACTGCCGTGGTATCCTGCTTCGAAGTTCGACCAGTATTGATCGAAAGGATTGCTTCTAAGCTGAAAGAAGACCTATTGTTAGTCAAGAAGATAAGAAGGCTTGAGGTTGGATTGGAGATTGATGATCTAAAAGATTTTAATATTGACCAGAGGGGATGGTTGAGAAAGAAGGGACAGTTGTGTGCTTTGAATGTTGAGGACTTAAGGAAAGAGGTTCTTATGGAATGTCATCGATCCAAATTTACGGTCCATCCTGGAGGAACCAAGATGTATCAAGATATGAAGAGGAGTTTCTACTGGGAAGATATGAAGAAGGATGTTGGCCTATGGGTTAGGCAGTGCGTGAACTGTCAATAAGTGAAGGACGAACATCAAAAGTCGAGTGGATTGCTTCAACCTTTGGAGATATCAGTTTGGAAATAGGATTCGATATCCATGGATTTTATAAACGGTTTTCGAAGGTCGAATCGAGGAAATGAAAGTATATGGGCCATAGTGGACAGGTTGACCAAGAGTACCCATTTCATTCCAGTTAAGTCAACCAGGACGATACCTATTTTAGCTAAATTGTTTATGAAGAACATAGTTAGACTGCATGGAATTCCTAGTAGTGTAGTTAGTGACAAAGATACTTTGTTTACTAGTGAATTCTGGAAGAGTCTACAGGATGTGTTAGGTACCAAGCTCAAGATGAGTACTGCGTATCACCCTCAGATGGATGGGCAGACAGAAAGAGTCAATAAGGTGCTCGAAGATTTATTGAGAGCCTGTGTGTTGGACTTTGGTGGATCTTGGGAAGATCACCTACACTCAGTTGAGTTTTCCTATAATAACAATTATCAGACTAGTATAGGAATGGAGCCTTTCGAAGCTTTGTATGGAAGGCCACACAAATCACCAGCATGTTGGTTAGAAATTAGAGACAAATTAGTCTTGGGTCCATATCTGGTAAGAGAGGTAACATAGAAGATTGAGTTGATCCAAGAAAGGATGAGGGAAGCTTAGTCTAGACAAAGAATTATGCAGATAAGAGGCATAAGGATCTAGAATTCTCAATTGGAGATAGAGTTTTCATTAAAGTATCACCAATGCCCCTGGACATAGCCCTTTCAGGCAGTGGCCGTTTAGTCCATGGTCCGCTGGATGGTCGGTGCAAGGCTAGAAATTGGAACACTTTGATTCCGCTCGTTCCTGTCCTTCGCTTCAGGGCCTGTCCCTCGATGTGGTCGGGTATGGTACTACTTGGAAAGTCATGGAAACTAGCACCGAGATATGTTGGTCCGTTCCCAGTTATAGAGAGGATTGGAAAGCTCGCATATAGTAGAGTTACCGAGCTGTATGGCAAGTGTCCATAATTTGTTTCATGTGTCTCATCTTCGTAAGTATGTGCATGATCTAGAGACTACTATTCCTCCGATAAGGTTGGAAGATTTAATATTAGAATCGAATTTGACTTTTGTTAGATAACCGGCTCAAGTTGTAGCGAGAGATGAGAAGAGGTAAAGAAACAAGACAGTCAAGTTGGTGAAAGTTCAGTGGAGCGACAATGAGAAGGACTGTACTTGGGAGACAGAAGACAGGATTAAAGATACTTATCCTGATCTGTTATAAGCGTATGTTCTATATTTGCTTTATACATATTGTTTCTAGTCAGGTGGGCTAGTATGGTAGTTAGGGAATGTTACAAATGATTGCTATGTTTAATATTTAGTCCTTACTTAATTTCAAGGACGAAATTCTTTAAGGAGGGGAGCATATAACACCCCTAATTTTAAATTACATTATTCAGGAGATTTAATTAGATAAATTGAATAGAATAATATAGAGACTCGAATGATAAGGGGATTGAAATTTTAAAAAAACCAAATAGAGGCTGTGCCTCAGTTAAATGAAATCGTAAGAATGGATTTATAAAATGGTTTTATAAGTTAACTACCCAAGAGAATAAGGCAAGGGTATTATGGGAAATAGCCATATACCATAATCCCATAACCCCTAAACCCTTACCTCATTATCATTCACGTTTTCACAAAAATAAAAACATAAATAAAGGAGCTTCAAGGCCGGCCATAACCCTAGGGGAAAATGGGATCAAAGATCAACTAGAAGCTAAGGATTCAAGTAAGGAAGAATTAGGCAAGATCAAATCTCAAGTCCCTTATCAAAAAAGGTGAATAATAATCAAAACCATCTCATTTTATGTCTTGATGAACATTTTGATTTCGGGTTTAAGATTTTAAAATCGTTTGGACGATTTGAATGATGATATGCTTTGACTATATGCCATATTTGATTTAAACAAGTATGTATGAAAAAGGTTAGATTCGATTCTATGGTTATAATCATGTAAAATGAGTTTTGAATGCAATAAGGATTTAATATGTTATGTAAAACATTATTTTGAAGATGGGTTTAAATTTTCATAATTTTCCAAGCTATGGATAATTTATTATGAATTTTGAATTGAAGAAATGGATAATTTGGGTTTAAAAATTATTTCGGCAGTTATATAAAGTATTTTGGGTTCGAAATTCATATATGTTAGAAAGCATATTAAAAGAGAATTAAGATGATTTTTGGAGATTTTTCCTAAGTGATTTACTAAGGAAATTAAATTAACCAATTTTTGGGACTTAAATGTCTTAATTGTTTTGTTAAAGGCTACTTTGCTAAAATAATTTTAATTATTAATAGATGAATTCGACAGCCTTTCTAGAAAAGATTTTGGTAAAGGATTTGGCAACCAATCACATTCTGACAAATAAGGCAAGTTAGGTATAAAGGAGTTTCTTTTAAAGGAATAAAATCAGTTTTGCTTCGAATTATCCCATTTGCCTCTTCCATTTGCATACTTCCAAAATCATCCCAGGTTGCATTTCAAACTCATTCAAAACCAATACACATGATATCAAATAGCTGGTATGTAGTGTATTGGAGAAAGGCGAAAGGAGATGGTGTCGAAAGCTTGCTTTCGAAGGGGTTGAGGCCATTTTAATAAATTTTGAGTCAACCCACTTGCCTTTGCTTTGCTTTCGAAAGAGTTGCCACTTGTTTTCTAAGAAGCTTTTGAAATGGTTAAAATTACTTCTAAATAGCTTTCGAAGGGATGCCGCTTGCCTTTGTTTTAAAAGTAGCTTTCGATTGAGTTGCCGCATATTAAGTTTTGAAAAGGAGCTTTCGAAAGGGTAGTTGCTTTTGAACCTAGTCGAAACCTAGCTGCCATCTTCATACCTTTCGAATGGGTTAAGGCCGCCTTTTTTATAGCCTTATAGCAATGAGTTCGAAAGGGAAGCTTTTGTTTTTTTTCAATATAGAAGCCTTATCCTAATGCTTTCGAAAGGGTCCCTACAGTCATTTATATTAAAGGTTTCGAAGGCAATGGTTTCGAAAGGTTTACTTTCGCTTATGTTCACTTTGACCCAGAAGTTTTAAGGTTAAACCCAAAGATTTTGAAAGAGATACTTACAAATGGTTTCAAAGCTATGCATCTATAAATCCTACTTGGACTAAGAGGTTTTGAAAGATAAGCTTTAATACTTTCCAAAAGAATGTTTTAATGGTTTCGAAAGGAAGGTTTTGATGCTTTCAAAAGAAATGTTTTGAGTGTTTCGAAAGGCATATATTTTAGTGTTTTGAAAAGAAGGTTTGAATACTTTCGAATGATATATTTTAATGGTCTTGAAGGAGAAGGGCTAAGGTTTCGAAAGCCTTAGCTTTAAAAACAAGGAACCCAATCTCATTTTTAAAGAAAAACCCAAGGCAATATAAAAGAGTTTTGAAATGGCATTTTACTTTGGAGTTTATGATGAAGATTTCCTTGCTAAAGATAATAAGTTAAAGGTATTAACCATGTTTCATTTGAAAATGATTACAAGGATATTAAACCATGGATGGTTGTGTTGTCATGTTATGATTAGTTATCATGTGTGCTTCTTCTATAATCATATTCACTTTATAATTAACCCATAACTTTATTTTGGGGTGTTAAGGGCAGAATAACTAGCTAGGTTGACATGGTAGTGAATATTTATTGAGTTAACTCCTATATGAGTAGAGTTGCATCCAGGAGGTCATGTTGACCAGAACATAAGATGCCCAATGATTGATTAAAGAGTTGTCGGTATAGATAGGTTCTTAGTAAACCCATGAAAACTATGTTTGGAAAGTGTTATTGGCAGGGGCCAATAGGTTCTTAGTGATCCCATGAAAACTATATCCGGATTAAGTTATTTATAGAAATTAATAGGTTCATAGTTAACCCATGAAAACTATGATATGTGAGAATTTATTTGAGAACCCAATAGGTTCATAGCGAGCCCATGAAAAATATAATTGGATGAAGTTATTGGTAGATACCAATAGGTTCTTAGTGATCCCATGAAAACCATGAAACCGAACATATAGTCTTTAAGCTTTGAAAAGATTATTAATCAGCCCATGAAAACTAATAGGTTAATAGTGACCCTAGAAACTATAACCGAGACAGATAGTCAAATAAATGGGGATGGGAAATCTATAATATATTGCATGTTTGCATATCATTATGATATATTCTATTATGTTATGTTTTAACCATTGTGGATGTAGATGCATAGTATATGGTTATTATAAATTTTGGTTAAGATACTAGTGAGGGGAAAACCCGTTCTGCTAAGCGACGTGGTCCCACTAGATATCTGTATGGTTCGAGATGGTAGATTATTATTGATACCAGGCTTTTTGTCCGACTCGAAGTTTATGTTTTCCCCTTAAACTCTCGGGTGCTCAATTAATATTGAGTAGTTTGAGAGTTAAGGTTTTCCAGTTCTCCTTTAGACGAATAAGCTTCCGGAGACGTGCAGAAGACAAGCTAGCTATTAGAGGTTCTTTTCTGTTTGATTCTGCTGTGTTTTGGTTGTAATGGCAAAGTTGTTTAATTGCCTATGTTTAGACTCTGATCATCTAAGGGGGCATCTTCATATGTCGCTCTTGGCGTAATTTGTAATAATTATATTTATCTAAACATGGTTTACAAAATTAGGATTATGTAATGAATTCGAAATATGATTTGAAGTGGAATGAGTAATTTGTACGGTTTTAAATTTTTTTCATATCCATATGTTTCTGTTATATCAGTGTATCTAACATTACAACATTTGGTCACCAAGAATTAATAACTATGGATGAATGCAACCTCCGTAGCTGTTAGTTTGGGCCTCCAAGTGGGCGATGTTACAAACGTCCGTGCCACGTACCAGAGAATGATAAATTCTATGTTTAAAAATCAAATCAAGTGGACAATGGAAGTATACGTAGACGACATGCTTGTGAAATCACGGGTATCTTGAAATCATCTGGATGACCTTTTGGAGATGTTTGAAGTTCTATAGAAGTATGCAACGAGGTTAAATCCATTGAAATGTTCTTTCAGAGTAGCATCGAGAAAGTTCCTGTGATTTATTGTGAATGCGTGGGGTAGAGAGGCCAATTTGGAGCAGATTGACACCTTGAGGAATGTAACCGCCCCAGCCACGAGGAAGGAGCTACAAAGCTTGAATGGGAAGATCGTTGCTTTGAGTCGGTTCATCTTGAGGGCCATTCTTAAGTGTATACCCTTCTTCGATGCCCTCAAGAAAGGGAAGAAAAACTTTGAATTGAACAAGATTGCCAGAACGCCTTCAAAATGTTGTTGAGGGCACATGGAGACACCACCAATCTTGTCCAAACCGCTAAATTGGGTGGACTTATTTGTCTATTTGGAAGTGTCTTCTCATGCAATAAGCGCAACACCAATACATGGGGAGGCAAGGATTCAAAGGCCAGTTTATTATACCAGCAAGCGCATTACACGAGCTGAAAGCAACTACTTGAAGTTGGAAAAACTTGCATACTTCTTGGTGATTGCATCTAGAAAGCTGTGGTCATATTTTCAAGCTCGTTTAATCAAAGTACTGATGGATCGGCCTTTGTAGCTGGTATTGTACCAATCGAGACCACAGAAAGGTTTCTACAATGGAATATTGAGTTGAGCCGGTATGATATTACCTGCCATCCGAGGAAAGCGATAAACGGTCAGGCCTTGGTGGACTTCATTACTGAGCTTATTGTGTGAGATAGTAAGGCAGAGGAGGATGATGTTGTTGCAATTTCACATTGGAAGCTATTCGTTGATGGTGCTTCAAACAAATACAGCTCATGAACAAGAGTAGTATTTGAAACACCGGTAGGACAGTCAATCTTTTATGAATTGGGGTTAGAATTTCCTACAACTAATAACGAAGTCGAGTACGAGGCACTAATAGCAGGATTGAGGATAAAGGAACTGGGGATAAAAACACTGCACATATTTTGCGATTCCCATTTGGTGGTTTGCTAAATCAAGGAGTATCAGGCCAAGGGAGCGAGACTAGCCCCTTGCCTGTCAAAGACACTGGAGCTATTAGAGGACATAAAGCATTATAAGATAACTCACATCCCTAAAGAGGAAAACATGAAGGCCAATTCATTAGCTAAGCTAGCAAGCTCTGGGGAAGCGTAGCTAATCGCGTTGGTTTCGGTGGAAGTGCTGACAACTCCTAGTTATGATCAAATGAACGTTGACTAGATTCTGGAGACCACAAAGGAGGAGGAGTCATGGATGACCCCAGTCAAAGACTATCTGATCAACATAACTCTCCTAAGAGACTGAAATGAATGTTAGAAGCTCATTCGGAAAGCAACACGGTTCATGATGCAAGACGTAGTATTGTACATGAGAGGATTCTTAACTCCCCTGCTTTAGTGTGTAGCCAAGGATGAGGCTAGGAAGATCCTTATGGAAATCCATGAGGGAAGCTGTGGTGATCACATTAGGGGGCAGACTCTGGCGAAGAAAATACTTCGCTATAGATATTTTTGGCTAATAATAAACCAAGATGCGGTTGACTAAACGAAGCAACGCAACCATTGCCATAGATTTAAGAGGATTCCAAGAGCCCCCATCGACAAAACTTACGCAAATGGTCAGTCCATGGTCGTTTGCAATTTGGGGAATCAATATTATCGGTGTGCTACCAATAACGAAGGAAGGTGCCAAATATGCTATTGTTGCAGTGGATTACTTTACGAAATGGGCTAAAGCGGAACCACTTGCCACAATCACAAAAAGAAGGTAATTAACTTCGTAATGAAGAATATTATTTGCAGGTTCGGAGTATCCCGGAAGATTAGCATGAAAAACGAAACTCAATTCGAGAGTGACGAATTCAAAGATTTCTACAACCGATACAAGATTGAGAAGAGCTTATTCACGATGGCATATCCATAGGAAAATAGACAAGTGAAAGAAGTGAACAAGATTGTCAAATCCAACTTTAAGATACGACTGATTAGAGCTAAAGTTAACTAGGTTGATGAGCTTTCAGTAGCACGGTGGGCTTATAGGACGACATATAAGTCAACAATTGGACATTCGTTGTTCGCTTTGGCTTATGGATTGGAAGCGATGATCCCGATAGAATTGAAAGTTCCTTCTCATCGTAAAAGGCATTTTGACACGAAGGCAAACGAGGAACTCTTACTTGAGTCCCTCGATTTGGTTGATGAGAAAAGGAAAGAAACAGAATTAAGGGTTGATGCCCATCAAAAAAGGGTAGCGTGACATTCAATGCCAAGGTTCGCAATCGTACCGTTGAGGTAAGGGATCTTGTTCTAAAATGAGTTCTTTTAGGTACGTGAGCACTTCGTCGTGACAGGGAAGGACCTTACGCGGTCGGTCAGAAGCTTGAAGATGGAACATTCAAGCTAGCAACTGTTGGTGGAATCCCTATCCCATGGGCATGGAATAATGACCTGCTGCGGCACTCCTACATTTATTTTAGTGAATATTAGGCTCATGTCCCTCATAAGTTTCAAAATACACAAAAACCCCAGTAAAAAAAGCATGTAAATTAGCTCCCTAGAATTAAGTTACTAAGTAATTGCATATAGTTATGCAATTATTCACTGAATAATTGCAGATATTTATGCAATTATATCCAAAAGTTGCATAAATTTATGCAATTTTTTCGGTGAATAATTGCAGAAATTTCCGCAATTTTTTTTGGTGAATAATTGTGGAATTTTCCGCAAATTTTTGAAAAAATTGCGGAAATTTCCGCAATTTTTCAGTGAATATTTGTGGAAATGTTTACAATTTTTTGATATAATTGCATAAGTGTCTGCAATTATTCACCGAATAATTGCATAAGTGTATGCCATTATTCGATAACTTAATTCTAGGGACCTAATTTACAAACTTTTTTTTACTAGAGTTTTTGTGTATTTTGAAACTTATTAGGGACCTGTGCCAAACTGTCCCTTTATTTTATCTTAGTTTTCTTTTGCAAATAAGCCCTCCGAAGACACTTGGGATAAAGTAATAAGGCGAGACTTGCCACTTTTCCCGTTCATGAATAAAATCAGCTTCTTAAACCAATAGAACCGTGTTCCTGTAAGCCAAATCCTTGTACTACATGATCAACAATACAACCAGGAATGTACTCCCCTATTCTTGGATAGTGGATAGGTAGTATGTTCCTAGTGGCAGATTAGATAATTTGACCCCAGCTTTTAGGAATTCGTCATCGCCCAGAGATTAGCAATGACGAGAAGGTTTGACAACTCTATCCTTCAGGAATCTAGCATTGCCCAAAGATAGGCGACACTAGGAAGGAGAACTCTAACCTTCAAAAATCTGACATTGCCTAGAGATAGGCGATGCCAAGAAGGTAGAACCCTATCCTTCAGTAATCTGGCATTGCCTGGAGAAAGGCGATGCTAGGAAGGTAAACCCTATCGCGTTGTTCGGAGATATGCGACACTAGGAATGTAAAACCCTATCCTTTAGAAATCTGGCATTACCCAATGATAGGCAAAGTCAAGAAGGAAAACCATATCCTTTAGGAATCTGGCGTTGCTCGAAGATAGGCGATGCCAGGAAGGTAAACTCTAATTTTTAGGATTCTAGCATTGCATGGAGATAGATAACGCTAGGAAGGGAAACCATGTCCTTTAGGAATCTGGTGTTGCTCGAAGACAGGTGACACCATGAAAGAAAACTCCTTCCTTCATAAATCTGGTGTTACCCAGAGATTGGCAACATCAGGAAGGAGAACTTTAACCTTTAAGAATCGAGTGTTGCCTAGAGATTGGCAATGTCAAGGAAGACAGTTGCTTCAGGTCGATCGGATAATTTAACCCAACCTTTTGGGATCAATCAGATAATTCGATCCCGACTCGTAGGAATTTTCCATTGCTCAGAGATGGACAACGTCTACGTGTGGTAATTTTCATGGCCAATCAGATAATTTGGCCGAGCTTTCTAGAAAATAACTAAGGGATCGAGTGGGTAAATTGATCCTGGCTTGTAGGGATTTGATGTTGCCCAAAGATTGGCAACATCAAGGAGAAACTCTTGGAATCAAACCATCAATGTCCTAGTTTCCAAAGATAGAAACTAGAATGCAGCTTGGTCTTCGACCACTATTGTTAGGAATCTTATTTTTTCCCGAAAATAGGCAAAAGGATACTCGGAATTGGACAATTCATGCGCTATTTCTAGAGATTGAAACTAGTGCCTAATTGGATTTCAACGACCGTGCTAGCGACCAAGCGAGACATGCTGGGCCAAGGATAAGCAAAGATGGTGGTAAAGGCTTAGAAAATAAGTATTGTTCTACTCTTCTAATCCAAGATACGGATAGGGAAGGCACCCACAGACTAGGGGAAATCAGATAATTTTCCCCAATGATGTTTCTATCCCATCGATGCTTGCATCCTGTCATTGGAAGTACTAAGTCCCGTGAGCAAGGGCAAGCACATAGAAAAACATCATAGAAAAGAGAATAAGCATTCTAGCTATGGCCCTACAGCTACAAGAGTAGCACAGAGCACATAATATGTCGGATTGGTGATCAGTCAAGAGATAATTGATCGAACACAAGCATCAATAACTATGGAGTTGGTTTAGTGTTATTCCCCGATTAACCAAGTAGGACGCTTTGGCGATTACAAACAGGACTAATAATGGAATACAACCAAAGCAATCGCAGGAATGTTATTTATATGCACATAGTTGCAGTGAATAAGAAAATTTCTGAGGAACATGCAAACGTAATATAAGAAAATTGTAGTACAAACAGTTATATTATATACATAGGCAATTATAAAAACAGGTACAGTATATAAGAGTGCAGAAGAGTAAATGGAACAAAATTTACAAGACAGAAATGATCTTTTCATTACTACAACTTTTATATATAAGATACAGCGGGGGCTGATCCTGCACAAACATGGCCTGTTTATCACCAAAGGAAAGCCAAAAAAGTACATACTCAACAAACCAAAACAAAAATAAGCCACCACCCAAACGAGCTCCAAGCAACCTCTACTTGCCCTTCCCCTTCTTACTGCATGGGCCGCAAGAGCTGCTGGTTCACTTTTTATGTTTGTGACCGCCCTTTGGTTTCCCCTCTTCAAGAGTGTTACCCTCGGAATGGGTAGTCTCTCCTTCAGTTTTGGCATGGAGCACGTCGGCGGTCTCCTCGGTAGAAGTTTTAGAAAGTTTGATTTGGAACTTTGGTGAGCTCAGCTTAATCTTAAGGAGCTTGGAAGTAGGACTTGTAGGAGTGGAAGTAAAGGGTTTTTGGTGCTAGGCTCAAATTCACCTGGATTTTCCCAAAATTATCCTTCAACCTCTCCACTATGGTAGTGTGATCAATGGGGTCTACAGCGCTGTTTATGACAACGACTTCCTCCTGGGACATAGAGATATTCTCCAAGTTTTCTAGGGTAGCTATATTCTCAAAATCAAGCACTGGCCCGAAACCGGAGAAAGGAGCAAAGATGGCAAGTCCGTGGATACAGGGGTTGACGCAGTGAAGATGGTTATTGATCTCAAATCCTGAGTAGCTAGCAGTGGAGGAGGAAGATGCGCTTGACCTGTAAGTTGGCAAACATAATAGTAGAGGTTAGAAATGGACGTGGGTGAGAGTTGAAGTGTCTCAAAACAGGTGAAACAAGAGACATACCTTTGCCCGAAATCAATTATGAAGTGGGGGACTTAGAAAAATCACCCTCTTTAGGGTAATATTGAATTGTCTGACAATAGAAGAAGGAATGTATGGCTTGACGACAACAGTCATTGTATGGATCGAGATGGTCTAGGTGGTTGTGAAGATGCCCCCCTCGGCCTTAAGAGTGTCTGTCGCAAGCTCCTTAGAATTTGGAATAAATGATTCATGTTAACCCGATGAACTTGGGCTAGCGAGAGCCTGGGCGGCAGTGGTAGCAGCAACATCCTCAGCAACAAGGATAGCCTTTCCCTCAGCAAGTTTTTCGATATCTTAGGCATTGAGGTACTCGGCTATTGTTAACCCGCCTTTTCGCAAGGCCGTAGATTGGCGGACTTAACTAAATTGACTACTCGTTCGTCGAGGTTGGTTCATGATGGATTTAGTCAACTGGATGGACAGACAGTCAGTCAGGGATGGTTCAATATGCATGGCCCAACATTTGGGTGGTTCAGCACTTGATGGTCGCCCGGCTCAAATGCCGCTCGGCATACCTCCCTCAACAGATGCCGCTCGGCATACCTCACACAGCAGATGCCGCTCGGCATACCTTCCTCAGCGTATGCCGCTCGGCATACCTCACTCAGCGTATGCCACTCGGCATACTTCACTCAAGACATATCGCTCGGCATACCTCACTAGGCAAGCCCACGACTAAGTAAGGGCGATCGGCGTGACTTCACTTCGAGTCAAACATGAGGTTACTTCGAGTCTCTCTTGAGATGAAATTGGGTCGGCTTGCTTAGATTTTAGGTTCGGTCACAATGGAAATTCTGGTTCGGCAATGGCTTGGTGGGCCCAGGGTACTCAAGAGGCCCAACTTCCTGGATTTACCTATAAATACAACATGTGGGGGTTCAGAAAAAGGGATCTTCCTTTCTGTTCTCTTAGTTTCTCTTTTCTAAGGCTAAGGCTACTCTGCCATTTTGTAACTGTAATTGATTATTACAGCAATAAAAAGGAAACTTCTGGAGTGGACGTAGGCCGGAGTTAACCGAACCACTATAAAATCTATTGTTCTTTACTGCTTTCTTTTTAATTTTTATTGTTCCTCACGTTATTACTCTCTACATACAGTTTTTCTATGAGTTGTGACTGGTATTTGGTGCTTTCAACTGGTTTTGGGTGTTAGTGACCAATTTTGACGCTAACATTTTGGTGCTTTCACTGAGAACGCAAGCACTCAGGAATTTTGGAGTTGGGAACTTGGATCCTAGAAAGCAATGACTAGACCACCAACAAGGAAGCAAGCAGCGGAAAGGAGCAATCGGGAAGGAAGTCAAGCGGCCTCTTCTGGAGCTGGAGAGGATCATGCATCCATCTACATAACTCGGGACGAGATGCAGGTGATGATGAATTCTATGTAGGAGCAGATGATGAAACGGCAAGAGGAGATTATGTAGGCTCTTCTTAGGAAATTTGGACAACCAGGAACTACAGGTGCTCAAGTTCTGAGAACTGGACCAGAGGAACTCAACCAGCGGACAGATGGAGTGACTCAGTAGGGGGCGGCTCTCAATCAGCAAACAGCTACCAATCTGGATGGACCTATACTCGGGGGCACACCATCAGGAAATGCTGGACCAATCCATGGAGGGATACCAGGTGATGCTGCGTAGCTCGACATCAACAGGAACGCAGGAGTGCGTGACGAGGAGTATGTACCAGAATTCCCCCGATGACTCTAGGGGTAGTCTGGAAACATGGATAGGGGGCAACCCTTGGTTGGAAACACTGGATTGGCTGACATTATCAGGCGGACTATTCGTGGAGGTCTGCCAAACATGGATTCAGAGGGAGTCAACAAAAGTTCGTTTACCCGGAACATTAGGACAGCTAGGAATCCGCCCGATTTCAAACTACCCACTTTGGAAGTATACAACGGGAAGACGGATCCCACCGACCACTTGATGAGGTACACTAGGCATATGGAAGTGCTGGGGGCAACGGAGGAGGTTATGGCTCGATGTTTCCCCCTGTACTTGACTGATATTGCTGCTATGTGGTTCAGACAGCTGGAGGATGGATCCATTAGAACATGGACAGAACTGGTGGACAAGTTCTAAAGGCACATTGGAGTTCACATAAAAAGGCCAAAGAACGTGATGACGCTAACGTCAGTCAAATAGGGGGCGGATGAATCACTCAGGACATTCTTAACTCGATTTAATGAAGCAATTGCTTCGGTGGATCGGCCGGATCGATCAATGGTTCTGATGGCTGCTGTATCAGGAGTCAGAGATAATTCGGATTTCAAATTATCGTTGATACGGGACCCACCGTTGGATCTTGGGGAATTCTTTCATGAAGCTGAGAGATTTCTTCGACAAGAGGATGCATGTTTGGACATGAGGTCAAAGGAAGTAAACATGATTAAGGATGGAGGACTACCCGGCGAAAGCTCGGGTGGGGGCAAGGATAAAGGGAAAAGGAAGCGCTGGGGAGAACCAAAGTTCCCCACTTACACAGGATTGAATGCAACGTTGGAGCGGATATTATTGGATACTCGAGATCGCCTTCCGTATCGAAGGCCGGGGAGGAGGGAGCCCTCAGAATGAGAAAGGGCGTCAGGAAGGCACTGTCTTTTTCATGACCTGGACGGACATGACACTAACAGCTGCCGGCATTTGAAGGACATAATTGAGGAGCATATAAGGAATGGTCAGTTGCGACAATATGTCGAAACTCGGAATGCGGCGGTGGAACAGGAGCAGCCACCGCCTACCTTGAACGACGAGGGCATGAGGCCTAGGAATGGTGGCCGATTGGTCATCAACTAATCTTGATGGTTTGGAATAAGTAACAAACTCCGGGCAAACGGTTAAATCTCTTACTCATGTACAGGGTCGGAGATAACCCTCAGGCATGCTCTGAGATGATGGCTTACCGAGACGCCTTGGTTTGTGAAATCTGTTTTTTCCTTTGACTTGGACATTTGCTTTTGCTGGTTTGGTTTTGGATTTTGGTTTGAAGTCCATGTTTTGCTCGTTTTCTGGTTCGGATTCGGGTTTGGATGTTTGTTTTTTGGTTTGGATTTTTGATATGGATTTCTGGTTTTCTGGTTGAATTTGGATTTCGGTTTGGATTTTGGTTGAAAGGTCATCGAGCATGGACTATGGTCGGTAAGGGTCCGGAGCGACCGGGATTCGGCCTAGGACTTAGGCCCCATATCGTCTCCTATGCAGGTCATCGAGTATGGACTATGCTCGGCAAGGGTCTGGAGTGACCAGGATTCGGCTTAGGACTTAAGCCATGGCATTATTTGACGTTCAGGGACACTGAACCAAGAACACCACGTAATTACTTAGCATAGGTAGTCAAGTGTGGATTGCACTTGGCAAGAACCCAAAGAGGTTACAGATTTGGATATTGGCTATGAACAGCTAAGGATTTGGTTACTAGATTCGGAATTGGATATCGACTCAGAGTAGTCATAGATCCAGATAAGGATACAGCGATGGCACCTCGATAAAATGGATTGGATTACGAATCGGAAAGTATGGATGTGGATAACATACGGACTTCGGATATCGGACTTGAGACTATTCAAAACGCACCTTTCAAAGCAAGGCATGTTTTAGGGGGCAAGTGTTAACCCACCTTTTGGCAAGGCCGTAGATTGGCGGACTTAACTAAATTGACTACTCTTTCGTCGAGGTTGGTTCATGACGGATTTAGTCAACTAGATGGATAGACAGTCAGTGATGGATGGTTCAATATGCATGGCTCGGCATTTGGGTGGTTCAACACTTAATGGTCGCCCGACATACCTCGTTCAGCAATGGAAGTCGCTCGGCAATGGACGTCGTTCGGCATTATACCTCGTTCGGCATTGGAAGTCGCTCGGCGTACTTCACTCAAGACATATCGCTCGGCATACCTCACTCAGCGTATGCCGCTCGGCATACTTCACTCAAGACATATCGCTCGGCATACCTCACTAGGCAAGCCCACGACTAAGTAAGGGCGATCGGCGTGACTTCACTTCGAGTCAAACATGAGGTTACTTCGAGTCTCTCCCGAGATGAAATTGGGTCGGCTTGCTTAGATTTTAGGTTCGGTCAAAATGGAAATTCTGGTTCGGCAATGGCTTGGTGGGCCCAGGGTACTCAAGAGGACCAACTTCCTGGATTTGCCTATAAATACAACATGTGGGGGTTCAGAAAAAGGGATCTTCCTTTCTATTCTCTTACTTTCTCTTTTCTAAGGCTAAGGCTTCTCTGGCATTTTGTAACTGTAATCGATTATTACAGCAATAAAAAGGAAGCTTCTGGAGTGGATGTAGGCCGGAGTTAGCCGAACCACTATAAAATCTGTTGTTCTTTACTGCTTTCTTTTTAATTTTTACTGTTCTTCACGTTATTACTCTCAACATACATTCTGTCTGTGAGTTGTGACTGGTATTTGGTGCTTTCAACTGGATTTGGGTGTTAGTGACCAATTTTGGCGCTAACAGCCATCAATTCTTTTTAAGAATGGCTATCCCCAGATGCCGCAACTTGGTGAAGCACCTTTTCCCATGCATCAGCAAGAGTCTTAGGATAAGCACTCTCCATCCACTTCAATTTTTTGTGTGGAATTACATTGGCATAGAAGTGTTGGAGAATTTCATTCAGCTCCTCTCTTTCTTCAGCCCTGGCCTCCTTGTGTTCCTTTAACTCAACCGTAGTGGACGTGACCTCAACATCAGCGTCTAGCTTGTCAACCTTTAATAAAAACATTTCATTAGCGAGTTTTTCTTTTTCCTCTCTCAGCCTTTGCAATTCGGATGCCTGCTCGTTGATAGTCTGGCGTTGGCCTAAATTGTCTTATCCTTTTCAATAAGGGCCAGGTCCTTCTTGTTAACTTGAGACTTCAGAGCAGTACTTTACTAATGGGCAGTCTTGAGCAAATCTTTCAGCACAAAGCTGGCTTCGAAATATGCAAGCTTTCTCTCTATCATCAGGCTATCTGCCCTCTCCTTGGCCTCTATTGCAGTGTCACTTTTGGCCTTCGATTTCTTCACATCCTCCTTACGACTCTTGATGATTCTTTCAGAAGTTTGCTTCTTTGAGTTGAAGGACGGAATATTGGTACAGTTAATTCTATGAACATTGGAGAGGGCATAACAGAGTCTTATCCAATTATTTCGCTCGTCGACATACCTTTGAACTCGCTGGACATCCCGATCCATCTCTTCCTTTAGAGTGTTTTCAATATCTTGATCAAACATCACACCATCTAGGAAAAGGTCGAGAAATGTAGCCTGTAGGCATGGCGAGCAGTAGGAAGAGAAGCCGAGGGAGCAAAAATCCCTTTGGATCAAAGAGGAGCTATATCAGTTAGTGATTGAGAGGTAGGAGCCTCATGATGGAAAGAGATTTGAGGTTTAGTACGCGGTAGAGGAATGTTAGAAGAGGGACCGCGATGATCGTGCAATTCCTTGTGTCGCTTGGTTTGGTCACACGATAGCCCCTCTTCGGCTTGCCTTTCCTTCCTTTCCTTCTCAGCTTGACGGTAGTCTTCTGCCTCTCTCTTTCCTCCTACTCCTTTCTTCATCGGTTTTGTAATGGCCTTGATAGTTGGAATGAGAAGGATTCGGGTCAGGAGTTTTTCCTCTAAACTCACCATCATTGTAAGAGATTTCTATACCCATCAAACTGAAACGAGAAGAGAAATGGAATAAGCATCGAGATTACCAAGAACAGTGAAATGCAAAGATGCGTGTAAGTGGTCCTAGTGAAATGCAGAGTGCTGGTGACCCCTTAAGTACTCTACAGACCATATTGGCAAGTAATTAGAGATGGAGTCTTGCCACTATGATTTAAAATTCCTCCAGACGAGAAGCTGAAGTTGGGGGAACCCTCAACAAGAAGATTGGTAATGGAAATGTCGAAATCGCTTAAACCGGCGAATACGTCACCAAGATTGTGACCTTAAGGAGTTATTTCACCCAAAGGAAATATACTTAATCCTCTAGGTGTCTCTAAAGATTCAACGACAATTCACTCAGGACGGGTCGAGCTTGGAAGTTCAGGCTCTTGTAGGGTGTCTTTCTGAACAATTCACTCTCCTCTGCACTAGCATTATAGTAACTATCTCTATCACCAGTGCTCTCTTCTTTCTCTTACACCATCAGATCCTTCCCTACTATCCTTCCCGCACTCTCACTCTCCTTTGGGATTCGCTGCATCCTAATTTTCATTCACTTCTCTCAGAACATCACCAACAACTGGTTCTTCAACTCCCATTCCAGTAGGCTCTTCGATATGCATTGTGCCTGATGAACCTTCGACTTCCCGTCGAGGGTTCTCGCCGAAGCAGCGAGTGGGGATAGAATATCGAGAAGGTACTCTAGAGCCGCTGGCGGAGGCGATTCAATAAAAATAGCATACCTATTTGGGAGCAGCAAACTACACCGTCATAGATTCTTGTCGGTTAAGAGATATGCGGTGGTGCGATGCAGGAAGCTAATCTCCTCAAGGCTTTAAGGATATCAGCATGCTCGTCACGATTGTCTCAAACAGGATATTTGCGTGGAAGTGGATAGTAAGTTAGGCACCTGGACAAAAGGAATCCAAGCTGTAACACCCCATAATTTTAAAAATAATCAATTTAAAAGGAATTAATTAATAAATAACAAAGCTGAAAAATAGAATTTTTACAAACGTTAGAATTTGGCTATGAAACTTACACCATTGGGTTCGTGGTGATTTTCTGAATGTAACAACCCATACCTCAGTAGACCTGAAGTTTCACTAAATCGAAAATCCAAGTCCACCAACGTGCGAATCATTGGTTTGGTATCCTGCAAATAAACAAATATATGCATATCAAAGCACTATAGATATAACTCACAGCGGAATAGTAAATTATAATAAAACATATAGTACTGACTAGGATTGATACTTCCAATATCTAGTGTCTTGTCAGTGTCGGGCAAGCACTAAAATACATGTCTTTACTATTCCTAACCTATACTTGTCCCTCTAAAGATTTTCCGTGGGTTATAATGTGGAGGGGGTCAAAACAATGTTCTGGTGACTAGTAAATTATATACTTTGCACATAACACTAGTTTATGCCGATTGTCTTCTATCTCTTGTTATGTATTTCCATTTTCAATAGTCATCTTGACTTTACATATGTGTATGATACATCTCATCTACGCATAGTAGACTATAGCTATGTACATACATATAAGTACCTCGACCCCTTATTGGACCAAGATACTATCCTCGTTTGTATCCCTTAACTCAACATCCCATCAAGATCCATCACCCTTGCTGTATCACGCTCTCGTTGCCGCGCATACCGAAGAACTCCTGTAGTGCCTAATAACGGCTTTACAATAATTTAGTCATGCTCTATGTTGCATTTTTAAAGATTTTCTTGCCTGCTTCCTAGTTGTAGACTCAGCACTATGAACTATAAATATGGTGGATTCAGCCCCATCGACTATGGACTCAACTCCATGAACTACCCCATGCACATTTTGAAAGACCTCTCTAATAAGGTTAAGAAAAAAAAACTAGCAAACAATATGGCGATGCATGACCTAACATGGTTCGTACACTAGTAGGTAGTGTAGCCCGTTAGGTGTAACCCCCGTCTTTCCCGTTGACCGCTAAGGATTGATGGCGTTCTTAGCCTATGTGCAGCCCTACTCCTTAATTTAGTACCAACACATACTGACATAGCATCATTCTTCGCTCACCATCCGATTTAGATTTCCTATTGCAATCAAGGCAATACCCCTTTCCTATTTTATTAAAGCAGACTCCCTTTTCTATTGGGTATCCTTTATCTATATGCAAGCGTATATTATTTACAGGTCCTATGGTTGGATATGTCTCACATCAGTATAATGCATACACAACTGCTGGTAGCCCCTTGCAGTGGGCATACTTCTATTGTGTAGCACTACTGACCGAGCATTCCAACCTATTCTAATGACTATGTCATTCTTATTCATTTAGTCATTTATTAACTTTAATAGTTCACACCAGTCATAAATGCATATTTGAGGCTATAAATATATCTTGGTTCATTATTACTTAATTATGATGCCTTCTCAATTTACTTCTAATCATAATTCTTTACTTCTTTATGCGTTTATATCTTACTTGGTATAAGACAATTTACCGCTTTCTTTTTAAAAGATTTATAATGCCTTTTTACATTCTTTTATCCTTTTTTCCTAATTCCTATTTCTATTCCCTTTTTAACATTTAATTTATTATTGTCTATTCTTTAAGTTCTTTTCCTTATTTAATTCCCATATTTATTTATATCATGCATTTATTCTCTTAAAATATTCTTATCACATTTATATCTCTTTATTTAACACTTACGAATTTTCTGCATTTTAATGCATTGAAATTATGTCTCTTCCTACAGAAAGATTTACACTGTAAATTTCTATATCTTATCCAAAAAGGAAGGTTATATGCGTTTGGAATTATAAGGAATTTCCTTTTGTGGTTATTGAAATAAATCGTACAAAATACGGTAAACATACCTATTTTATACATCTCTTTCTTTTTAGGTGCATTCCTTGTCATTTCAAATGACACACTTTTATTTATTTTAAACTTGATAATATATAGAAACTCATACTGCAACATCTTATATTCCAATGAACTGAAATACAACTTAAACTCCTAAAATCTTATTGTGATATCTTTATTTACATTCTTATTTTTTAGTATCCATTTAAGTAACAATTTGGAATTTTTACATCATTTATAAATTTATGTTCTTCTATTATTATTCAATAATAAATTTAAGGATTGTTTACACCTAAATCTTTTTCAGATTTACATTCATATAACATATAGATATACCAAGTTAACAATTATAGAATATGTAAGCAGAGTTTATAATTTCATTACATGTGTATAAGTTTATCCTACAACTCTAATTTACATTTCAGCCATATAGGAATAGATCTACAACGATATAATCTAATATTATACAAAAGTATACAATATTCCCACCCACATTTTAGCATTCCAAATCTCCGGATCTAATCCTTGTTATTCCAGTTTGACTCCCTTTTCTCCCTATTTGAATATATATACTACAAGTGTATATAGATCTATTAGAAATCTAGATTAGAAAAGAGATTTAGATTTGATTTGTATTTAAGATCCGAATTTAAAATTTACCTCAGCTTTGACGATTTTATTTGACCATATTCCTCTTCTCTATCACCATATACAATTCTCCAATTGCGTACGTACATATAACCAGAACTAATTTAAGAATTTAGAAATTTGTAGGGAAGAGAAAGTGGCAAAGCTTCCCTATCTATTAGAAAATATGAGTTCGGAAGTGAGGGTCTATGTCTATATTTATAGGGGTTCAAATCAATGCAAGTCATTCAATTAAACCATTTTTAATCCTAGCCATTCAAGCCAATATTTACTACAATTTTAACACATGCCACGATCAACCGCTTGCCCTTTACGGTCGACTACTATAGGTCGACCAAGGTGCATCCTGGGTTGACCATGTACTTGCTAATTTTTTATTACTTAATTACTTATTTAACCGTTATTAATATTTATTTCCTGTTAATGCTTTCTTTACATCTAAGTTAACGTTAAGTGTCCGTTAAGTTTAATTGTTTGTAATTAACATTAATTAATTATTATTTGTTTTTTTAATTACATGTATAATTATTTTCGATTCTAAACTTTCAAATGTCAATGACTTTTTCGTTTAACTCGGATTAGAAAACTTTACATATGAAAACTGATCAGAAAATTGCCATGAACCCATGGTGTAAGTTTCATAGACAAATTATGACATTTGCAAAATTCTATTTTTTAGCATTATTATTTATTAATTAATTCCTTTTAAATTAAAAATTGTTAAAATTATGGGGTGTAACATTCTCCCTTTTAAAAAAAATTCGTCCCCGAAATTCCTCAATGACCGAATAATATAACATAATGCACAACCATTCTAAACTAAAAAATTGATTAGTGTACAAACAATTCTTTAACCAATCATGTACCAATGCATGGTGTGTGTGTGTGTGTATATATGTATGTAGAATAATTCTAATTGGCGTCTGCTATATGAATGCATTCTTTAAACCAGTTTCAAAAATATTACGAGGTGTTACACTAGAACTAAAGAGAAAGTAGAAGGGAATCATACTTCCAGAAAGCCAATGCCCATTGAAGCCATATAGGCACTGAATACAAAGAAGTATTCATTCTTAGAATAAGAATGTTTGTTGTGAAGCTTTTCAACAACTTTGCATCTACACTAGGCCTCAAAAATCATGTAAGATGGTGATTCACGCCTCTGCTTGAAGTATAGAAGATAAGTTAACTCACTGACATGTATGGGCCATTAGGACCAGTTCATAAAGAGCACGTATAAGGAGCTTAGGAGAGCGTAGCTATTTGGATGGACTTGAGACAAAGCTAACCCAAGCTCTTGAAGAACCATGCATTGAAATGATTGAATGGTGAGATGGTACAACCTAGGCACATGTATCTATTGCATGCCATGTATCCGTGTTGAAGGCGGTGTGCTCATTCACCCTATGTTGAAAGAAGTACATTGCCTTTAGGAATCTCATGTTGTGACATATGTTTTGAAGCATCTTGGGAGTAAGAATAGTGGGCATTTGTTCTGGCGGGTTATCCAAGACTCTTAGGCTTGTATATTCATTCAAGTGGGATTGATTTTACAATGGGTCCGTTGGTACAACCGTGCCTCGTAAATCGGCAATGATCGAACGTCCAGGCCTAATAGGTATAAAAGGCGAAGCCTGAGCCGTGGAGGATCTAGCTTCAGGAGGAGTAGATGTACCATCATTGAATTTGAAGCACGACAATCGACGGGTCATTCTAAACAAGAAAATTTAGAGTTCAACATGGTCGGTATGTTTTATTTCGAAAATTTAACCCGTGTGAGCAATACATAATGAACGAACCATTCTATATAGAAACCTCGCTAATGCTAGGAAAAATTAGCCATACCGCATAATGGAACTATGAATCGAATTTTACCAGTTATCGATAGATAATCGATAACGTAACCAGTCTATAGCAACGTGGAAGATTTTCTTTATAGGAACACTAGAAATGTTGCTGTGAAGGATGCTATGCAGTAAACCACAAAGGTGCAAAGCGATGGAATCGTTTGGATCTTGAAACCCAACCAATACGACCGTTCTTGAACAAGAACCGTCTTATTGGAATTTCAACAACGGAATTCAATCAAATAGACGTTGATGGGAGTCAGATATTGAACTCATTCAGGATTAGTTTGGAATAACATCCGACCCAATACTTCAATCAACTCCAACTCCGACTAACACCTTCCAAATTATCTCTGAACATTCGCCATCTTAACCTAAAGCAATCGCCAAACCTGAAGTACAATCGATATTTGGGTTTGAGTTGGTGGCAATAATCGAAGTCGGAGGTGAGAGCGTGGAGAGGAATCGACACTGATTGCTTTAGCAAGAGGTCGGTGGTGGTGTCCAGTGAACGAGGAATAACTGTAAAAGACATCACTGATCTTAGGTGGTCGGTGATGACTGGCTGGAGTCAGCGGTGGCAAGAGATCACCGATAGCAAAGGACCGATTACTAAAGATCAGGGATGTGAGGGATCGGTGGAAAAGAAGTCGGCAACAAAAGAAAGGATGAAAAATGAAGATAAAAATTTCTAAGTCTTCTTTATATAGATTTCAGTATAAAAAAAGCACTCTGTACTAAGAGGAACCTCTCGGTACCGAGATGAATTTTTAAGCCAAAAATTAGCAAAAGGCGTGGTGAAAGAAAGTGCATACTCAACTAAGGGGTGAGACGATCTCTAAAGCGTAGATTTGTCTCGATCTAGATCACACTTTGTTTTCAACGAAAGCTTACTCTGGGGGGGTAAGTAAACTGGGTTTTTAACAAGGCAGATTTGAATTGGAAGTAAAAGGTCAAAATGAAGAAGAAACTGCTCATGAACTTGGAAACATGCTTAGAAGGACGGCAAGATAACACTCAAGAAGTTTCTAGCAATATGGGGCTAAGTGGACCTCTCGACACTTAGAGGGATCTCTCGACACCGAGTGGAATCTCTTCCACAGGGCATTTCCTACACTTCTTATACTTCAAAGACTACCTCAAGTGATTATCATCGAATACTTTTCTCAAAGAATAGATGAGCAATTCTAAGGATTGTTAAGAAGAAAGAAGGATAAAATAAGTGGTATCATGGAAACCATCAGAAGCAACTCACTCATGAAGGAAAAGAGTTGGAACTTATCAAATCAGAGATAAGAGGACAAAACAAAGGAAAATGATGGGTTTTCACCCAACAAACTTCTTCGTATCGAGAGGTCTTTTCTGGTATTTGACCCGGCATGCTCTCTTATATACCTTTGGGCTTGCATTTGGACCTAACACTACATGGGTCTTTGGATCTGCAGAGTTGTTTCTCTATAAATATCAATCCTATGGCAACTAAAGAAGGATCTTTGTTCCCTTTGGACACTCCATCTTCTTCGTCTCCTATCTCCCTCTGTTCAATAGTCACCTAGGTAGATACTTTTCGCAGTTCCAGGCCTAAGAACATGCCAATCCGTTATACTTGTGACTTCAACCTCTCTCAAAACTCATAATTAATAAAATACAAAGTAGATGTAGGCCAGAGATTGTCGAACCACTATAAAAATTCTTGTGTGTTCTTTATTTTCTTGCATTTTCTGCTAGGTCTAATCCCATAACATGTTATATTTGGGTATTGTGCCACTTTTGAGGTCATCATTTTCGTGCTTTCATTGAGAGATCTAGCTCAGGGTTAGATCTAGCTTGCTATTTTGGATTTGAAGAGGTCTAGTGGTTAGATCTAGAAGATTTTCTTTGAAGAGTTTGGGAACTGTCTTATAGAATTCAATGGCGCCCAGAAGAGGAAGATCATCTGGAATAATGGTTGGTGGAGATGAAGAGAATACCCGCCAAATTAAAGTAGGAAACCAGTAGGAAGTACCAGGCTCATCTGCCCAACAGGAATAGGTTACAAGGGGTGAGCTTGATAGTATGATGTAGGAGTTGAACTAGAAGATGATGGATAGTCAAAAAGCTTTGATGGACCAGATGGAGGCTCTGCTAACCCAGCAACCATAAAGGACTATGAAGAATAGGAGAGAAGCATCTCCTCCCAGGCCTGAAGAAGAGAACTCATCCGTTTCTGGTCAGAATAGGCAAAATGAAAAAGGAAAACAAATGAAAGTGGATGTTGGAATAGCAGGAGTTGCTGGAGGTAGTCATACCATATATAAAAAAACAACATTCGTTTTTCCAAATAAACGTTTAATTTTGAAATCTTTTGTGATTTTGGTTTTTGAGCTTAAGCTATGTCTCTCATACTTGACGAGGCAAATGAATTGGTCTTTAAAAGACCGTTTCATTTACTCCTTGACAATATATTTTCTGATGTAGTGTGAATAATAATTGTTTCATTTTCATGTAAATATAAGTCATATTTTTTTTCTTTTCTATCTTTCTCCTTTCACTTGGGTTGACTGTGGGGACACAGTCAAAAACAAGTGTGGGGGGGGGGGAGGGGTCTCATGTTTATTTTATTTTTTAATGGTTTATATTTTGCATTTTCTTTCCAAAAACAAAAAAGAAAAAAACCCAAAATAATTTTTTTAGAATATTGATTTACTTTTAAAGAAACACGATAGAATAAGTATACGTTTTTGGTTATTAAATTTAAATTTTTGAAAAATTACTTGTCTCAACAAAAATAGAAAGAAAAGTTTGATTATGAGTTACTATGATATAACTAGTATATAGGAAGGTTCATAGGTGATAATTGTGAAGTATATCCTAATTGTAATCTTTGTTTAAAAGAGTGTTTAATTTAAAATAAAGGCGATAAAATTTTTGATCTTCTAAGTTAAGGGGTGCTAAGATGATTTTGCATAACTCTCTCTTTTCAAAAAAAAGATAAAAACAATCATAATAATAAGAAACACCTAGAGTCATGTGTTCACACGCAAGTGTGTGCACTCACCACGCTTTATACCCTTCTCACATAAGCCTAAAAGACAATGCCTGATCGATATATCCAGCCTCAGTATATCTGAGTTAGGTGTCTGTAAATATAATTAAAATAATAATGATAAACAACTATAGTCATGTGTTCATACGCAAGTGTGTACACTCGCCACGCTCTGTACTCTTCTAACGTAAGCCCAAAAGGCAGTGCATGATCGGTAAATCTGGCATCAGTATATCTGAGTTACGTGTGTAACAATAATAATGTTAATATTTTTCAAAATAGAGAGAGCAAGCAATTGAAACTCAAGCACTATCTTCACTTAATTGATTTGACTTGTTATTCAAAAGAAATAACAATGCCACTTTGCAAAACTTAGATAATCAACTAGAGGATTCATTTCATAGTTGCACTATGTTATCAACCAAAAATACTAGCCAAACTAGAGTCCAATTATGATGATAACTTAATTTTTGTTGGAAGTTTTGATGAGTAAAAAGACTAAAATTTCTTGATAATAACCAAAATTATATCTAACTTACTCATATCAATTTAAAAGTAAATTCTTCATTTGTAAATATTTTCAAAAACTTGCATCATGTAGTCGCATTAGAATTTTCACATCGCATTTGGATTTTATGGGTAGTATTCGTTGAAAACCCTAACTAGACAACTCTCGTCCTACTAGGGACACCTAGAGGTTTAACGGCTTTTTGCATATGCTCAATGCAATCATGTTTCCTATGAAAACGAATTTATCTTAGTTTTAGCTTATTCGAGGACGAATAAAAAGATAAGTGTAAGGGTATTGATGTGCATGTAAATCGTATATTATACTCTCATATTTAATCTTCTTTTGTTAAAATAAATGCATATTAGGATGATTTTACATGTCTAAACCAAAAATACAAAGGGATTTTCAAATCATCATTCATAAGTTAACATCCGGGAAAAATGGCAATTTTTACGTAAGAAGAACATTTACTTGCACATTTTTATTTTGTTTTATAGGAGTTTTTGACTCAAAATGGAAGAGGCTTATGCATGCATATACATAGGAAATCAAAAGAATGAGAAGAGGATGGAAATAATGCAACATGGAGGAGCCCACATGCCCACTTACTTATTGACCACAATTAAAAGAAAATGCACATGTTAGTGGAGATTAGAGGCAAAAGCACATGTTAGTGGGGATTAATTAATTCCTTAATGATTACTTGGAGGCTACACAAACTAAAGGGTATTTTGGGTAGCTCCCTAAAAATGGAATTACAATTATAGGCATGTATAAATACCCCTTTATGTTTCATGTAATGTTCTTCTTCTTATGCATGGTTGTAGCACAAAATCAATGTTAAAAAAATGTCTCTTTAATGGCTTCTTAGCCTTGTTATTTTTTTAAATGCAACTTTCTTTTATGCTCTTTTACTTTATGTTATTTATACTCTTTTTTAATTCATGCAATTAGTTTAGATTTATTTTATGCAAGTAGTTAGTTCTGTTTTCTTTTAATTAGCTCTTATTTTCCTTGCTTTTTATGCTTAAATAATTTATGTTGACATGAATTCAATTTTGATAAGCTAAACCCCTTCAATTTAGAGGTAGTGAATCTCTCATGAATCATACTAAATCAACATAGAATGGTCTCATTTGTAGTCTCTTTTTTGGTGCTTAATGGAAATAAATAATGATGGTAGTTTATGTGTTTTAGTGAATTTGATAGCCTATGTTGACAACTCAAATAGGCTATGCTTAATCTAATATAAAAATAAACTATTTGATAATTTGCCTAAGTGATTTTGATCATGAAATTAGAAGTAGAATCAATATTTTATGTTCTATATTATTAATCTCAAAATAGTAAATGGATCATGCTTAAAGTAGATTTTATTTTTAATCTCATGTTCATTTTCATGAGATTTTAGAAGTGGTTTTGAATGGTGTGTTATTGTTTGATGGTTTAAGTTGTGCTAATTAATAGCACAAATAGGCCATGATTTTAATAAACACATCAATCATTTCTACTTAAAATTAAAAATTAGAGATTATAGGTTAATTTTGTGTTGATTTATATGAATGATTAGAAGTGGATTTACCTTTAAATTGCTTCTTAATCTCATAGTTTTATTCTAGCTTTTACTCTCATTTTTCTAAATTTCCTTTAGTTAAAAATTCTCTTAATTTTTGGGCTAATTTGATTGAGTAATCTTATAATTTTATTCTTTCCCTATGGATTGACCTGTACTCGCATACGTACTACGATTGTACGCCGTATGCTTGCGATTTTTATCATTACATTTTCGACGGTTTTCTAATCGATAGAATTTTCTGTCGCGAACAAGTTTTTTGCGCTGTTGCCGGGGAGAGAAATTTAATTTTAATTTACTCTTCGAATTGATTCTTTATTTTCTTTGTTATTAAAAAAAAGTTATTGAATTTTGTGCTTTTGTTTATGCATTTATATCTCGTTGTTTCATTGTTCTGTTTTCATTTAGTGTTAATTTTCATTGAAAAAGATGAAAAAAATAAACTTTCATTCTCAGTTGTTCACATTCCATTACTACTCATTTTGTGTTATTATATTCTCAGTCCAACTTTCAGTATAAATAAAAGTGCATTTGCATTTCTGTTATTACACTTCATAGTTGTTGTTCAAGAAGTTGCTTTTCATTTTTCTTCTGTTCATTACATTCTTATTTCATCCTATTTTCATTTTGCCGCAACTGTGTGCATTTGTTTTTAGTTTTCTTGTTCGTAGTACATACTTCATTTCTAGTTGTTCATTTTTGTTGTGCAGTGCATTTTTGTTTTCACTTTGCTTCTAATACATTACACTACATATAAAAAAAAATTCATTCCATTTTCAAATCTCTGTTTTTACAATTCAAAGCCTGTTCACTATTACATTTATTATTACCTTGCATATTTTCAACCTCTACCTTTTCTATATTCTCTTTATATTACATTGCTTTCTTTACATTGTTCTCTGTTGCACTGTCATTACATTGCCTTCTTCTCCCATTTCAGTTCACCAATCAAATAAAACTTCTTACTTCATTGCATTGTCTTTATAGAACTTTTCACTTCTGTTCAATACAACCTTCTTACTTCACCAACCATAATAACCCAAACCTCATCCCCTTGAGTCAATCACCATTCAAATGACAATCCAACAATCACACCATCACCAAACATCCACTGCCTTAACTCCTCTGCCATCAAGGCCACAACAACAACCACCGCCCACAAACCAAAACTCAAATCAACCTCCTCTGCCAAACCCGTACTTCTACATCAAAACTACACATCAAATTCACTTTTTCTCCACAACCACTTCATAGCCAAACAACATCTCACTGCCACATCCAAACCAGAAACTCCATCCACCTTCGACCACCAAACCGATCACCTCAACAAATCAAAAATCCAAACACGACCTGCATCCGTTTTCAACCTGCGATGAAACCCTCCCACCTCAAACAATCACCTCCACACAAACCACCAAAACAACCTGCTACCTTGCTCATCTCCTCTCCCTGCGTCACAATCATCGACCAATACATCGGCCAACACAACTATGTCCTTCGAATCCCTTCACTGCATCACGCTACCTCCGCCTACCAAATCCAATAACCACCGCATTCACTACCTAACCAGAAACCACCTCTGCCGCCACTTCGACCCCAATTCAAACCACAGCAACTACCGCATCATCAATTAACAACCTCAGCACCCAAAATTAGTAATCGACTGACAACACGCACCCCTCTTCCATTACCTGAACCACCCTCGCGACCATTCAAAACCACGAACTGCCAAAACACCCCATTGTGATTCCATATGCGACTCACCCAGCAAATCCCCTCCTTGCCTTCAATCGCGAATCACCGGAATGACAAAACCAACCACTGCATCTCTTCCAACCTACCACTATCCTAAATACGAACCCAAAATCGTGACTTTAGCCTACTCAATTTGCGACCGAGAATCAATTTGTTTATGAAATATTGAAATCAAACTAGTATTGTTCTTCTTTTATTTTAATTCGCGTTAACCTATTCTCATTTTCTTTTAATTTTTGTGTTCTCAAATTGTTCTAAATAGAAGAGGAGTGCATTTTCTATCAGCTTGCTCGTTTCTTTATTTTTATTTGTGGGTAAGTGGGCTTTAGTATTGGGCTTGTGTTGTTTTCCTTTTTATTAGAAACATGTTATTTTCCTTTTTTTGTTTACTTTGTGTTTGTGTGAGTGCTTAGTTTAATTTCCCTTTGAAAAAAAAATCAGAAAACTAAAAAAATTGTTTATAAAATTGTTTTGGGCTGTGTTAAGTTTGAGTTATTTGAGTTTGTTTTATTTAAACCTTTTGTGTTTACCTTTTTTTAGTTTCTTTAAAAATACATTTTTGCTTTCTTTTGTTAAATTTTCACTCCTTTGACTATACTTTATTTTTTACATTTTTGGTTTTAGTTTGTCTTTGTTTAATTCTTCTAAAAAGAAAAAAAATTATTTTCCACTTGGGTAAACAATAAAAAAAATCATTTTCAAAACTTTTTATAGGTTGCAAATTGTAAGAAATCAGAAGGAGAGGAACTGCTTTGCTTTGCTTGCTAGTTGCGCAAAAAAAACCACAATTGCTAATAATTCTGGACATTCTGGTATCGTATTCTTATCTCCTGTTTTTATTTTAATTGCATTGTCTTTTGCTTGCATTTAAAAAAACAAATAAAAATTCATTCGTAGTTGCACTGTTAACACACGTTTAGTTTCTGTTTTTGCATCATTTCATCTTATTTTTATTTTCTAAAGGTAATACCCAACTTCACATAAGGTGAGGATTTCATCATCCTTTCCTTGGCCCAAAAATTGCATTTTATTGTAGAAAATTGAATTAATAATAAAGACTAGACGTTGGACTTAAGGGTGTCGAGAGCTCATCTAGGGAAAAATTGTATTTTGACAAGTTGATTTCTTTTAACAAATTACTTCTTGGTGTCTAAGGCAACGACATAGCAATAATCATTTATAATTGTTACGGCGATTCGTAAAATATTATAATGATTGTTTCTACGAAGGTACTTAAACCTTCAGCTGCATTGCTACAGTGAGTCATGTACACTGATAATCCCTATCTGTTACCTGACTAAGAACTATTTTGTTGAATTAAGTCAAAGTGTGACTATACAATTCTGGGTTAGGAGCTACTAAGGGCAAAAAATTTCTACTTAATCCCTTGCATTCATTTAATTGCATTAGTTTCATGTATACATTAAAAAAAATTCAAAAATCCAAAAAAAAACATTTTCCTTTTGTAAAAAAAATTTCCTGCCTTTTCTCTTAAATAAATTCAAAATAAAATAAAGACATTGTGTTTGTCCATCTATTTTGAAAATGCCTGAATTTTCTTACTCGTGGAAATTTTACATACTTGTGAAAATCAATATAATTCATATAGTTTCACATCAAATTCTCATGGATATGTTAATAATAGCTATTGTACAAACAATTCGAATTTTACATCACAAAGTTTTCAAAATATTTGCCGATCCTTAACTCTTAAAAAGAGTATTGAAACTATTGAATCTTTACTTGAAATTTCTATACAACAAAATCAAATGATAAATAATTTGTGTAATTCATATCTGTGCAACAACTCAGGTCAAAGGTTTCAGAATAATCAAAATTTTAATTCCCTTCAAAATTCTAATGATTTTGATTATAACCCATGTCAATACAATTTGGAACTCCAAAATGAATTTCAAAATCAAAATGGAAATGTGAACCACTTTTTAAATGATTTTGGCAATGAGAATAGTTTCAATTATGGTCCGATTGACAATTTTTGTTCTCAACAATTTCAAATTGAAAATTCTCAAATTAATAATTATGAATTTGATTTAGTTAAGAAAATGGAAGAAAATAAAAAACTCATACGGATTTGTTGTTTGAAACCTACATAAAACTACATGAGCAACTAAATCAAATACCAACGTGTGACATGTCAAATAATAATTCACCTTTAACCAAAATTGACGATTTTCAGATATCAACTTTTGAAATTGAAAACGACAATCTTAATGAAGTTGTTGAAAATGCTATAATTGATTTGGATTTTAACTCTTTTGAGGGTGAGAAACTCAATTTTAAATTTTACCTTCCTTTTTCTGACCATAAAGAATTTCAAACAACTTTACAAATTTAAAATGATGAAGCTGTGAATAATTCAACAAAAGAAGATGAATTTAGTGAAAACAAAATTTTCGGACTTTTAAAAGATGAGTTCTTGAATTCTGAAGGAGTAGATTTAAATCATCATTTTTATTTTGAAATCAATAATTTTGAAATTTTTCAATGATGGGCTTGAATTGTAATTTGGTGAAAATAAATATGAACTTCAGACAATTATTCTATCTACCCCAAAAATCATCGAAAAGAAAACAACTCATACCATATATAAAAAAACAACATTCGTTTTTCCAAATAAACGTTTAATTTTGAAATCTTTTGTGATTTTGGTTTTTGAGCTTAAGCTATGTCTCTCATACTTGACGAGGCAAATGAATTGGTCTTTAAAAGACCGTTTCATTTACTCCTTGACAGTATATTTTCTGATGTAGTGTGAATAATAATTGTTTCATTTTCATGTAAATATAAGTCATATTTTTTCTTTTCTATCTTTCTCCTTTCACTTGGGTTGACTGTGGGGACACAGTAAAAAACAAGTGTGGGGGGGGGGTCTCATGTTTATTTTATTTTTTAATGGTTTATATTTTGCATTTTCTTTCCAAAAACAGAAAAGAAAAAAAACCCAAAATAATTTTTTTAGAATATTGATTTACTTTTAAAGAAACACGAGAATAAGTATACATTTTTGGTTATTAAATTTAAATTTTTGAAAAATTACTTGTCTCAACAAAAATAAAAAGAAAAGTTTGATTATGAGTTACTATGATATAACTAGTATATAGGAAGGTTCATAGGTGATAATTGTGAAGTATATCCTAATTGTAATCTTTGTTTAAAAGTGTGTTTGATTTAAAATAAAGGCGATAAAATTTTTGATCTTCTAAGTTAAGTGGTGCTAAGATGATTTTGCATAACTCTCTCTTTTCTAAAAAAAGAGAAAAACAATCATAATAATAAGAAACACCTAGAGTCATGTGTTCACACGTAAGTGTGTGCACTCACCATGCTTTATACCCTTCTCACATAAGCCTAAAAGACAATGCATGATCGATATATCCAGCATTAGTATATCTGAGTTAGGTGTCTGTAAATAAAATTAAAATAATAAAAATAAACACCTAGAGTCATGTGTTCATACGCAAGTGTGTACACTCGCCACGCTCTGTACTCTTCTTACGTAAGCCCAAAAGGCAGTGCATGATCGGTATATCTGGCCTCAGTATATCTGAGTTACGTGTGTAAACAATAATAATGTTAATATTTTTCAAAATAGAGAGAGCTAGCAATTGAAACTCAAGCACTATCTTCACTTAATTGATTTGACTTGTTATTCAAAAGAAATAACAATGCCACTTTGCAAAACTTAGATAATCAACTAGAGGATTCATTTCATAGTTGCACTATGTTATCAACCAAAAATACTAGCCAAACTAGAGTCCAATTATGATGATAACTTAATTTTTGTTGGAAGTTTTGATGAGTAAAAAGACTAAAATTTATTGATAATAACCAAAATTATATCTAACTTACTCGTATCAATTTAAAAGTAAATTCTTCATTTGTAAATATTTTCAAAAACTTGCATCATGTAGTCGCATTAGAATTTTCACATCGCATTTGAATTTTATGGGTAGTATTCATTGAAAACCCTAACTAGACAACTCTCGTCCTACTAGGGACACCTAGAGGTTTAACGGCTCGTTGCATATGCTCAATGCAATCATGTTTCCTATGAAAACGAATTTATCTTAGTTTTAGCTTATTCGAGGACGAATAAAAAGATAAGTGTAGGGGTATTGATGTACATGTAAATCGTATATTATACTCTCATATTTAATCTTCTTTTGTTAAAATAAATGCATATTAGGATGATTTTACATGTCTAAACCAAAAATACAAAGGGATTTTCAAATCATCATTCATAAGTTAACATCCGGGAAAAATGGTAATTTTTACGTAAGAAGAACATTTACTTGCACATTTTTATTTTGTTTTATAGGAGTTTTTGACTCAAAACGGAAGAGGCTTATGCATGCATATACATAGGAAATCAAAAGAATGAGAAGAGGATGGAAATAATGCAACATGGAGGAGCCCACATGCCCACTTACTTATTAACCACAATTAAAAGAAAATGCACATGTTAGTGGAGATTAGAGGCAAAAGCACATGTTAGTGGGGATTAATTAATTCCTTAATGATTACTTGGAGGCTACACAAACTAAAGGTTATTTTGGGTAGCTCCCTAAAAATGGAATTACAGTTATAGGCATGTATAAATACCCCTTTATGTTTCATGTAATGTTCTTCTTCTTATGCATGGTTGTAGCACAAAATCAATGTTAAAAAAATGTCTCTTTAATGGCTTCTTAGCCTTGTTATTTTTTTAAATGCAACTTTCTTTTATGCTCTTTTACTTTATGTTATTTATACTCTTTTTTAATTCATGCAATTAGTTTAGATTTATTTTATGCAAGTAGTTAGTTCTGTTTTCTTTTAATTAGCTCTTATTTTCCTTGCTTTTTATGCTTAAATAATTTATGTTGACATGAATTCAATTTTGATAAGCTAAACCCCTTCAATTTAGAGGTAGTGAATCTCTCATGAATCATACTAAATAAACATAGAATGGTCTCATTTGTAGTCTCTTTTTTGGTGCTTAATGGAAATAAATAATGATGGTAGTTTATGTGTTTTAGTGAATTTGATAGCCTATGTTGACAACTCAAATAGGCTATGCTTAATCTAATATAAAAATAAACTATTTGATAATTTGCCTAAGTGATTTTGATCATGAAATTAGAAGTAGAATCAATATTTTATGTTCTATATTATTAATCTCAAAATAGTAAATAGATCGTGCTTAAAGTAGATTTTATTTTTAATTACATGTTCATTTTCATGAGATTTTCGAAGTGGGTTTGAACGGTGTATTATAGTTTGATGGTTTAAGTTGTGCTAATTAATAGCACAAATAGGCCATGCTTATAATAAACACATCAATCATTTCTACTTAAAATTAAAAATTAGAGATTATAGATTAATTTTGTATTGATAGAATGATTGGAAGTGGATTTACCTCTAAATTGCTCCTTAATCTCATAGTTTTATTCCCTTTTTTATTTTAGCTTTTACTCTCATTTTTCTAAATATTCTTTAGTTAAAAGTGCTCTTAATATTTGGGCTAATTTGATTGAGTAATCTTAGAATGAAATACTCTAATATGAGTTAGTAAAAATTTGTAAATATAATGAAATAAAATACTTATATTTAAATATCCTTTTAAACTTTTAAAGTCCAAAATCAAGGCTAAACGTAGCACATTTGCACAAGTGAAATTTTGGCCACTTTTAGAGATGTTACTTGATTTTTTACTATCCAAGAATTTAATAGCAACAAACATACATAATAAACATTATAAATATGGTAAGAAACCCCTAAGGATCTCTCTATAAAGTTCCATAGCAATTGCCAAAGTCAAGGCAATTCATAACCATAGCTGTAGCGACTATCGCTACAAGTGCACTTCCAAATCCGAGTCTGATCTAAACCGAAGTCCATCTATAACCTATGTGCTTTGTTCAAGGTCTAGTCATATGTCATATAAGTCTATTCAAGTCAATTCCAAGTCCGTTCAAGTCCATATACATGGATCACATATGTCACTTACTTTTAAAGTAAGAACCCAAACCAATGTTTTAGCATAAATTAACAACAATTCAAACAACTTAAACGCAATAAAACACAAACATATGTATGTAATATTTTCCATTAAAAATAAGGTTTTAACTCATCTTTAATCCAACAAACAACCAAGATCCAAGCACCCAAGTCAAACCCTATCCTCGCAACCACCTTCTTCCTCCTCCTCGCCTTGCACTTGCTCTTTTGTCTCCATTTCCCCTTCATTGCTCACGGCCATTCCATGTTGGGTGTATGTGGCTTTGCTTCTTCAACTTTTGGCATGGTGGAAGGTGCTCTAATATTGTAATAAGTCTTGTGGCAAAGTTTGAAGTGGTTAGGAGTTGATCTGTAACTATTTCATTTAGAACAAAAGAGAGGAAGAAGATGAAGCCTTTAAATAAGCTTGGTTTTCATTTGTAATTTTGTGATTTATTCATGCCCCTCCTTTTATTGGATGAAAATAGTGCTCTTTAAGCTTGCATTCTCCCCTTTTATGCCATGGAAGCCTTACCTCCCATCACTTCTCCTTTAAGTCACTTTTCCTTTATGCTAATTACTCTTATACCATTCTCATGATAATATCTCTTATCCATTAGAATATTCTAAAACCTTCCAAGCTTTTTGAAGAGGTGTGTGTGTTAATTAGTTACTAATATGTTCATTTGATCATTAGACAAGTGCACAAGAGTTCGAACAACTTCTATCGATCGAAAAGCTATTTATCAATAAACTGATTTTCGGTCATATTATCTATTTCTCTACATAGAATTTTTTTTTAAACATTTTTCCAAAACAAGTTTACCATCATTAGTTATGATTTAAAAGGGGGTTAACAAGCTTATTAAATCACCATAATAACATTTAATCCAAGATTTAAATAATTCAGATATTTAAATAAGAAGTGTCCAAAATTCCAAGTCATTACAGAGTCACTTCAATTCTTTCTTCTTTTGAGCATCTTAGGCTAGGCAGTTAGGGGCTTATTCTTCATTTGTCAATCACTGTGTCAAGAAGTCTTAGCAAATAGTAATTGTCTCATGTCTCTTTTTTCTCATGCATAGATTTTATATTTTTTAGTGTAACGACCCGTTATTTTGGACCATTCAAATCGACAATAATCCACACATGTCTGACTTGAATAATTCAAAATATCAGATTGTTAATTTAAAATTTGGCAAAACTCAGCATATGCAGTAAATAAATCAATCACAGAATCACAGACACAGAGTAATACAATAATACGCAGCAGAATAGATAAAATAGTAGTTCATGAAGCTACTATATAAACATCAGAGTTAGAAATAAAATACAACAGAATATCTCAAATGCAGTGAAGTCTTCAGTACAACAGATGACTTCTCTGAACAAATCAACTAGAAGAGCTGAAAGCTGAGGCGATAGTTGGATCTCCAAAGGAAGCTCCAAACTCCAAAGGTGAGTCTCAAAAGATGTATCACTCGGTCTGACCCGAGCGTAAAGCAAAACACAAAACACTCGAGTCAGGATTAACATTCTTATACTAATAAATCCAACTCAAGTGAAATATCAACTAAAATACAAGTAACTTAAAGGATGTTTGGGATAACCATCCTCTAATGATCCGTGGAACTATCTACAATGTAGAGATATACACTATAACACCGTGGTCATTTAAATTAAATTTATACTTCAAAACCCAAATATCATTTCATTTCAAATATATCTATTTTATAATTAGTATATATATATATATATGTTAAATAATTTATAAAGTAAAGTATTTATAATTTCCTCAAGTCTCACAAATCGATTCATATTAACTCAAATTCCAAATTCAAATTTATTCAAAGCTCAATTCATCAATTCAATTCAGTTCTAAATATACCATTTAAATTTTCAATATATTTCAAAGCTTTAATATTCAACATTTCAAAGTTAAATTTAACGGTTTCATATTGCACTTGTTTTAACTTTATTATTATTTGATCAGGGAATATTCACTTAATAAATTCAATATCATTTAACTAGCCTTAAATTTCATTTTTACTAAATATTTCCTTAAATTTATTTAAACAAGAAATATTCATTAAATTATTTAAATCAAACTCAAGTTATAAATCATATCTTAAATTCCAATTTCAATAAGCTTTATATTGGTTTAATTAAATAAATTCTTTACTAAATTCAAATTATCATCCCCACCTTAACTTATTCAAATTTTACCAAAATCTATTTTGAAATATAAATTTTATACCTAACATATTATATGTATTAAATCCATCTTAATTAAATTAAATATCATTATTAAATCTATATATATCATTACCATTTATATATAAAATTTTAAGAATCAACATTTGTTAAAACCATATATTTCTTTCCAAAACCATAGAATTCAATTTCAAAATATTTATATATATATGGACCAACGGTGTTTGTATATATATTTATCATATGGTTAAGTGATACGGATATTTATCATTTCAATCCGAAATTTAAATATATGCGGGTAGATATCATTTCGACCCGTAATCCCAATTTCAATTCAAATGAAAATCGCTTGGGTTTATCATTTCAACCCATAACGATTTTCTCCTATTCTAAAGTCCGTTCGGGTATGTATCATTTCAACCCATAGTGAATTCTATACTAACAGGGAACTTGCAGAGTGGTAACATGTAATATAAAATATAACAACAGGCATATATCATCAATATAAATAACAAATACTGGTGTCAGATGTCATAGGTGAACATATACAGATAATAGTAATAACAGGCATATAAATACTAGATACTGGTGTCAGATGTCACAGGTGAACATATACAAATAATAGCATATATAAAAATTTAAGTAACTACAGCATCATATTTCAATTGTCGTTTCAATTGAAATCAAATTTAATAAATGCAAGAATGTTAATCGTGAGTGATTGCTCACCTTTCGAGGATAGAGGAGTTTGATACACAACAAGCTTCGATTTGGATCACGTTCAAGACAATCGAACAAATCCAAACCACTACGAATTTTTTTTTGAAAAGCATATATAAATACCCTACTTTATTATTATTATTATTATTATAATAATATTACATGCATATATATAAAACTAGAAGTCAACACGCATAGGATACTACTATATATGTAATACCCCTTAAGATCGAGTGTTCGTATTAAACCCCGGACAGTCAAATATTTTATATACTTCTTTTCTAAGTATGTATAGTATTTGAAACCAATAACAAAATCAATATGACTTTAAAACACATACATTTGGAAATCAAAATCTATAGATATTTTTGAAATCAAATAATCACCATACATAAAATCTATAGTATTCGTACTATAACCTTTAAAGGTAACAGCACATAATACCAACATAACTGTTTAATAAACAAAATATATTGCTGTTTACAGTATTATATATAACATGGTCATAACAGAGAAATACTGAAAACTGCAAAATATACAAGATATGTAAAAAAACAGGTTGTTTTTAAATCTATTTAAAATATTAATGTAAATAAGTAGCCTGGGAAAATAGATTCTTTGATACACCTCTGTTTATAAATCATCCAACCATATATATAAGTACTAGTTGTATAAATCTATATATACTACAAAACAATACTTGTAAACAAACGTATGAAATCAGTTTACACAAATCAATTTTTCATAAACCAATATACCTTCCAAATCAGAGAAGCAAGATTTACTATTTATACTTGTTAAAAACATAAATACATCTTACAGCCTATAAAATAACGTATAATATAAGTAATTGACTCGTAGACATATTACAATATATAAACTAACAGACCACAACTTATATAAATATTATGTTAATCCGCCTTTTGGCAAGGCCGCGGACAGACGGGTTTAACCTAATCAACTGCATGTTCGTCGAGGCTAGAGTACGATGGATTCAGTTGATTGGATGGATAGATGACGCAACATGCTTGGAAGATGGAAATATGGTTGGATAAAGGTTAATCAATGGTTCGGCTTGATGGAGGTTCGGCATTGGGATCGTTCGGCATAGAGGAATGTTCGGCACTGGACGAGCGTTCGGCATAGAGAGATCGTCGTTCGACATAGAGGGATCGTTCGGCACTGAACGAGTGCTCGGCATTAGAAGGATCGTTCGGCATAGAGGAATGTTCGGCACTGGACGAGCGTTCGGCATAGAGAGATCGTCGTTCGACATAGAGGGATCGTTCGGCACTGAATGAGTGCTCGGCATTAGAAGGATCGTTCGGCATAGAGGAATGTTCGGCACTGGACGAGCGTTCGGCATAGAGAGATCGTCGTTCGGCATTGGATGGAGCGCTCGGCATTAACCAACGTTCGGCATCTGGAGACGTTCGGCATTGGATGGATCGTTCGGCATCAAGGAGCGTTCGGCATTGGATGGGTCGTTCGGCATACCTCACCTCGCTCGGCATTGCACCTCGCACCTCGATACCTCTATACCTCGCACCTCCATACCTCGCACCTCCATATCTTGGTACCTCGCACCTCCATACCTCGGTACCTCGCACCTCCCTACCTCGGTACCTCGCACCTCCCAACGTTCGGCATGAGGAGATCGTTCGGCATTCACACCGTGGTCTGCATTCAGCGTTCGGCATCTATGGTTCGGCATATGGAGACCACTCCATTTGGGCTGAGGTACTCGGCTACCAGGCCCACCAGGGAAGTCCAACCCATCTTTGCCTATAAATAGAGAGGCAGGGGCACAGTAAAAGGGGATCTTCTTTCTGCTCTCTTACTTTCTCTTTTCTAAGGCTAAGGCAACTCTGCCATTTTGTAACTGTAATCGATTATTACAGCAATAAAAAGCAAACTTCTGGAGTGGACGTAGGCTGGAGTTAGCCGAACCACTATAAAATCTGTTGTTCTTTACTGCTTTCATTTCAGTTTTAACTGTTCTTCACATTATTACTCTCTACATACATTCTATCTCTGAGCTGTGATTGGTATTTGGTGCTTTCATCTGGATTTGGGGGTTAGTGACCAATTTTGGCGCTAACATATTATATATGTATGTAGAATTTGTATGGGTACATAGTTAAATATATATATATATACTATATACGATTTGTTCCCTATGTGTATGCTAAAATGCTAACTTCCTACATGCTTGCAGCTTAGCATAACCAAATTTTTTGTCCATAAACTTTTATATTGTATACAAAATAAAATATATGTATACAGTCTACTATATAACTAAATGCATGTACAATACAAAATAAAACTCTGACACAAATATACAAATGTAGGTATAGACAAAGCAGACATAACAATATCAAAATATATGTATATATATATAATAAAATTTCAATATCTACATAGAAATAAAATATTAATATATGTGATATACAATATGCATAGCATACCATAGAAAAAGGAGAACTGCACTGGCCAAAGAGAAGCAATGCACGGCGAGCACATGGGAAGGGAAGTTCGAGTGGATGAGTTTTTTTTTTGGTGGAGGATGAGGCACGGCTGGATGGGTATTTGGTTTCAACAGCTGCTGGCCAGGGTGGCTCCGGTGCCTCGGCGCAGTGGTGGTCGGTGGAGATAAGGGCAGGTTTGAGAAGCTCGGGTTGTAGGGCCAGGTCGTGGATATCGGCTGTGAGATGTGGTGGCTACGGCAGGGCATAGCTATGGGCGGTGTCGCGTGCTGGGTCGGTGATTCACGGTAGTGGCCAGAGGAAGTGGTTCGAACTGCTGTTGTGGCCGTGACTTGCGTTTGGGGAAATGGGAAAAGGGAGGTGGCTGAGCAAAATGTCATCAGGTTGTTTCTTTGTTTGTTTCAAATATATGGATATATAATTTTTTAGAGTAGGCGATGGATCTGTAGAGAAGAAGGTTAGTTTGAGATGGGAAAGAAAGACGATGGGATACGAACTGGGTTGCAGGCAAAAATAAATGGAATGCAATGGAAAAGCGGATGAAGTTACAAAGGTTTAAAGTGAACGGTTGCCCAATAAATAAAACGTATACAAACGTTTTATTTCTTTTCGAACCGTTATGGGATGGGTTTGAGTTGAATAATAAAAGCAAATTATTATTGCTTGAGCATCACGTTTCAAATTTTGAAACGTAAAGTAAAATATAAAGTTAAGATTTTGGTACCGTTACACGAAGAGTTTATTGTTTCCATCGTGTACCGGACCTCAAAATGCAGAGTTGAATATACCGTGGAGATCAGTACGACGAGATGATCAAAACGGTATACAGATATTGGTGGTACGATCATCCGATCAAAAGTCGATAATCGGTACCGAAAATACTGCTATTTTGAACGGAAAAATCCAAATGGAGCTAGAAACGTCCAAATTTCGCGAAACGAATTTCACAGTCTGATTCAGAATGCTCTGAATAAATTTTCTCCTGTTGACATATTTTGGTTTCGGAAAACTTTTAAATTCACTGTTATTAACCGGTTTGATTTGAAATAAAATTTCACAGGAAAATAAACTTTAATATTATCAGATGAAAATTTACCAGTTGCTATATTAAAATAGACGTATTCCAAATAGTAAATTTTTATTTTCAAATTTTATTGTTTAAAATTTCACAAATTTCCAGTTAAATATACTTTTAAAACCATTAAATTTTTCGGGTCGTTACACTCTCCCCCACTCAAAACTTTTCGTCCCCGAAAAGGCTGGTGGTAAGAGAATAGAACAACCAGAAATAAAAGTAGATTGAAAGTCAAGATTTAAACAATTAATTTGAACTATATAAATTTTACTTAAATTTGAAAACTTCGTTTGCAATTCAATTATCTTATATACTTTAAAACCTTTCAAAAATCCATTTGTAAAATTTCTTGCTTCCTTTATAAATACCATTTATATGTTTAAATGACACTTTTATAAATATATGAAAACCATTTGAAAACAATTATTTACATTATTACTTATATTTACAAAGAAGCTATTTGAAAACATTAAATCCATAGTTCATAATTTATAAAAAATTTATCTCAAGATACTTTTCAAATATTATTAATAATCAATAATCATTTACTTTAAATCTATTTTATTTAATTATTAACCTCAAAAATATTTATAACACTAAAATTTCTATTAAACCATGTAGTCTATAATTAAACAATATTTTAAAGAATATAGTCAACAAGGAAAAGAAGGAGGATTTGGAAAACAGAATATAAGTGAATAAATAAAGCTGAGCAGATAAGGTAGATTCAAAAGAATAGAATCGGGCACGAATAATTAATTTAAACCATTAGAATTTCAATTTCAAATATTGATACAAAATTTCTTTGTTGGAAATACTTTTATAATAAAATACCTTTATATCGAAACAAATTTTCCTTTCGAAAATACTTTTATAACTCGATGTTTCAACAAGTTTATCCTTGTTCCTGTAGACTCTGGTAGTGCGTTGATCAGGCGCAAAACTAGAATTCTCCAGGTACTTAGTAGACCTATTTCAACACCCAGTGAAAATACTGGAAAACTTTTAAAAACAGATATGGAAAGTACAATCCAAACAAAAAAACAAACAAATCATGGATCGCAGATACACAATGGTTACGCCTGGGTCCCCCAGGAAACATCCGTACCTTTTAAGCATTCACTGCCTTGCGAATTTCGCCATGCAACAAAACTGTGGACCGCAGGATACATAACAATGGTTACGCCTGGATCCCCCAGGAAACATCCATACCCCTTAAGCAATCTCTGCCTTGCGGATTACGCCACTAACACGACCATAGATCGCAGATACACAATGGTTACGCCTGGATCCCCTAGGAAACATCCGTACCTTTTAAGCATTCACTGCCTTGCGAATTACGCTATGCAGTCGAGTTCGTAAGACCATGGGTAACGCCATGGAATTCGAAGGACACTCGAGTATCATATTCGGAAAACCAAAAATCGGAGAGAATAATATCGATAGAATGAATCCAAGATGTGGCCACAAATCGGATATCAAGCAGAAGGCACTTTCCATATCTTTACTTCGAAAATATGTATCATATAGTACCTTTTCAAATCACTTTCAAATATCGTACTTATATAAAATCCATTATATATAAGATTTAATTTTCAAATCAAATACTTTCCAAAATCAATAGTATGTCAAACCATACCTATATAGACTTCAATTATATCAGATTTCACTTTCAAATTGAGTACCTTTTCAAATTTATAGTTTTCGAATCAATTTCATACTCATACAAATCAATTTTATATAAGTTCGACAACTCCCAAATCAAGTGTTTAGTAACATAAGGTTCTCAAATTTAAATTTGTTTCAATATCAGTTCAATTTCAAAATCATATACAATTTCACCAAATTATTTCTTCTCAAATTAATTATCTTTAGTTTCTAAGTTTCAAGAATAATAGATTTAGAAAATAAATCCAAATTTCCAAATCAATAATTTAAGTCAACCAATTCATTTCCAACATCAAATGTTTTCAAAATCATCTTATACTTACGTAAGGTCCATCTTATATAAGGATCAAATTTTTCAAAATAAATTTCGCTGTATGAAGAGCCATATGGGATTGAATATCTTTGCTTTTATGGGTTATATATCCTTGTAATTTTAAATTGGAAATTTTCTTTTAGTAAGCAAAGATATTCTAACCCGACAGCTTTCAATTTCAGCGTCAGAATATATCAATGATATTAGAATATAAGATGTACATACGTCATCATTTCGCAAAAATCACATTTGATCGCTCGCTCGATCACACAAGTTCGCTTTCGAACTAGTATTGTCCATTCGACTTCCCTAATGCGGATTTCGATATGGTTTCTTGACTAGAGTCCATCAGTCTCCTTGCATAGCCATATACTATGATAGAGAATTCTAGAATCGAGCCCAAAATCCATATCAAATATTCACCATCAAGAATCGAATGAAAAATCCCTAACACGAAATGGTGTAATTCACCTCGAACTTGTGTACTCAAACTGGGATCAAATTAATTATGCAAATAAAACAGCATACGTACAACTTATATATTTATTCCAACTTGTTAAATATATAGTTTCATAAAGATGTTACTAAGTTAAAACATTTAAACTAAATTTTATTCAAAATATTTTGAAGACCAAATTCTTTTCAAAGTATTTCAAATCTAAATTTCATATAAAAAAAAATTCAAAATAGCCTTATTCATTTACTTAACAAAACAGTTTCAGCTTATTTAAATCATATTACTACATATTTTAAACATACATACCAAACTTATATACTTTATACTTTTCGAAATTTCTTAGCTTTGAAAAGTTAACCTTGATTTGGAAGTGCTCGAACCTTCAAAATAGTTGAAGAAATCATTTTCAAATTCAGGAGTTGGAAATCAACAAATAAGTAAATCAATTTCAAAAGATAGGTTATATCAAATCCGAAACTCGAGGACTGAACATCGGCTTACTTCAAATCATTTCAAATATATATATATACATATATCTTTCGAATATCAAATCTTACTTCGGAATTTGACATCAAAATGGTTTCACAAAATCACTCGCATAGCAAAGCTACTGAAGTGGCCTATCCCTCCCTCTGAAACTCGAAAATCAATGTCGATGATGCGTGCACTCATCACCGAAATTATTTTCCAGCGACATAAGTGAGTTCTGGACTTCTATTTTCTCAAACTTCTTTTGAAATTTCTTTGAAACTCATTAAAATCATTTGAAACATTTCTTATTCGGAAAATATTTTTAAATCATATTATTATTATATATTTCAAAATCTTAAAACCAATTCCAAAATACCGGAGTTTAATTCTCAAATTTCAAATTTAAAATCCTTCAGTTATAAATAAATTTCTTATATAGTTTTTTTCAAAATTACAAATCCTTTCGAAACCTCAAATTCTTATTTTTAAAGGGTTTATAATCTTTATCGAAAACATTTCACTTTTATATATAGAATATAATAATTTCGATATATAAAACAATTTCTAAAATATAAACAAGCATGATTTTTCAAAGGATGGTTCAAGAATGGATTTCAAAACAAAGATAGAAATTCAACTTAGAGGGACTCTAATCAAATAGGATTCTGATTCGAAGATAGGCTCGAACGAAGATGAGATAATTAATTACAAAACAGTAGATGGATACACTTATATAAATCGCGGGCGACCTTAACCGGGTCAACCGTAACTTCAGGAATATAATTGATGCGGAAATCTAAGGCAAATCGACATTCGATTGCCAGAGATAGAATTCGGCATAATAAGAGATGGCAACATCAAAACCGTGGGATATATAACTCTCCGGTGAATCAATGCCAATTGTAAAGGAGTTTCACCCCTTTACAATCATTCGAAGATTGGCGGGATCGCCTATTCTTATAAAGACCATTCGAAGTGGAGTTATAGGATACTCCAGAATCAGAAGAATACAAATAGGGAGAGACAAGAATGAATTTTGGAACCGCAAGGAACGTTCCAAAGTACAAAGAAAATCGAGTCAAAAGGAAGAGATTCAAACTTGAACGAAAGTGATTCTGTAAATAAATTTACTAAATATGCTAAGTTTTGCCTAGAGCCAAAGCTCTGATACCAACTGTAACGACCCGTTATTTTGGACCATTCAAATCGACAATAATCCACACATGTCTGACTTGAATAATTCAAAATATCAGATTGTTAATTTAAATTTGGCAAAACTCAACATATGCAGTAAATAAATCAATCACAGAATCACAGACACAGAGTAATACAATAATACGCAGCGGAATAGATAAAATAGTAGTTCATGAAGCTACTATATAAACATCAGAGTTAGAAATAAAATACAACAGAATATCTCAAATGCAGTGAAGTCTTCAGTACAACAGATGACTTCTCTGAACAAATCAACTAGAAGAGCTGAAAGCTGAGGCGATAGTTGGATCTCCAAAGGAAGCTCCAAACTCCAAAGGTGAGTCTCAAATGCTGTATCACTCGGTCTGACCCGAGCGTAAAGCAAAACACAAAACACTCGAGTCAGGATTAACATTCTTTTACTAATAAATCCAACTCAAGTGAAATATCAACTGAAATACAAGTAACTTAAAGGATGTTTGGGATAACCATCCTCTAAGGATCCGTGGAACTATCTACAATGTAGAGATATACACTATAACACCGTGGTCATTTAAATTAAATTTATACTTCAAAACCCAAATATCATTTCATTTCAAATATATCTATTTTACAATTAGTATATATATAGGTTAAATAATTTATAAAGTAAAGTATTTATAATTTCCTCAAGTCTCACAAATCGATTCATATTAACTCAAATTCCAAATTCAAATTTATTCAAAGCTCAATTCATCAATTCAATTCAGTTCTAAATATACCATTTAAATTTTCAATATATTTCAAAGCTTTAATATTCAACATTTCAAAGTTAAATTTAACAGTTTCATATTGCACTTGTTTTAACTTTATTATTATTTGATCAGGGAATATTCACTTAATAAATTCAATATCATTTAACTAGCCTTAAATTTCATTTTTACTAAATATTTCCTTAAATTTATTTAAACAAGAAATATTCATTAAATTATTTAAATCAAACTCAAGTTATAAATCATATCTTAAATTCCAATTTCAATAAGCTTTATATTGGTTTAATTAAATAAAATTCTTTACTAAATTCAAATTATCATCCCCACCTTAACTTATCCAAATTTTACCAAAATCTATTTTGAAATATAAATTTTATACCTAACATATTATATGTATTAAATCCATCTTAATTAAATTAAATATCATTATTAAATCTATATATATCATTACCATTTATATATAAAATTTTAAGAATCAACATTTGTTAAAACCATATATTTCTTTCCAAAACCATAGAATTCAATTTCAAAATATTTATATATATATGGACCAACGGTGTTTGTATATATATTTATCATATGGTTAAGTGATACGGATATTTATCATTTCAATCCGAAATTTAAATATATACGGGTAGATATCATTTCGACCCGTAATCCCAATTTCAATTCAAATGAAAATCGCTTGGGTTTATCATTTCAACCCATAACGATTTTCTCCTATTCTAAAGTCCGTTCGGGTATGTATCATTTCAACCCATAGTGAATTCTATACTAACAGGGAACTTGCAGAGTGGTAACAGGTAATATAAAATATAACAACAGGCATATATCATCAATATAAATAACAGATACTGGTGTCAGATGTCATAGGTGAACATATACAGATAATAGTAATAACAGGCATATAAATACTAGATACTGGTGTCAGATGTCACAGGTGAACATATACAGATAATAGCATATATAAAAATTTAAGTAACTACAGCATCATATTTCAATTGTCGTTTCAATTGAAATCAAATTTAATAAATACAAGAATGTTAATCGTGAGTGATTGCTCACCTTTCGAGGCTAGAGGAGTTTGATACACAACAAGCTTCGATTTGGATCACGTTCAAGACAATCGAACAAATCCAAACCACTACGATTTTTTTTTTGAAAAGCATATATAAATACCCTACTTTATTATTATTATTATTATTATTATAATATTACATGCATATATATAAAACTAGAAGTCAACACGCATAGGATACTACTATTTATGTAATACCCCTTAAGATCGAGTGTTCGTATTAAACCCTGGACAGTCAAATATTTTATATACTTCTTTTCTAAGTATGTACAGTATTTGAAACCAATAACAAAATCAATATGACTTTAAAACACATACATTTGGAAATCAAAATCTATAGATATTTTTGAAATCAAATCATCACCATACATAAAATCTATAGTATTCGTACTATAACCTTTAAAGGTAACAGCACATAATACCAACATAACTGTTTAATAAACAAAATATATTGTTGTTTACAGTATTATATATAACATGGTCATAACAGAGAAATACTGAAAACTGCAAAATATACAAGATATGTAAAAAAACAGGTTGTTTTTAAATCTATTTAAAATATTAACGTAAATAAGTAGCCTGGGAAAATAGATTCTTTGATACACCTCTGTTTATAAATCATCCAACCATATATATAAGTACTAGTTGTAAAAATCTATATATACCACAAAACAATACTTGTAAACAAACGTATGAAATCAGTTTACACAAATCAATTTTTCATAAACCAATATACCTTCCAAATCATAGAAGCAAGATTTACTATTTATACTTGTTAAAAACATAAATACATCTTACAGCCTATAAAATAATGTATAATATATGTAATTGACTCATAGACATATTACAATATATAAACTAACAGACCACAACTTATATAAATATTATATATGTATGTAGAATTTGTATGGGTACATAGTTAAATATATATATATATACTATATACGATTTGTTCCCTATGTGTATGCTAAAATGCTAACTTCCTACATGCTTGCAGCTTAGCATAACCAAATTTTTTGTCCATAAACTTTTATATTGTATACAAAATAAAATATATGTATACAGTCTACTATATAACTAAATGCATGTACAATACAAAATAAAACTCTGACACAAATATACGAATGTAGGTATAGACAAAGCAGACATAACAATATCAAAATATATGTATATATATATAATAAAATTTCAATATCTACATAGAAATAAAATATTAATATATGTGATATACAATATGCATAGCATACCATAGAAAAAGGAGAACTGCACTGGCCAAAGAGAAGCAATGCACGGCGAGCACATGGGAAGGGAAGTTCGAGTGGATGAGTATTTTTTTTTGGTGGAGGATGAGGCACGGCTGAATGGGTATTTGGTTTCAACAGCTGCTGGCCAGGGTGGCTCCGGTGCCTCGGCGCAGTGGTGGTCGGCGGAGATAAGGGCGGGTTTGAGAAGCTCGGGTTGTAGGGCCAGGTCGTGGATATCGGCTGTGAGATGTGGTGGCTACGGCAGGGCATAGCTATGGGCGGTGTCGCGTGCTGGGTCGGTGATTCACGGTAGTGGCCAGAGGAAGTGGTTCGAACTGCTGTTGTGGCCGTGACTTGCGTTTGGGGAAATGGGAAAAGGGAGGTGGCTGAGCAAAATGTCATCAGGTTGTTTCTTTGTTTGTTTCAAATATATGGATATATAATTTTTTAGAGTAGGCGATGGATCTGTAGAGAAGAAGGTTAGTTTGAGATGAGAAAGAAAGACGATGGGATACGAACTGGGTTGTAGGGAAAAATAAATGGAATGCAATGGAAAAGCGGATGAAGTTACAAAGGTTTAAAGTGAACGGTTGCCCAATAAATAAAACGTATACAAACGTTTTATTTCTTTTCGAACCGTTATGGGATGGGTTTGAGTTGAATAATAAAAGCAAATTATTATTGCTTGAGCATCACGTTTCAAATTTTGAAACGTAAAGTAAAATATAAAGTTAAGATTTTGGTACCGTTACACGAAGAGTTTATTGTTTCCATCGTGTACCGGACCTCAAAATGCAGAGTTGAATATACCGTGGAGATCAGTACGACGAGATGATCAAAACGGTATACAGATATTGGTGGTACGATCATCCGATCAAAAGTCGATAATCGGTACCGAAAATACTGCTATTTTGAACGGAAAAATCCAAATGGAGCTAGAAACGTCCAAATTTCACGAAACGAATTTCACAGTCTGATTCAGAATGCTCTGAATAAATTTTCTCCTGTTGACATATTTTGGTTTCGGAAAACTTTTAAATTCACTGTTATTAACCGGTTTGATTTGAAATAAAATTTCACAGGAAAATAAACTTTAATATTATCAGATGAAAATTTACCAGTTGCTATATTAAAATAGACGTATTCCAAATAGTAAATTTTTATTTTCAAATTTTATTGTTTAAAATTTCACAAATTTCCAGTTAAATATACTTTTAAAACCATTAAATTTTTCGGGTCGTTGCATTTAGCATTAGAGTTAAAAATTGAGATACCAATAAGGAAAGGATAGGAAAATAAACAAAGAAGGTTCAGACTTGCACACAATAAGAGACGTGAATGCTAACAATACATTTAAATCAGAAATTAAGAATGAATTGAAGTTGGATCATACAATTTATCGGTTGCAATGAATATAGTAGTATGTGCAGGATATTCAATCAAAGGTTACGTAATTTGTATAGTCTATAGAATCAGAGACCAACGCAATTTTTGCCTTTTTCGCAAAAATTATTTCATCCCATAGACCTCTGATCATATAATTAGTCTGTATCCTTTAGAATAGAGTTATACAAAGTACATTAGTGCAATTGAACTTCTACTCAACTACTTACACAAATAGTGCATGGTAATTAATGCATTAATGTTTTCCTTTTCTGAGTAGAAATAATTTTTCGAACATATGAATATTTACTTTCATGTCATCTCAGCAAGTTTTATCAAAATGTAACATTGGCTTGTGATCCATGGACTTTACTATTTCTTTCTTGGTATGGCAACTGGGATTTATAGACAAATTCTTCAAAAGTAATTATGTCTAGAAGGTATCTTCTCCAGACCACACTTTAAATTTTTTATTACCTATCACAAACTATACTTGTATCCCAACAAGGTCATCAAAATATTTTTATTTGTTTGTTATCTACATGTCATAAAAGTGTACTTATATTCTTATAGGGTTCTCAAAATCTTTACTGTTGTGAAATAAAAATGGTACTAAACAGTTATTGAAGTAAAAAATGATAAAAAAAATTAACACCATCAATAGAAATAACATCTAGAAGATGATAGGAACTTACCAACATAAATCGTAGAAGTAAATCGAATTGCTAAGGACATATGCACCTTTTACATCTATTGTAATTGAAACGTAGATATAAAAGCACCTAAATAAGAATTGATCAAAATTTTAATTGGAACTTGAAAACTATTAACTAAAAATCAAACTACGATCAAAGTCGAAAGCAGTGCAAAGGCAGATCAACTTTATACCCAATGTCGATAGTGGTGCCGTATCGTATGTTGATAGCCAGGCTATCTCTCATGGGTAGCAATTCAAAGGCAGAGCCACTTGATTCTTCGAGATTTGGGTATGGTGGCGATTTGAAAGTCAAGGAATAATGGTGATCTAAGGTTATTGAAAAATGATTTATGTCATAGGTTGAATGTCGAGAAAGAGAAAAAGAAGAGAATGCAAGTGATGATTTATTTCAAAATTTTCTATGAAATGGAAGGGCACAAAGCATAAACATCAAAATTCAAGTTATCTACTGAGTATATAATTCGGTCACTATTATTAGGATGTCTTAGCGATATTTTCCTATCTTGGCAATATATCTTAACATCGTATTTACTTAACCAATCCATACCCAAAATAATCCCAAAGCCTATAAAATCAAACACATGCAAACTGCAGGAAAATATATGACCTAATAATTCAAACTCTAAATGGTCACATCTCAACCCAAGAATTTCATACCATCCTATCAGATTCGCAACCCTTATGGAAGTAACTAGGTATGAGGGTTCTAGATTAAGCTTATCTACCAAACAACGAGATATAAAAGAATTTATGCACTGGTATCAAACAATACTCTAACAGGTATGCCATGAATCAAAAGCGTACCTCCCATCACAGTCTTTCCATTCTCCTTTGTTGTTGGTCTCAAGGTAGCTGGTTCCAAAGTAAACAACTTTCCTTTTTCCACTTTAGAGGGTTCTTTGCATTGGTTCTTATAATGCCCAATTTGACCACAACTGAAGCACTTGATATTCTTCCTTCCAATAACTGTCTTTCCATCCCCTGAACGACATTTGTTCATGAAATGACCTTTCTTATTGCACTTGTAGCAAATAACATTAGTTTTTCCTTTCTTCATAGCTTCACCCTTCCAAGCTCCCATTTTCTAAAAGAACTTTCTTTTTATGACTCTGCCCACTCTTAGTCTCCATTGCTTTATTACCGCTAACTAAACAAGCATCTCTTCATTCCTCAAAGTCGTCTCCACTACCACGCCACATGGATACTGAGATGCGGCAAAGTTGTCCTAGCAAGCTCTGGTCTTAATCCATGGATAAAATTTTCATTTCTCTTAATCACTGTATCCACCAGGGCATACCCATATCTAGATAACTCCACAAATCTTGTTACATACTCCAACATAGTCATGTCTCTTTGCACTAACTCAGCAAACTTCCTTAGCAAGGTTGACTTGGTAATTTCAGACATAAACCTCTCCTCGAACCTCCTTATGAATTCTGCCCAAGCCAAATTCTCCTCTGGCACCCCCAATAGTAACACTGTTCTACCAGTACATTGCAGTTCCTTGCAACTGCTTAGATGTCGATCTCCTCTTTTGCTCATCATTTAGACCTAAATCAGCAAAAATCCTTTCATAATGGAGCAACCAATTCTCTACCTCGGTAGCATCCTCAGTTCCAATGAATGGCTTCCCTCCAAGTCTTGCATAGTCTCTACTCAAAATAGGATAATTATTGACAACTGGAACTTCAGGATTTGCTCCTTTGGCATTCCCACCAACTAATCCAGCTGCAACTCTTGCTTGCATCATGTTGACGAAGAATTGATACAAACTCCCATATCCACCTACGGTGTTCCAGCACACATATTAGCAGCTGTTTGTCAACTCGGATTCCTCCTAGTATTGGGCCTGACATTTTCATTGGTTATGGTGCTTCCTCCACCGAGATTCACTCTTCCGTTTCCTGCCTCCATATCTTACATCCTTAAATCTTCATTCGAATCTTAGTAGGATACAGAAGAATGATCTAAAAGAGAGGGAGAATAGAGATAAGGCATATACTATTATATAGCAAACACAAGTACATTACTATAGCGTTATCGCATATCCCCAATCTTATTCTCTGATTCATTTGGATTATGTTTTCAAAACTCTTCTTAAGTTCAAAATTCTTTTAGTTTTACATAAACCTATGCTCTGATACTAAGGTGTAAAATCTCCCATTTTGAGGCCTAAAACTAACCGCTATAGATGCCACAGTCATCTATAATATTAATTTTCGGTGATAAAATGCGGAAATGTTAATTATATCAGTAACATCAGAAGTGCAAGAATATGAATTTTTCTTAAACGTAATTTCAAAACAACTTTCTCATTCCATTTCAAAGATAAGATTTTATATTCATTACGTAATTCCAAATGATTCCCGGGCTCAGATAAAATATAATCATTACAAATTACTCCAAGAGCGACATATGAAGATGCCCCCTTGGTTGATCAGAGTTTACTACTAGACAGTTATAACATTTGTCATTACGTACATTCCAACAAAATGAAAATTCATCACAACGGATAATATATATATGTAGTTTTCTATATAGCTAGATCTGCCTCCTGCACGTCTTCATAAGCTTTATTCGTCTAACCTAAATAACCTATGAACCTTACTCTCAAACTACTCGATTGAGTATCCAAGAGTTAAAGGGGAAAAACAAAAACTTTGGGTTGGACAAAATGTCCGGTGTGAATAATAATATGCCATCTTGATAAATATATATCTAGTGAGACCATGCCATGGAGCGGAATGGATTATCCCCTCATTAGTGTCCTTAGATTATGTTATTAACAAATCATGCACCTGCACCCACATTGGTTAACATAAAGAATATAAACAAAAATATGCATGCATGCAACATGGGTAATCATGACCAATCTGTCTAAATTAATGGACTATCCACCCCCAACATCATAGTTTTCTCAGGGTGACTATGGCTGACTCGGGCCTACTAGATATATCAAAAGTTCTAGCTTACTGTTAGAGAGAAACTGGACGGTCTGTTCGAAACTTACTATTTCTAGGGTCAAACTGATTATGATGGTTTTGCGGGCTAACCAATAACCTAACTCAACTTTGTATATTCCTTTATGTATGTAAACCAACTTTTAGTCTTACCCATGACAAAGCCCTATGCACTGGAATTTTGGACTTATATCAGTTAGGGGCTAACAGCTGAAGTATAGGGCATGACCCTACACAAGTTCCATCTGATTTTCTAATCTTTGAGTCAATTCATCATATCACAATTTATCTAATGGTGATAAGAATAATAAATCTATAGTAAAATTCTGGGCTAAATACCCTTTTCCACTTCCTTGAAAACAAAACCTTTGTAAATGATTTAACCCTTGAAATCATATTTTAAAAACGGAAAATACATAGCCCATTACTTTAGTTAAAATATTTATGCCAAGATATATGCACTTATAAAATGTTATTGAAGAAGTTCGAAATCACTTAAAGGTTGAAGCACCTCAAAATCATAGGATATAAAGTCAAAACTTAATAAAACTATCTTTTTGATGATACTCGATGTCAATATCGCCACTACGGTCGTCGTTCTTCTTCAATGCCAAAATATATTAAAGAACTTGAGATCTAATAAAACATAAGGCCGATATAAATCTACTTCGTGTAGCATAGCATCGAGTTCTATGAGTTCGCGTAGTATAAAGTTATAAGGCTTAATGTAACGCCCCACTCCAAGACCCTCATTAGCAAAGAGAATCATGGAGGTGATTCTGTCTGCTAATGCGGAGAATAGAGTATAATAGGAGTGACCAAATGTAACTATGCTATAACTATCTACCGAATACGTCGAAAGGTGGAATCTATTTTTTTTTTCAATCAGGTGGTTCGACATATTCGATAAATACTTATAACGAAATTACAAATGGCTAAAGATCTATCAGAACAAAGCATAATAACATAATGAAATAGCATCACAGAACAGTATCACATAACAGCACAGAGTCTCAGAACAATACATCGTCAATACAGATCCAAATATATCATAAGGTGGGTACAAAGCCACCACTCACACAAGTGAGTCAACAATATGTACGTAAGAGACAGAATAATCAGAGTATCAAAATAGTGGACAAATATAAAGAGCTATCTATCAGCAAAGCAGATAATGTCCAAGCGGAAGCACAGAAAGCTAAGTCTAGAGACCTAACCTGAAACAACTTAGTCTGACCCGAGCGAAAAACACTCGGGTCAGGCTAACTAAACAATCGGTTAATAAACTGAGATAAACATGATAGATAATGAGGCGATATATAACATAGTTCTATAGACCACAAACTCTCACATAGAGAAGAAACAAACATCTAAGTAGAGATGTATAGTAAGCCTTGTATCATGGGCATAACATAGTCACAAATGTCAAAACAAAACATCTAAGTAGAGATGTATAATAAGCCTCATATCATCGGCATAACGTAAGCGCAAATGCCAAAACAAAAACATCTAAGTAGAGATGTCAAAAACGATACATCTAAGTAGAGATATATAATAGGCCATCTAAGTAGAGATGCCAAAAACGATACATCTATGTAGAGATGTATAACGGCCATCTAAGTAGAGATGCCAAAAACGATACATCTAAGGGAGACAGTCCGAAGACACTATCCCAAAGGTAATACAAGGAGTGTGTCACGAACTTTTAGCAAGGAACCCGTAAAGTGTTAAAGTGAGTCTCATACCCCACGTTCGCACTAAACGGTTTACTAACCAATCGTAAGCTTCCACACTGAAAACAGTACAAAGTTCACCTCAGGTCATCGGTAAACTAGGCCGAAAGGCCAAAACGATCAATCGAATAGGTCGGGGATTAACCGAAAAGGAAATACACACGGTTTCATAGGCCGGAGTTTTTCCCAACCGTTTAAGCACCTTTCCACATCGCTCGAAGTGCTAAAGTATGAGTGTGGGATTTTATTATAGAAAATAATTACGGAAAACGGATTTATAATTGGTTTGAAATCACTTTAAAACGGCCTTTGAAAACTCTCCTATTATGGAGTGATTAATTTAATAATTAAAAATAATATTATATAATAATTTCGAAAGCCATTTCGGAGCGAAAAATCCTTTTAAAACCTGTTTATAAGGCCCGTGTACGAAATCCAGAGACAAATCTCAAAGAAATCGATAAAACTAGAAAATCACTGAAAATATTCGAAGTGTTGGAAAATAGTCCAAAACTGACGCGAACCCAAGTTCGGAAAATTATTCGGACCAGCAGACTGAATCCGAATGGCATGAAAATTGGTAAGAACGTAGTCCGACATTCCTACTTCAGAATGCAAAAAGAAATACTCGATTCCGACTTGAAACGAAGTAGCAGCGACGCTCCAAAGTCAGACCCGAAAACAGTGAATACACTGTTTCAGGCTGAGATCCGGGTTCCTCTTCGACAGCAATTTCGAAGAGTCAAATGAACTCGGATACTAATCAAACTTTCTAGAGATAGAGTTCGGAACTCCAGCTTTCCAACGAGTCCGAAAACTTTGGATTCCGACCACGGATGTGACCGTGGCAGTGTCACAAAGTTTCAGTTTCAAAACTGGAAACAGGGAGTAAGAAATCGATAAAACCAGAAAATCACTGGAAATATTCCAAGTGTTGGAAAATAATCCAAAACTGACGCGAACCCAAGTTCGGAAAATTATTCGGACCAGCAGACTGAATCCGAATGGCTTGAAAATTGGTAGGAACGTAGTCCGACATTCCTACTTCAGAACGCAAAAAGAATTACTCGATTCCGACTTGAAACGAAGTCACAGCGACGTTCCAAAGTCGGACTCAGAAACATGAAATGCACTGTTTTGCATAGCGATCTGGGTTCAACTCTGACAGGAAATTCGAAGGGTCTAATGAACTCAGATGATGACCAAACTTTCCAAATATGGAGTTCGTAACTCCATCTTTTTAGAAAGTCCAAAATCGTTCAATTCTGACTAGCGGCTCAAAAGTTATGACCAAAATAGTTTCAGTTTCATCCACAGAGCTAATATGTGTATCGCTCTCGGGAAGATAGTAGGAAAATCAATTTTTGACCTAGTTAGCCTCAAAATTATAGAAAACTCACTGAGCAAAAATTGTAGCATATGTTTTAAGCTTTCCGGAACATCCAAAATTATCTAATTCGGATCTAAAACGAGAGAGATACAGGCAAAACAATATCAGATTAAAACTTAAGATAACTTGTTAAAGACAGAATTGGTCTTCTGTCTTTGAACGCATTTCAGGTCATCTAAATGGCAAAATTACAGAAAACTCACTGAACAAAAATTGTAGCATATGTTTTAAGCTTTCCGTAACATCCAATATTATCTAATTCGGATAAAAAACGAGAGAGATACAGGCAAAACAATATCAGATTGAAACTCAGGATAATTTGTTAAAGACAGAATTGGTCTTCTGTCTTTGAACGCATTTCAGGTCATCTAGATGACAAAATTACTGAAAACTCACTGAAGTGAAAGTGTTCCTTATTGAATCTAGTTTGTAGCAAAAAAACCTGACCAAAAACGGATGAGAAATGAAGAAGTTATACCTGATTTCGTTTTAGCTACAATTCCAAAACGAAAATTATAGAAGCATCAAGTAAAAAAAGGGATTTAGCTAGCAATTTTACCTCAACCAATGCCAGAAAAATATGCACAAACACTTGGCGTGCACTCCAAAAGCTAGAGAGGGGAGATCAAGAGGCTTCATAACAAAATAAACCAAAAACCATGTATTAAAAATTAATTTCAGAAATTAGAATGAAGATTAGAGAGTGATTAGAGAAGGATTGCTTTACCTTTTAGCTTGTATTAACCTAGATTAGCTATGTGGAGAGGAAAAATGGATCTTCTACCAAATGGAGGCCATTAATTAGGGTTTTAGGAGGTGTTTTAGGGTTTGAGGAAATTATGAAGAGGAGAGTTAGGGTTTAGGGTGGGTTTAAGATAATATATATAGGTGGGTAATGGGTTTGGTTTCACTAATTGACCCAATAAGAGAAGTGACATCCTAATGTTCACTAAAACTATTTAATGCTTCATTAGCCAACTAAAACCCACCATTATAAAACCACCCGTTTTTTTTAAATAACTTTATTTTAAAGAAATTAGCCTATCCAAAAAAAACCCATTTTTAGCTCCATTTAAATTAAAATCATAATTTTAATTTATTATTCGGTAATTGCAATCCCGGATTGTTACAGTTAAAATATAGGAACAACGACATTGGTGGCTTTCGGCGTCAATTCCTTAAGTGGTTAACATTGAAAATGTGGGAATACGACCTTAATATAGCCGATATAGAAGACTGGTGGCAATAGAGAAAATGTGGAATTTATAAGATTAAACTTGATAAAACGCGGCACAGTTATGGCCGATGTAAAAATATGCGGCATCCTTGTCTTATGGAGTTGGTGTCGTCAAAGATGACCTACATCAATGCTTAGGTGGAAGTTCCAGATGTCGACTTTGATGCTATGCCTCTTACTTCAAACAAGGCCAATCCATTTCATACCAACCTGTGTTGATATCCTATGCATCACCTATGATTGACGTTAAAGACCATAGATGGGGCAAGTGGAAGGCGCAACATTGACTTCGGCGTGGCACATTTGTAATTTTCGTTAAAACTACTAATTTGCTATTAAAAGTAAATTTTCTTCACCAACTCCTTTTGTTTGTCAAAATCCCACTGTATAACAACTTTCTTTATCAAAATATTTTTCAAAAAACTACTATAGAGCAGATTTGTCTTTCCAAAAACATTTACAAACCCATTCATTTATATTAATATTTTAATATAATCATTAAGCTTCTCTAACCTAATAAATCATAAAACAAGGAAAAATCCTCAAAAATCTTAATAAATCATATTCTATATATTCTTTAATGAAAGTTTATAGTATGGTGGATCGATTATATAAATGACAAGTATATAACTAAATTAAACTATAGTATAACGATAGTAAAGAATGTAAATAAGAATAATCACACCAGGGTTTTTATACTGGTTCGGACCTCCCATCCTACGTCCAGTCCCGAAGCTCCTCTTTGGAATTTCCTTTCACCAAATAACCCTTACTTCACCCGGAGGAACAGGTTTACAATAGCATAGTTTCTTTGTCAACTGTGTGTTCTCTATTACACGGATTTTGACTATATAGTACAAATGCTTCCAATATATATCTATAGAGTATTGTCTATGAGGAACTATATATTTGGAATAGTAGAATGCAAGTATAGATTTCTAGAGATCAAGAGTATATGATAGAGTGTATAATCAGAGAGCATAAGTAAGTAAGGTTGTCAGGTGTATTCTTTCTCTTGATTCCGGATGCTATATATAGTTGTAGATAGGTATGTTGAGTAGTTGCATCCATTAATGAGTGCTCTATAGTTTCTTCTGTTGATGATGAAGAGTTGCAGCGAAGAGAAGCGAAGACGTCTATTCAAATCTGGCAGTTGAAGTTTAAATTTTGTTCCCGAGTTTGAATTCAGACCTCTGGATGTTTGTATCAGACGTCTGGTAGTATATAATTTTTTGTATAGGGTAGATTTCCAGACGTCTGGGTGCATCTACCAGACGTCTGGTCTTGTCTGTTTTGTTGTTCCAGAGGATATTTTCAGACGTCTGACTTGTGCACTCAGACGTCTAAAAACTGTGCATGTTTCTTGTTGCTTCTTTGATCTTATCGACTTGTAATCTCTTGTATTGTTCTTTGCACCTTGTTCTTGTCTTTCTAGTGATGTTGCTCTAGCAAGTTCCTGTATATATACATATATATGTACATTTGATTCATTGTATAGTTGTTGTCATTAAAACCATGGATTTGATTTCCTAACAATCTCCCCCATTTTGATGATGACAACTATACAATGTACTTATATATAATTTTTATAAATCTCCCCCTGAATATGTGCTTTCCATTATCTCTCCCCCTTTGTCATTATCAAAAAAAATTGACGGAATCATATTTACAAATTCCAAAATCTTTCCTTTTGTTTCTCCGAGTACCTGCAATAAATAAAAATCATTTTTTGGTACCCACTTACTATGTTAGGGTCCGGGAGGTTAGGTCTTTGGAAACCTTACCCATTTGGGTGTGGTTGAACCTTTATAAATATAATTTTCATTATTAACTACCATATCAAAATAATCATCAATGTATTTTTCTCTATTTTTCCAATTAACAGGAACCCAAATACTTAGATAATTTTTATTCATATTTTCGTTTAATGATTTTGTACTTCTAGAGAAATTATAAACATTATTGACCATAGCAGTATTTGAATTTCTATAAGAATTTGATCTAGGCTTTACTCGAAATTTAGTACTAGTACTAACATTTTTACTATACATGAAAGCGTATCTGGTGCTATTTCTACGATCAGTTTTATTATATCCTAAACCACTTTTGTCATGTAAAGGTCTAGAACTAGATAAAATCATGTTTAAATCGTTTTGACCTTTATTAAATTTTGTGACTTCAGTGTTAAGTTTATCAAATTTAGCTTTGAAGTCAAAATTATTATTTTCAAAAGAAATATTACTGTTTTTCAAAATATCAATTTGCTTGTTTAATTCAGAATTCTCCCTTTTTATCGTACAGTTCTCATTTCGAGAAGAAAAATTCGAGATTTTGAATTATCTAAAGATGATTGTAATAAATCATTTTGTCTTTTCAAATCCGTAATTTCTTTTGAAAAAAATTCCTTTTTCTTTTTCAAACATAGTATTTTTATTTTGCAAAACATTAATTTCCTCCAAAAGATCATTGTTTTTATCTTCTAACTGCTCATTTTCTTTTTGTAGGAAATCTTTTTGTGAAACAAGTTCTTTTACGGTATTTTCAAAACATTTAGTTTGTTTTATCAAAAATTTATTTTCCTCTTTTAAACTAGAAATTTCTTGCTCACAATCTTTTAACTTTTCTAAAGCAATTCTATTAACTTTATTCAAGGTTTTACAATCTTTTAATAACTCATCATGTGCTAATAGAAGATCTTTATATAAATAATCTAAGCATACCGATTGTGATCATAGTTTAGCCATGAAGCATTTGTCTGTTTTCTCCATTGATTTTTCTTTATTGCTCTTCCTCTTCCTATTTCCTTGACTAGATCTCTTTATAGCCATTTATTTTAGGATGTTGTTACGATCTCTAGAATTCCAGGCTCTAATACCAATTGAAAGTCTATAGGGTGGATCGTGTAGTGTATATGCAAGTATATGTGGCAAAAACTAAACAATATTAATCTAAGTAAATATAGAATAAGCACACCAGGATTTTATACTGGTTCGGACCTCCCGTCCTACGTCCAGTCTCGAAGCTCCTCTTCGGAATTTCCATTCACCAAAATAACCCTCACTTCACCCGAAGGAACATGTTTACAATAGCAGAGTTTCTTTGTCAACTGTGTGTTCTCTATTACACGGATTTTGACTATATAGTACAAATGCTTCCAATATATATCTATATAGTATTGTCTATGAGGAACTGTATATTTGGAAGAGTAGAATGCAAGTATAGATTGCTAGAGATCAAGAGTATATGATAGAGTGTATAATCAAAGAGCATAAGTAAGTAAGGTTGTCAGGTGTATTCTTTCTCTTGATTCTGGATGCTATATATAGTTGTTGATAGGTATGTTGAGTAGTTGCATCCATTAATGAGTGCTCTATAGTTGCTTCTGTTGATGATGAAGAGTTGCAGCGAAGAGAAGCGAAGACGTCTATTCAAATCTAGCAGTTGAAGTTTAAATTTTGTTCCTGAGTTTGAATTCAGACGTCTGGATGTTTGTATCAGACGTCTGGTAGTATATAATTTTTTATATAGGGTAGATTTCCAAACGTCTGGGTGCATCTACCAGACGTCTGGTCTTGTCTGTTTTGTTGTTCCAGAGGATATTTTCAGACGTCTGACTTGTGCACTCAGACATTTGAAAACTGTGCATGTCCTTTTTGTGCATGTTTCTTGTTGCTTCTTTGATCTTATCAACTTGTAATATCTTGTATTGTTCTTTGCACCTTGTTCTTGTCTTTCTAGTGATGTTGCTCTAGCAAGTTCCTCTATATATACATATATATGTACATTTGATTCATTGTATAGTTGTTGTCATTAAAACCATGGATTTAATTTCCTAACATTTAACATATAAAAATTTAGGGACTAAAAATAATATTTAATTATTTTTAATAGTTAAAACCCGAAATAAACCCATTCCTTTACTTAAGAAAATCATTAAATATTCATACTTCATCAGAAAATTATGAAATTAAAAACCCACTTCTACAATAATGTTTCCAACATTATGTCCAAATTTCAAGTTGTTTGGGTGTCATATAATAGATATTCTAACTCAAACATATTAATTAATTTCGTAAATAAATTTTCATAATTCATCAACAAGCATATAATCATCCAAACACTCAAACATGGCATAACATCAATCATATAAGTTTGGGTTTAATACTAAAAGCGAAAGCAAACAAACATATTATGAGATTGGTATTATTACTCACCTTGATTGGTTAAAAGAACTTGAGATTTGAATGTTGATTTGATTCCCCTAAGCTTTAGATTTATTTTCCTTAGCTTTCTTTTCTTGGTTTCTCCTAGAAACTACCAGCTAAGTATTTTTTGTTCATGTGAAGTGGAAGTGAAATAAAGGTAATGAGAGAATAAGAGTTTATGTTTAGGAAACGAAGCTTATTGCTATTTCGCCCTTCTCACAATTCCTCCTTCTTATTTAACATTCTGATCAAACTTATTAGTTCATTAGTTAAAGGACCCATATAAATTTTCAAATCTCAATATCCTTATCCTTTTACATTATTTTATTTAATTTATCTAATTAAATATCCTAATTAACGTTAATAAAAAATCGGGGTGTTACAGACTCCCCTCCTTAAACAATTTGGTCCTTGAAATTATAGCAAGGTAAACACATCAAAACATACAAACATAGTTGTAAAACATACTATTAAACAAATTAGGATAAGTGTCTTTAATCATAACCTTCGTCTCCCAAGTACAGTCTCTCTCGTCACCAGTCCACTTGACTTTTACTAATCTGACTGTCTTGTTCCTTAGCTTCTTCTCATCACTAGCCACAATACGAATTGGATGTCTAACTATAGTCATGTCTGGTTCCACCACTAAGTCTTCCAATGTAGTCGGAGTGATAGTCTCTGGATCTTGAACACACTTTCTAAGATGAGAAATATGAAAGACATTATGGACTCCTACCAAGCGGTTCGGTAACTCTATCCTGTAAGCGAGTTTCCTAATCCTTTCTATAATAGGAAATGGTCCAACAAACCTAGGTGCCAATTTCACTGACTTCCTAAATCTTACTACACCCTTAATTTGTGATACTTTAACGAAAACATGATCTCCAACTAAGAATTATAAGTCCTTCCGTCTCTTCTCTACATAACTCTTATGCCTATACCGAGCTTCCTTCATTCTAGCTTGAATCAACTCTATTATTTATGCTGCTTCTCTTACCATTTTCGGACCTAGAACTAATCTATATTCGGTATCTAACCAACATACGGGTGATTTGCACGGCCTTCCATACAAATCTTCAAAAGGTGTCATCCCTATACTAGTCTGATAACTATTATTATAGGAAAATTCAACCAAGTGTAGATGGTCTATCCATAATCCTCCGAAATCTAACACACAAGCTCTTAACAAATCTTCCAAGACTATTTTAACTCTTTCTGTTTGCCCATTTATCCGTGGACGGTAAGCGGTACTCATTTTGGACTTGGTACCTAAAACCTCTTGTAGACTCTTCCAGAATTCGCTAGTAACAATGAATCTCTGTCATTGACTATGCAACCAGGAATTCCATGTAGCCAAAATAGGTGTCGTCCTTATCGACTTAACGGGAATGAAATGTGCACTTTTTGTAACGAGCCATAAATTTTGATTGGTTTTAATAACGTATTTAACTGAATTTTGTGAAAATTTTAAATAATTGAATTTTGAAATAAAAATTTATTATTTGGATTACATCTATTTAAACATAGCAACTGGTAAATTTTCATCAGATAATATGGAAGTTTATTTTATTGTGTAATTTATCTCAATTTAAATCAGTTAATAACAGTTGAATTTAAAAATGTTCCGAAACCTAAATATGTCAACATGAGAAAATTTATTTAGAATACTCTAAATCTGACTGCGAAATTCATTTCATGAAATTCGAACGTTTCTAGCTCCGTTTGGATTTTTCCGTACGAAATAGCAGCATTTTCGGTACCGATTATCGACTTTTGATCGGATGGTTGTACCACTAATATCAGTATATCATCTTGATCGTCTCGTTGTGCTGATCTCTGTGGTGTATTCAATTCTGTATTTTAAAGTCCGGTTCACAGTGGAATCCGTGAAACCGGTAACCGTATCGGTACGGATCCGTGACCTTTTGTTTTCTTGTGCGTTTCAAAGTTTGAAACGAGCATCGGTACCACATTAACAATTTGCTTTAATTATTTACAGCTGTATCTCTGTGTTGTAACCGTTACCATTCCTTTATGCACGGTCCAAGATCAATTCATTTAAAATTCACTGCTTAACACATTTCAGCATAATAAAAGTATAATTGTCGAGCTGTCCTTCTTCATTTTCGTAAAACCCATTTCTCCTCTTCGCTCAAAGATACCAACAGTCACCCTCCAACTCGTCCCCAATATTTTCACCACCTCCCCGAGTTGTTCGACCAAACCGACCACCGCCGTTCCACACCACACCAAACCACCGCACGTCTTCCACCACGGTCGTACAACATCCGAGCATCACCTCCACACTTCACCGAACACCCATGCATCCCTCCCTCATTTCCTTCCTCCTCCCGACTCGCACAACCGCCTCTGCCACCTAGGCATGCGACAGCAACTCCGTACCCGACCCACTAGCCCTCCATTTTCTTTGGCCGAGCACCACTCTTCTCCTCCCCTGTCAGATCCTTCCATTACTTTGTGAGTCCAGGTATACATATTGTATATGTCACTATATATATATATATACCTTGGTTTTTAATTTATAGATATGAGTATATATATAGTTTGTTTATTTTGGTTTGGATGATAAAAATGTTGAAATTATAAATATATGATACTGTATGTTGTAGAAGAAAATATATATACTAATAAATATATGTTGCATAAACCTATGTGCTACAGCTAAATTTTTATACCATGTTTATATAAATAGTGGTTTATGCGTGTATATATATGTGTATAGACATATTGGGTTATAGGCATGCTGTCGAAAAATATATTTCCTGTTGAACTTGTTTATATAGCCGTACATTTGTTTACAATGTTTTGAACGTGTTTATATACGAAAGGTTTCTATAGTATATGTTATAAAGATTTTTTTTATATAGTGTTTTCGATTGAGTTTGTAAATGAGTTTATATATCTATACCAGTTTATATATATATCGAATCTACTGTTTTGATGAGTATAAGTTTATACCAATTTTATATGTTATATACATTACTTGAATATATATGGGCTGTACTTGATAGGTACATTGTTTGACTTCTTATAAAACCAAAAGTATGTATATATGAGTTATGAAGTTACAGTATGTACATATACACATATATAAATTTTATTAGTTCTTATTTTTTTTACAGTATATAGATTTAAGTATATCCAGGTTAGTTATAAATATTCATACAGACAGTATGTATATTGGTTTATATCCATTTGCCTAGAGGTTAGCGATATATATTATTGATTTCAAAGTATATATATAAGTATTTATTTCAAACTTTATTATGGATACATGTTGATCTTTATATATGTTTTGAATGGTAAACGTGAGTTTTAATTTTTATGTATTAAGTATTGTTTGAAAATATAAGATATTTTTGCCTTTAAGTTATATGGACTTTAACTTGAATATTGACTTTTAAATATAAGTATTTATTTAATATAAAAATGTGTTTGAACTTAGAATATGATTTATATATGTAAATAGTTATATATAGTTATATATATATATACCTTTTATCTTCATCAATCTAGTTCTGATTCGTATTATCAATTCTTGATTATCAGCCTTGTTCGTCCATTTCGCGTTCAATCTTGCTTTGCTTTAAAATCCGTGTCTGGAATCGTAACTCACTCTATCGTCGAATCTCTCTCTAGCCTCTAAAGGTGAGCAATCACTCACGATTTACGTTCTTATATTTATTAAATTTGATTTCAATTGAAACAGCAATTGAAATATGCTGCTGTTAGTTGTTTAAATTATTATATATGTTATTATATGTAACTGTTCACCTGTGGGATACGACACCATATCCTGTTCTTTATATTAAATTGTTATTGCTGATATATATGCCTGTTATATTATTTTCATATCTGTTATCACTCTGCAAGTTCCCTGTTAGTATATGATTCACTATGGGTTGAAATGATACATACCCGAACAGACTTTAGAATAGGAGAAAATCGTTATGGGTTGAAATGATAGACCCAAGCGATTTTCATTTGAATTGAATTTGGGATTACGGGTCGAAATGATATCTACCCGTATGTATTTAAATTTACGGATTGAAATGATAAATATCTGTATCACTTGACCATAGATACGAAATTATATACAGACACCGTTGGTCCATATATAAATATTTAGAAAATAAATTCTATGGTTTTGGAAAGAAATATATGGTTTTAATAAATGTTGATTCTTAAATTTTTATATATAAATGGTAATGATATATTGACGCAGCCAAGGAAGCAAATTCGACGATGTAAATCGAATCCGTCCAGGATCACGAATACCCAAATCGGTGAATCGATGATAAATCGGTGAATTTAAGAATACCCAAATGCCCAAATCCGTTGATCACGAAGATACCGGATTCAAGCAATCTTCGACACGTTGATCGCGCACGATGCCGTGAGAGAAGACCTACAATTCTTCGAACGTTGATCAAGCGCACTTGATTCCATGAATTGGCTTCAACAATCGTTGATTCGAGCGCACTCGAATGCCGAAGGTGGAGATAGGAGATAACACTCAACTACCAATTTTAATGGAGGCAAGAAGTACAAACCAAATTTTATTTAAAATTCAACAACTTACAAATGACACAAACCCGCTTATTTATAGGCTTACAACACATATAACTCGACTCACGATTTAACCCGCCTCGACTTAACATTGGCGACCTAACGACATACAGCCTACGACTTACAACATTATGCGACTTTCATCATACGAAATAAGAAGTTTACAACACAACAGCAATGCGACAAAAGAAAGTTACAACATCACACGACTTATCAACATACAACTCATACAAACAACAGACGACCTAACACATCACAAGAATGCTTGAGCGACCTATCACTTGAGCGACATAAGAAAGCATGTGACTCAACATCAGGAACGACTTAAGGTAATGCGACAAAAGTAGTGGCAACTTAACTCGTTAGGTCGCTTGAACGACTTAAAGCATAGGTCGCTTGAACGACTTAAAGCATAACTCGTTATTCCAGGGTAATGCTTCCACTTCTCTTCGTAACTCATTACATCGTAGTTCGCTAGGTCGTTGGTGGCCTAAAGCATGTGATTTATCCAAGTGCACTGCATCATCGTTTCCCCGCCTTTTCACCCCTTTAACTCGTTCATACGACTTAGTTGAGTCGTTAACTTGTTCCGGCTTTAAATCTTGAATTAGAATATCAGGCTGGGCTGCATCATCCTCCCCTGGTTGAGAAATATTCGTCCTCGAATTTAAATGTTCTTCCCCATTGGGTTGTTCATCACCATAATAAGGTATAAGATGTTTAACATTAAACACGTCAGAAGTGTACACATCCTCCGGCAGCTTCAACCTATAAGCATTTTCATTGATCCGTTTCATAATCTTTACAGGACCAATCTTTCGAGCTTTAATTTTATTGTATGCTCCCACTGGAAAACGATCCTTCATTAGTACAGCATATACTAAATCTCCTTCATTAAATTCAGCACTTCTTCGCTTCAGATCCACAGATCGTTTATACTTCTCATTCGTCTTCTCCAATCATTCCTGAACGATTCTATGGCATTCTATCAACCCATCAACAAAATCAGCAGCCCGCTTAACTGTCCCCTTCGGTTGTGGCACAATCATTAAATCCAACGGCCCCTTTGGCAAGCTTGAATATACAATCTGAAATGGACTGAAATCCGTACTACGGTTGATAGCATGATTATGAGCAAACTCCGCTTGACATAACTTCACATCCTAACTCTTCAAATTGTCATCCACAAGGCATCGCAATATATTATCCAGGGATCTGTTCACAACTTCAGTCTGTCCTTCTGTCTGTGGATGATAAGCACTACTGAATTTCAGCTTCGTTCCCACCATCTTCCATAAATTCAGCCAAAAATGACTCAGAAATCTAGTATCCCTGTCCGAAACTATAGATTCTGGTAAACCATGCAAGCGATAGATCTCTCTAAAGAACAACTGTGCCACATGGACTGCATCTGCCATCTTCTTACAAGAAACAAAATGTACCATCTTCGAGAAACGATCCACCACAACATATATAGAGTCATTTCCCCGTTGAGTCCTCGGCAAGCCCAACACAAAATCCATGCTTACATCAACCCACGGTTTTGTAGGAACAGGTAAAGGCATATACAAACCCGCATTTGTAGCTGTCCCTTTCGAAACTTGACAAACGTGACATCTTCGAACAAACTTTTCAACTTCCCGCTTCATTGAGGGCCAATAATAAGACTTAGAAATCAATTGCAATGTGCGATCCCGACCAACATGTCCTTCTTCATGCAACTCTTTTACAATTTTCATTCTCAAGCTACAATCTGGTACGCACAATCGATTTCCCTTGAATAAGAATCCATCTACCAACACAAACTCATCAGTACTCCCATCCTTGACTTTCTCAACAATCTTTGCAAAGTAAGGATCTTCCTCAAACAACTCTGGCAATAGTTCAAATCCTGTCACTTCAACCTTCATCGTCGTCAACAAATGATTCCTCCTGCTTAAGGCATCAACTACATGATTCGTCACCCCTGGTTTGTGTTTTACAACAAAAGTAAACTGCTGTAGATACGCGACCCATGAAGCATGTCTAGCTGAAATTTTGTCCCTCCCTTGCAAATGTTTCAAAGCTTCATGGTCCGTATAAAGAACAAACTCCTTCTGAAACAGATAATGTCTTCAGTGCTTCACAGCTTGAACAATTGCATAAAACTCCACGTCATAAGTGCTATATCTCAACTTGGCTCCAGACAACTTCTCACTGAAATAAGCAACTGGTCTTCCATTCTGACTCAATACTCCACCAATCCCAACCTTCGAAGCATCAGTGTGTAACTCGAACACTATCTGAAAATCCGGCAGTACCAGAATGGGTGCTGTCGTCAAAAGTGTCTTGATCTTCTCAAAAGCTAACTCTGCTTCCTCTGTCCACACGAACTTCTTTCCTTTCATGCAATCGGTTACAGGTGCCATCACACTGCTAAAATGTGGAATGAATCTTCGATAAAAAGATACCAACCCATGAAAACTCCTCATTTCAGTAATTGTCTTGGGTTGTGGCCAACTCTTGACAGCTTCCACTTTGCTTTCATCCACTTGATTACCCTCCTTCGACAGAACATATCCCAAAAACAAAACACTGTGCATCATGAACACACACTTCTTCATTGCTGCATAGAATTGCTCCTGTCGTAGAATCAACAGCACTTCTCGCAAATGCTGGATATGCTCTTGCATACTCCCACTATAGATCAAAATATCGTCAAAGCAAACTACTACGAACTTCCCAATAAATGGTCTGAAAATCTGGTTCATCACTCTCATAAAAGTACTAGGAAAATTTGACAAGCCAAATGGCATAACTAGCCATTCGTATAGACCTTCCCTAGTTTTAAAAGCAGTCTTCCACTCATCACCCGGTCTAATACGAATCTGATGGTATCCACTCTTCAAGTCAATCTTTGAGAACACAACAGCCCCACTCAACTGATCAATCAAATCATCGAACCTCGGCATAGGAAACCTGTATCTCACAGTGATCTTGTTTAGAGCCCGACTGTCCGTACACATCCGCCAAGTCCCATCCTTCTTTGGTACCAATAAGGCTGGCACTGCACAAGGACTCAAGCTCTCCTAAACACGCCCTTGTTCTAACAACTCCTCCACCTGCCTTCTCAGTTCCTCATGCTCCTTAGGACTCATCCTGTAATATGGCCTGTGAGGTAATGCCGCCCCTGGCACAAGATCAATCTGATGCTGAATATCTCTCAATGGTGGTAACTCCTTTGGCAACTCTTTAGGAAACACATCTCTGAATTCTTCCAACACTGGCTTTACTTCCTCTGGAACTTCAACAGATTCAGTAGCTTCATGTCCAATCAACAAGAACATCTCTGGACTCTCCTCTACTACTTCAACAAACTCCTTCAAAGTCAACAAAGTCTTCAACTCCTCAATCTCTTCTGACTTGCTCTCTCCTTGCCGTCTCTTCTTCGGAACTAAAATGATCTTAGTACCCTCAAACATAGAGCTGTAGCTATTGGTTCGACCATCATGCTGCACTGCTCGGTCATACTGCCATGGTCTTCCCAAAAGCAAGTGATAAACATCCATCTCCACCACATCACACCAGATCTCATCTTTATACTTCTTCCCAATAGAAAATGGAACATGATCTCGACTGCCCACCTTCACCTCTCCTCCTTTCCTTAACCACGCTAACTTGTAAGGATTTGGATGCTTCTCCGTCTTCAACTTCAACTTTCTCACAGCTTCGGTAGAAATGATATTGTCACAACTTCCCGCGTCAATCACAAATTTACACACCTTCCCCAGTATAGTGCATGTCGATTGAAAGATATCACTCCTCAACCAACTAGCCTCCTCTTCCTGCTTCAGTGTCAAACATGATCTCCTCAACATTAGATTACATCCTTCATCTCCCGACGCGATATCCTGTTCATCCTCCTCAACTGGACTAGAATAACCTTCATCAACATCCTCACCTTCCACTTCAGCAATCATAGCTCGCCTCTTCGGTTTCGGGCATTCATTACTCTTGTGACCCACTTCCTGGCAATTATAACACTTGAAACTGTTATTGACCTTCGCCTTCGCAACTTCATTCACAACTGGTTTACTGATTGCTTTAGAAAGATTGGAACTCCCACTAGTACCCTTGCTCTGAGTATTGGAACTTGGAAACACACCACCTCCTCGTCTTCCCTGCTTCTCCCATGCCAACGCCTTCTGGTGCGCTTCAGCCACAGATCTAGGGTCAAACATATTTACCATATCCTATATCTGGATCCTCAACCCCCCAACAAACCTAGCAGTCAATTGTTCCTCTGTATCCATAATGTCATTTCGAGAAATCAGTTAATAAAACTCATCAGCATAATCATTAACAGTCTTCGTCCCTTGCCTCAAATTCTGTAACCTCTGATACATGAGTGATTGATAATTGTAAGGCAAGAATGTAGCCTTCATCATCTTCTTCATTTTCTCCCAAGCATCAATCTTCGACTTCCCCATCCATTCTCGTGTAAGTTTGGTTTGCTGCCACCACACCATAGCTCTCCATCTCAACCTAGTAGCAACCAACTTCACTCGACGATCTTCCGAAACCTCCTTGAAATCAAAGATCTCTTCAACATTAGATAACCAATCTAGAAATTCTTCAGCCTGCATACCACCCTTAAACTCTGGAATTTCAATTTTCATTTCGGACTCCCATTTGTGATCATACTCTGAATGATTTCTTCCTTGGTTTCGATTTCGACCATGAACACTACCACCATCAAACTCCTCATCAAAATCTGATGCATATCGATGTCGATCATGACCACCAACATCTCTACCACCACCATTTCTACCACCAACATCCCTTCGATCTACATTCCTCCGATCACGATCATCCACATCTCTCTGATTTCGATCATCAACATTCCTATCACGATCGTCAACATTTCTACGATCATGATCTTCTCTTCTCTCCCGATCTGAATGTGGTGAAACTTTATTTCCCCCATGGCTCGATTCAGGTGAAACCCTTCTTCTACTTTGATTCATTTCAAGCATCATTCTCTCTAATCGACCAATTCCCTCATCAAACTTCTCATTGAATTATCACTGATTCGTTGCTCCATTTGTTCAGCATCTTCTCTTCGATACACATCTGCAACATTCTGATGACGATTAATTCTTCTTGGAGGCATTGTCAAATATTCAACAAATCCAAACACAAACTTCAAAAACTTCACACCCAACGAACTTGGAAAAGTTCGTCTCCTAGCTCTGATACCAAAATGACGCAGCCAAGGAAGCGAATTCGACGATGTAAATCGAATCCGTTCAGGATCTCACACGATTAGCGGAAATAATCGGTGAATCGATGATAAATCTGCGAATTTAAGAATACCCAAATGCCCAAATCCGTTGATCACGAAGATACCGGATTCTAGCAATCTTCGACACGTTGATCGCGCACGATGCCGTGAGAGAAGATCTACAATTCTTCGAACGTTGATCAAGCGCACTTGATTTCGTGAATTGGCTTCAACAATGGTTGATTCGAGCGCACTCGAATGCCGAAGGTGGAGATAGGAGATAACACTCAACTACCAATTTTAATGGAGGCAAGAAGCACAAACCAAATTTTATTCAAAATTCAACAACTTACAAATGACACAAACCCGCCTATTTATAGGCTTACAACACATATAACTCGACTCACGACTTAACCCTCCTCGACTTAACATGGGCGACCTAACGACATACAGCCTACGACTTACAACATTATGCGACTTTCATCATATGACATAAGAAGTTTATAGCACAACAACAATGTGATAAAAGAAAGTTACAACATCACACGACTTATCAACATACGACTCATACAAACAACAGACGACCTAACACATCACAGGTATGCTTGAGCGACCTATCACTTGAGCGACATAAGAAAGCATGCGACTCAAAATCAGGAACGACTTAAGGTAATGCGGCAAAAGTAGTTGCGACTTAACTCGATAGGTCGCTTGAACGACTTAAAGCATAGGTTGCTTGAACGACTTAAAGCATAACTCGTTATTCCGGGGTAATGCTTCCACTTCTCTTCATAACTCGTTACACCGTAGTTCGCTAGGTCGTTGGTGGCCTAAAGCATGTGATTTATCCAAGTGCACTACATCATCGTTTCCCCGCCTTTTCACCCCTTTAACTCGTTCATACGACTTAGTTGAGTCGTTAACTTGTTCCAGCTTCAAATCTTGAATTGGAATATCAGGCTGGGCTACATCATATATATAGATTTAATAATGATATTTAATTTAATTAAGATGGATTTAATACATATAATATGTTAAGTATAAAATTTATATTTCAAAATAGATTTTGGTAATAATTTGAATAAGTTATGGTTGGAAAGATAATTTGAATTTAGTTGAAATTGTATTCATTAAAGAATTTTATTTAATTAAACCGATTTGAAACTTATTGAAATTGAGATTTAAGATATGATTTATAACTCGGGTTTGATTTAAATAATTTAATGAATATTTCTTGTCTAAATAAATTTAAGGAAATATTTAGTAAAAATGAAATTTAAGGCTAGTTAAATGATATTGAATTTATTAAGTGAATATTCCCTGATTAAATAATAATGAAGTTAAATCAAGAGCTATATGAAACTGTTAAATTTAACTTTGAAAAATATTGAATATTAAAGCCTTGAAATATATTAAAATTTTAAATGGTCTATTGAGAACTGAATTGAATTGATGAATTGAGCTTTGAATAAATTTTAATTTGGAATTTGAGTTGATTTGAATCGATTTGTGAGACTTGAGGAAATTATAAATACTTTACTTTATAAATTATTTAATCTATATATACTATTTTGGAAAATATATATTTTTGAAATGAAAATGATATTTTGGTTTTGAAGTATAAATAAATTTGAAATGACCACGGTGTTATAGTGTATATTTCTACCTTGTAGATAGTTCCGCAGATCCTTAGAGGATGGTTATCCCGAACATCCTTTAAGTTACTTGTATTTCAGTTGATATTTCACTTGAGTTGGATTTATTGATATAAGAATGTTAATCCTGACTCGAGTGTTTTGTGTTTTTCTTTACGCTCGGGTCAGACCGAGTGATACAGCATTTGAGACTCACCCTTGGAGTTTGGAGCTTCAATTGGAGATCCAACTATCAATTCAGCTTTCTGCTTTTCCAGTTGATTTGTTCAGAGAGGTCATCTGCTCGTACTGGAGACTTCACTGCATTTGAGATATTCTGTTGTATTTTATTTCTAACTCCGATGTTTATATAGTAGCTTCATGAACTACTATTTATCTATTCCGCTGCATTATTGTTATATTACTCTGTATCTGTGATTCTGTGATTGATTTATTTGCCGTATATGCTGAGTTTTGCAAAATTTAAATTAACAATCTATTGTTTTGAATTATTGAAGTCCGACATGTGTGGATTTATTGTCGATTTGGATGGTCCAAAATAGTGGGTCGTTACACTTTTCATCAGTCTATGCACTATAACCAAATACTTTCATTTCCCCTAATCGACCTTGGCAACTCGTCTATGAAATCCATAATCCCATTTCCATACTCGTATGTCTAAAGGCTGAAGCAACCCATTTGGCTTCTAATGCTTTGCTTTCACTAGCCGATAATTCAAGGATTGTTTTACCCATAAGCCTACATCATTTTCATACCTTCCCAGAAGAAAATCCTTTTCATGTGCTGATACATCTTAGTCCCCCTAGGATGAATGGTAAATTTTGATCAGTGACACTTGCTAAGAACTTCTTTCCTTAGGTTACCAACATCTGGAACACATATTTGTCCCTTCTTCCTTAACCATCCATTCTAATCAAGATAAAAATCCTTCAAATCATCAATCTCAGTTCCATCTTCCAATCTTCTAATTCTTTCAACTAGCAATGTATCATCTCTTTTCTTGGAAGTAATCCTTTCAATCAATACTGGTCAAACTTCTAAGCAAGATAACATTGCAGTACTCTGACTAGAACTAGCTATTGATATTAACTACACATTACATATGGTTAATGCCTATAAATCTTTCCATTCAACTATCATTACTAATACCGCATTCTGATGTTTTCTACTAAGTGCATCTGCTACATTGTTCCCTTTTCTTGGTGTGTATTCAATTCCAAAATCATATGCAGCTATAAACTCTAACCACCTCTGTTGTCTCGTATTTAATTCCTCCTTAGGTAATACATATCTTAAAGACTTGTGATCTGTATATTGCTCGAACCGTTCTCCCAAAAGATAATGTCTCCGCACTTTCAGAGCAAAAATTACAGCATCCAACTCTAAGTCATGAGTCAGATATCTAACTTCATGCGGTCTGAGCCATCGAGAAGCGTAGGCAATCACTTTACACATTTGCATTAACACAACTCCTAATCATGTTCCACACGCATTAGTATACACCTCCAAATCTTGATTTCCATCTGAGACAACTAACACAGGCACATTGGTTAATAAATGTTTTAGCTTCTGAAAGGCCTCATCGCATTTATTGGTCCAAACATGCTTCACGTCCTTCCTTGTCAACTTAGTCATCGGTGTTGCTATACGGGAGAAATCCTTGATAAATCTCTGGTTGTAGCCAGCTAACGCAAGAAAACTCTTTATCTCAGTCACTATCTCGGGTCTCTTCCAATTATTAACAACTTCTATCTTTGATGGATCTATAGACAACCCTTCTTCTGAGACTTCATGACCAAGAAACTTCACTTCTTTCTTTCAAAAACAATACTTTGAAAACTTCACTTTCAGTTGATGTTGCCTTAACGTCTCAAGCACTATTCTAAGGTGAGTCTTATGATCTTGCTCATTCCTAGAATATATTAGAACGTCATCTATAATACTAACACAAACCTATGCAAATGCCCTCGGAAGATTCGGTTCATCAAATTTACGAAGAAAGCAGGCGCACTAGTCAGTCCGAATGGTATTACTAACCACTCATACAAACCATATCTTGTTCTAAATGTCGTCAAAGGGATACTATCATCCGCCACCCTCAATTGATGGAACCCTATCGCCAAATCCAACTGATAAAATACTTTGGCTCCACTCAACCAAACAAATCAACAATTCTCGGCAAGGGATATCAGTTCTAAATTGTCTTTTCATTCAACTTACGATAATCAATACACAATCTTAACAACCCGTCCAATTTCTTTATACATACCTACCGCTTCCCATGGCGAACTGCATAGTCTTATAGAACTTTTTCCTTCTAAGTCTACTAGTTGCACGTTTAACTCCTTCATCTCTATAAGAGTCATTCTATTAGGTAGTCTATTGATGGGTTCAGCTCCACGTACAAGATCTATTCGAAACTCAATAGCTCGTTTCGAAGGTAGTCCTTTCACTGGCTCAAAGACATCAGCAAACTCTCTAACGACAAAAACTCAATTCAACTCGTCTTCTTCCTCCATTGCACCCACTAGAGAACAAACATCAAAATTCTAGTTCTCTACCGAATTTATAATTCAGTTACTATTATTAGGGTTTCTTAGCGATATTTTCCTATCTTGTCAATATATCCAAACATTGTATTTACTTAACCAATCCATACCCAAAATAATGCCAAAGCCTATAAAATCAAACACATGCAAACTACAGGCAAATATATGACCTAATATTTCAAACTCTAAATGGTCACATCTCATCCCAAAAATTGCATACCGTCCTATCGGATTCAGAACCCTTATGGAAGTAACTAGGTATGAGGGTTCTAGAGTAAGCTTACTACCAAACAATGAGATACAAAAGAATGTAATGCACCATTATCAAACAATACTCTAACAGGTATACCTTGAATCAAAAGTGTACCTCCCATCATAGCCTTTCCTTTCTCCTCTGTTGTGGTTCTCGAGGTAGCTGGTTCTAAAGCAAACACCTTTCCTTTCTCCAATTTAGCAGGATCCTTGCACTGATTCTTATAACGCCCAATTTGATCACAGTTGAAGTACTTGATATTCTTCCTCCCAATAACTGTCTTTCCATCCTTTGAATGACATTCGCTCATAAAATGCCTTTTCTTATCACATTTATAACAAATAACATTAACTTTTCCTTTATGGGCAGCTCTACCCTTCCGAGCTCCCATTTTCTGAAAGAACTTTCTTTTCTAGCTCTGCCCACTCTGAGTCTCCACTGCTTTGTTACCGCTAAATAGAGCAAGCATCTCTTCATTCCTCAAATCCATCTCCACTACCACGTCGCATGGATCCCTGAGATGAGGCAAGGTTTCCCTAGCAAGCTCTGGTCTTAATCCATGGATAAACTTTTTATTTCTCTTAATCACCATATCCATTATTGTAACGACTCGGATTTTGCCCGTTCGAAAATCAACATCCGTACTTCACCTTGTACTCGAATGCCGTAGATTCGACCGTTCAAATCCGATTCGCCGGAGCTTATAACACAGTTAAGTAAACAACACAGCGGAAGAACAGAATAATACATTGATATACAATATCTGATACAACAGAGTGATACAATGAATATCAATATACATCAGAGATATGATACAAGAAATAGCAGCGGAAAGAAAATAGATAACACCAGCAGCGGATTGAATATCTCCAATAGAGTGCTCCAAGATAAGCAACGTCAATCCATGAACTCCAAGAACTGACTAGCTCCAGATAATCTACCAAACCTGAATATCTGAGAAAACCCAACTCTAGACTGCCCGTGTGGAAAATAGTGGGCACCCAGAGTTTAGGAAAGGAACAATAAACTCCGGATCAGTCATGGGACTGGTGTGAGCAACAAAAACAGTTTATCTTTAAACAAACACAAAAGGCTTTTAACATTGAAATCCGCAATGCTTTTCGAAAATGAAACTACCATAAGGCCTCCCGCCACACACACAATGCAATCGCAGAATTGGAGGAGATTTCTCCTTATGATAGTCAAACATGCTTACTACGCAAAATCAAAACTCTTTTGATATTATTACTAGTGCATAGTGTAGAAAAACATTTCGAAAATATAATATCAATCTTAGCCAACATACAACCATTGTTGTATGTCTACTATAACTACTACGTTCAATAGCAGGTTACCGCCACATTCCATAGCAGGTAATACAACTAAAACCGTACAGGGTTCGTATTGTTTCTTTGGATTTCCAACAAATGATCAGGCTAAGGAACTTCCTTATCGAAATAGAAACGCCTCTGGAAAGACGCCCCAGATCCTAAACGGATCTCCGCAAACAAAAGGCCGACGCTACCTCACGCTGTACAGCTATAACTAGGTAACTAACACACTGACGCTACCTCACGCCGTACAACTATAACTAGGTAACTAACACACGAGTCATGTCATCCCCCGGTCGTTACCGACCTTTATCCGAGGATCCTCAATCGCAAGCAATAGCCACAAAATATAATCAACATAGGTAAAATATCTGGGCTCCATACCATGATATCACCTTTTATCCAGAAGGAAATGACATACCCTAGGGGCGCTACCCCTACAAACCTTTGTCGCAACATTCCTGTTTCGACCATTACCGGGTTGTGAGGCTCGACGAAGTCTCGTCCACAAAGCCACGCTTTTTCACAAAGCCACGCTTTGACCAACAACTGATCATCAGCACTTCGTATGCCACATTACCAAATTGGGAATGTATCACTAGTAACCATCAACTACATAACCTCTGAGCTCGTACGTCTCAGAGAAGGGTGTTAAGCTAAGAGAATAAATTCTCCGCCACCAACAGAAATGTATTTGATAGAAACCAGCTTTACATCTCAAAGTGTAACGTCAGACACACATCCATACAAGTCTGTTCCGGGTTCGAACAGAACCGAAGGCACTTCCAAAGAAGCCCTTGCAAATTCGGGTATTCACAATCTCGATCGGACTTCCCATCACTTAGGGAATCTCTATACCGGAGCCATGATGCAGAGAAAATCGATAGGTCATCATATCGCTCTCGCAAATACCCGGTCTTCACCACCGGTCTTCAAATGCGATCCATATCGTCGTATCACTATTCGGAATGGGTTATATGACACAAAGGTCCTCTCCCGGCTAAACCGAATAACGAGCGCAATTAAAAATCATATGGATAATGGGGTCTCAGTTAAATCACAGCTTAAAGCTTAAAACTTTTCATTCGAATGGTAAAACAAATTACCATTTCCAATCTTTTAAACAAAAAGATTCATTTCAAAAACCTTCAATGGTTTAAACAATTTCCACACTTTAATCTTTTAAACAAAAAAAGATTCAATTCACAAAGTTAACCCCATTCACCAAGATTCATTCATAGATTTCAAAACAATTTCCATTTCAATTGAATTAACTCGTTAAATCTTTAAGTCAAGATTTAACTTATAGCTTTCAAAACTAGTTTCCATTTCAAGTTGGATTAACTCGTTCGGTCTTTGAATCAAAGACTCATTCCATAGTTTTCAAAACATTTTAATTCTATTTCAAACTTGAAACCGTTCAACACAATTTGGAAATCCATTACTTTTGTGAAAGCTTGTACTATTTGAAAACGAATAGTTTTCGTTTCGGAAAAATCCAGTTATATTTACACGAGTTAAAACCCTTGAATTAAGTTCAAATTCCCAAATCAATGCTTTTAAATGGTTTAACCCATATATAACTTGTACAGCTTCTTTAATCCCTAGTTTCAAATCATAGAATTCAATTTCAACTTGAATTCAAAAATTGAATTCAAATTTAAATCAAATTATTTAAATTTCAAAACTTAATCAAGTTATTCGAAATAACTTTTATCTTTGAAATTCAATTTCAAAAGCTTTTCACTTTAAACCCAGATTTCCAATTTCAAAATCAATTGAAATTAAAATTTCAATTTCAAAAATATTAAATTTACATCATCTGTGACTTAACCGATTTCCACGTGAAATCCATATTTGTGTGTGTAAAGGTGTAGTCCAGGGGTTTTACACAATAGTGCAACATCATCAATCATCATAGATATATCGGTAAGCGGTATAATCCATAACGCTTATCTTCATTCACAGATTCATAGATAAAATAAATTTATCAGTCACAAAGATTCACAATTATAATTCGATGTGGGTTTCGGATAACCAACTGGAATCCGACTCCCTGTCGCATCGAAATTCAAGTGTCATTTACGGGTCAGGGGTTTTCATAACAGATATATATATCGCAGATAAGTAAATTACAGATCACATCATAAATCAAGGTATATCACAAAGCATCATATATCAGGGATATCAAACAATTCACATTCAATAGAATCCAAACATTCATAAGCAAGGTCAATTTATATCTGATTAAAATTAATTTATACCAGATTAATTACTTATGAATAAACTACACATCTTGGTTAATTAATCATTAATTAATTATAAACCATTTTAATTAATTAACCCTTAATAATGAATCAATTAACCTTTAATTATCAATTAATTCTTTAATTAATTATCTTAACAAATTTACCTTCAATTAATCACATTAATTAATTAATCACATTAATTAATTATCATTTAATTAATTATCCTTAATTAATTATTCTTAATCACTTGATTAATCAATTTTAATCATTAATTAATTACTTTCATTCAGTAATTATCCTTAATTACTTACATTAATTAACTTGGCTAACCATTCTTTTACCTTTTTAATAAACTTGTTAAATCATTATTTAACTCAAGGAAATTTTAAAGAAAAGATTTAACTTTAAAATTAAATCTTGAAGCTAGTTTTAAAACTTGATTTCTTCTTTTGAAAACTCACTTATTTAAATACACATAAACAAAATTTCATTAGCTTTTAAATCTTATACTTTCTCTTTGCTTAAAAACTCTGTATTTCTTTGCCTTTATACAAAACTGTTCATACTTTTTACTTTATTTTAAAACCCAGGCTTGCTTAACAACAAACCCGAGCTAAAGCGAGCGAAAACTCCGGGTCACCCCCGACTCCATCACGAAACCACTCGCGAACATCCTTTCTTCGAGACAAACCCAGGAAATCATCGAGACTGACCCATGCCCATCTTCTTCCTTCCTTCCCTTACTTCCCAGCAATGAACCCAGTCACGTAAATGATACGCGTGCACGTGCACAACCGGACTGGCCATCTCCGACCAAGTCGCCGCACGCCACGAAGTCGCCACTGACCTCCTCTCCCTAGGCGAACACCCAGATCGATGAATTAACAACGAACTCAAAATCGAGTTGAATAGCAACCACTGGAACTACATTCGATCGACAAATTACACCACCGCCGCCGATTCTAGTCACTGGAATCCACGTCGCCCCTCCCAGAGACGCGTCACACATCAACGCTTCGATCCCCCTGGACCGGTCCCTTCCGGTGCCCTGACGTCGACGAACTTGCTTATGAAACATCGCCAACCCAAAAAGCTAGTAAAACCCTAAATCACCTTCGATCAACCACCTCGGCGTGTACGAAAATTTCAGACCATTTTTTCGATGATCCTCAAACCCCTAACCTCCTTCTCCAGTGATCACGACACTTAGTTCGTCGTGGGTCGACGAGAATCAACGGAAACAGGTTTTCCGTTCAACTTCCTCATGCTCGAGATTTTCTAACTTAAAAATCATGAATCTATATTTAAAAATCATGGTTTGTGAAAGCGAACGAGTTCATGAAATCAAAACTCAAGTTTTAATCAATTAAATTTTGAACAAAATTTACTCTTGCCGTGCTTTTATATTTTCCCAATACCCATTTATTTCAACTACTTAAAAGTATTTTTTTTTTTAAATTTGATCTTGCCCATTCAAACTGGTTCCTTTTAGACATCAAAGTCTATAGGTGATTATAGGATGAGATTATGATTTTTTAAACAGGTTTAAACCCTGTAAATGTTGAACAGAGGCATATCTGCCTATTTTACTTCATAACTTCAAAGATTTCCACATACTACCCAGATATAACAAACTTAAGAATTTAAAAGGGTAGTTGCTCACCGTGGTTAAAAGAAAGAATAGAGCACATTTTCTTGAAATAGCAGTTTGAATTTCCTGGTTGAAATCTTTCACTTGATTCTCTGGTTTGACTTTATTTGTTTAAGTTGTTTTTAAATTTTCTTTAAACTGAAGCTTTGGTTTGAGTTTAAGGAACGAAAAGAAATGAGGAAGATGATGGATATAAACAAGCTACAGGGTGTTGTTATTCATTGTGTAAACTGGGATGAATTGTGGTACAAGTGGTATATTATTTTGTACAGGTCAATATATTTGTTTTGTACTAAAGATACCTCTGCATTAATGGATTACAACCTTATGCAGGCTGAAATGATCCTAAGCAAACTCGAATTGACTTTGTTCCATGCCTTGCATTTAATGCATGTCCCCTATGTTTCTACACTTATCCTTTGCTTTCGGCTGCCTATACTTTGTTTTACTATTTTGCTTTGCATATGAATTTACAGCAACATACTTGCTATCAATATATATTTGTTTTGTTTTCACACTTGAATATATGCTTTCTTTTGCAAGTGTTCAAACATGAATACATATTAATGTTGTTGGATTTTATTTAACCAATGTGTTATTTTATATCATTACATAGTTTATTAACACGAGATTAAGATATATATCTTAACTTTATATTCTAACATCTTATATATTTTCATTTCTTAAACCATTTACTTACATTTTAAATTCAAATCAAATACATATTATATTATTTCAAATTTACTCAGATATGTTCGAATACATATATATATTCTCATATATACAAGAATTTAAATTTTTAAACGATTTATTCAGATATACTTGGATATCGGGGAAACTCGCATTTCTTTAACCATCTATTTCACAAATTTTTATTCCAAAATAAATTTAATTATCGATTTAAAATAGATTAAAATTCGGGGTCGTTACAGACTTCCCCCCTTAAAAGAATTTCGTCCTCGAAATTCACAGACACGAAAACAAAGACAGATGAAGAATGTTTCATCAACTCAAACTGAACATCTGTTCTGCCTTTGGCTCATCAAATCAGAATATCAATAATAGATACAAAAACGAATCTGTTTAACACTTCACAAAATACTCGGGCTATCCAGATTTACGAAATATGCAGTGGCATCGGTTAGTTCGAAGGAATAACTAACCATTCGTAGAATATATCCGGACCCAAAGAATAGATAGATGTATGGATACAATTTCAAAACTTTCTAGTTTTAGAAACTAAATTATACCTATCAATCATAGCAATCAAAGCAACCAATTCATCCAAACAAACAATTTTGGTCCATCCGGAGTTTATGTTCCATATCAAATAAATCGAATCTTCTTCCTGAATCTACCAGAAACTATCGAAGAATAGAAAAGATGATGAACAAAAGAGATTGATAGAGAAAAGATTGTTTCCTTGTTGTTACAGAGTATTGACCATTTATAGTCGTATTTCTTTGTCCCCTATCCAATCCTCTTCTTGCACTCATACTCGCTATTAGTGAATAGCAAGAGAATTTACTGAGACATTCGAACGGATATCTGAGGAATACTCATTCTAGAGTTTACTTTACTCTATCTCTAATGAGCTACTTAACGTGTTATACTCCTGAGCTAAAGTTCAACCTTAGCTCTGATACCACATGTAACGACTCGGATTTTGCCCGTTCGAAAATCAACATCCGTACTTCACCTTGTACTCGAATGCCGTAGATTCGACCGTTCAAATCCGATTCGCCGGAGCTTATAACACAGTTAAGTAAACAACACAGCGGAAGAACAGAATAATACATTGATATACAATATCTGATACAACAGAGTGATACAATGAATATCAATATACATCAGAGATATGATACAAGAAATAGCAGCGGAAAGAAAATAGATAACACCAGCAGCGGATTGAATATCTCCAATAGAGTGCTCCAAGATAAGCAACGTCAATCCATGAACTCCAAGAACTGACTAGCTCCAGATAATCTACCAAACCTGAATATCTGAGAAAACCCAACTCTAGACTGCCCGTGTGGAAAATAGTGGGCACCCAGAGTTTAGGAAAGGAACAATAAACTCCGGATCAGTCATGGGACTGGTGTGAGCAACAAAAACAGTTTATCTTTAAACAAACACAAAAGGCTTTTAACATTGAAATCCGCAATGCTTTTCGAAAATGAAACTACCATAAGGCCTCCCGCCACACACACAATGCAATCGCAGAATTGGAGGAGATTTCTCCTTATGATAGTCAAACATGCTTACTACGCAAAATCAAAACTCTTTTGATATTATTACTAGTGCATAGTGTAGAAAAACATTTCGAAAATATAATATCAATCTTAGCCAACATACAACCATTGTTGTATGTCTACTATAACTACTACGTTCAATAGCAGGTTACCGCCACATTCCATAGCAGGTAATACAACTAAAACCGTACAGGGTTCGTATTGTTTCTTTGGATTTCCAACAAATGATCAGGCTAAGGAACTTCCTTACCGAAATAGAAACGCCTCTGGAAAGACGCCCCGGATCCTAACCGGATCTCCGCAAACAAAAGGCCGACGCTACCTCACGCTGTACAGCTATAACTAGGTAACTAACACACTGACGCTACCTCACGCCGTACAGCTATAACTAGGTAACTAACACACGAGTCATGTCATCCCCCGGTCGTTACCGACCTTTATCCGAGGATCCTCAATCGCAAGCAACAGCCACAAAATATAATCAACATAGGTAAAATATCTGGGCTCCATACCATGATATCACCTTTTATCCAGAAGGAAATGACATACCCTAGGGGCGCTACCCCTACAAACCTTTGTCGCAACATTCCTGTTTCGACCATTACCGGGTTGTGAGGCTCGACGAAGTCTCATCCACAAAGCCACGCTTTTTCACAAAGCCACGCTTTGACCAACAATTGATCATCAGCACTTCGTATGCCACATTACCAAATTGGGAATGTATCACTAGTAACCATCAACTACATAACCTCTGAGCTCGTACGTCTCAGAGAAGGGTGTTAAGCTAAGAGAATAAATTCTCCGCCACCAACAGAAATGTATTTGATAGAAACCAGCTTTACATCTCAAAGTGTAACGTCAGACACACATCCATACAAGTCTGTTCCGGGTTCGAACAGAACCGAAGGCACTTCCAAAGAAGCCCTTGCAAATCCAGGTATTCACAATCTCTATCGGACTTCCCATCACTTAGGGAATCTCTATACCGGAGCCATGATGCAGAGAAAATCGATAGGTCATCATATCGCTCTCGCAAATACCCGGTCTTCACCACCGGTCTTCAAATGCGATCCATATCGTCGTATCACTATTCGGAATGGGTTATATGACACAAAGGTCCTCTCCCGGCTAAACCGAATAACGAGCGCAATTAAAAATCATATGGATAATGGGGTCTCAGTTAAATCACAGCTTAAAGCTTAAAACTTTTCATTCGAATGGTAAAACAAATTACCATTTCCAATCTTTTAAACAAAAAGATTCATTTCAAAAACCTTCAATGGTTTAAACAATTTCCACACTTTAATCTTTTAAACAAAAAAAGATTCAATTCACAAAGTTAACCCCATTCACCAAGATTCATTCATAGATTTCAAAACAATTTCCATTTCAATTGAATTAACTCGTTAAATCTTTAAGTCAAGATTTAACTTATAGCTTTCAAAATTAGTTTCCATTTCAAGTTGGGTTAACTCGTTCGGTCTTTGAATCAAAGACTCATTCCATAGTTTTCAAAACATTTTAATTCTATTTCAAACTTGAAACCGTTCAACACAATTTGGAAATCCATTACTTTTGTGAAAGCTTGTACTATTTGAAAACGAATAGTTTTCGTTTCGGAAAAATCCAGTTATATTTACACGAGTTAAAACCCTTGAATTAAGTTCAAATTCCCAAATCAATACTTTTAAATGGTTTAACCCATATATAACTTGTACAGCTTCTTTAATCCCTAGTTTCAAATCATAGAATTCAATTTCAACTTGAATTCAAAAATTGAATTCAAATTTAAATCAAATTATTTAAATTTCAAAACTTAATCAAGTTATTCGAAATAACTTTTATCTTTGAAATTCAATTTCAAAAGCTTTTCACTTTAAACCCAGATTTCCAATTTCAAAATCAATTGAAATTAAAATTTCAATTTCAAAAATATTAAATTTACATCATCTGTGACTTAACCGATTTCCACGTGAAATCCATATTTGTGTGTGTAAAGGTGTAGTCCAGGGGTTTTACACAATAGTGCAACATCATCAATCATCATAGATATATCGGTAAGCGGTATAATCCATAACGCTTATCTTCATTCACAGATTCATAGATAAAATAAATTTATCAGTCACAAAGATTCACAATTATAATTCGATGTGGGTTTCGGATAACCAACTGGAATCCGACTCCCTGTCGCATCGAAATTCAAGTGTCATTTACGGGTCAGGGGTTTTCATAACAGATATATATATCGCAGATAAGTAAATTACAGATCACATCATAAATCAAGGTATATCACAAAGCATCATATATCAGGGATATCAAACAATTCACATTCAATAGAATCCAAACATTCATAAGCAAGGTCAATTTATATCTGATTAAAATTAATTTATACCAGATTAATTACTTATGAATAAACTACACATCTTGGTTAATTAATCATTAATTAATTATAAACCATTTTAATTAATTAACCCTTAATAATGAATCAATTAACCTTTAATTATCAATTAATTCTTTAATTAATTATCTTAACAAATTTACCTTCAATTAATCACATTAATTAATTAATCACATTAATTAATTATCATTTAATTAATTATCCTTAATTAATTATTCTTAATCACTTGATTAATCAATTTTAATCATTAATTAATTACTTTCATTCAGTAATTATCCTTAATTACTTACATTAATTAACTTGGCTAACCATTCTTTTACCTTTTTAATAAACTTGTTAAATCATTATTTAACTCAAGGAAATTTTAAAGAAAAGATTTAACTTTAAAATTAAATCTTGAAGCTAGTTTTAAAACTTGATTTCTTCTTTTGAAAACTCACTTATTTAAATACACATAAACAAAATTTCATTAGCTTTTAAATCTTATACTTTCTCTTTGCTTAAAAACTCTGTATTTCTTTGCCTTTATACAAAACTGTTCATACTTTTTACTTTATTTTAAAACCCAGGCTTGCTTAACAACAAACCCGAGCTAAAGCGAGCGAAAACTCCGGGTCACCCCCGACTCCATCACGAAACCACTCGCGAACATCCTTTCTTCGAGACAAACCCAGGAAATCATCGAGACTGACCCATGCCCATCTTCTTCCTTCCTTCCCTTACTTCCCAGCAATGAACCCAGTCACGTAAATGATACGCGTGCACGTGCACAACCGGATTGGCCATCTCCGACCAAGTCGCCGCACGCCACGAAGTCGCCACTGACCTCCTCTCCCTAGGCGAACACCCAGATCGATGAATTAACAACGAACTCAAAATCGAGTTGAATAGCAACCACTGGAACTACATTCGATCGACAAATTACACCACCGCCGCCGATTCTAGTCACTGGAATCCACGTCGCCCCTCCCAGAGACGCGTCACACATCAACACTTCGATCCCCCTGGACCGGTCCCTTCCGGTGCCCTGACGTCGACGAACTTGCTTATGAAACATCGCCAACCCAAAAAGCTAGTAAAACCCTAAATCACCTTCGATCAACCACCTCGGCGTGTACGAAAATTTCAGACCATTTTTTCGATGATCCTCAAACCCCTAACCTCCTTCTCCAGTGATCACGACACTTAGTTCGTCGTGGGTCGACGAGAATCAACGGAAACAGGTTTTCCGTTCAACTTCCTCATGCTCGAGATTTTCTAACTTAAAAATCATGAATCTATATTTAAAAATCATGGTTTGTGAAAGCGAACGAGTTCATGAAATCAAAACTCAAGTTTTAATCAATTAAATTTTGAACAAAATTTATTTTTGCCGTGCTTTTATATTTTCCCAGTACCCATTTATTTCAACTACTTAAAAGTATTTTTTTTTTAAAATTTGATCTTGCCCATTCAAACTGGTTCCTTTTAGACATCAAAGTCTATAGGTGATTATAGGATGAGATTATGATTTTTTAAACAGGTTTAAACCCTGTAAATGTTGAACAGAGGCATATCTGCCTATTTTACTTCATAACTTCAAAGATTTCCACATACTACCCAGATATAACAAACTTAAGAATTTAAAAGGGTAGTTGCTCACCGTGGTTAAAAGAAAGAATAGAGCACATTTTCTTGAAACAGCAGTTTGAATTTCCTGGTTGAAATCTTTCACTTGATTCTCTGGTTTGACTTTATTTGTTTAAGTTGTTTTTAAATTTTCTTTAAACTGAAGCTTTGGTTTGAGTTTAAGGAACGAAAAGAAATGAGGAAGATGATGGATATAAACAAGCTACAGGGTGTTGTTATTCATTGTGTAAACTGGGATGAATTGTGGTACAAGTGGTATATTATTTTGTACAGGTCAATATATTTGTTTTGTACTAAAGATACCTCTGCATTAATGGCTTACAACCTTATGCAGGCTGAAATGATCCTAAGCAAACTCGAATTGACTTTGTTCCATGCCTTGCATTTAATGCATGTCCCCTATGTTTCTACACTTATCCTTTGCTTTCGGCTGCCTATACTTTGTTTTACTATTTTGCTTTGCATATGAATTTACAGCAACATACTTGCTATCAATATATATTTGTTTTGTTTTCACACTTGAATATATGCTTTCTTTTGCAAGTGTTCAAACATGAATACATATTAATGTTGTTGGATTTTATTTAACCAATGTGTTATTTTATATCATTACATAGTTTATTAACACGAGATTAAGATATATATCTTAACTTTATATTCTAACATCTTATATATTTTCATTTCTTAAACCATTTACTTACATTTTAAATTCAAATCAAATACATATTATATTATTTCAAATTTACTCAGATATGTTCGAATACATATATATATTCTCATATATACAAGAATTTAAATTTTTAAACGATTTATTCAGATATACTTGGATATCGGGGAAACTCGCATTTCTTTAACCATCTATTTCACAAATTTTTATTCCAAAATAAATTTAATTATCGATTTAAAATAGATTAAAATTCGGGGTCGTTACAATTATGGCATACCATTATCTGGATAACTCCTCAAATTCTGTTGCATACTCCAACTCAGTCATGTCTTCTTGCACTAACTCAGCAAACTTCCTTAGTAAGATTGATTGGGCAATTTCAGACGTAAACCTCTCCTTGAACCTCCTCCTGAATTCTACCCAAGCCAAATTCTCCTCTAGCACCCCAATAGTAACACTGTTCCACCAGTACAATGCAGCTCCTTGTAACTGCCTAGAAGTTAATCTCTTCTTTTGCTCATCATACAGACCTAAATCAGCAAAAATCCTTCCACAATAGAGCAGCCAATTCTCCAACTTCATAGCATCCTTAGTTCCAATGAATGGCTTTCCTTCAAGTCTTGCATAATCTTTACTCAAAACAGCATAATTGTTGACAACTGGAACTTCAAGAATTTCTCCTCCAGCATTTCCACCAACTAATCCTGATGCAACTCCTGCTTGCATCATGTTGACGAAGAACTAATACATAGCTCATATATCCAACAACGTTGTTCCAACATCCAAATTAGCAGCTATTTGTCGACCCGGATTCCTCATAGTATTGGGCCTGGCATTTGCATTGGTTGTGATGCTTCCTCCATCGAGATTTACTCTTCCTTTCCTACCTCCATATCTTACATCCTTAAATCTGCATTCGAATGTTAGTAAGATACAGAAGAACGGTTTAAGAGAGGGAGAATAGAGGTAAGGCGTATATTATTATACAACAAATATAAGTACGTTACTATAGCATTATCCCATGCCCACAATCTTATTCTCTGATTCATTTGGGTTATATTTTCAAACTCTTCTTAGGTTCAAAATTATTTTAGTTTTACATAAACCTATGCTCTGATACTAAGTTGTAACATCCTCCATTTTGAGACCCAAAACTAACCGTTATAGATGATGTGTCATCTATAGTATTAATTTTTTATGACAAAATGCAGTAATGTTGATTTTGTCAATAACATTAGAAGCACAAGAATATAAATTTTTCTTAAACATAATTTCAAAACAACTTTCTCATTTCATTTCAAAGATAATATTTCATATTCGTTACATAATCCCAAACGTTCCCCAGGTTCAGATAAAATATAATTATTATAAATTACTCCAAGAGCAACATATGAAGATGCCCCCTTGGTTGATTAGAGTTTACTACTAGACAGTTATAACATCCGTTATTACATACATTCCAACAAAATAATAATTCAACACAGTGTATAATATATGAATCTACATATATATATATATATATATATATATATGTAGATTCATACATGGCTAGATTTGCCTCCTACACATCTTCGGAAGCTTTATTCACCCAACCTAAATAACCTGTGAATCTTACTCTCGAACTACTCAATTGAGTACCCAAGAGTTAAAGGGAAAATACAAAAAATTCGGGTCAGACAAAAAGTCTGGTGTAAATAATATGCCATATTCATAAATAAATATCTAGTGAGACCACGCCACAGAGCGAAATGGGTTTTTCCCTCACTGGTATCCTCTAATTATGTCTTTAATTAATCATGCACCTACACTAGTTAAACTAAACAATATAAACAAATATATGCATGCATGCGACATGGGTAATCATGACCAATCTGCTAAATTAATGGACTATCTCTCCCAACATCATAGTTTTCTCAGGGTGACTACAAACATATGCGGTTGACTCGGGCCTACCAGATATATCAAATGTTCTAACTTACTGTTAGAGGGAAACTGGATGGTCTGTCCGGAACTTACTATTTCTAGGGTCACACCGATCTTAATGGCTTTGCAGGCTAATCAATAACCTAACACAACTTTGTGTATTCCTTTATATGCGTAAACATATTTTTAGTCGTACCCTTGACAAAGCTCTACACACCGGAATTTTGGACTTATATCAGTTAGGGGTTAACAGCAGAAGTGTAGGGCGCAACCCTACATCAGTCCCATCTAGTTCTCTAACCATTGATTCAATTCATCCTATCACAATTTATCTAAAGATGATAATAATAATAAATCTCTAGTAAAATACTGGGCTAAATACCCTTTTCTATTTCCTTGAAAAAAAAACCTTTGTAAATGATTTAACCCTTAAAATCATATTTTAAAACAAGGAATATACATAGCCTTTTACTTTACTTAAAATACTTATGCCAAGATATATGCTCTCATAAAACAATATCGATGAAGTTAAAAATCACTTAGAGGTTGAAGCACTTCAGAATCATAGGCTATAAAGCCAAAACTTAATAAAACTATCTTATTGATGAAACTCGGCGTCAACATCGCCACTAGGGTCATCATCCCTCTTTAATGCCAAAATATGTTAAAGAACTTGATTTAATCTCTACTACTAATAATGTAAATTCAATGAACTAACTTCATCCGCGTCTTTTTGAAATACCCTAAATGCCCTTATATTTTCCATCAGGTCCGCATGCGCTTCCATCCCCTTTATCGGTTCGTAAAACCTAATTGTGTCTCTTCCCAAATTCATCCACGTTCCTAAATTCAATGCCTCAAAACCTATATTTCATTCATCACCATCATCCAATCCTAAAAAATTGGTTTCTTTTACTTCTGAATCAACACTGGAAGCACCACCAGAGATGTAGCGTCCATGGCATGCGATTACATAGGCCTCCAGAGATAGCTCATGTGTGCTACCTCCTTCTTTCTCTCGAAGGTACAGTTCTTTATAATTCATATATTTTATTAAAATGTTCACATGTTTCGATTTCCTTTAATTTTTGACATCATTGCTCATTATTTTTTTCTGATTGATCTGATTTGTGAATGTTAAATATAATTTTCCCAATCTAATTTTCGATTCATGAAGAAATATTGTTATAAACAAAACCATTGAATCCATACAACTTTTGACATTGTTACCCATTGGTTCTGATTTGATTTGTGAGTCTTTGATGTCAAAGACGGTTTTTCAATCTGATTTGTGATTCACGAAATAAAATTTATAACTTAATTGTCGATCCGACGATGAGTTACCACTCTACGAATCAAATTTATAACTTGAAATCGATTGATCCAGGCAATTGTCTTCAACACTCCATCTTTGTAAGTTAGATCTGTTGAAATGGTTTTTTGAAAATGCTTTCTATATTGTTGTTTGAACTTAATATTTTTGATGTTTCCATAGGTTTAAGTAGGTGTTCATTACTAGCCATTCCAATGGGTAGATGTTAATTATAAATATCTTACCACTGTCTTTTTTCTTTTTTTTACCTACAGCCATTCCCTGCAAATGTCAGTATTTACATGTTTTTCTAAGTTACGTACATGTATGTGCATATATGCCATTTACAAAAAAGGACAATCAATAATTGAGATAGTATATGGATTGTATGATTTTATTTATTTGATCCTTTTTTGGATTATGAAACAGTAATAAGTTTATTTTTTATTTAACAAAGAATAGGTTTTCAAATATTCTACTTTGTTAAATTAGTTGAATACTTTCTTCAATGGATATGGATAAATTATTTTTGCACCATCAGTGCATTTTGTGATTGAATATTGTTTTACACCATTACCACTACTTGCACCCTGTTTGTCATAACTGCATGTGTTGCTGTTACTGATTTTGCATTTACATAGTGGATCCATAACTATAGCTGAAAAACATTCAATATGATGTATTAAAACAATGTTTACTGTATCAAAACATCTTCGGCATGGTTAGGAGTAAACATTATATAAACAATGTGGATTTCTCTTATAATTTTTTCAGTGGAAAAAAATAACAATTTGTTAGATACTTAAAATTTACTCCCCTATCCCTCACTCTGTTATTACTAAATGTGTGCCTGAAACAAATATTATATCAGTTGGCCATCATTGATAATTGATAATTATTCTTATTTTAAATTTCTGCCCAAAGCAAAATAGTGGACAATGTTTCTTCCTCACCAACTGACAAGAAAGCAAGTTTAAATAATTAAACAAAATCTATTATTAACTTACTTCATGATCATAATATAAACTTGCATTGCTTTATATATATACTTGCTATTTTTCTCTCTTTGTCTATTATTACTATGTGCATATCTAATTTTAGCTCAACATCATTAACTTATGCCACAAAATTCAGTTTTAAAGTACGGAAATTAGAATGGAAAAATATTACTTCCTCTCCAAGCAATAAGAAAAGAAGTACACAGAAGTTAACATATTTTACTATGTACATGTTTAAAGAGCATCATGTATATCTAGAAAGCTTTTTTACTTACCATTTTTGTTTTATTGGTGTTACTGTATGCATGCACAGTTTCAGCTTATCATTAATAATTGCTTCACTAATACTATTTTATTTTAATGTTTGTGGGAAAATAATGGGAAAACATTTCTTCAGCCTGCCCACAGAATAAGAATGAAATTTTAGACCAAAAAACAAATTAAATTTTTTTACTCTATACATAGCCAAAGACTATCATCTATTTATAAAACGTAATATATTGATACTAACCTCTTTTTCTGCAGTTATTGGGAAAAATTAGCAAAATTTACTCCTTCCATAGTTAACGAGCATCATCTAATTCTAGGATGCTCATTACTATATACATATCTTTCTCTCTAAATATAATTATTAATATATACATCTTTTTCTCTCTCTAAATATAATGATATATACATGCTCAGAATTATTACTATATTTGCCTAACTACATGCTTTACAAACCCTATGTTACGATATAAAATTAAGGTGAATAATATTTCTTCCTTCCCAACATGGATTGGTAAGAAAAAACTAACCTACTAAGCAAATTAACACTACTTTATGAATTTGAAACGCCATAGACTTACCCTTTTTTCAATTTCTATGATTGTAATTTATTCACTATCTTACTAATATCTTACTATATCCGATCAAGTTAATTAACAATTTATTCACTATTAATGCCTTTTAACTAAAAGAAGGAAACAAAGAAAATATATCCCTTTCCACATTAAAAATAAATAAATTAAATAGAAACAAAATTTACTTCCATAACAAGTGATTAATATCGCATTTTCAATTTGTAGACATGATAATACTACAAATAACGTTTACCAAGATTTACTCTATGCATAGTCAAATACTATCATCTAAATTTGAAATGCAATGTATTTACACTAGCTTCTTTTTTTATAACTATTTGAAAATAAAAATAAAATCTTGCATAATCGAAAATCATCATTTAAATCTAGGATGCAATAAATTTATACTTATCCCATTCTCTTTTATTATTATTAGCAAACGCATCTCTTTCCCTCTGAATATTAATGATATATAACTCAGAATTATTATTATACTTGCTTAACTTCATGCTTACAAATCCTAAGTTATAGTTTGAAAGTAAGGTGAATAATGGAAAAATATCTTTCTTCCCACATACACACATAAGAAAAAAAAATCTATATACATACCAAAACACTATTCTGTAAAATATGTGACATGCTTGCCTTTTTCAGTCTCAATATTATTAAAATATATGCTTGCTAAAAAATATTACTATATTAGGAAAAAGAAATTAACTAATAGCATAATAAGAATTTTTTGCTGAATGGGAGAGATGAAACTGGGAAACATACTTTCAAACTCACAAGGAATAAACATTATTTTAATTTGGATAATTTCACAAATTGATTTTTTATTATTATATTAATCTAAGATTATCCAATTAGTTAAGTTTAAAATCAATGGATCAACACCTAACTTGCACAATTCCAGAATGAAACTAATAAGGAAAAAATTAACATGGAAGAGAAATTAACAAATTAATTAAATAAAAATATTACTTTGAATACCAAGAGTGTCCATATTTTAGAGATGAAGAGTCTAAGATTTACTTGGAATCAAAGATGCAGTAGCTGGTACTGAAAATAGTTGAAAGGGAAATAATATGAAGTCTGAAAGAAAAAGTGGAAGAAGGTATTAATCATGTAATGAAACCGGTGTTACCGACTATTGGAATTTCCAATGCGTTAATTCTATTTACCTGAAAACACAAAGAAGGCAGGATTATTTTTTTCAAAATTCTAAGAAAAATGATAAATAATAAGTCAGGGTTCAACTTTATAAAATATAGAATAGTATAGCTAAGTTCAATGTGAAGAAACAAAAAAAAATTATGAAACAATTTTTAAAATAGAAAAGGAAAATTATATTCTACATTAGATTCATTGTATGCAATTTTACTGATATCAAATATAATTTATTTATAAACAGGGCTAAACATTAAGGAAATAATTCTTTTAGAAAAAGACAAATTCACAAATATACTGAACATACGCCTATTCTATCTTTTATGAACAATAATTTTTATTCCATGTTAAGGAATAAGATGCAAAAATAAAATCAAGAATTGTAAATATCTTAAGGTTATAAACTAATAGCCTAGCTTATGATCTAAGACTGATGTGATAAGCAAAAAAATAAATACTACATAAGGTAAGTAGACTCAATTACTTCAATTTTGAATGTTGACTGGTATGGTAGGTAAGTAACTTTATCTACCTGTATAACTTTGTTAAGATTGCATATGGTAGGTTATTTTATGTTATTTTATACAAATAGAATCATTGACTTTGTCTTTTAAGATGAAAAACGCAGCAATATGACTATACATCTAAATTGATAGTAAGAGAATAGTGTAGCATTTTAACCAAATGAAGACAAAATTTGACCGTTAACTATGGTAAAATGATTCTAATTCACTATTGCAATTTGGTTTTACAGCTATCCATTCCCATTATAGAGACCCTAATCAATCTCACTGAAACCTGTCGAGTTCGACAAAAGCCATTTAGCTTTGTCAGCATAATCAGGTTTTGGCGGACCAACAAAAGCAGAATTTATGTAGTGGAGAGCACAGGTAAAGAGATTATTTTTTCAGAGAAAACTTTGATATAATAACATTGTATGTGCAGTGGAATTTGTTCGGTCAAACAACGTTCAGGAAGGCGATATTGTAGCAATCTACTTGAATGCCAGGAACAATCGATATGTAAATTCATCAAACTATATTTTATGTATGCACATTTTAATATTTATGGAGCAGGAAAATAAATCATCCCTATTTGAATATGGTAAGGTAATGATTAACAAGTATTTTATTTTTTCATGCTTCCACTATTTATTTTTGATAAGCAGAAGACATCTAAGTTTCTATGCCTGAAATTTAATTTATGCATGTTAAAGAGTTGTGTGCGTTAGTTTTATATTTACAGGAATTTGTAATTGTCATCCAGGCAAATAAATTAGGACAGTCCCATATAGTTGCTCTTTTTACCAAAAAAATATACATTTAGAGGAATATGCATATGGATAAAGGATTCATAACACCATAGAGTTTCACAGTGTGCTGTTATACCATATTGAGATTTGTTCAAAACTAATTATATGGTCATTTTTATTACATAATCATACATCATTGTATAGTCTTCAATTTCCAATAAGGTTTTCTGAAATGATTTTTTTGATTGTTTTTCTAATTGCATGCTTTATTAGTGAAGTGGAAATTATATTAGAAGAAAGATATTCCTTAAAAAATTAACTGGTAGAGCAAAGAAATTGTATGATCTAGATTTAAGCATGCTATGCATTTTCAGTTTATTATGTTGTGTGTTAATTTTATTTATGTCACAAATACATTGTATTATGCCAAACTCTGTGAAAATCTTGATATCCACCATCTCATTAGGCATATACTTGAAAATTTACATGTAAACTAAGCTACATGATTTCAGTTTAAATTAAAATATGGTTTTCATTTGGTTTGATACAAATACAGATGTGGTTAGTTGATTTGGTACCATAATTTTGTTCATCTCTTAGCCAGTTCTTTAATAATTTAGAAAGATGCTTTTGGTTTTGGAAAAAAAAGCAACATTTCATGTTAAAACATTTGTGTATTGTTGTATGTATGGTAGCAATGCTATTCCTACATTGTATATATGTTACGGATGAAGTTTTTGACTATTTAATTCAAAACATTAACAAAATTATCAACACTCAATTTCAATAAAAAATGATCAAAGGGCAGTTCCAAAAGTTGGATTATGTTATACCAAAAGTGCATATTCTTTGGTCAGAATCCTGGAAAGATATGGCTCCATAAGGCACAACCCATTAGCATATTTTAGGTGCTCTCATGCTTAAACTGCTGATAATGCTAACAATTATTTGTTGTTAATAAAAGCTATTATTGTATTTTGCAGGTTTGAGTTACCATTGGGATATATGGTATGCGAAATATGCAAAGACATATATACATTAAGGAGAGAATGAAAGGGAATGGTAGATTTTTGAACATATTTCATTTTTCATATAAAATAATTTTCTTTTGCCTTTCCAAATTACAACTTATAGCTGCTATATGCTGAAAGTTCTAACAGATAAAATTTGGGATCACACTACACTCAATATCCAATATTCTCTGTCCCTTGGTCTTATCGCTCATGTATACTAAACTTGCATGTAAATGTGATTTATGTATGGTTGACTGTTTTAGTTTGTGGATATGTGCAAATGAGTGAACCAATTGGCAATTGTTATTTTCTGCATTTGAACTTGACTATATCAATGACAAAGTAATTATAACGCATGTAAATCAGTAGCATTTGAGAGTACATATTTATTTGTTTGCCGAAGTACCCAGAATATACTAATATTCTGTTGCAATATACTATTTTTATTATCTATGCAATGCAGTCAATTAGATCCATTCGTACTGTAATTGGTCTCAGCTTTGAAGAGACGAATTTCAGTTTTTGTGGAAAGTGCTTGATATCTGCACTTCTTAGGCATAATCTGCTTAATAACCAATTGTAAATGTATATAGTAGCCTTATATATAGACAAGGAAAAAAATCATGAACTATTATAAAGATTGGGAATGTAATAATGTTCCATAATATATCTTAGTTAGCAGTATAGCAAGACATAATAACTTCAAAACTTCAGTGCCTATAAGAATCATGCCAAATGATATGCAAAGCTGGGAAGTTTAGAACCATAGGTAATGTATAGGAATTTTTGAGTGGAAAGTATTAAAAATACCAGCGACATTCAGAATCATCGGGAAAGGTTTACCACTAATGGGTGGAGGAGGTTATCAACTGTAAATTTGTAATGGCTTTTGACTGATAAGATATGCCAAATTCCTTCAACGAAAAAACTGACTATTAGGTAATCATCATTAACCATATAACAATTTTTATTAATTGTTTTATCACAAAACTGCTTCTTTTTTACCATATAACTAATCAATTGAGAATGTTGAAAATGTTGAAACAACATTAAAATATGGCTCATCGAACAGATACAGGTCCAACTGGACGTGCATATATACTCGTTAAACATAAGGTCGATATAAATATGTCGCATAGCATAGCATCGAGTTCCATGAGTTTGCATAGTATAAAGTTACAAGGCTTAAAATATAAGAACGGTGGTGGCTTTCAACGTCAATGTCTTAAGGGGTTAATATCGAAAATATGGGAATACGGCCTCAAAATAGCCGATATAGAAGACTCGTGGCAATCACGCCTTAGAGAAAACACGGCATCTATAGGGTCGAACTTGATAAAACGTGGCATGGTTATGGCTGATGTGAAAATACATGGCATCCTTGATTTATGGAGTCGGTGTTGTCAACGATGACATGCAGCAATGCTTACGTCGAAGTTCATGATGTCGACTTCAATGCTACGCCTGTTACTTCAACCGAGGCAAATCCATTTCATACCAACTAGAGTTGATATCCTATGCATTGCCCATGATTGACATTGAAGACCATAGAACCGACAAGGTGGAAGGCGACAACATTGACTTCGGCATGGCACACTTGTAATTATCGTTAAAACTGCTAATTTGCTATTAGAAGTAAATTCTTTTCACCAACTCCTTTTATTTGTCAAAATCCCATTGGATAACAACTTTCCTTGTCAAAATCTTTTTCAGAAAATTTCTATAAAGCAGATTTATCATTCCCAAAACATTTACAAACCCATTAATTTATATTAATATTTTAATATAATTATTAAGCTTCTCTACCCTAATAAATCATGAAAACATGGAAAAAATCCTAAAAAATCACAAAAAATCTGATTGTATATGTTCTTTAACATATAAAAATTTCCAGACCAAAAACAGTATTTAATTATTTTTAATAATTAAAACCCAAGCCAAACCTTTTTCTTTACTTAAGAAAATCATAAAATATTCATACTTAATCCGAAAATTATGAAATTAAATACCCAATTCTAAAATAATGTTTCCAACATCATATCCAAATTTCAAGTCTTTTGGGTGTCAAATGGTAGGTTTTCTAACTCAAACTTATCAATTAGTTATATCAATAAATTTCATAATTCATCAAAAGCATATAATCAACCAAACACTCAAACATGGCATAACATCAATCATATAATTTTGGGTTTCATGCTAAAACTGAAAGTAAACAAGCATTTATGAGATGGGTATCATTATTCACCTTGATTGGTTAAAAGAACTTAAGATTTAAATGTTGATTTGATTCCCCTAAGCTTTAGATTTAGTTTCCTTAGCTTTCTTTTCTTGGTTTCTCCTAGCAATGGCCTGCCTAAGCTTTCTTTAGTTCATGTGAATTGGAAATAAAGTGAAGATAATAAGAGTATAAGGATTTATGTTTAGGAAATGAAGTTTATTCCTATTTTTCCCTTCTCATAATTCCTTCTTATTTAATGTTCTAATCAACCTTATTAGTTCATTAATTAAGGCTCGACCCGTATAAATTTCAAATCATAATTTCCTTATCCTTTTATATTATTTTATTTAATTTATCTAATTAAATATCCTTATTAACGTTAATCAAAAATAGGTGTGTTAAATTACTCTAGAGTTTTTGATCATTTATTTTATGTATACTTGACTTACATATGAGTGATATTTCGGGGAACCACTAGTACATTATTCATGTCATATGAGCATATCAGATATCATGTTTAAGTGATATTTCCTTTTCACTAGACTTTATGTTTGACCCTCTTTATGTTTTCCCTTTTTTTCTATTCCTTGAGTAGGTATGAACTATGGACTTAGGGACATTGCTACTTGGAGTGGGTTATGAATCCATATATTTATATTGCTATGGTTACTTATCTACTATTTCATATATGGATATGTTAGACTTTATCATGTGTATGAGGAATATAATTTTAGGATGTTGTATCATGTTGCCTTCGTATATTTGGAGTGTTATGTGTTATGATGGTGGATCCTATTGTCTTCATATTGTCACGATATTTGTAGTCCTGTTTATACATACATACATACATACATACATACATACATATAGGTACTATATTTTATCATTCCGCTGTGATTTCTATGAAAAACTATGATTAAAGCTTCACTTTTTTCTTTTACCACCCATAAGAGTCATCATTTTTGGCATTTGGAGATCTAGGTATCGTAGTGCATGGATTTTTGGCTATTTCGAATGGTGGGTCTTTGCATTTGGTTTTAGAGCTTAGGTCACCTGAGAAGAAACTTGGGCAACATTGGGAGAGCTTACTTGTATATTCTTACCATATAACTACTTAAGTATGCACCATTTTCTATGTGTATTTGATGGCATAATAAGACACTGGCTCGCTTTATGGAATCTCCAAGGGGAAGCTCTGAGTTGGTGAAAAGTAGTTATTATAGAGGAAGATATAGGGAAATCACTTGGATGATTTCAAGCGCCAATTTGAAGATCAATTCATTTCAAAGGCCAAGAGAGGAGGAGTTTATCAATCTTTGCCAAGGGAATCTTTCCATGCACGATTATGTAAGCAAGTTTAATTCTCTAGGTAAGTTCAGGATGGATCTTATCGATACTCAATTGGAAAAAGCATTCAAGTTTGCAAGGGGTTTAAACCCAGTTCTTAAAGTCAAGTTCTTAGTCAAGTCGTAATAGAAGAACCTTTTGATAATCTTGCATCGATGTCTCTTCTCTATGAGGGGTCCAAAGAATTGTTGAGGTGACAGTGAAGTAAAACCAAAGTTCCCAATGAAGTGCAAGGGATTAGGAGGTAAGAACGAGCAATAAAAGGCGACCAAAGGAAGTGAGATCATATGTAAAAGATGCAACTTCATGGGGCATATTGCCAAGGATTGTAAAGTGGATATTGCAAAACAAAAGTGTTTAATTATAATCGAGTGCACATTATAAAATGGAGTGTCTATAACTTTATAGAGGAGGACCTGCAAGGGTTTGCGCTATTGGAGCATCTCTAAGCTCTATTGGACCCACGTTTCAAGAGAAGGGGAAAACATCTTCTTAGTTTTGATTTCTATTTATGATATACCTATTCAAATTTTTTGTCATGGGCCTTTGCATTGTTTTATATCTAGTCACTTGGTTGATAGCTTGCCTTTGGTTCTAGAATTTGTATGTAAACCTCTTGTTGTGTCAAATCCCATAGGGGTTTGATTTGTTCGAAAATGGTTTGCCCAAATGTTCCATTAGAGAAAAACTAATTCAAGTTTTTTTGCAATGCATTTGTTCTTAGGTTTTTGAGGTATGGTTTTATCTTAGGCATGGATTAGATGAGCGACACTAGTTAGTGCTAGATTATAAAGGCCGATGAGTTTGAGGGGGAAATGGTAAAGCATATGGGTTTGATATGCATTGTGAGTCAAAGTATTCCATCATGAGTAGCTACTTATATTCATTAGATATTTCACACGATGAGTTATCATCATTTGCTATTGTCCAAGATGTTGCTAATGTGTTCAAGGAGGTTATAGGTTACCTCCATATAGAGAGATTGAAATCTGTATCGATTTGGAGAAGGATGTTAAGGCAGTGGTTATGTCAATTAGGTGCATGGCACCAAGGGAGCAAAGGGAATTACAAGTGCAAACCAAGGAATTGCTAAGCAAGGGATTTTTTCAAAGAAGTACTTAAGAGTGGGGTGTACTGGTTGTATTTGCTACTAAGGCTGATGGTTCGTTGAGGCTTTGCATCAATTATGGAGAGTTAAATAAGTTGACTCGAAAGAATAAGTATCCATTGCCATGCATAGAAGATTTGTTCGACCAACTTAGTGGCACAAAATTTTTCTTGCATTTAAATCTTATGGTGAGGTTCCATCAATTGATGATAGCAGAGGACAGTGTGCCAAAGACTACTTTTAGGATGCCCGATGGGTCCTTTGAGTGAGAAGCCATGCCATTTGGGCTGACCAATGCGTCAGCGTAGTTTGGTTACCTAATGAGCCATGTGTCCTGAGAGCAACTTAACAAAAGTGTGGTCATGTTTCTCGTTGACATCTTGGTATTTTCTAAAGATGAAGAGGAGCACAAATCACATCTTAGAGTGGTGTTGGAAGTTTGGAAACAACACAAGTTAAAGGCTAAATTTTGTACATGTCACTTTTGGAGGCGAGAAGTACAATTCTTGGATCATGTTGAGTCCAAGCCTGGGTTATCAGTAGATCCAAGTACCGCGGCGCAAGACTGCAAGTTACCAAAGACAGCCATGAAAATCCATAATTTCCTCGAATTGGTCAGGTATTATTGAATGCTTTTTAAAGACTTTTCGAAGGTGGCTACTTCTCTTACTCACTTGACCAAGAAGACTCGACCATTTAGTTGGGATTACCATTGTGAGAATGATTTTGCTAAGTTGAAAGAATTATTGACTAGTGCACTTGTCCTCATTATTCAAAAGGAGAAGAACCGCTTATTGTACACAGATGCATGTGGCACAAAGAGGTTGTTTGATGTAAGAGGGAAAGGTTATGGCTTATGCAATTCGACAACTAAAATCGCATGAGAGAAATTATCCAATTCATGATTTGGAGTTAGGGGCTATTGTGTTCGCATTGATGACTTAAGGCATTTCTTTTTACATGAGAAGTGTGATTTATTCATGCATCATAATTCGCTGAAGTATCTTTTTTCACAAAAGGACCTCAACCTTCATCAACAACAATAGTTTGAGTTCCTTGCCTTTTATGATTTTGGTATATTGTATACTCTTCGTAAAAGGAATGTGATGGTGGATGCGCCTAGTAGTAGGCATGGCATGTAAGGTTCTTTGTTCGTGGAATGGAAACGGTTGGAACTTATGGCGAGATTTGATATCCAACTCACATGTGAACTTGAGGCCAGATGTTTGGTGAACATGGAGGTGTGCCTACTCTTGTTGAGCGGGTTGAGTCTTGTCAAAAGCGGGATGCTAATTTGATAGAAGTTTTTAAGTAACTCGAAAGCGAATGGATTCTAGTGATTTGGCTAGGTTTTAGTATTGATTGAAATGGTTGGCTCTATAGAGATAGGAAGTTGTTGAAGAAACCGGGCTAGTCGAAAGCAGGTGCAATAGCTAGATTTCAGAAGTGTTCCTACTTTTGGATCTATTGGGTCCATGAAGTCTAAAGAGTTTATTAGATCTAATCTGACATAATTTTAAATAAAGTCTTATTTTATTCAATTTGTTTAAAAATTATTTTTAATTTAATTTAAATATATTATAATGAGTGTATCAAATACATTCATATGTGTATAATGCAAGTGTAACATATAATCAGTTTATATGGTTAATGTGTACATTCATACTTCAAATGTGATGGGATTTACACTGTAATAGACATATTCACCCTTTATATGTGCCTTTGTTGTCCATGCTTTTATATTGAAAACATATATAAAGTAATAATATATATATACACACACACACATAGTTAACTTATATGTAATATGTTATAAAATATTTTTAACTAATCGACAATAGTCTACTTATATTTATAATATGACAATTAATGAGTTTAAGTAGGCATTTAAGAAGTGGAAAAGATAGAGGACTTTTCTCCTTTACTCATTCACTCAATGCCATTTCAAATCAATATTTGAGCACTTAAACCTTCATATATAAATAAATTAATTATGACAAGTTATGTGTGTTTTGAAATTTAAAATTATCATTTTGAAATCTAGTTTTCACTTAGGAAGGATTCAATTATTAGATTTATGACTTTAAACAAAATTCCTTTAATATTTTGAATATATATATATATATTCACTATAAATAATAACAAATATATTTTAAATTCAAAATAGCGCGCGCACACACACATAGATATATATATATATATATATATAACACTTGTAACTTTAAATGTTGAAGTTTAAAGTCTACAATCGAAAACTAGCTTTAATCTAGGAAGAATCCAAAATTAGATTTATAATTTATACAAAATTCCTCTTATAAATTTTTATTTGAAATAATATATGTAAACATATGTAAATAATAACAAATGTATTTTATATTTTGAGAATAACATATATACATGAAACTTATAATCAATTTCATAAAATGATTTCATATGTAGTTCTCTTATATTTGTATATGTAACATGTTATAAAATTATTTTGACTAATTAAAATTAGTTTCAAATTTTAATTTATTATTATTATTAAGCATTAATTTAAAAACAATAGTAAACAATAAATTGGACAACGTAGGCATATATAAATTCATTGTACAAGATATGGAATGTAAACTATACAAAGATGATGTAACATATAATCAAAAGAGATGTATAAGATATGAAATCTAAATTGTACGTACATTTATAATGTAACATATAATCAAAATAAGATTGGATACTTAACTTATGATGTAGCCTAAAATTCGCACCTTGAATGAAGATTTCTCCTCAGATCTCCAATATCCACACCTAATTATACAAGAGACGAATGAACCACTTCTTTTATTGTATTTGATGTCTGCATTTGATTTGGAGTTGATAAAGTTTTGGAAATTTTCATTTGATTTTCTTCCATGGAAGGTTAAGAGGAGAGAAGATAAAAGTGAATAAAAATGAATGTCTACAGGAAATGAATTAGTGGATTTGTTTTTATTAAACGAGTGAAACCTCTCCCGTTCTTTTAAATAAAACTTCCCTGATCAATTCCCTTAATTTTCTCTCTCTCCCCACTCCTCTCTCTCCACATGTTTGATCGAAAATACTTATCATCAAATGGCATAAAATTTCCATAAATCCCTTCATACAATCACCTTTCATTTAAACCCATTTAAAGTTAAACTGATATCATATATTGATGCATGCAAGTATAACTTCTATAATTGCATTTAAATAATTGCAAACAACTCCAAAACATCAAATAAATTAAATATTAATTAATATTTCTTAAATATTAATTAGTTTAATTAATTTACAACTTTTTATAAATTAACTAAATCGTGTGGCTTTTTGGAGAATTTATCATTAAGGTTGTGCGACTCGAAGATGTAAATTCAGTTAGTGATTAATATCGAACAATTTGAATATTAATGTTCACACGTCACTTAGCTAGCGGTGTGAGTTTGTCTAAATTTATCGCTTGAACATGTTTTTGGTAAAATATAATTTTACTATTTTAAGGAGTACATGGTAGCTATGTAGTTTATATCTGATAATATCGCTAATATGTCATCGATATATCTCATACCGCTCCTAAGCCGATAGTCTTTCAAAATATCACATAAACTATTGCTACTGATATCGCCCGATATTTGCCGATATATCATTCCAATATTTATTGTAAAATACACGATATTTTTTTAAGACTATCATTCATTATTATATGTGTTGAAATATCTTTACAAATGAATATCTTCACATTCTTAATATTCTTTTTTCACATATGGTGAATGGCAATTTTTGACCATACAATGCATAATTTTTTCGTTTTAGCCATATAGTATTAGGATTCCTTAGTACTAATTTCATTATTTTATATATTTTATTTTCCTTGAAGATTTTGTCACTTATTTCAAGATCGTGAAAGAGCTACTTCTCTTTTTATTTATTTTTTGTTCACCATTTTTAATTAGCAAGTTAGCTTATGAAAACTCATTTTATTAGTTATCATCATGCACCGTGAACTAAAAGTTGAAGAGAAGTAAAGTTGTTTATTTTGCATATCAATAAGGAATTACCTAAAGTAGTAATTGGTATCAAATCAACATTGCTTAATCGATAAATTAAGTGAAAATGAAAATGAAAAAACTATAAATATGGAAAATTTAGGAATGTAATATAGATGATTGGTTGACTAAAGGAACAAAGAACATAGTTTAAAAACGTAGAAAATAATAAAGATATACATTATACGAATTTCTCGGTTTTTATGAGCCTATATTATGATCAGTATTAAATGGAATATCTCAATAAAAGATTATAATCTATAAACTACATACAATCGGTCTTTAATAATAATTTGGAATTATTTATCCAAATATTTCAATATTTAACATCAATATAACATTATAACATAGTACAATACCGTTTATAATATGTTATATGCATGTCCGATATTATCACGATTTTATAATATCCCATATTGGTACTTGATCGATACGTATTTGAATTTGATACCAATATTAAGTACTTAGCATGGTAGTAACGATTATTTACACCAATTCTCTTCGTCGAAACTATATCACTTTAGGACTTGTGGAATTTTTTGATCAAACTCCAATATCTTCCACATTTAACTCAGTTGGTTCAAATAAAAAAAATCCTTGGTTCACTAATAACATTTATTATTACCCATACCACTCTAGCTAGAAATTTTGATTTGACTACAATTGACCGTGATACTAACCTCTTGAAACCAAGGAGATGAATTTACTATTAAATAGTGTTTTAATTCCAATGCTTCAACTCAGACCCTAACTATAGTCAGTCAATAAATTGCTATGCCATGATTTAACTATAATCAAAGTTCATATTGAAGTTTAATTGTATTCTAAAGTCGAGGGAATTGTGTAACATCATCACTTCAAGATCTTCTGTTTGACCTTATTTATAATTAACCAACAAGAAACTCTCGATTAAATCATTCCATATTTATCCTATAACTATTAACACGTAACCTCTTGGTTCCCCAACAACTATGAGTAATACATTGCCTAACATTTCGAGAGCGTTACATACTCTAGTTTCAATGGATGAATTGATATCCTTTATCAAAATATTTGACTAAGAATATTTAAAATAATATGTTTTTTAATGTGATAAATTTCTCATGATTACAATACTTTGTAATTACTATCACACAACGTATCATTTGAGAGTTTTCTATTTAGTATTCTTTAAATTGATTACTTAATTAATTATATCACAATATAAGAAAGTATATTATAGAAATCAAACATATTTATTATTACCATGATTGGTTATCGAAGTTAGATATATGTAACAAATTACATATCTGCGCCTAGGGCATAACCCTAACTCTATTAGCTATGCATGCCCAACGATGATGATCTTAGAGATGAAGTGCTTCATAAGTGACATCGTTCTTGGTTTACTATTCATCCCGATGGTGACAAAATGTACAATGATACGAAGTATTCATTTTATTGAAACAGTATGAAGCTGTACATCTTGGAATTTATTGCTAGGTGCATGACTTGTCAAATAATTAAGAAGGAGCAATAGAAGCCTAGTGTCTTGCAACTACTACTAAATGTTCTTGAATGGAAATGGAGCAAATTTCAATGTATTTTATGGATGGGCTTCTGATAAGTAGAAGAGTTAGTGAGAGCATTTGGGTCATTATTGATAAATTGACTAAAAGCGCTCACTTTGTACCAATTAAACCCATAAGGATAGATGGGTCTCTGGGCACTTTGTATGTGAAAGAAATTATGAGATTGCAAGGGATTCTGAAAGTTATTGTGAGTGATAGGGATCCACTATTGACTAATGAGTTTTTACGAAGCTTGCAACTTGCTTTAGGCATGAAACTAAATTTGAGTACCGTAGACCATTCGCAAACCAATGGGCAAACAAAGAGAGTTAACAGGATACTATAGGATTTATTATGATCTTGCATATTAGACTTCAGAGGATCTTGGGAAGATTACTAAATCTTAGTGGAGTTCGCATATAATAATAGTTTTCAGTTGAGTATTTCCATGGCACCATTTGAAACCTTGTATGGGAGGCTATGCAAATCTCCATCATGTTGGTGGGAGACGACAGATCGATTAGTACTTGAGCTTGATATGATTAGAGACTTTGGAAAAGTTGAATTTATCCAAAAGAGAATGAAGGCGTCTCAAGATCGATAAAAGTGTTATGCCAATAAATACACACCAAGTTGGAGTTTGCGGTAGGAGATTTATTTTATGTGAAGGTTTTCTCCATTGAGAAACATGGTTTGGTCCGTTACTCTGGGTAAAGTGGCGCCGAGATTTGTTGGACCTTTCCATGTTATTAAGAGGATAGGTAAGCTTGCATATTGAATCACACTTCCTGAAAAGATGGTTGGGTAACATAATGTTTTTCCTGTATCTCATTTGTGCAAGTGCGTGCATATCCTAGTGTCATCATAGAGCCGAGTCAACATGAATACATAAGTGTCGAATGGAATGCAACTAGATCAAGGGGTCGATCTATATTGTTGGGAATAGTATAAAGAGGCTTAGAAGGAAGGTGGCCAATCTTGTACGAGTTTAATATAGTGATAACATTGGCAATAACACATCGGAATCGAAAGAAGAAATTCGAACTTCCCACCCAAAGCTATTCACAGGTATGATTAACTCTATTTCTATAGAACTTGTTTTCTTTCATCACAAACTCATGAAATTAGGAAGGACTTGCTTGATTGATGCTTGCTTGTGATTGTTGTTTGTTTGCTATGATTGTATTAAGCATTACATAGCCTAGTTTATTATTATTTTAAGGACAAAATCCTTTTAAGGGGGATGTAATGACCCAAATTTTTATAGAAATGTTACTAAATATGTTTAAACCATTTTATGAATTAAAAGAGGTTTATTCGAGTTAAGAGTAATTTTAAGCATAAAAATCGAATTTCTGAAGATGATGGAATTAGGACTCGAAACTAATTTCACCATGTTTGGAATGTCGTTAATACTGGAAAATATATAAGGCCTGAAGGAATTAGATAATGGAAGAAATTTAGTCGAGTGGGGTAAACTTGTAAATAAGTCGAGGAAAATTCTATATGAGGCAATTTTTGAAAATTAAGGCATCACATTTCTCTATTTCCACTTTGCCTCCTTCCTCTTATTTATCTTCCCTAAGCCGTAGCTCCTCTTGCTCTTGTCATAACTCCTTCATTCCTTTGCCTCAAAAATACTATAAATTCTAATTAGATCTTCTTCTATAATGCCTATAAGCTGGATTTCCCTAGATTTCAAGAGTTCATCTTGGAATTTCTAAAATAGAGATTTGGTGGAGTGAGTTCAAGCAAAAAATTGGGATTTTCTTCTAGCTTAGGTGAGTGGGAATGGAACTATGTTCCATATGAACTCATTTTCTACTTTTATCTATAATTAATTATATTTATCCTTAATTAATTACATTAATTAATCACTTCATTTATTAATTATTACTTAATTAACCAATCTTAATTACATCATTAATTATATTAATTAATGATCCTTAATTACAACTTAATTATTAATTACTTAATTATTAATTACTTAATAAACTAGTTTAATAATTTTGTTGAGTTAGGGCTTAGCCATGAGTACTTTTTCTCTTGATTGAATGATAAGTAGTTGATTGCTAGTTGAATTATGTAAGTTAGATTAAATGAAACATTGAATTGGATTAATAAACTAAGTTATGAATTGAAAAAATGAAGAAAACTTGAATGAAATCATAGGATGACAATATTGTGCGCTAATGATTGCTTGAAAATTATTGTTTTTAGCCTACGATTTTGTTGTATTGTTGGTAAACACTTCATTTGGTATGGTTTGTAAAGTGTTGGAGTTCCAGGATGATTTGTCAAATCACCTTTGTCGGCATTCATCTCATGGCAGATCATCGGTGATACAAACTCGAGCATGGAAGGTAGTAGGTGGTCGTAAGGTTTCCATGCCACGAAGTATGACATCAGAGAGCGAAAGGCGGGGAAGGTGGTCGTTTGAAGTAAAAAGGTGGAATGAATTCCCTTAGGGATTTCACCCCATTAGGGTTTGGGCTAAAATCCAAAAAGGAATTCGATCAACTGAATATTATGGTCAGTCGACTAAATAGGGTGGAAAATGCCAGTTTTCCAGCCTGTAAAGATATTGGCCAAAAATGGCTAAGTTCAATCGGCTAGACCCATAACCAGTTGAATGTGGCAGTCGATTGGTCATGGTAGTCCAATTGCCTGTATTTGCAAGGGGGTTACTTTGGTTTTCTCTATTGCATGACGTTCAGGCAGGACTTTGAAAATTCGCCAAGGCTCATGTGGTCCGATATGACGATATAGCGATATTTTGGAGTTCATCAACATAGGGGCACACATAGCTTGTGGTTAAAACTTTGGGTACATGCTACGATGTATGGAGACCAAGAAACGATTGAAGAGTGCAATCGGGAAGTGCATCGTGGATTAGGATATTTAGATGATATATGTAGAGAATGACTTGGTGATTATGCTCAGGGCGACTTCTACATTGTTTCAAGGTATGAATCCGTTATCTAATCATTAGGATATCAAAGACACATGAATCGATTTTGAGTATGATATTATTGTCCTCACACTTAAGTCCTATAGCTATGGCTTAGGCATTATTATTTTCCATCAAGACTGTAGGGGATCAGCAACGGTTTCACTGAGCATGATAGTCAGAGAGAGATGAGGACGCTAATCTATGCCTGAAATCGCCATGAGGTGGTGATGACCACTTAGTTTTTTCCAATGTATGGGTAGTTCAATGGAAAGGCGTAGACTTGTTAGTATCTGTTTCAGATACGTAGGAGGGTATGATACGACATTACCCTAGAGTCGAGGTTGAGATATGATACGACATTACCATAACATGATGGTTATGTACGATACGATGCTACCTCAGTGATATGGTTTTGGGTATGATATGATGATATCTTAGTGATATGGTTTTGGGTACGATACGGCATTACTCAGTGTTTCAGTTATAGGTATGATATGGTGTTATCTGGGAGCTTGGCTCGTTGTTTATGGGCATGGGTTTACATGTGCCTTGCATGAGGTGTATGTAGTTTGTATTAGAACTATTGTTGGTTATGATAACTTGTTGGATGTAGGAAAAGAGTAGGGCTTGGTACAATACAACATTACTGTAGAGTTTTTTTCTCATTTACTTTATGTATACTTGGCTTAAATATCGGTGATATTCCAGGGTACCACTTAGTACATTATTCATGTCGTATTAGTATATCAGATGTCATGTTTAGCGTGATGTTTCCCTTTCACTAGACTTCATGTCTGACCCTCTCTATATTTCTCTTTTTACCTATTTCTTGAGTAGGTATGGTCTAGGGAATTAGGAACACTTCTAACTGGAGCAAGTTATAGAGACATAACTTTTCATTGCTATGATTATCTATCTAGTATTTTGTATATGGACATATTAGTCTTTATCTTGTATATGGAACAAATTATTTTGAAATGTTGTATCATCTGAAATCCATATGTTTGCAGTGTTATGTATATGATGATGGATCCTATTACCATTATATTATCACGATATTAAAGGTCTTTTTCACATATATGTGTGTATTGGTGCTATATTTTATGATTCGTATCTGATTTCTATGCAATCCAATGATAGATGATCTATTTTGTTTTCTTTTTCCACCCTTAAGTGTCGTCATTTTTTGTGCTTAGGGATCTGGGTACCGCAATGCTTGGATTTTCGGTATTACGAATGATGGGTATTTACAACATGACAAGCAAGCTCCATTTGTAGTGATAAGTATTCTGTTGCAATTGCAAAGAGTTAGAGGACATTGGGTCCCCTTGCCTCAAACCCTTATTACTAGTAATATATCCCTTTTAGGGCACCATTGATGATAACTAAGAGGTGGGAGTATATATACATACATCAGTTAGACATATCAGGGGTTTAGGGAAAACCATACATGATAGCATGTGAATAATAAACCTTTTATTGATCTTATCATAGGCTTTGTTTAGGTCTACTATTTAACACATTTTGTCTACACTTTTTTATATTAAAGTTTCTATGAGTTCATAAGCTAATAGGTAACTTTCAGAGATGTTTCTTCCTTTAGTAAAAGAAATTTGGCATTTGGATACTAAATCAGGAAAAACAAAAATTAATCCATTGCATATGATCTTTTGAGAATTTTGTAAATCATGTTACAACATTTTATAAGCGTATAGTCCTCCTCCCTATTTGGTTTGTTCATTTTGGTATCAGTGTTATAAAGGTGTGATTGATTTCCGGTAGAAACTTTTCTATTATAAATGATTCTTAAACTACTTCTAATAGCAAGCTTTCTAGGTCACCTATAAATAATTTTAGTAGGTCGAAAAAGATTAAATTGTTCAATTTGTATTAATATAAATAGAATTTTTTTTGATTAATTTAGTGATATAATTTTGACTTTATATCACCACATGACATCTTATTAACCGTAGGACACACGGTCTATGTTTCTCTTGAACCCTTAGGATAGTGAGTGTGTGTGTGTGTTTATTGTTGTGATGTTCACATTGTGAACATGGATACCATAAAATACTAAAATATGAAATTAAAACAAATTAATAAATTAATTTCAAATCAAACTCTTAACAAATTTTATTTTAAACATTAACAAGAAATAAATATTTTAATCAAATTACATAAATTTAAATATTATCAAAACTCCCTTTTATTAATTAAATAATAAATTTGATTTAGTATAAACTAAATATTACTTACACAAACACAAAATAATAACTTATGCAATTTAATAAAAGGATTTTTTAAATTCCCCATTGTTACCCCATCCCTGGTGCACATGATTCGACAATGATATTAGAGCCCACATTGTGTTTGCATGAATAATTAACCAATATGTAGCGTACTACTTTTAGAAAAGTCAAGGTAGATGGGTGTTTAAGGAAAAGTGCTTAAGCAAAGGAGATGCTTACTTTAATAAAGGGTCATTCTTAAGTGGAAACCTCCCGAACTCTTAGCTTTCACCTGGTCAAAATTGTTTGTTTCTAAGGTATGCCCTTATACGAGACTCAGAAGTGTTTATGAGTCTTGAGTTAATTCAAATATTATCTTCGAATATTATGTAATTAATTTAAAATTGATTTAAATTAAATAATCAAATAATGCAAGTTTAAAATTATTTTAAATTTAAATAAAATAGATATAGCTGTTATATTTATATAATTTTTTAATTAATAAAAGAATACATACATACATATATATATATGACTTAATAAATTATAAAAGTTATAATAGTTAAATACATATATAAAAAAACGGGATGTTAAAAATAAATTAAATCCACGAGGCTTAAGAGAGTATACATTGGATGTATATAAAAGGTTTGTGATATCATATGTTATAATCATTATACACATCTCCTTTAAATAGTCGATAATACTCTAAAAAATTATTTTTAGATTATGAATTTAAAATAATAATGCTCACCGCCACTTATAATATAAATAAAGTACCTTACATATCTATGGTAGTTGGGCAAACTCAAGCCACAAAATATATAAGATGATGTTTATATTATCTCTATATATAAGCAAGAATGTTTATGTAAATTTGTTGAGAAAACTCAATGGTTACATTACTCGTCTTAGGATATTGCAAAATGATAGGTTTCTGGTACCTAGCGCACTTTATGATTTGTTGAGCAAATTCAAGGTCATGAAGATTAATATGATCATAGTTAAAAGTATGTTAGGAGCTATATACGAGGTATAACTAGTAAAGTGTTACTTATCGTTTACGGGGACTATGATTTTTGAGAAAACTTAAGGTCATAGTAACATGATAAATGGATCCTAACACTGTGTTCGAAAATTCTATCTATTAGAATACCATCGAAGCTGTAATAATAAAAACCGCAAGCGCACAACGTACAATCGTAGTACGTATGCGAGTACAGATCGATCCACAGGGAAGGATGGTTTGAGATATTTATGAACTTTTAGAAATTAGTTGTGAATATTAAATAAGAGATATCTTGTTAGAAAACATGTTCTTTTCAAGTTTTGAGGAAAATTGTAAAGTTGTTGTTTTTAAGTAATATTTTGGATAAATATTTTAAAACCTATTATAAGTATTTTAAAAGTATAAACAAAAGGTTTAGAAAGGGGTTAGAATTGCTAAATGGCCAAATGGTTAGTTGTTTAATTACTTGTTTGAAAAGTAATTAACTATGCTTAACACTAAAACACACGAAGTAAGGCTTATCAACCTATGAGAGTTAACATTGATGTTGAGTAGGAACAGAGTAATAGAGCTCTAACCTACCATGCTTCCCTCTATACAGAGGAATGGTAAGTTGGAAAATGTCGAAAACATCTTAATCGTGTTGATTTATTACTTGTTTATGGAAATCATTAATACTATACTTAACACTAAAAGCCGACAAAGTAGACTTATCTATTAGTGCGATTCGAGAATGAAGTGTCAGGCAAGGCTTTGATGCAACTAGTGCTCTAACTTACCTGGTTTCACTCTTGAACAAGCAATGGTTAAGTTGGAATGTCGAAAACGAGTTAAGCTTATAAATCATGATTTCTATAAGCAATCGTCTTTAGAACCTGATAATTAACTAGTCAAATACTAAACTTTACCAATTATGAAATTAGATCTTTAAAACAAATGTTTGTAAAGATAGAAACAAGTATAATTAGGTTTGTTGTGACAATGTTTTAACAACATTCGTCTTTAACCCTTTTTGATTATACTTAGGGATGTAAATAGATCTTTAAAAGAATGATTTAAAGATATGCATAAGCTAAATGGTCTTGGATTTGTGGTGACAATGTTTAAGTTACATTAGCCTTAAAACTTGTGAATGGATTTGCGAAAGTACTTAGATCCTTAAAATGGATAATTTGAAGGAAATTATAAGTATGGAATCTTTTGGAAAAAGATAGAAGTTTATTAGATAAAAGAAGTTTACTAATAAGGGACTTTTTAGTTAATAAAGAGATTAATTAAATAAAAGGGATCAGGAGTTGCTTAAGTAGCTTAACCGAACTTTGTGTGGCTTGATTTTACTTTGTATGACTTGATAGTGTTTTGTATGTTTATTTGTTTATGGAAAGTACAAACATCTATTTGGTACCAGATAGTCGATCAGTCAACTATCGAATTGACCGGATATAACTTTGGGAATATCTAGAAGAAACATGAGTGCTATATGGTATAGTTATCTTCGGAGATGCTATACTATACGTATAAACTCGTCGTGCTCTTCTAGGACAAATGATAAGGAAATCCATCGGCTTAAATGGTTAGGAGGTGATCTCCGCTCTTATGTATTGTCTATTTATTTCCAAAAGAACCGGAGTTGAGTTTACTAGAAATTCATTGATTGGTTTTGGAGCGTCTGGTAAGTAGGAAGAGTGTACTTATATGCGATGACTCGAACTCATAACCACTTCAAAAAACATATACGTGATCTATGTTCTAGAAGCGGTCATGCAGTGGAATGTTATAGAATTGATCTGTCTATCTTAAGGTTAAGTCCAAGGGAAAGGTCAGATTTAACATTTCAAACGATGCTATCGTGTGGGACTGTATATCTTGAGGAGTATTCCAAGACAGAGGATAGTGTTAGAATTCATCGGAAGACTTCACGGGGAACCTATGTAGAGGTTTGAGATCTGTTCGAGATGCTCAAATCCTGTAGTGATTCGTGATCTGTTCGAGGTTAAGGAATCCATTTGTGGATTCGTGTTCTGTTCGAGTGATGAAGACTCGAGTGAGAGATGTCGAACGTAGCCTCGACATCAAAAATGACTAAAACTAGAGATAAGATGCATAACCAAAGGGAACGTAGCTTTTAGCAATCCAAAGGGTGCAGGCGACTCCATCCAGTATTACTTATGGAAATGCATGCGGGAGCGATGCTTTCAGAACCACGATTATCAAAGCGAGGGCCAGTTATGCATTTCCTATAGTACATTCTCTAGAGATGTACGTTGCTTGGAAGGATATCTCTGATTCTTGTGTCGGCTAGATCCGAGGAGATCTCCATGGAAATCCACTGTGCGAAGTGCTATAGCGGTATTGATTGTATATTTATTACTATTGTGTTGTTCACAAAACAACTATTTGATATGATTTATGTGCTACACTCTAAACATTATTTATCATATCACTATATGTTAAACTAAAGGAATGGTTGGTTTCATTTGAGGGGAAAACCATTATGATAATCCGTACAGTCTCAATGGTTACTGTTGCTTGTATCATATTTCTTGAGTTTCTCACATGGTTTACCAAACTGATCAAGGCGTTATTTTCTTATAATGCTCGGATCAGCTCGTGTATGTCTCTAGATTTAGTCGTGGACGCTTTGAAACTTATGGAGATGAGCTGGATAATTACCTATCGTAGTATTTATTTCGCTGCGTTACTATTGTATCATCAGCATTTGTGAGGAGAGGTTGTTATAATTGTCTAGGCTGATTACTGTAACTCCGAAAACTTTGTATCTTAGAATGACAATTTATACTGTCTTTTGATATTATATATTATCATTCCGTTGTGAGATTCTGATATTGTGTTCCTTCTTCCCTATTATGTTTCTTTTTATTTTTATTTAACCACAATAATTCTGGCATTTAGATGCTCGGCACATGAATACCGTAGATGTATTAGTGTCGACATTCGGGGGTCGAAAATGCAAGTCGTTACAGGCTAGACACAAATTTATGAAATATCTAACATGTAATTACTTGCGATAATGTATCAAAATGCGATGCAAATTGAATGAACTTATAACCAGTTTTTTATTTCTATGACCATCTGCTCATTCATATAATATTTATCCTATGTTAGGATTGCTAAGAGGTTACAAGGGTTAAATTGACTTTATAGTAGAAAGCCTTTAAAATTTACAACTTATGGTGTTACAACTTTTTTTTACTAATTTACTATTTCATGGATTCCATATCTTGATACATGATAATTTTTATTCTATATTTTTTTGATTCTAGGTTTTTTCCTATTCTTTGATGATCGAAGGACCGACAATGCAAGAGGAAGTAGAGTTTAAGAGGCAAAAGTAGCAATTTGGATTCACGAGTACTCGATTAGAATAAGTTGGAGTCATATTCAAATTTTTGTGATAACTATAGTTATTAAACTAGGCTTGGTCTTAGAATACTTTCTTTAAATCGTATGTCTATCCTTATAATTGGAAAGGATTTCTTCTTGGTGGAGGATGTTTTGCAAAGTTTATATATTTTAATTTCCATAGTTTTCAAACTAAGTTGATTTAATATTATAGTAAGATGAGGTACTATTTTCTGGTGATAAATCAACAATTTAATTTGGATCCAAATTAGATTCCTTCAAAAATGATGGATAATCATTATCCATTTGATAACCGATAGATTTCTGATAAGTGATTTTTGAAAGCTCATTTAAGCATAGTTGTTGCTCTGTTGCTACAAGTAAAATTAATTTTTGTACTTCTAGCTTTTAAGTTGAAAGTAATGAATTGGACCGTATTCAAGTTGTATTGTAAAAATGTATCTTGATGAGTAATTCAATTTACATTAAGAATATATAAATTCATTTCCACTGCATTTCAAAGCTACACCGATTCATTACAACTAATTTTTTTTCCAAATTAATAAAATTTGCTTCACTTATAGTTTTAATTTGCTAATTTCGTTCTTTCACATATTATCCTTAAAGTTATATCTATTAATATATGTATAGCCTTTTATTTCTTTCATGCATCTTCTCACTAAGAATCAACATGTATTTGTGTCGGAGTCATGTGTTTCCATTTACCAATTACATGAAGTGATAGGAATCTGAAGACTTATTGCTTATTTTCGGTATCATTGTTCATTAAAAATCAATCACTATGTAACAAAAGTGCTCTGCTTGAGTGAAGTACCACTCTTACCTCAAAAAATTCTATGTAAAATTACCATTTTATCAATGTATTTACAAAGCAAAACAATAAAATTTCAGTTTAGTATATCGATCTCCCAAACATCTCTATACCATCTACACATTTTATTATTTTATCCTTTTTTGCATATCGTTCTTACCTCCAATAACATGCACCATATACATGTGACCGGTTTTACAGAGAAATGCATATTACAAATATTTTGCATGAAATCTTATTGGGTATTACATTCCACCATATCACACTTTAGTTTCTTATAATTGCATATCATTTTAAATTCTAAAAGTTTGTATATATGCTTTTTAACCAATGATGGCTTTTGTAGCTATCTGCTTTTGTAGCTATGCCTTTCTCTAATTATGTATGTAAAATTAATATTTATTTCTACTATTTAAAATTGGAGACCTTTTTATCATTTAAACATGATATCAAGGGTAGAATTCATTATAATGTAAATACACAAGAAAGGAAAATATCAAAGTTTGGGCTTTTGGATGCATGCACTATGAATAAGAGCAATCATTTCAAAATACATATTTATAGTATATACTTATCAAACACATAATATTATAGAAAGTAGAAAATAATAGCTATATATGGTCAAGTCTGTTCAGGTCACCTAACACTTTGGGAAGTATACCTATTGTTTGCATATTGATGCTTGGTTCAGGCTTAGTGGATCTTGTCTCCATTTTTATGAACTTGCTCATGCCTACCCATTCATTATTTGATGTTGCCACCTTTTAAGTATGTGGAGAACATATATGAGATTGAAGGTTGCACTGCGAATGTAATGTAAGGCATGGGATTTATATTTATGTTTTCAAAATTTAGCATGTTTTAGTTATTTGTTCATTTTGTTGATATGTGTATTGTTGTATCTTATTATATGATTTTGGATGTCCATTTTACTTTCCCACACCTTAAATTACAAGTTAATAGGAAGTGTAGGTTTGGCTTACCTGTTTTGCACTTTATAGTTAAGTGATTAATGCCAATTCTTTGCTTTTAGAAAGTAATTATGTTCCATATGGCCATACAATTTTTTTTGGCAATGCCCATCTTCCCCACTTTAAGATTATCAGTAGTGATGCCAATAGGTTTGAACTGCTGCAGAATGGAAGCTGGATGCGACATTCGATCGAGAACTCGCTTGGAGGGAATTTCTATATTTGACCAAGTTCTAATAAATTAGAGGACTCTGATCAAATTTTAGGTGACTGCTTCACTTACCGTTCTATGTTTGTTGTTGCTTAATTTAGGAAAATAATGAACATAAGAATTAGTTCTGATCATAACTGAATCAAAACTTGTATTTGCTTGCTATTTATTTCCATGTATCACCAATATGCTTATGTTCCTTATAAATTGTATCTTGCGACTAATGTGTTCATTTATATGTATACATAAACATTTCATTTCAATGAACATTGTTGTTCCAATGTGATCTTTATTAAAATTATCAATGTCGGAGACCCATAAAGAAAGATGATATTGGTTTGGGTCAAATTTTAAATAGGTTAAGTTATATCATTGCTATGAAATACATTATTATATTTTAGGGAATGGTGTCTTATTCAACGATGTTGATTAATTTTAGATATTTTCACAAAAGTATTTGTATGTTCCCGTTTGTGATATAAATTAATTTATTCTAAATACTTCAGCCCTTGCCATTATAATTTTAATGCCTTAATCCATTGAAAATTATGTAGATGAAAATCATAAATTTATTGCATACATTATATTTGTTCATCTAAGACTGGTCATGTAGATAGTTACAACTATTTATACTGACTGTTTTATGCATAGTTTATTTATACTAAGGTTGAGTTAAATGTAAAATAATTAAAAGATAATAAATTCTTCTATAAATTTTCCCTAGCTAATCATGTTAAACAACTTGACTGACTTTGTTTTATGCCAATATTTCTTGAATACAACATGAATCTATCAATAAATTAATGAAAAAATTTCTACTTGCTTTCACTGGTACAACTTCTAGAAAGATAACATATGAAAATAAATACGTTTGTTTACTGGACAATTGAGTAAAGACCAACAAATCAACATACACATATATATTTTTTATCCTATGTCCAACATCGGTAGTATGTTTTGCTTACACAAAACATTATGCCTCTAGATAATAAACAAAAGTTTGCATGCTTCATCTCCATAGCAACCATTGTTGATAAGACTAATATATTCCATCAAAGAAAATTATTTCAACCTTTCAGGTATTTTGATATCATCTCCTCATGTAATATCAAAAGAACTTAAAAGGAAGAACATTAATCCACTACTACAATACTGTATACTCAACTACCTTACTTTTTGAATTCTAACAAAGACATGCTGGTAAGATTAAAATAATGGTTAAAATAAAAAATGATTGAAATATTAAATCAATAACCTATGGGCCTTGAGCCAATGGTTTCGGTGTTCCCAAATTAGAGTTTTGGACCAATATCCTAAGAAAATACAACCAATAAATGATTGTCCTTTAACTTGAAGAACAATGGACCAAGGTTTCATTGCAATATGTATAAAGTGTTTTATTTGTACATATGGATATAGCCACTAAAGAGCAATCAAAACTTTTTCACTACCTTGATCTTGTAAATTATGCGGTTTAACAAATTCTTAAATTAGTTTGTTTAGTCGATTTATGTAGGGCCATTCCTAAAGAAATCTAATTATTATATATTTGTTCTACGTGTTAAACCATAAGTCTTTTACATATACATAGGTTGTATAATATAAGTTAGTTTGCATTCATTACACTTTATGACTAGTTTTTCATATGAATTGATAAATGTTATAGACGGTCAGTCCTTCAGTTGTTTGCCTTATCTCACCGACTTTTTGTTTTTCCGCTATGTTGTCCTAATCAATGGTGTATTGCCAAATGGAATCGCTAATACCATTTGTAATGTAAAATTAATCACCTATTTCCTTTGTTAAATCCAACTTTAAGTGGTTATCCTTTAAGATTATAAGTTTAGGAAATAATCAATTAGTCTCTCTATGTCTTATTGAGTGAGTTTAGAGTATTGGGTTCAACCAATTACCATTGCACATAAGTTATTTATTAGTGGAAATTAGGATTTGACCTTTATTTTGAAGTTTCATACTTGAAAATCCCTTCTTAACAACATGTTTTAAACTACACCCTTATTTTTAATTTCATTGAAAAAATAAATTTTTATTTTTTACGATGATCAAGCTTTAACCATATGTTTTTATGATCAAAACAATTTTTTTTTGATTTTTTTGGAAATAGCAAATATTTTTAGATTTCTCTACAACTATTTACAGTTCAAAAAATATATTTGTGGATATCCTTAAACTCAAATATAAGGTTTTTTGAAACTTGGTCTTGAGGAGGAGCGACTGTTTATGGGGCATTTCACCAGAAGGACAAACCATGCAGTCCAATTAGTTTCTAGGACACACATTCAAAGAAATTACTTTCAAGGCCAAAGTCAGCAGAATAATTACTTTCAAGGACAAAGTCAGAAGTCCAAATACTTTCAAAGACATAATTTATAGTGGTAGAGGGCACACTATCTGTTTCTATCTAAAATTTTGTAAACTTTTTAGACCCATGCATTATTTTAAAACTGTTATTTGTGCTTTTTTTACCCTAATAATAAAATTACTTTTATGAGGTAATTAATTAAGCATATTGTATTCTGCATATCAAGTGTATGAATACTCTTTTGTGTTTGATTTCTTTGTGTTTGGTTTCTTTGTTCTTAAAACAAATAAATGTTTTATCTTTATATTTAGTTTCTTTGCCTCCAAGGTAAGCAATTTTTTATTAAAAACAATTTATGATGAGATTATAGTCAAAAACTTTTGTGTGTTTGTTTGTAAATCTATAGTGGGGTAGAAAGCTAGGTACGCCACTATGTGAAAATGGAGTCGAACTAAAAATGTGGAATCTTTCTGAACGGAAGCTCACATCTTTAAACATGGTTAGGATTTTTATTATTTTTACATAACTAACTTTTTTAGATCTATTTGATATCAAGACATATGAATTTGCAGGTGTTTTGAGAATGAATTAGTGTGGGATGGAAAATTAGATTTGCAAACTTTATTAAGCTGGGTTCATATCACTTTATGAAAGCTTGATCCAGTAAGGAGTTATTACATACATCTTTGTTATATTTTTATATGTCTATTGTTTTATTTAGATTTGTACTTAGTAGCCTGACACCATTAACCTTAACATCAGACATTACATGTGCCATCCGTAGTATTAACAAGTGTAAGAACTTCATCTCAATCTTTTATTAATGTAGCAATAAATTTATATCGAAAGCTAATTCTAAAATTAGTAAAGGCATAGCCCATGAAAAGAGTTTTAATAACTTACAATTCATATGCGCAATGCATAAGTTTCAAAGTACTTCCACTATTAGCACAAATATTTAATATTCCTCCTGCTTTTGAAAGGTCAATTTATATGCTACTTATGGCTTCTTATTAAATCTTCTCATAATCGTTAGCATGATATATGATTATTGAAATTTTATTGATATTTGCAAATTGTATTGGCTTAGGGTATGGATGGCTTGGCAGATAAATTTGTAAAGAGAAGAGGTGATGGAAGACAAAGTAATTGAATGCTCAAAGTAATTTAGTATACTCAATCTTTGGTATCAAAAAGAAAGGCAAAAGATGAATTGTAACATGTAAATGCATATCATGTGTTTATTATTATGTGAATTTTTTTTTGACTTTTATGGTTTCTGTTATATATAAATACAATAATTATTCAGATACACCATTTATTCTTCAGTGCATGTATGCCATATCAACTTGGACCATATGCTGTTTGTGAACATAACTTTTAAAATGCTCAAAATTTAAATATTTGTATTTGAATAATTAGTATTTAATATACATAACTCACTCTATATCACATGCATAGTGCGGGTTTATAATTTTGGAAACATTCGTACAACTTAACATGTACCATGTATGCATATAAGCTAATCAAGATTTTCAACAAGGATTATGTCTGCCCCGTGTACGAAGCACGAGTTCACACTAGTTTAAATATATATAAATGATTTAGATTATGGAATTTACAATAAGTTTATATATTTCTTATGACAACTTGAACCTTTGGAAACACAGATTCAAAGTCTAAGAGTAGCTTTTGAACCATCGTCATGCCAAGAATTATGAATCATTAGGTTTTAAAATGTTTACTTGAAACATAGGCAATTTTAACTTTACACAATTCTATACTTTGGATCTCAAAACGAAAGGAAATAAAGTATAAGTACTAAAAATAATCCATATAATATAGTCTCAGAATAACAATGGTCCATACAATAAATGACAAAATAAAGTATCCAAATGTCATCACAACATATGTCTGATAAGGGTTAAGTCTACAAATCATACCATAATAATAGTCTACCTAATAGATATAATAAGATACACAAAAGACTGTGAATAGATAAATCTCCAATGTCATGTCGCCTTCTCCATGCTCCTTAATATCACTTACTGCTATGTCCATTTGTCATAGGTAATAAAAGGAAGAAATAGAGGGGATTAGACAAAGTCTGGTGAATAAATTATATCAATAGCAGTATGGTGTAAACAAGTGATTGAAGTTCAGTTATATCCTACACCTAGGGTGTTCCTTAGTTTATATTATAAGGAGCTAGTTATTTTAAATTTTAAGTTCACTATTTTAGATGTCCATTTATAGTTTTCTAAAGTTCCACTCACAGGTGGAGCATACCAAAATAGAGTAATTCCTAGAGGCATCTCTAGTGTATGGTCCCAATGGTAGACCACCCAACTATACATCAACTAACATCTTTTATAGTAGTTGCCAAGGTTATTTATATCTGAATATACACCTAGTGCCTGGCCCATTTATTGAATCACTATTCGATAGTTCTTGTCATCTACGCGATGGTGCTCTTAATCGAATATACATCCAATGCTTAGCCCGTTCATCGAATCACAATCTGATGGTTCTTGCCATCTTGCATTGGTGTACCAAGTGGAGTATACATTCAATGCCCGATACATTCATTGGATCACTGTGCAACGATTCTTGCCATTTTTCATTGGTGCATCTCCTCACTAGCCTGCTTCTGTATCATTACACAAGTAGCAATCAATGGTTGTTCCACCCCTCATCTAGGATTCACCGATCATTTCCTAACAAATGTCTTCATCCATTCTTTCTAGCTTCCACCAATCTATGGCTAGGACTGGCTATGAACGATAACAACTTCTAATTTTGATATAATCGCACGCCACATTGAGTGTCACATTCCAACTTCATAAAGTGAGAGCCTAGAAATTTACCCAAAGGCGGTACGTTTCTAGCTTGCTACCTGACTCAATTCAAAAACGCGCACTTTCAAGAAATAAAGAAGAAAGAACAAGTTTCCATGATCTATTCTACTTGGCATGTACTAGGTCCATATTCAATTCAGGCCTACGATTCTCCTAGTCAAATGTCTGACTTCCTATTGTTTTTTTAAATATCTCCAGGCAATCAGATATCTAGATCTTACCCTCAAACGTCTGACTATGGTTTAGACATTTGGTTTGGAAATTCAGATTTCTAAATCGGGTCTAATTCGTACTATTTCCTTGCTGATTCGAAAGTATACATATTTAGCCGTCTAAAATTACATTCAAATGTCTGAACTCGATTTTCCATATTTTTAAGATTTAACTTTATTGTTTATTTCATTTGTCTCCTTCATTTATTCGAGTATGGATTTCAAGATTTATCTTCACAGTGTCTTTGATATAGTTTCTACTATTTATTGTCCAACTTCAAATGATTTATTCTAATATTTATCCATAGTATTTCAGCAAATTATATATATATATATATATATATATATATATATATATATGTATGTATGTGTTCAAAAGATTATATACATACACTCAAATTGATTATCACATATATTAAATATAGATTGAATTAGGTCTAAATAAATTACAGCAGATATGTTTGTTCATTCTTGTCTATCCAAAAATCATTTCAAATTTATCACATAAATAAAATCCACAAAAATTATCTCTTATTTATCAAAACTATAAATGAATCAGATCTATAAGATTAAAGGTGGTTTCAACAAAAAATATCACCCTTTTATTAAATAAATTCAAACATATTATACAATTTAGATCTGTAAGATTAGAGATAGTTTTTAGTTCATTTATCAATTCAATAATTAGATCTATCAGTTCCTAGGGTTTTATAAATCATTTCAATTCATAATTTTAGAACAATATGTAGATTCAAGAATCGAAAACATTTTTATATTGCTAAAATGGTATATAATTGAAAATCAATTACTTATTCCCAGCATACTTATTTCGTAGGTAGAATCCACTCACTTTTTAGCTTTCTCTCTTCTAATTTCTTTGAATTCTCCCCTAGCTTTGGTTGTTCCGTTCTTCCTTCTCTAATTCTGTTTTCTATTTTATTTGATTTACTTTTATTTTGTTTGGAATTTTTTTTGAGGAAGAGGGAGAAGAAATGTTTAGGAGGCCGAAGCTAGGGTTTTTGAGTGAGAAGACTATAAGCTTATGCCTTTATTTATAATTAGGAATTAGGGTTTATAGGCTAATTTCTAAAATGCATATTTACGAAAATGCCACCAGCTACATTTTTCACTATTTTCGCTCTGTATTATCATATTTAGCAAGTTATATATGTTTTCAAACTGTAAACTATATTTCGGATGTAATGGAAAAGGTACGAAGGCCTAATGCCAACTTCTATAAAAGAAAAATATTATTTTGCCCTTTATGTAAAATTAAATTTTTGTCCTTATTTGTATTTTTATTAAAATTTCCGAGGTGTTACATTCTTCACCCCTTAAATGGATTCATCTCCAAAATCTCGAAGGATGAAAAAATGTAATTCGCTTATACAACCAATACCTACAACCATCTACTCAACCATCAACCACTTGCAAACATTGTAATTAGTTTCAAATTTCTAATGCAGCATGTACATATTGGTAATGAATTCATATGAAACATATAAGTAGTGCAAAAGTAAGCGATCTGCTAAACTAGCCAACCTCCTGAAATGCATATGCTCATGCTATGTATCCGAAATGTATGTAACATCCTATACTTGCAAGTCTATATGATGAACAACCATTCAAATACATGTGCAAAAACCATCATGTGTTCTACCGATATAGAAACAGACGAATATATATATATATATTGTAGGCTAATATGATCATATTAGCCCATATGTGTAATACTAACTAATAAAATACATTAATTAGCAATCATCATCCAAAACATGTCCTAATGACATATCTACATCCATGCCTAGCATCTATATACCTATCTAGCTATGGGATACACTAAGCTAAATTTTGTGCATCTATGTAATTATAGTTATCCTAAATAGAGACTTTTTTTAGAAAAGTGCTCTAGATGGGTAGCTCAAATTTTATCCTCGGGCTCTCTAAGTACTCTCAGTTGGATCATCTTCTCATTAGACTCTTGTTCGTCGACGGAAATTCTATCGGTTTAGAAAACCGTCGAACAAATTTAGAAATAAAAATAACCGCAAGCGCACGGTGTACTATTGAAGTACGTGGCGAGTACGGGTCGATCCACATGGAATTGATGATTTTAAAATTCTATTTAATCAAATTAAACCAAAGTCGAGTGATTGTTAACTAACTAAAAGAAAGTAAAAACAAACTAAAACTAAGGAGAATAAAAATATGAGATTAAAGAGCAATTTAGAGGCAAATCCACTCTAATGATCACATAAATCAACATAATGAAATTATGATCTCTTTTTGGTCATTTGTGACATTAGTTAATGCATTTATCATAAGCATGGCCTAATTGTGTTATTAATTAACACACTTAAACCATCAAACTTTAATGCACCCTCTAACCCACTTACTAACTTCAATGAAAATGATATGAAATTAAAAGTAGAATCTATTTTAAGCATGGCTTATTAACTATTGAATTAGAAACATAAACCATCAAATTTTGATTCTAAATCCACTTCCATTACCATGATCATATGTAGATGAAGAGGTAATTAGTGATTCATATGACTAAGCATAGCCTATTTGTTTTGAACAACATAAGCTATCAAACTCAATATTAAACACAAAATCACACAAACATCCAACTTTCCATTAAGCATAAAAGAGACATAAATGAGAAATTATGTTGCATCTACATGATTCAAGAGAGCATCATTACCCCTAAATTGTAGGGATTAGCCTCTCATTTGTGTTATTATGTCAACACTAGTAGAAAGCAACATGTAATAAACAAAAATAAAAAGAAGAGGAAAATGAAAGCTAATGGAAAAGAGAATTACTATTCTACTTGCATAAAATAAAAGAGATCTACACTACAACATGAGAGAAAATAAACAAGAAAAGAAAACGAACATGTATTAAATTGCATAAAAAAGAATTACATAAAAGAAGAAATGGCTAAGTAGCCATGAAAAGAAAGAGAGCTTTCATTTTATTTTCCTAAGAGAAGAGAGCCTAAAAGAGAGACTAAGGGGAAGGAAGAGGGTTACATGAAGATATGGGGTATTTATACAAGTGTTAAACCCTAATTCATATTTTTGGGGAATGCCCAAAATGCCCTTGTAGGAAGTGTGATGGCCAAGTAATCATTAGCTTCAATAATCCCTCACTTAAATGTACATGAAGCCATTAATTCCATAAGCATGTGCATTAGCCTCTAATTTGTACATTAAGGTAGATGGGTAGGTGGGGTCCTCCATTATCTTCACTTTAAATTATTTCCATCTTCATTTGTTCTCTTCACTCTTGTGTATGCATATATCATCATGTAACCACTTGTATATGAAGTCAAATTCCTATAAAAAAATATAGAAATTTCTAATTAAATTTTTTCAAATTAATATATGCACAAAAATGACCATTTTGCCCTTGGATGAAGATAAATATGTGACTATTTGAAAATAATATGAATTTTGGTTTAAACAAGTTAAAATACCCGATATGATCATTTATTTAATTTAAATAGATTAAATATGGTGGTAAAAATATACACATTTACATGCACATCAACTCTAACCAGTCTAATTACTTTATCGTGGAGTCTTTTTTCCCCTACTCAATAATGCGGGTAGGTGCATGGCAAACAATTGACTCAATTTCTACTTCAACTTCTTCTAACTGACTCGGTTCGACCATGGTAGCTGAATCGTGTAAACACTTCCGCAACTGTGGTGCAAGGAACACATTGTGAACTCTTGCCAACCCTTCGGGAAGCTCTGCTCTATAAGATAACTTCCCCACTCTATCCAAAATCGGAAAAGGCCCTACAAACCTTGGTGCTAACTTTCCTAAACTACTATCCTCATTACGTGTCTAAGCGGAGATATCTTCACAAAGACCATGTCACCAATTGTGAACTCCAACTCTGTGCATCTGCTGTTAGCATATGATTTCTGCCCATCTGGGGTAGTCTCCATCCGTTTATGGAAAAATCTTCTAGTAATGAGCTGAAATGAAAAGATCATATTCTCTCCTTCACTTTCCAAATTCTCTCAACTGGATTGTTTTTCAAACCTCAATTTATCAACCTTAATACTGGTATGTAACTTCAATCCAAATGTACATGCATAGGAAGACCTTTACAGTCCTTGCTACCAACTCAAATAAAATGATGTCAACATGCACCGTAACTGATCTCTTGAGCACAATTATGCTCTAACGGAAATGTAGCCTTATGTAACCCTCAATGCACATACACAATGCCTTAAATCATCCTAATAGTATACTAATTACTTCATCTTCTATATACTAAGGTAAGACAACTCAAAGTGGACGGTATCCCTCCTAGTATCTAATAACTTAGATCTTTTGCTATTCATCATTTTCACCCAAGAATATGAAAATATGGAGATCTCCCAAATTGGTGAAAATAACATAACTTCTTTTCCAATTTTGATCCAACGTGTGCTATATCTTTTTACTTATGATATCGCTCTTCAAATTTTCCAACAACTATGGTAACAAGGTGCCACATTTCTGGTCTGTAGAAAATTCTATCCTCAGTTCTTTAACATACAAGAAACTAAGCATTCAGGTATTCCAGTAAGGTAATCCTAATCTACTCACCGATTCAAACCTAGAAATTAAAATCCTAAGTTTAAGTAGAGTCCTAAATTTAAGTGAAATTCTAACCTAAATTTTTTTAGTATTAAAGGTAATTAACTAGGTAATACATCGTTCATGTGCAGCTGTTTTGCAACACAAACTATGCACCCCTAGATAAATAGTCTCCCTTTCAATCCAAGAGATGATTGGTAAGAATCATATTATCTGCTCTACAAAATCATACCAAAATCTCCAAATCCTAATTTTTGTGTAATCTTGAAATATAGGTGCAAAAGCTGACTCATCTTATGACAGGTTGAGAGAATATAGGTAACCCAACATAACAGAACTCTTGGTATCACAATAAACCCCTAGGTTTCATCCTCTACAAGTACTCAAACAAACCACCTTCCTATCACAATCTTGTACCGCTCCATACTTAGTCATCCAGTCAATTTCAAATTTTTCAATCCCTTAATGTAATTTCATTAGCGAAACTTTTCTCAAACATAACTTCTCATTATTTTATTCCATCTATTTTATGATCGAGACAACTCGAGATGGAATGGTGTTTTCCCATATTATGTTCAATACTTAGTTAGCATAATACCCAAAAAGTTATTTAGGAACATCTAAATGGATGATGTCTTAGTCTTGTGAAAATGATACGGATCTTATGTCACATCAGCATTAAACAATGTACTTGTAGTTGTGATGACAATACATTATAAATATCGTCGTAGAACATATGTGGTAAGATGACAATCTACTAGCTTGGGCACCTATAATTCGCCAAGTCAAATCAACATGTGTGGTGCAACATTACCCAAAATGTTAGATCAATGGCACCCATCCACGAAACAATGCAAATCAGCTTCCTTTTCTAGTAATGTTCAAACAAAAAATATTTTAGGGACTTATGACCTATAAACAACTTAAATCGCCTCACATACATGGGAGCAAAATAATAGCTATCTTCTCAAGATCATGGGTTGGATAATTCTTCCTTTGTACTTTCAAATGTCGACTAGTATAATAAACAACTCTACTCTCCTGTATCAACCCAACGCTCAATCTCGTACCATCATCGGTATATACAGCGAATGCTTCCGAACCATCAAGGAGTATTAAAATATGTAAACTAGTCAGTAACTCTTTTTGATTAATAAAATCATGCTCACGTTTCAAGTTCCATGAGAAAACTAAATCTTTTTAATAAGATGCGTCAATAGTACAGATATCTTTGCAAAGTCTTTTAGTGGACTGCTTATAATAGCCACCAAAACAAAGGAAACTTCTACCTCCGTAACATCCTTTGGTAAAGTAGAATATCTTTCCTTCCCCATTCCTTACTTTGGAATTAAATAGCTTTTATCCAAATCACACCTTCCAACCTTCATTTTGTAAAGATTCGATAACTCAAACCATACTTAGGTAAAACACAAAGTGGTGTTCACTCTTTATTATTACAGAAAAATTCAATTTGGTCCTTTACCCTTCCAATTCAAACGTTGATTGAAAATATCATTGAATCTCTATGTTTACCTCAAATATTCCAATGCTTACAATTCCAGAATGCTTAATATTGGAAAGTCCTTAGCATACTGACATATTGACTAGTACCGGCTGTCTAGCTGGTTCACCTTAATCAATCCAAATTTTATAGGCTATGTAATTCTTCTAACTCAAATCAAATTTCAAGTGAAAAGTTCTTCTTTTTCTATTTTTAGAATCTTTGATTCCTATATATTATTTTTCACAAAAGCTAGTAAGCTTCAAAAATTATAAGATCTCTGTTAATTTTAACAAACGTTTCTTTTTGTGACAAAAATCATGACACTTTTTTTTGTTTATATTTTTAGTAAAATGGTTCAACTTAACTTTAAAAAGTGGATAGGTAAAATGCATCTTTCTAATCTTCCTTTTATAAACTAGAAATCTTCACAAAAGTTATCTTAAAACAAAAATTGATATTTTATTTATGTTTATTTATTTATTTATTTTTATTTTCAAAGTATGGCAGAAATATTTTCAAAAAGATGGGTTTTGCTTACTAATTTTTCTTTTCTTTCGGTTTTCCTTTTAAAAGTTTCATTGTCCAAAAACAAAGTACATATCAAAAGATAAGTGAAGCAGTATGCCTTACACTAACTTTTTACAAAAATGAAAGCTTTGGGATAGTTATGGAAAATTACCTTTTATTATGTTTTTCCATATTTGAACATAAAATAAGGGGTTACCGATTCAAAATTCAAATTATATACTTTTCCTAAAATTCAGACACTTATGTTTCAAACTCATTTATCATTTTTTTCAGAACATATCATACATCTAAGGTTTCTAACTTTTTAGAAAGCATTTCCAATGGTTTAACACTTGAATTGGAGTAGATGAAGACAATCTAATTTACATAAGCATGACTACTTCATATAATAGTGTTTCAAGTCCATAGGGTTTTTGCTCTTCTTCTTTAAAAATGGTTAACTCAAGTCTAAACTCCAATACAGTATCCAACCCTCATGCTGGAGTAATCTAGCTACTCAATGGGATCTTTATAATCCTTATGGGGAGATGTATTTTAGCCTTGAGGAGTCCTTTTATACCTCCATTAGCCTTATCAACATCATACTTATTTTCTATTGGACCAACGGTACTACTCTTCTTATTTCTTCATTCTTCAACCCTAAATTTATTCACCACTACTATTAGTTATAGGGAACCTCTAATAGCTTTTCTTTGTATAGTAAATTATAATAAATGTCGATTTATTCTTCACCTCAAATTGTTATAATCATGCATTTATTTTGACTCATGACTATTTGCTTATATAAGGGGACAAGCCAATAACTAGCTTATAAGTTAAATATATAGGGCATGGCATATAAATAAATAAATATATAATAGAAAATTACAAATACATACTCTCATATGCCCTAATCCCTAAGGAATTCTGAACCTATGCTCTAATATCAAATGTAACAACCCGCACCTTCAAACAAACTAATTCAAAATCCAAGAGTGGCTTCAGAACCGTCATCGTGCCAAGAAGTATGAATCGTTAGGTTTTAAAATGATTTATGTGATATAGAGACAATTACATAATGCTACACTTTCAAATCACGTAGCGGAAGGAAGTAAATATAAGTACTAAAAATAATACAAGTAACACAGTCTTAGAATGACCGTGGTCCATACAATAATGACAAAACAGAGTCTCCAAATGTTTATAAAACATATGTCTGATAAAGGTAAGTCTCCAAATAATACCATAAAAATAGTCTGCCTAATAGATATAATAAGATACATTGAGAAAGACTGTAAATAAATAAATCTCCAACCTCATGCCGCCTTCTTTATGCTCAATAATGGCACTTACTGCCATGTCCTCCTATAATTAGTAATAAGAGAAAGAAAATGAAGAGGATCAGACAAAGTCCGGTGAATGAATTATATCACTAATGGTATGGTGTAAACAAATAATTGAAGTTCAGTTATATACAAATTAATATACAAAAATACTGAATAACTAATCTCCTCTATACCTAGATAATGCAATCTAGTCTCAACGTCCATGTACCTGAAATGTCTCGGACTGACCCGAGTATTATATAAATAACACACGGGTTAGACTATATCTAAATATAGAGGTCAACACATACATAGATATATAATATACATAGTATAATGTTGATGACATACAAACAATAGTATAACAAGGTAGCAACAACCACAACACCCAATATAAAGATGTCATCACCCATATAAATCACATCAAATATTATCTCATCAAAACAATAACAAATGAGTGGATCATTCATGTATGAAATCACCATCAAATCCAGAAATCATCAGTGATGAGATATCATGAAGTAACGTCAAGCAATGATGAAGCAGTGCCCACAATAGCTCGCAATCTCTTATTATAAAGTATCATTATCAAATCATGAAAATCAATAAGAAAGATTTGAACCAGCTCAAAACAATACCAAATATAACCAAATTATTGATTTATTAACAACCATAGAGGATACGTGGAGAATGCAAACAATCTTTGTCCCATTGTTTGTGATGTTTTAAATGAATATTCAAGAAATGAATGTAAAAAGGATGATGAAGGAATTGTGGTTAGGATGTTTATAACTTGTTGCATTGCCTAATCATGAAAGAATATATTAAATTGACTGGTCCTACATGTTTCTAAATTTTTTGTATTTATGCAAAATCTGTTCAACGTGAGATTGAAGAATGACTTGTTTTGTATTAGACATAATGACATTGGCAAGAGCTGTTACAATATACGGTGGCCTAGTTGCATTATGTATTCCTTAGGACATAGTTGTATTTATTCTATAATTTACATCTCATATTATATATGCAATTCAATAAAGTTCATCTACACCTCATCGAATATGATTCATGAAATGGAATTAATATGAGAGGCTTAAATCAGCATTTCAACCTTATTCCCTGATATTGATTTTTAATGTTGATAATAGGAGAAAAACCATGAAAACCAGATCTGAGAAACCTGGAATGATGCAATATGACATATCACACTCATTATCACAGTGTCATATGAATGCAAGCAGCATCATCACACTTACACATGCATAACTGCACGCATATAGTCTTACTTTCACATGCACGCAACAACACAAATTACTTTTTTATGGTGTTTATGCAGCCGCATATTGCAGCAACCTATTTGCAGCTGCTTGGTAACAGCATGACGCTGCTACCTTACAGGCAGCTCAGTTTTGGGTTTTTTTAGTGACAACCATAAAGTAAAGATTTCACTGACAATGAACCATACATTAAAAAGAATAATTACTATAAGCAAAGTATGCACAATTAACTCTCGGCCCTTGAAAAACTACAATAGATTTTGATTTACGGATATATCTATTATAATAGAGATGATGTAGTTTAGACTTCTTATGTTTTGGTTACAACAAGAAAGGAAACATATCAAAGGCGACAAAGCACATGTTAAAAATAGAAAAAATAGTACTAGCAAAGCAAGCACAAGACACCCAAGGACCAGATCATGAAAAAAACTATATTATATTTGGATTTATTAATATATACACAAATACACTAGAAGTAACCCATACCATGTTTCTATCTTTCTCCTTTAAACTTCATCTACCAATTTGTTTGATTTACCAATTCATTTGATTCATTTTACTTAATTTTAAAGTTGTTGCCCCTAATAATATAAACTATATTATTGAAAGCCTTATTAGAGGGGCTTTGCACATAAGCTCCTTGTTACAAGAAAAGTCCTTGTATCAATGAGTATGTAAATTAGGTCCCTGTTGTTTCTAAATCAGAAAGCACAAACTAGCTTGCGCTTTCCTGATAGAAAGCATAAGTTAACTTACGCTTTTCGCTTTTCAAAATTTTCAAAATCAGAAAGTGCAAACTAGCTTGCACTTTCCTGATACCTTTTAAAATTTTCAAAAAAAATTTCAAAATTAAAAAGCACAAACTAGCTTGCACTTTCCTGATAGAAAGCGCAAGTTAACTTGTACTTTTCAAAAATTTCAAAATTAGAAAGCACAAACTAGCTTGCTGTTTCCTATTAAAAAGCGTAGGTTAACTTGTGCTTTTCATAAATTTCAAAATTTCAAAAAAATTTCAAAATCAAAAAAATGCAAGTTAACTTGCACTTTTTAGCACCTTGCGTTTTCTACTTTTAGGGAGCAAATTTACATATTCATTTCTATGGGGACTTTCTTATAACAACCTCAAAAACGGGGACCTGTAGCTCTTTTCTTTCTTGTTAAAACCCTTTTTTCAAGGATAAATCGATATACATTTCAACATAAAAACTTAAAAGTAATAATTTTTAAATATTACCACTTTTCATAAAATTATATTGAATGTAACAAAAAGATGAAAAGACGCAAATAATTAACCGTTATAGAGTTGAGCAAAGCTATAAAAAGTGAACATATTTAATAGAGCCAAATAGTAAAGTAATTATCATTTTCCTCACATTTTCAAAATCAATTAACACTTTTACTTCCTTTTCTTTTCAATATAATTTCAACCACCTTTACATAATGTATAATTTTTTCCCATAATTTCTTCACAAATCCTTATCAATAAGGCATGTAACATGTTTATTTTATTCTTTTATTTTTACCTATAAAAATTATTTCCCCTTAGTATAAATATATACGTTAGTTCATAAATTAGTTTATATTAAAGTATACAACGTTGCCCCGCTAAAAGTTTTAGTGATTCATTCTGCCAATTAGCTACAATGTTGTTCAAAATATTTATATCTAGAAAAATAATATTTTTAATTTTCCAAAATAATATACATTACTTTATTTAACAATGTATAATTTTAAATAAAATATTTTTTATACCATTTTCAAAATATTATTTTCTTTTCAAAAGAGTATGTCGTGATGTCTTGTTCTAGGATTTAGGAATCTTTATCGATAACGTTGGCCAGACGCATCGACCAGAATTCTTAAAGCACCCGACGGACAAATTAACACTAAAATAAACTATTAAAACATTTTTAAATCACTTTGCAAAATCAAGTTCATATTTTATTAAATCATTTGCTTGTTTGAATAAAAATATTTAATTTCAAAAATCAATTTGTATATATTCAATTCATCAACCATCAACAATAATAAAAATTTCATACATCATCTACAAAATCAAACAAACATCAATACAACAATATACACATTTTTAAATAAGCAATAAACGCCTTCAGCGGAAAACTATTTATCACCATCTACCGCACCCTGATCACTACTTAATCAGACTACTCAATTCAAAGCCACACAGAAGTTTATTCACCTTCACCAGTGCCGACACTGCTGGTCTGGCTAATAATCTTTTTTTACTACCTCTAATCACAACTTAAATTCCACTCGGAGATTAACACTCTATTGTGATAGAGATAAAATTATATTTATATGTGTATATATATAGTAGAAAAAATAACAAGTACGTTCCCAGATGATTACCCCAATAATCATCGCATACTTCTACTTTCATTTTAATATATGATAACTACCCAACACACCAAAGGGGACAGGGACTCTAAGCCTAATCTAAGGTCAAGACTCGTGTCTCTTATATATGATGTGTTGTTTTGAACTAGCTTTGATACCAACTGTAACACTTCTACCTCTATACCCATACTATCCAAGAGTATCACAAAGTAACACTATCGGATGATATGGAGAATAAGAAGATATGGGGTACGCACGTAAATATTTCCTTAGGACAACACTGGTACGTATTTAAACGTTGAATAAATAACTCACCAATACATACATTGCATCGATGCGAAGCAATAAACATGTGCGCCTCCAGAAAAAACATACAATATACAGTAAATATAAGAGATCACAAAGTCAGTTGCAACGATAATATATAATATACAATATAGAAAGTATAACATACATTACCAGGTCTTATAAATAAATGAGTCCATATAATACGAATTAATATACAATAATACTGAATAACTAATCTCCTCTATGCTCAAATAATACAATCAGGTCTCAATGTCCCTATACCTGAAATGTCTTGGACTGACCCGAGTAATATACAAATAACACATTGGCCAGACTATATCAAAATGTAGAGGTCAACACATATATAGTATAGAGTATACATAGTATAATGGTGATGACATACAAACAATAGTATAACAAGATAGCAACAACCACAACACCTAATATAAAGATGTCATCACCCATATAAATCACATCAAATATTATCTCATCAAAACAATAACAAATGGGTGAATCATCCATATCTGAAATCACCATCAAATCTAGAAATTGTCAATGATGAGATATCCTCAAGTAACGTCAGGCAATGACGAAGCAATGCCTGTAATATCTCTTAATCTCATATTATAAAGTATCATTATCAAATCACTAAAATCAATAAGAAAGGTTTGTGCTAGCTCATAACAATGCCCAAACATAATCAATAATAAGTAGGTCGTCTACTTGGATAAAATAGGCTGTCTGCCTTAGAAGGATACGGGTTGACCATACTTTGGACACAGTCTCAGGTATAATCTCATATATATATATAATATGTCTATCTACCGCCCACATCCATAAACAACACTAGAACAAAACGTGAGATTGACAGCATGTCTACTTGCTCCAGGAGCCACACGTGGTCCATATGACACAACTGACTACGACTCCTACAGTCATCGGGTACTATTACCTCTCCCCTCTTGGTATCGTGAGAATAATCCATAATTGGCTCGACATTGCATAGCCTCTTTGGTCATGACTACCGACATGTGCCCCTATGATAACTGACTGCTGGCATATGCGACATAAGGGGCAACCAACTACCAATATTGTGATGCGCATCAATACAAAAAACAATAACGGTGTTGCGGAACTGGGGCATGACCTCAAGAGGATACTGGCCAATTTGGTTCACTTTCGAAACACAAAGGAAGCTGGACAAAGGTAGTCAGACATATAATGTACACAGACTATGTTATTGAGAAGTAGCCTCCATACGTGCTCATTACAACGAGTCACACACACTACATATCCCCTTATGAGTGTCATCCATGAGCGAAGAATAACTGAATAAATAACATAACGACGTCCCATACCACCGCGTGTTACTAGTCCATTTATTCAGTGTTCATACATCACACCGGCCCTTCCTTATTCTATATAAAGAGTCCAAATAATAAAGGAAAAGTATTATAGAAAGTCCAATATCAGATAGTATCACTAAACTGTTAATTCATATTTCTCGTCATATAAAATAAACATCCTAAATCAAATGGAAAGATATCATCACCGTATCATCTTAAAATATAACTCAAATCAATATCCACGGTGAATCATACATAATATCAAAATCAATATAGGAAATTGAAAGATCAGGAAAGTATGAAAAGCCAAATAAATATATTATAATCAAATCAATATTTAATAATAAATTGTTTTTAAAAACAATATAGATGCAGAAGGAAGAAGCCATCATAAAAATATTATAATATACCATTTTAACAAATATGTATAATAAACATCTTATACTCTTAATTATACTTATCACTTATAAAATATCTTTTAAAATTAATTAAAATATTAAATGGAAAATATTTCTTATTTCTAGAAATTTATACAATCTTTAAATAATTATTTTAAATATTATAACTTTCTTTTCAATAGATTAATAAATTTAAATAACCTTTATATTGAAATCACTTTAAAATAATATTATTTATAAATCACTTTCAATAAAATTTTAAAACCCTTAAATAATGTATAATTTCTAAACATTCATTAAAACAAGAAATAAATAAATATATGTATGTATACAAACACACACATGCATATATATATATATAATGGTGGAGTAAAATTACTCCACAAACATCTCAACAAACATTACTACAAATATCACGTGACTCGAGTCGAGTTCCACCAAACTATGGTCTTCTATAAAATTCCCACATCGTTATATAAATAAATATTTAATTCAATTCACAAACAGACAGAGTTCAGTATGTAAATCGATACATCCAACAACACACTCGACTAATTATCATAACATCATTCATATCAACCAAAATTCAACACAATATCAAACAAACATTTCAACCAAGCTACGCATTTAACTATTGGGGTGCATGAATATATCTCAAACAATAGAATAGATATAGTTATGAGTGAGAAAAACTCACAGATTTATCGAGCGAAGTCCTATACTGTCCATATCGTCGCTGCTCTACCTTTAGCCACCACCAAACACCTCCTTCATCAATGTATCTTCGCTGACAACAATACTCCATCATTACCAGCCCTACAACCGCCTACGCACGCTATTGATACCCCAGCATGGCCAGCATTGCCAAGAGTAGTGTTGCTTCCTCACGTAATCGACCAGGTTGCACATCAATTCACCATGCTACCTCACAACCACGTTGCCACCACTCGAGCCAAGATCTGTGCTCCTGCGCCTCATCATCAACCATCTCGTAAACCTTGAAATCGCATCGTCAGTCTACCTTTATCGTCTAGGTTATGACTCCCCCATCGGTCGCATATCACCATACGATACCCCCTCTACTGGAGACGAAGTCGACGATGATGATGCCCAATCTCACGTCGTCGTTCATTATTTAATTTTATTTTATGTACACATATTTTTTTGAATGATAAATTTTTATTTGGGGAATTTTTTTTAGAGAGCCTAGGATGAGGATGCGGGTTTGTTAAATTGGAAATGGGCTAAAGAAATTTCTAGGGGAATAAGGAATAAACGAGAATGAGAATGAGGGAGTTTCTCATTTAATCAAATTTGAATTAGTTTCCATTACATTCAAATATTAATCTAGTTTAAATTAATTTATATTCCATTCTATAAATTATATTTTGATAAAGGGACAATTTTATTCAATTCAATAAATTATTCAAAAATAATTCATTAATTTATTTCAATTTATTAAATCAAAATCGTATATCAAATAAAATTTAATTAACTAGAATTTATTTTAAAATAGAAATGATCAATTATCAAGTTTGAACAATTTTATTTTATTTTAATTAAATTTATTTATTTAAACAGCATAACAAACAGGGTTGTTACACATTCGTGGATCACTGTCCAACAGTTCTTGCCATCTTTCATTGGTGCATCTCTTTGCTAGTCCGGTTTCTAAGTTTTGTATCATTGCACAAGTAGAAATCAGGGTTTGATCCTTATCTAGGATACGCTGATCCTTTCCTGACTAACATCTTCGTTCACTCTTTCTAGCTTCCACCAATCTATGGCTAGGACCAGTTACAAACAATAAGAACTTCTAATTGTGATATAATCGCACGCCATATTGAATGTCACATTCCAACTTCAAGTGATTTATTCTAACATTTATCCCTAGTGTTTCATTAAATTATATATATATATATATGTGTGTGTGTGTGTGTGTATGTATATATATTCAGGGGATTATATATGTAAAATAAAATAGATTATCACACATATTTAAATGTAGATTGAATAATATCTAAATAAATTACAATAGATATGTTTATTTACTCCTGTCTATTCAAAAATCATAACAAATTTATCATATAAATTAGATCTATAAAATTACTATTATTTTTCGAAACCATATATGAACCAGATCTACAAGATTAAATGTGATTTCAGTAAAAATTATTAATTTTTTATCAAAGTAAATCCAAGCATGTTACACAGTTTAGATATGTAAGATTAGAGAACTTTTATGTTTATTTATCAATTCAATTGTTAGGTCTATCATTTCCTAAGGTTTTATAAATCATTTCAATTCATAATTTTAGAACAACCACTACTACAAAACAGGCCATTTGAATCGGTTGTTTGCCCCCCTTTTGCATCAGTTCAACAACCGATGCATATGCAACCGATGCAACAGGCTTAACACTTTTGCATCAGTTCTGAAACCGATGCAAAAAAGGTCCTTTTTGCATCGATTGTTACTAACAACTGATGCAAAATATCATGGTTGGTTGCTTGGACACAGCCCCCATGTTGCATCGGTTGTAATGAAAACCGATGCAACAAAGGAACTTGTTGCATCGGTTTTTTATAACAACCGATGCAAACTAATCCCTCTATTGCATCAGCTGTTTATACCTGATGTAAAAAAGCCATTCTTAGAAACCATTATTACAGTACTCAAATAGACTATATATATATATTATTGATTATAACAAATAATTATTGCATGCAATATTACATTCATTCAAAATTAAATTTGAAGGCAAATACAAACTGAATAACATAATACCAAAATAAACATCGCAAGTTCATACAACCACTTTCAACAAATTCATATCACTGCATATACCCAACATTTCATTGTCTCTGCCAATACCATCCTTTATCAGAACAGCAACTTCATCCACCAATCATCAGCTGATTACAAAGCACGCCATCACCATCAATATCCATTCTACATCATCAGTTCCACAACCCAATGTCAACACTTCATCACTTCAACTCAAAACCCACTGTCAACACTTCAATTCTGCCTGCCTTCTGCACTTTCAACACCTGCAACACATTTCACCAGAGAACAACAATCCAACATTCCCACTACTACCCTACAGTTCAACACCACACTGCAGATTTCACTGCACATACCTGATCACCATAAACCCCCACACAACACCCTTGTCTGATCAATTCCTACTGCTCCAAATTGCATACAACCACTATCTCAAATAAACCACAACATCATCACCCTGCCTGTCACACTAGTTCCCTACCTTCCATTATTGCATTCCTTCAATATCACAAAACAACTCACCACATAACCATCTACTGCTCCTCCACCTGACCATATCATTACTGCTTCAACCAACAGCCCACAACCGAACTCGCCTGAAGCTATACCCTCGAACTTAGCACATCCTAATTGAGCAATTCGTCCTGCTTCATTCAAATCGCAAACCCACAAGAGCTCTGTCACCATACCACCACACTCACATGTCTTCCTCTACAGCCACATCACTAGCAACTAACTGCTTCAGAACCTCATCAGCTCTGTCACTATATTTATTTTATTAACAATCGGAATCCACTTTACGTAAATTGTTTATGTTTGAAGTATTTAGTGAGTATGTAGGACATCAATATAGTAACTTGATAACTCTGATGGTAATAGAAGAATTGGGGCTTGCTTTGAACCACTTTAAGTAATATATCAAGTATAGGACACATAAATAATTTATTATATAAATCAGAAAGTAGGTTAACAAACAAACTAGAATTAGTTGACAACCAAAACAATAATGTCCACAGATAATATTATTCTATTGTCAATGAATTGAATGAACCATAACAAACTATATAACATGAGATGTTGCATACATATCTGAAGTGAATTTTATTCACAACTCTGAATTTTAGGACTAGATTGCAAGGGGGGAAATGGCAAATGGAAAATAAAGGATTTATATACCTCAACAAGCCAATCAGTTAGAACACCCTCATGCTCTGAGTAATATCGTTTTGCACTGTTTCAATGAAGTTAGTAGTAGGTGTGCTGGTGAACTTAATAATCATGTAGCTAAAAACATTCAAAGCATGTGCCGAAAATCAAATGTTATGACAAAATTATGGTTGTCTCGACGAAATTTTATGACAAAATTAAAAGCATGTTGGACTATTGAGTTATAGAGAAAATGATCTTGCGAATAACACCAATCTTACAAAATATATTGAAATAAAAAACTTTTGTACAATAAGAGATCGGCAACAGAACACAAACCAAAATCCACATGGAACAAACATAAACCCAACTTCTTACTTATCCAATTTTGATACCAAGAAATAATATAATCAAATCATTATCACATTTTCAATGCATGCATTTACCATTTGTTAAGCAGACAAGCTACAACCAGCAAAAGAAAAAGGAATCCTATCTGCGACTGCATATGACCCAACCATGGAATGATACGACGGAAGGCAAACAAATTTAATATTTCCATGTGACCAATACTATTCAAAGTGTACGACACCAAAGTTACAAAGAAAATAAAAGGCATGCTCATTCTTCACCACACCATTTTATGTGAACACAAAAAAGGATATGATAAAGATAGAAGAAAATTCAAAATTGAAAATGCCATACCTTGCTAATAGTTTCTATATATAAAAACCATACATATGCTCATTCCTCACCACTCGAGTTTTAACCTCAGCTAACAACAATGCTGAAATCTGTGCAGTATTCTACTCATAGCACTCCTCTTCTCTATTCTCCATTTTCCACAGGCACTTCCACTGTTTTATCAAAAGTCACTTACAAAACCTATAAAAATCGAAACAATCTAAGAAGCAAGTGCATATTTCCATAATTTTAGTAAGAAAAAGTGCTGCAACTCCGTATTTCCACCTCCCAAAAAATAACTATGTCAAAAATAAATGAAAAACAAATCCAATTGAAGGTCCATTGCATTAATAGCATTCTTTCTGTCACTGTAAAAATAAACATATCTTAATGTTCTTACCAAAACAACCACTGCCCAAACACTTCAAACAGCTCATCCATCCACACATTAAACCCCAGACTACTGCCGACCATCACACCTTCAACATCCCCCATCATCTGCCCCTGCTACAACCCCTCTGACCATATCAAACTACTCCCCCATACCATTCACCTGCACACCCTGCTACTGTACCCAAACCAGTCACCACCACTGCCACAATTCCTCCTACCATTCACTATCAACCACTCTAGCATCAACCATTTGCACTGCCAACACTTCGCTGATCAAAACAACTATTGCCATCCTATACTTGCATACATACCATCCCATAACCACCACCAACTCACTTCATTGCAAACAAAAATTGCACTTCACTCAAACCAACAACATCATCCACACCTCCTAACCCCTGCACAACTGAATAGCAGACAAAAATTGTAAAAGGGTGCAAATTATGATCAAAGTAGTAACTTTTACTTTTGACAGTTGTAAAAGATTTTTTACCAACAGCTTTTGACAACCATAAAAGACCATTACGTTACACTAAAAATTTAAAGGTTTGAACAAGCTTCGTATTTAATTTAAGCACTAAAAACTGTTAAAATGGAAAACATAATGGCAGAAGCAGCCACATTTACAACATCATGGAAGAAAAATTTGTATAGTCATTCCATTCTTTAAACTAACAACCCAAATTTAAACTAAACGAATAAAAAAGTAGAATTTCCATTGCAGCTAAACCAACCACAACAGACTAAATCAAATACACAAAACCTGACTCACATAATCGAAACCCACTAAATCAAATCCGATAACCAATACCCGAAACCCGATAGCCAAATACCCAAAACCCACAAAACCCATCCTCAACTTGACTTTGGTGAAACCATTCACACTGCCTTCGATTTACAAACGAGGCGAGTTCAGCGATTTGGATCTGGTGCCATTCGATCTTATCCCAAAACGTAGGATAGGTGCAGCTAAGTGAGGCAGCAACTCCAACCTAACACAATGAGTTTCACCTTCAAACCAAGGATCCATGTATAGGCGGCAGTGCATCAACTCCAGGCGAAGGTAAAAATAGATCAGCGGTTAACATGCAACTTCCGATAGACTACATGAACTACAACCACACTTCGGCCAACCTCAGACTCAACTTCACTTACCCCGATTTCAAATAAAAAGGCAATTTTCAGATGGTGGGAAATCTAATTTCAAGGCAATGCTATAGAAAATTTCTAAAATAAAAAGGAGGAGCATTTTTTTGTGAAGCAAATTTGAGAACACGGAAAGAAAAGAGGACAGAGGAGTACAGATACAAAAATTTTATCAAAGGGGATTTTTATTATTATTAACCAACGAAGTTCGGATGTATTTGGCGATTTCGGTTTGATGTATTTGGACTTTGACGAGGTGATGTATCAAACAGTTGTAAAAGATTTTTTTGGACTGGGTTATTGAGGAGGAAGGAGCACATTTGTCTAGAGTAGTAACTTTGGAGCCAATTTTTCATTATTTCCCACCTAAATTTCATATTGCCATCAACATGTAGTTGCATCGGTTGACATTAAAACCGATGCGACTAAAACTATTTGCATCGGTTGTTGGTGAGAACTGATGCAAATTTAATTTTTTTTATTACCTATTACTTTTCACGTACCAATTGCATCGGTTATTAAGATAGAACTGATGCAAATAATTCTATTTGCATCAGTTTTTACTTCAACCGATGCAAATGAGGCGAAGCAATATGCACTTTTTGTACTAGTGAACGTGTAGATTCAAGAATAGAAATCATATTTATATTGCTAAGAAGGTTATAACTGAAAATTAATTACTTATTCCCAACATACTCATTTCGTAGATAGAATCCACTATTCTTGTTAGCTTTCCCTCTTCTTATTTCTGCGGATTCTTCCCTAACTTTGATTGTTGTGTTTTTGTTTCTCTAATTCTCTTTTCTATTTTATTTGATTAGCTTTTATTTTGTTTGGAATTAGAATATTTTTTAGGAAGAAAAAAAGAAAGAAGAAATGTTCATGAGGCGAAGGCTAGGGTTTCTGAGTAAGAAGAGTGGAGGCTAATGCCTTTATTTATAGTTGAGAATTAGTGTTTCTAGGATAATTTCTAAAATATATATTTACAAAAATGCCACTGGCTACATTTTTCACTATTTTTGATTCATATTTTCAAATTTAGCAAGTTATATATATTTTCTAACTGTAAATAATATTCCAAACGCAATGGAATAGATCCCGAGAACTAATTCCACATTATATAGAAAAAATTATTATTTTATCCTTTTATGTAAAATTACAATTTTACCATTATTCGTATTTTAATTTATTATTAAATTTTTCGGGATGTTACATTTCTAAATTTTTTTTGTTTGTATATGTATGTACAAATATATGTATATATAACGTATTTATGAATTTGAAATTTTAATTTAAAGATTTTTAAATTTAGATCTAAATTTAGAATTGGAATTTCGAATTTTAAATTGTTTTATATTTATATTATAAATCATTATTTTATATACAAATATAAGTGTATATATAAATATTATTATTTTTATAATTATATGAATATATATATATAATATAGATATATATAGATATAAGAATGTTTTTTTTATATTAACACTATAATACAGACATCAAATATATATATATATATAGAGTCTAACATGTCCATTGTGGTATAAATCCCAGCGCTTAGATGCAGGCATGTTAAACCATGCACACTGTACATGTTGCACGTGCACTTGTGCTCGTACATATGTATATGATACACATATGCATAATATATATCATATATAATATTAGATAAAATTATTTTATCAATAAATAAAATAAAATAATGATTTTATTTAAAATTTATTTAGATCGGATCTAAATCACTTTAGACTTCATAGGCCTAATAAGATCCAAAACGGTTAAAAAAAATTGAAATTCACTAATTTAATATATAACGTGTTTGCCTAGTTCTGACACAAATATGGTGAGATATGTTCCTCATGTCAATTGTCCTTAGATTTCCACAAGCAATTTAATGCCAGTAGAGAGTTTCTGGATCTTATCACATTGTTCTACGTTAAGAAAAAACAAAAAGAAAGCTTGCGTCATTTCTTAAATAGGTCCAAGTTTGAGGCATTGAGGATTGGAGTTGCTAGTGAGGAAGCATTGCAGATGGCCGCACACTCTAGGATATAAAAGACATAACATTCTAGGACAAAAATTCCAAAAATCCACGCAAAAGTATGAAGGCATCCTATGAAAGGGACAGTGGCCACATTAGGGTGAAAGAAGCTAGAAAAGCTAAGATTGCATAAGGTGATAAAACTGCCCCTATTCAGAATGATAAGAAGAGAGCCAGAATATTATAATCAACCTGCAAAGATGTAGTGGGAGTTCGACTTCACTGCACATACTCCTCTTGGACATGGCACAGGGTACATTTTTAGGGTAACAAAGGCAGAACTAGCTACAACTTCCCTAATAAGAGGAAAAAACCTAAAAAGAATGTTGAAGGTTTTTATTGCTGCTTTCATAGGGTAAATGGACAATACACATTTTATTACTGCCACCTCAAAAATTAAATTGAAAGGCTGATCTAGAAGGGCTATCTATATAGTTTTCAACAAATCTCTTCCATGACCCATACTCAAATAACTCGCTAGATCCTTATGTAAACCAAGTTGAAAACCTGGAGATCCTGTTAGGCTCTATCCATAGAGTGCACCACTTAAAAGGGAAGAGCAAAAGGTCAATGGAAAGATGTGAAGCCCTGGTCCAGTATCCATACTACTAGAGAGAATAGATTTCCTGATAGCATGAAGTAAAGGACACGACAAAAGTGAACTCTTGAATACATGCCCTTAGGACAACAAGGATACATTTCAATACACTTTACCTAAATTATAATACATATCTCATCTAGACACAAAGCTATGTATACAAGTTTCTAGGACTAAATAATTCAATATTACAGACATATATAAAATCAAACCCAAAAGATAATATTATCGGAAGTAAATAAAGGATAATTAATATATATCATATCTGAAAATCTTATACTATATCGCATAACATACATTTCAAGTCAAAATACATGATTAAATAAGATAAATACACCACATCATCATAAACAACTGAATCATCATACATATAACTGCCGTTATAACATATGACACTACACAACAAAAGAAACAAAGAGCCACCATCATCATCTACTCCCGCCTACAAGAAAACACAACACGTAATCATAATATCATAACCTGTAAAACAATCTTAGTCTGATCTGAGATTGTTAAATAAGTATCAAACCTCGAGATAGGATAGAAACACATGGTGAGTATAACTGTGCATAATAGATAAAATAGTATGGGTATGGGGTGAATGTGAATGCATTTATTCTCAAATATGTCATACACACTCTAATCTAAACCCAACCCACATCGTAATGCACATACTGGTTTTAACACACATGTCATGGTTCTACATCATATGACTCAATGTTGCAACTCTAATCAACTAAGTAATCACTCCTATCCATATGTATGTGTAAATATGAGTTGCAATCTTTAAAGTTGTTATTCTCACATAGTTATAAGTATGAAAATCAGTGAGATGCACATTTCTAAGTGATTTTAACTCAGTTTATTAATACTGAGTCTACTCTAAGGGTGGCATATTTCATCTGCATCTCCTCTAGCAGTCTTTACTTGATGCTACCTCAACACCAAATATCATACCTATTTCATCCGTATAAGCCTCACCAGTAGTTATGGTTGCCCCACACGATCTCTTTATCATCGTAGCACTAGCGCTTATGTTCTTCGTTGTGTCTATGCTACATATCATTTGGGCTGTAAAGGCGAGAGACCAGTCCCCCACGATTTTGATAGCGACCCCAAATCAGTCTAGCTAGGATGGATATTAGCTTGTTTGATAGATCACCTCTTACCGATTAACACTATCAACATAATCATTAATCACGGCCTCACTAATGGCGTTACTTCCTAAATATCGTTTATATCCAATGTAATTACGGTGTTTCAACATTCAAATGACATAACATATCACCTGAACATCATCAATTCATGTAACATATCATAGACATAATGGGATACATATCACACAACATTTTAACAACATATCTCAAGCAATATAGCATATTGAGGCATTATAAGAATAATTAAGTGGGCATCCACAAAGCAACATGCAGTATTAGCAACAACCTAATCGTTTACATCATGAATACCATCTTAACATATGGAGTAAATGCTTCGATTCATATAACTTTTCATTAACACCATTATCATTAACACCATTATAAACCTATTCACATAACCTAACATTAGAATGATTCACGTAACATATAAGCATGGACATGTGTTCCATAACATGGCCTCAACATATAAATAGGTAGCATAAATGAACATAACATTATTACATATAAAAGAAGCATGGTTGAGGTATCATAGAGGAAACATAACATGTCATAGTAATTTATCTTTACATAACTTTACTACACAAAATCATAATGATACATCACATAATAATACTTCTCAACTTACATATACCATAACAAAGTGTCAGGAACGACATACATATCATATAAGGGCTTGGTAAGATCATAATACACAACACCATAGATTAGTTGTATAACTATAAATGCATGTGTGCCCATTAAACAAACAATATTTTATACTTCATCCACCTTCATACTCAACTAATATGACATATAAATAAAACACATACTGAAATTATTTCAGTTTATAAAGGTTTGTAAAAGTAATTTCAAACCATTTATTATTTAACAAAAATCCTTTCTTTAAAAATACATATACACTACAAAGTTATATTTAAACTCTTATTCATATGCAAAATAATTTTGTAAAATAGTATTTATATACAAAACATACATACACATTTTTTTTTAGAAATTAATTTGCCCAATTAAAACAAGTTTTAATTGAAAAAATCAAATTAATAACTCATAATGCTCTCTACCTAGAGTTTAATCCTCCAGTACATGTACAATAGATTATACTGAACCCTAAAGTTGTTGGCTCCAAGCCAAAAGCAACCATTCAAACAATTTTTTGGTGAAGTTTCAACATTGATATATCTACTTTAACGAGTACTTTCATAGGGTAAAGGCATGCAATAAGAAAAGATACATAGAATGGAATATGTGGGTAGTTCATGAAGAGGGTTTTGCTTAATATCATACAAAGTAAGAAGTCGAAGCACAATCAACAACATCATTCAAATTCACTTTCAGTTAAGGCATAGACTGATCATTTACCATCATACAAGGCATCTGCAAGCATTAAATAGGGAATGCAACACATAAGGGATTAGTTACACTCACTTTTGCCCTCTTAGAAACTAGATTCCTCTCACCTTTGTTTCTAGTTCCCAACTCCAACCCTTAGTGTGATTACCCTTAATTTCGCACATTTCAAGCTGACAATAAACCGCATATGTCCAACTCGAATTGAGCGAAAGGGCGAATAGTTAAGGGAAGAAAGAAGAAAGAAGAGAAGAGAGAATAGAGAAAAGAGAGAGAGAAAACCAAACAACACAGAATCTCATAACGCAGCGGAACAACATATAATATAATATCAACGATATTTACAAAAGAGAAATTGTAATATACATACATCAAATCAGAGTACACAAGTAACTAATCATCAGCCTGGACAGTTATAACAACCTAACCTCATAAATGTTGATAATTTTAAACAATCGATGCAGCGGAAAATAAACATATACATGAACATGAATTGAAGACCTCTAGCTCATCTTCGGAAGCTCCAAAGCATCCAAACTGAATCTGTAAATATACTCGGTCTGACCCGAACATTAAAAGGGAAGAAGGCCCGAATCAGTCCGGTAAACCAGCGTAAGAAAACAAATCTCAATTTGAATTTAAAGTTATAAAAACTTTTCAAAAACAAAGGTATCTTGTAAGACCACGCCGCAGATAAACATAGACAGGTCTTTACCTTACGATAACCAAAACATTTCATATCAAATCTTCTGATATTATAATAGTGTCTAGGACATAAATACATATTAATCATAGCCGAAAAAATTGTTACATTTATTAAATTTCAGCATATTAGTTTTACCATTAAAATCGTAAAAGCTCGTATTGGAGAATGGATTTCCAACAATGATAAGGAAAGGGGCCACCTTTTAACAATACATCTCTAAAAGAATGTACCGAGGCTCCAACCTCTACCAACATAGAACTGGCCTAACTTTACTATAGATAGTACCGAGTATCCCATCATCTCGGTCATTCCCGACCTATCTGTGGCCACAAGCATACACAACAAACCCGATATATAGAGGGTTATCTAGAAAGGTGGTAACCATATCCTAATGGGAGCGAACCACATAGCCCTGCCGCATCTACCCTATTTTTGTCATTCCCGATGTATGAGGCCTAAGGTAACGTATTACCTTTCATAGAATAAGTCTCACTTTGAATGCCACATTGCCATTTCCAACAATACACTAATTGATTTTCAAAAAAGTACAACCTTTGAGCTCGTACGTCTCAAAGAATGGTGCCAAGTATAAGAGAAGTTACCTCCTACACTACCAAACAGATGTACGTTTGTAAAAAAACCAGTGTACATGGTTCTTATAAATGCAATGTCAAACATTCATCCATACAAGTTGTCCAGGAACAGAACAAACCGAAGGCACTCTCTTACTACATCCTGTCGGGAATCAACCCTAGGATTAGTAGCGAGCGGTTCTTGTATCGAAGATTTTTAAAATAAAGCATTAGTGTGTAATGACCCAGAATTTTAGTCATTTGAATTTGAAATATTTAATTGACTTTAAATATTGAAAAATTAATTTTACAAGTTAAATAACTTGAATTTCAAATATAACGATTTATTTGATAATTAAATTGTTAAATTTAATATTGGGATGTGTTTAAATAATTAAATCTTGAATTCTATATAAATGAAAATGATTTGGGAATCTTATTTAAACAATTTAAAATAATAAGAATGATACTGAACTTTTAATTTATATTTAAAAGTGATTAATTTGGTTTTATAAAAATTCATTTGAATTAATGTGTAAAAATGCCTTTTGGGACACTGTCTCGGATTTCAACGAAACCAGTGTCATTGAATCCGTAACAGTGAGTTATTATATGCCGATGAAATTCATGGTGATTGGATGTATCGTTTGGTTGTGTGAGATAGAAACGCCTATAATGGGTTTGAAAAGCTATCTTCTGCATATTATCGAATTAGGTCTCGAGACTAGTTCCATTGTGTTCGAAATATGGGTATTACATATAGGATACCAGGCGACACACCTCATTTGGAGTTCGAAATTTTCGAACGTTTAAACCTAGAAAATTTCTAATTAATACACACATACATACTATTTTATACCATAACTTCAGCCATGTAATTTCAAAACCCATCCCTCCCTTTCCCTTTAAAACCATTCCAGTGAAAAAAAGGAAGGATGAAACTTCAAAAATTTATACAAACGGAAATAATCAATGATTAATTACAAAACTTGGATTTTTGAGTCTGTTTTCTTAAGGGCTGCGATCTTATGCCTTTTGGTTTTGTTCGATCTCAATTTTGGAAGGGCCGACATGATGCTTAGGAACTAGGGTTCCATGTTGCATTCGATTTGGGACGCGATTCGTGAATTGGAGATTGGATTTGAGTTCGGGGGAACGTTTGGCATGTAGGTTGTGTTTTGGGGAGGGTCGCGATTCATGGAGGGAACGCTGACGCCTATATGGACGAGGATGGATGGGGGCTATCGCGATTTGGTAGGGCGGTCGAGGAGAGGTGTGAGGGGGATGGGCGCGTCGAGTTCGGGAAGAGGGAGTTGGTGGAGTCATCGGATTTTCGATTAGTATAGCGGTGCTCCGTGTCATAGGAGGAAGGTGAACGGCGATGGTTGGTTTCACTGGTGCATGTATAGGGAGTAATTTGGGGAGAGGAGGAAGAAGGATTTAAAATGTAAAGGTTAATGTTGTAATTAGTAATAATATTATATTATTTAAATCGAAATCTTGTTTAATTAATAACTCTCTCATGCGAGGTCCAATCGAGGCACGGATTTTTGCGTTGCGCTCATGGCAACGAAAGCTTCGCAATTGAACTAGTTTGGACGAATTTGGAGATAGCTGAAATTTGGGCTAAAATAGAACGATGTTCGATTTTGGTTCCAAACCCGAATGCCTCGGCAACAATAGAAATTTCGATCAGTTAAACTTACCTTTTTGGTTAACTAGTATGATATATAGTTGATAAAAATTGTTGATTGAATGTTTGGATCCCACCCGTGGAGCGGATGTGACCCTATTACGTTCCCATGTAAGAGCGGATTACCCTTTGTATATGAATCCCACCTCGAAGCGGTCGATTTATATATTATTTGTGATGCAGGGGGACAAGTTGGAGGGATCCAACAGGATTCCTCACCATTGTTGATTTAATTTCAATAATAGTTTTGTTATATGATTATTGGATATCAAAAACCTGATTTGTTAGCCTTATTGAATTTGACACTGTATATGTTCGGCATAAACCCAATAGTGATAGAAAATCAGTATCGATATTGGTTAAGCGTTTGTTAGCTATTGGCCTCAAATTTGTATCCTAAAAATATTATAAATTTCCATTTGAGTTGGAAATGGGTTTTGGAAACAGGAATGATTTTAAATTTGAAATTGGATTTCAGAAAAAAAAATTTATGGGACTTAATTTCTATTTTTATTTCAACCAATTTTTCTATCGTTTCCAAGTTATTTATTTATATTTTATATTGTTTTAAAGTTATTTATTTTTATTTTAATATTGTTTTGAAGGTTATTTATTTTTATTTAATATCATTTTAAAGGTTATTAATTTATATTTTATATTACTTCAAGGTTATTTATCAATATTTCAAATATTTTGAAAAGTTAGTTATTTAAAATTATTAATATAGTTCGAAATTAATAATGATGATTATTAATAATATTTTGGAAATTAATTATTTTTATTTATAATAATTGTAAGGTTAACGATTGCTTTATTTATAATGTTTTGAATTATTAATTATTATTTTTAAGATGTTTCAAAGTTCATAATTATTTATCCATAGTGTTTATTATTAATAATTACTCTTATATAATAGTGTTTTAAAGTAAATGATTAGGATTTATTTATAATGTTTTCGAGATTCATATATAGAGTTTTATAAAAGGACTTGGATTTATAAGGGAAGTTTATAAAATGGACTGAAGACTTAAGGGAGATTATTTACAAGGTGAAAGAGTTTTATAAACGGTTAGATATTTATAAATGAATTTTGGAAATAGGTTTATGGATTTTTAAGGAGAGTTTTATAAATAATTGTACGGATTTATGAAGAGTTTATAATTGTTTTGGAATTTATAAAAGAGTTTATTATTGGAAATAGAGGTTGGTTTTACAAGGGGTTTTCTATAAAGAGTTATAAACAGTTTCAATGGTTATAAATTAGTTTTATAAAAAGTTTTCTTTTGCGATTTATAACGAATTTATAAATGATTTTAGAATCAAATAAAAAGAAAATCCTTCTTAATTTTGTAAATATACTTATACCATTGAGATAAGTATATGAGTGCATTTTCTAAGTTGTGAGGTGTAATGTGTGTGAATTATACCGTTGAGATAAGTATATGGATATTTTCTAAGTATTGAAAATATAGGGTTTGGTGGATTTACCTTTATAAAATTATTTTTATACAAGTAATTTACAAAGTGATTTTAAGGGATGATAGATTTATTAAAGGAGGCTGGTGATTGCTTATGTAATTAACCAATGTTGATTTTCCTTTATGGAATAAATACCTGATTTGGTTGTTTATTTATTTTAGTTAAATAACCGATTATCAAAGTCCTGGCCCAGATATGTAATCCTTCTTACTTTTTGGTGGTATGGAAATATTCCCTACTTAACACCGAAGAATTTTAACTCTGGGAATATCTAGAAGAAACACAGGAATTATATGGTACAGTTACTGTCGGTGGTGCTATACTGTATGTATAAACCCACTTTGTTCTTCTAGGATAAATGATGAGGAGATTTGTCCACTTAAACAGATTTAGGGGATGATCCCCGCTCTTGTGTATTGTTTGATTATTTCCTAAAGAACCGGTATTGAGCATTCCGAAAATCGACGATTAGATTTTGGAGTGTCAGAAAAGTGGGAGAGTGTACTCGTAAGAGATAACTCGAAAACCGTAACCACTCTGAAACCATATATGGTTCTATGGAGGAGTTTCATGATATATTGAGATGTTGGAATTCATGTGCGGTTCCAAGACTCGTTGGGGTATGGGAATCCATGTGGGATTCCGTGATCTATTTTGGTGGCGGTGCATGAGCTGGAACATTGGATGTAGTCTCATCAGTGGTAATGACTAAAACCAGAGATAGTAGGCATGGCCAGTAGGGTTGGCAAACCCATAGGGTGTAGTCATCTCCACCTAAACATTTCTTACAGTTGTTATGCCTGCATGGGGCGATGCACTCGGTCTTAGCGAGACTAGTTATGTTTTTCCTATGGTACATCACTAGGGATGTATGCTGCTTCGGAAGGATACCTTTGATCCTTATGCAGGAGGATCGTTTCTCGAAGTACCGAGGGCCCATCCATGGAATCCTACACAATTAGAAAACGTGCCTTATCGTTTTTGATTATATACCTAGTATTGTTGTGATGTACACTCACAAGCATAACAAATACTTGATTATTATTATTTTCATCCTTAGACATTATTATAATATCAATGGATTTTCTATAGAAAAGGTTTTGGTTATCGTAAGGTAAAAACCCGTCCTTGTTTATGTGCGGCATGGTCTTACGAGATACTTTGGATTTCAAAAGTTTTCATGACTTTAAAATCCAGTTGTTTTTGTTTTTCTCACACTGGTTTTCCAAACCGACTCGGGTGTTATTTTATTATAATGCTCGGGTCAGACCGAGCATATTACAGATTTAGATTACGTGCTTGGAGCTTTAGAAGACGAGTTGGGGTCCTAGAGGCGTATTCATGTACATGGTTATTTTTCCATTGCATTCATTATTGTATTTATCAACAATTGTGAGGACAGGTTGTTATAACTGTCCGGGCTGAAATAGGTTAGTATACTCTGATTGATGCATGTATATACATACATTATAGTTTGTTTTGTGTAAACATCAGTTGTATATTATAAATTATTCGTTCCGCTGTGAGATTCTGTGTTGTTTAGTTTTTCTCTTCTTCCTTCTTCCTTCTTTCTTTCCCCTAACTATCCGCCTTTCCATTTAATTTGAGTGGATTAATATAACCACTAGCGTCTCCTTCGCACGACTTAATGAAAAATTTACAATACATATATAATATACATCTCATCTGAAGAATGAGGCATCCCATAGGGAAAAACAGAAAATGCGATATGTAATCTGAGATGTGTAACTTTTATTAATATTAGCAAGCGTATATAGTTAATATAATGTGAAAGCGAGCTTCAAATGCGAAGCATGCACATTCGGTACCTACTAAACACTTAGCAACAAATGAGAATAAGTATATGGAAAGTAAAATCACTATCTAACATAGATTAATATAGCCACCGTATGCAACTAAAGAAACCATCACGCCATCTTACTTAATAGTATTTACAATTACTTGTAAACAAAGTTAACTAAACATAGCGTATAATCATACCAAAGCCCCTACGATGTCCATAGATCATCCCTATGTTATATCAAATCTGATCGCTCTCTTGATCACACAATCTCACTTCTAAACTAGTATCGCTCACTCGACTTCTCTAGTGCGGACTCCGGTCTAGTTACTTGATTAGAAACTGTCATTCTCCTTGCATAGTCATATACTATGATAGTGAATTTCAGAATAAATCAAAAATCTATATCCTGTGTTTGCCGTCAAGAATCGAGTACTCGAAATCATGTACTCGAATCTGGATCAAATAGTTATGCGAATAAAATGATCTACGTACAACTTGTATATTTCAATTGGTTTCTTAACTATACCAAATTCTTTTATTCACATTCGTTTTATTCTTAGTATATTTATTTTAATACTAATATCACTTAGAAGCCATTCCATAAAATCATTACCTAAGTTTATTATAAACATTTTATACAACGCAACTTATTTTTATTATCACTTCCAAGCTTAAGTTCATATTCATTTTAAATCACAACCAATTTCATTTAACTTTACTTAAGTAAAATTTCATAGCTCAATTTCAGATTTTCATTTGTTAACCAAAATGTTTAACCATTTTTAAAATTTGGTTTTACTTTTCATTTTCTCAAATTTATAAGTTATACAAACTTATATACTTATAATTTTATAAATCTTTACTTAAGTTCATCCACATTCTATAATTACAACTTGTGGTTATATAATCACTTTACAACTTAAGTTTATATTCATTTCATGCTCTTCTGCATCCTAAGAGTGTATAAAATTTCCAATTTTCCTTGCTCAACCAGAATATTTAACAAATTTAAAATTTGTTTTAATTTACTATTTTTCAACTTATAAGTTCCAAAAACTTATTTTTTTTGTATTTTCACAAAACACTTAAATGAAAATTTTCAGAATTCAAACACCCGATTTTTTCAGAACTTTTTGAAATCATAATATATACATTACCCCTATGTATATTAAATCACTTTTGAAATCTAGAACAATCTTGTAAAAACAAAAATTTATTTTTCCCAAAACAAACTTTTATAGAAAATCACTATAGTAGCAATTCGTCACTTAGAAACTAGAAAATGAACACCGATGATGTTGCAATCAACACTCGAATTATTTTCCAATGATCGAAGTGAGTTCAGTGCTTTCTTATCCCTTTTAAATTCCATTTTAAAATATTTTTAATTAAATTATTTTCAAAATAATACTATTATTTTTTCTTCCAAAACCTTTGAAAAACAATTTTCAAAATCACCAGGGTTTAAATTCTTAATTTCTTGTTTTAAATCCATTTTTATTTGTAACCCATATTTATAAATATAATTATACAATTTCATTTCCTTTTTTGTTTATAAATCACATTTATAAGTCATACTTATATAATTTCACTTCTTATATAATATCATTTCACAAATGTTGATTATTTTAATTATAATCAATACTTTATAATTCACACTTATAAATTCCCTTTTTTATATAACTCATTTTACAAATGTTTATCATTGTTTAGATTATAATAAATAATTTTTGTTAACATTATACCCTAAATCCAACCAACATACCATTTATAACTATAATAATTTATGAAAAATTAATCTTTTATATATAAAATATAATTAAGGTAAAATTATTTCATTTACCCAATTTAAGAACAATATTATATCAAATTGCTATGTTCAAGTGTTTAGAGGTCCCTATCAATAACGTTAATTACTCGTATTGACCAAAATTCATAAGCCACTCAATAGATCAACCAACACAATATAAAACAAATTTTGTAACACTATTAAATACACGCTCGTACACACACACACTTAAACTCATTCTACGGTGCTACTAACCATATCTATAATGAGTACCCCACCAAAGCCTAGGTGTTCACTAATCTATGCTCTGATACCAATTGTGAAGACCCGCAACTCTGCACATTTCAAGCTGACAATAAACCACACATTTCCAACTCAAATTGAGTAAAAGGGCGAACAGTTGGGGGAAAGAAAGAAGAAAGAAGAAAGAAGATAAGAGAGAAGAGAGAAAAAACCAAACAACATAGAATCTCACAACGCAGTGGAACATCATATAATATAATATCAACGATCTTTACAAAATAGAAACTGTAATATACATACATCAAATCGAAGTACACAAATAATTAATCATTAGCCTGGATAGTTATAACAACCAGTCCTTACAAATGTTGATAATTTTAAACAACCAATGTAGCGGAAATAAACATATATGTGAATACAACTTGAAGACCCATCTTGCCTTTGGAAGCTCCAAAGCATCCAAACTGAATCTGTAAATATACTCGGTCTAACTCGAGCATTAAAAGGAAGAACGACCAGATCAGTCCGGTAAACTAGCGTGAGAAATCACATCTCAATTGGATTTTAAAGTTATAAAAACTTTTCAAAAACAAAGGTATCTCGTAAGACCATGCCGCACATAAAAACGGATGGATGTTTACCTTACTATAACCAAAACATTTCATATCAAATCTTCTAATATTATAGTAGTGTCTAGGATACAAATACATATTAATCATAGCCGAAATTGCTACATTTATCAAATTTCAGCATAATAAGTTTACAATTAAAATCGTAAAGGCTCGTATTGGAGAATGGATTTCCAATAATGACAAGGCAAGGGACTACCTTCTGACAGTACATCTCTAGAAGAATGTATCGAGGCTCCAACCTCTACCAATATTGAACCGGCCTACCTTTACTATAGATAGTATCGAATATCCCATCACCTCGATCGTTCCTGACTTATCCGTGGCCACAAGCATACACAACATACCCGATATATAGAGGGTAATCCAAAAGTTAATGACTATATCCTAATGGAAGCGACCCACATAGCCCTACTGCATCTACCCTGTTTTTGTCATTCCCGATGTGTGAGGCCTAAGGTAATGTGTTACCTTTCACTAAACAAGTCCCACTTTGAATGCGCATTGCCATTTCCAACAACACACTAATTGATTTTCATAAAAGCACAACCTCTGAGCTCGCATGTCTCAGAGAAGGGTGTTAAGTGTGAGAGGGATAACCTCCTATACCACCAAACAGATGTACGTCTGTAAATAAAAACCAATATACGTGGTTCTTAGAAATGCAATGTCAGACATTCATCCTCACAAGTTATCCAGGAACAAGACAAACCCAAGGCACTCTCCGGCTACATCCTGTTAGGAATCAACCTTAGGATTAGTAGCGAGCAGTCCTTGCATCGAAGATTTTTAGATTGGAGCACTACTGCCAACCTACATACATACATACATACATACATACATACATATATAATATGAAATCGCAGGGCTAGTAGCAAGCAGGCCTACATCATGAAGATCTCCGTCTGCAAAAATCATCATCTTTAACTAATCTGCACTTTTGAACACATACGTTGATCCGAAGTGGTTTTCGAATAAATCCAATCTCGGTCTCTTCGGACCAACAATCGATAAGAGGCCCTCAACCTCATATGAAAACCAAGTCTCGTAGACTTATCACGTTTCCAACTCTCGACTTGCTATCCTTCGGCCAAGAAGGAAGCTTGGTACAATTGAGTACCATATTCACTCTGCCCCACTCGAATCATCATTCTTAACACCAAACGATAATCAAGCCTACTTAGTTGGCCTTGTACTAAGTGCACAATTAATCAGTTCCCACATCAAGTCAAAGAACCAAAAATGGCCTAAAATACAATCTAGCACACAAGTAGTCACCAGGCCTATTTAATTAATCCTTTATTAATTAAATCACTTTCCAAATAATTATCTCAAAATAAATTTAGAAAGATACGTTCTCAAAACCACTTTCAAATCTTTGTTATTTGGAAAACATTTCTATATACTTATTTCAATGGTATAAGTATATTCGCAAACCATTTCATATTCAACACTTAGAAAATATCTCTATATACTTAAACCGTAATAAGTATTTTACAAATCTTTTGAGGGAAGCTTCATATTTTCCAAAATACGCTTTATTGGGTCAAAACTAATGTTGCGTAAAACATCATTACGACAACCCAAAACAGTAGTACGGGGATTCGACTATTTATATTTATATAAATTCCATATACTATATAAAACACTTCCTTTTGGAAATCATTTACTATTACAACGGTGTTATATTTTATGCCTTCCTCGCTTTCTCGAAAACATCTATCATAACAATAAATGTGGAAATCTATGACTTCGTCCCTTAGTACATTTTAAATCACTTTTTAAAACCATTTGACTCCACCTGAAAGTATCACTTTCAAAACATTCCTTTAAAAGATTATTTTAACTTTTAAAACATGAATGTATTTTCTCTTTAAAAATCCATATCCAAATCTCAACATAAATCATTTCCATATTATAAAACTTCTCTTTATAAAATCTCTTTATTTATAAATTTCTATTTATAAATCCATTCCTTTATAAATCTCATTTATTTATAAAATCCAACTTATAAATCTATTTACCAAATATCAATTACAAATCCATATTTATTATTTATAAAACTCCATTTATAAATCTGTTACTTTATTTATAAAAATTGCTTTTATAAATCTTTTATATAAACCATTTTAGAAATATTTGATTCAAACTATTTCTATCTTTTTTAAAACTGTATTTCCTTTATAATAAAAGATGGACTTATTTATTAAGTTTTTAAAACCTTTATAATACAATTCAAAAATCTCTATTTAACATATTTCACAAACAATCAGTTTATAATACCAAAAATCGTACCTTCTATTTTATTTAAAATAAACTTCTTATTTTAATAATTCAAAAATTATTATTAAAAACATATGTTATTTCAAAATCACTTTAAAATCCTTTTAAATTAAAATCTTCACTTTATAGTATTTCGAAATACTAAAAATAAGGCAAGTGCTACTACAACACTAAATAAGCAAAATCATGTCCACGTCATCAAGTATGGCATCTAACAAATCATATATCACAAATATATATGAAATGTAATATCAACGGTGGTGAGGAATCATGTTGGATCCCTCCAACCTATCCATGTGTATCGCATACAGTGAATATGGGTCATCCGCTACTAAGAGGGTACATATAAATGGTCATCCGTTCCAATGGCGAGAATAAATCCAAACCAACTAATAAAACAGTAAATCACCCAAATAAGCAACAAACAAGCATCAATAAAAATATCCGCACTTATATAAAATATAAGTGGGTCTAGAGAGGTCAGTTAATTCACCGAAATTCCAGTTATCGCCAAGGCGTTCCGGTTTGAATTAGAATCAAATGGACGTTCGATTTCAACATAAGTTCCTACAAGCTCCGAATTTGATGAATCCAACTCCATCCTATAGATAATCCCGATACGAATGCAATGGCGAAAACGGCGCCTCGATCGAACCTAGTATGCGCAAAATATGTTCATTAGAACTAAGAGATAATTAAATTGTAATTAAGTAAATTAATTTAAGTTTTAATTTGTTAATGATCTTCTCGTTTTAAAACCCAGGCAGTGCGTTTTACAAATTTGACGTCGTCGTTCATTTGCAAACCATCGCCGCCTTGGTTGATCGCATGTCGTCACATCTTCACCATCGACGCGCCTGGCTAAGACAACCCCAACACTACAAGCCTCATCCCCTATCTCACCTCCGCTGTCGCAAACGACCCAATGTTGCTGCCATCGATCAACTCGACATCACCGCCACCACACGTCGAATTAGCACGATCCAACAGACCAATGCACTCCCCTCACCATTACGAGCAACTTTGCAATTGAAGCCATCACCAGAAACTGCCTCTAAAGGCTCCGACGATCCTAAGCCATTGGATGATGGAGAATAACGAATGGCGGCTAGGGTTTCTTCCTAGGGTTTGGAGTAAATAGAATGAGTTAAGGTCCTTTTATAGAAAATTTTCAAACACTATTCATCTCTAAAAATTTCGAACTCCAAACGAGGTGTACCGAGTAAATACCCCATTTCGTACACAATGGAACTAGTATCGAAATCTAGTTTCATCATATACAGAAGTTAACTTTCAAAATCAAATTATATTAATTTAAATTCCTTTAATCAATTTCTACGCCTTTCGAGCTCGCACGACTAAACGATACATCTGATTGCCACGAAATTCGTTAACATACAAAAATTCACTATTACGAATCCAATAGCACTAGTTTCATCAAAATCCAAGACAGTGCCCTCAAAGGTTATTTTCACATGTTAATTAAAACGAATTATTATTAAAACCATTCTAATTACTTTTAATTCAAATTTAAAAGTTTACTATCTTTATTCTTATTTAAACAGAATTTAAACTAGCTTTCAAAATCACTTTTATTCACATGAAATCCCTATATTTGAAATTTAAGCTGTTTGACTAATAAAATTAACTTTTCTTATATCGCGCTGGTTAGAGGAGGGTTAGTGGGTTTTGGGCTTGTTTCAAGACCTTTCTAGCCCATTTTATTAAAGAAAATGCATATTAACCTTATATAAATGTTACTAAATCATTTAATCATGTCTTAATACGATTTAACTTATTCAAAAATATTATGACCCGTATAAATATTTTTCTCGTATTATATTTAGATTAAAACAACTTTTTGAAACTAAGTTTTAATTCTCAAACCATGAAAAATATTATTAAATCATAATTTATCTCCAGAAATTATTTATATTCTCTTATATATTTTATTTCACACATATAAATCATTGTATCAATTTTAAACCATAAAACTATATGTTTATCTTAAAGTATTAAACTTAAATCAATATTTGACAATTAATTCAATATTTGTTCATTTTTAAATACAATATTTATATATTTTTATTTACAAAATATCTTAAATAAATTCGAAAATATCATTCTAACTTCATTTATAAAATATTCTTCCTTTAGTTTTATTTAAAACAATTTTCCAAATTTATCACAATTGTTATTCTCGAAAACTCCTTTTATTTCCAAAAATCAATAACTTTATTTCAAAATTCCTAATTTATTCATGAAAATGCATTTAATGGTAATTATTGTATTTTGGCTCCTAACCGGGTCGTTACAAACTCCCTCTAAAATATATCGCATCTTTGCAATTTATTAAAAGGCACTTTATAATGATTACTCCTAACCAATATCATCACAACTGTACATAAAATACTTTTTCGTGATTCTTATTTATATATACTTATGTGTATCCATGCATGCATATAAGCTAAAACACATCAACCAATCCACACTAAATCAAAACATAGTTGAGCTCATACTCTTGTAGTATATATCTTATTAGCAGATCTCTCTCAACATTTTTCTAATTTCTCATAATTTTAGAATAAAAATACTTCACTTTCCTTGATTTATTCATTTCTTATGTATCATTCATTTGATGTGCACTCCACCCAAGTTCGAATCTCGCTAACCACAATTTCTCTAATAGATTTCAGATTATTCAACTCTTATAGATTCCCTCTATGTTTTATTCATTTTTTAAACACCATACCATATATATATACATATAAAATCTTTGAGTCATCATAGGTTTTCACTTTTCCTTAAAATGTCATTTGTTATCCCTGAAGATCATATACTATATATCTTATTAGCAGATCCCTCTCAACATTTTTCTAATTTTCTCATAATTTTAAAATTAAAATACTTCGTTCTCCTTGATTCATTCAATTCTTAAGCATCATTCATTTGATGAGCACTCAACCCAAGTTCAAATCTCGCTAACCACAATTTCTCTAATCTTATACTATATATATATTATTAGCAAATCACTCTCAACATTTTTATAATTTTCTCATAATTTTAGAATTAAAATACTTCGCTCTCCTTGATTCATTCATTTTGCATCATTCATTTGATGAGCACTTACCCAAGTTCGAATCTCTCTAACCACAATTTCTCTAATATATTTCAAGCCATTCAACTCTCATAGATTTCCTATGTTTTATTCATTTTTAAACACATACCTATTTTATAAAAAACCTTTGAATCATCGTAGGTTTTCATTTTTCCTAAAAATGCCATTTATTAGCCCTGAAGATAACTGTATAATATTTTTCTAACGACCCATAAATTTATCACTTTAAATTTGAATATTAAATCATTTGTAAATATTTAAATAAAGGATTTTTAATAAAAAAACAAACACCTTTTAAATAATAATTAATGATGTTAAAATCATATTTAAAATTGGTTTACAAAAATAACTAGTTCAAATAAAAATAAAAAATGTGATCGAAAAACATTTTCCGAAATTCGACAATAGAAAGTTGTTGGAAAACGTTGTGCACATTCGTTTACATGTGTACACATATAAATGCACATACCATGATAAGTTAATAATTTGGTTAGGGTTAATAATCATGCTTAGTTAATATAAAACATGATTTGACATTATATGCATAAAAATATATATTAATTCTAACCTTTGATATTTAATTAAGTACACAACCATCACCTAAAGCAACCTAGGTTAGTACACAAAAACATGCTAAGGGGGGCCTAGGGGGTAGCGTGTGCAAGGAGGGATGGAGGAGGTATGTAGCTCCATGATACATGCACACTTTATATTATTTAGTTCATAAGTCAATTTACTAAAATGCCCTCCTCATTTGCCAATAAATACCTCCATCCTAACACATTTATTCACGTTAAATTCTCTTTCTCATTTTTTAAAACCTCTTTTACATATTCTTAAACATCCATGGCTTCTTAGTTTCTAAAAAAAAAATTCCACTTTTTCCTTAAGTTAGATTGCTAAAAACTAGCTATTTCCTTCTCTATATCAATTTGCATTCAACCAAGACCCATATTCCCTCACTTTCATCCATGGCCAAGCCTAATAGACCCATGGCCGAACCCAAATCAGTCCAAATATGGCCTAAAAGTCCGAGCTTTGGTGATTAGAAAGTGTAGTTCGAGTGTTGGCAAGATCGTGTAGCGATTCGATTTCGTTTGGTTACATTTTTATCAGTAAAGCTTCAAACTTTAAACCAAAAGTTTTTAAACTATTTTAATGCTCATATTAGTGACTTATTAATGCTTGTTGTGTGTGTTTAGTGATGTATTGATTGTTGGTTTGGTTCATGTTGCGAACAGTTGTCGCTTTGGAAAGTTAGTAAATAATTAGTAAACTATATGAAAAAGTGGTAGTTAATGTTAGTTATATTATTAGTAAATGCTCTCTACATGTTATATCATCGACAATTACCTTGTATGTTTGCTTAAACCATTGCTATATGATGTTTGGTTGTGTTGATAATATCATGAACTTGTTTTCCGAACTGCTCGTATAGCGATAGTCGCTATATCGGCACTTTTGAAAAATCACCTTTTATCGAAACCATTTGGTTTCATCTTCGTGCTTGGATTAGTTTTATAGGTTAAGAAATTTTTGAAATAATAATGATTCCAAATTTAATTGATTATTTTAATAATGATTATTTAATTAATTAATTAATTAATTAATTAATTAATAAGGATTAGGGTTAACTAATTAACTTATTAATGATGTGTTTTAAATTTAACTAATTACTTAGTTAATAATGTTTTAAAATTCATTAATCCTTTTATTTGATGATGTTTAAGGCTAATTAATCTTTTGATGATGATGGATTAAATTTAATCAATCAATTAATTAAAGATGTTTTTAAATTAATTAATCTTTTTAATTAATGGCTTTAAAAAAAGAAATCAGCTTGTTTTAACTTTAATTAATCTTTTCTAAATAATGGTTTAAATTGGTTTATCATTTAAATAATGATATTTAATTATTTATTAATTAATTTAATTAGTTATATTTAGATATCACTAATTAAGTGAATTAATGATGTTTTGAAGCTGATTTATCCTTTTCAATTAAAGGCATTTGAAGTTAATTTATCAACTTAATTAATGAAGTTTCAAAGTGAATTTATCAAAGTAACAAAGATGTTTTGACTTTGTTATTCATTTTAATTAATGATAATAAATTATTTATTTTATTTAATTAATTATAGTTAATTTTTAATTAAATTAATGGCGTCCAAAGGTGATTAACTTCTTTTGGATTAAAGGCTATTGAAGTAAATTCATTTACTGAATTAATGAACTTTTAAAGTTAATTAATCAATATCATAAGGATGTGTTTAAGTAATTAAATCCTTCTTATAATGATGTTTAAAGTTAGTGAACTCCTTTAACAAAGTGTTTTAAAGCTAATACTTGTATTGTGAAGCCCAAGCACGAATTTGGTTTTTAAAAGAAAAGGTTTGATTCTTTTATGAAAACGAATTAATTTTCGTAAAGCGATATCACTTATATGGAAATTATTTATTTGTATGCTTAACACTAAAAGTCGAAGAAGTAGACTTGTCGCTATTTCGAAAGTTAAGAATAACCGTGAGACATGACTTTGAGGTAACACTACATTGACTTGTTTGGTATTATTGTTAACCAAGAAATAGTACAAGTTTGAATTCAACGAGTGGTGATAAATAAACAAGACTTAATTTCCATATACGATCATTATTTCCTCGATAGTTGGTTTCTCGGCTATCGGTTACTTCAGCTTCTTTATAATCGTCATTCTAAGACGATTTGTTGCTCCATTGAGCTTTGATATCCATTGTCGAAAATGACTAAAACCAAAGCGCGAGAGGAGTCCAAGCTACATGGGGCTGCTCCCATTAGGATACTTTCAAATCTCATCTAGAATGGATTCGGTAGCGCTATTAGATGTGAAATATTCGGATTCTCGGTAAGGTTTGGCGAGGTTCAACTTGGAGGGTTCCGAGAAGTGTCATAAAGTAAATGAGCTTCTCAGAAGTATATTACTAAAGGTATACTTCAAGGGGGGTGCACCCTCCTAGTTATTGTTGAAAATTTTCCTTTCCTTATTTGATTTGAACCTTCAATTTTTCTATAATTGCAACGGGAAGAGCCAACCACTCTTCACAATGTTTAATTATAGGTTTTGTCCATTCTATCAAGTTTGGACTGTTATCATGTTTTATCCATTCTATCCAGTTTGGATCTTATTCAAACTATTTCCATTCTTTCGAGTCTGGATCTTTATACTATTTTTGCCCATTATCTATGTTTGGATTTGTTTTCTATTGTTCTTTTCCATTCTTATGTTTTGTTGTATTTTATATGGGAGAAAAATCATTCCGCGTTAGCGGTGTGGTCCCACATATTATTGTTAAATACATTCCCTTTTGTTTCAAAGTTTTACTCATACTAGACACATTGTCTGACCCCAGTTATTTATTTTCCCTAAACTCTCGGGTACTCAATTATATTTGAGTAGTTCGAGAATAACATGTTTCTCTTTGGAGCTCTTTGAACACGGTGATCGAGCAGGTTGCTCCTTAGTTATCTAGTTATTTATTTCCATTGTATGATTATATTGGTATATTTGGTATCTAAAAAATGTAAGGTCAAAATGTATAGCTGGAAATCTGTTAGATATAGTACTTATGTTTAACTCCGATAGCTCCATGTAAGGAGTAACCTTTTGTATTATATCATTTTGTATTATATGTAACCATTCCGTTCTTTATTTTTCCCCATGACAACTTGTCTTTCGGACGCTTAGGAAATGACACATGAATACCATGGATGTATTAAGTGTCGTTCTTAGGAGTCAGAAAGGTGGGTTGTCACAGATTATATCAGTGCTTAGGTTTAGCGAACCCCTAAGCCCTAGTGGGGGTAAACTCTCTAAGGATTTGATTAGTAATGTCTTGGGATAAGTCTGGGAGCGCATATATATATATATATATATATATAGTGCATATTTGTTAGTGTTATAAAAATGTTTTATATTGTGTTGTTTGATCCATGAGTGGTATATGAATTCTAGTCGATTCGTCTGATCAGCGTTATCGATAGGGATTCTTAAACACTTGAACAAACCTACCAATACAGTATTATTTTAATATGGTAAATGAAATAATTTTACCTAGGAATATATTTTATATATACAAGAATGATTTTCAAAATTTATATAGTTATATTGATGAGTCGATTATTTGGAGATGATAATATTTTATTATTATCATTTAAGATTTTTTTAGTAATGCTCGTCCAATTTGAGCATTAACTATTGTTAAATAGTTCATAAGAGATTTTCCTTAGTAAGTTATAGGTTAGGTAAATAGGAATTAGGGAACCTTGAGAACGAGGCCCTTATAAATTCAGTTTCACAGTTTGACTATAATGTGTTTGGTGAAAGGGTTAAGTTAAAAGTTATCTTTTAACAGTGTTAAGATGAAAGTAAACATTTAATAAAAAGTTGTTTAATATAATCTGAATGGTAGGATACTACATTTAGAGGATAAATATATAAGAAAATTTGGTTATAATAAAGGAGAATTGTTTAAATATGAGTTTAACTCACATTCAAATTTACTATATCATACATGTGATGCTATAAACAATTGTTGATTTCTTGGGTGATAGTTAGATTTGTTTGATTGATTGTTTAATTGAAATTAATCTGGATATTCCATTTATATAAGTGCCATTATAACAATTTCCACTATATCGTCATTTATTAAATATCATCCCCTAAACCCTTGTGTGTGTATCTGAGCTTGAGCTTGTGTTTTCACAAAAGTAGATGTTTAAAATTCATTAATCATTTTGATAATGATATTTTAAATTAATTAATCATTTTAACTAATGTGGTTTAAAATTTATCGATCTTTTTTATTAATGAGATTTCAATTTAATTAGATCAATTTAATTATTGATACCAAAATTTAATTAATCTTTTTAATTAATGATCGGTTAAATTTAATTAATTTTTTTAAATAATAGTGTTTTGAAATTTAGTTAATCATCTTAATTAATGATGTTTGAATTTAACTAAATCCTTTTAATCAATGATATTTGAAATGTAATTAATCATTTTAACTAATGATCATTTTGAATCTAATTAATTGTTCTGATTAATACTATGTAAACCTTATAAATCATTTTAGTTAATGATAGTTGAGATTACTTATCCATTTTAATTGATGATTATTTGGATTTAATAAATCGTTTGATAAATGATATTTTAAGTTAGTTAACTGATTTAATAAATGAGTTTAAAATAAATAAATAAATAAATTTGATGAAAGTGTTTTGGAAGCAATTAACTATTTTATTAAAGATAATTAATTTGCTTGTTAAAGGAAATTGTAAATTTGATTAATTATCTTTTGGGATAGTTAATGTTAACTCGCCTTTTGCCAAGGCAATATGCATGTGGATTTAACCCAATGGGCTTCACGATTACCGAGGCTGATAAGTGCAAAGCGACGGTTGTAGAACCCGAAGGTAAAGTATAAATAGTAATACAAAGCTAGAGTTGGATGGAGTTGGTCGATAAACGATGTAGGATGCTTGAAATATGAACATTAGCTTGGACAAGCAAGGGACCGGCATGCTCAATCTAGAGGGGTTGGTACACTTCAATGACCTAGCCAATGGAAGGGATCGCATCCTCAATCTAGAGAGGTTGGCATGGAATGGAAGTATCATACGGCTCGACTTAAATAAAGGCAGAGGGATCGACATAGCCATTTGGAACAAGAGGGATCGGCTTGTGAAACAAAAGGGGTTCGGCATAGCATGATGGAATAGGGGGGATCGGCATCACGCGGGTTCAGCATACCCCACTTCAGAGAAGAGGGGTCGGCATAGTTGAGTGGTGAGGGACCGGTATGGTTGGATAGGCGAGAGGTTGGCATAGTCGGAGCAAGAAAGGGATCGGTATGGTTGAATGGTAAGGGTTCGACAAGCTTTATAAAGGAAGGATCGACAAGCTTCGTTGAGGAGGTGTCGGCATATACCAAAATGCAAGAGCATCCATGCAGGAAACAATTCATATCTCGAGTTCTATTAATCCAATTGGCATGAAACTTGAAGGCTAAGAATATAATAACATGGAGAATCTTGCCTAGAGATCGCATGGCATTTAGAGCAAGTTGGAGGGATCAGTACCTATCCCTCCATAGGGATCGATAGAAATCAGAATTCAAATAATACTACTTCATGGAAAATAAGATATCTCATAAACCGTACGTCGGAATTGTACGAAATTTGGAGAGAAAGTATCTAACACCATGGGGAACCTCCCATAGGGACCGCACCCCATTTAGGCACCAAAATAGGGATCTGTACCGACCCCTATTGTGAACTCCAATGGGCCTGGAAATTTCTAGATGGCCTCCTTTTGGTCTCTCGAACCTTCTGTCAAAGTGTCAGCCTGATCCGTGCACGTCTTCCCCTATAAATATAGCAAGCATGGCGTTAGAAAAGGGATCTTCTTTCTGCTTCTCTTCATCTTCTACCTAAGCTACACTCTACCATTTTTATTCTTGGATTTTAGATTGTAACTGTAATCAAACTAAAGTTTAAATAAAAGGATTTTTCTGGAGTGGACATAGGCCGGAGTTAGCCAAACCACTATAAATCTATATCTCTATTTACTTGATTTTTGATTATTTTTACTTTGTTCTTCATTTATTTCTCTTCACATTTCTGTGATTGGATTGGATATTGGAGTTCTTGCATAATTGGGTGTTGGTGGCTAATTTTGATGCCAACATTTTGGTGCTTTCACTGAGAAGGACTTGCATAAGCAGATTTGGAAGCTTGGATACTTGGATCTAGAAAGCAATGACTAGGCAATCAACAAGGAGGGTGCTAGTCACCATGAAGGGAGTCAAGAGGCTTCCTTAGGAGCTGGAGCTAATCAAGCATCTATCTACATCACCAGAGATGAAATGGAAACGATGATGGATGCTATGCAGGAGAGGATGCTGAAAAGGTAGGAGGAGATGATGTAGAATTTACTCCAACAGGTTAGACAAGCTGGAGCACAGAATCAAGGAGTAGAAGCAGCGGGAATCACTAGAAATCGAAACCGGGAGCATGGAAACGAGGCTAATAGGAAAATGAATGGAACAGAGCAGCCGGGGGCAGTCCCTTGCCACCCAAAGAGGGATCGACACCGATGCCTCCAGAGGGATCGGTACCAATCCCCAAAGGCTGGGGAGCATGCTCCCAAGTCATATTGTTTGTGATGCTGGAGGACCTATGGTTGATGCTGTGCAGTTTGACGTGAATCGGAATTTGAATGCTCTTCCGGAGGAGTACATTCCGGAATTCCCTCGTAGACTCGTGGGGCAGCTTGGGCAGGATGATAGGAGATTACCATTGGAAGACAATGATAAGTTTGCGGAGATTATAAGGTGAACTATGCATGGATGATTAGTGAATAGGGATTTGGAGGATGTAAATAGAAGTCCATTCGCTCCAAATATCAGGCAAGCTAGGAATCCACCAGATTTCAAACTACCAACACTAGAAGCTTATGACGGAAAGTCGGATCCAACTATGCATATGATGAGGTATATACGGCAAACGAAAGTACTAGGGGCATCAGAAGAAGTTTTGACATGGTGCTTCCCCTTGAACTTAACGGATGTAACTGCGTTATGGTTCAGACAGTTGGAAAGCAGTTCTATTAGTACATGGACAGAATTGGTCGAAAAATTTATGTAGTTTCTGGTTCACATTACAAGGCCTAAGAATGTGATGACATTGACGTCAGTAAAACAGTGGGCAGGAGAATCACTTAAGGATTTCTTAACCAGGTTCAATGCGGTAGTTTTTTCGATGGATCGACCAGATCCATCGATGGTTTTGATGGCTACAGTGTCAGGAGTTGCAGATAATTCATATTTTAAGATATCACTGATACGAGATCCACCGACGGATCTTGGAGAATTATACCATGAAGCAGAGAGGTTTCTACGACAAGAAGATGCGAAAGCTGACAAAAAGGCAACAAAAGTTAATACGGTACGGAGTGGAGAACCGCCCGGTGCAATCCCAGGAAAGAATAAAGGTAAACGGAACATGGATAAAGCTTTGATGGATCAAAGCGACTGAGGGGAGAATCCAAATTCTCTTCTTACTCGGAATTGAATGAAACCCTAGAATGGAAATATCTGGATACTTGAGGGCGCCTTTCATATCGAAGGCCGGCAAGGAGGGAACCCTCCGAACGCGAACGGACATCAGGAAAGCGCCGCCTATCCCTTGAGCTGGATGGGCATAATGCAAATGAATATAGGCATTTGAAGGATATCATCAAGGAACATGTGAGAAATGGTCAGTTACAACAATATGTAAGGACTCGGGCTGCGATTATGGAACGGGAGCAGCCACCGTCCACCTCGAGTGAAAATGGCATTGGAACAAGGAATTATCGTCAACTTGTCATCAATTGATCGGGATGGCATGAAATAAGTAGTAAACTCTGCAGTAAGAAGGCTAAGTCGCTTACACATGTACGGGATCGAGAATGGTCTCTAGGCATGCTCTGAGATGATGATAAAACGTAGAGCACAAGTTTGTGAAATTATTTTTTCTTTTACTTATCTTTTCTTTTGGTTTGCTTCGAACTCTGGCTTATTAGTTGTACGGACTCTTATTTTATATTTTGGCAAATGGACTTAGGAATGTTTAAATTTGGATTAATGTAATGGATAACTCAGGTCGTCGGGTATGGACTATACCTGACAAGGGGTAGGCCGCTTTGCTGGAGAGCGACAGGATCGACCTACTCAGGTCGTCGAGTACGGATTGTGCTTGGAAAGGATCCAGAGAGATCAAGGTCGTTGGGTATGGACTATGCCTGGCAAGGGGTAGGCCGCTTCGCCGGAGAGCAATAGGATCGGCCTACTCAGGTTGTCGAGTATGGATTGTGCTCGGCAAGGATCCGGTGAGATCAAGGATTTGGATTAGGCTAATAACCCGAAGAGGTCTATGGATTTGAATATGGACCCGAAGCGGTCCCGGATATGGATAAAACAATCCGGAGAGATTGTGGATTTGGTTAATGGATTTGGAATAGATTCAGAATTGGATATCGGCTCAGAACAATCATGGATCCCACTAACGATCCAGAGAGATCGTGGATTTGGGTAGGCAACAGGTTGGATTCTGGATTGGAAAATACAGCTATCAATGGATCATGGATTTCGAATTTTGGATTTATGGCAATTAAAAACACGCATCACAAGGCATGTTTTGGGAGGCAAACTGTTAACCTGCCTTTTGCCAAGGCAATAAGCAGGCGGATTTAACCCAACGGGCTTCACGATCACCAAGGCTTATGAGTGCAAAGCGACGGTTGTAGGACCCAAAGGTAAAGTACAAATGGTTATACAAAGCCAGAGTTGGATGGAGTTGGTCGATAAACGATGCAGGATGCTTGAAATATGAACATTAGCTTGGACAAGCAAGGCATCGGCATGCTCAATCTAAAGAGGTCGGTACACTTCAATGGCCTTGCCAATGGAAGGGATCGACATCCTCAATCTAGAGAGGTCGGCATGGAATGGAAGTATCATATTGCTTGGCTTAGATAAAGGCAGAGGGATCGACTTGTGAAACAGAATGGGTTCGGCATAGCATGATGGAATAGGGGAGATCGGCATCATGAGGGTTCAACATACCCCACTTCAGAGAAGAGGGGTCGGCGTAGTTGAGTGGTGAAGGATCGGTATGGTTGGATGGGCGAGAGGTTGGCATAGTCGAAGCGAGAAAGGGATCAGTATGGTTGAATGGTAAGGGCTCAGTAAGCTTAATAAAGGAAGGATCGACAAGCTTCGTTGAGGAGGTATCGGCATATACCAAAATGCAAGAGCATCCATGTAGGAAACAATTCATATCTCGAGTTCTATTAATCCAATTGGAATGAAACTTGAAGGCTAAGCATATCATAACATGGAAAAGCTTCCCTAGAGATCGCTTGGCTATTAGAGCAAGTTGGAGGGATCGGTACCTATCCCTCTATAGGGATCGGTAGAAATCATAATAATTCAAATAATAGTACTTTACAGAAAAAGCGATATCTCATAAACCGTACGTCAAAATTGCATGAAATTTGGAGAGCAAGTAGCTAACACATGGGGAACCCCCTAAGTGGATAGCACCCCATTTGAACACCAAAATAGGGAATGGTACCGTTCCCTATTATGGACCCCAATAGGCCTGGAAATTTCTAGGTAGCCTTGTTTTGGTCTCTCAAATTTTCTGTCAAAGTTTCAGCCCGATCCATGCACGTCTTCCCCTATAAATACAGCAGGCATTGCGTCAGAAAAGGGATCTTCTTTCTACTTCTCTTCATCTTCTACCTAGGTTACACTTTGCCATTTTTATTCTCGAATTTTAGATTGTAACTGTAATCAAACTACAGTATAAATAAAAGATTTTTCTGGAGTGGACGTAGGCCGGAGGTAGCCGAACCACTATAATTCTGTGTCTCTATTTACTTGATTTCTGATTGTTTTAACTTTGTTCTTCATTTATTTCTCTTCACATTTCTGTGATTGGATTGGATATTGTAGTTCTTGCATAATTGGGTGTTGGTGGCTAATTTTGACGCCAACGGTTAATATTGTTTTAGATTTATAAAAGAGATTATAAATGTGATTTATTATCTTTCAGGATAACTAATGTTATTTTAAATTTTATAACAGAATTTAAATTTGATTTATTTTCTTTGGAAAATTATATGGTTTTAAGGTTTTAAAAATAATATTATAAATCATCCCCCGACACGATGAAAATTTAAATCCCGGAATTATTTGAAATGATTTCAAAAGATTTTGAGAAAATTAATGACAGTATTATTTGGAAATATTTCAAAATTATAAATATTTTGGAAAAGAAATTTTAAGTAGAATGCTTTTTCTTTGAATAATTCGGAGGAAAACATTTCGATTAGTTTTATGGTAATCTAAATAATCTTCTATGTGACGACCAGATGTTGCTTAGGTGAACATTGTGGAGTACTTAGTAAATTATTCTCTTTATCATTATGCGATCGAAATGAGTTAAAATCCAAACGAACCCAAAGTCAGTTCTAGTAAACAAATTGTTTAAAGTTATTTCATAAAAGAAATATATGTATTATGCTTTCAAAGAAGAGTTTTGAAATTTATAACTAGGTATTTAATCTTTAAGTTCCCTTAGTAGGTAATTGATTTCAAATTAAAAAGTAATTCTATAAGAGATTGTGTTAATAAATGACTTTTTACCCTTAGATAAGGTAAGGGATAATTTAACACTAATTTAAATGGGTTATATTGGATAGGAAGGTTTTGACTACATTGTTTTATCAAAACCATAGGTTTTATTTAAACATCTAAGCAGTGTAAACTAATTGATGTCATTAGGCCAGTCCATAAACATCATTCATTATAACACCTTAAGGTAAATAGGTAGGAAGGTTTAATCGAAATCATTTTATTAAAACCATAGCTTTTGTTTAAAACATGTAAGTAGTGTAAACTATTTGTTATTTTGGGGAAACACATAAACATCGTCCATTTTAACACTCTAAGTTAAAGAGGTCGAGAGGTTGACTCGGATTTAAAAGACATAAATTTTGATTAGATCTTCACCTAAATTGTGAAAAGTAAAATAAATTTGTATGTACTCTTAGGATATGTAAGAGTATTATACAAGTAAATAAGGTGGAATAAGTTATTATTTGATGTTTTATAAAGAAATGACTTTATAAAATATTTTTAAACTTAGGTGAAAATATATGAAATAATTCATAAATGATTTTGGTATTGAATAAAATATTAAATGCAAGTTAAAGTGATTTATAAATATTGGTATAATTAAGAAACCAATAATTTTAGAAAGTGACTTTTAATTTCGTCTGAAGGAGCACAGGTAATCCTCCAAACAATAACCAAAGGCAGATGAGAAAAATGGTACGCTTAGGAAATTATTTATATTCTTAGGCAATCAAGAAAGTTTTAACTAAGATAAGATTTGATTGTTAGTCATTTGACATAAAGTAATGTTAAGTGTTATATTTTTCTTTTATGGATTATGATTGGTTTGATTGGATTAATTGATTGGGTGATCTTATATACCATAGTTTATAAAGTTAAAATTTATAAACCGAGGTTTTTGAATTGTTATTATTAGGACCTAAACTCGGTGATTTTGAAAAGTGATTTTTGGAAAAATTTGATAAATAAATATATTGTTTGCTCTAGTTGTTGTTTTAGGAGGAACTAGAATACCACTGTAAGCTCCATATTATTTTGATTCTAGAGTTTAACATGTTTTGTTAGAAGGTCCCCCTCCTTAACATTTTTTGACTTTGATTTACTTCTCTTTTTGAGGAATTTGAAAATAAAATTTGAAAATATTAAATGCATAACATTTATTATAGAATATTCTCTTTATTTTGTTGCATACGTTTGTTGCATTACTTTTGGTTGCATCATGTTAACTGATTGCATATGGTTATTATAGTGTTTGTATTGCATGTGTATATGATATAAATAATATAACTAAGGAAAATATAACTAATCGGATTTACTAAAAACTAAGTGAGTAAATTGATTTTCTTAGGTTGGTTATTACTTCTTCCACTCTGTAATAATTTTGGGGATGAAATTCCTTTAAGGGGGGAGAGTGTAATGACCTATAAATTTATCACTTTAAATTTTAATATTTAAATCATTTTTAAATATTTAAATAATGGATTTTAATAACAAAATAAACACCTTTAAATTTAAATTAATGATGTTAAAATAATTTTTAAAATTAGTTTACAAAAATAGTTAGTTCAAACAAAAATAGAAAATGTGATCGAAAACCGTTTTCTGAAATTTTGACTTTTCGACACCAGAAAGTTGGCGAAAAATGTTATGCACATTTGTGTACATGTGTACCATATGAATGCATATACCATGATAAGTTAATAATTTGGTTAGGGTTAATAATCATGCTTAGTTAATATAAAACATCATTTGACATTATATGCATAAAAATATATTCTACCCTTAGAAAATTAATTAAGTACACAACCATCACCTAAAGCAACTGAGGTTAGTACATAAAACATGCTAAGGGGGGACCTAGGGGGTTAACGTGTACAAGGAGGGATGGAAGAGGTATGGAGCTCCATGATACATGCACACTTTATATTATTTAATTCCTAAGTCAATTTACTAAAATACCCTCCTCACTTGCCTATAATTACCTCTATCCTAACACATTTCTTCACTTTAAATTCTCTTTCTCATTTCCTAAAACCTCTTTTACATATTCTTACACATCCATGGCTTCTTAGTTTCTAAAAATCAAAATTTTCCAATTTTTTTAAGTTAGATTGCTAAAAACTAGATATTTCCTTCTCTACATCAATTTGCATTGAAACAAGATCCATATTCCCTCACTTTCATCCATGGCCAAGCCCAATAGGCCCATAGCTGAACCCAAATCAGTCCACATATGTAACGACCCAGAAATTAATCGTTATTTAAATGAATATTTAATTATATTTTAAAATAACTAATAAATGGATTTTTATTAATAAATAAAACTATTTTAAATAGTAATTAATGATGATAAAATCGTTTTCAAAATTTGTTTACTAAAATATATAGTTCATAGAAAAATAGAAAATGTGACCGAAAGTTATTTTTCAAAATATCGATTTTCCATTAGTTAAAAGTTGTTTTAAAGGTCATAACACTATGTTGAACATACATGCACAAAATATAAACCATTTTAACATGATAAATACATGTGCACATGTGCATGAATATGCTCTCTTTTAAGTGTATATATATAAGTATAAAAGAAAATATTTTATAAAGGAAAAAATATATATACATATAAATACACACCGTTTTCAATACAAGGACACAAGAGCATGATATGAATAGTGGAAACATGGGGAGGGGCTAGTATGAACGGTTTTGAGGGGAGGGAGGAGGTATGGCAATGCATGTGTACATATATTTTAATATAAAGCACTTATTATTATTTTAATCAAATCCTAAGCCTATATATACCTCTTTATCTTCATATTTTTCATTTTACAATCTCCTTCTCTACTTTTAAAATTCCTGAGATCTTGGATAAACACTTTCATGGCTTCTCTTCATATGTTTTAATTTGAGAAATATTCACTTCTTTTTTCAAAAATCGCTTCTAAAGTTCACTAAAACGCTTCTATAACCCATTCAACATCTCCTCTTCTAAAGTACAACACTCCACCACCCAAAACCATTAGGGCCAAGCCTAAGCATCCCAAGGCCATACCCAACAAGGCCTAAGCTAAGCCCAAACCCAATTGGCCGAGCCCAATTCAAGTGTTCGAGGGTCCAAGTTTCAAATTTGCAACATTCTTAAGCGCTTTCGAGTTTCGGCAAAATTTTCTTTGATTTAGAAAAATTTCGGTGAGTAAAACTTTAGTTTTTGGAAAAGAAATTAACTTGGTTTTGATGGACTATATGTTGTGAAAGTATGGTGATTTTTATGTTGAATTACCATGTCGTATTTAAGGCATATGATGATATGTTTATGTTTGAACTTGGATTTGGTGATTGGTTGATATGTCGATATGTTTGGATATGTATATGGATATGAATAAGTGATATTGGGTATGATATTATGGTAGTATATTTACGAAACAAAACCATATGTTTGTGATGTAAATGTTGTGAAGTTTGCACCTTGAAAAGTCGCAAAGGACTTGAGATCCGATTTGAAAATGAAAGCTATTTTCCAGCTTTAGATTTTTGAAAATGTTTTTCCAAGATTTTACATTTGTTCTAAGTTTTCAAAACATTCTCATTTATGTTTTTCGAAGATGTAGTAGCTTGAGTTAAAGTGAAGATTCCACCTAGAAATCAATTCTAGCGAACTTTGTTTATAGCTATAGTCGCTATGGATGTAGGTCGGAAAATTTCACGATTTTCAAGTTTTGAGTGTTTTCTTTTGGATTGTTTTTGAAAACTTATTTCAAAATAATTAAGTAAGTAAAAAGTTTAAGTTTTAATTATTTAATTATTTAATTTAAATTAATTTGGGTAATTATTAATTACTTAATTAGATTAAATAATTAGAGTTTAAGAAATTATTAACTAAGTTAATTATTTTTAATTAAGTTTTATATAATGATTCATTAAGATAAAAGGAAATTAATTTTTATTTAGTCAAGTTTATTTATTTTAATTAATTATTTAATTAAGAGTTAATTATTTAGTTAATTATTATTTAATAAAAGGTTAATTACTTACTTAATTAAGGTTCAATTCCTTAAATAAATGTTATTAATTGAAGTATAATTAAGGTTTAATTATAAATAAAATTAGGATTATTAATGATTTAAGTCTGCTTAATTAAGATTAATTAAGGTTTGATTGAGTTTTAAGCTTATGATTTAATCAAGGGTTATTTATTTTAAATTATCTTTTAAAAACTTTATCGGTTATTTATTATTAACCAACTTTCTTTGTTTAAGTAAATCATTTTAAATCGAAGGATCTCTTGTCCATGCTATTAAGTAGACAAATGAATTAAAGTAGTTGTAATAAAACGGTGACATGTTTTATTAAAAGTAAGTCGACTTGTACTTATCACAATATACCGCACTTCGGGAACGTGATGAATACATGGGGTTAATATCGATAAGCGTTCATGATAATCTAAGCATATGGAATGTATGTCCATATGTAAATCTTGACACCCTGATAGTGGAATAGTCCATTATAAACAACTTGACCATTTAAAATTATCGAATGTTGGTTTGGAGAGACCGGGATCGGATATTAGTTATTATTCGAAAACCACTTCGAACCAACGTAAAACGTTTGAATTGGAAATAGTAAAGGCAAGGTCCAAGATGAAGACTTTGAAATGCAAGTGCTATTTGCTACTAACCATGAGGGTGATTCCAAAATGGGTGAAGTGGAAATAGTGCCTTCGGTTCGTTCATCCCCTGAACGACTTGTATGGATGAATGCTGACTTTGTATCAACATATAGAAGGAAATGTTAACATTCTAAGTGGAAATGCAATAATAAAGGTAAACGTAGCCTCAGGCCTTATCAATCGGGAATGACTAAAACTGGGGAGATGTAGCAAGGCTAGGTGGGTCGCTCCCATGAGGGTTAGGTCATCCCCATCTAGAGTCCCTACTATTAACTCATTTATGCTTCGGTACGGTTGATGATCCCAACCAAGGGGTGACCTTATTTAGTACTATCCAGTAGAGGGTAGGCCGGTCTTGTGTTGGCAGGGGTCGATAGGTTCGACCTCGGTGTTATTTTATCTAGAGATGCACCGTGACAGGCGGTACCCCAGTAGCTCAGTCATTGTATGAAATCCATATCCCAATAAGTGCCTTCGGTCTTCGTTGTATACCTATTATGTTGGAATTTAATTAATGTAACAATTTCAGGTATGTGAACTATTTATTTTAAAATCCTAGACATTATCATAATATCACTAGTATTCTATATAAAGTGTTTGGGTTATCGTAAGGTAAAAACCCATCCGTGTTTATGTGTGGCGTGGTCTTACGAGATACATTTGATTTCAAAGTGTTTTATAAATAAGAATTAAGTTGTTTGAGTTTTACTCACAAAATACCCATGTATAACCCGGAGTTTTATTTTCATTTCTTAAAACTCTTAGGTACTCAAATTTTTATGAGTAGCCAAGTGATCCAGGTTTCTTACGGAAGCATTTTGAAGGAGCTAGAGCAGGTGGCTTCATCGTGGCTAGTTATTATCTTAGTCCGCTGTGTTTTTGTATGATCTATGCATCTTGTGATGGGCAAATAGTATAACTACCCAGTTGAAATTGTATTGTAATGACTCTGATGTATTGTTATTATGGGAATGACTATGTAATATCCTATGTTATCTATTATATGTTGTTCTGATTCGTGGGAGATTCTATGATTGTTTAGTTTCTTCTTATCTTTCTTTTTCTTCTACCCTTAATGGATCGTCTTTCGGTTCAAGAAAGGAGGTTGTTACAACATATGGCCTAAAAGTTCGAGCTTTGGTAATTAGGAAGTGTAGTTCGAGTGTTGGCAAGATCGTGTAGCGATTCGACTTCGTTTGGTTATATTTTTGCGAGTAAAGCTTCAACCTTTAAACCAAAAGTTTTTAAACTATTTTAATGCTCATATTAGTGAATTATTAATGCTTGTTTTATGTGGTTGGTGATGTGTTAATTGTTTGTTTGGTTCATTTTGCGAAAAATTGTCGCTTTGGAAAGTTAGTAAATAATTAGTTAACTATATGAAAAGGTGGTAGTTAATGTTAGTTATATTGTTAGTAAATGCTCTCTACATGTTGTATCATCAACAATTACCTTGCATGTATGCTTAAACCATTGCTATATGATGTTTGGTTATGTTGATAATATCATGAACTTGTTTTTCGAACTGCCCATATAACGATAATCGCTATATCGGCACTTTCGTAAAATCACCTTTTATCGAAACCATTTGGTTTCATCTTCGTGCTTGGATTAGTTGTAAAAATTAAGGAAGTTTTGAAATAATAATGATTATAAATTTCAATTATTTTAATAATGATTATTTAATTTAATTAATTATTTAATTAATAAGGATCAAGGTTAACTAATTAACTTAATAATGATGTGTTTTAAATTTAACTAATTACTTAGTTAATGATGTTTTAAAATTAATTAATCATTTTGCGTAATGATGTTTAAGGCTGATTAATATTTTGATAATGATGGATTAAAGTTAATCAATCAATTAATTAATAATGTTTTTAAATTAATTAATCTTTTTAATTAATGGCTTTTAAAAAAAATCAACTTGTTTTAACTTTAATTGATCTTTCCTTGATGATGGTTTAAATTGATTAATCATTTTAAACAATGAAATTTAATTATTTATTAATTAATTTAATTAGTTATATTTAAATATTACTAATTAATTGAATTAATGATGTTCTAAAGGTGATTTATCCTTTTCAATTAAAGGCATTTGAAGTTAATTTATCAACTTAATTAATGAAGTTTCAAAGCGAATTTATCAAAGTAACAAGGATGTTTTGACTTTTTTATTCATTTTAATTAATGATGATAAATTATTTATTGATTTAATTAAATTAGTTATAATTAATTTTTAAATAAATTAATGGTGTTTAAAGGTGATTAACTTCTTTAGGATTAATGGCTATTGAAGTAAATTCATCAATTGAATTAATGAACTTTTAAAGTTAATTAATCAATATCATAAGTGTAACATCCCCCTGCTTGGAGGCCTAAAACTAACAACTACGGATGCTGCAGTCATCCATAGTTTTTAATCCTCAGCGACCAAATACGGCAATGTTAGATACATTGGTACACAGAAACACAATAATATGGAAAAAATTTAAAAAAGCAAACAAAGTCCACATTCCATTTCAAAATATTTCAAATTCATTACATAATCCCAGTGCGCAGACCACGTTCAGACAAAATATACTTATTACAAAATACACACCAAAAGCGACATATAAAGATGCCCCTTGAATGATTAGAGAATATAAAAAGGCAATAAAAAAAGTTTGCCTTTATAACTAAACACAACAGAAATAAAAGAACTCTAAGTAGCTAGCATGCCTCATGCACATCACCGGAAGCTTTATTCGTCTAAAAGAACACCTGAAAACCCTAAACCTCAAACTACTCAAAATCAATTGAGTACACGAGAGTTTAAGGGGAAAACAAAAACTTCGAGTCAGACATAAAGCCTGGTATGAATAATAATCTACCATCTCAAACCATTTAGATATCTAGTGAGATCACTCCGCTTAGCGAAACAGGTTTCCTCTCACTGGTATCTTAAAACTTTTATAAAACCATATACTGTGCTCCTGCATCCACAATGGTTAAAACAATTCAAAATAATTAATGATATGCAAATAAGTAAGTTAATCCTGGATTACTCATCCATTCATTCGGACTATCTGTCTCAATTACATATTTTAGAGTTACTATTAACTTGTCTAATACATATGGACTACCTGTCTGATTTCACAATTTTCATGGGATAACAAAGAACCTATTGGTAACTCCAATATATTTATTTCTGATCCTAGTTTTCATGGGTTGACTAGGAACCTATTGACTAACTGTCAACATCTTAATTTTTATCCTACTTTTCATGGGCTGACTAGAAACATATTGACTAACTATCAATATCTTAATCCGGATATAGTTTTCATGGGCTAACTATAAACCTATTGGCCCCTGCTAATATCAAATCATAGTTTTCATGGGCTAACTATGAACCCTATTGGACCCTGCCAATATGTTTAGCTATACACAATTTTCATGGGCTTACTATGAACCTATTGGCCCCTGCCAATATCTTTAATTAAGATTTTAACATTTCTTATGTTATATTCACTACTGGGTCAACCTAGCTGATTATTCCGCCCTTTCCCAAAGTACCGTTAAGGGTTCATAACAATGTGAATAAATATATGAAGAAGCAATCATAACAATATAATAATACCGACACCTGCTGTAAAATATCCCTGAAATCATTTCATATAAAACTTAGTTAATCCCTTTAACCTGTTAATCAAGGAAAGCTTCTTCCAAAACTTCATTTCAAAATTCTTTATTTATGCCATGATTTTTCCTTTAAAATGAGATTGGATTATTTATTTCGAAAACCTTAAAACGTCTCTTTCGAAACCCCTGGATAACCTACTTCAAAAGCAAAGAAAACTCCGTTTCAAAACACTATGAATATACCTTTATAAGCCCTTGTTCAATAATCTCTTTCGAAACTAAATATACCTTTCGATGGTATCAAAACATTACTCAAAATCTTTAGAAACATAACTTCAAAACAAGTGAAAGTACCCCTTTCGAAATTATTGTGTTTTACTCTTAAAATCATCTTTTCGGTCAAAGTGGTTACATATGAAAGTATCTCTTTCGAAACCTTTAATAATATTGTTATGTGGAATGTTTGATGGTGTCGGAACTATCTATTCGAAAGCTTAAAAGAATTGAGTAAAACTTTTAAGGGTAGCATCAAAACCCCTTTCGACACCATTGCCTTCAAAACCCCTGAACCCTTTCGAAAGAAATTTGGAAGTGGCTAAGCATAAGTTTAAAACAAAGGCACCCTTCGAAAGTATTGATGACTTCAATACACTCGAAACGAAAAGAAAAGTGGCTGGGTTTCGACTGGGTCGGAACCACCACTTTCGAAAGCATTATTTAAAAACAAAGGATCCCATTCGGAAGCTCCTACTTAAAACATGATATGGCAACCTACTTCTGAAGCTATTTAGAAAACCCCTTTCAAAAACATAGGTTTCGACTACGTCAAAATCTTTAAGTAAAACAAAGCAGGCACTTAACTTTTGAAAACAAGGCTATGGTTTCAACCCCAACAGAAGCATTGCTTTCGACACCATGGCTTCCGCCTTTCCTCCAATCCACTACGTACCATCTAAGTGATACCTTGTGTATTGGTTTCGACTAGGTGGGTTTCGGCTAGGTTGATTTTGACTGAGTTGGAGTGGAAGCATTGGAGTCAAAAGGTACTACTATAGGAGGCGGAACCAACTTTTCTGAATAAAAGGCTGAAATTATGCTACATTTAGTAACTGCTTTATAATTACCTACTTATTTGTAATCCTTTGATTGGTTGCCTTAAAACTTTTCAAATACTTTACAAAATAACTACCGCATTTATCAGATCTAAATCAAGGGAAGATTAACGTTTAAGCCCTTCCATTAAGAAAAACCAATATTGCAAATAAGTTCTTCTTTTAAAATAATTTGTTTTCCATTGCAAATCAATTAGAAAAATCCCCAAAAATCGTAGAAATTCACTTTCATCATGTTATCAAACATATTAAAATTTCAGACCCAATTTCTTCCAGAAATAATCGAAATTAAATTTAAGCCCAATTATATCACATTTTCTTTTAGAAATTCACAGTATATTTTCCATGGCTTGGAATATTACAAAAATTGAAACCCATCTCTAAAATCATCTTTTACCTAACATATAATTTTTCCATAGCATTCTAAAGTCAATAACAATCGGTTTTGCCCTAAAACCGTGCAAATTCATATGTAAATGAATTGGTTTAAATCAAACATATAACAATTCAAGCATATCATCATCCAAAACATCATAAAAATGAATTTAATCTTAAATCCGAAAACATATGATTATAAAAACAAAATAGAGATGGAATGAATTATTATTCACCTTGGATATGATAAGGAATTTGAGATTTGTAGAAGATTGATTCCCTTAGCTTTGATTTAATTTTTCTTCCTCTTTTCCGTTGTTAATGACCGGCTTCTCTTAGGGTTTGATTCGCGTTTTAGGTTTTTAGAATGAATGTGAAAAATGAGAAAATGAAACGTGAATGGGTATGGCCGTGAATAAAAAGTTACGGCTATTTACTAATATGCCCATGTTTTAAATTAATAACATATAAGCCATTCTAAGCCCATTTAATTAATTACTTAAGCACGGCATTCTTATAGTTTTATTCAAATCTCAACCACTTTATCATCGTTATTCTATTTAATTTATCAAATTAAATCTTCTGAATAGTTTTATCAAAATTAAGGGTTTTACAGGCTCCCCTCTTAAAGAATTTCGTCCTTAAAATTCAGTAAGGACTAAATACTAAACATAGGAATCATCTGTAACAACTCCTAACAACCATACTAGCCTATCTGACTAGCAACTATCTATATAAATTTAATATAGATATACCCTTAAAGCAGATTAGGATAAGTATCTCTAATCATGTCTTCTGTCTCCCAAGTACAGTCCTTCTCGTTGTCGCTCCATTGAACTTTCACCAACCTGACTGTCTTGTTCCTCAATATTTTCTCATCCCTTGCTACAACCCAAACTGGTTGTCTAACAAAAGTCAAATTAGGCTCTACTCTCAAGTCTTCCAACCCTATCGGAGGAATTGTAGTCTCTGGATCATGCACATACTTATGAAGATGAGACACATGAAATACATTATGGACACCTGCCATACAGCTCGGTAACTCTACTTTATGCGATCTTTCCAATCCTCTCTATAATCTAGAATGGTCCAACATATCTCGAGGCTAACTTCCCCGACTTTCCAAATCGCACCACACCCTTCATCGGTGACACCTTAATGAAAACTTTATCTCCAATTGAGAACTCACTAGTACAAAAAGTGCATATTGCTTCGCCTCATTTGAATCGGTTGAAGTAAAAACTGATGCAAATAGAACTATTTGCATCAGTTCTATCTTAATAACCGATGCAATTGGTACGTGGAAAGCAATAGGTAATAAAAAATCAAATTTGCATCAGTTGTCACCAACAACCGAAGAAAATACATCGATGCAAATAGTTTTAGTCGCATCGGTTTTAAAGTCAACCGATGCAGTTACATTAATTTGCATCCCTTACCAACATATATAGTATTTGTTCCGTGGATCCAAAATAATCATTTTCGCATCGGTTCACTAGCGAAGGCGATGCAATTTCAAATTATTTAGGTTGTCAAGGTCAGATCAAACCACTTTCCTTTCGCACCCGTTAATTCCCGCCATCCTAATTTTTTCCGCCGCTTATTTTCCCATTCGTTTCCCAAAAAAGTATTTTGCCTACTTCAAAACAAAAAAACCCTAGAAATTGATTTTCACTGTTAATTTCAAACGTGATTTCGCAGATTAGATTTGGCCACGGCTTCTCATTATCAAGGTACCAAATCTTCCATTTTCACGTTACTCGAATTCTATTCCTTTTTAAGTTGGTCGAATTGTATTTCGCGAATGAATGGTAGTTTATTGTCAAGGTTTTGGGGAGGTGAACGAGTGATTGGTTATGAAGGCTAGGTGGTGGTGCTGTTTGGTTGATGTAATGGTGATGGAGTTTAACGTGGAAGGTGACGTCTCAGGTAGTGTTGAGTTTGATGCCGCTTAGGGAGGTGGTTGTATTAGAGTTAGTCTAAGGGTTTGATTCCCTTTTTTTTGTTTGAATTTTTCGATCTGAACATTTTAACTTTTCTTTTTTAGTTAGATTCCTAATCAAATGATTATATGATGTCTTGACTTGTTCAAGTTTTTGATATAAAATTGAATACTCAGACGTATATATGTTTGATTTTATTTTTTGCCTTACTGTAACTCTGATTTCGATCATGATTAGCTCAAATCAAGTTTTGTTTAGTACAATTCATTTTATTAGTTATTCTCTTTATTAGGATTATTAGTCTATTATAAATCTTATATATTATTGTATTTTTGTTTTTATTGATCGTTCTCTATATTTTTAGCACTTTTGTTTAGTACAATTCATTTCCTTTGAAGCAACATAAGTTTGTTTAGTAACATTCATTTTTCACATTTCATAACAAGATTGAGTTGTCATGAGTCTTAGAAGTACAAGAAGTTTCATTTTCATTAAGCTTATGTTTATTTAACAATAGCTTTTAAAATGTAAGGCTGCAGTTGTCAGGGTCTTGTGTGAGCTCATTGTAGCGTTATTGCTTTAATTAAAAAAAACTGATTTTGAAAAATGTGGAAATATTCTTATTTTTACTTTCCTATATTGTTTTTGTAATTGTTTTCAAATGTTTTTTTCAGTTTAGTAAATCTAGTTTACAAAATCAATTTTAAAATATACTATTGTTAGCTAGAAATTAAAAAATTGAATTCGGTTGTGTATGTCTTATTAAGCCAGATACTTTTCTAACCATACTCTCAACAACAATGTCACCTGAGACCATAGAATGATGATGAGTTTGGGGTTATTTATAGGGTTTGATTCCCTGGTTTTTTTTGAATTTTTCGATCTGAACATTTTAACTTTTCTTTTTTAGTTAGATTTCTAATCAAATGTTTATATAATGTCTTGACTTGTTCAAGTTATCGATATATAATTGAATACTCAGACGTATATATATTTGATTTTATTTTTGTCTTTGTTGTAACTCTGATTTCAATCATAATTAGTTCAAATCAGGTTTTAGTTAATTTTCTAAATAATGAGATTCTTGAAATAGTTTTACTCAGTTGGATTTCATACGGTTAAGTTTCTGGTTGATGATTTTGATCCTCACTTCACTAATTCATAGTGTACATTTAAGCTTGGTTAAGTTACTTAACACACTAATTCACATTCATTCACTGTTATATGTTCAAACACTCTTATATATATATTTGATTATATGAGTATATGATATTGTAATTACTTGTACTAGATTGAGTTTTTGGGTAACCATTTTATTACTATTTTTGCATAGAAAGTTGAGTTGCACTTTGAGTTGGGTGAGTACCTTTTAAGTGTTTACTACTGTTTCTACGTAAAATGCTTTTCTTGATGGATGTTCTCTTCCTACCGCATCTTATATCCCCAGTACAAATTAGAATAAATCAACTGATTTTCTAACATTTTGATAATATACTTCATGATATGAAGGTTTATGAGCTGCTTTCAAAACCTGGGATATTAAGTGATTAGTTAATCTTAATTAACGATGAATTTTTTATATATTTTAACTGGTATAACATTCCCAGGATGGTGTAATTTTCAACAAAACAAACCACAGGTGCATATAACTAACAAAATAAAATTCTATTGTAGAACAATATTGAAGTAAGCACGTGGGACGAAGGAGCACCAAATGAAGGGTAGCTTCTATGTTAAGGAGTTGCAGTGGGGCTGAAGTGCACCACGGGTGAAGCATTTTTGAGGTAATGCAGTAGGGTAGAAGTGCACTGTAGGGTAGCACCAAAATGTAGGGTAGTAAGATTGATGCAGTTGAAAAAGAGTGAAGGAGTCATATTTTTGGAGTAATGCTAAAGGGCTGTGAGGTAGGCAACAACAGCAGGTCGAAAAATACGAATGCATTAGCAGGTAGAAGCAGACACGAACTGCAGATGAACAAGGCTAAATGAAGCCAGGCATAGACATGCTAGAGAATAAGAATTATAAAAGGCTCTGCCTAGTTGTTTAAAGAGCATTACATTAACTAGCTCGTATGTTTGAACTGTACTGCAATATAAGCATATTGAATACTACATGTGTGCTCATCAAGATCTAAACTGAGAAGAGACGAGGAGTTGCAAAATGAGAGGATTAGCTTGTGGTATAGAATGCATAAGATGTGGAGCGAACGTGCTATTGCATTGTGATTTTGATCTGAATAGAGGAGTGCAGGAGTGATGAGAAGAGCTATGGAGAAATAAGCCTGAACTGAGGTGAGGCACTGGGCTGAGAAGATGATTCAAAGGTTAAGGTGTTGTTTTGAAACCTTAATCTCTTTACCATTGCTGATTTTTCTTTCTGACACGATCATACAGAAAAATTTGTAGCCTAGTTAATTAGAAATCTTTCTTTTTTTGAAGCATTGGTGATGCCAAATGTCTATGGTGATATTATTAAGATGTATTGCAATTGAGTTCTTGCTACAATGTTGGTGACAGAAGCATTTGCTTGGCAGAGCCTGTGCATGGTTCTGCTCATTACTGTTTCTTCTGAGCTCACAAGTGATTCTTCATCACTTGAATTTGACGGACAAAGCCGATATCATCCAAAAAAAACACTTAAAACAATTGCTGATGACAAGTATCTATCCATATTCAATTTCCATATAGAAAATATCAAAATAGGCATATTTTTTGTAGAATATTCTTATTAAGTATATCACACACAAAGTTTTTTGTAACATTCTGAAACTTATACCCAAATCAAGTGCTTAAATAAATATCTTCCACCACTCATATTTCATTTAGGATTTGAAAGGGGCTATGTATGTTCTGAAATCATATAATTTTCTTTTGATGTTGATCTATGTTATAGGATAATTATATCTATGTAATATATGTTAAAGAAATATTGTTATATTTTACAGGAAGTAACCAACACGGCTTCTACTTCAGCTAGATACAGAAGAGGATGCAATTGCAAGAAATCAAATTGTGGGAGCAAATACTGTGAATGCCGCAGGGTACTACAGAAATTCTATGTTGTCTATTAAGGTCATCAAAGTATTTTTAAAACAAAAAATTACACCTTAGGAGCCAAAAGTACAATCATTTTTTATTTTATTGAATGCTTCCGCTTTAACTGAACCGAAAAAAAAACAAAAAGGACAACCTTGCAATAAACAAACTCATATGTCAGAAATGTAAAAACGACAGAAATTATGATAACCAAGAACTTCAGAAAATTGTTTGTTTTTTCAATATTTATTAACTTTCCAATTTTTGTGTAGCCAGTTAAAGATAATAACTTTTCCATTATACTATGAAGTTTGTACTTTCCTTCACTTGGCCCATGCTATGGAGATAGTTTAGTCTGGTTTAATATATGTGTTGTTTGATTAGTCTAATACTACATTAATTAAGACAAAAGTAATCTCGCTATTTGAAGTGTTGTCAATCACTTAGAGAGGGGTCAGAACAACAAAAGTATTCATGACCTTAAGTGGTTGATTAGAGGAAGGCCGATCTTATGAAGTGCTTGACATCTATGCACTGCTTGGTTCAGTAGAGTCAAGTTGTTTAGGCTATGCAGCATGTAATTAAGTATGAGGAGAAGGATGTGCATGGGGGACATGTAACTACATGTGAGGAATGAGATGTGGATGAGCTACTGTATGGGAGAGATCTTGGTAGGATGATGCAGCTTGTGAAGAAAATAAGGAAGCTTGGAGTGCTACAGCCTGGGAAAATAGGCATCGTGAGCATTTTGGTGTGCCACAATAGAATTGTGCTAACCTTTATAAGAATCAGAACTGGGTGCACACAACTGATCTGACACATAAGTTCGAGGACAAAAATATATAGTAGAGATGCAGGGGGCTAAGCTTCAGACAGCTTGCTAGCCTGAGAGAATGTAGTAACTTTTGAAACAGGCATGTTGGAAGGCAGAACAATTGGAGAAGCTGTGAGGGGTGTGCGTGAGCACCACCAGCATGTACAACTGGTGCATGAGTCAATGCATGAGTCAAGTTTTCAAGATTCCATGAAGTTTTTAAGGTTTTCACTATACTATTTCTTAATGGTTGTACTAATTAAGACTGTACCACTTAATGATTGTACTAAAGATTTGAATTATGCTGCTAAAATGAATGTATGATCCATTATTTTGTATAGATTATTAACACTATAATTGATATATGTTTATTTTGGTATTATGTTATTCAGTTTGTATTTGCCATCAAATTTAATTTTGAATGATTGTAATATTGCACGCAATAATTGTTTGTTATAATTAATAATATATATATATATATATATATATATATATATATATATTGTCTATTTGAGTACTGTAATAATGATTTTTGAGAATAGCTTTTTTGCATTAGGTATAAATAGCTGATGCAATAGAGGGATTAGTTTGCATCGGTTGTTATAAAAAACCGATGCAACAAAGAAGTCTTTTAAACCCAAAGACTCTTATTTTGCATCGGTTGTTAGTAACAACCGATGCAAAAAGGACCGTTTTGCATCGGTTTTAGAACTGATGCAAAACTGTTAAGCCTGTTGCATCGGTTGCATATGCATCGGATGTTGAACTGATGCAAAAGGGGGTAAACAATCGATGCAAATGGTCTGTTTTGTTGTAGTGACTCTAGGTTTTACACCTCTTATCTGTAAACTCTTCAGTCTGGACTGAGGTTCCTTCATCCTTTCCCGGATCAACTCAATCTTCTCTTACGCCTCTCTAACCAAATATGGACCTAAGATTAATCTGTCTCCAGTCTCCAACCAACATACTGGCGATTTGCATGGCCTTCCATACAAAGCTTCAAAGGGCGTCATTCCTATACTAGTCTGATAACTATTATTATAGGAAAACTCAACCAAATGTAGGTGGTCTTCCCAAGATCCACCAAAGCCCAATACACAAGCTCTCGGTAAATCCTCGAGTACCTTGTTGACCCTCTCTGTCTGCCCATCCGTCTGAGGGTGATATGCAATACTCATATTAAGCTTGGTACCAAATACTTTCTGTAGACTCTTCCGGAATTCACTATTGAACAAAGCATCTCTGTCACTGACTATACTACTAGGAACTCCATGTAGTCTAACTATGTTCTTCAGAACAACTTAACTAAAATAGGTGTCGTCCTAGTTGACTTAACTGGAATGAAATGGACACTTTTGGTCAACCTGTCCACTATAACCCATATACTTTCATTACCTCTATTTGACGTTGGCAACTCGTCTATAAAATCCATGAATATCGAATCCCATTTCCAAACTGGAATCTCTAAAGGATGAAGCAACCCACCCGACTTCTGATGTTCAACTTTCACTTGTTGACAGTTTGCACACTGCCTAACCCAAAAGCAAACAACCCTCTTCATACCTTCCCAATAGAAGCTCTTTTTCATATCTTGATACATCTTGTCCCTCCAGGATGAATCACAAACTTAGACCGATGACATTTTCCAAGAACTACTTTCGTCAAGTCCTCCACATTCGGAACACACAATCGTCCCTTCTTTCTCAACCACCATCTATGGTCAAGACTAAATTCCTTTAGATCATCGATCTCTGTTCCAACCTCAAGCCTTTTAATCCTCTCGTCTAATACTGGATCCTCCTTCTGCTTAGAAGCAATCCTTTCGATCAACACTGGTCGAACTTCTAAACAGGACAACACGGCAGTACTCTGACTAGAACTAACGGTCGATCTTAACCGCACACCACAACTGGCCAAAGCTTTTAAATCCTTCCATTCTGCCAACATAAGTAACACCACATTCAGATGTCCTCTGCTAAGAGCAACCACTACATTATTACCTTTCCCAGGTGTATACTCTATACCAAAATCATAAGCAGCCAAAAACTCCAGCCACCTCTGTTGTCTCATATTCAACTCTTTCTGAGAGAATAAATACCGTAAAGACTTATGATCGGTATAAAGCTCAAACCTCTTCCCTAAGAGATAATGTCTTCATATCTTCAATGCAAAGATCACCGTAGCCAACTCCAAATCACGAGTAGGATACCTCACTTCATGCGGTCTAAGATGTTTGGATGCGTAGGCAATAACTTTACCCTTCTACATCAACACTGCTCCTAATCTAGTTCCGCATGCATCAGTATACACCACCAATCTTTGGTTTCTGTCTGGAACTATTAACACTGGAGCATTGGTCAACAAATGCTTTAACTTAAGGAATGCTTCCTCATATTTGTCGGACTAGACAAACTTCACATCCTTCCTGGATAACTTAATCAAAGGTGCTGCTATCCACGAGAAATCCTTGATGAATCTCCGGTAGTAGACAGCAAGTCCAAGAAAACTCCTAATCTCAGTCACCGTCTCTGGTCTCTTCTAATTATTCACCGCTTCAATCTTATCTGGATCAAATGACAATCCTTCCTCTGAAACCACGTGACCAAGAAACTTAACCTCTTTCTTCCAAAAATGACACTTGGTAAACTTCACCTTTAGCTGATTCTGCCTCAGTATCTCAAGTACCACTCTAAGATGAATTTCATGCTCTCTCTCATATTTAGAGTATACTAAAATGTCATCTACAAACACTAGCACAAACCTATCCAAGTACTCTCGAAAAACTCGGTTCATCAAATCCATGAAGAAAGCAGGTGCATTCGTTAATCCAAATGGCATCACTAGCCACTCATACGAACCATACCTAGTCCAAAATGCTATCAAAGGAATACTGTCCTCCGCCACTCTTAACTAATGGAAACCTGTCGCCAAATCCAACTGGGAAAACACTCTGGCTCCATTCAACTAATCGAACAGATCGTCTATTCTTGGCAAATGATACTTATTCTTAATCGTCCTTTCGTTCACTTTACGATAGTCGATACACATTCTCAACGACCCATCTGGTTTCTTCACAAACACCGCGGCCGCTCCCCAAGGCGAACTGCTTAGTCTGATAAAATTTCTACCTTCAAGATCCACTAGATGCACCTTCAATTCCTTCATCTCAGTCGATGTCATCCTGCAAGGTGGTCTACTAATAGGTTCGGTTCCGTGCATAAGTTTTATACAAAACTCAACTGCTCGTTTCGGAAGTAGTCCTGTGACGAGCTCAAAGACATCCGCAAACTCTCTTGCTATTCGAACATGACTTAACTCATCTCCTATCTCCATAGCACTAAGCAAAGTACTAACACTCTGGTCATAATTCTCTACTGAGAATATTACTCGGTTATGACTATTAGTGTGTCTCAGTGATATCTTCCTATCGTGGCAAAATATTCTAGCCTCATACCTACCCAACCAATCCATACCCAAAACAATTCCAAAATCTACGAAATTGAAAGCATACAGATTGCATGCGAACTTATGACCTAACAAATCAAGTTCTAATTGGTCACATCTCAACCCTAGAGTTACATACCCTCCTATTGGATTCACAACCCTTAAAAGTAACAAGGTAGGTGGGTTCTAAGCATAATCTATCAACCAAACATTGAGGTATAAATGAATGTGATGCACCGGTATCAAAAAGTACCCTAACTGGCATACTGAATCAAAAGCGTACCTTCTGTAACGACCCGTAAAATTTTAAAGGTTTTAATAACGTAATTAACTGAAATTTTATGAAATTTTTAAATAATAAAATTTGAAATGAAAATTTAACAGTTGAAATACGTTTATTAAAACATAACAAATGGTAAATTTTCATCAGATAATATGCAAGTTTTTTTTGTTGTGTAATTTTATTTTCAAATCAGTTAATATTTGATGATAATAAAATATTTTTCAAACCTGAATATTTTTATATAATAAATTTGTAAACCATCTTCTGAGTGAGACGTCCTATTTCGTTTCGCTAAATTTGGATTGCTATTGCTCCGTTTATCTTATTTTCAGCGAATTAGCAGAAGTTTGTCAACGAATATCGACTTTTGATAGAATAGTCGTATTGCTGATATCTGTGTACCGTTCTGATCATCTCGTCATGCTGATCTCCACAGTATATTCGTTTGCTTGTTTCAGTGTCCGGTGGACAACGGAATCTGTAAAACGTTTCACCGTATCAGTACGCTTTGAGCCTTTTGAATTCCTTGTGTCCATTCATCATTTACCATATAAATCAAATGGCCGTTGCTTTTATTATTAGGTTGACTGTCACTATTCCCACCATTCATTGCTAACGTTTCTATTCCACCCTTCCGTTCACATTCTTTATTCCTAACGGTTCCATTGGAAAATATATACATATTATATTACAACTTTTCACCCATTTTTCCTGTAGGCTGCTCTTTCCTCTTCTATTTTGCATTCTTCTTCACAGCCTTCCTAACACCATGCCTCCACAAGCAAACCCATCACCTCTCGCCCTCATCCTCGCCGCTTCCCCATGCTCGGCCGCCAATCACCCGACCTCCCTCCACCGCTCAGGCCGACCCAATCCCCTCGAGCTTAGCAACCGCTGCTCCTCCCAACCTCTCACCACAGTAGCGCCTTCATCCCCTTCCTCCACCACACGAGAACCACCCCACGCCTCCTTTGCAGTCGAGCTTCCCTTTGCCTTGCCCTCCTGAGTGCAGCCACGCACCCATATCATCAGCCTCTCCCCTCCTCTCAATCTTTCTTTTCTAAAGAAAAAGAAATGGTAATATATACAAGGTTATATATTTACTTAACTTTAATGTTATATATACATTTTTGCGTATATTGGATTTCATATATGTGTTTGACCTCAAGTGTATATATATCGTATTATAACACATGTATGTTTCCATATATTGCTTTATATATATATATATAAATTTGTATAAGTTCGTATAATATGTTGTTTATATATATAAGTTTATAGTATAGTATATTGTACACAGTTTTCTATATGCTGTTCTTTTGTATGTTGTGTATGTTTAAATGGAAACTTATATATGGTATATATTTCGGTCGGCTATATGTAGAACTTTTGTTTTTCGTCTGTGAATATATATATTGGGTTTCGTTATGTGTTATCAGGCTTCAGGTTGATTTTAAACATAATACATTATGATTTTTATTGATTTTTAAAGCATAACTATCCGTGGGTTTTTATTATATACATTATATATGCATTGATATTCTGATTTTTTTATATCGAGTCTTAAATATAATATAGGTATATATGTATATATATAATATAGTAGGTATTTATTTAAGAGCTTTGAAAGTTACACGTTTACATTTTGCCAGCTCCTCTTTCTTTCTTTACATTTTTGCTTTTAGAAAGTGTATTATATAATTTAAGATTTCATATCTAAGAATAAAATATAAGTCATATATATGCAGTAGTACGTGTATATAAGTTTATATAAGCTACGAATGGTCTGTTGGTATAATGTGTAAGTAAATATTAGTTGTATACAATCTGTATTGATTTGATTTGTGCTTGTTTGATTTCTATTCTAACCAAAAGTATATATGACAGCTTGGAATGTGTACTTGTTAACAGAAAGTTAAATTATATTTGCTTTTCAATCCAAGCTATATATATGTTATATTAGTTTATATGTCAGTTTAATATATATATATATATATATATAGGTATAATGTTGTATAAATGTTAGTTCACGTTATCTATGACTTATTTGGGTTTTATGTATAAATTTACATTTGTATGTAAGTTATGCATATGTTATATATTAGCCTATATATCTATCTGTTTATATAAGTATATATAAGTATTGGTTTTAAGTATAATATATATATCTTCGATTCTTAATACTTGAGTTTTAATAATAATGATTTTGAATTTTTTTAATATTTATCTTAAACTAAAATATTGAAAAAAATTAATATATATATTTTCTGTTTCTATCAAACTGATTGATTGTTCTCATCGATTCCTATTTATTAGCCTTGTTCGTCAAATTCGTGCCAATCTTGCTTTGCTTCGGAATTTCGTGCTCGGATTCGTAACTCATCTCATTCTCATTCATCTCTAGCCTCGAAAGGTGAGCAATCACTCACGATTAACGTTCTTATATTTATTAGATTTGATTTCATTTGAAACGACAATTGAAATATGCTACTAAATTGAACTGTTAATTAGTTAATTGCTATATATGATATGCCATTATCTGTAACTGTTCACCTGTGACAACTGACACCATGATCTATTATTTATATTTTATCTGTTATTGATGATATATGCCTGTTATTGATATGTTATATTATTATTATCATCACTGTTCTCACTTTACAAGTTCCCTGGTAGTATAGAATTCTCTATGGGTTGAAATGATACGTACCCGAACGATATTGTAGAACAGGAGAAAATCATTATGGGTTGAAATGATAAACCCAAACGATTTTCATTGAATTGAATTTAGGATTGCGGGTTGAAAAGATATATACCCGTAGATATTTAAATTGCGGATTGAAATGATAAATATCCATATCACTAGACCATAGGATAGAAAATTATATACAGACACCGTTGGTCAATATATATATATATATATTGTGAAAATGATTTCTAAGGTTTTGAAAAGAAATATATGTGGTTTTAATAAATATTGATTTTAAGATATTATATTTTTAATATAGATTTTATAATAATTTTAATAAATTAAGTTGGAAAGAGAAATAGAAATTAATTTGAAATTTACTTGAATTTTACTTAGTGGGAATTAGCCACAAGGGTCTCTTTAGCAAGTGAAATTAATTTCTAGGACACACAACTAAAATAATTACTTTTAAGGACAATACACAAAATAATTAGTTTATAGAGCCTAAAAACCTATGAAATTATGTCCTTGAATGTATTTGGACAGCTGACTTTGTCCTTGAAAGTAATTATTCTGCTGACTTTGGCCTTGAAAGTAATTATTTTAGATGCGTGTCCTAGAAATTAATTGGACTGCAATGTTTGTCATTCTGGTGAAATGCCCCTTTTACTTAAATAAAACCGATTTGAAACTTATTAAATTTGAGATTTTAAAGATGTGATTTATAACTTGATTTTGATTTAAAGTGATTAAATGAATATTTCAAGTAAATAAATTGAAGGGAATATTTAGTTTGTATAAATTTTAATTTAAGGTTTTATTTAAATGATATTGGATTGACTAAGTGGATTTTTCAATATTAAATAATGGTAAATTTGAATTTGAAATATAAATGAATTTAAGCTTTGAAATTTATTGAAATTGAAATGGTTTAAATTGTAGTTTATATATGTGTTTGAAATCGATATAAATTTTAAATGGTTTTGAACTGAATTGAAATTGGTGAATTGAAATTAAATTAAATTAAATTTTGGAATTCGAGTTGATTTGAATCGATTTGTGAAATTTGAGCAAACTATTTTTATTTTATATAAAGTATTTTAATATATAAAAATATTTTACTTTATGAATTATTTTTAATATAAACTATTTTTAATATAAAAATATTTTAGTATACTAATTATTTTAATATAAACTATATTTTAATTTATAAATATTTTTAATATACAACTATTTTTTTATATAAACTATTTTATTATATAAACTATTTTATTATATAAACTATTTTTATTTTATAATCTACTTTAATATACATATACTATTTTCAATATCTAAACTGTTTAAGTCGAAAGTGTCATGATTCCCAAAATGTTATGATTTCAAAAGTGCTATGATTTCCAAAGCGTTATTATTCCCAAAATGTTATGATTTCAAAAGTGCTATGATTTCCAAAGTGTTATGATTTCCAAATGTTATGATTTCAAAAGTGCTATGATTTCCAAAGTGTTATGATTTCCAAATGTTATGATTTCAAAAGTTCTATGATTTTCAAAGTGTTATGATTTTGGAAATGAATTTGATTTAAAGTGTATAATGATAAAAAATTGATATGGTTTGAAATGATATGATATTTTTGATATGAATCATGAACTGTTTGAAATGAAATGACCACGGTGTTATAATAACATTTGGTTGTTAAAGAGACCGGGATCGGATATTGTCATACTCTCTGCCAATACCGAAAACCACTTTAACAATTGTGTACGTGGTGGGGATTCCAGAAATGAAGTAGGATGGTTTGGTGAACGATTTCTGTATAGGTATAACATGACCCTGACTCCTGTGAGTCATCTTAGATGTGACTAAAATTAGGAGCCACGCCGTGCCAAGTAAGGTCATTCCTCTGATCGGGCATACTTCTTCGATACTATATTCTGACTTTGTGATTTGATTTGGTGGCCACCCTTGATTTTGATTTGGGAGTGTGTTCCGAGATGGGCGGTAGTAGCTACTATGCGTTACCACCAGTCCGGATATGCAAATGGTATATCTACCTTGGCATTTCCTCGTGTGCCGTGTTCACATGCCCTATAGCACCTTCTACGAGTTTGTTTTGTACCATACCTATGGGGTGCCCTCTGGGTAAAGCTCTAGTTTACGGAGGAGCTTACGGTACTGTATAGACTATGGGAATATATAAAATGTGTTAAGGGGGATATAGGTAACGCCTTAACGCTATTTTAATACTTTTACTGTACTATAGACATATTATAATAGCATATATTACTACATAGTAGATAGTTCCACGGATCCTTAGAGGATGGAAATTCCAAACATCCTTTAAGTTACTTGTATTTATGTTGACATTTCACTTGAGTTGAATTTATTAATATAAGAATGTTAATCCTGACTCGAGTGTTTTGTGTTTTACTTTACGCTCGGGTCAGACTGAGTGTCACAGCATTTGAAACTCACCTTTGGAGATTGGAGCTTTACTTAAAGATCTGTCTTATTTATTTAGCTATTCCAGTTGTCTTGTTCAGACCTGTCATCTGTTTGTATTCGAGACTACATTGTATTTGAGATATTCTGTTGTATTTTATTTCAAACTCTGATGTTTTATATAGTAGCTTCATGAACTACTATTTATTATATTCCACTGCTTATTGTTATATTACTCTGTGTCTGTGATTCTGTGATTATTTTATTTACTGCATATGCTGAGTTTTGCCAAATATAAATTAACAATCTGTTGTTTTGAGCAATTCAAGTCCGACTTGTGTGGATGCAAATGGCTCGAAATACCGGGTCGTTACACCTTTCGTCACAAACTTTCCTTTATCTGTTGCAGTAGAGCCTAGCTGGTCCAATAGCAAAAACCTTTCCCTTTTCATCCATGATTGGCTCTGGACACTGATTCTTATAGCGCCCAACTTGATCGCAGTTGAAGCACTTCGCATTCTTCTTATTTGCAGCCTTCTTCCCATTAACTGACTGGCACTCATTCGTATAATGACCCTTCTTGTCAAACTTATAGCAAACTAACTCTGCCTTTTCCTTCTTGGCAGTATCTCCCTTCTGGACTCCCTTCTTCTTAAAGAACTTTCTCTTCTTTCCCTAAGAACCTTGATTTTTCTGGCTTCTCTCTAGCACAATTAGCAAGTATCTCCTCATGGCGAATGGCCATTTCCACAACTAAATTACTAGGATCGCGAATATGTGGCAAGGTCGCCCTAGCAATCTTGGGCCTCAGTCCCCTAATGAACCTCTCATTCCTTCTTATGTCAGTGTTTATAGTATTATGTCCATAACAGGACAAATCCTCAAACTTAGTGGCATACTCAAGAACTGACATCTCTCCCTGCTCTATATCCATAAACTTCCTCATCAGCTCTGACTTAGCAAACTCAAACACAAACTTCTGCTCAAATCTCCTTCTAATATCTACCCAAGTCAACTGCTCCTCCGGAACTTTGGCAATAACACTATTGCACCAATGAAGCGTTGACCCTTGTAACTACCTAGAGGCCAACCTTCTCTTTTGTCCGTCATCTAAACCCAAATTAGCAAATATACGCTCACAGTGCAACAGCCAATTCTCTACCTCAATAGCATTCTCCATCCCCATGAATGGCTTTCCACCCAAACCGGTGTAGTTTCTACTCAGCTTAGCATAATTATTCCCTACTGGAGCTATAGGATTAGCTCCTTCTACATTTCCAGCAACTCCTGCTTGCATCATATTGATGAAGAACTGATACATCGCCCCCATATCTACTGGTGGATTTCAAGCACCCACATTGGATCAGCATTCTGGTTATTAGCATTAGCTGGTAGACCTAGGTTCCTTCTGGTGGTGGGTCGAGCATTTCCATTAGCTGTGGTGCTTCCTCCATCGAGATGTCCTCTTCCGTTTCCTGCTTCCATATCTCCTTTCTCGTAAATCTGCATACGAGCCTTAGTTAGATACAGAAGAACGTCTAAGAGAGCGGGGAATATGCACTTATATATATATATCAAATACAAGTACGTTATAGTGTTAACCTAAACCCTAATCTTGTTATCTGATTCATTGGATTATGTTTTGAAAAATCATTGAGGTTTAAATTTCTTTTAAAGTTTCATAAACCTTGCTCTGATACCAACTTGTAACATCCCCCTACTTGGAGGCCCAAAACTAACGGCTACGGATGGTGCAGTCATCCATAGTTATTAATCCTCAGCGACCAAATACGGCAATGTTATATACATTGATACAGAGAAACACAAGAATATGGATAAAATTTAAAACAGAAAACAAAGTCCACATTCTATTTCAAAATATTTTAAATTCATTACATAATCCCAATGCGCAGACCACGTTCTGAAGATGCCCCTTTGGATGATCAGAGTATATAATAAGGCAATAAAACAAGTTCGCTTTTACAACCAAAAACAACAGAAATAAAAGAACTCTAAGTAGCTAGCATGCCTCTTGCACGTCACCGGAAGCTTTATTCGTCTAAAAGAACATCTGAAAACCCTAAACCTTAAACTACTCAAAATCAATTGAGTAACCAAGAGTTTAAGGGGAAAACAAAAACTTCGAGTCAGACATAAAGCCTGGTATGAATAATAATCTACCATCTCAAACCATTTAGGTATCTAGTGAGACCACGCCGCTTAGTGGAACGGGTTTCCCATCACTAGTATCTTAAAACTTTTATAAAACCGTATACCGTGCTCCTGCATCCACAATGGTTATAACAATTTGTAACAACCCGAAATTTTCGATCCCGAAAATTCCAGATAGTTAGAAAAAGAAGAAAAGAGATAGAAGAAGAAACAGAAAGAAATTCACAAAATCTCACATTCGCAGCGGATGAAATATAATATCAAATAATAACAATTATACAAAAGAATACTATATCTGTCAGTTACATTTTAATACATCAGAGTTACACACATACACAAACACTGGACATATACAATTCACATATCTCAGATAAACAGAAATATATCGCAGCGGAAACACTCCATACGTTCCTGCCACCTAGCTCATCTCTTGAGCTCCAGAACGTCCTTACCTGAAAATCTGTAATACTCGGTCTGACCCGAGCATTACATCAATGTAACACCCGAGTCAGGCTGGAAACTAGCGTGAGTAAACCCAAAACATAAGAAATACTAAGTTATAAAACTTATTTGCAAACCAGGGTAACTCGTACCTTCCTACGAGTTCTCTAAGTCCATCACTTATTTCAAATAATATCTAAGAATCACTACTCAGTTAAATATCCATGATTCTTTACCTATTTCATTCCAGCCTGTTTACTTTCACATATCCAATTTTATAAAGAATTTAGTTTGCTAATCGAAGTGGTTTCGGATATTACTGATACCCGACCCCGGTCTCTTCGAATTCAATGTTGTTCTTTAATCACGGTTATTTAAGTGAATACAATTCAATTTTAAATACATGATGTCATTTTTACACAGCAATTCATCATCGATAGATAACCACATTATCCTGTTCAATCCAAACATATCATATCACAAAACATTTCATATTAGAGATATCAACCAGTTCAAGTCATCCAATATCATTCAACCATCCATAAGCAAGATTTATAAGATATATAATTCCTAATTAATTTAATTAATCTCTAATTAAATTAATCACCAACTTTAATCACTTGGATTACCTTAATCCTTCTTACTTAACATTAATTAATTTCAATCAAATTAATTAATTATCCATCCATTATTTATCTTAATTAATCATCCTTGATTATTATCCTTCAATTACATTAAGTAATTATCCTTTAATTATCCATTTAATTAATCATTATTAATTAATTACTCTTTAATTACATTAAGTAATTAACCCTTAATTAACCACATAGATTAATTAACCTCAACCATTCACAATAATTAGCTTTTAATTACTTTCATTTATTAATTAACTACATAAATTAATGATCCTCTAATTACTTCCATTAATTAATTATTCTTTTAATTAATTACCTTAACAAGTAATTAATCACATTTAGTAATTAATATTAATTAATCACATTAATTAATTAACTTAAATTAATCATATTAATTAATTAACTTAAATTAATTACACTAATTAATTAATCCTTAATTATTTCCATTAGGTAATTATCCATTAATTACTTCAATAAGTAATTTACTTAATTCATTCATAAATGATTATCTTTAATTAACCAAACTAATTAATTATCTTTAGTTAATTATTTTAATTAATCATCTAAATTAATTAAATAATTACTTAACTCCTTATATTTGAAAGACCTTACTTAATTAAGAAAATCATTTATCTTAATTAAACTCTTACTTATCAATAAATTATTTACATTAACTTTAAAACTTGTTTTTAACTTTGCTATTAAACTTTGAAACCTGTTCTTATTTGCCTTTAAATTTTGCCCTTACTTCTTTATGTTTGAATCTTGAATTTCTTTGCTATAATTAAACTTGAACTTGATTTCCTTTGTTTTATATAAAACTGTTCACATTAAACTTCTTTTAAACACAGGCAGCTTAACAAAAACAGGCCCAAGCTATTTACTTCAAATTCTCGAGCTCGAACACGAGTACTTCCGCGTTCCTCCTCTTCTCCGAGACACACACGAGATCTACACGAGATTGGCCTGTGAAAAACTTCTTCTACCCAAAACCAAACAAACCCGATAAATGAAAATGTACGTGCACATGTACATCCATGCCGACCATCGACAATCAGCGCCGCGATCTCCGCCAAATCAACGATGACCTCACTGGTCTTCCCGACCATCCCTATCTCCGATATTACCGGCGAATCGAAAACGAACCAAATCGACCAAGACTGGAACGAACCGATCACCACAAATCCCCACGTGCCGACGATCTCGATCACCAGAAATCATGCGACTACGTCCAAAGCTGCACCACGAACCAATGCTTCAGTTTCCCCTAGTCTGGTCCCTTCCGATCCACCATCGACGGCGGATTTCCTCTTTAAACCTCGTCGACCAAACTGGGCCTAAAACCCTACAAAGCCACCGTGCCGCTACCTCGACCAACTATAAATGCTTCGAGTATTTTTCCTGAGTTCCCCCGTCCTCCACCTTCCTTCAGCCCCGATCCTGAGACCATCACGTTCGTCGATCGCCAGAATTTAGCAGATAACCCAATTCCATACAACCTTGAATTCCTCACTCGATCTAGCACTAAAAGTCTGGATTTGACTCTTAAAATTCATGATTTTAGATAATAAAATAGGTTATATACCTGAAAGCATGAATTGTTTGAGTCGAGATTTTGATATGTTTAAAATTTTCACTGTCTTTCTTAATTTCCAGATTATTTCCAAAACTTATTATACTTAAATATATTCTTAAAACTTACTTTATGTTTAAACAAACATATCTTGTTTGAATTTCACAGCCTATAAGAGATTTAAAGATGGGATTTGATTTTTCACTTTGTTTTAAAACCGTGTGAACAAAGAACATAGCAACATAGACATGTATACTTATACATATACACAGGAATTCATATTTATACATACATGCAAGCATAATTCATATCATACCTTTAAAGATCATCACAAGCATCAAGTTAAAAATAAATTATAGTTTGTTTACTCACCTGTTAGAAGATGAACAGAGATTGTTGTTATGTTTATCCTGCTTTATAATCCTTTATCTATCTTTGATCTTGTTTAGTTGAATTGTTTTTGATTTATTTTCAGGTTATAAAAATGCAGAAGTGTTTACTTTTTGTTTAACTTGCTTAGTTTCGAATGAATCAAATAAAAGAAGACAAGGTGGAGATATAAATATCAGACAGTATACTGCTGCCTTCCACAACAAGCATCTTTTTTTATTTTTATTATTATTATTATTTTTTCCTTCTTATCTTTACTTGGTCAAAGATTTTTTTCCTCTTGTGGAGGCTGAAATGATAGTATTTAATGCTATTGTCTGGTTTTAGTTTTCATACTTATCCCCTTTTGATTTGTACGTTCATATATGATTTTTTCTTGCCTTACAAATACATGTATTTCTATAGACTATATATCTCTAGAATTATCTTTATGTGTTTACTATAAAATTGTTATAGTTATTATTAAAATGTTAACTTGTGTATTTATTTTTATTTCTAACATAACTCCTTATTTTTATTTTTATTTTTAACATAACTCCTTATTTTTATTTTTATTTTAAGCTTAACTATCAACATTTAATTTTATAATCATATATTTTGGTATACTTATATTTAGTATTGACAAGATTGATTTTATTTCAAGCATTATTATCTAGATTACATTCATATATATATTTAGATCAAAATTTAATGATGTAGGATTTTACTTTAATTTAATGTGAATAAGGTAGATTTTCTTTTAAATATTTTTAAAAGATTTTATTTTGAATTTTTAAATCATAGTTTTCTTCCAAAATACACACATATATATACATAAATAAATAGTAAATGGCCCAAAAGTTTTATTTGTTTTTAGAATGATAAATTATATTTTAATAAATCAGATTGAATGCTTAGTAAAATAATATTGCTAATATCCCGGGTCGTCGCAATATATATATATATATATATATTAAGATATTTTAATTATCAGAATTTTATTTGTTCGACTTATCTAAAGTAATATTCCAATGATTTAGTTCAATTAATTACCAATTAACAACCGTTAAAAATCTGGGTCGTCACATTCCTCCCCCCCTTAGAACTTTTCGTCCTCGATAAGGAACGAAGCAATAATATTAATTTGTTGTGTATTTTAGTTAAATTATTCCTTAAACATTTTTAACTCTTTTACCCCTTTTATATTAAAATTTTAAAACACTTCAAAATCTACATAATATTACGAAAATAGTTTATACAAAAATACTTTTTATAACTCGATGTCTCAATAAGTCCATCCTTGTTCTCATAGAAATTCGGTCATACGTTGATCAGGCGTAGGACTGAAAATCTGTAAGTACTCAGCAGACCCATTTCACCACCCAGTGAAAATACTTGGAAAATAATTTTATTGAAAATATCGAAAGCATTTTTGAAAATAGAGGAAATATCTTTGGTGAGAATGCTCTGGAAATCATCACCCCCATCCATGGTCGCAGTTAACCCGATGGTTACGTTGCCATCCCGGCAAAATCCATAGATAACTGTAGGCCTCCGCGCCCCTCGATTACACCATGGAACCCGCTACAGATCGCAGTTATACCCGGGCTTTAGTTGCTACCACAGCAAAAACCCATATAACCATAGGCATCAACGCCCTCAAATTTCGCTGCCAAAAGAATGAAACTCCTCCACTCGACCATAGATCGTAGTCTACCGATGTTACGTTGCCATCCCGGCAAAATCAAGCGTAGACTGTTGGCCCTCATCCTCCACACGATTTTCGCTATGGTCCACACAGTAGATCGTAGCGACATCGAGTTACACTGTCGTCACAGCATAACCCAAATGTCCCTATAGGCATCAGCGCCCTCGACTTTCGCTACCCAATAATCCTTAGGAACTAGTTTTGTCCGGACTCCTCACAGGATCAACTTTAGAACCTCCCCCTCTTTGAGGCTCAAGGCAGTACCACTCTGTGGCACTCCTGAGAAGTTCATTCAAGGGAGCGCCTTTTTTCCCAGAGCCACTTTCAAAACACTTTATACTATACACATATAGTATTTTCCAAATCATACACCTAGTATGAATTCCATATAAATCTCCTTTCTCAAAATCGATTATCCCAAAATCGATAATTCACAAACTAGGCTTTTCAAATTCCAAATTTGATTTTTTTTCTTCCAAAAATCAAAAGCCTTTCCAAATTCAAAGGTTCCAAAAACCTTTTTCCAAAATCATTTTCACAAAATCCTTTATATATATACGTATATATATAATATCCTTGGGAAATTTTTGAATCACTTCATACTTGTATAAATTCACTTTTATACTTCAAATACTTTCAAAACCCTTTTTCTTCGGGCAATAGATTCAACAAGGGGAGTTTACCATATATAACAAAGATATATAACTTTGTTTATTCCAAATCAAATATTCAAATTTGATTACTCTTTTATAAAGTTATTAACCACATTACTTTTCTTCATAAAGTGAATCTTCAATCTTAGAAATTTCCAATTTCCATTTTACCTCATCATATATTCCACAAAATATACTTTTCATTTCAAAGACCATTTTACAGTTCTTATCCACAACTTACAATATCAATTTCATTCAAACTCGTACGATGTCTACATATCATCCGTATGCAATATCAATCTGATCGCTTACTCGATCACACAATTTCACTTCCGAACTAGTATTTCCACCCGACTTCCTAGTGCGGACTCAGCTTTGGTTTCTTGATCAGAAACCGCCATTCTCCCTGCATAGCCACAACTATGATAGAGAATATCCAGAACCAATCAAAAATCCATATCCAGGTTCACCGTCGAAAATCGAGCGAAAAATCCCAACTCGGATCGATAATACTATCTTGAAATTCTGTGCTCGAATCTGGATCAAATCACTATGCAAATAGAATAATATATGTACATCCTACGTATTTATCTTTATTGATTATCAGTTAAATCAATTCCCTTTCTATTCATCCTCACTTTGATTTTATTCACTTATTCACATTCGCCTTAATCCCCATTTGGATTATCACTTCAATTCTTATCTCAGTTAGGTGTTTAATCAATAACAGTTTGAACTCCGACCAGTTTATATTTAGAAAATAGCTTGAATTTTTTTTTAAAATAAATAAGTAGTTGAAAAATAATTATTAACTGTAAAAAGCTGTAAAATAGTTAAGAAATTGTAAATAGTTGAAAAATAGTAATTATTTATAAAACAATTGAAAAACAGTAATTAGTTTATAAATCAGTTGTAAAATTGTTAAATAGTTCCAAAAGTAATTGTAAAACAAGTTTAAGATAGTTTTAGGTTTAAAAAGAAAAGTTGTATAGTAAATAGTTTGGAAAATTAGATTTATATTAAAATAATTTATTTTGAAAATAGTCCAAAGTCAAACTGTTCAATTCCCCATCAATTCAATTTAAATTTCCACTTCCATTTAAATTGACTCACTTCTAATTTGAATAACTTCAATTTCCCTTGAACTTGATTTATCCCCAATTCAAGTTGAATTAACCTCAATTTCCTTCCAAATTGAAATCAAATTCCATTTGATTTAAAACATATTCACTTTAATTACAATTCCAAATTATTCAAATTAATTTAGACTAATTTCAAATTGAATCCACTTCAATTTCAAATCATTTCAATTTCTATATGAATTAATCCCAATTCCCATTTGAATTTGAACTCATTCAATCTTCAATTTTATTTCAAATTAATCCAATTCAAATTTCCCATTTGAATTTTATACTTATCCATCTTAAATCACAATTCCCATTAATTCAAATCAAATTCAGTTTGAACTAATTCAATTTAAATCTCCATTTTAAACCATCTCGAATTATATAAATTCGAGTTAAATTTTTAAATGTTGATTTAATCCCTTAAATCAAATTAACCCTTATTTTTAAACCAACAATCTAAATCTTTAAACAATTAAATTTTGAGTCCAAATTTCAAAACTCCATTTAAAATTTTCTTCATAATAATAGATATATCCAATTTATAACCCAATTTCAATTTTGAAACAAATGCTTAAAAATTTAAATTTCCAAGTTCTTTTTGAACATTTAAATCTTAAATTCAAAGTGGTTTCATCTCCTTAATTTCAAATTTTAATTTCCCTTTTTATCTAAATAATGGATATATCACCACAATCCATTCCTTCATTCATTTAAACAAATCCAATTCACAATCTAAAGATTATTAATAACAATAGGATAATATTATCCAAATTATTTTAAAACATCCATTTTTAATTTCCAGATCTCAAACCCATTTTGAGATCTCACAAACTCCCAATTCAAATTAACAATTTAACTCCCCAAGTTAAATCTCAATTTATCTTGAAATTTCCAATTCAGGTTGCTTGGTAACTTATTTAACTTTCCTAAAGATAAATTCAATTTAATTTTATTAACCTTACCCAATTTGAATTCCTGCTTCAAATTTTAAACTTCACATTAATAATCTTATAAGTTCAAAAACTTATCACCTTGGATATCACATCTCATTTCAAATTTAAAACTCAACATTTAGAGTTTATTTCAAACCATTTTTTGATATTATGTATATTCCTCATATATACATATTATTTCCTTTACACTCTAAGTTATCCTTAAATTTTAAATCACCTTTGGTTTTTAATTCAAAACAAATTTTCAAACAACCCTTGTTTGCAACAAGTCCCTTTTATTCAAATAATACTTATTTATTATTTCTTTTAGCACTTTGAAACAAATTCCAAATTTTCTGGCTTAGATTTAAAACTTCACAATGTAGATCGTCTTCAGTTCCAATTTATAAGTCATACTTATCTAAAACATTTCATTTTGCTTACTCATTAATACACATCTTATTATTAAACACAACAATCATTTATGATAATAACCAAGATTATCATATCTCGAAACCAATTCATTATTATCTTATTCTGAAACTTTTCCCCAAATTCAAGATTTAATTTTAGTTTGAATCCATTTCGAACTTACCTTTATTTAATTTCAATTTGGTTGTATTTCTATTACCTCTTAATTTAGTTCCAATAATTTAACAACCACTTACCTTAACATTTATTGGTTAAGGAATATTGCTTTATATATATCAAAATATATTCTTATATAAAATCATTTAAAATCTTTATATAAGAAAATAACAAGTACGCTCTCATATATATATATATATATATATATATATATATAATCAACTCATCCTGGGGTACCGCTGACCCTATCCTTGATGAGTAAACCCACCAGAGCCAAGGTTCTCGCTTAACCTTTCAGCTCTGATACCAAATGTAACGACCCAAAATTTTCGATCTCGAAAATTCCAAATAGTTAGGAAAAGAAGAAAAGAGATAGAAGAAGAAACAGAAAGCAAGTCACAAAATCTCACATTCGCAGCGGATGAAATATAATATCAAATAATAACAATTATACAAAAGAATACTATATCTGTCAGTTACAATTTAATACATCAGAGTTACACACATACACAAACATTGGACATATACAATTCACATATCTCAGATAAACAGAAATATATCGCAATGGAAACACTCCATACGTTCCTGCCACCCAGCTCGTCTCTTGAGCTCCAGAACGTCCTTACCTAAAAATCTATAATACTCGGTCTGACCCGAGCATTACATCAAAGTAACACCCGAGTCAAGCTGGAAACTAGCATGAGTAAACCCAAAACATAAGAAATACTAAGTTATAAAACTTATTTGCAAACTAGGGTAACTCGTACCTTCCTACGAGTTCTCTAAGTCCATCACTTATTTCAAATAGTATCTAAGAATCACTACTCAGTTAAATATCCATGATTCTTTACCTATTTCATTCCAGCCTGTTTACTTTCACATATCCAATTTTATAAAGAATTTAGTTTGCTAATCGAAGTGGTTTCGGATATTACTGATACCCGACCCCGGTCTCTTCGAATTCAATGTTGTTCTTTAATCACAGTTATTTAAGTGAATATAATTCAATTTTAAATACATGATGTCATTTTTACACAACAATTCATCATCGATAGATAACCACATTATCCTGTTCAATCCAAACATATCATATCACAAAACATTTCATATTAGAGATATCAACCAATTCAAGTCATCCAATATCATTCAACCATCCATAAGCAAGATTTATAAGATATATAATTCCTAATTAATTTAATTAATCTCTAATTAAATTAATCACCAACTTTAATCACTTGGATTACCTTAATCCTTCTTACTTAACATTAATTAATTTCAATCAAATTAATTAATCATCCATCCATTATTTATCTTAATTAATCATCCTTGATTATTATCCTTCAATTAAATTAAGTAATTATCCTTTAATTATCCATTTAATTAATCATTCTTGATTAATTACTCTTTAATTACATTAAGTAATTAACCCTTAATTAACCACATAGATTAATTAACCTCAACCATTCACAATAATTAGCTTTTAATTACTTTCATTTATTAATTAACTACATAAATTAATGATCCTCTAATTACTTCCATTAATTAATTATTCTTTTAATTAATTACCTTAACAAGTAATTAATCACATTTAGTAATTAATCTTAATTAATCACATTAATTAATTAACGTAAATTAATTATATTAATTAATTAACTTAAATTAATTACACTAATTAATTAATCCTTAATTATTTCCATTAAGTAATTATCCATTAATTACTTCAATAAGTAATTTACTTAATTCATTCATAAATGATTATCTTTAATTAACCAAACTAATTAATTGTCTTTAGTTAATTATTTTAATTAATCATCTAAATTAATTAAATAATTACTTAACTCCTTATATTTGAAAGACCTTACTTAATTAAGAAAATCATTTATCTTAATTAAACTCTTACTTATCAATAAATTATTTACATTAACTTTAAAACTTGTTTTTAACTTTGCTATTAAACTTTGAAACCTGTTCTTATTTGCCTTTAAATTTTGCCCTTTCTTCTTTATGTTTGAATCTTGAATTTCTTTGCTATAATAAAACTTGAACTTGATTTCCTTTGTTTTATATAAAACTGTTCACATTAAACTTCTTTTAAACACAGACAGCTTAACAAAAACAGGCCCAAGCTATTTACTTCAAATTCTCGAGCTCGAACACGAGTACTTCCACGTTCCTCCTCTTCTCCGAGACATACATGAGATCTACACGAGATTGGCCTGTGAAAAACTTCTTCTACCCAAAACCAAACAAACCCGATACACGAAAATGTACGTGCACATGTACATCTGTGCCGACCATCGACGACCAGCGCCGCGATCTCCGCCAAGTCAACGACGACCTCACTGATCTTCCCGACCATCCCTATCTCCGATATTACTGGCGAATCGAAAACGAACCAAATCGACCAAGACTGGAAAGAACCGATCACCACAAATCCCCACGTGCCGACGATCTCGATCACCAAAAATCATGCGACTTCATCCAAAGCTGCACCACGAACCAATGCTTCAGTTTCCCCCAGTTCGGTCCCTTCCGATCCACCATCGACGGCGGATTTCTTCTTTAAACCTCGTCGACCAAACTGGGTCTAAAACCCTACAAAGCCACCGTGCTGCTACCTCGACCAACTATAAATGCTTCGAGTATTTTTTCTGAGTTCCCCCGTCCTCCACCTTCCTTCAGCCCTGATCCCGAGACCACCACGTTCGTCGATCACCAGAATTTAGCAGATAACCCAATTCCGTTCAACCTTGAATTCCTCACTCGATCTAGCACTAAAAGTCTGGATTTGAATCTTAAAATTCATGATTTTAGATAACAAAACAGGTTATATACCTGAAAGCATGAATTGTTTGAGTCAAAATTTTGATATGTTTAAAATTTTCACTGTCTTTCTTAATTTCCAGATTATTTCCAAAACTTATTATACTTAAATATATTCTTAAAACTTAGTTTATGTTTAAACAAACATATCTTGTTTGAATTTCACAGCCTATAAGAGATTTAAAGATGGGATTTGAATTTTCACTTTGTTTTAAAACCCTGTGAACAAAGAACATAGCAACACAGACGTGTATACTTATACATATACACAGGAATTCATATTTATACATACATGCAAGCATAATTCATATCATACCTTTAAAGATCATCACAAGCATCAAGTTAAAAATAAATTATAGTTTGTTTACTCACCTGTTAAAAGATGAACATAGACTGTTGTTATGTTTATCCTGCTTTATAATCCTTTGTCTGTCTTTGATCTTGTTTAGTTGAATTGTTTTTGATTTATTTTCAAGCTATAAAAATGCAGAAGTGTTTACTTTTTGTTTAACTTGCTTAGTTTCGAATGAATCAAATAAAAGAAGACAAGGTGGAGATATAAATATCAGACAGTATACTGCTGCCTTCCACAGCAAGCATCTTTTTTTATTTTTATTATTATTATTTTTTCCTTCTTATCTTTACTTAGTCAAAGATTTTTTTCCTCTTGTGAAGGCTGAAATGATAATATTTAATGCTATTGTCTGGTTTTAGTTTTCATACTTATCCCCTTTTGATTTGTACGTTCATATATGATTTTTTCTTGCCTTACAAATACATGTATTTCTATAAGCTATATATCTCTAGAATTATCTTTATGTGTTTACTATAAAATTGTTGTAGTTATTGTTAAAATGTTAACTTGTGTATTTATTTTTATTTTTAACATAACTCCTTATTTTTATTTTTATTTTAAGCTTAACTGTCAACATTTAATTTTATAATCATATATTTTGGTATACTTATATTTATTATTGACAAGATTGATTTTATTTCAAGCATTATTATCTAGATTACATTCATATATATATATATATATTTAGATCAAAAATTAATGAGGTAGGATTTTACTTTAATTTAATGTGAATAAGGTAGATTTTCTTTTAAATATTTTTAAAAGATTTTATTTTGAATTTTTAAATCATAGTTTTCTTCCAAAATACACACACACACACACACACATATATATATACATAAATAAATAAATAGTAAATGGTCCAAAAGTTTTATTTGTTTTTAGAATGATAAATTGTATTTTAATAAATCAGATTGAATGCTTAGTAAAATAATATTGCTAAAATCCCGGGTCGTCACAATATATATATTAAGATATTTTAATTATCAGAATTTTATTTGTTCGACTTATCTAAAGTAATATTCCAATGATTTAATTCAATTAATTACCAATTAACAATCGTTAAAAATCTGGGTCGTCACACAATTCAAAATAATATGATGACATGTAAACAAGTAAGTTAATCCTGGATTACCCATCCCCATTCAAGTTAATCCTGGATTACCCATCCCCATTCATTCTGACTATTTGTCTCAATTTTATTTTTTAGGGTTACTATTAACTTGTCTAATACATATGGACTACCTGTCTGATTTCATAGTTTTCATGGGATAACTAAGAGCCTGTTGGTAACTCCAATATCTTTATTTCTGATCCTAGTTTTCATGGGATGACTAGGAACCTATTGACAAACTGTCAATATCTTGATTTTTATCCTAGCTTTCATGGGCTTATTAGGAACATATTGATTAACTATAAATATCTTAATTCAGATATAGTTTTTATGAGCTAACTATAAACCTATTGGCCCCTGCCAATATCAAATCATAGTTTTCATGGGCTAACTATGAACCCTATTGGCCCCTACCAATATATTTAGCTATACACAGTTTTCATGGGCTTAATGTGAACCTATTGGCCCCTGTCAATATCTTTAATTAAGATTTTAACATTTCTTAAGTTATATTCACTACTGGATCAACCTAGTTGATTATTCTGCCCTTTCCCAAAGTACTGTTATGGGTTCATAACAATGTGAGTAAATATATGAAGAAGCAATCATAAGAATATAATAATACCGACACCTGTTGTTAAATATCCCTGAAATCATTTCATATAAAAATTGGTTTATCCCTTTAACCTGTTAATCAAGGAAATCATCTTCCAAAACTTTATTTCAAAAATCTTATTTATGTCATCGTTTTTCCTTTAAAATGAGATTGGGTTATTTTGTAAGAAATGCGGATTACGGATCTTAAGGCAGAATTAACACTAGAAGGGAGGGGTGAATAATGTTTAATTAATTTTATGAATCTTTTAGATATCTTTTCAAATTAAGTCCAAACAGATGCAATTCACAAACACAGAAACAATTACAGAATCAGACACATATGCAAATATTAAATAAAAGCAGTAAAGGAAAGAACACACCGGAATTTTATACTGGTTCGGAGTTACCCTACACCCAGTCCCATATAATTTCTTATGCAAATTTCTTTTCAAATATAATGTCGATATTACAACCTCAATTTCAAGGCCACGAGTTCCACCCTCCTGTCTCTGAGTCCAAGGAAAACTCTCTTCATTTAACCAGGCTACAAGATCAACTAATTAGTTTATGGGCTACAATCACACCCAATTGATATATGGGCCACAATTACACCGTTTCCAATCACACTTTGATAGAGAGAAACTTGATACACTTCGATATTTCGATCTTTGACTAAAAATGATCCTATAACTCTGAATAGCACTGAGATATTTGAGAGAGAGTGGTAGAGAATCAAACTAGAGCTGATCGAGTTTGATTCACTTAGAATTTCGGTAGAGTTTTGTTAAAGCATTTGAAATATAAGAGAATATTTGAGTGGAGAAAGAGTGAAGGAAAGAAGAAAAAATAACTTAAAATTCATTGAAAACAACTGGTATTTATAGGAGAATAACAGTCATGTCCATTCGTGAAAGGTTATGACGAATAGACATGTAACAACCCGTATATTTGGACTATTTAAATCGACAATAATCCACACATGTCAACTTAAATAGTACAAAACACGAATCATTAATGGAGTATATGTATACAAATGAGAATCATCACAGAATCACAGAAAAATAACATAATAGAATAGTGCAGCAGAATTACAACATAGTCATAGAGTAGTTCATGAAGCTACCCATAAATACAACAATGTCTCAAATAAAAGAAATAGAACAACATGTATGTCCAATAGTCCAAATAGAAAGAACAATACTGATAAGATAAGATAGTGATAGTCTTCGGTCTTCGGTCTTCGGCTCCAAGTAGAACAGCAACAGCAATCCTCAGTCTGATCCGAGCATATGCACAAACAAACACTCGAATCAGGACATATATTCTTATACATATAATATGGTTCAAATTTTGAAATAACAATAACTCAAAGATGAATGGAATAAACATCTTTCAGGATCCGATAAACTATCTATACATAATAGTGTACGATAAATAGATAATGTCTAACAGTAAAGTAAAATATCAAGATAGTGTTAAGGCGTCACCATTATTCCTCTTAACACATTTTATATAAGCATCATAGACTATACAGCACTGTAAACTCCACCGTAAACTAGTGGGATATCAGGGAGTACTCCATAGGTATAATACAAAACAAATTCGTAGTGGTCGCGTATATGGGAATACAAGTATGACAAGGCACATGAGGCAATACCCAAGGTAGTGACACTACCGTTTGCCTGATCCGGACTGGTGAGAACGCATCGCCGCAGCGATCGCAACACCGCGAAACAACACTCCCAAATCAAGGGTACGCACCAATCAATCACAAAGTAAATGAATAGTTTACGAAGAAGTGTGTTCGCTCGAGGTAGCTAACCCCCATTCGGCCCGGAACGGCTCCTGTTTTAGTCATTTCCAATTTGACACAAGTGTCAAGGCTATCCATTATCGTTCACTTTCTTCAGTCATCGCGTTCGTCAATCCAACCACTTCATTCTGGATCACACTCCACGCGTAGTTATTAAAGTGGTTTTCGGTTTAGACAGTGAGTATGTCCCTAACCGATTCTGGTTCCTTTAATAACCTTCGTAATTATAACACCGATTGGTCGTTAATATATTTCAAAACCAAATCAATTTCAATTTCAATTGGAATTCGTAAATCGACATTTCGTTGGTCTTTCTAAATCAATTTCCAAAATTACATCTCATAACTTCCCAATTTCAATTTAAAATTTCTATAATTCAATTTCAAAGTTTCAATTTTAAAACAATTCAAATATTCATTACATTTCGTATATAAGTTCATTCCAAATTCATTTAACTTAATTAACGTTCAAATCGATTTCATTCGATATTCATTCAATTAATTTATCATTAAAACAATTTCAATTAAATTTCCAATCCATTACATTACTTTCTTTAGTTCAAATTGTTATATCAACTTTACAAATTTATTTAAATTAAATTTGTCGAATCCAAATCTCTAAATTACAAGTCTTTCATTTGTTAACAAAACACATTCTATTTCTTATTAAAGAAATCCATTTCACTTATTATTTACTTAGTTACACTTGTTCAAAATTCAATTTCACTTAAATAAAATATTCAGTTTAGTTTAACCATTAAATAATTCAATCTCATTCAATTATCCAATAATTTCAAATCTTAATTATTACTTAATTTTTAACAATTTCAAAACTTAATTATTTCTAATTTCAACTTAATTATTAAAAATTTCCAAAACTTAAATTTTTAACAAATTTCAAAACTTAAATTTTTAACAATTCCAAAACTTCATTATTAATCAATTAAAAATTTAAACAATGTTCTTCGACAATTACTACGTTAATATTTGTTTCAAATTACAAATATTCACATTTTCATTCATTCGAATTCAAATTCCAAATTTTATTCAAAACCATATTATTAGTCGAATAAAACTTTATTTTATTTTAAAACAAAACATTGACCAATCGGGTTTAATTTAATTTTCTATCCTAAGTCAAAGTTTATTTGGGTATTTATCATTTCAACCCGATTCCATTTCAATTCAAAAAAAATCCAAGCATACAAAGGGAACTTGCAGTGTGATAACTGGGATGATGTCAAAGTAAATAAACAAGCAATAGCATCCATTCACAACAATTCGACAATTTAAATAATCCCGAAATAATCGTATTAATTTGCATTTGTTATTCGTGCAAATTAATATAATTATTTCTAGAATCTACACTATCATTTCATGCAGATTAAAGATTATTACAATTTCACTTATCGTTCAAATCCATTTCAAGACTACAACAATTAATCCAAGATACGTTTCAAAGGTTCAAGGTGTAATTTATCAATTTTTTTACGTGTCTATTAACTTAACAATTAAAAGAGGTCACATTTAACTAGTCCATATTCAACATATAAGGGGGTCAAGTTAATCAACATTCAACATATATAATTTACTTAATATTGTTAAATATCCTATATCACTTTCAACTTGCATACCTTATCATTTAACAATAGCAATCAACATTCAATTTAATTATCACATACCAATCAGTTATCAACCAAACTAGCATAATAATATATGTCGTGAAAAATTATTTCACCTTTCGTGGATAAAGAAATTGGCGGCGAAGCAAGAAAAGCACGAATAGAGTCGGAACAATACGAACAACGGACACTATAATATCGACAAAAGAAAACGATATAAATACAATGAACGTTATATATAATTTATAAATTAGATAACTGCGCTTACCGATAACGAAGGAAAGAACGAAGGCAGAAAGATTGATGCTGCTGCGAAGGAACTCAGACAGTTGCTTCTGCACACAACAAGCAAATAAAATTTTGTTACTATTTTTGGCAACCAAAATAGATATTGGCGTCAATACTCTACTACAATATCCAACACTATTTACGAATCCCAGATTCAATTTTTTTTATAGTAACACGCATGCACTAGACTTGTGCACATAGCCCACGCGCATATACCCACTTCCCTTTGTAAGCTACGCATGCACTAGACCTCTGCATGTTATACACTCCTCTCTGCATGCTATGACACACACGCACCTGCCCCCTTGCTCTTTTTTTTTAAACAAGGCCAAGACTAAAAATCCAACCAATCTGTCATTGCAAACGCACCCTGCACATTTCAACATTCCATATTACAAACATGACCCATTCCCTCCCCTGCATGCACACACATTCTCTCTACTTGCTGATTCCATAACATAAAACTATTTCATTTTTTTTAAACAAAACACGCACACATTTGACACCAACATGCACTCACACTCACTCACGCAGAATTCACTTCATGCCTCACGCATGCCCTCATACTCACCCAACACACGCATGCACGCCACCTACACACACACGCACACTCAGAACGCACGTGAGGCCGAGAGAAGAGGAGCTGGCACGGTGGGGTGAGGAGGTGGAGGCGGTGAAGTGGAGCGGCCAATGGGCTGATGGAGGCACGGCGTGGACTGGGCGGTGACTGGAAGGGTGTTCGGGACTGGGGCGGTGGTGGCTGGAGTGGGGAGAGGGCAGGTTGGTAGCACGGCGACTGGGTAGGGTGCGTGGGTGGTGGGGCTGTACGGCACCGTTCAGGTGGGTGAGCTGGTGGTGCGGTCGGAGGGCTGGGGTGTAGGCTGCGTTGGTCACAGTGGCTGAGATGAAATAGGGGTTGGGTTGTTTTCGGCCTAGCTTGTTTTTTTTATTTGCAGAAAGGATAATGAGAAGAAGAAATTGGAGAGTTGTGTTACCTGAAGAGATGCAATTGAAGGTGGGAAACAGTGTAAATGAGAATGAACGAATGTTACTTTTAACTTTAAAATTTTGCAGCAGTAAATTCATTTTGAGTTCCGAAAAGCCATCCCAATTTTCAAGGCAACCACTAATCTTCCAACCACCGTAATAATTTCATTGGCTGAGATTTACTTTCAAACTCTATTTAGTAAACGGGCTGAAGGAATTTGGGCTGAGATTTTACTTAACCGGTCCGTCCTGAACCGTTAAATTAACGCGACTATTTTTTACGACTGACTCCGATTTGTCCGAATAAATATACCGTTTAGATCAACGCGACGAGGCGCTTCTAACGGTGCACTGATAATGGTGGTACGATTGTATTACAAAATTTCGAATTTTATATTATCGGAAAAATACAGGAAAAACGCCGAAAAATAAGATCGACGGAGCTAAAGAAGTCCGAATTTTGAAAAACGAAAAATGACGCCTTGCTCAAAAGATGATTTAGAATTTTTCTATGTAAAAATATTCGGGTTCGGAAGATAAAATATTTCGCGCTTTAAAATGAACTGTTATACAGTAAAACGCGAACGAAATTTTCAGTGATATTTTACGACGAAACTTTTTCTATATTCATATCTAACTGAACGTATCCTATAAATAAAGTTTGTACGTTAATTTAGATCGTTTATAATTTCAAATTTTTTTTATTGAAACGATGAATTTAAAATTTAAAATTTGGTCGGAAATTTAGGGTCGTTACAATCTTCCCCACTCAAAACTTTTCGTCCTCGAAAAGGAACGAGACGAGTGAAGTAGGAATGAAATAAGCAAAAAAGTCAAGATAGATTTCGAGAAATTTGAATAATACCTGAAATTAGAAGTTCGGGGTTTGAATCCCGAATACTATCCTCAGTCTCCCATGTGCAATCTCGCTCATCTGCACTCCACTGTACTTTGACGAGATTTACCAACTTCCTCCTAAGTTGCTTTGTCTCACGATCGACTATCCGAAGTGGCTTTCGCTCCATTGTCAAATCAGGCTCGATAACTATCTCATCCAATTGAGCAGTAGGGATGGTCATAGATGGATCGTGTACAACTTTGCGAAGATGTGAGACGTGGAACACGTTGTGCACACCGACGAACTTATCTGGTAATGCAACTCTATAGGCCAATGTTCCTACTCTTTCCATGATCTCAAACGGACCAACAAATCTGGGAGCAAGCTTCCATTTCCTTCCAAATCGAACAATATTCTTCAAAGGCGACACTTTCAAAAACACTTTGTCTCCTACGCTGAATTCGAGCCCCCTTCTCCTTTTGTCAGCGTAGCTCTTTTGTCTATCCTGTGCCGTCTTTATCTTCTTCCTGATTTCTTTGACTTTTTCAGAGGCTTCCATAATTACTTCTGGACCAAGCACTAATCTATCTCCAGACTCAATCCAACAAGCTGGCAATTTACACGGCCGTCCATATAATGCTTCGAACGGTGCCATACCAATGCTTGCCTGGTTATTGAAGGTAATTAATTCAAATTCAGATATACTTATTCAAAATTGAAATTCAATTTCTTTACCTGGTAACTATTATTATAAGTGAATTCAACCAAGTGAAGATGGTCTTCCCAAGATCCACCAAAGTCAATAATACAAGCTCGAAGAAGATCTTCCAAAATCTGATTCACCCTCTCAGTTTGACCATCTGTCTGAGGATGATAAGCTGTGCTCAGATTCAGTTTGGTGCCCAAAGTATCCTGGAATGCTTTCCAGAATTTACTGGTGAAAATAGGATCTCGATCTCATACAATACCAGATGGTACACCATGAAGTTTAACAACTTCTCTCATGTATATCTCGGCAAAACTCGAAGCTGTACGAGTGGACTTGACTGGAATAAAATGAGCGGACTTCGTCAGTCTATCAACAATCACCCAAATGCTTTCGTTACCCTTTCTAGTCCTTGGCATCCCATCAATAAAATCCATAGAAATTTGCTCCCATTTCCAACCTGGAATCTCTAGGGGTTGGAGCAATCCTGCTGTCTTTCTGTGATCAGCTTTAACTTGTTGGCAAGTGGTGCACCTGCTAACTTAGGTAGAAATATCGCGCTTCATTCCACTCCACCAATATAGCTTCTTCATATTCTGGTACATTTTAGTGACACCGGGATGAAATGAGAGCGAAGACTTATGGTTTTCTCTCAGCACTTCCTGTCTTAGACCATCAACATTAGGAACACAAATTCGATTATCAATTCTCAAGACTCCATTACTATCAACATGTGCACCCAATTTATTATCAGCATTTTCAACTCTACCAAGAACTATTTCTTTGATGCGATAAAGCAAAGTGTCCTCATATTGCTTGGCTATAATACGATCCATAATAGTTGGGGAGACGGAAAGTTGGAATAACATTCCCTCAACAAGATTACAACATATCATAGCTTGGTTTCTGCTCAAAGCATCGGCTACGGTGTTTGCTTTTCCTGGGGTGTAATTAATATCAAGATCATATGCAGCTAGAAATTCGAGCCATCGGACTTGTCTCTGATTCAAATCCTTTTGTGAGAAAATATATCTCAATGACTTATGATCAGTGAATAACTCAAATTTTGTTCCCAATAAATAGTGCCTCCATAGCTTAAGAGCAAATACAACCGCAAGAAGCTCTAAATCGTGAGTTGCATATTTTGCTTCATGGGTCTTTAATTGGCGACCAGCATAAGCAATGACTTTCCCATTCTGCATTAAAACTGCTCCTAATCCATCACGGCAGGCATCAGTATAGACGGTCAATCCTTCGCTACCATCGATAACTGTAAGAACTGGGGCAGAGGTCAACTTTCGCTTCATCTCATTGAAAGCTGCTTCGCACTTTTCACTCCAAATAAATTTCACATTCTTTCTGGTCAGTGTGGTAAGTGGTGCGGCAATACGAGCAAAGTTTTCTATAAATCTGCGATAATAGCCGACCAAACCCAAGAAACTGCGGATATCTGTGGGAGTTTTGGGGGTCTCCCAATCCTGCAAATTCCAAAGATTCGAATTAAGATATTGATAAGTTGTTTTGATAGAATTGACAAGTAAGAATAGAACTTACATTGATTACGGCGATCTTAGCTGGATCGACCGAAATCCCATTCTCCGAAACAATATGGCCAAGAAATCGAACTTCACCTTTCCAAAAGTGACATTTTGAAAACTTGGCTTTAAGCTGATGACTGCGTAGAGTTTCGAGAACAAAAGCCAAATGTGACCTATGCTCTTTCTCATCCTTTGAGAAGATGAGAATATCATCGATGAAAACAAGAACGAACTTGTTAAGAACATCCCGGAAAACTCTATTCATCAAGTCGACGAAGTAAGCTGGGGCATTAGTAAGACCGAACGGCATAACTAGCCATTCAAAGAAACCATTCTCAGTGCGAAATGCTGTCTTAGGAATACTCTCCTCAGCAATTCTGAGTTGGTGAAAGCCAGTAGCCAGATCGAGTTGAGAGAATACTTTAGCTCCATGGAGCTGGTCGAATAGATCGTTGATGCGGGGCATCGGATATCTGTTCTTGTGTGTGAGCTTGTTCAGCTCCCTATAGTCCACACACATTTTGAGGGAACCATCTGATTTTGTGACGAATACCACTACAGCACCCCATTCTGAATGACTTCGCTGAATCAAGCCTTTAGAAAATAAATCTTCAATTTGAACATTCAACTTTGCCTTTTCTTTAGGAGCCATTCTCCGGGGAGGGAGAACTACTGGTCGGGCACCAGGAATAAGATCAATGCGAAATTCAATTTCCCGCGGAGGTGGTAGAGAATTTACTTCTTCAAATACATCAGAAAAGAATTGAACAACTGGAGTAGAACTTAGTTCATTTGGATGGGAGTCAAGAGAGAATATAAAACTCCCAGAACATTCTTGAGGTGATTTGCCTTTAATAATTAAAGGTATACTCTTGTCGTCAATTAGAGAGACGGTTCGAGCTTTGCAAGAGATAACGGCTTCGAATTTTTGTAGCCAATCAACACCTAATAGGATATCGAATGCTTCGAATCCCAGGACATAAAGATCCCAATTGAAGCGGTGAAGGCCATGCATAAGAGTGACATATTTGCAAACCCTTTTAAGGTTAGCGGGCCCTCCAATAGGGTTTCATACACAAAAGAAAGTAGATGCAAGGATGGGTTCCAAACCAAGTTTATTGCACAAATCAATAGATATGAAACTATGTGTTTCTCCGGTATCAAATAGAACTTTAACGGGTAAAGTATGCAACATAAAAGTACTCTGTAATGTACCTTGGTTGTCAGTAGGGGCAGGTGGGGTAGGCGGATCATGGGTGGAAGAAGTCATAGCAAATACTCCAGCTGTCTTTCCCTTTTTATGCATAGTACAATCCTTCTTGAAATGGCCCGGCTGCAGACATACGTGACAGAGGTCGTTCCTGGTATTCTGAGGTGGCGGAATAGCGGCACTGGTAGATGTTGGACAACTGTTGGCGTAGTGACCCCTCTAGTCGCACTTGAAACAAGTGATGGAGGATAAGTCAATAGGCTTCTTCTGAGAATAGCCAAGCCTGGATTTCTGCTGCCAATTCTTCTTCTATTGCTCAAAATTTGGCTTCCTCTTTCCCGACTGATTAGCCGATGTCTGAGTAACTGGAGCTTTGGGGACAGATGTTCCCTTAGGCTTTCCCTCGTATCGAAGAGCGAAATCCATCAACTCAGTGAAAGTTCCATGGACATGAGCGGTGAGGAGCTCGTAATACTCTGGGCGTGCGCCATGTATGAACTTCTCATTCTTAAGCAGAGGTGTGTCAATCAAACCGGGTCCGAACTTAGATAGTTCGTTGAATTTCCTTTCATACTCAGTGAAGGTCATGTTGCCTTGCTTAAGATCCATAAAAGACTGATAGAGTTGGGCCTTCCCAGCAGCTGGCATCCACTGAGCCATAAAGGAATCCCTATTTGCAAGTGATAAGAAGACGAGTCAAAAATTTTGACGAAATATAAGGAATTATTTTGATGAAATTTAGATAGATTTCTACCTAAACTGGGCCCAAGTGATGGTTTCCTCATCGGTACGAGAAGTGATGGATTCCCACCAATCTTTTGTTGCATCTTACAGCTGCCAAGCGACTAACTTACGCTTCTGAGCGTCTGTGATCTCCAAGCCAGTAAAGATCCTCTCCAAACTCTTTTGCCATTGTTGTGCTTCGATAATACTCTCGGAGCCAGTAAATTTGACTTCGCCAAGCTGAGTGTACTCCTTGCTAAGAGTGGAGAATCGGACGGCGGGAGCTGGAGTATGTGGACCAGGAGCATTTCCACCCCTGCCCCTAACATTTCTTCTGGTAGCCATCCTGGAATACCAAAAGTGATTTAGAATTAAAGATAGGAATTTATAGAACTTAAGGAAATTCTATTCAACGAATTCAATAAGAAAGATGAATCAAAGGATGTGGATTCTGCAATGATTCTCCTCATTCTAGGGTATGTTTACCCTATCTCTAATGAGCTTTAAACTCCACAGGCTAAGGTTATCGGGAACCAAAACTCTAATACCAACTGTAACAACCCGTATATTTGGACCATTTAAATCAACAATAATCCACACATGTCAACTTAAATAGTACAAAACACGAATCATTAATGGAGTATATGTATATAAATGAGAATCATCACAGAATCATAGAAAAATAACATAACAGAATAGTGCAGTGGAATTACAACATAGTCATAGAGTAGTTCATGAAGCTACCCATAAATACAACAATGTCTCAAATAAAAGAAATAGAACAACATGTATGTCCAATAGTCCAAATAGAAAGAACAATACTGATAAGATAAGATAGTGATAGTCTTCGTTCTTCAGCTCCAAGTAGAACAGCAACAGCAATCCTCAGTCTGATCCGAGCATATGCACAAACAAACACTCGAATCAGGACATATATTCTTATACAGATAATATGGTTCAAATTTTGAAATAACAATAACTCAAAGATGAATGGAATAAACATCTTTCAGGATCCGATAAACTATCTATACATAATAGTGTACGATAAATAGATAATGTCTAACAATAAAGTAAAATATCAAGATAGTGTTAAGGCGTCACCATTATTCCCCTTAACACATTTTATATAAGCATCATAGACTATACAGCACTGTAAACTCCACCGTAAACTAGTGGGATATCAGGGAGTACTCCATAGGTATAATACAAAACAAATTCGTAGTGGTCGCGTATATGGGAATACAAGTATGACAAGGCACATAAGGCAATACCCAAGGTAGTGACACTACCATTTGCCTGATCCGGACTGGTGAGAACGCATCGCCGCAGCGATCGCAACACCGCGAAACAACACTCCCAAATCAAGGGTGCGCACCAATCAATCACAAAGTAAATGAATAGTTTACGAAGAAGTGTGTTCGCTCGAGGTAGCTAACCCCCATTCGGCCCGGCACGGCTCCTGTTTTAGTCATTTCCAATTTGACACAAGTGTCAAGGCTATCCATTATCGTTCACTTTCTTCAGTCATCGCGTTCGTCAATCCAACCACTTCATTCTGGATCACACTCCGCGCGTAGTTATTAAAGTGGTTTCGGTTTAGACAGTGAGTATGTCCCTAACCGATTCCGGTTCCTTTAATAACCTTCGTAATTATAACACCGATTGGTCGTTAATATATTTCAAAACCAAATCAATTTCAATTTCAATTGAAATTCATAAATCGACATTTCGTTGGTCTTTCTAAATCAATTTCCAAAATTACATCTCATAACTTCCCAATTTCAATTTAAAATTTCTATAATTCAATTTCAAAGTTTCAATTTTAAAACAATTCAAATATTCATTGCATTTCGTATATAAGTTCATTCCAAAATCATTTAACTTAATTAACGTTCAAATTGATTTAAACTCAATTATCGATTTCATTCGATATTCATTCAATTAATTTATCATTAAAACAATTTCAATTAAATTTCCAATCCATTACATTACTTTCTTTAGTTCAACTTGTTATATCAACTTTACAAATTTATTTAAATTAAATTTGTCGAATCCAAATCTCTAAATTACAAGTCTTTCATTTGTTAACAAAACACATTCTATTTCTTATTAAAGAAATCCATTTCACTTATTATTTACTTAGTTACACTTGTTCAAAATTCAATTTCACTTAAATAAAATATTCAGTTTAGTTTAACCATTAAATAATTCAATCTCATTCAATTATCCAATAATTTCAAATCTTAATTATTACTTAATTTTTAACAATTTCAAAACTTAATTATTTCTAATTTCAACTTAATTATTAAAAATTTCCAAAACTTAAATTTTTAACAAATGTCAAAACTTAAATTTTTAACAATTCCAAAACTTCATTATTAATCAATTAAAAATTTAAACAATGTTCTTCGACAATTACTACGTTAATATTTGTTTCAAATTACAAATATTCACATTTTCATTCATTCGAATTCAAATTCCAAATTTTATTCAAAACCATATTATTAGTCGAATAAAACTTTATTTTATTTTAAAACAAAACATTGACCAATCGGGTTTAATTTAATTTTCTATCCTAAGTCAAAGTTTATTTGGGTATTTATCATTTCAACCCGATTCCATTTCAATTCAAAAAAAATCCAAGCATACAAAGGGAACTTGCAGTGTGATAACTGGGATGATGTCAAAGTAAATAAACAAGCAATAGCATCCATTCACAACAATTCGACAATTTAAATAATCCCGAAATAATCGTATTAATTTGCATTTGTTATTTGTGCAAATTAATATAATTATTTCTAGAATCTACACTATCATTTCATGCAGATTAAAGATTATTACAATTTCACTTATCGTTCAAATCCATTTCAAGACTACAACAATTAATCCAAGATACGTTTCAAAGGTTCAAGGTGTAATTTATCAATTTTTTTACGTGTCTATTAACTTAACAATTAAAAGAGGTCACATTTAACTAGTCCATATTCAACATATAAGGGGGTCAAGTTAATCAACATTCAACATATATAATTTACTTAATATTGTTAAATATCCTATATCACTTTCAACTTGCATACCTTATCATTTAACAATAGCAATCAACATTCAATTTAATTATCACATACCAATCAGTTATCAACCAAACTAGCATAAGAATATATGTCGTGAAAAATTATTTCACCTTTCGTGGATAAAGAAATTAGCGGCGAAGCAAGAAAAGCACGAATAGAGTCGGAACAATACGAACAACGGACACTGTAATATCGACAAAAGAAAACGATATAAATACAATGAACGTTATATATAATTTATAAATTAGATAACTACGCTTACCGATAACGAAGGAAAGAACGAAGGCAGAGAGATTGATGCTGCTGCGAAGGAACTCAGACAGTTGCTTCTGCACACAACAAGCAAAGAAAATTTTGTTACTATTTTTGGCAACCAAAATAGATATTGGCGTCAATACTCTACTACAATATCCAACACTATTTACGAATCCCAGTTTCAATTTTTTTTTATAGTAACACGCATGCACTAGACTTGTGCACATAGCCCACGCGCATATACCCACTTCCCTTTGTAAGCTACGCATGCACTAGACCTCTGCATGCTATACACTCCTCTCCGCATGCTATGACACACGCTCTTTTTTTTTTAAACAAGGCCAAGACTAAAAATCCAACCATTCTGTCATTGCAAATGCACGCTGCACATTTCAACATTCCATATTACAAACATGACCCATTCCCTCCCCTGCATGCACACACATTCCCTCTACTTACTAATTCCATAACACGAAACTATTTCATTTTTTTTTAAACAAAACACACGCACATTTGACACCAACATGCACTCACACTCACTCACGCAGAATTCACTTCATGCCTCACGCATGCCCTCATACTCACCCAACACACGCATGCACGCCACCTACACACACGCACACTCAGAACGCACGCGAGATCGAGAGAAGAGGAGCTGGCACGGTGGGGTGAGGAGGTGGAGGCGGTGAAGTGGAGCGGCCAATGGGCTGATGGAGGCACGGCGTGGACTGGGCGGTGACTGGAAGGGTGTTCGGGACTGGGGCGGTGGCGGCTGGAGTGGGGAGAGGGCAGGTTGGTAGCACGGCGACTGGGTAGGGCGCGTGGGTGGTGGGGCTGTACGGCACCGTTCAGGTGGGTGAGCAGGTGGTGCGGTCGGAGGGCTGGGGTGTAGGCTGCGTTGGTCACGGTTGCTGAGATGAAATAGGGGTTGGGTTGTTTTCGGCCTAGCTTGTTTCTTTTTTTTTTATTTGCAGAAAGGATAATGAGAAGAACAAATAGGAGAGTTTTGTTACCTGAAGAGATGCAATTGAAGGTGGGAAACAGTGTAAATGAGAATGAACGAATGTTACTTTTAACTTTAAAATTTTGCAGCAGTAAATTCATTTTGAATTCCGAAAAGCCATCCCAATTTTCAAGGAAACCACTAATCTTCCAACCACCGTAATAATTTCATTGGCTGAGATTTACTTTCAAACTCTATTTAGTAAACGGGCTAAAGGAATTTGGGCTGAGATTTTACTTAACCGGTCCGTCCGGAACCGTTAAATTAACGCGACTATTTTTTATGGCTGACTCCGATTTGTCCGAATAAATATACCGTTTAGATCAGCGCGACGAGGCGCTTCTAATGGTGCACAGATAATGGTGGTACGATTGTATTACAAAATTTTGAATTTTATATTATCGGAAATATGAAGGAAAAACGCCGAAAAATAAGATCGACGGAGCTAAAGAAGTCCGAATTTTGAAAAATGAAAAATGACGCCTTGCTCAAAAGATGATTTAGAATTTTTCTATGTAAAAATATTCGGGTTCGGAAGATAAAATTTTTCGCGCTTTAAAATGAACTGTTATACAGTAAAACGCGAACGAAATTTTCAGTGATATTTTACGACGAAACTTTTTCTATATTCATATCTAACTGGACGTATCCTATAAATAAAGTTTGTACGTTAATTTAGATCGTTTATAATTTCAATTTTTTTTTATTGAAACGATGAATTTTAAATTTTAAATTTGGTCGGAAATTTAGGGTCGTTACAATCTTCCCCACTCAAAACTTTTCGTCCTCGAAAAGGAACGAGACGAGTGAAGTAGGAATGAAATAAGCAGAAAAGTCAAGATAGATTTCGAGAAATTTGAATAATACCTGAAATTAGTAGTTCGAGGTTTGAATCCCGAATACTATCCTCAGTCTCCCATGTGCAATCTCGCTCATCTGCACTCCACTGTACTTTGACGAGATTTACCGACTTCCTTCTAAGTTGCTTTGTCTCACGATCAACTATCCGAAGTGGCTTTCGCTCCATTGTAAAATCAGGCTCGATAACTATCTCATCCAATTGATCAGTAGGGATGGTCATAGATGGATCGTGTACAACTTTGCGAAGATGTGAGACGTGAAATACGTTGTACACACCGGTGAACTTCTCTGGTAATGCAACTCTATAGGCCAATGTTCCTACTCTTTCCATGATCTCAAACGGACCAACAAATCTGGGAGAAAGCTTCCATTTCCTTCCAAATCGAACAATATTCTTCAAAGGCGACACTTTCAAAAACACTTTGTCTCCTACGCTGAATTCGAGCCCCCTTCTCCTTTTGTCAGCATAACTCTTTTGTCTATCCTGTGCCGTCTTTATCTTCTTCCTGATTTCTTTGACTTTTTCAGAGGCTTCCATAATTACTTCTGGACCAAGCACTAATCTATCTCCAGACTCAATCCAACAAGCTGGCGATTTGCACAGCCGTCCATATAATGCTTCGAACGGTGTCATACCAATGCTTGCCTGGTTATTGAAGGTAATTAATTCAAATTCAGATATACTTATTCAAATTTGAAATTCAATTTCTTTACCTGGTAACTATTATTATAAGTGAATTTAACCAAGTGAAGATGGTCTTCCCAAGATCCACCAAAGTCAATAATACAAGCTCGGAGAAGATCTTCCAAAATCTGATTCACCCTCTCAGTTTGAACATCTGTCTGAGGATGATAAGCTGTGCTCAGATTCAGTTTGGTGCCCAAAGTATCTTGGAATGCTTTCCAGAATTTACAGGTGAAAATAGGCTCTCGATCGCATACAATACCAGATGGTACACCATGAAGTTTAACAACTTCTCTCATGTATATCTCGGCCAAACTCGAAGCTGTACGAGTGGACTTGACTGGAATAAAATGAGCGGACTTCGTCAGTCTATCGACAATCACCCAAATGCTTTCATTACCCTTTCTAGTCCTTGGCAGCCCATCAATAAAATCCATAGAAATTTGCTCCCATTTCCAACCTAGAATCTCAAGGGGTTGGAGCAATCCTGCTGTCTTTCTGTGATCAGCTTTAACTTGTTGGCAAGTGGTGCACCTGCTAACATAAGTAGAAATATCACGCTTCATTCTACTCCACCAATATAGCTTCTTCATATTCTGGTACATTTTAGTGACACCGGGATGAAATGAGAGCGAAGACTTATGGTTTTCTCTCAGCACTTCCTATCTTAGACCATCAACATTAGGAACACAAATTCGATTATCAATTCTCAAGACTCCATTATCATCAACATGTGCACCCAATTTATTATCAGCATTTTCAACTCTGCCAAGAACTATTTCTTTGGTGCGATAAAGCAAAGTGTCCTCATATTGCTTGGCTATAATACGATCCATAAGAGCTGGGGAGACGGAAAGCTGGAATAACATTCCCTCAACAAGATTACAACATATCATAGCTTGGTTTCTGCTCAAAGCATCGGCTACGGCGTTTGCTTTTCCTAGGGTGTAATTAATATCAAGATCATATGCAGCTAGAAATTCGAGCCATCGGACTTGTCTCTGATTCAAATCCTTTTGTGAGAAAATATATCACAATGACTTATGATCAGTGAATAACTCGAATTTTGTTCCCAATAAATAGTGCCTCCATAGCTTAAGAACAAATACAACCGCAAGAAGCTCTAAATCGTGAGTTGCATAATTTGCTTCATGGGTCTTTAATTGGCGACCAGCATAAGCAACGACTTTCCCATTCTGCATTAAAACTGCTCCTAATCCATCACGACAGGCATCAGTATAGACGGTCAATCCTTCGCTACCATCGATAACTGTAAGAACTGGGGCAGAGGTCAACTTTCGCTTCATCTCATTGAAAGCTACTTCGCACTTTTCACTCCAAATAAATTTCACATTCTTTCTGGTCAGTGTGGTAAGTGGTGCGGCAATACGAGCAAAGTTTTCTATAAATCTGCGATAATAGCCGACCGAACCCAAGAAACTACAGATATCTGTGGGAGTTTTGGGGGTCTCCCAATCCTGCAAATTCCAAAGATTCGAATTAAGATATTGATAAGTTGTTTTTGATAGAATTGACAAGTAAGAATAGAACTTACATTGATTACGGCGATCTTAGCTGGATCGACCGAAATCCCATTCTCCGAAACAATATGGCCAAGAAATCGAACTTCACTTTTCCAAAAGTGACATTTTGAAAACTTGGCTTTAAGCTGATGACTGCGTAGAGTTTCGAGAACAAAAGCCAAATATGACCTATGCTCTTTCTCATCCTTTGAGAAGACGAGAATATCATCGATGAAAACAAGAACGAACTTGTTAAGAACATCCCGGAAAACTCTATTCATCAAGTCGACGAAGTAAGTTGGGGCATTAGTAAGACCGAACGGCATAACTAGCCATTCAAAGAAACCATTCTCAGTGCGGAATGCTGTCTTAGGAATACTCTCCTCAGCAATTCTGAGTTGGTGAAAGCCAGTAGCCAGATCGAGTTGAGAGAATACTTTAGCTCCATGGAGCTGGTCGAATAGATCGTTGATGCGGGGCATCGGATATCTGTTCTTGTGTGTGAGCTTGTTCAGCTCCCTATAGTCCACACACATTCTGAGGGAACCATCTGATTTTGTGACGAATACCACTACAACACCCCATTCTGAATGACTTCGCCGAATCAAGCCTTTAGAAAATAAATCTTCAATTTGAACATTCAACTCTGCCTTTTCTTTAGGAGCCATTCTCCAGGGAGGGAGAACTACTGGTCGGGCACCAGGAATAAGATCAATGCGGAATTCGATTTCCCGCGGAGGTGGTAGAGAATTTACTTCTCCAAATACATCAGAAAAGAATTGAACAACTGGAGTAGAACTTAGTTCATTTGGATGGGAGTCAAGAGAGAATATAAAACTCCCAACACATTCTTGAGGTGATTTGCCTTTAATAATTAAAGGTATACTCTTGTCGTCAATTAGAGAGACGGTTCGAGCTTTGCAAGAGATAACGGCTTCGAATTTTTGTAGCCAATCAACACCTAATAGGATATCGAATGGTTCGAATCCCAGGACATAAAGATCCCAAGTGAAGCGGTGAAAGCCATGTATAAGAGTGACATATTTGCAAACCCTTTTAAGGTTAGCGGGCCCTCCAATAGGGTTTGATACACATAAGAAAGTAGATGCAAGGATGGGTTCCAAACCAAGTTTATTGCACAAATCAATAGATATGAAACTATGTGTTGCTCCGGTATCAAATAGAACTTTAACAGGTAAAGTATGCAGCATAAAAGTACTCTGTAATGTACCTTGGTTGTCAGTAGGGGCAGGTGGGGTAGGCGGATCATGGGTGGAAGAAGTCATAGCAAATACTCCAGCTGTCTTTCCCTTTTTATGCATAGGACAATCCTTCTTGAAATGACCCGGCTGCAGACATATGTGACAGAGGTCGTTCCTGGTATTTTGAGGTGGCGGAATAGCCGCACTGGTAGATGTTGGACAACTGTTGGCGTAGTGACCCCTCTGGTCGCACTTGAAACAAGTGATGGAGGATAAGTCAATAGGCTTCTTCTGAGAATAGCCAAGCCTGGATTTCTGCTGCCAATTCTTCTTCTGTTGCTCAAAATTTGGCTTCCTCTTTCCCGACTGATTATCCGATGTCTGAGTAACTGGAGCTTTGGGGACAGATGTTCCCTTAGGCTTTCCCTCGTATCGAAGAGCGAAATCCATCAACTCAGTGAAAGTTCCATGGACATGAGCGGTGAGGAGCTCGTAATACTCTGGGCGTGCGCCATGTATGAACTTCTCATTCTTAAGCAGAGGTGTGTCAATCAAACCGGGTCCGAACTTAGATGGTTCGTTGAATTTCCTTTCATACTCAGTGAAGGTCATGTTGCCTTGCTTGAGATCCATAAAAGACCGATAGAGTTGGGCCTTCCCAGCAGCTGGCATCCACCGAGCCATAAAGGAATCCCTATTTGCAAGTGATAAGAAGACGAGTCAAAAATTTTGACGAAATAAAAGGAATTATTTTGATGAAATTTAGATAGATTTCTACCTAAAATGGGCCCAAGTGATGGTTTCCTCATCGGTACGAGAAGTGACGGATTCCCACCAATCTTGTGCTGCATCTTGCAGCTGCCAAGCGGCTAACTTACGCTTCTGAGCGTCTATAATCTCCAAGCCAGTAAAGATCCTTTCCAAACTCTTTAGCTATTGTTGTGCTTCGATAATACTCTCGGACCCAGTAAATTTGACTTCGCCAAGCTGAGTGTACTCCTTGCTAAGAGTGGAGAATCGGACGGCGGGAGCTGGAGCATGTGGACCAAGAGCATTTCCACCCCTGCCCCTAACATTTCTTCTGGTAGCCATCCTGGAATACCAAAAGTGATTTAGAATCAAAGATAGGAATTTATAGAACTTAAGGAAATTCTATTCAACGAATTCAATAAGAAAGATGAATCAAAGGATGTGGATTCTGCAATGATTCTCCTCATTCTAGGGTATGTTTACCCTATCTCTAATGAGCTTTAAACTCCACAGGCTAAGGTTATCGGGAACCAAAACTCTGATACCAACTCTAACAACCCGTATATTTGGACCATTTAAATCGACAATAATCCACACATGTCAACTTAAATAGTACAAAACACGAATCATTAATGGAGTATATGTATATAAATGAGAATCATCACAGAATCATAGAAAAATAACATAACAGAATAGTGCAGCGGAATTACAACATAGTCATAGAGTAGTTCATGAATCTACCCATAAATACAACAATGTCTCAAATAAAAGAAATAGAACAACATGTATGTCCAATAGTCCAAATAGAAAGAACAATACTGATAAGATAAGATAGTGATAGTCTTCGGTCTTCAGCTCCAAGTAGAACAGCAACAGCAATCCTCAGTCTGATCCGAGCATATGCACAAACAAACACTCGAATCAGGACATATATTCTTATACAGATAATATGGTTCAAATTTTGAAATAACAATAACTCAAAGATGAATGGAATAAACATCTTTCAGGATCCGATAAACTATCTATACATAATAGTGTACGATAAATAGATAATGTCTAACAATAAAGTAAAATATCAAGATAGTGTTAAGGCGTCACCATTATTCCCCTTAACACATTTTATATAAGCATCATAGACTATACAACACTGTAAACTCCACCGTAAACTAGTGGGATATCAGGGAGTACTCCATAAGTATAATACAAAACAAATTCGTAGTGGTCGCGTATATGGGAATACAAGTATGACAAGGCACATGAGGCAATACCCAAGGTAGTGACACTACCGTTTGCCTGATCCGAACTGGTGAGAACGCATCGCCGCAGCGATCGCAACACCGCGAAACAACACTCCCAAATCAAGGGTGCGCACCAATCAATCACAAAGTAAATGAATAGTTTACGAAGAAGTGTGTTCGCTCGAGGTAGCTAACCCCCATTCGGCCCGGCACGGCTCCTGTTTTAGTCATTTCCAATTTGACACAAGTGTCAAGGCTATCCATTATCGTTCACTTTCTTCAGTCATCGCGTTCGTCAATCCAACCACTTCATTCTGGATCACACTCCGCACATAGTTATTAAAGTGGTTTTCGGTTTAGACAGTGAGTATGTCCCTAACCGATTCAGGTTCCTTTAATAACCTTCGTAATTATAACACCGATTGGTCATTAATATATTTCAAAATCAAATCAATTTCAATTGGAATTCGTAAATCGACATTTTGTTGGTCTTTCTAAATCAATTTCCAAAATTACATCTCATAACTTCCCAATTTCAATTTAAAATTCCTATAATTCAATTTCAAAGTTTCAATTTTAAAACAATTCAAATATTCATTGCATTTCGTATATAAGTTCATTCCAAAATCATTTAACTTAATTAACGTTTTGAAAAAGATGTCTTTTTAATTAAGGCTAAAATATTTAAATTGATAGAGAAAGATGTCTTTTTAAAAAGATAGTTTTGAAAAAAATCTAAAAATATGTCATTTTGAAAATTTCGTGGATTCCATTCCACTAGAGAAGGTTGTAGGTTCCATCCCACTAAAGAGGTCGTGGGTTCCATCCCACTATTAAAGCAAGAAGGTGGATTCCATTCCACAATTAAGATCCAAATAAAGATTTTAGTGCTATTATGAAGTTTTAACATAAATCTAGACTCTATTACTTATCTTAATATCTTGAACTCTTGATAATCTTGATACTCATGAGTCTTCAGTCTTGATTTCTACAATCTTGAATTCGTCAGTCTTGAATCTCTATACTTAGTCTTGAATCTTTTATATTGTACAATCTTCATTCTCAGTACCTGCATATATATATATATATATATATATCCTGCATATATATATATATCCTGCATATACATATATATATCTAGATAAGAATATTAGTATTTATATTTTATAACAAGTCCTAAGGTTGTTGTCATCAAAACCATCATCTCAAGAACTAACAATCTCCCCATTTTTGATGATGACAACCTATGTTTATAAAATATACTCCAACAATCTTCGATTCTACTCCGACTCCCCCTTATTCCAACAACTCCCCTTAATCTACTAACTCCTCCTTAATCTAAGCCTATCTGACCTATTTTATAATTCTCTCCCTTTTTCATCAATAAAAACTAATTCTAAACTACATAACTCCCCCTTAAACTAATACCGTGGAACTAAATACTAATAACAAAGAATAATAAGTGAAACATAAATCAAATTTTATTATATATGATGTTAGATTACACATATATACAAAACGTAGACACAAATATATACAACTACACAAAATAGAGAAACATTAATACAATAACTATCTAACGAGATTCCTTGATAATTGGTGACTTGTGAATCGAACAATTAGGGTAATGGAGACAAAAGTTTTCATGTCGTTCGACCAAATTACCATTTTTGTCAAAATAGACTTCTCCAACGCAAATGACTTTATCATCTTCGTCCATTCGCGCTTCTTCCTCTTCCTCTTCTTCTTCGTCGTCCTCTAATGAATTATGAATACGTTGTTAGAGTAATCATGTTTAATCACAATAGGGTCTGCTTGATTATCCATTAGAAATTTTTGCAAATTTATAAAAATCTTGCCTTGTTTCTCTTGTTCCTTTGCCATCCTTATTTGTATGACTTGTAATTCAGTCAGCATTTGCAGAGAATCCTTCATAGTTTCCTCGATCTTCATTACTCGAGTCAATGTAGTATATTGAAATGAACCAGAATTAGGAAAAGGGAAGGAAAATGTTGCATTTTGGTTTGATTTAGTAGAGGAGGCCATTATTTTAAATTTTTAGAAGTTTATTACAGAGAAAATGAAGTAAGAAGGCAGAGAAATTCGAAATGTTGTGATTATATAACCACCAAACTGATTTTAGAGAGAAAATCAAATTTTCAAATTTTACCGTTGTATGTCGGCATGGGGGTAGGGGCATGTCGACATCCCTTTGAAAATTTTAACAATTTTGTTTTTCTTTATTTATTTAAATATATATGTTACTGTATCTATATTCTATATCTCAGTTATAGAACAAATACCTAGTTCTCTTCTTAATTTAATAAAGGTTGATTGATTCAAGGGTTTGGTTAGAATATCAGTTATTTGATTCTCAGTGTTGATAAATTCAAGAGAAATAATCTATTTACTTATATTAACTCTGAGAAAATGATGTCTGATATCAATATGTTTGGTTCTGGCTTGATGAGTAGGATTTTTGGACAAATTTATTGCACTTGTATTGTCACATTAAATTAGTGATTTTGAAATATTTAATCCAAAATCTTTTAGGGTCTGTTGCATATAGATAACTTGAGAACAAGCCAAAGCAACAAAGATATATTCTGCTTCAGTGGTTGATAGTGAGACAGTATTTTTCTTTTTACTAAACCAGGAAACCAGAAAATGTCCTAAAAAGTGACAAGTTCCACTTGTACTTTTTCGGTCTGATTTACAACCAGCATAGTCAGCATCATAATATGAGATTAAATCAAATGAATCATTTTTAGGGTAAACTAGGCCATAGTCTAAAGTGTGTTTAACTTATCTTAAGATACATTTAACAACTTTTAAATGGGTTTCTTTGGGTTGAGATTGGTACCTTGCACAGAGACAGGCACTATGCATGATATCAGGCCTACTCGCAGTTATATAGAGTAGCGATCCAATCATTCCCCTGTATAGTTTTTGATCAACGTCTTTTGACATGTCTTCTTTATTTAAGGCTACATTGGTTGCCATAGGAGTGGATTTTCCACTTGCAGTGGTCATACCAAACTTACTAACTAGATCCCTAGCATACTTTTCTTGACTAATGAAAATACCACTACCTAATTGTTTTATTTACAATCCTAAAAAGAAAGTAAGTTCACCCATATGACTCATCTCAAACTCTTTTGTCATTATTTCAGAAAACTCTTTGTTCATTTCATTGTTTGTTGATCCAAAAATTATACCATCTACATAAATCTGTACTGATTGAATATCATTTTTGTTTCTTTTAATAAAACAGTATGATCTACTTTACCAATTTCAAAATTTGATTGTAATAGGTAAGATCTTGGTCTATCATACTAGACTTTAGGAGCTTGTTTCAGACCATGTAAAGCTTTCTTTAATTTGTAAACATGATTTGGAAACTTTTCTTCTTCAAAAAGTGGAGGTTGTTCAACATAAACATTATCTTTAACAAAACCATTTAAAAATGCACTTTTGACATCCATTTGAAATAATTTGAAATTGTTGTGGTTTGCGAAAGCAAGTAGAATTCTAATGGCTTCTAATATTGCTACGGGTGCAAAGGTTTCATCATAGTCTATTCCTTCTTGACAATAACCTTGAGCGACTAACCGAGCTTTATTTCTAACGACCTCACATTGTTCATTCATTTTATTTTTGTAAACCCATTTAGTTCCTATTATAGTTTTGTCCTCGGGTTTAGGAACAAGTTCCCATACATCACTTCTAGTGAATTGATTCAGTTCTTCTTGCATAGTAAGAATCCATGAATCATCAGATGATGCTTCCTTTGGATTTTTGGGTTCAATAGTTGATATAAAAGCTACATTACTCATCTTGTTTAGTTGATTTCTAGTTCTAACAATAGATTTAATATTTCCTAGTATATTTTCTATAGGATGATCTTTAAAAGCATGATCCTTTTATTAGGATAAACAGTTTCACAATTTGTTTCATTTGATTCATTATTTAAAGTAACAAAATCATCTTCATCATTTATTTGAACAAAATCTTTGAAATTTTTATCAAAAGATACATGCATTGTTTCTTCAATGGTGTTAGTTTTTAAATTGAAAACCCTGTATGCTTTATTTCTATTAGAATATCCGATAAAAATTCCTTTGTCGGATTTAGGATCAAATTTATCCAAATTGTCCTTTGTATTTAGAATAAAGCCTTTCAAACACTTTAAAATAAGATACCTTTGGTTTCTTATTGAAAAGAAGTTTATATGGTGTTTTATTGGTTAGAGGTCTAATTTAAATCCTATTCAAAATGTAACAAGCTGTAGCGAATGCTTCAACCCAAAATTTTCTTGGTAATTTACCATCTAAAAGCATAGTTCTTGCACACTTTGGAATCGTCCTATTTTTACGTTCTACCACTCCGTTTTATTATGGAGTTCTTGGAAAGGGAAAATTAAGAGTATTCCTTTTTTATTACAGAAATTCTTAAAATGTTCATTTTCAAATTCTCCACCGTGATCACTACGAATAGTTTTGATTTTTAAAGAAAGTTGATTTTGAATTCTTTTTGCAAAAGTTTTAAATAAATCAAAAGCATCACTTTTATGTTTCAGAAAAATTGTCCATGTAAATCTAGAATAATCATCTATAATTACAAAAACATATTTATAGTGGATTATTGATTGAATTTGAGATGTACCAAACAGATCTAAATGAAGTAACTCAAGAGGTTTTGAAGTTGAAATCATATCTTTCAATTTCAATGAACTCTTTCTAAGTTTTCCTAATTGACAAGCATCACATATACTATCTATTTTAAAATCCATTTTAGGGAGCCTCTTACTAGATCAAGTTTTGAAAGTCTAGATAAGAGTTTGAAATTCAAATGCCCAAACCTTTTATGCCAAATCCAAGGGTCACTTGTATTAGCCAAAAGACATAGGTTATCATTTGAGATTTTCATACTGAGAATATAAATATTTTTCTTCCTAATTCCTTCAAAGATAATATTTGATTTAATATCTTCGATATGACACTTATCCTTTTCAAATTTAATTTTGTAGCCCTTGTCACATCGTTGACTTATGCTAAGTAAGTTGTGTTTTAGATTTCTAACTAACAGAACATCAAAAATAGTAGGAGTTTTAGAGTTACCAACATTGTCGATGCCAATCACATATCCTTTTGAATTGTCTCCAAAGTTGACCATTCCTCCATCTTCATAAATTATGTCATTCAGTATCTCCGGATTACCAGTCATGTGTCTTGAACATCCACTATCAAGTATCCATTTGTTTTTCTTGATTTGCACCATTTGTCCATTGAGTGTTGATTTGCCATATAACACATCTATTCCTGCGCAACACATCAATTCAGTAGATAACTTGATTTTCTATAATAACAATATGCAGACTTATGAGACAATGATGATTTGGACAATTTTGAACTAGTGTTAACAAAATCTCCAAAAATTGCCGTTTTAAACTTTTTCAAAATTCAGATTATGATAACTTTGAAAAACAATGCTCTGATACCAAATGTAGGAAATGTGGATTACGGATCTTAAGGTAGAATTAACACTAGAGGGGGGTGAATAGTGTTTAATTAATTTTATGAATCTTTTCAAATAAAATCCAAACATGTGCAATTATCAAACACAAAATCGGACACAAATGCAAATAGTAAATAAAAGTAGTAAAGGAAAGAACACACCGAAATTTTATACTAGTTCGGAGTTACCCTACATCCAGTCCCACACAATTTCTTATGCAGGTTTCTTTTAAATATAATGTCGATATTACAACCTCGATATCAAGGCCACAAGATACACCCTCCTGTCTTCGAGTCCAGGGCAAACTCTCTTGATTTAACCAGGCTACAAGATCACCTAATTGATTTACGAGCTACAATCATACCCAATTGATTTATGGGCCACGATCACACCGTTTCCAATCATACTTTGATAGAGAGAGACTCGATACACTTCGATCTTTGATTACAAATGATCCTTTAACTCTGAATAGCACCGAGATCTTTGAGAGAGAGTGGTAGAGAATCTAACTAGAGATGATCGAGTTTGATTCACTTAGAATTTTGGCAGAGTTTTGTTAAAGCATTTGAAATATAAGAGAATATTTGAGTGGAGAAGAAGGAGTAAAGAAATGAAGAAAAACTAACTTAAAATTCGTTGAAAACAACTGGTATTTAAGGGAGAATAACGGTCATGTCCATTCGTGAAAGGTTATGACGAATAGACACTTCTTTTGAAAATTTGAATTTTAAATTCTACGACTACCATGTCGACATGGGAGGATGAGGGATGTCGACATGCCTGTGTTATTTTTGAAAATAGATTTTTCTTTAAAATGATTTCTATTCTAAAACTTGTCAAAACAATTTCTAAACTTTGTAAACCATTTTGAATATAGTTTAAATTTATAAAAGAGTTTTAGAAAGTAATCTTAAAATATATAATCTATAATATAAAAGTAATATTGAAAACTAAGTATAGATTTCTTTAAAATATATTAAAGCTAAAATATTAAAATCAAGAGATAGTATAAAAAACAAGAAATAATTTTGAAATTAATACGATTAAAAGTAGTTTTTGAATTAAGGCTAAAATATTTAAATTAATAGAGAAAGATGTCTTTTTAAAAAGATAGTTCGGAAAAAATCTAAAAATAAGTCATTTTGAAAATTTCATAGATTCCATTCAACTAGAGAAGGTCGTGGGTTCCATCCCACTAAAGAGGTCGTAGGTTCCATCCTACTATTAAAGCGAGAAGGTGGATTCCATTCCACAATTAAAATCCAAATAAAGATTTTAGTGCTATTATAAAGTTTTAACATAAATCTAGACTCTATTACTTATCTTGATATCTTGAACTCTTGATAATCTTGATACTCTTGAGTCTTCAATCTTGAATTCGTCGGTTTTGAATCTTTATACTCGGTCTTGAATCTTTTATACTGTACAGTCTTCATTCTTAGTACCTACATATATATCCTACATATACATATATATCTAGACAAGAATATTAGTATTTGTATTTTATAACAAGTCCTAAGGTTGTTGTTATCAAAACCATCATCTCAGGAACTAACATATTTGTTTTAAAAACCTTAAAACATCTCTTTCGAAACCCCTAGATAACCTTATTCGAAAGCAAAGAAAACTCCTTTTCAAAACACTATGAATATACCTTTCGAAGCCCTTGTTTAATAATCTCTTTCGAAACCAAATATATCTTTCGATGGTATCAAAACATTACTCAAAATCTTTAGAATCATAGCTTCAAAACAAGTGAAAGTACCCCTTTCGAAAGTATTGGGTTTTACTCTTAAAATCATCTTTTGGGTCAAAGTAGTTACATACGAAAGTATCTCTGTCAAAACCTTTAATAAAATTGTTTTAGGGAAAGTTTGATGGTGTCGGAACCATCTATTCGAAAGCTTAAAACCATTGAGTAAAATTTTGAAGGGTAGCTTCGAAACCCCCTTTCGACACCATTGCCTTCGAAGCCCCTGAACCCTTTCGAAAGCAATTTGGAAGTGGCTAAGCATAAGTTTAAAACAAAGGCACCTTTTGAAAGCATTGATGACTTCAATACATTAGAAAGGAAAAGAAAAGCAGTTGGGTTTTGACTGGGTTGAAACCACTACTTTCGAAAGCATTATTTAAAAACAAAGGGACCCATTCGAATGCTCCTACTTAAAACATTATATAGCAACCTACTTTGAAAGGTATTTAGAAAACCCCTTTCAAAAACATAGGTTTTGACTATGTCAAAATCTTTAAGTAAAACAAAGTAGGCACTTAACTTCTGAAAATAAGGCTATAGTTTCGACCCCAATGGAAGCATCGCTTTCAACACCATGGCTTCCGTCTTTCCTCCAATCCACTACGTACCATCTAAGTGATACCTTGTGTATTGGTTTCGACTAGGTGGGTTTTGGCTAGGTTGGTTTCGACTGAGTTGGAGCGGCCAACATTGGAGTCGAAAGGCACTACTATAGGAGGCAGAACCAACTTTTTTGAATAAAAGACTGAAATTATGCTACTTTTAGTAATTGCTTTATAATTACCTGCCTATTTGTAATCCTTTGATTGGTTGCCTTAAAACTTTTCAAATACTTTACAAAATAACTGCCACATTTATCAGATCTAATTCAAGGGAGATTAACGTTTAAGCCCTTCCATTAATCAAAACCAATATTGCAAATAATTTCTTCTTTTAAAATAATTTATTTTCTATAACATATCAATTAGGAAAAATCCCCAAAAATCGCAGAAATTCACTTTCATCATGTTATCAAACATATTAAAATTTCAGACCCAATTTCTACCTAAAATAATCTAAGTTAAATTTAAACCCAAATATATCATATTTTCCTTTAGAAATCCATAGTAAATTTTTTATAGCTTGGAAAATTACAAAAATTGAAATCCATCTCCAAAATCATGTTTTACCTAACATATAATTTTGCCATGGCATTTTAAAATCAATAACAATCGGTTTTGCCCTAAAACCGTGCAAATTCATTTGTAAATGAATTGGTTTAAATCAAACATATAACTATTCAAGCATATTCTCATCCGAAACATCATAAAAATGAATTTAATCTTAAATCTGAAAACCTCTGATTATAAAAACAAAATAGAGATGGAATGAATTATTATTCACCTTGGATATGATAAGGAATTTGAGATTTATAGAAGATTGATTCCCCTATCTTTGATCCTTAGCTTTGATTTAATTTTTCTTCCTCTTTTCCCCAGTTAATAACCGGCTTCTCTTAGGGTTTAATTTGCGTTTTAAGTTTTTAGAATGAATGTGAAAAATGAGAAAATGAAACGTGAATGGGTATAGCCGTGAATAAAAAGTTACGGCTATTTACTAATATGCCCATGTTTTTAATTAATAACATTTAAGCCATTCTAAGCCCATTTAATTAATTACTTAAGCACGACCTTCTTATAGTTTTATTCAAATCTCAGTCCCCTTATCATCGTTATTCTATTTAATTTATCTAATTAAATCTTCTGAATAATGTTATCAAAATTAGGGGTGTTACAATAAGGATGTGTTTAAGTTATTAAATTCTTATTATAATGCTACTTAAAGTTAGTGAACTCCTTTAACAAAGTGTTTTAAAGGTAATACTTGTATTGTGAATCCCAAGCATGAATTCGGTTTTTAATAGAAAATGTTTGATTTGTTTATGGAAATGAATTAATTTTCGTAAAGCGATATTGCTTATATGGAAATGATTTATATGTATGCTTAACACTAAATGTCGAAGAAGTAGACTTGTCGCTATTTCGAAAGTTAAGAATAATCGTGAGATATGACTTTGAGGTAACATACCTTGACTTGTCCAGTATTTTTGTTAACCAAGAAATAGTACAAGTTTGAATTCAATGAGCGGTGATAGGTATACAAGACTTAATTTCCATATGCTCTCGTTTTATGTCCTCGATAATTGGTTTCTCGGCTATCGGTTACTTCAGCTTCTTTATTATCGTCATTCTAAGATGATTTGTTGCTCCATTGAGCTTTGATATCTTTTGTTGGAAATGACTAAAACCAAAGCACGAAAGGAGTCTAAGCTACGTGGGGTTGTTCCTATTAGGATACTTTCACAGCTTATCTAAATTGGTTCGATGGTGCTATTAGATGTGAAATATTCGGATTCTTGGTACGGTTTGGCAGGGTCCGACTTGGAGGGTTTCGAGAAGTGTCACAGAGTAAATGAGCTTCTCAGAAGTATATTACTAGAGGTATGCTTCAAGGTATGTGCGCCCTCTTAGTAATTGCGGGAAATTTTCCTTTCCTTATTTGATTTGAACCATCGAATTGTTTTTCTGTAATTGCAACAAAAAGATTCAATAACTCTTCACAATGTTTAATTATAGATTTTGTCCATTCTATCAAGTTTGGACCGTTATCATGTTTTATCCATTCTGTCTAGTTTGGATTTTGTTCAGACTATTTCCATTCTTTCAAGTCTGTATCTTTATACTATTTTTGCCCATCATCTATGTTTGGATTTGTTTCCTATTTTTCTTTTCCATTCTTATGTTTGGTTGTTGTTTATGTTGGAGAAAACCCGTTCAACCTCAACAGCGTGGTCATATATATTATTGTTAAATACACTCCCTTTTGTTTCAAAGATTTACTCATACCAGACATATTATCTGTGTGACAACTCATATTTTTGACAATTAAAAATATTAAATTAAATAAGACGTTGGAATTTAATATTGTCAGAATTTAAAATTTATGATTTATTAATGTGAATTTTATTAGATTATAAATTTTAACCTTAAGATAAAATCCTAAAACAACTGATTTTAATGAAATGGAATGCAGTAACGCGTATTAGAATATAATTTAATAATATTGTTTGAATGTAATTGACAACTGTTATAATGTATTTTCAATCAATTGTAATAATAAAGTTTAATAAGGAATAAAATCAATGATGTATTAAATGGTGAAATTATATGTTATTAATTGAAATTGGTTTTAGCATAGAATAAGAAATCAATTATTTGGTAAGTAAATTTATAACCCGTGTTGTAAACAATAAGTTAATAGATTTGAATTACTAAGATGTAACTATTGTTTTATTTCTCATCTCATTATTAAATCCGTTTGTAATTAATTTGGAAATCAATGGAATTTAATGTAATTAAATATTTTAATTAATACGAGAAAAGACGTTAACTATAGAGTAATGAGTGTAGTAAATGGAAACTTATGTTTAATATATAGATAAGGGAATTGTTGATTTAATATAAAGAATAGGTAAATCGAAATAAAAGTATTTGTTTGAAATTTAAAATATAATGAACTAGGATTTTATTACTGGTGTACTTAAATGTTGGAATTAACTTAATATTTAAATCTTGTATTTAACATGGAAATTTAATTTTAAAAGATTATTAATTCCTTTTTAACCAAGAATGATGAAAGAAAACTTTTAATTTGGAATTTAAAAGTGATTAAATCAGTTTAATAATATTTCGTTTTAATTATCGTGTAAAAATAAATATAATTTGATTTTAAAGCTAACTTCTATATACAATAGAATTAGGGTTTGAAATTAGTTTCATTGAGTTTAAAATTATTAAAAACCTACATTTCGATATATAGGATGGCCTATTTTCGTTTCGGGAACGAAATGGACTTTTCGGGCCTTTGTTATCGCTTTAGCCCAATCGATATCTATTCCATCTATTTCTGTTTCATCTTGGTCTATATATATGCTGTTATGAAACCCTAGCAGACCCCTGTTCTATTTGTTTAGTATGTATTTTCTGATCTAACTTGTCCCTTTCAATGGTGAATATCCAAAACCCTAAATTCCAATTTCAAATCCAATTCAAAAAATTGAAACTGCTCAAATCCTATCAAATTATATATCATCGCCAAGCTCTCGATGAATGGAATCGGAGTCTGCGATTCGTTTTTTCAATTGAGTCTCGATTTGATCAGAAATTTATGAAACATTTTCGGTCGTTCATTCTAGGGTTTGTCGTTCAATGGTGGAACGTCGACCATTCGACGATCGGGGAGTTGCATTTGGTAGAGGAGGCAAAGCATAGTTCATCCACCAGAGTCGATCATTTCATAGGCGTCGAGGTTCGCCAGCTCTGACCGTAGAAGGTAGCGGCGGTCGTGGCTATTGGCGGCGGCGAAGCGCGCCGCGTGGGATGCAATGGGTGCGGCAAGGCACGGTGGCGACGGTGGTGGGGTCTGATGTAGTCGGAGGTGAGCGATGTGATGGCGTTTGATCAATGGAAGATGGCAACTGATGGGTAGCAGGTTGCGTTCGTGTTATTAGGGTTTGAGGAAGGAAATTATAATTACATATTTGCCCTTAGTTTATTTTAATTTAAATTTTAAAATTCAAATTTGTAATGTGAATAACTTTTGCATACGAGCTTCAATTGACGCGCGGTTTCTTTCACTAGGTTCGTATCGAAATTCCGGATAACATAAAACTAGTTTGGTTGAATTTGGAGACTATTGAAATTTTGAGCTTTTGTTGGATATTTAATGGGTTATAAATCAAAGGTGAGTGATTAAACCCACTCACGCAATACTAAATTTCTGATGTTAGTTAAATTGAAATCATGAAGTGATAAAATTTTTATTGATTACCGTTTGGTAGTTTAAATTGACATTTAAATTAATTTGAATTTTATATTGAATTCAGTTGACTTTTAAATTAATATTGAGTTTAATGGCTAGTTAAACACCGACAATTGATAACTACCAACTATTGTGATATATTGGTTGATTTGGATGTTGATTGTTATTGTACGCCTATTGATTGGTGTTGGATGTATTAGGGGTGGGCGTGGGTTGGTTTGGTGCGGTTTGAAGTCCAAACCGCTTCCGAACCGCATCAAACGGTTAATCAAAAATACAAACCATTATACTAATCTTTTAAACGGTTCGGTTTCGGTTCGGTTTGAATGTACTACGGTTCGGTTTCGGTCCGGTCTGGTTTGAACCCGTATTAAATATAAAATAAGAGAATTACTTCCATCAACAATCAATTTACGAAGGCAACTGTGTGAAGCTTTTACACTTAAAGGTTAAAACACACAATATTATACTAAAATGAAAGATTAGTTCTTAACTGTATGAATATTTCAATTTGACATTTAGCTACAAGAGAGATTATTTTAGTAGATTAACCCAACATCAACATTAATCAAAGAATAATCATCAAAGAAAATGACTAGAATAAGATTATAATTAGCATTTATCCAAAAAAATGAGATGAAAACTATTATACCAAAACTATAACTTCTTCCTTTATGACAACGAATATTATTAATATAATAACATATGCTAAAAATTGAATATACATCGTTAGAATTTAAAATAAGATAGAAGTTGCTTATATTTTTATCATAAGATTACTAGTGTAAATATTCGGTTCGGTCCGGTTTAATATGGTTGGTTCAATCGTCCAAACCGCAACCGAACCGTATCGATGCGGGTCGGTCCGGTTTGGGGTATTTGCTTTGGTTAGAAGATTCGGTGCGGGTTTCCGCACCGTTTTTGCGGTTCGGTGCGGGCAGTTTCCGTATAGCGGTGCGGTTTATGCCCACCCCTAGGATGTATGGTTGGATATATCCCTGTTATTACCCTATTTATTATTTGACATTATATAAATTATCATTCATATTATTTGAAATGAACTAATAAATAGGTTGAAATGACATATACCTATGTCATTTAATATGGGTTGAAATGACATATATACATCCATGTAATTAAAATTGAAATGACGGATTACTTGACCATAGGGTAGAAAATTATATACGGACACCGGATTTGGTTAAATTAAATGGTTTTAAAATCTTAAATTTAGATATGTTTAAATGATATTATTTAAAAAATAAAACTTTGATTTATATGAATTGAATTATTTTCTAATTCAAGATTTGAAATGTTGAAATTGAAACTGTTTAAATGAAACTGTTTAAAGATTTATTTGAAACCTTAAAGTTGAAATTGAGATATGATTTGAATTTATTGAAAGTGAATTATATTAGAGGTTTAAATTTTAATTTAAACTTTGAATTTACTTTAATTAAAGTGGTTCAAATTGGTATTTCAAATTTTGGAATGTGAAATGAATTTAAACTAAATTGTTTAAAAATGAGAATTTGAATTGAAACTTTCGGCCATTTGAATAGAACCGTTTAAACTGAATTTGAAGTAAAATTTGAAATCATTTTTAATTGAGGCTGATTTAAATTGAAATTTGAATATGAAGTTCACTTAAATTGGAAGTCGAAAAATTGAATTCGTTGTGATTTGGAATTGGAACATAAGTCCAAATTGTTGTAAAAGAAAGAAACAATTTTAATATAAACTATTTTAATATATAAACTTTTTAATAATCAAATTATTTTAATATATAAACTATTTTAATTATATAAACTATTTTCAATATCAAGACTATTTTATATTTAAAACTATTTCCAATCTTTAAAACTATTTTAATTATTCCAAACTATTTTTCAATATTTAAACTATTTTAATTATCCAAACTAATTTCAACATTTAAACTATTTTAATTATTCAAACCGTTTTCAATATTCAAACTGTTCTAAAGGGGAACTATTTATATTTAAATCGTTGATTTAAATACAAATGTTTGGTACGAAGGTATAACCTATTTTGGATTCAAAATGATTTTTGAAGTGAATCTGATATTTTGATATGAAATATGAATTGTTTCTTGAAATTTAAAAGAACCAACTAGTGTGAAAAATGACGTTTGGTTGTTAAAGAGACCGAGGACGAATATTGGCATACTCTTTGTCAATACCAGAACCACTTTAACAACTGTGTACGCGGTGGTTGTTATCCAGAATGTAGAGGTTGAATTGGCGATGTTTGTTGGATTAAAGTAAGAGAACGATGATGGATAAACCTCGACACTTGTGTCAATTTGAAATGACTAAAACATGAGTCATACCTAACCAATAAGACTAGCTACCTCTAACAACATCTGTCCTTCGTATTTCCATCTTGATTTTTTGGACTCGATTGGTGCACCTTGATTTGATTATGGGATGGATGTTTGCGGTGGGCCGTTAGGGGTTACCACTAGTCAGGAAATGCAAAATGGCAGTATCCTACCTTGGGCATCTCCTCATGTGCCTTGTTATACTCTTTATCCTTATTCGCGACCACTACACTTTTGTTTTAGTATGGTACCTATAGGGGACTCACTGGCTACCGACGTTACTGGTTGTGTGATGACTCACAATTTTGGACAATTTAAATCGATAATAAACCACATGTGTCTAACTCAAACGGTCCAAAAGACAGATAATCAATGGGGTAATAAAGAAAATAAGAAAAAGAAGAAGAACAATACATAGAATTTCGCAGCGGAATGACAAAATACAATAATAATATAAATGGCTCATGAAGCTGTTTAACAATATACAATAAATTCACTTTATAATATCATCAGAGTTATACATTTAACAGATATAATAAAGAATCACGATAGAATAGTATTAATTAATACGATCTTCAAAACACTAAAATACTTAGGGTGACCCGAGCGTAAAAGAAAATAATACACTCGAGTCAGAACTAAAATTCTTATGCAAATTAAATCAAAATCAAAGAAATTTAGAATATAGATAACTATATTTTTTAAGTTTCAAATTTTCAGAAAAGTTATTATTTTCATATTCAACATACAACAAATTTCACAATAAATTCATTCTAATAACTTACAAATTTAAAAAAAAATTCAAATTTAATTTAGAGTTTAAAATATTTGATTTATGAAAATTTTCCAAACTTTCAAAATTCAATTTATGAAAACATCCCAGGGTTTCAAAATTTAAATTTAAAAACTTCCAAATAAGGTAACGACGGTTTATTTCTCAAAAATCATTTTTATGGTTCAAACAGTAAATCTAAACATACTAATTTTTTCACATGTCAATATAAGAAATCCAAGGGTTTTGTATCCTTATTCAGTGTTCAAATAATCAATAAGAAAATTTAAATGATTACAATAAACTATAGGGTGATAAGAGGGATATATCAAAATAAATGAACAAACACACATTCAATCACAATAACATCCATCACAACATACAATCGACATTCAAATCAACCAATTCAACTAATCAACTAATTAAATATGTCACAATAATTATTAGTTATCACATATTGGTGTTTAATTATCAAGGGTATTTAAATTAAATGTCAATTAAAATTCCAACTAACAATCAATAATTTTATCACTATATGACTTGGTTTAACTTGCAATAAAATTTAGTATTTCATGAGTGAGTTTAACTCTCACCTTTAGGCTTTCCATTTTCTAGTCAGATTTGGATTTGCTACTACTTTCTCCTTTTGTTTTGTTTCCTTGCTATCTTAACCGAAAGTTCTGAAAGAGACAGAGAAGTTTGTATAGATCTGGATTTGAAGAAAAAGAATTGGAAAGAAGAAGAAGGCTTGAAAAAGAAGAAGAAAATTTAAAGAAGAAGAAGAATTGAAAAAAGAAAACGAAGCTTTGAAAAAGAACAAGAAAATTTGAAGAATAAGAATAAAAAAAGGAAGGAGGAAGGTGAAGAGAGAGAAAAATTAGATGGAAGTTTTGATTGGAAAAATGAAGCTAAAAATAAAAATAAACCTTCCGTTTTTAAATATGATGCTTCATGAGAATAAATTGTTAATGAAAGGAAGCTACAAGAACTAAAAATGCATAAACAAAATAAACTTTAAAAATGAAGAATAGTAAATGCTAATGAGGTGGCATGAATATTAATTTGGATGTTCACAATAAAAATGGAAAAAAGAAAAAAAAACTTCAGGTAAAGCACTTGGAAAGGAGCAAACGAACAAATGAGAAACAAATGAAAAGAATGCGACAATTTTTTATTAGAAATAAATCAAATGAGGCTACTATTAATAATTAAGAAATGAATGAGTAGTCTAACAATGAAATAGATGCTCAAGTGGAACTTACATGGAGAACTTGAAAACGAAAAGGAAGAGAATGTGGATGTGATAATAAATATAAAGCAAATGAAGGGACCACTTATATACTATAAACAAACTTTTGGGGTCCAAATTCCAAAACTTACTTCAATTAATTCATTTCAATAAATCCAAATATACACATATTTATATCATTTAATTCTTTATTAAAACATTCATTTTATGTTAATATATGTGCATCCTCCATTAACATTAACGCAATCAATCAATTAACAATCAATCAATAAATTAATCAACCAATCAATCTATATATTTATTTATGTTACTCAAACCGATTTTATTAATTTATGAATATATATCTATCTTTGCACTATAATAATGATTTACTTTTTTAATTACTGTAACGGTCACATTAATGCAACCAATTTACAAGTTTTAACTATATATAAAATGGAAAAATAAATATATGTGAACACGTGCAATTAATGTACAATTTTTAATACAAGGTAATTTCTAATTTATTCAACAACATTTATACAACCATGAATCCCCTGATATATTTTAAAATTTGAATACTAATAAATCTATTTATATATATTATTCCAAAATTCAATTTTTCTTTTTATAAAATCATACTTATTCAAAATGAAAATTTTATTTTGTACGTCTCAAAACATGCATTTATTTTAATTAAAATGTTCATTCCATTTTGACACAAAAATGCAAGTTCCTGTATTAACTCATTCATTACAATTTCATTCCTGTTTCCTTTTGATTGAAATATTTCAATTAATCTAATTCCAATTCATTTCATTACTAATTTCAAACGAATTCTAATTATAAAACATTGTTTTCCTTTCATTTACTAATTCAAACATGTTTTATAACATTTTGTATACAACAAAATTTATACACTATTTACAAAGCAAATGTTTTATCTTATTGTAAATCAACTTCTCCAAGATATATTTCAAATAATGACTTATGTCATTCTTTCATTAAAACATTCACTCAATTCTTTATTTAAATTCAACATTTTTTATTCCGATTAGAGATAAACATTCAATTTATTCTTTTCAAGTCAAAGCTTAAACTTCATTAAAATGTTCATTTTAATTTAATTTAAAATGTAAGTTCTTATGTGGAACTTATTAATTACAATGCACTTGTCTTTTCTTTTCAATTATTGGATTCCAACAACTCTTATTGCAGTTTATATTCAACATTAGATTTCAAACCAATTCTCATTATACCACAACTGTTTTCTGTTCATCTCATATATTCCAACATTTATTTCTTAAATTATTCCATTCTAATATTAACATCTATTATTTAAATCAATGGAACTTACAATTAAATAATTAAATAAATCGTATTCAAATCAATATCTTTAAATTATATTCTAATATGCATTACAATCTTCTACCTCATTAAATTAGTTGATTTAGCATTTATTTAAGATCATGTTTTATATTCTAACAAATTTTACATTAATAAATCATAAAATCTTTATTTCTAACTATTTTGAACAATAATTATATTAAATTTAATATTTCTAAATGGTTGAAAATACGGGTCGTTACAATCTCCCCCACTCAAAACTTTTCGTTCTCGAAAAGGAACAAAAAAGAATTAAGAGATATGATATATTTTATTCAAAATAGTCAATTTATAAACAATTTAACTTACATATTTAAGTTTAATAAAATTTGAAAATAATTCAACTTCCATAAAATTTTCTAAGTCCGAAATTTACGAAAAATTTCGGTAGCATCTCCTTTGCGCGAATAGGTCCAGAAAAATAACAATACCAATAATTACATTGTATATATCCTATTACAATAAAAAAGCATCCCAAACTATGGAAAAACAATAAAATATTGCTACAAAACCCGTAATCCGAAAACGTACCTATTCGTCGGGCAAACAAAACTCTATTTATGAAACCAAAAGTAACAGCTATTGCTTCCATAAACCTATATCTTACTTACAAATTCAAGAGAATTAAACATGATAAAAGGATAATATACTAACTATTCTATCATTAATACCAGTAACACACAATACAACAATCATATGCAACAAAGCAATGTAACACAACTAATAAGTATGATGCACTTCTACATGCAATTCTAATGGAATGTAACAGCTACATGCAACCAAAATAGTATAGCAATCAGAAGCAACAATCATAGCACAACATTTTTGTGACGACCCACCTTTTTGAACAGTTCAAGTCGACAATAAACCACATGTCCAACTCAAACCATCTAAAAAATAGATTATCAATGGGTTTAATTTAAGAATGTAAGAAAGGAAGGAGAACGATACACAGAATCTCGCAGCAGAACGACAAAATATAATAATTATATAAATAGCTCATGAAGTTGTTTAACAAATATACATTTGATTTCCCTTATTAACATCAATCAGAATTATACAATATTATTAGAGTGACATAATTTATATAGACAGGATAAAATAGTGCAGCGCAATACATATAGTAAATATGATATACAATCTTCGTCTTCGTCCTCCAGAATAACTGTCTTTGATGCACTGTAAAACTCGGTCTGACCCGAGCGTAATGAAAAAAAACACTCGAGTCAGCACTATATATATTCTCATGTAAGTAATTCAATCGGGAGTAAATGCGAACACATCATTATAATTAATAAATTAATAATATTAGAATGAGGATTTATTCTGTTAAATAAACGTCATGATAAAGCATAACAGTTTAACTATGTAAACGGTAATTAAGTTCAATCAATAATTTATCATTATTTTATACTTCATAAATGTATCCAACAATTTTACTAATGTGTTCTATTCGTTAACACGAACCTTAATGTTGAAGACCGCGGGTTAAATGGTGTCTGTAGGGGTGTGAAAAACCTTTTTAAAGCTAACTAATTTAAATAACATAATCAAACTAACTAAAATAATTAATAAAACTACTCAACTAATAATCTCACCCGTATACTTTTTTTTCCAACGGCCGAAGACCCGCAAGCATGCTCAACCCGTACCCAAAATGCATGGCCATCAGGCCAAATACACCTTTAATTCTAAGGAAACGCTGTTCTTATATGAATTTTATTCTGCTATTAAACTCGGTATGGTTCCTTCATTTCTTTCTACTTTGAAATTTTTTTTCATAACATTTAGATTTTAGACAGCATGTTTCCTAAATATATAAAAAATATGTATAATCAACAAAAGTTGGCAGCCTATCTTTGAAATAAATTATTTTTTTTAGTTTTGGAACTTTTTAGGCTTTGTGCTTAAGCGTGCACTTTTTTGTACGAAACTGCAAGTGTTGCAATTTGTAAAATGCTAAACTCTGTCATGCCTAGTGAAAGCTCAATGTTTTGAAAAATAACGTATTCATGTTAAACATCATATATTTGTGTCTCGTCAAAAATTTATTTCTAAATGCTACCTGTATTAACGACATGCAATGGGAGGTAGTGCCACAACTTGCAATTTTTTTGGTATTAACGGAAAATTAATATGTTGAGTAATCCTAGTTACATTATGTTTGAATGTAATAGCCTGTAATAAGTTATCTTGATGTTTTCTTTCAGCCTGATTTGCAATACGTTAATGGTTTAAAAGTTTTAACTACTTTATATAAATTGGTTGTTTAATTTAAACCAATTAAATTAACTTAAATTAAAACTATACCAAAATCCAAGCTTTCAATCCCACATTCACGGCCTACCTGAGTGCATGCAAACATGGAAATACCCTCCTCCCTATGCAATTGAACGTATTAACGTGGAGAAAAAATGTATTTTACTTTATATTGAATAGTAACAACATTCATTCCTTCTTTTGTTTCCAAATGTATCCCCTTGTATTTCCATGTACTCCTGCACTCATGTTTCCACTATAACATGCTTTCATGCATGAAAATGTTTTCGTGCAACATCACTTGCAACAAGCTACTGCACCTCTCCTTCTTTTCTTATTTGCTGTTTGTTCTTTTAATTCCATTATTAATTTTGGTATCAGAGCTGAGAAGATTTCTTGGCCCAATGAATTATAATAAATTCAATTATTTAAATTTAGAAATTAATAATCCAATAAAAAGAATTATTACATTAGACAAACAAAAACACATATGTTATATCAGAGAAACAGATTACAAACATAAACTGCACTCAGAAATAGAACATATGAATTCACTCACAGACTTAATCATAGAACTAAGTGAAAACTTAAATCTCTATAATGAAAAACATTATAACTTGATGCAACTTGTATTAGAAGGCATAATTGAGAAGAACAAGTTACTAAAACAAATCTCAAACAACCAAGAGTATTTAAAATTAAACTTATACAAAATAGACAACATAGAAATAACTTTGAAAAAACTAACTGACAAATTCAAAGTCATAAAATTAAAAGAATTTCCAAATAAAAACGATATAGTAAACTTAAAAAATTTAATAGAAGAAAACAAACCCAAAGATATAGAAGCACATTCCAGAAAATTAATAATGGAATTAAAAGAACAAACAGAAAAAGATAAAAATCAATTTGAAAAACAAATACAACAAATTGAGAAAATGTTAGATGAAATAAAAAATTTAATACTAAGCTAATGAGTTTTGAAAACAAATACTACCAGGAAGCAATTAAATACGTAGAATCCAATTACAGATTCAGTGACCCTAGCATAAATGTTGGATATAACAAAGATGAATTTCCGGGAAAAAGTTATAGGATACAAATATTACAGAATAATGTGATAATAGCAATGCTAACCCAATTACAAAATAAGATAGAAAGCATCCAGAAACAAATGTTTGATATAGACAAAAATGGTAAAGAACAGGAATTTGAAATAAACAAACTCACAGAAAGCTTACAAAAAATGAATTTAGGACCTAATGATCCTACAACACATATAACAAGTAAAAAGACTAAAATCAATTTTCTAATGTATAAGAAACTTGATCAAATATGAACAATAGAAGATTGTCTTTTACAGGTCCATCTAGAACCTTAACAGATAGACCTACAGAATCAAACAGCTTATCATCCATGGGATGGATTGATAATATATTAAGAAGATCCAATAATACACAAAATCAGTTAGAAGAAATAATAAATTTAGAAAGGGATATAGAAATATTTTCAAATAACCAATTAGATTCTCTAAATCCTAGAGAAATATATAGAACATGCCTATTTACAACGGTAACAGGATTGTATAGACACCATAGGGAAGAAATACTTTCTATTCCAGATGGAAGTCAACAGGTACTAAGTTTAATGTCACAAGAAGCTATAAAACAATTAAAAATCCAGAAATACAAACTAATGCATCTAGGACTTATAGTCATAGGCATAAGAGGATTAGTTAGACAAAAAATTGGAACTAAATTATTATTACTACTTATAGACGATAGACACCAAGATATGGATAAAGCCATATTTGGAATGATGGAAGTAGACATGAACAATAACATAGGTATTGTTTATATAGCTCCAAATTTTACAATGACATTAAATGATTTTTACAAACACATAAAAATTATAATACAAACAAAGGGATTTGAAAATTTCATAGGAAAAAATATTCTTCTAGACATTACATTCTTAGGAAAGTGTATGTCCAAATATACTCCAAAAATAAAAATAAAGTTAGACAAAGTCATAGAAGCCTTAAATTCAACAGGCATAAGTTTCATAAAACCAATGGAAATAGATTCTTCTATTCTTGCTGGTCATGAATGGAATATAGAAAATCCGAATAATACAACAGCAACATTAAAACCAAACAATGCTGTAACATATAATAACCTAAATAAATCTATGTCCATAAGGTTTAGAGATTATGGACCTTCAAACCAACAAGAAATAGAAACAGATGAAGAAGCTGATGAATTAAACAAAAGAATTAATGGATAAAATTATATATCCAAAGGAACTTGGAATGGTTCTTGAACCATCTGAAATATATGAACTAGAACAAACTCTAAGGTCAACAAACCAAATAAATGAAAATACTTTTGTTTATATTGATGACGAAAACAATGTAAGAACAAGGGAAGTATATAATCTAGACGACTTCTTGGAGGATTCCCAAAAGGCAGATAATGCAATACAACAAAGTATACTAAATGATATAATATCAGAATTCACAGAACACATAGACTTAGCTGACCATGAGGAAAGTGGGAGCTCAGGGATTTCATATCCTAATAAAAACCAAGAAACAATGCCTTACACATTAGGACAACCCCCTAGACAACCAGTTGAACCATATACAAATGAAAATAAAAACCTAAGAACAATAGGTAAAAGGTTACCTAATGAAACAACTTTTTTTAAAGACAATGCAGTAATACTAAATGTCACAGAATGCCATCCCCAGTTACTAGATACATATCTAGAACAATGGACTGCTGCTATAGCAAGAGATTATGCAGCAATGCATACAAACATAAATTCTGGTGAAGAAATGATCAGAATTGCTGAAAACTACTTAGGAGATATAGCCAAAGCCATATGGGAAGCCTATAAACAAAGTTTTCCTGAAGAAATAAACAATCTAATAATACAAGGAAGTAATATTTACAACTTCGCTTACACCATGCACAGAATAATAACAGGAAGAGACGTAAATACAGGAGTAACCATAAGGCAACAAGAAGCCATGAGAGATTTAGAACAAATCCAATTGTTAGATTGGAAATACATAATAAAATTCTTAAAAGAATTCTTACAGTACGCAACTATTTCAGGGAATTATTACAGTGCTGAAATAGGAAATAGACTCTTTTCCAAACTACCAGGTGATTAGGAAAAGAAATACATAAATCTTGGATAGAACATTACCAAAATAATACTGCAAATATCCCTAAAGGATATGATAATATTGGAATAAGAATAACACATATTATTTCTGAACTAAAAAAGAAATGTACCTATATACAAATACAAAGAGAATTAAAACAAAAAAATTACGGATTTTGTGGACAAATATATACTCCACAGCAATATGGATCAAGAAATTACAACATAGATAGAAAACCTAAGTTTAAAAAGAGGTATACAAAAAAATATTATTTAAGAAAATCAAATGCCAAAAAACCTTATCTTAACAAAGAAAGACATGTTAGAAAATATAATCCAAGAAAAACATACACAAATACAATCACATGTTTTGCTTGTAATGAAAAAGGACATTTATCTTCCTCATGTCCAAAAAGACATAACTTATTTACTAGAGAATCTAACCTTATAGATTCAGTCAAAGAATATTTGATTGAAATTGCTTCTGATGTTTCAGAAACTTCTACAATATATTCTATAATATCCTTAGAAGGATTACAGGAACAAGAACAAATACAAACATCAAATTACACCTTAATTGATGAATTAACAGATTTTCAAGAAAATATACCACATGAATACTTACTAAATATTGTAAACAAAGAATTATGCGAACATAATTTCAAACATAAAATGGGAACAGATACCACGAAATGTGAGTTCTGTCCTTGGTACCCTGCTTTTGATAAAAGATTTAAAAGTGTAGAATGCACAATGGAAATATGCCATATATGTGCAAAGAACAAATTCGATATAGATTTACCCAGAGAAAATAAACCTGTTTACACAGATAAAAATAAGATAAATGAAGATAGAATTAAGATACTTGAAGAAAGAACAAATATTATTGAACTGGAACTAGAAGAAATAAGAGAAAAAATTATAACCTTAGAAAAAAAGAAAGAGGTTACTCATGATGTATCAACATCATATGAAAATAATAACAATTTAAATAACATTGACAAACCAATACAAATTCCACTAATATGTAATTCAGGAAACCTAAAAGAATTACGTATCCCAACAAAGTTAAATATAAAAGGATTAGAAATTCAGATATTAGCATTTATAGATACTGGAGCCACCAGTTCAACCATTTGTTCTAGTCTCATACCTTACAAACATGTAACAAAGGCAAACAGGCCAAAACAAAGTATCCAATTTGATGGAACTACTAATATTATTACAAATGTTGTAAAAAATATAAACATAAGTTTTACCAATACGTGTGGCGAATGGTCTCCTTATTACAACATAAAACAATTATGGGTTTTAGAATTAAACCTTGAAGGAATAAAACTAATCCTAGGATTAGATTTCTTATTAAATGATAACGGGAGTTTTGCATTTAACAAAGATTATATACAAATTTCAAAAAAGACCACACTAACCCCAATTCTATCAGAATATGCTCTTGAGAAGCGTGGTGGAAAAACAGAACATAAAAGCGACAGTAAAAGAGAAAACGAAAAATGTAATTGCCCCATACCAGGACAATGCAAAAACTACGAAAATATACACACAATTACAGAAAAGGAAAATGAAGAATTTATACAAGAGAATTCTAAAAATTATGAATATAAAAGAAAGGGATTTATTAAAGATGTCCAACTTATAAATCCAAGGGACATAAGTAGATTGTTATTAACAATAGATGACATAGACCAACTAATCTCTAAACTAGGAAAAATAGAAATTATAGGAGAAAAACCATTAAAATACTGGAACAGAGACTCTATACAATGCAAATTAGATATAATTAACCCTGATTTAACTATAAAAACAGGATCCCCAAAATTTGATACTTGGATCATGGAAGAATTCAAGATTCATATAAAAATTTTGACAAACCTAAATATTATTAGAAAGATAGATTCAAGACATAGGACAGCAGCATTTATTGTCCAAAAGGAATCTGAAAGAAAACGTGGCCAATCTAGAATGGTCATGAACTACACTAGATTAAATGACAATACTCATGAAGATGGATATTGCATTCCTAATAAAGATGTATTAATAAATAAAATACAAGGATCAAATTGGTTCTCCAAATTTGATTTAAAATCAGGATTCTGGCAAGTAAAAATGCATCCTGAATCTATACCTTGGACTGCATTTACATGCAGTGAAGGACATTATGAATGGTTAGTAATGCCATTTGGCTTAAAAAATGCACCATAAATATTCCAAAGAAAAATGGATAATGTTTTCCAAAATTGCAACAAATACACTTGTGTATACATAGATGATATTCTTGTATTTTCTAAAACTAAGCAAGAACATATATCACATTTGTATACTGTATTAAAACTTATAGAAGCACACGGATTAATTGTATCAAAGAAAAAGATAGAACTATTGAAAAACAATATAGAATTTTTAGGAGCCAAAATAGGTAAAGGAATTATAGAATTACAGCCACATATAGCTAGAAAAATTTTAGAGTTTCCAGACAAATTAGAAAGTTTGAAACAATTACAAGCCTTTTTAGGACTTGTAAATTATGCAAGACCTTATATAAAAAATCTTTCAAAATACACTGGACCTCTTTATAACAAGGCAAGTCCAAAGGGCAACAGAGAATTTAACATAGAAGATATAAAACAAATCCAAGAAATAAAGAAATTGGCCCAAAACTTAAAACCTTTAAGTTTACCTTTACAGACAGAATATTTAATAATTGAAACAGATGGATCTTCCTTAGGATGGGGAGGAATATTATTAAGTAAAGATAACAAATATGAAAGTAAATCTACAGAAAAAATATGTAGATATACCTCAGGAACATACAAGGAAAAAGGATATATGACATCTTTAGATTATGAGATACTAGCCATAATATACGTTTTAGAAGCTTTTAAATTATTTATAATTTCCCAAAAAGAAATAACAATTAGAACAGATTGTGAATCAATTGTGAAATATACAGATAATAAAAAAGAAAAAGGAACCATAAATAACAGATGGTTAAAATTTAAACATGCCATATCGAATTGCGGAACTAACATTAATTGGGAACACATAAAGGGAAAAAATAACTTCTTACCAGACCAATTGTCAAGATTACTAAAATAATATCATATATGTCCATCACTAACATTTATCTTGCAGAAATGGAAGAATTAAACCCATCCAAGCATTTGAAGATATATACTACAAACAAATTCCAGACAAAGACGAAAGTCACTGAAGACCAACAAATGATTCTAGACAATATCTGGAATATGAAGACTCCTCAAGAGTCAAATAAACAAAAATTGAGTGTTTTATACACTCTAGTACAAATGTTCACAAATGAGAAGAGAACAAAATATCTCTACTATGGCCTGTTTACTGGCCCCGATGCTGGTATTTATACCACATGGGAACAAATGATCATTAAAATAAAATATCTTGAACAAAATCCCAGATATGGGAAACCACTATACAAAGGCTTCAACACTTTTGAAGCAGCTACAAATGAGTTACAAAAGATCTTCGGAAAAGATTATATAATTTTTGAAGACATACAAAGTCTACAACAAATTTTTTGGGAAAACAAATCAAAGAAAAAAGCACTGAAACTTCTTCCTCTACAAATTTCAGACCACAAACTTCTTTTGCTACTATAACCAAAGCCAATCCCACAAAAATGACAAATCTTGGCAATCCCAAAAATGTCTACCAAAACACACCTCCGCCAAATGTAAACCAAAAACCTATAACTCTGCCTAACTTTCCAGAACAAATGACAAGGGAGTTGCACTTTGTACAACACCCCGCTGAACTTTCTCCACAAGATTTCAATAAAATATGTGAATTCTTCTCACATATCTCCAAAACAAAAAATGAAGGACTACAAATAAAATGGGATATCATGAGAAATACAAATATCCCTTGTACAAAAAGATTTCCCTCTTGTCCACAAATAACCCATGACTGCTCATGCACGATATCCTGTGCAGTCCCACAAATCACCCTCAATCTCACAAAATATAAATACCTAACCCAAGGAAACTTCATATTTGACCCAAATATGTTATTAAATTATGGGCTTATTAAAAGAATCTATTTTGAGAATGGATTCAAGAAGATCTTCCAGAACCTTTTGGAAGTATAATAGAACAACTAACAAATATACTAGCAACTGACATTTATATGGACTTCACGTCCACACCTCCACATTTTGGAAAAAATATTTTCGAACCCACAAAACACACTGTCCACATCAGGGCAAAATTCCTAGATCCAGATTATGAAGAATGGATAGAGGAAAATAATCCAGAAAAAATGGATTATATAAAAATCAAAGAACAGACTTATGAAAGGTACAGAGCCCTCAAAATAGTGGAAGAAGACGATTGGAACAACAAAGGCTCTTACTTATATGCTGAGACCCCACAACAAAAATATTCGTCACAAAAGCCTTGAGGGATCAAGGGATAAATTACATAAATTTTGATATATTTCATCCAAAGCCCTCAATGATAAAAAACTACAAAAGAGAAAAACAAAGAAAAAGGAACAACGAAGACAAAGAAGACGTAGAATCAACCAATATGTCCACCGACGAAAACTGATTTGACAAAAGGAACCACAAAGTATCCTACTTTTCTCAGTGGGAATCCCCTTTAAAGGAAGGATGTGACTTTAGTGCCCACTATCCTGAATAAAACAAATGTAAAGATATGAGTATTATTTTTCTTTCTTTGAGTGGAAGGCATCTTTTATTTTTCTTGACAGCTGTATGTATCTTTTTTATGTTTGCTCCATCTATATAAGGAGCCTGCCTTGTATGTAAATATCATCGAATCACTAGTATTGTATCATATCGTGAAAATAATATAAGCTTTGTGTTAATGGCTGCCTTCTCCAAAATCTCTTCTTCTTCTCCAAAGTTTATGAGTAACTAAACATTAAGTCAGAGCTAAGGAAAGAAAGGATACAAGACTGCTTCAGCTATGTAAGTTCTTTTGTTTTACCATAACTTTTTTCGTTAATATTATGATCACTATGTTAAAATGACTATGATCTTTATAAACAATTGACACCAGTTGCTATAAGCTTAATAAGTATTTCCAACAGACGTAAATCCGTTAGTCGAAAGAAGTACCGTGTGAGGGAAAAGAGTAGACGCTTAGGATGACAAGGTGAGGAAAAATTATTTAAGATATAGGTTTCTGGTAAAGGTTTTAAAAGGTTTCATGGATATTTTTGACAAACCTGAAAATAATATTAATGATAAATCAGTATGGCAACATAAGAAATACATAATGCTCATAAGCAGAATTGTATCTTAGTATTTCCAAAAGCTTTGACTACTTTCTCTAACTTAAACAACCAATCTTTCATAAAAAGGAGAAACAATTAAAATGGAAAAATTACAGCAATATTTAGAAAATAAATTTATGATGAATATAATAAACATTATGAAAAACAATACAGACCTTACAGAAAACCAAAAACACCAAATAATAAGTATTTTCAAACAAAAATATTCACACGAGTTGATCAGTATTTATGACTGTGAAACAAGTTTAACTGAAATATATAATAACTTTAATATCTGGAGAGAACCTGGAAACATAGTACTAACACCCAGATTTGTTAAAGAATTTTATAGAGAATGGCAAAATTACTTAGAAACAAAAAATAAAGCAGATTACAACATAACAGAAAATAATAATTGGGAAAATTAAAAATGAACGATCTTCCAAAAATTGAGAATATAGAATCCCTACAGAACTATTTAGAACAAAAATTTATGACTAAACTCATGATTGTTCTAAAGCAAACAGAACTAAACGAAGATCAGCAATATAATATTGCAAAGATATTTAGACATAACTATACAGAAAAACTCATCAACCTTGATGATGAACCTAAGATAAACAAAAGGAACGTAATAAATAATCTTAGAAACACCTATTTCGTCTTTAATACGAAAAATCCAAAAATGAAGATTACCAACAGAATGTTAGATCTTTTTGTTAAAGAACATTATGAACAGATTAGACAAGAAATACTTGAAGAAAACAGGGAATGGTTAAATAGATCCCTAGACTTAACAACTTACATAGATATAGATTATTGGTATGAAGATGAGTAATATAATGAGTTTTATTAAAGTGGGATACTACAAGGACTTGAACAAAAAATTAGAAGACTCTGAATTAAGAATGAAAAGGTTCCTAATTCCTAGTTCAAATACTCCTACTTGCTTCACCCTTGGGTATTATACTTTCAAGCTGCCAGCAAGGTAGTTAAAATATGAAGAAACACGTACAAGAATACTACATATTACACGAAATAATAAACCACACTGTAATATTTATAGCATGTTATGCTCTGGGATATTACATACAAATTTTTACAAAACATTTAGTTGAAATGTGGTTTACCACAATATAAAAAATCAGCATATATCTAAACGCTGTCTTTTCTTGCTCACCTCCCTCTTCGAATAATACAACAGCAACATTAAAACCAAACAATGCTGTAACATATAATAACCTAAATAAATCTATGTCCATAAGGTTTAGAGATTATGGACCTTCAAACCAACAAGAAATAGAAACAGATGAAGAAGCTGATGAATTAAACAAAAGAATTAATGGATAAAATTATATATCCAAAGGAACTTGGAATGGTTCTTGAACCATCTGAAATATATGAACTAGAACAAACTCTAAGGTCAACAAACCAAATAAATGAAAATACTTTTGTTTATATTGATGACGAAAACAATGTAAGAACAAGGGAAGTATATAATCTAGACGACTTCTTGGAGGATTCCCAAAAGGCAGATAATGCAATACAACAAAGTATACTAAATGATATAATATCAGAATTCACAGAACACATAGACTTAGCTGACCATGAGGAAAGTGGGAGCTCAGGGATTTCATATCCTAATAAAAACCAAGAAACAATTCCTTACACATTAGGACAACCCCCTAGACAACCAGTTGAACCATATACAAATGAAAATAAAAACCTAAGAACAATAGGTAAAAGGTTACCTAATGAAACAACTTTTTTTAAAGACAATGCAGTAATACTAAATGTCACAGAATGCCATCCCCAGTTACTAGATACATATCTAGAACAATGGACTGCTGCTATAGCAAGAGATTATGCAGCAAGGCATACAAACATAAATTCTGGTGAAGAAATGATCAGAATTGCTGAAAACTACTTAGGAGATATAGCCAAAGCCATATGGGAAGCCTATAAGCAAAGTTTTCCTGAAGAAATAAACAATCTAATAATACAAGGAAGTAATATTTACAACTTCGCTTACACCATGCACAGAATAATAACAGAAAGAGACGTAAATACAGGAGTAACCATAAGGCAACAAGAAGCCATGAGAGATTTAGAACAAATCCAATTGTTAGATTGGAAATACATAATAAAATTCTTAAAAGAATTCTTACATTACGCAACTATTTCAGGGAATTATTACAGTGCTGAAATAGGAAATAGACTCTTTTCCAAACTACCAGGTGATTTAGGAAAAGAAATACATAAATCTTGGATAGAACATTACCAAAATAATACTGCAAATATCCCTAAAGGATATGATAATATTGGAATAAGAATAACACATATTATTTCTGAACTAAAAAAGAAATGTACCTATATACAAATACAAAGAGAATTAAAACAAAAAAATTACGGATTTTGTGGACAAATATATACTCCACAGCAATATGGATCAAGAAATTACAACATAGATAGAAAACCTAAGTTTAAAAAGAGGTATACAAAAAAATATTATTTAAGAAAATCAAATGCCAAAAAACCTTATCTTAACAAAGAAAGACATGTTAGAAAATATAATCCAAGAAAAACATACACAAATACAATCACATGTTTTGCTTGTAATGAAAAAGGACATTTATCTTCCTCATGTCCAAAAAGACATAACTTATTTACTAGAGAATCTAACCTTATAGATTCAGTCAAAGAAGATTTGATTAAAATTGCTTCTGATGTTTCAGAAACTTCTACAATATATTCTATAATATCCTTAGAAGGATTACAGGAACAAGAACAAATACAAACATCAAATTACACCTTAATTGATGAATTAACAGATTTTCAAGAAAATATACCACATGAATACTTACTAAATATTGTAAACAAAGAATTATGCGAACATAATGTCAAACATAAAATGGGAACAGATACCACGAAATGTGAGTTCTGTCCTTGGTACCCTGCTTTTGATAAAAGATTTAAATGTATAGAATGCACAATGGAAATATGCCATATATGTGCAAAGAACAAATTCGATGTAGATTTACCCAGAGAAAATAAACCTGTTTACACAGATAAAAATAAGATAAATGAAGATAGAATTAAGATACTTGAAGAAAGAACAAATAATATTGAACTGGAACTAGAAGAAATAAGAGAAAAAATTATAACCTTAGAAAAAAAGAAAGAGGTTACTCATGATGTATCAACATCATATGAAAATAATAACAATTTAAATAACATTGACAAACCAATACAAATTCCACTAATATGTAATTCAGGAAACCTAAAAGAATTACGTATCCCAACAAAGTTAAATATAAAAGGATTAGAAATTCAGATATTAGCATTTATAGATACTGGAGCCACCAGTTCAACCATTTGTTCTAGTCTCATACCTTACAAACATGTAACAAAGGCAGACAGGCCAAAACAAAGTATCCAATTTGATGGAACTACTAATATTATTACAAATGTTGTAAAAAATATAAACATAAGTTTTACCAATACGTGTGGCGAATGGTCTCCTTATTACAACATAAAACAATTATGGGTTTTAGAATTAAACCTTGAAGGAATAAAACTAATCCTAGGATTAGATTTCTTATTAAATGATAACGGGAGTTTTGCATTTAACAAAGATTATATACAAATTTCAAAAAAGACCACACTAACCCCAATTCTATCAGAATATGCTCTTGAGAAGCGTGGTGGAAAAACAGAACATAAAAGCGACAGTAAAAGAGAAAACGAAAAATGTAATTGCCCCATACCAGGACAATGCAAAAACTACGAAAATATACACACAATTACAGAAAAGGGAAATGAAGAATTTATACAAGAGAATTCTAAAAATTATGAATGTAAAAGAAAGGGATTTATTAAAGATGTCCAACTTATAAATCCAAGGGACATAAGTAGATTGTTATTAACAATAGATGACATAGACCAACTAATCTCTAAACTAGAAAAAATAGAAATTATAGGAGAAAAACCATTAAAATACTAGAACAGAGACTCTATACAATGCAAATTAGATATAATTAACCCTGATTTAACTATAAAAACAGGATCCCCAAAATATGATACTTGGATCATGGAAGAATTCAAGATGCATATAAAAATTTTGACAAACCTAAATATTATTAGAAAGACAGATTCAAGACATAGGACAGCAGCATTTATTGTCCAAAAGGAATCTGAAAGAAAACGTGACCAATCTAGAATGGTCATGAACTACACTAGATTAAATGACAATACTCATGAAGATGGATATTGCATTCCTAATAAAGATGTATTAATAAATAAAATACAAGGATCAAATTGGTTCTTCAAATTTGATTTAAAATCAGGATTCTGGCAAGTAAAAATGCATCCTGAATCTATACCTTGGACTGCATTTACATGCAGTGAAGGACATTATGAATGGTTAGTAATGCCATTTGGCTTAAAAAATTCACCACAAATATTCCAAAGAAAAATGGATAATGTTTTCCAAAATTGCAACAAATACACTTGTGTATACATAGATGATATTCTTGTATTTTCTAAAACTAAGCAAGAACATATATCACATTTGTATACTGTATTAAAACTTATAGAAGCACACGGATTAATTGTATCAAAGAAAAAGATAGAACTATTGAAAAACAATATAGAATTTTTAGGAGCCAAAATAGGTAAAGGAATTATAGAATTACAGCCACATATAGCTAGAAAAATTTTAGAGTTTCCAGACAAATTAGAAAGTTTGAAACAATTACAAGCCTTTTTAGGACTTGTAAATTATGCAAGACCTTATATAAAAAATCTTTCAAAATACACTGGACCTCTTTATAACAAGGCAAGTCCAAAGGGCAACAGAGAATTTAACATAGAAGCTATAAAACAAATCCAAGAAATAAAGAAATTGGCCCAAAACTTAAAACCTTTAAGTTTACCTTTACAGACATAATATTTAATAATTGAAACAGATGGATCTTCCTTAGGATGGGGAGGAATATTATTAAGTAAAGATAACAAATATGAAAGTAAATCTACAGAAAAAATATGTAGATATACCTCAGGAACATACAAGGAAAAAGGATATATGACATCTTTAGATTATGAGATACTAGCCATAATATACGTTTTAGAAGCTTTTAAATTATTTATAATTTCCCAAAAAGAAATAACAATTAGAACAGATTGTGAATCAATTGTGAAATATACAGATAATAAAAAAGAAAAAGGAACCATAAATAACAGATGGTTAAAATTTAAACATGCCATATCGAATTGCGGAACTAACATTAATTGGGAACACATAAAGGGAAAAAATAACTTCTTACCAGACCAATTGTCAAGATTACTAAAATAATATCATATATGCCCATCACTAACATTTATCTTGCAGAAATGGAAGAATTAAACCCATCCAAGCATTTGAAGATATATACTACAAACAAATTCCAGACAAAGACGAAAGTCACTGAAGACCAACAAATGATTCTAGACAATATCTGGAATATGAAGACTCCTCAAGAGTCAAACAAACAAAAATTGAGTGTTTTATACACTCTAGTACAAATGTTCACAAATGAGAAGAGAACAAAATATCTCTACTATGGCCTGTTTACTGGCCCCGATGTTGGTATTTATACCACATGGGAACAAATGATCATTAAAATAAAATATCTTGAACAAAATCCCAGATATGGGAAACCACTATACAAAGGCTTCAACACTTTTGAAGCAGCTACAAATGAGTTACAAAAGGTCTTAGGAAAAGATTATATAATTTCTGAAGACATACAAAGTCTACAACAAATTTATTTGGGAAAACAAATCAAAGAAGAAAGCACTGAAACTTCTTCCTCTACAAATTTCAGACCACAAACTTCTTTTGCTACTATAACCAAAGCCAATCCCACAAAAATGACAAATCTTGGCAATCCCAAAAATGTCTACCAAAACACACCTCCGCCAAATGTAAACCAAAAACCTATAACTCTGCCTAACTTTCCAGAACAAATGACAAGGGAGTTGCACTTTGTACAACACCCCGCTGAACTTTCTCCACAAGATTTCAATAAAATATGTGAATTCTTCTCACATATCTCCAAAACAAAAAATGAAGGACTACAAATAAAATGGGATATCATGAGAAATACAAATATCCCTTGTACAAAAAGATTTCCCTCTTGTCCACAAATAACCCATGACTGCTCATGCACGATATCCTGTGCAGTCCCACAAATCACCCTCAATCTCACAAAATATAAATACCTAACCCAAGGAAACTTCATATTTGACCCAAATATGTTATTAAATTATGGGCTTATTAAAAGAATCTATTTTGATGAATGGATTCAAGAAGATCTTCCAGAACCTTTTGGAAGTATAATAGAACAACTAACAAATATACTAGCAACTGACATTTATATGGACTTCACGTCCACACCTCCACATTTTGGAAAAATATTTTCGAACCCACAAAACACACTGTCCACATCAGGGCAAAATTCCTAGATCCAGATTATGAAGAATGGATAGAGGAAAATAATCCAGAAAAAATGGATTATATAAAAATCAAAGAACAGACTTATGAAAGGTACAGAGCCCTCAAAATAGTGGAAGAAGACGATTGGAACAACAAAGGCTCTTACTTATATGCTGAGACCCCACAACAAAAATATTCGTCACAAAAGCCTTGAGGGATCAAGGGATAAATTACAGAAATTTTGATATATTTCATCCAAAGCCCTCAATGATAAAAAACTACAAAAGAGAAAAACAAAGAAAAAGGAACAACGAAGACAAAGAAGACGTAGAATCAACCAATATGTCCACCGACGAAAACTGATTTGACAAAAGGAACCACAAAGTATCCTACTTTTCTCAGTGGGAATCCCCTTTAAAGGAAGGATGTGACTTTAGTGCCCACTATCCTGAATAAAACAAATGTAAAGATATGAGTATTATTTTTCTTTCTTTGAGTGGAAGGCATCTTTTATTTTTCTTGACAGCTGTATGTATCTTTTTTATGTTTGCTCCATCTATATAAGGAGCCTGCCTTGTATGTAAATATCATCGAATCACTAGTATTGTATCATATCGTGAAAATAATATAAGCTTTGTGTTAATGGCTGCCTTCTCCAAAATCTCTTCTTCTTCTCCAAAGTTTATGAGTAACTAAACATTAAGTCAGAGCTAAGGAAAGAAAGGATACAAGACTGCTTCAGCTATGTAAGTTCTTTTGTTTTACCATAACTTTTTTCGTTAATATTATGATCACTATGTTAAAATGACTATGATCTTTTTAAACAATTGACACCAGTTGCTATAAGCTTAATAAGTATTTCCAACAGACGTAAATCCGTTAGTCGAAAGAAGTACCGTGTGAGGGAAAAGAGTAGACGCTTAGGATGACAAGGTGAGGAAAAATTATTTAAGATATAGGTTTCTGGTAAAGGTTTTAAAAGGTTTCATGGATATTTTTGACAAACCTGAAAATAATATTAATGATAAATCAGTATGGCAACATAAGAAATACATAATGCTCATAAGCAGAATTGTATCTTAGTATTTCCAAAAGCTTTGACTACTTTCTCTAACTTAAACAACCAATCTTTCATAAAAAGGAGAAACAATTAAAATGGAAAAATTACAGCAATATTTAGAAAATAAATTTATGATGAATATAATAAACATTATGAAAAACAATACAGACCTTACAGAAAACCAAAAACACCAAATAATAAGTATTTTCAAACAAAAATATTCACACGAGTTGATCAGTATTTATGACTGTGAAACAAGTTTAACTGAAATATATAATAACTTTAATATCTGGAAAGAACCTGGAAACATAGTACTAACACCCAGATTTGTTAAAGAATTTTATAGAGAATGGCAAAATTACTTAGAAACAAAAAATAAAGCAGATTACAACATAACAGAAAATAATAATTGGGAAAATTAAAAATGAACGATCTTCCAAAAATTGAGAATATAGAATCCCTACAGAACTATTTTGTAACGACCGCGATTTTATTACCGTAGTAATAAATATTTTAAAAACCTGAAACAACCGCGATTTGGAGTTACGGTCGGAGAAAATATTTTAAAATAGAAATTTTTTATTTAAAATTGGAAAAAAAAATTGCATAATTTGTTATAAAGTCAGTAAACAAAAGTTGTAATAGCCTGTTTGGAACGTGCTGTCACATTTTGGCAAAACAAGCACTTTACATTATTTTTCCTATATCTTTACATTGCTGACATTTTAGTAGTAAACCAAAGTTAGGAACCGATAGTGAACTAAGTGGGAAAACACATTTTCATTGCAATCACTTGTTCACAGCTACCCACATCATTTCTGCGTGTCCTTTATATTCACTTAAGCACGTTGCATTAAATGAAAAGTGTACTCAAAATGTTAGCCAGCCGTGTTGCCTTGACTGGTACTTTTATTTTTGAAAAAAAAAAGAAAATATCTGCAACCTTCTCGTTGCTCATTTTCAGCCAATCAAAGGATGCATTAATGGCCGATTCATTTTGTTCTCTGTTGGATCTGGGATATTTAGTAGCTTGAAGCCAATTTTGTGAGTAATAACTCACATCTATTTTAACTGATTCATTTATTTTTATCAGCTTCATTATATTATTTTACGTGCATAAATTTCTATTCGCATATCAGTACTTATATTTTTATTGCAGAATGACACGAATATTAGTATAAATTGCATCTCCTACAGTGTGTTGAGTGCATGTATATCGGTGGGTAAATAGTGTCTGCATAAAGTTTAAAGCAAAGATTGCATTTTGGTTCCATTCCCATGCGTGTAATGAAGAGTGAATGTAAGTGCAGGTGGTGTTTTGCTTCATATTTTCTACTATGATTGTGCATGCGTATGAATGTCCATATCTAGGTTCTACTAGTTAACAAACTTTATCAGTTGGGTTTTGCCTATTTTTCTAAATGAGTTGCATTACTATATAAGCATGTAATACCTAAAAGAATGGTTCACATCATCATTTTATTGTATACATGGGAATCTGTTATTGCGTAAGGCATATGGAGGTAGTGTCAGGTACATTCATGCATTGTATATTTCATTGGTTCAAGATTTGAGTGGTTGCATTGTTTCGAAAGTCATGCATCTTTTATAACAGGTGACATAAAGCAATGTTGGCCCATACGTGTACACTTCTTATTCTTTAATCACTAGTTGGATAGTGCATGCAATTGAATACATTGCATACGTATATTATGTTGGTTATCATTGCTGTTTAGGGGTTAAGCCGTGCTCCTTTTTATGCGTGTGTAACCTCCTTTCTTACGTACATAGGGGAGGGGGGTGTTGTGTAAAAATGGCATGGCCAAGTTGTTTTGTTTAAGCTTCATTGTGTGAGAGAACGTGTTTCATATTATATTTCAATGTTCAAGTGCATCTTTGAAAAATAGTTGTAGTTTGTCAAATCCTTTCTTCAGTTAAATTTCACTTTGGTACGCAACTAGAGATTGTAAGAACTGTAAATTATATGCCAGTTTATTTTAGATTTTGTTTAAAAGTTTATAATTTGCATTGAACCGGCCTTACGTTTTTAAAACGTATTTTGTAGCCGTTATTTTGATAACGGAATTTGTACGCCGATAAAATATTTTTGAAGCGTATTGTTTTGGTGACATTTTTGACGAATAAAAATTACTGTTGTTTTGACTTCAGTAACCGTCAATTTTAAGGTGAATTTTAAAGCGGTTATCCCGCAACGCTGATTTGGTATCCGTTTTTACGGTGTTTTGTGAAGTGCAATTTCTTTGTCGAAATTGCTACAGATGCTACTATTTTAATCACGTGTTTTAAAAATGGTTTTAAATTGAAATTGTTTCCAAAAATTTTACAGTTTGCGCTTTCAAAAGAATGAGAAAGCGATTTAAACGATTCAGCAAAATTGAGGACTATGAACCCTTACTTTTACTGATTCGCTTAATTCCGGACTTGTCCATTTGAGAACGTAAAATGTATTTTTATAAAATACACAATTTTGCACTTTCAAGGAAACGATGAAGAGATTTAAACGGTTTAGCAAAAGTGCGGAGTATGGAACCACACTTTTACTATTTCGGTTAAATCCGGACGCGTTAATTGAAATATTTGTTGTTTGATGATTTTGATGATTTTGTGTGCTTTCGAGCCACTATGTTGGACCTTCGGGCCATATGTTGGACCTTCGGGTCAAATACCAGTACTAGACCTTCGGGTCATATGTTGGACTTTCGGGTCATATGTTGGGCGCCAAAATTATGTTGACAGTACTTGGTAGGCTTCGGCCATATGTTGATGCACGTGCGGCGTAGCTAAAACTCGCCATTTGTTAGGATCGATCCACTTTTATGTTGATTTTTCTAGTTATCTATTTTTGATTTCTAGATTTTGTAAATTGTTGTTTTGAATTCAATTGTGAATTTGAATGTTGATTTTGATGGTGTTTGATGTGATTTCTTCATTTAACTATGTTGATTTCTTATGTTGAATAGTCTCATTCGAGATTATTATTATTTTGCTTTGATGTTATTTATGATGCACTCACATCTAAGAATAAATTAGACTGATCCGTTTATTATTTCTTTTTGAATAATACTCGGGTCAGACCGAGTTATTTCAGGGTAGTCTCTATCTCTGGTTCTGTAGCAGCTTCAGCTTTTGGGATATCGCATCATCTTTTGTCTAGCCTTCGAGGAGTTCTTTTGGTTATTCGACTCCCATCTTATGTATGTTGATGTATATGTTTATGTACATTTGGTTCATGTGAACCATCGACTGTTGTAGCATATATTCCAGACTTGTCTTCCGCTATATATATCTGATATTTCTGTTCTGATGTGATTTTACTATCTGTGTTATTGTTATTATGAATTGTTCTGGATTTTTCTTAAGCCACTGTAGTTTCGTTTTAGATTTGGATTGAATATACGTCTTTGGGAGTAATTTATACAACTCCTATCGATGTTCGTCTAAGGCATAACTTACGGATGGTCGCTTCTAACAAGCCTTATTCTTCGCAATAGCAGACGTTATTCCTTATAATAACCTTTGTTATTGTGAGCATAGAGGTGGGGCGTCACATATTTAGAACAAAAATTTATGACTAAACTCATGATTGTTCTAAAGCAAACAGAACTAAACGAAGATCAGCAATATAATATTGCAAAGATATTTAGACATAACTATACAGAAAAAGTCATCAACCTTGATGATGAACCTAAGATAAACAAAAGGAACGTAATAAATAATCTTAGAAACACCTATTTCGTCTTTAATACGAAAAATCCAAAAATGAAGATTACCAACAGAATGTTAGATCTTTTTGTTAAAGAACATTATGAACAGATTAGACAAGAAATACTTGAAGAAAACAGGGAATGGTTAAATAGATCCCTAGACTTAACAACTTACATAGATACAGATTATTGGTATGAAGATGAGTCATATAATGAGTTTTATTAAAGTGGGATACTACAAGGACTTGAACAAAAAATTAGAAGACTCTGAACTAAGAATGAAAAGGTTCCTAATTCCTAGTTCAAATACTCCTACTTGCTGCACCCTTGGGTATTATACTTTCAAGCTGCCAGCAAGGTAGTTAAAATATGAATAAACACGTACAAGAATACTACATATTACAAGAAATAATAAACCACACTGTAATATTTATAGCATGTTATGCTCTGGAATATTACATACAAATTTTTACAAAACATTTAGTTGAAATGTGGTTTACCACAATATAAAAAATCAGCATATATCTAAACGCTGTCTTTTCTTGCTCACCTCCCTCTTCGAATAATACAACAGCAACATTAAAACCAAACAATGCTCTAACATATAATAACCTAAATAAATCTATGTCCATAAGGTTTAGAGATTATGGACCTTCAAACCAACAAGAAATAGAAACAGATGAAGAAGCTGATGAATTAAACAAAAGAATTAATGGATAAAATTATATATCCAAAGGAACTTGGAATGGTTCTTGAACCATCTGAAATATATGAACTAGAACAAACTCTAAGGTCAACAAACCAAATAAATGAAAATACTTTTGTTTATATTGATGACGAAAACAATGTAAGAACAAGGGAAGTATATAATCTAGACGACTTCTTGGAGGATTCCCAAAAGGCAGATAATGCAATACAACAAAGTATACTAAATGATATAATATCAGAATTCACAGAACACATAGACTTAGCTGACCATGAGGAAAGTGGGAGCTCAGGGATTTCATATCCTAATAAAAACCAAGAAACAATGCCTTACACATTAGGACAACCCCCTAGACAACCAGTTGAACCATATACAAATGAAAATAAAAACCTAAGAACAATAGGTAAAAGGTTACCTAATGAAACAACTTTTTTTAAAGACAATGCAGTAATACTAAATGTCACAGAATGCCATCCTCAGTTACTAGATACATATCTAGAACAATGGACTACTGCTATAGCAAGAGATTATGTAGCAAGGCATACAAACATAAATTCTGGTGAAGAAATGATCAGAATTGCTGAAAACTACTTAGGAGATATAGCCAAAGCCATATGGGAAGCCTATAAACAAAGTTTTCCTGAAGAAATAAACAATCTAATAATACAAGGAAGTAATATTTACAACTTCGCTTACACCATGCACAGAATAATAACAGGAAGAGACGTAAATACAGGAGTAACCATAAGGCAACAAGAAGCCATGAGAGATTTAGAACAAATCCAATTGTTAGATTGGAAATACATAATAAAATTCTTAAAAGAATTCTTACATTACGCAACTATTTCAGGGAATTATTACAGTGCTGAAATAGGAAATAGACTCTTTTCCAAACTACCAGGTGATTTAGGAAAAGAAATACATAAATCTTGGATAGAACATTACCAAAATAATACTGCAAATATCCCTAAAGGATATGATAATATTGGAATAAGAATAACACATATTATTTCTGAACTAAAAAAGAAATGTACCTATATACAAATACAAAGAGAATTAAAACAAAAAAATTACGGATTTTGTGGACAAATATATACTCCACAGCAATATGGATCAAGAAATTACAACATAGATAGAAAACCTAAGTTTAAAAAGAGGTATACAAAAAAATATTATTTAAGAAAATCAAATGCCAAAAAACCTTATCTTAACAAAGAAAGACATGTTAGAAAATATAATCCAAGAAAAACATACACAAATACAATCACATGTTTTGCTTGTAATGAAAAAGGACATTTATCTTCCTCATGTCCAAAAAGACATAACTTATTTACTAGAGAATCTAACCTTATAGATTCAGTCAAAGAAGATTTGATTGAAATTGCTTCTGATGTTTCAGAAACTTCTACAATATATTCTATAATATCCTTAGAAGGATTACAGGAACAAGAACAAATACAAACATCAAATTACACCTTAATTGATGAATTAACAGATTTTCAAGAAAATATACCACATGAATACTTACTAAATATTGTAAACAAAGAATTATGCGAACATAATGTCAAACATAAAATGGGAACAGATACCACGAAATGTGAGTTCTGTCCTTGGTACCCTGCTTTTGATAAAAGATTTAAATGTATAGAATGCACAATGGAAATATGCCATATATGTGCAAAGAACAAATTCGATATAGATTTACCCAGAGAAAATAAACCTGTTTACACAGATAAAAATAAGATAAATGAAGATAGAATTAAGATACTTGAAGAAAGAACAAATAATATTGAACTGGAACTAGAAGAAATAAGAGAAAAAATTATAACCTTAGAAAAAAAGAAAGAGGTTACTCATGATGTATCAACATCATATGAAAATAATAACAATTTAAATAACATTGACAAACCAATACAAATTCCACTAATATGTAATTCAGGAAACCTAAAAGAATTACGTATCCCAACAAAGTTAAATATAAAAGGATTAGAAATTCAGATATTAGCATTTATAGATACTGGAGCCACCAGTTCAACCATTTATTCTAGTCTCATACCTTACAAACATGTAACAAAGGCAGACAGGCCAAAACAAAGTATCCAATTTGATGGAACTACTAATATTATTACAAATGTTGTAAAAAATATAAACATAAGTTTTACCAATACGTGTGGCGAATGGTCTCCTTATTACAACATAAAACAATTATGGGTTTTAGAATTAAACCTTGAAGGAATAAAACTAATCCTAGGATTAGATTTCTTATTAAATGATAACGGGAGTTTTGCATTTAACAAAGATTATATACAAATTTCAAAAAAGACCACACTAACCTCAATTCTATCAGAATATGCTCTTGAGAAGCGTGGTGGAAAAACAGAACATAAAAGCGACAGTAAAAGAGAAAACGAAAAATGTAATTGCCCCATACCAGGACAATGCAAAAACTACGAAAATATACACACAATTACAGAAAAGGAAAATGAAGAATTTATACAAGAGAATTCTAAAAATTATGAATATAAAAGAAAGGGATTTATTAAAGATGTCCAACTTATAAATCCAAGGGACATAAGTAGATTGTTATTAACAATAGATGACATAGACCAACTAATCTCTAAACTAGAAAAAATAGAAATTATAGGAGAAAAACCATTAAAATACTGGAACAGAGACTCTATACAATGCAAATTAGATATAATTAACCCTGATTTAACTATAAAAACAGGATCCCCAAAATATGATACTTGGATCATGGAAGAATTCAAGATGCATATAAAATTTTTGACAAACCTAAATATTATTAGAAAGACAGATTCAAGACATAGGACAGCAGCATTTATTGTCCAAAAGGAATCTGAAAGAAAACGTGGCCAATCTAGAATGGTCATGAACTACACTAGATTAAATGACAATACTCATGAAGATGGATATTGCATTCCTAATAAAGATGTATTAATAAATAAAATACAAGGATCAAATTGGTTCTCCAAATTTGATTTAAAATCAGGATTCTGGCAAGTAAAAATGCATCCTGAATCTATACCTTGGACTGCATTTACATGCAGTGAAGGACATTATGAATGGTTAGTAATGCCATTTGGCTTAAAAAATTCACCACAAATATTCCAAAGAAAAATGGATAATGTTTTCCAAAATTGCAACAAATACACTTGTGTATACATAGATGATATTCTTGTATTTTCTAAAACTAAGCAAGAACATATATCACATTTGTATACTGTATTAAAACTTATAGAAGCACACGGATTAATTGTATCAAAGAAAAAGATAGAACTATTGAAAAACAATATAGAATTTTTAGGAGCCAAAATAGGTAAAGGAATTATAGAATTACAGCCACATATAGCTAGAAAATTTTTAGAGTTTCCAAACAAATTAGAAAGTTTGAAACAATTACAAGCCTTTTTAGGACTTGTAAATTATGCAAGACCTTATATAAAAAATCTTTCAAAATACACTGGACCTCTTTATAACAAGGCAAGTCCAAAGGGCAACAGAGAATTTAACATAGAAGATATAAAACAAATCCAAGAAATAAAGAAATTGGCCCAAAACTTAAAACCTTTAAGTTTACCTTTACAGACAGAATATTTAATAATTGAAACAGATGGATCTTCCTTAGGATGGGGAGGAATATTATTAAGTAAAGATAACAAATATGAAAGTAAATCTATAGAAAAAATATGTAGATATACCTCAGGAACATACAAGGAAAAAGGATATATGACATCTTTAGATTATGAGATACTAGCCATAATATACGTTTTAGAAGCTTTTAAATTATTTATAATTTCCCAAAAAGAAATAACAATTAGAACAGATTGTGAATCAATTGTGAAATATACAGATAATAAAAAAGAAAAAGGAACCATAAATAACAGATGGTTAAAATTTAAACATGCCATATCGAATTGCGGAACTAACATTAATTGGGAACACGTAAAGGAAAAAAATAACTTCTTACCAGACCAATTGTCAAGATTACTAAAATAATATCATATATGCCCATCACTAACATTTATCTTGCAGAAATGGAAGAATTAAACTCATCCAAGCATTTGAAGATATATACTACAAACAAATTCCAGATAAAGACGAAAGTCACTGAAGACCAACAAATGATTCTAGACAATATCTGGAATATGAAGACTCCTCAAGAGTCAAACAAACAAAAATTGAGTGTTTTATACACTCTAGTACAAATGTTCACAAATGAGAAGAGAACAAAATATCTCTACTATGGCCTGTTTACTGGCCCCGATGCTGGTATTTATACCACATGGGAACAAATGATCATTAAAATAAAATATCTTGAACAAAATCCCAGATATGGGAAACCACTATACAAAGGCTTTAACACTTTTGAAGCAGCTACAAATGAGTTACAAAAGGTCTTCGGAAAAGATTATATAATTTCTGAAGACATACAAAGTCTACAACAAATTTCTTTGGGAAAACAAATCAAAGAAGAAAGCACTGAAACTTCTTCCTCTACAAATTTCAGACCACAAACTTCTTTTGCTACTATAACCAAAGCCAATCCCACAAAAATGACAAATCTTGGCAATCCCAAAAATGTCTACCAAAACACACCTCCGCCAAATGTAAACCAAAAACCGATAACTCTGCCTAACTTTCCAGAACAAATGACAAGGGAGTTGCACTTTGTACAACACCCCGCTGAACTTTCTCCACAAGATTTCAATAAAATATGTGAATTCTTCTCACATATCTCCAAAACAAAAAATGAAGGACTACAAATAAAATGGGATATCATGAGAAATACAAATATCCCTTGTACAAAAAGATTTCCCTCTTGTCCACAAATAACCCATGACTGCTCATGCACGATATCCTGTGCAGTCCCACAAATCACCCTCAATCTCACAAAATATAAATACCTAACCCAAGGAAACTTCATATTTGACCCAAATATGTTATTAAATTATGGGCTTATTAAAAGAATCTATTTTGATGAATGGATTCAAGAAGATCTTCCAGAACCTTTTGGAAGTATAATAGAACAACTAACAAATATACTAGCAACTGACATTTATATGGACTTCACGTCCACACCTCCACATTTTGGAAAAAATATTTTCGAACCCACAAAACACACTGTCCACATCAGGGCAAAATTCCTAGATCTAGATTATGAAGAATGGATAGAGGAAAATAATCTAGAAAAAATGGATTATATAAAAATCAAAGAACAGACTTATGAAAGGTACAGAGCCCTCAAAATAGTGGAAGAAGACGATTGGAACAACAAAGGCTCTTACTTATATGCTGAGACCCCCACAACAAAAATATTCGTCACAAAAGCCTTGAGGGATCAAGGGATAAATTACAGAAATTTTGATATATTTCATCCAAAGCCCTCAATGATAAAAAACTACAAAAGAGAAAAACAAAGAAAAAGGAACAACGAAGACAAAGAAGACGTAGAATCAACCAATATGTCCACCGACGAAAACTGATTTGACAAAAGGAACCACAAAGTATCCTACTTTTCTCAGTGGGAATCCCCTTTAAAGGAAGGATGTGACTTTAGTGCCCACTATCCTGAATAAAACAAATGTAAAGATATGAGTATTATTTTTCTTTCTTTGAGTGGAAGGCATCTTTTATTTTTCTTGACAGCTGTATGTATCTTTTTTATGTTTGCTCCATCTATATAAGGAGCCTGCCTTGTATGTAAATATCATCGAATCACTAGTATTTTATCATATTGTGAAAATAATATAAGCTTTGTGTTAATGGCTGCCTTCTCCAAAATCTCTTCTTCTTCTCCAAAGTTTATGAGTAACTAAACATTAAGTCAGAGCTAAGGAAAGAAAGGATACAAGACTGCTTCAGCTATGTAAGTTCTTTTGTTTTACCATAACTTTTTTCGTTAATATTATGATCACTATGTTAAAATGACTATGATCTTTTTAAACAATTGACACCAGTTGCTATAAGCTTAATAAGTATTTCCAACAGACGTAAATCTGTTAGTCGAAAGAAGTACTGTGTGAGGGAAAAGAGTAGACGCTTAGGATGACAAGGTGAGGAAAAATGATTTAAGATATAGGTTTCTGGTAAAGGTTTTAAAAGGTTTCATGGATATTTTTGACAAACCTGAAAATAATATTAATGATAAATCAGTATGGCAACATAAGAAATACATAATGCTCATAAGCAGAATTGTATCTTAGTATTTCCAAAAGCTTTGACTACTTTCTCTAACTTAAACAACCAATCTTTCATAAAAAGGAGAAACAATTAAAATGGAAAAATTACAGCAATATTTAGAAAATAAATTTATGATGAATATAATAAACATTATGAAAAACAATACAGACCTTACAGAAAACCAAAAACACCAAATAATAAGTATTTTCAAACAAAAATATTCACACGAGTTGATCAGTATTTATGACTGTGAAACAAGTTTAACCGAAATATATAATAACTTTAATATCTGGAGAGAACCTGGAAACATAGTACTAACACCCAGATTTGTTAAAGAATTTTATAGAGAATGGCAAAATTACTTAGAAACAAAAAATAAAGCAGATTACAACATAACAGAAAATAATAATTGGGAAAATTAAAAATGAACAACCTTCCAAAAATTGAGAATATAGAATCCCTACAGAACTATTTAGAACAAAAATTTATGACTAAACTCATGATTGTTCTAAAGCAAACAGAACTAAACGAAGATCAGCAATATAATATTGCAAAGATATTTAGACATAACTATACAGAAAAACTCATCAACCTTGATGATGAACCTAAGATAAACAAAAGGAACGTAATAAAAAATCTTAGAAACGCCTATTTCGTCTTTAATACGAAAAATCCAAAAATGAAGATTACCAACAGAATGTTAGATCTTTTTGTTAAAGAACATTATGAACAGATTAGACAAGAAATACTTGAAGAAAACAGGGAATGGTTAAATAGATCCCTAGACTTAACAACTTACATAGATACAGATTATTGGTATGAAGATGAGTCATATAATGAGTTTTATTAAAGAGGGATACTACAAGGACTTGAACAAAAAATTAGAAGACTCTGAACTAAGAATGAAAAGGTTCCTAATTCCTAGTTCAAATACTCCTACTTGCTGCACCCTTGGGTATTATACTTTCAAGCTGCCAGCAAGGTAGTTAAAATATGAAGAAACACGTACAAGAATACTACATATTACACGAAATAATAAACCACACTGTAATATTTATAGCATGTTATGCTCTGGGATATTACATACAAATTTTTACAAAACATTTAGTTGAAATGTGGTTTACTAGAAGACTCTGAACAAAGAATGAAAAGGTTCCTAATTCCTAGTTCAAATACTCCTACTTGCTGCACCCTTGGGTATTATACTTTCAAGCTGCCAGCAAGGTAGTTAAAATATAAAGAAACACGTACAAGAATACTACATATTACACGAAATAATAAACCACACTGTAATATTTATAGCATGTTATGCTCTGGGATATTACATACAAATTTTTACAAAACATTTAGTTGAAATGTGGTTTACCACAATATAAAAAATCAGCATATATCTAAACGCTGTCTTTTCTTGCTCACCTCCCTCTTAATTTTGGTATATATATATACATATATATGTCGTAAGCTTCCGTGGATAAGGAAAATAGGAATGAGTACAGAGAACCGACACGGATTCGGGCACGGACTCTTGAATATGTGCACACGCGAACCAACAAACAAGCTCGGATGAGCTACTGACTTCGATGGAGCTTCAGCGGTGAGATATGGCTTGCACGACTGGACACGTGCGGTTGCTTGGCTGCGATGACCTCGGCAGTTTGGAGGCTGGCCGAATGGAGCAAGGCAGTTCAATGATGGCTACAACGTGGAGAGGAAGGAGGTGAGCGATTGGATGGAGGAAGTTGAACGCATGTGAGTGGCTGGAGGTCACACGCTTCGCCGGAGGGGTTGTTGTGCTGCACAGGGCGGGCTGGTGCAGTGAGGAGTGGTGACATGGCCAGGAAGGTAGAGTTTCAAAGTGGAGAGGGTGGAGATTCGGTCGGTGGGTCGGTGGAGTGTTGGGCTATCGGATGGGTTGTTAGGCGGAAGTTGGTGAAGTGCTTCGGGAGTTGGGTCGGAATGTGGTGGAGAGGGAGGCAGAGATCGGTCTTGAGGGAGGGAGCGAATCCAAAGAAAGAGAGGAGAGAGGGGAGAAGCAGGTTTAAGGAAGAGAGGGGAGGAACTTATTTTTTTATACATTTATGAATATATATTTTTTCTTTGCAAAAGAAGGATGAAAGAAGAGAGAATGAACAACAGAGAGAATGAGCATTGATTTATAACGAAGGTAAACAATGATTTAATGTGTGTATTTTTTATTAATATAATTTAATGCTTCTGAAATGTTTCATGAGAAGTCGGCGAGTACAGAGATATTTGCGCAAACAATTAATGGATGCAATGATATTGTCAAGAGGAAGACGTGGCAAAGCAGGGTATCTCGTACACTAGTAGTTGACCACTTCACGTCGCACACCGGATATCAAAATACAGAAATAAATATACCACGGAGATCAGTGCGACGAGACGAATAAGATGATGTACAGATATTTGTGTTACGACTATCGTATCGAAACTCCACTTTTGTTGTCAATTACACCAATTTGAATTTGATGACAAATTAAATAAACAGGGCTAGAAATATCTGATTTAAACGAAATGAACTATGACGTCTTCATCAGAGAATGTTCTAGATTTTATTATGTAAAAATATTTATATTTCAGAAAATGATAGTTTGTGTTAGAATATTCACCTGTTTGAATTTAGATTTTGAAACCGGATATAATTCCGAAATACCTAAACCAAATTCATTCCAATAATTTAATCAAATTTATTATTTTTAAATGGTTGAAATTTTCGGGTCGTTACAATCTCCCCTACTTAGAACTTTTCGTCCTTAAAAAGGAACGAAGAAAGAAATTTACATTTATATAAGTTTAAGTTATCAATTTGTATCAATTTTAAAATTTCTCAGTTTTTTTTTTAAATTTTTCTAACTCCTAAAATTTTTGAAAAATTTCGGTAGCGTCTCCTTTGCGCGACTAGGTCTGAAAAATTTCACAACGGTGATAATTACATAGTATACATCTCATAACCATAGGGAAACAACAATATATATATATACCTACATAAACACAATCCGAAAACATACCTTTATTAGCATTATAAGCAAGTTAGAAAGCAAAGCAAATCAACAATCGCATACAAGTCCAATTGGGCTTCAAATATACCTATCTCAACTCAATTTTTAGTTATTAGTTATTGCATAAAGATACAAAGCGTGTATGAGTTTGATAGAACCATAAAACATAAACTAGCATCCATAAGTAGCATACAACATAAAATCATATGGAACAAGAATATATGATGCAATTAACAGAACAATATGCTACTACATGCACTCACGGTGCTACATGCACTCACGATGCGATATAAAGGTTGAATGCAACTAGAAATGGTTATCATGTCTATATGCAACGAATGAGTGTAATGCAACGGATAAGGATGATGCAAATTCTACATGCAATTCCAATGAAATATAAAATCCAATGCAACCAAACAATCATAGAAATCATAACATACAATTTATTTATTATAACAAAGAAAAATTTCCTTTCGAAAATACTTTTATAACTCGATGTTTCAACAAGTTTATCCTCGTTCTTACAGAATCTAGTAATACTTTGATCAGGCGCAAGACCAGAAATCTATAAGTACTTAGCAAACCCGTTTTAACACCTAGTGAAAATACTTGGAAAACTTTAAAACAAATATGGAAAGTACAATCCAATCATCGAAATCAAACGAACGGAATCATCATGGAACGTAGTCCCTAAGGTCGCTCTCTCGCTAAGTCGAGAGGACAGAGCGACGTGGCCTCAGGTGACTTTAGGCAGTCACTGCCTCACATCTTATGCCATGACATCCAAAACAACCATAGATCGTAGATACACAATGGTTTCTCCTGGAACCCCAACATAACATCCATACCTGTGAGCAATCACTGCTCTACGAATTACGCAATGCAAAACAATCGCATGGATCGTAGTCTACTTAATAGTAACACTGGTGGTTACGTCGCTATCACCCATAGACTCAAGGCAATGATCTGCCCCCTCGAATTATGCCATGTGGACCGCAAATACACAATAATTTCGACTGATTCCCCCAGGAAACATCCATACCTCAAGGCAATCGCTCTACCCAAGCGGATTATGCCGAAAGCGACCATAGATCGCAGTTACACAATGGTTTCGATGGGTCCCCCAGGTAACATCTGTAACCGTAAGCCTTCACAGCTCTGCGAATTTCGCTATGCAGTCGAGTCAAAGGAAACTCATGAGTATTATGTCCGGACAACCTATATCGATTAGGACCCATTTCTGGATCCACCCAAGTCCATCTGGGATCAAATCAAAGATTCAATAGAATGTATCCACAATGTGGCCACAAAGTAGATAGTCAACAGAAGGTACTTCCCATATCTTCAATCTCAATATGTATATCATACTACTCACAGTACCTTTCAAATCATCAATTTCGAATATATCATTCTTATATAATTCCGTTATATATAAGATCATCGCTTTTCAGATCGAATACCTTTCAAAATCAATAGTTTTCGAATTTACTTCATACTTATACAATTCATTCTATATAAGTTCGAAAACTTCCAAATCTTTTTTTTAGAATCAAAGGTTCTCGAAATCAGTCAATTTCCAATATCAGTCCAATTTCAGCTTCAATTTCACCTATGATTTCAACAATCATTTTTCAAATTGAATATTATTCAATATTCATATATTTTAAAATCCAATCATCAGTTTTCAAATTTTACTTTAGTTTCATATTTACATAAAGTCATATCTATATAAAATCAACATCCTTTCTAAAATCACTTTCTAAGTAACTAAGTTTTAAAACCGTAATTTCTTTTTAAAATCAAATACTTTACAAAAATCCTTTATACATAAATAACCTTATAAATTTATTATTATTATTATTTTACTAAGTTCATAAACATTTCTCAAACAATTTCATTATAAAAACTTTTCAAAACTAGATTTCATATTTGTACATAACTAAAATTTGCCATCAAAATCATTTTGCAAATAAATAAGGTTTTATAATTATTTACGAAGTCCAAAGCATTTCTTAAAACTCAATTTCGTTTAAAGCAGTTCAAAACCAATTTCCTCTTTGTATAATACAAAATAATCTTATTTATTTTACTTATCAAAATATTTATCATTTTAAAACTTGTTTAACTTCTATTAACCTTTATTTTAAAATTTTCAAAACTAAACATCCATATAACTTTCCAAAATACTTTTATACTTTTCGAAATTGCTTAGCTTTAAAAATCAACTCTCAATTTGGAAGTGTTCGACTATTCAAAATAATCGAAAAAGTCAAATTCCAATTAGAAATTTGATGTGCACGTAAATGTGCGTATTTTTACTTCCATATTTTTTCGAATTTAATTAAATAAGTGATCATATTGGGTATTATAACATGACTAAACCAAAATTCAAATTATTTTCAAATCGTCATATATTCATCTTCATATAGGGGCAAAATGGTCATTTTTGTGCATATATTAATTTGTGAAAATTTACTTGGAAATTTCTATGTTGATTTGTAGGAATTTTAGTGAATTTTGGAAGAGGCTTTATGAAGAAATATGCATGCACAAGAGAAGATATGCAAATGAAGATGGAAATAATTCATGTAATGGATCATGGAGGACCCCACCTACCCACTTACCATGATGTACACTTAGGAGCTAATGCACCATGCTAATGGAAATTAAAGCTACATGTACATTTAAGTGGAGGATTAACACATGCTAATGATTACTTGGTGGTCACACTATGTAACGACCCCGGATTTTAATTAAATTTAAATTGATAATTAATTGAATTTTTGAATTAAAATTGTAAAACTAATTGTAAATTGAAGTGAGTTTCCCCAATTCAAATAGAATATATATTAAATCATATGAATTTAAATATTGTATATATGTGATTTGGATTTAAATTTCAAGTAAATGGTTTAATAATAATTGAATATATATGTATATATATTGAGTTTGAATTAAATTTTAACTAAATGGTTTAAAGGTAAATTATAATGATAAAATTTGGGATTGATGGTCTATATTAGAAACAGAAATAAAAATAAAACAATAAGTATTACAGTAAAATTTATGATAAATAAAATAGAAATGGAAGTAAAAATAATAATAATAATTTTTTAGTGAAAATTAGTCACACATCCTTAAAACGGAACTTAATTTCAAAGCGGTTCCTTGTCATAAAAAATATATATTCTACGTCCCTGTTTCTGTTTTCAACCAATTTATTCCCTAAATTACCCCTGCGTTTCACTGCGAGCTCTAATTCTTTTTCTTATTTTTCGATTTAAATGGAAAATAGCAATTAAATTGAAGACGAATCAAGTTTTTTTTATGAAATATGATATTCTTAATATTTACAGTTATAAATAATCGCAACAAATTTATGCAAATATATGCGATAGTTGCAGAAATTTCTGCAACTATACGCAATAGTTGCAGACATTTCTGCAACTATACGCAATAGTTGCATTTGTGCAACTATATGCAATAGTTGCAGAAATGTCTGCAACTATACGCAATAGTTGCAGAAATATCTGCAACTATTGCAAATAGTTGCAGACAATTCTGCAATTATTTACAATAGTTGCATTTCTGCAACTATTTGCAATAGTTGCAGAAATGTCTGCAACTATACGCAATAGTTGCAGTTATTTCTGCAACTATACGCAATAATTGCAGAAATTTCTGCAACTATACGCAATAGTTGCAGACATTTCTGCAACTATTTGCAATAGTTGCAGAAATGTCTGCAACTATATGCAATAGTTACAGATATTTCTGGAACTATACCCAATAGTTGCAGACATTTCTGCAACTATACCATATAGTTGCAGAAATATCTGCAATTTTCTGCAATTTTTATAAATTTGAAAAAAAAATCGAAATGTTCAATATTTGCTGAATTGTCTGCAAATATTTGAAATAATTGCACCTTTAATACAAATATAAATTTTTGGTATCAACAATGGATCTCATTTTAAAGATCATAAAATTTGTGATTTTTTGGTGAAAACGGTATGTTGATCCGGTTTTTGTAAATAAAGTTATACACGTTTGAAAAGTTTAAAACATAAAGGGTATTTGGGACTTTTTGTGTGCGTGAATTTGAAAATAGGGAGTGGAAACGTAAATGTTGGTTGTGAAGGATGTTTTATCTATTTTAAAACTTGTTAGGGATGTGAGCCAAACTATCCCAATAATTTAAGCTAAAAATAGAAATCAATATATATAAGATAAGTTATAAAAATATAAAGAAAAGCATTAGCTAAAATTTTAACAACAAAATAAAATATAGAAATTCATCTATATTTCAAAATAAATTATATAGTTTTATACAATATAAAGTAAATATAAAAAATTTAATCTCATAAATCCATACAAAATAATGTAATACAAGTAGACTACCAAAAATAAAAGAAAAATAAAAGAAAAATAAAACAAAGTTAGAAGCTCACTTATATCACTAAGTAATAAAGCAAATAAAAGGAAAAGAAACAAAACAAAATACATATGCAAGTAATAAAATGAGTAAACAAGCAAACAAACAAAAAAATATACATTCATGTTCAAGTAACCTGCATAATAAAGAAAAAATATATATAAGGATGTAGGCTTGCAACGGAAGCCACCAGATTTTACTCATGCAATGTACAAATAAAATAAAATAAAGCAAAATAAGATAAGTTTGTACAAATAATTAATGCAGCCACCTTTATATCAGCAAGAAAAAGGAAGGAGAAAAATATCTCTGTTAAATTTTGTACAAAATATAAACACTGTTGTACAAAACTTCATTTCAGCTGAAAACAAGTATTTTATCATCCTCAACAACATTAACTTCTCATTCCAGTTTTCGTTCACTATTATAACTGAGAGAAAACTGAAGTAATACCACCTTGCATTCAAACAAATATCAACTTAAAACTTCCACTTAAACATCAAAACAATTTATGCCAGCCTGAGATCAAGCAAGAAGAGCTTCAGCTATCTAATTCAAAACCCAGGTTTCAACTTTTCAAATTCAAAAAGGATTTCAACTTTCAAACTGGAAAACTTCTGGAATCAAAATGTTTAAGGTGAGTAACACTCAATGATTTAACCTTAAGTATATATTGAAAAATTTGCTCTGTGTGTATATATAAATATATATATCAGTGCTTCCTCTCTGTTTAGTCTCAGAGTCTCAAAACAACAAGAAAATTCAATTTCTTATTATCTAATCAGTATCAGGCCTTGGTGTCAAAAACAAATATGTATGTTTAAGTATAAGTTAATATCTAAAAATAGTTTCAAATGAAGTAGTGATATATAGTATGCAAAAAAAAAACTGATTTTACAGAGTAAACTCAAACTTAAGGGAAATTCGAATGACTTGAAATATAAATTCAATTTCATATCTTGAATCCACACTGCAAGATAGGATTTTTAAAACTAAAATGGTGAATTTTAGTTAAGTATGTTAAGAACGGTTCTTAGTTGAACAGAAAATGCCTTTTAACCAAATTCTAGTGATCGAAAAAATATTGAACGTTGAAATATTGCTCGAAGCAAGTTTGGCAACCGATTTTATCGGGAAAATTGTTGGTAAATTTTTTTGTTGTAAGAAATGATGGGACGAGGGAGATTAAGGGTTTAACCCGCAGTTTTGAGGAGGTTTAGTTTGTTGATTCATTCATCGTCGTCAATCGATCGAGTGCGATGGGCTTTTGGGTGATGGTAGCTAGGTCATAGATGAGTTCATGGCCGGAGTTTTGAGTTGTCTGGTGGTCGAGGTTGCGGGGACGAGGCGTTTCCAGGTTTTGGTGCTGGTGGGACTGTTGTTCCAAGTTTTAGTTCGAACTCTCGATTTCGAATTCGAGTGAATGATGGAGTTCTGGTGATGGGGAGTTGATCTTTGAGTGATCATCGACTTGCTTGTCGATGCAGCGATGACTGGAGGCGAGCGTCGGAGCAGTGCACGTGTGCGTGCACTTGTGTCTGTTGATCTGGAGTTGTTTAGTCTGGGTGGAAGCAGTTTTTTCTCACGTGTTTCACTCGAGTGTTACTCGAGGTGTCTCTGTGTTTGACTCGAAGTATTTGAGTGTTGGCTCGAGTCATTTGCCTGTTACAGGATTAAACCTGTCAGGTTTTCAAAATTTAAAATAAATTTGAAATTTGAAACAAGATTTAAAAACAGAGTTTTAAATCAAGTTTAAAAATTAAATCTGTATCCAAATTTTGAAATAAAATAAAATTTTATAAAATTTAAATTGTTTTAACAACTTCAAAATGTTTAAAGTGTATTTTAAAGTGATTTGAATTTAAAATAAATTTGGTTTAAATTTTTTTAAATTTCTTTTATAAGATAAGTGTTCTCTAACCTTGATTTAAAAGGTTTGTAAATTTGATCTAAATTCTGTTAAAGTTAAATTTGAAATCATTTTAAATCTTGAATTTGAAATGAAATGTGAAGGTAATTACTTAATAAAGTAATTTAAGTAATTAATTACTCAGTGTAATTAATTAAGTTAATGTGGTTAATTTTAATTAATTAATTAAAGATAATTACTTGATATTGGGTTATGTATAATTACTTAATGTAATTAAGGAAGTGTAATTACTTAGTGAAGCAATTAATGGAAATTACTAGATGTAATAAAAAGGGAAATTACTTAATGGATAGTAATTAAAGGATAATTACTTGGGGGAAGTAATTAAGTGATGATGACTTAGTGTAATTTAAGGATTAATTAATGTAATTAATCAAGGAGTAGGTTTAATTGATATAAGTAATTAAGGGAAGTAAATTATTAATATAATTAATCAAATGGAGATTAAGTAGGGAATAATTAATTTATGAATTAAGGATTATTAATTAAATATTAATTAATGATTAAAGTTGATTAATCAAGTGATTAAGCAATAATTGATTTAAGTTTAATGTGATAAATTAATTAAGGTAATTAATTTGAGGAAAATTAATCTATTAAAGGTTAATTAATTAACCAAGTGGTTAAGAAATAACTATTAATTAAGGAGTAATCAATTGGTTATTGTAATTACTTAAGAATAATTTATTAATTGAGAATAATTAATTAAGGTGATTGATTAATTAATTTATATCAAATGATCTATAATTAATAATCAGGATTGGATAATTAATTCATAAGTAATTAATTTAATTGGAAATAAATTGAATTAATTAGGATTAAACAATTAATTAATCCTGCTTATAAATGATTATTGAATGCTTGACCTTACTTATGAATGATTGTATTATATGAGATGCCTTGAATTGATTGTCCTATCTGATCTGTGATATTTTGTTCTGTGGATTGAGCTGTGTATAATTTATTGATTTATTTGTGATACATTTGTATATTATCTGTGAATCTGTGAATGAACGATAAGCTTTATAGTTTATACTGCTTATCAATTATATTTCTGTATTCTGATCTGTGATGATTGAATGATGTCGCACTATTGTGTGAACCCCTAGACTACACCATACACACACAAATATGGATTTCACGTGGAAATCAGTTTAGTCGTAGATTTTTAACAATTTTTGAATCCAAATAGTTTTGGAAATTGGAATTGAGAGCTTTGTAAATGAGTTTCAAATATAGAAGTTATTTTAAATAACTTGATAAAACTTTGAAATCAAAATAAATTGATTTAGATTCAATATTTGGAATTGAATTCAATGATTTGGGAAACTAATTGTTTTCAACTGATAAAAGCTCTCATGTAAAAATGAAAATGAATTTCCAATTTAAATTAAAGGAATTTCAAGTTTGAATTGAAGATGGTTTCCCAAGTTACGAATAAATCTTTGGAAATGATTTTGAAGATTATAAGTTAAATCTTTAATATAAAGATTTGATGAGTTAATCCAATTGAGATGGAAATCGATTTGAAAATCTGTGAATGGATCTTAGTGAAACTGGGTGAACTTTGTGAATTGAATCTTTTTGTTTAAAAAAGATTAAAATGGTGATTTGTTTAAACCATTTAAAGAGAAAATTTGGATAATAAGTTGTGACTTAATTGAAATTCCATTATCCATATGTTTTTAAATATTGCGCTCATTATTCGGTTTAGCCGGGAGAGGACCTTTGCGTCATATAACCCATTCCGAATAATGATACGTCGTATATGTTTTGCATTTGAAGACCGATGGTGAAGACCGGGTGTTTTCGAAAACAAAAGGATAACCCGTCGATTGTCTCTGCACTGAGTCGCGCCGGTATAGAGATTCCCTAAGTGATGGGAAACCTGATCGGGATTGTGAATACCCGGATTGTAAGGGCTTCTTCGGAATTGCCTTCGGTTCTGTTCGAACCCGGAACAGACTTGTATGGTTATATTGTCTAACATTACACTTTGAGATATAAAGCAGATTTCTTTCAAATACATTTCTGTTTGGTGGCGGAGATTTATTCTCTTAGCTTAACACCCTTCTCTGAGACGTACGAGCTCAGAGGTTATGTAGTTGAAGGTTATCAGTGATATACTCCCAAATTGGTAATGTGGCATGCTGAGTGCTGCTGTGTGTTGCTGATCATTTGTTGATCAAAGCATGGCTTTCGTGTAAAGCGTAGCTTTGTGGACGAGACCTCATCGAACCTCACAACCCGGAAATGGTCGAAACAGGAAGGATGCGGCAAGGTTATGAGGGTCGCACCCTTTAGGGTATGTCATTTCCTTCTGGAAAAAGGTGGTATCATGGTATGGAGCCCAGATGCTTTACCTGTGTGGTCGCAAACGGCCGGGGGGTGGCATACTCGTGTAGTAGTTACCTAGTAAGAGGTAACCCGGCCTTGTGTTGGCAGAGAGCTAGTTAGTTCTCGGGACGTCCCTCCAGAGGCGTACCCATGTGGCAGTAGGAAGTTCCTTAGCCTGACCATTCGTTGGAAATCCAAAGAAACAATACGAGCCCTTTACGATTGCAATTTTAATAACCTGTTACCTCAGGTGGCAGCTATAGTAGGCATAGTATAATGGTACCTATGTTGGCTAAGATTAATATTATATATATTTTTTTCGAAAGGATTTTCACACTATGCACTAGTAATAATATCAAAAGAGTTTTCTCGTATTAAGCATATTTGACTATCATAAGAAGAAATTTCCTCCAAGTCTGCGATTGCATTGTGTGTGTCGTGGGAGGTCTTTTGGTAGTTTCATTTTCCAAAAAGCATTGCGGATTTCAATGTTTAAAATTCTTTTGTTGTTTGTTTAAAGATAAACTATTTTTGTTGCTCATACCAGTCCCATGACTGACTCGGAGTTTATTGTTCCCTTCCTAAACTCTGGGTGCCCACAATTTTCCACACGGGCAGTCTAGAGTTGGGTTTTTCAGATAGTCAGGTTTAGTAGATTATAGGGAGCTAGTTCATTTTTTGGAGTTCACGCACGACTGACCTTGCTTATCTTTGTGAAATGCGATGGTGGTTTGAGCTTGACGTTGGAATCGTTGGACTCATCCTCTTTTGAAGATCTTTTGGAGTATCACTTCTGTTGTTTCCGCTGTAACATTATTATTTGTCTCTGATATTCTTGTATCATATAGATATCATTGTTATATATCATATTCTGGATATTATATCATTTGTGTTGTATATAATATCATTGATTTCTTCTTTCCACTGTGTTGTTATACTTAACGTGTTATAAGCTCCGATGAGCCAGATTTGGCGTTTGAATCTGCGGCATTTCGAGTACAAGTGAAGTACGGGTGCCGATTTTCGAAGGCCGAGTCAGGATCGCTCCATTTGGTATCAGAGCTGAAGGTTAAACTTTAGCTATGGAGTATAACACATTAAGTAACTTATTAGAGATAGGGTGAAGTATACCCTAGAATGAGTAATCCCTAAGATATCCGTTCGAAAGCCTCAATAAATTCTCTTACTATCCACTGATAATAAGTATGAGTGCAAGAAGAGGATGAGATAGGGGACAGAGGAATATGAGTATAAATGGTCCATACCTTGTAACAACAAGGAAACAAGGAAACAATCTTTTCTCTATCAATCTCTTTTGTTCGTCATCTTTTCTCAATTCTTTGATAGTTCCTGGTAGATCTAGGAAGAAGATTTGATATATTTGCATGGGACATAAACTCCAAATCGGTCGGAATTGTTTGTTTAGATGAATTGTTTGCTCTGGTTGCTATGATTGATAAATATACTTTGTTTTTAAACTGAAAATTTTGAAATCTAGGATAATAGGAATTTAAAAAGAATAGAATAAATTTTGAAATATAAATTTTGATTTATTTCTTGGCTTATAAAATTCTAAAACCTTAGGATCTTATTTTTGGATTTTGGTTTTGATTGTAGAGAACCCATAGTATCAATAGGGGTGGAACACTTTCCAAAGCCAGAAGAGTCGGTGATTATGGTTCATCTAGTAGGGTTCGGGATGATTTGGGTGAACCATCAGTACATGAGGAGGTGCCAGAGGAGCCAGTGGTGCAGCCGCAACCTCAGGTAGAGGAACCCAAAGAAGAAGTGGTTGAAAAGCCCAAGGAGGAGTCTGAAGAGGAACCTGAAGAAGAGTTTGAGGATGAAGAAGAGTTTGAAAATGAAGAAGAGGTGGAGTCGGAAAATGATGATGCAGTCATTTGGGATTTGGAAAATGCAGTGGAAGAACCAGATGGTATAGGGTATATTCCGGTAGAATCTGATCCAGAGGATGTCTCTGAGACAGATAATGAGGCAGAAGTTAGGGAACTGTCAGGGCCTAAGAGAGGGAGCTCTGACAGTGATGATCTGTAGTTGGTTGGGTTGACTTCTTTTGGATAGGGTGTGTTTATGTATGTGTTTTGGACTTAGAACCGTAATGAATGTTGGATGTTAATAGGGTAATGTATGTATAGGCATGGTTGAACGTATGATTATGACATATGTATGAATATAATGTAAGACATATTGTGAATTACCCGTAAGAATCCATGTGTTTACTGGTATAGTTTGAGTTGTCATTGGTCTATTCTCTATGTGTGGATAATTCATAAAACGAGCTATGCAATTTCGGGGATGAAATTCTTTTAAGGGGGGAAGTCTGTAACGACCCCGGATTTTAATTAAATTTAAATTGATAATTAATTGAATTTTTAAATTAAAATTGTAAAATTAATTGTAAATTGAAGTGAGTTTCCCCAATTCAAATAGAATATATATTAAATCATATGAATTTAAATATTGTATATATGTGATTTGGATTTAAATTTCAAGTAAATGGTTTAATAATAATTTGAATATATATGTATATATGTATATATATTGAGTTTGAATTAAATTTTAACTAAATGGTTTAAAGATAAATTATAATGATAAAATTTGGGGTTGATGGTCTATATTAGAAATAGAAATAAAAATAAAACAATAAGTATTACAGGAAAATTTATAATAAATAAAATAGAAATGGAAGTAAAAATAATAATAATAATTTAAGCTAAAAATAGAAATCAATATATATAAGATAAGTTATAAAAATATAAAGAAAAGCATTAGCTAAAATTTTAAAAACAAAATAAAATATAGAAATTCATCTATATTTCAAAATAAATTATATAGTTTTATACAATATAAAGTAAATATATAAATTTTAATCTCATAAATCCATACAAAATAATGTAATACAAATAGACTACCAAAAATAAAAGAAAAATAAAACAAAGTTAGAAGCTCACTTATATCACTAAGTAATAAAGCAAATAAAAGGAAAAGAAACAAAACAAAATACATATGCAAGTAATAAAAACAAGTAAACAAGCAAACAAAAAAATATATACATTCATGTTCAAGTAACCTGCATAATAAAGAAAAAATATATATAAGGATGTAGGCTTGCAAAGGAAGCCACCAGATTTTACTCATGAAATGTACAAATAAAATAAAATAAAGCAAAATAAGATAAGTTTGTACAACTAATTAATGCAGCCACCTTTATATCAGCAAGCAAATGGAATGAGAAAAATATCTCTGTTAAATTTTGTACAAAATATAAACACTGTTGTACAAAACTTCATTTCAGCTGAAAACAAGTATTTTATCATCCTCAACAACATTAACTTCTCATTCCAGTTTTTGTTCACTATTATAACTGAGAGAAAACTGAAGTATAACCACCTTGCATTCAAACAAATATCAACTTAAAACTTCCACTTAAACATCAAAACAATTTATGCCAGCCTGAGATCAAGCAAGAAGAGCTTCAGCTATCAAATTCAAAACCCAGGTTTCAACTTTTCAAATTCAAAAAGGATTTCAACTTTCAAACTGGAAAACTTCTAGAATCAAAATGTTTAAGGTGATTAACACTCAATGATTTAACCTTAAGTGTATATTGAACAATTTGCTCTGTGTGTATATATAAATATATATATCAGTGCTTCCTCTCTGTTTAGTCTCAGAGTCTCAAAACAACAAGAAAATTCAATTTCTTATTATCTAATCAGTATCAGGCCTTGGTGTCAAAAAGAAATATGTATGTTTAAGTATAAGTTAATATCTAAAAATAGTTTCAAATGAAGTAGTGATATATAGTATGCAAAAAAAACTGACTTTATAGAGTAAACTCAAACTTAAGAGAAGTTCGAATGTCTTGAAATATAAATTCAATTTCATATCTTGAATCCACACTGCAAGATAGGATTTTTAAAACTAAAATGGTGAATTTTAGTTAAGTATGTTAAGAACAGTTCTTAGTTGAACAGAAAATGCCTTTTAACCAAATTCTAGTGATCGAACAAATATTGAACGTTGAAATATTGCTCGAAGCAAGTTTGGCAACCGATTTTATCGGGAAAATTGTTGGTAAATTTTTCTGTTGCAAGAAATGATGGGACGAGGGAGATTTAGGGTTTAACCCACAGTTTTGAGGAGGTTTAGTTTGTTGATTCGTTCGTCGTCGTCAATCGATCGAGCGCGATGGGCTTTTGGGTGATGGTAGCTAGGTCATGGACGAGTTTATGGTCGGAGTTTTGAGTTGTTTGGTGGTCAAGGTTGCGGGGACGAGGCGTTTCCAGGTTTTGGTGGTGGTGGGACTGTTGTTCCAGGTTTTAGTTCGAACTCTCGATTTCGAATTCGAGTGAATGATGGAGTTCTGGTGATGGGGAGTTGATATGTGAGTGATCATCGACTTGCTTGTCGATGCAGCGATGACTGGAGGCGAGCGTCGGAGCAGTGCACGTGTGCGTGCACTTGTGTCTGTTGATCTGGAGTTGTTTAGTCTGGGTGGAAGCAGTTTTTTCTCACGTGTTTCACTCGAGTGTTACTCGAGGTGTTTCTGTGTTTGACTCGAAGTATTTGAATGTTGGCTCAAGTCATTTGCCTGTTACAGGATTAAACCTGTCAGGTTTTCAAATTTTAAAATAAATTTGAAATTTGAAGCAAGATTTAAAAATAGAGTTTTAAATCAAGTTTTAAAATTAAATCTGTATCCAAATTTTGAAATAGAATAAAATTTTATAAAATTTAAATTGTTTTAACAACTTCAAAATGTTTAAAGTGTATTTTAAAGTGATTTGAATTTAAAATAAATTTGGTTTAAATTTTTTTAAATTTCTTTTATAAGATAAGTGTTCTCTAACCTTGATTTAAAAGGTTTGTAAATTTGATCTAAATTTTGTTAAAGTTAAATTTGAAATCATTTTAAATCTTGAATTTGAAATGAAATGTGAAGGTAATTACTTAATAAAGTAATTTAAGTAATTAATTACTCAGTGTAATTAATTAAGTTAATGTGGTTAATTTTAATTAATTAATTAAGTTTAATTAATTAAAGATAATTACTTGATATTGGGTTAGGTATAATTACTTAATGTAATTAAGGAAGTGTAATTACTTAGTGAAGCAATTAATGGAAATTACTAGATGTAATAAAAAGGGAAATTACTTAATGGATAGTAATTAAAGGATAATTACTTGAGGGAAGTAATTAAGTGATGATGACTCGGTGTAATTAAAGGATTAATTAATGTAATTAATCAAGGAGTTACTTTAATTGATATAAGTAATTAAGGGAAGTAAATTATTAATATAATTAATCAAATGGAGATTAAGTAGGGAATAATTAATTTGTGAATTAAGGATTATTAATTAAATATTAATTAATGATTAAAGTTGATTAATCAAGTGATTAAGCAATAATTGATTTAAGGTTAATGTGATAAATTAATTAAGGTAATTAATTTGAGGAAAATTAATCTATTAAAGGTTAATTAATTAATCAAGTGATTAAGAAATAATTATTAATTAAGGAGTAATCAATTAGTTATTGTAATTACTTAAGGATAATTTATTAATTGAGAATAATTAATTAAGGTGATTGATTAATTAATTTATATCAAATGATCTGTAATTAATAATCAGGATTGGATAATTAATTCACAAGTAATTAATTTAATTGGAAATAAATTGAATTAATTAGGATTAAACAATAAATTAATCCTGCTTATACATGATTATTGAATGCTTGACCTTACTTATGAATGATTGTATTATATGAGATGCCTTGAATTGATTGTCCTATCTGATCTGTGATATTTTGTTCTGTGGATTGAGCTGTGTATAATTTATTCATTTATTTGTGATACATTTGTATATTATCTGTGAATCTGTGAATGAACGATAAGTGTTATAGTTTATACCGCTTATCAACTATATTTCTATATTCTGATCTGTGATGATTGAATGATGTCGCACTATTGTGTGAACACCTGGACTACACCATACACACACAAATATGGATTTCACGTGGAAATCAGTTTAGTCGCAGATTTTTAACAATTTTTGAATCCAAATAGTTTTGGAAATTGGAATTGAGAGCTTTGTAAATGAGTTTCAAATATAGAAGTTATTTTAAATAACTTGATAAAACTTTGAAATCAAAATAAATTGATTTAGATTCAATATTTGGAATTGAATTCAATGATTTGGGAAACTAATTGTTTTCTACTGATAAAAGCTCTCATGTAAAAATGAAAATGAATTTCCAATTTAAATTAAAGGAATTTCAAGTTTGAATTGAAGATGGTTTCCCAAGTTACAAATAAATCTTTGGAATTGATTTTGAAGGTTATAAGTTAAATCTTTAATATAAAGATTTGATGAGTTAATCCAATTGAGATGGAAATCGATTTGAAAATCTGTGAATGGATCTTTGTGAAACTGGGTGACCTTTGTGAATTGAATCTTTTTGTTTAAAAAATATTAAAATGGTGATTTATTTAAACCATTTAAAGAGGAAATTTGGATAATAAGTTGTGACTTAATTGAAATTCCATTATCCATATGTTTTTAAATATTGCGCTCATTATTCGGTTTAGCCGGGAGAGAACCTTTGCGTCATATAACCCATTCCGAATAATGATACGTCGTATATGGATTGCATTTGAAGACCGGTGGTGAAGACCGGGTATTTTCGAAAACGAAAGGATAACCCGTCGATTGTCTCTGCACTGAGTCGCGCCGGTATAGAGATTCCCTAAGTGATGGGAAATCAGATCGGGATTTTGAATACCCGAATTGCAAGGGCTTCTTCGGAAGTGCCTTCGGTTCTGTTCGAACCCGGAACAGACTTGTATGGTTATATTGTCTGACATTACACTTTGAGATATAAAGCAGATTTCTTTCAAATACATTTTTGTTTGGTGGCGGAGATTTATTCTCTTAGCTTAACACCCTTCTCTGAGACGTACGAGCTCAGAGGTTATGTAGTTGAAGGTTATCAGTGATATACTCCCAAATTGGTAATGTGGCATGCTGAGTGCTGCTGTGTGTTGCTGATCATTTGTTGATCAAAGCATGGCTTTCGTGTAAAGCGTAGCTTTGTGGACGAGACCTCATCGAACCTCACAACCCGGAAATGGTCGAAACAGGAAGGATGCGGCAAGGTTATGAGGGTCGCACCCTTTAGGGTATGTCATTTCCTTCTGGAAAAAGGTGGTATCATGGTATGGAGCCCAGATGCTTTACCTGTGTGGTTGCATCAATCTCATTTACTGTGTGGTTGTTGCTTTGTGATCGAGGGCCCTCGAATAAAGGTCGCAAACGACCGGGGGTGGCATACTCGTGTAGTAGTTACCTAGTAAGAGGTAACCCAGCCTTGTGTTGGCAGAGAGCTAGTTAATTCTCGGGACATCCCTCCAGAGGCGTGCCCATGTGGCAGCAGGAAGTTCCTTAGCCTGACCATTTGTTGGAAATCCAAAGAAACAATACGAGCCCTTTACGATTGCAATTTGTATAACCTGTCACCTCAGGTGGCAGCTATAGTAGGCATAGTATAATGGTACCTATGCTGGCAAAGATTAATATTATATACTTTTTTTCGAAAGGATTTTCACACTATGCACTAGTAATAATATCAGAAGAGTTTTCTCGTATTAAGCATATTTGACTATCATAAGAAGAAATCTCCTCCAAGTCTGCGATTGCATTGTGTGTGTGGTGAGAGGTCTTATGGTAGTTTCATTTTCCAAAAAGCATTGCGGATTTCAATGTTTAAAATTCTTTTGTTGTTTGTTTTAAAGATAAACTATTTTTGTTGCTCATACCAGTCCCATGAATGACTCGGAGTTTATTGTTCCCTTCCTAAACTCTGGGTGCCCACAATTTTCCACACGGGCAGTCTAGAGTTGGGTTTTTCAGATAGTCAGGTTTAGTAGATTATCAGGAGCTAGTTCAGTTCTTGGAGTTCACGCATGACTGACCTTGCTTATCTTTGTGAAATGTGATGGTGGTTTGAGCTTGACGTTGGAATCGTTGGACTCATCCTCTTTTGAAGATCTTTTAGAGTATCACTTCCATTGTTTCCGCTGTAACATTATTATTTGTCTTTGATATTCTTGTATCATATAGATATCATTGTTGTATATCTTATTCTGGATATTGTATCATTTGTGTTATATATAATATCATTGATTTCTTCTTTCCGTTGTGTTGTTATACTTAACGTGTTATAAGCTCCGGTGAGCCACATTTGGCGTTTGAATCTGCGGCATTTCGAGTACAAGTGAAGTACGGGTGTCGATTTTCGAAGGCCGAGTCGGGATCGCTACACACTACCTCAAGGGCAATTTGGGTAGTCTCAAAAATATGGATTAGGGTTTCATACATGTATAAATACACCTTATGTTCATGTAACCCTCCTCTCTTCCTCTTAGCTCTTTAGTTTAGGATCAAAAATAAATCAAAGTTCTTCTTTCTTTTCATCGCTACTTAGCCATTTCTTTTATGTAATTTTTTTATGCAATTTAGTACATGTTGTTTTCTTTTACATGCTTTTTCCTTTCATGTTAGTAGTTAGTTTATTTTTCATGCAAGTAGAATAGTTTTCATTTTCTTTTAATTAGCTCTTTATTTAGTTTGCTTTTTTTTTCTTTTTTTTGTTCGATGTTGAATGCTACATTTGTTGATGTGATAACAAATACGAGAGGCTAAACCCATTCAATTTAGGATAATGAAGCTCTCTAATTATGTAACTTCAACATTTTAATAATTATTGCTCTCTTTTTGTGCTTAATGATAATGCTTTAAGCGGTTAATTGTTGTTGTTTTAGCTTTGAATTTAATAGCCTATATTGTTGACACCAAATAGGCTATGCTTAAACAATCACGAAACACAAATTACCTCTTCATCTACATATGATTATGGTAATGAAGTGAATGTTGAAGTCAAAATTTGATGGTCTATATTTCTAATTAATAATTAATAGGCCATACTTAAAATAGATTTTATTTTCAACTTCAGTGTCATTTTTCATGAGAATTAAAAGTGATTTAAAAGTTGTGTTATAGTATGATGGCATATGTTGGGCTAATTAATAGCACAAATATGTGATACTTATGATAAACACATCAATTAAACTAACTAATGACCAAAAAAAGAAGAGATCATAATTTCATGTTTTGTTGAACTATGTGATCTAGGGAGTGGATTTATCTCTAAATTTCCTTCAAAATCTCATAGTTTTCATTCACTTTTGCAGTTGTTAGTTTTTGCAATTTTTAGTAGGTAACAACATTCTCAAATCTTTGGTTAATTTGATTGAATAGGAAATTTAAAATCTAACAATTCCCTGCGGATCGACTCATATTCGCCACGTGCTATCATTGTACGCCGTGTGCTTGTGGTTAATTGTAATTTAAATTTATCGGCGATTTTCTAACTCATAGGAAAACTATTGTTAAACAAGTTTTTGACGCCATTGTCTGATATTTGATTTGATTTGATTTTCTATTTTTCGAATTATTTTTCTTTGATTTTTGTGTGTTTTTACTTTGTACGTGTTGAGTGCATTAAAAAAAATTGTTGTTTGTCTGTGTGATTGTTGCTTGCATTTGTTTGTGTGCATCTCTCGTTTGTATTTGCATTTGTATATTTCTATTTTCTAAAAAAAATCAACATACCCAATTAAAAAAACAATTTTATTCAATTTCCTTTTCTTTTACAATTTTGCATTTACAATTAATATTTGCAATCTCATTTTCTTATTAATTTTTTCATTTACAACAGTACCACTACCACTCTCTGCCTCACTGTTCACAGTGTGCACATCAGTGTGCACACAATAGCCTGCTGCCCTAGAATCACAGTCTGTTCTTCCCCATCTCAATACATCACAACCAATACCCTTGTCAACATATAATCATCTACACTGCCTCCTTCATTCCACAATGCTTCCACTTATTTTACCTAATCATCTCAACCTCCCTGTCAAACACAGCCAACACCCCTCTAGCGAAACCATCTACCACTCAAACTCCATGAACACACATCACCACTTTACTTTCATAAGCCACCCCCTTGTCATCTGTCATTCAAACAAGACTACTGCCTCAATACTACAAGCAAAACTTCATCTACATTACATCATTCAAAACTGCTGAATATAACCACTTAAACTTCATCATGCACACACTGTGCACATAACTTCCACCAAACTTCAACCAAAACACCTTCCCAGCAGTTCACCCTCCAAACTTGTCATTCCTTCCCTATAACTGCTGCACATCACAACATACGACTTCACATACATACATAACCCATTTGCACTCACACCATTATCTCACTGCTAAACTTCACTCTATTGCAGTTTATCAACCTCAGTTCATCATCAACCTTCTGTATATTCCCCTGCCACAACACTCCTTTGCATTTTGCATACCAGTGCACTTCCCCCTAACACTATTAAGACACCTATCCACTCAACATCACCTCCACGCAGCCCATCAAACTCCAGCAACCCACTAACCACCCATACTTCCCTAACCAAAACTGCAATCACCATCAACATCCCGAACTCCACCAAGACCAGACTGCTACCAAACAACCCTACTGCTGCCTGTCATTCACAACAGTCACTTCCCCATGCACACTACACAACAGTCACTACATACACACCTTCCACAACTTCGCAGTTCCATCCCCATACAATCAACCATCATCTTTCTGCCTTCACTTCAAAACTTCCTCCCAATACCTTACCAACTTCTACTTTGTGCCAAAAAAAGAACTGCAATGGACCACAATCAACCACTACGCGCGCCTCAATCCAACATCATGAACAGCAGCGATTTGCCATAGCAACGCCTGAACCATCATCGAACCCAGCAACTCGAAGCCACATCGACAATCATCTTCGACTTCCACTAACCAGCGGCCTGCTCAATACCACTAAAGTCGAACGCCATCCAAAACCCAAAAGTGCTTCCCCCAATCCACATCTGCCCCAATCCCAATCGACTCGAAGCAACATCCCAAATCCCCTCAAACCTGCAATCACCGTAACCCCCAATTACGCAATCCCTTTGTAACTCGAACTCGAACAAACCCAAAATCGCAAGGAACTAAACCGAACTTCATCTTTATTTGCTGATTTATAGTGGATTGAATCTTGAATTGAGAATTGAAAATTTCGATTTGAAGCTTTGTGTGTTGAGTGCATTTAATAAGAGTTTTATTCTAAGTTGTTGTGTGCGTGTGTTGAAAATTATTTTCAAATTGGGTGAAGATAACAGTGAGTTGTGTGTTTTTATAAAACAAAAATCGATATGGACTTATGGGCCGGGCTTTGTTTGTTTGTGAATTTTGTTTTTGAAATTGCAATTGTGAAGTTGTTTTTTGTTATTATATTTTGTTTTGTTTTTTAATTTGTTTTAAGTTCTTTTACTTTTTTAAAAAAAAAATCTTTGAATTTGTTTTGTTTTGCTTCTTTTGATTTCATTTGTTTTGATTTTTCCTTTGTTTTAGTTACTTCTTTGATATTAAAAAAATTGCTTTCATTTTCGTTTGGGTAAACGATAAAAAAAATTACCTTGCTTTTATTTACGTTCGAGCTTTAAAAAAATTGTGTATATCTTGTTCGACCCTTTTTTCAGGTTGCAGTAAATAAAAAGAAGAAGTGCTTGCCAAAAAAATTGCTCTGCTTGCTTGCTTAAAAAAAAAATGCTGCTTTTAAAAATAAATTGCTAATAATTCTGCACGCTCTGGTATCGTGCTTCTATCTCTTGTTTATATTTGTTTTGCATTGTGGATTGCTTGCATTTAAAAAAAATTCAAAAAAACCATTTGTAGTTGCATTGTTAATTCACGTTTAATTTGAATTTTGCATTTCATCCTAGAATTTTGATTAATAATAATGGTTAGACATCGATAACACTTAATTGTATATTGACAAGTTGTCTTCTTCGGATAATTTAATTTCTTTATGTCTAAGCTACGGTAGAGCAATAACCATTTATAAATATTACTATGATTTGTAAATATTATAGTGGTTGTTTCTCTTAAGGTACTTAAACCTTCGGCTGCATTGCTATGGTTGTTAGCACCAAATTTGGTTACTAACACCCTTGAATAGAATTATGTAGAGATATTAATGAAGAAAATAAATTAAAACAGAGAAGTAACGCAATTGGGTGCAAAAAGAACAACAAAAAAGGAAACACCGGATTTATAGTGGTTTGGCGTAATTGCCTATGTCCACTTTGAATATCATCTTTATTAATTTTCCAATCACTTGAGTACAAATACAATCCATAAACAAACAACTTGAATGCAAGTTTGAACAGAAAAGAAGTGAGTACAAAAAATGGCAGAGTATCCCTGGAGTTCTCGAAAAAAGGTCCCTTCAGCTATACCCCTGCCTCTCTATTTATAGATGAAGATAGGCTGGACTCCCTATGCAAGCCCAAGACCAAGGTAGCTCGGCCTATAGTTGGAGGTTAAGTGGATCGAATGAGCCATGCCGACCAACATCTACCGGTCCACCTATGCCGATCCAGAGGTGGTCTTGTTGCTAACTCGAAGCAGATCCTCAAGGAACTCGGGGCAAGCGATAGTATGGCTCGAAGTATAGAAATATTGAGCGCATCACTCCGTTGTAAACCGAACAAATTATCAAACTCTTCAAGGTGCACCGGACCAGATATGTCGAGTCTCCAATGCCGAACGGTGGTCACCAAACCATTTTCTACCGAACTATACCGAGCGGCGTTTGCTGAACCATTTAGACCGAATCACGCTTGATCTTGCTTCCTTTACCGAGTAACTCATGCCGACCCATACGTGCCGAACCATATGTATCAGTCCTTCTAAGGCTGATCCTCATATGCCGAACCACACGCGAAGATCAAGCGATGAGTGGCCGACCCACATTTGTCGAACGACCTTAGCTTACCTATCTTGGCCAAACCATTATGGCTGAACCAACTGAAATGAACTCTCTACGGCCGACCCACAAAGTGCCGAGCCACTCTTCCTTGAGTATCCTGACCGAACTGCTCAGTTCGAACCACGCAGACCAAGCATCTACCACCGAGCCACATATACAAGATGTTGAATTCACATCGGGCACTTCCAGCCCTATCATGACTAAAGTTTTCTGATCACAATCTCTGCAACTATTGCCTTGTAGCCAGGCCAACGTACCAGGTAACATCTGCCCCCCAAAGTGCATCCTATGAATCAACATGACGCGCTTTGAATCAGCGATTAATTCCTGCTTTTAGAAGCTAGCTCATTCAAAATGACAATTGACTGTTGCTGTTTCATTGGCCTTCGATGAAGCTTTGTGTCATCCGCAAGTATCAATTCAGCCTCCGGGAGATTCTTAATACCCTATTTTTAACTTTTCAAAAGCTGGGTGTATACAACCTCTTGAAGGTCGAATCACGGTGGACTTTCTGAACATAACACGTGCATATATTTATATATACATATATACACGTATATACATATATATTCATATAAGTATATATATATATATATATATTTATATAATAAAAAATTTCTTTTTTTGAAACAACGAGTGGATCGACGTTCTAGAGACTGACCCACTCGTTCGGTTACTCCGAAAAAAAGCGGGTCGGCATGTCATCACCGATCCACATGGCCCGTCTGAACAGCATCTCAGTCCAACGATATACACAAAGTGCGTGGACCGGTTCTAAAGGCAAGTGTCCGTTCGCCTTCCCTTTGCCGGATATAAAAGCTTTCTCCTCCCTCTTTCCTTCACTTTTTCACAAAACCTCTAACTTATCTCTTCTCGAGCCTTAGCCAACATTCCAATTCTCTTTTCTTCCCCCAAATCCAAGATACCCATCTCGCAACTCCTACTGTTGGCGAACTCAAATGAACTTCGATCCCAAATCCAATAGTTTCCATAAGCTTCGATTCATTCTCGTAGGTATTAACTTTGCACTCGGCTTATATCTCTAAGCTAGGAATCTCGTGCGAAGTCGAGTTCATGGGCTTTCTTAGGCTAGGTTCGGTAGGAACCAACGAAAATGAGGGGGACAATTTGGAGACGGGATGTGCTTTAGGCTAGGTGTTTTCTTGAGGACCATGGAGAGAAGTAGCACAACCTTAACTTTGAAGTCGGTGGTATAGAGTGTTAGGAAGTAGGGCCGGAGGTGTTTGGAGTAGGGCTTGTTAGGCAATCCCTTGATGGAGATTAGGCTTAGTATTTCTGTGAGGGAGTGTCGATCATTTCCGAATGAGAGAGAGAGAGTGTGTGGGTCGGTCAACACGTATTTAGGAGTGTGGGTCGCTCGGTGTTAAGAGAGTTGCTATGAGTCGGCATGAGTCTGGGGTAGTAGCTCGGTATGTACTGAGAAAGGTGAAGGAGAGGAGTATAGTGAGTATGGTTCGGCATCCGGTGAAGTGATGTAGATCGGTAGAAGTTCAAGTGAGGCCGGATCGGTGGTTAGGGGGAGATAGCGAGTGAGTGGGTCGACATTGGAAATTAAAATTGTTTTAACTCAAACATAACACACATTTGGGTAACTTACCTCCACAACCAAGCATAGCATATTGGACAATGACAAGCAATAAAGCATACAAGCCCAAGGACCTAATTTGAACTAACCCCATATAGCTTGAACAATCTTAAATGCAAAGTTAATTCAACAAATGCGAATAACAGCCTTCACACTCTATGATGCCAATGTTTGATTCCAAGACTTCTACTACCGACCATATGATAAACTGCAGGAGACAATCAACGATGACGGTCTCCAAGGACAATAACTTAAAGTTCTATCACACCATGCTTGTTTTTAAAACTTTAGTTCTTCTGCACTCACGTTTGAGTCGTCGCACTAGTTCACACACAACACGGGGGGATATATTATTGTCGTTATATCTGATATCGATTATCATTCAAGTATAGTTTAAACAGGTATCTACCCATACTAAATGCTCGTTGAAGATGTCCAAAAGATCAAGCTCTGCTACAGTTTCTGATAAGCCTGAGCCAAGTTCTTGGCAGGAGGTAGTAGGAACTTCAAATCCACCGACAATCTCTGCATAGGGTATTCTGGATCCCTCTGCTGTAGCTATAGGCCCGGCTCTTGATGTTATAGACGAAGCCGTTATTCTGGATAATCCTATTGATTCACAAGCTTCAAAAATCGGCGAAGCCACTCTTCATCAGTTGTGCTCAATTCATAGAATTCCTTTCGACGACATTTTAGTTCTGTCAGGACAAGATCGGCCTTACCTGCCCCCAACCGGGTATACAGCGTGCAACAAATTTATGTGCTGGGTCGGAAGTGTGCCACCTTTCAATTCATTTCTTCGTGAAGTGTTACGGTATATCGGGATTTCTCCGGCATAGCTACACCCTAATAGTCATGCATTCATTCATGGCACCCGTGTCCTCTTTTTGGGCACCTTATTCAGACTCCCCACTCTTGAGGATACCTGTTATATCTACCGCTTCAAAAGACGGTCCGATAGTCCATCCTTCATATTTCTCGAGCCACATTCCAAATGTCAAATCCTGACGGGGGCGTGGAGTAAATTTTCCCAGTATAAGCAAGAGTGGTTTTACGTACGCTGCCCCCTGGTTTTGCAAGAAGATGGCGGAAGGGAGTAAGTTTCATTCCTAGTCTAATATTTATCTAAGGCTCGAGGTGCATCCTTTCTAAAGTTCTTTCGACTTTTATAGGTATCCGCCCCCGACCTGAAGGCGCTGGGTATTCTGAGGCCGTCGAGGCCATTCGAGCTATTCCCGTGAGAGACCAGGACATTATATCCATTATTTCCAACAAGTTGCTTTCGAGGTTTGGATTACTGGTGGAGGGTCGCCGAACTAGCCTTCCAATTGGCGCCACTACAACTGGATCCGCTGCGGAAAAGGCAAAGAGCAGGCCGGACCTTCGGTGCCTCCTGCAGAAGGGGCCCCCGATACAACTAAGGAAGGTGAAATTAAGGAGACCGAGGTGCCAGAAGCGACCGATGAGAATATAAGTTCTGACACAACACCGATAACTGACGCACCTGGCCTCGATGAACCGCTTCCCCCTTCAAAGAGGAAAAAAGCCTAGCATACAAGCTGAAAAAGAAAATAGTAGGGGGAACTTCAAAAGTTACAATTACTCCATTTGAAAGAGAGTCGTCTCTCCAAAATTTAGAGGGTTCACTAAAAGGTCTATCAGACCTGACCATCCCTTAGGACTTACTAAATTATGGCTTCAACGATCCAGAGGCTATGGGACTTGATTCGCCCGCGAGAAGCGATGAAGGCGATCAGGCTCGTCATCAAGGAGAGAAAACTCCAATAATAAAGCAAAAAACACTGGTCCGTCAGAAGGAAGCACTAGGACACACACAAACACTTACACTTCACCCTACACTTAAATTTTAGTTATCATATGATTCCCACTAACTCGTCCGTACTTGGTTTCTGTTCAGGTGATATGGGGCGTACACATGGCATCGACCGTCTTCGCGGATCCTCTATCTTCTACCATTGCAGTTGGGATTCAGGATCAGGTAGACGGCGAGATAGGGATGACAGCGGAGATAGAGACTACCGTCCCAGAGATACATCGTCTTCCAAAAGAAAAACTTACAGTCATTCCTCATACCCAAACGATCCTCCCCCTCAGTCAGAGCACAGTAGGGAAAAATCTGCTCAAAAGGGATCCCGGTTCAAAACTCCTCACGACCAACACTCTGTCTCGTCGAGCACCAAGCAATCTCGTGAACCCCATAAGAAGTCTGTGACTCCGACTAAGCAGACTTCCCCATCCACCGCACACGGTCCATCGACGACAGAAAAATTAGTCGAGCTCAAAGCCACATTCCCAAAGATATGTTTTGATGGATTGAAATTTCTCCCTGCGATTCATCCTATTCCCGGACATGTCAAACAAAGCACCATCACTTGCAACAATGACGTTTATGTCCAGCATGATGCGTTTGTACATTTGGTGGAGAAAGTTTCAAAGGTTTCCATGGAACGTCAACACGAAATCGATCGCCTGAAACTTGAAGCCATTCACGACAAATATATCATCAAAGCCCAAGATAAAGAGATACCCTTATACAATCTCAACTTGAGGCCGTCCAGAAAAATGCCAAGGAAACGACCGAGGCTGTTAGTCGCTTGGAGGCCCCTCACAAGAAGGAAATCGATGAGGTAGTCCAATGCAGTGGTGCTTTAGCTTTAGAGAAAGACTCTATCCAGAAAGAAAAAGATATTCTCGCTCGGCGAGTTAAAGAACTAGAGGAGCTGCTTGCCAAAGAGAAAGAAGAGAAAACTCCCACGCAGGAAGAGTCACAACGATATTGTGATGAAATTGTCGCAACACGACTCTTAAAGACGAAGCTCGATGAGGAACTTTCCAAGGTTGAAGCGCTAAAGGAGTCAGCTCGCGAGGTGGGTAAGAAAATGGCGCTCACAGAAGTCGGCTCTTGTCTTGAGGCTGCTACTAAGGCTGGTAGAGAGGAAATTAAATGCTTATTTGATCCGCTCATTGCCGAGTATAACGCGCGAGCTCTCATGCACCGCGACCTATCTTTCCTAGGTGAGGGTTACCTCGAATCATTGGCCGAAGCGTGGGATACTTTGATAAAAATTAGAAAGGTTGAGATGGGCGTCGAAGAGGTCGATGAGGGAGCACTCGTGAAGGAAGTGCTTCGAGGAAATGAGCCTTCAGACTTGTCTGCAGCAAAAGCCCTCTTCGGTAGAGACTCTTTATCATCAAAGGGTAAGGACAATATTGCTAGCCCGTTCGGCACTGAGTCTCCAGTTTCTCCTCCGGCTCATCTGGGCGATAGCTCGTTACTCGATCCTCCCGAGCAGCATGTTGGTTATGATCTGGAGAAGCCTGGGCTTAGTGTCCACATTCTGCCCTTATTCTTAAGGGTGAGACTCCCAAGACAGCTGAGAGTCAACTGGAAGCCGGTATGTAGCCTTTTCTTCTAGAGCTCAAGAAATCATCGCTTCTGGCGAGTAATAGATGTATTCTAACATTTGTCTTTCATGACTTCATGTAGGCCACTCTGATCCCGAACCAACTCCAAGGAGCGACATCGCCATGGAGAGGGAAGAGAAAGTGGTTGAGACACTCGACGCTGGGGATACCCCTGGACCCGATGCTCAACTGATCGGAGCGCTAGATGATGATAAACTTGAAAATCCCTCGCCTGGAGATGAACATGACAAGGTCGATATCACAGGCGCCTCCGAACACACTTCGAAGCTTAGCATGGAGGAACAAATCATGGAAGAGGAGAAAAAGAAAGCCGAAGTTAAGGTTGAACCTCGGGTGGTGGAACTTGATGACCCTCTAAATAGGCCCCTAAAGATAATTCTCCCTGGGGAGACCACACCTCTGGATGTCTCTCTTCCTCCCTCGGATACCACCTCACTGGGAAGCAGAGGGTCCAGGAAGAAGTACTCAGCTGCGGAGCCTTCAGAGAAGCCGAAGAAGGAGAAGAAGTCAAAGAAGTAGTTATCATCTCGTCATACCTCGTTCAACCTGAATAAACCTAAGTCATGTAGTTGTTTATTTTTCCTTTTTTATAGTCGTCGTAGATAGATTTTGGTTTTGGATCTCGGAAAAGTAGTAATGGAACTTAATGTTTGATTAAATTTTGTTTTTTTACGTTCATAGACTCTCATTGTTTAGCTTATCACCTGACTTGTGGTTGAAATTCAAAGTCTTGTGGATCACGCACGTTCCAGTCCGCTTCCGCATGACTCGAAGATTTTTGAATTATTTATGCTTTAGTCTGCGCTTCGGGGACTTAGAGATTTTTGAATCGTTTATAATCTAGTCCACACTCCGGGGACTCGGAGTGCTTTAGTCCGCGCTCCGGGGACTTAGAGATTTTTGAATCGTTTATACTCTAGTCCGCACTCCCGGGACTCAGAGTACTCTAGCCCGCGCTCCGGGGACTTAGAGATTTTTGAATCGTTTATACTCTAGTCCGCACTCCAGGGACTCAGAGTACTCTAGCCCGTGCTCTGGGGACTTAGAGATTTTTGAGTCGTTTAGACTATAGTCCGCACTCCGGGGACTCAGAGTACTCTAGCCCGCGCTCCGGGGACTTAGAGATTTTTGAGTCGTTTAGACTATAGTCCGCACTCCAGGGACTCAGAGTACTCTAGCCCGCGCTCCAGGGACTTAGAGATTTTTGAATCGTTTCTACTCTAGTCCGCACTCCGGGTACTTAGAGTACTCTAGCCCATGCTCCGGGGACTTAGAGATTTTTGAATCGTTTATATTCTAGTCCGCACTCCGGGAACTCAGAGTACTCTAGCCCGTGCTCTGGGGACTTAGAGATTTTTGAATCATTTATACTCTAGTCCGCACTCCGGGGACTCAGAGTGCTCTAGCCCGCGCTTCGGGGACTTAGAGATTTTTGAATCATTTATACTCTAGCCCACACTCCGGGGACTCAGAGTGCTCTAGCCCGCGCTCTGAGGACTTAGAGATTTTTGCTCTCCGCACTTCGAGGACTCAGAGTACTCTAGCCCGCGCTCCGAGGACTTAGAGATTTTTGAATCGTTAGCCGATCGACTTTTAGTTTTGCGTGCACGTTCGTACGCTAGACAGATTAATGCAACTCTATTTTGCCATGGAATTACAAAATACAAAACATTAATAACATATAAAAAAACAGCTTCAAGCCATTATTGATTGTAGAAAATAAGGACAAACTGAATTGTCTTATTACATGTCGGAAACAAAGAAAAACAAAAGAAAACGAATTCTGAAACAATTACTGCTACAATGCAAAAGAAATAAACTAAGTGTAATAAGGATGCAAATGCTCGCTATTTCCATGCTCTGAGGAGTGTCATGCCATCAATAGTCGCTAGCTTGAAGGTTCCTTCTCCAAGCTTCCGTTCGATGACGTACGGACCTTCCTATGTGGGATTCATATGTGACAGGACTAGAAAAACTTGCTTCAAAACAAGGTTGCTCACATCGAAAGTTTTTGGTCAAACTTTTTCGTTGTAATATCGAGCGACTCAGTGCCGATATGCAGCCGCCCTTAAATCAGCTTCTTCACGTTTCTCGTCTACAAAGTCCAATGATTCCAGTAAAAGATCCTAATTCATCTTAGGATCATAATGAGTTACCCGGTGAGAGGGAACTTCAAGTTCCACGGGTATAATAGCTTCAACGCCGTATGCCAAGGTGAATGGAGTGTGGCCAGTCGTGGACTTGTGGGTGGTTTTGTAAGCCCAGAGTGTTGTCGGTAGCTCATCCACCCACTTGCCTCTAGCCTTCTCCAAACATTTTTTCAATATGGACTTGATTATTTTATTTATAGCTTCAACTTGTCCATTGGCTTTAGGGTGAGCGACTGCCGCAAACCTTTTCTCAATGCAATATTTTTGGCAGAATTCTTTGAACTCCCTACTCTCAAATTGAGTTCCGTTGTCCGTAATGATAGTTCGTGGGAGGCCAAAACGGCATATGATGTTTCGCATAACGAAATTAATGATCTTTTTGGTGGTGACCGTAGCTAAAGGCTCTGCTTCTGCCCACTTGGTAAAGTAATTGACCACAACAATTGCATATTTTGCACCACCTTTGGAGATTGGCAAGGAGCCGATTATATCGATCCCCCATATTGCAAATGGCTAGGGACTAACCATTTGTGTGAGTTCCATCAGCGAAGCTCTCGGGATTTTCGCATACTTTTGACATTTGTCGCATCTTCTTACATAGTCTACGGCGTCTCGATTCATGGTTGGCCAATAGTATCCATAGCGGAGGATCTTTTTTGCTAGTGTCTGCCCCCCAGTATGGTCGCTACATTCTCCTTTATGAACTTCTTTAAAGACCCACTTTACCTCGTCGTGGGCGATGCATTGTAGTAAGGGAACCGAGAATCCTTTTTGATACATTACTCCATCCTACATTATATACCACGAGGCTTTGCGGACGACTTGTCATCTTTCGTTATTTCTCTCAGGCAAAGTTCCATGTAACAGGTATTCTTTGAACGGGGTCATCCACAACTCACTTTTAGTTTCCATCCCTAACACAAAATCTACTTCCATTTCGTTTATACTCGGGGTGTGTAAGATTTAGACGGGAACTAAGCCCATCTGCTGTGCATCACCAATACTTGCGAATTTCGCCAATGAATCGAATTCCACATTTTGTTCACGTGGGATATGCGAAATATCGTAATATTCAAGGTCTGTCAACAGTTCTTGAACCCGAGCAAGGTATGGGGCAAGTCTCTGCCCCTTTGCTTGATAGTCTCCCCGTACCTGGTACACCACCAATTGTGAGTCATAAAAGATTTCAACCGATTTTACTTCGAGTTCCCTGGTAAGTATCAAGCCAACAATTAATGCTTCATATTCGGCTTCATTATTTGTAGCTGGGAAATCGAGTTCAAAGCAAAAATTGATCGATTTTCGGGAGTTACAAGAATAACACCAGCCCTAGAATAACGGTCGTTGGATGCCCCATCGGTGTATGGTTTCCATCAAATGGGGGGAACGACGTCACCACTACTTGGCTCATCTGATATGATGAATTATGCAATGAAGTCTGCTAACGCTTGCCCTTGGATAGCCCTCCGTGGTAGGTAAGTGATATCGAATTGACTCAACTCGATGTTCCATTTGAGCAACCTTCTAGAAGTTTCTGGTCGTTGGAGCACCTATCGCAGAGGTTGATCAGTATAAACACTGATCGGGTGTGCCTGAAAATAAGGACGGAGCTTGCATGATGCAATCACTATGCGGTAGGCTAGCTTCTCAATCTTAAGATAATTTCTCTCTGCCCCCGTTAGACGTTTACTAACATAGTACACTGGCTTTTGAATTCGGTCCTCCTCGTGAACCAAGACTGTACTGATGGCATGCTGAGACACGGCCAAGTAAACATATAACTCTTCATGGTCTACAGGCTTTGACAGAACCGGGGGCCTCTCCAAGTGTCTCACTAGAGCTCGAAATGCATCCTCATAGTCCGGCGTCCATTAGAAACTTCTCTTCCCCTTCCTTATCACATCGAAGAAAGGAATACATTTGTCGGTTGCTCTGGATATGAATCGAGTCAATGCGGCAACCTTTCCATTCAGGCTTTGTAATTGCTTTATAGTTCTGGGCACTTGTATGTCACAGATAGCCTGAATCTTTTCTGGGTTAGCTTCGATTCCCCACGCCTTGACAATAAAACCCAAAAACTTTCCCAACGCAACGCCAAAAGAACATTCCAATGGATTGATTTTCATTCTATAGTATCAGAGTATATCAAACATCTCCACTAAGTCTCGAATGTGGTCGTTTGACTGCCGTGACTTCACGAGCATGTCATCCACATAGAATTCCATTGTTCTACCAATTTGGTCTATAAACATCCGATTTACCAAATGTTGATAAGTCGCTCCTGCGTTCTTCAACCTAAAAGGCATCACTACATAATAGTACAGTCCAACGTCCATAACAAAACTAGTTTGTTCTTGATCTGGAATGTGCATCGGGATCTGATTGTATCCCGAATACGCATCCATGAATGACAATAGTTCATGTCCTGCTGTTGAGTCGACCAGTTGATCAAATCTGGGTAAGGGGAAACTATCCTTAGGGCATGCCTTGTTCAGGTCTGAGTAATCAACACAGGTCCTCCATTTCCCATTCGCTTTTCTCACTAGTACAGGGTTAGATACCCATTCAGGGTAGAGGGCATCGCGGATGAACCCATTGGCTTTGAGTTTGTCCACCTCCTCTCTGAGAGCAGCAGACCTCTCCGGGTCCATACCTCTCCTTTTTGTTTCACTGGCACATACTTCGGGTCAATGTTCAACATATGACTTGCGATGGTGGGAGAAATCCCACACATATCAGAGTGGGTCCAAGCAAAAGCATCCAGGTTCGTTCGGAGGAAATCAGTAAGATCCTCAGTCATCGAGGGGGTGAGTTATGATCCAATCTTAAGCACCCGTGATGGGTCATCATGGCTGACTGGGATGTCAATCGTCAGTTCAGCCAGTGCTGCTTTAGACTCCATGGGTTCTTCATCATCGTCTCTTGGATCTATGTCTCTGTAGATCCGCCCCTGCTTCCCGAGGCAAGGCTCGGGCACTACTTGTCAATTTTGAGCAACATGGATGCAGACAGAGTGGTCCACAACCTTTCCATTCTCTCTTTGCTGGGCCTCTCTCCGCTCAGCCACATAACATGCACGACCAGTTGCTTGATCGCCATGCACTACACCAACTCCTCTATCTGTCGAAAATTTCAAGGTTAAACACCACGGGGCCAAAGCTGCAATAAACTCCACCAGGGCTAGTCGGCCCAAAAACACATTATACGGGGAATCAACATCTAAAACAATGGACGGTAGGATCCATACCCTCCTACGTTCACCTTCTCCTAACTCAACTGGCAATTCAATGAAACCTATCGCATCAGTGGCTGCACCATTAAAGCCGTGAATGCGGGCTTTGGATGGTTTTAGATCCTTCGCCTCCATCTTCATTTGGTCATATGCCTTTTTGAAGATAATATTAACAGAACTCCAGCAATCAATCAGTATCCTTCTCAAGAACGCCAGCCCAATCGTGGTTGAGATGACCATCTGGTCGATGGTAGGTGCCTTCACCTGGTCAGTATCCCTACTCCTGAATACAATATCATTTGTCATCATCCGTTGCTGTTTCGCTGGGGTCCCGTCTTCTGTGTTCGAGCAGCATTCGAAACCCGCATGCTTTAGGGAACAGCATAGCGTTCCATTTCCTTCCAAATCTTGTCTACCGAGTGAGGCCCACCGGCTATCGTATTTATAACCAGTCTACCTCTAGTCCGAGCGGGTTCCTCAGGTCGATGTAGAGTCTGCCCGCGGTTGGGGTCGGAGGTCCCCTGTCCTCCTTCATGCGGATTCTTAACGAACTGCTGTAACTTCTTCTATAGGATCAGCTTTTCTATAGCATCAATGAGGTGTCTACATTCTTCAGTATTGTGCCCGTATGTCTCATGGAAGCGACAATACTTCCCAGTCTGCTTTTGTTCCTTAGTGGATTCCTTTGGGCGCGGCTTTCGGTATTGGAACGTATTACAAGTCGATAAATAAATATTCTCCAGAGATGTTTTCAGAGGAGTATATTCTTTATAGGTTGGGATCCTTGGTTTCCACTTTCCTACTACCCTCTTTCTTTCGGGATTTCCTCCGGATCCTTTAGACTGCTCCGGCTTATTTAGAACATTGACCTGGACCTTGCCAGAGTTGTCACCAAATTGCTTTACCGCAATGTTGCTTTGTACTGCTTCCTTGCTGGGCCCTGGCGCGCTGCCTCGCCTCATCCACCTGGCCTCTTCTCTTTTCATGAACTGGTTCGCCTTTGAATAAAAGAATTCTAGGGTAGTCTGTGGTTTTCCTGCTAGCCAATCACCAAAATCTGAGTCCGGGTCTACCCCTCGCATCACGACCATAAGAATAGCATGGTTATTCGGGTTGCTAACTTCGATAGCGGCAACGTGAAATCTTCGCAAATACTCCTTTAACCACTCCCCTAGAGCTTGGATTACACCGGATAAAGACATCATGTCCTTTGGGCGAGTGGTATGGATCCTGAACTACTCCACAAATTTCGTTGCTAACTCATCAAACCTGGAGATCGATCGCGGAGGAAGTCTGGTGAACCACATGGTAGCGATTCTGGATAAGGTTATTGGGAAACATCTACATTTAGTCGCATCATTTGCCCTAGCCGAGTCCATCATCCACTCGTATCTCATTACATGCTGTCGGGGATCATTCTTCCCTTCATAGGCTGGAATGGTTGGCATACTGAACTTCCGGGGATACTCAGCCTGTAAGATAGCATCTGTGAACGGAGTATGACTCCTAGATATGCCCCCAATCATCATTGGATACCTGATTTCTCCTTATCAGCTGTCTGACCATAGCTGATAAATCCAGGGTTTGGATAGGAGGTGGCAAGTTGGACCCTATCCTGCGTGACCGTTCCGGCCGGTGCCTCCTTGGTAAGTGATCTCCCAAATGCATGTCTTGGGGACCCGCTTCGCTACGACCCTGGCATGGTGGTGGACCAGCTTCCACCTGTGCTCCAGATCTTAAGTTTCCCACTCCAGTTTGAGTGCGATTTTCCCGGTGCAAGTGAGGGGCCGCGGTTCCAGGTAGAGAGCCTGGACCATTTCTATTGGATTGTTCTACTGCACTTGTTTGTGCCATTTCAATCCTACGGCGTCTAAGCCTGTGATGTTCATATGACGAAGCGGAGCTGTCAGATGATGAGTAGGAAGCGAGGCTTCCTCCAGCATTCTGCTGCTGTTGCTGAGAAATCTAGGTCATGAGATTGGCGTTAGCTTGAATTTGTTCGTTAAGATATCTCTTGCTTTCCACGAGTTCTCTCATCAACTCATTGAACTCTGCCCTGGTGACAACTTCCGGTTGGTTTAGGATGGTGGCATCCCCTGCAACTGGATTAGGTTGTTGATTGTTGGGTCCCACTTGTTGGACGCTCGCGGTTTCGTTGACATTCGCATTGTGGGAGGCTGATCTGGTACATAGTCTTCCCATATTAGAGTTATCCGTCTGAACTATGAATAGAATCTATGAACTCTTGAGAATGAACTTGGATCTCCTTCGGGGGATTTCTTCAATCCAGTAGCGACAAAGTAGATCCTAGCAGCCTGAGAATACACTTTCTCAGTGAAAGCACCAAAATTGGTCACTAACACCCTTGAATAGAATTATGTAGAGATATTAATGAAGAAAGTAAATTAAAACAGAGGAGTAACGCAATTGAGTGCAAAAAGAACAACAAAAAAGGAAACACCGGATTTATAGTGGTTCGGCGTAATAGCCTACGTCCACTTTGAATATCATCTTTATTAATTTTCCAATCACTTGAGTACAGATACAAAATGTAAACAAACAACTTGAATGCAAGTTTCAAAAGAAAAGAAGTGAGTACAAAAAATGGCAGAGTATCCCTGGAGTTCCCGAAAAATGGTCCCTTCAGCTATACCTCTACCTCTCTATTTATAGACGAAGATAGGCTGGACTTCTGTGCAGGACCAAGACCAAGGTAGCTCAGCCCATAGTTAGAGGTTAAGTGGACCGAACAAGCCATGCCGACCCACGTCTACCGGTCCACCTATGCTGATCCATAGGTGGTCTTGTTGCTAACTCGAAGCAGATCCTCAAGAAACTCGGGGCAAGCGGTAGTATGGTTCGAAGTATAGAAATGTTGAGCGCATCACTCTGTTGTAAACCGAACAAATTTTCAAACTCTTCAAGGTGCATCGAACCAGATATGCCGAGTCTCCAATGCCGAACGGTGGTCGCCGAACCATTTTCTACCGATCTATACCGAGCGGCGTTTGCTGAACCATTTAGACCGAATCACTCCCGATCTTGCTTCCTTTACCGAGCCACTCACGCCGACCCATACGTGCCGAACCATATGTATCAGTCCTTCTAAGGCTGATCCTCATATGTCGAACCACACACAAAGATCGAGCGATGAGTGGCCAACCCACATTTGTCGAACGACCTTGGCATACTGTTCGTCGACGGAAATTCTATCGGTTTAGAAAACTATCGTAGTACGTGGCGAATACGGGTCGATCCACAGGGAATTGTTAGAGTTTAAAAATCTATTCAATCAAATTAGACCAAATGTAGGAGGAATTGTTAACTAAAAATGAAGCTAAAACTAGAATTAAAACGTGATTTAAAAACAATTAGACTAGAAAACAATTTAGAGGCAAATCCACTCTAATATTTTTGTGAATCAACAAACAAATAATTTATGATCTCTAGCTTTGATATTAAGTGAAATAATCGTTGCATTGATCATAAGTATGGGTTGTTTATGTTATTAATTAACATAACTCAAACCATCAAACTATAATACAACAATTATACCACTTATAACTCTCATGAAAATGAAGCCAAAGCAAAAGTTATTTTAAGTATGATCTATTTACTATTGTAACTAGTAATATAGATCATCAAATTTCATTTTTACTGTCATTTCAAAATCAAAAATGGATTAGCAAATGATGATGCAACTTGTGTTTATGTTGAATAAGAATAGCTCATTTGCAAAAGCAACATAAGCTATCAAACCCACTTGTATAAACTTGCATCAAAATTTACTTTCATGAAGCATAGACAAAGAGATCATAAATCATAGAAATGTTGAAATCACATAATATTTGAGAGCTTCATTACCACTAATTTGAAGGGGTTTAGCTACTCCTTTGTGTTATCATTTCAACACATAGAGATTTCAACATTCAAAATGAAGCAAAGTAGAGAACAAACAAGAAAAAGAAGATTAACTACTAGAAGGAAATGTATTAAACTAGTGCATAAATGTAAATCTAAACTATGAACATGAAAAGAAAGAGAACATAAAAATAAACATCAACATAAAAGCAAGGAAAAGCATGTAGAAAAGAGAGAAGAAAGAGGCTTGGAAGCCATTTTTATTTCATAGAACATTGAGCTTACAATTTGATCTCTTAATTTCCTAAGTAAAATGAAAGAGTAGATGATGTTTTCATGTACACAAGTGGGCTATTTAAACATGCATAAAACCCTAATTTCATTTTTAGGGTGCTTCCCAAAATGCCCTTTAGGAAATGTGGCCACCAAGTAACCATTAGCCACTAATTAGTCCATCATTTGTTGTGCATGAAGCTTTAACCTCCACTTAGTTGTCCATTAGCTCATAATTGTACATTTAGGTAAGTGGGTGGGGTCCTCCATGATCTTGAACTTGAATTATTTCCTCTTCATTCCTTTGTATTTCCTTGTGCATGCATATATCACCATGAATCCCACTTCCAAATGCATCAAAATATCCTATAAAAATCATAAAAATTGTCCAAGTAACTCAAAACAAACTAATTAAACACCAAAACAAAACAAAAACAAAAAATTCACTATAACCACTTAAACAAACCCACACATTTCTTCTACTCGGCCCAATTGAATAAGCTTCTACCTTCTTTATTAAACAAAACGAAATTAACACAACATTGAAATTTCAACCTCCAACAATTCGCAACAGTTATGTTCAATTTCGAAGTTCGAAATTCCCCCTTTTTTTTGGAATCGGTCTGAGGGGTTGAATTCAGAGCCGCTAATTGGGTTGCTTGTTCGATGATGGCACTACTGGAGGGTGGTCGATTGGATGGAATTTTGGGTTATCGTGGTGATGTAGGCTTCGGGTGAGGTGGCAGAGTTTAAGCGCGAAAATGTTTCTGGTTGGAGATTGGTGGTTGAGTTGCGAAGTCAAGTGTATTTTGTTAGCAGTTTTTTTTGAATAATGTTGCGCTGTGAGATGATGGTAGAAAAGGTGCACTACAGAGGTTGTTAAGTGATTCTCTGGTGGTGTGCCGTAAGTTTGGTCAGTGATTGGTTTGAAGGAGAGACAGTGACCAGAAGCAGCAGTAATAAGGTGAAGATGTAGTGTTAATTGGTGACACTGGTTGCAGTTTTAGATCAGGTTGGTGGCAATAAAGTTAGAGTATGGCAAGGCAAGGGGATGGTCTGGTATGAAGGTAACTGATGGTTGGAGAAGGTAGTTATGTGGTCTGTGGTGAAGTCTGTGGTGTGGTGAAGAATGTAAATAATGGAAGAAATGTTGTAGTGGTATGTAGGTGTATGCAGTTCAGTTGTGTAGCTTTTAAAGTAGACTGAATTTGTGGGATGGTGAAGGGTGGTCTGGAAGGTGGTTGAAAGGAAGTGATAACTGTTGTTGTGTATGGAGCAATGGAAGGTAGTTTGTAAATGAAGGTGAATTGTAGGAAGGAAGTTGTCGAGGCAGTGGTTTGATGGTGCAGTTTCTTTTGTCAATGAAGAGGTGGTGATAGATATTTGTTGTGTTGAATGAATCAGTGGTGGAGGAAGAAGTCAGATGTCAGAGTGGATGCAAGTGGAAATGTAGGCACTGTTGAAGTGAGGAGTGAAATTGCAATGCAGTTTGATTGTGCTTTGAAGTGTGGACTTGCTTGATGGATGTAGTAGTATGCAGGGGTTTTCTGGGTTGTTGAAATTGATATTGAAATGTGAGACAGTGGGGTGGAAGATGACAACAGTAGTTTTGAGAAGCAAGAAAATTGTAGCAGGCAGAATGTGGAAGGGCAGTAATGAGGTGGTGAAGGAAATGGCAGTGTTTTGAGCTGCAGCAGTAGTTATGTGTTAGTAGGAAGATTGTTTGTGACTGGGAATAGTGGTTTGATTGTCACAGCTAAAGTTTGAAAAAAAAAATTGGTGGTATGACTGATGAGGCAGCTTGGAGTGGTAGCAGTAGGTAAGTTTGTGAAGACAACGATGGGGTCTTTGTGGAAGAAGGCGACAATGAAGGATGCAATGGGGGTTCGGGAAGGAATTAAGACAGTTTTGTTTTTAAAGAAGGGGACGGTGATTGGCAAATGAAGAATGGTAGTGAAATGGTTGAGTTGAAGTGAGGAAATGAGCAGTAGGGGAATGTGCACAGATGCACAGAGAGGAGAGAAAAAAAACAGAACAGAGAACTGTTTTTTTCTTCTTCTTTTTTTTACTATGAACAGTGAATTGTAATTGTAATGTAAAAAATTGAAAATGGAATAAAAAAAAAATTCTTTTTTAAATGGTGGAGGGGCGAAGATGTAGTATGGAAATGCAAATTTGTAAATGAGATGTAAACAAAGATGAATGCAATGTAAATCAAAACAAAAGTTGTAAATGAGAATGAAAATGAAATTTTTTTAAGTTGTGGATCTTTTTTTTTAATAGCAAACAAACACACAAAATAAAACACACAACAAAAATCAAACAACAAATAATTCGAAGAATAGAAAATCAAAATCAAAGTAACTTCCCCGGCAACGGCGCCAAAAACTTGTTCGTCGACGGAAATTCTATCGGTTTAGAAAACCGTCAAATGAATTTAAATTAAATTTTACCTCAAGCGCACGACGTACTATCGTAGTACGTGGCGAATACGGGTCGATCCGCAGGGAATTGTTAGGGTTTAAAAATCTATGGAATCAAATTAGACCAAATGTAGGAGGAATTGTTAACTAAAAATGAAGCTAAAACTAGAATTAAAATTTGATTTAAAAATAATTAGACTAGAAAACAATTTAGAGGCAAATCCACTCTAATATTTTTGTGAATCAACAAACAAAGAATTTATGATCTCTAGCTTTGATATTAAGTGAAATAATTGTTGCATTGATCATAAGTATGGTTTGTTTATGTTATTAATTAACATAACTCAAACCATCAAACTATAATACAACAATTATACCACTTATAACTCTCATGAAAATGAAGCCAAAGCAAAAGTTATTTTAAGTATGATCTCTTTACTATTGTAACTAGTAATATAGATCATCAAATTTCATTTTTACTTTCATTTCAAAATCAAAAATGGATTAGCAAATGATGATGCAACTTGTGTTTATGTTGAATAAGAATAGCTCATTTGCAAAAGCAACATAAACTATCAAACCCACTTGTATAAACTTGCATCAAAATTTACTTTCATGAAGCATATACAAAGAGATCATAAATCATAGAAATGTTGAAATCACATAATATTTGAGCGCTTCATTACCCCTAAATTGAAGGGGTTTAGCTACTCCTTTGTGTTATCATTTCAACACAGAGATTTCAACATTCAAAATGAAGCAAAGTAGAGAACAAACAAGAAAAAGAAGATTAACTACTAGAAGGAAATGTATTAAACTAGTCCATAAATGTAAATCTAAACTATGAACATGAAAAGAAAGAGAACATAAAAATAAACATCATAATAAAAGCAAGGAAGAGCATGTAGAAAAGAGAGAAGAAAGAGGCTTGGAAGCCATTTTTATTTCATAGAATATTGAGCTTACAATTTGATCTCTTAATTTCCTAAGTAAAATGAAAGAGTAGATGATGTTTTCATGTACACAAGTGGGCTATTTAAACATGCATAAAACCCTAATTCCATTTTTAGGGTGCTTCCCAAAATGCCCTTTAGGAAGTGTGGCCACCAAGTAACCATTAGCCACTAATTAATCCATCATTTGTTGTGCATGAAGCTTTAACCTCCACTTAGTTGTCCATTAGCTCATAATTGTACATTTAGGTAAGTGGGTGGGGTCCTCCATGATCTTGAACTTGAATTATTTCCTCTTCATTCCTTTGTATTTCCTTGTGCATGCATATATCACCATGAATCCCACTTCCAAATGCATCAAAATATCCTATAAAAATCATAAAAATTGTCCAAGTAAAAATTCTTAAATTAACACATGCACACAAATGACCATTTTGCCCCTGAATGAAAATGAAAATATGATGGTTTGAAAATAATTGAATTTTGGTTTTAACATGTAAAAATGCCCAAATATGATGTTTATTTAAATAAAAAGAGATAAAATATGGATGTAAATATATGCACATTTACATACACTTCAAATACCCCCACACTTATCTTTTTATTCATCCTCGAATAAAGAAAAACTAAGATAAATCCATTTTCGTAGGGAGCACGATTGCATTGAGCGTATGCAACAAGCCGTTAAACCTCTAGGTGTCCCCAGTAGGACGAGTGTTGTCTCGTGAGGGTTTTCAGCGGATACTACCCACAAAATCCAGATGCAAAGTGAAAATATTTACAAAATGCAGAATTTATTTACAATGGGATGAATGCAAGTTCTTGAAAATATTTACAAATGACGGATTTACTCTTAAATCGACACAAAGAAGTTAAATATAAGTCTTGGTAATTATCTTGAAAATTTAAGTCATTTACTCATCAAAATTTCCAACAAAATCAAGTCATCATAGACAATAGTTTAACTCGTTGTTTTGGCTGATAACAAAGTGTAACTATGAAATAAATCCTTAATCGATTATCAAAGTTTATTAAAGTGGTATTTTCATTTCTTTTCAATAACAAATCAAATCAAATAAGTAAAAATAGTGCTAGGATTTCAATTGCTTGTTCTCTAATTATTTGTAAGAAAAAATCACACACCTAGCTCAGGTAAACTGAGGCCAGATATACCACCCATGCACTGCCTTTCGGGCTTATGTGAGGGGAGTACAGAGCATGGCGAGTGCACACACTTTCATGCATACACCTATCGACCGTAGGTGGTTTTTATTAAGTCTGTTCTTTGTTTTTTGTTTTTTTTACATGTGTTCCATACATGCATAACCGTGAGGACTTTTAAATGAGTATGAAAGCACATAATTAAAGATTCCAAGTAATTCTGCATAACCGTGAGGACTTTTAAATGAGAGTGAATACTTTGGATGTTATTATTATTTTTATATATATTTTTTTAAGAGAGAGAGAGAGTTTTGCAAAATCATCTTAGCACCATTTAACTTAGAAGACAAAAATGTTATATCATTTACTTTAAATTTACCACTTTTTAAACAAAGATTTTCAATTAGAACATACTTCATAATTAACATAGATGAATCTTCCTATATACTAGTTAAACCATTGTTATTTGTAATCAAACTTCATTTTTATTTTTGTTAAGACAAACAAATTTTCAAAAATTTCAATATATTAACCAAAACTTATACTTATCCCATAGTGTTTCTTCAAAGATAAATCAAAATGGTAAAAAAAAAATGTGTTTGAGATATAGGAGTTTTGAGAAAAAAAATTTTAAGTAAGAAAATGAAAATTCAAAAATGCCATGAAAAACTAAAAGAAATGAAAATGAGACTCCCCCCACACTTAATTTTGACTATGTCCCCATAGTTAATGCATGATATAATGAGTGTAACGGGAAAAATATGTACATATTTACAAAAGAGGGTTAACATTCTTACTAGACGTAGCTTGGCTCATGAAGGATCATGAGCTCCTCCTCTTGGTTATTTGGCAATTCCAAGAAAGGTTTCAAACGATGACCGTTGACTTTGAAAATTGATCCATCCCTGGGGTTTTCTATTTCTACGGAACCATGTGGAAAAACAGTTCGTACCACAAATGGTCCGGTCCATCTTGATTTAAGTTTCCCCGAAAATAAATGAAGTCTCGAGTCATATAAAAGAACTTTCTGGTTAGGCGAAAACATTTTTCTTAGGATTGACTTGTCATGAAAAACTTTTGTTCTTTCTTTGTAAATTTTCTCCTTTTCATACGCGTCATTCCTAAGTTCTTCTAGTTCGTTGAGTTGCAATTTTTGGTTTTCGCCAGCTTTTTCAAGGTCAAAGTTTAAGTTTTTTATTGCCCACAACGCTTTGTGTTCGATTTCAACGGGTAAATGGCAAGCTTTACCGTAAACTAAACGAAATGGGGACATCCCAAGGTTAGTTTTAAAAGAAGTACGGTAAACCCAAAGCGCGTCGGTCAATTTATGAGACCAATCTTTTCGATATTTGTTGATAGTTTTCTCCAAGATTTGTTTTATTTGACGATTCGAAACTTTAACTTGCCCACAAGTCTGAGGATGATACGGAGTGGATAACTTGTGGGTTATCGAATATTTCTTCATTAAAGTTTCAAAAGAATGGTTACAAAAATGGGTTCCATTATCACTGATTATTGTGCGATGTGTGCCGAACCTTGAAAAGATGTTTTCTTTGAGAAATTTCACAACAATTATATGGTCATTGGTCTTGCACGGAACGGCTTCGACCCATTTTGAGACGTAGTCAACAGCGAGAAGGATATACAAGTTTCCAAAAGAATTGGGAAAAGGCCCCATAAAGTCGATACCCCAAACATCGAAGATTTCGATGGTAAGAATGGGGTTTAGAGGCATCATATCTCGTCGAGAAATTCGTCCAAGCATTTGACATCGATCGCAAGTTTTATAAAATTCAAATGAGTCTTTAAAGAGAGAAAGCCAATAGAAACCACACTGAAGCACCTTTTCCGTAGTTTTTCGAGGACCGACTGCATGCTTGATCGTGGAAAAACGAAAGAACACTCCTTATCTCATTATCCGAAATGCAACGTCGGATGATTTGGTCGGGACAATATTTGAACAAGTATGGATCGTCCCAATAGAAATATTTCACTTGGGACATGAATTTGTATTTGTCCTGTTTGGACCATGATGAGGGAGTTTCTTTAGTGACTAAGTAGTTCACTATATCAGCGTACCATGGGTCGATAGAAATTGAAAGGAGTTGTTCATCGGGAAAGTTTTCATTGATTGGCAAAGAAGATGGTGCGTTCGGAAGACGAGACAAGTGATCGGCTATGACGTTATCGGATCCTTTTTGTCTTTAATTGTAAGGTCAAATTCTTGAAGTAAAAGGATCCAACGAATCAAGCGGGATTTGGCATCCTTTTTAGCGAAGAAATATCGTAGCGCAGAGTGGTCCGTGTACTCAGTAATGTGTGACCCTATCAAGTATTGTCGGAATTTTTCAAGAGCAAAAACGACAGCTAGAAGCTCTTTTTCAGTTGTTGTGTAGTTGAGTTGAGCGTCGTTCAAAGTCATACTCGTGTAGTAAATGACATGAAGGATCTTGTTGATGCATTGTCCTAAGACAGCACCAACGGCAAAGTTCGAAGCATCACACATTATTTCGAAAGGAAGATCCCAATTGGGCGCACAAATGATTGGAGCAGAAATGAGTTCGTTCTTAAGATGTTCAAAAGAAGAGATACAATCAGAGTTAAATCGAAAGGAACGTCTTTTCCAAGAAGAGTCGTCAAAGGACGTGCAATTTTGCTAAAGTCTTTCACAAAGCGTCGGTAAAAGCCAGCATGTCCAAGAAATGATCGAATGTCCTTAACAGTTTTGGGAATGGGTAGATTTGCAATGACATCGATCTTCGCTTTATCTACCTCAATGCCTTTATTTGAGATGATATGTCCAAGGACTATGCCTTGTTTGACCATAAAGTGGCATTTTTCCCAATTCAAAGTCAAATGTTTTTCTTTACACCGATTTAGAACCAATTCGAGATTATGTAAACATTGGGAAAAAGAATCGCCAAAGATTGAGAAATCGTCCATAAAAACTTCTAGAAAGCGTTCAATCATGTCGGAAAAGATTCCAACCATGCATCGCTGGAAGGTCGCAGGAGCGTTACAAAGTCCGAATGGCATACGTCAATAAGCAAAGGTACCGAATGGACACGTGAAAGTTGTTTTCTCTTGATCTTCGGGGGCGATTGGAATTTGGTTATAGCCGGAATAACCATCAAGGAAGCAGTAAAATTCATGGCCGGCTAAACGTTCGAGCATTTGGTCAATGAAGGGAAGAGGGAAGTGATCTTTTCGTGTTGCGGCATTTAGTTTTCGATAGTCAATGCAAACACGCCAACCCGTTTGAGTAAGAGTTAGAATAAGTTCATTTGAATCGTTCTTGACAACGGTTATCCTAGACTTTTTTGGTACAACATGAATTGGGCTAACCCATGAACTATCAGATATTGGGTAAATGATTATGTTGTCGAGAAGTTTAAGAATTTCATCACGCACCGCATCTTTCATTTTTGGATTAAGCCTTCGTTGCGCGTCACGAACAGGCTTGGCATTGTCGATTAAATGGATGCGATGTTGAACAATAGCAGGGCTAATCCCTTTTATATCGGAGATCGACCATCCAATCGCTTCCTTGTTTTTCGAAAGAATAGAAAGTAAGGATGTTTCTTGGTCAAGAGAGAGAGTCGTAGAAATTATGACGGGTAACGTTTCGTTATTACCTAAGTATGCGTACTTAAGGTGATCGGGAAGTGGTTTGAGTTCCAACTTCGGGAATTTTTCGATCAAAGAGTTGGGTTGAGATTCGAACTCAACATGAAGCGATTCAAAGGGAAGAGTGTATTCGATCTCGTTGGTAATTTCGTGAAACAATTTTTCGTACTCAGCCTCACGTTCATCGTTAAGATCAACTGTTTCGTTTTCAAAGTTTTGGTGAATGGCACTAACTTCCAATGTTTGGTCACGAGATTTGTTCGATTGACTTTCAAGATTGAAAATGTTGAGATCCAAAGTCATGTTTCCAAAAGAGATTTTCATCGAACCGTTACGACAATTGATTAAGGCATTTGAGGTGGCTAAGAATGGTCGGCCTAAAATCAAAGGAATTTGACTCGAAGGATTTGTCACGGGTTGTGTTTCGAGAACAATAAAATCAACGGGGAATATGAATTGCCCTACTTGAATGAGCACATCTTCGATTTCTCCCACGGGCTTCTTAATGGATCGATCGGCAAATTGAAGCGTGACTTTTGTGGGTTTGAGCTCACCTAAGCCTAATTGTTCGTACACGGAATATGGAATCAAGTTGACACTCGCGCCTAAGTCTATCAAACATTTGTTAATCGTCTTGTCACCAATTGTACACGAAATCATAGGGCAGCCAGGATCTTTGTATTTTACGGGTATAGATTGGGACAAGACTTCACTCAGACTGGCGGCTAAGAAGACTTTTTTGGGCACTTGAGTGTGTCGCTTTTGGGTACACAAGTCCTTAAGGAATTTCGCATAAGTTGGGACTTGCTGAACGATGTCAAGAAGTGGAATGTTAACTTTGACTTGTTTAAAAATTTCCAACATCTTTTCCATTTGGTCCGAGTGTTTCTTTGGTCGAAGACGATGTGGAAATGGGGCACGATACTCGGTAGGCCGGTCTACTCGAGTAGAAGAAGAAGATTTTTGATTGGCATTCGATTCAACGTTTGGCTCCACATTCTGTTCAGATTCGTTCGTTGTTTTAGAAGTATCGAGAGAGGTTTCCGGTAAATCGTTTGGATTAACGACTTGATTATTGATTTGTTTACCGGAACGAAGAGTTGTGATAGCATTCAATTGGGTGACGTTGCTATCTTGAACAACATGGGCCTGATTTGAATTATTGTTCTGATTTCTAGGATTTGAAATAGGTTGGCTTGGGAATGTTCCTCGTTCACGTTCACTCACAGATGTGGCTAATTGACTCATTTGCATTTCGAGTTTTGCAATCGATTAGTTTGTATTTTGCATATATGAAGTCAATAAATTTTGCAAATTGCTGTTTGATTGAAGGCTTTGAGTAGTTGCTTTAGCCAACGTTTCAAGTGTTTTTTCAAGAGAAGTTAAACGTTTATCGTCTTGGGGAGGATGAGCAGAAATTGGTTGAAAATTTGATTGTTGCGGTTGAAAGGGAGGATTCGAAGCATTATTCGGGAATGCTTGAAAATTGGGCTGAATCGTATTTGTGTTGGGATTGTTTTGGTTCCAAGCAAAATTCGGATGATTTCTCCAACCAGGGTTGTACGTTGGAGAAAACGGGTCGTTTTTGGCTTTATTGAAAGCATTGATTTGTTCGACAGAATTGGGACACTGATCAGCTATATGGTTAGGATCGTTGCATTTATAACAAATCAGTTGGGAAGCTTGGTTCGTTTGATTCGATGAGAAAACGTTATTGAATTTTTTAATCATTGCGTCGATCTTAGCTTCCAAAGCAACAGAAGATCCTATCGAGCGTGCACTCAATCATGAGTAGATTGATTTTTCGTTCGAACGTTCCCATTGGGATGATTTTTTGGCGAGGTTTTCAAGAAATTTCCACGCATCGTCGTGATGTTGGGCAATAAAGTTGCCTTGGCACATTGATTCGAGCATGGTACGTGAGCTATTTTCGAGTCCATCGTATAAAATTTGGCAAATCATCCATTTTTCAAAATTATGGTGTGGACATTTTATCAAAAGCTCTTTGAATCTTTCAAAATATTTTCCGAATGGTTCTCCCTTGAATTGATGAAAGTTTACAATTTCGTTTCGGATTCTACTCGTTTTTTCCAAAGGGTAGAACTTTTTTAAGAAAGCTTTTATGAATTCTTCCCACGTTTTAATCGAGTTTGATGGTAAGCTGTACAACCATTTTTCAGCATAATCCGTAAGAGCAAATGGGATTAATCGAAGTTTGATTCCGTCATCAGAAAGTTGTTGAAGTTTAATGGTTGCGCAAACTTGTTCGAATTTAGTCAAGAAAATGTATGGGTCATCATGCTCAAAATTGCCAAATTTCGAAAGCGTGGCAATATGGTTCGAGTGAATTTCGAAATAGTTACCCGTAGGGGCGGGTAATGTGATGCAAGATGGAATATAAACTCTATCGGGAAAGATTCTATCCATAAGAGTTCGAGGGGCGTTTTCGTTTGCCATTTCGGGAGGACGTCTATTCGAGTTAAACGGTTTGTTGAAGGGTCGTGAGTCCAACGATTTGTTGTTGTGTCACGAGTCCAAGTACTCATGCACAAGTGAAAGTCGAGAAGAGAAAGAAGTTAGAATCGAGTTTAGTGAATGAAAGAAGATTTGAAAATCGAAGTGAAATTTTGTTTTTTTTAGAGGAAGAAAAATATTTACCAAGTGAAATTTATTTTCAAAAGTGAAGTTTGATTGTTGTTTTGTTTTTGGTTTTTCAAATTTTTATATATATTTTTTTTTAGTTTTTGTAAAAAAAAATTTTGTTTTTGTATTATTTTTTTGAATTTTCAAATGTTTGTTTTTTTTGTTTTTAAGAAGGTTTTAATTTTTTTTTGTGGAATTAAAAACTAAGTTAAGAAAAATTTACAATTTTTTTTTTGGATTTTTGATTTTTGATTTTTTTTATATGCATGAACTAATGCAACTAAATGAATGCAAAGGACTTAATTACAGTTTTCTGTCCTTAGTAGCTCCTAACCCAAAATTGTATGATCATACTTTGTCTTAAATCAACAAAAATATTTCTCAGCCAGGTAACGGGCAGGGGTTATCGGTGCACCACGAATCACCGTAGCAATGCAACCGAAGGTTTAAGTACCTTCAGAGGAACAACCAGTATAATATTTACGTATCACCGTAATTTTTATAACTGGCCATTACTCTACCATAGCCTAGACACCAAGAAATAAAATTGTTCAAAGAAAACAATTGTGAAGATACAATTAAGCCCTAGATGAGCTCACGACACCCTTAAGTCGATTGTCTAACCTTTATTATTAGTCAAATTCTACAATGAAATGCGTTTGTGGGCTAAGGAAAGGGTGATGAAATCCCTCACCTTATGTGAATTGGGGTATTGCCCTTAGAAAAGAAAATAAGATGAGATGGATGAAAACAAAAATTAAACGTGAATTTACAATGCAACTGAAATGAAGTTTGTTTTTGTTTTTGGATTTTGTAAAATTTTTTTGTATATATAAATGCAAATGCAAGCAACCAACAATGCACTAGAGATGAAAGCACAATACCAGAGCGTGCAGATTATTAGCAATTTTTTTAAGCGGCAATTTTTAGCAAGGCAAAGCAGTTTATTTGGGCAAGCATTTCTTCCTTTTGAATATCTGCTTTGGCAACCTGAGATGAAACACGAGATATATTCAATAATTATTATTATTATTATTTAGTATGTTTATTAAAGATGAAAAACAAAGTAAGCGAAAAACAAAACAATTGAAAATAAAATAAATGAAAACTAAAACAAGTGAAAACGAATGAAAAATGAAAATTAAACAAAGTAGATTTTTTTTTCGGATTTTTTTTTATTTTTTTTCTTTTTGGAGAGGAAACTTAAAAGTAGAGTTCTACTTAAAAAAATCATTTTTTTTATAATCATCTAAGAAACTTAAAAATAAAAATCATAACTCAAAACAAACTAATTAAACACCAAAACAAAAGAAAAACAAAAAAAATGCACTATAACCACTTAAACAAACCCACACATTTCTTCTACCCGGCCCAATTGAATAAGCTTCTACCTTCTTTATTAAACAAAATGAAATTAACACAACATTGAAATTTCAACCTACAACAATTCGCAACAGTTATGTTCAATTTCGAAAATCGAAATTCCCCCTTTTTTTTGGAATCGGTTTGAGGGGTTCAATTCAGAGCCACTAATTGGGTTGCTTGTTCGATGATGGCACTACTGGAGGGTGGTCGATTGGATGGAATTTTGGGTTATTGTGGTGATGTAGGCTTCGGGTGAAGTGGCAGAGTTGAAGCGCGAAAATGTTTCTAGTTGGAGATTGGTGGTTGAGTTGCGAAGTCAAGTGTATTTTGTTAGCATTTTTTTTTGAATGATGTTGCGCTGTGAGATGATGGTAGAAAAGGGGCGCTGCAGAGGTTGTTAAGTGATTCTCTGGTGGTGTGCCGTAAGTTTGGTCAGTGATTGGTTTGAAGGAGAGACAGTGACCAGAAGCAACAGTAATAAGGTGAAGATGTAGTGTTAATTGGTGACAGTAGTTGCAGTTTTAGATCAGGTTGGTGGCAATAAAGTTAGAGTATGGCAAGGCAAGGGGATGGTCTGGTATGAAGGTAACTGATGGTTGGAGAGGGTAGTTATGTGGTCTGTGGTGAAGTCTGTGGTGTGGTGAAGAACGTAAATAATGGAAGAAATGTTGTAGTGGTATGTAGGTGTATGCAGTTCAGTTGTGTAGCTTTTAAAGTAGACTGAATTTGTGGGATGGTGAAGGGTGGTTTGGAAGGTGGTTCAAAGGGAGTGATAACTGTTGTTATGTATGGAGAAATGGAAGGTAGTTTGTAAATGAAGGTGAATTGTAAGAAGGAAGTTGTCGAGGCAATGGTTTGATGGTGCAGTTTCTTTTGTCAATGAAGAGGTGGTGATAGATATTTGTTGTGTTGAATGAATCAGTGGTGGAGGAAGAAGCCAGATGTCAGAGTGGATGCAAGTGGAAATGTAGGCACTGTTGAAGTGAGGAGTGAAATTGCAATGCAGTTTGATTGTGCTTTGAAGTGTGGACTTGCTTGATGGATGTAGTAGTATGCAGGGGTTTTCTGGGTTGTTGAAATTGATATTCAAATGTGAGACAGTGGGGTGGAAGATGACAATAGTAGTTTTGAGAAGCAAGAAAATTGTAGCAGGCAGAATGTGGAAGGGCAGTAATGAGGTGGTGAAGGAAATGGCAGTGTTTTGAGCTGCAGCAGTAGTTATGTGGTAGTAGGAAGATTGTTTGTGACTGGGAATAGTGGTTTTATTGTCACAGCTAAAGTTTGAATTTTTATTTTTGGTGGTATGACTGATGAGGCAGCTTGGAGTGGTAGCAGCAGTTAAGTTTGTGAAGACAACGATGGGATCTTTGTGGAAGAAGGCGACAATGAAGGATGCAATGGGTGTTCGGGAAGGAAGTAAGACAGTTTAGTTTTCAGAGAAGGGGATGGTGATTGGAAAATGAAGAATGGTAGTGAAATGGTTGAGTTAAAGTGAGGAAATGAACGGTAGGGGAATGTGCACAGATGCACAGAGAGGAGGAGAGAAAAAAAAACAGAACAGAGAACTGTTTTTCTCTTTTTTTTTACTGTGAACAGTGAATTGTAATTGTAATGTAAAAAATTGAAAATGGAATAAAAAAAAATTTCTTTTTGAAATGGTGGAGGGGCAAAGATGTAGTATGGAAATGCAAATTTGTAAATGAGATGTAAACAAAGATGAATGCAATGTAAATCAAAACAAAAGTTGTAAATGAGAATGAAAATGAAATTTTTTTAAGTTGTGTATCTTTTTTTTAATAGCAAACAAACACACAAAATAAAACACACAACAAAAATCAAACAACAAATAATTCGATAAATAGAAAATCAAAATCAAAGCAACTTCCCCGGCAACGGCGCCAAAAACTTTTTCGTCGACGGAAATTCTATCGGTTTAGAAAACCGTCGAACGAATTTAAATTAAATTTTACCGCAAGCGCACGGCGTACTATTGTAGTACGTGGCGAATACGGGTCGATCCGCAGGGAATTGTTAGAGTTTAAAAATCTATTCAATCAAATTAGACCAAATGTAGGAGGAATTGTTAACTAAAAATGAAGCTAAAACTAGAATTAAAATGTGATTTAAAAACAATTAGACTAGAAAACAATTTAGAGGCAAATCCACTCTAATATTTTTATGAATCAACAAATAAATAATTTATGATCTCTATCTTTGATATTTAGTGAAATAATCATTGCATTGATCATAAGTTGGGTTTGTTTATGTTATTAATTAACATAACTCAAACCATCAAACTATAATACAACAATTATACCACTTATAACTCTCATGAAAATGAAGCCAAAGCAAAAGTTATTTTAAGTATGATCTATTTACTATCGTAACTAGTAATATAGATCATCAAATTTCATTTTTACTTTCATTTCAAAATCAAAAATGGATTAGCAAATGATGATGCAACTTGTGTTTATGTTGAATAAGAATAGCTCATTTGCAAAAGCAACATAAGCTATCAAACCCACTTGTATAAACTTGCATCAAAATTTACTTTCATGAAGCATAGACAAAGAGATCATAAATCATAGAAATGTTGAAATCACATAATATTTGAGAGCTTCATTACCCCTAAATTGAAGGGGTTTAGCTAGTCCTTTGTGTTATCATTTCAACACATAGAGATTTCAACATTCAAAATGAAGCAAAGTAGAGAACAAACAAGAAAAAGAAGATTAACTACTAGAAGGAAATGTATTAAACTAGTGCATAAATGTAAATCTAAACTATGAACATGAAAAGAAAGAGAACATAAAAATAAACATCAACATAAAAGCAAGGAAAAGCATGTAGAAAAGAGAGAAGAAAGAGGCTTGGAAGCCATTTTTATTTCATAGAACATTGAGCTTACAATTTGATCTCTTAATTTCCTAAGTAAAATGAAAGAGTAGATGATGTTTTCATGTACACAAGTGGGCTATTTAAACATGCATAAAACCCTAATTATATTTTTAAGGTGCTTCCCAAAATGCCCTTTAGGAAGTGTGGCCACCAAGTAACCATTAGCCACTAATTAATCCATCATTTGTTGTGCATGAAGCTTTAACCTCCACTTAGTTGTCCATTAGCTCATAATTGTACATTTAGGTAAGTGGGTGGGGTCCTCCATGATCTTGAACTTGAATTATTTCCTCTTCATTCCTTTGTATTTCCTTGTGCATGCATATATCACCATGAATCCCACTTCCAAATGCATCAAAATATCCTTTAAAAATAATAAAAATTGTCCAAGTAACTCAAAACAAACTAATTAAACACCAAAACAAAAAAAATTCACTATAACCACTTAAACAAACCCACACATTTCTTCTACCCGGCCCAATTGAATAAGCTTCTACTTTCTTTATTAAACAAAACGAAATTAACACAACATTGAAATTTCAACCTCCAATAATTCGCAACAGTTATGTTCAATTTCAAAAATCGAAATTCCCCCCTTTTTTTGGAATCGGTCTGAGGGGTTCAATTCAGAGCCGCTAATTGGGTTGCTTGTTCGATGATGGCACTATTGGAGGGTAGTCGATTGGATGGAATTTTGGGTTATCGTGGTGATGTAGGCTTCGGGTGAAGTGGCAGAGTTGAAGCGCGAAAATGTTTATGTTTGGAGATTGGTGGTTGAGTTGCGAAGTCAAGTGTATTTTGTTAGCATTTTTTTTAATGATGTTGCACAGTGAGATGATGGTAGAAAAGGGGCGCTGCAGAGGTTGTTAAGTGATTCTCTGGTGGTGTTCCGTAAGTTTGGTCAGTGATTGGTTTGAAGGAGAGACAGTGACCAGAAGCAGCAGTAATAAGGTGAAGATGTAGTGTTAATTGGTGACACTGGTTGCGGTTTTAGATCAGGTTGGTGGCAATAAAGTTAGAGTATGGCAAGGCAAGGGGATGGTCAGGTATGAAGGTAACTGATGGTTGGAGAGGGTAGTTATGTGGTCTATGGTGAAGTATGTGGTGTGGTGAAGAACGTAAATAATGGAAGAAATGTTGTAGTGGTATGTAGGTGTATGCAGTTCAGTTCTGTAGCTTTTAAAGTAGACTGAATTTGTGGGATGGTGAAGGGTGGTCTGGAAGGTGGTTCAAAGGGAGTGATAACTGTTGTTGTGTATGGAGCAATGGAAGGTAGTTTGCAAATGAAGGTGAATTGTAGGAAGGAAGTTGTCGAGGCAGTGGTTTGATGGTGCAGTTTCTTTTGTCAATGAAGAGGCGGTGATAGATATTTGTTGTGTTGAATGAATCAGTGGTGGAGGAAGAAGTTAGATGTCAGAGTGGATGCAAGTGGAAATGTAGGCACTGTTGAAGTGAGGAGTGAAATTGCAATGAAGTTTGATTGTGCTTTGAAGTGTGGACTTGCTTGATGGATGTAGTAGTATGAAGTGGTTTTCTGGGTTGTTGAAATTGATATTGAAATGTGAGACAGTGGGGTGGAAGATGACAACAGTAGTTTTGAGAAGCAAGAAAATTGTAGCAGGCAGAATGTGGAAGGGCAGTAATGAGGTGGTGAAGGAAATGGCAGTGTTTTGAGTTGCAGCAGTAGTTATGTGGTAGTAGGAAGATTGTTTGTGACTGGGAATAGTGGTTTGATTGTCACAGCTAAAGTTTGAATTTTTTTTTGGTGGTATGACTGATGAGGCAGCTTGGAGTGGTAGCAGCAGTTAAGTTTGTGAAGACAACGATGGGGTCTTTGTGGAAGAAGGCGACAATGAAGGATGCAATGGGTGTTCGGAAAGGAAGTAAGACAGTTTAGTTTTCAGAAAAGGGGATGGTGATTGGCAAATGAAGAATGGTAGTGAAATGGTTGAGTTGAAGTGAGGAAATGAACAGTAGGGGAATGTGCACAGATGCACAGAGAGGAGGAGAGAAAAAAATAGAACAGAGAACTGTTTTTCTCTTCTTCTTTTTTTTACTGTGAACAGTGAATTGTAATTGTAATGTAAAAAATTGAAAATGGAATAAAAAAAAATTCTTTTTGAAATGATGGAGGGGCAAAGATGTAGTATGGAAATGCAAATTTGTAAATGAGATGTAAACAAAGATGAATGCAATGTAAATCAAAACAAAAGTTGTAAATGAGAATGAAAATGAAAATTTTATAAGTTGTGTATCTTTTCTTTTAATAGCAAACAAACACACAAAATAAAACACACAACAAAAATCAAACAACAAATAATTCGAAGAATAGAAAATCAAAATCAAAGCAACTTCCCCGGCAACGGCGCCAAAAACTTGTTCGTCGACGGAAATTCTATCGGTTTAGAAAACCGTCGAACGAATTTAAATTAATTTTTACCGCAAGCGCACGGCGTACTATCGTAGTACGTGGCGAATACGGGTCGATCCGTAGGGAATTGTTAGAGTTTAAAAATCTATTCAATCAAATTAGACCAAATGTAGGAGGAATTGTAAACTAAAAATGAAGCTAAAACTAGAATTAAAATGTGATTTAAAAACAATTAGACTAGAAAACAATTTAGAGGCAAATCCACTCTAATATTTTTGTGAATCAACAAACAAATAATTTATGATCTCTAGCTTTGATATTAAGTGAAATAATCGTTGCATTGATCATAAGTATGGTTTGTTTATGTTATTAATAAAATAACTCTAACCATCAAACTATAATACAACAAGTATACCACTTATAACTCTCATGAAAATGAAGCCAAAGAAAAAGTTATTTTAAGTATTATCTATTTACTATCGTAACTAGTAATATAGATCATCAAATTTCATTTTTACTTTCATTTCAAAATCAAAAATGGATTAGCAAATGATGATGCAACTTGTGTTTATGTTGAATAAGAATAGCTCATTTGCAAAAGCAACATAAGCTATCAAACCTACTTGTATAAACTTGCATCAAAATTTACTTTCATGAAGCATAGACAAAGAGATCATAAATCATAGAAATGTTGAAATCACATAATATTTGAGAGCTTCATTACCCCTAAATTGAAGGGGTTTAGCTAGTCCTTTGTGTTATCATTTCAACACATAGAGATTTCAACATTCAAAATGAAGCAAAGTAGAGAACAAACAAGAAAAAGAAGATTAACTACTAGAAGGAAATGTATTAAACTAGTGCATAAATGTAAATCTAAACTATGAACATGAAAAGAAAGAGAACATAAAAATAAACATCAACATAAAAGTAAGGAAAAGCATGTAGAAAAGAGAGAAGAAAGAGGCTTGGAAGCCATTTTTATTTCATAGAACATTGAGCTTACAATTTGATCTTTTAATTCCTAAGTAAAATGAAAGAGTAGATGATGTTTTCATGTACACAAGTGGGCTATTTAAACATGCATAAAACCCTAATTCTATTTTTAGGGTGCTTCCCAAATTGCCCTTTAGGAAGTGTGGCCACCAAGTAACCATTAGCCACTAATTAATCCATCATTTGTTGTGCATGAAGCTTTAACCTCCACTTAGTTGTCCATTAGCTCATAATTGTACATTTAGGTAAGTGGGTGGGGTCCTCCATGATCTTGAACTTGAATTATTTCCTCTTCATTACTTTGTATTTCCTTGTGCATGCATATATCACCATGAATCCCACTTCCAAATGCATCAAAATATCCTTTAAAAATCATAAAAATTGTCCAAGTAACTCAAAACAAACTAATTAAACACCAAAACAAAACAAAAACAAAAAAATTCACTATAACCACTTAAACAAACCTACACATTTCTTCTACACGGCCCAATTGAATAAGCTTCTACTTTCTTTATTAAACAAAACGAAATTAACACAACATTGAAATTTCAACCTCCAACAATTCGCAACAATTATGTTCAATTTCGAAAATCAAAATTCCCTCTTTTTTTTTGAATCGGTCTAAGGGGTTCAATTCAGAGCCGCTAATTGGGTTGCTTGTTCGATGATGGCACTACTGGAGGGTAGTCGATTGGATGGAATTTTGGATTATCGTGGTGATGTAGGCTTCGGGTGATGTGGCATAGTTGAAGCGCGAAAATGTTTCTGTTTGGAGATTGGTGGTTGAGTTGCGAAGTCAAGTGTATTTTGTTAGCATTTTTTTTAATGATGTTGCGCTGTGAGATGATGGTAGAAAAGGGGCGCTGCAGAGGTTGTTAAGTGATTCTCTGGTGGTGTGCCGTAAGTTTGGTCAGTGATTGGTTTGAAGGAGAGACAATGACCAGAAGCAGCAGTAATAAGGTGAAGATGTAGTGTTAATTGGTGACACTGGTTGCAGTTTTAGATCAGGTTGGTGGCAATAAAGTTAGAGTATGGCAAGGCAAGGGGATGGTCAGGTATGAAGGTAACTGATGGTTGGAGAGGGTAGTTATGTGGTCTATGGTGAAGTATGTGGTGTGGTGAAGAACGTAAATAATGGAAGAAATGTTGTAGCGGTATGTAGGTGTATGCAGTTCAGTTCTGTAGCTTTTAAAGTAGACTGAATTTGTGGGATGGTGAAGGGTGGTCTAGAAGGTGGTTCAAAGGGAGTGATAACTGTTGTTGTGTATGGAGCAATGGAAGGTAGTTTGCAAATGAAGGTGAATTTTAGGAAGGAAGTTGTCGAGGCAGTGGTTTGATGGTGCAGTTTCTTTTGTTAATGAAGAGGCGGTGATAGATATTTGTTGTGTTGAATGAATCAGTGGTGGAGGAAGAAGTTAGATGTCAGAGTGGATGCAAGTGGAAATGTAGGCACTGTTGAAGTGAGGAGTGAAATTGCAATGCAGTTTGATTGTGCTTTGAAGTGTGGACTTGCTTGATGGATGTAGTAGTATGAAGTGGTTTTCTGGGTTGTTGAAATTGATATTGAAATGTGAGACAGTGGGGTGGAAGATGACAACAGTAGTTTTGAGAAGCAAGAAAATTGTAGCAGGTAGAATGTGGAAGGGCAGTAATGAGGTGGTTAAGGAAATGGCAGTGTATTGAGTTGCAGCAGTAGTTATGTGGTAGTAGGAAGATTGTTTGTGACTGGGAATAGTGGTTTGATTGTCACAGCTAAAGTTTGAATTTTTTTTGGGTGGTATGACTGATGAGGCAGCTTGGAGTGGTAGCAGCAGTTAAGTTTGTGAAGACAACGATGGGGTCTTTGTGGAAGAAGGCGATAATGAAGGATGCAATGGGTGTTCGGGAAGGAAGTAAGACAGTTTAGTTTTCAAAAAAGGGGATGGTGATTGGAAATTGAAGAATGGTAGTGAAATGGTTGAGTTGAAGTGAGGAAATGAACAGTAGGGGAAAGTGCACAGATGCACAGAGAGGAGGAGAGAAAAAAACAGAACAGAGAACTATTTTTCTCTTCCTTTTTTTTACTGTGAATAGTGAATTGTAATTGTAATGTAAAAAATTGAAAATGGAATAAAAAAAAATTTCTTTTTGAAATGGTGGAGGGGCAAGGATGTAGTATGGAAATGCAAATTTGTAAATGAGATGTAAACAAAGATGAATGCAATGTAAATCAAAACAAAAGTTGTAAATGAGAATGAAAATGAAATTTTTTTAAGTTGTGTATCTTTTTTTTAATAGTAAACAAACACACAAAATAAAACACACAACAAAAATCAAACAACAAATAATTCGAAGAATAGAAAATCAAAATCAAAGCAACTTCCCCGGCAACGGCGTCAAAAACTTGTTCGTCGACGGAAATTCTATCGGTTTAGAGAACCATCGAACGAATTTAAATTAAATTTTACCGCAAGCGCACGGCGTACTATCGTAGTACGTGGCGAATACAGGTCGATCCGCAAGGAATTGTTAGAGTTTAAAAATTTATTCAATCAAATTAGACCAAATGTAGGAGGAATTGTTAACTAAAAATGAAGCTAAAACTAGAATTAAAATGTGATTTAAAAACAATTAGACTTGAAAACAATTTAGTGGCAAATCCACTTTAATATTTTTGTGAATCAACAAACAAATAATTTATGATCTCTAGCTTTGATATTAAGTGAAATAATCGTTGCATTGATCATAAGTATGGTTTGTTTATGTTATTAATTAACATAACTCAAACCATCAAACTATAATACAACAATTATACCACTTATAACTCTCATGAAAATGAAGCCAAAGCAAAAGTTATTTTAAGTATGATCTATTACTATTGTAACTAGTAATATAGATCATCAAAATTCATTTTTACTTTCATTTCAAAATCAAAAATGGATTAGCAAATGATTATGCAACTTGTGTTTATGTTGAATAAGAATAGCTCATTTGCAAAAGCAACATAAGCTATCAAACCCACTTGTATAAACTTGCATCAAATTTTACTTTCATGAAGCATAGACAAAGAGATCATAAATCATAGAAATGTTGAAATCACATAATATTTGAGAGCTTCATTACCCCTAAATTGAAGGGGTTTAGCTACTCCTTTGTGTTATCATTTCGACACATAGATATTTCAACATTCAAAATGAAGCAAAGTATAGAACAAACAAGAAAAAGAAGATTAAATACTAGAAGGAAATGTATTAAACTAGTACATAAATGTAAATCTAAACTATGAACATGAAAAGAAAGAGAAAATAAAAATAAACATCAACATAAAAGCAAGGAAAAGCATGTAGAAAAGAGAGAAGAAAGAAGCTTGGAAGCCATTTTTATTTCATAGAACATTGAGCTTACAATTTGATCTCTTAATTTCCTAAGTAAAATGAAAGAGTAGATGATGTTTTCATGTACACAAGTGGGCTATTTAAACATGCATAAAACCCTAATTCTATTTTTAGGGTGCTTCCCAAAATGCCCTTTAGGAAGTGTGGCCACCAAGTAACCATTAGCCACTAATTAATCCATCATTTGTTGTGCATGAAGCTTTAACCTCCACTTAGTTGTCCATTAGCTCATAATTGTACATTTAGGTAAGTGGGTGGGGTCCTCCATGATCTTGAACTTGAATTATTTCCTCTTCATTCCTTTGTATTTCCTTGTGCATGCATATATCACCATGAATCCCACTTCCAAATGCATCAAAATATCCTTTAAAAATCATAAAAATTGTCCAAGTAACTCAAAACAAACTAATTAAACACCAAAACAAAAAAAATTCACTATAACCACTTAAACAAACCCACACATTTCTTCTACCCGGCCCAATTGAATAAGCTTCTACCTTCTTTATTAAACAAAAAGAAATTAACACAAGATTGAAATTTCAACCTCCAACAATTCGCAACAGTTATGTTCAATTTCGAAAATCGAAATTCCCCCTTTTTTTTGGAATCGGTCTGAGGGGTTCAATTCAGAGCCGCTAATTGGGTTGCTTGTTCGATGATGGCACTACTGGAGGATGGTCGATTGGATGGAATTTTGGGTTATCGTGGTGATGTAGGCTTCGGGTGAAGTGGCAGAGTTGAAGCGCGAAAATGTTTCTGGTTGGAGATTGGTGGTTGAGTTGCGAAGTCAAGTGTATTTTGTTAGCAGTTTATTTTTTGAATGATGTTGCGCTGTGAGATGATGGTAGAAAAGGGGCGCTGCAGAGGTTGTTAAGTGATTCTCTGGTGGTGTGCCGTAAGTTTGGTCAGTGATTGGTTTGAAGGAGAGACAGTGACCAGAAGCAGCAGTAATAAGGTGAAGATGTAGTGTTAATTGGTGACACTGGTTGCAGTTTTAGATCAGGTTGGTGGCAATAAAGTTAGAGTATGGCAAGGCAAGGGGATGGTCTGGTATGAAGGTAACTGATGGTTGGAGAGGGTAGTTATGTGGTCTGTGGTGAAGTCTGTGGTGTGGTGAAGAACGTAAATAATGGAAGAAATGTTGTAGTGGTATGTAGGTGTATGCAGTTCAGTTGTGTAGCTTTTAAAGTAGACTGAATTTGTGGGATGGTGAAGGGTGGTCTGGAAGGTGGTTCAAAGGGAGTGATAACTGTTGTTGTGTATGGAGCAATGGAAGGTAGTTTGTAAATGAAGGTGAATTTTAGGAAGGAAGTTGTCGAGGCAGTGGTTTGATGGTGCAGTTTCTTTTGTCAATGAAGACGTGGTGATAAATATTTGTTGTGTTGAATGAATCAGTGGTGGAGGAAGAAGTCAGATGTCAGAGTGGATGCAAGTGGAAATGTAGGCACTATTGAAGTGAGGAGTGAAATTGCAATGCAGTTTGATTATGCTTTGAAGTGTGGACTTGCTTGATGGATGTAGTAGTATGCAGGGGTTTTCTGGGTTGTTGAAATTGATATTGAAATGTGAGACAGTGGGGTGGAAGATGACAACAGTAGTTTTGAGAAGCAAGAAAATTGTAGCAGGCAGAATGTGGAAAGGCAGTAATGAGGTGGTGAAGGAAATGGCAGTGTTTTGAGCTGCAGCAGTAGTTATGTGGTCGTAGGAAGATTGTTTGTGACTGGGAATAGTGGTTTGATTGTCACAGCTAAAGTTTGAATTTTTTTTTGGTGAAATGACTGATGAGGTAGCTTGGAGTGGTAGCAGCAGTTAAGTTTGTGAAGACAACGATGGGGTCTTTGTGGAAGAAGGCGACAATGAAGGATGCAATGGGTGTTCGGGAAGGAAGTAAGACAATTTAGTTTTCAGAGAAGGGGATGGTGATTGGAAAATGAAGAATGGTAGTGAAATGGTTGAGTTGAAGTGAGGAAATGAACAGTACGGGAATGTGCACAGATTCACAGATAGGAGGAGAGAAAAAAACAGAACAGAGAACTGTTTTTCTCTTCTTCTTTTTTTTACTGTGAACAGTGAATTGTAATTGTAATGTAAAAAATTGAAAATGGAATAAAAAAAAATTCTTTTTGAAATGATGGAGGGGCAAAGATGTAGTATGGAAATGCAAATTTGTAAATGAGATGTAAACAAAGATGAATGCAATGTAAATCAAAACAAAAGTTGTAAATGAGAATGAAAATGAAAATTTTATAAGTTGTGTATCTTTTCTTTTAATAGCAAACAAACACACAAAATAAAACACACAACAAAAATCAAACAACAAATAATTCGAAGAATAGAAAATCAAAATCAAAGCAACTTCCCCGGCAACGGCGCCAAAAACTTGTTCGTCGACGGAAATTCTATCGGTTTAGAAAACCGTCGAACGAATTTAAATTAAATTTTACCGCAAGCGCACGGCGTACTATCGTAGTACGTGGCGAATACGGGTCGATCCGCAGGGAATTGTTAGAGTTTAAATATCTATTCAATCAAATTAGACAAAATGTAGGAGGAATTTTTAACTAAAAATGAAGCTAAAACTAGAATTAAAATGTGATTTAAAAACAATTAGACTAGAAAACAATTTAGAGGCAAATCCACTCTAATATTTTTGTGAATCAACAAACAAATAATTTATGATATCTAGCTTTGATATTAAGTGAAATAATCGTTGCTTTGATCATAAGTATGGTTTGTTTATGTTATTAATTAACATAACTCAAACCATCAAACTATAATACAATAATTATACCACTTATAACTCTCATGAAAATGAAGCCAAAGCAAAACTTATTTTAAGTATTATCTATTTACTACTGTAACTAGTAATATAGATCATCAAATTTCATTTTTACTTTCATTTCAAAATCAAAAATGGATTAGCAAATGATGATGCAACTTGTGTTTATGTTGAATAAAAATAGCTCATTTGCAAAAGCAACATAAGCTAACAAACCCACTTGTATAAACTTGCATCAAAATTTACTTTCATGAAGCATAGACAAAGAAATCATAAATCATAGAAATATTGAAATCACATAATATTTGAGAGCTTCATTACCCCTAAATTGAAGGGGTTTAGCTACTCCTTTGTGTTATCATTTCAACACATAGAGATTTCAACATTCAAAATGAAGCAAAGTAGAGAAAAAACAAGAAAAAGAAGATTAACTACTAGAAGGAAATGTATTAAACTAGTGCATAAATGTAAATCTAAACTATGAACATGAAAAGAAAGAGAACATGAAAATAAACATCAACATAAAAGCAAGGAAAAGCATGTAGAAAAGAGAGAAGAAAGAGGCTTGGAAGCCATTTTTATTTCATAGAACATTGAGCTTACAATTTGATCTCTTAATTTCCTAAGTAAAATGAAAGAGTAGATGATGTTTTCATGTACACAAGTGGGCTATTTAAACATGCATAAAACCCTAATTCCATTTTTAGGGTGCTTCCCAAAATGCCCTTTAGGAAGTGTGGCTACCAATTAACCATTAGCCACTAATTAATCCATCATTTGTTGTGAATGAAGCTTTAACCTCCACTTAGTTGTCCATTAGCTCATAATTGTACACTTAGGTAAGTGGGTGGGGTCCTCCATGATCTTGAACTTGAATTATTTCCTCTTCATTCCTTTGTATTTCCATGTGCATGCATATATCACCATGAATCCCACTTCCAAATGCATCAAAATATCCTATAAAAATCATAAAAACTGTCAAGTGTATTTTGTTAGCAGTTTTTTTTTGAATGATGTTGCACTGTGAGATGATGGTAGAAAAGGGGCGCTGCAGAGGTTGTTAAGTGATTCTCTGGTGGTGTGCCGTAAGTTTGGTCAGTGATTGGTTTGAAGGAGAGACAGTGACCAGAAGCAGCAGTAATAAGGTGAAGATGTAGTGTTAATTGGTGACACTGGTTGCAGTTTTAGATCAGGTTGGTGGCAATAAAGTTAGAGTATGGCAAGGCAAGGGGATGGTCTGGTTTGAAGGTAACTGATGGTTGGAGAGGGTAGTTATGTGGTCTGTGGTGAAGTCTGTGGTGTGGTGAAGAACGTAAATAATGAAAGAAAGGTTGTAGTGGTATGTAGGTGTATGCAGTTCAGTTGTGTAGCTTTTAAAGTAGACTGAATTTGTGGGATGGTGAAGGGTGGTCTGGAAGGTGGTTCAAAGGGAGTGATAACTGTTGTTGTGTATGGAGCAATGTAAGGTAGTTTGTAAATGAAGGTGAATTGTAAGAAGGAAGTTGTCGAGGCAGTGGTTTGATGGTGCAGTTTCTTTTGTCAATGAAGAGGTGGTGATAGATATTTGTTGTGTTGAATGAATCAGTGGTGGAGGAAGAAGTCAGATGTCAGAGTGGATGCAAGTGGAAATGTAGGCACTGTTGAAGTGAGGAGTGAAATTGCAATGTAGTTTGATTTTGCTTTGAAGTGTGGACTTGCTTGATGGATGTAGTAGTATGCAGGGGTTTTCTGGGTTGTTGAAATTGATATTGAAATGTGAGACAGTGGGGTGGAAGATGACAACAGTAGTTTTGAGAAGCAAGAAAATTGTAGCAGGCAGAATGTGGAAGGGCAATAATGAGGTGGTGAATGTAATGGCAGTGTTTTGAGCTGCAGCAGTAGTTATGTGTTAGTAGGAAGATTGTTTGTGACTGGGAATAGTGGTTTGATTGTAACTGCTAAAGTTTGAAAAATTTTTTTGGTGGTATGACTGATGAGGCAGCTTGGAGTGGTAGCAGCAGTTAAGTTTGTGAAGACAACGATGGGGTCTTTGTGGAAGAAGGCGACAATGAAGGATGCAATGGGTGTTCGGGAAAGAAGTAACACAGTTTAGTTTTCAGAGAAGGGGATGGTGATTGGCAAATGAAGAATGGTAGTGAAATGGTTGAGTTGAAGTGAGGAAATGAACAGTAGGGGAATGTGCACAGATGCACAGAGAGGAGGAGAGAAAAAAAAACAGAACAGAGAACTGTTTTTCTCTTTTTTTTTACTGTGAACAGTGAATTGTAATTGTAATGTAAAAAATTGAAAATGGAATAAAAAAAATTTCTTTTTGAAATGGTGGAGGGGCAAAGATGTAGTATGGAAATGCAAATTTGTAAATGAGATGTAAACAAAGATGAATGCAATGTAAATCAAAACAAAAGTTGTAAACGAGAATGAAAATGAAATTTTTTTAAGTTGTGTATCATTTTTTTTAATAGCAAACAAACACACAAAATAAAACACACAACAAAAATCAAACAACAAATAATTCGAAGAATAGAAAATCAAAATCAAAGCAACTTCCCCGGTAACGACGCCAAAAACTTGTTCGTCGACGGAAATTCTATCGGCTTAGAAAACCGTCGAACGAATTTAAATTAAATTTTACCTCAAGCGCACGGCTTACTATCGTAGTACGTGACGAATATGGGTCGATCCGTTGGGAATTGTTAGAGTTTAAAAATCTATTCAATCAAATTAGACCAAATGTAGGAGGAATTGTTAACTATAAATGAAGCTAAAACTAGAATTAAAATGTGATTTAAAAAAATTAGACTAGAAAACAATTTAAAGACAAATCCACTCTAATATTTTTGTGAATCAACAAACAAATAATTTATGATCTCTAGCTTTGATATTAAGTGAAATAATCGTTGCATTGATCATAAGTATGGTTTGTTTATGTTATTCATTAACATAACTCAAACCATCAAACTATAATACAACAATTATACCACTTATAACTCTCATGAAAATGAAGCCAAAGCAAAAGTTATTTTAAGTATGATCTATTTACTATTGTAACTAGTAATATAGATCATCAAATTTCATTTTTACTTTCATTTCAATATCAAAAATGGATTAGCAAATGATGATGCAACTTGTGTTTATGTTGAATAAGAATAGCTCATTTGCAAAAGCAACATAAGCTATCAAACCCACTTGTATAAACTTGCATCAAATTTTACTTTCATGAAGCATAGGCAAAGAGATCATAAATCATAGAAATGTTGAAATCACATAATATTTGAGAGCTTCATTACCCCTAAATTGAAGGGGTTTAGCTACTCCTTTGTGTTATCATTTCGACACATAGATATTTCAACATTCAAAATGAAGCAAAGTATAGAACAAACAAGAAAAAGAAGATTAAATACTAGAAGGAAATGTATTAAACTAGTACATAAATGTAAATCTAAACTATGAACATGAAAAGAAAGAGAAAATAAAAATAAACATCAACATAAAAGCAAGGAAAAGCATGTAGAAAAGAGAGAAGAAAGAGGCTTGGAAGCCATTTTTATTTCATAGAACATTGAGCTTACAATTTGATCTCTTAATTTCCTAAGTAAAATGAAAGAGTAGATGATGTTTTCATATACACAAGTGGGCTATTTAAACATGCATAAAACCCTAATTCCATTTTTAGGGTGCTTTCCAAAATGCCCTTTAGGAAGTGTGGCCACCAAGTAACCATTAGCCACTAATTAATCCATCATTTGTTGTGCATGAAGCTTTAACTTCCACTTAGTTGTCCATTAGCTCATAATTGTACATTTTGGTAAGTGGGTGGGGTCCTCCATGATCTTGAACTTGAATTATTTCCTCTTCATTCCTTTGTATTTCCTTGTGCATGCATATATCACCATGAATCCCACTTCCAAATGCATCAAAATATCCTATAAAAATCATAAAAATTGTCCAAGTAACTCAAAACAAACTAATTAAACACCAAAACAAAACAAAACAAAACAAAAACAAAATAATTTCACTATAACCACTTAAACAAACCCACATATTTCTTCTACCCGGCCCAATTGAATAAGCTTCTACCTTCTTTATTAAACAAAACGAAATTAACACAACATTGAAATTTCAACCTCCAACAATTCGCAACAGTTATGTTCAATTTCGAAAATCGAAATTCCCCCCCTTTTTTTGGAATCGGTCTGAGGGGTTCGATTCAGAGCCGCTAATTGGGTTGCTTGTTCGATGATGGCACTACTGGAGGGTGGTCGATTGGATGGAATTTTGGGTTATCGTGGTGATGTAGGCTTCGGGTGAAGTGGCAGAGTTGAAGCGCGAAAATGTTTCTGGTTGGAGATTGGTGGTTGACTTGCGAAGTCAAGTGTATTTTGTTAGCAGTTTTTTTTAATGATGTTGCGCCGTGAGATGATGGTAGAAAGGGACGCTGCAGAGGTTGTTAAGTGATTCTCTGGTGGTGTGTCGTAATTTTGGTCAGTGATTGGTTTGAAGGAGAGACAATGACCAGAAGCAGCAGTAATAAGGTGAAGATGTAGTGTTAATTGGTGACACGGGTTGCAGTTTTAGATCAAGTTGGTGGCAATAAAGTTAGAGTATGGAAAGGCAAGGGGATGGTCTGGTATGAAGGTAACTGATGGTTGGAGAGGGTAGTTATGTGGTCTGTGGTGAAGTCTATGGTGTGGTGAAGAACGTAAATAGTGGAAGAAATGTTGTAGTGGTATGTAGGTGTATGCAGTTTAGTTGTGTAGCTTTTAAAGTAGACTGAATTTGTGGGATGGTGAAGGGTGGTCTGGAAGGTGGTTCAAAGGGTGTGATAACTGTTGTTGTGTATGGAGCAATGGAAGGTAGTTTGTAAATGAAGGTGAATTGTACGAAGGAAGTTGTCGAGGCAGTGGTTTGATGGTGCAGTTTCTTTTGTCAATGAAGAGGTGGTGATAGATATTTGTTGTGTTGAATGAATCAGTGGTGGAGGGAGAAGTCAGATGTCAGAGTGGATGCAAGTGGAAATGTAGGCACTATTGAAGTGAGGAGTGAAATTGCAATGCAGTTTGATTGTGCTTTGAAGTGTGGACTTGCTTGACGGATGTAGTAGTATGCAGGGGTTTTCTGGGTTGTTGAAATTGATATTGAAATGTGAGAATTGTGGAAGCAAGAAAATTGTAGCAGGCAGAATGTGGAAAGGCAGTAATGAGGTGGTGAAGGAAATGGCAGTGTTTTGAGCTGCATCAGTAGTTATGTGGTAGTAGGAAGATTGTTTGTGACTGGGAATAGTGGTTTGATTGTCACAGCTAAAGTTTGAAATTTTTTTTGGTGGTATGACTGATGAGGCAGCTTGGAGTGGTAGCAACAGTTAAGTTTGTGAAGACAACGATGGGGTCTTTGTGGAAGAAGGCGACAATGAAGGATGCAATAGGTGTTCGGGAAGGAAGTAAGACAGTTTAGTTTTCAGAGAAGGGGATGGTGATAGGCAAATGAAGAATGGTAGTGAAATGGTTGAGTTGAAGTGAGGAAATGAACAGTAGGGGAATGTGCACAGATGCACAGAGAGGAGGAGAGAAAAAAAACAGAACAGAGAACTGTTTTTCTCTTCTTCTATTTTTTTTTACTGTGAACAGTGAATTGTAATTGTAATGTAAAAAATTGAAAATGGAATAAAAAAAATTTCTTTTTGAAATGGTGGAGGGGCAAAGATGTAGTATGGAAATGCAAATTTGTAAATGAGATGTAAACAAAGATGAATGCAATGTAAATCAAAACAAAAGTTGTAAATGAGAATGAAAATGAATTTTTTTAAGTTGTGTATCTTTTTTTTTAATAGCAAACAAACACACAAAATAAAACACACAACAAAAATCAAACAACAAATAATTCGAAGAATAGAAAATCAAAATCGAAGCAACTTCCCCGGCAACGGCGCCAAAAACTTGTTCGTCGATGGAAATTCTGTCGATTTAGAAAACCGTCGAACGAATTCAAATTAAATTTTACCGCAAGCGCACGGCGTACTATCGTAGTACGTGGTGAATATGGGTCGATCCGCAGGGAATTGTTAGAGTTTAAAAATCTATTCAATCAAATTAAACCAAATGTAGGAGGAATTGTTAACTAAAAATGAAGCTAAAACTAGAATTAAAATGTGATTTAAAAACAATTAGACTAGAAAACAATTTAGAGGCAAATCCACTCTAATATTTTTGTGAATCAACAAACAAATAATTTATGATCTCTAGCTTTGATATTAAGTGAAATAATCGTGGCATTGATCATAAGTATGGTTTGTTTATGTTATTAATTAACATAACTCAAACCATCAAACTATAATACAATAATTATACCACTTATAACTCTCATGAAAATGAAGCCAAATCAAAAGTTATTTTAAGTATGATCTATTTACTATTTTAACTAGTAATATAGATCATCAAATTTCATTTTAATTTCATTTCAAAATCTAAAATGGATTAGCAAATGATGATGCAACTTGTGTTTATGTTGAATAAGAATAGCTCATTTGCAAAAGCTACATAAGCTATCAAACCCACTTGTATAAACTTGCATCAAAATTTACTTTCATGAAGCATAGATAAAGAGATCATAAATCATAGAAATGTTGAAATCATGTAACGACCCGTAAATTTCGACCATTTAAATATATTGATTTAAATTGATTTTTGTAATTTAATGTAAAAAGAAATGAAAATCTTATAATGTATATTGGAGCGAATGTTGGAAATTAAGTGTTGCATAGGTAAATATAATAAATTCTTGACAAATTGGAATGAAATCCAATTGTAGGAATAGTAGAAACCATTATAATTTTTTAATTAAATTGATTTATGCAATAAAACATTTTAACGGTAATTGTTCGTAAATTTAGGTAATAAGGTAGTACGTTATTTGGAAATAGAATTAATGGTAGAATAACAACTATTATAAATTTTCCAAATTAATTGGTCAATGAATATATTTGGAATTAAAGTTCATATAAATATTAAGTAATTATGATGTTATTATTGATAATAAGCGTTACTGATTATTAATATAGTAACGGAAGAGTAAATGAAATGCAAGCGTAGAAACTTAAGCTAAGGATTAACAATTGAAATGAAATGTCTTTTAAATGGAGTACTATAAATTGTCATACTAAGCTAAGAATTGAATATAAGGAAACAAAGGCAAATAGTAAATCAATCAATGAATTTATATAGATTGTAAAGTTATAATGATAAATAGTAATTGGATGTCTTGTACGAAGTTATAATATTGTGTGAATTTTTAATAAAGAATAACTAGAATGAGATTCAAATTTGTATATTAATGGAAAGTTGAATAAAATTCTAATGAATGATAATAATGAAAAACGTATATAATCAATGTAGGTAAGTTATTACAATGTTGTTGTAATTAATAAACGTTTCTTTAATGGTGATTAATAACATAACGGAAGTGTGAATGTAAAGTAATTTATGAATATATATTTGGCGATTAAATCAAATCAATCTATGGAATTAAATTTTAAATTAATTGGAAGGAAATATGTAATAATTGCATTTATTTGTAAGTGGATGAAATTTATTTCTATATAAATTGAATATTAGATTAAGATGATAATTGTTAATGTAATGAGAGTAGGCCAATAATAATTCTTCCCATAAATTGATAATCGACTCAATAATGTAATACTATCCATAATAAGGCAATTAGATTGATGATAGAATGGAAAGTCTATTAAATGGAAATATTGAAAATAAAATTTGTAATTTCTAAATTTTGGAAATTTGAAGCAAGGGTAGTAATTATTGTAATAATTAAATTGGAGTCAACTAGAACTTAATAAACCTTAATGTATATTAATGAAATTGTGGCAATAGTGTAAAACTTTAATCATTTACCCATTCATTTATGCATTGAATTAGGTCTCAATCAAATAGCAACATTGGGCTGGTTATTAATAGCTTTTAAGTGAAATTAAAACGTTAATGATAACAAGTATTTTAAGAATTAACCATCTATTTAGTATATTAAATTATAACTGATAACCAATTGCAATAAATAAAAATAATTATTACATTTACGTTAATTGAAGTAATATTTGAAATTTATGTAAATTCCATTTATAATATAACTATTGGTTGATATAGCATTTGTAAATCAAGATATATTAATATGTAAATTTTAGTAATTGGGTTTATTTCAAATAGATGAAATTTAATATTTAGATATTATGTAATTATAAATTTAGATGGAATTTAGAGATACTTACGTAATAAAGTATGAATCCAATGGTAGTCTCATCTATTGGATACTAATAGATTGAGAAATTGAATTAAAATCAAATAAAAAGAAATTTTTGCAAATTTAATTTATAATTTGCGAATATAATGAAAATTGAAATTTAACGCTGAAATGAATAAAATTGTTAACTCTAAATTTACATCTAGATTTGGTTTAAATTAATGTGAAGGGTTAAGAAAGTAAAAGTGATAAAGATTGTCAATTTCAGAATTTAAATAGGAAATTTGATTTAATTAATTTATTTTAAATTTATTTAATTAATATAAAAATAGCCATTTTGGCCACTGACTCGGATTTTGACGAAACCAGTTTCATCGGATCCGTAACGGTGAATTATAATAATGTTTCAAGTTTCGTAGTAATCGGACTTGTCGTTTGATCGTACGGACTCGAAACGCCTTGAAATTTATGCAATTGAAATCAATTTGAAAATATTGATTTTTGCATAACTTCTTCATACGACACAATTTGAACCTGAAACCTTTTCCATTGCGTTTAAAATATTTTAAAACATCTATTTTGATATATTGGTTGACCCAATTTCGTTCCGGAGTCGAAACGGGCTTTTGGGTCATTCATCGTTCAGCGCGTTTATAGATCGGGTCCATCTATCCTATTTCGACTTTGCCTATATATATCCAGTTATAAACCCTAGCAGCCTCCATTCCTCATTTCTATGCGTGCTATTTCATTTGCTCTTCCTCATTTCCAATGGCTGCAAACCCTAATCTTCCCAATCCAATTTCAATAAAAAAAAAGAAGAAAACAAAATTTTTGCGGATCTGCAGCAACTTCGGGTCGCGCTTCGAGTTTCAGAGGCAAAAACGCTGCATCTACTTCGAGTCAGGAAGAAAACTACTCGGGTCTTCGGGTCATTTTCGCAAAAACTCCAAGTAAGCACCGGGATTCTTAGGCGCCGGACCAGAGTTAAACCCGAAGTAGACCCAACACCAGAATTTTCCAATCTTAAAATTTTCCTAACTTTTGCATACGGACTCGGATTCATGCGCGGTTTATTTTGCTGGGATCGTATTGAAATTCCGGACCTGATGATGCTGGTTTGGACGAATTCTGAGACGGTCAAATTTTTGGGTTTAAATTGGATTTGAATTCAATTTAAATTCAAAAGGTGAGTGTTTTAACCCACTCACAACTTCTAAGATTTCTTATGTTTGTTAAATTAAATTTTGATGTGATTTAAAATTTATCTATGATTGTTTGGGCATATATTTAATCATTATCTCAGTTAGATAGCATTTATTTAAATTTATTATTGCATATAATTTGACAGTTAAATTTATTTATTATTGCATATAAACTGCCAGTTAAACAGTTATTAATTTTTATTGAATATAAACTATTCGTTGATGCCTGTTATATTTTATATGCTTTATAATGATGTTTTGTTTAAATTGGATGATGATTGTAATAAACGGTTGTTTATTGATATTTGGATGAATGGATGCTATATTTGATATAAACTGCAAGTTATTATGCATTTTCATTCCATTCGGGATTGCGGTTTGAAATGATATATAACCGTAGACTTTTATTTTTAAAATTACGGATTGAAATGATAAATATATGTATCACTTGACCATAGGATAGAAAATTATATACAGGCACCGTGGTCTATATATATAAAATATTTTAAAGTGAATTTCTTGGTTTGGGAAGAAATGTACGGTTTAATAAATATTAAATTTTGATATTGTATAAATATTATTTTATATATGGTTAAATTCTAAAATTTAAGCTATGTATAACTTGATGATGTTTTAAGTTTGATTTATGAATATTTCAAGTTTGAGCTTTATTTAAGTGATATTGAATTTATTAAATAAATATTTCTAAATTAAATAATAGTAAATTGAATTAAGGTATATATAAGTTTATCAGATTTGGTTTTTGGAATATTTAAAGACTTGAAATATATCAAAATTGAAATGTTTTATTGAAATTAAGGTATTATTGTTTTCAAAGTATTGGTTTTCGAAATTGTTATAACTTTGAAAGTAATATGGTTTGAAAAATAAATTTATTTGAAATGGGATTTATTTAAGAATTTTCTGTGAATATGTTGATTGGGAACCTATTTAAATTGAAAATTTAGAATATGACTTCAAAATGTGGTTTGGGTTTAAGATGATTTAAAAGAATATTTCAAGTTTATATAAATTAAAGAAAGATTTGTGATTGGAAATTGGGTTATATTTATATAAGATATTATTGAATTGTTTTGGAAATAGAAATGATATATTATTGAGTTGGTTTTGAATGGCAATAATATTTTGGTTTTGAAGTATATACTATTTGAAATAAATAATATGTTTTGAAAGGGCAATGATTGTGTTTTAAAAGTATATACATTTTTAAATGACCACGGTGTTATAATAACGTTGGTTGTTAAAGAGACCGGGATCGGATATGAACATACTCTCTGTCGATACCGAAAACCACTTTGACAACTGTGTATGCGGTGGAGTTTCCAGAATGAAGTAGGATGGTGGCGATGATCCTAAGGTATATACGTGGACCCAACTCCCGTGAGTTGGCATAAGATGGCTAAAACAGGAGCGATTGACGGACCAGTGAGGTAGCACCTCTTATCGGACGCACTTCTTTGATACCATTCTATTACTTTGTGATTTTGGTGGCCACCCTTCGATTTGGGAGTGTTGTTCGAGGTGGGCGGTAGTGGCTGCTATGCGTCACCACCAGTCCGTGTGCGTAATTGGTATATCTACCCTGGCATTGCCTTGTGTGCCGTGTCACCTACCATATCGAACCCACTACGATTTTGGTTTTAAGATCCGACCGCGTTAAGGTTCACCATCCCCTTAACGCTATTTTCTCTATGATTATACTTTACTGATTAGACACTACGGTATATAGCGTATACTACTATATAGTAAATAGTTTAACGGATCCTTAAGAGATGTGAATCCCGAACATTTCTTAAGTTACTGCACTCACGTTAGACACTGGATAGGAGATGTCAAACCCCGTAAACATCTCTGACGCCATTTACACTCATATTTATTTCATTGATTTAACTTAAATAAGATCTTTTAGTTCTGACTCGAGTGTTTTGTCTTTTCAATTCGCTCGGGTCAGCCTGAGCATTTCAGGATTTGAAGGCCCTATTTCTGAAGGACGAAGACGAAGATTTTATTATTTCTATTTGTTATATATTCTACTACACCATTATATTCCGCTGCATAATTATCATTCTCTGGTATGTGTAACTCTGATATGTATTGTATAAGTATAATCAAATGTTTTGTAAAACAACTTCATGAACTGTTATTTGATTATTATATTTTTATCGTTCCGCTGCAAGATTCTATTTTGTTTCTTTTATTTCTCCACTTTTTCTTATTTACCCCATAACAATCCACCCTTCTGTATGGTTTAAGTTGGCACGTGTGTCTGCTTAAGCATACAAAAAGGTGGGGCGTTACAAATCACATAATATTTGAGAGCTTCATTACCCCTAAATTGAAGGGGTTTAGCTACTCCTTTGTGTTATCATTTCAACACATAGAGATTTCAACATTCAAAATGAAGCAAAGTAGAGAACAAACAAGAAAAAGAAGATTAACTACTAGAAGGAAATGTATTAAACTAGTGCATAAATGTAAATCTAAACTATGAACATGAAAAGAAAGAGAACATAAAAATAAACATCAACATAAAAGCAAGGAAAAGCATGTAGAAAAGAGAAAAGAAAGAGGCTTGGAAGCCATTTTTATTTCATAGAACATTGAGCTTACAATTTGATCTCTTAATTTTCTAAGTAAAATGAAAGAGTAGATGATGTTTTCATGTACACAAGTAGGCTATTTAAACATGCATAAAACCCTAATTCCATTTTTAGGGTGCTTCCCAAAATGCCCTTTAGGAAGTGTGGCCACCAAGTAACCATTAGCCACTAATTAATCCATCATTTGTTGTGCATGAATCTTTAACCTCCACTTAGTTGTCCATTAGCTCATAATTGTACATTTAGGTAAGTGGGTGGGGTCCTCCATGATCTTGAACTTGAATTATTTCATATTCATTCCTTTGTATTTCTTTGTGCATGCATATATCACCATGAATCCCACTTCCAAATGCATCAAAATATCCTATAAAAATCATAAAAATTGTCCAAGTAACTTAAAACAAACTAATTAAACACCAAAACAAAACAAAAACAAAAAAAATTCACTATAACCACTTAAACAAACCCACACATTTCTTCTACCCGACCCAATAGAATAAGCTTCTACCTTCTTTATTAAACAAAACGAAATTAACAGAACATTGAAATTTCAACCTCCAACAATTCGCAACAGTTATGTTCAATTTCGAAAATCGAAATTCCCCATTTTTTTTTGGAATCGGTCTGAGGGGTTCAATTCAGAGCCGCTAATTGGGTTGCTTGTTCGATGATGGTACTACTGGAGGGTGGTCGATTGGATGGAATTTTGGGTTATCGTGGTGATGTAGGCTTCGGGTGAAGAGGCAGAGTTGAAGCGCGAAAATGTTTCTGGTAGGAGATTGGTGGTTGAGTTGCGAAGTCATGTGTATTTTGTTAGCAGTTTTTTTTGAATGATGTTGCGCTGTGAGATGATGGTAGGAAAGGGGCGATGCAGAAGTTGTTAAGTGATTCTCTAGTGGTGTGTCGTAGGTTTGGTCAGTGATTGGTTTGAAGGAGTGACAGTGACCAGAAGCAGCAGTAATAAGGTGAAGATGTAGTGTTAATTGGTGACACTGGTTGCAGTTTTAGATCAGGTTGGTGGCAATAAAGTTAGAGTATGGCAAGGCAAGGGGATGGTCTGGTATGAAGGTAACTGATGGTTGGAGAGGGTTGTTATGTGGTCTGTGGTGAAGTCTGTGGTGTAGTGAAGAACGTAAATAATGGAAGAAATGTTGTAGTGGTATGTAGGTGTATGCAGTTCGATTGTGTAGCTTTTAAAGTAGACTGAATTTGTGGGATGGTGAAGGGTGGTCTGGAAGGTGGTTCAAAGGGAGTGATAACTGTTGTTGTGTATGGAGCAATGGAAGGTAGTTTGTAAATGAAGGTGAATTGTAGGAAGGAAGTTGTCGAGGCAGTGGTTTGATGGTGTAGTTTCTTTTGTCAATGAAGAGGTGGTGATAGATATTTGTTGTGTTGAATGAATCAGTGGTGGAGGAAAAAGTCAGATGTCAGAGTGGATGCAAGTGGAAATGTAGGCACTGTTGAAGTGAGGAGTGAAATTGCAATGCAGTTTGATTGTGCTTTGAAGTGTGGACTTGCTTGATGGATGTAGTAGTATGCAGGGGTTTTCTGGGTTGTTGAAATTGATATTGAAATGTGAGACAGTGGGGTGGAAGATGACAACAGTAGTTTTGAGAAGCAAGAAAATTGTAGCAGGCAGAATGTGGAAGGGCAGTAATGAGGTGGTGAAGGAAATGGTAGTGTTTTGAGCTGCAGTAGTAGTTATGTGGTAGTAGGAAGATTGTTTGTGACTGGGAATAGTGGTTTGATTGTCACAGCTAAAGTTTGAATATTTTTTTGGTGGTATGATTGACGAGGCAGCTTGGAGTGGTAGCAGCAGTTAAGTTTTTGAAGACAACGATGGGGTCTTTGTGGAAGAAGGCGACAATGAAGGATGCAATGGGTGTTCGGGAAGGAAGTAAGACAGTTTAGTTTTCAGAGAAGGGGATGGTGATTGGCAAATGAAGAATGGTGGTGAAATGGTTGAGTTGAAGTGAGGAAATGAACAGTAGGGATGTGCACAGAAGCACAGAGAGGAGGAGAGAAAAAAAAACAGAACAGAGAACTGTTTTTCTCTTCTTCTTTTTTTTTACTGTGAACAGTGAATTGTAATTGTAATGTAAAAAATTGAAAATGGAATAAAAAAAAATTTCTTTTTGAAATGGTGGAGGGGCAAAGATGTAGTATGGAAATGAAAATTTGTAAATGAGATGTAAATAAAGATGAATGCAATATAAATCAAAACAAAAGTTGTAAATGAGAATTAAAATGAAATTTTTTTAAGTTGTGTATCTTTTTTTTTAATAGCAAACAAACACACAAAATAAAACACACAACAAAAATCAAACAACAAATAATTTGAAGAATAGAAAATCAAAATCAAAGCAATTTCCCCGGCAACGGCGCCAAAAACTTGTTCATCGACGGAAATTCTATCGGTTTAGAAAACCGTAGAACGAATTTAAATTAAATTTTACCGCAAGCGCACGGCGTACTATCGTAGTACGTGGCGAATACGGGTCGATCCGCAGGGAATTGTTAGAGTTTAAAAATCTATTCAATCAAATTAGACCAAATGTAGGAGGAATTGTTAACTAAAAATGAAGCTAAAACTAGAATTAAAATGTGATTTAAAAACAATTAGACTAGAAAACAATTTAGAGGCAAATCCACTCTAATATTTTTGTGAATCAACAAACAAATAATTTATGATCTCTAGCTTTGATATTAAGTGAAATAATCGTTGCTTTGATCATAAGTATGGTTTGTTTATGTTATTAATTAACATAACTCAAACCATCAAACTATAATACAACAATTATACCACTTATAACTCTCATGAAAATGAAGCCAAAGCAAAACTTATTTTAAGTATTATCTATTTACTACTGTAACTAGCAATATAGATCATCAAATTTCATTTTTACTTTCATTTCAAAATCAAAAATGGATTAGCAAATGATGATGCAACTTGTGTTTATGTTGAATAAGAATAGCTCATTTGCAAAAGCAACATAAGCTATCAAACCCACTTGTATAAACTTGCATCAAAATTTACTTTAATGAAGCATAGACAAAGAGATCATAAATCATAGAAATGTTGAAATCACATAATATTTGAGAGCTTCATTACCCCTAAATTGAAGGGATTTAGCTACTCCTTTGTGTTATCATTTCAACACATAGAGATTTCAACATTCAAAATGAAGCAAAGTAGAGAACAAACAAGAAAAAGAAGATTAACTACTAGAAGGAAATGTATTAAACTAGTGCATAAATGTAAATCTAAACTATGAACATGAAAAGAAAGAGAACATAAAAATAAACATCAACATAAAAGCAAGGAAAAGCATGTAGAAAAGAGAAAAGAAAGAGGCTTGGAAGCCATTTTTATTTCATAGAACATTGAGCTTACAATTTGATCTCTTAATTTCCTAAGTAAAATGAAAGAGTAGATGATGTTTTCATGTACACAAGTGGGCTATTTAAACATGCATAAAACCCTTATTCCATTTTTAGGGTGCTTCCCAAAATGCCCTTTAGGAAGTGTGGCCACCAAGTAACCATTAGCCACTAATTAATCCATCATTTGTTGTGCATGAAGCTTTAACCTCCACTTAGTTGTCCGTTAGCTCATAATTGTACATTTAGGTAAGTGGGTGGGTCCTCAATGATCTTGAACTTGAATTATTTCCTCTTCATTCCTTTGTATTTCCTTGTGCATGCATATATCACCATGAATCCCACTTCCAAATGCATCAAAATATCCTATAAAAATCATAAAAATTGTCCAAGTAAAAATTCTTAAATTAACACATGCACACAAATGACCATTTTGCCCCTGAATGAAGATGAAAATATGATGGTTTGAAAATAATTGAATTTTTGTTTTAACATGTAAAAATGCCAAAATATGATGTTTATTTAAATAAAAAGAGATAAAATATGGATGTAAATATATGCACATTTATGTACACATCACTTACCTATCTTGGCTGAACCATTATGGCCGACCCAACTGGAACGAACTCTACGCGGCCGACCCACAAAGTTCCGAGCCACTCTTCCTTGAGTATCATGACCGAACTGCTCAGTTCGAACGACGTAGGTCGAGCATCTACCACCGAGCCACATATACAAGCTGTTGAATTCACATCGGGCACTTCCAGTCCTGCCATGACTTAAGTTTTCTAATCACAATATCTACAACTATTGCCTTGTAGCCAGGCCAATGTACTGGGTAACAACGGTGATTCGTGGTGCATCGATAAATCCTATCTGTTACCTTGAGAACAATCTTGTTGATTTAAGACAAAGTGTGATTATACAATTTTAGGTTAGGAGCTATTTAGGACAAATAATTCGTAATTAAACCCTTGTATTCATTTAGTTGCATTAGTTCATGCATATTTAAAAAAAATTCAAAATCAAAAACAAAAACAAATTGTTAATATTTCTTAACTTGGTTTTCAAGTCCTTTTCATTTAAAAATTTTGTTCAATCAAAATCTAAAATTCAAAAAAAAAATTAGTTTCAAAAAACAAAACAAAAATCAAATTTCCCTTTTGAAAATAAATTCTTTTTGATAAATAGTTTTCCTTTTAAAAAAACAACAAAAATAATCAAATTTTCCTTTTAAAAAATAAATTCCTTTTGGTAAATAATTTTCCTTTATAAAAAAAATTAAAAAAAGCTTTTGAAAATAACAAAATTTCTCTATTCGCAAGAATTTCACAGTAGTTGTGAAAATTCATATAATCCATATAATTTCAATCCAAATTCTTGTGTATATTTTAACAACGACTATTATATAAACAATTCGGATTTTGAATCACCAAATTTTCAAAATTATGACCAACCCTCAACACTTGAAAAATGCATCGAATCGATTTTGTCGTTACTTGCACTCACTACACAAAATAATCAAAGGATGAGTGAGTTGTGTAATTCGTTTTTGTGCGATAACTCAAATCAAAGTTTTCAAAATAATCATAATTTGAATTCACTTCAAAATTCAAATGATTTTGAGTATAACCCATGCCAATTCAATTTCGAACTTCAAACTGAATTTCAAAATCGAAACGAAAATGGAAACAACTTTTCAAATAATTTTAGCAATGGGAATAACCTCGAATATAATGCGATTGAAAATTCATGTTCTCAACAATTTCAAACCAAAAATTATCAAGCTAATAATTATAATTTTGATTTTATTGAACAAATGGATGAAATTTACGATGATCACACCAATTTATTGCTTGAAACATATATAAAACAACATGATAAATAAAATCAAATCCCAACATGTGACGAGTCAAGTGATAATCCACCTTTTACCCAAATCGACGATTTTCAAACAACAACTTTTGAAACTGAAAATGATTATCTTAATGAAGTTGTTGAGAATGTGGTAATTGAGTTGGATTTCAATTCTTTTGCGAGTGTGGAAACAAATTTAAAATTTGATCTTCCTTTCTCCGATTTTGAAAAATTAAATGAGACAACTTTAGACTTTGAAAATGATACATGCAATTAAGTTGTTAATAATCCAACAAAGGAAGACGAGTTTAAAGAACACGAATTTTTTGGACTTCTCGGTGACGAGTTGTTGAATTCTGAATGGGAAGATTTAAAATACCATTTGATTTTGAAATCGATAATTTCGAAAAATTTGTCAACGATGAGTTTGAATTTCAATTTGGTGAGAATAAACCCGAACTACAATCAATTGTTTTATCTACCCCGAAAATCATCGAAAATAAAACAGCTTATAATATTTTTAATAAAACGACATTCGTTTTCCCAAATCAATATTCAACTTCGAAATCTTTTTTAGTTTGGTTTTTTGTGCTTAAGTTATGTCTCTCGTATTTGACGAGACAAATGAATTGGTCTTTGGAAGACCGTTTCATTTACTCTTTAACGGCATATTTTCTGATGTCTTGTAAATAATAATCTTTTCATGTGAATATAGGTCATTTTATTTTATTTTATTTTCTCCTTTCACTTGGGTTGACTGTGGGGACACAGTCAAATTCAAGTGTGGGGGAGTCTCATCTTCTTTTTGATTTTTCATTGTTAATTTTTCATTTACCTTCCAAAACACAAAAAAAATCAAAAAAAATTAAGCATTTTGATTTATTTTTAAAGAAACGCTATAGAATGAGTATAAGTTTTGGTTATTAAATTGAAATTTTTTGGAAATTTATTTGTCTTAACAAAAATAAAAATTAAGTTTGATTACAAGTAACAATGGTTTAACTAGTATATAGAAAGGTTCATGGGTGATAATTATGAAGTTTATTCTAATGGAAAGTCTTTGTTTAAAAAAGTGGTGGATTTAATGTAAAGGATATAACATTTTTTAGCTTCTAATTTAAATGGTGCTAAGATGATTTTGCAGAACTCTGCCCTCATAAAAAAACCAAAAAAAATATAAGAAAAAATATTTGTATATATTTATATATTTTTTATTAACACCTACAGTCGATAGGTGTACACACTTATGTGTACACTCGCCATGCTCTGTACCCTTCTCACGTAAGCCCGAAAGGCAGTGCTTGATCGGTATATCTGGCCTCAGTTTACTTGAGTTAGGTGTATGTATATAAAAATTCTTTTATTAATAATGCCTACAGTCGATAGGTGTTCACACTCCTGTGTTCACTCGCCATGCTCTGTATTTCCCTCACATAAGCCCACAAGGTAGTGCATGGGTGGTATATCCGGCCTCAGTTTACCTGAGTTAGGCATATGTATATATTGTTAAAATCAATAAAATTTTCAAAAAAGAGAGAGTAAGCAATTGAAATCCAAGGACTATTTTGACTTGTTTGATTTGACTTGTTATTGAAAAGAAATAAAATTACCACTTTGAAAAACTTTGATAATCAACTAAGGATCCATTTCATAGTTGCACTATGTTATCAACCGAAACAACTAGCCAAACTAGAGTTTATTTGTTATGATAACTTAGTTTTTATTGGAAATTTTGACAAGTAAAATGACAAAATTTCTTGATAATAACCGAAACCTATATTTAACTTATTCGTGTTAATTTAAAAGTAAATCCTTCATTTGTAAATATTTTCAAACTTGCATCCATATCTTTGTAAATAAATTTTGCATTTAGGAAATTTCTCACTTTGCATTTGGATTTTGTGGGTAGTATCCGCTAAAAACCCTCACGAGACAACACTCGTCCTACTAGGGACACCGAGAGGTTTAACGGCTTGTTGCATACACTCAATGCAATCGTGTTTCCTACGAAAACGGATTTATCTTAGTTTTAGTTTATTCGAGGATGAAAAAAAAGATACGTGTGGGGGTATTTGATGTGCACGTAAATGTGCGTATTTTTACTTCCATGTTTTATTTAATTTAATTTAATAAATGATCATATTGAGTATTTTAACATGATTAAACCAAAATTCAACTTATTTTCAAATCGTCATATATTCATCTTCATATAGGGGCAAAATGGTCATTTTGTGTATATATTAATTTGTGAAAATTTACTTACAAATTTTTATGTTGTTTTGTAGGAATGTTTGTGAATTTTGGAAGTGGCTTCATGAAGAAATATGCATGCACAAGAGAAGATAAGCAAATGAAGATGGAAATAATTCATGTCTTGGATCATGGAGGACCCCACCTACTCACTTGCCATGATGTACACTTAGGAGCTAATGCACATGCTAATGGAAATTAAAGCTACATGTACATTTAAGTGGAGGATTAACACATATTAATGATTACTTGGTGGCCACACTACCTCAAGGGCAATTTAGGTAGTCTCCAAAAATATGGATTAGAGTTTCATACATGTATAAATACCCCTTATGCTCATGTAACCCTCCTCTCTTCCTCTTAACTCTTTAGTTTAGGATCAAAAATAAATCAAAGTTCTTCTTTTTTTTCATCGCTACTTAGCCATTTCTTTTATGTAAATTTTTTATGCAATTTAATACATGCTCTTTTCTTTTAAATGCTTTTTCCTTTCATCTTAGTAGTTAGTTTATTTTTCATGCAAGTAGAATAGCTTTCATTTTCTTTTAATTAGCTCTCTATTTACTTTGCTCTTTTTTTTTATGTTGCATGCTACAATTGTTGATATGATAACAAATATGAGAGGCTAAACTCATTCAATTTAGGGTAATAAAGCTCTCTAATTATGTAACTTTAACATTTTGATAATTATTGCTCTCTTTTTGTGCTTAATGACAATGCTTGAAATGGTTAAGTTTTGTTGTTTTAGCTTTGAATTTGATAGCCTATATTGTTGATACCAAATAGGCTATGCTTAAACAATCACTAAACACAAATTACCTCTTTATCTACATATGATTATGATAATGAAGTGAATGTTGAAGTCAAAAATTGATGGTCTATATTTCTAATTAATAGTTAATAGGCCATACTTAAAGTAGATTTTATTTTCAACTTCATGGTCATTTTTCATGAGAATTAAAAGTGATTTAAAGGTTGTATTATAGTTTGATGGCATATGTTGGGCTAACTAATAGCACAAATATGTCATACTTATGTTAATCAATTAAACTCACTAATGATAAAAAAAGATCATAATTTCATGTTTTGTTGAACTATGTGATCCAGTGAGTGGATTTATCTCTAAATTTCCTTCAAACTCTCATAATTTTCATTCACTTTTGTAGTTGTTAGTTTTTGCAATTTTTAGTAGGTAACAACATTCTCAAATCTTTGGTTAATTTGATTGAATAGGAAATTTAAAATCTAACAATTTCCTGCGGATCGAACCATACTCGTCACGTACTATCATTGTACGTCGTGCGCTTGCGGTTAATTTTAATTTAAATTTATCAGCTATTTTCTAACTCATAGAAAAACTGTCATTAAACAAAATTGGAATCAATAATCAATCATCTCAACGAGATGCATAATCAATTCATCGATCAATCCCAATGCATAGGGTACAAGTGTTAATAATATCATTCAATCCGAAAACTCGAGAACTAAACACCGGGTTCATTTCAAATAGATATATACATATATCTTTCGAATATCAAATCATACATCACGGATTTGAATCAAAAACAGTTTCATTAAATCAATTATGTAGCAAAGCTACTAAAGTGGCCTTTCTCCCACTTTTGAAACTCGATAATGAACGTCGATGATGCGGCCATCCTCATTGAAATTATTCTCTAGTAATAGAAGTGAGTTCTAGACTTTTATTTTCATTGAAATCATTTTGAAAACATTTCTTATTCGGAAAAATACTTTTCAAATAGTATAATATATTTTTCAAATTTTGAAATAATTTCAAGAATCCGGAATTCAAATTCTCAAATTTCAGTTTGAATTTCTTTTCAGTCTTAAATCATATTTATATAAATCATTTCTCATATAGAATCATTTCACAATTGTATATGTTTGCTTAAATCGAATATACAACTTTTAATCAACTAAAATTTCCATATTATTACCAATGTTTTACTAACAATCGGTATTTATTCAACAAATTTGTTATAGATATATTGTTTACAATATTTTCCCGAGGGATTTCAAAACATACTAAACTTCATCCCTTTTCAATTGCTTCTTCCTTTATGGATAATCTCAAGTTTCTTATCATATGAAAAAGCATTAAAAGCTTAATTATACATATCATTAGTTCTGACACATCGACAACCACTAGAACTAGGATACAATAGGATTTCATTTTATATAACATAGCTATTACTATGGATACCACACACATTTTCTACTAGTCCTCACTTCTGCAAGAAAAATGCTTTGGTATTTATCCTTCCGGGTGGTACTTAAACAGGCTCGGTGCACTCTACATCAACATGGCCCCAACTATTGCATTTCTTACAAAAGTACACCATACTTACATCTTCCCTTATGAACCTGGAGTATGCAGCTCGGTCTGGGCGCAATAGAGCTTGCTTTCCACGTTGTCACTCGGAACAATTTCTAGCTATGTGTCCAGTCTGCCTGTAGTGGAAGCAAATGGTTGATTGGTCGACTGAAATTGTGAGTGCAGGTTTCTTTTTCTTCACCTTCAGGCAGCGACTTGGAAAATGTCCCTCCTTATGACATTTAATACAGAAAATCTTGGATCGATAACGCTTGCCTTCCTTTTTCTTTCCCTTATCTCTCTTCCCGCACATGGCTGCAAAATGTCCCTTTTCCAGACACCTATAACAAATGGTGTTATCATAAGGTCCTGGCTCTGCCCTTTCCCTATACAGCCTCCCTCGTTCCTCTATTGCTTCTTCCCATTCCTTACGGGCAAGTGCTCTTCGTGCTACTTTTTGCTCTTAAGATTTTGCCATTCTACAAGTGGATGAGGTGTTCTAATAGGATATTCCTTAAAATCTTATGGTTCCTTATTTTAACAGGTCAGGCTTATAATATACTCCACTCTTCTATAATTTCTTTTTTTTCTTTAATCCAAGAGTTTTAAGTTAAAATAAGTTTACAAGATACTAGTATATATATATATATATAATAAAAATACGTTCTCTCAACTCTTAACTCATTCTAGGGTACTACTTACCCTATCTCTAATGAGTTAATCCTAACAAAGCTAAGGTTCTCGCTTAACGTTCTACTCCAATACCAACTATGACGACCCAACTTTTTGGATAGTTCAAGTCGACAATAAACCACAGTTGTCTAACTCAAACCATCTAAAAGATATATTATCAATGGGTTTAATTTAAGAATGTAAGAAAGGAAGGAGAACGATACACAAAATCTCGCAGTGGAACGACAAAATATAATAATAATATAAACAGTTCATGAAGCTGTTTAACAAATATACATTTGATTTCCCTTATAAACATCAATCAGAGTTATACAATATTATTAGAGTTACATAATTTATATAGACATGATAAAATAGTGCAGCGGAATAAATATAGTAAATATGATATACCATTTTCGTCTTCGTCCTCCAGAATCACTGTCTTTGATGCATTGTAAAACTCGGTCTGACTCGAGCGTAATGAAAAACAAAACACTCGAGTCGGGACTATATATTCTTATATAAGTAAATTCAATCGGGAGTAAACGTGAACACATCATTATAATTAATAAATTAATATAATATTAGAACAGGGATTTATTCTGTTAAATAAATGTTACTAATGAAGCATAACAATTTAACTATATAAACTGTAATTAAGTTCAATCACTAATTTATCATTATTTTATACTTCATAAATGTATCCAATAGTTTTACTAATATGTTCTATTCTTTAACGTGAATCTTAATGTTGAAGACCGCGGGTTAAATGGTCTTTGTATGGATGTGAAAAACCTTTGTAAACCTAACTAATTAAAATAACATAATCAAACTAACTAAAATAATTAATAAAACTACTCAACTAATACTCTCACCTATATACCTTTTTTCCAACAGCCGAAGACCCCCAAGCATGCTTAAACCCGTATCCAAAATGCACGGCCATCAGACCAAATAAACCTTTAATTCTAAGGAAACACAATTCTTATATGAATTTTATTCTGCTTTTAAACTCGGTATGGTTCCTTCATTTCTTTCTACTTTGAAATAAATTTCCATAACATTTAGATTTTAGACAGCATATTTCATAAATATATAAAATTATGTATAATCAACAAAAGTTGGCAGCCTAACTTTGAAATAATTTTTTTTTTTAGTTTTGGAGCTTTTCAGGCTTTGTGCTTAAGCGTGCACTTTTTTATACGAAACTGCAAGTGTTACAATTTGTAAAATGCTAAACTCGGTCATGCCTGGTGAAAGATCAATGTTTTGAAAAATAACGTATTCATGTTAAACATCATATATTTGTGTCTCATCAAAAATTTGTTTCTAAATGCTACCTGTCTCAACGACATGCAATGGGATGTAGTGCCACAACTTGCAATTTTTTTGGTATTAACGACAAATTAATATGTTGAGTAGTCCTAGTTACATTATGTTTGAATGTTATAGCCTGTAATAAGTTATCTTGATGTTTTATTTCAGCTTGATTTGCAATACGTTAATGGTTTAAAAGTTTTAACTACTTTATATAAACTGGTTGTTTAATTTAAACCAATTAAATTAACTTAAATTAAAACTATACCAAAACCCAAGCTTTCAATCCCACACTCACGGCCTACCTGAGTGCATGCAAACATGGAAATACCCTCCTCCCTATGCAATTGAACGTATTAACATGGAGAAAAATGTATTTTACTTTATATTGAATAGTAACAACATTCATTCCTTCTTTTGTTTCCAAGTGTATCCCCTTGTATTTCCATGTATTCCTGCACTCATGTTTCCACTATAACATGCTTTCATGCATGAAAATGTTTTCGTGCAACATCACTTACAACAATCTACTGCACCTCTTCTGCTTTTCTTATTTGCAAAGTTAAACATTACTAACTAGGTTAAAAAAAAGTAACTAATATTTAAAAATTTCCAAATTAATTAAAACTAAACTAATTTATAACTTAACTAATATAAACTAAGCTAAATCAACTTGCAAATATATATATACATATATATGTCGTGAGCTTTACACTCACCTTCCGCGGATAAGGAAAATAGGAACGAGTACGGTGAACCGACATGGATTCGGACACGGACTCTTGGATACGTGCACACGCGAACCAACAAACAAGCTCGGACGAGCTACTGACTTCGACGGAGCTTCGGTAGTGAGATATGGTTTGCATGACTGGACATGTGCAGTTGCTTGGATGCGATGACCTCGGCAGTTTGGAGGCTGACCGAATGGAGCAAGGCAGTTCAGTAATGGCTACAGCGTGGAGAGGAAGGAGGTGAGCGATTGGATGGAGGAAGTTGAATGCGTGTGAGAGGCTGGAGGCGACACGCTTCGCCGGAGCAGGGGCGGAGCCCCCTTGCATATGGGGTAGGCACGTGCCTACCCCAGCATCAGAAGAAAAAATTCTGGCTACGATATTTTCTTCCTTGACATGCCTAAATTAAAAGTTGGACGTTTGCCTTTTATTTTCTTCCTCTTGTGGAACTAATTATGTACCCATTCTTATTATATGCCAATATTCTGTAAACCACGTCGACCATCCAATCACCTACAGAAGTTGAAAACAAAGTTGAATTATGTTCACTTGGAAATGATTGTTATATTGATCAGATGAGGTAAAAAAAACGGCAACTGAATTACAAACATCACATAAAGAAAATTTTAAAATTAACAAAAGTATACCCTCATAGACCAATATTTAGTAGACCGAACATACAACTGTATTGTTAGTCCTTACTGTCTTCTTTGACGTAAACCTTCAATTATAATCACTCTTTGTAAGAACATCTCTTTACCTCGCACTACTTCAATTAGTTTGCTTTAAACATAATTTGTAAAAAAAATTATGTTAAAATTTTCGGAATTTTTAAACTTAATTTTTTATTTTTAGTTTTTTGTATATCTTTTACTTAATATTGATTAGTTCTGCCACAAAAAATTTGGTTTCTTTATTTTTTCAATAAGTAACCTCAATATCATATTTATTTTATAACATAACATATGCGAAATTCACATTAGATCAAAACACATACACACGTAACTATTCAAGTGATAGTTAAAAAAAAATTCGTCGACTGTCATTTTCGAACCGCTGCCTTTTTTAATTGTGCCTACGCCAGCTTCCAATCCTGGCTACGCCACTGCGCCGGAGGGGTTGTTGTGCTACGCAGGGGGGTTGGTGCAGTGAGGAGTGGTGACGTGGCCAGGAAGGTAGAGTTTCGAAGTGGAGAGGGTGGAGGTTCGGTTGGTGGAGGGTTGGGCTATCGGATGGGTTGTCAGGCGGAGGATGGTCAGGTGCTTCGGGAGTTGAGTCAATATGCAGTGGAGAGGGAGGTAGAGATCGGTCTTGAGGGAGGAAGCGAATCTGAAGAAAGAGAGGAGAAAGGGGAGAAGCGGGTTTTAGGAAGAGAGGGGAGGAACTTATTTTTTTATACGTTTATGAATATATATATATATATATATATATATATATATATATATATATTTCTTTTGCAAAAGAAGGAGGAAGGAAGAGAGAATGAACAATGAAGGTAAAAGGTGATTTAATGTGTATATTTTTTATTAATATAATTTAATGCTTCTGAAATGTTTCGTGAGCGAAGTCGGCGAGTACAGAGATATCTGCGCAAACAATTAATGCGTGCAATTATATTGTCGAGAGGAAGACGTGGCAAAGCAGGGTATCTCATACACTAGTATTTTACCACTTCCCGTCGCACATCGGACATCAAAATACATAAATAAACATACCATGAAGACCAGCGCGACGAGATGAATATGATGATGTATGGATATTTGTGTTACGACTGTCGTATCGAAACTCCACTTTTGTCGTCAATTACACCAATCTGAATTTGACGACAAATTAAATAAACAGGGCTAGAAATATCCGATTTGAACAAAACAAACTATGACGTCTTCTTCAGAGAATGTTCTAGATTTTCTTATGTAAAAATATTTATATTTCATAAAATGATAGTTTCTGTTAAAATATTCAACGGTTTGAATTTAGATTTTGAAACCGAATATAATTTTGAAATATCTAAACCAAATTCATTCCAATAATTTAATCAAAATTATTATTTTTAAATGGTTGAAATTTTTGGGTCGTTACAATTTTATTATTAAAGTTCGTACGATGTACATATATCATTTGTACACAATATTAATTCTGATCACTTGCTTGAATACACAAATCCACTTTCGAACTAGTATTGATAACACGATAGAAATATCCATTCTCCTTGCATAGCCATAAACTATGATAGAAAACTTCGAATTCATATCAAAAATTTGTATCAAATATTCGCCGTCAAGAATCTATTGAAAAATCCTAATTCGAACTGGTGTGAATTACCACAAATCATGTATTCGAATTTGGATCAGAACTATTGTGCGAAAAAAATGATCTACGCACAACTTACGTATTTTATTCTACTGGTTTCTTTAACACTTCATTACTTATGTTTAGAAAGGAGCTATTGAAAACCTTAAATCCATTATTTATAAATTTATTAGTTTAATCTCAAAATACTTTTCAAATATTACTAATAAATCGATAATCATTAACTTTAACTATGTTTTATTGAATTAATAACTTCTCATAATATTTACAACATTGATAATTAACTTTTAAACCATGTCGTACATAAATAAACAATGTTTTTAACATTTTTAAAGTTTTTACAAAAGAAAAAAATCAAATATCCTTTATATAATACTTTTATCAAAATACTCTTATAACTCGATGTTTTAATAAGTTTATCCTCGTTCTTACAGACTTTGGTCGTACATTGATCAGGTGCAAGACTAGAAATCTCCAAGTATTTAGTAGACCTATTTCAACACCCAGTGAAAATACTTAAAAACAGATATGAAAAGTATCACTCGAACACCGCAGATCGTAGTGCGCAATGGTTACATCGCTATCCCAGCAGAATCCATTTCTATTGGAGGTAATCTCTACCCTCAATTTACGCTACGATCTAAAAAAATAACACCGCGGATCGCAGTACGCAATGGTTACGTCGCTATCCCAACAAAATCCATTTGTACTATAGGTAATCTCTACCCACGATTTACTCTACGATCTAAAAAAAATAACACTGCAGATCACAGTATGCAATGGTTATGTCGCTATCCCAGCAGAATCCATTTGTACTGTAGGTAATCTCTACCCTCGATTTACGCTACGATCTAAATCATAAGACCATAGGTTACGCTATGGAATTCGAAGGAAATCATGAGTTTATGTCCGGACAAACAAAATCAAATCAATAGAATGAACCAACAAAGTGGATTAACGAATTCCGCAGAGGGTACTTCCTATATCTTCAATTTCGAAATGTATCATAATATACATAGTACCCTTTTCAAAATCGTAACTTCAAATATCACACTTATATAAATTCCATTATATATAAGATTTCATTTCCAAATTGAGTACTTTCCAAAATCAATAGTCTCGAATATATCATATCATTCTTATATAAATTCCGTTATATATAAGATTTATCTCTTTTCAGATCGAATACCTTCCAGAATCAATAGTTTTCGAAATAACTTCATACTTATACAAACCATTTTCATATAAGAATCGAAAACTTTTTAATCAAATATTTTTATAGAGTCGAAGGTCTTCGAAATCAAGCCATTTTCAAATATCAGTTCAGTTTGAAATCCATATACGATCTCAACAATCAATTTTTTTTCAATCACATATCATTCAAATTCAAAATTTTCCAAATTTCAAATCAATAGTTTTCCACGACTTCAGTTTTATATTTATATCAAATTTAGATAGAATCAAATTTCTTCCCAAATCAAATACTTTTCAAAATCTTTTGTTATAAAACATTTACTAGGTTCAAAATGTTTCTTAAAACAAATTCCATTATAAACCTTTCAAAACTATTTTCCATATTTATACAAAGTCAGAACTGCTTAAAAATCAATTTGTCAATAATAAGTTTTTGTAAATATTTACTATGTTCAAAACATTTCTTAAAACTCTTTTCATTTAAAACATCTCACAGCTAAATTTCATACTCATATAATTCAAAATAATCTTATATAGTTTACTTATCAAAATATTTAACATTTTAAAACTTGTTCTACTTCTATTAGTCTTTACTTTAAAATTTTCAAAAACAAACTTTATATACTTTCCAAAATACTTAGCTTTGAAAATTAATTCTCAATTTGGAAGTGTTCGACTATCCAGAATAGTCGGAAAAATCAAATTCCAATACAAAATTGGAAATCAGCAATCAATCATCTCAACAAGATGCACAACCAATCGATCAATCCTAATGCATAGGATATATGTGTTCATAATATTATTCAATAGAAACCCGAGAACTGAACCCCGCGTTTTATTTCAAATCATTTGATATAAATATATACATATCTCTTTCGAATATCATATCATACTTCAGGGATTTGAATCAAGTCAGTTTCATTTAAAAAATTGAGTAGCAAAGTTACTAAAATGGCCTCCCCTACTTTGAAACTTGAAAATGAACGCTGATGATGTCGTGATCATCACCGAAATTATTTTCCAGCGAATGAAGTGAGTTCTGACTTCATTTCTTTTAAATCTTTTGAAAATCCCCTTTGAAATCATTTTCAAATCATTTACAAACATTTCAATTCAGAAAATACTTTCAAATTACACGATTATATATTTTCAGAATCTTAAAAACCAATTTCAAAAACTCCCAGGATTCGAACTTTCAAATTTCTAGTTTTGAATTTCTTTTTTTAGTCATAACTCATATTCATATGAGTCATTATCTTATAGTATTCATTTCAAAAATCATAATTCTTTGTTTGGATTAAAAATAAATAACTTAAAACTAACAATCAATTTTTTAACCCAACATTGTCGCCGAACGCCCTATAGTCAAATTGTGAAACTTAATTCACAAAGTGTTCATTCCAACATTCCCAAAAGATTACAATTTCTACCCTTCCCATGCGTGAAAAGGTAAATTACTTACAACTGGTTATACACCATTCGAAAGTCAACAATAAAAGTCAAATGCTCATAAACTGGCCGAGCACAACCAACTAATCGGTAAATGATAATATGCATAATCATACCAATCGATCAATCAACCAGCAAAGATATAACATCCCATCATCATAAAACAGTCATAAATGATTTTATCAGTTTATTGAATTAATTCTTTTATATTCTATATATAATCCAGGTAAAAATCATTTCATTTATTAATTTCAAAAAAAAAATTATATCAGTAACAAATACGCTCTCTCACATACATATATACACTCAATGAGCTTATCCTACAGGTTTAGGTATACGCTAAACCAAGCTCCGATGCCAACTGTGACAACCCACCTTTTTGGATAATTTAAGTCGACAATAAACCACACGTGTCTAACTCAAACAGTCCAAAAGACAGATAATCAATGGGGATAATAAAGAAAATAAGAAAAAGAAGAAGAACAATACATAGAATCTCGCAGCGAAATGACAAATTATAATAATAACATAAACAGCACATGAAGCTGTTTAATAATATACAATAAATTCACTTTACAATATCATCAGAGTTATACATTTAACATATATAATAAAGTATTGTAGTGGAATAATTTTAATAAATATGGTCTTCAAACTCTATCTTCACCTTCAAGAAATAATATCTTCGAAATACTGAAATACTCAAGCTGACCCGAGCGTAAAGGAAAATAATACACTCGAGTCAGAACTAAAATTCTTATGAAAATTAAATCAAAATCAATGAAATATGGAATGTAGATAACTATATTTTTAAAGTTTCAAATTTTCCAGAAAAGCTATTATTTTCATATTCAAAATACAACAGATTTCACAATAGATTCATTCTAATAACTTACAAATTTACAAAAAAATTCAAATTTAATTTTAGAGTTTAAAAGATTTGATTTATGAAAATTTTCCAAAGTTTCAAAATTCAATTTATGAAAACATCCCAGGGTTTCAAAATTTAAATTTGAAAACTTCCAAATAAGGTAACATCGATTTATTTCTCAAAAATCAATTTTATAGTTCAAACAGGAAAACTAACTAACTTTTTTCACATGTTAATATAAGAAATCCAAGGGTTTTGTATCATTATTCAGTGTTCAAATAATCAATATGAAAATTTACATGATTACAATAAAATATAGGGTGATAAGAGGGATATATCAAAATAAATAAACAAACACACATTCAGTCACAATAACATCCATCACAACATACAATCAACATTCAAATCAACCAATTCAACTAATCAACCAATTCAATAACATGTCACAATAATTATTAGTTATCACGTATTGGTGTTTAATTATCAAGGGTATTTAAATTAAATGTCAATTAAAATTCTCAACCAACAATCAATAATTTTATCACTATATGACTTGGTTTAACTTGATAAAATTTTAGTATTTCGTGAGTGAGTTTAACACTCATCTTTAGGCTTTCCATTTTCTAGTTAGATTTTGATCCACTACTACTTTCTCCTTTTGTTTTGTTTCCTTGCTATCTTAACCTTTTTTTAGAAATTTTGGGAAGAGGCGAAGAAGTTTGTATAGATCTGGATTTGAAGAAAAAGAATTCGAAAGAAGAAGAAGGTTTGAAAAGAAAGAAGAAAATTTAAAGAAGAAGAAGAATTGAAAAGGAAAATGAAGCTTTGAAAAAGAAGAAGATGATTTGAAGAATAAGAATAAAAAAGGAAGGAGGAAGGTAAAGAGAGAAAAAAAATGAGATGGAAGTTTTATTTGGAATAATGAAGCTACAGAAAATGAGATTCGGAAAAAATACTATGTCGTCGTTCAGGTTCTCTACTGCTTAGCAGGGGTTCCGTCTAGGATTGCAAAGCATGCATCTTTCGGAGCGTGCTTTAAGGAGGTCGCATATCGCTCCATTTCTCCCCAACTCTTTTGCGTGGGATGAGGCCCTCCAAATATTGTTCCAATGATGAGTCTCTGGTCAGTCCGTCCAGGTCCCTCTTTGCTGGTTCCGGCTTGGTTCCCTTGGTCTCTGGGAGCTTGGGGTGCTATGGGTTGGTCAGGATTTAGTGGTTTCCTCACATACCGCTGAATCTTGTTTTCTCGAATCAACTCCTCAATCAAGTTCTTCAGGCAACGACAGTCATTCCTGTTGTGGCCATGCGTCTCATGGAAGCGGCAGTACTTTCCAGAATGCTTCTGATGTTCAGTTGCTTCCATTTTAGGTGGCTTCTTGCACTCTTCCGTCCCTTGTGTTGCGAGATGGATGTTTTCTGTAGTATCGTTGAGTGGGGTGTATTCTTCGGGCCGTAAACCTTTGAGTCGCTTGCTACTTCTGTTTCGCTTGTTAGAATTTTGGTTCTTCCATTTCTAATTCCTAATTTTTCCTACGTTTCCTTCAGCGGTCCCAGAGGTGTTTATATCTTGGTTCATCGCCATACCATTCTGCCTAATGTGGGTTAGTTGTAGGTTAGCAGATTTCCTTTCTAATTCCTATGCCTCTTCCTATCTCAAGTACTGGCTCGCATTTCGATTGAAATCCTTCCTAGTGGTGGGTTGTTTCATTTTGATCCATTTTTCCAAATTCAGTCTCGAGTTGAATTGCATGGATTAAGGACATGAAAACCATATCCTCATTCGTATTACTTACTTAAGTTACCGCAGTGTTCAACCAATTCATGAAAGACTTCAGAGATTCGTTCCGTCCCTGGAATAAGCCAGACAAGGACATCACATCTTTTGGCTATGCCGTGTAAACTCTAAATTGATCAAGGAACCTTGTTGCTAGTTGATTGAAGGTGAATATGGATCTTGGCGGAAGCCGGGTGAACCACATGGAAGCAATTCCCTCCAGAAAAATCGGGAAACATCTACATCGAACGGCATCAGAAGCATTCGCTCTATCCATGTACCAACTGTACTTATATAAGTGGAGTTTCTGGTATCTCGTTCCATCGTAAGACGGAATAGTTGGCATAATGAATTATTCAGGGTACTGCTCATTCAAAATATCATCAATGAAAGGAGTCCGACTTGGAGCGAATCCCCATTCATCATCCTTTCTATCCTTACTTTCATCCATTAGTTTCTTAACCATGTCCGCGATGTATGCCCCAGATATCCGGTAATCCGAGGGTCAGCTATCAGTAAATAAACTAAGTGTTTGGTTCTGCATAAGATTTTAGTGAATGGGGTAGAAGAACCAGCTAGGTTAACCCAGTAGTGAATATAAAATGATTAAACTCCTGAATGAGTAGAATTGCATCCAGAAGGTTGGGAAGACCAGAATATAGAATGCTAAAATATAAAAGAAAGATATTGGCAGGGGCCAATAGGTTCTCGGTAAGCCCATGAAAACTATGTATAAGAAAAGATATTGGTAAGGCCCAATAGGTTCATAGTTAGCCCATGAAAACTATGTATAAAAGAAGATGTCAGAAAGACAAGTTCATAGTAAGCCCATGAAAACTATGATTGATACTGGCAGGGGCCGATAGGTTTGTAGTTAGTCCATGAAAACTATATCTGGATGAAATATTGATAGATGTTAATAGGTTCCTAGTCAACCCAAGAAAACCAGGGTAAGAAGAAAAATGATATTGGGGTTACCAATAGGTTCCTAGTCAACCCATGAAAACTAGGATAAGAGTAAGATATTGGAATTACCAATAGGTTCATAGTGATCCCATGAAAACTATGTAATTGAACAGGGAGTCCTTAAATGTTTAACCGGTTATTAGTCAGCCCAAGAAAACTGATAAGTTAATAGTAATCCTAGAAACTATAATTGAGACAGATAGTCTAAAATGAATAGGGATGGGTAATCCATAATTAAAATCATTTGTTTTGCATATCACCATATTATACTGTTTTGAATTGTTTTAACCATTGTGGTTGCAGGAGCACAGTATATGGTTTTATAAAGGTTTTGAGATAGTAGTGAGGGGAAACTCGTTCCGTTAAGCGGCATGGTCTCACTAGATTTCTAAATGATTTGAGATGGTAGATTATTATTCATACCAGGCTTTATGTCTGACTCGAAGTTATGTTTTCCCCTTAAACTCTCGGGTACTCGGTTGATTTTTAGTAGTTTGAGAGTTGAGGTTTGCAAGTACCTCTTAAGACGAATAAGCTTCCGGAGACGTGCCGGAGGCATGATAGATATTTAGAGTTCTCTTTTCTTTTGATTTCGATATGTTGTTGTAATGGCAAAGTTATTATATTACCTGTATACTCTGATCATCCAAGTGGCATCTTCATATGTCGCTCTTGGCGTATGTTGTAATAAATATATTTTCTCTTAACGTGATTTGCAAATTTGGGATTATGTAATGAATTGGAAATATTTTGAAATGAAATGTGATTCTATTTGAATTTTAATTTTTTCCATATTCATGTGTTTCTGTGTATCAATGAATATAACACCGCCGTATTTGGTCACCAAGGATTAATAAACATGGATGGCTATAGCATCCGTAATCGTTAGTTTTGGGCCTCCAAGTAGGGGGATGTTACAAGTTGGTATCAGAGCATAGGTTTATGAGACTTTAGTAGAAAGTTAAACCTAAAAGATTTTCAAACATAATCCAATGAATTTGAAAGTATGATCGGGATTTGGGTTAACGCTATAGTAACGTACTTGTATTTGACACACACACACACACATACACACACACACACACACACACATATATATATATATATATATATAAGTACGTGTTCCCCTCTCTCTTAGACCGTTCTTCTGTATCTTACTAAGCTCGTATGAAGATTTATGAGAAAGAAGATATTAAAGTAGGAAACAGAAGAGGAAATCTAGGTGAAGGAAGCACCACAACTAATGAAAATGCTCGACCCAACACTAGGAGGAAGCAAGGTCGACAGGCTAATGCTAATCCAAATGCTGAAGCCAATTTAGGTGTTGGAAATCCGCTAGTAGATGCGGGGATGGCGTATCAGTTGTTAACCAATATTTTGCAAGATGGAGTTGCTGGTAATGTTGGAGGAGCTAATCTTGTGGCTCCAGTGGGGAATAACTATGTTAAGCTAAGAAGAGACTACACCAGTCTAGGTGGAAAGCCGTTTGTTGGAACAGAGGATGTTGTTGAAGTTGAGAATTGGCTATTGAATTGTGAAAGGATCTTTACTGATCCAAGCTTGGATGATGGGCAAAAGAGAAGGCTGACCTCTAGGCAGTTGCAAGGGGCAGCACTTCACTGGTGGAATAGTGCGACCGCTGGAGTTCTGGAGGAAGAGCTAACATGGGCTGATTTCAGAAGGAGGTTTGAGCAGAGGTTTTTATCGGAAGTTGCTAAGTTGGCGTTGATGAGGAAGTTCATGGATCTTGTCCAGGGAGATATGTCAGTAATCGAATACTCAGCTATGTTTGATGAGCTGTCTCGATATGGTTTTGCTATGGTTGACACTGATGTTAGAAAGAATGAGAGGTTCATTCGAGGACCGAGACCTGAGCTTGCTAGAATGACCATGACCCATATCCGAGAACCTTGTAATGTGGTGGTGGAGATGGCCATTCGCCATGAAGGGATGCTTGTTGTTTCTGCTAGAGAGAAGCCGGTAGAATCCTAGGGTCCTCAGGGAAAGAAGAGGAAATTCTTTAAGAAGAAGGGAGCCCAGAAAGGGGATGCTACCAAGAAGGCAAAGGCTGATTTAGTTTGCTACAATTGTGACAAGAAGGGTCATTATGCAAGTGAGTGCCGATCAGGAAAGGGAAAGAATGCTGCAGACAAGAAGAATGTGAAGTGCTTGGACATTATAAGAACCAGTGTCCAGAGCCAGTCAGGGTGGACAAGGGGAAAGTTTTTGCTGTTGGATCATCAACTAAGCCTACTGTAGCAGATAAAGGAAAAACTGTGATGGAAGGTAAGTTTTTTATTCAGAGTATACCAGTTAGGATAATTTTTGATACCGGTGCATCACATTCATTTATATCCCAGTGTTTGATTGATAGGTTATGCTTAGAACCCACATACCGTGTTACTTTCTTTAAGGTTGTGAATCCAATAGGAGAGTATGCAACTCTAAGGATGAGATGTGACCTGTTAGAACTTTATTTGTCAGGTCATAGGTTTGCATGCAGTTTGTATGTTTACAATTTCATAGATTTCAGAATCATTTTGGATATGGATTGGTTGAGAAGGCATGAGGCCGGGATATTTTGCCAGGATGGGGAGATATCTTTGAGACACCCTGATAGCCATAACCGAATTATATTCTCAGTAGAGAATTCTGACCGTAGTTTTTGTGCTTTGTTAAGTGCAATGGTAGTGGGAGAAGAGTTAAGTCATGTTCGAATTACAAGAGAGTTTGTAGATGTGTTTGAGCCAGTCACGGGACTACCACCGAAATGAGCTGTTGAGTTTCGGATAGATCTTGTGCCCGGAGCTGAACCGACAAGTAGACCACTTAGCAGGATGACACCGACTGAGATGAAGGAATTGAAGGTGCAGCTAGTGGATTTAGAAGGAAGGAATTTTATTAGACCAAGCAGTTTGCCTTGGGGAGCGGCTGTGGTATTCGTGAAGAAACTAGATGGGTCGTTGAGAATGTGTATCGACTATCGTAAGCTAAATGAAAGGAAGATAAAGAATAAGTACCCTCTGCCGAGGATTGATGATCTGTTTGATTAGTTGAGTGGAGCCAAGGTGTTTCCCGGTTGGATTTGGTAACAGGGTTCCATCAGTTGAGAGTGGCAGAGGATAGTATTCCTTTGATAGCATTTCAGACTAGATAAGGTTCGTATGAGTGGTTAGTGATGCCATTCGGGTTGACGAATGCACCTGCTTTCTTTGTGGATTTGATGAACTGAGTCTTTCGAGAGTATTTGGATAGATTTGTGTTGGTGTTTATAGATGACATTTTGGTATACTCTAAGGATGAGAGAGAGCATGAAGATCATCTTAGAATTGTGCTAGAAACGCTGAGGCAGAATCAGCTAAAGGCGAAGTTTTCCAAATGTCATTTTTGGAAGAAAGAGGTTAAGTTTCTTGGTCACGTCGTTTCAAAGAAAGGATTTTCGGTCGATCCAGATAAGATCGAAGCTATGAACAATTGGAAGAGACCAGAGATGGTAACCGAGATCAGAAGTTTTCTTGGACTTGCTGGCTACTATCGGAGATTCATCAAGGGTTTCTTGCGGATAACGGCACCTTTGACTAAGCTTACCGGGAAGGAAGTGAAGTTTCTTTGGTCCGACAAATGTGAGGAATCATTCCTTAAGTTAAATCATTTGTTGACCAATGCTCCAGTGTTAGTAAATGGAAACCAAGGGTTGTTAGTATACACGGATGCGTGTGGGACTGGATTAGGAGCAGTGTTGATGCAGAGGGGCAAAGTCATTGCTTATGCATCTAGGAAGCTTAGACCGCACGAAGTAAGATATCCTACTCATGACTTAGAGTTGGTTGCAGTGATTTTTGCCTTGAAGATTTGGAGGCATTATCTCTTGGAGGAGTGATTTGAGTTGTATACTGATCATAAGTCTTTAAGATACTTATTCTCTCAAAAGGAGTTGAATATAAGACAACAGAAGTGGTTGGAGTTTTTGGCTGCTTATGATTTTGGTATAGAGTATACACCAAGGAAAGGTAATAAAGTTGTCGATGCTCTTAGCAGAAGACATCAGAATATTGTGTTGGCTATGTTGGCAGAATGGAAGGATCTAGAAGCTTTGGTTAGTTGTGATGTGCAGTTAAGATCGACTGCTAGTTCTAGTTAGAGTACTGCCATGTTGTCCTGTTTGGACGTTCGACCAGTGTTGATCAAGAGAATTGCTTCTAAACAGAAGGAGGATCCATTATTAGCCAAGAGGATCAGAAGGCTTAAGGTTGGAACTAAGATCGATGATCTAAAAGATTTTTGTCTTGACCAGAGAGGATGGTTGAGAAAGAAGGGATAGTTATGTGTTCCAAATGTGGAGAACTTGAGAAGATAAGTTCTTAAGGAATGTCATCGATCCAAGTTTACGATTCATCCTGAAGGTACCAATATGTGTCAAGATATGAAGAGGAGCTTCTATTGGGAAAGCATGAAAAGGGATGTTAGCTTGTGGGTTAGGTAGTGTGTAAACTGTCAACAAGTGAAAGTCGAACATCAAAAGCCGAGTGGGTTACTTCAGCCTCTAGATATTCCAATTTTGAAATGGGATTTGATATCCATGGATTTTATAGATGGGTTGCCAAGGTCAAGCAGAGGAAATGAGAGTATATGGGTTATTATGGATATGTTGACCAAGAGTACCCATTTCATTCCAGTAAAGTTGACCAGGACGGCACCGGTTTTGGCGAAATTGTTCATGAAGAACATAGTTAGACTTCATGGAGTTCCAAGTAGCATAGTCAGTGACAGAAATGCTTTATTCACTATTGAATTCTAGAAAAGCTTACAGGATGTGTTAGGCACTAAGCTCAAGATGAGTACCGCATATCACCCACAGACAGATGGGCAGACAGAGAGGTCAATAAGGTGCTCGAGGATTTGTTGAGAGCTTGTGTGTTGGGTTTTGGGGGATCTTGGGAGGATCAACTACATTTGATCGAGTTTTCCTATAATAATAGTTACCATACTAGTATAGGAATGGCGCCTTTTGAAGCTTTGTATGGAAGGCCATGAAAATCCCCTGTATATTGGTTGGAGATTGGAGATAGATTGGTCTTAGGTCCAGATTTAGTTAGGAAGGTGTCATAAAAGATTGAGTTTATCCAAGAAAGGATGAATGAAGCTCAATCCGGATAGAAGAGTTACACAGATAAAAGGCGTAAGGACCTAGAGTTCTCAGTTGGAGATAGGGTTTTTATAAAGGTATACCGATGAAGGATGTGGTACGATTCGGGAAGTCATGGAAGCTGGCACCGAGATATGTTGGTCCATTCTAGATTATAGAAAGGATTGGAAAGCTCGCATACAGAGTCGAGTTGCCAAGAAATATGGGAGGTGTCCATAATGTATTCCATGTGTCTCATCTTTGCAAGTATGTGCATGATCCAGAGACTATTATTTCTCAGACAGAGTTCGAGGACTTGGTAGTAGAGCCTGATTTGACTTGTGTTAGACAACCAGTTCGGGTTATAGCGAGAGATGAGAAGAGATTATGGAACAAGACAATCAAGCTGGTGAAAGTTCAATGGAGCAAAAACAAGAAGGACTGTACTTGGGAGACAGAAGACATGATTCAGATACTTATCCTGATTTGTTTTGAGGGTATGTCTATATTAGATTTATATAGATATTTCCTAGTCAAGTTGACTACTATGGTGGTTAGGAGTCGTTACAGATGATTGCTATGTTTAGTATTTAGTCCTTACTGAATTTCGAGGATGAAATTCTATAAGAAGGGGAGCCTGTAATACCTAATTTTTGATAACATTATTCAGCAGATTTAATTAGATAAATTAAATAGTATAATGTAAATGTTAAGTGATAAGGGGATTGAGATTTGAATTAATTAAATTAAGGCCGAGCCTAATATAATAGTTATGGGCTTAGGAATGGGGTTTGGTTAATTAAAGGAACAAGACAGTCAAGCTGGTGAAAGTTCAATGGAGCGAAAACGAGAAGGACTGTACTTGGGAGACAGAAGACAGGATTCGGATACTTATCCTGATTTGTTTTGAGGGTATGTCTATATTAGATTTATATAGATATTTCCTAGTCAGGTTGACTACTATGGTGGTTAGGAGTCGTTACAGATGATTGCTATGTTTAGTATTTAGTCCTTACTGAATTTCGAGGATGAAATTCTATAAGGAGGGGAGCCTGTAATACCTAATTTTTGATAACATTATTCAAAAGATTTAATTAGATAAATTAAATAGAATAATGTAAATGTTAAGTGATAAGGGGATTGAGATTTGAATTAATTAAATTAAGGCCGAGCCTAATATAATAGTTATGGGCTTAGGAATGGGGTTTGGTTAATTAAATTACATAAGGGTATATTAGGAATTTTCCGCTCAATGACCCTTACCCTTATATATTTTCGATCATACCTTTTTCTTCCCATTCGCGTCATTTTGAAAACTAAAACGCAAGAGAGAGGTCGGCCATTAACAAGAAGAACTCAAAGTAAAAGCTAGAGAATCAAGCTTAGGGAAAATCAATCTCAATCCAATCTCCTTATCTAAATCAAGGTGAATAATAATTCCATCTCTATTTGGTTTTGAATCTTATGTTTCTAAATTAAGGGATAAATTCGTTTTTAAGATGAATTGAATGATGATATGCTTGAGATTGATTTGTTATTTTAAACAAGTTGTTTTAAAAAATAAGATTTATAGGGTTTCAAGTCAAAACTGAGATTTAATGATGATTAAATGCCATGGGAAAATTTAATGTTATGAGACACATGATTTTGGAGTTGGATTTCAATTTTGAGAATTTTCCAAGCCATGAAAAGATTATTATGAATTTTCGAAGGAAATTATAGTTATTTGGGTTTATAAATTTATTTTGGAAAATATATTGAGAATTTGGGTCTGGAATTTTGATATGTTAGATAACATGATTAAAGTGAATTTTTGGAATTTTTGGGGAATTTGCTAAAGTGATTTGCTATGCAAAATAAGTTATTTTAGAAGAGGGACTTACTTGCAAAATTGGTTTTGCTTAATGGAAGGGCTTAATTGATTAACTTAACCATGGTTTAGATCTAAATTAGCGGCCGTTATTTTTTGAAATGAATTTGAAAAAGTTAAGGCAGCCAATCTAGTGTTGACTCGTGGCAGGTTAGTTAGAGAAAAGTTTACTTTAAGAAGAACTAAACCAGATTTACTTAGAAAATTGGTTTTGCCTACTTTGGAAAGCACCTTTCGACACAGAAGCTTCTGCCTTCATCTTTGTCGACACATTCTATGCCGAAACCAATACACAAGGTATCACAAAGATGGTACGCAGTGGATTAGAGGAAGGCGGAAGGTAAGGTGTCGAAAGCATAGCTTCCAAAGGAGTCGAAACCTTGGTTTGTTTTTAAAATGAAAAGCGCCTGCCTTTGTTTTGTTTTAGCCTTCGATGGAGTTGAAGTAATGGTTTCGAAAGAGGATTTAAAAAGGTTTCGAATGGGTTGTCATTAACTTAAGATTGCTTTCGACTGGGTTCCTTTACTTATGAAAGAATGTTTTGAAAGAAGGGGTTCCAACCTAGTCGAAACTCTACTGCCGTTTTATAGCCTTTCGATGATGTTGAAGATATCAACGTCGTCGAAAGGTACTTTGTTTTATAAGTTTAAGCCACTTCCTGTAGCTTTCGAAAGGGGTTAGGGGTTTCAAAGGAAATGGTTTTGCAAGGGGTTTCGACGCCAACTTTCTAATATTTTATCCAGGTGTTAAATGATTTCGAAAGAGATGGTGCGGGCACCATCTAGTTTTCCCCAATATTTTTATATGATAAAGGATGGTTTCGAAAGAGATGCTTTCGCTTATATTTACTTTGACCCAAATAATGTTTTAAGTATAAACCCAATGCTTTCGAAAGGGGGACTATCAATGATTTCGAAAGGGTTACTTCCAATGGTGTCGAAAATGGTACTTTCAACTGGTTTCGAAGCTTTGCTTCTAAAGTTAAATGCTAATACTTTAATATAATCGAAAGGTTTCGAAAGGTAGAATTTAAAGTATTAAAAGGCAGGAGCCAAATGTTTTTGAGTGCTTTCGAAGGAGGTCATCCTATGAAGTCAAAAGCTAGGTTTCGAAGGTATCGAAAGGTTTTATAACCCAAACTCAATTTTTAAAAGGAAAAACCCATTGCTAAAATTAAATGGGTTTTGTAATGGTTTTGAGAAGAAGCTTTCTTTGATAAAATAATAGGTTAAGGGTATTAACCATGTTTTATATTAAACCCACAAGAGTGGTATTGTTGTATTATTATGATTGCTTCTTCAAGTATAAGTATATTGACTCTATAATGGACCCATAAATACATTTTGGGGATAAAGGGTAGAAGAACCATCTAGGTTAACCCAGTAGTGAATATAAAATTGATTAAACTCCTGAATGAGTAGAATTGCATCCAGAAGGTTGGGAAGACCAGAATATAGAATGCTAAAATATAAAAGAAAGATATTGGCAGGGGCCAATAGGTTCTCGGTAAGCCCATGAAAACTATGTATAAGAAAAGATATTGGTAAGGCCCAATAGGTTCATAGTTAGCCCATGAAAACTATGTATAAAAGAAGATGTCAGAAAGACAAGTTCATAGTAAGCCCATGAAAACTATGATTGATACTAGCAGGGGCCGATAGGTTTGTAGTTAGTCCATGAAAACTATATCTGGATGAAATATTGATAGATGTTAATAGGTTCCTAGTCAACCCAAGAAAACCAGGGTAAGAAGAAAAAGGATATTGGGGTTACCAATAGGTTCCTAGTCAACCCATGAAAACTAGGATAAGAGTAAGATATTGGAGTTACCAATAGGTTCATAATGATCCCATGAAAACTATGTAATTGGACAGGAGTCCTTAAATGTTTAACCGGTTATTAGTCAGCCCATGAAAACTGATAGGTTAATAGTAATCCTAGAAACTATAATTGAGACAGATAGTCTAAAATGAATAGAGATGGGTAATCCAGAATTAAATTCATTTGTTTTGCATATCATCATATTATACTGTTTTGAATTGTTTTAACCATTGTGGATGCAGGAGCACAGAATATGGTTTTATAAAGGTTTTGAGATAGTAGTGAGGGGAAACTCGTTCCGTTAAGCGGCATGGTCTTACTAGATTTCTAAATGATTTGAGATGGTAGATTATTATTCATACCAGGCTTTATGTCTGACTCGAAGTTTATGTTTTCCCCTTAAACTCTTCAGTACTCAATTGATCTTGAGTAGTTTGAGAGTTGAGGTTTTCATGTACCTCTTAAGCATAAGCTTTCGGAGACGTGCATGAGGCATGATAGATATTTAGAGTTCTCTTTTCTTTTGATTCTGCTATGTCGTTGTAATGGCAAAGTTGTTATATTGCCTGTATATACTCCGATCATCCAAGGGGGCATCTTCATATGTCGCTCTTGGCGTATGTTGTAATAAATATATTTTCTCTGAACGTGATTTGCGAATTTGGGACTATGTAATGAATTGGAAATATTTTGAAATGAAATGTGATTCTGTTTGAAGTTTAATTTTTTTTCCATATTCATGTGTTTTTGTGTATCAATGAATCTAACACCGCCGTATTTGGTCGCCGAGGATTGATAACTATGGATGAATATAACATCCGTAGTCGTTAGTTTTAGGCCTCCAAGTAGGAGGATGTTACACTCCTAATCTCCATTAATCCAAACTAGAGAAAAAAATCACTTCTTCTCCAACCTAATTAGTGTAATTAGTGAATCTAAGAGAGATTAACATAAGCAGATAGATCTTCTATTTGAGAGTTGTAGGGTTTTGTAGCTACTATTTTGACTTAGATTTTCTTAGGAATCCATGTCTTTTTATCCAAGGTTAGTGATTCTACCTCTCTCACGGTATTATGCGTACTTATATGGAAAAAAAATATTTTTTAGTATGAATATTAAAGTAAAAATGTCTAAAATTTTAGATTTGATATAAACAACACCCTAGAACATGAAACAGAAAGATAGATTTTCATTTTGACATGATTTATACCTTTACCATCCAGAATTGCTATTTTATAGAAAACCAGATCTAGAACGATTTAGGCTAGTATATCATGTTTGGATGAATTGTATGTATATATTGGATATTGTATGATGATGTTTGGTAGTTGTATGAATTACTTTGATCTATTTGCTAGTTGTTTTGTGTAGTTAGAAAAGTGGTACGTCATTTAGTGCAAATGACACCAAAGTTATCGAAACACAATGAAATTTGGGTATGTTGTGTTGGAAGATGTGGCGAGCCTACAATTCTGGTCGCTAGTGGATTGGAGTTGATTTGGCTGCTCGTATTTAGGGTGGTGTAGTTTACTAATTCGGTTGTTAGAAGGGGTATGTAAGGACACTCATCTATGTACCCTGGACCATGAGACAGTCTGGCTTACCTTGAGAGGGTAGTACCTATAAGGCGGGTATCCGAAAGAATGTTGGATCCAATTATAGCAAGAGATGTCATCGGCCAGAGAGGTTGTAGGGTGAGTTATCATGTATCCAAGTGACCATGGGAAAGTCTTGACGAAGGTGGACTTTGAGAAAGCCATAACGGGCTGAGACTCTAGAAGGAATCATGATGGGGTGAGACTTCAAAAGTTATCGTAGTGAAGTGAGACTTCGAGAATACCATGAGAAGGCCTGATGCTGGGAGAACTTTGAGAAAGTTATAATGGAGTGAGACCCCAGAAAGGATCGTGGTGAAGTGAGACTTCAATGAAAATCTTTTAGAAGAGAGACTTCGAGGATGGTTGTAGTCATGAAGTGAAACTTTGGCGATAATCCTGGTGACGATACGTGATGAAGTGAGACCTTGGCAATATATGGCAATACGAAACCTCGAGGACGGTTATCGTTGTGTGTTTACCTTATGCTTGTTATATTGGTATGATTGTTGGATGTCTTGTAATGTTGGTATTCTTGAGATAGGTACCCTGACACCCATAATATGCTTAGTCTATTACACATATATGATGAGGATGATAGTAGTATAACATATATCGTATTATGTGCTAGCTCTTTGGATGCAGGACATGTTGGGTATGGTTATCCATACGATGTGTCCTTTACTATATCAGTTTTCATAGTATTTTGAGATTGTTTATCGCTCACACCAGACTGTTGTCTGAGTTGAGGATTTATGTTTTGCTTCTTATTATCTCGGTTACTCTTAAATAAGTAGACTAGATAACAGGTTTGATTTTAGTGCGTGGACCTATTCAAAGGACGAGCAGAAGGCTGGTGCTATTATACTTATTACTAGAGATTTTTGCTTATTCCATTGTGCAACATTATGGAGCTTAATCGGTGCTTTATCTTATCTAGAGACATATTTCCCTTAAGTTTATTTACATAATGTATGAAGTCCATTCCACTTATCTTGAATGACTATTGTAGACCTTACACTCTAATGTTTATTTTGATTCATTTAGTTATAGTTATTTGTCTCGCCTACTTTATATCTATGTTGATATTATATTTTATTCAATGTATTGTGAGGTATACGACAAATTATTATTGGAGTTTTAGTTAATTCACCCTTGACAATCGTCCTACATTAGCCATGTACCATTACAGTGCACTATTCAGGTATATTAGGTACCAAGTGTGTAGGGCGGTAGTCATACATAGTATCGGAGCTTAGGTCAAGTGATTCCTCACTTAGGTCGATCGCTAGATTCTAAGTTGGTATTTAGATCCATTAGAGATAAGATAAGTGGAACGCATTAGAATGGATTGAGCAATATATGAGAGAGCGTACTTGTTATATATTTTAGTTTTCAAAAATATATATTTGTAGTATATATAGTACATAAATCTCATTGCACACTTGACACTGCAGATGCGGTCATTCCTTTATAAGAGACTGACCATTCTTATTACAGAGTTTAAAAATGAGTCAGCATACAAGAAATATAGCTAGGAATTCTACATTTGGAGTATAAGAGGAAGGAGCGAGTTCGAGGACAGCTAAACCCGATATGCAGGCCATGTTCACAGAGTTGGGGATGAATGCTGTAGAATTCTACGGTGTAGCTCTAATTGGTATTGGTGGTGGTGCTCCTATGCAAGCGCCCATATCCAAAGTTGCTAAGTTGAACTGGGACTATTCTAGCCTTGGAGGCAAACCATTCCTTAGAATGAAATCAGCTGTGGAGGTTCAGGATAGGTTGGATACCTGTGAGCATATCTTTGAATACTTGGGAGAGGATGATGCAATGAAGAGGAAGTTTGCCTCTGGGAAACTTCAAGGTCACGCCATAAGGGGGTGAAATGCTATCCACATTGCTTCTTCGGAAGACCGATTCACTTGGAAGTAGTTTAACAATAGATTTGAAGAGAAGTTTATACAGCCACCCAATAATCGGTATTGTTTTGGAAGTTTTTTGAGTTAAAGAAAGGTGAGAAAAATATTTTGGAGTATGTGGCTGAGTTCGACATGTAAGCGGATTACCTTTTATTTATACCCCTCTAAAAAAGAATGAGAAGTTCATCATGGGTTTGGATAATTATCGGGGAGAGAAATTAAGCGGACATATCGACGAGCCCTTCGAGAACTTGATTGAGAAGGCTTTGAGGCACGAGATTTGTACCCAAAGCCAAAGGTTGAAGCTGTTGTTTCAAAGGATGAATCAAAACCGCAAGCGGGTAGAGGAGGTAGGAGGAAATGGAATAACAAAGAGAAGAAGCGGTCGGAGGAAGAGGATAGTCAAAAGAAGTAAGGTGGGAGCTGAAGTGCTTAAATTGCAATAAGGTTGCACTGCAGGTCCCTAAGGGGTGGGAAGAGGAAGTGTTTCATCTGTTATAAGATTGGATGTTTGAAGAATGACTACCCAAAGTTGCAGAAGAATAAGAAAAGTGCTACTGCTTATGCATTAGATGCCATTTCTACTTTATCGACCGCTCCATCAGCGAAGGAGAAGGGGAAAGGCATTCTTATTGGAGGTATCCATTTATTTGTGTTTTTACATATTCATGTTCTTATTTGATGTTAATATGTCAGGGCCTTTGTATATCCAGTGACTTAGTGAGTACGTTAGAATGTTGACCTAACCTAGTGGCAGACCTTAAGTTATTTCAAACTTGGAGATGGTTTGACCAACTTAGTGATGGTTTGTTAAGGCTTAGTGTGTCGAGTCAAGGATATTTGTTTGCTTATGTTTGTTTTGTTTGGGTCCTATGTAGTTCGGTATCATTTGGCGTAAGATGACCAAAGGGATACGGAGCTGTGGCGAAGTGGTGAGATGTAGTAGATGATAGTCAGTGAAGGGGGAGAGCGAAAGCTAGAGTATGATTGTACACCTGGGAGGGTACAGTTGTGGTTGGCTTGGTGTATTTGCTTAGGATACCACACAAGGATTCGTCATTGTTTTCCATGGTGAGGGAACATCCATAGTTAGTCGAATTTTCTCCAAGTAGAGAGATGAAGTTCCTTATCGATCTAGGGACTAATGTTATATATTTGAGTAAGATGGTACTAAAAGAGCTAAGAGAACAGGACGTGCAAGAGAGTGGCGTATGAAGGGGGTTCATTCATAGTGGTGCGTATGGTGAGGAGCAGTTATAGTATTCGCATGGTGGGCGAAGGATTCTTCAAGATGGTGCAGAATGATAGGAGCTTGGAAAGCTTATACCGGTATTCATAGGTGGTTTTCTTGTCTTCAAGTGAAAGATAAGTACAAGATGTGCTTGAGGCGACATCGAAGGTATTAAGGAAATATGCCAACTAAGTAGTGTTATTTATGAAGACGAGGTAGTATGGACTCAACCAAGTTAGTTGGCTCTGTATAGACAATACACCATTTATGCCTGACATTGACAGACTTAGGGATGAGGTACTATGAGAGTGCCATCATCCGAGCTTAATGGTACATTCCCGTGGAAATAAGATGTATTAGATAGGCATCTTACTAAGAATGGAACAATGGAAGACGTCGGGATTTTGGTATGTGCAAAGCTTACGAAGAGGATTAAGGGAAAATGACATCAAATGGATTCGGGAGATATCGAGGCTAAACCCAAAGCGGCTTAAGAGGAAAGTGTTGAAGTTGTAGAAGTTCAACAGTAGTGAAAGCAAAGGTAGTAGAATGGAGGAAACCTAAGAGAGCATGGAGACTGATGAAGCAGAATGCTTTGTATGGTAGGCTTTTTTGTGTATTATATTCACTTTTACTTATGATGTCATAGTTTAGTATCTCGCATTCTAGGATATGCATATATATCATTTGATTGCCTATGATTGCATGATTTAATGGTTGATGTTTGAAATGGCTGCTTATGATTGTTAGACATGGGGGATAACTATGATTGACTTTTCCTTATTTGACCGAGACATAGGGGTGAAATTCCTAGAAGACGGAGAGTGTAATGACCCATATTTGACATATTAGAGGATCACAAAATTTATTTTTAAATTCATTCGAGGTCATTTGACTCTATAATTTTTGGGAATTGTTTACAAGTTACGTTTTCCATCTCTAAAAAATTTGTTGGACCCTGAAATATTATAGAGCCTATAACTTTTAATAGGGGTCGAATTAAGGTCTGAAGTCAGTTTCATTAAATCGGGATGATGGTTTCTCTTTCTATAGAGTGGTCATATTAAGAATTTGGACTTACCACTTAGAAATTAAGTTCTGACTAGTTTGAGTAGATTAGTGGGTAATTAGGGAGTGATTAGTGCAGCCGTTAGCCCAGTCCGAAATAAGGTTAATACCCTTCTTCATAGTAATCATTAGTCATTTATCTTCTTCTCTAATCACCTCAAAACCTCCATTAATCCAAACTAGAGCTAAAAACTACTTTTCTCCAATCTAATTAGTGTAATTAGTGATCTAAGAAAGATTAACATAAGAAGATAACAGAACTACTATTTAGGAGCTTTAGGTTTGTGCAGTTGCTATTCCATCTCATATTTGCTTAGGAATCTGTGTGTTTTAATCCAAGGTGAATGATTCTACCTCTCTCACTATACTACGCTTACTTATATGGTAAAAACGTAATTTTTATTGTGAATATTAAAGTAAAAAATATTTAAAAACTTAGGTTTGATAAAAACAACACCTTAGGACATTAAATAAAAAGATAGATTTGTATTTTAACATGATTTACACTGTTTACCAACTAGAATTGCTATTTTATAGAAAACCAAAACTTGACAGATTTAGGCTAGTAAATCATGTTTGGATGAATTATATGTATTATTTGGATGCTGTATGATGATGTTTGGTACTTGTATGGATTAGTTTGATATGTTTGCTAGTTGTTTTGCATGGTTAGAAAAGTGGTATGTCGTTTGGGGCAAATGGCATTAAAGTTGTCGAAACGCGATGAAATTTGGATATGTTGTGTTAGAAGATGTAGGGAAGCTACAGTTCTAGTCACAAGTGGATTGGAGTTGATTTGGATGCTCGAATTCAGGTCGGTGGAATTTGCAGATTTGGTTGGTAGAAGTGGTAGTTTGGGGGACTTAGGCCGTGAAACTTCAGACAATACTTTAGGGATGGAAGTGGGGACTTATCCCTAAGATTTAGGGAAGATCTACATATCGGTACCAATCTCTTTTTGATCAGTAACAACCTCTTTTTCAAGATCAGGGAAGATACTGAGGACTTGGGGAGTATGACACTAAAGGAAGGAGCTTAAAGCAAGTAGAACTGGAAGAGGTTGGGGAGTGAAAGACTTAGCTAAATTTTTGGCAAAGCAATTCAGATCAGTATCGACATGACTTAAAGTGGCCATTCATGGACAAACTCCTAACCTATATTGTGGAGATCCTATAAGTTATGCTGGAGGTGTTCATTCGATTATTACACGTTACTATTTGATTGTTACAATGCAATGAAGATCGATGATAGACGATGAGGCAAAGGCATGATGCTTCAATGTTATGAATTCAAAACAGGGACAAAATGAATCTACGACATGAGATGGGTGAGTAGAGATGTTTCGAACTTCAATGATGTAAGGCGTTTGTTCTAGTACTTTATGTGGGAAGTGAAGGATGGGACTAGAGTAGTCTGAGGAAGCACATTTGACAAAGAGAAGCGATGCAAAGAAGCATATGATGTTTTGGATCGAGGTGGATGTTAGAGGGATCATCGATAACTTTGGATGGGATGGTCTTTCCCAGGAGCAGGGGTATGTAAGGATGTTAACCTATGTACGGTGGACTATGAGATGATCTGGCTTGCCTTGAGAGGGTAGTACCTATTAGATGGATATTGTAAAGAATGTCGAATCCAATTATGGCATGAGATGTCGCTGGCTTGAGAGGTCGTAGAGTGAGTTAGATTTATCCAAGAGACATTGAGAAGGTCATGATGAAGGTGGACTTTGAGAAAGCCAAAATGGAGTGATACCCTGGAAAGTATCATGATAGGAAGCGTTTCCCAAAGTGATCATAGAAAAATGAGACTCCGGGAATACCTTGAGATGGCCATAATAAAGGGAGAACTTTGAGAAAGTTACAATGGAGTGAGACTCAGGAAAGGATCATGGTGAAGTGAGACTTTGGTGAAGATCTTGGAGAAGTAAGACTTCGAGGATGGTTCTAGTGAAGTGAGACTTCGGTGATAATCATGGTGACGATACGTGACAAGGTGAGACCATAGAGATAGATGGCTATGTGATACTTTAAGGACCATTGTCGTTGCATGTTTACCTTATGCTTGTTATAATTGTTATGATTAGTGTGATTGTTGGATGTCTTATGATGTTGGTATTCTTGAGATGGGTACTTGACACCTATAATATGCTTAGTGTAGTATACCCTTATGATGATGATATTAGTAAAGCATATATTGTGTTATGTGCTAACTCTTTGGATGCAGGGACAAGTCAGATATGATTATCCGTACCCTATGTCCTTTACTATATCAGTTTTCATAGAATTTTAAGATTATTTTGCCACCCACACCAGACTATTGTCGAACTCAAGATTTTATGCTTTTCTTCTTATTATCTCGGTGCTTTTAAATGAGTAGACTATAATAGGTTTGAGTTTAGCGCATGGAGCTATTCAGATGATAAGTAGGAGGCTGACACTATTTTATTTATTACTAGAGTTTGTTGCTTATTCAACTGTATAGCACTATTGATTTATTGGTGCTTTATCTTATCTAAATGAGATATTTCCCTTGAGTTTATTTTGATGATGTATAAACTCCATTCCACTTGTCTTGTATGACTGTTGTGGACTTTGCACTCAGATATTTGTTTTGGTTCATTTAGTTATACTTATCTATCTCGCCTATTTTAGATCTATATTGATATTATATTTTATTCGATGCACTGTGAGGTATATGATTGATTATGATTAAAGTTTTAGTTATTTCACCTTTGACATTCGTCATACATCAGTCGGGTACCGGTACAACGCATAATTCATGTATATTGGGTACCGTGGATGTAGGGCGATATTCATAGGAGGTCCAAACCAGTATGAAATTTATGGTGTGATTGTATCTTACGTATTTATTTATCCATATATTAATCTCAAGTTAGAATTAATTCTTATTACTTTATATCCTTTAGAATTTCACAAGGATCAATAAGTCTTGGCTAACTATACCCTTGGTCTTGTCTAGTAAAGCCTGGTTTATTCGTGGGTTCATTTCGATATCTCTTCTTGTCCCATGTTAGGTCTCGGTACATCTTAATCCTCTTCCAACAATTCTTGCCTGCGTATGTTGCTCATGCATTGGCCTCCGGTTGTGGCCTTCTTCTTCGGCTTTCTCCTTTATAATTGTCTAGTTTATTATACTTCACTATGCTTAGTATTTCATTATTTCATTTTAGCTTTCTATTTCGGTCTAATCCTTCTACAATTGCGCTCTTATTTGCCAATTCAGCTCTGCAACAGATAGTAAAGCCTGCTATCTAAATGCATCTTCCATCAGCCTTTACACATGTTGCCTCGAGATTCATTCCGCCTCCACTTTTAGTTAGTGATAGTGTCCATTATATTTTTTACAACACTTTTATAGGATCTTGCCCCTTACTAAATCATGTGATTTGCATGCATAATTAGTTCTCGGTTGTCTTAATATATTATTTTGGCATTCAAATTTAGTTTTCGAAAATAGTTATTTTCGATTAGGAAAATACTAATAAAATTCCAGAAATTTGTAGATAAATTCTTTAGCACATTTTTACCAACATTTCTATTTTTAAGCCATTTTTCCTTATTTATTTACAACACGGATTCCTCCCAAAATTCATAACTACATATTTTGGCATAAATAAATCTTCTAATCAAAACCCATTCCTGAAAATATGCTTAGAACATAATATTAAATTTTCATATCATTTCAAAAACAATTAAGTAGGGAAACATAGCCAGAATCCTCCAATTAGCCATTTTACCCTAAAGCAACCATTAGAACATTATTTATCACATATATATGATTAACATATGCGATCACTATCATATTAATCTACACCGTGTTTAATCAACAATTTAAAGGGTAAAATGGATGTTATATTACTCACTTAGATCTTAAGATTTACTTCATGTTTAATCTTCTTAGGTTTCTTTAGGCTTTTCTCCTCCTCCTCTTCTTCTTCTTCTTCCTTTTCTTCTTAGCACCACTAACAAGTTCATTTACTGCTTTATGTTTTTCTTTGTAAAACGAGAATGCATGAATAAGGTAAAAGTTATTTTATTTTATTACATCCTCCTCCATGATGAGTTGGGCCGCCAGCCCTTATAGCCCTCTTTCCATTTTATTCATTCACTTGGATTAAATATATCCTACAACATGATAAGCAAATGTACATCCAAATGCTTATCATGATAAATTATTATTTATTTTAATTTAAATGGCAACAATTAAATAAATGTCCCCCAAATATTTACCTTATCTTGTCCTAATGTTTTCCTTATTCCATTATTAACACTTTTAAACCAATATTTTCATTTTTAATTAAAAAATTTATTATGAAAATCCATAATTAATTATGTAGTTATTTATTAATTTATGGGTGTTACACTATTGCACTTCTTAAGTTATCGCTCTTCAAATCTTTCGCACTTCAAGGCTATCGCACCTATAAGCTCTCGCACCTCTAAGCTATCGCAAATATAAGTTCATAGCTATTGCATGTTTAACTATAAAGCTATAGCATGTATAAACCTAGTGCTATCGTACTACTAACTCATGGGCCATCACATTTCTAATGTAAGTGCTATCGCACTTCTAACCTAAGCGTTATCGCACTTCTGCCTAGTGCTATCGCAAGTCTCAGTTGAAGGCTACTGTGCTTCATGGGCTATCGTATGTTTAAAGCTACAAATCAGTAATTAACTAGAAAATTGATATTTTCCTTGATAAAGTAACTACTTTTGACATTCTTTACATATGTCTCACAATCATTTGGCATGTTAATTTTGTAACAAAAATTTTGGTATAGCTAAAAATTTAGTCCATTAATTTAGTCTTGATTAATTACTTTACTTAATATATGGTTGATTAAGGTATTTTCTTCTATTTAATTTAATTTATAACAATTCAAAAAAATGGTGGGCAAATTCCTGAAAATTCACAAAAAGCCTAAAATATCATTCTTTATCTTTTGTAAAACTTTTACATCAAAATATTAAATTTTTATTTTAAAAAAATTAATTTATAGCGAAAACTTCCTATTTTCAAAATAGAAAATTCATAATAAATAAATTTCTCATCCTAAAATTGTAAAAGTTAAAACCCATAAACAACATATTAAAATTTCAAGCATTTGGAGAAGATTAATTCACTTGTTACCCTTTAGCAAGTCAAAAAAGAGATATTTGACATCCCAAAATATATAAATTCATTCTCTAATCATTAAAACATGTTCATCAACATTCAGATTGTAAAACCACCATTTTTAGATTATATTATTTTGGATATGTAACGACCCCATATTTTAATTTATTTAAATTAATAATTTATTGAATTTTTGAATTAAAAATTGTACAATTTATTATAAATGGAAGCGAGTTTCCCCGAATCTAAATAAATTTGTAATAAATCATTTAAATTTATAAATATTGTAATTATTGTATATATGTGTGAATATATATATACGATATAAAAGTGATAAAATAAACAAAGTATGTAGATTTAAAATAAAATATAAAACAAGGCCAACATAATAAGTGCAGCCACCATTTTGAAGCAAAAGAAGTAAGACAAGATTTTATACATATAATCATATATGAGTATACTCACCCAAATCATATTGTACATAACAAATCTCAGCCGAAATGCAAAGCTAAAAACAAAGTATAAAATGAAAGTATAACCAGGCAAGTATAAGGAAAATATAGGATAAGTATAAAATAAAAACATCAAGGACAATGCCATTTAATGCTTGCTAAGACAATATCTCCTCTAGTACATTAGTATACAATCTCGGCCACCAAAATATAGAACTATCTCTGATAAATTGTACAAACTTGTACACTGTTTGCATAAGAAAATTATACCCTGTAACTTGTATAAACATCACCCTGTAAACTACTTCCCCTATCATCTTTTCATTTCTTTCGAGCTAAGTAAAAACTGAGATGAAACTTCATTTAAAATCCTAAAACAAACACTCTACAACAATCGGCAACTCAATAAAATAGAGATCTAGAGGAGCTTTTGATAGAAAATCCAAGCCTGTTTCATCTGGAAGTCTCTGTTCTTCTTTTTCATAAAAACTGTGAGTAACTTTTGTTTAAAATCTTAACAGTAAATCTTTTGAATACTTCTCTGTGAATAGCTATCCATATACATATGGTTTTCTCTGAGTATATTGGTAAGATGGAAGAATTTTGTGCAGACTGCTATTCATGTATGATTCTTTTCTAGAATTAGAAATCAGTTTCTTCATTTCAAAAATCAGTTTCTCTTACTTTACCCATTGTTTGAGCTTAAGGTGAAAATAAACTTGTCTGTTATAGTATATATTAAGTTTTTAAAATTTATACAAGCAAAAACAACTTCGAATTTTTCCTGGAAAACAAGAAACTGAATATAACTTACAATAAGTCAAAATTTCAAACTTCTCAATTCATAGATTCAGGCATGTAGATGGAATTCGCATATCAAAACATGATTTATAAAGTAAAGATCATGATTTTTAGAGCTAAGATGAAGGAGCAGTTCAATAATGAACTGAAAATGGGTTTGAGGCTAATTCAGGTGATCGGAGGATTGTTGGAGCTCAGGGTTTCGCGTGGAGGTGAAGAAGCCTATGGGGTACCGGAGAAAAATGGCCGGAGATGATCTCGATCATCGAGGCGACGGCGGCGAACGTTTAAAATTTTTAAACCTAGTTATGTCAAGGCTGTTTTCTTTCGATTGATTCGTCGCCAATAATGGATCGAGTGCGATGAGATTGTTGGTGAGGATGGTGGAAGTGTCAACGAAGTAACGGCCGGAGTTTGGTGGCGAATGGGGTTCGGGGCGGAGAGCAGTTGATGATGACAGGTTTGGGTTGGATGATGTGTTGCGTTCCAGGTTTCGTAATTACACTCGAATTCGCGTTCGAGTTGAACTGGAGGAGTTGGGTGGTTGCGACCGAAGCAGGGGATGGTTTGTGACTTGCTCGAAGTTTCGGCGGCAACCGGAATTGACGGTCGTTGACGTGCACGTGCACGCATATACGTGTGTGTCAGGATGAGTTGATTTGGGAAAGAAGCGAAGAGCTCGGGTTGGTCTCGGGAACATTATCGTGTGGACTCGAAGTAATAAGGCAGAGGGGGTAACTCGAAGTGATGTTCGAGTATTTCAAACATTGGCTCGGGTTTGACTCGAGATTTTCTGAGTTCAGAAATGAAACAGTTTTAAGTTTTATACAAGTCAAGTTTTAAATTTAAAATTTGTTTAACAACCTAAGATATGTAAGTGGGTTGAATTTTAAGAAAGCAAATTCAAATTTGAAATGTAAGTTTCAAAGCCAAGTTTAATCAAGTGCTTTGATATGAATTAAAATAAATATTTGAATAAATGATTTAGATTCATTTAAAATTAGAAAGTAATTAAAGGTTTAAATCATTAATTAAAGTAAAAAATTTGAGAAGAATTTATTTATTAAAGGTTAATAAATAAATGAAAGTGATTAAGAAATTGAATTAATAAGGATTAATCACTAATTGAAATTAATGTTAGATATTTTGATTTATTTAAAGTCAATTAATTATGTAACTGGTTTAAAAGGCTGATTTAATTGATAGGATAAATCAAGAATAATTTAATTGATTAAGGTGATTGATAAATTTATTTATACCAAATGATTTGTAATAAATTAATCTGAATTTTATAATTAATTCATAAGTAATTAATTTACTTGGAAATAAATTGAATTAATCAGGATTTAACGATTAATTGATTCTGCTTATAAATAACTATTGAATACTTGACCTTACTTATGAATGATTATATTATATGAGATGCCTTGAATTGATTGTCCTATCTGATTTGTGATGCTTTGTGATACATCCTGATTTATGTTGTGATTTGAAATTCCTATTTCTGTGATATATATTACTTTGTGAATATGAAACCTTTGACCCGTAACGACACTTGAATTTCGATGCGACAGGGAGTCGGATTTCGGTTGGTTATCCGAAACCCACATCGAATTATAATTATGAATCTTTGTGACTGATAAATTTTATTTTATCTATGAATCTGTGAATGAAGATAAGCGTTATCGATTATACCGCTTATCGATATATCTATGATAATTGATGTTGCACTATTGTGTGTAAAACCCTTAGACCACACTCATACACACACAAATATGGATGTCACGTGGAAATCGGTTAAGTCACAGATAATTCAAATTGATATTTTTGAAATTGAAATTTTAATTTCAATTGATTTTGAAATTAGAAACTTGGGTTTAAATGTGAAAAGCTTTTGAAATGGAATTTCAAAGATAAAAGTTATTTTGAATAACTTAATCGAGTTTTGAAAATCTAAATAATTGATTTAAACTAAAATTCAAGATTTGAAATTGAATTCTATGATTTGAAACTAGGGATTAAAGATGTTATACCCATTATAGAAGGGTTAAACTATTTTAAAAGAATTGATTTGGAATGTGAATAAAATTCAAGGGCTTTAACTCGTGCAAATAAAATTGGATTTTTCTGAAACGAAAACTATTTGTTTTCAAATAATAACAGCTTTCATATAAGAAGTGAACTTCTAATTTGTGTTGAAAGGTTTCAAATTTAAAATGATGTTTTGTTTAAAACATTCGAAATGACATTGTTTTGAAAGGCTATGAATGAATTCTTTTTGAAAGATATGAATTGAATCTGTTTATTTTTAACAGATTTAGAATGATGTTTTGTTTAACCCATTCGAAATGAAATTGTTTTGAAAGCTATGAGTTAAATCTTTGATTTAAAGATTTAACGAATTAATTAAATTCGTAATGGAAATTGTTTTGGAAAATCTGTGAATGAATCTTTGTGAAAACTGAGTGAACTTTGTGAATTTAATCTTTTATTTAAAAGATTTAAAATGGTAATGTGTTTAAACCATTTGAAGGAAAGTTTTGGGTAATAAGTTGTGACTTAATTGAAATCCCAATATCCATATGTTTTTAAAGATTGCGCTCGTTATTCGGTTTAGCCGGGAGAGGACCTTTGTGTCATATAACCCATTCCGAATAAGTGATACGTCGTATATGGATCGCATTTGAAGACCGGTGGTGAAGACCGGATATTTGCGAAAACGAAAGGACAACTCGTCGAATGTCTCTGCATCGAATGGCCCCGATATAGAGATTTTATCACCCTTTGTGATGGGAAGTCCGGACGGGATCGTGAATACCCGGAATTGCAAGGGCTTCGTAAGAAGTGCCTTCGGTTCTGTTCGAACCCGGAACAGACTTGTATGGATTGTATGTCTGACATTACACTTTGAGATATAAAGCCGATTTCTTTCAAATACATCTCTGTTGGTGGCGGAGAATTTATTCTCTTAGCTTAACACCCTTCTCTGAGACGTACGAGCTCAGAGGTTATGTAGTTGAAATTTATCAGCGATATATCCCAATTTGGTATTGTGGCATGCTGAGTGTTGCTGTGTGATGATCAATGTTTGATCATTTGTGATATGATCTTTTGTTTGATCATTTATCTTTGTGATCATAGGTTGATCATCTGTTGACCCAAAGCGTGGCTTTTTGAAAAAGCGTAGCTTTGTGGACGAGACTTCGTCGAGCCTCACAACCCGGTAATGGTCGAAACAGGAATTGTGCGGCAAGGTTTTCATGGGTAGCTCCCCTAGGGTATGACCATTCCTTCTGGAAAAGGGTAGTATCATGGTATGGAGCCCAGATACTTACTCATGTGGATACACTTTCTTTATGATGTGTGATGTTGGTTATCGAGCGCTCGGATAAAGGTCCCAAAGGACCGGGGGTGGCATATCTGAGGTTTCTTTTATCCCTTGGGAAAAGGGGTTGCCGGCCTTGTTTGGCAGAGAACGGTGTGGTTCTCGGAGCGTCCCGCCAGAGGCGTTTCTTTCGTGGAATAGGAAGTTCCTTAGCCTGACCATTTGTTGGAAATCCAAACAAAACAATACGAGCCCTGTACGGTTTTAGTTGTATTACCTGCCATGGAATGTGGTGGTAACCTGCTATTGAACATGGTAGCTATAGTAGGCATAAGTGCGAAATGTCTATGCTGGCTAAGATTTATATTCTACTTTCGAAATTTTTTCTACACTATGCACTAATAATAATATCAAAAATGATTTGATTTTGCGTAGTAAGCATCTTTGACTATCATAAGAAGAAATCTCCTCCAATTCTGCGTTTGCATTGTGTGTGTGGTGGGAGGTCTTATGGTAGTTTCATTTTCCAAAAGCATTGCGAATTGACTTTAAAATTCTCTGCTATTTGTTTTTAAAGATAAACTGTTTTTGTTGCTCACACCAGTCCCATGACTGATCCGGAGTTTATTGTTTCTTTCCTAAACTCTGGATGCTCAAAATTTTCTACACGAGCAGTCTAGAGTTTGGTTTTTCAGATATTCAGATTTAGTAGATTATCTGGAGCTAGTTCAGTCTTTGGATCGGACTGCACTTGCTTATCTTTGTGCCTCGTTATTGGGAGTTCGAGCTATTTATGGATTGGCGCTTTGAAGATGGAGATTATCCGCTGCTGATGTTATCGTTTTCTTTTCCGCTGCTATTTGTTGTATCATATCTCTGATGTATATAGATATTCATTGTATCATCATTGTATCTGGATATTGTATCAGATATTGTATATCTATATTCTTTTATTTCCGCTGTGTTGTTTACTTAATGTTGTTATAAGCTCCCGAGAACCAGATTCGGCATTTGAATCTTCGGCATTTTGAGTACAAGTGAAGTACGGGTGCCGATTTTCGAAGGTCGTCTTTTGGGTCTTGACAAGTGGTATCAGAGCTAAGGTTGAACTTTAGCTCAGGAGTATAACACGTTAAGTAGCTCATTAGAGATAGAGTGAATTAAACTCTAGAATGAGTGATTTCTAAGATATCCGCCTGAATGTCTCAGTAAATTCTCTTACTATCCACTGATAGTGAGTATGAGTACAAGAAGAAGACGAGATAGGGGACAAGGGAATACGACTATAAATGGTCAATACCCTGCAACAGTGGAAACAACTTTCTTATCAATATTCTTTGATTCGTTTCCAAATTCTTTTGATTGCTTCGTACCAGCTCCAGAGAAGAAGTTTCGGTGTGATGATGGCTCTATGAATCGTTGTAGAAAATCCTTACCTCGTATTTCATCGATTTCTTATCAGCTTGTTGATTTAAACCTTAATGAATATGAATTTAAAATTTGAAATTGGGAATTTTAAATAAATTGGAAATTAAAATTTAGGTAAATTGATTAATAGGATATGAAGGCTAAATTGAATTGTATCAATAAAACGATATCGTTTGAAACCAAATTTTGAAATTCTATTGTAATTTCTTGTGAATACCAAAGTCCGAAGAGGGACAAATTGGTATGTATTCTGAGATATTCCGACTTGACTTTGGAATCCATATCGTAAGTTTGAGGAATTATAGGAGATCGAATCTGTCTATATCTCTGTTGTTTTCGTGCCTACGAATTTCGAGGACGAAATTCTTTTAAGGAGGGAAGTTTGTAACGACCCCATATTTTAATTTATTTAAATTAATAATTTATTGAATTTTTGAATTAAAAAATGTACAATTTATTATAAATGGAAGCGAGTTTCCCCGAATCTAAATAAATTTGTAATAAATCATTTAAATTTATAAATATTGTAATTATTGTATATATGTGTGAATATATATATACGATATAAAAGTGATAAAATAAACAAAGTATGTGGATTTAAAATAAAATATAAAACAAGGCCAACATAATAAGTGCAGCCACCATTTTGAAGCAAAAGAAGTAAGACAAGATTTTATACATATAATCATATATGAGTATACTCACCCAAATCATATTGTACATAACAAATCTCAGCCGAAATGCAAAGCTAAAAACAAAGTATAAAATGAAAGTATAACCAGGCAAGTATAAGGAAAATATAGGATAAGTATAAAATAAAAACATCAAGGACAATGCCATTTAATGCTTGCTAAGACAATATCTCCTCTAGTACATTAGTATACAATCTCGGCCACCAAAATATAGAACTATCTCTGATAAATTGTACAAACTTGTACACTGTTTGCATAAGAAAATTATACCCTGTAACTTGTATAAACATCACCTTGTAAACTACTTCCCCTATCATCTTTTCATTTCTTTCGAGCTAAGTAAAAACTGAGATGAAACTTCATTTAAAATCCTAAAACAAACACTCTACAACAATCGGCAACTCAATAAAACAGAGATCTAGAGGAGCTTCTGATAGAAAATCCAAGCCTGTTTCATCTGGAAGTCTCTATTCTTCTTTTTCATAATAACTGTGAGTAACTTTTGTTTAAAATCTTAACAGTAAATCTTTTGAATACTTCTCTGTGAATAGCTATCCATATACATATGGTTTTCTCTGAGTATATTGGTAAGATGGAAGAATTTTGTGCAGACTGTTATTCATGTATGATTCTTGTCTAGAATTAGAAATCAGTTTCTTCATTTCAAAAATCAGTTTCTCTTACTTTACCCATTGTTTGAGCTTAAGGTGAAAATAAACTTGTCTGTTATAGTATATATTAAGTTTTTAAAATTTATACAAGCAAAAACAACTTCGAATTTTTCCTGGAAAACAAGAAACTGAATATAACTTACAATAAGTCAAAATTTCAAACTTCTCAATTCATAGATTCAGGCATGTAGATAGAATTCGCATATCAAAACATGATTTATAAAGTAAAGATCATGATTTTTAGAGCTAAGATGAAGGAGCAGTTCAATAATGAACTAAAAATGGGTTTGAGGCTAATTCAGGTGATCGGAGGATTGTTGGAGCTCAGGGTTTCGCGTGGAGGTGAAGAAGCCTAGGGGGTACCGGAGTAAAATGGCCGGAGATGATCTCGATCATCGAGGCGACGGCGGCGAACGTTTAAAATTTTTAAACCTAGTTTTGTCAAGGTTGTTTTCTTTCGATTGATTCGTCGCCAATAATGGATCGAGTGCGATGAGATTGTTGGTGAGGATGGTGGAAGTGTCAACGAAGTAACGGCCGGAGTTTGGTGGCGAATGGGGTTCGGGGCGGAGAGCAGTTGATGATGACAGGTTTGGGTTGGATGATGTGTTGCGTTCCAGGTTTCGTAATTACACTCGAATTCGCGTTCGAGTTGAACTGGAGGAGTTGGGTGGTTGCGACCGAAGCAGGGGATGGTTTGTGACTTGCTCGAAGTTTCGGCGGCAACCGGAGTTGACGGTCGTTGACGTGCACGTGCACGCATATACGTGTGTGTCAGGATGAGTTGATTTGGGAAAGAAGCGAAGAGCTCGGGTTGGTCTCGGGAACATTATCGTGTGGACTCGAAGTAATAAGGCAGAGGGGGTAGCTCGAAGTGATGTTCGAGTATTTCAAACATTGGCTCGGGTTTGACTCGAGATTTTCTGAGTTCAGAAATGAAACAGTTTTAAGTTTTATACAAGTCAAGTTTTAAATTTAAAATTTGTTTAACAACCTAAAATATGTAAGTGGGTTGAATTTTAAGAATGCAAATTCAAATTTGAAATGTAAGTTTCAAAGCCAAGTTTAATCAAGTGCTTTGATATGAATTAAAATAAATATTTGAATAAATGATTTAGATTCATTTAAAATTAGAAAGTAATTAAAGGTTTAAATCATTAATTAAAGTAAAAAATTTGAGAAGAATTTATTTATTAAAGGTTAATAAATAAATGAAAGTGATTAAGAAATTGAATTAATAAGGATTAATCACTAATTGAAATTAATGTTAGATATTTTGATTTATCTAAAGTCAATTAATTATGTAACTGGTTTAAAAGGCTGATTTAATTGATAGGATAAATCAAGAATAATTTAATTGATTAAGGTGATTGATAAATTTATTTATACCAAATGATTTGTAATAAATTAATCTGAATTTTATAATTAATTCATAAGTAATTAATTTACTTGGAAATAAATTGAATTAATCAGGATTTAACGATTAATTGATTCTGCTTATAAATAACTATTGAATACTTGACCTTACTTATGAATGATTATATTATATGAGATGCCTTGAATTGATTGTCCTATCTGATTTGTGATGCTTTGTGATACATCCTGATTTATGTTGTGATTTGAAATTCCTATTTCTGTGATATATATTACTTTGTGAATATGAAACCTTTGACCCGTAACGACACTTGAATTTCGATGCGACAGGGAGTCGGATTTCGGTTGGTTATCCGAAACCCACATCGAATTATAATTATGAATCTTTGTGACTGATAAATTTTATTTTATCTATGAATCTGTGAATGAAGATAAGCGTTATCGATTATACCGCTTATCGATATATCTATGATAATTGATGTTGCACTATTGTGTGTAAAACCCTTAGACCACACTCATACACACACAAATATGGATTTCACGTGGAAATCGGTTAAGTCACAGATAATTCAAATTGATATTTTTGAAATTGAAATTTTAATTTCAATTGATTTTGAAATTAGAAATTTGGGTTTAAATGTGAAAAGCTTTTGAAATGGAATTTCAAAGATAAAAGTTATTTTGAATAACTTAATCGAGTTTTGAAAATCTAAATAATTGATTTAAACTAAAATTCAAGATTTGAAATTGAATTCTATGATTTGAAACTAGGGATTAAAGATGTTATACCCATTATAGAAGGGTTAAACTATTTTAAAAGAATTGATTTGGAATGTGAATAAAATTCAAGGGCTTTAACTCGTGCAAATAAAATTGGATTTTTCTGAAACGAAAACTATTAGCTTTCAAATAATAACAGCTTTCATATAAGAAGTGAACTTCTAATTTGTGTTGAAAGGTTTCAAATTTAAAATGATGTTTTGTTTAAAACATTCGAAATGACATTGTTTTGAAAGGCTATGAATGAATTCTTTTTGAAAGATATGAATTGAATCTGTTTATTTTTAACAGATTTAGAATGATGTTTTGTTTAACCCATTCGAAATGAAATTGTTTTGAAAGCTATGAGTTAAATCTTTGATTTAAAGATTTAACGAATTAATTAAATTCGTAATGGAAATTGTTTTGGAAAATCTGTGAATGAATCTTTGTGAAAACTGAGTGAACTTTGTGAATTTAATCTTTTATTTAAAAGATTTAAAATGGTAATGTGTTTAAACCATTTGAAGGAAAGTTTTGGGTAATAAGTTGTGACTTAATTGAAATCCCAATATCCATATGTTTTTAAAGATTGCGCTCGTTATTCGGTTTAGCCGGGAGAGGACCTTTGTGTCATATAACCCATTCCGAATAAGTGATACGTCGTATATGGATCGCATTTGAAGACCGATGGTGAAGACCGGATATTTGCGAAAACGAAAGGACAACTCGTCGAATGTCTCTGCATCGAATGGCCCCGATATAGAGATTTTATCACCCTTTGTGATGGGAAGTCCGGACGGGATCGTGAATACCCGGAATTGCAAGGGCTTCGTAAGAAGTGCCTTCGGTTCTGTTCGAACCCGGAACAGACTTGTATGGATTGTATGTCTGACATTACACTTTGAGATATAAAGCCGATTTCTTTCAAATACATCTCTGTTGGTGGCGGAGAATTTATTCTCTTAGCTTAACACCCTTCTCTGAGACGTACGAGCTCAGAGGTTATGTAGTTGAAATTTATCAGCGATATTATCCCAATTTGGTAATGTGGCATGTTGAGTGTTGCTGTGTGAAGATCAATGTTTGATCATTTGTGATATGATCTTTTGTTTGATCATTTATCTTTGTGATCATAGGTTGATCATCTGTTGACCCAAAGTGTGGCTTTTTGAAAAAGCATAGCTTTGTGGACGAGACTTCGTCGAGCCTCACAACCCGGTAATGGTCGAAACAGTAATTGTGTGGCAAGGTTTTCAGGGGTAGCTCCCCTAGGGTATGACCATTCCTTCTGGAAAAGGGTAGTATCATGGTATGGAGCCCAGATACTTACTCATGTGGATACACTTTCTTTATGATGTGTGATGTTGGTTATCGAGCGCTCGGATAAAGGTCCCAAAGGACCGGGGGTGGCATATCTGAGGTTTCTTTTATCCCTTGGGAAAAGGGGTTGCCGGCCTTGTTTGGCAGAGAACGGTGTGGTTCTCGGAGCGTCCCGCCAGAGGCGTTTCTTTCGTGGAATAGGAAGTTCCTTAGCCTGGCCATTTGTTGGAAATCCAAACAAAACAATACGAGCCCTGTACGGTTTTAGTTGTATTACCTGCCATGGAATGTGGTGGTAACCTGCTATTGAACATGGTAGCTATAGTAGGCATAAGTGCGAAATGTCTATGCTGGCTAAGATTTATATTCTACTTTCGAAATTTTTTCTACACTATGCACTAATAATAATATCAAAAATGATTTGATTTTGCGTAGTAAGCATCTTTGACTATCATAAGAAGAAATCTCCTCCAATTCTGCGTTTGCATTGTGTGTGTGGTGGGAGGTCTTATGGTAGTTTCATTTTCCAAAAGCATTGCGAATTGACTTTAAAATTCTCTGCTATTTGTTTTTAAAGAAACTGTTTTTGTTGCTCACACCAGTCCCATGACTGATCCGGAGTTTATTGTTTCTTTCCTAAACTCTGGATGCTCAAAATTTTCTACACGAGCAGTCTAGAGTTTGGTTTTTTAGATATTCAGATTTAGTAGATTATCTGGAGCTAGTTCAGTCTTTGGATCGGACTGCACTTGCTTATCTTTGTGCCTCGTTATTGGGAGTTCGAGCTATTTATGGATTGGCACTTTGAAGATGGAGATTATCCGCTGCTGATGTTATCGTTTTCTTTTCCGCTGCTATTTGTTGTATCATATCTCTGATGTATATAGATATTCATTGTATCATCATTGTATCTGGATATTGTATCAGATATTGTATATCTATATTCTTTTATTTCCGCTGTGTTGTTTACTTAATGTTGTTATAAGCTCCCGAGAACCAGATTCGGCATTTGAATCTTCGGCATTTTGAGTACAAGTGAAGTACGGGTGCCGATTTTCGAAGGTCGTCTTTTGGGTCTTGACAGGATACTTAACTATGGGATAATTACATAAATAATATGGATAAGTTATGAAAGTGTGGGGATTTCCCATAATAATATTTTCGACCATTAAATGTAAAATGGGGTAATTTTGTATATAGGGGAAGAAAACTTAATTAATTTAATTAAAGGAGGGGCAAAAATGGAATGCAGGATAAATTCATTTCTCCTCCTCCCTATACTCATTCATTTCATTTCCTAATACACTTAAAAAATAAAAGAAAGAAAACAAACTCTATTAACTATCTCCACTAAGAAGAAAAAAAGGAGAAATCGATTTAACAAAGAAAACAAGGGCAAGCCTTCCACACAAATTTATTAACGGTGAATAATATTAGCGTCCCTTTTGTGTTTTTATGTGTATGATTTGGATTTAGATTAAATACAAGTTTATGGTGGTGTTCAGTCATGCTTTTGGTTGAGATACTCATTTATATTAATTTATGGTTATCATTTGTGAAATTTTAAGGGTTACAGATTTTAGACCTTAGTTTTTGATTCGTATGAATTTAAATTTTAATATGATGCTTTGAACATTATTTCGAAGAAGGTTTTATAACTACATATTTTTTTCAAAATTATTTGGATCTATTATGAATTATTTAAGTTGAGAAAATGATAATTTTAGGTTCTGCTTATTTAAATTATGAAAAATAATTATTTTTCCTAAAAAAATTTGTATGTAATATAATATGGAAATTATGATTTTTAGGAATTTTTGGAGATTTTTCCCAAATATTTCGAATTACTATGATTTATTTGATGAAGGGAAAGATTTAATTACAAGTGGTAATTAACTAACTAATTATGGTATTAAATAATATTTTGGGGTGAAAGAGGTTATCTTTGATTTTGCAGAATGGAATTCTATAAACGATTTTATTAACCAATAGAAAGTCAACATATCATATGGTTTGGTGGAAAACTTATTACTTTCAAAGGAAACAAATCAATTTTTATAATATTTTCAGAAATGCCATTAGATATTTGGTGTCTATATTTTGATTTACAGTAGCTATTTCTTTGATTATTTCATTGATTTACGATAACTATTTTTGTAACGACCCACCTTTTCGACCATCGAATGTCGACAATGAATACATCCACAGTATTCAAATGTCGAACATCCAATCATCAGAAAGGTAGATTATTAGGGTAAAATAAAATGAATAACACAGAAAGAATAGGGGAAAAACAGAATCTGACAGTGAAAATGATAACATATAATATAACAAAGACAATATTAACTGTCACTCCAAGATACAAAGTACATCAGAGTTAAAAACAAATCTCATTAGCTGGACAGTTATAAATTTCTGACTTTATAATTGCTGATAGATAAATGTATGTTACAATGGAAATGAAATACTACGACAAGTGAACATCCAGCTCTACTCCATGAGCTCCATGTCCCACCAATGACAACATGGAAAAATACTCGATCTGACCCGAGCATTATAATAAAATAACATCCGGATCAGTTTGGAAAATCAACATGAGGAAACTCAAGTAATAAGGTGAACAGTTAATAATTCTATGAGACCACGCCGCTAAATGCGGAACAGGTTTTTACCTCACAAGAAGTACATCCTATATGAAAAAATGGGAAACAATCAGAACAACAATCCAAACACGAAGGATATACACAGCCAAGATCAAAATCTAAACTTATAAAATGGACAAAAATAAGTAAACATCGAGGAGAGCTTTAGACACTTCTCGATTTTAATTAGGAAAACGATTCAAAGAATTGAATCAAATAGGGAAATTTTTCAACAATGACTAGGAGGGTGCGTCCCCTTTACTGAAAGTATAACTTTAGAAATATACTTGAGAACTTCGATGGCTCTCGAAAACCTATAAGTCGGACCCCACCAATGGCTACCGAGAATCCGAGTATTTCACATCTCTGAAGCATACAATTGAATCCAATCTAGAGTGGATGTGAAGATACCCTAATGGGAATAATCCCACATAATTTGGCCCCCACTCACTCTTTTGTTTTAGTCATTTCTGACAAAGGATATCAATGCTCAAATGAGAAACTAATCGTCTTGGATTGACAAAACACAAAAGATGAAAAGATTAATTCCATGATTCGAGATAGAAACAAGGAAAATGAATTTATCCAACATAACTACGTCCCCCTACACCGAAAGTATATCTCTAGATAAAATACACTTAAGAGCCCATTTCAAATATGCAACACTCTTGGGAACTTCCTAGCTCCACCCGGTTAAATTCACAGGCATTCGAATATACTCACATCAATGCATGCATGCTATCAACAACTTTCTAGATAAACGTGAATATATCCTAATGGATGCAACCCACATGGCTTCGCTCCTACTTGCTCTTTGGTTTTAGTTTCCACGGTGTTATATGCCAATGCTCAAAATGAGCGGCAAATCGTCTTAGAGTAACGAAGCACAACAATGACTAAGAGGGTGCACCCCTTACCTACTCTTTGGTTTTAGTCATTTTCAACAAAGGATATCAAGCTCAAATGAGCAACACATCATTTTAGAGTCATGAAATACAAAGAAGATAGCATAATCGAAGTCGATAATCGATAAATCCACTATCAGGAATAACAAAGTGATTTGTGTATGGGATATAAAATGCATACATGTACCACAAATAAATGAATCAAACTTTTAAAACATTTGATTCACATTTGGGCTTGATCTTCACATTTCAATATTGGTAAAAAATACTTCAAGAAATACTCTTTGAAATGTTCTTTTAAAAAGGAAAATTATAATACTAAGTGTATTTAAACAAGGGTAAAAACAACTGTCATTAAATATTGTTTACTATAAACCCAAAACAATTTAAACTTAGCTTTATTTTTAAGCAATTTCTTTTAAAAGATTTTCTCATTCATAAACCAGCATTTATAAATTAAAAACAACACTTGTTATCCCAAGGGATAATAAATCAATTTAAATACCTTTTAAATTTAAAACATTGTTAATTTGTTCCAAAGGATCGTTAATCAAACTTTATAAATCAATCAATTATCTTTAAAACACCTTTGTTAAATTAGTTCATAAATATTGAAACACTAAATCAGTTAACAATTTTTAAACACTTTTATTAAATCGGTTAATTTACTTTAAACTCTTTTATTAATTCAGTTAATTAACTTTTAGAACACCATTAATTAAAATATTAATTAAATACAAATATCATTTACCAAATGAATTAATTAAATTCAAACATCATTAATTAAAACTATTAATTAAATCTAAATATCATTAATTAAAATAATTAATTACTTTAAATGTCATTCTTTAAAATGATTAATTAGATTCAAACATCATTAGTTAAAATGGTTATCTAAATTTAAAACATTATTAATTAAAATGATTAATTAAATTCAAACCCCATTAATTAATTTTAAATATCATTAATTAAAATGATTTATTAAATTCAAACATCATTAGTTAAAATGACCGATTAAATTCAAATATCATTAATCAAAATGATTAATGAATTTCAAACATCTATTTTGTGAAAATACAAGCTCAAGTTCAACACACAAAGGTTTAGGGAGATGATATTCAATAAGTGATGGTATAACGAAAAATCGCTATAACGACACATAAACAATTCAAATAGACTGTCATAATTATTTCAAATAAACATCAATATAAGCAATAAGAGAATATAAACAAGATGCAGAGAATAGTAAATAAATAATGATAAGAAACCCCTTTTGGTCTCTCTACAAATGTCCTGTATAAATCACACATATGTATGCACTACGAAGTGTTCCGTAGCAGACTATTCGCTACAAAAACACTCGACTTCTACTTTTGTCCCCTGCAACAAAATGGTTATTTTTCATACGCTACTAGGCGGGAACAAACAATAATATATGGTTGTATTAATTCCCTATAAATCAGATAATATGCCATTCGCTTTCCGAAGCGGGAATTCAACCAAACAATCAATCAAACAACAATATAAACTATCATCCAAGCATTCAACAATAATTTATAGCATCACAAATAATATATAGTTTAACTAAAGGTGAGTAAACTTACTAAAATTGCAGTTATAGCCAAAGCGTTCCGATTTGAATTAAAACCGAACGCCTTTCGATTTTAGCACAAAATTCTACTAGCTCCAAACTCCACCAATCCAATTCCAAAATGTAGATAATGCTTCCACGAGTACAACGCACCTTACTTCTTTCAATTTGGACCTCATATGGAAAAGTTGTTCAATTTACAATGTTTCAATTTAATTAAATTAATTAGTCAACTAATTAACAAGATAATCATCTAATTAGCCTAATTAATCGAACCCTAACCATCCACGATTTCAACTCTAGGTCACATGAAATCGAACCCAGCCACATCGCTTTCTCTGCCTAGCATCGCCGCTTTCGGCCTCCCTAGGCCACCGCTGGAGGGAGCCCAGACCTAGGCGACCCTACTGACACCGGTCTCACCTCCCTAATCACCTCTGCCGCCACGGAATCATGAACCAAAGCCACCACCTTTACAGGCGATTTCTGGCCACCTTGCCTCGATCCACGATGATCCTAGCATCCAATCCTCTCGTCTCATCACCCGGCACCTTTCTCTAGTTGGGACCCTTGCCTAAAAACTCCTCTAGCGACACCAATCATCAAGGGCCGTTGGATGAGGGTTTACAAAAATAGCAACTAGGGTTTTCACTTAGGGTATTCAGCAAATGAAGAGGTTAAGGGTCCTTATATAGCTAACTATTCGACACTATTCACGTCTAGAAAATCACGAACTCCAATTGAGGCGTGCTCACTGTCTTTCTAGCTCATTACCCCTATTCCAAACTCAATGGAACTATTTTCGGGACCTGATTCCACCATATTCATAAATTAGCTTTTTAAATCAAATTATATGATATATTAATTCTTGAAATTAATCGGTATACATTTCGAGCTCACACGATCAAACGATACGTCCAATCGCTACGAAACTCGTCGATGTACAACAATTTTTTATTCCAGATCCAATGGTATTAGTTTCATCAAAATCCGAGACAATCCCCCGGAATGATAATTAAAAACATTTTAAATATCGTTTTATATTTTCAATCCAATTATCGATATTTATCCGATCTATTTATTTTTGTAATTATATTTACAAATTGAATTCACCAATATAATTTGTTAATTAAAGGAGCTAAATAAGATTATTAAATTCCAAAATCCAATTATTTTAAATATTTAAAATTAATTAAATATTCAAAATCAAAACGAACGAATTTTTGGGATGTTACATTCTCCCCCTAATAGAATTTCATCCCCGTAATTCCCAAGGAAGAAAATGTCACCAAACCCTTAAGGTAAAAACTTATTAATTAAAATAAGTTATCAAGTTATCACTTGATTAATTCTCAAATATTATGGAAAATTTTGAAAGCACCTCCTTTGCGGCTCGATCGGAAAAACTACAAATCACCACTATGGGCCCTAAACCAACAAAAAAAGCCAAGTGGCCTCCATATATAAGGCATAAGATCATCAACCAACTCCAATTTCTAAATCTACTATGTACCTTTTTTGCATTTAATTTTTAAATTTTTGCATGGAACTTATTAGCTTGATGCAAATGCAGGTGCACAAGAATTAAATAGCATTCTCTTGCTTACCTGTACTTACACAGTCCAAAAGAGAGTCAACTGACAAAAAAGTAATACACTAGCTATCTCTATCATAAGCTCAAACAGCATAAACAATGTAACAATTATATGCCACAAGGCAATATGATGCAACTTTACATGCACAAACTAGCCTGATATAAATTTACATGCAACCAAAAGCAACATAACAAGCATATGCAATCAAAAGTACATAAATTATCATGTAAATTTTATATTCAAGATATATTTTCAAAAGATAAATTTTATAATTAAATGCCTAGGATTTTATATTCAAGATATATTTTCAAATTTCTCCAAAGAGAAATAAATCAAAATCAATTATGACAAGGTGGGACTTCTTATACAGACGCGTGGTATAATTCTAGAATCAAACAACATGGAGCATCTAGTGATATTCTAGTTCCTCCTAAACAACAACTGGAGAAAACAAATATACCTGGCAAGTCTTCCAAATCGAAAAACTCCCAATTGCCCAGTTTTAGTCATAACCAAAAATATTTAAAAAGTCACTTCAACCAATTTTTCTCTCAATTATATTGAAATAATAATACTTCCTCAAAGTTTTTAAAAAAAAATTATTTCTTTGACAAATTTTTTCGCAATCACTTTTTTTTTCCAAAAGCACCAGGATTTATGTCCTAACGAACAATAATTTTATAAATTGTAGTCTATAAAACAACACTGTAAATCAATCAAATTCCATAAGTGAATAATCTAACACTTAACATTATTTAAAATGTCAAATAACTAACAAACAAGATTTAGAATTTTTTTTCTTAGACTCACACTTCCTTAAGTCACACGCTGAGTATCAAATATACTTAAGCCCGTATGATATACAAAAATAATCTGTATGCTATATTTGATCTGATCGCTTGCTCGGATACATAGACTTCTACTTCCAAACTAGTATTGCTCATTCGACCTCTCTAGGACGGACTCCGATCAGGTTCCTCGATTAAAAACTTCCGCTCTCCTTGAATAGCCATATACTATGATTGAAAAATTAGTGTCATATCAAGAATCCAAATCAAGTGTTCGCTGAAAAGAATCAAGTGAGAAATCCTTTTTTGGACTAGTATGAATCACCCGAAGTTATGTATTTGAATCCCAGATAAGGAACTGTGCGAATAAAATGATTTACGTATAACTTACATACTTATTTCGATTGGTTTCTTAATTACACCAATCTTTCTAAATCACTCATATTTTACATTTAGTATTTTATTCAATACTAAAATTATTTTATGAATTACTTCATAATTTTTCACCTAAGTTTATAAATATTTTACAAAGACATTTCTTTATAAAACAACAAATAAAAGCTTACTCCATTTTATTTACTTGTATAATACCCTTCTAGATTCTAAGAGTATATACAAAACACCAATTTTATTTTACATTTCAAAACTTAGATGGAGACCTAATCAAAATATGGGTCTTTTAAAACTGAGTCAACCCTTCGATCTCTTTACCTTAGAGTGCTCTAAGAAAAAATGTTTAGCGGGTTGGACCAATATCATCAAATAATTTACACAACTTAGATGCTTTAAACAAATATATGGTTTTAAATAAATAATGCCTATTAAAACCTCCTTATCTAATTTAACCCATTTTTCAAATCATTCTTTTTATCGAAACACCTTTTATTTTGAAATCAATTCCCTTTAAGGGAACTTAAGAAATAAGTACCCATTTTTACTCCAAAACTCATTCTTGAGAACATACCGCATATATTTCTTTTACGAAATAACTTCAGCGGTTTATTTACTAAACTTACTTTAGGTTCGTCGGGATTTGAACTCATTTTGATCGCACAATGATAAAGAGAATAATTTACTAAGTGCCCAATAACGTTCGCCTAAGAAAACATCCGATCATCACTTAGAAGATTATTCAGATTACCACAAAACTAATCAAGATGTTTTCCTTCAATTTATCCCAAAGAAGATGCATTCCATTTAAAATTTATGTTCCAAAATATTTATATTAGAAATACTTTCAAGTAATACTACTTTTACTTTTTCTCAAAACCCTTTTGAAATTATTTCAAACAATTTCGGGATTTAAATTAAAAAAAATCATTTTTAGAACACATTTTATAAACCAAATTTATATAAAATTACCTTTGTATAAAATAATTTCATATTATAATAATTCTCTTCTACATGAATACAATTTTCTCAAATATTTATTATCTAAATGTCCTAACTTACCATTTGGATTATATTTTATCAAAAGTTTACTTTTAACTTATCACTATAACTGAACACCTTATAGTCAAATTGAAAAACTTAATTCACAAAAGGTTTGTTTATAATCAAAACAATAAATGCTTAAAAATATGGTGAGCCTAAATAATAAGCAATCAACAAATGACAGTCAACGCTCCTAATTTAATCGAGCATGACTGATCAAACAACAGTGAATATAAATAAATATTATCACATTCAAACAAACAAATACACTCTATAACTGTATAGATTTTGAAAAATATTCCTTTATATATATATAAATATAAACCAAGGTGAAGTACTTCATTTACCAATTTTCAAAAGTCAATATCAGGTCTGTTTGCTTGTTTAAGTATTTAGGAATCCCTGTCAACACCATGGCATCCCACGTCTCGACTAAAATTCATAAACAACTCCAATTAACATAATACGTTTTTATAACAATAAAAAATTCGCGGTCGTATATAGAATACTCTCAAACTCATTCTAGGGTGTCGCTTACTCTATCTCTAATGAGCCATACCCTACCAAGGCTAAGGTTCTCGCTTAACCTTCAGCTCTAATACCAAATGTAATGACCCGCCTTTTCGACCATCAAAGTCGACACCGAATACATCTATGGTATTCAAATGTCGAACATCCAATCGTCGAAAAGGTACAATTATTTGGGTAAAATAAAAAGAACAACACAGAAAGAACAAGGGAAAACAGAATCTAACAACGGAAATGACAACATATAATATAATAAAGATAGTATGAACTGTCACTCCAAGATACAAAGTAAATCATAGTTAAAAACAAATCTCATCAACTGAACGGTTATAAATTTCTGACCTTACAATTGCTGATACATACATACACATACATACATACATACATATATATATATATATATTACGGTGGAAATAAAATACTACTAAGGTAAACATCTAGCTCTATTCCATGAGCTCCATATCCTACCAACGACAAGCTAGAAAAATAATCAATCTAAGGCGAGCATTGTAATAAAATAACACCTGGATTGGTCTGGAAAACCAGCATGAGAAAACTCAAGTAATAAGGTGAATAGTTAATAATTCTATGAGACCATGCCACTAAATGTGAAACGGGTTTTACCTTACTAGAACAACATCCATATACAAAGAAATGGGAAACAATCAAAACAACAGTCCAAACACGAAAGGTATACACAGACATGATCAAAATCCAAACTTATAAAATGGACATAAATAATTAAACATCTAGGAGAGCTTTAGACACTTCTCGATGCAAATTAGGAACGATTCAAAGATTTGAATCAAATAAGGAAAGGGAAATTTTCAAACAATGACTAGGAGGATGCGCCCTCCTTACCGAGAGTATACCTTCAGAAATATACTTGAGAACTCCGATGGCTCTTGAAAACCTCCAAGCAGGACCCCGCCAACGGCTACCGAGAATCCAAGTATTTCACATCTTCGAAGCACACAACCGAATCCAATCTAGAGTAGATGTGAAGGTACCCTAATGGGAATAATCCCACATAACTTGCCCCCACCCATTCTTTTGTTTTAGTCATTTCCGACAAAGATATCATGCTCAAATAAGCAATTAATCATCTTGGATTGAAAAAACACAAAAATGAAAAGATTAATTCCAAGGTTCGAGATAGAAACAAGGAAAATGAATTTATCCAACATAATAAGGAGGGCGCTCCTTCCACATCGAAAGTATATCTATAGATAAAATACACTTGAGAGCCTATGACAAACACGCAACACTCTCGGGAACATCCAAGCTGGACCACGTTAAATCCACATGCATCTGAATATACTCACATCAACGTATGCATGCAATCAACAACTCTCTAGATAAATGTGAATATATCCTAATGGGTGCGACCCACATGGCTTGGTTCCAATCGCATTTTCATTTTAGTTTCCATGGTGTTGGATGCCAAAGCTCAAAATGAGTGACAAATCATCTTAGAGTGATGAAGCACAACAATGACTAGGAGGGTGCACCCCCTTACCTACTCTTTGGTTTTAGTCATTTTCGACAAAGGATATTAAACGTCAAAAGAGCAACACATTGTCTTAGAGTGACGCAATATAGAGAAGATAACAAAATCAAAGTCGATAATCGATAAATCAATTGTCGGGAATAACAAAGTGGTTTGTGTATGGGAATTAAATCACGTACACGTCATAAATAAACGAATCAAACTTTTGAAACATTTGATTCACAATTGAGCTTGATTTTCACATTTCAGTATTGGTAAAAACACTTTTAGGAATACTCTTTAAAATGTTCTTTTAAAAGGGAAAATTATAATACTAAGTGTATTAAAACAATGGCTAAAAAGAAATGTCATTAAACATTGTTTACTATAAACCCAAATCAATTTACACCTAGCTTTATTTTTAAATAATTTCTTTTAAAAGATTTTCTCATTTATAAACGAGCATTTATAAATTTAAAACAACACTCATTATCCCAAAGGATACTAAATTAATTTAAATACCTTTTTAAATTTAAAACAATGTTAATTAGTCACAAAGGATCGTTAATCAAACTTTATATTCCTTTTAATAAATCAATCAATTATCTTTAAAATACCTTTGTTAATTAGTTCATAAATTTTGAAACACTAAATCAGTTAATAACTTTTAATCAAATTGGTTAATTTACTTTAAACTTTTATTAATTCAGTTAATTAACTTTTAAAGCACCATTAATTAAAATTATTAATTAAATACAAATATCATTTACCAAATGGATTAATTAAATTCAAACATCATTAATTAAAATAATTAATTAAATCCAAATATCATTAATTAAAATGATTAATTACTTATAAATGTCATTCATTAAAATGATTAATTAGATTTAAACATCATTAATTAAAATGATTAACTAAATTTAAACCATCATTAATTAAAATGATGAATTAAATTCAAATCCCATTAATTAAAATGATTAATTAATTTTAAATATCATTAATTAAAATGGTTTATTAAATTCAAACATCATTAACTAAAATGATTGATTAAATTCAAATATCATTAATCATAATGATTAATGAATTTCAAACATCTATTTTGTGAAAATACAAGCTTAAGTTCAACACAAAAAGGTTTAGGGAGATTATATTCGATAAGTGATGGTATAGTGAAAAATCCTTATAACGACACTTAAACAATTCAAATAGACTATCACAGTTATTTCAACTAAATATTAATATAAGCAATAAGAGAATATAAATAAGATGCAGATGACGGTAAATAAAAAATAATGAGAAACCCCTTTGGGTCTCCCTACAAATGTCTCCTATAAATCACACATATGTATGCACTTCGAAGTGTCCCATAGCAACCTATTCACTACAAAAACACTCTGATTTCTACTTTTGTCCCCTGCAACAAAATGGTTATTTATGCCATCCGCTACTAGGCAGGAACAAATAATAATATATAGTTATATGAATTCCCTATAAATCAGATAATATTTCATCCGCTTTCCAAAGAGGGAATTCGACCAAACAATCAATCAAACTACAATATAAACTATTATCCAAGCATTCAACAATAATCTATAGCATCACAAATAATATATAGTTTAACTAAAGGTGAGTAAACTTATCAAAATTCAAGTTATCGCTGAAGCATTCCGGTTTAAACTAAAATCGAAAGTCGTTCGATTTTAGCACAAAATTTTACTTGCTCCAAACTCCACCAATCCAATTCCAAACGTAGATAATGCTTCCATGAGTAGAATGCACCTCACCACGTCCGATTTAGACCTCATATGAAAAAGGTTATTCAATTTATAATGTTTCGATTTAATTAAATTAATTAATCAACTAATTAACAAGATAATCACCTAATAAGCCTAATTAATCGAATCCTAACTATCCACCTTTTCAACTCCAGGTCGCACGAAATCGAACCCAGCCACATTGCTTTCTTCGCCTACCATCGCTGCCTCCGGCCTCCCTACGCCGTCATGCCATCACTGGAGGGAGCCCCGACCTAGGAGACCCCACTGACACTGCTTTTACCTCCCCAATTTCCTCCGCCGCCACGAAATCACAAACCAAATCTACTGCCTTCAAAGGCGATTTCCATCCACCTCACCTCGATCCACAATGATCCCACCGTCTAATCCCCTTGTCTCACTACTCCGCACCTTTCTCTAGATGGGACCCTTGCTTGAAAACCCCTCTAGCGGCACCGGTCCTTAAAGGCTGTTGGATGTGGGTTTACAAAAATAGCGACTAGGGTTTTCTCTTAAGGATATTAGCAAATGAAGAGTTTAAGGGTCCTTATATAGCTAACTATCTGACACTATTCACGTCTATAAAATCATGAACTCCAATAAAGGCCTGCTCACTGGTGTTCCTAGCTAATTACCTCTCTTTCAAACTCAATGGAACTATTTTCGAGACCTAATTCCATCATATACATGAGTTAGCATTTTAAAACAAATTATATTATATATTAATTTCTGAAATTAATCGCTATGCATTTCAAGCTCGCACGATCAAACGATATGTCCAATGGCTACGAAACACGTCGACTTACAACAATTTACTATTTTCGATCCAATGACACTAGTTTCGTCAAAATCCAAGACAGTGCCTTGGAATGATAGTTTCACACATTTTAGATATCATGTTATATTTTCGATCCAATTATCGATATTTATCTGATCTATTTATTTTTGTAATTAAATTTACAAATTGAATTCACCGATATAATTTATTAATTAAAGGAGATAAATAAGATCAAAATCCAATTATATAAAATATTTAAAATTAATTAAATATTCAAAATCAAAACGATCAAATTCTGGAATGTTACATTCTCCCCCTTAATAGAATTTCATCCTCGAAATTCCCAAGGAAGAAATGTCATCAAACCCTTAAGGTTTAAAAACTTATTAATTAAAATGAGTTATCAAGTTATTACTTAATTAATTCCCAAATATTACTGAAATATTGATAGCATCTCCTTTGCACCGCTCGATCAGAAAAGCTACAAATCGCCACTATGGGCCCCAAACCAGCAAAAGAATATAAAATCCAAGTGGCCACCTATATCCGAGGCATAAAATCATCAACCAATTCCAATTTCTAAATCAAAACGATCAAATTTCTAGGATGTTACAATTTTCCTTGATTTTCAATAGCCTTGTTATTTGATATGCGATAACAATATTCTTTGTTTTATGATAGCTATGTATTTCCAGATTTACAATAGTTATGCTTATTTTGACTTAAGGTAGCTATGTTCCTTTATTTAACATAGCTGTTTCTTTGATTCTTGATAGTTATGTTATTTGATTAATGATAGCCATGTTCTTTTTTTTAACGAAAGTTATGTATTTTAGATTTACGATAATCATGCTTATTTTGACTATGTATTCATTGATTTATTATAGTTATGGTATGGAAGTACGATAGCACTATGGTTTTAAAGGTACGATAGCATAAGGTTTTACATCTACGATAGCTAAGTATTTTAGAGGAGTGATAACTCTAAGTTTTTATACTTATGATAGTTAAATATTTTAAAGGTGTGTGGCACATGTTTTAGAAATACAACGACACTATGTTTTGAAAAGGGCGATAGCCTATTTTTATATGCAAGATGACATTTGGCTAAGTATTGGGATGTATTTTTCCTTGTAACAATGTATGGTTTTTTTAAATTACTTACTTAAATGGCAAGGTTCTTGAAAAAAGAAAAAGATAATTTTTAACCCATTTTATCAAGTTTTCATGGGATAAATTATTACTCTTTTAAAACTAATTTATGTATATAATAACTATCATGTGAACATATGTATACAATGGATGATGATTTTACATGTTCAGTTTTGTATCTAGATCGGTTGATATTACTTATGTTAATTAATGACTTGCTTACTTGTATGATTCACCCAACATTTATAACCTTAGGGATTGGGAACCGATGACTAAATAGAATTGATCTAGTAGTGGGTATATTTAGACAGAACTCTTATGTGAGTAGAATTGAATCCAGGGGATCAAGAAGATCAAATTGTGTTAGGATGCCTGAAGTTTTCTATTTTCCCTTAATGTAGCGACCCGGAAATTCGAACACTTCATCTTCGAATATCTAAATGTTTTGAAATATAGTTAAATGTTAAAAACCTTGTTAGATATCATTTAATTATTGAATAATGATAAGAAACTTGTTTTTGGAAATTGTTTACAAAAATATATTCTTCAAAGAAAAATCGATAATGTGATTGAAAATCGATTTATCAGTAAACAGCTTTTCAATCGATATAAGTTGTTTGAACTCTTATGCACCTGTCTAATGATAAAATGAACACTTTAGCAACTAATTAACACACTCACGTCTTCATAAAGCTTGGAAGGTTCTAGAATGTTCTAATCGATAAGAGATATTATCATGAGAAGTGTATAAGTGTAATTAGCATAAAAGAGAAGTGATGGGAGGTGAGTCTTCCATGGCATGAGGAGGGTTGAGAACAAGGTTAAAGAGCACCATTTTGATCCTATAAAATGAGGGGCACACCCTTAGTTTTTATTCACAAATTCACAAACTAAAACCAAGTTTTTCTAATGGCTTCTTCTTCTTCTCTAAATGTTCTAAAGTAAATATTTGCAAATCTTTTCCAAATCATCTCAAACTTGAAGTGAAGTCTTAGGGGAATATTATAACATATTCTACTTAGTTAGATTGTGAAAAAGAGGATCTCATCTCTTCCCACATGCATAGGCCATTAGCAAGAGAGAGGTTTGGAGGGCAAAAGAAGGTGAAAGAAAGGAGGAGAAAGGGAAGGAAAGGTGGTTGCAAGGTGGAAGTTTGACTTGGTAGCTTTGATCTTGGTTGTTTTTTGGGTTAAAGGTAAGTTAACACACTTCTTTGAATGGAAAATATAACATATATATGTTGTGTTTGATTGTGTTTAAGTTGTTGAATTGTTATTGACATTGTTGAAAACACTGTTTTGATTCTTAATTTGGTATATGTGATCCATATCTATGGACTTGGAATGGGATAGAACAGAGTTGTATGACTTATGACAAGACCTTGGAATAAAGCACATAGGTTATAAATGGACTTTAGTTTAGATTGGACTCGAATTTGAAAGTGCACTTATAGCAATAGTCGCTATAGATGTTGTTTGGAATTGTCTAGTATTCGACGATTTCAATGGAACTTTCTAGAGAGATTCTTAGGGGTTTCTTGCCATATTTATAATGTCTTATATATGTTTGTTGCTATAAAATGCTTGGATAGTAAAAAGTTAAGTAACATTTTGAAAAGTGGCCAAAACTTCACTTGTGCGTAACTGTCCCCATTTAGCCTTGATTTTGAACTTTAAAGGTTTGAAAAAATATTTAAATTTAAGTATTTTGTTTCATTATTTTTACAAGTGTTTCCTAACTCATATTAGAGTATTTTAAAAGTGGTTTTAGATATTTATGAATTTTTAAGATTAGTGGTGAATTTTTAAAGAAGAGGATTTTATAATAAGAATGTGTTTTTTAAAGTTATTAAAGAAATTGTAAAGTTGTTATTTTCAAGTAATATTTTGAAAAAATATTTTAAAACCTATTATAAGTATTATAAAGTATTTTAAAAGCATTTTTAAGCATGTATAATTAGAAAATATGTTAACTATTTTATATCTTGTGGAATAAAATATCTTTGACTTATTTATTTACATATCAAGTTTTGGTAAATAAATTACTATACATATGTACCATTTTAAAAAGGGATTTAAAAGTATAAACAAAAGGTTTATAAAGAGGTTGGGAATTGCTTAATTTCTAGATAGATAATTGTCTAATTACTTGTTTGAAAAGTAATTATCTATGCTTAACACTAAAAGCCGACGAAGTAAGGCTTATTTATTTATGAGAGCTAAGATTGATGTTCGAGTAGGGATAGAGCAATAGAGTTCTAACCTACCAGCTTCCCTCTTGATCGAGGAATAATAAGTCATAAAATGTCGAAAACTTGTTAATCGTGTTGATTGCTTACTTGTTTATGGAAATCGTTAATACCATACTTAATACTAAAAGCCAATGAGGTAGACTTATCTATTTGTGAGATTCAAGAATGAAGTGTCTAAGCAAGCTTTGATGCAACCAGTGCTCTAATTTACCTGGACTCACTCTTGGTCAAGGAATAGTTAAGTCGAAATGTTGGAAATGAGTTAAGCATATGAATATTTATTTGTATAAGCAATGGTTTTGACTAGATAGTCGATTAGTCAACTATCAAACTTGACCAAATATTGACTTAGGAAGTTATTGAATGCCTTTGTGATTTCATACCAATAAGCCCCTAGAGAGGAGTATTGGTATGAAACGTCTCTAGCTTTCGCTTACTTCTGAGGGAACCGAAATTGAGTTAACTAGGAATTCATCGATTGATTTTGAGAGTTCGGTAAACGGGAAGAGTGTACTTATATGAGATGACTCAAACCCATAATCACTTCAAAACCATATACGCGATCTATATTCTAGAAGCGGTTGTAAAGTGAAATGTTATAGAGTTGAACTGTCTATCCTAAGGTTAAGTCTAAGGGAAAGTCAGCATTAGCACTCGTCGGAGGACTTATGCGGGGGACCTATGTGGAGGTTTGAGATCTATTCGAGATACTCGAATTCACATAGTGATTCGTGATCTGTTCGAGATAATGGAATCCATTTAGGGATTCGTGTTTTGTTCAAGTGATGAAGACTAGTGTGAGAGGTGTCGAACATAGCCTTGACATTGGGAAAATAACAGAAAACAAAGACGGGCATGGCCAAGGGGTTTAGCTGACTTCAAGGGTATATCAACTCCATATCTAGACATGCTTATCGATTATTGCTAGAGGGAGTTTATATGACTCGGATCACACATCGAGGGTGATACGTAATGTTTACCTTAGAGTATATCCTATCTAGAGATAAACGATGCTTGGAAGGTAGTTTCCGGTCCTTGTCATGGAGTTCGGACGCAGTCAGACCGAGGAGATCTCCATGGAAAATCCATTATATGAACATGCATTAGCGGTATTGATTGTATACCTATTATTGTTGTAGCATTCATATAGCAGCTATTTGGTATGATTTATATGCTACACATTAGACATTATCTATCATATCACTATATGTTAAACTTAATGAATGGTTGATTTCATTTAAGGGGACAACCGTTATGGTAATCTGTATGGTCTCAAAAAGGTGCTATTATATGTCATCCTTATTTCTTGAGTTTCTCATGCTGGTTTACCAGACTTATCCAGGTGTTATTTTCTTATAATGCTCGGGTCAGCCCCATGTATGTTTCTAGATTTGGCTACGGACGATTTGGAGCTTATGGCGAAGAGCTGGATGATTACCTTTCTAGTATTCTTATTTCCGCTGCATTTCTGTATTGTATATATTAGCATTATGAGGACAGGTAGTTACAACTATCCATGCTGATGATAGTACTTGGTTTTAGTAACTTTGAAATTTCTGTATTCGGAGTAACCCTTTGTACTATTCATTTGATATTATATATTATCATTCCATTGTGAGATTCTGATGTTGTGTTCTCTCTTTCTTGTTCTATTCTTCTTTTCTTTTTATTTTACCCTAAATTTCTATCTTTTCGACACTAAGGTGTTCAACAAACAAATATTGTGGATGTATTTAGTATCGATGTTTGAGGGTTGAAATGTCGGGTCATTACACTTAAACTCTCGGGTACTCAATGGTGTAGGTCAGGAGTAAGGTTTCTTAAGTTTAAGACGAATAAAGATTCCAGTGACATGGTGGAGGCAAGCTAATATAAAAAGCTAATTTTCGTTGTGTAGTATAAATACTTAGTTATTGTATGTAATGATGGGTTTTATAACCTTCTACAGTTATGACTCTGATCATCCAAGGGAGTATCTTTATATGTCTCTCTTGGAATTTTAATTTATATTTATTATATTTTATTAGAATGATGTACTTATGGGGTTATGTAATGAACATGAAATGAATGAACGAAATGAGTACTGTTCTAAAAATTATTGTATTCTTGCACTCTTGATGTTAATGATATAATAAACGATCTCATTTTATCACTGGAAAATAATACTAAGGATGATTGCAACATCATTAGTGTCTATCTCCGATTCTAAAAAATGGGGGATGTTACAACTTGTTATCAAACCATAGGTTTACTTAAAACTTAGTAAGATTTTTGAAAAACATAACCCAAATGAAATTTGAAAGGATATGACCATGGAATGAGATAACTCTGTAGTAACGTACTTGTTACGTGTTATAGATATAAGTATGTATATTTATATATACTCTCCCTACTATCTATATACCATTTTTTTGTATTTCACAAAGACTTGTATGTAGATTACAAGAAATGGATACCAGAAGTGGAAGACTTCATTTGGGAGGCAGAAGAAACACCACAACCAATGGAAATGTTTCGGCTATTACAAATGCAAACCGAACTAACGCAAATGCTAGTGTGGATGCTGAAACCACACTAGTTGACATGGGGGCAAGAAGACCATTCAGGAGTATGCAACTAAATTTGACGAACTATCAAGACATGGAGAGACTATTATTAACACTCTGCTTAATAAGAATGAGAAGTTCATATAATTGAAGCCTGAGACTGGTAGGGCAACTATGCCACTCCTTAGATCTATTTAATGTTGTTGTAGACATGACTCTGAGGAATGAAGATTTACTTGTGTTGCTTAGGAAGAATAAGTCTGTAGAGACTATTAGTTTCCAAGGAAAGAAATGAAAATTATTTAATAAGAAGGGAGTTAAGAAGAGTGGAGTTACAAAGAAAGAAAAATATGAGGCGACTTGTTACAAATGTGACAAGAAGGTGTACTTTGTTAATGACTGTCGCTTTGGGGATACGAAGAAGGTTGACGTTAAGAAAGGAGTGAGATTCTATAATTACAACAAGATAGGTTATTTTAAGATAGAATGTTCTAAACCATCCAAACCTGAAAAAGGAAATGTTTATGCTCTGGAATCTATAAAAAAAGGGAAAGGCAGTGTTTGGAGGTACACTTCTTATACATAGCATATATTTTAATGGGTCATTTGACATTAGAGCATCGCATTCTTTTATATCATGATGTTTGGTAGATAAGTTAAATCTTGAACCATATACCTTACTACTTCTTTGAGGATTGTGAATCTGATAGGAGGTTATGCAACTCTTGAAATGAGATGTGATGATTTAGAATTTGAATTGTTAGGTCATATGTTTACCTGCAATTTGCAAGTATCTAATTTTATGGGTTTTGGGATAATCTTTGGTATGGATTGGTTAAGAGTATAAGATGCTTGAATATTTTTAGAATAATCTCCTTAAGAAACCCTAATCATAGTGATCAAATTATATACTCATCAGAAGAATTGAGTTTCGTTGTGTATGCATTGTTAGGATGATCATAGCGAACGCGCCTTAGCGGTTGTGGTTGTATACCTATTATTGTTATGATGTACACTCACTTGCATCGCAGCTATGCGATTCACACCTTAGACATTATTATATTATCACTGAATTTTATAATAGAATGGTTTGGTTATTGTAAGGTAAAAACTCATCCATGTTTATTAGTGATGTGTCTTAAGAGATACCCTTATTTTGAAGGGTTTTAAGATATAGTAAATCTATATGATTTGAGTTTCTCACGTTGGTTTACCATACTAGTCCTGGTGTTATTTCCTTAATTCTTGGGTCAGCTCGAGTACGTTTCCAGATTTGGCTATGGTTCATTGGAGCTCTTGGAGAGGAGCTGGATGATTTCCTACTATACATTATTTCCACAGCATTACTTGATTGCACCTATCGGCATTTTTGAGGACAGGATGTTATAACTATCCTGGTTGATGATAGGTTAGTTTTCTCTAATTGATGTATGTATATCAAAGTTTCCTTTCTGGTAAAGACTTTTGAGATATTATATATTATCGTTATGCATGTGAGATTCTGATATTATGTTCTCTTCTTTCTTGTTCAGCACATGAATACTATGGATGTATTAGTATCGACATTCGGGGATCGAAAAGGCATATCGTTACACTTGTTATCAGAGCTGAAGGTTAAGCGAGAACCTTGGCTTTAGTGGGTATAACTCATTGAGAGATAGGGTAATGGAATGCCTTATTATGAGTTGAGTGTATATACGAGAGTGTGTATACGTTATTGTTGTAAAAATGGTTTGTATTATGTTGAGTGGTTTGTAGAGTGGCTTATGGATTCTGATCAATACGAGTGGCTATCGTTATTGACAGGGATCTCCAAACACTTGGATAGGGAAAACCGACATAGCATTGTTTTTAGAATTGGTAAATAAAATAATTTTACTTAAGAATATATTTTATATATAAAAGAATTATTTTCATAAATCGATGTAGTTATTTATGATGTGTTTGTTTGTTAGGAAATGATAATGTTCTATTATTATCATTTGTTGTTTGATTTGTTGTGCTCGACCAGTTTATGAGTAGTTTTACTTTTTCACTGCATTGTTTGGCTAGATAATAAATTGTGGGGACATTGAAATGAACACCTTGTGAATAAAGTTTCACAGTTTGACGATAAGGCGTTCGGTGATAATGTTGGGTTAAAATTTGAGTTTAATGAAAGTTGTTTATCATATTCTTAATTCAAAGGTAAGATATTTTAAATATAAGCACTTATGTAATAGTTTTATACAAGAAAGTGACTTATATAAATATCGTTTATAAGTATAGTTTATAAAGATGAAAAGGATTTAAACTGAGAATTTGAGAACTTAAATCCTGGTGTTTTAGAAATTGGTTTTCTAGGATTTTGGAAAATAATACTAGTATTATTTAGAATTTAGAAATAAATATTTAAAAATTGGTTTATGAAATTGATATCATGGTACTTGGTAATATTTATGAAGTATTTGAAACCATTTTGAAAATGGTTTTGGTTAAGTCCAAAAGGCATGATTTGGATGTACTGAACTCACTTCTTTCATTGGAAAATGATTCCGCTGATGATGCAGCATCATCAGCGTTTATTTTTGAGTTTCAAAGTGAGGGATAATACCAGAGTAGCTTTGCTACGAAATTGTATTGATGAAATAGATTTTTGATTAAAATGATGGAAGTATGATTTGGTATACAAAAGTTATTAGTATATATATTTCAAAATGATTTGAAATAAGCTCGGGTGTTTAGTTCTTAAGATTTTGGTTAAGTTATATTATGGACACATATAGCTTATGCATCAGGATGAATGGTTTGTGCATTGTAATTGATGTGTTTGGGTGATAGTTTTTGTTTGTTAAAAATGAAATGGAATTTTCGATGATTTTGGACAGTCGAAATTTCCAAATTTTTATAAGAAATTGAAGCTAAGTGTTTTGTGAAAACATAAAGATGAGTTTATATGAAACTTGGACTTAGAGATAGTAAAATATAAACAAGTTTTAAATTGATTGAATATCCATGTTAAGAAAAATGAATTGGATGTTTTTGTATATACTCTGAGGATGTAGTGGAGTATTATACGAGTATGAACTTAAGTTATGTAATGTTTAATAACTTGAAGTAAATTTTTTATTGAAATGATCCATAAGTGATTTTAGTATTAGTAAGAAATACGATAAGTGATAATGAATGTGAATTAAAATGGAAAGCAATTGGTGTTTTTAAGAAACTAATTGAATAAGAGTATGCAAGTTATACATAGATCATCTTATTCGCTTGGCATTTTAGATCTAGGATTCGGGTACATGGATTTCAAGGTGATTCACACCGGTCCGAGTTAGGATTTTTCACTACATTCTTGACGGTGAACACTTGATTACTGATTTTTGATGTGATTGAAGTTTTCTATCATAGTATATGACTATGTAAGGAGAACAGAGGTTTCTAATCAAGGAGCCGGAGGGAATCCGCACTAGAGAGGTCAACTGAGACATACTAGTTCAGTAGTAAAATTTATACGATCGAGCTAATGATCAGAGTTAATATTGCATACAAATGATATATGTACATCGTACGGGCTTTAAAAATATTTGAATGCTATGTGTGTTGGCTTATGGAGAGTTTGGGGAATGACTCTTTGAACTGTGTAGGGTAGCATGAGTGATCGACTGAGTGATACTTAAGGCTGTTGAGCATAAGATAACGCTTAGTGAGTTGTTTGTCATCCTTGTGCGAAGAGAGGTTTCTTAACCTGGGCGAACCATGAGTTTTAGTTGCTTGTGATTACAGTATCGTATAGTATTGTTATGTGATTGTTTCTATTGTTTCCAATGAGTGCAATATTGTTAGGTATTGATGGGTGATTTTTGCTTGTGTTGGAATTTTGGGGGCGAAATTTATTAAGGGGGAAGAATGTAACAACCCGGATTTTGAATGATTTGTAATTAAATATTGGAATTATTTAAATAGTTGAATCTTGGGTTTAATTTGAATAAAAAATGATTTCGAAAGCTTATTTAAATTCTATTTAAATAAGAATGATGATAGTAAACATTTAATTTAGAATTAAAAGTGGTTAAATTGGTTTTAATAATAATTCATTTTAATTAACGTATGAAACTATCATTCTAGGGCACCGTCTCAGATTTTGACAAAACTAGTGTCATTGGATCTAGAATGATGAATTGTTATACGTCAACGAGTTTTGTGGCGATCAGACCTGTTGTGCAATTGTATGAGCTTGAAACATGTAACATTTAAAAAGAGAAATTAAAATACTAATAATAATTTATTATATAATCAACCCATACCCCCATCACTTTGACCGTACCCATTCACTTCCTTTTCCCTATAGTTTCTTTCTTCATCTCTTCTATAAATTTCAAAAAAACGAAATGTGCAGCCGCCATCCTTCTCCCAATAAATTTTGGAGCTACGCACATCGAGGTAAGCTAGTGTTCGATCCGTTGGAATCATATATATAAGGGTTTCAAATCTATGTGTACGAATCACGTTCGATTGTTTTTGGAGATTATCGGTTTATGGTAACCGAGAGTAGGGTTAAAGCTTGATAGTGCTAGAGGGCGGGTTGGAAAAACGGAGGGTACGATGGATTCCACTTGGTAGCATGCTTTTTCCCATGCTAACGCCGCGAGCACCGATCAACTTGAGAAAATCGCGACAATACATTATCACTTATAGGGGAGCAGTCGCTTTTCGTACGGGATGATTGAGTTCAATGATTTTGGGATGGTTGTGAAGTGGCGCGTAAAGATGGGGGTTGGAAAAATCAACGTGTCGTTTCGTGGAAGATCGAGGGAGAAAATAGGAGAGAGCGTGATTGGCAAAGTGGATTTATGTACACGCGTATCTTTGTGCATTTGAATTGGAAGAAGAGGGAGGATGAGGTAATTGATTAGTTGAGTAATTAATGTTTAAGTAAAGTTAATTGATTTAATTTTATAATCAGATAACTTATAAAAATCGTATCTTATTCATACGAGGTCCGATTGAGACATCATTTTCACCGTTGCGTTCGTATTTGGATTATCTACGCAATCGAGTTGGATTCGTCGAGTTTGGAGCTTGCTAGAATTTTAGTCAAAATCGAACGGCTTCCATTTTGGACTTTTCGGAAACGCGTAAGCATTAACTGGAACTTGGGTGAGTTTTACTCACCGGTTGATCGAATATTATTATGCATATAATTGGTGTATTAAAAATATAAACTGTATAATGAACAATGCAAGTTATTACTTTTGGACCTCGTCTTGTTTTGTAAAACAAATTAGAACACTATTATTGAGTATAATATCTCTGTTGATTATCTATAACATATATCGTGGCCTACACTACTTGTTTACATGTTTGATATTGCTTTGTGAAAAGTGATAGTATGTTATGAATGTTAGAAATGGTATAGTCGTTATAAACGTGCTTTAAAATCTATGATATTTGACATATGTTAAATTGGGTAAATTGTGGAAATATATAGGTACATATATATTGGGTTGTTCTACACACGTTTTCGCATGTTTAACATAAATGGATTGGTTTGGACATTTGTGGAAATTTGAAAGGGAAGTTGTAAATATTAGAAGTGAAATGGTCACAATGGATGTACTTTGAAATCACCGTGATCTGCGATTTTAAAGTTAACTTTGGAAGACATCTTAGGGCTTCTTCGTGTTGTTAATAAGTACTGTCACTGTACTTATTATCAAGAAAATAACAAGGTTTAAACATATTTCTGAAAATCATTTGTGGATTTATAAAGTGATGGTTTTAAATTATAATGTAGACCTTAAAATGGTGTTTTAAATAAATGATTTAAAATATAGTGTAAGTATTTTAAAAGTATATTTTTAGTATATATATGTTTTTAGAAAGTTATTAAAGATTTTATTAAAGAGATAAAAGGTTTTTATATGATAATATTTTACGAATGATTTATACTATTTTATCAAATACCTTTGTTTTATAAATAAATTAGTATATGCAAATATCTATCTCTTTAAAGGTATTTTAATATATATAGAAGTTTTAAAAAGAAGTTCAATGTTTTGTAAGGGGATTTAAAGGGAGTTTTTAGATTATAACACTTATGTTATAATGGATTTCTTTATAAAATTGGTTAAAAAGGTATATTATCTTGTTTAACAAAATAGAGAAGTACTTAGAACTTTAAATGGATATTTTAAAGTAAATGGCAAGTATAAAAATGATTTTGGGTTTATAGTATCAATGTTTGTGCAACATTTGTTTTAACCCACTTAACTATGCTTTTGAAAAGTGATTGGATCTTTAAAGTAGAGTTTTAAAGATAACAGAATAGTAAAGTGTTTTGGGGTTTGTTACAAACAATGTTTTAGTAACATTTTTTTTAAACCCTTGGATAATATAAATTGTTAAAATATTGTAAATGAGTTTGGAAAATACTTATATCTTTAATAATGGGATTTTAAGGAGAATAACAAGTATAAATTAGTTTTGGGTTTGTAGTGGTAATGTGTTAGTAACATTCGCCTTTAACCCGTTTTGGTTATATTTGTGAACGTAAATAAACCTTTGAAAAGAAGATTTTGAAGATAATCATAAGTGAAATAGTTTTTGGTTTGTAGTGATAGTGTTTGAGCAACATTTGTCTTAAGCCCTTTGAAATTGATTTGTGAATATACTTATACGGTTGATATAAGTATATGAATACTTTTGAGAAGTATTGGAATGTGTTGAAAATGAATAGTGATGTTTAATTAAATAGTGGAGTTTAATTAACAAATGGAGTTTCATTTATAAAAGGGTTATTGAGTAAAAATGAGTTTTACTAACAAAAAAGGATTTTAATTAATAATGGAATATTAATTAAAACGGTGATTAGAAGTCATTTAAATGACTTGATCGTGCTTGTTTGTTTCGATCATGCTTTGTGTTTTACTTGCTTATGGACAGTATACAGGAACTAGTTTCTCGTATGTGATTATCTTCATTGTTATTCGATTTGACCAAATATACTATGGAAATATCTAGAAGAAACACAAGGATTATATGGTACAGTTATCTTTGGTGATACTATACTGTATGTATAAAATCATTTTGCTCTTCTAGGACAATGGTAAGGAAATCCATTCACTTAAACGGTTAGGAGGTGATCTCTGCTCTTATGTATGTTTGTTTATTTCCTACAGAACCGAGGTTGAGATTTCCAGTAAATCGATCGATTGGTTTTGGAGCACCCGACAAACGGTGTAATGTACTTATATGAAATGACTTGAAACCGTAACCACTCCAAAACTGCATACGTTTTCTATGCTTTGGGAGAGGTTCGTGGTTGCTTCATTATTGGTTCGTGATTGCTTTGTGGTGTTGGAATCTATGTGTGATTCCAAGACCTGTTAAGGTATGGGAATCCATATGTGATTTCGGGATCTGTTGAGGAATCCATGTGTGGTTCCGAGATCTATTGAGATATAGGAATCCATGTGTGGTTATGTGATCTGTTCGAGTTGGAGCTCCTGTGGAAGACCTATTCGAGTTGTGGCTCGTGTGTTGGGATGTTGAACGTGACTTCACCATCGGTAATGACAGAAACCAGAGATAGGAGACATGGCCTATGGGGTATAGCTAACTTAAAGGGTGCAGGCACTCCAGTCTAGTGTTACTTACGGATATGCATGTGGGAGTGATGTGACCAGGTGCCACGTGTCGGAGCATGAACCAACTATGTTTTTGTATAGTATATTTTATCTAGCAATATACGATGTTTGGAAGGATATCTCTGATCCTTGCACAGTGGTGCAGATTGGACTTCCTCGAAGAGATCTACATGGAATCCTACACAATTAGTGAACATGCCTTATCGGTTGTGATTGTATACCTATGATTGTTGTGATGTACACTCACTTGCATCGTAGCTATGTGATTATTTATATTTCACACCTTACACATTATTATACTATCATTATATTTTATAATAGAATGGTTTGGTTATCATAAGGTAAAAATCCGTCTGTGTTTATTGACGACGTGGTCTTACAAGATACCCTTATTTTAAAGGGGTTTAAGATATAGTAAATATATATGATTTGAGTTTCTCACACTGGTTTGCCAAATTGATCCGGGTGTTATTTTCTTAATGCTGGGTCAGCTCAAGTATGTTTCTAGATTTAGATATTGTAACGACCCCAGATTTTAATTTAATTTAAATTAATAATTTGTTGAATTTTTGAATTAAAATTGTATAATTTATTTTAAATTGAAGCGAGTTTCCCCGATATCCAAATAAATTATATATTAAATCATTTAAATTTTAAATATTATATATATATATATGTATATATTGGATTTGAGATAAATTGTAAATAAATGGTTTAATAATAATAAATGATAATAATAAATATTAAAATAGATGGTTAATAATAATTTGAATTTATAAATTAAATATAAGATAATAAATATTAAAGAAAATTTAATAATTGAGTTATAAATAGAAATAAATAAAGCAAATACCATTGTACAAACTTAACAACAAAGTAAGATAGAAATTCATTTTAAATTATAAAATAAACACATTGAATAAATTAGTTAAAATTATAACAAAACATACAAAATAATATATAGGAATTTATTTACAATACAAAGTTAAAAACAAAAGAAATAACATACAATAATTCAAACAACACATAAATAGAAACTTATTTACATTTTAAAGTGAATATAAACAAAAGCATATAGGCTGTAGCCTATCTGGCAAAGGAATAAACAAAAGTATTTAAGTTAAAACAAGACAAGTATAATAGTGCTAGCACCAATTTATATACCTTCAGCCGAAATAAAAATGTAAGCAAGGATAAGCAAAGATAAAAGGACTTAAGCAAGTAAGGCAACCCATACCATATCTTTAGTAAAAACACTTTAGCCATACCTTTGTACAAATATATTTTTTCACCTGTACAAAGTAACAATCCCCGTGAACTTCTTTTTCTCTTTATATCAACTCTCTCCCTTCAGCTCATTCCATCACAACTAAGCAAATAAACAAAAGAAATTCAAACTTTAAGATCTGTAAAACAAAGGTCTAAAGGAATTCAACAATCCAGATCGAAGGAAAAGTTTGAGACAACTAAAACAATGCAAGAAGAACCAAAACCTGTTTCAAATACTTGAGTCCTTTGATTCTTTCTTTTTAAGGCGAGCAACTTTTCTTATTTACCTGTGAGTAAACTTCACCTTCTCTGCTTTGAAATGTCAGTGAGTAACAATTTTCTTTAAAAATTAAAATGTTAAATCTGTGCAAGTATATCTGGATATGTGTGTGGTTGTGCATATATATAGTTATCTGTATACATATGGAAGCTGGAAGTATGTTATTCATGTTGTTGTTTAAAACTTTCTCTGTTATTAGTTTATAAATACAAAACTGTGATTTCAAAAAATCAATTCCTCTCTTCCTAGTTGATGGTTGAGCTTGAGATTCAAACAAAAGATGTTTGCATCATTATAAACTAGGTATAGGAATTCATTTAAGATTTAAACACTCAAGAATCTTCTCTGGAAACCCAAATGGTTGATCAAACTTATAATAAGCTAAATCTCGAATGGCACCGATCATTGATTTAGGCATCTAGTTGGAATCCATATTAAAAACGATGATTTTTAAGGTGGGTTTTATGATTTTTAGTGGGGTGGTTTGGTAGCAGTTCGAGGTTGAACGGAGTGGGTTTTTCGACTGATTTCCGGTGATGTGGTGATCTATGGAGGTCGAGTTTCCTCGTGGAGATAGAGGAGCCTAGGGTGGTCACGGGAAAAATGCATTGATGGTCGAACGTTGACCATGGTGGCGGCAGAAGGCAATCGAAGTCTGGTGACCTAATTTTTGGATGGCCGGAGTTTTGATTCGCGCGACGTCGACAGTGCATCGAGTTCGACGTGGTTTTGTGGGAAGGTAGAGGGAAGAGTGACGAAGCTGAGGCCGGAGTTTGACAGCGAATGGTGGTCGGAGCGGCGAGCAGTCGGCGTTGACAGGTTTGGTCATGGCGATGTATATTCTGTTCCAGGCTTGTAGTTCTCGAATTCGAGATCGATGGCGAACTGACCGGAGTTGGGTGGCTGGAAGCGAAGCTGGGATGACGTTCGACCTGCTCGAAGTATTGGCGGCGACCAGAGTTGGCCAACGACCATGTACACGTGCACGAGCACGATTTGTTGGTCAGAATTTTGCTTGGGGTAGAGCAGGGAAGTGCTAAGGGTTATCTCGAGTTTTACTCGAAGCGAATAGGGGATGGACTCGAAGTAAATCTGGGAAGGCTCGAGTATTTCGTTCTAGTGTTGTTAGTGAACCTGTACTGTTATTTTTACAAACCTGTTCAATCTTCTGAAGCTTAACTTTAAATTATGACAAAGTTAAACTAGGTTAAATTAAAAGTTAAGTATAAATTCAAGTTTAAATTAAATAGCTGTTAAAAGTAATTAATGATTAAAGTTAATGAAATAATGATTTGAAGATTAATAAATTAAAGTGATTAAGAAATGATAATTAATTTGTGGTAAATTGATTTATGTAATTAATTAAGTATAATTAATTAAAGTGGTAATTAATTGAAAGGGTTAATTAATTAAAAGATAATTAAGTGATTAAAAGTCAATTACTTAATAACTAAAGGTTATTATTAAAGTACTTAATAAGAGGATAATTAACTTAATGTGATTAATTAAGGGATAATTAATTAAATGAAGGTAATTAATTAAGATAAATAATTAAGGTTGTAATTACATTAATTTAATATCAAATGATTAGTAATTAATAAATCAAGATTTGATAACAAATTCATAAGCAATTAATTTAATTGGGAATAAATGGAATTAATTAGGGTTAAACAATTAATTAATCTTATCTATGATTAATTTTGAATGCTTAACCTCACTTATGAATGATTTTATCGTAGGAGATTCTTGAACTGCTTATGATACATCCTGATTTATGTTGTGATCTGTAGTTTACTTATCTGTGACCTTTATATATCTATGATCTGTGAATGAACGATAAGCGTTGTTCTTATACCGCTTATCGAATTATATTTCTGTATTCTGATATGTGATGATTGTATGATGTTGCACTACTGTGTGAAACCCTGGACTACGCCTTTACACACACAAATATGGATTTCACGTGGAAATCAGTTAAGTCACAGATAATTTAAATTTGATGTTTTTGAAATTGAAATTTTATTTTCAATTGATTTTGAAATTAGAAATTTGGGTTTAAAGTGAAAAGCTTTTGAAATAGAATTTCAAAGATAAAAGTTATTTTGAATAACTTAATCAAGTTTTGAAAATTTAAATAATTTGATTTAAATTTGAATTCAAGTTGGAAATTGAATCCTATGATTTGAAACTAGGGATTGAAAATGTTATAAATGTGTTTATCTGAATTTAAACCATTTAAAAGTAAAATTTTGAGAATTTGAATTTAACCCAAGAACCTTAACTCGTATGAATAAATCAGATTTTCTGAAATGAAACTGTTTGTTTTAAAAGAATAAAAGCTTTCAGATAAGAAATGAAATTCCAGTTTAATTAAAGGAATTTCAATATTGAATTGAAAAATGGTTTTCCAAGTTATGAATGAATTGTTTTGAAAAGCTATGAATTGAATCTGTTTATTTTTAACAGATTTAAAAATAATGATTGGTTTAAATCATTTGAAATGGGATTGTTTTGAAAGCTATAAGTTAAATCTTTGATTTAAAGATTTAACGAGTTAATCAAATTGAAATGGAAATTAATTTGGAAAATCTGTGAATGAATCTTTTGTTTAAAAGATTAAGGTGAAATTGTTTAAACCGTTGAAGATTAAAGTGTGGAATTGTTTAAACCATTTAAGGTTGTTAAAATGAATCTTCTTGTTTAACGATTTGAAAATGGTAATTTGTTAAACCATTTGAAAAGGAAGTTTGGGTTTAAGTTGTGACTTGATTGAAATCCCATATCCATATGTTTTAAATATTACGCTCACTATTCGGTTTAGCCGGGAGAGGACCTTTGGGTCGTATAACCCATTCCGAATATGTGATACGTTGTATATGGATAGCATTTGAAGATCGGTGTTGAAGACCGGATATTTTTGAAAACGGAAGGATTACCGTCGAGTTACTCTGCATCGGCTGATCCCCGATATAGAGGTTTTATCATCCTTAGTGACGGGAAGTCCGGACGTGATTGGAAATTATCCGGAATTGCAAGGGCTTCGTGAGAAGTGCCTTCGGTTCTGTTCGATCCCGGAACAGACTTGTATGGATACATGTCTGACATTACACTTTGAGATATAAAGCCGATTTCTTTCAAATACATTTCTGTTGGTGGCGGAGAATTTATTCTCTTAGCTTAACACCCTTCTCTGAGACGTACGAGCTCAGAGGTTATGTAGTTGAAATTTATCAGCGATATATTCCCAATTTGGTAATGTGGCATGCTGAGTGTTGCTGTGTGATGATCGGTGTTTGATCATTTGTGATATGATCATTTGTTTGATCTTATATCTTTGTGATCATAGGTTGATCATCTGTTGACCCAAAGCATGGCTTTGTGACAAAGCGTAGCTTTGTGGACGAGACTTCATCAGGGCCTCACAACCCGGAAATGGTCAAAACAGGAATGTTGCGGCAAGGTTATGAGGGTCGCGCCCTTTAGGGTATGTCATTTCCTTCTGGAAAAGGGTGGTGTCATGGTATGGAGCCCAGATACTTACTCATGTGGATACACTTTATTATGTGTGATGTTGGTTATCGAGGCCTCGGATAAAGGTCCCAAAGGACCGGGGGGTGGCATATTCGTGAGTTACCTGTTACAGGGGTAACCCGGCCTTGTTTGGCAGAGAGCAGTTTGTCTCTCGGGACGTCCCGCCAGAGGAGATTCCATGCGGCGGAAGGAAGTTCCTTAGCCTGACCATTTGTTGGAAATCCATTTCTCTAATACGGAACTTGTACGGTTTTAGTTGTAGAACCTGCCATTTACGTACGGTGGTCACCACTGTTTAGATGGTAGCTATAGTAGGCATACGATACTGGTCGTATGTTGGCTAAGATTAATATTATACTTTCGAAATGTTTTTCTACACTATGCACTAATGATAATATCCAATGATTTTGCGTAGTAAGCATCTTTGACTATCATAAGAAGAAATCTCCTCCAATTCTGCGTTTGCATTGTGTGTGTGGCGGGAGGTCTTATGGTAGTTTCATTTTCTAAAAAGCATTGCGGATTTCAATGTTTAAAACCTTTTGTGTTTGTTTAAAGATAAACTGTTTTTGTTGCTCACACCAGTCCCATGACTGATCCGGAGTTTATTGTTTCTTTCCTAAACTCTGGATGCTCAAAATTTTCTACACGAGCAGTCTAGAGTTTGGTTTTTCAGATATTCAGATTTAGTAGATTATCTGGAGCTAGTTCAGTCTTTGGATCAGACTGCACTTGCTTATCTTTGTGCCTCGTTATTGGGAGTTCGAGCTATTTCTGGATCGTGCTTTGGAGATGGAGATTATCCGCTGCTGATGTTATCGTTTTCTTTTCCGCTGCTATTTGTTGTATCATATCTCTGATGTATATAGATATTCATTGTATCATCATTGTATCTGGATATTGTATCAGATATTGTATATCTATATTCTTTTATTTCTGCTGTGTTGTTTACTTAATGTTGTTATAAGCTCCGGCGACTCGGATTTGAACGGTCGAATCTACGGCATTCGAATACGATGTAAAGTATGGATGTTGATTTTCGAGTGGGCAAAATTCGTTATCGTTACAGATATGGTTCATTAGAGCTCTTGGAGAGGAGCTGGATGATTTCCTACCATACTTTATTTTCGACGCATTGCTTGATTGTATCTATTAGCATTTGTAAGGATAGGATGTTATAACTGTCCAGGATGATGATATGTTAGTTTTCTCATATTGATGTATGTATATCAAAGCTTTCTTTTTGGTAAAGACCTTTTGAGATATTATATATTATCGTTCCGCATGTGAGATTTTGATATTGTGTTCTCTTCTTTCTTGTTCTATTTGTTTTTCTTTTTATATTTCCCTAACAATTCTTCTTTCTTGCACTTCGGTGCTCAACACGTGAATACTGTAGATGTATTTGTGTCGATGTTCGGGGGTTGAAAAGGCGGATCATTACATATAGTTTTGCACATGCTTATATTTATCATGCTGTTATATTACTTTAGGAATATATGTTATATATTCAAAATATACATCATATAAATTAATAAAATTAATATTTTAAAATAAGATATTGTTTTAAAATGTAGATTGAATCTAATGTGTACTCATAGTTTACATAGGCTCATTAAGATCCAAGTAGAATTTTTAAATTTTTTTTTACCCATTTCACCAGTTACCAAATGTGTCTATTCCAACAATGGTATTGTAACGACCCGATATTTTCAACCATTCACATCCGCACATGTCGGGCTTGAATTGCTCAAAATACCGCGTTGTAAATATTTTTTTTGGCAAACTCATCATATACAGTAAATAAATAATCACAGACACAGAGTAATATAATGCAGCGGAAACAAAGAAATAGTAGTTCATGAAGCTACTATATAAATACATCAGAGTTAAGTAAGATACAATAGGAATACCAAGATACAACAGGAGTAACAGTATGATAATCAGGAACAACTCAGAATACAACTGGAACCAACTGGATAACAAAATGAATAAATATCTGGATCTTCAAAGCAAAACTCCAGCTCCAAAGGTGAGCCTCAAATGTTGTATCACTCAGTCTGACCCGAGCGTAAAGCAAAACACAAAACACTCGAGTCAGGACATACATACTTATACAATGTAAACCAACTCAAGTGAACTGTAATAAATGTACAAGTAACTTAAAGAATGCTTGGGATCGCCCATTCTTTAAGGATCCGTTAAACTATCTACTATGTAGTAATATTCGCTATTATAATAATGTCTAATATAAAATAAACATAATTTCTAATAGCGTCAAGGGGTTACCCATATATCCCTTAACACGTAATAGTCCCAGTAGTCTATCCAGTATTAGCATGCTCCCAAAATGGGGACTACCCTCGATACTCCACAGGCTACGGGAGAAATCACAACTCGTAGTAAAGCTCGATATGGTAGGTGACACGGCACACAAGGCAATGCCAGGGTAGATATACCAGTTACGCACACGGACTGATGGAAACGCATAGCAGCCACTATCGCTCCACCTCGAACAACACTCCCAAATCATGGGGTGCACCCAATCAATCACAAAGTAATAGAATGGTATTGAAGAAGTGTGTCTGATAAGAGGTGCTACCTCATTGGCCCAGGATCGCTCCTGTTTTAGCCACCTTATGCCAACTCACGGGAGTTGGGTCCACGTATATACCTTAGGATCGTCGCCACCATCCTACTTCATTCTGGAAACTCCACCGCGTACACAGTTGTCAAAGTGGTTTTCGGTATCGACAGAGAGTATGTCCATATCCGATCCCGGTCTCTTTAACAACCAATTGTTATTATAACCCATGGTTATAAATTTAAAACAGTTTATACATCAAAATAGAATATCATTTCAAATCCAAATCTTTATCAAAATAAAGATTAAATCAATTCCAAACCATTTCAATATATTTAAAATATCATATCATTTCAAAACTTCATTTCAAATCATTTCAATATATCAAAATATCATATCTTTAAAAAACTTCATTTCAAATCATTTTAATATATCAAAACATCATATCTTTCAAAAACTTCATTTCAAATCATTTAATATATCAAAACATCATATCTTTCAAAAACTTCATTTCAAATCATTTAATATATCAAAATATCATATGTTTTCAAAACTTCATTATCAAATCATCATTTGAGTTCAAATCCAAATATTCAACTTTAAATACCTTTTAAATTCAAAGATATCATTCATTTATTATCATTTCAAGTCACCTTTTAAATAGTTTATATTTCAATCAAAATAATTCATCTAAACCATTTAAAAGTGTAATTATTATACTTTCAAATCAAGTATTCAATTTCCAAAGTTTTAAACTATTCTGAGTTCATTTACTAAGTTAAAAACCATAAACATTGAAAATTTGAGTCTTTCACAGCATTCAAAAAAACTGTTATAAGTTATTCTTGAAAACATTTTTATTCAGCAAAGACAGCATTTTAAAACTGCTGTTAGATCTCAGTTTAGTTGAAATTTAGTTTAAAACAGCAAAGACAGCATTTTCAGAAATGCTGTAATAGCTCAGGTTTCAAATTAAAGGTTTTAATTAAATTCAGCAAAGACAGCAGACCACTACAGCATTTACAAAACTGCTGTAATAGGCCTTTATTAAGTTTTTAGCCTTTTAATTTATTTCAGCAACTACAGCATTACAGAACTGCTGTAATAGCCTCTTATTTAAGTTTTAGTTCATTTACAGAAATCATAACATTTCTGAATGCTATAAAAAGTAATTTCCAGATTTTAGTGTAATTCCAGCAAATAATAACCTTCAATATTAAACCTTTTAAACACTATAAAAATCATATTTTGACATTCAAAAATGTTCATTAAAATTACTCTTTTAATTTATGATTTTTATAAGAAACATTTACAGAAAAATCCAAATTTCCAATAATTTTACTTAACAAATCCAAATGTACAATTTTCTTTTCTTCACATTTTTTTAACAAATAAACTTAACACTTATATTTTATTTCCATTTCACAAATTAAACTAAATTTTCAATTTTATTTAGTTAACTAAAACCTTTAATAAAAACCAAATTCACATTTCCAAGTCAAGTTATATTTTAAAATTACACTTTTAAGCATTCATTTATTTAACCATTTTAATACATAGAAAACTCAATAACACTTTATTAAATCATTTAAATTCAAATTCAAATCAAATTATCATATTTACCATTTTCCAAATATAATTAAATTTCCATTTTATTTATATATAACTTAAATATCATTTTAAAACCAAAATTCCAAATTTCCAAACTTAAGTTATATTTCAAAAATTCACTTTTACCATTCATTTAAATTACATTTTTAACTTCTAGAAAAATCTAAATTTCTTTATTTAAACATTAAAAATCCAATTTAAATCAAATTTTCATAATTTTACACTCTTAAAAATATTTAAAATATTCAAAATACTTTATAAAAATAACCACGGGCCTATATATAGTTTTCTAACCTAGGTCAAGTGATACAGATATGTATCATTTCAATCCGCAGTTTAAAAAGCAAAAATTCAGGTTCTATCATTTCAAACCCACAATCCCAAGTTAAAATAAAATAAATAAAAACCGTTCAGGCCTATCATTTCAGCCCATAACGATTTTTCCCTATTCTAAAGTCCGTTCGGGTATGTATCATTTCAACCCATAATGAATCTAATCTACAGGGAACTTGCAGTGTGATAAACAGATATAAAATGAATCGTATACAATATATAAAAATAGTAGATGAGATGACAAGTAAATTAACAGGTTTAACATCATATAATTAAATCATCACAGGCAGTTATAACATATCATAATATTCTACACATTCAATTGTTGTCGCTTCACATTTGTATAAGTATAAAATGTCGTGTGAGATTTACTCACTTGTATAAGCTGGAGATGACAATCAAATACACATAACAAATATCCACAAAGGCACGAGAGCATTACTGATTTGAGTGTGGGAGAGCCAAAGTTATTTGTCTTGTCCCATATCAAACAAAACAAATATACAACATGAATATACACTTAAACAAAATTAAACAACACAAGAGATACATGCACAACAAGTCACCAAATCACTTGCGCTTGCTTTCAACAACTCCTAGGCTCGGCCATAGGTTAAAAATACATGGCTAAGGTGTGGATTTGGATCTTGTCTGGGTTCAATAGGGTCGGCCATAGCATGGAAGTGATGGTGCACAAGTGGTGATGCATAAAACACAAGCTAAGGCAACAAAAATGGATTTCAATACAACTACAAGCTTCGGCCAAAGCAAGCATGGTCACGGCCAGGCCTGGTGGGGTCAGGAGGTGATGTGGCAGAGGTCTCAGGTCAGGTAGGTGGCTGGTGGTGATGATGTAAGTGGCGGCCAAGGTGGTGTGGTGAAGTATTGATGGCATAGGAGCTCGGCTATGGAGTTTTTCAAGTGGATAATGCAAATTTTGGTGGAGTTGATCAACTAGTGGTGCACGGCCAGGCTTGGGCAGTGGGCTGGAGGAGGTGGTGGCTGGATGTGGTGGTGGTGGAGGCGGCTATGGTGATGGAGGAGGAAGGGTCGAGCCATATAGGTGAAGAAAAGTGCAAAGAGAATGAGAAAACAAGAAGAAAATGAGTGGAAAGAGGAAGAAGATTACCAAACTTTTTGCTTCAGGTGTGGAGGCCGAAAATTTTGGAGATGAGAAACTTTTTGTGCGTGAGAAATGAGGAAGTAATCAGCTGAAGAAAAGATATGGTCGGCCTCAAATTGAATGCATGTGTTGGTTAGAAAATGAAAAGGTAAGGAGGTGAAAAGTCAAGGCATGTGAAAGGTTATAAACCCTTCATATTTCCATAATTCTTTTTGCAAATTTTAAATACATATAAAGATGATTATAAATAAAATAAAAACACAGCAAAATAATGAATGAATTGTTAGTCCTTGAGATGATGGTTTTGATGACAACAACCTTAGAATAAGATTATAAAATGTAAATACTAACATTATAGTTTAGATATATATGTATATGCAGGATTTAACCATGCAGGTACCAAGAATGAAGACTGTATAGTATAGAGATTCAAGATATCAAGATTGAAGACTCATGAGTATCAAGAATATCAAGATTATCAAGAGTTCAAGATTTCAAGATAAGTATTGAGTCTAGAATTATGTTAAAACTTCATAATAGCACTGAAATCTTCACTCCAATTTTCTTTTGGGATGGAACCCATTTCTACCTTTTTAGTGGCTTACAAACCCATGACAAGTAGTTTACAAACCTACGACAAGTGGCTTACAAACCCACGAACATCCTGGTTTTGTATAAGTTCTCAAGTCCTGATATGATGAGATATTCTGCAGGAAGAAGCTTGCAAAACTACTTCAAAATGATTTTCAAAACTACTTCAGAATGATTTTCAAAACTGCTTTTCAAAATGTTTTAGCCTTAGAAATTATCTTTTCAAATGATTTTCAAAAAGATGTTTTAGCCTTAAAATATTCTTTGTTTTTGTTTTTAATAAACTCTTGTTTTTAAACTTCGTTTGTTTTAAACTATCTTTATACTTAGATTTAAATATAAAATTATAGTAAAATTTTATATATATTATTCTCTATATTTATCTATGTATTTTATCTATAGTCAAGTATATTTATAAAGTTTAAAATAGTTTTAATATGAGATAAAGGTTATTTTCAAAGAAAAACAAATCATCAAAATTTCCTTTGGGATGTCGACATGCCCTAGTACCCCATGTCGACATAGTGATAGTTAGATTCAAAAATTTGAATTTCAAAAGAAGTGTCTATTCGCCATAACCTTTCACGAATGGACATGGCTGTTGTTCTTCTATAAATACGGGTTGGTTTCAACGAATTTTATATCAGATTTTCTGGATTTTCACTTCTCTTCTTCTTCCACATTTTCTTATTCAAAATTCTATCATTACTCTGCCGAAATCAACATTGAATCTAACTAGATTATCTCTGGTTTGATTCTCTATCACTATCTCAACAAGATCCAAGTACTATTCAGAGTTATAGGCTTCTTTGTAATCTATCTAGCGAGAAAAGGTGTGATTGTAGCCTTGGAAATCAATCAAGCGAAAAAAGGTGTGATTGTTGCCTTGAGAAATTAATTGGGTGAACTTGTTGCCCGAAAATCAAGTATCTCTACCCAGAGGATTGTGATTCTGGAGGGTGTACCTCGTAGCCTTAAAACCGAGGGTTGTAATTGTTGAATTGCTTTTGAAAGGAAATCCGTACTTAGTTGTGCTGGACTGGATATAGGGTAACTCCGAACCAGTATAAAATCCGGTGTGTTCTTTCCTTTACTGCATTTACTTTATTTCTGCATATGTGTTTGTTTCTGTGATTATATCTGTGTCTGAATATTACATACATTTGTGTTCAAATTAACATAAACTCAAATAGATTTAGTAATTTCTTATAAACACTATTCACCCCTCCTCTAGTGTTATTCCTAGCCTTAATATCCATATTCCGCATTCCTCACATTTAGTATCGGAGCAAGGTTTTCAAAAGTTTCATAATCTGATTTTTGAAAAAGTTTTTTTAAAATGGCTATGTTTAAGAAATCTGTTAATGCATGTTTAGAATTATTCAGATCATCATTGTCTCTTGAGTCTGCATATAATCAATATTCAAATACAAGTTGTCTACTAAGATTGTTTGATGTGCAGGAATCATGCTTTATGGGAGTTGAGGGATCAATCCAAAACAAACAAACTGTGGAGATCAAAAAGAACAAATGGATACTCGATAGTGAATGTTCTAGACACATGACTGTGAATCCAGATATGTTGAATGATATAATATACAAAGACGGAGGACTGGTTAACTTTGGAGACAATTCAAAAGGTTATGTGATCGGCATCGGCAAAGTCGGTAACTCTGAAACTCCTATTATTACTAATGTTTTGCTAGTTAAGAATCTGAAACACAATCTGCTAAGTATAAGTCAACTATGCGATAAAGGATATAAAATTAAATATGAAAAGGATAAGTGTCACATTGAAGATAATAATTCAACCATAATATTTGAGGGAATTAGGAAAAAGAATATTTATATTCTTAGTATGAAAATTTCAAATGATAACTTGTGTCTTTTGGCAAATGCAAGTGACGCTTGGATTTGGCATAAGAGATTTGGGCATTTGAATTTCAAACTCTTATCTAGACTGTCAAAACATGATCTAGTAAGAGGCCTCCCTAAAATGAATTTTAAAGTAGATAGTCTATGTGATGCATGTCAACTAGGAAAACTTAGAAAAAGTTCCTTTAAATTAAAAGATATGATTTCAACTTCAAAACCTCTTGAATTACTTCATCTTGATTTATTTGGTCCATCTCAAATTTAGTCAATAAATAATAGTAAATACGTTTTTGTAATTGTAGATGATTATTCTAGATTTACATGGACAATATTTTTAAAACATAAAAGTGATACTTTTGAATATTTTAAGAATTTTTCAAAAAGGATTCAAAATCAATTTTCTCAAAAAATTATAACCATCCGTAGTGATCACGATGGTGAATTTGAAAATGAAAAGTTTGAAGAATTCTGCAATAAAAAGGGAATAATTCACAATTTTTCATTTCCAAGAACTCCACAACAAAACGGAGTAGTAGAACGTAAAAATAGGACGATTCAAGAGTGTGCGAGAACTATGCTTTCTGATAGTAATTTGCCAAAGTACTTTTGGGCAGAAGCAGTTGCTACCGCCTGTTATATTTTAAATAGAATTTTAATTAGACCTTTAACTGATAAGACATCTTATGAACTTATTTACTCAAAGAAACCTAAGGTATCTTATTTTAGAATTTTTGGAAGTAAATGTTTTATTTTAAATACAAAAGATAACTTAGATAAATTTGATCCTAAATCCGACAAAGGTATCTTTATCGGATACTCTAATAGAAGTAAAGCGTACAGAGTATTTAATTTAAGAACTAATACCATCGAAGAAACAATGCATGTTTCATTTGATGAAAATTTCAAAAAATTTGAAGAAATAAATGATGAAGAGGATTTAATCACTCAAAACCAAGAGTCAACTGAAACTAATAATGAATTAAATCATCCTAATAAAAGGATTAAACTTTTAAAAGATCACCCTATAGAAAATATACTTGGAGATATGCAATATGTTGTTAAAACTAGAAACCAACTAAGTCAAATGAGTAATGTAGCTTTTATATCAACTATAGAACCCAAAAATCCAAAAGAAGCATCAACTGATGATTCATGGATTTTGGCTATGCAAGAAGAATTAAATCAATTCACTAGAAATGATGTTTGGGAACTTGTTCCTAGACCTGAAAATAAAACAATAATTGGAACTAAATGGGCTTATAAAAATAAAATGAATGAACAAGGAGAGGTTGTTAGAAATAAAGCCCGGTTAGTCGCTCAAGGTTATTGTCAAGAAGAAGGAATAGATTTTGATGAAACCTTTGCCCCTGTAGCAAGATTAGAAGCCATTAGGATTCTACTTGCTTTCGCAAATCATAATAATTTCAAATTATTTCAAATGGATGTTAAAAGTGCCTTTTTAAATGGTTTTGTAAAAGAAGAAGTATTTGTTAAACAACCACCACTTTTTGAAAATGATAAATTTCCAAATCATGTTTACAAACTTAAGAAAGCTCTATATGGTCTAAAGCAAGCTCCTAGAGCCTGGTATGATATACTAAGATCTTATTTGTTACAATCAAATTTTGAAATAGGTAAAGTAGATAACACTCTTTTTATTAAAAGAAATAAAAATGATATTCAACTAGTACAAGTTTACGTAGATGATATCATTTTTGGATCAACTAATTTTGAAATGAATAAATAATTTTCTAAAATAATGACAAAAGAGTTTGAGATGAGTCATATGGGTGAATTAAACTTCTTTTTAGGATTACAAATAAAACAATTAGATAATGGTATCTTTATTAGTCAAGAAAAATATGCTAAAGACCTAGTTAGTAAATTTGGTTTGACGACTGCGAGGAAAACCCACTCCCATGGCAACCAATGAGTACCTTAGTAAAGAAGATCTCTCGAAAGATGTAGATCAAAAATTATATAGAGGAATGATTGGATCACTACTCTATATCACTGCGAGTAGACCTGATATCATGCATAGTGTCTGTCTCTGTGCAAGGTATCAATTCCAACCTAAAGAAACTCACTTAAAAGCTGTAAAACGTATTATAAGATATGTTAAACACACCTTTGATTATGGCTTATTTTATCCTAAAATGATTCGTTTGACTTAATATCTTACTGTGCTGCTGATTATGCTGGTTGTAAATCAGACCGAAAAAGTACAAGTGGAACTTGTCACTTTTTAGGGCATTCTCTGATTTCCTGGTTTAGTAAAAAGCAAAACACAGTTTCTCTATCAACAACTGAAGCAGAGTATATTTTTGCTGCTTTGGCTTGTTCTCAAGTAATATATATGCAACAAACTTTAAAAGATTTTGGTTTAAATATCTCAAAATCACCAATTTATTGTGATAATACTAGTGCAATAAATTTATCCAAAAATACTACTCAACATGCTCGAACTAAAAATTTTGATATCAGACACCATTTTATCAGAGATAATATAAGTAGAGAAGTAATTACTCTCGACTATATCAATTCTGAAAATCAAATTGCTGATATCTTAACAACACCCTTAAATGAATCTGCATTCACTAAATTAAGAAGAGAATTAGGTATTTGTTCATTAACTGAAATATAAAATATAAATAACAAAGTATAATTAAAAATTAAATCAAAATAAATCAAATAGTAAAAATATTGAGAACCATGTCGACATCCCCCCTATACCCACGTCGACATATAACGTTTTTTTTTTAATTTTTTTTCCACCAAAATTCAAATAAGTGGTTATAAATTTTTCCTATTTCGAAATTTTCTTCATTCTCTCTGTTCTCTTTCTGTTCTATCTTCTGAAATCAATTTATCAATGGCCTCCTCTTCCAAATCAAACGTAAAATCAACTTTTTCGTTCCCATCTCGTACTTTTGGTCCGTTTCAACAAACAACGTTCGCTCGTGTGACGAAAATGGAGGATTCTCTGAAGGATACACTTCAGTTAATGACTGAAATCCAAGTGATGCAACTTCGAATGGCCAAAGAACAAGAGAAGAAAGGCAAATCTTTAGAAATTTACGAAAATTTCTAATGGACAATCATGCTAATCCAATCTTGATTAACAAGGACTCTTCAGGAGATCATGAACAAGAGGAAAGTGAAGAAGAAGAACCAATGGAAGAAGAGCATGCGGAAGACAACGACAAAGTCATTTGCGTTGGCGAAGTATGTTTTGACAAGGACGGAAACTTGGTTGAACAACGTGGAAATTTCTGTTTCCATTATCCAAATTGTTCGATCCATAGATCTCCAATTGTCAAAGATACTCAGTAGTTTCCTCTTTTTCGTTTTTTCATCGTTATGTGAATATTTGACACGATTTACGAAAATGTAAATATAAATAAATATATATAAAAATAAATATTGTGTGTTTTTATATATGATTCCTATATATAATATATATAAGTATTATATAGCTACTTGGTTAGGAATGTTAGTAGTTTAGGACTAAGTTTTAGGTTTACAAGTAAGTATTGATGATAACACTATCATCATATAGGATATTAGACTAAGAGTTATATAGTTTAGAGTTAGTTTGTTTTTGTTGATGACAAATGGGGAGAAATATAAAATAGAAGAGTTAGGCATAGATTAAGGGGGAGTTATTAGATTTAGGGGGAGTTATTAGGATAGAAGTAATATTTTATAAACAAAGGTTGTCATCATCAAAAAGGGGGAGATTGTTAGTCATTGAGATGATGGTTTTGATGACAACAACCTTAGAATAAGATTATAAAATATAAATACTAACATTATAGTTTAGATATATATGTATATGCAAGATTTAACCATGCAGGTACCAAGAATGAAGACTTTACAGTATAAAGATTCAAGATATCAAGATTGAAGACTCATGAGTATCAAGAATATCAAGATTATCAAGAGTTCAAGATTTCAAGATAAGTATTGAGTCTAGAATTATGTTAAAACTTCATAATAGCACTGAAATCTTCACTCCATTTTTCTTTTGGGATGGAACCCATTTCTACCTTTTTATGGCTTACAAACCCACGACAAGTAGCTTACAAACCTACGACAAGTGGCTTACAAACCCACGAACATCCTGGTTTTGTACAAGTTCTCGAGTCCTGATATGATGAGATATTCTGCAGGAAGAAGCTTGCAAAACTACTTCAAAATGATTTTCAAAACTACTTCAGAATGATTTTCAAAACTGCTTTTCAAAATGTTTTAGCCTTAGAAATTATCTTTTCAAATGATTTTCAAAAAGATGTTTTAGCCTTAAAATATTCTTTGTTTTTGTTTTTAATAAACTCTTGTTTTTAAACTTCGTTTGTTTTAAACTATCTTTATACTTAGATTTAAATATAAAATTATAGTAAAATTTTATATATATTATTCTCTATATTTATCTGTGTATTTTATCTATAGTCAAGTATATTTATAAAGTTTAAAATAGTTTTAATATGAGATAAAGGTTATTTTCAAAGAAAAACAAATCATCAAAATTTCCTTTAGGATGTCGACATGCCCTAGTACCCCATGTCGACATAGTGACAGTTAGATTCAAAAATTTGAATTTCAAAAGAAGTGTCTATTCGCCATAACCTTTCACGAATGGACATGACTGTTGTTCTTCTATAAATAGGGGTTGGTTTCAACGAATTTTATATCAGATTTTCTGGTTTTTCACTTCTCTTCTTCTTCCACATTTTCTTATTCAAAATTCTATCATTACTCTGCCGAAATCAACATTGAATCTAACTAGATTATCTCTGGTTTGATTCTCTATCACTATCTCAACAAGATCCAAGTGCTATTCAGAGTTATAGGCTTCTTTGTAATCTATCTAGCGAGAAAATGTGTGATTGTAGCCTTGGAAATCAATCAAGCGAGAAAAGGTGTGATTGTAGCCTAGAGAAATCAATTGGGTGAACTTGTTGCCTGGAAATCAAGTATCTCTACCCAGAGGATTGTGATTTTAGAGGGTGTACCTCGTAGCCTTGAAACCGAGGGTTGTAATTGTTGAATTGCTTTTGAAAGGAAATCCATACTTAGTTGTGCGGGACTGGATGTAGGGTAACTCCGAACCAGTATAAAATCCGGTGTGTTCTTTCCTTTACTGCATTTACTTTATTTCTGCATCTGTGTTTGTTTCTGTGATTATATCTATGTCTGAATATTACATACATTTGTGTTCAAATTAACATAAACTCAAATATATTTAGTAATTTCTTATAAACACTATTCACCCCCCCTCTAGTGTTATTCCTAGACTTAAGATCCATATTCCACATTCCTCACATGAATAAAATAAATAAATAAAATTTTAAATAAATATAAATAAATGAAGAAAATAGCTTAAAAATAGAAACTAGGTTTTAAAAAATTGAAAATAAATACACTAGGATTTGGAAAATTTTAAGCATCACTTTAAAAATATTTAAAAGACAAAATATATGTATCATAACATATTACACATATATATAAATTAGAAAATAATATTATTTATAAAATTTAAAATAAACAATATTGATAAATAAACAATTTACACACAATATTGTAAAAAGCATAACTTTCACAATATAAATCAGATTTCAACGAAACGAAAAGCAGTATTCTTAAAATTTAATTTATTTTCATAATAAAAGATAAAATTAAAAAATTCAAATATTTAAATTTAAAAGTCAAAGTTTGACCATATTGACCAAAAATTCACATTTTTGGAAAAATACCCTATCTATTCATGTTTGGAATTATAATTCACATAAAAATCAAAATTTATATTTAAAATAACAAATTTTATCCATTTTAATAAATAAAATAAAGTTTTTAAATCGGGAAATTCAAATTGAAAATAATAATAAAATACAGGGTTGTTACACTTTCCCCCACTCAAAACTTTTCATCCCCGAAAAGGAATGAGCTACGGGGAAAACACAGGAAAAGATAGAATGAAATAGGATTAAAACAAGATGATAAGAAGATTGAAATTATACCTAATAACTGTTGTTATAGGTAAGTTTAACAAGGTGGAGATGATCTTCCCAAGATCCTCCAGAATCAAGAACACAAGCATGAGAAAAAAAATCATCGAGAATCTGATTCACCCTTTTCGTTTGACCGTCGGTCTGTGGATGGTAAGCAATGATCAGATTCAAAATAGGGAGAAGTAAGAACCACAGAAGAGATAGAAAAGTTAAATGATGAAGAAAAAAGAGAAAGAAAGAAAGACTAGAACAAACTTATTAAGCACAATACGAAGAACACGATTCATCAAATCAACCAAGAGAGCAGGAGCATTAGTCATACCAAAGGCATGACTAACTATTCATAGAAAAACCATTCTCAGTACGGAAAGCAGTCTCGGGAATACTTTCCTCAACAACCCTGAGTTGGTGAAAATTAGAGGCAAGATCAAGCTAAAAGAGAACAGTAGCTCCAAGGCTAACCAATTCGAATTTGATTTCCTACCTAGAAGGTAGGAGAATGGAAACAGCCAGAAAGAAAATAGATTGGAAAACATAATAAGATAATAAATTTAAAACCATGAAAATTTCAACTTACATTAATAATTAATTTCATCCATTTGATTTCACTTGAGTTAAATAAATCTTAATTATTTTTAAATCTCATTATCTCATCATCAAATCAATAATTTATATAGTTATGAATTTGAACAATCATTTATTATATTCATCTTTATTCATTAAATTTCATTCTTCTTTATTCCAATTTATTATTAAATTTATTCCACTTAATATATCTAATCCTATATATATTAAGTGCATTTCACTTATTGTAACTATTCCAATTTACTTATAATTTCTTTTAAATATCATTATATTGTAAATTATTCAATTAACCCCTTCTATTTACCTCTATTGGTCCTTTATAACTAAAATTTAAGTGTATAACATTTATTATAACCACTCAAATTTTATTTGTAAAATCCCCTTTATATTGTATGTTCTCCAATTACATATTTAACTTTTAATAATTTAGGTAAGTTATATTGGAATGCAAGAGAATATTATACAAATAAAATCTTTCTAATTCAATTATACAAGTTTACATATTTATTCAAACTTTTATAATTGAAATTCTCCTTTAAAATAAAATTTAAGAATTAGATTTTCGATTAACTTCAAACAATTTTAAAGATAAATAAATACATATACAATATATATCAAATCAATTAAATCATATATCTATATAATATAAGTCAAGTCATATTTAGAAATTCAAATCAGTTAAATTTCAAAGCAAAGCTACAGAATAGTCTCTTCACTTCGAAACCCGAAAATGAATGTCGATGATGGTGCAGTCATCACCGAAATTATTTTCCAGCGACAAAGAAAAGAGCACTGATTTACAAATTAAAAATCCTTTGAAACAATTTCTACTAGAAATACTTTTAAATAATATATCCCTTTTAAAACTTTCAAAACAAAGTTCGAAATCATCGGAAATTTAATTCTCGCATTCTTGATTTAAATCCATTTAAATTTCCAAATTAATTTATAACCATGTTTAATTATTTAGATATGAGACTAAAGCTAATGGTTACAAATTACATGCAAAGTTAAATATATTTTCTTAACACCCAATTCCATTCATTATCAAAAATCATAAAATCAACCTTATACACATTATAATTATACAAAATTTATCCATCTACAAAATTTGAAAACCATATTGTGTCTGTTTGCTCTGTTCGAGTGTTTTGGAGATCATATCGATAGCGTTGATCAGACAAACCGATCGGAAACCCAAATCAACATCAACAACTCAAACAACACAATATATAAAACATCTTTAAAATATAAAAATTTCAAATACAAGATTAATTTTCAAAATAAGGATAGGGATACAGATTTTATAGACTCAAATCAAAGAGAACTCTGATTTGAAAATAAGTTGGAGACAAAAGATAAGATGATTAAACAACAGAATATGGAGTATGGATAAGCCTATATATATCGCGGGCAACCTTAACCGGGTCAACCGTGACTTAAAGAATAAGATCGATGTGGATTTTCTAGGGTAAATCTACATTCGATCTCAAGAGATAGAATTCGGGCATAGCAAGAGATAATAGCATTGTAAACCAAGGATTCAGAAGTTTCGCCCCTTTACAAGTCATTAGAATATTGGAGGGACCGCCAATTCATTAGAAAGATTATTCGGAGTGGAGTTACGGGACACTTAAAAATCAAGAAGACACAAATAGGGAAGGACAAGAATGGACTTTGGAACCGAAGGGAACGTTCCAAAATTCCAAGGAAACCGAATCGAAGAAGAAGGAATTCAAGTTCGAACGAAAGTGATTCTGTAATTAAATTTACTCTATATGTTGAGTTTGCCTAAAACCAGAGCTCTGATACCAACTGTAATGGACCGCGTCAGTGGGGTAATGCCTACCATAGCATACAGTCGTACCTGTGTTCTGCCTTTACGGCCAGCCTCTCGACTGCACCAATCCTACAGGGACATGTAGGAGTAAGAGTCATCTGCTCGCTACCAAACCCAATGCGAGAACCCCCTATCATGCTGCACCCTCCAAGTGCATAAGTAGACACACATGTCGGGCTTGAATTGCTCAAAATACCGCGTTGTAAATAAAAATTTTGGCAAACTCATCATATACAGTAAATAAATAATCACAGATCACAGACACAGAGTAATATAATGCAGCGGAAACAAAGAAATAGTAGTTCATGAAGCTACTATATAAATACATCAGAGTTAAGTAAGATACAATAGGAATACCAAGATACAACAGAAGTAACAGTATGATAATCAGGAACAACTCAGAATACAACTAGAACCAACTGGATAACTAAATGAATAGATATCTGGATCTTCAAAGCAAAACTCCAGCTCCAAAGGTGAACCTCAAATGTTGTATCACTTAGTCTGACCCGAGCGTAAAGCAAAACACAAAACACTCGAGTCGGGACATACATACTTATACAATGTAAACCAACTCAAGTGAACTGTAATAAGGTACAAGTAACTTAAAGAATGCTTGGGATTGCCCATTCTTTAAGGATCCGTTAAACTATCTACTATGTAGTAATATTCGCTATTATAATAATGTCTAATATAAAATAAACATACTTTTTAATAGCGTCAAGGGGTTACCCATATAGTCTTAACACGTAATAGTCCCAGTAGTCTATCCAGTATTAGCATACTCCCAAAATGGGGGCTACCCTCGATACTCCACAGGCTACGGGAGAAATCACAACTCGTAGTAAAGCTCGATATGGTAGGTGACACGGCACACAAGGCAATGCCAGGGTAGATATACCAGTTACGCACACGGACTGATGGAAACGCATAGCAGCCACTACCGCTCAACCTCGAACAACACTCCCAAATCAAGGGGTGCACCCAATCAATCACAAAGTAATAGAATGGTATCGAAGAAGTGCGTCCGATAAGAGGTGCTACCTCATTGGCCCGAGATCGCTCCTGTTTTAGCCACCTTATGCCAACTCATGGGAGTTGGGTCCACGTATATACCTTAGGATCGTCGCCACCATCCTAGTTCATTCTGGAAACTCCACCGCGTACACAGTTGTCAAAGTGGTTTTCGGTATCGACAGAGAGTGTGTCCATATCTGATCCCGGTCTCTTTAACAACCAATCGTTATTATAACCCGTGGTTATAAATTTAAAACAGTTTATACTTCAAAATAGAATATCATTTCAAATCCAAATCTTTATCAAAATAAAGATTAAATCAATTCCAAACCATTTCAATATATTTAAAATATCATATCATTTCAAAACTTCATTTCAAATCATTTCAATATATCAAAATATCATATCTTTCCAAAACTTCATTTCAAATCATTTTAATATATCAAAACATCATATCTTTCAAAAACTTCATTTCAAATCATTTAATATATCAAAACATCATATCTTTCAAAAACTTCATTTCAAATCATTTAATATATCAAAATATCATATCTTTTCAAAACTTCATTAACAAATCATCATTTGAGTTCAAATCCAAATATTCAACTTTAAATACCTTTTTTTTGCAGAGTAAGCGGGGTTGAAAACTGGGCCCCTACCAGATTTATTAATAAAAAAGAAAAGAGAAAACAACCAAAAGAAAAGAAAAAAACAGACCAAAGAAAGAGAAAAGGAGCTAAGGAGTCCATGGTTCAATCTGATGGTCTAAAAATTCATGCTTACTAGATCTCATACCACTTAATATTTCATGCTTAAGGACGGCCCAAAGCACAAGCACACTCCTGCATTTTCCTTCAAACACCCTTTTATTCCTTTCACTCCACACAAGTTTCATCAGTCTTTTAACTTTAAATACCTTTTACATTCAAAGATATCATTCCTTTATTATCATTTCAAGTCACCTTTTAAATAGTTTATATTTCAATCAAAATAATTCATCTAAACCATTTAAAAGTGTAATTATTATACTTTCAAATCAATTATTCAATTTCCAAAGTTTTAAACTATTCTGAGTTCATTTACTAAGTTAAAAACCATAAACATTGAAAATTTGAGCCTTTCATAGCATTCAAAAAACTATTATAAGTTATTCTTGAAACCATTATTATTCAGCAAAGACAGCATTTTAAAACTGTTGTTAGATCTCAGTTTAGTTGAAATTTAGTTTAAAACAGCAAAGACAGCATTTTCAGAAATGCTGTAATAGCTCAGGCTTCAAATTAAAGGTTTTAATTAAATTCAGCAAAGACAGCAGACCACAACAGCATTTACAGAACTGCTGTAATAGGCCTTTATTAAGTTTTTAGCCTTTTAATTTACTTCAGAAACTACAGCATTAGAGAACTGCTGTAATAGCCTCTTATTTAAGTTTTAGTTCATTTACAGAAATCATAACATTTCTGAATGCATAAAAAGTAATTTCCAGATTTTAGTGTAATTCCAGCAAATAATAACCTTCAATATTAAACCTTTTAAACATTATAAAAATCATATTTTGACATTCAAAAATGTTCATTAAAATTACTCTTTTAATTTATGATTTTTATAAGAAACATTTACAGAAAAATCCAAATTTCCAATAATTTTACTTAACAAATCCAAATGTACAATTTTCTTTTCTTCACATTTTTTTAACAAATAAACTTAACACTTATATTTTATTTCCATTTCACAAATTAAACTAAATTTTCAATTTTATTTAATTAACTTAAACCTTTAATAAAAACCAAATTCACATTTCCAAGTCAAGTTATATTTTAAAATTACACTTTTAAGCATTCATTTATTTAACCATTTTAATACATAGAAAACTCAATAACACTTTATTAAATCATTTAAATTCAAATTCAAATCAAATTATCATATTTACCATTTTCCAAATATAATTAAATTTCAATTTTATTTATATAACTTAAATATCATTTTAAAACCAAAATTCCAAATTTCCAAACTTAAGTTATATTTCAAAAATTCACTTTTACCATTCATTTAAATTACATTTTTAACTTCTAGAAAAATCCAAATTTCTTTATTTAAACATTAAAAATCCAATTTAAATCAAATTTTCATAATTTTACACTTTTAAAAATATTTAAAATATTCAAAATACTTTATAAAAATAACCACGGGCCTGTATATAGTTTTCTAACCTAGGTCAAGTGATACAGATATGTATCATTTCAATCCGCAGTTTAAAAAGCAAAAATACGGGTTCTATCATTTCAAACCCTCAATCCCAAGTTAAAATAAAATAAATAAAACCGTTCAGGCCTATCATTTCAGCCCATAACGATTTTTCCCTATTCTAAATTCTGTTCGGGTATGTATCATTTCAACTCATAGTGAATCTAATCTACAGGGAACTTGCAGTGTGATAAACAGATATAAAATGAACAATATACAATATATAACAGTAACAGATGAGATGACAAGTAAATTAACAGGTTTAACATCATATAATTAAATCATCACAGGCAGTTATAACATATCATAATATTCTACACATTTAATTGTTGTCGCTTCACATTTGTATAAGTATAAAATGTCGTGTGAGATTTACTCACTTGTATAAGCTGGAGATGACAATCAAATACACATAACAAAGATCCACAAAGGCACGAGAGCACGACTACGATTTGAGTGTGGGAGAGCCAAAGTTATTTGTCTTGTCACATATCAAACAAAACAAATATACAACATGAATATACACTTAAACAAAATTAAACAACACAAGAGATACATGCACAACAAGTCACAAAATCACTTGCACTTGCTTTCAACAACTCCTAGGCTCGGCCATAGGTTAAAAATACATGGCTAAGGTGTGGATTTGGATCTGGTCTGGGTTCAATAGGGTCGGTCATAGCATGGAAGTGATGGTGCACAAGTGGTGATGCATAAAACACAAGCTAAGGCGACAAAAATGGATTTCAATACAACTACAAGCTTCGGCCAAAGCAAGCATGTCCATGGCCAGGCCTGGTGGGGTCAGGAGGTGATGTGGCAGAGGTCTTAGGTCAGGTAGGTGGCTGGTGGTGATGATGTAAGTGGCGGCCAAGGTGGTGTGGTGAAGTATTGATGGCATAGGAGCTCGGCTATGGAGTTTTTCAAGTGGATAATGCAAATTTTGGTGGAGTTGATCAACTAGTGGTGCACGGCCAGGCTTGGGCAGTGGGCTTGAGGAGGTGGTGGCTGGATGTGGTGGTGGTGGAGGCGGCTATGGTGATGGAGGAGAAAGGGCCGAGCCATATAGGTGAAGACAAGTGCAAAGAGAATGAGAAAACAAGAAGAAAATGAGTGGAAAGAGGAAGAAGATTACCAAACTTTTTGCTTCAGGTGTGGAGGTCAAAAATTTTGGAGATGAGAAACTTTTTTTGTGTGTGAGAAATGAGAAAGTAATCAGCTGAAGAAAAGATATGGTCGGCCTCAAATTGAATGCATGTGTTGGTTAGAAAATGAACAGGTAAGGAGGTGAAAAGTCAAGGCATGTGAAAGGTTATAAACCCTTCATATTTCCATAATTTTTTTTGCAAATTTTAAATACATATAAAGATGATTATAAATAAAATAAAAACATAGCAAAATTTTGAATGAATAAAATAAATAAATAAAATTTTAAATAAATATAAATAAATGAAGAAAATAGCTTAAAAATAGAAACTAGGTTTTAAAAAATCGAAAATAAATACACTAAGCTTTGGAAAAATTTAAGCATAACTTTAAAAATATTTAAAAGACAAAATATATATATCATAACATATTACACATATATATAAATTAGAAAATAATATTATTTATAAAATTTAAAACAAACAATATTGATAAATAAACAATTTACACACAATATTGTAAAAAGCATAACTTTCACAATATAAATCAGATTTCAACGAAACGAAAAGCAGTATTCTTAAAATTTAATTTATTTTCATAATCAAAGATAAAATTCAAAAATTCAAATATTTAAATCTAAAAGTCAAAGTTTGACCATATTGACCAAAATTCACATTTTTGAAAAAATACCCTATCTATTCATGTTTGGAATTATAATTCACATAAAAATCAAAATTTATATTTAAAATAACAAAATTTATCCATTTTAATAAATAAAATAAAGTTTTTAAATTAGGAAATTCAAATTGAAAATAATTACAAAATACAGGGTTGTTATAGGTATCATAGTTGAACTTGTCTGTGCAAATTAATTAGTCAACATTTAAGGCTAGTTAGTAAACATATCTATCTAACGGATACCTATAATATGAGTGTCTAGGATTAGGTTTAGATAAAAAAGTATTATTTCCCCCTTGGCTCCTGGCCTAGCCAATGGGTGGAGTAAGTCCAAAAGGTTGGCCTAAATATGTAAGGTCTAGATTTAATTTAGGCCTTGGGCCAATTTCGAATTTAAGATTTGAAATCCTAAAATGTATTTTAAATTTAAAAGTTAAGTTTATAAAGGGAATTTTATAAATGTTATAAAACAATTTAAAATTTTCAAAATTGTTTTGAGAAATTAATTATAATAGTTTTCAAAAATTTATGAATATTTAATTAATATGGTTAGATAATTAATTAATTAATATATATATGGTGATATATGTATAAAACTATAAAGGATATAGCTGAATATGTGTCTTAAAATGTTTAAGATAAATTATATAAAATTTTCAAAGTTTATTAAACATAATAAATAAATAGTTAATGTATGTATATATATAATGATATATATATATATAGGAAACTATAAAAGTTATAGTTAAATATTCTTCTTAAATAATTTATAATTTAAGATGAATAAAATAAAATAAAATAGATTTTTTGAAATTTATATAAAAGGTAGCTAAATTAAGAATTAAAATTAACTAAAATTATTTTAATTAAGAATATATATATATATATATAGGTTAATTTATTGTAATAGTTATACATAAATTGAACTTATATAATTATATATGTATAAATAAAATATGAGTGAAAATTAAATTAACCCAAATAAATTTTTGGAATAAACACATATATATGGTACGCATATCATTATATCATATGTGTCTGAGACTTGTAACACGAGGGTATTCCATAAAAAATACATTATTCCTTGAATCGATATCACTTCAAATATAATAAATGATAATGAATCTTTAATATAGTGGCCCTCTATCATTTATATATTAGTAGATTATCTGCATACGCATTAGTTGCTGAGCAAACTCAAGCTAGGGCTGTCATGTGTAGTACTATTAATACGTTGCTAAATGGAGTAATATATATTCTTGTATTTATTGAACAAACTCAAGGTACAAGCATCTATACTTAGGTCGCTGAGAAATGATAGTTAAGACTGAATAATCTCTTTTGATTTGTTGAGCAAACACAAGGTCAAGATTGAGACTAAGGGAAGGATGATGGTTAGGAGTTATACATGATATAACCAATAAATAGTTATCCATCATTTGTAGGGCTTTGATTTGTTGAGCAAACTCAAGGTCAATATCTCAGGACAAATGGAACCTAATTTACATTAGAGAAATAGAAGGTTTCGGTATTTCATTTAGGGTTTTGAGAAATATAAAAGTTTAGCGGAGCTTTATTAGAAAAATGAAATGATGACATTTAACCTTTCTAATATTATAAGAACACGTGCTATATAAAATTAAAATTATCTACTTCAGTAAATTTGAGCAAATGATATAATTCATAAATTTGTTTATCAATTGAAATATACGAATGAACTGAATTAACATTAACTAAGAAATGTAAAGTATACTTACCTATAAATCATTTTGCATGTTGTCACTTCAAGAGATATGTAAGGGCCAAATTATAAAACCATTAAAACATTCATACCGTGGTCACTTAAGGTTTTACATACTTGAGACTGTGTATTATCGTTTGTTAGATTTCAACTCTAAAAAATACAAGAATATGGATATTTGATCCATATTCGAACACATATAAATATTGTATGATGAACGGTAGTGACTGTAATGTATGAAATCTCGATGAAATTGGTTCATTCGAAATGAGCAAGTAAACCATAGAGAAAGATCGTGCATTCAATATGATTAAGTACAATGAGAATCTTGTTGTATTGAAAACAACGCTAGACAAGGACTAAAACTGACCTAGGAATTGGATTATTGATATGTTAGCTTCAACCAGTTTACTTAAGTGCAACTCATTTAATATCCTAAAAATGTTATGCATGTCCGAATGCGCTTTTGTAAAGATTTCAGTGCAGTCTTATAGTAAGGGTTTCCTTCAAATGGTTCAATCATTGGAAAGGAAAGCGAATGTCCGAGAGTGCATGTAACAAAGACACTATGAAAGGAAAGCGAATGTCCAAGAGTGAATGTAACAAAGACACTGTTAGGATGAAGAGAGTGATAGTCACCTTTGCTTCATGAAGAAACATCAAAAATGTGAATTTTATAAAATACTGGAAGATACTTAATATGGAATGAGAAATGTGATTTCTATTCAAAATGTATTTTTTTATAGAAAATTGTTTTCTATGAGAGTTAAATCTTTGACTTTAAGATACTTAATGTAAAACTCTAGATGGTAAACTAGTTACAGTGGATGAAATAAATAGCTCATGGTTGAATGGAGCTTTGTATTTTATGCACTGTTATAATAATGGTGGAAATAGTAGTAGCATACCATATAACACTTATTAGAGAATGCATCAAGTTGCGAAAGTTTGCTTTTGTTTATATATATCAAATATTATTTATGAAATAAAAAATGTTTTCAGTATTGACATAAAAGAGATACACTTTTATTTTAAGATGAATATTATGAATATTCGTTATAAAATGAATCTATTATAACAATGGTATTTGTTTTCATAACAATAGTGATGCATTAGCTATAGAAAAAACAAAAGCATCTAAAATATTTTAACAATTATTTTGGTAGTATGGACAGTCATATCTTTGAGAAATAATTCTTAACCATGAGATTATGAATCATATGGTACCGGTGAATTTTATCTCAAACCATTAGGAAAAAATCATCCATCCAATGGGAGGGACAGAGTTGATGAACTGTTCGGATTGATATATATGCAGTCCACTAATGATTCTAAAATGGATCCACTTACTTTGTTAAATTCACAGGAGAATTATCCTAGACATAAACATGTGTATTTAATACACGAATAGTACATCTATGATAAGTTCATAGATATAAAACAGAATTTAAAACATAACGTGCAAAGGAAATATAACAATTCGATTTGATCGAGCTGGTGAGTCTATTGGAAAAGAGTTCCAAATGCACCTAAAACTGATAAGATTCAATATCAAAGTCACTCCTCCATATAATATATAATGATGTATCGACACTGTTGTAAAAATTCTTCTAGGCCCCATCTAGGCGCTAGACGAGGCTACAGCCTAGCAATTTGCCTATGCCCACCTAGACAAAGTTTACCGCCTCATATAATAATCTAAACACGTATTTAAGCATTGGTTAGGTTTTATTTAAGGCTCAATGCCACATATAAGCATTAATGTGTTAGTTTTGGCTGGTCTTGCCTTCTTGACTACTCCTAATCACATACAAAATCCCAAATTTCCAATTTACATCAATTGATACTAAACAAAATACTAATATTTTATCTACAATATTTGAGTTATCAAAAATGCCTTACTCATATTAATTCTCGATTAATACCCGCCCAAACGATAAATCCTTAGTCGATGTTTACCGTCTAGCGTATGTCTAGCAATTTTTCCAACCTTATGTGTCAATAAGAAGTGATTGGACTTTTTTAGGCAATGTACAATTAATGGTGAGTGAAGTTAAGTAAACTTCTTTCTTTAAGGATGTGTACTTAAGAGAAAATACATATGTTAAATTCAATTTCATCTAAAGCATGGTTTACGAGATCATATAAGATATGAATTAATGAAATCCCAATATTAAATACTTTAAGATGTGTGGTTGACTAATTTATGTTATGAAAAAATGTTTCAAAAACTTAAAACTAAATTAATTTTATGTAAGTATAAAGGTAGTTCGTAAAATGCTTCTGAATTCCTATTCTATCTTACTAGAAAACAATTGTTGTTTCAAGAAATGTCACCTTCGTGATGAAGAAATTTCTTTTAGAAATTAGTGGTAGTACAATGGACTTAGATACTATCCAAAGACTTGAATATGGAAATTAATTACATATGAAATAAAATTAACCAAACTTAAAATAGACGCAACTCATTGGAATAACTAATAAAAATTCTCGCACATTAAAGAGAACTATGAGTTTCTTATCAATGTCGAGAAAAAGAACTATTAGTAATAACAATTCTCTCAGTTGTCAATAAGCCATGAAGAGTATAGACTCTTCCATATGGCATGATGCTTAAAATCTGGAATGGATTCCAAGTACATTATCAATATATGATTTTTGATAGTTGTACTTGTACCTGTACTTGAAGAGACATGATCTATCAGCCAGAAGTGTGTCTTCAAGAAGAAGGCTAATGGAGTTGGAATATAGTAAGCAACGTTGATGAGAATAATCTCATAAATTTCAACTTTTGAAATAAGCGTAATAGATCCATCAATCAATGTGCTTAAGTTTATTCGGATTATACTCGCAAATTATTGCCATGAATGACTTTGAGTTTTGGCACATCATGTTGAAACAAAAATTCCAAATAATTATTTAGAATAGATTGTTTGTATAAAACATCCAAAACATCACGAAATCGGTGGAAGCAATAACAAAGTTTATGGTTTTCAGATAGGATCCATGAACTAACACATCAATATCATTCGATAAGCATCAAAATAGAGCAAATCTTTTGACGGGGAAATCTAATGATTTGATTTTCAATAATTCAGAGGAAATGTGTGTCTATAAGAAAGAATATTAAAAAGTACTAAAATATGTCTAAAACTATAAGTAAATAGCATACTACGGATTGCTAATGATGTATCCATGATAAAATTAGTTTAGTTTGGTTGTTTAATCCTCAATATTGGATTTGAAAATGGCACCTTTTATAATTAGTATAAAAGGATGTTGGGATCATTCCAAACAATACATGAAAACACCGTATTAAAATGTCTAATATGGAGCATATTGGATGGATTCTTTATGCATCAGCAATACAAAAAATCATATATGTTATGTTGTTTACTATATGTCAATTTGCTTATGTAATTATTGCAATGAACGAGTATAAAATCCGAATTAAGATCGCTAAATAGTTGTTAAGAGTATTCTCGAGTATTAACGAAATACTAGAAAATTATTTATGTAAACAACAAACTCAATGGAAGGAGTGTACGGATTCAAACTTCATAACTGATGTCATATATAGTATGTTAAATCTAATTTCATGTTTAATTGGAAATGATCTGAATGAGAGGTCGTGGCTAATTCAAGGAAAAGGCTAAGTAGGATGCCTTGAATAGAGCCACAATAAATGGAGTATGTCTGTATGCACAAATTTATAACAGAACTAGGGGTGATTCCAAATGTTGAAAATCTCATGACATTGTTTTGTGATAATAATATCGCGATTAGGATTGCAAAAGAACCTATGGCTCATAAGATGTCTGGACACATACTCTGAAAGTTCCACACGATAAAGGGAGTTTATCGATATTCTAGAGTATTGGCTTACATAGTATATAGTAATACAGTAATAGTAATATAATATATCTGACCCATTCACGAAGGGACTAGCTTGATCAGTTTGAGAAATCTAATCGAAGGAATGAGATTGAGTATCCAACCCTAAGTGCAAGTGAGAGATTAAGAGAGTTAGTGGTATGATGTAGGGGAAACTATGTAATTTGTTACATATATCTGACTTTGTAACAATTTTTTCGTAATAATAGTTATTTGTTGTTTGTTTTCTTTCATATACTTTGTTATATTCTAATATAAATAATTAAGTAACTAATTTAAAGTATATAAATTAGAAAATCATTAAATAAAATATTATGTGAATGTAGTTGCAAATAGTTGAATCATGAGTAATTAATCATGAGATATTAAATAACATTTTGTTTTAAATATTCATGGCCAAGATGTTTTGAGGAAGGATATCCATACATCGGTTGAGACCAGAGTACATAACACTCTCCAAATGTTGGATAGTGTATTACTCATGGTTGTTAGGGGGACCAAGGGGTTATGTATTTATAGTTATTGGATAACTATAGAATGACTCGATCGAGAGTTTCTTGTTGGTAGATAAACACTAAGTCAAACAGGAAATCTCAGTGATGATATTACACAGTTCTCTTGACCTCAGAATACCATGAAACTGTGACATAGATACTACACTTTGATTATCAACCAATAACCAACTTTAAATAGAAGTCTATCAACAATATCCACTTTGAATATAGTTAAATGTGGAATGGCAACCATCCAGTGACTATACTTGGGTCTAAGTTGAAGCGTAGGAAGTAAAGCACTATTCAAGTGAGAATTTGTCTCTTTAGTTGTATACGATTAGTATTGCAGTCAACTATAGTCGAATCAAAGTCAAAATCTCTGGCTCGAGCGGAATGGTTAATAATAAATATTACTATTAAACTAAGGACTTTGTAAATGGACTGAACGGTTGAATGTGGATATCATTGGAGTTTTGACGAATACCAAACTCTATATATCCTAACGTAATGTAGTGTTGACGAAGAGAACGCGTGTATATTATATCGTCACTTAAGGGTACCTCTAAAGGCGGTCTAAAATTTGATTTTACCAAAAAGATCTGTAATCAATGAATTCAGCCAAAATGTCACACCATTAGCTAAGGCGACATATGAATATTAATATTTGAATTGTTTAATATTAATTGCTGGTTGATTTCACATTATGAGTCACACAAGCGCATCTATGAATTCTCCGAAATACCAAACCATTTAATTAGTTTATAAAGTGTTATAAATTAATTAATATTTAAGAAAAAATAATTATTAGTGTATTTGATGTTTGGGTGTTTTTAGTAAATATGGCGGCTACAAAAGAATTTTATGGGTGCCATTAGTAATTGTTTGGATGTATATATAAATGTTATATGTGTGTATATCGATGTACGATATCGATATATATTTAGACGAGCTTTAAATATAAACAATTGTTTAACAGGATATAAGATATTTTAACCCATGTTTGGATATGGTATGGCCGGCCATAGGAGGAGAAAGGGTTTTAGATCTTGTTTGAATTGATATAGGAGACTAAGCGAAAGGTGGTGGATGTTTCCTATGTAGTTAATGCCCCGCTATTACTCCACTATAACCCCGCTATATCTCATAGCAGATTTCTACCGCTATGATTTTTTCATATAGCCCCATAATATAGCCTTTCCACTTTAAGCCCCGCTATATCCCGTTATTCCCGCTATATTCCACATTTCCGCTATATCTTCTTTAATAAAACGAATTGAAAAATTACATTTATATATTATAAAAATTATGAAACTAATTTATTTGATTTAATTTTTAATATATTTTCAGAAATGAAAATACTCTAATATTCTACTAAATTCCATTATGTTATATAACAGTTTTACGTTTATTTAAAGTATATTCGCACATGTTTTTATTTAAAATTATTTATGTATTAATTATAATTCAATTGAATGATAATTTTTCATTTCATTACCATTTATATAGTTGTAAAAACATTAAGTACGAGTTTTATATGCTATTTTAGAGCCATCCGCTATATCCCGCTATATCCTCGTTGTATCCCCGCTATGACTTTTTGCACCTCCACCGCTTTGAATCTACCGAGCGCTTTAACTGCACAGGTTCATGTTTCTCCCTTTTCTCCCTCTATAAATACCGAAGCTAAAAAACCCTTTTTCACTTAATGCTTCATCCACTTACCTCCATTTCTTTTAGCCGGCCACGTTTCTACGGGCGAACCCCCTTGACCTCAAATTGCATCCAAATACAATTCAAAAGTGGTACCATTTAATTTGTTACGATCTCAAGTGGAGGAAAGAAGATCCTGGGAGCTATTTCAATTCGAGGTGTTACGAACGGCAAAATCTATTATCTAATGAATTTTATTTCTAATCTATATACCATGTCCCCTTCACTAGTATATATATATATGTGTGTGTGTGTGTGTATACATTATTGCCATATATGTTTATATATATATATAGTTTTATTTAATGATAGAAATTAAAATATAACTTTGATTTAATTTTAAATTTTAAAATATTTACATCATATGGATAAAATAGTATATATGCATACAATATTGATATTCGGTTATACATAGTATTATCTTGTATAAATATTTTCAAATTAGACTTATTTTATCATTAACATAATTGTATTTAAAAAACTAGCTATATATATATATGTAATGTATCAATTTTCAGTTTAAATAAAAATATATTCTTTTTTGCTAATGAGTTTAAAATAATTATGCCAAAAATAGTTTTATCATTAATTTATAATTATTTTATTTATTATATATATATATATATTTATATTTAAAAATATATTTTTATCTTTATTTATTTATAACGAATAAAATACTGTAAATATATATTTTAAAATTAAATTATTTGAATTAGTCATCATTTTAGATATTTGATTTAATATTTTGAATTTTCAATATATTCTGAAATAGTCACATTTGATTTAAAATTTAACTATAAAATATTTTGACTTAATCAAAATCGAATTTAAGTTGAGAAAACTTTAAATATTGAATTTATTTTAAATTAATATGTCTTTAATAAGTCATATAAATTTAGTTTAAATATATATATTTATATAATTTTGAATATATATATATATGCAATATAATATATATATATGTGTATATATATATGCAATATAACATATATATATACATGTGTGTGTGTCTAAACTATATATATAGTACTAATAGTATGTGCATACAAACTATATACATATATTTTAGTATACTTAAACATATGTATATACTTATGCATTTTATTTTATTGACATGTGTGTGTGCGTGTGTGTGTATTTGCATGTCTATGTGTGTTTGTGTTTGTGTGTATGTGTAACAACCCGAATTCCAGTGGATCTGGATATTTCGCAAAAATGCAAAAACCCAAGCCCACTGAAGCCCGAGTTGGGTATCTGGTATCCTGTAAATAGGAAAAGACAAATATATCGTAGCTCAAGTAAATATCTCACAGCGGAACTGACTAAAATATATTAGTAAGTAAATACTCACCAAGATAATAACACTTTCTAAACAAGTGTCTCAAAGCTGGAAAGTCTCTGCCATCTACCTAACCTGTGGGATGTATGAGGAGGGGGTCAGAACTAAAGTTCTGGTGAATGGACAAATTATACACTTCTAATCTTAATTCTACATATACCGTTTTATTTTCATTTTCTGTTATGTTAGGATTATTGGTTTATAATACTCTCGTCTATGTGCGTGAATCGTACCCATCTACTCCCTAGTAGATTAAAACCTAATAAAAAATATATATGTAGCTACATGCCCAATGACCGCATCGGTCCTAGGTATACTACCCATAGTACCTTCCGTATCCTCCTCGAAAAGGACTCCATCGTCTTGCTCCTAGAGCGTTCTATAACTACATCTATAAAGGATAGTTTCGTGAGGCCTACAATACACACGTTCCGTCGTCTACTATACAAACATAAAACTGCGTCTGCACTAGCCTATAATAATGCTCGGACATCCACAATGTACCACCCAGTGCGTACCTTAAGGACTAAACGTAATCGTTCTATCTACTCCCTGAATCCCGCCAACAAGGTCTACCTTGTACGGAACTCGGTCGGGGATATTCTATATCTGTAAAGGATAGCTTCGTTAGGCCTACAATACAAATATTCTACTTGGTCTGTCTCTTTTCTCATCGTGGCTATGGCCCCACGCAGCCACCCCTCAACTAATCGAAAGACCTCTAAAGAGCTAAGTGGTTGTGCCCTACTGCAAACAATCTAAACATCCAATTGGCTGCACCCCTCATCCAATGTCTCGATAGTGAAAGAATCATTGGCCTATTGGTTTGACTCTAGTCTTTCCCAAACTCGCTCTTGATTGATGATGGCTTGATCTCCGCATGCGACTATCCTTTTGGGTCCTGCCCACTAAAACCTACTCGCAAGTCATAGTACGGTGTCATATGAATATCCTACTCCATTCATCAACCTTCTGACTGCCTACAAAGGTCCGCTTCGTTAGGCCTGCAATGCAAAAGTAGTCAAGGCATACTCTCTTGATGGAACACCTACAGACCTGCCTCGGGGGGCAGCTTCGTTAGGCCTACCCCAAAGGGCCATCCTAGAGTACTCTCACGTCCCGTTGAAGTCTTGTACTTCCTTCTAGCCCAAACTAACTAAGCTAGACGTCCTCTTTCTGTACTAAAATCTGCGATGAACTGCTTCATTAGGCTCTTCATCCTTTGGGCTACTCCAAACGCATCTTACCATTTTATTAGACCCTACGTCTAATCTTTTATTATGCATTTAGTTTACTTTTCTTATTCTGTTGGCTACTTATTTACCATAATCAGCAAGCCCGGCCCTACCTAACTATTGTGAGACCATCAGTTCCTGACTGAAAGAGAATGCTGCCGGTACGGGCCACTTCTATCATTTTGCTTATTAACTTAATCCAAGGTCTAAGTTGATAAAATAAGCCTCTTTTATTTCTGTCTTTTTAATTATAACTTGTGTTACAATTATACTTGCAATTGTTACTTTTTTATTCTTTACTTTCTTTTATAACTTACATGTTATAAGTGTAATTACAAGTGCCTCTCTTCTATTCTAGTATGTCTACTTTTATTATGATACTATATTCTTTTTAGTTCTCTTATATTATATGACATCTTAGCTTGGGACTACGTCCAATTGTCACAAATTGCTTATCATAATAATTGCTTTACTTTTATTTTACTATCTGAGCAGTAAATGTAGATCTAGGCACATTTCTGTTTATTATTTCTAGTTTTATCAAATAATTAACTTGATTTCTTTTTTAATTTCTTTAACTCTTCACTTTATTCTCTTTTATTCTAGGAAGTAGTTCTATTCTATTTGGTTGGTTACCAAAACTGTACTAAAAATCCATTTTCATATTTTAATACTAAATAATGCTATAAACAATAACTCGCAGTTGCAAGATATTTCTTTTATTATCTCTTTAATTATTGGATAATGCAAAATACAGGAATGTCTCTATTTTACACTAATTCCCTTTTTCTTTATTTTATTCTTGCAATTACGTTTATCGTTATTCTTACAATATTAAACTATGGAAATTTATTCTCCTTTCTAAACCAACCAACTAATATATCACTAACTTCCAAATCAAGTTATTAAATTTTCCCTTTTTTAATTTATTTCTCCCATTTAAGCATAATTTACTATAAATTTCTTACTTTTAGGCTTATGACTTTCTCTATAACTATTAAGCCTAATATTATTCATAATTAATTGGATTCCTATCTTTCTTTTCCATATAAATAATAATTAAATATAAGCTCTCTTATAGAATTTACAGTTTCAACATAACTAATTAGCAGAACTAATTACTGAAATAAATGCTGAATTAAAATATTTAACGGGAATCTAACGATAATATATCATAAACGTAAAAGATATATAATTTAAATCCACTCACATGTCATCCTTAGCTTTGCTCCATGGTCATAGCTCTACTCCATGGCCTTCCTGGATCCCCTTCTAAAGTTTCTAATATTTTTATTAAGAAGATCTTCTCCCTAGAAATATTTTCTATTTAGGGTCCAGCCTCAGGCAATGAACCCAATTGAGAGAAAATTTGATTGTGAGAAAATAGTTAGGCCTAGGGCCCGATTTATAGTGGAGTTTGGGGATCTCAGACCATCGGATTTTAGGATTGAATTTGGTGCAACCACGTCATAGGCTTGCTGTGGATCGTTGGATTTAGAACAAACGTTTGAGATTGCATAAAAATTGAATTAAATAGGCTCGGCACGTCCCTGGACGAATTCACATCGAGGAGAAAACGTGGGTCGACCTGTATTCATCGGGGGTAGACCTTAGGGTCGACCCTTGTGCACTGTGGGTCGACCCATGGGCCTTATTTTATTTTATTTTTTCGTTCATCTGATTTTCGTTTCTCTCGTAACTTCTTCGTATTAACTCGGATTTAGACAAGTTATATATGGAAATTGATCGGAAAATCGCCACGAACACAACGTTATAAGTTTCGAGGCCATATTCCAACAATTCCAAAAAAAATATTTTCACTATTCATCGTTATTTGGTTATTTAATTATCTAAAATGCGGAGTGTTACCATGTGTATACGTATATGTGTATGTGTGTGTGCAAGTATAATAAGTATGTATGTATAATAGATAAAAATCCCAATAAGTATATATATAGTTATACACATGCTTATATTTATTATATTGTTATGTTACTTTTGAAATATATGTGATATATTCAAAATATACATCATACAAATTAATAATATAAACATTTTAAAATAAAATTAGGTATTTGTAACATCCCTATTTTTGATAACATTATTTGAAAATTTTAATTAAATAAATTAAATAGAATAATTGTGATAAGGGGATTGAGATTTGAATAAATCATATATAGGGCCATGCTTGATAATAAAATAGATGGGCTTAAATTGGTTTATAAGCTAATTAATTTACACCTAGGCATATTAGTAAATAGCCACTTCATTATACACGGCTATCCACCTTTTTAATTGCCCATTCATGTTTCATTTCTCATTTTCCACAAACGCAAATCAAATATTAAAATAGAGCCGACCATTAACAAGAAGGAAAAGAGGAAAATTCAATCTAAAGCTAAGGATCAAAGCTAGGAAGGATTAATTAATAACAAATCTCAAATTCTATATCATACCTAAGGTGAATAATAATTCATTCCATCTCTATTTTGTTTTTATAATCATATGTTTTCGGATTTAAGATTGAATTCATCTTTATGATGTTTTGGATGATGATATGCTTGAATTATTATATGTTTGATTTAAACCAATTCATTTACATATGAATTTGCACGGTTTTAGGGCAAAACCGATGATTATTTAATTTAGAATGCCATGGAAAATTTTTATGATAGGTAAAACATGATTTTATAGACGGGTTTCAATTTTCATAATTTTCCAAGCTATGGAAAATTTATTATGAATTTCTAAAGGAAAATGTGATAATATTGGGTTTTAATTAAATTTCAATTATTTTAGGAAGAAATTGGGTGTGAAATTTTAGTATGTTAGATAACATGATGAAATTGATTTTATATGATTTTTGAGGGTTTTTCCTAATTTATTTGCTATAGAAAATAAATTATTTTAAAAGGACTTATTTGCAATGTTGGGTTTGCTTAATTAAAGGGCTTAAACGTTAATTTTTCCTTTGATTTAGATCTGATAAATGCAGCAGTTATTTTGTTAAGTATTTGAAAAGTTTTAAGGCAACCAATTATAAGATGACACATAAGCAGGTTAGTTAAAGCAATTGCTAAAAATGAGCATGATTTCAGCCTTTAATCAGAAAAGAGGGTTCCACCTCCTTTAGTAGAATCTTTCGACTCCTTTGCTTCCGCTTCGACCCAATTGAAGTCAACCCAACCGAAACCCACCTAGTCGAAACCAATACACAAGGTATCACTTAGATGACACGTAGTGGTTTGGAGGAAAGGCGGAATCCATGGTATCAAAAGTAATGCTTTCGATGGGGTCGAAACCTTGGTTTTGTTTTCAAAAGTTAAGTATTTGCTTTGTTTTCCTTAGAGCTTTCAACCCAGTCAAAACGTATGTTTTCAAAAGGAGTTTATAAATAGCTTTCGAAGAAGGTTTCCGTATTATGTTTAAAGTATTAGCTTTCGAATGGGTTCCTTTTGTTTTTGAATAAGTGCTTTCAAAAGTAATGGTTTCGACCAAGTCGAAACCCAACCGTTAATTTTCCTTCCAAGTGTATTGAAGCCATCAATGCTTTTGAAGGGTTATCGCTGTTTTAACCTAAGCTAAGCCACTTCCTAAATGCTTTCGAAAGGGGTTGAGGTATCTGAAGGCAATGGGGTCGAAAGGGTTTCGACGCTATGCTTCAAAGTTTTAACTTAAAGATTTTGAGCTTTCGAATAGGTGGTTCCGACACCATCAACTTTTCCCCAAACAATTTTATAAGGGTATCGAAAGAGATACTTTCATATATAACCACTTTGACCCAAAAAATGTTTTTAAAGAGTAAACCCAATACTTTCGAAAGGGCTATTTTCATTTGTTTCGAAGTTATGTTATACAGAACATTTTGATACCATCGAAAGCTATATTTGGTTTCGAAAGAGATTATTTAACAAGGGCTTCGAAAGGTATATTTATTGTGTTTTGAAAAGAGGTTTTCTTTGCTTTCGAAGGAGGTTATCCAAAGGTTGCGAAAGAGATGTTTTAAGATTTCAAAACATAAACCCAATCTCAATTTAAAGGAATAACCATGGCATAAATAAATAAAGAATTTTGAAATGGAGTTTGGAAGAAGTTTTCCTTGATTAACAGGTTAAAGGGTTTAACTAGGACTTATATAAAAATGATTTCAAGGATATTAAACCACATGTGTTGGTATTATTTGTTGTTATGATTACTTCTACATATAAGCATTCAAATTGTAATTAACCCATAATGGTATTTTGGGTAAGGGTGGAATGACCAGTTAGGTTGACCCAGTAGTGAATATAATTTAAGAAATGTTAAAATCTTAATTAAAAATATTAAAAGGGGGCCAATAGGTTCACAGTAAGCCCAAGAAAACTGTTTATAACAAAAGATATTGGCAGGGGCCAATAGGTTCATAGTCAGCCCATAAAAATTATGGTTTGATATTGGTAGGGGCCAATAGGTTTATAGTTAGCCCATGAAAACTATATCCGGATTAAGATATTGACAGTTAGTCAATAGGTTCCTAGTTAGCCCATATAAACTAGGATAATAGAAAAGATATTGGAGTTACCAATAGGTTCTTAGTGATCCCATGAAAACTATGAAATTGGGCAGATAGTCCATAAAAGTTTAATAGGTTAATAGCAACCGTAGAAACTATAATTGAGATAGATAGTCAGAATGAATGGGGATGGGTAATACAGATTTGATCTACTTGTTTTGCATATCATCATAATGTTTTGAAATACTATGTTTTAACCATTGTGGATGCAGGAGCACAGTATATGGTTTTATAAATGTTTTAGGATACTAGTGAGGGGAAAACCCATTCCGCCAAGCGGCTTGGTCTCACTAGATATCTAAATGGTTTGAGATGGTAGATTATTATTCATACCAGGCTTTATATCTGACTTGTAGTTTTTGTTTTCCCCTTAAACTCATGGGTAATCAATTGATTTTGAGTAGGTTGAGAGTTAAGGTTTCCAGGTGTTCTTTTAGACGAATAAAGCTTCCGAAGACGTGCAAGAGGCAAGTTTGTTATTAGAGTTCTTTTATTTCCGCTGTGTGTTTGATTGTAAGGGCAAATTTGTTTTAGTGCCTTATTATATACTCTGATCATCCAAGGGGGCATCCTCATATATCGCTCTTGGCATATTTTGTAATAAGTATATTTTGTCTAAACGTGGTCTGCGCTCTATGATTATGTAATGAATTTGAAATATTTTAAAATGGAATATTCACTTTGTTTGCTGTTTGAAATTTTTTCCATATTCATGTGTTTCTATGTATCAATGTATCTAACATTGCCATATTTGGTCGCCGAGGATTAATAACTATGGATGATTGCAGCATTAGTAGCTGTTAGTTTTAGGCCCCCAAGTAGGGGGATGTTACAGTATTGTTTTGAAATGTAAATTGGATCTAATGCTTACTAATAGTTTAGCCCATTAAGATCACAATAGAGATTTTTTTGAAATTTACCTGTTTAACCCACTACCATATGGGTCAGTTTCAACATATGTCTATCCTTCCCTCATCGCCATGGCTTCACCATGACACAGTCAGATACTGTTCGGTGACGAACGATGGTGAGCAGTGGCGACTCAAATGGGAGGATGATCGACAACGATAACTTGAATAAGAGGCTGGCCATAATAATGGTGAAGTATGAGATGGTCCATGGCATTGAAGTAAGGGGAGCTACCTTGGTTTGAAATTTGGATGGATTGGAGTTTGGCTGCTTGAAGTCGAAGGAGCTTTGTAACCCTAGGTTGAATTGAGAGCACCGGAAAAAAGATCGGTTGTGATTGGAAGTGAAGTAAGATTAATTTTCTACAAAGTGTGGACGTATGAATTCGAAGAATAGATCAGTACTGATCCAAATTTGATCGATATCGATCCATAATGTTTACAAAAATAGTGAAAAAGAAATACACCTACCTGACCATGTACTAAAGCAACTCTCAAATGAATCTAAATGATGAACGGAATAAAAGAACTTCCTAAATTGAAAAATTATAGTATTTATATCTATTGAAGAGACGTGACTTGATAATTATTTGGAAACAAAATGTTTGGATTCTCGGTAAAAATACAACGTTCCATGGAAACAGTTTGAGTATCGGAAGCATCTATGCAGATTGAAATTCAATCACTTGTCTCTGTTCAAAGCCTGCTTTGTGTTTATCGAAGCATACTTTAGGGGAAAAGTGTTATCCATTATTTTTCCCAAGCGACATTTCGATGAAACTAGACTATGAAATGGTGAAGGAATGGACGATAGAATCAAAGCTGATCAAGTACAAAGACAAAGCAAAGAAGAGGAGGAAACAATGGCTAACTCCATGGATCGAAACCGATCCATCAAGCTAACCACTATACCCTCCACTTTTAGTAATGAAGAAGATATCTAGGAAAGGAAGAAAATATATAAATTTGGATAAGTCTATGGATTGGTACCAATCCATGAGTTCCCTCTGTAAAGTCAACTTTCTCAATGAATGCAAGTTTAGAAGCATAAAGAGAAATTGAATTAAGGAACGAAGTATCTAGACTCAAGGAATACAAGAGAAAACACAAAATTTTGGCCAAAGCAATGGATCGATACCAATCCATCCAAAAATTAAATTTTGGTCTATTTCTTTCCTAATACCTTGTATCTAACTGTTTGATGATTTCTATTATGATATGGTGACCTATGAGCCCAATAAAGTGAACTGCAGTTATAAATAGGGGGCTACTTGCAATAGAAAAATGATTTTGGATCTTTGCTTATTCATATCTAGGGGAGGCTCTACTATTACTAACTTTGGAATAGAATTTCAAGTTGTTCCTTTAAAAATAGAAAATCTAGGGTGAATCAAGTAGTAAAATACATTCAAAGTGAATGTAGACATAGCCAAACCACTATAAAATTGTTGTCTCTTGTTTTCTTATCTTTTATTCTTCAATTTTACATTTTTATTACTGATTTACTATCCATAGATACAATTCTTCGATCTAATATTAATATTTCTATGAAATCTATAGCTTTAACTCCAAGTGGACCAAATGGAGAATGAGATTCACCCTCAAATCACTCCTTCGTATACTTTGCAATCCGATGGTGTTTTGAAAGGAGAAATCAAACTTTTTTGACATGGTTCGACTTGAGTGGGATTGAATTACCTCTTTTCCTTGGAGATATGCGCTAAAGAATGTAGTGCATATGGTTAATATGATACCATCTAAAGTTGTGCCTTTGATCCCATAGAGAATATGGACTGGGAAGAAATCACATCTCAATGCATTAAGATATGAGGTTGTGTAGCCTATGGTAAAAATGTAATCCCCGATAAACTCAAGATTTGATTAGTTTTGTGTAAAATTTATAAGTTATGTTAAAATACCCTGGATTCCTACTGTACCATATTAGGGAACATAAAATTAATGATACAGGACATGCCAACTTCTTAGAGAAGGAATTCCTTTATAGAGAAATTATTGGCAATATGATAGACTTGGAGAAATCCAAGACTCTAACATGGTTCTTGTAGATGATGTTGGTTCGACTAAATCGAAGAGATACAACCTATTAGAAGGTATAATAGAGATTCTCGCATCAAAGAGATATCATGGGTTTCCCATCTATGGAAAGAAAGAGGATAACGTCATTCACGATGATGATACCCTCGATTACCGACAAGTTGTGAAGAGTAATGACTCTGCCCTAAGGCATGGTGCTACGTAACCGGTAAAGTATTCCATGTACACCAACAAAGGTTGAACTTTGAAAAATGCACCCAAAGGAATAGTGCTTGTTTAATCAAATTGTCATCAAAGTCCTTTTGAGTGAACTGTATAGCTTTTTAACTTGTAGACCATTCTATATTCGACATCATTAGATTGAACATGTTTCTCAAAAAAGACCACAAATATAAGACTAAATACCAAACATAACACTAACACCATTCTAAACGAGATCCCCTAATCTACCTTACTATTGAAATCTAATGACTAGACAAGTGACTCCTCTACAACCAATTCTACCTAAGCCTAGCGCCTCACATTAACTTTTACCTTCCAGTGACATAGCCACCAACACCACTGCAAGTCATCAACCAAAACCTCTTATGACTAAAGTTGTCATCATAGATTACTTTGGTCAACTCCTGATACATAAACTAAATACACCATATAATGAAATTCTCCAACTATATTTACAACACTGATTTAATTATCCAAAATAACGTCAAGTCTAGGTTGGTAAAATTAAATATCTATATGATCCAAAAGTAAAACTAGTAAAACCTAACCCAACTAAATATAATCAAATTCATCTGGATTTGACCCCAGCTATCATCAATCCATTATCTATAAAAAAATTACGAATCTATATCTATTTGAATAAAAACATTGACATCGACATCGACATCATCATCTAAACATAAATCAACCAAAATCAAATAATATAAATTATGTCAGCAAATATTAGGAAAACCCTCACATTTAATTAGATCACAGAATAACAAGTTTGATACTTCCTTATTCTTTATCTTTAAAGCTTAGGTCATGATTTCAACTTCTTCCTCTTTTTCCCAATATAATTTCTCTCAAATTCTGAATGGTGGAATGAAGGATAAATGTATAAGAAATATGAGTATTTATGATCCATCTGTTCATATGTTTTAAGTAATACCCAACTATGACTGTAATATGTGTTAGAACTTGTATTCATTTGATGCTAACAAAATATATAAGAATTTATAGAAAATTTTGTCAAAACAACCTATAAATAAAGTGCAAAAAGAGATACATGAAATTTTGTCTTTCGCTTAAATGAAAATTAACATTCCCTTCAAAAATTAAATAAGATGTAAAATTGGTACATTTTCTCTTACACACGAACCCCACTCATGGTCATGAAACTGTACATAACTATAAATCCAAATTATGAGCCCGAACCACCTCAACGAGTTATAGTTCTTTTAGCCCAAATTGACCGCGATAATGTTTGTATAGGTCTCTTTCGACTACTAATATGTCTATATAAATATTACTTTAAACTACATAATACGTCATTTTCTCTTTTCCCCAACATAGATTGCTACAACAGTATTTGAGTGAAAGAATCGGTGCCACTCGAATTTCAAAGTCTGAGTGACAGGAAGAAAGTCGCTCAAATTAGCATGTTCGAAGGTGTTATTAGACCAAGAGAACCACCACTTGGACTAGTTCAAGACTTGTGTGAATTATTAGACTTTGATTTCTAGCAAACAATTACAAAGCATCCAATTCGAATTTATAGGTTAAATAGTGCATGCCTAGATGTTTCAAAATTAGACAGTGCTAAATAAAAGTAAAATTATAGAGTGTAGCATTAAAATGATTATAGGAAACCATGGACAAGAGGGGAATGGGTTAAAACTTTAAACACTAAAATGTATAAAGGGATAACTATCAACAATTGACTTGATTTGGAAAAAAATATTCTAGTATTTCTCCAAAATACCATTTCGAAATCCTCTACTTCTCAAATCAACAAATGTGTTTTCTCAAATCCCATACTCCCAACTCTTATTTTTCTCTCCAGCCACGCACCTTTATTCTTTGCCTCTTTAGTCATCACGTCTTTTCCTAACGCCATTCTGCTAGCCCACCTCTTCAATTCGCATCCCTCTTGCTTGCTTCTCCAAACATTAATTCATTTCACGTCCAAAATCTTATGTATTGTTGGACTTAAAAACTAGTTTTGCAATTTTCATTTTCAATGTTTTGTATTTTCAATATGTATGTCAAATGACATGGTAAAAAAGAACTAATTTTAAAATCCAATTCATTCCAACAAAGGAGAGAATGAGAAGAGAGAAGATAGTTTTTATATTTCATGAAAAGATAATTTTAGTTTTTATATTTCATGAAAAGATCATTTTTAGTTTTATATGTTAAACCACTTATAAAATCGATCGTTTTCCACATATTCTCCTCTTTCATGCATTTTAAAGTACATGTTGAAAACGTAAAAAAAAATTGTTTTCAAACCAAAGCTACTTTAATTTGATCGAAATGCAAATAATAAATTTCTATTTTGAATTGGAGAATGCATGAAACAATGATCATTGGATTTATTGTTTTAAACCTTTCACCGTTTATTTTTTCTTCTATGAATTTCGAATTATGTCATAGGATTTTACTTCAAGGAAAGGAAAATATATAATTATGCAAATCTTAAATTAATAATTAATCACTATTTTCACAAAGAAGAATTAATGAATTAATTCTTCCATTAAGAAGAAAAATCATTTCTAAAAATACATTTCTCTCTTTTTCTACCTAAATCTTTTCTTTCTTTGTAATTCTTTTATATAATTGTATAGTTGCTGAATGTTACCCGGCTACTTGGCCCGGCTACAAAGCGACAGTTGCAGAAGTTATAGTCAGCACTAGATAAGATTCTGACCAAGAAGAGACTGGAGATATAAGGGTTTGATGCAATCGATATGGTTCGACATGTATGTGCGGCTAGTAGGTATGGGTTGGTGTGTATCGCTTGGTCAAAGGAGGGAAGACTACGTCGTTCGGTCTAGGTGGCTCGCAGATGCCGCTCGGTCTAGGTAACTCAGGACACGTCGTTCGGTCAAGGTAGTTCGGCGTGCATCGATTGGTTAGTTGAGTCGTGGTCGCTCTGCATGCATTGCTCGGTTGAGGGAGGTTAGCGAAGACAGGTCAGTCAATTGTGTTCCGGTGTTCGTGGTTCGACTAACTCTGGTTCGGCCTAGATAGGTTAACAGATCTCGCTCAACCAAGGAAGGAAAGGAACAATGGGTCAGCCTAAGTGGTTTTGGTCAAGATAATGAAGGAGAGGTGGCCCGGTGCAAGTGGTTCGGCGCGACTGGATCGGACTGAGTGATTCAGCTTCCACCGTTCGATATGCCTGCCTCGGTGCACAGAAGTTGCCTACTATGGGCCGAAGTACCTTATTCTTGGGCCAGCACAGGGAGTTTAGCCTATCTTCATCTATAAATAGAGAGGCAGGGGTACAGATGAGGGACCTTTTTTGGGAGAACTCCAGGGAGACTCTGCCATTTTTTATACTCTCCTCTTTTAATTCAAACTGGTATTTTAGTGATTGGTTTACAGATTGTATCTGTATTCAAGTGATTGAGAAAGTAATAAAGATTTCATTTAAAGTGGACGTAGGCAATTACACCGAACCACTATAAATCCAGTGTTCTCGTTTTTGTTGTTCTTGTGGCATTCAATTACATTATTTCTCTATTTTAATTTACTCTCTTCATTAATCTCTCTACATAACTCTTCTCAAGGGTGTTAGTGACCAATTTTGGTGCTTTCACTGAGAATTGAATTCTCAGCTTGATTGGATCTCATCATCTACTAGTGGATTTCCATATTCGCGACATAGATCCAGTTGTTTACCAGCAAACTTCCGATTCTACTCAGATTTGAAAGAGATCTAAAGGAAGCTATTAGCCATGGGATTGGATTTACTAATGCATGCAAGATCTTGGGATTGGATGTTGAAGTTTGCACTCAAGTTAAATGAAGGCTGGCACTTTTCTGAAGGTAATTCAGCTGATCTCTCATATGGCTGAACCCTCAACAAGGCAATTGTGTATATGCCGACCGCCCCAGAAAAGGCGTATGCCGACCGCTCCAAAACTGATATATATCGATCGCCCCATATACTCCGTATAGCCGATCCATCTTGGCCGAACCGCCCTAGCCGAGCCACACTTGGTCGAGCCACCTTCGCCGAACCGCATTGGCCGAACGGCCTTAGCCGAGCCACCCTTTGGCCGAACAACCTTGGTCGAGCCACCCTTGACTAAACCGCCTTCGCTGAACCGCATTGGCCGAACGGCCTTGGCCGAGCTACCCTTGGCCGAGCCACCCTTGGTCGAACCGCCTTCGCCGAACCGCATTGGCCGAACGGACTTGGCCGAGCCACCCTTGGCTGAATGGCCTTTGCCGAGCCACCCTTGGCCGAACCACCTTGGCCGAGCCACCCTTGGCCGAACGGCCTTTGCCGAGCCACCCTTCGCCAAACTGCCTTGGCCGAACGGCCTTTGCCGAGCCATCCTTGGTCGAACCACCGTGCCTACCCTCCAACACCGAACCACCTTCTATTTTGTGCTTTACAAGCATGCCGACCCAGTGTTACCGATCGCATGTATACAGATCCATCTAGTTACCCAAAAAATTATGGATCGGGTACGACCCCTATTTTTTTTAAAACACTTTTTCGGGTACGACCCAAATTTAAGAAAAAGGCTCTAAAAAATTCTATCCACTTCCCTAACATCCTATGACCGACCAAGGCATAGAGGATCAAGCGGAAGCTTCTGAATGGCAATAAGGGAATGGACAAGCAACCGTTACTCAAACGATACTCCCAACGGTTGGAGAACATGGATGATATGACTATAGGCAAACGCCAAGATGACTCCAAGTGTCATTCTTCACTGACCCAGCACTTTGAATTTAGTGACTCCAAGCAAACCAATGTTTGAATCTAAGCAATTTGTTCCAAATGCTAACAAGGATATCATACTGATCGCGTTTGAGGGGAGTCAACCACCAGATATATTTTGGTAGCTAGTTAGCTGGAGAGCCTCCTACGATCGTGGATCATTTCTGTTACAAAATGAATCAGAACCAAAGTGAGGAGGAGTGGAGCAGGCTAGGAAAAATAACAATGCAGGCCTGTTGGCTAAGGATTCCAATTCCAGTAGATAGAACAAGATCTCAAAGTTCAACCCATATGCTCTTTGAAAGATTCAATCGATAGCCTCTACTTGGAGACTCGCGACTCAGAGTGGTACTACAAACCAACCTCGAGAGAGTCCACCGAAGTCCATAGAAAATCAAGAGAATGTTGTATATTCCAAGATGCACATTGATCCTCACACTGGCGATTACAGACGCCTCCGAGGTGTGATCGAAAAGCTGATCTTGAAAGGAAAGCTTTAACAGTATGTGCAAGTCCTGTAGAATGGCGGGCAGTGAACATCCGATGCCTATTAATAAAGAACTAGGATTATCAATTGGACTGCTGACGGCTGACATCCCTTTGAAGGGAGCTAGGGCCAAAGTTGAATAGCGAGCAAACGATGCTGCTTCACTGATCAATGAGATGTATTCCAATCTTATTTAAATAATTTTTATTTCAATTTCAATTGTTCTATGAACCACAACCAACTTGAAGTAAACTACTTTCAAAACAATGCAGGTGACCAAGTACTCGGAGTTTGCTGCCAACCAATCCATGCAGACCGTGATCGGACCTGTGGAGTTTCATCAAGACGAGCATGATTCGACCGCTCATCATCAACCATATGCCTTTGATTTGAGGCCATGGACTAGAGATGGAAAATCTCGTCACGGTCAGAGCCTTATACAAAGCGTTTATAATTGACCGTCCATTCGTCGACCTCCATATTTGATTTGGTGGCATAAGCAAGGCTTGGAATGAATATGGCCCGATCATCCATTCCTCGTGTCATAAAGTAAAGTTCGATAAAATACATATGCCTCTCCTGAAGCTCAGTGATGCCGGGATCTAACTAGAGCGGACGTGATTTGATCGTCTACACATCAACTCCTACCCGGAACGCAAGAGGTAGTTCGAAAGCCCGACTTGAAGTAGCTGTGATGGACTGCCTACTCGTCAACCATCGCTCCCAATACGTGGACACGACTGCACCTTGGAACATGGGCAACTTAGTTTGTCTACTTAGTGATCCATTATCCTCATTTTCTAGAAAGAGATACGAAGCAAATTGTGTGATACTTGATTATCCAACCCCAGCATGGATATGATCCAATCATCTATCATATACCTCCTTCCTTGACTTAATTGGAAGATCTATAATCACCAAGCGGACGAGAATCGACCGTCCATTTTTCAAGTTTCATTCTAGATGCTGGGGTAGAGTCCCATTCCATGAGCAAACATGGTTCGATTGTTCATTCGACAACATTAGCCTCGATATGGTAAATGAAATACAAATCAAACGGGTGGAAATACGACTGCTCTCAACAAAAATCTCTAAGTCCCTAAAGCGAACTAGAGTACTCTGAGTCCCCAGAGTGCGGACTAGAGTATAAACGACTTGACGAAAATCTCTAAGTCCCTGAAGCAGACTAGAGTACTCTGAGTCCCCAGAGTGCGGACTAGAGTATAAACGACTTAAAAAATATCTATGTCCCCAGAGTGCGGACTAGAGTATAAACGACTTGAGAAAAATCTCTACGTCCCTGAAGTGGACTAGAGTACTCTGAGTCCCCAGAGTGCGGTCTATATTATAAATGACTTGAGAAAAATCTCTAAGTCCCTAAAGTGGACTAGAGTACTCTGAATCCCCAGAGTGCGGACTAGAGTATAAATGACTTAAAAAATCTCTAAGTCCCCAGAGTGCGGACTAGAGTACTCTGAGTCCCCAAAGTGCGGACTAGAGTATAAACGACTTAAAAAAATCTCTAAGTCCCCAGAGTGCGGACTAGAGTACTCTGAGTCCCTAGAGTGCGGACTAGAGTTTAAACGACTTAAAAAATCTCTAAGTCCCCAGAGTGCAGACTAGAGTACTCTAAGTCCCCAGAGTGCGGACTAGAGTATAAACGACTTAAAAAATCTCTAAGTCCCCAGAATGCGGACTAGAGTACTCTAGGTCTCCAGAGCGTGGACTAGAGTATAAACGACTTGAGAAAAATCTCTAAGTCCCTGAAGTGGACCGGAGTACTCTGAGTCCCCAGAGCGCGGACTGGAGTATAAATGACTTGAGAAAAATCTCTAAGTCCCTGAAGCGGACTAGAGTACTCTGAGTCCCCAGAGCGTGGACTAGAGTATAAACGACTTGAGAAAAATCTCTAAGTCCCTGAAGCGGACTAGAGTACTCTGGGTCCCCAAAGCGCGGACTACAGTATAAACGACTTGACAAAAATATCTAAGTCCCTGAAGCACACTAGAGTACTCTGAGTCCCCAGAGCGCGGGCTAGAGTATAAACGACTTGACGAAAATCTCTACGTCCTAAACTGTGGACTAGAACATAAACCGTTCAACAAATCTCTAAGTCCCCGGAGCATGGACCGAAGCATGAACACAAATTGGGCACGAGTCGACCGGGGGAAGAATAACTTTGAGTCACCAGAATGCAGAGTGGCATATAAACATCGATAAATAGATGAGTGGATTTCGACCGTTCTCTATTCCGCAAACTTCGGCCTGAAATCGACAGGAGGAGTATTAACTTGCTAAGGATGGAGTTCAACCATCCGACTAGTGGCCTGGCCAAATCAATGTTGGAAGCAGGAGTACAAATCACTAAAAGCTTAATACGACAGCTCATTATAGCTCTAGCTTGGCGTTCTTTACAACTTAAGGCAACGACTGCAAGGAGGCCTCAACACAGAACCAACCAGAATGGCATCCAAAGCTACGAATGACCGACTATATCATACCTCAGATCGAGGGTAAATATCGATCCGCACCAAGCACATACGAATGTGACCCGAATGTCCCTTGAAAAACTATAACCACCAGAGTGTGGAAAGGAGAGTAAACCACGAAGACTTGGTCATTAATTCTCCAGCACCCTCCTTCGATCGGTCAGGAGGAATATGAAACTGGATGAGCATGACCCGACTGCACTTGAGCCAACTTTACCCCGAGATCTGATTACAGAACATGAACCAAAGTGGACGTAGCTGACCGTCCAGTACCCAACTTATGCCCATAAACTGACGAGGCATCGGAGTAATACCCTTGGAATGAGAAACCACAATACAATCTAGGATAGGCGAGACTTAGCCTCCCATCAACTGACCTGATCCCACGATTCAACGGGAAAGAGAATAAAGCTAAAGTGGGCATGGCTGGCCTTCCTACTTATTGATATATGCCCTAGACTTGGGGTCACAAGCGAGAAACAGGATGAATGTGAACCGACTATTCATCGATCAATTCTATGTCTTTGGAGTTTAGGTGGGGGTATAAACATAGCTAGGACGAGACTCAACCGTCCACGCAGTACATTTATCAACCACAGAATGGGAGCAGAAGCGTGATCATCCAAAGACTGGCTGTGATAGCTCAATATTGAAACTTATATATAGTGTTTACAACTAGTCAAGGCTACAACAGAAAGAATGCCTAGAGATAGAATCATTAAATCGATGCCTAAGCTCGTAGGAAACTGACTATCACTCTAACCCGAAGGATGAGTAAAGGATCATGAATGCATTGAATGGAAAGCGCATTACTCGAATATACAAGCAAATTCAAACTCAAAGAAAAATCTAGCTATGCAGCTTCATGCAACTCGAGGCTGACCCCTACTAGACAGTTTCTTCAACGTGCTTCTAAGCCTGATTTTGGCATTTGCAGATAATTGATCAGAGCATTCAGAGCCCTTCACTATCAGATTTAATAACTCATGACAAGACTCTAGGATTCAACCAGAGCAACCATCAACATTGACCATCCCAAACATATTTCACATTGAATGTTACGCAAAATATTTATATCTAAACTCGAAGAATCCAAGATTGCACCGGCTAAACTGACAATCGACATGACAGTTAGCCATGGCGACCCTTCACGGGTGTTGAAGATCGGATCCTAGCTCAGTGCAATGATGATAAAAGAATTAGTTGGATTTCTCTGAATAAATAATGATATGTTCCCTTAGACTCATTCTGACATGCGTGTGTGATTTCATCGAGTATCGCGAGCCATGCATTAAATATCGACCCGAAGCTACAAAAGCTAGCATCATACAACGACCTGAGACGTTTGAAAGACTACTTAAATAGAATATCGAACTAAGCCAATTCGATATCGCTTATTTCCCTCGAAGAGCTATCCAAAGACGGAAATTAGCATACCTCATATTTGAATTCACTACATCAGACTACTACTCGAAGAGTAGTGGAGAACCAACTAACAGATGGAAAATGTACGTGGATGGAGCATCCAATGATCAGTGTTATGGCACAAGAGTCGTGATAATGACTCCTGAGGAACGATCGATCTGCTACACCCTAAAATTCAATTTCCTTGTAACAAACAACGAAGCTAAGTATAAAGCCTCGACCGCCAGCCTCAAACTTGCTATAGAACTTGAAATGGAAACTTTACATGTCTTTTGTGATTCATGATTAGTAGTATGCAAAGTTAGGGAAGTTAATCTTGCTAGGGGCATTGTCTTACTCCTTATATCGGCCGGGTCTAAGAGCTACTAGTCGACTTCACATATTACATCATTGCACACATCCTCAGCGAACGAAATGAAAAGAGTCAAGTCATTGGCCAAGCTGGCCAAAATGGGTCATGGATGACTCCTATCAAAGTCTATCCACAATGAGGAATTCTTACTGAACGGAGGAATTTAAAACGACAGATCCTCCTCAAAGCTTCATGCCAAATCATCCAAGAAGAAGTCATGTGTAGGGAGAAGTTTATTCATTCCCATGCTTCGGTGTATCACTCATGATGATATCAAATGAGTCTTGAGTGAAGTCTATGAAGAAGAATGTGGCGATTACATCAGGGGGCAAACCCTGACAAAGAAAATACTCTGCTACGGGTTTTAATAGCCGACTATCAATCAAGATGCGGTTGATCATGCTAGACAAAGCGATGAGTGCAAGATGTTTGCAAAAAATTCGAGAGCCCCGCCGATGGAAATTGTTGGATCATAGGTTTTGATTGCTGACATGAAACAACAATTCACGAATCTACGACTACGACAACATCCGGACTCAACGACTCAAAGTATGGTTCATATAGTTATATATTTTTACAAGAGTCATCAAATATGTATATAGAGTCTAGTTTAGTGCTTTGTTAAAATCTTTCCTCAAGAATCATCATTCACATTCAAATAAACTTGCATGCATATTTTAATCGAAAACAAGTTTTCAAAAAATGCATGGAGCAGGGCTCGAACCTGAGTCACTAGTTTAGAAGGCAAGTGCTCTAACCAAATGAGCTATGATGATTTTTGATTATCAATAGAATTCAGTCGACTGAACAAAATCAACCAGTCGACTGAATATCTATAAACAGCCTGTTGAACTTGTGCACATATGTATACACGTTTATATTTTCAAAGTCTGTCGACTGACCAAAAATGACCAGTCGACTGAACCTGTTTAGTTGCACAGATATACTCTGTTTTACATAGTCTTTGAATATTCAGTTGACTGGTTGATTTTTCTCAGTCGACTAAACGATTCTAACAGCTATTTTTTCTGAAGAGACACTTCCATTTGCGAAGAGTTACGATCCAAATTGAAGAGATATGGCTGCATCTTTTGATCAAAACTCTTCGTGAATAGTTGTAGCTGTTTGTCTACTATATAAACACATCAAAATCATTTTCCAAATCACTGAATTCCATTTTGCTTTCTGATCATACTCTCTACTTTCTATCCCTGCATTCTAAAAGCAATCACAATCTTTATATTGCTTGAATCTCTGAACTAATCAATATATTCTTTGATTCTAAGCAATATCTTCCTTTCATATATACAATATATACTTGAGGATTTGATTATAGGAAGGTCGTATACTTAAAGACATATCAGTGTTATTCAGAACACAATTGTCAACTATTTCTTATACCGGTAAAAGTCCTGTTCGGTTGTTCAGGCGGTAAAAGTCCTCTTTCGGCTGTTAGAGGCAGAAAAATCCTATTCGGCTGCTCAGGTGTTGTATACCTATTCCTCCGGGTTAAGTGAGGGGTTATTGAGTTGAAATTCCAGAAGGAAGTCTGGGAATGGACGTAGAACGGGAAGTTCGAACCGGTATAAAAACTCCTGGTGTGCTTATTCTTATTTTCTTTATTATTATTATCTGTTTCTGCATTTAGATTATAATATATTCCATATTACACGATCCTAAGTGATAACTAGCCACGCAGTAGTCACTTTCATTTGGTATCGGAGCCTAGAATTCTATCGATCGTCACAACATCATAGAATAATGGCCAGAAAATGATCCAGTCGAAATACAACAAGGAAAATCCCTGTCAAAGCCACCGGTGAGGACTACAAAATGGTACTTTCTGATTTACAAATTTCAGTAAATGGTAATAAAGAATTAGTTAGTGTATTCGATAAAATATCAAAGCATGATTTTATTATTTTAGAAAAGATGAAATCGATCAAAATTGAAAATGAGAAATTGAAAAATGAGAAATTAGATTTAGAAAATCAACATGGTGTTTTAAAAAATAATTTTGAGGCTCTTAAAGATTTTCTAGATGAACAAAATACTATGTTTGTAAAAGAAAAAGAAATTTTTTCAAAAGAAATTACGGATTTGAAAAGACAAAATGATTTATTACAAACATCTTTAGATAATTCAGAATCTCGAATTTTTCTTCCCGAAAATGAGAACTGTGCGTTAAAAAGAGAGAATTCTAAATTAAACAAGCAAATTGATATTTTGAAAAACAGTAATATTTCTTTTGAAAATAATAATTGTGACTTTAAAGCTAAATTTGATAAACTTAACACTGAAGTCACAAAATTTAATAAAGGTAAAAACGATTTAAACATGATTTTATCCAGTTCTAGACCTTTACATGATAAAAGTGGTTTAGGAAATAATAAAACTAATCGTAGAAATAGCACTAGATACGCTTTCATGTATAGTAAAAATGTTAATGCTAGTACTAAATTTCGAGTAAAGTCTAAATCCAATTTTTATAGAAATTCAAATACTGTTATGACCAATAATGTTTATAATTTCTCTAGAAGTACAAAATCATTGACGGGAAAATTGAATAAAAATTATCTAAGTATTTGGGTTCTTGTTAATTGGAAAAATAGAGAGAAAAACATTGATGATTATTTTTATATGGTAGTTAATAATGAAAATTATATTTTTAAAGGTTCAACCACACCCAAATGGGTATGGTTTCCTAAAAATTAGGAAATTATAAGAACCTTGGGTATCGCATGCTTTAAATGTTACATTTTTTTGATACCTTACATTATAAGTAGTAGTTATTTTGTTTTATATTGTTCTATGTTAACACTTATGTGGAATTTAATTTATGTCATCATATAAATTCTCCTTTTTGTCGATGACAAAGGGGGATAAAGATATTGCTCTAACGCTATTTGCAGGAATAAACGATGCAAGCACAGATTAAGGGGGAGAAAAAATAATTATTTACATAGATTCAAGAGGAGAAATCTATAGCACAATTACAGGAATTTATTCCGGGGGAGAGATAAGTCAACAAAGCTTGTCGAAGATTCGTCCGTAACAAATGGAGTTGTCATCATCAAAAAGGGGGAGAATGTTGGATCATAGGTTTTGATTGCTGACATGAAACAACAATTCACGAATCTACGACTACGACAACATCCGGACTCAACGACTCAAAGTATGGTTCATATAGTTATATATTTTTACAAGAGTCATCAAATATGTGTATAGAGTCTAGTTTAGTGCTTTGTTAAAATCTTTCCTCAAGAATCATTATTCACATTCAAATAAACTTGCATGCATATTTTAATCAAAATCAAGTTTTCAAAAAATGCATGGAGCAGGGCTCAAACCCGGGTCACTAGTTTAGAAGGCAAGTGCTCTAACCAAATGAGCTTTGGTGATTTTTGATTATCAATAGAATTCAGTCGACTGAACAAAATAGACCAGTCGACTGAATATCTATAAATAGCCTGTTGAACTTGTGCACATATGTATACACGTTTATATTTTCAAAGTTAGTCAACTGACCAAAAATGACCAGTCGACTGAACCTGTTCAGTTGCACAGATATACTATGTTTTACATAGTCTTTGAATATTCAGTTGACTGGTCGATTTTGCTCAATCGACTGAATGATTCTAACAGCTATTTTTTCTGAAGAGACACTTCCATTTGCGAAGAGTTACGATCCAAATTGAAGAGATATGGCTGCATCTTTTGATCAAAACTCTTCGTGAATAGTTGTAGTTGTTTGTCTACTATATAAACACATCAAAATCATTTTCCAAATCACCGAATTTCATTTTTCTTTCTGATTGTACTCTCTACTTTCTATCCCTGCATTCTAAAAGCAATCACAATCTTTATATTGCTTGAATCTCTGAACTAATCAATATATTCTTTGATTCTAAGCAATATCTTCCTTTCATATCTTCACACACACAATATATACTTGAGGATTTGATTATAAGAAGGTTGTATACTTAAAGACATATCAGTGTTATTCAGAACACAATTGTCAACTATTTTCTTATACCAGTAAAAGTCCTGTTCGGTTGTTCGGGCGGTAAAAGTCCTCTTTCGGCTGTTAGAGGCAGAAAAATCCTGTTCGGCTACTCAGGTGTTGTATACCTATTCCTCCGGGTTAAGTGAGGGGTTATTGAGTTGAAATTCCAGAAGGAAGTTTGGGACTGGACGTAGAACGGGAAGTTCGAACTAGTATAAAAACTCCTAGTGTGCTTATTCTTATTTGCTTTATTATTATTATCTGTTTCCGCATTTAGATTATAATATATTCCATATTACACGATCCTAAGTGATAACTAGCCACACAGTAGTCACTTTTAGAAATTACTCAAATGACTAGTCCATAATTGTTTGCCACTTGGGGGCATTGACATCATCGTCTCCTTGCTGATCCCAAAGGTGGTGTAAAATACATCATCGTAGCAGTTGATTACTTCACCAAATGGGCAGATGCAGAACTTTTAACCACGACCAACATGAAGAAAATAATCGACTTTGTCGTCCGTAATGTCATTTGTCCTTATGACCTTCCACGATCCATCATAACTGGTTGAAGCTATGAACATAATCATAAAGTCTAGTCTGAAGAGAGGTTTGGAAAAGGCTAGAAGTAAATGGGTGGATGAACTCTCAACAGCATTATGGGCTTATAGAACTACCCATGAGTCCATGGCTGGCCGTACTCCCTTCACCCTTGCTTACGGCTCCGAGGTCGTCATCCATGTAGAACTTGAAATCCACTCTCATCAAGTGGCTGGTTACAACCCTTATTTCACAAAAAATATAAACAAGGAACTGCAATCGAATTGCAATTAAACTAGATGGAATTGGTGACGACTTATGAGCATATAAAACACATCCGAGAGCCAATGGCAAGAACATGTACCTGAACGTGCACGTTTATATTCATAAAATTCGACTTCTTGAAATCAACAGAAATTGGATTTTCACTTAGGGTTGTTAAGAAAAGACTGGATTAGATAGCCGAAGTTTACTAGCCCTAAAGAACGGGACACAGATGGCCACTAATGAACTACAATCCTGAATTTATACTATTGGGAATCGACCAAGCATCATGACGACCAAAGAAAGATACGACACTTTGGGAGGATAAAATTGAAGGATAATGACTATTCGGGAAACATGATGGATTTCTTTCTGGAGAATCTAACTTGCTTCGATTCAAAGCACGCCATGTACGCAACAAGACGTACTTTGGGGGGGCAAATGTTACCCGGCTACTTGGCCCGGCTACAAAGCGACAGTGGTAGAAGGTATAGTCAGCACTAGACAAGATTCTGACCAAAAAGAGACTGGAGATATAAGGGTTTGATGCAATCGATATGGTTCGACATGTATGTGCGGCTCGGTAGGTATGGGTTGGTGTGTATCGCTCGGTCAAAGGAGGGAAGACTACGTCGTTCGGTCTAGGTGGCTCGCAGATGCCGCTCGGTCTAGGTAACTCGGCACACGTCGTTCGGTCAAGGTAGTTCGGCGTGCATCGATCGGTTAGTTGAGTCGTGGTCGCTCGGCATGCATTGCTCGGTCGAGGGAGGTTAGTGAAGACAGGCCAGTCAATTGTGTTTCGGTGTTTGTGGTTCGACTAACTCCGGTTCGGCCTAGATAGGTTAACAGATCTCACTCAGCCAAGGAAGGAAAGGAACAATGGGTCGGCCTAAGTGGTTTTGGTCAAGATAATGAAGGAGAGGTGGCCCGGTGCAAGTGGTTCGGCGCGACTGGATCGGACTGAGTGATTCAGCTTCCACCGTTCGATATGCCTGCCTCGGTGCACAGAAGTTGCCTACTGTAGGCCGAAGTACCTTGTTCTTGGGCCTGCACAGGGAGTGTAGCCTATCTTCGTCTATAAATAGAGAGGCAGGGGTACAGATGAAGGGACCTTTTTTGGGAGAACTCCAGGGAGACTCTGCCATTTTTTATACTCTCCTCTTTTAATTCAAACTGGTATTCCAGTGATTGGTTTACAAATTGTATCTGTATTCAAGTGATTGAGAAAGTAATAAAGATTTCATTTAAAGTGGACGTAGGCAATTACGCCGAACTACTATAAATCTGGTGTTCTCGTTTTTGTTGTTCTTTTGGCATTCAATTACATTATTTCTCTATTTTAATTTACTCTCTTCATTAATCTCTCTACATAACTCTTCTCAAGGGTGTTAGTGACCAATTTTGGTGCTAACACTGAAATTATAATTTATTGATGGTAGGTGTATTAAAGCTCAGAATAATAAACATATAGTAAATTTATTTTAAGATCCAAAATAGACATGGTGCATAAAAAATATACATTTACATTAAATCTGTGTGCTAAAACTTGTCAAAAGAAAAGAATGCACCAACCAAATTTGAAATGAAATAACAATTGTAATCATTATTATTATACAATATAAATACATAACAACATTTAGAAAGTTGTATTAAACAAACATATTGTCCAACCAAAAATTGGATAGACTGTTATGAATACTTCTAATGTAGTGCTAAGGGCACTGTGACATCCCTCATTCTGAGGCATAAAACTAACTAATACGGATGCTATAGTCACCCATAGTTATTAATTCTTGGCGACAAAATGCGGCTATGTTTATCATATCAATAATCAGAAGCACATGAAGAGGGAAAAAATTTACACGGTTTAATAACAAATTTTCACATCTCATTTCGCAATGATATACCATATTCATTACATAATCCCATTCGTTATCCCACGTTCAGAGAAAATATAATTATTACAAAATACTCCAAGAGCGACATATGAAGATGCCCTTTTGGTTCATCGGAGTCAAATATTTGGCAATTATACAACTTTGCCATTACATCCGAGTAGACAAAACCAAAATACATAGCGGAAAATAGATAAAAATCCTAATAGCTAAATTTCCTCATGCACGTCCCCGAAAGCTTATTCGTCTAACAGGATGACTTGAAATCCCTAACTCCCGACCTACTCAAATGAGTACTTGAGAGTTTAAGAGGAAAAATAAAAACTTTGGGTCAGACAACAGTCTGGTGTGAATTATAATCTACCATCTCAAACCAAAGAGATATTTGGTGAGACCACGCCGCTAAGCGAAACGGATTTTTCTCTCAATTGTATCTTATCGAAACATAACAACCATATACTCTGCTCCTGCAACCACAATGGTTAGAATCATAGAAAGTAACATTTATAATAATACAACAATATTGGATTACCCATCCCAATTCATTAGATTATCAATCTTAGTTTCAAATGACCACTCGTCACTATTTAAACTGACTACCCATCTTATTTTAAATCTGACTACCTGTCTTATAATTATGTGGACTACCCATCTCACATATAAGCATATTCATAATTATATGGACTATCCATCTCATATGTAATTATTACTTGGATTATCCATCCCCTACCACATTGACTACCCATCACATGTGGTTTACTTATTTAAAATTATATGGATATCCATCACATATTACTTTTAATATACAATGATGTGGACTATCCATCACACATCCTATTATTTTACTAGGATAACTATGAACCCTTCATTAACCTCATAGAGACTATCCATCTCCAGCATGATGTGGACTATCCATCTCGCATCCTATAGTTTTCTTAGGATAACTATAAACCATCATTTATAATTTAATTCATGTTACCCACATGTTTCAATTTTATTCATGTCACCCACATGTGTCCCCTTATAGTTATAACATTTCAAAGTGACATAACATTTGTATCACCAGTTGATTAATTTCGAACTAATTAAAAACAAACAATGGTATCCCCAAGGTTTAAAGTCGAAGTCGAAATCATACGGCTCGTCGCCTTTAAATAATTTAAGTTTAAATCAATGTCAAAGTTCACCCACATCGGTGTCCCCAATGATAATGTGAAAGTTTACAACTTAAAATAGCATTGATATCCCCAATGACTACATCAAAGTAGAAGCATAAGGCTCTTTGCCTTTAATAAAATAAAATATAACACACGCGTTATTAAATCAACGTCGACCCCTATCCAAGGTCGAAGACAAAAATTTAAATTCTTTTAAGTTCAGAAAAATTCATGTCGAGATTGGTGTTTTCGACCTTCATAAACTATAGGGTATCACCTATTAAATAAAATTTAAACCCTTTATAAGTTATATGGCTAACTGCTGAATTTATAGGGTCATCGACCCTCTTAAGACTTAGGCCTCTTCGCTTCTTTAAAACAATTTCAATTTATATAAAAACAAGCATCTTCGGCATTAAAAAGAAGAAGATCGACGTCGATGCTACACTGCTTCATTACCGACTCCATTCAATATAAAATTCTAAGTATATAAGGTCGCCGATCTTGATGCATAATGACACCAAGACTCTCGGTGTCATTATAAGACTTCATATTTAAACCACTTCGGCTACTATGCCGCTTTTTATATAGAGTCGAAGACATAATAGCGGCGTCACTACCTTGATTTGGAAAACAAACGAAGAGATGCGACATCATTTAAAATAGTGATGAAGACATGTGATGTCGTCATCATCGAAACTAAAGTTTTTACCGTTTAAATGAACCATGAGTATGCCTTGCCGTCCATAATGGTTTGCCATTTTGATCGACGTCGACGAGGTCGAAAACACTCCGTAACTAACTAAGTATATATCATGTGCTTCTTCTCGTCGTCATCGACAATTATAGAGGCGACGCTTATTAGGCGCGACGACATTAAAGTGGCATGGTGTTATCGTAATTCATGCAAAAACTTTTTTATTACTACTAAAAGCATAAACTTTTCACCAAATCTTTGTACTTGTCCAATTTCTATTGGATAAAACAATCATTTTACAATTCCTTTCAGAAATTACTACCGCGCTCATTTTTTAAAGTCCCAAATACACTTCAAATTAATTAATTAATATCCTTAATTTATTATTCTTTTAGATGCTTATCTAGCATAATAATTCCACATTAATTTGAAATCACTTGGGAAATATTTCAAAAATTCACAAAAATTAGAGAATATCCTTCTCTTTACTATATAAAAATTTCGGAGACAAAAGCCATATTTAATTATTTTAAATGATTAAAATCCGAATTTAAGCTATTTCCTCCTTAGGAAATTCATAAATTATTCAATTAAATTTGGAAAATTATGAAATTAAAAACACATCTCCAAAATAATGTTTTATACAACATATCAGAAAATCAAAACATTTGGAGATTAAAATCTTAGGTTTTACCCTTAAAACTCATTTGAACAATTTCATAAAAATCCCTAACCATTATCATATTCAAACAATGATTAAACAGCCATATCTTGGCAAAACACAATTGTTTGGGTATTATCCATAGCTGAATTCAAAAGCAAAAATAGAGATGGTACATTTATCATTCACCTTTACAATTGATATTGGAGTTGGTATTTGATTTAGCTCTTGAATCCCTAAGCTTGGATTTGTGAATCTCCTTGCCCTCCCTAGGTTGATTAATGGTCGACCTCCTTATAATTTTCTTTTGATTTTTTTGTATGAATAAAATGAGAATGAAATGAGGGGAAGAGAGTTTAAAGGGATAAAAGATGGATCTTCAGATTTTGCCTTATATGTTCTCTTCTATGTTAAGCTTAAACAATCCTACTTAATTAAATAAGTATGGCACGATCTTATAAAGTTCTAGACCTCATTCTCCTTAACCATTTACATTATTCTATTTAATCTATCCAATAAAATGTCCCGAATAATGTTTAAAAAAAATAGGGATGTTACAGGCTCCCCTCCTTAAAGAATTTCATCCTCGAAATTTAGTAAGGACTACAAAACAAGCATATCAATCATGCAAACAATGCTAGTATATCCTACCAGCTACTAAGTCTTATATACAATCAAATATAGAATATATCATCATAATAGCTTAGGATAAGTATCCCTAATTCTGTTCTCTGTCTCCCAGTACAGTCTTTCTCATTGTCACTCTATTGGACTTTCCCTAACCTGACTATCTTGTTCCTGAACTTCTTCCCATCTCTCGCTACAACTCGAACTGGTTGTCTTACAAAAGTCAAATCCAGTTCTACTACTAATCTTCCAGTGCAGTCGGAGCAATAGTAGTCTCTGGATCATGCATATACTTTCTAAGATGAGAAACATGAAATATATTATGAACACCTACTAAACTACTCGGTGACTTTACTCGGTACGCGAGTTTTCTGATCCTCTCCAGAATAAGGAACGGTCCAACATATCTCGTTGTCAATTTCCCTAACTTCCCAAACCATACCATACCCTTCATCGGTAATACCTTAATAAAAACATGGTCTCCAACTGAGAACCCAAGATCCTTACGCCTCTTATCTGCATATCTTTTCTGCATAAACCGAGCTTCTCTCATCCTATCCTGGATTAAGTCAATCTTCTCTATGACTTCTCTCATCCTATCCTGGATTTAGATGGTTTTGCTATTTCGCCACTTTCGGCAGCATCTTTCGACAACATACTTCTACCTCCATTTAGGTTGAAACCAATACACATGGTATCAAGGACTTGGTACGTAGTGGATTGGACATAGGAGAAAGGTATAGGGTCGAAACAGGGGTTCTGAAGGGGTCAAGACCTTATTTTGCTTTCAAAATAAAATGTGCTTGCTTTGCTTTCGAAAAGAATGCTTTCGAATAAGATAGCTTTCGACTTGGTTAAATGGTTTCGAAAGAGAATTGTTTAAAGGTTTAAACAAAGGTTTCGAATGTTTTCATCAACAATATTTTGAGCAAATCATATATCATGGAAAAGAGGTTTGAGTAAAGCAAATAGTATATTTTCCTTGTTTAAGTATGATTTAAAGGGATTAAATCATTTTGAAAAGGTTTTCAAGGAAAATTTAAAGGGTAGTTAACCCTAAGTAAAATGACTCGGATATTTTTATACCAGATGGGACTGATGTAGGGTCGCACCCTATATATTAGCTTTATCCCCAAGCTAATTTAGTCCAAAATTCCAGTGTGTAGGGCTTAGTCACAAGTAAGACTTAAATGATGGTTACACATAGGAAGAAATATATGTACAAAGAAGGAGGATATGTTATTGGTGAGTCCTAAAAACCATTAGGATCAGATGACCCTTGGAGAAGTAAGGTAAGGACAAACCATCCAGAAGTATGTCTAATAGGTGTTAGATAATTTGTTTACATTGTCCGGTAGGCCCGAGTCGGAAAAAGTTAGTAGTAAGCCAAACAAAACTACAATATTTTGGACAGATGGTCCATTTATTACCTGTTTTTGAGCATATATGATATTTTCTATTATTGACATAATCACTTTGATTAACTAGTTTGATTGTAGGATTTTGATTTGCAAAAAGATTTGTTTTAAATGAATATTAGTGAGGGGAAACCCGTTCCGCTAAGCGGCGTGGTCTCACTCAATATCAGTAAACCGAGATGTAAGAGTATTATTCACATCAGGCTTTACGTCTGACTCGAAGTTTACGTTTTTCCCCTTAAACTCTTGGGTGCTCAAAATTGATTTGAGTAAATTGAGAGTTTGGGTTTACATGTTTAGTAAGAGGATGAATAAAGCTTCCGAAGACGAGCAGGAGGCTGATGTTAGCTATAATTAGGAGTTCTTTTGTTTTATTCCACTGTGATATATCAAGACATTTTATGTCTATATAGTACTCTGGTCATCCAAGGGGGCATCTTCATATGTCGCTCTTGGCGTATTTATATAATGATTATATTTGATCTGAACTTGGAAAACGATTGGGATTATGTAATTGGATATGAAACATGTTTTGTGAAATGTAATCAGAAAAGTTGTTTTTGAAATCTGTGATTTTGTTTCATATTCATGTGCTTTTGATATTATGGATACCATTAACATTACCGTATTTCATCACCGGAAGTTAATACTATAGATGACTGCAGCATCTATAGCACTTAGCTTTGGGCCTCAAGATAGGAGATGTTACAGACTTCCCATGACCCGCCAAAATCTAGTACACAAGCTCTCAATAAATCTTTAAGTACCTTATTGACTCTCTATGTCTACCATCCATCTTTGGGTGATAAGCGGTACTCATCTTAAATTTGGTGCCTAATACCTCCTATAGACTCTTCTAGAATCACTAGTGAACAATCATATCTCTCACTGAATATACTACTAGAAATTCCGTGCAGCCTAACTATATTCTTCATAAATAACTTAGCTAATACAAACGCCATCCTGGTAGACCTAACAGGAATGAAATGGGCACTCTTGGTCAATCTATCTACCATAACTCATATACATTCATTCCCCTATTCAACCTTGGAAATCCATTAATAAAATCCGTGGATATCGAATCCCATTTCCAAAGTGGTATATCCAAAGGCTGAAGCAATGCACTTGACTTCTGATGTTCAGCTTTCGCTTGTTGGCAATTGGCATGTTGCTTTACCCATAGGCCTACATCCCCCTTTATGCCTTTCCAGAACAAACCTCTCTTCATATCCTTATACGTTTGGGTTCCTCCAGGACAAATCGTAAAATTTGATCGATGGCACTCCCTAAGAACTTCTTTCCTTAGGTCACCAACATTTGGAACACACAATCGTCCTTTCTTCCTTAACCATCCTCTTTGGTCAAGACTAAAATCTTTCAGGTCATCGATCTCATTTCCACTTTCTAGTTTCCTGATTCGTTTAGCTAACACTGGATCATCCCTTTGTTTAGAAGCAACCCTTTTGGTCAATACCGATCGAACTTCCAAACAAGATAATATGAAAGTACTTTGACTAGAATTGGTAGTCGATCTTAACTGCACACTACAAGTAGTCAATGCCTCTAGATCCTTCCATTCTGCCAACATAGCTAACACTACATACTAATGTTTCCTGCTAAGTGCAATTGCAAATTTATTTCCCTTCCCTAGTGTATACTCAATACCAAAATCATAAGCTGCAAAAACTCCAATCGCCTCTGCTGCCTCATATTCAACTCTTCCTGAGAGAATAAATACCTCAAAGACTTATGATCCGTATATAACTCGAATCTTTCTCCTAAAAGGTAGCGTCTTTACACTTTCAATACGACAATCATCGCTGCTTACTCCAAATCATGGGTCGGATATCTAACTTCAAGCGGTATGAGCTGCCGATAAGCGTAGGCAATAAATTTACCCTTCTGCATCAACACGGCTCCTAATCCAGTTCTACACGCATCTGTATACACCACCAAATCTTGATTCCCATCTGGAACTACTAACATGGACGCATTGGTCAATAAAATGCTTTAACTTAAGGAATGCTTCCTCACATTTGTCGGACCAAATGAACTTCACGTCCTTTCGGCTAGTTTGGTCAAAGGCGCTACTATCCGCGTGAAATCCTTGGCAAATCCTAGGTAATAGCCATCTAATCCAAGAAAAATTCTAGTCTCGGTCACCGTCTCAGGTCTCTTCCAACTATTTACAGCCTCGATCTTGACTGGATCGACTGATAACCCTTTCTGTGAAACTACATAACCAAGAAACTTCACTTCCTTCTTCAAGAAATGACACTTCGAAAACTTTGCTTTCAGCTGATGCTTCCTCAGCGTCTGAAGCACTATCTAAGATGAATCTCATGATCTCTTTCATCCTTAGAATATATCAGAATATCATCAATGAATACCAACAAGAAATTATCCAAGTGCTCTTGGAAAATCCGTTTCATCAAATCCACAAAGAAAGCTGGCGTATTAGTTAATCCGAATGGCATCATAAGCCACTCGTATGAACCATATCTCAACTAAAACACCATCAAAGGAAAATTGTCCTCCGCCACTCTTAATTGATGAAACCCTATCGCCAAATCCAACTAGGAAAATATTTTGGCCTCACTCAACTGATTAGATAAATCATCAATTCTAGGAAAAGGATATCGATTATTTATCATCTTTTCATTCAACTTACGATCATCGATGCACAATCTTAACGACCTGTTCGGTTTCATCACAAACACCACGACCGTTCCCCAAGGTGAACTACTTGGTCTAATAAAACTCTTTCCTTCTAAGTCCACTAGCTGTACATTTAACTCCTTCATCTTGGTAAGTGTCATCCTACTAGGTGGTCTACTTACGGGTTCAGCTCCTGGTAAAACATCTGCAAATTCTCTTACAATAAAAACCCAATTCAATTCGTCTTCCACTTCTATGGCACCCAATAAAGCATAAATTTTTGGACTCAAATTCTTAACCAAGTTTACTGTTTGATCACTACTATAAGAGTGTCTCAATGATATTTTTCTATCCTGGAAAAATATCCTAGCATTGTATATGCTCAACCAACCATATTTGAAATAATCCCAAAACCCACGAAATCAAATACATACAAACTACAGGAAAAAGTATAACCTAGAAACTCAAACTCTAGATGGTCACATCTCATCCCTAGAGTTGCATACCCTCCTATTGGATTAGCTATCCTTAAGGAAGTAATAAGGTATGATGGTTCTAAACATAACTTATCTACCAAACATTGAGATATAAATGAATGTGATGCACCGCTATCAAACAATATCCTAACTGGTATGCTATGAATCAAAGCGTACCTTCCATCATAGGCTCTCCTTTCTCAACTGCTGTTGGCTTAGATGATGATAGTTCCAATGCAAAGACCTTTCATTTTCCTGCCTTAGCCGCTTCTGGACATTTTTTCTTATAATGCCCCACCTGGTCGTAATTAAAGCACTTCATATTCTGCTTCCCTACAACCATTTTGCCATCACCAGATTGACACTCGTTAGCATAATGCCCCTTCTTATCACACTTGTAACAAGCTATATTGGCAGCCCCACCTTTATAAGCTCCCTTCTGCTTACATAACTTCCTCTTCTTATTCTGAGAGTTCTGGTTCTCCATCGATTTCTCTTTCCTAAAGGTTGAAAGCATTTGTTCATACCTAACAGCCATCTTCACCACTACATTCGATGGATCTATGAGTTGTGGCATTCTTGCCCTAGCAAACTCCAGTCTCAACCGCCGAATAAACTTCTTGTTCCTCTTGATAACAATGTCAAAAGTGGCATATCCATACATGGACAACTCATTAAATTTAGCAGAGTACTCCAACACTGACATTCCCCCCTACTCCAACTCCATAAACTTCCTGAGCAAGGCTGACTTGGCTACTTCAGACAAAAACCTTTCATCGAATCTCCTTCAAAATTATGCCCAATTCAACTCTTCTTCTAGCACTCCCACGGTTACCCCATTCCACCAGAACAAAGCAGCTTCGAGGCTCCTTGCAACTGTCTCGAAGCCATTCTCCTTTTCTGCTCGTCATTCAAACCCAAATCATCAAAAATCCTTTCACAATGTAGCAGCCAGTTCTCCACTTCTATTGCATCCTCGGTCCTCGGAAAAGGCTTTTCACCCAGACTGGTATAATCTCAACTTAGCTTAGCATAGTTATTACCAACCGGCGTACGGGATTAACTCCTTCCATATTAGCAGCATTTCCACCAACTACTCCTACACCTGCTCTAGCCTGCATCAGATTAGCGAAAAAAATGATACATAATCCCCATATCCACTGGTGGGGCCATAGCACCTACATTGGCATTTGCATTTTGATTATCATTTGCCTGTCGACCCTGGTTCCTCCTGGTGTTGGGCTGAGCATTTCCATTGGTTATGGTGCTCCTCTACCTAGATTCACTCTTCCGTTTCCTACCTCGATATCTTTTTTTTGAAAATGGGTTCCTTTTATTGCTATAACATTTATTACAAATTACAATAAAGCCTAGCAGCCCCAGCAATAATAAGGCTACAAGTCTACGTTAACCCTAAAAAAACACAACCCGCGTTACAAATTCCACCCGAACAAGCCTAATAACATACAAAAATTCACATTGTGCCAACTATAACAGAATATCCATTAGAAATTTACCCATTGTCACATGTTGTTCTCTAATGTACATGTTGTTCTCCAATGTACTCACAAATCCAATGGCATACACCTTCAGCATCACGTGCATCAAAAGTCTCGAGTTCTCTTCGCCATTAAAGCTCATATCCACCTTGTCTCGATCTATGACAAAGACCTGCTCCGCAAACGAACCATCCTCTACTACTTTGTCATACCAACCGATGGTATGAATCCCCAAAGGCAGTGCTTGAAGATGCATGAATTCGCCATTGCAAGAATACATGGACGAAACGAGGAGAATTATAATAAAAAACAACACCATCGCAACTCAGTTCCATAATCCAAAGCATAGGTCATGTGAAACAGTGATGTTGTCTCGTCCATATGAACTTGCATATAGCATAAATCATAAACTATGAATTCCAGATGCTAAAGCAATATTTCAAATTATCAGGCACTAAACAATTAACAGTCTATGTGTACTAGAAGCCAAAACACACGCCCTAAAATATTCATACCGCTGAACCTCTATAGGCAGTAAACAAACGAAACCTAAAATCACCAAAACTGTAACTCTATAATCAGTTAAGGATGCTTACTGAACTCATGTTGATTGGGTTCCCACATCCTTGAAATTATTTCACCTTATCTGCAATTTTCCGAGCTTCATGGTTTCAGACATACACAATTCAATGAAGAAACTGTAATCACATGTACCTCATCAACTCAGTTAAAATAAAAACAAAATCTAAAAGAACCCTTAATCCCCATTATGATGATTAGAACATCGAATCGAGTCGATGATAAAAGACTTACACAGCTCTGAACAAGGTTCAGTTGGCCTTGAATCTCGCCAGGTCTAAGAGCCATGAATCTGTGGCTAAGGATTCTCCATATTCTAACTCACACTCAACCAACACAATTTGACTAAAATTCTCAGATTTCTTGGCTTGAAAAGAAAAGACTGAGTTAATCGAAGAATACAGCCTTCGGATATTAAAACAAATTTTCCAAAAACTATTACGATTGTGTTGAACAAAATTCCAATGCAACTGTACAACTGTCGAAACTTAGATCGAACCTGATGATGAAAGGAACAGGCGGTGTCGAAAAACAGTTTAAGTTGGGCTACTCATCCAGATCTAAACAACCGCCTTCCTATGGCCTAATCTCCACATAATCATTCGATCAGGATATTAAATCGACGGTCGTGTAGTAGAGTATCTGAAATCATTCACGAATCAACATAATAGACTCTGGAAAACAATGTAAACACGCCCATAAGGATATGTCGTTGGATCTCAACTGGGCTGGTAAAAGTTAAAATCCCCAAATTCGGAGGACAAGATCAATCGCAGATACCTAAAATCGAAAATTCATTGTTGAAGATGATCGACCGGTTTTGCTCTGATTCTCATTTGGATAATGTTGAAACTCGAGGCAGATTTGATACGAAGGAAACAGTATCAGGCTTAGAAAGTTGGAAGAGAGATCCCAATGTTGAGAACAGATCGCCTGTTTCTCTCCATCATGGGAGAGAAAACCTGCCTCGATATCTTTGTTTCCCATAAATATACATACGAGCCTTAGTAAGATACAGAAGAATGGTCTAAAAGAGAAGGGAGAATACATACTTATATATATCAAATACAAGTATGTTACTATAACGTTATCCCATAACCTCAATCTTATTCTCTGATTCATTAGGATTATGTTTTCAAAAACTCTTTAGGTTCAGAATTCTTTTAATCATAAACTTATGCTCTGATACCAACTTGTGACAACCCCCATTCTGATGCCCAAAACTAACTGCTATGGATGCTGCAGTCATCCACAGTTGTTAATTCTCGACAACAAAAAGCAACTACGTTAATCATAACAATAATCAGAAGCACATGAATAAGAAAAAAATTCATCACAATTTAATAACAAATTTTCACATCACATTTTGCAAATGATATTTCATATTCATTATATAATCACATTCGTAATCTCACGTTCAGAGAAAATATAATTATTACAAAATACTCCAAGAGCGACATATGAATATGCCCCTTGTTTGATCAGAGCCAAATATTTGACAATTATACAACTTTGTCGTTACATCCAAATAGACAAAACCAAATACATAACAGAAAATAAATAAAGCTCCTAATAGCTAGATTGCCTCCTACATGTCTTTGGAAGCTTATTCGTCTAATTGGATTACCTGAAATCCCTTAATCCTGACCTACTCAAATGAGTACCCAAGAGTTTAAGTGGAAAAACAAAAACTTCGGGTGAAACAATAGTCTTGTATGAATAATAACCTACCATCTCGAACCAAATAGATATCTAATGAGACCACGCCACTAAGCGAAACAGGTTTTCCCCTCACTAATATCTTATCGAAACATAACAATCATATATTGTGCCCCTACAACCACAATGGTTAGAATCATAGAAATAACATTTATAATAATGCAGCAATATTGGATTACCCATCCCAATTCATTAGATTATTCATCTTAATTTCAAATGACTACCCATTACAATTTAAACCGATTACCCGTCTTATTTTAAATCTGACTGCCTGTCTTATAATTATGTGGACTACCCACCTCACATATAAGCATATTCATAATTATGTGGACTACCCATCTCACATGTAATTATTACTTGGATTACCATCCCCTACCACATTGACTACCCATCACACATATTCCTTTTAATATACAATGATGTGGACTATCCATCACACATCCCATAGTTTTCCTAGGATGACTTTGAACCCTTCATACCTCATAGATACTATCCATCTCCAGCATGATATAGACTATACATCTTACATCCCATAGTTTTCCAGGATAACTAGGAACCCATCGTTAACAATTTAATTCATGTTACCCACATATTACAATTTAATTCATGTTACCCACATGTATCCCCTTATAGTTATAACATTTCAAAGTGACATAACATTGGTATCACTAGTTGATTCATGTCGAACTTATTAAAAACAAATAATGGTAACCCCAAGGTCTAAAGTCGAAGTCGAAATCATATGGCTCGCCACTTTAAATAATTTAAGTTTAGATCAATGTCGAAGTTCACCCACATCGATGTCCCCAATGATAGCATCGAAGTCTACAATTTAAAATAGCATTGATATCCCCAATGATTGCATCAAAGTAGAAGCATAAGGCTCTTTGCCTTTAATAAAATAAAATATAACACACGCATGATTATATCAACGTCGACCCTTATCCAAGGTCGAAGAAAAACTTAAATTCTTTTAAGTTCATAAAAATTCATGTCAATATTGGTGTTGCCAACCTTCATAAACTATAGGGTATCACCTATTAAACAAAACTTAAAACCTTTATAAGTTATATGGCTAACTGCCGAATTTATAGGGTCATCGACTCTCTTAAGACTTAGGCCTCTTCGCCTCTTTAAAACAATTTCAAATTATATAAAAACAAGCCTCTTTGGCATTAAAAAGAAGAAGAACGATGCCGATGCTACACTGCTTCGTTGCCGACTCCATTCAATATAAAATTGTAAGTAAATAAGGTCGTCGACCTTGATGCACAATGACACTAAGACACTCAACGTCATTATAAAAATTTCATATTTAAGCCACTTCGGCTAATATACCGCTTTTTATATAGAGTCTAAGACATAATAGCGACGTCATTTATTTGATTTGGATAACAAACGAAGAGATGCGGCATCATTTAAAATAGTGATGAAGACATGCGACATCGTCATTTTTGATACTAAAGCTTTTAACCATTTAAATGAACCACGAGAATGCATAGCCATCCACAATGGTTTATCGTCTTGATTGACGGCGATGAGGTTGAAAATTCTCCATAACTAACTACGTTGTTATCATGTGCTTCTTTTCATCGTCGTTGACACATATGGGGCGATGCTGTATTAGGCACGTCGACATAAAGGTGGCATGACGTTATCATAATTCATGCAAAAACTGTTTTATTACTACTAGAAGCGTAAACTTTTCACCAAATCTTAGTACTTGTACAATTTTTATTAGATAAAACAATCTTTTTACAATTCCGAATTACTATCGCACTCAGATTTTAAAGTCCCAAATACACTTCAAATTAATTAATTAAAATCCTTGATTAATTAATTTTTAAATGCTTATTTAGCATAATAATTCCATAGTAATTCGAAATCAATTAGGAAAAATTCAAAAAATTCACAGAAATTAAATAATATCCTTCTCTTTACTATATAAAAATTTCAAAGCCAAAAACCATATTTAATTATTTTAAATAATTAAAACCTGAATTTAAGCAATTTCCTCCTTAGGAAATTCATAAATTATTCAATTAAATTTGGAAAATTATAAAAATAAAAAATCATCTCCAAAATAATGTTTTATACAACATATCAGAAAATCAAATCATTTGGAGATTAAAATCTTTGGTTTTACCCTTAAAACCCATTTAAACAATTTCATAAAAATCCCAATAACCATTATTCTATTCAAACAATGATTAAGCAACCATATCTTGGTAAAATAAAAATCAATCATTCAGGTATTATCCATAACTGAATTCAAAAGAAAATATAGAGATGAAACAATTATTATTCACCTTTAAAATTGATGTTTGAGCTAAGATTTGATTTAGCTCTTGAATCCCTAAGCTTGGATTTGTGACTCTCCTTGATTTCGCCCTCCCTAGGGTGATCAATGGTCGGCCTTCTTATATTTTTCTTTTGATTATTTTTGTATGAATGAAATGAGAATAAAATGATGGGGAGAGGGTTTAAAGAAATAAAAGATGGATCTTCCTATTTTGCCATCCTCGTATTTTCTCTTTTATGTTAAGCTTAAACAATCTTGCTTAATTAATTAAGTATGGCACGACCTTATTGAGTTTCACATCTCGTTCTCCTTAACACTTTATGTTATTCTATTTAATTTATCCAATTAAATGTCTTGAAGAATATTTAACAAAAATAAGGGTGGTACAGGCACCTATTTTTCTACTTACAAATACCATTGCTAAAAGCTACTATATAATTTACAACCACCCTCTTCCTAATACCATAATATAACTTCAAGAACTGTCACTGTCACCTTGCCAAACTAATCGCCGACGGCTGTGGAGAAATCACAGTCACAGAAATCTGGTCGAAGCTCTCAACATCTTCAACCATCTTAGTATCAAAGTTAGTTCGAAAACCCTTATCTCATTCTCAATTTTGGTCTAGTGCAAACTTAAAAACATCATGCAATCCTTGACACGGCGATTGATGGCCGTATGTTAGAGGGGGGTAGCTAAAAATATATGATGGTGGTTAATGGCCCAGTTAATGTACATATGAGAGTGGTTAATAACCGTGAATTTTTTGTACTCATAGTGGTTAAATACCGTACAAATCTGGTAGGATTTTTTTTGCCGGTGGTTAATAGCTGTCACTCATAATTTACTACGGTGGTTTTTGGCTACGGAATATGTTATTATGCAGTAGTTAAATGCCATAAAAATTTATATAATGCGGTATTTTATTGTCAGTACTTGTTTGAAAATGCTTTTAAATTTGACAAACTTTGCTATTGTGTTTGACTATGTGTTGTAGATAAACAACCAAGGACTGCGTCCTTATGACACAAATGAGCCTAAGGATTTAAAAAAGCAAGGAAAATAGCCATTGTCAAAGAATTGAAAAGGGAGTTTGAAAGAACAAGAAAGCAGTAGTGAAGATGAATCAAGTGATAAAGGCTTAAATGGTGATAGTTCTACAGATGTTGGATCAACTAAGTATGAGTCGAATAGTGACAGTTCGAGCGGTAAGGATGAGTCAAATGACCAAGAACCAGAACTACCTACTAATTTTGCTAATTATAAGTCCTACCACTTCCGAAACTAGTGAATATGTCAAATATTCACTTACCATTAACGAATCTCTCCTTAAAAGTTTTAACATACACATTGCATATGAAATTTGAAATTCATGTATTTTGATAAAACACATATTTAATATTTATAATCTATTGTGTTAAATGGTGTTTTGTTGTTTTATAGAAGAAAGGACCACTAAAATACATTTCACTTTGGAGAAAGCTACAGGAGTGGAGTATAAAGGATATGCCAAGTGCAGTTGTGGAAAAGGTTAAAAATTCAGGTTTGTATAATTTAGTTCGATATAAGTATAAGCTTGTTGATTTTGTAACAACATCAGCTTTCATTTAAAGATGGCATTCGTAAACCAATTCTTTTTATATGTCATTTGGAGAAATGACAATCATTCTACATGATGTTGCCCAAATCTTAAATGTTACCGTAGTTGGCACTTGTCTGTATAAGGAGAAGGATAATCGAAATGCAATTGACTTATTAGTGGAATATCTTGAAGTTGACGAAAGAGAAGCAAGGGAACAAACAAATGGCCCGTATTCGGTGAAGCTTCACTTTTTATTGGATAAATTTAGTGAAAGAGAAAATAAAGAAGATGCAAATGAACATGATTATGAGATTGTTGCTCATGCTTACCCTCTTTATTTTTTGGGTTGCTCTATGTTTTGCGATAATTCTAAGATGAATGTGTCGGTTAACTTCTTTAGATGTTTAGAAAACATTAACCATTTAGGTGAAAAAGCATGGAGAATGGGAGTATTAGCTTCCTTTTATTGTCAACTAGGTTTGGCTTCTAGGCGGGATGTTAGGTAGATGGCAGGATACTTGACGCTATTGACTGTGAGTATATTTCATTACATTATATTTTCTAGTAAATATTATAATACCATATTAACACATATTAATTTAGGCATGGATTTATGATCATTTTCTTATGCTTCCCATGTCATATAGTAGGATTTGTAGATGGCAACCGGTTAAATAATCTGATGATGGCACATCAATCATAATTCGTTTTGAGAACAACTCGACGATTTAGCTACACAAGATGTAAGCCCCCTACCGGTGCATAGAAAGTGGCTTTGGCTACCACGGTATTTGCGATTCAACTCAACCCTAGGAAGAGTCGGTTGATTTATCTCCTAACAGAGAGAGAGCACCATTAGTTGCATCGGATGGAACAATCGATTAGAAAGATTAAGTGTATAATATCTTTAAAATATATTTTACTTAATAATATTTGTTGAGTTTATTTTCAACATCGTATGTATATTGGGACCTTTATCGAGATGTGTGATTTCATTACTCATTGCTTGATATTGCATTTTACAACGGTGTTATATTATGTTTTGACATTGTCGAAACGTACTATTCGCAAAGAGTATTACGACAATTTGGTATTTGTCGGTGAATCCCATGTATTACAGTAGAGCCAAAAAAATATAATAGACGATTAAATACTAATCGATATAAGGTTGCGTACGATAATTGTTTTTGATACGTCTAAAATTAGCAGGATTGTGTATTGTCTTTGAAATCAAGATTATCACTGGTGGTCGAACCTTGGGATTGTGCTGCTAAATACATGTCATTAGTCTTGAATGTATCACATCATATAGTTCAACTTCCGGAGATGAGACAAAGTAATAGTATAAAAGTTGATGCTGTAGAGAAGTTGATAAGATTTTGTTTATAATGTAGTTAATTTTATAACATATGATTGTATTATATAATTTGTTTCATTTGCAGAGATTGGTTGTCGATGCAGCTGTAGAATTTCTTAAGTAATTTTTGAAAGCTCCTCCACCTAAACAAGTGGAAAAGTTATTGGAAGTAGATCGAGTAGCTATGGACATGTTGGAGGAAGCTTGGAGTGATCGGATAAACATGAGAACATAAGAAAAGTTTGAATAATCCTAAAAATTAATTATGATAAACTCAAGTATCTACGTATGAATTTTTTAAGTTTGGTCTTTGTAATATATGAACTTGTGATGTTTAGTCTTTTTGTATTATAATGAACTTGTTATGTTTGGTCTTTGGCATGTAACGAACTTATGATGGATTTGTTGTGCTCGAATGAAGTATTTATGTACAACTTTCTTATCTAATGATTATGATGGGTTACTTAAACTTAGTTTATGTTGGATCTATGTTGGTATCATTGTGTGTGAATGGTTGAATTTCAAATCTAATTGTCGATTTTCTGAAGGTTTACTCGATCAATTATGAATTGCTTGAATTGAAGAATTTACTTCAATTTTTTGACAGTTACCAGGTCGTTCGGCAATGAATGGACATCGTAAAATATAACTTGTAATGGTTAAGTGCTGCCAAACTAATTTTCCTATGGTGGTAAGCGCCGCCTTAAGAAATTTAAGTAAGGAATCCACTGTTTGGTGGTTGATGTGGTCGTGGAACTAACCATGGTGGTTGCTTGCAGATAAGAGAAGCTTACTTCGATGTACTACCACTGATCAAATTGTTCTAATTTACCACTATTCTGCTTTTTTTTGCCGTAGAACTCAGCTAGTGGTTGAGTGCCACAAAAATAAGCACTGTTTGGTGAACTACCACCGAACAGAATGTGTTGATTTCACAAATATCCACTGTTCGGTAGTTCGCCTTGCCGTCTACTTCAAACAATGGTTGTCTGTCGTAGAAAAACCACCGTAATTTCACAAATCCACTGCTCGGTTGTTGTAATGTCGTGGAATCTACCACGGTGGTTAGTTTCCATAGAAGTTTTAATTTAACGGTATTCAACCATCATTCAATTTGTCATTTTATTAATTTTCCACTATATAGCCTTTATTTGTTGTGTATTTTGTATTTATGCAATGGTTAATCATCGACCAATTTGTGTTCTCCACAGTAGTTGACTGTCGATTGCACTGTCTACATAAAGAACTAGGGAACAGCTACATAGATACATTACAATTTCATAAAATAGAGAACAAACATATTGATACATTACAGTTTCATAAAATAGGGAATAAACACATTGATACATTACAAGTCCATAAAAAGGCATTAAATATCATTGATTATTTTCAAAATACAGGGATCCAATACACAAAATAGTATATCTCACTACACAAAATAACATACCCGCTACACAAAATAGTATGCCACGCAAAAAGCATTTTTGACCGCCATCTCTAGAGGTCGAACTTTTACAAACTCAATTTGATGGCCAACAAATAGTTCGCTCCAATGTATAGCCTCGGCACTTGCAAGTCTATGCCAAAAGATAGCTATCAATGGGATAGGCGCGTCGTCTCCAAGTGTCAATTTGATAAAATGGCCATCTTATATAAACGAAAAGGTAATAAATTGATTTACTTTTTCAAGATTTGAACCTTTTCGATGAGGATAAAATGTAAGCGATTATTTATCTGAAATACATACGACTACACGTTTAAATGCATTTTCTATCCAATATCCTATCTCAAACATTACCATCCAATTACTAGACGAACAATTAGAAATATAATAATCCACAACCTCTTTTAGAGTTTCGCAAGTTGAAGCATCAAAATATCGTGCATATAAATCCCAGTATTGATTGATTTCTGCTAAAATATTTTTTCTTGCTTGAACCCAGTCATTATTCAATTCATCCACTTGCTTTGCTACTCAATGAAACCCACAATTATCATCATGTGCTACATCTTGAACGTTAACAATGTATTTTTTCATAAAGTCGAGTACGAAAGCTAACAAATGAAAATCATCATTCACTGATTTTGGTACTTTCGCATCAAACTATACCTTAGGCTTAGGATTCCCATGCCTTGTTGTCAATTTCTTATTAACACTTGATTGAGAAAGTTATTCTTCCTTAATTGGCGCAAATTCATAAGGTGATGGTTCTCGTTTTATAAATCGAGATTGTTTTATTTTTTGTTTGGCAGTTAACTTATTTTTACTATCGAATGGTCTTCCTTTGTGTTGAGTGGTTTTAGAAGTTGTTGATGGTAGGCTATTTATTTTAATTTCACCAACAATATTTCCTTTTCTTCCTCTGTAGAAGAATCAAACAGTTTTTTAAAATATAAAAATTCCAAAGTATTAAGCAATTCCGTTGACTCTTCAACCATTGGAGTATAGTTCTTCGTCCAATATTCGTCCATCATTTCAAGTGGTAACGGACGACCTTTGTTGTAAAACTCAAACATTTCATGGGCACAAGGAAGATAATATACCATTTTATTTACATGATCACAAGCAGTGAATCTATATTAATGGCTTTTATATTTGCCAATTCTTTCATGGTTAAATCCAAAGCATAAAACGAAACCCTCCCCCATAAATGTCTAAACAATGGAATTTGATAACATATTTTTGTTGCTCCTAAACTTCTTTCAAATAATGCTTTAATTTACGTGTGTTGTATGCGCAACATATTATTCATTTTTGACCAAACTACCGTGAATGTCGTCTTTGAGGTACCAATATGCCTTTTTAGTTGAGTATGTGAAGACTTTGCTCTAGTCATTGTTTTATTGCCCCAATGTTTAATCTTCTCCGTCCAAGCTAAACATACATACTCTTTATACGGATTTCTTTCGTTAATTTATACTTTTGGGAAAATCTTTCCAATCTTGTTGAATACCACGCCAACTAATCCAAAATTCTTCTTCCGTTGGTGCATGAACAACATTTTTTCAACTTTACAGAAACGCCTCAAAGAGGTCATTTGTTTCAAATTTTGATTTACAACTTGTTATAACATTATTTCTCATATCCCATAGGCACATCGTTAAATCTACTTTGGGAAAACTTCATTCGGTACATTTATTGAAGCTCATTCTCTCTCTATGATTATCATTTCGGGTAGTTTATCGTTCGCATATAAATGTTTGAGGTTTAACAGGGCCTATTCATAATTTTCTTTCCTTTCATGTGCTAAAAAGGCATGACCAATACAAAATGTTCGGTCCGTAAAGTCATCTCAACCATTTCCAATAAAGGCATGTTGTAACAGTTCATTTCATAGGTGCAATCAAGTAATAAAACGGACGAAAAACAATTACATAAAGTTGTAGATTTAGGATGAGACCACATTAAATCAATCAAATGATCACTTAACGGATCGGCTCTATCGAAATAAACATAATATTTTCCTACAAATAATTTCATTAGTTGTTGTATTGTAGATCTACATTCCATAGTCGAAGTTGCATCTTATATTTCGCATTATAAATTGTTTTCAAATTAGAAGCATTTTTAGGAAATGAATTTGAATAGTAGTCAGTACCTCCCTTGGTTGCACCTGTGCAAGTGCCCATATCAGCTATAAAAAATTCTCCTCGCCTACTAATCTTGTTGCGTATGGATGACCCACTAATGTATGTGAAAGCTCTAAATTATGTGTGTTATTTCTTATTGTAATGTTCCATTTCTCTTCAATGATATATGCATTTTTGATCAAAAACGAACATTTGCACTTTCTAGTAGCACCATCTCAACGACACTTTACATTTTTGACATTTTTCTTCATTTTTAGAGCAGTGACTTCGATATGTGTCACCTCTTTCACAACCTAAATGCAAATTTGGTTTTTTCCAAAACCCAATTAATCCGATTTGATTATTACTACAATGACGTTCAATTTTTTTGTTTGCACTTTACACCAACGAATTATTAAGGCACTACGAGAATCAAAAACATAAAATTACAATAATTAACTAAAAATGTTAAAAATCAATGCAATTCAATTTTTTTCCACCATTCAAAGTATTAAATCAAAAACACTTTCTTCATCCCTTACAAATCTATTTATTACATCAACTTCAACACTTTCACCAATATTTGATTTATTATTCTGAAGATTTGTTTGAACCTTAACCTTTATATCATCAATACTTTCAAGTATATTTTCAATTTGTACCTCGTTATCCATTGCCTACAAAGCTTTTTTATCAAAAAATTGTAAAGAAAATTGTAATATCTGAAAACATGTCATACTTCATACTTACATCAACATTGTCAATAACAAAGTCATCAATTTAGACATCTTCAACCATATTTTTCCTCACAGAATCATTCGTAGAAACCTATAAAATATATTTATTTCATCTTTATTGAAATACAACATAAATAATGATAAAAAAATAAAACAAACCTCATTTGATATTTCACTTCCATTTTCTTTCACACCATCACCGTTCTTGATTGATGTTATTAGGGTTTTCAACAAACTAAGGTTTTGTGATGGGAAAGAGAGAGTACATAAGTAAGGTCGATGATGAAGGATGGAAGCAAGGTCGACGTGAAGGTTGGAAGCGTGGTTGGTGGCGTCGGTGATGAATCGGCATCCGATGGTTAGAGGTGTGGTCGATGGGGGCGATGGAAGCCTGGAGGGTTTTATTTTATTTTTATTTTTCTTTTTCGGTGGTATATTGATGAATGAAGAATTATATAGGTGATGTTATGAAACACATGATTTTCATTGGTTTTTCTTTTTTCCAGAAAGAAGAAAATATGTGTCTTTAGCACCACGCTGTCCGTGTTAAATTCATACGTATTTAAAGTTTACACATTAAACTTGATTTCATATGTATTCAAATAATATTATAAAATACATCATTAAACGTTGTGTAAAATTATTCATCTTTATAAGTGAGGTAGTATAATTACAACGTTTCACAACAAATGTGACATTTTGACAGTCTGTTTTATGATCGGTCCAAAAGGTTGTGCAGATATTCCACCTTTACCAATTGGCACTTAAGATTAGTTAATTAACCGACTCATCAAAAGGAGGTATAATTCATTCTGTCCACCTAAATAGACAACGCCAAAAGTAGCCTTTTATATGTCATGTATATGTATTTTCAAGACCCAAGGGCATGTGTAGAGAATATAGACACTCAAATATGTATTGAATCAATATTTTATATAATTCATTCCTTTAACTCAAATAAGTATTGAATCAAAATTTTATATATGTTCAGGTTCATTTACATGTGACTTTTCCACCTACTGTTTGTTTCTCTCTTTTTGGATATGCTTCGTTCTTATTGCGCATACAATATGCAAACAGGATGTGCTATAACAGCAACCCGTTGTTTTTCCTTTTTAAGAAAAATAAAAATGAATTACTCCATTGGCCTTGTGTTACAAAATAAAATTAGAGTAAATTAAAAATAAACAAACAGCAATTATACGTTGTGACATAAAAAGTGTGTTAAAGTGTGTTAACTACAAGCACGAATTTACAGCATGAAAAACTACCGTCTTCCTTTTTCCTTTTTTTCCACCTTGCATGTAGACTTTATATATTTACAACTTACGAATAACAATCCCGCATATAAGCCTACATTCGTACCACCTATAAAACTAATTGATTGAAAAAGAGAACCTAGGCTACAAACTGAAACTAGATTATAGGACATATACGTAACAAACGTTCCTATCAAAAGATTCATTGGCTTTTCAAATGCATATAAAACACACGTGACAAACCAACAATCACGAACTGTACCCACGCGCCATCTATCTAAAACGATAAATCTATACTTCATTAAGAATTATAACTCGTATTTGGTAATGGCAATGGCACAGAGTGAAACAAAAAATATAATCAAGAAATTTGTTTAAAACGTATGAAATTCAGAGTTCACGATATTCTCACAAGTATACCATTAACCATAATAAAGAATGAATAAGTTTTACATAATACCATCGATATCAGAAGGCATTGACCTAAATACTTTCCAATATTAATACACAACATGACGACCCAAGTCATAGCAAAATCTGACGAGGCATAATGTTACACTATAATAGAAAACCCTTTCCACAGGGTTTTATTCAGCCACATAAACTTGATCAAAAATAAGGATCGCATATCTCACAAATAATCTCTTTTTATAATTTGACCCAAAATGGGAAGGAAAAAAAGAAATAGCTGACTCATCAAAACAAGCATGAAGACGACAACCGCTGCCAAAAATTAATAATACTTGCTGTGGAATCGACCAAAAGCAACTTTTGACAAACTTCACTCTTTAATGACACAAGGGCCTTGGACAAGGTCCAGGAGCAATAAGCTTTAGACACCGACTGTTTACTCACTGGTTTCACTATACAGGAGATCATGAAGATTTTGCTTTTTCAAGCTTCTCTTTCTCAATTTCGACTTTTCTTACTTCGGCATGTTTAGCAATTCCATTGGCTAGAGCTTGATGGTTAAAATCCAATGTTTGCATTAGATTCTGAACTCTTGGTGGATTGGAAGCTTGCACCACTATAGTTTTTTTTTAAAACAAATGTCAGTATAATGTGAGTACAATGTCAGTGGAGCATGCTTGAGAAAGAAGTATATAAAACATAATAAACATTCTAACCTTTGACAGTTTCAACAAAGAATATGAAAGGGTCGACTTCATCGATAGGTGACTGCATCTCTTCGTCGTCACTGTAGTCGTCGTCTGAGTCAAAATCTTCATCTGGTCGGAAAGACTTTGCCTGATGGTAAACATTTTAAAAAAATGGTATTTTCTAAAATGAGTGAATTAGTTGAAAGGACAAAGTTGGGAAAAAAATTTGAACCGATGACACCGTATTAAAAGTTTGGTCTGAAGGAAAAACATTAAACAAAATACTATATTAATATAGCATTATCTGTGTAAACGATAAATTAAATTAGCACTAACTATACAGTAAAAATACTATATTTACAGCATACGTTGTATGCATATAGCATTACTTCACAGCAAATGTTATATACATATAGTATTACTATGTCCTCCAGCCTAAAATTTCTGGCCTGCGCCTTTGGTTCGGAAAAAAAGAAATTTATTCCCTCCAGCCTATTTTCCTGTTTTTAAATTTTAATTGAATAACCTCTTCATTTATTTATTCAGAGTATGCAACAAACCTGTGCAGCCATTTTTTGCAATCGGAGACTAACTGCCTCATCACCCTCCTCATCGTCATCTCCCATTTCTTTGTCATCATCATCATCCTCATCATCCACGTCTGATTGGAAGCCATTCATGTCATCTTCTTCTTCCTCGTATTCCTTTTGAGATTCTGCTATGCAAACATGGTCATGAAATGAACAAAACTTGATTAAGAAAACTTGATTGGTGTAAGTAACTAAACAGCTATATGACAGCACCTGGATTTACGCTTACTATTACCATTTCTAAATAATACCATCAAAATTCACTTTTGTACTCCTTAATACCAAAATCGATGGGCACCCATGTTTTAAGCAGGACGGTGGTGTTCCTACGAAGATTATTTTTGCCGTGTAAGCTTATGTGCTACGGTTGTACAATGCCACAAGATTATTTAAACATGACAATCGATTAATTTTGACAACAATTCATTGTTGATTGGTAGTTTCTGAATGAAAAAACAGCAAACAATGGAATTAACAATAACAAATTTTATACTCAGTTACATTGAATTTTATATGGTATTAATAAGTGCAAGCGGTGGTGCCCTTAGCAACACTCTAAATATTTGACTAAAAGCCTTGAAATTTTTAGGTAATAAAATCTGATACAATTCAAACCAAAGAAATGCAGTAGAACCAAGTGTGAAATCAAATAAGAGATGGAAATTATCAATTTGTTTACCACCTGATTTGCAATATACAGGAGAGGAGGAAGCTCGGGAAGGAGTATTTTAGATGGACCATGCAAGAACAAAAGTAACTTTATCATACATAAGAGTCGGTCCTGAATGATGTAAATGTGACAGATGAATGTAGATTTTTTGCATTAAGGTTCGTTTGCAAACATAAGTTCGCAATCACAATCTCAATCCTACAGTTGCAAGTATGAAGGAATACAGGTGTTAAGGGAGAAATCCAGCTAATTTAAGTCCACAAAAGAGCTTGCAGAAGTTATGAAACAAATGGTATATTAATTACACAACTAAAGACGCAACAAGGAACATCCGAAAGAAAAAAAAGAAGCAAACTTGCATTGGGGACATCATGAATCAATCAATTAAAATATGAATAACAAAGTCAAACAAGATGAGATCACCTTCAACTTGTTCTTTGTAAGCAACAAGAAGCTCAAGTGTGGCATTAAAGACACGTCCAAAAGCTTCACCTGGCAACAGCTCTGCAGGCAGAGCAAGGAGTGATGTTAACCCCAAGCAGCAAACCTTCTTGTCATGCTCCCTATAACGGCAATAGTACAAGATAAATAAGAATAAAGCAGTCGTTCAATGAATTGTAAAGTTCAACTATTACCTTTTGAAATTTGCACGCACACCACTTTTCTTAACTTGCTGCAGCATCTGAAACCACAAATTAAAGAATTCTGTTGCTACACCAAGTTTGTGAAGAATTCCAAGTGTCAACGAAGGATTGTAGTAGAGCGCATTAGCAATCTGAAAATTTGAAATGTGTGCCATGCATATGTTTTAATAGAATATGAACAAAATATATATCTACTAATTGACACATTCAGACTGGAAATACTTTCTACAATAATTGGATCGCTCAATTTTAGCCATAGTTGACCCAACAGATAAGTAGAACGACCGAAAATACAATAGCTTGAATATGATGCCGTATAAGAAATTTCAATTTTAATTAGGTAGTGGGTAGAGGAAGAAAAATGTAAGCACAAATAATGAGCATTCAGAAGGCATGCAAAATATATGAGGATTTGGTCATGGAAGCAAAGCAGGTAAAACAACACAACAAAGTAAATGACGCATCAGGCAAAACGACTGGATTATCGATCGTGGAAAGTATACAAGGACCCACCGTAAAAAAATAAAAAATAAAAATAACCCACCCGCCTAGCAAAAAATATTGACATTACGGTGAACGACCACTAACAGGAAAAATAATCATGGAAACACATAATAACTCATATATCCTGGTCAAGGTCTTCTAAATTAAGATGCAAGAATGTGTACTGTAGCGCACCGCCACTTCATGCACCATTTATTGTATCTAACTTAACCACCTCGAACATATTACCTTCGCTATATTGCCTTAGTCAAAGTATAAACTCCTAATCCTCAAAATCATGGGTTTAATATCAGGGCCATAAATCTACCTAAGATAGATAATACCTCCTCCTTGCTCAACGTACTTTGCTTATAAAGGAACCAAGAGAAGAATTTTTTAGGCCTCAAAATTGCTATAAAAAAATACAAGTTAGATTTATATAGCAATTGTTGTTGAGTCTGGAGGATAAGAATGCACGATTTCATTGTGAATAGTGGATTTGAAAGTTCGTTGGAATGGTGAAAGGAAAATGGTCGAAAATGCAGGAAATGGTGCATGAATATATACCAAACAGTTTATGTGCACAGGATTTGTCTACAGAGGAAGTTTAGTAGACGAAGCTCAGCATCTATGTTTTCTCATCAGAATTAGTTCTGCCAACAAATGCTGGACCCTTCTGTTTTTGTTGATAAATTTTTTTATTTTGGCCGAACACCATGTTGAACGCGTGTGTTGATTTTATTTTTTTGGGTCATTGGTTGAAATTGATGAACATGTGAGCCTAAAGGATGTAGATGTGTTAAGAGTATAAATACAGTATTGTATTTCTTACGAGGGATAAGGAAGAAAGCTAGAGGTAGCCACCATCCGGGATTTGCAGCAAGAGAGATTTCAATATAGGGTTAAGATTTTAAGGTAAACGAAAATTAGTGGTCGAAAGAAACAATTTTTTATTATAATATTTTCGAATAAAGGACAAAATTCGGAGGGATTATTGTTGTGTTTTTTATGTTTCTTTTTAAATCCAAGCTTGTAGTATTTTTTAGAGACTACGACTTTAAAGACACCTAACATGTCTAGTTTTTGTCAGCATGAAAATGGACAACCATAGAAGATGAAATAAATTATTGTTGAAGTGTTCCCCATAAACTGCACACATTTTGCAGAGCATGCTGTATGACAAAGAACGTGGTTTTAAACAGATGGGTGCAAATCATAATTCAAAAATATGAGATTTTAACATGCTAGTAACAAGAAATAACCCTAAACTTGTGTAATTATGCTGCAACATTAATCTTAATGAAAAGTAAATGAAATCCAAATATGACATTACTCTAAAATATATAAATTATGTAAAAATATAGGTATGATTCTAACCACTTGTATCAGGAGACATTTTAGATAACCCTTTTCTGTTCTACGCAGTCGGTCAATGGTTATTCTTAAATATGGCTCAAGCCATTGGTCCACTTGACCTTTGCAATTCTGAAATACTACTTCAATCAACTTCGGTGCAGGTATGATGTCACTGTCTTCCATATTTTTGTCTGCCATAACCTACAGATTGTAAAGGTGTCAATGCTATGTTTATTGAAGAACGACAGCAGAACTATGAGGGCTAATATATTTCTGGAACAAGTGAGATTGGAAAAAGGATATGGTCAACTGGAATAGCTATTGGAATCGAAAACAAACTGGAAATTTTTAAGTTTAATTTCAATAGTGCAAGTGTACAACAAAAATTATTCTTTGGACATGGGAGTTCCATTAATAATATGACCGAACTCGCTTTTTCTCAGCATGATTGTAGATACTTAAATAAGACTATTTTCATTCCATGGTTCTCCGTTCCGGTTCTGGTCATAACCAGAACGGAAACGGACCGGATTCTGGTTCCCGTCCAAATTTTATATCTGCCTCTTTAGACGCTGAAAAAATAGCAGAAAATGCACACAGAAAAAAGCAATAAACATGTAAAAGAACTGAAAACACAACAAATCAAACAAGGTAGCAAAAAAATGGATGGATGACAAAATAGTTTTAATAAATATCACGATAAGTTTGTAAGTTCCAAGAAAATTCGGCATAAAATTAAAAACCAATAATCAAATGAAGTTTATCGAGTATAATATATATTTAATTTTCAAACATAAAAATACACGCTATCTATTAATGTATTTCTGTGGAAAAATACAAAATACAAAAATCGGGAATGGAATTACAACCAAAATATCTGGAATTTACAAATTTGACCGAAATTTTAAATGAAAGACTTGAAGACGGAAACCGGAATTTTGAACCATGGGTCATTCCAACAATTTAATGCAGACTAAGATAACCCCTTAACTGGTAATATAGATAAAGAGACTACTAATACACTCAAAGCTTGTAAACACTTGGACAAAAAAGAATGGGAATTCATCCTTCGATTCTTCCTTTTGAAAAAACATATCTTCCATCATTACCCTCAACAATCCTTAACTCGTTGAGTTTAAAACTCAAAATTTCTAAGATAAAAAATTGTAAACTATAAAAGAAAATTGAAATTTTCCATAGCTAAACAAAATTCAAAATTTTGTTTTAGAATTCGATATTTCTTCAAAATTTATGTTATTGTTTTCAAATTCAAACTTTTCTCAAAAAAAAATCAAATTTTTGAAATGAATATCGAATAACTGAATAATTTTAAAAAACGTTGTGTCTGTAGAGAGAGAGAGAGAGAGAGAGAGTCAAATCTTCAAAATAAAATACATACCTTTAAAGAAACATATTTTTGAGTTACAATTTTTCTACTTCAAAAGAATCTTAAAGTCAGCTTTTTTTTGAACAAGTATAAAATTACAGTTATTGTTTTTTTCAAAAGAATTCGTTTTTTCCGTCAATAATATGGATTTCAAATAAACATTTTTAAACAGGTTGTGTTCAGGTGAAATAAGGGCATTTTGGTCGATTTTTCAATATAAAGATCACAACAGTCAACTACCTTCCCCCTTTATCAAAAATTAATTGCAGGTTCCCTCGCCTAACAAATCAACATATATATATCGATAGTCTCTTAGTAACACCCTTTTTTAGAGCATCTACCATCTTCTTATATCACATGGTTCACACTACTTCACCTGATAAAGATAATGTAGACAAATGAACATGAGAGAGTAATCCACTCACAGTTGAAAGCATATTCCACAAACTCTGTTGGTAATCAGGTTCCTTGCAAGAAAGGAAATGTGCTGTCCCTCTAGATACATAGTTATCCAATGGAACAAGAATATCTGCACAGGAACCGGTGGATCACAAATAGATACAAGGCACTAACTTAAAATCAACATAATTTTACAAATAGATTACACATCTGCATAAAATTTGTTCTTTATATCACTTTTTAATGTGTATCAATACAAGTCCTTGTCGTGTGTGTGTAATATAGATTAAGTTATTGTAAATCATTAAAGAGGATGAAAAAATCCAAATAGCAAAGATGCATTCTGGCCTAAATGTGATCTTTTTTAAGGTCTGATAGGTGAAAAGAATTAGTGCAAGCAGTACAGTAACAGCCTTGGGGAAGAAATTTGACTTTTACTTGCAACAGCTGTAAAGAAAGAAGAAAAAAAAAACTCTGTTGGACTGTATCCTAATCATATTACAAGTAGCTAACAATTAAAAGGCATGCCATAGTCAACATGGAATCTGGCTAGGAATAATATGGTATATATAAAGTTAAAGAGTACAGTGTAGACCACGAATCATTAGAGGCATGTTTAGGGCTCACTTTGCAGGTCATACTGACTGTTCATGCAATACAACTTTGTTGCAATAATACTGGTTTTCCTACATAAAATGAGACCATCTCATGATTCAAAATTTGCAAATTCTGCTCACACGGCGTAATTCATGTCACTCAAAATACCTCCAATCTGAAACGGAATCAAGTTTTGATTCGATGTTGAAATTTGAAAGATGTGATAAAACATGATTGGGTCAATATCAAAATCTATATTTTGATGATAAAATGAGTAAAATATTGTTACACAAATAATTTCCAACAACAATTCAACAATAAAATTCAAAAGAACATTTGTCTAGAATTAGAAAAAAAGTCAAAATAAATTTCTTCAAAAAAAATATGATTTTCAAATTAGAAAAATTATTTGAATATAAATATAAAGAGGAGAGTTGAATTCAATATTATCAAAAAGCTTCATGTTTAAATACTATAGAAAAATGAGAAGAGCAGAGAAAATCTAAAATAAAATATTTGTAACATATCACAACATAATGAATGGATTCTACTTTCTAATATGTTATGCCATACAGAACAGAGATATGTGTATGGTTGTGATAATATGTAATTTGTTTTGTATGGTTTATATCAGAAGACTAATCTTTTCCAACTTCAATTTTGACTGATAAAGCTTTGCACAATCAAGCTATAATAAGAAAATAAATGTTAATCAATCTGTCAAAACCTACTCTCAAAGAAATCGATTGCCCAATCGGCCAGTGCTTCCATCATCAAAGGCCACAGACTCCACATCTCCAATGAAATTGTAGGGGAATAAAATGTCATGTAAGAGACAATTTCCAAAACCTCCTCATAGACATCTGCGTAAAGCAGGAAACAAGATTATCTGCCTTATAAATGAATGATGGTTAAATGATCATGATTCACATTACATATATTAGAACTATAATGCAAGATGACAGGGAAAATAGTTATCAGGAATCAGAAGAAAATTATGAATACACTGCTGACAACTATTATGTTTCATACAAACTGGATAAAGCCGAATCAAGGCACTCACCGATGACTGAGGTAAGAGTAGGTCAGTAAAAATTGGTCATAAAGAAATGTAAATCACTGGAACAAAACACATTACAGAAGAACAGCTATATAAACATAGAACTTCACCCCAAAGAGTAACAAGGTTCAACGAGAAGGGCATATTGACATTTGTTTACAAAATGGTACCTGATTTAAACATTCCTTAACAATTATGTTTCAAGCTAAAAGACATTTTAATTAGGGAGTATAAAATTTGGTCAAATTGTCTGATGAACCAAAAAACAAAAGCATTGTCCATTTCAAAGCAGTATGTTCGAAATATGATGCAGGTGTGCTAGGATATTTCAATTGGCAAACTATGTATCAGTTTATGCGCGGACTTTACTTGATCTTCCAAATACTTTACATATAATTTCACATGCTATCTAATACTAAAATATCACAATGACAGTAGGGCTGTCAATGAGTACCCAAAAATCCGAAATTCATCCCTATCTGTATCTAAAATATGAAAAATTATCCGATATCCGAAAAACGGATACGGACCGATAATTATCCGTCCGGTTTTAGCAAGATTATAGTTTTTTTTAATGTATTGTAGTACATAAAATGATTGTCGTTTACTATTTTATCCAAGTAAAAAAAACTAATATGTATATACAAATCAATTTTTACTGCTTAAAAATATTTTTCTTAGTGTATTTATTATTATTTTTATATTTAGTACAAAAACAGATTTATAAAGAATCAAAATCTTATATTTATTTGTTTAGATTTATTGGTTGTGAACTGATCGAAGAATATCCGATAAATATCTGATATCCATTCGCATCCGTGGATATGGAATATCCGAAAATGATTTCGGATACGGATACGGATATGGCACTATCCGTATCCGAAGTATCCGTTTACAAGCTTAATGACAGGTGATCAAATTAGTGAAATGTTCGGAACAGTATATTTCTTTTAGCTATCAATTACATTAAGTTCCCAAATAACTCAACATAAAAGCTACTGTCAGCCATTTTAAAAGGCCCATATTTCTTTAAATGCATAGGGTTGATTGTAAGACCGAACTCATTCATGATCCAATTATTTTTTCACTCAACAACTATGGTAACAGAAGTGACTGTAAAAACAGTTATTTGTATTCATATTTTGAGCTTAAAACAAGATTTAGTGCACAAGGAACCGTCGTGATGCCTCATTTATTCTCCAAATCAAAAGCACAATTATATGATTATGATGTGCGATTTTATTGTTTTTTAAAGCTTTTGATGTTTATAGTTTGGAGTATAATGCTAGATTATGATTCGCTGTTTTTACAAATTTTTGATTTCTTAGTGTTAAGTTTCATTCACAAATGTATGATTACAACAAGATAAAGAATCAAAAATTGTGTATATATGCTACATAAACTTAATTGTTATTTTCAAAAAGATCTAGAAAGCTAAGTGATGCTAAATTCTCTAAGTTAAAGGAGATGTTTTCTTAATGGAATTAACATTATAAGTCATATAGTCCAGATATAGATCGAACGTGTATTTGAATTGTGAATCACAGATTCAAATGATTCATATTTTTAACATGTACATCTATACCTACAGCTTAATTCTCCAATTTTATTCTTATTTTGTTTTGGGAATAATAAAATTAAAATTCAGATTCAAATAAGTGCTTTTATATATTTTTTGTTTCAATACGGATTGGATGGTATTTCTCAATTGCAAATTTAACTAGTTTTGAGTCAGAATCTGAGTACAGTATCGGTACTGGAGATGTTTTACTTGATAAATCAAGAAATTTTAATAATTTTGTAAACATTTACAAAAGGCTGAAGTTTATCAGCTCTACATGCACTTAATCAAAAATAACATGGGTCAATAGCCAATCCTAGTAAGAATATGTAGTCAATAGTGTATATAATGGACTATACCTTGACCATCAGTTGTTAACATCTTTCTCATTATTGGTAGAAGCGTAGGTTCAATTTGAACATAAAGATGGGGAAGCCTGTTAACGGATTCGAGTATTGTGCTTATTGCTCGGAGACAACCAACAGCAGCTAAGGCGCCAGGATCATCATCGTCATCGTTTGCCTCTGCTGTATTCAAGCACCTCCAAAATGCAGCAGCCTATAAAAGTAAATAAATTGAGTATATTAGCAAGGCATGATGATAAAATGTTTGTATCACATGATATTTGCTTGTAAATAATTAAGAATACCAAATTTTGGCATAACCCAAGAGCATATGGTGCCATTTCTTCCCCGAATTTGTCCACAATTGTCTCAAGCGTGAAAACAAGATCTTCATTCTCAATTTCGTTCATAAGTTTAAAAAACTCTGCAGACAACGTTGGAATGTGTGAGAAATCAGATTCAAGAGCCGAAACTAATAAAAATGGGCTTACCATCAAGTAATTGTGGAATGATTGGACGAATTTCATTCAGATCTGCAAGAGAAATTCAAATAAAAAATTATAGTATATTATTAGAAAATTATTTTATCACATTGGTCAAAACAAAAGGAAAATACACACCTTTACAAGCTTCAACAAAAGATCGCAATGCAAAAACTGAATCAACTCGTACAGGAAGATCAGGATCGCGCATCCCAGCAACCACAAATTGCAATGCTCTTCGGAAATTGTTTTGGTCAGCAAATTTTATGTATGCATACTGGCCTGCAACCCATGCCGCCTATATACAGTGACAACAATAATTTAGTTTAACAGAAAACAAAGATATTCGGTTGATTAATTTACACACCTTTGCCCTAAGATGACCAACAGGGCTTGTGAATTCAGGATAAACATGTTGCACTAACATACGTTCAAGCTCGGATTTATAAGGCTCGGCTTGCTTCAACTTATCACACAATGTTCCAATAGCAAGAAGAGCACCATCTTTTTGACGGAATGGTTTTTGCTCAACAGGTAATGCATCATACCTACAAAAGGAAAGTAATTATATATGTATATAAAATATCCATGTGATAACAAAATTATTCCATCAAAAAGAGCCTTCGGATTTTTATGATTTTTTTAAAAATGCAGTTTTTTCAGTAAGTATAGCCTTTTTTGGATTATTTATAGCATCCATTTTATATGGATCTGTTTATTCGTTCAGTTTCAGATTCCATACCTCGTAAAAATTTCAACAATGAACTCGAGAAACTTATGGAGATTATCTTTTCCACGTTTCCTCACTAACTCACTAATGAAGTCCATTGCTGCAGTACGAGGACTGTATAAATCTTCAATAATATCTGCATTTAAAAAAGAAAACACCTAAGGAACAACATCACAATCATATTATGGCAAACTTTGTCCATAATAAAACTACTGTGCAGCTTCAACCCTCACCATAGCCCTTTCTGACATATTCATGAGGATCTTCCTCCCATAATTTCTGATCATTGTCATTGAAGCACATAAGTGGAAAGATTATTTCAAATAGGATGGTATTAAGCTGTGTTTGCATCATCTGATAGACAGAATTTCTTGAAATGCTGTTTTAAGAGAAAAGAAACGTATTGATTTGGATACAATAGAAAAATATTGTAGACACGTCATAATTTAGAAACAAACACGATTTTAGGACACGTCGTGATAATATCATAAAAAAAGTTTACAGATCATCAGATATGAAACTTTGGGTCATTCCCTTAGCAAAAAGTGTCAATATCTTTAATAATAGTTGTAATACCTTTGGTGTCACACTTTTTTGTTATCAACGTGAACTACCAAAAAAGCCCTCTACAAATATTAATATTACTTAAAAATAGGTTCTAACAGTTAATTTTTTTTACCAATTCAAAACGCACTTATCTTAATATCACTTAAAAATAGGATCTTACGAATATACTTTTTTCAAAGTCGTTTTTTACTAATTATTAACAGAAATAAAAATTAAACCAATAAAAAATTAAATTCATTCTTTAGTAATTAATAATAGAAATAAAAATGCAAACCAACAAAAAATTAGATGGTACAATTTAGAAAGAAAAATTAAAACTAACTGCATATCATTTCAACGGAAAAATATGATTAAATATTTGTGCAAATTTTATTTTTTTCGAACGAGTTAAACATATACAATTTATAAAAAAACAATTCACGCACGAAGTGCGATCCATCATTACGCACGAAGCACGTGCCATAACGCTCGTGTTCAATTATTCATGTTTTATCAATTCAGCAAAAAAAAGAGCTAAATAGCCGGACAACAAACACGATAATTCCAATAACAATAGACAAACCTGCTAGTTAGATACTGAAGAATGAGATTTATAACCCTGTCAGGTAAGTATCCACCTGTGCGAATTATATTAAGCAACTGCAGGTGGCATTCCAAGATTTTTCCAGCATATGTTTTCTGAAACATTTGAGCAAACTGTTTACTCTCGGCTTTTTGAAGTTTCATGTCCCCAAACCTGAAAAGAAGATATAGAGTACAGCATTTGCTTGGAAAATTGACAAAGAATGCAGTTGAAACTAACTGGGTGAGCATTCACCGTGTATATAAACGGTTCAAGATGTGAATTGTCCATTTTTTCACTTTCCACCAACCCCATGATTTCCTTAGTTCAGGATCTGTTGGCTGACTTTCTAAAGGTACCGGTCTTTCCAATACATTCAAAAAAAGCACCATCCAAGCATTAAACATATTGAGATCAAATAGATGTCTGGGAAGCTCCAGCTGGGAAAAAGAAAACCAGATTAAACATGAAAATATATTACAAAATCAAATTGAATTGTAAACCTAATCTACTTACATAAATAGACGACCAGAATATTTTACATATCAACTTGATAAGATCCGCAATTTCAATTGATGGGTTGACTACTTGAACCAATTTGTTAAATAGGTTCAGCAGATGTGGAAATGTCTCATCCACTATGAGAGAAACTGGTTCTCGTTCTTCATCTTGCTTAAACCTGTCAACAAGATGATAGCTGGATTAGGTTATGATACATTTGTCAACCACAGCTGTCAAATTACTCATTTCAGTTTCGATTCTTAACCTCTATTGAAAAAATACTTTTAGGTCACCGCCTAGGCACTAGGCAAAGCTTGCCGCCTAACCATCCACCTAGGCACATCTAGAAGAGGTTTACCGCATCATATAATCATCTAAATAAGTGCCTAGGCTCTACTTATGCACTAGTTGAGACTTTATGTCATGTATAAGCATCTCCATGCTAGGTTCAAGCGGTCGTGCCGCCTCGGTTTTTCCCAAGCTCATCCAAACTATAGTTACCAAAAAAATTAATGTTTTACGATCTAAATATCATTTCAAACCAGATCTCTTATGATTTGATTTACTTCCGATTAAAACTCAGTTCAAAACACGGTTGCAAAAAATCATTCAATCCACACAAACATAAATAGTGTCTTTATCTAGATTCACAATTTTAATTCCAATGTTTTCTAAGCAAAATTAAAATGGAACAAAAGAGAGGAAATTGAGTTGTAGGCTTACATGTAGAAGTTCGAACGCAAAACTCAATTTCAAAGTGTATACAAATCTTAAAATATGGATCTTTTGAAAGTACGATTTACAATTCAAAAATCTTTTCGACTTAAAGTTTGAATTTTACGATTTCTGTTTTGAATCTCATTTTGAAAACCTTAATCGAAACCCCTAAATTTCCATTTTGAATCAATAGATGCTATTAAAATACTAAAATTTATCTAAAAATACATGAATTTTATAAAAAAACACTCAACTCCGATTAACCTTTGACTAATCTCCGCATAAATGACTAATCTCTATTCCATGCTTGCCGCCTAATATCCACTTATCGATTTTTACAACCTTGTTCTTAACAAACATCTAGGATCTTATAACAGTGACATATTGAGTTTAAGAAGTAGATATATCATAATTCAAGTACTATAATTTGACATCTGCTCAAATGTAGTTGTGTATGCATAACATAGTTCACTTGCTCAATACGGATTTTTGTATCAGAGGCAGAGGAAGTTATGAAAATTCATGTTTGTGTGATCTGTGAATGACACAATTGACTTCCATTAGATTGTAAAAAAAAATCAATCTTGGCATTCAAGATTTCGATGTAAAAGTTGCGTTGGGTATTTTTTTTTTTACATACAACTGTATTGAGTTTTCAAGAGAAATCAAAGGTATGTCTTGGTCTATTGCAATGCAAAATTATTGCATAGGTACGAATAACCAAAATATTTTTTCTATCCTTTTGAGTTGGGGTTTGTCATAACATTTCCTATATGGGGTTAGAACAGGAAAAATTATCCAAACGATTAAGGTTCATCTTGCACAACTATTGTTTCTCATATTTTATATTGAAATTCGCTTGTCTAAAATATGCGTTTTCCATGATTTTGTTCGGAAAGCTCAAATGTTTTGTAAAAAGTGTGACATGAAACAAAAGAGAACGTTAGTGTTTGGTTTCATGGCTAGATGCAAATTGTAGATTTTTCATAGTTGTCAAACACAATTGTAAAAAACTTGTAAAGTCTTGTCACACAGCACGGCTGACGGCGCAAGCTTAATGTAAGCATTTTTGAAATTATATGCGTTTATTAGGAGAAAAATTGATTATACGTCACAAATCAATGAAAGACTAGTACAATTTATGTTGTATTATTTTGATATTTACTTTGTATTGCATTGTTTGTTTTATATACTCATTATAGCTATATTTGGTATATTTTAATTATATTAAACTACATAACTCTACTTAATCATATATCAATTATCCCAAAAACCATACAAGTTACTCAAATGTCAAAACAATTCATTTGTACTTATATCTTATACAAATTTTCACAAACAAAATGCTAATTAGCTTGAAAATATATATTTCAATTAGTTCATTCCTACTATCGTAAGATCACGGTACAAGAAATGGCAATAAATTTTTTTCAGGCTTGTTGGTAGCTATTTTTGATTTTTAAAGTGATATATTTCTACGGGTGCTTTCCTTTAATAAATTAACATTCTTCCCTCGAAAAAAGTACTACATGCAAATTTGAAGTGTATAGAATTCAATAAATAATCTTATGCACCACCATTTGGATCAGCCGATGCATCTTCTCATGTTGCATCATTTGATACGCCTTCACATGTGCTATGCACCATGAGAACAAAAAAACATAATTATTGAACTACATCATACATTATGGCACGTTGATCATGACGGTAGTCAAAGATGACAACTCTTTGTAACATCTATATAGCATTTGAAAATTTGTTTTTAGTTATGTACGATTAGTATGTAGACGGATGAACTTCTACTCTTGTATATATATAAGTGAAAATTGAATACTCAAACTAAAAAATATGAATTATCATTCAATGATGTATATGTAAAAACATTGATGTAACCAAGGTTTTAAATCTCGAATTTCGGTCACGTTTCCTCTCGAAGATTTCAGTGACCTAATCTTGTATCGGATGAGATCTCGAACGAGATAAATGTATATCGGGCGTTCATCTCGGACCCTAAAGTACTTCTCGGAACGTTCTCGGACTATTTGATATTTTCATATTGGTTTACATTTAAAAATGCAACTAAAGTTATAAATACCAATTATAAAAATAATTTAACTTATTTGATTTTCAATCACGGACTATTTTATATTTTCAATATTGGTTTACATTTAAGCAAGCAAACGCACTTCTTTAAACCAAAATATATAAAGCTGAAATGCTGAATTCGTTACTCAATTTCTTGTAATAGAGTATATAAATTAGTAAACTATTTTAAACAGACTAACATCACTAATCATTCTTTTAAACAAGATGTATATTTCAGTAAATTCAGCAAATATACAATATACAGGAAATTATTGTCAAGGACAAAATTTCTCAGTGTTTTAGCATCAAGGACAAACCTTCAACATTTTAGCCTGAAGAACAACTTTTTTAGGTATCAGTTTTTAGGTATCAGTTTCTAGTTATCGATGGCAGTTTTTAGATATCAGTTTTTAGTTCGGTAGCAGTTTTGGAAGAATGTTTGTCCTTGTGGTTAAAACATTGAGGTCGTGTCTTTGAGGCTAAAAATATACAAATTTTTGTCCTTTAAATTAATTCCCCCTAAAATATATATTGGCTGACAAACTATATTGAACAAGAATGAAAAATAACCTAATAGTAGGACCTTTCAACATCTCTTCAAAAGAATGATTTGAATTAGCAAGAGGCGTTGGCATTTGAAGTTAATTGTGAAGGAAAAAATTCACAGTAAAAAACATAGAATAAGTAGAAACACCAAGGTCAGCACACAAAAATGGATTAAGTACAAAATTTTGAATTTTGCTATGAAATTGTAAGTTAACTGTAGTAAATTTATTTCAAAAAATGATATAACGAAAAGGAATTAAAAATATAGAAATTTGAACGAAAGAGGAACTACAAAAGGAAATAGTACAATATAGTTAGGGTTCAGAGAGTTTTTGCTAAAAAAAAGAACATAAAATAAAAGCTTACCGGATTTGAGAATGAAGAACCGTGTTTCATAAAGAATAAGAAAGAAAACCCATGGAGATGTATACGCGACTTGAGAGTGAATAAAATGAATAGTTGAAAATGAAATTAACGGTCCAACTTGTTTATTGAAATAAAGCATGAATTTTGGGCCTAGCCAACAAGATATATACTATGGGCCTAGCCCATTAAAAAGCTAAAATTCAAAAACACATCATTTTGATTGAGATCTCGTAAATCGATCTCGGTTGAGATATCGGTCAAGATTCGGTTGCAGCGATATGTATCCGATTTTACTTGTTTTGAATCGCTTGACCTTAAAAACGAGATCTCGACCGAGAATTAAAACCTTGAATGTAACGCATTTTAAAAAAAATAACATGACCAATGGAATTAACCATATTTAACTTAAGTATGTGTATATCATTTTTTTTAAATGGTTAAATTTCATAGTTGAAGCAACTCGAGTGAAATATTTCCCTCCCTCTAGTCATTATTCTAAACAGATGAATTTCACTGACATGTTCTTATTCGAACACAAGTAATATTTATAAGAGTGATCATGTGACTATTTCAACAATGCGAACTATTTCTTTTAACGACATACACTACTCTTAAACCATTTGAAGATGAATTCATTTCTCAACATATCAAGAACACAAGTTATTAGTGGGTGTTGTCCTACTCAACTTGTTTTGGATTTCATTCATCAATGTGTTTGTCACGAATACATGCATGCCAATAATCACAAAGTATAATTTGTGCCTATTTTGTACCAAGAATATTACAGTTATCCTCTTTAAATAACTTAATTTTCATTAAGGCATATGTGTTCTTTTTAATTAAAGAATGTGTACGTGTTAAAAATTCACAATAACGTTGTTTGAAAGTGAAGTAAAATAAATAAATCATCTTCCCTAAACCCACCTTAAAACACAACCCTTTACCCTTTTGTTCACTCAGCATAACAAAATTTGCGCTCGGATTATTTAGAAAACTAACATAAGGAAATTAATACATAAGGGATTCAAACCTTAAATGTTAAAGTTGATTGGAAGAGTATAGTGAATCACTTCTACACCTATCGATTCATGGATTTGATTTGAGTTTTAGTTAACCAATTCAACGAAAATAAACTGAAATCAAGATTTAATGATAGAATTAAGAAGAAAGTTTTAACTGATGCTTCACCAATTTGATTGTAATTTTGAGTATCTTAGGCTCATGAAGTATAGAGACAGGGAAATCAATACTATAATGAGGTGGGTATAGGAAGAAAGTATAATACATCGAGTGGGTGAGGGGTGTAGTGGAATTCCTAGAGAGTATAACTGAGCATAGATAGTTGCATTTTTCTATGAATTATTTAAAGAAAATAAACTAGGCGAATTTTCAAGGCAGCTAGAAATTTATTAAGCAATTAATGAATCCATGCAAATTGAAAAATGTAATTAGTGACCTTAACAATTGGATGTCATCAATCTAGCTGACAAAATTAAACCACTAAATTGCATGATCAACAGATGGGATCCAAAATATTAGATACACATTTCAAAATAACTTATTTAATTATATCAAATTTACAAAAAAAAGTGTGTTGATCACAAATATTGTAAATCTTTTTTGTTTTGTTTTGAATTTTATATTCTTTATTCAAATTTAGTCTAATGTATTTTTAATTCAACTACAAAAAATTGTCTAACGACCATTGTTGGTAAATATGACCAAATGAATTAACAAGTCAACTGTATTTTCATTTATATGTCAATGAATTGTGAATTATAAATTATCGATTGAATAGTAAATGACACAACATTGAAAATGTGTGCAATTTCTATAAAAGCATCACTGATCCAACCACAGTGTAATGACGTTAAAAAACTACATCGCGATAATTTATTTAAGTGGCAAAAAAATTAGCCTACATGGCAAATAAAAAATTACTCCAAAGAAAATCCATTAAGACAATAGGTCTTGCACGTGAAGCAAAACGATTTATGTTGGTTTAATAGGAAAAGCGGTTTGTAAATGATCCCACTAAAAATGGTAGTAAAAATGAAAAGAGCGTGGATGCAAGAGTGAGAAATTTTAAAAGAAATCCCTTTTAACGTCAAATGGAACTTGTTCAATCAAAATTGTTATTTGCAATAATAGATGAACTTTCAAGCTTACACATACGAAATTATAAATTGGTAAAAAAAAATTGTTTCTTGAATTTATCAATTCAACACCTCAATTTTACTTATCATGCTTTATTTCTATGAGGCTAGCTTTCTAATTGTTCAATTATTTCTTGCATTGTTGTAAAAAATTCTAAGCTCGTATAGTTTGAATTTCATTTCAAACTTAACATTTCTCACTACGAATTGATTCTCAAATTACAATTAAAAATGAATGAAAAACAACGATGGAGAAAAAAATATTTAATGTATCAAGATATTATTGCTTTCAATAAAAGATGAAGGCCAAAGGAAGAAAAATTAATTTTAGGATCTTCGTAAAGAAGAAATATTAATTTTAGGTTTAGATGTAAAAACTCAAGCATCAAAATCAATTTTAAATGTACAAGTTATTATTATAAAAATCGAATCAATGTTTTTATATACTCAAATACAATCTAATAATCTATATAGGAAAAAATTAGCATACTGACATGTACACATAATAAAATATAGAACTCTTTCATTAATGAGATACATAAATATATACATATGTATACATAACAAAATATAATATTTGTAAAGATATATAAATCCAATGAATCTACGATTTATAATTTATTTCCAGCTTCGATTTAAAATTTGAACTTGCAATTTAAATCTCATTTTGAAAACCTTGATTTCTTACTTTTTTTTATCACTTTGATCACAAGTATATGCAAACAAATATGTATATTATATTACACACATAATGTATATTATATTACACACATACAACCAAGTTGAAATATTAAAATATACCTCCTCAAATACATGCAATGAGATCGGTTAGTTTTGTTAACCACTATTTAAATTCAATGATTGGTAGTTCCTCATTCCTTCTATAACAATTCTTAATACCTAAAAGTATACATTTTATATAAAAATAAACAACCATATTATATATCATAAACTTTTAATAAAAGAGATTCAAAATTTTTAAATATCAATTTTTGAAGTCATGATTACAAATATCTTTACAACAAATGAAGACAATGTTAGACGGTTTATCTACAACTACAATAAATTGAATAAACTTGTTTTTTTTTGTTAATTGTTTGAAGTTTAAAACATGAAAATTTGAAGGCTTTTGTTCACTCAACATTGTAAGTCTTCGTTCACATCAAACTAGAAATATCCGGATCTACGCTTATTTCAACCGCTTGAAACATTCCTCACTTGTTAATCCCTTCCACATCTCTAGGTGCCTAGGTATCCACCATAAGTCTTCATCTTTTTATCGTTGTTACATCCTCATTAGTGTTAAGGACAAGTTGATGCTGCTAAATGAAAGTATCTTATCAGCGTCCATAAATGAGAAATCAAAGATTAAACTGCCGAATTGAAAAGAAATTGTGTTTCACTGTATCAGCTAGTGCACGATTGAAGATAAGCGAGAACAAGAACGGATGACATCCAACTTATATTTTGATTGATTTATTATAATATCTATTATGCTATGTTTTTTAAAATATGTAAAAGGATTTGATTGTTTAGAAATTTAAAATAATATATTTTATAAGGTTTTGGTTAAACATTCGAAATTCAAATCATCTAAATTGGTAATGCATGATTTAACCTAAAAACCGCCCCCATTTTTGGGTTTTGATCAAGGTATGAGATTTCGATCGGAGTCCCAAGATTCTAGCCATCGCGGTTCGATTCCGGCAAATGACGATACATGTTTAGATTAAAAAAACGATTTTGTTAGAGAAGATAGCAAAAAAACTAAAATATAAAAAATACACTTTTTAAGATGGACGATGTTAAAAGAATCAAAACTCGGAACAAATAGCCACAAAACCAACAAAATCAAACATCACATGTCCAAAATTGAATCTTAGCTCCACTTTTATCTTGCATTACAGCTTCGTCTTCCACTTCTATATTGAATTCAAGTATCGGCCAATTAATCGAGAAGAGCGGCTTTCAATTCGAGGCTTTTTAAATTGTTGCATATTTTTACTTCTTTCGTTGTGTTAGGGTTGAAACTTACAAAGTGGGGGAAGCTGGAGTCAAGGAAATAAAGAAGGGGTTAAATAATGGGTCGAGTTGGAGAAAAATTAGGGTTTTGGGTGTTTTGGACTGGTTTGGGCTGTTTTAGTTTAATTTATAAGTTGGGTTGGGCTATGAAATTAGTGAGTAATTGAAGTATATTGGTTTTGATTTTAATTTAAGTTGGGTTGATTGGGATAAAATGATTAGTGAACTCCAAAATTATACGTTCTTAAAGAAAATAATTTAACAAATTTTAGTGTCTGTTCAAAAAAAAAAGATCAAAAAATATCATAATTTGTGAAACCAAAAGAACAAGCAGAATAACTCAATTTTAATTTGCAACCAATATTTTGACAGTTCAAGGAAAAAGTGATTGTAAGATACTTTGATTCGAATTTATCCAAACAACATCACTATACCAAGATTTGATGTTTCGATCATATTGGTTTGGTTTCAACCAGAGCAAAATCGAGTGAAAAACGAGCTTCGGCAAAAAATTGAGAAAAGAACCTAGATCTTGAATATTTTTTACATGAGAAAATCAATAAAAATGTTATCGAACTTGAAATGGATAAAAGAATATGTTGTTACTCGTCAATAAAACCAAATTAAAAGAAACTGAACAAAAAAAAATCTGAAATAGAAGGTAAGCTGCAGCAAAAAACTTTGAAGACTTTGAACTTTTTTTATTCATGTTAATTTGAGTTATTCGCAGAAGATGGAGAATTTCAGTCTCTATATGTATCTGGCTCTAGGGTTCTATTCTTTACTGGGTTTGCTTTACGTTTTTCACAGTCCAGTAAAGTTAGTAGACTACATTAAGTTCAACTGTTATTAGAATCGATAATCGATACTAGGCTCTGAATAGTTGATGGTTGTAATTAATATGAGGTGTAGAATTTATTTTTCATGTATTCCTAATTTTTTATGAGAAGAGCACCATATTTCGAAATCAACATCTACAACTGAATTTTTGAAGTTTCGGAAATTACTTAAATTTATAGCATTTGGAGAAACCAAAATCTCCAATCTTGTAAAGTTGAAATATACCTCAACATTTTTTACACATCTGAATTTTACCTTTCTAGTAAGAGGGGACAAGAACTAACTTTTTGTAATGAGTGAATTCAAATATTGCAGGCCTGTTTATGGAACACTTTAACTACTGTGAATCACTATATATATGTGTGTGTGCGCGCGCGCGTGCGCGCACGTGTTTGGCATTGCAACCAAAATTGTCTCATTAATAAGACCATCGAGAGTATTGTTGACAACTAGAAAGTAATTTAGTTGTCACGTTAATAGGAACTCACTCATATTTCCTAGCAAGAATCCTCAATACATATAAAGCTCCAAAAATTTGCTGTTGATCTTGCGACTGCAAATTACACTTAACCATATGAAGAAGACTAGGCCACTGTTCAGGATAGTCAGCATGGATAATTGTTTTAACGCATTCGCCAAGTTGCACCCTACATCAAAAGAAAAAGAAAATATATTAGGTTTATTAATCACAAAATATTAAGCAAGACAAACCAAAAGTAGCTATTTAAGAATTAGAAGTGGTAATTGTCAATATAACAATAAGTTCGTCGAAAGTATGCATACAGTGCCTGGAAACAACAGAGATTTAGCGGTATATTACTTCAAATCAGTTTGCAAACAACATTAACTAGCAATTAGTTTTAAAAAAAGTAACAATTATTCAAATATCCCCAGTAAGAGAGGAGAGAGAAAATTAGGTGTGAGATTTGAAAGTTTTCTAAGTAGTAGAATAATTTTATCATAGAACTTTTGTAAAACACCATCTTTAAGTTTCAAAATATACAGCCATCTCCTATAAAACCTGTTACAAAAAATACCCATATGTTTTTGTTTTAGTTTTAGTCAAACTGTAAATATGTGCAATTTCTAAAACTGTTTTGCTGTAAATATTTGCAATTTTGCTTAAAAAATGTTCATAGAAACCTACGATTAAGCGCAGATTTGATTTTCATAAAAGAGAACGAAAATAAAATTATCGAAATTAATCTTATAAGCGTAATTTAAAACATGTTTTTGAGGATGATTTTTCGTGTTTCAAACTTGAAAATAAGGAACGGATCCAAATTTCCACTTTTATTATGGGAAATGTTGCTCAGTTTGGGCACATAGAAGCAAAATTGGTGGTATTGAATTTACAGCACTTAATATTTTGTATTTTAATGTGTATTTTTTCCCCTTTTTGGTCGTTATCGGTAGTTAACATGTACTCAGCGGGTACAGGTTAAAACCACCCTTTTATCTTACACAACTTTAAACGTTGTGGCTGTAACATTTACAACGATACTAACAACCACATTTATGAATATGTTTGCACATGTTTGCTTTGGAATATGTGTGTTTACAGAGTTTAGGTTGTACACTTGTATCTAGGGTTATAGAAGCAATATTATTAATACAATTAACAAGATAAAGATGTTATATCTGAGAAATGAACCTGGTCTTAATGAAAATAAAAGTTAAGCATTCACATATATAAATTATTTAATTTTATTTTCCTGCTGATGTATTGCACAATATTTCATAACTTGGTTATCTAAGCGCACAAGTCCCCTGTAACTAAGTCATGGACAATAAAGACTGCATTCACCAGCTGCTTAAGCAAAATCACAGCAGCCAAACTTTCAGTTAACAAATAGGGAAGTGTATCAGAGCAACATGCATGTATGATAGTTATTATGCCTTGAATAAAAATGATAGTTATGCCTTGTTAAATGCTGCTCCAGTGCAGAACATAAGAAAAAAGGTTTAAGCACATTTTTGTACATTGAAAATATTCGTGCAACAAATATCACGGGTCCTATAGCAATCAAAAAAGCCAAAAAGAGAGCTAAAAAATTATCATATGTACCGTAACAATGGTGGAACTTGCGTAATGAATCCAACAATATTCTCACGAACCGTACTCTTGTCACTTTCAGCGATCTTTTGTTGCTCGTCTAAAGTGATATAAAGAAAGCATGTAAAAGTACAACCTAAAGAATATAGCATATATACAAAATTCAACTAGCACATTACCAGGCTCGTCTGGTGACCAATTTTTGGCCACAAAATTCTTGAAATGAATACTTGCAACTTGTCTCACAGATAAGTCACAGTTACCATCAACAATGATCTGTAATAACCTAACCAAGTGCTGTGGTGCATACTGGAACTGGAAGAATAAACAGAAGTGAATACCATATGCAAAAACAAAGAATACAGTTCGCGATTGCAGCTGAATCATAACTTTATTTACTTAATATGATTCCGCGGATGAAATACAAATGTTGATATCTGCTTCCAAATTTTTGCAACAAAATAATGATATTCGTAACCACTAAATTGGTAGACTCAAATGAACACTATAGAGGATTGGTGATTTTTGGCTCAGGTCCTTGTTTTTGAAAATCATAAGCCATACTTCTCTCCCATAGAATCAATGTAAACCAAACCCCTCTTTTTATATGTATAAAATTGGTGTTGAAATTGGTGTTGTCAGTTTCTTTTTAATCATTGTCGAATATACCGTTTTTTGAATGTTCCAGGATGTCAAATTTTTAACTGAATGTATGTAAAAGCTGTTACATATACGTTTAAAAATATTCTCAACTTGCAGTGCAAATAATTATCATGCATAGGAATTGTCATGCTATGCAAAATAATTGTAGAGCGGATATTTGTCACACAAAAAATTGCAATATGATAGTTAACCATTGCACTACCAACACTCTTGTTTGCGACAAAACGAAATAAATGCAAATTTTTTGTGTTCCACTTCAATTATATGCAGAATACTTGCCCTGCAAAATACAGAAGTGTTGTTGTGCAATAAAATGTGTATTCCTACAACACTTTTACATGACAAATATTTACACGGCTAATAGTTATCACGCACGCTGAAATCTGGCCAACTCCAACGCACTCCAACAATCCCATATTTGATTGGTGGTGGGATGTGTCTTTTGTGATGGTAAAGGATGTCATCAATGTGGCTTTTTCCGTGGAGTTGATTGGTGGTGGTTTAGGGGTGTAGCCAAAGTTTTAAATCTCATTCATCTTTTCCTAGATTTTTCCCGAATTATCCTTTTCGCACTTAGACGATATGAAATCGTAAACATGATTTTTAATTTGTTTGACGCTCAACTCACCCGAGATATGAATCAAGATATCAATCCAAGATCTCGTTTGAAATTCAATGTTTGAAAGCTTGAGCGTAATAACATACATGATGATCGGAATTAGCAACTCCGACCAAAAATGGCTGAAGTTGATCCTCTACAAAACGACGATTAGAGGAGCTCATATGTATGCTAGAAGGTGCAACTTTGATGACGAATCAAATAATGATGGTAGGAGAAATTGTAGTATGGTGGAGGTGGGAGCCAGTGATCAAAAGTCGATCAAAAATGAAATTTTGGTTGATTATAATTATAGGGACTTGAAAATTTTGTAAAAGGTTAAATGCATAATTTAAGTATAATTTTGGAAAAAAGGGATGTATGTTTAATTTCCATTTAAGTTGCCATGCTGATCAACTTTAATTCTGCCAACAGTAAAGGTAAGCATTACAGCGTGGACATATGAATTACATGCCCTAAGCTTATCCCTAAATATATATCGAATGAGGATCTTAAGTTCAAAAAATAAAATAGAACTTGCATACATCCTGTTTCCAGCAAGCATACTTAGTGGAATCTGTAGAATTGATGTAATTCAGTCATTTGTAAAAATGAAACCACACAAGGGATGCTCAAAGTGAGTCGATATCAATCAAACAGGTCAACCAAATATTGAAAATATTTTTTCACCAACTCATATGTGAACGATTGAATTTAAAAACAAAGTCTCAACAATTATAGATGTAAAAACAATACACACAAGATCTAAATTTTTAAATCAAACGAATCGCTTAGAGGACGATCATTCAATACAAAAAACCAATTATTCAACCAACCCGGTACAGCACATCAATAAACAAATTCAAATCCAAGCTCAAAATTCAGCTCAAACAAATCTCAAAGATCAAAATTCATACAGAAAAGCAAAAAAGTAATATATCCAAAAGTGATCACCTGATTAAGACTGTCCTCAGCAGCCTTGCGCTCACTAGGATTGTGACTAAGCGCCGCCTGCAAGATGACAGCAAGACTAGGAAGATCCATCAAGTTGGATTTGTGAAACTGGAAGAACAAACCCTAGATAATCAATTAGCGTAATCAAGTTGGATTAACTAGGATTGGTATCTAGGGTTTTTAGGGGTGTCTAGAAAGGGAGTGGGAGAAATAAATGGAAGGGGTATTTAAATCTAGGGTTTAGGTGACAGCGTGGAGTGGGTTCGACTCCAGGTTAGATATTCTCACACTCTGTTGATTCACAGGTTGGATCCGTATCTAATCGTGTGCGTACACGTGTGAATATCTTGTTATCCATATGCACATTTCGTGTTACGTTAGATCCACGTCCATTTTGTCAGATCACGTTGTCAACAAAAAGGTGCGTTTTTTGTATCCTGAAGACTATGATCAATGCATGCAGCAAATTGATGAAGGTTTATTTAGCACGGACGATGAAGTTATTCTAAAGCAACTCATCCAGTTTAATTGCTGGGACAATCGACTCCATGTGGATTGTGGACAGAGCAAAGTCAACTTAATATCCAAAAGGAAACCGGATCACAAATATATTTATTTTGATAATTACTGTGTCCAAAAACCTGATAAAATGAAAAGAAAAATAATTTAATTTAAAGTCCCCACGAGTCTTATGAAAGATCTTAAAGGCACTAATTTTGTCGGTTTATTTCCAACGGTATATTCTGATACGTGTGGTGTATGTGTGTAACATCTTGTATTTTGGCATGTTCCGGTTATAAGAATGTTAGTGAATAAATTAATTAAATAATTAATTTAGTTTGAAATACAAATAACTTAAATGTTTATGAAAGATTGTTTTAGTTTGTTCTAACCTTTTATTTAATTCGATAAAAAAAAATGAGGTCATGCCCAAAATATGTCCTAGAAAATCCTAAGGTTGGGTTAAAAAATAGCGAATTGACCCGCTTTGCTTTACGAGATAGGGCTAGACACTTTAGCCGACTTATTCTCTACGTCTCGAATACTCTAAAACAAAAATGGCAGTGAAGAGAGAGTTAGTGGCGATTAACTCGACTCACTTCCCTTTCCCTTTGATGCCTCTTAGTCGCGCTTCGCTACTTTCTCCTCTTTCTCAATACGATAACCAGTTCCATATTCTCGATTTGAGAGTTCATTTGCTTAAAATATAATCTCTTTGCTCCACTTGAACTTCAGGTCTAAGCATAGCTTCACTTGTACTCAAATCTGAAACATACTCTAAGCGATTGTCCTCAAAAACTTGGCTAATGGCTGCGACTCGAAAATTGTTGGTGTTACCTGCCGACACTGCTGATGTAAGCACGCTGCGGTTAGAAATGATGAACGAGGGAGTTGTAGAAGTAGATGCTTGTCCAACCTCAATGTGATGGCTTTGCAAATAAGTTCCAGCATCTTTGATCTCGTCAACATTGCTCTATAATTCATAAGATTCTAATGTCTTGTTACTTTTAAGTTTTTTCTTAGATTTAGATAAAAGTATATTGCTGTCCTTTTCAATAATTATCCATCTATGTTTTATATCAAAGCTTTCCTATCACGTAGTCTGAGATTGCGTTCTTCCCATATGTGATATATTGTTGTTTTCAGTGGAATGGCCGCATAATCTACTTAAAGGGATCTAGATTTTATCTTCTGTTGATGTTGACAACTTCATTTCTGATGGATGTGTTATCACTACTATGTAATCCCCTTTTTTCCTTTAGTTGTTGACCATAAACAATTGGAATGGTTGCGATTGAAAAATAGATGATCATTAGTTTATTCAACTAAACTTTCTAATAAACACTTATTGTTTTCAACTTATTGCCATTTTGCTACTTTGTCTTTGGTTCATAGCCTTCCCTTGATGGCAAAACATGTACAGCAGACCATTTTTTAGCAGTTTGATTTGTTCCAAATATATTTGTGCCAGTCAATTTCCAGCCGACTGCCTCTAATACAATTCCATACCTTTTTGGAAGAAATTTTTTCATTTTTATTTATATTCATTCCCAATTTTCATTTTCATAATTTTGACCAATGGTTAATGTTTCAATGTTTTCTCTTTAAAAATTTGTTACAAAATTTAGCTCAACACACCATGTACCATTATTAATAACCAGTACGTATGACACGTCTGTTGGACGTGCGCAAAAAATCATACGCTGCTAACTTTTTTAGTACAAAATAGTTTGTACAAACGCACACAAAAGCACTAACAAAATTCAGTGGGTCATGCTTCTGGGACAAAAGTAACAATAAAATATAATATTTACTACAAACTTATTTGAGAAATGGAGATTAAGGTTAGGATAAGAACATTGCATATTGAAATCCATGTATATATGATATGATGCCGCCAATTTTCAAATAAAAAACAAAATTTAAACTAACATAGGGATATGACATAGTTCAAAACTACAACTTTGACAATGAATTCCCATTATTTTGTGGCCTAAATAGACATACACTAATGTCACCTGAGATACAATGACATGTTAATGTAGGGAAATCAAATCTTGTACACTTACATTTATCTATAAGGTACACATTATCTATAACCTAATTGATACATAAACATATTAACGATCCAAACATGGCATTGGCTAATGAAAATCCTTGGTTCCGACCATACTTCATGTACCACTAAGCAATTTCCAAAAACTATACATTCGAACTTTCAAATTAAAAAGGTAGACAATTAGTTTCATCCTTAAGTGAGTTGAGTCAAAAAATAAAATAAGCAATACCATTAAGATAATATTGAGGGTAGTCATATTGTTTTGTACATAACTATTCAGTTACTCAAATTACACGTGCAAAATATTTACATCATAAGTAGTAATTATTAATGCATTATGTATTATTGACACATTATAAGAAGCAATGCCAACTGAAGAAATACTAATTAGTTAAAGTTATGTCTATTCTTACCGAGTGGTCGATATTGTAAGTATACAACAAATCATTTACAAATGGTTCAATGTTCAATAGTGATAAAATGTCACACTATTTATAAGTACTAAGGCATGTCCTTTGGACATGCAAAAAAAATTGTATGATAGCTACTTTCCATTGCAAGATAGGGAAGGATAAAAAAAAATTCTACCGAGAGAAAGAAAAGGCAATTGTTTTAGTCAACCAAATTAGCATCGTTTGTCTTTTTGTAGCCAATAATAAAACTATCAAAGCTTAAAACAAATACACATCATGCCACTTGATAGAAGAAAAAAAAACCTGATGTAAGCACAACTAAAATTAACAGATTATGCATCTTCGCGAAAATATGCATTTAAGTCAATAAAAAACAATAAGCACCGAATCTTCATTTACTTTCAAATAGAACTATAACTAAACGTATATCAAGAAAAAATTAGAACCAAGTCTAATCTTCTTGTTCTTCCTCATCACTTCCACTTTGAATTTTAGCTTTTCTACCTGGGCCATAACAAATACATTGTTACGTGAATAGTCTAATGGAGTTAGGGTGTGCTCTAGGGGCAGCTATGTAATTTGTTACATATATCTAACTCGTTGACCAATCTTGTTCGAAATAAAAGGTATTTTCTTCCTATTATATACTTGATATAATGTGATTATATTAATTAATTAACTCGATTAAAAGTATATTTAATAGAAAAATCCATAAGTGGTATATTTTGTGATTGTAGTTACAAAGTATTGTAACCGTGAGTAATTTATCACAATGAAACAAATATACCATTTTAAATGTTCTTAGTCAAGATGCATCGAGATTGGATATCGATGTATCCGTTGAGAAATGAGTATGCAACGCTCTCCAAATATTGGACAGTGTATTACTCGTGACTACTGGGGACACCTAGGGGTTACGTACTAATAGTTATTGGATAACTATGGAACGACCCACTCGATAGTTTTCCGTTGGTTAATATAACTAAGGTCAAACAGAAAATATCGATGTGACTGATTTACACAGTTCTCTCGACTTGAGAATACCGTGGATATAACTAAGGGCTGCGTTGAAAGTGAAGTTCCAATGGAAATCAAGGTAGGGGTTAAAAACCTCAAAGGTTAAAGCATTTTTGAAATTACAAATATTAAAAAACTCTTTGAACTCCACTCTAAGTGGGATTGGTAATAGCAACTATCGTGCCAAAACGACGTATTGTTGCCCGAGTGGACAATCTTGTTAATCCCAATGTTGAATAAATTAATCCTTTTTAGAATGAATTTTCAAAATTGAGATAAGTTGTTTGGGTTAGAAATACAATGGTGAAGGTTAAAGGTTAAATCATAGAACTGATAAAAATTCATTTCATTCCAAATTAGTTTTCAATTACTATTACCACTAAATTTCCAAATCCATTCACGTAGTAAAGACATATTTAAGTTATGAAGATTTATAACTCCCAAATCCTCTTCTTCTTTGGACTTATAGACCACATACAAATTGACTAGAGATTTAATGATACGACTAGTATTATCTCTACTCCAAAGGAAGTTCCTTCTCATTATATCTATTTTATCTATGACACAATTTGGAAAGAGGTAAAATGAAATCCAATAGATAGGTAAAGATGATAATACAAAGTTGAGCCGTATGATTCTACCTGCTCTTAACAAGAATCTAAAGTTCTAGTTAGTCAATTTCATACCGATTTTGTCAATTATTATTCGTCGATCTTCTTTTTTAAGTTTAGAAGATCTAATCAGGAACCATAAAAATTCTATAGGAAATTTCATAGTTTATAATTCGAAGTGTTAGCAACTAGATTCTCCACGTTGTCTACATCATTAAGAAATAAAACTGAGCTATTATCAAAATTAAATTTGAGTCCTAAAAGCATTTCAAAACTATATATATGTGTGTGTGCATGCATGCATGTGTGTAATTAATTAATTTAAGAGCAGTAATGTGTCTAGAAAGATGGGAGGTAAAGAGCATGGTGTCGTCTGCAAACTGCAGGATCGATAGGCCTTTGCTAGTGATCTCGTTACCTACTGCCTAGGATCCCACTATTGGTAGAAAGTTTGATAATTTTAGTGAAAACATCCACCGCTAAGTTGAATAGAAAGGGGGACAAAGGATCCCCTTGCCTTAACCCACGTTTAGATTGAATTTTGTTACATAGGATATCATTAACCATTATGCTAGAATTTCCAAGGACATAATCCAACCTACCTATCTAGGACTAAAACCCATAACCAGAAGTAAATCCTGAAGAAACAACCAATAAATCGAATTAAAAGCTTTTGCAAACTCAAGTTTAAAAGGGTGCAAGTAAACTTATTTTTACAACAATAGTTTATGAATTCATGGATTACTACTACAACGTCCGTAATATTTCCGCCTTCTATAAAAGCGGATTGAGTTATATTGATTAGGTTATTTATTTTAGAGCTAAGCCTATTAGATAGTACCTTAGAAATAATTTTAAGCAAACAATTAATTAGAGATATTGGTCTAAAATGTTTAAGTTTATTCACACCAACTTTCATGTGGAGGATGATAAGATTTGTGAAGTTAATTCTTCCATGCTGCATGTGTCCATTATAAAATTCATTAAACGTTTTAAGGATGTTTGTTTTCACAAAGTACTAGAATTTCTTGTAAAACAGTGATGGAAAATCGTCCGCCCTAAGGAATTTATCGTTGGGCATTTCGTTGATTGCCCTAAAGATCTCTTCTTCGGTGAAAGGAGAATCCAGATCATTAAGGGAAATCCTAGAATTTGATGGGCAGAGGTCATCCCACCTGGCGTTAATTCTATGTATGTGAATGCCAAATATTTCTCTATGGTAATTTGTGAATGCATTATTGAGTTCATTTTGATGAAAAGTTTCGATATTGTTAATTGTAATGGAGTGTATGAAGTTATTGCGCTTGCGACCATTAGCGATTTTATAGGAAAACTTAATGTTTTTATCCTCTTCATCCATCCATTGGATTCTAAAACATTGTTTTCACATTATTTCTTCCTGCATAATGACTTTATTAGGTTCATCTTTGAAATTCGATATTTTGCTTGAAAGTGTTGAGGGTTTTAGATTCTTCCAATTTATTTGATTTTAGAATTTCTGAGAGTTGTTTTTCTTTTTTGGCTCTAACATTTTCAAAGACTTCTTTGTTCCTTTTTTTCAGAAATAATCCTCAGTCTTTTAGTTTGCTGGTAAGAACTTAGCTATGCTATGAAATATTTAGAGGTGTTGGCGCTCATAAATAGCCACTTGTTAGTAACTAAGCCAAAAAAGCTCATTGCTAGAAGCCACATCTTTTCGAATCAAAAGGTGTTGTGAATAATGGTTGGCTAACATAAGAGAGAATAATAGGACAATGGTGTGAGAAGATCGTGGGAAGGCTTATTATAGATAAAGCGGGGAACCTATCTTCCATTTCCTCGGAAGTGAAGAAACGGTGAAGGAGTGCCATTGATGGAGTTTCTCTATAATTCGACCATGTGAATTTCCTATTATTAAGTGGTAATTCAATAAGATTACCATTAATAATAAACTGATCGAATTCATCCATGGCAGACACGTCGCCTTCCCTCGAAGACCGCTCTCCTAAAAATTCAATGACGTTGAAATCTCCTCCAACAACCCAAGGGTCGACTAAGAGAGATCTAAAAACTAGACATTCATGCCAGAAAATTCTCAGGTCTATCTTGTAATGACATCAATAAAGGTTTGAGATGTTTATTAAGGAATCGTCTCTTAAGTCGAAGAAAATGAGATACATTGAGTGAGTGTTAATTACTGTTTGAATGAGCTTAACAAAGTCATGTTTCCAATTCACTATTAAGCTACCCGCACTACCCCTAGTTAGGAGGTAAGCTCGGTTAGTAAAATAAAATCCACCTAGACTTCTATAAAACTGAAAATCAGGATTTTCGGTTTTAGTTTCCTGAAGTAATGCTATGTCGATATTGTTGTCCTTAAAAAGTCCTAATTTTATTACATTTATAACAATCTTCAAACCCCTAACATTCTAACTAATGAATTTCATGATCTAAGTGACTATACTCTTTCAAGCTCCTTGCTGCTTCTAATGAATTCTACGTTGAAATGGTCAATGCTAAGGTCAAAACCTACACTCTTAGCTAAATCTAGCATTGCACTGGCAGGTAAATCATTTAATATAATAAGCAGTTTATCTTACTTGAGCTAGAGCCTAAAGCTTTAGTAGCCGAATTTGAAGGAAGATTGTGAATCTTAGCGCTCTTCCTCACCAAAATGCTACTCTGTTGTTTGAGTCTGGATTCTCGTTTCGCTTTCACAATAAACACTATACTTTCCTCCTCACACTGTGAAGGTCTACACATACTTGCTTCCCCTAGCACTCTAATATTCTGGTTCTCTAAACTAAGAGAATCATGAGCCGCAATATCTGCATAGAGCTCTGACCGTAGTTTACCCCTATTTTTTGCTCTACCTAGATGTACTTCTACTTTCTCTCCCAAAAAGTGTCTTCCTCTCCCAACGGCACATCCCCACACTCATTTGATCCACGGTAGTGTCCGCACCTATAACTTCTACCAAAATAGTAGTCACATTTGCTCTTTTCCCCTTTCCCGCTTCTCCCCACACCTTGCCCGCCTCACTCATCATCAAGCGCTTGTTGAATCCCCCTCCCCTGCCCTTCACTTGACAATGTCTTACACGATTCCATTCTGCTATAGCCTCCTTATCTGTATTAAACTCCCTCGCAACAACCATCGAATGTTGTTCACCCTGTGTAACATCTTTTGCACGTATACCGTGCGCAAGTATATTTGCATCTTCAACCTATGTATGGACTATGCAACTTCTCCCTGTACCGCAAGTTTCACTTTCCGTTTCCTTGGTAGTCTCCCCAGCTTCGTAATGCACTACCCATCACCTTGACTACACACACCCTCTAGAAAACAATCACCAACACTCCCACCCTGACTTCCCCCTACATATGTTGCCTGGCCCACTCGTTACCTACTGTGCTACCCTCCCATTCCCTCAATACTATCCTCCCAACCCACAAAATAACTTAGCAGCCCCTCAAAATTTAAAAAAGTTTGTAAACCCACAGAATTACTTAGTAGCCCCCCGTTTGTTCCAAAATTACCCTTAACCATTGCCGAAAACATTCCGTACGAAAAGAAAGAAAAAAAACAGCGGAAGACGCGAAATAGTTCCTCACCGCGCCTCTTTCTTGCGTCTTCAACGTCTACAGCAACCAACGGAACAAGTATCAAACGCTAAAATGTTTAAAAAAAACAAACTGAACAACCACATAGGGCAACTACGGGGTGAACGTCAATTCCACGCTTAAGTTCTGCGTGGTTGTGTACAGAATCATGCAGTATATTCGCACGGTCATGCCATGAACCTAGTAGTGACTCCGCGTGGATTATCACCAACCGCCGTAATCGACAGTCTACGACTGCATTTGCAAAAAATTAAAAACTTTTAATTTTTTTTTGGAATTACTTGTTATGATTGCGACCGAAGATCATTCTCCTATGCAGAATCCATCATCTAGTAGTTTAAAAACGAAATTTTTCTTCAATGATTTGAAAATTAAGTTAGGGTTTTGGAGATTCTGTGTTTTAGACGGTAAAACTTACGTAAAAAATAAAAGACTGACAAGAACGCTTTCTAAGAGTATTTTTTCTTCAAAATTTTATTTTTCTAAGGAGGTACTAATTGAAAATACGGGTTGGAATAGAATTTGACAGCATCAAGACCCCCTTGAATTGCCCACTCCTCAACATTCACTCCTCTCTCCATCTTCCCTTCAACATCGACTCAAAACTCCTGCACCCTCTCTACTGACAAGTTAACACCCGATTCAACGTTGATAATACGACAAGCATTCTTATTACTTTTCGCCGCAGCGCTTGAGCTAGATCTCCTTTCAACCTCCCTCTCTGCATCATCCGCCCCACCACCATTAGCATTACGAGTCTACGACCCCTTCCCTCCTTACAATGGCAGAATTCCCCTCAGTTAGTGGATCTGCAACTATAATTAGACAAATCACTTCAAGCGATAGTGATACCACTTCCTCACTGGTAGCTGCCTCCCCCTTCGAATTCGAAACAACATCTGTAGTATTAGAAAAGCCCAAAACTAGCAGTTCCCTATACTCTTTTCCAAGCCAAATACGTAAAAGTCTTAACTACAATCTCTGATTCATTCTTTGATCATCAACTGCCAATGAATCATTATCAAAAACGCCATCGTCCTCATACGTTTCCGGCACTACAAAACTATTCCTTGTGTCAAATCCTTCCCATTTTATTTCTTTTTGGCTCTACTAGGTTGCCTTTACACCTTGGTCAACCGTGGTTGATCCTACTTGCACACATCCAGATCTAAGGCCATTGGGTCGTATCCCATATCCTAGAGTCTATTCATTAATATTTTCTTCAATTGCAAGTGTTTATGGACAAAATGGAAGCCTGGACCACTCCTCGACCGTGTCATTAGCTGCGATGAGTGTTCAGGATCACTAGCGTTGGCGTGTGGGCAGGTGGATCTTTTGTGCCCCACTATCCCACATTGGAAGCTTTGACTAGGTCTCGGCACTCTCTAGCTAAATGGGCCGACGTTCCACATTTATAGCATCGATATTTTGGCAGAAGGAGTCGAGTCACGGTGGAAAATCTTAGATGGGGTGAGTGGTGGGTTATAGCCATAGGAGTGGCTGCTACCACTTGTGCATAAGAACACGGTAGAGTTGAAGAACGCAGATGTGAAGAATAGCAACGAAGTGAAGATGAGAGTTTAAGACCATAAGAAAAATTGCTCAATGAAAAAGGCAGATCGCTATTCGCCATTAATATGATCGTTAGGTTTATATTATATGTATATATACATATAAAATTTCATTTAAATTTTTAAGGCCTATACCACCCCTTTTTTACTTGCAACGAATGAACTGGTTCACTTTGTGGAAACTTCTGCATACATTTTCTATTTTTGTTAAATGACAATGGGATTTGATGAGTTTGCATCTAGTAAAAAATTATTGCATATACCACAGTTTGTATTAAGTGGAAATTAGCCATAAGGGCCTCTTTAGCAAGCGTAATTAGTTTTTAGGACACACAACTGAAATAATTACTTTTAAGGATAAAATGCAAAATAATTAGTTTCTAAGGCCTAAAAACCTATGAAATTATGTCCTTGAAAGTAATTGGACCGATGACTTTGTCTTTAAAAGTAATTATTCTATTGACTTTGGTCTTGAAATTAATTTCTATGGATGTGTGTCTTAGAAACTAATTGAACCGCAAAGTTTGTCCTTGAAATTATACTCTCCCAACTATTTTAGAACAACTTTAATGACCATGAATTAATCTTATCTTGATTTTTGTTAATTAAAGTTGCAAATTTAGCGTCTTTAATTTTATTTGCATATAATGGCAGTCTCGAATATTTGATTGGTAGAAAATCATCTTTCATTTGTAAGGTTTCTAAAATTTATAGCTTTCTGTTATAGTATTTATTGAAGTATGTTTTATTTTTGCGTTCTTTAATTTTGAGTCATGCATATTTATCTTTTTCTTTCAAAAATGTTTTTAAAAACATTTCATTTTCTTTGTTGGCTTTTGTGAAAACCATTAAATCATCTGCATAAATAAGACGAGTTATGCTTGGTTTCACTATGTTAATTTGAATAATATTTTTCTTTAAGAATTCTATTTCCATTTGAATGGAGAAAAGTTTCGCAGCAATAGTTAATAAGATGAGCTATGATTGTATTTGAAGATTTTTTGACAGTATTGTTTGATTTTCAAAGAATTTTGAAATTTTTTTCCTTATTGGAGGGATCACTGTTAATGCTGTTTTGAACCCTTCCTCTCTAATGACTTTTATTTTATCATTGTCTTAAATTTTAATCTTGTTCCACTACTTTAAATGAAATTTCATATTTTTTTAAAACATAGAAAGGTGAAATTGTTCATGAAAAGAATTTACATTTTTCAAAAACTTCTTTATAGTCTCTTTCCATACTCCAGCCATTCTTAAATTTAAATGGAGTGTTCTGTATATTATCATTATTTCAGGTTAATTTAATTATTATTTGAGCATAATCACTTGCGTTTTTCCTAGCGGTGTAACAACTACGCAAAAGGAATTGATCTATGAATAGTCTGTTAATTAGAACTCTGCCCAGTTTACATTGCAAATTTTTGTATTCCTCACATCTCCATTTGTACTCGTTTCCACTTATATTAGACTCTATAAGGCCAGTTTGAATAATGAAGTTGTTTATGTAATCTAATTTTCTAAATGGCATTGAAATTCCTCCACTTTTTCCATTAGTATGCAAAACAATATTAAAATCACATAATAATGCTCAAGGCACATTACAGTTATAGTTGATTTTTATGAGTTATGGCCATAGCTTGTGTCTCTCATTTGCAAAATTACTAACATATGTAGTAGTTATCTGAATAATTAAACCACTTGTGTTTTGAAATACACAGTCTCTAAATTGTGTATTATAGTCAGTGTAATTAAATTCCAAATGTTAGTATTCCAAAGTACAATTATCCTATCTTTAATGCTTTCAAAGTTATTGTTTATTCCTTTCCACCCATAAGATAGTAAATGACTAAAGTTTCTAAATTATTTTTATCTAACTTATTTTTAATAGTAGCTTGTTTATAATAGTTATGTACATGAAGCACATTAAGTTGTTTTGAGGATGAATTCATTCCTCCTATATTCAATGAAATAATGAGGTTAATATTATAACGAAAGAGATCCAGTAATTATACATGCCAACTTGGGTGGTTTCTTTCTTTTGTTTGTGGCAGTTTTCTTTACTTTTAAAATTTGATTCAAGTCATCCATTTGGGGTTGTTAGAGACATGCTTATTCTTGAACTCCTCACTATCCATGTTTCTTATGTTCATGTCTTCCTTATCCTTTGCAGTTTGATGTGGACTTTGCTCGAGTGAAACAGGGATGGGGGCCTTGCTTATGTCGACGATGGCATGCATATTATTGTCTTCAAGTGCGTATCATTCTTTGGATTAGCTCCATCTTTCTCTTGCATATTTGATTACGTTGTTTTGTCCATTATCTCTATATGATCTGTAGTTGTAAAATTTGATTGCTTTATAACTAAACAAGGGGTTGTAGGCTGAGGGGCTTCAACTTCAATGAATAATATGTTTTTTTGTCCCTTTATTGTTTGTGTGCTTTTCTGCTTTGGTTTGCGTTGTGTATACCCGATTAGTTTTCCTACCTTAGCAGTAATTTGATCTTTTGGGTTGCTTAGCTGAGCAGTATCCCTTTTGTTGGAGATTTATTGATAAATTCTTAATGTCGCTTTTGTTACTTTTTTCACTAAGATGGCTAATCTCATCACCTATTTTCGTAGATTGTTATTCCTTTTTTCCAAGTTTTCAACTTTGCAATCCATTTTGGAACTATTTTCAACTTATTTGTTTTCTAGGGATAAGGCTGTGACTCCTTTGACTTCCATCAATTGAGTTGCATTCTCAAGAACCCAGATTTTTTAATTGTACATTGGTCTCTTGAATAGCCGAAACAAGAACATGAGCCGCATTCTGGGGAATCCATTCATATTTGACACTTTGCTTAACGATCTTCTCCACTGACAATGAAATGTTTATTTCTTCCAGGAAATATGAATCTGCACATATCTCTACCAGACTCGTTATCATTGTGATGGCTGCATCAAGTTTAAGAGGCTTACCCATTACACTTGTCATAGCGTTAAATACTTCTTGATCCTATAAACTTCAACTAACACTAAAGAATCTGACCCAAATGGGCAGAGATGCAGGTAGATCTCTATCAAGTTTAATGGATGGAGATTATCTCCTCATAATGATGATTCTTCCATCGAAAAAGTACGAACCGTATTTTAGGATTGTAGAATAGTCATTTGGGTCCTCAAATTTAATGAAGAAGAAAATATTTTCCCTATAAAATATTTTGGAATCTTCTTTTGGTTTTCAAGTTCTTTGGATGCATGCATTGAAAAGAACGAAATAAGGCATGGGAGAAACAACATATGCCATGCTGGTATTATTCTACCATTTCTCTGCTCTTTGACATATACTTTCCTTGATCATGGCGTACTTCTTGTTGCTTACTGAAATAAGCGAAATATACTACAAATCGAAATCATTGGTCTCTTGTTTTTCAGAGACAATATCCTTCCATAATCTTACACCCTGAGCCTTATTAAACGCCACCATATTTCATGCTAGAAACACCCTGAGATGCTTTAGAACTAATTTGGATCTTGGGTTAAGAATTTTGAGCATTTCTTGATTTGGTATCGCCTTTAATCAAGTTTCTTCTTGATGGACCTAAATTGTTTTCGTGATCTTGAAATATTGTTCACTTTAGTTTCTTGTTCATAACAAGTTTGAATTCATCTTCACCCATGACAGACTTGTTGGTAGCTGAACTAACGTGAGAAGAGAATGCTTGTCAGGTTAGTCTTGTTTTAAAAAATCACTGGAAGAGCAATTGTGAATATGGGTTAAGAGCTTTCTGCCAGAGCTAGGATGAGAGAGCCTCTAAAATTTCATTTGTTCCAACTTCTATGCTCCATCGTTCGTGGCATCATTGAGATTGAATGTATCACGATTTGGCATTGATTCAAGTGGTCTATACGATAGAACTGTTATAAATGATATGACGAACTTTGAGAATGAAACATCTTATTCAGCAAAACACTTGTACATTAAATATTAGACAAAACAATGCATATTTTAAATTAAGAAAGAAACTAAGTCTGATTAATTAAATTAAATATTAGGTAATTAATTATAATGTAATGAATAAACCTTACTTTTTGCCACATAATTGTTGTTGCTCAAATTTCTTGCAAGTGTAATTGACAAGCCCGTCCAACTCATCTCGGCTCAATCTAAGCCCGCCCAGTCCTTGCTAGCCCAAACACAGTCTAGTCCCAGGCTAACCCATTCGCTCAGCAACACTCCAGTCTATTGCCGGTCAGCTCAACTTAAAATGGCTTGGATAGCTAGCTCATTAGCCAAAGCCTAACTCAAGTGTGACCCATCTTTGGCCCTACTTCACATAGCTCGCCTTCGACCGGTCCTAGTCAGCCCGTCTCATCATCACAAAGCCAACTCGGCACCTTCCCTGCAACACGTCCTTAACAACATTCATCTTTCCTCGGTAAGCTTCGGCAGCAACCGACCAGCCAACACAGCTCAGCAAAAGCTACTTATCTGCTTTGCCACATAGGCGTGCAAAAGAAAATGACAAGTTGTACAGCCAACCGTATAAAGTACCGTAGTAGATCAACCAAAAGCATATCGACTCTTGTACATGCCTCCAACATTAAATGCCCACTAAATGCAAGAAAACTGCCTGGTACAAAGGGACAATTGACATGCTTCTTAGCCTTACATACTCCACCTTTATAGTTGTCTTCCATTAGCTCATGCACCCAAATCAATGGTCAGACACGCTTCCCGCCTACTGTACCGTGTAATCTCACCCGTCCGTCATCCATCTCAGCTAGTATATATACCCCTTGTCTTATTATACGAAAACAGTTGGAATTTAATTGATTTTCAGGCTTAGAAAACCCATTTCCAACAAGAAATTCCTCTCATGTTCTTAAGTTTAGCACCATTGCAAGGTCAAGGGATAAATTTCTTATTACTCTTATAATCCCTAATATGTGTAAGAGATAAAAATAGTAACAAATTTTCATAGTGAACGTAGGCAAATCTTTATCGAACCACTCTACATCTTATGTCATACATTATTTGCTTGATTTTTTTTCATTTTATATTTTAAGCCTAGTGTTAGCAAGTAACCTTGTGCTAATACAGTGCATTAGTCTAATTTCGAGTTTGGCTAATTTATGAGTCAACATTTTAGCATTAGAAGGAAGACCTCCTGTAATGACCCTAAAAATGAAAGTTATATTTACTTTGAAAATTTCTGAAGAAAAAAAAGTAGAGAATATATATATATATATATATATATATATATATATATATATTAAATGACATATTAAAATGGAAAAGCTTGTTAATAAATTAAATATGCATGGGAGTTCTGCTGGACAAAAATGCAAGGGGTTAAGGTGATTAAAAATTGGGATTTAAAATAAATATAGTTTCATGCCTAAAGAAATACATAAATACATATATTTAATATATGAGGAGTTTCCTGTTTTATCTAAAAATAAAATAAAATAGAGTTTTATAAGGACCAAATGACTTATGTATTTATGCTAGAAGTAATTAGCATGATATATGTGATTTATACCACATAGATGTGTATGAGGAGTTGTTGTTTTCAATTAAAGTCAGAATAAAAACAAATGCAGGATCAAATAAGAATTTCTATATCTTATAATCATTCCCAGCAAACAATATAGTGAGACAGATTTCTTACATCACATGATTATGTATGATAGTGTACCTGATTAAATGGAGATAATAGCTAGAGAGAAAACACAAGAAGTTTACAAATTCTTTAAACTTAAAAAAAAAGAATGAATAAAGGATCACATGCATATGGCATGAATAAAATGGAGACATGAAAATAGCATGCAGTGTTTAAAATGTTTGATTCCCGAAATAACCAATTAAAGTAACCTAACGTGTGCATTTCCAATTTAGGACCACACAGGAATGTGATATGTACATGAACATCTAAGGGTATCAGGGGAATTACCCATTTTCTTAAAACCTAGAATGATTTTATAAATAACTGCACATAACCATATCCATCATTCTCTCGGGATCAAAACAAAAATAAAGTAAACTAGGAGAAACATTAGCTTGAGACTTTGGAGGATTTGCTGTTCAAGGGATTAAGACAGTAAAAGAAAAACACTAGGTGAGCATTAATCCTTTTTTATGCTATGGCACTAAGTCTTCTGGTAGGCAGCCTATAATGTTATGATTCATTTAAAAGAAAAAGATCCTTGAAATGATTTATTATGGGTGAGATGGATGTTTGGTTGTGTATTCTTGTTTGGTTGTGCTTTATTGTTTGGAGTTTTTAAATCTATATGTGGGTTTTTCAAAGACAAAATGGTTTGGGCACTTTTGTTCTGCTTTATTATTATGAAGTATGGATCTACATTATTTAGGGAATAGGCAGCAAGACAGTGATCTAGCTTATGTCTATTTCTTAGATAATGAAGCATGAAGCTCAATATTCATATAATAAGTCAGTAGAGAATTTATGGGTTTTTTGAGGGACTTCCTTAATAAAACCCTTATCCATTTATTCACAATAATATAGCAGGATCATGATGCTCAAATTATTTTTAGGAAGACCAAAGGAATGTTGTATTTCCTGTAATAAGGCTAATAAATAAAAATCATGGGGTTGAACCAGAAAATATACAAGCAGTTATATCTTTCTGAAATATGAATGAATGAAAGAGAAACTAAATTGGTCACTTGGGAGTTAGTCAATGATCTGCTTGCTTCAGGTGGGAGCAAGTATATGCATGGTGCAACTGCACCCTGAGGCCTTTGTGTGTTGGAATAAATTAAGTAACCTGGGAGTTTCCTTCACAATGCATACATAGTGTTCATTTGACAAGGAGATGTAGACCATAAAATAAATAAGGAATGGGATTTATAAATTTGGGTTATGAATATCTAGACAGGGAGTTAAATTAATCAGGATTAATGTGATGTTCTGATTAATTGCTGGGTGAGATTGGGAGAATAAAATCTGAGTTTATTTATCTAGAAATGGAAGTATGAATATGTGTATAAAATTTTGATTAATGTTCATACCAGTATAAACTGACCCTTTTGGTTGCCCTTGCAATCATCTGGGTGTCTCAAAAATTCTTTGGAGCAGCTAAATGAATTGCTTGCAGGAAATTGAAGTTGGCTTGATGAGTGAAGAAGGCATTAGCTGGTAGTATAAATAAAAGAGACTTGTTTTAAATTTGCAGATGCTTGTAATGATGTTAATAGTCAGATCACATGTGGTAGTTGGAGTTAATTGTAGGGAGTTTTTTTGAGTATTTGGATTAAAACTTGTACTTAAGTAAAACTCATTTTAAATTATTTTTGATGGAGTTTGATTACCTATTGATTTTATGATTATCTGATTTGGAGAAAACAAGGGGATGGACATAACACCTAAATATAAAATGTGTATGTGATGATCTCTGGTTTTATTGCCTGAGCTTATTATATAATTTTTGGAAAAAAAAATGATGGAGTTGACAAGATTTGGATAAGAAATATTCAAGTGGAATAAATGTATGCATGGCAGATAATTGATACTGATTTGTGCATATATTCTGATGAGTCTATAACATTGCATTAATGTACCTGATTTCAAGATAAAAAAAAAGATTATAAAAGAAACAAACCTGGAAGCATTTTGTGTTTTTGGTTGTTAGCATAAATGGATGAATTCTCAGGAATATACATAAGGAAGAAATATGCTGGTGTTAGGAGAAGCTTTTGAAGGAGTTTATTTGAGAAACATGGGTCTGAAAGTGGTAAATAAGGGACTATGGCCGGCCTAGATGGCTATGGGTCAAACTCTTGGAGCCTGGAACCACTTCATTTTAATTAATGAAGTGTAAGTGCTTCCGGGACAAAACAAAGAAAACACCAAGCATCCCTTAAATAACACCAAGCATTTCTAGTAAAACACCAAGCATTTAAGTCTGCACCATGTTAAACTTAAAAATGCAATCTAACTTCAATTGTTTAATTTGAAAATGGTGATTAGGAAATCAACTCTTAATGTTCATAACTGCAAGTAGGATCTTAAAATGATTTCATGCATGAGCTTAATAACTGTCACAAGAACAATTAAATGCTAATAGGTTTATTTAGGCAGGAAGTCTAGAAAACCAAGAAAAGAAGTAGAAAGATGCACTGTGCATGTCCATATCACACATGTAAGTATTCTAGGTGTTAAAGATCTACTTCATATAGTAGAATAAAACTTAGAAAAGAAATAAATGGCTATGTCAATAACTTGTATGGTATTTTGATTTCTGTTTGATTTAAATTCCCTCTGATAAAAAAAAACAATTGTATATCATCAAATATATAATTGTCTTAAAGTGTTTTATGAACTGATATGAATATATTGGTAATCCAGGGTCTTGGGAAAAAATATAATTGGGAATTATCTAAATATTCAAATATAGAGAAAAAAATCTATGTGTTTTAGAGTGAGGGTCACCACAGTTGGTATCAGAGCTATGTTTTAAATAACATAGTAAATGTTGTTGTATGCATATGGATGTTTGAATGCATTGTTGAATTATTGGTGTTGAATGCTTTTGTTTTATGTTAAAAAAAATATATGTGAGTGCATGTGATACATGCACAGTGTGCACAGGAATAAAAATGAACAAAGTAAAGACACCAAGAATGATGGGGGTAAATAAACTAACATAAAAATCACATTTATAGCATTATGGTAGGACCAAGGCATCACACAGGTGCAGGATCATCACGTGAGCCACCTGTGATGAGCATGGAGGATTTTGTGAGAGCTTTAAGGGATGGAATGGCACCAAGGCAAGACAATCCTCATGAGGAACTCTCCAAACTGCTTAAGACATGTACTACTTTGGGAGGAAAGGATTTTGAAGGCACTGAAGGAGCTATAGGTGTCCAAACTTAGATAAGTACTATGGAGAGGGTCTTCACAGATATGCAAATCAATGACCAAAGGAAGAGACAGATAGCTTCAAGGAAATTGAAGGGGGTTGCACTGGATTGGTGGGAGGTTGTGACAGCAGGAAGACAAGAGGATACCATCACTTGGAATAATTTTAAGGACATGCTTGAGGCCAGATTTGTCCCAGCATCTGCCAAGGCCACACTGCTTAAAGACTTTATTAGGTTAAGGCAAGGAGGCATGAGTGTAAATGAATACACTCAGAAGTTTGAAGCATTATCCAAGTATGGAATGGTGTTAATAGGGAATGCAGAAGCAAAGAATGCAAGGTACATTCAAGGCTTGAACCCTAGTCTGTCAAGGGCAATGTTGCCATACAAGGACAAAACCTTTGATCAAGTAATTGATCTAACTCTCTCATTTGAGCAACATGACACCGCAAGGGAGAAATTCAGGAATATGAAGCTCAATAAGAAGAAGGGTGGTCAGAACAAAGTGCAACCTTATGACAAGAGAAATGCAAGTAAAGGAGTTAAGAAAGGGGAAGGAGCAATAGCACCTGAAAGCAAGAAATTCACTCATTGTTTTAATTGTGGAAAAGCTGGACATTATAGTAACCAATGCCCTGACCCTAAAATACCTAGAGGAGGCTGCTATAATTGTGGAAAGATGGGTCATCTCAAGAAGGATTGCCCAGAGACCAATAGGGGAACAACAAGGGTAGGAGCTTTGGCAGCAAGCAACACTGGGAATGTTGGGCAACTTGAAGGTATAATTCTAATTAATACCCAACCAATATCAGTAATATATGACACTGGTGCCTCACATTCACTGATATCTTTGGAAATTGTAAAGAAGTTAACACTTGCTTATGTTTTTATTGAGCAACCCTTAACTGTACACAGCCCCATAGGGAGTCATTGTATATTAGGAATGAAGTGTGTGGGTCTGAAATTAATTATAGGGGGTTATGGCTTTGATTCAAATCTATATACTTTAAATTATCCTGGTATTGGGATTATTTTGGGGGTAGATTGGTTAATGAAAAATAAAGCAATTTTAAATTTAGAAAACCTTACTATTTCTTTGGAGACAAATGAAGGCAAAAGAATCACAGTTCTAAGTGAAACAGCAAAGAACACATGTTTTAATAAAATCTGGAGTATTAATGAAGTCCAAAAGGAATTAAAAATAGAGGAAATTCCGGTAGTTAATGAATTTATAGATGTGTTTGGAGAAGTGAGAGGAATTCCTCAGAATAGACTAGTAGAATTTAAAATAAAGTTAATGCCAGGAACAAATCCAATCATTAAGAAGCCTTATAGGATGGGTCCAAAAGAGTTAGTAGAATCAAAACATCAACTAGAAGAATTAGAAGAGAAAGGATTCATAAGATCAAGTAGTTCCAGTTGGGGTTCCCCGGTGCTCTTTGTCAAGAAACATGATGGAACAATGAGGTTGTGTGTAGACTATAGGGATTTAAACAAGGTAACCATTAAAAATAAGTACCCACTGCCTAGAATAGATGACCTATTTGATCAATTGCATGGAGCTAAAATATTTTCAAGGTTAGATTTAGCCTCTGGATTTCACCAAATGAAAGTTGCAGAGGAAAGCATTGAGTACACAGCCTTTAACACAAGATATGGCATTTATGAATTTCTAGTAATGCCATTTGGCTTGACCAATGCTCCCTCCTATTTTGTAGACTTGATGAATAGAATTTTTAGAGACTTTTTGGATAAGTTTGTCTTGGTATTTATAGATGACATATTAATTTATTCAAAAACAGAAAATGATCATGCCATGCACCTACATTTAGTATTATCCAGGCTTAGAGAACATGAATTAAAAGCCAAGTATTCAAAGTGTACATTTTGGCAACATGAAGTGAAATTCTTAGGACACATAGTGTCACAGCAAGGGGTGAGTGTGGATCCAAGCAAGGTCATTGCAGTTCAATCATGGAGTAGACCCAAAACAGTGACTGAGGTGAGGTCATTCTTAGGTTTGGCAGGGTACTATAGGAGGTTCATCAAGGATTTTTCAAGAATAGCCGCACTAATGACCAAGCTAACAAAAAAGAACCAACCATATGTGTGAACTGAGCAGTGTGAACAAGCTTTTGAGAAGTTGAAACAAGCACTGGTGGAAGCTCCTGTCCTACAAATCCTAGAAGCAAATGAAGGAATGGTTGTATATACTGATGCTAGTGGGTCTGGGTTAGGTGCAGTGCTTATGCAACATGGCAAGGTGGTGGCATATGCATCAAGACAACTTAAACCCAATGAAACCAAATATGCAACTCATGATCTAGAATTAGCTGCAATAGTGTTTGCATTAAAACTTTGGAGGCATTATTTGCTTGGAGAAAAATTTGAATTATTCACAGATCATCAAGCATTGAAATATTTATTTTCTCAAAAAGATTTAAATATGAGGCAAGCAAGGTGGTTGGAGTTTCTAGCTGCATATGATTTAGATATTTTGTACACCCCTGGAAAAGCCAATAGGGTGGCAGATGCCTTGAGTAGGCATCAAGTTAGGTTAGCAAGTCTAATGATTGATGAATTTAAAAACCTTGTAATGCTTGGGGAGGCAGATATATATAGAAAGAATGAGAAGAATTTTAGAAAACATGATGATATGGTGGAGTATGGTACACTGGGAATAATCACAGTGAAGTCTAATCTGGTGGAGAAAATTGGTGGCATGCAAGGTCAAGATCAAAGTCTAAAGGAGAAGAAAGAAATGTTATTAAATAACATTGAGTCAGAGATTTTTAAAATAGATTCCCAGGGTTATTTGAGGAAAAATGATAAGCTTTGTGTACCAGACATTGCAGAGTTGAAGGAAGAAATCATGAATGAGCATCACAAGACCAAGTACACCATACACCCTGGTGGTACTAAAATGTATCATGATTTAAAAAGAAGCTACTGGTGGCCAGGAATGAAGCAAGCAGTGTCAAGATATGTGGCAAAGTGTTTCACATGTCAACAAATTAAAGCAGACTACCAAAAGCCCTCTGGCATGTTGCAATCTTTGGAGGTACCTCGGTGGAAATGGGAAAGTATTTCCATGGATTTTGTGGATGGTTTGCCTAGAACTAAGAAAGGCAATGATAGTATATGGGTAATTGTTGATAGACTAACCAAATCAGCTCACTTTGTCCCTGTCAGGTCAAATAGAAATGCATCTAGGCTTGCACAATTATTTATTAAGGAAGTGGTGAGGCTACATGGTATACCCAAGACTATTGTAAGTGATAGAGACACTTTGTTCACCTCAAGATTTTGAGAGAGCTTCCAAGAAGCAATGGGAACACAACTTTGTTTAAGCACTGCCTACCATCCTCAAAGTGATGGGCAAATAGAGATAGTGAATAAAATATTGGAAGATTTACTTAGAGCATGTGTGCTTGATTTTGGGGGTAATTGGGAGGATCATATCCACCTGGCAGAATTCACTTACAACAGTAGCTATCAATCAACAATAGGAATGGCTCCCTTTGAAGCCTTGTATGGGAGACCCTGCATGTCTCCTGCTTGTTGGTTGGAAGCAGGAGAGGGTGTAATATTGGGGCCAGATCATGTTAAAGAAACTTCCAACATGATTGAATTAGTTAGGCATAGAATGAAGGCAGCACAATCAAGACAAAAGTCTTATGCAGATAGAAAGAGAAAGCCAATGGAGTTTGAAGTAGGAGAGCATGTTTTTCTGAAGGTATCACCAATGAAGAAGGTGTTCAGGTTTGGGAAATCTAGTAAGCTATCACCAAGATTTGTAGGACCATATGAAATTATGCAAAGAATCGGTGCTATGGCCTACAGACTTAAGTTACCTGAGGAGTTGAGTGGTGTGCATCCAGTGTTTCATGTTTCTCAATTGAGAAAATGGGTGCATGATGAAGGGGCAATTCTGGAGTCACCTACTCAAATTCAAGTCCAAAAGAATTTGGTTTATACAAATGAACCAGTAGGGATAGTTGCCAAGGAAGAGAAAAAGTTGAGGAACAAGGTGATCAAACTGGTAAAAATTCAATGGAGCTTGGACACTAATGATTGTACATAGGAGGTTGAAGATAAAATGAGGGCTAAATACCCCAGTTTGTTTACTAATGGAGAGGTATGTTTAAGCAGCTTATGATGATTTTTCTAAATATTCTTATATATTGTTTGCTTTCATAAAATGTGAGTATGGGGTTATGGAGTTAAAACAGGCTATAGATTAGTGCTTTTAATTGGAGAAATTAGGTGAAATTATGCGGACATAATTCCTTTAAGGGGGAGGGTATGTAATGACCCTAAAAATGAAAGTTATATTTACTTTGAGAATTTCTGAAGAAAAAAAAAGTAGAGAAATATATATATATATATATATATATATATTAAATGACATATTAAAATGGAAAAGCTTGTTAATAAATTAAATATGCATGGGAGTTCTACTGGACAAAAATGCAAGGGGTTAAGGTGATTAAAAATTGGGATTTAAAATAAATATAGTTTCATGCCTAAAGAATTACATAAATACATATATTTAATATATGAGGAGTTTCCTGTTTTATCTAAAAATAAAATAAAATAGAGTTTTATAAGGACCAAATGACTTATGTATTTATGCTAGAAGTAATTAGCATGATATATGTGATTTATACCACATAAATGTGTATGAGGAGTTGTTGTTTTCAATTAAAGTCAGAATAAAAACAAATGCAGGATCAAATAAGAATTTCTATATCTTATAATCATTCCCAGCAAACAATATAGTGAGACAGATTTCTTACATCACATGATTATGTATGATAGTGTACCTGATTAAATGGAGATAATAGCTAGAGAGAAAACACAAGAAGTTTACAAATTCTTTAAACTTAAAAAAAAAAGAATGAATAAAGGATCACATGCATATGGCATGAATAAAATGGAGACATGAAAATAGCATGCAGTGTTTAAAATGTTTGATTCCCGAAATAACCAATTAAAGTAACCTAACGTGTGCATTTCCAATTTAGGACCACACAGGAATGTGATATGTACATGAACATCTAAGGGTATCAGGGGAATTACCCATTTTCTTAAAACCTAGAATGATTTTATAAATAACTGCACATAACCATATCCATCATTCTCTCGGGATCAAAACAAAAATAAAGTAAACTAGGAGAAACATTAGCTTGAGACTTTGGAGGATTTGCTGTTCAAGGGATTAAGACAGTAAAAGAAAAACACTAGGTGAGCATTAATCCTTTTTTATGCTATGGCACTAAGTCCTCTGGTAGGCAGCCTATAATGTTATGATTCATTTAAAAGAAAAAGATCCTTGAAATGATTTATTATGGGTGAGATGGATGTTTGGTTGTGTATTCTTGTTTGGTTGTGCTTTATTGTTTGGAGTTTTTAAATCTATATGTGGGTTTTTCAAAGACAAAATGGTTTGGGCACTTTTGTTCTGCTTTATTATTATGAAGTATGGATCTACATTATTTAGGGAATAGGCAGCAAGACAGTGATCTAGCTTATGTCTATTTCTTAGATAATGAAGCATGAAGCTCAATATTCATATCACAAGTCAGAAGAGAATTTCTGGGTTTTTTGAGGGACTTCCTTAATAAAACCCTTATCCATTTATTCACAATAATATAGCAGGATCATGATGCTCAAATTATTTTTAGGAAGACCAAAGGAATGTTGTATTTCCTGTAATAAGGCTAATAAATAAAAATCATGGGGTTGAACCAGAAAGTATACAAGCAGTTATATCTTTCTGAAATATGAATGAATGAAAGAGAAACTAAATTGGTCACTTGGGAGTTAGTCAATGATCTGCTTGCTTCAGGTGGGAGCAAGTATATGCATGGTGCAATTGCACCCTGAGGCCTTTGTGTGTTGGAATAAATTAAGTAACCTGGGAGTTTCCTTCACAATGCATACATAGTGTTCATTTGACAAGGAGATGTAGACCATAAAATAAATAAGGAATGGGATTTATAAATTTGGGTTATGAATATCTAGACAGGGAGTTAAATTAATCAGGATTAATGTGATGTTCTAATTAATTGCTGGGTGAGATTGGGAGAATAAAATCTGAGTTTATTTATCTAGAAATGGAAGTATGAATATGTGTATAAAATTTTGATTAATGTTCATACCAGTATAAACTGACCCTTTTGGTTGCCCTTGCAATCATCTGGGTGGCTCAAAAATTCTTTGGAGCAGCTAAATGAATTGCTTGCAGGAAATTGAAGTTGGCTTGATGAGTGAAGAAGGCATTAGCTGGTAGTATTAATAAAAGAGACTTGTTTTAAATTTGCAGATGCTTGTAATGATGTTAATAGTCAGATCACATGTGGTAGTTGGAGTTAATTGTAGGGAGTTTTTTTGAATATTTGGATTAAAACTTGTACTTAAGTAAAACTTATTTTAAATGATTTTTGATGGAGTTTGATTACCTATTGATTTTATGATTATCTGATTTGGAGAAAACAAGGGGATGGACATAACACATAAATATAAAATGTGTATGTGATGATCTCTGGTTTTATTGCCTGAGCTTATTATATAATTTTTGAAAAAAAAATGATGGAGTTGACAAGATTTGGATAAGAAATATTCAAGTGGAATAAATGTATGCATGGCAGATAATTGATACTGATTTGTGCATATATTCTGATGAGTCTATAACATTGCATTAATGTACCTGATTTCAAGATAAAAAAAAAGATTATAAAAGAAACAAACCTGGAAGCATTTTGTGTTTTTGGTTGTTAGCATAAATGGATGAATTCTCAGGAATATACATAAGGAAGAAATATGCTGGTGTTAGGAGAAGCTTTTGAAGGAGTTTATTTGAGAAACATGGGTCTGAAAGTGGTAAATAAGGGACTATGGCCGGCCTAGATGGCTATGGGTCAAACTCTTGGAGCCTGGAACCACTTCATTTCAATTAATGAAGTGTAAGTGCTTCCGGGACAAAACAAAGAAAACACCAAGCAACCCTTAAATAACACCAAGCATTTCCAGTAAAACACCAAGCATTTAAGTCTGCACCATGTTAAACTTAAAAATGCAATCTAATTTCAATTGTTTAATTTGAAAATGGTGATTAGGAAATCAACTCTTAATGTTCATAACTGCAAGTAGGATCTTAAAATGATTTCATGCATGAGCTTAATAACTGTCACAAGAACAATTAAATGCTAATAGGTTTATTTAGGCAGGAAGTCTAGAAACCCAAGAAAAGAAGTAGAAAGATGCACTGTGCATGTCCATATCACACATGTAAGTATTCTAGGTGTTAAAGATCTACTTCATATAGTAGAATAAAACTTAGAAAAGAAATAAATGGCTATGTCAATAACTTGTATGGTATTTTGATTTCTGTTTGATTTAAATTCCCTCTGATAAAAAAAAACAATTGTATATCATCAAATATATAATTGTCTTAAAGTGTTTTATGAACTGATATGAATATATTGGTAATCCAGGGTCTTGGGAAAAAATATAATTGGGAATTATCTAAATATTCAAATATAGAAAAAAAAATCTATGTGTTTTAGAGTGAGGGTCACCACACCTCCCCTTAAAGCTCTTACGTTTCTTCGTTTTTTCTCTACACAATCTTTTCATGTTTCACAGTGTCGTATCCTACTGGTGAGAACGAACTCGTTAACTTTAATGAACATGAACTAACGATAACATGGTCGCTAGCTCTACCAGTCCCATCTCTGGGCTCAATAATGACATGTGGTGAAGCGTACTCCAAAGCTTGACCAACGTGGGAACTCTGGCCCACGAGATGAATGAATTGAGGATGAGGTTGGACTCCCAAACAATTGTGAACTTCATTCCATCGCCCCTTCCAGCATTCGAACCGACTCGTCTCCAACATGTCCATCCCAATGCTTATTACCTCATGAACACCACCGAGTCCCAGCATAAGGTTGTGCCTGAGACCCCAATCATGGAGGTTCATGCATATTTAAGGGGACATGTTGCACATGTGCCAAGCCTTGTATCAACATTGGCCCAAAGGTTGCCACGCACAAGGAACCAAGACATCTTCACTCTCCTTCAATAGAACAGTCGGTTTTTGAGCACCTACGAGGAACAAATGAAACTTAAGAGTTGAGGTATGGTTGTCTTGGCGATGGTGCCCCCGCCATCTCATAGAGCCAATGGCCCCATCAATGCACTCTCAATCTCATAGGGGTGCGGCCAAGCCTGGATTAAGATAGGGCGACCGATCATTCACAGCCACCCTTTATGCATATAGAGAGATCTCCTGCTCTAACTTATCATCATCACTCTCCTTTCCATCACAGATCTCCCACTCCATAAAGAACCGGTTAAGCCCATAGCCATTTGTTGACTAGACAACCCCGCAGTAGACTGATGTTGGCCTTTTAGAGGAAATGAACATCCTTCGTTGACAGCTCAATAGAATGCAAGCCTGAAGCATGGAGGGAAAAGCTTTTTTCTGATGATGAGAATGGTGAGCCACTTTCTAAGGATATATTGAATACTTACATCCATAGACGGTATGCTTTGCTACCCATTAACAAGTATGATGGGAGTGCTAACCTATCTGATCACATTACTTCCTTCAACTCCATCACCCATGCTGGCTAGCTTTCCGGTCCAACAAAGTGCCTACTCTTCCCTTCACTATAACGGATCGACTTCCCATTGGTTCCTACATTTGCAACCAGGCAGCATCCATTGTTGGGTCCAACTATGTGTAGACTTTAAGATTAGGTTCTTCGTGTCAAAGACCCATGTTAAGGATCCACCTGGGCAAGGGTTGCTAACATGAACAGCCTGGTCGTGTCCCTCTGTTTGGGGGTCGGATATAAATCAAGAATATGGAGGGAGCTTCAAAAGTAGTCGAACACGTCCTTAATTGACTTCTATCAACATGCAAGTGACATTATGAGGATGGAGGATGTAGGTCTTCCTGACAGCGATAATGAAACCCGACGTACCACTCAAGCCGGTCCTGGTGAAAACGCCGATCGTCGATCAATGGTTGGTGGAACAACACCAAGAGGCATGCCAAGATCGACACCCTACATAGGTTGAAGTACGCTAACTATGCTATTTTGAATAGGGATATGGAGACAATTTATCCTGCAACCCGGAACTAGGTGCAATTTCAAAGACCAAGCACTACTAGAGGTGGAAGAAGAAGGAACCATTCAGTAACATCAAATACGTTAGTTCCATTAAATCAATGGTCACTCCACTAATGAGTGATGGGTGCTCAAATATGAGATTGAAAGACTTATCCGGGAAGGGATACTTTTATAATTTATTTGAGATTAAGTAGAAATGAGGACCAACTGCAACAACCAGCTGTCTCCACCCCAACAACCTAACAATAACATCACGGCAGTAACTGACATATTGACCATATGCGGAGGTCCGCATGTGGCCGGCAGCAACCGGGGTGCACAGTCCCAAGGGAAGTGGGTTCAGCCGGCCAAATCCACTCTTTACAGCATCAAGCATCCAAAGCACCAGGCAGGAATTAGATCAGCCCATCATTTTCCTTGCCGAGGTAGAGAAGCGGTCTCTTACCCTCATCACGATCCTATGGTCATCACTTTAGAAATGACTAACACAAATGTGCATGGAGCCTTTGTGAATGAAGGCAACTCAGTCAACTTCATGTTCAGATATATTTTTAAGGCTCTCAACCTTCCTACCTCCAGCCTCACCCCCTATGCCCTACCTATTTACGGCTTTGGGGGTGTGGGCATTGTTCCAATGGGTATCACCTTGCTTATGACAACATTCAGCCAGGAAACCCTTGCTGCAAAGGTTCAGGTAAAATTTGTAGTGGTAGATTGCCCTTCTTCTTACAATCTTTTGATAGGATGACTGACGCTTGCTGAACTGGATGCCATCGTCTCCTACAACCGGCTCGTCATGAAGTTCCTTGTCCAAGGTAGGATCAGTTAGATCCGAGACAATCAACAAAAAGCAAAGGAGTGTTATGGGACCTCCATCAAACAAGCAAAGAATGGTGTTCTCGTGCTTCAACAAGAACTCACAACATTCGGCAGCGAATCACTCGAGAGAACCATCGAGTCGGTCTGCGCTCTAGTTCAAGCCAAGACTGCCCTCAACTCTAAAGCATCAACATTAATAGCTCCTACCACCAGCAGTGTCTTACTCGATCATATTATGGCAACCAACAACGTGTCAACCAAGAGTATCCTCGAGCCTAACAATGCTCAGGGTCGTATCGGGATCGTCCTTGTCCTTGAAGATACAAATGCCAACGATGTGTCGTCTAAGAGTACCATTGAGCATAGTAATGCTCAAGGTCATGCTGAGACTACCCTCATCCACAAAGCTCCATTAATTAGCGGTGTGTCACCTAAGAGTATCTTTAAGCATAGCAATGCTCAGGGTCATTCTGGCACCACTGCTACAATGAAGACTGGGATGGTATGAATTCAATCTCCTTGGCCACACCCAAAAAATAAAGAACTCATCTCAACATGAGACTAGCAAGTCGCACCATGTCGCAAGCAGGGACATCGCACATAGCAACTCTTACCTTCTCAATGCTAGTAGACTCATCTATGAGAGTCGGGGGCAACATTAATACCTCGACTCGAGCACCATCATTTTTTCTGGACGAGGATGTCATGGAGCACATGATTTACACACTGAAAGAATGCAACTTAGAAGTAAACCCAAATCTTGATGACGACCCGCTCGACCCTCGTATGGGGGATTCAAACATTAAAGTCGGGATGGCTAGTCTACTTGAATCGATATCCATAGATTATGTCGACCTTAGCAAAATTTTCAGATTGGTATGGAACTCTATTCTGATGTTAGAGATGAGCTAATCAAATTCCAATAGCAAAGCAAAGACGTCTTCACATGGGGGCACACTGGCATGACCGACATTTATCCCAGGATCATTTGCCTTGCACTCAACATCAATCCCAAAGCCACCTTCGTCTGTTAAAAAGGTCGACCACTCAACCCAGAATGGTACCGAGCTCTTAAAGAAGAGGTAGAAAAGCTATTAGCCAATGGCTTCATTTGGGAGGCATAATATCTGGTCTGGGTAGCTAACCCAATACTAGTTAGAAAACCAAATGGGTCTTGGAGGACTTGCATTGACTTCTCCAACCTCAACAAAACCTGCCCCAAAGATAGTTTTCCTTCGCCTCGCATCGATCAATTGGTAGGTGCAACCAGTGGACACTTGTTCCTTACTTTCATGGATGTCTACTTTGGATATAATCTGATTTCCATGCATAGCCCAGACCAAGAGCACACACCTTCTTCAATACAAATGTCAGCCTGTAATATTATCGTATCATGCCTTTTGGGTTACGAAATGTGAGCGCAACCTATCAATGTCTCGTCAACTAGATGTTCTCTGAACAAACTACCTAGTCTATGGAGGTGAATGTGATGATATGCTGGTAAATTCTGAAAAAGCCGGGGGCATGTACAGAACCTAGCTGAGACTTTTGGTATATTGTACCAATACAACATGAAACTGAACTAGAAGAAGTGCTCCTTTGTTGTCCAAGGCAAATTCCTTGGTTGTGTTATGAGCACTAAGGGTATTGAAGCTAACCCCAACATGATCCAAGCCATCCAAGACATACAAGTCCCCAGAACTGTGAAATAAGTACAAAGCTTGAATGGGATGGTTGCAGCATTGAGCTGGTTTGTGTCGAAGGCCACCAGTTGGTGTCTCCCTTTCTTTGGCATCATTAAGAAGGGAAAATCGTTTACTTAGAACAATGAATGCACCAAGGCATTCGAGGAGCTGAAGCAACATTTGGCCACTCCTCCAGTACTAGCCAAGCCCGTCGATGGGAGGATTTACATATATATTTGGAAGTGTATGACACGCGATTAACGCTACCTTGATCAAAGAAGATGAGAAGATCCAAAGGCCGATCTATTATGTCAGAAAGAGGTTTTCAGACCCAGAAACAAGATATATAAGGTTGGAAAAGCTGGCTTTTTGCCTGTGCATGGCAACCCGGAAACTTTGGCCATACTTTCAAGCTCGTCCTCTCAAAGTTCCGACCAACCAACTTTTGAAGAAAGTCCTTAGCTGGCCCGACACAATAGGCTGGCTATTGAAATGGTCTGTCGAGCTTAGGCAGCATCACATCTCATTCTAGCCTTGCACTTCTACCAAGGGCCGTGTTATCATAGATTTCATTGTCGAGTGCTCAGGGCCGAATAATGGCAAAAAAAGACCATTACTAGCCAGTAAGTTTGGCACCTGTATGTGGATGGCACATCAAACGAGAAGGGGCAAGAGCCGACATGGTCCTCGTCACTCCTAAAGTAAAAGAACTATATTTTGAGGTATGCTTCTCATTCAAGGTGACCAATAATGAAGTAGGGTATCTGTCCTGGCCAGCCTCAAGATGGGAAAAAGAGGTACTCATGAGCGCTTTCAGGTCAAAGGTAAGACATTGGCTTTATATAGTGCCAAAACCAAGAAGATAATCAGCTCGTTTGCCGAGTTCAAGCTAGAGCAGATACCTAGGGAAAAGAATGCCAAGGCCGATCAGTTAGCTAAGGCAGTAAGCAACCCAGAAGAAGTCACTCCTTGGGTCCCCTTAGAGATTCAAAGCACCCCTTTCTATAAGCCTTAGGCAACAATAATGGAAATAGACGCCCTATCCACAGACAATTGGATGACGCCCCTTATCAAGTAATTAACAAGTGAGGAGCTTCTTATCGACCATAAGAAAGCCAAGAAGATTCTCTATCGGGCTCCCTACTACACGATTATAGATAGGAAGATTTAAAAACCGGGGTACTCCATACCGCTTCAGTGGTGCGTGTCTAAAGACGAAGACTGCTAGATCCTGGAAGAGTTGTATGAAGGGTTTTGTGGGGATCACGTTGGGGGGGGGGGAAGCCTAGCAAAAAAGGTCACCAGATAAGGGTACTATTGGCTTATTATGATCAAAGATTCTGTGGACTACATCAAGAAATATAACAAGTGTTAACAGTTCACCAAGATCCCCAGAGCCTCTCTTACCCTCCTTACCCATATGACTACCCATGGTAGTTCGATACATAAGGAATTGACTTGATAGGAAAGTTGCCTAATGCCAAGGGAGAGTATAATCATGCCATAGTCTTCATCAATTACTTCACCAAATGGATCAAGACCGAGCGAGCCCCTTTCGGGGTCACCGCCACTAAGATACTTAGCTTCGTCATAAAGAATTTTGTCTACCATTTTGGCTTGCCAAAGAAGATTATCATCGACGACCGCACTCAATATGAGGGTAGCATCTTTCAAGATTTATGAGCAAGGAACAGAATTGAGAAGTGCTTCTCTTCTGTCACCCATCTGCACTTCACCGGCAGTACTTCTTTCCTGTTTTCCTATGGGTTTGAAGCTTGCTTCCCATAGAAGTAGACATCCCCTTACCTCAGCCTCTAATGTGCGAGCTTGAGCAAAACGATGGGTTACTCAAGCTCGAACTCGACACAGTTGAAGAATGAAGAGCCAAAGTTGAACTCCACACTGAAGCCTAAAAAAGGAAGATAGCCAAAAGCTACAGCTCAAGAGTGAAGCTCTGGTAATTCATTGCCAACGATTTAGTTCTGCGTTGGGTATTCGTCAATACAAAGAACCCGGTTTAAGGAGTGTTCAGCCCGAACTGGGACGGGCCATATGTTACAAGCATTATCTTAACAAATGGTGCTTGCCTCCTCTCTCACTCGAACAGAACCCACATTTCACACACTTGAAACCCTATGCACCTTTGGGCCTATCATGTATAAAAGTTAGCCATAATACAAGGCTATGTAATACATCTTTTGTGAAGAATAGACCAAAGACTTCGTAGCCAACTTTGTTTAGCACGATCACTGAGACTATCCACATTTCACACACTTGAAACCCTATGCACCTTTGGGCCTATCATGTATAAAAGTTAGCCATAATACAAGGCTATGTAATACATCTTTTGTGAAGAATAGACCAAAGACTTCGTAGCCAACTTTGTTTAGCACGATCACTGAGACTATCCAAGGAGGACGAGTATTAATCTGCTCATTACCTTGTTTGAGTACTACTACCCTCTATCGCCAAGGATCGCGTAAGCCATTCAATGCTCCCTTCCGTACTGGATAGTTATCCAATGAGGTTGAATTACCATGCATTCACTTCCTTGCTTGGGGACTGCCGAACCAGCGACGTGTCACCCAAGAGAACCTTCAAGCCCGCGCTCGGGGTCATGCCAAAACCGCCTACTACCTATACTAGCTATCTAACGAGGATGGGTTTAGCATGTGCTCAACACCTTATTTGGGAACTGCCGACCTTCGTCGCCAAGGATGTAGCATGCCTTGGCTCCCTTCCTTGTCAGCTGGCTATCCACGAGGGTGAATTACCGTCCATTCACTTCCTTGTCGAGGGCTGCCAGGCTATCCAATAAGATTGAATCACCATGCATTCACTTCCTTGCTTTAGGACTATCCACTTCCCTATGAGTTTGGGTGAGACATCTCTCCCCTTCGTGTCGGGGTGCATTGATGAGCTCAGACGTGACTGCAACGGTCTTGTACCCCTTGTCTATAATGTCGCTTGTCCCTTGTGCAGGACGATGCACTATTGTCGGGATTGGCGATGTTACCCCGAGTGACGCTGAAGTCCAACATCCATAGTGCACCTGCATAAAAATAAGTTGGGCCCAATATCAACTAGTAACGTGTTACCCGAGAGTACCCTCGAGCCCAACTGCGCTCAAGGTCATGTCGAGACCGCCTACCACTCAATCCTACCATGTGCTACCCAAGAGGCCCTTCAACACTTAGGTTCATGTCGTGACAACCCAATATCATATAAATGCAACAAGCCCAACAACCATATCCCGCCTTGGTTCTCTATTACGACCAGACTCTCAAGCATACGCTTGCATTGGAGCCTACATGTCATCCCGGCACCAAGTATATACAAGTCACTCAAACTAAATACATGGTTCCCATAAACGGGTCGCTCTTACCGCCCGTCTCATTACCATATTATTATTTTATCAAATGGGCAATAAACAAGCACAGACAAACATGGGCTATATAGGTTACTCAAAGAATGCTACACTGTATGCCACGTAGACAGATAGGAATAGATAAGCAGTAAAGTACTTAGTGTTGACTAGAATTTTAGCCAACCTCGAAAATGAGATCTAAGGGTGGTATTAGCAAAAGTATGTGTAACATCCTCCACTTTGAGACCCGAAAATAAAAGCCTATGATGCTGCAATCATCACCAGAATCATTTTCCAATGACAAATAGTGTTTAGTATTATATTGCACAATATAAGTAAACATAACAGCTAAATAGCTTTTTCATTACATCAATTTGAATTACATAATTCATTACATCATTTTAACCCAAATTGTTGCCCACACAAGGGTAAATATAAATAAAACATAGATAAAGTAGTGTTGTGTTCGACATATGAAGATGCCAACACAACACATAACCAGTTATAGATCCTGGTTTTACACGGTGGAATTTCAAATAATTTTTATTAAATAGCAAGCGTCCAACTTCGTCTTTGGAATCTTTGTTCTTCCTTCAAAAGCTACCTATCTAATCTATAAATTCATCTTACTCGAATAAGTACTTGTGAGTTTATGCGAAATAATAAAAACATGGGTCAGACATAGAGTCTAGTATGAGCAAAAACTGCACCGTATAAGCAAACATACAATGAGACTACGCCGTTGAAGCACAGAATGAGTTTTCCCCTCACTATCTCAATCATTATTAACTTTCATCATATCATGACATGTACATTACTAATAAATAACAATTCATTACAAAAGTGGGATTTTCTTCACACAGTTTCGACTAGTTTCTTTAATCATTTCATGCCAAATTGCCACTTAGGCCTTATCTTCCCAGTTCAATAACTACACTCAATTCTTAGGATTCCTGCTTAGGTGTTTTGTAATAATTTCTCTTAAATTTATTGTTAACAGATAATTGGGTTTCCACTAAGGCCTTATGTCCTCGTTTATCAAATACAATGTTGTGAACAGACAGTTTGAATGCTGTAGAAGCCTTACTCCACTGATCTCGTGTATTATCATGAATAGACTAGTTGGATGCTACATAAGCCTTACTCCACAAGTTCTATATTTTTACATATAGGTAGTGTCATTTGTAGACCTACGTCTGCCATTGAAGCCTTTCGTTATCATTTATCAAATTTATTGTCGTGATTAGACATTAGGTAGCCACATAGGCTATTCCTCATATTACAAAATATATCGTCGTATTTAGACATACATTTGCTACTCAGGACTTATTATTAAATCTATCATTTACTATGATATATTCATCATCTTATAACTTAACCGGGCTAGTTTCAATTCCATATATTTCTTTAACTTATTACTACCCTAACCTGTTTCATCTTTAGGGTTTGTCATTACATTTTATTTAGAAAAATATAGCTTTCCAAGCTATCTCAAGTTGTATTTAGTTGTGGTATATTGGCTATTTCATAGCCATCGTAAATTGTGTTTGGTCATCGTGCATTAGCTATCCATAATTATCGTGTTTTATCAACTTCCTAGGCTATCACACTTTTGATAGTGCTACACTATCGCATGATGGCTGGAAAAATGTTATCGTGTGTTATAATGTTATAACTATCATGGTCTAAACCCCTTCATAAGTCATCGCATACCAAAGTCCCCAAAGCCCTCGTGTAGTAGTCCCGAAGCCATTGCGGTTAACACCAAGTCACTACATGCCTAAACCCGAAGCCAGCATAAGATACAATGTCCCATGCTATCGCAAACTAATGCATCCAAGTGCCATTATGGTTTGAATTTTCGAAGTGCCATTGTGAGTCAAAATGTGTAGGTCCTTGCGGGTTAAGTTTCCCTAAGCTGTCGTGAGGTAAGATTTGAGTCGTTGCGTATGAAACTCGAAGCCATTGCAAACTATGCCCGAAGCCTTCGTAAGGGTCGGTGGTTGTGGTTTTATGCATTGTGGGTTGGCATATGAGTAGCTTTTGCGTGTTATCAAGCTCTAGTTGCTTTCGGTGGAAATGCAACCTTAAGTTAAATGGCATGATCATAATTATCCTGAAAACTTGATTTATTCCCTTACCAAGCAATTTCTTTTCATCAAATCCCCTTGCCTGTCAAGTTTTCATTGGTTGTTCATTTTGCTTCGTAGATTACTTTTCAAAATTTGCTAACTATCATGATTGATTAATTAATTAACTAATTAATTTTTCCCTTAATTAATTAACTCTTTCTTTCACTTGATAATTTGTATAAAATCAGAAAAAGATGGGAAAAATCCCGAAAATTCACCAAAAACATCTTTTATCATATTTTACCTCATATAAAAATTTCAGGTCAAAATAATTAATTTTATTATTTTTAATAATTAAGTAATCCGATATTAACCATTTTCCCAACTTAGAAAATTTATAAAGTATTCATATTAATTTTTTCAAATATTGTGAAATTAAAAATCCATGTCTATTTCATCTTTAAGAATATCATACAAAAATTTTGAATCGTTTGGTGATGATTAAGCCAAGATTTTCCCCAAATCATGAGCTAATCAGTTTAATTTAAATTCCTTTATATAACCAAACCATGATTAATCATTCATACATAATTTCTATCATCCAAAAACACCCATTCAAACACAAATCCGAATTTACATGTATTAGGGTGAGTTTGAGAGCAAGTTTTTTCTCTCCTTGATTGAGAAACTTGATTTAATCTTCTTTTCTTCTTAAAGTTGAGAGTTTGGTTCCTTCTACTTTTGATTTTTCTCTTTATCTTTTGCAAATTTGAGGAGGTAATGGCTGACCTAGACTTTGCCTCTAGGGATTTGTTTTATTTTATTTTGTGCAAGTATGAGAGAATGAAAGGGGAAGTTGGAGTGAAAGGAATTAGTGATTTGGGCTATGGGCTAAGGTCTCATTCTAGCTTGGTCTTAATAAATCCTTAACTCCTCTTTCTACTTTCGTTCACCCTTATTGATAATCTTTTTGTATATTCGATTCATCTCATAATAAATTTTAGTTTATCATTTAATTTAAATTTATTTCCCCATATTATGGTACTCCAAGATATGAGATGTTATAGTCTCCCCTTCTTATAGGTATTTCGTCCTCAAAATTTAGACAAGGCAGGATGGAGATCGTCATCAAATCAATATACACATAGTACCTCAAGTACATTAGTTCTCCACTAATGTAACCAATCATCATTCATCAATATTTATGTATTAGAATCATTAATAACACATGCAAACATTACAACATCACACTAATGCCTTTACTAGTCTATAAAACAAAACACATATGCCTCAATAATACATGTCAAAAAAAGTCGTCATAGTTATTTTTAATCCTATCCTCTACCTCCTAGGTACAATCATCAATATCGTCACTCCGCTTGACGTAGATAAGTTTAATAACTTTGTTCCTTAACTCTTTCGTATCACGACCTACTATCCCCTTCGGTCATCTAATATAAGCCAGATCTGGTTCTACAGATAATCTACGACCACCCTCGGTTCTACCACCGAATCCGAATTGCGCACATACTTCCTCAGATGTGATACGTGAAAAACATTATGCACAGCTGCTAAACTACTTGGCAACTCAACTCGATATGTGAGTTTACTAACCCTCTCAATCACTAGAAATAGTCCTACATATCTAGGTGCTAATTTCTCAACCTTCCCAAAGCGCACGACTCCTCATATTGGAGATACCTTCACAAACACTTAATCGCATATCATGAACTCGATATCTCTTCTTCTCTTATTGGCATAACTCTTTTGCCTTGATTGCACCGTTTTCATTCTAGAGCGAATCAGTTTACCTTCTACATAGCCTCTCTTACCAAATCGGGTCCTAGTATGAATCTATCTTCCGTGTCCATCTAACATACTGGTGACTTACACGGTCTACCATAAAGCGCCTCAAATGTTGCCATCCCAATACTCGTTTGGCAACTATTATTATATGCAAACTTTACCTGATGTAAATGATCCTCCTAAGATCCTCTTAAATCAAAAAAACAAGCTCTCAACAAATCCTAGAGCACATGGTTCACCCTTTCTGTTTAACCATCAGTTTGCGGGTGATAAGATGTACTCATGCTCAACTATGTACCCAATGCGCTATGCAAACTTTTCCAGAACTCACCGGCGAAAAAAATGTCTCTATCACTTATAATACTATTCAAAATACCATGCAGTATCATACATTCTTCACAGATAGCTTTGCTAAACTAGCTGCCATCCTTATCGACTTTACCGGGATAAAGTGGACACTCTTAGTTATTCCATCGACTATCACCCAAATGCTATCATTTCCCCTCTTCGACCTAGGCAATCCATCTATAAAATCCATACACATGGAATCCCACTTCCAAGTCTGTACTTCCATGTCGGAATTAGGCCAGCCCGTAGTGGAAGTAATGGGTGAATTTCTAAAATTTTCACCATTTTGGATTTTTATTGGGCTTATGAAGTCTAATTTATTTAGAACCTTTCTAAATTTCTTTTAAATAAAATCATTATTTTATTTAAATTTATAAAATGATTTTATATTATGTAATTAATATTATATCATATATATACGTGTATCACACGTAGACACACACATGCATATGCATGTGTAACATAGCAATCCATGCAAGATATAACATGTCTGTGTTTAAGTGATGTGATTTACACTGCAACAAATATGTTAGCTCATCTATTATACAAATATATTGTCCTAATGTATGTTTATATATTTTAATATACGTATACAAAATATTATACACACACATGTGTGTGTATATAAACTATATTTTTTTATAAATTACAAAAAATATATATAAATATATACATGGAATTTTAACACTAAATAAATATATAATTATATAAGTACATTTAAATCATTAAAAAAAATTAATTTTTTGTAGTAAAACCGAAAACATTATATGTATATAATTTTTTTAAATATATATACATATTAAATATATATATATATATTAAATATATATATATATATATATCCATATATATAATATAATAATAAATATGTGTATGTTAATACTTTTAAAATATTAAATATATATATATAGCAAACATACATACCTGATGCTATGCATGGCACAAAATTTAATTTTTTTAATATATATTTAAATTAATATCTATGCAGACAATATTAAAATAAAAAATTATATTTTGAAACATAATTTTTAATTTTGAATTTTTAGAAGAAATTTAAGTGATATTTTTTCATTTGAATATATAATATATAATTTTATAATTTAAAAATAATTTTAAGATTTAATTTTGAATTTCGGCCGAATTTAGAATAATAAATTATATATTAAAAAATGTTTTTCTAAAATTTTCTACTGAAAGCATATTATGTGATAATTTAACTTTATAAAGTATAAAAAATATTTTTATACTATAAATATATATATATATATATATATATATATATAAAATTAATTTAGATAATCAATTGGCTTAAATAATATTTAATGATTATATATAAATATAAAAAAATATTTTGTTTTTATCAAAATTATTTTATATTTGTAGCTATACATATAAAATTATAAAACCATATTTTGTATATAATAGCATATAGAATTTAAAATTACAAAGCTAATATATGATTAAATTATATATATTAAATTAATTAAATAAAAAAATTGTTTTTTTATTATTTAGCCGTGCATATTGTAGGTAGATGTATGATAATTTTTTTTAAATATATAAGTATACAAACATACAACAAACTTGATTTGTGATAATATATTGATATAATAGAATCGTCGCCTAACTAATATTGTAGAATATGATATATATAAATATTAATTCTGTAGATTATAATTGTAAATCAGATCATTACCTTATACTTAAGCCAAAAACTCACACCTTAAACCGTTGTAATGAACTCCTGAATCGAATTCTAATTCTGAAGGTGCTATCTACCGAATTACAGACCACCGACCATCGAATAGTATTTAATTTTATTTGATTTGAGCTTGTAATACTGGAGAATAGGGGATGATAGTTTGGCCAAAAGTAAGAGGGTATGAAGGCTTTCAAAAAAAATCTCTAATAGGTATGGGTTGAGATGCTTATATAGCTGAGGAATGGACACAAGTTAGATCTAGATCTCTTGCCAATTCTCTCTTCCTTATCCATACAAATCTAGCCCATCTAGTTCCATCAAATGGTTGCACCAACCTACCCTTATCACAACCGAACCTACCGGCCATTATATAGGCTTCAGACCCATTTAAAGCCCGAACAAAAAATATTTTTCATTTAATCTAATTTAAACGCGTATCGCTATTACATATCAATTAATAATAAATATATTTAATAATTTTGTTAATCAAATTAGAATAAAATTTTATAATAAATATATCATAAATATTAATTAATTTATAACAGTTACAAACTAATTATATCTTGTGGTCAAGGAGTATTAAATGATTTCGGTTGTACGACTCTTTAGGTGTAAATTTGGTTAGCGGTTAATATCGAACTATTCGAATATTAACGTTCACACGCCACTTAACATGTGGTGTGACATTTTGGCCAAATTTATCGCTTACTTGGTTTCTATAAAATCCAATTTAACTTTGTTAAGCGTTACCCGATTGTAACTATTATTTACAGCAATTCTTTTCGTCAAAAACTATATCACTTTGGACTTATGGAATTTGGTAATGGTCAAAATTCCAATATCATCCATAAACTCTAAAGTCCAAACACAAAGTCCTTGATTCAATAATAACAATTATTATTAACCAAAATGCTCTAGCTAGAGACTTTGACTTTGAGTTGACTTCAATTGACCGTGATACTAACCTCATGTAACTAAGGAGACGAATCTTCTCTTGAATAGTGTTTCACTTCCAATGCTTCCACTTGATCTAACTATAGTCATTCGATGGATGCCATGCCATGATTTAACTATAATCAAAGTGGAGCTTCCACATTGAAGATCAATGGTATTCTCAAGTCAAGGAAACTGTGTAATTTTGTTGGATCGATATTTTCTGTTTGACCTTAGTTATATTAACCAACAAAAAACTGTCGAGTCACTCATTCCATGGTTATCACATATCAAGTAATATGTCGCCTTACATTTGGAGAGCATTACGTACTTCACTCTTAACAGATATATCGATATCAAGTCTCGATACATCTCGACTAGGAATATTTAAATGGTATATTTATTTTGAGTTTGATAAATTACTCATGGTCACAAAATTTTGTAACTACTATCACAAAACATACCATTTATGGATTTAAATATACTTTTAATTAAATTAATTAATTAACATAACAATATATCAAGTATACAATAGAAAGAAAACACCTTTTATTCTTTTATTTCGAACAAGTTTGGTTATCGAGTTAGGTATATGTAACAAATTAAATAATTGCACCTAGGGCATACCCCTAGCTGTATCATCCCAAAGGTTGAAGTAAACCACTCGCTTTGATGCTCAGCTTTCACTTGCTGATAGATGAAGCACTTCTTTCTCTATTCTCCTATATCTCTCTCTTCATCCCTTTCCAAAAGAAAACTCTCTTTATATCATGATACATCTTTGTGCCTCCGGGATGAATAGTAAACTTTGATCGATGAATTTCTTCCAAGACCTCCCTTCGAAGCTTCCCTACATTCAAAACACACAGTCTCCCTTTCTTTCTAAGCCGTCTCTTCGAGTCTATCTCGAATCCTTCTAGATCTTCAATATCCGCACCCATCTCTAATCGCCTAATTCTTTCGACAATTAGTGGCTCCTCCTTCTGCCTTGCAGTGACCTTCTCCACAAGTGTTGGACGTACATCCAAACTTGTTAACACATCCGGATCTCTACTCGAACCAGTGTTTTTCCTATAATGCACCCCGCAAGAGGCTAACATTTTCCAATCTTCATTCATGGCTAACGCTCCATCTTGATGCTTCCTACTTAAAGCATCGACAACCTTATTCCCTTTTCCTGACATATATCCTATCCCAAAGTCATATGCTGCCAAGAACTCCAGCTATCCATTCTGCCTCATATTTAATTCCTTTTGAAAGAATAGATAATTAAGGGACTTGTGATCCGTATACAACACGAATCGTTCTCCAAACAAGTAATATCTCTAAATTTTAAGTGCAAACACCACCGCCACCAACTCCAAGTCATGAGTTAGATATCTAATCTCATATGGTCTCAACTACAGTGATGCATAAGCTATCACTTTCCCTTATTGCATCCCAAGCCTGTTCCATAAGCATCAATATACACTTTTAGATCCTGGTTTCTCTCAGGCACAATTAATGTAGGAGAGTTCATCAACAACTTCTTCAACTCCTGAAATGATCCTTCATACTTATTTGTCTATATGAACTTCTTATTTTTCCTGGTCAACTTGGTCAAGGGTGCCGCTATACGTGAGAAATCCTTAATGAATCTACAATAATAGCCAGCTAATCCTAGGAAACTTCTCATCTCCATGACAGTCTCTGACCTCTTCCAACCATTATACTCTCTATCTTCGATGGATCCACCACTAATCCATTCTCTAAAACAACATTCCCAAGAAACCTTACCTATCATTTCCAAATTGGCACTTTGAAAACTTTGCCTTCAACTTGTGTTGTCTCAACGTCTTCAACACCAATCTCAGATGGACTTTATGATCTTTTTCACCCTTAGAATACACCAAGATATCATCAATAAAGACAAACAAAAATCTATCCAACTAATCGCCAAAAATTCGATTCATAAAATCAATGAAGAATGCAAGGGCGTTGGTCAGTCCAAACGGCATCACTAACCATTCATATGAACATACCTTGTTCGAAGTGCGGTCAATGGAAAACTATCTTCATCTACTCTCATTTGATGGAAGCCCGTTGCCAAGTCAAGTGCGAGAACATCCGAGCTCCACTCAACTGATCATATAAGTTGTCTATACTAGGAAAAGGATAATGATTCTTCACTGTTACCCATTCAGTTATCGATAATCGATATACATTCGTAAAGTTCCATCCAACTTCTTTACGAATACCGTGGATGCTGCCCACGGTGAACTACTCGGCCTAATGAAACTTCTATCCTGAAGTTCCACCAGCTGCTTCTTTAATTCCTATATCTCCTTTGGCGGCATTCAATTAGGTGGTCTACTAACAGGTTATGCCCTTAGCATCAAATCTATTCAAAATCAAATTGCTCTTTTCGGTGTTAATCCTATTATTGGTTAAACAACATCTGTGAACTCCTGAACTACTAGGACTCTACATATCTCATCCTCTAGTTCCTCCATCATGCACAACGATAACCCAAACTATTCATCCATCATATCTAATGGCACCTTAATGTTGGGATTGGGCCAACCCGCAGCGGAAGTTATAGGTAAATTTCAATTTTTTTTACCCTATTGGATCTTATTGGGCTTATGAAGTCTAGTTTATTTAGAACATTTCTAAATTTTATTTAAATAAAATCTCTTATTTTATTTAAATGTATAAAATGATACAATATTATTTAATTTATGTTATGTTATATATATATGTGTATCACACACACATACATATGTATTTCTATGTGTGCATGTGTAATATATCAATCCGTGCAAGGTATAATAAGCTCGTCTATAGATGTTGGGATTTATATCGCAATTGTCACGTTGCTCATCCAATATGCAAATATGTTATCCAAATATATGTATGTATATACTAATATTAGTATACAAATATTATAAATATATATGTGTGTGTGTGTATATATTATAGTTATGTTTAAATAATTTTATATAAGAATATAAGTACATACATACATACATACATACATACATATATATTTATATGTAATCATATGAATAAGATATTAATATTGAATATACATATTATATAATAGACTTATTTAAATGTAACAACCCGCATAATATTTACGATGATATATTTAAATGATTTATTTAAATATAGCATCGTTAGTTGAATTTAAAAGTCCACAACGTGACTTTTCGTAAACGGTCGAATCCGGACTCGAGACCACTTCCATTGAGTCCAAAATGGCGTTTGCGACCTTTTTGAGTATAAACATCGATATGTTTGGAGTTGAGTAGAATTTTGCTATTTTTCTATTGGGCTTTGGGTTTGGGTTTCAGCCCACTAACCTAACAATGTAACCCCAACTCCTCTGCAATAACAACTCCCACTCCACTCCTCTTCGTTCATTCATAACATTTCCTAACGCTCTCAAGCCCTAGAAAGAATGGTGGGAAGAGGAAATTAAAATTCCTAAGCCCTAGTTTCTCTTAGGAATTCAAATTCAAGTTATAAATCAAAGAGAAGCTTAGGTAAGAATCCTCTTCATCTGCTCCATCTCAATCTCTCTTCAATTTTCAGAAATTCCTATAACTTAACTTAGGAAATTCATTTCATTTGATAATAGATTGAAGATTCTAGAGGTGTTGTTGAAGAGAAATCAATCTTAGCTTGTTTTAGAGGTTCTCATTTCTATATTTGAGTTTAAAGATGAGTTCTTGAACTCACATCTATGTCTATAGCTTTCATTGTTATTAGGTATGAATTCCTAACATCTATTTCATGTTCAATTGCTTTTGATTTGAATTGATTTGGTGAATTTTCCAATTTTGGTATTTTGAAGTCAAAATCTTTAAAGATCCTATCTTGGATGTTTGGACATGTTTTTGTTGGTGTATCGAAGAGCCTATAGGGCTGGGTTGTCAATTGGTATAAATCCCTAGCATCCATTGCTCGTTCGATCGCTTTCCATCTGGATTTTCAACCAGACGTCTGGTTCTGTGTAGTTTTGCCTATTTTGGCTGTTTTTGAGTGGATTTCCAATTTTTATCGATTTTTATTGATCCGGTTAGTTGTTGTCAATTGTTATCGACTTTGATGACTTCATTTATGGATTTTTGGGAATATCCATTTGATTGGGATTTGATATCGATTTTTATGGTTGGAATTCACGTCGTCGAATGTGAATTTTTGGTGATCGATTGTTTTTACAATCATTTTCTGTGATTTGTCACTTTTAAATACAAATGTTTCTATACTAATAGTAAATACTCAAACTCTTTCACAAAAATGATTTCAACATTACTTTTAAATACAAAGCTCGTTTTAAAACCGTTTTCCAATCTATTAGTATATACAAACCTTTACCTCATTCGTACGAGAAATCCAATTAAATGACTTAGCAAAACAAGTGGTATGAAACGCTTGCATTTACTTTGTCATTTAATTCTTAGACTTGTTCGATTGAAATCTTGTGATAATTTTCGAGTGGAAATCTACAATTTGTTCGTAAATATTTAAGTTAAGCTAGTGATTATGGGACATGAAGCTAAACTCATTTATTTACTAGCTTAGTGTAATTTACGCTTCTTGTTGATCAATGATGATCATTTTATGGTTTAGACTAGCGATATGCGATGTCTCTTTGTCCGCGTGGGGGACTGTACCCCATTATATTGAGCTTCGTCTCATTTTTTATAGGCTAGTGACCTATGGGTTTTATGAAGTTCGGTTCATGAGGCGTACCGTTATTGCACTACGTCGTTGTTCCGAATTATTTGAGTTTCAGGTTCATCGCGCATACCGTTATTGCACTACGTCGTTGTTCCGGCTCATTTGAGTTTCAGGTTCTTCGGGCGTACTGTTATTGCACTACGCCGTTGCACCGGCTCTATGGTTAGCAACCATGGGATAGCGACCCGTTTTTGATACACGTGTTGGTGAGTTTTCATGCTCCCATTTGTGATAGGCCTCCCCCTTTATGTTTTCTGGATTTCTAATTTTTGATTTCTGGAATTTGTGTTTCACCAATTTTTTGCGATTGACATTGATATGTTTTGTCAATATTTGGGGTTTGGTGAATAAGCTAAAGAATGTGATATTATTTTTGGATATTTGACGAGATTTGAGATATTGTATGATTTATATTGTTATCGAATGTTTTACTTGTCACATTATGGCATTGTTGTTATCATACATTTTTGTGGTATCTCTTATCCTTTCTCATATCATATGATATTTATCCGTTTATTTTTTTTCTTCTTAAATAATACTCGGGTCAGACCGAGGTGTTTCAGGTGCTTCCACTTGACTTCTTAGTAGGGACTAGCTTCTGACTTTTGGCTAACTACTTTAGCTTAGTAGTTTTTGTTTTTATACATTCGAGATAGAGACTCCTTGATGTACACATATTTTTTTGTCTAGCACTTGTACCTATTCTTTTGTGATGTAGTGGATCTTGCATGACCACTACTTTGATGTACACTTCTATGTGTTATATTCATATCTGTTTCCGCCTTAGTGATATGAATATCTGTGACTGATTTGTGTTATGCTTATTTCTATATTTGTTTCCGAAGCCCACATAGCCACTGTGTTGTAGCTTTGAGTTTGTATTTGATATGTCGGATTTCCTCTTGAAATGAAATGCAAGTCATATTATCTGACATATCGGTACTCGCACAAAGCAATTACATAAATGGTCGCTCCTCAACAACCTTATTCTTCGTGCTAGTCGACGACATTACCCCGTAGTGTCCTTGGCTAGTGTGAGTATAGAGGTGGGGCGTCACATTAAACATAAAGAAATTATTTATAAGTATTTATAAAATATTAAAAAAATTTAAAATCGTAAGCAATACATATATACATACATACATATATATATATATATATATATATATGTGTGTGTGTGTGTGTGTGTGTGCGTGCGCGCGTGTGTGTGTATACAAGTGTATTAATAAAAGTTTTTTTAAAATATTTATATACACAAATATATGCATAATAAAATAATATATTTATATATGTATGTTAATAAAATACTCAAAATATTTTTGATAAGTATGAAAGACCAGGTTTTGTGCACGGCTCAGGTAATGTAATTTATTTTTTATTTTTAAAGTATATTTTATTTAAATATCCATTCTTTACATATAGTCTTAATTCTTTATTTTTAAAGTATAGTCTTAATTCTTTACACATAAAATTATGTGATCATATTTGACTAAAGTACGATGTTATAATTAATTATAAACTATATTTATCTATTTAAATAATATACATTAAACCAATAGAATAAAAAATATTTTTTAATTATAGAGTTGTACCAACCTAAATTATTTATGATAATTTTTTTAAATATACATACATATAACCAAATAATTTTGTGACAATATTATTTGCAAATTAGAATTGTCACCTAACTAACTACATTGGTATATGCATATAATAAAACATTGTAATTGAGCATAAATAATTATATCTTGATTAATAATATATCTCACTTCCAATGCCTTAAAATACACCTTGAAATGATGATATCTGCCCCTTGAAACTATTTCTGATTCAATAGAGTGCTAGTCCTTGTACCGTTGACCACCAGCTATCAGATATCAGTTAATTTGATTTGATTTAAGCTCTAAAAAGATGGAGATAGGGCTGGAATTTTCTTCCAGCAAAGACTTGGAATGGAGACACCAAAAGTTCTCAATCATATGAGGGTAGAAATGCTTATATAATGGATGGAAAATTGACAAGTCTGGATCTCATCTCCTACTCGTTCTCCTTTAATCTCAGCCATCCAAAGTCAAGCCTTTCCAACTCAAATTTGAGCCGCCTATACCCCTGCTTGCTGCCAAAATTATTAGCCCTATCTAGGCCTTAAACCTATTTAAGCCCAAATAAAATATTATGCAATTAAATCCAATTTAATCGCGTATCGATATCGTATATCGATTGATATGTTTATAACTATTATAAATATATTTAATAATATTTATTCATCAAATCATAATCAAACTTTATAATTAATATTTCATAAATATTAATAAATCTAATTAATTTATAACAATTATAAATTAATTTAAATAGTTTGTTCAAAGGAGAATCCATCGTTTCGGTTGTGTGACTCGTTAGGTGTAAATTTGATCAGAGATTAATATCAAATTGTTATCACCATTATTAACCTCGAAGACGTGTGGCATGTGACCTAATCATGATGCCGCACTAATATTCAATAGTGAAAGAGTGGCTACAAATTAGCACCATGTCTAATCAATAAAGAGTTATATGCAATGCTGTGTGTTGTTGCCAGAGCTAGGAATATCGCTCATTATCAACACCGTATGCGACTAATGTCGCATCTCTTCAAAGAAGCAGTGACATCGAATGTGACCAGCATCGTAAACCATTAATGTTATGTAAACATGACTTATTCCGCATCCCATTGATGCCGTGTTTTACCGATGCCTCCTTTCACTTATAAAAGTAAAATGAACATCGCAACTCATCACTGCCGCACTCTTTCAACTTTGCTCATCATTAACACTACCTCCAACCAAAGCCATTAAGTAATGATGTCGCGTCCCTTTGATGTCGCTCCTATTCCGGCATCACCGCCCTTTAGAATCGTCTTTTGGATAGTACTGCCCATTATCGATGCCGCCAATGATTAATGCCGCTACCTACAGAGTCAACCTTTATAGGGCGAGTTTCTTCAACACTTGCCGCCCACTCATACATGCGATGTTGATGACGGACGTCATCAATATCCACAAAAACTACCAAAGCCGCTCCTTATTGATATTGCTTCATACTCACATCGATGCAAGCCGATGTCACCATCCACTAATAAAGAACATTGATCATCAGGCTGGAGCCGTCAATTCGAAGGTCATGAATGCCCTGTGCCTTTACATATGAGACGATTCTATAGCCCTACCCTAAACCTAAGGATGACAAAGGATGTTGTGAGGCGAAGTCAGCATCACGTAGCATTGAAGCCACTGAGACTAAGCAAGTCGAATCTATGTGCTATGTACCATGCCACATTTTTCTCCCCTATAAATATGGACCTAGGGGCGCAATAGAAGGGGCAGATCATTCTTATCTCTCTTCTTACATTTTAAACTTTGTAAACCAAAATTGATTTGGGGATTTATAGCTGATTATAGCACTTGAACTATTGAAATTTGTACATTCGACATCATATTGGATAAAGCAAAATATGTTGAATTATGACTTACTTTCGAATTCCAAAGCATATATGATTTGCTAATCAAAGATTGCTTCGAATTCCAAAATTACTCATATTATTGATTTCTCTTTTGATCATATGAATGTTTAATATGAATTTAACTCAAGCATTTATGATTTCACTTGGCCTTTCATATGATTTCCCTATGAATCTAAACTTGCTTGTCACTCCTCTTAAGCCTTAACCAAGTGTCGCCTTTAGTGCCGTCATCAAAGGCATCACTAAAGTGCCTTCTAGAGGGAGGTCGGGTAAATCTATGGTTCAGCCAAAAGAGCTAGCCAAATGCACCGGATAACAAACCTAAATCATCACCTAAGATGGTGATAAAAGGTTCGATCTAAGTTGAGATCCTCACCTACAGTGGTGGCAAAAAGCGATCGAGTCAACCGTACTCAATCCAAAAGAATGGATCAAAGATAGTCTTCTAGAGGAAGATCAGTCAAATTTAATTCAATTTGATAGATGGATTAAAGCCATCCTCTAGAGGATGATCTATCAAAATACGAGTCGTCAAAGGTCAGAAATTACCAGATAGTAGTTCTGGTCTTCTATTACTGTTGCCGAACAAGGTGTTTTGGTCTTCTATTACTATTGCTTGATAGGTGTTTTGGTCTTCCATTATTATTGCTAGATGGGTTTTTTGGTCTTCCATTATTAATACCAGATGGATTTTCCAATCTCCTTTATTAGTTACCGAATGGGTATTCTGGTCTTCTCTTCACATTGTAACCAGAATGGTTCTTTGGGCTTCTATTCAAATTATTATCAAAAGGATTTTCTGATGACATAGCTTCACTAAATCTACTCTCAATTCATATTTGAATTCATAAAACGAGAATCTCCATTACTAAACAAGCCGTTAGATACTTATTAATGGAATGGAAATTTTTTATATCAAGTTCCAAAAGTTCAATTAGCAAGGTTCTTAATTTTATAAATGAGCAGAGTATCAATTTATACATCGAAAGCTCAAAATATAAAAAAGCAAGATATTAATCGTCAAGCAGTATTTGGTTTAAGGCTACATCCCATACATTCGAGGTAACATATGTTCAAATACAGATTTATTTACAATCTAATACATTATGTACAAAGTTACGGTGCAAAAATTGATCTATCCCAAGATCTGCGAGCTACAAGTCAAAACTTTGGGCAACTTCCTTAGATCTTCAACAATTGGTGATGAGTCGGTGATGTGACGGATTGCCAAACTTAGGAGTTGTTTGAGATTCCTCTCATTTTGTCTAATAGTATTTGAATCATCAATCAACATAACTGAATATTTAATGCATGATCGAGAGTTTTATTTGCTTCCTTCAAAATGTTGATCTTACCTTTCAATTTCTCAATTTCTTGATCGGAGGCATGATTTTCATGCTGATTCCTTCAACCTTAGCTTCATAAGCATTGAGATGAGTAGAAACCTTACCTTTCCACTGTCCATTAAGAAATTGCATACATTTAAACCTAACTCTTTGAATCCATTTAGCGATTTTGTTATCATCCAAGCTTGAACGAGGATTTAAAAGAGTGGAAAACCTCTCTTGATGAGAAACACTAGATTCGCCTCCGCTTGCGATAAGTTCCAGAGATTGATAGTTCACCTGACATTTTAGAAATTGTACTTCAAGCTCCAGAACCTTTTGATGCAATCTAACAATTTCAGCATCAGCTTTGGTGTTTTGAGAAGAAAGTTTAGATTGGCTAATAATGTCTACTTTTCTATTTAATCTTTGAATTCTCTCATCCTTTACTTTGTTTTTCTAAATCGGAATTCACTTCTTTCACACCTCTAAATATGAACCTTAATTTGTAGTATTTGTCATGCCAGTTCTACGCATCAGGATTATCTGGAAGTGTAAAGCTAGAGTGTCTTGTGAAGAGCGTTTCTCCTCAAATTTTGCTTTAAGCCTGTCCTTAATAAAGTCGATTCGGGCAAGGATATTCATGCCAACTGATACAAGAGTCAATTGTTTTTCCTAATAAAAAGAGAAATTAGGAAAGAAAATCAGTATATGAGAGAAGTATCTTCTTCATTAAATAACAAAAGTCTATAAACAATATGGAAATCCGAATTACATCGCAATTCTATTTTTGAACATATTACTAGCTAATTAAAGTTTCGAAAACAACGGTTTTGAACTTTTCAAATGACCCAATGGATAGGATAAGAGTGGGCTCAAAAGTAGCTTTAATCCCTTTTACGGTATTAACAGGTGGAAATAGATGATAGTCTCATTCCCCAACTGGAGAGCTAGCATGATCACATATCAGTTTGGCATGATAGGTTCGAATTTCACTCAATAATTTATCCTTTTCATCATCCAAGAAATCGAAGAAAATGTGAGGAAACTGCATGTAGACTTCTTGCAGGGCTCTAAGAAAGCAGTGTCTCACTAACTACGATGTCTTGAGAATTAGGCATTTCTCTTTAAAATTCTTCTTTAATTTGACATATTTACTCAAGAGTTCCATAGGGACAGGACTGCTTGATATTTCTTTAATCTGTATGACATATTAAAATTAGACTGATAGTAGTAAAACTAAAATGGTAAAGTTCATAAGCTACTCAGGTTACATATTGCAATTGTACAATTATTCGGGTTCATACAAGATTGATTCCTTATAAAACTTAGAAATAAATAAATTCCTATTATACTTAATTTTTTCGGGGGAAGAGACCGAGAAGAAAGAGGGATAGAGACAACTCTCAGGAGATTCCAACATGCCTCGGGATGAGGATCGGACCCATGTTCATTCAAGTATCTATGATGAAAGTGCCTAAACAAACCCTCGCAGTTGTCGCATAAATAGGAAAAATCAACAAATATATCCCTAGAGCAAACTTTGTAGAGAAATTCTTTCGAAGCGCTCCTATCATCAATCAACATCCAAAAGAGGGTCATTAGCTTTGCATTCTCCACCAAGAGTTTCTCCCGATGAAGGCGTGCCTTCTTCATCGGCGGAGTAACTTGCCTCACTTTGAAAAATCTTAATTTTAATGCATTAGTGATGAGTCTCTTATGTTTCTCAAACAACTCATTATACTCTTTCAGCTGTCTATCCAACTCTCTTTTTAATCGATCAATTTTATTTGTTTCTTTTCAAGCATAACTTCATAATGATATTTCTATTTTTCCTTAAATAAAATAATCAACATGTTAACCGAAAGCTATTTGGTAATTTAAGACATACAAATAAAGAGATCCGTACCTGAGAGAGTGGAATTGAAGACGAAGGAGTTTGTTCCTTTCTTTTGAGTTTGTGGCTTTGAGGAATGTTATCCTTCTGGAGAGAACCTTCACTTGGAGAGTCGGGGATTTTAGTAATGTCTGCTGCCAAATCCGGGTTAGCACCTCCCGATCCATCCTTCCCATCTGCCGATCCAGAGAGACCCTTTCCCTCGCCGCCACCATTGTCATCATTATCACCGTCATTATTGTCATCATCATCATTATGACCACTATCATCATGATCATCATCATTCTTGTTGTTGTCATCATCATCCCCTTCCTCATTAGATTCTGTTTCTTCATCTGTTGGAGGGTCATCAAAGGCCAACAATTTTTTGGCATCAATCTCCTCTTCCTCAGAAGACTTTTCCAAATGCCCGTGTTTCCTCCAACATAGCTTTGAATTTCTTTTTAAAATTTTCATTCCAAGCTGGAGGAAGAGAGGGGAAGTTTAGGTCTGGGCATCGCTGGATGTTGTTGGCATATGCTATAAAATGTGCCTTCTCATAGGATTTCTCGATAATAGTATCGAGAATCGTATCAACAAAATAAGACTCCTTTTTCTTTGCGTCATTAATTATACTAGTTTATTTGTTCAAGAGAATTCTTTTCCTTTGCAATTTCTCCTTTAAGAATCCGTTCTCCTATACAAGTTTGGCCTCCTTCATACCAGCCTCCTCAAGCTCCATCTCTAAAGCTTTCACTTTACTTAAAATTTGATTAGGACTTCTTTCTTCATTAAGTGAAGTTTTCACTTCGTCAAGTGAAGCGGCAAATTTCTCTTTCTCATTTACAACCTCATCCTTTATAGTCGTAATGTAAATTATGTGGCCGTTGAGCAAAGAAACTTGTTCCTTGTGCTTGAAAAATTCACTAGAAGATGTTGAGGCATCATCTTAAAATTGGAACATATGCTTAGCTGCCTAAAAAGTAACAGGTATGAATTAAAATATTATAGAGAAAGTTAGGAACTTGAAACAGCCAAATGAAAAGGATACGTACAGATAAAAGCTGTTTAAGAATAGCAAAGCGGTGGTCTTGATAATAAGATGAAGGCTGTGGTGGCTAGAGAGCAATAAAAGATGGAGACTAGACGACCAGTTGGAGAAGATCATCGAAATTGCTAGCAGGGGCTGGAGACTGAGACTTGTAATGGAGCGGTCTTCTAAAGAGATACACAATCCAAGCTCCTTACAAAGACGGTTCAGACCCCTTGGGTACTCGAAAAAGTAATATGAAGGAGTGGGTCTTGAGACTGCTCCTTTTCAGTCATTTGTTAAGTTTACTATTTACTCTTATTTGTTCTTATTATTGACCCACAGACGACGCTAGTTCAAATCTGCAACAGAATCTATCATTGCTATTATAGTAAAATAATATTCTTCATGTAGTACAATAGTAACCTTAGTATGCCATTTGTGAGTAATTACCTTGTTTACTGCATTAATAAATGTTAAAAAATTTAATTCTTCTTCTCTTAAAATATTATCATTATCTTGATTATTATCATTTTGAGGTTTTATTTCTATTAAAGACATTCTTTCTTTTAATTCTTTTATTTTTTGTTTAAGTATTTTAACTGCATGTTGTAATTCTGCAATTGTGGATTCAATATTTTACTGGACTGATATTACTTGAGGTTTTTACCATGTTTAAAATGTCTTTTAAATTATAAGTTTCTGGTTCTTTTAGTTTTAACTTCTTTCCATTTTTATGTGTTTTCAAATATTTCTTTAACATATTTTTCTTTTCTTCTGGATCTGAAATTTTATCTACAATATCCAGAATGAAATTTTCTTCTTTTGTTAACATAAACAATCCATTAGCTTTACATAAAGATTTGTAATAGTCACAATTACCATCACAACTTTTAGATTCCGAATTATTATTTGAATCATTTTCTGATTCGTTTTTAGTTTTTGAACTAATTTTTGTAATAACAGATAGTTTTAAATTTTTCTTTTCTGAATTAGAACTTGATATAAATAATTTTCTATATGAATTTTTTAATTCTTCATCTATATCAAGATTATTTATTTTATTTTTCATTTTACGCTTATTTGCATAATGACCTGGTGATTTACATTTTCAACATATTGGAACTTTTCTTTGATTAGATTTGTTGTGCTCTTTTCTTTTATAAGATTTATATGATTTCCTTTTAGCAGTTTTGCTATTTTCTACAAAATTTTCTTTTCGGAAATTTTTATTTTCATAAAGTCTTTTCTTAGATGATTTTTTAAACCTTTTATTTTCATTTATTGGCTTTATTGGTGATAACCCAAGTTGATCACAAAAATCTCCTAAGATTCTTTTTCCGTAGATTTTCTCTTTTTTAATTTGCTTATGTAATGTTATTTCATTGCATAAATGAATTCCTTCTGCAACTATTTCTACAGCTAATTTTCCATCGGTATATTGGTATATGGAACAATTCCATTATTTTTCTGTTTTATACGATTTTTAACCCTTTTTGCAAAGAAACGAGGTAGCCCTGATAAGAACTTTTCTTTTCAAAATTCATGGTTACTATCACTTCTATTAAATAATTTAGAAAAATATACATCTTTATACTATCTAAATTGTGATAGATTTTGACATTTTGAATTCTTTAATTGCTCTTGAGTTCTATCAGTTTGAAGAGCTGTGGCTCCAATAAAATGTTTGGCTATTGTATATATTAGTGTATTTACACAATCAGTTTTTGTCATTCCGTCTTATAATTTTGTCGCAGTAAATATATATGCTTTTGCTTCATTAGATAGATGAAAGTCCCACCAACCTTTTAGTCGACATGTAAACCCTTGTACTATAGCTTTAGCTATTATATCATCTGAATTATTTTTAATTAAACATGCGGTAGCGTACATTGTCATATAATTCAGACTAGTTTGTATTTGGTATTCAAAATAACCATCTATGTTCCATTCTATAATGGAGGTACCATCAAAAGATATCGCTCCATAGTTATTTTGTTCCTCGAATAAGAGGTCGACTGGCATTGGTCTTGTATAATAGGGTTTACTATATGAGGTATTTCCATAATTAATTTTATTAACTTCAAAATTATTTTCCGGTTTCTTTTGTTCTATGTTTAAGAATATTTTCTACAGTCATCTACTTCATCATCTGAATTATTATCAGATTCTGGTTCTGAGATTCTCTGGTCACCTTATCTTCTATTATAGGTGCAAATTATTTTTCTTTAATATTTAAAGCATCTAATCTTTTTATTATTTCTTTTAACATTTCAGGTTTTTCTCCTGGTTTATCTATGTTCATTTCTAGATTTTGCGCTGACAAGGGTTTAAATAAAACTTCAACCGTGTTGTAGATTTTTGTAGTATTTGTCTGGTCTTTATTTGACCCTTTTTCGATTCTTGTAAGTTGATTACCTATTGATTAAAGTGTTAAGTTTGTAAAATTATTTTGCTCTATTATAGCTTCGAATGTCTTATCTTTTCTATAAGAAGTAGCAGTAATCTCTTCTTTATTTATTTTAATTGATAAGTTTGCCTTTGGAGGATGTATACTTCTAATAATTTTTCCTGCTTTTGTAGTGTAATATTTATAAGCAGAATTTATGTTGGTAACCGTTAAGAAGTCATCAAAATCCTTTTGTTTTTCTATTTTATACAATTTTTCTATCATTATGAAGATATCATAATCTTCTGCTAAATCGTATCCCATCTTTTTTAAAAACATTTTAAATCTTTTAATCCATTTATCTTGTTCTTTAAGGATCTTTCATGAAGAACCATTTTCTTGTATATTTGTTTTCTTCCGAATAAAACTTTATTTTTTCAGATTCTGAAAAAGGAAATTTAAACTCTTCATTAATAGTTATGGTATTTATACCAAACATAGATTTATCTTCATCATATTCCATATCTGAAACAATTGGTGATCTAGGATTTGATGGAAGGATATCAACCCTATATTCAGGTTGACTAACTCCATCCGTCATATTCCTTACAATTACGTTTTCCTATTCTATTTTTAAAAGGAGTAGATTCAGCATTACTGAATCTCGGTTCCTCGAATTTAGAGTTAGTACCTAATTTTAGGTGTGTGACTCTATCTTTTGAAAATCTAATTTCAATGTCACCATTAGGATATTCAATAATTTCTTTTAATTTTCTATTTTCTACTTTCGTAGGTTCATTTGCTTCTTCAAGAAGCCATTTATCTAGTAAATTTATATCATTCCAACTAATTGATTTTGGAATTGCAACATTACTTTTACCAATGTCTGTTATAAGTGTAGTTGTACCTTGATTTTTAATCGGTATATTTTTTGTATCAGTAATAATAGTATTCATTACTTTATAACATATTCTATATATAAGAATAACATTTTGTGTTCCTAGTTTCATATTAAAACCTTCAGTTTTTATATCTAAACAAATGGACTGAAGTAGGTTTGGGTTTGTTAAAGATCGTAAAATTTGGAAAACATGAAAAATATATCGGTCTGTCACACAGGGTTGATTCTACTATTCCTAATAAGAAATCATGAAACCTATTATGTATTGTATCTCTTACTGCAATTATAGTAGACGTATTCAATCCTAATCTTGTTGCTGGTTTTAAAGCAACTTGGATTAATCCAATGTGAATGAATTTATATTTTTCTCTATGTAAATTTAAAAGCTTTTTTGAAAATAAACCAAATGAACCAAATATCCTTCAGATAAAGGAATTGCTTGTTTTATTGTTTTAATTACATAATCAGTTTTTGTAATAAAACTTCCAGTTTTCTTGTAAATCTTTAAAGGCAAATAAGCCAAAATTTTCTAATTATTTAAATTTGATTCTAAATATTCGTTTATAGTTATTTATTTATTCTTACTGAAAATTTCTCTGTCTAGATTATCTAGACTATTATTGTTATTATTATTATTATTATTTCTAAAGGATAAAGCTCTAAATAGTCTTTCATATTATTCATCTTATCACTGTCAATAATTTACGGTAAAACTTCCCTAACAATGCCTTTCAATGGCAACAAATAGGAATAACACAGCTATGTGACTTAAGGACAAAGTCCCAGTTTTCAAAGGTAAACAATAAGTTGGAGTAACTAGGTTTTATCAAATAGAATTAAAAATAACAACAGTTTGATAAACTAGATCTGAAAAATTACTATAGTAGCGATAACAGTAGTAACTAGATTGTTAATAAATAATAATTGAAGACGAAGATAAATAGTACCTTCTCTCCGGGGCTTTTAGGCCCGAGCAAACCTATTTCTCTTCCTCACCTGGGCTCTGATACCAAACGATACTGGACCTTCGTTTGCTCTTATTTGATGTACCTGGGATGTCTACAAATGGTACTTGTAAGAATAAATAATTGTTCTTCTTCAATATACAATTTTTTGGCATCGATCTTCTCTTCCTCAGAAGATTCTTTTCCGGATGCCTATGTTTCCTCCAGCAGACGAAGTTTGGATCTAGGCATCGCTGGATGTTGTTGGCATATGCTATGGAATGTGCCTTCTTGTAGGAGACAATAGTATCGAGAATCGTATCAATAAAATGAGACTCCTTTTGCTTTGCATCATTAATTATGCTAGTTGATTTGTTCAAGATAATTCTTTTCCTTCGCAATTTATCCTTTAAGAATCGATTTTTCTCTACAAGTTTGGCCTCCTTCATACCAGCCTCCTCAAGCTCCATCTCTAAAGCTTTTACTTTACTTAAAATTTGATTAGGACTTCTTTCTTCACTTAGTGAAGTTTTCACTTCGTTAAGTGAAGTGGCAAATTTCTCTTTCTCATTTACAACCTTATCCTTTGCAGTCGTAATGTCAATTATGTGGCTATTAAGCAAAGAAAATTGTTCCTTGAGCTTGGAAACTTCACTAGAAGATGTTGAGGCATCATCTTAAAATCGGAACATATGCTTAGCTGTCTAAAAAGTAGCAGGTATGAATTAAAATATTATGGAGAAAGTTAGGACTTGAAACAGCCAAACGAAAAGGATACGTACCGATAAAAGCTACTTAAGAATAACAAAGCGGTGGTCTTGATAATAAGGTGAAGGCTGTGGTGGCTAGAGAGCAATAAAAGATGGAGACTAGACGACCAGTTGGAGAAGATCATCGAAATTGCTAGTAGGGGCCAGAGACCGAGACTTGGAATGGAGCGGGTCTTCAAAAGAGATACATAATTCAAGCTCCTTGCAAAGATGGTTCAGACCCCCAGGAGTACCCGGAAAAGTAATATGAAAGAGCGGGTCTTGAGACTGCTCCTTTCCAGTCATATGGTAAGTTCATTCCCAGAAGAGCTAAGGTTTAGGGCCTCGGGGCTTGAACCAATATCTATAAATGGTTCTTCCTCCACAATAACATGAGAATACATGCCCCCGACCTTGAGCTTCTTGCTAGGAGTGGAAGCAGTAGTGAAACCATCGCTAAGTTTCTTTTTTGTGGATTTAAATGAACTAGCAATAAATGAACTAGCAATAACATCCCCGAGAGATTGAGATTCAGGAACCTAAGTTAGGGCAGAAGTGTCATATTTACTTTTCTTTGCTTTGGGAACTTCATTTATGGTCTCCTTCTCTATAGAGACAGCTACTAAGGCGGACGAGCCTAAAATAAAAACAAAAGTTAGAAAAACTATAATATTAAGAACTCTATATTAACTATATTAAAACTTATTGACAGACTCAAGTTGAACTGGAGAAGAAGTCGAGAAAGCATTACACTTGTTGGTAACCAACGATTGTTTTGCCTGGGCATTTTCTTTCATCATTGGAGGCTCTCCAAGTATTATATGGTTGTCTTGAATCAATGAGTAATGACGAAGGTTCACCTCCGCTAAGAGAATAAGCCTGTCACCTATTTTCTGATATGGTAGAGTTAGGGACTTAACGATCTTGCTATCAGTGAGGCTTAACTTCTTAGGGGTCAGGTCTAAAAGAAAAACATTTATTCCAAGGGAGCAATAAATGTAGTATAAGTAACAGAAAATATGAACTTACTGATTATGGAGAAAGTTCCCCTATTCTTTGAGTAGCACCTAACTTAGAAAAATTGGTTTTTCCATTCTTTAGCCTTGTTTACTGCATTAATGATCAAGGTTTTTGGATAGGGATGAATGAAGTATAAAGGATTACCTAGCTGCTCACCTATCTTTGCAGGGCTAGCTATGGTTTAGAGAATTTCAGCACTAAGAGAGGGAAGCTTAGCTTGCCTAGCAAGAGTTTCTAAATAAGTTAAATAAGTATACAAATTAGGAGTCAATTGGATTGGAGCGATATTTAGGTGCTCCAGGATACTTAAATGAAAGTCTGGGAAAGGAAGATATGTTGGGTGTCATATGTGAATCGGGGTAAAAGCGAAAATCCTTCTGGAGGGTCATTGATTCTACCAGAAGGACCAGTTGGAACAGCTTCAATACCTATGATGCCAAATTGCTTAAGGATAGAATCCACTTCTTCTTGAGTGGTCAAATACGATGGATGAAGAAGATGATCTTCTTTCTTGGTAGAAGAGGAAGTTTTAGAACCTGTGCTAATCTTTTTGGAGGACTCCTTGCTTATCTTTGAACCTTCTATCTATCTGTCAGGTGACATTATTCCAAAATTTAAGAAATGATAATGTTTTTATTATATAGAGGAATCATTACATGCTAAGTCGAAAATTATTATCTAAATAACTTATCTACTGTTTAAGTGATGATATCAAGATGCTTAAATTATATGATAGTTACAAATTAATAATCCTTAAATGACCCATATAGAGTTTATTTAAAGACTTAAACTCTAACTTTAATAAAATAATTTCATGGAAAAACTATATAAAGATTAAATAAGAATAGATATGCGACGTCAATAAGTCCTTATCGACGGATATGTCAAAATCAAATGCCGTGTAGCTCATATTATAAAGCACTAGCAAATACCGCAACTATAATTAATGTTGAAGTGATGAGATTGGCGACATTAATGAATAGCGACGATATGAATTAATAACGTGCTAATCGGTTAAACACTTATAACATAATAAAACAACAATGTCGTCAATAACGATATCATGTAAACTCAACTTGTGGTATTAAGATTAGATATTAAGAATGGTGACAAACAATAAGACTATGGGCCCCAAACCGTACTAGTGGGGTAATGTCAAAAATGAGCAATGTCGTTTTAACTAACGCAGAACTTATTAATGTTGCATTTAATTAGCGTACACGTTGTCAATACCTCCTATATTCCTAATAAGGGGTTGCCACACTTCAATTTAATCATCAATAATGTGAAAAGAGCTTTTGCGCTATAGATGCTAGTTAGTCAACAAGAGAACTTTATCAACGTCGAATATCATAATAATATCGTAAGTCATCAGTATCGACATAAAACCTAGGAGGATAAATTAATATTGAACGCTATAACAATGTCGTAAGTGATAAGTGCTGATGTAATGTAAGTCGGTGTCATGTTTCGGGTCTAATAAGTTGTCTCCTTCATCAATAAACTAGTTTCCATGCCAGTAATAATTAACCTCAGAATTCACTCATACGACGTAGAAGTTTGATGCTAATTCAACCTAACATCATAACCCATACTTAACCTAATCACTAAGCCTTAAAGCTCCACAATTAAGCCCCAATATCAATCTATAACTGAAGAAACCCAAACCAAACCCTAACAACAACTTCGACGCTAAATTACTTAATTCAATTCATTAATTTGATCAATATAAAGTATAAACCGTACTAGAGTATTGATATGGACACGTGAAAGAAGGAAGTTTTGAGTTTCTTTGAGGTTTTTGATTTTTCACTTAATTTCTCAGTTGCAAGTAAAAGAGGAATGAAAGAGAAGCTCGTCTATTTACAAAAGAGAAAGAAGGTAAATTGACACCGTTGATTCAATTTGAATGGATGGCCGGATTTGCATGGAATACTAATAGGCGGTAAACTTGATGTCGACATTATTGACTTGAAAAGTCAATGCTTCCTTTACACTAGGGGCAAATGTTATCACCATTATTAACCTCAATGACGTGCGGCATGTGACCTAATCATGATGCCGCAACAATATTCAATAACGAAAGGATGGTTACAAATTAACACCGCATCTCATCAATAAAGAGTTATATGCAATGCCGCATGTTATTGCTAGAACTAGGGACATCGCTCATCATCAACACCGTACGTGACCAATGCCGCATCTCTTCAAAGAAGCAGTGACGTCGAATGTGACCAGCATCGTAAACCATCAGTGTTATGTAAACATGACTTATGCCGCATCCCATTGATGTCGTGGTTTATCGATGCCGCCTTTCACTTGTAAAAGTAAAATGAACACCGAAACTTATCACCGCCGCACTCTTTCAATGTCTCTTACCATTAACACTACCTGCAACTAAAGCCATTAAGTAATGATGTCATGTCCCTTTGGTGTCGCTCCTATTCTAGTGTCGACGCCCTTTAGAATCATCTTTCAGATGGTACTGCCCATTGTTGATGCTGCCAATGATTAATGCCGCAACATTACAGAGTCAACCTTCATATGGCGCGTTTCATCAACATGTGGAGGATGCCACCTACTCATACATGCGATGTTGATGACAGACATCATCAATATCCATAGAAGTTACCAAAGCCTCTCCTTATTGATATTACTTTGTACTCACGTTGATTCAAGCCAATGTCACCACTCACTAATAAAGGACATTGATCATCATGACTGGAGCCATCAATGCCGAATATCACTGATATCGTGCGCCTTTACTTATGAGACGATGCTGAAGTCCTATCCTACACCTAAGGATGACAAAGGATGTTGTCATGCGAGTCAGCATCGTGCAACATTGAAGCCGCTGAGACCAAGCATGCCGAACCTATGCGCCATGCCACATTTTTCTCCCTTATAAATATGGACCTAGGGGCGCAATGGAAGGGGCGCAATGGAAGGGGCGGATCATTCTTATCTCTCTTCTTACATTTTAAACTTTGTAACCCTAAATTGATTTGGGGATCTATATCTCTCAGCTTTTATTCTAATAAGGTCTCCGGCTTTACTAATAGTCTCTCTCGAGAGACTATCAACAAAACCGGAGACCTTATAGGGAATAAAAGATGAGAGATAGATGTTGTATCTTTAGTTTTATTAATAGCACCCACTCTAATCTGATAGATGTTATCCTCTCTACCTTGAAGTAATTGCTCGCCATTGAGCTTGAGCATAGCTTCATCTATTTCCTTTCCTTCCAACGCCCTCTTCAAACAAAGTCATGTTTGTTGCACCTTGAGACTTTGATGTGAGAGATGAATTCATCAATTGTAAGATGAAGAATCTCCCTGATGTTTGCCTAGGCAACAAGCATCGATTCGATGGGGCTATACTGAGAATAGACCAATAACTATGCATAAGCTATAAAAGTGACTAGTCATAAAGTAACTTATGGATAAATGTGCCTTTCTTCCCATACTTATGGAAATAAAATGTTCATATCTTCCCGTACTTATGGGTAAATCTGCCTATCTTCCCATAGAGGGAGCCTAGTTATGCTATCTAGTAGCAGGTTCAAAGCTAAGTATAAATAATAATAATAATAATAATAGATTATGAAGAGTATAAATATTCTTGTTCTTTTTTTTTCTCTTATCGCTCAACAATTAATTGGCTCTTTAAGACCTGTTTTTACTTGCTTACGCCTTTACTTTATGACTAGTAAAGACAAGATATATCGAATTATGACTTACTTTCAAATTCTAAATCATATATGATTTACTGATCAAAGATTGCTTCGAATTCCAAAAGTACTTATATTCCTAATTTCTCTTTTGATCATATGAATGTTTAATATGGATTTAATTCAAGCATATATGATTTCACTTGGCCTTGCATATGATTTCCCTATGAACCTAAACTTGTTTGTCACTCTTCTTAAGCCTTAACTCAACCAAGTGTTGCCTTGTTCCAACACTCGTTGAGGTTAAACTTAGGTTCTCCAAATTCCATATTCAGCTAAGGTTCTCATCCTTGCACTTTTGGAGTTAATGAAGAATTTTTTTAACATGAATTATTCGAATATTAACGTTCATACATCACTTAGCAAGTGCTGTGACATTTTAGCCAAATTTATCACTTACTTGGTTTTGGTAAAATCTAATTTTACTTTGTTAAGTGTTATCCAGTTGTGACTTTTATTTATACCAATTCTCTTCGTCAAAACTATATCACTTTGGACTTATGGAATTGGGTAACGGTCAAAATTCCAATATTGTCCACATTCAACTCTAAAGTCCAAACACAGAGTCCTTGGTTCAATAATAATAATAATAATTATTAACCGAAATGCTCTGGACAAAAACTTTGACTTTGAGTTGACTTTCGTTGACCATGATACTAACCTCATATAACCGAGAAGACGAACCCTCTCTTGAATAATTTTTCACTTCCAATGCTTCTACTCGACCCAACTATATTCATTCGATGGATGCCATGCCATAATTTAACTATAATCAAAGCAAAGCTTCCACATTGAAGATTAACAGTGTTCTTAAGTCAAGAAATTATGTAATTTTGTCATATCGATATTTTCTGTTTTACCTTAGTTATATTAACCAACATAAAGCTATCGAGTGAATCATTACATAGTTATCCGATAACTATCAATACGTAACCCCTCGGTGCCTCCAACAGCTGTGAGTAATACACTGTCCAACATTTGGAGTGTTATATACTGTAGTCTCAACGGATGTATTGATATCCAGTCTCGATACACCTTGACTAGGAATATTTAAAATAGTATATTTATTTTCATCGTGATAAATTACTCACGGTTACAATACTTTGTAACTACTATCACAAAAACATACCGTTTATGGATTTTCTATTGTATATACTTTTAATTAAATTGATTAATCAACTAATATAATACATTATATCAAGTATATAATAGAAAGAAAACACCTTTTATTTCAAACAAGATTGGTTATCGAGTTAGGTATATGTAAAAAATTACATAATTGCCCCTAGGGCATATCCCTAACTCTTTAAATTCCCACTTGCACTTGGGGTCAATTATGAATCTTATTCCAACTTCTCCAACCTATTTTCTCAAGACCAATCGGGCCAGTACCACGGTGAACGAGTATGTTATTATGCTTCAATTATCTACTTTGTCAATCAACTCTCCCCAACGTTGATAAACTATCTTATCATATGGAACAATTCGAAGTATGTCTCTCGACTTCTAACGAGCTCTAAGTTCTGTTACGAACTATAACGCAATATTGTTATCATATAACAATGTTATGGGATTCTCAACATTTGGAATCACCCTCAAATCAGTTATAAATTTGTGCATTTATATTTATATACATCGCTTTTATTGCGGCGCTATACTTGGTGACATACTTAGCCTTTTGCATTGAATCAGCCACAATATCTTCTAATTGGAACATTTCCAACTTAATTATTCTTAACTTTAATTTATTTTGACATATTATACTCAATATCACTTATGAAGTTTGGGTCCAAACACTGCTTTATAACGAGTTCGTTGTTTCTATAAACAATTCTCTAGTATTTCATAAATACAGGAGAACACCTTAAACAACCATTTAGTGATATCTATTTGGATTTGATATTTTCTTCATGTATCAAATACATAAACAAATCATAATATCACAGACAACATAACATGTATGATAATTCCTATTGCCAATGCATAAGGAATCCATCTTACCTGTTTCGTATTAAACATTTTAATAAGGTGTCCTTACATATCGTTTAGGATGTTCCCAATACCTTTTATACTTACGATGAAAGACATCATTTACAAATCCAACTTCAAGTATTAAAACAACTAAAGCTGATTTTAACACAAGTACATTGTTAGCAATTAGCAATGTGTTGTTTACTTATGATTTAGAAATATCTATGTACCTTTTTAACTTTCTTTCTTATGAGCACACACTTCCTCTGCATTTTGATTGATAATCAGACTATTTGATATTTTTATCAAAATACTTATTCAATTTGGATGCTTATAAAATGATACTTTTATATTATTTCTTAGATCATATTCGAAAACCCATACACTCAATATCGCTCCCACTAACTTTGAGACACTTTGGTTGTTGTGTAAACAGCCTATTCTAAATCATTATTTAGAATCTTCCATTTCAGTACCTATGTACCAAATCACTAAGTCTTATCAAGCGATAATTTTGTGAGTAAATTTGAATTAACTTGAGCACGTTAAATAACAAATCTATTACGCTAATGTCAACAATTGAAATTTAGGAGGTTATTCTTATCAAAGTGGCTCACTATATTCCAACTACATTTGTCTTTATCATAAAGACACATTTGGGACTAATGGATCATATCCCTTAGGATACAACTATCAAAATCATATTTTGATAATGTACATGCAATCTATTTTGGATTAGCGCATCATACCATATCATAGAGTCAATACTCTTGATGGTTTAATAGTTCTCAACATTGATAAGAAACTCTTTGTTTCTCTTTAATATTTAAGAATGCTCAGACGTTCTAATGTATTTTATTTATTTAGATTTGGTCAATTTCATTTCATTCCTTGCAATCAGTTTTATCATTGGATCATATCCAAATAACAGTTGTTTCTCAGTGCAACAATGGGCATTCATAAACATTTTACTAATTGCCTTATATAAAACTGATTTTGCATTAGTTCACAAACGTATTTATGTTCACAACATAAATTAGTTATCTAAGGACTATCGTTCCTAAAATTCTCTTGGGATGATTAATACAAGATCACTTACGTATAATTATTACATGCAGTCTTTTGACTCGCACAGCCTGCCAACTCCTTGGTCTAGGATATGTAGGGGTTTCTTATAAACCCTTATCTTATATGGTTTTGTAAACTATTCGTTGGATGATATTAATTTTAACCTTGTGTACTACTTTTAAGTACACACCTTATAGAAAGAATTTTAACTCAACTTCACTCATCATTAATCATGCTTTGTCCAACAAAGTTTGATTACTCCTTATCTACACATCATTATATATTAAAGGGAAGAGTGGCCTTTTGAGACTGAATCTTTATTCATAATAGGCACATACAAAACTCTTTCTAATATACTCACACATTCGATTAAATCGAATCATTTCTATCACATGTTATATTATTTGCTTCCATTTTATATTCTATGAGCTTATCATAAACTTATACATGCATATCAACTACACATATCCATGTCTGTGATAACTTATCGGTGAATATGATGAAGCATGTGGAATCGTTTTGGTATTAATAGACTTACGATTGCATACATCTATATGTATCGATCTGAAGAGTTCATCAACTCTTAAGACGCTCCCGCTAAATGGGTGCATAGCCCTTAATTGTTTGAGATATAATTAACTAGTATCATATGATTCATAATCATATAATAAAAATTATTTCTCAAAACTACGGTTTAGTATATAAGACCAACATAATTGTAAATAATTTTAGATACTTTAGTATTTTCCAATGCATCACTTTTGTTGTGAAAACAAATACCATATTATATTTTATAACGAATATTCATGATATTCACACTGAAATATAACTATGTTTATTTTCAATCAATACCAAACATAGTCACTATTTTATAAATAATGTTTGGTATGTTGTACAAAAACAATTTCGTAATTTGATGCAATCAATAAGTGCTATATGGCATGCTCCCATTATTTCTACCAGTACTATAATAGCGTACTAAATTCGAAGGTCCATCATTCACTTAATTTAGATTATTTATTTCATATACAACAACTAGTTTAGAGTGGAGAGTTCTTTGGTTAAATATCTAGAGCTCGAAGTAATAAATCACATAGAATAATTTTCCATATGAAAGTACATTTTGAAATAAAATCATATTTCTTATTCCAATGTTAAGTATCAATTAGTACTACGATTCTCATTTTCGATGTTTCTTTATCAAGCAGGAGAGATTGTTCTCTCTCTTCATCTCAATTGTACCTTAAATCACATCTATTCTTGTACATTTATTATTCTTTCTAAATGGTTGAACCATTCAAAAAGAATCCCTTACTATAATATCATAATGAACTCTTTATAACAATGCATTTGGTTGTCCTTAACATTTAAGGACATCAAATATGTTGCACTTTTGCATAAACTGATCAAATGACATTTCAGCAATCGAACTCTTAGATCTATATTGTAGTTTTGATCTTATGTTATATTTAACACAATATGATCTTTATTGTGATCTATTAAGTTGAATACCCGATCTTTTACTATGGTCTATTTGCTTATTTTAGACAAACTACTTTCATCAAAATATCATACGCTACAAACTATGACCATTCACCATATAACACTTGTATGTGATAATATATGGATCAAATATCCATAGTCTTGTATTGCTTTTGAGTTCGAAACTCATAGAATGTAATACACGATTTCAACCAAATAATCATGTCAGCGACCAAACAAACGAATGTGTGAATTAGTTGTAAAATTAGGCACTTGCATTGGTATAGAAAACATTAACATGCAATAAGCATTTATTAGTAAGTATATGTTATATTTTTATTTGTAAATCTTTAATTCAATTCATTTATATATATTAGTTGATAAACATTTTTTCAATCATATTAAATGCACAAATTTATCAAGTAGATTATTATAACATTATTAAGCATATTTTCTTACAATATTAGAAAGGTTAAATGTTATTATTTCATTGTTCTAATAAGTCTCCCATTAGCCTATTATATTTCACCAAACCCTAAGAAAACATGGATGTCTTTCGACTACACTAGTGGGTGTTAGGTCTCGTATGCCTTGGGATTCTAATCTTGAGCAAAGCTTAACACATCATAGGCCCACATACGATCGATAACTCCTTATCAGTTGTATCGTATACAACTCCCAACCCATGGTTCCTTGTCTTAATCCCGCCTTTACCTTGAGGAAAGCCCAATAGTACGATGGGACTATTCACTCGGACCTATCATTTTGCAACGGCCTAAGTATACCTTGGGAAAAGCTCAACAAATACATGCAGTTATCTTACCTCATCTATTCAATATATTAGTAGTACTATACATAACATCCTTAGCTTAAGGAAAGCTCAACAACAAAAGAGTATGCAAGTAATCTATTAATATATAAATGATAGAAGAGAACCTTATATTAAAGATTCGTAATCTTCAATTATAGAGTGATATCGACTTATAAAATAATGTATTTATTATGAAATACTCGTGATTCAAGTGACAGACACATCAAAAATCATGGTATATGTACATTTACGTATGTATTTAAGTCTATTTAGGGTTTTTGAATGTTCCACCTTAATTTATACATTCATATTATACAAGTTTTAATACAATATAACTTTTGTACTTCATATTACTTATATAATAGTCTTATGTATAATATTATATTAACTAAATCTTGTTTAATTAATTAACATTTTAATTAATTTTATATTATATTAATATAACATTTATATTTAATATTTATTATATACCTTAACCTTTATAGTATAACATGTATATCATATATATGTATACATTAATTAATTAATTAACCTTTTAATTAATTTATTTAATTAAAATATTTTAATTAAATTATATTCATTTTAAAATTCATATTATATATACACATTATACTTATGTTATTTTAAACATTTTAAAACAACATAACATATATCTTAATATATAATACACGTATACGTTTATTAATTAATTAGCTTATTTAATTTATTTATTTTATTAATCTTATTAATAAATTTCAAAAATTTTAAAATTAGTTTGTATTATATTTTTCAAACATTTTGAAAACTTTATTATGTTATAACTTTTATAATATATGTATATTTTATTTTAAATTTAACTTTTAAATTTAAAATCTTTTTTTTTAATTTTCAAACAATTTTGAAAACTATCCCAAGGCCCAACTCAAATTGGGCATTTTCTATTAGGAGAACCTTTTGGGCTCACTTCACCTTTTAGGCCAGGTTGGTAATCAGGTATGACATGGTACTTGATTATCCAATTCTAATCCTAGACATTACCTTTCTAGACACTGTACTAAGTTGGCCATGAGCTTAATTAGTTAACCCTAACATGACTAATTTAAGACCGCATAGGCTATTAAGCTCTGGTACTATTGTTGGAACCGGCTTAGCCCGTAGTGGAAGTTATGAGTGAATTTCAATTTTTTTACCCTATTGGATCTTTATTAAGCCTCTGAAGTCTAGTTTATTTAGAACATTGCTAAATTTTATTTAAATAAATCTTTTATCTTATTTAAATATATAACATGATATAATATTATTTAATTTATGTTATGTTATATATACATGTGTAGCTAAAGCCTTGCTATAGCCCCACAAAATCCCTGCTATAGCCCATGGCGCTCTCCAACCGTTACGGTATTTCAATTTAGCACTATTAAATAATAGATTCGCTTTAAGCCCCGGTATTTCCCAATACACCCACTAAATCAAGGCCTTTTAGCACCCCCTTTAGCAACATTTATATACAAAGATTGATTTGATTGGTTCACATTTAAAACAAGTCAATAAAGCTTGGGTATAAATCTAATTTTAAGGTATAAGTGCTTAATATAAGTTAGAAATCTACTGTAGTCACCAAATCTAGTCTGCAAAAATCATGATATTCTTCGGTTTTGTTATATAAGATCAAGCAATGTTTCTTTTTCTACACGTTACATCGGGGATAAAGCGGGGAAACAACGGAAAATAGTGGAGGTGCAAAAAACTTCATCAGATATAAAACCAGATATTTAAAGTTAATTATTCCCATTTTCTCTTTTTACACCTCCACCACTAAGCGCTTTAACTACATAGATATATACATGTATCATATAGACATATATATGTGTGTGCATATGTAGCATATCAATCCTGCAAGGTACAACATGTCCGTGTATAGATATTGAGATTTACATCGCAATGGACATGTTAGTTCATCCAATATGCAATATATTGTCCAAATATATGTATGTATGTATATATACTATTATTTATATATAAATATTATAAACACATATACATATTATAGGTTTGTTTGAATAATTTTATATAAGTGTATAAGTGTATATAAATATATGTGTGTGTATGTGTATATATTTATATGTGATCATATGAATAAGATATTAATATTGAATATAAATATTATATAATAGACTTATTTAAATATAAATAAATTATCTATAAGTATTTCTAAAATATATTAAAAAAATTAAAACCATAAGTAATATATACATACATACTACGTACATACGTACGTACTTACATACATACATACATACATACATATATATATATATATATATATATGTACAAGTGTATTAATAAAAGTTTTTTAAGTATTTATACACAAATATATGCATAATAAAATAATATATGTATATATATATCTTTGTGTCTATGTGTTAATAAAATATTCAAAATATTTTTGATAAGCATGAAAGACCAGGTCATGTGCATAGCTCAGTAAATGTAATTTATTTTAACATTTTTTAAATTTATAGTATATTTTATTTAAATATCCAACCTAAAATTATTAAACTATTAATTAAAAATTAATTATGAAATTTTATTACGAATTTTAAATTTCCAGTAAATCCTAAATGATATTTTATACTTTGTAAAAAGTTTACACAATTTTTCGATTTAAAAGTCATTTTAAAATTATTTTTCTATTTTCGGTTGGAAATTTAAAATTAATTTTAAAATAAAAAATTTGTTTGTTTTGTGTTAATTTTTTCTGAGAGTATCTTTACTGATAATATGTAACATCCCCCACTTGGAGGCCCAACCAAAACTAACGACTATGGATACTTCAGTCATCCATAGTTATTAATCCTCGGTGACCAAATATCCCCACTTGGAGGCCCAAAACTAACGGCTACTAATGCTGTAGTCATCCATAGTCATTAATCCTTGGTGACCAAATATGGTAATGTTAGATAAAATGATATAACAGAAACACATGGATATGGAAAAAGTTTAAAAATTTCAAAACAACTTTCACATTCCATTCCAAAAACCCATTTCAACATTCTTTACATAATCCCATAACGTTACCACGTTCAAAAAAATATACTTATTATAATATACTCCAAGAGCGACATATGAAGATGCCCCCTTGGTGATAATAGTATATAATAGGCAATAAACACATTTGCCTTAACAAAACAACACAGCAGAATCATATGAGAAAGAACTCAAATAACTACATGTCTTATGCATGACTCCGGAAGCTTATTCGTCTAAAGAGGTACCTGAAAACCTCAAATCTCAAGCTACTCAAAATCAATTGAGTACCCGAGAGTTTAAGGGGAAAACATAAACTTCAAGTCAGACATAAAGCCTGGTATGAATAATAATCTACTATCTCAAATCATTTAGATATCTAGTGAGACCACGCCGCTTAGCGGAATGGGTTTCCCCTCACTAGTATCTTAAAACCTTCATAAACCATTTTCTGTGCTCTTGCATCCACAATGGTAAATTCAATTCAAAATATTATTATATGATGATATGTAAAACAATTAAATCAATTCTGGATTACCCATCCGCTTTCATTTTGACTATCTGTCAGAGCTATAGTTTCTAGGATTACTATTAACCTAATAGTTTTCATGGGCTAACTAATAACCGGTTAAACAGTTATGGACTCCCTGTCCATTTATATAGTTTTCATGGGATTACTATAAACTTATTGGTAACTCCAATATCATTTCTTTATCCTAGTTTTCATGGGCATGCTAGGAACCTATTGACTAACTGCCAATATCAATATGTTTTCTTTTTATTCTAGTTTTCATGGACTAACTAGGAACCTATTGACTATCTATCAATATCTTTCTTTTACCCTAGTTTCATGGGCTGACTAGGAACCTATTGACTATCTGTCAATATTTCATTTTCTTATCCGGGTATAGTTTTCATGGGCTAACTACAAACCTGTCTAATTGACATCTTTAATTATACATAGTTTTCATGGGCTAACTATGAACCTGTCTAACTGACATCTTTAATTATACATAGTTTTCATGGGATAACTATGAAGCTATTGGCCCCTGCCAATATCTTTAATTTATTTTCACTACTGGGTCAACCTAACTGGTTATTCTGCCCTTCCCCAAGGTACCATTTTGGATTCATTACAATGTGAATATATAAATATATGAAGAAGCAAACAATATAACTTGGTTAATCCCTTTAACCCATTAAGACTTCTTCAAAAATTCCATTTCAAAATACTTTGTTTATTAATATGCTATGGTTTTGCTTTTAAATGGATTGAGTTATTTGTTTTGAAAACTATACTTTCGAAACCTTCGAAACCTTGCTTTCGACCTCACTGGATAGCCTCCTTCGAAAGCATATATCTCTTTTCAAAACATTAGGGTTCTGCCTTTAAAAACACTTTAAATTCCTTCTTTCGAAACCATTCGAATATAATAAAGCGTTGCTTATTAATTATTAGAAGCATAGCTTCGAAATCATTGGAAGTATCTCTTCCAAAAGCATTGAAAGTCCCCCTTTCGACATTATTTGGTTTACCTTTAAAAATATCATTTGGGTCAAAGTAAATATAAACGAAAGTATCTCTTTCGAAACCATTCTTTAATATGTAAAAATGTTGGGGAATTTATGATGGTGTCGAAACCATCACTTTCGACAGAGTCGAAAGCATATATTAAAAATACTAAAGGATAGCTTTGAAACCCCTTCCGAAGCCATTGCCTTCGAAACCCATAACCCTTTCGAAAGCATTTAGAAAGCAGCTTAATATGGCTTTAAAACAAACAATACCTTTCGACAACATTGATGACTTCAATACACTCGAAAGGTAAATGAATCGGCGGCAGGGTTTCTACTGTGTTGGAACCCCTTCTTTCAAAAGCATTTATTTATAATTAAAGAAACTCTTTCGAAACCCCTTTTTCTTTTAAAATAAATATGGCAACCCCTTCAAAAGCCATTATAAAACTCCTTTCAAAACATATGTATCGACTAAGTCGAAAGCTTATTAAAACAAAGGCAGGAGCTTAACTTTTTAAAACAAACTAAGGTAACGACCCCATCGGAAGCTATGCTTTCGACACCATACCTTTCGCCTTTCTCCAATCCACTACGTATCACCTAGATGATACCCTGTGTATTGAATTTAGCTTAATGGGGTTTCGACATAGTCGAAGGCGAAATGAAAGGGGCGAAAGGTACTCTGAATAGAGGTGAAACCTGTTTTTCTGGGTTAAAAACTAAATTAAACAACTTATATAAACTAACCTGCCTACATGTAAATTTCTTATTGGTTGCCTTAACTTTTCCCATGCATTTCAAAACTAACCGCCTTTTTATTTTTGGATAAGTATCAAACTTAAACTTTTGCAGATAAAACCTTCCTTTTTATTTATACGTTAATCATTTTGATCCTCTTCTCAAAATAATTTATTTTGTATATCAAATCACTTAAGAAAAATCCCCAAAAATCATAGAAATTTACTTTGATCATGTTATCTAATATATCAAAATTTCAGACCCAAATTCTTGATATATTTTTCTAAAATAAATTATAAACCCAACGTGCTATATTTTCATTTAAACATTCATAATAATCTTTCCAAAGCTTGGAAAATTATCAAACTACCCAACTCTAAAGTTATGTTTTACATGACATATAATTTATCCATGGCATTTAAACATCAATATCACACGGTTTTGATCTAAAACCATATAAATCATCATTTAAACAATATTGTTTAAATTTAAACAAACCATAATTCAAGCATATCATCATCAAATATTTTATATATGAATTCAAATTTAAATCCAACATATATTCAACAAATAGAGATAGAAATCATTATTCACCTTAATCTTTGATAAGGAAAATGGATTGAGATGAGATTGATTCCCCTCTTTAATTCTTTAACTTTTTCTTTGAATTTCTCTTCTTCTCTTCTTATTAATGGCCGACCTTTCTTTTCATTTTCTTACATTTTTCTTTTATGAGAAAATGAATATGAGTGTGAATGGCTTAAGGGTAAACTTATATATATAAAGGTAAGGTTAGGTGTAGTTAAATCCATTATACCCTTACATAATTTTATTAGTCTATAAACCATTCTTTTAAACTCATTCTTATTAATAAGCACGGCCACCTAAATTTATTCAAGTCTCAATCCCCTTATCACTTAAATATTTTCATTATTCTATTTAATTTATCTGATTAAATATTCTAAATAATGTTATTAAAATTAGGGGTGTTACAGGCTCTCCTCCTTAAAGAATTTCATCCTCGAAATTCAATAAGGACTAAATACCATCATAGCAATTATCTGTAACAACTCCTGACAACCATACTAGTCTATCTGACTAGTGATCATCTATATAAATCTAATATAGATATACTCTTAAAACAGATCAGGATAAGTATCTCGAATCCTGTCTTCAGTCTCCCAAGTACAGTCTTTTTCGTTGTCGCCCCACTGAAATTTCACCAACTTGACTGTCTTGGACCTCAATCTTTTCTCATCTCTCACCACAACTCGAACTGGTTGTCTAACAACTGTTAAATTAGGCTCTACTACCAACTCATCCCACCCTGCTGGAGGAATAGTAGTCTCTAGATCATGTACATACTTGTGAATATGAGACACATGAAATACATTATGGACACCTGCCATATTGCTCGGCAATTCTACTTTGTACGCGAGCTTTCCAATCCTTTCTATAATCGAGAATGGACCAACATATTTCGGTGCTAGCTTCCCTAACTTTCTGAATTGTATCACTCCCTTTATCGGTGACATCTTAATAAAAACCCTGTCTCCAATTGAGAACTCTAGGTCTTTATGCCTTTTATCTGCGTAACTCTTCTGTCTGGACTGAGCTTCCTTCATCCGATCTCGGATCAACTCAATCTTCTTTGATGCCTCTCTAACCATATCTGGACCTAAGACTAATCTGTCTCCAGTCTCTAACCAACATACTGGCGATTTGCATGGCCTTCCATACAAAACTTCAAAAGACACCATTCCTATACTAGTCTGATAACTATTATTATAGGAAAACTCAATCAAATGTAGGCGATCTTCCTAAAATCACCAAAGTCTAGTACACAAGCTCTTAACAAATCTTTGAGTACCTTATTGACTCTCTCAGTCTGCCTATCTATCTTTGGGTGATATGCTGTACTCATTTTGAGCTTGGTACTTAATACTCTCTGTAGACTTCTCCAAAATTCGCTAGTGAATAATGCATCTCTGTCACTGACTATGCCACTAGGAATTCCATAAAGTCTAACTATGTTTTTCACGAACAACTTCGCTAAAATAGATGCCTTCCTAGTTTACTTGACTGGAATGAAATGGGCACTCTTGGTTAATTTGTCCACTATGACCCATATGCTTTCATTTCCTCTGTTCAACCTTGGCAACCCATTTATAAAATCCATGGATATAGAATCCTACTTCCAAACTGGAATCTCTAAAGGCTGAAGCAACCCGCTCAGATTCTGGTGTTCGGCCTTTACTTATTGACAGTTGGCACACTGTCTAACCCACAAGCCAATATCCCTCTTCATGCCTTCCCAATAGAAGCTCCTCTTCATAACTTGATACATCTTGGTTCCCCCAGGATGAATCGTAAACTTGGATCGATGACATTCATCTAGAACTTCTCTTATCAAGTTCTCTACATTCGGAACACATAAGCATCCCTTCTTCCTTAACCATTCTCTCTGGTCGATGCCAAAATCTTTAAGATCATCGATCTCGGATCCCACCTTGAGTTTTCTAATCTTCTCGGCTAATTTTGGATCCTCTTTCTGTTTAGAAACTATCCTCTCGATCAGCACTGGTCGAACTTCTAAACATGCCAACATAGCGGTATTCTGACTTGAACCAGCAGTCAATCTCGACTTTATAGTACACATAGTCAAAGTTTCTAAATCTTTCCACTCTGCCAACATAGCTAACACCACATTCTGATGTTTCCTGCTAAGGGCATCCGCTACCTTATTTCCTTTTCCGGGAGTATATTCTATACCAAAATCATAAGCTGCCAGAAACTCCAACTACCTCTACTATCACATATTCAACTCTTTCTGAGAAAATAAATATTTTAAGGACTTATGATCAGTGTATAGCTCAAATCTCTCTCCTAAGAGATAATGTCTCCAAATATTCAATGCGAAGATCACCGCAGCCAACTCCAAATCATGAGTAGGATATCTCACCTCGTGCGGTCTAAGCTGTCGAGAAGCGTAGGCAATGACTTTACCATTCTGCATCAACACAGCTACCAAACCCATTCCACATGCATCAGTGTACACCACCAACCTTTGATTTCCATCTGGAACAACTAACACTGGCGCGTTGGTCAACAAATGCTTTAACTTAAGGAACCCTTCCTCACATTTGTCAGACCCAATGAACTTTACATCTTTCCTGGTCAACTTGGTTAAAGGCGCTGCTATCCACGAAAAATCTCTAATGAATCTCCGGTAATAGCTAACAAGTCCGAGAAAACTTCTGATCTCGGTTACTGTCTCTGGTCACTTCCAATTATTAACAGCTTCGATCTTAACTGGATCTACCGCCAAACCTTCCTTCGAAACTACATGACCAAGAAACTTGACCTCTTTCTTCCAATAATGACATTTGGAAAACTTCGCCTTTTGCTGATGCTGCTTCAGTGTCTCAAACACCACTCTCAAATGATCCTCATGCTCTCTCTCATCCTTCGAGTACACCAAAATGTCATATATGAATACTAATACGAACCTATCCAAGTGCTATCGGAAAACCCGATTCATCAAGTCCACGAAGAAAGCAGGTGCATTCGTTAATCCAAATGGCATCACTAACCATTCATACGAATCATACCTAGTTCGAAATGCTGTCAAAGGATACTGTCCTCTGCCACTCTCAACTGATGGAAACCGGTCGCCAAATCTAATTGGGAAAACACTTTGGCTCCACTCAACTGATCAAACAGATCGTCAATTCGCGGCAAAGGATACCTATTCTTGATCATCCTTTCGTTCAGCTTACGGTAGTCAATGCACATCCACAATGACCCATCTGGCTTCTTTACGAAAACTTCGGCCGCTCCTTAAGGTGAACTGCTTGGTCTAATGAAATTCCTTCCTTCTAGATCCACTAGTTGCACCTTCAATTCTTTCATCTCAGTTGGTGTCATCTGGCTAGATGGTCTACTGACAGGTTCAGCTCCTGGCACAGAATCTATCCGAAACTCGGTAGCTCGTTTCGGTGGTAGTCTAGTGATCGGCTCAAATACATCTGCAAACTCTCTTGCAAATCAAACCTGACTTAGCTCTTCCACTGCTTCCAAGGCACTTAACACAGCACAAACATTTCGGTCAGAATTCTCTACTGAGAAGATGATTAGGTTATGACTATTTGGATGCCTTAATGATATTTCCCCATCTTGGCAAAATATCCTAGCTTTATATCTACCCAACCAATCCATACCCAAAATGATCCCAAAATCTATGAAATCATAAACATACAGACTGCATGCAAACATATGACCTAACAAATCAAGTTCTAACTGGTCACATCTCATCCCTAAAGTTGCATACCCTCCTACTGGATTCACAACCCTTAAGGAAGAAACAAGGTAAGTGGGTTCTAAGCATAACCTATTAACCAAATTCTGGGATATAAATGAATGTGATGCACTAGTATTAAATAATATCCTAACTGGAACACTTTGAATCGAAAAAGGACCTTCCATCATAGTCTTTCCCTTATCTGCAGTTGGTCTGGAGGAAGACGGTGGTCCAATAGCAAAAACCTTTCCTTTTCTGCCCTAACTGGCTTTGGACACTGGTTCTTATAATGCCCAACTTGATCGTAGTTGTAGCACTAAACATGCTTCTTATCCACAGCCTTCTTCTGCCCCTTGCCTGACCGACACTCGTTCGCAAAATGACCCTTCTTGTCACATTTGTAGCAGACTAAATCAGCTTTTGACTTCTTGGCTGAATCTCTCTTCTGGGCTTCTTTCATTTTGAAGAACTTCCTCTTCTTACCTTGAGGACCTTGGGATTCAACTGGCTTCTCTCTGTTAGTCCATGAGTTGATGGTTTTGATGACAACAACCTTAGAATAAGATTATAAAATATAAATACTAACATTATAGTTTAGATATATATGTATATGCATGATTTAACCATGCAGGTACAAAGAATGAAGACTGTACAGTATAGAGATTCAAGATATCAAGATTGAAGACTCATGAGTATCAAGAATATCAAGATTATCAAGAGTTCAAGATAAGTATTTAGTCTAGAATTATGTTAAAACTTCATAATAGCACTGAAATCTTCACTCCATTTTTCTTTTGGGATGGAACCCATTTCTACCTTTTTAGTGGCTTACAAACCCACGACAAGTAGCTTACAAACCTACGACAAGTGGCTTACAAACCCACGAACATCCTAGTTTTGTACAAGTTCTCGAGTCCTGATATGATGAGATATTCTGTAGGAAGAAGCTTGCAAAACTACTTCAAAATGATTTTCAAAACTACTTTAAAATTATTTTCAAAACTACTTCAGAATGATTTTCAAAATTTCTTTTCAAAATGTTTTAGCCTTAAAAATTATCTTTTCAAATGATTTTCAAAAAGATGTTTTAGCCTTAAAATATTCTTTGTTTTTGTTTTTAATAAACTCGTGTTTTTAAACTTCGTTTGTTTTAAACTATCTTTATACTTAGATTTAAATATAAAATTATAGTAAAATTATATATATTATTCTCTATATTTATCTATGTATTTTATCTATAGTCAAGTTTATTTATAAAGTTTAAAATAGTTTTAATATAAGATAAAGGTTATTTTCAAAGAAAATCAAATCATCAAAAAATGCTTTGGGATGTCGACATGCCCTAGTACCCCATGTCGACATAGTGTCAGTTAGAACCAAAAATTTGAATTTCAAAAGAAGTGTCTATTCGCCATAACCTTTCACGAATGGACATGACTGTTGTTCTTCTATAAATAGGGGTTAGTTTCAATGAATTTTATATCAGATTTTCTGGTTTTTCACTTCTCTTCTTCTTCCACATTTTCTTATTCAAAATCCTATCATCACTCTGCCGAAATCAACATTGAATCTAACTAGGTAATCTCTGGTTTGATTCTCTATCACTATCTCAACAACATCCAAGTGCTATTTAGAGTTATAGGCTTCTTTGTAATCTATCTAGCGAGAAAAGGTGCGATTGTAGCCTTGGAAATCAATCAAGCGAGAAAAGGTGTGATTGTAGCCTTGGAAATCAATTGGGTGAACTTGTTGCCCGGAAATCAAGTATCTCTACCCAAAGGATTGTGATTCTGGAGGGTGTACCTCATAGCCTTGAAACCGAGGGTTGTAATTGTTGAATTGCTTTTGAAAGGAAATCCGTACTTAGTTGTGCGGGACTGGATGTAGGGTAACTCCAAACCAGTATAAAATCCGACGTGTTCTTTCCTTTACTGCATTTACTTTATTTCTGCATCTGTGTTTGTTTCTGTGATTATATATGTGTTTGAATATTACATACATTTGTGTACAAATCAACAATAACTCAAAAAGATTTAGTAATTTCTTATAAACACTATTCACCCCCCTCTAGTGTTATTTCTAGCCTTAAGATCCATATTCCGCATTCCTCACACTCTCTAGCACAAATATCAAGCATCTCTTCATGGCGAATGACCATCTCCACCATCACATTACAGGATCACGGATATGTGTCATGGTCGCTCTAGCAAGCTCAGGTCTCAGTCCCCGAATGAACCTTTCATTCCTTCTGATATCAGTGTCTATAGTAGCGTATCCATATTGAGATAGCTCATTAAATCTATTTGCATACTCAATAACTGACATGTCTCCCTGAACTAAATCCATAAATCTTCTCATCAATTCTGACTTGGCAACTTCAAAAATAAACCTCTGTTCGAATCTCCTTCGAAAATCAGCCCAAGTCAACTCTTCCTTCGGAACTCCCGCGGTCACACCATTCCACCAATGAAGTGCTGATCCTTGCAACTGCCTAGAGGCTAACCTTCTCTTCTGCTCATCTTCTAAACCCAAATCGAAGAAAATCCTTTCACAATGTAACAACCAATTCTCCACTTCTATAGCATCTTCTGTTTCCATAAACGACTTTCCACCCAAACTGGTATAGTCTCCATTTAGCTTGGCAGAACCACATGATTTGCTCCTCCAATATTTCCAGCCACTCCAACAGTTCCTGCTTGCATCAAATTAGCAAGGAACTGATACATCATCCCCTCATCTACTGGTGGATTTCCAGCACCCACATTGGTTTCCGCATTTTGATTAGCATTAGCCTGTCGACTTTGGTTCCTCCGGGTATTAGGTCGAGCATTTCCATCTGTTGTGGTGCTTCATCCACCTAGATTTCCTCTTCCGTTTCCTGCTTCCATATCTTCTTCTCGTAAATCTGTATACGAGCCTTAGTAAGATACAGAAGAACGGTCTAAGAGTAAGGGGAATTTCGTACTTATATATATATATATATATCAAATACAAGTACGTTATAATCGTGTTAACCCAAACCCCGATCATATTTCTGATTCATTGGATTATGTTTTGGAAATCCTTTTAGGTTTAAGTTGCTTAAGTTTTCATAAACCTATGCTCTGATACCAACTTGTAACATCCCCCACTTAGAGGCCCAAAACTAATGGCTACGGATGCTGCAGTCATCCATAGTTATTAATCCTCGACGACCAAATACAGTAATGTTAGATAAATTAATATACCAAAAACACATGGATAAGGAAAAAATGTAAACTTTTCAAAAAACAACTTTCACATTCCATTCCAAAAACCCATTTCAACATTCTTTACATAATCCCACAACGTTACCACGTTCAGAAAAATATAATTATTACAATATACTCCAAGAGCGACATATGAAGATGCCCCCTTGGTGATCAGAGTATATAATAGGCAATAAACACATTTGCCTTAACAAAACAACACAGCAAAATCATATGAGAAAGAACTCAAATAACCACATGACTTCTGCACGACTTCGAAAGCTTATTCGTTTAAAGAGGTACTTGAAAACCTCAAATCTCAAGCTACTCAAAATCAATTGAGTACCCGAGAGTTTAAGAGGAAAACATAAACTTCGAGTCGGACATAAAGCCTGGTATGAATAATAATCTACTATCTCAAATCATTTAGATATCTAGTGAGACCACGCCGCTTAGCGGAACGGGTTTCCCCTCACTAGTATCTTAAAACCTTTATAAACCATTTTCTGTGCTCCTGCATCCACAATGGTTAATTCAATTCAAAACATTATTAGATGATGATATGCAAAACAATTAAATCAATTCTCGATTACCCATCCCCTTTCATTTTGACTATCTGTCATAGCTATAGTTTCTAGGATTAGTATTAACCTAATAGTTTTCATGGGTTAACTAATAACTGGTTAAACATTTATGGACTCCCTGTCCATTTATATAGTTTTCATAGGATTACTATGAACCTATTGGTAACTCCAATATCATTTCTTGATCCTAGTTTTCATGGGCTGACTAGGAACCTATTGACTAACTGTCAATATCAATATCTTTTCTTTTTATCCTAGTTTTCATGGGCTAACTAGGGACCTATTGACTAATAATATCTTTCTTTTACCCTAGTTTTCATGGGCTAACTAGGAACCTACTGACTTTCTGTCAATATTTCATTTTCTTATCTGGATATAATTTTCATGGGCTAACTATAAACCCGTCTAACTAACATCTTTAATTATACATAGTTTTAATGGGCTAACAATGGACCTGTCTAACTGACATCTTTAATTATACATAATTTTCATGGGCTAACTATGAACCTATTGGCCCCTGCCAATATCTTTTCCCTTACATAGTTTTCATGGGCTTACTGTGAACCTATTGGCCCCTGCCAATATCTTTAATTTATATTCACTACTAAGTCAACCTAACTGGTTATTCTGCCCTTCCCCAAGGTACATTTTGGGTTCATTACAATGTGAATATATACATATATGAAGAAGCAAAAAATATAACTTGGTTAATCCCTTTAACCCATCAAGACTTCTTCAAAAATTCTATTTCAAAATACTTTGTTTATTAATATGCCATGGTTTTGATTTTAAATGAGATTGGGTTATTTGTTTTGAAAACTATACTTTCGAAACCTTGCTTTCGACCTCACTGGATAGCCTCCTTCGAAAGCATATATCTCTTTTCAAAACATTAGGATTCTGCCTTTAAAAACACTTTAAAGTCCTTCTTTCGAAACCTTTCGAATATAATAAAGTGTTTCTTATTAATTATTAGAACCATAGCTTCGAAATCATTGGAAGTATCTCTTCCTAAAGCATTGAAAGTCCCACTTTCGACATCATTGGATTTACCTTTAAAATATCATTTGGGTCAAAGTAAATATAAACGAAAGTATCTCTTTCGAAACAATTCTTTAATATGTAAAGAATGTTGAAATGGGTTTTTGGAATGGAATGTGAAAGTTGCTTTGAAAATTTTAAATTTTTTCCATATCCATGTGTTTTTGGTATATCAATTTATCTACCATTACCGTATTTGGTCACCGAGGATTAATAACTATGGATGACTGTAACATCCATAGCCGTTAGTTTTAGGCATCCAAGTGGGGACGTTACATAATATTATTTTATAAAATATAAAATGTAATTTTCATAATATATTTGAATTAAGATAATTAATTTATGTAATGAATTGATTTAAATAAAATTCAGATAATAATAAAATATATATAAAATATTTGATCATCGTTAAAAATTATCAGTCTTAATTATTTACATATAAAATTATGTGGCCATATTTGACTAAAGTACGATGTTATAAGTAATTATAAACTATATTTATCTAGTTAAATAATATATATATTAATAAACATAATATTATTCTATATAATATTATTCATGGCAGCATCTCCAAACCTTCCTACCCACGTCCCATCTTTTTCTCTCTCCTCCCATACCTCATGTCCCATACCTAATCCGCCGCCGATGCCTCCGTCTCTTCCTCCCGACCCTACTCTTCACTTGTTCCTCCTTCGTCTTTCTCATTAAACCTTTCCTGTGCTCTCTCTTTCAATTCCTCCTCCCTTGTCCTTCCTTCGACCACCTCATCTCCTCTCTTACTTACCACTCCTCTTCTTGAATAAGCTTGGACTTCCCTTTTCAAAAACTTACCCCGCAATGTAGGGAAGTACACACCTGTTTAATTGGACCTCACTTTTAATGGTGATGTAATGATTCCCCCTCCCTTAGTCATTTCAACTGGTTTGCAGTTTGGGGTGATTATGTTGTGGGGTTCTTCTTAGATAAGCCACTATCATATACTTCTGTTATAGAGCACCTGAAGAAAGTATGGAAGTTACGTGGCAATGTAAAGGTGAGATCAAATGGGAATATATTCCTATTTCTTCTTTCTAATGAAGAAGATGGGAACAAAATTATTAGAAGTGACCCTTTAGCGATGAAAAATAAGTTATTCATATTAAAACAATGGGATCCAACAATCAGTAATGTGTGTGGTTCGATTAGAGCTGTGCTAATTTGGGTTCACCTTCATAAGATTCCAATATTTGCATGGTCACCTCTTGGTATTAATTGGTTGGCTAATTGTTTAGGAAATTTAGTTTGTATGGATGAAACATCTGAGAAATTAGAAAGAAATCAGTGTGCCAAATGCTTGATAGAAATTTCCTCCCATCAAGATCTTGTGGACTCCTTTACAATTCAATTACCTGATGGATCACCACAAGAGGTTTATGTTGATTATTTTTGGAAACCGGATATATGTGTAAATTGCAAAGTTTTTGGTCACTCTAGTGTTAACTGTCAGAATGATAAAAAATAGTTGAAACAAATGAAAATGATACAAAAATGGAGGAGAAAATAACAGAGAGAGAGTTCAAACTGAGAGAGTGACAAACAAAGGTAGATCGCAAGTTGGATTTGAAAATAAAAGAGTTTGCAAAAAGGTTGAAATCAAAAAGAAAAGTGCCTCTGGAAACTCATCAAACCAGACTGCTAAAGTAGGTGAAACTGTTAGCAAGGAAAAAATGATTAATAATGACAAAATAAAGAACACTCATCAGTCAAATGTTGTTGCCTCTGATATAAGTGCAAAGAAGTCTCCCCTAATGAAAAATAAATTTGCTATATTGGATTTCACACCGAATAATTTCACACCAAATAAATTTGCCGATATGTGAAAATCAGTATAATCCATATAATTTCACACCAAATTCTTATCGATATTTGAACAACAACTATTGTTTAAACGATTCGAATTTTGCTGATGACCAACCCTCAAATCTTGAAAATAGCATTGAAATGATATCATCTTTACTTGAACTCTCTACACAACAAAATCAAAAGATAAATGATTTGTGTAATTCATATTTGTGCAATGATTCAAGTCAAAGTTTTCAAAATAATCAAAATTAGAATTCACTTCAAAATTCAAATGATTTCAATTATAACTCATGCCAACACAATTTCGAATTTCAAAATGAATTTCAAAATCAAAATGAAAATGTGAACCACTTTTCATATAACTTTGGCAATGAAAATAATCTCGATTATGGTGCAATGAACAATGAACAATTTTTATTCTCGATAATTTCAAATTGAAAATTCTCAAGTTAATAATTATAAATTTGATTTTATTGAGCAAATGGAAGAAATTCACAAAGATCACATGGATTTGTTGTTTGAAACATATATAAAACAACGTGAGCAACAAAATCAACTCCCAACGTGTGACGAGTTAGATAATAATCCATCTTTTACCAAAATTAATGATTTTCAAATAACAACTTTTGAAATTAAAAATGACGATCTTAATGAAGTTGTTGAAAATATGGTAATTGAGTTAGATTTCAATTCTTTTGAGGGTGTGAAACTTGATTTAAAATTCGATCTTCTTTTTTCTGAAGTCGAAAAATTGAATACAACAACTTTGGATTTTGAACTTGATATATTTAATGAAGTTGTGAATAATTCAACAAAGGAAGATGAATTTTGTGAATATAAGGGTCCGTTTGGTTTCATTTTGTATTTTGAGTTTTGTGTTTTCAACTTGCACTAAGAAATAGCAAGAAACAAAAGAAGAAGATTTATAATTCTTAGCCATTGCGACGACCAACGGACAACGAAGGAGTTGGATTGTTTTTCGTGCTTTTGTTATCTCTCGAAACACGAAAAACAAAATAAACTTGTTTTCTATTTTATATGTTAATTTCATTTTTAAAAATTGTTTGTTTTTCAACGATACATACAATGGACGCGCTTTTGTATAGACGAAAACACAAAACTAAAAACGACAAGCCAAACGGGACCTAAGTTTTCTGGACTTTTCGAAAATGAGTTGTTGAATTCCGAAGGGGAAGATTTAAATCACTATTTTGATTTTGAAATCAATAATTCTAAAGAAATTTTCATTGATAAGTTTGAATTTCAATTTGGTGAAAATAAACTTGAACTTAAACCAATTGTTTTATCAACCCCGAAAATCATCGAAAATAAAAAAACTCATACGATTCTTAATAAAACAACATTCATTTTTCCAAATCAACATTTAACTTTGAAATCTTTTACGGTTTGGTTTTTCAAGCTTAAGCTGTGTCTCGCATACTTGACGAGAGAAATGAATTAGTCTTTCGAAGACAGTTTCATTTACTCTTTAACTGTATATTTTCTGATCTCTTGTAAATAATAATCTTTTCATGTAAATATAGGTCATTTTTATTTTATTTTTCTCCTTGCACTTGGGTTGACTGTGGGGACACAGTCAAAATCAAGTGTGGGGGAGCCTCATCTTCTTTTTTATTTTTCATGGTTTATTTTTTGAATTTTTTTTCCAAAACTCAGAAAATTAAAAAACAAAAACAAAAACAAAAATCCCAAAAACAAAAATTTCTTTTTAAGCCTTTTGATTTATTTTTAAAGAAACACTATAGGATAAATATAGGGTTTTTTGGTTAACTAAATTGAAATTTTTGAAAATTTATTTGTCTTAACAAAAATAAAAATGAAGTTTAATTACAATAACTATGGTTTAACTGGTATATAGGAAGATTTATGGTGATAATTATAAAGTATATCTTAATTGAAAATCTTTGTTTAAAAAAAGTGGTGGATTTAAAAGAAATGGATATAACATTTTTTATCTTCTAAGTTAAATGGTGCTAAGATGATTTTGCAAACCTCTCTTTTAAAAAAAAGAAAAAAAATATATATTTGTATATATGTATATATTTTTTAACACCTAGAGTCATGTGTTCACACGCAAGTTTGTACACTCGCCATGCTCTGTACCCTTCTCACGTAAGCCCGGAAGGCAATGCACGATCGGTATATCTGGCCTCAGTTTATCTAAGTTAGGTGTATGTATATAAAAAATTCTTTTATTAATAATGCCTACAGTCGATAGGTGTTCACACTTGTGTGTTCACTCGCCACGTACTAGAATTATACGCCGTGCACTTGCAGTTATTTTTAATTTAAATTTGATCGGCTATTTTCTAATCCAATAGGAAATTGGACGTCAAACAATCCCATTGATGAAACAATGGTATATGATAAAAATAGTGAGTTATAGATTGATAATGAGATGGTTGATGTTAATGATGAGGCATATGAAGAAGCTGATAAAAGAAAAGACGATATGAAGCAAAACAAAGGAGAAACTGTTTGTGATGCAACACAAAGTGAAATACATGCATGCATAAATGAATTTGTTTCTTAAACACTTTCAAAATGTGCACAACCTAAAACCGACATTCCAAACCAACCTGACCATGGCTCAACCACTTCACCGCATTCAAACTCAACCATTTCAAGCCTAAACTCCATTCCGACCCCTCTTAAATCTCAAACGGCCTGGTTGCACCAAACCAACAATATCACCAGTCCTATGCACATATCCAATGTATCTCAATTCTTTGAATCATTGTCATCTCCACAAATTAACAACACACATTACACCTCACAACCTGATCTTGATCCACATAAACCAAGTCATTTCATCTCCTCCCTCTGGTACCACATCAAAATCAAATCTGTTTCAAATAGGAACTGATTCCATTTTCACCTCATATTCCTCTCCCTTACCCTCTGATCTTGAAAATGAAGTAACGGACCTCATAAATCTCCACTCTCCTCAAAATGAACTTCAAAATTCCCCCCTCACACCATTCCAAAAGAAAAATTGCTCAAAAATAACAAAAAATTCATAGCTCAAAGAAGAAAAAAATCTTCTATCATGGCAGCCTCTACCAAAATGAAACCCCTTGTTTCATCAGCAAAGAAAATGAAAAATTACCTTACTACTCCTTCCCTTATAGACTCTGATGAAGACTCTGATAACCCTTCCAATTTCTACCCTGATAATACCCCAACCACCTCTCAAAGAGGTACAAGAATGTTGAGGAACAAATCTCAAAGAGTTTAATTAATGTTCCACAATATTGCTACATGGAATATTAGAGGTGCTCATAACGTCTCCAAGCTTGAGCAAACTAAAACTCTCATTCATGAACACAAAATCTCACTTCTCTCTATCTCCGAAACAAAACTTGATTCCTCTCAATCTCTAAAGGCTATAAAATTCATTAACCCCACCTGGAAATATATCACAAATCACTCTCATGCTCTTTATGGGAGACTTCTTATAGTTTATGATCCAACTATTTTCTCTTTGCAACCAATTCTAAATGACAGGAAATTCACTCACACCCATGTTCTTCATCTACCTTCCTCCTCATCTTTATACTTCACTTTCGTTTATGTAGATAACTCTTTCTCTCAAAGACAAAAGCTCCATGATTACATTCCCCACCTGAGACAAAACTCCTATCCATGGTTAATTATTGGTGACTTTAACTGCTCTTTTCTATCATCACACAAATCTGGTGGCAACCCCCTCACTTTTAGAGACCACTCCCCACTCAATGTCACCATACATAATGCATCTCTAATTGAAATCCCCTCTTTTGGTTCTCTATTTACTTGGAATAATAAAAGTCATCTAGGATAAAGAATCCTCCCCAAAATTGATCATGGTTTCATCAACCACAAAACTCTTTCTCTTTGGCCATCCATTCAAATCCACATTCCAATGCCTTTACTTTCAAATCATTATCCTTTAATCCTATCCTTTGGAGATGCCGTGATAATAAAAAAAGTTAGTTTCAAATTTTTTGATGAATGGAATTATAATAAAAATTTCTTACAGGTTGTTAAAGATGCATGGAACATTCACACTTATGGTAACCTATGCTCAAACTTCAACGAAAATTGAACACAAAAAAGGCTTTGAAATTATGGTTTAAAAGAATATATGGAGATGGTAAGAAACTCTCAACCGATATCCAATCTAAACTTGAACAGGTACAGAAGCAGATAATGAACTCCATCAATGATCCTAACCTTTCTCAACTTGATAATGAATTGATCACCCAATTAGAAGCTACATTATCATCTGAAGCTAGCATGGCAAGGCAAAAATATAGAGAAGACTTGACTATGTATGGTAATAGAAATACCAAATTCTACCACGCCTCTTTGAAATCAAACGGTCCAAATCTTATATTCATAAAATTAATGACATCTATGAAATCTCCCATTCTTCTGCTGATGGTGTTGATAATGCTTTTCTTAATTATTTCTCATCTCTTCTTGGTGGCTCTAACCCTTCACCTGACTTCTCCTTCTTCAATAATCTTTCTCTTTCTTCTCTAACCTATAATATGCAAAACATCCTCATGTCCCCTGTGTTTGATGAAGAGATAAAGAACTCCATCTTTATTATGAGAAAATCAGATTCTGGTGGTCTAGATGGGTTCAATGCAATTTTTTCATCTCCTGTTGGCCTATAATCTCAACCGATGTACTCAAAGCTGTCCATAACTTTTTTATCAAAAGCAAGATGCTTAGCTTTATAAATTCTACAAACCTTGCATTAATTCCCAAGGTAGACAATCCTTCAAGTGTCACTCAATGCCCCCCATTGCTTGCTGTAATATTATATATAAGAGTATTTCCAGAATTCTTGCTTCAAGGCTCAAAGAAGTTCTCCCCTCTGTGATTTCTTTCAACCAGGCTGCTTTTCTTCCTAAAAGAAGCATCCTTGACAATGTCCTCCTTACTCATGAATTTTTGAATGGTTACTCTTCACCATATATATCACTAAAAGAAATGCTTAAAATTGATATCAAAAAGGCTTTTCACTCAGTACATTGGTCATCTCTTATGCATATCCTCTCAAAAACGAATTTTCCTTCTAAATTCTGCAATTGAATTTTTTAGTGCATCTCAACAATTAGGTACTCTCTTGTTTTCAATGCTCATACTATTGGTTACTTTAAAGGAAGAAATGGTGTAAGGCAGGGTGACCCTATATCAGCCTATCTTTTCATATTAATAATGGAAACTCTCACCCTTGCTTTTCAGTACCAAGTAGCTCAAAAAAACTTTAGACTACATCCCAAATGTAAATCTCCTATGACCACCTCTCTAGCATTTGTTGATGATTTGATTATTTTCACCAAACCCTCCCCTCACTCCCTGTCTACAATTATGGCTACTCTTGATGCCTTCTACAATTTCTCTGGTATGATGCTTAACCATAGTAAATCTCACATATTATTAGCTGGTCTGCCTCCTCATAAAATATCTCAATGTCTCAGCATAACAAGCATGCTACCTCTAGATTCTGATATGTCTTACTTAGGCATACCATTAGCTACTAAAAGAATTTCCATCTCTCAATGTATACCTCTCTATGAGAAAACCACATGTGTATTCAACAAATGGCACAATAAGTTCCTAATTCAAGCTGGTAGATTGGTAATCATCAACTCGGTTATATTTTCTATGACTGTTTACTGGTGTAGAACTTTTCTCCTTCCTACTAAACTACTAGCCATGATTAGATCTGCTATGATCAGATTTCTATGGACAGGAACAATTCATACGGGAAATTAGCCCCCATTGCCTTTAACAAACTGGAGTTGCTGAAAAGAAATGGTGGTTTGGGAATAAAAAATTCAAAGAAATGGAATGTTGCTGCCTTATTGAAGCACTTTGAAAACCTTACCAATAGATTGGACTCTCTATGGGTAGCTTGGTGTTGCAATCACAACCTCAAAAATAAAGACTTTTGGCTGTTGAAACCTGAGCAAGCTAACAGCTTGGTTTGGAAATTAATGCTAAAAGTTAAAGATGCTCTTCTTCCTCATGCAATATTTTCATTAAGTTCTATGAGCCAAGCTAAATTCTGGATAGTGCCATGGCTTACTAAGGGTCTAATATTATGCAACACTCTAACTTATGCTGAAACTCAACTAATTGGTATTCCTATGAATGCTAAAGCAGTATTAGAAATGGTTTAGTTACCTTGCCTCTCTTTAGTAACCCTGATGTCAATCGAACATGGGACACATACAATCTCAAATCTTATGTACATGTTCCTGCTGATATACACTGCTGGATTGAAACAACAAAGGAACACTCCATAGTCATAATATATTCAGCATTAGAAGCTCCTATTGGCCAACATAGTTTTTCTTGGCATAGGAGAATATGGAATCGACACATAAATGAAAAGCTAAATTTCATGCTGTGGAAAATTTTCAAAAATGCCCTTTATACAAAATCCAATTTAAGGAAAAAAGGATTAAATGTGAATTCATTATTTGTTTTTACCACTCTGATGAAGAGGATATTCACTACCTATTCTTTAAATGTCCATTCACTAACTTTATATGGTTAAAAATTAAAACAAAAGGAGGATTTGATCAGCCGGTATGGGATAATAAGATTAAATGGCTCAACATTTTCAATGCATCTAAATGGAAGTAGTCAGCTATATATGAGCTTTTGCTGATATTAAAGGTTACTGCTAATGAAATATGGAGAGAGAGAATTGAAATCCTGTTCAATCACAAGAGAAGAAAGCCAATGGAGTTATTTTACTGCATATGCCGTGAAATTCAACAAGCTATGGCTATGTCTACATATCCTTTTGAACCTTCTATGGTTCAAACCTGTCCTGATTTGTTTTACTTTGCTGTGACTTTTTCTTCGTTTTATTTTGCTTGTTTCACTTTTAGTTTTCTCAGTTTGTTCCTATTTATGATTGTAAGTCCTTTTTTATTGTTATAAATAAATGGTAGGGGCCATTCAACCCCGTCGGCTTTGCCAAAAAAATAATTATAATATATATTAATTCAATAGAATAAAAAAATGTTTTTAATTACAAAGCCGTACTAACCTAAATTGTTTATGATAATTGTTTTTAAATATATATAACCAAACAATTTTGTGATAATATTATTTGCATATTAGAATTGTCACCTAACTAACAACAGATAATATACCTATATAATAAAACATTGTAATTGAGCATATATAATTATATTATGATTAGTAAGCCTTACTTTCCAGCCTTGAAGTACACCTTGAAATGATGATATCTGCCCCTTGATACTATTTCCGATTCAAAAGAGTGCTAGTTCTTGAACCGTTGACCACCAACTATTGGATAGCAGTTAACTCAATTTGATTTGAGCCTTAGAAAGATGGACATGAGAATAAAATTTTCGGCCAACAAAGACTTGGAATGGAGGCAATAAAAGTTCTCAATCATATGAGGGTAGAGATGCTTATATAGTGGATGGAAAGGAGAGAAGTACGGATCTCGTCTCTTACTCATTCTCCTTTAATCTCAGCCAGCCAAAGTCAAACCTTTCCTATTCAAATTTGAGCTGCCTATACTCTTGCTTGCTGCTGAAACTATCAACCCTATGATGAGCCTTAAACCCATTTAAGCCCGAATAAAATACTGGGACAGTTTGGCACAGGTCCCTAATAAGTTTCAAAATACACAAAACCCTAGTAAACAAAAATTTGTAAATTAGGTCCCTAGAATTAAGTTACCGAATAATGGCATACACTTATGCAATTATTCAGTAAATAATTGCAGACATTTATGCAATTATATCAAAAAATTACAGTCATTTCCGCAATTATTCACCGACAAAATTGCATAAATTTATGCAACTTTTGGATATAATTGCATAAATGTTTGCAATTATTCAATGAATAATTGCATAACTATATGCAATCACTTAGTAACTTAATTCTAGGGACCTAATTACATACTTTTTTTTACTGGGGTTTTTGTGTATTTTGAAACTTATTAGGGACCTGAGCCTAATATTCACTAAAATATTATGCAATTAAATCCAATTTAATCACTTATTAATACCGTATATCAATATATATTTATAACTATTATAAATATATTAATATTATTTATCCATCAAATCATAATCGAATTTTATAACTAAAATTTCATAAATAATAATAAATTTAATTAATTTATAACAATTATAAATTAGTTTAAATCGTTGTCAAAGGAGAATTCATCATTTCGGTTGTGTGACTCGTTAGGTTTAAATTTGGTCAGTGATTAATATCGAACTATTCAAATATTAACGTTCACACATCACTTAGCAGGTGGTGTGACATTTTGGACAAATTTATCGCTTACTTAGTTTTGGTAAAATCCAATTTTTCTTTGTTAAGTGTTACCTGGTTGTGACTTTTATTTACACCAATTCTCTTTATCAAAACTATATCACTTTGGAATTACGGAATTTGGTAATGGTCAAAATTCTAATATCATTCAAATTTAACTCTAAGTCCAAATACAAAGTCCTAGGTTCAATTATAACAATTATTATTAACTGAAATGCTCTAGCCGGAGACTTTGACTTTAAGTTAACTTAAGTTGACTGTGATACTAACCTTATATAACTGAGAAGATGAATCCTCTCTTAAATAGTGTTTCACTTCTAGTGCTTCAACTTGACCCAACTATAGACGTTCGATGGACACCATGCCATAATTTAACTATAACCAAAGTGGAGCTTCACATTGAAGATCAATAGTATTCTCAAGTCAAGAGAACTATGTAATTTTGTCACATCGTTATTTTCTGTTTGACCTTAGTTATATTAACCAATAGAAAACCATCGAGTGAGTTATTACATAGTTATCCAATAACTATTAGTACGTATCCCCTTGTTGCCCCCAACAACCATGAATGATACACCGTCCAACATTTGGAGAGTGTTATGTACTATAGTCTCAATGGATGTGTTGATATCCAATCTCGAATATCTTGACTACGGATATTTAAAATGGTATATTTATTTTCATCGTAATAAATTACTCACGATTATAACACTTTGTAACTACTATCACAAAAACATACAATTTATGGATTTTCAATTAACCATACTTTTAATTAAATTAATTTATTAATTAATATAACACATTATATCAAGTATATAATAGAAATAAAACACCTTTTATTTAGAACAAGATTGGTTATTGAGGTAGGTATATGTAACAAATTACATAATTAAACATAGGACATACCCCTAACTCTATCACATGATTCTTTCTCATTACTTGGATTCTGTATGGTGATAACTCTATTAGCACAAAGGATATAAGCATCATTACTTGCTAACCAGCCCATTTGCAAAATAACCCTATACCCCATGAAGTCAAACACATATGGGTTACAAACAAACATATGACCACACAAATCAATCATAAGGTCAGTGCACCTTAATCCGAGAGTAACATACCAACCAATTGGATTAAACACACATAAAGACGTCACTAAGTAAGTAGTTTCTAACTTTAACCTATCTACTATATCTTTTGAGATAAAAGAATAAGTATATTTAAGAGAACTCTAATGAGAGTGCTGTTAACTAGGTTTTTAACCACATAGAAATCAATAGGAGTCAGAACGTCAAGACGAAGATGAAACGATTTGAAACCTTGGAAGTACACCTAAAAAGGCTAGTGAAATGACTCGGAGAAGTTTTATCACCATTGAACAAAAGATAAGATGTCGGCACCGACTTCTAGAGGTCGGTGAAGACATCTCATGCTCCCACATTTCTCCGCCAAACTTTGTAGAGGCTCTTCATTACCTATTTCATATGTGCCCAAGCAATATCAAAGGATTCTGATCACCTGAATACTAAGATTGGAGAGTTAGCAGTCGAAATAACTGAATAAACCAAGTAATGAGGAAACCATCACCAATATTAACCAAATATCCAAACAAACTACATGGAACATCTCTAAATTAAGTAGCAAAACAAGTGCAAAAGAGCTCGATCTCTCTGGAGTTAACCATAGAGGTCAGTATGAACATGAAGAAGTTAGTGCCGACATCTTTGGTTAATCGAGAAGAAGTCGAGATTTCACACACTTTTTTGGGCCGATTTCTATGTTATGCTCCAACTCTCTTTTTGGCCCAATGCGACTGCTACACTATAAATACAATCCATAGAGCAACTTAGATTGACAATGGATTCTGTTAACACTACCCGGGATCTTCATCTATTCTTCAACTCTCTCCTCTACATCACAATCACCACAGCAGCAACTATAGGCATTTCTAGGACTTCGAACTTGTCCAGTCTCTGTAATTATGACTAATTCTCTTTCAATCACTTTGTAACCATACTTTATCAAGATCAAATCAACAATCAAAGCTATAAAGTGGATGTAGGCTTAGTTAACACCTGAACCACTTGAAGACTTGCCATTGAAGATCAATGGCAAAAAGAAAGAGAACATCTTTTGGGAGATCTATCGGTGCAACAGTTGGTAGTAATTGACCAAACCGCCAGCAGGTTAAAGTCAACAATATCATCAACATACCAACATGAGTTAATGCTGGAAATCAAGCACCAGAATCTTCTACTCATCATGAAGTTATGATGAATGGAGAATTTAACTAGATGGTTGATCAACTTAACCAAAAGATGGCCGATAGCCAAAAACCTCTTATGGAAAAGATAGACGCTTTGCTAGCGCTCCAACCACCAACTGCTCCAACAAATAGGTTGGAAACTGTCACCGCTATGGAATAGGAGAATTCATCTGTATCAGGCTTGCATAGAAGGGATAGCAAGCAAAAGAAAAAAGAGATAGTTGATGGAGCAATTGGAATAGTTATTGAGGGAAATGGAAGTACCCACCTGTTGGAGCACAACCGTTGTGAACCCGAACCTTGGAGCGAATGCTCCATCGAAAAATGTTCCAATGCTTCTCTCTAACTTCGAAGATGACATACAACTTGATGATAAGGGATTGGAATTAATTGTTGATATAAACATGCAGAATGTCGCAAAATAAGTCCGAATTGTCGCAACCGTGCACCAACGAAATTTTGCATGAGTGGTTCTCCTGGAGAATGGAGAGCCTAGGCTCCAGCTGGCAAACTAAGGCCATTTACAGAGCCAAATGCTTGGTGTAGCCCATGACAGTGGACCTGTGGACTACCGAGCCAGTGAGGCATACATAGCAGATATGATCAAACGCTTGATGGAAGAAAGTAAGGGAAGAATAGACGACGACTAGGGTTTTATACCAAGCCGGACTCCATTCATTGACAATATCCTGAGGGAGAAATATCCCGAGAAGTTCACTATGCCCACTATACTAGCCTATAATGGGACAACACACCATAAACCATACTTGTACAAATACAATTGGCATATGGACAGAGCCAAGGCAACGACTGCTGTTAGTTGCAGATGTTTCCCTATCTTCTTAGAAGGAGTTGCTTCAATGTAGTTTACCAGACTCCGCCAAGATCCATCTCCACCTTTGATGAGTTAGCAAGGAAATTCATGGAACAACTTTGACTTTGCACGGCTCAGCCAAAAGACGTGATGTCTTTGTCTAGCCTTTTCCAAGGACCCAATGAAATATTGAAATCCTTTATGAATCGATTTAATATGACAGCTACTGAAGTAAGCAATCCTAATGAAGACATGGTATGCATGGCTTTGGTCCGAGCTATCTATTCGGATGCAGACTTTGGAAAATGGATCGAGATGAAATAGTTGACTACCATGAAGGAGTTCAACCGAAAAGCGAGCTAGTATTTGAGATTGGAAGAGGCATACACATTGGAAGGTAATACTGCCAATGTATAACCAAAAAAGATGGTTCAAATCAATGCAGTGGGCAACCAAGATCAAAACAGTTCTGGAGCCGCCATAGGAGATGTAGGGAAGAATGTAAACCAGAAAAAGAGAAATCAAAACTCTAGCAATGGGCGCAATGCAAATGCGAAACACCCAAGGAACTTCGGGCTTGAGGATCTCACGTCGTTGAACGATAACCAAGAAACTATCTTCCTTTCTATGCAGGGGTTCGAGCAATACAAGAAATGGCATCGGAAAGAGGCCGCCGATGAGAAAAAATGCTAAGGAAAGTACCATTGCTTCCATGAAACTCATGGACATGAAGCTAATGAGTGTCAACATCTGAAAAATCTGATCAAGGAGTTAATAAGGAACAACAAACCCCAGTAGTACATGAAGAAATCGCAAAATGGCGAGGGAGCCATGAGTTCTTAGGATCCAACTGCTCATGGGAAATTGCCTGGATCCAACGGAGCGGGACCCCGTCAAATTGATGGAAGACTAGTCATTAATTAGTCACCCTGGAATGAAATAACATCTGAATGCAATGCAACTTCGATAGGCTCTATCTATGTATTTCCTATTTTCGAAAATAAGCCACCTATGGATATTGAGGGCATTACAAATAGGCAAGATTTGCCTCTTTCTTTATTTTATCAATAAGTTATTTAGCTTCTTAAACTAATGGAACTGCATTCATGTAAGCAACCTATTGAGTTGACAGGGTCGGATCAACTTGAAAACCATTTACTCGGTGCTTGGACTAGTAGAACCACATCCAAGTATGCTCCATCCATTCGCTTCTTGAATCGATGGAACCACGTTTATGTAAGCAACCTGTTGAGTCGACATGGTCAGGTCGACTCGAAACCATTTACTCGCTGCTTGGACCGGTGGAACCATGTTAAAGTGCGCTCCATCCATTTGCTTCTTGAACCGATGGAACTATGTTCAAGTAAGCAACCTGCCAAGTGGACGGAAGCAAATCGACTCAGACTGCCGGGTCGATGGGGAAAACCAATCCATGCCTTCTGAAAACCGGTGTTGCTCCGGCAACATCGGGAAGACCTAAGCCCTCACGTGCATCTATAAGCAGTGCCTTGTCTCTTGGACTAATAGAACTGCGTCCAAGCAAACACCCACTCCCTTGTCGCTTGAACCAACGAAATCGCATTCAATCACGCTCTGAACCATCGCTATTACCCCGTAATATCATATGTTTGTTAAAGCCTCCTAAGAACCGACGTTGATCCGGTAGTATTGGGAAATTTATCGGTTGCAAGATTGGTAGAAATCAATCCCCACCACACAAAACTCAACATCGCACAGATATCAGCAAAGTTGAAGGAAAATCCAAGGAATTGAGCTGTCCACACGTCTCAGGAAACAAAGGCTGCTGTATGGATAGAACCTCAATACCTAACTTGGAGAAAATCAGCTGTGACCAAAGTATACAGTGCTCGGAATTAAACATTCATACTGCAAGTTCCTAGAGATAGGAGCTGTAATACATTCTTTACTGGGGGCAACCAGAGAGTAGCTCGGAGCGCCCGGTCTCGCATCAAGGGTCGTAACCAGCCCTATAGACTAGCGGGCACACAACATACTAATGCTTGGTCGTAGTAAAAGTCACTCCATGGTTCTGTTACGCCGAACAAAAGTTCCGGCAGCTACAACGATGCTAAGTAAAATAGTAAATCTAACTGTAAGTTACACTATTTACACCATTTACATGCATAAAATTGTGCTAAATAAACATATCGTATATTGCACAGTACAACGGTGTATAATATGGAAATTGCGAGATGAGCAATCGTATTATACACACATATAATGGTATATAAACAGGAACAATGCATAGAAGAGAATACACTAGAAATACTAATCTTTTCATTGCTTATATCACTTTATGTACAATATCAAACAGCGGGGGTGTTCCCACACAATGCCAGCCTGTTTAGACACCGAAAAGAAAAAGTACAGACTCTACTGATGCAACAGGAAAAGAAAAGACGCTAAATACAGACTCTATACTTATACAAAAAGACTCAAAAAATCAAAAGACACAAACTAAAAGAACCACCAAAACTCGACTCCACTGATACTCGAGCCCATCACTTCTTCTCGTTGCCACCCTTACCAGGTCGGGTTATGGTCTTCTTCTTCACCACCACCTTGCTTGAGTCAGTTTCCTCGGACCAACCGATCAAATTGCCTGCAGACTTCGGTTTGCTAGTCTTGATAGTGAATGGGAGGATCCTGGTCTTTGCAGCATCTGGCTCCGCTTTAAGCCTTTTCTCTCTCTCTCTCTCTCTTCCTCTTGAATCTGCTCCACCATTGTCTTGTCCCCGGTCGAATCAGTAGCACTAACCATCTAAACATCCTCCTCCTGTGGTACGGCAATGTCCTCTAACCCTTCCAGCGCTGCGATCTATTGGACACCAAATCGGGGCCCGAAGGTGGAAGGTTGGAGTGTAGCAGTTGAAATTGTGGAAACAGCAGTGGAGGCGGTGAAGATCGCTTCATTTCGTGCGCTCTGAGAAGCAGGAGGCAAAGGTATGATGTTAAGTGGACCTATGAGTTCACAAAGAGAATGGTACAACTCAGTAACAGATTCAAGAGTGTGATTGACCTGTTAGAGCATGAGAGAAATAAGAGAAATACCTAAAGTGGGATCTTTTGGTATGACGTTAAACTCGTACTCTCCGGTTGCTAGGAATTTCCCAATTGCTGGGACCGGGAAATAAGGCTCATGCAGCGTAGCCGAAGAAGAGATGATTGTCACTGGTGCCCTAGACTGTGAGATAGGCACTTCATGCTGACCCGAAGAGCTTAGGCCAACATGGGCAGTAGCAGCTTTGGCATCCTCCTCAGGGAGAATTGCCTTCCCTATGGCAAGCACATCTATTTCTTCAGCACTCAAGTACCACATCAGTAGCTCGGTCTCAGAGTAGTCTCCTCCAGCTTGGTGCAACACTTCTTCCTACACATCAGCAAAAGCGGCAGGATAATCGTTTCCTAACCACTTTAGATCCCTATGCATAATCACACTCATGTAGAAATGTTGGAGAGCTCGGTTGAGGTCTTCCCTCTCTTGGGCCCTCTTCTCGTTCTTGGCATCCCGCGCTTATTCAAGATTAGTCAACTCGCTCTGGCAAACAGCAAGCTCGATGTCATTTGAAAGCTTATCGGATGATAGAGTGTCCAATTTTTCGGCCAGCCCCTGGTTTTCCTCATGAAGTTTCTGCACTTCTTCACGGATGCGTTCATGTTTGGATGCCTGTCCGAAAAGGGCTTGGTATTTCTCCTTTATAATTTCAACCTTCTCTTCAGCTTGTTTCTTATAGCTCTTAGCTTTAAGATGAGCTCCCTAAGTTTATTCCTCATCACTATCTCTACGTTGGTATGGGCATGCTTCATCTCTTCCATCAAACTGCCTACACTCGCTTTCTATTCGAGCGCGAGATCTCTTTCCCGGGTAACTTTGATCAAGTTAGCATCCCATTCTTTAATTGCCTCGTCATGCTCTGTGCTCTCTTTTTCGAGCGAATCAAGTTTTGTGAAGTTGATCTTCGAAAGAGCTTTGCACATTCGCTGCCATTCGAAAATTGAGTCAACATCACTTTGCACTGCCTTTAAGTTTTTTGTTGCACTTTCTCTAGTAACAATTTTGATGTTGTGATCGAATTTTAATCCATGCAAGTATAAGGATGGATAAGCAGCTTGGAGGCGGGATAAAACAGATGGAAGAGTAAGCATTGAGGTGCTTTGAGAAGGGGCGGAGGCAACAGCAGCTGTAATGGTCCGTGATGAAGGAGTGTCTTAGATAATAGCAGTTTGAACTTCAGAACGTGGAGGAATAATAGAAGTTGTGGCTACATGGCGCTTGGAGGAATCTCTCTAGGGTGTTTATGAGTTTCACGGGAGGAATCTCCCTCGAAATCTCTCTTTCTCTTCGCTCTTTCTTCTTCAGCATCGAGACGTTCTCTCTCAGCTTTACGAGCTTCATCATGCTCATGCTCTTTTCTCCTTCGCCTCTCTTCGTCTATTTCGTAGTGATGAGGATGAGGGTTGGGAGTGCTCCTTCTATAGTCGCTCGAGCTACGGTGAAATGCTCTTATTTGTCACGCGCCATTAAACTTGAAACAGAGAAAAATGTATGAGTACCAGAATTACACAAATCGAAGTGTATGCGAAGATGAATGTTCATGATCCTAGAGTGAAGTATATTACGCCGATAACCCCCCTTCATAGTTTACAAATCGGTTGGGCATTGTTTTAGAGTCAAGTGTTACTGCCTTCACTTATAAATGCCTCAGAAGATATGTTGATCTATGAGCCAATTTCTTCTACATTTCTGTAATTAAGATGTCTCTATGCTCATTCACATGGATGGTAACATCTTTCATGAAGTCAGAAGTTGATGTAGTTTCAACGGAAGTTCCTACAACTTGATCTCCCGCAGAAAGTGGGGTCTTGACAACTGGTCGTTCGGGAGGAGGAGAAGTACCAAGATTAGGACTTCCCCTTCCTCGGTTGCCAAAATGTCCGGAGGAGGAAGGTAGGGAAGTCCGGGGCCCATTCCCAGTGATTCATCCCAGTATCCGCTTTCCCCTTCCTCAGCTGCCTGAAGGTCGCTATTGTTCTCATCGTTAGAGATCTCTCCTTCATCTACAACCATGGCCCATTTTTCCTTCCTCCACAACCATGGCCTGTTTTCCTTTTCTTCTCTTAACCATCTCATCCTCCTCTAGGATGCTGGGCAATCTCCCGTTATCACCCTCACGACTGGGGGCATCCTCTTTCACGGGCTCATCTACCCTAGTTTCAACATCCTCTTCTTCTTCGTTATCTCCCAGAGGCTCGTCAGTTTCCATATCAACAGCCTCCTCACAATCATCACTAGACTCACGTCCATCACCTGATCCACCTTCTTCCTTTTCCTCTTGAGGAACCTTATTAGAGCGACGAGCGGGTGCAGTGGAACGGGTGCGTGACCTAGAGTCGCTCCGTGGAGGAACTTCGGTGTCAGCTACTCTTCCCGAGGCAAGCAAGCCATATTCTAACAAGTTTTCATTCGTCGAGAGGAAGTTGACAGAGCGTTCCCTAGCTCTGACGGCCTTTAGATGTCCGAGCATCTTCTTGTGCTCCGATCTTTTGTCTCTCATTGGAAAACCTGTGAGAGATATACATTAAGTTTGGAGTAAAGAAGTGTCACTGTAAAGAAGATTGATAAAACAAAACTCTCTTCCTTTTAACCAAAAGCGATTGAATCCTTCCAGACAGTGGATGAAGAAATATTCTGTTTTGAACATTGAATGCTTATTATGAAGATTCCCAATCACCTTGCACCTAGTCCAGGCTTCAATAATAACAAAGAAGGGGAAATCTGTTCTCCTCTTGAATTTGAGCGAATACATGAGCTCTTTGAAGTGTGGAGGGCGCTCAAATCATTGCATGAATATGACGTATAGTGAGCTCAATAAGGCAAACCCGTTTGGTGAACCTGAAACGGTGCAAGCCCAATCTCTCCTAGGAAATCTCTTAGGAAAGAGTTGAAGGCCGGAACGACGCCGCTGAGAAACATGTACCGGCTGCAAGTTGTGAAACCAGAAGGGGGATGATGTATAAGTTCGTTTCTTGTCCGTAAGCGAACATCTTCACCAGGAATTCCGTGCTGCAAGCAGACATTGCGAAGCATCTTTTCAATCATAATGGTGGGCGCCTACTTTGGTGGGTTGGTTATAATTACCCTGGTGACAACGAGGGCAGAACAACGTGGTCTACTAGCACCATTTGACCGTTAGAGCCGAAAGTGGTAGGTCGGTTGGTCCCAACTAGAATAGATGGAGAAACCAGAGCAGTGGTAGAGGCACCCTCAAAAAGAGTTGACGGTCCTTCACCAGATTTGCGATGAGCCAATTAGCGAGTCATTCTAGACAGGAGAACTTGGTATTCAACACTATCTGGTGAAACTTAACTTAAAATATAAACACCCTTGTGACTAACACTTGGAATTCAAGGGACGCCAACGTGTGTTGACAGATCGAATTCTAAGTGTTAAGCGGGGCAAATGCAATGTGTTATCTACATGAAATGAGTCCAGCGCCCCAAACACTGCGAACGAACCATCCAATGTAGATAGCTTTCTTGCATTTAAGAAACAATCTGCATTGTCCTTTGAAATTATCTTCCTATACTTAGCCATTATCGATCAACGATTGGTAACTGATTTGTTGTCCGAAGCGACGTGGAAAGTCTTTCTTTTTAGGATCACTGGAAGTTCCATAATAATGAAATAGAATGGTGAAGTCATTCGATGTGCCATAGTTCAAGATTAACTATTGTATCAGAGTTTGTTTGAGGATTGAACCAAGTTGGTTTCACAAGGCAAACGGTCAGAATTGGAAAATCAAGCTCTTATCCGGAATCTCACATGTTTGATCGGAGCAAACCCGAGTTCTTGGCTACATCATCAATCCAACTCATGTGATTGTGTTTGCTTTCCGCCTTATTCAACATCAAATGAGGTCCAATCCACTCGACGACCATCCACATCACACAAGATCCACCACTACCCACCTTGGATTCAAGTCGAATGAAATTGGGCATAGGGTTTGATTTTGAACTGGGATAGAGAATTCTAGGCAGCGATTCTTGTGGCGACGGCGGTTCCAGGTGACAGCGAGTAGATCGACAAGGCAGCAGCTAGGGGAGACGAAGCAGGAGCAGGTCGATGGAGTACTCGATCGAAGGATGAAGGCAAGTCAGCACTTCAAGAACTCGGGTGTAGCATTTATAAACTTGGAAAGCAACAAGATAATGTGCGAAGCGATTAAAGGCATATAAAATAAAAATGTCAAAATTTTCTCAAGTATAGATGTCCATGCCGACATCAGAGGTCGGTATCGACATCCCGTATATTCGACGACATGAAGCTGTATGAAAATTTCCATGTCTAAATGATATGGCTAACGTCGCGAATGAAAGTTCTAATCCAAGTTGAAGCAAATAACGAACAGAAATCGATTAAATGAAGCCAATAAAAGCAGCATTTCAAGATGGCACTTAATTAGTTAACTACGATTTGCAGGATAGTCATCCGGGACTTGTCTCACTCCAGAGCACACTTTGTTTTCAACGAAAGCATACTCTATGAGGCAAATATTAACTGGGTTTTTAACCACACTGAAATCAATAGGTGTTAAAATGTCAAGATGAAGATGAAATGACCTGAAACCTTGGAAGTACACCTAAAAAGGCTAGTGAAACAACCCGGAGAAGTTTTATCACCATTGAACAAAAGGTGAGAAGTCGGCACCGACTTCTAGAGGTCGGTGAAGACATCTCATGCTCCCACATTTCTCCACTAAACTTTGCAGAGGCTCTTCTTTACCTATTTCATGTGTGCCCAAGCAATATCAAAGGATTCTGATAACCTAAATACTAAGATTGGAGAGTTAACAGTCAGAACAGTAGAATATAACAAGTTATGAAGGAACCATCACTAATATCAACCAAATATCCAACCAACTACATGGAAATCTCTAAATCAAGTAGCAAGACAAGTACAAAAGAGCTCAATCTCTCTGGAGTTAACCACAGAGGTCGGTACCGATATGAAGAAGTCAGTACCGACATCTCCGGTTAATCCAGATGAAGTCGAGATTTCACACACTCTTCTGGACTGACTTCCATGTTCTGCTCCAAGTCTCCATTTGGACCAATGCGACTGCTACCACTATAAATACAATCCATAGAGCAACTTAGATCGGGTCCGAATTCTGCTAACACTACGCGGGATCTTCATCTATTCTTCAACTCTTTCCTCTACATCACAGTTATTAAGACAAAAACTATAGGCATTTCTAGGACTTAGAACTTGTCTAGCCCATGTACTTGTGACTAATTCTCTTTCAATCACCTTGTAACTATACTCTATCAAGATCAAATTAACAATCAAAGCTATAAAATGGACGTAGGTGTGATAACCCTGATTTTTGTGAGTAATTTCATGATTTGATTTAGTTTGTATTTGTTTGAAATTGCATTGGAAAAATAGGAATAGGAAATTGATTTGCAGATATAAAGTATAAAACATGTACATGTGCACAAGACAGTGTACACATGCACACAGATTTCTGTGTAACAAAATTTGGCAGAAATTAATAGATAAAATAAAATAACTGATTTAGAAATACATATGCATAAAGATAGAATTTTGTCTTTAAATAAAATATAGTACAAAGAAAATAAGAGCTAGACTGAAATAAACTTAAAATTATTTAAAGAAAGAAAGATAAAAGACTTAGGTATACATAGGTTATACATGTATACAGTCAACCAATTTCTGGAAGAAAACAGAAGTTGCATGAAAATGGCATGAGTCCCTAAACAAGCACTTTATCTATTTCCAGTAATTTGGTTTAATTAAGAAAAAATAAGAAGTCATGCATATGACATGACCGGGGGAAAATTAAAAGGGTGAAGCTGATTTCTGAAAAGGAAGACAAGGACCACATACCCCTTTATTTTCTTGAATCAAACCAGAGGCAGGCTATGTTTGGGATGGGGTAGAACTGACATTGGGTAAATCCATAAACCCTAGTAACAACCAAGATTTATATAAAAGGCCTAGTATAGTAAGACCATACATTTTTGTTCTTCATTAACCTAGAGAAAAAAATATATATACAAGACATAAACCAGAGAAAAATAGGAGAAGGCAGAAGACTAAAAGGGGGTTCATAAGGCATAGAAAGAAGAAGGATTAAGGTGAGTAACCTCACTGAAAACTTTGGCATTAAGACCTGAATATTGAGACAGCCTGTTTGAACTAATCATTCATTTTCTTTTACAAGTTATGTTTTATGATTGGATGACTTTGGTTTGTTAATGATTTGTTTAAGTGTAAAACCTCTATCTGATTTACCCAGAAAAATAAGAGTCATGGATTCATAATTCAAAATGGTTGTCTGTGATATGGGTTAGCTTTGAGATGGAGTGATTTCTTTTATAAGTTTTCTTTATAAAGTTGTTTATAAAAAAATCCCCGGATTCATGTGGTAGATATATGGTCTGAAGACAGGAAGAAATATGGGGCTGCAACATAGTGTTGTTGCTTATGTCTCATATTAATTAAAACAAAAGAAAATGTAGAAGTGCAATGTTGTACATGTGCTGAGCTTCTATGTTTTATGAAATACCCAAATCAAATTATACTTGTGGTTCAGCCAGATCATGAATCTGATTGAACCAGAGGTAAGAAAAGATAACTAGTAAACTACTTAGGACCATATGTGTGCAACTGGACCCATTGTAACCCATGGGAGAAATGTTATACTAAGAAATCACATCTGTTTTCATGATTAAATGATTGCTTCTGAGTATATAACTTACCAAACTCTGGATGAATACATGTTGGTTGCATTGTTTATATTTCTCTGATTAAGAAGTGAGATGCAGAAGGGATTAGCACTGTTGTGAAAAATAATAAAAACACTTAGTAATTTAACTAAGGACTTGGGATCTTAGGGCTACCAAAGTATAGCTTGGCAAGGGGAATATTGCAAGCTCACACATGGTATGTTTATACCCAGGGGCCTGAGTGTGCTGGGTTAACAGAGAGATGTCCCAGGCAGTGTGTGTTTAAAAAGGAGAAAGTAGCTAAAGACCCTATTATATTTGATAATGAATTCTAGGAATAGATTCAGGAGAGGCCTGGGCAAAAATCCCTGATGGCCAGAAAAGTTGAAAAGGGCATGATAACTGAATTGATGTTTGTATTTGGTTGGTTTTGATGCTTTTATTGATGAATCTTATGATTGTTTTCTATGAATCAAGTCATTGTGATTATATATAAATAATCTGTTAACACTGAGATGAAGGCACATGCTTCACAAAAACAAGCACAAGGAAGATACTGAGTTTCTATTCATGCAAAGTATTAAAATATAAAGAGAATTGAATGAGATCATGTTTTCAGTTGGATTATTCATACCAGACAAATAGTCTGACCCTTTTGTGTTTATGCACCATTGGGTGTCTCATATTCATATGGGGCAGCTCATGGTGATTTTGCAGGAAAATAGGAATTGCTTTGATCAGGCTTTGGATGTTTAACTGCTTAAGAATTGGATGCTATGTTTTAAAAGACTTTGCTGAAGTAAGCCAAACCTTCATGATGAACTAGATTAAGACCTATTGTTTAAAGTTACTTTGAGAAACCAATGTATTGTTAATTGCTGTTTTGTAGTTGTTGAACTTATATGTTTCAGCTGAACTATGTGCTTTGTTTTGCCAAATGCTTTGCTAAGGAAAAATGAATTTTAAGCTTCAAGAACAGTTAGGCTATAATGGTAGAAAATCTGAGATTGAAAGAATTTGTGGTTTGTATGTATATCTAAAGAACTGACATAAGAAAATCCATGTTTAAGTCAAAAATAAAATCTGATAGAAAGGGTTTGAGTTGCTTTGAAAAGAAAAGAAAATAGCATGTATTTTGTAACAAAATAGTGCAAACCAGAACAGGGCTAACATAGCCATTTTTCTTGAGCCTGGGTTAAGCCAGCAACCAAGGGTTTAAATTAAATTTTCAGATCTGTTTCATAACCCAAAGTATAGGACAAACTCAGACAAGTATGTTAACAAGAAAGATAAGGCACCAGAGTTGCCCACTGACACATGCACAGAAACATGCACACACACATGCACAAGTAAAAGCACAGTTTGTTCAATAATAAAATTAGGGGAATCTATGTAAAATGGTAAGTCTTGAGACATAAGACCAATAGTCAAGCACTATCCCAAGTTATTTGGAAAAACCTAGTTTTGAGAAATACAGTTGCTATGTAGAGAGTATTTCCTTTAAGCAATACTCAAACAGATTTCTACTTTCAAAATTTCTATACTCTGATTTAAGTAGAAAGCGACTTATATATCTTCACATATATAAGTTCAAGATAAAATGAGTAAACCAATATTTTTATTGGCAGAAAGGTCCTGGATAGAAGAAAATTTGAATCAAACATTTTCTTGATTAAATGGCCACTGAATATTTATAAAAAAAAAAATTTTAAAGTGGGTCATTTCAGTAGGCTTAGTTATCAGCCGAACTACTATAAAATTCTCCATGTTTATTTACTTTTCAGCTACTTTTCTATTATATTTGCTTTGTTCTGTCAGGGCTGGTGATTTTACATCATACTCTAGGGTATTGATCCATTTTTTGGGTTAACAAGTGTTGGAGATCGAAATCATACCTCCCAACACACCTTTCTTTCCCTTCTGCTTTGTTGACTCGGCTGATGGTCCTTCCAAAGCAAAAATCTTCGACTGCTTTAACTCAAGATAATCTTTCTTCTTATGCCCATGCTTATTACAAACAAAGCGCTTAACCTTCACTGCCCCAAATTTGGTTCGGACACTTATTCGCGTAGTGCCTCTTCTGCCTACAATTATAACAAGTCACATCGGCATCCACCTTCCTTTCTGCTCCTTCCTGAGCCCTTCCTCTCTGCTTTTGGTCCTTTTTAGTTTTCTAGTATGGGGTAAACTTCTTTTCTTCTCAACTTGAGTCTTCTGCCCCATACCCCGCGTACATCAGTTCACACCTCCTTGCCATATCTACTACTTTATTGAATTGAAGTGCCATATGAGCCATGGTCTTATCACTCAATCCTAGTCTTAATTCTAGGATGAACTTCTCCACCTTCTTTCTCAACGTCCTAATTAGGCCAACCCCATATTTGGACAAAGTGTTAAATTTCTAGACATACTGCGACATCGTTAAGCACCCTTACTTCAACACCACAAACTCCTGAAACATGGCTGACAGTTTCGGTCCACGAATATTGTGATGACTGCCATATACACCGGCACCAATAGTATATAAATAGTGTGCTGCTATCGTGCCCGACTGATATAGGACAATCATCAAGGTTAAAATAAATCAATATAGCATATAACCTATCGTATATCTCACAACACATGGACAAAATATAATATCACATATACAACTGAAGAGACAATAATAACAATGTGAACAGATCATCGTCATCAGAGTATAATATCAACAAATTTATACATCAATAGTAGAGTTTATACAACAGAAAACAAATTCAACAACTGTCTCAAATACAAATGGTAAGCACTCACTGCTAAGGCTCCCCAGTGCTGCACAGCGGAATAAGCGTAGACTCCATATAGGTATATAATACGAGATAGCTCCATTCAGCTCATCCTCCGAACAGCTACTGGGTCACCTAGACCTGTTATCTAGTCTACTCATTTAAGAGCACCCAAGATAATAAGGACAAAGCATGAAACCTTGGGTTGGACAACAGTCTAGTGTGAGTGGTAAATGAGTCTTAAAACTCTATATAGGTAAATATAGTAAGGAACAAGAGTACACGAACCATACCTGACCTATCCTTGCAACCAAAGAGTTAGCATATAACACTATAATTTGCTACTCTACAATATCGTAAAGATATACCATAATCCAAGTAAAGGATATCAGTCTTCCAAGTATTCCAATCTCCAATACCTAATTCCCATGATTCCTATAGTTGATAGCCTATTAAAGAAAACAACCAAAACATCCATATCATCCATTAGCAATCCTAATTATCACTCTTTATGCTCTGAATATATGATAACTCATATGACCCCCAAGCCAGTGAATAATGGAAATCCCGGTTCTCTATTGTACTATCATATCTCGCAGCCCAAAGCTGGATACGTGTCTCACAACCCAAAGCTGGACACTAGACCCAAAGCCATATGTCCAGGGTATACAGGTCCCTTAATTGACCCATGGGCGTCCCTAATTATAATACCCTGTTTCGAGTACAACTTAAAACTCTTCGAGCATCAACGATCCCTTAGCACGTATAACCAAGCCTATCTTTTCTCTAATTGGATACCGAACCCTTCTTGCTCAATCCAGTTTCCATTATTCACAAGGAACCTATCCACATTCCCCAATCGTACGGCTCCCTCCTTTATGAGCCACCATCTTCGAAACCCACTGTCAACACGTGCCAACATCCAAAGACCATAGCTTTTCATCATGTTGTTATATCGTCTTCCAACCTGATATGAACGCCTCTAGCAAGACCTACAGAGCATCCTTTTCCTGCCCTGAAAGTTCCACATCCATATTATTCACCGTGATAACTCAGTACCGAGTTATAGGTATAACTCGGTGTTGCGTTATACACTTAGCCAACAAATGGCTAATTTCTCTTCTATGTATCTAATATTCCCCTTCTAGTGCCTTAGACCCCGACTCATTCACTTTGATAACTCGACCCCAATCCGAAGCTCCACTTCTAAGTTCTAGAGGTAACTCGGTATAACATCCAATCCTTAGTCAAATACCCTGCTTCTTGCTATGAAATATCTCATCTAGCCAAGCTCTATCCATCCATATCAACCACTGAGTCATAGTCTCCTTCACCGTAAATGTTACCGAGTTATAGGCATAACTCAGTATCGAGTTATGTACTTAGCCTCATTTGAGTTGCGACTCATCATGCATCTTCCCACCATACTCCAGAGCACATCTACCAAGTTTCATCAATTCCGACCAACTTAGCTTCCAATTTTCTCAATTCTCTGACCTATCTTTCTATACAATCACAACACTAGCAAACACATCAAATCATATCATCCAAACATATAATAACAAGCAATTTCATCCAATCAAACTTGCAATCCATCAAATAAGATAAACAAGGCAATTTCTAACATATATCTTCAACATGAATATATGAACATAAATCAAGGTGATTTCTAATCAATTTATATTATATGCATGGCTTAACATGTGAATAAAATTAGAAAATGTTTTTATGGCCAAATCAATTTAAAACATATCAAATCCTATAATTCTACCATATAAACATGTATAACATAATGAGAAGGCATAAACCACTCATCAGTTACCAAATTCAACTAACTTGTATATAGATCTAATCCGGACAAAGAAGAAAAGCTCTCAAAATCAAGAAATTTGATGATCCCGAGCTTCTAATTGAGGATTCAATCTCTAATCCGCAATCTAGTTTGATTTAAAGAGCAATTTGGGTGATTTTGGATGAAATTAGGATGGATCTAGGGGTAATTAGAGTTTAGAACAAATTTAGAGTGGGAAGGAAAAGTTTTAACTTGACTCTTTAGCCCTCTATTTATAGTGTTCTCTAATTAGACTAAAGGGCTCACCAATGGGCTTAATCAATTACATAGTAATCTTGACCAGTAGCTTAAAAAACTTAAAACAAGATGAACTTTCTAACCGTAAGTCTGTTTTTCTATTATGACCACTCTATAGAATAGGAAATCATCATCTTGAAGTAATGGAACTAGTTTGAGACCCTAGTTCAACATCAATCAAAAGTTATAACCCAAACAAGATTTTTAGGTTCAAATTGGTCACATAGAAATTCGGAAAAAATCATAGGCCTGTAACATGCCCTTAAGGGTCATATTCCAAAATTATAGAATCATATGATCTCATACGAATAAAATAAAAATATTTTACGATCCTTTGATAAAATACAGGTCATTACAAATATACCGTTCCTTAAGTATCTTTTAAACCTTTCCCAAGTAATTTCTTACTCAAGAATCTGCTCTCTAACAGTCTTCCACCAAACACCCGTCAATCCCTTGAACTTCCTTGTGACGCCTTACAATTTTAACGATTGAATGTTTAAATAATTAATTTAAATGTATAATCATTAATCGATAGAATGCCCATTAGACTCGAATTTTCAGAGACGGAAAAATTAGGTCTTGAAACACCCATAGTTGAGTTTGCTTTTCCGACGCGAGTAAAATGAGTATAAAGTTAACTATGTTTGGAGTTGATGAATTTTTGGAGTGAATAGTGATTTCTAGAAAGGAATAGAAATTGAATTTGGGCTAAGCCCATTTGCTTTCCTATAAGTTAGCTTATATGTAGCTAACTCCACATCTATTTTCATTTCTACGTTACATTTCATTCCTCTTCTCTAATCTTTTCCTAATCTTTTCTAATTACTTCCTTAAGCTTAAGCCCTAGATGTAACCAAATCATTGAAAATGTCTAAATTCATGGACAAAGCACTACAATTCTAATTAGGGGAAGACTCACCACCTCTCTAAGTATTGGAGCTCGATTTGAAGTAGTCTGATTCATCCAAATTTTAAAGAGAAGCAAAAGTAGGATTTTGATGATTCTTGTTACTTCCTCTTGTTAGTAAGTTGAGTGGGAATGTTTCTCCATATATTATATAATTATTTATATTTATTTAAGTTATGTGATTTATGAGATGAATTTTGAATTGATTAGGAAGTTGTATGTAACTTCATTAAGCTTGTATGAGCATATTCCACATGACTAAATACTAAAAGAGTTAAGTTGAAAGCTTATATTAATGATTTAAGAAAGTTGGTAAGCTTGTAAATTGGATTTGGACTTGATTGAATGCTTGCATGTGATGTTATGATAGGTCAAAGGCCTAATGAAGCTTAATTAGCATTTGTAAACATTATTTGGAAGAAGTAATCATCTTATAAAACAAAGGAATATTTTATAAAATGAAGATAGTAAGTTAATTATGCGAGTTATGAGCTCTACACTTATGATCAAAGTGATTAGAGGCTTAACGAGCTTAATTAGTACTTATTGATATTATTTAAGTAAGGAAATAATTTTATAAGTAAAAGATATAATTTATAAAATAGAATGAAATTTTATAAAATAAGAATAAAGATGTATTTTATAAAATAGATTGAGATTTTATAAAATAATAACCAAGATATATTGTATAAAATATAATGAGGTTTTATAAAATAATAACAAAGGTATATTTTATAAAATAGTATAAACGGTGTATTTTATAAAAGTACGATAGTTTATAAAATAATATAGAAGTAATATTTTATAAAGGTATGAGATTTTATAAAATAATACTAAAGAAGTATTTTACAAAAGTATGAGATTTTATAGAATAATAAGAAGGAATTACTTTATAAAGTGGTTAAATGGTAAGATAATTATAAGATAAATACTTAATTCTTAATGATGGAATTAAGTATTACAAGAGCTTAAAATAATTTATAAGCTAGTACTCTATTTTATAAACTAATGGGATAATTTTATAAAATAGTAGACAATGATATTGAACTTTAATAGAAAAGATTTGGTAAATAGAAGTAAGATTCAATTATATAATAATCGAATCGTTATCCAAATATACGTGTATGCATTTGGATATGGGTAAGTATGCGTATACGTGTATTTGAAGTTATATAGTAATCAATACAATTCTTGTATTGTAATTATAATAGTTGAATAGTTTGGATAGTTGACAATGTTTTCCTATTTGTGTAAATAGTTGTATACGCATATGGGAATGTCCGTATGTGTAGACAACATGTTACGAGCAATCTCACGTAGCCATAGCGACTACTGGGTGTGCTAAGTTACATGAGAGAGTGTCAGGTCGAGTAATCGCTCTGGTGAAGCTCCAAAAGCGATTTGTGAAGTTTGACGTGTTTGCATACACGTGTGTGTGTATGCGTGCACTAGCAGGTGTATCGACACACATGTGAGCATCATGTGAGGCGAGAAGGTTGGTTGAGTTCGATTGGGCATGTTAGAGGAGCGGGAGTCGTTGAAATCGTTCCGGGGAGACTCTATATGAAAAAGTGCGGGATTCGTATCAAAATCAATTTTCGAATACTTAAGAGACCACTTCCAAAATATCAACTAATGAAATCCGAAAGAGGTCCGTTATGACGAAGGCAGGCTACTAGAGCAAGGCAGCTCATCTGGCAAAGTATCGAAGGAAACAACATTTGAATCGACGAGTTTGAATTAAACACTTAGGACCAAGTAGACCAGTTTGAATTAAACAGTCTGGTAGAAGGAGATATGTTGAGAGAGCATACTTGTATTTTTCTACTATATAAATATTGCTTACACCACATATCTTCCAAACTATGATTTATTTCTATCGCTAGTTGCTAAGGTATCTTCGTTAGGCTATCAAGATGAGCAGACGGGATACACATGTAGTGGCGGCAGGTACTAAGGGTGGTGTAATGACCGAGAGTACTATCATTCTAGCTCGGTGCATGAGCCTTCGAGTTGGGTGGAGTCGGTCGATGAAGTGCGAATGGGATTTTTGTCCAAGTAGAATTTGGTGGATGCCCAGTAATGAGCAAAGATTAACACTTTGCATGGATTATTTATGTTTGAATTGTTTTTCCTTATGTTTGTAAACCTCAGGCGATAGGAGTAATCCCATGTGCCGAAAGGGTATTTTCTAAAGACCAGTCAGTTCACGTACCAGTTTCCTATCCCCAGTTCGAGCACAAGGTTACTAGTGATTTGCACTAGTTAGGCAAGGGTTTTTCAATTGATTCTTAAAGGCGAGCACTTGAGTTGAATTCTTGAGTTACTGAGAGGTTTTCGAAGTATGACTCTAGTCTTGTGAGGGAACTTCATCAGTCGGACCAAGGAACCGGATCGAAGTTTGCACAAGAAGAGTCAGGAGGCGGACCCTAATTCAAAAATGGAATCTTGCGAGCAAACGAAGGGTTGGAATGAGCATCGTGCCATTTTGGATGATTCTTAGCCATTGTAGATTATAAGTATAACGTCGTTAAAGTTGCTGGGAATAGTTCGGGGAAGAATTTCTTGACTAGTTTTGTGGCGATTTGGATAATCCTAAGTGACTGGATGATACTTGCCTTGGCGAGTGTCGTAGTGCACTCAGTATATTATCCTTATCAACATTGTGCGGTTGAGGTAAATTTGGACCCGAGCAAACCCTAGCAATTATAGATGTTCCTTTAATGATAATTTAATTAGTAAAGTTTTCTTCTTTGGAGAATCAATTCTGTTCGAAAGCAAAGGAAAATTGAGATTTAGGTTGCATGATTTATTTGAGAGCTTTGAGATTCGATGATCTAGCATATCGAAGAAGTCTTCCTTGTCATAACGGGGGTGTAATATTCTTTCATTCATTGTATTCACGAAAGGAGAGTTACATCACTTAAGCATTTTGTTCATCTTGAATGACAAATAGATTCATTGGAGCTTATAGTGCACCATGCACATTTTAACTATTAATTGGTTGTCATGCATGTCGATATAGACTCTTTGGTATGTTTTGTTGTTGTGAATACTTGTTGTTTATTGTTGCTTCTGTTATTTGATTGTTACTTGTTTTTGCTTGCTGTTGTTTGTTATTGATTGATTTTGATTTTTGTTGATTTATTATTATTGCTTGTTTTGTATGATTGGTTGTTTGTATGTTGAGTGTATGCTGATTGTTTATTTTTGATTATTGATTGATTATCACTGCTTACCGGGTCTTGCTTGATTGATTGATCATTATTGATTTTATTGCCAGTCTGCATGTTTGTTAGTTTGTATGCTAGTTATTGCTGCTTATCATTGTTTGATTTTTTTCTTGTTATTACTTGTTGTGTGTTTGGTTGCTTGTATCTTAATTTTAATTTTCTATTCAAGTATTTCGAAGAGAGAGATAACAATAGCTATCTAAAATAGATCATGTCATGCATGACCATCGTTAGGGTCCAGATGGGGTCTATAAGAGTCTACTGCATTTTGATGTGTCTCAGAGTCAATGGTATATTTAGATATCGACTTATTTGCATTTACTCTCCAATTGATTTTCATATATGATTGTGGTAGTACTAGTTGCTACACTAAAATTATACATGTTTTAATTATGTGTTACCATAAAATAGGTGCATAGTCCTCTTTGTATAGTATAATTAGGTACAAATACTTATTTGTTGAAATTTGCATTTAAATGGTGAGAAGTTTTCTCAAAAAGTTGTATGTATCACTGGAAAATGTGGGATAATGTAGGTTATCGCGTATTCCCTAGATGTGAGATGCGTTTTAATTTAGGAATTTCTGTAACGTTTGCTGTGAAAGGGGAGTACTGTTGAGATTTTTCGAGGTTTAGACTCAATAATTTTTGGTTAGTCCTGTTACTTTCTCATACTCATAGAAATTTCGAGGACAAAATTCTTTTAAGAATGGGAGGATGTAACACCCCGTAATTTTAACGACTAAATATTTAAATAATTAATTTAGTTATCAAATCATTAATCGATGAAACACCCATTATACTCGATTTTCAAAGACAGACGAATTGGTTCTCGAAACACCCGTAGTTGGGTTCGCTTTTCCAACGCGACTAAAATAGGTATAAACTTGACTATATTTGAAGTCGATGAATTTTTAGAGTGAATAGTGATTTCTAGAAAGGAATGGAAATTGAATTTGGGCCAAGCTCATTTGCTTGCCTATAAGTTAGCTTATATGTAGCTAACTCTACATCCATTTTCATTTCTACGTTACATTTCATTCCTCTTCTCTAATCTTTTCATAATCTTTTCTAATTACTTCCTTAAGCCTAAGCCTTAAATCCAACCAAATCTCTTTATAGGAAATTTCTAATTTCATGGAAAATCAATATAATTCTAATTTGGAGAAGACTTGAAATGACCCTCCTATTTCCACCCTAATTTCATAAGGATTTTTTTTTTTTGCTAAGAGATGATATATAGATATATCATTCATTGCAAATATCTTTTCCAAGGTCATTTTCTTTTTTCCAATAAACAAAATATATCCAGGATCAAAATAACTTACCAATATAAATATATCAGTGTATATCTAATAACATACACATACATATGAAGATGTATGTGATCTTCTTATCTAAGTTCAGAGTGTATACTTCATTTTTTTTGTACAAGAACATTCTGTTTGATTTAGATTTTTAGCAATTCAGATAAATTATTGTATTCAGATTTTTGGCCATAATATCCACTAGAAACATGTACTTTAGTCTGTCATTAGGATTAAGAAATGATCAAGTAATAATCAGTGGTAAACAAGCTTTTAATATAGATGATTATGTTAAAGTCTGGATAATATCAAATTCAGTATAAAAGTAAGTGGATCCTAAGTGAACACAAGCAACATCTAGGCGTAATGGAAACGCGCCTAACTTATACACAAGAGGTCACTGGTTCGAGTACTATGCAGGTCGGTTCAAACACAATTTTTGGTTTTTCTTTTTATTTTTCTCCTGTATGGTTAGAAATCTGATACCTACCTATAATTGTGCATATATATTTGATTTTGCCTGTAACCTAACATACAAAACAATTCTTTTTACATAACTATTTTTAAAACCCATTCCTACAACTGTTTTAAGAATTTAAATTTATATTTTTGCCCAATTTATCAACATGTACACAGGTATTTATGTACATGCCATTACCTTTGCCCAGTTTCCAGAAAACTGAGTGAAACAATTGCTAAATGTACTATGCTTTGAAATGCATCTATATTTTCAAGATACAGTCTATCATGATCAACCAATACCTCATTTAGTTGAGGCTGGTTAACTCATGAGTCTTGTATATGCTATACACTAGTTCAAAAACAAGGGAGATACCTTTCATTTCATTCTATCTGAAGCTTTTAGAAAAACATTTTACTTTTCCTAATTCAATTCAGAAATGAATTCAGATTTATTTACAAAGCATTTCGGTAAAAAGAAAATAAAATCCTTTAAGTTTACTTCTTGCTAAATCCAGATTTTAGTTCTAAAACTCAGTGCTCTGTTATGTCTTAAGGTTAACTAATACATAATATAAATTATACAAAACAGTAGCTCAACTACATGTGCATATTTCTCTTCCAAACATTCATATCAATAATTAAAATCATTTCATTGTTTCCCAGTCAGATTTTTCCTTTGAGATTTTAAACCTTAGTGCATAACAATATATTTAACATGATACAACTAGTTCATCTAACCATAATAGAATTCATTACATGATTGGAAGTCTTAGAAACATAATATTTTTCCTGAATACATGCAGATATAATCAATTTAAACTCTTATTGAGACTAGCTAGCATGTTCATTCACTCCTCCATAAAAGCCATAACTTCATTTTTACTTAGTGCCTGGGTTACCTGAAAGAGCATGAGTGGCTGCCTCATTTTAAAATGAGACACCCCAGATGCCATGAGCAAACAAGGGTCAGATCTATGATCTGGTATGAATAACATCAATTCATTCATGATATTAAGCAATAGAGAATATAAGGGTACTAACTTGTTATTTAAGCAAATTTCTGCAATCAAATATTTTAACATAGTATAATTAAGTTGATTCAGGTATGATATATTCACTTATCATTCCTTCACTTGCATACATAATCATACAAACATAATTATCTACTGGCAACAATTTCATTCACTGGAATCATCTTGGTTCCATACCATTCAACCTAAGAAATATCCACATTCCTATTTCTTCATTTACAGGTTGTAATATTCAATTTAAATCCCTGCCTCATCTGCTATTAAGGAATCACTGGGACACATTGCAATGAATTAATTCACATCATTGCACAAAGATCTCAGGGCTTAAACAAACCATGTGCCAACTTGCATACTTCAAATATGACAAGCATTCCAGCAGTCATCTTGGCCTTCCCTTCCCTAGTTTATTTACTAGTGTATTGTCTTAAATCCTAACATCAAATATGCTAAGTGAACATGTCACTGCAAACATGGAAACATCCATAATTTCTTCTAGCATAATTTCCCCTCAGAAATAATCAGACAGTCATTTCCTAAATGGGGTCAATATGTCTTGATCTTAGTAAATATAAGAACATTTTCAACTGTAAAAGAGGCATGGCATGTTATACTGATCTGCAAGCCTTTATGATTGATTCAGATTCAAGATCTGGTTCAATCATAATTTTAGCTTGTGGGTTTTTTTTTTGATTAAGGGCTCAGCACTTAGAAAATTTCTATTGCACCCTTAACATTTTTCTTTTCAAGCCTCAGCACTTATACCAAGTATAATGCAGCTCCAATCATTTTTATAAGGTTTCCATGCCATAGATCTATAACAGTTGAGAGTATTCTCTATATAATTTTTAAGATCCTAAACTTTAACATTTATGAGTATAAATAAAACAGTATGATACTCATCCAAAGACAAATGTCTCAACCAATCAAAGATCATCAAAATCATCCATATTAAATCATATCAGATTTAAAATAAAACATCCAAAAAGCATTGATGAAATCATATACATCAAAACCAGAAATACATAAATGGCAATATAAAAAGTGGCTGCCTCAACTCAGGTCTTAATGCCATGAACTCAGTGAGATTACTCACCTAAATGTTTCTTCTTATTAATCCAGAAAATTCTTGTTTGAGTGTTTTCTCCTTCCTTTCAATATTTTCTTCTTCTTTTCTTATTTTTATGCAGCTCGGGGTAAAATAATTCTACTGGCTAAACTGCCTATTTATAAGCATTTTTCCTCTAGGGTTTTATTGAAACAGAATTCCATTTCTGTCCTGGCTTAGCATCATGCATTTTTCATTCATATTACCCCGGCCATATTAACCAATTTAAAGGCTGCATTTTCTTTCTTTTACTTTTTCAGAAAATGGCCACTCACTTAGTCATGTCAAAAGTGTGACTATTCTATTTATTTTAATTATTTCTGAAAATCCCCTTTGCTATTTTTGCCTACACAAGCATATTGACTTGTATCACATTTCATGTCATTTTAATGTTATGGTTTCACTTGCTAATATATATATATATGTACTTTTCAGTATTTAAAAATGTATATTTGTATACATATCTTATCTAGGCTTATTTTAATTCCTCTTTTAAATTCAGAAACATATGCACCTATATGTATACAAGTTTACAAATATATATATATTATTTTCTTTTCTGGGTTTTAAATAAATTTGTTTACTGATCTAAAGTAAAACTTACTTTTCTTATTTTCTAAGATGACCCATAAAATCTCAGAAATCAAATAACCATGTTGCAAAATCATGTTTGTATTGCTCTTTAATTCTTGTTTTAAATCCAAGAAATCTGGAGTTCTTTCTTGTGCCATTTCAGTGTGCACGTGCACACATATACTTGCACACTATTTATTCCAGAAATTTCACCATATTTAAATCTAAATATTTCAAAATTAAATCATTTTACAAAAATGATTTTTCACAAAATTTTGGGGTATTACATTCACCCCTCCTTTTAGGAATTGTGTCCTCACAATTTTTCTAACATTTAGTAAGCATCATTTTTCTTTTCTGAAAACTTATCAAATATATGCATAAGCAAAAAAATTCAACCATATCAACCATGCATAACAAATAATTTTTCCAGAAAAAAAAAAAATTACCTTTTAATTTGCAAAAAGCTTAGGATAATCCATTCTAATCTTATCCTCTAACTCCCATGTGCAGTCATTAGGATCACTACTCCACTGGATCTTAACTAGTTTCAAGGTTTTGCTCCTTAATTTCTTTTCTTCCTTAGCTATAATCCCCACTGGTTCTTTTTCATAAACCAAGTCAGGATTTATTTGAATTTTGGTAGGCTTTTCCAAAATGTCTTCCTTATCATGTACCCATTTTCTAAGTTGGGACACATGAAAAACATTATGCATTGCTTTCATCTCCTCTGGTAGTTCTAATTTGTAAGCCAATGAACCAATTCTTTCCAGAATTTTATAGGGTCCAACATACCTTGGTGTAAGCTTACCTTGCTTGCCAAATCTCATGACTTTCTTCATAGGTGAAATCTTGATGAAAACAAAGTCTCCCACTTCATATTCCACTTGCTTTCTCTTCCTATCTGCAAATTTCTTTTGCCTATCTTGAGCTGCTGCTATTCTTTTTCTTATTAACCCAATTTTCTCTGTGGTTTCTTTAACATATTCAGGTCCAAGAATAGCCCTTTCTCCAGCCTCTACCCAGCATATAGGTGATAAACATGGCTTGCCATATAAGGCTTCAAATGGTGCCATCCCTATGGTGCTTTGGTAACTGTTATTGTAGGTGAATTCAGCTAGATGGAGGTGGTCTTCCCAGTTGCCTCCAAAGTCCAGTGTACATGCTCTCAACAAATCCTCTAAGACTTTGTTCACCACCTCAGTTTGACCATCTGATTGTGGATGGTAGGCAGTGCTTAAGCACAATTCACTCCCCATAGCCTCTTGAAAACTTTTCCAAAATCTTGAGGTGAAGATGGTATCCCTATCACTCACAATGGTTTTGGGTATGCCATGCAACCTTACTACCTCTTTCATGAATATTTGAGCCAATTTTGGAGCATTTCTTTCTGTTTTAACTGGGATAAAATGTGCTACCTTAGTTAGCCTATCCACTATTACCCATATACTTGTGTTTCCCTTCTTAGATCTAGGAAGACCATCTATGAAATCCATAGATATATCCTCCCACTTCCACTGTGGTATGCTAAGGGGTTGCAATAGTCCTGATGGCCTTTGTGTCTCTGCCTTGACTTGTTGGCAAGTCATGCACCTTGCAACATATCTGGCCACATCTGACTTCATCCCCTTCCACCAAAGATTTCTTTTCAAATTTTGATACATCTTGGTGCTACTTGGGTGTATGGAGTATTTACTCCTATGGTACTCATTTAATATTTCCTCCTTCAATTCTATATTTTCTGGAACACATATCCTATTTTTATTCCTTAAATAACCATTTTTATCAATTTGATAATTTATTACTTCCTCCCCTTTTGATATGAGCATTTTCCTTTCCACCATGTTTAGGTCTTGTTCCTGCATTTTCCCAATCTTAAAAAGTAAATCTGATTGCAGAGATATCATACTTAATTTTCCTTTACCTTTACCTTCTTCAATAGGCATCATTTGTTCCTCACTGTTTTCCTCAATTTCCAAATCAGTAAGTATAGACAAATCCCTAAACTCTTCCATCATCAACATGGCTACCTTGGCATGTTGTCTACTCAAGGCATCTGCAACTTTATTTGCCTTGCCTGGTGTATACAGTATATCTAGGTCATAGGCAGCTAGGAACTCTACCCATCTATGTTGCCTCATGTTCAAATCTTTTTGTGAGAATAAATATTTCAGTGCCTTATGATCAGTGTACAAAATGAATTTGGCACCTAACAAATAATGTCTCCAAAGTTTCAAAGCATACACAACTGCTGCTAGTTCAAGATCATGGGTTGCATACCTGGTTTCATGTGGCTTTAATTGCCTAGATGCATAGGCTACCACCTGGTCTTGCTGCATCAACACAGCCCCTAACCCAGAGCCACTTGCATCAGTGTACACAACCAAATTTTCATTTCCTTCTGGCACTCTCAATACTGGTGCATCAATCAGGGCTTCTTTTATTTTGATAAAAGCTTGCTCACATTTTTCTGTCCATACAAAGGCTTGGTTCTTTCTAGTTAAATTGGTAAGTGGTGATGATATTTTTGAGAAATCTTTTATGAATCTCCTATAATATCCTGCCATCCCCATAAATGATCTAATCTCACTGATGGTGCTAGGCCTTTTCCATGCTTGGATTGCCACTACTTTGTTAGGGTTTACTGATATTCCTTTGGCAGAGATGACATGTCCAAGGAAATGCACTTCTTCTTTCCAAAATGCACATTTTGAAAATTTTGCCTTTAAATCATTTTCCCTTAGTCTTGACAAAACTAAATGCAAATGATTTTTATGCTCTTCCACTGTCTTAGAATAAATCAAAATGTCATCAATAAAAATCAGTACAAACTTGTCTAGATAATCTCTAAATATTCTATTCATCAAATCAACAAAATATGAAGGAGCATTTGTCAAACCAAATGGCATGACCAAAAATTCATATAAGCCATATCTTGTGTTAAATGCAGTATACTTAACACTTGAGTCATCAACCTTCATTTGATGGAATCCTGATGCTAAGTCTAGCCTAGAAAATATTTTAGCTTCACTGAGTTGATCAAAGAGATTATCTATTCTAGGCAATGGGTATTTATTCTTGATGGTTACTTTATTTAGTTCTCTGTAATCTATGCACATTCTCAAGGTACCATCATGTTTTCTTACAAACACTACTGGAGAACCCCAGCAAGAATTGCTTGGCCTTATAAATCCCTTGCCTTCTAATTCTTCCAACTGATTTTTCAATTCTTTCAGTTCACTTGGCCCCATTCTATAAGGTTTCTTGATTATTGGACTTGCTCCTGGAATGAGATTAATTTGGAACTCAACTGGTCTGTGGTGTGGAACACCCTTAACTTCCCCAAACACATCCAAGTATTCATTAACTATGGGAATTTCTTCAATGGTTAGTTCACTCAGATCTTTTTCTAAGTCAACTAAATGATACAATTTCCCTTCCTTAGCTATTTCACATAGAACTGTGATTCTCTGGCCTCTAGAATCTTGCAATGATATGGTGGATGAGTCTAAATTAATTATGGCTTTAAATTGCCTTAACCAATCTACCCCCAATATAACTCCTATATTTGGGTAATTTAAAACATATAAATTGGAAATAAAAATATTTCCTCCTATGTTTAACTCCACATCCACACAATTCATGTTCAAAACACTAGAACTCCCTAGGGGACTTTGTACAAGCAATGGGGTTTCAACCAATTTGCAGTTTAATTTTAACACTTTAACTAATTCATAGGAAATCAAAGAGTGTGTTGCTCCAGTATCATATACTACTGGTATGGGTATGGCACAAATGAGTAATGTACCTTCCACTTGGCCATGATTTTCAGCATCAATTTTCACTGCAGATTTGCCTTTTCCTTCCAAAGTTGCCAATTTCCCTTGCTGTTTATTCTCAGGACAGTTCCTCTTCATATGCCCCTCTTTCCCACATAGGTAGCATTTGAAGGCTCCTCCTTTTAACTCTGGGCACCTTGGTTTGATGTGTCCTTCTTTTCCACAATGATGGCAAACCAATTTCTTCTTAGTATCATTGGCTTTAGTATCTTTACTCTTCCTGTTGTCTGCCTCCTCCTTCTTTTTATCATAAGGGTGATATCTTCCCTTATCCTTCTTGTTGTTGCTCTTAAAATTCCTATATTTCTCTCTTTCTTTGTCATGTTGTTCCAGTTTCAAAGCCAGATCAATTACTTGATCAAATGTTCTATCTGCATATGGTAGCATAGCTCTGCTAAGTCCTGGGTTCAGCCCTTTTATATACCTATCATTCTTGGATGCTTCATCTGCCACTAGCATTGCTCCATAATTAGATAGCCCCTCAAACTTTTGAGTGTATTCAGTGACATTCAAAGTTCCCTGCCTAAGTTTGATAAATTCTTCAAGCAAAATGGTCTTGGCTGATGCTGGTACAAATCTTGCCTCCAACATCTCCTTGAACTGATTCCAAGTGATTTCATTTTCATTTCTTCCAGCTATGATCACCTCCCACCAGCTTAAAGCTACCCCTTTCAGTTGTCTAGAAGCTACTTGCCTCTTTCTTTGGTCATCCAACTGCATGTCATTGAAAATCCTATCAAGTGTTCTCAACCATGCTTGAATTTCCATCACACTCTCTGTTCCTTCAAAACTCTTGCCTCCCAAATTGGAATAAGTCTTCAGTAGTTTTGAAAGCTCTTCATGTGGGTTCTCAGGCCTATGCCCAATTCCATCTCTTAAAACCCTCACAAATTCTTGCATATCAAGCATTTGAGGTGCACTGGTTCCTGCATTGTGATGAGATCCTCTTCCTACCATGTTCTGCTAACTAAATTCTGGGTAAATGGTATTAGTATATTATGAGTGCTTCTATAATTTCTAATTTCTTATCTAAATTATTTCATCCAAAACAAACAGACATTATACATTTCTATAATACTTAACAATCAATGCAACCAAGTGCTCTGATACCAACTGAAATGACCCTCCTATTTCCACCCTAATTTCATAAGGATTTTTTTTTTTTGCTAAGAGATGATATATAGATATATCATTCATTGCAAATATCTTTTCCAAGGTCATTTTCTTTTTTCCAATAAACAAAATATATCCAGGATCAAAATAACTTACCAATATAAATATATCAGTATATATCTAATAACATACACATACATATGAAGATGTATGTGATCTTCTTATCTAAGTTCAGAGTGTATACTTCATTTTTTTTGTACAAGAACATTCTGTTTGATTTAGATTTTAGCAATTCAGATAAATTATTGTATTCAGATTTTTGGCCATAATATCCACTAGAAACATGTACTTTAGTCTGTCATTAGGATTAAGAAATGATCAAGTAATAATCAGTGGTAAACAAGCTTTTAATATAGATGATTATGTTAAAGTCTGGATAATATCAAATTCAGTATAAAAGTAAGTGGATCCTAAGTGAACACAAGCAACATCTAGGTGTAATGGAAACGCGCCTAACTTATACACAAGAGGTCACTGGTTCGAGTACTATGCAGGTCGGTTCAAACACAATTTTTGGTTTTTCTTTTTATTTTTCTCCTGTATGGTTAGAAATCTGATACCTACCTATAATTGTGCATATATATTTGATTTTGCCTGTAACCTAACATACAAAACAATTCTTTTTACATAACTATTTTTAAAACCCATTCCTACAACTGTTTTAAGAATTTAAATTTATATTTTTGCCCAATTTATCAACATGTACACAGGTATTTATGTACATGCCATTACCTTTGCCCAGTTTCCAAAAAACTGAGTGAAACAATTGCTAAATGTACTATGCTTTGAAATGCATCTATATTTTCAAGATACAGTCTATCATGATCAACCAATACCTCATTTAGTTGAGGCTGGTTAACTCATGAGTCTTGTATATGCTATACACTAGTTCAAAAACAAGGGAGATACCTTTCATTTCATTCTATCTGAAGCTTTTAGAAAAACATTTTACTTTTCCTAATTCAATTCAGAAATGAATTCAGATTTATTTACAAAGCATTTCGGTAAAAAGAAAATAAAATCCTTTAAGTTTACTTCTTGCTAAATCCAGATTTTAGTTCTAAAACTCAGTGCTCTGTTATGTCTTAAGGTTAACTAATACATAATATAAATTATACAAAACAGTAGCTCAACTACATGTGCATATTTCTCTTCCAAACATTCATATCAATAATTAAAATCATTTCATTGTTTCCCAGTCAGATTTTTCCTTTGAGATTTTAAACCTTAGTGCATAACAATATATTTAACATGATACAACTAGTTCATCTAACCATAATAGAATTCATTACATGACTGGAAGTCTTAGAAACATAATATTTTTCCTGAATACATGCAGATATAATCAATTTAAACTCTTATTGAGACTAGCTAGCATGTTCATTCACTCCTCCATAAAAGCCATAACTTCATTTTTACTTAGTGCCTGGGTTACCTGAAAGAGCATGAGTGGCTGCCTCATTTTAAAATGAGACACCCCAGATGCCATGAGCAAACAAGGATCAGATCTATGATCTGGTATGAATAACATCAATTCATTCATGATATTAAGCAATAGAGAATATAAGGGTACTAACTTGTTATTTAAGCAAATTTCTGCAATCAAATATTTTAACATAGTATAATTAAGTTAATTCAGGTATGATATATTCACTTATCATTCCTTCACTTGCATACATAATCATACAAACATAATTATCTACTGGCAACAATTTCATTCACTGGAATCATCTTGGTTCCATACCATTCAACCTAAGAAATATCCACATTCCTATTTCTTCATTTACAGGTTGTAATATTCAATTTAAATCCCTGCCTCATCTGCTATTAAGGAATCACTGGGACACATTGCAATGAATTAATTCACATCATTGCACAAAGATCTCAGGGCTTAAACAAACCATGTGCCAACTTGCATACTTCAAATATGACAAGCATTCCAGCAGTCATCTTGGCCTTCCCTTCCCTAGTTTATTTACTAGTGTATTGTCTTAAATCCTAACATCAAATATGCTAAGTGAACATGTCACTGCAAACATGGAAACATCCATAATTTCTTCTAGCATAATTTCCCCTCAGAAATAATCAGACAGTCATTTCCTAAATGGGGTCAATATGTCTTGATCTTAGTAAATATAAGAACATTTTCAACTGTAAAAGAGGCATGGCATGTTATACTGATCTGCAAGCCTTTATGATTGATTCAGATTCAAGATCTGGTTCAATCATAATTTTAGCTTGTGGGTTTTTTTTTTTGATTAAGGGCTCAGCACTTAGAAAATTTCTATTGCACCCTTAACATTTTTCTTTTCAAGCCTCAGCACTTATACCAAGTATAATGCAGCTCCAATCATTTTTATAAGGTTTCCATGCCATAGATCTATAACAGTTGAGAGTATTCTCTATATAATTTTTAAGATCCTAAACTTTAACATTTATGAGTATAAATAAAACAGTATGATACTCATCCAAAGACAAATGTCTCAACCAATCAAAGATCATCAAAATCATCCATATTAAATCATATCAGATTTAAAATAAAACATCCAAAAAGCATTGATGAAATCATATACATCAAAACCAGAAATACATAAATGGCAATATAAAAAGTGGCTGCCTCAACTCAGGTCTTAATGCCATGAACTCAGTGAGATTACTCACCTAAATGTTTCTTCTTATTAATCCAGAAAATTCTTGTTTGAGTGTTTTCTCCTTCCTTTCAATATTTTCTTCTTCTTTTCTTATTTTTATGCAGCTCGGGGTAAAATAATTCTACTGGCTAAACTGCCTATTTATAAGCATTTTTCCTCTAGGGTTTTATTGAAACAGAATTCCATTTCTGTCCTGGCTTAGCATCATGCATTTTTCATTCATATTACCCCGGCCATATTAACCAATTTAAAGGCTGCATTTTCTTTCTTTTACTTTTTCAGAAAATGGCCACTCACTTAGTCATGTCAAAAGTGTGACTATTCTATTTATTTTAATTATTTCTGAAAATCCCCTTTGCTATTTTTGCCTACACAAGCATATTGACTTGTATCACATTTCATGTCATTTTAATGTTATGGTTTCACTTGCTAATATATATATATATGTACTTTTCAGTATTTAAAAATGTATATTTGTATACATATCTTATCTAGGCTTATTTTAATTCCTCTTTTAAATTCAGAAACATATGCACCTATATGTATACAAGTTTACAAATATATATATATTATTTTCTTTTCTGGGTTTTAAATAAATTTGTTTACTGATCTAAAGTAAAACTTACTTTTCTTATTTTCTAAGATGACCCATAAAATCTCAGAAATCAAATAACCATGTTGCAAAATCATGTTTGTATTGCTCTTTAATTCTTGTTTTAAATCCAAGAAATCTGGAGTTCTTTCTTGTGCCATTTCAGTGTGCACGTGCACACATATACTTGCACACTATTTATTCCAGAAATTTCACCATATTTAAATCTAAATATTTCAAAATTAAATCATTTTACAAAAATGATTTTTCACAAAATTTTGGGGTATTACAAGACTCACCACCTCTCCAACTATTGGAGCTCGATTTGAAGTAGTTTGCTTCATCCAAATTTTCAAGAGAAGCAAAAGTAGGATTTTGATTATTCTTCTTACTTCCTTCTGTTAGTAAGGTGAGTAGGGATGTTTCTCCATATATTATAGAATTTATTTCTAATTATTTAAGTTATGTGATTTATGAGATGAATTTGGACTTGATTAGGAAGTTGTATGTAACTTCATTAAGCTTGCATTAGCATATTCCACTTGACTAAACACTAAAAGAGTTAACTTGAAAGCTTGTGTTAATGATTTAAGAAAGTTAGTAAGCTTGTAAATTGGATATGGACTTAATTGAATGTTTTCATGTGATGTTATGATAGACTAGAGACCTAATGAAGCTTAATTAGCATTTGTAAACATTATTTACTAGAAGTAACCATTTTATAAAACAAAGGAATATTTTATAAAATGAAGATAGTAAATTAATTAAGTGAGTTATGAGCTCTACACTTATTATCAAAGTGATTAGAGGCTTAATGAGCTTAATTAGTACTTATAAGTAATATTTAAGTAAGAAAATAATAAGTGAAAGATATATTTTGTAAAATAGAATGAGATTTTATAAAATAAGAATGAAGTTGCATTTTATAAAATAAAATGAGATTTTATAAAATAATAACAAAGATATATTTTATAAAATTGAATAAGATTTTATAAAATAATAAGAGAGGTATATTTTATAAAATAGAATGAGATTTTACAAAATAGTATAAGCGGTCTATTTTACAAAAATTTGATAGATTATAAAATAATATGGAAGTAGTATATTATAAAGGTATGAGATTTTATAAAATAATACAAAAAAAGTATTCTACAAAAGCATGAGATTTTACAGAATAGTAAGAAGGAATTATTTTATAAAGTGGTCAAATGGTTTTATTAGATAATTATAAGATAAATACTTAATTCTTGATGAAGGAATTAAGCATTATGAGAGTTTTAAATGATTTTTAAGCTAGTTTTGTATTTTATAAAATAATGGGATAATTTTATAAAATAGTAACAATGATATTGAACTTTAATAGAAAAGATTTGATAAATAGAAGTAAGATTCGATTATTAAATAATCAAATCATTGTCCAAATATATGTGTATGCATATGGATATGGATAAGTGTGCGTATACGTATATTTGAAGTTATATATCAGTCAATAAATTCTTGTATTGTAATTAGAATAGTTGAATAGTTTGGATGGTTGATAATGTTTGCTTATTTGTGTAAATAGTTGTATACATGTATAGCAATGTCCGTATGTTTATACAAACATGTTACGAGCAATCTCAGGTAGCTATAGCGATCACTGGGTGCGCTAAGTTGCATGAGAGAGTGCCGGATTGACTAATCGCTCCAGTGAAGCTCGAAACATGATTTGTGAAGTTTGACGTGTTTGCATACACGTGTGTGCATATGCGTGCACGTGTGGGTGTATCGACACACGTGTGATAATCATGTGAGGCGATAAGGTTGGTTGAGTTCATTTGGTTATGTAAGAGGAGTTCGTTTGGGGAGACTTTATACAAAAAAGAGCGGATTCATATCAAAATCAGTTTTTGAATACTTAAGAGACCACTTCTAAAATATCAACCAGTGGACTCCAGAAGAGGTACGATGTAGGGAAGGCATACTACGGGAGCAGGCGACTCTTCGGGCGAAGCATCAAAAACGCGAACCAACGACCATTTAGGAGATTCCTCTTGCCCCACGATCATTGCTTGGAGCCTGGAAATTTCAGTCGACTGAAAGGAAATTTCAGTCAACTGAAAGGAAATTCAGTCGGTTGAATGAGTGTGAAATTTTTCCTTAAGGGGGAGCCCAAAACAGAGGGCTAGGGGAATTGGTTTCAGTCAATTGGGCTCAGTCGACTGAACGACACCCCCCAATCGACTGAAACCTTAGGCAGCAAGTATGAATTTTACTATGTAGCAGAAGCGATAGTAAAATAAAATATAGTTAGTGACAAGAGAAGAACTATTTTAGCTATGGAATCTAATTGTCCACACCTTGTCGGTAAGTGAAAAAAAACCGGTTTTAAATGTTTTAAAAGTTTTAATAAAATTTACCTATGCAAACTGTACTTGGAAAAGTTGAAAGAAGATACCAAGGTATAAGAGAAAGCTCCTAGGTGCAGTGGAAGAAGGATACACGAGAGAATGATGGAAATACGGAATTCTCCATCTAAATCTTTTTTCCTGTATAAAGAATATAGGTTTACAAAATGGAATTTTCAAAATTTTGGATGTTAGTAATGGTATATTAGAATTTTGGATGACAGGGATTGGATGAAAAATTGATTGAACTGTACTTCTATTCGTAGAAGTGTAGGAAAATTTGATGCAAAAACAAAGTTTTTGATTTTTCAAAATTTGCATACATGTAAAACTGCCAATATATATAAGTTAATTGCACCATATTTTCAAAACCATTTTAAAAGAACGCATTCATATAGAAGGCGCCAATTAGGATCATTCTGCATACATATATCATATATATTGTGATACACCATGCACTTGTACACTATTTGTTGCCAAAAATTGGTTGCATGCAAATTGGTTGGTTAGTTTAGAATGGTTGCATGTTAGGTTACATAATTCAGCCCTTGAGGAATTTCGGGGACGAAATTCTTTTAAGGGGGGAAAATGTAACACCCCATAATTTTAATGTAATTAATTGAAAATAAATGAATTAATAATTAATAATGCTAAAATAGAATTTTTACAGATGCAACGACCCGGAATTTCACTTCTTTGATTTGCGAATATTTAATAAATTTTAAATATTCAATATATAGATATTATAATGAAAATAAAACTCTTTTAAATAATAATTAATAATGGTGAAATCATTTTCAAATTTTGTTTACAAAAATAATTAGTTTGAAGAAAGATTGAAAATGTGATCGAAATTCGTTTTTCGAACTTTCGACTTTTTGTCGGCTAAAAGTTATCGAAAATGTTGTGAAACCTTTAGTATAAATATACAAATTCAATTTAAAGTAAGTTAGGATATGCATGTATTCATGTATTTATGCATTAGATAAGTATATGTATGTATGCATGTATATACTTAAGATAATATAATATAAAAATTTAGTAAAAGTAAGTGTCACATCAATGGCAAACATGTTTCAACATGTTTTCTTTGACATGATGGGGGGGGGGGAGGGGAGGACTAGGTGGTGAGCTGAAATGGCATATATGGTGGAGGGTGTTGAGGTGGCAAAACAATGTGGAGGGTAAAAGTACAAGGGCAGACAGGTAATTCTCAATTTTCTTTTGTTTATAAATAGTCTTCAATTTCTTCATTTTTCCTCCTCTTTCTCCTATCATATCTTCCTCTTCTCTGATCCAAATGGATAAATTCTTATTTTCAAACCATGTAAAACTCCAATGTCTACAACTTTTATTCGTATCACTTCTACAAATTTCAAGCCTAGTTATGTCAAAAATGCATCTCTTTCTGACCTATTTTCGGACCCATATTTTCAAGCCCGAAAATACCACTCCTTCTATTGACCATTTCTCCCTCTAAAAAATCCAAATTGAGTGATTCTATTTTTGAAATGATAGAGAAAAGAATTTACAAGTACTATTATTTTAAGCATTTTTCAAAATTCTGAGAGTAACATGGCCAAAATCCAAGAGAATATGACTAAATTTTGGGTCTGGTTTTGTGAATTCAGCATTATCCAAAGTACCTCCACCTCTCCAAGTCAAGCCCACACATCCTTGTTCTTATCATGGCCGAGCCATGCATGCCCTAGGCCGAGCCTATTTCAAGATGCAAGGGTCCTAATTCAAATTTGCAAAGTTATTTCAAATTTTCAAAAAGTTTTCTAAACTTTGGTGAGTAAATTTTTGATAATTTAAAAGTTTTAACATTAGTTTTTATGATACTTGGTTGCTAAGTATTGTTATCCTGCCTTTTGGCAAAGCCGTGATATCATCGATTCGACCAGAAACGGGTGGATGAATAACCTGAAGAGCCAGTTACATACAGTACTATAGACGATAGTCGGGCCGATTCGAACTAGGACCCAGTCGAAGTGTAGCTAGCATGTAGCAACTAACCTGGTCCTATAAAGTTACATCTCAAGTTTGGAGTTGATAGAATTTCATATGCCCAAGCTGCGGATGAAGCAAGGATTCATATGGATCCACTAAGAACGATCCATAGAACTGTTCAAGTCAGCAGAGAGCGTTCAATATCTTGAGATCCATGAAGCCAATCCATGTGAGACTTTCAGAGTATCAACAGAGTGGCAAGGGGAGCACACCATAACGATCGCGCATCCCAGAATGGAAGTGAGAGGAAGGCCGATCGTTATGCACCGATCGTTATTGGAAGATTCAATATAACGATCGGTGTACTTCAGTGTGTGTTCTATCTTCGACCAAGAACGACCCATAACTTGCAATCCACATCTTAGAATGATCCCATATTTTAGGAGCAACATTGAGAAGCCTGTGGGACCTTCCAAGAATGGTTCGCAAGTTGATTGGACCAAATAAAAACGATCGGCTATAATTAGGCCGATCGTTCCATACCATTGAGATATCGTTTTCGATCGATATGATGGGCTCTATTGGACCTAGAAAGCTTTCTTGCAAAGTTCCAACCCAATCCATGCACGTCTTCTGCTATAAATATAACAAGCATAGCTTCAGAAGAGGGATCTTCTTCCTACTCCAGAGGCTCTGCCATTTTCATTCTTGAATCTTGTAATAATGGATCTAAGCTGATCCAAATATTCTTGTAATTGTAATCCAGTGAAAGACTAATAAAAGTGTGAAGTGGATGTAGGCCAAGATTGCCGAACAAATAAAAATCTATGTGTTCATTTACGTTTTCTACTTGGTTTTTGATTTCATTCATTGTTTAATCTCCATGAGATTCTACGGGTGTTGATGCCCATTTTTGACGTCAACATTTTAGTGCTTTCACTGAGAGATGAATTCTCAACTCGATTGGATCTCATTTTCTACTGGTGAATTTCCATGTTGCGAGATAGATCCAACTTTTGATTGATAAGTTTCCTATTCTACTCAGATTTGAAAGAGATCTAGATGGAAACTATTTCACAAGGCCATGAGGCCATGTCTACTACCCTTGCGGAAGAAGGAAATGATGAGATCAGTGACCAAGTAGCGATATGATTCATGAATGTCCATACATTTTCAAGTTTTAAAGCATGAGGGAACAATCGGCAATTGGCTATGACCCATACACACTCATTGAACGTTCGTTCATCACGAATCCAGATGCCCTATCATCCTAAACGATCGTCCCCTACAGTGGTTCATTTTGGTCGTTTCAACAGCTTGGATTTGGCCAATTTCTCCTCTTCACGATCGTTTTCACCGATCGTTACTGTACAATCATTTTTATACGATCATTCCAACTAGTCCCTCCACCAATTGATTCTATGCGATTGTTCTAGTGGCTAACCTAGTACGAACGTCCCACTTTCATCCTTATAACTGATCGTTTTCTGATAGCCTATCCACCAATTAACAATTGAATTATTGTCGTTCCTATACAACCGATCCAGTACGATCATTTCAAGGTCACTGAGTACAACCGATCGTTTTTATTAACATATCCATCAACAAATGCTCAACCATCCACTTCGCAATTTGGCTCGCAGTCTAACAATGATTGGTATTGAAGTTCCTCGAAGCAAATATCCTACGTTCCTATAGAGAAGTATGAAAAATAACATACAAAATCCATTAAAGCCTGATGTTGCATGTGAATGTTTACAAGTACAAAGGCAAGCGACGTCTTGGAACCCCTGCGCTGGCCCAAAGCAGGACTTGGGTAAGACGAAGTTTTTCCCAAAGAAAACTCCAAAGAAACCCCAAGCGCCGATTACCAGGCCTTCGAATTTGCTGACACCAAGTGATCCAATGGTTGACTCCAAGTAATCCAATGGTTGACTCTAAGAGATCCAATGGTTGACTCCAAGCGATTATCAGATTCTCTCGGGTCTGACTCCAAGTGATTGATCACTATCCCGTCAATACCGGTCCATCTCACTTTGCGCGTATCTTGGACATGCATATGTTATTCGTGAGCATAAAAATATCCATAACTTAAAAATGTACCGGGTTTACGATGGAAGAAACATCCTAACCCTATCAATAAAGAACTCTAATTATCAATTGGACCGTTGACGGTCGATATCCCGCTGAAAGGAGCTAGGGGCAAAGTGGAATAGTGAGTGCACAATGCTGCTTCACTTATCAATCAGATTTATTCCGATCTTCTTTTAATTATTTTATTTTAATTTCAATTTCAATTATGTTGTGAACTACAACTAACTTGAATTAAACTGCATGCATACGATGCAGGTAACCAAGTACATAGAGTTGGGCGCCAACCAATCTCCGCAGACCGTGACAGAACCTGTGGAGTTTTTTTTAGACGAACGTGATTTGACCGTTCATTAGCTACCATATGCCCCTGACTTGGGGCACAGAGGCACAGAATGAAAAACCTAATAAGGTCAGAATCCAATAGAAAATGGACACGACTGACCGTCCACTCATCAACCTTCATATTAGGCTTGAAGTAGCCGCGATTGACTGCCTGCACATCAACCACCGCCCGCTCATCAACCACCGCCCTCAACGCATGGGCATGATTGTATCTTGAAATGGATGCGACTTAATTGTCCACTCAATAACTCATTATATCCTTTTGCCAGAAAGAATACGAAGGAAATTGTGCAAGACTTGATAATCCAACCCCAGCATGGATGTGATCCAACCATCCATCAATTACCTCCTTTCTCGACTTGATTGGAAGAGCTACAATCACCAAGTGGACGAGAATCGACCGTCCGTTTACCAAGTTTTATCCTGAGTGCTGGGGGCAGAATCCCATTCCATGGATGAACATGGTTCCACCGTTCATTCGACAAATTTTACCTTGACGCGGTAAATGAAGTACAAATCAAATGGGTGTGATTGACCACCTAACGAGAAAACTCTAAGTCCCCAGGGTGCGAACTAGAGTATAAACAATCGGACGGAAAAAGGACTGCCCTTGGCGGAAACTCGACTGCCGGCGAGAAAAATCTAAGTCCCCAGAGTGCAGACTGGAGTATAAAAAATCGGGCCAAAAAACGACTGCCCTGGGCGAAAACATGACCGCCCGAGAGAAAAATCTAAGTCCCTAGAGTGCAGACTAGAGTATAAACAATCGGGTGGAAAAACGACTGCCCTTGGCGGAAACACAACTGCCCGTGAGAAAACACTAAGTCCCTAGAGTGCGGACGGGAGTATAAACAATCCGACGGAAAAATTACTGTCTCGGGCGGAAACACGACTGCCTACGAGAAAACTCTAAGTCCCCGGAGTGCGGACTGGAGTATAAACAATTCGACGGAAACACGACTGCCTACGAGAAAACTCTAAGTCCCCGGAGTGCGGACTGGAGTATAAACAATCCGGCGGAAAAACGACTGCTCGTGAGAAAACTCTAAGTCCCTAGAGTGCGGACTGGAGTATAAATAATTGGGTGGAAAAACGACTGCCCTGGGCGGAAACATGACTGCTCGTGAGAAAACTTTAAGTCCCCAAAGTGCGGACTGGAGTATAAACAATCCAGCGGGAAAAAAACTGCCCCGGACGGAAACACGACTGCCCACGAGAAAACTCTGAGTCCCTAGAGTGTGGACTAGAGTATAAACAATTCGGTGGAAACACGACTGCCCACGAGAAAATTCTAAGTCCCCAGAGTGCGGACTGGAGTATAAACAATCGAGTGGTAAAACGACTGCCTCGGGCGAAAACACGACTGCCCGTGAGAAAACTCTAAGTCCCAAGAGTGTGGACGAGAGTATAAACAATCGGGCGGAAAAAGGACTGCCATTCTAGCCATTGTAACTTGGATAATATTTTCCTATATTATTATGGAACTAGTGGGTAACACTTACGCCATTCTAGCCATTGTCGAGCGAAGCCAGGCGGGCAACGAACGAAGAACCACTCGCTTTTGAAGGCACTTAATTTATTCCAAGTGCCGGTCAAAATTTGAAATCTCTTTGCCGACTTAAGAAATGTGAACGATAGAATCTCGGTCCGCCATATGAAACTAAAAATAAATCGGATGTCTTCGATAGTGGGTGGGCGGTGCAGAAACTCTATAAATACCATATATGCACAGTTGAGAAGCGCATAGCCATTTGGATGGAGTTGTGTAGGACCTATCCTTAGATAGTGTAAGATCTCCCGGATATATGAATTGAAAGCCAGGATGCATCCGCCCAGCACATGAATTTGTTACATGTTGTATACCCTTCGAGAGGTCTATGAGCCCTGTTGTCTCGTGACGGAACCAGCATATCGCCAAGAGGAATCCCGTGCCTTGTGCAAATCCTCTGGAGAGCGTGTTCTTTAAATCTTTTGAAGCCACTGAATCAGAAGGATTTTCGAGGATGATCGTGTCCTCTAAAGTATCGGGCATTGGTTCGATAACTTCCGGTGGAAAGACGGGAACAACCTTAGAAAGATCAAGCTGGGAACCTGAGCCTTCCGGCTGTTCTGAATTATGACTAAGCGGCAGACTGTCAGACTTAATCACTGAACTAGACTCTACATCAGAATTAGTCTTATGCGTAGATGATCCAGCTGACATGATTACGGAGTCCCCGAAGCGTCTAGATTCCCTTGCTATTAAACTTAGTAAAAATCACAATTAGAAGTAATAACATGTACCCCCAGTGCATAGTGAGTGTAAGTGCCGTGTGATAACGTGTTGTTCAGTATAGTAATGAGTTATGCAAAACTGAAGACAAAAGAGGCAACAAGACTTAAAAATTTGTTCGGAGAGATGCAGCTTGAGTTTCATAGACAATTGATTAGCCAATAGAAATTTAATTATTGTCTACATTACGAATGTGTTTTAGCATGATAAGTTAAAGGTTTTCGTTCACGACATTTGTTATAAGGCAATCTGCTACCGGTCAGGGAGATCATGTCATATGCAAGTCATGCACAAGTCCAAATGTTTGTTCAAGTACGAGAAACTGGAGCTTGTTACTTAGTTCAGGTTTATCTAATTTTTATTCCATTTTATGAGAAAAGAGGGGAATGGTTCATATGCAAAGTGAAAGTACTTAGTTTAAGTCCAAGTCGATCGTTCTAGTATGTTGTAAGTCAATCATTCTAAGTGTTATGAAGGCAGACCGATCGCCGTATAGGTCGATCATTTCCCTAAATCAATATATGCCGATCGTACATAGTGAGCCTCCACACACAGATCGTTCTTGTGTCCAAGTTGCTTACGATCGTTTTTAGGCAATTCTCGAACTCCAACGGCCGGAGTTTCACTAACCATCCACGAACGACCAAGCATAGTCAACTGTACAACCCTTTTATCTCCCTCAACTTACGATCAGCCTAACGATTGTAGTTCATCTCCATTATGCACGATCACAAAAAATAAAGAAAGAAAAAAGACTTATGATCCATGTCGATTATTAAGAGTTATGCGGCGAATTTAGAAGTTGTTATACCTATGTTCGAGATCTAAAAGAGGAAAGATTTGAAGTTGATTCAAAGTTCAAGTACGGAGGAAAATGATGATTTCTGTAAGGATCGGCAGAGGAAAGCGCTCGTCTCATGTCTTTGTTTCAGAGAGGAAGGTATGGAGAATAGAGTGAAGAAAATGACCAAGTTTCAGGCCTTATATAGAAAAAAGGTTTGGCCGATCGTTTTCGCTTTGAAGGGTTAGGCTGATAGTTTAACACCCAATGACTATGCCGATCCATCTCCGAGCAATGTGTTTACCAATCCAATTTTAAGCCACCTGCCAACCATTCCATCACGTGCCAATCGTTCCTTATCTACCCTTGGACCGATCGTTTCACTACCCAACGTATGGCGATCAATTCCATGATCACAAATGCTTTGAAATTTGTTTTTAAAAAAGAGGAGAGATATAAAAAAATGATGAAATGAATGAAAAGAGTGATGGTGAATGGTCATGAGAATACGATTGCAAACACGAACATACAGTTAATCATGAAAATAGGCAACGACCTAGGGACATCAGAACACATCTCGGAGCCAACAACATAAGCGTGAATACGAATACGCATAGGAATAGTTTTAAAAAAGTTCAGTCTTTCAAAATCAATAGAAATTGTAATCAAACCTTGGAATTTCGAGCTCGGGAATGGATCAGATGATAGAAGGCTTATAAGTCCCGCATGACCGAATTTGTATATGCATGCAGGATGCGACATCAGATTTATACTATTGTAAGTCGGTAGAGGAATGGTAATCAATCAAGAAGCTGAACAGACTTCTTTACGGCAATTCAGACTTTTTTCGATTCAAAGCACGTCATGTTACTCACAAGACTTACTTTGGAGGGCAAATGTTATCCCGCCTTTTGGCAAAGCCGTGATATCATCGATTCGATCAGGAACGGGTGGTCGAATAACCCGAAGAGCCAGTTACATACAGTACTATAGACGATAGACGGGCCGATTCAAACCAGGACCCAGTCGAAGTGTAGCTAGCATGAAGTAACTAACATAGCCCTATGAAGTTACATCTTAAGTTTGGAGTTGATAGAATTTCATATGCCCAAGCTGTGGATGAAGCAAGGATTCATATGGATCGACCATGAACGATCCATAGAACTGTTCAAGTCAATAGAGAGCGTTCAATATCTTGAGATCCATGAAGCCAATCCCTGTGAGACTTTCAGAGCATCAACAGAGTGGCATGAGGAGCACACCATAACAATCGTACATCCTAGAATGGAAGTGGGAGGAAGGCTGATCGTTATTCACCGACCATTATTGGATGATTCAATATAACGATCGGTGTACTTCAGTGTGTGTTCTATCTTCGACCAAGAACGATCCATAACTTGCAATCCACATTTCAGAATGATCCCATATTTTAGGAACAACATCAAGAAGCCTATGGGACCCTCTAAGAATGATCGTAAGTTGATTGGACCAAATAAAAATGATAAGCTATCGTGAGGCCGATCATTCCGTACCATTGAGATATCATTGTCGATCGATATAATGGGCTCTATTGGACCCAGAAAGCCTTTTTGCAAAGTGTCAACCCGATCCATGCGCATCTTCTGCTATAAATACAGCAAGCATAGCTTCAGAAGAGGGATCTTCTTCCTACTGAAGCTCTGCCATTTTTATTCTTGAATCTTGTATTAATGGATCCGAGCCGATCCAAATATTCTTGTAATTGTAATCCAGTGAAAGATTAATAAAAGTGTGAAGTGGATATAGGCCAAGATTGCCGAACCACTATAAAAATTTATGTGTTCATTTACTTTTTCTGCTTGGTTTTTGATTTTATTCATTGTTTAATCTCCATGAGATTCTAAGGGTGTTGATGCCCATTTTTTGCATCAACAAGTATGATGCTTGTTTGTATGAGATTTACGTTGAGATGTAAGTGTACATTTATGCTTGGGTTTGATGTTGGTTAGTACGTATACATATATGCTTGGATGTGATGTTTAGTTTGACTTATAAATCTAAGTTTAAAAAGAGTAATTAAAAGGAAAGTTGTAATCTTGCTTATGGCTTGTGTATGACATGTGAATGCATGATTTTTGTTTGTGTATGTGCTAAGAAGTTATCATTAAGTTTTAATTAAGCAACGTAGAAATTCCTTGCTTTCTGTTAACTCCTCTTTTAAAAGCGACCTAGCGACCTAACTTCACAAGCGACCTAGCGACCTAATGACTTAACGAGCTAAAGGTTCTGGAGATCATAACGGGATAACGACCTAAAGCTCCAACGACCTAACGAACTAAACAGATTACGACTTAGCAACTAGCACGAGCCAAAACAAGATAGCGACCTAAAGAGTGGAACAACTTAGCGACCTAACTATCAATACAGGGCAACAGCATACCACAGCAGATAGATGCAGCGACCTAGCGACCTAAGGACTCAACGACCTAACGAGGTAGAAGGGGAGCAACCTGGCAACCTAGCGTGCTAAAAATAGAGAGAGACCACATGCATTCTGTCCCCTTCATTAGGTCGCCCGCGAGCTAAAACAAGGTCGAGACAACTTCTTATGTCGCTCCTCTCCTAGGTCGCTCATGACCCACGACCTACCAGCTTGTTCAAGTGACCAAGTGCAAACCTGTTAAGCCGTAACCCGTGCTCCCTAGGTCGCTCACGACCTACGACCTATCCAAGGTCGCTCACGACCTACGACCTAATTCCAGAATTCCCTATAAATACCCCACCTACTCCAACTGAAAGAGGACTTTTAGCTCACTTTTGGAACGCTTATACTCTGTTGTTTTCTCAACTCATCCGACACTTCAAACACAAAAGACGCTTCAACGAACTTCAAGAGGAGATCTAACACATTCAATATGAATTCGAAAGATTCTTCTACATTGGAGTTCTAGCTACTTGTTAAAGTGGTGTTGTAATCGAAGATTGTTGTAAAAGTTGTAATTGAATCAGCAATAAAGGAGATTAAAATGGACGTAGGCTAGATATTAAGCCGAACCACTATAAAACTGCTATCTCTTTACTTTTTCTGCTATTTTCTGCTTATTTCTAGTTCCCGTACCAACGGGTGGTGCTTTCACTCTATATCTACTTACACCGGGGTGTTAGCGTTCAATTTTTATTTAACATTTTGGTGCTTTCACTGAGAAAATCGAACTCAGGTGGATCTCACCATTGCTTCGCAAAGATTTGTTGAAAGAATCTCCTTAAAAACCAGAAGTCTATCTGAAATCATGGCTCCTGGAAGTAAGAGTAGATCTACGAGATCTCGAAATGCTAATGACAGGGCTGCCTCTTCTCTAGAGCCAAATCAGGCAACTCCTACTGTTGGAGTTACAAGGGTCGAACTTGATGATGTTGTGTCGGGGTTATACCAACAAATGGAAACTCAAAATGATTTGATGATGGACAGGTTAAACGCTCTGCTCGGGGGCAAATCAACAACCAGAAAACAATGAAACAACCTTTGCCGAAGATGCCCATAATTCCCAAGAGAAAGGTATTCCTCAAAGAGCAACTGGCACCGCCGAAGCGCCACCTTTCCAAGCTGAAGGTTCAAGGCCGCAGCCAACTTTTCGTGAACATTTGCCCAGGCAAACTTCCGAAAGAATAGCTGACGTCTGCTCGGAGATGCCTCTGAACAATGAGGAGTACCTATCAGGGATGGTTCGCCGAATCATGAAAGAAAGCATGCAGAGGGAAGAAAATGAGAGCGACTGGGGGTTTGCTCCAAGCAAAACTCCGTTTACTGAAAGGATCTTGAAAGCAGAATTTTCAAGGAAATTTGTACCTCCTACTATCCCGACCTATGGAGGGACAAGTGACCCTAATCATTTCCTATATAAGTATGACTGGCATATGACCGGTGCAAGAGCATCAGATGAGATTAAATGCCAATACTTTCCAGTGTACTTGGAAGAAGCGGCTCTACTTTGGTTCACAAAGCTACCAGTTCGGTCCGTAGATCAATTCTCCGACTTAACTCGAAAATTCAAAGATCAGTTCAGGTTGTATGCTTCAAAGGCTAAGGATATGATGTCACTGTCCAGCTTTGAACAAGTTCCCGGAGAATCTATCAAATCTTTCTTGAACCGTTTCAATATAGCCTTGGCCGAAGTGGATAATGCAGAACCCCGTATGATCCTGACTTACTTGATGCGAGCCATCGACAAATCAAGTGAATTCGGAAGATGGTTAAAAATGAAGGAACCGAATTCACTTGAGAAGTTCTATAAAAAGGCCGACGAATTCATGCGTCTAGAAAGCCTTTCTGCACCAACGAAAGTAGTTGTTGCCGAAGTCAAGAATAACGATGTTGCTTCTAACAAAAGAGAATCTGGAAACCAGAAAAGGGAAAATGACGGAGGAAAGAAGCAGAGAAATGAGAAGAAACCTCGCCACTTTAATCCTTCAGATTTTACTCCCTTAACTGATACACCGGAAAATATCTTCTTCGCGACGAAGGATGTTGTCGAGTATCCCAAACCACCTGAGATGGGGAGAGGTGCAGTACATAATGGGAAATTCTGTCGATTTCACAATCAACCTGGCCATGACACTAACCAATGTCGCCAGTTAAAGAATGTGATTGAAGAGTTGCTGAAATAGAATAAACTGCAACAATATGTGAAGAAAAACAGAGTCGACTCAACCTCATCCACTCAGGGGCAACAACTTCCTACTCATCAATTCGGCTCAGATGACAAGACTGCAGCGCAGGAATCTGAGAGGCTTGTCATTAATGTTGTCACAGGGGGTCCTCACCCAGTAGGCAGAAGTTGGGACGAGTTGGAGAGATATGCTTACGCTTTGAGATGAAGTCAATCAAAGTGCTGCTAACTACCCACAAAACTGCAACTGGGCACCTTTCATCCTGACTGGCACATGGATCCAAAACTATGAATCCAATGGAGATAGGAGTCTAATCCCGAGACCTGGGAATAGCAATGACTGCGTCCATATTTTACTTAAAAAGCATTGCTTAAATTTGTAAAATAATGATGGATGCATAACTCTTGTATTGTAAACCACTGAGAAATCAGTGCGAATCAATGATAAAGAACTATAAATTTTGTGTCTTCTCTTACTATATAATGCCCGTCTCATTTCGATGTGCAAATATTTTAAATACGTTGCTAAAATATCGATTTAATATTGCAGGCAATCAAAGCAAAGCTTACCTATTCAACACAAACCCAAGCGATTCCCATAAATCACTCAACAAATAAATGTCAAGCCACAAAAGTTCCAGATTCAATTCCTACATAAGAAGTATTACTCACAAATGGTTGGTGATTCCACCAAAGGGGCACCTTCTAAAATGAAGGTTCCAGGCCCTTGCTAAATGATCAAGATCGTTTGTGCAAACAGACATCCGGTTAAGTGGCTTGCGTCTGCCCGTGGATTCACTCAACCATGAAGAACACTTCCTTGGAAAAATCAAACAACCTGCAAAAGGAATGAACAAGTATTCAAAAGTGATAGCAAGGGATCACTGAGGAACAGACGATGAAAAGACATTGGAAAGTAGAGAAAAAACAGCCAAAAAGGAATCTTGTCTCTCAACCAATAAGGTTGGGGGAACCACCGGAGGGGCACCTTCCCAAAATGAAGGCACCGGGCCCTTGTTGCTTAATTGCGATCGTTTGTGCAAACAAACATCCAGTTAGGTGGCTTGCGTCCGCCCCGTGGAACCACTTAACTGTGAGACGCAACCTTCCTGGCAAACAACTCAAAGCCCTCTCCGGAGGCACAATTTAAAGCCCTCCAACGAGGCACGCTGTAAAATGAAACATTTTTCTCAACCAATAAGGTTGATGGTACCACCAGAGGGGCACCTTCCAAAAGGAAGACACCGGGCCCTTGCTAATTAGTTGCGATCGTTTGTGCACGAAAATCCAATTAAGAGGCTTGCGTCCGCCCCGTGGTTCATTTGATTATGAGAAATAACTTTCAGGCGAACAAATAAAGCCCTCTTCGGAGGCACTCTTCTACTCTCATGGGGACGATCTTCCCCAAAAAAGTTGAAGTGCAAAATAAAGCCCTCCAACGAGGCACGCTGTAAAATGAAATGTTTTTCTCAACCAATAAGGTTAATGAAACCACCGGAGGGGCACCTTCCCAAAGGAAGGCACCGGGCCCTTGCTAATTAATTGCGATTGTCTATGCAAACAAACACCCAATTAAACAGCTTGCGTCCGCCCCGTGGATCCATTTAACCGTGAGAAACAACTTTCAGGCAAAACAAAAGCCCTCTTCGGAGGCACAACTCTTCGAAGTCCAAATGCTACTCTTCGGAGTCCAAATGCTACTCTTCGGAGTCCAAATGCTCCTCTTCGGAGGCCAAATGCTACTCTTCGGAGTCCAAATGCTCCTCTTCGGAGGCGAAATGCTCCTCTTCGGAGGCGAAATGCTCCTCTTCGAAGGCCAACCAAGACCTCTTCAGAGGCACAAGACCTCTACGGAGACACAAGACCTCTTCTGAGGCACCACAAGACCTCTCCGGAGGCACCAGACCTCTTCGGAGGCACAAGACCTCTCCGGAGGCACCAGACCTCTCCGGAGGCACAAGACCTCTTCGGAGGCACAAGCCCTCTTCGGAGGCACACAAACAAAGACCTCTTCGTAAGCAAAAAACTGCTTCGGAGGCACACAAACAAAGACCTCTTCGTAAGCAAAAAACTGCTTCGGAGGCACAAACCTTCTTCGGAAGCACTAAACAAGTGAAGCCCTTTAACGAGGCACATCCAAAAACTTTGTTGATGGAACCACTAAAGGGGCGCCTTCTCAAAAAGAAGGTTCCAGGCCGCAGCTGAATACTTACGATTATTTGTACAAACAAATATCCGATAAAACAGCTGACGTCTGTCATGTAGGCCCATTCAACGATGAAATATAATTTTCTGGCAGATAGATCGAATTTTTCTTCGGAAGTTCACTTCACTGCGTAGGGGAGTCCACTTTTCAAAAAAAAAAGTGACCATCTCCGAAAGTTGAAGTATATATATATAAAAAAAAGAGAAAGAAAACTTCTCCAATACAAGGCATACTCTACTAATAGCAGAATAATATTTCCTCAAAATGGAAGAATTATTCTCTAAAATAAGAGTACAAGTCTTTTCAGAATATTGCAATAAGCCATGGTATGGGGGCATATAGCTATATTAATAAAAACAACGCTCAAACATCATACCGCGAGCTCACTGCAGTATCATACAAAGTAAATAAAGAAACTTGTATGATAATAAGGAATAAATGAATTTTCAAATACAAACAGAAGTTTGTACAAGCAAAAAGAATCATTTTATTCCATACTATAATTTTTTTTATACATGTGCAGATTTCAAAAAGCGGGGGCCGGTACCCGCACAATCTCCGGACAATACAAGTCTGAGAATACAAACAAAAAGCAAAACAAGAAGCGTAAAGTCAAGCTCATTACTCCTTCTTCCCGCCACCTTTAGAGCTCTTGCCCGGCTTGATGATTAATTTCTGAAGCCGGCATGAACGGGTCGGGGAAGAAGGAGAAGGAGGTGTAGCTAGATCTGCTTCCACTTTTTCTTCACCAGTAGAAGCGCTTTTCTTCTTCTTCTTGGAAACTGCGCGTTTCCCTTTCTTCTTTGAAGAAGACTCACTTCCCAGAGTAATCAATGCAGAAAGCTTTGTGTTATCATCATAAGGTTGCTCCGGAGTCTTCTCACCCTCCTCAAGTTCTTCCGCCTTCTGTTCTTGCGAAGCAGCCGGATCGTCCAAGTCTTGAAGAGCTTCTATTTTTTCTTCCTGTGACCCCGGTTGGGAAGCAGAAGGAGGAGTAACTTGAGAAGATGAAGGAACAACAGCTGGAGGAGGAGAAGTATGTACAACACTTGGTATTTCCGCTACAAAAGAAGAAAAGTCAAAATCAGTATTCCTCGTAAAGAGAGGAGATGGTGGCTCATCGAGACTTAAGTAATAAGCGAGAAATTCATCAAGTTCAGTTGAAGCAAACAAGTAATCCGGTTGACCTGGTTCAACGTAGAAGTTACTTGGAGGAGTCGGCTTTATAATGTCAACCTCATAGGCTTGTGCTTCGGTGCTTTCTTCGCCTTCGTCTCCGCCCTGTGCGGTTGTAATCTCGGTTTTGGCTTTAGCAGGAGGCAGAGAATGGGGACTGGAGCCTATGATATCAACGTCGGCCGAAATCGAAGTATGGACAGGGGCAGTTAAAGGTGCTTCCTTCCCTGGATGCTCCTCTTCCGTTGATCCGGCTCGCACTTTAGCGAGTTGCTCCTTTCCTCTGGCAAGAGCGGCACGAGTTTCATCATCAAAATAATGCGCCTCAAGGTCTGCTTCAGCATAGCCAGCACCTCCGAGCATATCAATTGCGGCCTCCCACACTTCAGCCAAGGTGATCTCATACTTCGGGCCCAAGAGTGAGAGGCTTCCGCGCCCCAAAACACTATGGAGATAAAAATCAAATAAAGTAGAGCCGATGTTGGCCTTCGTCGCCTCGTGCGATTGCTCAACTGCTTCTTTTCCAGCGATGGCCTCATCGCGCTCTTTTTCAGTCTTTAATAATTGAGCCTGCAACCTTATAATTTCCAAGTACTGGGAACTTGCCTTCTCCCGTAGCTGGGCAATGTCGGTGCAATAGATTTCTGTCATCTTCTATTCAGCTTCAAGTTGAGCCTCGGCATACCGTTGAGCGACATGAGCATCGCGAACTTGTTTTTGAAGTACTTCTTCCTTTTGAGTATAGGAAGTAGAAGAAGTAGCAAGCTCATTTTTGAGTTTTTCAACTTCAGCCTCAAGTCTCTCATTATCATCGGCGATGCTCTTCATTTCTGCATTGTGCTGGTCAATAACTTTCTGCCACTCGGATTTATCATTCTCCATGGTCAGCATGGCTTCAAGATTGGCACGGTCTCAATGTCAAGCTTGACGGCATCAAGATTCCTCAACATGGCTTGTTTGTCGATGGGAACCAAGTCAAGATCAAAGCGCACTCCCTTCAAGCACCACTGCGGGAACCGACTTTGAAGAGTAGCCGGACCTTGTTCAACTCGGTACTGAGGCCTGCTAATGATTGTCTGAATATCAGTTTTCTTGAGAGCGGGAGAACCAGAAGGGATGTATATAGAAATAGAAGCAGCAGGCTTTTCAGAAATTGCAGACGCGTCGCTAAGCTTGGCCCGCTTACTTGGATCTTCAACAATGTGACTCTTCCCTTTATCATCATGAGATTTTCTTTTATGGGAATCATCTACTCTGTGAGAAGAGTCATATCGTTCATCCCTTCTCCCGTATCGCTCCTCGTGGGCTCTTCTTTCTTGAGCCTTCCTAGCAGCTCTTTCTTCGTCAGTTTCCCTAGGGGCAGGGAGATAGCGTCTGTGATCATAAGTGCCACGCCGTCCATGGTGCTGGAAATCATCATAGTACGAGCTACTGCGCCCCATCGGAGAATCTGAAAATGAAAAAGATACGAAACTTCAAAATCTTCGAAGTAAAGAAGCTAAGTGCGAGTAACTGCTAAAAATCCTAAGTGTGTGTGGTGTGTAGACTACACGCGTCGAGCCACGAACCGCTCTCGGCTTAGGAGTGACATCGGTTTTTGCGGTAGGCGTCAACTCTTGAGTTAACGAAATCGGTCGTAAAGCAGATGTCGCTTCGATCGCTGGAGAGACAACTTTAGTGTTGTTGGTGTCATCTTTAAAAAGCTCGCGTGAGGTCACCATTAAGTCGCTTAGCCCATCAAAAGTGTCTTCACCGTCATGCCCAACGGGGCTTTCTCTTTCAACTCCTTCTTCAATCACCGGGGAAAGTGTAAGCTTGCCGGATGACCCCGCGACATCGGCAGCGGTGGAACATTTCACTAACGAAGCTCCTGCAGTAGTTTCCTTCGATGCGACTTCTCTGGTAGAAACCGGGGCAGCTGTTGTTTCAGTCTCGGAACTGGAAACTTCATGAAACTGAGTGGATCGAGAGGGATGTAAAAGCCCAAATTGATGTAGAAACTCATCTTTCAGCAAAAACTTGATGCTTCTCTCCTCAGCCGCCACGGCACTTAATGTTTCGAAGGTTGGCTTATGGCTGGGATCTCTAAGCGGAGGAGGAAGTGCTACAAAAAGTAGAGATTTAAGTTAAGTACTTGGCAATTCGAGTTTCAAGAAATTCAGAAAAGGTGAAGTGAGCAGAAATTGGCAATCTTACTTCCAATTCTCCAGATGGCATAGAACCCCGGGGGGTAACGAACATAGAAGAATTGACTTAAAAACCCATGTGCACTCTCGGGCAAGTCTAAAATCAGTTTACGGTTTCTTGCGCCTCTCACGAGAATAATTGAAGGATGATCTTTGTTCTTTGCGAAAGTGCACAAATAGCAGACTTCTTCGAAGTTCGGAAGACGGTCAAGTGTCCTCCTGAATAGCACACACAACCCCATCAAGATGGCGTAGCCATTGGGGTGTAGTTGGAAAGGAGAGATGGTTAATCGGAGAAGGAGCGTTCGAAGAAAGTCATTGAAAGGAGGAATAGCTCCATTCAAGCACATCTGTCGGTTAACTGCAATGAAGCCGTGAGGTGGCCTATCAGCAGTATCATTTATCCAGGGAAGCCGAGCGTCTGCTTCAGCAATGCCGAACTGAATGCACAACTGACTAAAAACTCTGTGGTTCAAAGTGGTCAAAGCTCTTTCCGGAGGATCATTCAACGGGTTAGCAATTGGGAAAACCTCTTCAGCTTGCCTTATTTCTTCTTGTTGAGAAGTCATTCTACACAAGGAACTGGATATTCAAATATGAAGGTGCACGTTTCCTAAAAGTGTGAAGTGTTGTGCAAAACTAGTAAAATGACAAGCAAATATAACTGGAATCAAATTAGTTGACATTAGTCGATTATAGAGTTTCAGGGCTTGTTATTTTAAGTTCAAGTATAGTGTTGATGCAAATAGACCATCTTTAGTTGATTATTTTAGCTTTGCTTTAATACTTTACTTGAATTTGTTGATTCACAGCATTTCATTCACAAAGTTCATTTAAGTTGATTATTCTTTATCAACTAATCTGTCATTCGATGTGGGCAGTCAATGGCAGTATATTCGCCCCAGTTTTCTGCAAATGTTGTGTTTAACAGGTTGTTAGCCTAAAAGTTAATATAATCTGCAAGGAAGTGCAACAAAGTTCAAACATTTCAAGTTCAAACAGTTCAAGTTCAAACAGTTCAATCAAGTGCTTTCAAAATTTTACAAGTGTTCCAGTTTTGTTTATCTCCTAGGTCGTCCAGATTGTGCTCAAGCGACCTAGCATAGGTCACGAGTTACATAAGTCGAACTCTTTGAAGTCGCATTGTTCAAGACAAAGCAGTGCAAATCTGACTAAGTCCTAGGTCGTCTGAATATAAGCGCGACCTAAGAAGTTAAGTCGCAAGTGGTTTAAGTCGCAGGTTGATAAGTCGGCCAGGTTTCTTAGGTCGTGAAGGTTTCTAAGTCGCTCAGATTCACTAAATCGCTAACTTCTTCTCCACTAAACAGCTCGCTATCTCGTTAACTGGTAACCCGATAACCCATTATCACCAAAGCAACGAAATCCACCATCTTCTCAGCGAGACCATTTATCTATCCACACCATCAATTCGCCCAACGCTGATTCAAACCATCTTTAATCCATCATAGATCCAGTGCGCTGCTATGCTTTTGTGAATCGCAATGGCAACATAGCTAATGGCGATCGAAACCGACCGCAACATGACTCGAAAGTGAAGCACAGCGTACGAAGTTGGTATGAGGTTTGATGATTGGAATTCATGGTTCGATGGTGATCGTGAGATGGATAAAGATCAAGTTTACTTACGCAGTATGATAACAGGGATGAATCGTCGACTGATTAGCTCGAATTCACCTTTGAAATCACGAAGTTTTGTTAATGGCAGAGCAGGATATCGAAGCAGTTAAGTAAGGAAGAAGCAGCGAGCTAGCAGTTTATATGGGGCAAAGAGAAGAAGGCGAATGGGCACGCGAGTTAGCACATGTTTTAGGTCGCTCACGACCTAGCAGAATTAGATCGAAGAACACGACCTATGACATAGGCCTGTACTTCGAGGGGCAAGTGTTAACTCCTCTTTTAAAAGCGACCTAGCGACCTAACTTCACAAGCGGCCTAATGACTTAACGAGCTAAAGGTTCTGGAGATCATAACGGGATAAAGACCTAAAGCTCCAGCGACCTAACGAACTAAACAGATGATGACTTAGCAACTAGCACTAGCCAGAACAAGTTAGCGACCTAAAGAGTGGAACGACTTAGCGACCTAACTATCAATACAGGGCAACATCATACCACAGCAGATAGATGCAGCGACCTAGCAACCTAAGGACTCAACGACCTAACGAGGTAGAAGGGGAGCGACCTGGCAACCTAGCGTGCTAAAAATAGAGAGAGACCACATGCATTCTGTCCCCTTCATTAGGTCGCCCGCGAGCTAAAACAAGGCCGAGACAACTTCTTATGCCGCTCCTCTCCTAGGTCGCTCACGACCCACGACCTACCAGCTTGTTCAAGTGACCAAGTGCAAACCTGTTAAGCCGTAACCCGTGCTCCCTAGGTCGCTCACGACCTACGACCTATCCAAGGTCGCTCACGACCTACGACCTAATTCCAGAATTCCCTATAAATACCCCACCTACTCCAACTGAAAGAGGACTTTTGGCTCACTTTTGGAACGCCTATACTCTGCTGTTTTCTCAACTCATCCGACACTTCAAACACAAAAGACGCTTCAACGAACTTCAAGAGGTGATCTAACACATTCAACATGAATTCGAAAGATTCTTCTACATCGGAGTTCTAGCTACTTGTTAAAGTGGTGTTGTAATCGAAGATTGTTGTAAAAGTTGTAATTGAATTAGCAATAAAGGAGATTAAAGTGGACGTAGGCTAGATATTAAGCCGAACCACTATAAAATTGCTGTCTCTTTACTTTTTCTGCTATTTTCTAGTTCCCGTACCAACGGGTGGTGCTTTCACTCTATATCTACTTACACTGGGGTGTTAGCGTTCAATTTTTACGTTAACACTTTCAAAGTGTGTTTATTTAAGTTTATAAAGTTTTAAAATTTGAAATCATTTTTAAGATTTAACTTTGTTTAGCTTTACCAAATACTTAATTATTTTTTATAAAAGTAAGCAAGCTTTCAAAATAATAAAGATACTAAAGAAAATTTAGAAAACATTTTTAGTTAAGGCATCCATAGCGATAATCGCTATGGATGCAGTTTCTTTTAAAAATCCAATTTTTGGAAATTTTGTTTCTATACTTAAAAATGATTTTAAAATGTTTTATAAACTTAATAAATTTTTATAGAAATTTAATTAAGTTTTTATTAATTAATTATTAATATTAAACAAGGTTTATTAATTTTCATTAAGTAAAGGTTAGTACAAATTATTATCTTCTAAAGGAAGATTAGTTTTTAATTAATTATTAATTAAGTAAGATTAATTTTAATTAATTATGAGTTAAGTACATGATTTATTTTTAATTAATTATTAATTAAAGATTAGGTCAATAATTTATTTATTTATTTAATCAAGTGTTTAATTATTTTTAATTATAAATTTACTAAGGTTTTAATTTATAAATAATTGTTTATTAAAGGTTTAATTTATTATTTAAGTTTAACTAAAATATTAATTAATTAATTAATTAAGATTAATTAATAGCTAATTATTAATAAAGATTTTAAATTATTATTTAATAATTAATAAGGATTGGTTAATAGTTTAATTATTTATTAATTTATAATTAAATTAAGTTCAAATTCAATAAAGATTAATTATGATTTGATAGTTTACCTTATAACCAATCATTTTAAATTGGAGTTTAAGTTTTTAATCCTTGTTTTCCAAGAATCAAATTGTTTTAAAAGGGAACTTTTTTTCAAAGATAATTTTTAATACAAGGTATTCAAGTATCGATACAATTATGGAACCATATAACTGTGAATGAGTTATGATGTAAATAGTTTGATATGTGGACATTTGATAGCAGAATAAATCCCCGTTCTACTATAAATTAATTGTTTGATTGTGTGGACATTTGATAACAGAATGAATCCCAGTTCTACTATAAATTGATTGAATTGTTTGAACACCTATTTAGTAGAACAAATCACCATCCTGCTATTATTGTTATTTGGACATGTTTATGCTAGTTAGTTTATATTGACATGTTATTTCCTTATTTGGATATGAAGTATATTTACATATATGTTGACTTATGTAAATAAATTGTTGAGTGAATTAAAAGTGAAATTGAAATTAAATGGTAACTTTAACGGGTACCATTGGGATTGCTAAGCCTCCTTTTGAATTTATAAAGTATGGTTTTGAATTAACTTCAATTCTTTAATCAGTTTGGGGTTAAGCTTTACAAATGATTTTTTCAAGTTATATTATTATTTTATAAAGGTATTTATAAATAATAACTTGTTTATAAAATGGGTTTATTAAGTAAAAATGTTTATGTAAAGTGACTTAAAAGGATGAGTTGCAAAAGTTTTTTTGTAGAGGATTTTTTTCATAAAGAAGATTTATCAAAGGAGTTTTAAATGGGGAAATGTTTTATAAATGATTTTAGAGGTTTATAAAGAGTTTTTGTAAATCGACTTGTAGTTTTATAAAAGTGTTTTATAAATTGACTTTGGAAATTTATAAGTTATTTGAATTATGAAGGGAGCTTTTAAAAGGGAACTTTTATAAAGGATAAGTGGATCGATTTATAGTAAATAATGTTTTCAAAAAGAAATCTGAATGAAGGAATTTTCCAAATGTTTTGATAATATACTTATACCCCTAAAATAAGTATAAATATTTTCCAAGTAAAAGGGGAAGTAAGGGTTTTGGAAATAGTGTTGTGTAAAGTCTTTTGATCAAGTTTTATAAAGTGACTTTATTAATTAAAGATTAATAAATAAAGGCTTAGTGAATCCCATATGGAATTGAATCAATGTTTGAATATTTGTTTATTTGATAGTTAAATAATCGACTATCAAATCTGGATCAAAACGTAACTTTGGAAATATCTAGGAGAAACACGTGAGTTATGGCATAGTCATCCCCAATGATGCTGTACTGTGTTCGTTCTTCTAGGATAAATGATAAGGAAATTCGTCCACAAACGGTTAGGAGGTGAACTCCGCTCTTATCTTTTGTCTGCTTATTTCCTAAAGAACCGGGGTTGAGTTTACCAGAAATTATCGAAAGGTGTTTCGAAGAGACCAGGATCAGATATGTTATCCGAAAACCACTTCGATCCAACTCAAGTGTTTTGAATGGAAGACAATTGGAAGAATATGGAATCGAAGGCAGGGCTTTGAAGTGAAAGGGATATTTGCTTTTAATCCTGGAAGGGATTCCCTTAAATGGAGTAATAGAAATAGCGCCTTCGGTTTCGTTCAGTCCCAAAACGAACTTGTATGGATGAATGCTAGCACCACATTACTGCGTGGAGGGCAGTGTTAGCATTCCAAGTGGGTTTGTTATTCAAAAAGTAAAACTTAGCCTCAAGCCTCATCAACCGGGAATGACTAAAACATGGGAGATGCAACATGGCTAAGTGGGTCGCTCCCAATTAGGGTATGATCATCCGTATCTAGAGTCGATATTATCTCTCATTTGTTTGCTTCGGGGTCCATTAACGGAGGGGTAATCATATTCAGTACTACTAGTCAAGTGGTAGGCCGGTCCTATGTTGGCAGGGGATCATGGCGAGGTGCTTTGTGTTATTTTATCTAGAGATGCATCGTGACGGGCGGTACCCCAGTAGCCCAGTCATTGTATAGAATCCATTCTCCAATACGTGCCTTTACAGTTTTAGTTGTATACCTATTATGTTGGAATTTAATTAATGTAACAATTTCCACTATGATTAATAAGTATTTGTATCTTAGACACTATTATAATATCAGAGAATTTCATATGAAATGGTCTGGTTGTCGTAAGGTAAAAACCCGTCAGTGTTTATGTGCGGCGTGGTCTTACGAGATACCTTTATTTCCAACAAGATTTTTGAAACATTATTCAATTGAGATGTGTTTTCTCACGCTGGTTTTCCAGACCGACTCGGGTGTTATTTTATTATGATGCTCGGGTCAGATCAAGCATATTATAAATTAGTTTTGATGCTTTGGAGCTTCAGGAGAAGAGCTGGTGGCCCATAAATGTATTCACGTACATGGTTATTTTTCCACTGCATTCATTGTTGTATATATTAGCAATTGTGAGGACAGGTTGTTATAACTATCCTCATTGAAATAGGATAGTATACTCTGATTGATTTATATATATATATATTACAGTTTTGTTTCTTTGTAAAGATCTGTTTTTATATTATATATATTATTCGCCACATTGTGAGATTATGTGTTAGTTTTCTTTTCCTCTTCTTCTCCTCTTCTCTTCTTCTTTCTTCTTTCTTTCCCCTAACTATTCGCCTTTTCGTTTAATTTAGGTGAGACATGTATGGTTGATTATCCGCTTAAACTGTACGAAAAAGCAGGTCGTTACAATAGACATCAAAATTTGATCACGAAACTTGCACGGTTGGGTTCATGGCGATTTTCTGATTAATTTTTTTATATAAGGTTTTTCGATCGGAGTTTAGACAAAAAAGTTATTAATGTTTGAAGTTTCTGAATCGAAAATAATTATATGTGTTATCCCGCCTTTTGGCAAGGCCGTGACACCAAGAATTGGATTAGTGACCAATGATGGTTCATCTTAAAGATCGGTTATACACAGGCTCACCATGGATATCGGTGAATTTTGTCAGAGACCAGATTGAGTTATAATCAATAAGACATGACTAGAAAAGCAAAGAGAGCCAACGTTCCAAGTTTCAAGTCAATCCAAGTTCATATGCTCAAGTTATGATGGATACAAGTTGAAGGGAAAGGCCATGCTTTCGTATCCCTCAATTGGCCTGATTTCGAATCCATCAATGTTAACCTCTTCGTATCCATCGGCAGAAGGTATGGTCGAATCCACCAGAGCACTTCACTTCGAATCCAGGGGCAACAGTATGTTCGAATCCATCCTGCTGCAACAGCTTCGTATCGATCGACTATAGCATGTCATGATCGATACGAAGAAGCTTCTGTTCGAATCCATATGTGAATGAAGCCCTCGAATCCACTAGGTCAAAGTGGCGAAAATCATGGAGTCGACCCAGTCGATTCGGAGTGAAAAGCGAATCGACACGAAAAGCGCGCGCCACGTCAACTTCCTCGCGTGCTCCATCATCGAGTCGAAGCTATCGATTCGAAGGGAATCGATTCGAATAGAGTGATCGCACTAGAAACACAACTTCGTATCGACAATATCCGGAGATCTACAAATCCAAATGCTATGAAATTTTCACAGGAGCTTATACACATGTTGAAGAATGTCCACACCAAATTTCAGCTCGATTGGACGTTTTCTTGATCCATTCGAATGGATTTCGAATCGATCCCAAGGTGGGCCCAGATTTCCTGAAGGCGAGTGCGTGGGCCCCCCTCACGTGCCAGAAGTGGTCTCCCAAAATTTAGGCAAAATATCAGCCTCCCACACCTATAAATAGAGCCCTTGGTCATTCAGAAAAGGAGTCGGACAATTTTAAGAGCTAAAGAACACCCAGACTCTACGAGATTTACTCCGGATCACCATTGCTGCCTTAGATTCAGAATATAATCATAAAATCTGTTGTACTACGCTATAAGAAATTGTAATCTTCAAGTATCGAGCAATAAAATCATCAAACTTCATAGTGGACGTAGGAGAAACGTCGAACCACTCTAAATTGTTATCTCATGTGCAATTTATTTTCTGTTATTTGGAGTTTTTGTTAGATAATCCTCATTTTCCATTTTTATTCTTCACTTTTATCTCTTCAAAAACTTCTAAAGAGTGTTGTGCCCATTTTTGGTACAAACACTTTGGTGCTTTCACTGAGAAAACCAGTTTTTTCTCCCACTCCTTGGATCTCCCATCGACATCGGATTGCATAAATCCAAGAGGAAGATCCAGATCTCTAATTCGGAATCCTTCCATCCTACTCAGATTTGCGTAAAGTCTAGGCGAGGACTCCACCACTCAAGATGGTTAGCACGAGAACTGCTTCTACGGCTGCTGATCAAGAAGGTCGAGATAGACAGAATCCTACACAGCAGCCACTATCCAATCAAGACAACACTGCTCACTCAGATCCATCAGGACCAGTCACCAGACAAGAGTTCCAAGTGTTGCTCCAAGAACTGACTCAAAGTCGGCAACAGTTAACTGAACAGTTGCGCGCTAATGCAGAATTGACCAACCAATTAAACCGCCGAAGGCGCAGGAGGACGAGGAGAGATGATGCTTCCCACTCGTCTACCGAAAGTTCTGCTTCATCTGACTATCACGACAGATCTACACGTCCCCGATTGGACGCGAGTCACACACAAGCTACCAGATATCAACCTGCCTTGACCGTATGACAATTGAGGGTTGGGCCATCAACCAGCCTCCAGACCAGGCCCTCATCACGAGGAGGTGCTGTTCCACAGTATACCATAGACAATCGCACTGCAACCGCCGCGGTAGAAACAAGGGTTGATACCCGGAATCTATCAGATCCGAATAATCAGCAGCGTGGGCGTACTCCTGAACCATATGTCTCGGAAGATGCCGAGCCAAGGAGGCGAGACATGGGCCGTCGACAGCGTCCGGTCTAAACTCGCACTGTGGAACCCGACCACACCTTAGCTCAGCATGCACAGAATGTGGCTATGCCCGATATTTCAACCATGATACGTCAGATGATTCGCGAAAGTCAAGGGCTTACCAATGACGATTGGGGAATCTCCCGTAGTCATACTCCTTTCACAGACGAGATATTATACGCTGATCCCCCTCGGCGATTCAGAATGCCAACTCTCCTAATGTACGAAGGAAATAGTGACCGCAATCAACATATTTTGAAATATGAGTGGTCAATGAGCGCTGCAAGGGCTGATGATGCAGTGAAATGCCGAAGTTTCCCCATCTCTTTGGGAGGAATCACAACAATGTGGTTTACAAGGTTGCCACCTAGATCTATCTCTTCGTTCGATCAACTAGCTAAGAAATTTGTCGAACAGTTCCATATGCATGTCGCTAGACCTAAAGACGTTAACACCCTATCTAGCGTCACCCAAGCTAAGGGAGAGACACTCAGGCGTTATCTAGAAAGATTCCACGCGGCATGTGTAGAGATTAGTAATCCCAACGATAACTCAATCTTGATGGCATTAACCAAAGGAATCGATCCCGGTTCTGAGTTTGGAAATTGGTTAGCTGGGAAACCACCCGCATCGTTGGACCGTTTCTACTCCAAAGCCGCTCAATTCTTACGGCAAGAGGACGCGAAACAGTCTAGGAAGCAGGACGATGCGAGGCCCAGAACTGAAGGAATACAAAGTAACGTAGCAGTTAAGCAGTCCGATGAGAGTTCCGGAAAAGTTCAGTTGAATATACAGAACAAACAAACCCAGCCAAGAGGCAACAATGGTCAAGATAAGAAAAGAGATCAGAACTGAGGCCCACGACGTAGGGCTCCAATGTTTGATAATTACATGCCGTTGAATACATCATTGGAAAACGTGTACCTACAAACTTGCAACATTGTGCAATATAAGAAGCCTGCTCCGAAGCCCTCATCGGAGAGACAGGTTCAAACAGGGAAGTTTTGTAGATTCCATGAGAGTTACGGCCACAATACCAATGAGTGTCGACATTTGCAGGACCTCATCGAGAAGTTGATCAGGGAGAGAAAGTTGGATCAGTTTGTATGGGCGCCACAGTCTGGTGGTGCGGGCCCTTTAAATCAAAATCGTGTGCAGAATCAAGAAAGACAAGAAGAACCCGCTCGTACGGGCGGAAGGCTAGTTATAAACACAATAAGTGGTGGTCCCCACCCAGTAGACAGAAGATGGAGGGAAATGGAGTCGTATGCTAGCTCTATCAGGCATGCGGACTTCGAATGCTGCAGTAATTGTGAAGATGGGGCTCCGGCCAAGCAACAAAAGACAATGTCTGATGATATCATTTTAGAAGCCGAGATGCTGATAAGGTCGAAGCCCCCACAATCGACCCATTGGTCATATCTACCCAGGTAGGTCCTACTTGGATGAAGAGGATCCTGGTTGACAGTGGGAGCTCCGTAAACATCTTACTTAAACGGGCCTATGATTTAATGAAAATGGAAGCGAAGGACTTAAAACCTTGCCAATCTCAAGTCCACGGCTTCAATGGAAGTGCTACAATACCCACTGGAGTGACGGAACTACCAGTGGAGTTGGGGGTTGGAGAACGCCGGAGAGTCCGGATATTGCAATTTGTCGTTTTGGACTTTGATTCCCCGTATAATGCGTTTTTGGGCTGACCGGCCCTTGCTGAATTCAGGGCAGCCATTGCCCCATGGGGCTTGACTCTGAAGTTCCCCACCGATCACGGGGTCGGAGTCATTCAAGGAGATCAGGCCGCGGGGAGGCCCTGCTATGTTGCTGAACTACGAGGAGTACAACAAAAGGAGAAAGGAAAGGGCGTAGAGGAATCTCTCTACGTCCGTTTTGCTGATGATTGACAATTAGTGCTTGGGCCCCGGCCCGGGCACCACGACCAATTCCATAAAGACCTCAACCCTAGAGACAACGAAGATAGAGACGAATCTAAAGAGAATCAAGCCTCCCTAGCCGAACTGACTGTGGACGTCCCAATCAGTGAGGGTGATGATTCGAGGATGCTAAAAGTTGGATCTCAACTGGGCAAGCAGGCACAACAGGAATTGGTTGAATTTCTCCGGGCAAATCTCGACGTCTTCGCCTGGACACACTCTGATATGTGCCGGATATCGCCGGACATCGCAAGTCACTCCCTGAATATTGATCCGCGGTATGTCCTGGTCAAACAGAAAAGGCGTGGTATGGATCCAGAGAGATCTACCGCCCTTAAAGAGGAGGTTGATAAGTTACGATCAAATGGGTTCATCCGAGATGCTCATTATCCAGAATGGGTGTCCAATCCTGTATTGGTTCGAAAACCGAATGGGAAATGGAGAACTTGCATTGACTATTCTGACTTAAACAAGGTTTGTCCAAAGGATAGTTTTCCACTTCCGCGAATTGACCAGCTCGTAGATTCAACAGCTGGGCATGAATTATTATCTTTCATGGATGCTTATTCTGGCTACAATCAAATACCCATGCATTTTCCTGATCAAGAACATACCAGTTTCGTTACCGATCTGGGACTCTACTGCTACAGAGTCATGCCTTTTGGCCTAAAAAACGCCGGAGCAACATACCAACGCTTGGTCAACAGGATGTTCGCCAACCAGATCGAGAAAACCATGGAGGTTTATGTGGATGACATGCTAGTAAAATCTCGATTCTCCACAGATCACGTCAGGGATTTAGATTCGATGTTCTGCATCCTTCGGGAATATGGGATGAAGCTCAATCCTTTAAAGTGTCACTTCGGTGTCTCCTCTGGAAAGTTCCTTGGGTTCATCGTTAACGCTCAAGGGATAGAAGCCAATCCCGAAAAGATCTGGGCAATAAGGAACCTACAAACTCCAAGAACCATAAAACAAGTCCAGAGTCTCAACGGGAAAGTAGCAGCATTGAGCTGGTTCATTTCAAAATCCACCGATAAATGCATTCCTTTCTTCGACCTGATTCGGAAAGGAAAACGAAACATTGAATGGACCATGGAGTGTGAAGACGCATTCCGATCGCTGGTTCAACACCTTTCCACACCACCGATCTTGTCAAAGCCAGTTGACCACGAGCAACTGTACCTTTATCTGGCAGTATCAGAGCATGCAATCAGCGATGCTTTAGTTCGGGAAGAAGACCGAGTGCAGAAACCAATCTACTACGTCAGCAAACGATTGACTGGAGCTGAGAGAAATTATCCGAAACTAGAGAAGTTGGCTTATTGCCTTGTCATTGCATCAAGAAAACTCCGACCATATTTCCAGGCACATCCTATTATTGTTTACACCGACCAGCCATTACGACAGGTCCTTACGCGGCCTGAGATGTCTGGTAGGTTGCTCAAGTGGAACATCGAACTGAGCCAGTTTGATATTACTTACACTCCAAGACGAGCCATTCAATGACAAGTCCTAGCCGATTTCATAGCTGAATTTACCGTTCCAGAGGACTTGCCCGAAACTAGTGAATCCCCCGAATACGTCTGGAAGCTGTATACTGATGGTGCATCAAACGACCGGTGTTCGGGCGCTGGTGTTGTACTTGAAACTCCCGAAGGCCGATCTATATGTTATGCTTTGAAGTTCGGTTTTCATGCAACCAGTAATGAAGCTGAGTATGAAGCCCTCTTAGCTGGACTAAAATTTGCCAGAGATTTGAGAATTATCGCTGTGGAAATTTATTGTGATTCACAGTTAGTTGTGTGTCAAGTACGGGGAGAGTATCAAGCGAGAGATCGAAGGCTGGCTGCTTACTTAGCTCGAGTTCAGGAAGTACTGAATCAGTTTGATTATTATGCCATTTATTGTATACCTCGAGAACGCAACCAAAAAGCCGATTCATTGGCAAAGTTAGCCAGCACGGGTGAAGCACAAAAAATGGGACTTGTCCCCGTCGAAACTTTGTCCTCCCCAAGCATCGATCAAATAGAGACGAATTTTGTGTTTGAAACCGCTCCCAGTAGAGAATCATGGATGACTCCGTACCAAAATTACATCGAGAATGGGACATTGCCTGAACATAGAAATGAGAAAAGACAAATTCTGTGAAAAGCTTCACGTTTCGTCATTCAGAACGGTGTCATGTATAGAAGAGGATATTCTTTTCCTCTCCTCCGATGTATCGCGCACGATGAAATCAAATGAGTGTTACATGACGTACAAAAAGGAGAATGTGGCGATCACATCGGTGGGCAAGCTCTCGCTAAGAAGATACTCCGATACGGATACTACTAGCCGACTGTGAACCGAGATGCAGCGAACTATGCCAGAAAATGTGATAGGTGCCAGAAACACGCCCGAATTCCAAGAGCCCCACCAACTGAGATAACCCAAATGGTCAGTCCCTGGCCATTTGCGACATGGGGCATCGATATCATCGGCACGCTACCACTGCCTAAAGGCGGGGCAAGATATGCCATCGTTGTAGTTGATTACTTCACCAAATGGGCTGAAGCTAAACCCCTTACAACCATTACGACAAAGAAAGTAATCAATTTCGTAGTTCGCAACATCATCTGTCGATTTGGACTCCCGAATACCATCATCACCGATAATGGAGCCCAATTCAGCAGTACAGAATTCAAGAATTTCTGTCAGCGGTTTCATATCCATAAGAAATTCTCGGCAGTTGCACATCCTCAGGCAAACGGACAAGTTGAAGCTGTCAATAAAGTCATAAAATCCATTCTAAAGAAACGACTGGAAAAGGCCGAGGGAAAATGGGTTGACGAACTGCCTATGGTTTTATGGGCTTACCGAACGACTCACAAGACTGCGACCGGACACACCCCATTTTCCCTATCTTATGGCTCTGAAGCCGTTATTCCAGTCGAAATGGAAGTGTTTTCACATCGCGTGACTTATTACGATCCGAAAACAAACGCTATATTACTTGCTGAATCTTTGGATCTACTGGATGAAAAGAGGGAAGAGGCTGATTTGAGAGCGGCCGCACATCGAAGTCGAGTCGCCTGATTATACAATGCCAAAGTTCGACCTCAAACCTTTGAACTCGACGATCTCGTCCTCAAGAGAATCTATCCGGTCCCTTCACACATGAAACCAAACTGGGAAGGACCATACGTGATTACACAAAGACTCGAAGATGGCACATTCAAGCTATCGACAGTTGACGGTCTTGACTTGCCAAGGGCGTGGAACAGCGAGAGTCTCCGTCGCTATTACACATGACAGGCTTTATTTGTTTCATTACATCTTTCCATTTTTTGCGATTTTGCTTTTGCATTTAGAAATTAGAACTTGTAATAAGGCAAATGACTTTGCCATATTTTCTTATTTCAGCAATAAAATGCCATTTCTTCGAGCCAGAGATGTGATTCATTGAATACAATGTACAACATCACGATGCACAGAGAGTTGAATTCCATCATGCAATGGAATTTATTCAAGTAGGGAGTGGCTATAATACGATCGGCCACTCGCTAAGTGAAACCCGAGCTCGGGGGCAAGCCATCATATCAAGGCTAAAAACAGGGTGACACACAACAATCCCTCACTCAACTCTGTACTCCCAGAGTGCGAGACGGAGTATAAACATGCATCAACTCCGTACTCCGAGAGTGCGAGACGGAGTATAAACATCAATTAACTCCGTGCTCCCAGAGTGCGAGGCGGAGTATAAACATCAACCAACTCCGTACTCCCAGAGTGCGAGACGGAGTATAAACATCAACCAACTCCGGATTCCCAGAGTGCGATGCAGAGTATAAACATTAAACCACTCCATTCTCCTAGAGTGCGAGACAGAGTGTAAACATAAAACGAATCCCAGAGTACTCCGAGAGCGCGAGCTGGGTATAAGCGTTAACAAACTCCGAAGTCTGAGAGTGCAAACTGAAGAATAAATAACCAAATGGGGTTTCGAGGAAGGAGGACCCGTTCGCCAAGCGACTTCAACCGCACCTCAACAGAGTTACATCACACGCTTGTGAACCAAGTTATTAACCAAAAAGCAAAATCCTCAGAGTATGGATGTTAACACTAAACCATGGATAATTTCGCACAACGCCTATTACGGCTTGTCCCCGAGGCTGGGGGCAGAACTAAAACAAATATTGAATTGAAGACAAAAGAGAATATGATTTCATTTCAATTATCAACAAAAGGAATCCAATTACAAGCCAATTCAAAAAATTCCTACTAGCAGGGGCCGAGCCCGCATCTATACACGGCTACAGAAAACCAAAAAGACAAAACAAAATGTTACCCCCAAATATGACAGAGCAAACTGAAGAAGCGCTCAATCTTTCTTCTTCCTCGGTTTCATTTTCGGGGTAGTCCCGCTGGATCCGCTACCCGACTTCCTCCGCAATCTTTTGCTCTTCTCCGTTTTATCCTCCGATTGCGGCATAATGTCAACATCCTCCTCGGAGCTTGAGGCGACAGAAATTCTCTTGGAGGATGGAATTGGAGGCATGGGAGCTGTAACAGGAAGTGGAGCAGGAGCACTTGCAATAACCACAGTGCCACCTGGCGATATCATCATCAACGGAGCCGGGCCAGACGGTGCCATGCCACCCCCAGAAATACTACCTGCTGTCACAGCCGCCATCTCAGCATCGATCTCGGCAAGAATATCATCCTCACGGGGTGCTTGGGCTGCGCTGGACGTACAGGTGGCTGGCATGAAGGAGCTAATAGCTGGAGTAGCCCCGCTCATGGCGAAAGATGGATCTGCAAAGGGATCGTTGGGTTGACTAAGAAGTTCCTCAATCATCTGAGCATCGAAAGATAACATGCTTGTTTCTCCCCCTTGGCCGACCATAACAGTTGTCATAATCGCCTCGGTAACAATAGCCTCCTGTGCTTGATAAAGGACTTGAGATGCAAGAGGCGCAGAGATAACGGCCTCGGTCACTGAATATAAGAAAGCGAAGATTGTTAGCTAAATAGATTGCCTCAGATTCACCACTCTAAGTATGTGCGGGAGATGTTCAAATACCTTCCTTAGCATGACCCGGAGTGTGGGCAGGTACAGAGGCAGATGCTCCGATGGGAGACAACTGCGGTTGATCCGGATTATAAGCATGGACAGGCTGGAGATCAACCGCAGCAGTGGCTTCGGGCAATGACAGAATTAGAACTTCAGCACTTGTTCCGTGATGTTCAACCCCCGAGCCTTTACCGGTCTCCATCTGCATAGCACCAAGCCTCTCTTTTTCCAAGGAAATCATCGCCTCGTGGAGAACCTTCCTCTCCTCCTCAGTGAGCAAGCGCGTCTCAAGTTCGAAATCATCCAGTGTTTCGTCCGGACGCGCTGCTTTCTTTTCCTCCATCAGCCTAGTCCAGGCGTTGTACAAGAGCATAGAGTAATCCCCAAGCCAAGATAAATTTCTGTGTTCCAGCACGTTGGCGTTATATGTGACCAAGAGATCGTCAAAATCAGCCTCAATCCAGGACCGCTCCGTCTTAATTTTTTCCTCAACTTCTGCCTCCACAGTCTTAACCTTTGCCACCGCCGCACCAAGTTCAGCTCGGAGTGATACAGCTTGATCGCATGCCTCCTAAGCAGCGGTGTTTGCATCATCTTTTTCTTTCACCATTTCAGCGAATTTGGCTTTAAGCTCATTCAGCTCTTTAATGGCGGTGTCCCGTTCAGCTAAGACGGTAGATAGCGATGGCCCATCCCTTCTACTAAGGCACAATGTGCCTGCTGCATCCTTGCCATCTTCGCCACGGCCTCGTCAGCCTTTTTGAGCGCCTGAATTTCCGAGCTTCGAGACGACTCAATTTCCGATTGGAGAACCTGGACGATGCGATCTTTCTGGGCAAGGTCAGCATCACGTTTCTCAATAATTTTTGCCCGATCAAAAGCTACTTTTGAAGCTTTCACAGCTGCCTTATACCACTCTTTGTATTGAGCATAAAAGTCACGAATATAGTCATGCGCGATATTCTCGGCATCCGGAGGAATCCTCTTGAGATGGGGAGGGAAGACATATGCATCCAGACAAATTTCTGGAAAATCCTTTTTCATCTGAGCAAGCTTGATGGCTCCTTCACTAGTCAATTCTGTCGGAGCCTGTTCAACAATGGCAGCTGTTTGTGGTTCAACTATTTGCCGCTGAGTTTCGGACCTTGAAGATTGAGAAGGCTGTTGTTGCTGCGAAGACTAAGGGGGATCTATAGGGGCCCTAGGAGGCGGAGGAGAACGAGACCGTGATCGATATTGATGGCCTCTGTCTCTATCAGTACGCTCTTGACCAGAATGGCCACGCCAGTAATCTCGATCTCTGTCATAACGCTCCTGGCCGGTATAGCCTCGCCCCGTGATCCCTATCCGATTCCCTCCAACGGGACTCATAATATGAGGAAGGTCGGCGAACATTGCGGAGCCTATCCAGTGTGGATCCATGACCTGACATCTCACCTGCGATAAGAAGAAACTGCAGTTAAGCATCCTATAAAAATAATGTCCAATATGCAGAAATTGTGTGGTACTGTGGAAGTGTGTGTAAATGTGTAAACCCCCTGACCAACCGGAAGTGTTGACCGCACTAAAATGAAAGAGCTCACTCATATTTAAAACATCTCGTAATTCTTCCAACCCGGGATCGTGATGAATCGATATATAATCCGGGATGGGAATATCACCAAGCCCTTTGAAAATATCTCTCGATTGAGAAGGGGCGGCCTCGGAAATTATGACTCCGGAAGTGGGAGGAGACACATCTACAGACTTCCACCCCTTAGATTTGAGTTTTTTGGAAACGACAGCCTTGCTTTTCCGTCTCTCTCCCAATTCTTCAAAGTTGCCCGAAAAATCAGCCATCGGCTCGACGTCTGTCTGAGTCCGTTCTTCGTCGCTCACTTCGGCTATCACGACTCCGAGCGTTTTCTTCGCCATTTTCTTCTTCTTCTTCTTTGGAACATGCCTTAGCATCCCTTCGGTGACTATGCTTTGATTTACTTCAATCAAGCCAAGAGTTCTTAAGTTAGAGTCGGTCAACACCAAGTCGATGTGCCTCAAATCGCTCGGGACCTCTTGAAGGCTCCGAACCATGCCCTTGTAATACCCGCCATCGGGTCTGGAGATAATGGCTGTAAGAAAAGTAGGATATCAATACCAGTGCTAAAAAACCATTAGTCAAGGAAATCGTCGACAGGTTACAACACTTACGCCTAGACAACCACCGCCTAGCAAAACCCGGAGGACACCAGATATAAAACCATTCATTCTTGAAGTAGCTGAGTCTGGTCCAGGCTCCGATAATAACCTGCAGTTCCTGACTGCCTCCAAAAACGTAAAGGATGGACTATCGCCTCTACTCTTGAAATTAAATAGATATCTGATTTCCATTGGCCTTGGTGGGCGGAGGAGGTGGTCCATAAATACAATGAATGCACTATTCAGTAGCACGTGCCCGTTGGGGTGTAATTGAGAGGGAGCGATTCCAAGAAATGATAACATCTCCCTAATGTATTGATTGAATGGAGGAAGTGTTCCGGCCGCACAAGCATGGCGATAAAAGGCGGTATACCCTTCCGGCGGACAGTGAGGTCTGTCACTGGGTCCCGGCAATAGCACATCGTCCAAAGAAATGTTATGTTTTGTGCATATCATGCCCAACAAGTTTTCAGAAATATTGGATTGGACAGAGTCTATAGGGTCCTCAATAAATATAGCATCTTGCAGCTCGTCAGGAGCTGGATCTACTATCTCCGTTGGGATGTTTGGAATTTCGAGGACCGGAGGGGGAGAACTCTGAATCTCCTGCTGTTGAGAGCTCGAAGATTCCATCGCTGACTAACTCATCAGAAAGTAACCTTAAGCAAATGAAAAAACCCGTTCATTTCCCCGTGTAAAGTGTGTGTTGTGCAGTGCAGTGCAGACAATACTCGAGAAATTCAGCATAGTTGAAGGAAGTATGAGAACAACAAGAAATTCGAAAACCCGGTCGGAGTGATCGTCATCGCTGACCGTCACAACCATACCATCCAAACCCATAAAATTCAAGTCAAGATTGGAGTTTGTTTCATCAAGATACAGTTCCATCGACGAGCTTCATAGGGCAGTCAAGTATGCAGTTTAACAAGTTCAGTCTAAATATGCAAGGATGAAGCTCGTCGGAATCATGCCGTTAAATGTGTGAAAGTTTTGTATCCATGGAAGCTTGTTCGTATCGACCAAGGCTAGAGAAGAGAAATTCGAATCGATCGAACGGATGTCATTTCGAATCGATCTCGTTCGAATCGACACGGTTCGTATCGATTATAACCGGGCCCTTCGTATCGATCGGCGACTCGTGCTTCGCATCCATCGTCAACTGAACTCTCGAATCGATCCCCAGAAACAAAAGTTTGCAAACAGTTGAGTGACCTAAGATCCGTATCGATCGTATGGGCAGAACTTTCGAATCGATCGCAAGGGGGCAACTCCATCGTATCGATCGTAATGGATTGATACGATGACCCAACACCCCCGACCGATTCAACCCATGAACCTCCACTTCATACATATTGATCGATACGAATGTCAAAAGTAAACTCATGTCTTCCAGATCGACTCGATCCCCGTTACTCTAGATCGACACGAAGGACTCACTCATACTTCTTCTCCAACCAACCATTCTTGGTTTCGACCTCGATCTCGACTCCATCAAGATCGACACGAATAGGAATGGGCAAGGGTTTCGAATCTTGGAACCTCAAAGACTTAATCGAATTACCTACCTAGATGTGAAGTTAGTTTATAAAAACTTGGGTGCTAGTTCGATTCGAAGAAGGGAGTAGATCGTTCGTCTTTGTTCTTGAAGGACTGAAATGGATTCGAAGACGCAGGAAGACGAAGGCAAAAGTAAAAAGTGAAAAGTGAATGACGTCTCAGTATTTATAAGGACTTTGTGGCGATTCGTATCCCAGTAGACGAAACCGGTGGTAGCGGGTGAAACCAGTGAACGATTCAAAGTGTAAAATTCGAATCCATAGACTAAAGCACCGTGATCGGTTCGAATGGAAACAAACATCTGCATAGAGCCGCGTTTCGAATCCATCACTTCGACTCCATTCAATCGATACGAAGTACAAAGCTAGGAAAGTCTTGAAAGCATTCGACTCCATCAACTCGAAGATGTTGGTTCGAATCCATCGAATCGATGCACAAGTTGCAGGAACCCATCGATGCGAATGAGAATTTCGTATCCATAAAAAAAAAGATTCTTCTATCTGTCAGAATAAAGGACACTAATTCGAGAACAATCTATCGAACTTCTACATCGGTCCAAGAGACGATCGATTCAACATTCGATTCCATAAACTGACGACAATTTGTAAGCGTGCAACGTGGACATAGTGAACAACAAATCGATTAGCGCTCGGCACTCGGCTACAACAATGCACTACATAATCATTGGCAGTCAGCGAATCAACATTCATATTATTGGAAATCAATCGAAGGTTACATCTTTTGACGGAAAGATAGCAACTACTCAACGAATTAGATAAAGCTTTTTCAGGATAAAGGATGCAGCATTTCAAAGCACGCCATGTTTCCACAAAACGTACTTTGGGGGGCAAATGTTATCCCGCCTTTTGGCAAGGCCGTGACACCAAGAATTGGATTAGTGACCAATGACGGTTCATCTTAAAGATCGGTTATACACAGGCTCACCATGGATATCGGTGAATTTTGTCCGAGACCAGATTGAGTTATAATTGATAAGACATGACTAGAAAAGCAAAGAGAGCCAACGTTCCAAGTTTCAAGTCAATCCGAGTTCATATGCTCAAGTTATGATGGATACCAGTTGAAGGGAAAGGCCATGCTTTCGTATCCCTCAAATGGCCTGATTTCGAATCCATCAATGTTAACCTCTTCGTATCCATCGGCAGAAGGTATGGTCGAATCCACCAGAGCACTTCACTTCGAATCCAGGGGCAATAGTATGTTTGAATCCATCCTGCTGCAACAGCTTCGTATCGATCGACTATAGCATGTCATGATCGATACGAAGAAGCTTCTGTTCGAATCGATATGTGAATGAAGCCCTCGAATCCACTAGGTCAAAGTGGCAAAAATCATTGAGTCGACCTAGTCGATTCGGAGTGAAAAGCAGATCGACACGAAAAGCGCGCGCCACGTCAACTTCCTCGCGTGCTCCATCATCGAGTCGAAGCTATCGATTCGAAGGGAATCGATTCGAACAGAGTGATCGCACTAGAAACACAACTTCGTATCGACAATATCCGGAGATCAACAAATCCAAATGCTATGAAATTTTCACAGGAGCTTATACACATGTTGAAGAATGTCCACACCAAATTTCAGCTCGATTGGACGTTTTCTTGATCGATTCGAATGGATTTCGAATCGATCCCAAGGTGGGCCCAGATTTCCTGAAGGCGGGTGCGTGGGCCCCCCCTCACGTGCCAGAAGTGGTCTCCCGAAATTTAGGCGAAATATCAGCCTCCCACACCTATAAATAGAGCCCCTGGTCATTCAGAAAAGGGGTCGGACAATTTTAAGAGCTAAAGAACACCCAGACTCTGCGAGATTTACTCCGGATCACCATTGCTGCCTTAGATTTAGACTATAATCATAAAATCTGTTGTACTACGCTATAAGAAATTGTAATCTTCAAGTATCGAGCAATAAAATCATCAAACTTCATAGTGGATGTAGGCGAAACACCGAACCACTCTAAATTGTTGTCTCCTGTGCAATTTATTTTCTGTTATTTGGAGTTTTTGTTAGATAATCCTCATTTTCCATTTTTATTCTTCACTTTTATCTCTTCAAAAACTTCCGAAGAGTGTTGTGCCCATTTTTGGTACAAACAATATGTGTAATTTAGGAAATAAAATGTGATTAACGAAAATAAATTTACATTAATTGATGATAATGTTTACTTAATGTTTAAGTAAGTGAATGTAGAAAGATATGGTCTTAATTGATTGTGGAAGGAAACAAATTAACGAAATTAAACGGTAATAAGCAATTAACATAATTAATATTGACCGGTAGGGGGCAACGGTCTACCGGTTGAGTTGACTAATCTAAGATTTTGACGTGGCTGAATGGTCTGGATTTAAAATAAAAGAATCTAACATCTGGTGTTGATTTGAACACCTATAAATACGGGCCTAACCCCTTACTTTTCTTCTCATATTTTCTAAAGCAACAGCGAAGCACTGCATTTTCTCTTCTCCACAAATTTTAAACCTAAATAAATATATAGTCTATATATGTATATACAAGAGGTGAATAACAAAAGGATAATAGAGAAGAAGAATAGGACTGAATCAAACTGTCAAAGCTAAGGTAAATTATAAATCCGAATCTAAAATCTAAATTATATCCAAAAATGTCTCAGATCTAAATTTCTGATAGATATATGTATGCTTGTGGTAAATATATTCAAAGAGGGATAGTAAGGGGAGTCAAATTGAAATAACATGGATTAGATCTGGAGCTAGAAAGATGAGTGGGACATTACATATTTTTATATGATATTGGATTTATACCACTGTAAATCTATTCTTGTGTGCCTAAATGTAAACTTAGAGTTATAGACTAAAATTTTATATGTGTCATGAATTTATGAATACTACCTACATATTCTCTGATTGATAATTTAATTTTAGTATTGCATGTATGTGAATCAAGAAATTATTAGGTAGTTGTAGTTCTTGTAATTAATAAATTATGTGATAATTCTAGATTTGTAGATTTAAATGACATATGCAAGTAAAATGTAAATTTGGAAGTTATCATAATAAATTATTGGGATTTATGTAGTATTTTAATTTGGGATGTTGGGTGTTGTAATGCAAATTTCTATAGATTATCAAGTTCAAATTCATAAATAAAGGTGTATCATTTGAAACAAAAAAGGAATACGCCTAAAAGAAAGAGATGTGTAAAATAGAGATATTTATCGTTTGTCTATTTCAATAACTATAAAAATATAATTTCTTGTAATTTCAAATATGATACAAAGACTTACAGTGTTAATTTCCCTTTTGAGGGAATTGTAATTCCAATACATTAAAATGTAGAAATCCCTAAGGATGAATTAAAGAATTGTAATGTGATAATAATAACGGTTTAAGTGAAAAATTAACATATGTAGTAGAGGCAAGACAGAAATCAAATAATAAACAATAAAAAGTTAGGTAAGTAATAATTTAAATAAAAAGGGTGCAGAATGTCCACTAAGCAAGGGAGGGTAGTAAAGTTTAAAAGGAATAGAAATGGTAATTCAATAAGGCATGAAAAAGTGAATAGGAAAAGATATATAGATCTTTTAATAAAAGCGGTAAATGACATTAAATTGATATAAAGGGAATAAGAAGTAAACACACTAAAAAGTAAAGGAATATTACTAACAGTTGAACATTGGAGGCGTAATAATTAAACAAGTATGAACACACACACACAAACACACATATATGTATACACACATGTAGCCTCAAGTATATGTTTATGATAGGTGTGAACTATTAAGATAATAAATAACTTAGACCAGATAAGAATGACATAGTCGTTAAAAAAGGTTGGAATGCGAGGTCAGTAGTGTTACACTATAGAAGTATGCCCACCTCAATGGGCTACCAGCAGTTGTGTATACATTATACCGATGTGAGACATATCCATTGTTAGGACCCATGGAGTTATATATGTTCGCGTATAGGTCAGGGATACCCAAGTAGGAAGGTTCGCCTCGGTCGAAGTGTCAAAATACAAGTAGAGACCACTTCAACCTTTTGGAGGGCATTAAGTAACAAGCGGGTATTTCCATGTTTGCATTAAGCAATCTGACTGGGATGGTGAGCAAGGCTTGACGCTATGTCAATATGTGTGTGTTCGGTACCATCTTAGGGAGTAGGAGCTGCACATAAGTCGATAACGTCATTGATCCCGAGTGGTCGGTGGAAAGACAAGGAATACGCCGAAATGACTACACCTCCTACTAGTGTTGATCTTGTTTAGGTCATGCACCGCCACAGTTGTCTGCTAACGGAAATGCTAGATAACCTTTTATGGAAGTCTTTCAAAATAGATAGAGTACGACTAACTATTGTGATGCCATTATTAGGCACTGCGGGAGTTCCTTGGTATGCACTATGACTAGGATGTGATACTGCGTTGATGATGGATCCTGTTGTGGTGCTAAGTTATGGATACTAGCGGGGATAATATCTTGGTCCAAAGGGAGATTGTGGTACTTACATACATACATACAAACATACATGTATACGTATGTAGTTATTGTCTACCTAGGGTAGATGAAGCGATCGTACACGTACGAGGAGTCGAGACGACTAAGTAAAAAATAAAATAAGAGACATAACACGTAGTGGATGACAATCGACATAAACTAGTGTTATGTATAAATCGTGTAATTTACCAGTCAATAGAACGTTGTTCTGACCCCCTCCTCATTACAACCCACATGATAGCATTAGAGCGACATGTACTGGTGCAAGGCGAGAACAGTGGAAGAACAGATTTCCTTAAGCATGCTCGACACTAATAATGACACTTGATTTCAGAGGTGTCAGCCTTGGTGTAACATCCCGTACTTGGAGGCCAAAGCTAAGCGCTACAGATGCTGCAGTCATCCATAGTATTAACTTCTGGTGACAAAATACGGTAATGATAATGATATCCATAATATCAGAAGCACTTGAATATGAACAAAATCACAGATTTCCAAAAAAACATATTACTTTTTACATTTCAAAACAAATTCATATCCAAGTTAAATAATCCCATAACGTTTCCTAGGCAATGATTAAATATATCATTACAAAAATACGCCAAGAGCGACATATGACGATGCCCCCTTGGTTGATCAAAGCAATATAGTCATAACTGACTTAATATACACATCAGAATCAAAACTAAAGATGCCCCCTTGGTTGATCAAAGCAATATAGTCATAGCTGACTTAATATACACAGCAGAATTAAAACAAAATGAAGCTCCTAAATAGCTACCCGTTAGCCACCTGCTCGTCTCCGAAAGCTTTATTCGCCAAAATTATAAACCTGAAAACCTCAACCCTCAGCCTACTCAAATCAACTTTGAGTACCAGAGAGTTTAAGGGGAAACAAAAACTTCGAGTCAGACATAAAGCCTAGTGTGAATAATTATGTTACATCTCGTTTTACTGATATTAAGTGAGACCACTCCGCTTAGCGGAACGGGTTTCCCCTCACTAATATCCTCTTTAAAACATATATTTTGCAAATCCTTTCCTATAACCAAACTGGTTAGTCAAACTGATTATATCAAAATAATAATATCCTTTATGCTAACAAATGGACTATCTATCCGTAAAACAGGTAATATGTGAACTATCTGCCCATAATATAATAACAAGGTCTGTTATGCTACAAATGAACTATCTGTCCATCCAACTGGGTCGACTTCCCGCAAACTGGACTACCTGTCCGAAATCTAGGCTGACTGCCTGCAAACTGGACTAACTTTCCGAATCATTTTCTTAGGGTTAACTAACCTTTATCTTTTCCTTGAAAACCTCTTCAAAATGATTTAACATTTTAAATCATACTTATACAAGGAAAATGTATTCTTAGCTTTACTCTAAGCCATTTTGTCATGATATATATACTTTACTCAAAATAATGTTGATGAATGTTAATAAGGATTAACTATCCTTTCAAAATAAGTTAAAGTCCTTTTTAACTTGAAAACACTTAGGCTATTCTGCCTATTAAATACATTAGAAACCTTTGTTTAAACCTTTAAACAACCCATTCGAAACCCTTGAAGGTAACCCCTTCGAAACCAAGTAAACCTTTACTTAATCTAGGCCAAAAGGCCAAATCTTGGCTTTCGAAACCATTGAAAGTCACTCTTTCAAAACCAGTAAATGTCTTTCCTCTTAAAGCTTTAAAACATTAAGACGTCCCTCTTTAAAACCTTTAAATATTGCCTTTCGAAAACGTAGGAAAAACCTTCCTTTTCAACCCGGTCGAAACCCTAGGGAACCACCCCTTCCGAAACCATTCATTAAAACCTTTCAAAACAGTCAAAACTCAATCTTTTCGAAAGCACTTTGGGTTCAATTTAAAACATGTGGAAACCTTTCGAAACCATTCAAAAATTTACCCCTTCGAAACCTTTGAAAATTGTTTCGGTCGAAACCATTATAGTCGAAAGCTTCTGCTTCGAAACATTTAAAACTATCTCCTTCGAAACCATTTGGGTTTTACTTCAATCATAGAAAAAGGTCACTAAATCATTTAAGTCGAAAGCACCTATTTCGAAACAATTTCCTAAGTAAAGAAGTGATGGTGTCGAAACCATCCATTCGAAAGAATTGGAGAAGTGGCCATGTTTTTAGAAAACAAAACAACCCTTTCGAAACCATCTGGGTCGAAAGGTAAAAAGGCGGCAATAAAAAGGTTTCGACTTAGTTGAAAGCTGTTGTTTTAAAAACAGAGGCGCAACCCAATCGAAACGTTTTCCTTTAAATCCATTTAAACCCAGTCGAAAGCTAACTGAGTCGAAAGCTACTCAGTCGAAATCAAGCAGGTGTATCTTTAATTTAAAAGCAAAGTGGTGCTTCGACCTCTTCGAAACCCATGGTTTCGACCTCATGCCTTTCACCTTCCATCCAATTCGCTACGTACCAATATATTGATACCATCCGCATTGGTTTCAATGGTATTGAAGGCGGAGGGACTTGGTCGAAAGCCATCTAAGGCGGAAGTAGGTGCCGAAAGCATCAAAACAGTTAGAAACAAGTAGTAAATAATTCTTTTCACCTAACCTGCTTTACGTGTCTAATTTTGATTGGTTGCCTCTTTCTTTACCAATAAAAAGTACTACTATTTTTCAAAAGTGCCGCCGACTTCCCAGATTTAATAATTTAAATTATTTTTCAAAAAGACCCTTCTCCTCTCTTAATTACATAAAACATTTAAGTCCCATACCTTAAATAATTTATATAACCATTAAAACACTTAGGAAAAATCTACAAAAATTCTAGAAAATCCTTTTTAATATGTTTTCCAACGTATAAAATTTTTGGACCTAAATCTTTTATTATTTAACCGTAAATAATTATCAACCCAAATAAACATTTTTTTGCTAGAAAGTTCATATAAATTCCACAAATATTTAGAAAATTCTGAAAATTGAAACCCTTCTCTAAAATATCATTTATGATCTTCATAAAAATTCGCAAGGCATTTGGACGTCATTTTATAGGGTTTTCACCTTAAAACTTATCATAAATTCAATATGAATTACCATAATTCATCAACAAGTATATATATATTCTTTCCATCATTCAAAATATGGCAAATCATTGCAAAATATTCGGAATTCATATTAAAACCGAAATCACAATAAAAAATGAGATGTAAACATTATTCACCTTAGCTTTAGAGATTAAAGAGATTGAGATATGAACGGATTTGATTTTCTTAAGCTTCTTCCTAGCTTTTCTTCCTCTTTTCCTTATTAATGGTGGCCGGCCTTAAGTTATAAAAAATTGCAAATGAAAATGAATGTGTATGGATACACGGTCTATGGGAATAGATATAGCCATATAGGAATGGCCTCTTTCCTATTTTACCCCTCCCCTATTTCATGTTAAAATCTTCTTTTAATTCATTGTTAAATGGCACGGCTACCCTTAATTAAAATCAAATCTCAACACATTATTTTATTTAATTTAGCTAATTAAATATTCTAAATAATGTTACCAAAAATATGGGGTGTTACACTTGGTCGGTAATTATATGTTTTATTATATTTTACCATTCCGCTGTGAGTTTATATCGATAGTGATAGAGTTAGGGGTATGCCCTAGGGGTAGTTATGTAATTTGTTACATATATTAACTCGTTGACCAATTGTGTTAGAAATAAAGGTGTTTTCTTTCTATTATATACTCGATATAATGTGGTTATATTAATTAATTAAATTGAAAATATATTGAATAGAAAATCCATAAATGGTATACTTTCAGATAGTAGTTATAAAATGTTGTAACCATGAGAAATTTATCACAATAAAATTAAATATATCATTTTAAATGTTCCTAGTCAAGATGCATCGAGACTGGATATCGATGTATCCGTTGAGACTAGAGTATGTACCGCTCTCCAAATGTTGGGCAATGTATTACTCATGACTGCTGGAAGCACTTAGGGGTTACGTACCAATAATTATTGGATAACTATGGAACGACTCATTCAATAGTTTTCTATTGGTTAACTAAGGTCAAACAGAAAACATCGATGTGAATAATTTACACAGTTCTTTCGATTTGAGAATATTGTGTATCTTTAATATGAAAGCTCTGCCTTGAGTATAGTCAAACCATGGCACAACTTTCATTGAGTGATTATAGTTGGGTCGAGTGGAAGTATTGGAATTGAAGCACTATTCAAGAGAAGATTCATCTCCTCGGTTATATGGGGTTAGTATCACGGTCAACTTAAGTCAACCCAAAGTCAAAATCTCTGACCAGAGTAGTTCGATTAATAATAACTGTTATTATTGAACCTAGGACTTTGTGTTTGGACTATAGAGTTGAATGTGGACGATGTTGGAATTTTGACCATTACCAAATTCAATAAGTCCAAAGTGTTATAGTTTTGATGAAGAGATTTGGTGTAAATAATTATCACAACTAGGTAACGCTTATTAAATTAAAATGGGATTTTTTTTGAAAATGAGTAAGCATAAATCTGCCCATATAATTACACCACCTGCAAAGTGAAGTGTGAACGTTAACGTTCGAATAGTTCGACGTTAATCGCTGATCGAATTTACACTCAAGAGTTACACAACCGAAATGATGAATTCTCTTTAGACCAAACGGTTTAATTAGTTTATAATTGTTATAAATTAATTAAATAAATTAATACTTATGAAATATTAATTATGAAATTTTAGAAATAAAATTGTTGCATATATTTATAAAAGTTATGAATATATTGATCGATATGAGATATCGCTAACAAAATAGGCTAAATATGATTGTACATATTTAGTTTGGGTTAAATGGGATCACAATCCGTGAAATTTGGAGAGGAAAGGCGTTGGTTTGAGAGAGGTTAGAGGCGGCTACAACATAGGATTAGGATTTGAAGATGTGTGGCTAAGATCTAGTGAGAAACTTACATGGTTTGCTCTCTTATCCTATGCATATAAATACTAATTTCAAAACCTTAATCTCAAAAAAATTTCATATAATTATTTTATATTAATTTATTATGGAAAAAACTATTTTATTCAATAATATATATATATATATTATGTATACATTTATATGTATATTCATTTACATATATTAATATCTTGTTTTTCCATATTGTACAAGCATATATTTTCATTGCAATTTAAATCCCAACATTTATATATGGATACATTATACCTTTCACAGATTATCATGTTACACAAACACACACACATATATATTTGTATTTGATAATATATTATATCTAATCAATCAATTCAAATTAAAGAGAGAAATGAAAGGTCCATCTCTCCATTTAATGTAATTAATGCTCTCAATTAATTACTTGTTTTAGGGAAAGAAATGAAAGGTTTCCTTCCCTTTATATACATTAAATCTTATTAATGCTCTCAATTAATTACTTATTTTACGAAATGAAATGAAAGGTTTCCTTCCCTATATAAATTAACTCTTATTAATAAATGTTAGGTGTATTTGATACACTATACATTTAAAATTAAATTTATTTAAATTTCCCTTTAACTAATTTAAATAAAATAAATGATTTTAATTAAATTAGGCTTCATAGGCTCAACTAAGATCCAATAGGGTAAAAAAAATTTAAAATTCACTTATTTCTTCCGCCACAGGCTGGCCCAATTCCTTCGATGGTATCAGTGCCCAATAGCCTGTGCGGTCTAAATTAGTCATAATAGGGCTAACTAATTAAGCTTGCCCACTTAGTACGGTGTCTATAAAGGCAACGTTTAGGATTGGAATTGGGTAATCAAGTACCATGTCTTATCTGGTTACCAGCCTGGCCTGAAAGGTTATGTGAGCCCAAAGGTTGCCCCTAATAGAAAAGGCCCAACTTGTATTGGCTCTTAAGCTAATTTTCAAAATTGTTTTGAAAATTAAAGTTAAAGATTAAATTTAATAGTTAATTTAAAATAAAATATGTTTATTATAAAAGGTTATAATATAACATATATTTTCAAAATGTTTGAAAAGGTAATGAAAATTTCAAATTGTTTAGAACTATTTGAATATTAATTTCGAAATTAAAATTTATTAATAAGATTAGTAAAATAAATTAATTAAATGATTTAGTTAATTTTTACTTATACATATATCAACATATATAATACATATATGTATGTAAGATAAATTTTGAAATTGATATAGTTTAATTAAAATTGTTTAATTAAATAAATTAATTAAAGGTTAATTAATTAATAATACGCACATGTATGATATACGTGTTATACTATAAAGGTTATAGTATATAATAAATTTTAAATATAAATGTTATATTGATATAAAATGAATTAAAATGTTAATTAATTATTATTAATTAAATAAGATTTAATTAATATAATGTTATACATAAGACTATTATATAAGTAATATAAAATATAAAAGTTATATAATAATAAAATTTATATAATATGAATATATAAACTAAATGTGGAACATTAAAAAATCCCTAAATAGACATAAGGAATAAATACATATGTATTGTACTTATACCGTGATTTCAGATGTTCTTGACACTTGAATCATGAGGGTATTTCATAAGTAATACATTATTCCATAAGTTGATACCACTCATATAATATATTGAAGATTATGAATCTTCAATATTATGTTGTCTTCTACTATATATATTAATAAATTACTTGCATACTCTTTAGTTGTTGAGTAAACTCAAGCTAGGGATGTTATGTGTAGTATTATTGGTATATTGAATAGACGAGGTAAGATAACCATATGTGTTTGTTGAGAAAACTCAAGGTATATATACTATACTTAGGCCATCATGATATGGTAGGTACGAGTGAATAATCTCTTTCAGTTTGTTGAGCAAAATCAATTTCGAAATGAGATTAGGATAAGGAACCATGGGTTAGGAGTTATATGTGATACAATCGATAAGGAGTTATCCATCGACCATGGAGCTATGACTTGTTGAGCAAACTTAAGGTCAGAATTCCAAGTCGGACGAGTCCTAACACCCACTAGTGAAGTCGAAAGACTTCTATGTTCCGCTTAGGGTTTGGTGAAACATAAAAGACTAGTGGGAGCCTTATTAGAAAAATGAAATGATAACATTTAACCTTTCTAATATTGTAAGAACATATGCTATATAATGTTATAATAATCTATATTGATAAATTTGTGCATTTAATAAGATTGATAAAATGTTTATCAATTAAGATATACAAATGAATTGAAGATTGACAAATAGAAATATAACATATACCAACCAATAAAAGATTATTGCACGTTAAAGTTTCGACACTTATGCAAATACCGGATATTACAACTGCTAAATACATATGTATTTTGGTCACTTACGCATTTATTTAGTCCAGACCATGTATTGCATTCTATGACTTTCGAACTCTAAAAGCAATATAAGATTATGGATATTTGATCCATGTACAATCACACATAAATGTTATATAGTGAACGGTCAAAGTTTGTAATGTACAATATTTCGATGAAATTAGTTCATTCGAAAAACCAAATAAACCTTAGTGCAAGATCAAGTATTCGATTTGATTGATTACAAAAGGATCGTATTGTGTTAACTGTAACACTAGACCAAAACTACGAGATGGATCTAAGAAATTGATCATTGAAATGTTAGTTTGATCAGTTTACGCAAAGGGCAACATATTTGATGTCCTTAAATGTTAAAGATGATCGAGTGCGCTTTTGTAAAGAGTTCGTTATAATATTATAGTAAGGGTTTTCTTTTGAATGGTTTGACCATTTAGAAAGAATAACGAATGCACAGGAGTAGATGTGACTTAAGGTACAGTTGGGATGAAGAGAGTGAATAGTCATTTCTGCTTCATAAAAAAACAACGGAAAAAAGAATTGTAAAAATAGTGATTGATACTTAAAATTGGAATAGGAAATATGATTTCTATTACTAAATGTATTTTCACGTAGAGAATTGTTTTTTATGATATTTATTTCTCTTGAGTTCAAGATATTTGATCAAAGAACTCTTCATGGTAACTAGTTGCAATATGTGAAATAAATCTATATTAAGCAAATGATGGACCCTCGAATTTAGTACGCTATTATAGTATGGTGGAAATAATGGGAGCATGCCATATAGCACTTATTGATTGCATCATATTATGAAAATTGTTTTTGTAAAACGTACCGAACGTTATTTATGAAATAATGACTATTTTTGGGTATCGATTGAGAAATAGACATAGCTATATTTCAATATGAATATTATGAATATTCGTTATGAAACAAAACTATAATGTGGTATTTGTTTTCATAACAAAAGTGATGCAGTGGAAAATACAGAAGTATCCAATATTATTTACAATTATTTGGGAATTATAGACTAAGCCATAGTTTTGAGAATATATGATCATGGATCATATGATACTGGTTAATTATATCTCAAACAATTAAGGGCTATGCACCCATTCAGTGGGAGCATCATAAGAGTTGATGAACTCTTCGGATTGATACATATAGATGTATGCAATCATAATTTTATTAAAACCAAAACGGTTCCATGTACTTCGTCATATTCACCGATGAGTTATCACCAAACAGACATGTGTATTTGATACACATGTAGTATGTCCATGGTAAACTCATAGAGTATAAAATAGAAGTAAATGAAACAACATGCGATAGAAATGATTCGATTTGATCGAATGAGTGGGTATACTGGAAAAGGTTCCGATCGTACCTAAAAATAAATAATGATTCAATCTCAAAAGTCACTCCTCCATGTGATACATAATGATGCATCGATAAGGGGTAATCGAACATTGGTGGACAATATACGATTAATTGTGAGTGAAGTTGAGTTAGTTTGTTTTTATATGGTCATGTACTTAAGCATAGTACACAAGGTTAATATTATTTCATCTAAATAATAGTTTACAAAATTACACAAGATAATGGTTTATAAGAAACCCAAACATATCCTTGGCCAATGAGTTGGCTGGTTGTGCGAGTCGGAAGATTGCACGTAATAATTGTTCATGAGGGATCTTGTATAAATCTCCCTAATAGGATTTTGGGAAAGGTTGTCATTAGATGACATACTTTTTTCAAGTTTTGTAAACTAAAACCAAACCAATTTTATAAATAAATAAATTCATAAAGTGTTCATGAATACCTCTTCTATTGAACTAAGAAATTATTGTTGTTTCAAGATATACCAACTTCATTGTGAAGAAATTTCATTGAGGAATTATTGGTAGTTAAATGGAATTGGATACGATCCATATATAGAACTGATTAGATGAGATGAAATTAACTAACCTAAACAAACACATCGCATTAGAGTGTCTAATAAGTATTCTCGCACATTGAAGAGAATCTATGAGTTTCTTATCAATATCGAAAATATATAATCCTCGGCTGTTTAATTAAACCATTAAGTGTGTTGACTCTATGATATGATATGGCGTGCAAATCCAAAAGAATTCCTAGTATGCTATCAAAATATGATTTTGGTAGTCGTAACCGATGGGATGTGATCCATCAGCCGCAATTGTGTCTTTATGAGCAAGACTAACGTAGTTGGAACTAAATGAGCATTGTTTTGATAGAATAATATCGCAAATTTTAATTGCTGAAATTAACGAAATAGATTCAGCATTCAAAATGCTCAAGTTAATTCGGTTTTACTCACAAAATTACCACTTAGTATGACTTTATGTTTGGTATGTATGTACTGAAACAGAAAATTCTAAATAATGATTTTGGGTAAACTGTTTACACGTAATAACCAAAAATGCCTCGAAGTCGGTGGGAGCGATATTGAGTTTGTGAGTCTTTGGATATGATCCAAGAAATGATAAAAAGTATCATTTTATAAGCATCAAAATTGAACAAATATTTTGATAGAAATATCAAACAGTTTAATTATCAATCAAAATGCAGAGGAAGCGTGTGTTCACAAGAAAGAGATTAAAAGGTACACTGATATTTCTAAACTATAAGCAAACAACATATTGTTGATTTTAATGATGTACTTGTGTCAAAATCAACCTTAGTTGTTTTAATACTCAACTTTGGATTGTAAATAATGTCTTTTATAGCGAATATATAAGATATTGAGAATGTCCCAAATCGATATGCAAAGACACCTTATTAAATTGTTTAATACGGATCATGTGAGATGAGTTCCTTATGCATTGACAATAGGAATTATCATACATGCTATGTTGTCTACGATATCGTGATTTGTTTATGTATTTGATACATGAAGCAAATATCAATTCCAAATCGATTTCACTAAATGGTTGTTTGATGTGTTCTCGTGTATTTATGAAATACTAGGGAAATGTTTACAGAAACAACAAATTCCTTATGAAGGAATGTTCAGACCCAAACTTTCATAAGTGATATTGAGTATAATATGTCAATAATAAATCATTAAGTTGAAAATGTTCCAAATGAAAGGCCGTAGCCGATTTAATAAAAAGGGCTAAGTGCATCGCCATGAATAGCACCACAATAAAAGCAATGTATATAAAAATATAAGTGCACAAATTTGTAACTAAGCCGATTCCAAATGTTGAGAATCTCAGGACATTGATATATGATAACAATGTCGCAATATAGTTCGTAACTGAACTTATAGCTCACTTGAAGTTGAGAGATATACTCCAAATTGTTCTATATGATAAAACAGTTTATCACCGTCGTAGAGAGTTGATTAACATAGTAGATAATTAAAACATAATAGCATACCCATTCACAGAGGGACTCGGACAATTGGTTTTGAGAAAACTGATTGGAGAAGTTGGAATAAGATTCCATAATTGACCCCAAGTGCAAGTGGGAGATTGATAGAGTTAAGGTGTAACGACCTAGATTTTTGGACCAGTCAAAATCGCCAAAAACCCATCCGTTCTTAAACTACGAATGAAAACTACGAATTTAATACACAATATTTAATAAATATTCAACACTATTAAATGTATAGGATACAATTTCGATTGTACAAGTTATCGGAGTAATCAATTTATTCTACTAGGTGTGCTTTAATACATACCAAATACAAATACAAATATGTAACGTTGCATAACTCTGATGAGAGAGACAACAATAGCCATTCCTACAAACTCAATAACATGTCAAATGCGGAATAAAATAGTAAGCAGGAAAGATACAACAACACAAGACAAATAGCAACCAATAAACAAAAAAACAAGAAAGGGTTTTAATGTTATTGAGGTTGCATCACTACCACTTGTGACTGCCTACGTACCCCTATCTAACTGGGTACCCAATTAGATATAGGATCAAGCCAATGTAGTTCTCCTACCACTAATAGGACTCATGGAGCCTACAATGCAACAACCAAATATGCAATTCCCAACTACATAGCATAAAATATGCAAATGTAGCTTCCAAATCTACCCACTTAGACTTAATCCTTACATTTAGATTTATGAAATATTATTATTTTCAAAATATAATCTTTTCCGAAAATAATATCTTTGAACTAAATTTCTAGTTTCATTTCAAAACCTTTCAAAATAATAATATATACATCTTTTGTATCAAATTATACTTTACTTCGGCATCTTAAAACAAATCACTTTTGAAATATTTATTTGGAAATCCAAAAATACTACTGTAAAAGCATATCAAAGTATATGCAACCAGATCGGGAGGTTTCTCCCAATAACAAGGAAACTGTGTCCTAGCCTTTCAAAAAATATATATATGCATATCCCTTTGTTCGTCGAGCGAACTATACCGAGGCTACAGAACATCTGCACCTCCCTTAACCACCTTTTTAGTTATGGGTTACCCAAATCATCGGTAACATAAGAAATCATTTTGTTTCCCGAAGTGACAAATCATTTAGCACTTATAATCAAAAATACTGCCAAACACAGCATTTTTTATTCCCCTAAAACCTTTGGAAAGTCATTTTGAAACCACCGGGTTTTAAGTTCTCGAAATTCTTTATTTATAAAATACATTTTATAAATATCTTTATACAAATCACTTTTATATAATATAACTTTAAAATATTCATTTCCAAGTAATTCTATTTCTTTTCAAAGAAACTATTTCATTTCAAAAGACAAGTATCCTTTCCTTTTTAAAATTATAATAAACATCTTTTATTATAATTATTTCATTTACAAATATTTTCAAATTCTTTTGTAAACAATTCATTTTCCATAAACATTTCATAACAAATTCTTTTATGAAAACCATCTTTCAAAACAACTTCATTTAATTGAGGCTCAAACTAAAATGTTAAATTATTATAACTAATTATAATAATTTAATAAACCAATATTATTGCTGAGCACTTTATAGTCAAATTGTGAAATAAAGCACAAGGTGTGAGCCTACAATTGTTTTCTACCCAATCCATGCAAATGGAAATTAAATTGCTCATAAACTGGCCGAACAAAGTTCAACATTCAATAAGCAATAATCAATGCTCATAAACTGGTCGAGTGCAATTCAAACGACCAATCAAACAATAATAACAACAAATGATTATCAATGATTAACAAACAACAAACTGAATAGTAAAACATTAATCCAAATTAACCGATATATATAAATAATGTCCAAATTTATATAATAGCAGAACGAGGATTTATTCTGCTAAGAAATGTCCAAATGAAGTACAATTATTTTAATTACGTGAACTATAATTAAATTGTATCACTACTAATTTATCACTAAATTATACTTCATCAAACGTGTCAATACTTTGTACTAATCTATTCTATTCGTTAATACGAATCTAGTGTCGAAGACCATGGGTTAAACGGACTCCGTATGGGGGAAATATCAAATTTTAAAGTTTAAAACATTTACTTAACTATTTATTAACTAAAATAAAATAACTAATTTATTAAATACCCTCACCAAAATCAATGGCCTAAGCCCAACTTCTCTTCTTCCACTGCCATGTGCGCCTAATACAAATCCATGCACGCAACTTCTTTACCGCCACTACCATCCTTCATAACTCGATCTTTGGTTGTCGAAACGACGTGCTGTCATCTTTGACGAACTCTACTCCGCGTCCTCTCCATGTCGGACACCACTAAGGTTAGGCTCGGTCACCCCATAGCTGCAACGAACTGTTCCTCCTCCTCTACAACCTTTGGCTGCTGCGAATCCACACTTCACCATTTCGAATGCAACAAGAATGAAAAGCGTAGCTTTCCTCGTCCTGTACAACTTTCGTGCTTACACTTTTGGCTAAATCTTGGTGTAGTGGAAGTTATTTGATTAATGAAAATGAATTGAAATGGAGAGTTTGTTGCCGTATATTTTACGTATGCAATGAAAGAAAAATGGAAAGAATGTGTAAATTGTGTCCATCCGTGTATTTCATTTGCAGAGAAAAAGGGTTCATTTTTTTTGTTGCGGTGTCTTTTTTTTACAGAAGAAAACGAACAAAGAAAAAGGAAAATGTTATCTAGGTTTTTGACCCAACGGAATTCAAAGGAAGTCAGAACATCTACGTCAAGTCAGAACAACTCAAGAATCAACCAAAAGAACTAGAAGGAACCAAGAAAGACTCAAGAAAAATAAGTCAAAAAATTCCCAAGGTGATGGATTGCTAGCGATCCATCTCCTATGAATCGTTAGCGATCCATAAGGGTCGCTCGTGGATCCTCCAGTCCTCTTGCACCATGATCTAATAAGTATTCTAGGAATGTGTGCTAAGTTTTGGGGCATTCCAAGCTAGTTAGACCGAGAAGTGAGCATTCATCTGATTTTATCAGCAGTTCAATGCAATCAGCACATGAATCATCATCAAAGCAAAGCATCTAGTCATGAAATTACATGGATGACATCTACACAAGGCAGGGGGATGATCCAAAGGGAATGATCTAAAAATACACTAAACCCATGGATCGCTAGCGGTCCATCATATTGAGTCGGCTCGTTCTTGAATTTCTGGAGCGCCTTCGTACCTTCAAATGTGAGTCTCTGACGAAGCGGCTTTGGCCTAAGTGCTCTCCAACTTCTATAAATACAATCCTACCTGCAACATAAACATGATCTTCGGGACTGGCTGCTGAGACTCTGTAGAAACTATTCTTCACTCTTCTCCTCCCACACAACTGTCATCTAAAGGGTTCACTGTGATTCTCCAGTGAACTATGACATTTGTGACTTGATCTAACTCACAAGATTTAATCAAATTTTAATCATATTCAACTTGTAACTGTAGTCAGTCAATAACAAAAGTTATAAAGTGGACTTAGGCTCCGTTAACAGTCGAACCACTATAAAAATCTCTTGTCTTTTTACTTTATCTGGAAGTTATTATTTCTTGTCTCAATTCCATTTGCCTTAATAAACAAGGCTGGCACTTTCATACAAAATGCAGGGTGTTGATCCATTTTTGGTTAATATTTTAGTGCTTTCACTGAGAACCCAACTCAGGCTTAGATCTAGCTATCTACTTTGGATCAGATAGGTTCAGAAGTTAGATCATCAATATCTATTTAGAAGGTTTGCTGTTGAGAACCAATGGCACCAGGAAGAAAGAGAACAACTTCTGAAAGATCCATAGGAGCTACTATTGCTAGAGAAGAAACAAAACCCCAGCAAATTAAAGTCAACAATCCCAACAATCTGCAGTTAGGAGCTAACTCCGGTGATCAGATTCTAGGATCCTCCATTCAGCGTGAAGTTGTCACTAGAGATGAATTAAATAAAATGGTTGACGAAATCAATCAGAAAATGGAAAACAGCCAAAGGGCTCTCATGAACAAACTGAATGCCCTATTGACCTTGCAGTCTCATGTTACTCCAAGAACCATGACAGAGCCCGCGACTGCCGTGGAATAAGAATATTCTTCCATTTCCGGCCTAAACAGGAGAAACGGGAAGCAGCCGTAGAAAGGAGTGACAGGTGGAACCGTGGGAATCAATATGGAAGGAAACACAAGCACTCCACCAACTGCGAGACAACCAGCTATGAACTTAAATCTAGGGGCGAAAACCCCACAGGAGGATATAGTCATGGATCTTTCCGACTTAGAAGATGGTGAGCGACTTGATGATGGAAAGTTGGAAGGAAATACAATGCATTTAATAATGCCAGGGAGATCCAAACTACTGCCATCAGACCAACCGCAAGCCAACGGAACCCCGAGGGAATGGCTCTCCCTAGGGCAGGAGAGCCTAGGCTTCAACCCACTCACCAAGATCGTTTGCAAAGCCAAACACTCGGTGTAGTTACTGACAGCGATCCTCAGATTACCGGACATCTGAAGCATATATCACGGACATGGTCAAGCGACTGATGAATGAAAGTAAAGATAAAAGGGATGATGAATGGGGATCTGCTCCAAGGCGGATTCCTTTCACTGATGAGATTTTGAATGAGCGGTATCACGAAAAGTTCACTATGCCAACTATTCCGTCTTATGACGAAAAGAAAGACCTGAAATCCCACTTATATAAGTACAGTTGGTACATGGACGGAGTGAATGCTTCAGATGCTATTCGATGTAGATGCTTCCAATTTTTTTGGAGGGAATTGCTTCCATGTGGTTCACCAGGCTTCCGCTAAAATCCATCCCCACCTTCAATCAACTAGCAATAAGATTCCTTGATCAATTTAGACTTCACACGGCATAGCCAAAAGAAGTGATATCCTTGTCCGGCCTTTTCTAGGGATGGAACGAATCTCTGAAGTCTTTCATGAATCGGTTCAATACTGCGGTAACTGAAGTAAGTAATCCGAACGAGGATATGGTTTTCATGGCCTTAGTTCGTGCAATTCACCCCAAGACTGAATTTGGGAAATGGATCAAAATGAAATAACCCACCACTAGGAAGGACTTTAACCGAAAGGCGAGCCAGTATTTGAGACTGGAAGAGGCACATGAATTGGAAAGGAAATCTCCTAACCTTCAACCGACTAACGTTAGGCAGAGTGGTATGGCGGTGAACCAAGATATAAACACCTCTGGGACCGCTGAAGGGAACACATGAAAAAATGGAAATCGGAAAAGAAAGAACTAGAGTACTAACAAGCGAAAAGGAAGTAGCAAGCGACTCAAAGGTTTGCGGCCCGAAGAATACTCCCCGCACAACGATACTCCAAAAAACATCTATCTCGTGACATAGGGGATGGAAGAATACAAGAAGCCACCTAAAAAGGAAGCAACCGAAAAACAAAAGTGTTCTAGAAAGTACTTTCGCTTCCACGAGGCACATGGCCACAACACGAACGAGTGTCATCACCTGAAGAACTTGATTAAGGAGTTGATTCGGGAAAACAAGCTTCAGCAGTATGTGAGGAAACCACTAAATCTTAACCAACCTGCAGTTCCCCAAGCTCCTAGAACCAAGGGAACTAAGCTGGAACCAGCAAAGAGGGACCCAGATGGACTGACCAGAGGCTCATCATTGGAAGAATATCTGGAGGGCCATATCCCGCGCATAAGAGTTGGGGAGAAATAGAGCGGTATGCGAGCTCCTTAAAGCACGCTCCGAAAGATGCATGCTTTGCAATCAAAAATTGAACCCTGCTAAGCAGTAGAGAACCCTAAATGATGACATAGTATTCTGTAACCGAGACACTGAGGGAATATAACCTCCAACTCTCGAACCCATGGTCGTGACAGTAGGAATCGGACCCGCCATGGTCCGACGAGTATTGGTAGACATCGGCAGTTCTGTGAATATCCTTTTCAAACACACCTTTGATCAGATGAAGATCGGCATGAAAGATGTATCCGCCTGCCAAACGAAGATTCAGGGATATACCGGTGAACCCAAGCAACCCGTAGAACTCAAAGAAGGCGATCGAAGGGTTATCCTCATCCAGACCTTCATAATCATAGATGAGATGTCCGCCTACAATGCCTTCTTGGGGTGACCTGCCTTGGTGGACTTTAGAATTGCTTTAACTCAATGGTGTTTAACTATGAAGTTTCCAATGGAGAATGGAGTCGGAGTGATCAAGGGAGACCAAAGTGTCGCTAGGGAATGTTATATCATGGAACCACGTGAATCTAAAAGAAAAGAAAAGGTGAAGAATATGGGGAGAACTCTTCACATTCATGAACCTGCTGAATAGCAACTACAGAGCTTCCCCTGGTTTGGGGACCATAGCTGATTCGATAAGGCTTTGGACCCTAGAAAGAAGAGTTCAGGGGAGGAACGGGCAGCACCGGTAGAATTGACGGTGTTTGTTCCAGTTGACATGGATGACCCAACACGGGTCCTCAAAATTGGATCGCATCTTGGAAACAGGATGCGACTGGAACTCATCAAATTTCTTCACACCAATCTGGATGTATTCGCTTGGACTCATTTCGATATGTGTAGGGTGTCACCAGAGATAGCCTACTACGCACTTAACGTTGATCCCAAGCATACGTCCATGAAGCAGAAAAGGCGCAGCCTAGGGCCCGAGCGGTCCAAAGCGCTAGGAGAAGAAGTGGACAAGCTAATGGCGAATGTCTTTATCCATGATGCACCTTACCCTGAATGGGTATCTAACCTAGTCTTGGTCAAGAAATCCAATGGGAAATGGCAAACCTGTATCGACTACTCAGATCTGAACAAAGCTTGCCCAAAGGACATCTTTCTTTTGCCCAGAATCGATCAGCTTGTGGATGGGATGGCTGGACATGAACTGTTGTCATTTATGGATGCATACTCGGGGTACAACCAGATCATAATGCATGAATCGGATCAAGAAAATACCAGTTTCATTACTGACTTGGGACTGTATTGCTACAAAGTAATGTTGTTTGGCTTAAATAATGCTGGGGAAACTTATCAGGGACTGGTAAATGCCATGTTTAAATGTCAAATTGGGAAGACAATGGAAGTTTATGTAGACAATATGTTGGTTAAATCACACATAGCTGGAAATCACTACGATCTCACTGAAATGTTCAAAATACTCCGCAAATATGGAATGAAGCTCAATCCACTTAGTGTCATTTCAGGGTAGCCTCGGGAAAGTTCTTGGTGTAGGATCGATTTCACCCTAGAGGGGGGGTGAATAGGGTGATACTAATAATTATAAAAATTTATTGTGGAAGTATATATAAAATAATCGCAACCCAGATAATAGCAGAATAATAGCAGCACATATAATAGCAGAATATAAAAATGTAGAAATAAAAAAACACAGATTTACCCAGCTTCGGCAAAACCCTACCTACGTGTTTCCCCCAAGGTTTCTAATATAAATTAAGTAGTCAAACGCTTACACATGTAAACTCGCGACATCTGCTATCGACTAACTTATCTCTACGCTCAAAACCCTACCACAACTCAGCCACCGAGTTGTGAATTCTCGAACTACACCACCGTAGTTCTTACCCTAGTCACACGACTAGATTTTACAAGAGTCTAAAAAAGAAAATACAAATTTAAAAACAGTTTAAAAACAATAAACCCTAATTAATATACTAAGCCCAAATATAAGGACGGTCCAAAAACAAAATAAAGTAAAAATTATCCTTTCTCCTTTTATATTATTCGGCCTGACTTGCTCTGTGAAAAAATGGCAATTTCTTTAGCTCGTTCGTTCCTCTTTATCTTTGATAATTAGGGCTGTGTGGGATTGAAGGGAGCCGACTTCAAATTGATCGTTCGTATAATATCATGCTGCTTACTTTGTCGAATGATCTTCTCTTCGATTATACGCATGGCTGCTTCTATAAAGTCGAGTTCGTCTGTTAAAATGGTATGCAGTTTTTCCCTTTTTGGACATTGATAATACTCGACTTTGATTCAAGTTTAATGATTTATTGGTCTCTGTTTTGCTTGAACTCGAATGCCTTGAAAATGCCGATGATGATAGGGTTAAATATGGTTCGATCCCCTATAATTTCATTCGTATATTTTATACGAATTCGTTTGATAATTTTTGACTCGGCTGTTTGATTTTGCTTGGATGTTGATGATTTCTCTAACTTGTTCAATTCGTATAATTCGTTGCTTGAGTATTACGGCTTTGATTTTTACTCGTCCGATTCCTTTCCTTGGTCACCACGGTTTTGATTTGCTTTTGAACTTGTTTTCGTTTGTGACTTCGGCATTGCTTTGAATTATTCCTCTGTAAGTTAAATTCGGCCAGTGACTTGATTTATGAAAATTTGACTTTGTTAATTCGTGTTCCTTATGTTATCTGAATTCGGTCATTTGGAACCTTATGGCTTCATAGTGTTCACTGGTTTGAACCATGACTTGATGTAGTCTTATTCATAGTTGCATATATGTATACATGCTGTTTCATTTATTCGCCGGTCTTCATGTAGCTTGCTGTCTCATGTGCAGTTTGTAATTTGTCGAGCACCATTTATATACATACATATATATATATATATATATGTGTGTGTGTGTGTGTGTGTGTATTGTGCATTGCATTTTCCACTTCCGTGTGCTTCAATATGCATTGTCTTTTTGTGTACTGTCCTGGTGCACTTGTAGATGCATATACATATGCCTATGTTGCACTGCATTTGTAACAACCCTAGATTTTTGTATAGTATTTAAATTTGACTTTATTTTATTTTAAATTATTTTAGACTTATTTTATTTCAATAATTTCATTTTTAAATATAAATGTTGATTATTAAGTGATTTATAGTTCAAACTAGTATAATTTGAATATTTTACTGTAAAGTGAATTTCTGGTCAAACTGTTCAAACTTTGACTTTTAAACTTCAAATTAAAATTATTTAAAATCTTAAATTTTATCTTTTATTATGAAAATAGATGAAATAACTTGAACACTGCTTTTTGTTTCGTTGAAAACGGAGTTAAATTGCAAAGGATATGTACATTTCAATTTTGAGTATAAATTGTTTATTTTGCAATTTTGTTATTTTAAATTGTATAATTATATTTTCTTTGTCATATTTTATTTTAATATGTTTAATATGTTATATTATGTATATTTTGACTTTTAAATATTTTTAAATTGATAATAGAATTTTTCCAATGTTTACTGTGTTGATTTCCTAGTTTTAAAGGCTGTTTTCTTATTTTTCTGCTATTTTCTTCATTAAAATTATATTTAAATTAAATTTTATATATTTATTTTGTGAATGTATTTTTATTTTATGTTATTATTTATGTTTAAAAATATATTACAAGCTCATATGAATTTTATAAAGTTTATACCATTTATTTTCAATTTTTCTAGCCTAGTTGACAATTTTTGCTATTTTCTTGATTTAATTATTTATAATTAATATTTATTTATTTATATTTTTTTTATTTGTTACATTTTCTAATTTTAACTAAAATTATATGTATTTTCAGATATTTAAACTTATTAAAAAGAAATAGAGGAAATTTGACAAGTTTTAAACTCTTGAAACTCCCAAGGCTTTCCATCTCCCGACCTTTCATTTTCCCAACTCTTCTCTTAATTGTTTTGGGCGTGTAATCTACTCATTTCAGCTGCATTTTTTTCACTTTCACGAAATTCATTTCTCCTCCTCTCACAAAAAAATCACAGCTATTCTCCTAGTGAAGCTTAGGTATAAATTTCTATCTTCTTCTTGTCTTTTTATGATTTTCTACTTGAATTTGCACATGCTCTCCACCTTCATAGCTATATTCCCCTTCCTCCAAGCTGTGGCTGACCACCACCACCACTTTTCTCTGACCATCACACAGCCTAACACCTCTCCTCCTCAGGCCAAGCCAAGCCATGATGAAGATCATCACAAAAATCCATCTAAACTAGCACTAGCCATCACCTATGCACTCAAGCTGACCTAGTTTTGGTACCATCACCTTCCACCACCCATGGCCGCCACCAACACCACCTCCACCACCTCCAGCACCACCTGGACCCCCTGCCACGTCATCACCTTGGACCCCACTCCTCTGGCCGTGTCCATGAGCCTTGGCCGAGCCTTGAATTGCCTTGAATCCATGTTAAAGTGACATTGTTTTGCCTTGTTGTGTTGTTTCATGCATACTCACCTTTTGCTATCCTCTAAACATGTTTGGCCGACCCTTAGGCAACCAAAACCTGATCCAAATCTTGCCTTAGACCTGTAGTACACCATATGGCTGAACCTGAAGGTTGTTGGAAGCAAGTGCAAAGCAATTCTACTTTGATTCGTGCAGTTGATTCTATATTATTCTATCGTATTGTGCATTTGAAAACTTATATTGTTTGTATTGTTTTGTCTTATGTATTCGAGGAAGTTAACTTTGTCTCTCCCACACTCATCATCATCATGGCTGAGAAAATGAACCCCTTGTTCGAGCTTTTGAATGGTTAAAGCACAGTCAAGTAATCTATTCCGTTGTTGCTTCTTATCTTCATTGTTTCAACATTGTTTGCGTTGAATATTTATGTGTATATTGTCTTGTTTGGTTATTGTTTACAAGATAAATATCAAGGCTCTCCATTCATTCAAATAAAAAGTCATGCTATATGGTGCTTGTTATGCTTTTTGGAATCTATTCTGTGTGTTTTGATCGCTAATCTCCAGCTTTAACAGGTGAGTTATTCTCACCAGACAATATGTACCTATATAACTAGTAAATTGACACCCTGTGAATCTGTAGAAATATATTATCATGTTATACTTGACTATGTTATGATCATATCATGTTTATACACCTGTTATATCATCCGTTACTGTTATATAATGTATTCTGTTCATTTATATCTGTTTATCACACTGCAAGTTCCCTGTAGACTAGAATCACTATGGGTTGAAATGATACATACCCGAACGGACTTTAGAATAGGGAAAAATCATTATGGGCTGAAATGATATGCCTGAATGGTTTTTATTTAACTTATTTTAACTTGGGATTGCGGGTTTGAAATGATAGAACCAAGATTTTTCTTTTTTTTTAAACTGCGGATTAAAATGATACATATCCGTATCACTTGACCTAGGTTAGAAAACTATATACAGGCCCGTGGTTATTTTATAAAGTGTTTTGGATATTTTTAAGTATTTTTAAAAATATAAATTTATGAAATTTGATTTAAATAGATTTTGAAATGTTTTAAAATAAAGAAATTATGATTTTTCTATGAGTTAAAAATGTAATTAATGAATGGTTAAATTGGATTATTGAAATATAACTTAAGTTTGGAATTTGGAATTTTGGTTAAAAATGATATTTAAGTTATATGAATAAAAATGAAGATTTAATTATATTTGGAAAATGGTAAATATGATAATTTGATTAAATTTGAATTTAAGCGATTTATTAAAGTATTATTGATTTTTTCTATGAGTTTAAGTGGTTAAATAAATGAATGTTTAAAAGTGATCTTTTAAAATATAACTTGACATGGAAATGTGAAATTTGGTTTTAATTAAAGGTTTAAGTTAATTAAATAAAATTGGAAATTTAGTTAAATTTGTGAAATGGTAATTTAAATTTGAAGTGTTAAGTTATTTGTTGAAATGTGAAGAATTGGAAACTTTTACACTTAAATTTATTAAGTAAATTGTTGAAAATTGGATTTAATTATAAGAAATTTATTGTGAAAAAGATATATGTTAAATGATATGTAAATGAACATTTTAAATGTTAAAATATGATTTTTAAAATGTTTATGTGTTTTAAATTGAAGTTATTTAGTTGGTGGAAATACACTAAAATATGGAATTAACTTTTAATAGCATTCAGAAATGCTATAGTTTCTGAACTGAACTAAAATTGTGTAAAAAGAGCTATTACAGCATTTCTGAAATGCTGTAGTTGCTGTAATTGAACTTATAGGCTAATATAGAACTCAGGTCTATTATAGCATTCTCTGGAAATGCTATAGTGGTCTGCAGTCTTTGCTGAAATCAAATAAAACCTTTGTTTTGAAATCTGAGTTACCGCAGCACTTCTGAAATGCTGTCTTTTCTATTTTGAACTATAATTTAACTAAAAACTGAGTTTTAACTGCAGTTTTATATGCTGTCTTTGCTGAATAAAAATGTTTTCAAGTATAACTTATAACAGTTTTTTTCTAAATGCTGCGAAAGGCTGAAATTTTAATAATTATGGTTTTTGACTTAGTAAACGAACTCAGAATGGTTTGAAACTTTGGAAATTGAATACTTGATTTGAAAATATAATAATTACATTTTTAAAAGGTTTAAATGAATTATTTTGATTGGAATATAAACTATTTAAAAGTGATTTGAAATGATAGTAAATGAACGATATCTTTGAATTTAAAAGGTATTTAAAGTTGAATATTTGGATTTGTAAGGATATGATATTTTATTATATTAAAATGATTTGAAATGAAGATTTGGAAAGATTGATATTTGATATATTAAAATGATTTGAAATGAAGTTTTGGAAAGATATGATATTTTGATATATTGAAATGATTTGAAATGAAGTTTTGAAATGATATGATATTTTAAATATATGGAAATGGTTTGGAATTGATTTAATCTTTATTTTGATAAATATATGGTTTTGAAATGATATTTTATTTTGAAGTAAAGTATTGTTTTAAAAGTTATAACCACGGGTTATAATAACGATTGGTTGTTAAAGAGACCGGGATCAGATATGGACATACTCTCTGTCGATACCGAAAACCACTTTGACAACTGTGTACGCGGTGGAGTTTCCAGAATGAAGTAGGATGGTGGCGACGATCCTAAGGTATATACGTGGACCCAACTCCCGTGAGTTGGCATAAGGTGGCTAAAACAGGAGCGATTGACGGACCAAGGAGGTAGCACCTCTGATCGGACACACTTCTTCGATACCATTCTATTACTTGTGATTGATTTGGTGGCCACCCTTGATTTGGGAGTGTTGTTCGAGGTGGGCGGTAGTGGCTGCTATGCGTCACCACTAGTCCGGATGCGTAATTGGTATATCTACCCTGGCATTGCCTAGTTGTGCCGTGTCACCTACCATATCGAGCTTTACTACGATTATGATTTTAAGATCCGACCGCGTTAAGGTTCTCCATCCCCTTAACGCTATTTTCTATATGATTATACTTTACTTATTAGACATTATTATAATAGCGAATATTACTACATAGTAGATATTTTAACGGATCCTTAGAGGATGGGCGGTCCCAAGCATCTTCTAAGTTACTTGTACCTTTATTACAGTTCACTTGAGTTGGTTTACATTATATAAGTATATATTGTCCTGACTCGAGTGTTTGTATTTTTATTTACGCTCGGGTTAGCCTGAGTTATTCACAGATTTGGATTTCCACTCTCTTGGAGATTTGAATCGTTGGAGATTATCTGCTTGTCCTATCCTATCTATTTCAATTCCGTTGTTCTACTCAGCTTGTACTTGGTTATAATATTGAGACTTTTGTTGTATTCTATTTCTTCTGTTATATCTTATGTAACTCTGATATATTTATATAGTAGCTTCATGAACTACTATTTCTTTTACTTCCGCTGCATTATTTTACTCTGTGTCTGTGATATGTGATTTTATTTATTTACTGTATATTCTGAGATTTGCCAAATTTTATTTACAACGCGGTATTTTGAGCAATTCAATTCCGGCATGAGTGTCTACTTATACACTTATAATGGATGCGAATGGTTGAAAATATCGGGTCGTTACAGTTGGTATCAGAGCTTTGGCTTTGAGGCAAAACTCAGCATATGGAGTAGATTTATTTACAGAATCACTTTCATTCGAGTTTGAATCTTTTCCTCTTGATTCGAATTTCCTTTGAATTTTTGGAACTTTCCCTGCGGTTCCAAAATTCATTCTTATCCCTCACTATTCATCTTCTTTTGATTTTGGAGTATCACATAACTCCACTCCGAATGATCTTTATAGTGAATTGGCTGTCTCGCCAATATTCTAATTTTCTGGTAAAGGGGGAAACTCCTTTACAAATTTGCATCGATTCACCGGTGATTTATATCTATCCTTGGTTTAGATGCTAATATCTTTTGTTATTCCAAACTCTATCTCTTGAGATCGGATGTAGATTTACCCCAGAAAAAAAATACACATTTGATCTTATTCATTAAGTCACGGTTGACCCGGTTAAGGTTGCCCGCGATTTATTTAAGCTTACCCATCTCCCTACTTTGTTATTTAATCATCTTGTCTTTTGTTCCAACCTACCTTCAAAACATTTTGAATTGTATTTGTAAATCTGTAATTAATATTTTGTTTTATATTGTGTTGTTAGAGTTGTTGATGTTGATTTGGGTTTCCGATCGATTCGTCTTATCAACGCTATCGATAGGATTTCTAAAACACTTTGACAGAACAAACTAACACAATGTTATATAATAATAAAAAATTGGTTAATGAAATAAATTTTGATATATAATTTATGGAACTTAATAAATTGATTTAAATTGATAATTTGAAGTGATAATACTTGATTTATCATTTATTGTTCTACAAATGAATTTATAAATAGTTGTTTATATATTTATTTGGGAACTGAAATGAATTTAAAACAAGAAATTTAAGAATTTAATTTCCGATGGATTCAAACCTTGTGTTAAAAGTTTTAAAAGGATATATTATTTAAAGTATTTTGAATAGAAATTTGTTTCCAAAGAATTTTAAAGCTTTAAAATTTTAGTGCTCTTCTCTTTGTCGCTGGAAAATAATTTCGGTGATGACCGCGACATCATCGACTTTCATTTTCGAGTTTCGAAGTGAAGAGACCGCTCTGTAGGCTTGCTACAGTGTTGGTTTGAGAATTTAATTGATTTGAACTTCTAAAATATGATTTGATTTATATATAGATATATGATTTAAAATTGATTTGACATATTATGTACATATATTTATTTATCTCTAACTGGTTTAAAGGAAATCAGAAATTAATTCTTACATTTTTTCCTTAAAGAATAATTTCAATTATAAAAAGAAAAATCAAAAAAATTTGGATAAATGATTCAAACTTGAGATAATTGAATTGGAAAGTTTTATTTGTATAACACACAATTTCATTTCCAATATAACTTACCTAAATTACACAGAAGTTGAATATGAAATTGGATAATATACAATATAGAAAGGATTTTATAAAAAAAAATTTGAGTGGTTATAATAAATGTTATACACTTAAATTTTAGTTATAAAAGATTAACAGAGGTAAATAGTGAAAAAGGAATTTAAAAAGATTTTATTTAAATAACTTAATAATCAAATTTGATTTAATATGGAACCTTAAGTCTAACCTAGGAATTTTAATAAAGGTTATTTCCTAAAATGAATACGTTGTATAATAAATAATGTATCTTTGAATAGATAAAATAAAATACATTTGAATTGGACTTTTGGTAATAAAGTTTATTTAACTTGAATTCATAGTTTAATTGATGTCTAAATGAATAAATGTGTAAAGAGATTTGATTGTTATATTTGCTATGATAAATATTTTATTTATGAAATTGATATGTCTTGAAAAATGAATAATTATGATTTAAATAGTTAAAATGTATTTTAACATCACTAAAACTTGATAATTGAGAATTTGGTTTTCAAATGGAAATTTTAAGTGTAACTTATTAAAGGAATATCTATTTATGAAATGGGTATTTTAAATAAAGTGTTAGGTTATGTGTTAAATTAAGAGCTAACTAAAATAGTGAACTTTTAACTTAATAAATGAAGTATAGTTTGATTTGAATATTCCATTCATAAAAGTTTGTTTTAATAAGTCATAAGTTAAATGATATCCAAATGAATATTTCTGATATTAAACTGATTTGAAATATTAATATATCTACTGTAGCATTTTATAAATGCTGCTGTTTTGAAAATACAGTGTTTTGGAAATTTTTATAATTGAATGAACTTAGAAATGTTACAACTTTAAAATGAATATTATTTGACCTTGAATTAAAATGATTTAAATGAAGTTTTTTTTAAAAAGGTGTTTTGATTTTATAAGTGTTATGTTTTTTTTAGAATAACATTTCCAAAGTGTTATGATTTTAGTAGTATGATTTCCAAATGATAAACATCTCTAAATTGTTATGATTTCAAAACATTATGGTTACAAATCTATTATCTTATTTTGTTTTTCAAACTATCTTTTGGATGTCCTTATTTCCCTTATCTTGTTATAGAATGGGAGGGCTATTGCTTATACCAGTCTGTTTAGAAATATTTCTATAATCTTTGATAATTTTGGTACTCATTTTGAATCTGAGCACTGCTTTCCATCCACAGACTGGCGGTCAAGCGGAAAGAGTGAATCAGATTCTAGAGGATCCTTTTGTGCTTGTGTTCCTGATTCTGGAGAATCTTGGGAAGATCACCTCCACCTGGTTAAACTTACCTATAGAAATTGTCATCAGGTATAATTTTAATCTAATTGTCATCTTGTCTAAAATCTATTTCACTCTATCTTTTTCTGTGCTTTCCCGTACCTCATTCCTTTTCGGGGACGAAAAGTTTTGAGTGAGGGAGAGTGTAACAACCCTAGATTTTTGTATATTTTTAAATTTGACTTTATTTTATTTTAAATTATTTTAGACTATTTTATTTCAATAATTTCATTTTTAAATATAAATGTTGATTATTAAGTGATTTATAGTTCAAACTAGTATAATTTGAATATTTTACTGTAAAGTGAATTTCTGGTCAAACTGTTCAAACTTTGACTTTTAAACTTCAAATTCAAATTATTTAAAATCTTAAATTTTATCTTTTATTATGAAAATAGATGAAATAACTTGAACACTGCTTTTTTTTTTCCGTTGAAAACGGAGTTAAACTGCAAAAGATATGTACATTTCAATTTTGAGTATAAATTGTTTATTTTGCAATTTTGTTATTTTAAATTGTATAATTATATTTTCTTTATCATAATTTATTTTAATATGTTTAATATGTTATATTATGTATATTTTTACTTTTAAATATTTTTAAATTGATAATAGAATTTTTCCAATGTTTACTGTGTTGATTTCCTAGTTTTAAAGGCTGTTTTCTTATTTTTCTGCTATTTTCTTCATTAAAATTATATTTAAATTAAATTTTATATATTTATTTTGTGAATGTATTTTTATTTTATGTTATTATTTATGTTTAAAAATATATTACAAGCTCATATGAATTTTCTAAAGTTTATACCATTTATTTTCAATTTTTCTAGCCTAGTTGACAATTTTTGCTATTTTCTTGATTTAATTATTTATAATTAATATTTATTTATTTATATTTTTTTTATTTGTTACATTTTCTAATTTTAACTGAAATTATATTTATTTTCAGATATTTAAACTTATTAAAAAGAAATAGAGGAAATTTGAAAAGTTTTAAACTCTTGAAACTCCCAAGGCTTTCCATCTCCCGACCTTTCATTTTCCCAACTCTTCTCTTAATTGTTTTGGGCGTGTAATCTACTCATTTCAGCTGCATTTTTTTCACTTTCACGAAATTCATTTCTCCTCCTCTCACAAAAAAATCACGGCTATTCTCCTTGTGAAGCTTAGGTAAAAATTTCTATCTTCTTCTTGTCTTTTTATGATTTTCTACTTGAATTTGCACATGCTCTCCACCTTCATAGCTATATTCCCCTTCCTCCAAGCTGTGGCTGACCACCACCACCACTTTTCTCTGACCATCACACAGCCTAACACCTCTCCTCCTCAGGCCAAGCCAAGCCATGATGAAGATCATCACAAAAATCCATCTAAACTAGCACTAGCCATCACCTATGCACTCAAGCTGACCTAGTTTTGGTACCATCACCTTCCACCACCCATGGCCGCCACCAACACCACCTCCACCACCTCCAGCACCACCTGGACCCCCTGCCACGTCATCACCTTGGACCCCACTCCTCTGGCCGTGCCCATGAGCCTTGGCCGAGCCTTGAATTGCCTTGAATCCATGTTAAAGTGACATTGTTTTGCCTTGTTGTGTTGTTTCATGCATACTCACCTTTTGCTATCCTCTAAACATGTTTGGCCGACCCTTAGGCAACGAAAACCTGATCCAAATCTTGCCTTAGACCTGTAGTACACCATATGGCTGATTCTGAAGGTTGTTGGAAGCAAGTGCAAAGCAATTCTACTTTGATTCGTGCAGTTGATTCTATATTATTCTATCGTATTATGCATTTGAAAACTTATATTGTTTGTATTGTTTTGTCTTATGTATTCGAGGAAGTTAACTTTGTCTCTCCCACACTCATCATCATCATGGATGAGAAAATGAACCCCTTGTTCGAGCTTTTGAATGGTTAAAGCACAGTCAAGTAATCTATTCCGTTGTTGCTTCTTATCTTCATTGTTTCAACATTGTTTGCGTTGAATATTTATGTGTATATTGTCTTGTTTGGTTATTGTTTACAAGATAAATATCAAGGCTCTCCATTCATTCAAATAAAAAGTCATGCTATATGGTGCTTGTTATGCTTTTTGGAATCTATTCTGTGTGTTTTGATCGCTAATCTCCAGCTTTAACAGGTGAGTTATTCTCACCAGACAATATGTACCTATATAACTAGTAAATTGACACCCTGTGAATCTGTAGAAATATATTATCATGTTATACTTGACTATGTTATGATCATATCATGTTTATACACCTGTTATATCATCCGTTACTGTTATATAATGTATTATGTTCATTTATATCTGTTTATCACACTGCAAGTTCCCTGTAGACTAGAATCACTATGGGTTGAAATGATACATACCCGAACGGACTTTAGAATAGGGAAAAATCATTATGGGCTGAAATGATAGGCCTGAATGGTTTTTATTTAACTTATTTTAACTTGGGATTGCGGGTTTGAAATGATAGAACCCGGATTTTTCTTTTTTTTTAAACTGTGGATTGAAATGATACATATCCGTATCACTTGACCTAGGTTAGAAAACTATATACAGGCCCGTGGTTATTTTATAAAGTGTTTTGGATATTTTTAAGTATTTTTAAAAATATAAATTTATGAAATTTGATTTAAATATATTTTGAAATGTTTTAAAATAAAGAAATTATGATTTTTCTATGAGTTAAAAATGTAATTAATGAATGGTTAAATTGGATTATTGAAATATAACTTAAGTTTGGAATTTGGAATTTTGGTTAAAAATGATATTTAAGTTATATGAATAAAAATGAAGATTTAATTATATTTGGAAAATGGTAAATATGATAATTTGATTAAATTTGAATTTAAGCGATTTATTAAAGTATTATTGATTTTTTCTATGAGTTTAAGTGGTTAAATAAATGAATGTTTAAAAGTGATCTTTTAAAATATAACTTGACATGGAAATGTGAAATTTGGTTTTAATTAAAGGTTTAAGTTAATTAAATAAAATTGGAAATTTAGTTAAATTTGTGAAATGGTAATTTAAATTTGAAGTGTTAAGTTATTTGTTGAAATGTGAAGAATTGGAAACTTTTACACTTAAATTTATTAAGTAAATTGTTGAAAATTGGATTTAATTATAAGAAATTTATTGTGAAAAAGATATATGTTAAATGATATGTAAATGAACATTTTAAATGTTAAAATATGATTTTTAAAATGTTTATGTGTTTTAAATTGAAGTTATTTAGTTGGTGGAAATACACTAAAATCTGGAATTAACTTTTAATAGCATTCAGAAATGCTATAGTTTCTGAACTGAACTAAAATTGTGTAAAAAGAGCTATTACAGCATTTCTAAAATGCTGTAGTTGCTGTAATTGAACTTATAGGCTAATATAGAACTCAGGTCTATTATAGCATTCTCTGGAAATGCTATAGTGGTCTGCAGTCTTTGCTGAAATCAAATAAAACCTTTGTTTTGAAATCTGAGTTACCGCAGCACTTCTGAAATGCTGTCTTTTCTATTTTGAACTATAATTTAAATAAAAACTGAGTTTTAACTGCAGTTTTATATGCTGTCTTTGCTGAATAAAAATGTTTTCAAGTATAACTTATAACAGTTTTTTTCTAAATGCTGCGAAAGGCTGAAATTTTAATAATTATGGTTTTTGACTTAGTAAACGAACTCAGAATGGTTTGAAACTTTAGAAATTGAATACTTGATTTGAAAATATAATAATTACATTTTTAAAAGGTTTAAATGAATTATTTTGATTGGAATATAAACTATTTAAAGGTGATTTGAAATGATAGTAAATGAACGATATCTTTGAATTTAAAAGGTATTTAAAGTTGAATATTTGGATTTGTAAGGATATGATATTTTATTATATTAAAATGATTTGAAATGAAGATTTGGAAAGATTGATATTTGATATATTAAAATGATTTGAAATGAAGTTTTGGAAAGATATGATATTTTGATATATTGAAATGATTTGAAATGAAGTTTTGAAATGATATGATATTTTAAATATATGGAAATGGTTTGGAATTGATTTAATCTTTATTTTGATAAATATATGGTTTTGAAATGATATTTTATTTTGAAGTAAAGTATTGTTTTAAAAGTTATAACCACGGGTTATAATAACGATTGGTTGTTAAAGAGACCGGGATCGGATATGGACATACTCTCTGTCGATACCGAAAACCACTTTGACAACTGTGTACGCGGTGGAGTTTCCAGAATGAAGTAGGATGGTGGCGACGATCCTAAGGTATATACGTGGACCCAACTCCCGTGAGTTGGCATAAGGTGGCTAAAACAGGAGCGATTGACGGACCAAGGAGGTAGCACCTCTGATCGGACACACTTCTTCGATACCATTCTATTACTTGTGATTGATTTGGTGGCCACCCTCGATTTGGCAGTGTTGTTCGAGGTGGGCGGTAGTGGCTGCTATGCGTCACCACTAGTCCGGATGCGTAATTGGTATATCTACCCTGGCATTGCCTAGTTGTGCCGTGTCACCTACCATATCGAGCTTTACTACGATTATGATTTTAAGATCCGACCGCGTTAAGGTTCTCCATCCCCTTAACGCTATTTTCTATATGATTATACTTTACTTATTAGACATTATTATAATAGCGAATATTACTACATAGTAGATATTTTAACGGATCCTTAGAGGATGGGCGGTCCCAAGCATCTTCTAAGTTACTTGTACCTTTATTACAGTTCACTTGAGTTGGTTTACATTATATAAGTATATATTGTCATGACTCGAGTGTTTGTATTTTTATTTACGCTCGGGTCAGCCTGAGTTATTCACAGATTTGGATTTCCACTCTCTTGGAGATTTGAATCGCTGGAGATTATCTGCTTGTCCTGTCCTATCTATTTCAATTCCGTTGTTCTACTCAGCTTGTACTTGGTTATAATATTGAGACTTTTGTTGTATTCTATTTCTTCTGTTATATCTTATGTAACTCTGATATATTTATATAGTAGCTTCATGAACTACTATTTCTTTTACTTCCGCTGCATTATTTTACTCTGTGTCTGTGATTTGTGATTTTATTTATTTACTGTATATTCTGAGATTTGCCAAATTTTATTTACAACGCGGTATTTTGAGCAATTCAATTTCGGCATGAGTGTCTACTTATACACTTATAATGGATGCGAATGGTTGAAAATATCGGGTCGTTACAGCATTGCTCTGTCTACTGCCGTGTAGCATTGTTGATCGATCGTTTCTTTGTTGCTTAGCTTTGGCTGCTTCGATCGAGTTCGATTTTAATGGTATGTTATTTCCCTTTTCTTTTCTGGTTGATATGCTTGTGTTGTAGTTTGCATTTGGTTTTGCATATTTGTACATGTCTGAACTTGTGCTAATATGTGTATATATGCATACATATAGATTTTGCAGCTCTGGTCTACATTTGCTCTTCTGCTGTCTACATTCATCATGCCTGTACTGATTTTGAAATTCATTTGTATTTGCTCATCAACTTGTATTTGCAACTGTGTCTTGATTGCATTGAGCTCTGGTTGTCATTGTATGTGTGTTTGCATTTTATCCTTGTTAGTTGTAGGTCTGGTTCTCCTTTGATTCATTTGATTATTATGTGCATAACATATATATATATATATATATATATATATATGTCTTTGAGCTTGGGCAGTTTGGTTGTGCTGCACTGAGTTGATGATTTTGGAATTTGTCTTCATTTTTCCTTGGTTCTGGTTATGGTTTGAAATCTGACCATGCTTCATGTCTGAACCTTCATTGATTTGGGTTGCATACATACATGTTCATGTGTTGCATGAGTCAGTGTATAGCATATACATAAGTGTGATATTGGTCTGGGTTGCAGTGACCAGTTCATTGTTTTCTTGTGCACTCACTGAATTTTTGTCAAGGCTTGTTTTATGTTGGTTTTGGATTTTTGACCATTTTATTGAACTTGCACCCGAGTTGAATCTAGCTTAAAGCTCGGGTTTGACCTTGTGCTCGTGTCTTGACTTTATTTGTATTTCACTTGAGTTGAACCCGCCTTTTAATTGGGTTTGACCTTGTGCTCACCTGTCCCTACAGATTTGTCAAGTGTATATCGGTGTGCACGGCCTTGTGGCATGTACAGTGTTACACTGTGCATGTCACAGGTTGTTCATGTATGATGAATTCAAACTAAATATGATGACAAACAATCCAAATAACCGAGGCAAATAATATTTTCAAAAACACATTCTACTTTACACTGCAAAAATATTTCTTTTTCAATTTTACCGCGGTAGTGTTTATTTTGCAAATTGCTCAGATGCTGGATTCAATCTGGAATAGAGTTGAAGAATAATACGAGTGAATGAGTGACATGTAGTGAGGTGCAAATGTAAATGAAAAATTATGATGTAATCAAAATTGTATTGTAATTGAAATTGTGTGTGTGTGTATAGTGAGAGCTCAAATTTGTACTATTCAAAATTGTAATAAATATTTGTTTGAATTTAAATTATGTGTCATTTATTTTATCCAGCAAATATTTATTTAATTTTGTGAAAAATAAAATAGTACATTAAAACATACATTTAAAATGAATTATATATGTTTATTATCATCAAACAAAAATCATATACTAGCATATTCAACAATATCCCCCTTTGATGATAACAAACATTTATTTAAGATTTTGAATATATTAAATGTATTTGATCATTCAATTTGCTCCCCCTATTTGAATGCTCCCTCTCTACACAAAGCTCCCCCTTTATATATGCATGAATAAAAATATGCAAATGAGCCTAGATGCAAATAGAAAATTAATAAGGTATTTGACCTTTATTTTCCAAAATCTTAACTTTTCTCTCCCCCTTTTATTATCAGCAAAAGAGTAATGGTGTTAGAAAAATAGAGATAAAGTGATAGACATTAATACAATATTAATACTCAATTGGGTATATATATTAAATTTCATTAAAAAATTAAACAAAAATCATAAATACTTTGTTAGGTACATATTCCACTTTAGGATGATAGTAATGATGTCATCACATAAAACCATATAGTTGTGTCTATTTGTGGTATATTTATATCAGGAATTTGAATATCTACTAACTATGCATAACCGTTAGGACTTTTAAATGAGATTAGTAGTATTCTCAATTTAAAAAAAAATGAATTTCAAGCATCTAACCATGCATAACCGTGAGGACTTTTAAATGGGATTAGAATCAACTTGTCTATTTAATTAATCAATTTTGATATGCGTTCCATACATGCATAACCATGAGGACTTTTAAATAAGCATGGAAGCACATAATAAAAAATTCCAAGTAATTCACCCATGCATAACCGTGAGGACTTTTAAATGAGAGTGAATACTTTGGATGTATTTATTGCTAAAAATATAATAAAATGAAGAACGAATAATTTCCCATTTAAAATACCACATATTGACATACTATATTGGATTATGATGAGTGATGGTCGTTAGAAATATGATAGAAATAGAGATGGTCATGGAATTTTTACCAACAAAAGTTTTTATAACTCTTGTTTAAATTTCTAAAGAAATTTACTAAATATACTGTCTCAAGTTATAATATATGATTAACATCAGTACTCATCACTTTTTCAATCACTATTTATCTTTTCGATAATCAGTAGGGAGTCAGATTAGTTAATGTAGTCATTTAAGATCAAATTGAAAAATAATTATGAAATCAAAATTTTAAAAATGACTAATCTGAAAACAAGGTCAACATTAACTATTTTCTAGAAGGGGTTTTATAAGAAAATGTCTGCTATTTGAAATTTTTTTGAAATGAAAAATATGTAGATATTTTCTTTGAAAATCGATGCAACTACTGAATTTCTCAACATAAATCACGTTGCACTAGTAATTGTTCTATCAACTAGACTACTAGTGTTATTTGCATCCGAATTTCCCTTTGACTCAAGATTATCATTAGATTGATGTCATAGACCAGAACGTGAAGTGTGCAACAGAATATCTTAAGATCATTTTAACAGCTTTTAAATGAAATTGAATTGAAGCCGTGCAAATAAACAAACAGTGACCATAGTGTCAGATCCCGAAGCAATAAGATAAGCACATATATCCACGTGTATTATGAGTAATCAGCAATCAATAAAACATCATCATTAGTCCAAGCAATTCTATATGAAATAGTTTAAAGATGATTGGTCAACATTTTGAATAAGTCAGAATCAAAATCATCATTCATCTCTTTATAACATAACTGGCTGATTTAGATTCAGATTATAGTGCAGATTATCACATTTAATACATCATTCAAGATAGATGTACTATTACCTATTTTACCTTTACCGATAATATTTCGTTGTTGCCCATTGTGATTCTGCCACCTTTGTACTAGGCTAAGGAACTGTGATTTGTCGCCCGTTGTGTTCCTGGAATAGACAGAATCCAGATAACACAGTTGTTGTTCCTTAGCCTGCCACCACACCTACACGAGAAAAGATTTTTGTGACCTATTTGTTTTTGTAGGTCCATGGTTGTTAGTGGCAATAGATTTTGAAAAGTAAGTTTGTGGAGACCCAAAACTATTTATATATGTTCCTTTTGGCACCCAGATTTGTTCAACTCTAAGAGATTTTATATTCGTGCCTTTTGGAACCCAAATTGATATGGTTTTCACATGTTTGGGTATCACACTTTTCCTTTTAATATTGTTATTAGTTGTTTATTCATATTTTGACACTTTTGCAAATCCAAATGCATTCCTTTTATTCTCGAAGAGTTGATTTTCTAAGAGTATATTAAATGATTTATCTCTAGTGAAAAATTTCCGAGTAACCAACACAAGTTTATTAACTTTGGATTTTAAAAGTTTATTTTCATTTATTAGCTTCGAACAACAACTAATGGTAATATCTCTCTTTTCAGAACTATTCATTTTTAATCGCATATTTTCATTTTGATGCTCTCTAATTTTATTCTCAATTTCAAGCATCTCAGTTTCAAAGAATTGGAGTTTTTTAAATTCAATTTTTTCAAAATCCTTGATTTTTTCAATTTCCTTTTCAAACTCGTGCTTTAATCGAATAATTTCAGATTTGCTCAAAATCACGTTTTCTTTTTCAAGGGTTTTGAAATTTTCATTGATCTCATTTAATATCTTTTCAAAAATCGTACATTTCGAAATTTTCGACTTCTTAAAGCAATCCAACTCTTTTTGCAAAATATTGTTTTTACAAATCAACTCAGTTTCATTTTTCTCTCGAATTAAAATTTTGTTTTCTAGCTTTTGAAATTTTTCATAAAGACGGGCAAATTCTTTTTCATGATTCAAACACCTTTTCAATTAGAATTTTTATTTTTCTTAATATTTTTAAGCTCATTTTCAAATCATTATTTTTCAGATGAAGTTTAGCTTGTTCCCTTTCCAACTTATTATTTTTCAACTCAAGAGCTTTATTATTTTTAATTAATTTTTGGCACAAGAGAACTAAATCATTGATTTGAAAATCACTTATCTCATCGGCTATTGAGTCTTCATCACTGCTGCATTTTGCCAATCCTGTCAAGCATGTTTCTGAGTCGATTATGGGGGATCTCTCATGGTTGTTGACTTTTGCACCATATATTGCATCAAAAGTATTACAGATTTCCTGTGCATTTTCATAATGAGAGATAAAGTTCAAATTATCTTGATTAATATGAGAATATAATATATGCATAGCAAGAGCATTAATCAAAGTAATTTTCTCGTCTACTATATCACACCCATTTTCAATAATATCCTAACATTTAACATTAATAGATTTTAAATAAAATTCCATTTTTAATTTCCAATTCAAAAAATCTATTCCATCAAAAACAGGAGGAATAATATTGGACTGACCCTCAGCAAAACCATTATTAAAAGAATCCATTAAAAAATCAAATTTGTAAAGAAAAAATTGGTCGTTGAAAAATCAAAATTTTAGAACAAAAATGGCTTTTGTTCCTAGCTTTGATACCACTTGTAGGATCGATTTCACCTTAGAGGGGGGGGGGTGAATAGGGTGATACTAATAATTATAAAAATTTATTGCGGAAGTATATATAAAATAATCGCAACACAGATAATAGCAGAATAATAGCAGCAAAGATAATAGCAGAATATAAAAATGCAGAAATAGAACAACACAAATTTACCCAGCTTCGGCAAAATCCTGCCTACGTGCTGCCCCAAAGGTTTCTACTAGAAATTAAGTAGTCAGATGCTTACACACGTAAACACACGACACCCGCTATCGACTAACCTGACTCTACGCTCAAAACCCTGCCACAACGCAGCCACTAAGTTGCGAATTCTCGAACTACACCACCGTAGTTCGTACCCTAGTCACACGACTTGATTTTACAAGAGTTTAAAAAAGAAAATACAAATTTAAAAACAGTTTAAAAACAATAAACCCTAATTAATATACTAAGTCCAAATATAAAGGCCGGCCCAAAAACAAAATAAAGTAAAGATTATCCTTTCTCCTTTTATATTATTCGGCCTGACTTGCTTTGTGAAAAAAATGGCGATTTCTTTAGCTCGTTCGTTCCTCTTTATCTCTGATAATTAGGGCTTCGTGGAATTGAAGGGCGCCGACTTAAAATCGATTGTTCGAATAATATCGCGCTGCTTGCTTTGTCGAATGATCGTCTCTTCGATTACACACACGACTACTTCAATTAAGTCAAGTTCGTCTATTAAAATGGTATGTAGTTTTTCCCTTTTTCGATATTTGATAATACTCGAATTTGATTCGAGTTTAATGATTTATTGGTCTCTGTTTTGCTTGAACTCGAATGCCTTGAAAATGCCGATGATTATAGGGTTAAATAGGGTTCGATCCCTTATAATTTCGTTCGTATATTTTATACGAATTCGTCTGATAATTTTTGACCCGGCTGTTTGATTTTGCTTGGATGTTGATGATTTCTCTGACTTGTTCAATTCATAAAATTCGTTGCTTGAGTATTACAGCTTTGATTTTTACTCGTTCGATTCCTTTCCTTAGTCACCATGGTTTTGATTTGCTTTTGAACTTGTTTTCGTTTGTGACTACGACATTGCTTTGAATTATTCCTCTGTAAGTTGAAATCGGCCAGTGACTTGATTTATGAAAATTTGACTTTGTTAATTCGTGTTCCTCATGTTATTTGACTTCGGTCATTTGGAACCTTATGGCTTCAAAGTGTTTACTGGTTTGAACCGTGACTTGATGTAGTCTTATTCATAGCTGCATATATGTATACATGCTGTATCATTTATTCGCCGGTCTTTATGTAGCTTGCTGTCTCATGTGCAGTTTGTAATTTGTCGAGCACCATTTATATACATACATATATATGTGTGTGTATATATGTGTTGTGCATTGCATTTTCCACTGCCGTGTGCTTCAATATGCACTGTCTTTTTGTGTACTGTCCTGGTGCACTTGTAGATGCATATATATATATATATATATGTCTGTGTTGCTCTGCGCTGCTCTGTCTACTGCCGTGTAGCCTTGTTGATCGATCGTTTCTTTGTTGCTTAGCTTCGGCTGCTTCGATCAAGTTCGATTTTAATGGTATGTTATTTCCCTTTGCTTTTCTGGTTGATATGCTTTTGTTGTAGTTTTCATTTTGTTTTGCATATTTGTACATGTCTGAACTTGTGCTAATATGTGTATATATGCATACATATAGATTTTGCAACTCTGGTCTACATTTGCTCATCTGCTGTCTACATTCATGCCTGTACTGATTTCGAAATTCATTTGTATTTGCTCATCGACTTGTATTTGCAACTATGTCTTGATTGCATTGAGCTCTGGTTGTCATTGTATGTGTGTTTTCATTTTGTCCTTGTTAGCTGTAGGTCTGGTTCTCCTTTAATTCATTTGATTGTTATGTGCATAGCATACATATATATATATATGTCTTTGAGCCTGGGTAGTTTGGTTGTGCTGCACTGATTTGATGATTTTGGAATTTGTCTTCATTTTGCTTTGGTTCTGGTTATGGTTTGAAATCTGACCATGCTTCATGTCTGAACCTTCATTGATTTGGGTTGCATACATACATGTTCATGTGTTGCATGAGTCAGTGTATAGCATATACATAAGTGTGATATTGGTCTGGGTTGCAGTGACCAATTCATTGTTTTCTTGTGCACTCACCGAATTTTTGTCAAGGCTTGTTTTATGTTGATTTTGGATTTTTGACCATTTTATTGAACTTGCACCTGAGTTGATTCCAGCTTAAAGCTCGGGTTTGACCTTCTGCTCGTGTCTTGACTTTATTTGTATTTCACTTGAGTTGAACCCAGCTTTTAATTGGGTTTGACCTTGTGCTCACCTGTCCCTGCAGATTTGTCAAGTGTATATCAGTGTGCACAGCCTTGTGGCATGTATAGTGATACACTGTGCATGTCACAGGTTGTTCGTGTATGATGAATTCAAACTAAATATGACGACGAACAACCCAAATAACTGAGGCAAATAATATTTTCAAAAATACATTCTACTTTACACTGCAAAAAATATTTCTTTTTCAATTTTACCACGGTAGTGTTTATTTTGCAGATTGCTCAGATGCTGGATTCAATCTGGAATAGAGTTGAAGAATAATACGAGTGAATGAGTGATATGTAGTGAGGTGCAAATGTAAATGAAAAATTGTGATGTAATCAAAATTGTATTGTAATTGAAATTGTGTGTATATATATAGTGAGAGCTCAAATTGTACTATTCAAAATTGTAATAAATATTTGTTTGAATTTAACTTCTGTGTTATTTATTTTATCCAGCAAATATTTATTTAATTTTGTGAAAAATATAATAGTACATTAACAAATACATTTAAAATGAATTATATATGTTTATTACTATCAAACAAAAATCATATACTAGCATATTCAACACTTGGGATTTATCGTGAGTGTAAGAGGCATCGAAGCAAATCCCGAGTAAGTAACCGCTTCATGGGAAGTCGAGGACCCGACGTATAGGAAAGAGTTACAAAGCCTGAATGGAAAGGTTGCAGCACTGAGCCAATTTATCTCAAAAGCAACTGACAAATGTATACCGTTCTTTGACGCACTAAAGAAGGAAAAGAAAAACTTCGAATGGAATCAAGCTTATCAAACTGCATTCGAAGAGCTGCTGCGACATATAGAAATCCCACCGATCTTGCCCAACCTAGTGGACAGAGAAAATTTGTACATCTATTTAGCAGTCTCGCCACATGCATTGAGTGCCTCACTTATTCGAGAAGAAGCTAAGATCCAACGACCCGTATATTACATCAATAAACGGTTCACTAGAGCAGAAAAGAACTATCCTAAATTGGAGAAACTGGCATATTGCCTCTTGATCGCATCCAGAAAATTACGACCGTACTTCTAGGCACACCCTATCGGAGTGCTAACAGATCAACTCTTGAAGTAAGTGTTATACCTCCCTGAGACCTCTGAACGACATCAAGCATTACACCATAACTCATATCCCGAGGGAGCAGAACACGAAGGCGGATTATCTGGCCAAACTAGGCAGTTCCGGAGAAGCTCAATCATTGGGGCTGGTTCCAGTTGAGACCCTGACCACTCCGAGCATAAGCGAAATGGACATCGAATGGATTTTTGAGAAAACCAAGGAACCAGAGACATGGACGATGCTGATTAAAGACTACCTTCTCATAGGAGCTCCCCCATGGATAGGAACCAATGGAAAAAGATTCTCCGAAAGGCTCCGCGATTTCTAATGTAGGATGGGATACCCTATCGAAGGGGAATCTCTACCCCCTTGCTCAGATGTGTGACCAATGTCGAAGCTCGAAGGATCCTAAAAGAAGTTTATGAAGGTGACTGCGAAGATCATACCGAGGGGAAAACCCTTGCAAAGAAGGTTCTACGGTATGGGTACTTTTGGCCAACAATAAACCGCGATGCAACAGATTACGCCAGGCGGTGCGATCAATGCCAAAGATTCAGCAAGATCAAAAGAAGCCCATCGATGGAGCAAACACAACATCGTCAGCCCATGGCCATTCACAATATGGTGAATCGATTTGATTGGTGCATTACCAATGGCTAAAAGGGGAGCCAAATATGCTATTGTTGCTATTGACTATTTCACCAAATGGGCCGAAGTGTAACCGATGGCCACTATTACCACAAAGAAAGTCATTAACTTTATTACTAAAAATATTATTTGCAAGTTTGGGGTGCCGTAGAAAATCATCACAGACAACGAGACTCAATTCGAAAGCACTGAGTTCAAAAACTTTTGCAAACGCTTTCGAATCGAGAAATTTTTTTCCATTGTCACACATCCCCAGGCAAAAGGGCAAGTGGAAGTAGTAAATAAGATCATCAAGTCCACCATCAAGAAATGGCTAATTAAAGCAAATGGCAATTGGGTCGATGAACTTTCACTTGCACTATGGGCTTACAGGACAATGCACTAGTCTGTAACTGGGCGCTCTTCGTTCACCCTAGCATATGGTTCAGAAGCAATGATCCTGGTTGAGCCAGAGGTCCCTTCTCATCAGAGGCGAGACTTCGATCAAAGGCAGAACAAACAACTCCTACTCGAGTCACTCCATATGGTCGATGAGAAGAGGGAAGAAGCCGAATTAAGATCTGCCGCTCACCCAAAAAAAGTCGCATGGTACTTCAACTCCAAAGTTCATAATCGCACCTTCAAAGTGGGAGACCTTGTCCTTAAGAGGGTTTACCTTGTACCAGGTGCACTCGGACCAAACTGGGAAGGACCTTATGTGATCGGTGGAAGCTAAGGGATGGCACATTCAAGCTAACAACCGTTGATGGAATCCAAATTCTCCGAGCATGGAACAGCGAATCGCTGCGTCGTTACTTTATCTAAGATTATCTTACGTATCTCCTGTTTCCAGCAAATAAGCCATTCTGAGATACCGGAGGCATTGTAAATAGGAAAAACTTGCCCAACTTTTATTAATAAAATTGCTTTGCTTTCTGAACCAATGAAACTATGTTCACAAAAGTAACCTGCCGAGTCGACGGGGTCAAATCAACTCAAAATCATCTGATTGCTGCTTGAGATAGCGGAACCACACTCAAGTACGCCCCACTTACCCATGGGGTCAATGGAAGCAAATTGACTCAAACCGTTGGAACGGCAGAACCCGATCTCCGCCTTCTAAAAACCGGTGTTGCTGTGGCAATGCCAGGTTGCCCCAAATTAAAGTCGTGCATTCCGTAAGCCGCGCACCGCCTCTTAGATTATGGAATCACATCCAAGCAAGCACACTATAAAAGCCGCACACCCCCATTAGCCATGCATTATTTCTAGAGCTGTGGAACCACGATCTCGAAACATGAACTCCTCACGTTAGCCGAAGATTGGTAACGTCGATAAATTCCAAACCATTTTGGATCGATGGGTCATATCAATCCCATAATCCGCGCACACTCCTGAAAGCCGTGCACACTTTTAAGTACTGGTATTGTCCCAGCAATGCCGGGAAACTTGTCTATTGCAGGAACGACAAGAATCGTTCTACTCCGACTATCAGGAGTAATGGGTATGAATCCAGCAATGTCAAACGACTATGAATCAGTAGAAAATTTTGATCGTTGACCGACAATATCTGTGGAATCAAGGTGTTCAAATCACAAGTTCCCGAAGATAGGAACTGCAAAACAGGTCCGGTTATAGACATCCAAAAAATTAGCTGGATCAACTGGTCATTTGTCAAGTGTTTGAAGTAAACAACCCCGTGAACTGGGGGGCACAACGATACGCAAAAAAACCAAGTACTTTATAGTTCTATTACTCCAAACATAGAATTTTGGCGGTAATCATAGGACTAGATAAAATAAAATAGCAATAAATAAAATTGGCGTAAGTGCATGAAACGTAGATAAGTAGACAGATAAAGTTACCATCAAAATGTCAATTTCTATACAAAGTCAAAACGTAGGGGCCGTACCCATACAATTTCGGCCAACAAAAAGGAAAATACAGGTGCTACAACAGTCAAAGCAATAAGTGCAGACTCTGCACTTGAACAAAACATGTATCAAACAAAATAGAATGTCCCAAAAACTGGCTCCACTATTACCTGAGCTAGTCAATGCTTCTTTCCGCCACTCCCCTTCCCACCTTTAGTTGGAAGTTTCTTCCTCTCAGAATCCCTGCCATGAGTAGTGTCGCTGCTCAAAAAATCAACTTTCTCCTCAGTGTTGGCATCTCCTCCATGCTCTTTGACCTTCTCGAAAGACTCCCCTTTGGTCTTGCGCTTCCGGGATTTGCTGGAGCTCCTCGAAGATTTTCTCTCCTCGACCTTTTCCTTCTTAAAGTCCACCATTTGCTGTTCAGATTTATGTAGCTGGCCATTTTGGTCCTTCTGCTCTCGAGCTTCACCTGCCGTGAAATCGACCTCCAAAGATATGGAAGATTCGTCTAGGCCATGTAGTGCAGCAATCTTCTCGGATTCTGGCCCTGGTTGTGAGCCAGACATAGGTGCAGCAACCAGAGTAGCTACGAAAATAAGCATCGAGGTGGTTGAAATAGTGGCAAGCCTAAGCATCAAAGAAATTGGCAGGTCAATAGGTAAAGAAGAGGGACCTATAAGATCAAAAATGAAAGAATTAAGTTCATCTTGTTCTTGCGGCGTGAGCTGAAAATTATCAAACTCGGGGGAAACAAAAAGGTTACCTACATCAGAGGAATGGCCGAGAATTTCAATCTCATATGCCTTCTCCTTCTTTTGATGGCTGCATGATCTTCAAAAAAGTTCCAAGGCCACCCAAAGTTTCTGTGACAGCTCCTGGAGGGGCAGACGACAGGGCAGTGTCGGCCGAACTCGCTAACTGATTGCGAGGCTATTTTGATGATTTGCCAGGCCTAGAAATGAAAGGCTCTAGCAATGTTTTGGTAGTTGCAGTTATAGCAGCATCGTCAGCCTCATGCTCCCTTTCAATTCGAATGATCTCTCCACCCTCTATTAGAGCTTTCTTCGATTCCTCATTGAGATAGGCATCCTCCAACTCTTGCTCGGTATATACATCCCCTCTTGGAAACGGGCCAGAATTTCTTCCCAAACCACGGCATGAGTATGTGGGAATTTGGGGCCCAAATAGCTGAGGCTCCCCTGATGCAGCAATGAGTTAACATAGAAATTTAAGATGGTATCATCCATCTTTTCCATCTTCTTTTCAAAAGTATCCTGCAACTCCAAGTAATCCACTGTTATGGCGGCCTTCTCAACTTCAACTCGGGTCTTCTCGGCACTAAGCTGGGCGACCCTTTCCTGGAGCGAAGCAATCATTTGAGCTTGATCAGAAATGGTCTTGTCGTAGGATTCCACAATTCCCGTGTAATCGACAATTGTCTTTTTATAGGATTCAACAACTTCGTTATGATCAGCGATGGTTTACTTCTGAGTTTTAATGATCACGTCACGGGCTTCAAGCTCCTCTTTTAGCTTAACTTCGTCCGCGTGGGCCTTCTTGATTTCATCTGGGAATACGATCTTTATATTTGCATGGGCCTCTTTCAGTTCCTTCAGAAAGCTAGCGTTGTTCTTACTCTCTCAAAGTGCAGCGTCCTTCTCTTGCGCTAATTGCTCGATTCTAGCGTCACATTCTGCCAACGCCCTCTCATAATCGTCTTTCTCTGATTTAAAGGAGATGATCTCTTGATAATGATTGCGGTTCGTGTCTGCTAGCTTCTTGCATAACTTTTCCCATCCCTCAGCTTGTTTTAAATCACTTTTAATCACCTAAAGATGGGGCATATAGGAATCTTTGTGGATTAGGCACATGTCGTGGTTAAACTTAACTCCCTTTAAAAACCACCGAGGGAGCGCAGCTTCAAGTCTATGGGGGACCGGATGGAAGAATATAAGCCGGCCTCCTGCGAGATGTGAAGGACTAAGAGCGGGCACCACGTGGGTTGATGGAGCTTGGGATGAAGATGAAATTTGGACAGTGGAAGCCGGAACTTCAAGTCCGATAGAGATTAGGGCTGAGGCAAAAGTGTGATGCTCAAAGGGATGAGAACCGCGATCTACCTTCGGCTTCTTGGGCGGCTCTTCTCGGTCGTCAGGAGTTTTTCTCTTCTCGTAGACACTTTTATAAACATTACTCCATTCTCTGTCATCCCGGCGACGTGCTTCGACTTCCAAGTCTTTTCGCCTTCTCCACTCTTCTTCGGTTTCACATGGTTGGTGGCGGCTTGAAGACCGTCTTGACCAACGTTGTGAATCAGTGAATTGTTCAAGATCCTCGTAAAGTCCACGGCCTCTCATGGTACCTGATATGAAGAATAAATAAAGAGCTTTAGCAACAAGAAATGGATCTAAATATTGCATGTGTAAGTGAATGTGACCCTAGTAAAATGTGTAATATGTCTTAGGCAGCCTAAAATGACATCACAATCTGGATCAGAAAGCCACCATGGTAGAAATCAGGCTGAATATAGACACAGTATGACCAGGGTGGGGAGATTATCCCTCGAATTCGAAATCTCCTCCTATGAATTCATCGATATCTACGTAAACGTTGCTCAAATCGCCAAAGTCAATATCGGTTTCTTTAAGTAGGGAACCCTGAAGTCGCTCGGCTGCTGGTGGAGCATCTTTATCATGAATCTCTAAAGGAGGCGAATCCGGAAGAATGGGACTCATTCCCAGAGTCTCATCGCACGATTCGAAGTCTCCATCGTCGAAACTTGCACCGAATTCATCATGGCTGGAGGAGGAATCATAACTGCTGCTGCCCTCAACTTCACCCTCCTCCTTTTCTATTGCCACTGCAGCCTTGCCCTCATGCTACTTGAATTCTTCTTCCTCCTCCAAAATTGGGGGCATTATGGCCAGGCAGCTAGCGTAAGTCGTAACACCCCTTCATTCATGAATTTCTTTAGTTGACCCGCTAGAAAGACCTTCTCTTTGTGGAAGATCACCCTCTTCAGAGCCGTGTGATAAAGAAGTGGAACGTGTTCGTATCCTGTAATGAGAAGGAGATGGGACTTCAATAGCCACGGTAGATCTCCCATGATGCAACAACCCATACCGAAACAAATTCTCATCTGCTAGCAAAAATTTGACCGATCTCTCCTTGGCGTCTACGACCTTCAGAGTATAGAAAATTGGATCGAGTGATGGATCTTTATTCGACCTCAGAATAACTGCAAGAAGTATTTGATCTATTAGAAATCCCATAGCGACGTATTAAAACTCAATAAGTGAAAGAGATAACTTGCCTTCCGTTGTCCAAAGGCGATTAAATCCCCCAGGACACCAAATAAAGAAATACTGGGTCTTGAATTGAGATAGATTGCTTTGGAGCTACGGCATGATCTTGCGATTTCTTTAGGCCTCGATAACGAAAAGGGATGGATACTCGTCTCTCTTCTTGAATGAGAGAAAATATCTCAACTCATTGAAACTCGAGGCACGATAAACATGACGTGAAGGTAGGTCAAGACCGCGTACCCATTAGGATGAATTTGAAATGGAGCAATTCCTAAGTTCAGAATAGTTTCTTTTAAGAAGTTATTGAAGGGGGAACCGCTCCATTTAAGCACATATACCGGTGGCAAGCAGTATATCCCGAAGGTGGCATATGTGCAAACTCGTTCTTCGACGGAAGGCGCACATCATCGTTCGGAATGCCGTGTTGTAACCAAATGTTACATAAAACTTTAGCGGAGATTACGGAGAAAGCTCTCTCTAGGGGATTAACTAGAACTCTGAAATTTGGAGGAGTCCGGTTTATAACCGGACCAACCGGAACCAGTTGACCATATTTAGCTCGCGGGACTAAAGAGGTTCGTGCAACGGATGACGATTCAGCTTCTGAAAGTGCTGGACTTCCTCCACTGGACTTACGGCAAGAGGACAGGTGCTTCATTCTATACAACAGAACTTGCATCTAATGTAGTCAGGTAATTCTATCTTTAACTAAAAGTCCCCTACGAAACTTGAACTCCGAAAAAGTATCGATTTATGCCAACACATCGGGTTTCAAGTATAGACCGGGGAAAGTTCAGTGTGTTATCTATGTGAGATGGGATTGGTGTCCTGAACACTACAAATTCTCCATCCTGTGTAGATAGTTCACTTGCAGTAAAGAAAGAAAAGAGCATCTCATATCATTTATTGAAGTTGTTTCTCCTATACGTATCGTTATCGATCAACGATCGATAACAAATCCGCTGTCCGAAGCGACGCGGGAAGCTCTTCCCATTTCAGGTACACCAAGTGTGCGATAACAGGACCAATCTGAACTCTCTAGAAGGCGATAATAACATAAGCTGCATGCGAGACGCTACCCTAAGCTGTTATCACCCCCTGGAAGAACCAAAACCAATTCGCGAGACATCATGTCGGATTAACAATGTAACTCAGTGCAAGTCAATTCTGATTCTGTGGACAAAGATAGAAAAACATGTCAAGCACCAGGGTAAAGCCTGAGTATCGTTCCATGAAGAACTCAAGACTCGATTTACTATCTTCTTCCACAAAATCGCAATCAACTCGAATTCTCCATAACGATCACCACTAATCAACCTCATCATCATATTGCTAAACGAATGCCAAATTCTACAGCACCCACCTTAAGTCAAATATCAAAGGGCAAGAATGGATAAGGTTTAAGTTAGCAACAATCCAAGGTGGGTAGGTCGATGGCGATCCAAATTGACGAAGTTTCGTTTGCTAAAAAGGCTGGCCCAAGACAGCGACAAGACAAGACAAAGTCGGTGGCAGGAAGCTTTGGCGATGGATGGCCAGCAACGGCGATGGCACGTGTAGAGTTAGGGTTTGGTTGGGTTTAGGTCGGGTCGCAGGAAAAGTGGCTTGAATCGTTGAATGAAAATATGAAGAAAAATAAGTCGGCTCGAATAGGTTAAATAGAACATTGCACAAAGATAAAATACGCTAAGTCCTTGGCTTGCTAGCGATCCATACAATAGCGATCAAAATTTTCCTAATTCACCAAGCATAATCTAAGTATCTTTTGCAAGCCTCTTGAAAGTTGTAGGATTGAAATTGATTCATTGTTATAAGCTATGATGTGTCCCATCAGAATTCAACAGACGGCTGAATAACCAAAGCCAAATTCGTATGATGGCCTCAACACGATCACTTGAACCTCACCAAACGAGAACTCAAAAGCAACGACTTCCAGAGAAAACCTTGTTTCCAACGAAAGCATACTCTGGGAGGCAAATGTTATCTGGGTTTTTGACCCAACGAAATTCGAAAAAAGTCAGAACATCTACATCAAGTTAGAACAACTCAAGAATCAACCAAAAGTACTAGAAGAAGGTACCAAGAAAGACTCAAGAAAAAGAAGTCAAAAATTTTCTAGGGTGATGGATGGCTAGCGATCCATAAAGGTCACTCATGGATCCTCCCATCCTCTTGCACCATGATCTAATAAGTATTCTAGGAATGTCTGCTAAGTTTGGGAGCATTCCAAGCTAGTTAGATCGAGAAGTGATCATTCATCTGGTTCCATCAGCAGTTTAATGCAATCAGCACATGAATCATCATCAAAGCATCTAGTCATAAAATTACATGGAGAGCATCTACACAAGGCAGGGGGATGATCCGAAGGGAATGATCCAAAAATACACTAACCCCATGGATCGCTAGCGATCCATGCCCTATAGATCGCTAGCGATCAATCATATTGAGTCGGATCGTTTTGGAATTTCTAGAGCGCCTTCGTACCTTCAAATGTGAGTCTCTAACGAAGCGGATTTGGCCCAAGTGCTCTCCAACCCCTATAAGTACAATCATACCCACATCATAAATAGGATCTTTGGGACTGGCTGTTGAGACTCTGCAGAAACTATTCTGCACTCTTCTCCCCCTACACAACAATCATCTAAAGGGTTCATTGTGATTCTCTAGTGAACTCCGACATTGGTGACTTGATCTAACTCACAAGATTTAATCAAATTATAATCATATTCAACTTGTAACTACAGTCAGTCAATAACAAAAGTTATAAAGTGGACGTAGGCTTCGTTAACAGCCGAACCACTATAAAAATCTCTTCTCTTTTTACTTTATTTGGAAGTTGTTATTTCTTGTCTCTATTCCATTTGCCTTGATAAACAAGGCTGGTGCTTTCATACAAAGTTCAAGGTGTTGATCCATTTTTTGGGTTAACAGAAAACAAGAAGAATGTGCGTCCCTGTGTCCATGCGTGTGTGAACGTATGTATATATATAGGCGAAGATCTCTTAATGGCTAAGAAAACAAAGCACCAACAATTCAATACAAACATTAAATGCAACAACGTGCGCATGCAGAGAAAGATATTTTATGATGTTTTAAAGTTTTAATATCAAAAAGTTTTAGGGTATGACGCCACACAATATTCCGTTCACGTACAAGCCGCGAACGACATAAATAAAAATATGATCGCGCTCAACAATGTGAGACGATCACAAAACAACAATAAAATAGACAGGTTAACTTATTCTATTAAATTTCCAAAATACCAACATTTGACGTAAAAAGAGTCAAACAAAAATTTAATTATTTTCCAATTTAAATATTATGGAAAAATTCTATAAATTAAATTAAAAATACGACATCAAAAATCAGGTCTTAATTTGAAACATAGATTTATTATAATTCAAATTCAAATTCGAATATTTAAACAAATTAAATATTCAAATTTGAAGACCCAAAAATACGGGTCGTTGCATAGGGGTACGCCCTAGGGGAAATTATGTAATTTGTTATATATATCTAACTCGTTGGCCAACCTTGTTAGAAATAAAGGGGTTTACTTTCTATTATATACTAGATATAATGTGGATATATTAATTAATTAATTTAATTAAAAGTATATTCAACAAAAAATCCATAATTGGTATGTTTTGTGATAGTAGTTACAAAGGGTTGTAACCGTGAGTAATTTATCATAACAAAATTAAATATACCATTTTTAATGTTCCTAGTCAAGATGCATCGAGACTGGATATCGATTTATCCGTCAAGACTAGAGTACGTAACGCTCTTCAAATGTTGGGCAGTGTATTACTCATAACTGCTAGGGGCACCTAAGGGGTTACGTACTAATAGTTATTGGATAACTATGGAATGACTCATTTGATAGTTTTCTGTTGGTTAACATAAATAAGGTCAAACGGAAAATACCGATGTGAATAATTTACACGGTCCTTTCGACTTGAGATACTACGAATCTTTAATATGAAAGCTCCACCTTAATTATAGTCAAATCATGGCACGTCGTCCATCGAGTAACTATAGTTGGGTCGAGCAGAAGTATTGGAAGTGAAGCGCTATTTAAGAGAGAATTTGTAACGACCCGTAAATTTTTAATAATTTTATTTGTTTTATTTATATATTTAATTGAAATTTTGTGAAATTTAAACAATAAAATTTTGAAATATAAATTTGATATTTGGAATGCATCTAGTTAAACATAGCAACTGGTAAATTTTCATCCAAAAATATGAAGTTTATTTTCGTGCGTAAATTTATTCAGTTTAATCAGTTAGGAATTGATGAAAATAAAATATTTTGGAAACCCAAATATTTTTATATAGAAAAATTTTAAACCATCTTCTGAGAAAGACGTCATTTTTCGTTTTTCCAAATTCGGACTTCTTTGGCTCCGTCGATCTTATTTTTCTGCGTTTTTGCTGCATTTTCTGCTAGTAGAAAATTCGAATTTTTATAATTCAATCATACCACTGATATCTGTATACTGTTTTGATCGTCCCGACGTGCTGATCTCTGCGGTATATTTAATTCTGTGCTTTGAAGACCGGTACGCGTCAAAACCGTGCAACGGTTCACCGTATCGGTACATTTTGATCATTTTGAATTCCTCTGCCCATCCTTTTGCCCAACGGTCGAATTTCAAACGGCCACTGCCTTTATTTTCCCTAAAATCTTGTACTTAACCTTACCATACCCTCTAGTTTATATTTTGTCGGTTGGGTCTCTTCAATTTCTATGCTGCCATTGGTTTCTAAGAAATTATTATAATTTATAATTTTATATATATAATTCACTTAAAGCTCAGTGACTTTCCACTTTCCACCGTTTCAAAATTTTATACTGTTATCAATTCACTTTCATTTTCCATTCTTCCTCGGTTTGCTTTTGTTTGATCTGTTCAAACTATTGAAACTATGCTCTATTGAAACTATGCTCGCATGTATACCTCACAACCACTTTTTTTCATCAAGCTTTCCATCTCTTCACTTCGAGCCTTCCTTCTCCCATGCGTGAATGGCAGCCGCAACCTCTCCCATGCGCATCTCTCCCCTTGGCAACTCGCCTTCCGCCTGCTCCGCCCTAGGCCTCCACCCTCTCGACGCCAGGCCATCACCTAACCCTTCATTTCTTCCCATGAGCCGCTAGCCTTCACCCACCACGTCACCGAGATCTGCCATGACCACCAAGCTTATCTCCATGTCGGTTCTGGACACCACATTCCATCACAGCCTCGTCATAGCCAATTGGCCCACCTTCCTCCGCACAGCACACACAGGCAACCGCCCTTGCCGAGCCATCGACCATCACTTCCTCCGCCTTTTTCCTCCGCAGCTCACACTATAGCCGCCGTATGCATCACCTTGGCCGAAACATCCCCTCACCCTACCCAGCCTGGCCGAACACCAGAGAACCACCTTTCTCCCCTTCCGATTTCTTTGCCGTGCTCCACCAAACAGCTGCGTGTCCTCACCTTGGCGCCTCTGGTGATCTATATATTGAGGCATATATATATATATATATATATATATATATATTTGTATTTTGGTACACCGGTACGTGTTTATATATATAAAAATCCTAGGTTTCATCCTATATGAATTTATAGAATATATTTCTTTTGTTTAATTGGTATGTTAAATTTCGATATATATGTTTTCTTCTTACATATGTTATAGTTTTAATAAAAAAACATTAGTTTATATAAGTTATATACATATAATTCTATTCATGTCTTTGTTTTACCGTAAAGAAAGGACATATGTTTGTGTATATATTTGTTCTGTATATAAGTGGTCTGCATATGTTATGAGTTGGTTTTATATATATGAAAATATAGATTCTTCTCATATGTTTAAGTATTGAGTTATGGTTGGTCGAATATGTATATAAATATAAATATACAAGACTAGTTTACATTTGTTTTTTTGTTGTTGTGAACTGTTCTCTGGATACTTGTTTTCTAATAAGTGTAGCATGTTTGTAACGTTGAAGGACAATGTTTACTTACCTATGTAATATATTGAATCTATGTATATAAGTAGATAGATAGATCGGCTGTATTTGTATATAAAGATTATATATACGAACTGATGTGGGTTTTATATTTTCATTGTTAATTTAGGCGTTAGTATGTATATTATATAGAGATGTATGGATCTATACATATTTGCTTTAATAATTGATGTATATACAATACGTTTTATTTTTACTATTGATAGTCTACATATAATTTATTTTCTGCAAGCGTCCCATTCTGTATTATATTATATAAGTATATTAGTTTACATTAAAAATATGTTGGTCTGCATATGGTATAAATTTGTTTGTACACATATAGTATATAAGTGTATTCATATTTCTTGCGCCCTATTATTTTAGGTCTGCATTTAATTTTTTTTTTTGTAGTCTGCATGTTTGATATGTCTAAAGATAAGTGTATATAAATTCATGCCTGCGTTGCCGTATATTTTGAAAGAATATATATGATATTAAATGAATATTGATTTTTATAATATATATATATATAAGGTTACTTTTATAAAGATTTAAAGTTTAGATGGTGTTAGACATTGGTTTGAAATATGGGTTAATATAATATACAAGTATTTATTTCAATCTTATGTATATATGATGATTAATTTTATTTATTTGTTTTAAACTAAATATTGATTTCATATATATTTAGTTCAATTTATATCAACTGATTCAATAGTTCTCTTCGATTTTCCATTATCATCCTTGTCCGTCGTGCCCATTTTCTGCATCAAATCTTGTCCATCCAGCGTTGGTTTGGATCTCATGCTCACTTCATTGTCCATCTCTCTAACCTCTAAAGGTGAGCAATCACTCACGATTAATGTTCTTATATTTATTAAATTTGATTTCAATTGAAATGACAATTGAAATATGCTGTTGTTAGTTATTTATATTTCTATATCTATGCCATCATCTGTATCTGTTCACCTGTGACACCTGACACCATTATCTGTTATTTATATTGATATATATATATGCCATCATCTGTATCTGTTCACCTGTGACATCTGACACCCTTATATGTTATTTATACTGATGATATATGTCTGTCACCGTTGTTATATTTTTATCATATCTGTTATCACTCTGCAAGTTCCCTGTTAATATAGAATTCATTACGGGTTGAAATGATATATATATACCCGTATATATTTAAATTACGAATTGAAATGATAAATATCTGTATCACTTGACCATAGGGTAGAAAATTATATACAGACACCGTTGGTCTATATATCAATAATTTGAAATGATTTCTATGGTTTTGAAAAGAAATATATGGTTTTAATAAATATTGATTTTAAAGATTTATTTAAGTTGATTTGAATCAATATAAAAATATGTTTTGAGTATTTATGTAAAATTTATATTTTCAAATATAAAGTTTATAATGTTCAAGTTGAAAGATAAATTTGAAATTGATTTGGAATTCTTGAGTATTTAATAATTATACTTAAATAAGTTTGATTTGAAATCTATTAAATTTGAAATTGTAAGATATGTGTTATAACTTGAACTTGATTAAAAAGTAGCTTAAATGATTATTTCAAACTTATATAAATATAAATGGGATATTTGTTTATAAAAATTTGTAAATTGAAGTTGTATTTAGATGTATTGAAATGATTAAAGCAATATCTCAGAAACTAAATGTAATGAAATTAAATTTAGAAATAAATGGAATTATAAAATTTAGTTTTGAAATCTTGAATATTTAAAGCTTTGAAATATATTGAAATTGAAACGGTTAAATTTGGGTTTCAAATCTGTATTTGAAATCGATATAATTTGAAATGATTTATTGAGGAATCGAGTTGAAATTGATGATTTGAGATTTGATTAAATTAAAATAATGGAATTTAAGTTGATTTGAATCGATTTGTGAAATTTGAGGAAACTATTTTATTTTATAAAGTAATTTTAAAACTATTGATATTTTACTTTATAAATTATTTTAATATAAACTATTTTAATATAAATCATTTTAATATAAATTATTTTATTTTAAACTATTTTAACTTATAACTATTTATATAAACTGTCTTATTTATAAACTATTTTATTATATATACTAATTTTAATATCTAAACCGTTTAAAAGAAAAGAGTTATGATTTTCAAAATGCTATAATTTCAAAGTGTTATGATTTCCAAAATGCTATGATTTCAAAGCTATGATTTCCAAAGTGTTTTGATTTTTAAAAGACTATGATTTCGAAAGCGTTATAACTTTGGAAAAGTACTATGATTTTGGAAATGGATTTATTTGAAGTGAAAGTGATATCGTATTAATATGGTTTTGAAATGGCAATGATCTGTCGGTTTTGAAATATAACTATTTTGAAAGTTTATTAAATTACCATCGGTGTAATAAATGCGTAGTTATTAAAGAGACCGGGATCAGATATGGACATACTCTCTGTCGATACCGAAAACCACTTTAATAACTAATATACGCGGAGTGTTGATCCAGAACGAAGTGGATGGTTTTGATGAACGCGTTGACTGAAGAAAGAGAACAATTTTGGATGACCCCTGACATGACTAAAACAGGAGCCCTGCCGGGCCATTGAGGTTCGCCACCTCTAGCGGACACACTTCTTCGTTACCATATCTATTACTTTTGTGATTCGATTTGGGTGCACCCCTCGATTATGGGAGTGTTGTTTCGCGGTGTTGGGGTAGTAGCTGCTATGCCCAACATCAGTCCGGATGATGCAACTACTAGTATCCTAGTTGGTATCGCCTTATGTACCTTGTCATACTGTTTATCCTATCGCGACCACTATGATTTGTTTTGTGTTATACCTATGGGGTACCCTCTGATAACCACTAGTTTACGGTGGAGCTTACGGTGCTGTATAGACTATGACATTATAAAAATGTGTTAAGGGGGATTATGGTAACGCCTTAACGCTATTTTGATACTTTATATTACTGATAGGCATTATCTACTTAGCGTACACTATTACATAGTAGATAGTTTAACGGATCCTTAGAGGATGCGTATCCCAAACATCCTTTGAGTTACTTGTATTTCAGTTGATATTTCACTTGAGTTGGATTTATTGATATAAGAATGTTAATCCCGACTCGAGTGTTTTGTGTTTACTTTACGCTTGGGTCAGACTGAGTGTACCACTATTCGAGACTCACCTTTGGAGTTGGAGCTTCGCTTGGAGATCCAGCTATCTATCCAGCTTTCAGATATTTAGTTGATTCCAATGATGTATTTTGATCTTGTATTTGACTATTGTATTTGAGACTTCTGTTGTATCTTGTTTAACTCTGTTATATATATATATATATATAGTAGCTTCATGAACTACTATTCTTTTGTTTCCGCTGCATTATTGTTATATTACTCTGTGTCTGTGATCAGTGATTACTTTATTTACTGTATATGCTGAGTTTTGCCAATTTAAATTAACAATCTATTGTTTTGAATTATTCAAGTCTGACATCTGTGGATTTATTGTCGACTTGAATGGTCCAAAATAGTGGGTCGTTACAAGATTCGTCTTCTTCGTTATATGAGGTTAGTACCACGGTCAACTCAAGTCAACCCAAGGTCAAAATCTCTAGCAAGAGTAGTTCAGTTAATAATAATTGTTATTATTGAACCAAAAGACTCTGTGTTCGGACGATGTTGGAATTTTGACCGTTACTAAATTCAATAAGTTGAAACTGATATAGTTTTGACGAAGAGAATTGGTGTAAGTAATTGTCACAACCGGGTAACACTTATTAAATTAAAATGATATTTTTTCGAAAATGAGTAAGCAATAAATTTGCCCATATTATCACACCACCTGCTAAGTGAAGTGTGAACGTTAACATTCGAATAGTTTGACGTTAATCGCTGACCGAATTTACACCCAAGAGTCACACAACCGAAACAATAAATTCTCTTTAGACCAAACGATTTAATTATTTTATAATTGTTATAAATTAATTAAATAAATCAATATTTATGAAGTATTGATTATGAAATTTGAATATGATCTGAAAAATAAAATTATTGCATATATTAATAAAAGTTATGAATATATTGATCGATATGAGATATCGATAACAAAATAGGTTAAATATGATTGTTCATATTTAATTTGGGTTAAATGGGATCACAACCCATGATATTTGGAGAGGATAGGCATTGGTTTGAGAGAGGTTGGAGGCGGCTACAACATAGGATTAGGGTTTGGAGATGTGTGCCTAAGGTCTAGTGAGAAACTTACATAGTTTGCTCTCTTATCCTACGCATATAAATATTAATCTCAAAACCCCAATCTCAGAAAAATTTCATATAATTATTTTACATTAATTTATTATGGCAGAAACTATTTTATTTATAATATATATATATATATATATATATTATGTATACATATATATATGTATATTCATTTACATATATTAATATCTTGTTTTGCCATATTATACAAGCACATATTTGGACAAATTACAGTACACACAAAATGAACTAATGTGTTCGTTGCAATGTAAATCTCAGCATCTATAGATGAGCACATTATACCCTTTATGGATTATCATGTTATACATGCACACACACACACACACATGCATGTATGTATTTGGTATATATATATATATGTAAATTAAGTCTAATCAATCAATTCAAATTAAAGAGAGAAATGAAATGTTCGTCTTTCCGTTTAATGCAATTAATGCTCTCAATTAATTACTTGTTTTAGGGAAAGAAACGAAAGGTTTCCTTCCCTATATATATTAACTCTTATTAATAAATGTTAGGTGTATTTGATACACTATACATTTAAAACTAAATTTATTTAAACTTTCCTTTAATAATTTAAATAAAATTAATGATTCTAATTAAATTAGGCTTCATGGGCTCAACTAAGATCCAATATGGTAAAAAAATTTGAAATTCACCTATTTCTTCCTCTACGGGCTGGCCTAGTTCCATCAGATAGTGCTCTGATATGCATTTATTTATTTGTAGGATACCAAACCAACGGTCCGTACTTTTGTGGTCTTGGGTTTTCGATTTAGTGAAAATCTATATCCACTGGGGTGCGGGTTATCATGGACTGCATCAAAACATTGTTTTCACAAAATAAGGTCATGTGTTAACCATAAAATATTCAGAAGAACGAAGGTATGAAAGAAGGGTCATAAGAGCATGAGGAAAGACAGAAAGCACCAAGATGTTCTGGATAATCATACCTTCCGACAAGGAACTTTCTGCGAAGTCCAAGGCTATCTTTCAAAGTCTATAGGCAAGATGATACTTCAAAAATCCACCTTTCGACTATGTCGAGAGGACTTTCAACAAAGGTAAAGGAGAAGAAGTTCAAACCAAACATTTCGAAGGAGCCGAAAGAATGCAATCATCAGAATTCATTAGCATTAAACCTTTTTAAGGAGTCAAAAGGTTCCATCTCTTAATGTACAAGAATTTCTTACCTATCGAAAAGAATAAAGGGGTCAAAGCAAGTGTGGGCTACTCTATAATGACCTTTTCGAAAGCATAGCAAGCCTTTCGAACCGGTTGGAGCACATCCAAAATACCTTTCGACAAGGTCGAAAGGTTTTCATGAATAAAGCAATACTCAAAAGTCAGCAAAGAATGGTAGAGAATCTTTCAAAAACATTGAAGGGAAGAAGCACAACACTCGACAATGAACATATGAAGAGCAACCTTACGACAAGGTCAAAAGGTTCACAGCAGTTAGAAGGAGAGTTACCTTCCGATAAGGTCGAAGGGAACACAACGGTAGGAACAAGGCAAGCTTTTCGACAACGTCGAAAGGTTCATGAAATCTTCAGAAAGGCAACCTTCCAACAGAGTCGGAAGGTTCATGAAGACATCAGAAAAGCAACCTTTCATCGAAGGTAAAAGGTTCATGAAGGCATCGAAAAGACAAACCTTCTAACAGCGTCAAAAGGTTCATTATGGCATATGAGAGGCAAATCTTTTGACAAAGAAGAAAGGTTTGTAGTTGCATATAAAAGGGAAACCTTCCGACCCAGTTGAGAGCATGGAGTCGAAAGGGAGGCCGCCTGCGTCTATAAATAGGACCCGAGGGGTCATGTTTTGGGGATTCGATTTCTATCATTCTGATCTTGTAACTTCTAAATCAAAGTAATGTTACCCTAATTGTGTATGATTTGGGAAATTTAATAAAATGAAGCTTTTTCTTGGACATAAAGGGAAGTACTTGGCTTTGTCAATTACCTTACAATTTACTTAAATCTTTGTTAGTTTAACTCATACTTTCAGATTCAATCCTATCGGAAGGTTGTTGTCGACCAGGTCGACAACACTCCTGTGCAAGTAATAACTGTAACCTTTCAAAGTCTTAAACCATACCATCTAAACCTTTTGATAAGGCTGACAATTTACTTAGATCAACATCCACCAACACCTTTCGAAACTATTGGCTCAATTGTTTAAATCTTTCGACAAGGTTGGAATCTACTCAATATAAGTGATTAAACCTTTCGTCAAGGTCGGAAGCCGCTACCTATTTACCGAGGAAGACTTAATCTAATCAAAAGAAGGCCTTTGTGAAGATTTCAAACAAGCTCAACAAAGCCGGAAGGTCACCTAGCCCAAGTTCTAATCCTTTCGACAATAAAGGAAGGTATGATGCAGGACATATCAACTAAATAGGTTAAATTGAAAGTCAATCATGAAAAGGAATCAGGTCCTTTGTTCTCCTAAGAAAAATCCATCCTTCTTATCATATCTTTAGGGTGTTGACAAGAAATATTGTTAACATTTTGGCGCTAGAAGGAGGGCTTGAACCTTCACCCTTGTGGTTAATCATTCACCATAGATTAATCGCTTAGAGTTCTTCATTCGAAAGAAGAAAATGGAAAGAGCAAAGAATAGCAAATGTGAAAAAGCTATAGTACATTCAACTTTAGAGGATAATATAATCCCAAACTTTAACTTAGAAAATACAGAGATTGGGCAGCCTTCAAACTTGATAAACAATGAGGTTAGAGTTCAGAATCTACAACAACAAATGATAGCAATGCAAGAATTGCTCGAAAGGATTCCATCTCAAGAATCATTAAGGATTATGGAAGGAGAAGATGAAGCACAACCTCTAAATGAAGATCAATACGAGAATCTAGAAAGTCAAGCTAAGAGAACCATTGAGCAATCAAATAGCTTAAACATAGAAAACAGTAAAGGTCATCATGACAACATTCACAACCAAGTCACAAAAGATGCAATAAAAAATATACTCAACAAATTAAGGAAACATGTTATCTTGCAAAAGGCTCCTTTCTCAGAAGAAACTATGGCAGCTAACATCCCTTCTCACATTCAAATTTCCCCACCGAAGTATGATGAAACTACTGATCCAAATGATCACCTTACAGCTTTTGAAAATTGGATGAACTTGTATATCGCTCCTAGGTCAGTTCGATGCAAACTTTTCCCGATTACTTTTCAAGGAGCAGCTATCAAATGGTGTAGGAATTATCAAAAGAAGACAATTTATTATGGGGAACAATTTTCTTATGACTTTGTGACACAATTTTATGTATTCAAGGATCAAACTATGAGCTTTAGTATGTTAGCTACAACCAAACAAAAACCGAGAGAACCACTAAACGAGTATTTAAAGAGGTTCAATACTGAAGCATTAAAAGCAGAAAATTCAACCGATAGAGACAAGTTAATAGTAATCCGATCAGGGCTAGTTGAACAAACCCCTTTTTGGGAAGACCTCTATATCAATGGATGCAAAGATCTACGATACTTCTATTCACGTGCAGATAAATTATCTGCCTAGATAAAATGGGGCATGACAGGAAAAGATCGCGACAAGGCATGAAAGAAGAAAGATCTAACTCTGATCACTCTAGACATAAATCAAAGGCGGTGAAAGGATTTAGAAGAAAATTCCAGAATATAACTATGTAACCTTAAATCAATCACTTTCTCACATATTCAAAACAGTAAGAATGATGAAAGCTTCTCAACTACACAAAGAAAACAAATACAACCAGAGCCTAAGAAAGGGGAAGTTTATTGCGATTATCACAGAGCAAATAGGCATAAGACCGATGATTGTTGCGAGTTGGCTGGAACGATTCAGAACATGATCATGTCAGAAACTTTAAAAGAGTTCATCAAAAAGACTTGAAAGACCCCTTGAGGAGATCAATATAGCAACTACAAAATATAGATTCCTATCATTTCATAAAGTCTCGTAGCTCTAGTTCAATAATGAATTCTTTCTCTCTATTTATATCTTTTCAACTCAATTTGTACTTTCATTCATGCTTAGATTTGTGTTATGCATTGACCGTGTACTAATTGAAATTCAAGTGCAATTATAGGTTAAAAAATCAGTCCAAAGCACCCAACGCACACTTAGAGCACAACAAACTTTCAGCTACTTGGAAAGACAGCTCAAATGCCTGATACAAAGTGATTACCAATATTGGAGCCAACGTAATACAAAGATCTGCTCTCGTGAAACTTTGGACTACTATCAGTCCTTCACCAATTTTGGAGGAAAAACTTATAAATAGACCATTCTATTGCAGAGCAATACTTACCAAGGTATGGTAATCTATCTGAAGAAGAAAGCAGTATACTCTGATTCCTTTTTTTGACAATTATTTTACTAATAGAAATTTCCCAAACATGTCTTCAAAGAAAAAGCTAATTTCAATCATCTAGCAACTTGGGAAATAAGTACTTATCTATTCCAAGGATTGACTTAAGCAACCTTTCCAGAGATACTATATAACATTAGTAAATGCACACAAAGGATTTCCAACCAAACAATCTTAATATTTTAAAGTTTTCTACAAACTATCGGCAATGAGAAGCTTATCCATACTTTTTCAAGAAAAAGTTTTAAAGAGCCATCAAAATCTTATTGACAAAAACTCAGATAGGAAATCCTATACTCGTCTAAAAAACTGTAGGTTCATGAATCATGACCTCCTAGTCTTTTATTTGAGTTTTGTATTTCTACTATGAGAAAAAACTATTTTAAGCCCTTACCAAAGGCACCTTCGGGAGGAAAGGACAAAATCCTCTCAAGCTCTTACCAAAGGCACCTTCGGGAGGAAAGGACAAAATCCTCTCAAGCCCTTACCAAAGGCACCTTTTAGGGGGAGGGATAAATCCTGTAACATCCATGTCACCTCTTAGGGGAGGGTCATGACAAGCACCCATCAGCAACCTTCTGGAGGAAGGATAGTTAAGTATGCACAATATCCCTTTAAGACATGGGAAGCCCAAAGAGAGGCTCGTCAAACTAAGGACTAAGATGTCCAAGCCCAGAGAGAGGTTCATCATAGAACGGACTGAGACATCTAAGCCTAGTGGGGGCTCCAAGTAAAAGAGTAAAGATAAAGGTGTCTGCAACTCAAAACCAAAAGTCAAAATCTAAGAGAATAAAGGGTTAAGGAAAGGGATCTATCCGTCATCTGAGATAAAGTTGGAATCCTAGACGAGGATACACACAGAGGCAAAAGATATGCTACTGAATTACAGAACTTACAATCTTAGCAAAATGATTCCTACATCAAAGAATTAAGAAACTTTCATATCACGAAAAAAGCATAAGACCAGAAAATGGAAGAAGGAATCCATAACATGGAAAAAAAATAAAGACTGATATGAAAACCAACGGAATGGAATAGATAACAAATTTTGAAGATAGAGTACTTCACTCCAAGAGCAGATTAAGAAAGCCACTCCTGAGTTCTTTGAGATAAAGTGACCGATTGGATAGAAGAGTCTATTATATCTGTACATACATATATACATATACTACTAACTTATAGGCACTTTAGGAGCAACACATTTATTAACTGGGAACTTTCCTGTGAATAACCTTATAATTAAGGTTAGATAAACTTAGCTATCTTTTATTTGAAATCTACTAAATATGCTATTATTAAACATATCTATGGCTTCGTACTTATATTAAATGCGGTTTTGCGTAGTTAATTCGTCAGATGAGATCTTGATGAGACTTAGGATAAAATTTTCGTGAATTTTGAGTTTCGCCATTTCTATTGATGCATATTTCATTTTGGATTTCTTGAATTTTGAATTCCCATATTGCTTTTTATGATGATTTATAGATTTCATATTCATGTTTTCCTTGTCGAATTTTCATGATAATTTTTAACTGAATTCCTGATTTCATGAATTTTAAATTTCCCTATTGGTCTCTTATGATGGTTTATGAATTCCAGATATTGAGTTTCTTCCTGTTGAATTTTCATGATGATTTCCCATCATTCGTTTGTTTATTGAGTTCCTAATTTCTTAATTCATTTATGGAGTTTCTATGATAATTTATGGATTTTCCATTGATTTTTTTGTGATGATTTGCTGATTTTGTATTCATGATTTCTTTAGTAAATCACTGTGGTGATTTCTTGCTGAATTATTGGTTTAATGAATTTCCCCACTGATTTCTTTGATGATTCATAAATTTTATGTGTTACAATTTCCCATTGAATTTTCATGGCGATTTCCTACCGATCACTTGTTTCATGAGTTCATGATTTCTTGGTTTCCTTTATTGATTTTCCATGATAATTTACGAATTTTCCATTGATCTTCCGATTTTGAATAAGAATGAACGGGTTTCAGATCACATTTTTGATTCTTGGATTTTAATTCCCTGATTTAATGGAATTTAAGCTTCCTTACTGATTTTTGTGATAATTGTTGAATTTCGTATTTCTAATTTTTCTATTGGAATTTTTGGATGATCTTTATTGGGGTTTTGGATTGATGAATTCTGAAATTACTTGATGATTTATGAATTTCTGATTTCCTTATTAGGTGTTCGATAATCCTTTATAAGATTTCTGATTTAATGAATTTCGAGATTTCCTTGTAAATCTTTGTGGTGAGTTGTGAGTTTTGCATTCTCAATGGATTTGGGATAATTACTTATTGGATTTTTGATACAGTGAATTTCGAATTTCCTTGCTGGTCTTCGTAATAGTTCACGAATTTGGTTCTCTATACTTCCATGGCAGAATTTGGATGGTTTTCTGCCTATTTTCTGATTTTTTGAGACAGAAGGAGGGCTTGAACCTCCGTTTGGATTTTGATAAGAGTTTATGATTTCCTATTCCCTACCGTTTTATTGGATATTTAGGTTCCTGATTTTAATAATCTTGTGTTTCCTTAATCATTTTATCATGATTCGTGAGTTTCATATTTCTACTGTCCTTATTGAGGTTTTTGATGATCGCTATTTGGATTTTTGATCGAATGAATTCTGAAATTTCCTTGAGGGTTTCCTTGATGATTTATGGATTTTTTATGCTTGATTTTCTCATTTGATTTTTGAATGATCTTTTGTCAATCAACCAATTTCATTGACTTTAAAATTTCTTTGTGGATTTTGATGACAATTTATGAATTTCACATCTCCGATTTCCTTATGGGACCTTTAATGGATTCCTAACTTTATAAATTCTATATCCTGCTATTGAATTTTATGGTGATTTATGAATTTTCCATTGAATTTAAAATTTGATTTCAATACGAGATCTTCATTACACCAAATGGAAACATTACTAAACTACTTTCTACTTTTTCACTAAATAAGAATTACCAATCAATGGTTTAAGGTTGAAAATGAAGGAAACTTAGAGGGGCAAGGAAAAGTCCCTGATAGCATGAAATTGATTTCCACAGGTTGAAAAGGTTTAACTCGAGAAAGAAATATCAAGGGTCTGTAATAGATTTTCTCCAAAGATTCATTTATTTGAACCGATATCTGCAAATCAAGTGATATTACTCCACATTCTTAAGGAAGTTTAATTATGGTCATTACAAACTAACTTATTTGGGAATATTACCCTAATGACATCTTGAATATTAGCTGCGTAAATTTGAGATTGCTCGTTAAGATTTCATAACAAAGTCACAACCTTAATAGAAGTTATAATCTATTTTGCAGGAAGCAAAGAAGGAAGCTTATTCGAGTTTTTTCCTAAAGAACAAAAGCTTCTTTCATGCGGGGGGGGGGGGGGGGGAGGGGGCTAAATATTAACTATAAAATATTCAGAAGAACGAAGGTATGAAAGAAGGGTCACAAGAGCATGAGGAAAGATCAGAAAGCACCAAGATGTTCTGGATAATCATACCTTCCGACAAGGAGCTTCTGGCGAAGTCCAAGGCTATCTTTCAAAGTCCATAGGCAGGATAATACTTCAAAAATCCACTTTTGATTAGGTCGAGAGGACTTTCAACAAAGGCAAAGGAGAACAAGTTCAAACCAAACCTTTCGAAGGAGTCGAAAGGATGCAATCATTAGAATTCATTAGCATTAAACCTTTCGAAGGAGTCGAAAGGTTCCATCTCTTAATGTGCAATAATTTCTTACCTTTCGAAAAGAATGAAGGGGTCAAAGGAAGTGCGTCCTACTCCATAATGACCTTTTAAAAAGCATAGCAAGCCTTTCGAACCGGTTGGAGCACATCCAGAATACCTTTCGACAAGGTCGAAAGGTTTTCATGAAGAAAGCAATACTCAAAAGTCAGCAAAGAATGGTAGACAATCTTTCGAAAACAATGAAGGGAAGCACAACACTCGACAACAAACACGTGAAGCGCAACCTTCCGACAAGGTCGAAAGGTTCACATCAATTAGAAGGAGAGTTACCTTCTGACAAGGTTGAAGGGAACACAACAGTAGGAACAAGGAAATCCTTTCGACAACATCGAAAGGTTCATGAAAGCTTCAGAAAGGCAACCTTCCGATAGAGTCGAAAGGTCCATGAAGACATCAAAAAAGCAACCTTCCGTCGAAGCCGAAAGGTTCATGAAGGCATCGAAAAAACAAACCTTCCGACAGCGTCGAAAGGTTCATTATGGCATATGAGAGGCAAAACTTTCAACAAAGAAGAAAGGTTTGTAGTTGCATATAAAAGGGAAACCTTCCGACCTAGTCGAGAGCATGGAGTCGAAAGGGAGGCCGCCTGCGTCTATAAATAGGACCCGAGGGGTCATGTTTTGGGGATCTGTTCTATCATTCTGATCTTGTAACTTCCAAATCAAAGTATTGTTACCCTAATTGAGTATGATTTGGTAAATTTAATAAAATGAAGCTTTTTCTTGGACAGAAAGGGAAGTACTTGGCTTTGTTAATTACCTTATTGTTTACTTAAGTCTTTGTTAGTTTAACTCATATTTTCAGGTTCAATCCCATCGGAAGGTTGTTGTCAACCAGGTCGACAACACTCCTGTGCAAGTAATAACTGTAACCTTTCGAAGTCTTAAACCCTACCATCTAAACCTTTTGATAAGGCTGACAATTTACTTAGATCAACATCCACTGACACCTTCCGAAACTATTAGCTCACTTGTTTAAATCTTTCGACAAGGTTGGAATCTACTCAATATAATTGATTAAACCTTTCGTCAAGGTCGGAAGCCGCTACCTGTTTACCAAGGAAGACTTAATCTAATCAAAAGAAGGCCTTTGTAAAGACTTCAAACAAGCTCAACAAAGTCGGAAGGTCACCTAGCCCAAGTTCTAATCCTTTCGACGATAACGGAAGGTCTGATGCATGACATATCAACTAAATAGGTTAAATTGAAAGTCAATCATGAAAAGGAATCATGTCCTTTGTTCTCCTAAGAAGAAATCCATCCTTCTTATCATATCTTTGGGGTGTTGACAAGAAATCTTGTTAACATCATGTGATTCTTAACATTTGGAATCACCCTTAGCTCAATTATAAATTAATGCATTTATATTTATTTCGCTTTTATTGCGGCGCTATTTAAGACGATGTACTTAGCCTTTAGGTTGAACCGGCATCCACATCTTATTTGGAATATTTCCCCCTTAAAGATCCTTTACTAAGATTGAATATGAAAATAGCATAGACATACTATATTCAATATCACTTATGAAGTTCAAGTTAGAATACTACTTCATTAGGAGTTCATTGTTTCCATAAACAATTCTCTGGTATTTCATTAACACTTGAGATTACTCTTAACTACCATTTAACGATCTTAGTTCCGATTTGATATTTGCTTAATGTACCAAGTACATAAGCGAAATTCGACATAGTAGACAACATAACATATATGATATTTCCAATTGCCGATGCATAAGAAATTTACCTCGTAAGATCCACATTAAACATTTTAATATGATGTCTATGAATATTGTTTTGTTCAATCCCAACATCATTTTTATACTGATTATAAAAGATGTAATTTTTAAATTCTTATATCGAGAAACAACCAATATGAAACTGATTTAGCATGGTACCTAATTAATAATCAGTTGCATGTCGTTTACTTATAGTTTTAGAAATATTTTAGTACCTTTTATATTTTTTCTTACAAATGCGCGCTTCCTCTGCAATTTGATCGAAAATTAGACTATTTGATTTCTCTATCAAAATATTTGCTCAACTCTAATGCTTGTTGAATAATATTGTCATATCATTGCTTGAATCTTATCATACATTTACAAATGCAGTTATCACTCCTACTCACGTTGTGACATCTTGGTTATCATGTGCAAATAATCTTTTCCAAATCATTAATTAGAATTTATGTTTCAACAAAGATGTACTAGAATTTAAAGTCGTATTAGGCGATAATTAGCAAGTAAAATTTGAATTTACTTAAACATGTTGGCTAACTAATCTGTTACACTAATTTGAACAACTGCAATTTACGAGGCTATTCTCATCAATGTTGTTCACTGTATTCTTACTGCATCGACATTCCTTTTGAGGATAAGTCTATGGTCGATGGATCGTATCCCTTCGAGCACAACTATCAAAATCGTATTTCCCTGATGTACTTGGAATTTATTTTGGATTTAAGCATCATATCATTTGGTATAGTCTCACCTCTTTATGGCTTATTGATAACCTAGTAAATTAATATTACTAACAATTCTTTTTCTTGACATTTATAAGAAACTTGTAGCTTCTCTTTAATGTGCAAGAGTTTTTATTTGACATTCTAATGAGTTACACCTATTTTAGGCTGGGTTAATTTCATTTCATCTTATATAACCGGTTTATACATTAGGGATTTTGATCGTATCCAATACTTACATAAAACTGACTTAATCTAAAGTTCACAAAATTTATGTTCATAACATATATTAGTCAACAGTCATTGGTTGGTCCCAATTCTTTTGGAGTGATCCACACACGATTCCTCACGAGCAAATTACATGTGCAGCCCCTCGACTTGCACAGCCTATCAACTCCATGATGCAAGACATTTTGGAGTTCCTTATCAACCCATGTCTTATATGATCTTGTGAACCGTGCTTTAGAGAAAGTTAAATTTAATATACATACTTTCACTTAAGTACATATCCCAACAGAAAGAAGTTAACTCAACTTTTCTCATCATCAACTATTATTTGTCCAACAAAGTTTGATTACTCCTTATTGATACATCATTATGTATCATAAAGGGGAGTGACCTTTGAGATTGGATTTTATTCGTTTAGGTGCTTTTGGAACTCTTTTCCAATATACTTACCTAATCGATCAAATCGAATTATTTTTATCTCCTTTACATGTAATGCTTTCTTCTTTCGTTTTATATACTATGAACTTATCATCAATATTCCACTTGTGTATCAAATACACATGTTCTTGTTCATGATAATTCACCTGCAAGTTTAACAAAGTGAGTGGATCCATTGTAAAATCATTAGACCTTATACTACATGTATTTATATATATATATATATCAATCTAAATAGTTCATTGACTCCTTCACTAGTCCTACTGAATGCATGTTTTGCCCTTAATCGTTGGTGATAAAACTCACTAGCCTTATATGATTCATAATCATATGATTAAAGAATCATTTCTCTAGTATACGGCTTAGCCTATTATTCTAAAACAATTATTAAAAAAGTTTAGATACACTTCTGACCTTTCTATAGCTTATACGTCTTCATGGTTGTGAAAACAAATACCATTATTACAATAGATTCATTCTATAACAGATATTCATAATACTTATATTGAAAAGCTATATCTATTTTCTACCAATACTTAAAATTGTTATTATTTTACAAATGATATTGGCTGTATATACGAAAGGAATTTTTTTTCTTAACTTGATTCATTTATTAATTAGTGTCATATGGTATGCTCCCGTTATTTCCTCTATTACTATAACGGTGCATGAAGTATAGAGCTACATTCAACCACTTATCATGTGTTTTTTATTTCATCCACTGTAACTAGTTTACAATCGAAAGTTTTGGATCAAATATCTTAAACTCAAAGGAATAACTCTTAAAGAAAACAATTTTCTATTATAAAATTACATTTGGAATATAAATCTCATTTATCATTCCTTATTAAGTATCTACTTAGTATTTTATACACTCGTCATTTTCGATGTCTCTTCATGAAGTAGAGGTGACCGTTTACTCTTTCATCCCAAATGTGCCTATGTTACATTAACTCTAGGTCATTCGCTTTCATTTCCAAATGGTCGAACCATTCAAAAGGGAACTCTTACCAAAAGATCGCATCGAATTCTTTACAGAAGTGCATTTGGACATACTTGATGTTTTGAAGGTATCACATGGGTTGCACTAAATTAATCCGATCATGACTGACTTCTCAGCGATCGAGTTCCTAGGTTGATGTTTTAGTTCTCGGTCTAGTGTCATTTTCAACATAAAAAGATTCTCATCATATTTAATCATATTGAATGCATGATCTTGCTTTATGGTTTACTTGCTCATTTCGAATGAACCAGTTTCATCAAGATTTCATATATTACGAACGCGGCCGTTTACCATACAACTTTTGTATGTGATCTAAAATGAATTGAATATTCATATTCTTATATTGCTTTAGAATTAAAAATTCATAAGACAATATACAGTCTCGGGCAAATAAACATTTAAGTGTCCAATGTACGGATATATTTGGTAGCTACATAATTAGGCACTTGCATGGGTCTTGGAGCGACAGCATGCCAAAAGATTTATTAGTAAGCATATTTTATATTAATTAGTTAGTCCTAATTAGTTCATTAACATTTCAATTGATAAAAAAATTTGTCAATAAAATCAGTCACGCAAATTTATTGAAGTAGATAAGTTTAATTTTGTATAACATGTGTTCTTACAATATTAGAAAGGTTAATTGTAATAATTTCACTTTCTAATAGGGCTTTCACTAGATTTTTATATTCCTTAAACCCAAAGAGAAATATAAAAACCTTTCGATTTATCTAGTGAGTATTAGAACTTGCTTACCTTGAGATTTTGACCTTGAGTTTGGTCAATAAATCGTAATCCCACAAGCAATGGATAACTCTTTACAGGTTATATCATACACATATCCTAATAGTGATCTTTGTCCTATTCTAGACCTTGACCTTGAGTTTGCTCAACAACTCAAGAGAGATTATTCACGCTTATCTATCATTTCTCAACGGCCTAAGCATAATGCACATACCTTGAATTTGCACAACAGATACACGTACGTATCTTACCTCGTATAAGCAATATATTAATAGTAATACATGTAACAACCCGAAAATTAAGCTATAGTAATTAATTAACGAATTAATTAAATAATAAAATAACTTTATGAAATTATCAGAATTGGACAATGGGAGTTGCACCACTGTGTTTGTGGTAATTTTTTGGTTAATTTCCATATATAGATTGTCAAAATCGGAGCTAGAACGAAGAAGTTACAGAATAAACAAGAAACGAGAAAACAAAAGAATATATATATATATATGGGCAAGGTCGACCCTCACCATGGCTAGGTCGACCCTAGCAATTGGTAGGTCAACACCCAGGTCGACCCGCATGCATTCTTTTGCTATCTTCGTCCAGTTCGATTTCAACACGTCATTTTGCTATTTTTACTCCATCTCGTGCGTTCGTGCTTCCATCCGACGGTTCCCATCGAGCCTATGACGTGGTTGCACCAGATTTAATCTCCAAATCTAACGGTACTTTGAGATCCACAAGTGACACTATAAATAAGACCCTAGGCCTAGCAATTTTTCTCATTCAGATTTTCTCCATCTGGGTTCATTGCCTGAGGCTGGACCCTAAAAGGAATATTTTTCCGAGGAGACGATTTTTTAATTAAATTTTTTTATGCCCTCAAGTGGATCCGGGAAGGCGAAAGGAAAGAGCTAAGGACCACAGGTGAGTGTTTAAGTAATTATTTTATATATTTTAAGTAATTTAAAATAATAGGGTTTCCAATAGTTGTAGTTTTTCTATAATTTTGGGATAAACTTTATGCAAGTTTATTTACAATTTATTTTTGAAGTAAATTTTATACTTGTTTTCCAGTCTATTTTCTTTTAGCTATTCTATTTCAGTTATTTGCAATTATTCACTTTTAATTATAGATTTCCCAATTATTTACGGTTATTTACGGTATTTATAGTTATTTACTGTTATTTACGTTTTATTTACATCTATTATACTTTGGGATTTATTCTGTAAATGCCTATTTCTTTTTAATCCCCTTTTTACGTGAATGGAATAAATAGAAGAAAATAATTCGTTAATATGGACTAAAATATAAGAACACTGAATTTACAGAAAATGAGATGTAAAATAAGGAGAACTATAATAAATTGGACTTAGACTGAAATAGGCAAATTTAAGACATTTGCAAGCATAGTTATAACATGTAATTATAACTAAAAAGAGAAAATAGAAGAAATAGCAGAAGTAGCTTATTTTTAAACTTAGGCTTTGAGTTAAGTAAATAAGCAAAGTTATAACACACAGGTTATAATTAGAGACAAAACATAAAAGGCTTATTTTAAAGACTTATACTAAGTTAATAAACAAAGATAGAAGTAGGACCCATACCGGCAGCATTTCCCTTGGGACACGCTTATGCCGTTTAGGGTAGATAAGTGCTCAATAATTAGAAGTTCAAATCAGGGGATTTGGACAAGGGGTGCAACTGGATTTTTTTGTTAGGACCCGTATCGGAAGCATTCCCCTTCAGTCAGGAACTGGTGGTCTCACAACACACGGAGGTGAGGCTGGGCACGTTTATGCCGTTTAGGGTAAATAAGAGGTCCAAAGAGGGAGCAACAGGCAGCGCGAGCCTAACGGTGGTCGAGCGCGCGGCCTCGGTGCAGGGACATAAGTCGTTATTGAGTTCCCAGCGCTAAACATGTGTCTTTTGCTGTGGGACCCACAAGATGGGACTAGCCCGCAGTAGGCACAATAGAGATAGAAGGCCGATTAAAGGGTAGAATTAGGACTTCAGCCTAATTAAACTAGGATTGGGATTTCAGCCTAATCAAAGAAGTTTTAGAAAAGTGCAAACAATCCAATCGAACTATCTAAGCAAAGCAAACAGTTAAACCGTATTTTATTCCAGATTTATCTTTTCTTTTATTTCCTTTTATACTAGAACTGTTGCAAAGTTTGTTATCTTTACCTTGCTTAAGAATACTAGCAATTACTTTCATTCACCAAACTTTTAGTCTGACCCACTCCTCTATTTCCCCTTTTCCCCCATAGGCCAGCAGAGGCAAGGACTGTAGATTTCGGATTTTCTTAGAGATTCAGCTGCGGAGTTTTTCTTCATGTATTCTTCTTCTTCTTTTCAGTTTTATTTTCATGTACTGGCACTTGTTGAGAGGGATGGTTTTATGTATGTACTCTAATATTGTGACTGAGATGATGTTTTCCATAAGACATGTATTTGGTATTTTGAGACTTATTTTGGTTATGACTTATTTTATGAAGTTTTATTTTTAATAAGATATTATTTTTAAATGTTTTCGCTGTTTTATTTATTTTGTCTTGTGAATCTTAGTCTCTTTAAGTTTTTAGCTATACCTAAAATGCATCATATTCTTTAGTGTGCCCTTTTTGGGTATACTAAGGGGTGTGAGGTGTTTCACTTGGTATCTGAGCCTAAGGTACAGGATTCCTAAAAATTTGTTTTAAAAAGTAAAGTATTTTTCAAAAATAACTTGTTTTAAAAGTATTTTTCAAAAAGAAACTCTTAGAAAAAGTTTTCAAGTATAAAAGAGAGTTTTTATAAAAATCCCCTCAAAGTCCAGTTTAATCTTCCTTCGATTCTTTCGAGCCTAAGTTCTCTTTTTCTTTGCATAGAATGACGGATGCCCCTAATCTTCCTGAAGGTGTCCAAGTAACAGGCTAGTTTCGTACCTTAAAGCTACGACTCCAGAGGTGCAAGGGCAAGTGCCCAATCCAGCACTAGTGGTTGGAAATCCCAACAATCCACCCGCAGCAGCCTCTAAGTTATGTAAGGAATTCGCCAATTAAGGAGGCAAGAATTTTCTGGTACAGAGGATTTTGTGGAGGTGAGAGCTTTGTTAAGGAGTACAAATAGGATATTTGGGCTATTGGGACTGGAGGATCAGCAGAGAGTTCAGCTTGCATCTTGGCAGCTGAAAGAAGAGGCTTCTTATTGGTGGGAGGTTGTTGAGTTGGAAGGAAGAGACGTTGGATGGTTTGGATTTCGGGAGAGGTTTGAGAGGAAGTTTTTGTCACAAGCAGAAGAGAGTATGTAGTTGGAAAGGTTTATTAGCTTGAAGCAAGGAAGTCTTTCAATAAAGGAGTATGTCAACCAATTTAATGAGTTGTCGTGGTTTGGGATGGAGTTAGTGAATACACCGCACAACAAGGCCATGAAGTTCGTGAAGGGATTGAATCAGCCCCTTCAAGGGTTGTTATTGACTCACGTACCGATGGGAGCTACCAATGAGTCACTGGTGGAGATGGCGCTTATGTCTGATGCAGCTAAGGAAGGAGAGTCTAAGGAGGTCCCTAAAACGGAAGGTTCTAAAAAGAAATGGTGGAAGAACAATAAAGATAAGAAGAAAGGAGAAGGCCCTCAGAAGCAGATTAGGAAAGGAGGGAAGTGCAATAGTTGTGGGATGGTTTGTCATTACGCAAAAGACTGTAAGAAGGCAGGGATGAAGGGAAAGTGTTATAATTGTGGACATCCCGGTCACATTAGTAGATTTTTTCCTCAGAAGATGGGGCAGGGAGCGGGTGCACCGACAGCACTGATTCTTGCATTGGATGTGGCACCTTCCAGCAGCGGACCAGACAGAGGTAAGAAAGTCACCGTGGAAGGTTTGATTTCTATTTTTGATATTCCCATTCGGACCCTTTTCGATTCTGGAGCATCACACTCTTTCATCTCTAGTTCTTTGGTTAATTGTTTGCACTTAGATATCTCCTTAGTAGTGGACCCCATAGGTTTTTCAAACCCCATAGGAGGATCAACACATTTATCTATGATTTGTAGGGGTTTGAAATTTTTTATCCTAGGCGTAGAGTTTGATTGTGACGCCTATGTATTGGGATTTTCGGGGTTGGGATGATTTTGGGGATGGATTGGCTATCCACATATAGAGCGATATTGGACTACGAAAGGAGAGTCGTTAGACTAGAGATGTGCAGTGGTAGGACTCTCGAGGTTTCTTTTGATCCACAGGGGTCAGTCATGTTGAGCTTCCTTTATTCCCTTGATTCGTCATCAGCAGAGTTAGATTCAGTTCCGGTCGTTAGAGATTTCCCGGACGTCCTTGAGGAGGTTAGTGGACTACCCCCTAAGAGAGAGATCGACTTCAAAATTTATTTGAATGACAATGCTAAGCCAGTGGCATTGCCCGTGAGACACATGGCACCTAGGGAGAGGAAGAAGTTAAGCAAGCAGATTCGTGAGCTATTGGAGAAAGGCTTCATCAGAAGGACATATCTGAGTGTGGAGCGCCAGTCCTCTTCGCTACTGAGGCGGATGGTTCCCTTCGACTTCGCATAGACTATAGAGAGTTGAATAAACTCACGAAGAAGAACCGTTATCCACTTCCTAGGATAGATAGTATTTCGACCAGTTAGTTGGCTCTTCGGTGTTTTTTCAGCTTGATTTAGCCACTGGATTTCATCAGCTTAGGGTCGCCAACGATAGCATTGATAAGACGGCATTAGGACACCCGACGGATTCTTTGAGTGGTTGGTTATGCCTTTTTGGGTTAACCAATGCCCCGGCCTATTTTGTGGATTTGATGAGTCGTATTTTTAGAGGTGTCCTAAATAAGTTCATAGTAGTGTTTGTGGACGACATTTTGGTGTTTTCCAAGAGTATGGAGGAGCATGATGTTCATCTGAAGGAGGTTCTTCGTACACTTTGTGTTCATCAGTTGAGGGAAAAGTTCTCGAGTGTCACTTTTGGTGAGGGGAGGTACGTTTCTTAGGGCACGTAGTCTCAAGGGAGGGTTTAGCTGTTGATCTTGCTATAGTAATTGCAGTGCAAGATTGGAAGGTCCCCAAGAACGTTACCGAATTTAGAAGCTTCCTAGGTTTGGCTAGCTATTGTAGGAAGTTCATCAGGGATTTTGCTAATATTTCAGCACCGCTTACTCGCCTGACTAAGAAGAATAAAGCATTCATGTGGGATGTGGATTGTGAAGATTCCTTCATGATGCTAAAGAGAGCCCTTACTAGTGCACCAGTGTTAGTTTTACCCGATGGAGCTAAGCCTTTTACAGTATACACAGATGCATTTGGGACGGGTCTAGGAGCAGTGTTGGTGCAAGAAGGGAGGGTGGTATGTTATGGGAGTAGACAGTTGAAGATGCATGAGAAGAACTACCCTACCCATGATTTGGAGTTAGCTGCTATAGTTTTCGCACTCAAGTCTTGGAGGCATTACTCGCTAGGAGAGAGGTTCGAGCTTTTCACTGACCATAAGTCATTGGAGTACCTATTCTCACAAAAGGATTTGAACTTGAGGCAGCAGCATCGTATGACTTTGAGATAGCTTATACCCCTAGCAAGGGAAATGTGGTTGCAGATGCATTGAGTAGGAAGAAAGCAACCCTTAGACCTATGTTCGTGGAGTGGAAGAGGCTAGAGTTTATTTCCACCTTTGATTTTAAGCCCTCTACGGACATTACCCCGGGATTGTTGGCAACACTTGAGGTTAAGCCTACCCTCATAGATCAGATTGGCTCGAGGAAGTGAGAGGATTCAGAGCTTATGGATATTTTAGAGAGGATTAGCAGAGGAGAGGTCTCTAGACATCTCCAACGCTATTCCATAGATAGCAAAGGGTGGCTAAGGAGAGATAGAAGACTTTGTGTCCCCCGCACTAGTGATTTGTTGAGAACAGTTCTAGAGGAAGCACACCAATCTCAAATGACTATTCATCCGGGTGGTGATAAGATGTATAGGGACATGAAGAGAATGTTTTATTGGAGTGGCATGAAAAAGGATGTGGTAGAGTTTGTAGCTAAGTGTCTTGTGTGCCAAAGAGTTAAGGTAGAGCAATAGAAGCGTGGTGGATTACTTCAACCATTGGATGTACCCGAATGGAAGTGGGATAGTGTTTTGATGGACTTCATAGATGGTTTACCCCGGTCTAGGAAGGGGAATACTAGCATTTGGGTGATTGTAGATCGATTGACTAAGAGCACCCACTTCATTTCGGTCAAGAGTAAGAGGACGACATCTTATTTGGCATCCTTATATGTTCATGAGATAGTCCGACTCCATGGGGTTCCCTCTAGCATAGTGAGCGATAGAGACCATATTTTTACTAGCGAGTTTTGGAGAAGCTTGCAAGAGGCTTTAGGGACGCAGCTTAGATTGAGTATGGCCTATCACCCTCAGACGGATGTCCAAACGGAGAGAGTTAATAGAGTGCATGAGGATTTGTTAAGGATGTGCATTCTTGATTTTGGAGGAACTTGGAAGGAGCATCTTCCTCTGGTGGAGTTCGCATATAATAACAGTTTTCAAGCTAGCATTGGGATGGCACTTTTCGAAGCTCTTTATGGGAGACCTTGCAAGTCACCTTCATGTTGGGTGGTGTCTACGGAGAGATTGCTACTTGGTCATGACATGGTTAGGGAGACTTCAAAGAAGGTTGATTTGATTAGAAGGAGGATGAAAACAGCCCAAGATAGACAGAAACCTTATGCAGACAAGCGGAGAAGAGACATTGAGTTTGAGGCAGGAGACTTAGTTTTCATTAAAGTATCCCCGCTAAGGAAGGTGGTTAGATTTGGATCGAGTGGGAAACGAGCTCCCAGATTCTTAGGACCGTTCCCCATTATAGAGAGAGTAGGGAAGATGGCGTATCGATTAAAGCTACCGGAGAGGCTCGTGGGAGTACACGATGTTTTTCATGTTTCGCACTTGAGAAAGTGCTTACATGAATCAGCGGAGATTGTGGAGCCTAGTCAACTGGAAGAGGTTAAAGTGGAGAGAGAAGCATTGGTTCGTCGTATTCCTACCAAGATCATTGGACGTGACATCAAGAAGCTTAGGAATAAAGAAGTCCTGTTAGTGAAGTTGCAGTGGGGAGATGATGTTGAAGACGCTACGTGGGAAGTTGAAGAGAAGATTCGTACCTCCTATCCGCATCTCTTTGATAGTAAGTTTAGAATTTCCTATTTCCATCTTTATTTTTGAATAGGTTCTTTTCTTTATTATCCTTTGGGTGGGTAGAACTTAGGATTTAACCTATGGATGGTAGGATTTGATGTAAACATGTTATTAGAACATGTTATGTATGATGGATACTAGTGGTTGCTAGTGGATGCTAATGGACGCATATACTTACACTGGGCACTATTATCTCTTAGGGATCGGCCTAACTAGGACACTAGGGCATATGCATATGGATGTGTGCACATTTGCATTTTTATTTTTATTTTATTCCATGTTTGCTATAAATGGATGATTATCACATGATTGTTGCATTTGGATGTTGATTGTGGCATGCATATAGAACTATCAGTTATCATTAGGGAATTTGCATTCATTTGAATACATGACACGGATATGATTGCATAAAAGGAGGTCAACTGAATCGGTAGACCGCCTAATCTTTTGCATTAGTTAGGGACATTGACACTACACTAATTGCATATGTATCATAAATCGCATTAGAAAAACTTAAGGACAATGGATGTAATGGATGATGGTTGAGTAGTTGGTTCTAGAACTTGGATGAAAACATTTATTTCATTCTTCTATCCTTAGAGATTTTGGGGACGAAATCCCTTAAGGAGGGGAGAATGTAACAACCCGAAATTTAATCTATAGTAATTAATTAATGAAATAATTAAATAATAAAATAACTTTGTGAAATAATCAGAATTGGACAACGGAAGTTGCACTATTGTGTCCATAGTAATTTTCTGGTAAATTTAAATATATAGATTGTCAAAATCGGAGCTAGAACGAAGAAGTTACGGAATAAACAAGAAATGGGAAAACAAAAGAATATATATATGTATGTATGTATGCAAGGTCGATCCTAGGGTCCACCCCCACCATGGCTAGGTCGACCTATAGGTCGACCCTAACAAGTTGTAACACCCCACACCCCTTAGTATACCCAAAAGGACACACTAAAAGATGTGGTGCGTTGTAGGTATAACTAAAACTAGCAGAGACTAAGATTCACAAGACAAAATAGATAAAAACAGCAAAAACAATTAAAATAATAATTTTCTAAAAGTCAAACTTCATAATATAGAATTATAAAACCAAATACATCATATGTCTCAAAATACCAATATATGTCTCATGAAATCAAAACCTCAGTCTCATAAATATCAGAGTACAAACTATCCCTCATAAAGTGCTAGTACATGGAATAAGCTAAAAAAATGAAAATAAAGAAGAGAAATACATAAGAAATCTCTGCCAAAGAAGTCTCCAAGTGTCTGCAATCTATTGTCCTTGCTCTTTCTAGCCTATGGGGGGAAAAGGGGAAAATAGAGGAGTGGGTCAGACTAAAAGTCTGGTGAATGATAGTAATTACTAGAATCTTTAAGCAAAGTAAAAGTAATAGACTTTACAACAGTTCTAGTATATAAAAGGAAACAAAGGAAATAGAGAGAAGGAATAAGCTGGAAATAAATACGAATTAACTAGATCAACATAATTGATTAACTTTGATTGTTTGCACTTGTCTTTGATCGCTGCTTTGATTAGGTTGAATTCCTAATCCTATAATTAGGCTGAAATCCTAATTCTACCCTTTGATCGGCCTGCTACTCCATAGACCTACTGCGGACTGGACGCTATATAGCTCCCTACACAGAAGGCAATGGTGTCTACGAAAGACACATATACTAAGCACTTGGAACTCATAACGATTTATGAGCCATCATTGGAAGTCGCACGCGTGACCACCACTAAGCTCACATTACATATTGTTCCACATATTGGGTCTTCTTATTACCTCAAGCTCCAGCATAAGCGTGCCCCTCGTCTCACTTTAGGGTTATGTGAGACACCTCGTCTCACTTCAGGGTTATGTGAGACACCATGTCCATAGAAATAATAGGGGAAATGCTGTTGGTATTGGCCCATCATCCAAACAATATCTAGTTGCGCCCCTTGCCCAAATCCACATGATTTGAACTTCTATTTATTGACCATTTACTACCGTTATTAATAGAAGCATGCCCCTCGTCTCACTTTAGGATTATGTGAGATACCTCGTCTTACTTCAAGGTTATGTGAGACACCTCGTTTCACTTCAGGGTTATGTGAAACACCGTGTCCATAGAAATAATAAGGGAATGTTATTTGGTACAGGTCCTACTTTAATTCTTTGCTTATTAACATAGATAAATTATTTAAATAAGCCTTTACTTTTGTTCTTACTATTTGTGCTTATTAATTTATCCTAAGTCTTAAAATAAGCCTCAATCTGTTCTATTTCTTATTATAACCTATGTTATAATCATGCTTATTACTTAACCCAAGGTCTAAGTGTAAAAATAAGCTTATTTCATCTTATACTCTTTTTAGTTATAATTCTAAGTTATAACTAAGCCAATTATCTTTAACTAGTCCAATTCTAACACCAATATCATAATTCGGCTCAATTTCAGTCTTAATTCCATTTTTTATTACAATCTTTACAATTTACATCTTATCTTCCGATATTTCAGTATTCTTACAATTTTAATCCATATTCGCATTTAATCTATTCTAATCCATACGCGAAGAAGAAGGAGAAATAAAAGAGAATTGAAAATAGAAGAAAATCCAAAGCGTAGGAGAAAGATGTAAATAACGCATAAATAACAGTAAATAAAAAAATACTGTAAATAAACTGTAAATAAATGGAAAAGCTATAATTAACAGAAATAAACTAAAATTAACTGAAAAGAATAACTAAAAGAAATAGACTGAAAATAATTCTAAAAACTGTAAATAAACTACTAAAAGGGTTATTCCAAAAATCGTAGTAAAACTACAACTATTGGAAACCCTATTATTTTAAATTACTTAAAGAAATCTAAAATAATTACAATCACTCACCTGTGGTCCTAAGCTCTTCCCTTTAGGTCTTCTCGGATCCACGTGGGGTTGTTAAATATTTTAACTTAAAATGATTTTCTCCTTGGAAAATTATTCCACTTAGGGCCCTTCCTGAAAAGGTGAACCCAATTGGAGAAAATCTTAGAATGAGAAAAAGTGTTAGGCCTAGAGTCTTATTTATAAGGGTAGATGTGGATCTCAAACCGTTAGGTTTGGGAATTAAATAGGATGCAACCACGTCATAGACTGAATAGGAGCCGTCGAATGCAAGAACGGAAGGACCAGATGAGCTAAAAGAATGTAAACGACGTGTTAAAATCGCCTGTACTCGAAGAATTTAATTCTTCACTCAATAATGTAGGTGGGTCGACCTACAGGTCGACCACCCCTCCCCTAGGTCGACCAGCCGGTCGACCTAGGTGATGGTTAGGTCGACCTGGTGGTCGACCTAGCCCATTTATTATTAATTTTTTCTTCTTATTCTCGTTTAATTCATATCTTATTCATATTAGCTCGGATTCTAACGTTCTATATATGGAAATCGACCAGAAAATTACCACGGACACAATGGTGCAACTCCCGTGGCTTAATTATGATAATTTCACAAAGTTATTTTATCATTTGATTAATTCGTTAATTAATTATTATAGCTTAACTTTTGGGTTGTTACGCAAGTGGTAGGTCGACACCCAGGTCGACCCGCGTGCATTCTTTTGCTGGCTTCATCCAGTTCGATTTCAACACGTCATTTTGCTATTTTTACTCCATCTTCTACGTCCGTGCTTCCATCAGACGGTTCCCATTGAGCCTATGACATGGTTGCACCAGATTTAATCTCCAACTCCAATGGTCTGAGATCCACAAGTGACACTATAAATAAGACCCTAGGCCTAGCTATTTTTCTCATTCAGATTTTCTCCATCTAGGTTCATTGCCTGAGGCTGGACCCTAAAAGGAATATTTTTCCGAGGAGAAGATTTTTTAATTAAAATATTTTATACCCTCAAGTGGATCCGGGAAGGCAAAAGGAAAGAGCTAAGGACCACAAGTGAGTGTTTAAGTAATTATTTTAGATTTTTAAGTAATTTAAAATAATAGGGTTTCCAGTTTTTCTACAATTCTAGGATAACCTTTATGCAAGTTTATTTACAATTTATTTTTTAAGTATATTTTAGACTTGTTTTCCAGTCTATTTTCTTTTAGCTATCCTATTTCAGTTATTTGCAATTATTCACTGTTAATTATAGCTTTCCCAATTATTTACAGTTATTTACAATATTTACAGTTATTTACGTTTTATTTACATCTATTATACGTTGGGATTTATTCTATAAATGTCAGTTTCTTTTTAATTCCCTTTTTATGTGAATGGAACAAATAGAATAAAATAATTCATTAATGTGGACTAAAATATAAGAACACTAAATTTACAGAAAATGGGATGTAAATAAGGAGAACTGTAATAAATTAGACTTAGACTGAAATAGGAAAATTTAAGACATTTGCAAGCATAGTTATAACATGTAATTATAACTAAAAAGAGAAAATAGAAGAAATAGCAGAAGTAGCTTTTTTTTAAACTTAGGCTTTGGGATAAGTAAATAAGCAAAGTTATAACACACAGGATATAATTAGAGACAAAACAGAAAAGGCTTATTTTAAAGACTTATACTATGTTAATAAACAAAGATAGAAGTAGGACCTGTACCGGTAGCATTTACCTTGGGACACGCTTATGCTGTTTAGGGTAGATAAGTGGTCAATAATTAGAAGTTCAAATCAGGGGATTTGGACAAGGGGCGCAACTGGATTTTTTTTGTTAGGACCCGTATCGGCAGCATTCCCCTTCAGTCAGGAACTGGTGGTCTCACAACACACGGAGGTGAGGTTGGGCATGCTTATGCTGTTTAGGGTAAATAAGAGGTCGAAAGAGGGAGCAACAGGTAGCGCGAGCCTAACGGTGGTCGAGCGTGCGGCTTCGGTGTAGGGACATAAGTCGCTATTGAGTTCCAAGCGCTAAACACGTGTCTTTTACTGTGGGACCCACAAGATGGGACTAGTCCGCAGTAGGCACAACAGAGATAGAAGGCCGATCAAAGGGTAGAATTTGGACTTCAGCCTAATTAAACTAGGATTGGGATTTCAGCCTAATCAAAGAAGTTTTAGAAAAGTGCAAACAATCCAATCGAACTATCTAAGCAAAGCAAACAGTTAAACCGTATTTTATTCTAGCTTTAACTTTTCCTTTATTTCCTTTTATACTAGAACTGTTGCAAAGTCTATTATCTTTACCTTGCTTAAGACTCCTAGTAATTACTTTCATTCACCAGACTTTTAGTCTGTCCCACTCCTCTATTTCCCCTTTCCCCCATAGGCCAGCAGAGGCAGGGACAGTAGATTTCGGATTTTCTTGGAGATTCAGTTGCGGAGTTTTTCTTCATGTATTCTTCTTCTTTTCAGTTTTATTTTCATGTATTGGCACTTGTTGAGAGGGATGGTTTTATGTATGTACTCTGAAATTGTGACTGAGATGATGTTTTCCATAAGACATATGTATTTGGTATTTTGAGACTTATTTTGGTTATGACTTATTTTATGAAGTTTGATTTTTAATAAGTTATTGTTTTTAAATGTTTTCGCTGTTTTATTTATTTCGTCCTGTGAATCTTAGTCTCTGTAAGTTTTTAGCTATAACTAAAATGCACCATATTCTTTAGTGTGCCCTTTTTGGGTATACTAAGGGGTGTGGGGTGTTTCAATACACATAACGGCTCTAGCTTGAGTTCGCTCAACAACCAATGCATATGCAAGTAATCTATCAACATATAAGTGATAGAGGGCAACCATATTAAAGATTCATAATCTTTAATATAATTTGAGTGGTATAGATTTAAAGATTATGTATTTCATATGAAATACAATCGTGATTCAAGTGCCGGACACATCTGAAATCATGGTACATGTACCATATGATAGAGTTAGGGGTAAGTCCTAGGGGCAATTATGTAATTTGTTACATATATCTAACTCATTAACCAATCTTGTTTGAAATAAAAGATGTTTTCTTTCTATTATATACTTTATATAATGCATTAATTTAATTAAAAATATATTTAATATAAAATCCATAAATGGTACATTTTGTGATAATAGTTACAAAGTATTGTAACCGTGAGTAATTTATCACAAAGAAAATTTATATACCATTTTAAATGTTCTTAGTCAAATGCATTGAGACTGGATATTGATGTATCCATTGAGACTGGAGTATGCAACGCTCTCCTAATGTTGGGCAGTGTATTACTCATGGTTGTTGGGGGCACCTAGAGGTTAAGTCTGGTAGTTATAGATAACTATGGAATGACTCACTCGATAGTTTTCTGTTGCTTAATATACTAAGGTCAAACAGAAAATATCGATGTGACCGATTTACACAGTTTCCCCGACTTGAGAATATTGTGGATCTTTAATATGAAAGCTCCGCTTTGATTATAGTCAAATTATGGCATGGCATCCATCGAGTGACTATAGTTGAGTCGAGTGGAAGTATGGAAGTGAAGCACTATTCAAGAGAGGATTCGTCTCCTCAGTTATATAGGCTTAGTATCACAGTCAACTCAAAGTCAAAGTCCCTGGAAAGAGCATGTTAGTTAATAATAATTGTTATTATTAAACCAACGACTTTTTGTTTGGACTGTAGAGTTGAATATGGACAATGTTGGTATTTTTACCATTACCAAATTAAATAATTCCAAAGTGATATAGTTTCGACGAAGAGAATTGGTGTAAACAAATGCACAATCCAATAACGCTTAATAAACTAAAATTGGATTTTACCAAAACTTGGTAAGCAATAAATTTGACCCAAATGTTACACCACCCACTAAGTGACGTGTGAACGTTAACATTTGAATAGTTCGAAGTTAATCGCTGACCGAATTTGCACCTGACGAGTCACACAACCGATATGATGATTTCTCTTTAGACCAAATGATTTAATTAGTTTATAATTGTCATAAATTAATTAAATTAATAAATATTTATGAAATATTAATTATAGAATTTTGAATATGATTTTAGGAATAAATATTATTGTATGTATTTAAAATAGTTATTGATATATCGATTGATATGCGATATCGACAAGCAATTAAACAAGATTTAATTAGTAATATTTATTTGGACTTAAATGGGCTATTAGCCCATGATGTTGGAAAGCTATTTTCGGTAGAAAATATGAGGTATAAGGGCGGCGAAAAAGGATTTGGAGATGGATGTTGAGATTTGGTGAGAAATGCTATAAGATGTGATCCACCTTTCTATCTATTTCAACCACCATAAAAAAGCCCCTAACCCTAACTTTTGAAGAACTTTTTTGGCTGCCTTCTATCTCTATTTTGTTGGTCGATCCATGCCTCCAATATCTACCTTAATATTCAAATCAAAACAATTCAAAGCTACAGCTATTTGATAGCAATAGGTCTACAGTTCAAGGATTAGTAATATACCGAATTGAGAAGAGTTCTAAGGAGGGATATTCAACACAGCATGGTGCACTTCAAGGAATAGGTTTTGGTATGGTCTTATTATTTCATATGACTTATAATTAATGTATAATATTCTATTGCTTGTTTATATATATCATAATTATATTGTTAGTTAGGTGAGATTCCTATATGTATGAATGTTGTCAAATATTGAATGGTTATATATATATATGTATGTATGTATGTCTAATAAAAAACACTTTTTATATAGATCTTATGTATACAAGGCCAAATAAATTTATTTAATTTTTATTACGTTGTTAATTAATTATATTTATATTAATATGTTGTATTACATAAATTAAAAACATATAATTAATCATGCCCTCATATCATGTTAAAATTGATCTTATATTTTTATATATGCAAATTTATACTAAATATAATTTTAGGAAACAAAAATGTATTTTTAGTAATTATTTACTAATTTTAATATACATACATACATACATATATATATATATATTAATTTCTTACCATAAAATATACGTGTATATTATATTTTTAAAAAATTTTGTATATTATGTACAGATATATATATATATGCATATATATATGTTTATATATATATATATTTATATAGTCATTTATGTAATTACTATCTAATTTAATATATATATATATATGTTATGTACATGTGCCGAGCATCCAAGTGCTGGAAAGATAGGTCGTTGGGGAAAAAAAAGGAAAGACAGAACAGAATCTCACTTATGACGAGTAATATATAATATACAATAGATCTTCATAAAAAACTATAATATACATACATCAATAGAAATACACTACTCTATATCAGCGTAGACAATTATAACAACCTATCATCATAATTGTTGATAAATATAAACAACCAATGCAGTGGAAAATAAAATATATGAGAAGACGTCTTGGAGGCATCCAGCTTGTCTTCGGAAGCTCCAAAGCATCCAAACTGAATCTGTAAATATGCTCGGTCTAACCCGAGCATCATAAGAAAGTAACGCATGGATAAGTCAGGTAAACCAGCATGAGAAACACACCTCAATTGGAATTTAATGTTTTAAAACCTTTCAAAAATAAAGGTATCTCGTAAGACCATGCCGCACATAAACACGGACGAGTTTTTACCTTACGATAACCAAACCATTTCATAGGAAACCCTGTGATATTATAATAAGGTATAGGGTTTAAAATTAATATGGAATCATTGCCGAAATTGTTACATTAATTAAATTCCATCATAATAAGTATACAACTAAGTCCGAAGGCACCTGTTGGAGATTGGATTTCCGACATGACAAGGTAAGGGACTACCTTTCGTACAGTACATTTCTAGATAAAATGTACCAGGGTCGAACCTATCAACCCTTGCGATTCTGGACCAGACTACCTCTTACTGAATAGTGACCGAATATTTCATCACCATGGTTACTTGGCAACCTTTTCCCGAGAGCTTTCATGCAAAACCAAATCCATAAATAATAATCTAGAAGGGTGATGACAATACCGAAATAGGTGCGACCCACATAGCCCTACAGCACTACACTATTTTTGTCATTCCGATTGTGAGGCTTGAGGCTACATTTTACCTTTTTAGCAAATCCCACTTGGAATGCTAACAATGCCCTCCAGGCAAAAATGCAATGCCAGCATTCATCCATACAAGTTGTCTAGGATATGAACAAATCGGAGGCACTACTTCTACTACCTCCATTTTGGAATCACCCTCAAGATTAGTAGCAAGCAACCCTTGCACTTTAAAGAACTCCGTCTTCGATTCCATCATCTTTAAGATGTCTTCAATTCGAATGCTTAAGCCGGTTTTAAGTGGTTTTCGGATAATATATCTGATCTCAGTCTCTCCAAACTAACAACGATAGTTTTAAAAACTGGCCAACATTGGATAGTCGATTATTTGACTACCAAATTACAAGAAATTCAACCATATAACCAAGCATGGTTAAGCGCAAAGTAACCACCAAGCCTCTTTAATTAATCCCTCCATTAATCAAAACCATTTTGTAAATTTTGTATTAAAATACTTTTACAAAGATATTTTCATAAATCATTCTCTACTCTTTTCGATACTTAAAAATATTGATATACTTATCTTAACTGCATAAGTATATTCATAAACCATTTCACTTTCAAAACTTAGAAAAACTTTCTGTAACGATCCAGGATTTCAGTCATTTGAATTCGAAATAATTAATAGATTTTAAATATTGAAAAGTTAATTTTATAAGTCAAACAACTTAAATTTTAAATACAGCAATTTATTTGATAATGTGAATTATTAAATTTAATAATTGGAATTGTTTAAATAATTGAATCTTGAATTTAGTTTGAATAAGTGGATTTCAGAAGATTGTTTAAATTTAATTTAAATAATAAATGGTTAGTGTAAACTTTAATTTATAAATTAAAGTGATTAGAATGGTTTTAATAATAATTCATTTTAATTAACCGATGAAAATAGCCTTCCAGGACATTGTCTCGGATTTGGGTGAAACCTGTCCCATTGGATCCGTGATAGTGAATTATTATATGCCGTCGAATTTCATGGTGATTGGGCGTATCATTTAGTCATGCGAGCAAGAAACGCGCAGCGTTAAAATTAAAAGAATAGAATATTATTATAATTTGCCTATAAATAATCATCAACTTAAGACCTAATTCACCAAAAATTATTCCCTCCTCTCTTTTACTTGAAATTGCCTACCGCCACCATTGATTTCTTCCATCAATTAAATCATAAGCAATTCTCAACGAAATTGAGTGGTTTTGGATTCGTCGGCTTCGTGGAGGCAAAGGCTTTACGGTGATATGCTTAGATTTGGGTACGGTTGGGTTCGATAGTGCTCATCTTGGAGCAGCAGCGCTTAGGGTTAGACTTAGGGATTGATTGGAGAGGCGATAGTCTATGGGGAGACCAGCTTGGGTTTCTTGACTCAAGACCGTCGTGTGGTGATAATTTAGGGTGGTGCGGTTCAATATTGCAAGTTGTGATAGATGGAGGTTGACATCAAAGCTACAGGTCGCGATTTTTAGGGGTGCGTCAGAGGGAATTTGGATGGCGAGGATGGATGCGTCACACGAGGACGAGGAGGTTGGCGATGACGGCGATGACTATTGATGGCTGTGGCGACGTGAGGGGACGGTCAAAGCGAGGTCAAGGTTTAGGTTATAGGAGTAGGAATTTTGAATGGAGAAGTTGGAAGTTTGGCGGTAATGATTAATTAGTGGCTAATGATAATTGATTAGTAAATTAATTAAGTTATTTAATTCAAATTCTTATATTAATCGTATCTTGTTCATACGAGGTCTGATCGAGGCGCTGTTTTTGCCGTTGTGTTTGTATTTGGATAATCTACATGATGGATTTGGATTCATCAAATTAGGAGCTTTTAGGAATTTGTGTTAAAATCGAACGTCCGTTCGATTTTAACTCAAACTGGAACGCCTTGGCAATAATTGCAATTTTGATGAGTTAACTCATCTCTCTGGACCGACTTATATTTTATATAAGTGCAGATATTTTTATTGATGCTTGTTGTTGATTATTTGGATGATTTACTGTTTTATCAGTCGGTTTGGATTTATTCCCGCCATTCGAGCGGATGACCTTTTTATATATACCCACCTAGTTGCGGATGACCTTTATTATATGTTTATATACTGTATGTGATGTAGGGGGATAGGTTGGAGGGATCCAACATGATTCCTTACCACTGTTGATTTTACTTTTCATATATATTATGATATATGATTTGCTGGATGCCATATTTGATGACATGGACATGATTTTGCTTATTTAGTGCTATAGTAGCACTTGGCCTTATTTTTGGTATTTCGAAATACTATAAAGTGAAGATTTTAATTTAAAAGGATTTTAAAGTGATTTTGAAATAACATTATTTTAATAATTATTCTTGAATTATTAAAAGGAGTTTATTTTGAATAAAATAAAAAGTATGATTTTTAGTATTATAAACTGGTAGTTTGTGAAATATGTTAAATAGAGATTTTTGAACTATATTATAAAGGTTTTTAAAAACTTAATAGATAAGTCCATCTTTCTTTATAAAGGAAATGCAGTTTTAAAGAAGATAGAAATAGTTTGTAGCAAATATTTCTTAAATGGTTTATATAAAAGATTTATAAAAGTAATATTTTATAAATAAAGTAATAGATATATAAATGGAGTTTTATAAATATTAAAAATGGATTTGTAATTGATATTTGGTAAGTAAATTTATAAATGGGATTTTATAAATAAATGAGATTTATAAAGGAATGCATTTATAAACAGAATTTTATAAATAAATAGATTTTATAAAGAGAAGTTTTATAAAATAGAAAGGAGATTTATAAACATAGTTTTAGAAATATGGAAATGATTTATGTTGAGATTTGGATATGGATTTTTATATTGGAAATACATTCATGTTTTTAAAGTTAAAATAATCTTTTAAAGAAATGTTTAGAAAGATATTTTTGATGAAGTTAAATGGTTTTAAAAGGTGATTTAAAATGTACTAAGGGATAAAGACATCAATTTACACATTTATTGTTATGATAGTTGTTTTCGAGAAAGCGAGGAAGGCACAGACTATAACACTGTTGTTATAGTAAGTGATTTCCCAAAGAAAGTGCTTTATGTAGTATACGGGATTTATATAAATATAAATAGTCAAATCACCATACTATTATTTTGTGTTGTCGTAACAGTGTTTTACGCAACATTCATTTTGACCCAATAAAGCGTGTTTTGGAAAATACGAAGCTTTTCTCAAAAGGTTTGTAAATATAATATTACAGATTTAAGTACATAGAGATATATCTAAGTGTTGAAAACGAAATGGTTTGTAAATATACTTATACCGCTGACATAAGCATATGGAAATGTTTTCCAAATATCGAAAGATTAAAATGGTTTTGAGAACATATCTTTTTAAAGATATTTTGAGATAAGTATTTGGAAAGTGATTTAATTAATAAAAGATTAATTAAATAGGCCTAGTGACTATTTGTGTACTAGATTGTATTTTTTGCCATTTTTGGTTCCTTGAGTTGATGTAGGAACTGATTAGTCCTACACTTAGTATGAGACCAACTAAGTAGGCTTGATTATCGTTTGGTGTTAAGAATGATGATTCAAGCAGGACGGAGTGACTATGGTACTCCAATATACCGAGCTTCCTTCTTGGCCAAAGGATAGTAATTTGAGAGTTGGAAATGTGATAAGTCTACGAGACTTGGTTTCCATATGAGGTTGAGGGCCTCTTATCGATAGTTGGTCCGGAGTGACTGAGATTGGATTTATACGAAAACAACTTTGGACCAACATATACATTCGAAAGTGCAGATTTGTTGAAGAAATGATTTTTGAAGAAGGCGATCTTCATGATGTAGGGTTGATTTCCATTAGCCCTGTGATTCCATATTATATATATATATGGTGGCAGTAGTGCTTCATTCTGAAAATCTTTGATGCAAGGACTACTCGTTACTAATCCTAGGGTTGATTCCCGACAGGATGTAGTAGGAGAGTACCTTCGGTTTGGTCTGTTCCTGGACAACATGTATGGATGAATGTTTGACATTGCATTTTAAAACCCATGTACATTGGTTTTTTACAAACATACATTTGTTTGGTGGTATAGGAGGTAACCCCTCTTATACTTAACACCCTTCTTTGAGACATATGAGCTCAGAGGTTGTACTTTTGTGGAAATCTATTAGTGTGTTGCTGGGAATGACAATGTGGCATTTAAAGTGGGATTTGTTGCTTTGTGAAAGGTAATACATTACTTTAGGCCTCACACATCGGGAATGACAAAAACAGGGTAGATGCGGTAGGGCTTTGTGGGTCGCTCCCATTAGGATATGGTCATCACCTTTCTAGATTACCCTCTATATTTCTGGTATCTTGTGTATGCTTATGGCCACAGATAGGTCGGGAATGACCGGAGTGATAGGATATTCGGTACTATCTATGGTAAAGGTAGACCGACGTTGTGTTAGTAGAGGACCATCTGTTGGTGCCTCGGTGCATTTTTGTAGAGATGTACTATCGGAAGGTAATCCCTTGCCTTGTCATTATATGGAATCCATTCTCTAATATGAGCCTTTATGGTTTTAGTTATAAAACCTATTATGCTGGAATTTAATAATGTAACAATTTCGGCTATGATTAATATGTATTTGTATCCTAGACACTACCGTAGTATCAAAGGATTTGATACGATGTGTTTTGGTTATTGTAAGTTAAAAACCTATCCGTGTTTATGTGCGGCGCAGTCATGCGAGATACCTTTGTATTTGAAAGATTTTTAAAACTTTAAAATCCAATTAAGATGCGTTTCTCAGGCTGGTTTGCCAAACTGATCCGGGCGTTATTCCCTACCAATGCTCTGGTCAGACCGAGTATATTTACAGATTCAGTTTGGATGCTTTGGAGTTTCCGAAAATGAGCTGGAGGTCTTCAAGTCGTATTCACATATATGTTTATTTTCCGCTGCATTGGTTGTCTAGAATTATTAGCATTTGTGAGGACATGTTGTTATAACTGTCCATGCTGATGATTAGTGATTTGTTGTTGTACTCTGATTTGATGTATGTATATTATAGTTTCTCTTCTATAAAGATCATTGATATTATATTATATGTTATTCCGCTGTGTTGTGAGATTCTGTGTCGTTTGGTTTTCTTTCTCTCTTCTATCTTCTCTTCTTTATTCTTTCTTTCCCCTAACTATTCACTTTTTCTTTCAATTCGAGTTGGACATGTGGGGTTTATTGTCATCTTGAAATGTGCGAAACTACGAGTCGTTACAGCTGGTATCAGAGCTCAGGTTAGCGAACACCTAGGCTTTGGTAGGATACTCGTTATAGATAGGGTCAGTAGCACTGTAACGACCTCACCGCTATGATCAGTTAAGCCAAGAACATTACAAGTTATGTCGTCTGCTAATCCGGAGAATACGGCCGGTTAAGGGCGATCGAATTTGAATATATCTTTATACTAACACTGACACGCCTTATTTACCTTTTTTAGGATCTAAACTGAAATTTAGATGTGTACAGTATTAACACAAAGTAATAAACACACCGATTAAAAATATTCAGAACAGTATATAATATAGATAAATCACAATCAGAGTCACAGATCGCGGTGGAATAATATACATCATTTTATACATAATAGAAGGTGAGTCTACAAAATATGGATACTAGACCCACATAAATATATACATCATATCCAAAATCTTGTATCAGGTACAAAGTCATTACTATATAATATAGATGACATAAACTCCTAACTGTCAATATATACAAGTATGAAGTAAACTAAAACTATCAAAATAGTCAACTTCAATGCTAGCCCAAAATCCAAAGGTCAATGGGTCCTTGTACTTGTAAAGTTTCGGTCTGACCTGAGTATTAAAATAATAAACGGGTCAGACTATATCTAAATAATAGGTGAGATACTAATATCATAACTTTATGACTTAAAATAATAAGCCATATAAAATCTACCGAATAAACAATTATAATAAGACATATTAATTAAATTCACTATATAAATCCATATATGACTTAAGTCTAAAATAAATCATCTCAAAATATGCCTAAACCCCAAAAATTCAAGAAGGCATATCAAACCAATAAATATAGATTTCAAAATTTTGACTTAACAATAACCAAATAAGTCATAAATAAAATATGCCCAAAACAAATACTCAAATAAGGCATATCTAACAAATCACCATTTCATAAATACATATCAAGTCTCAATAGACTATCATCTCAAAATATGGTGATAACCAATTCAAAATTCCTCAAAGCCATAAAGGATACAGAATATCCATACTAAAAATCTCTGAAAAAATAATCATCAATAATGAAACAATAATGGTATTCATCTATTAGTTTAATACAGTGACACGAAATCTATCGAAAGGGACCCGCTACATAGAAAGGAAGCCTTTTGAAAGAGACTGTATGTAACGTTTCGACTTTTCGTCGCTCGAAAATTGACATTAATACATTCACTGTATCAACTGCCGGGCATTCGAATGACGGAAAACCGAATTGTTATGGAGAAAAAGAAGAGGCAGAAGAAAACAGAAGAAAAAGAAAGAAGAAACAATAGAAATAGAGACAATATCAGAATCTCACATTCACAGCGGAACAACATATAATAGATAAATGAATAATCTTTTAAATCAAAGAAATATATCATTTTATACATTACATCATCATCAGAGTTTACAACAGCAATACAACACTGGACAGTTATATGAACTTGTCCATATACAGAATACACAGCGGAAAAGATAATATCATATACAAGTGATACGTCTCGCCATCCAGCTCGCCACTGAGCTCCACAGCATCCAAAATCCAGAATGACCTGATAACCTAACTCTAGACTGCCCGTGTGGAAATTGGTGGGCACCCAGAGTTTAGGAAGGGAACAATAAACTCCAGGTCAGTCATGGTGACTGGTGTGAGAACTAAAACAGTTTATCTTTAAACAATCAACAACAAGAAAATAAAACAATTTCGCAATGCTTTTGGAAAATGAAACTACCATAAGACCTCCCGCCACACACACAATGCAAACGCAGAATTGGAGGAGATTTCTTCTTATGATAATTAAACATGCTTACTACACAAAATCATTTGATTATTATTATTAGTGCATAGTGTAAGAAAACATTTCGAAAGTATAACATTAATCTTAGCCAGCATAGGCATTCCGCACTTATGCCTACTATAGCTACTATGTTCAATAGCAGGTTACCGCCACATTCCATAGCAGGTAATACAACTAAAACCGTACAAGGTTCGTATTGTTTCTTTGGATTTTCCAACAAATGGTCATGCTAAGGAACTTCCTTTCCTACTGCCGAATGGGATCGCCTCTGGCTGGACGTCCCGAGAGACAAACAGCTCTCTACCAACAAAGTCGGGTTACCCCTGTAACTAGGTAACTCACGAATATGCCATTCCCCGGTCCTTTGGGACCTTTATCCGAGCGCTCGGTAACCAACATCACACATAATAAATAAAGTGTGTCCACATGAGTAAGTATCTGGGCTCCATACCATGATACCACCCCTTTCCAGAAGGAAATGACATACCCTAAAGGGCGCGACCCTCATAACCTTGCCGCAACATTCCTGTTTCGACCATTTCCGGGTTGTTGAGGCCCTGACGAAGTCTCGTCCACAAAGCTACGCTTTATACAAAAGCTATGCTTTGGATCAAACAAATGATCAAAGTAATGATCACAAAGATAAATGATCAAACAAATGATCATATCACAAATGATCAAACAATGATCATTTCACAGCAACACTCAGCATGCCACATTACCAAATTGGGAATATATCGCTGATAAATTTCAACTACATAACCACTGAGCTCGTACGTCTCAGAGAAGGGTGTTAAGCTAAGAGAATAAATTCTCCGCCACCAACAGAAATGTATTTGAAAGAAATCTGCTTTATATCTCAAAACGTAATGTCAAACACGTAACCATAAAAGTCTGTTCCGGGTTCGAACAGAACCGAAGGCACTTCCAAAGAAGCCCTTGCAATCCGGATATTCACAATCCCGATAAAACTTCCCATCACAAAAGAAATCTCTATACCGTAGCTAACGGTGCAGAGACAATCGATAGGTCATCCTATCATTTTCACAAATACCCGGTCTTCACCACAGGTCTTCAATACGATCCATATCGTCGTATCACTAATTCGGAATGGGTTATACGACACAAAGGTCCTTTCCCGGCTAACCCGAATAGTGAGCGCTTATTCAAAAATAAGTGTGGCATTCAAATTCAAGCAAATCACAACAAATACCCATTCAAGGTAATTATTGATAGTCGGTTATTTAACTATCAATATGTCTGCACAACATCATCAGATTCCAAATAATTTTCCAAATTATTTATCTTCCAAAAATATCTTTACAAGTTATATAATTTCCACACTTCAACTATTTGAAAACAATTTCAAATCAATTTCCACATTTCAATTTATCTTTGAAGATAAAATCTCAAAACATTTCACTTCATATTGGAAAAGCATTTCCATACTTATTTAATAATAAGTAATCCACAAATCCATTTATTTTCAACATTTGAAAATATTCGATATACTTAAATCCAGTTAAGTATATATTTCATTCTTTAAGGAAATCATTCTCTTTCACAAATTTTATTTGAGTCAAAACGAATGTTACGTAAAACATCGTTACGACAACTCAAAATCACTAGTATAAGGATTCAAAATTTAGATAGATATATATAAATCCCAATACTATATAAAACATTTCCTTTCGGAAACCATTTACTATAACAACAGTGTTATAGTCCACCATTTCCTTATTCCTCGAAACATCTATTTCAACAATAAATGTTGAAATCTATGTTTTCGATACTTAACACGTTTTAAAACATCTTTTTAAAACAATTACTTCATTTCGTAATATCACTTCTCCAAAACATATCCATTTTATTTAATAATATATTCACTATCCAAAATCGTGAATATACTTTATTTACCCAATTCAATGTTTCTACACATTTATTTAAAGGATTATCCACTGTCTAAAATCGTGGATGTAATTCCTTTAATTAACTTCTATAATTCACTTATCAAAATAAGTGTAACAACCCGCATATCTATCGATTTTATATTTAAATATTTTATTTAAATATTTTATCGTTAGTCGGATGATAGTCCGAAAAGCTACTTTTTGCATACGGTCAAATTAGGACTCGAGACCACTTCCATTGAGTTCAAAATGACATTTGCGATCTTTTTGAGTGTAAACTTCGATATGTTTGGAGATAGTGAACTTTTCGGCACTTTTTCCCGCCTTTGACTTTGGTTTGGACTGCACCCCTTTAGTTCAGCCCAACCATCTACCTCACTTTATCAAAACACTTCAAGCTTTGTCAAAAATGGTGGTGGGAAGTGGAAATTAAAACTCCAAACACAAATTCTATAGCAAATCCGAGATTCAACATCAAATTCACGTGAAGAACATTGATTCAAGCTTGTTGGTGTTCTTGCTTTGCTCTCAAATCTCCATCTTCATCAAATTCCGTGAAAAGGTGAGATTTTTAATCTCACATCTCGCCTATAACTGTCATTGGGTTGTTGGAAATGACTTCCTATCACTTTAGCATTGATGTTTGCAACTGGTTTGGATTGAATTGGTGAGAAACTCACGTTTCAGTGCGGTTTGCAAAATCTGGCCCTAGGTCGTTCTGCCCTCCTTAGGTCGTCCAGGCTGCTAGCTCGCGTGTTGAAAAGTCTCCACTTTCTTAGGTCGTTCACGAGTTAAGACTTAGGTCGCTTGCGTGCTTAGGTCGTTCTGGCTTAGGTCGCAGGGAAATAAGTCGTAGGTCGAAACAGCTTTAAGTCTTAGGTCGTTGCCGACCTATAATCCCCAGGCAAAATGTTAGGTCGTTCGCCTTTAAGTCTTAGGTCGTTGCCGACCTATAATCCCCAGGCAAAATGTTAGGTCGTTCGCCCTTAAGTCTTAGGTCGTTGCCGACCTATAATTCCCCAGGCAAACTTTAGGTCGCAAGCTTTAAGTCGCGAGTCTTAGGTCGCGAACCACGTTAGGTCGCGTACCCTTAGGTCGCGAATCACCTTAAGTCGCGTAACCCTCTTAAGTCGTAAGTCGTTCGCGAGTTAAACCTTAAGTCGTAGGTCGTCCCCGACCTAATATTTCCCCTGCTATTTCACCAGGTCGCTTGACCTTAAGTCGTAGGTCGTCTCCGACCTATGCCCCACTAAGTCGCATCCCACTTAGGTCGCAGGACTTTGTTAAGTCGTAGGTCGTCTCCGACCTTATCCTTAGTCTTGTTAGGTCGCGTGAACTCTTAGGTCGTATGACCTACTTTTCCTTAGGTCGCTGGACCAGCTTGCCTTCACTAAGTCGTACCGTGACGGGGCGCTGCCCCGCACCCCGCCGGGGGCGCTGCGTAGGCAAACTTATCTGAAAAACATTTATCAGAATTTCTACTTTAATGGTTTTAGGATTGACTTCTTTGGACTTTACTCACGTCTTCGAACGTGAATTGATGTGATTTGATTTGTTTCTACAATCGTTTTATGACTTGTCACTTTAAAGATATATGAAGGTTTCAATACTAATAGTAAATATCAAAACTCTTTCATCAAAGCGATTTCAACACTATTTCAAATATCAAAAGTTCGTTTTCTCAAACCGATTTTCAATCTACTAGTATATACAAGCCTTTACTTCACTCGAATGAGAAATCGACTTAAACGACTTAGTAAAACGAGTGGTATGAAACGCTTGCGTTCACTTCGTCGGTTAGCTCTTGGACTTGTTCGATTGAACCCTTTTTGTGACAATTTCCTAGTGAAGATTTACAGCTTGTTCGTAAATATTTAAGTTAAGCAAGTGGTTATGGGACATGAAGCTAAACTCATATATTTACTAGCTTGGTGTGATTGACACTTCCTTATGATCATGACGATCATTTTTGTGATTTAGACTAGCGATTGAGCGATGTCTCTTTGTCTACGTGGGAGACTATACCCCGTTTATGTGATGTTTCGCCATCACATATCTAGGGTAGCACCCTACGGTCTTCGGGCCATTCCTGTGTGAAAATTTAATGGATAGCCTCCATGAGATAACTTCTCGTCATGTGTTTACGCGTAGGTGAGTTTTCATGCTCCCATTCATGTGTTAGGCCTCCCCCTTTTTTTATGTGTTTTCTGGATTTCTGATGATGATTTTTGGAATTTTGTGCTTCACCAATTTTCATGATTTTCATTGATATGATATCAGTTTTTGTGCATTGGTGAATTCATGTGTTATTGACTTGTTATGAATACAAGTTTAGGGTATGATACCCTACCTTATCTTTGAGAAGATTCTTGTGATATTGGTTAATCTTTTGTTGATTATCATTTACATACTTATAGTAGTATGTCGTTATGGTTATTTCATGTTCATGTCATGCCTTTTTCTTTGTACCATATCATCTGATATTTATAGCTAGACTGATCCGTTTATTATTTTCTTATAAATAATACTCGGGTCAGACCGAGATGTTACAGGTGCTTCTGCTTGACTTCTCTTCAGGATATTTCTGACTTTTGGCTAACTACATAGATTAGTAGTTTTTGGATGTACACCTTTGAGATATAGACTCTATGTTGTGTACTTATTCTTTTGTATAGCACGTGATGCTATTCTTTTGTATTATCGTGGATCTTTCTGACCACTACTCTGATGTACACTTTCATGTGTTATATATTTATTCATATCTTCTTCCGCCTTTGTGATATGGATGTCTGTGACTGATTTATGTTATGATTATTTCTATGTTTGTTTCCGAAGATTATATATTGCCACCGTGTGATAGCTTTGTGTTTGTATCGGTATGTCGGATTTCCTCCTTAAAAGATATGCATTCTATACTATCTGACGTATCGGTGCTCGCACAAAGAAGTTACATGGATGGTCGCTCCTCCACAGCCTCATTCTCCGTGCTAATTGACAGCACTACATCGTAGTGTTCTTGGTTAGCGTGGGTATAGAGGTGGGGCGTCACAATAAGTGATTTCGGATTTATAAAACAATGTTTATAAATTCCAATTCTATTTTATAACTTCAACTTACAAAATCAATTTGTTAACAAATTCTATTTATACCTCATTTAAATGCCAAAATCTGATTTATAAGTTAATTACTTATAAATCCGTTATTTTACAAACTCTATTCGTTTATAACTTCACATTATAAATCTATTAATTTCATTCACTTATGAAATCCATTTATACTTCCTTTTAACACTTATAAAAACTCATTTTTAGAATTCCAATGTTCTTAATTTATAAAATATCAATTTTATACATCTTTTATATAAATCATTCATAATAATTCAAAAATCCCAATTTTAAATCAAAATCGTTATTTTTAAACTTCAAAAACGGATCTGATGATGCAACAACACCAAATAGTCAATCACAGCATTCAAACATCATATATCATCATATGATAACAGAATATACAATTATATCTGTAAATAAATCAATACAGTTGAGGAATCCAGTTGGATCCCTCCAACTTGTTTCCCTGCATCCACAGATGTTAGCACAATACCAATTTCACATCAATGTGAAATTATCGCGGTATATGGGATTTATAAATATTATCCGCTATTATGCGGCGCAATATGGTCTCATCCGCTATACAATGCGGGAAATCAACTCCAATATATACATATTCCAATATATATATATTGCTATATACATATATAATACCAATTCCACGTCAATGTGAAATTATCGCGGTATATGTTTTTAATAAATAACCTCAGCTTAATAACGGCGTATAATGTCTATTTATCACAATAAATAGCAATCATCAATCAATCCACACAATCCAGCAATTTTAAATCTAACTATTTAAAATTTAAATCGAAACAAAACATTCGATTGAGTGAGGAGTTCTCACCTTTGCTTTCAATTCCGTTCAAGCTTTTATTTCGAATAAATTAAACAGACGTTTAATTTCACCCGAAATTTTCACTAGCCCAAATAAATTCCAATTCAGTTCCATAGCGTAGTGCTCGTCCATATGATTCCAAAGCAATTCGTTTCGTCGAATTCCGACCTCGTATGAGAGAATTATATCATTTTAAACATTTGCGGATTTAAATATATATATAAATTACAATTCCTTTTAATATTTTCAAACCCACTTCATAATAGCCGTTGATTTCCTCAACATCAGATCCGGGCCGCACCTACTCTCCTTCTTCCCCCTCCCGTTTTTCCTTCACATGAGAAACAAACCCAAGCCGCCCTTCTAGGGTTTAATTATACTCCCTCCTCGTCGACTTCCAGAGTGATCAGCCACCTCCAATAGAACGAGCATCACATGAGCTACCACCGCCTACCACCGTTCGAAGCTCGGCCCCCTCTACTTGCGTGCGAAACTAGGTTGAACGGCCACGAACGGAAGTAGATATCCCCCTCTACAAAACTCGAAAACCCATCATCATCGTATGGATGGGAAGCTCTCAACTCCCTCCTTATCTTTGCAGTTGACGACTCTTTGTAATTGTGAACAGATTTGAAGAATTTAGTGGAAGAAGGGGAGACAATTTCGGCCATTGATCTAGAAGGTGGCGGCTACAGATAATAGATTAGGGTTTTATCTGTGAACGTATATATATATACGTATATAAATAATGTTAAATTCATTTTAAAACGACTTTTCCAAACGATCTCCAAATCACACGTGCCGCCTGGCGTTTGTAAGGTTTACCCCGCGTTCCGAACACAATGGAACGTGTTTCGGGAGCTAATTCGGTCATCTGTGCGAGTTACAGAATTAAACGATCAATTTTAATTTAAACCGATTTAAACCGATTTCGATGCGTTTTCGCTTGCCCCGGACAAACGATAAATCTGATTGACACGAAATTTGAAACCATACAATAATATCAGATTACGGATCCGATGAAACTGGTTTCGTCGAAATCCGAGACTTTTTGAAAAATGACTATTTTAACTCGCCAAATTAATATTAAAACAATTTCGATGCGTTTCGAGCTGCCACGGTCAAACGACAACTCCGATTGCTACAAAAATTGAAATCCGATAATAACAAACTATTACGGATCTAGTGGAACTAGTTTCATCCAATTCTGAGACTGTCCCAAAAATGGCTAATTTCACTAGTCGATTAAATATTAAAATATTCAATTTTCACAAATTTACTTTAAATTCAATTTTAAAAGTTCTATAACATCACTATAACTTCAACATGATTTAATATAACTTTATAAATCATTTTCAATCACATTAAATCCAGATTTCAATTATTTACCCAATTTCAGGTATTAAATTAATAATTTAATCGCCCAATTAAATCACTAAATCGAAATTAAATAAATTCGACTTCCAAATCTTACTTATTAATATTTAAAATTAATTAAATATTCGAATTTCAAATGTCAGAAATTCTGGGTCGTTACACTGTAGATTAGGGAAACCGATCAAAGAAAAGGGCAGCCGTGTACCTAACATGTCCTATGCAAATTTACCTTCCGAAAGTGGTAGACATAGTCTAACTATATAAAACAAAATAAAATGATAGGTTATAGTATCTATAGACTACGATGCATGTAAAAATCTGCCTTCCAAAAGAGACAGCCGTATTTACACCATAACAGATCTTCCAAAAGAGATCTGCCTACCCAAATCTAAAAATGTATCGATTCTCAGATCGATGAAAAAGGAGTTATCTTCTCTCGGGGATCTAACGGTCTGAAATCAGAACACCCTAAGATAATACAACTCTAAGTGTTAATTACTGCTACTCCAGTAATCACAAGAATTTAACTAACTGTCCCGTACTAGAATGTAAATTCAAGTATTTACTAAAAGCTAGTAATTTCCACTCAAACTCTATTTAACAAATTATAATAATAATCGAAAGAATTGTACAAAGTGTCCCATACCACCCGACAATTTGATCGTTTATTAAAATTCTTTGTTTTATAGAAAATCACAAAATTCATCAGAAATTCAATTCAAACTTGCATAAAAATAGCCAATAACTAAATACAATAAAAGCCAACAATAGTTTATAGGTTGAAAGTAATTAATATAATTTTATCATACAGAAAATGATTTCTAAAATATTTATCTGTAATTCACTTTTAAACTTCTCACCTTTGTTACTCTATAATAATTAAAGTAAAAGAGTTTTAAATTCGTTTTTATATATACCAAGATATAATTTTTCCAAAATCACTTTTAAAATCCAATAACTCATATATATAAAGAAAAGAGTTACAAAGTTTTAAGTCTTCAAATAAAATTCCTTTATTAGGTCTTTGAATCAAAACAATATTTAAATAATTGATAATTCACTTTATTTCAAATCTATCTATATATATATATAATATTACTTCATAAACACTTTAAACCATAATCTATTTGTAAACTTAAAAATCTTAGTTAATTTTTTTTAAAACAAAGCTTTACTTTTCATAATTGATAACTAACTTTATTTTGAAAATATATTTAAATATTTATATATACATATAAATAAAGATATAATTTTCCAAAGGCTTTCAAACTCTTTCTAAAATCATTTAAACAGCTTTTATAGCTAAAATTATTTGAAATTGAAATTATTACTTTCATAACCATTTTTCTAAAATAATACCATATCTTATCTTTTGCCTCTAAAGCATTTCCACAATTATATACTAATAAATAAAATTTAAAAATATTTTTTTAAATAAATATTACTTATCTTTAAAAGTTTTAATTGGAAATTTTGTGCTAGCAATAAGTTAAGAAGATAATATAATTTAACTATATATTTTATAAACTAATTTCCAATATGGATCAAAATGGACAAAATCTCATTTTTGAAATTCATTTAAAAACATGTAAATAATTTAAATAATAAATCCAATGAAAATTCAACATCTAGAGCCAACGTTGCTTTATAAAATAAAATTCCAAATATGGAATTATTAGCTATCCGAGTTGTTTTCCGACAACTTCGATCACTCAAACAACATAAATATTTTTATATAAGTAAATAAAATACAATTTGCAATCGAATAGAATTTCGTTCGCAAATTGACTTTTTTTAACCCATATAACAATCCATATATTACTAACAATAAACTTTCCATACCCCGAACAAACAATTCATTAAAACAATTCAATTCATCACACCTACTTAATTATCCACCCAAACATATGATGTACAATACAATTCAAAGCATGCAACTAAATTTCAACCATTCAAGATATAGGTTTTCACATAATCAATCAACAAGGGCATGCAAATGAAATCTAAAGATGTATAAATATAGAATTATAAGTTAAAAGTAACTCACCTTAACCACTTACTTGCGCATTACTGCACTTGTCGTGTCTGTTATGGCAGCATACCATGCCTTAAGCTCATCAATCCTGCAGATTGCCAACCTCAGCCTTGCACAGTCCATACTTGCCTTGTTATCTCAGTGGACGAACGCTCATGCCTCCCGTGTTGCAGCAACTCGTATTGACTGCATCCTCCACGCAACATCACCTGGTCGCGACCATACACCCCAACCGCGACTTAATCCTACCATCGGCCTCCTTCCACGAGCATGACTCCTCACTCGAGCATCATCAGCTGCCTCCAGAGGCACGCGGCCTCTACCCTTATCTCCAACGACAGCCGAGGTTTCGTTCTTAATTTTTTTTTCCACTCACGATCGTCGATTTGGGAAATTAGGGCATGGGGAATCGGCTTCGTTTTTTTCTGAGATAACTCGGTTTGGGTTTTTGATTAGGAGAAAGTTAACTTAGAAATTTATAAGTGGGCTTGGGCTTTGGGTTCACTTAGTTGGGCCAAAGTTTAAATTCAAGTTGGCATTAATTCTTTTCCTTTGCAATTAGTAGTTATTTCCCTTTGCATTTAAATTTAACTATTAATCCTTGCCATATATTTATACAATTATCCTGATCTAATTTGAATTTGTTCACATTTCATTCTGGGAAATATAATTTGATAACACAACATAATTTAACTCACTATTGTTTCGTTGTATTTAATTATCCATTGAACTTATATAAATAATTTTATTCATTTTCGTTGATTTATTGCTTTTATTGAATATCAAAGAAATCTTCTTTTCTTCTATTTCAATTATACAAAACTATTTATACTTTTAAAATATTTCATATTTAATAACACACTTTATTTGAATTTTAATATATCATCTAAAATGAAATTTATTAACTAAATCAAATTTTACTATAACAAAAATTCTTTATTGAATAGAATTTAATTGAATAATAATTTGATCCCAAAATAATAATTATCCAAACCGAATTTGAATACTACTATTTTAATTAAATTTGTAGAATAGCATGACTTCAAAAACAGGGTTGTTGCAGATCTCCCCCTTATGAAAATTGCATCCCCGCAATTTCTTATAGGGAGATGTCAAAAATACATGCAAACATTAACTCTGTTTGAATTTTTTTTTTTGAAAAAGGGCTCAAATTCTCTATTAAAATAAAATCAGGTCCAACCAAAAACCAAAATACAAAAGGCAAAAACAGGCCCAAGGTCAAAGACAATACAACATGTACAGAAAATAAATGAAAAGCCCAAAAACGAAGCCCAAAGCCTAGAAGACAACCCGTAGACTGGAAGGCTCCAGATACTTCCACACTTGTCTCGTAGGATAGAAGGCAATCCGACACTTCTTACTTCATCTCTCCATACTTTCCAAAACAGCCTAGAGGAAACAAAAATGGCTGCCAACTAAAAAGACAAACTCCTCCTTAAAACTTCGTTGAGACGAAACAGCAGCCTCACTCAAATTATCAACTATAAAAACGAACTACGATCCCTCCAGAAACCATAAGGTAAGCTTTCTATCTCAATTATCTTCTGCTAAAAAGTAGATCTACCAAACTAACGATAAAGTAGTTGACAGGGTTGTTGAAAGATGACCAACTAGTTCAGATCTGAATTCATCACAGATCTAATCTTTTTGAAAGGCAAACAGAAACAGCAACACTTCCTCAAGTCGATAGGAAGCAAGATAAGTCTTTTATCACCCAAAATTATCCGCATCTTTTAACCTCAGTAAAGATGAAACCTTGAAATCTTCTAACCTGTCCTCAAAATTACTCAATGTCTTTTAATCCAGGTCGAAATCACTGTCACTTAGAGCAACCTGCAGATCTATATACTTAAAAGCTACTGAGAAGTTTTAGATGAAAGTAAATAATAATGTAAATTAGAGAGAGGGAAAGAAAAAGTATTGTAAATAAAACAGGTACTCAATAAATCTGGATCCAGAGGACGTAGGATCAGGCAAGTGGCAAAGGAAAACAGAAATTATGAAAGTATCCCCAATTCAGCGTTGGGAGGTAAAACCCCATTCCTTAGCAATATCTGTATTCATGCCAGTGATATTCTTGTAGTATTTAGATTTTTCCATTCTAATGTTCAAAGTCTGGAAAATTTTTAAGCAGATTTTCGACCCATCCGTAAAACATTTTTGAAAAATCCTTTCGTTCCTTTCTTTCCAAATATGCCAGACACAAATTGAAAGCGAGAGTTGAAACAAATCTGAATCGAGATTATGAGAACTAGAGATAGAAACTATTTTCAGTAAATCTTCCTTCAAGGTAAATGAAAATAAACTCTTCGGCTTAACAAAAAACTTTTTACAACTCCAAAGCCAAATCTTTTGTGAAAACTCACATTGAAAGAATAAATGGTCTATATTTTCAATGTGACTATTACAGAAAACACAATTCTGATCCACCACTATGTGTTTCTGAATTAATCTTTCTTTAGTCAAGAGAAAATCATTTATGGCTTTAAAAAGGCATACCGCCATTTTAGGAACATGAATTTTGTTCCAGACCATAGGCGCCCAAAACTTAGTTTCAAACGTAGATCGTACCGAATTCCAAACTTTTTTAAACTGGTAATTACCATCCTTAGAACACTTCCAGGTCCAGAAATCCCTCTCCTTGTTATTGTGAATTTTGACGCCTTCAATTTCTGTCTGAATTTGAAATAAAAAACTAAACAAGTCCCACTTCCACTCGCCATTTTTTAAAATCCTACCGAGAGACAAATTTTCTGTACCTGTTCTAAAAGCAGTATCCCTTCCAATGCGTTCCATAATAGAACTTCCATTTAACCATGGATCATACCATAACGAAGTGGTTTTGCCATCTACAATGTTAAGGGAAAGGCAATTCAAAGCTTCGCGTCTATTCTTCAAAATGAATTTCCACACTCCAGAGTCATCCAAACGCTGTTCAGTATCCCAGAAACTTTTAAGCCCTATATATTTGCTATGCATAAAAACTGCCCAAGAACCTTCTAAGTTGATTATTTTCCAAATCAATTTGATATATAACGCTCTATTCATCTCCTCTAAGTTTCTCAGTCCCATACCTCCTTCTTTTTTATGTTTACATAAGACCTCCCAAGGGATCTTACTACTACGACTTTTCCAAAGAAAATTTAAAATCAGGTGTTTGATCTTTTGAATAGTAGCAACTGGAAGACAGAAACATTGCATCCAAAATTGTATTATAGGATATACGGTAGATTTAATAAGTTCCAGTCTCCCTGCTAAGCTCAGCATCTTAGTTTCCCATCTACCAATCCTAGTTTTAATCTGTTCTATTAAAGAGGAACAATCCTTATCCCTCAAGTTAGCACTAGACAGAGGTATACCCAGATACCTAATTGGGAGGGTTGATTGTTGAATATTAAGGATCGAACAGATGTCTGTGCCACATTCCACCCCTTTCCCAAAAAAGATGTTAGATTTCTCAACACTTAATTCCAAACCAGTAACCATTTTCAAAGTTTTAAACACTTCGTTAATAGCATACGCAGTTTGTACATTAGCTTTAGTAAAGAGAATGATATCGTCAGCGTAAATCAGATGGGTTAGTTTATTACCAAAATCTGTAACTGGAGAGATCAGACCTCCCCTGTAATAACCCGCTTTTCCGTACCCCTTGAATAGACACTAATATCCATCTATTTACTCAAGGTGAACGAAAAACCGAACCATTAGGGTTTTAAAAGAAGAGGTAGAAGAAAAGATAGAAGAAAAGAGAAAGAAGAGACAAAAGAACAACATCAGAAACAGAAACAATATCAGAATCTCACATATTGCAGCGGAACAATATATAATAGATAAATGAATAATCTTTAAAACAAAGAACTATATCATTTTATACATACATCAATCATCAGAGTCAATATACAACAATGGACAGTTATATAACTTGTCCTCATACAGAATACACAGCGGAATAAATACTATCAGATACAAATACTACGTCTCGCCATCCAGCTCATCTCCAAAGCTCCAGAATATCCAGAATATCCTGATAATATAACTCTAGGCTGCCCGTGTGGAAATTGGTGGGCACCTAGAGTTTAGAAGGGAACAATAAACTCCGAGTCAGTCATGGTGATTGGTGTGAGATCGTAAAACAGTTATTCTTTAAAATAAACAACAGGATAATTTTAAAGTCAATTCGAAATGCTTTTGGAAAATGAAACTACCATAAGACCTCCCGCCACACACACAATGCAAACGCAGAATTGGAGGAGATTTCTTCTTATGATAGTCAAAGATGCTTACTACGCAAAAATTAAATCCTTTTTGATATTATTCTTAGTGCATAGTGTAGAAAACATTTCGAAAGTATAATATTAATCTTAGCCAGCATAGATACCATTATACTATGCCTACTATAGCTGCTATATTAGATAGTAGGTTCTACAACTAAAACCGTACAAATTTCGTATTTGGGAAATGGATTTCCAACAAATGGTCAGGCTAAGGAACTTCCTTTCCTCCTGCCGAATAGGATCGCCTCTGGCTGGACGTCCCGAGAGACAAACTGCTCTCTGCCAAACAAGGCCGGGTTACCCCTGTAACAGGTAACTCACGAATATGTCATCACCCGGTCCTTTGGGACCTTTATCCGAGCGCTCGATATCCAACATCACCATCATAAAGAAAGTGTATCCACATGAGTAAGTATCTGGGCTCCATACCATGATACCACCCCTTTCCAGAAGGAAATGACATACCCTAAAGGGCGCGACCCTCATAACCTTGCCGCAACATTCCTGTTTCGACCATTTCCGGGTTGTTGAGGCCCTGACGAAGTCTCGTCCACAAAGCTATGCTTTCTACAAAGCCCTGCTTTGGGTCAAACAAAATGATCAACCTATGATTACAAAGATATAAGATCAAACAAATGATCATATCGCAAATGATCAAACACTGATCATTTCACAGCAACACTCAGTATGCCACGTTACCAATTTGGGATATATCGCTGATAAATTTCAACTACATAACCTCTGAGCTCGCACGTCTCAGAGAAGGGTGTTAAGCTAAGAGAATAAATTCTCCGCCACCAACAGATATGTATTTGAAAGAAATCAGCTTTATATCTCAAAGTGTAATGTCAGGCACACAATCCATACAAGTCTGTTTCGGGATCGAACAGAACCGAAGGCACTTCTCACGAAGCCCTTGCATATCCGGATAATTTTCAATCACGTCGGGACTTCCCATCACTAAGGGTGATAAAACCTCTAAACCGGAGATCAGCCGATGTAGAGTAACTCGACGGTAATCCTTCCGTTTTCAAAAATATCCGGTCTTCAACGCCGGTCTTCAAATGCGATTCATAACGACGTATCACATATTCGGAATGGGTTATACGACCCCATGGTCCTTTCCCGGCTAACCCGAATAGTGAGCGTTTATTCAAAAATAAGTGTGGCATTCAAATTCATCCAATTCACAACAAATACCTATCTAAAGGTAATTATTGATAATCGGTTATTTAACTATCAATAAAGATGCGCAACATCATCAGATTCCAAATAATTTTCCAAATTATTTATCTTCAAAAATATCTTTACTAGATATAGAATTTCCACACTTAACCGTTTGAAAACAAATTTCAAATATTCAATTTCCACATTTCATTTTATCTTTGAAGATAAAATCTCAAAAACAGTTCATTTCATATTGGAAAAGCAATTCCATACTTATTTAATAATAAGTATTTCACAAATCATTTATTTTCAAAATTTGAAAATATTCGATATACTTAAATCAAATTAAGTATATATTTCATTCTTTAAGGAAATCATTTACTATAACAACATTTATTTGAGTCAAAACGAATGTTACGTAAAACATCGTTACGACGACTCAAAATCACTAGTATAGGGATTCGAATTTAGATAGATATATAAATCCCAATACTACATTAAAACATTTCCTTTCGGAAATCATTTACTATAACAACAGTGTTATAGTCCATCATTTCCTTATATTTTCGAAAACGCCTATTTCAATAACAAGTGTTGAAATCTATGCTTTCGATTCACAATACATTTTAAAACATCTTTAAAATGTTTAACTTCATTTTTAATATCACTTCTTCAAAAATAAATCCATTTATTTAATAATATATTCACTGTCCAAAATCGAGAATATACTTTACTATTTACATTTCACTATTTTCTACACGTTTTATTTCGATAATAATTCGCTATCCAAAATCGCGAATATATCTCCTTTAATAATCTTCTATATTTAATTTATCAAATCCAATTGATCTCGAATTTATAAAACAACGTTTATAAATTCTATTTCTGTTTTTAATAACAACTTCAACTTACAAATCTTCTTTTTAATAATTCGATAAATATTCCATCTAAAGGTAAAAATCCAATTTATAAGTTAATCTCTTATAAATCTTTTATTCTACAGTTTCATCCATTTTACAACTTCACAATTTATAAATCTATAAATTTCATTCACTTACGGATTCCATAATATTTCATTTTTAACACTTATAAAATTCGTTTTATAAGTCCAATATTTCGATTTATAAAATATCAATTTTTCAAATCTTTTTATACAAATCGTTTATAGTTATTCAAAAATCCCAACTTAAACCATTTTATAAATAAATCGACTTTTATTTCAAAAATGACACTTCGGTTATATTTCACTAAAAATTATAACTTTTATAACTTTAAAATTTTACGTTTATAATCGACTCAAAAATCCCATAAAACGTATATTTTCAAAAATCACTTTAAAACCCCTTTTAAATTAAAAGTCGTCATTTTTAAAGTTCAAAACTGAATCCGATGATGCAACAACACCAATCAGTCCATCACAACAGTCAAATATCATATATCATCATATGATAACAGAATATATCACAATATCTGTAAATAAGTAAATACAGTTGAGGAATCCAGTTGGATCCCTCCAACCTGTTTCCCTGCATCCAAAGATGTTAGCACAATACCAATTCCGCTTCAGTACAGAATTATCGCGGTATATAGGTTTTTATAAATCCGCTTACTAACGGCGCAATAGGGTCTCATCCGCTATACGAGGCGGGAAATCAATCAATCCAATATATACATATGCCAATATGTATATACTGCTATATATATAGATATATCCTATCATATCTAATAGCACATCCAATATAGCAATCATATCAATCAATAATAACTGCAAAAATTCCACATTCGATTTGAGTGAGAAGATCTCACCGTGATTTTAAATTCCATTCCAGCGTTTATTTTCGAATAAAATTAAACGGCCGTTTAATTTCACCCGAAATTCCAACTAGCTCCAAACGACTCCAGTCCAGTTGCATCGCGAAGAGCTCGACAAAACGAAGCCAACGCCGCTTGTTTCGTCCAAAACGGACCTCGTAGCAAAAAGATATCATATTTTAAACTTTACACGTTTCAAATATAAATAAATATACAATTTCTTTTTATTTTTAAACCTAATCAATCTCGGCCCTTGATTATTCAAATGCAGATCTGGCCGTGCATCATTGTCTTCCTCCAGGCGTTAACTACCCAGGTTCGAATTCACGAACGAGAACCCATGCCGCCTCTTCCCACTTGAATTTCGCAACCTCGTCTTCCACTTAAATGACGATCGGAGTATGCCATTCGAACACCCCTTCAGCCAAGTGCCACCGCCTGGAACCTCGTGCAGCTCGGCCTCCCCCATACGCTGAAAAGCGTGCGCGAACACAAAACGAACGCGGGCCTTTTCCTTCTTCGAACGACGTCAATACAAAATTCCCACCATTGGATTCGAAGTACTCGGCGTGCTCTACGATGTTACAGTTGGAAGTTTTCGACGATTGTTGGTGGATGAGGAGATTTTAGGGAAGAAAGGATCGAATATTCTCAGCCCTCGGTTTCGAAAATGGCGGCTGAAAGAAGATAGACTAGGGTTTCTCTTGAATGAAGGGGGTGGGTTGCTTTTATAGAGAACCGACGAACACTATTCGTTTCTAAATTTCCGAACTCCGATTTACGTGCGGTAACTGGCGTTTCTGGGGTTTATCCCGCGTTCCGGACACAATGGAACAGGTTTCGAAAGCTAATTCGATCGTCTGTGTGAGATATGACAATAAACGATCAATTTAAATTAAACCGATTTAAATCGATTTCGAGGCGTTTTGGCTTGCCCCGGACAAACGGTAAATCCAAAAATTATGAAATTTGAAATCTTACAATAATATCACATTACGGATCCGATGAAACTGGTTTCGTCAAAATCCGAGACTTTTTGAAAAATGACTATTTTAACTCGCCGAATTAAAATTAAAACGATATCGACGCGTTTCGAGTTGCCACGGTCAAACGATAACTCCGATTGCCACGAAAATTGAAATCCGATAATAACTAACTATTACGGATCCAATGGGACTAGTTTCGTTCAATTCTGAGACTATCCGAAAATTGGCTATTTTTACAGTCGATAATTAAATATTAAAATATTCAATTTTCACAGATTAACTTTAAATTCAGTTTTAGAAGTTCTATAACCTTTCTATAACTCCAGTATGATTTAATATAATTTTATAAATCATTTCCAGCACATTAAACCCATACTTCAATTATTTCTGGAATTTCAATCATTAAATTATCGATTTAATTGACCAAATTAAATCCAATATTCGAATAATAAATTATTCGACTTCTTAAATTCATTTATTAATATTTAAAATCAATTAAATATTCAAATTTTAATTATCAAAAATTCTGGGTCGTTACAGACTTCCCCCCTTAAAAGAATTTCGTCCTCGAAATTACAAGTTAGGAAAAAGATACAAAATCCGTTAACTTTCCAAAACAAACCGTTCAAATTAGATTTTCAAATCTGTTAAGTGTTTAACTTCTCCAAAATTCATAGTTAACTTCTCACAAAATCTTTACTAAGTTTTCAAATCATAACTTAGTTTTCAAAATTTTCAAATTTCTCTAAAATATTCTAACGCCTTAAATTTTCAGAAAATTTCGCCAGCGTCTCCTTTGCGCGGCTCGATCCGAAAAAAAAATGACAGTGTATATATATCACAAATATACATCCCATCAAGTGATGAGGCATCCCGTAGGGAAAAAAGTGTAAAAGTACGATATTTAATCCGAGATATGTACCTTATTATATTTTTAGCGAGCGTATACGGCTAATATAGCGCGAAAGCGAGCTCCAAATGCGAAGCAACGCCATCCGCACCTACTAAACACTCAACAAACCATATGAGAACATGTAGATATGAAAATATAGTCAATATACATCATATAGCAACATAATACTACATATGTCAACATAGCAAATGCAACAAAAGCAACAATGCAACCATCATCCAATAAACATTCAACTATCATCCAACAAATTCATAACCAAATCAGTTTACTTTTATTTCTCATGAACATTCAATGAATTGGTTTTCAATTTAATCACATTTGATTGTTGACATTGAATTTTACTAACATTCATTCGTTCAAATTTAATTAGTTTACATTCATTAATTCACATTTGTTCACTTACAAATCAAATTCAATTTCTATTCAAATTTACATATTATCAATTTGAATTTAATCACTTTGCTTCCAATTTGTCGATTCAATTTCATTAACCCTTAATGAATTACACGAAATCAACTAACAATCAATCTAACAACCAATGTATAACCAATCATAACCAAATTTATTCAATTTACATTTCTTTACATTCAATTTGGTTCAACACTTTAAGTTTCAATTTGTTGATATTAAATTGATTTCCATTCAATTATTCAATTTCTTTAGCTTCTAATGAATTAACGCTTATATTCATTGCTTCATATCAATTAGTTTCATTCGGTTGATTAACATTCAACCCATTTATTCAATTGCTAATTCATTTTAACAATAAAATTGAATTTCATTTATATAACTCAAGTTCACATTCATTTAATAAATTCACTTTATTAATTTACTTTGATATCAAAATAAACTTCACTTCAACATCACTTAAGTTATTTTCCATTTCAAACATCATTTGTTCAACTTAACTTAAGTTTCCACTTATAAATCCAATTCAGATTTTGTTTTTCTTAACAAAATTCATTTAACCTTTTACCAAAATCAAATTTCATCAATCTTTCAAATTTATATCACATTTGACTTTCTTTTAGTTAAATTTCACATCATATTTCATTATGCTACTCAAATTCATTAACTTTACCAAAGTTAAATCTATTATCTCATATCATAAGTATAAATCTTATTTCACTTATATTTACCATATTTAAATTTGGACTTTAATTTTCAATTTTGTTTATCACAACAAAACCTCAATTTCCAATTTACTATGGTAGCAAATCAATCACACAGAAACTCGAAAATGATACCGATGATGCTGCAGTCATCACCCTTATTATTTCCCAGCAACAATAGTGAAATCAGTGCTTAAATTCTTTCAAAAATTTCCTTTTATTCATAAATCACATTTATAAATCTCTTTGCACATAATTTCACTTCTTACATATAAGATTATTTTACCATTGTAAATCATTTTAATTATAACTCCATATTTATAATTCATTCTCTTATATATTTTTCTCTTTCACAATTGTTGTTTTAATTCAACTTATTCAAACAATCTTAACAATCAATTCATATACACTTTAATAATTCTTAAAAAATTATTTCTTTATATACAAAATATAATCAAGGTAAAATTATTTCATTTACCCAATTTTAAAACAATATCGTGCCGAATTGTTCTATATAAGTGTTTAGAGATCCCTATCGATAGAGTTGTACGGACAATACCGACCAGAATCCATATACCACTCAACAAACCAATCATCACAATATAAAACAAATTTTATATTAACTAACAAATACGCACTCGTATCTATTATTACACTCAACTCATTCTAGAGTACTACTGACTCTATCTCTAATGAGTAACACCCAACAGAGCAGGGTTGTCGCTTAACCATATGCTCTGATACCAAATGTAATAACCCGCTTTTCCGTACCCCTTGAATAGACACTAATCTCCATCTATTTACTCAAGGTGAACGAAAAACCGAACCATTAGGGTTTTAAAAGAAGAGGTAGAAGAAAAGATAGAAGAAAAGAGAAAGAAGAGACAAAAGAACAACATCAGAAACAGAAACAATATCAGAATCTCACATATCGCAGCGGAACAATATATAATAGATAAATGAATAATCTTTAAAACAAAGAACTATATCATTTTATACATACATCAATCATCAGAGTCAATATACAACAATGGACAGTTATATAACTTGTCCTCATACAGAATACACAGCGGAATAAATACTATCAGATACAAATACTACGTCTCGCCATCCAGCTCATCTCCAAAGCTCCAGAATATCCAGAATATCCTGATAATATAACTCTAGGCTGCCCGTGTGGAAATTGGTGGGCACCCAGAGTTTAGAAGGGAACAATAAACTCCGAGTCAGTCATGGTGACTGGTGTGAGATCGTAAAACAGTTATTCTTTAAAATAAACAACAGGATAATTTTAAAGTCAATTCGAAATGCTTTTGGAAAATGAAACTACCATAAGACCTCCCGCCACACACACAATGCAAACGCAGAATTGGAGGAGATTTCTTCTTATGATAGTCAAAGATGCTTACTACGCAAAAATCAAATCCTTTTTGATATTATTCTTAGTGCATAGTGTAGAAAACATTTCGAAAGTATAATATTAATCTTAGCCAGCATAGATACCATTATACTATGCCTACTATAGCTGCTATATTAGATAGCAGGTTCTACAACTAAAACCGTACAAATTTCGTATTTGGGAAATGGATTTCCAACAAATGGTCAGGCTAAGGAACTTCCTTTCCTCCTGCCGAATAGGATCGCCTCTGGCTGGACGTCCCGAGAGACAAACTGCTCTCTGCCAAACAAGGCCGGGTTACCCCTGTAACAGGTAACTCACGAATATGTCATCACCCGGTCCTTTGGGACCTTTATCCGAGCGCTCGATATCCAACATCACCATCATAAAGAAAGTGTATCCACATGAGTAAGTATCTGGGCTCCATACCATGATACCACCCCTTTCCAGAAGGAAATGACATACCCTAAAGGGCGCGACCCTCATAACCTTGCCGCAACATTCCTGTTTCGACCATTTCCGGGTTGTTGAGGCCCTGACGAAGTCTCGTCCACAAAGCTACGCTTTCTACAAAGCCCTGCTTTGGGTCAAACAAAATGATCAACCTATGATTACAAAGATATAAGATCAAACAAATGATCATATCGCAAATGATCAAACACTGATCATTTCACAGCAACACTCAGTATGCCACGTTACCAATTTGGGATATATCGCTGATAAATTTCAACTACATAACCTCTGAGCTCGTACGTCTCAGAGAAGGGTGTTAAGCTAAGAGAATAAATTCTCCGCCACCAACAGATATGTATTTGAAAGAAATAAGAAATCAGCTTTATATCTCAAAGTGTAATGTCAGGCACACAATCCATACAAGTCTGTTCCGGGATCGAACAGAACCGAAGGCACTTCTCACGAAGCCCTTGCATATCCGGATAATTTTCAATCACGTCGGGACTTCCCATCACTAAGGGTGATAAAACCTCTAAACCGGAGATCAGCCGATGTAGATTAACTCGACGGTAATCCTTCCGTTTTCAAAAATATCCGGTCTTCAACGCCGGTCTTCAAATGCGATTCATAACGACGTATCACATATTCGGAATGGGTTATACGACCCCATGGTCCTTTCCCGGCTAACCCGAATAGTGAGCGTTTATTCAAAAATAAGTGTGGCATTCAAATTCATCCAATTCACAACAAATACCTATCTAAAGGTAATTATTGATAGTCGGTTATTTAACTATCAATAAAGATGCGCAACATCATTAGATTCCAAATAATTTTCCAAATTATTTATCTTCAAAAATATCTTTACTAGATATAGAATTTCCACACTTAACCGTTTGAAAACAAATTTCAAATATTCAATTTCCACATTTCATTTTATCTTTGAAGATAAAATCTCAAAAACAGTTCATTTCATATTGGAAAAGCAATTCCATACTTATTTAATAATAAGTATTTCACAAATCATTTATTTTCAACATTTGAAAATATTCGATATACTTAAATCAAATTAAGTATATATTTCATTCTTTAAGGAAATCATTTACTATAACAACATTTATTTGAGTCAAAACGAATGTTACGTAAAACATCGTTACGACGACTCAAAATCACTAGTATAGGGATTCGAATTTAGATAGATATATAAATCCCAATACTACATTAAAACATTTCCTTTCGGAAATCATTTACTATAACAACAGTGTTATAGTCCATCATTTCCTTATATTTTCGAAAACGCCTATTTCAATAACAAGTGTTGAAATCTATGCTTTCGATTCACAATACATTTTAAAACATCTTTAAAATGTTTAACTTCATTTTTAATATCACTTCTTCAAAAATAAATCCATTTATTTAATAATATATTCACTGTCCAAAATCGTGAATATACTTTACTATTTACATTTCACTATTTTCTACACGTTTTATTTCGATAATAATTCGCTATCCAAAATCGCGAATATATCTCCTTTAATAATCTTCTATATTTAATTTATCAAAATCAATTGATCTCGAATTTATAAAACAACGTTTATAAATTCTATTTCTGTTTTTAATAACAACTTCAACTTACAAATCTTCTTTTTAATAATTCGATAAATATTCCATCTAAAGGTAAAAATCCAATTTATAAGTTAATCTCTTATAAATCTTTTATTCTACAGTTTCATCTATTTTACAACTTCACAATTTATAAATCTATAAATTTCATTCACTTACGGATTCCATAATATTTCATTTTTAACACTTATAAAATTCGTTTTATAAGTCCAATATTTCGATTTATAAAATATCAATTTTTCAAATCTTTTTATACAAATCGTTTATAGTTATTCAAAAATCCCAACTTAAACCATTTTATAAATAAATCGACTTTTATTTCAAAAATGACACTTCGGTTATATTTCACTAAAAATTATAACTTTTATAACTTTAAAATTTTACGTTTATAATCGACTCAAAAATCCCATAAAACGTATATTTTCAAAAATCACTTTAAAACCCCTTTTAAATTAAAAGTCGTCATTTTTAAAGTTCAAAACTGAATCCGATGATGCAACAACACCAATCAGTCCATCACAACAGTCAAATATCATATATCATCATATGATAACAGAATATATCACAATATCTGTAAATAAGTAAATACAGTTGAGGAATCCAGTTGGATCCCTCCAACCTGTTTCCCTGCATCCAAAGATGTTAGCACAATACCAATTCCGCTCCAGTACGGAATTATCGCGGTATATAGGTTTTTATAAATCCGCTTACTAACGGCGCAATAGGGTCTCATCCGCTATACGAGGCGGGAAATCAATCAATCCAATATATACATATGCCAATATGTATATACTGCTATATATATAGATATATCCTATCATATCTAATAGCACATCCAATATAGCAATCATATCAATCAATAATAACTGCAAAAATTCCACATTCGATTTGAGTGAGAAGATCTCACCGTGATTTTAAATTCCATTCCAGCGTTTATTTTCGAATAAAATTAAACGGCCGTTTAATTTCACCCGAAATTCCAACTAGCTCCAAACGACTCCAATCCTGTTGCATCGCGAAGAGCTCGACAAAACGAAGCCAACGCCGCTTGTTTCGTCCAAAACGGACCTCGTAGCAAAAAGATATCATATTTTAAACTTTACACGTTTCAAATATAAATAAATATACAATTTCTTTTTATTTTTAAACCTAATCAATCTCGGCCCTTGATTATTCAAATGCAGATCTGGCCGTGCATCATTGTCTTCCTCCAGGCGTTAACTACCCAGGTTCGAATTCACGAACGAGAACCCATGCCGCCTCTTCCCACTTGAATTTCGCAACCTCGTCTTCCACTTAAATGACGATCGGAGTATGCCATTCGAACACCCCTTCAGCCAAGTGCCACCGCCTGGAACCCCGTGCAGCTCGGCCTCCCCCATACGCTGAAAAGCGTGCGCGAACACAAAACGAACGCGGGCCTTTTCCTTCTTCGAACGACGTCAATACAAAATTCCCACCATTGGATTCGAAGTACTCGGCGTGCTCTACGATGTTACAGTTGGAAGTTTTCGACGATTGTTGGTGGATGAGGAGATTTTAGGGAAGAAAGGATCGAATATTCTCAGCCCTCGGTTTCGAAAATGGCGGCTGAAAGAAGATAGACTAGGGTTTCTCTTGAATGAAGGGGGTGGGTTGCTTTTATAGAGAACCGACGAACACTATTCGTTTCTAAATTTCCGAACTCCGATTTACGTGCGGTAACTGGCGTTTCTGGGGTTTATCCCGCGTTCCGGACACAATGGAACAGGTTTCGAAAGCTAATTCGATTGTCTGTGTGAGATATGACAATAAACGATCAATTTAAATTAAACCGATTTAAATCGATTTCGAGGCGTTTTGGCTTGCCCCGGACAAACGGTAAATCCAAAAATTATGAAATTTGAAATCTTACAATAATATCACATTACGGATCCGATGAAACTGGTTTCGTCGAAATCCGAGACTTTTTGAAAAATGACTATTTTAACTCGCCGAATTAAAATTAAAACGATATCGACGCGTTTCGAGTTGCCACGGTCAAACGATAACTCCGATTGCCACGAAAATTGAAATCCGATAATAACTAACTATTACGGATCCAATGGGACTAGTTTCGTTCAATTCTGAGACTGTCCGAAAATTGGCTATTTTTACAGTCGATAATTAAATATTAAAATATTCAATTTTCACAGATTAACTTTAAATTCAGTTTTAGAAGTTCTATAACCTTTCTATAACTCCAGTATGATTTAATATAATTTTATAAATCATTTCCAGCACATTAAACCCATACTTCAATTATTTCTGGAATTTCAATCATTAAATTATCGATTTAATTGACCAAATTAAATCCAATATTCGAATAATAAATTATTCGACTTCTTAAATTCATTTATTAATATTTAAAATCAATTAAATATTCAAATTTTAATTATCAAAAATTCTGGGTCGTTACAGACTTCCCCCCTTAAAAGAATTTCGTCCTCGAAATTACAAGTTAGGAAAAAGATACAAAATCCGTTAACTTTCCAAAACAAACCGTTCAAATTAGATTTTCAAATCTGTTAAATGTTTAACTTCTCCAAAATTCATAGTTAACTTCTCACAAAATCTTTACTAAGTTTTCAAATCATAACTTAGTTTTCAAAATTTTCAAATTTCTCTAAAATATTCTAACGCCTTAAATTTTCAGAAAATTTCGCCAGCGTCTCCTTTGCGCGGCTCGATCCGAAAAAATAATGACAGTGTATATATATCACAAATATACATCCCATCAAGTGATGAGGCATCCCGTAGGGAAAAAAGTGTAAAAGTACGATATTTAATCCGAGATATGTACCTTATTATATTTTTAGCGAGCGTATACGGCTAATATAGCACGAAAGCGAGCTCCAAATGCGAAGCAACGCCATCCGCACCTACTAAACACTCAACAAACCATATGAGAACATGTAGATATGAAAATATAGTCAATATACATCATATAGCAACATAATACTACATATGTCAACATAGCAAATGCAACAAAAGCAACAATGCAACCATCATCCAATAAACATTCAACTATCATCCAACAAATTCATAACCAAATCAGTTTACTTTTATTTCTCATGAACATTCAATGAATTGGTTTTCAATTTAATCACATTTGATTGTTGACATTGAATTTTACTAACATTCATTCGTTCAAATTTAATTAGTTTACATTCATTAATTCACATTTGTTCACTTACAAATCAAATTCAATTTCTATTCAAATTTACATATTATCAATTTGAATTTAATCACTTTGCTTCCAATTTGTCGATTCAATTTCATTAACCCTTAATGAATTACACGAAATCAACTAACAATCAATCTAACAACCAATGTATAACCAATCATAACCAAATTTATTCAATTTACATTTCTTTACATTCAATTTGGTTCAACACTTTAAGTTTCAATTTGTTGATATTAAATTGATTTCCATTCAATTATTCAATTTCTTTAGCTTCTAATGAATTAACGCTTATATTCATTGCTTCATATCAATTAGTTTCATTCGGTTGATTAACATTCAACCCATTTATTCAATTGCTAATTCATTTTAACAATAAAATTGAATTTCATTTATATAACTCAAGTTCACATTCATTTAATAAATTCACTTTATTAATTTACTTTGATATCAAAATAAACTTCACTTCAACATCACTTAAGTTATTTTCCATTTCAAACATCATTTGTTCAACTTAACTTAAGTTTCCACTTATAAATCCAATTCAGATTTTGTTTTTCTTAACAAAATTCATTTAACCTTTTACCAAAATCAAATTTCATCAATCTTTCAAATTTATATCACATTTGACTTTCTTTTAGTTAAATTTCACATCATATTTCATTATGCTACTCAAATTCATTAACTTTACCAAAGTTAAATCTATTATCTCATATCATAAGTATAAATCTTATTTCACTTATATTTACCATATTTAAATTTGGACTTTAATTTTCAATTTTGTTTATCACAACAAAACCTCAATTTCCAATTTACTATGGTAGCAAATCAATCACACAGAAACTCGAAAATGATACCGATGATGCTGCAGTCATCACCCTTATTATTTCCCAGCAACAATAGTGAAATCAGTGCTTAAATTCTTTCAAAAATTTCCTTTTATTCATAAATCACATTTATAAATCTCTTTGCACATAATTTCACTTCTTACATATAAGATTATTTTACCATTGTAAATCATTTTAATTATAACTCCATATTTATAATTCATTCTCTTATATATTTTTCTCTTTCACAATTGTTGTTTTAATTCAACTTATTCAAACAATCTTAACAATCAATTCATATACACTTTAATAATTCTTAAAAAATTATTTCTTTATATACAAAATATAATCAAGGTAAAATTATTTCATTTACCCAATTTTAAAACAATATCGTGCCGAATTGTTCTATATAAGTGTTTAGAGATCCCTATCGATAGAGTTGTACGGACAATACCGACCAGAATCCATATACCACTCAACAAACCAATCATCACAATATAAAACAAATTTTATATTAACTAACAAATACGCACTCGTATCTATTATTACACTCAACTCATTCTAGAGTACTACTGACTCTATCTCTAATGAGTAACACCCAACAGAGCAGGGTTGTCGCTTAACCATATGCTCTGATACCAAATGTAATAACCCGCTTTTCCGTACCCCTTGAATAGACACTAATCTCCATCTATTTACTCAAGGTGAACGAAAAACCGAACCATTAGGGTTTTAAAAGAAGAGGTAGAAGAAAAGATAGAAGAAAAGAGAAAGAAGAGACAAAAGAACAACATCAGAAACAGAAACAATATCAGAATCTCACATATCGCAGCGGAACAATATATAATAGATAAATGAATAATCTTTAAAACAAAGAACTATATCATTTTATACATACATCAATCATCAGAGTCAATATACAACAATGGACAGTTATATAACTTGTCCTCATACAGAATACACAGCGGAATAAATACTATCAGATACAAATACTACGTCTCGCCATCCAGCTCATCTCCAAAGCTCCAGAATATCCAGAATATCCTGATAATATAACTCTAGGCTGCCCGTGTGGAAATTGGTGGGCACCCAGAGTTTAGAAGGGAGCAATAAACTCCGAGTCAGTCATGGTGACTGGTGTGAGATCGTAAAACAGTTATTCTTTAAAATAAACAACAGGATAATTTTAAAGTCAATTCGAAATGCTTTTGGAAAATGAAACTACCATAAGACCTCCCGCCACACACACAATGCAAACGCAGAATTGGAGGAGATTTCTTCTTATGATAGTCAAAGATGCTTACTACGCAAAAATCAAATCCTTTTTGATATTATTCTTAGTGCATAGTGTAGAAAACATTTCGAAAGTATAATATTAATCTTAGCCAGCATAGATACCATTATACTATGCCTACTATAGCTGCTATATTAGATAGCAGGTTCTACAACTAAAACCGTACAAATTTCGTATTTGGGAAATGGATTTCCAACAAATGGTCAGGCTAAGGAACTTCCTTTCCTCCTGCCGAATAGGATCGCCTCTGGTTGGACGTCCCGAGAGACAAACTGCTCTCTGCCAAACAAGGCCGGGTTACCCCTGTAACAGGTAACTCACGAATATGTCATCACCCGGTCCTTTGGGACCTTTATCCGAGCGCTCGATATCCAACATCACCATCATAAAGAAAGTGTATCCACATGAGTAAGTATCTGGGCTCCATACCATGATACCACCCCTTTCCAGAAGGAAATGACATACCCTAAAGGGCGCGACCCTCATAACCTTGCCGCAACATTCCTGTTTCGACCATTTCCGGGTTGTTGAGGCCCTGACGAAGTCTCGTCCACAAAGCTACGCTTTCTACAAAGCCCTGCTTTGGGTCAAACAAAATGATCAACCTATGATTACAAAGATATAAGATCAAACAAATGATCATATCGCAAATGATCAAACACTGATCATTTCACAGCAACACTCAGTATGCCACGTTACCAATTTGGGATATATCGCTGATAAATTTCAACTACATAACCTCTGAGCTCGTACGTCTCAGAGAAGGGTGTTAAGCTAAGAGAATAAATTCTCCGCCACCAACAGATATGTATTTGAAAGAAATAAGAAATCAGCTTTATATCTCAAAGTGTAATGTCAGGCACACAATCCATACAAGTCTGTTCCGGGATCGAACAGAACCGAAGGCACTTCTCACGAAGCCCTTGCATATCCGGATAATTTTCAATCACGTCGGGACTTCCCATCACTAAGGGTGATAAAACCTCTAAACCGGAGATCAGCCGATGTAGATTAACTCGACGGTAATCCTTCCGTTTTCAAAAATATCCGGTCTTCAACGCCGGTCTTCAAATGCGATTCATAACGACGTATCACATATTCGGAATGGGTTATACGACCCCATGGTCCTTTCCCGGCTAACCCGAATAGTGAGCGTTTATTCAAAAATAAGTGTGGCATTCAAATTCATCCAATTCACAACAAATACCTATCTAAAGGTAATTATTGATAGTCGGTTATTTAACTATCAATAAAGATGCGCAACATCATCAGATTCCAAATAATTTTCCAAATTATTTATCTTCAAAAATATCTTTACTAGATATAGAATTTCCACACTTAACCGTTTGAAAACAAATTTCAAATATTCAATTTCCACATTTCATTTTATCTTTGAAGATAAAATCTCAAAAACAGTTCATTTCATATTGGAAAAGCAATTCCATACTTATTTAATAATAAGTATTTCACAAATCATTTATTTTCAACATTTGAAAATATTCGATATACTTAAATCAAATTAAGTATATATTTCATTCTTTAAGGAAATCATTTACTATAACAACATTTATTTGAGTCAAAACGAATGTTACGTAAAACATCGTTACGACGACTCAAAATCACTAGTATAGGGATTCGAATTTAGATAGATATATAAATCCCAATACTACATTAAAACATTTCCTTTCGGAAATCATTTACTATAACAACAGTGTTATAGTCCATCATTTCCTTATATTTTCGAAAACGCCTATTTCAATAACAAGTGTTGAAATCTATGCTTTCGATTCACAATACATTTTAAAACATCTTTAAAATGTTTAACTTCATTTTTAATATCACTTCTTCAAAAATAAATCCATTTATTTAATAATATATTCACTGTCCAAAATCGTGAATATACTTTACTATTTACATTTCACTATTTTCTACACGTTTTATTTCGATAATAATTCGCTATCCAAAATCGCGAATATATCTCCTTTAATAATCTTCTATATTTAATTTATCAAATCCAATTGATCTCGAATTTATAAAACAACGTTTATAAATTCTATTTCTGTTTTTAATAACAACTTCAACTTACAAATCTTCTTTTTAATAATTCGATAAATATTCCATCTAAAGGTAAAAATCCAATTTATAAGTTAATCTCTTATAAATCTTTTATTCTACAGTTTCATCCATTTTACAACTTCACAATTTATAAATCTATAAATTTCATTCACTTACGGATTCCATAATATTTCATTTTTAACACTTATAAAATTCGTTTTATAAGTCCAATATTTCGATTTATAAAATATCAATTTTTCAAATCTTTTTATACAAATCGTTTATAGTTATTCAAAAATCCCAACTTAAACCATTTTATAAATAAATCGACTTTTATTTCAAAAATGACACTTCGGTTATATTTCACTAAAAATTATAACTTTTATAACTTTAAAATTTTACGTTTATAATCGACTCAAAAATCCCATAAAACGTATATTTTCAAAAATCACTTTAAAACCCCTTTTAAATTAAAAGTCGTCATTTTTAAAGTTCAAAACTGAATCCGATGATGCAACAACACCAATCAGTCCATCACAACAGTCAAATATCATATATCATCATATGATAACAGAATATATCACAATATCTGTAAATAAGTAAATACAGTTGAGGAATCCAGTTGGATCCCTCCAACCTGTTTCCCTACATCCAAAGATGTTAGCACAATACCAATTCCGCTCCAGTACGGAATTATCGCGGTATATAGGTTTTTATAAATCCGCTTACTAACGGCGCAATAGGGTCTCATCCGCTATACGAGGCGGGAAATCAATCAATCCAATATATACATATGCCAATATGTATATACTGCTATATATATAGATATATCCTATCATATCTAATAGCACATCCAATATAGCAATCATATCAATCAATAATAACTGCAAAAATTCCACATTCGATTTGAGTGAGAAGATCTCACCGTGATTTTAAATTCCATTCCAGCGTTTATTTTCGAATAAAATTAAACGGCCGTTTAATTTCACCCGAAATTCCAACTAGCTCCAAACGACTACAATCCTGTTGCATCGCGAAGAGCTCGACAAAACGAAGCCAACGCCGCTTGTTTCGTCCAAAACGGACCTCGTAGCAAAAAGATATCATATTTTAAACTTTACACGTTTCAAATATAAATAAATATACAATTTCTTTTTATTTTTAAACCTAATCAATCTCGGCCCTTGATTATTCAAATGCAGATCTGGCCGTGCATCATTGTCTTCCTCCAGGCGTTAACTACCCAGGTTCGAATTCACGAACGAGAACCCATGCCGCCTCTTCCCACTTGAATTTCGCAACCTCGTCTTCCACTTAAATGACGATCGGAGTATGCCATTCGAACACCCCTTCAGCCAAGTGCCACCGCCTGGAACCCCGTGCAGCTCGGCCTCCCCCATACGCTGAAAAGCGTGCGCGAACACAAAACGAACGCGGGCCTTTTCCTTCTTCGAACGACGTCAATACAAAATTCCCACCATTGGATTCGAAGTACTCGGCGTGCTCTACGATGTTACAGTTGGAAGTTTTCGACGATTGTTGGTGGATGAGGAGATTTTAGGGAAGAAAGGATCGAATATTCTCAGCCCTCGGTTTCGAAAATGGCGGCTGAAAGAAGATAGACTAGGGTTTCTCTTGAATGAAGGGGGTGGGTTGCTTTTATAGAGAACCGACGAACACTATTCGTTTCTAAATTTCCGAACTCCGATTTACGTGCGGTAACTGGCGTTTCTGGGGTTTATCCCGCGTTCCGGACACAATGGAACAGGTTTCGAAAGCTAATTCGATCGTCTGTGTGAGATATGACAATAAACGATCAATTTAAATTAAACCGATTTAAATCGATTTCGAGGCGTTTTGGCTTGCCCCGGACAAACGGTAAATCCAAAAATTATGAAATTTGAAATCTTATAATAATATCACATTACGGATCCGATGAAACTGGTTTCGTCGAAATCCGAGACTTTTTGAAAAATGACTATTTTAACTCGCCGAATTAAAATTAAAACGATATCGACGCGTTTCGAGTTGCCACGGTCAAACGATAACTCCGATTGCCACGAAAATTGAAATCCGATAATAACTAACTATTACGGATCCAATGGGACTAGTTTCGTTCAATTCTGAGACTGTCCGAAAATTGGCTATTTTTACAGTCGATAATTAAATATTAAAATATTCAATTTTCACAGATTAACTTTAAATTCAGTTTTAGAAGTTCTATAACCTTTCTATAACTCCAGTATGATTTAATATAATTTTATAAATCATTTCCAGCACATTAAACCCATACTTCAATTATTTCTGGAATTTCAATCATTAAATTATCGATTTAATTGACCAAATTAAATCCAATATTCGAATAATAAATTATTCGACTTCTTAAATTCATTTATTAATATTTAAAATCAATTAAATATTCAAATTTTAATTATCAAAAATTCTGGGTCGTTACATCCCCTAACTTTCTCCTCCATTAGTAACGTAAAGTATTCCATAACCAGAGTAAAAAGAATAGGGGAAAGCGGGTCTCCTTGTCTGAGGCCATTAGAACTTTTAAAGAAACCATGCGCTTCTCCATTAACAAAGATAGAGAAAACTGGAGTCTTAATTAAGTTTTCAATAATTTTTGTCCATTTATCTGGGAAACCCAAACTTCTTAACATATGAATAACAAAATCTCAGTTAATCGAATCGTATGCTTTCTTTAAATCCACTTTGATACACATGGATTTGTTATCCTTTCTTCCAAGGCCTCTAATTAGTTCATGAGCTAACAAAATACCATCCCCTATATATCTACCTTTGATAAACGCCGACTGGTTTTGGGACACCAACTTATCCAAAAAAGGACCCAGTCTATTACACAAAATTTTGGATAAGACCTTATATAAAGTGTTACAACAGGCAATAGGTCTGAAATCTTGAATACATGAGGAATGATCCTTTTTTGGAATCAAATGGATAAATGTGTGATTCCATTCTTTTAAGATACAACCGTTTTGAAAAATATCATTTAAAGCTTTATAAATAATATCTTTCGAAAGATTCCAATGTGTTTTGAAAAACAACGAGTTGAAACCGTCCGGACCTGGAGAAACAGAGTCTTTGATATCCCACAAGGCATATTTGATTTCTTCCAACGAGAAACTCTCATTTAAAAAATTAGCCCCAAACTCAGAAATAACCATTTTGCAAATAACTTCAGGAAAATGAACACCTAGAGGCTGATTATAAATTTGTTTGAAAAAATCGATAGCCGTTTCAACAAACTTATTTTCGGAAACCACGTTACCGTCAACAGTTAAATTAGTCAAACAATTTCTGCTTCTTTTGTTAGACATTTTAGCGTAGAAAAAAGACGATCCCTCATCACCCATCATCAGCCAATCACATTTAGCTTTTTGTTTGGCAACCAGAAATTCTTTTTTAAGAGCTATGTCCAATTTAATCTTGGCATTTTGAAATTCCAAAGCTAAGGAGTGATCATTAGACTTTTCCAAAAGTTTCTGAAGTCTAGAACAGTTCTCTCTTAGAACATTCACCTCTTGTTTTAAATTACGAGAATTTGCACTCCATCTCTTGAGATCTCTCTTAATATTTTTAAGAATGTTAATAACTTGGAACAAAGGTCTGTCAATGTGGTTAGTAATCCAGAGTTTCTCAATCAAAGGAAAATACTGATCACAAAGAGGCCAATGGTTCATATATCTAAAAGGGCTGTTCTTAACCCTAGAGTTAGAGTTAAATAAGACGAGAATAGCGTTATGGTCACTAACCGAAGGAGGTAAGAATTCAATCGATAATTCAGGGAATAAGTTAATCCAATCTAGATTTGTAAACACCCTGTCAATTTTAGAGAAAATATTTCGACACGGACCCGACCACCATGAAAATTCAAAACCTTTAATATTAATCTCATTAAGACCAGTATTTAACGACATTTCATCTAATTCAAACAAATTATCAAAAGAAACTGGATTACCTCCCTGTCTTTCTGAGGGTCTACGAATGCAGTTGAAATCCCCAAGGACCATCCAAGGCCTATAGATAGATATAGCATCCTCCTGAAGGTTCTTCCATAATCTTTTCCTTAATTCAGCAAAATTTTGGGCATATACAAAAGTAAAATTACTTCTGCAATTCAAGGAATCAATCAGTTCGATGGTAATGTGTTGATCACTCATGCTGACAAAATTGAAGTCCCAAACATTTCGGTCTAAAAGAACCATAATCCTACATTTATAATAACAAGATATATTACTTATTATTTTCCATCCGACTTTCAGCGATTTTTCCAACTTCATAATCTCTGGAAATAACAACTTATTTTCCAAAATACCAAAACAGCTAATTTTGTACTTATCAATGACTTTTCTCACTTCTCCCATTCTATTAGGGTTATGGAACCCTCTGACGTTCCAACAGGCTACTGACATTATAAAACCTTATTATTTCGGGTCCTCGAAAACCTGCTGCTCGAGGACTCCCCGTTATCTTCTGAAGGAATGCCTAACATCTGAACCCACTTGGGGTTTTTACGGACCAGTTTCTCCTTCTGAATATTATCAAACTCTATATCTTGAGGCTTCGGAAGGACCTGTTCCTCCGTTACCTCCTGAACTGAGTCAACATTATCATGTAAATTCTGTTCCTCTGCCACTTTATTTGAACCTATATCTTGATCCAGATTATCTTGAACCTGTAATAAAAGACAAGGGTCAGTACCTCTCCTAAAATTAACATTATTATTATTACAATCATCAATAACTAAATCATTAGTAGATAAGGATATAGGTGACAAATTGTGATCCAATGATGACAAAGGGCGTTTAAAAGAAATGTGAGTAGATGGCGATTTTGGTGGAGATGAACTCAGATCTATGGCTCCCGGGGTAGTTGTAGAAGCAGGATACAATGGCTCCCTGGCTCCTTAATCTCTTTGAATTTTATTATTAAGTTAAAACACGATCAAAACCTTAAGTAGTTAACATTGGAATCAAACTTATCGTATGTTATAAATTTAAATAGATTCATTTATTAATTTCTGTTTCTTCGCATACGAGAATTTATTGAAAATTTCCTAAGTGTTAAAATTTTTGGAAAATTTCGGCAGAGTCTCCTTTGTACGGAGAGACGTTTGCAATTTCACAATTATAATATAAACAATATACATCGACCACATGGTCAGAAATACAATATATAACAATATTTCTAACAATTCTGTATTGAATCCGAAAACTTACCTTTATTTTAGCATTTTTAAGCAACTTATTAAATTTTAAGGAGAGCGAGAGCGAGTTTGCGCCATATTCCAATCCAGGTGGTCTTCTTGTACCTATACTTAACTCAATCAAACACATAAGTTTCACATGTATATAAAGTTTAATAACGTGGCATTTATTTAACTAGTTAAACATATATAAACAATTTCTCAACAAATATTTATTGGACCATAATACAAAATTATTTAGCGTATTATCAAATCCGTCTTTAGTTTATTGCACTAAACACTAGTTCTCAGAACACTTTATCAAAATGAAAAAAAATGTAAGGACAGTGACATGTGGTCCAGGGCTCACAGGCCAGGTTCCACTGAATGCGCTCTTGCAAGTCACTTTCTAAATGTAGTGTCATGTAGGAGTTCTTGTTATTGCAAAATTTAATATGGCTAGTAACAAAATATCAACCACAACTGAATGCAAAGGTGGAAAATTTTAAGGTTACTATGTTGCTGCTTTATGGCAACATCCCTTTTTTTTCGTGGGCTGTTGCAGCAGCCTGCTCTCCCTGTTAGTAATAACAACATTTTTTTTCATTCCTTATCTTTCTGTTGCATTTTTATTTGCATTGTACTTTTATTTGCACAAGCCTTTCCAAAATACTATTGCATATATATTGCATGAACAAGTGGCTATGTATAAACCATTTTCTTATATGTGTAGTTATTATAACAAGTAATTAGTTAACTCTTTCTTAGCCAATCACGAATGTCAAAGTTCATTGAAATTTGAGACTGAAGGTGCATGTTGGATAACACCAAAGTGACAATTTATATTTCTAAAAGTCTTGCTTATATCACACACTGATATTATATCAAAACAAAATTTTACATATTCAGAAAGTTGTTAATTACTCTAACAATCTAAAAAAATATTTCCATTCTAATGCTAGAGTGCTAAAAAATATTAAAACAAAATTGGTTTACTTTTGTAAGCAGAGTGGTTATAAAAGTCTAGTTGGGAAAATGTCATTTAAGCGGGTACCAAAAGCAAGTATAAGTTTACCGTCAACTTTTCTCTTCTCGTTGGTTATCACATTAACCATGATCTTCCCTAGTATTTTTTTTAAAGATGATCGGATTGAACTAAATTCATGTTGTAAATTCAAACAAATAAAGAGAAAAACAATTAGAATTGAATGTAATTAGTTATAGTCATATAAACTGACTAAAATCCATAAAGTTGTTAATCATAATTATGACTTTTCCATTTTGGTATAATTGCATATCCTTCATCACAGAAAATAACTATGTTGGTATTTAATGACATATGCAAAGCCATTTCTGCAAGAAAGTATATAAAACTTCACCCAAGGTTTATTTACAAACCATATATATATATATTGTCAAAGCTTATGATTTTTCACAGCAATTTATAATTCCTAATATATGGTTTGTTTATATGAATAGTATTTGCTGATTTTTGTACTTCGAAAATTTTGTCTTTTATATCAAAATGTTCTTAATAAAATTTCTTAAGTTTTTACGGCAATATTCAATTATATTTATCACTATTTTTATATTTGAAAGTATTGAAAGCATTCCTTAGTTTAAATATTATAAACCTTATAGTTTGATTCATTTTATCACAAAATTCATTCGTCAAAGAATTATTTTTCATGAAGATGAAAAATTACAAATATCCAATCATTACTCAACTTTAATTCCTTTTATTCTAAATTTCTATACTTGAAATTCATAAAGTGGAAAAACCAACTTTTAATAAGAAATTGCATATATTAAAATACAAAATCATTTGACAAACAATATATTGCTTCTTATGATATTTATTTATATCAAATCTTATTTATTTCTCATTTAGAAATTTTAAATTAAATCTCAATTCATATATATATATATATATGTATTCCTTTAATTACTTACTTTTTTTAAAATTTGAAAATAGTTTATACAAACATTTTACACTCTTATAACATATAAACACCTTTTACAAATTTTAAATATTAAATATTTTGAGGTGTTTAAGATATTCAGCTGATTAAATATTTTCTAATAAAGATGTAAAACAATTTTTTAGATTTCTCTTGTATAATTACTATTACTTTACACTCTAAATCATTTTAACACAAATTCATTTCTCAAAGCATCATTTTCTATAAAAAGGAAAATTCAAAAATCCAATCACTGTTTTTCTTTGAATTTAATAAATTCTTATTTTTGAAATTTAATAACTTAGAAAAGCTAACTTCTTGCAAAAAGTTATATATATAAAACTAAAAAGAATTCTCTCTTATCAATTTACTTTTTATTTTATTATCAAAATTTCAGATGATATTTCACTTCAAAAGAAAATATATAATCCATAACACTTCTCAAAGTATTATCTATCTTTAAAATATTTTTCCTTCGAAATATATTACATATATACATTTTTCCAAGATATTCATCCAAATTTTAAAATAATAGTTAACTTGCTTTAAACTCTATTTATTATAACTCAGACTATTATGTCCGACTGTCTTATCCTAGTGTTTAGGAATCCCTATCAATAACGTTGATCAGACGCATCGACCAGAATTCTTAAATCACTCAACGGGCAATTTAACACAATAATAAATTTCTAAATGATATACATATATTTCTTAATACTTTGTGCCTTTACAAAATATTTTCTTATCTAAAATAAACATAATTAAGTTCCACATATATGTATATCTAATATCAAAAGATTTTAATTCAAATAGATGTTTGCTTTTATTAAAATTCTTTCAATCAATCTTAATATTATCATAAAATAATTATTTACTACTAACAATTCTATAATACATGCATTCAACAATATATGCCCCAAGCAAACATCAAATTTTTAATTCATCTTAATTATAATCACAAATATTAATTAGCATTTCGTGTAAATTTAAATTTTCAATATTTCTTGCACTAACTACACTTCTAAAGACACTGCAAGTTCTTATTATTAGTATTGGGCAGGTTTGAACTCTCAATAATGATTCATACTCAATATTAATTTTTGCACAATCATTTACAATTTTTAAACAACTAAGCATCCATCAATCAATAAATTTTTATTATATCTTATTTTATTTATTAAGTATATTTTCAAATACCAAATTTAATATTTTCTTTTATAAAAGTTCTTTCTGTCCATTTCAAAATTTAAATAAAATAATTCTTAACAAATTTTAATTCCACTGTGCATCTTGGTATTTATTTGGTTGTACCAATAATTACAATTTCATTTTATATAAAACAAAGTTTTCAATTTCCTTTGTGGTAACCACACCAATGAGGATACCATAATGTTTAATAATTAATATCGAGCAGGTTAAAAAATTTCATATGAAAATTCCTATTCAATACTAATTCAACAATTATTTAGAATTTTCAAAATAATCAAACATCCATTGATGCAAACAACATACGTTTCAATCAAACAAACAAATAATCGCCTTCAACGGAAAGCTAATTTCCAGCTTCCGCTGCGCACTCTGATCACTTAACAAATCAGGACACAACAATTTAATTCTAAGTCATCTACTAATTTATAATATCCATTAAATCTCGCTCTTTACAGAATTGAGTTCCAATATTTTCATAACAATATGGTAGAAAATTATATATGGACACCGTTGGTCGGTTTTAAATTTATTTTCTAAATGTTTAAGTATGTTGGATTTATAAATTTGATTTTTAAATTTAATTATGATTTTATTTAGAAAAAATTATATTTGGAAATTAATTTATTTTATATATTTTAAAGTTTCAAATTATAAGTTAATATATGGTTTAAAAAGTAAATTTAAGATTTTTACTTATAATTTTATTTAGTTTTAAAATATATATTTTAAATGGTTTAAAGTTTAATTTAATAAAATATTTAATATAGTCTTAAGAGATTTATATAAAATTTAATTTAATAAAATATTTAATATAACTTTAACAAATAAAAATGTAAGAGGTTTTGTAAGGAATTTATAAAAGTTTTGTAAGAGATTTTATAATGGATTTTATTAAAGATATTTATAAAGGATTTTTATAAAAGATTTTTATTTATAAAGGAGTTATAAAGTTTTTAAAGGATTTTATAAAGGGTTTTATAAAAGAACTTGTGTAAAGGGATTTGGAAGCGTTTTAAAGGAATTTGCTTAGAAGTTATGAAAAGGGGAAGAGTTCTAAACTATTTTGGAATTTATAAATAGCTTTATAAATGGTTCTAAAGCATATAAATAGTTTAAGAGTGATTTATAAATTATTTTCGAAATTGATTGAAAGAAATCTTCTGCTATATTTATGAATATATTTATACTTTTGGAATAAGTATATAGATATCTTGATATGAAAGTATAAACTATTTTTGGATTTATTATTATAAATGTTTTATAAAATGACCACGGTGTGAAAAATATAACGATTGGTTGTTAAAGAGACCGGGGTTGGATATTGTCATACTCTCTGCCAATTCCGAAACTACTTTAACAACTGTGCACGCGGTGGAGAATCCAGAACGAAGTAGGATGGTTTGGAGAACGCTACTGTATGAGGTATGAACGCAACCCTGACCCCCTCGGGTCAGCTTGATATGACTAAAACAGGAGCTATCCCGGGCCAAGTGAGGTCGCTCCTCCGATCGGACATGCTTCTTCGATACCATATCTGTTAATTTGTGATTGATTTGGTGGCCACCTTCGATTTGATTATGGGAGTGTGTTCCGAGGTGGGTGGTAGTAGCTGCTATGCGTTACCACCAATCTGGGTGTGCAAAGTGGTAGAATCCTAACCTAAGCATTGCCTCGCGTGCCTTGTCATATGCCTTATCGAGCCCACTATGATTTTGGTTTGTGTTGTACATATGGAGTGCTCCCTGATAGCCCACCGATTTGGTGGACTTTACAATACTGTATAGACTATGACATTTATAAAAATGTGTTAAGGGGGATATCGGTAATGCCTTAACGCTATTTTAATACTTTACTTTAGTGATAGACACTACATATATAACGTATATTACTACATGTATATTGTTTAACGAATCCTTAGGAGATGGAAATCTTGAAACATCTCTTAAGATATTGCACGCACGTTATACGCTGGATAGGAGATGTAAAATCCTGTAAACATCTCTAAAGCCATTACACTCATATTTATTTACTGTTGATTTAACTTACATAAGATCTTTTAGTTCTGATTCGAGTGTTTTGTCTTTTCATCACGCTCGGGTCAGTTTGACCTTTTCAGTGTTGAAGACATTATTTCTGGAGGACGAAGACAGAGTTTAGTATTATATTATTATTATTCCACTGTATCATGTTGTTCCGCTGCATTATCTTATTAGTCCCGCTGTATGTATAACTCTGAAATATTGTAAAAGTGTAATCAAATGTTATTCGTAAAATAGCTTCATGAACTGTTTATTTGATTATTATATTTTGTCATTCCGCGGTGAGATTATGTGTTTTTTCCCTTCTTTTCTCTTATTTTCTTATTTACCCTATTAACAATCCTCCCTTTTGAATGGTTTGAGTTGACATGTGTGGTTTATTGTCGATTTAAATCGTCCAAAAAGGTGGGTTGTTACATTTTGAGAACATATCTGTTTAAAGATATTTTGAAATAAATATTTGGAAAGTGATTTAATTAATAAAAGATTAATTAAACGAGCCTAGTGACTGCTTGTGTGCTTGATTGTTTTTTGGCCATTTTTGGTTCCTTGACTTGATGTGGGAACTGATTAGTCGTGCACTTAGTATGAGGCCAACTAAGTAGGCTTGATTATTGTTTGGTGTTAAGAATGACGATTCAAGTAGGGTGGAGTGACTATGGTACTCCAATCTACTGAGCTTCCTTTTGGCCGAAGGATAGCGAGTTGAGTGTTGGAAACGTGATAAGTCTACGAGACTTGGTATCCATATGAGGTTGAGGGCCTTTTATCGATTGTTGGTCCAAAGGGACCGGGATCAGATTTTTTCGAAAACCACTTCGGACCAGCGTATGCGTTCGAAAGTGCAGATTTGTTGAAGACGATGATTTTTGAAGACGGAGATCTTCATGATGTACGGCTGCTTGCCACTAGCCCCGCGATTCCATATTATATATATGGTGGCAGTGGTGATTCATTCTTAAATGTTCGATGCAAGGACTGCTCATGTACCGACCCGTAATTTTTGATAAATTAAAATATTAAAATTAAATAAGTTCTGGAGTTTGTTGTTGTGAAAAAGAAAAAAATTTAAGGTTTAATAATAAGAAATAACTAGAATAAAATGTAATAGTATTCATTTAAGGAAATTGCTAACTATTTTAATGTAACTCCAATTAATTGAAATGATTAAAAGTTATAATTGGTTATAGATTGTAAATTAATTGTAATAAGGTGTGTATTAATTGATAATTGGATCAAAAGAATAATTGATAATTTAAATGTGGTATTAATTAATGAAATAATATGTAATAAATTGTAATTGGATGAAATTAGTGTTATGTAAGTAGTTAAGACATTTGTGTGTAGATAACAAACTTACAAATGTTATTGAATGTAGAAAAGGTGACAATTGTTAGTTGTTACCAACTTATTTAATCAATTACAAATAAATGTAATTAAATGTTACATTAATGTGAGTTAAGACGATAACTGTAAAAGGTGAATGCAATAAAATGTACAGAAATGTCAATTATATTCATAAGTCAATAATTGATTTAATAAAAAGATTGAAACCAAGATAAGTTAATTTATTGGGATTTAAAATTTTATTTAATGTGAAAATCGACAAAAATTCAATATAATTGGAATATTGCAATTAATATGGTAAAAGATGATAATTGGAGAATATTAATGTAATAAAATATAAACCAATGTTAACTATGTCTATAGAGTAATGATTGATTGAATAAAAAGATAGAAATCAAATTAAAACAATTTATTGGAATTAAATTATAATTAATTGGATTTAATTACAGTTGAAACTGAACACGGTAATTAGTGTAATATTTAACACTGAATTGATATGTAAATTTGTTTTAAATTATGGTAAATGTCCAAGTAATCAAGAATGATGAAAATTTTTAGTTATTAAAAGTGGAATTAAAAAGTGATTTAATCAATTTAATATTTATTTATTTAATTAAAGTGAAAATAACCATTTTGGCCACTGTCTCGAATTTCGACGAAACCAGTTTCATCGGATCCGTAACAGTGAATTTTTGTAAGATTTCAAGTTTCGTAGCGATCGGACTTGTCGTTTGATCGTACGGACTTGAAACGGGTAGAAATCAATTTAATTGAAATCAATTGAAATAAGCTAATTTTAAAAGCTAACTTCTTCATACGATGGAATTAGGACTTGAAACCTATTCCATTGAGTTTAAAAATATCAAAAACATCTATTTTGATATATGGGATGACCCACTTTCGTTTCGGAAGCGAAACGGGCTTTTCGGGTCGTTATTGTCGATTCAAATCAATTTGAGTGTTATTCATTCTTATCGGGCTTGTTCGTAAATAGATTTTGTTTCTAAAACCCTAGTAACCATTCAGTTTATTTTGTACGTACATTATCATCTGTTCCTTTCTTCCAATGGCAGAAACCAAATTCCAATTACAAACCCTAAATTCAATTTCAAAAATCAATTTCAAAATTCAAACTCTCCAAACCCTAGCAAATTATATATCGTTGGAAAGCTCTCGACGAGCGCAATTCACTGCAACAATTCATTTTTTAATTTGGTTCATCATTTGGCCAGAAATCGACGAAGAACCTCAGCCGTCCGTTTATAGGGTTTAGTGATTTGATGGCGGATCTTCGACTAATCATCGATCGGAGATTACTGCAGCATAGTGGCCAGTTAGGGGAGCGCATCGGCCTGAGTTACTGGTGCCAGAAGGTCAGGAAATCGCCAATATTGGATGATTTCTAATCGGACTTTGACCACGGCCTGATGGCACTGGGAGGCGATGCACTGGACGAGAATTGGGCGGTGGGTGTGGCTCTGGGAGGCGAGGTCGGCGGTGACTTCTGATCACGACCATGTTATCTCTAGCGGCGGCGGAAATCGATGGAGGAGCGGCGACTACACTGGGTTCAGGCGCTATCGTATGTTTAGGGTTACGTGCGTGAGAATCGAGGCTGACGTGGTACGTTTCTTTATTTCTTTTTCTTTTTTTATTTAATTTAAATTAAAACCTTAAATCTTCTGATGATAATAACTTTTTTATATGAGATCCGATTCACGTGCGGTTTGTTCCGCTATGATCGTATCGGAATTTCGGACATTATGGCACTGGTTTGGACGAATTTTGAGACTGTTGAATTTGGGCATTATTTTAGATTTCAAATCGATTTGGAATCAAAGGTGAGTGTCTTAACAAACTCACAATTACTAAATTATCTTATGTTAGTTAAATTAAATTTATGGTATGTTTTGGAATTGATTGGTGATGTTTGGTATATTTAAACTGTTATTTCAGTTAAATTTGACTCTTATTGCATTTAATCATTGTATAATTTAATATTGAATTTAATTATCAATTTAATACCTGTTAATGATAATCAGTTATCTATTGATGTTTATTGGTTGATTTGGATGATGATTATGATGGATGTTTGATTGCTTATATTGGATGATTAGATGTTATCTTTTATATTGTTATAACACTACAAGTTCCCTATGGGTTGAAATGATACATACCCGAACGATTATATAGAATATGGGAAAATCGTTATGGGTTAAAATGATAAACCAAAGCGATTTTCATTGGAATAAATTTTTGGGATTGCGGGTTGAAACAATATATACCCATAAAATTTAAAATATTTACAGATTGAAATGATAGACATCTGTATCACTTGACCATAGGGTAGAAAATTATATACGGACACCGGATTGGTTAAATTAAATGATTTTAAATGTAACAACCCAGAATTTCTGACATTTGAAATTCGAATATTTAATTAATTTTAAATATTAATAAGTAGAATTAATAAGTCGAATAATTTAAAATTCGAATAATTGGATTTAATTGGATAATTAAATCGATAATTTAATAGTTGAAATTCCAGAAATAATTGAAATCTGGATTTAATGTGATTGAAAAAGATTTATAAAGTTATATTAAATCATATTGAAGTTAGAATGATGTTTGTAAACTTTTAAAATTGAATTTAAAGGTAATCTGTGAAAATTGAATATTTTAATATTTAATCGACTAGTGAAATTAGCCATTTTTCGAACAGTCTCAGAATTTGATGAAACTAGTTCCATTGGATCTGTAATAGTTTTTTATCATCGGATTTCAATTTTCGTAGCAATCGGAGTTGTCGTTTGACCGTGGCAGCTCGAAACGCATCGAAATTGTTTTAATATTAATTTGGCGAGTTAAAATAGTCATTTTTCAAAAAGTCTCGGATTTCGACGAAACTAGATTCATCGGATCCGTAATGTGAAATTATTGTAAGGTTTCAAATTTCGTGTCAATCGGATTTACCGTTTGTCCGGGGCAAGCCAAAACGCATCGAAATCGGTTTAATTTAAATTTGATCGTTTAATTCCGTAACTCGCACATATGACCAAATTAGCTCCCAAAACACATTCCATTGTGTTCGGAACGCGGGGTAAACCTTAGAAACGCCAGCCGGAACGCTTCATTTGGAGTTCGGAAAATTTCGGGTGAATAGTGTTTTGGCCATTTTCTATAAAAGGACCTCATCCTTCACAAAATGCATCAAACCCTAACCAGAAACCCTAGCCGCCATTTTTCTGTTCAATGGCCAAAAATGTCGCACCTTCTTCCTCATTTTCCTCTCAATCCATCAACAATTAGCAAAAACTCTCAACTACAAAGTTGTAGAGGGCATCAAGATCTAGCTATCCAACGGTGGAGATCGGAAACGGAGCCACGGATTGGCGGCGAAATGAGATGGGAGCTGCTGCATTTTTCATGCAATTCGAGGTAGTGGGGGCAGCCGAGTTTGAGTAAAATTAAACGCTCGTTTAATTTTATTCGAAATAAAACGCTACAACTGTTTTCGGAAAAGCAAGGTGAGAAACTCACTTAATCGAAATTGTTTCGATTTAAATTTTAAATAGTTAGATTTAAAATTGTTTGATTGTGTGATTGGATGATAAATTGATATCTGTTGTGTTGAAATAGACATTATACGCCGTTATTAAGCGGAGATTATTTATTAAAAACATATACCGCGAATATTTCACTGCAAAGTGAAATTGGTATTATTATTATTGTATTTGGAGTTGATTTCCCACATTATTTAGCGGATGAGACCCTATTGCACCACATAATAGCGGATAATATTTTATAAATCCCATATACCGTGATATTCCATATTGAAACGGAATTGGTATTGTGCTAACATCTGTGGATGCAGGGAAACAGGTTGGAGGGATCCAACTGGATTCCTCAACTGATTTGATTTATTTACAGATATTGTTATATATTCTGTTATCATATTGATGTATGATGTTTGGATGCCGCGATTGACTATTGGGTGCTGTTGCATCATCAGATCCATTTTTGAAGTTTAAAAATAACGATTTTGATTTTTAAGGGATTTTTAAAATGATTTTTGAGATTTTACGTTTTATTAAAATTTTGAATTGACTCGTCTTAAATAAATAAACGTTAAAATTGTAAAGTTATAAAAATTATGATTTTTGTGAAATATAACCAAAGTGTGATTTTTGAAATAAATAGTTGATTGATTTATAAAATGGTTTAAATTGGGATTTTTGAATAATTATAAACGATTTATATAAAAGATTTATAAAATTGATATTTATAAATTAAAATAGTGGAATTATAAAACGAGTTTTTATAAGTGTTAAAAGGAAGTATAAATGGATTTCATAAGTGAATGAAATTAATAGATTTATAATGTGAAGTTATAAAATGAATAGATGTTGTAAAATAAAAAAATTATAAGTATTTTACTTATAAATTAGATTTTGGCACTTAAATGGGATATAAATAGAATTTGCTAATAAAATGATTTTTTTAAGTTGAAATTGTTATAAAATATAAATGTGATTTATAAACGTTGTTTTATAAATCCGAAATCACTTATTTTGATAAGTGAATTATAGAAGTTAATTAAAGGAATTATATCCATGATTTAGACAGTGGATAATCTTTTAATAAATGTGTAGAAACATTGAATTGGGTAAATAAAGTATATTCACGATTTTGGACAGTGAATATATTATTAAATAAAATGAATATGTTTTGGAGAAGTGATATTACGAAATGAAGTAATTGTTTTAAAAGATGTTTTAAAATGTATTAACTATCGAAACCATAGATTTCAACATTCATTGTTGAAATAGACGTTTTCGAGAAATAAGGAAATGGTGGACTATAACACTTTTGTTATAGTAAATGATTTTCGAAAGGAAATGTTTTATATAGTATTGGGATTTATATATCTATCTTAATTTCGAATCCCTATACTAGTGATTTTGGGTCGTCGTAACGATGTTTTACGCAACATTCGTTTTGACTCAAATAAATGTGTTTAACAGAACGTTTTCCTTAAAGAATGAAATATATACTTAATTGTGATTTAAGTATACTGGATATTTTCAAAATGTTGAAAACAAATGAATTTGTGAATTACTTATTATTAAATAAGTATGGAAATGTTTTTTTTCCAATATGAAGTGAAATGTTTTGAGATGACACCTTTTAAAGATAAATTGAAAAGTGATTTGAAATTTGTTTCAAAGAATTGAAATGTGGAAATTGATTTGAAATTTGTTTTCAAATGGTTGAAGTGTGGAAATTATATATCTTGTAAAGATATTTTTGGAAAATAAATAATTTGGAAAATTATTTGGAATATGATGATGCTGTGCAGACCTATTGATAGTTAAATAACCGACTATCAATAATTACCTTGAATGGGTATTTGTTGTGATTTGCTTGAATTTGAATGCCACACTTATTTTCAAAATATTGCGCTCACTATTCGGGTTAGCCGGGAAAGGACCTTTGGGTCGTATAACCCATTCCGAATATGTGATACGTCGTAATCGATTGCATTTGATGACCGGTGTTGAAGACCAGATATTTTTGAAAACGGAAGGATTACCGTCGAGTTACTCTGCATCGGCTGATCTCCGATATAGAGGTTTTATCACCCTTTGTGATGGGAAGTCTGGACGTGATTAGAGATTATACGGATTGCAAGGACTTCCTTGGAAGTGCCTTCGGTTCTGTTCGATCTCGGAACAGACTTGTATGGTTGTATGTCTAACGTTACAAATTGAGATATAAAGCTGGTTTCTTTCAAATACATATCTATGGGTGGCGGAGAATTTATTCTCTTAGCTTAACACCCTTCTCTGAGACGTACGAGCTCAGAGGTTATGTAGTTGAAGGTTACTAGTGATATATTCCCAATTTGGTAACGTGGCATGCTGAGTGTTGCTATGTGATGATCATTGTTTGATCATTTGTGATATGATCATTTGTTTGATCATTTATCTTTGTGATCATTACTTTGATCATCTATTGACCCGAAGCATGGATTTGTGAAAAGCGTAGCTTTGTGGACGAGACTTCGTCGGACCTCACACCCTGGAAATGGTCAAAACAGGAAGGATGCAGCAAGGTTATTAGGGGATAGTGCCCCCTTAGTGTATGTCATTTCCTTCTGGATAGATGTGACGACCGCCCATAACCCCTGCACTGAACCTAGAGAAAGTGCCCTGTAAAGTGTGCCAGGCAGCCATGGACGATTGTCAAGGTAAATTAAAACAACATAATATATCGTATTACTCACAGCGCATGGACAAAATACAATAGAACATATATATAGTGAAGCTTCACAGAATAGAATCTCATCAATAAAACTTCATAATAGTTGAATACAACATCTGAATAGTCAATACAACAAGCCTCACTACATATCACTCAGAGAATACAAAGCAGCGGAACATCCAGTACATATAGTAAGAAGTAATATGCAATACTCCAGCTCGTCTTCGTCATCAGCATCGTGGGAAGCAAGAGCAGCACCTGTCACCTGCTACCTAGTCTGCCCGTCCCAAAATGGACGAACAGCCCAAGGCAATAAGAGTTAAAACATAAAGCCTTGAGTCAGACAACAGTCTTAGTGAGCAGTAAATTAACTAACAACATACCAAAAGAGCATAAAGGAAAAGGAATAGGAATACAACCCTCCCACTCCAACCTCTTTCTACAGTGATAGCCCCCAGACACACACTAAACAGAAGCAAACATAGCAGAGCATACAATTTAAAGTAAACCAATTATCACTCGAGTCAAGGGCGATGTTTTCCAAGTACAAACCCCCAAGGCCTAAACCAAGATCAAATAAGCACCCAGAAAATACCGCTCTTGAGACTGAATGACGATACAACCAAACATCCATGACTCTGGCTATCACTGTTATCATTGCTTCGATATCATCGTTAATTGAATGACCGGCACATTCTTTCAGCCGTCCGTCAAGGGCTAATGGAAACCCCGGTTCTAGACATAACTCTGCACGTCATCGTGACCCGTGCCTAGGACTATCGAATCTGCCCAGAGTACTTGACTACCAATCCATAGCCTTCAGGGACTATCGAATCTGCCCAACGTACTCTTTCTTTGAGCATGCTAGAACCTTCAACAACGATGGGATCTCAGCCTTCTAGTCATCCTCCTCGACGACTATTTCCATACTAGCTCAAGCGCCTCTCGAGCAACCCATTATCCTCTAACTCGAACCATTTCACCGAGTTATCAACATGCTTGGAATGATCCCGTCTGGATTAGACCAAGACTATCTCATATCATACTTTGCCTCATCATCATCAAAGCAAAGCTCCATCTCAACATCATCATCAAATCTATCCATATGAGCTTCATCATCCGCTACATATGCCACGAGCAGCTTTTCCAATTCAAAGCCTTTCTCTTAGCTTTTGAATCATCTTCGACCAACTTGTCTAAATCAAATCATCAATCATCTAATTCATAGCAATCAATCAAGTCAAACATTCATCCAAGTAAACAAGCATTCAAATATAGGCTAAATGGACAATTTTAACAATAATGGCAATTTCGTAATTAAAGAGTCAAAAGTCTAATAAGCATGAAAACATGAGAATTATCTCTACAATCTTGATGAATGAACTTGCATAGGTTAACACTTAGTAAAATGGATGTCAAATCATCATGAACAATGGATCTACATGGATCTATACTTAGGATTAGGAAAATGCATGGAAATCACTATTTTAACACCAAATCAAGCCAACGATCCGATATACTCCTTTGGATCCATGTGAGAGATAATCACCACTCACCAAATCACCTAAACAACCCCAAATCAACACGCTTTAGATCTGGACAGCGAAGGATCTAACTTGATCTATCACGAATCCGCTTCAAACGAAGAAATCTCTCTTCGAAGAGTGTAGATCTTCAATCTAAGCTCTTCGATCTTCGATTTGATCTTCGAAATGGATGGAAGGAATCACTAGATTAAAGTGGAGAAAAGAAGTGAAGAAGTGTAGAAGTAGAGCTCTCAAAATGGCACCACTTCATCGTTTCGAAATCCGGATCCCAAAAAGTGAGAAAAACCCTTCTATTTATAGCTGAAATCTCCTTAACTCGTCCGCCTTCTTAAGTCGTAACTCGGAATTAGGTCGTCCCCGACTTACGACCTAAAACCCCCATCGACCTAAAGCCTTTGACCTAACAATGCCACGACCTTACTGCTTAGCATGCCGACCTACGACTTAGCAACTCGATCACCTTCTACGACTTAACAGCTTACTGGGATACGACTTAATAGACATACGACCTACTCACTTAACCCTTAGCGATCTAATACTTAGCGACCTAACAACCCACGACCAAACTCCTAAGTCGTCTACAACTTACTCTTAGGTCGCTCACTATTACCCCAGTCTTCCTTAGGTCGTTGCCGACCTAACTATGCTAACTCGGTAACCACTAGGTCGCTAACTACCGAAGGTTACCAACCCCTAGGTCGTTAACTCTACTAGGTCGGTCACTTAACTAAGTCTGCCTACCCTTGAGTCGCCATCTCCTTAAGTCGGTCAGTTCCTTAGGTCGTTAACTCGCCCTGCCGACCTAACACTTAACTCACCAAAACTCTTAGGTAACCAACTTTCTTAAGTCGTCTATGACCTAAGCCTTATAAGTCGTCCTAAACTGTCAAATGACCTAAACCACTACCCCTCTTCCTTAGGTCGCCAACCCCTATAAGTCATCTACGACTTAACTGTTATACGACCTAAGCTCCAAACGATCTAAGCCTCAACATACGACTTATCCAAATCCTTAGGTCGCCTACAACATACTCCCCTTAAGTCGTCCACTACCTTAGGTCGCTCCAACACCCTATGACCTAAGCTACCATGACTTAACTTTCTTAACTCGTCCACGACTTAGGACTTAAACTCAGGACGACTTATCACAAATGCGACCAAAAGTCAACTGTTTTACGATGTTTTCGATCCGTAAAAATACGGGTCGTTACATTCTCTCCCCCTTAGGAATTTCGCCCCCGAAATTCCAAACAAACAAGGCAATCAAAGACTACTCTGCATGCCTACCATCCACAGCAATCAACAAACTATGCATCCAATTCTAGCTTAGCATGCAGAATTCTAAAACTAGAACAAGTTACAATATCGTGAGATGACACGACACCTTAGGGCCATACCTTGAAGAGTTCAGGATGAGCTGCCTTCATCCTCTCTTCCACCTCCCACGTACAGTCGTTATCATCATCACTCCATTGTATCTTGAGCAACTTAACTACCTTCCTCCTAAGCTGTTTCGTGTCGGTTTCCACAACACGAACCGGCTTACGAGGTCTCTTATCGACTGGATCAACTTCGAAATCTTCACAGCTATCAGCAGAAACCACTGTATTCGAGTCGTGCACATACTTCCGTAGATATGATACGTGAAAAACATTGTGCACGCTCGACATCTTCTCTGGTAATTCCAATCTATAAGCGAGCTTTCCAATTCGCTCGATGATCGGGAATGGTCCAACAAATCTCGGAGTCAATTTTCCTTTCTTTCCGAATCGAATAACATTCTTCAGTGGAGAAATCTTCACAAAAACCATATCACCTACGTCGAATTCCAAATCCTTACGACGCTTATCGTCATAACTTTTCTGACGGCCTTGGGCTGCCTTCATTCGTTGCCGAATGATCTCTATGCAATCTGAAGTCTGTCGAATCATCTCTGGCCCAAGTATCAACTTTTCTCCGGTCTCTAACCAACATGTCGGAGAGTTACACAGTCTTCCATACAATGCCTCGTACGGTGCCATACCAATGCTTGACTGGTAACTGTTGTTATATGAAAATTCCACCAAATGAAGATGATCTTCCTATGATCCTCCGAAATCCAAAACACAAGCTCTAAGAAGATCTTCCAAAACTCGGTTGACTCTCTTGGTCTGGCCATCTGTTTGGGGATGATAAGCTGTACTCAAACACAACTCGGTTCCCAAAACTTCCTGAAAGCTCTTCCAAAATCCACTAGTGAACAATGGGTCTCGATCGCTCACTATACTCTTTGGAATACCATGGAATCGAACTATCCACTTAACATACAACTCAGCCAACTTTGATGCAATCCTAGTCGATCGAACAGGAATGAATCTTGCACTCTTAGTCAATCGATCTATGATGACCCAAATTCCTTCATTTCCCATTCTGGTTCTAGGTAGTCCATCAATAAAATCCATCGATATCTGCTCCCACTTCCATGTAGGAACTTCTAATGGCTGAAGCAATCCGCTTGGCTTCTTCTGCTCAGCTTTCACCAACTGGCAGTTCATGCACTTGGAAATAAAATTTCCAACATCCTTCTTCATACCTTACCAGTAATAGGTTCTCTTCATATCCCGATACATCTTGTTTCCACCTGGATGAATTGTCAGCTTCGAGTGATGACTTTCCTTCAGAACTTCACTCCTCAATTCATCTATATCGGGAACAACTAGCCGTCCTTGCTTCCGAAGCCAACCCTCTCGATCGACCTCGAATCCTTTATCCTTTTCTGGTTCCAATCCAGATTCCAAATCACGGATAATCTTGACAAGCCTATCGTCTCGCCTTTGGCTCTCGCCGATCCTTTCCACAAGAGTCGGTCTTATCGATAAGTTTGCCAACATTTCAGGTTCCAATTCACATCTGGGCCTGAAGTCAAAACCAACTAAATACTCGAGATTCTTCCATTCTGAAAACATGGCTCCCAATCCTGCATGTCTTCGACTTAACGTATCTGCCACAGCGTTACCTTTTCTCGGAGTATAAGCTATACCAAAATCATATGATGCCAAAAACTCTAGCCAACGTTGCTGTCGAAGATTCAAATCCTTTTGGGAGAAAAGATACTTCAACGACTTATGATCTGTAAACAGCTCGAATCGAACTCCCAGTAGATAATGTCTCCACATCTTCAGAGCAAAAACAATCGCCGCTAACTCCAAATCATGAGTCGGGTAATTCCTTTCATGCGGCTTTAGTTGTCGACTTGCATACGCAACAACTTTATCCCTCTGCATCAGCACTGCTCCAAGTCCAGTACCACATGCGTCGGTGTAAACCACCATCTCGTCATTCCCACTAGGAATAGTCAAAACAGGAGCACTTGTCAATCTTTCTTTCAGGATTCTGAAAGCTTGCTCACACTTATCTTCCCACTTGAATACTTGGTTCTTCTTCATCAATCCTGTTAACGGTGCAGCCACCTTGGAGAAGTATTTGATAAACCGTCGATAATATCCTGCTAATCCAAGAAAACTTCTCACATCAGATGCATTCTTAGGTCTAACCCAATCCTGGATTGCTGCCACCTTAGCGAGATCAACCGCTATTCCATTTCCAGAAATAACATGGCCTAAGAACCTCACTTCATTCTCCCAGAAGTGACACTTCGAAAACTTAGCCTTCAGCTGATGTTTCCGTAATATTTCCAAAACAATTCGCAAGTGTGTCTTGTGCTCTTCTTCAGTTCTGTAATAAATCAGAATATCATCCACGAACACAAGTACAAACTTGTTCAACTGATCTCTGAACACTCTATTCATAAGATCCACAAAATATGCTGGCGCGTTAGTCAATCCAAACGGCATTACCAGCCACTCAAAGAAACCGGATGGTGTCCTAAAAGCAATCTTCGGCACACTATCCTTAGCCACTCTCAACTGGTGAAATCCCATTGCCAAATCCATCTGAGAAAACACCTTAGCTTCGTGAAGCTGATCAAACAAGTCATCTATTCTCGGCAATGGGTACTTGTTCTTCTTAGTCACCTTATTCAGCTCACGATAATCCACACACAACCTCAACGATCCATCTGCCTTGGTTGCAAACACAACTGGTGCACCCCATTCGGACACACTACGCCGAATGAATCCTTTCTGCAAAAGATCATCAACCTGCACCCTCAACTCCTGCTGTTCCCTAGGCGCCATCCGCCTAAGAGGCATCACAACAGGTCTGGCCCCTTCAACTAGATCTATACGAAACTCGATCTCTCTATGCGGCGGTAACCCTTTGACCTCGTCAAAGATATCCTCGAATCCATTCGCGATTGGCACAGATGACAGTCCATCCCGTGGAACAACCAGCGAATACATGAAGCTCATGAAGACGCCTTCTTCATGCTTACATCGTATCACAATCTTTCGCCCCTCCACATTCTCGACTGTCACTTCCAACCTCTCGCAATCAACTTTTGCCGCATACTTCCTAAGCCAGTCCATACCCAAAATAATTCCGAACCCCGCAAAGTTCAGAACAAAACAATCAAAAACAAAAGAGCAATCATGACTCGATACAACTAGACCACGGTATAACATACACAAACAAGACGAACCCCCAACTGGATTAGTCACAACCAATGGCCTATCAACAATATCCGGTTCTAAACCCAACCGGCCTACAAGTTCGCTACAAACAAACGAATGCGACGCTCCAGTATCAAACAGAACTCTAACTGGAACACCACATAGAAAAAGAGTACCTTGAACCACCACACTCTTTCCCTTCTCTTCAGCGGTAGGAGCTTTCGAAGACGATGGAACAACTCCCAAAGCATAAGCTTGCACAATCTGCTTGTCCTTCCTCGGTTCTGGACAATTCTTCCTGAAATGCCCCGGCTTGTCACAGTTGTGACACTTCATCGGTACCTTCGGATTCTTACAATCCTTAGAGAAATGGCCCTTCTGCTGACAATTGTAGCAAGTCACTTCGCCCTTCGGCTTCTTCTGGCCATCCTTACCCTTCTGCTGCTGCTTCCTTTTCTTGTTTCCACCCTGCTGTGGTTTAGACTCTTCCCTGGTCACGGCAACAACAGATCCCTCTTTAGGAAACAGACTCTCATGCCTGAGAGCTTTCTCCACAAGCTTCTCAAATGAATCGTCCAAATGATCCACCAACTGCCTCCCAAGATAACTATCCAAGCCTGTCACAAACTTCTCATTCTTCTGATAAGCAAACTCAATATACGACCGGGCATACTTGGACAAAGCTTCAAACTCAGAAACGTACTCAAGAACTGTTCTTCCACCTTGCTTGAGCTCCACAAACTTCTTGAATAGAACAGACTTCTGAGCTGTAGAAATGAACTTAGCTTCAAATCTGGCTTGGAATTGCTCCCAAGTAATCTCTTCCTCCGGAGTATTGATGGTAATAGAGTTCCACCAATCAGAAGCTCTCCCTTGAAGCTGTCTTGATGCTAACTTCCTCTTAGTCGCATCCTCAATTCCCAAATCACCAAAGATCCTTCTACAAGCATCTATCCACCTCTGGACTTCAATGGTTGATTCTGTTCCCAAGAAAACTTTCCCTCCAAGAGCAGTGTAGTCCTTACACAGCTTAGCAAAATCCACCGGTCTTGGAGTTTGAACTTGAACTCCAACATCCACCGATGGCCCCGGAGTTGGTATCCTTCTCATGATCGAAGTCATCATAGCTTCAAACATAGCAGCATAATCAGCAGCCCCCTCAGTAGCACGGCCTTCCCTAGCAGCTGGTCTCCCTCTTCGACTCATTCTCAATATCTATAAAAAGGAATGATTAGCACACCTAGAGAAACAACTGCATAAAGGACTAAAACTCTAGTAAGCTACTATATTATATATAGTAATCATCCATCAAAATACAATTACGTCTCTCATACGTAGTTACGTCCGCGAGCGTTGGGTAAAATCGATTAACCAAAGCTCTGATACCAAATGTGACGACCATCCATAACCCATGCACTGAACCTAGAGAAAGTGCGCTGTAAAGTGTGCCAGGCAGCCATGGACGATTGTCAAGGTAAATTAAAACAACAGAATCTATCGTATTACTCACAACGCATGGACAAAATACAATAGAACATATATATAGTGAAGCTTCACAGAATAGAATCTCATCAATAAAACTTCATAATAGTTGAATACAACATCTGAATAGTCAATACAACAAGCCTCACTACATATCACTCAGAGAATACAAAGCAGCGGAACATCCAGTACATATAGTAAGAAGTAATATGCAATACTCCAGCTCGTCTTCGTCATCAGCATCGTGGGAAGCAAGAGCAGCACCTGTCACCTGCTACCTAGTCTGCCCGTCCCAAAATGGACGAACAGCCCAAGGCAATAAGAGTTAAAACATAAAGCCTTGAGTCAGACAACAGTCTTAGTGAGCAGTAAATTAACTAACAACATACCAAAAGAGCATAAAGGAAAAGGAATAGGAATACAACCCTCCCACTCCAACCTCTTTCTACAGTGATAGCCCCCAGACACACACTAAACAGAAGCAAACATAGCAGAGCATACAATTTAAAGTAAAGCAATTATCACTCGAGTCAAGGGCGATGTTTTCCAAGTACAAACCCCCAAGGCCTAAACCAAGATCAGATAAGCACCCAGAAAATACCGCTCTTGAGACCGAATGACGATACAACCAAACATCCATGACTCTGGCTATCACTGTTATCATTGCTTCGATATCATCGTTAATTGAATGACCGACACATTCTTTCAGCCGTCCGTCAAGGGCTAATGGAAACCCCGGTTCTAGACATAACTCTGCACGTCATCGTGACCCGTGCCTAGGACTATCGAATCTGCCCAGAGTACTTGACTACCAATCCATAGCCTTCAGGGACTATCGAATCTGCCCAACGTACTCTTGCTTTGAGCATGCTAGAACCTTCTACAACGATGGGATCTCAGCCTTATAGTCATCCTCCTCGACGACTATTTCCATACTAGCTCAAGCGCCTCTCGAGCAACCCATTATCCTCTAACTCGAACCATTTCACCGAGTTATCAACATGCTTGGAATGATCCCGTCTGGATTAGACCAAGACTATCTCATATCATACTTTGCCTCATCATCATCAAAGCAAAGCTCCATCTCAACATCATCATCAAATCTATCCATATGAGCTTCATCATCCGCTACATATGCCACGAGCAGCTTTTCCAATTCAAAGCCTTTCTCTTAGCTTTTGAATCATCTTCGACCAACTTGTCTAAATCAAATCATCAATCATCTAATTCATAGCAATCAATCAAGTCAAACATTCATCCAAGTAAACAAGCATTCAAATATAGGCTAAATGGACAATTTTAACAATAATGGCAATTTCGTAATTAAAGAGTCAAAAGTCTAATAAGCATGAAAATATGAGAATTATCTCTACAATCTTGATGAATGAACTTGCATAGGTTAACACTTAGTAAAATGGATGTCAAATCATCATGAACAATGGATCTACATGGATCTATACTTAGGATTAGGAAAATGCATGGAAATCACTATTTTAACACCAAATCAAGCCAACAATCCGATATACTCCTTTGGATCCATATGAGAGATAATCACCACTCACCAAATCACCTAAACAACCCCAAATCAACACGCTTTAGATCTGGACAGCGAAGGATCTAACTTGATCTATCACGAATCCGCTTCAAACGAAGAAATCTCTCTTCGAAGAGTGTAGATCTTCAATCTAAGCTCTTCGATCTTCGATTTGATCTTCGAAATGGATGGAAGGAATCACTAGATTAAAGTGGAGAAAAGAAGTGAAGAAGTGTAGAAGTCGAGCTCTCAAAATGGCAGCACTTCATCGCTTCGAAATCCGGATCCCAAAAAGTGAGAAAAACCCTTCTATTTATAGCTGAAATCTCCTTAACTCGTCCGCCTTCTTAAGTCGTAACTCGGAATTAGGTCGTCCCCGACTTACGACCTAAAACCCCCATCGACCTAAAGCCTTTGACCTAACAATGCCATGACCTAACTGCTTAGCATGCCGACCTACGACTTAGCAACTCAATCACCTTCTACGACTTAGCAACTCAATCACCTTCTACGACTTAACAGCTTACTGGGATACGACTTAATAGACATACGACCTACTCACTTAACCCTTAGCGATCTAATACTTAGCGACCTAACAACCCACGACCAAACTCCTAAGTCGTCTACAACTTACTCTTAGGTCGCTCACTATTACCCCAGTCTTCCTTAGGTCGTTGCCGACCTAACTATGCTAACTCGGTAACCACTAGGTCGCTAACTACCGAAGGTTACCAACCCCTAGGTCGTTAACTCTACTAGGTCGGTCACTTAACTAAGTCTGCCTACCCTTGAGTCGCCATCTCCTTAAGTCGGTCAGTTCCTTAGGTCGTTAACTCGCCCTGCCGACCTAACACTTAACTCACCAAAACTCTTAGGTCACCAACTTCCTTAAGTCGTCTATGACCTAAGCCTTATAAGTCGTCCTAAACTGTCAAATGACCTAAACCACTACCCCTCTTCCTTAGGTCGCCAACCCCTATAAGTCATCTACGACTTAACTGTTATACGACCTAAGCTCCAAACGATCTAAGCCTCAACATACGACTTATCCAAATCCTTAGGTCGCCTACAACATACTCCCCTTAAGTCATCCACTACCTTAGGTCGCTCCAACACCCTATGACCTAAGCTACCATGACTTAACTTTCTTAACTCGTCCACGACTTAGGACTTAAACTCAAGACGACATATCACAAATGCGACCAAAAGTCAACTGTTTTACGATGTTTTCGATCCGTAAAAATACGGGTCGTTACAATAGAGGTTGTATCATGGTATGGAGCCCAGATATTTAACCTATGTTGTTGTTGAAAATTCATTACTTTGTGGTTGTTGGAATCGAGGATCCTCAGATATAGATCGGTTACGATCGGGGGATGACATATTCGTGTCAGTAGTTACCCAGTTAGGGGTAACCCGGCCTTGTGTTGGCAGAGATCTAACCGTAATGTTAGGTTATTTCTCGGGGGCGTCTTTCCAGAGGCGTACCTATGTGGCAATGGGAAGTTCCTTGGCCTGACCATTTGTTGGAAATCCAAAGAAACAATACGATCTTGTACAGTATTAGTTGTAGAACCTATCATTCACTTATGGTGGTCACCACTGTTTGGATGGTAGCTATAGTAGGCATAAGTGCGGAATGCCTATGCTGGCTAAGATTTATATTATACTTTCGAAATGTTTTTTCTACACTATGCACTAGTAATAATATCAAATCAAATTATTTGATTTTTCGTAGTAAGCATCTTTGACTATCATAAGAAGAAATCTCCTTCAATTCTACGTTTGCATTTTGTATGTGGCGGGAGGTCTTATGGTAGATTCATTTTCCAAAAGCATTGCGGATATTTTCCACTTCCTTTGTTGTTGTTGTTGTTTTAAAGATAAACTGTTTTAGTTCTCACACCAGTCACCATGACTGACCTGGAGTTTATTGTTTCCTTCCTAAACTCTGGGTGCCCGCCAATTTCCACACGGGCAGTCTATAGTTAGGTTATCAGGTCATTCTGGATTCGGGATGTTGTGGAGCTTAGTGGCGAGCTGGATGGCGAGACGTACCACTTGTATATGATATTATTTATTCCGCTGTGTATTCTGTATGAGTACAAGTTTATATAACTGTCCAGTGTTGTATTGTTGTTGTAAACTCTGATGATGATGTAATGTATAAAATGATATAGTTCTTTGATTTAAAGATTATTCATTTATCTATTATATGCTGTTCCGCTGCGAATGTGAGATTCTGATATTGTTTCTGTTTCTGTGTTTTCTGTTGTTTCTTCTTTCCTTTTCTTCTATCTTTTTCTTCTACCTCTTCTTTTTCTCCATAACAATTCGGTTTTCCGGCATTCGATTGCTCGGCAGTTGATACAGTGGACGTATAAATGTCGATTTTCGAGTGACGAAAAATCGCGTTTGTTACAGTTGGTATCAGAGCATATGGTTAAGTGACAACCATGGCTCTGTTGGGTGTTACTCATTAGAGATAGAGTCAGTAGTACTCTAGAATGAGTTGAGTGTAATAATAGACATGAGCGCGTATTTGTTAGTGAATATAAAATTGTTTTATATTGTGATGATTGATTTGTTGGGTGGTATATGGATTCTGGTCGGTATTGTCAGTACAACTCTATCGATAGGGATCTCTAAACACTTATTCAGAACAATTCGGCATGATATTGTTTTAAAATTGGGTAAACGAAATAATTTTACCTCTATTATATTTTGTATATAAAGGAAAATAATTTTTCGGAAATTATTAAAATATATATAAATTGATTGGTTGGTTGTTTGAATAAGTTAAATAAAACAACAATTGTGAAAGAGTAAATTGTATAAGCAAATGAATTATAATGTATGAAGTTATAATTAAAATGATTTACAATGGTAAAATAATCTTATATATAAGAAGTGAAATTATATAAGTAAAAGATTTATAAATGTGATTTATAATCTGAAATAAAATTCCAGGGAAGTGTTTGAAAGGATTTGATATTTTGGGAAATTGTTTTAGAGAGATGAAGCTCTAAACTCTTTTCGGTCGCTGGAAAATAATTCCGATGATGATCGCGACATCATTGGTGTTCATTTTCGGGTTTCCAAAAGAGGAATTGCTGCCAGATTATTTTAAATGAAAGTTGGTTGGAAAATTTGGATTTGGTTTTTAAATTCAAAAGATAAATTGAATTGATTTCAAAATTGTTTTTGAAAGGTTGAAAAGACTCTGGAATCCTATTTAAAATATTTATGGGAATGATAAATGAGTTGATACTTATATAATTTGAATTTTGATATAATAAATTTAACTTAAACGATGGAGTTAAATTAAAGTAAGTATAAGTGAATCAATTGAATCCAAGTTGTAATTGTTGAATATAAGTAATCAAGTTTTGAACTTATAATATGAGATAATAAATTTTTACTTTGGTAAAAGTTAAATAGAATTTGAATCTGAATTGGATCTATAAGTGGAAACTTAAGTTAATTTGAACAAATGATGTTTGAAATGGAAAATAACTTAAGTGATGTTGAATGAAGTTGATTTTGGTATCAAAGTAAAATAATGAAGTGAATTAAATAAATGTGAACTTGAGTTATATAAATGAAATTCAACCTTATTTGTAAAAGGAATTAGCAATTGAATTAAGGAATGGATTGGATGTTAATCAATCTAATGAAAATAAGTTGATATGAAATAATGAATATAAGTGTTAATTCATTAAAAGCTAATTGAATAATTGAATGAAAAATCAATAGAATATTAAACCAATTGGAATTAAATGTGTTGGTTATACATTGGTTGTTATTTGGTTGTTAGTTGATTGTGTATAAATTCATTAAGAGTTAATGAAAGTAAATTAGCGAAATTGAAAGCTATGTAATTGAATTCAAATTGAAAGTAAATAAATTTGAATATAATTGAATTTGATTCAAATTGGGAGCGAACTAATGTGAATGTAACTAATTAAATAAATGAATGTTGATAAAATCCAATGTAAATGAATCAAATATGATTTAAAATTGAAAACCAAATCAATGAATATTAATGAGAAGTGAATCAATATTGATTTGGTATGGATTTGTTGGATGTTTATTGGATGATAGTTGTTTGATGGTTGCATTTATTGCTTTAGTTGCAATTGCTATGTTAGCACATGTAGTTATTATGTTGCTATAGGATGTATATCGATATTATTTTCTATATACATGTTCTCATTTGTTTGATTGAGTGTTTAGTAGGTGCGGATGGCGTTTGCTTTGCATTTGGAGCTCGCTTTCGCGCTATATTAGCCGTATACGCTCGCTAATAATATATAAGGTACATATCTCGGATTAAATATCATACTTTTACATTTTTTCCCCTACGAGATGCCTCATCACTTGATGAGATGTATATTTGTGATATATATACACTGTCATTTTTTTTTTGGATCGAGCCGCGCAAAGGAGGCTATGGCGAAATTTTCCGAAAATTTAAGGCGTTAGAATATTTTTGAGAAATTTGAAAATTTTGAAAACTAAGTATGGTTTGAAAACTTAGTAAAGGTTGTTGAAAGAAGTTTAACTAATGTATTTTTGGAAAAAGTTAAACACTTAAGAGATTTGTAAATCTAATTTGAATGGTTTGTTTTGAAAAGTTAATGGATTTTGTGAATATTTCTTACTTGGTAATTTCGAGGACGAAATTCTTTTAAGGGGGAAAGTTTGTAACGACCTAGAATTTCTGACATTTGAAATTCGAATATTTAATTAATTTTAAATATTAATAAGTAGAATTAATAAGTCGAATAATTTAAAATTCGAATAATTGGATTTAATTGGATAATTAAATCGATAATTTAATAGTTGAAATTCCAGAAATAATTGAAATCTGGATTTAATGTGATTGAAAAAGATTTATAAAGTTATATTAAATCATATTGAAGTTAGAATGATGTTTGTAAACTTTTAAAATTGAATTTAAAGGTAATCTGTGAAAATTGAATATTTTAATATTTAATCGACTAGTGAAATTAGCCATTTTTCGAACAGTCTTAGAATTTGACGAAACTAGTTCCATTGGATCCGTAATAGTTTGTTATTATCGGATTTCAATTTTCGTAGCAATCGGAGTTGTCGTTTGACCGTGGCAGCTCGAAACACATCGAAATTGTTTTAATATTAATTTGGCGAGTTAAAATAGTCATTTTTCAAAAAGTCTCGGATTTCGCCGAAACTAGTTTCATCGGATCCGTAATGTGAAATTATTGTATGGTTTCAAATTTCGTGTCAATTGGATTTACCGTTTGTCTGGGGCAAGCCAAAACGCATCGAAATCGGTTTAAATCGGTTTAATTTAAATTTGATCGTTTAATTCCGTAACTCGCACATATGACCGGATTAGCTCCCGAAACACGTTCCATTGTGTTCGGAACGCGGGGTAAACCTTAGAAACGCCAGCCGGCACGCTTCGTTTGGAGTTCGGAAAATTTCGGGTGAATAGTGTTTTGGCCATTTTCTATAAAAGGACCTCATCCTTCACAAAATGCATCAAACCCTAACCAGAAACCCTAGCCGCCATTTTTCTATTCAATGGCCAGAAATGTCGCACCTTCTTCCTTATTTTCCTCTCAATCCATCAACAATTAGCAATAACTCTCAACTACAAAGTTGTAGAGGGCATCAAGATCTAGCTATCCAACGGTGGAGATCGGAAACGGAGCCATGGATTGGCGGCAAAATGAGATGGGAGCTGCTGCGTTTTTCACGCAATTCGAGGTGGTGGGGGCAGCCGAGATCAACCATCTTCTGGCCGTGGGTAGCTCTTGCGTAGGCGCTTCTAACGCGGGTCCCTGATCGTCTTCAAAATGACGGAGGTGGTCGCGATAATTGCTTGGATAGTGGCGGCTATGGGTTAAAAGAGAACGTGTTTTCACGTAGAAGAGAAGAGGGGGGGACAGTCCAGGTCTGCAGATGCTTGGATGAACGGCCAGATCTGAAGCTAGGGTAAAAAAAAAAATTAAAAGCTGAAATTGTATATTTAAATTTGTGTAATCTTTAAAATAGCATAACTTTTTCATACGAGGTCCGTTTCACACGAAACGAATTGCGTTGGAATCGTATTGACGAGCACTACGCAATGGACCTAGATTGGAGTTGATTGGAGTCAGTGAAAATTTTGAGTAAAATTAAACGCTCGTTCAATTTTATTCGAAATAAAACGCTACAACTGTTTTCGGAAAAGCAAGGTGAGAACTTCTCACTCAATCGAAATTGTTTCGATTTAAATTTTAAATAGTTGGATTTAAAATTGTTTGATTGTGTGATTGGATGATAAATTGATATCTGTTGTGTTGAAATAGACATTATACGCCGTTATTAAGCGGAGGTTATTTATTAAAAACATATACCGCGAATATTTCACTGCAAAGTGAAATTGGTATTATTATTATTGTATTTGGAGTTGATTTCCTGCATTATATAGCGGATGAGACCCTATTGCGCCGCATAATAGCGGATAATATTTTATAAATCCCATATACCGCGATATTCCGTATTGAAACGGAATTGGTATTGTGCTAACATCTGTGGATGCAGGGAAACAGGTTGGAGGGATCCAACTGGATTCCTCAACTGATTTGATTTATTTACAGATATTGTTATATATTATGTTATCATATTGATGTATGATGTTTGGATGCCGTGATTGACTATTGGGTGCTGTTGCATCATCGGATCCATTTTTGAAGTGTAAAAATAACGATTTTGATTTTTAAGGGATTTTTAAAGTGATTTTTGAGATTTTACGTTTTATTAAAATTTTGAATTGATTCATCTTAAATAAATAAACATTAAAATTGTAAAGTTATAAAAATTATGATTTTTGTGAAATATAACCAAAGTGTGATTTTTGAAATAAATAGTTGATTGATTTATAAAATGGTTTAAATTGGGATTTTTGAATAATTATAAACGATTTATATAAAAGATTTATAAAATTGATATTTATAAATTAAAATAGTGGAATTATAAAACGAGTTTTTATAAGTGTTAAAAGGAAGTATAAATGGATTTCATAAGTGAATGAAATTAATAGATTTATGATGTGAAAATATAAAATGAATAGATGTTGTAAAATAAAAGATTTATAAGTAATTTACTTATAAATTAGATTTTGGCACTTAAATGGGATATAAATAGAATTTGCTAATAAAATGATTTTTTTAAGTTGAAATTGTTATAAAATATAAATGTGATTTATAAACGTTGTTTTATAAATCCAAAATCACTTATTTTGATAAGTGAATTATAGAAGTTAACTAAAGGAATTATATCCACGATTTAGACAGTGGATAATCTTTTAATAAATGTGTAGAAACATTGAATTGGGTAAATAAAGTATATTCACGATTTTGGACAGTAAATATATTATTAAATAAAATGGATATGTTTTGGAGAAGTGATATTACGAAATGAAGTAATTGTTTTAAAAGATGTTTTAAAATGTATTAACTATCGAAACCATAGATTTCAACATTCATTGTTGAAATAGACATTTTCGAGAAATAAGGAAATGGTGGACTATAACAATGTTGTTACAGTAAATGATTTTTGAAAGGAAATGTTTTATATAGTATTGGGATTTATATATCTATCTTAATTTCGAATCCCTATACTAGTGATTTTGGGTCGTCGTAACGATGTTTTACGTAACATTCGTTTTGACTCAAATAAATGTGTTTAAGAGAACGTTTCCTTAAAGAATGAAATATATACTTAATTGTGATTTAAGTATATTGGATATTTTCAAAATGCTGAAAACAAATGAATTTGTGAATTACTTATTATTAAATAAGTATGGAAATGTTTTTTTCCAATATGAAGTGAAATGTTTTGAGATGACATCTTTTAAAGATAAATTGAAAAGTGATTTGAAATTTGTTTCAAAGAATTGAAATGTGGAAATTGATTTGAAATTTGTTTTCAAATGGTTGAAGTGTGGAAATTATATATCTTGTAAAGATATTTTTGGAAAATAAATAATCTGGAAAATTATTTGGAATCTGATGATGCTGTGCAGACCTATTGATAGTTAAATAACCGACTATCAATAATTACCTTGAATGGGTATTTGTTGTGATTTGCTTGAATTTGAATGCCACACTTATTTTCAAAATATTGCGCTCACTATTTGGGTTAGCCGGGAAAGGACCTTTGGGTCGTATAACCCATTCCGAATATGTGATACGTCGTAATGGATTGCATTTGATGACCGGTGTTGAGGACCAGATATTTTTGAAACCGGAAGGATTACCGTCGAGTTACTCTGCATCGGCTGATCTCCGTTATAGAGGTTTTATCACCCTTTGTGACGGGAAGTCTGGACGTGATTAGAGATTATCCGGATTGCAAGGACTTCCTTGGAAGTGCCTTCGGTTCTGTTCGATCTCGGAATAGACTTGTATGGTCGTATGTCTGACGTTACAAATTGAGATATAAAGCTGGTTTCTTTCAAATACATATCTGTTGATGGCGGAAAATTTATTCTCTTAGCTTAACACCCTTCTCTGAGACGTACGAGCTCAGAGGTTATGTAGTTGAAGGTTACTAGTGATATATTTCCAATTTGGTAACGTGGCATGCTGAGTGTTGCTGTGTAATGATCATTGTTTGATCATTTGTGATATGATCATTTGTTTGATCATTTATCTTTGTGATTATTACTTTGATCATCTGTTGACCCGAAGCATGGCTTTGTGAAAAGCGTAGCATTGTGGACGAGACTTCGTCGGACCTCACACCCCGGAAATGGTCAAAACAGGAAGGATGCAGCAAGGTTATTAGGGGATAGCGCCCCCTTAGTGTATGTCATTTCCTTCTGGATAGAGGTTGTATCATGGTATGGAGCCCAGATATTTAACCTATGTTGTTGCTGCAAATTTATTACTTTATGGTTGTTGGAATCGAGGATCCTCGGATATAGATCGGTTACGATCGGGGGATGACATATTCGTGTCAGTAGTTACCCAGTTAGGGGTAACCCGGCCTTGTGTTGGCAGAGATCTAACCGTAATGTTAGGTTATTTCTCGGGGGCGTCTTTCCAGAGGCGTACCTATGTGGCAATGGGAAGTTCCTTGGCCTGACCATTTGTTGGAAATCCAAAGAAACAATACGATCTTGTACGGTTTTAGTTGTAGAACCTATCATTCACTTATGGTGGTCACAACTGTTTGGATGGTAGCTATAGTAGGCATAAGTGCGGAATGCCTATGCTGGCTAAGATTTATATTATACTTTCGAAATGTTTTTCTGCACTATGCACTAGTAATAATATCAAATCAAATTATTTGATTTTTCGTAGTAAGCATCTTTGACTATCATAAGAAGAAATCTCCTCCAATTCTGCGTTTGCATTGTGTGTGTGGCGGGAGGTCTTATGGTAGTTTCATTTTCCAAAAGCATTGCGGATATTTTCCACTTCCTTTGTTGTTGTTGTTGTTTTAAAGATAAACTGTTTTAGTTCTCACACCAGTCACCATGACTGACCTGGAGTTTATTGTTTCCGTCCTAAACTCTGGGTGCCCACCTGTAATGACCCAAGATTTTAGGAATTTATTCTGAAAAATATAAATGAATTCAAAATAATTTTTGAATAAATTTTGAAAGGGGAGTGATATAGCTTGATAGTGTATCAGTATGTGTGTACATGTGTGCACAAGAAATGCACATGAACTAAAGCTAAAAATCCCTGAACTCTTAGAATAAATACATATTGATATGTATGGGAATATATATATATATATATGTAGATTAAAACCTTAAAAGCTGTATGCATAAGCAATATATATATGAATGCTACTGAGTATTTTTGAGTGTACATATACATGTGTGTGTCAGTACAAAATAATGTATAAATATATATAGATGAGTATACTAATTAATTTAGTAAGCTTTATATACATATATACATATATATATATAGATATGTTAATAAGGTACTAGAGTTCAATTCAGCAAAATAAAACATACCAATATATTTTATATATAGGCAGAAATAAAAAGAATGAAGATATAAAAAGGAGAAATCCTCTTATAAATAAATGAAGGAAGTACATACCATTTACATGAAAGCTAAAAATAGAAAAAAATAAGATAAAGCAGAGAAATACTTGGTATAGGCAGAATTAGGAAGAGTATTTGATAAATAATAAAATCAAGTCACATTTTTGGCATGATTGTGGACAAAGGAAAAAGTATTTTCTGAAAAGCAAATTTCTGAAAAGAATATAACCACTTTTCTCTTCACCTAAATTAAGCCGGGAAGGGTAGAACTTTGGGTTTAAATAAAATGCAGATAACACAATTTTTCTGGTGGGCAAAAATGGCTTTAGCCAATACCCAAAACCCTAAGGAAGACCCTGTATATATATATGTATATGCAGCAGCCTCCTCTCCCTCTCAGAAAAAGAACTTTGAAAAAGAAAAGAAAACAACACCATAGAAATCATAAGGCAAGGGAAGGAAGAGAGCTTTGAAAGTGTGTACGCTTGTGCACACTAATTGTGGATCGTGTAATATGGACTAATATAAGCGGAATGTTATATACAGTTGCTATATAAGTAAATATTCAATAAACTAACTATATAGCAATTCACAGATATAGAATAGTAAATGCAGTAAACAGTAAAAATCACACCAGGGATTTTTATACTGGTTCGGACCTCCCGTCCTACGTCCAGTCCCAGACTTCTATCTGGATTTCACTACCAACTACCTCGCTTCACCCGGAGGAATAGGTTTATGACACCCGAACAGCCGAACGGGATTTCGTGCCTCTTACAACACCGAGGACTTCAACAAAAATAAATACAATTGTCGTTGACAACTTGTGCTCTTAACAACACCGATTTGTCACTTGTAGTACACCCTTCCTATAATCTTATCCTCAAAATATGTGAATGATGTTTGTAAAGATTGAAGGAAGTATATTACTTATTTGAATCAAAAGATATGAAATAATTTCAATGATTCAATAAGCAATTTGAAGTAGAGAGCTTTTAGAATGCAAGAGTATTTAGAATTTAAGATCAGAATTTTAAAGCAAAGAATTGTTGTATTTCAATCAATGATTTAGATATGTTTATATAGAGAATAAATGGTTGTAACTCTTTGTGAAGAGTAGCCATTAACAGATGTGATCATTGATGAAAGGAAAGAGAAGCAACCATTGAAGAAAGAAGTGTCTTTTGGGAAAGGTTGCTTTCTGTTTAAAAACGGTCGACAGGTCAAAAATGACCAGTAGACGAAAATTTCAAATATATAGACGTTATGTGCATGTGTGCACGTTCATTGTGCAATTCACACAGGAACGGTCGACCGCCTGGTTTTGGACCGGTCGACCGGTCGCTGTTAAATTGCACAGTGAATGTGCGCTGTCATCCAAAACGTTTATACATCGATTCTTTTGAGATGCATGATTATTTTGAGGATAGATTTTAACATAACTAATATTACTAACATACCAAATAATCCACCTCTAATGTATGAAGCTCGTTGTGTCTCAATGAATGACTTCTTTTTGACGATCACGGTTTATCCCTTTGTCAGAAATCAAAACTATATAAAAAACTTGACTCAACATTCTCCCCCTTTTTGATTGATGACAACATAGTTATGAATCTCCCCCTGTATTTGATCTCCCCCTGAGATTGTGCCTGTAACTCTATATTTTCCTGCATATATACTGTTAGCACAATTTTCTCCCCCTTTGTCATCGACAAAAAGGAGTTTATTAAAATAGAGGATATAAATTATATAATTCAGAGTATAAGCAAAATAAGACTACTACCATAGATCAAGAGTTAAGAGTCACATAATATGATGATGCCAAAGAGTCTAGTACGAATTAAAATGCGACACTATTTAGTACAAGTGCCAGATAATGTCTTAAAGCAAGAACTAAGTCATAATTTACACATAATAGTAGATAAAGACATAGACTAAAAGGATTTAATCTGAATCTGTCTCACCCTCCTCTTCTTCCTCTTCTTCTTCTTCAACAAGCTGAGATTTTCCGTATCCACGTCCATGACTCGTTCCCGAGCTTGTACCCTCCTCCGAGGATGTCCAAGCAAAAGTAGGAGGAGCTGGGCGCTTGCCAGGGTCTTGAGTTGGCATGGATGAGGATGATGCTCCACATGATATTGCTTCCCATATAGAACTGAAGAACGACTTTAGTTTGTTAAATCGTTTATCCATTTTGGTGTCCATGCGCTTAAGTCGGGCTTCTAGAAGAAATTGATTTTGAGCAATAGTGTTAAGTGATTCTTTTGTTGAGGAAGATGATCTTAAAAGTTTAACTTCTCCAGGTTTAGACCGGGATGAACGGGAGGAAGCCTCTCTATGTCCTTGGTCTTTCCATTGTTCAAAAGACATAATATTGAAGTATGGAGCTGGAAGCTTCATTCTTGTAATCGAAGCTTTGTTGATGGCTTTTGGTTTGGAAATAGAAGACTTTGGTGGTTCAATGCCACAATCGAGCAAGAGTCGCATAATGTACTCGTTATAAAACAAGTGAGGTCTAGAGCTATCATTTACTTTCAAGATCTCATCAAAGATCATACCAATCCAGTTTATACGAATACCCCCATAAATTGCATATAATGCCTTGAAATTTTCTTTATAGACGGCATCAAAATTTCCAGTTCTTGGGTAAAGGGAGTGCATAAGAGTATGATGAAGAATTCTTGCAGACGGCCTTAAGCCAATAGACTTAGTGCTATCCTTGTCATCTTCAGTAAATTGATGACTAATTTGATTACGGACATGAATATTGCAAAAGTCATTTGAGAATTTTTCACCAATAAACCTAGAACCAAGAACACTTGCCATCCTATCACATGAGATAAACACTTCTTTGCCACATACAACAGACCAAAGACAATAATTGGGATTTGCGGGTTTGTTTTTCTCTATATTTAGATTAGCATAGAATAACTTGATCATGACATGGTTAATTTCCACATTGTTTTGATCATAGTCAATTAGGTTTTCAATGTCGGTATCCCTTGCTAAATCTAAAATACGATAACTAGAGAAATCTGAGAATTTAACAAACGAACCCGGATGGATAGTAAAATCTTTCATTTCATTCCACCTTTTGAGTGAAATTGGATCCACAAGCCATTTCTTGATAGAGAGATCAATGGGTTGTGTCTCTGAGGTAGAAGCTTGCTTAAATTTCTTTTGTTGAGGAGCCATTAGGGATAAGTTTGAAGAAAGAAATTTAATAAGAGAATGTAGGGTTTCTTTGATTTGGGGGAAGAAGGCTGGTTATGAAGTAAAAAGAGAGATAGGGGAAAAAAGTGAACGGAAGGTATATTTAAAAACAGGATATACGTAACCGGTCGACCGGTGAAAATGGGGCGGTCGACCGTTTTTATCCAGAGAGCAAAACGGTCGACCGGTCCATTTTACCTTGTCGACCGGTGCTGTTCTGTATCACAGTTCAGCCTGTTTTTAATATATTTTGACCTATAAATTTTATATCACTCTTATTATAATATTTAGATGTTTTTAAAAGAGTGATTACAAAAGAAAATAAACAACAATACAATATATATGAAATAAAATTAATGAAGAGTGGGAGAAGGAAGATCGGTTGAATCTTCGTTAATATCATCAATGCGAGCCTTCCAAGATGACCACTTTTCAGTTGCCCCTTCATTCTGAGCATAGTTTCTGTCCCATGAGTTTGGGGTTCTAGAAGATGAAGGTGCATTTGGCATTGGCTCATGAACATCTCGTTTGTTTGATCCACAGAAGAAGAATGCCATTCTTTCTAAAATAGATAATCGTGCCGAAGTCTGCTGTTGTTCATGATGAAGCTGTTGTTGTCCATAATGAAGCTGACGTTGAAGATCTATTTGATGTTTTTGATAGTGATGAATTTCATCGATCTTCTCTTTGGTTTGAGGAGAATAGAATAGCACTTTCTTTGCCTTTTTTGATTTAGGCGTACTTCCAGGTGTACGAGAGCATTGATGATGGCACTTTGGTTTATATTTTGGTGTTTCAGGAGAAAGATATTCTTCTGATTCAGAACTTGTAATGGAAATGTGAGTTTTTTGAGCACACTCATCACAAATATGTGCCATAGAAAATTTTGTATTTATGAGTAGTTAAGGGAAGATGAATAAAACGAATGTTTTTTGACAGCTTATATAGACAGTTCTCATATATAAGCTTATGATTAAGAGTGAAAAGAGGAATTTGATGGTGTAAAATAATCAGAGACTCAAATTTAAAAAAGCTTAAAATAGATAAAAAAAATCAAACGAAAGAACTTAAAAGTTTAACATCAGTAATTTTTAGACAAGGTCTTTTAAAGAAATTAAACCAAGCTCTCTTCGTAATTTAATAAAACTAGATTCGAGCAAGGGTTTAGTAAAAATGTCCGCTAATTGATTTTCAGTTTGGACATATTCAAGACATATATTTCCTTTTTCAATGTTATCTCTAAGGAAATGATGACGGATATCAATGTGCTTGGTTCTAGAATGATTCACTGGATTTTTAGAAAGATTTATAGCACTCGTGTTATCACAGTATATAATAGAATTTGATAAATGAATATCAAAATCTTGAAGTGTTTGTTGCATATATAATACTTGAGTACAAGCGAGAGCCGCTGATATATATTCGGCTTCACATGTTGATAGTGAAACACAATTCTGTTTCTTACTAAACCAAGAGACAAGTGATTTTCCAATAAAATGGCACGTACCACTTGTACTCTTTCTATCCGTTCGAGAACCTCCAAAATCAGCATCACTATATGAAACTAATTCGAATGGACATTCTGTTGGATAAAAAAGACCGAAATCTTTTGTATTATTAAGATAACGAATTATACGCTTCACTGCTCGTAAATGCGATTCCTTTGGATTTGCTTGAAAACGAGCACATAGACAAACACTCATCATTATATCTGGACGACTAGCTGAAAGATAAAGAAGAGAACCAATCATGCTTCGATATAATTTCTGGTCAACACTCTTACCATTATCATCTTTTTCAAGATGTGTAGTTGTACTCATAGGAGTTGGTTTACCAGATGTATTTTCTAATCCGAAGCGCTTGATAAGATTTCCGCAGTATTTTTCTTGATTAATAAAAATACCATTCGGAAGTTGTTTGATTTGAAGTCCAAGAAAGTATGACAGTTCTCCCATATGAGACATTTCGAATTCTTTGGTCATAATACTTGCAAATTCCTTACAGAGTTTATCATTTGTTGAACCAAAGATGATGTCGTCTACATATATCTGAATAACTAGAATATCCTTTTGAGAATGTTTGATAAACAAAGTTTGATCGACTCTGCCTATTTGAAATCCTGAGTCAATAAGATAGCTACGTAATCGTTCATACCAAGCACGAGGTGCTTGTTTTAAACCATAAAGAGCTTTCTTTAGTTTGAACACATGATCAGGATATTTTTCATGTACAAACAAAGGAGGTTGTTCGACATATACATTCTCTTTGATAAATCCATTAAGAAATGCACTTTTGACATCCATCTGATAAAGTTTGAAATTATGGTGACAAGCAAAAGATAAAAGGATTCTAATAGCTTCTAGTCGAGCAACTGGTGCAAAAGTTTCTTCATAATCGATACCTTCTTCCTGATTATATCCCTGTGCTACTAACCTTGCTTTATTTCTGGTGATATTCCCTTGTTCATCAGCCTTATTTTTATAGACCCATTTAGTACCAATCACTGACTGATCAGTTGGTCTTGGAATAAGTTCCCAGACGTCATTGCGCACGAACTGATTTAGTTCTTCTTGCATGGCAATGATCCAATATTCGTCGGTAGCTGCTTCTTTAGGATTCTTAGGTTCGATATTTGATAGAAACGCAACATGTCCCATTTGATGTAATTGACTCCTAGTTCTTACTTGTGAGTCGACCTCCCCAATTACATTTTGAACCGGATGGTGTCTCAATAATCTTGGAGGGGAACGTATTTCACAAGCTGGTTGTTGTTGAGAAATATTTTCAACAATATTTTCAGAGTCAGAGTCATAATTTGTGATGATAGGAGTGTCAGAAAGTATAGTTTCGTCATCATCAGATTTTGGTTGAGAGGGCTGAAAGATTTCATCGAAGGAAACATGAAGAGATTCCTCAATAGTTTTGGTTCGTTTATTAAAAATACGATATGCCTTGCTTCTTTCCGAATAACCGACAAATATACCTTCATCAGCTTTCGGATCAAACTTCCCGAGTTGGTCTTTCGTATTTAAAATGAAACATTTTGAACCAAATACTTTGAAGTAAGATATATTTGGCTTCCTTTCGTTAAATAATTCATAAGATGTATTCTTGGTGAGTGGTCGAATGGACACACGATTCAAAACATAACATGCAGTGGCGACGGCTTCTGCCCAGAAATGTTTTGGTAAAGTAGATCCATTTAATAACGTTCTTGCACATTCTTGTAATGTTCGATTTTTTCGTTCTACAACTCCGTTTTGTTGTGGAGTTCTAGGAAACGAAAAATTGTGGTTAATACCTTTCTTTGTACAAAAATGTTCAAATTCGTTATTTTCGAATTCACCACCATGATCACTCCTTATGTTTTTAACTTTTAGCCCTTTCGATTTTTGAATTCTTTTGACGAAAGATTTAAAATGTTCAAAAGTGTCACTCTTGTTTTTCAGGAAAATAGACCATGTATACCGAGAATAGTCATCAACTATTACAAATACATATCGATTATGGTTTATCGACTGAACTTGTGTTGGTCCGAATAAATCCATATGTAGTAACTCAAGTGGTTGCAGTGTTGATATGACTTTCTTGGATTTAAAAGATGATTTGGTTAATTTTCCTAATTGACATGCATCACAGATATTGTTAACCTTAAAACTCATTTTGGGTAATCCTCTAACTAGATTGTTTTTGGCTAGCTTGTCAATAGTTCTGAAGTTTATATGACAGAAGCGTTTGTGCCATAGCCATGGATCATTATCATTAGCTATAAGACACATATCTGAGTTATGATTAATATTCATATTCAGAATATATATATTTCTGTCTCTATAACCTTCGAAAATTAAATTATGATCTTTATCTAGAATACTACACTTATTGTTTGAAAAAGAAATTGTAAAACCCTTGTCACATAATTGACTGATACTAAGTAAATTGTGTTTTAAATTTCTAACTAGCATGACATTTGTAATAAGAGGTAAGTTAGATGTACTGCAATTGCTCACATCGCCTTTGCCGATGATATAGCCTTTTGAATTATCTCCAAAAGTGACGGAGCCACCATCTGAGTATGTAATATTTGTTAGTAAGCTCTTGTCTCCAGTCATGTGCTTCGAGCAACCACTGTCCAATATCCACTTTCCTCTTTTCTTAAGTGGGACCTGCAAAAAATAAAATTAAGTCCATGGTACCCACTTTTTATGGGGTCCTAAGAGTTAGGTCTTAGGAGTCCAAACCCATACGGGTCCGGTATCCCCTTTATATATATAATTAGTATTAAGATGTACAGTATTCATGAAATTCTGAATATATTTATTCCTAATCAAATTGTTATTTGTTTTAGGAACCCATATTTTGATAGTCTTGACAACTTTCTTCTGAAATTTCACAACTGATTTTGGTTTGGAATATAATAAACTAAGATTTTTCTTAGCTTCAGTCTTTTGTACTTTCTTTTTCCTTTCATTACCAAGATGTTTCTTGGTTTCTTGTTTCCTATATCCCAAACCTTGTTTATTTGAAACAGATTGTGAACTTTCAATGATTTTTGTCAAATTTTCTCGACCTTTGTTAAAGTTAGAAACATTTTGAGTTATGTCATCTAACTTAGTTTGTAAGCTCGCCTTTTCTAGGTCCAGATTTTTGACTTTTGCCTTAAGCTCATGATTTTCAGTAGCGAGAGCATCATTTTTCTCTTTTTGAGTTTCAATTTCTTGACTCAAAAGAGATAATTGAGAGTCAACATTAGATGATGATTCTTGAAGTTTTTCAAGTTCTTCTTCTAATACTTTCTTCTCGTCTTTTAACATATCTCGTTCAAACTCTGCTCTACTCAAATCTGCTTTGGCTATTTTTAATTGACGTTTTATGTCTTTATATTTGACTATCAATTCAGAATTAATATCAAGTAATTCATCAAATGTAGGAATTTGTACCTCATCTTCTGTTGCCATAAAACAAATATTAGCTTGTTCATTCTCCTGATCACTTTCACTTTCAGATGAGGATGAGTCTGAATCATCCCATGTTACTGAGAAGGCTCGTTTCTTTGACTTGTCCTTCTTATGTTTGAATTTATCATTTTCTGACTTCTTCTTCTGTTCTGGACAATCCTTCTGCATGTGCCCCTTTTTGTGACAGTTAAAACATTCTATAGTTGATGAAGATGGTTTGCTTGATCCAGGTTTCCTTTTGTTGTAGCGACTGGCTTTTCGATATTTTAGGAATTTTTTGAATCCTTTTGCAATGAATGCCAAATCTTCATCTTCAGAATCTGATTCATTTTCATTTTTCTCAGCATGAAATGCTACATTTTTCTTTTCTTCTTTCTGTTCTTTTCTAGCCTGCAAATTTGCTTCATAGGACATTAAATTTCCTATCAATTCATCTGGCTTCATGATGGAAAGGTCATTAGCTTCTTCAATTGCTAATACTTTTCCTTCCCATTCACTAGTCAGAGAATGTAGGACTGTTGAAACAACATCAAAATCTGAATATTTTTGCCCTAATCCGATAAGTGCATGATGAATAGTTTGAAACCTTGAATACATATCATTGATTGTCTCATTTGGTTTCATTTTGAAATTTTGAAACTGACTCTTCAGCATGGCTATTTTGGCTTGTTTAACCTTGTTAGTACCTTCATGAGTGGTTTTCAGCGTTTGCCAAATTTGATATGCAGTAGTGCAGATACTAACACGGTTATATTCATTTTGGTCTAATGCACAAAACAACATATTTATTGCCTTTGCATTTACGGCTGCTGCCGTTTTCTCAGCCGTTGTCCATTCTGAATATTCAGTTGTTGGATTTACTATTTCTTTTTGAGTAGCATTCCAAGCATCATAACTATTTGATTGCATGAAAAATGACATACGTGTAGCCCAATAGCTATAGTTGAGACCATTAAAGAATGGAGGTCTTTGTGTTGATTGACCTTCCGTGTAAGTGCTAGAACTAGTGCTTGCGTTATTTGCCATATTACAAGAATATATCAAATAACGGTGTTACGGTTATATGATAACCGCGCTCTGATACCAAATGAAAGTGTGTACGCTTGTGCACACTAATTGTGGACCGTGTAATATGGACTAATATAAGCGGAATGTTATATACAGTTGCTATATAAGTAAATATTCAATAAACTAACTATATAGCAATTCACAGATATAGAATAGTAAATGCAGTAAACAGTAAAAATCACACCAGGGATTTTTATACTGGTTCGGACCTCCCGTCCTACGTCCAGTCCCAGACTTCTATCTGGATTTCACTACCAACTACCTCGCTTCACCCGGAGGAACAGGTTTATGACACCCGAACAGCCGAACGGGATTTCGTGCCTCTTACAACACCGAGGACTTCAACAAAAATAAATACAATTGTCGTTGACAACTTGTGCTCTTAACAACACCGATTTGTCACTTGTAGTACACCCTTCCTATAATCTTATCCTCAAAATATGTGAATGATGTTTGTAAAGATTGAAGGAAGTATATTACTTATTTGAATCAAAAGATATGAAATAATTTCAATGATTCAATAAGCAATTTGAAGTAGAGAGCTTTTAGAATGCAAGAGTATTTAGAATTTAAGATCAGAATTTTAAAGCAAAGAATTGTTGTATTTCAATCAATGATTTAGATATGTTTATATAGAGAATAAATGGTTGTAACTCTTTGTGAAGAGTAGCCATTAACAGATGTGATCATTGATGAAAGGAAAGAGAAGCAACCATTGAAGAAAGAAGTGTCTTTTGGGAAAGGTTGCATTCTGTTTAAAAACGGTCGACAGGTCAAAAATGACCAGTAGACGAAAATTTCAAATATATAGACGTTATGTGCATGTGTGCACGTTCATTGTGCAATTCACACAGGAACGGTCGACCGCCTGGTTTTGGACCGGTCGACCGGTCGCTGTTAAATTGCACAGTGAATGTGCGCTGTCATCCAAAACGTTTATACATCGATTCTTTTGAGATGCATGATTATTTTGAGGATAGATTTTAACATAACTAATATTACTAACATACCAAATAATCCACCTCTAATGTATGAAGCTCGTTGTGTCTCAATGAATGACTTCTTTTTGACGATCACGGTTTATCCCTTTGTCAGAAATCAAAACTATATAAAAAACTTGACTCAACAAGCTTGAGGCTAAAGGCAGAAGTTCATCAATTAATTGAGGAAGCAAAGAAGAGAGCTAGGTGAGAAAACTCACTCAAAAATCTAAGGCAATAAGTCCTAATGTAGGCAGCCAGTTATAAGTAATTTTCTTAAAAATGTATTTTCATATGAGAATGCTTTTCTGTGATTTTAAAACTGAAAATGTTTTGATTCTCTTTGGTTGTTCACTTGTTTTATTATAAGAAAGCTTTATGTGTTGTTAGTATACATATATGTTTTATGAACCCAGATCTCTGATATGTAAATGTTTAGGAACATAAACAAATACCCAGGAAAATAAATGTTGAATATAGGCAAGTAGTATTGGTTTTGGCTTAACTCAGAGAAATGAAAACATATTAAGCTGCAATATACTCATGTATAAGTGCTGAGGCTTGAGACAAAAAGGAATTAGGGGTGCAATAGGGTTGCCTATGTGCTGATGCTCCTAATTTAATAAAAATGCATAAAGATATATACACATAGCAAACAAATTTTGTGGTTCAGTGAAACTTGGTCAATCTAAGTTTAACTCAAGCACAAATACTTGCAAAAGGAAAAACTCTCTTAAAAGCCATAAGCCACTGTTAGTTGCCTTTACTTCTTTAAAGTACCAGAAAATATGTATGCAGATGTAGAGTCCCATTTAAATAGATAACAATGTCTGTTTGCCTAATTATCTCTGTTTGGTTATGATTAATATGAGATGCCATGATATGGATGTTTTAGTTAGGGAAATGGATCACTGATTGGTTTATTCCTGAAATATTAAAAGGGTTATTACTAACTTAAAACCTAATTAGGAAATGGGGGTCAAGAACACTGCAGGAATGACTTGTGTTCTTGAGTAACACAAGTTGACACATGGTTTGTTTAAGTCCTGAGATCTTTGTGTAATGGAGTGAATTAGTTCATTACAGTGTGTCCATTGATTCATAAATATTGCAGATGAGACCAGGATAGATAAATATACCAAGGGAAAAATACTTGAGATGATGAGAAAACTAGAGTTTTTCCCAGAATTGAAATATGAGGATGGAATAAATGATTTAACTCATATTGGTTATTTTCCTGTTTGGTGTGAATGATTGTTTGATTATGACTGAATTGTATGCTTGAATGTATGTGCCATATCTATATATGTAGTCTCTGGAAAGAAAAATTAAAGTGTGCACATGCACAATGACACAGAGCATGCACACAAGTATGATCTGATTCCAAAGGGCAGAACTTTATGTATATGTACTTAATTTGATTTTAACCTAATTAACTAATTGCTTTTGTGAATTTTCTCATACCAGACATGTGTCTGACCCTAGTGTGCTAATGGCATCTGGGGTGTCTCATTTAAAATGAGGCAGTTTCAAATGCTTTTTCAGGGATTGCAGCAACTAAGTAGGAGTAGGAGCAAGGCTTTGAGAAGAAGATTATAGCATGCTAAACTTAGTTAGATAAGAGCCTAAATGATAAAATCCGCATGTATTAATGATTTAAATTGTTACTTGTATTAAGTGTTGAATATGGGATGGATATTTTGTTAAGTATTTTATTAAGAGATTGACTTGTATCTGGAATTTATAAATCTAGTTAATATCTGATACTAAAGAAGTTAATCAAAATATTGTAAGTGAATTTAGTAAGAACACCATGTTAAAAATTGAATGATTACATTTTATAAATGTATTAGTCAATCTTGAGTCTTTAGAAAGGATTTTAGTTTTGGGGAATCTGGATAGTTGATTCTCAGAAAAATTAAATGGTTTTATCTTTCTACCATGGCATATGTATACAAAAGATAATAGGCATAGGTTGAATGTTTTTATATGACTGCAAGGTTCCCATAATTTAACTTGTTTCATACAAATGTTTCATGTCTTATTTTTAAATAAAGAAAGAATCTGTAATAAGGGAGTTGAAAGCCAGATCCAAATAGTTGCAGTTATATACGCACATAAACATGTTTTGTGCAAATATTAACACACCTTTTCCTTTGTATTTTTAATAGGAATCTGAATCCCATATCACTCATATTTTAATCAAATGCATTTTAAGACCAGATGGGTTACACCAGAACAAAGAGTCTGGTTGAACCATGTGATTGACACCCATGGTTACAGGGAACCCACTCAAGTTTGCACTTCATTTAATTTAAAGCACTAGACCATTAATTTATAGACAATCATATCACATTTATCTGGTTTCTAGAATTTATACTCTCTAGAGAATTTAGCAAGGAATCAGGAGTTTAAAAATATATATATATAGGTATTCATGCATGAATGGAATTTTTATTGCATATAACACTGTACTATGTGTGGATTGATTAAATTCAATCAATCCAATATCCTCTTGTTTTCCAGAACTCTGATTCAAACAAGAGAGGCATATACATCCTCACATGTATGTGCATATCTTTGTGAATGTACTGATATATTTATATTGGTTAATTGTTTTGATCCTGGATATATTTTGTTTATTGGAAAAAGAAAATGACCCTGGGAAATATATTTGTAATGAATGATATATCTATATATCATCTCTGTAAAAAAAAAATCCTTATGAAATTAGGGTAGAAATAGTAGGGTCATTTCATTTGGTATCAGAGCTATGTTATTCAACATAGTAGAAGTAAAGATCAAGTTCTTAGATAAAAATAAAATTTAAAGGAACTAAATATATATAACAATGTTTTCAGTGTGAAAAAAAATAACTCACTGAAATAATAAAATTACCAATCAAACTAACCAATTATGTAAATTATTATTAGCAAACTATGGTAGGGAGACCACCAAATCAGGGAGTAGGATCTTCCCATGCACCACCAATGGTCAATCTGCAAGACTTGGTGAGAGCATTTAGGGATGGGGCAGGACAAAGGCAAGAAAATCCCTATGAAGAACTCTCAAAATTACTTAAGACATATACTCATTTAGGAGGCAAAAGCTTTGAAGGGACAGAGAGTATCATGGAAATTCAAACATGGTTGAGAACATTGGAAAGAATTTTCAATGACATGCAACTTGATGATCAAAGAAAGAGGCAAGTGGCTTCAAGACAGCTAAAAGGAGTAGCTTAAGCTGGTGGGAAGTAATCATTGCAGGAAGAAATGAGAATGAAATCACTTGGAATCAATTCAAAGAGATGTTGGAAGCAAGGTTTGTACCAGCATCAGCAAAGACTACCTTGCTAGAAGAATTTATTAGACTTAGACAAGGAACCATGACTGTCACAGAATACACTCAAAAGTTTGAGGGGCTATCCACATATGGAGCAATGCTTGTGGCAGATGAGGCATCCAAAAATGATAGGTACATAAAAGGGTTGAACCCAGGACTTAGCAGAGCCATGTTACCCTATGCAGATAGGACTTTTGACCATGTGATAGACTTAGCTTTGAGGTTGGAGCAGCATGACAAGGAAAGGGAGAAGTTCAGAAATTTTAAGAACAATAATACCAAGAAGGGTAAGGGGAGGTGTCACCCTTATGATAAGAAGAAGGAAGAGGCTAGTAACAAAGGCACTGGAGATGTCAAAGCTAAGGAAACCAAGAAGAAAATTGTGTGCCATCAGTGTGGAAAGGAGGGGAATATCAAGCCTAGGTGTCCAGAATTGAAGGGAGGAGCTTTCAAGTGCTATCTATGTGGGAAAGAGGGGCATATGAAGAGGAATTGTCCTGAGTACAAACAGCAAGGAAAATTGGCAAATTTAGAAGGAAAAGGCAAAGCCACAGTGGAGAGTAACACTGAAAACCATAGCCAAGTGGAAGGTACATTACTTATTTGTACCATACCCATAGCAGTAGTATATGATACTGGGGCAACTCACTCTTTAATTTCTTATGAACTAGTTAAATTGCTAAAACTGAATTGCATATTGGTTGAAACCCCATTGCATATACAAAGTCCACTGGGGAGTTCTAGTGTTTTAAATATGATTTGTGTGGATATGGAATTAAACATAGGAGGAAATATTTTTATTTCCAATTTATATGTTTTGAATTACCCAAATATAGGTGTTATATTGGGGGTAGACTGGTTAAGGCAATTTAAAGCCATAATTAATTTAGACTCATCCACCATATCATTGCAAAATTCTAGAGGTCAGAGAATCACAGTTTTATGTGAAGTAGCTAAGGAAGGAAAACTATATCATTTAGTTGACTCAGAAAAAGATTTCAGTGAACTAACCATTGAAGAAATTCCCATAGTCAATGAATATTTGGATGTGTTTGGTGAGGTCAAGGGTGTTCCACACCATAGACCAGTAGAGTTCCAGATCAATCTAGTTCCAGGAGCAAGCCCAGTGATTAAAAAGCCAACTAGAATGGGGCCAAATGAACTAAAAGAATTAAAGAAATAGATAGAAGAATTGGAAGAAAAGGGTTTTATAAGACCAAGTAATTCTTGCTGGGGAGCACCAGTGGTATTTGTTAAGAAACAAGATGGCTCCTTAAGACTCTGTATAGATTATAGAGAATTAAACAAAGTAACTATTAAAAATAAATACCCATTGCCAAGAATAGATGATCTTTTTGATCAATTAGCAGGGGCAAAAGTATTTTCTAGACTAGATTTAGCATCTGGTTTTCATCAAATGAAGGTGGAAGAATCAAGCATCAAGTACACTGCCTTTAACACTAGGTATGGGTTATATGAATTTTTGGTTATGCCATTTGGCTTGACCAATGCACCATCATACTTTGTAGATTTAATGAACAGAACCTTTAGAGATTATTTAGACAAGTTTGTGCTTATTTTTATAGATGACATTTTGATTTATTCCAAAACAGTGGAAGAACATAAGCATCATTTGCACCTGGTTTTGTCTAGATTAAGGGAAAAAGATTTAAAGGCAAAATTTTCAAAATGTGTATTTTGGAAAGAGGAAGTACATTTCCTTGGCCATGTTATATCTGCCCAAGGAATTTATGTGAACCCCAATAAAGTAGTGGCTATTCAAGCATGGAAGAGGCCAAGCACTGTGAGTGAAGTGAGGTCATTTATGGGGATGGCAGGGTATTATAGGAGGTTTATAAAAGATTTTTCAAAAATTTCTACACCACTCACTAACCTAACCAGGAAGAACCAAGCTTTTGTTTGGTCAGAAAAATATGAAAAGTCTTTTGAACAGTTGAAGGAGGCATTGGTGAATGCTCCAATTTTAAAGGTACCTCAGGGAAATGAAGAATTAGTTGTATACACTGATGCTAGTGGATTTGGCTTGGGTGCAGTGTTGATGCAACAAGGCCAAGTCATTGCATATGCATCCAGACAACTTAAACCACATGAAGTAAGGTATGCCACACATGATCTCGAATTAGCAGCTGTGATCTATGCTTTAAAACTTTGGAGACATTATTTGTTAGGCACAAAGTTCGAACTTTACACTGACCACAAGTCTCTAAAATATTTATTTTCACAAAAAGATTTGAACATGAGGCAACATAGATGGGTGGAGTTCTTAGCTGCCTATGACTTTGACATACTCTATACACCAGGCAAAGCAAACAAAGTTGCAGATGCTCTAAGTAGACAGCATGCTAAATTGGCTATGATGATGATAGAAGAATTTAAAGACTTGTCTTTGCTAACTGAGTTAGAAATTGGGGAGAATGGTTGTGTGCACATTGATGAGCAGATGCATGGTGCATAAGAAGATAAAGGGAAGTTAAGCTTAATGACACTTCAACCAGATTTAATTCTGAAGGTAGGAAAAATGCAAGAATAGGATGCCAACTTATTAGAGAAGAAAATGCTCCTCTCAAGAGGGGAGGAAGTGATGAATCACCATATTGATAAAAATGGTTATATGAGATACCAAAATAGGATGTGTGTACCAGAGGACCCAGAATTGAAGAAAGAGATATTGAATGAATATCACAGAAGTAAATACTCCATACACCCAGGCAGCACAAAAATGTACCAAAATTTGAAAAGAGACTTCTGGTGGAAGGGGATGAAATCTGATGTAGCCAAATACATTGCCAAATGTATGACTTGCCAACAATTCAAGGCTGAAACCCAAAGGCCATCAGGGTTGATGCAGCCTCTTAGTGTACCACAGTGGAAGTGGGAAAACATATCTATGGACTTCATAGATGGACTGCCTAGATCTAAGAGAGGTAATACAAGTATATGGGTGATAGTTGATAGGCTAACCAAGGTAGCACACTTCATCCCAGTCAAGTCAGAAAGGACAGCACCAAAATTAGCTCAAATTTTTATAAAGGAAGTGGTAAAGTTACATGGCATTCCCAAAACCATTGTGAGTGATAGGGATACCATCTTCACTTCAAAATTCTGGAGAAGCTTTCAAGAAGCAATGGGAAGTGAACTATGTTTAAGTACTGCCTACCATCCTCAATCAGATGGGCAGACTGAGGTAGTAAACAAAGTTTTGGAGGACATGTTGAGGGCATGTATACTGGATTTTGGGGGCAATTGGGAAGATTATCTTCATCTAGTTGAATTTACATACAACAACAGCTACCAAAGCACCATAGGAATGGCTCCATTTGAAGCCTTATATGGTAAACCCTATTTGTCACCTATTTGTTGGGTAGAAGCAGGAGAAAGGTCTATTTTAGGACCTGAGTACATACAAGAAACTAAGGAGAAAATTGAGTTGATAAGAAGAAGAATGGCACCAGCTCAAGATAGGCAAAAGAAATTTGCAGACATGAGAAGGAGGCAGGTAGAATATGAAGTGGGAAATTTTGTTTTCATCAAAATCTCACCTATGAAAAATGTGCTGAGGTTTGGAAAACAAGGCAAGTTAACCCCAAGATATATTGGACCATACAAAATTCTGGAAAGAATTGGTCCCTTGGCATATAAGTTGGAATTACCAGAAAACATGCAAGGTATACATGATGTTTTTCATGTATCACAATTGAGAAGGTGGGTCCATGACAAGGCAGAAATTCTTGAGACCCCAACCCAAGTGTAGATAAATTCTAATTTGATTTATGAAAAGGATCCAGTGGGAATTTTGGCAAAAGATGTGAAGAAGTTGAGAAATAAATCTCTGAAACTTGTGAAGGTACAGTGGAGTCTTTATCCTAGTGATTGCACATGGGAATTAGAAGATAAAGTTAGGATGAATTATCCTAAGCTATTTTCAGATTAAAGGTAATTCTGATTTTTGGTTGTTTTTTTAGATGCATATGTTTTTAGTTATTATAGAACTAAAAATTTATTTGGTTGAGAATGTACTTCTTCTCTGAATTAAGTTTAAAATTTATTTTAAGCTTAGGAAAATTGTGGGACACAATTTCTAAAAGGAGGGGTGTATGTAATGACCCAAGATTTTAGGAATTTATTCTGAAAAATATAAATGAATTAAAAATAATTTTTGAATAAATTTTGAAAGGGGAGTGATATAGCTTGATAGTGTATCAGTATGTGTGTATATGTGTGCACAAGAAATGCACATGAACTAAAGCTAAAAATCCTTGAACTCTAAGAATAAATACATATTGATATGTATGGGAATATATATATATATATGTAGATTAAAACCTTAAAAGCTGTATGCATAAGCAATATATATATGAATGCTACTGAGTATTTTTGAGTGTACATATACATGTGTGTGTCAGTACAAAATAGTGTATAAATATATACAGATGAGTATACTAATTAATTTAGTAAGCTTTATATACATATATACATATATATATATATAGATATGTTAATAAGGTACTAGAGTTCAATTCAGCAAAATAAAACATACCAATATATTTTATATATAGGCAGAAATAAAAAGAATGAAGATATAAAAAGGAGAAATCCTCTTATAAATAAATGAAGGAAGTACATACCATTTACATGAAAGCTAAAAATAGAAAAAAATAAGATAAAGCAGAGAAATACTTGGTATAGGCAGAATTAGGAAGAGTATTTGATAAATAATAAAATCAAGTCACATTTTTGGCATGATTGTGGACAAAGGAAAAAGTATTTTCTGAAAAGCAAATTTCTGAAAAGAATATAACCACTTTTCTCTTCACCTAAATTAAGCCGGGAAGGGTAGAACTTTGGGTTTAAATAAAATGCAGATAACACAATTTTTCTGGTGGGCAAAAATGGCTTTAGCCCATACCCAAAACCCTAAGGAAGACCCTGTATATATATATGTATATGCAGCAGCCTCCTCTCCCTCTCAGAAAAAGAACTTTGAAAAAAAAAAGAAAACAACACCATAGAAATCATAAGGCAAGGGAAGGAAGAGAGCTTGAGGCTAAAGGCAGAAGTTCATCAATTAATTGAGGAAGCAAAGAAGAGAGCTAGGTGAGAAAACTCACTCAAAATCTAAGGCAATAAGTCTTAATGTAGGCAGCCAGTTATAAGTAATTTTCTTAAAAATGTATTTTCATATGAGAATGCTTATCTGTGATTTTAAAACTGAAAATGTTTTGATTCTCTTTGGTTGTTCACTTGTTTTATTATAAGAAAGCTTTATGTGTTGTTAGTATGCATATATGTTTTATGAACCCAGATCTCTGATATGTAAATGTTTAGGAACATAAACAAATACCCAGGAAAATAAATGTTGAATATAGGCAAGTAGTATTGGTTTTGGCTTAACTCAGAGAAATGAAAACATATTGAGCTGCAATATACTCATGTATAAGTGCTGAGGCTTGAGACAAAAAGGAATTAGGGGTGCAATAGGGTTGCCTATGTGCTGATGCTCCTAATTTAATAAAAATGCATAAAGATATATACACATAGCAAACAAATTTTGTGGTTCAGTGAAACTTGGTCAATCTAAGTTTAACTCAAGCACAAATACTTGCAAAAGGAAAAACTCTCTTAAAAGCCATAAGCCACTGTTAGTTGCCTTTACTTCTTTAAAGTACCAGAAAATATGTATGCAGATGTAGAGTCCCATTTAAATAGATAACAATGTCTGTTTGCCTAATTATCTCTGTTTGGTTATGATTAATATGAGATGCCATGATATGGATGTTTTAGTTAGGGAAATGGATCACTGATTGGTTTATTCCTGAAATATTAAAAGGGTTATTACTAACTTAAAACCTGATTAGGAAATGGGGGTCAAGAACACTGCAAGAATGACTTGTGTTCTTGAGTAACACAAGTTGACACATGGCTTGTTTAAGTCCTGAGATCTTTGTGTAATGGAGTGAATTAGTTCATTACAGTGTGTCCATTGATTCATAAATATTGCAGATGAGACCAGGATAGATAAATATACCAAGGGAAAAATACTTGAGATGATGAGAAAACTAGAGTTTTTCCCAGAATTGAAATATGAGGATGGAATAAATGATTTAACTCATATTGGTTATTTTCCTGTTTGGTGTGAATGATTGTTTGATTATGACTGAATTGTATGCTTGAATGTATGTGCCATATCTATATATGTAGTCTCTGGAAAGAAAAATTAAAGTGTGCACATGCACAATGACACAGAGCATGCACACAAGTATGATCTGATTCCAAAGGGCAGAACTTTATGTATATGTACTTAATTTGATTTTAACCTAATTAACTAATTGCTTTTGTGAATTTTCTCATACCAGACATGTGTCTGACCCTAGTGTGCTAATGGCATCTGGGGTGTCTCATTTAAAATGAGGCAGTTTCAAATGCTTTTTCAGGGATTGCAGCAACTAAGTAGGAGTAGGAGCAAGGCTTTGAGAAGAAGATTATAGCATGCTAAACTTAGTTAGATAAGAGCCTAAATGATAAAATCCGCATGTATTAATGATTTAAATTGTTACTTGTATTAAGTGTTGAATATGGGATGGATATTTTGTTAAGTATTTTATTAAGAGATTGACTTGTATCTGGAATTTATAAATCTAGTTAATATCTGATACTAAAGAAGTTAATCAAAATATTGTAAGTGAATTTAGTAAGAACACCATGTTAAAAATTGAATGATTACATTTTATAAATGTATTAGTCAATCTTGAGTCTTTAGAAAGGATTTTAGTTTTGGGGAATCTGGATAGTTGATTCTCAGAAAAATTAAATGGTTTTATCTTTCTACCATGGCATATGTATACAAAAGATAATAGGCATAGGTTGAATGTTTTTATATGACTGCAAGGTTCCCATAATTTAACTTGTTTCATACAAATGTTTCATGTCTTATTTTTAAATAAAGAAAGAATCTGTAATAAGGGAGTTGAAAGCCAGATCCAAATAGTTGCAGTTATATACGCACATAAACATGTTTTGTGCAAATATTAACACACCTTTTCCTTTGTATTTTTAATAGGAATCTGAATCCCATATCACTCAGATTTTAATCAAATGCATTTTAAGACCAGATGGGTTACACCAGAACAAAGAGTCTGGTTGAACCATGTGATTGACACCCATGGTTACAGGGAACCCACTCAAGTTTGCACTTCATTTAATTTAAAGCACTAGACCATTAATTTATAGACAATCATATCACATTTATCTGGTTTCTAGAATTTATACTCTCTAGAGAATTTAGCAAGGAATCAGGAGTTTAAATATATATATATATATATAGGTATTCATGCATGAATGGAATTTTTATTGCATATAACACTGTACTATGTGTGGATTGATTAAATTCAATCAATCCAATATCCTCTTGTTTTCCAGAACTCTGATTCAAACAAGAGAGGCATATACATCCTCACATGTATGTGCATATCTTTGTGAATGTACTGATATATTTATATTGGTTAATTGTTTTGATCCTGGATATATTTTGTTTATTGGAAAAAGAAAATGACCCTGGGAAATATATTTGTAATGAATGATATATCTATATATCATCTCTGTAAAAAAAATCCTTATGAAATTAGGGTAGAAATAGTAGGGTCATTTCACCACCAATTTCCACATGGGCAGTCTATAGTTAGGTTATCAGGTCATTCTGGATTCGGGATGTTGTGGAGCTTAGTGGAGAGCTGGATGGCGAGACGTACCACTTGTATATGATATTATTTATTCCGCTGTGTATTCTGTATGAGGACAAGTTTATATAACTGTCCAGTGTTGTATTGTTGTTGTAAACTCTGATGATGATGTAATGTATAAAATGATATAGTTCTTTGATTTAAAGATTATTCATTTATCTATTATATGTTGTTCCGCTGCGAATGTGAGATTCTGATATTGTTTCTGTTTCTGTGTTTTCTGTTGTTTCTTCTTTCCTTTTCTTCTATCTTTTTCTTCTAACTCTTCTTTTTCTCCATAACAATTCGGTTTTCCGGCATTCGATTGCTCGGCAGTTGATACAGTGGACGTATAAATGTCGATTTTCGAGCGGCGAAAAATCGCGTTCGTTACATTAAATCTTTAAATTTTGAATTCAGCTAAATGATATTTTGAAATAGAATTTGATTTATATAAACCAAATTGTTCAATGGATTGTTTAAAAGATTTAAATTTGAAATTTTGGAATTGTATTAACTAAATTGCTTAGATGGTTTAAATTGGAATTCTAAAGTTGAATTTGAAGTATAAACGAAACTTATTGAAATTGAGTTATTGAAGACGTTTGAAATTGTAACTTTCAAATCTGTTGAAATTGGAATAGCTTAAATTGATACTTCAAGATTTGGAATTAGGTTTTGATTTGAAATCTGGATATGGTCCAGATTTGTTGAAATGGAAGAAATAGTTAAATTTGATGTTAATTTCAAATTTATTATAAACTGTTAAAAGTGTTATTTTAAATTCTAATTAGTAAGATTTTCAAACTATTAAACTAAGTTAATCTATTTTAAAATATTTTAAACCATTTAATCAATTTAAACCATTTTAATTTATTTTAATCAATTTTAATCTATCTAATCCAATTTAATCTATTTTATCCTATTTTTAAACCAATTAACCCATTTTAATCTATTTTAAATTTATTAAATTTATTTTAAATCTATTTAATCTCTTTTAATTCTACTAAAACTATTTTAAATCTATTTAAACTATTATAATCCACTTTTTAAATTATTTTAAAGTATTTCAAACCATTTAAATTTTATTTTCAAACTATACTAAACTATTTGTAACTATTTATACTATTTTCTAAATTATAAATTATAAAGTGGAAGTGGTTATATTTAAATCCTTGATTTAAAAGTAATTATGATTAAATGATGTAATAACCTAAGTTGGGATTTAAATAACATATTTTGAGTAAATATGATGATTTTGAAATGAGGGTTTAACATATTTTGAAATTATGATTTCGAAAGTGATATGGTTTGAATTGAATATGATATTTTGATATCAATATGAAATGGTTTTGAAAATGTTAAAGAACCATCCGGTGTGTAATAAGAATTTGGTTGTTAAAGAGACCGGGATCGGATATTGTCATACTCTCTGTCAATACCGAAAACCACTTTGACAACTGTGTATGTGGTGGAGATTCCAGAATGAAGTAGGATGGTTGGTGTATGATTCTGTATGAGGTATTTACGTAACCCTCACTCCCGTTGTTCTATTAGTACTAAATTTACTACTTAAATTATAAATACTAAGTAGGATGGTTGGTGTATGATTTTGGAATTGTATTAAGTAAATTTCTTAGAGAGTTTAAATTGGAATTCTAAAGTTGAATTTAAAGTATAAACGAAACTTATCGAAATTGAGTTATTGAAGACGTTTGATATTGTAACTTTAAAATCTATTGAAATTGGAATAGCTTAAATTGATACTTCAAGATTTGGAATTGGGTTTTGATTTGAAATCTGGAAATGGTCCAGATTTGTTGAAATAGAAGAAATAGTTAAATTTGATGTTAATTTCAAATTTATTACAAACTGCTAAAAATGTTATTTTAAATTCTAATTAGTAAGATTTTCAAACTATTAAACTAATATAATCTATTTTGAAATATTTTAAACCATTTAATCAATTTAAACTATTTTAATTTATTTTAATCAATTTTAATCTATTGAATCCAATTTAATCTATTTTATCCTATTTTAAAACCAATTAACCCATTTTAATCTATTTTAAATTTATTAAATCTATTTTAAATCTATTTAATCTCTTTTAATTCTACTAAAACTATTTTAATTCTATTTAAACTGTTTTAATCCACTTTTTAAATAATTTTAAAGTATTTCAAACCATTTAAATTTTAGTTTCAAACTATACTAAACTATTTGTAACTATTTATACTATTTTCTAAATTATAAATTGTAAAGTGGAAGTGGTTATATTTAAATCCTTGATTTAAAAGAAATTATGATTAAATGATGTAATAACCTAAGTTGGGATTTAAATAACATATTTTGAGCAAATATGATGATTTTGAAATGAGGATTTCACAAATTTTGAAATTATGATTTCAAAAGTGATATGGTTTGAATTGAATATGATATTTTGATATCAATATGAAATGGTTTTGAAAATGTAAAAGAACCATCCGGTGTGTAATAAGTGTTTGGTTGTTAAAGAGATTGAGATCAGATATTGTCATACTCTCTGCCAATACCGAAAACCACTTTGACAACTGTGTACGTGGTGGAGATTCCAGAATGAAGTAGGATGGTTGGTGTACGATTCTGTATGAGGTATTTATGTAACCCTGACTCCCATGAGTCAGCTTAGATGTGACTAAAACAGGAGCTATACAGGGCCAAGTGAGGTTATTCCTCCTATCGGGCACATTTCTTCGAGACCATATTATGACTTTGTGATTGATTTGGTGGTCATCCCTCGATTTTGATTATAGGAGTGTGTTCCGAGGTGGGCGGTAGTAGCTACTGTGCGTTACCACCAGTCCGGGAGTGCAAATGGTAGAATCCTACCCTGGCATTGCCTCAAGTGCCGTGTTTACATGCCGTATCGTTCCTTATACGAGTTTGGTTTGTACCATACCTATGGAGTACCCTTTGATAGCCCTCCAGTTTACGGAGGGATTACAGTACTGTATAGACTATGAGAATATATAAAAATGTGTTAAGGGGGATATGGATAACGCCTTAACACTATTTTAATACTTTACTTTACTGTAGACACTATTATAATAGCGTATTGTACCATGTATGTAGATAGTTTAACGGATCCTTAGGAGATGGGAATTCCGAACATCTCTTAAGTTATTGCACTCACGTTAGACAATGGATAGGAGATGTCAAAACCCGTAAACATCTTCGACGCCATTACACTCGTATTTATTTACTGTTGATTTAACTTACATAAGATCTTTTAGTTCTGACTCGTGTATTTTGTCTTTCAATTCGCTCGGGTCAGTCTGAGCTTTTCAGTGCATCGAAGACTGCTTTTGGAGGACGAAGACGAAGATTTAGTACTACTATTATTTATTATATTTATCCCACTACATCACGTTGTTCCGCTGCATTGTTATTTATTTCTGTTGTATGTAACTCTGATTCATTATTGTAAAAGTGTAATCAAAATGTAATTTGTAAAACAGCTTCATGAACTGTTTATTTGATTATTATATTTTATCATTCCGCTATGAGATTCTATGTTTGTTTTTTTCTTCTTTCTCTGCTTTTTCTTATTTACCCTATAACAATCCTCCCTTTTGAATGGTTTGAGTCTGACGTTTGTGGTTTATCATCGATTTAAACCGTCCAAAAAGGCAGGTCGTTACATTTGGTATCAGAGCTTTGGTTTAGCGATAACCTTAGCTTTGTGGGGTTTGACTCATATAAGTTAGGGCAGAAATACCCTAGAATGAGTTGTTGAGTGTATATATATGAGAGAGCATATTTTTTAGTATTATAAAAGGTTTTTGTATTGTGTTAATTTGTTCTGTTTAGTATTTATAAATTCCAGTTGGTACATAGGACGATATGGCATTAATAGGGATTTCTAAACACTTAATAGGGCAGACCGACACAATATTATTTTGAAATATGGGTAAATGAAATAATTTTGCCTAGTATTATATTTTGTATATAAAATAATAATTTTAAAGGCAATCTAATTGGATGTGATATAATTGTTTGTTAGGAAGTGAAATTCCATGAATAGTTGGTTGTGAAATTAGATTTACAAATAAAATGAATATAGATTAAAATTTGGGAACTTAAGTTCTGGGATTTTTGAAATTTTTTCAAAAGATTTTGGACTATAATATTAGTATTATTTTGGAAGTATTTTCTGATATAAATATTTCAATGTGATTTGAAAGAAATGCTTAAAGGAATTTTTGAAGGAAATAAGTTCTGTACTCCCCTCTCTGTCGTTGAAAAATAATTTTGGCGATGAGTGCACGCATCATCGACGTTCATTTTCGAGTTTTAAAGTGGGAAGACCGTTGTAGTAGTTTACTACACATTTTTTATATGAATAAATCTTAATTTTAATTTCCAAATATGACTTGATATATATAAAGGATATGATTGTATATTTATTATGTTAAAATAATTGAAAAGGAACCCGGTATTTAGTTCTTAAGTTTTCTGCAAATTGGAAATTTCAATTATTATAATGAAATGAAATCTTGACTATTTTAATAATTGGAAACTTTTAATATGTGTAATTAGAAACTAGATGCTAGGTGATTAATGAAAATATAAGAAATTGAAATTTTGTAAACTGTAAATCAAAAGGATATGAAAAATAAGAAATGATAACTATTGAACATTTTATTTACTAGATGAATAAGATGGACTTGTGTAACATTCCATTACACTCTAAAAGACATATATAAAACTTACCAAAATGTAAAAAGTTGCAATGTTAAATAGGAATATGTAATAGAATACTATACAAGTAAACTTTAGTAAATGAAAGTGTTCAATGGAATTACTTTTATAAATAAGAATTCTGATATTATAAATTGTTATAAACTTAGGTTAATAGTTTGAAATGTTACTAATCAAATGTAATAGAAAAGCGAATAATGTAAGAAAAACGATTATAAACTTAATTTAACATTTTAAGCTATTTATAATCAGTCTGAATAGTAAAAGGTGAATATTGTAAGTAAATAATTATAAACTTAAGTTAATGTTAAAGCCATTTATAATTAAAGTGAGTACTGTATAAATTGAATGATTATAACTTCAGAAAACATTGAAATGATTTAGAAATGGAGTTAATATTCAATAATACTATATATGGAAGGATGAATGTGAAAAGGAAATAATCTATTAATGGTGAATAAAATTGTAAAGAGACTTACATAATAATGGATAATTTAATGATTGAAATGAATATAATTTATGTAAGCAATGTGTGCAAAGTAATGAAAAGGGAAAAATGGAATTGTATAAATGAATGGAAATGAATTTTGTAAGTGGTGAAGGTAAATTAACTAAATAAGCTTTGTATGAATGAATGAGAATAGACAAGTAGTAAATAATATGAAAAGAAATTTGTAAGAATAAACTAAACGACATTTGATATTTATTGTTTGTGTTGGCTTATGGGATGCTTGGGAAGTGATACTTTAAATTGTTTAGAATGTATAAATAATCTATTAAGTTATCTAAGACTGCTGAGTGTATGGTATACTTAGTAGTTTATTTGTCAGTTTATACGATTTAAAAGTTTCTGAATCCAAACAAACCATTTGTTTTGGATGCTATGGATGTATGATTGATTACTTTGATTTCATGTGATGGTTGTATGTTTTGTTTGCAAAATGATTATTGTTATGTGTGATTGTTTTGTTGTTATTAGTTTAAATAACTTAAATATTTCTCATTTATATAATAATTAACCTCTTTGGATTATATAAGTGAAATACAGGTTTATGGAAGCAATTGCTACTGATTTTGGTTTCATAAATAAGCGTTGTTTACCCGACAAATAGGTACGTTCTCGGATTATGGTTTTCTAGCGATATTATATTATTTTCCCATGGTTTGGGATATATTATTTTGAAAATGTGGTATATATTCTTATTAACGAAATTATTATTTCTCCCAAACCTCTCCGTACAAAGGAGACTCTACCGAAATTTTCCATGAATTTTGGCCACTATCTTGGATTTCGACGAATCCAGTTTCATTGGATCCATAACAGTGAATTATTGTAAGGTTTCAAGTTTCGTAGCGATCAGACTTGTCGTTTGATCGTACAGACTCGAAACGCGTAGAAATCAATTTAATTGAAATCAATTGAAATAAGCTGATTTTAAAAGCTAACGTCTTCATACGATGGAATTAGGACTTGAAACATATTCCATTGAGTTTAAAATATCGAAAAAATTTATTTTGATATATGGGATGACCCACTTTCGTTTCGGAAGTGAAACGGGCTTATTGGGTCGTTATTGTGAATTCAAATCAATTTGAGTGTTATTCATTCTTATCGGGTTTTGTTCGTATAAATAGATTTTGTTTCTCAAACCCTAGCAGCCATTCAGTTTATTCTGTATGTACATTCTCATCTGTTCCTTTCTTCCAATGGCAGAAACCAAATTCCAATTACAAACCCTAAATTCAATTTCAAAAATCAGTTTCAAAATTCAAACTCTCCATACCCTAGCGAATTATATATTGTTGGAAAGCTCTCAACGAGCGCAATCCACTACAATAATTCATTTTTCAATTTGGTTCATCATTTGGCTAGAAATCGACGAATAACCTCAGCCGTCCATTTATAGGGTTTCGTGATTTGACGGCGGATCTTCGACTAATCGTCAATCAGAGATTGCTGCAGCGTAGAGGCCAGTTATGGGAGTGCATCGGCCTGAGTTATTGGTGCCAGAAGGTCAGGAGATCGCTGATATTGGATGATTTCTGGCCAAACTTTGACCACGGCCAGATTGCACTGGGAGGCGACGCACTGGACGAGACTTGGGCGGTGGGCACGGCTTTGGGAGGCAAGGTCGGCGGTGACTTCTGATCATGACCATGTTATCTCTAGCGGCGGCGGAAATCGATGGAGGAGCGGTGGCTACACTAGGTTCAGGCGCGATCGTATTTCTAGGGTTACATGCATGAGAATTGAGGCTGACGTGGTACATTTCTTTTTTTTCTTTTTTTCTTTTTCTTTTTTATTTAATTTAAATTAAAACCTTAAATCTTGTGATGATAATAACTTTTTCATACGAGATCTGATTCACGCGCGGTTTGTTCCGTTGTGATCGTATCGAAATTCCGGACATTATGGAACTGGTTTGGACGAATTCTAAGACTGTTGAATTTGGGCTATTTTTTAGATTTCAAATCGCTTTGGAATCAAAGGTAAGTATTTTAACCCACTCACAATTACTAAATTATCTTATGTTAGTTAAATTAAATTTATGGTGTGTTTTGGAATTGATTGGTTGATGTTTGGTATATTTAAATTATCATTCCAGTTAAATTTGACTCTTATTGCATTTAATCATTGTTTAATTTAATATTGAATTTAATTGTCAATTTAATACCTGTTAATGATAATCAGTTATCTATTGATGTTTACTGGTTGATTTGGATGATGATTGTGATGGATGTTTAATTGCTGATATTGGATGATTGGATGTTATTTTTATATTGTTATAACACTGCAAGTTCTCTATGGGTTGAAATGATACATACCCGAACGATCATATAGAATAAGGGAAAATCGTTATAGGTTGAAATGATAAACACAAGCGATTTTCATTGGAAGAAATTTTGGGATTGCGGGTTGAAATAATATATACCCGTAAAATTTAAAATATTTGCGAATTGAAATGATAGTTATCTGTATCACTTGACCATAGGGTAAAAAATTATATACGGACACCGAATTAGTTAAATTAAATGATTTTAAATCTTTAAATTTTGAATTCAGCTAAATGATATTTTGAAATAGAATTTGATTTATATAAGCGTAATTGTTAAATGAATTGTTTAAAAGATTTAAATTTGAAATTTTGGAATTGTATTAAGTAAATTTCTTAGAGAGTTTAAATTGGAATTCTAAAGTTGAATTTGAAGTATAAACGAAACTTATCGAAATTGAGTTATTGAAGACGTTTGATATTGTAACTTTAAAATCTATTGAAATTGGAATAGCTTAAATTGATACTTCAAGATTTGGAATTGGGTTTTGATTTGAAATCTGGAAATGGTCCAGATTTGTTGAAATAGAAGAAATAGTTAAATTTGATGTTAATTTCAAATTTATTACAAACTGTTAAAAATGTTATTTTAAATTCTAATTAGTAAGATTTTCAAACTATTAAACTAATATAATCTATTTTGAAATATTTTAAACCATTTAATCAATTTAAACTATTTTAATTTATTTTAATCAATTTTAATCTATTGAATCCAATTTAATCTATTTTAAAACCAATTAACCCATTTTAATCTATTTTAAATTTATTAAATCTATTTTAAATCTATTTAATCTCTTTTAATTCTACTAAAACTATTTTAATTCTATTTAAACTGTTTTAATCCACTTTTTAAATAATTTTAAAGTATTTCAAACCATTTAAATTTTAGTTTCAAACTATACTAAACTATTTGTAACTATTTATACTATTTTCTAAATTATATATTGTAAAGTGGAAGTGGTTATATTTAAATCCTTGATTTAAAAGAAATTATGATTAAATGATGTAATAACCTAAGTTGGGATTTAAATAACATATTTTGAGCAAATATGATGATTTTGAAATGAGGATTTCACAAATTTTGAAATTATGATTTCAAAAGTGATATGGTTTGAATTGAATATGATATTTTGATATCAATATGAAATGGTTTTGAAAATGTAAAAGAACCATCCGGTGTGTAATAAGTGTTTGGTTGTTAAAGAGATCGGGATCAGATATTGTCATACTCTCTGCCAATACCGAAAACCACTTTGACAACTGTGTACGTGGTGGAGGTTCCAGAATGAAGTAGGATGGTTGGTGTACGATTCTGTATGAGGTATTTATGTAACCCTGACTCACATGAGTCAGCTTAGATGTGACTAAAACAGGAGCTATAACGGGCCAAGTGAGGTCATTCCTCCTATCGAGCACATTTCTTCGAGACCATATTATGACTTTGTGATTGATTTGGTGGCCACCCCTCGATTTTGATTATGGGAGTGTGTTCCGAGGTGGGCGGTAGTAGCTACTATGCGTTACCACCGGTCCAGGAGTGCAAATGGTAGAATCATATCCTGGCATTGCCTCGAGTGCCGTATTCACATGCCGTATCGTACCTTCTACGAGTTTGGTTTGTACCATACCTATGTAGTGCCCTCTGATAGCCCCCCAGTTTACGGAGGAATTACGGTACTGTATAGACTATGGGAATATATAAAAACGTGTTAAGGAGGATATGAGTAATGCCTTAACGCTATTTTAATACTTTACTGTAGACACTATTATAATAGCGTATTGTACTATGTATGCAGATAGTTTAACGGATCCTTAGAAGATGGATGTCGAACATCTCTTAAGTTATTGCGCTCACGTTAGACACTAGATAGGAGATGTCAAAACCCGTAAACATCTCCGACGCCGTTACACTCATATTTATTTACTGTTGATTTAACTTGCATAAGATCTTTTAGTTCTAACTCGAGTGTTTTGTCTTTCAATTCGCTCGGGTCAGTCTGAGCTTTTTAATGTATCGAAGACTGCTTTTGGAGGATGAAGATGTAACATCCCGCCCTTTTAACCGCCCCTAGTCGGTAATTAAACCAACTTGAAACGTTCAAAATGACGGATTGTTATTTAGTTTATATAGTTTAAACAGAATCAGCCACATAAACACAGAATAATAATAATATTTCACTAAAATGAATTTTTTTTTCTTTCCTTTTACAAATATCAGAGTTTATACAATGTATCAAATTTATACAACGGAATATTTCTTTAAGTAAAAAATCCCCGAAACAAAGTGAGCGTTTCCCCTCTCTCTCTAACTTCGCTGCCCGGAAACCTTTAAGCTGAAAAACACTCGGTTTGACCCGAGTATTACATTCAAAAGAAAATAATACACAGGTCATTCTAATTCAAACTCAGTTATTAGTGCATAGAGGAAATAATAATCAAATAGACGACAGTCACAAAAATTCTCGTCTATCCGACCCTTTTAACAAAGAAATCGGATAATGGTAAATATAACACTTAACAGTGTTAAACAACAAACCTGAAGATTCAAATTATCAACAAAGATATATGAAAGGATTATCAATGAAGATAATTTGCAAAACATCAGAATTGCCTAAACGGCAATTAACAACAAAATCTAATTATTAAATAAATAATTAGAAACTCATAATCCAATTATTAAAAAGATAATTAGACAACAACAAAATGATCAAATCAAACTAAATCAGTTCAACAATTGAAATGTCACTTAAACATCAATACTGATTGGCTGCAGTACACGCATGCATGCACTGCCTCGCCAATACGGCATATGAAATACGCAATGAACCAGAAACAAATGGCCTCAACTCAAATCAAAATAAACCATCAAATGAACAAAGAGCTCATGAAGGCACGATGAAAATTCACAATCAATCACAAGGTCAAACCCAAAATACCGGATTCAACTCAAGTGTAGTCAGAAAAAAGCAATCCATTTGCATCAATGCAATGCAAAACAACAAGGGCAAAATTGCAACAAAAGAAACTGCAACCACCACAAATATTCAAGGGCAAGACTGCAACAAACTACAGCCACCACATGAATACAAGGGCACAACAAATACAAACTGCAACTACAACATGTTGCAATTGTACTTGAAAACAAATGCACACATACATAAAAATGAATAGCATCTAGGCACCAAGACCACAGGTTGACAACAATTGAATTTTGCATGCAACCTGTACATGGCAGTTGGGATAACAAGGACACACAAGTGCATAGTGCACAATTAATGTCCAGCAAAACAAGCACATAGGCAAGGCACCAGTACAAAGCTTGTCCAAAGATGCAGCTCCAAGCAAAAAGCAAGTGATAGTAGAGTACATTTCTGTAGTGTTCAAGATTAAAGCCACCAATGCACATGAATGCACCAGTATATATACATGAATGATCAGTACGACCAAACAGTAGTATAAAAATGATCAAGAAACAAATGTGGCAGCATGGATCGACAGGCCAACAAAACCAAAACAAATGTACACAAAAATACACATATGTGTACAACTCGACACCGTGAAACCACAGTTAAATTCGAGTACAAGGAGTAACACTGTGAACACAGTGAACAATTTCAAGGCAGCAAGCAATACAATTACAAAAAAATGCGTGTATGCATATATATGAATACGAATACCTATCTATATCAAATGGAACAGCACCAGCATACACATGAGACATAGGTAGTTCGAACAAAGCCACCAAGACAGTGTCGAACCCCATGCAAAACAACACAAATCAATTTCAAGCTTAAAAGTCAATGCCATGAGTTTATCAAAACCAAACAAGTGCAGGGTGACACAAATGGTCGAAATGAACAAGTGCTTGAAACAATTCCAAGTTGAACAAATTACAGTGAAGCCAGTGATAAGCAAACGGAGGTCAAAAAAAAATAAGCAACCCAGTGTCAACAATATTTAGAGTGAATGCAAGACAGTGGTCGATGCAAAATAAGAATGAAATCAAGAATGTATGCATACACATGTATGAAGACCACAAAGTCAGTGCACAACAAACTTCAAATGACTCAAATAAAGATATCAGTGAAGCTCAGAGGAAGGTTCAAAAGTGGTCTGCAACAATACCATGGAAGTATGATAGTAAGCAGTGCCAAAAGAACATCTAGTCGACTACAACAATGTGCAAGTGAACAATAGGTGGTATAATACTTACACCCTAAGTGCACATGTACAACTGTGATAGCCTAGTAATAAACATGACAGAGGTAGCAGCTTCAAAAGCCAACAATAAATTCAAAGAAATAGGAATAGCAAGCACAGCCAAGATGAACAATCACAATGCAAAAGTTATGTTCAGGGCCGAGACACTACACAAAATCAAGTGACCAAAGTCAAATGCAAAGCAAGCCAAGAACCCCGAAACAGCGTGACAAACAGTCACATATATACATACATAATTGCATATATATATATATATATGAAGCAATGCCACAGAGATAAAACAACATCGTCAAACAAGATTCAAAGCCGGAAATTCAGTTGAACATCGTGGAATTTAAGCAACAGAAAAAAAATGATCAGTGTCGATGCCGTGGAAATCAAGTTAACAAATTTAAAAAGTCAAAAATCAAAGTCAAAGTAAAATAGGAAAGTCACTACCGCAACGATCAAGGAATGATCGAACGATTTAAAAATCAAAACCGTGAGAAGCAAGTATCAATTTATACGAATTTGATAAATTCTGGGAAATCATCAATATCCAAACAACTTCGAACGGCCAATCAAAACAATTGACAAATTCCAACAATTTTATACGAACGAAATCATAGAATTCAAACCCTAATTACTTGAGATTAAACTAGATGTGAGTAATTAGGATTACTCAACTTAAAACAAAGAACCCAGATCCACATTGCAGCCGAATTCAAAGTCGAACTCAATCCAAATCGAGGAGCCAAAGCGAGGGACGAAAGTCGTCGATCGATCGAACTACTGAGGTCGGCCGCCTTCGAATTCAAGAAGCCCTAACGTTGCTGAAGAGGAACAAGAAGCACGAACGAGCTTCACGAGTTTGAAGACGAACGAAAAGAAGATCAAGCCGCCATTTTTTTCGTTTTTTTCCAGAGGAGTTTGATTTTAAACGAAAAGAAGAGGGGCTTCGTATTTTATGAGGAAGCGGGGAGCGTGATTCCAGGCTGAAACAAAGGAAAGTCATGGTTTTGCAGAGAAAGATCGTGCCTGCCTTACTTCTGATGTCGGCAAAAAAAATTTAAATTTCAAATTTAAATTGAATTAGATTAAATTTCTACACGTTTATACATCATATGTTCACACAATAACTCCGATAAATACGAAATTTGAAATCCGGTAATAATTCAATATTCCGGATCCAATGGAACTGGTTTCGTCGAATTCCGAGACTGTGCCTCGGAAGGCTATTTTCAAATATCGATTCAAACGGTACAATTTCAAAACTGAACAAATCACTTTCAAATTCAATTCTAAAGCTTCTATTATTTTTAGTATTATCAATGTGAATTTTCTAAGTCTTTAAATTATTTCTAATTAGCTTTATACTGAAGATTCAAATTTTTATTCAACTTTCAATAGATTGAATTTTAAAATTAAATCGCCAATTTCATTCTGATAATTTGAAATTCAAGTCAAACCATCATTCAAATATTTAAAATAAATTAAACATTTTCAATTTAAATTGTCCAAAATTCAGGGTCGTTACAATCTTCCCCCCTTAAAAGAATTTCGTCCCGAAATTATAAGTTAGGGAAAATGATTGTTAAAATCTCACCGATATTTATACCCTACACAATTTTTACCAAGGTTGAAACTTATTAAAAATAAATAAATATAGGATTTCCATTTGTTTTATCTCACTAGCTTTGTTCACTGATTTCTACAATTAAGACACAAAAGTCCTTTACCAAATTTTTCGACTTACAAAACTCAGATTTAAACTTGGAATTTTTTCATGTTAGAGATTTGCATATTATATCTTTTCCAAAGCTGTGGACTTTCAAGACATTTTAAAAATCTTCTTCCTTAGTTTATTAGGTTGGAATTATGTAATTTTAATTTTAAACTATTGATTCGCTATTTACAGTTTGAAAATACTTACTAACTCGAAGTTTAATAAGTCTATCGTCGTTCTTACAGACATTAGGCATACGCTGGCCAGGCGCAGGACTAAAAATCTCCAAGTACTAAATATACTTGCTTCAACTCCCAGTGAAAATACTTAAAAATTCTTTTTAAAAATGGATATGGAAAGCACGTTCCCCCATGGATCACAGTTACTCGGCGGTTACGCTACTATCCCAGTAGAATCACTTGTAATATGTAGATTTCACATCTCTTGAATTTCGCCATGGTTGTTGCCATAGATCGCAGTCCACACGGCGGTTGTGCTACTATCCCAGTAGAATCGCTTGTAACTGTAGGCATCACGCCCCTCAAATTACGCTTATGGCATCTAGATCGCAGTTTACACGGCGGTTGCGCTACTATCCCAGTAGAATCGCTTGTAACTGTAGGCATCACGCCCCTCAAATTACGCTAGTATACATCATAATCAATCAACATGATCCCATCACGAGGGATTCCAATTCAAATAGTCACTCCGACTAATGGAAATTCTACGTAGCTACGAATTTCAAATGGACACTCATACCGAGTTCCAACACCTTCACAAATTTTAAATGGAAGGTACTTTTCCATATCCTCAGTTTAGAAAACATAATGTCATATACATATAGTACTTCATTTCACATTTCGTACATAGCATACCTATGTAAACTTACATAAGATTTCCATAACAATTACTTTCCAAACTGATGGTTTTTGAATTTACCACATTCTCATATATAAATTCCGAAAACCTACATATCCCATACCCATAACAAATAGAGGATTCCTAAATTTTTCATCTCGTTACCGATTTAAAATTTTCCTCTAAGTCGATTTGGAAGTTTAAGGTTATCTCAAACCCAATTCATATTCATAATTCCATTTATTATCGACTTCACATTCGATTTGGATTACACGTTACCTTGTCAATTCTCAACACATAATTGATGTCTACTGATATATAACCTCTGAGCTCGTACGTCTCAGAGAAGGGTGTATATAGCTAAGAGAATAAATTCTCCGCTATCAAGCAGATATATATTTAATAGAGATCAATTGCTATGTCATCAATTCACAATGTTAGACATACAATCCAAACCAACCCTCTGAAATTCAAAACTCAACTTATATTGTTTTTGGTGTCGAAGTTAAACTCAATTTAACTCAAGATTCAATCTTTTTGAAAAATTTCAAGTTGAACTAATTGTTCAAATTTCCCATTTAACGTTTTCAACTTCGACTTAATTCATAGTTTGAATTCTGCATACTTTTCACACTATTGGTTTTAAACTGACTTCAAACCTTCCAATATTAAGTTTTCTACTTAACTTAATTCTCCGCAAGTTCAAATTTAAATTCATCACTGAATCTATTAAATTTATTATGAATTGTCATGTTGACAACTTCAAAATTTTCAAATCTAAATCCCATTTGAGCCTTGCATTTTCTTTCTATTTCCAAAATAATCAACTAGTTCTTTAGTAAATCATTCATTGAATTGGATTTCAATTTAATCACATTTGATTCATTTACATTGGATTTTACAAACATTCATTCATATTCAATTAGTTTACTTTCACTAATTTATATTTTATTTTTCATAAATCTCAGCAATTCGATAATGGGTTTTCGAATGATCGGGACTCAAATCTAAGGAGACCTTACCGAAGAGAAACTATCGCAAACCTAAATTTAGAGGGGGGGATTTCCGAAAAGGATTTGAATTTTCAGAATACCTTTTATTTTAAAAAAAATGATTTTATACTTCTTTAGATTTGAAAAACGCTTTCTTTAAAGTGATTCTAGTAACTATTCATATTAAACGCCATAAACTAAGCTTTGTATAAACCAAAGCTCTGATACCACTTTGTAACATCCCGCCCTTTTAACCGCCCCTAGTCGGTAATTAAACCAACTTGAAACGTTCAAAATGACAGATTGTTATTTAGTTTATATAGTTTAAACAGAATCAGCCACAGAAACACAGAATGATAATAATATTTCACTAAAATGAATTTTTATTTTCTTTCCTTTTACAAATATCAGAGTTTATACAATGTATCAAATTTATACAACGGAATATTTCTTTAAGTACAAAATCCCCGAAACAAAGTGAGCGTTTCCCCTCTCTCTCTAACTTCGCTGCCCGGAAACCTTTAAGCTGCAAAACACTCGGTCTGACCCGAGTATTACATTCAAAAGAAAATAATACACAAGTCAGTCTAATTCAAACTCGGTTATTAGTGCATAGAGGCAATAATAATCAAATAATCAAATAATCAAATAGACGACAGTCACAAAAATTCTCGTCTATCCAACCCTTTTAACAAAGAAATCGGATAATGGTAAATATAACACTTAACAGTGTTAAACAATAAACCTGAAGATTCAAATTATCAACGAAGATATATGAAAGGATTATCAATGAAGATAATTTGCAAAACATCAGAATTGCCTAAACGGCAATTAACAACAAAATCTAATTATTAAATAAATAATTAGAAACTCATAATCCAATTATTAAAAAGATAATTAGACAACAACAAAATGATCAAATCAAACTAAATCAATTCAACAATTGAAATGTCACTTAAAACATCAATACTGATTGGCTGCAGTACACGCATGCATGCACTGCCTCGCCAATACGGCATATGAAATACACAATGAACCAGAAACAAATGGCCTCAACTCAAATCAAAATGAACCATCAAATGAACAAAGTGCTCATGAAGGCACGATGAAAATTCACAATCAATCACAAGGTCAAACCCAAAATACCGGATTCAACTCAAGTGTAGTCAGAAAAAAGCAATCCATTTGCATCAATGCAATGCAAAACAACAAGGGCAAAATCGCAACAAAAGAAACTGCAACCACCACAAATATTCAAGGGCAAGACTGCAACAAACTACAGCCACCACATGAATACAAGGGCACAGCAAATACAAACTGCAACTACAACATGTTGCAATTGTACTTGAAAACAAATGCACAACATACATAAAAATGAATAACATCTAGGCACCAAGACCACAGGTTGACAACAATTGAATTTTGCATGCAACCTGTACACGGCAGTTGGGATAACAAGGACACACAAGTGCATAGTGCACAATTAATGTCCAGCAAAACAAGCACATAGGCAAGGCACCAGTACAAAGCTTGTCCAAAGATGCAGCTCCAACCAAAAAGCAAGTGATAGTAGAGTACATTTCTATAGTGTTCAAGATTAAAGCCACCAATGCACATGAATGCACCAGTATATATACATGAATGATCAGTACGACCAAACAGTAGTATAAAAATGATCAAGAAACAAATGTGGCAGCATGGATCGACAGGCCAACAAAACCAAAATAAATGTACACAAAAATACACATATGTGTACAACTCGACACCGTGAAACCACAGTTCAATTCGAGTACAAGGAGTAACACTGTGAACACAGTGAACAATTTCAAGGCAGCAAGCAATACAATTACAAAAAAATGCGTGTATGCATATATATGAATACGCATACCTATCTATATCAAAATGGAACAGCACCAGCATACACATGAGACATAGGTAGTTCGAACAAAGCCACCAAGACAGTGTCGAACCCCATGCAAAACAACACAAATCAATTTCAAGCTTAAAAGTCAATGCCATGAGTTTATCAAAACCAAACAAGTGCAGGGTGACACAAATGGTCGAAATGAACAAGTGCTTGAAACAATTCCAAGTTGAACAAATTACAGTGAAGCCAGTGATAAGCAAACGGAGGTAAAAAAAATAAGCAACCCAGTGTCAACAATATTTAGAGTGAATGCAAGACAGTGGTCGACGCAAAATAAGAATGAAATCAAGAATGTATGCATATACATGTATGAAGACCACAAAGTCAGTGCACAACAAACTTCAAATGACTCAAATAAAGATATCAGTGAAGCTCAGAGGAAGGTTCAAAAGTGGTCTGCAACAATACCATGGAAGTATGACAGTAAGCAGTGCCAAAAGAACATCTAGTCGACTACAACAATGTGCAAGTGAACAGTAGGTGGTATAATACTGACACCCCAAGTGCACATGTACAACTGTGATAGCCTAGTAATAAACATGACAGAGGTAGCAGCTTCAAAAGCCAACAATAAATTCAAAAAAATAGGAATAGCAAGCACAGCCAAGATAAACAATCACAATGCAAAAGTTATGTTCAGGGCCGAGACACTACACAAAATCAAGTGACCAAAGTCAAATGCAAAGCAAGCCAAGAACCCCGAAACAGCGTGACAAACAGTCACACATATACATACATAATTGCATATATATATATATATATATATCTATATATATATGAAGCAATGCCACAGAGATAAAACAACATCGTCAAACAAGATTCAAAGCCGGAAATTCAGTTGAACATCGTGAAATTTAAGCAACAGAGAAAAAAAAGATCAGTGTCGATGCCGTGGAAATCAAGTTAACAAATTTAAAAAGTCAAAAATCAAAGTCAAAGTAAAATAGGAAAGTCACTACCATAACGATCAAGGAATGATCGAACGATTTAAAAATCAAAACCGTGAGAAGCAAGTATCAATTTATACGAATTTGATAAATTCTGGGAAATCATCAATATCCAAACAACTTCGAACGGCCAATCAAAACAATTAACAAATTCCAACAATTTTATACGAACGAAATCACAGAATTCAAACCCTAATTATTTGAGATTAAACTAGATGTGAGTAATTAAGATTACTCACCTTAAAACGAAGAGCCCAGATCCACATTGCAGCCGAATTCAAAGTCGAACTCAATCCAAATCGAGGAGCCGAAGCGAGGGACGAAAGTCGTCGATCGATCGAGCTACTGAGGTCGGCCGCCTTCGAATTCCAGAAGCCAAAACATTGCTGAAGAGGAACAGGAAGCACGAACGAGCTTCACGAGTTTGAAGAAGAACGAAAAGAAGACCGAGCCGCCATTTTTTTCATTTTTTTTAGAGGAGTTTGATTTTAAACGAAAAGAAGAGGGGCTTCGTATTTTATGAGGAAGGGGGAGCGTGATTCCAGGCTGAAACAAAGGAAAGTCGTGGTTTTGCAGAGAAAGATCGTGCCTGCCTTACTTCTGATGTCGGCAAAAAAAATTTAAATTTTAAATTGAATTTGATTAAATTTCTACGCGTTTATACGTCGTATGTTCACACAATAACTCTGATAAATACGAAATTTGAAATCCGGTAATAATTCAATATTCCGGATCCAATGGAACTGGTTTCGTTGAATTCCGAGACTGTGCCTCGGAAGGCTATTTTCAAATATCGATACAAACGATACAATTTCAAAACTGAACAAATCACTTTCAAATTCAATTCTGAAGCTTCTATTATTTTCAGTATTATCAATGTGAATTTTCTAAGCCTTTAAATTATTTTTAATTAGCTTTATGCTGAAGATTCAAATTTTTATTCAACTTTCAATAGATTAAATTTTAAAATTAAATCGCCAATTTCATTCTGATAATTTGAAATTCAAGTCAAACCATCATTCAAATATTTAAAATAAATTAAATATTTTCAATTTAAATTGTCCAAAATTCAGGGTCGTTACAGAAGACGAAGATTTAGTACTATTATTATTTATTATATTTATCCCACTGCATCACGTTGTTCCACTGCATTGTTATTTATTTCTGTTGTATGTAACTATGATTCTGTATTGTAAAAGTGTAATAAAAATGTTATTTATAAAACAGCTTCATGAACTGTTTATTTGATTATTATATTTTATCATTCCGCTATGAGATTCTGGGTTTGTTTTTTTCTTTCTTTCTCTGCTTTTTCTTATTTACCCCATAACAATCCTCCCTTTTGAATGGTTTGAGTCTGACGTGTGTGGTTTATCGTCGATTTAAAACGCCTAAAAAGGCAGGTCGTTACAGCTCGCTGCAACTTCTAGGGTTGATTCCCGACAGGATGTAGTAGGAGAGTGCCATCAATTTGTCATGTTCCTGGACAACTTGTATGGACGAATGTTTGACATTGCATTTCTAAGAATCACATACATTGGTTTTTACAAACGTACATCTGTTTAGTGGTGTAGGAGGTAACCCCTCTTATACTTAACACCCTTATTTGAGATGTACGAGCTCAGAGGTTGTACTTATATGGAAATCAATTAGTGTGCTGTTAGGAATAGCAATGTTACCTTAGGCCTCACACATCGGGAATGGCAAAAACAGGGTAGATGCGGCAGGGCTATGTAGGTCGCTTCCATTAGGATATGGTCATCACCTTTCAAGATTACCCTAATTATTTCGGGTATGTTATGTATGCTTGTGGCCACAGATAGGTCAGGAATGACCGGGGTGATGGGATATTCGGTACTATTTATGGTAAAGGTAGGCCGACCTTGTGTTGGTAGAGGACCACCAATTCATGCTTTGGTGCATTTTTCTAGAGATGTATTACCATAAGGTAGTCCCTTACCTTGTCATTGTATGGAATCTGTTCTCTAATACGAGCCTTTACGGTTTTAGTTGTAAAACCTATTATCCTGAAATTTAATAATGTAACAATTTCGGCTATGATTAATATGTATTTGTATTCTAGACACTATTATAGTATCAGAGGATTTGATATGAAATGTTTTGGTTATCATAAGGTAAAAACCAGTCCGTGTTTATGTGCGGCGCAGTCATACAATATACCTTTATTTTTGAAAGGTTTTTATAACTTTAAAATCCAATTGAGATGTGTTTTCTCATGCTGGTTTACCAGACTGATCCATACATTATTCCCTTCCAATGCTCGGGTCAGACCGAGTATATTTACAGATTTAATTTGGATGCTTTAGAGCTTCCGAAGACGAGCTGGAGATCTTCAAATCATATTCACGTATATGTTTATTTTCCACTGCATTGGTTGTTTAGAATTATGAGCATTTATGAGGACAAGTTGTTATAACTGTCCAGGTTGATGAGTAGTGATTTGTTGTTGTACTCTGATTTGATGTATTTATATTACAGTTTCTCTTTTGTAAAGATCATTGATATTATATTATATGTTATTCCACTGCGTTGTGTGATTCTGTGGTCTTTGGTTTCCTTTCTCTCTTCTCTCTTTTCTTCTTTCTTCTTTCTTTACCCTATCGAGTTGGACATGTGTGGTTTATTGTTAGCTTGAAATATGCGAAATTGCGTGTAATGACCCGCAATTTTCGATGATTAAATTTATTAATTAAGTTTTGAAATTTAATGTTGTGAAAAATTAAAAATTTAAGATTCAATAATGAGAAAAATAACTAGAATGTAATGTTAGTAATGTTAATTTAAGGTAATGGATAACTATTTTATTGTAATTCCAATGAATTGGAATGAGTGGAAAGTTATAATTGGTTATAAAGTGTAAATAAGTAAATAAACCAAATGTGTATATAATGGTAAAGTTTTACGCAATTAATTGAAATTGGTTAATATAGAATAATTAATCAGTATGTGAATCCATTTGCTTTTATTTGTAAACAACAGACTTCGAAATGTGTTTGAATTATTAATGAATAATAATTGTTTAAATTGTCATTCTATATTTAATCCGTTTAAATTAAATTGAAAATCAATTGCAATAAATCCAATTGAATATTGCAGTTAATGTGAATAAAGATGATAACTGTAGAATCTTGATGTAATGAAATGTAAATGAATGTTAACTATGTCCATAAAGTAATGATTGGTTGAATAAAAGGATTGAAATCAAATTAAATCAATTTATTGGGTTTAAATTATAATTAATTAATTTATTGCAATTGAAATTGGAATGATGTAATTAGCGCAATATTTATATTGAATATGACTTGGAAATTTACTTTAAAAGATTATAAATCAACTGGTAATCAAAAATGATAAAAAAATTTAATTATAAAATTTGAATGGAAAAAGTGATTTCACTAATTTAATAATAATTTATTTAATTAACGTGAAAATAGCCATTTTGGCCACTGACTCGGATTTTGACGAAACCAGATTCATTTGATCCATAACGGTGAATTATTGTAGGATTTCAAGTTTCGTAGCGATCGGACTTGTCGTTTGACCGTATGGGCTTGAAACGCGTAGAAATCAATTTAATTGAATTTAATTGAAATAAGCTGATTTTAAAAGCTAACTTCTTCATATGATGGAATTAGGACTTGAAACTTGTTCTATTGAGTTTAAAAATATCAAAAACCTCTAGTTCGATATATTGGATGACTCATTTTCGTTTCGAGAACGAAACGGGCTTTTCGGGTCGTCGTTATCGTTTCAATCCAAATCAATCTGGTCTATCCTTTCTTTTTCAGCACTACCTAAACTCTAAATCCCAATTCAATTTCATATCAAAATCAATTTTAAAAATTCAAACTCCTCAAAGCATAGCAAATTATATATCGTTGGGAAGCTCTCGAAGAGCACAATCTAGATTTGCAGTTTGTTTTTTGATTTGGGTCTCCATGTGTCCAGAATTTGATGGATAATTCTCGGTCGTTCATTTGGTGTTTGATCAACGTTAGTGGATCGACGGTTGGAGGATATGGTTGCGTGGAGATTGGCGAGGGGAGTGCATCGGTGTGGTTCGCTCGACGAAGTGATGGCCAGATCGTCGTGTAAAATTAGATTTGTGAGGTAAAAATCGGCGGCGGCTGCAGCGTTCGTGACTCTGTTCGGCGACGCGATGGGTTAGGGTATGGTCGTGGATGATGTGGGGGAGGCGGCGGTCCACCTGGTGGTGGCGCAAGGCAGCGTTTGGGCGGCATACGGGCGGAGTTGAGCGGCAGCTATAGCATCGTGCTCGCGTTTGCTTTGTTCTAGAGGAAGATTACGGTTTTGTACGTGTGCCCTGTGCTGACGTGTTGTGGGGTAATGCGTTTATTTTATTTTTTTATTTTATTTTATTTTAAAACGTTTAACTTCTAATGATCATCACTTTTACGTACGAGGTCGGATTTGAGCGCGGTTTGTTTCGTTGGGATCGTATTGAAATTACGGACTTATGGAGCTTGTTTGGACGAATTCTAAGATTGTTGACTTTTAGGCCTTATTTTGGATTTCAAATCGATTTGAAACCAAAGGTGAGTGTTTTAACCCACTCACAACTACTGAATTATCTTGTGTTAGTCAAATTGAATTTATCATGTATTTAGAAATTGATTGGTTGATGTTTGGTATATTTAAATTGTCATTTCAGTTAAATCTAACTTTTATTGAATTTAATCGCCATTAATTTAATATTAAATTATAAATTTCCCGTTAATACCTATCATTGATAATCAGCCACTTGTTATTATTTATTGATTGGTTTGAATGATGATTGTGATGGATGTTTGATTGTTGATATTAGATGACTGGATGTTATATTTATATATGGTTATAACATTGCAAGTTCCCGTAGTTTATTTGTTAGAAAACCCCTATGGGTTGAAATGATACATACCCGAACGATCTGATAGATTAGGGATAAATTATTATGAGTTGAAATGATACATACCCGAACGATCTGATAGATTAGGGATAAATTATTATGAGTTGAAATGATAGACTCAAGCGATTTCATGGATTTGAAGTTAAATTTGGGATTGCGGGTTGAAATGATATATACACGTAAATTTAAATGTATTGCGGATTGAAATGATATACATCCGTATCACTTGACCATATGGTAGAAAATTATATACGGACAACGGATTGGTTAAATTAAACGATTTTAAACCCTTAAATCTTGAATTTGGTTAAACGATATTTCAAAGGAAATTGATTTATATAAACTGAATTATTTTGTGAAAATCCATGTTTTAAATGTTGAAATTGGTTTAAATTGAAATTTTAAGTTGAATTTGAAGTATAACTGAAATTTATCGGAATTGAGTTATTGAAACGTTTGAAATAATGTAACTTTGAAATCTACTAAATCTTAAATAGTTTGAATTTATTGTTCGAACATGGATTTGAAATCGATATTGATTAAATGGTTTTAAATGTGAATTTGAATTGAAAGACAAAAATTAGTTTGTTTATTTGAAAGCTGGACATGGTCCAAATGTGTTGAAATGAAATAAATAGTTTAATTTGATATTAATTTCAAATTTATTATTTTAATATAAACTGTCTAAAAATATATTATTTTTAAATCCTGATTATTAAGATTTTCAAACTATTAAACTAGTTTAATCTATTTTAATCAATCTAAACTATTTTAATTTATTTTAATCTATTTAATACAATTTAATCTATTTTAACCTATTTTAAACTAACTAACCCATTTTAATCTATTTTAAATCTATTTAATCTATTTTATATCTATTTAAATATTTTATATCTATTTAAACTATCTTAAATCCATTTAAACTAGTTTTAATCTATCTTAAAACTATTTTAGAGTATTTTAACTATTTAAAATTTTATTTTAAACTATGCTAAACTATTTTCTAAATTTCAGACTGTGAAAAGTGGAAGTGTTTATATTTAAATCCTTGGTTTAAAAGTGAGTATGGTTAAATGATGTTATAATCTAAGTTGAGATTTGAAATGATATTTTCTAGTGAAATAACATATTCTGAGTAAATATGATGATTTTAAATGAGGGTTTAACCTATTTTGGAAGGTATGATTTTGAAAGAAAATATGATTTCGAAAGTGATATGGTTTGAATTGAATATGATATTTTGATATCAATTATGAAACGGTTTTGGAAATTTAAAAGAACCACCTGGTGTGAAATAAATGTTTGGTTGTGAAAGAGACCCGGATCGGATATTGTCATACTCTCTGCCAATATCAAAAACCACTTTAACAACTATGTACGTGGTGGAGATTGCAGAATGAAGTAGGATGGTTTGGCGAACGATTCTGTATGAGGTATTTATGTAGCCCCGACTCCCGTAAGTCAGCTTGATGTGACTAAAACATGAGCCACGCCGGGCTAAGTGAGGTCGCATCCCCGATCGGACATGCTTCTTCGATACCATATTATGACTTTGTGATTGATTTGGTGGCCATCCCTTGATTATGGGAGTGTCTTCCGAGGTGGGCGGTAGTAGCCGCTATGCGTTACCACCAATCTGGATCTGCAAAACAGTAGTATCCTACCTTGGCCATTGCCTCGTTTGCCTTGTCACATGCCTTATCGCGCCTTCTACGAGTTTGGTTTGTGTCGTACCTATGGAGTGCTCCTTGATAGCCCACCAGTTTACGGTGGAGTTTACAGTACTGTATAGACTATGGCATTTATATAAAACGTGTTAATGGGGATATGGGTAACGCCTTAACGATATTTTAATACTTTACTTTACTGTAGACACCCTTATAATAGCGTATTGTACTATGTATGTAGATAGTTTAACGGATCCTTAGGAGATGGAATCCCGAACCTCTCGTAAGTTATTGCACTCACGTTAGACACTGGATAGGAGATGTCAAACCCCGTAAACATCTCTGACGCCGTTACACTCATATTTATTTACTGTTGATTTAACTTACATAAGATCTTTTAGTTTGACTCGAGAGTTTTGTCTTTTCAATTCGCTCAGGTCAGTCTGAGCTTTTCAGTGTATCGAAGACTACTTTTCTGGAGGACGAAGATGAAGATTTAGTAGTATTACTATTTATTATACTTATTCCACTGCATCATGTTATTCCACTGCATTTATTTATTTATTCCTGTTATGTAACTCTAATCTATATTGTAAAAATATAATCAAATGATATTTGTAAAACAGCTTCATGAACTGTTTATTTGATTATTATGTTTTTTCATTCCGCTGTGAGGTTCTGTGTTTTGTTTTTCTTTCTTTCTCTGCTTTTCTTATTTACCCCATAACAATCCTCCCTTTGAATGGTTTGAGTTTGACATGTGTGGTTTATGGTCGATTTAAACAGTCCAAAAGGGTGGGTCATTACATTGTGGGTCGTTACAGCTGGTATCAGAGCTTAGGTTAGCGAATACTTAGGCATTGGTGGGGTGCTCATTATAAATAGGGTCAGTAGCACCCTAGAATGAGTTTGAGTGTATGTAGATATGGGCCTACATTTGTTGGTGATATAAAAATGTTTTATATTATGTTGGTTGATCTATTGAGTGGCTTATGGATTCTGGTCAATATGAGTAATTAACGTTATTGATAAGGATCTCTAAACACTTGAACATAGCAATTCGACATGGTATTGTTTTGAAATTGGGTAAGTGAAATAATTTTACCTTGATTATATTTTATATATAAAGGAATAATTTTTCATAAATTATTATTGTTATATATGGTATGTTGGTTGGATTTAAGATATAATGTTAATAAAAGTTGTTTATTATAATCTAAACAAAGATAAACATTTGTAAAATAAGTTATATAAGAAAGTGAATTTATAAATGTGAAATATAAAGTATAGATTATAATTAAAATAATCTACATTTGTGAAATGATATTATATAAGAAGTGAAATTATATAAGTATGATTTATATATAAAAAGGAAATGAAATTGCATAAGTATATTTATAAATATGGGTTATAAATGAAAATCGATTTAAAACAATAAATTGAGAATTTAAATCTCGATGATTTTGGGAATTGTTTTTCAAGGGTTTTGGAGGAAATAATAATAGTATTATTTTTAAAATATTTTGATTATAAATATTTTAAAATGGAATTTAAAAGAGATAAGAAAGCACTGAACTTGCTTCGATCGCTGGAAAATAATTCGGGCGATGAATGCAGCATCATCAGTATTCATTTTCGAATTTCTAAGTGACGGATTACTACAATAGTAATTTGCTATAAAAGTTTGTTTTGGTAAAATAAAGTTTTTGGCAAACAAAGATTGTTTTAGATTTCAAAAGTATGATTTGATATACAAAGGAGTTATGTATATATTATTATTTCAAAATGTTTGAATTCTGAAAATTTTCATTTAAGTGTTTTGTGAAAATATAAGGAAATAAGCTTTTGTAACTTATAAGTTAAAAATAGTAAGTTAAAACAAATTTTAAAATTTTTAAATATTCTGGTTAAGTAAGGCAAATTGGAAAATTTTATACACTCTTAGTATGTAGAAGAGTGTGAAATAAATATAAATTTAAGTTGTGAAGTGATTATATAACCACAAGTTGTAAATATAGAGTGTGGATGAACTTATAAATTATAAGTAGATAAGTTTATATAACTTATAAATTTGAGAAAATGGAAAGTAAAACCAAATTTTAAAAATGGTTAAATATTTTGATTAACCAAAGAAAATCTGAAATTGAGCTATGAAATGAAATTTAACTTTAGTAAAGTTAAATGAAATTGATTGTGATCTAAAGTTAATACAAACTTAAGCTTGGAAGTGATAATAAAAATAAGTTGTGTTGTATAAAATGTTTATAATATAATGATTTTATGGAATGGTTCCTAAGTGATATTAGTATTAAAAGAAATATACTAAGAATGAAATGAATGTGAATAAAAATAATTTGGTATAGTTAAGAAATTCAAATCATATAGATTTACTATACCTTAAAACCCACACCACATTTTTTGTCTCACCCAAAGTTTTTGTTTTCCCCCTTAAACTCTTGGGTACTCAGTTGAGTAGATCGGAAGTAAGATTTTCAAGTTAGACGAATAAGCTTCCGGAGACGTGCAGGAGGCAAGGTAATATTATAAGCTTATTTCCGCTATGTTGGTTGAAGTTCTATTTTGTTTGAATAATGTAATGACATGATTTATAACTATCAAGTAGTTAGACTTTGATCAACCAAGCAGGCATCTTCATATGTCAATCTTGGACTATAATTATAATTCTTATATTTTCTCTGTATGTGGAATCGATAGGATTATGTAATGAATGTAAAAGTTATTAATGAAATATGTTTTGAAAATTTTCATATTCATGCGCTCCAGATGTTACAGATACAATAAACTGATCTCATTTTATCACAAGGAATTAATACTATATATGAATGCAACATCTGTAGTGCTTAGTTTTAGGTCTCAAAATGGGAAGATGTTACAAACTTGGTACCAAAGCATAGGTTTATGTAAACTTAAAAGATTTTGAAAATATAATCCAAATAAATTAGAGAATAAGATTGGGGTATGGGATAACGCTATAGTAACGTACTTGTTATTTGCTACATATAAGTATGTATTCTATCTTTATTCTCCCCTCCCTTAGATCATTATTTTATATCTTACGAAGACTCGTAAGCAGATTATGAAAATGAAAGATATGGAAGCAAGAAATGAAAGAGTGAATCTAGGTGGAGGAAGCACCACAACTAATGGAAATGTTCGACTTAATACTAAAAGGAATCCAGGTCGACAAGCAAAGTCTAATCCAAATGCAAATGCTAACGTGAGTGTTGGAACTCCTCCAGTAAATATAGGGCTATGTATCGGTTCTTCATGAATATGGCGCAAGCTAAAGCAGAAGCTATTTTAGGTGGAGGAAACGCTGATAATATGGAAGGTGCTAATCCCAAGGTACCTGCTCACAACAATTATGCAAAGTTGAGTCATGATTATACCAGTCTTGGAGGAAAGCCTTTTCTTGGAATGGAAAGTTCTATTGAAGTTGAGAATTTTTGTTGCACCGTGAAAGGATTTTTGCTGACTTAGGCTTGAATGATGAGCAGAAAAGGAGGTTGACATTTGACAGTTGTAAGGAGCAGCTTTGTATTGGTGGAATAGTGTGACTGTAGGAGTACCGAAGGAGAATTTGACTTGGGTTGAATTTACGAAGAGATTTAAGAAAAAGTTTTTGTTCGAGATAATCAAGTCAACTTTGCTCAGGAAGTTTGCTGAATTGGAGCAAGAAGAGATGTTTGCACTAGAGTATGCAACTAAGTTTGACGAGTTGTCCAGATATGAATATGCTACTATTGATACTGTGATAAAAAGGAACGAGAAGTTCATTCATGGATTGAAGACAGAAATTGCCAGGGCAACTATGCTGCATCTTAGAGATCCATGTGTTGTGGTGGTGGAGGCGTTAAGGAATGTAACGACCCATATTTTTGATAATTAAAAATAAAATTAAATAAGATTTTTGGAATTTAGTATTGTGAGAAATTAAAATTTATGATTTAAAATGGAAAAAAAATCATTAGAATATGTTAATAATGTTGATTTCATGTAATTGACAACTATTAATGTAATTCCAATTAATGGTAATAATGAAAGTTATAATTAGGAATAATATTAAATGTTGTATTAAACGGAGAAATCATATGTTATTATTAAAAATTGGTTCTAAATAGAATATGAAATAAGATATTGGTAAGTAAGTTATAATCCTTTTCTATGACCAATAAATTAATAGGTTTGAATTAATAAGTTGTAACAATTGATTTATTATCATCTACTTATTAAATCATTTGAAATTAATTTCGAAATTTATAAAATTAATGTAATGGAAATATTGCAATTATTATGGTAAAGGATGTTAACTGTAGAGTTGAGTGAAATAAAATGAATGTTAATAAATAAATTCATTAGGTATTGATTGGTTTAATAATAAGAGTGTAAATCAAAATAAAAGAATCGATTGGAATTTAAAATATAATAAACTGGGGTTTTATTATAGTTATAATAGAACGCTGGAATTAATGTAATATTTAAATATTGGATTTAACATGGAAAACAGTATTGTAATAGATTATTAATTTCTGTGTAATCAAGAATGATGAAAATTGCTAACTTTTAATTTGGAATTTGAAAGTGATTAAATTGATTTTAAATAATAATTTATTTAGTTAACGTGTAAAATTAGCCTTTTTGGGCACTATCTCGGATTTCGACGAAACCAGTTTCATCGGATCCGTAATAGTGAATTATTATAAAATTTCAAGTTTCGTACCAATCGAACTTATCGTTTGATCGTGCGAGCTCTAAACACGTAGAAATCAATTAATGAAATTTAAATGAATATATTCTGATTTTAAAAGCTAACTTCTATATATAATGGAATTGGAGTTTGAAACTAGTTCCATTGAGTTTAAAAATATTGAAAACCTATATTTTGATATATGGGACGACCTACTTTCGTTTCGGGAACGAAATGGGCTTTTAAGGTCGTCATTATCGTTTCGATCCAATTCAATCTGTCCATTCGTTCTTATCCATCTATGTTTATATAAATAGATATTTTTTGAAACCCTAGCAACTTTTAATTTTGATTTCTGTACGTACAAATTTCTACCTCCTCTTCCTTCCCAATGGCAGAAAACCCCAATTTCAATTACAAATCAAACTCCTCTAAACCTATCGAATTTTATATCATCGTGAAGCTCTCGTTGAACGCAATCTACATCCGCAGTTTGTTTTTGCAATTAAGTCTCAGTTTGGCCAGAATTTGACGATCTTTCTCAGCCATCCGTTGCTAGGGTTTCACGATCAACGGTAGATCATCGACCATTCGACGATCGGAGAGTGGCGTTTGGAAGAGGATGACGAGCAGCGCTCATCCACATGGTACGTTCTGGCTGTAGTTAACATAGGTCGCCAGAAACGACGAATAATGGTGGCGGCGGCGTTAGCGTATAAGGGAGGCGGAGGACGTATGCGTGGGCCTGGGTGGCACGGCCTTGGATGGCGAGGCCAGTGGTGGTCTCTGATGGGTCGAAGTTTGCCTGAGGCGGCGGCGGCGGCGAGTTGATCGTGGCAGTTGAAAGAGCGTGGCTGGGTCGTGCTCGCATGCTAGGGTTAGAGGATGGTAACGAAATTACGATTATGCCCTTCTATTCTATTTAATTTAATTTTCAACGTTCTAACTCGTATAACTTTTGCATACAAACTCATATTTGGACGCGGTTTCTTCCGTTGGGATCGTATCGAAATTCCGGACAACATAAAACCAGTTTGGTTGGTTTTGGAGACTGTTCAAATTTCGGACTTTATTTGGATTTTAAATCGACGATAAATCAAAGGTGGGTGATTTAACTCATTCATGAAATACTAAACCTTCTTATGTTAGTTGAATTAAATTTATGAATTGATAAGAATTTTATTGCTTACTGTTTGGTAATTTAAATTTTCATTTAAATTTAATTTGAATTAAATTTCCATTTAAATTAATATTGAAATTAAATTAATAGTTAAATACCTGATATTGATAACCAGTTAATTGTTGTGATTTATTGACTAATTTGGATGTTGATTGTGATGGATGTTTTTTGTTGAATTTTTGGATGATTGGATGTTATGTATATTATATATGTTGTTACCACTCTGCAAGTTCCCTCAGTTTGTTGTTATGAAAATCAATGTGGGTTGAAATGATACATACCCAAATGATCTTATAGATTAGGGAAAATCGTTTTGGGTTGAAATGATATATACCCGGACGACTTTATTGATTGGAAATTATTGATTTAGGATACAGGTTGAAATGATATATAACCGGGAAATTTAACTATTTTGGGTTGAAATGATACATACCCAATCACTTGACCATAGGGTAGAAAATTATATACGGACACCGTTGGTCGGGTTTAAACTATTTTCTAAATGGTAAAGTATGTTTGGTTTTTAAATTTGATATTAAATTTGATTTAATGATTTTATTTAAAAATTTATATGGGGAAAATAATTTATTTTATATGTTTTAAAGCTTCAAATTATAATTTAATATATGGTTTTGAATGTAAATTTAAGATTTTAACTTATAATTTTATTTAGTTTTAATAATATATTTTAAATAGTTTAAAATTTAATTTAATAAAATATTTAAAATAGTTTAAATATGTATATATATATATTAAATTAAATTTAATATAAATAAATATAGTTTTGATTTAAGATAATAAATATAGACTTTTATAATAACTTTAATAGATAAAAGATTTTTGTAAAAGATTTTTTTCGAATCTTGTAAAAGGTTTTTTAAGGAATTTATAAAAGTTTTATAAGAGATTTTATAATGGTTTTGTAAATTAGTTATAAGGGTTTTTAAAGGATTTTATAAAGGGTTTTTTAAAAGAACTTGTATAAAGGGATTTGGAAGAGTTTTAAAGGAATTTGCGTAGAGGTTTATGAAAAAAGGAAGAGTTGTAAACTGTTTTGGAATTTATAAATAGCTATGTAAATGGTTTTAAAGTATATAAATAGTTTATAAATGGTCTAAGAGAGATTTATAAATTATTTTTTAAATTGATTGAAAGAAATCTTACTCGGCATTTATGAATATATTTATACTGTTGGAATAAGTATATGGATATCTTGATATGAAGGTATAAACTATTTTTTTGGATTTATTATTAAAAATGTTTATAAAATGACCACGGTGTGAAATAAGCGTTAGGTTGTTAAAGAGACCGGGGTCGGATATTGTCATACTCTCTGCCAATTCCGAAACTACTTTAACAACAGTGCACACGGTGGAGAATCCAGAACGAAGTAGGATGGTTTGGCGAACGCTACTGGTATGAGGTAAGAACGCAGCCCTGATCTTCGGGTCAACTTGATATGACTAAAACAGGAGCTATCCCAAGCTAGGTGAGGTCGCTCCTCCTATCAGACACGCTTCTTCGATACCATATCTGTTACTTTGTGATTGATTGGTGGCTACCTTCGATTTGATTATGGGAGTGTGTCTCGAGGTGGGCGGTAGTAGCTGCTATGCATTACCACCAGTTCGGGATTGCAAAACGGTAGAATCCTACCCTGGGTATTTCCTTGCGTGCCTTGTCATATCCCTTATCGAGCCCACTACGATTTTGGTTTGTGTCGTACCTATGGAGTGCTCCCTGATAGCCCACCAGTTTACGGTGGAGTTTCCAGTACTATATAGACCATGATGCTTATATAAAATGTGTTAAGGGGGATATGGGTAACGCCTTAATGCTATTTTAATACTTTACTTTACTGATAGCCACTACATATATATAGCGTATTTTACTACATATAGATAGTTTAGCGGATCCTTAGGAGATGGAAATTCTGAACATCTCTTAAGTTATTGCACGCACGTTATACACTGGATAGGAGATGTAAAATCCTGTAAACATATCTGAAGCCATTACACTCATATTTACTTGTTGTTGATTTAACTTACATAAGATCTTTTAGTTCTGACGAGAGTGTTTTGTCTTTTCATTATGCTCGGGTCAGCCTGAGCATTTCAGTGTTGAAGACTTTATCTCTGGAGGACGAAGACGGAGTTTGGTATATTATATTATTAGTAGTTTTCTGCTGCATCATTATTGGTATGTCATTGTTTGTACTCTGATTATTGTAAAAATTATGTAATCAAATGTATATTATAAAACAGGTTCATGAACTGTTTATTTGATTATTATATTTTGTCATTCTGCTGCGAGATTCTGTGTTTTGTTTTTTTCTTCTTTCTCTTGTTTTCTTATTTACCCCATTGACAATCCTCCCTTTTGAATGGTTTGAGTTGACATGTGTGGTTTATTGTCAATTTAAAACGTCCAAAAAGGTAGGTCGTTACAATTGGTATCAGAGCTTTGGTTTATAGATACCTTAGTCTGTTCGGGGTTAACTCATTAGAGATAGGGTTAGTAATACCCTAGAATAAGTTTGAGAGTATATATATGAGAGAGATTTTTTAGTGATATAAAAATATTTTGTATTGTGTTAATTTGTTCTGTTGAGTATTTATGAATTCTGGTCAGTACATAGGACGCTATGGCATCGATAGGGATTTCTAAACACTTAACATGGCAGACCGACACAATATTGTTTTTGAAATATAGGTAAATGAAATAATTTTACCTAGTATTATATCTTGTATATAAAAGAATAATTTTTATAAATGGATATAGTTGTATGTGATATGTTTTTTTGTTAGGAAGTGAAATTTTATAGATATTAGTTGCAAATTAGGATTTACAAATAAAGTGAATATGAATTGGAAATTTGAGAACTTTAATTTCGGGGTTTTGAAATTGGTTTTTAAAAGATTTTGGAAAGATAATATTAGTATTATTTGGAAGTATTTTGATAGAAATATATATTTGAAAGAAATGTCTTAAAAGAATTTTAAAAGGAAATAAGTTTTGTACTCCCCTCATCTGTCGTTGGAAAATAATTTCGGTGATGACCACGACATCATCGACGTTTTTCGAGTTTCAAAGTGGGAAGACCACTTCAGTTGCTTTGCTACACATTTGTCTTAATAAAAAAAATTAATTTTATTTTCTTAAGTATGATTTGATATATATATAAAAGATATGAATATATATATATATATTATTTCAAAATGATTTGAAATGAACCCAGTATTTAGTTCCTAAGTTCCTGTTAAATTAATGATTTTCAGTTGTAGAAATAAAATGAAAATTTAATAGTTGGAAACTTCTAAAATGAAAAATAAGAAATTAGAAGCTAAATGATTAATTAAATTGTAAAGAAATTGGAGATTTGTCACTTGAAATTAAAAGGTAATGAAATTTAGAAGATGTAAATTATTGAATATTTTACTAACTAAAATGAATAAGATAAATTTGTATAACACTCAATTACATTCTAAAAACATAGATAAAACTTACCAGAAATGTTTAAAAGTTGAAATGTTAATATGAATATGCAATAGAATTTTATACAAGTAAAACTTAAGTAATGGAGTCATGTCTACAAATAAGAATTATCATGTACAAGAAATATTTTAAACATAAGTTAATATTTTGAAATGCTAGTAATTAAATTAAATAGAAAAAGAGAGAATACTGTTTAAGTAAATGATTATAAACTCAAGAAAATGACTAAAATGATTAATTGATGAATATTAATATTAAAATGGATATCAAGGTTATAAGTAAATGATAAATGTGAAATAAACTGCAATGAAATGTACGTAATACTTTCATAATGGAATCATTGATGATTTCAAATATTGAATAGAAAATAAATTATGTAAGTAATGAAGGTAAATTAATAAAAGATAATTATTGTATGAATGAATTAAAACAAATGAAAAGTAAATAATGATGTGAAAAGAAACCAATAAAATAAAATATGTAAATTGTGTGTAAATCATTTTATTCGCACAACAGTTTCGATTCAGATTTGAATACAAGATTTGTAGTAATTCACACCAGTTCGAATTAGGATTTTTTGCTAGATTCTTGACGGCGAACAATTGATACGAATTTTTGATATGGATTTGAAGTTTTCTATTATGGTTTACGGCTATGCAAGGAAAATAGAAATTTTGAATCAAGAAGTCGGATCAGAGTCTGCACTAGAGTGATCTGGTTAACAATACTAGTTCGAAAGTGGAATATGTGTATCCAAGCAATCGATTAGAACTGATATTGTGTATAAAATATTTATGTACATCGTGCAAATTTAAATAATACTTAAATTCTTTGTTGTTTTGGCTGATGGGAAGTTTGGGAAATGATACTTAAAATTGTTTAAGGATGTATGAATAATCTATTAAGTAATTATCTAAGGCTGTTGAGCATAAGTTACACTTGGTAGTTTATTTATCATCCTTGTACGATGAAAAGTTTCTAAACCTAGACAAACCATTAGTTTTGGTTGCCATAAGTGGTTGATGGATTCTTTTGTGGCATATAATGGTTATACTGCTTTTGTTTGCATATGATTTTTATATATTGTATGTTGCTTGTGCTATTGATTTGAAACAACTAAATATTACTCTTTTACATAATTTTAACTCTTTTGGTTATGTAAGTGAGATACAGGTTTGTGGAAGCACAACTACTGCTTTTGGTTTCATAAATAGAGTTTGTTTGCCGACAAATAGGTACTTTTTCGGATTACGGTTTTGGAACGATATTTTATTGTTTTTCTCATTGTTTGGGATGTTTATTATTGAAATATTATATATATATATATTGAAATTGTTATTTTTCCCGACCTAACCGCGCAAATGAGACTCTGCCGAATTTTTTTGTAAATTTAGGACTTAGAAAATTTTGTGAAAGTTGAGTTATTTTCAATTTTTTATTAAACTAAATTATGTAAATCAATTGTTTATAAATTGTTTATTTTGAATAAAAATATATCAAACTTCTTAATTCTTTCTTGTTCCTTTTCGGGGACGAAAAGTATTGAGTGGGGGAGAGTGTAACGACCCGTATTTTTGATAATTAAAAATATTAAATTAAATAAGATTTTTGGAATTTAGTATTGTGAGAAATTTAAATTTATGATTTAAAATGGAAAAAAATCATTACAATATAATTTAATAATGTTGATTGGATGTAATTGACAACTATTAATGTAATTCCAATTAATGGTAATAATGAAAGTTAATTAGGAATAAAATTAAATGTTGTATTAAACAGAGGAATCATACGTTATTATTAAAAATTGGTTCTAATATAGAATATGAAATAAGGTATTGATAAGTAATTTATAATCCTTGTCTGTGACAAATAAATTAATAGGTTTGAATTAATAAGTTGTAACAATTGATTTATTATCATCTACTTATTAAATCAGTTGAAATTAATTTGGAAATTTATAAAATTAATGTAATGGAAATATTGAAATTATTATGGTAAAAGATGTTAACTGTAGAATTGAGTGAAATAAAATGGAAATTTATGTTAATAAATAAATTTATAAGGTATTGGTTGGTTTAATAATAAGAGTGTAAATCTGTAACAACCTGGTATTTCGAACCATTCGCATCCACACATGTTGGACTTGAATTGCCCAAAACAACAGATTGTAGATTTTGAATTTGGCAAAACTCAGAATATACAGTAAATAAATCAATCACAGAATCACAGACACAGAGTATTACAAAAATAAGCAGTGGAATAGATAAATAGTAGTTCATGAAGCTACCATATAAACATTAGAGTTTGAAATAAAATACAACAGAATATCTCAAATACAATCTAGTCTCGAATACAAACAGATGACAAGTCTGAACAAAACAACTGGATAGCTGAAAGCTGAATAGATATAGATGGATCTCCAAGCGAAGTTCCAAACTACAAAGGCGAGTCTCAAATGCCGTGACACTCAGTCTGACCCGAGCATAAAGCAAAACACAAAACACTCGAGTCAGGATTAACTTTCTTATATAATAAATTTAACTCAACTGAAATGTCAACCGAAATACAAGTAACTTAAAGGATGCTTGGGATACCCATCCTCTAAGGATCCGTGGAACTATCTACTATGTAGTAATATACGCTATTATAATATGTCTATAGTAAAGTAAAATATTAAAATAGCGTTAAGGAGTTACCCATATCCCCCTAATACATTTTTTAATATTTCCATAGTCTATACAGTACTGTAATTCCTTCGTAAACTGGAGGGCTATCAAACGGCACTCCATAGGTATGGTACAAACCAAACTCGTAGAAGGCGCGATAGGGCATGCGACAAGGCACTCGAGGCAATGCCAGGGTAGATATACCGTTTGCGGATCCGGACTGGTGGTAACGCATAGTAGCTACTACCGCCCACCTTGTGACACACTCCTAAATCAAAGGTGCACCCAATCAAATCTCAAAAGCAATAGAATGGTATCGAAGGAATGTGCCCGATCGGAGGAATGACATCACTTGACCCGGCGTGGCTCCTGTTTTAGCCGCATCAAGCTGACTCACGGGAGTCAGGGCTACGTAATACCATACAGAATCGTCGCCAAACCATCCTTCTTCATTCTGGAATCTCCACCACGTAAACAGTTGTCAAAGTGGTTTTCGGTATAGGGAGAGAGTATGACAATATCCGATCCCGATCTCTTTAACAACCAAACGCTTATTTCACACCGTGGTCGTTTTATAATTCAAATAGTTTATACTTCATATCAAAATATCATATTCATTTCAAAAACCATATCAATTTAAATATCATTATCCACTTTAAATAATATTCATTTCCAGAATCGTAACACTTTGGAAATCATAACACTTTTAAAATCATAACACTTTTGAAATCATAACACTTTCGTAATCATAACAGTTCCAACTTAAATAGTTTAGATATTGAAAATAGTATATATATTAAAATAATTATAAATTAAAATAGTTTATATATTAAAATAATTTATATATTAAAATAGTTTATATATTAAAATAGTTGTAAATTAAAAATAGTTTATATATATTAAAATTACTTTATTATATAATAAAAATAGTTTCCTCCAATTTCGCAAATCAATTCAAATTATCTTAAATTTTAAAATTCAATTTAAATCAATTCCAGTTTAACCATTTCAATTTAAAGTTCAAAGATACAAGTTTAAATATTCAAACATTTACAATATAAATTTCATTTATATTTCAACATTTAACTTTAATTTTATTCAAATTGGAAATATTCACTTAATCATTTTAATAACAATAAAATCTCACTTTATAAGCAATATTAAATATTCAGTCGCAATTTTAGTTAAAGTTGAGAATATTCATTTAATCACTTTTTATCAAATCCAGATTATAAATCATATCTTTCAAAATCTCAAAATCAATAATTTCAAATCAATTCTTATTTAAATTCAATTATTAACCAATTTAAATTCCAAGCCAACATTGATTTATTTTCCCAACCTTTATTATTAAAGTTATAAATCTATTTTTAAAATATTAATATAAGTTTGAATAAATACTTGACATATTATATACTAATTAAATTAAATTTTTATTAAATTAAATCTTATTATATATATTTTTAAAATAATAAAATTATAAGAAAAATCTTAAAAATTATGTTTCAAAACAACTTATAAATTAAAATTTCCCAAAACATATTATTTTAAAATCTAAATTTTATACATATAAAAATAGTATTTTTATATTATATTTATTTAAAAGTCAATATTCAATAAACCCATATATTTCCTTTCAAACTTTGGAAACCATTTTTCAAATATAGACCAACGGTGTCCGTATATAATTTTCTATCCTATGGTCAAGTGATACAGATATTTATCATTTCAATCCGCAATTTGAATATCTACGGGTATATATCATTTCAACCCACAAATCCCAAAATTCAAAATCAATGAAAATCGCTTGGGTTTATCATTTCAACCCATAACGATTTTCCTCTATTCTAGAATATCTTTCGGGTATGTATCATTTCAACCCATAGAGAGTTCTATACTAACAGGGAACTTGTAGAGTGAGAACAAATATGATAATAGTATAACATCTCTACAACAGGCATATATCATCAGTAACAAATTTAATTATAATATAAATAACAGATTGATGGTGTCATATGTCATAGGTGAACAATTTCAGATAATGGCATATCAGATTAAAAAAATTAAATAATTAACAATTCAAATTTCAACAACATATTTCAATCGTCATTTCATGTGAATTTGAATCTACTAAATATAAGAATGTTAATCGTGAGTGATTGCTCACCTTTCGAGGTTAAAGAACAACACGAATAGACACGATGCCTACACGGATCCAGACACGGACACGCACACGAAGGAAGGCAAGAAGCTAGTGCGACCAATTCTGGATGGCGGCGAGACAAAAGCAAGCACGATAGACTGGATTCGATGGGAAACAAATATAAATATATATACTATATTATTTTTTCTTTTTAAAAAATATTTAATAAACCCATATATTTATTTCCAATGTTTTTTTTTCAAATAAATATTTAAACATAACATATATATATAGTTGTTACAAAAATCTAATTAAAAATATTAATATAATTTGTAAATGAATATTTAAAACATATCGTATTATGTATAATAACACAACTGGCTTCAGCCAAAGTATACAAATCATGATATATATATATATATATTCTACCTTATACACAGAGGAGCTAGCTATTCGGGTCCAGAAAGGCGAAACTTCGGGCACAAATTACATTTCCTTAGAGAAAAGAAAAAAAAAATTTGAAGCAACATACAATATATACTTATATCCATATAAATCTTATATTTCCAAAAGCCTGACAAACATGAAACCTCATGCTTTCGACATATATTTATATAACATGAAACTTTGATATATAGACTGACATATTTATTATATTAAAACAATATATATATAAAAGGTATAAACTTACTTTATTGTAATATATCTATACTTAAACAGATCATATATATAAATTTATATAACTTATATATACGACAAACATACATATATATATATATATATAATATATAATAGCAACGCAGGCTTAGGCGAAGTACAAAAATAAGGTAGTAGGCTCCAGACTACAACATATATAAAACTATGTATATTATACTATATTCATTATATTAATATTTATATATATATATATATATATTTCTTTTTTTCTCAGTAAAAATAACAAGTTTTAAACTATACATACACTTACATATATGAAGCGCCGAACAAAAGAAAGAGGTGATGCATGGCAAGATTATCAAATATATATATATACATGTTCCAATATATTTTTATAAAAAGGAGAGGATAGGGTTGCACGACACTGAGAAGAAAGTGGCAGCTGTTGTAGTTTTGTGTGGCATTGGCTGTGTGTCGGCTGCCGTGGCCGTGGGGCATGGGACGGGCTCTGTTGGGTGGATGAGCTGGATGACGAGGCAAGGTGAGGGGAGGAGCAACTCAATGGTGAGAAGGCGGTGGTTAGCACAGGAAAGGCGAGGACAAAACGGTGGAGCACAGGCGGAGATGGGAGAGAGGGAGGTGGAAGAGGTTGTGAGCTAAGGGAGGGTGTACGACCTGGCGGAATGGGCGCTGGGTTTTCTGGCATGCTCGGGTGGGTGATGGGTGGATTTCAAGTCCAAGGGAGGTGGATCTCGGGGTGGGGCCAGTGAGTTGAAACTGGTGGTGATTGGCCTGCTGTGGAAGAAGCTTCGGTAGGTGATGGAGGCACTGCAAGGGAGAGGAGGCCGAGGTGTAAGTCGAGTGGGACAGGGAAGCAGTGGCGTGCCAGGTGGCTCGGGTTGAAAGCCATAGGTAGGAAGTCGAGAGAGATAGGAGAGGGGAGGAGAAGAGCACGCAACTATATATTTTGGTTTTATATTATACATTTTCATTCTAGAACAAATAAAGGAAGAGGAAGACACCAAACAAATAGACGAGCCAAATGAAATGAACCGGCAAAATTGGATACAGTGAGAATATCAAAAACCATATACGTTGAAATTCAGAAAGTAATAATTGCTAATGGCTGTTGGTTTTAGACGGTGGAAAGTTGAATGGTTACAGAAACAAATAGACTCGAATGGGTACCGATACGGTTGACCGCTTTACTGATTTCGCTTCGTACCGAACTCCAAAATGCATAAATGAATATGCTATGGAGATCAGCACGACGAGACGAACAAAATGGTACATAGATATCAAAGATACGATCATCCTATCAAAAGTCGATTTTTCGTTGCCGAAAATGCTGCTAAAACGCAGGAAATAAGATAAACGGAGCAATAGCAGTTCAAATTTGGCGAAATGAATTACGACGTCTCACTTAGAAAATGCTTTACAAATTTATTCTATCGAAATATTCAGATTTCGAAAATATTTTATTTTCATCAAATTAATTGATTTTTTAAACGAAAATTGACATTTACACAACAGAACTAATTTTCTTATTTTCCAATAAAAATTCTCTGGTTGCTATGTTTAAATAGACGCATAACAAATATCAAAATTTTATTTCCAAATTCAATAATTTAAAATTTCACAAAAATTCAGTTAATTACGTTATAAAAAGTGTTAAAATTCCCGGGTCGTTACAAAATCAAAATAAAAGAATTGATTGGAATTTAAAATATAATAAACCAGGGTTTTATTATAGTTGTAATTGAACGCTGGAATTAATGTAATATTTAAATATTGGATTTAACATGGAAAACTGTATTGTAATAGATTATTAATTTCTGTGTAATCAAGAATGATGAAAATTGCTAACTTTTAATTTGGATTTTGGAAGTGATCAAATTGATTTTTAAATAATAATTTATTAAGTTAACGTGTAAAATTAGCCTTTTTGGGCACTGTCTCGGATTTCAACGAAACCAATTTCATCGGATCCGTCATAGTGAATTATTATAAGATTTCAAGTTTCGTAGTAATCAAACTTATCGTTTGATCGTGCGAAACGCGCAGAAATCAATTAATGGAATTTTAATGAATATAATCTGATTCTAAAAGCTAACTTCTATATACATTGGAATTAGGGTTTGAAACTAGTTTCATTGAGTTTAAAAATATTGAAAACCTATATTTTGATATATGGGATGACCTACTTCCGTTTCGGGAACGAAACAGGCTTTTAAAGTCATTGTTAACGTTTCAACCCAATTCGATCTGTCCATTTGTTCTTATCCATCTCCGTTTATATAAATAGATATTTTCTGAAACCCTAGCTTCTTTTAATTTTGATTTCTGTACGTACAAATTTCTATCTCCTCTTCCTTCCCAATGGCAGAAAACCCTAATTTCAATTACAAATCAAACTCCTTTAAACCTATCGAATTTTATATCATCGCGAAGCTTTCGTCGAACGCAATCTACATCTGCAGTTCGTTTTTGCAATTGAGTCTCGGTTTGGTCAGAATTTGACAATCTTTCTTAGCCGTCCGTAGCTAGGGTTTCACGATCGACGGTGGATCGTCGACCAATCGACGATCGAGGAGTGGCGTTTGGAAGAGGAGAACGAGTAGCGTTGATCCATGTGGTTCGTTCTGGCCATAGTCAACATAGATCACTAGAAATGGCGAATTATGGTGGCGGCGGCGTTGGCGTATAAGGGAGGCGGAGGACATGTGCGTGGGCTTGGGTGGCGCGGCCTTGGATGGCGAGGCCAGTGGTGGTCTCTGATGGGCCGAAGTTTGCTTGAGGCGGCGGCGGTGATTTGATCGTGGCGGCTGAAGGAGCGCGGCTGGGTCATGTTCGTGTGCTAGGGTTAGGGGATAAAGACGAAATTACGATTATACCCTTATATTCTATTTAATTTAATTTTTTAATTTTCAACGTTCTAACTCGTATAACTTTTGCATACAAACTCGGACTTGGACGCGGTTTCTTCCATTGGTATCGTATCGAAATTCCGGACAATATGGAATTGGTTTGGTTGGTTTTAGAGACTGTTCAAATTTCGAGCTTTATTTGGATTTTAAATAGACGATAAATCAAAGATGAGTGATTTAACCTACTCACGAATTACTAAACCTTCTTATGTTAGTTGAATTAAATTTATGATTTGATAAGAATTTTATTGATTTCTATATGGTAATTTAAATTGTTAATTAAATTTAATTTGAATTAAATTGCCATTTAAATTAATATTGAAATTAAATTGATAGTTAAATACATGATATTGATAACCGGTTAATTATTGTGATTTATTGACTGATTTGGATGTTGACTATGATGGATGTTTATTTGTTGACATTTTTGATGATTGGATGTTATGTTTATTATATATGTTGTTATCACACTTCAAGTTCCCTTAGTTTGTTGTTAGGAAAATCACTATGGGTTGAAATGATACATACCTGAATGATCTTATAGATTAGGGAAAATCGTTATGGGTAAAATTGATATATACCCGAGCGATTTTATTGATTGGAAACTATTGATTCGGGATACGGGTTGAAATGATATATACCCAAGAAATTTAACTATTTTGGGTTGAAATGATACATACCCAATCACTTGACCATAAGGTAGAAAATTATATACGAACACCGTTGGTCGGTTTTAAACTATTTTCTAAATGGTAAAGTATGTTTGATTTTTTTATTTAATTTAATGATTTTATTTAAAAATTTATAATTGGAAAATAATTTATTTTATATGTTTTAAAGCTTCAAATTATAAGTTACTATATGGTTTTAAATGTAAATTTAAGATTTTAACTTATAATTTTATTTAGTTTTAAAAATATATTTTAATAGTTTAAAATTTAATTTAATAAAATATTTAATATATTTTTAATATATATATATTTTAAATTTAATTTAATATAAATAAATATAGTATTGATTTAAGATAATAAATATAGACTTTTATAATAACTTTAATAGATAAAAGATTTTTGTAAAACATTTAAGAATTTTGTAAAATGTTTTGTAAGGAATTTATAAAAGTTTAATAAGAGATTTTATAATGATTTTATAAAGGAGTTATAAGGATTTTTAAGGGATTTTATAAAAGAACATGTATAATGGGATTTGGAAGAGTTTTAAAGGAATTTGCATAGAGGTTTATAAAAAAGGAAGAGTTGTAAACTGTTTTGGAATTTATAAATAGCTTTATAAATGGTTTTAAAATATATAAATAGTTTATAAATGTTTTAAGAGAGATTTATAAATTATTTTCGAAATTGGTTGAAAGAAATCTTCCTCGACATTTATGGATATATTTATATTTTGGAATAAGTATATGGATATCTTAATATGAAGGTATAAACTGTTTTTCTGGATTTATTATTAAAAATGTTTATAAAATGACAACGGTGTGAAATAAGCGTTTGGTTGTTAAAAAGACCGGGGTCGGATATTGTCATACTCTCTGTCAATTTCGAAACCACTTTAACAACTGTGCATGTGGTGGACAATCCAGAACGAAGTAGGATGGTTTGGCGAACGCTATTGGAATGAGGTAAGAACGCAGACCTGACCTTCGGGTCAGCTTGATATGACTAAAACAGGAGCTATCCTGGGCCAAGTGAGGTCGCTCCTCCTATCGGACACGCTTCTTCGATACCATATATGTTACTTTTTGATTGATTGGTGGCCACCTTCGATTTGATTATGGGAGTGTGTCTCAAGGCGGGCGGTAGTAGCTACTATGCGTTACCACCAGTCCGGGCATGCAAAACGGTAGAATCCTACCCTGGGCATTGCCTCACGTGCCTTGTCATATGCCTTATCGAGCCCACTACGATTTTGGTTTGTGTCGTACCTGTGGAGTGCTCCCTGATAGCCTACCAGTTATAGTGGAGTTTATAGTACTGTATAGATTATGATGCTTATATAAAATGTCTTAAGGGGGATATGGGTAACGCCTTAATGCTATTTTAATACTTTACTGATAGACACTACATATATATAGCGTATTTTACTACATATAGATAGTTTAACGGATCCTTAGGAGATGGAAATCCCGAACATCTTTTATATTATTGCACGCACGTTATACACTGGATAGGAGATGTAAATTCCGTAAACATCTCTGAAGCCATTACACTCATATTTACTTGCTATTGATTTAACTTACATAAGATCTTTTAGTTCTGACTCGAGTGTTTTGTATTTTCATTTTGCTCGGGTCAGCCTGAGCATTTCATTGTTGAAGACTTTATCTCTGGAGGACGAAGACGGAGTTTGGTGTATTATATTATTAGTAATTTTCCACTACATCATTATTGGTATGCCATTGTTTGTACTCTGATTGTTGTAAAAATTATGTAATCAAATGTATATTATAAAACAGCTTCATGAACTGTTTATTTGATTATTATATTTTGTCATTCCGCTGCGAGATTCTATGTTTTGTTTTTTTCTTCTTTATCTTATTTTCTTATTTATCCCATTGACAATCCTACCTTTTGAATGGTTTGAGTTGACATGTGTGGTTTATTGTCGTTTAAATCATCCAAAAAGGTGGGTCGTTACATGGAACGAGGAAATGCTTTCGACATTTGAATAGAAAATCCTACGGAGACTCAAGGTATTCTTGGCAAGAAGAGGTAGTTCTTTAATAAGAAGGGAGTTCAGAAGGGTGAAGCTGCCAAGAAAGGGAAGACAAATGTTGTTTATTATAAGTGTGATAAGAAAGGACGCTTCGCTAATTATTATTGATCTAGTAATGAAAAGAAGGTTGTGGGAAAGAAGGGAGTGAAGTGTTACAACTGCAATCGGATGGGACAGTACAAGAATGAATGTCCAGAACTGTCCAAGGATGATAAAGGGAAAGCTTTCGCTCTAGAACCATTAACTTATGGACCGACCTCAGAAGAGAAAGGAAAGTCTATGACGGGGGGTATGCTTTTGATTCATGGCATACATGTTAAAGTATTATTTGATACTGGCACATCACATTCTTTCATCTTGCAATGTTTGGTAGATAAGTTAAATCTAGAACCATCATACCTTATTACTTCCTTAAGGGTTGCGAATCTGATTAGAGGTTATGCAACTCTTGGGATAAAATGTGACCGGTTAGAAATTGAGCTGTTAGGTCTAGCATTTACCTGCAATTTACATGTGTTTGATTTTGGGGGTTTTGAGATTATTCTGGGTATGGATTGGTTAAGCAAATATGATGCTAAGATATTTTGCTAGGATAGGAAGATAACTTTAAGACACCCTAATAGCCGTGATCGAATTATATACTTAGTAGAATTATTGGAACTGGGCCAGCCCACAACGGAAGAAATGGGTGAATTTCAAATTTTTACCATTTTGGATCTTTAATGGGCCTATGAAATCTAAATATACCTAGAACTTTTTTAACTTTCTTTTAAATAAAATCAATATTTTATTTAATTTCATAAATAAAGTTTCACTGTAATTTAATGTGAATATAAATTAGAGTGTATCACATATACTCTTATATAAATATTTGTGTGTGAAGGTAACATATTAAATTTATTTAGAAAATGAAAATTTTCATTTTTTTTCTCTTAACTTATTCAATTAATGATGGGACATAAATTTATTTAGAGAAGGAAACTTTTCAGTTCCTTCTCTTAAATTATTCAATCAATGAGGGGTACATTATTTATATGGAGAGAGAAACCTTTCATTTCTCTCTCTTTAATTAAATGATTGATTATATAAATGTCATTAATTAGCAACATGTATATGGAATGAATGTAAGTATAGTCAAATATATTATAGTGTAAATTCTGTAAATGCAACATATGATAGATGCTATCAATGATGACAAGATGTAGATAGTAAACAAAAATAAATGGATAACTAATCACATAAAGGAAAAATGAGAAATAAATAAAGGACAACAAGGATGATTGATTCAATATACCATTTTGTAACTTAATTAATGTAGCATATAAATGACAATTAATAGACATAATAATATAAGGATATAAACAGTCAGAAATAAATGTATGTATATGTTATTGCCTCATTTAAATTGTTTCCTCCTTTTGAAAGAAATCTAATCATACTTTGGCAATATGAAATACACGCAATAAATTTTATATATACAAACATACATATAAAATTAACTGTGTGTATATAAGATTAAGTCAAGTCTTTCTAATTAATACAAATTAGAGATTTATAGCAACCAATCTAAAAGTAGATTTATTGTCAAAACATTAATTGTGTGTGTGTATAGCAATCAATTTAAAATTTAGATTTATAGCCAAAACATCTTCCTTTTTTTAATTTCTAATATAATACAAACACAAAATACATACATGTACACTTTCAAATCTAAAATTATAATTTTGTATGATTTAAAACATGAATCTTCAATAAAACGTTGTATTTAAACATATAAAATTTTTAATTTTAATTTAACAAAATAAGGACCAAAATAACAAATTGAACATACAAAATTTTAAACCTAAAATTTAGACTTCAAATTGAATGTTTAAACATAGTTCCAAAGAAAACAATATTGTAGTTAAACATATACAAATTTTAGTTTTGATTTATTAAAATAAAAACCCCAATCAATTCGTTCAATAAACAATTCAAACTACATAAACAATTTTCAAATTAAATGAGGTAATGATACGTACATACAAATTATGATAGTCAAATTTCTCTTTAATTAAACTTAACATTAAATATCATTATTTATAAGAGAAAAAGATACCTTACTACCCAAAACCTTGAAACACACCTTGAAAACGAATTCCCCTTAGGATGTTGCCTAGAAGCTACACTTTTGAATGATGATATCTGCTCAAATATTCAAGATCCCCATCTTATTCTTACAAGAGATGGATGAATGACTTTTGTTTAATTTTGTTTGATGTTTTTATTTGGAGTTGAAAGATTTTGAAATTTTGATTTTTTGTTTTCTGCCATGAAAAGTTAGAAGGAGAGAAAGAAAAAAATAAATGAGAAAGAATGAACTGTATGTACAGAATGAATTAGAGAATATGTCTTGTTTGAAAGAATAAAACTTTCCTCATTCTTTAATTAAAAATTCTCTGATTAATTCTCTTGATTGTTTCTCTCTCTCTTCAATCCTTTCTTTACATGCATGTCATCAAATGACATAAAATTTCCACAAATCATGTCATCAAATGACATAAAATTCCCATAAATCATTTCATCAAATAACATAAAATTTTCATAAATCATTTCATGCAATTACCTTTAAACTACATCGATATCGTTTATCAATGCGCGCAAATATAACTTTTATAAATGCATTAAAATAATTACAAAAAACTTATAAACATCAAATAAATAATAATTAGTATTTCTCAAATATCAATTAATTTAATCAATTTACAACATTTTTAAAATTAATTAAATCGTGTGGTTTTTCAGGGAATTCATCGTTACGGTTGTGCGACTCAAAAGTATAAAATCAGTTGGCAATTAATATTGAATTATTCGAATATTAATGTTCACACTTCACTTAGCCGTTGGTGTGACATTTTGGCCGAATTTATCGCTTATACATCTTTTGGTAAAATTCAATTTGATTTATTATAAGCGGTACCTAATAGTGACAATTATTTACACCAATTCTCTTTGTCAAAACTATATCACTCTGGATTTATGAATTTGGTAATGGTCAAAATTCCAACATCATACACATTCAACTTTATAGTTCAAACACAAAGTCCTTGGATCAATAATAACAATTGTTGTTAGCCCAAATGCTCTGGCCAGAGACTTTGACTTTGAGTTGACTTTAGTTGACCATGATACTAACCTCATATAACTAAGGAGACGAATCCTCTCTTGAATAGTGTTTCACTTCTAATGCTTCCACACAACCCAACTATAGTCGTTCGATGGACATCGTGCCACGATTTAACTATAATCAGAGCGGAGCTTCCATATTGAAGATCAACAGTATTAAGTTGAGAGAACTGTGTAAATTAGTCACATCGATATTCTCTGCTTGACCTTAGTTATATTAACCATCAGAAAACTATCCAGCGAGTCATTCCATTGTTATCCAATAACCATCACTATGTAATCTCTTGGTGCCCCCAGCAGTCATGAGTAATTCACTGCCCAACATTTGGAGAGCGTTATGTACTCTAGTCTTAACGGATACATCGATATCCAGTCTTGATACATCTTGACTAGGAACATTTAAAATGGTATATTTATTTCATTGTGAAACTCACTGTTACAATACTTTGTAACTACTATCACAAAACATACCATTTATGGATTTTTTATTAAATATAATTTTAATTAAATTGATTAATTAATATAACCACATTATATCAAGTATATAATAGAAAGAAATTAACTTTATTTCGAACAAAATTGGTCAATGAGTTAGATATATGTAACAAATTACAAAATTTCCCTTAGGGCATACCCTAACTCTATCAGTCTCCCACTTGCACTTGAGGTCAATTATGGAATCTTATTCCAACTTCTCCAATCAGTTTTCTCAAAACCAATTGGGTCAGTCCCTTTGTGAACGGGTATGTTATAATGTTTTAATTATCTACTCTGTCAATCAACTCTCTCCGACGGTGATAAACTATTTTATAACGTTGAACAATTCAGAGTATGTCTCTCAGCTTCAAGTGAGCTATAAGTTCTGTTATAAACTATATCACAACATTATTATCATTTAACAATGTTATGAGATTCTCAACTTTTGGAATCGGCTCAGTTATAAATTTGTGCACTCATATTTTTATATACATTTTTTTATTGCGGTGTTATTCATAGCGATTAACTTAGCCTTTCTCATTGAATCAGCCATGGTCTTTCATTTGTAACATTCCAACTTAAAGATTCTTAACTTGAATTTATTATTGACATACTATACTCAATATCACTTATGAAGTTTGGGTCCGAACACTCCTTCATAAGTAGTTTTTGTTTCTGTAAACGATTCTCTATTATTTCATAAATACACGAGAACACATCAAACAACCATTTAGCGATATCAATTTGGATTTGATATTTGCTCCATGCATCAAATACATAAACAAATCACGTTATCGTAGACAACATAACATGTATGATAATTCCTATTACCAATGCAAAAGGAACTAATCTCACTTGTTTTGTATTAAACAATTTCATACGGTGCCTTTGCAAATTGATTTGGGTCATTCCCAATATCTTTTATACTCACTATAAAAGACATCATTTACAATCCAAAGTTGAGTCCTAAAATAACTAAGGTTGATTTTAACACAAGTACATCATTAAAACCAACAACGTGTTGTTATAATTTAGAAATATCAATGTACATTTTAACGTTCTTTCTTATGAACACAGGCTTCCTCTGTATTTTGATTGATAATCAAACTATTTGATATTTCTATCAAAATAATTTTTCAATTTTGATGCTTATAAAATGATATTTTCTGTCATTCCTTGAATCATATCTAAAGACTCACAAACTCAATATCGCTCCTACTGACTTCGAGACATTTGTTGTTATTTTGTGTAAATAGTTTACTCTAAATTATTATTTAAAATTTTCTGTTTCGATACATATGTACTAAACATAAAGTCATACTAAGTGGAAATTTTATGAGTGAATCCGAATTAACTTGAGCACACTTTATACCGTATATATTATGCAAATTTCAACAATTGAAATTTGCAATATTATTCTTATCAACATTGCTTATTTAAGTCCAACTGCATTAGTCTTGCTCATAAAGACACAATCGCGGTTGACGGATCACATCCCTTCAGTTACGACTACCAAAATCTTATTTTGATAGCATACTTAGGATTCTTTTAGATTTGCGCATCATACCATAGAATTAACACTCTTAATGGTTTAATTAAAGAACCAAGGATTATGTATTTTCGACATTGATAAGAAACTTATAGTTTCTCTTCAATATGCGAGAATACTTATCAGATACTCTGATGCGTAGTGTTCATTTAGATTGGTTACACTAGTACAAAAAGTGCATATTGCTTTGCCTCATTTGCATCGGTTGAAGTAAAAACTGATGCAAATAGAACTATTTACATCAGTTCTATCTTAATAACCGATGCAATTGGTATGTGGAAAGCAATAGGTAATAAAAAATAAATTTGCATCAGTTGTCACCAACAATCGATGCAATTATGTCGATGCAAATAGTTTTATCCGCATCGGTTTTAAAGTCAACCGATGCAACTGCATGTTGATGGCAAAGATATGAAATTTAGGTGGGATATAATGAAAAATTGGCTCCAAAGTTACTACTTTGGACAAATTTACTCCATCTTCCTCAGTAACCCACTCGGAAAAAAAAATTTCTTCTCCTCCTCAGAATCTCGCTGCCAGAAAATTTATTTTTTCCTCTTTCCATTATTTAAACTCGGCCAGAGAAAAGAAAAAATGTTTGAATTCAAAAATCAATATATAAAAATCTGCTCAATATAAAAATACGAAACAAGCCTTAAAATCTTTCGTTCGCGGATAGCTTCATTTTCATATGCATTTTTATAGGTGCGTTGCTTGTCTGGGCTTCGACAGTGGGGACTTCAAACTAGGGCTTCAGTTTGCATCAATTTGATGGAGAATTGGTGATAATGGAGGACGAATTCGAGTTCAGCGAAGAAATTAGCATCTATGATCGAGATTGGGTAAAGCTCGGTGCCCTGTAGATAATTGCCTACAATATACGTTTCAAAACATGAAATAATGTATAGCATGGATGGTATTAAATTTTGCCTCTTTTCTATTTTCCTTTGAATGCAGTTATTAATGTAAATAGGTGATTTGACTTGGTTTTTATAAACATTTTAAAATATGTGCAGCTAGAGGAGCTTTCCAAACTATTACATGTGACGATAGGGAGTCTTGGGTTTGTTATTAATGCCTGGAAACAGGTATTACTTCTGTCATTTCTAGATTTGGTGTCTATACTTTAAGGATTATTTGCTTTGCATCATCTTATCATTCAAGATTAATCATCATCCATAGTGAATTACCAGATGATGTAGAGGTGACCATCTTCTCAAAAAAAGATAACGATGAATCCTAATTTCACGAATATAATATTGTATCATCTTGCATGTTTTGATTATTTGGTAATAATACTGCACTAATCCCGTGACAATGTCATACGAATGAACAGATAATAGACTGCCGGGGAATTCTCAAATGGACGTATCCCTACGGTTATTACATACCAGAGAACGAAGTTCAAAAGAAGGAATTGTTTGAGTATTTACAAGGTTTCAACTCATTTCATGTTGATTTCTATGAATTGTAGTCAACTAGGTTTTTCTGTTTGTTTTACTTTTGTAAATATATTCCATGGCACTATATTTATCTTTGTTACTTGTAGGTAATGCAGAATCTGCTTTAGAACAGCTTCATAAATGTGCTGAGGAAGAACTTCTTGATTTCTTTAATGACAACAATCCTCCTGAACCTTCAGCTGAATACATGAACTTCAGCTGAATACAATAACTCAATGCAGTGAATGGAAATCAATGTTTAATAAGAAATGTTTCCATCATACCAGACATCTTAACTTGCACTTGAGATTGAGCTTGAATTTGCTCTTGCATTTGCTCATGTGGTTGATTCGTCTCCACCGGCTCACTGTGCTGTCGATCCTCAAACTCAACTCACTCTTCTCTCTATTTGTTCATGCCTAAGATGTTCTATTTCCTCTTTCCTAGATCTGAGTTGCTCTGCAACTTCAACTTGGTCATGTTTCCTCTTGCCCAGATTTTTTAAGTATATCAATATGTAATTGTTTCTCTCTATTTGTTCATGCCTAAAATGAATACAGGTTGAATCTCATACCAGAAAGCAGCAAAGGTTCATTATGAAGGAAGGCAGTTCATTTGATCATACTTTGGTAAACCGCTCTTACAATGGTTCGTGAAATTTTTAACTCTTTAATTCTCTACAAATTTCTTGGTCTTTGATGTTGATATGATGTCTTTGTTTTTGTGTAGTTAAAGCGCTCGGCGGATTCAAAGCGGTGGAGGTGCAAAAAGTCATAGCGGGGATACAGCGAGGATATAGCGGGATATAGCGGATGACTCTAAAATAGCATATAAAACTCGTACTTAATGTTTTTTCAAATATATAAATGGTAATTAAATGAAAAAATATCATTCAATTGAATTATAATTAATACATAAATAATTTTAAATAAAAACATGTGCGAATATACTTTAAATAAACATAAAACTGTTATATAACATAATTGAATTTAGTAGAATATTAGAGTATTTTCATTTCTAAAAATATATTAAAAATTAAATCAAATAAACTAGTTTCATAATTTTTATAATGTATAAATGCAATTTTTCAATTCATTTTATTAAAGAAGATATAGCGGAAATAGCGGAATATAGCGGGAATAACGGGATATAGCGGAAATAGCGGTGCTTAAAGCGGAAAGGCTATATTTTGGGGCTATATGGAAAAATCGTAGCGGTAGAAATCCGCTATGAGATATAGCGGGGTTTTAGCGGGGTAATAGCGGGGCATTAACTGCACAGCTTTGTTTGGACTCAATGGATCTGATGTTTACATGCTCTAAAATCTGTTTGCAAGTATATTGTTCACTGCTATATATACCCTTGAACAATCTATTATTTCTCTCATTTCAAATGCTCCACACAGATGCATTATTATAATCCCCCATCAAAATCTATGCCTCTTGAATAGCTACTGCTTCCTGAATGATGTGTTGCCAAAGTGTTTCTCTCTCACAAAAACAGTTACCCGCATAAACTACTATGTAGGTAAGTAGGAAATCACCTAAGTTAATTACTGATAATGTGGTTTTGCATCCCATTGATTTTAAGATGTCATATTTCCTAAAGGATCATATAACTAAGGTTTGGAAGCCTACCGGTAATTACTATATCCATAATGCTCCAAAGTTTCATTAGGCTGTGCAATTAGAGGATTCAAATGATTTTGAAAAAAGTGATGGGATCTAATACATACTTGTACTTTGGAAAAATTCTTAAGACAGCTGCATGGCATCCTGGCTATGACTTTGGTAAACATGATATAAAAGTAGTTTAAGTATGGATCAAACTATTTAATCTTAATATGGAAATATGGACAGTTAACACACTATCTATGATTGACAGTTTTATTGGTATCCAACTACAGATTGATGATAACACTGGGCATAATTTTTTTACGAAGTATGCTAGAATTCAAGTCTCAATTAATACAAAGTCTAAACTTGTTACAATAGTTCCTCTTTTGTGACATAATGGGAACAAGAGAGATATTGCAGTCGAGTATGAATTTATTCCTTTAAAATCTGATCACAGTGATACTTTTGGCCATAAGACATCCTTTGTAACGACCACGACTTTCTCTCCACAGAAAGTCGCATCGTTAATAAGAAAGAAAGGGGTAGAAAATAGAAAAGAAGAGAAGAAAGAAAGAAACAACAACAACGATCTCACAGCGGAACGAATAAATTATATTAATAACATAAACTATTACATAGTTTACAACAATTTACAGAGTTACACAGCATATACATCACTTACTAGACAGTTATAAACATCTGTCTAGACATTACAACTCAATACACTACAGAGATACAGACACAGCGGAACTACTATATATATCTACAACGCTGAAGCCTCCTGCTCCATTGCTCCTCCATAATTCGTCAAAGCTAAACCTGAATCCCTTGGCTACTCGTAAAAATTTGAGTACCCAAGAGTTTATAAACAGAAATAAACACTTGGGTCAGACATGGGTCTGGTGTGAGTAACAGGTTAAACTTGCTTAACTTCAAAACCTTTAGAAAGAAAAGGTATCATGTAAGACTCCCCACAAATAAACATGGGTAAGTTTTTACCTTACGCTAACCAAAACATTTGATAGGAAATCCAGTTATATTATAATAGGGTCTAGGGTTTTCAAGTAAAATACAGAAATAGCTGAAATGCTTACATCTCACATTCCAACATAGTTGGGCACAACTAATACGTACGGCACTTATTGGAGTTTGGATTCCATACAATGGCAGGGCTACTGGGGTATCGCCCGTCACAGTACGTGGCCTAGATCACCGTACCGAGGAGTACGCCCGCTCCCCTGCAACACAAAGCCGGAACCATCCCTTACTGGATAGTCCCGAACAAGACAATCCCGTAGTTGGCGCGACCAACCACACACTAAGCCGAATAAAAGAAAAGGGACCTCTAGACAGGGATCTATCTTGCTCTCAGTGGGTGCTACCCACGAAGCCTTGCTGCACCTCCCCTGTTTTAGCCATTCCCGGTTGATGAGGCTTGAGGTTACGATTACCTTTAATCAGAACATATCACTTAGAATGCTCATCGTCCGCCTGACGATGTGCTGAAAGCATTCAATCCATATAAGTTCGTTCCGGGTTCGAACGAAACCGAAGGCATTATCTCGTTACACTCATTTTGGAATCACCCTCAGAGTTAACGACAATAACCCTTGCACTCTAAATCTTCATCTTCACTTGAGATTCACGACCTATCGTTAATTTGGATCGATGTGGTATTCGGGTCTCCAGACCTGGAATACCGGTATACGGAAACCCGATCCCGGTCTCATCGAAATCCAAAACGTATCTTTTAAGGCCAAGTTGTTTAAAGGTTTTAAACATTTAAACTTATATTCAGGATGATATAAATAGATAGATAAATCACATTATCACAATAGATAATTCATATCAAACATTCATCTCACAAAGCAGCATATCACATATATCAGAGATATCCAAATCATCCAATATCAACCAATCACCCAATATCAATCATCCAATATTAACCAATCATTCAAAAGCAGAATTGATTAACTCCATATCAATTTAATTAACCTTTGATTAAATTAATTACTATCCTTTAATCACTTGGATTATCTTAATCCTACTTACTAACATTAATTAATTACAAATTAATTAATAAATCATTTCTTAATGATCTTTCCTAATTAATCTTCCTTGATTAATTATACTTTAATTACATTCAAGTAATTATTTTTAACCATATACAGTAATTAACCTTTAATTACTATCATTAATTACAATAATTAATGAACCTTCATTAATTAATTAACTATAATTAATTATATTAATCCTTAATTAATTACAATTAATTAATCATACTTAAATTAATTGCTTTTATTAATCAACCTTGATAAATAAATAATCCTCTAATTACTTCATTAATTAATTACCTTCTAGTTAATTAAATAATTAATCTTTAATTAACTACATTCCTTAATTAACCTTAATTAATTATAAACAGTAATTAACCATCTTTTAATTACTTACCTTAATTAATTAATTCCTTAATTAATTATATTAATTATTCTTTAATCAGTTATTATTGATTAATTAATCTTAATTAATCAACCTTAATTACATCATTTATTATGTTAATTAATATTACTTAATTAATTAATTACTTCCTTAATTAATTACTCTCTTTTAATTAATTACCTTAACAAGATATTAATCACATTATAAATTAACCTTAACTCTTCAATTAATTAATTACTCTTTAATTAATTAACTTCAAATCAATTATATTAATTAATCCTTTAATTAATAACATCAAATGATTAACTCTTAATCACTTCCATTTAATTACTTCTATAAGTAATTATCCATTAATTACTTCCATAAGCAATTCCTCTTAAATTAATTACATTGAATAATTATCTATTAATTACCTCACTAAATAATTACACTTAATAAAAAAACATAAGTGATTATCTTTCTAAAATTAATTACATTAATTAATAAATAAATTAATCATCACTCAATCTCTAATTCATTTATTTCTTAATTACATTTATTCCCACTAATTACTTTATTAAGTAATTATCCTTAATTATAAATAAGTAATTAACTTTTATTTTAATTTATTAATTAATTATCCTTAATTAATCTCAACATAACAAATTAAGAATAAACCTGTATTTATATTAAATACTTACTCAAATCATTTACTTCATTAAAACCAAATTTAGAAATCAATTTTGAAATATAATTTACTTTAAACAAAGCTATACAAACATTTAATTTCAATATCTTTGAAAACCATTTCAAACATGTTTAATCAAATTAAACAATTATTTATTTAAAACTTGTTTTAAATACTTAAAACTTGTTCATGCTTTAAATTATAAAACTAAGATATGATTTACTTTAAAAATTCAAAACCTGGTTACTTGAATTAAAACAACCCGAGCCAAACACGCTTCTTCCCCGAGTCACTCGCGAAGAAACTCACACACGTCTCTGCTTCGAGTCGTATCTCCAAATGCTCGAACATATCACCGAGTCGAACTCGTCTTCCCCGAAGCTCCCAAAACTCACAGCAACACCGACCCACTGGAGAACTTGTGCACATGCACGCCTCATCCACACTGCTCTGACCATTGATGACTATGCCGGCAAGACGACCACTATCCTCTCACACGATTCCGACTACCCCGAGCCTAACAACGATCGCGAATACGAATTCGACCTACAGGAACGAAACTGGACAGAAGCTATGATCAAATCCTGCTCGTCTCGATGTCTCCGACCATCAGAGATCATGAGTCTCCGCCTGAAGCTTCGCCACGAACCTTGGCTTTGATCCCCCCCATCGCGATCCACTCCGACCTCCCCATGGTGACGAAAACACCTCAAACACAACCTCGACCAAACTACTCTTCAAACCCTACTTCGATTCTCCATGGCCACCACAATCACCAGAAAAATACCCCATTATTTTTCCTGAGACCGACAACACTTCGGCCACCTCCGACCCAAAACTCGACCAACTTTACTATGTCGATCATCAGAAATCGGCATTCAACCCAAAATTTAACAACCCTGATTTCTTAAACAATTACCTATCTAAAAATCATGATTCTTCTTTCTAAATTCAACATTTTACAATACTATTCTGATTATGGATTCAATTCATGAATTCAAGACAATTGGTTTCTTTCCAATTTTAAAAGTTCACTGTCTTTTATAAATTTGAGACAATTACTTCATACAAATTTCCTAAATTTATTTTTAGAATTTACATTATACTGTTATAATAATTTTCAGTTACAGATCTGAGCTTAAACTATATTGGATTAGAAGATATAAATTTTGTTTGGTGGGAACTTGAGACTGTGCATGTTACAGAGCAGATATTCATATATACATTCGCAAACATACAGACATTCATATATCTATATACATGCATTCATATCTATATACTAAGCAACCCAATATACTAAAATCATTCATCACATGCATCCATAACAAAACATTTTTAAAACTGTTTTTAAGTTAAAAATGTTTACTCACCAGTCATGAAGAAAAACAGAGAACAGTGTACAGGCTTTTAAGCTAAAAATCTGGAATTTGAAAGGAACTTGAATTGCTTCTTGGATTTGAAAACTTGAATCGTTATCATCCTTATTAAACTGAAATGCTGAAGAATGCTTTTGCCTGAAAACATAGATGAACTGCTTTGTTTCCAGGAAGAAAATGCTTGCAGGCTTTTTGTTGTTTTGATTTTTGATTTGCTTTCAGGTTATTGATTTAAAACTTGAAAATGAAATGCTTTAATCCCCAGAAACTTTGCATGCTACAGAAACTTGGTTACAAACAGATTTGAAGAACAATGCAGTCTTTTGTTTAAATTCCAGATTGAAGAGAATGGTTATAGGCTACAGACTTTGATTTGGGAAAATGAATTACAAGTTTTGGTTTTGATCTGAGGAGTTTGATTACTGATTTTGGTTTGAGAAACTGTTACAGGCTGATACTTCTTTGTATTAGAAAAGAGAAATAGGAAAAGAAATGAGGAGAAGAAGGCATATGTTTATAATGATGAAAATGATTTATTAAAAATAAAAATAAAACTAAATTTAAAAGAATGACATTTGTCACTATATTTGTTTAATTGCTTTACAAGTGTTGTTAAGAAGTTTAATATGGTGACACATATTTTCTTATGTATTATTAATAAATTGTAATTTAAATTTAAATGTAAATATAAACCTACTTATTTAAGTTACTTAATAAATATAATTTACATATGTATATAAATTTATCTTTTTTTTTTAAAATATTATAAAACTAATTATAATACAAATAAATCTCTTTACACATGTATTAAAATCTAAAACATTCATATATACTTTTATAACCATTTTAAATTAAACACTTTAAAGAAATCAAAATAAAACATTGATTAAATCCTTTTTAAACTATCTCACTTAAAATAAATAATTATCTTATATTTTTAAAACAATTGAATTTATTTAAACTAAACTTTGAAAAATATTGATTTCAAAACAAAGTTTTAAATTACAATTCATATATATAAATTATTAATAGGTTACTTTAAATTTCAAAACAATTCCCAATTATAACATATACATACATATATATTACAATTTGAAAATACACTCTTTAATTTAAAACAAAAGATATCCTATTCATAATATATATCAAATGTATATTATAAATAGAATAATATTTTATTAGCCTTAACAAACAAATCTTATTAATATAGCCAGATTATAAAATTTATTTACCTTTAAAATATTAAATTACCAATTTAAATTAAAATTATAAAGGAAAATTATAAATCCAATTAAATTATTTATACAGATTATTAAATTTATATTGCCAAAATCCCGGGTCATCACATTCCTTTCCCCTTAAAAGAATTTCGTCCCCGAAATTTAAAAGCAAAGATAATTTAATAACCCAGCCAAAAATTTAATTTCAAACAACAAATCATCCCTAACAACCAGTAACTAACAACCATAGCAACCAATCAAACAATCAAACCTAACTAATTATCCTGACATATATCAGAATAAATCTTATAATACTATTTCGAGTTTCCCAAGTATAAATCACCGGGAGACTCGCTCTTACAAAAGCTAAAACAGACTACACTACTATAACCCAGAGCTCCTCTCATCTCCAGATCCACCAATCTGAATAAACATCCGACAATACTCAAGTCTAGCTTAACTTCCAAATCCAACAGAACTGTAGATTCAACACCCAATGATGAATCATACACGTACTCCCTCAGAGATACGTGAAATATAATGAGTTCCAGCTATCTAAACTAGCATCTCAATCTTATCCAAACTGCATTCTTAACCAGAGAAATCTTAACAACAATGAAGTCTCCAACTTCAAATTCCAATTCCTTATCTCATATCTTCATAACTCAACAGATAAATCTAAACTACAAACTTCTTCCTGATCAGCTCAATCTATGCTGATGCTTCCAGAAACAATCAAGACCAAAATAATAAGTTCCTGAGTTTACTCATTCAAGGTGGTTTCCCAAAACCTGTCAAAATCCAGAACACAAACTCTACTTCACAAGCAATAGAAGACTGAACTTCCTGTAGAAATCTGAGGTTATTTCCTTTCTCGCACAGCTACTACTTTTTGCTTCCGCTGCACAATTCCGATCTTGAAATAGATGAGAATGTTGATGAACTCGAGCACACTAGATCCATAACAAGCGGGAACATTGGTTATCTTAAAGACATAACTAACTATTCGGACTGCTGATAGAAGAACCACAAAGATTCCGGGACCATCGAAGAAACGGACCACACTGCTGCTTCCAAACTCTATCTCGACAGCACACCGAACACTCCGAGCTGCACTGCTATCACAGCTAACCAAGAACTTCTAATCCAAAGGCTTCTCAAAACTAAAACCATCAACAAACCTCTCAACGAATCTCCGAGATGGCAGACATCCAAAAGAAACTCGGGCTCCAAATCAATCGCCAATAACTTACTCTTCTTAAGGGAACAATGAGACCATGTCCGAAGAACACTAATCGACCTTAGTCCCATACTTCAAAATAGACAACACTCTCTTACTTAATATCAGAGAATTCCTGTACAGTCGAGTCTTTCCTGCGGTAGACATCAACTGTTCCTCCAATACCTTCTTAATCTTGTTCCAAAAGAAAATCTCCTTCGGGAACATCCATAGATACTGCGTCTTATCACACAACTGCTCCTTCCTGAAGTCGCCAAGCTACCATCACTTACTTCTGCACAACTGATAGATTCAACTCTAGAAAATCTGCTCACCCGAGCTCAACCAATCTTACATTCCAATAATGGACTCCGAATCTTGAAAAGGATTTTCTTCAGAGATCCGAGACATCCTTACTCCATACTGCCAACTTACTTGAGACGATATTGGGTTTACAGTCTCGATATATACTTCCAACCTCAAACATTCAAACTCCAACTATTGGTAATTGTGTTACACACACTACCACCTTATCTACCTTTATAACTTATATTGGAAAACCCGAACAGGTAACCCAATAAATAGGTAGAAATACATAAATATATATATTTAAAATGATATATTTTTTTTATATAGAAATTATTTCTGGGTAAAATTATTTCATCTACCTCTTTAAAACAATATTGTGTCCGTTGGCCTGGTTCAAGTGTTTAGAGATCCCTATCAATAACGTTAGCTACTCGTATTGACCAGAATCCATATACCACTCAACCGATCAATTAACACAATATAAAACCATTTTTATATAACTAACAATTACGCGCTCTCAAGATAGACACCACTTCAGAGCCTAGGTATTCACTCAACCTACAGCTCTGATACCACTGTAACGACCACGACTTTCTCTCCACAGAAAGTCGCATCGTTAATAAGAAAGAAAGGGGTAGAAAATAGAAAAGAAGAGAAGAAAGAAAGAAACAACAACAACGATCTCACAGCGGAACGAATAAATTATATTAATAACATAAACTATTACATAGTTTACAACAATTTACAGAGTTACACAGCATATACATCACTTACTAGACAGTTATAAACATCTGTCTAGACATTACAACTCAATACACTACAGAGATACAGACACAGCGGAACTACTATATATATCTACAACGCTGAAGCCTCCTGCTCCATTGCTCCTCCATAATTCGTCAAAGCTAAACCTGAATCCCTTGGCTACTCGTAAAAATTTGAGTACCCAAGAGTTTATAAACAGAAATAAACACTTGGGTCAGACATGGGTCTGGTGTGAGTAACAGGTTAAACTTGCTTAACTTCAAAACCTTTAGAAAGAAAAGGTATCATGTAAGACTCCCCACAAATAAACATGGGTAAGTTTTTACCTTACGCTAACCAAAACATTTGATAGGAAATCCAGTTATATTATAATAGGGTCTAGGGTTTTCAAGTAAAATACAGAAATAGCTGAAATGCTTACATCTCACATTCCAACATAGTTGGGCACAACTAATACGTACGGCACTTATTGGAGTTTGGATTCCATACAATGGCAGGGCTACTGGGGTATCGCCCGTCACAGTACGTGGCCTAGATCACCGTACCGAGGAGTACGCCCGCTCCCCTGCAACACAAAGCCGGAACCATCCCTTACTGGATAGTCCCGAACAAGACAATCCCGTAGTTGGCGCGACCAACCACACACTAAGCCGAATAAAAGAAAAGGGACCTCTAGACAGGGATCTATCTTGCTCTCAGTGGGTGCTACCCACGAAGCCTTGCTGCACCTCCCCTGTTTTAGCCATTCCCGGTTGATGAGGCTTGAGGTTACGATTACCTTTAATCAGAACATATCACTTAGAATGCTCATCGTCCGCCTGACGATGTGCTGAAAGCATTCAATCCATATAAGTTCGTTCCGGGTTCGAACGAAACCGAAGGCATTATCTCGTTACACTCATTTTGGAATCACCCTCAGAGTTAACGACAATAACCCTTGCACTCTAAATCTTCATCTTCACTTGAGATTCACGACCTATCGTTAATTTGGATCGATGTGGTATTCGGGTCTCCAGACCTGGAATACCGGTATACGGAAACCCGATCCCGGTCTCATCGAAATCCAAAACGTATCTTTTAAGGCCAAGTTGTTTAAAGGTTTTAAACATTTAAACTTATATTCAGGATGATATAAATAGATAGATAAATCACATTATCACAATAGATAATTCATATCAAACATTCATCTCACAAAGCAGCATATCACATATATCAGAGATATCCAAATCATCCAATATCAACCAATCACCCAATATCAATCATCCAATATTAACCAATCATTCAAAAGCAGAATTGATTAACTCCATATCAATTTAATTAACCTTTGATTAAATTAATTACTATCCTTTAATCACTTGGATTATCTTAATCCTACTTACTAACATTAATTAATTACAAATTAATTAATAAATCATTTCTTAATGATCTTTCCTAATTAATCTTCCTTGATTAATTATACTTTAATTACATTCAAGTAATTATTCTTAACCATATACAGTAATTAACCTTTAATTACTATCATTAATTACAATAATTAATGAACCTTCATTAATTAATTAACTATAATTAATTATATTAATCCTTAATTAATTACAATTAATTAATCATACTTAAATTAATTGCTTTTATTAATCAACCTTGATAAATAAATAATCCTCTAATTACTTCATTAATTAATTACCTTCTAGTTAATTAAATAATTAATCTTTAATTAACTACATTCCTTAATTAACCTTAATTAATTATAAACAGTAATTAACCATCTTTTAATTACTTACCTTAATTAATTAATTCCTTAATTAATTATATTAATTATTCTTTAATCAGTTATTATTGATTAATTAATCTTAATTAATCAACCTTAATTACATCATTTATTATGTTAATTAATATTACTTAATTAATTAATTACTTCCTTAATTAATTACTCTCTTTTAATTAATTACCTTAACAAGATATTAATCACATTATAAATTAACCTTAACTCTTCAATTAATTAATTACTCTTTAATTAATTAACTTCAAATCAATTATATTAATTAATCCTTTAATTAATAACATCAAATGATTAACTCTTAATCACTTCCATTTAATTACTTCTATAAGTAATTATCCATTAATTACTTCCATAAGCAATTCCTCTTAAATTAATTACATTGAATAATTATCTATTAATTACCTCACTAAATAATTACACTTAATAAAAAAACATAAGTGATTATCTTTCTAAAATTAATTACATTAATTAATAAATAAATTAATCATCACTCAATCTCTAATTCATTTATTTCTTAATTACATTTATTCCCACTAATTACTTTATTAAGTAATTATCCTTAATTATAAATAAGTAATTAACTTTTATTTTAATTTATTAATTAATTATCCTTAATTAATCTCAACATAACAAATTAAGAATAAACCTGTATTTATATTAAATACTTACTCAAATCATTTACTTCATTAAAACCAAATTTAGAAATCAATTTTGAAATATAATTTACTTTAAACAAAGCTATACAAACATTTAATTTCAATATCTTTGAAAACCATTTCAAACATGTTTAATCAAATTAAACAATTATTTATTTAAAACTTGTTTTAAATACTTAAAACTTGTTCATGCTTTAAATTATAAAACTAAGATATGATTTACTTTAAAAATTCAAAACCTGGTTACTTGAATTAAAACAACCCGAGCCAAACACGCTTCTTCCCCGAGTCACTCGCGAAGAAACTCACACACGTCTCTGCTTCGAGTCGTATCTCCAAATGCTCGAACATATCACCGAGTCGAACTCGTCTTCCCCGAAGCTCCCAAAACTCACAGCAACACCGACCCACTGGAGAACTTGTGCACATGCACGCCTCATCCACACTGCTCTGACCATTGATGACTATGCCGGCAAGACGACCACTATCCTCTCACACGATTCCGACTACCCCGAGCCTAACAACGATCGCGAATACGAATTCGACCTACAGGAACGAAACTGGACAGAAGCTATGATCAAATCCTGCTCGTCTCGATGTCTCCGACCATCAGAGATCATGAGTCTCCGCCTGAAGCTTCGCCACGAACCTTGGCTTTGATCCCCCCCATCGCGATCCACTCCGACCTCCCCATGGTGACGAAAACACCTCAAACACAACCTCGACCAAACTACTCTTCAAACCCTACTTCGATTCTCCATGGCCACCACAATCACCAGAAAAATACCCCATTATTTTTCCTGAGACCGACAACACTTCGGCCACCTCCGACCCAAAACTCGACCAACTTTACTATGTCGATCATCAGAAATCGGCATTCAACCCAAAATTTAACAACCCTGATTTCTTAAACAATTACCTATCTAAAAATCATGATTCTTCTTTCTAAATTCAACATTTTACAATACTATTCTGATTATGGATTCAATTCATGAATTCAAGACAATTGGTTTCTTTCCAATTTTAAAAGTTCACTGTCTTTTATAAATTTGAGACAATTACTTCATACAAATTTCCTAAATTTATTTTTAGAATTTACATTATACTGTTATAATAATTTTCAGTTACAGATCTGAGCTTAAACTATATTGGATTAGAAGATATAAATTTTGTTTGGTGGGAACTTGAGACTGTGCATGTTACAGAGCAGATATTCATATATACATTCGCAAACATACAGACATTCATATATCTATATACATGCATTCATATCTATATACTAAGCAACCCAATATACTAAAATCATTCATCACATGCATCCATAACAAAACATTTTTAAAACTGTTTTTAAGTTAAAAATGTTTACTCACCAGTCATGAAGAAAAACAGAGAACAGTGTACAGGCTTTTAAGCTAAAAATCTGGAATTTGAAAAGGAACTTGAATTGCTTCTTGGATTTGAAAACTTGAATCGTTATCATCCTTATTAAACTGAAATGCTGAAGAATGCTTTTGCCTGAAAACATAGATGAACTGCTTTGTTTCCAGGAAGAAAATGCTTGCAGGCTTTTTGTTGTTTTGATTTTTGATTTGCTTTCAGGTTATTGATTTAAAACTTGAAAATGAAATGCTTTAATCCCCAGAAACTTTGCATGCTACAGAAACTTGGTTACAAACAGATTTGAAGAACAATGCAGTCTTTTGTTTAAATTCCAGATTGAAGAGAATGGTTATAGGCTACAGACTTTGATTTGGGAAAATGAATTACAAGTTTTGGTTTTGATCTGAGGAGTTTGATTACTGATTTTGGTTTGAGAAACTGTTACAGGCTGATACTTCTTTGTATTAGAAAAGAGAAATAGGAAAAGAAATGAGGAGAAGAAGGCATATGTTTATAATGATGAAAATGATTTATTAAAAATAAAAATAAAACTAAATTTAAAAGAATGACATTTGTCACTATATTTGTTTAATTGCTTTACAAGTGTTGTTAAGAAGTTTAATATGGTGACACATATTTTCTTATGTATTATTAATAAATTGTAATTTAAATTTAAATGTAAATATAAACCTACTTATTTAAGTTACTTAATAAATATAATTTACATATGTATATAAATTTATCTTTTTTTTTTTAAATATTATAAAACTAATTATAATACAAATAAATCTCTTTACACATGTATTAAAATCTAAAACATTCATATATACTTTTATAACCATTTTAAATTAAACACTTTAAAGAAATCAAAATAAAACATTGATTAAATCCTTTTTAAACTATCTCACTTAAAATAAATAATTATCTTATATTTTTAAAACAATTGAATTTATTTAAACTAAACTTTGAAAAATATTGATTTCAAAACAAAGTTTTAAATTACAATTCATATATATAAATTATTAATAGATTACTTTAAATTTCAAAACAATTCCCAATTATAACATATACATACATATATATTACAATTTGAAAATACACTCTTTAATTTAAAACAAAAGATATCCTATTCATAATATATATCAAATGTATATTATAAATAGAATAATATTTTATTAGCCTTAACAAACAAATCTTATTAATATAGCCAGATTATAAAATTTATTTACCTTTAAAATATTAAATTACCAATTTAAATTAAAATTATAAAGGAAAATTATAAATCCAATTAAATTATTTATACAGATTATTAAATTTATATTGCCAAAATCCCGGGTCATCACATCCTTCCACGCTGATACTTCTAAACCAAAATGGATTCCTAAGGAGAAGAGAGATGTACCCAGCACATCTGCAAACAACGAACACACAACTGATGAACCAAATCAGAGTAAAACAGATGAGACCACCATTGAAGACATAAACGTTGAAGGTCAGTCTGCTCCTACTGCCGAATCAGATGACCATCTAAATTTTTTGAATCTAGACCTTCCACATAACATTGACATGGAAGAATTACAACATGTAGCTGTTGTCATAATTGAAGAAACTGTTGTAGAAGAAAACATAGATGTGCCTGCATTTGTGACCGCAAACTAGGATTATTTATAGATAGGCAAAGGGAAAAGAACAGCATATAGGATGTCATAATATACTGTTCTTGTTTATGAGATTAGTGCAGTGGTTAGTTTGCTTCTAGTAATGATGGAATATGAGTTTCTATTATATATTAGAAATAGTTCTAGTTGTAAAAAAAATTTAATTTCACCTTTCATTTTATTTTTATAGATTTCTTATACAACATGCATTGATTTCAACCATATCAAAGAATTGCTACATTTATGTCTCAAGCCCCAACTTCTTCTTTATGTTCTTTCTATGGTGTCGACTCGGAATCTAATCAAAAGGGAACAAATCAAGCATTGGTATTTTTATTGATTGACCATAAAGTAACCAGCAGTTTCTAGAGAGAGGTAAGTTACTTATGAAAGTAATTTGCATTGGTATTTTTATTGATCAGACACAATTAAACATTGGGTGTAGGCAGCACATCAGGGATACTACTAGTTAAATCATAGGGAAGAACTTGTGGGGCCAGCTAGTCAAAGAAAATTGATTGGGCAAGTTGCTGTTTGAGCATCATCAATCACTTGCATATTTTTGCATCATTTTGGTAATGAGTTAGTGAATGCATAAATGCATTAGACAGAGTATATGGCAGAACATAATGATGATCAACCTTTCATCAATAGAAGACTGTCCAGAATTTACTACTGACTGTCTGATTATGTACTGTGGAATTTATTTACGTTTTTCATTCTTTTGTAGAATTATTAAATCTGATTATGTATTTGCCATCAAATTTAATTTTGAATGATTGTAATATTGCATGCAATAATTGTTTGTTATAATCAATAATATATATAGTCTATTTGAGTACTGTAATAATGGTTTCTAAGAATGGCTTTTTTGCATCAGGTATAAATAGCTGACGCAATAGAGGGATGAGTTGCATCGGTTTTCATTACAACCGATGCAATATGAGGGCTGTGTCCAAGCAACCAACCATGATATTTTGCATCAGTTGTTAGTAACAACCGATGCAAAAAGGACCTTTTTGCATCGGTTTCAGAACTGATGCAAAAGTGTTAAGCCTGTTGCATCGGTTGCATATGCAACGGTTGTTGAACTGATGTAAAATGGGGGTAAACAATCGATGAAAATGGCCTGTTTTGTAGTAGTGTTAATTTCATTTCTTCTCATCTAATCAATTCTATCTATGGATCGTATCCAATTCCATTTAACTAACAGTAATTCCTCAAAGAAATTTCTTCACAATGAAGTTGTTGTTTCTTGAAACAACAATTGTTTCTCAGTGCAACAGAATAGGTATTTATAAACGTTTTATGAATTTCTTTATTTATAAAACTGATTTGGTTTTAGTTTACAAAACTTATGTTCAAAACATAAATATGTCATCTAATGACATTCTTCCAAAAACTCTTTCGGGGAGATTTGTACAAGGTCCCTTACGAACAATTATTACGTGTAATCTTTCGACTCGCACAACCTGCCAACTTATGGCCTAGGATATGTTGAGGTTTCTTATAATTCTCATCTTTTAGATGAAATAATGTTAACCTTGTGTGCTACCCTTAAGTACACGACCTTATAGAAAGAAACTAACTCAACTTCACTCACAATTAATCGCACATTGTCCAACGAAGTTCCATTACTCCTTATCAATGCATCATTATGTATCACATAGAGGAATGTCTTTTGAGATTGAATCTTTATTCATTTTTAGGTACGTTTGATTTTTTTTCAATATACTCACTCACTCACTCGATCAAATCAAATCATTTCTATTGCGTGTTATTTTATTTACTTCTATTTTATACTCTATGAGTTTACCATAGACATACTACATGTGTATCAAATATACATGTCCATGTCGGTGATAACTCATTGGTGAATATGACGAAGTACGTGGAATCGTTTTGGTATTAATAGATTTACGGTTGCATACATCTATATGTATAAATCCAAAGAGTTCATCAACCCTTATGATGCTCCCACTAATTGGGTGTATAACTCTTCAATAGTTTGAGATATAATTAACTAGTTTCATATGATTCATAATCATATAATAAAAATTATTTCTCAAAACTACTAAGTCTATAATTTTCAAAATAGTTGTAAATAATGTTAGATACTTCTATATTTTCAATGTATCACTTTTTTTGTGAAAACAAATACCATATTACAGTTTTACTTCATAACAAATATTCGTAATATTCACAATGAAAGAAAACTATGTCTATTTTTAAGTCGGCACCAAAAAAATAGTCATTATTTCATAAATAATGTTCGGTATGTTTTACGAAGACAATTTTCATAATCTGATGCAAGCAATAAGTCCTATATGGCATGCTCCTACTATTTCCACCATTACTATAATAGCGTACTTAATTCGGAGATCCATCATTCACTTAATATGGACTATTTATTTCATATACTACAACAAGTTTACAGTAGAGAGTTCTTTGATCAAATATCTTTAATTTTGAATGATTGTAATATTGCATGCAATAATTGTTTGTTATAATCAATAATATATATAGTCTATTTGAGTACTGTAATAATGGTTTCTAAGAATGGCTTTTTTGCATCAGGTATAAATAGCTGACGCAATAGAGGGATGAGTTGCATCGGTTTTCATTACAACCGATGCAATATGAGGGCTGTGTCCAAGCAACCAACCATGATATTTTGCATCAGTTGTTAGTAACAACCGATGCAAAAAGAACCTTTTTGCATCGGTTTCAGAACTGATGCAAAAGTGTTAAGCCTGTTGCATCGGTTGCATATGCAACGGTTGTTGAACTGATGTAAAATGGGGGTAAACAACCGATGAAAATGGCCTGTTTTGTAGTAGTGTTAATTTCATTTCTTCTCATCTAATCAATTCTATCTATGGATCGTATCCAATTCCATTTAACTAACAGTAATTCCTCAAAGAAATTTCTTCACAATGAAGTTGTTGTTTCTTGAAACAACAATTGTTTCTCAGTGCAACAGAATAGGTATTTATAAACGTTTTATGAATTTCTTTATTTATAAAACTGATTTGATTTTAGTTTACAAAACTTATGTTCAAAACATAAATATGTCATCTAATGACATTCTTCCAAAAACTCTTTCGGGGAGATTTGTACAAGGTCCCTTACGAACAATTATTACGTGTAATCTTTCGACTCGCACAACCTGCCAACTTATGGCCTAGGATATGTTGAGGTTTCTTATAATTCTCATCTTTTAGATGAAATAATGTTAACCTTGTGTGCTACCCTTAAGTACACGACCTTATAGAAAGAAACTAACTCAACTTCACTCACAATTAATCGCACATTGTCCAACGAAGTTCCATTACTCCTTATCAATGCATCATTATGTATCACATAGAGGAATGTCTTTTGAGATTGAATCTTTATTCATTTTTAGGTACGTTTGATTTTTTTTTCAATATACTCACTCACTCACTCGATCAAATCAAATCATTTCTATTGCGTGTTATTTTATTTACTTCTATTTTATACTCTATGAGTTTACCATAGACATACTACATGTGTATCAAATATACATGTCCATGTCGGTGATAACTCATTGGTGAATATGACGAAGTACGTGGAATCGTTTTGGTATTAATAGATTTACGGTTGCATACATCTATATGTATAAATCCAAAGAGTTCATCAACCCTTATGATGCTCCCACTAATTGGGTGTATAACTCTTCAATAGTTTGAGATATAATTAACTAGTTTCATATGATTCATAATCATATAATAAAAATTATTTCTCAAAACTACTAAGTCTATAATTTTCAAAATAGTTGTAAATAATGTTAGATACTTCTATATTTTCAATGTATCACTTTTTTTGTGAAAACAAATACCATATTACAGTTTTACTTCATAACAAATATTCGTAATATTCACAATGAAAGAAAACTATGTCTATTTTTAAGTCGGCACCAAAAAAATAGTCATTATTTCATAAATAATGTTCGGTATGTTTTACGAAGACAATTTTCATAATCTGATGCAAGCAATAAGTCCTATATGGCATGCTCCTACTATTTCCACCATTACTATAATAGCGTACTTAATTCGGAGATCCATCATTCACTTAATATGGACTATTTATTTCATATACTACAACAAGTTTACAGTAGAGAGTTCTTTGATCAAATATCTTGAAAATATAAAAATAAATCTCATAAAAAACAATTTTCTATACAAAAATATATTTCAGAATAGAAATCATATTTCTTATTCCAATGTTAAGTATCTTATATTATCATTACAATTCTTGTGTTCGATGTTTGATCATTCACTTTCTTCATCCCAACTATACCTTAAATCACATCCACTCTTATACATTTGTTAATCTTTTTAAATGGTCAAACCATTCAAAAGAAATAACCCTTACTACAATATCACGATGAACTCTTTACAAAAGTGCATTTTATTATCCTTAACTTTTAAAGACATTATATATATTGCGCTTTTCATAAACTGATCAAACCGACATTTTAGTAATTAAGTTTCTAGATTTATATTGTAGTTTTGGTCTAGTGCATTTAACATGATACGATCCTTTTGTATTCAATCAAATTGAATACTCAATCTCAAACACTAAAGTTTATTTTATTTTTTGGATGAACTAATTTCATCGAAACATTGTACATTACAAATTTCGACTGTTTACCATATAACATCTATATGCAATTGTATATGGACCAAATATCCATAATATTGTATTGATTTTAGAGTTCAAAACTCATAGAATGCAATACACATCGACCAAATTAACGTGTAAATGACCAAACTATGAATGTATTTAGTAGTTGTAAAATTAGGCACTTGCATGGGTGTTGAAACGTTAACATGCAACAAACTTTTATTGGTAAGTATATGTTATATTTCTATTTGTCAATTTTCAATTCAGTTAATTTGTATATATTAATTGATAAATGTTATATCAATCATATTAAATGCACAAATTTATCATCGTAGATAATTATAACATTATTTAGCATATAATCTTACAATATTCGAAAGGTTAAATGTTACCATGTCATTTTTCTCATAAGGCTCCCACTAGTCTTTTATGTTTCTCCAAACCCTAAGATAGATCATAGAAGTCTCTCGACTTCACTACTGGGTATTAGGACTCGTCTGTCTTGGTATTTTGATCTTGAGTGTGACGCCCCACGTCTATACTCACGCTAGCCAAGAACACTACTGGTAATGCTGTCGACTAGCACGAAGAATAAGGCCGTTGAGGAGCGACCATCTGTGTAATTGCTTTGTACGAGTACCGATATGTCAGATAATATAACTTACATTTTGAAATCCGACATATCAAATACAAACTCGAAGCTACCACACAGTGGCTTTGAGGCCTTCAGAAACAAATATAGAAATAAACATAACACAAATCAGTCACAGATGTTCATATCTCAAAGGTGGAAACAGATATGAATATAACACATAGAAGTGTAAATCAGAGTAGTGGTCAAACAAGATCCACAATATCACAAAAGAAAAGATACAAGTGCTAGACAAAAGAATATGTTTACATCAAGGAGTCTCTATCTCAAATGTATAACAACAAAAACTACCAATCTAATGCAGTTAGACAAAAGTTAGAAGATGATCCCAGATAAGGAGTCAAGCAGAAGCACCTGTAACATCTTGGTCTGACCCGAGTATTATTTAAGAAGAAAATAATAAACGGATCAGTCTAGCTATAATTATCATATATAAAATGAGATATGAGTAGAGATATAACAAAAACGTATGATAACAATAATGCCAAACTGTGACAAGTATGCTTTAAACAACAACAAAATCATACAATATCTTAAGAAATCTCAAAGCACCAAAAAGGATGTCATATCCTTTATTTTATTCACCAAACCCCAAATATTGACAAACATATCATTGCTAATCACAAAAAGAGGTGAAACACAAATTCTAGAAATCATCAACTAGAAATCCAGAAATCACAAAGGGGGGGAAGGCCTATCACAAACGGGAGCATGAAAACTCACCAACACGTGTATCACAAACGGAACGCTATTCCATGGTCGCTAACCATAAATTTTAAGCCGAAGCTCCACAAACGGCCCGAAGACCACGGGTCGCTACCCCCGTCAAATTTGAGCCGAAGCTACACAAACGGGGTTTTTAGTCCTCACACAAACAAATAAACATCGCACATCGCTAGTCTAAATCACAAAATGATCAACATCGATCAATAAAAAGTGTGAATTACACTAAGCTAGTAAATAGATGAGTTTAGCTTCATGTCCCATAACCACTAGCTTAAATTAAATATTTACGAACAAATTGTAGATTTCCACTCAAAAATTGTCACAAGATTTCAATCGAACAAGTCCAAGAATTAACCGACGAAGTAAACGCAAGTGTTTCATACCACTTGTTTTACTAAGCCGTTTAATTAGATTTCTCATACGAGTGAGGTAAAGGTTTGTATATACTAGTAGATTGGAAAAACGGTTTAAAAACGAGCTTTGTATTAAAATAGTGTTGAAATCGTTTTAATGAAAGAGTTTGAATATTTACTACTAGTATAAAAACCTTTATATTTAATAGTGACAAATCACAGAAATGATTGTAGAAACAATCAATCACCAAAATCCACATTCGAATACGTGAATCAAATCCAAAGAAATCGATACCGAATCCATCAAGGTGGATATTCACAAAAGTCCCGAAAAAGAAGTCATCAAAGTCGACAAAGGTGATAACAACTAAACGGATCAACAAAAATCGATAAACAATGGTAATTCACCAAAAAGAAGTAGGCAAATATGCAAATCTGGCTGAGACAGCAGATTCAGTCGACTGGCTCACTAAGTTCAGTCGACTGACCCAGTGCCTGGAAAACTCTCGGGTTCTAGGTCAGTCGACTGGACTCAGAGAGCTAGTCGACTGGACTGAGCCTGGAAAACTCTCGGGTTCCAGGTCAGTCGACTGAACTCAGAGAGCCAGTCGACTGGACCCTGTTTTCCAGTATTTCCAGCCTAGCCCCCAAGGGGCAAAATCCCAAACAATTTGCGATCGGTCGAGCGATGGGCGCTAGGGGTTTACGCCAATCGGCAACCCAGCCCAATAGGCTCTTCGATACGCCACCAGAAGCATGATCAAACATCAAAGCTAAGATTTTAAAGATTTAACTTCAAAACGCCAAAAATTGGAATATTCGTAAAACCAATTCAATTCAAAGCAAATGGACAAGAAATAAATGTTAGGAATCACTACCTAACAACTATCAAAGATATAGACATAGATGTGAGTTCAAAACTCACCTTTAAACCCAAAAACAATGAAGGAGAAGCTTAAAAGCAAAGGAAGATCAACTACTCTTCAACTTCAACTCTAGAAACTCCAATCTAAGTCTAAAAGCAATAATTTCCCAAATTAGGTTATAGGAAGTTTCTGAAAATTAAAGAGGGATTGAGATGGAGAAATGAAGAGGATGCTTACCTGAGCTTTTCTTTGATTTCTAACTTGAAGATGATAATTCCTAAGAGAATTAGGACTTAGGGATTTCTAATTTCTTTTCTCTTCCCCCATTTTTCTTTTAACTTGAGTGTTAGGAAATAATAGAGTGAGTGAAGAGGAGTTGGATGAAGGGTTAGGTTATTAGAAGGTTGATGGGCTGAAACCCAAGCCCAAAGCCCTAAGTGAAAAAGTCATAATTTTTACTCAACTCCAAACATATCGATGTTTATACTAAAAAATGTTGTAAATGCCATTTTGGACTCAATGGAGATGGTCTCGAGTCCCAATTCGACTGTTTACAAAAAGTAGCTTTTCGGACTTTAATCCGATTAATGATTCTATATTTAAATATACAATCATAAAATATGCGGGTTGTTACAGACTCCCCTCCTTAAAGAAATTGCGTCCTCACAATCTTTAAGAAATAAATAAGAAGTAACAACAATAAAAGCATATCAACACAGAAAGAAGAAATTTGAAATAAAAAGTTCACCTTAAGGAGCATGAGAGAGCAAGTCCGGATGTGTTCGCTCGATGAATTCTCTGGATTCCCAAAAGCAATCCTTAGGATTTGAGGACCATTGAACTTTCACAAGAGGAACATCTTTATTTCGAAGGCATTTAACCTCCGAAGCAATGATACGAATAGGATGTTGCTCATAAGTCAAATTAGGCAAAACTTCAATTTCTTCAATAGCACCGGGCTCAAGAATAGAATCGGAATCTCGAAGGCATTTCCATAGTTGAGAGACGTGGAATACGTCATGAATAGTAGAAAATTGAGCCGGTAACAAAAGGCGATAAGCCACAGAGCCAATGTGTTTGGTGATGGGAAATGGCCCAATATATCGACGTGCTAATTTTCCCGATCGACTAAAATGTACAACACCCTTCATAGGTGAAACACGAATAAACACAAAGTCTCCCATAGAAAATTCTAATTTCCTTCTTTGATTATCGGCATAGGATTTTTGTCTACTCTGAGCTTCTTTCATTCTATGACGAATAAGGTCAATCTTTTCTGTGGCATCCCGAATAAAATCTGGACCTAAAACCAGCTTCTCACCGGCTTCAAGCCAACACGAAGGAGATCGGCATGGCCTTCCGTAAAGTGCCTCGAAAGGTGCCATACCAATACTAGATTGGAAGCTATTGTTATAGGAAAACTCAACAAGAGAAATATGATCTTCCCAACTTCCACCAAAATCAAGAACACATGCACGAAGAAGATCTTCAAGAGTTTGATTCACACGCTCAGTTTGTCCATCGGACTGAGGATGGTAAGTGGTGCTAAAATTAAGCTTCATTCCCAAAGCTTTTTGAAGACCTTTCCAGAATCCACTAGTAAACAATGGATCACGATCGCTAACAATTGAAGTAGGAACTCCATGCAATTTAACAATTTCCTTGACAAAAAGTTTAACCAAAATAGGTACGGTCCGATTGGACCAAACGGGAATAAAATGGGCGGACTTTGTAAGTCTATCAACTATCACCCATAGGCTATCATGACCCGAACGAGAATGGGGAAGACCGTCAATAAAGTCCATGGAAATTTGATCCCACTTCCATAATGGAATTTCAAAGATTGCAATAACCCACCGGGCCTTTGATGCTCGACCTTTACAAGCAGGCAAGTCATGCAACACTTAACAAAGTTAGCAATATCGGATTTCATTCCATCCCAATAATAAAGTCGCTTCATATCCGCGTACATTTTACTACTACCGGGATGAATGGTAAATTTAGAACGATGAGAATCTTCTAAAATGTCTTTACGAAGATCAATAATATTTGGCACCATAAGTCTACCAAATTTTCGAATACCGCCACGAGCATCAATATCAAAGTCTTTCAAACCTTTAATATCAATTTTATCCCTACAACTTTGGCTAAGAAGAACAAATTCGAGAACATGCTTTTGAGCTTCAAGAATGCGGCTTAAAAGAGAAGGATGAGCCTCAAGGCTACATGAAACCAAAGATGAACATGAATTGGATTCACGATCTCGAATCTCACAAGTGGATAAAGTCGCGAGATCATTCCATTCGGATATCATCATGGAAGCAACCGCTTGTTGCTTACGACTAAGGGCATCGGCAACACGATTTCCCTTTCCGGGAGTATAAAGAATATCAAGATTATAAGATGCAAGGAACTAGAGCCAATGTTGTTGACGCAAATTAAGTTCCTTTTGAGAAAATAAATACTTGAAAGATTTATGATCGGTATAGAGAACAAATTTCTCTCCCAAAAGATAATGACGCCAAATTCTAAGGGCGAAAACAATAGCCGCAAGCTCTAAATCATGAGTGGCATATCTAGTCTCGGCAGGCTTTAATTGCCTAGAAGCATAAGCAATAACACGTTCCCTTTGCATGAGAACGGCACCCAAACCAACACGACTAGCATCGGTGTAAACAATAAAATCTTGGTTCCCTTCAGGAATCACAAGAATAGGAGCCATGTAAAGGAGTTCTTTTAGTTTCTGAAAAGCAGCTTCACATTTGTCTGACCAAATGTATTTAATTCCCTTCTTTGTCAAACTAGTAAGAGGTACGGAAATTTTAGAAAAGTCTTTTATGAACCGACGGTAATAGCCCGCCAATCCGAGAAAGCTACGAATTTCTGTCACACTCTCCGGTCTCTTCCAATTTTGAATCGCTTCAATCTTTGAAGGATCCACGGAAATTCCGGATTCGGAAATAATATGCCCCAAAAATTTCACACGAGATTGCCAAAAGTGGCATTTAGAAAATTTTGCTTTCAATTGGTTGCTCCTAAGAGTTTCCAACACAATCCAACGATGTTTTTCATGCTCTTCCTCGGTTTTAGAATAAACAAGAATATCATCGATAAAGATGAGAACAAATCGATCGAGGAAGTCTTTGAAAACTCGATTCATAAGGTCAACGAAATAGGATGGAGCATTCGTCAAACCAAATGGCATAACAAGCCATTCATAAGATCCATAACGTGTATGGAACGATGTCAAAGGAATGCTATCCTCTACAATACGGAGCTGGTGAAAACCGGTTGCTAAGTCTAACTGTGAAAAGGCTTTAGCACCACTAAGCTGATCGAATAAATCATCAATCCGAGGCAAGGGATATTTATTCTTGATGGTGAGATCGTTAAGCTTGCGGTAGTCAATGCAAAGCCTAAGTGTACCATCAGGTTTCTTCACAAAAATAGCTGAAGCTCCCCATGGAGAGGAACTAGATTGAATAAATTGCTTCGCTTCCAATTCGGATAATTGTTTACACATCTCCTCATTTTCTTTATTGGACATACGATAAGGGGGACGAGTAATAGGCAGAGCTCCAAGGATTAGATTAATTCTGAACTTAATTGCTCGCTTAGGTGGTAATCCTAAAACGGGCTCAAATATGTCGGGAAATTCACGAACAATGTGAATGAGGGAACTGACATCTTCCTCATCATCATTATCGTCATCATGAGGGTTTAGAGAATACAAGGATGCCTTCGAATTGGAATCTAAATCTTTCAGAACAAGAGAAATCTGCTTAACAGATTGAGGATGTCGAAGATATATAGTCCACTTAGGACATAAGATATGGGCTTCATAACGGTTAAGTCAATCCATTCCCAAAATCGTTCCGAAGCCAAGGTAACGCATAACATGCAAATCGGCACGGAAAGAGTAATCACATAAAATAATCTCGACATCTTTACATAATAAACTGAGTGTTGCGGATCCACCAACCGGATTCTCAATCCTTAATGAAGTCATCAAGCTAATAGCATTCAAAGACAAAGCATCAACAAGTTCTTTTGATATAAAAGAGTGAGATGCACTCGAATCAAAAAGAACTCGAATAGGAAGATCACGAAATATAATAATGCCATCAAGAATAGAATGAGAAATACCTTGACCAAGAGAAGTGTTAGTAGGGTCTTGTACAACATTTAGCTTGCCCTCCTTCTTGCTTTGAAGTTTGGGACACAAAGATATAGTATGCCCCGAACTCTTGCAATAGCGGCAAGAAAGAGACTTCAGACACTTGTTTGCATAATGGTCCTTAGAACCACAATTGTAACATTCTCCCCAACGAGAGTTAGGAGTATTTGCTACCGAAGTTGTTTGATTCCCCTTTTTGTTGGGATTAGGCTTGAATTTAAAAGGTCTCTTCTTATTGATGTTTTGTTTGTCTTCAACATCACTTTCTTTATCGGCCTCTTCGAGTCGAAGAGCGATATCAACTAGCTGATCAAAAGAAACTTCTAATTTCAGAAGTAATGGCTTTTTAAGGTTTTTGTTCAACCCATAAACAAATCTCTGATTTTTCTTCAATGGGGTATTAATATACTCGACCCCATATTTAGATAGGGATTCGAAAGATGCGACGTAGTCGGTCACAGAAGATTCACCTTGAACAAGGTCAATAAAGCGTCGGGCTAAAGATACTTTTTCAGCTTCCGGCACAAATTTTAATTCGAACCTTTCCCGGAATTGCTCCCAAGTAAGATCCGCTTCACTAATTTCAGAGATCAAAAGCTCGTACCAGTCTAATGCTCTTTCTTGGAGCATACTAGAAGCCACTTGGACGCGATGAAGATCGATAAGATTCATGTGAGAAAAGATGCGATCACATGTTCGAAGCCAAGCCTGGACTTCTATAACGCTCTCGGAACCTTTAAATGGCTTTCCACCCAAGTTGGTGTAATCACTACACAAGCGTGCAAACCCAGATTTAGGATGAGTGGGCTCTGGAATGGGTCCGATAGCTTGAGCATTTTTCACAAGATCTAGAAGTTCCTGAGCAGACATAAATACTCCATCCTGAGGAGTAGCACTCGATTGACCGGCGCTGGGACGGCCTGGTCTAACCATTTCTCTTCTCTAAGAAAGAAAGAAAAAAGAGAAAAAAGGTTATTCTCAAAATGAATATCAGACAAACTCGATTGGTAAAACAAGGCATCTTAAAAATAAATAGGATAGAACGGTACGAAGACTCGAATTAAATCTTATGGCACGATTCCTAAGAAAAACTTAGGACGATGATCTTTGCTAGATTATTCTACATTATTCCGAAGTTTGGCTCCGATACCAAGCTGTGATGCCCCACCTCTATACTCACACTAGCCAAGAACACTACTGGGTAATGCTGTCGACTAGCACAAAGAATAAGGCTGTTGAGGAGCGACCATCTATGTAATTGTTTTGTGCGAGTACCGATATGTCAGATAATATAACTTACATTTTGAAATCCGACATATCAAATACAAACTCGAAGCTACCACACAGTGGCTATGAGGCCTTCGGAAACAAATATAGAAATAAACATAACACAAATCAGTCACAGATGTTCATATCTCAAAGGTGGAAACAGATATGAATATAACACATAGAAGTGTAAATCAGAGTAGTGGTCAAACAAGATCCAAAATATCAAAAAAGAAAAGATACAAGTGCTAGACAAAAGAATATGTATACATCAAGGAGTCTCTATCTCAAATGTATAACAACAAAAACTACCAATCTAATGCAGTTAGACAAAAGTCAGAAGATGATCCCAGATAAGGAGTCAAGCAGAAGCATCTGTAACATCTCGGTCTGACCCGAGTATTATTTAAGAAGAAAATAATAAACGGATCAATCTAGCTATAATTATCATATATAAATGAGATATGAGTAGAGATATAACAAAAACATATGATAACAATAATGCCAAACTGTGACAAGTATGCTTTAAACAACAACAAAATCATACAATATCTCAAGAAATCTCAAAGCACCAAAAAGAATGTTATATCCTTTATTTTATTCACCAAACCCCAAATATTGACAAGCATATCATTGCTAATCACAAAAAGAGGTGAAACACAAATTCTATAAATCATCAACTAGAAATCCAGAAATCACAAAGGGGGGGAAGGCCTATCACAAACGGGAGCATGAAAACTCACCAACACGTGTATCACAAACGGAACGCTATTCCATGGTCGCTAACCATAAATTTTGAGCCGAAGCTCCATAAACGGCCCGAAGACCACGGGTCGCTACCCCGCCAAATTTGAGCCGAAGCTCCACAAACGGGGTTTTTAGTCCCCACACAAAAGCATGATCAAACATCAAAGCTAAGATTTTTAAAGATTTAACTTCAAAACGCCAAAAATTGGAATATTCGTAAAACCAATTCAATCCAAAGCAAATGGACAAGAAATAGATGTTAGGAATCACTACCTAACAACTATCAAAGATATAGACATAGATGTGAGTTCAAAACTCACCTTTAAACCCAAAAACGATGAAGGAGAAGCTTGAAATCAAAGGAAGATCAACTACTCTTCAACTTCAACTCTAGAAACTCCAATCTAAGTCTAAAAGCAATAATTTCCCATATTAGGTTATAGGAAGTTTCTGAAAATTAAAGAGGGATTGAGATGGAGAAATGAAGAGGATGCTTACCTAAGCTTTTCTTTGATTTCTAGCTTGAAAATGATAATTCCTAAGAGAATTAGGACTTAGGGATTTCTAATTTCTTTTCTCTTCCCCTATTTTTCTTTTAACTTGAGTGTTAGGAAATAATAGAGTGAGTGAAGAGGAGTTGGATGAAGGGTTAGGTTATTAGAAGGTTGATGGGCTGAAACCCAAACCCAAACCCAAGCCCAAAGCCCTAAGTGAAAAAGTCATAATTTTTACTCAACTCCAAACATATCGATGTTTATACTCAAAAAGGTTTTAAATGCCATTTTGGACTCAATGGAGGTGGTCTCGAGTCCCAATTCGATTGTTTACAAAAAGTAGCTTTTCGGACTTTAATTCGATTAACGATTCTATATTTAAATAAAACATTTAAATATACAATCGTAAAATATGCGGGTTGTTACATTGAGTTTGCTCAACAAATCATAGTCTCACAAACAATGGATAACTCCTTATTGGTTGTATCACATACAACTTCTAACCCATGTTTCCTTGTCCTAATCTCATTTTGACCTTGAGTTTGCCCAACAAATTGTAAGAGATTATTCACTCGTACCTATCATATTGCGACAGCTTAGGTATAGTATATGTACCTTAAGTTTTCTCAACAAATACATATAGTTATCTTAACTCATCTATTAAATATATTAATAATACTACACATAACATCCCTAGCTTGAGTTTGCTCAACAACTAAGGAGTATGCAAGTAATTTATTAATATATCTATATATAATAGGGATACCTCTATTTGAAGCTTTTGAAATGTCTAAATTACCGTTTTATAATTCTGAACCATGGAAGGATATTTTTGGTATTTTTATCTATCACGTTCATGTCCACCAACTTCAACCGCAGTATAGACTGTTCCTCCCCAAAACCACCAACAACGCGGTTCTTTTTGCAGAAAATATAAACAAGTGAAAAGGATAGAAAATGAAATCAATCTCCTCCTTCCAAACCTAATCAAATCCTTCAAAGCACAACCAATACCTTTCTTCTAATACCGCTTCGGGTTGATTCTTTAGACCGTAGTGGTAAGACTCAAAACATACAACCTTGAAAGTGTTTGAAATTGAGAAGGAACAAAGAACATAGCAATTTGGTTTGCAAGTTCAGATTTTTAGGAGGAGAAACATAACTTAAACTCGAGAGCTGAAAGGTAACCTGGCTAATTTCTGCTACTGTTTGTCTACAGTTTTATTTGTTGTTCGTTTGAATATTATTAGTTCGGTTTTTTGTGATGTGTTCTAAGATATGCATGATTCTTTACAAATGAATAGGATTGATTAGGATTTATAATTCTACAGGCATGCTCACCAAGGCACGATGGAGCATATTAATCATCTCTGAATTAGGATTATATTTTATCTCCCCTTACTTTAAATTTACAAATTGGATGCACTATGTGGGTATTTAAATTTACAAATCTGAGACTCTAAGCACTGGAGTTTTTTGAAGTCAAATTCTTAATATATGCATATGTCAGTTGTCTTGGCTAAAGCTAGAAATTATTATTTTAAACAATATAGAAAGTCTTTACAATATGCCTTTAACCCAATTTCGTGAATTGTAGTTGTATAACATAAATAATAGTGCACATATCCAAGAATTTATATTTATATACACAACTAACTTGCAAATGAAAAAGATTAGATTGGTGTGTTTATTTACTGCGTTTGTGCATTTGGATTAAGTACGTATTCTCTTTATTTAAGTATATTTCCCAGTGGGCATAAAGTTACAACTGTTGATTCATAGAGTCATTACCAAATGCTTGGGTAAAGTAATAATGTATGGATATTCTTCTACAATGAGGAATGTTTTTCTTTAATTGTTTTATCACACATTTGGATTGAATACGATTTCCCTTTATCTAAGTGTTATGGATGACAATCGATTAAAGTTGCAACTTCTAACTTATTCGGTCATTAATCAAGGCTAGGATAAGATTCCCTCTTAGATTAAATGAGCATTTTGGTAATTTATATTTCACTTCATCCTTTCTTTTATTAAGAAAAAAAGAAAGAAAATTGACGTCTTAGTATTAAACATTTTTAAACGATTCATGTCAATGTCTTCCCACTTCATTTTGGATATTCCGCTTTCTTTTTAATATAACCTACTAAAATCCTATAATTTATGGTTCACAAACACTAGAACATTAGTTAATGAAAAATAAATAGTTTTCTTCGGATTAATTACATGGTGATTAACCCAGTAAAATTTATTCGGTTTTGCCATGTAATAGCGGTGAAAATAGCCGTTGCATGTTTTCAAAATTTGACTCGAGGTAAGTTATTACATTTAGACAATACCTTGAGGAGTGTTCAAAATTTATGGATTTAGATAAAGCATGCTTTTAGTTGAGTAAGATAAAAGTATGCATGGAGATCGCAATATTTATGGAGTTAAATTTTCATTTCTACACATAATTTCTAATAAAGCTCATTCAAAAGGAAAGAACTGATGGGATTTTCATAGCAAAATAGCAAAATACGTCCTTGGTTATATCATGTCTTATATAACAGTAACTTAATGTAATAAATGCTATAAAAGTTCATTGTACAACACTGCAAAGTTTTTATATGTTATATATTTACTCCAAATGTAAAAGAAACATAACCATTTAAACTGCTTTAAAGCTTGGTTGGACAATGCACAAATATTAAGATAGAGAGTGGTAGAACAGTTAGATGAACTTTTAAGTTTCAAGATTAAAAAAATTATAAGAAGTTTCAATCCACGAGGAGCTAATTCTTTTTATTAGTTAGTACAAGTTAAAGCTAAAATCTTTTTTGGCTAAGCTAAAATTTAATTCTACGGTACTTTACTCAAAACATGTTTATCAATTGAAACATTTAAACCATGTGAAATTGGCTAAGCTAAAGCATGTTTGTCAAAAAATCGCTTTAATTATTATATTACTTCATTAAAATCCAGTTCAGAGTACATCAAATAGTAATCCACAATGGCCAGTTTTTATATGTTATATATTTACTCTTAAATACAACAGAAACATTACCATTTAAATTGATGTGACATAAAATTTCTTTCATATTTATTCCAATATTTGATTTCATGTATTATATATGCAAATCCGTTGTCATAACCCACGTTATTAGAATAGGGTTTCTCACCCCTTATACTCTCAACTTATCATCTCTAGACAAAATTGAACTCCTCTTTTCATTGACATCTAATTTCCAGCATCATTTTCTCTATCTTCGGGCATGGAATTTAACCTTTCATTGTTGTGGTCTATGTATTACAATGAGAACTTTTAGCGCTTGAGTTTAATTTAGTTTAAATGAGAATGTAGAAGCCCAATCCAGTACTCCTCAAAATCCACATGATTTAAACATGAAGATGTAATCGTCATGGCTTGCAAGGAGAAAGGGCATGAAAATATTTTTAGCTTAATTTTAGGCTTTGTGAAGATACTTATCTATATTTTCTTATGAAGAATTGAGGTCTTCGTGTTGATTCTTCTGCAGTCAATCCGAGTTTTTTTTTAATTTCAGTTTTTATTTGTGGTTAATTTACAGGCTTTTTAATGTATATTATATGTTTGATTTTGTGTCTCATTGAGTTTATATGAAGAAAATGATGTTCGAATTTAGAGTGAAGCCATACCTCACTTCATAAAAATATCGATCTATATGTTAAACAGCCACATTGAACATGTTTTGGACACCAAAAAGTTTACAAAGATTATAATTATCTTAAACATATTGATTACTCAAATAACCAACATATTAGTTTGATTTAATTATATCCTACAGGTGGGATGAACAATTATCTAGAGAAATATTTATTATCACAAAAATTAATAGCACAACCAAAGTTTCACTATTCTTTTCTGCATTATACCTACAATAGTCTGCATTACACAACTATATATTAGATATAACTTCATGAATTTTCGTTGACATTGCTTCTATGAAACCGTGTTTTGATTTTTACACAATTATGTATTTTACACTATTTCTTCAAACACCTAACATTGAATCTGCTAATCAGCATTAATTTTTGTGATTGTATGTCAATAGACTATCTGCACTTGAATATTTATGCAGCATTGTTCAAGGCAATATTCCATAGCCATTAACGTTGGAGTATGACTGATACTATTGTTTGATTAGTGTCGTGTAAAATTTATTTCAACATACAATATCTACACTTGAATATTTGTGCAACATTATTTAGGGCGATGTTCTGTAGCCATTGACTTTGGAGTATAACCGATACTATTGACTGAATAGTGATTTGTAAAGTTTAGTAATTGTTAGCTTATAAATATACAATTGTCTTATAGCCTAAAATTTAACTAATTATACTATCAAACTGACAGTATTTGCTAATTTGGAAACTCTTTTCTTTGTAGTCACATGTGTTGAGCGTTTGACTAGTGATGTAACATGTTACAAGTTTCATGTATAAGGGGCGAGTTCACCATAAAATATAGTGGTTTCAGTGAACGCATTGAAACATGTCCTTATTATTTAACTTTAAAGTTAAGCATTTGTTTGTATTTTGGTTTCCAAATTTATTCGATAATTTTTTTGATCTTCATGTTAGTCTTCGATATGAAAATTATGGTATGAAGGAAACCTATGTTTCATCATTATGCATGTATTACAGTTTGTGCATTTTAGAAAACATGAAAAAGCGAGAATGAAAGAGATCCATTTACAAGTCCTAGACAAACGCAAGTTTCTCTACTTCAATAACCAAATATCTAGCGACCCACCATCTTTAAAGTGTAGACATCAAAATTTGATATCTTATTTACTTATGCATTGCTCGATATCTCAATACATGTCATAATTTACCAGTAGTGATCTTCCATTTTCCAAGCAGTATATTTCTTCCTAAATGTTAGTAGTCATTTTTAAGATGATCTTTGTGGTTTATAATCTAAACGTATATTGCACATTTTTTATAGGATTGTACATAATGTTTCTAAATTTGCCGTAATGTATGCTCATTCATTCTCTTAAAAGGAAGAGACCAATCTAACTAAAAAAGCTTAGGGTCTGTAAAAACGAACCTTAAGTACTTTAGGTGATCTCACGACATCATTTTCCACTTTATCAACACAACTCGCTTCCTTTTCAAATTCATTGCATTTCTTATCTTCTTTGTAAGTATTCGTAGTTATGAAAGAATAATTCAATAATCACTGAAGAAAGATATCACTAAATCAAGTAACGAACAAAAATGAAATCCACAAAAATAGTTACTTTTCATTTCTCTCTTTGCAGTTTTGTTCTAATCCATAATAATTTTTTCCTAATTCATTCATATTTACTACTACATTCATCCACCCATATAGTTAATAAACACTACATGATATTTATCTAAAGTGAATTTTTTAAAATAAATTAATAAATTAGGTTGGATGAGCTTACAAATAAATGGATGAAGATGAATTTTGTATAAAATATTTCAATTTTAATACAAATTATAATTACAATGTAATCTTAAATTAGTTTCTTATGATCCGAATGAATTGTTTGGTTATTTAATTGAATAAGACGGATTGAGAATCATGGACTTTTGGATGAAGGGTAAAAATGAGAAGGGGAAATATAATATAAATTTGTCTATTTACGGATCATGCGAAGTGCTTATAAGTTAATCTCTAGTTCAAACGGTTTTTGTAGGTACTGCTGATTGTTACACAATACTTCCATATGTTTTATTCATTCGACTAAAGAAGTATGAATTTATCATGATCAAAATAGAAATATGAGGAGTTCTGTTGTATCATATATAACTTTTGTTTTATGTCAATTTACAAATTTGTAATAAGTTAGACAACCTTTGTTCATGCTTTTATTTCAAGCGAATGAGTGTAAATCTATACAATATATTATTTCCATTCAATAGCTACATAGAAATCAAATTGATGCCCAAAAGTATAGCAATGAGTTTTTGTATATATTTGTTCTTAATATTTCATAATAATAAGAAGTTAGCACACATATAAATACTATCTATGCGTATGACCATCATTTCTCAATAAATAAATTTGCTCTCAAATTTTTTTGCACACGTCCAACGGACGTGCCAAACATACTGGTATATGGTAAAGGACAACATTATATTGAAGATTCATAATCTTTAATATATTATATTGAGTGATATCGACTTATGAAATAATGTATTTCTTATGGAAAACCCTCGTGATTCAAGTGTCAAACACATCAGAAAAGGTATACGTACATTTACGTATGTATTTATTCCTCAAGTCCATTTGGGTTTCTTTAATGTTCCACCTTTAATTTATACATTCATATCATATAAGTTTTATTGTTATATAACTTTTATATTTCATATTACTTATATAATAGTCTTATGTATAATACCTTATTAATTAAATCTTATTTAATTAATTAAATCTTTAATTAATTTTAAATTAGTACTCCAATACAACTTTTATATTGGACATATCTACTATAATCTTTATAGTATAACACATATATCATATATATGCGTATTTTTATTTAATTAATAAACTTTTAATTTATTTAATTAATTTTTTTAATTAAATTATGCCAATTTTAAAATTTATCTTACATACGTGTATACTTATGTTATCTTAAACACTTTAAAATTAATTAATTAACTCATTTAATTTATTTATTTTATTAATCTTATTAATAAGTTTTAAATTTCAAAAGTAATATTTAAACAGTTTCAAACACTTTGAAATTTTCATTACCATTTCAAACATTTTGAAAATTTATGTTATACCATAACCTTTTATAATAAACATGTTTTTATTTTCAACTTAAATTTTAAATTTAAATCTAGTCTTAATTTTCAAAACTATTTTGAAAATTAGCCTAAGGCCGAATTCAAATTGGGCATTTTCTATCAGGAGCAACCTTTGGGCTCACTTCACCTTTCAGGCCAGGCAGGTAAGCAGGTAAGCAGGTAGGACATGGTACTTGATTACCCAATTACAATCCTAGAAATCCCCTTTGTAGACACCGTACTAAGTGTGTATGCTTAATTAGTAGCCCTAACATGACTAATTTAGGCCGCATAGGCTATTGGGCTCTGATACCATTGTTGGAACTAGGTCAGCCCGCAGCGAAAGAAATGGGTGAATTTCAAAAAATTTACCATTTTAGATCTTTAACGGGCCTATGAATTCAAAATATACTTAGAACTTTTCTAAGTTTCTTTTAAATAAAATCAATATTTTATTTAATTTCTTAAATAAAGTTTCATTATAATTTAACGTGAATATAAATTAGAGTTTATCACATATACTCTTATATAAATATTTGTGTGTGAAGGTTACATATTAAATTTATTCAGATAAGGAAACTTTTGATTTTCTTTCTCTTAAGTTATTCAATTAATGACGGGCATAAATTTATTTAGAGAATTAAACTTTTCGTTTCCTTCTCTTAACTTATTCAATTAATGAGGGGACACATTATTTATATGGAGAGGGAAACCTTTCATTTCTCACACTTTAATAAGATTGATTGATTATATGAATGTCATTAATTAGCAACATTTATATGGCATGAATGTAGGTATAAACAAATATATACTATAGTGTAAATTATGTAAGTGCAACATATGACGGATGCTATCAATTGGTGACAAGGTGTAGACATATAAACAAAAATAAATGGATAGTTAATCACGTAAAGGAAAAATGGGAAATAAATAAAGGGTAATAAGGATGATTGATTCAATATCCCATTTCGTAAACTTAATTAATGCAGCATATAAATGACAATTAATAGGCATCATAGTATAAGGATATATAAATATATGTATTGGTCACTAACACTCTTGAATAAAGTTATGTAGAGAGATTAATGAAGAAAGTAAATTAAAACAGAAAAATAATGCAATTGAGTGCAAAAAGAACAGCAGAAACGAGAACACCAGATTTATAGTGGTTCGGCGTAATTGCCTACGTCCACTTTGAATATGATCTTTATTACTTTCCCCATCACTTGAATACAGATACAATCTGTAAACAAACCACTTGAATGCAAGTTTGAATCGAAAATAGGAGAGTATAAAAAATGGCAGAGTTTCCCTAGAGTTCTCCCCAAAAGAAGGTCCTTTCAACTATACCCCTGCCTCTGTATTTATAGAAGAAGAAAGGCTGGACTCCCTTCGCAGGCCCAAGAACAAGGTACTTCAGCCCATAGCAGGCGACTTCTGTGTACCGAGCTAGGCATACCAAACGGTGGTCGCCGAACGATGGTGGCCGAACGATGGTGTGACGAACGATGGTGGACGAACGATGGTGTGCCAAACAATGGTGGCCGAATGATGGCATGCCGAACGAAGGTGGCCGAACGGTGGTTACCGAAAAAACCTGGCCGAGCGACCTCTCCTTGGACGCCTAGATTGAGCCATCTCGTTTTCCCATTCTTGACCGAGCGGTATCTTCCGATCCTCCATTGACCGAGCCATACATACCGATCCGCACATTCATGACGAACCATATCGATTGCATCAAACCCTTATATCCCCAGTCTCCTCTTAGCCAGAACCTTGTCCAGTGCTAACTATAACTTCTGCAACTGTCGCTTTGTAGCCGGGCCAAGTAGCTTGGTAATATTTGCTCCCCAAAGTACGTCTTGTTGCATACATGACGTGCTTTGAATCGAAGAAAGTTAGAGTCTCTAGAAAGAAATTCATCATGTCTCCTGAATAGTCATTATCCTTCAATTTTATCCTCCAAAGTGTCGTATCCTTCTTCCGCCGTCATGACGCTTGGTCGATTCCCAATAGTATAAATTCAGGATTGTAGTTCATCAGTGGCCATCTGTGTCCGATTCTACAGAGCTAGTAAGCTTCAGCAATCTGATCCAGTTATTTCTTAATAACCCTAAGTGAAAATTCAATTTCTGTTGATTTCAAGAAGTCGATTTTTTTCGAACATACACGTGCATGTTCGGGCACACGTTCTTGTCATTGGCTCTTAGATGCGTTTTATATGCTCATAAGTCGTCACCAATTCCATTTAGTTTAATTGCAATTCGATTGCAGTTCCTTGTTTATATCTTTTTTGAAATAAGGGTTGTAATCAGCCACTTGATGAGAGGGGACTTCAAGTTCTACAGGAATGACGACCTCGGAGCCGTAAGCAAGGGTGAAGGGAGTACGGCCAGCCATGGACTCATGGGTAGTTCTATAAGCCCATAATGCTGCTGAGAGTTCATCCACCCATTTACCTCTAGCCTTTTCCAAACCTCTCTTTAGAATAGACTTTATGATTTTTTTCATAGATTCAACCAGTTATAATGGATCGTGGAAGGTCATAAGGACAAATGACGTTACGGACGACGAAGTCGATTATTTTCTTCATCTTGGTCGTGGTTAAAAGTTCTGTATCTGCCCATTTGGTGAAGTAATGAACTTCTACGATGATGTATTTCACACCACCTTTCACACCACCTTTAGGATCAGCAAGGAGATGATGATGATGTCAATGCCCCCAGGTGGCAAACGGTTATGGACTAGCCATTTGAGTAATTTCTATCGACGGGGCTCTCGAATTTTTTGCAACATCTTGCACTCATCGCATTGTCTAGCATGATCAACCGTATCTTGATTAATAGTTGGCCAGTAAAACCCATAGCAGAGTATTTTCTTTGTCAGGGTTTTCCCTCTGATGTAATTGCCGCATTCTTCTTCATAGACTTCACTCAAGACTCATTTGATATCATATTAGGTGATACACCGAAGCATGGGAATGGATAAACTCCTTTCTACGCATGACTTCTTCTTGGATGATTTGGCATGAAGCTTTGAGGAGGATCTGTCGTTTTCCATTACTCCATTCAGTAAGAATTCCTCACTATAGATAGTCTTTGATATGAGTCATCGATGACCCCTTTTCTGGCTCTCTCTCCAAGATCTAGCCGATCTCCATCCGTCAATGCTTGGAATATTAAGTACTTCAATTGAAACAAAGTATGTCCATTGCATGTCCCTGAAACTGGCCAACTTGGCCAGTGACTTGACTCTTTTCATTTTGTTCGTTGAGGATGCGTGTAATGATGTAATACGTGAAGTCGGCTAGTAGCTCTTGGACCCGACCGAGATAAGGAGCAAGACAATGCCCCCTGACAAGAATAACTTCCCTAACTTTGCATACTACTAATCAGGAATCACAAAAGATATTTAAAGTTTCCACTCCAAGTTCTCTAGCAAGTTTGAGGCTAGCGGTCGAGGCTTCATACTTAGCTTCGTTGTTTGCTACAAGGAAATCGAGTTTCAGGGCGTAGCAGATCGATCATTCCTCAGGAGTCATTAAAATGATTCCTACGCCATAACACTGATCATTGGATGCTCCATCTGCGTACATTTTCCATCTGTTGGTTGTTTTTCCACTACTCTTTGAGTAGTCGTCTGATGTAGTGAATTTAGATATGAGCTCTGCTAATTTCCATCCTTGGATAGCTCTTCGAGGGAAATAAGTGATATCGAATTGGCTTAGTTTGATATTCTATTTAAGTAGTCTTTCAGACGTCTCAGGTCGTTGTATGATGCTAGCTTTTGTAGCTTCAGGTCGATATTCAATGCATGGCTCGCGATTGTCGGTGAAATCACACACGCATGTCAGAATGGGTCCAAGGGAACATATCATCATTTATTTAGAGAAATCTATCTTATTCTTTTATCATCATTGCACTGAGCTGTGATCCGATCTTTTGCACCCGTTAAGTGTCACCATGGCTGATTGTAATGTCGACTGTCAGCTCAGCGGGTGCAATCTCGGATTCTTTGAGTTCAGATGTATCTATTTTTTTGTAACATTCAATGTGAAATCTAGTTGGGATGGTCAATGTTGATGGATACTCTGGCCGAATCCTAGAGTCTTGTCATGAGTTATTAAGTCTGATAGTGAAGGGCTCGGAATGCTTTGATCGATTGTCTGCAAATGGCCAAAGATCAGGCTTAGAAGCACGTTGAAGAAAATGTCGAGTAGGGGTTAGCCTCGAGTTGCGTGAAGTTGCACAGCTGGATCTTACTTTGAGTTTGAATTTGCTTGAATATTCGAGTAATGCACTTTCCATTCAATGCATTCATGATCCTTTACCCATCCTTCGGGTTGGAGTGATAGTCAGTTTCCCACGAGCTTAGGCATCGATTTAATGATTCTATCGCTAGGCAATCTTTCGGTCGTAGCCTTGAGTAGTTGTAAACACTATATATAAGTTTCAATATTGAGCTATCGCAACCTGTCTTTGGATGATCACGCTTCTGCTTCCAGTCTCGGGTTGATAAATGTACTACGTGGACGGTTGAGTCTCGTCCTAGCTATGTTTATACCCCCACCTAAACTACAAAGACATAGAGTTGATCGGTGAATAGTCGGTTCACATTCATCCTGCTTCTCGCTCGTGCCCCTAAGTCTAGGGCACATATCGATAAGTAGGAAGGCCAGCCATGCCCGCTTTAGGTTTACTCTTTTTCCATTGAATCGTGGGATCAGGTCAATTGATGGGAGGCTGAGTCTCGCCTATCCTAGATTGTATTTTCGTTTTTCATTCCAAGGGGAATACTTCGATGCTTCGTTAGTTTCTGGGCAAGTTGTGCACTGAACGGTTAGCCACGTCCACTTTGGTTCATGTTCTGTAATCAGATCACAGGGTAAAGTTGGCTCAAGTGCAGTCGGGTCATGCTCATCAAGTTTCATACATCTCTTGACGGATCGAAGGAGGGTGTTGGAGAATTAATGACCAAGTCTTTGTGGTTTACTCTCCTTTCCACACTCTGGTGGTCATAGTTTTTCAAGGGAAATTCGGGTCACATTCGTATGTGCTTGGTGTAGATCGATATTGACTCTCGATCCGAGGTATGATATAGTCAGTCGCCCGTAGCTTTGGATGCCGTTTCGATTAATTCTATGTTGAGGTCTCCTTGTAGTCGTTGCCTTAAGTTGTAAAGAACGCCAGGCTAGAGCTATAATGAGCTGTCGTATTCAGCTTTTAGTGATTTGTACTCCTGCTCCCAGCATTGGTTTGGCTAGGCCACAAGTCGGATGGTCGAATTCCATCCTTAGCGAGTTAATATTCCTCCTGTCGATTTCCGGCCGAAGTTTGCGGAATAGAGAACAGTCGGAATCCGCTCATCTATTTATCGGTGTTTATACGCCACTCTGCATTCTGGTGACTTAGAGTTATTCTTTCCCCGGTCGACTCGCACCCAATTTGTGTTCATACTTTGGCCCATGCTCTAGGAACTTAGAGATTTGTCGAATGGTTTATGCTCTAGTACATAGTTGGGACGTAGAGATTTTTGTCAAGTCATTAATACTCTAGTCCACGCTCTAGGGACTCAGAGTACTCTATGTTAGTCCTTGAGATGATGGTTTTGATGACAACAACCTTAGAATAGATTATAAAATATAAATACTAACATTACAAGTTTAAATATATGTGTATTTGCAGGATCTAACCATGTAGGTATCAAGAATGAAGACTGTACAGTATAGAGATTCAAGATACAAAGATAGAAGACTCATGAGTATCAAGATTATCAAGAGTTCAAGGTTAAGTCTGTTTTATTAGGAATATTTGTTAAAACTCGTAGAAAAGCACTGGCATCTTAATATCCAATTTATTCGTGGAATGGAATCCACTTCGAGCCCGTTAAAGGGATGGAACCCTAAGTAGGATGGTGTTAGCACCAAAATTGGTCACTAACCTCGTTCAGAAAGATTGTGTAGAGATATAAGTGATGAAAGCAAATTAAACAGAGAAGACAATCCTAATTCAAGTGCAGAAAGTAAGAACACCAAATTTATAGTGGTTCGGCGTAATTGCCTACGTCCACTTTGCTCAACTTTATTGATTTCCTTTATGATTGATTGATTATACAAAAATCTAGTGGGACATTGTTTTGTATCCACTAATTTTAATTCAAATGATTTTACAAAATTATCTTGTTTTCAAAATGATTTCAAAACTTTCCTTTTAAAAGATTCAAAACTCTCTATCCCGATTTTAAATAATTTTAGCCTCAAAACATCTTTAATTTCAAAGTCAAAATACTCCTGTTTTTAAATGTCTTTTCAAATAATATATTTAACTTTTAATATTAATACTTAGATTTAAATATAAAATTATAGTTAAATTATGTATTTATTGTTCTTTATATTTACTTATGAATTTCAACTATATTCAAGTATATTTATAAAGTTTTAAATAGTTTTTATATAAGATAAATATTGTTTTTATAGAAATTCAAATTATCATTTTTGGCTGAGGGATGTCGACATGCCCCTAGGTAGTATGTCGACATAGTGATAGTTGAAGTTCAAATTCAAATTTCAAAAGAAGTGTCTATTCGCCATAACTCTTCATGAATGGTCATGGCTGTTGGTTTTCTATAAATAGGGGTCAGTTTCAATGAATTTTCAATCATATTTTTCTGATTTTCACTCCTCTTCATCTTCCACATTTCTTATTACAAAATCATACCATTACTCTGCCGAAATCAACATCGAATCATACTCGATTACTTCTAGTTTGATTCTACATCACTATCTCTACAAGGTTCTCAGTGCTATTCAGAGTTATAGACTTCTTTGTAATATATTAGTGAGAATAGGTGTGATTGTAGCCTTTGAAATCAATCAAGCGAGAAAAGGTGTGATTGTAGCCTTGGAAATCAATTGGGTGAACTTGTTACCCCGGAAATCAAGTATCTCTACCCAAAGGATTGTGATTCTGGAGGGTGTACCTCGTAGCCTTGAAATCGAGGGTTGTAATTGTTGAATTGCTTTTGAAAGGAAATCCGTACTTAGTTGTACGGGACTGGATGTAGGGTAACTCCGAACCAGTATAAAATCCGGTGTGTTCTTTACTTTACTGCTTTTACTTTATATTTGCATCTGCGTTTGATTCTGTGTTCATATCTATGTCTAATTAGTGTATACATTGTTAATAAAGTTAGATAAACTCAAAAAGATTAACAAATTTCTTAAAACACTATTCACCCCCCCTCTAGTGTGAATTCTAGCCTTAAGATCCTTAATCCGCATTTCTCACACTCTAGTCCGCTTCAGGGACATAGAGATTTTTCTCAAGTCGTTTATACTCTAGTCCGCGCTCTGGGGACTCAGAGTACTCTAGTCCGCTTCAGGGACTTAGAGATTTTTCTGAAGTCGTTTATACTCTAGTCCGCGCTCTGGGGACTCAGAGTACTCTAGTCCGCTTCAGGGACTTACAGATTTTTCTAAAGTCGTTTATACTCTAGTCTACGCTCTGGTGACTCAGAGTACTCTAGTCCGCTTCAGGGACTTAGTGATTTTTCTGAAGTCCTTTATACTCTAGTCCGCGCTCTGGGGACTCAGAGTACTCTAGTCCGCTTCAGGGACATAGAGATTTTTCTGAAGTCGTTTATACTTTAGTCCGCGCTCTAGGGACTCAGAGTACTCTAGTGCGCTTCAGGGACTTAGAGATTTTTCTAAAGTCGTTTATACTCTAGTTCGCGCTCTGGGGACTCAGAGTACTCTAGTCCACTTCAGGGACTTAGAGATTTTTTTGAAGTCGTTTATACTCTAGTCCACGCTCTGGGGACTCAGAGTACTCTAGTCCGCTTCAGGGACTTAGAGATTTTTCTGAAGTCGTTTATACTCTAGTCTGCGCTCTAGTGACTCAGAGTACTCTAGTCCGCTTCAGGGACTTAGTGATTTTTCTGAAGTCATTTATACTCTAGTCCGCGCTCTGGGGACTCAGAGTACTCTATTCCGCTTCAGGGGCTTAGAGATTTTTCTGAAGTCGTTTATACTCTAGTTCGCACTCTGGGGACTCAGAGTACTCTAGTCCGCTTCAGGGACTTAGAGATTTTTCTGAAGTCGTTTATACTCTAGTCCGCGCTCTGGGGACTCAGAGTACTCTAGTCCGCTTCAGGGACATAGAGATTTTTCTGAAGTCGTTTATACTCTAGTCCGCGCTCTAGGGACTCAGAGTACTCTAGTGCGCTTCAGGGACTTAGAGATTTTTCTGAAGTCGTTTATACTCTAGTCCGCGCTCTGGGGACTCAGAGTACTCTAGTCCGCTTCAGGGACATAGAGATTTTTCTGAAGTCGTTTATACTCTAGTCCGCGCTCTAGGGACTCAGAGTACTCTAGTGCGCTTCAGGGACTTAGAGATTTTTCTGAAGTCGTTTATACTCTAGTCCGCGCTCTGGGGACTCAGAGTACTCTAGTCCGCTTCAGGGACTTAGATATTTTTCTGAAGTTGTTTATACTCTAGTCCGCGCTCTGGGGACTCAGAGTACTCTAGTCCGCTTCAGGGACTTAGAGATTTTTTTGAAGTCGTTTATACTCTAGTCTGCGCTCTGGTGACTCAGAGTACTCTAGTCCGCTTCAGGGACTTAGTGATTTTTCTGAAGTCATTTATACTCTAGTCCGCGCTCTGGGGACTTAGAGTACTCTATTCCACTTCAGGGACTTAGATATTTTTCTGAAGTCGTTTACACTCTAGTCCGCGCTCTGGGGACTTAGAGTACTCTAGTCTGCTTTAGGGACTTAGAGATTTTTCTCAAGTCGTTTATACTCTAGTCCGCGCTCTGTAGACTTAGAGTATTCTAGTCCGCTCTAGGGACTTAGAGTTTTTTCTGAAGTCGTTTATACTCTAGTCTGCGCTCTGGGGACTCAGAGTACTCTAGTCCGCTTCAGGGACTTAGAGATTTTTCTCAAGTCGTTTATACTCTAGTCCGTGCTCTGGGGACTCAGAGTAATCTAGTCTGCTTCAGGGACTTAGAGATTTTTCTGAAGTCGTTTATACTCTAGTCCACGCTCTGGGGACTCATAGTATTCTAGTCCGCTTCAGGGACTTAGAGATTTTTCTAAAGTCGTTTATACTCTAGTCCGCGCTTTGGGGACTCGGAGTACTCTAGTCTGCTTTAGGGACTTAGAGATTTTTCTCAAGTTGTTTATACTCTAGTCCGCTTCAGGGACTTAGAGATTTTTCTCAAGTCGTTTATACTCTAGTTCGCGCTCTAGGGACTCAGAGTACTCTAGTCCTCTTCAGGGACTTAGAGATTTTTCTCAAGTCGTTTATACTCTAGTCCACACTCTTGAGACTCAGAGTACTCTAGTCCGCTTCAGAGACTTAGAGATTTTTGTTGAGAGCATTCGTATTACCACCCATTTGATTTGTATTTCATTTACCGTATCGAGGCTAATGTTGTCGAATGAACGATCGAACCACGTTTGCTCATGGAATGGGACTCTGCCCCCAGCATCAAGGATGAAACTTGAAAAATAGACGGTCGATTCTCGTCCGCTTGGTGATTATAGCTCTTCCAATCAAGTCAAGGAAGGAGGTATATGATAGATGGTTGGATCACATCCATGCTGGGATTGGATAATCAAGTCTCGCATAATTTGCTTCGTATCTCTTTCTAGAAAACGAGGATAATGGATCACTGAGTAGACAAACTAAGTTGCATATGTTCCAACGTGCAGTCTGTCCATGTATTGGGAGCGATGGTTGATGAGTAGGCAGTCCATCACAACTACTTCAAGTCGGGCTTTCGAACAACCTCTTGTGTTCTGGGTAGGAGTTGATGTGTAGATGATCAAATCACATCCGCTCTTGTTAGATCCCGACATCACTGAGCTTCAGGAGAGACATATGTATTTTATTGAACTTTACTTTATGAAACGAGGAATGGATGATCGGGCCACATTCATTCTAAGCCTTGCTTAGGCCACCAAATCAAATATGGAGGTTGACGAATGGACGGTCAATTATGAACGTTTGTATAAGGCTCTAACCGTGATGAGCTTTTCCATCTCTAGTCCATGGCCACAAATCAAAGGCATATGGTTGATGATGAGCGGTCAAATCATGCTCGTCTTGATGAAACTCCACAGGTCCGATCACGGTCTACATGGATTGGTTGGCGGCCAACTCTGAGTACTTGATCACCTGCATTGTTTTGAAAGTAATTTAGTTCAAGTTGGTTATGGTTCATAGAACAATTGAAATTGAAATAGAAATTATTTAAAGAAGAATGGAATAAATCTCATTGATCAGTGAAGCAGCATCGTGTGCTCGCTATTCAACTTTGGCCCTAGCTCTCTTCAAAGGGATGTCGGCCGTCAGCAGTCCAAGTGACGATCCTAGTTCTTTATTGATAGGCATCGGATGTTCGATGCCCGCCATTCCGTAGGACTTGCACATACTGTTAAAGCTTTCCTTTCCAGATCAGCTTTTCGATCACACCTCGGAGGTGTCTGTAATCGCCAGTGTGAGAATCAGTGTGCATCTCGGAATATACAACATTCCCCTGATTTTCTCTGGCCTTTGGTGGACTATCTCGAGGTTGGTTTTCAGTACCACTTTGAGTTGCGAGTCTCCAAGTAGAGGCTATCGATTGAATCTTTCAAAGAGCATATGGGTTGAACTTTGAGATCTTGTTTTGTCTACTGGAATCAGAATCCTTAGCCAACGGGCCTGCATTGTTATTTTTCCTAGCCTGCTCCACTCCTCCTCACTTTGGTTCTGATTCATTTTTAATAGAAACGATCCATGGTCGTAGGAGGCTCTCCAGCTAACTAGCTGCCAAAATATATCTGGAGGTCGACTCCCTTCAGTCACCTGCATTATTTTAAAAGTAGTTTATTTCAAGTTGGTTTGATTGGAGTCACTAAATTCTAAGTGTTGGGTCAGTGAAGAATGGTGCTTGGAGACATCTTGGCATTTGGTTGGAGGAAAAATTGGTTTTACTCGAGTCTGGTTTTGGTCAAAAGTTTCCTGCATTTGCCTAGAGTCATATCATTTACGTTCTCCAACCTTTGGGAGTATCGTTTGAGTAGCGGTTGCTTGTCTGTTCCCTTGTTGCCATTCAGAGGCTGCTGCTTGATCCTCTATGCCCTGGTCGGTTATAGGATGTAAGGGAAGTGGATATAATCTTCCTTCACTAAGTTGAGTTTTGAATTCACTATGCGGAGGCACTGCGCTGCGGCTGGTCGTTTTAGAGCCTTTTTCTTAAATTTGGGTCGTACCCGAAAAAGTTTTTTTTTGAAAATAGGGGTCGTACCCGATCCATATTTTTTTGTACATGGATCGGTTAGATGGTTTTTTAAGAGAGGGATCGATATAAAGTAGATGGATCGGTATACACTGGGTCGGCATGCTTGTAGAGAGATTAATGAAGAAAGTAAATTAAAACAGAAAAATAACGCAATTGAGTGCAAAAAGAACAGTAGAAACAAGAACACCGGATTTATAGTGGTTCGGCGTAATTGCCTACATCCACTTTGAATATGATCTTTATTACTTTCCCTATCACTTGAATACAGATACAATCCGTAAACAAACCACTTGAACACAAGTTTGAATCGAAATTAGGAGAGTATAAAAAATGGCAGAGTTTCTTTGGAGTTCTCCCCAAAAGAAGGTCCTATCAAATGTACTCCTGCCTCTGTATTTATAGAAGAAGATGGGCGGGACTCCCTTCGTAGGCCCGGGAACAAGGTACTTCGGCCTATAGCAGGCGACTTCTGTGTACCGAGCTAGACATACCAAACGGTGGTGGCCGAACGATGGTATGCCGAACGACGGTGGCCGAACGATGGTGGCCGAACGATGGCATGCCGAACGAAGGTGGCCGAACGGTGGTTGTCGAACAAACCTGGCCGAGCGACCTCTCCTTGGACGCCTAGACTGAGCCATCTCGTTTTCCCATTCTTGACCTAGCGGTATCTGCCGATCCTCCTTTGACCGAGCCATACATACCGATCCGCACATTCATGTCGAACCATATTGATTGCATCAAACCCCTATATCCCCAGTCTCCTCTTGGCAAGAACCTTGTCCAGTGCTAACTATAACTTCTGCAACTGTCGCTTTGTAGCCGGGTAACAATGTATATATTATTGCCTCATTTAAATTGTTTCCTCCTTTTGGAAAGAAATCTAATCATACTTTAATAATATGAAATACATGTAATAAATTTTATTTATACAAACATACATATAAAATTAATTGTGTGTATATAAGATTAAATCAAGTCTTTGTAATTAATACAAATTAGAGATTTATAGCAATCAATTTAAAAGTAGATTTATTGTCAAAACATTAATTGTGTGTGTATAAAATTCAATCAAGTCACCTTAATTAATACAAATTAGTGTTTTATAGCAATCAATTTAAAATTTAGATTTATTGTCGAAACATCTTTCTTTTTTTAATTTCTAATATAATACAAACACAAAATACATACATGAAAATTTTCAAATCTAAAATTACACTTTGTTTTGAATGATTTAAAACATGAATCTTTAATAAAACTTTGTATTTATACATATATGATTTTAATTTTAATTTAACAAAAAAGAACCCAAATGACAAATTGAACATCCAAAATTTTAAATCTAAAATTTAGACTTCAAATTGAATGTTTAGAACATAGTTCCAAAAATTGAACATTGTATTTAAACATATACAAATTTTAGTTTTAATTTATTAAAATAAAAACCCCAATCAATTCGTTCAATTAACAATTCAAACTACATAAACAATTTTCAAATTAAATGAGGCAATGATATGTACCTACAATTATGATAGTCAAATTTCTCTTTAATCAAACATAACATCAAATATCATTATCTATAAGAAAAATACATACCTTACAACCCAAAGCCTTGAAACACACCTTGCAAATGAATTACCCTTAGGATGTTGCCTAGAATTCACACCTTGAATGATGATATCTCCTCAGATCTTCAAGATCCTCATCTTATCCTTGCAAGAGATGGATGAATCACTTTTGTTTTATTTTATTTGATGATTTTATTTGGAGTTGAAATATTTTGGAAATTTGATTTTTTTGTTTTCTGCCATGAAAAGTTAGGACGAGAGAAAGAAAAAATTGGATGAGAAAGAATGAATTGTACGTACAGAATGAATTAGAGAATATGTTTTATTTGAAAGAACAAAACTTTTCCCATTCTTTAATTCAAACTTCCCTAATTAATTCCCCTGATTATTTCCCTCTCTCTAATCCTTTCTTTACACGTATGTCATCAAATGACATAAAATTTCCATAAATCATTTCATGCAGTTATCTTTAAACTACATCGATATCATATATCAATGTGCATAATATAACTTTTATAAATGCGTTAAAATAATTACAAAAAACTTCCAAACATCAAATAATTAATAATTAATATTTCTTAAATATCAATTAATTTAATCAATTTACAACATTTTATAAATTAATTAAATCATGTGGTTTTTCAGAGAATTCATCGTTACGGTTGTGCGACTCAAAGGTGTAAATTCAGTCAACAATTAATATCGAACTATTCGAATATTAGCGTTCAAACGTCACTTAGCGGGTGGTGTGACATTTTGACCGAATTTATCGCTTACACATCTTTTGGTAAAATCCAACTTTACTTATTATAAGTGGTACCTAATATGACAATTATTTACACCAATTCTCTTTGTCAAAACTATATCATTTTGGATTTATTGAATTTGGTAATGGTCAAAATTCCAATATCATCCACATTCAACTTTATAGTCAAAACAGAAAGTCTTTGATCCAATAATAACAATTATGATTAACCAAAATGCACCGGCCAGAGAATTTGACTTTGAGTTGACCTTAAGTGATTATGATACTAACCTCATATAACTGAGGAGACAAATCCTCTCTTGAATAGTGTTTCACTTCTAATGCTTCCATTCGACCCAACTATAGTCGTTCGATGGACATCGCGCCACGATTTAACTATAATCAAAGAGGAGCTTCCATATTAAAGATCAACAGTGTTCTCAAGTTGAGAGAACTGTGTAAATTAGTCATATCGACATTCTCTGCTTGACCTTAGTTATATTAACCAATATAAAACTATCGAGTGAGTCATTCCATAATTATCCAACAACTATCAGTATGTAATCCCTTGGTGCCCCTAGCAGTCATGAGTAATACATTGCCTAACAATTGGAGATAGTTACATACTCTCGTCTCAACGGATTCATCGATATCAAATCTCGATGCACCTAGGCCTATCAATGGATGCTTTCGGATATGGATAGTGCCATATCTGCACCCACATCCGAAATCATTTTCGGATAATGGATATCTGCATCCACGGATACGTACGGATATCGAATAATTATCCTATCCGCTAACGACCAATAAATCAAGAATTGTAAAAGAAAATTTCTATTTATTTTTCAATCCCATTGATTATATAAGTGTTAAAAAATAACAAATATGATGATACTAAATAGTCTCGAGCATTTAATAAGCATTAAGAGCATATAATATAAACTACTAACTTAATAAAATAATAAATGAATATCTTTCACTGCACCAAAATTACACATAATTTGAACTATAATTTTGAAAAAAACCGGATGAATAATTTTTGGATGCGAATGTCTTCGTATCCACATCCACATCCGTTTTCCCAGATATTAGATATTTATCCGCTTTTTGGATGTGGATGCGGACGGTTTTGGATTTTTTGGGTATCCATTGACAGCCCGATGCACCTTGACTAAGAACATTTAAAATGATATATTTGTTTCATTATGATAAATTACTCATGGTTACAATACTTTGTAATTACTATCACAAAACATACAATTTATGGATTTTCTAATAAATATACTTTAATTAAACTGATTAATTAATATAACCACATTATATCAAGTATATAATAGAAATAAAATACCTTTATTTTGAACTAGATTGGTCAATGAGTTAGATATATGTAACAAATTGCATAATTGCCCCTACGGCATGCCCCTAACTATATTAGAAAATTTGAGTTTAGACGTATGTGCTTCATCGGGTGTAATGGAAGTGGAAGATGAGGTGAATAAGGTTTTCATTTTAAGAGTATGTGGATGCTTTTGAGCCAGTTACATGACTACCACCAAAAAAAGCTATTGAGTTTTGAATAGATCTTGTACTTGGAGCTGAACCCGTGAGTAAACCGCCTAGTAAAATGGAACCTACTAAGATGAAAGAGTAAAAAGTGCAACTGATTGACTTAGAAGGAAAGAATTCTATTAGGCCAAACAGCTTACTTTGGGGCGCGTCCATGGTGTTCATGAAGAAACCGAATGGATCGTTAAGGATGTGTATTGATTATCGTAAGTTGAATGAGAAGATAATAAAGAATCGGTATCCTTTGCCAAAAATAGATTATTAGTTTGATTAGTTAAGTAGAGCCAAGGTATTTTCCCAATTGGATTTAGCAACAAGGTTCCATTAATTGAGAGTGGCGAAGGACATCATTCCATTAATGACATTTCAAACAAGATATGGTTCGTATGAATGGTTAATAATGCCCTTTGGACTAACCAATGCGCCAAATTACTTTATATATTTAATGAACCGAATCTTCCTAGAGCATTTGGAAAGATACATATTTGTGTTTATAGATGATATTCAAATATATTTTAAGAATAAACAAGATCATAATATTCATCTTAGATAGTGCTAGAAACATCAAGGCAGCATTAACTAAAAGCGAAGTTTTCAAAATGTTATTTTTGGAAGAAAGAAGTAAAGTTCCTTGGTCATGTAGTTTCAGAGAAAGGGTTATCAGTAGATCCAGCTAAGGTTGAAGTTGTTAATAATTGGAAAAGACCTAAGACTGTGACCGAGATAAGAAGTTTTATGGGGTTAGCTGGTTATTATTGGAGACTCATCAAGGATTTCTCTCTTATAACGACACCTATGACTAAACTAACAAGAAGGACGTAAAGTATGTTTGGACCAATAAATGTGAAGAAGCATTCTTAAAGCTAAAACATTTATCGACCAATGCACCTGTGTTAGTTGTTCCAGATGAAAATCAAGAAATAGTGATTTACACTGATGCATGTGGAACAGGGTTAAGAGCTGTGTTAATGCAAAAAGGTAAAATGATTACCTTCACTTCTCAATAGCTTCAACCACATGAAGTTAGATATCTGACTCATGTCTTAGAGTTGGCAGAGGTGATCTTTGCTTTGGAAGTATGGAGACACTATCTTTTGGAAGAACAATTCGAGTTATTTACGGATCACAAGTCTTTGAAGTATTGATTCTTTAGGAACGAGTTGAATATGAGAAATCAAAGATGGCTAGAGTTTTTGGTAGCTTATAATTTTGATATTGAGTATACGCCCAGGAAAGAAAATAAAGTTGTAGATGTACTTAGCAGGAAACATCAGAGTGTGGTGTTAGCTATGTTAGCAAAATGGAAAGATTTAGAGGCATTGACCACTTCGGGGTGTGTAGTTAAGGTCGAGGGCTAGTTTTAGTCGGAATACTGTGATGTTGTCATGCTTGGTAGTTCGATCAGTAATGATCGAAAGGATTGCTTCTAAGTAGAGAGATGATCCATTATAACTGGACGGATGTGAAGACTTGAAGAGGGAACTAAGATTGATGATTTAAAATATCTATTTCTTGACTAGAACATATAGTTAAGGAAGAAGGGACGATTATGTGTTCTAGATGTTTGCAACCTATGGAAAGAAGTTCTTAGGGAGTGTCATCGATCAAAGTTTACTATTCATCCTGGAGGAACTAAAATGTACTGGGATATAAAGAAGAGTTTCTTCTGGGAAGGAATGAAAAGAGATGTAGGATTATAGGTGAAACAATGTTTGAATTGCCAACAAGTAAAAGCCAAACATCAGAAACCATATGGATTGCTTCAACCTTTAGAAGTGCCACTTTGGAAATAGGATTCTATAACAATGGTTTTTATTGATGGGTTGCCAAGGTTCGAATAGGGGAAATGAAAGTATTTGGATTGTGGTAGATTGACTGACCAAGAATGAACACTTTACCTCCTTCAAGTCAACAAGGATGGTACCTAGTTTGGCAAAGTTGTTTATGAAGAATATTGTAAGAATGCATGAGATTCCTAGTAGTATAGTCAATGACAGAGATACTTTGTTCACTAGTGAGTTCTAGAAGAATTTGCAAGAAGTATTAGGTACCATGCTGAAGATGAGTACCGCTTACCATCCACAAACGGATGGCCAAACGGAAAGAGTTAACAAAGTTCTTGAAGATTTGTTAAAGGCTTGTGTACTATATTTTGGAGGGTCATGGGAGGACAATTTTCACTTAGTCAAGTTTTCTTATAATAATAGTTATCAAACTAGTAGAGGAATGGCGCCTTTCGAAGCTTTTTACGGAAGGCCGTGCAAATCGCCAGCATGTTGGCTAGAAATTGAAGACAAATTGATTCTAGGCCCAAATATGGTGAGAGAAGCTACATAAAAGATTGAGTTTATCAGAGCAAGGATGTAAGAAGCTCGGTCTAGGAAGAAAAGTTACGCAAATAAGAGGCGTAAGGATTTAGAGTTCTTAGTTGGAGACCATATTTATGTTAAAGTACCACTGATGAAGGGCGTAGTATGGTTTGGAAAGTCAAGGAAATTGGCACCGAGATATGTTGGTCTATTTTCTATCATCGAAAGGATAGGGAAACTCGCTTATCAGATAGAGTTAACGAATAGTTTGGCAGGAATCCAAAATGTTTTTCATGCTTCTCATCCTAGAAAGTTTTGCATGATCCAAAAACTACTATTACACCGACTGAATTGGAAGATTTAGTAGTAGAACTGGATATGACTTTTGTTAGAAAACCAGTACGTGTTGTTGCAAGAGATGAGAAGAAATTAGGGAATAAGACAGTCAAGTTAGTGAAAGTCCAATGGAATGGCAATGAGAAAGACTGTACTTGGGAGATAGAAGACCATATTAGAGAGACTTATCCAGAGTTGTTTTGATGGTATGTTCTATATATGTCATATAGACTTTCTATTAGCAGGATATGCTAATAATTTTGTTATGTGTTTGTCACACATGTTTGCACGATTGATATGCTTGTTGTTTTTCTTATCATAATTTCGAGGATGAAAATCATTAAGCGGGGAGCATGTAACATCCCTAATTTTTGTTTAATATTATTCAAAGAATTTAATTAAATAAATTAAGTAGGATAATGTGAGGTGATAAGGAGAATGAGAATTGTTAACTAATTTGGGTCAGGCCTTAATTAATCAATTAATAAGATTGTTATAAACATAGAATAGAAAGAGATTAATAAGAGGGGCATAATGGGAATAGTTTCTTATTTCATTTCCTAAACCCTTCCTCCCACATTCATTCTCATTTCATTTTCTAAATCAAAATAAATCTGAAAAGAGAGGCCGACCCTTACTTAAGGAAAAAGTAGAAGAGAGCTAAGGAATTCAAAAGGAAAAGCTTGGGGGTATTAATCTACATTAAATCTCAGTCTCTTTTATCCAATCTAAGGTAAATAATAGTTGACATCTCATTTGTTATGTTTTATTTTTTGATTTATGATTGATTTCCAGATTTATTATGATAATATGTCATGTTTAGATTGATAATATCATTACTAGATTGGATGATGATTTGTTGGAATTTTAGGAAATTTTTTAATGGGTTTTAAAGGCAAAACCTACGTTTTTGATCTCCTATTGATTTGAAATTTGGATATATTGTGTAAAACATTATTTTGGAGATTGGTTTTCAATTTCATACTTTTCCAAGTTCATATGAATATTTGATGAATTTCCTAAGAGAAAAAATGTGTATATTTTTGGGTTTTTAATTATTAAAATTAATTAAATGAATATTTTGCTCCAAAAATTTTTGTATATGGAAGAAAATGAAAATTCGGATTTTTTTTTAATTTTTGGGTATTTTTCCCTAATTGTTATGATTTTCTATGAATTTATTATTCTAGAAAAGTTAATCAATATAAGTTAATAATATTAATTACAAGGGTTTCGTTAAGGTGATTGAGAAGGTAGAACGTGTCCTACCAGTTATTTCTAGAAAAAAAATGAAAAGTATTTTGTTATCTAATAACAATTTGACATGAGGCATGAGTTGGTGAAAAGTTTTAACTTTAAAAGGAAATAAATCAGTTTATTACTTATTTATAGAAGTGCCATCGACGCTATAACATAGAGACTCGATACCTTTAAATTGTAGAAACTTGACAAGGGTTGATGCATGCAATAGCTGCTCAATGGCCATGTGATGTATCCACTATTATAAGGACTCGACAAGGGTTGATGGATGCGATAGCTATTCAATGGCTATGTGTGTTTCCTCCTTTATAGAAACTCGATACGTTATATTGTTAGGGATTCGATATCTCATGTGTTGAAGAAGCTCGAAAACCTTATGGTATAGAGATTCGAAATCTAACTTTGTTTTAAAGACTCGACATCCTCATGTTTTTAAGAACTCGACACCCCTATCTTATAGTGACTCGATATCTTCTATGTAGTTACTTAATAAATATGTTTTCTAGAAACTTGACAACCATGTTTAGCAACATAGTAGCCATATGTTTTGCAAACTCAAAAGGCTATGTTTTAAAGGCTTGGCATGGAGACTCGATAACTGTGTTTTAATGGCATAATACTGTATGTTTTATAACCAAATAGCTATGTTTTAGAGGCTCGAGAGCCCATGTTTTATAAAGGCTTGATAGCCCTGTTTTGTTAACAAGTGTTTTAAATAGCTATGTATGTTTTAGAGGCTCGATAACCACGTTATGTAGTGGCTCAACAGCCCTATTTTGATAGCGAACGTTTTAAAAGCTATGTAAAAATGATAGTGCTTTTATACACGATTTTGGCTAAATATTTGGGCTATGTTTTCTTTGTTTAAAAAGAACGGTTTCAAGTGAGTTATCATTTTAAAAATAAAAAATTTCAAGGAAATGAAATAGTGTTTAGCCCAATTTTATATGAATTTTGCCAAAAGAAAATATTACTTAAACTTAAGTAATTTTTTATGGATATAACCATTGATTGAACATATTCTGATGTATGATGTTAAATGTTCTCATTATAATTTGATTAGTTAAATTTGCATACTATATGTAACAACCCGCAAATTTATCAATTTGGTAAATTATATTTATTTTTAAAATATTCAAATATAAGGTTTTAACACAGATTATGATGTCTTGAATAATAAATAACGATGGCAATCTTATTTTGAATTAGTATTTACAAAATATATACTTTTGAAGAATATCGATAAAATGGTCGAAAACTATTTTATTGATAAACGGCTCTTTAATTATCAAAAGTCGCGCACAGAGTTGGATACATACACTCATTTTTCCATATAAACAAGGTTATGAAAAAAATATTTATTTTATTTTTGGGAAATATAATGTATTTATGACATCATCAATAATGGCATCATATTTAATAATTAATTTATAAATTTAAATTGAGATTTAATGATTTAATAATTATTATAACTATTAAAATAAATGTTTTAAAATAATAATAATTCATTTTAGTTAGTTATATAGTGATAATAAATCATTTATAATAGTTTTATAAAGATATATACTTGATTTGAAAATATAAGAAAATTCGTATCGCTTTATCGATATAACAACACTTTTTTAAACAATTATTTAATATTAATTTATATAATTTTATAAATAAAATGGGATCATTTTAATTAGTTAAAAATGATGAGAAACTAGCTTTCAAATTTTGTTTACAAATATATGTATGTTAACTAAGTAAAAATATGACCGGAGATCGAAATCGAAATTCGTAACGGTTTAACATATAGAAGTTGTAAACAAATCAATACAACATTATGATACATATGCACACATACATGTACATATACATGAACATATTCACATGCACATGAACACATATACACATAAATTTTTTTTTTGAAAATGGGTAAAAGCTTTGTTAATAAGGCTGAAGCCCAAACATGAGGTCGGATACACATATACACATAAAAATATACTTATACAATTATATATGTATCAGAAAATATCTAAAATATTTTCCTAAAACTTAACCCTTAAGTAAATCCAAAGTCAAACCCTTCCGTACTAAGTACAATCACATGGATACACACACATGGGGGGGTACACCACCGAAAGAGATGAGGTAGTAGGGGAGTGGGGTGGTGATGAAATGTTGATGTATTTGTATGGAAATATCATGATATTTTCTCTCCACTTTTTTTCCTATAAATACCAACACTCTTCATAATTCTACACATAATTCTCTTCTTCTTCTCCCTCTTCTTGAAACTCATTAATGGCTTCTATTTCATAGAAAAAATGTAGCAAAGCTATGGTAAAATTTCCAAAATAAAGTAAAATATATACACAAGTATATACATTAGCAATCCACCTCCAAAACTAAGTCAAATACCTCCTCTCCACCTTCCAAACTCACGGCCACCACCTCCTACCACCAAGGCCGAGCCCATCTCCACTTCTTTGCTTAGGCGATGGCTTTCTAAAGGTCCCGGGCTCGATATCATAAGCTTTGATTCGATCGTAGCAAATATATAGCGAATTTTCTAAAGTTTAATATCCAATAAATGTGAGAAACTCTATTTATATATATTTATAAATATGATGATGTGATATGATTGCTATGGATGTTTACTATGCTTTGATCATCAAGTTTGGTTGTTTTAATATAGTTGTTTAATTGTGTAAAGAAGTCACGTTCAATACACGTCGATATTACACAAGGAAATCATTTTTCAAATCATGTTATAAAAGTAACATGGAATCATAAAACCCCTTTAAAATGATTTAAAAAGCTTTGTAAATGTTTTATAAACATTAGAATCCAATTTAGTGAATTTTTGACAAGTTATGAAAATTGTGTCAAAAATAGGCGCGTCGCGTAACAGCAGTTCGCGATCTCATGCCGTAGGAAATTAAATCCATTTATACGATGGATTCGGAGTCAGAATTCTTTGTAATAAGAATTTTACGAACCCTTATAATCATAATGTTCAAACAAAAAATTGAGATTTTGTTTAGTCGATTTTGAAATATGAGCAAAACAAGTTTTCAAAATAGTCGCGGTTTGGCAGTTCGAAAACCAAAGCGACAAATTCTTTATAAATGATATTTTTAATTTTAAAAAAATATGGAATAAATTCTATAAATGTCTTAAAATGTCTTAAATGAGATTTGAGTTATAAAAATAAATTTCTAAATGATAAAAAATTGTTTTGATCAAATAAGCTTTGAAAACACTATTCGCAGCACTATTTGTAGCACTTTTTGCAGCACTTTTAATAACTTTTGAAATATGGCTTTAAACTTAAGTATTCTTTCCCAAATATTTTATAAATATTTTTAAATAAATAATTAAGTATTTTAAAGATGATTTGAAGGTTTTAAAATTATTAAAAAAGAATTCAAACAAATGATTTAAAGAAAAGCTGTTATAAATAAGTGATTTAATCCTTGCTCTAAAAGCCGATGACTAGACTGGATTTTTCTATTCGTGAGATCCAGATGTGAGGTGCTTAAACTAAGGAGATGTTCAGGAGCAACCAGTGTCTTGGCTCACCTGGCCTTTTTCCTGAGCGAGGGATAGATAAGGTCGAAATGTAGGAAACGAGACAAGTATAAAAGGTTTAATTTTATAACTAATTAATTGCAACTTGGATTGAATAAAGATAATCTTATTATGCTTGGTATTTATTTCCGAGGAGGGAACCTGTACTATCCATGTGAATTTAAAAGTTTATTTCACCGCTATTCGACAAATAGTAAAGGTTGAATACGGAAATTGATGTCGAGTAAAATTAGTATAATTTCTTTGGATCTGTTTTACTTGAATACTAACTAATTTGGATTTACCATCTTAGATAACATGGTTTCAACCTATTGAAAAATATGTGTTGGAAATAAGAAATCTTTTATCAAGGTTTATATAAATTATTTGGAATTATTTTATTTCCCTACGAATCCTTTTACTTAAAAATTAATTGTTTTGGGTTACAGTAAACGTTGTCTTAAGTAACATTGTTTTTGACCAGTTTAAAAGTTATGATTTGGAAATAAGAAATCTTTGTTAAGATTTAAATAAATGATTTGGAGATATTTTCCTAAGTAAAGGATGAAATGATTTAGAATTACTCCAAGATTTAAAAAGGTTTTAATTAAACAAAGATTTGATAAATGAGGTTTAATGATCCCGTATATACTAAAAAGTAATGGTTTTAAAAGATATATATCTCTAAGAAGATATTTTGGATAAAAAGATACAAATTAATGAAATATTAATTACCTACTTAGCATCTTTTTATCGATGATTGGTTCGAAGTAACCGAGGTAGGATTTGGTAAATTCCTATCCAAAAAACAACTTTGAACCAATTTTAGAGTTCGAAAATGAAGGCATGTAAAGACAATGAAGTTGAAGGTGGGGATTTTCATAACGGAACGAGCGCTTGTTGATAATTTTGGAGTAGCTCCTGAGATAAATAAATAGCAGTGGTCCCTTCGTTCTGGGATCTTTGTCTAAAAGGACAACTCGCTACTAATCCTAGGAGTAATGGCCAATAGGGTGTGGTAGGAGAGTGCCTTCGGTTCGTCCTGTTCCTGGACAACTTCTATGGATAAATGTCTGACATTGCATTTCTAAGATCATAGTGCATTGGTCTCTACAAATGTACATCTATTTGGTGGTGTAGGAGGTAACCCCTCTTATATTTAACACCCTTCTCTGAGACGTACAAGCTCGAAAGTTGTACTTTTTTTGAAATCAATAGTGTGTTGTTAGAAATGGCAATGTGGCATTTTAAGTGAAAATGTTCTAAGAAAGGTAAACGTTACATCTATTTAGAGCTAAGTGGTTCGCTACCATTAGGGTATGGTACCATCTTTCTAAATTTATTTATTTCTACTCGCTATAACATTGGATTTAAGTTATGTGGTGTATGCTATGAGACGTCTCGGATAGGCCGGGAACGGCCGGGGCAATATCATATTCGGTTCTATCCGCCAATAGATGGGTGTGCGGGTAGGTCGGGAACTGTAACGACCCGACTTTCCATACCCGGAAAATCGAACCATTTTAGTTAAGAAGAAGAGGTAGAAGAAGAAAAATAAAAAAAACAACATCAGAATCTAACCATCGCAGCGGAATAAAATATAATATATATTAACAGATCTTTACACAAATCAAAAACTATATCTGTTTATACAATACATCATCAGAGTACATCAACATCCATAACATACAACTGAATACACAGCGGAAAAATAATAGCAAGTACGAGAGTACGCATCGTCATCCAGCTCGTCTCCTGAGCTCCACAGCATCATATCCTGAACCTGTTTATCTCGGTCTGACCCGAGCATCATATAAAACAATACCCGAGTCAGTCTGGAATACCAGCGTGAGAAAATCACACTCAATTGATTATTAAAGTTTCAAAATCCTTTGAAAACAAAAGCATCTCGTAAGACCACGCCACAAATAAACATGTCGGGTTTTTACCTTACGATAGCTAAAACACTTTTTATAAAAATCCTCTGATATTATAATAGTGTCTATTCACAAATACTTATTAAAATAGCTGAAATTGTTACATGATTAAATTCCAGCATACTAGGTATACAAACAAATACCGTACAAGGCACGTAGGGAAAATGGATTTCCAACGAATGACTAGGCACTGGGGTACCACCTGTCACAGTACGTGGCCTAGATCACAGTACCGAGGAGTACGCCCGCTCCCCTGCAACACAAGGCCGGAATCATCCCTTACTGGATAATTCCAAATAAAATCACCCCACGGTTGTGATCAGCAACCGCAACACTAAGCCGAAATAAAAGGGACATCTAGACAGGGATGACTTTACTCTCAAGTGGGGGCTACCCACGAAGCCTTGCTGCATAACCCCTGATTTTCAGTCATTCCCGGTTGATGAGGCTCGAGGCTAAACGATACCTTTATAGCACATATCCCTTAGAATGCCCATCGTCCACCTGACGATGTCACGAAAGCATTCGTCCATACAAGTCCGTCCCGGGTCCGAACGGAACCGAAGGCACTATTCCTACTACATCCATTTTGGAAATATCCTCAGGATTAGTAGCGACTAGCCCTTGCACTTCACAGCTCCATCTTCGACTCCGAACACGTTACACGAAACGTACAAACCGGATCGAAGGGGTATTCGAGTCTCCAGACCTAGAATCCCGGTATACGGAAACCCGATCCCGGTCTCTTCGAAACGATCAGCGCATTTGGCCAATATTGATAGTCGGTTATTTAACTATCAATTAACATCCACAAGCAACCATCACACAATAAATAATTTCCCACATTATTTATTAACCTCAAATATCTTTCCAAGATATATTTCTATTTTCAAACTCCTTTTGAAAACAATTTCAAACAGTTTCCGCTTACGGAATACATTTCCCCAAATATTTATTTCTCTGAAACACCAAGTACAAAACACTTTTAGATTTTAAAATAATTTAAAACACTTTATTTTAAAAATATCTTATAACATTGAAATCAAACTACTTTAATACTTTATTAAAAATATATACTTTTAAAATAAACCACTTTATAATATAAATTAAATTTCTCCTTTTAAAACACAATAGCAAATCACTTTTATATAATTACTACAATAATAGATCTTTGAAAATCTTACTTTAAAGTTTAAACATTTAAAAAGAATAGATTTTTCCAAACATACTTACTTAGGAAATTAACATTTAGAAATAATCAATTTTCTAAAACATGCTTTTAAAAACACAATTAGAACTTTTAACTTATATTAAAAATTTCTTTGAAAACGTACTTGGCTATCCAGAGAAATACACTTCTCATTTCCATCTTTAAAAATAAATCAACATTTATTTTTAAACCAATTCATATTCCTTTATAAATTCCCACCTTGAATTTATATTTCAAATATTCTCTGATATTCCATTTCACTTTATAAACCCAGTTTATACCTCCAAAATCTCATTTCTCTTCAGAAATCCCCAATTTAAACAACTAAATCAATTTCCAATTGATTTTCCAATTTACTTTACTTTGCTTTGAAATAAATTTCCTTTGCTACTTCATTTATTTCAAAAAATACATTAACTTTTAGATTTATTTCTTTATTGTGGGTTAAAACCCTTTTAACTAAAAATACAAATTTTTAAACTTCAAAAATTCCTTCTTTATCGCTTAATTAAATTTAATCCTTAACTATTAAAAAAATAATTTCTTTATTCTTTCTAATAATATCACTTTAGTTTAAAATTCATTATTCTCATGTTAATGCAAAATCCCCTTTAACCATATTCGTTCGAATTTAGAAATTTCTTTATTTCTTTTACAATTCATTATTTAAGTTATTCAAATTCACTAAAATTATTTAACTTAAATTTTACTCTTTTATTTCTTTCCAAAAATCCAATTCAATTGCTTTTGGTAACTCATTATACTGGAAAATTCAATCCAACCAGATTATCCAATATAAATCATCACAGGATATCAACAATCATATCACAGAATATTTAAACAAAATTAAATATTTTGAGGAATCCAGTTGGATCCCTCCAACCTGTTTCCCTGCATCCACAAACGTTAGCACAATACTCATTTCCACTTTGAGGTGGAATATCGCGGTATATGGATTTTATAAAATCATCCGCTATTATGCGGCGCATAGGGTCTCATCCACTATATAATGCGGGAATAACAATTCCAATATATATATATGCCAATATATATATATTGGTATATACTACTATATACCATATCAATCAAATCAATCAATTCAATCACCCATCAATATTTAAATTTAACCAATTAAATTTAAATTATAATTTAACTGAGTGAGATTAACTCACCTTGATTTTTGTTTTGCAATTCGACCCAATCCAGCTTGAGTCTCCAAGATTTTAACCCTTGTACAAATGTCATATGATTTATTAATATTTGGAATAATAGATCAATTAATTTCCATTGTCTAATTTAATTTACTATTAATTTAATTTAACTAATTTCCTCTGACAAATCTTTAATGACCATAATTAAATAAGTCAATTAAACACATTAATCATCTAAGTATATTATCTAAAAAAATAAACTAGTAGATTATAAAAATGTACATACATTTTATTTTATTCCAAAATAATTCACATGGGTTTTAAAATCTCGTTTTATATAAACTCTATATTCCCTTTCTCTTTCTGTTCTGTTTCCAGTTTAACATATTCATATAATATTAGATTTACATGAAGGTGAGTAAATAGTATATATATACCTGCGGTTAATATCAGATAGAGGAAATGATCTCACAATTAATTAAAAGTTTAAACCCATGCACAATAGACTAAGATGTTTTAGAATTAAATTACCTTACTGTAATTTATTATATAAAACTTCTTTGAACAAGTATATATATAAATAAATACTGCATAAATATCTCTCTGTGAATATATCTCTTCCTCTGTATGTTATGAAATTTTAAATTGAAAACGAAATCATATATAAATATTTATACCTCACTGATGATAGCTCACCGATCACGACCACCACCACGCCTTATTTCAACTAAGGCGCTGCAAACTCGAGCAGGACCAACTCCCACGACCGCGATTCTCGACAGCACAATGAAGCCGACCCCACGCTCAGGCCTTCGAGATCCCAACTCCTTCGATTTCGCAACTCCACAACCTCACTGACATCGAGCTCGAACTCCCCTTGCCTCCGACGTCGTGCTCCCCACAGCCCATGCCGCGACTTGCATCTCGAAATAGACGAGCTCCACTCGAGCACAGTGCCATCATGAAACATATCGCCGCGAGTTCTCCCCATCGGCCAGACGAGAAACCCCAGATCGAAACTCCTTCTCGCGGTTGAGATACGCGATCCCCTTCCCAATTTCGAAATCGAATTCGAGTGCCCCTTTTCTTTTGATTTAGGGTTAACGATTTTGAACGAGGAAGCATATTATTTTTTTCGGCCATTGTTTTGATTTTGAACTTGTTTTTTTTTTTACTGAAGAGAAAGGGGGAAAGTATTTAAAAATGAACTGAGACAAGCTTGCACGATTTCATATCGTGATTCCTGGCGGAAAGAAGGGAGAAGGATGGGTTGAGTGTTAAAGCAGTGTTTTGAAACATGTTGATGGAGAAGGATTTTCAGCTGATGTTGACAATTTAAAAATTAAATTTAAATTGAATTCGATTTAATTTTCAACGCGTTTACTCACCGTGTGCTCACATAACAACTCCGAAAAATATGAAATTTGAAATCCGATAATAATTCAATATTACGGACTCAATGGAACTGGTTTCGTCGAATTCCGAGACTGTGCCTCGGAAGGCTATTTTTAAATATCGATTCAAACGATATAATTTCAAAATTGAACAAATCAATTTCAAATTAAATTCTGAAGCTTCTATTATCTTCAGTATTATCAATATGAATTTTACAAGCCTTTGAAATATTTTTAATCAGCTTAGAATACCAGATTTACTATTTTATCCAACTTCAAATAATTTAATTTAATTATTAAATTACTCAATAAACAGCGATATTTGAAATTTAAGTTTATAATTAACCTCTGAATATTTAAAATTAATTAAATATTCCAATTTCAAATATACAAAAATTCCGGGTCGTCACATTCCTCCCTCCTTAAAAGAATTTCGTCCCCGAAATTACTAGTTAAGAGGAATGGTTCGATTCCCGTTAACTATTCCCTCAACCCCAATAGTTTTTAACAATTAACCCAACGAATCTTTGTATCACAGACACACTAAGTTTTTTCCCACCTTCCAAACTTAGCTATAAGTTTCCCAAACAATATCACTTACTTATCAATTCAAATTTTAAATTTGAATTCAAATCTTAAATTGTCAAAATTTCTCAAAATTTTTCTAACTCTCTAAATTCTCGAAAATTTTTGCCAGCGTCTCCTTTGCGCGGCTAGCTCGGTACAACTACAAAATGGCTCTACGGCCTCCCAACCTCAAAAAGAAAACAAAAAGCCAAGTGGCTGGATCAAAAACCCAATCAAATTTCATATAGAAATTCAAATACATACCTTTTTGTCGGGCCATTAAATTTATCTTTTAAAATCAAAATCCCAATCTATCCGTTGCTTTTATACACCTGTATATCCTACTAAGCAATAATATTCAATCACAATTCCAAAGTCATTTTATACTTTTCTTTACAAATTTACAATATTTGTTTTACTTAGCCCGTACGATGCACATATATCATCCGTACGCAATATCACATTCGATCGCTCAATCGATCACACAATTTCACTTCCGAACTAGTATCGTCCACCCGACTTCCTAGTGCGGACTCAGATCTGGTTTCTTGATCAGAAACCGTCATTCTCCTTGCATAGCCACCAACTATGATAGAGAATATCCAGAATCAATCAACAATCCATATCCAGGCTCGCCGTTGAAAATCGAGTGAAAAATTCCAACTCGGATCGATATATCTATCTCGAAATTCTGTGTTCGACATCTGGACCAAATAGCTATGCGAATAAAATAATATACGTACATCTTACGTATAAATTCCAATTGATTATCAGTTATATCAATTCTCTTTTATTCACATTCCTTTTTTGATTGTTATCCCCTTATTCACAACTATCCCATTTCACAACTTCAGTTTTAGTCTTCATTCAACTATTCACTTAGTATATATTTTTCCAAAATTACTAAGTATATTTCCAATACAAATTTTCTTAAGAATTTCATTCTTCAATTCTTAAGTTCAATATAAATTTTCTTATATTTATTTACTACTTCACCACCGAAGTGTATATATTCAAATTGAACTCCCATTTCATATGAATTCCAACTTACTTCAATTTACTACTTCATTTCAATTTTTTTTTCAATTCATCTCCAACTTCTGAATATTGAATTTTATTTAGCTCGAAAACAATCCAAGTTAATTCATTCAATAACCATTTCTCAACTTATTTAAACCACTCTTCTGTTTGAGTTCAGTTTCCATTCAACATTTACTTAAGTCAATAACTTAAGTTTATTTCTATTTAACCAACCCTTTAAAGTTTTATTTCCATCTTTCATTTGATTCTTATTTAATCAAATTCCATCCATTTATTTATTATAATTGGTTCATTCACTCAATCATTATGAATTTTAATTTCCATACTCAATTCATCTGGAATTATTTTATTAATAACCAGGTCATTTCCAATTTATTTTCACTTATTTGGATTCCATTCGCAATTCAAACCATCACTATGTTAATCCAATTTCATTAACTCACAATTCAATTTCATTAACTAATTTATTATCTAATTAGTTCCTCCGCTGGTTAAAATTAAATACTTGCTTTTTAATTCCAAATATCACTTTACTTTATTTCTTAAGTTCAATTTATTCTATAATTCAAGTTTGGATTTATTTAAAAATTAAGATTGCTCATCTTAGTCGTTTCCATTTGATAATTACAATTTCAAATTATAACTCTTAATGGTTCAAAGTAATGGATTCCCATTTATGACTTACAATTTCATTTCTATTCATAAGTTTAACTTACTTGCTGAAGACCTGGGACTATTCATTTAAGTCCATTTTCATCTTTACAATCAAATTTCAAATTATTACACTTAAGAACTTAAGAATATGAATTTCTTTACACAATTATAAGCATTTTACATTACCTTTATATCGAATTCAATTCGACTTCAACTTACTTACATTTAATTCAATTCCAATTCTCAATTCTTATTTAACTTATCTTAAGTTAAATTCAAATATATTTTATTCACCTTCATATACTCGAATTAAATTTTAATTCCAGGATACAATTTTTATACGAGTTTTACAATTCATTCACCTTCAAGTTCTCTAACTCTTTTATCTACCAACTTATATTACTCATTTAGTTATTTTCATCTCATAATTATAATCCCAGAATTAAACTTTCATTCCCTTCTTATTTCAATCAACTTCATTCTATACTTTATAGTGTTGATTCATTTAAATTCCCACATTTATATTTTAAATAGAATTCCCAGAATCCAATTGCCCGTTTTTATTTCAAAACCATTTTGAATCCATAAATAACTCATACATATCTGGTATATCACATCAAATCCCAATTTCCAAAATAATCTGCTTTTACCAAACAATTTTCCCTTTGAATTTCAAAACCAACCCAGTTCACAATCACTTCCAATTTAAAACAGTTTGGTAGCAATTTCTCTTTGGAAACTCGAAAATAGACATCGATGATGCTGCAGTCATCACCGAAATTATTTTCCAGCGACCGAAAGAGAATTTAATGCTTTTATCACTTTAAAACTTTTCAAACATTTTTAAATCCCAAATCCCACCAGATTTCAATTCAATTTCAAAAATATTCATGAAATAATATCACCATTATTTCCCCAAAACCTTTAAAACTATTTTTAAATCCAAAGGAATTTAAACCTTTCCCAAAACTTCAAATTCAAAATCCATTCAACTTAATATCCAAACATTACTCGGGAATTCTATCACATTTACAATTTACATTTACAAATTTCATTTGTTTATGAATTTATCTCATTTGATTATAAATCACATTTGTAATTCGCATTTGTATATAAAGTTTATCTCAATTTATAAATTTCATTTATAGTCTATATTTCAAATTCCATTTTGTTATATAAATTTATTCTTCAACTTAGGTTATAAGTTTTCAATTTCTACTCAATAATGAGACTAACTCATTATGGTCATTTTCTAACTACCAAGCATCCAAATATATAACCATAATAAATTTCAAATAATTATTTCTTTTATATACAAAATAATTTGGGCAAAATTATTTCATTCACCCTATTTAAAACAATATTGTGTCGAACTGTTCTATTCAAGTGTTTAGAAACCCCTTCGATACAGTTGTCCAGGCTGTGTCGACGAAGGTTCATATGCCACTCAATAAATCAACCAACACAATATAAAACCATTTTATATTCACTAACAAATACGCGCTCATATCTATTAATACTCTCAAAATTCCCACCAGAGCCAAAGTTATCGCTAGCCTAAGCTCTGATACCACCTGTAACGACCTAGGCTTTTCAACCATCAGCAACGGCTCACGACCGGTAGGCTTTTCAACCATCCCAGCCCCGCTGTGGCTCACAGTGATACCTCGGGTTTGCTTTTACGGCCAGCCTCTCGACTGTAAGCACCTAGCAAACCAACCCCAAAAGGCCTTATACTACCCCCGGGGACATGTAGGGGTAAGAGTCTCCCGTTCGCCACCTAACGCAAAGCGAGAACCCCCTATCACGCTGTAATGTAGCAAACCCGATCCCGGTCTCTTCGAAACGATCAGTGCATTTGGCCAATATTGATAGTCGGTTATTTAACTATCAATTAACATCCACAAGCAACCATCACACAATAAATAATTTCCCACATTATTTATTAACCTCAAATATCTTTCCAAGATATATTTCTATTTTCAAACTTCTTTTGAAAACAATTTCAAACAGTTTCCGCTTACGGAATACATTTCCCCAAATATTTATTTCTCTGAAACACCAAGTACAAAATACTTTTAGATTTTAAAATAATTTAAAACACTTTATTTTAAAAATATCTTATAACATTGAAATCAAACTACTTTAATACTTTATTAAAAATATATACTTTTAAAATAAACCACTTTATAATATAAACTAAATTTCTCCTTTTAAAACATAATAGCAAATCACTTTTATATAATTACTACAATAATAGATCTTTGAAAATCTTACTTTAAAGTTTAAACATTTAAAAAGAATAGATTTTTCCAAACATACTTACTTAGGAAATTAACATTTAGAAATAATCAATTTTCTAAAACATTCTTTTAAAAACACAATTAGAACTTTTAACTTATATTAAAAATTTCTTTGAAAACGTACTTGGCTATCCAGAGAAATACACTTCTCATTTCCATCTTTAAAAATAAATCAACATTTATTTTTAAACCAATTCATATTCCTTTATAAATTCCCACCTTGAATTTATATTTCAAATATTCCCTGATATTCCATTTCACTTTATAAACCCAGTTTATACCTCCAAAATCTCATTTCTCTTCAGAAATCCCCAATTTAAACAACTAAATCAATTTCCAATTGATTTTCCAATTTACTTTACTTTGCTTTGAAATAAATTTCCTTTGCTACTTCATTTATTTCAAAAAATACATTAACTTTTAGATTTATTTCTTTATTGTGGGTTAAAACCCTTTTAACTAAAAATACAAATTTTTAAACTTCAAAAATTCCTTCTTTATCGCTTAATTAAATTTAATCCTTAACTATTAAAAAAATAATTTCTTTATTCTTTCTAATAATATCACTTTAGTTTAAAATTCATTATTCTCATGTTAATGCAAAATCCCCTTTAACCATATTCGTTCGAATTTAGAAATTTCTTTATTTCTTTTACAATTCATTATTTAAGTTATTCAAATTCACTAAAATTATTTAACTTAAACTTTACTCTTTTATTTCTTTCCAAAAATCCAATTCAATTGCTTTTGGTAACTCATTATACTGGAAAATTCAATCCAACCAGATTATCCAATATAAATCATCATAGGATATCAACAATCATATCACAGAATATTTAAACAAAATTAAATATTTTGAGGAATCCAGTTGGATCCCTCCAACCTGTTTCCCTGCATCCACAAACGTTAGCACAATACTCATTTCCACTTTGAGGTGGAATATCGCGGTATATGGGTTTTATAAAATCATCCGCTATTATGCGGCACATAGGGTCTCATCCACTATATAATGCAGGAATAACAATTCCAATATATATATATGCCAATATATATATATTGGTATATACTACTATATACCATATCAATCAAATCAATCAATTCAATCACCCATCAATATTTAAATTTAACCAATTAAATTTAAATTATAATTTAACTGAGTGAGATTAACTCACCTTGATTTTTGTTTTGCAATTCGACCCAATCCAGCTTGAGTCTCCAAGATTTTAACCCTTGTACAAATGTCATATGATTTATTAATATTTGGAATAATAGATCAATTAATTTCCATTGTCTAATTTAATTTACTATTAATTTAATTTAACTAATTTCCTCTGACAAATCTTTAATGACCATAATTAAATAAGTCAATTAAACACATTAATCATCTAAGTATATTATCTAAAAAAATAAACTAGTAGATTATAAAAATGTACATACATTTTATTTTATTCCAAAATAATTCACATGGGTTTTAAAATCTCGTTTTATATAAACTCTATATTCCCTTTATCTTTCTGTTCTGTTTCCAGTTTAACATATTCATATAATATTAGATTTAACATGAAGGTGAGTAAATAGTATATATATACCTGCGGTTAATATCAGATAGAGGAAATGATCTCACAATTAATTAAAAGTTTAAACCCATGCACAATAGACTAAGATGTTTTAGAATTAAATTACCTTACTATAATTTATTATATAAAACTTCTCTGAACAAGTATATATATAAATAAATACTGCATAAATATCTCTCTGTGAATATATCTCTTCCTCTGTATGTTATAAAATTTTAAATTGAAAACGAAATCATATATAAATATTTATACCTCACTGATGATAGCTCACCGATCACGACCACCACCACGCCTTATTTCAACTAAGGCGCTGCAAACTCGAGCAGGACCAACTCCCACGACCGCGATTCTCGACAGCACAATGAAGCCGACCCCACGCTCAGGCCTTCGAGATCCCAACTCCTTCGATTTCGCAACTCCACAACCTCACTGACATCGAGCTCGAACTCCCCTTGCCTCCGACGTCGTGCTCCCCACAGCCCACGCCGCGACTTGCATCTCGAAATAGACGAGCTCCACTCGAGCACAGTGCCATCACGAAACATATCGCCGCGAGTTCTCCCCATCGGCCAGACGAGAAACCCCAGATCGAAACTCCTTCTCGCGGTTGAGATACGCGATCCCCTTCCCAATTTCGAAATCGAATTCGAGTGCCCCTTTTCTTTTGATTTAGGGTTAACGATTTTGAACGAGGAAGCATATTATTTTTTTCGGCCATTGTTTTGATTTTGAACTTGTTTTTTTTTACTGAAGAGAAAGGGGGAAAGTATTTAAAAATGAACTGAGACAAGCTTGCACGATTTCGTATTGTGATTCCTGGCGGAAAGAAGGGAGAAGGATGGGTTGAGTGTTAAAGCAGTGTTTTGAAACGTGTTGATGGAGAAGGATTTTCAGCTGATGTTGACAATTTAAAAATTAAATTTAAATTGAATTCGATTTAGTTTTCAACGCGTTTACTCACCGTGTGCTCACATAACAACTCCGAAAAATACGAAATTTGAAATCCGATAATAATTCAATATTACGGACTCAATGGAACTGGTTTCGTCGAATTCCGAGACTGTGCCTCGGAAGGCTATTTTTAAATATCGATTCAAACGATATAATTTCAAAATTGAACAAATCAATTTCAAATTAAATTCTGAAGCTTCTATTATCTTCAGTGTTATCAATATGAATTTTACAAGCCTTTGAAATATTTTTAATCAGCTTAGAATACCAGATTTACTATTTTATCCAACTTCAAATAATTTAATTTAATAATTAAATTACTCAATAAACAGCGATATTTGAAATTTAAGTTTAAAATTAACCTCTGAATATTTAAAATTAATTAAATATTCCAATTTCAAATATACAAAAATTCCGGGTCGTCACAGGAACTGCTGGGGTGATATCATATTCGGTTCTATCCGCCACCAGATGGGTTTGTGGGTAGGCCAGTCATAATTCGTAGAGGTTTTAAAGATATCGATCCCGGGTACATTCCTCTAGAGATGTACTGTACAGGAAGTAGTCCCTTACCTCGCTATTTATTGGATATCTATTCTCCAATAAGTGCCTTCGGACGTAGTTGTAAACCTATTATGTTGGAATTTAATAATGTAACAATTTCAGCTATTTGAATATGTTTATTTGAAAGGTTTTCAAAAGAATGTCATTAAACATAATATCATTAGATTTCACATAGAAATGTTTTGGTTATCATAAGGTAAAAACTCATTCTGTGTTTATGTGCGGCATGGTCTTATGAGATACCATTTGTTTTCCAAATACTCGTATTTTGAGTTTCTCACACCAGTCCCATGACTGACCAAGAGTTTATTCTTTTTCCCTTAAACTCTGGGTGCCCTATTTTTCCAGCCAGCCTAGTAGTCAGGTTTAGTTTGGAACATCTTGAAAGAGCTTAGAGCATGGAGATAGAAGATTCTTCTGAAGATTATTATCCATTTCCACCACACTTATGTACTATTGTATTCTGTATTTGTAAGGACAAAGATTCATAACTATCTATGTTGATGTTAAGTTAAACTCTGATAAATGTATTTAAAATTTTCCACTATAAAGATTATATGTTGAAATAATATATATTATTCCATTTGTGTGAGATTTTGTTTTCTACTCTATTCCTATCTTTATTTTCTTTTCCCCGTAACTATCTACCTTTTCGTTTAAATTGAGTTGGACATGTGTGTTTTAATGTCAACTTAAAATGTACGAAATTGTGGGTCGTTACACTATATCATTTGTCATACTCACATTCTCATTGTCCAACATTTCACCTTGGTACTTAGGAACAGAATTACCAGTTAGGTTGTTGCGGTAGTGAGTATGGTCGAACTAAACTCTTGAGTGTGTAGAATTGCATCCAAGATATCAGATAGATCAATTGTGTTAGGATGCCTTGAAATGATCAAAAAGATATGACTCATGGATTTAAAACCAGACAAGATTTTGGTGGGACCGGTGAAGAGTTGCGCCCTATGGTTTAGCCGTTAGCCCCCCGTTGGTAAAGGTCCATGATTCCAATGCATAGGCTTCGTCAGTAGTGAGACTAAAAGATGTATACGAACAAAGAAACTTGTAGCCTATATATTCACTGTATTATTTAATCGGATTTACTCCTGATCATATTTAGAGATTTTGGGACTCTGGTTTTATTTTGGCCCCAGTCAGCTTGATAAGTGATTAGTTGGCCTGTGAAAACTAATAAGTTTATAGTGACTCAAGTAAAACTGTGATTTGAGATGGACAGTCAATTTTTTGGAACGGGTAAACTTTGGGAATGCATAACCCTATAATGATAGACTAGTCACATTTTCACATTGCATGCATATAATCATATCATGTTTTGTTTTAATTATTGTGGTTGTAGGTGCATGATTTATATTTAGATTAACATATTTTGATAAGATACTAGTGAGGGGAAAACCTGCTTTATTCCACGGTGTGGTCTCACAAGATATCTGTTTTTGGTTCGAGATGGTATATTATTATTCACACCAAACTTTTTAACTGACCTGAAGTTTCTGTTTTCCTCCCTAAGTTCTCGGGTACTCAATTGAGTAGTTCAAGATTAGGGCTTTTAGGTTAGACGAATAAGCTTCCAGAGATATGTAGGAGGCAAGCTAATATTAGGAGTTTATTTTTGCTATGTTGGTTGAAGTTTCATTTTGTTTGAATTAATGTAATGACAAGATTTATAACTATCAAGTAGTTAGACTCTGATTAACCAAAGGGACATCTTCATATGTTGCTCTTGGAATATAATTGTAATTATTATATTTTTCCGAATGTGGAATCGATGGGATTATGTAATGAATGTGAAAGTTATTAATGAAATGTGTTCTGAAAATTTTCGTATTCATGTGCTTCTAATGTTGTAGATAAAATTAGCTGATCTCATTTTGTCATTGGGTATTAACACTATGTATGACTGTGCATCTGTAGAGCTTAATTTCGGACCTCAAAATAAGGGAATGTTACACATAATTAATTACTTAGTTAACTATTTTTTAATTTTTGGGGTGTTAGAAAAATGATGAATACCCTAAGCCCTATTCAGACCCATAATCTTCTCCATCAGCATCCTTTTCCTTATACAAGGGGGGTAAATTGCGAAGGTAGAACATTATCCAAATGCTCCTTGAGTCCTTAAGCCTTTGGGGGAATCCGACATCTTAATTATAATGACCAAGGAACATCGAGGAGCATTAATGATTGGGGGTCTTAAGTTATAGTTGGCATCGGCCCAAAGATTACCCACATCTTATTCCACGGAAACAATACTAGTGCGATTGTATAAGACACTCAAGTCAAGCTCAATTAAGAAATGATTAAAAACGTTAACTGCATGCAATACCACTATGTCAGCCATAACATGCCCGACTTTCTCTTAGTAAATCCTCTTAGCCAAGTGGTATGAGCTAAACTAGAAACGAAAGATGTAGAAGACCGGGGATGTGTTGCAGCCGAAGATGAAGACTATGATGCAGAGGAAAATGTAGCAACTTGTTCTTTAAGTTCATTTTTGCTTTGACCTAATCCAAGTCATCCACGGCTTCTGCTATTTTTTCTAAGTCTTGTTGGAAAAGGCACCAAATAATTTATATGCAACAAACAATGCTTATACGTTTCTTTCACACCAAGATCTTTCTGATATGTTCTTATATATAGGCTTAAATTCATTAAGTTTAGACTGATAACAGTCTAGCACTTCTTTCTTCCATTTGGAGGTGATTTCACTATCCAAGCCAAGAGGAGGTGCAGAAATCGCACCAGGTTGGACAGCCTAAGGGAGGCTGGATTAGAGGGGAAGTTTTCTTCATTGTTAAGTTGCCTAGCTTCTTGAAGAGATAATTCACTTATCCCATGCTTCAACCCTTTTGTTTCCCTCTTGTAAGATACAGTACACAGGCCTTCTGCCTCCTTAAAGGCTTCTCCAATTTAGATATGCATAATGTCACTCACTATTTCCTTTTTCAGTCTTGTTGTCTCTTCCTTTTTAGTAATCATATCCTTGCGCTAAACGGCTATACATAAGTGCTAAGGTTGCATAGCTTGTTTGACCTCCTCCAACGCACGAGATAAATTCTTAATATCTGCTTGTATGCTTTTTTGTCGAACTCATCCCTAATTAGGTCATCACCAATTGCTCTAGCTAAACACCTACGTCCCCACCTAATTCAGAAGCATTAGCTAGAACCAAGTGACATATCGCCAAAGTAAGATAAGGTCAAGGAGCATTGGAAGGCTCACCTAATTAACGAAGTGGTGAGATGTCCAAAACAACCTTATGGTAAGGAGTAAAATCAACTTAAGATACGAATGATTAACTAGAATCTATAAACACCAAATAAATTATAAATGGAATAATGGAACACAACTTTTTTTATTTAAATAAAGAAAATAGAGAGCAGTATTTCATTCATCTTTAGTTAAATTAAATGACACACTAAAGACATATCACACCTTCCTGTAGCTATGCTTATTGTAACACACCATAAATTAATAATGATTACTTGGAGGATTAATTATGTGGAAAAAAGGTTTTTAAATAATCTAATCATGGAATTGAATAATAAAATGTGAAAGTATTTAGGTTTTCATTTACTTATCAAGATTATTGTTTAGTAAGGCTTAACTAAAAAGAATTAAATGAAAAAGAGGGAATAGGCCGAGGACACGGTTATTCATTAGAATAAAGACAACCAGATTACTCTTTTCATTTATTTCTACCCTCAAAAATAAATTAGAAGTTTTAAAGCTCTTTAATTGATTGCAGTCTAAATAAGAAAAAAAAAGGAAAGAAGAAGATCAACTAAAAAACATCATTCAATTATGAAATATAGGTGAGTAATATATTCTCTAATCCTGTTTGCACCAAAATGTGGCACAAACACTCAAGTGATTATAGTAGAAAAGAAAATTGAAGAACAATAAATAAAAATGAAGTTCCCTTCTCTGCTGCTTTGGTCCTCCAAAGCTGTCATTAGCTTTTCGTTTTCAATTATCTTTGCCAAATCCTACCTCGAACAGTCCTCAGTCAACTAAGGCATTAACCTCTGCCTTTTCAGTTTCGACGTCCTCTTGACGCAATTATCTTTCAACCTCACAGTAGAATTCTGCAAGATCCACCGATGGATCCCTTTCCAAAAGCAATCTTAAAATCTATCTTGCTAGCGACTCCCGAAACATCCACCATCAGAACCGCTGGTGGATCCGGCTTACGCATCACAGCAGCCGCTACATTAAACCCTATCAGATAGCTCCTTAGGGACTCTCCGGCAGTTTGCATCATGTTTGATAGCGTCATCACGTTCTTCAGTCATGAAATATGTACTCTAAACTGCCTTATGAATCTATTTACTAACTCGGTCCATGTGCTAATGGAACCATTTTCTAGCTGTTGGAGCCACATCGCCACTAAATCTATCAAATACAAAGGGAAATATCATCCCGTTATTCCAGACGCACCCAACACCACCATGTGCCGGATGTATCTTATTAGATGAACCGTTAGATCAGTTTTTCCATTGTACATCTCTTATGTCCGCAGCTTGAAATCGAGAGGATTCCTTACGTACCCGATGTTAGGAGTGAATGGATTTCTACTCACATCCTTTAGACTCTAATTTGGCAATTCATATCTCATTGCTTACCTAACTATCTCAGTGATTCTATTGTTGTCATCTAATGGAAGTCCCCGCTCCCCATTTTTGTTCTACCCCCCGTCCCTATGGGGAAGCTCTAGTACATACTCCTTTGGTCACGCGTCTGCACTCTGATTCACTCTCTGGTGTTCTCACCATCGTTTCCCAGGCATGCACCGTCTCTCTCCAAGTTCACATCAGCCATGCCCCTAAGTCCTTGGAGTTCGGTACCGATCCGTGCTTGGGGATCAAAATCGATCCATGGCATTTCTCCAGGGATCGCCCCGCTTTGCTCCGTTTCAATCCATGGGCATTCATTCTGGTCTTTGGTCTTTAGTTTTGATCTGCAGCAACTCTGGTTGCTCCCATCCTCTTGAAGAATCCTTCCATCATCTTTTCTTGGTGGGCTATCATTAGGTTTTGCATTTCTATCATCATTGTCTCCATTCCATATCTAGTTATATCGATGGAAGGGGGTTAGATCTTGAGGACACCTCTTGGCCACCCTCATGACTTGTTGGCTTTCTCCAATAGTTCTTCTGGTCAATGGTCTCGTCGTCTTTCTTAAATTCTAGTTTCAAGTTGTCAAATCCGAGTATTCTCATTGAAAGCACCAAAATGTTTTCACCAAATTGTGGCACAAACACCCAAGAGATTACAGTAAAGAAGAAAAATAAAGAGTAATAAATGAAAATGAAGTAAACACGATACACACAGAGTTTATAGTGGTTTGACACTTCAACTAATCATTGGTTACATCCACTTAGACTTGTTGCGGATTTGGTTGCTGCTTACAACTCATGTTCTTATGGATTGGTATGGATCCTAGAATTTACAAGGGAATTACAGGAAATTAGTAAACAATCAAAAAAGATCCTCCAATATGTCCCTCTCCACCTCTATTTATAGTTGAAGGTCGTCAAAAATCCCTTACCATATTCATAGCCATGTTCCCCACATCTAGAAGAAAATATGCTCGGAAGATCGTGGCCACATCATCATTTATCATGGATCGATACTGATCCATAAGGTTGTTTTATGTACCTTTCCCATGGCCTTGTGTAGATGCAACTTGCTAGCAACTTCATGTTTTCCATCTTGATTGCTTTGATAGACGCTTGTTTCTGAGTCAATTGCTTGGATCGGTGGCGGAATAGAGTTCCTGACTTCATGTGCCTTAAGATGCTCATAGGCAAATAACATGTGAATGATTCATTGAAGCTTGGAATGGGTTGCAATCACCATGGGTTGGAGGTAGAGAGGATGTAAGGTGATATGGATGAAGTTTTATGAATCAATACCGATCCATGACTTTGTTCCAATCTTGGAACTTGGCTCTTGTACTTGGATTAACATGGCATGTGGATTACTTTGGATGGTTGATTGATATGCAAATGAGTATACCTCCTGATTTTGTTTGATATTCGAGTTTGACAGTTATAGCCCCAGATTCCTGCTTAGCGATTTCTCTATTCGATTGTTCTGATTCGCCCAAATATGATTTGGTCACAAATCTGGATAAAAAATCTCTTTTCTCCTCTAAAGTTCTCACAACTATATTTATTATGATTGATTCTTATGCTTCTTGTAATTTATGCCATTCAAGAAGTTAATATGATGTTAGGAACATTTTATTAGAAATGAGTTTTGATTTATAAACTTTTCCACAAGTAAGTAAATCGATATGAATTTACTAATTGTTGTATAATATGAAAAATGGTTAGCAATAAGGAGTTTTGGAAATTTTATAAAAGAATATATATATATATATATTCTATGATTTTTTGGAAATAAAATAAGCAATTTATGAAAGTAAATAAGCTTGGACAAAGGGATAAGTTTGGGTGAGGGAAGGCAAAATCATGGGGGTCGGGAGGTAATTTAATTAAATTAAATGTTTAATAATGGATCAATAGACCATATTCACATTTTTATGCTTAATGTGTTGGTAAAGTTTTAAGTAACGGTAAGAAAGGACTAAGTCAAAAGAATCAGGAGGTGACATATATAAAGCTAGTGTCATATGTGTAAAGAACAGTTTCCAGCGTATACTGAGAGGCATTACCATAGGGTGATGTCGAACCTAAAGTAAAATGAACCAGAACCTTAAGTATAAGGACTTAAGTGAGAAGTAGGAAATGTCAAGTATAAGGCTAAGGTTAATAAACCAAAATTTATTAGCCAAGGATCGAAGGCGGTTAAAGGCTAAGAGGAACAAGAATAGGAAATGATTTTGGAATTAAAATATTTGAATATCATAGTCGCCAAAGTTAAAATAAGACGGGCATCCCCAAATGGGACCGAAGGTAGTAAGCCAAAAGTAGTGTAGCTTTCGACAAGATATTGAAACCAGAACTAATTGGCTTATGGAAAAGAATTTATGATAAGGATTAAGATGGCTAAAATGAGTATTTAAACATTGATTATAATGTAGCAAGTAAATTTTTTAGTCGAAAGAAAGTTTGACCGAATATTAGCTTAATAAGTAGCTAAGTGAAAGCCTAATAGTGAATAGTTAGGTAGTGTGTTAGGAGTTGATGTAAGGCTTGAGGTGACACTCATGGGACCAAAAGCGAAAGAGTAAGTCCTAAGTAGCACTCGCAAATGAAATGAAGGTGTAAGGCCCTGAGTAGTAATCGAAAACGTGAATGTTAGTGTAAGGCTTGAGGTGGCAACCGCAAACGAAAAATGAAGGTGCAAGGCCTAAAGTGATAATCGTAGACGAAAGTTGGAGTATGGCTTAAGGTAGCATCTGAACACAATTGGAATAAGGGTTGGGGTGGCAACCAAAGTTTTAATAGAAGAAGCAAGGCTTGATGTGGAGGTTAAGTACCAAAAGTGAAGTATAGGTAAGGCCTTAGTGGCAACGAAATATGAAACCATAGGTGCAAGGCATAAAGTGGCAACCAAAAACAAAAATGAAGTAGGCATGAGGTCGGGTGTTGCAGGCGAAATACAAAAGCGAAGGTGTAAGGCCTAAGTTGCAAACGAAACCGAAAATGAGTTCAATGAAATTTAGTAAGCAGTGCAGGTATATGGCCTTAGTGGAAGCCGAATTCTTAGATAAGTACATTGCATCTATTGTAGAAGGTGTAAGGACTTAGTGGTAGCTTGGAATAGAGTATTTTAGGTTTTATTTAAAATGTGTATGATAACTAATGGAAGGATGCATGAAATGGTAATTTAGCCTAACTAAGAAAACCTTGACCTTAATTGTGTATTAAGTTGTAGCGAATGAATGTCTTGTTATAGAAAGGGGAAAACTTGTTACATCTTTGGCGGTGTGGTCCCACTATGTTTTACGTTTAAAATAATATGTTACTCAGAAAACTTTATGTCTAACCCAGATTTTTATCATTGTTTTCCTTATGAACTCATGAGTAATCGTTTGAGTATATTGAGTTTATGGGTTTAGATAGGGTGGGGTGAACGAATAAAGGAGCCAGAGATAAAGCAGGTGGCTTAGGAGTATCATTTTTTATATTGATTCCACTATACTAGGTGTTTATTTCAGCGTCTTCCTATGTTGGGCATATCACCATTATTTATGTTATATTATATTTTGATCCTTATGTAGGCATGACAATGGGAACCAAGTTGCTAACTTTAAATTATAATGATATGCATTGACTTTAGTGCCTATCTGCTTTGTTTACCTAAGACTGTATAATATAAACGATTTCGTCTACATCGATGAAAGATGATTTCAAGGTGATTGTAGCATATTGGTATTCTATCTTTGGATCTTGGAATAAGGGATGTTACACTTATCCTTAAACCATTCCAAATGAGGACTATCGAAGGTAAGAGACTCATCCACCAAGGAGGGTCGCCGCTTATGCAAAATTAAGTCAATTAATGCTTTTTTTCTTGAACCACTTTGGCTACTTTAGCTAGGAGCCCCTAAGTCTCCTCCCTCGGCTGCGTAAACATTTCACCTAATTCTTTTTCTCTCTTATGAACGATCACAACAATAGTCCTAAACCTCTTTACAGTCTATGCCACCATGAAATTCATACATTTCTTTAAGCGTTTAATCAAGGGGTTATCTTTATGTGACAATACAGATAGTTTATTATTAACATCTAGATTTTTTACCTAAAAGAAAAGGTGTAACTGTCAAGCAAATATTAGTATAAATCAACTAAAAACGAGAAATGAGTAAAAACAAATAAACTAGGAACAAGCCTAAATTCTGGCATTTATTATTAAAAAATGTATTTTTGTCAAAACTTAAGGAAAAACGACCTAAGTTCTAGCAACAAAACTACCAAAATAATAATAAGAGAAATAGTCCAAAGCAGTAATAGGAAATTAACCAAGTGTTGGTTAGTTACATTGTCTTGGAAGGGGGACTCAATTGCCATTTTAGAAGCAGGGTTCATCTCGATTTCATGAGAAGTATTAGAGGCATCTTCTGAGCCCGAGTCATCTGATTCTTGGGTGGATGCTGAAGGAGTTGCAATCCTACTACGCTCCCGCACCCATGAAGGGCGATAGTGGTCCAAAGCGGTCTTTATCAACTCAGGATTATCTAAGGTGTCCAAGCGCACCTCAGCCTCTGCATCATTAAGGCCACCAATAAAGAATTATCTCTTCACTTGGGCATAAATATGATATAAAACATTGAGAGTGGTGGAATTTGAATCCTTGACTACTTTGGCCAAATTCCTCTCTAGCTGCTTCACCTTCTTTTGTAACCCAACAACATCATGCGAAGCCTTATCAATGACCTCTGCTGCTTTCTCTTTCGCCTTTTTAACCTTCCTCTTCGCCTCCTTAGCCTTCTCATCTAATTCCTTTGATTAGATTTTGTAATCCTCTAAGCTCTCGTCCCTCACCTCGAGGTCAAGATTAGCTAAAGCAAGCTCCCCCTTTAACTTGGTGATCTCCATCTAAGCATCATTCAATGTAGGCTTGGACGACTCAACACGCCGGTGCATTTCCTAGGCCAAAGCGCCCCTTAAAGAAAATAAAAAAACAAGTAAAAAAAGTGGGGATGGTATTAATAAAATAAGATGAGAAAACTTAGTAATCCACTAATTACATATAAAAAACAAGCGCCGATAAAGGTTTGGAAAAATCTATGTAGTAGGCACTTATGAAGCTGGGAGAAGAGCTAAAGTAGTTAAGGGGCAGAAGAAAGAATAGAAAGGTCATCCAACTTAAACTGCCCTGTGCTCTTAACCAGATCTAAGATGGTGCTTCCCACCAACAAGGAAAAGAAGTGCAAGGATGGCAAAATGGTAATAATAAGCACTACATGATAGCTGCAACATTAGTAGAGTGTTGAAGAGGGGGTAGAGGAGAAGCATTAACCTTAAGGGCATTCGTTAGGATCGTCTAAGTTAGAATCATCTCTCGCGGTCCTTTTGAACTTAATCTTCTTACTAGATTTAGGCTTGAAAGTCCTAGCGATACTAAAAGACACAACGCCTGCACAATATAAAAAATTAAATTAAATTAAATTAAACCTTTAGTAAAAAAAGAGCTAATTAATAGAGGTTTATCAGCAAATAGGAAGCCATATTTGCACAATAGAGGTTCATTGAATAATGATGAACTCATACGAAGTTCATCAGCAAGGTTTTGCATAGAATTCCTATACCTAATGAATACACCGCTAAACCTGATCGAACTTAGGATGGCCAGTTGGAGAAAAAAGAGAGAACAAAAAATTAATATAATGACAAAGTCAAACAAAAAGAAAATAGAGAAGAGAAAGTGGTACCAGACTCCTGGAAGGATTGGAGATAACATATCGATTAGAAACAAAGAAAACTTGGTCTACCCATCTTTGGGTCGTACGAGGAGAGCAAGAGAAAGAAGAGCTTGTAGCATGAACAAAATGGAAGTTGTCGCAGCAAGCAGCCAGGCTCTTATGAATTTAATACAGGAAAGGTACTTATCGATAGATTGGAGGGGTCAACGCTCTATGTACGGAGTAAAAGTACAAGCAAAGAGATAATAAGATATAGGAGACAGTTGAATGGGGGATAAACCCACAGTGGCCGTCCATTCTTTGATAAGAAGGTAAAGAGGAAGATAGAGCCCACACCTAACATGTTCAAATGTCAATGAAATAAACTCCTTAAGGGGAAAATGGATGCGATCAAAGGAAGTTGGAAAACTAAATTCATAATCAGAAATCCCAAAATGGTGCAAGAGACCCTTAATTGCACTCGCATCACAAATAGCCAAAGTTAGGCTATTAAAAGCAGAAGAAGGCTGACAAGAGGGCAAGGAAGATCATCGGGATCCATGGTCAATTAAATAAAAAAAGGAAGACAAAATGAAATAAGAATAAGAAAAGGAGAAGCATATCAAAACCTCCTTATCGTATTAACAAATCAATCATGTAAAACAACATTGGAATTCAACCAAACAACTTAAAAGCATAATGTAAAAAGAAGGTAGAGATAAATGACATCAACCTGTGAAAACTTCAAAAGTAAAATATGAAAGCAGATTACAATTTATACTTATAGTAGGTAATAAAAAGACAAAAAACAAAGGTTGAGTTTGAGGAATGGTACAATGTCTCGAATAAGATCAATAAGCAAGTGAAAGAGGGGAAAGTCGTAAAATAAGAGAAATATATAGCTTTGCCAAAAAGATCTTGGTATTAGAATCAAATGGTGCAAAAAGTAGGAACCGCTAGATAGGAATGATGACAAAACGAAGTCATTAGAAATAAAGGAAATTTCTCAGGATACGGAACATTTCGGCTGACAACGGTTAGAAAAGGTGACCAACCACGTTGTGGCATGTGAAAAGGGAAATTAAATGCGAAATGACTGATTACACTTTTTTTCAACACACGGATATATATATATATAACAATAACCATAAAAGGCAAAAACTTGATTTGAGGTGACAAGTCTACACTAATATTCATTGGTTAAACTTGGTGGCAAGTGTTACACCTATTTTTCTTCTATATAAGTTTCGAGTGCAAGTCCAAGTGCATAGAGGTGTAGACCTACATAAAGTAATTAAAAAAAGCGGCCGTGTATCTAGAAAAGGAACCACAAACATCGAAAAATATAGCATGCAAAATCTAACATGAACTCATGTGAAAGTTGTGCAACACACATTCAGTGAACAACCATCGACATCACAGTAAACTATAAATAGGGAGCAAAATGAATCAAGATAAAACCCTACCAACAAAAGACTACATTACCAAAGGCTAAGTTGTAATGCGCTACCAAAAGCCTAATGGAACTATAATGCCATAACAAAGTCACACTCTAATAACACAACAAAGCCAGATCTAACAAAGTTAGACTGCGTTGCCAGTAGCAGTCAAATGCGATATTATAAGAAAGTCGGATTTTATTACCGATAATACAATCAAACTACGATGCTAGAATAAACTCATAACACATCGCCTTATCCCAAGAAAATATACATCCCGACGCAGCTACGGAACTATCGGTAGAGTGATAGCAAAGCATGGTACCAAGACAAAATACCACATACTACATCCAAACCAATTAAATACAAAGCTGCTTACAGCCTCAACTTCAAGCACAACATTTCAAAATTCAAAGTAGCCGCCAAAGGTCTTTACTTGTTTTCGAAAGGAGCACTTTCCATGGTTTACTTGTTTTCGAAAGGAGCACTTTCCATGGTTTCTAAAGGGGTACTTTCAATGGATTCAAAAGGGGTATTTTCAAAGGTTTAAATGTTTTCATCAATAAAGTTTTGAGTAAAGTATATATATATAACATGGCAAGGTGATTTTGATTAAAGCATAGAGTATATGTATTTTCCTTGTTTATGTTTGATTTAAAGGTTTTAAATCAATTTTAGATGAAAAGGTTTTCAAGTTAAATTTAAAGGAAGGTTTCCCTAAGTAAAATGACTCAGATATTAGAATACCAGATGAGACTGGTATAGGGTTGCGCCCAATACATTAGCTATTAGCCCCAGCTAATTTAGTCCAAAATTCCAGTGTGCAAAGGATTTATCATAGGTAAGTCTAAAATGATGATTACACAAAGAAGGTAATATATATTTGTATACAGATAGGTTATTGGTGAGCCCGCAAAACCATTAGGATCATGTGACCCTGGGAGAAGTTAAGTTAGGGATAGACCATCCAGAAGAGGAGTATCTAACAGATAACTTAGGGACAGAGCATCCAGAAGAGGAGTGACTAACAAGTGTTAGACTATTTTTTTTATATTGTCTGGTAGGCCCGAGTCAGCCAAAGGTTAGTTGTTAGCCAAACAAAACTATAGTGTTCGGACAGATAGTCTATTTGTTACCTGATATGTATGTTTACATAATAATGCTTTACAGTTTTAACCAGTTTTGGTTGCAGGATAAAGGTTTGCAAAAGATATGTTTTAAAAGGATGTTAGTGAGGGGAAACCCGTTCTGCTAAATGGCGTGGTCTCACTTAATATCAAATAATCGAGATGTATAGTATTATTCACACCAGGCTTTATGTCCGACTCAAAGTTTGTGTTTTTTCCCTTAAACTCTCGGGTGCTTAAAATTGATTTGAGTAGGCTAAGGGTTGAGGTTTACAGGTTTTTAGAGTAGGATGATGAATAAAGCTACCGAAGATGAGCAGGAGGCTGACGGATAGCTATTTTAGGAGTTGCTATTTTATTCTGTTTTTCCGCTGTGTTGTATTATGTCAGTATGACAATATAGTACTCTAGTCATTCAAGGGGGCATCATCATATGTCACTCTTGGCGTATTTATGTAATAATTATATTTGATCTTTACTTGGAAAATGATTACGGGATTATGTAATTTGAATGCGAAACATATGTTTTGAAATGTAATCATAAAAATGTTGTTTTGAAATCTATGATTTTGTTTTATATTCAAGTGCTTTTGATATTATGGATACCATTAACATAGCCGTATTTAGTCGCCAAAAGTTAATACTTTAGATGACTGCATCATCTGTAGCGGTTAGCTTTGGGCCTCTAGATAGGGGATGTTATAACTTGGTATCAGAGCATAGGTTTATGAAAAACTTTGAACTAAAATGATTTTTAAAAACATAATCCTAATGAATTAGAGTTAAGATCAGGTATGGGATAACGCTATAGTAACGTACTTGTATTTGCTATATATAAGTATATGCTATATCTCTATTCTCCTATCTCTCTTAGGTGATTCTTCTTTATCTCACAAGGCTCGAATACAGATATGGATGCTAGAACTAGAAGAGTGAATCTTGGAGGAAGCACTACCATAAATGAAAATGCTAGACTGGGTACTAGAAGGAACCAAGGTTAGGCACAAGCGGGGAATGTTGGTGTTGGAGTCCCACAGATGGATATGGGAGCCATGTATCAGTTTTTCGTGAATATGATGCAGGCGGGTTTTGTTGCTGGAATGATTGGAGGAAATGCTGGAGGAGGAGTTCAGGAAGCTCCGATGGTGAATAACTATGCTAGTTTGAGTAGGGATTATGCTAGGCTTGGAGGGAAGCCATTTATTGGAACTGAGGATGCTATTGAGGTGGAGAGCTGGTTGCTGCACTGGGAAAGGATATTTGTTGATTTGGGGCCCAATGATGAGCAGAAGAGGAGACTTGCTTTGAGATAGCTTCAAGGAGCAGCTTTAATCTGGTGGAATAGTATGACAGTTGGAGTTAATGAAGAGAATATGACATGGGCTGAGTTCAAGAAAAGGTTCGAGGAAAGGTTCATGTCTATGATGGCGAGGTCTTCCTTGCTCAGAAAGTTTGCTAAGTTGGAGCAGGGAGAGATGACTGTGTTGGAATATGCTAGAAGGTTTAAGGAGTTGGCTAGGTATGGATATGCCACTGTGGACACTGTAATTAAGCGAAATGAGAAGTTCATAAGGGGGTTGAAGCCTGAGTTGGCTAGGGCTACATTACCTCATATCAGAGATCCCTGTGATTTTGTGGTTGAAATGGCTTTGAGACATGAGGAGATGCTTGCTTCTCTGGAGAAGAGTAATGCAAAGGAAGCCAAGTAGGACAGGGTTAGAAAAGGAAGTTCATTCATAAGAAGGGTGCTCAGAAAGGTGGAGCCATGAAGAAAGGAAAGTCTGAGGTTGTTTGCTTCAAGTGCGATAAGAAGGGGTTTTGCGAATGAATGTCGTACTGGAAAGGCGAAGGAAGTGATTGAAATAAGAACATCAGATGCTTCAAGTACGATCAGATTGGTCACTATAAGAATTAATGAAAAGAGCCTGCTAAGGATAGAAGGGGCAACGTATTTGCATTGGAGCCTGCTACATCAGGACCAACGGCACAGAAGAAAGGAAAGGAAGTGTTGGGAGGTACGCTTCAGATCCATGGTATGTCAGTTAGCATTCTGTTTGGTATTGGTGCATCGCATTCTTTTATATCTCGTTGTTTGGTAGATAACCTTAACCTATAACCCTCATATTTAGTTACTTCCTTAAGGGTTGTAAATCTGATAGGAGGGTATATGACACTTAGGATGAAGTGTGACCACTTAGAGTTTGATTTATTAGGTCATACCTTTGTTTGCAGTTTGCATGTGTATGACTTTGTAGGTTACGGAATTATTTTGGGTATGGATTGGTTAATTAAGTATGATGCTAGGATATTTTTCCATGATAGGAAAATATCTCTTAGACACCTTGACTATAGTGATAAGATAGTATATATCGTAGAAAACCCTAGCTGTGAGGTGAATGCTTTGTCGGGTGTTGTGGAGTTCGAAGGCGAATTGAATCGAGATTTCGTGGTTAGAGAATTCACATATTTGTTTGAGCTTATAGTAGGATTACCACCGAAATGAGCCATTAAGTTTCGGATAGATTTGGTGCCTGGAGCAGAACCAGTGAGTAGGCCGCCAAGCATGATGACACCTACCGAGATGAGGGAGTTAAAGGTGCAGTTGGTGGATCTGGAAGGCAAGAATTTTATCAGACCGAGTAGTTCTCCTTGGGGAGCAACCGCATTGTTTTCTAAGAAGCCAGATGGATCGTTGAGGCTAAGTATCGATTATCGTAAGTTGAATGAAAATACGATAAAGAATCGATATCCATTGCCGAGAATTGACGATTTGTTCGATTAGTTGAGTGGAGCCAAGGTATTTTCTCAATTGTATTTAGCAACAGGTTTTCATCAGTTTACAGTAGCAGAGGATAGTATTCCTTTGACGGCATTTAGGATAAGATATGGATCGTATGAATGGTTAGTGATGCCTTCGGACTAACTAATGCGCCGGCATTCTTTGTAGATTTGATGAACCGAATTTTCCGAGAGCACTTGGACAGGTTCGTGTTGGTTTTCATAGATGATATCTTGATATACTCTAGAGATGAAAGGGATCATGAAGTTCATCTTAGAGTTGTGCTTGAGACACTAAGGCAGAATCAGCTGAAGGCGAAGTTTTTTGAAGTGTCATTTCTGGAAGAAGGAAGTGAAGTTTCTTGGTCATGTAGTCTCAGAGAAAGGGTTTTTTGTAGATCCGACTAAGATTGAAGTAGTGAACGATTGGAAGAGACCCGAGACAGTGACTAAGATAAAAAGTTTCCTTGGATTGACTGGATATTATCGGAGGTTCATAAAGGATTATTCGCGGATAGCAGCACCGATGACTAAGCTAACGTGGAAGGATGTGAAGTTTGTGTGGACCGATAAGTGTGAGGAAGCATTCTAGAGCTTGAAACACTTATCGACCCATGCACTTGTGTTAGTTGTTTCGGAAGGGAATCGGGATTTAGTACTTTATACAGATGCGTGTGGAACTGGATTAGGAACCGTGTTGATGTAGAGAGGTAAAGTGATTGCCTATGCTTCTCGACAGCTTAGACCGCATGAGGTTAGATATCCAAAGCATGATTTGGAGTTGGCTGTAGTGATATTTGCATTGAAGGTGTGGAGACATTACCTTTTGGGAGAGAGGTTTGAGCTTTATACGGATCATAAGTCGTTGAAGTACTTGTTCTCTCAGAAGGAACTGAACATGAGATAGTAGAGATGGTTAGAGTTTATTGTTGTTTATGACTTTGGAATTGAGTATACACCAGGAAAAGGTAATAAGGTTGCAAATGCGCTTAGTAGGAAGCATCAGAATGCAATGTTAGCTATGATAGCAGAGTGGAAGGATTTGGAAGCATTGACGGCATGTAGAGTTCAGTGGAGATCTGAGGCTGGATCTAGTGGAGAAAACAATCGAGTTGTCTTGTTTAGAAGTTCGACCAGTTATGATCGAAAAGATTGCTTCTAAGAAAGGAGAGGATCCAATGTTGGCTGAATGGATCAGGAATGTAAGAGATGGAACCAAGAGCGATGACTTAAAAGATTTCAGTCTTGACCAGAATGGGTGGTTGAGAAAGAAAGGAATATTATGTGTTCCGAATGTAGGAGACATAAGGAAGAAAGTTTTGGAGGAATGCCATCGTTCGAATTTCACTATTCATCCAGGAGGAACTAAGATATATTAGGATATGAAGAGAAGTTTCTTCTGGGAAGGTATGAAGAGGGTGTAGGCTTATGGGTGCAGCAGCGTTTGAACTGTCAACAGGTAAAAGCCGAACATCAAAAGCCAAGTGGGTTGCTTCAGCTATTGGATATTCTGATATGGAAATGGGATTCTATTTCTATGGCTTTATAGACGGGTTGCCAAGGTCTAGTGGAGGAAATGAAAGTATATGGGTCATAGTGGATAGATTGACCAAGAGTGCCCATTTCATACCAGTTAACTAGGACGGCACCTGTTTTGGTTAAGTTGTTTATGAAGAATGTGGTTAGACTACATGGAATTCCTAGTAGTATAGTAAGTGATAGAGATTCCTTGTTCACTAGCGAGTTCTGGAAGAGTCTACAGGATAGTTTAGGAACCAAGCTCAAGGTGAGTACTGCTTACCATCCGCAGATTGATAGGCAAATAGAAAGAGTTAACAAAGTCATGGAAGATTTGTTAAGAGCTTTTGTGTTAGATTTTGGGGGATCATAGGAAGACCATCTACACTTAGTCAAGTTTTCGTATAACAACAGTTATCAGACTAGTATAAGGATAGCACCATTTGAAGCTTTGTATGGAAGGCTATCCAATCTCTCGTTTGTTGGTTAGAGACCGGGGATAGGTTGGTTCTTGGTCCAGATTTGGTTAGAGAAGCTGCAGAGAAGATTGAGCTGATTCGAGTTGGGATGAAGGAAGCTTAGTTTAGGTAGAAGAGTTATGTAGATAGAAGAAGGAAAGACTTAGAGTTCTCTGTTAGAGATCATGTGTTTATTAAGGTATCACCGATGAAGGGTGTGATTCGATTCGGGAAATCAGGGAAGTTGGCACCGAGATTTGTAGGATCATTTCCTATTATAGAGAGGATCAGAAAACTCGCATATAGAGTAGAGTTACCGAATAGTTTAGTAGGAGTCCACGATGTTTTCCATGTTTCTCGTCTGAGGAAGTGTGTTAGAGATCCGTTGACTACTATTGCACCGACTGTGTTAGATGACTTAGTAGTAGAGCCGGTCTTGACTATAGTTAGAAAGCCGATTCATATAGTCACGAGAGATGAGAAGAGGCTAAGGAACAAGATAGTTAGATTACTGAAAGTCCAATAGAGCGACGATGAGAGAAACTGTACTTGGGAGACTGAGAGCAGGATTAGAGACGCTTATCCAGACTAGTTTGATGGTATGTTTTACCTTTTGATTGATTTGTTGTGTACCTTATCGTAATTTCGAGGACAAAATTCTTTAAGGAAGGGAGTCTGTAACACCTCATATTTTTAGTAATATTATTAAGGATATTTAATTAGCTAAATTAAATAAAATAATGTGATGATTAGGGGATTGGATTTGTGATTAACATAAGGGGTAACCGTGCCATGTAAACAATGAACTAAAGATGTGTTAAAATGAAATAGAGAAGGGGTGAAATAGGAAAGAGACATAACCATATACCCTAAACCCTCATGTATCTCATACCATACGTTCATTTCATAATCCAAAAACTTAAAATTGAGGTCGGCCAACATTTTAAAGAACAAGAGGAAGAAAGCTAAAGGAAGAAGCTAAATCAAAATCGAATTCACTCAAATCTCAAACTCCTTTATCTCAAAGTTAAGGTGAATAATGATTACATCTCATTTTTCCTATTATTTTCGGTTTTAAGGTTAATCCGAAGTGTTTTACATGATTACGCCATGTTTTTGAATGATTAAATGTTTATAAATGCTTGTTGATGACTTATGCTTGTTCATATAGATTTTATGTTATGTTTTAATGTGAAAACCCTATTTAATGATATCCAAATTCCTTGCGAATTTAGATTTAGATTAGAAATGATATTTTAGAGATGAGTTTCAATTTTCATAATTTTCTGAATTAATGTGGATTTTATATTAATTTTCTAGTATAGAAAATGATTATTTGGGTTTTAAATTATTTACAGTAAATAATTAATATTTTGGGTCTGAAATTAATATATGTTAGAAAACATATTAAATTTGATTTACCGGAATTTTTGTAGAATTTTCCTAAGTGTTTTAATAGATATATAAAATTATTTAAGGTATGGGACTTAAATGTTTCATATATTTATGAAAGGAGAAGGGGTGTTTTGTAAATTATTTAGATCTGAAATCTCGGTTGTTCTTTTTGGAAAAGAAAATTTGCAAACAGTAGAATTTTGTCAAACAAGGCAGGTTGGTTGAAAAGTATTTCTTTTTAAAGTGAAATACAAATTTTACATGCTTTTGGCATGTCTCGCCTCTTTCGGCATGGGGGTTCCGACCATGTACTGCCACCACCATTGTTATCGAAACCAATGCACATAGTATCAATAACTTGGTACATATTGAATTGGACAAAGGCGGAAGTAACCGGGTCAAGACCATAGGTTCCGATAGGGTCGAAACATGTCTTCGTTTTAAAGTGAAAACGCGCCTTCTTTGCTTTCGAAGGGTTTGCTTTCAACTTGGTTGGCTTTCGACCAGGTCAAATGGTTTTAAAGGAAAGGGTTCGAATCGGTTGTGCCTTTTGTTTTAAGTTATTGTTTCGAAGGGGTCGAAACCCCTAACTGCCGCTTTCCTTACCTTTCGAAGTCATTGGTTTCGAAAGGTATACTTTGTTTTTAAAACTTGGCCACTTCTCCAATGCTTTCAGAAGGTTGGTTTCGACACCATCACTTCTTTACTTAGGAATTGCTTTCAAAAGGAATGCTTTCGACTTAAATGATTTTAATGACCCTTTTGTTCTGTTGAAGGTAGAACCCAATGGTTTCGAAAGAGATAGTTTTAAAGGTTTCGAAGGAGTTAATCTTGAATGGTTTCGAAAGGTATTTCCACATGTTTTAAATTGAACCCAAATGCTTTCGAAAGGTTTGTTGTTTACAAAAGGTTTGGATGCTTTCGAAAGATTTTAAATGAAGGTTTCGAAGGGGTGGTTCCCCAATGATTTCGAAAGGTTTAAGAGGAAGGGTTTTCAATGGTTTCGATAGACAGTTTTAAAGTGTTTAAAGACAGGATGTCTAAGGTTTTAAAGCTTTTAAAGGAAAGGTTTTTCAAGTGTTTTCGAAAAGGAGATTGAATGGTTTCGAAAGGAATGTTTTGGCTTTCGGCCTAGATGATAAAGAAGGGCTTTACTTGTTTTCGAAAGGAGAACTTTCCATGGTTTCTAAAGGGGTACTTTCAACAGATTCGAAAGGGGTATTTTCAAAGGTTTAAATGTTTTCATCAATAAAGTTTTGAGTAAAGTGTGTATATATATATATATAACATGGCAAGGTGATTTTGAGTAAAGCATAGAGTATATGTATTTTCCTTGTTTAAGTTTGATTTAAAGGTTTTTAATCAATTTGAGATGAAAAGGTTTTCAAGTTAAATTTAAGGGAAGGTTTCCCTAAGTAAAATGACTCGGATATTAGAATACCAGATGAGACTGGTATAGGGTCGCGCCTTATACATTAGCTATTAGCCCCAGCTAATTTAGTCCAAAATTCTAGTGTGTAGGGCTTTGTCACGGGTAAGATTAAAATAATGATTACACAAAGAAGGGAATATATATTTGTATACATATAGGTTACTGGTGAGCCCGCAAAACCATTAGGATCAGGTGAACTAGGGAGAAGTTATGTTAGGGACAGACCGTCCTGAAGAGGAGTATCTAACAGATAAGTTAGGGACAAACCGTCCAGAAGAGGACTGTCTAACAGGTGTTAGATTATTTTGTTGATATTGTCTGGTAAGCTCGAGTCAGCCAAAAGTTAGTAGTTAGCCAAACAAAACTATAATGTTCGGACAGATAGTCCATTTATTACCTGATATGTATGTTTACATAATAATGCTTTATAGTTTTAACCAGTTTTGGTTGCAGGATAAAGGTTTGCAAAAGATAAGTTTTAAAAGGATGTTAGTGAGGGGGAACCCGTTCCGCTAAGCGGCGTGATCTCACTTAATATCAAAATCACATTTCACTTTTAACTTTGTTTTGTATGAGTGCATCCATTATGTTTGAAAGTAATGATAAGTCAGTATAATCATTTGGAAGGGTTTCTCTCCATAAAAAATATTGTTCAGTCATTTGTCTTTGTAAGCATCATAGGATGACTGAAGTCCTTCATTTTGTTAGTTTCTATATGTTAGTTTAATATCAGAGCCTGTAGAGAGGGGATGAAGCCTTCGAATACTTCTCAAACTGTCTTTTGTACTACTATAATTTATACCCATTTTTATGTTTGCAGGTTGAATCAGGAATGATCTTTATGCAATCTTTGGTGCTACCTAATTTTATTTGGTTTAGCAAAAAGTGTAGCAAGAGAGTTGGAGTAATTCATTTGCAAAAGGTTAAGCCAAAGACACTGTTGTACTCTGGGTTCTATTGAACATCTTAAGGTCTTGTATTGATAATGTGACTTGTGTAGCTCTTGTTTTGAGCTTAACTTCATATTTGTACTAAATGCTAGTATGTACTATTGTTCGTGTTATGTAATGATATTGTTAAGTTATTATGCACTGCAATGCGGATTATTGAATCATTTGAATGAGCTTAACTTTATAATATTATTTGTTTTCTAATATCATGTGAGGGGGAACCCGTTCCGCTAAGCGGCGTGGTCTCACTTAATATCAAATAATCGAGATGTATAACATTATTTACACCACGATTTATGTCTGACTCAAAGTTTGTGTTTTTCCCCTTAAACTCTCGGGCGCTCAAAATGGATTTGTGTAGGCTAAGGGTTGAGGTTTACAGGTTTTTAGTAGGATGACGAATAAAGCTACCGAAGACGAGTAGGAGGCTGACAGATAGCTATTTTAGGAGTTGCTATTTTATTCTATTTTTCCGTTGTGTTGTATTATGTCAGTATGACAATATAGTACTCTGGTCATCCAAGGGGGCATCATCATATGTCGCTCTTGGCGTATTTATGTAATAATTATATTTGATCTTTACCTGGGAAACGATTATGGGATTATGTAATTTGAATGCGAAACATGTGTTTTGAAATGTAATCAGGAAAAAGTTGTTTTTGAAATATGTGATTTTGTTTCATATTCAAGTGCTTCTGATATTATTGATACCATTAACATAGCTGTATTTACTCGCCAGAATTTAATATTATAGATGAGTGCAGCATCTATAGCACTTAGCTTTGGGCCTCTAGATTGGGGATGTTACACAACTTCTCGTGCCTAAAGTAATTTCTGCTGCCTATATCCATGTCAGCAATCGATGCAAATTTAACAAAGTTTATGGATAAAGGACACGTGGCAAGATCTAAAGGTGAAGGAAGGGTACGAAGATAAGATGTCGACAATCTGCATGATATATATTTGCTATAAAAGGGAAGGCGCTATTGCAGGAAAAGGAATCGAGACTTTGTTCTTCTGAATAAGATACTAAAAATTCTATCCTCTCTATCATTAAAATACAAAGATTGTACTAGAAAAGAACTATAAGAAGAAAGAATTGATCTATAGACATAGGATTCCTTAACATTTGCAATACCTAAATCATTGTATTTCTTTACTTTATTGTAGTTATTTCCCTTTTTCAATGTTGAATGTTATCTAAATTTGATAGATTCACAGTTAATTAGACATGACATTTTAACATGCGGTTAAAGTGCAACTTCATAATTGTGTAAGCTTAAGCAACATAATTACTTTCTTTCAAGACAATTTTAATATTACTTAAATTTACTAATTCATAATTACAAAAGTGCCCAATGTCGTAATTACTTCAATAATTGAATTGGCATTGACCCAGTTGTAAGGCCCAAATTCATTTGGGCATTAGGCAAATATTCAAACAAAGATTTGAAAATTTAAAATAATTTAAAATTTTCAAAATTGTTATGAGAAATTTATTTAATATTTTTTGATTTTTTTATTATTTAATTACTTTAATTAAAAATAATTAACTAATTAAAAAATATATGTTGATATATATAGGTATGATAATTAAATATTTGTCTTTAAATTATTTAAGATAAATTAAATAAAAATTTCAAAATTCATTAAATATTTAATTAGAATGTCCATTTAAATAATAACTAATAATTAATTAAATAGTTAATTAATTTACACACATACAAATATATATATATATATATTATTAAATATATAATAAAACTATAAAGGTTACAGCTAAATATTTAAAATGTTTTAATTTTCTCAATTCTTTTTAAGAAATTAGAATAGATAAATTTTTGAACTTTACCAAATCCTTAATTAAAGTATCTTAATTGAATAATTAATTGATTAAATAGTTAATATATATAACTATAAACATTATAATTAAAAATTAACACGAATAAACTAAAATTACTGAAATTTTAAAATAAAATTTAATTAAAGTATTAAATCAAATTAAAGAGTAAAAAATAAGATTTTTCTAATAAGATACATTTAAATAATTAAATTATAATAGTTATAAACAAATTAAACTTATATAACTATTATGTATAAATAAAATATAAGTATAACTACAAGAAACCCAAATATATTTTTGGAATAAACACATCAGTATGGTATGTGTATTATGATTTCAAATGTACCCGACACTTGAATGGCGAGGGTATTTCATAAAAAATGTGTTATTTTCAAAACTGGTATCATCAAAATATATTAAAAGACTATGAATCTTCAATATGAGTTGCCCTTTATCATTTATATGTTGATATATTACTTGCATATGCACTGGTTGTTGAGTAAAGTCAAGCTAGAGCCATTATGAGTAATACTACTAATATACTGCCAAGACGAGGTAAGATACATGCATGTATTTATTACTCAAGGTATGTTCATTATACTTTGGCCATCGTGAAATGATAGGTAAGAATAAATAATCTCTCATGGTTTGTTGAGAAAATTCAAGCTTAAGGTTGAGATTAGGGCAAAGCCCATAGTCAGGATTATATGTGATACGTCCGATAAAGAGTTATCCATCGCTTGTGTGCTTATGATTTATTGAGCAAATTCAAGCCCAGAATCCCAAGGCTAGCATGTCCTAATGCTCATTAGAGAAATTGAATGATTTCTATACTTCTCTCAGGGTTTTGAGGAATATAAAAATCTAGCTGGAGCCTTACTAGAAGAATGAAATGGCAACATTTTTAATACTATAGGAAGATATTCTACAAAAAATTAAAATTATCTGTCTCAATGAATTTGTGCAACTGATCTAACTGATAATTGTTTTTGGCATATTATCAATTCAAGAACTATGCAAAAGCCAAATTATACAACTACGAAACACTTCCGTTCCTTGGTCACTTATAGAGTTCATTTACTCGAGACTATTATTGTCTTCTATGAGCTTTAAACTCTAAAAGCAACATAAGAATATGGATATTTGATCCATTTTAGACCACATACAAAAGTTGAACAGTGGACAATTGCATTCATGGTATATGAATCTCGATGAAATTAGTTCATTCAAAATGAGAAAGAAAACTATAATGCAAGATCGTGTATCCAATACGGTGGAATACAATCAAAATCTCTTGTGTTGGAAATAACACTAGACCAAGGACTAAGAGGCAATTGTTATCCCGCTTTTTGGTCAAATCCAGGATATCAACAAAAGGATGGATATCAGGATTGGAGATCGATTGAAAACAAGGCTATAATCGATATCGTCAAAATTGGGCCAAGCTCCAATCAAGATGGGATCGATCGGGAATGATAAACAAGGCTCGGTGAAGCTATACTTCAAATTTCAGGTCAACGGAGTTCATATGCTCGAGTTATCACTACACCACAGATAGGATTTTGGCGCAACCTTAGGCGGCACATTTGATACAGCTATAAGCCGTATAAAAATTTTAATACGGCTTAAAGCCGTATCTATATTATTTAATACGGCTGTAAGCCGTATTAAAATTTGATACGGCTTATAGCCGTATCAAAATCTGTGCCTCTTTTCGTGGGAAAATTTTCCCCAAACCGCACACCCTCCCTCCTTTTTTTTAGTTTCAGCTTTAGTTTTTTCACTGCTCTCAAATTCTATCACTGCTCTTAGGTAACCTCGATCGATCTTCTCGAATTCTATCACTGCTCTCAGGTAACCTCGATCGATCGAACGTTCCGCGTCTTCTTGAATTCGATCATTGCTCTCAGGTAGATACAAGAGCTTATCCCTCTTCTTCATGCAATGATCAGTTGGAAACCATTTAGGTCAATCTACGCAAACCGCAGCCTCCTTATCATCCTGACTTCAAATAAGCTTGAAATTGCTTAATAAGATGTTTTAGTAGTAACGATTTCATTGCAAGCTTTAGATTTACCTATAAATATCTTAAAATCATGTTTTATTAATTTTAATCTCATGCTGATAGGCCTACTCTTATCATGAAACATTTTATTGTTCCTCTTGATCCATAAATGTTTGAAAGTGGTAGAGAATGTTATATCAATTAGATCTTTATGGAATCGACTTATTGTTTGTCTACATGAGATGAATTCAATTATTTATATCATATTGTTTCTTTGAAACATTACAGCAGTAGCTCCTATTTAATCGAACTCCGTATATAGTTTGGATATATACATTCAAAAAACAAATGATCGCTTGACTCATCTACCATGTTACTCAGTTTTGCATTTGATTGACCATAAATCGTTCTACCTACTAATCCTACCTAGGGTATTCAATTTATTGTGTATTGCAAAATAAAAACACAGAGACATTTTTGGTGCACAAACTCTTTTTCACATATGATGATACCAATTAATTTGAGGTGATTTATTCATGTATTGTCCTAAGTAGATTTAAGGCTTAATTCACCATCATTATTAGGAAAATTAGCAATGGTTTAACTATAATCAGGAATAACACAAAATTATCACACAGCATTGTGTTTTAATTAATATCATATTGGGATCATGTTTACCAACCACAATTTCTCTACATCTTGCAATGTTAAACTGATGAATGACTGTACATTAGTAGTAGTAGACTATTGTTTAACCATGTGTGTGTTCTGCTTATGTAACCTCCAAGGTGTATCTAATTAGCATCCAATCCTTTCCCTTCATAGCTATTCTAGTTAATTTTCCAATCCTTTCCCTTCATCGAATTTCTAAACTTGTATCATATTTGAGAATTTTGATGTTGGCGTTTGATATTTTAACCTAGATTTGGAAGAAGCTGAAGAACTCAGTAAAAAATAGAATGAAGAAAACAATGTAGAAAGGCAACTTTGTCATTTTTTAAGGTTAAACTCAGCAAATTGAAATATAATTTACTATGTGTGTTTTATCATTTATGAACTAGATATGCTAATATATGTCATGAAATTCTTGGGTAAAAATTGTATATGGACGATCAACATAATTTATGTGTCACTTCATCATTATTCTTTTCATAGAATCTGGTTGGTATAATTTACTTTTGAATACATGTCAGGTTCAAGAGCAAATTTACAAATTTGCCAAGAAAGGACTAACTCCATTTGTATGTATGTATGTGTGTTCATAATTCATAGTAAGACTCAACTAATTACTAACGTATGATGCTATGCAGGACTTGCACCTGAGATTCCCGAGGATCTGTACCATTTGATTAAAAAAGAAGTTGCTATCAGAAAGCATTTGGACAAGAACAGGAAGGACAAGGATTCTAAGTTCAGACTCATCCTTGTTGAGAGCAGGATCCATCGTCTTGCACAATACTGCAAGAGGACCAAGAAGCTTCCACCATTCTGGAAATAGTAAGTGTTTTCAACTTTTTTTGCTAATGAACCAGGAAATATATGACACTGTCTTTACTCTGGCTACTAAACTGGTTTGATTTGTCTGCATCATTTTTTTGATCTAGTTTAAAACTCGTGTCCTCTAATTAGTTGAGTTTGCTATCATTTGATTGCTAAAGCCCTTGTTTTGTTTTTAATATGTTTTAGCTTTAGGTTGTTACCATTTAAAATATGGGGTACCCTTTTTGGTAGTAAGCTGACATAACATATCATATTGTTAACATTACCGGTACCGATTTGTCACTGTACTAAGGTTAGTATAGTGAAAATTATTAACTGTTAAGTAATGGCTGGTAACTTTTTTGTGTGAAAAAAAAATCAAAAGTTTGTTATATTTTTTACATTGTAGTAGTATAGTTTATGCTTTATCCTTTTAACTGGTTTTGAATGATTACGTATCAGGTGTATCAGGTGTTGTCGTAACCCAAATTAATATAGTGGCACTTTTACTTTCATTAATATGTGCATGGTTAAAAATTAATCCTTTCCCTTCATAGCTATTCTAGTTAATTCTAGTTAAAAATTAAATGTCGACTATTTGAACAGGAGCAGGTCTGCAATTATAAATCGACGCCAATACAGCAAGAATCCAAATTAAAATGATAAAAGTCGAATTCAAGTAGTCCAAAATAAGCAACCATCATTATGTAATTATGATGCGTTGTGGATAAATTGTGATATGATTTTGGTCATATGCTGCATCGACTAATTAATGTTGCAAGTATACCATGTCTAATACAATAGTCAATCTTATGCTATTTTGTATTATTTTGATCTCCTTGCATAATTTACAGCTTGGTGCTAATGTTGTATATGGTTCTGACATTGTATATGGTTTTGACATTGTTGTATAAGTGGATAAAATTATTGTTAATGGTGCAAGCCAAGTATCAGGAGAGGGGTAATGCATAGACATTACTCCGGTGCTACAAAATAGTGCCGTTGTAATGGCAAATTTTTTGGAAACAGTTTGGTGCTAATGTTGTATATTGTTCTACCAGTTTGGTACAAAAACAAGCATGATTTCAATTGATCGTTTTTAGATTTGTGCTCTCGATTAACTTGTAAGCTCATTTTATAAAAACAAGCATAATTGTTTATAACAATGAGGCCTTCAAAAATCATTTTTACAAATCCAAAGCAACCAAAAGATTTTGAAAGAAACAGAAGGAAAAGAATTTGTTCTTTAAAGATATGCACTATGTTTACCTGCTTTAGGATCTGGAGAGTAATATCTAATAAAGCTAAAAGAATGTTAGAAGTAAAGATTAGCTATTCTGGAATTACTTGAGACTATCACATATGTAATATGTTTAGCATTATATAATATATAAAATAATAATATACTAAGATAAAAAATAATATCAAACTGTTATTGACTAAAAAAGAGTTGATATATCCATATATTTATAAATAACCAACCGAAAAATAATATCAAACTGTTATTGACTGTAGAAATGAAATGGTTGTTGATATTGATGTTCACTTTAAAGACATTATGCTTGGGACATCTTGAAAATAGAGGTTATGATATAGGACCCATTGAAGGGCAAGTCTCATGTTCTATTAAATATGATATAGGAGGGCAGTATGTCTTTCAGCATAGACAAACAATGGATAAATGAATCGGATCTAAGATCTACATACTATATAGATGGGGTGCAGAAGTTCATTAGTTTTGTTGAAGAAAACGGTGGTAAGAAAGGATTATATTTATGCCCTTGCACACGGTGCAAAAATATGAAGACGATTAAATTAGATGACATTCATTTTCATTTGCTTAGATGGGGTATTATCCAATCGTATACAACATGGTATTTTTTTGGGGAAAAAAGGGCGGAGATGGATAAACAACAACCAGTTAGTCATGGCAGAACTACTTCCGAGTTTGAACATATTAGGATGGAAGATCTGGTCAATGATGCAGATAGATTTCATCATTTTCAACCTACAGATTCGTTGCCTGATCATGCTAATGTTGGAGAGTAGTCTACTGATTATCCAGATTGGCAGGCCAATGAAAGTAAGAAGTATAAATCGCTTTTTGGTAGCGTAAAAGAGCCGCTGTATCCTTCATGTTCAAAAGGGATTACGAAGCTGTATGCCATTGTGAAACTGAATAGCTTGAAGACCCAATACAGCTTTTCAGATAATGGTATGACTGCACTTCTCGAACTAATAAAGGAGTTACTCCCCGAAGGTAACACGCTGCCGACAAAGTACTCCGACGTGAAGAAGATCATTAAGCAAGTTGGGATGAATTACAAAACTTATGATGCATGCATCAATGATTGCATATTGTACTGGAAAGATGATGCGAACAAAGTTTCTTGTACAAATTGCAATGAACCAAGATATAGGACATCATTAAACGAAGAAAGAAAATGCACCAAAGTACCTCGAAAGACATTAAGACATTTTCCTTTAATTTCTAGATTGAAGAGACTGTATACTGTACCATGGATGGCAGATGCGATGACCTGGCATGGTCGTGCCAAGTATGATCCAACTGTAATGCGTCATCCATGTGACACTTCTCAATGGAAAGTCGCAGATTCATTTGATCAAACTTTTGCTGCCGAGCCACGAAATGTCACACTTGGAATAGCAACAGATGGTTTCTGTCCACATGCTTCTCTCTCTAACCCTTACAGTTGTTGGCCAGTAATTGTAGTACCATATAATCTTCCTCCGTCTATGTGCATGAAAAGGGAGTTCTTAATGTTAACATTGTTGATTTCTGGGCCAAAACAACCAGGAAAGGATATTGATGTTTATTTACAGCCGTTGATAGACGAGTTAAAGCAGTTATGGGAAGAAGTTGTTACATTTGACTCGTTAAATAAATCTGAGTTCACAATGAGAGCTAGGGTGTTGTGGGCAATCCATGATCACCCTGCTTTTGGGACTTTATCGGGATGTACAACTCACGGTTACTTTGCATGTCCTGTTTGTGGGGAAAACACTTATTCTTATTATCTTCCTGAAAGTAAGAAGATGTGTTACATGGGACATCGAATGTTTCTTCCTAACGAACACAAGTTTCGATACGATAAGACAAATTTCAACAACGAACAAGAACTTCGTCGCCCTAAATAGCCATTGACTGGTTTTCAAGTTGAAAAGAAAGTAGCGAATATCAAAATGAAAGTTGGTAAACAAAAAGAAGAAATTGGTCGAAAATGGAAAAAGTCAACCAATGAAGATGTTGACAATATTTATGGATGGTATAAGAGGTCTATCTTTTTTGATTTACCATATTGGAAAGCAAATTTGGTCCGACGTAATATTGATGTTATGCATACGGAGAAGAATGTCACAGAGCATCTCATCAGCACCATTATGGAACATAAAGATAAGTCAAAAGATGGCATCAATGCACGCAAGGATTTGAAAATCATGGGTATAAAACAAAAGTTGTGGTGATGGAAGATCCAAAAACAAATAAAACAATCATACCAAAGACAACTTTCGCTTTGAGCAAAGAAGAAAAGATACGGTTTTGCACCGTTTTGAAAAATCTGAAAGTGCCTAACAAATTTTCTTCTAACTTTCACAACAATGTGAGCATCAATCCTCCTGAACTAAGAAATATGAAGTCACATGATTACCATGTCATAATGCAGCATTTGCTTCCGGTATTGCTTCAACATTCTTATCCACAACATAAGGATCTACGAAATGCTGTTCATCGTATTAGTTTATTCTTTAACATTTTGTGTTCAAAGGTGATCAATAGGGAACATCTTTTAAAAGCAAAGGCTAGCTTAGTAGAAGCAATGTGTGTATTTGAAAAACATTTTCCACCTGCATTTTTTGATATCAGTGTCCACCTTATGGTTCATTTAGCCGATGAAGCGTTGATTTGTGGCCCTGTCAGATATAAATGGATGTATCCATTTGAACGGTAAATTTCTAATTGCAGTTATGCACATCATTATTTCATATAAATAGCTACAGTCTATAGTATATAATTGATCACATTTATAGGTTGATGAAAACATATAAAGGATATGTGCACAACAAAAGATACATTGAAGGGAGTATTGCAGAAGGATATATCGTACAAGAAGCTAGTCTTTACTGCATGGAATATATGCCAAACGGAGGTGATGGCAATCATAAACATACCCGCGAAGCGTTTTTAGACGAGGACGATGAGTTTGCTGGTGAGATACCTCTGGATAATGGTAAAGACATAACGTTAACCCAAGTGCAGTTTGAACAGATGCGTAGATGGGTCCTTAATAAGTACGATGGATTGGATGAATGGAAGTAAGTTCACGAACTTGTTTGGAATTTTATTTTTTTTTAATTCAATTTATATATACATTTTGATATGTGTTTTTCGTAGGAGGTATAACTCCTATGTGAAAAGTACTAGATTTCAACCTAGAGGCAGGGCTACCACCGTGGAAGTAGTTCAAAGTTTTAATCTATGGTTATGTAATGAGTTGTTAAAGACCATCGATGTTGATCCAACTCTGTGGTGGTTAGTGCACGGGCCGAAGTTCATAACGCGTAGTTATATGAAGTACCAAGTGAATGGATTTTCATTTTCCATGAAAAAGTACGAAGACCGTATGGTAACACAAAATAGAGGTGTATGCATGAGAGCAATTACAAAATTTAGAGCGAGTGGCAAGGATAAAAATTATAAGGAAGCAGAAACAACGTATTACGGAGTCATTCAACAGATACTTGAGTTGGATTACACCGACTTCAAACAAACAGTTTTTTATTGTGATTGGGTAAAAGTCGAGGATAAGGTCAATGGTTGCAAAATAGATCCCATTTCAAACCTCATCATGGTAAATTTAGAGAAATTGAAGAACAAAAATAATGTGAATGACGAGCCATTTATTCTTGCATCAGAAGCGAGTCAAGTTTTCTACTCAAAAGATTTAAAAAATAACGGATGGTCTATGGTCTTGCATACACCAAAACGGTTGACTACAAATGTGGATGACATTGAGTTCCCTACCGTCTATCAATCAGCTTTTGAAGACAATGAAAAATTAGAAGACCTTACCAAATCCATATGTTAACTTATTAGTATTCGTACATCACATGATTGTGTGTCTGTATATTTTTAATTGTACGATTGTGTGTATGTATGTTTTGAATATTTTATCCACTCCAATGCAATTCCCGGTGTTGTCACTTAATAATTTTGTATGTGCAAGTGTGTTATATTATGGAGTGTTGATACATTGATAATTATTATCGTGACTTATTAAAATAATTAGTAATATTATATTTTGCAGAAAACTATGTCAGAAAATCCACCATCTTCACATTCGTCATGTTCAGAGGCGAAGAAAGTTAATCAAAACTTACTTGGTATTCCGGTCTCAGATAACGCTGGTAAAATCGCTACTATGCTCGGTAAACTAGTAAGAGCTCATGTGCCGATATCATATATAAGTTGGAATAAAGTACCTGCAATATACAAGGACAACGTTTGGAACGAATTGGTGGTAAGTATCCTTATCTGTTTGACAACAACTATTTCATTCAATAGCCTTATGGTTTCAACTCTTTGCACAATAATTAATTTAATATATTTTTTGCAGAAAATTTATGAGCTCGATCCACTTTCAAAGGAAATGTTTTTAAGGAGAATGGCCAAGGCTTTTAGGAGATACAAGAAAAACTTGAGAGTAGTTTATTATGACCCTTTCAATAATGACGAAGAACGGTTGAAAAATTGCCCACCTACAGTTGCTCAAGAAGATTGGGCAGAGTTCGTAAAAAATGAAGCAACGCCTGAAGCGAGCGGAAGAAGGGAGGTAGGCAAAAAGAACAGAGCATTGCTCAGTTATGCTCATCATGCAGGACGTAAAAGTCACGCTAAAATAGAACAAGAAATGGTAATTTATATTCATTTTCATTCAAATGATTTACACATTGTGATTGGATATTCATGTCGTTGCATCAACTTGTATTGCAGATCGTTGCTAGTCCACAAACAAATATCAGTCGTCGTCAAGTATGGGAGAAGACACACAGGAAAAAAGATGGTAGCATATCAGATGCCACTTCTCCATACTTTGTAAGTTAAACAAATATTAACTTGCATATTCTTTAAAATTCCTTATTCATGTAAGTATTATCATATTATAGGATCAAATTGCGAAAGCGAAGGAAAAGATCACTGATAGTGATGAAGAAAAATTGACAGTGGACGAAGACATCTTATCACAAGTGTTTGGTAAGGATGCAAGGGGTAGGAGCCGCGGTGTTGGGACCGTTATACCAAAGACTAAAGTTAAGGCTTGTGCCATTGCACAGAAACGACTCCGACATGTTCATGGCGAGCAGGATGAGTTGAAAATGAGGGTGGGAAGTTTGGAGAGTACGGTGGGAAATTTGTCTGGGCAAATGGAGGTTTTGATCAACATGGTGGGAAATATTGAACAGGGAATTCGTGCACCGATCAATTCTTCTGATGGAGAACGCGCCACATAATTCAATGCTCCTGAATTCGTTGCTTCGCAGTTCTAGGATTCGATCAATGTTACGAACAATCAAAAATGTGAAATCCTCAACTCTGATTTAGAATTAATAGGAACAGGTATTTTTAACATTTAAACATTTATGACATAATAAGTAGAAAACTTAAATAATAATAAATATTCCCTTTTATTGCAACAATACTATATGTCGAGATTCTACATTGTCCAACATCCATGGGAAATATGTACCATCCACACATGAAAAAGTGGTGTTGGACAGTATACTGCTACCAGATGAGAGAACCAGCAAAATGAATCATCAATTTGCAGAGACCTTTGCTGATGTTGGAGTGGGTGGATATGTGTGCCATCCGAAGTGTCTTATTCGATATCTCTAGATGATGGAGTAGGTATATTTGGCAGAAGAAATAAAAAATGGTTCATGAATCATATGGCAGGAGTAAATTAGAGAAAATAAGAAATGGTTCACGAACACCGAAACTTCACTTATCACATATATCATAATATCAATTTGTTCTTAACCTTAGGATTTGCTTATAACAGTCCAATTTATTCTTCATCTTACACATCTTTACTATTAATAATGAGAATTCCATGAATAGAATTCAACCGTGTCTTTTTGAAATTCCTAAACTACCCTTTTCATATCTATATCAATTCATGCATTAAGTGGTAAAGCGGAGGCAAGCCATGTTAAAATATTTTTTGAAAGTGCATTTGAGTAGTGATGGATATGTCTTTTTCCATCAACTCAACAATTTGAGATGTCCTCAAATGGACAACAAAGTTCCTCATCTCTTAGATTATATACACTAACAATTAATACATTTTCGACGATGCTGGACTAATTAAATGTTGCATCTTACATAGCTCTCTTTCGTATTAATAAGAAATCTTTAAACTATGCTAAAGTTGGCATAACGTGTCTACATTATAACAAGATTATAAAATTATATACTTTGATGATTAAACAAAGGGTTCATGTTTAATTCTCTTTCTATAATTACTGCTACCAAAAATGTGAACTTTTAAGATCAATGGTTTGCGAACTAAACAAAAATCCAGTCAATAATGCGAATTTCTCATTCATCAGATCCTGCGGTGAAAATACGTGTGGGAGACCGAATAAATGAAGAACAAACTGGATTTTAAATAAATACGAATGAGAAATATATCAAATTTCAAAGGTTCATAGTTGGAAGTGCTTAATTATAGGCTTACATGACAAAAAGATGCTTTTGAGGGTGGATCATCTTATAGTAAATGAAACTGTGAATATAGAAGGTCTCTAATCTTATAATACTCTTCAGTTAAAGGTCCTTCAATGACTACCTGCTGAGCACCTATATTGACCTGCAATATATTCAAATCGATCAAAACAAAGCCTGAAAACTCTAGATGAACATAAAACCGCATATACTTAAATTATCTTCTTAAAAGAAAAATCATTCTTGAAAATATGTGCCTTCTTTTGAAGCCAGATTTTAAAATTTATAATTATACAAGTTTGAATAACATATTTTTATTGGGTGAACAGAAAATTTTAGAATGACAAAACATGAACAATATTTTATGTGATTCTTTAGAAGCACAATTAATTTGGATGAAGAAATGTCAAATTGCAATAAATTTCAAGGGTCAAAATTGACAAGGCACAATTTTGAATAAACGGTTTTATGTAGTGATGAGAAAATTTTAGAATGACAAAACATGAAATCAATTTAGACGGAGAGAAATCAAATTGCAGTAATTTATATGGGTTGAAATTGACTTGACAAAAATTAAAACATATTTTCTTTTTTCCTAAAGAAAAATGATTAAAATTCACCCTCTTCCCAATAATTACAAAATTAGAAGTTTTCTTCTACTGAGGCCTAAACTCCACCAAAAACCAACCATACTCACGTATAATAGTATTTTGAATTAAATCCCTACTGCTAGGTAAAGAAAATTGATTGAATATGATTCAGAAGTATTCGTCAATTTAACAGTCGTCATAGTTTATATATAAAAAATTAAAAATACTCTTCTAATTTCTCATACTCTATCAGATATCTACATCATGTGCATGCATATGCACATTGTGCGTGTCATATACTAGTATGTATATAGATAGTTCTTTGATCACATAATGCAAGTCTACATGTGAAGAAATGGATGGTCAAATATGACATTGTTAGAAGGATCCTCTGCAATAGGCTTGTCAGTCCCTTCTAAATTCCTAAACCAATACATCTGTTTAAAAGAAGCAGCCCCATTAGGAACATCATCCATCACCCATTCATATCCTTTCGGGTAGTAAATGCCAGTCCGAGGATGCGGTATCCACAAGCTTTTCTCGATGTTTTGATTCACTGTTTTGCGTCTCTGTTTCACCTCCCTAAAATACCAAGAAAAATAAATACTTGTACATAACTACATCTTATACACTGGTTTTACCTAGATATAAGATGTAAATTTTACCTGAACATGTAGGATATTTCATGCTCTGTTTTCAAGAATATTATCTTTCAGTCTAATATTATTGAACTATTTGTTTCTTCAACGATAGAGATAGGGTACTAAATGGTGATAGCGGTTCCTTAAGGTTATGCAATCAACACTATCATTTTTCAGATATAAATACTTTTAGCTGAATTCAAAATCATCATTCATCTAGTTGCAAAGTTTTTGACAATTGAATCATATTTCTTCTTTTCCCAACATGATATGCAAATGTGTTCATTCATGGTATCAGACATGAAGAGTATAACTCCAGAACAATTTGAGAATAGAGGCAACAACCCTTGTAAATCTAGGAGGCACTCTCACTTTGTCCCTTTTGCTTCTACAAGTGATAATATTACAGGCCCAACAAATAATTTCAATACTGGCAAGGAGGAATTCACCCTGTCTGAAATCAATACTGCTAGTCTAGTCCAGTCAATACATGATACAGCAAGATATGTTGAGTTAGCAATTCATGTAGAGATATATGAAGTAATATATGTGTTTATGTTGAGTTAGCAATTCATGTAGAGATATATGAAGTAATATATGATACAGCAAGTTATTGATACCCTGTCTGAAATCAATTCACCCTGTTTTATAAAATGCTGAAATGGATTATATATGAAGTAATATATGTGTTATGATGAATGCGATGTAGAGAATCCTCGATCCTTTTCTTCCATGTATTCAAAATTAGCATTTGCAATAGCATATTTAAAAAACAAAGAAAAAAACAGGCTATCAAAGTCTAAAATCAACAAATATTTAAGAAAGCACCAAACTGTCAAAGAATTAATGTCAAGAAGTTCAAATTAACATTAACATCTTGGAAATTCTTTTTATCTAATTTATATCCTAAATTTACCTGTTATATTATTTCCAACAAATCCAAAGGTTGGCACCCATTGATAACTCCAGAGCCTATTTTTCATTTCTGTTTTCTGGAATTGCACTTACACACAGATCTAGAACTCTATCAAATTTAACTATCTGACAAAATGAAATATCAAAGAAAAGGAAATAGTTGACAATGGAAACTAATTCCAATTCCTAGATAATTCAGTTAACTTTCAATTACTATGCTCGTTAGTGATCTATCGGTTAGCTATATCGACAAACCAAGTAAATGAAGAAATCAGAGGGTCATTAAAAAATATCACATTTCACTTTTAACTTTGTTTTGTATGAGTGCATCCATTATGTTTGAAAGTAATGATAAGTCAGTATAATCATTTGGAAGGGTTTCTCTCCATAAAAAATATTGTTCAGTCATTTGTCTTTGTAAGCATCATAGGATGACTGAAGTCCTTCATTTTGTTAGTTTCTATATGTTAGTTTAATATCAGAGCCTGTAGAGAGGGGATGAAGCCTTCGAATACTTCTCAAACTGTCTTTTGTACTACTATAATTTATACCCATTTTTATGTTTGCAGGTTGAATCAGGAATGATCTTTATGCAATCTTTGGTGCTACCTAATTTTATTTGGTTTAGCAAAAAGTGTAGCAAGAGAGTTGGAGTAATTCATTTGCAAAAGGTTAAGCCAAAGACACTGTTGTACTCTAGGTTCTATTGAACATCTTAAGGTCTTGTATTGATAATGTGACTTGTGTAGCTCTTGTTTTGAGCTTAACTTCATATTTGTACTAAATGCTAGTATGTACTATTGTTCGTGTTATGTAATGATATTGTTAAGTTATTATGCACTGCAATGCGGATTATTGAATCATTTGAATGAGCTTAACTTTATAATATTATTTGTTTTCTAATATCATGTGAGGGGGAACCCGTTCCGCTAAGCGGCGTGGTCTCACTTAATATCAAATAATCGAGATGTATAACATTATTTACACCACGATTTATGTCTGACTCAAAGTTTGTGTTTTTCCCCTTAAACTCTCGGGCGCTCAAAATGGATTTGTGTAGGCTAAGGGTTGAGGTTTACAGGTTTTTAGTAGGATGACGAATAAAGCTACCGAAGACGAGTAGGAGGCTGACAGATAGCTATTTAGGAGTTGCTATTTTATTCTATTTTTCCGTTGTGTTGTATTATGTCAGTATGACAATATAGTACTCTGGTCATCCAAGGGGGCATCATCATATGTCGCTCTTGGCGTATTTATGTAATAATTATATTTGATCTTTACCTGGGAAACGATTATGGGATTATGTAATTTGAATGCGAAACATGTGTTTTGAAATGTAATCAGAAAAAAGTTGTTTTTGAAATATGTGATTTTGTTTCATATTCAAGTGCTTCTGATATTATTGATACCATTAACATAGCTGTATTTACTCGCCAGAATTTAATATTATAGATGAGTGCAGCATCTATAGCACTTAGCTTTGGGCCTCTAGATTGGGGATGTTACACAACTTCTCATGCCTAAAGTAATTTCTGCTGCCTATATCCATGTCAGCAATCGATGCAAATTTAACAAAGTTTATGGATAAAGGACACGTGGCAAGATCTAAAGGTGAAGGAAGGGTACGAAGATAAGATGTCGACAATCTGCATGATATATATTTGCTATAAAAGGGAAGGCGCTATTGCAGGAAAAGGAATCGAGACTTTGTTCTTCTAAATAAGATACTAAAAATTCTATCCTCTATATCATTAAAATACAAAGATTGTACTAGAAAAGAACTATAAGAAGAAAGAATTGATCTATAGACATAGGATTCCTTAACATTTGCAATACCTAAATCGTTGTATTTCTTTACTTTATTGCAGTTATTTCCCTTTTTCAATGTTGAATGTTATCTAAATTTGATAGATTCACAGTTAATTAGACATGACATTTTAACATGCGGTTAAAGTGCAACTTCATAATTGTGTAAGCTTAAGCAACATAATTACTTTCTTTCAAGACAATTTTAATATTACTAAAATTTGCTAATTCATAATTACAAAAGTGCCCAATGTCGTAATTACTTCAATAATTGAATTTGCATTGACCCAGTTGTAAGGCCCAAATTCATTTGGGCATTAGGCAAATATTCAAACAAAGATTTGAAAATTTAAAATAATTTAAAATTTTCAAAATTGTTATGAGAAATTTATTTAATATTTTTTGATTTTTTTATTATTTAATTACTTTAATTAAAAATAATTAACTAATTAAAAAAAATATTGATATATATAGGTATGATAATTAAATATTTGTCTTTAAATTATTTAAGATAAATTAAATAAAAATTCCAAAATTCATTAAATATTTAATTAGAATGTCCATTTAAATAATAACTAATAATTAATTAAATAGTTAATTAATTTACACACATACAAATATATATATATATATATTATTAAATATATAATAAAACTATAAAGGTTACAGCTAAATATTTAAAATGTTTTAATTTTCTCAATTCTTTTTAAGAAATTAGAATAGATAAATTTTTGAACTTTACCAAATCCTTAATTAAAGTATCTTAATTGAATAATTAATTGATTAAATAGTTAATATATATAACTATAAACATTATAATTAAAAATTAACACGAATAAACTAAAATTACTGAAATTTTAAAATAAAATTTAATTAAAGTATTAAATCAAATTAAAGAGTAAAAATTAAGATTTTTCTAATAAGATACATTTAAATAATTAAATTATAATAGTTATAAACAAATTAAACTTATATAACTATTATGTATAAATAAAATATAAGTATAACTACAAGAAACCCAAATATATTTTTGGAATAAACACATCAGTATGGTATGTGTATTATGATTTCAAATGTACCCGACACTTGAATGGCGAGGGTATTTCATAAAAAATGTGTTATTTTCAAAACTGGTATCATCAAAATATATTAAAAGACTATGAATCTTCAATATGAGTTGCCCTTTATCATTTATATGTTGATATATTACTTGCATATGCACTGGTTGTTGAGTAAAGTCAAGCTAGAGCCATTATGAGTAATACTACTAATATACTGCCAAGACGAGGTAAGATACATGCATGTATTTATTACTCAAGGTATGTTCATTATACTTTGGCCATCGTGAAATGATAGGTAAGAATAAATAATCTCTCATGGTTTGTTGAGAAAATTCAAGCTTAAGGTTGAGATTAGGGCAAAGCCCATAGTCAGGATTATATGTGATACGTCCGATAAAGAGTTATCCATCGCTTGTGTGCTTATGATTTATTGAGCAAATTCAAGCCCAGAATCCCAAGGCTAGCATGTCCTAATGCTCATTAGAGAAATTGAATGATTTCTATACTTCTCTCAGGGTTTTGAGGAATATAAAAATCTAGCTGGAGCCTTACTAGAAGAATGAAATGGCAACATTTTTAATACTATAGGAAGATATTCTACAAAAAATTAAAATTATCTGTCTCAATGAATTTGTGCAACTGATCTAACTGATAATTGTTTTTTGGCATATTATCAATTCAAGAACTATGCAAAAGCCAAATTATACAACTACGAAACACTTCCGTTCCTTGGTCACTTATAGAGTTCATTTACTCGAGACTATTATTGTCTTCTATGAGCTTTAAACTCTAAAAGCAACATAAGAATATGGATATTTGATCCATTTTTGACCACATACAAAAGTTGAACAGTGGACAATTGCATTCATGGTATATGAATCTCGATGAAATTAGTTCATTCAAAATGAGAAAGAAAACTATAATGCAAGATCGTGTATCCAATACGGTGGAATACAATCAAAATCTCTTGTGTTGGAAATAACACTAGACCAAGGACTAAGAGGTGATTGTTATCCCGCTTTTTGGTCAAATCCAGGATATCAACAAAAGGATGGATATCAGGATTGGAGATCGATTGAAAACAAGGCTATGATCGATATCGTCAAAATTGGGCCAAGCTCCAATCAAGATGGGATCGATCGGGAATGATAAACAAGGCTCGGTGAGGCTATACTTCGAATTTTAGGTCAACGGAGTTCATATGCTCGAGTTATGGATGGATCAATATTCTTGAAAAACTAGCTCGTATCGGTACTCTCGTATTGATCACTATGGATACGGATTTGGATTAACACATGTGCTGCTTTAGATTTTGTTTGGATCGATCGATATTCGTATCGATACATCACGTATCAATACAATTCGTATCGATTAGGCAGCTTCAGGAAGGATACAAGTTGATGGATATGGATTGTTGTTTTCGTATTGATACTTTCGTATTGATCAAGATGGACATGGCTGTTTACTTTGGATCGATACATTCGTATCGATACGGGCGTATCGATTAGATGGATACGGAAGGCAAATAGGGAACTCGATGATGTGCATCTCAACATTATAGGATACGAAGCAATGGTTATGGAGGTTTGGAAGTGTATTTCATATCGATCACTTATCGATCGATATGAAGGACACATACGGAGGAAGCTATGCTGGATGGATACGAAAGTATCGAGCAGAACATCTCAAACCCAGAAGGAAGCAATTGCACTAAGAACCGTGTTTCGTATCGATCATGTTCGTGTCGATCGATATGAAAGAAGCAGTCAAGGTGGAGCATAAAGCATGGATCACAGCGCAAGACTCGAGGTTATCTGATGGATACGAAATCATCAGCCTACACTTGCAAACTCAAACTTGGATCGATCATATCTCACAATCTACACGTTGTAACTTCATGGAATTCGGAGAGCAAGGACTTTGCACTGTCATCTTTCACCATGATCGATCTCGGCTGATTCTAATGTGGGGATTATTGATACAAAGGACTTATTGATCGATGCCAAAGCATGGAGGTAGGCCCCACTGACCTACATACAGGCCCACATGGACCAAGAGACTTCTCTGCCAAATTTTCCGCAAGATCTTTGCAGATCTCCACCTATAAATAGAGAGAGCATGGCTCAAGAAAAGAGATCTTCTTCTCCCTGCTATCCTTTCCCTTCAAGCTTGACTAAACTCTGCCATTTTAGCTATTGAATAGCACTCCATTATATCTGTAATCATAGTATAAAGGAATATAAAGAAAACTCTTGAAGTGGATGTAGGCTAGAGATAGCCGAACCACTATAAACTTCTTGTGTTCTTTACTTACTTGCTTTCACTTTCATTTGTTGTTTCTTCACTTTATTACTCTCTACATATAACTATCATAACACCTGTGATTAGTTCTACCTAGATATTTGGTGCTTTCGCACATGTGGGGTGAGTGACCAATTTTGGCGCTAACACTTTGGTGCTTTCACACATGTGGGGTTAGTGACCAATTTTGGCGCTAACACTTTGGTGCTTTCACACATGTGGGGTTAGTGACCAATTTTGGCGCTAACACTTTAGTGCTTTCACTGAGAGCTCTAGCACCCGCTACTTTGGAAAAGGATTGGATCTAAAGTTATGGTTAGGCAATCAGCTAGAAGGACATTACCAGAAAGGAGCCATCAAGAGGGAAGTAAAGAGGCTTTCTCCGGAGTTGGAGCAGATCAGGCATCCATCTACATCACAAAGGATGAGATGCAGACTATGATGGATTCCATGCAGGAACGGTTGCTGAAAAGGCAGGAGGAGATGATGTAGAATCTTCTCAGATAGTTTGGACAGGTAGGAGCAGCAGGAGCTTCCGGAGCACTGATCCATGGAGCTGGACCAAAAGGACTCAATAGGTAATCATATGGAGTGGTCCAATAGGGGGCAGCCCCAATCAGCAAACAACTACCAATTTGGATAGATATAGACTCAGGGGCACACCCCCGTGTAATGCTGGACCTTCCACGGAGACAACACAACATGAAGAGTATGTGCCAGATTTCCCTCACGAACTTGGGGGGCAAGCTGAAGGAAATCAGGGACTGCCCCTGAATGACAATGACAGATTGGCAGAGATCATTAGACAAACCATACATGGAGGATTGATGAATAAGAATCCAGAGGATGTGAATAGAAGCCCGTACACCCCCAACATCAAAAACGCAAGGAACCCACCAGACTTCAAGCTACCCACGTTGGATATGTACGACGGAAAATCGAATCCAACCACACATATGATGAGATACATCCGGCACATGGAAGTCTTGGGGGCATCCAATGAGGTAATGGCAAGATGTTTTCCATTATATCTAACTGACTTGGCTGCACTTTGGTTTAGGCAGCTGGATAATGCATCTATAAGGACATGGACCAAGCTTGTTTAACGGTTCATGAGGAAATTCAGGGTCCACATCACAAGATCCAAAAATGTTATGACATTGGCAGCACTAAAGTAGAGGACTGGAGAGTCCTTGAGAGATTTTCTGACCAGATTTAATGCAGCAGCGGTATCGGTGGATCGGCCAGATCCAGCCATGGTATTGGTGGCGACTGTATCGGGAATAGCTGACAACATGGAATTCAAGGATTCATTAGCATGGGATCCACCATAGAACCTCGGGGAATTTTACCACGAGGCAGATAGGTTCTTACGGCAAGAAGATGCACGAGCCGAAAAACAAGATGTCGATGTTACTCAAGATGAGGGACCGTTTGGAGGAGGGTCCAAGGCAAACAACAAAAGGAGGAAAGCTGTTAATAGCTCCAATGTACCGAGATAACCTAAGAGGGAACCGAGATTCTCCTTCTACACTGAACTGACTCAAACTCCCGAATGAATATGCTTGAAAACCCAGGGGCAGGTTCCCTACCGCAAGCCGATGAGGCTAGAGCCCACTAACAGTGAAAAGAGATCGGGAAGATATTGTGTGTTCCATAAGTTAAATGGGCACAATACAAATGATTGCTGGCATCTGAAAGATGTAATTGAAGATCATGTCAGGAATGGCCGGCTATCACAGTACGTAAGAGCCCGGAGAGCAGAAGCAGAACAAGCACAACCCCCGCCCGCACCATCAGAAAACAGGAATAGCCTTGGATCGGGGTCTCGCCTCGTCATCAGTTGAACGTGATGATAAGGGGCAGGCTCAGGACTTGAACCTTGACCACATAACATGTTTTTTAATTATGCTTCTCCAATAAAATGGCTAAGTCACTTACACATGTACGGGATTACGAATAGTCCCAAGGCATGCTCTAAGATGACGACAAACCATCACTCCCTGAAAGGCACACACACTGCACTGTTTGGACCTTTGTTTTCTTTATTTTCCGTGGACATTCTGAACTCTATTTATTTATTTGATTGAATTATTTAATTGTGAACCCACTCGAACATGGAATCTGATAATGATAATCCCAAAATCTCACCTTGAGAGGAGAGATAGAATAATGTAAGCAAGCCCCCTCGTCAGAAACAACGAGTGGATTGGGCCTATCTAAAGCCATGAATGACACTCGATCTCGAACGATCGCATTCTGCTTTGAACAAGCATTTGATCTCGAATGATCACCATCTGCCATGAACGGTACTTGATCACGAACGATCATCATCCGCTTTGAACAATCCTCGATCTCGAACGATCATTTTATGTCTTGAACGACATCCGATCTCGAACGATCATATTGTGCTTCGAACAGCATTTGATCTTGAACGATTATGTCACGCCTTGAACGGTGTGCGATCCTGAACGATCTCACCTCGTCTTAAAGGATACTCGACCACGCACGACCCTCGTCCATCGTGGACAATTATCGGATGTGAACGACCACCGCTCATCTTGTAATAAAAAATCTGGCTTGAACGGCCTCATATTTAACTAATGGTTTTGAACGACCATGAATGATGATCTTCAGAATCAATGAATTGAATTGCAGGTCACAGGTTTACACCTATTCAAAACACGCCTTCCTACTGCAAGGCATGTTTTTGGGGGCAAATGTTATCCCTCTTTTTGGTCAAAGCCAAGATATCAACAAAAGGATGGATATCAGGATTGGAGATCGATTGGAAACAAGGCTATGAGCGATACCGTCAAAATTAGGCCAAGCTCCAATCAAGATGGGATCGATCAGGAATGATAAATAAGGCTCGATGAGGCTACACTTCGAATTTCAGGTCAATCGGAGTTCATATGCTCGAGTTATGGATGGATCAAAATTCATGAAAAACTAGCACGTATCGATACTCTCGTATCGATCACTATAGATACGAATTTGGATTAACACATGCGCTTTACATTTGGTTTGGATCAATCGATATTCATATTGATACATCTCATATCGATACAGTTCGTATCGATCAGGCAGCTCCAAGAAGGATATAGGTTGATGGATATGGATTGTTGTTTTCGTATCGATACTTTCGTATCGATCAAGATGGACACGGCTGTTTACTTCGGATCGATACATTCTTATCGTTACAGGCATATCGATTAGATGGATATAGAAGGAAAATAGGGAACTCGATGATGTGCAGCTCAACATTATACTCAGGATGGATACGAAGCAATGGTTACGGAGGTTTGGAAGTGTATTTCGTATCGATCACTTATCGATCGATACGAAGGACACATACAGAGGAAGCTATGCTGGATCGATATGAACGTATCAAGCAAAACATCTCAAACCCAGAAGGAAGCAATTGCACTAAGAACCGTGTTTCGTATCGATCGATATGAAAGAAGCGGTCAAGATGGAGCATAAAGCATGGATCACAACACAAGACTAGGGGTTATCTGATGGATACGAGATAATGGATACGAAATCATCAGCTTACACTTGCAAACTCAAACTTGGATCGATCATATCTCATAATCTACATGTTGGAACTTCATGAAATTTGGAGAGCAAGGACTTTGTAGTGTCATCTTTCACCATGATCGATCTGAGCTGATTCTAACTTGGGGATTCTCGATACGAAGGAATTATTGATCGATCCCAAAGCATGGAGGTGGGCCCCAGCAATCTGCATACATGCCTACATGGACCAAGAGACTTCTCTGCCTAATTTTCAGCAAGATCTTTGCAGATCTCCATCTATAAATAGAGAGAGCATGGCTCAAGAAAATGGATCTTCTTCTCTCTGCTCTCCTTTATCTTCAACCTCGGCTAAACTCTGGCATTTTAGCTATTGAATAGCACTCCATTGTAACTATAATCACAGTATAAAGAAATATAAATAAAACTCTTGAAGTGGATGTAGGCCGGAGATAGCCGAACCACTATAAACTTCTTATGTTCTTTACTGACTTGATTTCACTTTCATTTGTTGTTTCTTCACTTTATTACTCTCTACATATAACTATCATAAGGCCTATGATTGGATCTACTTGGATATTGGTGCTTTCACACATTTGGGGTTAGTGAGCAATTTTGGCACTAACAACAATCTAGGAACTCAAACACTGAATTGTCAGTTTTGATCTGGTTACTTGAGTGTAACCCATATGATACTCTTAAAATGTTAAGTATGTCCAAATGCACTTTCATATCTTTTAGTAAGGTTTTCCTTTTGAATGGTTCGGCCATATAAAAAAGTGAATATTTGAGAGTGGATGCAATATAGGCAAGTTGGGATAAAGAGAGTGAATGGTCACCTCTACGTCATGAAGAGACATCAAAAAGGAGAATTGTGTAAAATGTTAGTTGCTACTTGATATGGAATAAGAAATTTGATTTATATTCAAGATATAATTTTAAAAATTGTTTCTACATGAATAATTTCTACGAGTTCAGTTTACTTGATCTGAAACTCTCGACTGTAAACAAGCTATAGTGGATGAAATTAATAGCCCACGATAAGTGGTAGAATGAAGCTTCATATTCCATGTTATTAATGTAATAGCGGAAATAGTAGGAGCGTACTATACACACATATTAGTAGATGCATGAAGTTACGAAAGCTTACTTTCGTATATATAGCAAGTATTACATATGCAATAATAACTACTTTCGGTATTAATTGAAAATAATATAGTTTTGTTTAAATATGAATACTATGAATATTAGTTATAAATAAGCCTATTATGATAGTGACATTTGTTTTCAAAACTATGGTGATGCATTAGCTATAGAAAATACAGAAGTTTCTAAAATTATTTTAACAAATATTTTGGAATCATGGACCAAGTCATATCTTTGTGAAATAATTCTTAATCGTATCATTACAAGTCATGAGATACCACTGAATTGTATCTCAAACGGTTAAGGGCAGAGCACTCAATTAGTGGGCATAACATCCTCTATTTCAAGACCTGAGAATGAACGCTGATGTTGCAACAGTCACCACCAAAATTATTTTTAAGCAACAAAATGGGATCAATTTTTTTCACAACATTAAGTAAACAGAGCAGCTAAATATTTTCATTACATAATATTGTCTTAGATAAGTGTCATTACATTTTCGTTAACCCAATTTATGTCCATGCAAGGGTAAATGTAATAAATTTTGTGTCATGCCCAACATATGAAATGTTGACATGAACACTTAACTATTTATACAATCTGGTTCACAACAACAGAAACTAAAAACAACTTTTATTTGAAAACAAGCCTCGTGCTTTATCTTTGGAGCTTTTATTCATCCTTTCATAAAGCTACCTGTCTAAGCATAGAACGATTTTTCCCTCACTGTTAAATATAAACATATCAAGAAGTGCGAACATTTTTAATAATCATCATTACATTAATAAATGCACCTTTCGTACTTACCGTATCTGACTTAGTTTATTAGTCAAGGCATTCAGTTTGCCTCTTCGGGATACATTTACTATTTAGGAATCATGTCATGAAAATACTTATGGTTGCAACCTATGGCCTTACACCACCTAATTCATTATCATGTCAGAAATAGCCTTCCGGATACCACTTATGGCCTTATACCAAAATTCTCGTCATTAGTTCTCATCAATTGCCGTGAATAGACATTCGAATGCCACTTATTATCTCACGCTGAAGTTCTTGTCATTTGTTGTGAATAGATAATTGGATGCCACTAATGGCCTCATACTGAATTTCTCATCATTGTCAAGAATAGATATTTGGATGCCTCTTGATCTCTTACAAAGTTCTCGTCATTTGTCGTGAATAGACATTTTGATGCCATTTATGGCCTCATACGGAATTACACATCGTTTATTGTTAATAAACATTTGGATGCCTCTTGTGGCCTCATATCGAAGTTCTCATCATTAAATGTTATTGTTTGTTTTTAGTAAGCCTTTATAGGGTTAGTTTCCTCTTCTCATTTTAATAAGTCTTCATATTCTAACTTATCATGCGCTATTGTCTTTTCATCCCTATAAAATTCTCAACCATCACTTTAGAAGGTAGTTTAAAAGTGCTATTTAAAGTTCACTTATTTTACTTAGAAAATCTTAGTACCACTTGCAATTGCATGCTAAAATTGCAAAACAAACGCATGTTAACATAGTGTGCATGTTGGAATTACGTAGCTATGGCATGTCATAGTTAACGCATGTCTAGTTTTCAAGCTATCGAACGCCAAGACTTGGGCTAGCGCATGTCTAAGCAAAGCCATCATAAATCTTAATGGCAAATCCGTAATTAAATAAAAAATGATATTTTTCCTTGGTAAAGTAATAACTTTCAACCTAACCTTTACACTTATCATTTATTCGGTGGTTACTTTTATCTTGTAACAGTATTCTCTAAACAATATGAAAATTTAGTCCTATTAATTAGTCTTTTCCCTAATTACTTTTTATTGATCAAGGCAACATTTTATATATCAATTAATTCATAATAGTTCAAAAATTAATGGAAAATTCCCAAAAATTCATAAACATTTCAAAACATTTTCTTCTATCTTCAGTAAATATTTCAAAACAATTATTTTTTAATTTCAATATCGTTAAATATTAATTTATGCCTAAAATTAGCCATTTTCCACTTAGAAAATTCATAATTAATTACGGCTTCATCCAAAAATTAAGAAATTTGAACCCATCTCTATTTTAATATTGAAAACATCATAGTAAAATTTCATGACATTTGGAGAAGAATGGATCATGTTTTATCCTAAAACTTGACAAAATTTTATTCATCAGAATCATTAAAAACTTATAAATTCATTTATAATCATTAAAACATATTTAACAATGTCTAAAACAGCCAACTCATATCAAATCCTAACCCAAACAGGTTTGGAATTAAATTAGAGGAAATTATACTCGTCTAGGTTTGTAGAGTTTGATTGAAATCGTCCTTTTCTTCTTAGACATGAAAGCTTTAATCTTTAGTTTTGATTTCCTCTCCCTTCTCTTAACAATGGTGGCCACCTAATGTTGATAGGATTTTATTTGTTTTATTTCAAAAATAAAGTAAATGTAAAATGGAGATATGAATAGTTTTAGGGCTTATATAACAATTATCTTGGCTTAGATTAATTCTTTTGTTAGTTAATCTTATTCATTAATTTCCCTTAATATAAATATTCAAATTCATTACATTATACCTATATGGTTAAGTTTATTAATTTCTCTTATTACAACTATTCAAATATTCAAATTGATTAATTTCCCTTAACATTATTCAAATTCATCACCTTTATACATATATGGTCCGATCCAATTTATTTCCCTCAATACAAACATTACAATATTCAAATATTCAAATTCATTACCTTATACATACATGGTCGTAGTCATGAATTTCCCTTAATACAAATATTCAAATTCATTAATTAATCTTAAAAAATATTTAAATTCATTACCTTACACATATATGGTTGAGTTATATTAATTTCCCTTAACACAAACATTCAAATATTCAAGTACTCGAATATTAAATTAATTACCTTATACATATATGGTCGAGTTTTATCAATTTTCCTTACTACAGACATTCAAATATTAAAACCCATTAATATCCCTTAATAAAAATATTCAAATTCATTACTTCATATATATATATATGGTCAATTTCACAAATTTCCCTTAATACAATATTCAAATATTCGAGTTCATTAATTTACATTAACACAAATATTCAAATTCATTACTTTATACATATATGGTCGAGTTTTATTAATCTCCCTTAATTAGAACATTCAAATATTAAATTCATTACTTTCCACTAATACAAATATTCAAATTCATTACCTTGTACATATATGATTTGAGTTCTATTACGTTAATTCTCTCGTTCCATTAAATTACCGATATTTAATATGCTTCGAACTTATTCATGCAAACCCTTTAATAATTCCTCTAGTTAAATTTCTTTAATTATTTCTTAATAAACCCCTATTATTAATTTAATATTCTGTATTATGGCACTTTAGAATATAGGGTGTGACAGCCTCTCCTCCTTATAAAATTTCATCCTTGAAATTTATTCAAGGCGGGATAATAACCACTGTTGTTAATTCAATGTACAAGCAAATATAACAGTTATACTAGTTCTCTACCTATATAAATCAGAAATCAACAATCATAATGTATTAGTGCCACTAGTAACACATAATAATATCATATAACAAAATCATACTAGTGTCACTACTTTTTTATACAATAAAACATACATGCCAATTCATACATGTCAAAACAACTCGAGATAGATATTCTTAATATTATCATCTACCTTCTAGGTACAGTCATTTATATCGTCACTCCGTTAGACATGAAATCTAATAACCTTGTTCCTCTACCCTTTTGCATCACGACTTACTGTCCCTTTTGGTCATCTAACATAATTCAAACTGGATTCTAAAGATAAGTCCTCAATCACCCTCGGTTCCATTATCGTATTTGGGTCGTGCGCCCATTTCCTCGAATGTGATATGTGAGAAAAATTATGCACACCCATCAAACTACTTGGTAACTCGACTCGATATGTGATTTACCAATCCTCTCAATTGCTGGAAATGGTCCAACAGATCTCGGCACCGATTTCCCTGCCTTTCCAAAGGGCATAACACTAGCGTCGGTAAAAATTTAACACGCACACAATCGTCTACTGAGAACTCTAGTTCTTTTCTCCTCTTGTCGATATAGTTCTTCCACCTTGACTACAGCGCCTTTATACTAGCGGAATCAGTTCTACCTTCTCGATAGTATCCCTTACAAAGTCAAGTCCTAATAGGACTCTATCCCTATGTCTAACCAACAAATAGGTGACTTACACAGTCTACCTTAAAGTGCCTCAAATAGTGTCATACGACACTCGACTAGTAACTGTTATTATAGGCAAACTCTACCAGATACAGATGATCTTCCCAAGATCTTTCAAAATCTAAAACACATATTCTTAGCAAATTGTCTAACACGTGGTTCACCCTTTCCATTTGACCATCATCTGTGGGTGATAAGCCATACTCAAATTCAATTCTATAGCTTAATCACCATGTAGAATTCTCTTGAACTCAATGGTGAACAATGAGTCTCTATCACTAACAATACTTCTTGGAACCCATGTAGTTTTATAACATTCTTTATGTATCTTGGCTAAGCTAGATGTCATCATTTTCAACTTTACTAGGATAAAATGGGCGTCTTAGTTAATCTATCGACAATTACTCAAATGCTATCATTTCTCATTCTCGACATTGGTAATCCATCTACAAAATCCATTTATACCAATCCCATTTCCAAGTCAGTATTTCCAAAGGTTGAAGTAAACTGCTCGGCATCTCATGCTAATCTTTTGCTTGTTGACATGTGAGGCACTTCTTTATGCATTCTCCTAGATCCATCTTTATCTCTTCTTAAAATAAGACATGCTTCGGGACATGATACATCTTTATTCCTTTAGGATGAATAGTAAACCTAAACCAACGACTCTCCTCTAAGACCTCCTTTCGCTGATCTCCCACATTCAAAGCACAGGGTCTTCCTCTCTTCCTATGTCATCCCTTTGAATTAATCTTAATCCTTTTAAGCCCTCAACATCTAAACCCATCTCCAAACGCCTAATATTCTCGGCTAACAATGGATCCTCTATTTTCCTTTTAGAAATTCTATTAACAAGTATAGGATGTACTTCCAAACTTTCTACAACTCTGGGATCTCGACTTGATCCTGCATTCTTTCTATATTGCACCCCACAAAACGTAAATGTCTCTGATATCTTCCATTCCTCAATCATTACTAATACTCCTTTCTGCTACTTTCTACTTAAAGCTTCTTCAACCTTGTTCCCCTTTCCTAACATATACTCTATGCTGATGCCATGTTTTGCGAAGAATTCTAGCCATATCTGTTGCCTCATATTTAATTACTTCTAAGAGAATAAATACTTAAGACACTTATGATTTGTATACAACTTGAAACATTATTCTAAAAGATAATTTCTTCAAATTTTAGAGCAAAGATTACCGCTGCCAACTCCATGTCATGAGTCGGATATCTAAGTTCATGCGATCTCAACTGCCTTGATGTGTAAGCTATCACCTACCCTTTTGCAACAATCCACCCTTCGTAATACCCTAAAATCAGCACTTAATGACGATATTTGACTCCCGAATACAATAAAAGAGAGATTATTGGGGAAAGAAAATTTAAAACAAATACTATACCAAGGGACATCGATAGAATCTCACAGCATAATGATAACATATAATATATTGAATATACATGAACAGAACACGATAAGTATTATACAAGAGACTATACTAATGGAATTAAATAGTAAATAAATATCAATACAGAAACTCAGAATACAATATCTAATACAACAAGTCTCATATATAAATAGCATATTTGCCATGTACTACTAATATATCAAGTATATATCGAAAGCATCAACTTCGCCTACAAAGTGCTCCAACGGTCCTGAAAGTGTATTCCCAAAAGTATTAACTCCCAAACTACTCAATCGAGTACCCAAGAGTCTCCATAGCATAAATAGATGAAGACAAAAAAACTCAAATTAGACATAAAGGCTTATGCTAGGGGAACTATTTCAAAATACTATATACTAAAACTATATACAGATAAATAGGAAACTACCGAGGCACAGCCGATCCTCTCCACAACCGTGGCTCGAGGGTAATCCGGACAGTCAATAAACAAGTAAACTAAAGTTATCCCAAAGATAGTAAATCATAACATGCTCTTCTCTTGTAATCAACGAGTCAACACAACTAATATACTACGACTACCCCGTAATAATATACCATGATATAGGTAAGCCAACATAGAAAGGTAGGGTAATCATAATATAATTCTATCACATAGTACACCATAATAATAAATGTAACAACAGTAATATCATCTAACTAATAACATGCACAACACAATAATGAGAGACAACCAAAGAATACAATCGATACCTATCATAGCTATTGGGTGAAGTGCACTACAAACATATATCGTAATCGAATGATTCAACTCGTGGGTTCAAGATAAATAGAGTTAGTACCTAATTATACCATAGACCTTAACCCACATCGTTAGTGATAGGTCTCATGCAGATCTCACCATAACCTCTAAAGCAAGCTTTGGTGATATGTGATCTACTCTATATACTTAAAACTAGTCCTAATAGTAAATAGAGTCAGTACCTGAATGTAACATAGACCTCGAGCCATATCCTTGGTGGTGGGTTTTGTGTAGATCTCACCGTACCCCATGAAGTAGGCTTTGGTGATACATAATATACTCTAAATACCTAATACCTTTGCGGATCTCACCGTACCCACTGAAATAAGCTTTGGTGATATATGATCCTATAGTAGATGATTATCATCATCCCCCTTCTAGTCATCATGGATCTCTCAGATAACTCATGTACGCCTTTATCAAAAAGAGAATGACAATCGTGTCTCATGCAATACACTATTAGGACCATAAAGGAACACTACCATACCCTATGAAGCAAGCTGTCGAATATAATGTCACGTAATTAAATACATCTATCACAAATTAAGATCGATATCTCGTCATCATCTATCAATACAAATGGCCTCTACTATACGAACGATACTGGGCATGGACACTAATACAAGGCCAATAGCATTCATCAAAACATCCACCCAAGGTCGATACCAAGAGGTACAGACTTGCATACCACTTCCCCGAGCAGCTCAAAAGTCTTCCCAAAGTCATAAGGAGGATATCAGGTCGGTCCAAAAGCGAAATGCTTTAGATTTGGGTATTACTGCCTTGCCAAGCCACTGACCGATGGACCGATATGTGCCACCGGTCCATTAGTCTGTGCTTTGAGCTAAGCAATAATGGCTAGCTAGGAGCATGATTCGAGGCTCGTTTTCTACCCATTTTATCGTGCTGCCTTCTCCATCAAATCACCTGCCTATTTCACCGTGTTGTCTTCGTTACGTAGTTGAAGTATTGTGCCTTTTAGTTGAGTCTTCATGTCGAATCCTTTGAGTGCTCTGAAGGAATGTTCGTGTCATCACAAATTCTTTTCTCGATATATTTGCTACCAAAATGCGATGCGCATCTCGGCAACCCAACTACACTCTATCGCACTGCCTTCCTTCATAATAGATGTATACTCATATGCTAATGCACCCAATACACACCAATTCACATATGTTTTCACATATATTCAAATAAACAATTATATTGTTTAATAATCAAATCTTACTTTTATTTACTAAATATTTTATTTAAAATTCCAAATTTCTCCTTTCATTATTTTATAAAATCATGCAAATATTTTATAAAATAAATAAGTAGCTTATAAATCATTTTAAGCCTTCTAGCTTGTTTTTAAAAGTCGTACTCCCAACACCGGATTAGTAATAAAATATATAATAATATTTCTATCACTAAAATAACTACAAATTAGAGTTCTAATTAATTTAAAACCATGTTATAAATTAATTTAAACTCTGTCTAATTCTATTCAATACGAATATGACTATATATATATATTATTGTTTACACCAAAAATAAGCATAGACATCCAAGAGATTTTGTAGAGGAATAAATAAAGAATGTTAAATATAAATAGAGAGAATGTAGCAATAAAGCAATAAGAAATAAGCAAATAATAAAGATGCAACAATTTATAGTGGTTCGGCGTTGTTTGCCTAAGTCCACTTTGAAGAGATGACTTTATTAATCACTTTGTAAACTGAGTACAAGAAGGATCGGATGAAATCCTTAGCGCATAGAGATCCCAAAAATGAACAATCATGTCTGTACGTATAGAGGAAGATGGTGAAATACCTCCCTGAAAATTTGGCAGAACGCTCTCCAGATCCATAGGGGTCCACAAGAGGGATCACCTGGCCTAAATCCCAAGTAATAGAGATCAAGGCCGATCCTTATTTTGGAGGAGTCGGGGGCTACAATCCCTATGTGAGCTTCTCCATGTTGTATTATGCTCTTTCTTCAAGTTTCATGTCAATTGGACTTGTAGATATTGAGTTACTGATCGATCTTTGTTGCAATGTGTTGTGTAATCCGATTCTGGCTGATCCCTCTAGAGAGAAGAGAGCCGATCCCTCTTACTTGCTCATTTTGGGGTGCGATCCCTAGGGTGGACTCCCTAAGCTCCCTAATTCTTATCCCTAAAGTTTCATATTTATCCAACTTTTGGACTACTGGACTTGCACATCGAACTTCAAACTCGAAACGAGTGATTATACTTCTGGGACTTAAATATGAACTAAAATCCAACATATAAACCTGAATAATGAACTTCATGCTCCGATATGCCGATGGTCGATCTCGAAGCTAGTACAACCGATCCATGTGAATGCCAGTTAAGATGGTCAGCAATGACGGTTACTCTGGTCGGAATCCAAAGTCTTGTCACTATTTTTGCTTTTAATTCTGAATTGTTTATCTCCCCACTACAAGACATTACACCACACTAGTTTACACTTAGCATGGGGGATAGGTAAAATTTTATAATCTTGATTATCTATTAAATTTTGTTGATATGGGCTCCATACGATCAGGGCGTTTAGCCACGATGTCTTCCAGTCAATCTTCACAGCATAGCAATCCAGGTGCTAAATCGAGCTCCACGACTATATCTGGTAGAATTTCTCCTGAACATCAGGCTAAGCAACCGAAGAGTCCCGGTCCATTAGTTAACCTTTACGTTCCCATCCTTCCTATGGAAGAGATAAATCCTGCCCCTAATACTTTAGAAGATGCTGTATTTCTAGATGACTCGATGGACTCCTAAGCCTCCAGAATTGGTGAGGCCGCTCTCCGGAGGCTGTGCTCTAAACATGGGATCCCGTTTGGAGATGTTTTAGTCCCTTCAATGAATTACAAGGCCCACTTGCCCCCAGAGGGGTATATGGTTTATAATAAATTTATGTGCTAGGCCAGATGTGTACCGCCTTTCAACTCATTTATACGAGAGATGCTACATTATCTGGGTATAGCTCCTGCTCAGCTGCATCCGAATAGTTACGCTTTCCTTTAAAGTACCTTCTTGTTATTTATGGATGTTCTGTTCCGTCCACCATCTCTTGAAGACATCTGGTTCATCTGCAATTTTAAGCGATGGATAGGAAGTCTTTCTTATACTTTCATCGAGCCCACGTCCAACTATCAAGTTCTTACTGGTGCTATGAACAAGCTCGGTGTCTTTAATTATGAATGGTTCTACGTTCGTTGTCCGCCCGGCTTCGTAAGGCGAATGTTGGAAGGACGTAAGTGTTACCTTCACTTTATTTCTAAATTCTTAAGCCTAAGTCGTATCCTGAACTAACAAATATTTTGAAAATTTATATGTGTCCATCCATGACTCGAAGGCGATAATTATTTAAGGGTGGTCTTTGCGATCCGCACTACCCCAGTCGATGACAGGGATAATAGATCACTCATAACCGATGAGTGGTTGTCTCCTTTTGGGTTGCTGGAAGAGGGTTGCACCATCGGACTTCCAGGAAGCATTGCATCGCAAAGGAATATTATGGAAAAAGAAGGCGGCGCTGATAGCCCAATCGTGCCCCCAGTCAAGGAGGCTCAGGACGATGTCGAAGAAGGAGAAATCAGAGGCGATGCCGCAAATGAGCCTGGCAATAATGATGTAGGTTCGGGCAATGCGTCTGTGGTCGAATCATCACAAGGCACACAATCTCATGCACCGAAAAGGAAAGGAAAAGGGCTCCCTTACAAACTCTATAGAAGAAAAACTGCTAAAAGTCCAAGTTCATTATCACCTCTTTTGAAGAAGAATCTTCCTTTCAGCCTTTAGAAAGTTCGATGGAAGGATTCTGAAGTCTATCGATTCCAAATGACATCGAGACTTTTGACTTTCACAACATTAGTGTCGGGGGGCTTAATGCTCCCACCAGGACTGGTGATAACATTCCTCCTACTGGCAGAGGATAAATTACTTCTATGTGCAAGGCTATAGCAACTGGTCCGTTGAGGGGAGGGGACACTAGGACACTCACAATCACATGTACTTCACTCATGATTTTTATCCATCTTTTATTTGATTGTCACTTATACGCTTTTGTTTGGTTTGCAGGCATTATGTCTCATTCTCGTGCCTTTGATCGCTTAAGGGGCTCCTCAACACGTTATGGATCCAGTCGTGGTCCGGACTTGGGGAGGCATCGATAAAGGGGCGACAACCAGGAAAGAAGCCATCGTTCAACGGAATCTTTATCCTCTAAGCACAAGTCAAAATCTCAGTCATCTCATCGCCAAGAAGTTCAGCCCAATCCTTCTGCATATAGCGGTGAGCGGGCCTCTTCTCATGTTTCCCCAACTGCTGTGCCACCCGAGCATCATTCAGGTTCATCTGGATCTCGACATCCCCGCGACCGCTATTCGAACAAATGTCCTATTGTTACATGTGAACCTGCTTTAACTAGTATAGTTCCTGAGGCCTTTACAGCTGAACGGTTGGCCGAACTTATGGTCAAATTTCCAAAAAATTGCTTTGATGGACTAAAGTTTCTTCCTTCTATTTATACAATCCCGAGCAATATTAAAGCGAGTTCGCTTGCATCATCAATGATGTTTTTGTGCAGCATGAAGCACTCCAACACTTAGCTGAGAAAATCTCTAAGGTGACTATTGAAAGGCAACACGAAATCAATCGCCTTAAGCTGGAGGCAATCCATGATAAAGATATGATCAAACATCAAGATGACGAGATTATAGAGTTGACCATGAAGTTAACCGCAGTAGAGAAAAGTGCTAAAGAAACGTTTGAGGCGGTTAATCATCTGGAAATGGCTTACAAGAAGGAATTAGACACTGCTATTTAATGCGGCAATGCACTTGTCTTAGAGAAAGACACACTGAAAAAAGAGAAATTCACTCTAGCCCGCCGTGTTGAGGAACTCGAAGGGCCTCTTAAGAAAGAGAAGGAAGAAAACTTGAGGCTCAAGAGAAGTCTCAAAAGTATTGTGAAGAGGTCGTCGAGGCTCAGGAGTTGAAAATTAAACTTGACGAGCAGCTCGCTCAGATTGAGGCCCTCAAAGAAGAGGTGAGGGAAGCTGGTCATCAGGAGGTCAAATGGAAAATTGAGGCCCTGTTGGTGGAAACAAGAGAGGAAGGCAGGAATGAGATCAAGGATATATTTGATCCTTTGATCGTTGAGTACAATGCCAAGGTTCTTATCCACCATGACTTAAGCTTTTTGGGAGAGTTACCTCGAATCACTTGGAAAGGCATGGGACTACATTGTCGATATGAAGAAGAAAACCCATAGCAAAGCCGGTGTTGATGAGGAGAAACTGGTGTGAGAAATTCTACGTAGATCCGAACTTTTAGATCTCGCCGCTGCAAGGCTGAGATACTTTGATATTTTGGCACCTTCTGATAAAGGAAAGACATCGCTGAAGCTTCAGGTCCGATCCCAAAGATTCCTCTGTACTTTAACCAACTGGCGCATCGGTTTCTCTTGGCCCAAGACAAGACCCAAGCTATGATCCAGATCAACCCGGTTATAAATCAAAGGCGTTGACTCCTATTCAAGGAGGGAGCACTCCGACAACAACCAAAAGTTAGCCGGATGCAGGTATCCCGCTCTATTCTCCATTACTTGAGAGGTTTAGTTATTCATGCCCAATCATTCTAGGCTTATTCGCTTGTTCTCGCAAATCTACAGGTCTCCCAGCTCCTGGTCAAACTCCGGGAAGTGGTGCCACTGTGGAGCGACAACCAACATTTACTGACATTCCAAGGCATGGTGCTCAAGTTATTGGAGCTCTTGCTGATGAAAAGGCCGATGATTAGCTGTTACACGACGGATTTGATGATGTTATGATTACAGGCGCCTCTGAACACACCGATAAGCTCGGCTTGAAGGAGCACATCAAGAAGGAGGAGTTGCTGAAAAAGAAGGCTAAAACCGAGCCTATATTGATATGAACGTCGATGATCTAAAACTCATCTCACTGCAAGGCATTCCCCTTGGTGGGTCTATTCCTGTAGGTAACATTCCTCCCATTTTCGAAGGTGACACTGATCCGACTCTCGCATCCATGAATGTTTATCCAAAGGGAGGTAAGAGCAGTAAGGGATGGAAGAGAGGAACAGGGGAAGGCTCGAGTGGGTCTACTCCTAAGAAACTCAAAAGGGAGAAAAAGCAGAAGAAGTAGCTGTCAAGTCAGCTTAGTTTGTACATAGCTTATGTAGCAGTTTTTCTTTTTGTTAGCCATGTTCGTGCGGGTATGGCCCCCGCCTTTGGATAAACGCATGTACTATGATTTTCCAAGTTTAATGTGTAAATAAAAGTTGTTTATTTTCTGTTGAACTCTTATGTGAATTTTGTTTGAGTAGTCGAGCTATTATTTTCCCATTTAATGTACTTGTAATTTGTTGCTCGTTAATTCAGATGATAATCCATTGATTCTATCCCAAGGCCTATATACGGTCGTGGCCTCAAGTTGGATCAAACATGATGTGCACGTACATGTGCATATTTCTACTTTCATATTTAATCTAATTTAATTTAATAAACGAGCATATATGGTGTTTTAACATATTTAAATCAAAATTCAAATTATTTTCAAATCGTCATTTATTCATCTTCATATAGAGGCAAAATGGTCATTTTTGTGCATATATTAATTTGAGAATATTTATTTGCACATTTTATTTTTATTTGTAGGAAAATTGGATGGATATTACAAAAGGCTTTATGTATTCATGCATGCATAAGGATGCAAACAATTTGATTTGATTTCTATTCTTCGAATTATTTTTGCTTGATTTTATTGTGTGTTTGTTTTGTATGTTAACTTGCATTTAGAAAAAAACCATGTTTGTGTGATTTTTGTTTTCATTTGATTTGGTGCTTGTTGTTATTCTAGTTTCCTTTTGCATTTGCATTATACACACACATATAAAGCATACACAATTTCAAAAAAAGTATTCTGTTTCATTTTTCATTTACATTTTTCAATATTCTGTTTTTGATTTACATTGCTTTAAAACAAAACCAAAACAAAAAACTCTGCACATTGTGCATACATTCCTTATTACTGTGCCTACATACACTGTGCACAGAGCAACTTTGTACCACCACCATCTACCACAGTTGCATAATAACCACCACTGCCTCAACATCACGTGCTTACTGCCTTTATATATCCTCTACTATTTCACCCTCCTTCTTGCCTTCACAGTTCCTCCATCAAAACTACCCTGCCTCCGCCAACAAACCCACAAAAAACTGCTGCTGCCTCTGTGTATAAATCTATAATTTCTTCACTGTCTATCTGCATACAACCTCACTGCTTACATCTGTCATCCTACCTAATCACACAACCCATCACTTGTTCCATCTGTGGCCATACATCACTGACCAACAGCCTGACACTGCCTCGACCATTCCCTCCTCACTGGCCACCAGCAGCTTGCACATCATTCATACTGATCAACATTTCAAAACCACATACACATCCATACAGTCACCCACCTTAGCACTTCAACATTGCACACACCATCATTTCAACATAACTGCTGACAATATTCATCACCTTACCGCAACAACTTACTCCTATACAACCTAATTACTGCCAATTGTTACCATTTGAACTCCAACACAAACAAAACAGTTACCATCCTCATATCATCTCACCACTGCACACTCGCCAACCAAATTCCAGCCTTCAATATCACACCAACCACCACATCAAATATCCCCACTGCCATAAACATACTTCCATTTCAAAAAAATTCACTGCTCTCTGTTCAACTGCTACTTCACTCCAGCATAAAACAACTGCTTCAAACTATCCCTCTTGCTGACCATCACATTCAACCTTCCCTGATCACCAGCAGCCTCGCATCACCATAACTCCTCAGCCTGCCACATGCATTCCCTGCACACTAATCAACTTCTTCCTATCACAAAAGCACCAACCACCAACCACCAGACCACCCATTACTACTAATCATCACTGTGCATATCACTGCACTGTCCCATACTTCCCCCAAACTGCCTTGTGCCTATCATCACTGTTTCCTCTATGGTTCCATTGTCGGGATAATACTACACTGTCACATCCTCTGTTAACATTCATTCATTCACATAACGTTCATTCAAACAACCAATATCAAACCTTGCCTCTGATCATCATCCAAACTGCTCCCCCACAGTCCATCACCTTGCCCACCAGTGCCACCCCTTCTCTCTGACCAACTTCAGACAACAAGTAAATAGTGCACCACTCCACGCCTCACTACCATGCATCACAATACTACATAATCAACTGTTGCAACAATCATTGCTGCCTTCCTACAAACAACCCGACTTCACCATTTCTTCCATACCCCTCCCTGCCTCCTCACATAACTGCTGCTCATTCCCAAAATTACTGCCATCCCCAGTCCTGCCAAATTCACCTTCAACGTACGAACTAACCAATCGACCGAACCGATCGCCTCCACCACTCCAAACCGCGACTCCAAATAACCCCAATCATCAATCAGTTCACCGATAAACCTAAATCAATCTCCTCGCCAACCTCCCAAACTAAAGCTGCAACACCCTCATCAATCGCGAACCCACAAAATGAATTGCCTTCACCAAATCGACGCCTCGGTACCACCAATACCTTGAAAACGAGTTTCTGGAATTCGAATTCGTTTTTTATTTTTGATTTTGATTATTGGGATTTTGAAACTTTTTTGGAAACGAGTAGTTGGTTTGAGAAGTTGGGCTTTGATTCTGTTTGTTCTAATTAAATGCTTTTGTTCTCATTAAAAAAAAGAGTGTTTCGTTTGTTTTAACGGGCCGGGTTTAGTTTAAAGGCCTGAATAATTTTTTTCTTTTCTCTTTTAATTTGTTTTCTATTGTTTAAATTTGTTTTTAGTTCCATTCTAGTTTTTTAAAAAAAAGAAAAAAAAAAGGATTTGCTTTGTTTCTGAATTTATTTTGTTGCTTTCAATTTTCAAGTGTTGATCAAAATTTCAGGTTGCAAAAGCAGAAGGAGAGGATTTGCTGCTAAAATTGCTTGCTTGCTTTAAAAAAATCGCCGCTAAATTTTTTTATAATAATTCTGCACGCTCTGGTATCGTGCTCTCATCTCTAGTTTTTATTTATCTTGCATTGTTGGTTGCTTGAATTTGCATTTATATATAAAAAAAATCAAAATTTCAAAAACAAAAACAAATTTCATTATAGTTGCATTGTTAATACACGTTTGATTTTTGTTTTTTATTCATCTCATCTTATTTTCTTTTTTAAGAGCAACACCCAAATCCACATAAGGTGGGGGATTTTATCACCCATCATTGGCCCACAAATTACATTTCATAGTAGAATTTTGACTAATAATAAGGGTTAGACGTTTGGCTTTAGGGTGTCACGAGCTCAACTAAGGCTTAATTGTATATTGATAAGTTGTCCTCTTTCGATAATTTATTTTCTTGGTGTCTAGGTTACGATAGAGAAATAATCAGTTATAAATATTACGGTGATTCATAAATATTATACTGATTGTTTCTCTGAAGGTACTTAAACCTTCGGTTGCCTTGCTACGGTGATTCGTGGTGCACCGATAACTCTTGCCCGTTACCTGGCTAAGAAATATTTTGTTGGATTAAGACAAAGTGTGATTATAAAATTTTGGGATAAGAGCTACCAAGGACAACAAATTTGTAATTAAGTCCTTGTATTTATTTAGCTGCATTAGTTCATGCATATTTTAAAAAAAATTCAAAATCCAAAAAAAAAAATTGTAAATTTTCCTTAACTTAGTTTTTAAAAAAATTCCTTTGAATTTTTTTTCAATCAAAATAAAAAAATCCAATTTTTTTAAGTTAGTTTTTTTGGAAAAACAAAATTCCAAAAAAATATATAATCTTTTCAAAGACAAAAAAACATATGAAAAAAAGAAAAAAAAATTGAAAATTCAAAAATCAAATTTCCCTTTTGAAAAATAAATTCTTGTTGGCAAATATTTTTCCTTTATAAAAAAGGAAAAAAAACATTTTTGGAAATGCCCGAATTTCCTTACTCGCAAGAGTTTTACAATAGTTGTGAAAATCAATATAATCCATATAATTCCACACAAAACTCTTATGGATATTTTAGTAACAAATATTGTACAAACAATTTGAATTTTGAACCACAAAGTTTTCAAAAGGATGACTCACCCTCAAATCTTAAAAAGAGTATTGAAACGATTTGATTTTTACTTGAACAACGAAATCAAATGATAAATAATTTGAGTAATCTATGCAATAAATCAAATCAAGGATTCCAAAATGATCAAAATATGAATTCACTTCAAAATTCAAATAATTTTTATTATAACTCATGCCAATTCAATTTCGAACTCCAAAATGAATTTCAAAATCAAAATGGAAACAACTATTTAAATGATTTTGGCAATGGGAATAGTTTTAATCATGGTGAAAATTTTTACTCTCAACAATTTCAAATTGAAAATTCTCAAATTAATAATTATAAATTTGATTATGTTGAGCAAATGGAAGAAATTCACAAAAATCACACAGATTTGTTGTTTGAACATACATGAAACAACGTATGAAACAAAATCAACTCCCAACATGTGACGAGTCAAATAATAATCCACCTTTTTACTAAAATTGTCAATTTTCAAATAACAGCTTTTGAAATTGAAAACGACAATCTTAATGAAGTTGTTGAAAATGCGGTAATTGAGTTGGATTTCAATTCTTTTGAGAGCCTAGAACCAAATTTAAAATTCGATCTCTTTTTATGATTTTGAAAAATTGAATACAACAACTTTAGACTTTGAACATGATACATGCAATGAAGTTGTGAATTATTCAACGAAGGAAGACGAATTTAGTGAACACAAAAATTTTGGACTTTTCGAAGATGAGTTGTTAAATTTTGATGGGGTAGATTTAAATCACCATTTTAAAATCAATAGTTTTGAAGAATTTGTAAATGATGAGTTTGAATTTAAATTTGGTGAAAATAAACTTGAACTTCAACCAATTGTTCTATCTACCCCAAAAATCATCGAAAATAAAATAACTCATACGATTTTTAATAAAACGACATTCGTTTCTCCAAATCAACATTCAACTTTGAAATCTTTTATGGTTTGGTTACTGTGCTTAAGCTATGTCTCTCATACTTGACGAGACAAATGAACTGGTCTTTGGAAGATCGTTTCATTTACTCTTTAACGGTATATTTTCTGATGTCGTGTAAATAATAATCGTTTCATTTTTATGTAAATATAGGTCATATTTTTATTTTTATTTTTATTTTTCTCCTTACACTTAGGTTGACTATGGGGACAAAGTCAAAATTAAGTGTGGGGGGAGTCTCATGTTCATTTTTGATTTTTCATGGTTTATTTTTTGCATTTCTTTCCAAAACTTAAAAAAACAAACAAAAAAATCCCAAAACAAATTTTCTTTTTAGCATATTGATGTACTTTTAAAGAAACACTATAGGATAAGTATATGATTTTGGTTATTAAATTGAAAATTTTGAAAATTTATTTGTTTTAACAAATATAAAAATAAATTTGATTACAAGTAACGATAGTTTAACTAGTATATAAGAAGGTTTATTGGTGATAATTATGAAGTATATCCTAATTGAAATCTTTGTTTAAAAGAGTGGTTGATTTAAAGTAAAGGCTATAACATTTTTGATCTTCTAAGTTAAGTGGTGCCAAGATGATATTTTAAAACTCTCTCTTCAGAAAAAAAAAGGAAAAAAATATTGTTTTTGTATATATGATTATATTTTATTAAGACCTAGAGTCATGTGTTCACACGCAAGTGTGTACACTTGCCATGCTCTATACCCTTCTCACGTAAGCACGAAAGGCAGTGCATAATCAGTATATTTGGCCTCAGTTTATCTGAGTTAGGTGTATGTATATAAAAATTCTTTCATTAATAATGCCTACAGTCGATAGGTGTACATACTTGTACACTCGCCATGCTCTGTATTCCGCAAGGCAGTGCATGGGTGGTATATCTGGCCTCAGTTTTCTGAGTTAGGCATATGTAAATATTGTTAATATCAATAAAATTTTCAAATAAAGAGAGAGTAAGCAATTGAAATCCAAGCACTATTTTTACTTATTTGATTTGACTTGTTATTCAAAAGAAATAAAAATACCATTTTGAAAAACTTTGATCATCAACTAAGGATCCATTTCATAGTTGCACTATGATATCAACCGAAATAACTAGCCAAACTAGGGTCTATCTGTGATGATAACTTAATTTTTGTTGGAAATTTTGACAAGTAAAAGGACTTAAATTTCATGATGATGGCCAGATCTTATATTTAACTTATTCGTGTCAATTTAAAAGTAAATTCTTCATTTTTAAATATTTTCAAGAACTTGCATCCATATCCTTGTCAATGAATCTTGCATTTAGGAATTTTTCATGTTGCATTTTGGATTTTGTGTGTAGTATCCGCTGAAAACCCTCACGAGACAACACTCATGCTACTAGGGCACTTAGAGGTTTAACGGCTTGTTGCGAATGCTCAATGCAATCGTGTTTCCTACGAAAACGGATTTATCTTAGTTTATTCAAGGATGAATAAAAAGATAAGTGTGAAGTATTTGATATGCATGTAAATGTGCATATTTTTACTTCCATATTTAATCTAATTTAATTAAATAAACGAGCATATAGGGTGTTTTAACATGTTTAAACATAAATTCAAATTATTTTCAAATCGTCATTTATTCATCTTCATATAGGGGCAAAATGGTCATTTTTATGTATATATTAATTTGAGAATATTTATTTGCACATTTTATTTTTATTTGTTGGAAAATTGGATGGAAATTACAAGAGGCTTCATGTATTCATGCATGCAAAAGGATGGAAACAAAGGAATGAAGATGGAAATAATTCAACTCACGCATCATGGAGGACCCCACCTACCCACTTACCTTAATCTACAATTAGGAGCTAATGCACAAGTTAGTGGAGGTTAAAGTTACATGCATACTTGATGATGGATTAATTAGAGACTAATGAAAACTTGGTGGCCACACTTCCTCAAGGGCAATTTGGATAGTCCCCAAAAATATGATTAGGGTTTCAAAACATGTATAAATACCCCTTTGTAATGAAGCTCTTAGCCTCCTCTTTAGTTAGTTTAGTTTGAGGCTAAAAAATAAACAAAAACTCTCTTTTCTTTTTAATGGCTTCTTAGCCTTCTTTCATGTAAGTTTCTTAATGCAATTTTAATTCAAGTTCTTTTCTTGTTTATTTCTTCTTATGTTAGTAGTGTAGATCTCTTTATTTTATGCAAGTAGTTTAGCTTTTCTTTCTATTTTAATTAGCTTGCATTTTCCTCTTGTTTTTTGTTTCATGTTAAACTCTACATTTATTGAAATGATAACAAATATGAGAAGCTAAACTCCTTCAATTTAGAGGTAATGAAGCTCTCTTAATCATGTAGATTCAACATTTTTCTAATCTATGATATCCTTTTGTGCTTAATAACAATGTTTGATGTGGTAAATATTTTGTTGTTTAGCTTTGAATTTGATAGCCTATGTTGTTGACACCAAATAGGCTATGCTTAAACAAACACAAACACAAACACAAATTACCTCTTCATCTACATATGATTATGGTAATGAAGTGAATTTTAGAATCAAAATTTGATTATCTATATTACTAATCAATAGTAAATAGATCATGCTTAGAATAGATTTTATTTTCAATTTCATTAACATTTTCATGAGAGTTGATAAGTGGTTTAGTGGGTGTGTTATAGTTTGATGGTTTATGTTGGGCTAATTAATAGCACAAATAGGCCATACTTATGGTAAACACATCAACTAAATTCACTAATGACCAAAAGAGAGATCATAATTTCATTTTGTTGATTTATGTGATTCATGAGAAGGAAATTACCTCTAAATTGCCTTCTACTCTCATATTTTTATCTTACCTTTAGCTTTTGTTAGGTTTTAGAAAGTTTTAGCGTAACACAACTTCAAATCTTAGTTTAACTTGATTGAGTAGAAATTTTTAAATCAATTCAATTCCTTGAGGATCGACCCATACTCGCCACGTACTAAAATTGTACGTTGTGCGCTTGCGGTTATTTTTAATTAAAATTTTATCGGCTATTTTATAATTCGATGGAAAATTAGTCGTGAAACAAAACACTGGGCTTGAGCCCTAGTGCTACATTATCGAATTCAGCAACTTACGTGATTATACTCTTGCCTCCAATCTCGGGATAGAGGGGTTAGATAGTGGATGGTCGAATTCCATCCTTATAGAATTTATACTCCTCCCATCAATTTCAGGTTGGAGTTTATGGAATATTGAGTGGTCAAACCGCACTCATCTATTAGTTTATACTCATATCCGCATTCTGGGCATAAGAATGCATTGGCGGGTGGTCGAATCACACCCAATATGTGTTTATACTCTAGTCCACACTGTGGGGACTTGGAGTTCTTAAAAAAAATAGTCGAATCGTGCTTTCCTTAATTGATTGATTTGCCCCTAATCTCAGGGTTTAACTTGGAGAGAGATCGGTCGTGTTACGATCGCTTTTTGAGTCATGTCTGTCCCATCGCTTAGTGGGATTAATTTGATTATCGGATGGTCAAGTCACATCCATTTCTCGTTAGCTACTCCACCCATTGGGTTGTGAGCGTGAATTATCAAATGAACGGTCGGACCACATTCATTTTGTTTAGTCCAATCGTGAACTTGTGTAATCAACCAGCTCCAAACTCTGGGAACCTGCTCGAACATGTCAATATTTGTTAGTCGGGTAACATAACTAATATATAATGTTATAGCAATCATAGATACGAAGGAAATTTCAAACTTTATTTTCCAAATGGAAAGAAATGACATAATTTGTCTTACTACATATCTAGAACATCAAATGCTAAAGCAAATTTGGAAATTAAATACAACTCAATGAAGAAGAATAAACTACGTGAAATAGCATCGTAAATGCTCGCAATTCCATGCCCTTGGGAGTGTGATGCCATCAACAGTCGCTAGCTTGAAAGTTCCTTCTCCAAGCCTCTATTCAATGATGTACGGTCCTTCCCAAGTAGGATTCATGCGTGACGGGACAAGAATAACCCGTTTCAAGACGAGATCGTCGATTTCAAAGTTCCTAGCTCGGACTTTAGTGTTGTAGTATCGGGCGACTCGTTGTCGATGTGCAGCTACCCTCAAACCAACTTCTTCGTGCTTCGCAGCTACCAAGTCTAGGGATTCTAAGAGGAGATCTCTATTCGTTCTGGGGTCATAGTAGGTCATTCAATGAGAAGGGAATTCGAGTTCAACATGAATGACAGTGTAACATTCTTGGTATTGGTGATTACCGATGATATTACGATCGACCTATGTGAAGGCCTGGTCGACCTAGGGGTCGATCTAGGCTAGCTTTTGTTTCCTGTGCTATTTTGTGTTGGCTCTTTTGTTTTCCGATTTGTTTCCAGCTTGTTTTTCTTGGCTTTGCTTCTCATTTTCAAGTTATTTTTGTAATGTTTTGAGAGCTAGGATGCCTATCAATAGGCTAGCTAAATTTGGAGAATTTGAAATTCAAATTTGTATTGATTTTGAATTAATTGAATTCGAATTGAATTCGAATATCGGTTTTAGTGATTTTCCTTGTTTTTATTCGTTTTCAAGCACGGTTTTCTCCAAATATTTTTGAAATGATTTTTAAAATTAATGGGCATTTCAAAATTATTATTATATAATATTTTAAATTATTTTCAAGTGTAAAATCTATTTATTCTCTATAATAAGGGAATTTTCAAAGTTTGATTCCAAATACGATTTCGGAAATTGGTTTTAAAAGCTTGTTTTCTCAAGTAAATTATTTATATATGTAATACACGTTTTTACACCATTCGAGCGAATGAGAAGGAGAATTAAATGGTTTGGTAAAACACATGGTATGGGACATGTGCGTTTATCTTATCGGTTAATTCTCAACTTGTCTGTTTGATCGTTTTGACCTTCGGGTTGAGTTTACCGATGAGATGAGGTAAACCTTTTACCGATTTGAGTGTGAAATTTTCTAGTAGTTAGTAAACCGTTTAGTGCAAACGTGTGGTATGGGACACACGTTAACACTATTCAGGTTCCTATCCGAGAGTTTGTGACACATTTTTCTAAGGGACGTATTTTCTAGTACTGGACCTTCGGGTCATTTATCCTTCGAGATGTTTGTCTAAGAGACGTTTGTCATTGCGACGTATTTGTCCTTCGGGATGTTGTCCTTCGAGATGTTTGTCTAAGAGACGTATTTATTTGTCCTTCGCGACGTTTGTCTAAGAGATGTGGCGCCTTATTTTGGGAGAATAGTACTTGGCGGGCTTCGGCCATAAGCACGTGCTATATCTTTTGAGATGATTTCTTCGACTATTTTCCCTAATGTATCGCCCCTTTCCGGAATTGGTCCTTTAAACCATTCGATGTATATTTATGGCGATTACCTTTTGGGAATTTAAACTCTTTGGAGTTATATTTTGAGATTTGAGTTGCCTACATTGGCGTTATTTGAGATTTGCCTTTTGGCGTTTATTTGGGATTATATTCTCCTATGTTGGAGAGTTATATTTAATTGCCTTGTGGCGTATTTTTGAGATGGTTATTTCTTTGAGATTTCTTTGAGTTTGCCGATATGGCGGGTTTGAGATTCCTCCTTTTTAGGAGTTATATTTTCCTTAAACCACTATTGATGATTTGTGATAGGCCGATGAGATGAGGCTTGCTATATTTAGCTTTTTATGGATTGTCTTATCTCTTTTGAGATTATATGTTGTGTAAGTAATATCATCTCATCACTTAAAGTAACCATACCATACTTATGCTCAGGCTTATACTTATTGTTGTTTCTTCTTGTTTATGAAGAACATCACCTTTATCATATGCTTATGTTATCGTATATTCCCTTTAACTGATTTGTTTAGCTAGACTGACCCGTGTATTTTTTACTCGGGTCAGACCGAGGTGTTTCAGGTTAAGTACCTTTATGGACTTAGCCTATTCTGCTTTCGCATGGACTTATCTGCTAGCCCTTTTTGTTGTAGTCTTTTTGTCGCTACTCTGATATGTATATTGTTTGACTCGTGTGTATATTGTGGTCGTCATACCACTTATGATGTATTATTTGTATTGTAGTGGGATGTATCAGTATATATATATATATATATATATTTGTTTGTGGTTCTGTGATGTGTTATGCATTTGAGTTGTTGTATTTTGTTCTAATAGATCCTATAGCCACCTGTAGTTTTGTATTAAGCATTTATTGGATATGTCGATCCACTTGAGAAAGGAAAATAAATAATATAGAGCACTAATCGACGTATTCAATAGGTGTTTAAGACAAAGCTATGGATGGTCGCTCCTAACCAACCCTATTCTCCGCATTAGCAGGCATTATTACCCAGTAATACTCTTTATTAATGTGGGTCTCGGGGTGGGGCGTCATAGACGGCTTCAGAGCCATAAGCAACGGTGGATGGAGTATGGCCAGTCGCAGATTTGTGGGTGGTTCTGTAAGCCCATAATGTTGTTGGGAGTTCATCCACCCACTTTCCCCTAGCCTTTCACAAACATTTCTTCACAATGGACTTTATGATTTTGTTCATAGCTTTAACTTATCCATTTGCTTGAGGTTGAGTACCTGCCGCGGATCTCTTTTCAATATGATGCTTATGGCAGAAGTCTTTGCATTCAGCGTTGTCGAACTAGGTTCCATTATTAGTTACTATGGTTCATGGAAGGCCAAAATGACAGATGATGTTCCGTATAATGAAGTTGATTACTTTCTTCATCGTGTTCATGGTTAAAGGTTCTGCTTCGGCCCATTTGGTGAAGTAATCAACTGCTACGATGGCGTACTTCACACCACCTTTAGAGATCGGTAAGGAACCGATAATATCTATGCCTCATATGGAAAACGACCATGGTCTGACCATTTGTGTAATTTTCGTCTATGGAGCTCTCGGAACTTTTGCATACATCTGGCACTTGCCGCATTACTTAGCATAATCAGCAGCATCTCGGTTGACAGTTGGCCAGTAATACACATAACAGAGTATTTTCTTTGCTAGGGTTTGCCCCCAAGAATGATCGCCACATTGTCCTTCATGAACTTCCCTTAGGACTCGTTTTATTTCATCATGAGTGATACACCAGAGCAGGGGAATGGAAAAACCCTTTCTATACATGACTCCTTCCTGAATGATATATCATGAAGCTTTATAGAGGATTTTCCGTCTTTTATTTGTTCGCTCGGGAAGGACTCCCCATAGCAAATAATCTTTAATCGGAGTCATCCACGACTCCTTTTTAGGCTCCGTCTCTAGTACCCAGTCGATTTCCATCTAGTTTATGCTTGGAGCATCTAGTTTTTCGACTGGAACCAAGCCCATTTTTTGGGTATCCCCGGTGCTAGAAAAAATTTCCAATGAGTCGGCCTCTTTTTTTATCTCGAGGAATATTTGTGATGTCATAATACTCAAAATCAACCAATAGCTCTTGGACTCGGGTAAGGTATGGAGTGAGTCATTGTCCTTTAGCCTGGTAATCTCCCCTGACTTGGTATACCACCAACTAGGAATCGTAAAAGATTTCAAGAGATTTTATTCTCAGTTCTCTGGCAAGTTTGAGTCCAACAATCAGAGCTTCATATTCGGCTTCGTTATTCGCTGCAAGGAAATCAAGCTTCAAAGCATAGCAAATTGATCGATCCTCCTGAGTTACTATTACAACTCCAGCTCCAAAACAACGGTTGTTGGAGGTTCCATCTGTATACATTTTCCATTGGATGGTTGGGGCTTCACTGCTCTCTGAGGGATCATCCTGTGTAGTATAAAGTCCGCCAATGCCTATCCCTGGATAGCTCTCCAAGGGAGATAGTTAATGTAAATTGGCTCAGCTTGGTGTTCCACTTGAGTAACCTTTCAGACGTCTTAGATCGCTGTAGGACCTATCATAATTGATGGTCGGTGTAGACATTGATGGGATGAGCTTGAAAATAGGGGCGGAGCCTTCATAACATAATCAACAGGCAGTATGCCAATTTCACTATCTTCGGACAGTTCCTTTCAGCTCTTGTTAATCGCTTTCTAGCATAATAGATCGGTCTTTGGATTTCATTCTCCTCACAAAGCAATGCGAGACTTATAGCGTGTACCGACACGCCCAAGTAGATATACAAGTCTTCGTGATCCACCGGCTTCGACAAGATGGGAGGTCACTCTAAGTGGTTCACCAGAGCTTGGAATGCATCTTCACACTCCTGTGTCCATTCAAAATTCCACCTCTCTCTACCTATCAGGTCGAAGAAAGGAATACATTTATCAGTGGCTCTGGAAATAAACCATCTTAGGATAGCAACCTTCCCATTTAGGCTCTGTACTTGTTTGATAGTCTTTGGCACTTGGATTTTGCAAATTTCTCGAATCTTCTCGGGTTAGCTTCGATTCCACGAGCATTGACAATAAAACCCAAGAATTTTCCTGATGCAACGCCAAAGAAACATTTTAGAGGATTGATCTTCATTTTGTAATATCGGAGGATATTGAACATTTCTTCTAAGTCTCTAATGTGGTTGCTTGATCGTCCTGACTTCACAAGCATATCATCCACATATACCTCCATCGTCTTTCCAATTTGGTCTTTGAACATTCGGTTAACGAAGCGTTGATAGGTTGCTCCAGCATTCTTTAACCCGAATGGCACTACCACATAGCAGTACAATCCAACATCAGTAATAAAAATAGTGTGCTCCTGGTCGGGTATGTGCATCAGGATTTGATTATATCTAAAGTACGCTTCCATGAAAGATAGTAACTCATATCCTGCGGTTGATTCCACCAGTTGATAGATCCTCAGAAAGGGAAAGCTATCTTTAGGGCATGCCTTATATAGGTCCGAATAGTCAACACATGTCCGTCATTTTCTATTTTCCTTTCTCACAAGTACAGGATTAGATACCCATTTCGGGCAGTGGGCGTCGCGAATAAACCCATTGCTTTTGAGTCTATTCACCTTCTCTTTAAGGGCGGCAGATCTTTCCGCATCCGTGTCGTGCCTTTTCTGTTTCACTGAGAAATTCCTCGGGTCGATAGTTAATGCGTGGCTCGCAATGGCAAGCGAGATCCCACACATGTCATAATGGGTCCAAGCGAACGCATCGAGATTCACTCGAAGAAAACCAGCAAGTTCCTTCATCATCGACGGGCTAAGCTATGATCTGATCTTTAGGACCCGCTAATAGTCATCGTGGTTGATCGTGATGTCAATCGTCAGCTCAGCCGATGCAACCTTGGTTTCTTTGGGCCCCTCCTCATCATTCCTTGGATCTATGTTTTATAGAACTGATCATGGCACCCGAGCCAAGGCCCAGGCACTGATTGTCAATCTTCAATGGCTTGGAGGTGGAGAGACTTATCAACACCCTTACTTTTCACCTTCCACTGAGCGTCCATCAACTCAGCCACAGAGCAGGCACGTCCAGCTGCTTGATCACCATGCACAACTCTAACACCGTTATCAGTTGAGAATTTCAAAGTCAAACACCACGGGTTGAGGGCTGTCCGGAATTTAGCTAGGGCCGGTTGGCCCAGAAAGGCATTGTATGGAGAGTCAACATCCAAGACGACAAATGGCAACATCCGCACTCTTCTGCGGCCGCCTTCTCCCAACTCCATGGGCAATTCAACATAACTGACAGCTTCGGTTGAAGCACCGTTAAAGCTATGAATACAGGCTTTAGCGATTTCAAGTCATTAGCTTCCATCCTCTTTTGATCATAAGCCTTCTTAAAAATTATATTATCGGAACTACCACAGTCAATCAAGATCTTCCAAATTAAGGCGGGGCCGGTCGCGGCCGTAATGACCATTGGGTCGATCATTGGTGCCTCCACCTTAGCTGCATCTCTGTTTCAGAATACAATGTCATTTGTCATTGTATGCTGCTATTTGGCCAGAGCCCCATCTTTTGTATTTGAACAGCACTCAAAATTCATACGCTTGATTGCGCCAGCATAGTGCTCCATCTCGTGCTAGCTCTTATCAGCTGGATGTGGTCCTCTGGCTATTGTATTGATCGCTAATCTCCCACCAGTGCGTGCATGCTCCTCAACCCTATGTGGCGCTTGTCCTTGTTAGGGTCGGGTGTCCCTTGCCCGCCATCCTACGGGGCTTTAACAAACTGCTGTAGTTTTCTTTCCCAAATCATTTTCTCGATAACATCCTGGAGATGCCTACATTCATTTGTGTTGTGACCATAACATTTGTGGAACCAACAATATTTTCCAGTCTTCTTTTGTTTCTCCTTCGATTCTTTCAGAGGTGGCTCCCTATACTACATGGTATTGCATGTAGTTAAGTAAACGTTCTCTAGAGATGTATTCAGTGGTGTGTAGGTATCATAAATTGGAATCCTAGACTTTCCTCTTCCAGAATCCCTCTTTCCTCATGGTTTCTCTCACCGCCTTTCTTTTGCTGATTCGGTTAATTTTGGACATTTACTTGAACTTATCTGAAACTCTCCTCAGACTGTGTCACTATAATGTTACTCTACGCTCCCGCTTTACTTGGTCCCACAATATTCTTCTTCCTAGAGCGTCTAGCTTCCTCTTTCCTCAAATACCGAGCTTCTTTTGCGTAGAAACGCTCCAACGTTGCAGGTGGTTTGCCAACTAACCAATCGCCAAAGCCAGATTATGGGTCAATCCCACTTATTACCGCCATCAATAATGAATTTTCATTCAGATTGTTGACTTCTGTGATGGCTGTATGAAATCTCTCCAAGTAATCTTTCAGCGATTCTCCCAGAGCCTAGATCACGCTTGATAGGGACATTACATCTTTGGGGCAAGTTAAGTGCATATGGAACTGCTCTATAAATTTTGTTGTCAAATCGTCAAATCTAGAGATTGACAGTGGATAATCTCGTAAACCACATCGTTGATATGCTAGAGAGACTAATATGAAAACATCTACATTTTATGGCAGCATCAGCTCGTGCGAAATCCATTAGCTATTCATATCTCATGATGCGCTGCTTGTGGTCGGTTTTTCCCTCATAGGCAGGCATCGACGGCATGCTGAATCTCTTTGGATACTCCATGTGTAGGATATTGTTAGTGAACGGGTATGGCTTCTCGATATCCCCCAATCATCATTGGTCAAACTTTGGCTCTCCCTTACTAGCGGCTTGATCAAAGCCATCAAGTCCGGTGTTTGGATAGTTGGCGCCAAGCGTTAGTCGTGCTTCACCTCACGGAAATGGTCTGGTCGATGTCTATGGGCCGTTCCACGCCTTCTTGGCTCCACATGCTCTTGATGTGCATTCACATCATCATTATTCCAGAGAGGTAACTGATCTGCATTTACTTGAACTCCACATCAAAATCAACCGCGGTAGCTCCATTTCGAGTTCTATCAGAAAAAGGCAAGGTTCCTCCCGTAGAGGAGGGATCAACCACGATCCCTATAGAGGGATTGGGTCTGATCAGTCCTGGCAGCCCAGGAATTATTGTGTGTTGATATCTAGATGCTTCTGCATGATATCCGTCGGTTCTGCAACATCTTCACTTGTGATGGTCATTTGATGAAATTGAGCTTTCCGATGCAGAATAGGGAGTTGGGTCCCTCCTAGTTTTCCCACGTTGTTGATCCCTTAGTTGATTCATTATATCGATATTTGCTTGATCTGCTGGTTCAACTATCGGCGGCTATCCATGAGCTCTCTCATTAGATTCTAGAAATCAGCTCTTGTGATGGAATCAGCTTGATTCTGGATATCAACTGGATTGGTAGCATTAACATCTACTGGTAGATTACTCTGGCCTCCTTGCTAGATGTTGATGTTCTCGTTTCCTTCTACATTTGGAGAGGTAGATCTGGTATTCCTAACCATTATTAATAGTTTTCCTGAGACTTTTTCAAATCTGAATACTATGGATAAACTATTTGAAGATAATTCTGGATCTCTTCCTAGGATTTGTGCAATCCAACAACAACAAAGGGATCCCAATGAACCTGAGAATCCTAGCTCTCAGTGAAAGCACTAAAATGTTTGCACCAAAAATCAGCACAAGCACCCAAGAGATTTTGTAGAGGAGTAAATGAAGAATATTAAATGTCAACATAGAGAATATAGCAATAAAGTAATAAGAAATAAGCAAATAACATAGACACAATAATTTATAGTGGTTCGACGTTGTTTGCCTACATCCACTTTGAAGAAATAGCTTTATTAATCACTTTGTAAACTGAGTACATCAAATGAATATCCTTAGTTACAAAAGATTACAAAGCAACCAGCTATGTAAAGGTCCCAAAAACGAACAATCAAGTCTGTATTTATAGAGGAAGACTGCGAAAATCTCCTTGAAAATTCGGCAGAAGGCTCTCCAGATCCATAGGGGCCCGTAGGAGAGATCGTAAGACCCAAATCCGAAGAAATAGGGATCTGGGCCAATCCCTATTTTGGAGGAGTTAGGAGCTGCAATCCCTATGGGAGCTTCTCCATGTTGTATTATGCTTGTCCTTTAAGTTTCATGCCAATTGGACTTGTAGATGTTGAGTTACCGATCGAGCTTTGTTGCAATGTGTTATGTAATTTGATTCTGGCCCATCCCTCTAAAGAGAAGAGGGTCAATCCCACTTACTTTCTCCTTTCGGTTTGCCATCCCTATGGTGGACTCCCTAGCCTCCCCACTTCTTGTCCCTAAAGTTTCATATGTATCCGACTTCTGGATTTTGAGATATCGATCGTTTTCTGTTGAGTTGCATTGTTTAGCTGAAGTAATCTGATCCCTTTGGTAGAGAGGGATCATAGCCAATCTCTTTTCTAGATTAGTTTATATTCCATACTTAGAACATTCTGTATAGCATATCTCTTGATTCCATTCGATCACTACTTCATATTATCATCTCTACTTGATTTTTGGACCCCACAACATCGCTCTGGGCTACTGGCCTTGATGATAGTCGAGTCTAACTTGTCCAATCAGTTCGGATATAGCCAAGTCAAAATGCCAGATAACACTTATATATATGGGATCTTAATCAATTATCCTGAACATCTACTCAAACCACCTCAATCAAATAAGGAAATAATTACTTATATATATTATTCTACCTTTCCTAGGTAATATTTTCCAATATATAAAACTACAGGAATTTACACTAAAATATAAATTCAAGGTTATAATTCCGCTCACCTAAACCATAAAATTTCAAGTGTCCAAATCCAGTCTAAGCTCATACTATGTTATAGAAAACCTCACTATGATTATAACGATGAAGACAACATCTCGATTGACCTTGTATGCAAGTGATATGAATTAAATACGAAACTAGAACATCGATTTATTAATTAACTTTAATAAATAAATACCTCATTATTATTCCTTCTTCCCCCATAATAAAAAAACCCGCAAAATCCCATCAACAGCCCATGACATCACCACACAACTTCCATAACCGGAGTAACTCCCGTTGCAAACATGAACATTACCATATAGTCCACTTAATTGATTTGCGACCGTGCCCATTCTCACGACCTGCTTAATGTCGTGATTCACTAGAAAGAGCCGGAGCTCCGGCCGTTGATGCCAAAAGGTGTATGTCGCCAAGATGAGTCCAATGACACACTCTTTCGCGCCTCCCTTCCCCATTTGCCGATGAAACAAGTCGATCACCTCCAAGCATAACCGCACTCTACCACAACACCATAGATGCAAAACCATTTTCTCCATGTATCTAATGGATCCGATTTCATTATCTATCATGGTCCCAAGCTCTAAATTTAATTCAAGATAGGAGGCAGTTTTGCTTCTTAAGGAGCTAGAGAAAGAAAGAAGGAAAGGAAAGAAGGAAACTGAAATATCTTATGTAAATGTGTGTATGTATATAAAGATAAACAAACACATAAATATATATATATATATATATATAATTTAATTTCTTAATTAAATCTCCAAACATTTTGAGCTCGTACGATCACATAGTACATCGGATCACCGTAAAACTCGTTGGCACACATCATCTCATTTTTCTGGTCCCGTTAGTATAAATTTCATCACCATCCGGGACAACGATCAAAGATGATTATTTCACACTCTTTGATGTCATTTTGACCATTGGATCGTCCAATTTCAAAAATTCCTCAACCATACATCTCATGATGAAGTCCTCATCTTAGAATCACAAACCGTCAGTTGAGATCCCACTAAAGTCGACTATGTACCTATTTTTACAAAATACGCATGATAATACGTAAAGAAAATACCGCAACTCCAAATATAGCGATATTTATACTCATTTTGATTCGCAATGTCAATCCAAACTCAATGGAAGTGGTCTCGAGTCCTAACTCGCCCGTATGTGAAAAGTCAGATTTTTTGTTCTTCGATCAATTAACGATTCAATATTTAAATTATTTATTTAAATATCCAATCAAAAAAATGTGGGTTGTTACACTTTTTGCATCCGTACCGCTCCCAATCTAGTTCCAAAAGTATCGGTGTATGCTACCAAATCCCAATTCCCATTAGGTACGATTAAGATAGGAATGTTTATCAGCAACTTCTTTAACTCCTGAAATGACCCTTTACACTTATTAGTCCACATGAACTTATCATTTTGCTAGGTCAATGTTATCTGGGTTTTTAACCCAGCAGGGTCCAAGAGAAAAAGAAACAACTTGATGAAGTCAGAATGGCTTGAACTCAACCAAAAGGGCTAAAGCAACAAGTTGAAGAGAGCCAAGAAAAAGAATGGAAAAATCCTCTAAGGACATGGATCCATGGGTATAGCTCGGAGACCAGCCTATTTTCTTGCATCGTGATCCAAGTAATATCACAAAAGCATTCCAAACATCAGAGTCCAAAAATAGTTTAAGCGTATGGATCGCTGGCGATCCATACGCTATGGATCCCCAGCGATCCATACGCTATGGATCCCCAATGATCCATAAGACATCGTTGGGTCGCTATGACACATAGGGAGCCAATGTCAAAAAATGCAAAGTGTATGGATCGATAGCAATCCATACGCTATGGATCGCCAGTGATCCATACGTGAACATGGGATAAGGGCGACCCCGAACAGACTAAAGCAGGAATTCAGGCTAAGTAATTAGCTCGCGCTGAGCTAAAACTATGGATCGCTAGCGATCCATAAACCATGGATCGTTAACGATCCATGCTTTTGGCTCGAGTCACGAGCTAAGCTTTACTGATTCCTTCTGTGTCCATCTACAAGAAATTGGCAAACAGGCCTGGCCCAAAAGCTCTCTGATCTCTATAAATACCATCCTACCTGCAACGTAAAGGGGATCTTCTCCGAACTGGTTGCTGAAACTCTGTTGGAAGCTTTCTTCACTCCTCACCCCCCTCACAATGATCTTCAAAGGAATTCACTGTGATTCACCAGTGGATTCCAACCTTGGAGATTCAATCTAGTTAAGGATAATCAAGAGCTTTGTAATCAAATACATCTTGTAACATTAATCAGTCTATAATAAAAACTATAAAGTGGAGGTAGGCTTCGTTAACAGCCGAACCACTATAAAAATCTTCTTGTCTTCTTTCTCTTACTACTTTTTTCTATATCTATTATCTACATTATTGCTCTGATAAACAGGGCTGGTGCTTTCACACTCAATCCAGGGTGTTGGTCCATTTTTTGGGTTAACATTTTAGTGCTTTCACTGAGAGATGAACTCAGGCTTAGATCTAACTATCTACTTTGGATCTGATGGGTTCAGAAGTTAGATCCTCAATCTCTGCTTAGAAGGTTTGCTATTGAGAACAAAAGAACCAACCAAGAAGGATTGGAGAAAAAGAAAGCAAACACATGCTAAGGTGATGGGTCACTAGCGATCCATCTCCTATGGATCACCAGCGATCCATATGGTTAGCTCGTGGATCCACCAATTCCCTTGCGTCATGATCCAATAGCAGTCGAATGCAACCAGCATATGGATCATCATTAAAATGAGGCAACAAGCTATGAAATTAGATGGAGAACACCAACATGACATAGTAAACGCGATCCAAAAGGCAAAGCTCAAAAATCAACTAAGTACATGGACCGCCAGCGATCCATACCTTTTTACCAGACCGTCATAAACTCCAGAAAGCAAAGTCCAATAATATTATAAGTATATGATCGCCCGCGATCCATATGTTATGCTATGGATCGCTAGCGGTCCATACCGTTTCATTGATTTTCAGTGACCTACATGGAACAAGATGGGAGAAGGATGCTAACGGGTTGGCTCGCTTTCCAACATACTTTTTGGATCGCCGATGATCCATAAGCTATGGTCGCTAGCGATCCATTGAATTGGCTTGGGTCGCAATGCTTTCTCTAGTGAATCGACTTATTGGAAGTGTCGTAACATATACCGACTGACCAGCTTCGAATCCCATCACGGAGCTCCTATCAAGAATGGTCGTCGTCAAAAATCATCAAAAATCGTCAAAATGTTCGTTAAAAAACTCACTTCAGGATTGACTCGAAGTCAAACTTGGGTAATCGCCAATTTGACTCGAAGCAGATTCTGATAGTCCTGACTCGAAGTCGAACTCGGGTAATCACCCATTTGACTCAAAGTAAACCTAGGAAATTTCGGCCCGAAATCAGACTCGGGTAAAACCAAGATTTTCTCTAAGCCAACGTGCAAATGGCTCCAAGCAATGTTTGTCACCAACCCAACACTCCAAATTTTATGACTCCAAACGAATCATGTGCTGACTCCAAGCAAATAGCAAATTTTCTCAAGTCAGACTCCAAGTAAAATACCACCAATCCATCAATGTCGATCCATCTTATTTTTCCCATAACTCAAACGTGCGAACTCCGAATACCTTGAAATTTGGAATGCAATCTTGTGGGGCCTTTTTTGTCACCCTAGACCAATCTCACCTAGTTTGAAATTTTTTGGGATCGTCACTAATCCATGACCCTATCAAAAGTGATTTGTCATTCAATCAGCATTTACAACCATTCGAGCATAGACAATCATGCATATATCATTCTTAAGCATTATAAATAGCCGTAACTTGAAAACAGACCGATCTGACAGCGATTGGAGCATCTTCCCCAATCAAAACCCATTCACCGAAGCTGTTCAACAATTATGACTAGCATATGGACGAAGCAAGGGCGACGGATGCAGTCTGCTGCAAGGCCCTTAGGAATCATTAAAGGATGAAACAGTCTGCTACCTTGGAAGAATTCTATTGGAAGGCAAAACGGTTCTAAAGACTAGAAGTAGTGCAATTAGAAGAAATCAAAACCGGCAGTGTGTCAAAGAACATACCAAATGGTAAAGGAGCAACAGGACCTCAGGGACCTTCTACCTAAGGAAGGCTACAAAGACCCAGTAGAAAAGTTCCCTAGATAACTGACGAAATCAGACGAAAAGATGATTATCAAATATCACCCTAGCTAGCTAGCAACTAAGGAATGGGACAACAACTTAAAGCGATGCCTTCTCATCAATCCTTGTCTACTCTCATTTTCCAAATGAGCCGTACCGGGGCACTAGTGGCATTGTAGACAGCACGGCAAAAGAAATGCTTCTATGCCCTCGACGAGTCATGTCAATCCCCCTTCTAAGAATGGGCGTTGCTGGTGGCGTCGAGAAGTCTTGTCCAAAGGATCGTCGAACAAACAGATCCAACACTTTAGCCTACAGGAACCGATAAAACCATGTTCCCTTGAGCTGAATCCGAAAAATTCCTCTTAAAGTCGATGAATCGTTGCTTTAAGACCGCCGAGCCGTCGGACACACGTCCTAAAATTCTTCTAGGAGTTGATGAGTTATCGCTCCAAGGCCATTTGGTCGTCAGACATCCGACCAAAATTCCTCTCGGAATCGATAAATTACCATTCCAAGGCCGTCTGGTCGTCTGACATTCGACCACAAAAGCTCTTTCACGAACTAAAGCGTTGTGAAGGTAAACCGGTAAATCAGCTGTCATCTGATCTAAAAAACCTTTACCAAACGTAAAGGTCTTTCACGAACTAAAGCATCGTGAAGGTAAACCGGTAGATCAACAGTCATCTGATCCAAAAAAAACCTTCGCGAACGTGAAGGTCTTTCACGAACTAAAGCATCATGAAGCTAAACCGATAGATCAGCGGTCATCTGATCCAAAAAACCCTTCGTGAACATAAAGGTCTTTCACGAACTAAAGCATCGTGAAGGTAAACCGGTAGTCAGCGGTCATCTGATCCAAAAAAATCCTTCGCAAATGTGAAGGTTTTTCATGAACTAAAGTGTCGTGAAGGTGAACCGGTAGATCAGCGGTCATCTGATCCAAAAAACCCTTCGCGAACGTGAAGTTCTTTCATGAACTAAAGCGTCGTGATGGTAAACCGGTAGATCAGCGGTCATCTGATCCAAATAAACCTTCGCGAACGTGAAGGTCTTTCACGAACTAAAGCGCCGTGACGGTGAACCGGTAGATCAGCAGTCATCTGATCCAAAAAACCCTTCTTGAATATGAAGGTCTTTCATGAATTAAATCATCGTGAAGGTAAACCGGTAGACCAGCTTTCATCCGATCCAAAAAACCCTTCGAGAACATTAAGGTCTTTCACGAACTAAAGCGTCGTGAAGGTAAACCGGTAGATCAACGGTCATCTGATCCAAAAAACCCTTCGCGAACGTGAAGGTTTTTCACAAACTAAAGCATCGTGAAGGTAAACTGGTAGTTAGCGGTCATCTGATCTAAAAAAACCCTTCGTGAATGTGAAGGTCTTTCATGAATTAAAGCGTCGTGAAGGTGAACCGGTATATCAGTGGTCATCTGATCCAAAAACCCTTCACGAACGTGAAGTTCTTTCACAAACTAAAGTGTCGTAAGGGTAAACCGGTAGATCAGTGGTCATCTAATCCAAAAATCCCTTCGCAAACGTGAAGGTCTTTCACAAACTAAAGCGCCGTGATGGTGAACCGGTAGATCAGCGGTCATCTGATCCAAAAAACCCTTCATTAATGTGAAGGTCTTTCTCGAACTAAAGCATTGTAAAGTTAAACCGGTAGATCGACTGTCATCTGATCCAAACAACCCTTCGTGAACGGGATGGTCTTTCATGAACTAAAGCGTCATGAAGGTGAACCGTAGATCAACGCAATTTATGTATGACTGATATCTACGAAGGTGAACTGGAAGATCAGCAGTCATCTGATCCATAGCCCCATGAAGTCAACAATGCCATGCTCCGGGGAAACAAATCGACAATCATATCAGTCCCTCCGCATAGTTAACGTAATCACTTCCAACGACTGATGAAACAAACAGTGGTGAACTCCAGAGCTTCAAAGTCACTCAAAGGAACTAAGCCAAAACTGAACTGACCTTGTGGTTAATCAGAGGCTGACTCGAATTAAACCAAGACTTAGAACTCGGGAGAGCCGCACCTACTAGACCAGGGGCAACCAAACGAGTTTTGGAGAGACCCTTGATACAGTTCAAGCGCGCCAACAACGCTATGGCATGGGGACACTACAAACACTTGAATTGCCATAGGAAAGGCCGAGACTAATCATACCATAGTTCTGTTATGCCCGATCAAAAATTCTGGCATTTTGACAACTGTGGACTTAATGATCTAGCTAGTGTAACAAATGAAATACTAGCATAATAATTGCCCACTTCTTTCCAACTACTACTTTACCGCTCTTGGTGACCAATCTAGCTAGTCAATCCCTCTTCCTCTTAGACTGTATGCCAGTTAAAGACCCATTCTCTAAAGGTAGTTTGGACCAAGAGCTAAGAGTCATGCCTTGAATTCCCATAGGATCTTTATTAAATCCATCTTCATGCGGTCAGCTATAGATCTCTCCACCATGGCAGCCTGACCTATTTGGACATGTACATCTTCCAGAAACAGGAAAGGATCATCCAAGCCATGGTTACACGAACCGAAAATTGTTTAGCTTCTTGAACCAATAAAAATATGTTCATGTAAGCAACCTGCAGAGTTGATAGGGTTCAAATCGACTCGAAAATCATTGTTTGGCTGCTTGGACTGGTCAAACTACGCCCGAGTATGCTCCATCAACTCGCCGAGTCGAAGAAAGCAAATCGACTCAAACCGCCAACTCCTTATGTTGCCCGAAGATCGGCAACGTCGAGAAGTTCCAAACCGTTCCGAATCAACGGGTCGTATCGATCCTATAAGCCACGCATTTCGTAAGCTACGCACCCCCAAAAGCCGTGTATCCCATAAGTCATGCACTCTCATAAGCCGCACCACCCATAAGTCGCGCACTACCAGAAGTCACGCATCTCGTAAGCCGCACACTCTCATAAACCACGCATCTTATAAGCTGCGCAAACACTGCTCAATGTCGCTCCGGCATCATTACCGGACCGTCAAAATTCTCTAAGTATCGTTGTTATCTTGATAACACCAAGAAACTTATTTATCTCAGGATTAACCAGAACCGATCTCTACCACCCAAAATGACCGACATTGCTCAGGCAATGCCACAAAGTTCCCAAACCAAGATTTCAACAAAGAATTCTGATCTTTGACCAAAATGTCTAAAGTTAAGACATTCAAATCATGAGCTCCCAAAGATAGGAGCCGCAACACAACTTCGAGGGGGGCATACAGAGAGCCACCCAGAACATCAAGTCTCTCATCAAGTTTTTAAAGTAATCAGCCCCGTGGACCGGCGACACATAACACACTAACACTTGGTCAGGACAAAAAAATCATTCCATGGTCCTGTTACACTGAACAGAGAATTTCGGCAATCGCAATAAAACTAAGCAGTATAGTAGGTTGGACGAATGTGGAATTAAAAAGGAGCTCCAACCTGCTAGACATCGATATTGCCTCAGCAACATCAAGAACTCCAGACTATCGTATAGACAAGAAAATCGAACTCCTTAATATTCACCATCACTCAGAAATAGGCAATGAAAGGATGGACTTACCGTCGACCGGAGATAGATAATGATGGAAGATGTTTCCAGAATCAAGTCACCGACCCAGCAGCTTCCAAAGATAGAAGCAGGTGCTCGAATAAGGTCTCAATCCCTAAAAAACTAGCTGTTATCCGAAGGCGGACAACCGCAAGGAGAGAATTCTCAAAATCGAGCAGCTAAACCATTGATTCCCGAAGATTGGAACCAACGAATAAGGTTGATATCCACAACAATGCTATTAGTCCAGCATAATGTATATGGCCTGAAACAAGCTTGGTTAAGTGTCATGGATTCAAGACAAACACTACTGAACTATACCGGTCCATGATCACTATAGGAATGAACGCGGTCATACAAGGGGCAATGTGATGACTTGCTCCATAATTTCAGATTTTCTATAAGAAACTGGAGTTTGACACCTAGAAGTGAAGGGTTTTGCCTAAAAATGAAGGGTTCCGCAGATAGTCATCAGATCATAACAAAAACCGGTTGGAGGAAGTTCGATTATTCGTGAATAAGAATAACTATGGAATTGGTTAAGCAACAACCTTGCATCTCCAAGGGTAATACTTGACAGTTATAAACAAAGCTAGGCAGCGGAAACGCCTGTGACTCTCACCCTTCCAGAACATGGCATCACCCAGATTTAAGCAACGTTGAGAAAACAACCACATTGGGTTAAAAGGAATCTACTCAACTCTACAGGATCGAATGAATTATTCAGCCCTCACTAACATGACTTTAACACTGCCCGAAGATGGGCAGCACTAAGAAAATACTTCTACAATCCAACCATCGAAGTGCAAGTTTTCAAAGGCCAAAACTAGTACCCAACTGGATTAAGAGCACCACCGAATCGATGGGGAAATCGATCCCAACCTTCCAAGTGTCGGTGTTGCCTCGCCAACGACAAGTTCCTCTTTTATCTTTTAAGTACTAGGGTTGCCCTGGCACGCCGAATTTTTTTTCTATTTCCTAGGTACCAGTGTTGCCCCGGTAATGCTAGGAAACTTTCTATTTCGTAAGTACCGGTGTTGCCCCGATAACTCCGGGAAACATTCTACTCACTAAGCACCGGTATTGCCCCAGCAATGCTAGGAAAACTTTAATCTATAGGGCTAATGAGAAACACTCATCGCAGTGAACCATCGATGCACTAGCTTTAGGAGATAGAAGTTGGTCCTCAATTAAGTTTCTACCTTCTCTTCAGAAAACTACCGTTACCCAATGACAGGCAACGACCGGAAAACATATCCTTTCATAGGTCAGCCGGATGGTTCGACCTTTCATCATAGGAATCAGCCACTGCACAGGAATAAAGCAGCATCAAAAGAAATCCTAGGATTAAGTTGCCCGTGTACTAATTTCTAGGGATGAAAGCTGGTGCACAATCGAATTTCCTAAATTCAACATAGAAAGAATTTAGACACAACCAAAAGATAGGCAGCCTCGAGGGAATGTTGCTTGGAACCAAGCAGCTAGGTTATCAATTTTCAAAGACAGGAGTTAACATATGAACAAAACTAACATGACGACATCGGCAACCAAGAAGAGCATGCTTGGCCAAGGACAAGCAGGAAAAATCATGGAAGGTCGGAAATAAAATCCCCAAACTTCCTCAATTCCAGAATGGAATTGAGAGCCAGACTTGGGGCAATTGAGCAATTTGCCCCACAGATTTCCATCTCTCACAATCGCCCAAATACAGGCATTCAAAATAATTAGTCCCTCAAGAAGGGATGTAAGCACAGATACTTGATCGAAAGAAATGTTTCAAAAGTCCAAACATGAATAACCGCGAGGTTGTTTAGATAACAGTTCTGAATTACAAAACAGAGCATTCTAGCAACAAAATCGCCAACAAAGGAAATGAAAAATTTAACGTTCAGAAATCAAACGTCGCTCATTGTCTGACGATGACGAGAAGGATCGATGACCTACTTACGGTCCGACTAGATTATTTGGTTTCAACTTGCAGGAATATGCCATTACCCGAAGTTTGGTGATGCTAGTAAGAAAGCCCAAAATGAAACTATCGATACATCGGCTTTCAAAAATAGAAGCAAGAGTTTGATTGAATCTTCGGTCCTACCTTCGGGCATCCCATGCTATCTGAAGATTCACAACATCAAGGAAAAATCCACAGAGTTGAGTCATCTGTGTATGAGTTTTCGAAGATAGAAACCAACACATGATTAGGATCTCAACGCCGGACTCAGAAGAATTTACTTTAGCAAAAGATGCCGAAAATGCATCTTTCTAATACATACTGTTGACGCCAAAAATGGGCATCAACACCCAATAGAATCTAGTAGAGATTAAATTAAGAATGAAATTAAAATAGAGAAGAAATTATAAATGAACACACAAAATTTTTATATTGGTTCGGCAATCTTGACCTACGTCCACTTCATATTTTTATTGATATTCCACTTGATTATGATTACAAGAGTGTTTGGATCAGTTGGAATCCATTAGTAATAAAGTGAAGAAAAAAAATGGCAGAGCCTCGGCAGAGAAAGTAGGATCCCTTTTCTTATGTCATGCCTGCTGTATTTATATGGGAAGACGTGCATGGATCGAACTGAAATTTTGGCAGAAGGTTCAGGAGACCAAGACGAGGCAGCCCCAAAATTTGCAGGCCCATCGGGGCCCACAATAGGGATCAGTACTGATCCCTATAAATGCATCCAAATGGGCTTCGATCCCTACAATGGATGCCCCATAATGTTAGCTACTTGCTTCCCAAAATTCATGAAATTTTGACGTACGGTTTCTGAGATATCGCATTTTCCATGAAGTAGTGTTGCTTGAATTCTGATTTCTACCGATCCCTCTAGAGGGATAGGTACCGATCTTTCCAACTTGCTCAAAATGCCATGCGATCCCTATGCGGTGTTCCACACATCCTAATTAGATTATACTCCAAGTTTCATGTTGATAGCATTTGTAAATTTTGAGTTATTGACCGATCATTGTTGCAATATGTATTGAAAGCTGAATATGGACGATCCCTTTTATGCCGATCGCTTTTATACCGATCCCTTTTGATAGGTAAAGTAGTTTGCCCATAACTTGAGCATACGAACTCCAGATAACTTGAACTTGGAATGTAGCCTTTGGGGCCTTCCTTGTCACTTGTGTCGTCTTACCAAGTTTGGGACATTAATTGAGGATATGTACCGATCCCCTAAGGAAAGGGATAGACACTGAACCCCCGCCTAGGGGAGGCATTATTCCATACTTAGAATATTCTAGAGAGTCTATCCATTGGCCTCGGTTGATCATCGCTTCATATCATTGCCTGCGCTTGATCTTTGAGCCTAATAATCATCTTTCCAGGCCATCTTCCTCGATGATCGCCTAGTCTAACTTGTCCAGTCGATCTGAATATAGCCGGGCCAAAAGGCCAGATAACACTTGCCCCCCAAAGTACGTCTTGTTGCATACATAACGTGCTTTGAATCGAAGCAAGTTAGAGTCACCCGAAAGAAATCCATCCAGTTTCCTGAGTAGTCGTTATCCTTCCGTTTTATCTTCCCAAAGTGTTGTATCCCTTTTTGGTCATCATAACACTTGATCGATTTCCAATAGTACAAATTCTAGATCGTATTCCATCAGTGGCTATCTGTGTCCGGTTCTACAGGACTAGTAAGCTTTGGCTATCTGATCCATTTTTTCTTTAATAACCCCAAGTGAAAATTCAATTTCTGTCAATTTCTAGAAGTCAATTTTTTTGAATATACACGTGCACGTTCAGGTACGCGTTCTTGTCATTGGCTCCCGGATGCGTTTTATACGCTCATGAGTCGTCACCAAGTCTTTCTAGTTAAATTGCAATTCGATTGCAATTTCTCGTTTATATTTTGTGAAATAGGGGTTGTAATCAGCCACTCGATGAGAGGGGACTTCAAGTTCTATAGGAATGACTGCCTCGAAGCCGTAAGCAAGGGTGAATGGATTATGGCCAGTCGTGGACTCGTGGGTAGTTCTGTAAGCTCATAATGCTGTTGGGAGTTCATCCACCCATTTACCTCTAGCCTTTTCCAAATGTTTCTTCAATATGGACTTTATGATTTTGTTCATAGCTTCAACCTGTCCATTTGCTTGAGGGCGACCAAATACCGCAAATCTCTTTTCAGTATGATGTCGACGGCAGAAGTCTTTAAATTTACCGTTGTCAAATTGGGCTTCATTATTAGTTTTAATGGTTCGTAGAAGGTCAAAACGACAGATGATGTCCCAGACAATGAAGTTGATTATTTTCTTCATTGTGATCATGATTAAAAGTTCTACTTCAGCCTATTTGGTGAAGTAATCAACTACTACGATGGTGTATTTCGCTCCACCTTTAGAATCGGCAAGAAGCTGATGATGTCAATACCCAAAGTGGCAAATGGTTATAGACTAGCCGTTTGAGTAATTTTTGTCGGTAGGGCTCTCGAAATTTTTGCAACCATTTGCACTCGTTGCATTGCCTAGCACGATCAGCTGCATCTCGATTGACAGTTGGACAGTAATATCTATAGTGGAATATTTTCTTTATCGGTTTACCCCTGGTCTGATCGTCGCATTCTTCTTCATGGACTTCTCTCAAGACTCGTTTGATATCATCATGGGTGATATATCGAGGAAGGGGAATGGAGAAAACCCTTTCTATACATAACTCCTTCTTGGATGATCAGCATGAAGCTTTAAGCAGGATCTATCGGTTTTCATTCCTTCGTTCTAGAAGAATTCCCATTATAGATAATCTTTGATAGGTGTCATTCATGACTCCTTTTCTAGCTCCATCTCTAAGATCTAGTCGATCTCCATCTGTTAATGCTTGGAATGCAAGGTACTTTAACCGGGACAAGTCTATTTGTTACGCATCCCCAAAACTGGCCAACTTGGCTAGTGACTTGGCTTTTTCATTTTGTTCTCTGAGGATGTGTGTAATGGTGTAATACTCGGAGTCGGCCAGTTGCTTTTGGACCCAGCTGAGATAAGGAGCAAGAAGCTGCCCCATAGCAAGATAATCTTCCCTGACTTGGCATACTACTAACCAGGGATCATGGAAGATATGTAAAGTTTCCACTCCTAGTTCTCTAGCAAGTTTAAGCATGGCGACCAAGGCTTCATACTTGGCTTCGTTATTTGTTGCAGGGAAGTCGAGTTTCAAGCGTAGCAAATCGATCGTTACTCAGGAGTCATTAACGCAACTCCGATGTTAGAACACCGATCATTGGAAGTTCCATCTATGTACATTTTCCATCGGTTGGTCGGTTCTCCACTGCTCTTCGGACAGTTGTCTTATGTAGTGAATTCAGATATGAAGTATGCTAATGTTTGACCAAGATAGCTCTTCGAGGGAGATCAGTGATACCGAATTGGCTTAGCTCGATATTCCATTTAAGTACCCTTCCAGACATCTAAGGTTGTTATAGGACCTGTCGTAACGGCTGGTCGGTATAGACATTAATGGAGTGAGCCTGTCAATAGCTTGCGTACATCATATACTGGTCTTTGGATCTGTTTCTCTTCGCATAACATTGTGATGCTTATGGCGTGTACCGACATAGCTAAATAAATGTATAAGTCTTCACAATCTAGTGGCTTAGATAGGACGGGTGGTCTCTCTAAGTGATCTACTAGAGCTTGAAAAGCTTCTATGCAATCCTGCATCATTCAAAGTTTATTTTCTATCTCCTAATTAGGTCGAAGAAGAGAGTACACTTACTGGTGGCCCTGGAGATGAATCGACATTAGATGATGACCTTCCCATTTAGGCTCTATACCTGCTTGATGGTCTTTGGTACTTAGATGTTTCGAATTGCTTGAATCTTCTCGAGACCGGCTTTGATTCCGTGAGAGTCGACGATGAAAACCCAAAATTTCCCTGACGAAACGTCAAAAGACCATTTCAAGGGATTCAGTTTCATTTCATATTTTCGTAGAATATTGAACATCCTTGCTAGGACATCGATGTGGTCGTTTGATCATCGTGATTTCATGAGCATATCATCCACGTATACTTCCGTCGATTGCCTGATCTATTCTTTGAAAATCCTGTTGGCCAGTCTCCGGTAAGTAGCTTCAGCATTATTTAGTTTAAATGGCATCACAGCATAATATAGTCGTAGATCAGTAATGAAGCTGATTTGCTTCTGGTCGAGGACATGCATCAGGATCTGGTTGTACCCAGAGTACATATCCATAAATGAAAGCAGTTCATATCCAATGGCTATGTCTACCAGCTGGTCGATCCTCGAAAGTGGAAAGCTGTCTTTCGAGCATGCCTTGTTCAGGTCTGAGTAGTCGATGCATGACCACAACCTTCCATTAGCTTTTCTCACAAGAACTGGATTGGATGGCAGAGGGTGTCACGGGTAAACCTGTTGTTTTTGAGTTTATCCACTTCCACTTTAAGTCCAGCAGACCTCTCCGGATTCATGACGCGTTGCTTTTGTCTCACCGGGGCATGCCTTGAGTCGATATTCAGTGCATGGCTCACAATAGCCGGTGAGATCACATGAATGTCAGAATGGGTCTAAGCGAACACATCAAGATTTATTTAGAGAAAGCCAGCTAATTCCTTCATCATCATTGCACTGAGCTGTGATCCATTCTTTAGTACCCGTGATGGGTCGCCATCGCTGACTGTAATATCGATTATCAGTTCAGCGGGTGCAGTCTTGGATTCTTCGAGTTCAAATTTAACTATTTCACGTAACAATCAACGTAAAATCTAGTTGGGACGGTCAATGATGACGGTTACTCCGGTCGAACCCCAGAGTCTTGTCACGAGTTATTAAGTCTAATAGTGAAGGGCTCTAAATGCTTTGAGTGATTATCTGCAAATGGCCAAAGATCAGGCTTAGAAGCACGTTGAAGAAAATGTCGAGTAGGGGTCAGCCTCGAGTTGTGTGCAGCTGCATAGTTGGCTTTTGCTTTGAGTTTGAATCTGCTTGTGTATTCGAGTAACATGCTTTCCATTCACTATACTAGCGAACTGTTGCTCGTCATTCAGGTTAGAATGATAGTCAGTTGCCCATGAGCCTGGGCATCGATTCGATGATTCTATCTCTAGGCATCCTTTCAGTCGTAGCCTCGAGTCATTGTAAACCCTATATATAAGTTTCAATATTAAGCTATCGCAGCCAGTCTTTGGATGATCACACTTCTGCTCCCAATCTCGGGTTGATAAATATACTACATGGATGGTCGAGTCTCGTCCTAGCTATGTTTATACTCCCACCTAAGCTCCAAAGATATAGAGTTGATCGATGAATGATCTGTTTGCATTCATTTTTTTCTCGCTTGTGAAGTCTAGAGCATACATCGATAAGTAGGAAGGCAAGTCATGTTCACTTTAGCTTTACACTCTTTCCTGTTGAATCATGGGATCGGGTTAGTTGATGGAAGGCTAAGTCTCGTCTATCTTGGATTGTATTCTGGTTTTTCCTTCCAGGGGGAATACTTCGATGCTCCATCGAATTTCGGGCTTGAGTTGGGTACGGGATGGTTAATCACACCTACTTTGGTTCATATTCTCTAATCAGATCTAAGGGTAGAGTTGGCCCAAGTGCAGTTAAGTCATGCTCGTTCGGTTTCATACTCCTCCTGACGGATCGAAGGATGGTGCTGGAGAATTAATGATCAAGTCTTCATGGTTTATTCTCCTTTCCACACTCTGGTGGTCATAGTTTTTCGAGGGACATCCGGGTCACATCTATTTGTGTTTGGTGTGGATCGATATTGACCCTCGATCTGATGGTATGATATAGTCGGTCACGCGTAACTTCGGATGTCATTTCGATTGGTTTTGTATTGAGGCCTCCTTGCAGTCGCTGCCTTAAGTTGTAAAGAACACCAAGCCAAAGCTATAATGAGCTGTCGTATTCAGCTTTTAGTGATTTGTACTCCTGCCCCTAGCATTGATTTGGCGAGGCCATAAGTCGGACGGTCGAATTCCATCCTTAGCTAGTTGATACTCCTCTTTTCAATTTTAGGCCGGAGTTTGTGGAATAGAGAACGGTCGAACTCCACTCATCTATTCATCCATGTTTATACACCAGTCCGCACTCTGGGGACTTAGAGTTATTTTGCAAGCTGTCGGTTCATGCTCGATTTATGTTTACGCCTTAGTTCGCACTCCAAGGACTTAGATTTGTTTCGTGGGCGGTCGGATTTCCGCTCGGGGCAGTCGTATTTCCGCTGAATGGTTTATACTCTAGTCCGCAGTCGGGGACTTAGAGTACTCTAGTCCACAGTCGGGGAATTAGAGTTTTTGTTGTGGGTAGTCGTGTTTCCGCCCATGGCAGCCGTTTTTCTATCGAATGGTTTATACTCTAGTCCGCAGCCGGGGACTTAGTCCGCAGTCGAGGACCTAGAATTTTTTAGTCCACAGTTGGGGACTTGGGATTTTCTAGTCCGCAGTCAGGTACTTAGAAATTTCGTCGTGGGCAGTCGTGCTTCCGCCTGAATGATTTATACTCTGGTCTGCAGTCAGGGACTTAGAGTTTTCTAGTCCGTGGTCAGGAACATAATTTTTTTAGTCTGAGGTTGGGGACTTGGGATTTTCTAGTCCGCAGTCAAGGACTTAGAAATTTCATCGTGGGCGGTCATGTTTCCGCCCGAATGATTTATAATTTGGTCCGCAGTCAGGGACTTATAATTTTTTTAGTCTGCAATCGAGGATTTGGGATTTTCTAGTCCGTAGTCAGGGACTATGAAATTTCATCATGGGCGGTCATGTTTCCACTCGAATGATTTATACTCTGGTCCGCAGTCAGGGACATAAGAGTGTTCTCGATGGGTGGTCAGTCGCTCCCATTTGATTTGTACTTCAGTTGTCATGCCAAGGTAAGAGTTGTCGAATGAACGGTCGAACCACGTTCATCCATGGAAAGGAATTTTGCCCCGGGCATCAAGGACAAAACTTGACAAATGGATGGACGTCCGCTTGGTGATTGTAGCTCTTCCAATCAAGTCGAGGAAGGGAGTAAGTGATGGATAGCTAGATCACATCCATGCATGTATTGGGCAATCAAGTCTTGTACAATTTGCTTCGTATTATTTCTAGCAAACGGAGGTAGAGAGTTATTAAGTGGACAGTTAGATCACATCCATTTTAGGGTACAGTCATGTCCATGTGTTGAGAGCGATGGTTGATGAGTAGGTAGTCCATCACGACTACCTCGAGTCGGGCTTTTGAACTGCCTCTTGTGTTCAGCGTAGGAGTTGATGTGTAGATGATCAAATCACGTCCACTCTAATTAGATGCCGGCATCACTGAGCTTCAGGAGAGGCATATGTAATTTGTTGAACTTTATTTTATGACCCAAGGAGTGGATGATCGGGCCACATTCGTTCTAAGCCTTGCTTAGGTCTCCAAGTTAAATATTGAGGTCAATGAATGGATGGTCTGTCATGTCCGCTTTGTATTGGGCTCTGACCGTGACGAGCTTTTCCATCTCTAGTCCTTGGCCCCAAATCAGAGGCATATGGTTATTGATGAGCGGTCGGATCACGCTCGTCTTGTTGAAACTCCACAGGTCTGATCACGGTCTACGGGGATTGGCCGGTGGCCAGCTCTGAGTACTTGTTCACCTGCATCAATTTGGAAGTAGTTTAGTTCAAGTTGGTCGTAGTTCATAGTACAATTGAAATTGAAATAATTTAAAGAAGATCGAAATAAATCTCATTGATAAGTGAAGCAGCATCGAGTGCTCACTATTCAACTTTGCCCCTAGCTCCTTTCAGTGGGATGTTGACCGTCAGCGGTCCAAATGATAATCAGAGTTCTTTATTGATAGGCATCGGATGCTCCCTGCCCACCATTCTACAGGGCTTACACATACTGTTGAAGCTTTCCTTTTCGAATCTGCTTTCCAATCACATCTCGGAGGTGTTTGTAATCGCCAGTGTTAGCACCGTGTGCATCTCAGAATATACAACATTCCCTGGATTTCCTCTGGGCTTCGGTGGACACCTCTCGAGGCTAGTTTTCCGTACTGCTCTGAGTCGTGAGTCTCCAAGTAGAGGCTATCGATTGAATCATTCAAAGGAGCATATGAGTCGAATATTGAGATCCTTGGTCATCTACTAGAATCTGAGTCCTTAGCCAACGGGCTTGTATTGTTCTTTCTCCTAGTCTGCTCTACCTCCTCTTTGCTTTGGTTTTAATTCACTTTGTAACATAAACGATCCAAGGTCGTAGGAGGCTCTCTAGCTAACTAGCTGCCAAAATCTATGTGGGGGTCCATTCCCCTTATCAACGCAATCAGTATGATATCCTCGCTAGCATCTGAAATAAATAAGATAATGACATCAAATCCTTGGTGTGAGTCGCATGCATTCTAAACTGCTCGATGAACTTCGATCTGGTTGATCGAACGAGGAGATGGATTTGGGCGGTAATCGCATAAACCGCATGAGCGATATGCCTTCAAGGAATATAGGAAAGCGTCTACATTCGATGGCACATATCACTCTGCCAGAATTCACATGCCACTTGAATTTCATGAGATGTAGTCTAGGGTTGGTTTTCCCTGAGTAAACCGATATGATTGGTACATTGAATCCCCTTGGATATTCTGCACACTGAACGGCTTCAATAAATAGGCTTCGACAGGGGGAGATGCTTCAATCATAAGAAATCTGGTTCGTTTTTAAGTTACAGCTACTTGTTATGCTTGTGAATGATGTATGCATGCTCGAGATATAAGCAAAGCAAGATGGACCGATATTGACGGATCAGTGGTAAGTTACTTGGAGTCGGACCTGAGAAAATCTGTTATTTTCTTAGAGTCACTGAATTCGAAGTGCTGGGTCAGTGAAGAATGGTGTTTGGAGTCATCTTGGCATTTTCTTGGAGAAAATCTTGGTTTTACCCGAGTTTGGCTTTGGGCCAAAATTCCTTGGGTTTTCTTAGACTCACATCACCTATGTTCTCTAACCTTTGGTAGCATTGTTTGAGTAGCGGTTCCATGTCCGTTCCTTGGTTGCAATTTAGAAGCTATCGCTTGATCCTCTATACCACGGTCAGTCAAAGGACGTAAGGGAAGTGGATAAAATGCTCCATCTTTAAGTTGAGTTCCGATTTATAAAAAAATTTAAAAAAATGGATCGTACCTGATCCATTTTTTTGGTATAGGGATCAGTCAGATAGGCTTTCGACTGAAATACCTTGGTGATGGATCAGTAGTTTGCTATATGAGAGGGATCAGCTATGGGGATGTGAACAAGGGATCGGCTAAAGGGATCGGTTATACGGAGTATGGAGGATCGATAACATAAAGGGATTGGTGGAATAGGGATCGACATACTTGCAGAGGGATCAGTATATTTGCCTTAAAGAGGGATCAGTATAGTTGTTTCGTAAGGGGATCGGTATATGTGCTTTGTAGAGGGATCGTCATATATACTTAGCAGAGGGATCAATATACATACCTTGGAGAGGGATCGGTGTATACCCCTTGGAGAGGGATCAGTATATACCCCTTGGAGAGGGATCGATATTCTTACTGGAGGGATCAGTATTGATGTATTTGGAGCGATCGGTACATGGTTTTTAGAGTGATCGGTGCATATGGTTTTTGGTGCGATCGGTAGTGCATGTAGTACTTCAACAGAGGGGTCGACATTTACTCAGTATATATGCTAGAGGGATCGGTAGTATAGAGGTCGACTGAATTGGCTCGGTGAGGGATCAGTATACATACCTTGGAGAGGGATCGGTATATACCCCTTGGAGGGATCGGTCTTCATCGCCTTCAGAGAGGGATTGGCTATCAGCCTTGAGTGAGGGATCGGCTATCAGCCTTGAGAGAGGGTTTGGCTATCAGCCTTGAGTGAGGGATCGGCTAACAGCCTTGAGTGAGGGATCGGCTATCAGCCTTGAGAGAGGGATCGACCCTTTGCTAACTTGAGTGCAAACTTCAACATCTAATCCCAAGAACTTGCATACATGAGTGAAACCGATCCCTTCCAATTGGACTTGAACATATGAACGACTCCAAACAAGAACACTAGCATAATTAGATCCTCCAAAAACACGAGAAGTAGACTTAGTCCCTTTAACCATGGCTATTAGTTCCTTTAGATCTTCTTCAAATCTGAGTAGAATAGGAAGTTTATTATTTGAAAGCTGGATCTATCTCGCAAATATAGAAATCCACCAGTAGATGATGAGATCCAATCAAGCTGAGAATTCATTTCTCAATGAAAGCACCAAAATGTTGACACCAAAAATGGACATCAACACCTAATAGAATCTAGTAGAGATTGAATGAAGAATGAAATTAAAACAGAGTAGAAATTATAAATGAACACACAAAATTTTTATAGTGGTTTGGCAATCTAGGCCTACATCCACTTCATATTTTTATTGAAATTCCACTTGATTATGATTACAAGAGTGTTTGGATCGGCTGGAATCCATTAGTACAAAAGTGAAGAATAAAAATGGTAGAGCTTCGGCAAAGAAAGTAGGATCCCTTTTCTGATGCCATGCCTGCTGTATTTATATGGGAAGATGTGCATGGATTGGACCGAAAATTTGGCAGAAGGTTCAGGAGACCAAGACGAGGTGACCCAAAAATTTGCAAGCCCATCGGGGACCACGGTAGGGATCGGTACCGATCCCTATAAATATATCCAAATGGGCTGCAATCCGTATGAGGGATGTCCCATGATGTTAGCTACGTGCTTCCAAAATTTCGTGCAATTTCGACATACGGTTTATGAGATATCGCATTTTCTACGAAGTAGTGTTGTTTGAATTCTGATTTCTGTCGATCCCTCCAACTTGCTCCAAATTCCATGCGATCCCTATGGGGTGTTCCACACATCCTAATTGGCTTATACTCCAAGTTTCATGTTGATAGCATTTGTAGATTTTGAGTTAATGACCGATCATTATTGCAATATGTATTGAAAGCTGAATATGGACGATCCATATTCTACCGATCCCTTTTGATAGGTGTGGTAATTTGCCCATAACTTGAGCATACCTACTCCAAATTACTTGAAACTTGGAATGTAGCCTCATGGGGCCTTCCTTATCACTTTGTATTGATCTTACCAAGTTTGGGACATTAATTGAGGATATGTACCAAGCCCCTAAGGTAAGGGATAAGCATTGAACCCCCGCCTAGGGGAGGTATTATTCCATACTTAGAATATTCTAGAGAGTCTATCCGTTGGCCTCGGTTGATCGTCGCTTCATATCATTGCCTGCACTTGATCTCTGAGCCTAATAATCATCTTTTTGGGTCGTCTTCCTAGATGATCGCCCAGTCAAACTTGTCGTTGGTCTGAATATAGCCGGGTCAAATGGCCGGATAAAACATACGACATCATTACAAAGCTCAGATCTTGGGATCAAGCAACAAAGTCCCTGATTCCGAAGATAGGAGCTATCATGTCAATCAAACTGGGGCAATCGAACTTATTGCTTAGGAGGCTTAGTCTCCCAAAAAATGTTGGTTCAGTAGTCACAGTAATCAGCCCTACAAACTAAGGCATTTACACCAACACTTTGTTGAAACGAACTCAATTGAGCATAAGTAGGGATCTGCTACACAACTGGGTAGACCAAGCTACTTCATAGTTCTTAACAAAGCTATGAAATAGAATATGATGAAATGACCGCAGAAGTATTACTTGCACGTATAGAATTACAGTAAACGAGTATGCTGTGCATGAGCACAAGAAGTGCAACAACGAGAAAAAGCAATGCTCTGAATCGAGCAATTAAGCCAATACTCCCCAAAGACAGAGGTTGGTGTGCGTTGAATTATGAAAAATGCAAAGGAAGGATAATCGCAACCGAACAACTCATGCGCTAACTTCCGAAGGAATAATAAGCAATGCCTAAGTTGCGAAGGACCCAGCTTCTAGGGAGTGGAGGTACCACCGCCAGACTAAATATTGGATGAACGAAAAGTCATTTTCAACAACAAAACTTGGTATTCAACTCTGCCAGGTATGTTTTACTTTAAATAATATCTCCATGCAACCAACGCCTGGAATCCAAGGGAAGCCGGCGTATGTTGCCCAGTCGGGTTCTGAGCATTGACCGAGGCGGATGCAGTGTGTTATCTACATGAGAAAAGTTCAGTATCCTAAATACTGCAAACAAAAAATCTACTGTAGATAGCTTTCTTACATTTGAAAAACAATCCATATTGTCCTTTGAAATTATTTCTTCCACACTTACCCATTATCGATCAACGTTCGATAACGGAGCCGCTGTCTGAAACGATACGGGGTGCTTTTTTTTCCTGGATTACTGGAATACATAGATAGGAAAAGCTATATGATTGAATCATCCACTATATCCAATTTTGGAATAAATCATCGCATTGGAATTCAAAAACATCGACCGGAACTTAACCAAATTCTCGAGAAGAAAAAGCTAAAGACAAAGAGCGAGACTTCACTCCAGGACAGCGCACAATCGTTCGAGACAAAACTTAGCTTCACCGTCGATCGAATTAAAACTATATAGGACAACTCCAAACCTAGATCATGCACCCACTTACTGACCTAAACCCTTACGTAAACTATGGAGCAGAGAATGCATCGTCAATACCAGGAATTGAAATTCAGATTGAAATTAAAAAACGAACGGCTGTCAAAAGTCAGTCAATTAAGAACAACATCTTAGGAGGACTCCGACGATTCGTATCGAAAATTCAATAGCCAAAGAAAAATTTGCATGGTAACCTCGACACAATCAACTTGATTTCACAAAATGAAAACTCAAGAGAAGTTACTTCCAGAGCATGCCTTGTTTTCAACAAAGGCATGCTATGGAGGGCAAATGTTATCTGGGTTTTTAACCTAGCAAGATCCAAGAGTAGACGAAACAACTTAATGAAGTCAGAATGGCTCGGAACTCAACCAAAAGGGCTAAAGAAACAAGTTGAAAAGAGCCAAGAAAAAGAATGGAAAAATCCTCTAAGGACATGGATCGCTAGCGATCCATGGCCTATGGATCGCTAGCAATCCATGGGTATAGCTCGGAGTCCAACTTGTTTTCTTGCATGGTGATCCAATTCATATTACAAAAGCATTCCAAACATCAGAGTCCAATAATAGTCTAAGCGCTATGGATCGCCAGCGATCCATAAGACATCGTTGGGTCGCTATGACACATATGGAGCCAATGTCAAAAAATGCAAAGTGTATGGATCGCTAGTGACAATCCATAATGAACATAGGATAAACGCGACCCCGAATAGACTGAAACAGAAAATGAGGCTAATTAATTAGCTTGCGCCGAGCTAACACTATGGATTGCTAGCGATCCATGCTTTTGGCTTAGGTCACGAGCTAAGCTTTACTGATTCCTTCCGTGTCCATTTGCAAGAAATTGGCAAACAGGTCTGGCCCAAAAACTCTCCGATCTCTATAAATAACATCCTACCTGCAACATAAAGGGGATCTTCTCCGGACTGGTTGCTGAAACTCTGCTGGAAGTTTTCTTCACTCCTCGCCTCTCTCATAACGGTCTTCAAAGGAATTCACTGTGATTCTCTAGTGGATTCCAACCTTCGAGATTCAATCTACCTAAGGATAATCAAGAGCTTTGTAATTAAATACATATTGTAACAACAATTAGTCTATAATAAAAACTATAAAGTGGACGTAGGCTTTGTTAACAGCGAACCACTATAAAAATCTTCTTGTCTTCTTTCTCTTACTGCTTTTTCTATATCTATTATCTACATTATTTCTCTGATAAACAGGGCTGGTGCTTTCACACGCATTCCAGGATGCTGATCCATTTTTTGGGTTAATAGTCAACTTTGTCAAAGGTGCTGCTATATGCGAGAAATCCTTAGTGAGTCTATGGTAATATCCTGCCAATCTCAAGGTACTCCTTATTTCAATAACTATCTTTGATAGCTTCAAATCATTACAGGTCTATATCTTCGATGGACCCACTACTAACCCATTCTCCGAAACTACATGACCAAGAAACATAACCTCTGCTTTCCAAATGTGACATTTGGAAAACTTTGCCTTCGATTTGTGCTGTCTCATTGTCTCCAACAAAAATTTAAGATGGGCCGCATGGTCTTCCTCATTCTTAGAGTACACTTAAATAGCATTAGTGAAGATTGATACAATCTATTCAGATGATTGTGAAATATCCGGTTTATAGGATACACAAAGAAGTAGGGACGTTGGCCAATCCAATGGCCATGACTGATCATTCATATGAATCGTACCTTATTCTAAACACGATCAACGGAACACTATCCTTATCTACCCTCGGTTGATGGAATCCCATTGCTAAATCAAGCTATGAGAATAATTTTGCTCCACTTAACTGATTAACCACGTCATCTAACCTAGGCAATGGATAATGGTTCTTCACCATCAACTCATTCAACTTCCGCAATCGATTCATATCCAAATAATCTATTCGACTTCTTTACAAATACCGTGGATGCTCCCATGACAAGCAACTCTGTTTAGGGAACTTTTATGCTCAAATTCCACCAGCATCTACTTCAATTCCTCTATCTCCTTGGACGTCATTCCGCTATGTGGTCTACTAATATGTTATGCTTTCGGTATCAAATCCATATAGAATTCAATCGCTCTTTTAGGCGATAATTCTACGACTTTCTTGCAAACAGAAACAAACTCCGATACCATTAACTTTCGGTTAGTCTCATCTTCCCAACCATTCATCGCACACAACATCGATCCAAACTTCTACTTCATTACTTCCAACGGTATCATGATCCTTACTCTACCCTTTAAATTATGTAAGGTGATAACTCTCTTAGCATAATAGAACTTAGCATCATTACACATTAACCAATCCATTCCTAAAATTACCTCATGCCCAAAGAAGTCAAACACATACGAGTCGTATAGAAATAAATAGCAACACAAAGTAAATCAAAGTTAGTTTACCTTAATCCGAGAGTGGCATACTCACTGATCGGATTAACTACACGCAAAGAAGTAACCAAGCAAATAATGTCTAATTCTGACGTATCTTCTAAATATTTAAAAATAAAAGAGTGCATAGAACCAGTATCAAAATGAACTCTAACTGAAGTACTAGAATTCGAAATCATACCACCTAACATAATACTCTTTCATTTTTCTACGGCCATGGTCCAACAGACGGTCCTTCGAAAGAAAAGATCTTTGCCTGCATTAGCTATGGACAATCTTTCTTCTTATGGTCAGGTTTGTCACAGTTGACACACTTGACTTTAGTCGTTCCTTAGGGGTTTGGGAATTTAGTTGCATATTTCTTTAGCTTCCTGCAGTTATAACAAATAATCTTTAAAATATCCTTCCTTGCCCCTTTCTTGATCCTTTAATTATTGCCGCTTTTTAGGCACGGAGCAAATTTCTTCTTCTTTTGCCCCACATCTAGCCTCTCAACAAACTTAAGTTTATATCCCCTAGCTATGTTTACCACCTTATTGAATGGAAGTGCCAAATGCACCATCATCTGATCACTGAATCCCAACCTTAATTCTAAAATAAACTTCTCCACCTTCTTCTCTAGGGTTCCAATAAATCAACCTTAATTCATTAGTTAAGGCATTCAGTTTGCTTCTTCAGACTACCTCTGCTAATTAGGAATCATGTTGTGAAAATACTTTGGTTGCCACTTATGGCCTCACACTACCTAATTCGTTCTCATGATAAAATTAGCCTCATGGGTGCCACTCATGGCCTTATACAAAAGTTCTCGTCGTTAGTTTTCATCAATTGTTGTGAATAGACTTTCGGATGCCCATAATGGTCTTACGTCAGAATTCCCATCATTTGTCGTGAATAGAAATTTGAATGCCACTTATGAACATGTACTGAAGCTCTCATCATTTTTCATGAACAGACATTCAGAAGTCACTTATTGCCTCATGCGAAGTTATCGTCGTTTGTTGTGAATAAATATTTAGATGCCACTTATTTCTCATATCGAAGTTCTCATCATTTGTCATGAATAGAAATTCAGATGCCACTTATGGTCTCACACCGAAGTTCTTGTCCTTAAAGGTTATTGTTTATCTTTAGTTAGCCTTTATAAATTTAGTTCCCTCTTTTTATTTTAATAAGTCTTCTCATTATAACTTATTATCCTCTAGGGTCATTTCATCTCTATGAAATTCTTGACTGTCACTTTAGAAGGTAGTTTCCAAAGTGCTATTAAAATTTCACCTATTATAATTAGAAATTCTAAGTACCACTAGCAAACGCTGTTAAAATGGCAAAGCTAACATGTGTTGGCATAGTGTTATCACATGTTGACATTACATAGCTATCGCATGTCATAGTTATCGAATGTCTAGTTTTTAAGCTATTGAAGATCAAGACTTAGGGCTATTGCATGTCTAAGTAGAGCTATCATAATTCTTGATCAAAAATCTGTAATGAAGTGAAAACTAATATTTTGTCTCAATAAAATAATAGCTTTCTACCCAACTTATTCATATGTCATTTTTTTAGTGGTTACATTCATCTGGTAATAGTATTCTCTGACCAATCTTAAAATCTATTCCCATTAATTAATCTTTTCCTTAACTACTTTTCATTAATTAAAATAACATTTCCTTTACCAATTAATTCATAACAATTCGAAAACAAATGGAAAATTCCCATAAGTTCACCAAAATTCTAAAATATCTTCTTCTACCTCTAATCAAAATTTTAAAACAAAATATTTTATTTTAATATTTTTAAATATTAATTTATGTCTGAATAAGCCAGTTTCCACTTAGAAAATTCAAAATTAATTATGGCTACATCCACAAATTACAAAATTTAAAAACCATCTCCGTTTTAATATTAATACATCATATTAAAATTTCATGAAATTTGAAGCAGATTAAATCATGTTTTACCTAAAACATGACCAACTTTTATTTATATAAATCATCAAATAGTATTAAATCATTTCTAATCTACCGCCGTTGCCGGGGAATAGTTTTGATTTTAATTCTCTATTCTTCAAATTATTTTTGTGTGTTTATTTTGTGTGCGTTTGCATTTAAAAAAAACAGAGAAAAAAATTGTGTTTGTGTTCGATTTTTGTGTGCATTTGTGTGCTTGTTTTCTTCTTGTTTGTTTAGAATTTGCATTTCTATTAATATATATATATATATATATATATATATATATATATATATATATATATATTTCAACATACACAATTTAGAAAAAAACAATTTTATTCATTTCCTTTTCTTTACAATTTTGCATTTACAATCTTGTAATCTCATTTTCTTTTTAATTTTTGCATTTACAATATCTCCCCCCACTGTCTTACCAACTTCAACTTTCCACTGTCACATTTATTTCTCTGCACACAATTTCCTCTCTATTTCATACAAAATTTCCATTCAACAAACTTCAACTCTTTGCAAATCAACTCCAACCACAATCATCAAACATCTCAAAAACACACTTCCTTCTCCTCTGCCAAATACTTGCCTTCCACAACCCTGCGTCTTCACTGCCATATCAGTGCCAAAATCACAACCCTGACTTCTCCGACCTCCTTCAATACCACAGTCTAGCCCTTGTGCTGCATACACCACTGCAAAACCTTTCTGTCACCTAACCCACTAAAACCATCAACAGTTGTTCTTACTGCTACTCTCTGCAACTTCACCCTTCATAATATCACTCTACCACTCTCCAATCATTCCACCCGACATCTGCTTCATCAACATACTGTGCTTCCACAACCTACTACCAATAGCAGCAACTCACAAACAACCACTCTTCTCTGTGCACCAGCGAGCAACGTCCTCACAGCCTTCCCTGAACTACATTCCCTCTAACCTGACATACACTCCTGCCTGCACTTTCAATTTTGACCATCAATTCAATATCCCCACTGCCCACTGACAAGAGCACATCACGCGACCAGACCTTCCTTTCCTTCAGTAACCACTGACTGGCACCACCCCTGGATACAACAACATAGACCACTTCAACCATATACTTATCAAACCCATACAAACCCCTTACCGCCATTAGTAGCCCTAAAAAAAACAGTGCAGTCGCAAAACTTCGCCCACAAACTACCATCAATTCATCGGCCTAACCGACTTATATCCATATACAAAACTCCACATCGGTGCCATCCCATACAACTCGACTTTCACAGCCATCTTACCCCTAACCATCAAACTACTACATGTCACCACTATGCATATCCATCCATTTACTGTTGCATATCCATCAATTTACTGCACAAACATCACACTTTACATCTGTCACTCATTTACTTCTTCCTTCACAACCCATCATCATACAAACTACTACACCACTGCATATACACACCCCCTGCTACCTGACATCTCCAATCCTATACAACCAAACAAACTGCATTTCACTGTATAACTATCAAGCTACAACTCTGCCATACCTTGCCATCACTACTACGACACATCACAACCTCCCGACTTTCGATAACATCCCTTGCCTGAGCATCCACTGCCCAGCCTTCATTGACCATGGTTCAGTAATCACCATCCACACTTCAGTAAACACCAATCGAATCCAACTACCTGCTGCTACCAGAGCTCGGACCGCAACCCAACTTCATCGTACAAACCAAAGCAAATTGAGCACCTCCGCAATCTTCAATTTTAACGCTTGAACTCCATCAGCAAGCCAAACTAGACCATCTCGCGAATCCTCCAATTCCATTATATCATCTCAAACCCACGCCTCCCGGAACTACCTCAACTTCCATTACTACCTCATCTCTGACTCGTCTTCGACTTCGATAACTCCTACTCGAGAACAACCCCAAACCTCCCTGTGACCTGATATTACTTCACAACTGCAAACTTGAAGCATACGATCTCAATCTCCCTTGATTTTGAATTCGAACACTATTTAGCCTCAATCGATTTTGAAGTGCTGATTTTCATCGAAAGAAGAAAAAAACAACCGCGCTCTGTTTTTGATTTCAGAGAAGAAAAGGGGATTCGACTGTTAAGTATTGCGTGGTGGACTTTTGGTTGTGGGTAGTGGGCGGGTTTTGGGCTTGAATAATTTTTTTTTTGTGTTTGTTTCTTTTGCTTTTAATTGTTTAGTTTTAGTTTGTACAAATTGCTTTGTTTTCAAATTTTTGTTAATTTCTCTACAAAAAAAAGCTATTGTACATACCTTGTTCATTTGTTTGTTTATTTTGTTTTGTTTCCCATTTGTTTTAGTCTAAAAAAACAAGTTCAACTTTGTTTAATTTTCATTTTTCATTTGTTTTCACTTGTATTAGTTTTACTTGTTTTAGTTTTCATTTATTTTATTTTCATTTGTTTTGTTTTTCACTTGTTTTTTTTTTCATCTTTGATAAACATATTAAAAGAAAAAAATTGTTGTATATATCTTCGTTCACTCCTTTTTAGGCTGCCAAAGAAGATTAAAGGGAAGAACTGCTTGCCAAAAATAATTGCTTGTTAAAAAATTGCCGCCTTAAAAAAAATTTGCTAATAATTCTGCACGCTCCGGTATCATGCCCTTTCCCTTGTTTCTATTTGAATTGCATTATTGGTTGTTTGCATTTGCATTTATATATATATATATATATATATATATATATATATATATATATATAATTTCAAAATCCAAAAACAAAAAAAAAACTTCATTTTAGTTGCATTGTAAATTCACGTTTAATTTTTGCTTTGCATTCATCTCATCTTATTTTCTTTTCTAAGGGCAACACCCTAATTCACATAAGGTGAGGGATTTCATCACCCTTTCCTTAGCCCACAAACGCATTTCATCGTAGAATTTGACTAATAATTAAGGTTAGACGTTGGACTTAAGGGTGTCGCGAGCTCATCTAAGGCTTAATTGTATCTTCACAATTGTTTTCTTTAAACAATTTTATTTCTTGGTGTCTAGGCTAATGCAGAGTAATAACCAGTTATAAAAATTATGGTGATTCGTAAATATTATACTGGATGTTCCTCTGAAGGTACTTAAATCTTCGGTTGCATTGCTACGCTGATTCGTGGTGCACCGATAACCCCCGCCCGTTACCTGGCTAAGAAATATCTTGGTTGATTTAAGACAAAGTGTGATTATACAATTTTGGGTTAGGAGCTACTAAGGACAGAAAACTGTAATTAAGTCCTTTGCATTCATTTAGTTGCATTAGTTCATGCATATTTTAAAAAATCAAAAATCAAAAATCCAAAAAAAATTGTAAATTTTACTTAACTTAGTTTTTAATTCAAAAAAAATCCTTTTTCCTTTCCTTTGAAACTTTTCAATCAAAAACAAAAATCCAAAATAAAATATAAAATCTTTTCAAAAAGAAAAAAAATTAAAAAATTAAAAAACAAAAATCAAATTTCCATTTTCTAAAAAAAACCCTTTTGGTAAATATTTGAAAATTCAAAAATAAAAAAAATACAAAAACAAAAACATATAAAAAAATTTGAGAAGCCAAAAAAATATCAAACTTCTCTTTTGAAAAATAAATTGCACTTGGTAAATATTTTTCTTCCTTTAAAAAAAAAGAAGAAAAGAAAACAAAAACAATTTTTCACTTCATTTTCCAAACGTGATTCTAACTTCCTTCTCTTCTCGAATTTCACTTGTGCATTAGTACTTGGACTCGCTCCTTAACAACAAATTGTTTAACTCGAACAGACGATCCTCCCAAAATGGCAAACGAAAACGCCCCTCGAACTCTTATGGATAGAATCTTTCCCGATAGAGTTTCAATTCCATCTTGCATCATGTTACCTGCCCCCTACGGGTAACCATTTTGAAATTCACTCAAACCATATTGCCACACTTCCGAAATTAGGCAATTTCGAGCACGATGGCCCATACATATTTTTGACTAAATTCGAACAAGTTTGGGTAACCATTAAACTCCAACAACTTTCTGATGACGGAATCAAACTTCGATTAATCCCATTTGCTCTTACGGATTTTGCTGAAAAATGGTTGTACAGCTTACCATCGAACTCGGTTAAAACGTAGGAAGAATTCGTAAAAGCTTTCTTAAAAAAGTTCTACCCCTTGGAAAAAACAAGTAGAATCCGAAACGAAATTGTAAATTTTCATCAATTCAAGGGAGAACCATTCGGAAAATATTTTGAAAGATTCAAAGAGCTTTTGATAAAATGTCCACACCATAACTTTGAAAAATGAACGATTTGCCAAATCTTATACGATGGACTCGAAATTAGCTCACGAACCATGCTCGAATCAATGTGCCAAGGCAATTTTCTTTCCCAACATCATGACGATGCTTGGGTATTTCTTGAAAACCTCACCGAAAAATCATCCCAATGGAAACGTTTGAACAAAAAATCATTTACTCACGATCGAGTACACACTCGATAGGATCTTCTTTTGCTTTGGAAGCTAAGAGCGACGCAATGATTAAAAAATTCGATAACATTTTCTCATCGAATCAAATGAACCAAGCTTCCCAATCGATGTGTTATAAATGCAACGATCCTAATCATATAGCCGATCAGTGTCCCAATTCTGTCAAACAAATCAATGCTTTCAATAAAGCCAAAAACGAACCATTCTCTCCAATGTACAATCCTTGTTGGAGAAATCATCTGAATTTTGTGTGGAACCAAAATGATCCCAACACGAATACAATTCATCCCAATTTTCAAGCATTCCCGAATAATGCTTCGAATCCTCCCTTTCAACCCAACCATTTTCAACCAAACTTTGCGGGTTTGTCTCATAATCAACCACAACAATCAAATTTTCAACCAAATTTTTCTCATCCTCCCCAAGACGATAAACGTTTAAGTTCACTTGAGAAAACCCTTGAAACGTTGGCTAAAGCAACTACTCAAAGTCTTCAATCAAACAGCAATTTGCAAAATTTATTGACCTTTTATATGCAAAACACGAACCAATCAATTGCAAAACTTGAAATGCAAATGAGTCAATTAGCCACGTCTGTAAGTGTACGCGAATGTGGCACATTCCCAAGCCAACCCCTTCCAAATCCCAGAAATGAAAACGCAAATTCAAATCAAGCCCATGTTGTTCAAGATAGCAATGCACCCAATTGAATGCTATCACAACTCTACATTCCGATAAAAAAATCGATAATCAAGTCGTTAATCCAAACGATTTACCAGAAACCTCTCTCGACACTTCTAAAACAACGAACGAATCTGAACAGAACGGGGAGCCAATCGTCGAATCGAATGCCAATAAAAATTCTTCTTCTTCTACTCGAGTAGACCCGCCTACCAAGTATCGTGTTCCTTTTCCACATCGTCTTCGACCAAAGAAACACTCGGACCAAATGAAAAGATGTTTGAAATTTTTAAACAAGTCAAAGTTAACATTCCGCTTCTTAACATCGTTCAGGAAGTCCCAATGTATGCGAAATTTCTTAAGGACTTGTGTACCCAAAAGCAACACACTTCAGGGACCAAAAAGGTCTTCTTAGCCGCCAGTTTGAGTGAAGTCTTGTCCCAATCCATACCCGTTAAATACAAAGATCCTGGCTGCCCTACGATTTCGTGTACAATTGGAGACAAGACGATTAACAAATGTTTGATATACTTTGGCGAAGTGTCAAATTGATTCCATACTCCATGTACGAACAATTAGGCTTAGGTGAGCTCGAACCCACAAAATTCATGCTTCAATTTTCCGATCGCTCGATTAAGAAGCTCGTGGGAGAAATCGAGGACGTGCTCATTCGAGTAGGGCAATTCATATTCCCCGTTGATTTTATCGTTCTCAAAACACAACCCGTGTCAAATCCCGTGAGTCAAATTCCATTGATTTTAGGCCGACCATTCTTAGCCATCTTAAATTACTTAATCAATTGTCATAACGGTTCAATGAAAATCTCTTTTAGAAACATGACTTTGGATCTTAATATTTTCAATCTTGAAAGCCAATCGAACGAACCTCGTGACCAAACGTTGGAAGTTAGTTCCATTCACGAAAACTTTGAAAACGAGACACTTTATCTTAACGATGAATGCGAGGCCGAGTACGAAAAATTGTTTCACGAAATTCCCAATGAAATTGAATACACTCTTCCTTTTGAATCACTTCCAATTGAGTCCGAATCTTAACCTAATTCTTCGATTGAAAAACTCCTGAAGTTGGACCTCAAACCACTTCCCAATCACCTTAAGTATGCATACTTAGGTGATAACAAAACATTGCCCATCATAATTTCCGCAACTCTCTCTCTTGATCAAGAAACTTCTCTTCTCTCTATTCTTTCGAAAAACAAGGAAGCGATTGGATGGTCGATCTCCGATATAAAGGGAATTAGCCCTGCTATTGTTCAACATCGCATCCATTTAATCGACGATGCCAAGCCTGTCCGTGATGTGCAACGAAGGCTTAATCCGAAAATGAAAGATGTGGTGCGTGATGAAATTCTTAAACTTCTCGACAATAGAATCATTTACCCAATCTCCAATAGTTCATGGGTTAGCCCAATTCACGTTGTACCGAAAAAGTCTGGGCTAACCGTTGTCAAGAATGATTCAAATGAACTTATTCCAACTCGTACTCAAACAGGTTGGCGTGTTTGCATTGACTATCGAAAACTAAATGCCGCAACACATAAAGATCACTTCCCACTTCCTTTCATTGACCAAATGCTCGAACGTTTAGCCGACCATGAATTCTACTGCTTCCTTGATGGTTATTCCGGTTATAACCAAATTCCAATCGCTCTCGAAGATCAAGAGAAAACGACTTTCACATATCCATTCGATACCTTTGCTTATCGACGTATGCCATTCGGACTTTGTAACACACCTGCGACCTTCCAACGATGCATGGTTGGCATTTTTTCTAACATGATTGAACGCTTTCTAGAAGTTTTTATGGACGATTTCTCTATCTTTGGCGATTTTTTCCCCAACGTTTACATCATCTCGAGCTGATTGTAAATTGGTGTAAAGAAAAACATTTGACTTTGAACTGGGAAAATGCCACTTTATGGTCAAACAAGGCATAGTCCTTGGACATATCATCTCAAATAAAGGCATTGAGGTAGATAAAGCGAAAATCGACGTAATTGCAAACCTACCCATTCCTAAAACTGTTAAGGACATTGGATCATTTCTAGGACATGCTGGCTTTTACCGACGCATTGTGAAAGACTTTAGCAAAATCGCTCGTCCTTTGACAACTCTTCTCAGAAAAGACGTTCCGTTCGATTTCAACTCTGAGTGTATCTCTTCTTTTGAACGTCTTAAGAATAAACTCATTTCTGCTCCAGTCATTTGCACACCCAATTAGGATCTTCCTTTCGAAATAATGTGTGACGCTTCCAACTTTACGGTTGGTGCTGTCTTAGGACAACGCATCAACAAAATCCTTCATGTCATTTACTACGCGAGTATGACTTTGAACGACGCTCAACTCAACTACACAACAACCGAAAAAGAGCTTCTAGCTATCGTTTTTGTGCTCGAAAAGTTTCGACCTTACTTGATAGGTTCACACATTAGTGTGTACACAGACTACTCTGCGCTTCGATATCTCATCGCTAAAAAGGATGCTAAATCCCGTTTGATTCGTTGGATCCTTTTACTTCAAGAATTTGACCTTACAATCAAAGACAAAAAAGGATCCGATAATGTCATAACCGATCACTAATCTCGTATTTCGAACGCACCATCTTCTTTGCCAATAAATGAAAACTTCCTTGATGAACAACTTCTTTCGATTTCTATCGATCCATGGTACGCTGATATAGTGAACTACTTAGTCACTAAACAAACTCCCTCATCTTGGTCCAAACAGGACAAATACAAATTCATGTCCCAAGTGAAATATTTCTATTGGGATAATCCATACTTGTTCAAATATTGTCCCGACCAAATCATCCGACGTTGCATTCCGGATAATGAGATTAGGAATGTTCTTTCATTTTGCCACGATCAAGCGTGCAGTGGACATTTCGGTCCTCGAAAAACTGCGGAAAAGGTGCTACAGTGTGGTTTCTATTGGCCTTCTCTTTTCAAAGACTCGTTTGAATTTTGTAAAACTTGCGATCGATGTCAAATGCTTGGACGAATTTCTCGATAAGATATGATGCCTCTAAACCCCATTCTTACGATCGAAATCTTTGATGTTTAGGGTATCGACTTTATGGGACCTTTTCCCAATTCATTTGGAAACTTGTATATCCTTCTCGCTGTCGATTACGTCTCAAAATGGGTCGAAGTTGTTCCTTTCAAAACCAACGACCATAGAATTGTTGTGAAATTTCTCAAAGAAAACATCTTTTTGAGGTTCGGAACACCTCGCACAATAATCAGTGATAACGGGACCCATTTTTGCAATCAATCTATTGAAACTTTAATGAAAAAATACTCGATAACCCATAAGTTATCCACTCTGTATCATCCTCAAACTTGTGGGCAAGTTGAAGTTTCAAATCGTCAAATAAAACAAATCTTAGAGAAAACTGTCAACAAATATCGAAAATATTGGTCTTAGAAATTAATCGACGCGCTTTGGGCTTACCGTACTTCTTTTAAAACTAACCTTGGGATGTCCCCATTTCGTTTAGTTTACGGTAAAGCTTGTCATTTACCCGTTGAAATCGAACACAAAGCGTTGTGGGCAATAAAGAACTTAAACTTCGATCTTGAGAAAGCTGGTGAAAACCGAAAACTACAACTCAACGAACTAGAAGAACTTAGGAACGACGCATATGAAAATGAGAAAAATTACAAAGAAAGAACCAAAGTTTTTCATGATAAGTCAATCCTAAGGAAAACGTTTTCGCCTAACCAGAAAGTTCTTTTATATGACTCAAGACTTCATTTATTCCCTAGGAAACTTAAATCAAGATGGACCGGACCATTTGTGGTACGAACTATTTTTCCACATGGTGCCGTAGAAATAGAAAACCCTAGGGATGGATCGATTTTCAAAGTCAACGGTTATCGTTTCAAACCTTTCTTGGAATTGTCCGGTAACCAAGAGGAGGAGCTCATGATTCTTCATGAGCCAAACTACGTCTAGTAAGAATGTTAACCCTCTTTTGTAAATATGTACATATTTTTCCTCGTTACACGCATTATATCATGCATTGACTGTGGGGACACAGTCAAAATTATGTATGGGGGGGAATCTCATTTTCATTTTTTTAATAGTTTTTCATGGCATTTTTGAATTTTCATTTTCTTTTAACTAAAAAAAAATCTTAAAATTTCTAAATCACAAAAACATTTTATTTATTTTTGAAGAAACACTATAGGATAAGTATAAGTTTTGGGTAATAAATTGAAATTTTTGAAAATTTATTTGTTTTAACAAAAATAAAAATGAAGTTTGATTACAAATAACAATAGTTAAACAAGTATATAGGAAGATTCATATGTGTTAATTATGAAGTATATTCTAATTGAAAATCTTTGTTTAAAAAAGTGGTAAATTTAAAGTAAAGGATATAACATTTTTATCTTCTAAGTTAAATGGTGCTAAGATGATTTTGCAAAACTCTCTCTTTCTAAAAAAAAAAGAAAAAGAAAAAGAAAAACATTTGTATATATGTATATATTTTTAACACCTAGAGTCATGTGTTCACACTCGTGTGTTCACTCGCCATGCTCTGTACCCTTCTCACGTAAGTCTGAAAGTCAGTGCACGATCGGTATATTTGGCCTCAGTTTATCTGAGTTAGGTGTAAGTATATAAAAATTCTTTTTAACAACGCCTACAGTTGATAAGTGTTCACACTTGTGTGTTCGCTCGCCATGCTCTATATTCCCCTCACATCAGTCCGCAAGGCAGTGCACAGGTAATATATCTAGCCTCAGTTTACCTGAGTTAGGCATATGTAAATATTGTTAATATCAATAAAATTTCCAAATAAGAGAGAGTAAGCAATTGAAATCCGAGCACTATTATTACTTATTTGTTTTGACTTGTTATTGAAAAGAAATGAAAATACCACTTTGATAAACTTTGCTAATCAACTAAGATCTATTTCATAGTTGCACTATGTTATCAACCGAAACAACGAGTTAAACTATAGTCTATTTATTACGATAACTTTGTTTTTATTGGAAGCTCTGACGAGTAAATGACTTAAATTTTCAAGATAATGACCAAAACCTATATTTGACTTATTTGTGTCAATTTAAAAGTAAATCCTTCATTGTAAATACTTTCAAAAACTTGCATTCATCCCATTGTAAATAAATCTTGCACTTTGTAAATATTTTCACTTTGCATTTGGATTATGTGGGTGGTATCCGCTAAAAACCCTCACGAGACAACACTCGTCCTATTGGGGACACCCATAGGTTTAACAGCTTGTTGCATATGCACAATGCAATCGTGCTCCCTACGAAAATGGATTTATCTTAGTTTTCCTTTATTCGAGGATGAATAAAAAGATAAGTGTGGGGGTAACTTGTTTAACGGCAAATTTTCTATCGAATTAGAAATTTGTCGAGAAATTTCAAATTAAATTTAACCGCAAGCACACGGCGTACAATTTTAGTACGTCGCGAGTACGGGTCGATCCGTAGGGAATTGTTTTAGATTTTAAAAATCATTTCAATCAAATTAGACCAAAGTGAGAGGAAATTGTTAACAATAAAAATGAAGCTAAAACTAGAATTAAAATGTGATTTAAAAACTATTAGACTAGAGAACAATTTAGAGGCAAATCCACTCTCATATTTTTGTAAATCAACAAACAAATAATTTGTGATCTCTAGCTTTGATATTAAGTGAAATAATTGTTGTATTTATCATAAGTATGGTTTGTTTATGTTATTAATTAACATAAATCAAACCATCAAACTATAATACAACAAATAAACCACTTATCAATTCTCATGAAAATGAAGCCAAAGCAAAAGCTATTTTAAGTATGATCTATTTACTATTGTAACTAGTAATATAGATCATCAAATTTCATTTTTACTTTCATTTCAAAATAAAAAATTAATTAGCAAATGATGATGTAAATTGTGTTTATGTTGAATAAGAATAGCTCATTTGCATAAGCAATATAAGCTATCAAACCCACTTGTATAAAATTACGTCAAAATTCACTTTCATGAAGCACAAGCTAAAGAGATCTTAAATCATAAAAATGTTGAAATTACATAATATTTGAGAGCTTCATTACCCCTAAATTGAAGGGGTTTAGCTACTCGTTTGTGTTATCAAATAAACACATGTAAGTTTCAACATTGGAAAGCAAAGAGAAGTAGAAATTAAACAAAGGAAATGAGATTAACTACTTGCATGAAATAACATCAAACTAATTACATGAATGTAAATCTAAGCTATGAACATAAAAAGAAAGAGAGCATAGAAATAAACATTAACAATAAAACAAAGAAAATCATGTAGAAAAGAGAGGAGAAAGAGGCTTGGAAGCCATTTTTATTTCACTTTGATTTTTGTTTACAACTTGCTAATTTCCTAAGCAAATGTATGAGAGAGTAGTAGATATTTACATGTACATAAGAGGGCTATTTATACATGCATAAAACCCTAATTCCATTTTTAGGGTGCTTCCCAAAATGCTCTTTAGGAAATGTGGCCACCAAGTAACCATTACCCACTAATTAATCCCTCATTAAAAGTGCATGAAGCTTTAAACTCAACTTAGTTTTCCATTAGCTTCTAATTGTAGATTTAAGAAAGTGGGTGGGGTCCTCCATGATCTTGGACTTGAATTATTTCCTCTTCATTCCTTTGTATTCATTTGTGCATGCATATGTCTTCATGAATCCCTCTTCCATATGCATCAAAATTTCCTATAAAAATCATAAAAAATGTCCAAGTAAAAATTCTCAAATTGACACATGCACAAAAATGACCATTTTGCCCCTGAATGAAGATGACTATATGGTGTTTTGAAAACAATTGAATTTTGGTTTTAAACATGTTAAAATGCCCAAATATGATATTTATTTAAATAAAAAGAGATAAAATATGGATGTATATATATATATATATGCACATTTACGTGCACATCAAGTGTTTAAAGCAGCCAACACATATCAAACACAAACCCAAATGGGTTTGGACGTAAATTAGAAAAAAAATTTGTGATGCCCCACCTCTATACTCACACTAGCCAAGGACACTACGAGGTAATGCCGTCGACTTGCGCGAAGAATAAGGTTGTTGAGGAGCGACCATCTGTGTAATTGCTTTGTGCGAGTACCGATATGTCAGATAATATGATTTACATTTCATTTCAAGAGGAAATCCGACATATCAAATACAAACTCAAAGCAACTACACAGTGGCTATGTGGGCTTCGGAAATAAATATAGAAATAAGCATAACACAAATCAGTCATAGATATTCATATCACAAAGGCGGAAATAGATATGAATATAACACATAGAAGTGTACATCAAAGTAGTGGTCAAACTAGATCCACTACATCACAAAAAATAGATACAAGTGCTAGACTACATCAAGGAGTCTCTATCTCAAATGTATACTAACAAAAACTACTATGCTAAAGTAGTTAGCCAAAAGTCAGGTGACAGACCCTGATAAGAAGTCAAGCAGGAGCACCTGAAATACCTCGGTCTGACCCGAGTATTATTTAAGAAGAAAATAATAAACGGACCAGTCTAGCTATAAATATCATATAAAATGAGATAGGATAAGAGATATCACAAAAAAAACGTATGATAACAATAATGCCATACCGTGACAAGTATACATCAGATAACAACAAAAATCATACAATATCTCAAATATTCTCAAACACCAAAAAGAATGTCGTATTCTTTAAATTAATCACCAAAACACAAATATTGATAGGGCTTATCAATGCATATCATCAAAATTGGTGAAACACAAATTCTAGAAATCAACCACCAGAAATCCAGAAAACACAAAGGGGGAAGACCTATCACAAACGGGAGCATGAAAACTCACCAACACGTGTATCACAAATGAGCCGGAGCTCCTCCAAACAGGGTATAGTCCCCCCTTGCGGACTATGAGCCAAAGCTCCTCCTATGAGCCGAAGCTCCTCCAAACAGGGTATAGTCCCCCCTTGCGGACTATGAGCCGAAGCTCCTCCAAACAGGGTATAGTCCCCCTTTGCGGACTATGAGACGAAACTCCTCCAAACAGGGTATAGTCCCCCACGTGGACAAAGAGACATCGCACATCGCTAGTCTAAATCTCCAAAGGATCATCATTGATCGATAAGTGTAAATTACACTACGCTAGTAAATAAATGAGTCTAGCTTCATGTCCCATAACCATTAGCTAACTTAACTATTTACGAACATATTATAGATTTCCACTCGAAAATTGTCACAAGAGTTCAATCGAACAAGTCTAAGAATTAACCGACGAAGTAAATGCAAGCGTTTCATACCATTTGTTTTGCTAAGTCGTTTAATTGGATTTCTCGTACGACAGAGGTAAAGGTTTGTATATACTAATAGATTGGAAGACGGTTTTAAAAGCAAGCTTTGTATTAAAAATAACGTTGAAATCATTTTTGCGAAAGAGTTTGAGTATTTACTACTAGTATAGAAACCTTTGTATTTTAAAGTGACAAATCACAGAAATGATTGTAGAAACAATCAATCACCAAAAATTCACATACGAAGACGTTAATCAAAATCCATAGAAATCGATACAGAATCCATCAAAATGGATATTCCCAAAAATCCCAAAAAGGAAGTCATCAAAGTCGATAAAAGTGATAACAACTAATCGGATCAACAAGAATCGATTAAAATTGGAAATCAAACCAAAAACAGCCAAATTGGCCAAAAACGGCAGTTCCAGACGTCTGGTTTAGAATCCAGACGTCTGGATTTGTTTTCTGGAAATTCTCAGAAAACCTTCGAGACGTCTGAAATTTCAAACAGACGTCTAAGACCCAATCCAGACGTCTGAACCTATATTTCAGGCGTTTGAATTAGTCTCTACCATTTTTTATTTTCTGTGTTCTATATTTTTTTCTCTCTCCAGGTCTAAACCAGACGTCTGGACTTGATAACCAGACGTCTGGTCACCTGGTCTGGGCAACAATTTGCCTAGGCCAAGATGGCCAAAACGTTTCGGGAGCGATCGGATGAGCAACGACGACTAGGGATTTATGCCGAGCGACAACCCAGCCTTATAGGCTCTTCGATACACCCCAAATATCATGTCCAAACATCCATAGTAAGATTTTCATAAAATTGGACCAAAACACCAAAATTTGGAAAAATCACCAAATCAAAAGCAAATGAACATGCACAAATGTTAGGAATTCATACCTATCAACAATGAAAGTTATAGACGTAGATGTGAGTTAAAGAACTCACCTTTAACTCAAAAACTCAAGTGAGAAGCTCAAAAACAACCTAAGATCAATTCCTCTTCAACAACAACTCAAGAAGCTTCAATATAAGCTCATAAGAAAAATATTTCCTAAGTTAGGTTATAGGAAATTCTGTAAATCGAAGAGAGACAGAGATGAAGAAGATGAAGAGGATGCTTACCTAAGCTTCTCCTTGATTTTGGACTTGAATTTGTATTTCCTAAACAAACTAGGGTTTTGGAATTCTAATTTCCAATCTCTTCCCCCATTTTTCTCTAGAGCTTGAATGTTAGGAAATGAGGAATGAAATGAATGAAGAGGAGTTGAGTTAGTGTATTCAGTTGGGTTAGTGGGCTGAAACCCAAACCCAAAGCCCAAAATAGAAAATAGCAAAATTCTACTCAACTCCAAACATATCGATGTTTATACTCAAAAAAGTTGTAAACGCCATTTTGGAGTCAATGGAAGTGGTCTCGAGTCCCAATCGACTGTTTACAAAAAGTAACATTTCGGACTTTAATCCGATTAACGATGCTATATTTAAATAAAACATTTAAATATACAATCGTAAAATATGCGGGTTGTTATAGACTCCCCTCCTTAAAGAAATTGTGTCCTCGCAATAATTAAGAGGAAGATAAAAAGTAACAACCATACTAAGCAATAATAACACAAAAGAAGAAATTTTAAAATGAGAAGTTCACCTGAAGGAACACGAGAGAGTAAGTCCGGATGTGTTTGCTCGATGAATTCTCTAGATTCCCAAGAGCAATCCTTAGGATTTGAGGACCATTAAACTTTCACAAGCGGAACGTCTTTATTACGAAGGCGTTTAACCTCCGTAGCAATGACATGAATAGGATGTTGCTCATAAGTCAAATCAGGTGAAACCTCAATTTCTTCAATAACATCGGGCTCAAGAACAGAATCAGAATCCCTAAGGCATTTCCGTAGTTGAGAGACGTGGAATACGTCATGAATAGCAGAAAATTGAGCCAGTAACAAAAGGCGATAAGCCACGGAACCAATGCGTTCGGTGATGGGAAATGGACCAATATATCAAGGTGTTAACTTTACCGATCGACTGAAACGCACAACACCCCTCGTAGGTGAAACACGAATAAAATTTGAACCTAAAACCAGCTTCTCACCGGCTTCAAGCCAACACGAAGGGAATCGGCATGGCCTTCCGTAGAGTGCCTCGAAAGGTGCCACACCAATACTAGATTGGAAGCTATTATTATAGGAAAACTCAACAAGAGAAATATGATCTTCCCAACTTCCACCAAAATCAAGAACACATGCACGAAGGAGATCCTCAAGAGTTTGATTCACACGCTCTATTTGTCCATCGGATTGAGGACGATAAGCGGTGCTAAAAGAGAAGGATGAGCCTCAAGGCTACATAAAACAAGAGATGAACATGAATTGGATTCACGATCTCGAATCTCACAAGTGGATAAAGTCTCGAGATCATTCCATTTGGATATCATCATGGAAACAACCGCTTGTTGCTTACGACTAAGGGCATCGGCAACACGATTTCCCTTTCTGGGAGTACAAAGAATATCAAGATCATAAGGTGCAAGGAACTCGAGCCAACGTTGTTGACGCAAATTAAGTTCCTTTTGAGAAAATAAATACTTCAAAGATTTATGATCGGTGTAGAGAACAAATTTCTCTCCCAAAAGATAACGATGCCACATTCTAAAAGCGAAAATAATAGCCGCGAGCACTAGATCATGAGTGGCATATCTAGTCTCGGCAGGCTTTAATTGCCTAGAAGCATAAGCGATAACACGTTCCCTTTTGCATGAGAACGACACCCAAACCAATACGACTAGTATCAGTATAAACAATAAAGTGTTGATTCCCTTCGGGAATCGCAAGAATAAAAACATCGGAAAAGAGTTCTTTTAAATGATCCTCTTTCTCGAAAAGCTAAGACTTTCAAAATTATAATTAACTTTGTGTAATCATCTTTTTAGAAAAATTTACTTTTTACAAGTCAATTTATTGTGTATGACTGTCTCATCATAGCGTTTAGGAGATTCCTATCGATAATGTTGATCAAGCGCATCGATCAGAATTCTTAAAGCACTCAATGGGGAAAACAACACAAAATCATCTTTTATATGATAAACATGCCTCTTATAAAATTTACAAATATTCTTTACTCATTTTAAGAACAAAATCCAATCATACTTATAAATATCTTATTAAAAGATTTGCAAATTTTAAATTGTTGTTTTCATCCATAATCAATAGATACAAGGATGGTCTCATCGAGATATTCGCAGAATACTCGATTCATAAGATGGAAGAAATAAGCTGAACAAACTGAATGACATCACGAGTCACTCATAAAAATCATAACGAGTGCGGAATGTGGTAAGTGGAATGCTACCCTCCACAACTCGTAGCTGCTGAAAACCGGTGGCAAGGTCGAGCTGAAAATACCTTAGCACCACTCAATAGATTGCTTAGGTGATAATCCTAAGACAAGCTCAAATATACCAGAAAATTCACGAACTACTTGAGTGAGAGAAATAACATCTTCCTCGTCAAGTGAGTTTAAAGAATAAAATGATGCCACCAAATTGGAATCAAAATCATTAAGAACAATAGAAATCTGCTTAACAGATTGGGGATGTCGAAGATGGATAGTCCTCTCAGGACATAGGATGTCGGCTTCATAATGATTAAGCTAATCCTTCCCCAAAAATCAATTTCGAAGCCTAAGTAACGCATAACATGCAAATCGGCTCGAAAAGAATAATCACATAAAATAATCTCGACATCTCCACAAAGTAAACTGAGTGTTGCAGATCCACCAACCGGATCCGCAATTCTCAGTGAAGTCATCAAACCCATAAAATTAAAGAAAAAGTATCAACAAGTTCTTTTGATATAAAAGAGCGAGATGCAACAAATCAAAAGAAATTGAATAGGAAGATCATGAAATAAAATAATGCCATCAAGGATAGAATGAGAAATACCTTGACCACGAGAAGTGTTACTAGGTGCTTGCATAACATTCAGCTCTCCCTCTCTCTTGCTTTGAAGTTTGGGAAATGAAGATATATAATGATCCAAACTTTTGCAATAGCGGCAAGAAATAAGCATTGGACACGTATTTATATAGTGGTCCTTAGAACCACAATTGTAGCATTCTCCACGATTAGGGATTGGAGTCTTTGCTACCGAAGTTACTTGCTTCACTTTCTTGTTGGGATTAGGGATTTCGAAATTAATAAAGGGATGCCTCTTCTTATTGATGTTGAAGTTCTGTTTGGCACCCACAACTTCAACATCACTTTCTTTATCCGCCTCTTCAAGTCGAAGAGCGATATCTACGAGCTGATCGAAAGAAACTTCTAGTTTCAAAAGTAAAGGCTTTTTGAGGTTCTTATTCAACCCATAGGCGAACCTCTGATTTTTCTTCAATGGGGTATTAATATACTCGACCCCATATTTAGAGAGAGGTTCAAAAGATGCGACATAATCTGCCACAGAAGATTCACCTTGAACAAGGTCAATAAAGCGTCGGGCTAAAGTTACCTTTTCAGCCTCCGGCACAAACTTCAATTTGAATCTTTCCCTGAATTGCTCCCACGTAAGATCCGCTTCAATAGTTTTAGAAATCAAAAGCTCATACCAGTCTAATGCTCTCTCCTGGAGCATGCTAGAAGCCACTTGGACTCGAAGTGGATCAATGAGATTCATGCGGGAAAAGATGTGATCGCATGATCTAAGCCAAGCTTGGATTTCTATAACGTTTTCGGAACCCTTGAATGGCCTTCCATTCAAAGCGGTATAATCTCTGCACAAGCGTGCAAACCCAGATTTAGGGTGAGTAGGCACTGGAACGGGTCCGGTAGCTTGGGCATTGTTCACAAGATCTAAAAGTTATTGAGCAGACATAAATACTCCATCCTGAGGAGTAGCACTGGATTGACCGGTGCTGGGACGGCCTGGTCTAACCATTTCTCTTCTTTAAGAAAGAAAGAAAGAAAGAAGAGGAAAAGGTTATTCTCAGAATGAATATCAAACAAACTTGATTGATTAAACAAGGCATCATAAAAAGAAATAGGATAGAACGGTATGAAGACTCGAATTAAATCCTATGGCACGATTCCTAAGAAAAACTTAGGACAATGATCCTTGCTAGATTATTCTACATTGTTCCGAAGTCTGGCTCCGATACCAAGCTGTGACGCCCCACCTCTATACTCACACTAGCCAAGGACACTACGGGGTAATGCCGTCGACTAGCGCGAAGAATAAGGCTGTTGAGGAGCGACCATCTGTGTAATTGCTTTGTGCGAGTACCAATATGTCAGATAATATGATTTACATTTCACTTCAAGAGGAAATCCGACATATTAAATACAAACTCAAAGCTACTACACAATGGTTATGTGGGCTTCAGAAACAAATATAGAAATAAGGATAACACAAATCAGTCACAGATATTCATATCACAAAGGCGAAAAAAGATATGAATATAACACATAGAAGTGTACATCAAAGTAGTGGTCAAACTAGATCCACTACATTACAAAAGAATAGATACAAGTGCTAGACAAAAGAATAAGTATACATCAAGGAGTCTCTATCTCAAATGTATACTAATAAAAACTACTATGCTAAAGTAGTTAGCCAAAAGTCAGGTGAGGGACCCTGATAAGAAGTCAAGCAGGAGCACCTGAAATACCTCGGTCTGACCCGAGTATTATTTAAGAAGAAAATTGTAACAACCCGCATATTCTAAAGTTTTGAATATTTAAATATTTTATTTAAATATAGAATCGTTAATCGGATTAAAGTCCGAAAAGCTACTTTTTTCAAACAGTCGAATTGGGACTCGAGACCACTTCCATTGAGTCCAAAACGGCGTTTGCGACTTTTTTAAGTATAGACATCGATATATTTGGAGTAAGTTGAATTTTGCTATTTTCTATTGGGCTTTGGGTTTGGGTTTCACCCCAACTCTCTCTATAACCTAGTTCAGCCCCCTCCTCTCCTCTTCACTTCATTTCTATTTTCTCAAACACTCAAGCAAAACTGAAAATGGGGGAAGAGTATAGGAATTAGAAATTCCAAGCCCTAATTTTAAATTGCAAAACCAAATTCTTGCTCCAAATTCAAAGAGAAGCTTTGGTAAGTATCTCCTTCTTCTTCTCCAACTCATTCTCTCTTTAATCTCAGGAATTTCCTAAACCTAACTTAGGAAATATTCTTCTTTTGAGCTTAGATTCAAGCTTCTAGAGGTGAAGTGGTAGATTAGTTGATCTTCCTTTGCTTTCAAGCTTCTCCTTCATCATTTTTGGGTTTAAAGGTGAGTTGTTGAACTTACATCTATTTCTATAGATATCGTTGTCGTTTGGTATGAATTCCTAACACTTATTCATGTACATTTGCTTTCAATTTGGATCGAATTGGTGAATGGTTTGATTTTTGGTTTTTGGAATCCAATTTTGTAAAAATCCAATCTTTGATGTTCGAACGCGTTAGTGGAGCGTTTCGGAGGGGCCATTCAAGGCTAGGTTGTCGTTTGGCATAAATCCTCAGTCGTAGTTGCTCGTTCGTCGCTTCCGTCCGTGTTATCGAACTTGCCCCAAAGGGGCTAGACTGAATGTGCTTTTGAAGCAGGTTCAGTCGACTGAACCAGTGGTTCAGTCGACTGAACCAGAATAGCAAAAATGCTTAGAAGCAGGTTCGGTCGACTGAACCAGTGGTTCAGTCGACTGAACCAGCACAGGAAATTTCCTAGGTCTGTATCAATCGACTGACCATCTAGGTCAGTCGACTGACCCTAGAGACACAAAAATCGTATCCCTGTGCCAGTCGACTGACCACCTAGTTCAGTCGATTGACCTGATTACCTTAGCAAAACTGATTATTTTGTTTTTGATTTCCAATTTCTAGCGATTCGTGATTTCCGATTTGTCGTTGTCATTTATTATCTTCTCCGATGACTTCTTTTTCGGGATTTTTGTGGTTATCCATTTTGATGGATTCGGTATCGATTTCTCTGGATTCGATTCACGTCTTCGTATGCGAATCTTTGATGGTTGATTGTTTCTACAATCATTTCTGTGCTTTGTCACTTTAAATTATAAAGGTTTTCTATACTAGTAGTAAATATTCAAACATCTTTTACTAAAATGATTTCAACTCTATTTTTAGTACAAAGCTCGTTTATAAAACCGTTTTCTAATCTATTAGTATATACAAACCTTTACCTCATTCGTACAAGAAAATCTAATTAAACGGCTTAGCAAAACAAGTGGTATGAAACGCTTGCGTTTACTTCGTCGGTTAATTTATGGACTTGTTCGATTGAAAATCCTGTGACAATTTTCGAGTGGAAATCTACAATTTGTTCGTAAATATTTAAGTTAAGCTAGTGGTTATGGGACATGAAGCTAAGCTCTTATATTTACTGGCTTAGTGTAATTCACACTTTTTATTGATCAATGAAGATCATTTTGTGATTTAGACTAGCGATGTGCGATGTCTATTTGTCTATGAGGGAGACTAAACCCCATTTTGTGGAACTTCGGTTCAATTTGGCGGGGGTAGCGACCCGTGGTCTTCGGACCGTTTGTGGAGCTTCGGCTCACAATTTATGGTTAGCGACCATGGAATAGCATTCCATTTGTGATACACGTGTTGGTGAGTTTTCATGCTTCCGTTTGTGATAGGCCTCCCCCTTTTGTGATTTCTGGATTTCTAATTGCTGATATCTAGAATTTGTGTTTCACCAACTTTGGCGATTGGCATTAATATGTTTGTCAATATTTGCAGCTTGGTGAATAAAATAAAGAATATGATATTCTTTTTGGTGCTTTGAGATTAATGAGATATTTTATGATTTTGATGATTGTTTAAATCATATTTGTACTTGTATGACATAATTATTATCATAGGTTCTTATTATATCTCTGCTTATATCTCATTCTTTTATCTGATATTTATAGCTAGATTGATCCGTTAATTATTTTCTTATTAAATAATACTCGGGTCAGACCGAGATGTTACAGGTGCTTCTGCTTGACTCCTTATAATAAGATCTGGAATTTATATTAAGTATTCATCTCGAAATTTTATAAGTAACAGTGAAATTGTAATTTGGGTCAAAATTTTGTCAATCAAATTTTAAGTATTGATTGCATAGCTGAATTCGTTATAGAAAATCATGAATTTTAATGGGTATATCATGCTTTTTAGTTTAGAAATCAAGGGGTTTTCTCGAGTTGAACATTAGAGCTTATTTGGTTGAATTCCGACGATCGACGGCGTCGGGGTGGTCGACATTTGGGTTGAAGGTGGTCTGAGTGATGGAGAGTATGGGAAAAATGCTGATGGATTTTTCTGATGACTGCGGTGGCCAGGCAGGGGAGATATAGGGTTTAGTGACCGGATTTTGTTGAGAGGGATGTCGAGCTTCGTTCAACAACGATGGATCATCGGGCTGATTGCGATGAGGGGGAAACGATGCTTGGGTTCGAGACGAAGCTCTGATACCAACTGTCATGATGCGTCTTTCTGGGCTAAGAAAGTCGGGTCGTGACAGTTTTTTTTTTTATATTTTTTTTTATTGTTTAAGAGATATAAATTAAAATACCAAATACCCTTTGAAAAAGTATTATATTAAATTATACTTTCCAAATTATAATATATATATATATATATTAGAATTTGAAACACTTTTATTAATTAAATTCAAACCAAAACTTCAATATGTACAAATATACATATATATTTAAATTTGGTTAAAGTTAAATTTGAAATCTATTTGAAATCTTTAATTTAAAATGAATTAAATTAATTACTTCATTCTATAAATCCCGCTTACTTAATTATTAATTAAACCAATTAATCAATCATACTAACTATACTTAATTACCTTAATCCTTAATTAATTACGACTTTAAAAATTTGAAGGCAGGATTTAAACTAAGTTTAAATCAACTTTTTCATATGGGTTCAAATTAAATTTGTATCCTAGATTTGAGATAAATAAAGTTTTATAAAAATAAGTGCTGATCTATGATATAAATTACTTATATTACTTAAATGAATTAATATATCATTTGTTTATTAAATACAAACCAAAGCTTTTCTATTTTCAATATATACAAATATATATACATTATAAATAGAAATCAATTTATTAGGTTTTAAAAGATAAATTTCACTAATTAAATATTTATTTAAATTAGATTATTAAATCGATTCAAATTTTATTATCAAAGATTATCAGATCAATTTAATTATTTAAACAGATTATTAAATTGATATTGATAATCTTTGATAATAAAATTTGAATTGATTTAATAATCTAATTTAAATAAATATTTAATTAGTGAAATTTATCTTTTAAAACCTAATAAATTAATTTCTATTTATAATGTATATATATTTGTATATATTGCAAATAGAAAAGCTTTGGTTTGTATTTAATAAACAAATGATATATTAATTCATTTGAGTAATATAAGTAATTTATTTATAAAAGAAATTATCTCTTTATTATAAATAAATGATCCTTAATTCCAAATTAATTAAACCTTAATTAATTAATTTATAAGGATCATCTTCTGACTTTTGTCTAACTACATTACATTTATAGTTTTTGTTGTTATACATTCGAGATATAGAGTCAATGATGTATACTTATTCTTTTTGTCTAGCACTTGTATCTATTCTTTTGTGATATTGTGGATCTTATATGACCACTACTCTAATGTACACTTTAATGTGTTATATTCATATCTGTTTCCGCCTTTGTGATATGAATGTCTGTGATTGATTTATGTTATGTTTATTTCTATATTTGTTTCCGAAGGCCTCATAGCCACTGTGTGGTAGCTTTGAGTTTGTATTAGATATGTTAGATTTCCTCTGGAAATAAAATGTAAGTTATCTTATCTGACATATCGGTACTCGCCCAAAGCAATTACACAGATGCTCGCTCCTCAACAACCTTATTCTTCACGCTAGTCGACAACATTACCCAGTGGTGTTCTTGGCTAGCGTGAGTATAGAGGTGGGGCGTCACAAAAATAATAAACGGATCAGTCTAGCTATAAATATCATATAAAATGAGATAAGATAAGAGATATCACAAAAAAACGTATGATAACAATAATACTATACTGTGACAAATATACATCGGATAACAACAAAAATCATACAATATCTCAAATATTCTCAAAGCCAAAAAGAATGTCGTATTCTTTAAATTAATCACCAAAACACAAATATTGATAGGGCTTATCAATGCATATCATCAAAATTGGTGAAACACAAATTCTAGAAATCAACCACCAGAAATCCAGAAAACACAAAAGGGGAAGACCTATCACTAACGGGAGCATGAAAACTCACCAACACGTGCATCACAAATGAGCCAGAGCTCCTCCTAACAGGGTATAGTCCCCCCTTGCGGACTATGAGCCAAAGCTCCTCCTATGAGCCGAAGCTCCTCCAAATAGGGTATAGTCCCCCCCTTGCGGACTATGAGCCAAAGCTCCTCCTATGAGCCGAAGCTCCTCCAAACAGGGTATAGTCCCCCTTTGCGGACTATGAGACGAAACTCCTCCAAACAGGGTATAGTCCCCCATGCGGACAAAGATACATCACACATCGCTAGTCTAAATCTCCAAAGGATCATCATTGATCGATAAGTGTAAATTACACTACGCTGGTAAATAAATGACTTTAGCTTCATGTCCCATAACCACTAGCTTAACTTAACTATTTACGAACATATTGTAGATTTCCACTCGAAAATTGTCACAAGAGTTCAATTGAACATGTAAACGCAAGCGTTTCATACCACTTGTTTTGCTAAGTCGTTTAATTGGATTTCTCGTACGACAGAGGTAAAGGTTTGTATATACTAATAGATTGGAAGACGATTTTAAAAGCAAGCTTTGTATTAAAAATAACGTTGAAATCATTTTTGCGAAAGAGTTTTAGTATTTACTACTAGTATAGAAACCTTTGTATTTTAAAGTGACAAATCACAGAAATGATTGTAGAAACAATCAATCACCAAAAATTAACATACGAAGACGTGAATCAAAGTCGATAAAAGTGATAACAACTAATCAGATCAACAAGAATCGATTAAAATTGGAAATCAAATCAAAAACAGCCAAATTGGGCAAAAACGGCAGTTCCAGACGTCTGGTTTAGAATCCAAATGTCTGGATTTGTTTTCTGGAAATTCTCAGAAAACCTTCCAGACGTCTGAAATTTCAGAGCAGACGTTTGAGACCCAATCCAGACGTCTGAACCTATATTTCAGATGTCTGAAATTAGTCTCTGCCATTTTTTATTTTCTACGTTCTATATTTTTTTTCTCTCCGGGTCTAAACCAGACGTCTGTACTTGATAACCAGACATCTGGTCACCTGGTCCGGGCAACAATTTGCCAAGGCCAAGATGGCCAAAACGTTTCGGGAGCGATCAGACGAGCAATGACGACTAAGCATTTATGTCGAGTGACAACCCAGCCTTATAGGCTCTTCGATACACCCCAAATATCATGTCCAAACATCCATAGTAAGATTTTCATAAAATTGGACCAAAACACCAAAATTTGGAAAATTCACCAAATCAATTCAAATCAAAAGTAAATGAACATGCACAAATGTTAGGAATTCATACCTAATAACAATGAAAGTTATAGACGTAGATGTGAGTTAAAGAACTCGCCTTTAACTCAAAAACTCAAGTGAGAAGCTCAAAAACAAGCTAAGATCAATTCCTCTTCAACAACAACTCAAGAAGCTTCAATCTAAGCTCATAAGAAGAATATTTCCTAAGTTAGGTTATAGGAAATTCTGTAAATTAAAGAGAGATAGAGATGGAGAAGATGAAGAGGATGCTTACCTAAGCTTCTCCTTGATTTTGGACTTGAATTTGTATTTCCAAAACGAACTAGGGTTTTGGAATTTTAATTTCCAATCTCTTTCCCCATTTTTCTCTAAAGCTTGAATGTTAGGAATTAAGGAATGAAATTAATGAAGAGGAGTTGAGTTAGGGTATTCAGTTAGGCTAGTGGGCTGAAACCCAAACCCAAAGCCCAAAATAGAAAATAGCAAAATTCTACTCAACTCCAAACATATCGATGTTTATACTCAAAAAAGTTGTAAACGCCATTTTGGACTCAATGGAAGTGGTCTCGAGTCCTAATTCGACTGTTTACAAAAAGTAACATTTCGGACTTTAATCCAATTAATGATACTATATTTAAATAAAACATTTAAATATACAATCATAAAATATGCGGGTTGTTACAATTTTACTCACCTAGATTTGTAGAACTTGACTAAAATCCTCATTTTCTTCTTAGAGATAAAAGCTTTAACCTTTAATTTTGATTTTACCATCCTTCTCTTAGCAATGGTGGTAGCCCAAGGTTAATTGGGTTTGTTTGTTTTGTTTTGAAAATGAACTAAATGTAAAAATAAAGAGGTGAATAGGTTAAGGGCTTATATAATAATTTTTTGGCTTAGGTTAAATCCTTTATTACCTAATCTTATTCATTAATTTCCCATAATACTAACATTCAAATATTTAAATATTCATATTAATTGATTTTCCTTAATACAAATGTGCAAATTCTTTACCTTATACATATTTGGTTGAGTTCATTAATTCCTTTATTCCTTAATACAAATATTTAAATTCATTACCTTATACATATATGGTCGAGTTCTATTAATTTGTCTTAATACAGATATTCAAATATGTATTCAAATTCATTACTTTCCCTTAATATAACTGTAATGACACACCCTTTTGGACGGTTTAAATCGACAATAAACCACACATGTCAAACTCAAACCATTTAAAAGGGAGGATTGTTAATGGGGTAAATAAGAAAATAAAATAAAAGAAGGAAAAACAAAACATTGAATTCACAGCGGAATGACAAAATATAATATGAAGCTATTTTACAAATAACATTTGATTACACTTTTACTATATATATCAGAGTTATACACATACAGCAGGAATAAATAAATAATGCAGCAGAACAACATGATACACTGGAATAATAATAACAATATAATACTAAACTCCGTCTTCGTCCTCTAGAAATAAGGTCTTCAACACTGAAAAGCTCGGGCTGACCCGAGAGTAATGAAAAGACAAAACACTCGAGTCAGAACTAAAGGATCTTATGTAAGTTAAATCAAAATAAGTAAATATGAGTGTAACGGCTTCAAAGATGTTTACAGGATTTTACATCTCATATCCAGTGTCTAACGTGCATGCAATAACTTAAGAGATGTTCGGGATTCCATCTCCTAAGGATCCGTTAAACTATCTACATATATAACTTAATACACTATTATAATATGTCTATAGTAAAGTAAAGTATTAAAATAGCGTTAAGGCGTTACCCATATCCCTCTTAACACATTTTTATGTAAATACCATAGTCTATACAGATACTGTAAGCTCCATCAAACCGATGGTTTACTCAGGGAGCACTCCATAGGTACGATACATACCAAAGTCGTAGTGGGCTCGATCAGGATAAATATGACAAGGCACGCAAGGCAATACCCAGGGTAGGATTCTACCGTTTTGCACTTCCGGACTGGTGGTAATGCATAGCAGCTACTACCGCCCACCTCAAAACATGCTCCCATAATCAAATCGGGGATGGCCACCTATCAAATCACAAAGTAGTAGATATGGTATCGAAGAAGCATGCTCGATAGGGGGAGCGACCCCACTTGGCCCGGTATAGCTCCTGTTTTAGTCATTTTAATTATGACCCAAAAGTCAAGGCTATCCATCATCGTTCTCTTACTTCATTCCAGTAGCATTCGCCAAACCATCCTATTTCATTCTGGATTCTCCACCACGTGCATAGTTGTTAAAGTGGTTTTCGGTATTGGCAGAGAGTATGACAATATCTGAACCCGATCTCTTTAACAACCAAACGCTTATTTCACACCGTGCCCATTTTATAAGACATTTCAATAAAATACCAAGTTACAAATTTAATCAATACCAAAATATTTAACTTCAATTATATTTTAGTTCTGAAACGCTTAACCTAACAATTCTTTTCAAATCGAGTTATTCCATTTTAAAATCATATCTTTTGGAAATCTCATAAATAAATAAGTTTTAAATAAAACTTATTTGAATCCAATCCTTAAAATAGATTTCATTATCATTTAACCTTAGTTTACCTTTCCAAATATTTTATTTATTAAAGTTATTACAAAATCTATATTCATTATATTAAATTAAATTTCTAAATAAATCTTTAAAACTATGTTATATTTTTTTTATTAAATCTTATTTTATCAAATTAAATTTTATTTTTAAAAGTTATTGTAGAAAATCTGCATTTGTTATATTAAATTAAAACCATATTTATTATATTAAATTAAAACTAAATTTATTATACAAATTAAATTTAAATTATATTAAATTAAAACTATATTTATTATATAAATTAAATTTAAATTATATTAAATTAGAATTATATTATTATATTAAACTAAATTTAAAAATAAATCTTTTAAAACTATATTAAATATTTTATTAAATTAAATTTTAAACTGTTTAAAATATATTTTAAAACTAAATAAATTTATAAGATAAAAATCTTAAAATTACATTTTTAAACCATATATTAACTTATAATTTGAAACTTTAAAACATATGAAATAGATTATTCTCCAAATATAAATTTTAAATAAAATTATTAAATAACATTTAAAAATCAAATTTACAAATCAACATACTTTACTATTTAGAAAATAATTTAATACCGACCAACGATGTTCGTACATAATTTTCTACCCTATGGTCAAGTGATATAGATATATATCATTTCAACCCGCAATAAATTTAAATTTCTGGATATATATCATTTCAACCCGCAATAAATTTAAATTTCTGGATATATATCATTTCAACCTGTATCCCTGCTCAATAATTTCCAAATCAATAAAATCGCTCGGGTTTATCATATCAACCCAGAATGATTTTCCCTAATCTGTAAGATCGTTCGGGTATGTATCATTTCAACCCATAGTAATTTTCCTAACAATAACTAAGGGTACTTGCAGTGTGATAACAACATATAAAATAAACATAACATCAAATCATCCAAAATGTCAACAATTAAGCATCTATCACAATCATCATTCAAATCAACCAATAAATCATAACAATTAATTGGTTATCATTATCAGGTATTTAACTAATAATTTAAATTCAATATTAATTTAAATGGCAATTTAATTCAATAGAAACTCAAATTAAATTTAAATGACAATTTAAAATACCAAACAACAATCAATAAATTTCTAATCACTTCATAAATTTAATCTAACTAACATAAGATGATTTAGCATTCGTGAGTGGGTTAAATCACTCACATTTGATTTCAAGTCGAATTAAAATCCAAATGAAGCCCAAAATTCGAACAGTCTCAAAATCTAAGCAAACCTGTTCAGTATTATCCGAAATTTTGATACGATCGCAATGGAGAAAACCACACGTCAATCAGAGCTCGTATGCAAAAGTTATGCATGTTAGAACATTATAAATTTTAATTTTAATTAAAATTAAATCAAGGGCAAAATTGTAAATTTGTTTACCTCTAGCCGCATCTTCTCTCACGAACGCGAACCCTAACTCTCGACATTGACCAAGCCGCCACCCTCCAAGTCGTTGTCGCATGCTCCTCTAGGCCCCGCCACCACGATCTGACAACACTGCCGAGCTCGCCATGCCTAGGCGTTCGTCTCCTTGAGCTGCGCGACCTTCTACCCTGACTAAGAACGAACGGTCGCCGCCTCCATTTCTCACCAATCGCGGTGATTTTGTTGACGATTTTGACAAAGTACCCACATAGATCGAAGCCTCTCGACGCCCTCTATACGCCTGAACCCTCCGATCGTCATATAATTGACGATCCGTCATTGAAATCGAGAGCACTAATATGGACGGCCGAGGCTTCTTCATCGTTTTCTGGTCAAATGATGCATCAAATCGAAAAATGAATTGTAGCAGTAAATTGTGCTCGTTGAGAGCTTTCCAACGATATATTATATGACATAGTTTGAGGAATTTGGATTTTTGAAATTTGATTTGAAATTGAAATTAGGGTTTTCGAATTGGGAATTAGGGTTTGGAGATTACAGCCATTTGAGAAGGAAGAAGAGAACGGAACTGTACGTACAGGAAAATAAATAAAAGAAGCTGCTAGGGTTTATAACAGCCTATATATAGGCAGAGATGGATAAAACGAATGGACATATCGAATTGGGTTGAAATGATAACGACGACCAGAAAAGCCCGTTTCGTTTCCGAAACGAAAGTAGGTCATCAAATATATCGAAATATATGTTTTCAATATTTTTAAACTCAATGGAACTAGTTTCAAACTCTAATTCCATTATATACAGAAGTTAGCTTTCAAAACCAAATTATATTCATTTAAATCGTATTAATCGATTTCTACGCGTTTGGAGCTCGCACGATTAAATGGTAAGTCCGATCGCTACGAAACTTGAAATCTTACAATAATTCACTGTTACGGATCCGATGAAACTAGTTTCTTCGAAATCCGAGATAGTGGCCAAAATGGCTAATTTCACGTTAATAAAATAAATTATTAATTTAAAATCAATTAAATCACTTTAGATTCAAATTTTAAAGTTAACCGTTTTATCATTCTTGATTTCATAGAAATTAATAATCTATTAAAATAAATTTTCCATGTTAATCCACCATTTAAATATTGCATTAATTATCCGCGTTCAATTTCAACTGTAATGAAATCCCAGTTAATTATGTTTTAAATTCCAACAATTTCTTTTATTTCGATTTACACTCTTATTATTGAATCAACTATTACCTTATGAATATAATTAACATTAGTTTACATTTTATTACATTCATATTCTACGGTTATCATCTTAACTCAAATTAACTGTAATATTTAATTACATTAATTCCAACAGTTGATTCCAACAATTTTTATGTTCCTTATTAACTTACAATTATTTCAATTGATGGAAATTACATTAAAATTGTTGTTAATAACATTTAGACAACATTATTAAATCATATTCTAAATATTTTCTTATTAATAAATCATAAATTTTAATTTCTCATAATATTAAATTTCAAAATCTTATTTGAATTAATAATTTTAATTATAAAAAATATGGGTCGTTACAATAAATATTCAAATTCATTACCTTATACATATATGGCTGAGTTCATTAATTTACCTTAATACAAATATTCAAATATTCAAATTTATTAATTTTCCTTAATACAAATATTCAAATTCATTATCATATACATCTATGGTCGAGTGCTATTAATTTACCTTTATACAAAATAATAAGTTTAATGTAGAAATCTATTTCAGATTGATTAATGAAGTAGGCTTAAGATAGTTAAGAAAATTATAGGGCATCATTCACATTATTAAAGATAAAAATGTTTTATCTAAAGAATGTGCACGGTACACAATAAATAAATAAAAGAAACAAATTGAACCAAAGATTGTAAAATATACCAACTCATGAAGTTATTGAATAGAAGGATGTTCAGACCAATGATTTCTAAAATTCAATGATATATGACAGGGTGTCAAGACTTGGAAAGCCTATTGGATTCAATTCATAAACTTTATTGTAAGTTTATGGCAAGGTGCCAACCATCAAATAGATGTATTCTAATAAATGAAATGGCAACATAAAACGAAAGTGTTTTCTGGGACTATAAAGGGAAATTCACGATTAGTACGGATAATTGCTAGAATGTATCCGGATGCTTACATTCAACCTTCTAAGATAGTCTGGGTGGCTCTAGTCAGGGTAGCTCCCATGTGGAATGAGTGGCCATTTCATTGATGACCTTGTTCGAGAAAAAGATAAATTAGTGATAGACTGGCCTACAGAGGTAATCACAAAAATAAGTTAACGATGACATTAAGATAAACATCTAAATAAGAGACTAGGTGATGTTTGTGAATATGATTGATGATTGTATGACATGGTCATAACAACTTGAGAATTAGTATAGGGCATACTTAAATTATAATGGCTGAATGTATATATGACATGGTCCGTAATTGACTGTTAAGTATAGGGTATACTTATAACTGAAATGATGGCATATGAATGATCATGCTATGATGATTGTTTACATGATATGATGTAATTGTTATGATGAATTGGTTAAGGGAAAATCCATTTCATGCTTTAGCGGCATGGTTTCTCTATGCGTCTATTTAAGATAAAGTATTACTCACACCATGTTTTATGTCTGACTATATTGTTATTATTTCCCTACAAACTTATGGATACTCATTAGAGTAGGCTGGTTTTATAGGCTTACATAGGTTACTTTTGGAAAGATGAATAAAGAAGCCGAAGATGAAGTAGGAGGCTTGTAGCTAATAAAAGTTGTTTCTATTCCATTGTTGTAAAACAAAAGGTTATAACTGGTTAAGTGTTCACGTCAACATCTTCATATGTCGGGCCGACACTATTTATGTTTATTATATTTTACCCATGCATGGGAACATTTTAGGATTTTGAATATGTATAGACAATTATATGTAATGAAATTTATTTAGCTACTCTATTTATTTAATATTATGGGACAAATATGAATCTCACTTTGTCACTTGAAAATAATTACGGTGATGACCGCAGCATCATCAGTGTTTATTTTTGAATCTCTAAATAAGGTGTGTTACAACTTAGCTTCAGACCTTAGGTTGAGGGACACTTAAGTAAAACAGAGCTAAGTAGAAACTAAGTAGAAGAAAACTAACACATTGGGGGAGAGCTAAGTAGAAACTAAATATATATGACATACTTGTATTTTGATATGGATATATAGTTAGATATATCTATCCATCCACTATTATTCCCTCTCTCTCTTTAGTTTTATTTCTAATGAATGCCTTGTTATGCAAAAAGCAAGAATGGATTTGCAAAGCGGATGTTTGACGTTGGGAGGTGCAAGATAAAATGCTAGTTAAGGAACCGCTAGTACACAAATTAATGGCCAAGGAAGGGAGCAACCCAGGAAGTCGATTCCAAAGCTAGTACTCAAATGTTTGCCCTAACTATTGGAGGAATGGATATGAACGCTTATTTCTGCTAGTTTATTACAGAAATGATGAGGCAACAACTAGCTGAAGTTGTTGAGTCAAAGCTAATAGTAACTAGAGGAGTAAACTGTTCTAAGATGATGTGGGATTATAAGATCAATGGAGGATAGGTGTTTATGGGCAATGAGTTTTCTTTAGAAGTGCCGAATTGGTTAAAGGAGTGTAAGCGCATCTTTGGCGATGAATCTTATGAAAAATTAAGTAGTGAATTCATATATTATATGCTTATATGCATGGAAGTTTTGTTAAAGTTGTAAGTATCATAAATGAATGTATATCCTCTACTACGTTCTCAATTTTAATTAATGATTGCTTAGTAGGATATTTCAGTAGCAACAGAGGTATACGACAAGGCGACCCCTTGTCCCCGTAACTCTTTGCAATTGCAATGGAATATTTTTCAGTTCTACTAGACATGGATTTTTATGAAGGCAAAATAACACTTATTCGCTCCAGCGAACCAATTCTCGCCCATTTACTATATATTGATGACATTGTAGTGTTTACAAAAGATAACATTTCAAATGTTGAAAGTGTTGCCAAAATTATAGAAACTATCAAAGAGTCTTTGGATTTTGAAATGAATGAGCACAAATCCATACTTTCTTTCAGTAAAGCAGCAAAAAAAGAACAAGTAAAAAATATTTTAAAAGTCCAAACACAAAATCTCTCGATTATATATCTGGGAATTCCTTTATCTTATAGCAAATTAAAAGGAGTTCCTGGATTGCTGATAGATAAAATAAACAAAAGGATCAATAATAGGAAAAAATAAAATGCTGAATGTAGCTGGCAGTATTGAATTAGTCAAATCAGTTATATACCCATTGATCGTATTCTGAATTCAATTTTGTCACTTACCAAAATTTGTCATAAACAAAATAAACTCAACCTATGCCAAATTTGTTTGGAAAAATAAACATTACAATATGAGTTGGAAGGATATGTGCAAACCAAAATCAAGGGGTGGGTTTGGAATATGAAGAACAGAAGAAATTGTATAGGTAGTATCCCTAAAGTTTACTTGGAGATATTTACAAAATGACTGTCTATGGGAGTGGTGGATGAAAAACCGATACGGTAAAAATAAAAATTTCTGGACAATTATGGAAGGCAATAATGCTTCATATGATGGAAAATGCATCTTAAAACAAAAAATAGAGCAAGCAACACTATGGAGAAGAAAACCGAAGATGGAAATAACATGGGCCTTTGGTTTGATCCTTGGTTCAACGGTAAATTTGTGAAAGATTTGGTGGGATGGCAAGTCTTTCGTTCCTTAAAGACCTCAATAGGAATGTCTCTGCAATTATTTCTAATAGTCAATGGAGTTTGGAAAACTCCATCTTACCTACCTATTGCTATCTAACAAAAATCAACATCCCAATTAACAAAAATTAGGATCAGGATATTTGATTTTGGAACCCTCGGAGCAATGGTCTGTTTTCTTTGTTGTCAACATGATACTTGGTCGGGGAAAATTCAGTGAATTAGAGTGATGCAACCATATCTGGAATAATGCTTGCTTACCCAAAATGTGTTTATATGCATTACTAGCAAAGTAAAATAAACTAAACACCGTAACAAAATTTGCAATTAGAACACTGAAGTTGATCATAAATGCAAACTATGTAAGCAACAAAATGAATCTCGCAATCAACAATTTTTTAAATGTTCCTATCTAATTCACTATGGAAAAACATTAGAAAAAAACTCCAAATCTCAATCAACAACATTGGCAACATAGACAAATTTTTTGATTGGGACCTAATGAACAATAGTGGTAGTAAATCTTTCAATAAATTAATAGATATAGCTATTACTATTTTAATTTGGCATGTATGGGCAGAACGAAATACCATAGCATTTCAAAATATCAAAACTCCTAATCACATCAAAATAGAGCTTATACTTTCATATTATTATTAATTGCTAAATATAACAACAATTAAAAAGGAATGAATTAGAGGAAGGGAGCTTATCCTCAAGGAATTCAACTTCGAATTCCTAGGTAGTGCTAGAAATGGATGTAGAAATCCCTAATTAGCAACATTGAATGGTCGTGCTTAGCAATTCTTTCAAATTTCCATTGTTAATAACTGCTAAGCATGAGACTTTGTATTGGATTTTCATTTTTTGAAAAGTTTTAAGCATTTTTTTAGGATGAAAAATGAAGACAGTGTTGGAACTGGGCCTGCCCGCAGCGGAAGAAATGGGTGAATTTCAAAAAATTTACCATTTTGGATCATTAATGGGCCTATGAAGTCTAAATGTATTTAGATCTTATTCAAATTTCTTTAAATAAAATCAGTATTTTATTTAATATCATATTTTGTTTTATTAATTTAATTTTAAAACAATCAAGAATGGGATATAAAAAAAGGTTTGAATATATCAAATATATTCATCCTTAATTGTATGGCAAAATAGTTAAACATAAGGCAAGTATGACCAATTGATAACAAGATGTATATGAATAAATAATAATAAGTTTAAAGGAAATTACATAGGGGACAAAAGGGAAAGAAATAAAAGATGACAGAGATGATTGATTCATCTTCCCCTTTTTGACAAACTTGATTTATGCAGCATTCAATTAGCAATCAGTGAATCATTGTGACATGATAATAGGAATAGCCAAAAATAATTCATATGCATATAATATTGCTTTGTTTAAATTTTTTTGATATTAATAAAGCATTTAAATTATACAATTTGAAATATAAACATTAAGTTTTATGTGTAATATACATATATATGTAATTATTTGTATATAAAGATTAATCCAAAACTTCTTAATTAATTCAAAATAAATCATATTACATTTAAATTTTCTGATGTATTTATGAACTTATGTAAACTTAAATTAGTTAACAAAATATATATGCATACAATTAAATCAAGAGATTCAACCTATATGAAAAATGATTTTTTTAAACAAAAGTGAAACATACTAAACTGAGCAACATATTAACAATCCTTTGAATACTTAAAGAAAGATATTAGTCATGTTAAATAGGGTAACAAATTTATAAATTAATTGTAATCAATTTATCATCAAAACATTCTTCAATCCTTCGTGGGTTTCAATTACAATAAGATGCAGATAATAAGAACAAATAAACTTTCAAATCTAATGAGATTCAACCTATATGAATAAATAAATTTTTTTCTTTTTAGTTCCTCTTTTAGATTTTCAAATCAAATTTGAAACATATCCCTTTTTTCATCATGCATGTGGGCCTCAATGAAAATTTCTAAAAAACACTTGGTAATTAATCTATTTTAATCCAATTTAAATATTTTGTTGATATCAAATATCAATACGGCGTTTATAACTTTTATAGATGCACTTTATTAATTAATAATTCAAACAAATCAAATGAAGTTTAATAATTAATATTTTAAAAATATTAATTAATTAAATTAATTTATAACAACTTATAAATTAATTAAATCGTATGGTTCATTCAGAGTATTCATCATTACGGTTGTGCGACTCAAAGGTGTAAATTCAGTCAGCGATTAATATCGAACTATTCGAATATTAATATTCACGCGTCACTTAGCAAGGGAGTGACATTTTGGCTGAATTTATCGCGTACACATCTTTTGGTAAAATCAAATTTTACTTATTATAAGCGGTACCTGATAGTGATAATTATTTACACCAATTCTCTTCGTTAAAACTATATCACTTTTGATTTATGGAATTTGGTAATGGTCAAAATTCCAATATGATCCACATTCAACTTTATAGTCCAAATACAAAGTCGTTAGTTCAATGATAACAATTATTATTAACCAAACTGCTCTGGTCAGAGACTTTGACTTTGAGTTGACATCAGTTAACCGTTATACTAACCTCGTATAACTAAGGAGATGAATCCTCTCTTGAATAGTGTTTCACTTCCAATGCTTTCAGTCAACCCAATTGTAGTCGTTCGATGGACACCATGCCATGATTTAATTATAATTAAAGCGGAGCTTCCAGATCAACAGTATCCTCAAGTCAAGAGAACTATGTAAATTAGTCACATCGATATTTTCTGGTTGACCTTAGTTATATTAACCAGCAGAAAACTATCAAGTGAGTCGTTCCATAGTTAACCAATAACTATCAGTGCGTAACCCCTAGGTGTCTCCAGCAGTCATGAGTAATACACTGCCTAACATTTAGAGAGCGATACATACTCTAGTCTCAACGAATACATCGATATCCAGTCTCGATGCATCTTGACTAGGAATATTAAAGATGGTATATTTGTTTCATTGTGATAAGTTACTCATGGTTACAACACTTCGTAACTACTATCACAAAAAATAACATTTATGGATTTTCTATTAAATATACATTTTATTAAATTAATTAATTAATATAACCACATTATATCAAGTATATAATAGAAAGAAACACCTTTATTGCGAACAAGATTGGTCAACGAGTTAGATAAATGTAACAAATTACATAATTGCTTATAGGGTATACCCCTAACTCTATCAATCTCCCACTTTCACTTGGGGTCAATTATGGAACCTTATTCCAACTTCTCCAATTGGTTTCTCAAAACTAATTGGTTCAGTCCCTTTGTGAACGGGTATGCTATTATTTTTAATTATTTACACTATCAATCAACTTTCTCCGACGGTGATAAACTACTTTATTATGTGGAACAATTCGGAGTATGTCCCTCGACCTCTAGTGAGCTCTAAGTTCTATTACAAACCATATTGCGACATTGTTATCATATAACAATGTTATGAGATTCTCAACATTTGGAACCAACTTAGTTATAAATTTGTGCACTTATAATTTTATATACATTATTTTTATTGCGGCAATATTCAAGGCGATGTACTTATCCTTTTCATTGAATCAGTCATGGTCTTTAATTTGGAACATTTGCAACTAAAGATTCTTAATTTGAATTTATTACTGATATACTGTACTCATATTAGTTATGAAGTTTGAGCCTGAACACTCCTTCATAAGGAGTTTTTTGTTTCTGTAAACAATTCTCTAGTATATCACGAATACACGAGAACACTTCAAACAACCATTAAGTGATATCAATTTGGATTTGATAATTGCTCCATGTATCAAATACATAAACAAATCACGATATCGTAGACAACATAACATGTATGATAATTCCTATTGTCAATGCATAAGGAACTCATCTCACATACCGTATAAAACAATTTAATAAGGTGTCTTTGCATATCGTTTTGGGACATTCCCTATATCTCTTATACTTTCTATAAAAGCATCATTTACGAATCCAAAGTTGAGTTGTAACGACCTGTATTTTTTATAATTAAAAATATTAAATTTAATAAGATTTTGAAATTAAAGATTGTGAGAAATTAAAATTTATGATTTATTAATGAGAAAAATAATTAGAATATAATTTAATATTATTGTTTGAATGTCATTGACAACTATTTAAATGTAATCTCAATCAATTGAAATAATTGTAAAATTAATTTGGTTATAATTGTAAATAAGGAAATAAATTAAATGTTGTATTTAATGGTGAAATTGTATGTAATTTAATTGAAAGTGGTTTTAATATAGAATATGAAATCTGCTATTTGTAAGTAAAGTTATAATCTTTGTTTGTAAACAATAAGTTAATAAACATGGAATACTAAGTTATAACAATTTGTTTTTCCTTATCTCATTAATTAGTCCGTTTGAATATTGAATTGGTAATTTATGGAACTAAATATTATGGTTAATGTAAGGAAAGACATCAATTATAGAAAATGAGGATAATAAGATAGGAACCTATGTTTAATACATTTCATAAGGTATTGGTTGATTTAATAATAAGAATGTAAATCAAAATAAAAGGATATGTTGGAATTTAAATTATAATAAACTAGGTTTTATTCCTATTATAATTTAAAGCTGAAATTAATATAATTGAATATTGCAATTAATATAAGGAAAGATGTTAACTGTAAAATAATGAATGTAATAAGATAGAAGCTTATGCCTAATGAATTCATAAGGTATTAGTTGATTAAATATAAGAATTTAAATCAAAATAAAAGAAATTGTTGGAGTTTAAATTATAATAAACTAGGATTTATTACTATTGTAATTTGACGTGAAATTAGTGTAATATTTAAATATTGGTTTAAGCATGGAGAACTGTATTGTAAAAGATTATTAATTTCTGTATAATCGGGAATGATGAAAATTGTAAACTTTTAATTTAGAATTTAAAGGTGATTAAATTGATTTTTAATAATAATTCATTTAATTAACGTGCAAAATTAGTGTTTTTGGCCACTGTCTCAGATTTTGACGAAACCAGTTTCATTGGATCCATAGTAGTGAATTATTATAGGATTTCAAGTTTCGTGGCGATCGGATTTATCATTTGATCGTGCAGGCTCGAAACGCGTAGAAATAAATTAAAAGAATTTAAATGAATATAATTTGATTTTGAAAGCTAACTTCTATATACAATGGAATTAGGGTTTGAAACTAGTTCCATTGAGTTTAAAAATATCGAAAACATATATTTTGATATATTTTTGTTTTGGGAAAGAAATGGGCTTTACGGGTCGTTGTTATCGTTTCGACCCAATTCGATCTGTTCCATCCGCTCTTATCCATCTCTGTCTATATATAGGCTGTTATAAACCCTAGCAGCTTCTTATTTTCATTTTCTATACGTACAATTTATATCTATCTGTTCAATTATCTGTTCCTTTTCAATGGCAGACATCTCAAACCTTAATTGCAATTTCAAATCAAATCAAAAATTCAAACTCTGCAAACCCTATCATATAATATATCGTTGCGAAGCTCTCGACGAACGTAATCTACATCTGCAGTTCGTTTTTGCATTTGAGTCTCGACTTGGCCAGAATTTGGTGAAGAAATCTCGGCTGTCCATATTAGGGTTTCACAATCAACGGTGGATCGTTGACTAATCGACGATCGGGAGGTGCTGCAGCGTAGAGGGCGATGAGTAGGGGCGATCCATACGGTTACTTTTGTCTGGAAGTGTTGTAGTTCACAAGGATCCGAGCATTTGAGGCGGCGGTGGCAAGCCTCTCAGGCGACGCCATAGGCGATCTCGCGACATGGATGAAGGCGGCCTTGGACGGCGAGGCTATGGGTGGTCTCCGATCTGGACATCGGCGTTCGTAGGTGCGGCATGTGGTTGTTGAACGTTGGTGGCTACATGGGTTAGGGCTTCGAGAGTTCGACACGATGATGGTCGGGTGAGGATAATTACTAATTTTTCCCTTATTTCTATTTTTAATTTAAATTTAAATTTTCAAACTTCTAACATTCATAACTTTTTGATACGAGCTCCGATTAATGCGCGGTTTCTTCCATTGGGTTCATATCGAAATTCCAGACAACATGAGACTGGTTTGGTTGAATTTGGAGACTGTTCAAATTTTAGGCTTTTATTGGATTTTTAATGGACGATAAATCAAAGGTGAGTGATTTAATCCACTCACGCAATACTAAACTTTCTTATAATAGTTGAATTAAATTTATTATGTGATAAGAATTTTATTGATTGCTGTTTGGTAATTTAAATTGTCATTTAAATTAATTTGAATTAAATTGCCATTTAAATTAATACTGAAATTAAATTGATAGTTAAACACCTGATATTGATAACCAGTTAATTGTTGTGATTTATTGACTGATTTGGATGTTGATTGTGATGGATGTCTATTTGTTGAAATTTGGATGATTGGATGTTTATTTATACTTATATATCTCTGTTATCACTTTGTATATTAAGTGACAGCATATAAACTGTTATTTGAATTATTTCGAATAAATTAAGAAATAGGTTGAAATGATATATACCTATGACACTTTGATTTGGATTGAAATGATATATATCCATCCCTGAAATAAAATTGAAATAACTGATCACTTGGCCATAGGGTAGAAAATTATATACCGACACCGGATTGGTTAAATTAAATGGTTTTAAAAATCTTGAAATTTCGATTTTTATTAAATGATATTATTTTAAAGGAATAAAATTTTGGATTTATATGAATTGAATTATTTTCTATTCAAGCTTTGAAATGCTGAAACTGAAATTGGTAAAAAAGAAATGGTTTTAAAGAATTGAATTGGAAATATGAAATTGTAATTGATATATGACTTTAATTTTGGAAATTGAATTACTTAAAGATTTGGATCTTAAAATTGAACAATGAGGGTTAAGTTGATTTAAGTGTTTTAAATCAGTAACGTGAAATTGGACATGGGTCCAGATTGTTGAAATGGAAAAGAAACAGTTTTATTTGATATTATTTTCAGAATAAATTATTTTTTATATAAACTGTTTAAAATCTATTATTTTTAATATTCAAATTATTTAGATTTCCAAAACTATTTCACTATATAAAACATTTTCAATACTCAAACCATTTTATAATAAACTGTTTTAAATTTCTAAACTATATAAACTATTTATAACTATTCAAACTATTTTCTAGAATTTCAAACTATGCAAAGTTGGAATTTTTATATTTAAGTCGTCGATTTAAATGCGAATATGGTTAAGTGATGTTATAACCTGCGTTGGAATTTGAAATGATATTTTCTAGTGAAATGACATATTTTGAGTAAATACGAAGGTTTTGAAATGAAGGATATTTTGAACTGAATAAGATATTTTGATATCAAACATGAATCCTTTTCGAAATGTAAAAGAACCAACCAGTGTGAAAAATGATGTTGGTTTTTAAAGAGACCGGGGCCTCTTATTGCCATACTCTCTGTCAATATTGGAACCACTTTAACAACCGTGTACGCGGTGACTGTTATCTAGAATGTAGAGGTTGAATTGGTGGCGTTTGTTGGATTTGAAGAAAGAGAACGATGATGGATAGCCTTGACTTTCGAGTCATAATTAAATGACTAAAACAGGAACCATAACCAGGCTAAGTGAGGTCGCTCCTCCGATCGGACATACTTCTTCGATACCATATCTCTGACTTTGTGATTGATTGGTGGTCACCCTTGATTATGAGAGTGTTGTTCGAGGTGGGCGGTAGCTACGGCTATGCGTTACCACTAGCTAGCCTGGTTCCACAATCCGGTAGAATCCTATCATGGGTATATCCTCGTGTGCCTTGTCACATTATCCTGATCACGCCCACTGCGACTTTGGTTTGTGTTGTACTATGGAGTGCTCCCTAATAGCCCACCATTTTACAGTGGAGTTTACAATACTGTATAGACTACGATGCTTATATAAAAATGTGTTAAGGGGGATAATGGTAATGCCTTAACACTATTTTAATACTTTATTTTACTGATAGACACTACATTTATAGCGTATTTTACTACCTAAAGATAGTTTAACGGATCCTTAGGAGATAGAAAATCCCATAACTCTCTTAAGTTATTGCACGCACGCTATACACTGGATAGGAGATGTGAAATCTCGTAAACATCTCTGAAGCTATTACACTCATATTTACTTGTTATTGATTTATCTTACATAAGAACTTTTAGTTCTGACTCGAGTGTTTTGTCTTTTCATTACGCTCGGGTCAGCCTGAGCATTTCAGTTTTTAAAGACATTATTTTTGGAGAACGAAGACGAAGTTTGGTATATTATATTATTAGTATTATTCTGCTGCATCATTATTTGGTGTGTTTGTGATTGTGATTATTATATTTTGTCATTCCGCTGTGAGATTCTGGGTTTTGTTTTCTTTTCTTCTCTCTTATTTTTCTTATTAAACCCCATTGATAATCTACCCTTTTGAATGGTTTGAGTTAGACATGTGTGGTTTATTGTCGATTTAAACCGTCCAAAAAGTTGGGTCGTCACATGAGTACTAAAACAACCATGGTTGATTTTAACACAAGTACATTACTAAAATCAATAATGTGTTGTTTTATAGTTTAGAAATATCAATGCATATTTTAACGTTCTTTCTTATAAACACACGCCTCCTCTGCACTTTGATTGAAAATCAAACTATATGATTTCTATCAAAATACTTATTCAACCTTGATGCTTACAAAAAGATACTTTCGTATCACTTCTTGATCATATCCAAAGACTCACAAACACAATATTGCTCCAACTGACTTCGAGACACTTTGGTTATTATGTGTAAACAATTTACTCTAAATCATTATTTAGAATTTTCTATTTATCATATACGTACCAAAATATAAAGTCACGCAATGCGATAATTTTGTAACTAAAATCCGAAGCTACTTGAGCACATCGAATGGTGAATCTATTACGTTAATTTCCATAATTGAAAATTCATGGTAGTATTCATGTCAATCTGGCTCACTATATTCCAACTACATTTATCTTTCCCTTAAAGACACATTTGCAGCTAAAAGGATCGTATCCTTTTAGACACAATTATCAAAATCTTATTTTGATAACGTACTTGGAATCAATTTTGGATTTGTGCATCGTACAACATCATAGAGTCAATACACTTAGAGGTTTAATTGACCGACGAGGATTATCTATTCTCGACATTGATAAGAAACTCATAGTTTCTCTTTATTGTGCGAGATACTTGTTAGAAGTCCTAATGCGATGTGTTTATTTAGGTTAGGTTAATTTCATTTCATCCCACATAATCAGTTTTATCTTTGGATCATATACAATTCCATTTTACTACCAATAATTTCTCAAATAAATTGCTACACAATGAAGTTGGTATTTCTTGAAACAATAATTGTTTCTCAGTGCAACAGAATAGGTATTCATAAACACTTTATGAATTGCCTTTTATATAAAACTGATTTAGTTTTTAGTTTACAAAACTTATGTTCAAAGCATAAACATGTCATCTAATGATAGACTTTTCCAAACTCATTTTAGGAAGATTCATACAAGATCCCTCACAAATAATTATTATGTGCAGAATTTCAACTTGCACATCATGCCAACTCCTTGACCTAGGATATGTTGGGGCTTTTTATAAACCCTTATCTTGTATGTTTTGTAAACTATTATTTAGATGAAATAATATTAACATCATGTACTACTCTTAAGTACATAACCTTATAGAAAGAAATTTACTCAACTTCACTCACAATTAGTTGTACTTTGTCCAGGAAAGTTCGATTACTCCTTATCGATGCATCTTTATGTATCACATTAGGAGTGACTTTTGAGATTGAATCTTTGTTCATTTTTAGGTATGTTTGGAACTTTTTCCAATATAATCACTCATTCGATCAAATCGAATAATTTCTATCGCATGTTATTTTATTTACTTCTGTTTTATACTCTATGAGTTTACCATAGACATACTACATATGTATCAAATACACATGTCCATGTTAGTGACAACTTATCGGTAAATGTGAAAAAGTACGTGGAACCATTTTGGTATTAATAGACTTACGATTGCATACATCTATATGTATCAATCCGAAGAGTTAATCAACTCTTATGATGCTTCCACTGAATGTGTGCATAGCCCTTCAATTGTTTGAGATATAATTAAGCAATGTCATATGATTCATAATCATATAATAAAATTATTTCTCAAAACTACAGCTTAGTTTATAATTTCAGAATGACTGTAAATAATATTAGATACTTCGGTATTTTCCAATGCATTACTTTTGTTATGAAAACAAATACCACATTATAGTTTTATTTCATAACGAATATTCAAAATATTCATAGAAATATAGCTATGTCTATTTGTTCAGTCAATAACCAAAAATAGTCATTATTTCATAAATAATGTTCGGTACGTTTTACAAAAACAATTTTCGTAATTTGATGCAATCAATAAGTGTTATATGACATGCTCCCACTAATTTTGCCATTACTATAATAGCTTACTAAATTCGGAGGTTTCATCTACAAATTATTTATTTCATATACTGTAACTAGTTTATAGTGGAGAGTTTTTGATCAAATATCTCGAACTCAAAGAAATAAATATCATAGAAAACAATTTTCTATATGAAAATACATTTTGGAATTGAAGCCACATTTCTCATTCCAATGTTAAGTATCAATTATTATTATTACAACTCTCGTTTCTGATGTTTCTATATGAAGCAGAATTGACCATTCACTCTCTTCATCCTAACTATACCTTAAATCACATTTACTCTTATATATTTGTTTTCCTTTCTAACTAGTCAAACCATTCAAAAGAAAACCCTTACTACAATATTATAATGAACCTTTTACAAAAGCACATTCGATTATCCTTAACATTTAAAGACATCAAATGTATTGCGCTTTACGTAAATCAATCAAACTGACATTTCAACAATCAAGCTCTTAGATTTATACTGTAGTTTTGGCTTTATGTTACAACTAACACAATATGATCTTTTAGGTGGTCAATCAAATTGAATACTCGATCTCATAGTATTTCTTATTGGCTTATTTTGAATGGACTATATTCATTGAAGTATCGTACATTATGAACTGTGATCGTTCACCATATAACATTTATATGTAATAGTATATGGATCAAATATCCATAGTCTTGTATTGCTTTTATAGTTCGAAACTCATAGAATGCAACACACGGTCTCAAGAAAATAAACACGTAAGTGACCATATTACAAACGTATTAAGTAGTTGTAAAAATCAGGCACTTGCATGGGTATAGAAAATATTAACATGCAATAGGCATTTAATAGTGAGTATTATATTATATTTCCATTTGTCAATTTTCAATTCAGTTCATTTGTATATATCAATTGATAAATGTTTTATCAATCATACTAAATGCAAAAATTTATCATTGTAAATAATTACAACATTATTTAGCATATGTTCTTACAATATTAGAAAGATTAAATGTTATCATTTCATTTTTCTAATAAAGCTCCCACTAGTCTTTTATGTTTCTCCAAACCCTAAGATGAAACATAAAAGTCTTTTGACTTCACTAGTTGGTGTTAGGACTCGTCTGTCTTGATATTATGACCTTGAGTTTGCTCAACAAATCATAGCTCCACAAACGATGGATAACGCCTATCACATACAACTCCTAACCCATGTTTCCTTATCCTAATCTCATTTCGATCTTGAGTTTGCTCAACAAATCGCAAGAGATTATTCACTCGTACCTACCATATTGTGACGGCCTAAGTATAGTATATGTACCTTAAGTTTGCTCAACAAATACATATAGTTACCTTACCTCATTTATTCAATATATTAATAATACTACACATAACATCCCTAGCTTAAGATTGCTCAACAACTAAGAAGTATGCAAGTAATTTATTAATATGTATATGGTAGAGGACAACATTATATTGAAGATTCATATTCTTCAATATATTATATTGAGTGATATCGACTTATGAGCTAATGTATTTCTTGTGAAATACCCTCGTGATTCAAGTGTCAGACACATCAGAAATCACGATATACGCACATTTACGTATGTATTTATTCCTTAAGTCTATTTGGGTTTCTTTAATGTACCATCTTTAGTTTGTACATTCATATCATATAAGTTTTATTGGTATATAACTTTTATATTTCATATTACTTATATGATAATCTTATGCATAATATTTTATTTAATTAAATCTTATTTAATTAATTTAAATTAATTAAATCTTTAATTAATTTTATATTAATATTCCAATACAATTTTTATATTGGACATATCTACTATAACCATTATAGCGCATACTATAACTTTTATAATATAACACATATATCTTATATATGCGTATTTTTATTCAATTAATTAACCTTTAATTTATTTAATTAAACAATTTTAATTAAATTATATTAATTTCAAAATTTATCTTATACACACACACACACACACACACACACACACACACATATATATATATATATACACACACACTTACGTTATCTTAAACACTTTAAAATAACGTAACATATATCAACATATAAAATACATGCATATAAATATTAATTAATAAACTCAATTAATTAATTTGTTTTATTAATCTTATTAATAAGTTTTAAATTTCGAAATTAATATTTAAATAATTTCAAACATTTTGAAATTTTCATTACGTTTTCAAACATTTTGAAAATTTATGTTATATTATAACCAGTTATAATAAACATGTTTTTATTTTAGATTTTACTTTTAAATTTAAAATCTTGTCTTAATTTTCAAAAATATTTTTAAAATTAGCCAAAAGCCAAATTCAAATTTGGCTTTTTCTATTAGGGGTAACCTTTGGGCTCACTTCACCTTTCAGGCCAGGCGGGTAACCAGGTAGGACAGAGTACTTGATTACCCAATTCCAATCCTAGACATCACCTTTCTAGATACATACTAAGTGCACAAGCTTAATTAGTTAGCCCTAACATGACTAATTTAGACCGTGTAGGCTATTAGTATTTGGTACTATTGTTGGAACTGGGCCAACACACAACGGAAGGAATGGATCATTAATGGGCCTATGAAGTCTAAATATATTTAGATCTTACCTAAATTTCTTTTAAATAAAATCAGTATTTTATTTAATACCATATTTTGTTTTATTAATTTAATTCTAAAACAATCAAGAATGGGATATGAAAATAAGGTTTGGATATATCAAATATATTCATCCTTAATTGTGTGATAGAATAGTTAAGCATAAGGCAAGTATGATCAATTGATAACATGATGTATTTGAATAAATAATAATAAGTTTAAAGGCAATCACATAAGGGACAAAAGGGAAAAAAAGATGACAAAGATGATTGATTCATCTTCCCCTTCTTGACAAACTTAATTTATGCAGCATTCAAACTAGCAATCAATGAATCATTATGACATAAGAATAGGAATAATCAATAATAATTCATATGCGTATAATACTGCCTTATTTAAAAAAAATTGATATAAATAAAGCATTTAAATTATACAATTTGAAATATAAACATATGTTTTATATGTAATATACATATAGATGCAATTATTTGTATATAAAGATTAACCCAAAACTTCTTAATTAATTCAAAATAAACCATATTACATTTAAATTTTATGATGTATTTATGAACTTATGTAAACATAAATTAGTTAACAATATATATATATATATATATATATGTATGTATGTATGTATGTATGTATACAATTAAATCAAGAGATTCAACCTATATGAAAAATGATTTTTTTTTTAAAAGTGAAACATACTAAACTGAGCAATATATTAACAATCCTTTGAATACTTAAAGAAAGATATTAGTCATCCCAAATAGGGTAACAAATTTATAACTTTATTGTAATCAAGTTATTATCAAAACATCCTTCAATCTTGTGTGGGTTTCATCTACAATAAGATGTAGATAATAAGAATAAATAAACTTTCTAATCTAAGGAGATTCAGCCGATATGAATAAATAATTTTTTTAATTCCTCCTTTAGATTTTCAAATCACATTTGAAACCTATCCCCTTTTTCATCATGCATGTGGGCCTCAATGAAAAATTCCAAAAAACACTTGGCAATTAATCTATTTAAATCCAATTTAAATATTTTATTGGTATCGAATATCAATACGCGTGTTTATAATTTTATAGATGCACTTTATTAAGTACTAATTCAAACAAATCAAATGAAGTTTAATAATTAATATTTCATAAATATTATTTAATTAATTTAAAACAATTTATAAATTAATTAAATCGTATGGTTAATTCAGAGTATTCATCATTACGGTTGTGCGACTCGAAGGTGTAAATTCAGTCAACGATTAATATCGAACTATTCAAATGTTAATGTTCACACGTCACTTAGCTGGTGGTGTGACATTTTGGCTGAATTTATCGCTTACACATCTTTTGGTAAAATCCAATTTTACTTATTATAAGCGGTATCTGATTGTGATAATTATTTACACCAATTCTCTTTGTCAAAACTATATCACTTTAGATTTATGGAATTTGGTAATGGTCAAAATTCCAATATCATCCACATTCAACTTTATAGTCCAAATACAAAGTCGTTGATTCAATGATAACAATTATTATTAACCAAACTGCTCTGGTCAGAGACTTTGACTTTGAGTTGATATCATTTGACCGTGAAACTAACCTCATTTAACTAAGGAGACGAATCCTCTCTTGAATAATGTTTCACTTATAATGCTTTCATTCGACCTAACTATAGTCGTTCGATGGACACTATGCCATGATTTAACTATAATCAAAGTGGAGCTTCCACATTAAAGATCAACGGTATCCTCAAGTCATGAGAACTGTGTAAATTAGTCACATTGATATTTTCTGTTTGACCATAGTTATATTAACCAACAGAAAACTATCGAGAGCGTCGTTCCATAGTTAACCAATAACTATCAGTATGTAACCCCTAGGTGCACCCAGCAGTCATGAGTAATACACTGCCCAACATTTAGAGACCGTTACATACTCTAGTCTCAACGGATACATCGATATCCAGTCTCGATGCATCTTGACTATGTTGGAAACTGGAGTGTCTACAACACAATGTTGGATCTTAAGGCTATTCAGACACTAGAAGTGGTGAAAATGTGTATTAAATACTTACTTATGAATATAAAATTGTATTTGCTCAAATTGCAAACAGGAAGAAGTAATCAGAGAATAAGTAAGTAATAAAGTAAAATGCAGTAATGTAAATAACGCCCAGATTTTTATACTGGTTCGGATTAACCAATCCTATATCCAGTCCTACACTCTATCGTGCAGAATTTCACTAGCTATAATCTCTTGCTTTCCACGGGTGGCAAGAACACCTTTACAATCTTGGTTTCACGGGCTACAAGACACACCCTCTTGATTTTACAGACTACAAGAACACCTTCTCCTTATCAACAACAACAAACTATGGCAAGTAGTCGTATCTTCAATACAGATTCTTGCAGATTCGGTACAATGATCCTATAGACCTCCACTGGCAATATATCTTTGAATTCTTTGAGGAATATGATGAAATCAGAGAGAGAATGATGTGAATTCAAGTACAACTCTATGATATTGTGTGGTTTGCAAATTGGTGAAGAATTGGAGTGACATAGTATCGATTTGCAAGGAGATTGGAAGAGCATGCAATGGATTTCTTTTGCAAATATTTGGAGGAGTAAGAGAAAATGAGAATTCTTGATGTTAAAATTCATTTTCAAAGGTCTTTATATAGTGGTTGAAGAGACGTGCCTTTTGGTGAAGAGGTGGAGGGAAATGTCTCTTCATTTAAAATTTGAAATTCTGACAAAATGACTAGCACGTCGACATTATAGGTACCCCCATGTCGACATGGGTGTGTTGCAAAACAAACAACAACACTAATAAGTGTTGCAAATTTTCAGCATTTCAAATTATCATATATTTGTGGATTTTTGTGATTCGGTTGAGGTCAATGATTGATGATCTTCAAGTATAATTGTCATGAGATCTTTAACAAGATATTCTAAGGTTCAACCAACTCCTCATCACTTCAAACACCTTTATCCTTCAGCATTCTTCTCTAATTGGGTTTTGTTCTTCAATTGCTCTGATTAACCTTCTTCTACAATTTATTTACTTCCACTTTATTCTTGTTTATCTCTATGAATATCTCCATAATATATCTGATATGACTACATAACTCGGAGATACATTAGTAGTAATATTTATGTGGTTGTTGTCATCAAAATCAATACCTAGGGTATCAACAGACTGAGAACGTTTAAAATGGTATATTTGTTTCATTGTGATAAATTACTCACGGTTACACACTTCGTACCTACTATCACAAAATATACTATTTATGGATTTTCTATTAGATATACTTATAATTAAATTTATTAATTAATATAACCACATTATATCGAGTATATAATAGAAAGAAACATCTTTATTGCGAACAAGATTGGTCAATGATTAGATATATGTAATAAATTACATATTTTCCCTATGGCATACCCCTAACTCTATCAGTCTGCAATGTTGGGGTTTAAAGAGGAGATAACTGAAGTAATTAATGAACCTGCTAGTTTCCTTAAAGGAAGGTTGAGTATTGTTTCAAGATATGGGAAGCTAGAGATTCTTTGGTTTTCATTTTTTGTTGTTTATTAATTGTCTCCTTTATTTTATTAAGTATTGTACTTGTGATGTATTAAGGGAAGGTATGGTGGTTTTTGAGTAAGCATATAATATACCACTTTTACCACTATTTGTTCCCCTAACACTGAAGCCTTGTAATCTTTTCTTCATAAATAAAATACCCATTTCAAAAAAATAAACAAGGGTTTTATATTGAGAAGGCATCTTTATAAGTAAAGTGTCAGTTTTAGGAAGGCGCGGGAAGACTGTTTGAAATGAGAGAAAGACTGCTTGTTATAAATGATAACTCTTTGTCTAAGTAGTTGATCATGTATCGAACGACTAGTAACATATAATATTGGTAGCATTAAGATTTTGACTCGCATAGTTAATATATGTTCTAAAGTAGCAAATATCATACATAAAAAGGGTCTCATTACAGAATTGAAATAGGGAATTAAATACATTATAAGATCCATTCTATCTCTTTTAGAGTTTTCGGATGGCAGATTTCTATGCGACAATGAAGCTTGATGATGTGAAACAGTTTGTAAAATAAGGTTAAATAAATAATTTTTTTTAAAACAATATATAAATAAATGGAGAAAAACCGCCTTTCTCCGAGGGCTCACAAAATAACAAAAAACAAAGAAGGACGAAAGCCTCCCAAAAAACAACAAAAAAACCGCTGAACAACATCGGAAAAGAAAGAAAAAACAAGAGAAAAACCACAACATCCAGCAACAAAACCATCAGAAGATAGTGGAGAAGAACGGACAGCCGATCCACCTACATTCTCAAACCCGCATTGACAAAGAGGAAAAGGCCAGACCACCAAGCCATACCAATAAGACACAGATCCAGCAATACCAGGGATATCTCTCTCCAAGAAATGGAGCAAGAAGCGACGAAGAAAAGATGCCCAGATAGGTCTTACAGGAGAAACCGGACGGAGAAGGTGACAAGAAGATCATCAAGGACGGCATCAACGAAAAACCAGCAGCATAAAAACAGAGCAAGACCAACCGAAGCAGCCAAACTACCACAGTAGATCCACCAAAAAGCCAACGGAGAAAAGAAAGCCGACCTCTCAAACTATCCAAGCAGAACACAAACCGGGCCAGTGATGCAGTCAAAGAAAACTGAATCTGAAAAACTGACAACCACATTAAACACCAAAAATAGGGGGGAGGGGAAGAAAGCGTTGGGTGAAGGCCAACGCTCGGACACGAAGATCAACCTATTCCCAGTCTAGTGCGAGACAAATCGTAGGAAATAGAGAGAAGACCGACCAGACGCTCCGCACGGGAGCTCAAACGGCCCCTGAAAGGTCTACCACGGAAAGCAAGGAATACGTCGTTCCTCACACACCGAATAATAGATGGGGGGTCCATACGAGAATTTTCGAAGGTTGCCTTGTTCAGCGCGCACCAGAGGTGCCAGCAGATGAGGCAGGGAATCAAGCGGAAAACGATAGCACTAAGAGACTTACTAGCAATCCCATTCCACCAAGAGTTAAGGAGATCAGAAGGCGAGCTGGCCGACCGACGAATGCCTAGAAGGTTCCCGAAGTAATTCCAGCAAGATCTGGCCGAAAAGCCATCGAAGAACAAATGCTTCAGGGATTCAGAATCCCCATTGCCGCAGCATCTACAACGAGAAACGAACGGGATGCCGATAGCTTGGAGGTTCTCGTCAAGTGGCAATCCATCATGGAGAATCCGCCACATCAAAATAGAGACCTTGGGGGGAAGACGAGAGTCCCAGATGTAAGAAAAAACAGGACGAATGGGGCCTTGGATTCTAATCAAAGACCAAGCTTTCAGAATGGAAAAGGAGGAGCCGTCCCATCCTGAAGATCCACCATGAAAGTCGGAAAACGGCTTCACCGACTGCATGTGCTTCCAGGTCTCACTAGCAAAAGACGGAGAGCCTGAGAAGTTTGAGCCCGCTAGACTACGGTATTTCGCATGGAGGAAATTAGCCCATAGGGAGTCGTTAGCGCTAAATCTGTGCCATAATTTATAGGCAAAAGCTGCACAAATGTCCTTAGGTTTGCGCAGACCCAGACCGCCTTCTTGTTTGGGTCGACAGACCATGTCCCACGACACCCATTGGTGCCGACGGACACTATCCTTGTTGCCCCAAAAGAAAGATGAGGCCAAAGACCGATAAGATCGAAAGAAAGAAGAAGTTGGGGTCATCGCCACGAAAACATGGGTTCCCATCGAGTCTAAAACGGACTTGATAAGAACAAGTCTACCAGCTTGAGAAATAAGAGACGCATTCCAGCGTAAAATCTTACCCCGCACTTTATCAGTCAAAGGGTCGAATAAGGCATTGAGATTTCTACCTCGATACAGAACAACACCCAAGTACGGAAGAGGTAGGGTGGTTTCCTTAAAACCCGAGACAGACTCGATCCAGGCAGCTCGAGTGGGAGGCAGATCTTTCGCATGGACGAAGCAGCTTTTGGCTGGGTTTACTAGCTGGCCCGAAGACCGCTCATATTGATGGAGAAATCTAAGAAGCCGTCGGACTGAGGAGACGCTGCCATTAGAGAAAATGACAACGTCATCTGCGAAGGACAAGGAAGAGATAAGGGGACAACCCCTTGGGATTCCAAAGCGCTGAATCTGGCCGTAGATAGTTAAGGATTGGAGACCGCGAACGAAGGCCTCTGTCGCGATCACAAAAAGAGTTAGCGACAGTGGGTCTCCCTGACGCAAGCCCCTACCTGCCCTAAAATAACCATTAGTCGATCCATTAATGAGCAACGAAAACCAGCAGTTGGAGATGAGTCTCCAAACCAAGTCAATAAGGGGTTCCGGAAAGTCGAAAGCCCGTAAGATCTTTATGATGAAAAACCAGGACATGCGGTCGTAGGCCTTAGCCATGTCCAGTTTGAAGACAACATTAGAACCCCTGATCTTACGGTCGATCTGGGATATAAGTTCCTGAGCGAGCAGAACGTTATCAGTAATCAAACGCCCCTTAACAAAACCCGCTTGAGAAGGAGAGATAATGCGTTCAAGGAAGGGAGCCAAACGGGTGGACAGAATCTTAGAAATCACTTTATTCGAAAAGTTGCAAAGACTGATTGGCCGGAAGTCCACACACGACCTAGGGTTATCGCATTTTGGAATAAGGACAAGGTTGGTGGATGTCCAGCTAGAAGGCAGGGATCCCCCAGAAAAAAAGGATTGAACAGCAAGACAAAAATCCTCCTGTATAATAGACCAGACACTCCTGAAAAAGACACCGTTGAAACCATCCGGACCACTGGCACTGTCCTTGCTAAGAGCAAATACAGAAGCACGTATCTCCTCAGTGGTAGGGAGATCCGCGATAACGTCTCTTTCCGGAGAAAGAACAATTCTAGGAATGAAGGCCAACAGAGCCGGATCAGATTCCAAGACCGAAGGAGAGCCCAGAAAAGATTGGAAATGGGATAGGATGGTCTCTTTAACATCTTCAGGCGAAGAGGCCGTAGATAGATCCTAACGCAAAATCTCACGGATCGTGAGGATGTTATTCTTCTTACGGATAGAGGCATGGAAGAATTTGGAGTTTCTGTCACCGACAACTACCCACTTGATCCTAGCCTTTTGACGAAGGTAGTCATTCTCGATACGAAGTTCCAAAGAGAAAATGGTTTGAGCAAGAGCCCAAGCCTCCTGGTTAGCCTCATTAGGATCCTCATCTAACAAGGATTCGGCAGCAATAAGGGATTCTTCGGCCAGGCGAACGCGATCGAAAATATTCTTAAAGACCTGTAAGTTCCAAGTCTTAAGGCAAACTTTAAGACGCTTAAGCTTACGGCCGAACATCTCAAAGGGAGAAGCAACAATAGGAACGCTCCAAGAGTTAGCAACAACTTGAAGAAAAGAATGGTGAGATATCCACATGCTCTGGAACCGAAAGGAAGATGGTCCCGTTAGAGAGCGGGGAGAACAGCGAACAACCATGGGAGCATGATCAGAGAAAGACCGATGGAGATGCGCGATTGAAAAGGAAAAAGGGAGACGAAACCAGTCCTCCGACCCGAAAACACGATCTAGTCGGGAAAGGATACGGTTCGGTCCCTTTTGGTAGTTGGACCAGGTGAATGCCGACCCAACAAAGGGAAGCTCAGACAGACCAGAGCTGACAATGAACGAGTTGAAATCCGCCATCGCTACACGGTTGATGGCGGCTCCTCCCCGTTTTTCCGCTTGGCAGACGACAATATTAAAGTCGCCGCCTATAATAGAAGAAGAGAAACCCAACGAATCGAGCCCTAAAATGTCAGACCAGAGAGCTAATCTTTCCAGATGGTCACATTTGGCGTAAACCGCCGAGAAAAGAAATGGAGAGTCAAACGAAGGAGACAAGCAGATCAGAGAGAAAAGCTGACAGGAGTCAAAAGCGGCCCGGACCGACAAGGATTTGGACCATAGGATCCAAATCTTCCCCGAGACGTTGGCAGAGCCACCGCCAAATCCTAAGGATAAGACGATGCTGGAAATGCCTTTCGGACCCAGAAAGGGTTCCAGGAGAGCGACCAATCCAACAGAGTGCTTCTTGATAATGCGTTTATGCCTAGCCAAGGACGCATCATTGCCAATACCACGAACATTCCAAAAAAGCAAATTCGCCATTTAAAAGCGATAGGAGAACACCAACCAAGGAGGCTCAGACGAGGTAAAGCGAGTAAGGAGTAGATCGAACGATCTGCTCGGACGCCGCTATAGAGCGTGTGCGAATGGTGCGGAGGGTAGCCTGGGGTCTGCGCGATCTGCGCCGAGACGCCGTGGGGATAGAGTCGGAAATCTGGGGAGAAGACGAAGAAGACATCGCGATACCCGACTCCAACACAGAAGTACCCGAGGCACCAAACAGAGAAGTCGAATGCGAAGAGTTCCTAGCAAGGCAGTCTAGTCGCTCATTAAGGAGCGCAATCTCTGCCTTACTCATGAGCGGAATGGAAATGGACAGTGAGCAAGAAGAAGATGGAAGGGAGCAAGCAGAGGAACAAATGGATGAAGAGGGGCTCCCTTGGTCCGAGTGAACCGACTGCTCAAGGGGAAAACGACAAAAAGAGGGAAGACGAAACAAAAGCATACCAATCTCCCGAAGGAGCCAATCAGGTAAAAATGGACCAGAGAAGTGGAAATAATCAAAGACGCCGTAGTCAGTCGACCCGGTTAAAGAAGGCTCAACCGAAGATGAGTAGCAACATAACGGCGAAACCACAGAAATAGAGAAGGAAGGGAGAACAGAAACAGATCGGGAAAATGTAGGGGCGCCAACAGTCTGCAGCCCATATTGCTGTGGGAGTCTTACCACTGTCGGACTGTCACTAATAAAACAGCCCCGCGAAGCAGGTAAGAGTCGCATAACGGACCGGACGGAGGGGAAGGAATAGCAGGAAAAGCAAGGCTGGCTATATCTCAGTCTGTCCGTATAGTGGTCAGGAATGGCCACTATACAACCAGGGCGTGATACAAGTCCAAACCAATAGCTCCAGTCCCTCAGAATCCTCCGAATACTCAAAACGAATCCAGCCAAAGGAAGACGTAAGCATAAATACAAAGTCGCTGACGACGTAGGTTCGGCGTCGTCACGACTCCATCCGGAAAACCAGCAATGGACAACCAGCATGTCAACCCAGGCAAATATCCTGAGATAGACACCGCCAAAGCGACAGACAAAAGCCCGCAAAAGCAATTGGGGCTGGATAGGCTGAAACAGGGAGGAAGGAGGCAATGACCCTAAAGACGAAAAACAGCCAGCAAACACTAAGGGACCTGACACACTCCCAGCCTCGGAAGAGATGGCAGTGTCAGGGAGCTCACACGAAAGTGTGACAAGGCTCACATAGAAATGACAGACCAACAGGTCCGACAATCAAACAACAGCAAACAGCCCACAAAAATCAACGGCAACATAACAGTAATAAGAGAAGCTCACCTGCCTGCAACGAGCTATACAAACCTGTGAAGGCGGATAGATCGCCGGCAACCGCGTTGATCTCGCCAGCAAGGGAGAAGCCCAACCATCCTTTGCCAAAAGAATTGGCGAGAACAGAGACTTTGAAGGATCGGGCATGGGCAGATCAGATACAAGGTCAACCACAACATCCACTGGCATGTCTTCACTCGGAGGTAAGGCGATCAAACCCTTAACCCCAGACGAAGAGGCACAACCAGAAGCAACAACAGACCCAAAAGCGCAAGAGGTCTCAAGAGGCCTACAAACAGCAGCAGCGCCAACAGACGCGACTCGAGGCTCAAAACGAGTGGTGAAATCTCGTTTGTAGCTCGAGAAGGGGTCACAATCAACCAATAAACCAGTAAGGTCCAACATGGAACCAGCTACAATCGAACCAAAACAGAGATCTGGCAGGTCTGCAACGACAACCTTCAGATCATCGGCAAAAGATAAGCTCGGAACAAATCGGGTGGTGAGGTCCCGACTGCCGAGAGAAACACCCATCCAAGAGTCAGAACCCCAAGACGCAAAAGAAGCAGCATAGTCAAACGACGACCCATCACGGCTAGAAGCGCGGGATGTAATCGAGGCGAGAGAGCTGTAAATAGGCTCCAATACCAAGAAACAACCCTCAACGTCCACAAATCGGTTTCGAGACAGAGCCGAGAAGGCCACATCTGAGAACACGAATGCTTTGTTCTCGAAAAAAAGTTCTCGAATGCTTTTAGGAGCATGTAAAAAGTGAGTTACTTGCATAGCTTTCGGTGAAATTTGAGCAGTTAAGTAGGAGCGCTTATATGCATAAAATGCTTTCTTGGTGTTTGAACAAAATTTAACTTAAATTATGCGAGAAATGTCTATATGTAAAGTGGTTAGTGTAGGTTAATTATGAGTGTTAATTTGCAAGAAGAGTTTAATTGTTAAGTGGATGGTGTAGATTGAGTATACGTGTAAAGCGGTTGGTGTGAATTGTCCTGGGTGTTATATTTTAGATATGAACCATGTAACTCTACCTAGAATAGGTGGCCGATGAGGAATAGGTGTACTCCTTTGGTGGTAATGCTTGAGTGAGCATAGACGGTATTTGATAAAAATGATCGATCTCTATGATTGGGAGTAGACATCTTACAAAACTGTAAATGAGGTGTAACCTACAAAATTTAGGTAAGGAAAACCTATAGAAGTTCATATGAGCATGCTAAGTTCAACAAGGCGATTTAATACCAAAAAGATGATGTAAGCATAAAGGATGGCATGGGTATAAAATGGTTGGTGATTTGTAGGTATTAAATTAGCCGGTGGACCTTAGGAGTAAAATGGTCAATATATCTAGGTGTTTTATGTTTAGAAGTATTATTTAACTCGGACCCTCAATGTATGAGTTCTAAGTAGCCTATATAAAATAAGAAAGAATGTAAAATGTGTGCGAGAATGCTTGCTGTGAGTAGTTGTGTGTAAGAACTGTAAATTAATCAATGTTTAGTAACACTTAGTCTTTGGACTCAGGTGGGAGAATTAGGCAAGGAGAAAACCCTTGTAAATAAGTGATTAGGTGAGTGCTCAAGTAAATAGGTTAGTTGTATGTATGAAAGACGACCAGTGAGAATAGAAAGATGGTCAGCAAATGGTGAATATGCTTATTTGTGTTGTTTTATGCTTAAAATTAGGTTTATCATATTATGATATTATTTTGCTAAGTTCATGAGCGTAAATGAAACATGTGTAGGTATATTATATTTATAAAGTATATTCTATTATATTTATGTGATGTTTAAGAGTTCACCATACTAGACTTTATGCATGACCTGGGTGTTTTGTACATGTCACATCTCGGGATGCTTTTGTATTAAGTAGTAATAAGAGAAGGTGTGGATTGGGACACATGCATATTGTTTTTATGCGAGATTACGAAGCTTTATTAAGAGGAGTCTATATTTATGAGGCCTAAGTATTCCTTTGTTTAATAAATGCCTTTGGAGAACATTTATTTGGTAGAGTTAAGTGTTCGTCATGTAAGACCGTAATTTGTTGTTTGATGGATTTATTTTACTTGGTGGCATGTTGCTAATATTCTACTTTATGCCATAATATTAGTGCATATTTGTATGGGAAAATGCATGAAAATTTTAAGTATCTAGGTAGGGTGTAACGTATGAACACTCTTAAATTCTTCTTCTCAAATACATACGTAGCATAAATGGCCATATGCAATAAAACATTATTATATCTTCTATGAAAAGTTGCAACACCTACGTTATAAAGGATGATACCATTAAAAAATGCGCTGAGGCAAAAGAAATATAATATATTGAATACTTATAACCTCACGCTCAACAGCTACATAATGTCTTTTACCTAGTCTAACCTGCATCATCCTTGGCGTCTAAGTGAAATGCCAAGTTCTACCAATTAGTAATTTCATGTTGGTTTTAAGTAATATAAATAGTAGGATATAAGTGTGAATGAAAAAATAATTTAGATCCATAATGTGATCATAATCTCAAACCGAATAGGATATAAATGTATTAACTAAACATAGTAAATAGTTTAAGAGATACAATATGAATCAAATATGTACCCACATAAGGTCAAGCACTCATAGCTCCCCTGAGTGGAAACATAACTGACCATGCAAATCATGTTAGAGTGAGATCGAGTTGGGACTATCTTACTAATCTATTCTTCCTATACTCTATCTATTAGCAAATTTTAGCACATAAATCAATGCTAATTGGCCACTAGCATGTCAAAATAGTAAAACGTATCATACACCATCACACGATACAATATTCTAGTCATTAAAAAATATCGTAAGTATACTATATCACCAAAAAACAAAATATTGGTATAAAATTGTAGATAAACCATACTAAAGAAAACATGTAACGAACTGCCTTTCTTACTCCGAAAGATGAGTCATTAAGGGTGAAAGAAAGAGATAGAAAAGAAGAACTAAACAAAACACATAATCTAACAGCGGAACAGAATAATATATATATTACATAACATCAGAGTAATAGTAATAAAGACACCATACTTAGACAGTCATAACTACATGTCCATACATTACAATCCAAAATACATATACAAACACAGCGGAAATAGATAGTAACTAGCTAACGGTGAAACCACCTGCTCTAGCTCCACCAAAATGCAATCATGAGAACCTGGATCACTTGGCTACTCATAAAAATTCGAGTACCAAAGAGTTTAGAGAAAAACAGATAAATAAACTCCGGGTCAGACATGGGTCCGGTGTGAGTAAAACTGTTAAATGACTTTAAATTGAAAATCATTTCATATCAAAGGTATCTCGTAACACCACGCCGCACATAAACACGGACGGGTTTTTACCTTACGATAACCAAAACACTTTAATAGAAAACCCAGTGATATTATCATAGTGTCTAGAGCTTTCAAATAAAATAGAACATAGCCAGAATGCTTGCATCTCACATTCCAACATATTTGGGCACAATCAAAAACGTAGGACACTTACTGGAGAATGGATCCCAACAATGACTGGGCTACTGGGGTACCGCCTGTCACAGTATACCTGTAGACAAATGTACCGAGATCGAATCTATCGGTCCCTGCCAACATAGGACTGGCCTACCCCTTACTGGATAGTACAGAATACATCACCACAACGGTTATGATCAGTAACCGGCATATAGAAAAAGGGATAAATATCGATTCTAGACTAGTGATGACATACCCTAATGGGTGCGACCCACATTTCCATGTTGCATCTTCCATGTTTTAGTCATTCCCGTTTGATAAGGTTTGAGGCTACGTCATTACCTTTCAAGAACAATTACACTTAGAATGCCCATCGCCCTCCGATGACGATGTTCTGATGCATTCGTCCATACAAGTCGTTCTGGTGATGAACGAACCGAAGGTACCATTCCCACTACACCCATTTTTGGAATCACCCTCAGAGTTAGTAGCAAATAGCCCCTGCACTCCAAAATCTGCATCCTGGATCTTGCCTTTAGAATCTTCCAAATCGCTCGCTTAAATTAGTTCGAAGTGGTTTTCGGATAATACTGTTATCTGATCCCTGTCTCATCGAACCAAAACAATTTTTTTTAAAAGGACAAGTTTGTTTTAAATAAACAATTCTACAACCTGAGTGTAAATATTCACATATGGAAATTCATTCAATATGTTTACTTTATCATGACCCGTCCATCGAAATTAATTCGCTTGTAATCATCACATTTTCCAAAACTCGAAATAGTGATCAGTATAAGCCGATTTACTTTTAATAAAATGTGTCAATGTTCTATTCTAATTACTTTAATTTGTTTGGCTACTTAATGGCATAGACAAAAGATAATTGAAATCAATATCTAAGAGAAATAAAAGTCAAAACATAAATCATTCACTTCAATCAACGAGTTATAATTAATATTAAATCAAGTTACAAATCAGAACTGAATTGGTTTCAATTAACTGAGTCAGCTTATATTTTAATCTAGATTACTTGTCAATCAAAGAAATTTATAAAATGATTTATTCCTAGTTAATTAAAATTAAACAGTCCATTTAATAATTAATTGATTAATTAACATATAATTAATTAACTAAGAAATTACTTATTTGTTTACATCCAATTGTTATAAATCATTAAAAATTTACATGGTAGAAATCTTAACAATATTAGTTCAGATGAAAATACTCGGCGATAGGATCCCGACGCAAAAACCCATGCGTCGATTGGATTTGAAAAGAAAGAGAAATAGTGTTTTAAATTTATAAAGTATTAAACATAATAATTAATAATTTACTTTTAGAACACAAAACCCAGCCCATAAAAACTCAAACCCGGCCCATAACTCTTTCTTCCTCTTCCCAGTTTCCCATCTCCTCTCTTTCATTTGAACTCACGAAAACGTGCACGAAACTATGCACGAAAGTGTGCACATGCACACAACTTTCGGTCGACCAAACTCGCCGTCGAACAAACTCGCACATCACATACGACCACCACACCTCGCCTACGCACCTGGAATGCGATCAAACCTTCAGTTTGAAAATTTCGAATTCCACCCAAAAACTGAACGAAAGTCATGCCTACCCAAACACCTTACCACGTCACCTCAGGCCACCATTCACCACCAAAATTCACCCAGTGCTCCGCCATTATCTCCTCTACCATTTCCCCCTTATACACACCCTTATCTCTCTCTCTCTCTCCTCTTCGCATTTCTCTATGAACCAAGACCCAAAACAAAACACTCTAAAACCCTACATCAACCTCTTCTAGACCACACACCCAATTAAAAATCACCACAACATTTTTCCTGGATGCCCCATCACCTAACCCTCCTCCATGCCAAACGCCATGATGAGAAATCACTTAGATCGCCGGAATTTGGCGATACGCCCAAAACTGATCATCCTCAAAATTCTCCCTCTGCACAACACTAATAATCCTCAAACCACTCTTAAAAATCATATTTTTCAACAATGATCACAACTATAAGATTCATTTATTAAATTATGAAAGTTGAATCTCGACCATATTCGACCCACTCACTGTTATATGTTGTTTTCTCTCTCTCTACTTAATGAAATTAAACGAAATCAATTTGAAAATATTCTATACTAAAAAACAAACAACTTTCATTTTGGTATCATGTCTTAAAACTCAATGGATGTTGAGATATTGATTTTTAAAGTTAAAAGTTTAACTGTTTTAACCAAAAAATAAAAACATGAACAGAGGAGCTTTGGAAGAAGTACAGTGTTTTGGAGGAACTGGCCATGTCGACCACACTCAAACATATACATATTAACATAAAAAATACATAAACTCTTTACATAGATCAAAGATTCATACAAAATCAACAGTTATATAAATATATGCAATAACCAGTTAACAAAAACAAAGGTGTTTTACTCACAGTTAAAAAATAGATGAACACTGCAGTGTTAAACCTCCTCCCTCTAAGCTCTTGAACAATTCAAATCTTTTATCTAAATGGCAGATTTTTTTATAAATGAACAAGCATATATATAAGAGAATGGAGGGGACATAGTAACAAGAAAGATGCTGGAGGTACATAAGAGGGTGGCCTGATATTTTTCATGTTTAGGCTTCTCATTTTATTTTTATTTTTTTACTTTGTAGGCTTGATCTGATTTTTGCATGCTTGATTTTAAGTTTGTAATGATGAAGCTTATATATATCCATTTTTTTTATTTAAATGTGACGTCAAGTCATTCACAGGAAAAATATCTCGAGTGCCAACATCTCGTACTGCTCGTTGTTCTACACTAAAGCCTCTTATTCCGGACAGGATGGAATTATTCTCGAATTCCAATTCTATCATATTCAGTAGTTAGCATTTGAAAATTTAGTATAGCTTTCAAAATTCATATATTCTAATATTCTCCATATTAGAAAATTTTGTTATTCGACTTATAGAAATTAATATTTCAATATTTAAAATTAGTTTATTATTCTAATAACAATTGGCTAAAAATCCTAGTCGTTACATTCCTCCCCCTTAAAAGAATTTCGTTCCCGAAATTAGAAAAGCAAAGAGATAATTCAAGCAATTCAAAAAGTCATATATTTATATTATAAAGCACATACATAAGTCATACACTAAATAACCATAGCAAACAAGGCATACACTATACATACCAACAACTAGCTATCCTAACATCATCTCTGGATAGGCTTCTTTCATACTATCCACAGTCTCCCATGTACAGTCTCTAGGATCCTCACTCCATTGGATCTTGACTAACTTCACCACTTTATTTTGAAGTCTCTTCTCATCCTGATCTATAATATGCACTTGATGTCTAACCATTGTCAAATTCGGTTCTATTTCTGAATCCTCCCGGACTTATGGCTCCACAATCAACAATGGATCATGAACATATTTTCTTAAATGAGATACGTGGAATAAATTATGTACTCCCTCCATCTTTTCTGGCAACTCAACCTTATAAGCAAGAGACCCAATCCTTTCAAGAATACGGAATGGTCTGATATACCTTGGAGTTAATTTTCTAGCTTTTCCAAATCTAATTGCTCTTCTAATTGGCGAAATCTTCATGAACACAAGATCTCCAACAGAAAATTCCAGATCCCTTCGTCTTTTATCAGCATAGCTTTTCTTGCGATCTTGAGCTTTCTTCATCCTTCTCTTAATCAATTCAACCTTCTCAGATGCCTCTCGAATCATATTTGGACCAAGCACTAGATAATCTCCAGGCTCTACCCAATAGGCTGGTGACTTGCACGATCTTCCATAAAGAGCTTCATAAGGTGTCATGCCTATGCAAGCTTGATAACTATTTTTATAGGAGAATTCCACTAATTGTAGATGATCCTCCCATGATCCTCCAAAATCCAATATGAAGGCTCTCAACATATCCTCCAAGGTGCGATTAACCCTCTCAGTTTGACCATCGGTTTGAGGGTGGTAAGCATTACTCAAACTTAACTTTATTCCCAAGGCTACCTGCAATGCTTCCCAAAATTTACTGGTAAAGATAGGATCACGATCAATTACTATACTTATTGGGACTCCGTGCAATCTAACAATCTCACTCGTAAAAATCTCTGATAAAGAAGATGCGGTTATAGTTGGTTTCACTGGTATAAAATGGGCGCTCTTGGTCAACCGGTCCACAATGACTCATACTCCTTTATTTCCCTTTCTGTTTTAGGTAAAACATCGATAAAATCCATGGATATCATTTCCCATTTCCATTTTGGAATTTCCAAAGGTTGTAACAATCCAGCTGTCTTCTGATGATCACCTTTGATTTGCTGACAGCTTGCACACCAGCTTACAAAGATAGAGATATCCTTCTTCATTCCTGGCCACCAGAATAATCTTTTCATATCCATGTACATCTTATGAACTCCTGGATGAATACTTAATTTAGATTTGTGGCATTCCAATAAAATTTCATGCCTTACTCCATCTATATCTGGAACGCACGGTCGTTTGTTTAACCTCAAAACACAACGATCGTCCACCTAAAAGTTTGAATAACGTCCTTCCCTAACTCCTTGAATTAATTCCTCCAGATGTTTATCCTTTCTCTAACTACACATAATTCTTTCCTGCAGAGTTGGTGTAACCTCCAAAAGAGATAAAACCGCATTCCTACTTAGAGCGTCTGCTACAACATTCGCCTTCCCTGGCGTGTAAAGAATATCCAAGTCGTAGGATTCTAGAAACTCCAACCATCTTTGTTGCCTCAGATTCAGATCCTTCTGAGTGAAAAGTTACTTCAGGAGCTTATGATCCGTGAAGAGTTCAAAATTTTCACCTAGTTAGAGAGAGAAGACTAACTTGCTAGAATTTTGATATAAGAATGAAACAAGAAGAATAGAGAGATTCTTACCCAACAAATAGTGTCTCCACATTTTCAATGCAAAGACAACTTCTAACAGCTCCAAATCATGCGTTGCATAATTCCTTTCATTTGGCTTCAATTGTTTGCTTACATATGCAATCACCCTACCATTTTGCATCAAACAGTGCCCAATCCTGCTCCATACACATCGGTATAAACCGTGAATCCACTCCTTCTGTTTGGAATAGCTAGAACTGGCGCACTAGTCAATCTCTTCTTCAATTCCAAAAATGCTTCGTCACACTTAGGAGTCCATACGAACTTCTCACCCTTCTTAGTCAACTTTGTCAAATGAGAGGAGATCTTGGAATAATCTTGTATTAACCTTCTATAGTATCCAGCCAATCCTAAGAAACTGCGAACTTCAGTAGGAGTCCGTGATTGCTTCCGTTGTTGCATAGCTTCAACTTTTATCGGGTCTACTGAAATACCCTCTCCTGACATAATATGGCATAAGAATCTTACCTCTGACTGCCAAAAATGACACTTGGAGAACTTTGCCTCAAAACGTGCCTCTGCAAAGTTCTAACACTACTTTCAAATGATGTCTATGCTCTTCTTCAGACTTAGAATAGATGAGAATGTCATCGATGAAAACCAACACAAACTTATTTAGGACATTTCTGAAAATGCGATTCATCAAGTCTATGAAATATGCAGGTGCATTGGTTAGCCCGAAAGGCATAACCAACCACTCAAAAAAAGTCTGGAATCCAAAATGCAGTTAATGGTATAATATCTTCGGCAATTATTAATTGATGAAATCCTGTAGCTGGATCCATTTGGGAAAATACTATTGCCCCATGGAGTTCGTCAAAAAGGTCATCAATGCGGGGTAAAGGATATTAATTCCTAATGGTTACCTTATTTAATTCTCGATAGTCCACATACAGTCTTAGAGAACCATCAGACTTAGCCACAAAAACTACTGCTGAGCCCCAACTCGAATAACTTGGTCTAATCAACCCTCTATTCAATAAATCCTGGGTTTGATTTACTAGCTCCTCTCGCTCCCTCGGAGCCATCCTTCTTTTGGGTTGAATCACATGCCTTGTACCAGGAACTAAATCAATTCAGAATTCTATTTCTCGGTGAGGGGTAAGCATTTACTTCTTTAAAAATATCAGGGAAGTTTTTAACAATTTCTATCTTCGCAATCCTTCCCAACTTGGTTTCTAAAGATACAGTCCTCTTGTCATAGTTGAGGACAGCTCTATGCTTTGCTAACTGATCCATACCAAGTATAATATCAATTCCCTTAAAATCTAATACATAAGGGTCGCATGAAAAGAAATGAGACAGATAAGAAATTGGCATGTCTTCACAGATCATATTCAAATGGCTCACTCCCCTATGGGATTGGATACACAAATAAGGTTTTCTACGATACTAGGAATGAGATGAAATTTCCCTACCGATTCCAAAGAAATAAAGTTATGGGAGGCACCAGAATCAAATAAAACTCTAACATAAATACCATTAATAAGTAAGGTACCTTCAAGGATGCCTTTCCTTTTGACATCTCCCGAAGTTGATGGCTCATTCTTGAGTGCATAAACCTTGGGTTGCGGAGCCTTTTTCAGAAGTGGGCAGTCCTTCACCATATGGCCTGGTTGGTGACAATTGAAACAAAGGGTTTTCTGGACTATCGAAGTGATAGGTCCTGCTTGTTATTGAGGTTGTTGCTGCTGCTTCTGAACTTCAGAATTCTTGCAAAACCTCGCGATGTGGCCCTTCTGCTTGCAAAGTAATAACTAACATTCTTGTACTTGTCCCCTTTACCACTTCCCGAATTCTCTTGTGTTCTACTGCCTGATTTTTCCTTCCCCTTGTTCTTCCAATTGGGATTGAACTTCCTCTTGTTGGGGTTGTTGCCACTCGTATTCCCGCTGGGTGTTGCTAGAGTAGGCTTCTTCTTATCCAATGCTTTATATCAGAGAGCCATATCTACTAAGTCAATGAAAGACCCCTTGAGATGGCCCGTCATTTTTTCATGAAAACTTTCCATCAATCCAGTCATAGACATCTCATTCTTCTTTCATGGGGTATTGATCAGTTCGGTTCCAAAGCATGAAAGTTCATTAAACTTGTTTTCATATTCCGCTACGAACAAATTCCCTTGTTTTAAATCCATAAAATTTCGGTACATCCTTTTCTTACCCGTAACAGGCAGGAACTGAGCTTCAAATTCTTCCTTAAATTTGTTCCAGGAGAACTCTTCTTCGGGAACATTTGCGGTTTGAGAATCCCACCATGTGGCCGCTCCTTCTTGTAACTGCCAAGAAGCTAAAAAGCATTTCTGCTCATCGGCCAGATTAGATCCTTTGAAAATCTTTTCACAAGTTCGTAACCATGCTTGGACTTCCATGATAGATTCTGTCACCTTAAAAGGTTTCTCTCCCAGAGTTGTGTAGTCTTTGCATAATGTTGCAAAGTTTACCCTTGGCTGAACTGGCTCTACTTCCTCAGCAATTCCTACTCTTCCAGGATTCGAGGTCCGACCATTTTTGGTTGTGGTACTGCTAGCTCTCCTTCCACGTCTACCTCTAGTGCTCATTGCTTACTACCTGGACATAGTAAGATAATACTTAGAAAACTTGGACGGAATACACTCCAAAGATGGCACTAATCACATTTAAAGCTGATCTAATTATCAGATATATATATATATATATATATATATATATATAATTACAAATACGCTCTCTCAAGATTGATACTAACCCAAAAGCCTAGGTGTTCACTCAACCTAAGCTCTGATACCAAATGTAACGAACCGCCTTTCTTACTCTGTAAGACCAGTCATTAAGGGTGAAAGAAATAGATAGAAAAGAAGAACTAAACAAAACACAAAATCTAACAGTGGAACGGAATAATATATATTACATAACATAAGCTTTACATAGTCAATGATAATAATATACATCAGAGTAGTAGTAATATAGACACCATACTTAGATAGTCATAACTACCTGTCCATACATTACAATCCAAAATATATATACAGACACGGCGGAAATAGATAGTAACTAGCTAACAGTGAAGCTAGCTGCTCCAGCTCCTCCAAAATGCAATCGTGAGAACCTGGATCACTTGGCTACTCATAAAAATTCGAGTACCAAAGAATTTAAAAAAAACAAATAAATAAACTCCGGGTCAGACATGGGTCCGGTGTGAGTAAAACGGTTAAATTACTTTAAATTGAAAATCATTTGATATCAAAGGTATCTCGTAAGACCACGCCGCACATAAACACGGATGGGTTTTTACCTTACGATAACCAAAACACTTTAATAGAAAATCCAGTGATATTATCATAGTGTCTAGAGTTTTCAAATAAAATAGAACATAGTCGGAATGCTTGCATCTCACGTTCCAACATATTTGGTCACAATCAAAAATGTATGACACTTACTGGAGAATGGATCCCAACAATGACTGGGATACTGGGGTACCGCCCGTCACAGTACACCTCTAGATAAATGTACCAAGATTGAACCTATCGATCCCTGCCAACACAGGACTAGCCTACCCCTTACTGGATAGTACCGAATACATCACCACCACGGTTATGATCAGTAACCATACCGTAGCATACAGAAAAAGGGACAAAGATAGATTCTAGACTAGTGATGACATACCCTAATGGGTGCGACCCACATGGCCCTGCTGCATCTCCCAAGTTTTAGTCATTCCCGGTTAATGAGGTTTGAGGCTACGTCATTACCTTTCAAGAACAATTACACTTAGAATGCTCATCGCCCTCTGATGACGATGTTCAGATAGATTATTAAATATAATATTTAATTAAATTTACATTTAAAACACAAAATCCAACCCATATAAACTCAAACTCGGCCCATAACTCCTTCTTCCTCTTCCTGGTTTTCCCGCTCCTCTCTTTCATTTAAACTCATGAAAACATGCATGGAACTGTGCACGAAAGTGTGCACATGCACACAACCTCCGGTCGACCAAACTCGCCGCCAAACAACCTCGTACGTCACATACGGCCACCACACCTCGCCTACGCACCTGGAACACGATCAAACCTTCAGTTCAAAAATTTCGAACTCCACCCAAAAACTGAATGAAAGCCGTGCCTACCCAAACGCCTTGCCACGTCACCTCAGGCCACCATTCACCACCAAAATTACCCCAGAGCTCCGCCATCACCTCCTCTACCATTTCCTTACTATGGTCACCCTTATCTCACTCTCATCTTCGCATTTCTCCATGAACCGAGACCCAAAACAAAACACTCTAAAACCCTACATTGACCTCGTCTAGTCCACTCACTCAATTATTAATCGCCGCAACATTTTTCTTGGATGCTCCATCACCTAACCCTCCTCCATGCCAAACGCCATGACGTGAAATCACTTAGATCGCCGGAATTTGGCGATATGCCCAAAACTGATCATCCCCAAAAATTTCCCTCCACACAACACTAAAAATCTTCAAACCACTCTTAAAAATCAATTTTTCAACAATGATTACAACTATAAGATCCATTTATTAAATTATGAAAGTTAAATCTCGACCATATTCGACCCACTCACTGTTATATGTTGTTTTCTCTCTCTCTTTGCTTAATGAAATTAAACGAAATCAATTTTAAAATATTCGATACTAAAAAACAAACAACTTTCGTTTTGGTATCATGTTTTAAAACTCAATGGATATTGAGATATTGATTTTTAAGTTTAAAAGTTTAACTGTTTAAACAAAAAAACATGAACATAGGAGCTTTGGAAGAAGTTCAGTGTTTGGAGGAACTGGCCATGTCGAGCACACTCAAATATATACATATTAACATAACAAATACATAAACATTTGACATACTTCAAAGATTCATCCAAAATCAATAGTTATATAAATATATGGAATAACCAGTTAACAAAAAAAGGTGTTTTACTCAGTTAAAAAATAGATGAACACTGTTGTGTTAAACCTCCTCCCTCTAAGCTCTTGAACAACCCAAATCTTTTATCTAAATGGAAGATTTTTTTTATAAATGAAAAAGCATATATATAAGAGAATGGAGGGGACAGAGCAATAAGAAAGAGGCTGGAGGTACATAAAAGGGTGGCCTGATACTTTTCATGTTCAGGCTTCTCACTTTATTTTATTTTTTACTTTGTGGGCTTGATTTGACTTTTGCATGCTTGATTTTAATTTTGTAATGATGAAGCTTATATATATATATCCATTTTTTTTATTTAAATGTCACGTCGAGTCATTCGTGGGAAAAATATCTCGAGTGCCAATGTCTCGTGCTGCTCGTCGTTCTACACTAAATCCTCTTATTTCGGACATGATGGAAATATTCTTGAATTCCAATTCTATCATATTCAACAGTTAGCATTTGAAAATTTAGTATAGCTTTCAAAATTCATAGATTCAGATATTCTCCATATCAAAAAAATTTGTTATTCGACTTATAGAAATTAATATTTCAATATTTAAAAGTAGTTAATTATTTTAATAACAGATGGCTAAAAATCTGGATCGTTACATAACACAAGTGCACTTCATCGTTAGTCTATGAGAAAGGCATAAACTATTCCGAAGAAAACACAAGTAAGATGCACCACTCAACAATGAGTTAAGTATAGAAGTATATAGGTTACACTCTAACCATGCTATGCGAAACAAACACAACTCGAGATCCAAACAAAAAACATACTCAATTCACAAAAGTGTATTAGTGAGAGTGACACAAGGGTCACTACACCAAATAAAAAATAGAAAGAATCTCTCTCAGTCTTAAGTTGCACTTTGCGAACATCCATTATTTCCACTGTTATTCTAGCAATGTTCCACAATATGCATCGCATGTGGTTTCAGCAATATATACTTTGAAGTATCTTAGACATGTGCAACTAAACTGTCAACCATCGTAGTAGGAGCCAAGGCGTACAATACTTGAATATCAACAGTTTATCTACCAACACATTTCCAAAACATAAGAGAGCAAACATGTTCAACACATAACATACAACCATTTCATACGAAACATAACATCAACCCTTTCCATATTATAGGTAAGTGAACACTTGCACTTACATGTACTAAGACCCAAGTAAGACTAAATCCTATAATAATACAAGGTCCAAGAGCTTCCTTTTAATAGGGAAGTTCTCATAAACTAAGTAAACTATGTATAGTTCCAAAGTTAGCACTACACCATAATCATCTATTAGAAACGGTTTATAACCGTTGCTTACACTATTACCAACGGTTAAAAACCGTTTCTAATAACGGAGTGGTAAACTTTAGCAACGGTAATTAACCGTTGTTTTTTGATCATAAGCAACGGTTTTAAACCGTTGCTTAATGGCCATAAAGCAACGGTTATTGCCCGTTGTTTATTTACAAATAGCAACGGTAATTAACCGTTTCTTTTAGATCATAAGCAACGGTTTTAAACCGTTTCTTAGTGTCTATAAAGCAACGGGTATTGCCCGTTGTGTTATCGTAAATAGCAACGGGTTTTAGCCGTTCCATTTGAGCCATAATTCCATGGCCTTTACTCATAACGAAACGGGCAGAAACCGTTGTTATGTACTAAATTACAACGGTTCTTACCCGTTGTAATTCTGTCCGTTTGAAAAAAAAAATATAGGCATTAAAAGCATTAGTCATGACACAGTATTATCATACATTTACAAACAGCTACCAGACATACAATTACAAACAGCTACCCGACATACAAATACAGTGCTACCAGACATACAATTACAAACAGCTACATAAGTCATGACACAGTATTATCATAGTGTTATTACATAACATATAATAATAGCATCCATCGTCCTAAGTTTGAAGATAACAGTATTTTCACCATACATATGATAACAACACTTAACTTGAGCAGTCTAAGATAATTCACACAAGCATACGTTCTTAATACAGCGTTCATTTACATGCTCAAACAGCTTTCCTCGTAACCAGGCCTTCCATGCAACTGCAAAATGAATAAACATGAGTTAGCATTAAACTAACCTATACATATAAATGTTAAAACCCAATGCATTCTGGTTACTGAATCATATATAACATGAAATACAAGAGAACATAAAATGGTATTAATAGTTTAAAGGTTATAAATTAAGAGATTTTACTAGACTGCACATAAGAAGACATGTTTCCTATGATGTCCAAGGATCAATCAGTTTCAGGTTATGATTAAATTAAGACTGATATGAAACAACAAAGTGCATACTAAAATTGAAACAACAAAGCCCCAAACTTCCAGTCCACTTTCAAATTAAGACTGAATTCTTAAAAGTCTGATACTCATGCTCCAAAAATATTTCAATTTGTAATAACTGGCCATACATCAGCATGCTACATATCAGACAATGGTTTTAGGTGCTTCAAACACTTCAACTCATTGGTACAACTACAACAGAACATTGCTCGTGCAGTCTATCTAGTCTTAATAGTCCAACTCACCTGATCAACCCTATTGCCACAACTCCTGATTCTATCAATTTACTACTGACCAGTCATGTGTTTCAGCAACTATGATGTGTGCTTTCATCAGAAATCACTCCTACATGACGTTTGTTCATTGTTGTTTTAGCTACAATTTTCAGTATGGTATACTATTTAAAATCCTGTACACATGGAAATATGGAACCTAGATTGTACCAGTAAACAATTTAATCATAACGTTCTTGTTACATGGGTAATTTTAAGCCAAGTAATTCTAATTAAGATATCATTTGCTTTACATAAAACGAATGTAAATAACTAATCTAAATATCTGTTACTACTTGCATTCGAGAAAGCAGACATAGAACAAAAATGACGCAACGAAGCCATTACGTGGTTTGAATCCAAATCAGGTTTACATATAAATTATTTCATGTTTACATATATGAAATGAACCAAGATTGGCTACATCCACAAATTTTGGTCAATGTACAGGCAATCGAAGTGAACCTAAATAGTTTAATCAACATAAGCATACTACTCATTTTGATCAAATTAGTCATAATTTCTGATTTAAAAGGTACAAAGTAGGCTAATTCAAATTGACTGAAATTCACAACAACTACTCTCAAATTATTTAGCAACCCAAATTTACTAATCAAATATAATTATGTATAGAACAGTCTTGTAAGAAAATGTACCAGTCGTTTGGACACCTGAATGTAAGTACAATAGAAGCTGCCTGCACATAAATCAAAGAAATTCCATAAGCAATAGTGAAAACTCAACATACTTCGCCACAATAAAGATAAAACAAATATGATTGATATCGTATCAATAAAGATAAAACAAATACATATTACAAGATATATTAATCATGCTCAAGTAAGTAATACAAAAATAGTCTTAGATGAGTAAACATTCTGAGAAATTTTAGAAGTGAGATCTTGTTATAGAATACGTTTTCAATTGCCATCAGATTTAGAAGACTTCATCCAATAAGCTCTACGCGATGGTATAAGTCACGTCGTCTAATTTCAATATTTGTAAAATTATCATTTTGCCTTTAGTATTAAAATAACGATTAATACAGGGTATTATACCCACCCACCCAGACCTCCACCCCCGCCCAAATATTTTGAAAAAACTTCTAACAGGTGGTGCACCAGGCCCCTTGTATTCAGATGCAAACAATTCTCAATTATTTGTCTAAGCTTGTCTATGCAGCATTGCAGCATCTTATGATTCTTATCAGCTAATAAATCCAAAAAAAAAAAATTTGTATCACATTCACATGTACAGATCGGTTACCCTATCTTAATCCATGTATGATTAATTTTAGTAATTGATGATTCCTCACGGCATCCCGTTCAGTAGCCAACGCACTGCATTAGCAGCCAATATCACGGGGTATAAACCACCTACTCCCTTTCATTCCAAAATTATTTTCAAATGCAACCATATAACATGGACGATGATATCAAAAACTCATTATTTACATCACAACCATGCTCAGAAAATGTGAAACAACTTGAGTAACAAAGAAATCGACTACTCACCCTTCACGTCCCTTCATTCAAATTCAGTTTGTGTTTACATACACAACATCCTAACCATCTATACAAGATTTCTTATTGAAAATATATAAATAATACTACCCATTTACCCAGAAAAAAAGAAAAATTTTGTAAGAAAAATACATGTATAGTACTTCCAACCCAAAGCATCCTTGTATAACCATCCTCTCCTTTTTCAGTATTGATCAATTTGACCTCTGTAACGACGAGATAGCTCTCATCTAAAATAATGTATTCAAAATGATGTGCAACTCTACCTAACAAAATGGACTACTATTCTCAAACAAAAGATTTGCCTTTCAGTTACACAAAATGTGTGCACTTCATTTCAAAACAACAGAATATAACGTGAATGTTCATCTGCATAGTTATCACGAATTCACTATAAACCAAAGAGCGATCGCTAACATTGAAGATCCGATGCTAATGTATTGTTATAATAACGTAAAAATACAAATTACCATGGAAAGCAAGCTGTATATTGCTAAACAAATATAAAACAAAAGACATACCTCCGACTAAAGATATCGTATCAAACCCTTTTGATGGCACACATAACTAATACCTGATACCAATACGTATTCAGATGTACCAAATTAACTAATAGAATTCACTTTGATAACTTTAGAAGCTGAAATCAATTTAAGTGCAAAAGTTTAGAATGATATTAAGTACATCTGAATATGTGTAGACGTTTAATGCATCATCAAAATATAAAATACACATAATTTAGTAATTGATTTGAGTAGCAAACTTAATAAATAAAAAAGCAGAAAATCAAATTTGGGTACTAATTAATGATAATTAAATAATTCATGCATACAAATTCTGTAAGCAAATTAAAACTGCTAATAAAATCATTCAATCCTAACAATTTAAGTAACCTAAATTTTGACCTAGCCATTCAACTCGTCCTAATACTCAAGCCCTAATCAGTCCCACTGCAATTTCACAATTTCAGTAAGCGAAACGACTTACTCGCCGCGATTGGTGGCACGCTCCTTCCTTGATTGGCACGCCGCGATTGATTGGCACGCTCCTTCCTTGATTGGCACGCTCGGCAGCAACCTGCTCCTCGAAGTGGTCTTAGCTCTGGCTCTTTCGGAAGAGGCGGAGGTGGTGGAGATATTTTAGGGCGAAATCGATTAGGTTTAATTTAGGTCGAATGGGGAAATAATTTGGGACGAGAAATGTTTCGTGGTTTGTTGTAAACATTATGGCGCAAAGGTACTAAATTATACCGCCAGAAATTCGCACAATATAAACGACGGTTAAATCCCGTCGCTAAAAGAAAAGAAACGGGCAAAACGTATGGCGCCAAAGGTGAAATTTCCCTCCAAGTTGCTAAATACATAACAACGGTTAAAACCCGTTGTATTTTAACAACGGGAAATAACCGTTGCTAATTAGGCGGAAGGCTTGTTGTAAAATTCAGCTTTTGGTGTAGTGTAGTATAAATAAGTTATATCTTTATAAAATAACTATATATTTGTATGTGCTTAATTTTACAAAAAAAAATCGAGTATATTCCCTTTAAAAAAATTCATCCATTTAAAGTAATAAATTACACATATTATAAAATAGTGAAACTTATGTATTCCCTTTGTATTTAAATATGTTTCCAAAGTAGCATATTCATGACATATATACATATTTATATATTAGCATACATTCCCTTAACTTCATTCATAAGTTTCCATAAATTTACAAATTACAAATACATCAAATTAATTCATTTAAACCCATTTAACCCATTTAATTATTCTCATTCATAAATGCCCATAAATTTACTAAGAATTACTATTCATACATTCACAGAAATTAATAAATAACAAGCACTATCAATCAGTTAATTAAACTATATAATAATATTAGAAAATTTCTTGAACTTATAATTAATTAATTATTCACTTAAACTTCTATGATTATTATTATATTTCCCTTAATTTCATTAATAATAATAGTTCTAGATTAATCCATCATTTTGGACTTTCCAATTCATGGATATGGATCGCGACCAAAATCATAATAATTGTTTGATCAAATTTTCATCAAACTCCTTATTAATAAATTAGGAGTTTATCATTTGATGGCGATAAAGAAGTAACCCTAAAGGTGAAAAAAGAAAGAAATAGGAAGTATATAAGTAGAGAACAACACGGGTATTTATAGTGGTTCGAAGATGGAATGCTGCTACATCTAATTTGTTAATAATTCTTTATCTTGCACACTAATACTAACCTACAAAATGAGAAGCTCTTAATAAGTCATTAAAGTGGCACTTAAACTTTTAGAATTTCCCAAAGTTGGAAATTAGAGACGAGGAAGAAAATGAAGAAAGATTCCCATTTTCATGTGGGTATGGGGTCTATTTAGAGTAGTTGATAGTCAATAAATGCTTGACACATATCTTTAATCAAATAGCTCTAACTAGTTTTCCATTGGATTGTTGACATATTTCAGGAATACATAGTATTAATCTGATAGTTCTACCTATTAGTTATTAAATCTTTGACATTTCGAGATCAAATGGCCAAATATACTATGTTCTCGATGCAAAAGAGATGAGGTGAACCAGTAAAAACATGACGTGTGTGAATGATGATGTGAACCAATCTGATGATGCCACAAATATTAATATCTTTAAATCTTCACCAAATTGATTCTTGAACATTACTAGGTATCATTTTGGACCAACTAGGGGTTTCCATATGCCAAACAATAATTGGTCTCTTGTACTTTCAATAAGAAAAATATGCAACAATCTCCAATATAAAACATATATATTGAGAGAGTTAAGGGTATGCCCTAGGGGCAATTCTATATTTATTATGAATTATAAACTTTGTAATAAAATATTGTTCGAATTAAAAGGTATTTTTTTTTATTTTATACTTGTTATATTATGATATATTAGTTAAGCAATTAATTTAAATATATAAAATAGAAAATCCTTAAAAGATATGTTCTGTGATAATAATTACAAGGAGTAGTAATCATGAGAAAACTATCATAATATAAAAAACATATTATTTTAAATGTTCATGTTCAAGACGTTGAGAAAAAATATCGATATATTCGTTGAGACCGGAGTGCTTAACACTTTTCAAATGTTGAGCGGTGTATTACTCGTGGCCACTAGGGACACTAAAGGGTGATGTACTCGTAGTATTATGAAATGACTCGTTTGAAAGTTTCTTGGTAGTTAATAACAACTAGGCCAAACATGAAATCTTAGGGTGATGATGTTATATAGCTCCCTTGACTTGAGAATACTATGAAATTTCAATATGATTACTCCACTTTGATTATAGCTAAATCATGGCATGGTGATTCACTGAGCTACTATAATAGCGTATAAGTTAAAGCATTGGAAGTGAAGCATAATTCAATAAAGAATTCGTCTCCTTTGTTGTATGAGGTTAGTATCATGGTCAACTGTAGTGAACTCAAAGTCAAAATCTTTGGCCAGAGTAGTGTGGTTAATAATAAATGTAATTATTGAAAAGTGATCTTTTTTTATGGACTAACTAAGCTAAATAAGGATGGTATTGGAATTTTTTACCAAAATCAAATTCCATAAATCCTAAAGTAATACAGTGTTGATGAAGAGAATGTGTGTAAATAATTATTACTAAAAGGCACTATCAAAGAAAACATAAAATTGGATTTTACCGAAAAGATCCATAAGTGATGAATTTAGCCAAACTATCACACCACTAACTAAGCCGATATGTGAACATTAATATTTAAATTGCTCAATATTATTTGTTAACTGTATTCACAACACTGTGTCTCACAATCACATTTTTGAATTCTTCAAAAAACCACATGATTTAATTAGTTATATAATGATATAAATTGATTAAATTAAGAAATATTAATTATAATTAATTTATTTAGTATTTTGGGTGTTGATAGTAATTATTTGGATGTATATATAAAAATTATATATGCATGTATTGATATATGATATTAGTATATACTTAAACGGCGAATTGCTTGGTGGGATTTTTGACAAATTAATCTATGTAAGTGTATATGCTTGGCAGGCCATGCAAAGGAATAAGGGTGATTTGGCATAACCGAAAATTGATTAGGAATTTAAAGGGGGAGTTTTTAAATAAATAAGAGGAAAGGTTTATGTTCTTCCATTAAAAACAAATTCGTCTCATTTATTTCCTCATTCAATTTCTTTTTCTCTTCCTCCCCCAACCATGGTTGAAATTCCATCTCTAATTTTCTAGAAATTATCAGCTCCAAATCAAATCAAAATATCAAATAAGATAAAGAGCTATGTGTTCATCCATCTCCTACAAAGATTGGGTGTTAAATTTTAGAAATCAAGGAGGATTCGGTGATCAAGGTGTCACTTATTGGCTAGAACCATAATGTAAAACTTCTTCTTCATATTTATGTTTAGTTGTATCACTTTATAAAGATTATATACATATACATATACATATTAGTTGAGTCACTTTATAAAGATTACATACACATATACATACATATGTATGTATGTATCGTTGCCTCATCATGATTTATAATTGACATCATAATTTTAATAATTAATTGGTTGATTGATTAAATTTAATTCATTTTAAAACTAAAAATGTTTATATGTATAAAATTATAATTTCACTTATAAATATGGTTCAACGTATATATAATAATTTTCTAAGGTAATATATAACTTTAATTAGTTAAATAATATTGATTTGAATCATTTCGAAACATGAAATACTTTTAGCATCCAATTCTAAACTTTATTTATATGTTTTGATTTTGAATTCCTTTTAATTGTTTATACAAATTGTTATATATTAAAAATAGGTAAACCTTATGTTTATATTAAACAATTTGATTTCATGTATGTGTGTGTGTATTAAATAATTGAAATTGTTTTTAGCTTTATAAATATTTATATAAATATACGATTTTAATATTAGTACTTAATTCAATTAAGGTTATTTTTACATTAATCAAATGTGATCTAAGTCTGAATTTTGAATAAAACTTGCCAACCCATTGTTTTGCGAGCTTATGATTTATTGATCATCCTCAAGGTCAGAATCATAAGGTAACATCTTAACGCTATTGGAGAATTCGAAAGATTTTTATGTTTTGTCTTAGGGTTTTGAGTGTAGAAGCCTTATTAGGAAAATAATATGAATACATTTAACTTTCTAATACTGTAAGAATATAGGGTATATTGTTAAAATAATCAACTTCGATAAATTATGCAATTAATATAATTGATAAAATGTTTATTGGTTAGAATGTACAAATGAGTCGAACTAAGATAGATATAGAAATATAAAATATACTTACTAGTAGATCATTTTGCATGTTATCACTAAAAGACCCATGCAAGGGCCAATTTATATAACCATCAAAATATTTGTGCCTTGGTCGCTTAAATGTTTATATTCCCAAGATTGTATATTGTCCTTTATGAGGTTTAAACTATAAAACAATATAAGAATATGGATATTTGATCCATATTTGATAAATGTTACTTAAATGAATAGTCGCGATTCTTAATGTACGAAACTTCAATGAAATTAGTTCGTTCGAAATAAGCAAATAAACCATAATGTGAGATCATGTATTCAAAATGATCGATTACAATATGGATCTTATTGTGTTAGATGTAGACTTGACCAAGAGCTAAAAGATGTACCTACAAATTTGATCACCGAAATGTCAATTTGACCAGTTTATGTAAAGTGCAACTTATTCGATATCCTTGAATGTTAATGGCGACCGAATACCTTTTTTAAAGAATTTGTTACGGTCTTATAATAATGCTTTCTTTTTGAATGATTCAACGATTTGGAAAGGAAAGCGAATATACGAGCGTCGATGTGATTTAGGCATAATTGGGATGAGGAGAGTGGATGGTCTCCAATTCTTCATGAAGAGACATGGGAGACGAGAATTGTATAAAACACTAAAAGATACTTAATGTGTAATGAGAAATGTGATTTCTATTCCAAATGTACTTTCATATAAAAAATTGTTTTCTATGAAAGTTATTTCTTCGAGTTCAAGATAATTGATACAAAACTCTCGACTATAAACTAGTTAGTGCATGAGATAAAATTCCATAATAAGGGGTTGAATCAGTGCATTGAAAGCGCTTAGCGGTGGTGGGGCAAAAAGTTATAGCGGGGATATAGCGAAAAATTATGGAGGTGCAAAAATTCTTAATTATATAAAACCAAATAATTAAAGTTGATATATTCTCATCCTCAGATCATTTGTATTGGAAAAAGTCCCATCGAAAGACAGTCACGTTGGATCAACTGAAATATTGTTTAATCTTGTATAATAAAACTAAAGAATATCATGGTTATGCAATCAAGATTTGGCGATAGCAATAGATTTCTAACTTGTATTAAGTGCTTATGCCTTAAAATTAGGTGCTTGCGCTAACTTTGTTGATTTGGTTCAAAGGAGAACTGATCAAATCAACTTTTTTATATTAACGTTGCTAAAGCGGACGCTAAAAAGCCTTGATTTAGCGGGTGTAGTGGAAAATAGTAGGGCTTAAAGTGGATCTACTATTTTATAGCACTTTAATTAAAAAGTATAGCGATCGAAGAGCACTACGCACTTTAGCGGAGATTTTGCGAGGTTTTAATTGGGCTTTAACTGCACAGGGTTGAATGGAGCTTTGTATTTCTTATGCTATTATAGTAATGGCATAAATAGTGGAAGTATATCATATAACACTTCTTAGCGGATGCATTAAGTTATGAAAAAATATTTTCGTAAATATACCAAATATTTATTTATGAAATAGTAATTGTTTTTAGTATTGACTAGAAATAGATAAGGTTTTATTTCGATATGAATATTATGAATATTTATTAAAAAATAAATTTATAATAATGGTATTTATAAGAAAAGTGATGCATCAGAAAATATAGAAGTATCTGAAATTTTTGTAATTCTTTAGAATTATGGACTAAGCCATATCTTTAAGGAATAATTCATTAATCGTATGATTATGAATCATGTAATACCAATCAATTATATCTTAGAAGATTAAGGACGAAGCACCCATTCAGTGGGAGCGATAAAAGAGTTAATGGACTCTTTGGACTGACACATATAGATGTATGCAATTAAAGTCTGATGATAATAAAACAAAACCATGTACTTCATCAAATCCACGGATGAATTAACATTGAAATGAAAATATGTATTTGATATACAAGTAGTGTATTTATGATACGTTCGTTGGATATTAATTGAAAGTAGAAATCATAACATGCAAAGAAAATTATTATTTAATTTGAATAAGTATTGTATTGTAAATGGTTCCAAATGTGCCCAAAATGAATAAGATTCAATCTCAAAAGTCACTCCTCCCTGTGTTATATAATGAAGTATCCATAAAGAGTAATCGGACCGAGTTGAACAAAGTATGATTGATGATGAGTGAAGTTGTGTCAACTTCTTTTTGCAAGGTCGTGCACTTAAGAGTAAGTACATATGGTTAAAATAAATTTCATATATAGCATAGTTTATGAGTTCATATAAGATAAAAGTTGATAACAAACCCCTATATCTTAAGTGACAGGTTGTGTGAGTCGAGAGACTGCACATAATATTTGACCATGAGGGATCTTATGTGGATCACCCCAAAGGAGTTTGGGATCGACCAACTTTGGTTGACTATTTTATGTAACAAAAATTATAGTAAAATCAAAACTAAATGAGTTTTTTACATATATAAAGGCAATTCATAAAATGTTCATGAACTTAGAAACAACTGTTGTTTCAAGAATCGTGAACACACGACGAAGGAAATTCTTTTAGAAATTATTAGTAGTAAAATGGATTTGGATACGATCCAAAGATAAAACTAATTACGTAGTATGAAGTGAAATTAACAATGCCTAAATGGACATAACACATTAGAATGTTTAATTAGAATTCTCGCACGTTAAAGAGAAACTATGAGTTTCTTATCAATGTCGAGAATAGAATTTCCCAGCTATTAATAAGCCATTAAGAGTATTGACTCTACCATATAGAACAACACACAATCCAAAATAGATTGCAAGTACAATATCAAAATATGATTTTGATATTATACCCAAAAGGATATGATCCATCGGCTGCAAAAGCGTCTTTGAGAAGAACAATGCAGTTGGAATATAAGGAGTTACGTTGATAGAATAACATCGTAAATTTCAACTGTTGAAACTAACATGATAGATTCATCATTCAACGTGCTTAAGTTATTACTCGTAAAATTAACGCACAATATGATTTTGAGTTTTTTGTACACGTATGTTGAAAAGGAAATTCTAAATAACGATTTGGAATAAACCATTTGCACGTAATAATCTAAATGTCTCGATATCAGCGGAAGCGATACCGATTTTATGGGTTTCGGATAGGATCTAAGAACGAATGCAAAAGTATCATTCAATAAGCATTAAATTAAGAAAATATTTTGATAGAAAAATCAGACAATTTGAATTCAATCAAAATGCAGAGGAAGTGTGTGTTTGTAAGGAAGGACTATAAAAGGTACTAAAACATTTCAAAAATTATAAGTAAACAACAAACATATGATTGTTAACGATGTACCCATTTTAAAATCATATTTGTTTTAATTGTTAATACTCGATGTAAGATTTGAAAGGACATTTTTTAGAATCAGTATAAAAGGATGTTCAGAATGTCCTACATAGACACCATATTAAAATGTTTATTGTGGAGCATATGAGATGGATTTCATATGCACCAAAAATATGAATTATTGTATATTCTAAGATGTCCACTATAACACATTTCACTTGCGTAAGTGATACATTAACGAATATCAAATCTAATATAAGATTACTAAATGGTAGTTAAGATTATTCTAAGTATTTATGAAATACTAGAGATTTGTTTATGGAAACAACAAACTCCGCATGTAGGAGTGTTCAAACTCGAACTTCAAAAATGATATCCGTAACAACCCTATTGTTAATTACCTAATTAATTATATTAAATTATAGTTAATAAAATTCTAAATTGTGATTTTTTAAAATTTAACTATGTAATTAAATTCAGTTTTGAATGACTGGTTTAAATTAACAAAAAGAATAAAGTTGTTGATTCTTAGAGAGGATTTTAATTTGAAATTAAGGTATTGTTGATCTTATAATTAAAGATTTTGATAATGAAATGAGATACTTTAGAATTAATTAAGAATTTTAGAGTGATAAGAAAATATGGATTTTTAGTTGTAAAAACCAATTAGAGAATATGTTAGTTTATAAGTGTATATATATATATATATATATATATATATATATATATATATAAAGTAAATAAAAGAAAATGATATTCCCTTTCCTTGTTGGGTTATAGGGTAACTATTTGGCCCATGTAGTAACCTAAGATAAGCATAAACACATCAATCCTCTTCTCATTACACTACAAGAAAATATGTTATTGATAACGCAATTTAATAGCGCATTTATTCTAAGCATTATTATTTAGCTTTTTGATTTGTTTTATACTTGTTTAATTTGTACTGTAGTTATGTAACGCTGGTCCCAAAATTTTCGTTGCCTCCAAAAACACTTAACCATTTCGTTTCCCTCACTTAACACTTTTCGTCTCCCTCCCAAAACGAAGAAAGCCCTAATCCACGTTCTACTCTATTTCCATCTCCAAATTATTTTCGTGGCCGCTGCTTCTTCTAATAGTTTTTCTCTTTCCTCTTCGTGAATTTGTTTCCCCAAATTCTCACAAAAAATCTCCTCCCTTTTCACCGCCTCTGCCCTTAACTCCTTATAAGAAGCAAATGCTTTGGGACGTAAAATAGTTAGGGCACCGGATCGTGCTTACAATGTTAGTAGAGAAAACCCCTGCGTGAAAAAATTAGGCATCACATCCCATGATTTGCATCCACGAACTCATGAGCGAAAGGCGGGTTCGATGGCATGGCAAAGATTTGGCAACAACGAAATAGGTATTTTACAAAGCATGAAAGCAGGCAAAGGTTCAGGCAGTCTCCTGGACTCCTTCGTTCTGAACCCTTTCATTATTTATTTGCCAATTTAGGAATTTGAAATCGCATTAGGTTAGTGTTTTATATATTTGTTTTAGTTTATCAAAATTATGTTATGAATTTGGGAATTTCACCTTATTAATTAAATGAGATTGGTGGTAGTATATTACTAATTGGTGGTAGTATATTGCTGACAGATTGAGTAAAATGAAGCAATGAACCACCTTCTTTTTCCTTTTTTCAACAGGTAAAATAGAGTCTATATGGTTGTGTATTTAGCACAACTCCTTTTAAGGCAAAGAATCGTTATATGACATAATATAGTGTTGGATTTGATTTTCTTAATCTACCAAAAATCAAGGAATTTAATGAACATGGATGTCTTCATGAGGGATTCTTGTTAAAATTTGTATGTCAAGAAAAATTAATCACTATTTCGTTGACATACTAATAAGTAGTACTGTTATAGTTCAGTCTGTGAATTTCATATGCTTTTAGCTAACCCTGTTTTTTTACTAGGCTGGTAATATCTTAATTGATTCACATGGGGGTGTAAAACTTGGAGATTTTGGTGTTTCCGCTTCACTTTTTGATTCAGGAGATAGGCAGCGCAGAAGAAATACATTTGTGGGAACACCATGCTGGTGCATTTTTTTTCCAAATATAACATTGTATTAGTGGTTTAGTGTTTACACGATATGTCTTGCTTTAGATGTTTTGCAAAAGTCAAATCCTCTTTTTCTAGGATGGCACCAGAGGTTATGGAGCAAGCCCATGGATATGATTTCAAGTATTTTCTTTTAACATTTTTCTCGTTGAACCCTAGCAAAGGCATCAAACTTACATGATTTTGCTGGCTATTTTGTGTAGGGCGGATATCTGGTCATTTGGAATAACAGCTCTAGAGCTTGCTCACGGGCATGCTCCTTTTTCTTCACAGCCTCCTGTGAAGGTACTGTGTTACTAAATTTGTTGGACTCCATTGCAGTGTTTATTGCTTCTGCCTAATAATTAATCAATTGCATGATTCCACTTGACATTGTATAACTTATTTACTGTATTGACATTATTTGATATTAATAAATGGATCTCATGACGTTTTTAAACACTTTAAACTAATGTTCATTTTATTATTTCCTTTCTAATGATTATACGTTCAATAATACAAACTTCTGTATTATTTTATCATTTGCATAGCTCTTATATTTGTCGATTACTAAGAGTGTTGTTGTGGAACTCTTATAGTATGACTCGTTCCTTAATGAGGTTCAAATAATTCAAATGATAAAGTTTCTGCATACTTTTCTATCCCCAAATGACTAATGCATCTCAGATGCTTACGGTTCATCCAAGCGAAGTTCCAACTTCAATCCATTGATAGCGACAACCGAGCGAAGTTCAACTTCAATCCATTGATAGTCACAACCTTAAGCAATGATATTCTGTCCACTTGCGTCTCATCCACAATAGTGCATCCTTAGGTCCGCTAGAGATAGTCTTTGTTAAATATTTAATATCATCATGTTTGCTTTTGAAGTATTTGATCAGATAACATTTATCGATCAATTTATATAACCTTAACCAAGGATTTTGTGACTTTGTATCATAGTCCAATTACGATGAAACTATCCCTCGTTGGAGATGAGCATTTGGTTGGTTTGGTTTACCCGATGATGAAAATGTTTAAACCAAACTGAAATGAATAAAAATGAAAATCAAACCAAACCAATCTCAACATGATTCCATTTCTAGTTTCAATCTGTTAGCAATATACTACCACCAATCTCAACGTTGATGCTTTCCAATAAAATTGCTTTTTCCTCTCTCTTTCAGCACACTAAAATTGTTGTAACAACTATGAAGGCTAGTAGTAGCAGTGCTATGACTAGGGTAACAATGGCTATAATGAGCTTTGTGTGGTTGTAATATACATGTGTTTAGAACAATTTTTATAGCACTAGGCATTTAGACAAATATTGAATAACAGAGGTCCAAATACTGTCAACTTTGATAGTTGTTTTAAAACCAAGTAATACAGGAAGTAAATCAATCCATGATCTGCCTATTAAATGTAACATACATGTCTTTAGATTTTTTGTTTGTTTGTTTAGTATTCAGGTTTTATGAATTCATTTACAGCACTCAGCATTTTAGTGGGTACATCATGGGTTGTATATTTGTATTAACCATGTTGAATGTAATATACTATTTAGAAATTTTCTTTTAGCGCTTAGCATTTAGACAAATATGTCTAAACATTTGAATTTAGCAAAATATTTGGAATTATATTGTAACCAGTTTTTTGGATTTAACAAAATATTTAGATCTGGGCAGATGCAGATGCGTGAGCTGATACTAATAATATACATATTTAATGTTGTAGCAGAGACATGTTGACAGGAAGGCATATGCATGCATGAGTAGATTAGAGGGCTTGCAACTGCATGGTGACTAGAAGACAAGTGAAAGCTACAAGCTTGGTGAGGAAACGCACAGTGTGAAAAGTGATGGAAGCTATAAATAAGGTAACAAAACTATGTCATGCAAGCCTGCCAACCAATGTTGGGATTGGAAAAATTCATCAAGTGGTTTGTATCCCAAAATCTGTTCTGTACCATTTAAATTATCAACCATGTACTTCATGAATTTCTTAAAACAGCTTCAATTGCCATATTAACAAGAAAAATAGAAAATAAAAATCGGTTTTCAAATACCAAATGAAACATTTACTAAATTGCCAAAGCTATAATCATACGACTGCATCTATTCAAACTCAAAAATCTAACAGGATCATAAATAATAGCTAAATCAATTTCATATAATTTATATACTCACTTAAGGTTTATATGCGTAAGAAACTTCATGAGGTTCAATAGCTTACCGTGATGGTAGCCCTAATTTACAAAATTTCACATCAAAATTAAATTGTGGCTAGGTACTTCTGCCGTTAGCCTATTTGCAATGAACATAAAACATATTACCACCCGTTTCACTTTCATAATGGAAAAATAACAAATCTGTACTTAATAACATTGCAATCTGTTGAAAATTGTCCAAACCTACCTTCTTCCCTACCAGTCGCTTTGTTCCACCTTTACAATTACTGTCATGCCACGTTCTATGTAGAACAAGAAAGATGCCGCGTCTTCCAAATGAAAACCAGTACCACATATATGTCACTCTAATTGCATCCTTCTTCTCTCGCATTATGTACTATACAGATTTCAGCTGCATGTTTATAGGTTGCATAGAGTTCGCAGGAGAGGCTAGCTGAATGCATGGTGGCTGTAGATAGAATTGAGTGAAGGTGGTCTGATGAAGAGTTCATTTGCATCTGCTGTGTAACACTGAGTATGCTGCTGGCATTGGGCATGCACGATGTAAGATATGCAGTTCTGTGGAATGTGTTGATGACGAGTATAAAGAGATATTCTACACAGGAAATGCTGTGAATATAGGGTTAGGGATGGGATTGCTCATAATTTGCTGCATCATGGGCTTGCTGGTACTAATTTCTTTTGAAGGATTTGATGACGTCTTTGGATTTAAGGATATTCCGAAAATTGATGGGTTTTTTGGATTGTTCGTTGCTCGTTTGAAGCCTACATATAGAACTGTAATATGCAACTGTAATATGAAGAAGGGCACAGGGCAGTTTTGACTGGTGATTGGGTTGGTAGCAATGTAGGGGAGTTGAAAAACTATGATGAAGAGGTTTTGAATTGCAGATGTGAAGTGTTGCAGAGGTAAATGTTGATGGCAGGTGTGATGAGGTGGCCGAGAGTAGTCTGTAGATTGTTTAGGATGAACTAGTTTGAAGTGAAGTTCGACTGTGCACTGTTGAAGTGGTGAAGAAATTGTCAGAGGATGGAGTATTGGAGGTAGTGCACTATAAAGGAGAAAGTGGAATTGTATGATAGCATGTATGGTGATATGCAAGTGAAATGGTGTAGAGAATAGAGGCAGCAGGGTAGTAGTAGTGCAGAAGTTTGTAGGTTGTCTGGTAGAAGTTGCAAGGGGAATTGCTGCAGAAACAGTGATAAAGAGGTGGAAATGCACAGAACAGATTTGGCAATCAAGTTTGTAAAAGGAAATTGAGTTGTATATTGAATTGTAATTGTAATTGAAATGTAAATTGAGAAATGCAAAGAAATTTTTTTTTCTTCCAAAATGAAATTGTGTATATGTTTTAAAAAAAAAATGAAATGACATGCAATTGCAAATGGAAATAGAAATGGCAATAAGCAAACAAACAAACGCAAGCACAAATCACACAAACATTTATTTTTATAGCGGCTATAATGAGCTATTGAATAAATATTTTATAGCGGTAAAATGGTGTTATAAAGATTTCCAGTTCCGTTGAGATTTAGCTGTATTATAGCGGTTATAATGAGCTATTGAATTAACATACCATAGCGGCGAATTTGCGTTATAAAACTAAGCTCAACCATAGCGGCATATTTTGTGTTATAAATATTCAACAGTTTTTTTATAACATGTCGATATACAGCGCTTATCAAACCGCTATGGTTGTGATTAATAGCGGCTATATGCCGCTATAAAAGACACTTTTTGTTGTAGTGTTATTTTCATTTCAGCCAAGTAGTAAAATCTGAAAATAAGCCATCTTTATTTCATAAACCCTAGAACATAAATTAAATCCCAAAGAAAATGGCTTTTGATTAATAACTGGAAATTTAAAGCTAAGGTAATCTCTACTACCCTACACTGCATCTAATTTTGTTATAATCTCAGTTTTCTTCTTAGTTAGTAATTGTGCATTTATCAATTTCTGAAATCAACCTAGGTCAAATTGCTGAAAGGAATTAGCCAAGATGAATTCAAGTTCTTAGCTTCAATTCAAGTCTATAAAGGTGAGTTAAAGCTCACACAACCTAATTCTAAAATTAATATTGGATGCATGCAATTATTGGTTGAATAACTTGTATCTAGTGGATGCAATCTCAGTTTTTGTGTTAATTTGCTTATATGAACTTTAATTTTCTGGTTGCAGAAAACCCGCATCATTTGATCTTGAATAACATCCAATTATAGTTGTTTATATGCTTATATGTTACCCTAATCAGTTCACCGGTCGTGATTTGCGCTGAGCCCAAGGTCATGCCGTTTAACCCTCCGGTCGCACCCGTTCGCTCGTTCGTCCGTCTGATTGCCTAGTTCAATTTGCTTACTTTTGTGTGCCCTATTTCATGTTGATCCCAATGCTATTTTTGGATTTTGATTTAGTAATTTATGAATTCATTTTAAAGTCTTGTAAACATATGAATATCCGACCAATATGTATATGGTTTGAGATAAAAGAGATTTGCAAAAGGTTGGTTATTTTAATATATAGATTTCAAACTAAATTTCTATATCAATCTAATCACTTTTTATAAACGATTTATGAAGAGAATATATATATATATATAGTAGAAAGGGTTATGGATTACGAAATATGGATTTTTGGAAATATAAAACTAAGTTGTTTTAAACAAGTGTTTGGATAACAACATGGGTATGGAAAATAAGTATTATGGTTTCATAAAATAAATGGGTCCTTTTATATAAGATTTTGGAACTTGGTTTGCATAATATATATTGTTATCTCGCCTTTAGGCAAAGCCATGATATCATTGATTCGACTAGGAACGGATAGTCGATAGCATGAAGAGTCAGTTACGATTAGTACCATTGACGATAGTCAGACAGATTCGAACAAGGACCAGATTGAAGTATAGTTGGCATGAATCACTAGCCGGACCCCGTGAAGTCGTATTTCAAGATTGGAATTGATTGAAGTTCATACACACAAGCTACAGATTAAACAATGATTTGCTTAGATCAATTAGAGAACGATCAAGGAAATAGTTCAAGTCATCGGAAAACATTCAGACTCTTGAGATCCATGAAACCAATCCATGTAAGACTTTCAGTACATCAACAGAGAGGCAAGTGGAGCATATTATGATGATCGCGCATCCCAAAATGGAGATGGGAGGAATGTCGATCGATATACACCGATCGTTATTGGGGAGCTCAGTATAACGATCGGTGTATCTCTTATATGTTCAATCTTCAACCAAGAATGACCCATAACTTGCAATCTATACCTCAGGATGATCTCGTATTTTAGGAGCAACATCTGGAAGCACGTGGGACCCTCTGACATCGATCGCACAATGATTGGAGGCTAGGAAAAGGATCGGTTAAACTTATTCCAATCGTCTTTTATCATCAAGTTATTCTTGCCAATCGATAAGGTGGGCTCCACTGGACCTGGGGAACCTTCTAGCAAAGTTACAGCCTGATCCGTGCACGTCTCCAGCTATAAATACTGCAGTCATGGCTTTAGAAAGGGGGACTTCATCTTCTTCTTCCTGCTCTGGAGGCTCTGCCATTTTTATTTCTTGAAACTTATATCAATGGATCCAAGCTGATCCAAATGCTCTTGTAATTGAAATCCTATGAAAGATTAGTAAAAGTATGAAGTGGATGTAGACTAAAATTCCCGAACCACTATAAAATCTGAGTGTTCATTTACTTTTATGCTTTGTTCTTTTGATTTCATTCTTTGTTTGATATCCATAAGATTCTACGGGCGTTGATGCCCATTTTTGGTGTCAACATTTTGGTGCTTTCACTGAGAAATGATTCCTTGTTAGATTGGATCTCTTTTTCTACTGGTGAATTCACATGTTCGCGAAATAGATCTAGCTTTGAATTGATAAGTTTTCTACTACTCGAATTTGGAAAAGAGTCTAGATGGAAGTTGCTATATAAGGCCGTGAAATCATGTCCACTACCTGGGCCAAAAGCAGGGAAGGATGTAATTATTAGCAAGTAGCCATATGCTTCGTGAATGTTTTCGCTTTCCCAAGTTACAATGCAAGGACGAACGATCGACATTTGGCTATGGACCTTATGCATAAGGAAAATAGTTGTTCACTACGAATTTAGTTACTCTAGCATCCTACCTGGTCATTTTTTTCAATGGTCAGCACCAGTCGTTCCACCAGTATGAAAAAAGCTACTTTATACACCAATGTTTATCTCCGATCGTTCCTTCAGGGTCGCTCATCACCCGATCGTTTTACCATTTTCTTAGGATCGAACATTTTTTATTTGCATATGACCGGTCGTATCATGTTAATACTTCTACTTACTGCAGACAACCCATAGTCTTTATGCGATCGTTTTTATACGATCGTTCCAAATAAACCCCTAGCAACTGATTATGTGTGATGGTTTCAATATGATCATTTTAAGTACGGTCGTTCCACTCATGTCTTTGTAGTCGTTCGTTCCCTTTCAGCCTCCCTACCAACATGCAATGGAACTTTGGTTGCTCCTATACGATTGATTCTAGTACGATCGTTCTGAGGTCATAGGGACTGGCCGATCGTTTTTATCTTCATGCCCCTCTACAAAATTTCCATCTGTAGCCTTGTGCTCAAAGGTCGATCTAGCAATATAGGGGACTGCCTTCACCTCTCCAAGTCAGCCGATTTCTCACTTCTTAGACAAGATGCTTTGAGTTTTTATATGCGAGAGACGATGTGTTCCATCCTGGTGGGAAGCAAGCATGAAGGAGTGGCATGGAAGTTTTGACAAGTACAAGGAAGATTTTATAACATTGGGTTGTGACTCGAAGCAGGGCTCGGGTAGGATGGTGTTTTTCTCGAAGCAAACCCCAAAGAGACCCGGGGTACCTACTCTCAAGCCTTGGAGATCCCAGGCTTTAAGTAATCCAGTGCACGACCCCAAGCGACCCAAAGTGAAACCTGAAGTAACCATCAGATTTCCCCAGGTCTGACCCCAAGTGATGGGGCACAACCCATCAATCTCGGACCACTTAGCCTTATGCACGTCTTGGACATGAAGATGTTATTGGCGAGAGAAACGAGTAGCCATACCCGAGGGACATACCGGCTCGATGACGACAGAATCGTCAAAGCCCTATCAATGGAGAACCCTGATCATCAACCAGACCGACAACGATCGTGCCCCGCTAGAAGAAGCCAGGGGCAAAGTGGAATAGCGAGTGCGCAATGATGCTTCGCTTATTGATGAGACTTATTCTAATCTCTTTTTAATTAATTTATTATAATTTCCATTTCAATTATGGCATGAACTATGATCAACTTGAAGTAATCGACGTGCATACGATGCAGGTATCTAAATCCTTAGAGTTAGGTGCCAACCAATTTCAGCAGATCGTAACGGAACCTGTGGAAGCGTTTGTCAAAATGAGCAAGATTCGATCATCCGACCCCAGCATGGATATGATCCAATCATTCATCACCTGCCTTTTTCCTCGATTTAATGGGAAGAGCAACAACTACTAAGTGGGCGAGAATCGACCGTCTGATTATCGAGTTTCGTCCTGAATGCTAGGGGTAGAATCCCATTCCATAAATGAACGTAGTTCGGCCGTTCATTCGACAACTTCTACCTCGACATGGTAAATGAAGTACAAATCAAAAGGGTGAAAATACGACTGCTCTCACAAAAATCTCTAAGTCCCCGGAGCGTGGACTAGAGTACTCTATGTCCCCGGAGTACAAACTAGAGTATAAACGATTCACAAAAATCTCTAAATTCCCAAAGCATGGATTAGAGTACTCTAAGTCCCCAGAGTGCGGACTAGAGTATAAACGATTCACAAAAATCTCTAAATCCCTAGAGCGTGGATTAGAGTACTCTGCATCCGCTGAGTGTAGACTAGAGTATAAATGATTCACAAAAATCTCTAAATCCCCAGAGCGTGGATTAGAGTACTCTGAGTCTCTGGAGGGCGGACTAGAGTATAAAAGATTCATAAAAATCTCTAAATCCCCAGAGCACGAATTAGAGTACTCTAAGTCCCCGAAGTGCGGACTAGAGTATAAATGATTCACAAAAATCTCTAAATCCCTAGAGCGTGGATTAGAGTACTCTGAATCCCCAGAGTGCGGATTAGAGTATACACGATTCACAAAAATCTCTAAATCTCCAGAGCACGGATTAGAGTACCCTGAGTCCCCGGAGTGCGGACTAGAGTATAAATGATTCACATAAATCTCTAAATCCCCAGAGCTCGGATTAGAGTACTCTAAGTCTCCAGAGTGCGGATTAGAGTATAAACAATTCACAAAAATCTCTAAGTCCCCAGAGCGCGGACTTGAGTACTCTGAGTCCCTAGAGCGTGGACTAGAGTATAAACGATTCACAAAAATCTCTAAATCCCCAAAACGCGGATTAGAGTACTCTAAGTCCCCGGAGTGCGGACTAGAGTATAAATGATTCGCAAAAATCTCTAAATCCCCAGAGCATGGATTAGAATACTCTGAGTCCCTGGAGTGCTGATTAGAGTATAAACAATTCACAAAAATCTCTAAGTCCCCGGAGCGGGGACTTGAGACTCTAAGTCCCCGGAGTACGAACTAGAGTATAAACGATTCACAAAAATCTCTTAGTCCCCAAAGCACGGGTTAGAGTACTCTAAGTCCATGAAGTGCGGATTAGAGTATAAACGATTCACAAAAATCTCTTTTCCCTCGGAGCGCGGACTAGGGTATAAACGATTCAACAAAGATCTCAGAATCCCTGACAGCGGGTTAGAGTATAAACGGTTCGATTAAGAACTCGAAGTCCCCGGAGCATGGACTGTTGTATGAACACAAATTGAGCACGGGTCGACCATTCATAGAACGACTCTGAGTTCCTAGAATGTGGACTAGAATGCAAATTCCATGAACCGATGAGTGGGTCTCAACCATCCCTTATTCCAGTAATCCAACCTAGAATTGGCGAATAAAGTGCAAACCGTTAAAGGCTAGATTATGCACGACCTAGTTTGTTATCTATTAACTTGATCCCATGATACGACGTGACAAATTGTAAAAGCTAAAGTAAGCATGACATGTTCTCATACTTGTTGAAGTATGCCCCAGACTTGGGGGGCACGAGGAACATATAATGAATATGAATTGACCATTCATCGACTGGCATTAAGTCTTCTAGAGGTTATGGCAGAACATTAACACCACAGGGACAAGACTCAACCGTTCACACGGCACATTTATCGACCCGAATACTGAGGACAGAAATGCGATTGTCTGAAGAGTGATTGTGAAAGCTTAACACTGTGGCTCATATCCAGTGTTCACAATGCCTCGAGGCCATGATCGTGAAATGACCTTAAGGTGGATTGAACGAATTAGTATTTGATTCGACAACCAACAAGTTGCAAGTACATGAAGTAAAAAATGCTGCAATTCAAACATTTAAACAAGTAAATACAGAGATCATACACAAGTGCAGAAGAATTTTTATTCACATGAAATCTGGTTGTATAAAATACAAAACAAAATTAAAGGGTCATGCCCAAACAAATACAACCAGCAAAAAGAGAAGAAGCTATCTAAATTAATTTGCATGTCCAGAGGTCTCTCTTTAGATTTCTTGTCACTTTTTCGCTTCTTCGGGGTAGCTCCCAATGAACTACTGCTAGCCCCCCTCTTCGATCCCTTGCCATCTCGGCCTTTCTTGGAAGGAGTTTCCTCAGTTGTATGGACCGAGGTGATGTTATCTCTGGAAGTTGGAGGGATAAGGGCATCTTCGGCAACAGAAGTGTGAAGAACATTTTTCGGAGGAGTCGCACCTTCGGGAGGAATCATCTAAAGAGGGGAAGGCATCGGCTCATCCGAGACCTGTTCGACTGGTTCTCCCTTCACCTTCCTTTTCTTGAGCTCCTCTTGCTCAATCCTTTCTTTCATGCTGGGCCCACCAGCGGGATCAGAGGATACTGTGATTACCATTTCTGCGTCGAATGGGATTTCATGATGTGGGTCTCCTCCCTCCTTGAGAAATGCCTCCATGAGTTGATCGTTAAAAATAAGGCCTCTTTGTGAACAATCTGAGTGGCGGCCGAAGTTGTAATTATAACAGATTCAATCACAGTCGTTTAAAACTCCAGCTAAGGTCCTCCAGGAGGGAGAGAAGCAATATTCGATGAGTCTAAGGCTGAAAAAGAGAAAGGCAAAAAGATTAGAAAGATTGATTAATAATATCCCAACTTTACAAGATAAAGGATAAATCGACGTGATACCTTCTGTGGTGTGGATTTCGGGCTGGACCAGAGCATCCTCAGACCCACGCTTAAGAATCAGAGATAGTCATGGTTTATCCGGATCATATCCGGGGACAGTCGAGGAGCTGGTCGCAGGACCGGTCATGATTTGAGACACCGGGGGCAGCTCGGTTGCAATATCAGAATGTGCCGACCCAGATCCTTCGCCCGCTTCATGTGAAGGAGCAGTCATAAACTCTTTCTGGAGATAAAACTGAACGTCATGTAGTATTTTGGGCTCATCGCCCATCAACACTTCGCTCTCAAGTTTGGCTACGTCGACATCCTTAGTGCCATGAAGTCTTTTCTCCTTCGAAACAAGTAAATCTCAGGCACGATGAAGCTGGTAGGGGTAGTCTTCGCCAAGCCACGTTAATCCCTGTGTTTGAGTACATTGGCATTGTAGAGAACGAGAAGTGGGTCGAGCTCATTCATCGCGTCTTCTCTCACCTTGTTCGTGAGCGTTTCTGTCTCACGTTGAATGAGTGTGTCGACGTTTTTAGCTTTTTCAATGGCTTTATCTCTCTCAAGCCTAACACGAACCAGCTCCTCACAAGAATCTTGAGTGTTCTTTTGAGCTTCATCCCTATCTTTTATCGCATCATCAAGCCTGGCCTTGAGTTCAGCTATTTCCTTTAAGGCCGCAGGTTCTTTATTTCGAGCTGCGTCTCGTTTAAGTGTTATCTCTTAGTTGCGGTGATGTAGTACTTGAACCATATCAAGATGACTGGCTTTCGTCTCCTCCATTGATTTTAAAGCAGCATCGGCTTTTTTCCAGCTTGGGTTAGGGAGGTTCTAGAGGTCTCCAGTTCATTTGTCAGAGCTTCGATAATTCTTTTATCCTAGACCACTTGTCGCTTAAGCTTCTCGATCTCTGCCGCATGCTCGAAGGAAACCTTTGATATTTTTTCCGCGACCTTCATCCATTCCCAATATTGCTTATAGATGTCGCTAACGCAATTAATGGTCATTCTTTGAATAGCGTCCGAAACCTTCTTCAGTTTAGGAGGAAATAGAATCCATCGAAGCATAAGTTCGGGAATTCCTCTCAAAGTTCTGCTATGCGGACATTTGGGTCAGTTGGGAAATCCCTAGAAATAGTTTCGGCCCCAGTACTCTCCTAGCCAGGCCTATGAATTGCAGTATGTTCGCCATGGCGGAGGCGATCGTTCGGACGCTGAAACTGAGATGGGACTAAAGATTTTGGAGGCATCGGAGCTGTAGGAGGTCCACGAGGGGGATCAGTGGGCAAGTCCCTACGTTCAGCTGGTTTTTCAGAATCTCTTGGAGGAGGGGATCTTGATCTCGATCTATGAATGTCTCGAGCAGGCCTGCCCCTATCATCCCTCTCTTGATAACTGCAATCACGGCTGGGGCGATAGCTAATGTCATAATAGTCACGACTACCGCGATAAGAACCAGATCGCGACCTAGACGATTGATGTTGTACGTCCCAGAGGGAATCAAACATACTCCTTTTCCTCTGCATTGTTTCTACAAAGAGAAATGGATAATGATCAACTTTGAGTATTAGGAAGTACAAAGTAAGCACAGTTCAGTGTTAGACATGCGAGTGTGTGTGAGTGTCCTAGTGCATCACCCCAACAGACCAGGTGTAGAAGCCTTGCTCATCGGTGCAACTTCCCCTACAAAAGTGGGGATCTCTGAACCGGTTCTGACGGGAGACTCTAATCCCCTGATGCTCACGTTAGTGAATTGATAAGCATCAAGATCAGATGGGATCGATAGATCGGACAAAGAATCTAGTGTTTGTGTGATAACCCGGATTTTTGGACATCTGTTAAGTAAATAATTAACTGATTGTAACTATTGAGATATTGAATTTATTTGGTTAAAAATAAAATCTAAAGAATATCTGGATATGTATATAAATGAATTTGAATCTATAATAAATGTTGAATTATAGATTTTTGGAAATGATAAATCTTATAGGGAATTAACATACATATATATAGATATATGCATGCTTTATAATGTTTAAAATTTTAAAGTGTATACATATACAAGTATATAAGTATGTATATATATTGTGTTTTGGAAGCATTGGGTTCAAAAGCTAGTTAAAGTAAATTTTATATTTTCAAAACACTAAGAATAAATATTTATTAATTTAAAAGGTATTTTAGCTTAAGTTTGAAATAAAAATTAAGAAAAATATTTAATAAAGGTTTAAGCATTTGAAAACATTAAATTCTTACATTTAAACATTTGTAAGCTAAGTAATTCATGTATTGACACTTGTAACTTTTATATTCCATGAAAATAAACAAGTGACCTTAGTTTCTTTAAGTTGTAAATACAAATAAAAGTTTAGAAACCAGGCTGAGAGTATTTTCTCAATTTTCCTTCACTCATCTTATAAACAAAATACTAAAAAGAAATCAAACTAACAATAAAAATCAAAACCTGTTTCAACTTGTAACCTGAGCAAACATACCTGATTCAAGAGCAAGATCAACTCAGCAAAGATTCAAATCAACCATCAAAATCAGTTTCCAGATTCTGAAAAACAAAGCTTCTCTGTTCAAAAAAAATGGTGAGTAAACTAACAATTTGAAACTTAAATCTGTTAATAATTTATTGCATGTGATAATCATTGAATGTTATGATATGAATTATGCTTTGCATGGTTGAGTAAATGTGATTGCATATATGTATGGGTTATTTGTGTGCATGTCTGGATATATATGTGTATATATATATATATATCTCTGTTTTAAGTTAACAGGTTAGAACAAAGTAAAAAAAATCCAAATTCTCCTCATCTAATCTCTGATAAGTTCTGGTTTTCAAACAAAACATGTTTGTTTGAACATAAATTAAGATTTTAAATTGTATTCAAGTTAAACAAGTTTGAATATCTCTGGAAATCAAGATATTACAGTAAGAATTTTAAAACATGTTAAAATCAAACATTTTGATTTGCTGATTCAAGTATATAACTTGAATCGACTTTGGAAAATATGATTTTTAAAAAGAAAATCATGATTTTTAGTGTTGTATAGAGTGAGCATTTCGATGATGACCAGAAATTGAACTTTGAGCAATTTCTGGTGATGGGTGAACTCGGGGTGGTCAGGAGCTTTGTTGGAGGTAGTAGGAAGTCTGGTGGTCTCGGCAAAAATGTCAAATGGATGAATATCCCACCGTGGCGGCGGCGATAGGTCGGAGAAGGGTTTAAGCCCTAAGTTGGGTCGAGGCTGGAAATGGGGTCAATGTAGTGTCTCTGGTTGATCGAGTGGCATCGGACCTGGGGCGTTGGTTGCATGGATGTCTGGCGAAGCTATGAACGTGGTTGCATGATGTCTGGTGGTCGGAGGCGTGGGTTTCGAGAAGGTTTGGCGATGGGTTTTGGTTCCAGTTTCGACTGAGTTGCTCGATTTTGATCGTGGGCTTGTGCTAGTGGTTTGAGGGTCGGGATCGAAGGATTTGGTAATCGTAGTTGGGTCGAAGGTGTCGGCGGTGGTCATCGTCGTCGCGATCATCTGTGCATGTGCACGTAGGGGTTGGTTGTGTCAGTGGGTTGGGTTGTGGGTGTGACTCGAAGGGAAGCTCGGGCATATGGAATGGTGACTCGAGTAAAAACTCGAGTAGAACGTGAGTGCATACGAGTTTCCAGGTTTTAAACTTTTAAGTTTTTTTTAAAGAAGCAGAAGAAAATTCGGGGCTTGGCTCGAGTGATTTTCGGGTTGGACCCAAAGTAAGATTAACAAGTTTTTAAATTTAAATAAAGTAAGTTTTAAATTTTAAATGAATCTTGTTTTTAAAAATCTATTATTTATAAAAATAAATGATTTTAAGTAATCGATTAGAGAAAGTTATGTAAAGTGTTTAACTTGAATTTGTTAAATTAAATTTTGTAAGTTATTTTAAACATTTAATTTAGAAATGAAATTAAATAGTTAATTAAAGGTATAATGTTTTAAATGCATATGTTAATGATAATTAAGTCATTATAAAGAAAATGTTTTATTTTAAGTTAACTAAGGTTTTAATGATTTGAGATTGATTAAGTTAATAAAGTAATTTTAAAAAAATTAATTAATTAAATTAATTAATGATTAAGGGTTAATAAATAAATAATTAAGGGATAATTAATTCATTAATTAAAGATTAATTAATTGATTATAAAAGTATTTAAGGATTAATTAATTTGTATTGAGGTATATTAATTAATAATTAAGGTTATTAATTAATAGTTGAAGGATAATTAATTTGAAATTAAAAATTAATTAATTGGTTTGTAAGGTAATCAAGGAATGATTAATTAATGTGATTAATTAATTAAGGAGATTAATTAAAAGTTAATATGAATGGTTAAGGCTAATTAATCTATGGGGTAATTAAGGGTTAATTACTCAATGTAATTAAAGTATAATTAATCAAGGATGATTAATTAAGATGGGTGATTAAAGAATGATTTATTAATTGGGTTGTAATTAATAAATGTTAAGTATGCAGGATTAAGGTAATCCAAGTGATTAAAGTTGGTAATTAATTTAATTGGAGATTAATTAAATTAATTAGGAATTATATATCTATTAAAATCTTGCTTATGGATGGTTGAATAATATTGGATGGCTTGAATTGTTGATGTCTCTGATGGGTGATTTAGATGTGCTGTGATATGAATGGGTTGAACTGTGATAATGTAGGTTACCTATCTGAGTTGAATTGTTATGTGATATGATATCCTGGATATGAATTGTATTATTTTAAAACTTAACAACTTGGATTTGAGATGACATTGAATTCGAAGAGACCGGGGTTGGGTATCAGTAAATACCCGAAACCACTTCGATTAGTAATTGACAGTAATTCTTTATAGTTTGGTTAGAAGCAAACAGGCTGGAATGGAATAAATTAAGTAACATGGACATTTAGCCTGTGAACTGTTGTGTGGGATAAATGATTGACTATTATAAGTAAGAATTCGTAAAGGGTACGAGTTACCCTGGTTTGCAAATAAGTTTTATAACTTGGTATTTCATGTTATATGGGTTTACTCACGCTGGTTTCCAGCTTGACCCGGGTGTTACTTTGATGTAATGCTCGGGTCAGATCGAGTATTACAGATTTTCAGGTTAGGACGTTTTGGAGCTCAGGAGGCGAGATGGATGGCAGGAACGTATGGAGTGTATCCGCTGTGATATATTGTTGTATATCTGGGACATGTGATTTTAACTATCCAGTTTGTCTATGATTGGTTGTAACTCTGATATATTGATGTAAATTAACTAATACAGTTTTCCTTTGTATAACTGCTATTATTTGATATTATATTTTGATCCGCTGCGAATGTGAGATTCTGTGACTTGTTTTCTGTTTCTTCTTCTACCTCTTTTCTTCTTTTCCTAACTATCTGGAATTTTCGAGATCGAAAATTTCGGGTCGTTACAGGTTGGCTTATCGATGACTTAGTTAGATTGGAGCGATGACTTCTTGGAGGCTTGTGAGAAATCGCTTTTCCCTTTCTTTTAGTCATGGTCGGGGGTTGAGGAACTTGTGAAGGTCCAATGCCAACCCCGGGATCAGGTCTATCATCATGACGACCAGGTGCACCTTTACTATGTCCTCTGGCGTTGATATCGACAGATTCTTGGGTGCTCGTGGCTGGGGGCACCATAGGGCCGGATTGAACATCTCTTTAATCAGTTGCTGCTTGTAGTCCGGTCCCAACCGACCGGGCAGTTTTGGTTTGCCCCATACTGAGACCCTCTTCCATCAAGCCAAAAGTGGTAAGTCGTTTGTTACTAAACAAAAGTTCAATATTTCTACCTTTGGCTGGAGCATTCTTCAAAATAGAGACCGCCTCTTCATAAACATTACCGTTGGGCTGAGTAACGACACCTGAAAATGGATAACATCGCTAGAATGAGACCTGGATATGTTTTCCTTATATATTTATGAAATCAGTGAGGAACACTTACGTCTCTCTAGCCGTAATCGAGCGAAGCCGGACGGACTTCGAACGAAGAACCATTCGCTCTTGAAAGCACATAATTTGTTCCAAGTGCCGGTCAAAATTTGACATTTCCTTTTCGATTCAAGAAAAGTAAACGATAAGCTCCCTGTCTGTCGTTTAAAAGTGAAAATAAATTGGATGTCTTTGATAGTGGGCGGACAGTGCAGAAACTCCATGAATACCATGTATGTATAGTTGAGAAGTGCATAGCCTTGGGATGGAATTGCGCGAGAGCAATTCTTAGATAATGTTAAATCTCCCGGATATATGAATTGAATGGCGGGATACATCCCGCCCAGCACATGAATTTATTGCATGCTGTGTATCCTTCGAGAGGTCTATGAGCCATGTCGCCTTATGACGGAGCCAATACGTCATTAAAGGGAATCCTGTGCCTTGTGCAAATCATCTAGAGAGGGTCTTCTTTAATCTTGGAAGCTACTGAATCAGGAGGATTTTCAAGAACGATGGCATCTTCTAAAGTGTCGGGAGCCGGTTCGATAACTTTCGGCAGAAAGATAGGAACAATCCTGGAAAGATCAAGCTGAAAACCCGAGCCTTCGGGTTGCCCTGGACTATGACTAAGTGGCACGCTGTCAGAGTCGGTTGCTAAACTGGATTCCACGTCCGAGTTTGTCCTATGAGAGGAAGATCCAGCTGGCATGATTGCGGAGTATCCGAAACACCCAGATTCCCTTGCTATAAAACTAAGTAAAAACCATAATTAGAGAAAACGACTTGTACCCCTAGTGCATTGTGAGTGTATGTGTTGTGTAATAAAGTGCTAATCGATGTGACAATGGATTAAGTGAAGACAAGAAAAGACGATAAAACATAGAAATTTGTTCAAAAGACAGTCATTAGCCGATAAAAATCAAACTGTTGTCTGAGCTATGGATAAGTTTTAGCATAGTAGTTAAATCATTATGGCACTTGTTCTGAGGTGGCATGTTAGTAGTTGCGGAGGTCATGTTATATGATGGCCATGTTTATGTCAAAATGTGTACTAGGAACCAAGACTAGTTATTTGGTTCGAGATTATGATCAAGCTATAGGTTATATTCTTATGCACATGTGAAAACGTTAAGTCCGATCATATATGGATCGTTATGATTTCGATCGTTCCAATACATTAAGGGTCGAATGTCCTTGAAGCAAATATATGTCGAACGATCCATTGGATAGCTCTGGCCGATCGTCCTACCTACCGATCGTCTTCGTCCAAGTTAACATGACCAATCGTTTACAGGTCATTCTTAAACTCCCCCATCTTCAAACCAGAGCCTCACCGATCGTCCACAAACGATTGTACGAATCGTTCATACCCATCACTCCAAACCCTTCGTCTTCTCGTCTTCATATCCTTCCAAGAACGATTGGCCGGTAGTAGTGGGTTGCTAGCTTCTTCCAGGAGAGTCACCTCCCTCCATTGAACACGATTGAAAAAACCAAAAGGAAAAAGTAAACTAAATCCATGCCAACTGTTCTAGATTCAAAATCAATTTGAGAATTATGCAGTAAATCCAAGTAGTGCTTTACCTTTGTTCGTAATCTAGAAAAATGAAGGAGTCGAGGTCAATTCGAAGTATGGAAATGGAGGAGAAGATGGGATGGCCATGTAGTTCGGAGAAGGAAAGGACAGAGCGCTCATTTTCTTTTCTTAGATTAAGGGTAGAAGTGTTAAAATCAAAGTGAAGGAAAACATCTTAGTGTCAAACTTTATACAAGGGGCAAGTTCAACCGATCGTTTTCATCCTGAGAGGTTAGGACGATCGTATGGTACCCGGTGACTATGCTGATCCATCCCTAAATAATATGTCTACCGATCCATTCAAAATCTGATCTGCCAAGCACGCCGACCCATCCCAACGTCGATCGATTTTGTCTCTCATTTATTTAAGCCTTCAGATGACCGTTTCATTTCCTTACCTACAACACTCAGTTACATGATCGAAGGCAATTTTAAAAAAAAGAGAAAAAAAGAGGTATGGTGATGAATGGAAATAGGATGAAGTAAGTGAAAACTGTGGTGAATGAGAAGGATGGCAAATGATCATAAAAATATGACTACTTATGTGAACAGTTGAATGTCGTAAAAGTTGGCAACGACCTGTGGACACGGGCACGACCTAGAGCTAACAACATGAACACATGTGTGAAGGTGCAAGGAAATAGGTTTAAATGTTCATTTTTCCGTAATCAATAAAAGATATCAAACAAACCTGGAGCTATCAGGTTTGAGGCAGGATCAGATGAATAAGGGCTTGGAGATTCCCCGCAACCAAATTTGTATATGCAAACAGAATACGACTTCGGATTTATACTATCGACAGACGGTAGAGGAATAGTAATCGATCAGGAAGTTGAATGGATTTCTTTACGGTGATTCAGACATTTTCGGATTCAAAGCACGTCATGTTGATCACAAGACATACTTTAGGAGGCAAATGTTGTCCCGCCTTTCGGCAAAGCCGTTATATCATCGATTCGACTAGGAACAGATGGTCGATAGCTTGAAGAACGATTAGTACCATGGACGATAGTCAGACAGATTCGAACCAGGACTAGATCGAAGTATAGTTGGCATGAAGTCACTAGCCTAACCCCGTGAAGTCATATTTCAAGATTGGAATTGACTGAAGTTCATATACGCAAGCTACAAATTAAATAATGATTTGTTTAGATCGATCAGAGAACGGTCAAGGAAGTAGTTCAAGTCATCGGAGAACATTTAGTATCTTGAGATCCATGAAACCAATCCATGTGAGACTTTCAGGACATCAACAGAGAGGCAAGTGGAGCATATCATAACAATCGCGCATCCCAAAATGGAGATGGGAGGAATTTCGATCGATATACACCGATCGTAATTGGGGAGCTCAGTATAACGATCGGTGTATCTCTTGTATCTTCAATCTTCAACCAAGAATGACCCATAACTTGCAATCTATATCTCAAGACGATCTCATATTTTAGGAGCAACATCTGGAAGCACGTTGGACCCTCTGACAGCAATCGCACAGTGATTGGGGGCTAGGAAAAGGATCAGTTATACTTATTCCGATCATTTTTTATCATCATGTTATTCGTGTCGATTGATATGGTGGGCTCCACTGGACCTAGAGAACCTTCTTGCAAAGTTTCAACCTGATCTGTGCATGTCTCTAGCTATAAATACTACAGTCATGGCTTCAGAAAGGGGGACTTCATCTTCTTCTTCTTGCTCTGAAGGCCCTGCCATTTTTTTTCTTGAAACTTATATCAATGGATCCATGTAGATCCAAATGCGCTTGTAATTGTAATCCTATGGAAGATTAATAAAAGTATGAAGTGGATGTAGGCCAAAATTGCTGAACCACTATAAAATTCGTGTGTTCATTTATTTTTATGTTCTGTTCTTTTGATTTCATTTGTTTAATATCCATAAGATTCTATGGGCGTTGATGCCCATTTTTGGCGTCAATATATACATAACTATTAAAAAGGGTTTTGGAATAAATATATATATATATAAGTACTTTGGTATAAAAGTCAGATTTATGACATATATTTCTATATGGTTGGCAATAAATGGATTTCTGGATTTTGTGTATAGGAAATTTGAAAGTAAGTATTATATGTATGGTATATTTTGGAAATTTACTTCTATAAATTAAGAGTATGATAAATAAAATATTTTGTGAACCTTAATACTACAATTTGGGGAATACTGATAATCGATTTAGTGTTACTGATTAGTTTAAATGCTTTCAAGTAACGCTTCTTCAAATATTGTATAATTGAATAGGATGTTTGAGTGGTACTTACTAGCCCGTTAGCGAATATTTGAACTTCACCAGGTAGTCTGAGACGCCTTGTTTAAGTTCTTGTGATTGCTTTAGAAAGTATTTAACACTTTAGGGTTGTATTCTCTTTTGGTGTTCGGTGGGACTGATAAATCCTTAAATGAATATAGTTCAGGTTTTCTAGTGGTATCCATAACGAGTGAGATTTACTAGCTTCTAGTAAATACTTGAATTTTACCAAGCGGTATGGGACGTTTTGGTTAATTTCTTATGATTACTAAAAGTGATAGTATTTGAAATTTAGAGTTTACTATCTTTTGATCTTACGAGGGATCGATTAATCCTTAAGAGGTATATTCATGGATTTCTTTACAATCATATATATATAATAACATTGAATAATCTAGAGATTTCAAGTCATGGTTGTGTAACGACCCGTAAATTTTTAACTGTTTTAATAACATAATTAGTTGAAATTTTGTGAAATTTTAAACGATAAAATTTTGAAATAAAAATTTGATATTTGGAATGCGTCTAATTAATCATAGCAACTGGAAAATTTTCATCTAAAAATATGGAAGTTTATTTTCGTGTGTAATTCTATTTTAATTTAAATCAGTTAGGAATTAATAGAAAAAAAAATTTTTTTGAAACCTGAATATTTTTACATAGAAAAATTCTAAATCATCTTCTTAGCAAGACGTCATTTTTTGTTTTTCCAAATTCGGACTTCTTTAGCTCCGTCGATCTTATTCTTCTGCGTTTTTGCTGCATTTTCCACTAGTAGAAAATTCGAATTTTTATAATTCAATCGAAACACTGATATCATTATACCGTTTTGATCGTCTCGTTGTGCTGATTTCTATGGTATATTCGATTGTCAATTTCGAAGCCCGATATGCGGCGAAATCTGTAAACGCTGAACCGTATCAGTACCCACTTTAACCTTTTTGTTTCATTGTCCTTTGTTTTCCATCGGCTGAAACGAATCGTCATAACCTTTATTTATTTCGCAGATATCAATGTTTAACTTTCTCTGTTTCCAACGTTCGTATTTATTTTGCTGGTTCAATGAATGGTTATAACTTTTAATCTTCCAAGAAAATAACTTTCATTACTTCACACTTTTGCTCTGGTTTAACAATAATAAAAGAAAATCTGTGTTGTAGCTTTCTTTTTCCCCTTTATCTCTTTCACGCATCAATCCCTCTGTAACAACCCGGTATTGCGTACCAATTAATTATCATCTTTGGACGGTCATCTTTCCTATTCGATTTGCCGTTGGAAATTTGTTAAGTGTTTAATCAGTTACAAACTCTAGTATAAATTTGATTAAGGAATTAGGTGGGCCTTAAAAATCATCTCGGCCCATGCTTTGTGATGCTATGATTTTTATTAAGGGTTGATAACCCGTTCCCCCTTTTTCACTTCCATTCGTGAACCCTAAAACCAAATCGAACGAAAGAAAATAGAAATGGCGGCACGAATTCGTCGTCTTCATTCATTCCTCATCTAAGAACATTAGGGCATGCTGTTAGTTTCGTTCGTCTCCCAAAAGAAATGGCAACTTCTAACTTATGTGTTCGTTCGCTCGAGAATAGGGCTTCTGCCAATTTGCGTAGCTCGATCGAAGTTCACTTCTTGCTCGTCGATGCTAAGGTGAGTTTACTCACATCTATTTCATACTCGTATGATGCTTTTGCAGTTCGATTTTCGTTGCTTCCTTGTTGCTTTGAACTGCAGTAGTTGAATTTGCTTCAAACAGGCTTTCGGGTTGATAATACTTTACTGCGACAGTCGTTTTGTTTTGAAGTTGATGATTTATTTTGGCTATTCGATTCTGTTTTGATGCTAGTGAGTGATTCTTTCACTCACATCTAAATTCATGAGTAGTATATTGTTTTGGTAGTTCGATTTTACATGATATTTATTCATTTTTGACTTCGGCCGTGATCTGTTGCTATTGGCTTTTGTAAATGTCACTGTTCTTGGTTGGCCTTGTCTAGTTGAAATTTATTTGACTTCGTGAAACCTGCTATTTCGATTAGGTGGTGAATTTATCACTCTGTCATTGAACTCTGATTTGAAACTTTTAAAACCTACCTGATCGGTTCATTGCAGTTTGATTTGAACAGCGTTAGCCTGTAGCCTTCGACCTGATTGATTTGTGGTTCTAGTTTGAATCTGTTACCCTCGAATTTGTTTGACGATGTTGATATCTTTTGTGACTTCTTGTGATTGTGTAGTCTGATTCATCTGGTAGCTTTTGTACCTTTTTCCTTTGTTGGTCGAATTTGTTTTGAACATGGCCAATTTAAGCTTGACTTCGTTCAAGTGTTCGCTGGTGTAGTGCACTTCAAATACTTGGTGCACTACATATCAGTTCATTAATGTAAATGGGGCTTTGCTTCCATTTACATGGGTTGTCAGGGATGACCTATATATGAAGCAGTGTGGCATTTCCTTGTAGTCTTCATTGTTTTGTCCTCTTTGTAGTCTGAGACTCTTGCCTTGATTCTGGTCTGCATTTTGGTTTGTTCCACTGTTGCGTTTAAATTGTCATGTCAGAAGATAATTTGAACTTGATGGTCAGATTTCACTTGATCATATACGTTGACTTCTCTCATGTAGAAATTGCACTTGATGTTGGGTAGAACTACTGTCCTGATCGCCATCATTCACTCATTATGCCTGGATTTGAGTAATTTGCTTCATGTTGTTAGGTTGGCATAGGATACATATGTTTATGTATATTTGACTCATGGCCATATTGATTCCCCTGGCCTCTGAGTTGTTTGTTGATCTGGCCTGGTCATTTTATGTTCATCTGCTTGGAGCTTTTGTTGCATTGTCCAGTTGAGATTGGGCTGCCTTTGAGTTTCAGACATGTAGTATGTATGTCGCCATGTAGCTTCATGAATCTTACTATAGTTTTTCTTATGTCTGTGATGTTGATTTTCTTCTTTGGTTCTGCCTATGGCTTAAAGGGTTACTGATTGACATAGGAAGTCTTGTTCCTGTAATATCATTTGCAGTCAACATTTGTTTGGTTCTTGGCCTAGAGCTCTATCCATTAGCTCATCTCTGATGCATTTGTTCACTTTGGTTCAGGGGTAATTGAGTCAGTGTCCCAGATCATGTCACTATTTTCTGGTCTTGATGCACTTTAGTCTGCATTTTGATATCTATTATGCCACTGGTCTTGTATTTTGGGTTAAATAAGGTCTGCTCTTTTGAGTGGCAGTTCATACCTTCCCTTCAGTTCACTGTCTTGATCCAGGGGTACACTTGATACTTTGACGAGCCTGTTTGTTTATCACATCTGCTTCATTACTTGAGCCTGTCTCACGTTATCACTTGAGTACATTATAGTCTTCATTGCACTTGATAATGATGTTAAACTTGGAGGATCATTTCTGTAGTCACGGCACTGTGTTTCATTTGTACATCACTGTGCTTTGTTTTCATTTGTGCACTCCACTGCCTTGTGCATTTGAGTTGAACCCGACTTTCTCTGGGTTTGACCTTATGCGCGTTTCGTGAATTTCCGTTGGTCTTTTATGCATTTCGTATGATAGTGGCGAGGCAGTGCACGCGTGCGTGTACTGCAGCCCTATTAGATTTGACAGTATTAAATTGATTTAGTCGATTTGATAAATTGTTTATTTATCTCTGTTGATGATTTAAATCTGCTGCTTTTTGCTAAACACTGTTAAGTGTTATATTGACCGTTATCCGGTTTCTTTGTTTAAAGAATCGGACAGACGGGAATTATTGTGACTGTCGTCTATTTAAATTATTACTGCCTATATGTACTAATAAACTGGTTTGAAATAGACTGACCTGGGTATTATTTTCTTTTGAATGTAATACTCGGGTCAGACCCGAGTATTTCAGGTTGTAGATTTCTTTCTTTGAGTTGCTGTTCGGGATTGAAGACTTTTCACATCTTCTGAAGTTGTCAGTCATTTTGTAGTAGTCGTGTCATTGTATAGAATGATATGTATTCATGTATATTAGTCGATAATGTACTTGTATATATAACTTCTAGAGTCGACAGTTATAGTTGTATCATATGTATTGTGTCAACTATGTATTAACTGACATCGGTTATATATATATGAGATTTTTGTTCATCTGTGTTCCGCATTTATATTATCTGTGTTATTGTTATATCTAATGTCCTAAACTAGTATGAACTATCGTAGTTTGTTTTATACTGATAATTGGATATGTCGATGGGAGTAAATAAATAATAGATGAAAAATAAAAAGTATATACCACTCCTATCGAGATAACCAATATTAGTGTAAGGCCAATTACGGATGGTCGCTCCTATCCAGCCTTATTCTTCGTAATAATAGACAGTATTTCTTTTAATACTCTTTGTTATTATGAGCATAGAGGTGGGGCGTCACAGTTGGTATCAGAGCTTGGGGTTTATGGACATAATATAAAACTTAACTCGGAAGGAACATATGTTACAACTATCGGTCGATGTTTTATTTGTGCTTGAGTCATAACTAAAGTTTTGAAATTTGGATGAAATTTTTAAATATCCTTATTTAAAAATAAAACTGAATTGGTGTTCTGATGATTTAATTGATTTGAGTACTGTTTATCAGAGTGCGCAGCTGAAACAGTGACACTGTCTTCGCTGAGTACAACTGATAATCTATTTGATTTAGAAATTGAAATAAATTTCAATTGTTGTTTACATAGCTGTAATTATTTTGTTTCTTTGAGAATTTCGAATCCGAATAGAGGATTTGAAGAAATTACAGTTATGTGATTTTGGTTGAAATTTCCGCTGGCTTCTCTTGTACTAATCATATATTGATTTGATTTTTAGCTGTTTTGATTAATCTTCATTGAAGATACATTTGAATGATTTCTTTGCTCATTTTATAATACGTGCAAAATTTGAATTGCACGTTATTGCAATTATTTTACGTTGAACCGATGCTTGGTTATGATACGTATTTTGTTGCCGTTATTTTTATAATGGGATTTTTACACCAATGCTGAATTTTTGAGGCACGGTGTTTTGTTGAAAATTTTAATGAATGAAAATTCACTGATGTCACCTTTTGATGTGAATTCTTTTGATGAGATATTTGATGTTTTAAAATTACTGTCGCTTTGACTTCAGTAACAACCAAATTTTTAAAAGTGGATTTTCAAGCGGTTATTCCGCAATACTGATGTGTAACCGTTTTTACGGTATTTTGAGAAGTACAATCTCCTTATCGAAATTGTTGTTGATTTGCTGCTTTAAACACGTGATTGGAAAATCGTTTTAAAAATGAAAATTGTTTTATAAATTTTTAACAGTTTGCGTTTTCAAAAGAATGAGAAAGTGACTTAAACGATTCAGCAAAATCGAGGATTATGACCCCTTTCTTTTACTGTTTCGCTTAACTCCGGACTTGTCCAGTTGAGAATGTGAATTGTTATTTTTACAAAATCAATAAAATTGTTTTCAAAAATTTTAACAGTTTGCGCTTTCAAAAGAATGAGGAAGCGATTTAAACGTTTCAGCAAAATCGAGGACTATGACCCCTTTCTTTTACTGATTCGCTTAATTCCGGACTTGTCCGTTTGAGAATGTGAAGTGTATTTTTACAAAATACACAATTTTGCACTTTCAAGGAAACGATGAAGAGAATCAAACGATTTAGTAAAACACGTGGTATGGGACATGTGCGTTTGCTATTTCGGTTAATTCCGGACTCGTTAATTGAAACATTTTGATGCTTTCGTGTGCTTTCGAGCCACTATGAGGACCTTCGGGTCATTTGTTGGGCTTTCGGGCCACTCTGCGGACCTTCGGGTCAAATACCAGTACTAGACCTTCGGGTCACTCTGCGGACCTCCGGGTCAATCTGATGGGCGCCAAAATTATGTTGAGTACTTGGTAGGCTTCGGCCACTCTGAGATGCACGTGCGGCGAATTAAAAACTCGCCATCTGATGGGATCGATCCAAGCTTTTATGTTGATTTTCTAGTCTTCTTAATTGATTTCTAGATATTTGTTGCTTCCAATTATCTGCAGGTAATTGGATAATTGTTGATATGAGTTCTGATTATCGTTTTTGATAATCAGATAATTGTTGTTTCTAATTATCGCTTGTGATAATTAGATATTTGCTGATATGAGTTCTGATTATCGTTTTTGATAATCAGATAATTGTTGTTTCTAATTATCGCTTGTGATAATTAGATATTTGCTGATATGAGTTCTGATTATCGTTTTTGATAATCAGATAATTGTTGTTTCTAATTATCGCTTGTGATAATTAGATATTTGCTGATATGAGTTCTGATTATCGTTTTTGATAATCAGATAATTGTTGTTTCTAATTATCGCTTCAGATAATTAAATATTTGTTGATTTGAGATTTAATTATCGCTTTTGATAATTAAATATTTGTTGCTTTGAGATTTAATTATCGCTTTAGATAATTAAATATTTGCTGATTTCGAATTTAATTATCGCTTCAGATAATTAAATATTTGTTGATTTGAGATTTAATTATCGCTTTTGATAATTAAATATTTGTTGCTTTGAGATTTAATTATCGCTTTAGATAATTAAATATTTGCTGATTTCGAATTTAATTATCGCTTCAGATAATTAAATATTTGTTGATTTGAGATTTAATTATCGCTTTTGATAATTAAATATTTGTTGCTTTGAGATTTAATTATCGCTTTAGATAATTAAATATTTGCTGATTTCGAATTTAATTATCGCTTCAGATAATTAAATATTTGTTGATTTGAGATTTAATTATCGCTTTTGATAATTAAATATTTGTTGCTTTGAGATTTAATTATCGCTTTAGATAATTAAATATTTGCTGATTTCGAATTTAATTATCGCTTCAGATAATTAAATATTTGTTGATTTGAGATTTAATTATCGCTTTTGATAATTAAATATTTGTTGCTTTGAGATTTAATTATCGCTTTAGATAATTAAATATTTGCTGATTTCGAATTTAATTATCGCTTCAGATAATTAAATATTTGTTGATTTGAGATTTAATTATCGCTTTTGATAATTAAATATTTGTTGCTTTGAGATTTAATTATCGCTTTAGATAATTAAATATTTGCTGATTTCGAATTTAATTATCGCTTCAGATAATTAAATATTTGTTGATTTGAGATTTAATTATCGCTTTTGATAATTAAATATTTGTTGCTTTGAGATTTAATTATCGCTTTAGATAATTAAATATTTGCTGATTTCGAATTTAATTATCGCTTCAGATAATTAAATATTTGTTGATTTGAGATTTAATTATCGCTTTTGATAATTAAATATTTGTTGCTTTGAGATTTAATTATCGCTTTAGATAATTAAATATTTGCTGATTTCGAATTTAATTATCGCTTCAGATAATTAAATATTTGTTGATTTGAGATTTAATTATCGCTTTTGATAATTAAATATTTGTTGCTTTGAGATTTAATTATCGCTTTAGATAATTAAATATTTGCTGATTTCGAATTTAATTATCGCTTCAGATAATTAAATATTTGTTGATTTGAGATTTAATTATCGCTTTTGATAATTAAATATTTGTTGCTTTGAGATTTAATTATCGCTTTAGATAATTAAATATTTGCTGATTTCGAATTTAATTATCGCTTCAGATAATTAAATATTTGTTGATTTGAGATTTAATTATCGCTTTTGATAATTAAATATTTGTTGCTTTGAGATTTAATTATCGCTTTAGATAATTAAATATTTGCTGATTTCGAATTTAATTATCGCTTCAGATAATTAAATATTTGTTGATTTGAGATTTAATTATCGCTTTTGATAATTAAATATTTGTTGCTTTGAGATTTAATTATCGCTTTAGATAATTAAATATTTGCTGATTTCGAATTTAATTATCGCTTCAGATAATTAAATATTTGTTGATTTGAGATTTAATTATCGCTTTTGATAATTAAATATTTGTTGCTTTGAGATTTAATTATCGCTTTAGATAATTAAATATTTGCTGATTTCGAATTTAATTATCGCTTCAGATAATTAAATATTTGTTGATTTGAGATTTAATTATCGCTTTTGATAATTAAATATTTGTTGCTTTGAGATTTAATTATCGCTTTAGATAATTAAATATTTGCTGATTTCGAATTTAATTATCGCTTCAGATAATTAAATATTTGTTGATTTGAGATTTAATTATCGCTTTTGATAATTAAATATTTGTTGCTTTGAGATTTAATTATCGCTTTAGATAATTAAATAATTGTTGAATTTGAAATTTGATTATCGGTTGTGATAATCGAATATTTGTTGATTTGAGAAATTTGATTATCGCTTTGATGATTGAATATTTACGATTTTTGAGATTTGAGCTTCGTCTTTTTCTCTGTCGATTCAGGTGAGTAATTTGATTTACTCACATTCAATTCGTGCTCTGTATGGGATTTCTACTCTGTTTTTCCTTCTCTTTTAGTTGCTGGAACTCGATTGATTCTTGCTTTAGACAGTCGTCTGATTTTGATTCCTTGATCCCCATGATATTGATTCTTTTGATTTGAACCAGTCGAACCTTTTGATTTCTTATCTAATACTTCCCTGCTGACACTTGCTTTGCTTATACATTCGACATTGCCATGTTCTTATGGTTGTACCTCTTTCCCACTTATCTCTTAGAATTGCGAGGACGCAATTTCTTTAAGGAGGGGAGTCTGTAACAACCCGGTATTGCGTACCAATTAATTATCATCTTTGGACGGTCATCTTTCCTATTCGATTTGCCGTTGGAAATTTGTTAAGTGTTTAATCAGTTACAAACTCTAGTATAAATTTGATTAAGGAATTAGGTGGGCCTTAAAAATCGTCTCGGCCCATGCTTTGTGATGCTATGATTTTTATTAAGGGTTGATAACCCGTTCCCCCTTTTTCACTTCCATTCGTGAACCCTAAAACCAAATCGAACGAAAGAAAATAGAAATGGCGGCACGAATTCGTCGTCTTCATTCATTCCTCATCTAAGAACATTAGGGCATGCTGTTAGTTTCGTTCGTCTCCCAAAAGAAATGGCAACTTCTAACTTATGTGTTCGTTCGCTCGAGAATAGGGCTTCTGCCAATTTGCGTAGCTCGATCGAAGTTCACTTCTTGCTCGTCGATGCTAAGGTGAGTTTACTCACATCTATTTCATACTCGTATGATGCTTTTGCAGTTCGATTTTCGTTGCTTCCTTGTTGCTTTGAACTGCAGTAGTTGAATTTGCTTCAAACAGGCTTTCGGGTTGATAATACTTTACTGCGACAGTCGTTTTGTTTTGAAGTTGATGATTTATTTTGGCTATTCGATTCTGTTTTGATGCTAGTGAGTGATTCTTTCACTCACATCTAAATTCATGAGTAGTATATTGTTTTGGTAGTTCGATTTTACATGATATTTATTCATTTTTGACTTCGGCCGTGATCTGTTGCTATTGGCTTTTGTAAATGTCACTGTTCTTGGTTGGCCTTGTCTAGTTGAAATTTATTTGACTTCGTGAAACCTGCTATTTCGATTAGGTGGTGATTTTATCACTCTGTCATTGAACTCTGATTTGAAACTTTTAAAACCTACCTGATCGGTTCATTGCAGTTTGATTTGAACAGCGTTAGCCTGTAGCCTTCGACCTGATTGATTTGTGGTTCTAGTTTGAATCTGTTACCCTCGAATTTGTTTGACGATGTTGATATCTTTTGTGACTTCTTGTGATTGTGTAGTCTGATTCATTTGGTAGCTTTTGTACCTTTTTCCTTTGTTGGTCGAATTTGTTTTGAACATGGCCAATTTAAGCTTGACTTCGTTCAAGTGTTCGCTGGTGTAGTGCACTTCAAATACTTGGTGCACTGCATATCAGTTCATTAATGTAAATGGGGCTTTGCTTCCATTTACATGGGTTGTCAAGGATGACCTATATATGAAGCAGTGTGGCATTTCCTTGTAGTCTTCATTGTTTTGTCCTCTTTGTAGTCTGAGACTCTTGCCTTGATTCTGGTCTGCATTTTGGTTTGTTCCACTGTTGCGTTTAAATTGTCATGTCAGAAGATAATTTGAACTTGATGGTCAGATTTCACTTGATCATATACGTTGACTTCTCTCATGTAGAAATTGCACTTGATGTTGGGTAGAACTACTGTCCTGATCGCCATCATTCACTCATTATGCCTGGATTTGAGTAATTTGCTTCATGTTGTTAGGTTGGCATAGGATACATATGTTTATGTATATTTGACTCATGGCCATATTGATTCCCCTGGCCTCTGAGTTGTTTGTTGATCTGGCCTGGTCATTTTATGTTCATCTGCTTGGAGCTTTTGTTGCATTGTCCAGTTGAGATTGGGCTGCCTTTGAGTTTCAGACATGTAGTATGTATGTCGCCATGTAGCTTCATGAATCTTACTATAGTTTTTCTTATGTCTCTGATGTTGATTTTCTTCTTTGGTTCTGCCTATGGCTTAAAGGGTTACTGATTGACATAGGAAGTCTTGTTCCTGTAATATCATTTGCAGTCAACATTTGTTTGGTTCTTGGCCTAGAGCTCTATCCATTAGCTCATCTCTGATGCATTTGTTCACTTTGGTTCAGGGGTAATTGAGTCAGTGTCCCAGATCATGTCACTATTTTCTGGTCTTGATGCACTTTAGTCTGCATTTTGATATCTATTATGCCACTGGTCTTGTATTTTGGGTTAAATAAGGTCTGCTCTTTTGAGTGGCAGTTCATACCTTCCCTTCAGTTCACTGTCTTGATCCAGGGGTACACTTGATACTTTGACGAGCCTGTTTGTTTATCACATCTGCTTCATTACTTGAGCCTGTCTCACGTTATCACTTGAGTACATTATAGTCTTCATTGCACTTGATAATGATGTTAAACTTGGAGGATCATTTCTGTAGTCACGGCACTGTGTTTCATTTGTACATCACTGTGCTTTGTTTTCATTTGTGCACTCCACTGCCTTGTGCATTTGAGTTGAACCCGACTTTCTCTGGGTTTGACCTTATGCGCGTTTCGTGAATTTCCGTTGGTCTTTTATGCATTTCGTATGATAGTGGCGAGGCAGTGCACGCGTGCGTGTACTGCAGCCCTATTAGATTTGACAGTATTAAATTGATTTAGTCGATTTGATAAATTGTTTATTTATCTCTGTTGATGATTTAAATCTGCTGCTTTTTGCTAAACACTGTTAAGTGTTATATTGACCGTTATCCGGTTTCTTTGTTTAAAGAATCGGACAGACGGGAATTATTGTGACTGTCGTCTATTTAAATTATTACTGCCTATATGTACTAATAAACTGGTTTGAAATAGACTGACCTGGGTATTATTTTCTTTTGAATGTAATACTCGGGTCAGACCCGAGTATTTCAGGTTGTAGATTTCTTTCTTTGAGTTGCTGTTCGGGATTGAAGACTTTTCACATCTTCTGAAGTTGTCAGTCATTTTGTAGTAGTCGTGTCATTGTATAGAATGATATGTATTCATGTATATTAGTCGATAATGTACTTGTATATATAACTTCTAGAGTCGACAGTTGTAGTTGTATCATATGTATTGTGTCAACTATGTATTAACTGACATCGGTTATATATATATGAGATTTTTGTTCATCTGTGTTCCGCATTTATATTATCTGTGTTATTGTTATATCTAATGTCCTAAACTAGTATGAACTATCGTAGTTTGTTTTATACTGATAATTGGATATGTCGATGGGAGTAAATAAATAATAGATGAAAAATAAAAAGTATATACCACTCCTATCGAGATAACCAATATTAGTGTAAGGCCAATTACGGATGGTCGCTCCTATCCAGCCTTATTCTTCGTAATAATAGACAGTATTTCTTTTAATACTCTTTGTTATTATGAGCATAGAGGTGGGGCGTCACACCCTCCTTCAACCTCAAAACCCACACCATCTCCTTCACCGCAGATCATCTCTCCGACCTGCTTAGCCACTAGACCTCGTTCCCTCACCCGAGTGCATCTCCACCATAGCAGCCAAATGCCATCGTCCTCCTATATTTCATTTCCCCGCATGTGAAGCTTCCATCTCCACCTCCTCCCCTGATCCACGACCCCATCAACCACTCACTCCTCTCTTCCTCCTCAGCCACGTCAGCACCTACCTCACCCAAAGCCTCAGCCATCACCACTTGTCGCCACCAATACCCGCCACCATAGCCTTGTTTCCTTCCAGTTTTCTTCCACCGTGAATAGCCTCTTCCTCCTCCTTGCTCAGCTCCGTCGACTTTTGCCCACAACCTCCAACTCGCCCTGTCACCGTGTGACCCTATAACTCTTCCTCTTCCCTTTATTTTATCTACAGGTAATATATATTTTGATGCGTATATTTTTGTAGGCTGTTGAGCATGTTATTGTGTATAAGGTTATATATATGTTTTATATATATAGTTGATATGTTACAGTAGGTGTTTATAGCTGTTTTATATATTATATAGGAAATATATATATATTTTATTTGTTGGGTATATTAGTTATCTGATATATATTCTGTTGTTATATGTATATACAGATTTATGTTAGTTTATATATATGGATGATGCGCGTGTATTGTATTATATTCTATTAAGTTTTAGTATATCTTATTATAAGTTTGTATGTATGTAATTATGTTGATGTATCATCTTACGTATGCAGTTTAATGATTGTTTTATATATATCAGTTTGTTTATATATTGGGGTATACATATACAAATACTTATTTTTACCTGTTAGTGTTGTTCCATATTTTCTTTCAACAGTAAGTGGTACTGTTCTGTATACTTTATAATCTATGTGTATATATATATCACGTGCTAGCTTGGAGTTGCATATGTTAGTTTATAAGCATTTTATATGGTAGTATTTTCTATATTATAAAGTGTATATATATATATATTTGATGCGTATATATATCAGTTCTGTTGTCAGTGTTTTGCATTACAGTCAATGCACTTATATGGATCAGTTAGTATATATAGATATATATTTTGTTATAAAGTTATATGTTAGCTTATAAAGTTATATAAGTATAGGTTTAAAAGTACGTATATTAGCTGGACTTGTTATAGCTGTGACTAATCACTTTTACATATGTAATCTGCGAAGTATCATTTATAAAATTTCAACACTTTATATGATTTGTTAGGTACATTTTAAGGATTTTTCTTTTGTACACATATAAGTTAGTGTGTATATATATATATATATATATATATATATATATATATTGCAAGCTATAGAAGTAAGATGGTTGTAACGACCCATAAATTTTAACTGTTTTAATAACGTAATTAGTTGAAATTTTGTGAAAATTTAAATGATAAAATTTTTAAATAAAAATTTGATATTTGGATTACGTCTATTTAAACATAACAACTGGTAAATTTTCATCTGATAATATTGAAGTTTATTTTCCTGTGAAATTTTATTTCAAATCAAACCGGTTAATAACAGTGAATTTAAAAGTTTTCCGAAACCAAAATATGTCAACAGGAGAAAATTTATTCAGATCATTCTGAATCAGACTGCGAAATTCGTTTTTCCAAATTTTGACTTCTATTGCTCCGTTTATCTTAATTCTGGCAGAATAGCAGCATTTCGGGTACCGATTATCGACTTTTGATCGGATGATCGTACCACTAATATCTGTATACCGTTTTGATCGTCTCGTCGCGCTGATCACCACAGTATATTTATTTTGTATTTTGAGGTCCGGTGCACGGCGAAATCTGTGAAACAGATAACTGTACCAGTACCACTTTTACACTTTTGATAAGTATGCCCATTCAACTTTCAAACGGCTGGAATAAAACGGTCGCTAGCTTTCATTTCAACATTTATTCCAAATTTCAGCCGTTGCCACCACCTACCGTTTCATTTATTCGTTTACGTTTTGTATACATTTATTATTTGGCAACAGTTCATATTTATTTGTTTTTTTTTTCGTACGTTTCTTTTTTTTTGCAAATCACCAATTCATGTTAATCTTCTTCCCATTCGAAATACATTCTTAGCCGGGACAAACTTCTCCCCATCTTCACGTCTCCACTCATAACCAGATCCGCCTTCATTTCCACTTGGTCCCTCTCCTCTCTTCTCTTCGCCCATCAGCTCCAATCCCCTCTCCATGCTCACGCCACCACCCACAACCCCACGCTCCACCTTCACGGCTTCGTCACCACTTCCCGACCCAAATCCGCCACCTTCCTCCTCCCTTCCTCCAACTGCCGAGAGCCTGCCTCCCATTTCCCCAACGGGTTTCTCTGCAAACCACCACGTATGCCTCCTGCCATTTTTTTTTTGTGTTATATATAAAACCTGCAGTGCATATATTAGTCTAAGTATGTATATATTTATTGTTTTGTGGTTTTACATATCAACATATTATATATGTTATGTCAATCTTTATATAGATTAGTTTATATACGATCTGGGTGCTAACATATAAACTTATATAAGTTATAGCCTGTCAATGACCCGGGTGAGTTGTAATTAGAGAAGTTTATAATTTTTTTTATGTCAGTTCTATATAAGGTTGTGTAAATATTAGTTAGAATATGATTTCGTGAACTGTAAACATAATTTACATAACAGTTATATTATTTCTATATATATACTGGTACAATATTGTATATATAAGTTTTATAGGATTTCAAAATCTATTGATACATATATAAAGGCATATTAACGTAAGATCTGTTTCTATATATAAGTATGAAGGTTATATATATCCTGTCTGTTAGTAAATGTATAAAGAGTTACTTAAGTTCCTATTTGATTTGTGAATCATATATATATTATAATAAGGAAGTTGATAAGTATATATGTATAAGTTTTACAAATTATCCTAGATATGGGTAGAAATCTTGTTTATAGTATTATTTTAGTTTAGCAGGAGTATATATATGTTATAGTATATATGAGGATTACAGTTATTATATGTGATTTAGTTGTCATTCATGTTGTTACATATTAGCTTATCAAGTAACGTATATTGTTCCTTAAGGTGTCTGCATATGTGTTCTTGTGAGTATATCTTTCTATAAGTTATGGTGACAGTTTAAATAATTTGCAAAGGTAATATATATGATATAAGCTGTATATGAGTTAAACATATAAGTTATATACTCTATATAAGTTACACGGTTATATATATATATGTCATCTTTATTTAGTGCATGAGTTTATTTATAGTAAAATATATTATAAAGTATATACTTTCGGGTTTAAAATTTCTTTCATCTACAGTTTATAGTTTATTTACTATCTTAAACAGACACACATGGTTGTTTTATGTAACTCAATATGTTTTGATAACTTTAATAAAGTAAATTTATATTGATTTCAAAATATAAGTTGTTTATATATACATATATATATGTTATATAGATAGTATATAAGGTTACTTGTATATATATGTACAAATTTGTGTAAGTATATTCTAGTTTCAATATATAGGTGAATTTTGTTTCCATGGATTTTTATTTTTTTGACTGAAATTAAGTTATTGATTAGGAAAAATTTATAGTATTTTTAAATATATGTTGACCTTAATATATGAGCTTAATTAAAACAATGATTTTAGTATAAAAATTGTTGTTCCTATCAAACCGATTCTGATCGTCTCCATCTATTCCTGTCATCAGCTTTGATCGTTCAATTCGTGCCCATCTCACTTTGCTCTGGATTCGTAGCTCATTGCTTTGTCTATTCTCTCTAACCTCGAAAGGTGAGCAATCACTCACGATTAACGTTCTTTTATTATTTAAATTTGATTTCATTTGAAATAGCAATTGAAATATGCTGCTGTAGTTATTTACATTGTTATATATGCTATTATCTATAACTGTTCACCTGTGACATCTGACACCAGTATCTAGTATTATATGCCTGTTATTACTATTATTTGTATCTGTTCACCTGTGACATCTGACACCAGTATCTAGTATTATATGCCTATTATTACTATTATTTGTATCGGTTCACCTGTGACATTTGACACCCGTATCTGTTATTTATACTGATGATATATGCCTGTTGTTATATTTTTTTTTAGTATCTGTTATCACTCTGCAAGTTCCCTGTTAGTATAGAATTCACTATGGGTTGAAATGATACATACCCGAACGGACTTTAGAATAGGAGAATTTCGTTATGGGTTGAAATGATAAACCCAAGCGATTTTCATTTGAATTGAAATTGGGATTACGGGTCGAAATGATATCTACCCGTATGTATTTAAATTTTGGATTGAAATGATAAATATCCGTATCACTTAACCATATGATCAATATATATACAGACACCGTTGGTCCATATATATATATATTTTAAAAATGAATTCTATGGTTTTTGGAAAGAAATATATGGTTTTAATAAATGTTGAACCTTAAATTATTATGTAAATGGGAATGATTGATTTAAATACATATAATATGTTGAGTATTTAAAATATATTTCAAAATAGATTTTGGTAATAATTTGAATAAGTTAAGGTTAGAAAGATAATTTGAATTTAGTTGAAATTGTATTCAATAAAGAATTTTATTTAATTAAACCGATTTGAAACTTATTGAAATTGAGATGTAAGATATGATTTATAACTTGAGTTTGGTTTATAAGTAATCTAATGAATATTTCTTGTTTAAATAAAGTTTAAGGAAATATTTAGAAAAATGTAATTTAAGGCTAGTTAAATGATATTGAATTTATTAAGTGAATATTCCCTGATTAAATAATAAATGAAGTTAAATCAAGAGCTATATGAAACTGTTTAATTTAACTTTGAAATGGTTGAATATTAAAGCTTTGAAATATATTGGAATTTAAATGGTTTATTTTGTGATTTAGATCTGTATTTGAAATCAATTTGAATTGAATTTGTTATTTAGAAACTGAATTGAATTAAAATGGGAAAATTGAGCTTTGAAAAAAAAATTTGAATTTGGAATTTGAAGTTGATTTGAATCGATTTGCAAGACTTGAGAAAATTAAATGCTTTACTTTATAAATTAATTAATATATATACTATCTTGGAAAATAGTTATATTTGAAATGTAATGATATTTGGGTTTTGAAGTATAAATTAAATTGAAAGGACCACGGTGTTATAATGTATATTTCCACCTTGTAGATAGTTCTGAAGATCCTTAGAGGATGGTTATCCAAAACATCCTTTAAGTTACTTGTATTTCAGTTGATATTTCACTTGAGTTGGATTTATTTATATAAGAATGTTAATCCTGACTCGAGTGTTTTGTGTTTTGCTTTACGCTCGGGTCAGACCGAGTGATACAGCAATTTGAGACTTACCCTTGGAGTTTGGAGCTTCCTTTGGAGATCCAACTATCGCCTCAGCTTTCAGCTCTTCTAGTTGATTTGTTCAGAGAAGTCATCTGTTGTACTGGAGACTTCACTACATTTGAAATATTCTGTTGTATTTTATTTCTAACTCTGATGTTTATATAGTAGCTTCATGAACTACTATTTTATCTATTCCGCTGCGTATTATTGTATTACTCTGTGTCTGTGATTATGTGATTGATTTATTTACTGCATATGCTGAGTTTTGCCAAATTTTTATTACAATCTGTTATTTTGAATTATTCAAGTCAGACATGTGTGGATTTATTGTCGATTTGAATGGTCCAAAATACCGGGTCGTTACAATGGTATAAGAATTTGGTATAAGAATTTAGATGTATATATTATGTTGTAATAGTTTATATAAAGAGAAACTGCTTAGAAATGTAATTGTTATGTATAGATTTTTGATTTGCTAACATATGCATATATATATTATAAACATATGCTTATTTAAGAAATATAATCTATTTGATTTATATACAAATGTATGTATGGTATAACAGTAGTACATAGATGTATATATTAATTTTATTGAAATATATGTGAACTTAGTTTCTAAATTCATATAGATTTTATTTACGAGTATGAAAGTTAAATATTGATTGAAATTTTACGTATATTTGTTTCAGTTATATCAAGATAGGTCTAATTTGTTTATCAAATCCTATTTATCAGCTTTGTTCGTCCAATTCGTGCAAATCTAGCTTCGTTTTGGGATTCGTGCTTGGATTCGTAACTTATCTCATTCTCCTTCATCTCTAGCCTTAAAAGGTGAGCAATCACTCACGATTAACGTTCTTTTATTTATTAAATCTGATTACAATTGAACGACAATTGAAATATGCTACTGTTAGTTATTTACACTGTTATTTATGTTATTAACTGTACCAGTTCACTTGTGACATCTGACATCATTATCTGTTAATTATACGATGATAATCCCGTTTGGTTGATAAGTGATTGATTGTTTGTTATTTATATTGGATGTTAAATTGTAATGTATAAAGTGATAAATAGTATGCAATTGAATTTGACGAAGGATAGAAAAAAATTTGAATCGACATATGTGTTGAATTTGATTTGTTAAATTTGTATAATATGACCCCTTGAATGTTAAATTAATTGACACGTAGAAAAATAGTTAATTACCCTTGAACCATTTGAATTTATGTTATATTAATTGTTGAAGTATGAATTTGAATAATTGGCGTCAAGTGTAGAATTGCATAGAATAATTAGTATAATAATCTTTAATCTACATGAAATGATAGTGTAGATTCTAGAAATAATTATATTAATTTGCACAAACAACAATGTGAATTAATACGATTATTTCGGGATTATTTGAATTAATTATTGGATTGTTATTGATTGTTGTTATTGCTTGTTATTTACTTTGACACCATCCCAGTTATCACACTGCAAGTTCCCTTTGTTATGCTTTGATTTTTGAATTGAAATGGAATCGGGTTGAAATGATAAATACCCAAATTGAACTTTGACCTAGGATAGAGAATTAAATAAAAATCGATTGGTCAATAATTTGATATAAAAATAAAATGAAGATTTTATTTGAATAAATAATATGGTTTTGAAACGAAGTTGGAATTTGAATTTTAATGAAAGAAATGTTAATATTTAATAATTTGAATCAAAATATTAGCATAGTAGATGATGAATGAACATTGTTTTAAAATTAATTATTTAATAATTAAATTTGGAATTATTAATAATTAAGTTTTGAAATTAGTTAATAATTAAGTTTTGAAATTATTTAATAATTAAATAAGATTGAATTATTTAATAGTTAAATAAAATTGAATTCTTTATTAAGTGAAATTAAGTTTCTTTATTAATTGAGTTTTGAAATTTGTAACTAAGTAAATAAATAAGTGAAATTGAATTTCTTTAACAAGAAATAAAATGTGATTTATTGAAATTAATGTAAGACTTGTAATTGAAAGAATTGATTTAACGAATTTAATTTAATTCAAATTTGTAAGTTTTGATACAATGAAGTTGAACTTAAGTAATTGATTTAGTGAACTGGAAATTAAATAGAAATTATTTTGAATGCTAAATTAACTTAACGAATATTGAACGGAATAGATCAATGAATTTAAATTGATTTGAATGTTAAATTAAATTAATTTAAATGATTTCGGAATGAAACTTATATACGAATTTAAATGAATACTTGAATTGTCTTAAATCAAATATTTAATTTGAATTATAAGATTGTGAAATGGTAATTTGGAAGTTTTGAAACGTAAATTATGGAAATTGTTTTAGAAAGACAAATGAAATGTTGATTTACAAATTCTAATTGTAATTGATTTGGTTTTGAAATTTATTAAACGACCAGTCGGTGTAATAATCACGAAAGTTATTAAAGAGACCGGAATCGGTTAAGGACATACTCTCTGTCTAAACCGAAAACCACTTTAATAACTATACGCGAAGTGTGATCCAAAATGAAGTGGTTGGAATGATGTACGTGATGACTGAAGAAAGAGAACGATAATGGATAGCCTTGACACTTGTGTCAAATTGGAAATGACTAAAACAGGAGCCGTGCCGGGCCAAATGGTGTTAGCTGCCTCGAATGAACACACTTCTTCGAAAACTACTCATTACTTGTTATCGATTGGTGCACCCTTGATCTGGGAGTGTTGTTCCGCGGTGTTGCGATCGCTGCGGCGATGCGTTCTCATCAGTCCGGATCAGGCAAACGGTAGTTTCACTACCTTGGGTATTGCCTCATATGCCTTGTCATACTTGTATCCCTTTATACGCGACCACTACGATTTGTTTTGCGTTATACCTATGGAGTACTCCCTAATATCCCACTAGTTTACAGTGGAGTTTACAGTGCTGTATAGACTATAACGCTTATATAAAATGTGTTAAGGGGGATAATGGTAACGCCTTAACACTATTTTGATATTTTATATTACTGATAGGCATTATCTACTTATCGTACACTTCTACATAGTAGATAGTTTAACGGATCTTTAAAGGATGGTTATTCCAAACATCCTTTGAGTTACTTGTATTTCAGTTGCTATTTCACTTTAGTTGGATTTATTGATATAAGAATTTTAATCCTGACTCGAGTGTTTTGTGTTTTGCTTTACGCTCGGGTCAGACTGAGTGTACCAGTATTCGAGACTCACCTTTGGAGTTGGAGCTTCGCTTGGAGATCCAGCTATCTATCCAGCTTTCAGATATTCAGTTGATTCCAATGATGTATTCTGATTTTGTATTTGATTATTGTATTCGAGACTTCTGTTGTACCTTATTTAACTCTGATATGTATATAGTAGCTTCATGAACTACTACCTTTTGTTTCCGCTGCATTTATTACTCTGTGTTTGTGATCTGTGATTATTTATTTACTGTATATGCTGAGTTTATCCAATTTAAATTAACAATTCGGTATTTTGAATCATTCAAGTCCGACATGTGCGGATGCGAATGGTCCAAAATAGCGGGTCATTATAGTTGGTATCAGAGCTTTGGTAGCTCTAGGCAAAACTTAGTATATATGGTAAATGTATTTACAGAATCACTTTCATCCAAGTTTGAACCTCGTCCTTTTTGACTCGATTCCTTTGAATTTTGGAACATTCCCTTGGGTTCCAAAACTCATTCGTGTCCCTCACTATTCGTCTTCTCTTAATTCTGGAGTATCCTATGACTCCACTTCGAATGATCTTTATAATGAGTCGGCGGTCTTGCCAATCTCAAATTGACTTATAAAGGGGTGAAACTCCTTTACAATGACATCGATTTACCGGAGATTTCTATATCCTCGGTTTACGGTGCTATCTATCTCCTGCTATACCTGAATTCTATTTCTTGAGATCGAATGTAGTTTTGCCTCGAAATTCTGCATCGATCTTATTCTTGAAGTCATGGTTGACCCGGTTAAGGTTGCCCGTGATTTATATAAATTTATCAATCTTCCTACTTTGTTATTAATCATCATATCTTTGTTTCGAACTTATCTTCGAATCAAATTTCACTTTGATTTGAGTCCATCAAATTTGAAACCCTATCCTTATTTTGAAAATTCATTCCTATATCGTCGAGCAAAGAAATGTATTTGTAAACTAATATATATAAATGTTTTAATATATGCTATGTTGTTTGAGTTATTGATGTTGATTTGGGTTTTCGATCGATTCGTCTGATCAACGCTATCGATAGGATTTCCAAAACACTTGAGCAGAGCAAACTGACACGATATTATTTTCAAATTTGGTAAATGAAATAAATTTGTATGATTATATTATAAATATATAAGTAAAAGTTTTTGAAATTTAATAAGTTAATTAAATTGGTTTTTGAAGATAATAATTGATTATCACTTATTGTTCTAAAAAATGAATTTTTAAACATGGGTTATAAACTGATTTGAAATTTAAATGAATTTAAAATTTAGAATTTGAGAATTTAATTTCCAGTGATTTCAAGCTTTGGTTTTTAAATTTTTAAAATGTATATTATTGAAGGTATATTAAAATAGAAACCGTTTTCAAAGAATTTCAAAATGTTGAAATCAGTGCTCTTCTCTTTGTCGCTGGAAAATAATTTCGGTGATGGCGGCTGCATCATCGTCATTCATTTTCGAGTTTCAAAGTGGAGAAACCATTCTGTAGCTTTGCTACGGTTTTGTTTGGAAAAAAATATTTTAATTTTAATTTCTTAAGTATGACTTGATTTATATATATATATATATATATATATATGGGTATATTATTTAAATTTAGTTGGTATCAGAGCTTTGGTAGCTCTAGGCAAAACTTAGTATATATGGTAAATGTATTTACAGAATCACTTTCATCCAAGTTTGAACCTCGTCCTTTTTGACTCAATTCCTTTGAATTTTGGAACATTCCCTTGGGTTCCAAAACTCATTCGTGTCCCTCACTATTCGTCTTCTCTTAATTCTAGAGTATCCTATGACTCCACTTCGAATGATCTTTATAATGAGTCGGCGGTCTTGCCAATCTCAAATTGACTTATAAAGGGGTGAAACTCCTTTACAATGACATCGATTTACCGGAGATTTCTGTATCCTCGGTTTACGGTGCTATCTATCTCCTACTATACCTGAATTCTATTTCTTGAGATCGAATGTAGGTTTGCCTCGAAATTCTGCATCGATCTTATTCTTGAAGTCATGGTTGACCCGGTTAAGGTTGCCCGCGATTTATATAAATTTATCAATCTTCCTACTTTGTTATTAATCATCATATCTTTGTTTCGAACTTATCTTCGAATCAAATTTCTCTTTGATTTGAGTCCATCAAATTTGAAACCCTATCCTTATTTTGAAAATTCATTCCTATATCGTCGAGCAAAGAAATGTATTTGTAAACTAATATATATAAATGTTTTAATATATGCTATGTTATTTGAGTTATTGATGTTGATTTGGGTTTTCGATTGATTCGTCTGATCAACGCTATCGATAGGATTTCCAAAACACTTGAGCAGAGCAAACTGACACGATATTATTTTCAAATTTGGTAAATGAAATAAATTTGTATGATTATATTATAAATATATAAGTAAAAGTTTTTGAAATTTAATAAGTTAATTAAATTGGTTTTTGAAGATAATAATTGATTATCACTTATTGTTCTAAAAAATGAATTTTTAAACATGGGTTATAAACTGATTTGAAATTTAAATGAATTTAAAATTTAGAATTTGAGAATTTAATTTCCAGTGATTTCAAGCTTTGGTTTTTAAATTTTTAAAATGTATATTATTGAAGGTATATTAAAATATAAACCGTTTTCAAACAATTTCAAAATGTTGAAATCAGTGCTCTTCTCTTTGTCGTTGAAAAATAATTTCGGTGATGGCGGCTGCATCATCATCATTCATTTTCGAGTTTCGAAGTGGAGAAACCATTCTGTAGCTTTGCTACTGTTTTGTTTAGAAAAAAATATTTTAATTTAAATTTCTTAAGTATGACTTGATTTATATATATATATATGGGTATATTATTTAAATTTAGTTTGATTTAATATATATAGTATATACATAATTATCTTTGAAAGGTTTAAAATTAAATGAAAAATTAATTCTTAAAAATTTGGTTAAAAGATGATTTCAATTTTAAATAAAACTAAAATTTTAAATAAATATTTATAATTTGAAATAATTGAGTTGGAAAATTTTATTTGTATAATACCCAATTTCATTTTAATATAACTTCCCTAAATTATTCAGAAGTTGAATATGTAATTGGATAATATACAATATAAAATGATTTTATAAATAAAATTTGAGTGATCATAATAAATGTTATACACTTAAATTTTGATTGTAAAATGTTGATAAATCTAAATTGAATAATAAGTTAATTGAATAATAGATGAGATAAATAAAATAAAGTTTGTTTTGAAGGAATTAATAAATTGAAATTAGATCAACTTATGGAAATACCTTGAATTTAAAATCAATTAATGAATATAAATTAATTTAAATTGAAATTTATATAGTTTAAATTAATTTATACGGTTTAAATATATGTAATAAGATATATTAAGTGGAATAAACTTAATAATAATTTGGAATAAAAGAATTAAATTTGTTGAATAAAATATGAGTACAATAAATGATTATACAAATTGATGATTTAGAAATTGTTAACTGAGGATGACTAGTTAATAAGATAATGAATTTAGAAATAGATAGATTGATTTAACTTAAGTGAAACTAAGTAAATTAAACCAAATTGTTAAATATTAATTAGTTTAATTTGAAATTATATGGTTTAAATTAATTGTTTTACTGGTATTCCAATCTATTTTCTTTCTGGTTGTTTCTATTCTCCTACCTCCTTCCTTTTCGGGGACGAAAAGTTTTGAGTGGGGGAGAGTGTAACGACCCGTAAATTTTTAACTGTTTTAATAACATAATTAGTTGAAATTTTGTGAAATTTTAAACGATAAAATTTTGAAATAAAAATTTGATATTTGGAATGCGTCTAATTAATCATAGCAACTGGAAAATTTTCATCTAAAAATATCGAAGTTTATTTTCGTGTGTAATTCTATTTTAATTTAAATCAGTTAGGAATTAATGGAAAAAAAATGTTTTTGAAACCTGAATATTTTTATATAGAAAAATTCTAAATCATCTTCTGAGCAAGACGTCATTTTTTCTTTTTCCAAATTCAGACTTCTTTAGCTCCGTCGATCTTATTCTTCTGCGTTTTTGCTGCATTTTCCACTAGTAGAAAATTCAAATTTTTATAATTCAATCGAAACATTGATATCATTATACCGTTTTGATCGTCTCGTTGTGCTGATCTCTATGGTATATTCGATTGTCAATTTCGAAGCCCGATATGCGGCGAAATCTGTAAACGCTGAACCGTATCGGTACCCACTTTAACCTTTTTGTTTCATTGTCCTTTGTTTTCCATCGGCTGAAACGAATCGTCATAACCTTTATTTATTTCGCAGATATCAATGTTTAACTTTCTTTGTTCCCAACGTTCGTATTTATTTTGCTGGTTTAATGAATGGTTATAACTTTTAATCTTCCAAGAAAATAACTTTCATTACTTCACACTTTTGCTCTGGTTTAACAGTAATAAAAGAAAATCTGTGTTGTAGCTTTCTTTTTCCCCTTATTCTCTTTCACGCATCAACGCCTCCTTCAACCTCAAAACCCATGCCATCTCCTTCACCACAGATCATCTCTCCGACCTGCTTAGCCACTTGACCTCGTTCCCTCACCCGAGTGCATCTCCACCATAGCAGCCAAATGCCATCGTCCTCTTATATTTCATTTCCCCGCACGTGAAGCTTCCATCTCCACCTCCTCCCCTGATCCGCGACCCCACCAACCACTCACCCCTCTCTTCCTCCTCAGCCATGTCAACACCTACCTCACCCAAAGCCTCAGCCATCACCACTTGTCACCACCAATACCCGCCACCATAGCCTTGTTTCCTTCCCGTTTTCTTCCACCGTGAATAGCCTCTTCCTCCTCCTTGCTCGTGTAACGACCCAGAATTTTGAACGAATTAAATTAAAAATATTTAATATATTTTAAATATTTGAACGGTGATTTAATTTGAATCCCCAATATTTCCTTGAAATTGGCGATTAAATTTTAAAATTTAATCTAGTGAATGTTGAATAAAAATTCGAATCTTCAATTTTAAGTTGAAGAAAAATATTTCGAAAGCTTTTAAAATTCATATTGATAATACCGAAGATAATCGAACTTTCAGAATTGAATTTTAAACTGTTTTGCTCAATTTTGAATTTAATTGTTTGAACCGATATTTAAAAATAGTCATTTTTCAAACAGTCTCGGGATTCGATGAAACCGGTTCCATTGGATCCGGAATATTGAACTGATATCGGATTTCGAATTTCATATTTTTCGGAGTTGTTTTGTGACCATACGATTATAAAACGCGTTGAGATTTAATTGAATTCAAATTGATTTTTAAATTTTAAATTTGGTACATTTCGTTCCTTTAATCACGGAGGAAATCACGCCGAAGACCACGAAGTTTATCGTGCAAACACGATCTCCTGTCTCCCTCCATCTCTTTTAAAATCCCACGCAACTTCATTCCAAAGCAAAGAAAAAAAAATTTATAATGGCCGACACTTTAAATAATCCCTCTCCATTCTTTTAAAAACGAAAAAAACTTTCTCAGTTCAAAAGAAAGAAAAAAATGGCCGCGCACTTAAAAAAAATTCAAAGGAAAATTGAAAATAGGGTTCGCGACCAAATCACGATTTGGGAAATTTAAGTCAGGCGAGTTCTTCCTATTCTTCCAATTTGAATTCACCCCAAAAGCCTAGTTTGGCCTTCATGAAGCGAATCGTGCGAGCACTGGGGAAGAGGCGGCCATGGTCGTGATGGATGTTAGCGAGTATCGAGGCTCGCGATTCTAAGGGAGAGGAAGGGCGACTGCCTTGTAGTCGCGTGGGGTTTCGAGTCGTTCGCAATAACGGAAGTTCGTCGATGGTGACGGGGCGGGGGCTGCGAGTAGTTCGAAGGCGGCACGACTTCATCGCCGACAAAAATTGTGGGCAGGCGATCGAAATCGCGAGTGACATGTTGTCGACGATCGATTCTAGAGCAATCGAGTTCTAGGGCATGGCAATGTGGGAGCGCGTTTGGTTTTCTGGTAGGCTCGCGTTCGAGCATCGGCAGAAAATTCGATCTGCGTTCGACTGTAAGGTATATACTTGATTTATTTTTATTTTTTTTTCAATTTAAATATATATATATATATACTGTTAAAAAGAAGATATATATGAATTTGCAATATGGTATTAAACATTTTTGTTAAATGCTATGTATGTCTCTCTATATATATAAGTTAGATAAAAATAAAAACAGAGAAAGATATTTTTCTGTAAGGTACTAACAGTTTTGTTTTAATTTGAAAAAAAAAAAATATGTATATTGAGTTTTTGATTTACAGTCAAACGAGAAGTGTGTGTGTATATATATAATAAGATAAGTATACCTTTTAAGTCTATTAGTTACTTTAAATTTATGTATAATAGTAATTTAATTTGATTTATAAATGTACGTAATTATTTTAGTTACAAAAAAAGAAATTTGTAGTTAAGTAAATTTATTAAAGGAAACTTTGTTTTAAAGTTTAAATTGAAATTAAATAAAATTATTAAAGGAGAAGTTAGTTAATTAAACAATCAAAAATGAAAATTGGTTATTTGAATTGATTCGAATATTAATAAATTGTATAATATTTATACAAGGTCTACAAAACGAGAAATCAAAGCAGAAAAGGGAAATGGGACTGCGAATTAAAATCAAAGGTGAGATTTTTCTCACTCGAATGGAAAATTTAAATTTTGCAGTTATTGATTTGATTGATTGACTGTTTGAATGTGATATTAGATATAGTAGGATATATATATATAGCAATATATACATATTGGCATATGTATATATTGGAGTTGTTGATTTCCCGCACTATATAGCGGATGTGACCCTATTGCGCCGTTAGTAAGCGGATGATTTTTATAAAACCCATATACCGCGATATTCCACCTCGAAGTGGAATTGGTATTGTGCTAACGTCTTTGGATGCAGGGAAACAGGTTGGAGGGATCCAACTGGATTCCTCACCAGTATTTAATTATTTGCAGATATTTGTTGTATATGCTGTTATCATATTGATATATGATATTGAATGTTGTGATGGACTAATTGGTGCGTTGCATCATCAGATCCAATTTTGAAAGTTTAAAAATAACGATGTTGATTTTAAAAGAGAATTTTTTTAAAGTGATTTTTGGAAAGTATACGTTTTATTAAATTTTTGAATTTATTTATCTTATATAAATAAATGTTATAAATTGTAAAGATATGAAATTTAAAGAATTATAAATTGTAAAGATATGAAATTTATAGAATTATAAATTGTGAAAATAGGAAAGTTATAAATTATAAATTTTAAAGATAGGAAATTTATAGATTTATAAATTGTGAAGATATGAAATTTATAGATTTATAAATTGTGAAGTTATAAAATGAATGAAATGGTAGGATAAAAGATTTTTAAGAAATTTACATATAAATTGGATTTTTGCCGTTAAATGGAATATCGATCGAATTGTTAATAAAGAAGATTTATAAATCAAAGTTGTTATAAAATAGAAATAGAATTTATAAACGTTGTTTTATAAATTCGAAATCAATTGAATTTGATAAATTAAATATAGGAGATTATTAAAGAAGATATATTCGCGATTTTAGATAGCGAATTATTATTGAAATAAAATGTGTAGAGATGATTGAAATTTGGTTAAGTAAATTATATTCGCGATTTTGGACAGTGAATATATTATTAAGTAAAATGGATATGTTTGGGAAAATGAATATTTTAAAATGAAGTTAATTGTTTAACGATGCTTTAAAATGAGTTAAATATCGAAACCGTAGATTTCAACATTTATTGTTGAAATAGACGTTTTCAAAAAATAAGGAAATGGTGGACTATAACATTGTTGTTATGGTAAATGATTTCCGAAAGGAAATGTTTTTATCTAGTATTGGGATTTATATACCTATCTTAATTTCGAATCCCTATACTAGTGATTTTGGAGTCGTCGTAACGATGTTTTACGTAACATTCGTTTTGACTCAAATAGATGTGGTTATAGTAAATGTTTTCCTTAAAGAATGAATATATACTTAAAATTTATTTAAGTATATCGAATATTTTCAAATATTGAAAATAAATAGATTTGTGATTACTCATTATTAAATAAGTATGGAAATGCTTTTCCAAAATGAAATGAAACGTTTTTGAGAATTTATCTTCTTAAAGATAAATTGAAATTGAATATTTTAAATCGATTGGAAAATCGTATATCTGTAGATATTTGAAAAATATAAATTCACTATGGAATTTATAAAAGAAATGGGAATTCGTTTTAAAAGTAAACGTTGGTTTATTTTTTTGAAGTGTGGAAATTATATATCTAGTAAAGATATTTTGGAAATTAAATAATTTAGAAAATTATTTGGAATCTGATGATGTTGCGCATCTTTATTGATAGTTAAATAACCGACTATCAATAATTACCTTGAATGGGTATTTGTTGTGAATTGGATGAATTTGAATGCCACACTTATTTTTGAATAAGCGCTCACTATTCGGGTTAGCCGGGAAAGGACCATGGGGTCGTATAACCCATTCCGAATATGTGATACGTCGTAATGAATTGCATTTGATGACTGGTGTTGAAGACCGGATATTTTTGAAAACGGAAGGATTACCGTCGAGTTACTCTACATCGGATGATCTCCGATTTAGAGGTTTTATCACCCTTAGTGACGGGAAGTCCCGACGTGATTGAAATTTATCCGGAATTGCAAGGGCTTCGTGAGAAGTGCCTTCGGTTCTGTTCGATCCCGGAACAGACTTGTATGGATTGTGTGTCTGACGTTACAGATTGAGATATAAAGCTGATTTCTTTCAAATACATATCTGTTGGTGGCGGAGAATTTATTTTTTTAGCTTAACACCCTTCTCTGAGACGTACGAGCTCAGAGGTTATGTAGTTGAAATTTATCAGCGATATATTCCCAATTTGGTAATGTGACATGCTGAGTGTTGATGTGTGATGATCAGTGTTTGATCATTTGTGATATGATCATTTGTTTGATCATTTATCTTTGTGATCATAGGTTTGATCATTTGTTGACCCAAGGCATGGCTTTGTGAACAAAGCGTAGCTTTGAGGAAGAGACTTCGTCGAGCCTCACACCCCGGAAATGGTCAAAACAGGAAGGATCCGGCAAGGTTCTAGGGAGTAGCGCCCCTTAGTGTATGTCATTCCTTCTGGATAAAGGTGGTATCATGGTATGGAGCCCAGATACTTAACCTATGTAGATGCTGTGAGTTTATTACTTTGTGGTAGTTGGAAATCGAGGATCCTCGGGAAGATCGGTGACGATCGGGGAATGGCATACGCGTGTCAGTAGTTACCTATTTTTGCAGAGGTAAACCGGCCTTGTGTTGGCAGAGATCCGGTTAGGTTCTCGGGATGTCATTCCAGAGGCGTTCCTTCATGGCATAGGAAGTTCCTTAGCCTGACCATTTGTTGGAAATCCAAAGAAACAATACGTGACTTGTACGGTTTTAGTTGTAGAACCTATCATTCACTTATGGTGGCGCCCCACTGTTTGGATGGTAGCTATAGTAGGCATAACGTGAAATGCCTATGCTGGCTAAGATTAATATTATACTTTCGAAATGTTTTCTACACTATGCACTAATAATAATATCAAAATGATTTGATTTTTGCGTATCAAGCATCTTTGACTATCATAAGGAGAAATCTCCTTCGATTCTGCGTTTGCATTGTGTGTGTGTGCGGGAGGCCTTATGGTAGTCTCATTTTCCAAAAAGCATTGTGAATCTGATTTATTTTCCTTTGTTGTCATTTAAAGATAAACTGTTTTACGATCTCACACCAGTCACCATGACTGACTCGGAGTTTATTGTTTCCCTTCTAAACTCTGGGTGCCCACCAATTTTCCACACGGGCAGCCTAGAGTAATGTTATCAGGATATTCTGGATATTCTGGAGCTTTGGGAGCAAGCTGGATGGCGAGACGTAGTATTTGTATCTGATATTATTTATTCCGCTGTGTATTCTGTATGAGGACAAGTTTATATAACTGTCCATTGTTGTATTGAGTTGTATATTGACTCTGACTGATGTATTGTATAAAACTGATATAGTTCTTTGTTTAAAAGACTAGTGATTATCTATTATATTTTTGTTCCGCTGCGAATGTGAGATTCTGATATGGTTTCTATTTCTATTGTTGTTCTGTTGTTGTTCTTTCTCTTTTCTTCTATCTTTTCTTCTACCTCTTCTTTTAAAACCCTAATGGTTCGGTTTTTCGTTCACCTTGAGTTAATCGATGGAGATTAGTGTCGATTCAAGGGGTACGGAAAAGCGGGTCATTACAGCTCGGCTCCATCGACTTCTGCCCACAACCTCCAACTCGCCCTATCACCTTGTGACCCTACAACTCTTCCTCTTCCCTTTATTTTATCTACAGGTAATATATATTTTGATGCGTATATTTTTGTAGGCTGTTGAGCATGTTATTATGTATAAGGTTATATATAAGTTTTATATATATAGTTGATATGTTACAGTAGGTGTTTATAGCTGTTTTATATATTATATAGGAAATATATATATATATATTATTTGTTGGGTATATTAGTTATCTGATATATATTCTATTGTTATATGTATATACAGATTTATGTTAGTTTATATATATAGATGATGCATGTATTGTATTATATTCTATTAAGTTTTAGTATATCTTATTATAAGTTTGTATGTATGTAATTCTGTTGATGTATCATCTTACGTATGCAGTTTAATGATTGTTTTATATATATATCAGTTTGTTTATATGTTGGGGTATACATATACAAATACTTATTTTTACCTGTTAGTGTTGTTCCATATTTTCTTTTAACAGTAAGTGGTACTGTTCTGTATACTTTATAATCTATGTGTATATATATCACGTGCTAGCTTGGAGTTGCATATGTTAGTTTATAAGCATTTTATATGGTAGTATTTTCTATATTATAAAGTGTATATATATATTTGACGCGTATATATATCAGTTCTGTTGTAAGTGTTTTGCGTTACAGTTAGTGCACTTATATGGATCAGTTGGTATATATAGATATATTTTGTTATAAAGTTATATGTTAGCTTATAGAGTTATATAAGTATAGTTTTAAAAGTATGTATATTAGTTGGACTTGTTATAGCTGTGACTAATCACTTTTACATATGTAATCTGCGAAGTATCATTTATATAATTTCAACAGTTTATATGATTTGTTAGGTACATTTTCAGGATTTTTCTTTTATACACATATAAGTTAGTGTGTGTGTGTGTATTGTTATCCCGCCTTTTGGCAAGGCCGTGACACCAAAAAGTTGACTGGAAAACTAAAGTCAGTTCGTCGTAAAAGTTCGTTATACACTGTTTCACCATGGATATCGACGAATTTTGTCCGAGTCCGGATCGGGCTATAATTGATAAGACACATCAAGCAAGGTCAGGAAAAGCCACGTTCCAAGTTTCAAGTCAATCCGAGTTCGTACGCTCAAGATATCATCGATGCAAGTTGGAGGAGGTGACTCTAAGTTCGAATCCATAGGCAGAGATCTTATTCGAATCCATCAGTACAGCCTTGGTTCGTATCCATCGGGTTCGACTCCATATAGATCGCAACCATCAACAAGCATTCGTTTGAATCGAACCGGATAAGCCACTTCGAATCCATGAAGCTGCTCTGCTTCGTATCCCTCAAACTGAAGTCCTTCGAATCCATGGAGTTACTCCACTACCATCCAGAAACCCTGCTTCGAATCCATCTTGTTGAAACGACTTCGTATCGATCAACCGTTGTATATCGCGATCGATACGAATGAACTTCCCTTCGAATCGATATGTGAAGAAATCCCTCGAATCCACTAAGTCAGAGTACCGAAAATGATGGAGTCGACCCAGTCAACTCGGAGTGAAAAGCGGATCGATGCGAGAAGCACGCGCCACGTCAGCACCTTCGATCACTAGACATCAATTCGACCCTATCGATTCGAAGAGGATCGATTCGAAGCGAGCATATAAACCAGAAACACAATATTGAATCGATCATAACTCGAGATCTACAAGTCCAAATGCCATGAAATTTTCACAGAAGCTTGAGCACATGTTGAAGAATGTCCACTACAAATTTCAGCTCGATCGGATGATTTTTTGATCGATTCGAATGGAGTTCGAATCGATCCCGAAGCGGGCCCAGATTTCCTAGACGCGGGCGCATGGGCCCCCACACGTGCCAGAAGTAGTATCCCTAATTTTAGGCGAAATATCAGCCTCCTACACCTATAAATAGAGCCCCAGTTCATTCAGAAAAGGGGTCGGAGAATTTTAAGAGCTAAAGAGCGCCCAGATTCTTCCAGATTTACTCCAAATCACCACTGCTACCTTAGATTCAGACTAATTAGATCAAAAAATCAGTTGTACTACATTATAAGAAATTGTAATCTTCAACGATCGAGCAATAAAATCATCAAACTTCAGAGTGGACGTAGGCAAGATCGCCGAACCACTATAAATCATGTGTCATTTACTGTTTTTATTGGGTTTCCTGAGTGATTTGCATACTTATTTCTCTACATATTTGATATTTGTGATCTGTGATTGCGAACTGGTGCTTTCAACGGCTATTGGGTGTTTGTGACCAATTTTGGCGCAAACATTTTGGTTCTTTCACCGAGAGTTGAACTCAGGAGTTCTACCACGTAGAAATTGAATCAGAAGGCTAAGAGATTTAGATCCGAAGAATCATGACAAGACAAACAAGTAGAAGGCAGAGACCAGAGCAAAGTCAGCATGAAGGGAGTCAAGAGGCTTCCTCGGGGGCAAACCAAGCATCGATCTTCATCACCAGGGATGAGATGGAGACAATGATGAAGAGACAGGAGGAAATAATCCAGAGTTTGCTTCAACAAATTGGACAACTTGGAGCGCAAAATCAAGGAGCAACCAGAGTGCAGAACAGAGCAGGACCGTCCGGCGCAGCACCGAAACTGGGGGGCACACACTTAGGACATGTTGACCCGAACCCGGGAAGAGAGACAAGGACATCCGAGCAACCTGGCGGCGATAGAGGGATGAACGCTCAGCCAGGGGGGCAGACACCCGAAAGCTCACACGGACTCGGGGGGCAGATCGAAGGTAGTGAACGAGAACTACAGCTTGGAGACAACGATAGATTGGCAGAGATGGTCAGGCGAGCGATGAGAGGTGGATTAGTAAACAGAGATCTTGAAGACGTGAACATGAGTCCCTTTTCTCCTGCGATTAGGTTGGCTAGGAACCCACCAGAATTCAAACTGCCAACAGTGGAAAGGTATGACGGAAGGACAGACCCTGCGGTCCATCTAACGAGGTATATAAGGCACATGGAAGTGCTGGGGGCATCACAGGAAGTCATGGCCCGGTGCTTTCCATTGTATTTGACAGACATAGCGGCTTTATGGTTCAGACAGTTAGAGAGCGGCTCCATTGGGACATGGACCGATTTGATTGAGAAATTTATGAGGCAATTCAGGGTTCACATTTCAAGACCCAAGAATGTGATGAGTTTGGCAACGCTAAAGCAGAAAGCTAGAGAGTCTTTGAGGAATTTCCTGACGCGATTCAATGCGGTAGCGGCATCGGTGGATCGGTCAGATCCATCCATGGTTATGATGGCAGCTGTGTCCGGAATAGCTGACGGCACAGAATTCAAAAATTCATTAACTAAGGATCCGCCTATGGATCTAGGAGAATTCTATCACGAGGCAGAAAAGTTTTTGCGATTGGAAGACGCTAACGCTGAATGAGAAGAAGGAAAGGGAGTAGAAGTTTATGCACTTAAAGACAAAAAACCTCTTGAAAAGGATTTTGACAAAGATAAAGGAAAGCGAAAAGCGGAAGATAATGATGATAGGTTGAAGCGGGCTCGAAGGGAGCCGCATTTCACCACTTATTCGGAATTGAATGAGAGTTTGGAACGAATTTACCAAGATACTAAGGAGCAAGTTTCTTATCGCAAACCAATGAGGAGAGATCCGACCAGCGATGAGAGAAAGTCAGACAAGTACTGCTTATTCCACGAGTTGAAGGGTCATAGCACAAATGATTGCAGGCACTTGAAGGATGAAGTTGAAGGACATATCCGTAATGGTCTGCTATCGCAATATGTGAAAAGAGGAGCAACGACGGTGGAACGGGAACGGCCACCACCTGCACCTGTTGGGGACAGCTCAGGATCGAGACGTCAACTTGTCATCAATTGATTGATGTAATGACGAATAAGTAGCAAACTCCACACCAATGCGATTAAGTCTTTTTTACACATGTACCGGACCGCGAACGATCCTAAGGCATGCTCGATATGACTGCTAATCACATCGGTGTAGGTGTTTGCACTTTGACGTCTCTGTTTTGCTTTTGTTTTTCATTTTTCATACTTAGACTTGATTCTGTTTAACATTTCTGCTAAAGACTTATTTTCAATAAAAAAAATGCTACTTGTGATTTCATAACGGCTAAGCCACTTACACATGTACAGGATCGCGAATGGTCCCTAGGCATGCTCTGGGATGACGATAAACCATTGCAACAAACAATCCGGGAATTCACCCGAACGTGAAACCTGGTATTGATGATGCTAAGTCCCTCCCCGGGCACACTCAAATCGCCTCGAACGGCACCCGACCACGAACGGTCACAAATCGCCTCGAACGACACCCGACCGCGAACGGTCACAAATCGCCTCGAATGGCACCCGACCTCGAACGGTCACCATTAGCCTCGAACGGCACACGACCTCGAACGGTCACAATCTGCCTCGTACGGCACCCGACCGCGAACGGTCACAAATCGCCTCGAACGGCACCCGACCGCGAACGGTCACAAATCGCCTCGAACGGCACCCGACCTCGAACGGTCACCATTAGCCTTGAACGGCACACGACCTCGAACGGTCACAATCTGCCTCGTACGGCACCCGACCGCGAACGGTCACAAATCGCCTCGAACGACACCCGACCTCGAACGATCACCATTAGCCTCGTACGGCACTCGACCACGAACGGTCATAATTCACCAAGTATGACATTCGACAATGAACGATCACATTTTCCCGCGAATGGCATCCGACCGCGAACGGTCCCATTTCATTATTTGCCATGAACGGCATTCGGCCTCGAACGGTCCCATATTACCTCAAATGACAAATGATCGCGAACGATCGTCATTTGTGGTCAGGAAAAACTATCAATTTCTTTGCAGGTCATCAACAGGATATGGACATCCAGCTTATGGCATTACAAAACACACCTTCCTATCGCAAGGCATGTTTTGGGGGGCAAATGTTATCCCGCCTTTTGGCAAGGCCGTGACACCAAAAAGTTGACTGGAAAACTAAAGTCAGTTCGTCATAAAAGTTCGTTATACACTATTTCACCATGGATATCGACGAATTTTGTCCGAGTCCGGATCGGGCTACAATTGATAAGACACATCAAGCAAGGTCAGGAATAGCAACGTTCCAAGTTTCAAGTCAATCCAAGTTCGTACGCTCAAGATATCATCGATGCAAGTTGGAGGAGGTGACTCTAAGTTCGAATCCATAGGCAGAGATCTTATTCGAATCCATCAGTACAGCCTTGGTTCGTATCCATCGGTTCGACTCCATATAGATCGCAACCATCAACAAGCATTCGTTCGAATCGAACCGGATAAGCCACTTCGAATCCATGAAGCTGCTCCGCTTCGTATCCCTCAAACTGAAGTCCTTCGAATCCATGGAGTCACTCCACTACCATCCAGAAACCCTGCTTCGAATCCATCTTATTGAAACAACTTCGTATCGATCAACCGTTGTATATCGCGATCGATACGAACGAACTTCCCTTCGAATCGATATGCGAAGAAATCCCTCGAATCCACTAAGTCAGAGTAGCGAAAATGATGGAGTCGACCCAGTCAACTCGGAGTGAAAAGCGGATCGATGCGAGAAGCACGCGCCACGTCAACACCTTCGATCACTAGACATCGATTCGACCCTATCGATTCGAAGTGGATCGATTCGAAGCGAGCATATAAACCAGAAACACAATATTGAATCGATCATAACTCGAGATCTACAAGTCCAAATGCCATGAAATTTTCATAGAAGCTTGAGCACATGTTGAAGAATGTCCACTACAAATTTCAGCTCGATCGGATGATTTTTTGATCGATTCGAATGGAGTTCGAATCGATCCCGAAGTGGACCCAGATTTCCTGGACGCGGGCGCATGGGCCCCCACACGTGCCAGAAGTAGTCTCCCTAATTTTAGGCGAAATATCAGCCTCCTACACCTATAAATAGAGCCCCAGGTCATTCAGAAAAGGGGCCGGAGAATTTTAAGAGCTAAAGAGCGCCCAGATTCTGCCAGATTTACTCCAAATCACCACTGCTACCTTAGATTCAGACTTAGATCAGAAAATCAATTGTACTACATTATAAGAAATTGTAATCTTCAACGATCGAGCAATAAAATCATCAAACTTCAGAGTGGACGTAGGCAAGATCGCCGAACCACTATAAATCCTATGTCGTTTACTGTTTTTATTGGGTTTCCTGAGTGATTTGCATACTTATTTCTCTACATATTTGATATTTGTGATCTGTGATTGCGAACTGGTGCTTTCAACGGCTATTGGGTGTTTGTGACCAATTTTGGCGCAAACATATATATATATTGTGAGCTATAGAAGTAAGCTGGTATAAGAATTTGGTATAAGAATTTAGATGTATATATTATGTTGTAATAGTTTATATAAAGAGAAACTGCTTAGAAATGTAATTGTTATGTATAGATTTTTTATTTGCTAACATATGCATATATATATTATAAACATATGCTTATTTAAGAAATATAATCTATTTGATTTATATACAAATGTATGTATGGTATAACAGTAGTACATAGATGTATATATTAATTTTATTGAAATATATGTGAACTTAGTTTCTAAATTCATATAGATTTTATTTACGAGTATGAAAGTTAAATATTGATTTGAAATTTTACGTATATTTGTTTTAGTTATATCAAGATAGGTCTAATTCGTTTATCAAATCCTATTTATCAGCTTTGTTCGTCCAATTCGTGCAAATCTAACTTCGTTTTGGGATTCGTGCTTGGATTCATAACTTATCTCATTCTCCTTCATCTCTAGCCTCGAAAGGTGAGCAATCACTCACAATTAACGTTCTTTTATTTATTAAATCTGATTTCAATTGAAATGACAATTGAAATATGCTACTGTTAGTTATTTACACTGTTATTTATGCTATTAACTGTACCAGTTCACCTGTGACATCTGACATCATTATCTGTTAATTATACGATGATAATCACGTTTGGTTGATAAGTGATTGATTGTTTGTTGTTTATATTGGATGTTAAATTGTAATGTATAAAGTGATAAATAGTATGCAATTGAATTTGATGAAGGATAGAAAAAAATTTGAATCGACATATGTGTTGAATTTGATTTGTTAAACTTGTATAATATGACCCCTTGAATGTTAAATTAATTGACACGTAGAAAAATAGTTAATTACCCTTGAACCATTTGAATTTATGTTGTATTAATTGCTGAAGTATGAATTTGAATAATTGATGTCAAGTGTAGAATTGCATAGAATAATTAGTATAATAATCTTCAATCTACATGAAATGATAGTGTAGATTCTAGAAATAATTATATTAATTTGCACAAACAACAATGTGAATTAATACGATTATTTCGGGATTATTTGAATTAATTATTGGGTTGTTATTGATTGTTGTTATTGCTTGTTTATTTACTTTGACACCATCCCAGTTATCACACTGCAAGTTCCCTTTGTTATGCTTTGATTTTTAAATTGAAATGGAATCGGGTTGAAATGATAAATACCCAAATTGAACTTTGACCTAGGATAGAGAATTAAATAAAAATCGATTGGTCAATAATTTGATATAAAAATAAAATGAAGATTTTATTTGAATAAATAATATGGTTTTGAAACGAAGTTGGAATTTGAATTTTAATGAAAGGAAATGTTAATATTTAATAATCTGAATCAAAATATTAGCATAGTAGATGATGAATGAACGTTGTTTTAAAATTAATTAATTAATAATTACATTTGGAATTATTAATAATTAAGTTTTGAAATTAGTTAATAATTAAGTTTTGAAATTATTTAATAATTAAATAAGATTGAATTATTTAATAGTTAAATAAAATTGAATTCTTTATTAAGTGAAATTGAACTTCTTGAATAAGTGAAATTAAGTTTCTTTATTAATTGAGTTTTGACATTTGTAACTAAGTAAATAAATAAGTGAAATTGAATTTTTTTTAATAAGAAATAAAATGTGATTTATTGAAATTAATGTAAGACTTGTAATTGAAAGAATTGATTTGACGAATTTAATTTAATTCAAATTTGTAAGTTTTGATACAATGAAGTTGAACTTAAGTAATTGATTTAGTGAACTGGAAATTAAATAGAAATTGTTTTGAATGATAAATTAACTTAATGAATATTGAACGGAATCAATCAATGAATTTAAATTGATTTGAATGTTAAATTAAATTAATTTAAATGATTTCAGAATGAAACTTATATACGAATTTAAATGAATACTTGAATTGTCTTAAATCAAATATTTAATTTGAATTATAAGATTGTGAAATGGTAATTTGGAAGTTTTGAAACGTAAATTATGGAAATTGTTTTAGAAAGACAAATGAAATGTTGATTTACAAATTCTAATTGAAATTGTAATTGATTTGGTTTTGAAATTTATTAAACGACCAGTTGGTGTAATAATCACGAAAGTTATTAAAGAGACCGGAATCGGTTAAGGACATACTCTCTGTCTAAACCGAAAACCACTTTAATAACTATACGCGGAGTGTGATCCAGAATGAAGTGGTTGGAATGATGTACGTGATGACTAAAGAAAGAGAACGATAATGGATAGCCTTGACACTTGTGTCAAATTGGAAATGACTAAAACAGGAGCCGTGCCGGGCCAAATGGGGTTAGCTGCCTCGAGCGAACACACTTCTTCGAAAACTACTCATTACTTGTTATCGATTGGTGCACCCTTGATTTGGGAGTGTTGTTTCGCGGTGTTGCAATCGCTGCGGCGATGCGTTCTCACCAGTCCGGATCAGGAAAACGGTAGTTTCACTACCTTGGGTATTGCCTCATGTGCCTTTTCATACTTGTATCCCTTTATACGCGACCACTACGATTTGTTTTGCATTATACCTATGGAGTACTCCCTGATATCCTACTAGCTTACGGTGGAGTTTACACTGCTGTATAGACTATAACGCTTATATAAAATGTGTTAAGGGGGATAATGGTAACGCCTTAACACTATTTTGATATTTTATATTACTGGTAGGCATTATCTACTTATTGTACACTTCTACATAGTAGATAGTTTAACGGATCCTTAAAGGATGGTTATTCCAAACATCCTTTGAGTTACTTGTATTTCAGTTGCTATTTCACTTGAGTTGGATTTATTGATATAAGAATGTTAATCCTGACTCGAGTGTTTTGTGTTTTGCTTTACGCTTGGGTCAGACTGAGTGTACCAGTATTCGGGACTCACCTTTGGAGTTGGAGCTTCACTTGGAGATCCAGCTATCTATCCAGCTTTCAGATATTCAGTTGATTCCAGTGATGTATTCTGATTTTGTATTTGATTATTGTATTCGAGACTTTTGTTGTACCTTATTTAACTCTGATATGTATATAGTAGCTTCATGAACTACTATCTTTTGTTTCCGCTGCATTTATTACTCTGTGTCTGTGATCTGTGATTATTAATTACTGTATATGCTGAGTTTTGCCAATTTAAATTAACAATTCGGTATTTTGAATCATTCAAGTCCGACATGTGCGGATGCGAATGGTCCAAAATAGCGGGTCGTTACAGGTTGCCACGATCGTCTTGATTAGTCGAGATTTAGTTTTCCCCAATCCTTTAGATCGTATCGAGATCATGTGTTCCCCATTCCTTGTGATCATGTTGAGATTCTATGTTCCCAATCTTTGGTATGATATCGGTATGAGTGATACCACATTTGTTTATTCCCCACGGTATGGAATTGGTTTCTTTGTGTTAGGAAGATTGTAACGATCCAGAATTTCATTCATTCGAAATTGGAATATTTAATTGATTTTAAATATTCAAAAGTTAATTTTATAAGTTAAATAACTTATATTTCAAATATAATGATTTATTTGATAATTAAATTGTTAATTAATATTTGAAATTGTTTATATAAATGGAATCTTGAATTTAAAATGAATGAAAACAATTTTTAAAGTTGATTTAAATTCTGTTTGAATTAGAATGAAGTTCGTAAACTTTTATATTTGATTTAAAAGTGAATAAATAGAAAATGAAATTTATTTGATTTAATTAACGTGTAAAAATAGTCATTTTTGACACTGTCTCGAATTTCGACGAAACCAGTTTCATTGGATCCGTAATAGTGAATTATAGTATGCTGTCGAATTTCGTGTCGATTGGACTTACCGTTTGATCGTCTGGTTCGAAACGCACAGAAATTAATTAAAGGATTTTAATTAAAATAATTCGATTTGAAAAGCTATCTTCTGTATATGACGGAATTAGCCTCCGATATATATTCCATTGCGTTCGGAATAGGGGTAAAACATTTGGAATGACAGGTGGCATGCTTCGTTTGGAGTTGGGAATTTTCATGGATGAATATTGTCATGAAATCGTCTATAAATAGCCGTCAACTCCATTCATTTTGCAACCCTAACCCTAAATAGATTTCAGCCGCCATATCTCAAACCCTCCATCCAACGGCCCACGGTTCTCGACGTAATCGGAGCTAAATTAGCCGAAGCATCCAACATGAAAGTTGTCAAGCTCCTCATCACGAACCCATCCACATGACTTGATCGTCGATTGGTGGTTCACTGCGGCGGTGAGGCTCCTCCAAACGCGAGTGGCTCCATCTTGGTTTCACGGCGTTCCTCGAGGTGGTGGGCGCATGGCGCGCGGTGCGAGGTAGGTGGCTAGAGGCGCGGTCAGTGGCGGGTGGGCGGTGGCTAGGCGATGAGTGGTGATCGATCGAACGAGATTTAAAAAAACGTGTTTGAGCGCGTGCCTTGGAAGCATACTGGAGGGAGGGAAGAGAGGTAGAAGTTTAAACTTATTTTAATTTTAAGTTAATTTTAAATCTATTAATTATCGAATGATTAATAACTTGTAACTTCTTCATACGAGGTCCGTTTTGAGCACGACAAGTTGCATTGCATTCGTATAAGCGAGCACTACGCTATGGAGTTAGATTGGAAAAATTCGGAGCTAGTAGGAATTTTGATTTAAATTGAAAGACTGCTCGATTTTAATTCAATTCGGAGCGCTTTAGCGACTTCTGGCGTTTTAGTGAGTAAAACTCACTCTCTTTGGCTCCCTTATATTTTTATATAGGGGCATTTCACCAGAAGGGCAAAGTTTGTAGTCCAATTAGTTTCTAGGACACGCATTCAAAGAAATTACTTTCAAGGCCAAAGTCAGCAGAATAATTACTTTCAAGGACAAAGTCAGCAGTTCAATTACTTTCAAGGACATAATTTCATAGGTTTTTAGGCCATAGTAACTAATTATTTTGTGTTTTGTCCTTGAAAGTAAATTTTTTAGTTGTGTGTTCTAGAAACAAATTCCATTTGCTAAAGAGACCCTTATGGCTAATTTCCACTTTTATAAAAGTGGGAATAAATTTATTTATAATGATTGATGCTTGTTTGGATGATATATGATATATGATATATGATATATTATAGATATATTAGTTGGTTTGGATATATTCCCGCCTATTAGAGCGGATGAGACCCTATCGCGTTCCCGTGTATGAGCGGATGACCCTTTGTATACGAATCCCGCCTCAAAGCACTTGATTTTGTTTTTATGATTATATGATGTATTTGATGTAGGGTGACACGTTGGAGGGATCCAATAAGATTCCTCACCACTGTTGATTATTTTCATATATATGTTGATATATGATGGATGGATGCCATATTTGATGTCTTTGATATGATTTGATTTATTTACTGATATGGTAGCATTGGGCCTTATTTTCGATATTTTGAAATATTGAAATTGATGATTTTGATTTGTAAAGGATTTCAAAGTGATCTTGGAAGTAGATATATGTTTTAATGATTTTGGTTTATTAAAAGAAAGGAATTTTTTTAAATAAAAAGTTATGATTTTTGATGATTTAAAAGTATGGTTTTATGAAATACTTTGAAAATGGAGTTTTGAATAAGTTTATATAAGAGATTTATAAAGGTGATATTTGTATAACTAAATAAGTTGATTTATAATGGAAATTTATAAATGTTGAGTAAATAGACTTGAAGTTATTTTGTAAGAGGATTTGAAATTGTTAGTAAATGGTTTTGAAGTTGATTTAGTAAATGGATTTATAAATGAATTTGATTTATAATGAAATGGATTTTATAAATGGATTTTGATAATAAAAGGAGCTTTAAATTAAGAATGGATTTATAAATAGAATTTTGTAAATAAAGGAATTTTATAAAATAGAAGTTTTATAAAATTTAAGAAGATTTATAAAAATAGTTTTATACATATGGAAACAACTTATGTTAAGATTTAAATATGAATTTTTATTTAAAGGAGTTTTGAAAGAAATATTTTGATGAAGTTAATGTTTTTAAAGTCATTTATCTCTTGGAAGTAAATGTTTTGGGAAGTGACAGTTTTAAATGGAATTAAATTATTTGAAATGTTTTAAAATGTGATAAGTAATGGAAAATAGATTTCAACATGTATTGTCGTAATAGACGTTTTCGGGAAAGTATGGAAGGCATGGATGTTGTTATAGTAAATGGAAAGGAAATATTTTATATAGTATATGAGATTTATATACCTATTATTTACCGAATCCCTATACTAGTGTTTGGGTTGTCGTAACGATGTTTTACGCAACATTCGTTTTGACCCAATAAATTATGTTTTGACCTTCCATCGTGAAATACACAAATCGGTTCTTATGGTCGTACTAAAGGTTTGGTGGTGTAGGAGCATTGCTTCCTATACTTAACACCTGTCTAGAGGCGTATGAACTCAGCAGTTGTACGGTTATAGAAATCTATTTGGCGTGTCTCCAAATGGTAGTGTTATGGAATATACTTATACCGTTGATATAAGTATATGAAAAGATTTTCTAAGGGTTGAGAGTGAAGTGATTTGTGAATATGCTTATATCATTAATATAAGTATATGGAATGTTTTCCATATATCGATAGATTGAAATGGTTTTGTGAATGTATCTTTTTTAAAGATAATTTGAAGTAAATATTTGGAAAGTGATTTAATTAATAAAAGATTAACTAAAAGGTCCTAGTGATTGTTTGTGGTGCTGGATATTGTTTGTTGCTTTGATAGTTAAATAACCGACTATCAAATAAATATTTGCCTATTTATCTTTGTTGGTCTGGAGAGACCGGGGTCGGATTTATCCGAGAACCACCTTGGACCAACGTATATGTGTTCGATGTGCAGATTTGGAAGATATTGATATTTGGGGTTTTCATAGTGAAGGACTGCATGTTGATAGTTGTGACGTCTCCGATTTTTCGCGTTCGAAAATCGACGTCTGTACTTCACATTGTACTAGAATGTCGCAGATTCGACCATTCAAATCTGATTCGCCGGAGCTTATAACACCATTAAGTATAACAACACAGCGGAAGAAAAAGAATATATCAATATATATAACATTGATACAATGACAGATACAAAGTCTGATAAAATATGATACAACAGAATGATACAACAGATATCAATATACATCAGAGATATGATACAAGAAATAGCAGTGGAAAGAAAATAGATAACACCAGCAGCAGATAGAATATCTCCACTAGAATGCTCCAATCCATAGCTAGCGGAAAGCAAGGTCAGTCGTCCAAGGACGGACAAGCTCCAGATAATCAACTCAACCTGAATATCTGAGAAACCCAACTCTAGACTGCCCGTGTGGAAAATGGTGGGCACCCAGAGTTTAGAAAGGGAACAATAAACTCCGGATCAGTCATGGGACTGGTGTGAGCAACAAAAACAGTTTATCTTCAAACAACAACAAAGGAAATAAAAGACATTCGCAATGCTTTTGGAAAATGAAACTACCATAAGACCTCCCGCCACACACACAATGCAAACGCCGAATTGGAGAAGATTTCTTCTTATGATAGTCAAACATGCTTACTATGCAAATCATTGGATTATTATTATTAGTGCATAGTGTAGAAAAGCATTTTGAAAGTATAATATTAATCTTAGCCAGCATAGGCATTCCGCACTTATGCCTACTATAGCTACTATGTTCAATAGCAGGTTACCGCCACATTCCATAGCAGGTTATACAACTAAAACCGTACAAGGTTCGTATTGTTTCTTTGGATTTTCCAACAAATGGTCAGGCTAAGGAACTTCCTTTCCTACTACCACATGGGATCGCCTCTGGCTGGACGTCCCGAGAACTAACTAGCTCTCTGCCAACACAAGGTCGGGTTACCCCTATAACTAGGTAACTCACGACTATGCCATTCCCTGGTCCTTTGGGACCTTTATCCGAGCGCTCGGTAACAACATTACACATAATAAATAAAGTGTGTCCACATGAGTAAGTATCTGGGCTCCATACCATGATACTACCCTTTTCCAGAAGGAAATGACATACACTAAAGGGCGCGACCCTCATAACCTTGCCGCAACATTCCTGTTTCGACCATTTCCGGGTTGTGAGGCCCTGACGAAGTCTCGTCCACAAAGCTACGCTTTTTCACAAAGCCACGCTTTGATCACAAATGATCAATAAATGATCATCACACAGCAACACTCAGCATGCCACATTACCAAATTGGGAATATATCGTTGATAAATTTCAACTACATAACCTCTGAGCTCGTACGTCTCAGAGAAGAGTGTTAAGCTAAGAGAATAAATTCTCCGCCACCAACAGAAATGTATTTGAAAGAAATCTGCTTTATATCTCAAAGTGTAATGTCAGACATGTAACCATACAAGTCTGTTCCGGGTTCGAACAGAACCGAAGGCACTTCCGAAGAAGCCCTTGCAATCCGGGTATTCACAATCCCGATCGAACTTCCCATCACTTAGGGGATCTCTATACCAGGAGCTACCCAGTGCAGAGACAATCGATAGGTTATCCTATCGTTCTCGCAAATACCCGGTCTTCAACACCTATCCATATACGACGTATCACTTATTCGAAATGGGTTATATGACACAAAGGTCATTTCCCGGCTAAACCGAATAGTGAGCGTAATATTCAAAAACATATGGATAATGGGATTTCAATTAAGTCACAACTTATTACCCAAAACTTTTCTTCAAATGGTTTAACAAATTACCATTTTCAATCTTTAAACAAAAAGATTCATTTTAACAACCTTTAACGGTTTAAAAAATTTCCATATTTTAATCTTTTAAACAAAAGATTCATTCACAGATTTTCCAAATTAATTTCCATTTCAATTGGATTAACTAGTTAAATCTTTAAAACAAGGATTTAACTTATAGCTTTCAAAACAATTTCATTTCGAATGGTTTAAACAAATCACCATTTTAAATCTGTTAAAAATAAACAGATTCAATTCATAGCTTTCAAAAACAATTCATTCATAACTTGGAAAACCATTTTTCAATTCAATCTTGAAATTCCTTTAATTAAACTGGAATTTCATTTCTTATCTGAAAGCTTTTATTCTTTTAAAACAAACAGTTTTCATTTTGGAAATCTGATTCATTCATACGAGTTAAGGTTCTTGGGTTAAATCCAAATCCTCAAAATTTTATTTTTAAAATGGTTTAACTTCATATAAACACATTTATAACATCTTTAACCATAATTTCCAAACATGGAATTCAATTCCAAATTATTTGAATTCAAATTCAAATTGAATTATTTAAATTGGAAATTTTACCAAGTTATTCAAAATAGCTTTTATCTGTGAAAAAACTTTTTTAAAAGCTTTAACATTTAACCCAAATCCATTTTCAAAATCAATTTGAAATTTAAATTTAAATTTCAAAAACATTAAATTTAAATTATCTGTGACTTAACCGATTTCCTCGTGAAATCCATATTTGTGTGTATGGTGTAGTCCAGGGGTTTTACACAGTAGTGCAACATCATTCAATCATCACAGATCAGAATACAGAAATATAGTTGATAAGCGGTATAACTATAACGCTTATCGTTCATTCACAGATCACAGATATATATATCACAGATAATAAATTATATCCCAGAAAATTAACTACATTACAGATCACACACACAATCGTAATATGTCACAAAGCATCACAATTCAGATATATCAAACAATTCAATTATTCAGTCAAGTCCAAACATTCACAAGTGGGATCAATTAATATCTGATCATAATTAATTTATACCAGATTAATTACTTATGAATAACTACAAATCTTGGTTAATTAATCATTAATTAATGATAAAGCATTTTAATTAATTGACCTTTAATCATTTATCAATTAACCTTTAATTAATTAATTATCGTCAAATTAATTACCTTAATTAATAAATCATATTAATTAATTAACCTCTAAACCAATTACATAATTAATTAACCCCTTAATTGCTTTCATTAAGTAATTAACAATTTACAATTGATTATCTTAATTAATTAATCTAATTATTTATCAAAATTAATCACATAAATTTGATTGCTTAATAATTTCTAGTTAATTAACTTCATTAACTAATAACATTTCTTTAATTGCCTTCTTGAGAAATTATCTTAGATTAATTCATTATTAATCATTTCCAATTATAAATTAATCTAATTATTTATTTATAAATTAAATAAATCATTCTATAATTACCTTATTAATTTGTCCAAACTCAATTCATTTAAATCTTAATTAAATTTAAGACAAACTTGTTTTAAAAACTTTTTAATATCAGCTCTGCCTTTACTTCGGTTAAAAGTTTCCCAAAAACTTAGATTCATTTAAATTTTAAACCTTGCTTTTACTAAATTTAAAACTACTATACATCATTACTTCGGGTTCAACCCGGTGCGTACTCGAATCAATCTCAAGCATTTCTTCATTCTTCCCTTCTTTTTATTAGTTCAGTTTAAATTTAAAAACTGTTAAAACCATAACAGTTAATTCCTTAATTTTCCTCGCGTACAACTCGAAACAAAACCCGAGACCCAACCAAATTTTCACGAGTTCTTCTCGAGACCAACCTCTTCTTCTTCCCCAATACTCAACATCACCATATGCACAACAGACGTCAACATGCACGTGTACAACGGGCCTGACCACCTTCGGTCACCGTTTCGATCACCAGCATGTCGAGGGAGATCCCGTCGATGATTCCCAACACCCAGATCCATCCATTCGTCGAACAATCAAAATCGAAACATTTGCTTCTTTCTGGAACCAACCATTGTCCCAAAATGCTTTTGCTCCGACGAACTCAGTCATCTGCATCCACACCCTCGCGTCCACACATTCGCCAAAACCTTCCCCTTCTGATCCCCACTGACTGATCACCTAAATCGCCTCGACAATGACGAACTTCCCTTTTAAATGATATCGACCATACTGGGTTGTTAAACCCTATTTCGTTCACGTCAGCCCATCACAACGGAAAAAAAATCATTTAGCAATTTTCCAATGATTTTTGACCTTCGAACGTGCTCCACCCATGATCGCAAGATTTATCATTGCCCCGATCACCGGAATTTGGTGAAAAAGACGATTCTGATCATCCCCATTTTTCTCAAAGATTACTTGATTAAAAATTATGATTCTACCTTTAAAAATCGTTAATTTCAAAAACATTTTTGATGATATAATTTAAACCAGCAAACATGAGGGTAAAATTTTCGACATATATTGAGTTTTTCCTGTATTTTTCATATTCCCAGAAAAATCTTTGATTAAATTTACTCAATTTTAATTTTAAAACTTGAAACAAGTTAGCACAAACATATTTCATTTAGTTCATAAGGCCTGAAATGAATCAGAGGGATTGAAGTTGATTTTTTTTTCTTGAACAGGTTTAATACCTGTAACCAATGAACAAAGATGACCATCTTATGTAGACAGGCACACATAACTACTCAAGTATCAAAATATATAGATGGGTTTAAATGAGTTTGCTCACTGTTGTTTTCTAGAAGAAGAATAGAGATCAGATGATACTATTTTGAATTTTAAATAAACTTTAAACTCTGAACTTGTGAACGGAGGAATGCTCTGGCAACAACATGCACACTTAAATCAACACAAATGTTCAGAGACTTATTTATATATAAACAAAGGCAAAGCACTTTCAACATAGAAATTCATATGCAACAACTTCATTTACTTAGACTCTATGTAAATGTTTACTCACCGTTGTTTCCAGGAAAGAACAGAGAACACTTTTGTTTTGAAAACTGCAGTTTGATTTTCTTTTCCCTTCTTCCTTTAACCTCTTTTCAGATTATTTTTTATTGCTCTGGGTTTTGATGATGCTATTGTTTAAGTTTGTTATTGTTTACTTCTTATCTTTTCTCAGCTTTTAGGAAATGAACTAAAGTGAGGTTGATATATAGGGAATAAGAAGTTAACAGGGTGTATACTATTTTGTACAGGGTGTTGGATTGTTTAATTAGGCTGAGGTAACTTGTTTGGGGCTGCATTTATGAGCTTGTACACATACATATCTTTGCATTTATTAGCTTTGTACCATGTATATTTTTTCCCATACTTCAGCTGTACAAGTATGTAAAGGTATGGTTTTGATTATTTTGTATTTTATTTATTTTGGTTTCACACTTGAATATCTTTTGCTGTCTTGTATTTCGTTTGCATTTTCTTGTTTTGCAAGTGTATATGTTAATATATTTTATTTGGTCATATACTTTGAAACCTAATGAAGTTCCTTTATTATTATATTGTTAAATTTTATTTAATATGTTTACTTACTTTATATTTTATAAAACTATATATATATTCATTTTCAAAATATAGATGAATTTCTAAATCTTATCTAATTTATTTACTTTATAGTTATCATATATATATTTTTATAAACTCAAAATATTATTAAACCGTTTACTTGAGATTTTAAACTCAAAATCAATATATATATATATATACACATATATATGTAATTTCAAATTTACTCATATATCACGTATACATATATATTCACATATATACAATATTTACAATATTTTTAAATTTAAATGATTTATATAGAATTTATCTGTATTCGGGGAAACTCGCTTAAATTTCCAATTAACTATACAATTTAAATTCAAAAATTAAATAAATTATCAATTTAAATTTATATAAAATTCGAGGTCGTTACAATAGTTAAGGATAAACTCCCAATATACATATAGTAGCAGTAGTCTCTTCATTATGAAATATCTGATGCAAGGACTATTCGCTACTAATCCTAGGGTAGTTCCCGACAGGATGTGGTAGGAGAGTGCCTTCGGTTTGTCATGTTCCTAGACAAATTTTATGGATAAATGTCTGACATTGCATTTTGAGATTGCATTGTTGACTTTTATAAACGTACATCTGTTTGGTGGCGGAGAAGGCAACTTCTCTTAGCTTAACACCCTTCTCTGAGACGTATGAGCTCGGAGGTTGTATATTTGTAAAAGTCAATAATGATTGAAGGAATGGCAGTGTGGCATTCAGAGTGATATGTGCTATGTGAAAGGTAATCATGACCTTTGGCCTCACACCCGGAAATGACCGAAACAAGGTAGATGCGGCAAGGCTACGTAGTTCGCAACCATTAGGGTATGATCATCCCCTTCTAGATATGTTTCTTACCGCTATGACGTTCGAGATGTAAATTATTGTGGATGTATGCTATGAGGCCCTCGGATAGGTCGGTAACGACTAGGGTGATGACATATTCGGTACTATCTAGATAGAGGTAGATCGGTCTTGTGGCTAATATTGCTGGAATTTAATAGATGTAACAATTTTGGCTATGATTCTTATTATTTGTATGATAGACACTAGTAATAGTGTAACAGGATTTGATATGAAACGTTTTGGTTATCGTAAGGTAAAAACTCATCTGTGTTTATGTGTGGGCATGTCTTACGAGATAACTTATGTTTTGATAAAAGAATGCTTTTATAACTTTGAAATAAATTCAGTTGAGATGTGTTTTCTCACGTTGGTTTACCAAACTAATCCGGGCGTTCTTCCCTTTCAATGCTCGGGTCAGACTGAGTATATTTACAAGTTCATTTTTTGAGTGCTTTGGAGCTTCAGCAGACGAGCTGGAAGTCTTCTGGTCGTATTCATGTATATGTTTATTTTTTCGATGCATTGTTGTTAAATTATCAGCAATTGTAAGGATAGGTTATTATAACTGTCCAGGCTATTAATTGTGATTGATTATTGTACTTTGATGGGTGTATGTGTATATATATTACAGTTTCTGTTTTGTAAAGATCATTAATATAATATTATATGTTTTCCGCTGCGATTGTGAGATTCTGTAATTATTTTATTTTCCTCTGTTTATTCTTCTCCCTTCTTTCTTTCTCATGATTATTCGTATTTCCATTCGGTTTGGGGCTGGACATGTGCGGTTATTGTCAGCTCTAAACGGGGCGGATTTGTGGGTCGTCACAGCTGGTATCAGAGCTTAGGCTTTTGCTAACACCTAGACTTTGATGGGTACTCACTATAGGTAGGGTCAGTAGCACTGTAGATTGAGTTTGAGCGTATTATATATATGAGCATGTATTTTTTAGTGATTATAAAGATGTTTTATATTGTGTTTACTTATCCTTTGAGTTGTTTATGGATTTTGGTCGGTGCATGGGATGCCATGTGATCGATAGTGGGTTGTAAACACTTAAACGAGGCAAGTCGACATAATATTGTTTTAAAATAAGGTAAATGAAATAATTTTACATAAATTTTATTTTATATATGAAGGGATAATTTTTTAGAAATATTATAGTTATATATGGATGTTTGGTTGCTAGTGGATGGTAATACTTGATTATTATCAATTGTTGTTTGTATGCTAATAATAAAAAGTTGTTGTTATTACAAATATAAACAAAGATAAAGAAATAAGAAATGGTTTTATATAACCAAAGTGAAATTATATAAGTATAAATAAAAAGGATATTTGAAAGAAATAAAAAAAGCATTAAACTCACTTTAGTCGCTAGGAAATAATGCGGGTGATGACTGCAGCATCATCAGTATCATTTTCGAGTCTCTAAGTGATGAATTGTTACCCTTAATGATTTTCTATTGAAATTTTGTTTTGATAAAACAAGTTTTGTAAAAATTACAAGTATGATTTGATAAATATAAGAAATAAAGTTTTTGAACTTATAAATTTGAAATATTATATATAAGAAATAAGTTTACAACTTATGAATTTGAACAGGGTAAGTAAATCCAAAATTTTAAAATGATTGAGTATTTTGGTTAAGAAAATAAAAGGAAATTTTGAAATTTAAATTGAGATATATGAAATAATAAAAGAAGTAACTTAAATAAGTTGAATAAATGAAGTTAAATAAGATGAAGTAAATGAAATGAAGTTTAACTTAAGAAAAGTTAAATGAAAGTGAATTGAATTGAAGTTGAAATGAATTAGATAAAATAATGAAATGAAATTTTAAGTAAATAAAATTGTATAACTTATGGATTTGAATAATGTTAAGCTAAAATTAAATGTATAATTTGTTGAATGAGAATATTAAGAAGAAAAGAAATCTATTGAATTTGAATTATAAATAATGAAATTTAACTTAAAGTTAAGTAAAGTAGGATGAAAGAAAGTTGAATTTGTAATGAATTAATGAAACGAGTTAAATGAATTAGAATTAGAATTTTGAAATGAAGATGAACATAAGTTATAAATGCAATTAAACTTGGAGTTGTAAAAAGAAGTGAATAAGTTTCAGAATGTTGTTTGATAGAAATTGAATATGAATGTTAAGAAAAGTATATTTGGTAATGAAACTTAGAAATGGAAGTTTACTTAAGTAGTAAAGTGAAATAAAAATAAGAAGAGTTGTATAAATGTTTATAAACTTAAGTAAATAATTTTATGGAATGGTTATTAAGTGTTGTTAATATTAAAGAAAATATACTAAATAAATTGTATATAGAATGAAATGTTGATTAAACATGAATTGAATTTAAAGTGAAGATTAATAAGTGAATATTAATGAACTGAATGTAAATGAAATTAATATGAATAATTGAATTTAATTTTAAAGTGAATGTGGATTAAATGAATGTAAAAGGAATTGAAAACAAATAAAGAATCACGAATAAGAATAAGATATAATAAGAACCAATTGGAATTAATACGTAAGTTGTACGTATATTGTTTATTTGCATAACTGTTTGATCCAGATTGGAGTATACGATTTCGAGGTGATTTACACCGATCTGAGTTAGGTTTTTTCACTCGATTTATTGATGGTGAACCCTGGATGTGAATTTTTGATTGATTCTGATGTTCTCTATCATAGTATATGACTATGCTAGGAGGATGACGGTTTTTCTGATCAAGGAACCAGATCTGAGTCTGCACTAGAGTGGTCGTGTGAACGATACTAGTTTAAAAGTGGAATTGAGTGATCGAGCGATGGATCAGGTATGGTTTTGCATACGGATGATGTATGTACATTGTACGGGGTTTAATAAATTGAATGTTGACACTAGAAAATGTAAATCGATATGGATTTTGAATTAATTGGATGGATATTAATTGTTTGATGGTTGCATTTGTTGCTTTTGTTGCATTTGCTATATTTGCATATAGTTGTTGTATTAGTATATGTTATATATTGATATTACTTTCTATATACTTGTTCTCATTGGTTGTTAAGTGTTTATTGGGTGCGGATGGAATATGCTTCGCATTGGAGCTCGCATTCGTGCTATATTAGTTGTATACGCTCGCTAATATAATAAAAGGTACGTATCTTGGATTACATATCGTACTTATATTTATTTTTTCCTACGGGATGCCTCATCCTCAAAGATGAGATGTATATTTGCGATAAATATGTGTTGTGATTTTACTACGATCGAACCGCGCAAAGGAGACGTTGGCGAAATTTTTCGTAAATCTAAGGCGTTAGAAATTTTTTGAGAATTTTGAAAAAAAAAATTGATAACTAAAGTTTTGATTTTGGAGTTATAAGTTGGGATGAATGAATGAATGATATTAGTTGATTTTTGAAAAGGTATTAGTTATTAACTATGAATGGAACGAAATTAGTTGGTTTTGAAAAGTTAATAATGAATTTGAAGACTTAGAGAAAGGTATTATAAGAAGTTTAACTAATTGATTTTGGAAAAGTTAAAAGGTTTGAATGAATTTGGTAATCTATTTTAGCTAATTGTTTTTGAAAAGTAAACCCCTTAACTTTATAGCATTTTTCTTATTGGTAATTTCGGGGACGAAATTCGTTTAAGGAGAGGAGTATGTAACAATCCAGAATTTCAATCATTCGAAATTGGAATATTTAATTGATTTTAAATATTCAAAAGTTAATTTTATAAGTTAAATAACTTATATTTCAAATATAATGATTTATTTGATAATTAAATTGTTAATTTTAATATTTGAAATTGTTTAAATAAATGGAATCTTGAATTTAAAATGAATGCAAACGATTTTTAAAGTTGATTTAAATTCTATTTGAATTATAATGAAGTTAGTAAACTTTAAAATTTGATTTAAAAGTGAATAAATAGAAATTGAAATTTATTTGATTTAATTAACGTGTAAAAATAGTTATTTTTGACACTGTCTCGGATTTTCGACGAAACCAATTTCATTGGATCCGTAATAGTGAATTATAGTATGCTGTCGAATTTCGTGTCGATTGGACTTACCGTTTGATCGTCGGGTTCAAAACGCACAAAAATTAATTAAAGGATTTTAATTAAAATAATTCGATTTTAAAAAGCTATCTTCTGTATATGATGGAATTGGCCTCCGATATATATTCCATTATGTTCGAAATAGGGGTAAAACACTAGGAACGCCAGGCGGCATGCTTCGTTTGGATTTCGGAATTTTCACAGATGAATAGTGTCGCGAAATCGTCTATAAATAGTCGTCAACTACTTTCATTTTGCAACCCTAACCCTAAATAGATTTTAGCCGCCATTTCGCAAACCCTCCATCCAACGGCCCATGGTTCTTGACGTAATCGGAGCCAAATTAGCCGAAACATCCAACATGAAAGTTGTCAAGCTCCTCACCCCGAACCCATCCAAATGACCTGATCGTCGATTGGTGGTTCACGGAGGCGGCAAGGCTCATCCAAACACGAGAAGCTCCATCTTAGTTTCACGGCGTTCATCGAGGCGGAGGGCGCATGGCCCGCGCGTCGCGAGGTGGGTGGCTGGAGGCGTGGTAGACGGCGCGTGGGCGGTGGTTGGGCGATGACCTGTGATCGATCGAACGAGATTTAAAAAAACGTGTTCAAGCGCATGCCTAGGAAGCGTACTAGAGGGAGGGAAGAGAGGTAGAAGTTTAAACTTATTTTAATTTTAAGTTAATTTTAAATCTATTAATAATCGAATGATTAATAACTCGTAACTTCTTCATACGAGGTTCGTTTCGAGCGCGACAAGTTGCGTTGTGTTCGTATCAATGAGCACTACGCTATGGAGTTGGATTGGACAAATTCAGAGCTAGTAGGAATTTTGAGTTAAATTGAATGACTGTTCGATTTTAATTCAACCCGGAGCGCTTTGGCGACTTCTGGCGTTTTAGTGAGTAAAACTCACTCTCTTTGGCTCGCATATATTTTTATATAAGTGAGAATAAATTTATTTATGATTATTGATGCTTGTTTGGATGATATATGATGTATTATAGATATATTAGTTGGTTTGGATATATTCTCGCCTATTGGAGTAGATGAGACCCTATTGTGTTCCCGTGTATGAGCGGATGGCGCTTTATATAAGAATCCCTCCTCGAAGTGGTAGATTTTATTTTTATGACTATATGATGTATTTGATGCAGGGGGACAGGTTGGAGGGATCCAATTGGATTCCTCACCACTGTTGATTATTTTCATATATATGTTGATATATGATGGATGGATGCCATATTTGATGTCTTTGATATGATTTGATTTACTTAGTGCTATGGTAACACTAGGCCTTATTTTCGATATTTTGAAATGCTGAAATTGATGATTTTGATTTGTAAAGGATTTTGAAGTGATTTTGGAAGTAGATATATGTTTTAATAATTTTGGTTTATTAAAATAAAGGAATTTGTTTTTAAATAAAAAGTTATGATTTTTGATGATTTAAAAGTATGGTTTTATGAAATACTTTGAAAATGGATTTTTTAATAAGTTTATATAAGAGATTTATAAAGGTGATATTTGTATAACTAAATAAGTTGATTTATAATGGAAATTTATAAATGTTTAGTAAAAGGACTTGAAGATATTTTGTAAGTGGATTTGAAGTTATTAGTAAATGGTTTTGAAGTTAATTTGGTAAATGGATTTATAAATGAATTTGATTTATAATGAAATGGATTTTATAAACGGATTTTGAAATAAATGGAGTTTTAAATTAAGAATGGATTTATAAATAGAATTTTTTAAATAAAGGAATTTTATAAATTATAAGTTTTATAAAATTTAAAGGAGATTTATAAAAATAATTTTATAAAAATGGAACGACTTCTGTTAAGATTTAAATATGGATTTTTATTTAAAGGAGCTTTGGAAGAAATATTTTGATGAAGTTAATGTTTTTAAAGTAATTTATCTCTTGGAAGTAAATGTTTTGGGAAGGGATGGTTTTAAATGGAATTAAATGGTTTTAAATTGTTTTAAAATGTGATAAGTAACAAAAAAAATAGATTTCAACATTTATTGTTGTAATAGACGTTTTTGGGAAAGTATGGAAGGCATGGACTATAACACTGTTGTTATACTAAATGATTTCCGAAAGGAAATAATTTATATAGTATATGGGATTTGTATATCTATTACTTACCGAATCCTTATACTAATGTTTTGGGTTGTCGTAATTATGTCTTGCGCAACATTCGTTTTGACCCAATAAATTATGTTTTGACCTTCCATCTTGAAATACACGAATCGGTTCTCATGGTTATACAAAATTTTTGGAGGTATAGGAGCATTACTACCAATACTTAACACCCGTCTGGAGGTGTATGCACTCTGGAGTTGTACGGTATAGAAATCTATTTGCCGTGTGTAACGACCTGAAATTTCACTGCTTTGTTTAGTGAATATTTAATTAATTTTAAATATTCAATATATAAATTTATAATGAAAATAAACTCATTTTAATTAATTAATAATGATGGTGAACTTATTTTTAAATTTTTTTTACCAAATTAAATAGTTCATAGAAAAACAGAAAATGTCACCGAAGAATGTTTTCCAAAATTTCGACCTTTCGACACCAGAAGGTTGTCGGGAACGTTGTTTGTCTTTGTGCACTATATATACACATATATAACAGTTAATTAACTAGATAACAACATACATAGAAATAAATTATCTTATATTAATTTGGATAAGAAGATGTGACAATACATAATAATTATATATATATAGGTAAAAGAAAGTGATGTGACTATACATAATAATTATATATATAAAAGAAAGTGATGTGACTAAAAGAAAGTGATGTGACTATACAAATAATTATATATATATACAAGAAAGTGATGTGACTATACATAATAATTATATATATATAAAAGAAAGTGATGTGACTATACATAATAATTATATATACAAAAGAAAGTGATGCGACTAAACAAGATAATTATATATACAAAAGAAAGCGATGTGACTAAAGATAATAATTATATATATAAGAGTGATGTGACTAAACATAATTATATATATATATGTGTGTGTGTGTGTGTGTTATAAAAGATTTGTGGCGTGACTAGATATAATTATGACAAGTTATATTACTTAATTCATTATGCGCCTATATATACACCCTACCTCTCTCTCTCTTCTCTCTCACTTTCTCCTTTTCATTTCATTTATTCATTTTCTCTCTTCTTCTCCGAGCTTCCATCAATGGCTTCCACCTAGAGAATTTGAGAAGAAAATAGCTCAAAATAGCTTAAACCCTTAGATCTATACTTCTATCTTCATCACCATGACTTTTTAAGCACAAACATCTAAGTTTCATCGCCATTAGAAGCTCGGCCACCCACTTTTTACCCCACGAAAGTTAAAGTTTAGAGGAGTGGAGTTTGAAAGCTAGTATGTGTAGCGGAAGCTCCATCGGATCATCCAAAGAAGCTATGGAGAAGGAGGGAGCTAAGAAGGTGAGATCTCAAGAAACACTTTTCTTTCTAGTTTATGATTAAAATGATTTGCAAGTTAGAAGCAAGTTAAGATTATTATTTTCAAGTATATAAAAGTTATTGACATGATTATACATGAATTGGCATGTTTATTTGGATGTTTATATGGATGTATACTTGATTGTTAACATTGGATGTTCACATGGATGAATGAAAAAGAAGAATGAATTAATAATGTGAAGTTTATAATGATAGTTAATGTGTTAACTATAATTAATTCATAAAGAAATAAATGATGGTATATGTGGAAAGTTAAGCCTCGAAATATTTTGAAATCATAAAAGAGGAATGATTTGAAATGATTTAAAAATGAAAAGGTTTCATTTAGAAAAGGAAGATTACATTTTTATAATGTTAAAGGAATGATATTTAATTTATATGGATATATAAATAAAATAGTTGGAAGATAGATAATAAATAACTTTCTATGTTAGAGAATGTTTTGGAAAGTGAAAATGTAATTGAATATGATTTTATAATCATCTATGAAGTCAAAATATTATATACGTTAAAATATTGGAAAATAATATTTAAAAGTGAAAAAGAGATTTAATATGGAAAATATTGGTTTAAATGTTTGAAAATGGTTTATAAATGTTTGATAAACATTAAAATTCAAATTGGAAAAAGATTTGTCAAATAAAGAATTTAGAGTAAAAAATAAGCACGTTGCGTAACGGTAGTTCGCAATTTTGCACCGTAAAGGTTAAATCCTTCTGTATGATGGAATCAGAGTCGGATTTGTTTGCAACAAGAATTTTCCGTACTATTATGACTATTGTTTTCAAATAAAAAAAAGGATCAAGATTTCGTTTAATAGATTTTGAAATATAAGTAAAACAAGTTTTTGAAAAAATCGCGGTTTTGCAGTTCGGAATCCATAACTGGATTTCTTTGAAAATAATGTTTAAAATTGATTAAAAATATGAAATAAATCTTATAAATTTTTTAAAATGTTTTAAAATTGATTTGGGTTATAAAAATGAATTTCCAAATGATAAAAGTCATTTTGAATAATATAGCTTAAAAAAAGCATTTTTCGTAGCACTTTTCCGCAGCACTTTTCTATAACTTTTGAAATACAGTTTTAAACGCAACCGTTCTTTTCCAAATCTTTTGTTAATGTTTCAAATGATTAATAAAGTATTTTAAAGGTAATTATAAAGGATTAATGGAATGATTAAAGGTTTTGTAACATCTCCGGATTTTCGACTTCCGAAAATCGACATTAATACGTCCACTGTATCAACTACCGAGCAATCGAATGCTGGAAAACCGAATTGTTATAGTTAAAAAGAAGAGGTAGAAGAAGACAAAAAGAAAGAAAGAAGAAACGATAGAAACAATATCAGAATCTCACATATCGTAGTGGAACAACATATAATAGATAAATGAATAATCTTTAAATCAAAGAACTATATCAGTTTATACATTACATCATCATCAGAGTTTACAACAACAATATACAACACAACTGGACAATTATAAAAACTTGTCCACATACAGAATACACAGCGGATAATACATAATATAAATGATACGTCTCGCCATCCAGCTCGCCTCCAGATCTCCACAGCACTTCTGAAATTCAGAATGACCTGATAACCTGACTCTAGGCTGCCCGTGTGGAAAATTATGGACACCCAGAGTTTAGGAAAGGAATAATAAACTCCAGGTCAGTCATGGGACTGGTGTGAGAACTTAAAACAGTTTATCTTTAAAACAAACAACAAAAGAATTTTAAACATTGAAATCTGCAATGCTTTTGGAAAATGAAACTACCATAAGACCTCCCACCACACATACAATGCAATCGCAGACTTGGAGGAGATTTCTTCTTATGATAGTCAAATATGCTTACTACGCAATAAAACACTTTTGATATTATTACTAGTGCATAGTGCAGAAAACATTTTGAAAGTATAATATTAACCTTAGCCAGCATAGGTACCATTATATTATGCTTGTTATAGCTGCCGCCTGAGGAGACAGGTTATACAAATTGCAATCGTAAAGGCTCGTATTGTTTCTTTGGATTTTCCAACAAATGGTCAGGCTAAGGAACTTCCTACTACCACATGGGTACGCTTCTGGATGGACATCCCGAGAACCTATCCGGCTCTCTACCAACACAAGGTCGGGTTACCTCTATCACTAGGTAACTACTACTCGAGTATGCCACCCCCCGGTCCTTTGGGACCTTTATCCGAGGCGCCTCAACAAAACAACAATCACATAGTAAATGAGATTGGAGTAACCACATAGGTTAAATACCAGGGCTCCATACCTGATAACACCCTTTTCCAGAAGGAAATGACATACCCTAAAGGGAGCGACTCTCATAACCTTGCCATATCATTCCTGTTTCGACCATTTCCGGTTTGTGAGGTTCGATGAGGTCTCGTCCACAAAGCTACGCTTTTTCACAAAGCCATGCTTTGATCAACAAATGATCAGCAAATGACCATCAACACACAGCAACACCCAGCATGTCACACTACCAAATTGGGAATATATCGCTGACAACCTTCATTTACATAACCTCTGAGCTCGTACGTCTCAGAGAAGGGTGTTAAGTTAAGAGAATAAATTCTCCGCCACCAACAGAAATGTATTTGAAAGAAATCAGCTTTATATCTCAAAATGTAATGTCAGACATGTAACCGTACAAGTCTGTTCCGGGTTCGAACAGAACCGAAGGCACTTCCAAAGAAGCCCTTGCAATCCGGGTATTCACAATCCCGATCGAACTTCCCGTCACAAAGGAAATCTCTATACCGTAGCTAACGGTGCAGAGACAATCGATAGGTCATCCTATAATTTTCACAAATACCCGGTCTTCACCACTGGTCTTCAATGCGATCCATATCGTCATATCACTTATTCGGAATGGGTTGTATGACACAAAGGTCCTCTCCCGGCTAAACCGAATAGTGAGCACAATATTTAAAACATATAGATATAGAGATTTCAATTAAGTCACAACTTATTACCCAAATCCTTTCCTTTAAATGGTTTAAACAAATTACCATTTTAAATCTTTAAACAAAAAGATTTACTTCATAAAGTTTACCCAGTTTCACAAAGATTCATTCACAGATTCCCAAATCATTTCCCATTTCAATTGGATTAACCCATTAAATCTTTAAATCAAGATTTAACTTATAGCTTTCAAAACTATTCACAATTCAAGTCTTTTATAATATAAAAGATACACCATTTGAAATACTCCTTTATTTCAAAACAAGATTTAATCATCGTCACAAAGGTTAATTCATAGTTTTTCCAAACTATTTACAATTTCATTTCAACTTGAAATGTTTCGATACAAATTGGAAATCTTTTCACTTTATGAAAGCTATTATTATTTGAAAACAAATAGTTTTCGTTTTTTTTATTTTTGGGAAAAACTGGTTACAATTACACAGGTTAAAGCCATCCAAGTACAAATCTTGGATTTAAATTTAAATTTCCAAAAACCATATTTTTAAATGGTTAAAACCCATATAAACACCTTTTAAAACTTGTACAATCTTTTAAACCAAAATTCCCAAATTATTGAATTCAATTTCAAGTATTGAATTCAAAATTTAAATCAAATGATTTAAACTCCAATTTTTATTAAGTTATTTAAAATAACTCTTATTTTTGAATCTCATTTTCAAAAACTTTCAATTCCAATTCCAAAACTATTTTTGACTCAAAAATTCAATCTTTAGAATTGTTAAAAATCTGTGACTTAACTGATTTCAACGTGAAATCCACATTTGTGTGTGTATTGTGTAGTCGAAGGGTTTAACACAATAGTGCAACAACATTCAACCATCACAGATCAAATATAACAATATAATTGATAAGCGGTATAAACTATAACGCTTATCTTTCATTCACAGATCACATATATATATATATATATATATATATATCACAGATAAACAAATTACAGATCACAACACAAATCAGGATATATCACAAAGCATCACATATCAGAGATATCAAACAATTCAACATCCAATATAATCCCAACATCCATAAGTAGGATTACTTTAATTATCTGACTAATTTAAATCAGGTAAATTTCTAAGAAATTTTTTAACTAGTTATGGTAAATTAATAATCAATTAATTACAAAAACATTTATTAAATTATCCTTTAATTGATCATAAATTAACCCTTAATTAATAACTAATACTTAATTAATTATCCTTAATTAATTACCAAAACCGATAAAATTTCCTTATAAATTTCCAAAGTTATTTCCTTTTTAAAATAAATTTCTTTATCTCTTCAAATCTATTTAAAAATCCAAATTTAAATAAATTCTTCAACTAATAAATAATATTAATGGAAAGCCATTTATTAAGCCTTTTCTCCGTAATTTGAAATTTTATTGAATATGGTTCAAAAATAACTTTATCTTTTTAAAACTCCTTTTTAATTTATCCAATTCTCAAAAATAAGTTTTAAAATAAACTTTCGACTTGAATTTTAAAAATCCAATTTTTATTTATTTTTGGTATCCAAGGATACCAAAAATATATTCGGCTAACCTATAGCCTTCAAAAATTTCAATCACAAAGATAATCACACAGAGATTATAAATAATTAACACACAACATATGAAATAATTTTAAATGTTTGAGGAATCCAGTTGGATCCCTCCAACCTGTTTCCCTGCATCCAAAGATGTTAACACAATACCAATTCCACTTCGAGGTGGAATATCGCGGTATATGGGATTTATAAAATACTATCCGCTATTATGTGGCGCAATAGGGTCTCATCCGCTATATAATGCGGGAAATCAACTCCAAATACATATATAATACTAATTCCACTTCAAGGTGGAATATCGCGGTATATGGGTTTAATATAATAACCTCCGCTTAATATGCAGCGTATAGGGTCTATTTCAATGCAACAAATGACAACCATCAATCAAAACACACAATCAACCAATTTTAAATTTAACTATTTAAAATTTATATCGAAACACAATTCGATCGAGTGAGAAGTTCTCACCTTGAGTTGTTGAGTGTTTAAATTTTAAATTAAATCGAACCGTTCGATTTAATCAAAAATTCTCACCTGCCCCAAACACGCCTGGATCTGCGATGCAGCGTAGATTGCAACGCTACGATTCTGGCGCTTCCAAATTCGTCCATGCAAGCAAAAGTTATGAACTTTTGAACGTTTGAGTATAATTTATAAAACAATTCTCTTTTTAATTTAATTTAATTACCCAAAACAAATCGTAGTCGTTCACTCAAGCTCGAAATCAAGGCCGAAGATTTGAAATTGAGGCCGATACCTTCTCCTTCATTCGTTTGCGCTCCAGTACAAACCCATAGCCGCTACTCGAACCAAAAAATCGCGACCACCTCGTTGACCCGGAGTTCGATCAGGGCCTGCCAAACGAAGCCCCTCACCTTCCTCGACGTTCGTGCCAAATGCAGCTCCGCCAAACGTCATCGTTGTCTCGAAATTTGCGCACGAACGCGCCGCCTTCACGAGCAAATCCTGGCCTCCACATCGACTTGTTGGCGATCTCCTCCGTTGACTATGTAGAGCTCCTCGAGCTCTACGATCTTCGTTTAGGAAGTTTTGGAAATCGTTGAGTGGATGGAAGGAAAAATAAGGAAGAAGCGTAGTCACTCTCGGCCATTGAAAACATTGCCGGTGGCTACTGAAGGGAAACTAGGGTTTCTCCCTTTGCACGAATATATATATATATATATATATATTTATATATTAATTTAATAATATTTTCCCAATTTACTTGATTTTCAAACGAATTCCAATTGAAACGTGCCGACAGGCGTTTATAAGGTTTTACCTACGTTCCGAACACAATGGAACGTGTTTCAGAGCCCGATTCAAATGTATGTGGAAGATAGCTTTTAGAATCGGTTTAAAATATTAAATTATCGATTTAAATTCAACGTGTTTCTCATTCTTACGGACAAACGGTAATTCCAAATGCTACGAAAATTGAAATCTTACAATAATATAACATTACGGATCCGATGAAACTAGTTTCATCGAAATCCATGATTGTTTGAAAATGACTATTTTTACTCGTTAATTAAATATTAAAATATTCAATTTTCACAATTTAACTTTTAATTCAATTTTAAAAGTTTACACACATCATTCTAACTCCAATATGATTTAATATAACTTTATAAATCATTTTTATTCACATTTAATCCAATTTCCAATTATTTACGCAATTTCAAATATTGAAATATCGATTTAATTATCCAATTAAATCACTATATTTGAAATTAAGTTCATTCAGCTTACAAATTTCACTTTTTAATATTTAAAATCAATTAAATATTTGAATTTCAAATGACAGAAATTCTGGGTCGTTACAATCTTCCCCCCTTAAAAGAATTTCGTCCTCGAAATTGCAAAAGTAAGAAAAATGCCCCAAATCCATTAACTTTTCAAAAATCCACTTAGTGAAAATTTTATATTCACTTTTTTCAAAACCTTTAACTTCAACCAAAACAATGGTTTCCATTTTCTAGTTCAATTCCTACGTTTTATTACAATTTGGAAATCAACTTTTCATTAACAAAAATTTTCTAACTCCTAAAATTTACGGAAAATTTTGGCAGAGTCACCTTTGTACGGAGGAGCTTTCACAATATCACAATAGATATAAATATATATACATCGACCCACGTGGTCGGAAAATAGAAAAACATTTCATATTTCCTATTTTTATTGCGTAGGCGTACCTTTTTAGCATTTTTAAGCAAAGCAGTTATTTATTAAGCATTTTGCGCAACCAAATCCTGCCAAACGGTAGCCCCGGTACCTGTACTTACTCAATTTAAACACGTAAGTGACATATATATAAAGTTATTAACAATTTACTCTTTTAAACAACTACAACACATGCATATTAAAAGAAATGCATACTAAACAAGGTTTATAAGCAACTTATATAATTTCGACATTACTTGTAATTGTTTACAACCAATTCATATACAACGACATTCAATTATTCATTTTCAATTAGTTTACATTCACTAATTTAAATTCAAGTTGATTCACTTTCAATTTGGATTCAATTACATAGCTTTCATACGTTAGCTTTCCATTTGATTAATTCAATTACATATGAATTTCTATACAATCAACTAACAATCATCTAACAACCAAATCATAATCAACATAACCAAATTCATTCAATTTACTTTACCTCACATTCAATTTGGTTCAACATTTTTGATTCCAATTGGTTTAATATTAAATTGGCTTTCATTGAATTTCCAATTTATTAGCTTTTAATGAATTAACACTTATATCCATTATTCCATATCAATTTACTTACATTCGATTGATTAACATTCAATCCATTTATTAATTCAATTGTTAATTCATTTTACAAATAAAGTTGAATCTCCCTTATATAACTCAAGTTCACATTCTTTAATTCACTTTGTTATTTTACTTCGACACCAAAATCAACTTCATTTAACATCACTTAAGTTATATTCCATTTCAAATTTCCACTTACATTTGCTTTCACTATACAACTTAAGTTATATTCCTTTTAAACATTATTTGTTTAGCTTAACTTAAATTTCCACTTACAAATCCAATTCAGATTTTGTTTTTCCTAACAAAATTGTTTAACCATTTTAACAATTGGTGTTACTTACCTTTTCTCATTCTATAGGTTATACAACTTATATATTCAACTTTCCAAATCATATTATAATCACTTATCTAATCCAATTCAATTTATTTAACCTTCCTTTAGTTAAATTCACATCATATATTTACTATGCTAACTCAAATTCTTTAACTTTACCAAAGCTAAAATCTTTATTTCATATTATAAGTCTAAAACTCGTTTCACTTATATTCATCAATTTCAATTTGGATTTTAATTTAAATTTTGTTTATCACAACAAAACTTCAATTTTTCAATTTATTATGGTAGCAAATCCATCACACAGAAACTCGAAAATGATACTGATGATGCTGCAGTCATCACCCTTATTATTTCCCAGTGACAGTAATGAATTCAATGCTTAATATTCTTTTAAAATTTCCTTTTATTTATAAATCTCATTTATAAATCTTTTTCTCATATAATTTCACTATTTAACTTTTAATTTTGAAAAATAACTTCCAAAATAAACAGGATTCAAAATTTTCAAATTCATAGTTCAAATTCATTTTTTATTTACAACTCATAATTATAAATATATTCATATAGTTTCACTTCTTATATATAAGACTATTTCACAATTGCAAATCATATTAATTATAATTCCATACTTAATAATTCATTTGCTTATATACTTCATTCTTTTACAATTGTTGTTTTTATTTAGATTATTCAAACAACTTTTATTAACTTATATATATTCTTACATTTTCAACAGCCAAACAATTCAATTTATATACACTTTAATAATTCTGAAAGAATTATTTCCTTTATATGTAAAATATAATCAAGGTAAAATTACTTCATTTACCCAATTTAAAACCATACTGTGTCGGTTCATCTTGTTTAAGAGTTTAGAAACCCATATCGATACAGTTAATTAGACTGCACCGACCAAAATCCATAAACACTCAATCGATAAGTCAACACAATACAAAGCAATTTCATATTCACTAACAAATACGCGCTCATATCTATTATTACACTCACACTCATTCTAGAGTACTACTGACTCTATCTCTAATGAGTAACAACCAACAGAGCCAGGGTTGTCGCTTAACCATAGGCTCCGATACCACATGTAACATCTCCGAATTTTCGACTTCCGAAAATCGACATTAATACGTCCACTGTATCAACTACCGAGCAATCGAATGCCAGAAAACTGAATTGTTATGGTTAAAAAGAAGAGGTAGAAGAAGACAGAAAGAAAGAAAGAAAGAAGAAACAACAGAAATAATATCAGAATCTCGCATATTGCAGCGGAACAACATATAATAGATAAATGAATAATCTTTAAATCAAAGAACTATATCAGTTAATACATTACATCAACATCAGAGTTTACGACAACAATATACAACACAACTGGACAATTATATAAACTTGTCCACATACAGAATACACAGCGGATAATACATAATATAAATGATACGTCTCGCCATCCAGCTCGCCTCCAGATCTCCACAGCACTTCTGAAATCCAGAATGACCTGATAACCTGACTCTAGGCTGCCAGTGTGGAAAATTATGGGCACCCAGAGTTTAGAAAAGGAACAATAAACTCCAGGTCAGTCATGGGACTGGTGTGAGAACTTAAAACAGTTTATCTTTAAAACAAACAACAAAAGAATTTTAAACATTGAAATCTGCAATGCTTTTGGAAAATGAAACTACCATAAGACCTCCCACCACACACAAATGCAATCGCAAACTTGGAGGAGATTTCTCCTTATGATAGTCAAATATGCTTACTACGCAATAAAACTCTTTTGATATTATTACTAGTGCATAGTGCAAAAAACATTTCGAAAGTATAATATTAATCTTAGCCAGCATAGGTACCATTATATTATGCCTACTATAGCTGCCGCCTGAGGAGACAGGTTATACAAATTGCAATCGTAAAGGCTTGTATTGTTTCTTTGGATTTTCCAACAAATGGTCAGGCTAAGGAACTTCCTACTACCACATGGGTACGCCTCTGGATGGACGTCCTGAGAACCTACCCGACTCTCTACCAACACAAGGCCGGGTTACCTCTGTAACTAGGTAACCACTACTCGAGTATGCCACCCCCCGGTCCTTTGGGACCTTTATCCGAGGCGCCTCAACAAAACAACAATCACACAGTAAATGAGATTAGAGTAACCACATAGGTTAAATACCAAGGCTCCATACCTAATACCACCCTTTTCCAGAAGGAAATGACATACCCTAAAGGGAGCGACCATCATAACCTTGCCGCATCATTCCTGTTTCGACCATTTCCGGTTTGTGAGGTTCGATGAGGTCTCGTCCACAAAGCTACGCTTTTTCACAAAGCCATGCTTTGATCAACAAATGATCAGCAAATGACCATCAACACACAGCAACATTCAGCAAGCCACACTACCAAATTGGGAATATATCGCTGACAACCTTCAACTACATAACCTCTGAGCTCGTACGTCTCAGAGAAGGGTGTTAAGCTAAGAGAATAAATTCTCCGCAACCAACAGAAATGTATTTGAAAGAAATCTGCTTTATATCTCAAAATGTAATGTCAGACATGTAACCATACAAGTCTATTCCGGGTTCGAATAGAACCGAAGGCACTTCCAAAGAAGCCCTTGCAATCCGGGTATTCACAATCCCGATCGAACTTCCCATCACAAAGGAAATATCTATACCGTAGCTAACGGTGCAGAGACAATCGATAGGTCATCCTATCGTTTTCACAAATACCCGGTCTTCACCACCGGTCTTCAATGCGATCCATATCGTCATATCACTTATTTGGAATGGGTTGTATGACACAAAGGTCCTCTCCCGGCTAAACCGAATAGTGAGCACAATATTTAAAACATATGGATATAGGGATTTCAATTAAGTCACAACTTATTACCCAAATCTTTTCCTTTAAATGGTTTAAACAAATTACCATTTTAAATCTTTAAACAAAAAGATTTACTTCACAAAGTTTACCCAGTTTCACAAAGATTCATTCACAGATTTCCAAATCATTTCCCATTTCAATTGGATTAGCCCATTAAATCTTTAAATCAAGATTTAACTTATAGCTTTCAAAACTATTCACAATTCAAGTCTTTTATAATATAAAAGATACACCATTTGAAATACTCCTTTATTTCAAAACAAAATTTAATCATCGTCACAAAGGTTAATTCATAGTTTTTCCAAACTATTTACAATTTCATTTCAACTTGAAATGTTTCGATACAAATTGGAAATCTTTTCACTTTATGAAAGCTATTATTATTTGAAAACAGATAGTTTTCGTTTTGTTTTTTTTGGGAAAAACTGGTTACAATTACATAGGTTAAAGCCATCCAAGTACAAATCTTGGATTTAAATTTAAATTTCCAAAACCATATTTTTAGATGGTTAAAACCCATATAAACACCTTTTAAAACTCGTACAATATTTTAAACTAAAATTCCCAAATTATTGAATTCAATTTCAAGTATTGAATTCAAAATTTAAATCAAATGATTTAAATTCCAATTTTTATTAAGTTATTTAAAATAACTCTTATTTTTGAATCTCATTTTCAAAAACTTTCAATTCCAATTCCAAAACTATTTTTGACTCAAAAATTCAATCTTTAGAATTATTAAAAATCTGTGACTTAATTGATTTCCATGTGAAATCCACATTTGTGTGTGTATTGTGTAGTCGAAGGGTTTAACATAATAGTGCAATAACATTCAACCATCACAGATCAAATATTACAATATAATTGATAAGCGGTATAAACTATAACGCTTATCTATCATTCACAGATCACAGATATATATATCACAGATAAACAAATTACAGATCACAACACAAATCAGGATATATCACAAAGCATCAAATATCAAAGATATCAAATAATTCAACATCCAATATAATCCCAACATCCATAAGTAGGATTACTTTAATTATCTGACTAATTTAAATCAGGTAAATTTCTATGAATTTTTTTTACTAGTTATGGTAAATTAATAATCAATTAATTACAAAAACATTTATTAAATTATCCTTTAATTGATCATAAATTAACCCTTAATTAATAACTAATACTTAATTAATTATCCTTAATTAATTACCAAAACCGATAAAATTTCCTTATAAATTTCCAAAGTTATTTCCTTTTTAAAATAAATTTCTTTATCTCTTCAAATCTATTTAAAAATCCAAATTTTAAATAAATTCTTCAACTTATAAATAATATTAATCGAAATCCATTTATTAAGCCTTTTCCCCGTAATTTGAAACTTTATTCAATATGGTTCAAAAATAACTTTATCTTTTTAAAACTCCTTTTTAGTTTATCCAATTCTCAAAAATAAGTTTTAAAATAAACTTTCAACTTGAATTTTAAAAATCCAATTTTTATTTATTTTCGGTATCCAAGGATACCAAAAATATATTCGGCTAACCTATAGCCTTCAACAATTTCAATCACAAAGATAATCACACAGAGATTATAAATAATCAACACACAACATATGATATTATTTCAAATGTTTGAGGAATCCAGTTGGATCCCTCCAACCTGTTTTCCTGCATCCAAAGATGTTAACACAATACAAATTCCACTTCGAGGTGGAATATCGTGGTATATGGGATTTATAAAATACTATCCGCTATTATGTGGCGCAATAGGGTCTCATCCGCTATATAATGTGAGAAATCAACTCCAAATACATATATAATACCAATTCCACTTCAAGGTGGAATATCGTGGTATATGGATTTAATATAATAACCTCCGTTTAATATGCGGCGTATAGGGTCTATTTCAATGCAACAAATGACAACCATCAATCCAAACACACAATCAACCAATTTTAAATTTAACTATTTAAAATTTATATCGAAACACAATTCGATTGAGTGAGAAGTTCTCACCTTGAGTTGTTGAGTGTTTAAATTTTAAATTAAATCGAACCGTTCGATTTAATCAAAAATTCTTGCTTGCCCCAAACACGCCCAGATCTGCGCTGCAGCGTAGATTGCAACGCTGCGATTCCGGCGCTTCCAAATTCGTCCATGCAAGCAAAAGTTATGAACTTTTGAATGTTTGAGTATAATTTATAAAACAATTCTCCTTTTAATTTAATTTAATTACCCAAAACAAATCATAGCCGTTCACTCAAGCTCGAAATCAAGGCCGAAGATTTGAAATTGAGGCTGATACCTTCTCCTTCATTCGTTCACGCTCCAGTACAAACCCATAGCCGCTACTCGAACCAAAAAATCACGACCACCTCATCGTTGTCTCGGAATTTGCGCACGAACGCGCTGCCATCACGAGCAAATCCTGGCCTCCACATCGACCTGTTGGCGATCTCCTCCGTTGACTATGTAGAGCTCCTCGAGCTCTACGATCTACGTTTAGGAAGTTTTGGAAATCGTTGAGTGGATGGAAGGAAAAATAAGAAAGAAGCGTAGTCACTCTCGGCCATTGAAAACATTACCGGCGGCTACTGAAGGGAAACTAGGGTTTCTTCCTTTGCACGAATATATATATATATATATATAGATTTATATATTAATTTAATAATATTTTCCCAATTTACTTGATTTTCAAACGAATTCCAATTGAAACGTGCCGACAGGCATTTATAAGGTTTTGCCTACGTTCCGAACACAATGGAACGTGTTTCGGAGCCCGATTCAAATGTATGTGGAAGATAGCTTTTTGAATCGGTTTAAAATATTAATTTATCGATTTAAATTCAACACGTTTCTCATTCGTACGGACAAACGGTAATTCCAAATGCTACGAAAATTGAAATCTTACAATAATATAACATTACGGATCCGATGAAACTAGTTTCGTCGAAATCCGTGACTGTTTGAAAAATGACTATTTTTACCCGTTAATTAAATATTAAAATATTCAATTTTCACAATTTAACTTTTAATTCAATTTTAAAAGTTTACACACATCATTCTAACTCCAATATGATTTAATATAACTTTATAAATCATTTTTATTCACATTTAATCCAATTTCCAATTATTTATGCAATTTCAAATATTAAAATATTGCTTTAATTATCTAATTAAATCACTATATTTGAAATTAAATTCATTCAGCTTACAAATTTCACTTATTAATATTTAAAATCAATTAAATATCTGAATTTCAAATGACAAAAATTCTGGGTCGTTACAGGTTTAATGATTTAGAATCGATCAAATAACCTAACCGCCTTATGAGTGTCCGAGAGATAGTGTCTAGGCTTGAGTTTGGCAAACCAGTTTCCCGCTCTCCCTGGCTATCCAGACTGGCCCGACGGAGGGGATAGTAAATTTGGTTTACTCGGATCAAAATTTCCAAAGTATAAAGATATAATTTTCTAAATATAAATAACTTGGATTTTGTGGAGATAATCTTCTTATACTCGGTGTTAAAGCCCGAAGAGGGAACTCGAACTATTCGTGGAACTTAAAAGGTGATTTCACCGTAATTCTACCCATAGTATTTGTTGAATACGGGAATTGATATTGAATAGAATTAGATGATTTCTATAGATTTTGCTCACTTAATATTTATTGGGTTTGGATTAACATCCTAGATAACATGGTTTTAACTCAATCAAAATTTGAGTTTTGAATAAAAAAATTATGTTAAGGTTTAAAGAAAATGATTTGTAAATATTTTCCCAAGTGAAGAATGAAATAGTTTCGAATTAGTCCTAGTTTTAAGAAGGTTTGAAACTTAACCAAATGATTTGATAAATGAGGCTTAATGATTCCATATACTCTAAAAAGCTAAAGGAATGATTCAATAATTATATCTCTAAGAGATATCTATGACTGAATAAAAAGATGAATTGCATTGATTGATGATTGATAATCATACACGAACTTAACATCTTTTTAATCGATGATTGGTTTGAAGGAACCGAGATCGGATTTGGAGAACTCCTAACCGAAAACCACTTCAAACCAATGTATACGTCCGAAAGTGAAGACATTTGAGATGGTGATTATTGAAGACCGAAGATCTTTATAGCAAAAAGACTGCTTGTTAACATTCTCTGGGTCGCTTCCAATATAGAGACATTTATTATAGCAGTGATCCTATCATGTTTTGAAATCTTCGGATTGCAAGGACTACTCGCTACTAATGGTAGTAGGAGAAGTGCCTTCGGTTTCATTCAGTCCCAGAAAGAACTTGTATGGATGAGTGCCTGACATTGCATTTCTAAATCACGAACGTTGACTTTTACAAACGTACATCTATGAGTGGCGTAGGAGGCAACTCCTATTAGCTTAACACCTTTCTCTGAGACATACGAGCTCGAAGGTTGTATATTTGTAGAAGTTAATTAGTGATAAACGGATATGGCAGTGTGCCATTCAAAGTGGAACCAGTTAGTTAGTTAGAGCGTAGCCTCATGAGCCTCACATCCCAGGAATGATACGGGATACTATGTGGTCTGAAGAAGACATATTCGGGTTGTTGGCTGATTTATATGGTGGTGTCCAGTAGGGGACCCAATGGGGGAAGGCACCCCTCAAGGCATTTATTTCCCTATTTATTTGAATATAGTAGCTAGCTTGCGAAAAGTGATAAGGCTACCGGATACTGGTAGTGTAGCAAGTATAGTTCCAAGTGACTTACCTGAGAAAAGCGATTAAGGCACCGTAGGAACTATGTTTTGTATGTGTGGATCGAAGGAAAAGGCCACTAGTTCCCTATCATGTTGGAAATCAAAATCCAATACGAGCTTTACGGTTTTGATTGTATTCCCAAAATAGCCGTAATGCTTTGCAAACATTTCAGGTACCCCTTTGGTATCATATATTCCATCAAGGAATATTCCGTTTGACTAGTCTGGATATATTAACATAGACTTAGTCCAGGTATTAACACTAGTTTTATATATATTTACTTGAAAAGGTTTTCGAAACCCATGTCATTATATATAATATCAACGTGTTTTTCAGTATAAAGTATTTTGGTTATCGTAAGGTAAAAACCCGTTCGTGTTTATGTGTAGTGTGGTCTTATGAGATACTATTCTTTTCAAAGGTTTTGTTTAGTACCCATCTATGACTCCATCATATGCTTATGGTACGAGTATCTCACGTTGGTTTATCAAGCCTGATCCGGGTATTTTTAATACTCGGGTCAGATCCGAGTAGTTTCAGGTTTAGCTGAAGACGCTTGGAGTACCCAAAGGAGAGCTAGAGATCTTCATCTACGTATAGATGTATTCTATTATCCGCTGCATCTATTGCATTTTTTTTATTTTTTAGCAATTTTAAGGATAGAGGATTTATAACTGTCCAGGCTGAATCTAGGTTAGACTCAGATATTGTATTCAAAATTTTCCACTGTAAAGATTTTATATTGAAATAATATATGTTATTACATTCGTGTGAGATTCTGATCTTTTTTTCTTAACAATCGAGCTTTCTGGCTCTTGGATTTGCGACACGTGAATACCGAGGATGTATTAGTGTCGATTTTCAAGTCGAAAATCCCAATCGTTACATTTGGTATCATAGCTTAGGTTGAGCGAACACCTAGGCTTTGGTGGGGTAAAACTCATTATAGATAGGGTTAGTAATACCCTAGAATGAGTGACTCATTAGAGATAGGGTTAGTAACACCCTAGAATGAGTTTGAGAGTATTATATATGTGAGTGCGTATTTGTTAATTGATATAAAAATATTTTGTGTTGATTTATCTGTTGAGTGTTTTATAGATTCTGGTCGGTACGTGGGACACCACGATATCGATAAGGGTTTCTAAACACTTAAACAAGGCAAATCAACACACCGTTTTTAAAAGGAATATATTTTATATATACAAAAGTATAAATATTAGTTTGGTTTGGAAAATTATAAGATGTTATCCCTTTGAAAAGTTCCAAGAATAAGGTCTTGATCTATTTGGTGATGGTGGGAATAATCTTCTAAGTATCGATCATATGTTGGCTTGGGCGAATGGTATCGAACACTTGGTATATTATCATTGTATAATCAAGGCAAGTTCAAAGCCGAACAAGTTAAATCAAATAATTTGGATTAATGGTATGAAACCTCTGATAATAACTTAGTATATCATTTAGTTAAGGATGTCTTATTATATGTCGGGTGATGAGTTATGGGCTAATCCAAAGCAAGCACGAAGAGTACGTGCACAGGAGGAAGCCGAAGAAAGAGCAAAACTAGGACCCTATATTGACATCGACTGTTATTATTGCGGTAAGAAAGGACATTATGTTGTTATGTGTGAAACTAACCAAAGGAAGAAATAGAGGAGGGAAAACAAAAATTATGATCGGGATGATATAATCTGTTTCAAATGTAAAGAGAGAGGACATTTTCTACATAAATGTCCTAAAACGAAGAAGAACCCGAGGATTAAAAAGAAGAAAATGGGCTGCTACCGATGTAAGAACCTAAGACATGAAGTCAAAGATTGTCCTAAATGAACTTACATGTGGTGCTTCCAAGGGAAACACTTAATGAAGGACTGTCTAACAATGAAAGTGGTTAACTCAAGCCTCCAAGATAAAACACCGTCTACCTCAAAAGGAACCCAAAAATAGTATATGTGGCAGTTCAAGTATTTATATAATGGCAGTGTGTGAAAGGTTGTATTCCCTAGGGAGTTATCTCTAAAAGTTTGTAACATAGTCTAGGGTTTGTAATGAATGTATAAAAATAATGTTAATTAATAAATCTCTTTTGATAATTCTTCCTGTGCATTTTTTTTATCTTCTATCAAATCAATTTAATAAGATATTTAGAAATAAAAAGTTTAAAGAAATATTAGAAATGGCTTCTTAAAAAAGTATTTAATTTAAGAAATTATTTAAGAATATATTTTATAAAATAAAGTGTAAAAATAAAAGATGTTGGAGAAAGATGGATTTTAGAATTCATATCCTAATGTTTTGAAAAAGTATAAAAGAGAAAGTTATGAAATATAAAATAAGTTTGGGATTAAATTTATTAACAAAGAAATTTCAAAGGAATTTTGAAATAAGAATTATAATAGTATTATTCCAAATAAAGGATAATCGATTTCTTTTAGGAAAAGAGATAGAAATATTTTTGGAAATAAATATTTTGAAGAAAGGGTTTATAAAGGTATTTAATTGAAAAAAATAAAAGATTTATGAAGATTTGGAAAAGTTAAATAAGTTGTAAGTAGATCATTTGGTCACACAATTCTGATTTAAGATTCAAGTAAGGAACTTAGAGGTGTTTACACTAGTCCGAAAAAGGATTTATCACTCGATTCTTGACGATGAACATTGTTGAGGATTTATGAATGGGTACTTGAGTTTTCTATCATAGTTGAGGGCTATGTAAGGAAAATGAAGTTTTCTAGTCAAGAAGCCTGATCAAAGTCCGTACTAGAGGATCGGGGGATCAATACTAGTTCGGAAGTAAAGTTGTGGATTCGAAAAATATATCAAATTGGACGATCTGTATACATCATATGGATGCAAGTTTAAAAATAAATATTTTGGGCAAATACCTTTAGGTTCTGTTTTGGTATAATTTCAGGGACGAAATTCTTTTAAGGGGGGAAGAATGTAACGACCCGAAATTTCACTGCTTTGTTTAGTGAATATTTATTAATTTTAAATATTCAATATATAAGTTTTATAATGAAAATAAACTCATTTTAATTAATTAATAATGATGGTGAAATTGTTTTCAAAATTTGTTTACCAAATTAAATAGTTCATAGAAAAATAGAAAATATGACCGCATAACGTTTTCCGAAATTTCGACCTTTCGACACCAGAAAGTTGTCGGGAACGTCGTTTGTCTTTATGCACTATAGATACATATATATAAGAGTTAATTAACTAGATAACAATACACTTAGAAATAAATTATCTTATATTAATTTGAATAAGAAAGTGATGTGACTATGCATAATAATTATATATATATATATAAAAGTAAGTGATGCGACTATACATAATAATTATATATATATATAAGAAAGTGATGTGACTATACATAATAATTAAATATTATATAAAAGAAAGTGATGTGACTATACATAATAATTATATATATATAAGAAAGTGATGTGACTAGACATAATAATTATATATATATAAGAAAGTGATGTGACTAAACATAATAATTATATATATAAAAGGAAGTGATATGACTAAACATAATTATATATATATTTATAAAAGATTTGTGATGTGACTAGATATAAGTATGGCAAGTTATATTATTTAATTCATTTTGCGCCTATATATACCCTACCTCTCTCTCTCTCTCTTCTCTCTCGGTTTCTCCTTTTCATTTCTTTATTTTCTCTCTTCTTCTCCGAGATTCCATCAATAGCTTCCACCTAGAGAATTTGAGAAGAAAATAGCTCAAAATAGCTTAAACCCTTAGATCTATACTTCTATCTTCATCACCATGACTTTCTAAGCACAAACATCTAAGTTTCATCACCATTAAAAGCTCGGCCACCCACTTTTTACCCCATGGCCGAAAGTTAAAGTGAAGAGGAGTGGAGTTTGAAAGCTAGTACATGTAGCGGAAGCTCCATCGGATCATCTGGAGAAGCTACGGAGAAGGAGGGAGCTAAGAAGGTGAGATCTCAAGAAACACTTTCCTTTCTAGTTTATGATTAAAATGATTTGCAAGTTAGAAGCAAGTTAAGATTATTATTTTCAAGTATATAAAAGTTATTGACATGATTATACATGAATTGGCATGTTTGTTTGGATGTTCATATGGATGTATACTTGATTGTTAACATTGGATGAATGAAAAAGAAGAATGAATTAATAATGTGAAGTTTATGATGATAGTTAATGTGTTAACTATAATTAATTCATGAAGAAATAAATGGTGGTATATGTGGAAAGTTAAGCCTCGAAATGTTTTGAAATCATAAAAGAGGAATGGTTTGAAATGATTTAAAAATGAAAAGGTTTCATTTAGAAAAGATAAGATAATTGTAACAACCCATATTTTTAACAAGTATTTTAAAATTAATTTATTTGACAACATTGATTTTAAATCATTTAAAATTGAAATTTTGGAATCTTCCAATGTATTTTGGATTTTTGGCTATAATTTATTTTCCAAATATAATAAAATAATGATTTTCTGGAAATATTATATTTTGTTCAACTTTAGTCAAACTTTGAGTTCAGTTGAAATTTTAAATTTGAATTTTAAATTTCCAATCTTTTTCTTTGAAACAGTATTTGTTTCTAATATCCGTTCTGCTTTTCGTTTTGTTAAATTTTGTTTTATACTTTTTAAATATGATAAATTCATCGTTTTACAAGAAATTATTTTCAGTATTTTATTATCTATATTTTTCTATGTTATTTCTATTTTATTTTAGTTTTGGACTTTGTTTATTTATTTGTTGTTTTGAACTTGTGTGGTTTTGGGCTTGACAAGTGGGCTTGGAAATTCAAGGGTCATAGGTTTTCTTTTCTTTAATGTGGTGTGTTCCTCTTCCTTTTCCTATTCTTAGCCGTGTATTGCCATGCCTATAGCCGTACATATCCCATTTGTTTCTCATCTCCTTTTCATTTTCATTTCTAGCAAAAAATTTGAAGTGAGTTTTCATGGCTTCCTCTTCTCTTTATTTTTCTCTTTTCATTTTCTTTTTGTTGCAAGCATAGTTCGGCCATGCTCATTCCCTAGGCCTTGTCGACCATATCACCGCCACCTCCATGACCGGCCTCCACCATCTCACCATCATCTCCACATCCATCACCTTAGACCGGCCATCTCCACCACCATATCATCTCCACACACATGCCGTGACCATAGATCCAAAACCCCATCACAAAGTTGCCTTGAAAACCCTAGCCGAGCCTTTGAACCATCACCTTCCTTTTGCTTTCCTCGGCCACCACCTTGTCTTCCACCTCCTTGCTTTGCTTTGCCATGACCAGAACCCACTTCAGGCCATGACCAGACCTGACCCAAACTATGAACCCAGACCGAGCCACTTTGTACCATGGCCGAACCCAATTGAACCCCAAGACCTTTCATTGCCTTGCCTCTTTGCATTCCACAACCCCTACCTCTTCATATTCCAATCCATAGCCGTGCCTTTTGTGACCATGGCCTAGCCTATATGCCAGAAATCAAGTCATGGCCGAGCCACTTTTGGTGTTGGTTGAGTCCTATGGTAATGTGGCCGAGCCCACTTTATTGAATCAAGTCATTTGTTCCACTTGTTCTTTCATTTTTGCTTTGTTCAATTCATATATTCTTGTGAATTAATATATTCTTATATTTTTTATTTTAATTGTTGTTACAAGATCTGAATATTGGCTCATCATCTTCTCCTCGAAATTGATTCGTGCTTTGTCGAGCTTTTTGGAGTTTGTTTGTGTGTTTTTAATTTGATCTCTAGCTTTTAAAATGTGAGTTTATCACTCTTGACAAATCGTACTTATATAAAATGTGAAACAATGTCACTTGAATTGTAGTAGTTGATATGCTATGTTATATGTTCACATCTGCCTGTTATCTGACATTATATAATGATATAACCTGTTTATATACCTGTTACATCACCTGACATCATATGATATGCTATACTGTTTATTTTATTTTCTGTTTCTCACACTACAAGTTCCCTATTAGTATAGAATCACTATGGGTTGAAATGATACATACCCGAACGGACTTTAGAATAGGGAAAAGTCGTTATGAGCTGAAATGATAGGCTCGAGCGATTTTTATTTTATTTGACTTGGGATTGCGGGTTTGAAATGATAAAACCCGGGATTTTAATTCATTACGGATTGAAATGATATATTATCTGTATCACTTGACCTAGGTTAGAAGATATTATACAGACCCGTGGTTAATTTTAAATATAAAGATTTTCTGAAAAATGTAAGTATTTGGAATTTAAATTATATGAGATTTTAACTTAAATTGGATTTAAATGATTTAAATAAATTTTATAGTGATTTTTTGTAAGTTGCAATTGTATGAGTTAATAAATGATTGAAAATGTAAATTAAAAATGTGATCTAACTTAATAATTGAAATTTTGATTAAAAATGGAAATTTTGGCTTAACTTGTACAATCTTTTAAACCAAAATTCCCAAATTATTGAATTCAATTTCAAGTATTGAATTCAAAATTTAAATAAAATGATTTAAACTCCAATTTTTATTAAGTTATTTAAAATAACTCTTATTTTTGAATCTCATTTTCAAAAACTTTCAATTCCAATTCCAAAACTATTTTTGACTCAAAAATTCAATCTTTAGAATTGTTAAAAATCTGTGACTTAACTGATTTCAACGTGAAATCCACATTTGTGTGTGTATTGTGTAGTCGAAGGGTTTAACACAATAGTGCAACAACATTCAACCATCACAGATCAAATATAACAATATAATTGATAAGCGGTATAAACTATAACGCTTATCTTTCATTCTCAGATCACAGATATATATATATATATATCACAGATAAACAAATTACAGATCACAACACAAATCAGGATATATCACAAAGCATCACATATCAGAGATATCAAACAATTCAACATCCAATATAATCCCAACATCCATAAGTAGGATTACTTTAATTATCTGACTAATTTAAATCAGGTAAATTTCTAAGAAATTTTTTAACTAGTTATGGTAAATTAATAATCAATTAATTACAAAAACATTTATTAAATTATCCTTTAATTGATCATAAATTAACCCTTAATTAATAACTAATACTTAATTAATTACCAAAACCGATAAAATTTCCTTATAAATTTCCAAAGTTATTTCCTTTTTAAAATAAATTTCTTTATCTCTTCAAATCTATTTAAAAATTCAAATTTAAATAAATTCTTTAACTAATAAATAATATTAATCGAAAGCCATTTATTAAGCCTTTTCCCCGTAATTTGAAATTTTATTGAATATGGTTCAAAAATAACTTTATCTTTTTAAAACTCCTTTTTAATTTATCCAATTCTCAAAAATAAGTTTTAAAATAAACTTTCGACTTGAATTTTAAAAAGCTAATTTTTATTTATTTTCGGTATCCAAGGATACCAAAAATATATTCGGCTAACCTATAGCCTTCAAAAATTTCAATCACAAAGATAATCACACAGAGATTATAAATAATTAACACACAACATATGAAATAATTTTAAATGTTTGAGGAATCCAGTTGGATCCCTCCAACCTGTTTCCCTGCATCCAAAGATGTTAACACAATACCAATTCCACTTCGAGGTGGAATATCGCGGTATATGGGATTTATAAAATACTATCTGCTATTATGCGGCGCAATAGGGTCTCATCCGCTATATAATGCGGGAAATCAACTCCAAATACATATATAATACTAATTCCACTTCAAGGTGGAATATCGCGGTATATGGGTTTAATATAATAACCTCCGCTTAATATGCGGCGTATAGGGTCTATTTCAATGCAACAAATGACAACCATCAATCAAAACACACAATCAACCAATTTTAAATTTAACTATTTAAAATTTATATCGAAACACAATTCGATCGAGTGAGAAGTTCTCACCTTGAGTTGTCGAGTGTTTAAATTTTAAATTAAATCGAACCGTTCGATTTAATCAAAAATTCTCACTTGTCCCAAACACGCCTAGATCTGCGATGCAGCGTAGATTGCAACGCTACGATTCTGGCGCTTCCAAATTCGTCCATGCAAGCAAAAGTTATGAACTTTTGAACGTTTGAGTATAATTTATAAAACAATTCTCTTTTTAATTTAATTTAATTACCCAAAACAAATCGTAGCCGTTCGCTCAAGCTCGAAATCAAGGCCGAAGATTTGAAATTGAGGCCGATACCATCTCCTTCATTCGTTTGCACTCCAGTACAAACCCATAGCCGCTACTCGAACCAAAAAATCGCGACCACCTCGTTGACCCGGAGTTCGATCAGGGCCTGCCAAACGAAGCCCCTCACCTTCCTCGACGTTCGTGCCAAATGCAGCTCCGCCAAACGTCATCGTTGTCTCGAAATTTGCACACGAACGCGCCGCCTTCACGAGCAAATCCTGGCCTCCACATCGACTTGTTGGCGATCTCCTCCGTTGACTATGTGGAGCTCCTCGAGCTCTACGATCTTCGTTTAGGAAGTTTTGGAAATCGTTGAGTGGATGGAAGGAAAAATATAGAAGAAGCGTAGTCACTCTCGGCCATTGAAAACATTGCCGGCGGCTACTGAAGGGAAACTAGGGTTTCTCCCTTTGCACGAATATATATATATATATAGATTTATATATTAATTTAATAATATTTTCCCAATTTACTTGATTTTCAAACGAATTCCAATTGAAACGTGCCGACAGGCGTTTATAAGGTTTTACCTACATTCCGAACACAATGGAACGTGTTTCGGAGCCCGATTCAAATGTATGTGGAAGATAGCTTTTAGAATCGGTTTAAAATATTAAATTATCGATTTAAATTCAACGTGTTTCTCATTCTTACGGACAAACGGTAATTCCAAATGCTACGAAAATTGAAATCTTACAATAATATAACATTACGGATCCGATGAAACTAGTTTCGTCGAAATCCATGATTGTTTGAAAAATCTATTTTTACTCGTCAATTAAATATTAAAATATTCAATTTTCACAATTTAACTTTTAATTCAATTTTAAAAGTTTACACACATCATTCTAACTCCAATATGATTTGATATAACTTTATAAATCATTTTTATTCACATTTAATCCAATTTCCAATTATTTATGCAATTTCAAATATTGAAATATCGATTTAATTATCCAATTAAATCACTATATTTGAAATTAAGTTCATTCAGCTTACAAATTTCACTTTTTAATATTTAAAATCAATTAAATATTTGAATTTCAAATGACAAAAATTCTGGGTCGTTACAATCTTCCCCCCTTAAAAGAATTTCATCCTCGAAATTGCAAAGTAAGAAAAATGCCCCAAATCCATTAACTTTTCAAAAATCCACTTAGTGAAAATTTTATATTCACTTTTTTTCAAAACCTTTAACTTCAACCAAAACAATGGTTTCCATTTTCTAGTTCAATTCCTACGTTTTATTACAATTTGGAAATCAACTTTTCATTAACAAAAATTTTCCAAAAGTTCAAAAATTTTCTAACTCCTAAAATTTACGAAAAATTTTGGCAGAGTCACCTTTGTACGGAGGAGCTTTCACAATATCACAATAGATATAAATATATATACATCGACCCACGTGGTCGGAAAATAGAAAAACATTTCATATTTCCTATTTTTATTGCGTAGGCGTACCTTTTTAGCATTTTTAAGCAAAGCAGTTATTTATTAAGCATTTTGCGCAACCAAATCCCGCCAAACGGTAGCCCCGGTACCTGTACTTACTCAATTTAAACACGTAAGTGACATATATATAAAGTTATTAACAATTTACTCTTTTAAACAACTACAACACATGCATATTAAAAGAAATGCATACTAAACAAGGTTTATAAGCAACTTATATAATTTCGACATTACTTGTAATTGTTTACAACCAATTCATATACAACGACATTCAATTATTCATTTTCAATTAGTTTACATTCACTAATTTAAATTCAAGTTGATTCACTTTCAATTTGGATTCAATTACATAGCTTTCATACGTTAGCTTTCCATTTGATTAATTCAATTACATATGAATTTCTATACAATCAACTAACAATCATCTAACAACCAAATCATAATCAACATAACCAAATTCATTCAATTTACTTTACCTCACATTCAATTTGGTTCAACATTTTTGATTCCAATTGGTTTAATATTAAATTGGCTTTCATTGAATTTCCAATTTATTAGCTTTTAATGAATTAACACTTATATCCATTATTCCATATCAATTTACTTACATTCGATTGATTAACATTCAATCCATTTATTAATTCAATTGTTAATTCATTTTACAAATAAAGTTGAATCTCCCTTATATAACTCAAGTTCACATTCTTTAATTCACTTTGTTATTTTACTTCGACACCAAAATCAACTTCATTTAACATCACTTAAGTTATATTCCATTTCAAATTTCCACTTACATTTGCTTTCACTATACAACTTAAGTTATATTCCTTTTAAACATTATTTGTTTAGCTTAACTTAAATTTCCACTTACAAATCCAATTCAGATTTTGTTTTTCCTAACAAAATTGTTTAACCATTTTAACAATTGGTGTTACTTACCTTTTCTCATTCTATAGGTTATACAACTTATATATTCAACTTTCCAAATCATATTATAATCACTTATCTAATCCAATTCAATTTATTTAACCTTCCTTTAGTTAAATTCACATCATATATTTACTATGCTAACTCAAATTCTTTAACTTTACCAAAGCTAAAATCTTTATTTCATATTATAAGTCTAAAACTCGTTTCACTTATATTCATCAATTTAAATTTGGATTTTAATTTAAATTTTGTTTATCACAACAAAACTTCAATTTTTCAATTTATTATGGTAGCAAATCCATCACACAGAAACTCGAAAATGATACTGATGATGCTGCAGTCATCACCCTTATTATTTCCCAGTGACAGTAATGAATTCAATGCTTAATATTCTTTTAAAATTTCCTTTTATTTATAAATCTCATTTATAAATCTTTTTCTCATATAATTTCACTATTTAACTTTTAATTTTGAAAAATAACTTCCAAAATAAACAGGATTCAAAATTTTCAAATTCATAGTTCAAATTCATTTTTTATTTACAACTCATAATTATAAATATATTCATATAGTTTCACTTCTTATATATAAGACTATTTCACAATTGCAAATCATATTAATTATAATTCCATACTTAATAATTCATTTGCTTATATACTTCATTCTTTTACAATTGTTGTTTTTATTTAGATTATTCAAACAACTTTTATTAACTTATATATATTCTTACATTTTCAACAGCCAAACAATTCAATTTATATACACTTTAATAATTCTGAAAGAATTATTTCCTTTATATGTAAAATATAATCAAGGTAAAATTACTTCATTTACCCAATTTAAAACCATACTGTGTCGGTTCATCTTGTTTAAGAGTTTAGAAACCCATATCGATACAGTTAATTAGACTGCACCGACCAAAATCCATAAACACTCAATCGATAAGTCAACACAATACAAAGCAATTTCATATTCACTAACAAATACGCGCTCATATCTATTATTACACTCACACTCATTCTAGAGTACTACTGACTCTATCTCTAATGAGTAACAACCAACAGAGCCAGGGTTGTCGCTTAACCATAGGCTCCGATACCACATGTAACATCTCCGAATTTTCGACTTCCGAAAATCGACATTAATACGTCCACTGTATCAACTACCGAGCAATCGAATGCCAGAAAACTGAATTGTTATGGTTAAAAAGAAGAGGTAGAAGAAGACAGAAAGAAAGAAAGAAAGAAGAAACAACAGAAATAATATCAGAATCTCGCATATCGCAGCGGAACAACATATAATAGATAAATGAATAATCTTTAAATCAAAGAACTATATCAGTTAATACATTACATCAACATCAGAGTTTACGACAACAATATACAACACAACTGGACAATTATATAAACTTGTCCACATACAGAATACACAGCGGATAATACATAATATAAATGATACGTCTCGCCATCCAGCTCGCCTCCAGATCTCCACAGCACTTCTGAAATCCAGAATGACCTGATAACCTGACTCTAGGCTGCCAGTGTGGAAAATTATGGGCACCCAGAGTTTAGGAAAGGAACAATAAACTCCAGGTCAGTCATGGGACTGGTGTGAGAACTTAAAACAGTTTATCTTTAAAACAAACAACAAAAGAATTTTAAACATTGAAATCTGCAATGCTTTTGGAAAATGAAACTACCATAAGACCTCCCACCACACACAAATGCAATCGCAAACTTGGAGGAGATTTCTCCTTATGATAGTCAAATATGCTTACTACGCAATAAAACTCTTTTGATATTATTACTAGTGCATAGTGCAAAAAACATTTCGAAAGTATAATATTAATCTTAGCCAGCATAGGTACCATTATATTATGCCTACTATAGCTGCCGCCTGAGGAGACAGGTTATACAAATTGCAATCGTAAAGGCTTGTATTGTTTCTTTGGATTTTCCAACAAATGGTCAGGCTAAGGAACTTCCTACTACCACATGGGTACGCCTCTGGATGGACGTCCTGAGAACCTACCCGACTCTCTACCAACACAAGGCCGGGTTACCTCTGTAACTAGGTAACCACTACTCGAGTATGCCACCCCCCGGTCCTTTGGGACCTTTATCCGAGGCGCCTCAACAAAACAACAATCACACAGTAAATGAGATTAGAGTAACCACATAGGTTAAATACCAAGGCTCCATACCTAATACCACCCTTTTCCAGAAGGAAATGACATACCCTAAAGGGAGCGACCATCATAACCTTGCCGCATCATTCATGTTTCGACCATTTCCGGTTTGTGAGGTTCGATGAGGTCTCGTCCACAAAGCTACGCTTTTTCACAAAGCCATGCTTTGATCAACAAATGATCAGCAAATGACCATCAACACACAGCAACATTCAGCAAGCCACACTACCAAATTGGGAATATATCGCTGACAACCTTCAACTACATAACCTCTGAGCTCGTACGTCTCAGAGAAGGGTGTTAAGCTAAGAGAATAAATTCTCCGCAACCAACAGAAATGTATTTGAAAGAAATCTGCTTTATATCTCAAAATGTAATGTCAGACATGTAACCATACAAGTCTATTCCGGGTTCGAATAGAACCGAAGGCACTTCCAAAGAAGCCCTTGCAATCCGGGTATTCACAATCCCGATCGAACTTCCCATCACAAAGGAAATATCTATACCGTAGCTAACGGTGCAGAGACAATCGATAGGTCATCCTATCGTTTTCACAAATACTCGGTCTTCACCACCGGTCTTCAATGCGATCCATATCGTCATATCACTTATTTGGAATGGGTTGTATGACACAAAGGTCCTCTCCCGGCTAAACCGAATAGTGAGCACAATATTTAAAACATATGGATATAGGGATTTCAATTAAGTCACAACTTATTACCCAAATCTTTTCCTTTAAATGGTTTAAACAAATTACCATTTTAAATCTTTAAACAAAAAGATTTACTTCACAAAGTTTACCCAGTTTCACAAAGATTCATTCACAGATTTCCAAATCATTTCCCATTTCAATTGGATTAGCCCATTAAATCTTTAAATCAAGATTTAACTTATAGCTTTCAAAACTATTCACAATTCAAGTCTTTTATAATATAAAAGATACACCATTTGAAATACTCCTTTATTTCAAAACAAAATTTAATCATCGTCACAAAGGTTAATTCATAGTTTTTCCAAACTATTTACAATTTCATTTCAACTTGAAATGTTTCGATACAAATTGGAAATCTTTTCACTTTATGAAAGCTATTATTATTTGAAAACAGATAGTTTTCGTTTTGTTTTTTTTGGGAAAAACTGGTTACAATTACATAGGTTAAAGCCATCCAAGTACAAATCTTGGATTTAAATTTAAATTTCCAAAACCATATTTTTAGATGGTTAAAACCCATATAAACACCTTTTAAAACTCGTACAATATTTTAAACTAAAATTCCCAAATTATTGAATTCAATTTCAAGTATTGAATTCAAAATTTAAATCAAATGATTTAAATTCCAATTTTTATTAAGTTATTTAAAATAACTCTTATTTTTGAATCTCATTTTCAAAAACTTTCAATTCCAATTCCAAAACTATTTTTGACTCAAAAATTCAATCTTTAGAATTATTAAAAATCTGTGACTTAATTGATTTCCATGTGAAATCCACATTTGTGTGTGTATTGTGTAGTCGAAGGGTTTAACATAATAGTGCAATAACATTCAACCATCACAGATCAAATATTACAATATAATTGATAAGCGGTATAAACTATAACGCTTATCTATCATTCACAGATCACAGATATATATATCACAGATAAACAAATTACAGATCACAACACAAATCAGGATATATCACAAAGCATCACATATCAAAGATATCAAATAATTCAACATCCAATATAATCCCAACATCCATAAGTAGGATTACTTTAATTATCTGACTAATTTAAATCAGGTAAATTTCTATGAATTTTTTTTACTAGTTATGGTAAATTAATAATCAATTAATTACAAAAACATTTATTAAATTATCCTTTAATTGATCATAAATTAACCCTTAATTAATAACTAATACTTAATTAATTATCCTTAATTAATTACCAAAACCGATAAAATTTCCTTATAAATTTCCAAAGTTATTTCCTTTTTAAAATAAATTTCTTTATCTCTTCAAATCTATTTAAAAATCCAAATTTTAAATAAATTCTTCAACTTATAAATAATATTAATCGAAATCCATTTATTAAGCCTTTTCCCCGTAATTTGAAACTTTATTCAATATGGTTCAAAAATAACTTTATCTTTTTAAAACTCCTTTTTAGTTTATCCAATTCTCAAAAATAAGTTTTAAAATAAACTTTCAACTTGAATTTTAAAAATCCAATTTTTATTTATTTTCGGTATCCAAGGATACCAAAAATATATTCGGCTAACCTATAGCCTTCAACAATTTCAATCACAAAGATAATCACACAGAGATTATAAATAATCAACACACAACATATGATATTATTTCAAATGTTTGAGGAATCCAGTTGGATCCCTCCAACCTGTTTTCCTGCATCCAAAGATGTTAACACAATACAAATTCCACTTCGAGGTGGAATATCGTGGTATATGGGATTTATAAAATACTATCCGCTATTATGCGGCGCAATAGGGTCTCATCCACTATATAATGCGAGAAATCAACTCCAAATACATATATAATACCAATTCCACTTCATGGTGGAATATCGTGGTATATGGATTTAATATAATAACCTTCGTTTAATATGCGGCGTATAGGGTCTATTTCAATGCAACAAATGACAACCATCAATCCAAACACACAATCAACCAATTTTAAATTTAACTATTTAAAATTTATATCGAAACACAATTCGATTGAGTGAGAAGTTCTCACCTTGAGTTGTTGAGTGTTTAAATTTTAAATTAAATCGAACCGTTCGATTTAATCAAAAATTCTCGCTTGCCCCAAACACGCCCAGATCTGCGCTGCAGCGTAGATTGCAACGCTGCGATTCCGGCGCTTCCAAATTCGTCCATGCAAGCAAAAGTTATGAACTTTTGAATGTTTGAGTATAATTTATAAAACAATTCTCCTTTTAATTTAATTTAATTACCCAAAACAAATCATAGCCGTTCACTCAAGCTCGAAATCAAGGCCGAAGATTTGAAATTGAGGCTGATACCTTCTCCTTCATTTGTTCACGCTCCAGTACAAACCCATAGCCGCTACTCGAACCAAAAAATCGCGACCACCTCATCGTTGTCTCGGAATTTGCGCACGAACGCGCCGCCTTCACGAGCAAATCCTGGCCTCCACATCGACCTGTTGGCGATCTCCTCCGTTGACTATGTAGAGCTCCTCGAGCTCTACGATCTACGTTTAGGAAGTTTTGGAAATCGTTGAGTGGATGGAAGGAAAAATAAGAAAGAAGCGTAGTCACTCTCGGCCATTGAAAACATTATCGGCGGCTACTGAAGGGAAACTAGGGTTTCTTCCTTTGCACGAATATATATATATATATATAGATTTATATATTAATTTAATAATATTTTCCCAATTTACTTGATTTTCAAACGAATTCCAATTGAAACGTGCCGACAGGCATTTATAAGGTTTTGCCTACGTTCCGAACACAATGGAACGTGTTTTGGAGCCCGATTCAAATGTATGTGGAAGATAGCTTTTTGAATCGGTTTAAAATATTAATTTATCGATTTAAATTCAACGCGTTTCTCATTCGTACGGACAAACGGTAATTCCAAATGCTACGAAAATTGAAATCTTACAATAATATAACATTACGGATCCGATGAAACTAGTTTCGTCGAAATCCGTGACTGTTTGAAAAATGACTATTTTTACCCATCAATTAAATATTAAAATATTCAATTTTCACAATTTAACTTTTAATTCAATTTTAAAAGTTTACACACATCATTCTAACTCCAATATGATTTAATATAACTTTATAAATCATTTTTATTCACATTTAATCCAATTTCCAATTATTTATGCAATTTCAAATATTAAAATATCGCTTTAATTATCTAATTAAATCACTATATTTGAAATTAAATTCATTCAGCTTACAAATTTCACTTATTAATATTTAAAATCAATTAAATATCTGAATTTCAAATGACAAAAATTCTGGGTCGTTACAGGTTTAATGATTTAAAATCGATCAAATAACCTAACCGCCTTATGAGTGTCCGAGAGATAGTGTCTAGGCTTGAGTTTGGCAAACCAGTTTCCCGCTCTCCCTGGCTATCCAGACTGGCCCGACGGAGGGGATAGTAAATTTGGTTTACTCGGATCAAAATTTCCAAAGTATAAAGATATAATTTTCTAAATATAAATAACTTGGATTTTGTGGAGATAATCTTCTTATACTCGGTGTTAAAGCCCGAAGAGGGAACTCGAACTATTCGTGGAACTTAAAAGGTGATTTCACCGTAATTCTACCCATAGTATTTGTTGAATACGGGAATTGATATTGAATAGAATTAGATGATTTCTATAGATTTTGCTCACTTAATATTTATTGGGTTTGGATAAACATCCTAGATAACATGGTTTTAACTCAATCAAAATTTGAGTTTTGAATAAAAAAATTATGTTAAGGTTTAAAGAAAATGATTTGTAAATATTTTCCCAAGTGAAGAATGAAATAATTTCGAATTAGTCCTAGTTTTAAGAAGGTTTGAAACTTAACCAAATGATTTGATAAATGAGGCTTAATGATTCCATATACTCTAAAAAGCTAAAGGAATGATTCAATAATTATATCTCTAAGAGATATCTATGACTGAATAAAAAGATGAATTGGATTGATTGATGATTGATAATCATACACGAACTTAACATCTTTTTAATCGATGATTGGTTCGAAGGAACCGAGATCGGATTTGGAGAACTCCTAACCGAAAACCACTTCAAACCAATGTATACGTCCGAAAGTGAAGACATTTGAGATGGTGATTATTGAAGACCGAAGATCTTTATAGCAAAAAGACTGCTTGTTAACATTCTCTGGGTCGCTTCCAATATAGAGACATTTATTATAGCAGTGATCCTATCATGTTTTGAAATCTTCGGATTGCAAGGACTACTCGCTACTAATGGTAGTAGGAGAAGTGCCTTCGGTTTCATTCAGTCCCAGAAAGAACTTGTATGGATGAGTGCCTGACATTGCATTTCTAAATCACGAACGTTGACTTTTACAAACGTACATCTATGAGTGGCGTAGGAGGCAACTCCTATTAGCTTAACACCCTTCTCTGAGACATACGAGCTCGAAGGTTGTATATTTGTAGAAGTTAATTAGTGATAAACGGATATGGCAGTGTGCCATTCAAAGTGGAACCAGTTAGTTAGTTAGAGCGTAGCCTCACGAGCCTCACATCCCAGGAATGATACGGGATACTATGTGGTCTGAAGAAGACATATTCGGGTTGTTGGCTGATTTATATGGTGGTGTCCAGTAGGGGACCCAATGGGGGAAGGCACCCCTCAAGGCATTTATTTCCCTATTTATTTGAATATAGTAGCTAGCTTGCGAAAAGTGATAAGGCTACCGGATACTGGTAGTGTAGCAAGTATAGTTCCAAGTGACTTACCTGAGAAAAGCGATTAAGGCACCGTAGGAACTATGTTTTGTATGTGTGGATCGAAGGAAAAGGCCACTAGTTCCCTATCATGTTGGAAATCAAAATCCAATACGAGCTTTACGGTTTTGATTGTATTCCCAAAATAGCCGTAATGCTTTGCAAACATTTCAGGTACCCCTTTGGTATCATATATTCCATCAAGGTATATTCCGTTTGACTAGTCCGGATATATTAACATAGACTTAGTCCAGGTATTAACACTAGTTTTATATATATTTACTTGAAAAGGTTTTCGAAACCCATGTCATTATATATAATATCAACGTGTTTTTCAGTATAAAGTATTTTGGTTATCGTAAGGTAAAAATCCGTTCGTGTTTATGTGTAGTGTGGTCTTACGAGATACTATTCTTTTCAAAGGTTTTGTTTAGTACCCATCTATGACTCCGTCATATGCTTATGGTACGAGTATCTCACGTTGGTTTATCAAGCCTGATCCGGGTATTTTTAATACTCGGGTCAGATCCGAGTAGTTTCAGGTTTAGCTGAAGACGCTTGGAGTACCCAAAGGAGAGCTAGAGATCTTCATCTACGTATAGATGTATTCTATTATCCGCTGCATCTATTGCATTTTTTTTATTTTTTAGCAATTTTAAGGATAGAGGATTTATAACTGTCCAGGCTGAATCTAGGTTAGACTCAGATATTGTATTCAAAATTTTCCACTGTAAAGATTTTATATTGAAATAATATATGTTATTACATTCGTGTGAGATTCTGATCTTTTTTTCTTAACAATCGAGCTTTCTGGCTCTTGGATTTGCGACACGTGAATACCGAGGATGTATTAGTGTCGATTTTCAAGTCGAAAATCCCAATCTTTACATTTGGTATCATAGCTTAGGTTGAGCGAACACCTAGGCTTTGGTGGGGTAAAACTCATTATAGATAGGGTTAGTAATACCCTAGAATGAGTGACTCATTAGAGATAGGGTTAGTAACACCCTAGAATGAGTTTGAGAGTATTATATATATGTGAGTGTGTATTTGTTAATTGATATAAAAATATTTTGTGTTGATTTATCTGTTGAGTGTTTTATAGATTCTGGTCGGTACGTGGGACGCCACGATATCGATAAGGGTTTCTAAACACTTAAACAAGGCAAATCAACACACCGTTTTTAAAAGGAATATATTTTATATATACAAAAGTATAAATATTAGTTTGGTTTGGAAAATTATAAGATGTTATCCCTTTGAAAAGTTCCAAGAATAAGGTCTTGATCTATTTGGTGATGGTGGGAATAATCTTCTAAGTATCGATCATATGTTGGCTTGCGCGAATGGTATCGAACACTTGGTATATTATTCTTATTATCATTGTATAATCAAGGCAAGTTCAAAGCCGAACAAGTTAAATCAAATAATTTGGATTAATGGTATGAAACCTCTGATAATAACTTAGTATATCATTTAGTTAAGGATGTCTTATTATATGTCGGGTGATGAGTTATGGGCTAATCCAAAGCAAGCACGAAGAGTACGTGCACAGGAGGAAGCTGAAGAAAGAGCAAAACTAGGACCCTATATTGACATCGACTGTTATTATTGCGGTAAGAAAGGACATTATGTTGTTATGTGTGAAACTAACCAAAGGAAGAAATAGAGGAGGGAAAACAAAAATTATGATCGGGATGATATAATCTGTTTCAAATGTAAAGAGAGAGGACATTTTCTACATAAATGTCCTAAAACGAAGAAGAACCCGAGGATTAAAAAGAAGAAAATGGGCTGCTACCGATGTAAGAACCTAAGACATGAAGTCAAAGATTGTCCTAAATGAACTTACATGTGGTGCTTCCAAGGGAAACACTTAATGAAGGACTGTCTAACAATGAAAGTGGTTAACTCAAGCCTCCAAGATAAAACACCATCTACCTCAAAAGGAACCCAAAAATAGTATATGTGGCAGTTCAAGTATTTATATAATGGCAGTGTGTGAAAGGTTGTATTCCCTAGGGAGTTATCTCTAAAAGTTTGTAACATAGTCTAGGGTTTGTAATGAATGTATAAAAATAATGTTAATTAATAAATCTCTTTTGATAATTCTTCCTGTGCATTTTTTTTATCTTCTATCAAATCAATTTAATAAGATATTTAGAAATAAAAAGTTTAAAGAAATATTAGAAATGGCTTCTTAAAAAAGTATTTAATTTAAGAAATTATTTAAGAATATATTTTATAGAATAAAGTGTAAAAATAAAAGATGTTGGAGAAAGATGGATTTTAGAATTCATATCCTAATGTTTTGAAAAAGTATAAAAGAGAAAGTTATGAAATATAAAATAAGTTTGGGATTAAATTTATTAACAAAGAAATTTCAAAGGAATTTTGAAATAAGAATTATAATAGTATTATTCCAAATAAAGGATAATCGATTTCTTTTAGGAAAAGAGATAGAAATATTTTTGGAAATAAATATTTTGAAGAAAGGGTTTATAAAGGTATTTAATTGAAAAAAATAAAAGATTTATGAAGATTTGGAAAAGTTAAATAAGTTGTAAGTAGATCATTTGGTCACACAATTCTGATTTAAGATTCAAGTAAGGAACTTAGAGGTGTTTACACTAGTCCGAAAAAGGATTTATCACTCGATTCTTGACGATGAACATTGTTGAGGATTTATGAATGGGTACTTGAGTTTTCTATCATAGTTGAGGGCTATGTAAGGGAAATGAAGTTTTCTAGTCAAGAAGCCTGATCAAAGTCCGTACTAGAGGATCGGGGGATCAATACAAGTTCGGAAGTAAAGTTGTGGATTCGAAAAATATATCAAATTGGACGATCTGTATACATCATATGGATGTAAGTTTAAAAATAAATATTTTGGGCAAATACCTTTAGATTCTGTTTTGGTATAATTTCAGGGACGAAATTCTTTTAAGGGGGGAAGAATGTAACGACCCGAAATTTCACTGCTTTGGTTAGTGAATATTTATTAATTTTAAATATTCAATATATAAGTTTTATAATGAAAATAAACTCATTTTAATTAATTAATAATGATGGTGAAATTGTTTTCAAAATTTGTTTACCAAATTAAATAGTTCATAGAAAAACAGAAAATATGGCCGCATAACGTTTTCCGAAATTTCGACCTTTCGACACCAGAAAGTTGTCGGGAACGTCGTTTGTCTTTATGCACTATAGATACATATATATAAGAGTTAATTAACTAGATAACAATACACTTAGAAATAAATTATCTTATATTAATTTGAATAAGAAAGTGATGTGACTATGCATAATAATTATATATATATATAAAAGAAAGTGATGCGACTATACATAATAATTATATATATATATATAAGAAAGTGATGTGACTATACATAATAATTAAATATTATATAAAAGAAAGTGATGTGACAATACATAATAATTATATATATATAAATAAGAAAGTGATGTGACTAGACATAATAATTATATATATATAAGAAAGTGATGTGACTAAACATAATAATTATATATATAAAAGGAAGTGATATGACTAAACATAATTATATATATATTTATAAAAGATTTGTGATGTGACTAGATATAAGTATGGCAAGTTATATTATTTAATTCATTTTGCGCCTATATATACCCTACCTCTCTCTCTCTCTCTTCTCTCTCGGTTTCTCCTTTTCATTTCTTTATTTTCTCTCTTCTCCTCCGAGCTTCCATCAATAGCTTCCACCTAGAGAATTTGAGAAGAAAATAGCTCAAAATAGCTTAAACCCTTAGATCTATACTTCTATCTTCATCACCATGACTTTCTAAGCACAAACATCTAAGTTTCATCACCATTAAAAGCTCGGCCACCCACTTTTTACCCCATGGCCGAAAGTTAAAGTGAAGAGGAGTGGAGTTTGAAAGCTAGTACATGTAGCGGAAGCTCCATCGGATCATCTGGAGAAGCTACGGAGAAGGAGGGAGCTAAGAAGGTGAGATCTCAAGAAACACTTTCCTTTCTAGTTTATGATTAAAATGATTTGCAAGTTAGAAGCAAGTTAAGATTATTATTTTCAAGTATATAAAAGTTATTGACATGATTATACATGAATTGGCATGTTTGTTTGGATGTTCATATGGATGTATACTTGATTGTTAACATTGGATGAATGAAAAAGAAGAATGAATTAATAATGTGAAGTTTATGATGATAGTTAATGTGTTAACTATAATTAATTCATGAAGAAATAAATGGTGGTATATGTGGAAAGTTAAGCCTCGAAATGTTTTGAAATCATAAAAGAGGAATGGTTTGAAATGATTTAAAAATGAAAAGGTTTCATTTAGAAAAGATAAGATAATTGTAACAACTCATATTTTTAACAAGTATTTTAAAATTAATTTATTTGACAACATTGATTTTAAATCATTTAAAATTGAAATTTTGGAATCTTCCAATGTATTTTGGATTTTTGGCTATAATTTATTTTCCAAATATAATAAAATAATGATTTTCTGGAAATATTATATTTTGTTCAACTTTAGTCAAACTTTGAGTTCAGTTGAAATTTTAATTTTGAATTTTAAATTTCCAATCTTTTTCTTTGAAACAGTATTTGTTTCTAATATCCGTTCTGCTTTTCGTTTTGTTAAATTTTGTTTTATACTTTTTAAATATGATAAATTCATCGTTTTACAAGAAATTATTTTCAGTATTTTATTATCTATATTTTTCTATGTTATTTCTATTTTATTTTAGTTTTGGACTTTGTTTATTTATTTGTTGTTTTGAACTTGTGTGGTTTTGGGCTTGACAAGTGGGCTTGGAAATTCAAGGGTCATAGGTTTTCTTTTCTTTAATGTGGTGTGTTCCTCTTCCTTTTCCTATTCTTAGCCGTGTATTGCCATGCCTATAGCCGTACATATCCCATTTGTTTCTCATCTCCTTTTCATTTTCATTTCTAGCAAAAAATTTGAAGTGAGTTTTCATGGCTTCCTCTTCTCTTTATTTTTCTCTTTTCATTTTCTTTTTGTTGCAAGCATAGTTCGGCCATGCTCATTCCCTAGGCCTTGTCAACCATCTCACCGCCACCTCCATGACCGGCCTCCACCATCCCACCATCATCTCCACATCCATCACCTTAGACCGGCCATCTCCACCACCATATCATCTCCACACACATGCCGTGACCATAGATCCAAAACCCCATCACAAAGTTGCCTTGAAAACCCTAGCCGAGCCTTTGAACCATCACCTTCCTTTTGCTTTCCTCGGCCACCACCTTGTCTTCCACCTCCTTGCTTTGCTTTGCCATGACCAGAACCCACTTCAGGCCGTGACCAGACCTGACCCAAACTATGAACCCAGACCGAGCCACTTTGTACCATGGCCGAACCCAATTGAACCCCAAGACCTTTCATTGCCTTGCCTCTTTGCATTCCACAACCCCTACCTCTTCATATTCCAATCCATAGCTGTGCCTTTTGTGACCATGGCCTAGCCTATATGCCAGAAATCAAGTCATGGCCGAGCCACTTTTGGTGTTGGTTGAGTCCTATGGTGATGTGGCCGAGCCCACTTTATTGAATCAAGTCATTTGTTCCACTTGTTCTTTCATTTTTGCTTTGTTCAATTCATATATTCTTGTGAATTAATATATTCTTATATTTTTTATTTTAATTGTTGTTACAAGATCTGAATATTGGCTCATCATCTTCTCCTCGAAATTGATTCGTGCTTTGTCGTGCTTTTTGGAGTTTGTTTGTGTGTTTTGAATTTGATCTCTAGCTTTTAATATGTGAGTTTATCACTCTTGAAAAATCGTACTTATATAAAATGTGAAACAATGTCACTTGAATTGTAGTAGTTGATATGCTATGTTATATGTTCACATCTGCCTGTTATCTGACATTATATAATGATATAACCTGTTTATATACCTGTTACATCATATGATATGCTATACTGTTTATTTTATTTTCTGTTTCTCACACTACAAGTTCCCTATTAGTATAGAATCACTATGGGTTGAAATGATACATACCCGAACGGACTTTAGAATAGGGAAAAGTCGTTATGAGCTGAAATGATAGGCTCGAGCGATTTTTATTTTATTTGACTTGGGATTGCGGGTTTGAAATGATAAAACTCGGGATTTTAATTCATTACGGATTGAAATGATATATTATCTGTATCACTTGACCTAGGTTAGAAGATATTATACAGACCCGTGGTTAATTTTAAATATAAAGATTTTCTGAAAAATGTAAGTATTTGGAATTTAAATTATATGAGATTTTAACTTAAATTGGATTTAAATGATTTAAATAAATTTTATAGTGATTTTTTGTAAGTTGCAATCGTATGAGTTAATAAATGATTGAAAATGTAAATTAAAAATGTGATCTAACTTAATAATTGAAATTTCGATTAAAAATGGAAATTTTGGCTTAACTTGGTAATAAAATATTTTATTTATGAAATGGATATTTTAAAAGTAAATAAAATAGCTAGTTGTTTGTTAAATTAAAAGTTAAGCAATTTAAAAGTAATTTTGGCTTAATAAATGAATTATGCTTAATTGGATATTTTATTTATAAAATTTTTATTTTATTTAGATCATAAGTGAAATGATATTCAAATAAATAATTTTAAAAAGTGATATATGTTTGATAAGTCAAAAATGAGAAAATTTGATAATATATTGTTTTAAAATGTTATAATAAACTTATAACAGTAATTGTAGCATTTTCGAAATGTTGTGGTTTTTAATGTAGTGTTTTCCAAATTACCACTATACTTACAGTAACGTTCTGTAAGTGCTACTGTTTCTGAAATGTATTGGTTTTTCAAATTTACACTGTTTCTACAGTAACGGTTCATAAGTGCTACTGTTTCTATAAATGTACTGTTTTTGAAATAATACTACTACCTACTATAGCAGTTTATAAGTGTTACTGTTTCTGTAAATGAACTGTTTATGAAATAATACTACTATCTACTGTAACATTTTATAAGTGTTGTTGTTCCTGAAAATGATAATATTCTGAAATACTATATCTACAGTAACATTTTAAAGTGCTATGAATGCTGAAAATACAATGTTTTTGAAAATGGATAATTGAATGAATGAACTTAGAAATGATACAAATTTGGAAATGAATATTAATTTGAAGGATATTGACATTGGATTTAAATGGTTTAAATGAATATGTTTTGATTTGAAATATAAACCATTTGAATTTATAACCACGGGTTATAATAACCATTGGTTGTTAAAGAGACCGGGATCGGATATGGACATACTCTTTATCGATACCGAAAACCACTTTAACAACTGTGTACGCGGTGGAGATTCCAAAATGAAGTAGGATGGTGGCGACGATTCTATTTTGAGGTATAAACGTAGACCCGACTCCCGTGAGTTGGCATAAGGTGGCTAAAACAGGAGCAATTGACGAGCTAATGAGGTAGCACCTCTTATCGGACACATTCCATCGTATACCATTCTATTACTTTGTGATAGATTGGGTGCACCCCTTGATTCGGGAGTGTGGCTCGAGGTGGGAGATTGTTGCGGCTCTGCGTTACCACCGGCTCGGAAGTGTAATTGGTATATCTTCCCTGGCATTTCCTAGTTGTACCGTGTCACCTACCCTAGCGTGCTTTACTACGAGTTTGTTTTGTACCATACCTATGGAGTGCCCTCTGACGACGCCCATTACAGGGGAGATTACGGTACTATATAGACTGTGTGAATATATAAAATGTGTTAAGGGGGATATGGGTAACGCCTTAACGCTATTTTGATAGTTTACTTTACTTTAGACATTATTATAATAGCGTATCTTACTACATAGTAGATAGTTTAATGGATCCTTAAAGGATGGGCGATCCCAAGCATCCTTTAAGTTATTGATGCATTTCTATTACAATTCAATTGAGTTGATTTACATTGTATAAGTATGTATGTCCTGACTCGAGTGTTTGTGTTTTGCTTTACGCTCGGGTCGGCCTAAGTATTACAGCTTTGGATTCACCTTCTGGAGATAGAGATTTCTGGAGTTTATCTGTCTATCTAATTGTCTTTCCATTTCAGTTATTTCATTCAGCTTTGCTTATCTATTTGTGAACTTATGTACTCAGACTTCTATTGTATCTGTTTTTCAGACTATGGTATTTTGTATCTGTTTTGAGACTATGTATTGTAGTGGCTTCATGAAACACTATGTATTTTTATTTTCACTGTGAGTTATTCTGATATTCTGTGTCTATGATTCTGTGATTGGTTTTATTTGCTCCAAATTTATTTATAATCTATTGTTTTGAATTATTCAAGTCCGACATGTATGGATTTATTGTCGATTTGAATGGTCCAAAATAGTGGGTCGTTACAATAACATTTTTATAATTTTAAAGGAATGATATTTAATATATATGGATATATAAATTAAATAGTTGGAAATAGATAATAAATAACTTTCTATGTTAGAGAATGTTTTGAAAAGTGAAAATGGAATTTAATATGATTTTATAATCATCTATGAAGTCAATTATAATATTATAATAGTATAAAATTATATAAGTTAAAATATTTAAAAATAATATTTAAAAGTGAAAAGGAGATTTAATATGGAAAATATTAGTTTAAATGAAAATGGTTTATAAATGTTTTATAAACATTAAAATTCAAATTGGAAAAGTTTTGTCAAATAATGAATTTGGAGTCAAAAATAAGTGTGTCGCGTAACAGTAGTTCGCAATTTCGCGCCGTAAAAGTTAAATCCTTCTATAGGATGGAATCGGAGTCGGATTTGTTTGGAACAAGAATTTTCTAAACTCTTATGACTATTATTTTCAAATAAAATAAAAGGATCAAGATTTCGTTTAATAGGTTTTGAAATACGAGTAAAACAAGTTTTTGAAAAAATCGCGGTTTTGGAGTTCGGAATTCATAACTGAATTTCTTTGAAAATAATGTTTAAAATTGTTTAAAAATATAAAATAAATCTTATAAATCTTTTAAAATGTTTTAAAAGTGATTTGGGTTATCAAAATGAATTTCCAAATGATAAAAGTCGTTTTGATTAATATAGCTTAAAAAAAGCATTTTTCGTAACACTTTTTCGCGGCACTTTTCTATAACTTTTGAAATACAGTTTTAAACGCAACCATTCTTTTTCAAATCTTTTGTAAATGTTTCAAATGATTAATAAAGTATTTTAAAGTTAATTTTGAAGGATTTATGAAATGATTAAAGGTTTAATGATTTAGAGTCGATCAAATAACCTAACCGCCTTATGGGTGTCAAAGAGATAGTGTCTAGGCTTGAGTTTGGAAAACCAGTTTCTTGCTCCCCCTAGCTATCTGAACTGGCCCGACGGAGGGGATAGTAAATTTGGTTTACTCGAATCAAAATTTTCAAAGTATAAAGATATAATTTTCAAATATAAATAACTTGGATTTTGTGGAGATAATCTTCTTGTACTCGGTGTTAAAGCCCGAAGAGGGAACTTGTACTATTCGTGGAATTTAAAAGGTGATTACACTGTTATTCCACCCATAGTATTTGTTGAATACAAGAATTGATATTGAATAGAATTATATGATTTCTATAGATTTTGCTCACTTAATATTTATTAGGTTTAGATTAACATCCTAGATAACATGGTTTTAACTCAATCAAAATTTGAGTTTTGAATATAAAAAATCATGTTAAGATTTAAAGAAAATGATTTGGAAATATTTTCCCAAGTGGAGAATGAAATGATTTCTAATTAGTCCTAGTTTTAAAAGGTTTGAAACTTAACCAAATGATTTGATAAATGAGGCTTAATGATTCCATATACTTTAAAAAGCTAAAGGAATGATTCAATAATTATATCTCTAAGAGATATCCGTGAATGAATAAAAAGATTAATTACATTGATTGATGATTGATAATCATATACGAACTTAACATATTTTTAATCGATGATTGGTTTGAAGGAACCGGGATCGAATTTGAGCAACTCTTATCCGAAAACCACTTCGAACCAATGTATACGTTCGAAAGTGAAGACATGTTGAAGATGATGATTATTGAAGACCGAAGATCTTCATAGAAAAAAGACTGCTTGTTGACATTCTCTGGGTTGCTCCCAATATAGAGACATTTATTATAGCAGTGGTCATATCGTGTTTTGAAATCTTCAGATTGCAAGGACTACTCGCTACTAATGGTAGTAGGAGAAGTGCCTTCGGTTTCGTTCAATCCCAGAAAGAACTTTTATGGATGAGTGCCTGACATTGCATTTCTAAATCACGAACATTGACTTTTACAAATGTACATCTATGGGTGGCGTAGGAGGCAACTCCTATTAGTTTAACACCCTTCTTTGAGACATACGAGCTCGAAGGTTGTATATTTGTAGAAGTCAATTAGTGATAAACGGATATGGCAGTGTGGCATTTAAAGTGGAACCAGTTAGTTAGTTAGAGCATAGCCTCACGAGCCTCACATCCCAGGAATGATACGGGATACTATGTGGTCTGAAGAAGGCACATTTGGGTTGTTGGTTGATTTATATGGTGGTGTCCAACAGGGGATCCATTGGGGGAAGGCACCCCTCAAGGCATTTATTTCCCCATTTATTTGAATATAATAGCTATCTTGCGAAAAGTGATAAGGCTACCGGATACTGGTAGTGTAGCAAGTACAGTTCCAAGTGACTTGCCTGAGAAAAGAAATTAAGGCACCGTGGGAACTATGTTTTCTATGCATGGATCGAAGGAAAAGGCTACTAATTCCCTATCATGTTGTAAATCCAATTCCAATACGAGCTTTACGGTTTTGATTGTATTCCCAAATAGCCATAATGCTTTGCAAACATTTCAGGTACCCCTTTGGTATCATATACTCAGTCCAGGTATATTCCGTTTGACTAGTCCGGATATATTACCATAGACTTAGTCCAGGTATTAACACTAGTTTTATATATATTTACATGAAAAAGGTTTTCGAAACCTATGTCATTAAAGATAATATCAAAGTGTTTTTTAGTATAAAGTATTTTGGTTATCTTAAGGTAAAAACTCTTCCGTCTTTATGTGTGGTTTGCTCTTACGAGAAACTATTCTTTTCAAAGGTTTTGTTTAGTACCCATCTATGACTCCGTCATATGCTTATGGTTCGAGTATCTCATGTTGGTTTATCAAGCCTGGTCCAGGTATTTTTAATACTCGAGTCAGATCCGAATATTTTCAGGTTTAGCTAAAGACGCTTGGAGTATCCAGAGGAGAGTTGGAGATCTTCATCTACGTATGGACGTATTCTAGTATCCGCTGCATCTATTGCATTTTTTTTATTTTTTCAGCAATTGTAAGGACAGAGGATTTACAACTGTCCAGGCTGAATCTTGGTTAGACTCTGATATTGTATTCAAATTTTTCCACTGTAAATATTTTATATTGAAATAATATATGTTATTCCATTTGTGTAAGATTCTATTCTATCTTTATTTTCTTTTTTCTTACAATCGGGCTATCCTTCACTTGGATTTGCAGCACGTGAATATCGAGGATGTATTAGTGTCGATTTTCAAGGGTCGAAAATCCTGGTCGTTACAGCATGTCTGCAAATGGTAGTGTTATGGAATATACTTATATCGTTTATATAAGTATATGAAAAGATTTACTAAGTGTTGAGAGTGAAGTGATTTGTGAATATGCTTATATCGGTAATATAAGTATATGGAAATGTTTTCCAAATATCGATAGATTGAAATGATTTTGTGAATATATCCTTTTCAAAGATAATTTGAAGTAAATATTTGGAAAGTGATTTAATTAATAAAAGATTAATTAAAAGGGCCTAGTGATTGCTTATGGTTCTGGATATTTTTTGTTGCTTTGATGGTGAAATAACTGACTATCAAATAAATATTTGCCTATTTATTGTTGTTGGTCTGGAGAGACCGGGGTCGGATTTATCCAAGAACCACTTTGGACCAACATATATGCGTTCGATGTGCAGGTTTGGAAGATATTGATATTTGGGATTTTCATACTGAAGGACCGCTTGTTGATAGTTTGGGGATAAACTCCCAATATACATATAGTAGCAGTAGTCTCTTCATTATGAAATATCCGATGCAAGGACTATTTGCTACTAATCCTAGGGTAATTTCCGATAGGATGTGGTAGGAGAGTGCCTTCGATTTGTCCTTTTCCTAGACAACTTGTATGGATGGATGTCTGATATTGCATTTTGAGATTGCATTGTTGACTTTTATAAACGTACATCTGTTTGGTGGCGAAGAAGGCAACTTCTCTTAACTTAACACCCTTCTTTGAGACGTATGAGCTCGGAGGTTGTATGTTTGTAAAAGTCAATAGTGATCAAAGGAATGGTAGTGTGGCATTCAAAGTGATATGTGATATGTGAAAGGTAATCGTGACCTTTGGCCTCACACCCGAAAATGACCGAAACATGGTAGATGCGGCAAGGCTATGTGGTTCGCAACCATTAGGGTATGATCATCCCCTTCTAGATATTTTTCTTCCTGCTATGACATTCAGGATGTAAATTATTGTGGATGTATGTTATGAGGGCCCTCGGATAGGTCGGTAATGACCGGGGTGATGACATATTTGGTACTATCTAGTTAGAGGTAGGCCGGTCTTGTATTGGTAGAGGACCATCTGTTGGACCTTGGTACATTCCTCTAGAGATGTACTGCCGGAAGGTAGTCCTTTCACCTGGTCACTTGTATGGAAATCCATTCTCCACTACATGCCTGCCATTTTGTTTGTAGAACCCGTGTCTGTGGCTAGTATTGCTGGAATTTAATCAATGTAACAATTTCGTATATGATTCTTATTATTTGTATGATAGACACTAGTAATAATATAACAGGATTTGATATGAAATGTTTTGGTTATCGTAAGGTAAAAACCCGTCTGTGTTTATGTATGGGCATGTCTTACAAGATATCTTTTGTTTTGATAAAAGAACGCTTTTATAACTTTAAAATAAATTTTGTTGAGATGTGTTTTCTCACGTTGGTTTACTAGACTGATCCGGGTGTTCTTCCTTTTCAATGCTCGGGTCAGACCGAGTATATTTACAAGTTCAGTTTTTGATGCTTTGGAGCTTCAGCAGACGAGCTGGAAGTCTTCTGGTCGTATTCACGTATATGTTTATTTTTCCGCTGCATTGTTGTTTAATTATCAGAAATTGTAAGGATAGGTTATTATAACTGTCCAGGCTGATAATTGTGATTGATTGTTGTACTTTGATAGGTGTATGTGTGTGTATATTACAGTTTCTGTTTTGTAAAGATTATTGATATGATATTATATGTTTTCCGCTACGATTGTGAGATTCTGTAATTGTTTTAGTTTCTTTTATTTCTTCTTCTTCTCTCTTTTATTTTCTTCTCTCTTCTTTCTTTCTTTCTTTCTCATGATTATTCGTATTTCCCTTCGGTTTGGGGTTGGATATGTGCGGTTATTGTCAGCTCTAAATGGTATGGATTTGCGAGTCGTCATAAAGATTGTGATTTATTTTGTAATTCCGTGTTTGCTGACTATTTTGTGTTTATGACCAAAATATATAACTCTGTACTTGAAATAAATTCTGAGTTAAATTAATTCCATGACTTGTTATATCTTGTTCTCACCATTTTGGATATTTAGAGATAGTCTGAGCCAGGTGTTATTTTAATGCTTAGGTCAGGCCAAGACTTTTCAGCTTTCAAGACAGGCACGCTTTTGGGTAGGTGTGCTTACAGAAGATAGATCATTTTGACATTTCAGTTTTATCTTCTGTTCGATATTTGTACATGTAGGACTATGGGATGTGTTATTTGAGATAGTGACTTATTGTTTATGTATATTATGTGAGTCTGGTATTATATTTTTTAGACTCACATTATGTATTGTAAATGATGTAAATTATTTTGTTGTGATCTATGATTGTTGTTTCATATGATATATTGTTCTGATTTTCGAGAAACCAATGTGTTTATTGCCTTAGACTGAGACTGGACACATCAAAATTTTATTCCAGATATTCATTAAAATTGGTAGGTATGGCGTGTCAGTGTTAGTTTAAAGATATATTCACATTTGACCTTTGATTTTCGGCTTGTTGAAAACCCACATCATTTGACCTTTAATAACATCTAATTATAGTTATTTATATGCTTATATATTAGCCTAATCTATACTCTAGGAGTCATATTGATCAACGCCAAAGAAACAAGCGTCAGCTGAGCGACGGAGGGCTGCCGGTATCGCCTAGGGCTCTGCCTAGGTGTTGCAACCGGTGCACTGGTCCCTCCAGACCGATGACCTTGGCTGAGCCCCAGGTCAGGCTATTTAGCCCTCTGGTCACACCCGTTCACTCGTTCGTCCATCTAATCGCTTAGTTTAATTTGCTTGCTTTAATGTGACCTATTTTATGTTGATTCCAACGCTATTTCAGGATTTTGATTTAGTAATTTATGAATTCATTTTGAAAACTTGTAAACATATGCATATCCGACCAATATGTATATAGTTCAAAATAAAAGAGATCTACAAAAGGTTAGTTATTTTAATATATAGATTTCAAACAAAATTTCTATATCAATCTAATCTTTTTTATAAATGATTTACAAAGAGAATATATATATATGGATTACGTGTGGATTTTTTGAAATATAAAACTAAGATGTTTTAAACAGTGTTTGGATAACAACATGGGTTTGGAAAATAAGTGTTACGGTTTCATAAAATAAATGGGTTCTTTTATATGGGATTTTGGAACTTAGTTTTTGTAATATGCATACATACATACATACATACATGTTAGTCCGTGAGATAATGGTTTTGATGACAACAACCTTAGAATAGATTATAAAATATAAATACTAACATTACAAGTTTAGATATATATGTATATGCAGGATCTAACCATGCAGGTATCAAGAATGAAGACTGTACAATATAGAGATTCAAGATACACAGATAGAAGACTCATGAGTATCAAGATTATCAAGAGTTCAAGAGTTCAAGGTTAAGTCTGTTTTATTAGGAATATTTGTTAAAACTCGTAGAAAAGCACTGGTATCTTAATATCCAATTTATTCGTGGAATGGAATCCACTTCGAGCCCGTTAAAGGGATGGAACCCTAAGTAGGATGAAACCTACGAAAATCTAGTGGGAAATTGTTTTGTATCCACTAATTTTAATTCAAATGATTTTACAAAATTATCTTATTTTCAAAATGATTTCAAAACATTCCTTTTAAAAGATTCAAAACTCTCTATCCTGATTTTAAGTAATTTTAGCCTCAAAACATCTTTAATTTCAAAGTCAAAATACTCCTGTTTTTAAATGTCTTTTCAAATAATATATTTAACTTTTAAATTTTTATACTTAGATTTAAATATAAAATTATAGTTAAATTATGTATATATTGTTCTTTATATTTACTTATGAATTTCAACTATATTCAAGTATATTTATAAAGTTTTAAATAGTTTTTATATAAGATAAATATTGTTTTTATAGAAATTCAAAATATCATTTTTGGCTAAGGGATGTCGACATGCCCCTAGGTAGTATGTCGACATAGTAACAGTTGAAGTTCAAATTCAAATTTCAAAAGAAGTGTCTATTTCGCCATAACACTTCATGAATGGTCATGGCTGTTGGTTTTCTATAAATAGGGGTCGGTTTCAATGAATTTTCAATCATATATTTTTGGTTTTCACTCCTCTTCTTCTTCCACATTTTTTATTACAAAATCATACCATTACTCTGCCGAAATCAACATCGAATCATACTCGATTACTTCTAGTTTGATTCTACATCACTATCTCTACAAGGTTCTCAGTGCTATTCAGAGTTATAGACTTCTTTGTAATATATTAGCGAGAAAAGGTGTGATTGTAGCCTTGGAAATCAATCAAGCGAGAAAAGGTGTGATTGTAGCCTTGGAAATCAATTGGGTGAACTTGTTGCCCCGGAAATCAAGTATCTCTACCTAGAGGATTGTTATTCTAGAGGGTGTACCTCGTAGCCTGGAAATCGAGGGTTGTAATTATTGAATTGCTTTTGAAAGGAAATCTGTACTTAGTTGTGCGGGACTGGATGTAGGGTAACTCCGAACCAGTATAAAATCCGGTGTGTTCTTTCCTTTACTGCTTTTACTTTATGTTTGCATCTGTGTTTGATTCTGTGTTCATATCTGTGTCTGATTAGTGCAGACATTGTTAACAAAGTAAGATAAACTCAAAAAGATTAACAAATTTCTTAAAACACTATTCACCCCCCCCCCCCCTCTAGTGTTAATTCTAGCCTTAAGATCCTTAATCTGCATTTCTCACAATACATACATACATACATACATATATATATAACTATTAAAAAGGGTTTTTGGAACAAATATATATATATATATATATATATAAGTATTTTGGTATAAAAATCAGATTTATGATATATATGTCTAAATGGTTGGCAATAAATGGATTTCTGGATTTTGTGTATTGGAAATTTGAAAGTAAGTATTATATGTGTGGTATATTTTGGAAATTTACTTCTATAAGTTAAGAGTATGATAAATAAAATATTTTGAGAACCTTAATTCTATAATTTAGGGAATACTAATAATCGACTTAGGGTTATTGATTGGTTTAAATGCTTTCAAGTAACACTTCGTCAAATATTGTACAACTTATTGAATGAAATGTTTGACTAGTGCTTACTAGTCCATTAGCAAATACTTGAATTTCATCTAGTAGTATGGAATGCCTATGTTAAGTTCTTGTGATTGCTTTTAGGAAGTATTTAACACTTTAGGGTTGTATTCTCTTTTGGTGTTCGGTGGGACCGATAGATCCTTAAGAGAATATAGTTCAGGTTTTCCAGTAGTATCCGTAACGAGTGAAATTTACTAGCTTCTAGTAAATACTTGAATTCACTAGGCGGTATGGGACGTTTTGGTTAATTTCTTATGAGTACTAAAAGTGATAGTATTTGACACTTTAGAGTTTACTATCTTTTGGAGTTTAGTGGGACCGATAGTTCCTTAAGGGGCATACTTATGGATTTCTTTACAATCATATATATATATATAATACCATTGAAAAATCTAGAGATTTCAAGTCATGGTTGCCAAGATCATCTTGATCGGTTGAGATTTGGCTTTCCCCGATCCTTATGATCGTGTCAAGATTCTGTGTTCCCCGATCCTTTTGATCGTATTAAGATTTTGTGTTCTCAATCTTTGGTATCAGATCGGTACGAGTGATACCACATTTATTTGTTTGCTACAGTATGGAATTAGTTTCTTTATGTTAGGAAGATTGTGCTTTATTCTGTAATTTCGTGTTTTATGACTAATTTGTGTTTGTGATCAAAATATATAACTTTGTACCTTGAGATAAATTCTGAGTTAAATTAATTCTGTGATTTGTTATATCTAGTTCTCACCCTTTTGGATATTTAGTGAGAGTCCGACCCAGGTGTTATTTTAATGCTCGGGTTAGGCCAAGGCTTTTTAGGTTTCAGGACGGGTAGGCTTTTGGGTTGGTGTGCTTATAGAAGATAGACCATTTTGACATTTCAGTTTAATCTTTTGTTCAATATTTGTACATGTAGGACTAACGAATGTATTATTTAAGATAGTGACTTATTTTGGATGTATATTATGTGAGTATAGTATTATATTTTGTAGACTCGTATCTGTGTTGTAAATGATGTATATTATTTCGCTGTGATCTGTAATTGTTGTTTCATATGATATACTGTTCTGATTTTCGAGAAACCAGCATGTTGATTTCCTTAGACTGAGACTGGACACGTCAAAAATTATTCCAGATATTCGTTAAGAACAGTAAGTATGATGTATCAGTGTTAGTTTAAATATATATTCACAATTGGTTGCCCTTAACAAAAGTTGTATTCTTTGTGTTATTAGACAACATTATTTATGATGTCCTTTAATAATATGGGTATAGTGGTAGGGTCGTTATGTTTTGGTATCATAGTAGAGTCAAAACATTATAGCATATAATATCATAGATCTGAGCCCTAGATAACTTAGAGTACTGTCCCCTGGGTATATGGTAGATAACTAAATTTATTATCTAATTAAGGATAGGAATATAAAATGATTATGGGATAATTATTTGTGACGTACTTTGATTTTAACTTGTTATACTAAAAATAATATTAGAGTTTGGATTGCCCAGAATAGGGTTATGGCTGGAGGCAGACCTAGAGTTAAACCAGGATCGACTAGTAATCCTGGTACTGAAGGGATGTTTTTGACTCTCAATCAGATTGCAGAGATTGTCCGCACTTCCCAGACCATTATTCCCGATGATCATTTGGTTCATATCGACTTTGCTCGCTTATGGAATGACTTCGAACGCTTAGGAGGTAAACCATTTAAGGGAACGAAAAAGCTCATAGAGATTCCGACTTGGATAAAGACCTGCGAGAGGATCTTAATTTGCATGGGTCTTACAAATGCCCAAAGAGTTCAAGTGGCGTCCAACCAATTGTAAGAAAGGGCACTCGACTGATATGATGTGACGACCGCCCATGACCCCTGCACCGAATCTAGAGATAGAGCGCTGTAAAGTGTGCCAGGCGACCATGAACGATTGTCAAGGTAAGATTTAAAACAACAGAATCTATCGTATTACTCACAGCGCATGGACAAAATACAATAGAACATATGTATAGTGAAGCTTTACATAACAAAATGACATCATATAAAACTTCATAATAGTTGAATACAAGCATCCACATAGTCAATACATCCAGCCTCACTACAAATCTCTCAGAGAATACAAAACAGCGGAATATCCAGTACATATAAGAAGAAGATAATATGCAACCCTCCAGCTCGTCTTCGATATCAGCATCGAGAGAAGAGAACAGCACCTGTCACCTGCTACCTAGTCTGCCCGTCCCAAAATGGACGAACAGCCCAAGGCAATAAGAATTAAAACATAAAGCCTTGAGTCAGACAACAGTCTTAGTGAGCAGTAAATTAACTAACAACATACCAAAAGAGCATAAAGGAAAAAGGATAGGAATACAACCCTCCCACTCCAACCTCATTCTACAGTGATAGCCCCCAGACACACACTAAGCAGAAGCAAACATAGCAGAGCATACAATTTCAAAGTAAAGCTACTATCACTCGAGTCAAGGGCGATGTTTTCCAAGTACCAAGGCCTAAATCAGATAAGCACCCAGAAAATACCGCTCTTGAGTCCGAATGACGATACAACCAAACATCCATGACTCTGGCTATCACCGTTATCACTGCTTCGATATCACCGTTAATTGAATGACCGGCACATTCTTTCAGCCGTCCGTCAAGGGCTAATGGAAACCCCGGTTCTAGACATAACTCCCGCACGTCGTCGCAGCCCGTGCCTAGGACTATCGAATCTGCCCAGAGTACTCGACCATCAACAGTTGGCCGTTGGGACTATCGAATCTGCCCAAACGTACTCTTGCTTAGAGCATGCTAGAACCTTCAACAACGATGTTATCCAAGCCTCCTAGTCGTCATCCTCGACGACTATTCTCATATCCATTCATTATCCTCAACTCGAATCATGTCACCGAGTTATCAACATGCTTGGAATGATCCCGTCTGGACTAGACCAAGTCTTCATCACATGATTGCCTCGCTTCATTACATCCTCGCAAAGCCTCATCTCATCATCACATCATCAAATCTATGCATAAGAGCTTCATCATCCCGCTACATATGCCACGAGCAGCTTTCCCAATTCAAGAGCCTTTCCCTTAGCTTTTGAATCATCTTCGATCTAAATCTAATCATTAATTATCTAATTCATAACAATCAATCAAATCAAACATCAATCCAAGCAATCAAGCATTCAAATATAATCTAAGTAGACAATTATAACAATAATGGCATTTTCGTAATTAAAGAGTTGAAAGTCCAACAAGCATGAAAACATGGATTATATCTCTACAAACTTGATGAATGAACTTGCATAGGTTAACATATGATAAAATGGATGTAACATCATCATGAACAATGGATCTATATGGATCTACACATAGGATGAAGAAAATGCATGGAAATCTCTATTTTAACACCAAATCGGGCCAACAATCCGATATACTCTTTTGGATCCGTGTGAGAGATAATCACCACTCACCAAATCACCAAAACAAACCCAAATCAACACGCTTCAGATCTGGACAGCGAAGAACTAAGCTAGATCTATCACAAATCCGCTTCAAACGAAGAAATCTCTCTTGAAAAGATGAAGATCTTCAATCTAAGCTCTTGAATCTTCAATCTTGATCTTCGATTTGGATGGATGGAAGCACTAGATTAGAGTGGAGAAAAGAAGTGAAGAAGTGTAGAAGTCGAGCTCTCAAAATGGCAGCACTTCGTCGCTTCAAAATCCGGATCCCCAAAAAGTGAGAACAGCCCCTCCTATTTATAGCTGAAAACTCCTTAAGTCGAAATCTGGCTATCTCCTTAAGTCGCTGCCGACTTACGACCTAAGCCTCTCCGACCTAACAGATGCACAACTTAACTCCCCAGCGACCCAACACTTGACGACCTAAAGCAATGCGCTTTCCTTCGACCTACGACTCAGTTGGGTTGCGACCTAACAACTTAGGTTTCTACGCGACCTAACACTTAGGAAACCCAGCGACCTAACACATACCGACCTAAAACAACACGCGACCTAACCTAAGTCGCAAACAACTGGACTTCGACCTAACTACTAAGCCAAAGCCCAGCGACCTAACACTCGCACGACCTACGACTTAGAATACACGCGACCTAATACTTAAACTATTTCCTACGACCTAACAACTCATACAACAAACTACTCACGCGACCTAACTGGGTTATGTTCTAACTCCTTAAGTCGCCAACCCTTAGGTCGCTAACACGCTACCCTTCTTAGGTCTCTAACCTATAGGTCGCTCCAAGATACTAAGTCGCTAACCCGGTAACCATTAGGTCGCTAACTCACCCTGCCGACCTAACACTTAGCTCATCGAAACTCTTAGGTCGCTCACAACATTCCCTTAGGTCGTTGCCGACCCAACTCTTCCCAGAATACTTAGGTCGCCTACTATTCTTCCTTAGGTCGTCTAAGCCTCTTAAGTCGGTCACGACTTATCACTTAGGTCGGTCACTCCCTTAAGTCGGCAACTCGACCCAGACCTATCCTTTAACTTACCTATCCCCTTAGGTCGCAGATCTTCTCTAAGTCGCCAACAACATTTAGGTCGCGTACGACCTAGGACTTAGACAAATCTGCCTAAAAATCTGAAATGACATGAAAATGCTAAAATTCCAGATTTTGACGAACATGTCGATCCGTAAAAATACGGGTCGTTACATTCTCTCCCCCTTAGAAATTTCGCCCCCGAAATTCCAAGCAATCAAAAACTATTCTGTACGCCTACCATCCATAGCAATCAACAAACCATGCATCCAATTCTAGCTTAGCGTACAGAATTCTAAGACTTAGAACAAGTTACAATATCGCGAGATGAGACGACACCTTAGGGCCATACCTTGAAGAGTTCAGGATGAGCTGCCTTCATCCTCTCTTCCACCTCCCACGTACAGTCGTTATCATCATCACTCCATTGTATCTTGAGCAACTTAACTACCTTTCTCCTAAGCTGTTTCGTGTCGGTTTCAACAACACAAAGCGGCTTACGAGGTCTTCTATCAACTGGATCAACTTCAAAATCTTCATAGCTATCAGCAGAAACTACGGTATTCGAGTCATGCACATACTTCCGTAGATATGATACGTGAAAAACATTGTGCACACTCGACATCTTCTCTGGTAACTCCAATCTGTAAGCGAGCTTTCCAATTCGCTCGATGATCGGGAATGGTCCAACAAATCGCGGAGTCAATTTTCCTTTCTTCCCGAATCGAATAACATTCTTCAGTGGAGAAATCTTCACAAAAACCATATCACCAACGTCGAATTCCAAATCCTTTCGACGTTTATCGGCATAACTCTTCTGACGATCTTGGGCTGCCTTCATTCGTTGCCGAATGATTTCTATACAATCTGAAGTCTGTCGAATCATCTCTGGCCCAAGTATCAGCTTCTCTCCGGTTTCCAACCAACATGTCGGAGAGTTACACGGTCTTCCATACAACGCCTCATATGGTGCCATACCAATGCTTGACTGGTAACTGTTGTTGTATGCAAATTCCACCAAATGAAGGTGATCTTCCCATGATCCTCCGAAATCCAAAACACAAGCTCTGAGGAGATCTTCCAAAACTCGGTTGACTCTCTCAGTCTGACCATCTGTTTGAGGGTGATAAGCTGTACTCAAACACAACTCGGTTCCCAAAACTTCCTGGAAGCTTTTCCAAAATCCACTAGTGAACAATGGATCTCGATCACTCACTATACTCTTCGGAATACCATGGAATCGAACTATCCACTTAACATACAACTCAGCCAACTTTGATGCAGTCCTAGTCGATCGAACATGAATGAATCGTGCACTCTTAGTCAAACGATCTACAATGACCCAAATTCCTTCATTTCCCGTTCTGGTTCTAGGTAATCCATCGATAAAATCCATCGACACTTGTTCCCACTTCCATGTAGGAACTTCTAATGGCTGAAGCAATCCGCTTGGCTTCTTCTGTTCGGCTTTCACCAACTGGCAATTCATACACTTGGAAATAAAATCTCCAACATCCTTCTTCATGCCTTCCCAGTAGTAGGTTCTCTTCATATCCCGATACATCTTGTTTCCACCTGGATGAATTGTCAACTTCGAGTGATGACTTTCCTTCAGAACTTCACTCCTCAATTCATCTATATCGGGAACAACTAGTCGTCCTTGCTTTCGAAGCCAACCTTCTTTATCGACCTCGAATCCTTTATCCTTTTCTGGATCCAATCCAGATTCTAAATCACGGATAATATTGACAAGCTTATCATCTCGCTTTTGGCTCTCGCCAATCCTTTCCACAAGAGAAGGTCTTATCGATAAGTTTGCCAACATCTCAGGTTCCAATTCGCATCTAGGCCTGAAGTCAAATCCAGCTAAAAACTCGAGATTCTTCCATTCAGAAAACATGGCTCCCAATCCTGCATGTCTTCGACTTAACGCATCTGCCACTGCGTTACCTTTTCCCGGAGTATAAGCTATACCAAAATCATATGATGCCAAAAACTCTAGCCAACGTTGCTGCCGAAGATTCAAATCCTTTTGGGAGAAAAGATACTTCAACGACTTGTGATCCGTAAACAACTCGAATCGAACTCCCAACAGATAATGTCTCCACATCTTCAGAGCAAATACAATCGCCGCTAACTCCAAATCATGAGTCGGGTAATTCCTTTCATGCGGCTTTAGTTGTCGACTGGCATACGCAACAACTTTATCCTTCTGCATCAGCACTGCTCCAAGTCCAGTACCACATGCGTCGGTGTAAACCACCATCTCATCATTCCCACTTGGAATAGTCAAAACAGGAGCACTCGTCAGTCTCTCTTTCAGGATTCCGAAGGCTTGCTCACACTTAGCATCCCAACTGAACACTTGGTTCTTCTTCGTCAATCCTGTTAATGGTGCAGCTACCTTGGAGAAGTCTTTGATAAACCGTCGATAATATCCTGCTAATCCAAGAAAACTTCTCACATCTGATGCATTCTTAGGTATAACCCAATCCTGGATTGCTGCCACCTTAGCGGGATCAACCGCTATTCCACTTCCAGAAATCACATGGCCTAAGAACCTCACTTCACTCTTCCAGAAGTGACACTTTGAAAACTTAGCCTTCAGCTGATGTTTCCGCAAGATTTCCAAAACAATACGCAAGTGCGTCTTGTGCTCTTCTTCAGTTCTGGAATAAATCAGAATATCATCCACGAACACAAGTACGAACTTGTTCAACTGATCTCTGAACACTATATTCATAAGATCCACAAAATATGCTGGCGCGTTAGTCAATCCAAACGGCATTACCAGCCACTCATAGAAACCAGATGGTGTCCTAAAAGCAGTCTTCGGCACACTATCCTTAGATACTCTCAACTGGTGAAATCCTGTTGCCAAATCCATCTGAGAAAACACCTTAGCTTCGTGAAGCTGATCAAACAAGTCATCTATTCTCGGCAATGGATACTTGTTCTTCTTAGTCACCTTATTCAGCTCACGATAATCGACGCACAATCTCAACGACCCATCTGCCTTGGTTGCGAACACAACTGGTGCACCCCACTCGGACACACTACGCCGAATGAATCCTTTCTGTAAAAGGTCATCAACTTGCACCCTCAACTCCTGCTGTTCTCTAGGCGCCATCCGCCTAAGAGGCATCACAACAGGTCTGGCTCCTTCAACTAGATCTATACGAAACTCGATCTCTCTATGCGGCGGCAACCCTTTGACTTCGTCAAAGACATCCTCGAATCCATTTGCGATTGGCACTAAAGACAGTCCATCCCGTGGAACAACTAGCGAATACATGAAGCTCATGAAGACGCCTTCCTCATGCTTACATCGTATCACAATCTTTCGCCCTTCCACATTCTCGACTGTCACCTCCAGCCTCTCACAGTCAACCTTAGCCGCATACTTCCTAAGCCAGTCCATACCCAAGATAATTCCGAACCCCGCAAAGTTCAGAACAAAACAATCACAAACAAAAGAGCAACCATGACTCGACAAAACTAGACCACGGCATAACATACACAAACAAGACGAACCCCCAACTGGATTAGTCACAACCAATGGCCTATCAACAATATCCGGCTTCAAATCTAACCGGCCTACTAGTTCATTACAAACAAACGAATGCGATGCTCCAGTATCAAACAGAACTCTAACTGGAACACCACATAGGAAAAGAGTACCTTGAACAACCACACTCTTTCCCTTCTCTTCAGCAGTAGGAGCTTTCGAAGACGACGGAACAGCTCCTAAAGCATAGGCTTGCACAATCTGCCTGTCCTTCCTTGGTTCTGGACAATTCTTCCTGAAATGCCCCGGTTTGTCACAGTTGTGACACTTCATCGGTGCCTTCGGATTCTTACAATCCTTAGAGAAATGGCCCTTCTGCTGACAATTGTAGCAAGTCACCTCACCTTTCGGCTTCTTCTGGCCATCCTTGCCCTTCTGCTGCTGCTGCTTCCTCTTCTGGTTTCCACCCTGCGGTGGTTTAGATTCTCCCTTGGTAACAGCAACAACAGTTCCTTCCTTAGGAAACAGACTCTCATGCCTAAGAGCTTTCTCCACAAGCTTCTCAAATGAATCATCCAAATGATCCACCAACTGTCTCCCAAGATAACTATCCAAGCCAGTCACAAACTTCTCGTTCTTCTGATAAGCAGATTCAATATATGACCGGGCATACTTGGACAAAGCTTCAAACTCAGAAACATACTCAAGAACAGATCTTCCACCCTGCTTGAGCTCTACAAACTTCTTGAACAGAACAGACTTCTGAGCTGTAGAAATGAACTTAGCTTCAAATCTAGCTTGGAATTGCTCCCAAGTAATCTCTTCCTCCGCAGTATCGATGGTAATAGAGTTCCACCAATCAGAGGCTCTCCCTTGAAGCTGCCTCGATGCCAACTTCCTCTTAGTTGCATCATCAATTCCCAAATCACCAAAGATCCTTCTACAAGCATCTATCCATCTCTGGACCTCAATAGTAGATTCTGTTCCCAAGAAAACCTTCCCTCCAAGAGCAGTATAATCCTTGCACAGCTTAGCAAAATCCACTGGTTTCGGAGTTTGAACTTGAACTCCAACATCAACTGCTGCCCCCGGAACTGGTATCCTTCTCATGATCGAAGTCATCATAGCTTCGAACATGGCTGCATAATCAGCAGTCTCTTCAGTAGCACGGCCTTCCCTAGCAGCTGGTCTCCCTCTTCGACTCATTCTCAATATCTATAAAAAGGAATGATTAGAACATCTAGAGAAACAACTGCATAAAGGACTCAAACCCTACTAAGCTACTATATTATATATAGTAATCATCCATCAAAATACAATTACGTCTCTCATACGTTGTTACTTCAGCGAGCGTTGGGTAAAATCGATTAACCAATGCTCTGATACCAAATGTGACGACCGCCCATGACCCCTGCACCGAATCTAGAGATAGAGCGCTGTAAAGTGTGCCAGGCGACCATGAACGATTGTCAAGGTAAGATTTAAAACAACAGAATCTATCGTATTACTCACAGCGCATGGACAAAATACAATAGAACATATGTATAGTGAAGCTTTACAGAACAAAATGACATCATATAAAACTTCATAATAGTTGAATACAAGCATCCACATAGTCAATACATCCAGCCTCACTACAAGTCTCTCAGAGAATACAAAACAGCGGAATATCCAGTACATATAAGAAGAAGATAATATGCAACCCTCCAGCTCGTCTTCGATATCAGCATCGAGAGAAGAGAACAGCACCTGTCACCTGCTACCTAGTCTGCCCGTCCCAAAATGGACGAACAGCCCAAGACAATAAGAATTAAAACATAAAGCCTTGAGTCAGACAACAGTCTTAGTGAGCAGTAAATTAACTAACAACATACCAAAAGAGCATAAAGGAAAAAGGATAGGAATACAACCCTCCCACTCCAACCTCATTCTACAGTGATAGCCCCCAGACACACACTAAGCAGAAGCAAACATAGCAGAGCATACAATTTCAAAGTAAAGCTACTATCACTCGAGTCAAGGGCGATGTTTTCCAAGTACCAAGGCCTAAATCAGATAAGCACCCAGAAAATACCTCTCTTGAGTCCGAATGACGATACAACCAAACATCCATGACTCTGGCTATCACCGTTATCACTGCTTCGATATCACCGTTAATTGAATGACCGGCACATTCTTTCAGCCGTCCGTCAAGGGCTAATGGAAACCCCGGTTCTAGACATAACTCCCGCACGTCGTCGCAGCCCGTGCCTAGGACTATCGAATCTGCCCAGAGTACTCGACCATCAACAGTTGGCCGTTGGGACTATCGAATCTGCCCAAACGTACTCTTGCTTAGAGCATGCTAGAACCTTCAACAACGATGTTATCCAAGCCTCCTAGTCGTCATCCTTGACGACTATTCTCATATCCATTCATTATCCTCAACTCGAATCATGTCACCGAGTTATCAACATGCTTGGAATGATCCCGTCTGGACTAGACCAAGTCTTCATCACATGATTGCCTCGCTTCATTACATCCTCGCAAAGCCTCATCTCATCATCACATCATCAAATCTATGCATAAGAGCTTCATCATCCCGCTACATATGCCACGAGCAGCTTTCCCAATTCAAGAGCCTTTCCCTTAGCTTTTGAATCATCTTCGATCTAAATCTAATCATTAATTATCTAATTCATAACAATCAATCAAATCAAACATCAATCCAAGCAATCAAGCATTCAAATATGATCTAAGTAGACAATTATAACAATAATGGCATTTTCGTAATTAAAGAGTTGAAAGTCCAACAAGCATGAAAACATGGATTATATCTCTACAAACTTGATGAATGAACTTGCATAGGTTAACATATGATAAAATGGATGTAACATCATCATGAACAATGGATCTATATGGATCTACACATAGGATGAAGAAAATGCATGGAAATCTCTATTTTAACACCAAATCGGGCCAACAATCCGATATACTCCTTTGGATCCGTGTGAGAGATAATCACCACTCACCAAATCACCTAAACAAACCCAAATCAACACGCTTCAGATCTGGACAGCGAAGAACTAAGCTAGATCTATCACAAATCCGCTTCAAACGAAGAAATCTCTCTTGAAAAGATGAAGATCTTCAATCTAAGCTCTTGAATCTTCAATCCTGATCTTCGATTTGGATGGATGGAAGCACTAGATTAGAGTGGAGAAAAGAAGTGAAGAAGTGTAGAAGTCGAGCTCTCAAAATGGCAGCACTTCGTCGCTTCAAAATCCGGATCCCCAAAAAGTGAGAACAGCCCCTCCTATTTATAGCTGAAAACTCCTTAAGTCGAAATCTGGCTATCTCCTTAAGTCGCTGCCGACTTACGACCTAAGCCTCTCCGACCTAACAGATGCACAACTTAACTCCCCAGCGACCCAACACTTGACGACCTAAAGCAATGCGCTTTCCTTCGACCTACGACTCAGTTGGGTTGCGACCTAACAACTTAGGTTTCTACGCGACCTAACACTTAGGAAACCCAGCGACCTAACACATACCGACCTAAAACAACACGCGACCTAACCTAAGTCGCAAACAACTGGACTTCGACCTAACTACTAAGCCAAAGCCCAGCGACCTAACACTCGCGCGACCTACGACTTAGAATACACGCGACCTAATACTTAAACTATTTCCTACGACCTAACAACTCATACAACAAACTACTCACGCGACCTAACTGGGTTATGTTCTAACTCCTTAAGTCGCCAACCCTTAGGTTGCTAACACGCTACCCTTCTTAGGTCGCTAACCTATAGGTCGCTCCAAGATACTAAGTCGCTAACCCGGTAACCATTAGGTCGCTAACTCACCCTGCCGACCTAACACTTAGCTCACCGAAACTCTTAGGTCGCTCACAACATTCCCTTAGGTCGTTGCCGACCCAACTCTTCCCAGAATACTTAGGTCGCCTACTATTCTTCCTTAGGTCGTCTAAGCCTCTTAAGTCGGTCACGACTTATCACTTAGGTCGGTCACTCCCTTAAGTCGGCAACTCGACCCAGACCTATCCTTTAACTTACCTATCCCCTTAGGTCGCAGATCTTCTCTAAGTCACCAACAACATTTAGGTCGCGTACGACCTAGGACTTAGACAAATCTGCCTAAAAATCTGAAATGACATGAAAATGCTAAAATTCCAGATTTTGACGAACATGTCGATCCGTAAAAATACGGGTCGTTACATATGATCTTTTAGTGGCAGGGGTTGAGGAGGTTCAACTTACTTGGACACGGTTTAGGCAGAGGTTCGAGCAAAAGTTTATGCCAGAGGCAAAGAAGGAAGTGATGACTAGAAAATTTATTGATTTTAGGCAGTATCAATCTTTCGTTTGGAGTATGTAGCAGAATTTGAGGCATTATCCAAGTATGGGTTCATTAGTACCTTAAGGAAGAAAAATCAAAAGTTTATTTATGGATTATGCAAGCCCTTGAAGAAAGCTCTCCTACTTCAGTTGGATGTATCTATCGTGGCTTTAGACAATTCAGCACTTCGCCTCGAGGAGGCGGAGAAGGATGGTGAGAGGATACTTCTAAGAATCAAGAAGTAAAACAAAAGAGGTAGCAACCTATCGAGCAAAGTAATTCCAAGTCTAAGGGTAAGAAGGGAAACCAAGATGAGTCTGGTTCTGCAGCCATACCTAAGAGTCAGATAACACGTTTCAATTGTGGAATCAAAGGCCACTATTCGAGTGAATGTAGTAAGCCTCGTATTTCTTCTCTAGCGGAAGTTTCTTTTATTGTAAGAAGGAGGGGCCCTTGATAGCAGCTTACCCATCCAGGGAAAGGAAGGAAGGAAAGAGTAAGGCCGATTGAACTTCTGGTAGATCGACATAGTAGGTATATTTCTTTTATTTCGAGCAAATACTTTCTTTTGCTAAGTTGCATTAGAATTGGTTTTAGGAATAAGTTAGTATCTTATGAGAGCTTTTGCATTTAAGATTGGAACTTAGGATAAATGATTGTTTGATTTAGTTGGATTGAAAGTTATGAAATGATTAATTGGTTGTCCTTATTTCTATTGGATGCTATTAAGGATAAAATAGATACAAATAAGGAAATTTTTGGATTACTGATTGTGTTGACTTGTTCGAAAAATGTTTAAGGATTTTGATTAATATGTGGGACGCCATGTTATTAATAAGAGTTCCTAACATCAAGCAGGACATTTTGGCATGAAAATCTAAATAATTGCTTTGGAAAATAATTGAGTCTAAAATGAATTGAAATAATATTTTAGCCATAAAAAAATTGTGTGAAGTGGAGGAACTTGGTATGACATTGTTGATAGCATACGCGATCAACTTTATATGTAACAAAGTAAATCACAATAACTAATGGCTTAATATTATTTATATAATAAGATAAAATTTTAATCCATAATTTAATGTATAGGTTTGAAAATTTTAAGAACTTCTTAAAAATAAAAAGATAATATTTTATTTATCCCTAGGTGTTTAATAAGTATAAAATAAACATTTGGGCTCGGTTGAGGATAAAAATAGAATATTAGGGAAATTTAATAGAAATAAGGGATACTTTGATTTAAAGTATTCTGAAAAGTATTTTGAGATTTTAAATTTTGTATGCAATTGGAAGTGAAAATATAAAAGTTGCATAGAAATTTTTTATTGTGTAATCCTTTTTATTAAGGAAATTGCGGGGATGCTATTTTATTAAGGGAGAAGTCTGTAACAACCTGTAATTAACTACCTAATTAATTAAATTTAATTATGGTTAATAAAATTCTAAATAGTGATTTTTTAAAATTTAACTATGTAATCAAATAAAAGTTTCGAACGATTGGTTTAAATTAATAAAAATAATAAAGTTATTATTTCTTAGAGAGGATTTTAATTTAAAATTAAGGTATTGTTGATCTTATAATTAAACATTTTGATAATGAAATGAGAAATTTTAGAATTAATTTAGAATTTTAAAGTGAAAAGAAAATATGGATTTTTAGGTATAAAACCAATTAGAGAATATGTTGGTTTATAAGTATATCTGTGTGTGTGTGTGTGTAAAGTAAACAAAAGAAAATGATATTCCCTTTTCTTATTGGATTATAGGGTTAACCATTTGGCCCATGTAGTAATTTAAGATAAGCATAAACACATTAATCCTCTTATTATTATTTTCGTTTCAACCAAGTAGTAAAATTGAAAAATAAACCATCTTTATTTCATAAACCCTAGAACATAAATTAAATCCCCAAATCAAGTGCAAAGCAAAGGGCTTTGATTAATAATTTGACATTTAAAGCTAAGGTAATCTCTACTACCCTATGTTGCATCTAATTTTGTTTTAATCTCGGTGTTCTTCTTAGTTAGTAATTGTGCTTTGCCAATTTCTGAAATCAACCTAGGTCTAATTGCTGAAAGTATTGGCTTGGATGAATTCAAGTTCTTAGCTTCAATTCAAGTCTATAAAGGTGAGTTAACACTCACACAACCTATTTCTAAAATTCATATTGAATGCTTGTGATTGTTGGTTGAATAGCTTGTATCTATAGTTAATGTAATATCGATTTTTATGTTAATTTTCTTGTCATGTGAACTTTGATTTTCTGCTTGTTGAAAACCCACTTCTTTTGATCTTGAATAACTTCCCATTATAGTTGTTTATATGCTTATATGATAGCCTAATCAGTACTCCAAGAGTCATATTGATCAACGCCGAAGAAACGAGCATCAGCGGAGCGACGCAGGGTCGTCGGCATCGCCTAGGCCTCTATTCAGGCGTTGCAACCAGTGGACCGGTCCCACTAGATCGGTGTATCGGTCGTGACCTGGGCTGAGCCCTAGGTCATGTTGTTTAACCCTCCAGTCACGCCCATTCGCTCATTCGTTCGTCCGTTCGATGCCTGGTTCAATTTGCTTACTTTTGTGTACCCTATTTCATGTTGATTCCAATGCTATTTCAGGATTTTGATTCCGTAATTTATGAATTCATTTTGAAGTCTTGTAAACATATGCATATCCGACCAATATGTATATGTTTTGAAATAAAAGAGATTTGCAAAAAGTTAGTTATTTTAATATATAGATTTCAAACTAAATTTCTATATCAATCTATTCTCTTTTATAAATGATTTATGAAGAGAATATATATATATATATATATATATATATATTAGTTACTTTAGTAGAAAGGGTTATGGATTATGAAATATGGTTTTTTGGAAATATAAAACTAAGTTGTTTTAAGTGTTTGGACAATAACATGGGTTTGGAAAATAAGTATTATGGTTTTATAAAATAAATGCGTTCTTTTATATGGGATTTTGGAACATGGTTTGTGTAATATATATATATATAAATATATATATGTAAATATATATATATGTATATATTAAAAAGGGTTTTTGGAACATATATATATAAGTATATTGGTGTAAAAATCAGCATATATATCTATATAGTTGGCAATAAATGGATTTCTGGATTTTGTGTATAGGAAATTTGGAAGTAAGTATTATACGTATGGTATATTTTGGAAATTTACTTCTATAAATTATGAGTATGACAATAAAATGTTTTGAGAACCTCAATTCTATAATTTAGGGAATACTAATAATCAACTTAGCGTTATTGGTTGGTTTAAATGCTTTCAAGTAACGCTTTGTCGAATATTGTACAACTCGCTGAATAGAATGTTTGAGTGGTACTTACTAGCCCATTAGTGAATACTTGAATTTCACCGGGTAGTATGAGATGCCTTGGTTAAGTTCTTGTGATTACTTTTAGGAAGTATTTAACACTTTAGGTTTGTATTCTCTTTTGGTGTTCGGTGGAACCGATAGATCCTTAAGAGAATATAGTTCTGGTTTCCCGGTGATATCCGCAACGAGTGAGATTTACTAGCTTTTAGTAAATACTTGAATTTCACTAGGCGGTAAGGGACGTTTTAGTTAATTTCTTATGATTACTAAAAGTGATAGTACTTGACACTTTAGAGTTTACTATCTTTTGGTGTTCGGTGGGCCGATAGATCCTTAAGAGGCATACTCATGGATTTCTTTACAATCATATATATATAGTAACATTGAATAATCTAGATATTTCGAGTCATGGTTGCCACGATCGTCTTGATCGGTCGAGATTTGGCTTTCCTTGATCCTTGTGATCGTGTTGTGATTCTGTGTTCCTCGATCCTTATGATCGTATTGAGATTCTGTGTTCCTAATCTTTGGTATCAGATCAGCGAGCGATACCATATTTGTTTGTTTGCTATAGCATGGAATCGGTTTCTTTGTGTTAGGAAGATTGTGCTTTATTTTGTAATTCTGTGTTTTATGACTAATTTGTGTTTGTGACCTAAATATATAACTCTATACCTTAAGATAAATTCCGAGTTAAATTAATTCTATGATTTTTTATATCTTATTCTCACCCTTTTGGATATTTAGAGATAATTTGGCTCGGGTGTTATTTTAATATTTGAGTCAGGTCAAGTGTAACGATCCGGGATTTTATCATTTAAATATGGAATATTTACTTAATTTTAAATATTCAAATAATTGATTTTAAATTTTAAATAATACATTTTTATTAATTATATAGTGATAATAGTTAATTTCAAAACATTTTATAAATATATGAACTTATTTTAGAAAGAAATTAGCTTCGTCGCGCTTTTGCAGTTCAACATCACGTTTTTGCAATTTGAAAATATAGGTTGCTGGAAATTTATTAAATGAAATAAATAATATTTTATAGCCTTAATATACTTCATATAACTATTATATAATGATGATAATTGATTTATAATAGTTTTATAAATATATTACTTGTTTTATAAATATAACAAATTTCGTCGTGCTTTGGCAGTTCAATGGTGCACTTTTGCAACGTTTGTTTTAATATTATAAAATATGGTTGTATAATTCAAATGAGATCGTTTAATTATTTAAAGATGATAATAAATATATTTTCATGATTTGTTTACCAATATATATATATATATAGTTTAACTAAAAAGTAAAAATAAGACTGGAATTCGGATTCCGAATTTTCAACGGTTTGACGAATAAAAGTTGTAATAGAATATTGCATTGTTGTCTGTTGTTTTGTACACATACATACAAATGTATATACATGTCATACATGCACATACACTTATACATACATATACATACATATATATATATTACATACATCTACTTAAGTGTGAACATGGTTTGTACTTAAAAAAGCAAACTTCACCTCCCTATTAATGCACATCTTTTCATCCTTTCCACCTCATTTCTTCACAACCAAGGCAAAGGGACAAAGGGGCATGAAAATATGGATGGATGGGACATGGTGGATGGCTAAGCATATAAAGGGGAAGATATTTTGGTGGTTGCTTAAAGGTAAGGCTTGGGAAGGCTATAAATACACCTTAAGGCTTCACTTATCATTCACACAATTCACTTCTTCTTCCTCTTCTTTTCTTGAGCTCTAATGGTCACTTTAATGGCCTCCTCCTCTAAGAAAATATACCTCAAAGCAATGGCAAAAAAAATTATGAAAATAAAGTAAGGTATATACTTACATACATATATACCATTGAGATCCACCACCAAAGCGATGCCAAAACACTCCTCTACCCCCCTCAAACCCATGGCCACCCACTTCAACCCTGCTTGGCCGAGCACACACACTTCAAGGCACCAAGGTCGAGTTTCCCTAGGAGATAGAGCAAGATCTAGAAGCTCCGGAATAAATAAAATAGAAGGTAGTACTGCCGGAGTACAACCACAATAATTTCAAGGAGTTCGAAAGTGAAAGCTATAATAGTGAGAACACGATTTTAACTTGGTTTATTTTAATTCTTATATATATATATATATATAATTGATGATATGATTACTTATATGGTTGTTTAATATATTTAGATGATGATTGGTTGAATATGGGTTGCTTGTGTTAATCACATATTTATTTGGTTGAGAAAAGTAAGCTTGTTATAATTTATGTTGCAAGAATCATATTTATCAAGATAGTGATGGCTATTTGATTTTCCATGAATATTCCATGAAAAAGTATTCATATTATACCCAATATAATATGTGTGTAAGATAGGTTAAGCCTCTCTTTAAATCTTAAACCAAAAGGAAAAGTTTTTGGAAAGATTTAGACATTGTTTTAAAAGGAAAAAATTGGGAAAAAATGGATTTTTGAAATTATTTGGGAAAAAAATAAAATCTATGGTTTGATTTTTGAAAAATAATAGTTTGAAAAGTGGAAAATGATATAGAAATATCATATGGCTTTGTATAAAAGAATTTTGAATTAAAAATATGAAAACTGAATATTATGATAATATATTATGAAATATATGAAATAAAGTGAAAATGAGATTTTAATAAAGTAAAATAGTGAAAAATTGGTTTAATATAGCTTAATATGGTATTAAAATGATTTAAAAGTGTTTCGGACAAGTTTTGAAAATTTTAACTAAAAGGTGAAAACATTTTTTCCTCCATTTGATAAGGATATTTTTAGAGCCTCTATCCATATTCATTTGTAAACCGATCTACCTTCTCCCATCTCGCTAATATCCTAAGTTCAAATTATATCAATTCAGTTGCTTTCCGATAATTGAAGGTCAACATTTCATGGACTAGCAATCTGCCAGGTTTCAAAAGGGAGAGTTCATCCTTCTAAGTGTGCTTCAAGGCTTTGGTTCTTAAGTATGATTTCCATTGAATTATAGTTTATAATCTTCTGAATAATATTTCATTCTGTATATATTATTATTATATTGTTAGTTAGGTGACGATTCTGATATGTATTAATGTTGTCACAAGTTAGTTTGGTTATATGTATGTATATACTTATAAATTAAAAAAATCAATTTTTTTATATATGTCAGATCTTAACAGCCGCCTATTTTGAATATATTAATTGCTATTTTATTAATTTATATATATATATATTATTTAATTATACATATATGGTTTATATTTAATCACAATACGATTCTATAGCTAAAATTGATCATAGAATGTTATTCATATAACTATACAGAAATAGTAATTTCGACAGCAAAAATTAATTTTTATAATTAATTATTATTATTTAATATTATTTAAATCAATATACTACATAAATAAATCATATAAAATAAAATATTTTATAAATTTTATAAAATTAACTTATCATAAGATAAGCTCTCTGCCAGAAAATAAAAATTAAAAAAATCATTTTTACTATTTTTAAAAATTATTATAATAATAGGCTAGAAATTAATATTTTAATAAAAAATAAAATTTGATCAAAAAAAATATGGAAAAAATTCAAAACTTATAAATATCATATATGATTTAATGGAAATTTAAAATTTTAAAAATTGTTTCAAATATAGTTTTATATTAATATTATATGTAATTTTAACTAAATATTCAATTAAAAATAAAAAAATTAATAAAAAAATTTGTGTTGCACGCATGATCTGGAATTTATAAAATAAATTTAATTTTGTTAATTAATATATATATATATATATATTATAACTATATTTATGTGTGTGTATGTGTCTATATTATTTTTAAAAAATATTTACTTTATCATTAAATATATTAATGCTTATATTATTCATTATTTAAAAATTTTATTATATATATATTATTTTAATATTTAAATAACTTATTTATATTTAAATAGATATATTATAATAATATGCATAAAAACATATATATTAATATTTTATTTATAAATTTTACACGTACATATATATATATATTACCTTTATATAAAATTATTTAAACAAACTTAACATATACATATTTATATATTTATTTATTTATTTATTTATTTATGTATAATATTTACAAGTAATATTTTATATACATATATATATTTAGACAACATACATTACATATCGGATGAGCTAATATGTCTGTTGCAATGTAAATACCAACATTTATATACGGGTATGTTATACCTTACATGGGTTATCATGTTACACATACACACACATACATATAAGTATATGATAAATATATATATATATATATGTATAAAATATAAATTAAATAATACTCTATGCAATTTATAAATTTAAATAAAATAAGATATTTTATTTGAATAAAATTTAAAAATGTTCTAAATGAATTAGACTTTATAGGCCCAATAAAGATCCAATATGGTAAATTTTTTCGAAATTTACCCATAACTTTTACTACGGGCTGGGCTAGTTCCAACAATGGTATCAGAGCTAAATAGCCTATGCGATCTAAATTAGTCGTGTTAGGGCTAATTATTAAGCCCACTGCTCAAAAGTTATCCTTGGTAGAAAAGGCCCAAATTTGAATTAAGCCTTGGGCTAATTTTCAAAATTGTTTTGAAATTAAAATAAATTTTTTAAATTTATAATAAGAAAAATATTATAAATGTTATAATATGAATTTTCAAATTGTTTTGGAAATTGAAGGTATAAGATTTTTAAATTTAAAATATAGTGTGTATATATATTATAAATGTTATAATAAAGGTGGAACCCGGTGCACGAGGCTCCCGCATGATAGCGAGCTCTAGGGAGGTCGATAATGTACGCAACATTTCCCTCGCATATAATATTAATAAAATATATTAATTAAATAAGTTAATTAATATATACATGTATTATATATTATGATACAAGTTATGTTGTTTTAAAATGTTAAATTAACATAAGTATCCATGTATGTATATAAATGAATTTCGAAATTATTAATATTTAATTAAATAAATTTAATTAAATAAATTAATTAAAGGTTAATTAATCAAATAATATACACATATATGTGATATATGTGTTATATTATAAAGGTTATAGTATATAATAATTATTCAATACAAATGTTATATTAAATTGATATGAAATTGATTAAAATGTTAATTAATTAAATTAATTAAATAAGATTTAATTAATATAATATTATACATAAGACTATTATATAAGTAATATGAAATATAAAACTTATATAATAATAAAACTTGTATAATATTAATATACAAATTAAAGGTGGAACATTAAGAAACCCTAAAAAGACATGAGGAACAAATATATACATAAAAGTACGTATACCATGATTTCCGATGTGTTAGACACTTGAATCACAAGGTTATTTCATAAGAAATACATTATTCCATAAGTCGATATCACTTAATATAATATATTAAACACTATGAATCTTTAATATAAAGTTATCCTCTATCATTTATATATTAATAGATTACTTGCATACTTTTTAGTTGTTTAGCTTTCCTCAAGTTAGGGATGTTATGCATAGTACTATTAATATATTGAATAGACAAGGTAAGATAACTGCGCTTATTTGTTGAGCTTTCCTCAAGGTACATGTACTATACTTAGGCCATCGTGAAATGATAGGTCCGAGATAATAGTCCCACTTTACTTGTTAAGCTTTCCTTAAGGTAAAGGCAGGACTAGGACAAGGAACCATGTGTAACCGATAAGGAGTTATCCATCATACATGGGCCTATGATTTGTTGAGCTTTCCTCAAGGTCATAATCCTAAGGCATATGAGTCCTAGCACTCACTAATGAAGTCGAAAGACTTCTATGTTTTGCTTAGGGTTTGGTGAAACATAAAAGACTAGTGGAAGCCTTATTAGAAAAATGAAATGATAATGTTTGACCTTTCCAGTATTATAAGAACATATGATGTATAATGTTATAATAATCTACATTGATAAATTTTTGCATTTTAATGATTGATAAAATGTTTATCAATTAAGATATAAAATTGAATTGAATTGGAGATAGACAAATAGAAATACAACATATACTTACTAATAAATGCTTCTTGTATATTAATGTTTAAAAACCCATGCAAGCACCGGATTTTATAACAATTAAATACATTCATAATTTGGTTGCTTACGCATTTACTTGATCGAGACCGTGTATTGCATTCTATGAGTTTCGAACTCTAAAAGTAATACAAGACTATGGATATTAGAATCAAAATAATTTCTCATATAAGTGTTATATAGAATGGTCACATTTCGTAATGTACAATACTTCAACGAAGTCATTTCATTCGTAATAAGCCAATAAACAGCACTGTAAGATCGGGTATTCAATTCGATTGATTACAAAAGGATCATATTGTGCTAATGTAACACTAGACCAAAACTACAAAAAAGATCTAAGAATCTGATCGCTGAAATGTTAATTCGATCAGTTTACGTAAGGTCCATCATATTTGATGTCCATAAATAAAGGATGATCAAATGCATCTATGTAAAGAGTTCATTATGATGTTATAGTAAGGGTTTTCTTTATAATGGTTCGACCATTTAAAAAGAAAAATAAATGTATAAGAGTAGATGTAATTTAAAGTACAGTTGGGATGATGAGAATGAATAGTCACTTCTGCTTTATAAAAAAACATTAGAAAGTAGAATTGTAATCATTATTGATACTTAACATTGGAATGAAAATTATGGTTTCCATTCCAAAATTGTATTTTCATATAGAAAATTATTTTCTGAGGTTTATTTCTTTAAGTTCAAGATTTTTGACCAAAGAACTTGTAACAACCCGGGATTTCACGATTTTTTTATTATCAGAATTTGATGATTTTATTCGGCTGCTAATTACTTTTGGCGTTAACCAATCGATATTCTTTTAATATCGAATTGAAATTCTTTTTGAATTTGTAAGTTTTAGCACGGGCCTTAAGAAAAAAAAAGAAGAGTATTGTGGCCCAAGATTGTGTTGCCGTGTTATTTATCGTAACCCATTTCCCTTTTCTTTCTGGGATTTTTATTCGAACCCTAAAAATGATAACGAGAATAAATGGCGGCGCTAATGCAGTCTCCTTCGTTCCTCTTTTCAAATTAAAGAAAAGAAACCGTTCCCCTCTTTCATCTTCAATCTGATTCGAAGAATATAGCGAACAAGAGAAATCAATGGCAGTCGTCCTGGCGAATTAGGGCTTTAGATTCGAAGTCGCTGCTGGCCGTAGCTCCACCTTCTCGCGTCGATCGGTATCGCATCTCCTTCCGATTGGCCGTGCTCGTCTTCGTTCGAATGCTAGGGTTTTAGCTTCACTGCCTCGTCGAAAATGGTGAGTGTTCCACTCACATCTAATCCTTCCTCAAGTTATTAGTGTTCGATACCTATGGGTTTTGTTCGTATTTGATTGTTGATTTCGTCATGGGTTTTGTCGACTATTCGACTATGTGGGAAGTGTTGTTTTCTGATTTGTTTACCTTCTACGTCTTAATGAGTTGCCGTGATGACATTTGATTGTACGACGTGATTTTTGTAATTTCCCGGTTACGATTTATGACTTGTTAAATTCGAGTATATTTCGTTGGTGATGAATTTTGCTATCTTGATTCGATTTCATGAATTGGGGTTTTTAATTGGGTTTGAATCCCTTCGGTGCTCGTTCGTAAATACTTGTTGGTGTTCAAATTGTCTTCGGTCATTTTTGGTATCGAGAATTCCTCGTTGACCTTGATGTGCTTCCATGACTTCGGTCACTTGGTTTTATGTATATGATTCCCTGAAATTGTGATGATATGTTGTTCTCTGTTTTGACGTAGGGTGTAATATCCCTAGACTTCGACTGTAAAAATATTTGACTTCGATCGATTGATTTTGAGTTCTTTTCAAATTAGTACTGTGCCTCTATGCCTAGTTGTGCCATTGTGTGCCTCTGTGCCTATGTGTGCCTTCGCGCCTTTGTGAAAATGTTTTGAGTGTGACATAGACATTGTCGAACTCTGCATTGAATCTGCTCCCTTCCTGCTGTAGCACGACCTCAGCAGTTACGCCTTGTTTAAAGTTGATACTTGTATCTGACTCCGGTCACTTGACATCCCTGATTTCGAGCTTTTAATGATTTTAAGTTTTCAGCCATATTTGACTTGTCCCAAGACTTCTCTTGTGACATGTTTGATTTAGGTTATCGGTTAAATACTGCTTAGGTTGGCATTTTGTGTTGAAGTCACCTGACTTTGACATCCTTGGGCGCTGTATCCTCGACTTTGTTATACACTGCATATACATTCTGATGCATGTATACTTGTTCAAATTAGCATTGTCACCTGAATTGGTCATTGCTCTCTGGTGCAGTTTGTTTTGCATCTCCTGTTGTACTCGAGTTAGATCTGTAGTTTGCATTGCCTCTGACCTTTTGGCACGCAGACTTCGTTTCATGTTGGACCATTTCCTTTGAGCACTTTGGTCTGATGCTACTAACATCCATCTTTGATCAGTTGAACTATAGGTTTCATGTGTGCTTCACGTATTACTCCCCTGCACTTGCAGATTTTATTTCGTGCATTGAGGCTATACTTGACTATATGCTTGATAACTACTGCTTGGTGTCATTGTGTATATGCTATACTATGTTGCATACTGCTGCAACTCGTACACACTTCGACTTGAACTTTAGCCCTTATTTCCTTGTACTTCATTGAGTTTGACATGAAGTGGTTCACCACTGTTTTATAAACTGGTGTATGCCTGTATATGCTGTCCTGTAGTTCGTGTGCAGTTTGTACTTTACACACTGTCGTATGCTTTGTCTTGGCCCGGAACATTACCTCTAATTTCACTGCATATGTTTTGGGTCACTGATGCAATACTTGTTGCCATTCACTTAATGTCAGTTGCATTTATTTAATGCATTGCTTGTGGTCTCTAGTCTCTGTTGTCTCCATTCATTTGGGTTAGCACTGTTTGACATTCTAGTGTAGTTGTTGCTACCTGCCTTGCTTGACCATTTGTATAGTCTGTAGGTTTCTATTTCCCTTGTGTTGCATTTGATGGCCGAGGCAGTCCTGTCTACTGCTCCATTTTGGTTTGTCTGATTCTTTCGGTTGTCTGATGCCATTTTGATCCTTTTGACATTGACCTTGAGTTGAACCCAATAGTTGGGTTTGACCTTTGCAGTTTCGACGTACGGTAGTGGCGAGGCAGTGCACGCGTGCGTGTACTGCAGCCACACCGAGATTTAATTTAATTTGATGCCATCTGTTTCCGTTTTATTAAGCGTAGTTTGAAATGGTTCATTTTGATTTGAATTGGATTTGTTGGCTTTTGGATTCATTGATCTTCTGAGTATTTGATAGACTGTATTGGCGAGGCAGTACACGTTAGCGTGTACTGCAGCCAATCAGCATTGTTGTTTTTAAATTGGCATTTCAATTGTTTAAATTGATTTGGATTGTTGTTTTGTTGTTTAACACTGTATAGTGTTATATCTGCCGATATCCGATTCTTTTATCGAGGAGTCGGGTATACGAGATTTCTGTGACTGTCGTCTATTGGACTATTTGATTATTATTGCCTATATGCACTAATAAACTGGTTTGAATTAGACTGACCTGGGTATTATTTTCTTTTGAATGTAATACTCGGGTCAGACCCGAGTTATTTCAGGTTGTAGATTTTCTTCTTTGAGTTGCTGTTCAGGATATGAAGACTTTTCACCTCTTCTGAAGTTGTCAGTGTCATTCAGTGGTAGTCGTGTCATTGTATAGAACGATATGTATTCATGTATATTAGTCGATAATGTACTTGTATATATAACTTCTAGAGTCGGCAGTTGTAGTTGTATCATATGTATCGTGTCAACTATATTGTAACTGACATCGGTTATATATATATGAGATTTTTGTTAATCTGTGTTCCGCATTTATATTATCTGTGTTATTGTTATATCTAATGTCCTAAACTATTATGAACTATCGTAGTTTGTTTTATACTGATAATTGGATATGTCGATGGGAGTAAATAAATAATAGATGAAAAATAAAAAGTATATACCACTCCTATCGAGATAACCAATATTAGTGTAAGGCCAATTACGGATGGTCGCTCCTATCCAGCCTTATTCTTCGTAATAATAGACAGTATTTCTTTTAAATACTCTTTGTTATTATGAGCATAGAGGTGGGGCGTCACAGTACTCTCCGTTGTAAACTAGTTGTAGTACATGAAATAGATAATTTATATCAAGTGAATGGTGAATCTCCGAATTTAGTGTGCTATTATAGTAACGGTGGAAATAGTGAGAGCATACCATGTAGCACTTATTGATTCCATCAAGTTATGAAAATTGTTTTTGTAAAACATACCAAACATTATTTATGAAATAATGACTATTTTTCAACGTTGACTAAAAAACTAGACATAGTTATATTTCCATGTGAATATTATGAATATTCGTTATGAAATAAAACAATGTGGTATTTGTTTTCACAACAAAAGCGATGCAATTGAAAATACTGAAATATCTAAAAAATACAATTATTTTGGAATTATAGACTAAGCCGTATTTTTGAGAAATGATTTTTATCATATGATTATGAATCATATGGTACTGGTTAATTATATCTCAAACATTCAAGAGCAATGCACCCATTTAGTGGGAGCATCATAGGAGTTGATGAACTCTTTGGATTGATACATGTAGATGTACGCAATCGTAAGTCTATTAATATCAAAATGTTTCCATGTACTTCATCATATTCACCAATGAGTCATCATAACATGGACATGTGTATTTGATACACATGTATATGTGTAAGATGAGTTCATTGAATAAATGGAAGTAAATAATGTAACATGCGACAAAAATGATTCGATATGATTGAATGGATGAATATATTGGAAGGATTTATATGTACCTAACATGAATAAAGATTCCATCTCAAAAGGTCACTCCTTCTTATGATACATAATGATGTATCGGTAAGGAGTAACCGAACTTCGTTGGACAAAATACGATTAATTATGAGTGAAGTTGAGTTAACATCTTTCTATAAGGTCATGTACTTAACAATAGTGCACAAAATTAATATTTTTTCGTCTAAATAATAGTTTACAAATCATCCAAGATAAGGATTTATATGAAACCCCAACATATCCTAGGTTAAGGATTTGGTAGGTTATATAGGTCGAAAGTCTACACGTAATAATTGTTCGTGAGTGATCTTGTATGGGTCGCCCAAAAGAAATTTGGGTACAATAGTCATTAAACGACTAATATATGCTGTGAGCATAAATATATTATGAACTAATGCAAAATCAGTTTTTTATATGGCAATTCGTAAAATGTTTATGATTGCACATTTCGCTGCACTGAGAAACAATTGTTGTTTCAAGAAATACCAACTTTGTAGCAAAGGAATTTCTTCAAGAAATGTTGGCTGTAAAATGGACATGGATATGATCCATGGATAAAACCGATTACAAGGAATGAAATAAAATTGACCGAACTTAAATGAACATAAATACATTAGAACGTCTTCTTGTACATCAAAGAGAATCCGTGAGTTTCTTTTCAATGTCAAGAATAAACATTCCTCGATTGTTTAATTATACCATTAAAAGTATTGACTCTACGATATGGTACAATGCGCAAATCTGAAGTAGTTTCTAAGTACATTATCAAAATATGATTTTATAGTTATATCCGAAAGGATACGATCTTTTTGGCTGCAAATGTGCCATTAAGAGAAAGACAATTGTAGTTAGAATATAGCTGTGCAGTTAAAGCCCCGCTAAAGCCCTGCAAAATCCCCGCTATAGCGCATAGCGCTCTCCAACCGCTATGCTATTTCAATTTAGCACTATTAAATAGTAGATTTTCTTTAAGCCCCGCTATTTTCCGCTACACCCGCTAAATCAAGTAGCACCCGCTTTAGCAACATTAATATACAAAGGTTGATTTGACTTGTCTTATTATATACCAAATCAACAAAGTTAGAGTAAAGTCCTAGTTTTAAGGCATAAGTGCTCACTCCAATTCAGAATTCTATTGCTGCCACTAAATCTAATCTACATAAATCATGATATTCTGATGTTTTGTTACATAACATTAAAAAAATATTTCTTTTTACCACACAAATGATGTGATAATGAAAATAAATTAACTTTAAATATTTGGTGTTATATCTAATGAAGCTTTTTATACCTTCGCTATTTTTGGCTATATCCCCGCTTTAACTTTTTGCACCTCCACCGCTATGAAACCACTAAGCGCTTTAACTGCACAGAAATATAGTGAGCCACATTGATAAGAATAGTACTGTAAATTTCAATTATTGAAATTAATGCAACAGATTCACCATTCGATGTACTCAAGTTGGTTCGGATTTTACTCACAAAATTATCGCCTAATATGATTTTATGTTTTGGTATATGTGTATTGAAACAACAAGTTTTGAATATTGATTTAGACTAGTCTATTTGCATATAACAACCAAAGTGTCTCGAAGTTAGTGGGAGCGATATTGAGTTTGTGGGTTTTTCGGATATTAAAGTGTCATTCTGAAAAGCATAAAAATTAAACAAGAGTTTTGATAGATGTATCAATAGTTTGATTATCAGTCAAAATGCAAAGGAAGCGTTTGTTCATAAGAAAGAACGTTAAAAGGTACATAGATATTTCTAAATCATAAGCAAACAGAATTCTAACGATGTACTTATGCTAAAATCAATTTTAGTTGTTTTAATACTCAACATTGGATTTCTATATGATGTCTTTTTGATGCAGCAGCGGAAATACAAAATTGTGTGAATCTGTGAAAGTAGCGATCGATGGATTGAAGATGCTGAAATGCCCAAATTCGTTGATCCGAAGATACCGAATTCTAGCTATCTTCGTCATGTTGATCGCGCACGATACCGTGAAAGAAGATCTACAATTCTTCAAGCATTGATCAAGCGAACTTGATTCCGCGAATTGGCTTCTACGATCGTTGAATCGAGCGCACTCGATTAACCGAAAGAGGAGATAGGAGATTACACTCAACTACCAATTTAAATGAAAGCACAAAGCTAACAAAACAAAAGTTTATTTCAAATTCAACAACCTTTACAAAATGACACAACTTGCCTATTTATAGGCTACAACACACGCCACAGAAAATTACACAACACTTAGGTCGACTACCGACCTAACTCAACACGACTTACGACTCAACACACACAGCCGACCTAACACTTACCGACCTACGACTTAGTATAGGTCGTTGACAACCTAACAGATATTTACAACACACAACCCGCCTCAGCCGACCTAACAAATGCGACTCACGACTTATGTACAAGCGACTTAAGAAAACACGTTACAACACCATACAACGACTCAACACATATGCTCCACGACCTAAAACAGCGGCGACATGACTTCTTCAGCGAATTAACAAAGTTCACGACCTAAGGATTTCACGCGACCTAACTAGGTTGTAGGTCGTAGAACGACTTAACTTAGGTCGTGAACGACCTAAAACTCCTTCCTTTGTTAGATCGTACGCGACCTATCATAGGTCGTTGGTTCCCTTCTTCCGCATAACTCGTGTCACCGCCTTGCTCCGGTACCTCGTTAGGTCGTATGAATGCCTTTCCTTTTAGCTCGTTAACTCGTCGATCTTCACTAAGTCGTTGGAGCGACTTAAAGGCCTCGTTAGGTTGTACGCGACCTAACTCTTCACCATCCTGGGCTGCATCATCCTCCCTTGGCTGAGAAAAATTCATCCTCGAATTAGCACCCTCTTCTTCCACAACAAACTCATTCCCATGATACGGTATAAGATGTTTAACATTAAACACGTCAAACGTGTACACATCCTCCGGTAGTTTCAATTTATAAGCGTTTTCATTGATCCGTTTCACAACTGTCACAGGACCAATCTTTCGGGCTTTAAGTTTATTGTATGCTCCCATTGGAAAACGATCTTTTGTTAGCACAGCATAGACTAAATCTCCTTCATTAAATTCCACGTTTCTTCGCTTCAAATCTGCAGATCGCTTATAATTTTCATTCGCTTTCTCCAATCGTTCTTGAACGATTTTATGGCATTCCGTCAATCCATCAACAAAATCAACAGCCCGTTTAACGGTTCTTTTTAGTTGTGGTACTATAGTCAAATCCAACGGCCCCTTTGGTAAACTTGAATACACTATCTAGAATGGACTGAAACCCGTACTACGGTTTATAGCATGATTATGAGCAAACTCCGCTTGACATAACTTCACATCCCAACTCTTCAGATTGTCTTTCACAAGGCACCGCAACAAATTTCCCAAAGATCTATTAACGACTTCAGTCTGACCATCGGACTGCGGATGGTAAGCACTACTGAAATTTAGCTTTGTTCCCACCATCTTCCACAAACTCAGCCAAAAATGACTTAAAAATCTAGTATCCCGATCAGAAACAATGGATTCTGGTAAACCATGTAAGCGATACACTTCTTTAAAGAATAATTCGGCAACACGGACGGCATCAGCTGTCTTCTTACAGGCTATGAAATGTGCCATCTTCGAAAACCTGTCCACTACAACATATATCGAATCATTCCCCCTCTGAGTTCTTGGTAATCCCAAAACAAAATCCATACTGATATCAACCCACGGTCTAATTGGCACGGGTAACTGCATATACAATCCCGCATTCGTCGTTGTCCCCTTGGAAACTTGGCAAATATGGCATCTCTCCACAAACTTTCCAACTTCCCGCTTCATTGACGGCCAATAATAAGATTGAGAAATCAATTGTAAAGTACGATCTCTACCCACATGTCCTTCCTTATGCAACTCCTTTACAATCTTCATTCGTAAGCTGCACTCCGGTATACATAATCGATTTCCCTTAAAAGAAAACCATCCACCATTACAAACTCATCCGTCTTCCCCTCCTTGACTTCATCTACATGCTTCGCAAAGTAAGGATCATCAACAAATAGTTCTGGTAATACATCAAACCCAGTCACCTCTATCTTCATTGTAGTCAACACATGATTTCTCCTGCTCAATGCATCTGCCACTCGGTTTGTAATTCCCGATTTGTGCTTCACCACAAATGTAAATTGTTGTAAGTATGCAATCCACGAAGCATGCCTTGCTGCAATCTTGTCTTGCCCCTGCATATGCTTCAACGCTTCATGATCAGTATATAAAACAAATTCTTTATGAAACAAATAATGCCTCCAATGTTTCACAGCTTGCACGATAGCATAAAATTCCACATCATAAGTATTATATCTCATCTTTGCTCCCGATAGTTTCTCAGTGAAGTAGGCAATAGGACGCCCCTTCTGACTTAACACTCCTCCAATTCCAACCTTCGATGCATCAGTATGCAATTCAAACAACAACTGAAAATTTGGCAACACTAGAATTGGTGCTGTCGTCAAAAGTTCTTTGATTCGCTCAAAAGCAAATCCTGCTTCCTCTGACCATGAAAATTGTTTTCCCTTCATACAATCAGTAACTGGTACCATCACGCTACTAAAGTGTGGAATGAACCTTCGGTAGAATGATGCTAAACCATGAAAGCTTCTAACTTCAGTTATCGTCTTGGGTTGTGGCCAATTTCTGACTGCTTCAACTTTATTCTGATCCACCTGTATACCTCCTCCCGATATAACGTATCCCAAAAATAAAACACTATGCGTCATGAACACGCATTTCTTCGTTGCAGCATAAAATTGTTCTTGTCGCAGTACCATCAACACTTCTCTCAAATGTTGCAAGTGTTCTTCTGCGCTTCCACTATAAATCAGTATATCATCAAAATACACCACCACAAACTTTCCAATGAATGGTCTAAAAATCTGATTCATCGCCCGCATAAATGTACTTGGTGCATTCGAAAGACCAAACGGCATCACCAGCCATTCGTACAATCCTTCCCTCGTCTTGAATGTTGTCTTCCATTCGTCCCCTGGTCTAATTCGAATTTGATGATAACCACTTTTCAAATCAATCTTCGAAAATATAGTAGCTCCACTAAGTTGGTCCAACAAATCATCCAACCTAGGCATTGGAAATCTGTATCTCACTGTAATCTTGTTCAGCGCTCTACTATCTGTGCACATCCTCCATGTCCCATCCTTCTTCGGCACTAACAATGCTGGTACAGCACATGGACTTAAACTTTCCTGCACACGCCCCTGTTCAAGCAATTCTTCCACCTGCCTTCGCAACTCCTCGTGCTCCTTTGGACTCATTTTGTAGTGTGGTCTGTGAGGTAACACAGCTCCTGGAACAAGATCAATTTGATGTGCACTAAGTCGTTGGAGCGACTTAAAGGCCTCGTTAGGTTGTACGCGACCTAACTCTTCACCATCCTGGGCTGCATCATCCTCCCCTGGCTGAGAAAAATTCATCCTCGAATTAGCACCCTCTTCTTCCACAACAAACTCATTCCCTCGAATTAGCACCCTCTTCTTCCACTTTCCTTTTAGCTCGTTAACTCGTCGATCTTCACTAAGTCGTTGGAGCGACTTAAAGGCCTCGTTAGGTTGTACGCGACCTAACTCTTCACCATCCTGGGCTGCATCATCCTCCCCTGGCTGAGAAAAATTCATCCTCGAATTAGCACCCTCTTCTTCCACAACAAACTCATTCCCATGATACGGTATAAGATGTTTAACATTAAACACGTCAGACGTGTACACATCCTCCGGTAGTTTCAATTTATAAGCGTTTTCATTGATCCGTTTCACAACTGTCACAGGACCAATCTTTCGGGCTTTAAGTTTATTGTATGCTCCCACTGGAAAACGATCTTTTGTTAGCACAGCATAGACTAAATCTCCTTCATTAAATTCCACGTTTCTTCGCTTCAAATCTGCAGATCGCTTATACTTTTCATTCGCTTTCTCCAATCGTTTTTGAACGATTTTATGGCATTCCGTCAATCCATCAACAAAATCAACAGCCCGTTTAACGGTTCTTTTTGGTTGTGGTACTATAGTCAAATCCAACGGCCCCTTTGGTAAACTTGAATACACTATCTAGAATGGACTAAAACCCGTACTACGGTTTATAGCATGATTATGAGCAAACTCCGCTTGACATAACTTCACATCCCAACTCTTCAGATTGTCTTTCACAAGGCACCGCAACAAATTTCCCAAAGTTCTATTAACGACTTCAGTCTAACCATCGGACTGCGGATGGTAAGCACTGCTGAAATTTAGCTTTGTTCCCACCATCTTCCACAAACTCAGCCAAAAATGACTTAAAAATCTAGTATCCCGATCAGAAACAATGGATTCTGGTAAACCATGTAAGCGATACACTTCTTTAAAGAATAATTCGGCAACACGGACGGCATCAGCTGTCTTCTTACAGGCTATGAAATGTGCCATCTTCGAAAACCTGTCCACTACAACATATATCGAATCATTCCCCCTCTGAGTTCTTGGTAATCCCAAAACAAAATCCATACTGATATCAACCCACGGTCTAATTGGCACGGGTAACTGCATATACAATCCCGCATTCGTCGTTGTCCCCTTGGAAACTTGGCAAATATGGCATCTCTCCACAAACTTTCCAACTTCCCGCTTCATTGACGGCCAATAATAAGATTGAGAAATCAATTGTAAAGTACGATCTCTACCCACATGTCCTTCCTTATGCAACTCCTTTACAATCTTCATTCGTAAGCTGCACTCCGGTATACATAATCGATTTCCCTTAAAAGAAAACCATCCACCATTACAAACTCATCCGTCTTCCCCTCCTTGACTTCATCTACATGCTTCGCAAAGTAAGGATCATCAACAAATAGTTCTGGTAATACATCAAACCCAGTCACCTCTATCTTCATTGTAGTCAACACATGATTTCTCCTACTCAATGCATCTGCCACTCGGTTTGTAATTCCCGATTTGTGCTTCACCACAAATGTAAATTGTTGTAAGTATGCAATCCACGAAGCATGCCTTGCTGCAATCTTGTCCTACCCCTGCATATGCTTCAACGCTTCATGATCAGTATATAAAACAAATTCTTTATGAAACAAATAATGCCTCCAATGTTTCACAGCTTGCACGATAGCATAAAATTCCACATCATAAGTATTATATCTCATCTTTGCTCCCGATAGTTTCTCAGTGAAGTAGGCAATAGGACGCCCCTTCTGACTTAACACTCCTCCAATTCCAACCTTCGATGCATCAGTATGCAATTCAAACAACAACTGAAAATTTGGCAACACTAGAATTGGTGCTGTCGTCAAAAGTTCTTTGATTCGCTCAAAAGCAAATCCTGCTTCCTCTGACCATGAAAATTGTTTTCCCTTCATACAATCAGTAACTGGTACCATCACGCTACTAAAGTGTGGAATGAACCTTCGGTAGAATGATGCTAAACCATGAAAGCTTCTAACTTCAGTTATCGTCTTGGGTTGTGGCCAATTTCTGACTGCTTCAACTTTATTCTGATCCACCTGTATACCTCCTCCCGATATAACGTATCCCAAAAATAAAACACTATGCGTCATGAACACGCATTTCTTCATTGCAGCATAAAATTGTTCTTATCGCAGTACCATCAACACTTCTCTCAAATGTTGCAAGTGTTCTTCTGCGCTTCCACTATAAATCAGTATATCATCAAAATACACCACCACAAACTTTCCAATGAATGGTCTAAAAATCTGATTCATCGCCCGCATAAATGTACTTGGTGCATTCGAAAGACCAAACGGCATCACCAGCCATTCGTACAATCCTTCCCTCGTCTTGAATGATGTCTTCCATTCGTCCCCTGGTCTAATTCGAATTTGATGATAACCACTTTTCAAATCAATCTTCGAAAATATAGTAGCTCCACTAAGTTGGTCCAACAAATCATCCAACCTAGGCATTGGAAATCTGTATCTCACTGTAATCTTGTTCAGCGCTCTACTATCTGTGCACATCCTCCATGTCCCATCCTTCTTCGGCACTAACAATGCTGGTACAGCACATGGACTTAAACTTTCCTGCACACGCCCCTGTTCAAGCAATTCTTCCACCTGCCTTCGCAACTCCTCGTGCTCCTTTGGACTCATTCTGTAGTGTGGTCTGTGAGGTAACACAGCTCCTGGAACAAGATCAATTTGATGTTGAATGTCCCTCAACGGCGGTAACTCCGTTGGCAACTCCTCTGGAAATACATCTTCAAATTCCTCCAGCACTGGCTTTACTTCATTAGGTATCTCGACCACTTCATGACTTTCCCGTCCAATCAACAAGTATACTTCAGGCTCCTCTTCTACTTCCTTAACAAACTCCTTCAAAGATAGCAAAGTTTTAAGTTCTTCAATCTCCTCCAACTTGCTTTCCACTTGTTGTCGTTTCTTGGGACTAAAGTAATCTTGGTGCCTTCAAACATGAAACTATAGCTGTTCGTACGTCCATCATGTTGCACCGCCCTATCATACTGCCATGGTCTTCCCAACAACAGATGACATACGTCCATATCTACAACATCACACCAAATTTCATCCTTGTATTTCTTCCCAATTGAAAAATTAACACAAGCTCTTCGACACACTTTCACCTCCCCACCTTTCCTCAACCAAGCTAACTTGTAAGGTTTCGGATGCTTCTCAGTCTTAAATGATAACTTCTTCACAGCTTCGGTAGAGATAATATTGTCACAGCTTCCCGCATCAATGACAAACTTGCAAACCCTTCCCAAGATAGTACATGTTGATTGAAAGATGTTACTCCTCAACCAGCTAGTCTCTTCCTCCTGCTTCGGTGTCAAGCAATTCCTCCTCATCATTAATGTATACCCATCATCTCCAGATAATAATTCTTCCTCCTCAACCGGTAATGAATTAGAACATTCAGCCTCCTCATCCTCAACCTCAGCTATCATTGCTCGTTTCTTGGGCTTCGGACATTCATTGCTTTTGTGACCAACTTCTTGACAATTGAAACAATTGATACCACTATTGACTCTGGTCTTAGTAATTTCACTAACAACTGGTTTTGCAACAGCTTTGGAAACATTCACATTGTTACTAGCCCCTTTCATTGGATTGTTAGAATTTGTGAACACACCACCTCCTCGTCTCCCTTGTTTCTCCCAAGCAAGTGCTTTCTGATGTGCCTCAGCGATAGATCTGGGATCAAACATGTTCACCATATCTTGAATCTGCATTCTCAACCCTCCAATAAATCTCGTTGTCAGCTGCTCTTCCGTTTCCATAATATCATTCCGAGCAATAAGTTGGTAAAATTCATCAGCATAATCATTCACAGACTTTGTGCCCTGTCTCAAGTTCTGCAATCGTTGATACATAAGCGATTGATAATTATATGGCAAGAATGTAGCTTTCATTAACTTCTTCATCTTTTCCCATGATTCAACTTTTGACTTCCCCATCCGTTCACGTGTCTGCCACCACGCCAAAGCTCTACCCCTCAACCTTGTAGCAACCAACTTCACTCTACGATGTTCTGGAACCTCCTTAAAGTCAAAAATCTCTTCAACATTAGCCATCCAATCTAAAAATTCCTCAGCTTGCATACCACCTTTGAATTCTGGAATTTCCGTTTTCATCCCTGACTCCCACTTGTGATCATATTCTGAGTAATTTCTTCCTTGACCTCGTCCTTGTCCTCGAATACTACCACCATCATACTCCTCTTCAAAATCTGATGTATATCGATGTCGATCCTGACCACCAACATCTCTACTACCATCGTTTCTTCCACCAACACCCCTTCGATCCGCATTCCTCCGATCTCGACCATTCACATTCCGATCATCAACATTTCTATAAGAATCTCGACCCATACTTCTATGATTACTGTCGACACTCCTCTCTCGATTGGAATGTGGTGAAACTCTACTCCCCCCATGGTTGGATTCAGGTGAAACCCTTCTCCGATTTTGATTCATTTCTAACATCATCTTCTCGATTCGACCAATCCCTTCATTAAGCTTCTCATTAAAATTTTCATTAATTCTTTGCTCCATCTCATCAGCTTCTTCTCTTCTATACAAGGCTTCAACATTTTGATGGCGATTAGCTCTTCTCGGCGGCATGATTGAATCTTTACAAACTTCAATTCTCGGCTTAGATTTACAAAAGATACCCAATGACGTATGACCTTCAACTTCAAACTCTCGGCTTTGAAATGAACAATGGTGTACGGCTTCAACTCCTCAAACTCTTCGATAAGAATTGGATCCAAGGTTCGGCTTAGCTATGATTGGCTAAGTCTAGCTCTGATACCAAATGATGCAGCAGCGGAAATACAAAATTGTGTGAATCTGTGAAAGTAGCGATCGATGGATTGAAGATGCTGAAATGCCCAAATTCGTTGATTCGAAGATACCGAATTCTAGCTATCTTCGTCACGTTGATCGTGCATGATACCGTGAAAGAAGATCTACAATTCTTCAAGCGTTGATCAAGCGCACTTGATTCCGCGAATTGGCTTCTACGATCGTTGAATCGAGCGCACTCGATTAACCGAAAGAGGAGATAGGAGATTACACTCAACTACCAATTTAAATGAAAGCACAAAGCTAACAAAACAAAAGTTTATTTCAAATTCAACAACCTTTACAAAATGACACAAGTTGCCTATTTATAGGCTACAACACACGCCATAGAAAATTACACAACACTTAGGTCGGCTACCGACCTAACTCAACACGACTTACGACTCAACACACACAGCCGACCTAACACTTACCGACCTACGACTTAGTATAGGTCGTTGACAACCTAACAGATATTTACAACACACAACCCGCCTCAGCCGACCTAACAAATGCGACTCACGACTTATGTACAAGCGACTTAAGAAAACACGTTACAACACCATACAACGACTCAACACATATGCTCCACGACCTAAAACAGCGGCGACATGACTTCTTCAGCGACTTAACAAAGTTCACAACCTAAGGATTTCACGCGACCTAACTAGGTCGTAGGTCGTAGAACGACTTAACTTAGGTCGTGAACGACCTAAAACTCCTTCCTTTGTTAGATCGTACGTGACCTATCATAGGTCGTTGGTTCCCTTCTTCCGCATAACTCGCGTCACCGCCTTGCTCCGGTACCTCGTTAGGTCGTATGAATGCCTTTCCTTTTAGCTCGTTAACTCGCCGATCTTCACTAAGTCGTTGGAGCAACTTAAAGGCCTCGTTAGGTCGTATGCGACCTAACTCTTCACCATCCTGGGCTGCATCACTTTTATAGTAAGCATAAAAGATACTGGGAATGTCCCAAAACGATATGTAAGGATACCATACTAAAATGTTTGATATAGAAAATTTAAAGGATTCCTTATGCATTGGCGATATGAATTATCATACATGTTATGTTGTCTATAATATCATGATATGTTTATGTATTTGATACATAAAGCAAATATCAAATCCAAATTCATACCACTAAATGGTAGTTTGGAGTATTCTTGCGTATTTACGAAATACCAAAGAATTGTTTACAATAACAATGAACTCTTTATGAAGGAGTGTTCAGACTCAAACTCATGAGTGATATTGAGTATAATATGTCAATAATAAATCCAAATTAAGAATCTTTAAGTTGGAAATGTTCCAAATAAAAGACTATGACTGATTCAACGAAAAAGGCTAAGTATATCGCCTTGAATAGCACTATAATAAAAGCGATGTATATAAACATAAATGCAAAAATTTATAACTGAGCCGAGGGTGGTTCCAAATGTTAAGAATCCCATTACATTATTTTATGATAACAATGTCATAATATAGTTCATAACAGAACTTAGAGCTCATTGGAAATCAAGAGACATACTCTGAATTGTTCCACATGATAAGGGTAATTTATTAGTGTCGGAGAGAGTTGATTAACAGAGTAGATAATTTAAACATAGTAGCATACCCGTTCACCGAGGGACTAACCCAACTGGTTTTGAGAAAACATATTGGAGAAGTTGGAATAAGATTCCATAATTGACCCCAAGTGCAAGCGGGAGATTGGTAGGGTTGGGGGTATACCTTAGGGTCAATCAATTATGTAATTCATTGCATATATCTAATTTGTTGACCAGTCTTGATCGAAATAAAGGTGTTTTCTTTCTGTTATATACTTGATATAACTTGTTATATTAATTAATTAATTAAATTCAAAGTATGTTTAATAGAAAATTCATAAATGATATGTTTTGTTGTAGTAGTTACAAAGTGTTGTAACCATGAGTAATTTATTACAATGAAAACTAATATACCATTTTAAATGTTCCTAATCAAGATGCATCGAGACTGGATATCGATGTATTCGTTGAGACTAGAGTATGTAACTCTCTCTAAATGATGGGTAGTGTATTACTCATGGCTGTTAGGGGAACCTAAGGTTTATGTACTGATAGTTATTGGATAACTAAGGAACGACTCACTCGATAGTTTTCTGTTAGTTAATATAACTAAGGTTAAACAAAAAATATTGGTGTGACTAATTTATACAGTTCTCTCAACTTGAGAATATTATAGATCATCAATATGAAAGCTCCACTTTGATTATAGTCAAATCATGGCATGGCGTCCATCGAGTGACTACAGTTGGGTCGAGTGGAAGTGTTGGAAGTGAAGCACTATTCAAGAGAGGATTCGTCTCTTTAGTTATATGGGGCTAGTATCATGGTCAACTCAAGTCAACTCAAAGTCAAAGTCTCTGGCCAAAGAATTTTAGTTAATAATAATTTTTACTATTGAACCAAAGATTTTGTGTTTGGACTGTAGAGTAGAATATGGATGATATTGGAATTTTGACAATTACTAAATTCCATAAGTCCCATTACACCCGTATTTCCTGGATCCTGTTGAAGGTAATATGACAAAAGCATCAAGATCAAAACGGGATGCCCTTGCAATAAAACATAGACTATAAGGAAGAAAGGAAAAGAATGAAGCGAAGTCAAGAAAATACTACACACAAAAAGACAGTACCGAAGATTCAAACTTCATCGATCCCTCTAATCCAAGTATTACGTTATGATACTGAGCCTAAAACTGGACATGGTCACAGAATGCCATAGACGGTCTATAACTATAATACATAGAACTACAGTGTAACCAAAATCCCAAATAATAATAAAATGTTAATTTTGTGCTGCGACACAAGAAGTTTTATAAACAACATCAAAGCTTAACACACTTCACTTAAAAAGGGGCACACAATCAATGACATACCGCGCTTACAAGCGAATATATACAAGTAATAGAACTGCACTAACAATCTTGCACCGAAGGAAAATAGGTATGTGATGCCCCCTTCTTGGCACTAAAGAAAGAGTGAAATGACATGATGCACCTCCATCGAAACACGAGCTCAAAAGAGAAGGATCACACTGTACTCAAAGGACTGAAAAAACCTCAATATCATTCCCAAAGCATATACATTACTAATACCTCCAAGATAGAATCTGCACTGCACTAACTAGAGGCTACCTAAGCAGTACCATATGGAGTCAAAAGTTGTACAAGGGCTGCACACAAGGCCATTCAAATAGTGCACCAATATAGATCCATGCTCACGAGTAAACGATAGAGGTGTAAGTCTCCCTCATTAATAACTCGCACAGTCCATTGCTCAGAGCAGCTCGGCACAGAATCACATAAAGCGGTTGCCTTCACAAATGGCCGCCCAGATGCCCTAACCGACCTTGTAAATATCACAAATGCTCAAGGCAAATCAAAGGAACAACCATCTTTTGAGGCAAAAGTAATAAAAGCGGCGCAGCTCACCCCAAAAGAAAAGGGACAGCGGCTTGCCATACTCACAGCCACAAAATTAGGAAGTAATACCTAAGTTATTTACCCTACGAAGAGGAGGAACTCAAATCCCATTCAAATTTGGAACCTGCTGCCCCAGATTTAAACATTCCTGCTTCAATTCAAATCTCCTCCCAAAACTGAAAATTCAACCGCTCAAATCAAAGTTTCCCACCAAAGATACATCAGCAATCCACATGCATCAAATAGAAAATGTAGATGGATGATACATGGAATAATCCAAAGGCGGAAACAAAATGATGGAAGAAGGATGGTGGCGATCCACATGCATCTCTATACTATGAATAGAAAAGGCATTGTAGCAAGAAATGGATCTTTTCTTGATATGTTATTTTTAAGGTTAAGAAAGCAAAAGCATTGTACTATCTGCTATTAGAATCTATACTAAGAAATATAAAGGAGAAAGTGACATTTTCCCATGGACATAGGATACCTTAACATTCAAACCACGTAAATTCTCTGTGTCTTTTATTTTTCTGCAATTTCATTCACCTATATTTTAGTGTTAGATTTTGTCCTGTCTTTATTTGAATTAAGTGCTAGTTCGACCTGACATTTTAATAAACAGTTAAAGTGCCACTGCATAATTGTGTAAGCTCCCAGTGGCACGATTATTACTAAAGGAAAAAATTAATATTACTTAAATTTGCTGATTCTGAATCCTCGAATTAATTATTACTAAAGTTACTTCATGTACATTCGAGTGTGGTGAGACAAAATTCTCACTAACATTTTGGTGCTAGGAGGGCTCGAACCTCCGTTCATTTCTTGCATCCAGTAAAATTTTACCTGCATTTATTCCGCATAACATGGATCCCACTGATTCACCTATCCTTCCTGCTCAGGATCAATTAAATTTGGCTTCAAAAAACAAAAAGAAGCCACTTATAACCTCAAAGGTTCAAACCAAGGTGGGAGCCCCAACTGAGGTCCCCATAGACCCCATCCTAGCCGCATTCTAATCCTTCACAAACCAAATGTACCAACGCTTAGTGGGGTTAGAGAAAACAATGGACCAACAGGTTAGTTACAGGCCATCCTCACTACCATAGTCCATATCACATCGCCATCGTTCACCCACTACGCTGGTTATTCGGTGAGGAAATGATAACGGCACTCCCAAAGATGGGAAGGGTGATGCTGGTCCAAAATATGATACCAAATTGAAAAGCATGATTTAGGCCAATCCTCATAACAAAACAAAACCGGCCAATATTAACTCACTACTGTTGGAAAAACAAACCCGATCCATCTTGGATGATGAAGACACCAGTTCTGAGGGTAACTCATCCAAAATCGACCCGAGAGAGAGAGAGAAAAATCCCTCAACTAAAGGCTCGAGTAAAGTAGCTAGCAAAAATCTTCTAATAAACCATCAGTTAGACCGTCATTGAGGCAGATTTCCCTAATAACTTTAAAGCCCCTTTAATTGATAAGTTCGACGGAACTACCAATCCTGACGACCACCTCCATACCTTTGAGTATTAGATGGGCATCTTAAAGGTAGGAAGGATGGCCCAATATAAGTCGTTCCCTGTTTACTTAGCCAGCGCAGCCTCCCGATGGTTTAGGAGGTATGGACCAATGGAGTTTCGATCTTGGAGACAACTATCTGCCAATTTTTTTAGGCAATTCAATTCAAGGAGAGAAGCTTCCCCAGATGTTAATGCTATGTCGTGTGTAAAGCAGGGTGAAAATGAAAGCTTGCGCAATTTCATTAAACGCTTCAAAGCCGAGCTACTATGGATTGGAGTGATTATAAAGAAGCATTGCTAATGGCGATGCAAGTTGGAATTAGGAAAGGAACTGCTATGTGGGATAAAAATGGCAGAAAGTTATGCTGTGACATGAATGATTTCCATGAAAGAGCAGTTGGCTATATCAGGATGGAGGAAGTCGGATCTTCAGCGCAACCTCAGAGAACGTCCACCCCAGCTATGATAAGAAAATGGGGGCAGAAGGTGTAACAACCCTGCATTCTATGTTGTATAATAAATGAAAAAAATGGTATGAGTTCGATATTTGATAGTTATTATTTTTGGAAATAAATATTTAATTAATTAAAGGCTGTTTAATATAAGATTTTGATTTAAGAAATTGAATTAAACTAATAAATTATTTTGGATAATTTATTTGAAATAGAAAAAATGTTTTAAATTGAATATAAAATATTTTAATAAGTGTAAATTAATTTGATTTGGATTGAAGTATATTTATAAATAAATGTCGATTATTAAAAGTTTAATTTGAATGGAAAATGCAGTAAAAACTAATTTGAATTAGAGTTTAAATTGAATTGTAATCGAACCAAAGCGATTAAGGCCAAGCCTATTTAAATTTAAGCTTGTCTATATTATTCTAGAATATTTCATTACCTCTCTTCAAAGACAAGCCCAAACTGCCCCAAATCGTCTCAGTTGGAAGCCCTAATTTATAAATTAAATTGCGACGTGAAAAAAAAGAGTATCACGCAAATGGAGTTCGATGTCGAAGGTGAGAGGGAGGTCGGTTATGAAGCAGTGCTCGATAGGAAGCATGGTTGGTTGGTTACTGAAGGATATTACCCACCTGCAAAGCGACAAAAGGAATTGAACCTCACCACCGAAAATCCCCTCACTCACACTATAAGGGAGATATACGAGATGACTAAGGCTGAGCTTGCATGGAATAAAAGGAAGAAAGCAGAGTAGAATTGAGATGGAGCATACTACGATTCCACATAGCCAACGATCATCACATCGACAATTATAGGCATTTAAAGATTGAAATAGAAAGACTAATCTAGAAAGGGTATCTGAGCAGCTTTCAGAAGGCCGGTAACGAAAATAAAAGTGGAAACCTCACTCTCGACCTAAACGAAAATCAAGTAGGAACCCTATCCAACCTTATAGCCTCAATTCATGAAGGACCACACATTGTTGGGGCAAGCAAAAAAGCACAAGAGCGATATGTGCAAGAGGCCTAGGTAGGGAAAAGGATGATTTTTTTATGTCAAATAGAGGCCAGCTAACTTCCACGGCAGAGATGTAGCAGGAATGGTATTCCCACATCAGGTCCTGCTTATTGTTATAGTGCAGATCTCAAACTGCACCATGAAAAAAGTCTTTGTTGATTCAGGAAGTTCAGTCCATGTCATCTTCAAATCAGCATATGATAAGATGAAGCTTCCCTCAGAAAACCTGAAGCCCAACCCTGAACCAATTTACGGGTTCAATATTCAATAACACAACAACCATCCCAATAGGATCTGCATGCCTGCTTGTTACAACTGGAACCACTCCTCTACATAATTCATTCAATGCAAGCTTCCTAACCATTGATCAGCCATCGCCATAAAATGCCTTTCTAGGAAGACCCGCACCGATAGATTTGGGGGCCTTCATCTCTCAAAAAGACCTGCTTATGAAATTCAACACTGATACTTGGGTTAGATCAGTAAGAGGCAAACAATTTTTAGCTAGGGAACTATACAATGTAACCCTTGACTTTAGCAATAGAATTGTCGAAACTATTCTGCCGTCTCTTATGATATTTGCAATAATAGTAATAAATAAGAAACTAGACCAATTCAAAAAACTACATTGGTACACAGTACAAAAACCGATACCGAGGCAGACTATTTTGCGACATTGAAATCCATAAGGAAAAAGAAAAGAACATATATGCACATGATCGTCGCTAATGAATATAATACAATTTACGCAAGGTACTTATCCAAAGAAGCCCAGAAGCAGGAATCCTCGGTGAACTCACAACCAGAATAGGAAGATGAAAGCGAGATAGACTCGAGGTTAGGGGCATCGAAGAAAGAGTTAGAGTCGGTGGATGGTCTTGAAGACGTACAAATAGATCTAGAGGACCCTACAAAGGTATTCAAGATAGGAAATAACCTTAGTGTAGAAGAACAAGTTGAATTGGTAGACTTCTTGAAGAAATCAACGGATGTATTTCCCTAGACTCATTTAGATATATCAGGAATAGACCCAACCTCACTTGTCATGCACTTAGCATCGATCCTTATGCCTATCCAATCCGATAAAAACGTAGAACCTTATATTAAGAAAGTATAACGTCTTGCACGAAGAAGTCAAGAAGTAAAAGGAAATGGATTCACTAGGAAGGTATATTACCCAAAATGGATCGCTAACCCAGTGCTTGTAAAGAAACCCAATAAAAAATGGAAAACCCGCATTGATTATACAAACCTGAACAAGGCTGCCCGACGAATAGCTTCCCTTTACCAAAAATTGATCAATTTGTAGATGCAACCGGTGGGCATGAATCGCATTCATACATGGACGCATACTTAGGATATAATCAGATGGGAATGTTCCATTCAGACCAGGAGCATACCAATTTTGTGATAAACAAAGGCCTATATTGTTATAAAGTCATGCCATTCAAGCTAAAGAATGTCGGGGCAACCTATAAGAGGTTGGTTAATATGATGTTCCTAGAGCTGATTGGAAAGAATGTCGAAGTATATGTGGATGATATGCTAGTCAAGTCAAAGATAGCATCGAGCCACGTTCAAGACCTAGAGCAGACATTTGAAGTCCTATGGTAGCACAATATAAAACTGAACCCTCTAAAATGTACCCTCGCTGTTCAATCAGGGAAGTTCCTAGGGTACATAGTAAGTGTGTGTGGCATAGAAGCGAACCCCGAAAAGATAGAAGCCATAAGACAAATGGGGATCCTAGAAAAACCGAAGGATCTGATGAGCTTAAATGGCAAAGTGGCAGCATTGAGCAGATTCATCTCAAAGGCAACAGACAAGTGCATCCCATTCTTCGATCAAGTAAGGAAAGAGCAAAATTTCGAGTGGACAGAGAAACGCAAAGCCACATTTCAAAACCTAAAGGATCATCTGGTCAACACTCTCATATTATCTAAACCGATAATAGGTGAGGACTTGTATGTTTATTTAGTTGTAACTGATAAAAATGTTATATCTGTAGTAATACAAGAGGATGAAAGGACCTAGATGCCCATCTACTTCTCCACCAAGTGGCTATCAGGAGCATAGCTGAACTACTCAGTCATTGAAAAGCTAGCTTACAACATGCACCTTATAGTAAGGAAGTTGTGGCCCTATTTCCAAGCACATCCCATCAAAGTCCTCACAAACAAACACCTAAGGCACATACAGCAGAAGCTAGAAACATCGGGACACTTACTGAAGTGGGCAATAGAGCTCAGCCAATATGACATCACCTATTGTCCTCGAAAGGCAATCAAAGGTCAAGCACTAGCGGACTTAGTTGTGATGCCCTACCCTGAGACCCACATTAACAAAGAATATTACTAGGTAATACTGTCTGCTAATGCGGAGAATAGGGCTGGTTAGGAGCTTTTGCTTGAATTTTAGCTTGTAGAACCTGTATAAGGAGAATACAGTACATGCAAAAGGAAATTTACAGTAAATTAGAAAACCCACTTATGAAATTTAGATTTTGATGAAATTATAGTGTTTTGGAGTTGATTACCTTTAGATTTACACCCTAGTTTCCTAAAGATATGAAATCTCAAACATGGATTCAGGCCATGTTGAGTTTTCTTACCTCGATAGTTGTCTATCTAATATCGGTATGAATCCCTTCGTAGTGTCATACGGAAAGTTGTATCGATTGCCATCTTGCGAGCTAGAGTGCATGTTGCCAACCGAATCTTAACCAGAGGAAGAAGCCTCAACCCCTCAGTTTTGGTAAATATTCATAGAGGAAGCATCAAATGAATAGGAAGCAGGATTGGGTATGTATTGGCCACTCTGGATAAGCAGAAGCTATATGGAGCAGTACAATTTGGTTTCAAAGCAACCAACAATGTTACAAAATAAAAAGCTCTCCACACAGGCCTAAGAATGACCTAGGTAATGAAGGTAACCCACATTAAAATTTATAGCGATTTTCAATTAGTTTGAACCAAGTGCAGAGCAATTACCAAGCAAGGGAAACAACCTTGGCTACATATGTGGAAGTTCTAAAAAATTACCGGAGCAGTTCAAATAGTTTAGCATAGAAAAAATCCCACATGAAAATAACTCGTCTGTCGACTCGTTAGCCAAACTTGCGAGCACTAAAGTGGCAAATGAAATGAAGGCAGTACCAATAGGGAATCAGGAAGAGCCAAGTATAACATAATCAAATTAGATAATGGTCTTAACCCGAGCCCAGCGGGCAGCAATTCAAAGGGCTCAAGATTAGGAAACAACATAAAATTGAGGACAGTCCCCAGTTGAACCCATACTTCAGCAAACCAAGGAGAATAACTAGATGACTCCCATCAAACAATTCTTGCTTAACGGGACCCTACCCCAAAACAAAAACGAAGCTCGAAAATTAAGATACCAGGCTCCGTACAACTCCTTCTTTGATGGCACATTATACAGTAGATGGTACTCAACCCCTTATCTTGGGTGTGTTTCCAAAGAAGAGGGGGTGCAGGCGATGAGAGAAGTACATGAAGGCTAACGTGGGGATCATTTAGGAGGGGCAAGTTAGCAAAGAAAGTATCGAGGCATTGTTATTATTGGCCCATAGCACTTCAGGATGCGAGGGAATTCGTAAAAAGATGTGACAGATGTCAACGACTCGTGAGTATCCCCAAACAGCCATCCCATAAGGTTATCCCACTTACTACTCCATGGCGATTCGACATATGGAGCATAGATTTGATAGGTCTACTTCTTATGTCCAAAGGAGGGATGAAGTACACCGTAGTGGTAATAGACTACTTCACCAAGAGGTAGAGGCAGAACCTTTACCCACGATCACTACAAAAAAGATAGTCACTTTTGTGGTAAGAAACATAATTATTAGATTCAGAAGCCCCCACAAGTTAATTTTCGACAATGGCACCCAATTTGAAAGTAAGGAATTTACAAAGCTTTGCAAAAAGAATGGCATAATTAAGAGTGTTTCCTCCATCGCACACCCACGAGAAAATGGACAAGTTGAAGCCGCAAACAAAACTATTAAGAAGCTACTTAAGAAAGGACTGTAGAAAGCTAAGGGAAAGTGGGCGGAAGAGCTAACTCATGTATTATGGGCCCACCGAACATTGATAAGATCCCCAACAGGCCATACTCCTTTTTCTCTAACTTATGGATATGAAGCCACGCTCCCTATCGAAGTAGAAGTCCCATCACATAGAAGAATATCATATATGGCAAAGAAGAACAAAAGGTTGAAGAAAGTTGCCCTAGATCTCATTCGGGAAAGATGAGGTGGCAGTAGTATCTGCCACATACTGACAAAGGATGGCAAAGAACTACAACGTCAGGTTCAAGGAAAGAAACTTCTGCAAGGGGGATCTTGTAACGCGAAGGGTAGTGGCCAACACAAAAAACCCAATAGATGGACTATCGGGCCTAAATTGGGAAGGCCCATTAGTCATAGCAAAAGTTCGGGCAAATGGAGCGTACCAACTATCAAAGTTTGATGATAACCTAGTTCTAAGAACATGGATTTCAGAGCACCTCAGGCCTTACTTTGTATGATTTACATTACTGGTGTAATAAACATTGTAATCATTATGGAAAGTAATAATACACTGAACTGGACGTAGGGATATTAGATGGTCCAAACTAGTATAAAAATATCCTTGTGTTAATCTCTCTAGCATAACTAAATAACTAGATGTAGGGATATCGGACGGCCCGAACCAACTATCAAAATGAAGCTGCACAAAATGCAATCCGGTTTTCTCAGCAAAACTAGTCATATGGATTTTAGCCGGCCTGAACCAGTATAAAAATCCATCTATTTAATTCTGTTAACATAGCCATGCTAGACGTAGGGATATTAGACGACTCGAACCAGCTATCAAAATGAAGCTGCATAAAACGCAGCCCGCCTTTCTCAGCCAAACCGGTCATAGGGATATTAAACGGTCTAAACCAGTATAAAATCCCTTTATGTTAATTCTGTTAACATTTCCATGTTGGACGTAGGGATATTAGATGGCCCGAACCAGCTATCAAAACGAAGCTGCACAAAACACAGCCAGACTTTCTTAGCAAACTGGTCGTATGGTATTAGACGGCCCGAACCAGCATACAAATCCCTCTATGTTAATTTTGCTAACATAATCACACTGAAAGTAAGGATATTAGATTGCCTGAATCAGTCATAGAACTCATATGCATGAATTAAGAAGGTTGTAAACACATGACCTGACTTCATAGTCAAATATCAGTCTACCCCCAAATAGCGGAGTAGCTCGTGCCAAGCGCATCAATGCGAACCTGCCTCTAAACAAAGGGGCAGGTCACACCTAGCATGCAGTAGAATACACATGTCAAAAGCTCAGTTCGGCATTCATGCACCGCATAAGAAGTTAATCCAAAAAATGGCAAGGAAAAACATTACATGGAATGTACTGCAACTTACAGATTAGGTACGATTCCAGAAACTGCTTAAAGCTCGTCAGGTAAATATTAGAACTAAGGTATATACAAGTTTACTTAATTCTTCCCATACTCATTAAAGATCTACGCATAATTATATGTTCTACACATTTGCATGCACTTTGCAAAAAAAATGTTTGAGGAACTCTGGTCAGAAGTGAGGCCCTATTACTAGGGATAAACCTTCGGGGTCATAACAAGTGCCAACTCAAGGGCCCATTAGCTGTTCTACGGCCACCTTGAAGCTTGTGACATTGCATGGGAAGCTCAGGTCAAGCGCAGGGTAAGAATGGCTGAAGTCATTCTTAGCATGCTGCGAGAAAACTTGCCCCATCTAGCTCTTAGCTTTCTCTTGTCTAAATTTTTCTAAGAAGAAAACGACCTTGCCCCGACCTTCGTTCAAGGAATCCTCGAGCACATAAATCTTAAGTATGGTTTTCTCCTATGTTCCCTCCAAAGTGTCCATCGACCAAACTTTGGCCTTTCGATACTTCTAGTAAATCCACCAAAGTACGGATGATTTAAAATGTTGAGCATGACCTTTTTTATGAAAATAATGTCGTGTTAAGGATCGTGAAAAAACCTAGAGCTCACTAGAAGTTGAGAAACATATTTTGAAAAGTTCCATATGATAAATGTGGTTTATCAAAGTCGGAGAGAGTTGAATGACCGAGTAGAGTTAAGACAACATAACATATCCATTCACGAAGCGATCAACACAATTTGTTATGAGAAACTAATCGAACGGATGTGATTAAGATTACATAATTGGCCTTAAGTGCTAGTGGAAGATTGAGAGAGTTAAGGATATTCCCAAAGGCAATTCTGTAATTTATTGTAAATTATTAACTTTGCAATAAAATCTCGTTCGAAATAAAAAGTGTTTGTTTTCTATTTTATACTTGTTATATTATGACATTATTAATTAATTAATTTAAGTACATTAAAATACAAAATCCTTAGAATGATATGTTATGCGATAATAATTACAAGGAGTTGTAATATGAGAAAATTATCATAACATAAAACAACATATTATTGTAAATATTCCTGATTAAGATGTTTTGAGAAATGATATCCATATATCCGTTGAGACCAAAGTGCATACCACTCTCCAAATTTGGATAGTGTATTACTCATGGCCATTGAGAACACTAAAGGGTTACATGCTCATAGTTATTAGATAGTTATAGAATGAGTCGTCCGAGAGTTTTCTATTGGCTAACAACAATTAGGTCAAATAAGAAATCTCAAGGTGAGATGTTATACAGTTCTCTCAACTTAAGAATATAGTGGAACATTTATGTGAATACTCCACTTTGATTATAGTTAAATCATGACACAGTGATCCACTGGGCGGCTATAATTGGGTTTGAGTTTAAGCATTAGAAGTGAAGCACTGTTCAATAAAGCATTCTTCTTATGAGGTTAGTATCACGATATCACGATCAACCATAGTTAACTCAAAGTCAAAATCTCTAGCTAGAGCAATATGGTTAATAAGAAATGTTATTATTGAACCAATTCCATTGTTTATTGAAAATGTGTTTAATAGGATGATATTGGAATTTCGATCAAAACCAAATTCCATAAATCCTAAAGTAATATAATGTTGACGAAGAGAACGTGTATAAATAATCATTGCTAGTAGGTACTGCTTAAGCAAATGTAAAATTTGATTTTATTAAAATGATCTATAAGTGATGAATTCAACCAAACTGTCACACCGCTAGCTAAGGTGATGTGTGAACGTTAATATTTGAATTATTCAATATTAATTGCTGACTGAATTTCACACCTCTGAGTCTCACCACCGCATTTGTGAATTCTCCAAAAAAACCATACAATTTAATTATTTTATAAAATATTATAAACTAATTAATATTTAAGAAATATTAATTATTATTTAGTTTATTTGATGTTTTGGGTATGACAGTAATTATTTGGATGTATACATAAAAGTTATATATGCAAGTATCGATGTACGATATCGTTATACATTTAAAAGGACTTTAAATATAGTTAATTGCTTAACTAGCTATTTAGAAAATTAGTCCATGCAAGTATACATGCTTGGCCGACCATGTAAAGGTGAGAGTGATTTGTCTTAATTGAAAATTGCGTAGGAATTAAAAGGGTAATATTTTAAGTAAAGTAGAGGAAAATTTTCTATTCTTTCATTAATAACAAATTCCTCTCATTTATTTTCTCATTTAATTTATTTTCTCTCTTCCTCCCTCGACCATGGTCGAAATTCCATCTTTAATTTTCAAAAAGTTAGAAACTCCAAATCAAATCAAAACATCTAATAAAATAAAGAACTATGTGGTTTATCTGTCTCCTGCAAAGATTGTGTGCTCATTTTTAGAAATTCGAGGAGGATTCATAGAACAAGGTGTTAGTACTATTGGCTAGGCCATAAGATAAAACTTCTTTTTCATATTTATACGTAAATATATTAATTTATAATGATTATATATACCTATATATCATCGACTCATCATGCTTTATAATTGGCATCGTAGTCTAAGCAATAAATTGAACAATTTAATTTAATTCATCTGTTTTAATTTGAAATTGTTTATATGTGTAAATTATAATTCATCTACAAATATGATTTAGTATATACGTAATGGTTTTCTAAGATAATGTACAACTTTAATGAGTTAAATAATATCGATTTGAATCATTTTGAAACATGAAATACATTAACATCTTGTTCTAAACTTTATGTATATGATTTCATTTTAAAATTCATTTTGGTTGTTTTTTAGTTGCATTTATTCTGAGTGATAAAATTAAATGTTATGTGTACATATATATAGTTATATATTTATATACAAAAGCATTTAGAAATATGTAAATCTTATGTTTATAGTAAAACAATTTAATTTAACATGTATATGCGTGTATTAAATAATTGAAATTATTTCTAGCTTCATATTTACACACACACGATACTCAATTCATTAAGGTTAATTTTATATTAATTAAATGTAATCTAGACATGAATCTTGAATAAAACTTGCCAAACCAAATTTAGATTTCTAACCTCAAATTTGAATTTTGAAATTTCTATTAGTTAATTTATGTTAAAGTTTTGTCTAATCAATCTTTGTTATTAATATTCAAATTTCATAATGTTTTATAATCTAACATACATTTTACACTAATCAAATTAAAGGCAATTGATATATACATACAAATAATGAATATATACATGGTAGATATACATCCCAATATCTACACATGTATATATTGACCTTGTTATTATTTAGTTGCTATATGTCATATTAATATTTTATTATCACAAGTCATTGTGTATCATGATTAAGCATAGTTTTAGTAGAATGCTTGCAAAAAGGGAAGGTGTGATCGTTGATATCATCTTTTTATCTCTTTCCTTCTTGATCTGGATATGACTACATACAGATCTAACAATACATCTGTTCCCTTTTTAAACACCATTTAGAAACATGAATATATATATGATATATTCATACTTATTCAAACTGTACACTTAAGAAACATGGATTTAATAAATTAAATCAGAAAGTTAAATAACATTGGATTATATTTGAATTAACTAGATGGGATCTAGTAAAACCACTTCATAAGTCTACTATGATCCAAATAGGGAAAATTTATGAATTTCACCTAACTTACCCATTGTTGATCGACCCCGATTCCTTCACGTACAACATGAGATAGCTTCAACAATAACCTATAGTGGCATATTTGAATTTGTGGTAGCTATCCATCATGAATAATGTAGTGGCATCCGACTTAAAATATGTGGTAGCATATGGCTCAAAGCATATGGTAGCCATATAGCTTGAAACATGTGGTACCCACTTCTATTAAAACTTGCGTTAACTTCAATGATAACTTGTGGTAGCTATTAAATTAAAACTTGTAATAACCATCAATATTAATACATGCGGTAGCTATTAGTATCAACATATGTGAAAACCTTCATTCTTAAAACATATGGTAGCCCCATAGCTTAAATCATGTGGTAATTCCATAACTTAAAATATACGAAAGCTCCATAATTGAATGCTTGTGGTAGATGTACCCTAATTATTGCATTAGCTTTAAAACTATAACTTGTAGTAGCTTCGTGAATTATAAACTGCGGTAGCTTCTCAACCTATAAACTACGATAGCATCTCAAGCTATAAACTATGGTAGCTTCTCAAGTTGTAAACCATGGTATCTATTCAGAGTATAAATTTTTGTAGCTACCTGAATTATAGACTATGGTAGTCTCCCAAGCTATAAATTATGGTAGCTTCTCAAACCATAACACTTGAGCGCTTTCAATTATGTTGTTCAAGTCCTGATTGCATAACCACAACGTGCTAAGATGGTTCCATAACAATGGTTACGAACTTATATTAGCTTTGACTCACCTTCTATTATCAGACATCCAGAGCCCTTAACAGGAGATGTCTTCACTGCTTGATCCATACATTTCCATTTTGAATGGAGAATCTTCTTGTCATTGCGAGAGATGATATATAAACAGAGAATAATTTAAGCAACTCAACCTCGAACTTTCTTGGGTCACCCCAAGTTTATCCCTTCTTAATCCCTGTATTTCTCAATGTGAAATTGAAGTGTAGTGGATAACTCATCTATGTAGAATATCAAACTAAATGCCCGATGCATCTGTAGATACAACAAGTGTAACTAAATTACATGTTTCAACAATAGTTGCTCCTATGAAAATTGATATTCTATTTGAGAAACTTAAGAATACAGTAAGTAACAAACCTTTGAAACCACGCTTGAAGCGTGGATGACCTATCATGTCAAAAGATTCAATTTCTCATAAGAAACTGGTGTTAGGGAAAAAAATTCTCCAAAGGAGGAAAATGAGATATATTCAACAATTTCCCTTGAAGAGAAACCTATCCTTGATCTAATAACCATAGTTGAAGTGTGCTCTAAATAGTAGATGTACCTATAAATGAAAAAATATCTATAAATTATGTATATATATATAGATGAATCATGGAATCAGAAGGAAGTAATCATTTATGACATGTTTCGTTATTCAGTAGCTATTGAAATCATAGCAAATGATTATAGTGAACCTATTCCTTAGATGAATGTCGAAAAAGATATGTTTGGACAAAACAAGAAGAAGTAGTTAAATCCATTGAGATTCTCTTGCAAGGTGAGAAGTCTTTGGATTAGTAGTTCGAACACCCTTATATGTGAACCATAGGCTACAAATGGATGTTTGCAAGCAAATGAATGAAAAGGAAGAGATTGTGCAACATAAAGATCGACTTATTACACAAGGTTTCTTGTAGAAACCAGGGATAAATTTGGATGAAACTCATCCAGATACAACTGAATTCCTATATTTAATTAGTCTGACAGTGTTTGAAGAACTCGACATGCAACTAATGGACAACGTGACTGCGTATCCATATGGAATATCGGATACAAATATTTATATGAATGTACCAAAGGACTTGATTTGGCTGAAGCAAAACCATGTAACTTGTATTCGATTAAACTTAAACAATCATCATACGGATTAAAATAATATTGAAGTTTGTGGTTTAACATGTTATTGAGTACCTAATGAAAGCAGTTTACACTACAATATGTTCATGTGTATTCATTAAAAAAATGAATCTCGATATGTTATCATTACAATGCATCTTGATGATATCATTCTAATTTACATTCCTAGAATATTCAAATATAAAAAGGAAATTTGAGTTGAATGACCTTCAAAAATAAAAATATTATCTCAATTGGTAGATCCAACACAATTCAAGTGGAACTTTTATTCATCAAAAGACATAAAATGAAAAGGTCCTAAAGCGTTTTAGTATGGATAGTTGTCACAGATTTGTTGCCTTATAGTTGTTTGATTACTTATGTGAAAAAGAATACATTCTATCTCAAGGAAGAAAACGAGAAGATACTTGGTCCAAATATACGGTATCTTGGCACCATCGGTGCATTTTTTTACTTGGCACAATGTACAAGGCTTGATATTGTGTTTTCAATAAACCTATTACCCAAATTAAGTTCAGAACTAGCTAAAAGACATTGGGTTGGAATGTGGCATATTCTATGTTACCTTCGTGAAACAACCAACATTGACTTACTAAGGATTCAAGATTTGTGCAGGTGTTATATAACTTTCTAATCCTCATAAAGCTCGATCGAAAATGGGTATGTATTCATAGGTGGATGTACAACTATTTCTTGGAGATTAACAAAGAAAATGTTGGTTACTACATCATCTAACCATTCTGAGATATTAGCACTGCATGGATCAGGTCGTAAATATGCATGGTTGAGTCAAATATCAAGCATGTAGGAGAAGCTGTAAATTTTTTATGACCGATAAATGTCCAACCATGATATTTGAGGACAATGTTGCGTACATCGCTCGGATCAAATGACATATTAAAGACATAGAAATATGCATATATCATGCATGACCGTTGAAGAATAACAAATTTAAAATTCAACAAATACAATCAAATGAAAATCTTCTTGATTTATTCACGAAAGCTTTTTGATGTCAGCTTTTAAAAAAAATTGTTTATGGCATTGGCGTGCGAAAAGTTTACGGTTAACGTTCACTCGGGAGAGGGAGGGTGTATTAGATTTGATGGATAAGGTACTGTTTGTCCTTCGTTTAAGTTTTATCTCACTATGTTTTTCTAGCAATGACGCAGCTATCACAATAACATGATCATCCAAGGAGTGTTGTGATAGTTTACACGTGGATAAACATAAGACATTGTTTACATGCCAAGTATCTACACCTCATACTTGTGTGTTCTATTTAGTTGTAGTTAATGTGATTTTAGGGATACGCTGCCTTAAAGTAATAACAAGAATTAAAAAAATGCTTGGAATCAATGATCATCGCTTTATTCTTTTTGTATACTTATTTGGAGAACTTTCCTTACCACTTAGACATATAATAAATAACTCATATTATTACCCTATAATATCAAAACTAACAAATATTAACTTGTTACATTAACACACGCGATCCATTATTCTGCAAAAAATGATTACGTCTCATAAATTTCTTTTCTTACTTCATCTTATACCAAATTTTATCCTTTGTTTTTGTTAATCAATATTTCATTTACTTCCTATTTGTTCCATCTTACATTATCCAATAAGTGAAAATCAAATTTAGGCACTTGCTTAAATTATTTGTCATCGGTCTTTCTCATAATTAAAAGATAAAAATAAATGGGAAGGTAAATCAACAAAGATAACCATTTACTTATATTTTAGTGTAGGATTTATATATTTTTTGAAAAAAATTCAGTTAAATTGTGTTAGAAATTGATTAAATTGAAAACATTTTTTAAATTGGGTTAGTTAAAATGAATTATAATGGAATTAGACGTAAATTGAATTTTAAATAATTATTTTATTAGGATTTGGAGGACGGAAGAAGGAAAAAATAATTAGCCGTATGTATGTGATGTTTAAGGGATGAATTAAGAGCTGGTATTTTTTATTTGAAGGAAAGGGAAAAATAATGGGAGTTAATACATTTAGCCCAAAATATTTGCAACGTTGTTGATTTTTTGCTTTCCGTTTGGGTGTCCAATCATAAGTCAAACAGGCTCAAAACGTTACATCACTAATCTTCTATCTCCAACCATCATAAGTGAACTTCTTTTTCAAACTGTTCAGAAATAAAATCCCATCTCCTCCAACTTATCTTCGTTCAATTTTTTTCTCAATTTTATATTCAATACCCTAGAAAAGAAAGGGATTTCCTTCAATCTCTTCTCCGCTCGTCGTCTCAGCGTCCCGATTCATCTCGTCTTTGGTTTATGAGGTAGTTTATTTACCTGATTCAATTTATTTCTTTTGTTTCGTAGATCCGATCGCTGATGGACTTGTTGTGCAGATGATGGTAGATCTGTGTAATTTGATTATTTTCTTGATTAATAGTCCACAGTTAATCAATTTTGGTCGAGATCTGATTTGATTCTTTTTTGTTTTTATTATGCAGCTCAAAGGAGAAGCCCACTCTCGGGTCAGTATACTTACGTGGGATTAGTTTGGTTTTATTTTTGGGTTGACTTACATGTTATACGTGGAGATTTGATGCATAAATACTTGCTATTTCTTTTATTGTTCAAATTTATAATCTTGCTGATGAAATGTGGCATCATCGTGATCAAATGTGGCATATTTCTATAAATAGTTTGCAAATTGGGCTAAATTTGCTATTAGTTTGGGAAAGAGGCTAAATAGAAAAAAAAACCATCTTATTGTTGTTATTTTCTAAGAAGTTCAATTGCTTTAAGTAATTTTTTTAAAAGCTAAAAGATTCAGATGGTATAAAAACCAATATAGTTTTATGAGTCAACATTAGTCAACTGTGAAAAACTCGATGCTTGTAATGGTATGTTTGATGATATTCTTATGAACTGATTTATAGATCTTTGTTGTCTTTTGTTGAATATCTTTTGTTAAATGAAATATTGTTTTTGTGTTAGTTTTACTCCATTAGCAAGTAACTTATATATTAATACCTAATTGTTTTCTAAGGAGTGTGTCGTATTTTGAAACTAAACACAACCATGCAACGTACTGTAGTTCGTTCAAGGGTTCAAAACAGCCTTTGCACTTTTGTGCTGTAAACTATGGTTTGAGATGTAGTTTTATCAATTGTTGTCACGATCATCATCTTATTGATATGCTGTTGCATGCAACCAACTGCCTAAAATTATTTGCTTCAAGTAATTAATAATGTTGTTGTTTCATTGAATTGGCCCCCAAAGTTATATGAAATTCTAAATTGGGCTCATCAATCTTGATATTTCCATTCAAATCAAGTCTGCTGAAATCGTTCAAATAAACAATCCAAACAGTGATTTTTAAATAAACTCTCAAAATTATCATTGTTTTTTTATGATCATTCTAATTTCTTATATTTTTAGATCAAATGTCAAAGTCATGTGTTATAGTTATTTTATTTATGTAATATGTAATATTTATGCAATATCATGTTCATATAATCGAATAAGTTTTAACTTCTACGATTAATATTTGCCATCTTAGTAGCAAAATTTGATCAAACCAACCTATTTTCTCATAGAAAAATAAATAAATTTGTTATGGTTATTACAAAGCATGTTTAACATTCCTTTCAAAATGGTGCCAAAGTTATATACATACAAAATGATGCAAATAAATGGTCATAATTTTTTTTTCACATTAGAAGTACAAGTGAATGGTCAAAATAGAAATTTTAAGGTTTGTATGGTATAAAATTATTATCTTATCTTTCTAAACAATGGATAGGCACGATAAGAATATAACTTCAAAATCCTAAAGGGATAAGATTAGAATTACAAAATAGTGGTTAAAATTGGATTTGATTTCAAATTTTGTAATATATGTAAGATCTATCAATTAGTTCTCTCGATATTGCAGTCATATTAGTGTTAATGATAATACTTTATGTATTACTCTTCCATGCACAGCTTAATTTTTCTCAGTCTAGTTTTCAAAGTTTATCTTTACCGGTAGTAACTGACAAATGAAAAAAATAAAATGGAATGATTATAAATATACCCAACATTAAGCATTTCAGTTTAATTCAGTCTCTTGGCTGTATTTATCAGCTGAAATGATTGATTTTAACATTGGACTATATTGAATTGAATTAACTAGGGTAAATATTTTTTATAAAAGTTAGTATATTAGAAACTTATTTAGAAACAAATATATTTGAATGACATATAGATCATAATGGTTTTGGATGATCAATATATGAATTCGTGCAACTGTTTTTTTTAATTAGAAATATTCTATGGAATTTTCTTATTTGGAAACTACAATGATCTCAGGAGTACATACAAACAAACTGGAATTAGAGGGCCTTATTCCGGATTTGATGTAATTTTATGGGACCGAATTTTTTTTGGATATGTATTTTTTGATATAATATAATATTACTTTTGTTAGTATTATCACTAGTATTTATGATTCTAAATTAACAAATGACTTAAACATTTGACTTTTTTATTTTAGCTTTTAGAACAGCCTTTTGTTTTTCATGATGTGAATATGCATTTTTTTTTGCTCAAGATATTAATTTTTGTATTGTAGAATTCTTTGGTCGTGAAATAAAGTTGTTTTTGGGAGTTCATTCTTTAACTATATAAACAACCAAATACAGCAGATCAGGTCAACTTGTGCTCATAATTTCATTCCCATTGTTGCACACAGCGCCATTTTAGTTTAACCTACTCTTATTCCTATCCCTAACCAATTTATTGTTTATAAATGATTTTTTTTCTTGTATGATTTGCATGCATCTACCACAATGTTTGACTATGTCACAACCTAGTTTTATGCTTACAATAATAGCCCTAATTAGAACACCTTCAAGTAAAACCAAAGTTTTGATAAAATTTATATAAATATATTATATACCACATCTTTGTAATATCTATGCCTGCAGGCACCTATTTAAAAATTAAGTGAACTCGAATTGTTTAGATCTGCAGGATCTCAACAATCTTCTTGTGGCAAATTTGGTTGAGTATATTTAAGTGAACAAGTCAACAAACTGCTTTCTATAAAAACTAACTTGGGCAATTAGCATTACTTATTTTATTAGCAACACTAATTATATAGTGAAGCTGATCCTACTTGTGTTTAATAAAGGTGTGTAGTCATCAGTCTGGCACACTTTATATTGAAGCTGGTCCAATATTAATTTATTCAAGTAACATGTCGAGTTATTTGAGAAATAGCTACATGTTATTTTCCCATATGAATCCAACTATTTAAGCCAATGCGCTAATACAAGTATTAAGGATTTTTTGATTTGTCTTTTGACTTCAACGGTACATGTATAATCAATAATTGTCTTTTTAAAAGATTCATTATTAAGTATGCATGGCATATACAGTAGTTGGCTAGAACTGCTTAAGATGCAATATCTATCTTTAAGAATATGTTAATTATCGATTAATATGCTGCAGCAATGCCTCTTAATATACTTTTGATAAATTACAATGTAGTGGCACGCGGATCAAGACCCGCAAACGGAATATTGCAGCTCCTCTGGACCCTGCGGCTTTTGCGGATGCAGTGGTCCAGATATACTTGGATAATGCTGGTGATCTGGTAGTACTTTCTTTCAAATAAAATCTTATATTTCTTGGTTTACTCTCTATGACGTTAACATAGAATTAGAAGTGAAGTTATATATGCTTAAGTTCATATTATACTTCTAGGGAAAATTTTGAACTTCTATTACTTTTGAAACTACAAATGTGGGATTCTATATAATTTAAAAATAATCTTCCAAATGGTAGAAGGATATAAATGTTTCTCAAACATGAAAGGTAATCAACCACACTTAGAATTTTATAAATTCTTGATAAATGTTTAAAAATTTATACAAGTATGGGATTTTGTGTAATATATTAATAATCTTTCAGCCACACTTGAAATCTATGCAGGTTTCTTTTTTCCTTGTAATTTCTCTTGATATCCAAAATCAGTTGTCGGTACTTGTTTGTGATGTTTTCTAGAGTTTTTAAACAGGATTATCTTTACCAGAAATTCGTCATCACTGAAACTAGTTGAATTTGTTATGTTATTATTTTGTTTTTGAACTAAATGATTTGTCGATGTGCTCAACTACTATTGACTAGTTCTTACCAAGTCGTCTCTTTTGCAATTTACAGGAACTTGTTGCCAAAAGCCTTGAATCTTCAGATCTGAATTTCTCCCGTTACGGGGACACTTTTTTTGAGGTAAATCTTAATCTTCGGTCAAGTGCTTGTATATTACCACAGGGTGCTTATATCACCTAGTTGTATTTGTGACCATTTTAGCCTTAAACATGCAAAATAACTGTAATGTATATATGCTTCATGATGTTATGCTGTAAAAAAAACCACTTCATTGATAATTAAGCTAGTAAACCTTTATATTTTTTTTATAGATCACACATGCAAGCAATAGTATTTTTGTTCTCAATTGCTAATCAATGTTCTATTAAAACATTCTTATTGCTACATGGAGTGAGAAAACTTCCTAAAATATTTTAGAGAAACCATTCAGTGCAGTTTTGAAATATTCATGGTATGAAATGCATGTATATTTTTTTAAAATGCAATTTGAATATATGCCTGAAGTTTAATTCGAAGATGTAAATTTGTTTTATCAGGGAAACCAATAAATATGAATTAGATAGGTGCGAAATATGCATGTCAAACTCAAGTGAAAAGTTTTAAAGAAAATATGAACAGAATGGATATTCCAAAAAATCACGAGTTGTGCTTTAACAAGTTTCCTTACACTTTGTAAAAGGACAATTTTCTCATGTTATATTCTGGTCAACATGGTTCCGCAGTACTTGTATTTATTGTACTGCAAAATTTCAAAAATAACTAAAAAATAAATTATTATCTTTCACTCAACTTACCCAACCTGCAGGTAGTTTTTACTGGAGGCCGTACTCAACCAGGTACGACAAAACCTGATGAAGGGGAAAGACATCCTTATTCTGTTATAGACTGTGAACCCAAACGTGAAGCAATCTTGCCATCTGTCCTGTATATACAGAAAATATTGCGAAGGAGGCCCTTCCTAATAAAAAACCTTGAAAATGTTATGCAAAAGTTTCTACAGTCCTTGGAGCTCTTTGAAGAGAATGAAAGAAAGAAATTGGCTATCTTTACAGCACTTGCATTCTCACAGAAGCTATCTGGGCTTCCACCTGAAGCAGTCATGCAACCATTGCTTAAGGATAACCTTGTTGCCAAAGGGCTAGTGCTTACATTTATCACAGACTTTTTTAAGGCATATTTGATTGATAACAGTGTTGATGATCTTATGTCGCTTCTTAAGCGAGGGAAGATGGAGGACAATCTTCTACAGTTTTTTCCTACTGCAAAGCGCACTGCTGAAGTTTTCTCAGATCATTTCACGTAAGTCTTTTGTATTTGTGGACCTGTGGTAAACAAAACTGCTATGTAGAATCATCATATGTACTTCATGGGATGACTTGGTGGTGTCTACAAAATACAATATTCTTTACACCCTTCAATGATAAGCGTATTGCCTTAAGAAATTTATAGCTGACGTACACATTTTATGTTATTATTAATAACACTGTCTATGTCTGCTACAAATGCACATCACAGTGCAGAATACTAGAAATGAAGACTATAAACCAGCAGCTGCACAAAATATCATTGGTGCATCTTTTTATTATCATTGAAAGATTATTGCCTTTGCCAAGGTTTATTTATGAAAGCAGCATCTGATGTATATACTTGTATGTGTCATTTTTGTGTTTCAGTAGTCTGGCTTTTAAGTTTTAACAACATATTTTACTCCAAATTTACAAACTACATTTGTGTGTATCTAAGAAATTCATAGAGGTATGATATAATACGCAATTTAAAATCTTTGCTTATGGATTCCAGACAATTACGATGTTCTTCATTAATGCAAACTGTTGCCAGCATATATCATATGGTGGAAAACTTGTGTAGCTCCATCTAGGCCATTCTAGAGGCATCCACTTGTGTTTATTGCTCCTCTCCACCCTAAACATGATTGGTGATATTAATATACCTAATTTTGACTTCATGAGCAAACTTTACCAAGCTGGTTGAGCTTTCTACAAGTTTATATTGTAACTGTAATTTTTGGGCCTATTCACACATGCCTAATGATGCTATGATGTAATTTTCAGCAAGGAAGGATTGACGAGTCTTGTTGAGTATAATGAGAAGAAAATGTTTGAGTCCAGACTGAAAGATATGAAATCAGCACTGACAACTCAGATTGCTGAAGATACTGAGATATCTGAAGTTATTGAGACAGTTAAACAGCGGGTAAAAGATACTAAGATTCCTGATATTGAGGTTGTACGCATCTTATGGGATGTGCTTATGGATGCTGTTCAGTGGTCTGGGAAAAATCAGCAGCAAAATGCAAATTTTGCACTTCGGCAGGTAATTTTCTTTTATTTTCGTGTACCATGGTTTAACGAATGGTATTTAAACTTGACTTTTCAAAAAATCTAGCAAGTTAACTGCCCTTAAGTTGACAAACAACCTTTTATTTTGATAGTTATAATGACAGCGACAACCTTTTCATCTTCATCTGCATTTTTGTGTTTAAATGTACAAATCTTCCGTCTTCACACAATTTCAGTACAATTACACTTTGCCTTGCCGTTGATGTTAAATTGAAATGGTATCTCAACATTTGACATTTTTATTCTCATTTGAATGCATAAATGATGTTGACATCTGTACGATGTTTAGGTAATGTGTAAATCATTGATAATATATTACATTTGGAAAAGTGGTTAGGAATATATAATTCAACTGTCAATAACACTCCCATATTATCAATATAAATTAACCTCCCTTCATCACTCTTTTCTCCAGGTGAAAACTTGGGCTGAACTATTGAATGCTTTTTGCACAAGTGGAAAGCTTGAGCTTGAACTCATGTACAAAGTACAGGTTCAATGCTATGAAGATGCAAAACTGATGAAAATATTTCCAGAGATCATTAGGTCCCTATATGATCAAGATGTGCTAGCTGAAGATACCATACTTCTTTGGTTTCGTAAGGGAACAAACCCAAAAGGGAGGTATGCAGTATTATGTATTCTAATTTCTCATATTAATATATTTCTTTGAATTGTTTTGGTTTGAAATGGCTTCAAAGAAAAAATTAAGTGTTGGAGCAGGTAGGGTGGATTTTATAGCAACCTCATGGGTGGCCACAACCCCGTAGAAAGTTCGTAGATGGATATAATACTTCGAATCAAGGATTATAACAAATATTTTTAATTTATAAGATATCGAGTTATAACAAATAATCAATTTTGATGGGTTTAAATGTATTGAGTGATAACAAAAATACCAGATGCGGATTTATCCTCTATATCTGTACACAAATACATGTACGTATGAACATACATACATTCACACACACGAACATATGTATACATACGTATATGCGTGCACACGCACACATACATTCATACACACACACATGTATTGTGTGTGTGTGAGAGAGAGAGATAATGTAGATTGAACATCCACAAAATTCCACAACATTTAAAGTAGTGTAGCTGAAAATATAATAGGCGTTACAAGATAAGGGTGCCACAGATCATTCCTCCATATATACATTCTATATACATACATACATAATATGTATTATGTATATGCGTGTGTGCATGCGTGTGTGAGTTTATGTATGCACGCATATATGTATGTATACATATGTTGTGTGTATGAATGTATGTATGTTCATATGTCATGTATTTATGTGTACAGATATAGAGGATAATCTCTGTACAATTTTTGAGCTAATCATTCAAAATTGAATGAAAATTTTCAGATATGTTCTTACATGACCCGTGATCATCCCCACAAAATTTTGGCTAACTTGAATAATCCTGACATATTCAAAATAATATTTCAATTGACTTGACAAAACTGGGCTTGGTGCTGTTTGGGAGAGAATACAGTTTTGCAGTCAGACATGTCCCATTTATTTCACATTTTATTCTTTATGCTATATTTTACATTGTTTTAAGATATCGAGATGCTAAATTTTCTAATGACTATTATACTTTTGAGGCCTTACTGAATTTGCCGGCACTAATATAAGATTATTGAATTACATTGCAGACAAAGCTTTGTCAAAGCTCTAGAGCCATTTGTAAACTGGCTCGAGGTTGCAGAAGAGGAAGAATGAATGAAGCAATGAAGAAATCATATTTGATTTCACTATGAGATCAGTTAGTATATTTGATCTTACTGGCGTGTATTTTCGGGTATGAAGTATAATAAAATGTGTAACACCATTATTCTGTTTTCACTTTCAACTTTTGAGTATTATGGCTTGTATTAAGGAACTTTGGATGAGTAAAACAATTTCAATTTCCTGAACTGCTTTGCTGCCATTTGCGATCTCTATTTCTCTAGCGTTCGTTTTTGGTCGTACAATTTTCCTTCATTGGTCTCTATGCATCAGGCATGGGAGTTATAGCTGTTCCGTGAAAGGCCCACGGGGGATGTGGTAACTTTTTTGTAGATCAACTTAGGTTCCTTGCGTATTGTTTGAAATGTTAGGATTCCTAAATAAATCAGGTTCCTACTTTAATATCAGTTCCGACAAATACCAATAACTATCCGCTCATTTAATTCAAGTCTTTTATATAGTTGTTTTAAGTGCGTTAAAATATTGTAGTTATTATCTTTTAACCTGATTTATTTTATTTATTCATAATGCAGTAATAACCATTTTAATGGTTGTAGTAATAATTTTAGCTGCATTTGAATATTTTAACTGCATTTATATGATGCATTAATGATAGCAGTTAAAATGGATATCATTTATTCAAAAATTTGTGTGAAGTCTTTAAATAACTGCATTATCATTACTGATTGTGATATCATTACACTCAGTAATTTTTAATTGCAGTTATTCAAAAGCATTACACTCAGTAATATTCATTTGAATAATTTATGTGAATGCATTTGAATTTGTTATTTTTAACTGCATTTGAATGGATCACTAAGAGTAAAGCATTTATTCAGATGATACTGCAATTACTGAACGTAATGCATTTGAATTACTGAATGTAGCGCATTTGAATGACCGAGCGTACTGCATTTTATGTATTTAACCGAGTTTAATGATTCAATCAGTATCATTTAACCGCATTATACTTAGTAATATTATTCAAATGCATTCAATTATACAAAAAAAAAAGATTAATGCATTTATTTCAATGCATTACACTCGGTAATCTTTAATTTTTGGTTTTGAATAATTGAATGCACTTGAATGGTATTACCAAGTATAATGCAGTTAAATGATACTAACTGAATCATTAAACTTAGTTAAATACACATAGTAATATTCATTCAAATGCATTACACTCGGTAATCTTTAACTGTGAATATGCATTCCAGTCAGCATTTTGAATGCATTTAAATAATTGCATTATCATGGCATTCAAAAATTTATGTGATATCATTACACTCAGTAATCTTTATGCACTCAATAATATTCAAATGCAATTAGTAATTTGAATAAATGATACCTCTAAATATTCAAATGCAATCAGTAATACCAATAGCTAAAATTATTACTGCATCACATAAATGCAATTAAAATATTTATATGCAATTCACTGTTGATACCTAAAAATAAATAAAGAATGATATCCATTTTAACTGTATTTATGTGATGCAGTAATACTTTTTGGCTACATTTGATAATTTTATTCATTCTTAATGCACCTTTTTATAATTTAACTACATCTAGAAAATGCGGCTATATTTAAATGCTTTAATAAAATGCAATTATATTCTAACATCATATTTTGAATTGATTTAACTGCATTTATGTGATACAATAATAATTTGGCTTGCATTTGATAATTTGATTCAATTTTATTACAGTTATAATTTAACTGCATTAAAAAAATATAGTTAAATTTAAATGCTTTAAGAAAATGCAAATATAATTTAACAACATTTTTTGAATTAATTAACTGCATTTATGTAATGTAGCAATAACTTTGGCTGCATTTGATAATTTTATATAATTTTTATGCACTTCAAAAGATAATTACATTTAGAAGATGTCGTTATATTTAAATGTTTTAAGAAAATGCAATTATATTTTAACAACACAATTTGAATTAAATTAACTGTATTTATGTGACGTAGTAATAATTTTGACTGCATTTGATAATTTTATTCAATTTTAATTAGTTATACTTTAACTACTGCATTAACAAAATGCAGTTAAATTTAAATGCTAGAAGAGCATGCAATTATAATGTTACATCATTTTTTGAATTAATTTAACTGCACTTATGTGATATAGTAATAATTATGACTGCATTTAATAATTTTATATAATATTAATGGACTTTATAAATTAACAGCATTAGCAAAATGTAGTTATATTCGATCTTATAATGTAGAATTTAACTGCATTAAGAAAATGCAGTTATAACCACATTTATATAACGTAGTTATAATTCTAACTGCTTATTTATTATTTTTAACTAGTGATTTGAATGATGCAATTATCGTTCCATTTGAATGATGCAGTTTTAAATACGTTATTTGTACGAAAAAGTTATAATTTTTCAGTAAAAAATTATACTATTAAATATTTATTTCTGCATAACACATATCATTTAAAGATGATAAAATTTATGATTTAATGGTGAAAACGTTTCATTGATATGATATTTCTACAAAACTTACTGCATTTTAATATTGAATTGAAATCAAAATAACACGTGAAATATTAACATGAGTGTGAGAATATCAGCTGGTTGCAAAGGGAAAACGTTTTGGAACTGGACCAGCCCGCAGCGAAAGAAATGATGAATTTCAAAATTTTTACCATTTTGGATCTTTAATGGGCATATGAAGTCTAAATATACTTAGAACTTTTCTAAGTTTTCTTTTAAATAAAATCTTTATTTTATTTAGATTTAGAAATAAAGTTTAAAATTTAATTTAATGTGTATGTAAATTAGAGTATATCAAATATACCCTTATGTACATATTTGTGTGTAACGATAACTTATTAAATTTATTTAAAAAAAAAACTTTTTATTTTCTTCTCTTAACTTATTCAATTAACAAGGGCAAATTATTTATATGGAGAGAGAAACCTTTCATTTCTCTCTCTTTAATTAAATTGATTAATTATATGAGTGCCATTACATAGCAACATATATATGGTGTAACAACCCTGTATTTTTCAATTTTTTTTTTGATTTTCCAGATTCAAAAGCTTTATTTATGAAAAGGAATAAATTTTGTTATTTTAAGTATAAACTTTGATTTTGATGTGGATTAGGATTCCAAATATGACTAAATTTGATATTTCCTGAAAATGTGAATTTTGATCAATAGTCAAACTTTGACTTTTAAGTTTAAATTTTTAATAGTTTGAAATTATAAATTTTATCTTTTATTATGAAAATATATTTAATAACTTGAACACTACTTTTCGTTTCGTTGAAAACGGAGTTAAAATGTAAAGGTTATGTACATTTCAATTTTAGTATAATTTGTTTTATTGTGCAATTTTGCCTATTTTAAATTTTATAAATCATACTTTCTTTCTTATATTTTATTTGAATATATGTCAATATGTTAATTTATGTATATTTTCATCTCTAAATATTTTAAAAATAATAATAGAATTTTTCCAAAATTTACTATGATGATTTCCTATTTTTTAAAGGTTGTTTTCCTATTTTCTGCTATTTTCTTCATTAAAAGTTATATGTAAATAAAATTTTAAATATTTATTTTGTGAATACATTTTTGTTTTATGTTATTATTTATGTTTAAAAATATATATTACAAGCTCATATGAATTGTCTAAAGTTTATACCATTTATTTTCAAATTTTCTAGCCTAGTTGACAATTTTTGCTATTTTCTTGATTTAATTATTTATAATTAATATTTATTTATTTATATTTTTTATATTTGTTATATTTTCGTATTTAACTGAATTTATATATGTTTTTCAGTTATATAAAAATTTAAAAAGAAATAGTGAATATATGAAGAGTTTGAAAACCTTTTGTATGCTTAGTCCTTTTGGATTCCACCGTTTCTTTTCAATCAATTCATCAATGCTTTGGCCGTACCTTTACTCCATCTTTCAGCTGAATTCCTCACTCTTTCTCACGAAAATTTTATCATCTTTCTTGAGAAAAAAACACACGGCCATTTGTTTTACAAAAAATTGGTAAATTCTATCATCTTTCTTCTTGTTTTTATGATTTTTCTATTGATTGTTGCATTGATCCTTCTTGTGTTTTGCTAGGCCTAGCCTCTACCACCACCACCACCATCCTCTCCACCATCATTTGCAGCAGCTCCTCCTCCAACCCCTCTATCCATGTCCGGGCCATGGCATCCCAAAGATGAAAACACCACAAAAACTTTCACAAAACTCCTTAAACATTGCCTAGACCACACATATCATCACCTACCCTCCATATCTTGCTTTGGCCACCCCCTTAGCCACCACCACCACTTGCTACATGACCTTTGGCTGCTGCTGCACCATCACCCTCCACTGTCCAGACCTGTACCATGCATGGCCGAGCCAAGCAATGACCAAGTCGAGCCTTGTTGTGACCAAAACTTCACCTATTTGCCTTGTCCATTGATATTCTTCATGTTGCATCTCCTACCCTTCACATCACTTCATGTTTCCATGCTTAGGTGTGCTAAACCTGACCTATATGATGCTAACCTGAGCCCAAACACATCATGGCTGAGCACTTGATCCCCTATGGTCAAGCATTTGAATGGTAAAGGCAAAGTCTTGTCTTTATTGCTTTGTATTTCAATTTGTTCGATATTGTTTTGGTTAATATTCACATGTGTATATTGTCTTGTTTTGGGGTTGTTTACAAGATGATATCTTGGCTATTTCTCTCCACTCAAATCAAAGGTCGTGCCTTCTGGATCCGTCGTGTCATTCTAATTGATATCTCCAGCATAAAAATGTGAGTTATTCTCACCAGACAATATGTACCTATATAACTAGTAAATTGACACCCTGTGAATCTGTAGAAATATATTATCATGTTATACTTGACTATATTATGATCATATGATGTTTATACACCTGTTATATCATATGTTACTGTTATTTAATGTTATTATGTTATTTATATCAGTTATCACCATTGCAAGTTCCCTGTAGACTAGAATCACTATGGGTTGAAATGATACATACCCGAACGGACTTTAGAATAGGGAAAAATTGTTATGGGCTGAAATGATAGGCCTGAACGATTTTTATTTAATTTATTTTAACTTGGGATTGCGGGTTTGAAATGATAGAACCCGGATTTTTCTTTTTTTTACTGCGGATTGAAATGATACATATCTGTATCACATGACCTAGGTTAGAAAACTATATACAGGCCCGTGGTTATTTTATAAAGTGTTTTTGGATATTTTTAAGTATTTTAAAAATATAAATTTATGAAATTTGATTTAAATAGAGTTTGAAATGTTTTAAATTAAAGAAATTATGATTTTTTTTCCATGTGTTAAAAATGTAATTAATGAATGGTTTAACTAGATTTTTGAAATACAACTTAAGTTGGAAATTTGAAATTTTGGTTAAAAATGATATTTAAGTTATATAAATAAAATGGATATTAAATTTTATTTGGAAATGGTAAATATGATAATTTGATTAAATTTGAATTTAAGTGATTTATTAAAGTATTATTGATTTTTCTATGAATTTAAGTGGTTAAATATGTGAATGTTTAAAAGTGATCTTTTAAAATATAACTTGACTAGGAAATGTGAAATTTGGTTTTAATTAAAGGGTTAAGTTAATTAAATAAAATTGGAAATTTAGTTAAATTTGTGAAATGGTAATTTAAATTTGAAGTGTTAAGTTATTTGTTGAAATGTGAAGAATTGGAAACTTTTACACTTAAATTTATTAAGTAAATTGTTGAAAATTGGATTTTATTATAAGAAATTTATTATGAAAAGATATATGTTAAACGATATGTAAATGAACATTTTAAATGTTAAAATATGATTTTTAAAATGTTTATGTGTTTTAAATTAAAGTTATTTAAATGCTGGAAATACACTAACACCTGAAATTAACTTTTAATAGCATTCAGAAATGCTATAGATTCTGTTTTGAACTAAAATTGTGTAAAAAGAGCTATTACAGCATTTCTGAAATGCTGTAGTTTCTGTAATTGAACTTATAGGCTAATATTGAACTCAGGTCTATTATAGCATTCTCTGGAAATGCTATAATGGTCTGCAGTCTTTGCTGAAACCAAATTTAACTCTTGTTTTGAAATCTGAACTACCGCAGCACTTCTGAAATGCTGCCTTTTCTGTTTTGAACTATAATTCAACTAAAACTGAGTTTTAACAGCAGTAAGTGCTGTCTTTACTGAATTAAAAATGTTTTCAAATATAACCTATAGCAGTTGTTTTTAAATGCTGTGAAATGCTGAAATTTTAATAATTAGGATTTTTGACTTAGTAAACGAACTCAGAATGGTTTGAAACTTTGGAAATTGAATACTTGATTTGAAAATATAATAATTACACTTTTAAAATGTTTAAATGAATTATTTTGATTGGAATATAAACTATTTAAAGGTGATTTGAAATGATAGTAAATGAACGATATCTTTGAATTTAAAAGGTATTTAAAGTTGAATATTTGGATTTGAACTGATAGGATATTTTATTTTATTAAAATGATTTGAAATGAAGTTTTGTAAGGATATGATATTTTATTATATTAAAATGATTTGAAATGAAGTTTTGTAAGGATATGATATTTTATTATATTAAAATGATTTGAAATGAAGTTTTGAAATGATATGAAAATTTAAATATATGGAAATGGTTTGGAATTGATTTAATCTTTATTTTGATAAAGATATGGTTTGAAATGATATTTTATTTTGAAGTAAAGTATTGTTTTTAAAAGTTATAACCACGGGTTATAATAACGATTGGTTGGCAAAGAGACCGGGATCGGATATGGACATACTCTCTGTCGATACCGAAAACCACTTTGACAACCGTGTACGCGGTGGAGATTCCAGAATGAAGTAGGATGGTGGCGACGTTCTTAAGGTATGTTACGTGGACCCAACTCCCGTGAGTTGGCATAAGGTGGCTAAAACAGGAGCAATCTCGGACCAGTGAGGTAGCACCTCTTCTCGGACACATTTCTTCGATATTATACTCTTACTTGTGATTGATTAGATGGCCATCCTCCGATTTGGGAGTGTTGTTCGAGGTGGAACGGTAGTGGCTGCTATGCGTATCCATCAGTCCGTGTGCGTAATTGGTATATCTACCCTGGCATTGCCTAGTTGTGCCGTGTCACCTACCATATCGAGCTTTACTACGATTATGATTTTAAGATCCGACCGCGTTAAGGTTCTCCATCCCCTTAACGCTATTTTCTATATGATTATACTTTACTTATTTAGACACTATTATAATATCGAATATTACTACATAGTAGATAGTTTAACGGATCCTTAGAGGATGGGCGGTCCCAAGCATCTTCTAAGTTACTTGTACCTTTATTACAGTTCACTTGAGTTGGTTTACATTATATAAGTATATATTGTCCTGACTCGAGTGTTTTGTGTTTTGCTTTACGCTCGGGTCAGCCTGAGTTATTCACAGATTTGGATTTCCACTCTCTTGGAGATTTGAATCGCTGGAGATTATCTGCTTGTCATGTCCTATCTATTTCAATTCCGTTGTTCTACTCAGCTTGTACTTGGTTATTATATTAAGACTTTTGTTGTATTCTATTTCTTCTGTTATATCTTATGTAACTCTGATATATTTATATAGTAGCTTCATGAACTACTATTTCTTTTACTTCCGCTGCATTATTTTACTCTATGTCTGTGATATGTGATTATATTTATTTACTGTATATTCTGAGATTTGCCAAATTTTAATTACAATGCGATATTTTGAGCAATTCAACTCCGGCATGAGTGTCTACCTATACACTTATAATGGATGCGAATGGTTGAAAATATCGGGTCGTTACATATGGCATGAATGTGAGTATAAAAAAATATTACAGTGTAAATTCTGTAAGAGCAACATATGATAGGTGTTATCAATTGATGACAAGGTGTAGACATATAACTAGAAATAAATGAATAGCTAAACACATAATGGAAATATGAGAAATAGATAAAGGGTAACAAAGATGATTGATTTAATTTCTCATTTGGTAAATTTAATTAATGCAGCATGCAAATGATAATCAATAGGCATCATGATATAAGGATATAAACAGTCAACAACAAATGTATGTATGTATCATTAGCTAATTGTGTGTGTGTGTATGTTTAAATATGTATTGTTTAATGAATCCTCCAAATATACTAAATTAATTCAGTCAAGTCAACTATTATCCATTCAAGATCTTACCAAACTTGCAGCGATCTGATTTAGTAAATCAATTTGAAAATAAATCTTAATCAATAAATTCAAATGTAACATATATGTATTTTAATAATTTTAAAGTAGAATCAAACATAGATATTTAAAAAAAATTGTCCAAAGTATATTTTGTATAATAATAATATTATGTTGGTTCATGTTTATTTATACATAAATACATTGTACATATATTTGTGTGTGTGCATATATATATATATATATATATATGTTTAAATATATTTATATGTGTATTGTTAATGAATCCTTTAAAATTAATAAATCAACTCAACCAAGTCAATTGTAATCAATTTAAGATTTATTACCAAACATGCAGTAATCTAATTTAATAAAACAGTCCGATAACATATCTTAATCAACAAATCTAAATAAATCTATATGTATATGTTAATAAATTTTTTTTGAAACCTTTTAAAATATTTCAAAATTATTTTAACATATACATACATACATACATATATATATATATATATACATATATACACACACACATACACATGCACACATTTATGTATATGAATGAATCTTAAAGTAGAAAACAAAATTGGAATCAATGTAAACTGTTATTAACTATTAAATAAAATAAAGTTAATTAGAATAACAAGTTAATTCCCAGATCTATATTTAGATCAAAATCAATAGAAATCAACATAGAAAATCATGAATAGAAGTTATCAACTTCAAATGAAAACCAATTCTAAAGATAACAAGTTATACCACTTTAAGATCTATAATTGTATAATTATAAGGGACAACAAATGCATAAATAATTTTTTTTAAAATGATTCACTACTAGATCTATAGTATCATGGAATAAATAAATAAATAAATAAATAACTAATGGAATTTATTGTTGATATTGTCTATGATTTGTACCTTGAATGATAAATGCTTCTAAATTTGATTGAATCACCTTCAAAAATTGCAACAATATGAAGCACCATTTTTGTATTTTTATTATTTGATCTGTTTTGATTTTTTTTTTGGAAATTTTTTGTGGCTTGGAAGCCATGAAATTTCAGCCAAGAAGGTAGAAAATTGAAGACAGAGGCTAGGGTTTAGAAGGAGAGTGATTAAGTGAGGCAGGTGAATGGAAGGTAACATAGTTATAGAGAGATCCTTCCTTAACCTCCTCCCTTCATTTTCTAGATTCAATAATTGGATTTTAAGCCCTCTTTTCTTATGGCCTTCTATAAATAAGGCTATATGGGCCTCAAAATATTCCCAAACCCGTTTAGTACTTAATCTATTTAAATCCAATTTAAATATTTTATCAATATCATATATCGATACGTACATACATAACTTTTATGTACGTACTTTATTAAATACTAGTGGCATTCAAACAAATCCAACAAATAAATAAAATTTAATAATTAATATTTCATAAATATTAATTAATTTAATTAATTTATAATGGTTTTAAATCAATTAAATAATGTGGTTTTCGAATCATTCATCATTACGGTTATGCGACTCAAAGGTGTAAATTCAGTCAGCGCTTAATATCAAACTATTCGAATATTAACGTTCACATGTCACTTAGCAGGTGGTGCGACATTTTGGCTGAATTTATCGCTTACACATCCCTTATTAGAAAAGGCTGAAATACCAGACCCTAACGACGGCTTCCGACGGCGTATTTCCGACGGCTTCCGACGGGCCGTCGAAAACCGTTGGAAATTCGCGAATTACAGGCTCCAGCCGAGCCCTTTCTTCCTCATTTTTCAATACGCCCAAAACCAAATTAAAACCCCCAAATCCCTATTTCAAGCTTCCAATCTCCAATTTCAAGCTTCCAGATCCTCCATGGGTGCCTAATCAAACTCTATTACTTCCAATCTCAGGTATAATCTCTTATTTTCGAGAAAAAACTAATTTTTACCCTAAATCTAGATTTGAATAAGTTGATAAATTAGGGCTAATTAGTGATTGTAATTGTTTCCAATTGTCTAATAATGGTTTATAGTATCCCATTGTATTGTGATTTTGTGTGTATGTGTAAACCATTATATATGTGTTGTTTCTACCATTGTATTGTGTTAATTGGAATAAGACATGAGTTGTATAACATCTTGACTTGTATAAAAAAAATGAATGCACGAGTCTCAAAAAAATTTGACTGCATTGGAAAATGACAACAATATTGAAGCAACCTTATTTGATAAAATACGCGGAATAAATATGGTAAATTAATAACTTTTTGAAATATATAAAATTAGTAAATATTCGTTTTTATAAACTACTTTTTTACATCCCTTAGAGAGTTTTTGGCCCCATCCGAAAAGTGTTGTATATGATCGTTATATAAATATTCGTTTTTGTCACTAAACGGCCATTTATATTCATCTGGTACAATACTTGTTGGACTTGTCTCTGTATTGGACAAGTTATAAACACAGTAAACAATTACATTTCGTACATTATTTCGTTTCAAACGGTTCACAAAATTTCGCCACCACTTTTCTTTTTTGTTTCCTGTGCACGCATTTTTGTATAATGCGGGAAACAAAGGGGAAGTGCTGCCGAAATTTTGTTGAATCATTTAAAACGAAATAATATACGAAATGTTAATGTTTACCGTGTTTTTAATGGGAAGTAGGATGATTGACTAGGAAAAAAGATAACCATAAACCAACATTTCTATATTGTATTCTTAAGTGGGGTAAAATTGACGCGTATAAGTTTTTGTTTTGATATATTGAAAAATAAAATGTGAATTCGTAAAATGACCAATATTTATTTTTGAATTTGTGACATTTTTTCAGATATGAAAAATGATCGATTATTTTGTTGATCGGAGGAGATGGATGTATCAAAGAAGGGGATTGAGAGGCTCAATAAAAGAAGATTTTTATAATGGTATAAACGTATTTGTTGAATTCGCTTTAAGTAATAACAAAAACGATGTAGAAATTCGTTGTTCGTGTAGTAGGTGTAAACATTTGAAGTATTTGTTACCCGATATTATGAAAGTCCATTTGTGCAAAAACGGTTGCATGCCGGAGTATTATGTTTGGGATCGTCATGGAGAAGTTGTAGCACATACTTCTGCAGAGTCTGAATTAGAGGTTGCTGGTAATGAAATTGTTATGACGAACCATATATAAAATATGGTTGAAGATGCAGCACGATCAATGTTCCCTACGGTTGAAGTTGACGACGATGATGTAAATGTTGAAGAACCAAATATTGAAGCAATTTTTTTTTATGATTTATTGGATGCTGCTAAGAAACCTCTTTAGGATGATTGTAAAAGCGGCACCCAGCTATCAGTAACCGTAGAATACATTATGATGAAGTCAAAATACAACATCACCGAAGCCAGATTTACAGCTGTTGTACAAGTTGCAAAAAGATATATGCCACCCGATAATTTAATGTATGAAAATCACTATGAAGTTAAAAAAACTTATGTCAGCTTTTGGTTTACCTTGTCAAAAAATAGATACATGTTTAAATGGCTGCATGTTGTTTTGGAAAGAGGACATCACTCTTAGGAAATGTAGAATATGTAACGAGGAAAGGTACAAACCAAGAAAAAAGAAGGGAAAGAAAGTTCCATACAAACGTTTGCATTATTTTCCCATCACTCCTAGGCTTCAAAGGTTATACGCATCTTCTGTAACTGCACCTCATATGAGATGACATAGTGTGAGAACAGAGGAAGAAGGTACGTTGACACATCCAGCCGATGGAGAAGCATGGAAGCATTTCGACAAAACTTATCCCAATTTTGCAACGGAGAGTCGTAATGTTAGACTTGTATTATGTACGGATGGTTTTCACCATTTTCTCAATTTGGTGCTAATTAATATTCATCTTGGCCCATTATCATCACACCTTATAATTCACCTCCGTGGATGTGTATGAAAACGCAATATATGTTTCTTACTGTTGTCGTTCCTGGCCCCGACGATCCGACAGAAGGAATCAATGTTTATTTACAACCGTTGATTAAGGAGTTAATAACACCGTGGAACGAAGGAGTAGAAACATACGATGTTTCAATTTTTTTTCCATATGTTTTGTCACGTACCGAAATTTTCGACTTTTGAAAATTCGACATCGATACTCACTTTATCGACTGCCGAGAAATCGAACGCCGGAAACTCGAATAGTGAGGGTTTTAGAAAGAAGAAAACAGAAGAAAAGATAGAAGAAGAAGAAAGAAGGAACAGAAAGAAAAAAGAACAACATCAGAACAGAAGACAATATCAGAATCTTACACATCGCAGCGGAACAATATATAATAGATAAATGAATAATCTTTAAAACAAAGAACTATATCATTTTATACATACATCAATCAGAGTCAATATACAACAATGGACAGTTATATAAACTTGTCCTCATACAGAATACACAGCGGAATAACTACTATCAGATACAAATACTACGTCTCGTCATCCAGCTTATCTCCAAGCTCCAGAATATCCAGGATATCCTGATAATCTAACTCTAGACTGCCCGTGTGGAAATTGGTGGGCACCCAGAGTTTAGAAGGGAAACAATAAACTCCGAGTCAGTCATGGTGACTGGTGTGAGATCGTAAAACAGTTTATCTTTAAAATAAATAGCAGAGAATTTTAAAGTCAATTCGCAATGCTTTTGGAAAATGAAACTACCATAAGACCTCCCGCCACACACACAATGCAAACGCAGAATTGGAGGAGATTTCTTCTTATGATAGTCAAAGATGCTTACTACGCAAAAATCAAATTCTTTTTGATATTATTATTAGTGCATAGTGTAGAAAACATTTCGAAAGTATAATATAAATCTTAGCCAGCATAGACATTCCGAACTATGCCTACTATAGCTACCATCCAAACAGTGGTGACCACCATAAGTGAATGGCAGGTTCTACAACTAAAACCGTACAAGGCTCGTATTGTTTCTTTGGATTTCCAACAAATGGTCAGGCTAAGGAACTTCCTATCCACGATGGGTACGTCCCTGGAATAGACGACCCGAGAACCTAACCGGATCTCTGCCAACACAAGGCCGGGTTACCTCTGCAAAAATAGGTAACTACTGACACGCGTATGCCATCCCCCGATCGTAACCGATCTTCCCGAGGATCCCCGATTTCCAACAAACCACATAGATAATAATGCAGCAACCACATAGGTTAAGTATCTGGGCTCCATACCATGATACCACCTCTATCCAAAAGGAATGACATACACTAAGGGGCGCTACTCCCTAGAACCTTGCCGCATCCTTCCTGTTTCGACCATTTCCGGGGTGTGAGGCTCGACGAAGTCTCGTCCACAAAGCTACGCTTTCTACAAAGCCCTGCTTTGGGTCCAACAAAAATGATCAACCTATGATCACAAAGATATAAGATCAAACAAATGATCATATCACAAATGATCAAACACTGATCATTTCACAGCAACACTCAGTATGCCACGTTACCAAATTGGGAGTATATCGCTGATAAATTTCAACTACATAACCTCTGAGCTCGTACGTCTCAGAGAAGGGTGTTAAGCTAAGAGAATAAATTCTCCGCCACCAACAGAAATGTATTTGAAAGAAATCAGCTTTATATCTCAAATTGTAACGTCAGACACACAATCCATACAAGTCTGTTCCGGGATCGAACAGAACCGAAGGCACTTCTCACGAAGCCCTTGCATATCCGGATAAATTTCTAATCACGTCCGGACTTCCCGTCACTAAGGGTGATAAAACCTCTAAATCGGAGATCAGCCGATGTAGAGTAACTCGACGGTAATCCTTCCGTTTTCAAAAATATCCGGTCTTCAACACCGGTCTTCGAATGCAATTCATAACGACGTATCACATATTCGGAATGGGTTATACGACCCCATGGTCCTTTCCCGGCTACCCGAATAGTGAGCGATTATTCAAAAATAAGTGTGGCATTCAAATTCAAGCAATTCACAACAAATACCTATTCAAGGTAATTATTGATAGTCGGTTATTTAACTATCAATAAAGATGCGCAACATCATCAGATTCCAAATAATTCTCCAAATTATTCATTTTCTAAAAATATCTTTACTAGATATAAAATTTCCACACTTAACCATTTGAAAACAATTTCAAATCAATTTCCACATTTCAATTTATCTTTAAAAGATAAAATCTCAAAACAGTTCATTTCATATTGGAAAAGCATTTCCATACTTATTTAAAAATAAGTAATTCACAAATCATTTATTTTCAACATTTGAAAATATTCAATATACTTAAATCAAAATTAAGTATATATTTCATCCCTTAAGGAAATCATTTACTTTGACAACATTTATTTGAGTCAAAACGAAGGTTACGTAAAACATCGTTACGACGACTCAAAATCACTAGTATAGGGATTCGGAATTAAGATAGATATATAAATCCCAATACTACATCAAAACATTTCCTTTCGGAAATCATTTACTATAACAACAGTGTTATAGTCCATCATTTCCTTATTGCTCGAAAACGTCTATTTCAACAATGAATGTTGAAATCTATGTATTCGATACTTAACACGTTTTAAAACATCTTTTAAAACAATTACTTCATTTTTATAATATCGCTTTCCCAAAACCATATCCATTCTACTTTAAAAATATATTCACTGTCCAAAATCGTGAATATACTTCACTTAACCATATTTAAATCTTTTCTACACATTTATTTCAATAATAATTCGCTATCCAAAATCGTGAATATATCTTCTTTGATAATCTCCTATATTTACTTTATCAAATCCAATTGATTTCAAATTTATAAACAACGTTTATAAATCCTATTTCTATTTTCTAACAACTTTGATTTAATAAATCTTCCTTATAAATCAATTCGATAAATATTCCATTTAAAGGCAAAAAATCCAATTTATAAGTAAACTTCTTATAAATCTTTTATTCTACAACTTCATTCATTTTTAACTTCACAATATAAATCTATTAATTTCATTCACTTATGAAATCCATTTATACTTCTTTTTAACACTTATAAAATTCGTTTTATAAGCCCAATAATTTGATTTATAAAATATCAATTTTATAAATCTTTCTATACAAATCGTTTATAGTTATTCAAAAATCCCAACTTAAACCATTTTATAAATAAATCAACTATTTATTTCAAAAACGACACTTCGGTTATATTTCACTAAAAATTATAACTTTTATAACTTTAAAATTTTACGTTTATAAATTGATTCAAAAATTCCATAAAACGTATATTTTCAAAAATCACTTTAAAAACCTTTTAAATTAAAAGTCGTTATTTTTAAAACTTGAATCCGATGATGCAACAGCACCAATTAGTCAATCACAACAACAACATCATATATCAACATATGATAACAGAATATACATCAATATCTGTAAATAAATAACTACTGGTGAGGAATCCAGTTGGATCCCTCCAACCTGTTTCCCTGCATCCACAGATGTTAGCACAATACCAATTCCGCTCCAGTACGGAATTATCGCGGTATATAGGTTTTATAAAAATATCCGCTTACTAACGGCGCAATAGGGTCTCATCCGCTATACGAGGCGGGAAATCAATCAATCCAATATATACATATGCCAATATGTATATATTGCTATATATATATATAGATATATCCTACTATATCTAATATCACATCCAAACAGTCAATCATCAATCAATAACTGTAAAATAAAATCCACTTTCATTTGAGTGAGAAGATCTCACCGTGATTTTAATTCTGATTTCAGCGTTTATTTTCGAATAAAATTAAACGGACGTTTAATTTTACCCGAAATTCAAACTAGCTCCAAATGACTCCAATCCAGTTGCATCGCGTAGTGCTCGAGAAAACGAAGCCAACGCCGCTCGTTTCGTAATTTTTCAATCTCGTATGAAAGAGATATCACATTTCAAAGTTTACTCGATTTTAAATAAAATTAAATTACAATTTCTATTTTTAATTTTTTATACCAACAAATCAGAGCCGCTGATTTTTTTGATCTTCAAATCTGGCCCGTGCGCATCTCTTCTCCCTCCATCACGCAAAACTCCCCAGGTGCTCGAACGAACAAACAACCCAACATGCCGCCCTTAAACCCTAACCCTCGAGCCCACTTCGTTCGACTTCGCATCGATCAGCACCCACCACAACGCTCGCCAACGCCGACATCATCAATGACTGGAAGGAGGCGAAGCTCGGTTCCCCCTAGCGCACGCGATACAAGGCCGAACGCGACGTCTTCACGCTCGATTTCTGGCCACCACGTCACGATCCAGGCGATCATCGCCATATAGATTCGAAGCCCTCACGATGCTCTACAGGTTTCGTTCAGGAATTTTCGCGAATCGTTGCTTGGATGTGAAGAAATTGAGGGGGGACGATGATTGTTTTCTGGACGTTGATAATAGAGGGAGGCGGCTGCTCGTTTAAAACCCTAGCTAGGTTTGTTTTGTGAAAAATAGAATGATAAAGGGCTTTTATAGAAAATTATCTCAACACTATTCATCCGAAAAATTTCGAACTCGAAATCGAACGTGCCGGCTGACGTTTCTAAGGTTTACCCCGCGTTCTGAATGCAATGGAACAGGTTTCGGAAGCTAATTCGGACATCTGTGCGAGATATGAAATAAAACGATCAATTTAAATTAAACCGATTTAAGACGATTTCGATGCGTTTTGGCTTGCCCCGGACAAACGGCAAATCCAAAAATTACGAAATTTGAAATCTTATAATAATATCACATTACGGATCCGATGAAACTGGTTTCGTCGAAATCCGAGACTTTCTGAAAAATGACTATTTTAACTCGACGATTTAAAATTAAAACGATATCGATGCGGTTCGAGTTGCCACGGTCAAACGATAACTTTGATTGCTACGAAAATTGAAATCCGATAATAACTAACTATTACGGATCCAATGGAACTGGTCTCGTCGAATTCTGAGACTGTTCGAAAATTGGCTATTATTATAGTCGATAATTAAATATTAAAATATTCAATTTTAAAAGTTCTATAACCTTTCTATAACTCCAGTATGATTAAATAAAATTTTACAAATCATATTTAATCATATTAAACTCGATTTTCAATTATTTCTGGAATTTCAATTATTAATTTATCGATTTAATTATCAAATTAAATCCAATATTCGAAAAATAAATCATTCGACTTATAAATTCCATTTATTAATATTTAAAAATCTATTAAATATTCGAATTTTAATTATCAAAAATTCTGGGTCGTTACATGTTTGCTTCTTTTTTGTGGACTATAAGTGATTTTCCTGCCTATACAATGTTTTTAGGATGGAGTACATTCGGTCGTCTAGCTTGTCCTTATTTCATGGAAGAAACATAGGCATTTTCTTTACCGAATGGTAAGAAAATTTCATGGTTTGACTGCCATCGATGTTTTCTCCATGTCAATCATCCCTTCAAAGAAGATAGAAAAAACATTTTAGCTAATATAGTAGAAACCAGACAACTACCAACGATATGGTCAAGCGAAGACATATACGAACTTGTAAGGGACTATCCAAAGATATATGAAACTGGAGTGCAAATAGAAATTGCAGGCAAATCGACTATTCATAATTGGTGCAAACAAAGTATATTTTGGGAGTTGCCTTATTGGAAAGATCTTCTGCTTCGTCATAATATTGATGTGATGCACAACGAGAAAAATGTATTTGATAATGTTTTTAACACAATTTTGAATGCCAAGGGGAAGACTAAGGACGATTTGAATTTAAGATGCGATATACAAGAATTATTCAAACGTTCTTAGCATCATATGAAACCAAATGACAGTAAAAAACCCAAAGCGTGTTGCAAGTTAGATAATAATAGTGTTAAGGTTATGTTAAAATGGGTGGAAGGATTAAGATTTCCTGATGGGATTTCATCAAATCTTCGTAGATGTGTTGACTTTAAAAAGGGTAGATTGAGCGGAATGAAAAGCCACGACTGTCACATAATGATGAAAAATTTATTACCCGTTCTATTCAAAGAACTATTGGCCTTAAAAGTTTGGAAGGTAATTACGGAGCTTAGTCTGTTTTACAAAGAGCTTTGTTCGATTACTTTAAAAGTGCAACGTTTACGTAAACTTGAAGAAGATATTCCTATATTGCTCTGCAAATTGAAGAAAATATTTCCGCCGGGTTTTTTTAACGTAATGGAACATTTATCTGTTCATCTCCTATCTGAAGCACGACTTCGAGGTCCTGTGCGATATGGATGGATGTATCCATTTGCGAGGTATGAAATATGTTACCTATTAATTTAATTACATTCGAAAGTTCAAGTTAATGTAAATTAATTTTGCATAGATACTTGAATCATATAAAGAAAAAAAGTGAGGCAAAAAGCACGAGTTGAAGGTTCGATGAGTAAATCTTACATCGAAGAAGAAGCTTCGTTCTTTTTCTCTCACTATTTCAGTGACCATGTGAACATATCATTTGAAAGTGTTCCTTGTAATGATGAAGGCGACGAACAAGAGTCCTCTCAAACAATGATCTATTTTTATACAACATGGTCGACTTTCTAGAAAATGTGTAGAAGTATGGTTAGACGATAGAGATCTTCATGTAGCACACACTTATATTCTTCTTAATTGTGCTGAGGTTGCACCATTTGTTAGGTAATCTGAAATAATAGTTTATGGTTTATTCATTTCCATAATGCATGCGCATGTAGAATTTAATGTAATATTTTATTCATATATTCAGTGTTTATGAAAGTGAACATCCGCACGGAGATCTAAGTAAAGAATTTTCTGATTGGTTTTCAAAGTACGTTTATGAACCGAGAAATTGTGTGGTCGACGAAGGGTTGAAACATCTTGCGTTGGGACCAAAAAGAAATGTCAAGACATATCCAATATATTTCATCAATGGATATAAATTTAACACCAAAGAATACGGTGCAGAAAAATTAACTAATAATACAGGTGTATTTGTTAAAGGTAGCGATGATCCAGAAAATCACATAAATGATTTTTATGGTGTTTTAACTCAAATTTTGCAACTGACATATTTCTCACGACCCGCGGAGGAGGTGTTTCTATTTAGATGCAATTGGTTTAGCAATGTTTCAGGTTCTGAAATTAATATGCACAAGGACTATAACCTTATTGAAATAAAGCACACATTGCATTATCACAAGTATGATCCTTTTGTACTAGCCAAACAAGCATTGCAAGTTTATTACGCTCCTTATCCGTCTCTAAAAAGAGATAAAACAGATTGGTCAGCAATTTTTAAAACAAAGGCAAGATTTACGTTTGATGGGAAGAATATTCCAAACGAACAAGCTTATCAGGCAGATCTTGAGCAATGCAACGAAATAATAATAGCAGACGATCATACTGATTTTGGACCTCTGAATGATGAATCAAACATTTTGGTAGAAACACTCGAGAGTAGGGAGGAAAATAACGTAGAATATGAGACCGAATCTGAATCAGAAGACAATGAGGATTGATATAACTATTATGTCGAATTCTTATGTATTATGCAATTTATGTAATTGATGAGATTTATTTTGCATCATTTACGTCATTACATCATTTATGTCATTACATCATTTACATCATCTATGTCAATACCATTTCTGTCATTTATTTAGCAATTTATGTTAAAAATGCAATGTATTCTGCTTACCGTCGGAATATGAGACCAATCTGAATCAGGTATATTTTGCACTTTATGTACTTTATCTCATTTATGTCATTTAACTATAAAATATATTTCATTATTATGCTATTATTCTCTTTTAAAATGATGTGTCTGTGACAGGTATCATGTAATCTAGAAGGATGAGTTCTTCCCATTCTTCAGGAGGCGATGGCAGCGGTCCATCACAGCCGCCACAGCGTCCCGCTGTGTATCTAGTACCTAGAACGGAGGAGTAAGTATTAAACTTTTTTCAGCATCTTCAATATTATGTGTACGATATATTAATCTATATCATATTTAACAAAGGGGGTTTGACCTACATCTGTCAGCTGTAGTTCTATCAGTTTCGAGAGATTCATACAAGAGTAGGATGACGGCTTGTTGGTCGAAGTGGAATAATATCCCTCCCCACATCCTGGAGTGTGTATGGTAGGATTTCATTGTAAGTATAATCTTTTGTTTTCCATTCTTAATTTTTTTATCGCTTATTTATTGTTCACCTTTTATTTTTTAATTTTTTTTCGCTTGTTTATCATGAAATGCAGGCCACAGTTGACGTACAATCAGATGACCTGCAGCTGGTACGACACTACTGGATGCAGAAGATGAGGAAGAACTATAGGGATTCTATGTCGGCTGTGAAGCATAAAGGGCAGAAGCCGAACTGGATGGAAGCGAGTGTGTGGGAAGGGTGGCTGGTAGATTGGGATAGTGACCAAGCGAAGGTAAGTGTACTAAACTTTTATTAATTATTTGATTGATACATAAATATCGAAAAATATTTGGTAAGTAAATAATGTATTAAATTTAAATGTACAGGCAGAGTCGGAAAGAAACTCTGTAAATAGAAATAGAAATCCTGTCACTCATTGAGGAGGGTCCAAGTCGTTCTAACAATATTGCTAGGAGTTGGTAAATTAATTAAATGTGAATTGTAAATAGTTATTGTTTGTATGATTTTGAATATACAATAATAGTACATAATAATCAATTTCAGGAAGCTGAGGCGTAGGGTCCCGTATCGTATATGGATGTATTTACCCGTACTCATGCCGTCGAGCGTGTAAATCCTGACGGAACAGTTTCATATACATGGCATGACGATAAATCGAGAAAGAGCCATGTAAGCATATTTTAGTTTATATACTATTAGTAACTGTTTTAATTATTGAAGCATAAGTAATTAAGATATCATGCTATTAATTTTAACTGTATTTTTACTTGTTCATGCAGGCAAAGTTTATGGAACAACGACAGAAACTCTTGGAGGAAATTGGTTGAGATCAGCCGACGACAGACGAGGAGGACGTCATTTTTTAGTCAGTCATGGATCCACCTTCACAGAAAGATGCTATGGCTTTGGCAATCAAGTGGTAATGAACAATATATTAAAATTGTAACAATTTAGTAATCTTTTAGTTCTAAAGAAATTCACATCGCTTTACTTTCAATAATAAGTTTATAGATATAACAATTAACACATTATGCTGTAGCTTTGATGGTAAGATTATAGACTAAATTAAATAAGTATTACAGACCCGCAGACAGAGAAGAGCCAGCCAAACGGCCAAAGCTCAGATCGATCTAGCAGAGATCGAAGAGTTGAAAGCTAGGGTGGCACGGCTGGAAGAGCAGAACAGTCGGCAGGCTATTGAGATGACACAGCTGCTGGACCAGCGTATTGCTGAGTACATGCAGCAGTATGGTGGCCGCTTTCCATCTTCAGCTGGTTCCGGAGGTTCTGGAGGTGATTGACCGGAGTGATAGGTATGTTTTTTTGTTTTGCGTCATTGTTTAGTTATTTTTGATGGTACATTGAGTTGGTGGAGTTGGATTTGAAATGTTGTGTATACTGTTTGATGATACATTTGGTGATAGTAATTTTGACATTTGGGAGTTGATGAAGGATTGATGTATGTTTTGTACAATGAGATGTATGTAAATTATGTTAGTGTAGTGTTGGCATGATTTTATACGAATTATGCTTGGTTTATTTCTTTATGTGATTTGATTATATTTGTATGGTTTGATTTTATATTGAATATCTGAATTGGTTATGTGTTTGTGTGGTGAAATATATTGTGTTTATGGATTGTGGATGGAAGGAAAAAATGCAGCAGAAAAAAGAAAAAACAGGTTCAGTTTTTCCGACGTCCTGTAGACCGAAAATTTTCGACGGCTTCCGACGGGCAGCAACGGACAAAAAACGACGGCTTCCGACGGTTGGCGATGGTTTTTGGCACCCCCCGTGATCGTCCACATGTCTTCCGACGGCCGTCGGGAGCCGTTGGTTGGCCGTCAGTAGCCGTCGAAAATACGTCGAGGGGGATTGTCGGAAATCCTGTTCAGTGATGGATTTTTTTCTACGGTTTTTTCCGACGGCTCCCGATGGCTTCTGACGGCCACGACGGTTTTGAGCCATCGGAAAATGTCCTGTTTCTTGTAGTGATCTTTTAGGTAAAATCCAGTTTTACTTATTATAAGCGGTACCTAATAGTGACAATTAATTACGCCAATTCTCTTTGTCAAAACTATATCACTTTGGATTTATGGAATTTGGTACTAGTCAAAATTCCAATATCATCCATATTCAACTTTATAGTCCAAACACATAGTCCTTGGTTCAATCATAACAATTATTATTAACCGAAATGATCTGGCTAGAGACTTTGACTTCAAGTTGACTTCAGTTGACCGTGATACTAACCGAGGAGACAAATTATCTCTTGAATAGTGTTTCACTTCCAATGCTTACACTCGATCCAACTATAGTCATTCGATGGACGCCGTACCACGATTTAACTATAATCAAAGCAGAACTTCCACATTGAAGATCAACAGTATTCTCAAGTCGAGAGAACTGTGTAAATTAGTCACATAGATATTCTCTGGTTGACCTTAGTTATATTAACCAACATAAAACTATCGATTGATCCATTCCATAGTTATCCAATAACTATCAGTACGTAACCCATTGGTGCCCCCTAACAGTCATGAGTAATACACTGCCCAACATTTGGAGAGCGTTATGTACTCTAGTCTCAACTGATACATTGATATCCAATCTCAATGCATCTTGACTAGGAACATTTAAAATAGTATATTTGTTTTCATTGTGATAAATTACTCACGGTTACAACACTTTGTAACTACTAGCACAAAACATACCATTTATGGATTTTCTATCAAATATACTTTTAGTTAAATTAATTAGTTAATATAACCACATTATATCAAGTATATAATAAAAAGAAAACACCTTTATTTTGAACAAGATTGTTCAATGAGTTAGATATATGTAACAAATTACATAATTGCCTTAAGGCACACCCTAACTCTATCAATCTCCCACTTGCACTTGGGGTCAATTATGGAATCTTATTTCAACTTCTCCAATCGGTTTTTTCAAAACCAGTTAGGTCAGTCCCTTTGTGAACGAGTATGCTATTACGTTTTAATTATCTACCCTGTCAATCAACTCTCTCCGACGGTGATACTTTGTTACGAACTATGTCGCGACATTGTTATCATATAACAATGTTTTGAGATTCTCAACATTTGGAATCAGCTAAGTTATAAATTTGTGAACCTATATCCTTATATACATTGTTTTTATTGCAGCGCTATTCAAGGCGATTTACTTAGCCTTTTTCATTGAATCAACTACGGTCTTTCATTTAGAACATTTCCAACTTAAAGATTCTTGACTTAAATTTATTATCGACGTACTACACTCAATATCACTTATGAAGTTTGAGTCTGAACACTCCTTCATTAAGTGTTTTTGTTTTCGTAAACAATTCTCTAGTATTTCATAAATACACGAGAACACTTCAAATAACATTTAGTGATATCAATTTGGATTTGATATTTGCTTCATGTATCAAATACATAAACAAATCATAATATTGTAGACGACATAACATGTATGATAATTCCTATTACTAATGCATAAGGAACTTATCTTACATGTTCCATATTAAATAATTTAATAAGTTGTCTTTGCATATAAGTCTGGGACATTCCCAATATCTTTTATACTCACTATAAAAGACAACATTTATAATCCAAAGTTGAGTATTAAAACAACTAAGGTTGATTTTAACATAACTACATCGTTAAAATCAACAACGTGTTGTTTACTTATTTTATAAATATCAATGTACCTTTTAACGTTCTTTCTTACGAACACACGCTTCCTCTGCATTTTGATTGATAATCAAACTATTTGATATATCTATCAAAATATTTGTTCAATTTTGATGCTTATAAAATGATACTTTCTATCATTTCTTGGATTATATCCAAAGACTCACAAACTCAATATTGCTTCCACTGACTTCGAGACATTTTTGGTTATTATATGTAAACAGTTTACTCTAAATCATTATTTAGAATTTTTTGTTTCAATACATCATACCAGACATAAAGTCGTACCAAGCGGTAATTTTGTGAATAAATCCAAATTAAATTGAGCATGTTGAATACCAAACCTTTTACGCTAATTTCAACAATTGAAATTTGTGATATTATTCTTATCAACATTGCTTATTTAATTCCAACTGCATTAGTCTTGCTCATAAAGACACAATCGCGGCTGATGGATCACATCCCTTCGGTTACGACTACCAAAATCATATTTTGATAGCGTACTTGGAATTCTTTTGGATTTGCGCATCATACCATATCATAGAGTCAATGCTCTTAATGGTTTAATTAAACAATCGAGGATTATATATTTTTGACATTGATAAGAAAATCATAGTTTCTCTTCAATGTTCGAGAATACTTATTAGACACTTTAATGCGATGTGTTCGTTTAGGTTAGTTAATTTCATTTCATCTCATCTAATCAGTTCTATCTATGGATCGTATCAAATTCCATTTTATTACCAATAATTCCTCAAAGAAATTCCTTCACAATGAAGTTGGTATTTCTTGAAACAACAATTGTTTCTCAGTGCAGCAGAATAGGTATTCATAAACGTTTTGTGAATTTTTTTATTTATAAAACTGATTTTGTTTTAGTTTACAAAACTTATGTTCAAAACATAAATATGTCATCCACTGATAGTCTTTTCAAAAATCCTTTTGGGAAGATTCATACAAGATCCCGCATGAACAATTATTACGTGTAATCTTTCGACTCGCACAACCTGCCAACTCCTTGGCCTAGGATATGTTGGAGTTTTTTATAAACCCTTATCTTGTGTGATTTTATGAACGGCTATTTAGACGAAATAATATTAACCTTGTGTACTACTTTTAAGTATATGACCTCATAAAAAGAAACTAACTCAACTTCACTCACAATTAATCGTACATTGTCCAACAAAGTTCGATTACTCCTTATCGATGCATCGTTATGTATCACATGGAGGAATGACCTTTTGAGATTGAATCTTTATTCATTTTTAGGTATGTTTAGAAATTTTTATCTACTTCTGATTTATACTCTATGAGTTTATCATAAACATACTACATGTGTATTAAATACATATGTCCACGTCGGCGAACTCATCATTAAATATGACAAAATACATGGAAACGTTTTGGTATTAATACACTTACGATTGCATACATCTATATATATCAATCCGAAGAGTTCATCGACTGTTATAATGCTTCCACTAATTGGGTGCACAACTCTTCAATTGTTTGAGATATAATTAACTAGTGTCATATGATTCATAATCATATAACAAAAAATATTTCTCAAAACTACGACTTAGTCTATAATTCCAATATAACTGTAGATAATTTTAGTACTTCTATATTTTCAATGCATCACTTTTATTGTGAAAACAAATAACATCGGCACTAAAAAAATAGTCATTATGTCATAAATAATGTTCGGTGTGTTTTACGAAAACAATTTTCGTAATTTGATGCGATCAATAAGTGCTATATGGCTTGCTCCCACTATTTCTGTTATTACTATAAATGCGTACTAAATTTGGAGGTCTATCATACACTTAATATAGTTTATTTATTTTATATACTATAACTAGTTTACAATGGAGAGTTCTTTGATCAATTATCCTGAATTCAAAGAAATAAATCTCATAGAAAACAATTTTCTATACGAAATTACATTTTGGAATAGAAATAACATTTTTTATTCCAATGTTAAGTATCAATCATTATTATTACAATTTTTGTTTCCATTGTTTTTTATGAACCAGAAGTGACCATTTACTCTCTTCATCCCAATTATACCCTAAATCACATATGCTTTTATGCATTCGTTTTCCTTTCTAAATGGTCAAACCATTCAAAATGAAAACCCTTACTATAATAATATCATAACGAAATCTTTACAGAAGCGCATTCGATTATCCTTAACATTTAAGGACATCATATGTGTTGCACTTTATGTAAACCGATCAAACCGACATTTCAGTGATCAAGTTCTTAGATTTATACTATAGTTCTGGCCTTATGTTACATTTAACACAATATGATCTTTTATGTAATCAATCAAATTGAATACTCAATCTCATAGTATTGTTTATTGGCTTATTTCGAATGAATTATATTCATCGAAGTATCGTACATTACGAACTGTGACCGTTCAGTATATAACATTTAATATGATAGTATATGGATCAAATATTCTTAATCTTGTTTTGCTTTTAAAGTCCGAAACTCATAGAATGCAATACACGGTCTCAACCCAACAAACATCTAAGTGACCATATTACGAACATATTAAGTAGTTGTAAAATTAGGCACTTGCATGGGTATAGAAATCATTAACATACAATAGGTATTTAATAGTGAGTATATGTTATATTTCTATTTGTCAATCTTCAATTCAGTTCATTTGTATATATTAATTAATAAACGTTTTACCAATCATATTAAATGCACAAATTTATCATTGTAGATAACTATAACATTATTTAGCATATGTTCTTACAATATTAGAAAGGTTAAATGTAACCATTTAATTTTTCTAACGAGGCTCCCACTAGTCTTTTATGTTTCTCCAAACCCTAAGATGAAATATAGAAGTCTTTCGACTTCACTAGTGGGTGTTAGGACTCGTCTGTCTTGGTATTTTGACCTTGAGTTTGCTCAACAAATCGTAGCCTCACAAACGATGGATAACTCCTTATCGGTTGTATCACATAGAACTCCTTACCCATGTTTCCTTGTCCTAACCTCATTTCGACCTTGAGTTTGCTCAACAAATAGAAAGAGATTATTCGCTTATACCTACCGTATTGCAACGGCCTAAGTATATTATATGTATCTTGAGTTTGCTCAACAAATACATATAGTTATCTTACCTCGTCTATTCAATATATTAATCATACTACACATGAAATCTCTAACTTGAGTTTGCTCAATAACCAAGAAGTATGCAAGTAATTTATTAATATATATATATATAGTATATGCCAACATTATAACGAAGATTCATAATCTTCAATATATATATATATATATATATATATTATTGAGTGATATCAACTTATGGAATATTGTAAGTCTTATGAAATACCCTCGTGATTCAAGTGTCAGAAACATCAGAAATCATGGTATGCATACATTTACATATGTATTTATTTCTTAAGTCTATTTGGGTTTCTTTAATGTTCCACCTTTTGTATATACATTCATATCATATAAGTTTTATTATGGGGCATTTCACCAGAAGGACAAACTTTGCAGTCCAATTAGTTTCTAGGACACACATTCAAAGAAATTACTTTCAAGGCCAAAGTCAGCAGAATAATTAATTTCAAGGACAAAGTTAGCAGTCCAATTACTTTCAAGGACATAATTTCATAGGTTTTTAGGCCCTAGAAACTAATTATTTTGCGTTTTGTCCTTGAAAGTAATTATTTCAGTTGTGTGTCCTAGAAACTAATTCCACTTGCTAAAGAGGCCCTTGTGGCTAATTTCCACTTTTATTATTACATAACTTTTATATTTCATATCACTTATAGAATAGTCTTATGTATAATATTTTATTAATTAAATCTTATCTAATTAATTTTAATTAATTAATACTTTAATTAACTTTATATTAGTATTCCAATACAACTTTTATATTGGACATATCTACCATAAACTTTATACTGTATACTATAACCTTTACAGTGCAACACATATCTTATATATGTGTATTTTTGTTTGTTTAATTAACCTTTAATTAATTTATTTAATTAAACAATTTTAATTAAATTATATTGATTTCGAAAATTTATCTTATATACATACATGTATACTTATGTTATCTTAAACACTTTAAAATAACGTAACATATATCAACATATATAATACATGCATATAAGTATAAATTAATTAACTCATTTAATTAATTTATTATACTAATCTTATTAATAAATTTTAAATTTTGAAATTAATATTTAAATAGTTTCAAACATTTTGAATTTTCATTACATTTTCAAACATTTTGAAAATTTATGTTATATTATAACCTTTTATAATAAACATGTTTTTATTTTAAATTTAACTTTTAAATTTAAAATCTTATCTTAATTAACTATTTTGAAAATTAGCCCAAGGCGCAATTCAAATTAGGCCTTTTCTATCAGGGGCAACCTTTGGGCTCACTTCATCTTTAAGGCCAGGTAGGACATGATACTTGATTATCCAATTCCAATCCTAGACATCACCTTTATAGACACCGTACTAAGTGTGCAAGCTTAATTAGTTAGCATAACATGACTAATTTAGACGGCATAGGCTATTGGGCTCTGATACCATTGTTGGAACTCCGCCAGCATGTAGCGGAAGAAATGAATGAATTTTTTTTTACCATTTTGGATCTTTAATGGGCCTACAAAGTCTAAATGTACTTAGAAGTTTTCTAGGTTTTCTTTTAAATAAAATCTTTATTTTATTTAGATTTAGAAAGAAAGTTTAAAATTTAATTTAATGTGTATGTAAATTAGAGTAAACCAAATATACTTATGTACATATTTGTGTGTAACAGTAACTTATTAAATCTATTTAGAGAAGGAAAATTATCATTTCCTATCTTTTAAGTTATTGAATTAACGAGGGGGCATAAATTTATTTTGAGAATAAAACTTTTCATTTCCTTCTCTTAACTTATTCAATTAATGAGGTACAAATTATTTATATATAGAGAGAGAAACCTTTCATTTCTCTCTCTTTAATTAAATTGATTAATTATATGAATATCATTAATTAGCAACATATATATGCATGAATGTGAGTATAAACATACATACATATATATATATATTATAGTGTAAATTCTGTAAGAGCAACATATGATAAGTGCTATGAATTGATGACCATTTGTAGACATATAACTAGAAATAAATAGATAGTTAAACACATAAAGGAAATATGGGAAATAGATAAAGGGTAACAAAGATGATTGATTTAATCTCCCATTTGGTAAACTTAATTAATGCAGCACATAAATGATAATCAATAGGCATCATGATATAAGGATATAAACAGTTAACAATAAATAAATGTATGTATTATTAGCTAATTTAGTGTGTTTATTTGTTTAAATATGTTTATATATGTATGGTTTTATGAATCCTCCAAATATACTAAATTAATTCAGTCAAGTCAACTATTATCCATTCAAGATTTATTGCTAAACATGCAACGGTTTGATTTAGTAAATCAATTTGAAAATAGATCTTAATCAATAAATCCAAAATGTAACTTATATGTATATGTTAATAATTTAAAGTAGAATTAGACATATATATTTGAAAATAATAATTTGTCCAAAGCATGTTTTGTATGATAATAATATTATGTTGGTTTATGTTTATTTATACATAAATACAGTGTACATATATGTATGTGTGTGCATATATATGTATGTATGTATATGTGTGTGTTTTATATGTATTGTTAATGAATCCTTTAAAATTAATAAATCAACTCAACCAAGTCAATTGTAATCAATTTAAAATTTATTACCAAACTTGCAGCAATCTAACTTAATAAAACAGTCCCATAACATATCTTAATCAACAAATCTAAATAAATCTATATGTATATGTTAATATATTTTTTTGAAACCTTTTAAAATATCCTTTTAAAATATTTCCAAATTATTTTAACGTACACACACACAGATATATATATATATATATATATATATGTGCATTTAAGTATATGTTTGAATCTTAAAGTAGAAAACAAAATTGGAATCAATGTAAACTGTTATTAACTATTAAATAAAATAAAGTTAATTAGAATAACAAGTTAATTACCAGATCTATATTTAGATCAAAATCAATAGAAATTAACATAGAAAATCATGAATAGAAGTTATCAACTTCAAATGAAAACCAACTCTAATAATAACAAGTTATACTACTTTAAGATCTATAATTGTATACTTATAAGGGACAACAAATGCATATATAAAATTTTCAAAATGAAGTAATTACTAGATCTATAATATCATTGAATAAATAAATAACCAATGGAATTTACCTTGTTGATGTTGCCTATGATTCGTACCTTGAATGATAAATGCTTCTAGATCCGATTGAATTACCTCTAGAAATTACAACAATCTAAAGCACCACTTTTGTATTTATTTTATTTGATTTGTTTTAGGAATTATTTATGGCTTGGAAGCCATGAAATTTCGGCCAGGAAGGTAGAAAAACGAAGATGGAGGCTAAGGTTTAGAAGGAGAGTGATTAAGAGAGGCAAGTGAATGGAAGGTAACATATTTATAGGGAGATCCTTCCTTAACCTCCTTCCTTCATTTTTTGGATCCAACCATTGGATTTTAAGCCTTTTTTTCTTATGGCCTTCTATGAATAAGGCTAATGGGCCTCAAAATATTCCCAAAACCATTTAGTAATTAATCTATTTAAATCCAATTTAAATCCAATTTAAATATTTTATCAATATTATATATCGATATGTACATACATAACTTTTATATATGTACTTTATTAAATACTAATGGCATTCAAACAAATCAAGTAAATAAATAAACAAAAATTTAATAATCAATATTTCATAAAAAAATGAATTAATTGAATTAATTTATAGCGGTTTTAAATTAATTGAATCATGTGGTTTTCGAAGTATTCATCATTACGGTCGTGCGACTCAAAGGTGTAAATTCAATCAGGGATTAATATCGAACTATTTAAATATTAACGTTCATACATCACTTAGTAGGTGGTGTGATATTTTGGTCGAATTCCTTGCGTTCACATCTCTTAGGTAAAATTCAATTTTACTTAGTATAAGCGGTACCTAATGGTGATAATTATTTACAACAATTCTCTTCGTCAAAGCTATATATCACTTTGGATTTATGGAATTTGGTAATGGTCAAAATTCCAATACTATCCACATTCAACTTTGTAGTCCAAACACAAATTCCTTGGTTCAATAATAACAATTATTATTAACCGAAATGCTCTGGTCAGAGACTTTGACTTTGAGTTGACTTCGGTTGACCGTGATACTAACCTCATATAACTAAGAAGTTCCTTGAATAGTGTTTCACTTCCAAAATCTTCCACTCGACCCAACTATAGTCGTTCGATGGACGTCGTGCCATGATTTAACTATAATCAAAGCGGAGCTTCCACATTGAAGATCAATAGTATTCTCAAGTCAAGAGAACTGTGTAAATTAGTCACATCGATATTCTCTGCTTGACCTTAGTTATATTAACCAATAGAAAACTAACGAGTGAATCATTCCATAATTATCTGGTAACTATCAGTACTTAACCCCTTGGTGCTCCCAGCAGTCATGAGTAATACACTGCCTAACATTTGGTGAGCAATACGTACTCTAGTCTCAATGGATACATCGATATCCGCCTCGATGCATCTTGACTAGGAACATTTAAAATGGTATATTTGTTTTCATTGTGATAAATTACTCATGGTTACAACACTTGGTAACTACTATCACAAAACATACCATATATAGATATTCTATTAAATATACTTTTAATTAAATTAATTAATTAATATAACCACATTATTCAACTATATAATAGAAAGAAAACACATTAGATACATGTAACAAATTACATAATTGCCCCTAGGGCATACACCTAACTCTACCAAAATACAGACAGGGATCTAGTTTACATAAAATTATAAAGAAGGGTAGTTTGTATGTTAAAATTATTTGTGGGGATTTAACGTAAAAATCCCCAATTTATGTAAAATGAATCAAACTTTTTTCCATAAATGCTGTTTATTTTTGGAAAAAAAGAAACCAGGTTTTTTCAAATGAAAAATCAGTTATTTGTATAATGCCTTAATAAAGAGAAAAAGTTAAATTACTAAAGGAACACCAAGAGGTTCAACTTTTTTTCAAAAGAATTGAACGTTTCAAAAAGGTTCAGATTCTTGTAGAAAATATCAAGCCATTTATTTCCTTTCAAGGAAAGATCATATGTTCATTAAGAATTACTTTAGTGGAATGCCATTTTTTCTTTCTTTTTAACAAGTTTTCTAATAACTCTCTTTCTTGTTTCATGGTATTTAACAAACAATCTAAGTTAAAATTTATATATTTATAGCTTAGCAAAAACGAAAATAAAAACTGATTTTTTAAAAACATCTAAATTTATTTCAAAAGGGCAAAAGTGTTGAAAAAATCAATCTGTTTAAAAAGGTTTGAATTTCTTAAATTGAACTCTGTATATTTTCAAACAAAAAATATAGTATTGTTAAAGAGATTCTAGAAATTATTATGGGGAACATATTTTGGACTTCCTTTAACATTTGTCTTTAAATTGATCAACTTGTCTTAGAAAGTTTACAAGGGTTCAACCTTTTCAAAAATTAGAACTTCTCAAATGTTTCAAAAATTCATCAAAAAAAATTGAAATATTCCCGAATAGGTAATTTTTTAAATAAAATAAACGTAAATTTCTTATTCTTTTTTTTTTGGAAAATAAATATTTCAATTTACTTCTATTAATTTTTTTTACGTTTCGAGTGTGTTGCATTAAAAAATGACACAACACTTTAGATCAATTAAAAATGAGATAAACAGATTTAGAAACAAAAATAGAAGTATGAACACATAAGGTTTTAGAATGGTTCGGTCTCAAATCACTGCCCATGTCCAATATAATTTTATTTCAGAGAGTTTTTATAAGTACAATCGTATTACAATGTTTTAGATCTAGAAATCAAGAAACTTTGAGTTCAACAGCACTTTGTGGCAAAAACAAGGTAGTGAGAGAAAAAAAATCCCTTTTCATTATCAAAGGATGATTTTTACAGTCAAATTCACTCATCAAAGTCATTAGCTCATGGAAGACCAGGTAAGCGATCAAATCTCCTTTTCGGACATGAAGAATGAGTAAAATCCATAACTCACAACACGTTGGTACCGACATGATCATATTGGTGTTGACATGTTCCTTGAATTTCGATCTTCAGACCTACTTCATACTGCTCAAGCCTTCAAGTTTTGTTGACAAAATTACTCCACCAAACCATGTCAGGATGACATGGTTTGTCCAATGTGAATCCCATCTTTTTCTGCAAGGTGCAAGGCATCTCCACCTACTACTCAGAAGTGTGTCCCCATATCCCAACATGTTGGTGTCCAACATGTTCAGCCATGTCGGTACCGACTTGGTTCTCTTGCACAATCCTTGTTCGAACTTCTTATGCTGCATAATTTCATTAGTCCAAACAGCTCCCTAAATTATTGATCCATTTCTCATCATCTCAAATTCCAGATCCATCAATAAGTCGCTTGGTTAAAATGCTGGAGAACACTTGCTCTAAAAAATATGCTTTTGTGAAAACAAAGTATGCTTGGGATCATGACAAGCGATCAGATGCTAACCGAAGAAGACCCATCAATCTATCAACTATTATCCTGAAGCATTACGCTAGTTCCAAAAATGTTTTTTCATTAGTCGTCGTGTCATCTCTTTTTGCAAATATGTTGGAACTATCAATTTTCTAAAAGTTGCACCATATCTCGATCAAGCTTCTCTTTTCTTCTTCTCTCTTTCTTTCCTTCTTTTGTTTAATTTGGAAATCAAAACATGTTGGTATAGACATGGTTATTCTTCTAATTATAAAATAAAATTCTTATAAATTTTCCATCTTTCACTCCTTCGACAAATCCACCCTCTTTGCCTTTGGATCTAAAAGCCCTTGAAGAAGGGGAAATCTCCTAGGCTCTTTCAAAAGAATAATCACCCACTAAAGGTATAACTCTAACATCTCTGATCTTTGAGAGGCTTTAGCTCTCGCATGTAGACATCACTAACCATTATCATTCTGTCTGCAAACTTACAAGTCATCCATCACTGCTTCCTCCACCACCAGTCATTCAATCCTCGTGTCTAAAGCTATCTCAACTACATCCACCACCATCACCATAACATTTGTCCCAATAACTATTCCCTCCAGCTCTGGCCTCGGTGCCGATTCTGAGAAGATAAGAGCACTAGAGGGCTTGGAAGACATTGGGGTGTCCATCGACGAGGAAGTGACAATTATCGATGAAAAAGGACCTGAATCAATATCTATAGCAAAACGGCTAGCTCTGGATGTTTCCAACATCAAAGTCTATCGAACCAAGCATAGAGAAGCCCTAGACCGAATCAGGCAAGTCATCTTTCATCTCTAAGATTCCTTTTCTCAAGGTCAAGCCACTCTCAAGCCGGGCTGCCGATGCTTCTAAATTTTCTCTCGATGCCCCTTAGAAGTTCAAGGATCTCCTCTATTGGACCACTAAGGAAGAGGTTTTCCCTTTAGAGAAAAGCTCCTTAGAGGAAGAGGAGTAATGAACAACAATCAAGCAAAAGCGTCCTACCACGCAGTTGACAAGAGGTGGAAAATGAGGAAAGGGGTAGAAGATGCATACCGTAGATTTTGAAAACATTTTCCTTTTCCCTTTTTGCTCTTTTTGGCTTTTTATGTATATGTGCAATCATTCTGCTGAAGTAGCCCTCGCAACTTTTGTACTAAAAGATATGTAAATACAAAGGTTGGTTTCTTGTCAACCTTCGTTTTGTTTAAATGACTACACCTTTTATTTCTGTCTCGTATATACTTTCCTTCATGTACAATATAATTTGTAATTCAATTACTATTTATACCGTGTCTATGACTTGAACATGCTATTATTTATTGTAACTCCATACAGATAAATGAATTTATGCAATTATTCGGTGTCATTTTATTACTTAGCCCTGTTACCATAGCCAAAACATTTTTCATTTGAATGAACAAGACTATATTTCTTCAGCCAACCTTGTTTATCTTTGGCTGGATGTATTTCGTCCAGTCGTAAATGAAGTTGCATTCATAAAAGACTTAATACCACACCAACTCCTACCTTCTGAAATCAGCATTTCAAATGTTTATCTCTAGAGATCCATCCTTGACCTTACCTACCTCTAGGCGTTGATCAAAGGCACTCCGTCGACCATCTTCGCTTATCATCGGACGGGCTCGTCCCATTGGGCCATAAGCAAGTTCGTACCTACAAACATATTCAATTCTACATCAATTCCTATCTCTAGGATCCAGTGTCTTAGATGAGTATCTTCAGACATAATCATTGATCTTGCCTGGTCAAAGATTAGATGTTTAGGGCGAATCGTCTGGTCGATCAAGTATGATTAGTCCAACGACCCAATCATGGATCAAAGGAGTTCATTGGTACCTATCTTCGGGTATATAAAATTTCAATTTTTCAAAACACAGAATGTCTGATTTTTCTGCTGATCATGCAACCCAATGTTATATTTTAAAGAATACGGTTCCATTGATTCTAAAAGTCAACTTTATTTATGACCGAAAGAATAAAAGACTCTACATTATTACATCAGGTCATACTTGATAGGATGTACTATTTGTAAGAAATAAATCTAAGTGAAATAGCACTGTAAGCATTAGCAGTTATCCAGTATTTGAATCGAGTAACTTCTAAGTGAGTCTAGATGTCGAAATGAAGATGAAATTGATCAAGAACTTGTGGATGTGCTTAACTTATCTGTATCTAAGGATTTACCAAAGAGCCTAAAGAGCCTATCAGATGCATTAACTTATCCATGGAATTGGGCAAGGGAGACCACAAGATAGTATGGGGTTGAACATTTGTAGATACTGATGAATTTTCAGCTTACAATGCTTTTTTAGGTCGACCGACCCTTGCCAGTTTTAGAATAGCACTGGCTCCATGGTGTCCAATGATGAAGTTCCCCACCAAGAACGAAATTGGAGCTATTTAAGACAATTAGACCACTGGTCAAGAATGCTATGTCATTGAGCTCAAAGAGACAAAGTGACATGAGAAGGGAAAAGACATAGAGAAGGCTCTCTACATTAAGACTGCTAATGCATAGCAACTACCGCCCATGCCCTGTCTCGGGTCCTATAGTAAGTTCTATAAGCTTATGGACCCCTAAAAAGAGCCAGAGGATGTGAGGGTGGTGTCAGCAGAGATGACGATGAACATCCTGATCAATGATGATGATCCCACTAAGGTTCTCAAGATCAGACCTCAGCTCAGCTTGAAAATGAAAAAGGAGCTGGTAGGGTTTCTCCGGGAAAACCTAAATGCGTTTGCCTGAATGCATTTCGATATGTATGTAATTTCTTCGTAGCATGCCATGCATTGAATATGGACCCAAGATGCCCTCCTGTAAAGCAGAAGAGAAGTTGCCTAGGTCCAGAGCGATCCGCTACACTAAATGAAGAATTGGATAAGCTAAAGAAAAATAGCTCTATTTTTGATGCCTTGTACTCTAAATCAGTATCAACCCTGTGTTGGTCAAGAAGCCAAATGGAAAATGGCAGACATGCATGGATTATTCGGACCTGAATAAAACATGCCCGAAAGACGACCAACTTTATGGACTGAGCAGCTGAACACAAACTGTTATCCTTTATGGATGCGTACTCTAGCTACAACCAGATAGAAATGCACATTCCAGATCAGGAGCACAAGAGTTTCATCACTGATTTAGGCATGTATTATTATCGAGTAATGCCATTCGGTTTGAAGAAAGCTAAAGTTACTTACCAACAATTGGTAGATAAGATGTTCAAAGATAAAATTGAACAGATAGTACAAGTTTATGTGGATGATATGCTTATGAAGTCACAATGGTTGATGAATCACATGGACGACCTCTCTAAAATGTTCGATGTGCTTCAACAATACGGGATGAAGCATAATGCAATAAAATGTTCCTTTGGAGCCGCGTTAGGAAATTTTTTGGGTTTCATCATGAAACTCAAGGAGCATTGAAACTAACCCAGAACAAATTGAGGCAATGAAAGAGGTTATTGCCCTCGAAAATAAGGAGGGAAATGCAGAGCTTGAACGGAAAAGTTAATGCATTGAGTTTGTTTATTTCGAAGACGATGGATAAGTATACCGTTCTTTGATGCCCTCAAGAAATAAAGATAATTTTTTCTGGATGAAGGAATGCAGGGAAGCTTTCTAGAAATTGTTAGAACACATGGAAAGGCTACCGGTCTTGTTGAATCCCTTGGAAGGAGAAGATCTATTCATTTAATTGGTAGCATTTGCTTATGCGTTTAGTGCAACCTTGGTATGTGAGGAGTCTAGAATCCAAAGGCATGTATGCTATATAAGCAAGCAATTTACCGTGGTGGAGAAGAACTATCCGAAGTTGCTGAAACTAGCATACTGCCATTGATTGCTTCGAGGAGTTTACGACTATAGTTATAGGCTCAACTTATAAAGGTGCTAATTGATTGTTATCCCGCCTTTTAGCAAGGCCGTGATACCATAAAATCGACCGAGAAGCCAAAGGCAACTCATCTCGAAGAATGATCAATTCAACACCCCGCTACGGGGTTCGACCTGCCCGGTCAGGTCGCAGGGGTCCAGGGGGCAGCGCCCCGTCCGAAACGGTATGTTTTATTCACTACTTTGCAACCTACAACCTAAAGGTTCCAAGCGACCTAAAACATAAACTAACTTCCTCCGACCTAACTTCCTCAGCGACTTAGGAGATTCAACGACCTAGTGATCTACGACCTAACAACCTTAGCGACCTAAAAGGCCTTAGCGATTTAAAGTCCCAGCGACCTAGCAATGTCTCAACGTACTTAGGTCGCCACTTCCTTAGGTCGTCATAGCCTTAGGTCGCCACTTCCTTAGGTCGTCATAGCCTTAGGTCGCCACTTCCTTAGGTCGTCATAGCCTTAGGTCGCCACTTCCTTAGGTCGTCATTTCCTTAGGTCGCTAACGACCTACCACTCCCTGCACCGTAGCACCTTAGGTCGCGGTTCTCTCTCCTGCTATCCCTTAGGTCGCTCACGACCTACGACCTATCCCTTAGGTCGCTCACGACCTACGACCTAGACCCAGTTTCTTCCCTATAAATACCTCGCTAACTCCATATTGAGGGGGGACGATTCCGGATTTCAAAAGCGCCGATACTCTGCCATTTTTTGGACTCCTCCAACACTTCAAGCATCGAAGATTCCTCATCAACAGTTCTACTTCATCCAACATGGATCCAAAGAGCAATCCGTCATCAAAGTTCTAATCTCTTGCTTCGATTGTGTTGTAATCGTTGAAAAGTGTTGTAAAGGTGTTGTAACCGGGAAATCGTGTTGTAAAAGTGTTGTAATCTTGTAAAAGTGTGCTCAAAGGACATAATGAAGGATGTAAAGTGGACGTAGGCTGAACTTTAGGCCGAACCACTATAAAAATTGCTGTCTCTTTTACTGTTTTTTCCCTTTTTCTGTTTACTTTTAGTTCCCGTGTAGACGGGTGGTGCTTTCACTAGATTACTCCAGACACCAGGGTGTTAGCGTTATACTTTTTAGCGTTAACATTTTGGTGTTTTCACTGAGAATTGAACTCAGGAGTTCTGTCAATCAAGAGTTGGATCCGAGGGATTAGGACCGAGATTCGAAGAATTATGGCAAGGCGATCGAGTAGGTTACAAAGACCAGAGAGTAGTCAACATAGAGGTAGTCAAGAGGCTTCTTCGGGAGCAAACCAAACTTCAGCCTTCGTGACCAGGGATGAGATGGAGGCAATGATGAAAAGGCAAGAAGAGTTGATCTAGAGTTTGTTTCACCAGATTGGGCAACTTGGAGCACAGAATTAGAGAGGAACAGAAGCCCAACAAGAAGAACAGATTCCACCATCCCCTCGTGAACTCGGGGGGCAAGACGAAAGCAATGGGCGAGGACTACAACTAGGAGACAACGACAGATTGGTGGAAATGGTCAAAAAAGCCATGAGAGGTGGTTTGGTAAACAAGGACTTGGAGGATGTGAATAAGAGTCCTTTTACCACAGCAATTAGGCGAGCTAAGAACCCACCAGACTTTAAGCTACCATCATTGGATATGTATAATGGAAGGATAGACCCTACAGTTCATCTTACAAAGTATATGAGGCATATGGAAGTGCCAGGGGCATCAGAGGAAGTGATGGCTCAGTGCTTTCCATTGTACTTGGCAGATATCGCGGCATTATGGCTCAGACAGTTGGAAAGTGGATCTATCAGGACGTGGAATGATTTGATTGAGAAGTTTATGAGACAATTCAGGGTCCACATCTCAAGGCCCAAGAATGTTATGAGTTTGACAGCGCTGAAGCAAAGAACTGGAGAATCTTTGAGAAGTTTTTTGACGCGATTCAACGTAGCTGCGACATCGGTGGATCGACCAGATCCATCTATGGTCTTGATGGCAGCTGTTTCGGGCATAGCTGACGGTACAGATTTCAAGGATTCGCTGACAAGAGATCCCCTATGGATCTAGGGGAATTTTACCATGAGGCTGAAGGATTTCTACGATTAGAAGACGCAAAGGCTGAAAGAGAAGACGGAGAAGGACTTGATGTTTTTGTAGTCAAAGGTGGGAATCCTCCATAGAAAGGTGTAGAAACTAGCAAAAGTAAACGAAAGACTGAGGATGACAATGATAGATCAGCACGACAGCGAAGGGAACCAAGATTTACCTCATACACAGAATTGAATGAGACTTTGGAGCGGATCTACCAAAACACTAAGGGACAGGTTCCTTATCGAAAGCCAGTTAGGAGAGATCCAACTAATAACGAGAGAAAGTCGGACAGGTACTGATTGTTCCATGAGTTAAGTGGTCATAGCACAAATGACTGTAGACACTTGAAAGACGAAGTTGAGGGACATATCCGGGATGGTCTGCTATCGCAATATGTAAAAAAGAAAGCTGCAACGGCGGAACATGAATGTCCACCTCCTGCACCAACTAGAGACGACTCAGGATCAAGGCGTCAGCTTGTTATCGACTGACTGAGGTTACGCCGAATGAGTAGAAAACTCTACATCGACACAATTAAGTTGTTCACACATGTATGGGACCACGAACGATCCTCAGGCATGCTCTGATACAACTATAAATCACATCGATGTATATGTTTGCACTCGGACGTCAATTCTTTGTTTTTGAATTTTAATTCTGATGATTGACTACTTTACTTTCGTATTTTACTTCAGATGACTGATTACTTTGTTTTCATGTTTTGCTTCCAATGTTTGTAACTCTACATGGCTTTCATGCTTTGCCTCTGATGTTTTGAGTTTGACCCTACTTTGCTTTCATGATTTGCTTCCGATGTTTGGATTTGACTTTTTCAAACATTTCTACTTGACAACTTTTCAATTGAATATTGAATATTTGATTTTGATGATCTTGCAATGATTAAGCCCTACGAATAGGCACCCGACTTCGAACAGTCACAAATAAGCCCTACGAACAGGCACCCGACTTCGAACAGTCGAAAAACTCGCCTTGAACGGCAAAAAACTTGCCTCAAATGGCTCGATCCTGAACGATCGTCACTTGGGGTCCACCCCCTGACCGACAACGGTCGCACTTTACCTCGAATGGCTCGATCCCGAACGGTCGTCATTTGAAGTAAGGCGCTTGACCGTGAGCGATCACATTTCACCTCAGATGGCTCGATCCTGAACGGTCGTCATTTGGAGTTCACCCCCTGACCGACAACGGTCGCACTTTACCTCGAATGGCTCGATCCTGAACGGTCGTCATTTGAAGTAAGGCGCTTGACCGTGAGCGGTTACATTTCACCTCGAATAGCTCGATCCTAAACGATCGTCATTTGAGGATCCGCCCCTAACCGGGCACAGTCGCACTTTCCCACAAATGGCTTGATCGTGAACGATCGCCATTTGAAGTAAAGCGCTTGACTGTGAACGGTCACATTTCATCTCACATGATTCAATCCCAAACAATTATCACATGAAGATAAGCGCTTGACCGCGCACGGTCGCACTTTACCACAAATGACTCGATCTCAAATGATCGTCATTTGAAGTAAAGCGCTTGACCATGAACGGTCGCACTTCACCTCAAGCAGCTCGATCCCGAACGATCAACACTTGAGACCCGCCACCTGACCGCGAACGGTCGCACTTTACCGTGAATGGCTCGACCCTGAATGGTCGTCATTTGAAGTAAGGCGCTTGACCATGAACGGTCATCATCTGAGCTCCGCCCCTTGACCGCACACGGTCGCACTTTACCACAAATGACTCGATCCCAAATGATCGTCATTTGAAGTAAAGCGCTTGACCATGGACGGCACCTGACCGCGCACGGTCGCACTTCACCTCAAATGGCTCGATCCCGAACGGTCACCATTTGAAGTTAGGCACTTGACCGTGAACGGTCGCACTCCATCCCAAATAGCTCGATCCCGAACGGTCGTTATTTAGGGCCATATAAAACTGACAGTTCCTTTGCAGGTCATCAACAGGATATGAACATCCAGCTTATGGCATTACAAAACACACCTTCCTACCGCAAGGCATGTTTTGGGGGGCAAGTGTTATCCTGCCTTTTAGCAAGGCCGTGATACCATAAAATCGACCGAGAAGCCAAAGGCAATTCGTCTCGAAGAATGATCAATTCAACACCCCCACTACGGGGTTCGACCTGCCTGGTCAGGTCACAGGGGTCCAGGGGGCAGCGCCCCGTCCGAAACGGTACGTTTTATTCACTACTTTGCGACCTACAACCTAAAGGTTCCAAGCGACCTAAAACATAAACAAACTTCCTCCGACCTAACTTCCTCCGACCTAACTTCCTCAGCGACTCAGGAGATTCAACGACCTAGTGATCTACGACCTAACAACCTTAGCGACCTAAAAGGCCTTAGCGATCTAAAGTCCCAGCGACCTAGCAATGTCTCAACATACTTAGGTCGCCACTTCCTTAGGTCGTCATAGCCTTAGGTCGCCACTTCCTTAGGTCGTCATAGCCTTAGGTCGCCACTTCCTTAGGTCGTCATAGCCTTAGGTCGCCACTTCCTTAGGTCGTCATTTTCTTAGGTCGCTAATGACCTACCACTCCCTGCACCGTAGCACCTTAGGTCGCGGTTCTCTCTCCTGCTATCCCTTAGGTTGCTCACGACCTACGACCTATCCCTTAGGTCGCTCACGACCTACGACCTAGACCCAGTTTCTTCCCTATAAATACCTCGCTAACTCCACATTGAGGGGGGGACGATTCCGGATTTCAAAAGCGCCGATACTCTGCCATTTTTTGGACTCCTCCAACACTTCAAGCATCGAAGATTCCTCATCAACAGTTCTACTTCATCCAACATGGATCCAAAGAGAAATCCGTCATCAAAGTTCTAATCTCTTGCTTCGATTGTGTTGTAATCGTTGAAAAGTGTTGTAAAGGTGTTGTAACCGGGAAATCGTGTTGTAAAAGTGTTGTAATCTTGTAAAAGTGTGCTCAAAGGACATAATGAAGGATGTAAAGTGGACGTAGGCTAAACTTTAGGCCGAACCACTATAAAAATTACTGTCTCTTTTACTGTTTTTTCCCTTTTTCTGTTTACTTTTAGTTCCCGTGTAGACGGGTGGTGCTTTCACTAGATTACTCCAGACACCAGGGTGTTAGCGTTATACTTTTTAGCGTTAACATTGATCAGCCCCCGAAGTAAGTACTACATCGATTTGAGATTTTGAGGAGATTGTTAAAATGGAATATCGAGTTGAGCCAATATGATATAACGTACCATCCTAGAAGGTGATACAAGGGCATACATTAGCCGATCTCATTGCCGAGTTTACTGTTCGAGATGGAGAAGTGGAAGAAGATATGGTCCAACTATCCAAGTGGAAGTTATACGTAGATGGATTTTCAAATGAACGTAGTTCCAAGGAAGGAGTGATTCTCATAAGACTGAAAGGACGAACGATATGCTACGCTTTGAAGCTAGAGTTCTCGACGACAAACAATGAAGCCGAATATGAAGCGTTGATTGCGGGACTCAAGATAGCGAAAGAACCAAGGGTCAAAACACTACGTATATTCAACGACTCTCGGTCGGTGGCCTTCCAAGTCAAGAAGGAATTTCAGGCTAAGGAAGCTAGACTTGTTTCTTACCTAACACAGATACTGGAACCATTGAATGATATTGAAAGCTGCATAATTACGCACACTCCCAGAGAGGAGAATATGAAAACTGATTCGCTATCCAAACCAACCAGCTCTAGAGATGCCAGTTTATGGGACTCATTCCAATAGAAATTTTATTAGCTCTAAACATCGATCAGATGGATGTTGATTGGATCTTAGAGGCTGAGGATGTGTAACACCCTTAATTTTGATTAACATTATTTAGGATATTTAATTAGATAAATAAAATAAAATAATGTAGGGTGATAAGGAGAATAATATTTGATAATCAAATTAGTCGAGCTTTAATTAATGAACTAATAAGGGTGACTAGAACGTTAATAAAAAGGAGGATTTATGAGAAGGGAAAAATAGGAAAAGACCACATTTCCTTAACATATACTTTCCATTCTAATTTCCTCCCTCACATTCATTCATACAAATTAAAAGAGAATACAAGGCCGGCCATTACTAAGGGGTTCAAAGAGGAAGAAAAGCTAGAAAATCAAGATTTAGTTTGGGGAAATCAAATCTAAACTCAAATCTCATCCTTCTTTATCAAACCAAGGTAAATAATGATAACCCATCTCAATTTTTCTTATGTAATTTCGGTTTTATGATTAAACCCGAATCTTATGATTGTATTATGCCATGTTATGATTGATCGGATTATCATATACTTAAATGATGAATTATTGGATTTATGTATGAAATTTGTTAATAGGTTTAAGTATGAAAACCAATCATATGAAACCCAAATGACTTGAAATTTTGATGTGATGTTAGAAATAACATTTTATAAGTGGGTTTTTAATTTCAGAATTTTTCAAGCAAGAATGAATATTTTGTGAATTTTCTAAGTGCGAAAATTGATTTATTTCGATTTTTAATTATTAAAAACAATTAAATAATATTTTTGGCTCTAAAAGTTTTATATGCTAAAGAATATGATAATTCTGATTTATCATGGTTTTTGGGGATTTTTCCAAGTGTTTATGATTTTATATGAATTTATTAGGCTATTATATTATAATATTAATATAAAATTATGGTTTGCAAAAATGTATGAAAATGTAATTTCTGATCTATGGTAGTTTTTCTGAAAGAATTCGTAAAGAAACTTGTTATCCAATAAGAATTTGACAGAGAACTGGAGTTGGTGAAAAGATATTGTTTTTTAAAGAAATAAAACAGTTTTTACGTTAATTACGGTATTGCCATGCGCTATTAATCATTGCCATAGCCCATCTATGCCGCATATCGTCTCTAACTTGTAGGGAAGCATACTATAGCAACTTGGTTGGTATGCAATGATTCCACTAAGGTTGGGACGTATCAATGCCGACGTTGATGCCTGCGATGTTGGAAATGCCACTGGCATTCGATGTCACTAGTCCTCTATACCGTATATGTTCTATGCCGGCTGTTTTATACCTCATGTTTTAGTGTGACATTGATAATGCCGCAAGTTTTATAGCGACGACTATGATGTCGCATATTTTTTGTACCGACATCAACTCCATAAAGCAACAATGCCGTTATAAGTATAATTTTTGACACGAGCTATGTTACGACATTGATGCTGCATATATAAATTTCGACATGGATTATAATGTGGCAATGATGCCGCTAGTTTCTTATGCCACCGTGTTTTGGCTATGATGCCGCTATAGGTGATTTTCGATACTGATTTATACGGCAATGATGTCGCCTAACCTTAATATTGACATTCCCATATTTCTAAGTTTTAAAGTTATATACTATGCAAACCTATAACTATGCTGCTTGTATTCGATGATTTATATGTATTTATAATATGCGCTATAAATGGTTTTGGCCTTATGGCCTTATGCCATGTTATGATTATTAGCCCCTAGCTGATATTAGTCCAAAATTCCAGTGCGTAGGGCTTCGTCAAGGGTATGACTAAAAGTAGGTTTACACATAGAAAGGAATCCACCAAGATGAGGTAGGTTATTGGTTGGCCTACAAAACCATTAGGTTCAGAGTGACCCTGATAATAGTATGTTTCGAACATTCCATTTAGTTTCCTTCTGACAGTAAGTTATAGAATTTGATATATCTGGTAGGCTTGAGTTAGCCATACAGATTCATAGTTACTCGAAGAAAACTATGATGTTAGGATAGATGTCCATTTATTTAGACAGATTGGTCATGATTACCCAAGATTGCATACTTGCATATGATTGTTTATATTTTTTATTTTAACCATTGTGTTTGCAGGTGCTTGATTTATAAAAGACATATTTTTAGAGGATACTAGTGGCGGCGTGGTCTCACTAGATATCCATTAATCGAGATGGTACATTACTATTCACACCAGACCTTTTGTCTGACTCGAAGTTTTTGTTTTTCCCTTAAACTCTTGGGTACTCATTTGAGTAGTTCGAGAGTAAGGTTTCCAATTTTTTAGGTTTGATGAATAAAGCTTCCGAAGAAGTGTAGGAGGCAGAGCTTGCTATATAGGAGTCTATTTATGTCCGTTGTGTTATTATGACTTTTGTATGCATGTATTTAATGGCAGAGATTGTATCTATCTAGTAGTAAACTTTGATCAACCAAGGGGGCATCTTCATATGTCGCTCTTGAAGTATTTTGTAATAATTATATTTTATCTAAACCTGGACAACGTTTGGGATTGTGTAATAAATATGGAAATTAATGAAATCCTTGTTTTGAAAATATTTCATATTCCTATGCTTTGATGTTAATGATACTATTAATGATCTTATTTTGTCATCGGAGAATAATACTATTGATGACTGTAACATCAGTAGCGCTTATTTTCGGGCCTAGAATAGGGGATGTTACAACTTGGTATCAGAGAAAAAGTTTGTGAAAAACTAAAAGAATTTTGAATTTAAAAGAGTTTTGAAAACATAACCCAAATGAATCAAAAAATGATATTAGGGTATGGGATAACGTTATAGTATCGTACTTGTATTTGCTATATATAAGTATATATCCTATCTCTATTCTTCGCTCTCTCTTAGACCGTTCTTCTATACCTTAATAATGTTCAAATGCAGATCTAAGGAAAGTAAGATATGGAGGCAGGAAACAGAAGAGTGAATCTCGATGGAGGAAGCACCATAACCAATGGAAATGTCAGGCCCAATACAAGTAGGAATCCGAGTCGACAAACAACTGCTAATGTGGGTGCTGGAATGTCGGTGGATATGGGAGCTATGTGTTCTTTGTCAACATGATGTAAGCAGGAGCTACTGCTGGATTAGTTGGTCGAAATGCTGAAGGAGCAAATCTTGAAGTTCCTATGTTGTTTTGAGTAGGAATTATGGAAGACTTGCAAGAAAACCATTTATTGGAATCGAGGATGCTATTAAGGTGGAAAATTGGCTATTACATTGTGAAAAGATTTTTGATGATTTAGGTCTGAATGATGAACAGAAGAGGAGACTAACATCCAAACAGTTACAAGAAGCTGCATTATACTAGTGGAACAGTGTTACCGTTGGAGTGCCAGAGGAAACTTTGACTTGGCCTATATTCAAAAGGTGGTTCAAGGAGAGGTTCATATCTGAAATTGCCAATCGACTTTGTTTAAGAAGTTTGCTGAGTTAGTGCAAGGAGATATGACCGTGTTGGAGTATGCAACAAGATTTGAGGTGTTATCCCAGTATGGGTATGCTACGATTGATACGGTGATTAAGAGAAATGAAAAGTCCATCCCTGAATTAAGACAGAGCTTGCAAGAGCAATCTTGCCACATCTGAGTGATCCATGTGACGTGGTAGTGGAGATAGCGCTAAGGAATGAAGAGATGCTTGCTTTCTTTGGTGGTAACAAAGCAGTGGAGACACAGAGTGGGCAGAATAAAAAAAAGATGTTCTTTCAGAAGAAGGGAGCTCAGAAGGATGGAGCTGCCAAGAAAGGAAAGACGGATGTTGTGTGCTACAAGTGAGACAAGAAGGGACACTTTGCCAATGAATGTTGTTCTAGTGATGGAAAGAAAGTTATTGGAAGGAAGAACATCAAGTGCTTCAATTATGACCAGATAGGCCATTACAAGAATCAGTGCAAGGAACCAGCCAAGGCTGAGAAAGGAAAAGTGTTTGCTTTAGAACTACCTACCTCGAGACCAGCGACAGAGGAGAAAGGCAAAGTTATGATGGGAGGTACGCTTTTGATTCATGACATACCTATTAGAGTATTGTTTAATACTGGTGCATCACATTCTTTTATGTCTCATTGTTTAGTAGTTGAGCTTTGTTTAAAGCTACTATACCTTGTTACTTCCTTAAGGGTTGCGAATCCGATAAAAGGGTATGCAACTCTTGGGATGAGATGCGACCATTTAGAGTTTGAATTATTAGGTCATATTTTTGCCTGTAGTTTGCATGTGTATGTTTTATGGGCTTTGGAATTATATTGGGTATGGATTGGTTAAGCATGTATGACACTAGGGTATTTTGCCAAGATAGGAAAATATCACTAAGACTCCCTAATAGTAGCGATCAAATTATATACTAAGTAGATGACTCGAATTTTGATGTTTGCTCTTTGTTGAGTGCAATGGAGGAGGAAGGTGAGTTGAATCGAGTTTTTAGAGAGTTTGTAAATGTCTTTGAGCCAGTGGCAGGACTATCGTGAAAATGAGCTATTGAGTTTCGAATAAATCTTGTACCTGGAGTTGAACTTGTTAGTAGACCGCCTAGCAGAATGACACCTACAGAGATGAAAGAGTTGAAGGTGCAGCCGGTGGACTTAGAAGGAAGGAATTTTATTAGACCAAGCAAGTCGCCTAAGGGAGAGGCCATGGTGTTCGTAAAGAAACCGGACGAGTCGTTGAGATTATGTATTGATTATCGTAAGTTAAATGAAAAGACGATAAAGAATCGATACCCTTTGCCAAGAATAGACAATTTATTTGATCAGTTGAGTGGAGCCAAAGTATTTTCCTAACTGTATTTGGCAATAGGGTTTCATCAATTAAGGGTAGAAGAGGATAGTATTCCGTTGACGGTGTTTCAAATAAGACATGGTTCGTATGATTGGTTAGTAATGCCATTTGGATTTACTATTGCACCTGCTTTCTTCATAGATTTGTTGAACCGGATCTTCCGAAAGCATTTGGATAGGTTCGTGTTAGTATTAATAGATGACATTCTGTTATATTCTAGGAATGTGCAAGACTATGAGACACTCCTTAGAATAGTGCTTGAGACGTTAAGGCAGCATCAATTGAAAGTGAAATTTTCAAAGTGTCATTTTTGGAAGAAAGAAGTGAAGTTTCTTGGTCATGTAGTCTCAGAAAAAGGGTTATAAGTGGATCCAACTAAGATAGAAGCTGTCAATAATTGGAAGAGACCCGAGATAGTGACCAAGATAAAGAGTCTTCTTGGATTAGCTGGCTATTATCAGAGATTCATCAAGGATTTCTCTCATATAGTGGCACCGATGACTAAATAACAAGGAAGGACATGAAGTATGTTTGGACCCATAAATGTAAGGAGGCATTCCTAAAGCTAAAACTTTTATTGACCAATACGCCTGTGTTAGTTGTTCTACACGAGAATCGAGATCTGGTGATGTATATTGATGCGTGCGAAATAGAATTAGGAGCTGTGTTGATGAAAAGGGGGTAAAGTGATTGTCTACGCTTCTCGACAGCTTATACTGCATGAAGTTAAGTATCTGACCCACGATTTGGAGTTGGCAGCAATAATCTTTGCTTTGGAAGTGTGGAGACACTATCTTTTGGGAGAAAGATTCGAGTTATTCACGGATCACAAGTCTTTAAGATATTTATTCTCTCAAAAGGAGTTGAATATGAGACAACATAGGTGGTTGGAGTTCATAGCAGCTTATGATTTTGGAATTGAGTACACACCAGAGAAAGGAAATAAAGTCGCAGATGCACTTAGCAAAAAACATTAGAATGCAGTGTTGGCAATGTTAGCGGAGTGGAAAGATTTGGAAGCATTGACTACTTGTAGTGTGCAGTCAAGATCGACTGCTAGTTATGGTCAGTGTACTACAATGTTATCTTGCTTGGAAGTTCGACAATATTGATTGAAAAGATTGCTTCTAAGTGAAGAGATGATCCGTTGTTAGCAGAATGAATTAAAAGAACCGAAAGTGGAACCGAGATTGATGACTTGAAGGATTTTTCCTTGATCAAAATGGATGGTTTAGAAAGAAGGGACGATTATGTGTTCTGGATTTGGGTGACCTAAGGAAAGAAGTACTTAAGGAGTGCCATCGATCGAAATTTACTATTTATCCTAGAGGAACTTAGATGTATCAGGATATGAAGAGAAGTTTCTTCTGGTAAGGTATGAAAAGGGATGTAGGCTTATGGGTAAAGCAATGCTTAAACTGCCAGCAAGTAAAAGCCGAACATCAGAAGTTAAGTGGATTGCATCAGCCTTTAGATATACCGGTATGGAAATGGGATTCTATATCTATGGATTTCGTTGACGGATTGCCAAGGTCAAGTAGGGGAAATGAAAGTATTTGGGTTATGGTGGATAGATTGACCAAGACTGCACATTTCATTCTCGTTAATTCGACAAGAACGACACTCGTTTTGGCTAAGTTATTTATGAAGAATATTGTTAGACTGCATGGAATTCCTAGTAGCATAGTCAGTGATAGAGATTCTTTATTCACTAGCTAATTCTGAAAGAGTCTACAAGAGGTGTTTGGTATTAAACTCAAGATGAATACCGCTTACCATCCACAGACAGATAGGCAAACAGAAAGAGTTAGCAAAATCTAGGAGGATTTGTTAACAGCTTGTGCGCTAGTTTTTGGAGGATCACGGAAAGACCATCTACATTTAGTCGAATTTTCCTATAATAATAGTTATCAAACTAGCATAGAGATGGCACATTTTGAAGCTTTGTATGGAAGGTCATGTATGTTGGCAAGAGACATGAGACGGACTAGTTCTTGGTCTAGACTTAGTAAAAGAAGCCACAGAAAAGATTGAGTTAATCCTAGTTACGATGAAGGAAATTTCACTGTATGAAGAAAAGTTATGCAGATAAGAGATGACATGACATAGAATTCTCAATGGGAGATCATGTTTTTTGTCAAAATTTCACCAATGAAGGGTGTAGTAAGATTTGGGAAGTCAGGGAAATTCACATCTAGATTTGTTGGACCATTTCCTATTATAGAAAGGATCGGAAAACTCGCTTATAGGATAAAGTTACCAAACAATTTGATAGGAGTCCATAATATTTTTCATATTTCTCATTTTAGAAAGTGTGTTCGAGATCTAGAGACTACTATCACTCCGATTACATTGGAAGACTTAATAGTGGAACCAGACATGACAATTGTTAGGCAACCAGTTCGTGTTGTAGCTAAGGATGAGAAGAAGCTAAGGAACAAGACATTCAGAATAGTGAAAGCCCAGTGGGGTGACAAAGAGAGAGACTATACTGGGGAGATAGAAGACAAGATTAGATTTACTTATCCTAATTTGTTTTGATGGTATGTTTTATGTTTATGATTATGTTTGATGTTATGTACCTTATCGTAATTTCGAGCACGAAATTCCTTAAGGAGGGGAGTCTGTAACACCCTTAATTTTGATTAACATTATTTAGGATATTTAATTATATAAATAAAATAAAATAATGTAGGGTGATAAGGAGAACGAAATTTGATAATCAAATTGGTTGAGCCTTGATTAATGAACTAACAAGGGTGATTAGAACATTAATATGAAGAAAGATTTATGAGAAGGGAAAAATAGGAAAAGACCACATTTCCTTAACATCTACTTTCCATTCTCATTTTCTCCCTCACATTCATTTGTACAAATTAAAAGAAAATACAAGGCCGACCATTACTAAGGGTTTCAAAGAGGAAGAAAACCTAGGAAATCAAGATTTAGCTTGGGGAAATCAAATCTATACTCAAAACTCATCCTTTTTATCAAACTAGGGTGAATAATGATAACCCATCTCAAGTTTTCTTATGTAATTTGGTTTTATGTTTAAATCCGAATCTTATGATTGTATTATGCCATGTTATGATTGATTGGAAGATTATATGCTTGAACGATGAATTATTAGATTTATTCATGAAATTTGTTAATAGATTTAAGTATGAAAACCTATCGTATGACACCCAAATGACTTGAAATTTTGATATGATGTCAGAAACATTATTTTAGAAATGAATTTTTAATCTCATAATTTTCCAATTAAGCACAAATATTTTGTGAATTTTCTAAGTGAGAAAAATAGTTTATTTCGAGTTTTAATTATTAAAAATAATTAAATAATGTTTTTGGTCCCAAAATTTTTATATGCTAAAGAATATGATAATTCTAAATTATCATGATTTTTGGGGAATTTTTCCAAGTGTTTATGATTTTATATGAATTTATTAGGCTAGAATAGCTTAGTAATTATTAAAATATTAATATAAAATTTTAGTTTGCAAAAAATATTTGGGAATGTAATTTCTGATCTACAGCAATTTTCCTTAAAATAATTGGTAAAGAAAGTTATTATCCGATAAGAATTTGATAAAGTGGTGAAGAGATATTGCTTTTTAAAGAAATAAAATAGTTTGTATGTTAAATATGGTATTGTTATGCGCTATTAATCAATGTCGTAGCCCATCTATGCCGCATGTCTCTAACCTGCAGGGAAGCATACGATAGCAACTTGGTTGGCATGCAATGATTTCACTAAGGTTGGGACATATCAATGCCAACATTGATGCCTGCGACGTTGGAAATGCCGCTGGCATTCTATGCCGCTAGTCCTCTATAGCGTATATGTTCTATGCCGTCTATTTTATACCTCATGTTTTATTGTGACATTGATAATGCCGTAAGTTTTATAGCGACGTCCGTGATGCCCCATATTTTTTGTATTGACATCAACTCCATAAGGCAATAGTGCCGCTATAAGTATAATTTTTGACATAAGTTATGTTATGACATTGATGCCACATATATGAATTTCGACCTAGATTATAAAGAGACACTGATGCTGCTAGTTTCTTATGCCACTGCGTTTTGGCTATGATGCCACTATAGGTTAGTTTTGACACTGATTTATACGGCAATGATGGCATTCCCGTATTTCTTAGTTTTAAAGTGATATACTATGCAAACCCATAACTATGCCGCTTGTATTGGGTGATCTATATGTATTTATAATATGCACTATAGATGGTTTAGGCCTTATGTTTTATAAATCAGATGCTTTAACATGATTTCGATGTAGAGGGATGCGACAATGCTATTGCGGCTCTATCAATGCCTCATTTTATCAATATAAATGGTTTTATTGTATATGGCTTTATAGCCTTCGGTTTCAAGGTGCGGAAAGCTCTAAGTGATTTCGAAATTCATCGATGTTATTTTATAAATGCATATACGTTGGCATAAAATATTTTGGAAGGTAAAGGGCTATAGCTTTCCTTGTTTTAAAGTATAATTTCTAGGGTAAATCAATTATAAAGGTGTTTATGTTTTCAAGGAATATAAAGGGTATTCTGCCTAGAATTTTACTAGAAAAATTATTCTTGTCACCTTTATATAAATTGTGATAGGATGAATTAACTCAGAGATTAGAAAACCCGATGAGACTTGATGTGCATGTAAAATTGTATATTTTTACTCATATGTTTAATCTTCTTTTACTAAAATAAAGGACATATTAGGGTATTTTTACACGTTTTAACAAAAATGCAAAAGTATTTTCAAATCATCATTCACTCATCTACATTTGGACAAAACGGTCATTTTGTGTGTGAATTTATTTCCATAATTTAGTTAAATTTTATAGGAAATTAAGTGAAAATTAGAAGAGGATTCATGGATATATGCATGCACAAGTAGTGGAAGCCAAAAGAATGAAGAAAAGAAGGAATTAAATCAACATCGAGGAGCCCATTTACCTACTTGCTAATGGACCACATTTAAAAGTAAAAGCACAATTTAGTGAGAGATTAACTAAACATTAATGATGACTTGGAAACCACGTGAAGTGTAGCCACACTCAACAAAACTAATACCAAATCGAAGCTCTAGCTTAGACGAACTCAAAGGATCTTACTTTGCAATTTATAGTGGCCTAAATCTCAAGATTTGATTTTTCTTTTGTTGAGGCCATTATTTTTTATTTATTGGAATGAAAAAGAAAAAAGGTGAACAAGAGGAAAAGGTGAAAAATCAAAATGAGGCTATGTTTACTTTGATTTTATATACTAAATAAATTTACTTTACTTGAAAAACAAGTTAAACAAAAACTCCAAGTAAACCAAACTTTCCAAGCCATCATCACATCACCATCTAGTCAAGTTGAAATTTTTTTGATTTGATTTTAAAAATGTTTCTCAAAATGGAGTTTTGTGGTACTTCGCTACCCAATATCCTATTCACGTACGAGCCGCGAACGACGGAAATAAAATACGATCATGCACCAAAATGTGACACGATCACAAATTAACAGTAAAATACATAGATTATTTTATTATGTGAAATTTCACAAATATCGCCGTTTGCCATAAAATCATCAAACGATAATTTAAATATTTTCCAAATTAAAAATTATGGAAAAATCACATAAATTCAATTAAAAATACTACAATAAAAATCAAGCCGTTTTACTTACAAAATTATTTTCTTGTTATTTGATCAAACCATTTATTATTGTAAATAAATTTACAAAATGGGTTCTCCATTATTATTTATTAATTAAAAGGAGTTAAATAAGGCTATTAAATCTGGTTGATTAATATTTAATTCACCATTCAAATATTTAATTCACAATTCAAATATTTAAATAATCACTATATTGGAATATAAGTTATTTATATTTTAAATCCGATTATTCAAATATTTAAAATTAATTAGATATTCAAAATCAAAACAATAATATTTTAGGATGTTACATTCTCCCCTCCTTAAAAGAATTTCATCCCCGAAATTCAAAAGGAAGAAAATGTCTCCAAACCTTAGGTTAAAACTATTAATTAAAATGAGATATTAAACTTTTAAGGTCCTTTATGTTATAGAAAATTTTGGCAGCACCTCCTTTATGTGGCTGATCCGAAAAAACTACAACTCACCACAACTGGCCTAAATCATTCAAAAGAAAACAAAAATCAAGTGGCCTCCCATATCTGGGGCATAAAATCATCAACAAATCAGAATGCCAATTTCTAAATCCACTACGTACCTCTTTTGCATTTGATTTTATTTTTGCAACCAACTTAATATATCGATGCAAATACAGGTGCATAAGAAATCAAATAGTAATCTCTTGCTTCCTTATACCTATCTTGCACTTACATAATTCAAAAAGAGAATCATGCTGAGAAAAAACAACACACAAGTTATTTCTATCATAAGCAATAACAACATGAACAATATAACGACCATATGCAACACAAGTATAGAGAATACTCTATAATAAAATACTAAGCCTGTAACACAGCTAATTTAATTTAACATTATTTAGAATCTTTAATTGTATAGATTAAATAGAATAATGTAAATGGTTAAGAAAAATAAGATTTGAAAATTTATAAGGTCGAGCCATTACTAATGAACTAAGTAAGATTTTTTAAGTTTAATAAAAGAAAGAGTGCATGAGAGGGGTAAACTAGGAAATAGACCTACCCTTTACCTTAAACTCCCCCCTCGTATCACTCATATTCTCATTTACAAAAAAATCGCAAAAAAAACTTTCAGGCCAGCCATTAAAACAAGGAAGAGGAGGATCAAAATTAGAAGAGATTCAAGAGTAAGCTTAGGGAATAATACATGAACCATCTCTATTTTTAGTCTTGAATTCGACTATGGATAATATCCAAATGTTTTGATGATTTTTGCTAAGTTATGGTTGTTTAATCATTGTTTGGATAGAATAATGATTTGTGGAATTATTTAAGTGGGTTTTAAACGTAAAATCTAAATTGTTAATCTCCAATAGCTTTGATTTTCTAGTATATTGAGTGAAACATTATTTTGGAGATGGATATTTAATTTCATAATTTTCCAAATTAAATTGAATATTTTATGAATTCCCTAAGGAGAAAATTGGATTAATTTCGGGTTTTACTTATTTAAAATAATTAAATATGGTTTTTGGCCTTAAAATTTTTATATGGTAAAGAACATAATAAATCAGAATTTTTGTGAATTTTCGGGAATTTTCTCAAGTGATTATAATTTGTTGTGAAATTATTATGCAAGATAAACATTTAAAATGATAATTTATTAAGGATATTAATTAATTAGTTATTATATGTTTTGGAATTTGGAAATTTTATGCAGTGGTATTTTTTGAAAAGAACTGGAAAAGGTTTTGTTTTATCCTATAGAAATTGGACAAAAGAATAAGATTTGGTGAAAGTAGTTGCTTTAATCGGTAATAAATCAGTTTTTATCGAATTGAATTTACGATAATGCCATGCCGCTATTGCTGTCATCGAGCCTAAACAACACCACATCCTTGAGTGTCGGCGTTAGTGAGGAGAAAAGCATAGGATAACTACTTAGGTAGTTATGAAATGTTTCCAACCATGTCGAAGTCGAAATTGGCGGTAACCTAAGTTCGGCAGCATTGCACTTCGTGATTCATCAACGCCGCACACTGCTATTTTTAGCTTTCGAAGTTAACTATATAAAAGGCGGCGACGTTGCTTGTTTAACTTCGACTCAATACACTAAGCGGCATAATAGCCAAAGTCCTTAAATATGATATTGTAACGATGCCGCTTGTTTGGACGTTGGCATTCATTAATGTCGACGACCTTCTTTCTTCAACACCGACAAGGCTTTGTTTTTTATAAACTAAAACTGTTTTATAAAGACGATAAGGTCCTAGTCGCTACTATTCATCAAAGTCGGCAAGGCTTTTTTAATACCGTTTTAGGCAATGATGTAGTGCATCATTTATTGCTGTGATCTATAGTGTCAACTTTGTCCAATAGACAGATAACCTATAAGGTATGCAAGTCGACAGTGTCGCTTTCGACAAAGAGTTTTACACATAAAATATTTTAAGTTTAAGTTTTTAGTCTTCGACCTTGGATAGAGGTCGACAATGTCTTAGTAACGTGTGAGTTGTTTTATTAAAGGCAGAGAGCCTTAATCCTTCTTGTCGACAGTATTATTGATGTCGACATTGATCTATTTTAAACTATTTAATGGTAGCGAACCATATGACTTATGGTTTTGACTTTAAAACCTTGGGGATACCAATGTATATCTTAATGAGTTCGACATAGATAATTTGGAGATATCAATGTATGTCACTTTGAAATGTTATAACTTTAAGGAGAGATAACCTAATTGGGGACACCAATAGACATTGGTTAAACATGTGGGTAATATGAATTAAATTGTTAAATGATTGGTTCATAGTCATCTAGGAAAACTATGAGATGTGAGGTGGATAGTCCACATCATGATGGTGATGGATAGTCTCTACAAGGTTAATGAAGGGTCCATAGATATCTTAAGAAAACTATGGGATATGTGATGGATAGTCCACATCAATTTTTAAATAAATGGGATATGTGTAATGGACATTGTAACGACCCTGAATTTTGGTCATTTGAATTTAGAATATTTATTTATTTTAAATATTGAAAAGTTATTTTTATAAGTTAAATAACTTGAATTTCAAATATAGCGATTTATTTGATAATTAAATTGTTGAATTTAATAATTGGGAATATTTAAAATAATTAAATCCTAAATTTGAGATGGATAGAAATGATTTTGAAAATGGATTTAAATTATATTTGAATAAGAAGGAAGATAGTAAACTTTCAAATTTGGTTTAAAAGTGATTAAACTGACTTTGAAATTTATCATTTTAAGTAACGTATAAAAATAGCCTTTCGGGGCACTATCTAGGATTTCTACGAAACCAATTTCATCAGATCCGTAATAATGAATTATAATATGCCATCGAATTTCATGGCAATCAGACATATCGTTTGGTTGTGCGAGTTCGAAACGCGTTGAAATTAATATCGAAAATTTTAATATAATAACTGTGTCTAAAAAGCTATCTTCTACATACGACCATTGTAACATCCTGTATCTAGAGGCCAAAAGCTAAGCGCTACAGATGTTGTAGTCATCTATAGTATTAACTTCTGGTGACAAAATACAGTAATGCTAATGGTAACCATAATATCAGATGCACTTGAATACGAACAAAATCACAGATATCAAAAAACAACATTTTATTGATTACATTTCAAAATAATTCATATCCAAGTTACATAATCCCATATTTTTTCCCAAGTAAAGATCAATTATAATCATTACAAAAATACACCAAGAGCGACATATGACGATGCCCCTTGGATGATTAGAGTCAGTATAGTCATATCTGACTTAATATACACACAGCTGAATAAACTGAATAAAACTGTAACACCTAATTAGCTATCCGTCAGCCACCTGCTCGTCTCCGAAAGCTTTATTCGCCAAAATTTCAATAACTTGAAAACCTCAACCCTTAGCCTACTCAAATCAATTTTTGATCACCCGAGAGTTTAAGGGGAATAAAAACTTCGAGTCAGACATAAAGCCTGGTGTGAATAATACTGTTACATCTCGGTTTACTGATATTAAGTGAGACCACGCCGCTTAGCGGAACGAGTTTCCCCTCACTAATATCCTTTTCAAAACATATATTTTGCAAATCCTTTCCTGCAACCAAACTGGTTAATCAAACTGATTATAATAATAATAATAACAATATACATTTTGTTAAAACGGGTAAAAAATGGACTATCTGTCCGAAATCTGGGCTGACTGCCCGCAAACTGAACTAACTGTCCACAATCTGGACTAAATGTCCTCAAACTGGGCTAACTGCCCTTTTGCCTGACTCGGGCCTACTAGATAAAATATCAAATAGTCTAAACAACCGCTAGACAAAACTTATGGACGGTCTGTCCTTAACTTACTTCTCCATGGGTCAACTGATCCTAAAGGTTTTGTGTCTTACCAATAACCTACCTCTGTACATAAATATTCCGTTTGTGTGTAACCAAAATTTTAGTCTTACCTGTAACTAAGCCCTACACACTGGAATTCTGGACTAAATTAGCTAGGGGCTAATAGCTAATGAGCATAGGGCGTGACCCTACATAAGTCCTATCTGGTCTTCTAATTTGAGTCATTATCTTAGGGTTAACTACCCTTTAAATTTTCCTTGGAAAACCTTTTCAAAATGATTTAACCCTTTAAATCATACATATACAAGGAAAATACATATTTAGTTTTACTATAAGCTATTTTGCCATGTTATATATACTTTACTCAAAATAATGTTGATGGGTTTTAATGAGGATTAACTATCCTCTCAAAATAAGTTAAAGTCCTTTTTAACTTGAAAACACTTAGGCTATTCTGCTTATTTAATATATTCGAAACCTTTGTTTAAAACCTTTAAACAACCTCTTCGAAACCCTTGAAAGTAACCCTTTCGAAACCAAGTAAAACCCTTTACTTAACCTAAGCCGAAAGGCCAAATCCTTCCTTTCGAAACCATTCAAATTCTTCCTTTCGAAAGCATAAAAACCTTCCCTTCGAAAGCTTTAAAATCCTAGACATCCTTCTTTTAAAACCTTTAAAATTGCCTTTCGAAAACATAGGAAAAACCTTTCATTTCAACCCTTTCGAAACCCTGGGGAATCAACCCTTTCGAAACCATTCATTAAAACCTTTCGAAACAGTCAAATATCAATCCTTTTGAAAGCACTATGGTTCAATTTAAAACATGTGGAAACCATTCAAAAATTTACCCCTTCAAAATCTTTGAAAATCATCTCGATCGAAACCATTAACGTCGAAAGCATCTGTTTCGAAACCATTTAAAATTGTCTCTTTCGAAACCATTTGGGTTTTACTTCAATCATAGAAAAGGGTCTTTAAATCATTTAAGTCGAAAGTATCTATTTTGAAACCATTTCCTAAGTAAAGAAGTGATGGTGTCGAAACCATCCCTTCGAAATCAATGGAGAAGTGGCTAGGTTTTTAGAAAACAAAACAACCCTTTCGAAACCATCTGGGTCGAAAGGTAGGAAGCGGCAACTAAAGGCTTCGACTCAGCGACAACAGTCATTTAAAACAAAAGCGCAACTCAATCGAAAACATTCTTTTAAAACCATTTGACTTAGTCGAAAGCTTACCAAGTCGAAAGCATCTTAGTCGAAAGTAAGCAGGCGCATTTTCCCTTAAAACAAAAGTAATGCCTCAACCCCTTCGGAACCCCTGGTTTCGACTGCATACCTTCCGCCTACATCCAATTAACTACATACTATTTTCTTGATACCATGTGCATTGGTTTTGACTATGTCGGAGCGAAGCTAAGGAGGCGGAACGTAGTGCCGAAAGCATCGAAACAGTGAACAACATGTAGATTAGTCCTTTTAAACTATTTCTTTTGTACCTAACATGCCTTGTTTGTCTAAATCTGATTGGTTGCAAGTTTCTCTTTTCTAAAAGTGATGCCGACTTTCCAGAATTAACAAATTTATTTATTTACAAAAAGCTCCTTCTCCTTCCTTAATTATATAAAACACTTAAGTCCCATACCTTAAATAATTTTATATAACTACTAAAACACTTAGGAAAAATCTACAAAAATTCCAGAAAATCACATTTTATATGTTTGCTAACATATATAAATTTTAGACCCAAACCAATAATTATTTAACTGTAAATAATTTATAACCCAAAATACGTTTTCATTACTAGAAAATTCATATTAATTCCACAAAAATTCAGAAAATTCAAAAAATCGAAACTCATCTCTAAAATATCATTTATGATCTTCATATAAATCCACAAGGCATTTGGATGTCTTTTAATAAGGTTTTCACCTTAAAACATATCATAAATTCAATATGAACAACCATAATTCATCAACAAGTATATATAATCATTACATCATTCAAAAACATAGCAAATCAAAGCAAAATATTACGGATTTCATCTTAAAACCAAAAACAGAAGAAATATGAGATGTAAACATTATTCACCTTAGTTTTAGAGATTATAGAGATTGAGATATGAATGGATTTGATTTGAATTAGCTCTTCCTTTAGCTTTTGTTAATCTTCTTCCCCTTTTCCTTGTTAATGGTGGCTGGCCTTAGTTTGAAAATTTTGATGAAATGAAATGAATGTGTATAGGAGAATACATGGCCAAATTTTGAGGATATAGGAATGGCCTCTTTCCTATTTTACCCCTCCTCTATTTCATTTTAACTCTTATTTTAATTCATTGTTTAAATGGCATGACTACCCTTAATTAAAATCAAACTTCAATCCCCTAATCAACACATTATTTTATTTCATTTAACTAATTAAATATCCTAAATAATGTTACCAAAAATTTGGGATGTTACAATCGAATTAAGGCTCGAAACAAGTTCCATTTTGTTCGAAATAGGGGTATAACATATAGAACGCCAAGCGGCATGTTCCGTTTGGAGTTCGAAATTTTCGGACGTCCTATAGCTTCATAGTTTAGAATTAAAAAGAATAGATATTTTTATCAGCCATATTTCACTCATACCCCATCAATCTGCAGCCCGTACTCACGCATACCTTAGCCCATACCATCTCTAATTATATATTTTAAATTGGCTAGTTCTATTCACTCCCCTTTTTCCTCCTTTCGCACCCCACTAGGTTATAAATAATCATCACACCCCACTTTTTCCCTTTTGTCTCCCAATTCATTCCAAAAATGTCCTCACATTTTTTAAACAACGTTCAGCTTTGACGTTGTTTATTCACGAACCACGCTCGGTCCTAACTAAGTTATTACACAAACCTCACTCGACCCGAACTAGGTTGTTACACAAACCTCGCTCGAGCCAAACTAGGTTGTTACATGAACCTCGCTTGGGCCGAGCGAGGTTTTTACATAAACATCGTTCCTTTAGTGCTTTTATACGTAATTTTTTCTTTTACACATAATGTGGTGTGGTTCGAAGATAGGAGCAATTTTGGAAAACCTAAAAATCGATGAAGTAGCGGGGTGCGAAAGGAGGAAAACGGGTGTGTGAATAGAGCCATTTAAATTTCCCTCTTTGCGAGTTTTGAAATCAGAAAATAAAAAAAATAAAAAAGAGAATGTGGGCGCGTGCACGTGGGTCGAAGTGGCGGTGGCTGCCGTAGGGCAACACGATGGAGAGGGGTGCGCGGTACGTGATGGTGGTGGTTAGAGGCGAGGTGTGGCACGATGTTGGTGCTGGAGAGTAGCTGGCATTTGGGGCGAGGCTTGGATGGGGTGCGGTGGCTCTAGGCGAAGCGGAGGTAGAGCAGTTCGATGATGAAGGTCACGAGCAGGTCATGGTGGGTTTGGGTTCGGTCGCGCGGCAAAGCGCGCGTGAGGCTGGAGCGTGGTAGAGGCGAGCGGTGCGGTTCAGGGGTGGTCGGTCGTGGGTGGTGTGATGTTGCAATCGTTAGAGATAAAAAAAAGAAAGAAAATCGTGTACGGACCTGGGAAGCATACGAGCAGAGAGAGGGAAAGGGGAAAAGAAGGTTAATGTTTAAAATTTATTAATTATGTTAATTAATTTAAATTATATCAAATGTTCATTTATCCGCATTGAACTCGTACGAGGTCCAAATTGAATTATACGAGTCGCGTTGCGATCGTATCGACGAAGGCTACACTATGAGATTGGATTGAACGAATTCAGAGCTAGTTGGGATTTTGGATTAAAATTGGACGTTCGTTCAATTTTAATTCAAAATGGAATGTTTGGACGACAATTAAAATCAATGTGAGTTAATCTCACCTTTTTGGCTAATCAAAAAATTTATATAGTCAATAAATATTATTTATTGGATGTTTAAATATTTATTTCTGATCGTTATTGATTGTTGGATAATATACTAAATTATATTGTTAGTTGGATATATTCCCGCCTATTGGAGCGGATGAGACCCTATTACGTTCCCGTGTAAGAGCGGATGACCCTTGTATACGAATCCCGCCTCGAAGTGGTTGATTTATATTTTTTTTAAATTATATACTGTATGTGATGCATGGGGACAAGTTGGAGGGATCCAACATGGTTACTCACACTGTTGATTTTATTTTTCATATAAATTGATATATGATATGTTGGATGCAATAATTGATGACATGAATATGATTTTGTTTATTGAGTGCTTAGGTAGCACTGCCCTTATTTTTGGTATTTAAATACTATAAAACAGTGACTTGAATTAAAATGGAATTTCAAAGTGATTTTGGAAATTTTATATGTTTAATGATTTTTCTAAATTTAAAGTTTGATTTTTAGAGATTATAAATTATAGTTTTATAAAATATTTGAAATAAAAAATTTGAACTGTAAAATATAGATTTTTAAAATCTTGAAAAAAAAGTCAATCTTTTATACCAAAGGGATATGGATTTAAAAAGTAAATAGATATATTTTGCTTATAAATAAATTTTATCCATTATATATATATATATGAAGTGATATATATAGGTACATATAATATAATTTATTTATAAATGTGATAAATTATAAAAGCGACATTTTACAAAGAATTGAAGATTTGTAGAATTGTATTTTGTCATAAAAGTATGGACTTATAAACGGTGTTATAAATCAAAGGAAATTATTATCATTTAACAAATTGGTGAAATAAACCAAGGGTGGATTTATTATAAGATGAGGAATGATATTTTAGAAAATAGTTGACTCTATTTTGAAAATTGAAAGTGAGGGTAAGAATTGGAATTGTTAAACGATATTTTATAAATTGAAGGAAAATTTATAAAAGAAATTTATACCTATTAAAGCCAGGTTAAATCGGTTGAAATTATGTATTGGAAGGAGGTTTTATAAATAAGCAGGATTTATAATGGAGTAAAGGTATAAATGGGTTCATAAATAAATGAATTTTTATGAAAGGAAGTTCTATAAAAGGGGGAGAGATTTATAAACATAGTTTATAAACATGGAAATGATTATGTGAATTGGGTAAGGATTTTTTTATCAAGGAAATATATTTATATTCTAAAGGCCGTTTATTAATATTAATATTGTTTAAAAAGTCGTTTATCAATATTTTAAATGTTTTAAAAGGTTGATTGTTTAAAAATATTAATATGGGTTGAAATTAGTTTTAAATTATTTACCAGTAAAGTTTTGGAAATTTATTATTTATAATAATGTTGAAGGTAAAATATTTTTGTTTATTTAAGAATGTATTTAAAATTATTAATTATTATTTTAAGATGTTTTAAATTTAGTATTTATTTACTTATAATGTTATTAGTATATAGTAGTGTTTAAAGGTAAGCGATTGGGATTTAATTATAATTGTTTTCCGAGATTTATAAATGGAGTTTTATAAATAAATGGGGTTTTTATAAGAGGAATCTTATAACATGTTTTGGAAAATATAGCGGAAGATTGCTTAAAAAGGGTAGAAACATTTTATAAATAGTTGTAAATATTTATAAAAGAATTTCAGGAATGGTTTATGGATTTATATTAGGGATTTTATAAACGGTTCGGTGGATGTGAAATGGAGTTATTAAATGATTTTAGAATTTAATAAAAAAGGGAACCTTCCCAAATATTGGTGAATATACTTATACCATTGAAATAAGTATATGGATATTTTTTTTCAAGTATTGAGAAATAGTGATTGTGGGTTTATATAAATCTTTGTAAAAAGAATATTTTATTCAAGAATTACAAAGTGAATTTAATTATTAAAATATTTATTAATAGAGGCTTAGTGTTGCTTGGTGCTTAACCAATGTTGGTTTTCCCCTATAGAATTAAATTTCCGATTGAATGTTTGTTATTCGATAGTTAAATAACCGACTATCAAAATTGGTCCAAAAACGTAACTTTGGAAATATCTAGGAGAAACACGTGAGTTATATGGCACAATCATCTCCGATGATGCTATACTGTGCATATAAATCTCGTTTCGTTCTCATAGAACAGTGATAAGGAAATCCGTCCACTAACGGTTAGGAGGTGATCTCCGATCTTATCTTTGACTGTTTATTTCCTAAAGAACCGAGGTTAAGTTTAGCAGGAATTATCGAATGTTGTTTCGAAGAGATCGGGATCGTATATGTTATCTGAAAACCACTTCGATCCAACGAATGCGTTTCGAAGTGAAGACATCTTAAAGATGATGAAATTTGAAGACGGAGCTTTCAAGTGTTTCGTTCGGTCCCAGAACGAACTTGTATGGATGAATGCTGATATTGTATTGTTTTCTGGAGGGCAGTGTTAGCATTCCAAGTGGGAAGTGCTATATAAATGTAAAACGTAGCCTCGAGCCTCATCAATTGGGAAATGACAAAAATCGGGTATGCAGTAGGGCCAAGTGGATCGCTCCCATCAGGGTATGGTCATTTCAAATCTAGATCGGTTACTATCTATTCTTGTATGCTTCGGGGCCCAAAGCGGGGTGATCATATTTGGTACTACTAGTCAAGTGGTAGGCCAGTCCTGTGTGGCAGGGGTACAAGATGTTCTTGTCAGACCCCGGTGCATTTTATCTAAAGATGTATCTTCGGAAGGTAGTTCCTTACCTTGTCATAGTATGGAATCTATTCTCCAATACGACCTTTACGGACTTAGTTGTACCCAACTATGCCGAAACATGAGATGCAAGAATTTCAGCTATATTCATATTTTTACTTTGCCCCTAGACATTATTATAATTTAAATGGATTTTCTCTAGAAATTGTTTTGGTTATCGTAAGGTAAAAACCCGTACGGTTTTATGTGTGGCGTGGTCTTACGAGATACTTTTGATTTCAAAAGATTTTATAACCTAAAAATTCAATTGGGTGTATTTTCTCACGCTGGTTTTCTAGACTAACTCAGGTGTTATTTTATTATAATGTTTGGGTCAGACCGAGCATTATAGATTTGCTTTGGATTTATTGGAGCTCAAAAGACGAGTTGGAGGTCTATAGGTCGTATTCACGTATATGTCTATGTTCCGTTGTTTTTGTTGTGGAAATCATCAGAAATTGTGATGACAGATTGTTATAACTGTCCAGGCTGATGATCGTTATTTGTGTTGTACTCTGATGGATGTAAGTATATAATAGTTTCTCTTTGTGAAGATGTTGATATTATATTATATATTGTTCCGCTAAGATTGTGAGATTCTGTATTGTTTTTAGATTTCTTTTCTTTCTTCTCTTCTTCTCTACTTCTTTCCTCTTTCGTTCCCATAACTATCCGTCTTTTTGTTCGATTTGGGTTGGACATGTGTGGTTTATTGTCAGCTTGAATTGTACGGATTGGCGGGTCATTACAGACATTCCACATAATTTTAAATAGCTGAACCATGAGTGGTGGGCATTCAACATGGTAAAGGATGGATAATCCATGTAATAATAACATGTGAGATGGACAGTCCACATTATTTTGTTAATAAAACCATGGGTGATGGGTAGTCAACATGGTAGGGGATGGGTGATCCAAAGAATTAATATAGATAATTTCCTAAACGTCCAAGATTTACAATTTTTTTTAGGTTTACAACTTTCTCAATCATCCAAGGATATAGATAATTTCCTTAACGTACCATTATGCTCATCAGCCTCTGGATATTGCTTAGAAGGTTATCTAGGCTCCCCTAACCAAAATTGAAAGTCACTCCCCAAACTTTCCTAAGCCACACAAAAATTTATACAAATACACTTAAGCCCGTATGATGTACATAAATCATCCGTACGCAATATCTGATCTGATCGCTTACTCGAATACATAAACTTTACTTCCGAACTAGTATCGCTCACTCGACCTCCTAGTGCGGACCCCAATCAGTTCCTCGATTAGAAACATCCGTTCTCCTTACATAGTCATATACTATCATAGAAAACCTCAATATCATATCAAGAATCCGAATCAATTTTTCACTGACAAGAATCAAGTGAGAAATTCTTTTTCAGACTGGTGTGAATGACCAGGAAGTTATGTACTCGAATCCTAGATCGAAAACCATGCAATAAAATGACCTACGTATAACTTACGTACCTAATTTTATTGGTTTCTTAACTACATCAATCTTTTTCTAAACCATTTTCAAATTTTCATTTACAGTATTTCATTCAATACTAAAAATTATTTATGAATTACTTCATAAATTTTCACTTATGTTTATAAAGATATTTTTTTATAAAACATCAACTAAAAACTTACTTCACTTTGTTTATTTGCATAATACTCTTCTACATTCTAAGAGTATATACCAAATGTCAAGTTTATTTTATTTATTATTTCTTTTTCAAAATTCCAATGAAGACCCAAACATAATATGGGTTTTAAAACTGAGTCGATTACTTCGACCTTTTACCTTAGAGTGTTCTAAGTAAAGATGCTTACTTAGTTGGCCCAATAACATCAAATAGTTTACACAACTTAAATGTTTAAACAAAACTATGGTTTTAATAAAACAATGCTTATAAAACTTTTCAATCCAATTCAACCCATTTAAAAACTTGAGTTAAATTATCTCTTTTCTATCCAAGAGTTACAAATTTCATTGATCAAAACATTTTTTTCAAAGTATCTTTTATTTTAAATCAATTTCCCTTTAAGGAAACTTAAGAACCAAATACCCGGTTTTTATTTCAAAACCCTTTTGAAAGTTTACTACATATATTTTTATATATAAAATAAAGAGGGAATTAGGGAGAAGGACAAACTTTTGTAAAAAACATTAGACTGAAGGACACCAAGTTTTATTTTCAGGCTAAAGGACAAACTTTGAAAAAAGAATTGGCTGAAGGACAATGCTAGTTACAACTAGCATTATATTTAGTTTTCACAGTATACAAAATGCTAGTTATAACTAGCATTATTTCAGTTTTGCACGGTACAAAATGCTAACTATAATTAGCATTGTCCTTCAACCTAATTTTATTCAAAGTTTGTTCTTCAGCCCAAAAATGAAACTTGTTGTCCTTTAGCCTAATTTTTTTTTCAAAGTTTGTCCTTGTGTATATTTTCCACTAAAATAAATTTAACAATTTATTCACTAACACTCACTTTGGATATTTTCAGTTTTGAACTCATTTCAATCGCACAATGGTAAAGTAAATAATTTTCTAAGTGCACTACAACGTTCGCCTAAGCAACATTCGATCGTCACTTAGAAAATTATTCAGATTACCATAAAACTAATAAAGATATTTTCCCCGAACTATCCAAAGAAAATGTATTTTTGTTAAAAATTCTCTTTGAAATATTTACACTTACAATTATTTCCAAGTAATACTGTCATTACTTTTCTCAAGGTCTTTTTGAAATCAATTCAAGAAATTTCGAGATTCAAATTCTCAGAAACCCTTCTTAAAACATATTTTATGAACAAAATTTATATAAAATTGCCTTCATATAAAATCAACTCCTATTATAGTAACTCTCCATTATTATAATAAAAAATTTCGCAAATATTTATCCTCTAAATATCTTATCTTTCCATTTAGATTGCATTAAACAACTTTTATTAAAAGTTTTACTTTTAACTCAACATTATTTAAACGATGACTTATAACTAAACATTTTCTTCGAACACCTTATAGTCAAATTGTGAAACTTAATTCAAAAGGGGTTCGGCTTAATATACTCACAATTATCAATAAATACTGAAATGACCCTCAATATTATGCTTAATTTTTTTTACATCCCCATAATTTAATATTCTCAGAGTCATTTTCTTTTCAAACAATTCATCCAGGATCCAATATTTTCCACCAATATAAATATATCAGTTTAATTCCTAAAGATATACACATACATATGAAGATGTATGTGTTCCTCTTGTTTAAAATCAGAGTACGTTTTTAATTCCATTTGTTAAACAAGAGCAGGCTGTTTGGTTTGGATTAGTTTGGATTTGAAGAAATCTGCATATAGTTAATTACCTTGTTCTTTTGAATATTTATAATATGATAATAATTCCTGTCCATATTTGGTCAAAGTATTTGGGATTTTTTTTATAGTTCAAATATATTGATATTTGGCTAAGACCAGAAAATGATATATTCTCTTATCATTTTCCACTTATTTATTCTCTGGAAACTTTCTTATTTTTAATTCAGTCTATATGACTTATTTATTTCAATCTTAGCCTGTATAACACATTGTAAGTTGAGTATTTGCATAAGATTTGCTGTGACAAGCATTTGAATATTCAAAAGATTAATGTGTATTTCCAGGTTTTAATAGTGCAGACCTGTCCAGATTGCATATCTGGTATAGCTTTTAAAAGTTGTTTGTGGTGTAACTGTTTCTAAATAATCTAAAGTTTTTGAAGGGTATTTTACATTCAGAATACCATCAAATATGGTCGACCAAAACCTCACTCATTTGAAGCTGGTTGACCCATAAGTCTTGTATCTAACAGACACTTGTTCAAGGCAATGGCATTATATCTTAGGCCTTGCAAAATATTTACTTTTTTCAAGACAATTCAAAAAGTGGTATTAGAACTGGTTTACAAAGTTTCACAGTAAAAAGATTTAGATCTTTATAAGTTTACCTCTAGTTAAATCCAGATTTTATTCTAAAAACTTAGTGCATTGCTATGTCTCAAGAATTGACCAGCACATAATATAAATTATGCAAACTTTTACTCACATACATATATGTATATATATTTTTTCTTTCCAGGCTTTCATATCTAATACCTAAGCATATTTTTCTGGTTTTCAACCCAGATATTTCTTTTAATTTTTAAACCTTAATGCATAGCAATAATTCAAAAAATAAACAACCAGTTCAATCAAACATAGCAAGTTCATTACATAACATCAAGTTCAAACATAACAGTCTCATGAATACATGCAGATAAAATCAAATTAGACTCTTATTAAAATTAGCTAGCATGTTCATTCAATCCCTTTTCATTTGCCATACTTCACTTTCTACTTAGCTCCTGCATTTTCTGAAAGAGCATTGGTGGATGCCTCATTTTAAAGTGAGACACCCCCATATGCCATGAGCAAATAAAGGTCAGATCCATGATCTGGTATGAGTAACATCAGTATATTCATGGTATTAAACAACAAAGAATTTGGAGTGTAATAACTTGTTATTTGAATGAATTTTTGCAATCACTTAATATATCATTGTGTAAATAAAGTGACTCAGGTATGATAACTCCATCTATCATTCCTATACCTGCATTCATAATCAAGCAAACATAATCATCTATTTGCAACATGGACATTCACAGGAACTATCATGGTTCCATACCAACCAAACTAAGAAATATTCATATTCCTATCTCTTCATGTACAGGTTGTGTCAATTCAGTTTAAATTCCTGCCTCATCTGCCATCAAGGAATCACAGGGACACATTGCAATGAACTAATTCACATCATTGCACAAAGATCTCAGGGCTTAAACAAACCATGTGCCAACTTTCATACATCAAATATAACAAGCATTCCAGCAGCCTTCTTGGCCTTCCCTTCCCTAGTTTATTTACTAGTGCATTGATTTAAATATTATCATCAGATAGCTAAGTGAACTTGTCACTGCAAACATGGTAACACCCATAAATTTTCTAGCATAATTTACTCAGAAATTTAGTAGACAGTTATTTCCAAAAATGTGGACATTATGTCTTGATCTCAGTAAAATATAAGAATATTTTCAACTGTAAAAGAGGCATGGCATGTAAATGTTATATTGATCTGCAAGCCTTTATGATTGATTCAGATTCATGATCTGGTTCAATCATAGTTTTAGCTTGTGAGCTTCTCTTTTTTTTTGATTTGATTAAGGGCGCAGCACTTAGAAAATTTCTATTGCACCCTTAACATCTTTCTTCTCAAGCCTCAGCACTTATACCAAGTATAATGCAGCTCCCAACATTTTTCTTTGGTAAAGTTTCCATGCCATAGATCTATAACAGTTGAGAGTATTCTCTATATAATTTTAAGATTCTGGACTTTAACATTTTTGAGTAAAACTAAAACAGCATGATACACATCCAAAGACAAATGTCTCAACAAATCAAAGATCACCAAAAACATCCATATTGAATCATATCAGATTTAAAATAAAACATCCAAAAAGCATTGATGAAATCATATACATCAAAACCAGCAATATGTAAATGGCAATATAAAAAGTGGCTGCCTCATCTCAGGTCTTAATGCCATGAACTCAGTGAGGTTACTCACCTAAGTTCTTCCTTCTCTTGTTTCAAAAAATCCTTATGTGTGTGTCTTCTTCTTCCTTCCAATATTTTCCTTTCTTTTTTTTATTTTTGAGCAACTCTGGGTAAAATGTTTTCCTGGCCAAAACTGCCTATTTATACCAGTGTTTTCTCTTAGGGTTTTGTTTCAACAAAATTCCATTTCTATCCTAACCGTCTTCATGTATTTTGCATTTTCACATTTTCCTCCTTAATGCCCCGGCCACTTTAGTCTATTATAGTTAGTGCCCCTTTTCTTTTCTTTTCTTTTTCCTTTTACTTTTTCAGAAAAATGGCTATCTTTAATTACTTACCCAAGTCATGCTAAATGTGTGATTCAGTTTTTTTTTTATATTTTTTTTCTTTTCTGGAAAATCCCCTTTTCTATTTTTACCTACACGAGCATATTGACTTGTATTACATTTCATGTCATTTTGATGTTTCTTTTAATACTTTCTACTCACAGGAAATATACATGCACATGGGTGTATATATATTTTTATTTGATTTCTCTTGCCTTTCAGAAATTATACACATACATCCTAATTAAATGAGTTCGATCTGGTAAAAGAAAACCTTATGCTAAGTAAGAATTACCTCTTTATTCACATAAAATCTTTCTGCCTCTTTATTACTTTATTTAATTCCTTATGCTTCACAGAAAAAATGTATATTGACATATCTCCCATATTTTACTTGGTTAGGCCTAAGTTAAATTCCAATGTTTCAAATAAGAATTTTGCTTTCTTATTAAAATAAAAATTTTCTATCTTTTTTTCCCGCAAATTCTTTTATTTTCCCCTGTGCCATTTTCCAGTGTGCACGTGCACACATATCCTGGCACACTATTTAATCCCAAAAATTTCACCATATTTAAATCTAAATGTTTCAAAATTAAATCATTTTATCAAAATGATTTTTCACAAAATTTTGGGGTATTACAAATACTCATAAACTAGTGAGCATAAATTAATAATCAACAAATAATAGTCAATGCTCCTAAATTGTTTGATCATAACAAATCAAATAATAATGATAATAAATAAATATTATCATTTTCAAACAAACAAACACAACATAAATAACTATATAAATTTGAAAATTATTCCTTCATATATAAAATATATAATCATAGGTAAAATATTTCATTAACCAAATTTTCAAAAAATCAATACCGTGTTTGTTTGCCCTGTTCAAGTGTTTAGAAATCCCTATCGACACCGTGGTGTCTCATGTCTCGACCCGAATTCATAATACACTCAAAACTCATTCTAGGGTGTCACTTACTCTATCTCTAATGAGCCATACCCTACCAAAGCCAAAGTTCTCACTTAAACCTTTAGCTCTGGTACCAGCTGTAACAACCCTCTTTTCGAGTCGACACTCAATACATCCACGGTACTCAAATGCCAAACATTCAATCGCTGAAAAGGCAGATTGTTAGAGTAAAAAGAAAAAGAAAATGAACAGAAGAATTAGAATCTCGCAGCGGAACGATCACATATAATATAACAAAGACAATAAAAGATGTTACTAAAAAATACATAGTATATTAGAGTTAATAACAAACGTCATCACCCTGGACAGTAATAACTTCCTGACCTTACAATTGCTGAAGGGTATATATAATAATACAACAAAAATAAAATACCACGGTAGGTGAACATCCAGCTCTACTCAATGAGCTCCATGTCCCACCAACTCGGATCAGTCTGGAAATACCAGCATGAGAAACTTAAGAGATATGATGGGCATATAATATTTCTGTGAGACCACGCTGCTAAATGCGAAACGGGTTTTTACCTAACAAGAACAACTTCCATACATGAATGAATGGAAACAAATCAAAACAAAAACCCAAACTTGGAAGAGTGGGTAAAAACAAGATCAAAATCCAAACTTAAAGAATGAACACAAATACTCAAACATCGAAAAGAGCTCCAGTCACTTCTCGATGTAATTAAGAAAACAATTTAAAGATTTGAATCAAAAACAAGGAAAGGAATTTTCCAACAATGACTAGGAGGGTGCACCCCCCTCACTGAAAGTATACCTCTAGAAATATACTTGAGAACTACGATGGCTCTTGGAAACCTCCAAGCCGGACCCTACCAACCTTTACTGCGAATCCGAGTATTTCATATCTCCGTGCGCATACCACCGAAACCAATCTAGAGTAGATGTGAAAATACCCTAATGGGAGCAACCCCACATATCTTGGCCCCCACTCGCTCTTTCTTTTTAGCCATTTCCAACAAAGGATATCAATGCTCAAATGAGCAACAAAATGTCTTAAATTGATGATACACAAAGAAGAAAGCTGAATCGATAGTCAATAAATCAACTATCGGGAATAATCAAAATGATCGTATATGGAATTAAATCTTATGCCCTTACCACTACCGGTCGATTTCAAATTTGTACTATCCCTCGGTTGAAAATGAAGCCGGGCAAGTTAAGGTAGTGCTACCTCTAGGCATTGCTTTGACAACAACTTAACCTTCAAGATAGAAACGAGTTTCCGTACCTCGACGTTTAGTGCTAAGAGTATGACTAAATCCTTTCCATATAAGCGATGCCATTTACGAAAATTATATTTCTTATCCTTTCCGTAACCGAATCAAACCTTAAACTTTTAAAACCAAACTTGTGCTTGGTTTCACATCATAAATATTTTTAAAACACTTAAAAAACACTCTTTAAATTATTCTTTTTAAAGAGAAAATTATATTTTTAAGCATACTAAAAAGAAAGGTAAAAAAAATACCCTTAAAATATTGTTTGCTATACCTAAATCAATTTACACCTAGCTTTATTTTTAAAAACAATTCCTTTTTAAAGATTTTCTCATTTATAAACTATTATTTAAAAATTTCAAACAACATTTATTAGCCCGAAAGATAATAAATCAATTAAATGCTTTTATAAATTAAAACGATGTTAATAATCTAGAAAGATAATTGATATAATTCTTATATCAATTATCTACCACATTAATTATCCTTATAGACAATTAATCAAACTTACAACTCCTTAAATAAATCAATTAATTAACTTTAAACGCCTTTATTAAATCAGTTAATTAAATTTAATCACTATTAAATCAGTTAATTAATCTTTAAAACATTTTATTAAATCCAATAATTAATTTAAAACACCTTATTTAAATCAATTAATTCACTTTATATATCATTGATTAAAATGATTAACTAATCTTAAACATCATTATCAAGACTGATTAAGTAACTCTATAACATCATTATTAAAATGATTAATTAACCTTAAACATCATTAATAAATTTATTAATTAACTTTATTATGGTTAAATAGTAATTAAGAATATATATAAACCTCTAATTCTTTTCAAATACTTATATAGTCTTACAAACCCATTTGAAATGAATTTACAAAATATTTAAGGAAAATAACCTTTATAAATTTAAACAACATTAATTATCCCGAAAGATAATAAATCCAATTTATAATCTTTAAAATTTAAAACAACATTAATTATCTCGAAAGATAATTAATCAAATTTTATAATCTCTTTTAAAAAAGTGCTAATTATTCTAAAGATAATTAATTAAATTTATAACTCCTTTTATAAATTTTTAATCAACATTTATCCTTTATTTTCAAAATTCTCAAAATACTTGAAAATATAGTTTAACTAATTTTCAAAGTGAAAAGACATGACCAAACATTTATTTTGTAAAAATACAAGCTCAAGTTCAACACACAACAAGGGTTTAAGAGGATGATATTTCATAAGTGACGGTACAGCGATAATCGCTGTACCATCACTTGCACAATCAAACAGTATGTCATAAATATTTTTAACCAAACAATAATATAAATGACATAAGAATATAAATAAATTAATATTGACAAGAAACCCCTTAGGATCTCTTTACAAAAGTCCCATGTAAATCAAACATATGAATGTGTATGTCGAAGTGTTTTGTAGCGACCTATTCACCATGCACACTTCGACTTCCTCTTTTTTTTGTACCCTGCAAAACAATGGTTATTTATGTCATCCGCTTTTCAAGCAAGAATTTAGAATCCAAACAAAAAACCAAACAACAATATAACTATCATCCAAGCATTCAATAATAATCTATAGCAACACAGATATCATATAATTTATTTAAAGGTGAGTGAACTCATCGAAATTCTAGTTGACGCTTTCGCATTCTGGTTTGGTCTAAAATCGAATGACATTCGATTTTAGCTCAAAATTACACTTGCTTCAAATCCAACGAACTCAGTTCCATTACTTATGTGACATCGGTAAAAGTCCAACGCAACTGACCGTGTCTGAATCCGACCTCAAATGAGAAAGATATTGATTTTATAAGTTTTCGATTCAAAATAAATAAATAATTAATTAATTAAACAAACCACATCATTACCACTAATCCCTCTGCTAATCCTTCTCCCTCAACCATTAATTATCCCTCTTCCCCGTACATGTATCACTGCCCATTCTCTTGTACACTCACACCCATCCTTCCACCATACTCCATTATTCTCAAATCTGACTCCATCGTTGAACTTCTCTTCAAAATCTCCACACAACCCACACCATTTTGTCACGTCCGAATCTCCATTTCAAAAACCAAACGAACCACCTCTACTAATACAGGAAATGGACACAAATTGCCTTGGTCAGTCGGACTACTCCATGTCCTCACTAATGATGCTAAATGACATCACAAGCTCAAATCAAACTCTGATTCGCAAATTGATGGTTGAAACTCATCAAAAAGCTAACCCTAGCTCTCAAACACTCACACCTCAAAACTGTCGAGCGTCCCAAAGTGTAGTCGCACTCAACAAAACTAACACCAAATCGAAGCTCTAGCTTAGACGAACTCAAAGGAGCTAACATTGCAATTTATAGTGGCCTAAATCTCAAGATTTGATTTTTCTTTTGTTGAGGCCATTGTTTTTATTTACTGGAATGAAATAGAAAAATGGTGAACAAGAGGAAAAGGTGAAAAATCAAAATGAGGCTATGTTTACTTTGATTTTATATACTAAATAAATTTAATTCAGTTGAAAAACAAGTTAAACAAAAATTCTAAGTAAACCAAATTTTCCAAGCCATCATTACATCACCATCTAGTCAAGTTGAATTTTTTTGATTTGATTTTTAAAATATTTTAAAAAATAGAGTTTTGCAGTACTCCACTACTCAATATTCAGTAAGCGTATGAACCGTGGATGATAGAAATCAAAATAAGATCGTGCACCAAAATGTAGCACTATCATAAATTAACAGTAAAATATATAGATTATTTTATTCTGTGAAATTTCACAAATATCGTCGTTTTCCATCAAATCATCAAATGATAATTTAAATAATTTTCAAATTAAATATTATGGAAAAACCATATAAATTCAACTAAAAATACTACAATAAAAATCAAATCGTTTTATTAACAAATTTATTTTCTTGTTATTTAATCGAACCATTTTTTATTGTAGACAAATTTACAAAATGGGTTCTCTATTATTATTTATTAATTAAAAGGAGTTAAATAAGGCTATTAAATCCGTATGATTAATATTCAATTCACCGTTCAAAAATCTAATTCACAATTCAAATATTTAATAATCACTATATTGGAATATAAGTTATTTATATTTTAAAATCCAATTATTAAAATATTTAAAATTAATTAAATACTTAAAATCAAAACGATAAAATTTCGGGATGTTACAATAGGATCGATTGCTATTGCATAGGAAAAGAGCGCCTACGTATCCCTTTTGGGGTATCAAGCCCATGTAATTCTGTTTCTTGCTCTTTTCCTGCATCCAAATAGTCAGCACATAACAACATAGCATCCATGCAATCATTGCAACCAATGAAACAAAAGCAATCTCTATAACCAGCGCAATCAGTGTAACTACTACAACTAATGCAATCAATGCAACTATTGCAACCAACGCAATCGATGCAACTGTTGCAACTAATGCAATCAATGCAAGCAGGTAACACTACTCCTACTAAACCATTACTGTAACGACCCACTGTTTTGGACCATTCAAATCGACAATAAATCCACACATGCCGGACTTGAATAATTCAAAACAATGGATTGTAAATAAAATTTGGCAAAACTCAGCATATACAGTAAATAAATAATCACAGAATCACAGACACAGAGTAATATAACAATAGTGCAGCGGAAACAAAAGAATAGTAGTTCATGAAGCTACTATATATATGTAACAGAGTTAAACAAGATACAACAGATGTCTCGAATACAATAGTCAAATACAAGATCAGAATACATCACTGGAATCAACTGAATATCTGAAAGCTGGATAGATAGCTGGATCTCCAAGCGAAGCTCCAACTCCAAAGGTGAGCCTCAAATACTGGTACACTCAGTCTGACCCGAGCGTAAAGCAAAACACAAAACACTCGAGTCAGGATTAACATTCTTATATCAATAAATCCAACTCAAGTGAAATATCAACTGAAATGCAAGTAACTCAAAGGATGTTTGGGATAACCATTCTCTAAAGATCCGTTAAACTATCTACATATAGTAGTGTACGCTAAGGAGATAATGCCTATCAGTAATATAAAGTATCAAAATAGTGTTAAGGCGTTACCATTATCCCCCTTAACACATTTTATATAAGCATCATAGTCTATGCAGCATTGTAAACTCCACCGTAAACTGGTGGGCTATCAGGGAGTACTCCATAGGTATAACACAAAACAAATCGTAGTGGTCGCGTATAGGGATACAAGTATGACAAGGCAGATGAGGCAATTCCCAAGGTAGTAAAACTACCGTTTGCCTGATCCGGACTGGTGAGAACGCATCGCCGCAATGATCGCAACACCGCGAAACAACACTCCCAATTCAAGGGTGCGCACCAATCAAAACAAGTAATGAGTAGTTTACGAAGAAGTGTGTCCACTAGAGGTAGCTAACCTCACTGGCCCGGCACGGCTCCTGTTTAAGTCATTTCCAATTTGACACAAGTGTCAAGGTCATCCATTATCGTTCTCTTTCTTCAAATCCATCAACGTCATAATTCCAACCACTTCATTCTGGATCACAATCAACGTATAATAGTTATTAAAGTGGTTTTCGGTTTGGACAGAGAGTATGTCCCTAACCGATCCCGGACTCTTTAATAACTACGTAATTGTAACGTCCCAGATTTTCGCGTTCGAAAATCGACATCCATACTTTACATCGTACTCGAATGTCGTAGATTCGAGCGTTCAAATCCGAGTCGCCGGAGCTTATAACAACATTAAGTAAATAACACAGCGGAATAAAAAAAATATAGATATACAACATCTGATACAATATCCAGATACAATGATGATACAATGAATATCTATATACATCAGAGATATGATACAATAAATAGCAGCGGAAAAGAAAACGATAGATAACATCAGCAGCGGATAATCTCCATCTTCAAAGCACCAATCCAGATATAGCTCGAACTCCCAATAATGATGCACAAAGATAAGCAAGTGCAGTCCGATCCAAAGACTGAACTGGCTCCAAATAATCTACTAAACCTGAATATCTGAAAACCCCAACTCTAGACTGCTCGTGTAGGAAATTATGAGCACCCAGAGTTTAGGAAAGGAACAATAAACTCCGGATCAGTCATGGGACTGGTGTGAGCAACAAAAACAGTTTATCTTTAAAAACGAACAACAAAAGAATTTTAAAGTCAATTCGCAATGCTTTTTGGAAAATGAGACTACCATAAGACCTCCCGCCACACACACAATGCAAACGCAGAATTGGAGGAGATTTCTTCTTATGATAGTCAAAGATGCTTACTACGCAAAATCAAATCATTTGATATTATTACTAGTGTATAGTGCAGAAAACAATTTCGAAAGTAGAATATAAATCTTAGCCAGCATAGACATTTCGCACTTATGCCTACTATAGCTACCATGTTCAATAGCAGGTTACCACCACATTCCATGGCAGGTAATACAACTAAAACCGTACAAAGTTCGTATTTGGAAGATGGATTTCCAACAAATGGTCAGGCTAAGGAACTTCCTATTCCACGAAAGAAACGCCTCTGGCGGGACGCTCCGAGAACCACACCGTTCTCTGCCAAACAAGGCCGGCAACCCCTTTTCCCAAGGGATAAAAGAAACCTCAGATATGCCACCCTCGGTCCTTTGGGACCTTTAACCGAGGCGCCTCGAATCCAACATCACACGTCATAAATAAAGTGTGTCCACATGAGTAAGTATCTGGGCTCCATACCATGATACTACCCTTTTCCAGAAGGAATGGTCATACCCTAGGGGAGCTACCCCTGAAAACCTTGCCGCACGATTCCTGTTTCGACCATTACCGGGTTGTGAGGCTCGACGAAGTCTCGTCCACAAAGCTACGTTTTTTTCAAAAAGCCACGCTTTGGGTCAAACAAATGATCAACCTATGATCACAAAGATATAAGATCAAACAAATGATCATATCACAAATGATCAAACACTGATCATTTCACAGCAGCACTCAGCATGCCACATTACCAAATTGGGATATATCGCTGATAAATTTCAACTACATAACCTCTGAGCTCGTACGTCTCAGAGAAGGGTGTTAAGCTAAGAGAATAAATTCTCCGCCACCAACAGAAATGTATTTGAAAGAAATCGGCTTTATATCTCAAAGTGTAACGTCAGACATGTAACCATACAAGTCTGTTCCGGGTTCGAACAGAACCGAAGGCACTTCTCACGAAGCCCTTGCAAATCCGGATAATTTCCAATCACGTCCGGACTTCCCGTCACAAAAAGAGTGATATAAATCTCTATACCGGAGCAACTCAGTGCAGAGACATTCGACAGGTTGTCCTTTCATTTTCGAAAATATCCGGTCTTCATCACCGGTCTTCAAATGCCATCCATATACGACGTATCACTATTCGGAATGGGTTATATGACCCAAAGGTCTTTTCCCGGCTAACCCGAATAGTGAGCGCAATATTTAAAAACATATGGATATTGGGATTTCAATTAAGTCACAACTTAAACCCAAACTTCTTTTTTTCAAATGGTTTAACAAATTACCATTTTAATCTTTTTAAACAAAAAGATTTATTTTAACAACCTTCAATGGTTTAAATAATTTCCAGATTTTTTTATCTTTTTAAACAAAAGATTCATTCACAGATTTTCCAAATCAATTTCCATTTCAATTTAACTCGTTAAATCTTTAAATCAAAGATTTAACTAATAGCTTTCAAAACAACTTCATTTCGAATGGGTTAAATGAATCATCATTTTAAACCTGTCAAAAATGACAGATTCAATTCATAGTTTTCAAAAAGAATTCGTTCATAACTTGGAAAACCATTTTCAATTTAATCTTGAAATTCCTTTAATTAAACTGGAATTTCATTTCTTATCTGAAAGCTTTTATCATATGAAAACAAACAGTTATCATTTTGGAAATTCTGATTCATTTATACGAGTTTAAGGTTCTTGGGCTAAATCCAAATTATCAAAATTTTACCTTTAAATGGTTTAACTTCATATAAACGCATTTATAACATTTTTAATCCCTAGTTTCAGATTATAGGATTCAATTTCAAACTTGAATTCAAATTTAAATCAAATATATTTAAAATTTTCAAAACTCGATTAAGTTATCCAAAATAACTTTTATCTTTGAAATTCCATTTCAAAAGCTTTTCGTTTTAAACCCCAAATTTCCAATTTCAAAATCAATTGAAATTAAAATTTCAATTTCAAAAACATTAACTTTAAATTATCTGTGACTTAACCGATTTCCACGTGAAATCCATATTTGTGTGTGTAATAGTGTGGTCTAGGGGTTTTACACACAATAGTGCAACATCAATCATCACATAACAAAATACAGGATATAGTTGATAAGCGATATAAACTATACGCTTATCGTTCATTCATAGATCACAGATATATATCACAGGTAAGTAAACTACAGATCGCAACATAAATCAGGGTGTATCACAAAGCATCATATATCAGGGATATCAACAATTCAATCATTCAATAGAATTCAAACATTCATAGGTAAGATCAATTAATTATCTGATTTAATTAAATCAGATCAGTCACTAATCCTGGTTAATTTACATTAATAAATTACAAATCGTTTTTGATTAATTTTTCTTTAGTCATTATTAATTAACCATAAAAAAAAATTCATCGACCATATAATTCATCACCCTTTAATTTTTAAATAATTAACCTTTAATTATTTAATTCATCATTTAATTTATTATCTTCAATTTATAAATTAACCTTTAACTAATTAACTACCATTTAATTAATTGTCCTTGATTAATTTCATTGATTAATCAATTTACTTAATTAATTTAATCATTTATTTAATTTCTTTTAATTAAGAAGTTATCTTTATTTCTAAATTATTAATTTTAAATTTAATAAATAAGTCATTCTTTAATTAACTTATTAATTTAAATTACTTCATTAAGTAATTTCTCTTCGTTAAGTACTTTTAAGATCAAATATTTATCCCATTACTTTCTTAATTTCAGTATCAACTGGATTAACATCTTACCTTAATTTACGTTTAATTAATTTACCTAAATTAAGTTTTCAATATTAACATAAAATAATCTTAGCTTAACACACTTAAGTTAACTAAATACATAACTTATTAAATCAATGTTGAAGAATTCACTTACACTTGAATTATACTTTAAGAAAGGTCTTAGACTAATTTATTTAAATTTTAAAACTGGGTTTTTAAAACTTATAAAAGAAAACAGGCTTTTATCCTACTTCGGGTCCTACCCTGCTTCACTCGACTCCTGCTTCGAGACAAACTGGCATTCTACTCGACCTTGCCCCCAATTTCCTTTTCTTCTACAATTAACTAAGTTTAAATTTCCTCTAAGTTTAAAACTAAACTGCTACGAAGAAACTCTCGAAATCACGAACCCGAACTCGAGCAAAACGCTCGCTTACTCGAGAACTGCTTCGAGTCGACCTTGACTCAAACCCAGACACACAACCAACATCGCCTGAGTCTCCGTGCACATGCACAACCGTTCTGGTGAACTCCGACTAACTCCATCGCCTCCCACACATCGAACAACCCACCATCATCGAATCCAACTCACTCGAGAACCCCCTTTCGACCATAGTCGAAATCGAGCACCACGATCCAGATTTCAACGAAACTAGGCTTCCAACATCGTCTCGTCCCCCCTTCTCTGTCCACCGGAGGCGGAGCAACTCCGGCTACACCACGACAACATGCCAACCTTCCATTTCCCAAAGCATCACAACACTCGATCGAGCGAGGATCACGAACGAAGCAAAAATCTATGGCATACTAAAATTAGGTTTACGAGTGGGAAATGCCTGCCGCTGCCACCATGGCCATCTACACGCCGACACACTATTTTTCCCAGCCTCTCCATACATCACTCCACGTCCACACAAAGCCCCGAGAGCCCAGTGATCGTCGATCACCAGTAAATGGTCAAAAGCTATTCTCAGTTCAACTATGAACTGCACCTTCGACACTTAAGTAAAAATCAAGATTTATATTATAAAATTCCTATTTTTTAGAGATGTTTCACATCATATAATTGAATCAATAAATTATAACATTTGATTTTTATCATACTTGCAAGTGTCATCAGTTCTATGAAGATTTCAAGCATATGTGAATTTTATTTTGCTAGAAAAACATATTTCTTTAATTTATAACCAACAGACATAGGGTTTGGATCTTCCAGCTTAAAAGTGACAAAGAAATTTTGATTTTGGGTTTTAAATCAAGTCTCAAGGCTCTGAATCAAGAAAACAGAGATAGTCCTAGTATATGCAGGCATACACACATTCAAATGTTTCAACACTGGGAGATAAAAACCATGGATATACAATGTATAACAAGTATCTTCAGTTTCATACTTCACAGGCATCAGATATAAAGATATATATCTAACTTTAAATTTAAATGGTTTACCCACATATAAGCAGATTCAAACTTTTAAGTTTTAAAACCAAGTTACTCGCAGATAAAAGATTTAAAGGAGGCCAGTTTAAAAGAAGGTTTGCTCACTGTTTTCAGAGGAAAAGAAACAAAGTTGCTCACCTTGCTTCAGAAGAAAGAACAGAGTTCATCATTTATTTTGAACAGGCTTTGAAATTTGCAATCTGAAGTCTTTTAAAAACTGGAGACTTCAAACTGAAAGCATTTGCATTGCTAGATTTCTTTTTAACTGAGGAAGCTTTGAACTGGAACTTGAAAAGCTCTGATTTTTCTTTTTAAAAACTGAAATGTCTTGCTTTGGTTTTTGAAAATAAAAGATAACAGGGCTCGTTGGAGTTTTTGAGGTGATGCTACTTTATTTCTTGTTTTAGTTTTGAAAGGAACGAACTAAAATAAGTATGGATGTGTATAAATGAAGAAAGCAGCTTGTATGGGTAGGTGTAGACAGGTACAAGATTTTCTTTGCTTTGTACAATATACAGTGATCTTTCTAGAAAATGGAGGCTGAGGTAATATTTTATTGTGTTGAGGAAAGGTGGTATTAAATGCAATGTCTTCCCTCTTGCTTGTCTCGGCTGTCCAAAGATGATGATGTTTGGTGGCTTCATTTAATTGCTTAAGTCCTTATTCCTCAGCCTACATGCTTAGCTTCATTTGCTTGTACATCTTCTTTCATATTGTACTCTTGAGTATATATATTTTTTCTTTACTCGGCTGTACACTTGATTTTTTTGTTTGCTTTGACTTGCTTACACATATAAATGAATTTCTATCTTATTTGTTATTAGAATTTGTTAATGTATCAACTTATATTTTATTTTATTAACCTAAATATTTATCAAACCATCAATAATAAATTCAAAATTATTTATTATTATTATTTATATTTTAAAACATCTATCTAAGATTCAAATCACCTATATATACAATATTTTAATTTAAAGATTTAACAAATTTTAATTTGGATCCGGGGAAACTCGCTCCATTCTATCGATTTATTTTACTATTTTTATTCAAAAATTCAATAAATTATTAATTTAAATTAAATTAAGATCTGGGTCGTTACAAACTTCCCCCCTTAAAAGAATTTCGTCCTCGAAATTCGCAGGAACGAAAATAACAAAGATAGATAGATTAGATCTCCTATAACTCCTTAAACTTAAGATATGAATTCCAAACTCAAGTCGGAATATCTCCCTTCGGGCTTCGATTTACCCAAGAAATTATAATAGAATTTCAAATTTGGTTTTAAACGAGATCGTTTTATTGATTTAATTCAAATTTATCCTCATATTCTATTATTCGATTTACTATGATTTAAAATTTCCAATTCATATTCATTAAGTTTTAAATCAAAAAGATGATAAGAAAACCAATGAAGATACTAAGTAAGGATCTTCTACAACGATTCGTAGAGCCATCATCACACCGAAACTTCTTCTTGTAGCTGATACGAAGCAATCAAATGAATTTGGAAACGAATCAAAGAATATTGATAAGAAAGTTGTTTCCACTGTTGCAGGGTATTGACCATTTATAGTGGTATTTCCCTGTCCTCTATCTCGTCCTCTTCTTGCACTCATACTCACTATCAGTGGATAGTAAGAGAATTTACTGAGACGTTTAGACGGATATCTTAGAATTACTCATTCTAGAGTTTACTTCACTCTATCTCTAATGAGCTACTTAACGTGTTATACTCCTGAGCTAAAGTTCAACCTTAGCTCTGATACCAAATGTAACGATCCGGGATAGTGGGCACCGGTAGGCTTTGCAACCATCCCAGCCCCACCGTGGCTTACACTGGCACCTCGCATTTACTTTTACGGCCAGCCTCTCGACTGTCACGGCCTTCGCCTAACCAACCCATCCCTCTCAGGGACATGTAGGGGTAAGAGTCTCCCGTTCGCCACCAAACCGCGAAGCGAGAACCCCCTATCATGCTGTAATATAGCAAATGCGATCCATATACGACGTATCACTATTCGGAATGGGTTATATGACCCAAAGGTCTTTTCCCGGCTAACCCGAATAGTGAGCGCAATTTTTTAAAAACATATGGATATTGGGATTTCAATTAAGTCACAACTTAAACCCAAACTTCTTTTTTTCAAATGGTTTAACAAATTACCATTTTAATCTTTTTAAACAAAAAGATTTATTTTAACAACCTTCAATGGTTTAAATAATTTCCAGATTTTTTTATCTTTTTAAACAAAAGATTCATTCACAGATTTTCCAAATCAATTTCCATTTCAATTTAACTCGTTAAATCTTTAAATCAAAGATTTAACTAATAGCTTTCAAAACAACTTCATTTCGAATGGGTTAAATGAATCATCATTTTAAACCTGTCAAAAATGACAGATTCAATTCATAGTTTTCAAAAAGAATTCGTTCATAACTTGGAAAACCATTTTCAATTTAATCTTGAAATTCCTTTAATTAAACTGGAATTTCATTTCTTATCTGAAAGCTTTTATCATATGAAAACAAACAGTTATCATTTTGGAAATTCTGATTCATTTATACGAGTTTAAGGTTCTTGGGCTAAATCCAAATTATCAAAATTTTACCTTTAAATGGTTTAACTTCATATAAACGCATTTATAACATTTTTAATCCCTAGTTTCAGATTATAGGATTCAATTTCAAACTTGAATTCAAATTTAAATCAAATATATTTAAAATTTTCAAAACTCGATTAAGTTATCCAAAATAACTTTTATCTTTGAAATTCCATTTCAAAAGCTTTTCGTTTTAAACCCCAAATTTCCAATTTCAAAATCAATTGAAATTAAAATTTCAATTTCAAAAACATTAACTTTAAATTATCTGTGACTTAACCGATTTCCACGTGAAATCCATATTTGTGTGTGTAATAGTGTGGTCTAGGGGTTTTACACACAATAGTGCAACATTAATCATCACATAACAAAATACAGGATATAGTTGATAAGCGATATAAACTATACGCTTATCGTTCATTCACAGATCACAGATATATATCACAGGTAAGTAAACTACAGATCGCAACATAAATCAGGGTGTATCACAAAGCATCATATATCAGGGATATCAACAATTCAATCATTCAATAGAATTCAAACATTCATAGGTAAGATCAATTAATTATCTGATTTAATTAAATCAGATCAGTCACTAATCCTGGTTAATTTACATTAATAAATTACAAATCGTTTTTGATTAATTTTTCTTTAGTCATTATTAATTAACCATAAAAAAAAATTCATCGACCTTATAATTCATCACCCTTTAATTTTTAAATAATTAACCTTTAATTATTTAATTAATCATTTAATTTATTATCTTCAATTTATAAATTAACCTTTAACTAATTAACTACCATTTAATTAATTGTCCTTGATTAATTTCATTGATTAATCAATTTACTTAATTAATTTAATCATTTATTTAATTTCTTTTAATTAAGAAGTTATCTTTATTTCTAAATTATTAATTTTAAATTTAATAAATAAGTCATTCTTTAATTAACTTATTAATTTAAATTACTTCATTAAGTAATTTCTCTTCGTTAAGTACTTTTAAGATCAAATATTTATCCCATTACTTTCTTAATTTCAGTATCAACTGGATTAACATCTTACCTTAATTTACGTTTAATTAATTTACCTAAATTAAGTTTTCAATATTAACATAAAATAATCTTAGCTTAACACACTTAAGTTAACTAAATACATAACTTATTAAATCAATGTTGAAGAATTCACTTACACTTGAATTTTACTTTAAGAAAGGTCTTAGACTAATTTATTTAAATTTTAAAACTGGGTTTTTAAAACTTATAAAAGAAAACAGGCTTTTATCCTACTTCGGGTCCTACCCTGCTTCACTCGACTCCTGCTTCGAGACAAACTGGCATTCTACTCGACCTTGCCCCCAATTTCCTTTTCTTCTACAATTAACTAAGTTTAATTTTCCTCTAAGTTTAAAACTAAACTGCTACGAAGAAATTCTCGAAATCACGAACCCGAACTCGAGCAAAACGCTCGCTTACTCGAGAACTGCTTCGAGTCGACCTCGACTCAAACCCAGACACACAACCAACATCGCCTGAGTCTCTGTGCACATGCACAACCGTTCTGGTGAACTCCGACTAACTCCATCGCCTCCCACACATCGAACAACCCACCATCATCGAATCCAACTCACTCGAGAACCCCCTTTCGACCATAGTCGAAATCGAGCACCACGATCCAGATTTCAACGAAACTAGGCTTCCAACATCGTCTCGTCCCCCCCTTCTCTGTCCACCGGAGGCGGAGCAACTCTGGCTACACCACGACAACATGCCAACCTTCCATTTCCCAAAGCATCACAACACTCGATCGAGCGAGGATCACGAACGAAGCAAAAATCTATGGCATACTAAAATTAGGTTTACGAGTGGGAAATGCCTGCCGCTGCCACCATGGCCATCTACACGCCGACACACTATTTTTCCCAGCCTCTCCATACATCACTCCACGTCCACACAAAGCCCCGAGAGCCCAGTGATCGTCGATCACCAGTAAATGGTCAAAAGCTATTCTCAGTTCAACTATGAACTGCACCTTCGACACTTAAGTAAAAATCAAGATTTATATTATAAAATTCCTATTTTTTAGAGATGTTTCACATCATATAATTGAATCAATAAATTATAACATTTGATTTTTATCATACTTGCAAGTGTCATCAGTTCTATGAAGATTTCAAGCATATGTGAATTTTATTTTGCTAGAAAAACATATTTCTTTAATTTATAACCAACAGACATAGGGTTTGGATCTTCCAGCTTAAAAGTGAACAAAGAAATTTTGATTTTGGGTTTTAAATCAAGTCTCAAGGCTCTGAATCAAGAAAACAGAGATAGTCCTAGTATATGCAGGCATACACACATTCAAATGTTTCAACACTGGGAGATAAAAACCATGGATATACAATGTATAACAAGTATCTTCAGTTTCATACTTCACAGGCATCAGATATAAAGATATATATCTAACTTTAAATTTAAATGGTTTACCCACATATAAGCAGATTCAAACTTTTAAGTTTTAAAACAAAGTTACTCGCAGATAAAAGATTTAAAGGAGGCCAGTTTAAAAGAAGGTTTGCTCACTGTTTTCAGAGGAAAAGAAACAAAGTTGCTCACCTTGCTTCAGAAGAAAGAACAGAGTTCATCATTTATTTTGAACAGGCTTTGAAATTTGCAATCTGAAGTCTTTTAAAAACTGGAGACTTCAAACTGAAAGCATTTGCATTGCTAGATTTCTTTTTAACTGAGGAAGCTTTGAACTGGAACTTGAAAAGCTCTGATTTTTCTTTTTAAAAACTGAAATGTCTTGCTTTGGTTTTTGAAAATAAAAGATAACAGGGCTCGTTGGAGTTTTTGAGGTGATGCTACTTTATTTCTTGTTTTAGTTTTGAAAGGAACGAACTAAAATAAGTATGGATGTGTATAAATGAAGAAAGCAGCTTGTATGGGTAGGTGTAGACAGGTACAAGATTTTCTTTGCTTTGTACAATATACAGTGATCTTTCTAGCAAATGGAGGCTGAGGTAATATTTTATTGTGTTGAGGAAAGGTGGTATTAAATGCAATGTCTTCCCTCTTGCTTGTCTCGGCTGTACAAAGATGATGATGTTTGGTGGCTTCATTTAATTGCTTAAGTCCTTATTCCTCAGCCTACATGCTTAGCTTCATTTGCTTGTACATCTTCTTTTCATATTGTACTCTTGAGTATATATATTTTTTCTTTACTCGGCTGTACACTTGATTTTTTTGTTTGCTTTGACTTGCTTACACATATAAATGAATTTCTATCTTATTTGTTATTAGAATTTGTTAATGTATCAACTTATATTTTATTTTATTAACCCAAATATTTATCAAACCATCAATAATAAATTCAAAATTATTTATTATTATTATTATTTATATTTTAAAACATCTATCTAAGATTCAAATCACCTATATATACAATATTTTAATTTAAAGATTTAACAAATTTTAATTTGGATCCGGGGAAACTCGCTCCATTCTATCGATTTATTTTACTATTTTTATTCAAAAATTCAATAAATTATTAATTTAAATTAAATTAAGATCTGGGTCGTTACAGTAATTATTACATCGATTGGTCATTTAATAAACATTCAAAATAGTTTATATTTCAAAACCAAAATATCATTGCCCTTTCAAAACCATATCCAAACGATATCATTTTCACTTCAAATAAATCCATTTCCAAAATCATATCACTTTCCAAAGTTATATCGCTTTCGAAATCGTAAGTCTTTAAAATCAAAACACTTTGGAAATCAAAACTTTGAAATTCATAACACTTTGAAACTATAGTTTGAAATCATAACATTTTGGAATTCATAACGCTTTCCTCTTAAACAGTTTAGATATTAAAATTAGTGTATATAATAAGATAGTTTATAAAATAAAAATAGTTTATATAAAATAGTTATAAGTTAAAATAGTTTATAATAAAATAATATATATTGAAATGATTTATATAAAATAGTTTATATTAAAATAGTTTATAAAGTAAAATATCAATAGTTGTAGATATAGTTTAAAAATACTTTATAAAATAAAATAGCTTCCACATACTCACAAATCGATTCAAATTAACTCGACTTCCAAATTCAACTTAATTCAATCTCAATTCATAAATTTCAACTCAATTCAATTTCTCAATAAATCATTTCGAATTATAACGATTTCAAATACTGATTTGAAACACAAAATAAACCATTAAATTTCAATCTATTTCAAAGCTTTAAATATTCCACATTTCAAAAACTAAATTTGATAATTCCATTTATATCTCAATTTAATTTCATTTCATTTAGTTTCTGAGATATTTCTTTAATCATTTCAATACATCTAAATACAACTTCAATTTACCAATTTATATAAACAAAATATCCCATTTAAATTTATATAAGTTTGAAATATTCATTTAAGCCACTTTTAATCAAATTCAAGTTATAAAACCTATCTTAAAATTTCAAATTTAATAGATTTCAAATCAAACTTATTTAAGCATAATTCTTAAATAATTCAGAATTCCAAATCAATTTCAAATTTATCTTTCAACCTGAAACATTTTAAACTCTATATTTGAAAATATAAATTTTACATAAATACTCAAACATATTTTTATATTGATTTAAATCATCTTTAATAAATCTTTAAAATCAATATTTATTAAAACCATATATTTCTTTTCAAAACCATAGAAATCATTTTTCAAACTATTTATATATATAGACCAACGGTGTCTGTATAAAATTTTCTACCTTATGGTCAAGTGATACGGATATTTATCATTTCAATCCGTAATTTATATATATACGGGTATATATCTTTTCAACCCGTAATCCCAAATTTAATTCAATGAAAATCGCTTTGGTTTATCATTTCAACCCATAACGATTTTCTCCTATTCTACAGATCGTTCGGGTATGTATCATTTCAACCTATAGTGAATTCTATATTAACAGGGAACTTGCAGAGTGATAACAGATATGATAAAAATATAACAACAGTAACATGCATATATCATCAGTGATAAATAACAGATAATGGTGTCAGATGTCACAGGTGAACATATACAGATAATGGCATATATAGCAATATAAATAACAGATAATGGTGTCAGATGTCACAGGTGAACAGATACAGATGATGGCATATATATAGCAATGTAAATAACTAGCAGCAGCATATTTCAATTGTCGTTTCAATTGAAATCAAATTTAATAAATAAAAGAACGTTAATCGTGAGTGATTGCTCACCTTTCGAGGCTAGAGAGATTCGACAATGAGATTGGTTAAAACCCAAGCACGAATTCCCAAAACGAAGCAAGATTAGCACGAATCAAACGAACGAAGCTGATAAATATGGATTGACAAAAATCCAATTAGAACAAGGTCGATGAAGCTCAGTTATCAGAGGACATATATATAGCTATATAAAATTATATATATATAAAGTCATATTCTAAATTTTAAACATATATTAAATTAAATATATACGTATTTTGAAATCATTATTTAAACTAAAACTCATGTTAAGGTCAACATATAAAAATAATTTGTAAATCAATACAATAAAATTTAACAGTTTTAGATAAATTGATATGTGTATATATAAATACAACATAAAACAACCACTTACCAACTTATAATTTAAATCTATATCCATTTCAAAAATAATACAGCCACATATGCATACAGTTTTAGATCAATAGTTAAAACAAATGCACTATGCAGACAAAATGTACAGTTACAGCTAAATGTACTAGTTAGACAAAATATATATGCAGACTCAAATAAAATGCAACTGAACACAATATATATTAAGTCAACATTTACTAACAACACATCCTTACTTTATTGTACTATAAATATAAATCAACAGATAGTATGCGTACAAAATTTATATTGTATATACATATTTACATATTTTATATATACTGCTAGCGAAACAATACACATATTAAATAGAATATGAAATCAGGAACCAAGATACTTACTATAGAAAATCTCTACTTTGCATCTATATATATAAACACAGCAGATGCAACTATGTTAATACATCTATTTATATACTCAAAATAATATATACCTTCACACTTACAAACAAACAGCATAGTACAAATCAAATGGCTTATTATATCTTAAAAAAATAACTGGTATATAACTTTAGGCGTAGCAAACTTATATATGTATATATACTTATTAAAAAAATCAAATATTAATATATATACCGTTTCCAAACCTATATAGACAGCACACATAAATACAATTTATATAATACAGTAAATCAAGTACATAGACCGATGTATACCTTATGTACATACACCGAGGTGCTGCTGTGCTCATACGCAAGAAGGCAAGCTAGAAGCGGTTGAAGGTTTGGGAGATGGAGTCGAGCAGTTTGGGTTCAAAGGTGATGTAGATCTGCTAGGCTGTGTACGGCTGAGGGTATGGGCGAGCTTGGCAATGACAAGGTGGAAGAACAGGCGGTGAATGACCGAGCTGTGGTGGTGGCTCTCGGCGAGGTGTGATGGAGCTGCTCACGTATAGAAGTGGAGATGGTGGCACAAAGTTGGGTTGCTCGGTTGCAGTGGGAAGAGATGGTGCTTGAGGAGCCGTACATGGCCATGGTGATTGTTACATATTTTTTTTCAAGAAAAACGAAACAATGGAGAAGACAGAGGAAATTAAAATATAACTTTGAAATGAAAACAGAGAAAAAGGATGGAGAAGGCAGAGGAACCAAAGTGAATGAAAGGAGGCGGAGAGAAGAACTGAACTGAGAAAAGAAAAAAAAGAATGCAAAGTTATAATGCTATTTCTCAGAAGGACAGGAATGCAAACTGATTAAATTTTGAAAAGAGATTTAAAACTTTGGGAAAGCAAATGTCAACATTGAACTGATCAATAATAAAGGTGTGTGACTATTTAATTTTGGCTATAGATAAGTGTAAGGTCAAGGAAATCAAAAGGTTTGAAAACGGTTACCGATGCGGTTCGATGTTTTCAGGTTCTACCGCGTACCAGACTTTAAAACATAGAAATAAATATACCACGGAGATCAGCACGGGGGGACGATGAAAACGGTATACAGATATCAGTGGTATGATTGAATTATAAAAATTCGAATTTTCTACTCGCGGAAAATGCAGCAAAAACGCAGAAAATAAGATAGACGGAGCTAAAGAAGTCCGAATTTGGAGAAACGAAAAATGACGTCTTGCTCAGAAGATGATTTACAATTTTTCTATATAAAAATATTCAGATTTCGAAAACATTTTATTTTCATCAATATTAACTGATTAAATTGAAATAAAATTACACTAGAAAATAAACTTCCAAATTATTCGATGAAAACTTACCGGTTGCTATGTTAAAACAGACGCATTTCAAATATCAAATTTAAATTTCAAAATTTTATTGTTTAAAGTTTCACAAAATTTCAATTAAATATATAAATAAACAAATAAAATTATCTAAAATTTATGGGTCGTTACACTCTCCCCCACTCAAAACTTTTCGTCCCCGAAAAGGAATGAGATAGGAGAATAGAAACAACCCCAAAGAAAATTAGATTAAAACAAAATAAAATAATTAATTGAAACCATATAAATTTAAATTTTAAATTAATTAATCTTCAATAATTGATTTAATCCATTTGATTTCACTTAAGTTAAATCAATCTATCTATTTCTAAATTCGTTATCTTATTATATAGTCATCCTTAGTTAACAATTTCTAAATCATCAATTTGTATAATCATTTATTATACCCATATTTTATTCAATAAATTTAATTCTTTTATTTCAAATTATTATTAACTTTATTCCACTTAATATATCTTATTACATATATTTAAACCATATAAATTAATTTAAACCATATAAATTTCAATTTAAATTAATTTATATTCAATAGTTGGTTTAAATTTAAGGTATTTCCATAAGTTGATCTTATTTCAATTTGTTAATTCTTTCAGAACAAAATTTATTATATTCATCTCATTCAATTAACTTATTATTCTACCATCTTTAATAGCATTTTTTTATAATTAAAATCTAAGTGTATAACATTTACTATAAACACTCAAATTTTATTTATAAAATCATTTTATATTGTATATTATCCAATTACATTTTAACTTCTGAATAATTTAGGTAAGTTATATTGAAATGCAATTTAGTACTATACAAATAAAATTTTCAAATTCAATTATTTCAAGTTTAAATATTTATCCAAATTTTTGACTTCAGTTTATAATTGAAATCATCTTCAAATCATAAACTTAAGAATTAAAATCTCCGATTTACTTCAAACAATTTTGAGATAAATATATATAGTATATATCAGATCAAAATTAATTTATATATATATATATATATAAATATAATAAATCAGGTCATACCACAGAAATTCAAATCAAATTCAATTTCCAAAACAAAAGTGTAGCAAAGCTACTAAATGGTCTCTTTACTTCGAAACTCGAAAATGAATGTCGATGATGCGGCCGTCATCACCGAAATTATTTTCCAGTGACAAAAGAGAAGCGTACTGATTTAAACATTTTAAAATTCTTTGAAAATCATTTATATTCGAAAATACTTTAAATTATACACATTTAAAACTTTAAAACCAAAGTTTGAAATCATTGGAAATTAAATTCTCAAATTTCTGATTTAAATTCATTTCAATTCCCAAATTAATTTAGAAACCATATTTATAAATTCATTTAGAACAATAAATGATAATCAAATATTATCGTTTCAACAACCAATTTAATTAACTTATTAATTTGCATAATTTTTTTACATATATATATAATATACAAAAATTTATTTCATTTACCAAATTTGAAAATAATATTGTGTCAGTTTGCTCTATTCAAGTGTTTTGGAATTCCTTTCGATAGCGTTGATCAGACGAATCGATCGGAAACCCAAATCAACATCAACAACCCAAACAACACAACATGTAAAACATTTTTATATTAATGCTAATTACAAATACATTCCCTCACTCGACTGTACAAGAATGGATTTGCAAGCAAAGACAGAGATTTAAACAGGAAGGAACTCTAACCACAAGAATTTAATTAAAAGATAGACTCGATAGGGAGATAAGATAATTAAATTTCAAATAGGAAGATGGATAAACTTATATAAATCGCGGGTAACCTTAACCGGGTCAATCGTGACTTCAAGGATACGATCGATGTGGAATTCTGAATCAAATCGGCATCATAACACAAGAGATAGAATTCGGGTAAAGTAAAAGATAGCAGCATCTAAACCGAGGATACAGAAACCTCCGATGAATCAATGTCTGTTGTAAAGGAGTTTCACCCCTTTACAAATTATTCAAAGATTGGCGAGACCGCCGATTTATTATAGAGATTATTCGAGGTGGAGTTATGGGATACTCCAGAATCAAGAAGACACGAATAGGGGAGACAAGAGTGAACTTTGGAACCGAGGCAAACGTTCCAAAATTCAATGGAGACCGAATCAAAGAAGAAGGAATTCAAGCTCGAACGAAAGTGATTCTGTAATTGAATTTTACTCTATATGCTGAGTTTTGCCTAAAACCAGAGCACTGATACCAACTGTAACGACCCACTGTTTTGGACCATTCAAATCGACAATAAATCCACACATGCCGGACTTAAATAATTCAAAACAATGGATTGTAAATAAAATTTGGCAAAACTCAGCATATACAGTAAATAAATAATCACAGAATCACAGACACAGAGTAATATAACAATAGTGCAGCGGAAACAAAAGAATAGTAGTTCATGAAGCTACTATATATATGTAACAGAGTTAAACAAGATACAACAGAAGTCTCGAATACAATAGTCAAATACAAGATCAGAATACATCACTGGAATCAACTGAATATCTGAAGGCTGGATAGATAGCTGGATCTCCAAGCGAAGCTCCAACTCCAAAGGTGAACCTCGAATACTGGTACACTCAGTCTGACCCGAGCGTAAAGCAAAACACAAAACACTCGAGTCAGGATTAACATTTTTATATCAATAAATCCAACTCAAGTGAAATATCAACTGAAATGCAAGTAACTCAAAGGATGTTTGGGATAACCATTCTCTAAGGATCCGTTAAACTATCTACATATAGTAGTGTACGCTAAGTAGATAATGCCTATCAGTAATATAAAGTAGCAAAATAGTGTTAAGGCGTTACCATTATCCCCCTTAACACATTTTATATAAGCATCATAGTCTATGCAGCACTGTAAACTCCACCGTAAACTGGTGCGCTATCAGGGAGTACCCCATAGGTATAACACAAAACAAATCATAGTGGTCGCGTATAGGGATATAAGTATGACAAGGCAGATGAGGCAATTCCCAAGGTAGTGAAACTACCGTTTGCCTGATCCGGACTGGTGAGAACGCATCGCCGCAACAATCGCAACACCGCGAAACAACACTCCCAATTCAAGGGTGCGCACCAATCAAAACAAGTACTGAGTAGTTTACGAAGAAGTGTGTCCGCTAGAGGTAGCTAACCTCACTGGCCCAGCACGGCTCCTGTTTAAGTCATTTCCAATTTGACACAAGTGTCAAGGTCCTCCATTATCGTTCTCTTTCTTCAAATCCAGCAACTTCATCATTCCAGCCACTTCAATCTAGATCACACTCCGCGTATAATAGTTATTAAAGTGGTTTTCGGTTTGGACAGAGAGTATGTCCCTAACCGATCCCGGACTCTTTAATAACTACGTAATTATTACACCGATTGGTCATTTAATAAACTTTCAAAATAGTTTATATTTCAAAACCAAAATATCATTGCCCTTTCAAAACCATATCCATACGATATCATTTTCACTTCAAATAAATCCATTTCCAAAATCATATCACTTTCCAAAGTTATATCACTTTCGAAATCGTAAGTCTTTAAAATCAAAACACTTTGGAAATCAAAACTTTGAAATTCATAACACTTTGAAACTATAGTTTGAAATCATAACATTTTGGAATTCATAACGCTTTCCTCTTAAACAGTTTAGATATTAAAATTAGTGTATATAATAAGATAGTTTATAAAATAAAAATAGTTTATATAAAATAGTTATAAGTTAAAATAGTTTATAATAAAATAATATATATTGAAATGATTTATATAAAATAGTTTATAAAGTAAAATATAAATAGTTGTAGATATAGTTTAAAAATACTTTATAAAATAAAATAGCTTCCACATACTCACAAATCGATTCAAATTAACTCGACTTCCAAATTCAACTTAATCCAATCTCAATTCATAAATTTCAACTCAATTCAATTTCTCAATAAATCATTTCTAATTATAACGATTTCAAATACAGATTTGAAACACAAAATAAACCATTAAATTTCAATCTATTTCAAAGCTTTAAATATTCCACATTTCAAAAACTAAATTTGATAATTCCATTTATATCTCAATTTAATTTCATTTCATTTAGTTTCTGAGATATTTCTTTAATCATTTCAATACATCTAAATACAACTTCAATTTATCAATTTATATAAACAAAATATCCCATTTAAATTTATATAAGTTTGAAATATTCATTTAAGCCACTTTTAATCAAATTCAAGTTATAAAACCTATCTTAAAATTTCAAATTTAATAGATTTCAAATCAAACTTATTTAAGTATAATTCTTAAATAATTCAGAATTCCAAATCAATTTCAATTTTATCTTTCAACCTGAAACATTTTAAACTCTATATTTGAAAACATAAATTTTACATAAATACTCAAACATATTTTTATATTGATTTAAATCAACTTTAATAAATCTTTAAAATCAATATTTATTAAAACCATATATTTCTTTTCAAAACCATAGAAATCATTTTTCAAACTATTTATATATATAGACCAACGGTGTCTGTATAAAATTTTCTACCTTATGGTCAAGTGATACGGATATTTATCATTTCAATCCGTAATTTATATATATACGGGTATATATCTTTTCAACCCGTAATCCCAAATTTAATTCAATGAAAATCGCTTGGGTTTATCATTTCAACCCATAACGATTTTCTCCTATTCTACAGATCGTTCGGGTATGTATCATTTCAACCCATAGTGAATTCTATATTAACAGGGAACTTGCAGAGTGATAACATATATGATAAAAATATAACAACAGTAACATGCATATATCATCAGTGATAAATAACAGATAATGGTGTCAGATGTCACAGGTGAACAGATACAGATAATGGCATATATATTGCAATATAATTAACAGATAATGGTGTCAGATGTCACAGGTGAACAGATACAGATGATGGCATATATATAGCAATGTAAATAACTAGCAGCAGCATATTTCAATTGTCGTTTCAATTGAAATCAAATTTAATAAATAAAAGAACGTTAATCGTGAGTGATTGCTCACCTTTCGAGGCTAGAGAGATTCGACAATGAGATTGGTTAAAACCCAAGCACGAATTCCCAAAACGAAGCAAGATTGGCACGAATCAAACGAACGAAGCTGATAAATATGGATTGACAAAAATCCAATTAGAACAAGGTCGATGAAGCTCAGTTATCAGAGGACATATATATAGCTATATAAAATTATATATATATAAAGTCATATTCTAAATTTTAAACATATATTAAATTAAATATATACGTATTTTGAAATCATTATTTAAACTAAAACTCATGTTAAGGTCAACATATAAAAATAATTTGTAAATCAATACATTAAAATTTAACAGTTTTAGATAAATTGATATGTGTATATATAAATACAACATAAAACAACCACTTACCAACTTATAATTTAAATCTATATCCATTTCAAAATTAAAACAGCCACATATGCATACAGTTTTAGATCAATAGTTAAAACAAATGCACTATGCAGACAAAATGTACAGTTACAGCTAAATGTACTAGTTAGACAAAATATATATGCAGACTCAAATAAAATGCAACTGAACACAATATATATTAAGTCAACATTTACTAACAACACATCCTTACTTTACTATACTATAAATATAAATCAACAGATAGTATGCGTACAAAATTTATATTGTATATACATATTTACATATTTTATATATACTGCTAGCGAAACAATACACATATTAAATAGAATATGAAATCAGGAACCAAGATACTTACTATAGAAAATCTCTACTTTGCATATATATATATATATAAACACAGCAGATGCAACTATGTTAATACATCTATTTATATACTCAAAATAATATATACCTTCACACTTACAAACAAACAGCATAGTACAAATCAAATGGCTTATTATATCTTAAACAAATAACTGGTATATAACTTTAGGCGTAGCAAACTTATATATGTATATATACTTGTTAAAAAAAATCAAATATTAATATATATACCATTTCCAAACCTATATAGACAGCACACATAAATACAATTTATATAATACAGTAAATCAAGTACATAGACCAATGTATACCTTGTGTACATACACCGAGGTGCTGCTGTGCTCATATGCAAGAAGGCAAGCTAGAAGCGGTTGAAGGTTTGGGAGATGGAGCCGAGCAGTTTGGGTTCAAAGGTGATGTAGATCTGCTAGGCTGTGTACGGCTGAGGGTATGGGCGAGCTTGGTAATGACTAGGTGGAAGAACAGGCGGTGACTGACCGAGCTGTGGTGGTGGCTCTCGGCGAGGTGTGATGGAACTGCTCACGTATAGAAGTGGAGATGGTGGCACAAAGATGGGTTGCTCGGTTGCAGTGGGAAGAGATGGTGCTTGAGGAGCCGTACATGGCCATGGTGATTGTTACATTTTTTTTCAAGAAAAATGAAACGATGGGGAAGACAGAGGAAATTAAAATATAACTTTGAAATGAAAATAGAGAAAAAGGATGGAGAAGGCAAAGGAACCAAAGTGAATGAAAGCAGGCGGAGAGAAGAACAAAACTTAGAAAAGAAAAAAAATGAATGCAAAGTTATAATGCTATGTTTCTCAGAAGGACAGGAATGCAAACTGATTAAATTTTGAAAAGAGATTTAAAACTTTAGGAAAGCAAACGTCAACATTGAACTGATCAATAATAAAGGTGAGTGACTATTTAATTTCGGCTATAGATAAGTGTAAGGTTAAGGAAATCAAAAGGTTTGAAAACAGTTACCGATGCGGTTCGACGTTTTTAGGTTCTACCGCGTACCGGACTTTAAAACACAGAAATAAATATAACGCGGAGATCAGCACGGCGGGACAATCAAAACGGTGTACAAATATCAGTGGTATGATCGAATTATAAAAATTCGAATTTTCTACTAGCGGAAAATGCAGCAAAAATGCAGAAAAATAAGATCGACAGAGCTAAAGAAGTCCGAATTTGAAGAAACGAAAAATGACGTCTTGCTCAGAAGATGATTTACAATTTTTCTACATAAAAATATTCAGGTTTCGAAAACATTTTATTTTCATCAATATTAACTGATTAAATTGAAATAAAATTACACTAGAAAATAAACTTCCAAATTATCTGATGAAAATTTACCGGTTGCTATGTTAAAATAGACGCATTTCAAATATCAAATTTAAATTTCAAAATTTTATTGTTTAAAGTTTCACAAAATTTCAATTAAATATATAAATAAACAAATAAAATTATCTAAAGTTTATGGGTCGTTACAATTACAATCAATCATCATAAATATAGGGTAACAACGATAATAACATACTTAGCCATTGAATATTACAATCATTTGACAACACACAATGTCAACCCCAAACATCAAATAAGCCAATCATCGCATGCATATACTCACATACTAATTATCAACAATTAGTAATACACAATCAATATAAGTATAAACCTAAACAAATATAAGTATAAACCAATCAAATGTGTATTAAACTACTCTATTGGTAACACAAGCGCCAACAATAAATCCATAGTTAACTACACACACGTAGTAATAATGGTAGAATGTTGCATAAACATCTAAACATGATCTCGTCGTCTAAAACAACATATGTAATAAATAAAATCAACCATTAATCACATATTGCATCCATTCAAAACATCATATTTACGACTATTGTTTTCTCTTAAGTATAATTTTTTTTATTTGTCATAAAAGCACCTTTTGTTTATCACAAGACAATACCAAAAAGATAATATACTTCAAAATACTTTATTGTAATCTCATTACTTCAAATCTCTCCGAAAATCGTATTTTATCTCAAAAATAGTAATTTTCACAAAAACCATATTATTATTTATAAAATCTCATTTTATTAAATAATAATAATAACAAACCTTCTGATTTTAGTTAAAATACATCTTTTTTTATTAATTATGAATTTCCTAAGAAATTCACATATAATAACCTTATTAGATTTCTTCCATTAATTTTACGAAATTCATTAAATGACTATTATCTACAAGCACCATAAAGACTGTAAATAATTACGTTTATCATTTATTTATCTAATCTTCTCATTATTATTATTTTATTTTAATTAAATATTTTCCAATTCAAATCAATAATTAATTATAATTAAACACCAAAAATACGTCAATTAACAACAATTATCAAATTACGACATAATTCATCCAAAATATTATAATAACCAAATGGTCATCCATATAGCACAACATATATGGACAAATATTATTTTTCATCACTAGTTGCATATTTTATAATTTAAATTTTAAATTAATTAAATAAACCATACCAGTGCGCTATTTCAAACAGTCTCCAAACTCAGCAAAACCAATTGTAACGACCCATAAATTTTGATTGGTTTTAATAACGAATTTAACTGGATTTCTTGAAATTTTAAATAATTGAATTTGAAAATAAAAATTTATTATTTGGAATACGTCTATTTAAACATAGCAACTGGTAAATTTTCATCTAATAATATTGAATTTTTTTTTAATTTTATTTCAATTTAAATCAGTTAAAATTGATGATAATAAATTTATTTCAAAACCTGAATATTTTTCTATAGAAAATTTCTAAATCTTCTTCTGAGTCAGATGTCATCTTTCGTTTTTCCAAATTTGGACTTCTATTGCTCCGTTTATCTTAATTCTGGCAGAATAGCAGCATTTCTGGTACCGATTATCGACTTTTGATCGGATGATCGTACCACTAATATATGTATATCGTTTTGTTCGCCTCATCGTGTAGATCTCCGTAGTATATTCAATTCTTTGTTTTGAATTTCGATACGTGGTGAAACCCGTGAAAACGGTTAACTGTACGGGTACCACTTTTACACTTTTAATAGTGGTGTCCATTCAAATTTCAAACCGGAATTTACAGCAACTAGCATTTATTATAACATTCTTTATTAACTAAAATTCAGCCGTTGCTCCCATCTCGTATAAATTTTTATACGTTTGCATTAATTTATTTTGAACGATTAAATTCCATCTACTTTATTTGATTTGAATTCCAAGACCGACTATTTCTATTTCCATATCTTAATACGATTCATTGTCTTCCTTTATTTCTGAAAATTAGAATATATAAAACATTTTACATTCAATACATTTTCGAACCATTCTTTTTCTTTTAATCTGGAATGCTTGCCTGCTCTCCCTTTTCTCTTTTAAAACCAAACCCACCATCGCTCGAACCCAAAGCCGACCCCCTTCTCTGGCCTGCCACCGACCTCCGCTCCTCCATCAACTCACGCACGGCCTATGCCCATTCACCTTATTCCACCGACCTACCTCTCCCACCCAGTTCGCCATCCCCGAGAACCCACGCAGTGAGCGACCATCACCAAGCAAACCGCCGATCTCCTCTTCATCACCGAACCCATTCGACCTCACATCTTCACCGCCCGCGTGCCTACGTTCTCTCCCTTTCTCCGACTCCTCACCAAGCAGCGCACATGACTATCCCCTGTAGCCACCACCAATAGCGCCCTGACCTTCCGCCTAACCCCGTGCTATTCGATCTCAAATTTGCTCATCAGCCCATGTCTGCCTACATACTCCTATATATAGGTATTTTATATTTTATATATTATATATATATGTTGTTGTCTTAATATATATCTATATATATATATGCTACGTATATAGATATACAGTTCATTCATGGTGAAGTATGTTTTACCCATTAAAGTGGAGTGTATGTGTTATATACATATTTAAAGTACAGTTTTAAGATTTGTTTTAAACTTAGAATATATATATAGATATATTATGTTTTGTTATAAAGAAAGTATACCTTTACCTGTTTACATATAAAGTTTGTTTCTCCTGCTCTGCTATGAATGGTAGAATAGTGTACAAACTCAGTGCAACCGCAATTTTCTTTTTAAAAAAAAGCAAATAATACAAAGTGTAGTACCCAAAGATATTTATTGCAGTACGTAATTTAAAATTTTGTTTAAACTAATAGGACCCAAACATAAAAGCTGAACAATGCAACTATCTAGATATGTACAACGACAGAACATGTTATATATACATATCTGGTAGGTTTGTATGATATATGTATAAGATAGATGTATATATGTTTTATATAAATTGGTATTAGATGTGTTGTATCATATATATAATTTATAATGAAGTAACTTGGTTATTGTACATATAAATACAATCTACAGGATCTGTACATAAGTCTTTATATATATTAATTTTTGAAAGAACAGTATATAGATTTTATTTTTCCAGGCTATTTTAAAGACTGACTTTAATATATTTTTATATGGGTTCGGTTTTGAAACGTACGTATTAGTGTATGTATATATAAGTTATATCCTATTGTATAGATATACAATATTTAGTACCATGTATTTTATTAATAAAACATATGTTTTGCTGGTTGTAGATCAAGTTCCCATATTTTTAAGGTTTCAGTATTAGTTTTAGATTTCGTATGAAAATATCTACATTTTTGACCTGCTTGCTGTTATGATTTATTTGCCGTTCCCATTCTTTAGTTCATACTCAACAGTTTTATATATATATTTTTCCAATAGTATACTAGTACTATACATAGTCTGATTTAGGATATAAGTAAATATGTTTTAATGTTAGTTAAAAGGTTACAGTACATATATATAGTAGTGCGTCAGTTATATATATTGATTGGAAATATTGACTTTATCTTCGCCTTAATGAAAAAGTTTGTACAACTTATGTATAGTTGATAGTATAGTATAGCTTTATATATGTTATAGTCTGCTACTTTGCATAATATATAAGTTATATTTTATAGATACCCATTTGTGTATATATGTTAAAATATTAAATTTGAAGACAAGAGTTATCAATATTATATTATTTGTTGAAAGGTATATACATGATCAACAGGTTATTTTATAATATCTTGAAGAATATAGATATAGTTTATATAAGATTTTGTTTTGTTATATATATTCATGTATTTAAATTGAGTATTTGTTTAAGGAAAATGTTAATATAATATACATTTCATCTCAATGATATCGACTGGTTTTGATTTGTCCTCATCAATTACTATTTATCAGCTCTGTTCGTCGAATTTGTGTCAATCTTGCTTTGCTTTGAAATTCGTGCTTGGATTCGTAACTCATTTCGGTGTCTAATCTCTCTAGCCTCGGAAGGTGAGCAATCACTCACGATTAACGTTCTTATATTTATTAAATTTGATTTCAATTGAAAGACAATTTAAATATGCTGTTGTTAGTTATTTACATTGCTATATATGCTATTATCTGTAATTGTTCACCTGTGGGATATGACACCATATCCTATTGTTTATATTTTGTGTTACTGTTGATATATGCCTGTTTTATATTATTATATTATCTGTTATCACTCTGCAAGTTCCCTGTAGTTTAGAATTCACTATGGGTTGAAATGATACATACCCGAACGGACTTTAGAATAGGAGAAAATCGTTATGGGTTGAAATGATAAACCCAAGCGATTTTCATTTGAATTGAATTTGGGATTACGGGTCGAAATGATATCTACCCGTATGTATTTAAATTTACGAATTGAAATGACAAATATTTGTATCACTTGACCATAAGATAAGAAATTATATACAGACACCGTTGGTCCATATATAAATATTTTGAAATTAAATTCTATGGTTTTGAAAAGAAATATATGGTTTTAATAAATGTTGATTCTTAAATTTTTATATATAAATGGTAATGTTATATATAGATTTAATAATGATATTTAATTTAATTAAGATGGATTTAATACATATAATATGTTAAGAAAGAAAAAAAATTTCAAAATAGATTTTTGTAATAATTTGAATAAGTTAAGGTTGGGAAGATAATTTGAATTTCGTTGAAATTGTATTCATTAAAGAATTTTATTTAATTAAACCGATTTGAAACTTATTGAAATTGAGATTTAAGATAGGATTTATAACTCGGGTTTGATTTAAATAATTTAATGAATAATTCTTGTTTAAATAAATTTAAGGAAATATTTAGTAAAAATGAAATTTAAGGCTAGTTAAATGATATTGAATTTATTAAGTGGATATTCCCTGATTAAATAATAATGAAGTTAAATCAAGAGCTATATGGAACTGCTAAATTTAACTTTGAAATATATTGAAAATTTAAATGGTCTATTTAGAACTTAATTGAATTGATGAATTGAGCTTTGAATAAATTTGAATTTGGAATTTGAGTTGATTTGAATCGATTTGTAATACTTGAGAAAATTAAATACTTTACTTTATAAATTATTTAACATATATATACTATTTTGGAAAATAGATATATTAGAAATGAAATGATATTTGGGTTTGAAGTATAAATTAAATTGAAATGACCACGGTGTTATAGTGTATATTTCTACATTGTAGATAGTCCCACAGATCCTTAGAGGATGGTTATCCCAAACATCCTTTAAGTTGCTTGTATTTCAGTTGATATTTCACTTGAGTTGGATTTATTGATATAAGAATGTTCATCCTGACTCGAGTGTTTTGTGTTTTGCTTTACGCTCGGGTCAGACCAAGTGATACAGCATTTGAGACTCACCTTTGGAGTTTGGAGCTTCCTTTGGAGATCCAACTATCGCCTCAGCTTTCAGGCTCTTCTAGTAGATTTGTTCAGAGAAGTCATCTGTTGTACTGGAGACTTCACTGCATTTGAGATATTCTGTTGTATTTTATTTCTAACTCTGATGTTTATATAGTAGCTTCATGAACTACTATTTTATCTATTCCGCTGCGTATTATTGTATTACTCTGTGTCTGTGATTCTATGATTGATCCATTTACTGTATATGCTGAGTTTTGCCAAATTTAAATTAACAATCTGTTATTTTGAGCTATTCAAATCCGACATGTGTGGATTTATTGTTGATTTGAATGGTCCAAAATACCAGGTCGTTACACCAATGACATATCATCGATTAGAAACCGCGCATGAATCAGAGTTCGTATGTGAGAGATATTGAGATTAGAAGACGTAAGGTTATTTATATAATTATTTAATTCATTGAGGCTAAAATGTAAAAGGTGTCTTCTGCTACAGTACCCGTAAAGCCCCGTAATCCACTCCTCCCATTGACCTCGCCCTTTGATCGTAGAATCCATCCACCTCCATCTGTTTGCGATGATACTGCCACCACCGTTAAACTCATCAGCCTATATGCCACCTGCAGCACCCATCGAAACCACTTATAGCCAAGCCCACCGCCGTCGCCTATCGTATCTTCCAACTCGAATCCCAGTCGATTCCGGCTATAGTAGACGCAATTGAGACCACCAATAAACTCCATTCATCGTGATCTACACATCTATATCTTCGATTTCCCCAATTACTTCCCAGATTGACACTTAGGGTTTCGCCGAATTTTACTTTGACCGTGATTTTCCTTTGATTCGGGCACTTTTACAACAAATGAACCCTACCCAACAACTTCATTCATAGAGAGCTTCACAACGATATATAATATGTAGGGGTTTGGGAAGTTTGATTTTAAATCACTTTTTAATTAATATGCTAATCACCATTAGGGAGTGATTTAGGTGATTTCAGGATTAAGGCAAAAAAGCGAAGATAGATGTGATAACTAGTGTTTTGTGGCCTCACTTATATAGTCATTAGGCTAGATTATGGGTTGTTTATCCGATTTGGCCCGAAATAGTTGCGTACGCTATTTAAACACTATAATGCCCCTATTTTGCAAATTGTAACTCTGAATGCATCAAAACTATATATCAAACTAATCGCCTCAGAAAGACCTTTACAACGATTATAAGCACGATACCTAATTACCATTTTATTTTAAAAAATCACTGCTAATTATTTAATATTTTATAGTGTCAAATTTGCTGTGACATCCCGGAATTTTGAGCAATATCAATTTAATAATCTATATTAAATATTAAATTGATTTGATATATATATTGTTAATAGGGTATGAATTGAATTAATAATTTTATTTTAAATGAATATTTAACTGATAAATTATCTTTTAAAGGCTAATAGATTGTTTTCTATTTATTTATATATATATTTGTATATATGGTGAATAGTTAAAGTCTGTTTAAATTTTAATAGATAAGGATATGCCTTCAAACTCTAATCTTTTAGTAATTTGGAAAGTTTGATTTAATTCAATATTTAATAAATAATCAGTTGGCTTTAGAATATACGCAAGATTTAAAAGTTAAAATTGTTTAAATGGTTTTAAATTTAATAAAAAGGTTTGTTGTTCTTTTTAGAGTATAGCTTAATAAAATAAGTGATAAAGTGATAAATTCTTTTATGAATTATTTTAATGTAATAATGAGCTTTATCTATAATATAATGTCTATATAAGTAGATTTTTATTATAAATGAAAATTGTTATATATATTTTGAAAAGGGGTTTTGGTTTTAAAATTTATGTAAATCTCTAAAATAAATATAACCTATAGATAATAAAATATACCTTATGAATATTTAAAGAAAGTAAAATAAAATGATAATAGGTAATTTATATTTGATAGTTTATCTTTTAAAATATAAATACACTTATATTAGAGATAAATAATAAGCTAACATGATACAATAACCATAACCATAACAATTACAAAGTAAATATTATAATCTATAGCAAGGTATTTATTTGCAGGCAAGAAATCATTCTAGTACAAGGCAATAAGATAAAACTTAAGTAAATTATTTTATACTCTATAGCAAAATACATGGTGCAGGCAAGAAAAATCATTTCAATGCCATACGAAATGGGAAGTATGCTTAGCATCTAATTCAAACAAAATATACTCAAATAGAAGCATGAAAAAAAATAATATATATATAGTTATAACTTGGGAAGATATATATGCAGGCAAGTAAGAATCCACTTCAATATATACGAATGAAATGGATAAGTATGCTAAGTCTTAGATAAACAAAAGTAAACATATGAAAGATTTTTTTTACACATGAGACTTGGATTGTAAGAGAAGCCTGGAAACAAAAGTACAATGGCATTTAATGTTTTTTTCCCACCTTAGCAAACAAAGCTGTTCACAAATACTTTCAGCCACCAAAATGAACAAATATCACTGAGACTTTGTACTTAAAACAATAAACAATATTGTATACTTGTTATGGTTCAACCTACTTCATTTTTATTTCGTATACCAAAAGCTTGGCAATTTCAGTTTTTAAAGGCTTAAACAAATATAACCTGACACCTGAAATCAAATGGAAGCCAAAGCCCTTCAGTTTCGAATTAAAAATGTAAGCATCTCAACCACCACAAGCAAGATTGCCAGACAATGATGTTTAAGTTCCAGCCATTCAAACTTTCTGGAATCAACAACAAAGATGAATGCCAGTTTTCAAGTTTCCTGTCTTCGAAATAAAAGAACAAGCTCTGTTTAAATAATCAGGTGAGTAGACTTTTTAAACTAACTTAAATAATCTGGTAGTCTCTATGATAATGTTTGTTATATGTATGTATGTGCAATGCTTGTGAATTTATATAAGGGTGCATATTTGTGGTTTTAAACATCTCATATCCTAGTTTCAAGTCTCTGTTTTAAACTGCAAACATAAGATATCTTTAGCTTGATGGATATGGCGTATGTCTTAAGTGGACTTGTGATGTATGTATGGGAATATGCTTGTATGATTGTTTAAGACTTTGGAAACAAGGGTGTATGTTTTAATAAACTTCTGTGATGATCTCTGTTTAAAAGTTCCAGAGAATAAAACTTAGTTTTCAAACCTCAAAGACTTCTTTTTCCAATCTTCTTTAGGGTTAAGTTGTTAAAACAAAGTTAGTTGTTTTAATCTAAACTAAGCTTTAAAAATAATTGTAATAATTATAAGCAGAAACATTCTCTGGAAACATGAAACACAGTTAAAACTTGTAATATGTTAAAAATCAAATCTTGGAATATGTTAATATAATTACATATCTGAAAATATATCTAAAAGATAGGATTTTTAGATTCAAGTTTACAATTTTTAGTGTAGTATTGGATGTGTTCTGGGGTGGTGTCTGTATTTCGAGTTATTGGGTTTCTCTGGTGATATAGATGATCTGGGAAGTGGTGGTTCTTTCTGGAGGTGGAGGGGTCATAGGGGACTTCGACAAAATTTTCAGGTGATGGCACTGGTTAGTGGGAAGGTGGAGATTGTCATCAGAAGTCTAGAACCCTAGTTTTGCTGAGTCAAGCAAGGGTGATAACTTCAACTCGTATAGTTGATCGAGTTCAACCAGAATCTGGGTATGAGTAGTAGGCGTGTAGAGGAAGCCAGCACCGGAGTTTCAGTACCCACGGTGGTCGAAGTTGGGAGGACGAGGTGATTTCAGTTGCGATGGTGGTGTCTAGTTAGTTCCCAGGCTTTGGGTAAGGTGCTCGATTTCGATACTGGGCGTTAGTAATGATCAGGGTGGTCGAGATGGTCGGTGGGGTCAGGGGCAACTTGTGAGGCGTCGAGGTGGTGGTTGCCGTTGATCAGTTCCAGCGTGCATGTGCACGGTGATAGTCTGGGTAGCTAGGAATGGTACTCGAGTTTTACGAGTAAATGGAAGAAGGGCCCGAGTTTGTACGTGAATTTCTCGAAGCAAAGCCTGTGTAGTCTCGGGTCATAAGTGTGATACCAGTTTTTCAAGCCTGACAAAGTTTTGAAGTTTTAAATTTAAAGACTCGGGGGTTTTGTGGAATTTCTCGAAGCAAAGGGCCAGATTTTCGGAGTAAGTCTTGGGTAGCTCGGGTCATGGAGATGTTGACAGTTTTTTTTGGAAACTGTCTGGCCTAAGTCTAAATTTTAAAAGGCATGATTTTAAATGGAGCTAAAACAAAAATTGAAATGTGAATTCAAATTAAATTTTGTTCCATAGTTTTAAAACAAATATAAGTTTATAAAATAAATGTTTTAATAACTTTAGAAATGTTAAAGTATATTTTTAAGTGTGTTCAAATTGAAACTTATATTTATTTGAATCTAGTGTTTGAAACGAGAATTTGTTTATAAATAAGAATTTTTTTTATTCTTAAATAAAGGTAATATTAAGGATTTGAAATTTCTAGGTTAGTTAAAAATAAATAATTGACTAATTTAGTTAATAAATGGTTGAATTAATTAATCTTGTAATTATTAAGATTAAATTAGTTAATTAAGGTAAGATAATTTATTTAAGGTTTATAGAGGGATAATTAGAATTAATTAAATGAGATTCAAATTTTAATTAATTAATGAGTTATTAAAGATGAAACTTATTTGTAATTAAAAGTAAATCTTAATAAATTACTTTGGGAAAAGTAATTAAGGAAGTGTTAATAATTTATGAGATTTCTAATTTGTATTATAAAAATGATGGACTAACTTGATCAATTTGATAATGAATTAGATTTATTAATCTAAGATAATCAATCGTGAAATTATTTAAGTATAATTACTTATAAAGTAATTAAGAAATTTATCTCTCATTTTAAATAAATTAAGTTTAAAATGAATTGTTAAAATTAATTAATTTAATTTAATTAATTTAAATAACCATTTGATGATGTGATGAGTATAATTACCTAAGGAAGTAATTAATTGTGGATGATTTAAAATAATATAAAAGTAAATTGGTATAATTATTTTATATAATTAATCAAGGGATTAATTAGAAAATAATTAATTAGGGAGTAATTAAATTATTTATTGAAGTAATTAAGGTAATTAATTACTGAATGGAGTTGATCAAGGTGATTAACAGCTGGGTTGATTGGGAATAAATTACTAAATGTAATAATTGTAATTAGAGATCATTAATTTTATAATTAATGATGTAATTCAAATGGATTTATTTTGAAATAATTAATAAAGGAAGGAATTCATTATATTAATAAAGAAGTAACGTAATAAATTTTAAAGGTTATTTCTTATATTTGGTATAAGATAATCAATTTGTAAAATGATTAAAAACAATTACTTAAATGTAATTAAAAGGATAATTAATCAAGAACGATTAATTAAGATGGGAAGTAAAGAATGATTAATAAATTGACTTGTAATTAATCAATGGTTATAAGAGCAGGGTTAATATTGATGAAGTAATTAATTTACTTAACCCTAAATTAATTGGCGATTTGTAATTAATTTAATTCATTCTAAATTAATTATAAATGATGGGATTATTAATCCTTGTTTTTATATGATGGATGAGTACATTGATTGATTGTGATCTCGGATATGAGATGAGTGATATCTATTGTTATATGGATGTTTGTTTTAAAGTGTGATGATATTGATTATCTGTTTGAGATGATGATATGGATTTTCTGTTTATGATGATGATGTGATTATCCATTGTTATATTGTGATTTATCTATCTGTGGTATATAGATGATTGAATTGAACTATTTTAACTTTAAAACAACTTGGCCTTAAAAGACACGTTTTGGATTCGATGAGACCGGGATCGGGTTTCCGTATACCGGGATTCCAGGTCTGGAGACCCGAATACCACATCGATCCAAAATAACGTTAGGTCGTGAAATTCAAATGGAGCAAGTGAAGACTCGAGGTATAAGAACTATACGTCAGTATAACTCTGTGGGTGATTCCGTAATGAGTTTGACGAAGATAGTACTTATAGATTCGAGATGGTGATTCAGAATGCAAGGGTTATTGTCGTTAACTCTGAGGGTGATTCCAATACGAGTGTAACGAGGTAATGCCTTCGGTTTCGTTCGAACCCGGAACGAACTTGTATGGATTGAATGCTTTCAGCACATCGTCAGGTGGACGATGAGCATTCTAAGTGATGAGTTCTATTCAGGTAATCGTGACCTCAAGCCTCATCAACCGGGAATGGCTAAAACAGGGGAGGTGCAGCAAGGCTCCGTGGGTAGCTCCCACTGGGGAGTAAAGTCATCCCTGTCTAGATGTCCCTTTTTATTTCGGCTTAGTGATGCGGTTGATGTACACAACCGTGGGGTGATTTTTACTTGGAACTATCCAGTAAGGGATGGGTCCGGCCTTGTGTTGCAGGGGAGCGGGCGTACTCCTCGGTACGGTGATCTAGGCCACGTACTGTGACGGGCGGTACCCCAGTAGCCCAGCCATTGATGGAAACCCATTTTCCCTACGTGACCTTACGGTTTTGATTGTATTACCCACTTTGTGGCTAGTATGCTGGAATTTAATAGATGTAACAATTTCAGCTATTTTCTATTTACTTGAAAACCCTAGACACTATTATAATATCACTGGATTTCCTATCAAATGTTTTGGTTAGCGTAAGGTAAAAACTTTTCCATGTTTATGTGTGGGAAGTCTTACGTGATACCTTTTGTTTTAAATGATTTTTAAAGTTAAGCAACTTAAACCGTTTACTCATACCAGACCCATGTCTGACCCGAAGTTTATTTCTGTTTTTCATAAACTCTCGGGTACCCAAATTTTTACGGGTAGCCAAGGGATTCAGGTTAGCTTTGACGAATTCTGGAGGAGCAATGGAGCAGGAGGCTTCAGCGTGTAGATATATATATTGGTTCCACCGTGTTAGTGTTTATTTGTATATTCCGCTGTGTTGTATCTCTATGATGTGTGAGTTGTATTAACTAGACAGGTGTCTATAACTGTCTAGTATGTGTTGTAGTATCTGTGTGACTCTGATATATATAATACTATATATTGTTTTATGTGATATATTATATTTTATTCGTTCCGCTGTTGAGACTCTGTTTTTGTTTCTTCTTCTTTCTATCTTTTCTACTTTCTCACCTCTTTCTTTTCTTAAAAACGATACCTCTTCCTGGGCATAGGAAGTCGGGTCGTGACAGTTGGTATCAGAGCATTAGGTTGAGTGAATACCTAGGCTCTGGTGTGGCGTCCATCCTGAGAGAGCGTACTTGTAATTTTATCTATATATATATTTATATATTTCTACCTATCTGTTGGATTACCTGTTCGGGTTTTCCAATTAGTTATAAGAGTAGATAGGGTAGTGGTGTGTAACACGACTACAAATGGTCGGAGTTTGTGAGATTGGAGGTGTATCTTCCGAGATGGTATTGGGTCTGCAGTCTGACTCGAGTGAATTTTTGGTTATGGTGGAAAGGATTTCATTTATCTTTGAATGAAACCTGTAAAGGTTCGGAGTCCATCCTTGAGTAGAGTTTGGATCTGTCGGTTGGGCAGAAGTAAGTGATGTTATCTTTATATCTCAGGAATTAGTAACTGTGTGATGAGACACAGTGACTATGGATGTTTCCGAAGATATTTCTTTGGGACAAGTTAAAGAAGTGTATCTGCTTTGGTTATGTGGCTGAGTGCAGCAGAGTGTTTCTGTTGGGTTTGTGGTTCGAATTTCTCGAGGAGCTTCAGGATTTATAATCTTTGGACCTTGGTGTTAGCAGCGTAGCTCGAAGTGTTCTGTATGTTGACGAGGAAGCTTTCTAGCCTAGCAGTGGAGTTCAGGAGCAGCAGAGTGGTTCTGTTTCTTCGATGATTGGCTAGATAAGTATAAGCTGTTCTGATTGGTAAAGATGGAGCAGTTTTCTTTGGAATTAGGTTAAGTTGATCGCAAAAGTGACTTGCGATGGATTGAGTATTCTCTTGGGTTGTCAGTGATTTTTTCTGGATTTCTTCAGGTAGTCAGAGTTTTGTTAACATCTGGAGTTTGAGTTTGGTATCGACTGGATTCCAGAAGTGATACCGATGGCTCGGTTGTGTAGTAGGATGGTTTTGGAGGAACTTCTGAGTTTTCTCTTTATGGATCTATTGAACCATATTTTCGGAATGGGTGAGAAGCTTACCAGTTGTGGCTACTGACCGACGGTTGCAAAGCCTAGGTCCGTCACAGTTGGTATCAGTGGAAGTTTGTGCTTGTGTGCATCATCTATTTTCATCTACTTCATATCAGAGTTGTGCAGCAGAAGGAGTTGGGAGAGCATCTGTTTTATCTCTTTCGAATAACGATAGTGAGATCTGTCTTTGATTTTGGAGTAGAGTTTGAGTTCTGGGTTTTGGTTGATCTTGGAAAGATCATTTTGTTGAACTGTTTTGGTTCGGTATTGTTTTAGGGGTATCGGCGAAGGATAAGCTGATCAGTATGGATGTAGGAGGCCCAGGATCGTCCGAGAAATTTTGTGGATAAGAATCGGAGATTTGATTTTGGATAAATTTTCTCTGATCAAAGGAGCTATATAGATTGGTAAGATTGGGAGATCAGCTCCGAGGTGTTCTGGATTTTCTCTGTGTTCGGGAGAAGTTAGTATTTGTTCTTCTGGAGTGAATTGCCAGTTGGATAACTGGGATTCGATGTGTTTCGCGTATCTCTGAGGGAGTGCGTGTATGAGTTATCTCTGGTTGTAGAGCCAGCAGTTCAGGGAGTTGGATGTTGAGTCAGACTATCTATAGTCTGATATCCTATCTTGTTTTGTAGATCTAGATGTGTGTAGCTTAGTAGCATAGTTCTGTTTGGATTCTATAGAGCGAGTAACCCGGTATTTATACTTGGGGAAACACGAGGAAATTCTATCCAGTATTTTGTCTGGATAGTTAGATTTGTTTGATTGGATGATTGATTGCAATGGTTGTTAGTATATATGGATGATATATGCTTGTGTTAAAAATTAAATCAGTAATGAGATTATTAAATTACCTTTGTTTTAAATTTCGAGGACGAAATTCTTTTAAGAGGGAAGGAATGTGACATCCCGGAATTTTGAGCAATATCAATTTAATAATCTATATTAAATATTAAATTGATTTGATATATACATTGTTAATAGGGTATGAATTGAATTAATAATTTTATTTTAAATGAATATTTAACTGATAAATTATCTTTTAAAGGCTAATAGATTGTTTTCTATTTATTTATATATATATTTGTATATATGGTGAATAGTTAAAGTCTGTTTAAATTTTAATAGATAAGGATATGCCTTCAAACTCTAATCTTTTAGTAATTTGGAAAGTTTGATTTAATTCAATATTTAATAAATAATCAGTTGGCTTTAGAATATACGCAAGATTTAAAAGTTAAAATTGTTTAAATGGTTTTAAATTTAATAAAAAGGTTTGTTGTTCTTTTTAGAGTATAGCTTAATAAAATAAGTGATAAAGTGATAAATTCTTTTATGAATTATTTTAATGTAATAATGAGCTTTATCTATAATATAATGTCTATATAAGTAGATTTTTATTATAAATGAAAATTGTTATATATATTTTGAAAAGGGGTTTTGGTTTTAAAATTTATGTAAATCTCTAAAATAAATATAACCTATAGATAATAAAATATACCTTATGAATATTTAAAGAAAGTAAAATAAAATGATAATAGGTAATTTATATTTGATAGTTTATCTTTTAAAATATAAATACACTTATATTAGAGATAAATAATAAGCTAACATGATACAATAACCATAACCATAACAATTACAAAGTAAATATTATAATCTATAGCAAGGTATTTATTTGCAGGCAAGAAATCATTCTAGTACAAGGCAATAAGATAAAACTTAAGTAAATTATTTTATACTCTATAGCAAAATACATGGTGCAGGCAAGAAAAATCATTTCAATGCCATACGAAATGGGAAGTATGCTTAGCATCTAATTCAAACAAAATATACTCAAATAGAAGCATGAAAAAAAATAATATATATATAGTTATAACTTGGGAAGATATATATGCAGGCAAGTAAGAATCCACTTCAATATATACGAATGAAATGGATAAGTATGCTAAGTCTTAGATAAACAAAAGTAAACATATGAAAGATTTTTTTTACACATGAGACTTGGATTGTAAGAGAAGCCTGGAAACAAAAGTACAATGGCATTTAATGTTTTTTTCCCACCTTAGCAAACAAAGCTGTTCACAAATACTTTCAGCCACCAAAATGAACAAATATCACTGAGACTTTGTACTTAAAACAATAAACAATATTGTATACTTGTTATGGTTCAACCTACTTCATTTTTATTTCGTATACCAAAAGCTTGGCAATTTCAGTTTTTAAAGGCTTAAACAAATATAACCTGACACCTGAAATCAAATGGAAGCCAAAGCCCTTTAGTTTCGAATTAAAAATGTAAGCATCTCAACCACCACAAGCAAGATTGCCAGACAATGATGTTTAAGTTCCAGCCATTCAAACTTTCTAGAATCAACAACAAAGATGAATGCCAGTTTTCAAGTTTCCTGTCTTCGAAATAAAAGAACAAGCTCTGTTTAAATAATCAGGTGAGTAGACTTTTTAAACTAACTTAAATAATCTGGTAGTCTCTATGATAATGTTTGTTATATGTATGTATGTGCAATGCTTGTGAATTTATATAAGGGTGCATATTTGTGGTTTTAAACATCTCATATCCTAGTTTCAAGTCTCTGTTTTAAACTGCAAACATAAGATATCTTTAGCTTGATGGATATGGCGTATGTCTTAAGTGGACTTGTGATGTATGTATGGGAATATGCTTGTATGATTGTTTAAGACTTTGGAAACAAGGGTGTATGTTTTAATAAACTTCTGTGATGATCTCTGTTTAAAAGTTCCAGAGAATAAAACTTAGTTTTCAAACCTCAAAGACTTCTTTTTCCAATCTTCTTTAGGGTTAAGTTGTTAAAACAAAGTTAGTTGTTTTAATCTAAACTAAGCTTTAAAAATAATTGTAATAATTATAAGCAGAAACATTCTCTGGAAACATGAAACACAGTTAAAACTTGTAATATGTTAAAAATCAAATCTTGGAATATGTTAATATAATTACATATCTGAAAATATATCTAAAAGATAGGATTTTTAGATTCAAGTTTACAATTTTTAGTGTAGTATTGGATGTGTTCTGGGGTGGTGTCTGTATTTCGAGTTATTGGGTTTCTCTGGTGATATAGATGATCTGGGAAGTGGTGGTTCTTTCTGGAGGTGGAGGGGTCATAGGGGACTTCGACAAAATTTTCAGGTGATGGCACTGGTTAGTGGGAAGGTGGAGATTGTCATCAGAAGTCTAGAACCCTAGTTTTGCTGAGTCAAGCAAGGGTGATAACTTCAACTCGTATAGTTGATCGAGTTCAACCAGAATCTGGGTATGAGTAGTAGGCGTGTAGAGGAAGCCAGCACCGGAGTTTCAGTACCCACGGTGGTCGAAGTTGGGAGGACGAGGTGATTTCAGTTGCGATGGTGGTGTCTAGTTAGTTCCCAGGCTTTGGGTAAGGTGCTCGATTTCGATACTGGGCGTTAGTAATGATCAGGGTGGTCGAGATGGTCGGTGGGGTCAGGGGCAACTTGTGAGGCGTCGAGGTGGTGGTTGCCGTTGATCAGTTCCAGCGTGCATGTGCACGGTGATAGTCTGGGTAGCTAGGAATGGTACTCGAGTTTTACGAGTAAATGGAAGAAGGGCCCGAGTTTGTACGTGAATTTCTCGAAGCAAAGCCTGTGTAGTCTCGGGTCATAAGTGTGATACCAGTTTTTCAAGCCTGACAAAGTTTTGAAGTTTTAAATTTAAAGACTCGGGGGTTTTGTGGAATTTCTCGAAGCAAAGGGCCAGATTTTCGGAGTAAGTCTTGGGTAGCTCGGGTCATGGAGATGTTGACAGTTTTTTTTGGAAACTGTCTGGCCTAAGTCTAAATTTTAAAAGGCATGATTTTAAATGGAGCTAAAACAAAAATTGAAATGTGAATTCAAATTAAATTTTGTTCCATAGTTTTAAAACAAATATAAGTTTATAAAATAAATGTTTTAATAACTTTAGAAATGTTAAAGTATATTTTTAAGTGTGTTCAAATTGAAACTTATATTTATTTGAATCTAGTGTTTGAAACGAGAATTTGTTTATAAATAAGAATTTTTTTTATTCTTAAATAAAGGTAATATTAAGGATTTGAAATTTCTAGGTTAGTTAAAAATAAATAATTGACTAATTTAGTTAATAAATGGTTGAATTAATTAATCTTGTAATTATTAAGATTAAATTAGTTAATTAAGGTAAGATAATTTATTTAAGGTTTATAGAGGGATAATTAGAATTAATTAAATGAGATTCAAATTTTAATTAATTAATGAGTTATTAAAGATGAAACTTATTTGTAATTAAAAGTAAATCTTAATAAATTACTTTGGGAAAAGTAATTAAGGAAGTGTTAATAATTTATGAGATTTCTAATTTGTATTATAAAAATGATGGACTAACTTGATCAATTTGATAATGAATTAGATTTATTAATCTAAGATAATCAATCGTGAAATTATTTAAGTATAATTACTTATAAAGTAATTAAGAAATTTATCTCTCATTTTAAATAAATTAAGTTTAAAATGAATTGTTAAAATTAATTAATTTAATTTAATTAATTTAAATAACCATTTGATGATGTGATGAGTATAATTACCTAAGGAAGTAATTAATTGTGGATGATTTAAAATAATATAAAAGTAAATTGGTATAATTATTTTATATAATTAATCAAGGGATTAATTAGAAAATAATTAATTAGGGAGTAATTAAATTATTTATTGAAGTAATTAAGGTAATTAATTACTGAATGGAGTTGATCAAGGTGATTAACAGCTGGGTTGATTGGGAATAAATTACTAAATGTAATAATTGTAATTAGAGATCATTAATTTTATAATTAATGATGTAATTCAAATGGATTTATTTTGAAATAATTAATAAAGGAAGGAATTCATTATATTAATAAAGAAGTAACGTAATAAATTTTAAAGGTTATTTCTTATATTTGGTATAAGATAATCAATTTGTAAAATGATTAAAAACAATTACTTAAATGTAATTAAAAGGATAATTAATCAAGAACGATTAATTAAGATGGGAAGTAAAGAATGATTAATAAATTGACTTGTAATTAATCAATGGTTATAAGAGCAGGGTTAATATTGATGAAGTAATTAATTTACTTAACCCTAAATTAATTGGCGATTTGTAATTAATTTAATTCATTCTAAATTAATTATAAATGATGGGATTATTAATCCTTGTTTTTATATGATGGATGAGTACATTGATTGATTGTGATCTCGGATATGAGATGAGTGATATCTATTGTTATATGGATGTTTGTTTTAAAGTGTGATGATATTGATTATCTGTTTGAGATGATGATATGGATTTTCTGTTTATGATGATGATGTGATTATCCATTGTTATATTGTGATTTATCTATCTGTGGTATATAGATGATTGAATTGAACTATTTTAACTTTAAAACAACTTGGCCTTAAAAGACACGTTTTGGATTCGATGAGACCGGGATCGGGTTTCCGTATACCGGGATTCCAGGTCTGGAGACCCGAATACCACATCGATCCAAAATAACGTTAGGTCGTGAAATTCAAATGGAGCAAGTGAAGACTCGAGGTATAAGAACTATACGTCAGTATAACTCTGTGGGTGATTCCGTAATGAGTTTGACGAAGATAGTACTTATAGATTCGAGATGGTGATTCAGAATGCAAGGGTTATTGTCGTTAACTCTGAGGGTGATTCCAATACGAGTGTAACGAGGTAATGCCTTCGGTTTCGTTCGAACCCGGAACGAACTTGTATGGATTGAATGCTTTCAGCACATCGTCAGGTGGACGATGAGCATTCTAAGTGATGAGTTCTATTCAGGTAATCGTGACCTCAAGCCTCATCAACCGGGAATGGCTAAAACAGGGGAGGTGCAGCAAGGCTCCGTGGGTAGCTCCCACTGGGGAGTAAAGTCATCCCTGTCTAGATGTCCCTTTTTATTTCGGCTTAGTGATGCGGTTGATGTACACAACCGTGGGGTGATTTTTACTTGGAACTATCCAGTAAGGGATGGGTCCGGCCTTGTGTTGCAGGGGAGCGGGCGTACTCCTCGGTACGGTGATCTAGGCCACGTACTGTGACGGGCGGTACCCCAGTAGCCCAGCCATTGATGGAAACCCATTTTCCCTACGTGACCTTACGGTTTTGATTGTATTACCCACTTTGTGGCTAGTATGCTGGAATTTAATAGATGTAACAATTTCAGCTATTTTCTATTTACTTGAAAACCCTAGACACTATTATAATATCACTGGATTTCCTATCAAATGTTTTGGTTAGCGTAAGGTAAAAACTTTTCCATGTTTATGTGTGGGAAGTCTTACGTGATACCTTTTGTTTTAAATGATTTTTAAAGTTAAGCAACTTAAACCGTTTACTCATACCAGACCCATGTCTGACCCGAAGTTTATTTCTGTTTTTCATAAACTCTCGGGTACCCAAATTTTTACGGGTAGCCAAGGGATTCAGGTTAGCTTTGACGAATTCTGGAGGAGCAATGGAGCAGGAGGCTTCAGCGTGTAGATATATATATTGGTTCCACCGTGTTAGTGTTTATTTGTATATTCCGCTGTGTTGTATCTCTATGATGTGTGAGTTGTATTAACTAGACAGGTGTCTATAACTGTCTAGTATGTGTTGTAGTATCTGTGTGACTCTGATATATATAATACTATATATTGTTTTATGTGATATATTATATTTTATTCGTTCCGCTGTTGAGACTCTGTTTTTGTTTCTTCTTCTTTCTATCTTTTCTACTTTCTCACCTCTTTCTTTTCTTAAAAACGATACCTCTTCCTGGGCATAGGAAGTCGGGTCGTGACATTTGCGGGTCGTTATAACAAATGGCGGCCTAAAGAAGGAGGAAAGCAAAGGAACTCAAGGAAACTAAATATCTAATAAATCTAAAAGCTTAGTTAAGTAATACTACATCACATTTACTATTTTTAATAGATGTTTTGGGGGTAAAATAGCTATACTAAAGGATGTTTAGTTATATTTTCCTACTTTAATGATTTCAAAATATTATGAAATTTTAATATGATATTCTTAGCATGGATGTAGTGATGGGTTTTAAGTTAGAAGATTTTTCTACATCAAAATAATTAAATATGAATTTTTGAAGTAATTTGCATATTGTATATATAAGGAAAAATGACTATAAATTGGAAATATGAATGAAAATATGCTAAAAAGGTTATTTACACAGTTAAGGAATTTTATAATAAAATTTTCCATTATAAAACAATCATTCTAAGAGCTCTATGTGAAATCTGAAACTATAAGATAAGGTAACTGAAACCTATTATGCATGCAAACTATATAATTAAGTAATAAGGGGACAAGATCCTATAAAAGTGCTATTAAAATATACTAAAGGACACTGTCACTAACTAAAAGTGAATAATAAGCGAATCTGGAAGCGAGACGTAGAAAGGTGTATACTAGACGCATACAGATGTTAGCTTTAATGTATGTAGTGGAGCTGAGGTGGCAAACAAAGAAATGGTTATGGAAGGACCAGACCAGAACTGAGCATTGACATGAATTAATAAAAAATGAAGTAAATGTTTGGGTATAATAAATTATAAATATATAAAGAGAGAGTTGAAGGAGATGGATAGACCCGAAGGCCGATGCGAGTCCAACATATAAGAGCTGGTTTTTCCAAAAGACGAAAGGGGTATGTCGAGACCAAACATGGAGTCAAGATGTAGTGTTAGAACGGACCCAAGAACAAACCAGGCTTCCTTAAGACGAGACTAAGGGTAGTATAGTCGAGAGGTTTTGAATTTCGTAAGAGATTCAAGCTTGAGACTAAGGTTTCGTTGTAAGGTTATAAATGGCAACCGAAAGCCCAATTAAATTATTATAGTGTTAAAGTCGGTATAAGGCCTGTCTAGCACCAATAAGCCTATTGTTAGTCCCTGAGGAGTTGGTTTTGATGACAGCAACCTTACTTAGAATTAGATTATAAAATATATAATACTAACATTATTGTGTAGATATATATAGATATGTTTGCAGGTACTAAAGAATGAAGAACTGTACAGTATAAAGATTCAAGGTCAAAGATTGAAGATATCAAGATTCAAGACTCATGAGTATCAAGAATTTCAAGAGTTCAAGTTTCCAAGATAAGTTATATAGTTAGGAATATTGTTAAAGCTCATAGAAAGGCACTGACATCTTAAAATCTATTTTATTCGTGGAATGGAATCCACTTCATGCTCGTTAAAGGGATGGAACCCTAAGTAAGATGGAACCTACGAAAAATCTAGTGGAACATCTTTTTGTATCCACTTACTTTTATTTCAAAATGATTTTCAAAATATATATAGCTTGTTTTTCAAAATTATTTTAAATATTCCTGTTTAAAAACCAAAATCATCTGTCCTGGTTTTTCAATATATTTTAGCCTCAAAAATATCCTTAGTTTTAAATATCCTTAATTTTAAATATCTTTGATTTTAAATTATTATCCTAAGTTTTTAAACTATAATTCTGATATTAATATATTTAGCTGTTTTATATATTTATACTTAAGATTTAAATATAAAAGTATAGAAAATTATTATATATATTTTAATATTGTTCTCTATAGTTATTTATGTGTTATAACTATATATAAGTATATTTTAAAGTTTAAATATAAATATAATATAATATAGAAATTATTTTCAAAGAAAAACAAATCACCAAAAAAATACAAGGGCATGTCGACATGGTCACATGTACCCCTGTCGACATGGTGACAGTTAAATTGTTTTTTAAAAGAAGTGTCTATTCGCCACATCCCTTCACCAATGGACATGGCTATTGATCTACTATAAATAAAGGGTGTTTTCAACGAATTTTAATCACTTTTTTTTCTGATTTTACTTCTCTTCTTCTTCTCCACTTTCTTATTTACAAATTACACCATTACTTTGCCGAAATCAATATCGAATCTAACTAGATAATTTCTGGTTTTGATTCTCTCCACTATCTCTACAAGATCCAAGTGCTAATCTGAGTTATAGACTTTTTGTAATCAATCAAGCGAGAAAAGGTGTGATTGTAGCCTTGGAAATCAATTGGGTGAACTTGTTGCCCCGGAAATCAAGTATCTCTACCCAAAGGATTGTGAATCTGGAGCGGTGTACCTCGTAGCATTGAAATCGAGGGTTGTATTTGTAAGAATTGTTTTTGAAAGGAAATTCGTACTTGTGTTGCGGGACTGGATGTAGGGTAACTCCGAACCAGTATAAAATCCGGTGTGTTCTTTCCTTTACTGCTTTTACTTTATATTTGCATCTGTGTTTGATTCTGTGTTCATATTTGTGTCTGATTAGTGTATACATTGTTAACAAATTAAGATAAATTCAAAAAGATTAACAAATTTCTTAAAACACTGTTCACCCCCCTCTATTGTTAATTCTAGCCTTAAGATCCTTAATTCGCATTCTAACAATTGGTATCAGAGCTTTGTTTTCAAAAGTTTCATAATCTGAATTTTGAAAAGTTTTAAAATGGTTATTTTTGAAAAATCTGTTAAAACTAGTTTAGAATTGTTTAAATCATCAGTGTTCCATGAGTCTGCATATGAATGTTACTCAAATTCTAGTTGTCTACCCAAATTTTATAATGTGCAGGAAAGATGCTTTATGAGTATTAAGGAATCAATCCACAATGGACAATCTGTGCAGATCAAAAGGAATAAGTGGATACTTGATAGTGGATGCTCTAGACACATGACTGGTAATCCGGATATGCTGAATAATATTATATACAAAGATGGAGGACTGGTTAACTTTGGAGACAACTCGAAAGGATACGTGATTGGCATCGGCAATGTCAGTAACTCTGAAACTACTATTATTACTAATGTTTTGCTAGTTAAGAATCTAAAACATAATCTACTAAGTATTAGTCAACTCCATGATAAAGGATATAAGATTAAATTTGAAAAAGATAAATGTCATATTGAAGATAATAACTCAACCATAATATTTGAGGGAATTAGGAAAAAGAATATTTATATTCTTAGTATGAAAGTTTCAAATGATAATCTATGTCTTTTGGCAAATACAAGTGACCCTTGGATTTGGCATAAGAGATTTGGACATTTGAATTTCAAACTCTTATCTAGACTGTCAAAACATGATCTAGTAAGAGGCCTCCCTAAAATGAATTTTAAAATAGATAGTTTATGTGATGCATGTCAACTAGGAAAACTTAGAAAAAGCTCTTTTAAATTAAAATATATGATTTCAACTTCAAAACCCCTTGAGTTACTTCATCTTGATTTATTTGGTCCATCTCAAATTTAGTCAATAAATCATAGTAAATATGTTTTTGTAATTGTAGATGATTATTCTAGATTTACATGGACAATATTTTTGAAACATAAAAGTGATACTTTTGAATGTTTTAAGAACTTTACAAAAAGGATTCAAAATCAATTATCTTTAAAAATTATAACTATTCGTAGTGATCACGGTGGTGAATTTAAAAATGAAAAGTTTGAGGAATTCTGCAATAAAAAGGGAATAACTCACAATTTCTCATTTCCAAGAACTCCACAACAAAACGGAGTAGTTGAACGTAAAAATAGAACGATACAAGAGTGTGCGAGAACTATGCTTTCAGATAGTAATTTACCAAAACACTTTTGGGCAGAAGCTGTTGCTACCGCCTGTTATATTTTGAATAGAATTTTAATTAGACCTTTAACTGATAAGACACCTTATGAACTTCTTCATGGAAAGAAACCTAAGGTATCATACTTCAGAATTTTTGGAAGTAAATGCTTTATTTTAAATACAAAAGATAATTTGGATAAATTTGATCCTAAATCCGACAAAGGAATCTTTATCGGATATTCTAATAGAAGTAAAGCTTATAGAGTTTTTAATTTAAGATCTAACACCATCGAAGAAACAATGCATGTTTCGTTTGATGAAAATTTAAAAGATTTTGAAATTACAAATGATGAAAAAGATTTAATTACTCAAAATCAGGAATCAACCGAAATTAATAATGAAATTAATCATCCTAATAAAAGGATTAAACTTTTAAAAGATCATCCTATTGAAAATATAATAGGGGATATGCAATCTATTGTTACAACTAGAAATCAACTAAGTAAAATGAGTAATGTAGCATTTATATCATCTATTGAACCCAAAAATCCTAAAGAAGCATCAACTGATGATTCATGGATTTTGGCTATGCAAGAAGAATTAAATCAATTCACTAGAAATGAAGTTTGGGAACTTGTTCCTAGACCTGAAGATAAAACTATAATTGGAACTAAATGGGTCTACAAAAATAAAATGAATGAACAAGGTGAGGTCGTTAGAAATAAAGCACGATTAGTCGCCCAAGGTTATTGTCAAGAAGAAGGAATAGATTTTGATGAAACCTTTGCCCCCGTAGCAAGATTAGAAGCCATTAGGATTCTACTTGCTTTCGCAAATCATAATAATTTCAAATTATTTCAAATGGATGTTAAAAGTGCATTTTTAAATGGATTTGTAAAATAAGAAGTATATGTTGAATAACCACCACTTTTTGAAGATGAAAAATTACCAAACCATGTGTACAAACTTAAGAAAGCTTTATATGGTCTAAAACAAGCCCCTAGAGCCTGGTATGGTAGACTAAGATCTTATTTATTACAATCAAATTTTGAAATTGCTAAAATAGATAATACTCTTTTTATTAAAAGAAATAAAAATGATATTCAACTAGTTCAAGTATACGTAGATGATATCATTTTTGGTTCAACTAACTTCGAAATGAATAAAGAATTTTCTGAAATAATGACAAAAGAGTTTGAGATGAGTCATATGGGTGAATTAAACTTCTTTCTAGGATTGCAAATAAAACAGTTAGATAATGGTATTTTTATTAGTCAAGAAAAATATGTTAAAGAACTAGTTAATAAATTTGGTTTGACTACTGCGAGTGGAAAACCTACTCCCTTGGCAACCAATGAATATCTAAGTAAAGAAGATCTCTCGAAAGATGTAGATCAAAAGTTGTATAGAGGAATGATCGGATCATTGCTCTATATCACTGCTAGTAGACCTGATATCATGCATAGTGCATGTCTCTGTGCAAGATATCAATCTCATCCTAAAGAAACTCACTTAAAAGCTGTAAAACATATCATAAGATATATTAAACACACCTCTGATTATGGCTTATTTTATCCTAAAAATGATTCATTTGATTTAATATCATACTGTGATGCTGACTATGCTGGATGTAAATCAGACCGAAAAAGTACAAGTGGAACTTGTCACTTTTTGGGACATTCTCTGGTTTCCTGGTTTAGTAAAAAGCAAAATACAGTTTCTCTATCAACAACTGAAGCAGAGTATATTTCTGCTGCTTTGGCTTGTTCTCAAGTAATATATATGCAACAAACCTTAAGAGATTTTGGATTAAATATCTCAAAATCGCCAATTTATTGTGATAATACTAGTGCAATAAATTTATCTAAAAATCCTACTCATTATTCTTGAACTAAACATATTGATATTCAACATCATTTTCTTAGAGATAATATAACTAAAGAAGTAATTGCTCTCGAATATATAAACTTTGAGAATCAAACTGCTGATATCTTAACAAAACCATTAAATGAATCTATATTTACTAAATTAAGAAGAGAATTAGGTATTTGTTCAATAACTGAAATATAAAACATAAATATATAACAAGTACAATTAAATAAATTAAAAATAAATTAGAAGCCAAAATTAAAATACCCCTGTCGACAACCCCATATCCCACCATGTCGACATATAAAGGTATTTTTTGAAAATTAAAATTCCCACCAAAATTTGAAAAGTTGGTTATATATTCTTCCATATTTCGACTTTCTCTTCATTCTCTCTCATTTTCTTCTGGTTTAACTTCTGAAACAAAGAAAATAATGGCTTCTCCATCAAATTCAAACATAAACTCGACTTTCTCATTTCACCCTCCTACTCCCGGCCCTCTTCAACGCTCCATTCACGCTCGTGTGATAAAATTAGAGGATACTACAAAGGATATTCTGCAAATGGTGACTGAGATTCAAGTCAAACAAATTCGGATGAGTAAAGAACAAGAGAAGCAAGGTCTAATCCTTAGAAATTTGCAGAAGTTCCTAATGGATAACCAAGCGAACCCGATCTTGATCGAAGAAGAGTCTTCTAGTGACCATACACTAGAGGACAGCGAAGGAGAGCCAATGGAAGAGGAAGAAGCACCCTTGGAAGAAGAGGACGCACCTGTTCATGAAGTGCAAGTTGAATACGACGACACCGTAGTTTGCGTTGGTGAAGTATGTTTTGATAAGGATGGAAACCTTGTCGAATAGCATGGAAACTTCTGTCTCCACTATCCTAATTGTTCGATTCATAGGTCTCCTATTGTCAAGAATACTCCTTAGTGTTCTTTCTTTCATCCTTTCGTTCGTATCGTTGTATATATAGTTGTTTATATTAAAAACACATGTATATTTGTTTACATAGTTTACACACATGTAAATATAACATTATATAATAAATTGTGTTCTCTTATTCGTATATTCTCGTATCTTTTGAATATATAGTTTATTAGTTAAGAAAAGTAGTTATTAAGAGTTTAGTTTAAAGTTAAGTATTGATTATGTATGATAACACTATCATTATAATCACAAGTAATGTAGTCTTAGTTTCAGGGGGAGTTATATAGAATTATATAGTATTATAATTATGGAGTTATATGGTTTTTATTGATGACAAAGGGGGAGAAGTATAAAATAGGATAGTTAGGCATAGATTAAGGGGGGGTTATTAGAAGTATTAGGATAGAAGTGATATTTTACAAACAAAGGTTGTCATCATCAAAAAGGGGGAGATTGTTAGTCCATGAGGAGTTGGTTTTGATGACAACAACCTTACTTAGAATTAGATTATAAAATATATAATACTAACATTATTGTGTAGATATATATAGATATGTTTGCAGGTACTAAAGAATGAAGAACTGTACAGTATAAAGATTCAAGATCAAAGATTGAATATATCAAGATTCAAGACTCATGAGTATCAAGAATTTCAAGAGTTCAAGTTTCCAAGATAAGTTATATAGTTAGGAATATTGTTAAAGCTCATAGAAAGGCACTGACATCTTAAAATCTATTTTATTTGTGGAATGGAATCCACTTCGTGTTCGTTAAAGGGATGGAACCCTAAGTAGGATGGAACCTACGAAAAATCTAGTGGAACATCTTTTTGTATCCACTTACTTTTATTTCAAAATGATTTTCAAAATATATATAGCTTGTTTTTCAAAATGATTTTAAATATTCCTGTTTAAAAACCAAAATCATCTATCCTGGTTTTTCAATATATTTTAGCCTAAAAAATATCCTTAGTTTTAAATATCCTTAATTTTAAATATCTTTGATTTTAAATTATTATCCTAAGTTTTTAAACTATAATTCTGATATTAATATATTTAGCCGTTTTATATATTTATACTTAAGATTTAAATATAAAAGTATAGAAAATTATTATATATATTTTAATATTGTTCTCTATAGTTATTTATGTATTATAACTATATATAAGTATATTTTAAAGTTTAAATATAAATATAATATAATATAGAAATTATTTTCAAAGAAAAACAAATCACCAAAAAAATACATGGGCATGTCGACATGGTCACATGTACCCATGTCGACATGGTGACAGTTAAATTGTTTTTCTAAAAGAAGTGTCTATTCGCCACATCCCTTCACCAATGAACATGGCTATTGATCTACTATAAATAAAGGGTGTTTTCAACGAATTTTAATCACTTTTTTCTGATTTTACTTCTCTTCTTCTTCTCCACTTTCTTATTTACAAATTACACCATTACTCTGCCGAAATCAATATCGAATCTAACTAGATAATTTCTAGTTTTGATTCTCTCCACTATCTCTACAAGATCCAAGTGCTAATCTGAGTTATAGACTTTTTGTAATCAATCCAGCGAGAAAGGTATGATTGTAGCCTTGGAAATCAATTGGGTGAACTTGTTGCCCCGGAAATCAAGTATCTCTACCCAGAGGATTGTGAATCTAAAGCGATGTACCTCGTAGCCTTGAAATCGAGGGTTGTATTTGTAAGAATTGTTTTTGAAAGGAAATCCGTACTTGTGTTGTGGGACTGGATGTAGGGTAACTCCGAACTAGTATAAAATCCGGTGTGTTCTTTCCTTTACTGCTTTTACTTTATATTTGCATCTGTGTTTGATTCTGTGTTCATATCTGTGTCTGATTAGTGTATACATTGTTAACAAATTAAGACAAATTCAAAAAGATTAACAAATTTCTTAAAACACTATTCACCCCCTTCTAGTGTTAATTCTAGCCTTAAGATCCTTAATCCGCATTCTAACACCCATTCATGTCATTAAATGGATGACATAGTATAAGGCCTATGTTGCATCCGAAAGAAGATTAAATAAATAAAATGGTACAAGGCATGTGTGGCATCCAAAGGCCTATTCATAGGATCTTACGATGACGAGGTGTAAGGCCAATGCGATAAGCCAATGTCCAAAAAGTGACATTGTATACAATGGTGAGGTGTAAGGCATGTGTGGCAACCTAATATCTAAAAGAGACATTGCACTCGGTAACTAGATATAAAGCCTGTGTGGAAACCTAGGGTCTAGATAAGACTTAGATTTTAGTAATGAGGCATAAGGTTTGTGTGGCAGTCCAATGTCCAAAAATGACATTGCATTCGGTAATGAGGCAAAAGGCCTTAGTGGAAGCCCAATGTCCAAGAAGTGACATTGCACTTGGTAGCGTAGTGAAATGCTTATGTGGCAACCAAGTGTCTGATGATGGCACAATCTATAGTGTATGAGTAAGGCTTGTGTGACATCCAAAAGACCGAAGTCGAGAAACCTTCAGTGGTAGGTATAAGGACTTTGTGGCATCCCTATATATAAACTAAAAAATGAAAAAAAAGAGCTGTACAAAGGGCCTTCGTGCTTGCTGAGAATACAGTAAGCACGATGATAAAAATAAGAAAGGCATAAGGCCTCTATGGAAGTCGAAAGTAAAAGTGAATATGATATGTAGTAATGATAAAGGCATAAGGCATGCTTAGCAGCTGAGAACACACTTACCCTGATATTCTTAAGAAATAGAATAAGGCCTGGGTGGTGTAGTGAAAGACTAAATTTAACCTTAGTATTGATGTAGTAAAAAGTGCAAGGAACACTTATATCTAAAATTACTTGTATTCATGTTGATGAACTATGATTGCTGAATAGTGAGGGGAAAACCCCTTCCAAGCTTTAGCGACGTGGTTACACTATATAATGTGTTTAGGGAAAAGTATTATTTATACCAGATTTTATGTCTGACCCATGTTTTTTATTGTTTTCCCCATAAACTCACGGGTACTCGATTGAGTAGGCTGAGTTTATAGGACATAGACAGGTAACTTTAGAGGAATGCATGAGCATGCCGAAGATGAAAGTAGTAGGCATAGTCGGAAATAAAAGTTGCTTTTATTTCCATCATACAAGTGTTCACATCAGCATCAGCATATGTCCGACATGACACTCTATTATGTTCTATTATATTTGACCCTTGCATGGGCACACTTCGGGATGTGTTAAAGGGAAAAATGTGTATGAACTATTACCATATTTATGTGTAATGAAAATATTTAGTTGCTCTATTTACTTAGAACTGTTATATATACACTAAACTCACTTAAGTCGCTTGAAAATAATTCTGATGATGACTTTAGCATCATCGACATTAATTTTGGGTTTCGAAGTGGGGGGTGTTACATATACATACTCTCAGATATGAGATGCCTCATATATGAGATGTATATTGTGTTTTACAAGTGTCCAAAATGCTAGCCATGTAAAGGAGGTACTGCCGAATTTTCTAAAAATTAGTTGAACTTAAAGTCTTAAGGGAGTAGTAGTTGTTATCCTATTCTTCAAGATTTTGAGGACAAAATTCTTTTAAGAAGAGAAGAATGTAACAACCTGCAATTTTAATGACTGGGTATTTAATTATTAAATTGTTAATTAATGAAGCATCCAAAATACTTGACTTTTGGAGACGAATGAATTAGGACTCACCTCTCCCTCCCGGTTAAGACTGCAATTTCATCATGAGAAAGTTAGGTATAAGCTTGGCTATGTTTGGAGTTGATAATTTTTAGGGGTAGATAATGATTTTGTTTGGGTAAAATAAATTTGGGGCTAAGGCCCATTAGCTAGCCTATAAGTTGTCTAATTCTTCATTCATTATCACCACGATGCATTTCATTCCTATCTTCGAATTACTTTCCCAATCATTCCTTAATCCTAAACCCTGGATCTTCTAATCCAAGCTTGAATAAATTTCTATATATCTTGATAAAATCACTATAATTCTTCCCATCTCATTCCTTACAAAACCCTTTAATAGATTGTCTTGAAGTGGAGTTTGGTGCGTCATCTCAAATTTCAAGAGAGATGAAGTTTGGGCTTTAGAGATTTAAACCTTGATTTGGTGAAGAAGAGGTGAGTGGGATGATTCTCTAAATATATTTACTTGTAATACTTCGTAGATTTCTTTATTTATAGTTATGACGTTGTACGAAGTAATTTAGAGAATGATATGTGATGATTTAAGCACTGTTTATGTTGCAAAGATGAATATATCAACACATTATTTATCAGAGACATTAATGATGATTTTTGAAAAAGTTAGTTATCTACTTAAATGAATTATGAGCTCTAAACTAATTATTAAAGTGATTTTAGAGGCTTAATGAAGCTTAATTAGTATTTATAAAGATTACTTAAGAGGAAAAAATGATTTTATAAGTGAATGGGATATTTTATAAAAGCATCGTAAGATTTTATAAAATGATATACTTATTTAAATATAAGTGTATGTATATGTATATGGGTAGTATACATATACGATGAATTATGATCAGAATTTTTGTATATGGTTGTGTGTATATATAAGTATATTTATGCTAAAAAATATATGTGTGTGAATATATATTTATTTGTATATGCATTTTTGCGAGCATCTCATGTAGCCAGAGCGACTATCATATGTGTTAAGGTGCATGGGAAGACATCGGGTCGAGTAACTACTGCAGTGAAGCTTGAAAGGCTATTAGTTAAGTATAGGCATGTTTGCGTGTGTGTGTGTATAAAGTTGGTGCATTGACACTCGTACAAGCATCACCTAGGGAAGGAATTCTGGTTGAGTATGTTTTGACCTGTGAGAGGTGGTCGGGTCGAGCAAGTCCCCCGTGGAACTCTACGCGCCAAAAAGTGAGTTTCGTACCAAAACCAGTTTTCGAATATATAAAAATCCATTTCAAACATCAATCAATGGACTTCAATAGAGGACTGATGTCGTAAAGGCGGACTAAAGGAGCCAGCGACTCATCAGGAAAAGCTACGAAGAAGATGGAATGAGAAACATCCATTGACGTGGCAAGAGTGCTTGCTGCCTAGGCTTATTGTCATAGTGCAGCTATAAACGATCGGCTGGTTGTAAGTGAAACTAGTCGACCTATTGTCACCTAGCCTGGATAGTAAGCCTAGGCAGGGAGCAAGTGGTGGGGTTTTTTCCCTGGTTTCAGATGCGATTCAAAGTGAGGCTTTGGCATAACTTTAGGAGGGCTTGGTTGCTAACCAGGATTTTAACCCAGTAGAACTCAATGGGAGTTGAAACATTCAGATTAAACTAGAACGACTTGAAACTTGATCGAAAGGCCTAAAAGTACAAGATAAAGGACCCCAAAAAGTTTGGGCCATTTTAGGCTAACATTTCAGATCGGTACCAATCCAATCCAATTGGATCAGTACCGATCCAAAATATTGCTTTTTTGGATCTCCATTCCACTTTTCTTACACTCCTATGTCTCCACTAAGCTTACCTACCGAGTTTGATAACATTTTAAGCATCCGAGTTGAAGAAGTGAAGACTTTTCTGATTCAAATTACAGTTCAATCTAACCTACAGGTGAATCATCGTCAAAACAAGTCAACAAGCTATGAAACTACATGGAGAGCATCGTAATCAAGCAAGAAAGACAACCAAGTGGTTAAAGCATCAAAAATGCTTAATTATTTGGATCGGATCGATACAGATCCAAATACTTTGCTCCGATGACCTTCAATTTTTCAGGACTCCCTCCGTGTGATGAATGCAGGCCTCTGACAAAGCGGTTTTGGCCTAAGTGCTCTCCAACTCCTATAAATACCATCCCATTTGCAACAGGAAAGGGTTCTGCTCTGATCTCTACTGAAACTCTGTCATTATTTCTGAATCCTTCTTCTTCCTTACAACAGCCATTAAGGGGCAACTAAGATCCTTCTGGTTGTCTCTAACAATGGTAGGTTGATCTGACTTAGGAAAGAAGAATCATATTGTAATCCAAACTCCTTTGTAACAGCAGTTGATCAATAAAAGCTATAAAGTGGACGTAGGCTTCGTTAACAGCCGAACCACTATAAAAATCTCTTGTCTCTTTACTTTTTCTACGATTTACTATTGTTTTTTCTGTTTTATTTGCCTTGATAAACAGGACTGGTGCTTTCACACTCAATCTACGGTGTTGATCCATTTTTTGGGTTAACATTTTGGTGCTTTCACTGAGAATTAAACTCAAGCTTAGATCTAATTTTCCTCTTTAGATCGACCAGATCCAGAAGTTAGATCTACAAAATCAGCTTTAGGAAGTTGGAGATCTTACCGTTGAAAACTAATGGTAGAAGAAAAAGAGCTACTTCCGAAAGATCTATAGGAGCCACTATTGCTGGAGAAGAGGCAAATCCCTATCATAATGAAGTTAACAACACTGACAACCTGCAAATAGGGGCTAATATAAGGAATAATACCAGAGATCAAGCACCGGGATCCTCTACTCAACATGAGGTTGTTACCTAAGGGGGAATTGAACAAGATGGTTGATAAAATTAACCGAAAAATGTCAAATAGTTAAAAAGCTCTTATGGACAAAATAAATGCTCTCTTAGAGCTTCGACCACTAACTACTCCTAGAACGATACCCGAGGACGTAGCTATTACGGAGCAAGAGAACTCCTCTGTTTCTGGCTTGAACAGAAGAAACATAAGACATAAGCAAAAAGGAGCGATGGATGGAACTGCGGGACTTGTCATAGAATAAAATGCAAACACTCCGCCTGTCGCAAAATCACCTGCTACAAACCCAAATCTAGGAGTGAAAACTCCATGGGAAAACATAGCAATGGATGTTTAGGATTCTGAAGTTGACTTACACCTTGACGAAGATGACTTGAATTTGGACACTAATGTCCAGAGTACCGGAAAGGAAGTTCAAACTGCCCCTGTAAGACCAACTTAGTCCAGAATACCAGAAGTGTAGGAATGGCACTCCCAAGAGTGGAGAGCCTAGGCTTCAGTCAGCCAACCAAGGCCTTTTGCGAAGTCAAACACTTGGCGGAGCTACTGACAGTCGACCTATGGATGACCGGACCAGCAAGGCATACATCATAGATGTGGTCAGGTGCTTAATTAAAAAACCATCATTCAACATTGTGTGATTTAAGTCATTACAAACAACTCATGTCATACAATGATTGCATATCAAGCCATCATATCTCATTGCGGAGATAAACTCAACATCTATTTTGGATTCTATCATCCGTGAGATAAGATCTAGATCTCTATCTACAAAGTTTCCTACTCTATTTATACTTGGAAAACGCCTACAAGGAAACTAGCTACAAAGCCTCCTAGGAATGAAAAGGCTATTGCTACCTCCTCGCGACCTGCTGATGAAGCAGTAGAGAACACGGAGATCAGTTATAAACAATGGATCGGCCTATTCACAAGAAATGCACCTACACTCGAACCCATGCAGTAGCGTAGTGCCAAGTAATGAACGAGGAACTACTACTCAAATGGTACTCCCAAAGGCAGGAAAACCAAGGAGATATGACTAAAACAGTATCGATTACCGGACCAAGCTCTTGTTGTAGATTGCGATCACTCTCAACTGACCGGCTTCCAATCCCATCATGGAACTCCCATACCTTGACAAAGCATCAAACTCTACCACATACTTAGAAACAGACATCTCTCCTTGCTTCAACTCAGCAAACTTCTCAAAGAGCATTGATTTCTAAGCCGCAGAAATGAACTTCTCTTCAAATCTAGCTTTGAACTGATCCTAAGAAATCTGATCTTCCGAAGTAGTAATGGTAATAGCATCCCACCAATTCATAGCTCGACCTTGCAGTTGTCTTGAAGCAAGTTTCCTCTTCATTGCATCATCCACTTCCATATCACTGAAGATACACACACAAATATCCATCCAATCTTGCACTACAATAGCTGATTCTGTCCTCGAGAATGGCTTTGCACCTAGAGTAGAATAATCATTACAAAGCTTGGCAAAGTCGACTCTAGGTACTTGCACAGGAGCACCACCATCTAAAGTCATACCAGGAGTAGTTTGGGTTCTCCTCATCAGCGAAGCCATCATTGCATCGAACATGGCTTGAAAATCAGGTGTAGTAACTCCCAATCCTACTCCCTCTTCCACTCCTGAAGCAGAGTTATTCCTAACAGCGTTTCTTGTGTTTTGATTCATCCTTATCTATAATAAGAATGATTAGCCTCTTTCCAAGAAAAACTGTAATGGTACAAGTGCATACCATACTATATAATAATATTATATAGCCTAATATCTTCATTAACAAGTACGCTTCCTCCTTTAGCGTATACTCTCGAATTGCTTCGGTTAACTCGTAACCAAAGCTCCAATACCAAATGTTACGACTGCTCCATACCACCCGCACCAAACGACCTAAAAGCGCTGTAAATGTGCCAGGCTGATATAGGACGATCATCAAGGTTGAAATTTAAAGTAGAAAACCTATTGCATATCTCACAGCACATGGATAAAATATAATATAGAAAATATACAACAGAAATATAGTGAGACATAACAAATGAAAGATAACATCTCCACTAGAACATCAAGAGTTATGGTACAAATGTCATAATATCTCAGTATAACATTTCCTTACTACATCCCTCAGAGTATATAGAAACAAACCGCGGAAACTAGAAATATAGAGTAATACGCAATAGCATCTCCAAGCTCGTCTTCGTATAGCAACTGCGGCTCCAAACCCGTCATCTAGTCTACTCATGTAAGAGTACCCAAGATGATAATAGAAAACATAAAACCTTGGGTCATACAACAAGACGACGTGAGCGGTAAATGACTATCAAAAGCTATACTGGAAAATATGGTACTAGACAGGTACACAAAACCATACCTGACCTGTCCCTACAACCAAAGAGTTAGCACATAAGTTATAATATGCCACTCAAAATAAACGACAATAGGATACTATAATAGAACATGATATAAGAATCTAAGCAGCCTCCCCCATTGGTCGTATTCCCAATTCCCTTCTCCAGCATTCCTATAGATGATAGCCTACCCAAAAGATATAGCAACCATAGTAACCATAGCATTCATCAACAAAAACCTAGCTATCATCTTCTAAAGCCTTGAACATATGATAACTCATATGGACTCGTCCTTGCTTTGCCAGAGATTAATGGAAATCCCGGTTCTCGATTGTGTTCCACTGTACTTTCAGGTCCGAAACTCGACACAGTTGTCTCCTGTGATACCTCTGTACCACCTGACCTAGACCCTCTCAGAGCGGTCCAGGGTACACGACTGGCACTACCAACCTTTTGGTGCCCCTGTATATAGTACCCTTGCTTGAACACAACCAGAGCACTCCAAGTTATCAACGATTCTTTGGCACTCCCAAATCTTCCGAGCTTTCAAAATTCCAATCCATTTTCAGGCACCAGTCCTACCACTCAACCCAGTCCATTATACCACAGCCTCGTTTCATCCCGAGCTATCTATCAACTCCTTCGATCCTACTCCTTATCGGAGCCCCGGACTGATGAGCCAAAACTTCATCATGCTATAACTTCCAAACCGTAGAAGCAATCAGCGAGCTACAACTTCCAGAATGATCCATAACCATCCCAGAGTCTTCCCTCCAGATCTCATCAACTTTGGAGCCCATAATTCAGATCGGTACTGATCCGAATACTTAGCCAATTTTGGCTCCCACTCACTTCTAGCCTATGGTACACTTCCTCTAGATGCCATAGACCCCTAGTTTCCCTCTTAGACTCTTGGTCCTTCCATTTATGCTCCATGGCCGATCCAACATATATGATCCATCATGTCTTCAATACTTGGCCTATCCTCCGATCCAACTTCATAGAGCATCACTGGAACCCATGCTTTACCATCCCCCTGGATCTCACGTTGATTGGTGCACAAAATTCGGATCAATACCGATCCAATTGGATCGGATTAGTACCAATCCAAATACTTTGCTCCAATCATCGTGAAATTATCAGGGCGTCTTCCTTGTGTGCTCCATAGCCTATTCTCCAAGTTTCGTATGATTCTGATGAACTTTGCTCCCGATATGCTCCGATCACCAATCTAAGTCCTAAACATACACAACACTAGCAAACGAATCAAGCATAACAAGCAATTCCATCACAACAGTGAATCAAATATAGCAAATCATTCATTTACATGCAATCATAAACGTTCAAGTCATCCAATTCAATCAATGATCATAAACAAGCATAGATCTAATCTAAATCATAGAATTACATAGCCATATATGCATAAATGACACAACCCAATGATTTAATCCATATTACATGATTTAATTAGGTTGATGTGTTCCTAAATCTGAAATTACCTATGTCTATCAATTTATTGTTTAATTTGACAATCCTGACTTATAATCACCTAATTACAACATATTATCCATTATAGACTAGTGAGAGATCATAACCACTCACCAAACCAATCAAACCTATGAAAATAAGAGGAGATCCGATCCAGACAGTAGAAAATTGGATGTAGATGTGACCCAATTGACGAGATCAAGAACCTCAAAGAAGATCTAGCGTCTAATTTGATATTAGAGACGATCTGGAATGAAATCTATGCAAAGAATGGAGAATTAGAGACGAGGTAGTTTTGAGGCTGATATGAAATGAGAGACAAAGGTTTCAAATGGTCTCTCTCACCTCATATTTATAGCCAAACCATATTAGACTAATGGGCTTGCTAATTGACCCATTAATCCCCTTTCTAATCCTCGCCAGTAGTTTACAAAACTTAAAACCGCTATAACTTCTTAAGTACTTATCCAATTTTCCTATATGACCACTCTACGGAATGGAAAACCACCATCCTAAAGCAATAAACTAGGTTAGAACATCTATTTCGGCTCCTGTCAAAAGTTATGGCCAAAATGAGATCTCTAAGGGCAAAATGGTCACATAGAAATTCGGGAAAACCATGGACGTGTAAAACATCCCTAAGAATCATTTTACAAAATATTAGAATGATACGACCTCAAATGAATTAAATAGAATTATTTTACTATCCTTTGGTACGTAAAATACGGGTCGTTACATTCTCCCCCCTCCCCCCTTTAGAAATTTCACCCCCAAAATAACCAAACAAACGTAAGCAACCAAGGTTATCTCGCACGCCTACCATCCATTAGCAACCATCTAACAATCTAACTAAGCAGCTAAATCAACAATAGCAAGTAAAACCTATCCTAGCATGTAGAATTCTAATAGTATAAGATAAAATGGTGCAAGTATATATGACCTATGGGTCTTACTACTCAAAGAGTTCTGGATAGGCCGTCCTCATACTCTTTTCGATCTCCTATGTACAATCGCTATCGTCCTCACTCCATTGCACCTTAACTAGCTTAATTATCTTCCTCCTAAGCTGTTTTGTGTCATTTCCAATGACTCGAAGTGGATTACGAGGTCTTGAAACTTCTGGCACAACCTCTATCTCTTCTAGTTGATCTGGTGCTACCACAATGCCCGAGTCATGAACAAACTTCCGTATATAGGAGATATGAAAAAAAATGTGCACACCTGTCATCTTCAGAGGTAGATCCACCCTATAAGCTAATTTCCCAATTCTCTCAATAATTGGAAAAGGTCCAACAAATTTGGGTGCTAACTTTCCCTTCCTACCAAATCTAACAACATTCCTCAGAGAAGAAATCTTAACAAATACCATGTCCCCAACTGAGAATTCCAAATCTCTTCTTCCCATATATGCATAGCTCTTTTGACGATCTTGAGCTGTCTTCATTCATTGCCGAATGATCTCTACCTTCTCGAAAGTCTCTCTAATCATCTCTGGTCCTGTTATCGACTTCTCACCCGCTTCCCATCAACATGAAGGCGAATTACAAGGTCATCTATATAATGCTTCATATGGTGCCATGTCAATACTCAACTGATAACTGTTGTTATAAACGAACTCCACTAGATGCATGTGATCATCCTAAGATCCTCCAAAATCTATAATGCATGCTCGAAGAAGATCTTCCAATATCCGATTCACTCTCGGTCTGGCCATCTGTCTATGGGTGATAAACTGTACTTAAATTCAGCTCGGTTCCCAAAATCTCTTGTAAGCTCTTCCGGAATCCACAAGTAAACAATGGGTCCCTATCCTGCTCGGTACAACATTTCCTCACTACATCCCTCAGAGTATATAGCAACGAACGGCGGAAACTAGAATTATAGAGTAATACACCATAGCTCCTCCAAGCTCGTCTTCGTACAGCAACTGCGACTCCAAACCTATCATCTAGTCTACTCATTTAAGAGCACCCAAGATGATAAGAGGAAACATAAGACCTTGGGTCAGACAACAGTCTGGTGTGAGCGGTAAATGACTATCAAAAGCTATACTAGAAAATATGGTACTAGCAGGTACACAAAACCATACTTGATCCGTCCCTGCAACCGAAGAGTTAGCACATAATAATAAGATATAATATGCCACTCAAAATAAACGACAATAGGATACTGTAACATAATATGATAGAAGAATCTAAGCAGCCTTCCCCATTGGCCCTATTCCCAATTCCCTTCTCCAGCATTCCTATAGATGATAGCCTACCCAAAAGATATAGCACACATAACAACCATAGTAACCATAACATCCATCAACCAAAACCTAGCTATCATCTTCTAAAGCCTTGAACATATGATAACTTGAATGGCCTCGTCCTTGCTTTGCTAGAGACTAATGGAAATCCCGGTTCTCCATTGTGTTCCACTGTACTTTCAGGTACGAAACCCCGCACAGTTGTCTCCTATGATACATCTATACCACCTGACCTAGACCCTCTCGGAGCGGTCCAGGGTACACGACCGATGCTACCAGCCCTCAGGTTCCCTCGCATATAGTACCCCTGCTTGAACACAACCAGAACACTCCGAGTTATAAACGATTCCTTGGCACTCCCCAATCTTCTGAGCTTTCACAATTCCAATCCATTTTCGGGCACAAGTCCTACCACTCAACCCAGTCCATTATACTACAACCTTGTTCCATCCCGAGCTGTCTATTAACTCCTTCGATCCAACTCCTTATCTGAGCCCTCGACTGAAGAGCCGAAACTTCATCATGCTATAACTTCCAAACCGTAGAAGCAATCAGCGAGCCACAACTTCCAGTATGATCCATAACCATCCCAGAGTCTTTCCTCCAGATCTCATCAACTTTGGAGCACATAATTTGGATCGATATTGATCCAATTGGATCTGATCGGTACCGATCCGAATACTTAACCAATTTTGGCACCCTCTCACTTCTAGCCTCTAGTACACTTCTTTCAAAGGCCATAGACCCCTAGCTTTCCGTCTTAGCCTCTTGGTCCTTCAATCTATGCTCCATAGCCGATCCAATGTAGATGATTCATCATGTCTTCAATACTTGGTCTATCCTTTGATCCAACTTCATAGAGCATCACCGGAACCCATGCTCTACCATCCCCCTGGATCTCACGTTGATTGGTACATAACATTCGGATCGGTGCCGATCCAATTGGATCAAATCGGTACTGATCCAATTGGATCGAATCGGTACCGATCCAAATACTTTTCTCCAATCATCGTGAAATTTTCAGGGCATCTTCCTTGTGTGCTCTAGAGGCTATCCTCCAAGTTTCGTATAATTCTGACGAACTTTGCTCTCGATATGCTCCGATCACCAATCTAAGTCCTAAACATACACAACACTAGCAAATGAACCAAGCATAGTAAACAATTCAATCACAACAGTGAATCAAACATAGAAAATCATTTATTTTACATTCAATCATAAACATTCAAGTCATCCAATTCAATCAATGATCATAAACAAGCATAGATCCAATCTACATAACCATATATGCATAAATGACACTAGCCAATGAGTTAATCCATATTACATGTTTTAATTAGGTTGACCTAGGGTTTCTAAATCTGAAATTACCTATGTCTAATCAATTTATTGTTTAATTTGACAATCCTAACTTATAATCACCTAATTACAACATATTATCCATCATAGACTAGTAGGAAATCATAACTACTCACCAAACCAATCAAACCTATGAATATGAGAGGACATCCGATCAGGATAGTAGCCAATTGATGCAGATGTGATCCAATCGATGAGATCAAGCCCCTCAATGAAGATCTAGCCTCTAATTTGAGATTAGAGATGATTTAGGATGAAATCTATGCAAAGAATGGAGAATTAGAGAGGAGGTAGGTTTTGAGGCTGATATGATATGAGAGACAAAGTTTTCAAATGGTCTCTCTAACCTCATATTTATTACCAAACCAGATTAGACTAATGGGCTTACTAATTGACCCATTAATCCTATTTCTAATTCTGGCCAGTAGTTTACAAAACTTAAAACTGCTATAACTTCTTAAGTACTTATCCGATTTTCCTATATGACCACTCTATGGAATGGAAAATCACCATCCCAAAGCAATAAACCAGGTTAGAACATCTAATTTGGCTCTTATCAAAAGTTATGGCCGAAATAAGATCTTCAAGGGCAAAATTTTCACATGGAAATTCGGGCAAAATAATGGATGTGTAAAATATCCATAAGAATCATTTTTCAAAATATTCAAATGACACGACCTCAAATGAATTAAATAGAATTATTTTATGATCCTCTGATACGTAAAATACAGGTTGTTACAAAGCTCCCATTGTAGATTGCGATCACTCTCAACTGACCGGCCTCCAATCCCATCATGGAACTCCCATCATTGAGTAACAAATGGTCGTCGTTGAAAATCATCAAAAATCATAGAAAAGGTCGATGAAAAACTCACTTCAGGGTTGACTCAAAATCGAAATCGGGTAATCGCTATTTTGACTTGAAGCAAATTTCGGGGGCCCTGATTCGAAATCGAACTTGGGTAATCACCCATTTGACTCGAAGCAAACACGAGAAATTCTGGCCCAAAATCCGACTCAGGTAAAACCAAGAATTTCTCTAAGTAAACATGCAAATGACTCTAAGGACCATTAGTCACTAACCCAGCACTTCAAATGTCGTGACTCCAAGCGAACCATGTGCTGACTCCAAGCAAATTTCCTTGGTTCGGACACTAAGTAAAATACCACCCATCCATCAATGCCGATCATCTTCTTTTCCCCATAACTCGAACATACGAACTCCAAATACCTTGAAATTTGAAATGAAGTCTGGTAAGGCCTTCTTTATCATCCCACATAGATATCACCGAGTTTGAAAATTTTTAGGGATCGTCACTGATTCGTGACCCCTTCCTAACTGATTTGCCATTCGATCGGCATTTTCAATCATTCAAGATTTAGACAACTATGCATATATCATTCATATGACTGGCATATGGATGAAGCGAGGGCCACATATGCAGTCTACTGTAGGGCCCTCAAGAATCATTAAAGGGTGAAACAACCTACTGCCCTAGAAGAATTCTATGGGAAGGAAAACAAGTTCTAGAGACCAGTGGTAGTTCAATTGGCCGAAGGCAAACCCGACAATTTGCCAAAGAACACACCAAACGATGAAGGAGCACAATACCCAAGGGACCTTCTACTCAAGCAAGGTTGTTAAGACCCAGTATAAAAGCGCCTGGGCTAATTGATGAAAGGATGATTATCAAATAACACTTTGGCAAGCTATCTACTAAGGAATGGGGCAGTGACCTAAAGCGATGCCTTCTCAACCGTCCCCATCTACTTTCCTTTCCAAATGAGCCTTGCCAAACACTAGGGGCATTGCAGATAGCATGGAAAAGGAAACACTTCTATACCCATGAACTATGAATGAAAAGCACAGGCTTACCAATCGCCGGATCGATGGGTCATATCGATCCCTCCTTCTAAGAACTACATTGCTTTAGTAGCATCGAGAAGGCTTATCCAAAGGATCATCGAGCAAACAGATCCAACCTCCTATTCTCCAGGAACCGATAAAATTGTGTTCCCATGTGCCGAGCCCCGAAGGTCTTCTTAGAGTCAATGAATCATCGTTCCAAGGCCATGTGGTCACCGGACATCCGACCAAAATTCCTGTTGTAGTCGATGAATCATTGCTCCAAGGCCGTCTGGTCGTCGGATATCCAACTAAAATTCCTTATGGGGTCGATGAATTATCGCACCAAAGTCGTCTGGTCGCCGAACATCTGACCACAAAAACCCTTCGTGAACATGAAGGTCCTTCGCAAACTAAAGCATCATGAAGGCAAACCAGCGTATTGGTGGTCATCTGATCTAGAACTCCCCGAAGTTAGTGAAACCACGCTCCGGGGCTATGAATAGACAATCACATCAGTCACTCCGTAGAATCAATGGAATCACTTTTAATGACCGAAGAAGCAAACATTGTTGAATTCCATAGCTTTGAAGTCACTCAAAGAAATTAAACCAAAACTGAATCAACCTCGTGATTAATCAGAAGCCGACTCAAATCAAGCCAAGATTCAGCACCTGGGAGAACCAAGGATCTTGGATCCCTAATATATAAGTCTTCAAAGATAGATTATTTCCCATGCTTTAATCATCTGGGAGGCACAGCCGCACCCATTGGACCGGGGCAACCAGACAAGTTATGGAGAAACCCTAGGTATAGTTCAAGCGCGCAAACAGCCCTATGGCATGGAGGCTACCGCACATATTTGAATAGCCACAAGAAAGGCTGAGACTAATCATATCATAGTTTTGTTACGCCCGATCAACAATTTTGGCATTCTGACAACTACGGACTTAACGACCTAGCTAGTGCAATAAATGAAATACTAGCATAATACTTGCCCACTTCTTCCCAACTTCTACTTTACCGCTCTTGGTGACCAGTTCCTCTTCCTCTTAGACCGTATGCCAATGAAGAACCATTCTTTGAAGGCGGTTTGGACTAAGAGCTAAGAGTCTTGCCCTGAACTCCCACAGGCTCTTTCTTATATCCATCTTCATGCAGCTAGTTGTAGATCTCTCCACCATGGCAACCTAATCTGTTTGGACGTGCACATCTTCCCGAAACATGAAAGGATCATCTAATCCATGGTTACCCGAACTAAAAACAGCTTAACTTCTTGAACCAATAAAACCGTGTTCATGTAAGCAACCTGCTAAGTCGATGGGGTCAAATCAACTCGAAAATCATTATTTAGCTACTTGGACCGGTCAAACCACGCCCGAGTATGCTCCATCCACTCACCGAGTCAAAGAAAGCGAATCGACTCAAACCGCCGAATCGATGGGAAATCTCGATCCCAACCTTCTAAGAACTGGTATTCCTCATGTTACTCGAAGATCGGCAACGTCGAGAAGTTCCAAACCGAGCTGGATCGACGTTCATATCAATCCCATAAGCCGCGCATCTCGTAAGCCACGCATTGCTTCTTAGTTTGTAAAACTGCGACCAGGCAAGCCTTGACCCCACTGTGCGCATTTCGTAAGCCGCAAACTACTACCTGGATCAGCAAAATTGCATCCAAAGATGAGAAACTCTCATATTGTAAAAAATCACATACCCGAATCCAAGAAAATAGCACACCAAGGAGCGATACGTGTGCGCGATAGCCTGAATGTCAGCATCACGATGAAATCACTTAACAAAATCCTAAGTAATCGGTGTTCCTCTAGCATTGCCAATCACTTAAATATGTAAATCACTTGAGTGCGTAAATTACTCGCCATGAGGATGCTAAAGAGCTTCGCAGGTATCTCAAGCCAGAAACTCCCAAAGATAGGAGTTGCAGTATAGACTTGACTAGGGCACCCAGTCTCATATCAAGTGTTCGGAATAAATAACTCCGTGAACTAGGGGCACGCACACACCAACACTCAACCAAAGTAGCAAATACTTCATAGTTCTGTTACTCCAAATAAAGAATTTTGGCAGTAATTACAGGACTAAATAAAACGGTGATGAATAAAAAAGAGTGGCATAAGTGCATGAATCATGAAACATAGATAAGTAGACAAGTGAAGTTACAATCAAAATTTCGACAATGTTATTACTTATAATGTTTTTTATGTACAACAACAAATAGTGGGGGCCGTGCCCGTACAGTATCGCCAAGAAAAGGAAAAACGGAAAACACAAACACCACTGTTACAACAAGAAGAAGAAGTGCTAAGTGCAGACTCTGCACTTGTACAAAATGCAACCAAAAAGCAAAAGGCAAATCATGACTTCTTGTCACCGTTTCCCCTATCGCCCTTTTCACCTCTGATCGACAACTTCTCAGGCTTCTCCTCTCCAAGGGCGGTCTCGCTCTCTGGAACATGGCCACTGGCGGACCCTCCTTTTCCTTTGTGCTTGCGGGATTTGAGAGAACTGTTTGATGACCTTTTCTACTCTTCAACCTTCTTCTTCTTCCCCGCTATCATGCTCGATCATTGGCTGCTCGGCGTTTGCTTTGTTTGGTTGGCTAGCTTGATCCACCTACTCCCAGTATCAGTAGCGCCAAGCCTTCCTCTTGAGATATAGAAGGGTCATCAAAACCATGCAGTGCTGCAATTTGCTCGGAGTGCGAACCGAGATGCAAGCCAGTTGCGGAGACGATGGTTGATGCGATCAGAATGGCATCAAATCCAACATCGTGACAAGGAGGTAACTAGAAAGGAAGAGAGGGTTGATCTATAATATTAGAATAAAGGGCGGTTATCTTGGCAATTTCATCAGGCGTAAATTGGAAGTCTTCAAGCATGGGAGAGATAAGGAAATTACCTGCTACGGGGGTCTGCTCATGTGCCAAAACTTCGAAGCCTTCACTGTTTCCCTCATTTGATGGCGGCACAATTACGGGAGAAGTAGGAATGGTCCCCTCTTCAGCACGAAGATGCAAAGATGGCTCACCAGGGCCTGAAGGAAAATGCCCGGTTACAGCCTTAGCGGCGGCCACGACATCAATGGCTTCTCATTCCCTCTCCAGTCTTAAGATTTCCCAACCGTCTAATATAGCTTGGTGGGATTCTTCGTTCAGGTATGCCTGAACCAACTCCTCTTCGGTGTAACCGCCACCCATGTTTTGGAATCGAGCTAAAATCTTCTCCCAATTTATAGCAAGCGTATGGGGGAACAACGGACCAAAGTAACTGAGACTCCCTTGATGCAGCATGGAGTTAACATAAAAGCCTAAAATGGTAGCATTTAAGCCTTTCATCTTCTTTGTGAAGGTATCTTAAAGCTCTGAAAAGCTGGCTTCCATGTTACCCTTCTCCAGCGCCAGTTGCTTTTTCTCAGCATCTAAAGTCGAAACTTGTTCGCAAAGAGAGGCAATTTCTTGAGCTTGTTCGGTGATTGTTTTCATCTGCGTTTCAACCATCATCTCGCTTATCCTCAGCTTTTCTTTTAACACCGCCTTATCAGAGTGCCATTTCTTTATTTCATCTCTGAATATGACCGCAGCCCGGTCGGTGGATTCTTTCAACTCCTTAAACAAAGAAGCACATTTGCTCTCTCTTGAGGGCATCATCCCTCTCTCTCTTCAGCCTCTCAATCTCTGCATCACGATCCGCGAGCTTCTTCTCGTACTCATCCTTTTCAGACCCGAACGAGAGAATCTCTTGGTTGTTGTTTCGATTGGCAGTGGATAGCCGAATGCATATTTTTTCTCACCCTTTGGCTTGCTCCAAACAGGTCTAAATTGCTCGGAGATGGGGTGAATAGGATTCAGCACGAAATGACTTCAAACTAGGCTTGTCAAAAACACCCCCTTTAAGAACAAGTTAGGGAAGGTAGCTTGCAGATACGGGGGACCAGCGGGAGAATGTAAGGCTCATGCCTAGAAATTTGGAGAGAGGCATCCATAGCAGCATGAGTAAAGGAAGTCATGACACTGGAAGCAGGAACGCTTATCCCAGTGGAAGCAGGAAGTTGCGCAGTGGGTTCTCGCTTTTGGTCTCTTTCGGCCTTTTTGACGGATTTTCTTGCTCAGTCGAGCTTTTCCTCTTCTCATGGCCACTTCCTCTATCGTGACCTTGATCTTTCTCGACTCGGTGGTGCTCTTCCGCCTCCCTATCCTTCCTCCTCTTTCTCTTCTCATCAGTCTCCCGGGAAGTGTGGTACGTAAAAGAGTGTCTCTGCGAACGCTGGGACTCTAATACTCGATCAAGATCACTATAAAAGCCATGAGACATGATTTCTGCAGCACATGATAAAATGGCTTTAGAAAAGAGGCATTTGATGAGCTAAAACATCCTAGAAAATGATAATAATATAAAGTGTGTGATCCTAGTGAATTATGTGCTATAGTTTAATGAACCTAACAGAATACACAAACCAGATCGATCGCCGATTAATGTCAGGACATTGATTCTTGTAGGGATGATTTGAGTAAGTTGGGAAGGCAACCCTTCCGAAGTGAACTCATCCATCAAGTCACCCATATTCACAAAAATGTCGCTAGTATCTTCCAAGTCAATATTGAAACCTTCCAGCAGAGAGCTTGATATAGGTTCATCCTTGGGAGAAGCTCCTTCAATGGGCTCTTTCGAAGGAGGTGAGGGAGCATGTCCAGGGCTCGACTTCGAGGCCTTGTTGCCTAAGTTGACGTCACCCTCATTAGAATCCCAATCTATTTCTTCCTCGTTCAAAGGATGCTCCTTATTGATCTCTCCTTCCTCCTTCCCTTCAATCAATGGAGCCTTGCCCTTCCATTGAATAAACTCCTCTTCTTTCTCCTTCGGGATTGGTGGCATTTTAAGCGGACTGTCCACCTTGACTTGAATTTGGATCTCCTCAAGGGTCTTCTTTGACCCATCAAATGGGTCACTTTCTTCCTCATCATCATCATCATCATATTCACTAGAGTCATGGGAAGAGGAAATAGAATGGGTCCAGGCTCTAGAGCAGGAAGGAGTGCTGATGAATCCAACAGACACATCGGCGGAGATTTTCGTCTATGAGCAAGAACCTAATTGTGTGCTCTTGAGGATTGGCCGCTTTTAAGGCGCTAAGAACAGTGCCAAGTGCCGGATCCTTGTTAATATTTGGAAGAACTATAAGGAAAATACGATCATTCAGAAGACTTGTAGCAACTAAAGGAAATTCCAAGCATGACGAAAGGGATTTACCCCCCGTGATTCATAAATGGGTGAATCCCTCTGGATATTTAGCAAAAAAGAACTGATTCTTGAATGAAGGAACTTTGCTAGGAAGATCCCGTATAAGTTTCTGGCTACGTTGTGCCTCGATATAGATAAGTGATGGGTTATTCTCTCTCTTTTTGAATAATAAAAGATACTACAATTCAGCAAAACTCGGGGCACGATTGAGCATCCGCATGAATAGAACATATAAGCACACCAACATGACATATCCATTTGGAAGAATCTAGAATGGGGCCAACCTTATGTTCTGAAGCATTGTTATTAAAAAGTGGTTGAATGGGGGCACTGCACCATACATACACATATACCGGTGGCAAGCCACGTATCCAGAAGGTGGCCTATGAGCAAATTCTCCTCTTGATGGCAGAAGTACGTCGTCATCGGGGATACCATATTGCGAGCAAAGCTTCGCAACATCCTATGTGTAAGAATTGAAGGAGCTTTCCCTGGAGGATCAAGCAAGACTCTAATGTTAGGAGGAGTGCGATCGACGATGGGGCCGATTGGAATCAGTCCACCATGTTGACTTGAAGTTACAAAAGCGGTGGATCCAGCTGTAACATCCCCCACTTGGAGGCCCAAAACTAACGACTACGGATGCTGCAGTCATCCATAGTTATTAATCCTCGGCGACCAAATACGGTAATGTTAGATAAATTGATATACCAGAAACACATGGATATGGAAAAAGTTTAAAATTTTCAAAACAACTTTCACATTCCAATCAAAAAACCCATTTCAACATTGTTTACACGATCCCACAACGTTAACCACATTCATAAAAATATAATTATTACTATATGAGTGTGAATGGCTTAAGGGTAAACTTATATATATATATATATATAAAGGTAAGGTTAGGTGTAGTTAAATCCCATTATACCCTTACATAATTTTATTAGTCTATAAACCATTCTTTTAAACTCATTCTTATTAACAAGCACGACCACCTAAATTTATTCAAATCTCAATCCCCTTATCACTTAAATATTTTCATTATTCTATTTAATTTATCTGATTAAATATTCTGAATAATGTTATTAAAATTAGGGGTGTTACAGGCTCCCCTTCTTAAAGAATTTCATCCTCGAAATTTAGTAAGGACTAAATATTAATCATAGCAATCATATGTAACAACTCCTAACAACCATACTAGTCTATCTGATTAGCGATCATATATATAAATCTAATATAGACATATTCTTAAAATAGATCATGATAAGTATCTCGAATCTTGTCTTCGGTTTCCCAAGTACAGTCCTTCTCGTTGTCGCTCCACTGCACTTTCACCAATTTGACTGTCTTGGACCTCAATCTTTTCTCATCACTCGCCACAACTCGAACTGGTTATCTAACAACTGTCAAATTAGGCTGCACTACCAAGTCTTCAAATTCTATTGGAGGAATGGTAGTCTCTGGATCATGCACATACTTGCGAAGATGAGACACATGAAATACATTATGGACACCTGCCATATTGCTTGGCAACTCTACTCTGTATGCGAGCTTTCCAATCCTCTCTATAACCTGGAATGGACCAACATATTTCGGTGCTAGCATCCCTGACTATCCGAATCGTTTCACTCATTTCATCGGTGATACCTTATTAAAAACCCTATCTCCAACTGAGAACTCTTGGTCTTTATGCCTTTTATCTGCGTAACTCTTCTGTCTGGATTGAGCTTCCTTTATCCATTCTCGGATCAACTCAATCTTCTCTGATGCCACTCTAACCATATCTGGACCTAAGACTAATCTGTCTCCAGTCTCTAACCAACATGCTAGTGATTTTCATGGCCTTACATACAAAGCTTCAAAAGGCGTCATTCCTATACTAGTCTGATAACTATTATTATAGGAAAACTCAATCAAATGTAGACGATCTTCCCAAGATCCACCAAAGTCTAGTACACAAGCTCTTAACAAATCTTCGGGTACCTTATTAACTCTCTCAGCTCATTTATCTGTGGGTGATATGTTGTACTCATCTTGAGCTTGGTACCTAATACTCTCTGTAGACTTCTCCAAAAGCCGCTAGTGAGTAATGCATATCTGTCGCTGACTATGCCACTAGGAATTCCATGAAGTCTAACCATGTTCTTCATGAATAACTTCGCCAAAATAGGTGCCGTCTTAGTTGACTTAACTGGAATGAAATGGGCGCTCTTGGTCAATCTGTCCACTATGACCCATATGCTTTCATTTCCTCTGTTCGACCTAGGCAATCCGTCTATGAAATCCATGGATATTGAATCCCACTTCCAAATTGGAACCTCTAAAGGCTGAAGCAAACCGCTCGGCTTCTAGTGTTCAGCTTTCACTTGTTAACAGTTAGCACATTGTCTTACCCCCAAGCCAACATCCCTCTTCATGCCTTCCTAATAGAAGCTTCTCTTCATATCTTGATACATCTTGGTTCCCCCAGGATGAATCTTAAACTTGGATCGATGAAATTCTTCTAGAACTTCTCTTCTCAAGTTCTCTACGGAGCACATAAGCGTCCCTTATTTTTCAACCATCCTCTCTGGTCGATGCCAAAATCTTTAAGATCGTTGATCTCGGATCCCATATTGAGTCTTCTAATTTTGTCGGCTAATTCTGGATTCTCTTTCTATTTAGAAGCTATCCTCTCGATTTGCACTGGTCGAACCTCTAAACAGACCAACATAGCGGTACTCTGACTAGAACAACAGTCGATCTTGACTTTATAGTACACATAGTCAAGGTTTCTACACGTAACACCCCACATTTTCATAACATTATTTAGGATATTTAATTAGTTAAATAAAATTAAATAATGTGAAGATTAATGGGTTGAGATTTGATTAAGCTAAGGGTAGCCGTGCCATGTTAAATATAAATCAAATGAGATAACATAAACTAATATGTTAGGAAATGAGTAAGGGAAATATAGGAAGTAGGATAGGCTTATACCCTAAACCCTTAGGAAATGAAGCTCACATTCATTTCATTTTATTTAAACTAAAACATCTAAGGCCGGCCACCATTATTATTCTCAAGAGAAGGAAGTTAATCAACTAATTCAACATCAAATCTCACATTTTTTTAATCTCAAAGCTAAGGTGAATAATTACAACATCCCATTTTCTTATGATTTTGGTTTTAAGATTAGATCCAAAATGTTTTTGCAAGTTTATGCCATGTTTTTGATGATTAAAGTTATATATATGCTTGTTGATGAATTATATATGTTCATGTTAGTTTTTATGATATGTTTGACGTGAAAACCCTATTAAATGACATTCAAATGCCTTGAAAATTTAAATATAGGTCAGAAATGATACTTTAGAGATGGGTTCCAATTTTCATAATTTTCTGAACTAATGTGGATTTTATATAAATTTTCTAGTGAAGAAAATGATTTATTGGGTTATAAATTATTTACGGCTAAAATAATAATTATTTGGGTTTGAAATTTTTATATGTTGGAAAACATATTAAAATAGATTTTTTGAGATTTTTCCAGATTTTCCTAAGTGTTTTGATGAATATATATAATTATTTAAGGTATGGGACTTAAATGTTTTATATATTTAATTAAGGAGAAGGGGCATTTTATAAAATAAAATCATTATTTAGTTCTGAAATTAATGGCAACACTTTTCTAAAAAAATATTATTTAACCAATAAGAATTTGACAAACAAAGGCAGGTTTGTTGATAAGTTATCCTTTTAAGTTAAAAACAAGAAAATCATGCTTTTAACATGTTTCAGCCATTTTGGTATCAAACCTTCCAACCCAGACCTTCCGACAAGGTCGAAGGGTATCAAAGCTTTCGACAAAGTCAAACCAATGCATATGGTATCAAGTTGCTTGGTACGTAATGAATTGGACAAGGTCGAAGGGTTCTCAGTCGAAAGGTTGGTTGCCAAAGAGGTTGGGGTATGTTTGTTTTATAAACCAAAAGGTTACACCTGCTTTGCTTTCGAATAAGAGCTTTTGACTTGGTTGCTTTTGACTAGGTTAAACATGTAAAATAAAGGTTTTAAACCTTTCGACAAGGTCGAAAGGTTACTGCCGCTTTACAACCTTTCGAAGTTGTTGCTTTCGACAAAGATGAAAGGTTTACTTGTTTTTAAAACCAGTCACTTATCCATGCTTTCGAAAGAAAGCTTTTGACTTAGATGTTTTACCTTGTTTTTCTATTGGAAGTATAACCCAAGCTTTCGAAGGAGTTGTTTTAAAGGCAGGGGCCTATTGTTTTAAATGATACGTTTAAAGCTTTCGAAGCAGAGCTTTCGACAAAGTCGAAAGGTTGCTTCCAATGAAGTCGAAAGGTTTTAAAAGAAGATTTTCCACATGTTATAAATTGAACCCAGTAAGTTTTCGAAAGGTATATGTTTTAAGAGTTGAATGCTTTTGAGAGGTTTTAATTACTGAATGGTTTCAATGGAGTCAAAAAGTAGCTTTTGAAGTGGTCGAAAGGTAGCTTCCGACAAGGTCGAAAGGTTTTTGTTTTCTGAATGGTTTTGGAAGGTTTTAAAATGGAAGGTTTTCCAAAGGTTCTCTAAGGCAATGTTTTAAATTGTTTTTAAAGTAGGATGTTTAAAGTTTCATTGCTTTCAAAAGGTTTTTGTTCAATGGTTTCGAAAGGTTTGAGTTCAATGGTTTCGAAAGGTTTTAGTTCAATGGTTTCGAAAGGTTTTAGTTCAATGGTTTCGGAAGGTTTTAGTTTAATGGTTTCGAAAGGTTTGAGTTCAATGGTTCGAAAGGTTTGAAGTATGGTTTCGAAAGGTTTCGAAAGGAAAGTGTTTGGCCTCTTGGCCTAGACAATTAAAGGGTTTTACTTGTTTTCGAAAGAGATGCTTTCAAAAGATTAGAAGAGGTACTTTCAAATGGTTAAATGTTTTCATCAACTAAAGTTTGAGTAAAGAGGATATATATATATATATAACATGGCAATATGATTTTGAGTAAAGCATAAAGAATATATAATTTCCTTGTGTAAGTTTGATTTAAAGGTTTTTAATCATTTTGAAAATGTTTTCAAGGAAAATTGTGGGAGGGGATCCCTAAGTGAAAATGACTCAGATATTAGAATACCAGATGGGACTGGTATAGGGTCACACCCTATACATTAGCTATTAACCCCAGCTAATTGTTGTCCAAAATTCCAGTGTGTAGGGCTTGGTCACAAGTAGACTAAAATTATGATTACACACCGAAAGGAATATATGTTCTATACAGATAGGTTATTGGTGAGCCCGAAAAACCATTAGGACCAAGAAGACCTGGGAGATGATTAAGCTAGGGATAGATCGTCCAGAAGTGAAGTATTTAACAAATAGTTAAGGACAGACCATCCAGAAGAGGAGTATCTAACAGGTGTAAGATAGATTTTGTTTATATTGTCTGGTAGGCCTGAGTCAGCCAAAGGTTAAAAGTTAGCCAAACAAAACTTATGTGTCTGAACAGATAGGTCATTTATTACCTGATATTTATGTATGTTTACATAATGATGCTTTACAGTATTTAACCAGTTTTGGTTGCAGGAAAAAGGTTTTGCAAATATATGTTTTAAAAGCATGTTAGTGAGGGGAAACCCATTCCGCTAAGCGACATGGTCTCACTTAACATATTAAACCGGGATGTGTAGTATTATTCATACCATGCTTTATGTCTGACTTGAAGTTTATGTTTTCCCCTTAAACTCTCGGGTGCTCAAAATTGATTTAAGTAGGCTGAGAGGTTAAGGTCTTTTCAGGTGTAGTAGGATGACGAATAAGGCTACCAGAGGTATGCAGGAGGCAAAATTATAGCTATTTAGGAACTGCAGTTCTTGTTTTATATTTTGTTGAATTTCCGTTGTGTTTGTACTAAGTCTATTATGACTATATGACTCTGATCATCCAAGGGGGTATCTTTATATACTGACCTTGGCATATTTTGTAATAAGTATATTTTATCTGTGCCTGGGAACGTATTGGGATAATTTAAGTTAAATATGGAACATCTGTTTTAAATGTAATGAAGTAAAAGTTGTTTTGAAATCTGTGTTTTGTTTCATATTCAAGTGCTTCTGATATTATAGATACCATTAACATAGCCATATTTAGTCGCCGGAAGCTAATACTATAGATGACTGCAGCATTTGCAGTGCTTAGTTTTGGGCCTCTAGATAGGGGATGTTACACTAAATCTTTCCATTCTGCCAACATAGCTAACATCACATTCTGATGTTTTCTACTAAGGGCATCCGCTACCTTATTTCCTTTCCTAGGAGTATATTCTATACCAAAATCATAAGCTGTCAGAAACTCCAGCCACCTCTGTTGTTGCATATTCAACTCTTTATGAGAGAATAAATATCTTAAGGACTTATGATCAATGTATAACTCAAATCTCTCTCCTTAGAGATAATGTCTCCAAATCTTCAATGCGAAGATCACTGCAGCCAACTCCAAATCATGAGTAGGATATCTTACCTCCTGCGGTCTAAGCTGTTGAGAAGCGTAGGCAATAACTTTACCATTTTGCATCAACACAGCTCCCAATCCCATTCCACATGCATCAGTGTATACCACCAACCCTTGGTTTCCATCTGGAACAACTAATACTGGCGCGTTGGTCAATAAATGTTTTAACTTAAGGAACCCTTCCTCACATTTGTCGGACTAAATGAACTTCACATCCTTCCAGGTCAACTTAGTCAAACGTGCTACTATCGCGAAAAATCTTTAATAAATCTCCGGTAATAGCCAGCAAGTCCGAGAAAACTTCTGATCTCGGTTACCGTCACTGGTCTCTTCCAATTATTGACAGCTTCGATCTTAAGTGGATCTACTACCAAACCTTCCTTCGAAACTAGATGACCAAGAAACCTGACCTCTTTCTTCCAAAAATGACATTTGGAAAACTTTGCCTTTAGCTGATGCTGCCTCAGCGTCTTAAGCACTATTCTCAGATGATCCTCATGCTCTCTCTCATCTTTCAAATACACCAAGATGTCATCTATGAATACCAACACGAACCTATCCAAATGTTCTTGGTAAACTCGGCTCATCAAGTCCACGAAGAAAGCAGGTGCATTCGTCAATCCGAATGGCATCACTAACCATTCATACGAACCATACCTAGTTCGAAATGATGTCAAAGGAATACTGTCCTCTGCCACTCTCAACTGATGGAACCCCGTCGCGAAATCCAATTGGGAAGGCTCCACTCAACCAATCAAACAGATCGTCAATTCGCAACAAAGGATACCTATTCTTGATCGTCCTTTCGTTCAGCTTACGGTAGTCAATGCACATCCTCAATGACCCATCTGGCTTCTTTACGAAAACCGCGGCCGCTCCCCAAGACGAACTGCTTGGTTTAATAAAATTCCTTCCTTCTAGATCCACTAGCTGCACCTTTAATTCTTTCATCTCAGTCGGTGTCATCCTGCTAGGTGGTCTACTGACAGGTTCGGCTCCTGGCACAAGATCTATCTGAAACTCAATAGCTCGTTTCAGTGGTAATCCTATGATCGGCTTAAATACATCTGCAAACTCTCTTGCAACTTGAACAAGATTTAGCTCTTCCGCTACTTCCAAGGAACTTAACACAGCACAAACATTTCAGTCAAAATTCTCTACCGAGAAGATGATTCGGTTATGACTATTTGGATGTCTTAATGATATTTCCCCATCCTGGCAAAATATCCTAGCCTCATACTTACCTCACCAATCCATACCCAAAATGATCCTGAAATCTACGAAATCATAAACATACAGACTGCATGCAAACATATGACCTAACAAATCAAGTTCTAACTGGTCACATCTCATACCTAGAGTTGCATACTCTCCTACTGGATTCGCAACCCTTATGGAAGAAACAAGGTAGGTGGGTTTTAAACATAATCTATCCTAGATTCTGAGATATTGAGAGTGATGCACCGATATAATATAATATCCTATCTGGAATACTTTGGATCAAAAATGTACCTTCCATCGCAGTCTTTCCCTTATCTTCTGCAGTTGGTCTTGAAGAAGATGGTGGTCCAATAGCAAAAACCTTTCCTTTCTCTGCCTTAACTGGCTCTGGACGCTGGTTCTTGTAATGCCCAAATTGATCGCAATTGTAGCACTTAACATGCTTCTTATCCCCAGCCTTCTTCTGCCCCTTGCTTGATCGACACTCATTCACAAAATGACCCTTCTTGTCACATTTGTAGTAAACTAAATCAGCTTTTGACTTCTTGGCTGAATCTCCCTTCTGGGCTCCTTTCTTTTTGAAGAACTTCCTCTTCTTACCCTGAGAACTCTGCGATTCAACTGGCTTCTCTCTATCACAAATAGCAAGCATCTCTTCATGGCGAATGGCCATCTCCACTACCACATTATAGGGATCGCGGATATGAGTCAGGGTCGCTCTAGCAAGTTCAGGTCTCAGTCCCCGAATGAACCTTTCATTCCTTCTGATGTCAGTGTCTATAGTAGTGTATCCATATCGAGATAGCTCATCAAATTTTTTTGCATACTCGATAACTGACATGTCTCCTTGAACTAAATCAATAAATCTTCTCATCAATGCTGACTTGGCAACTTCAGAAATAAACCTCTGTTCAAATCTCCTTCGAAAATCAGCCTAAGTCAACTCTTCCTCCGGAACTCCGGCAGTCACACCATTCCACCAGTGAAGTGCTGACTCCTGCAACTGCCCAGAAGCCAACCTTCTCTTCTGCTCATCTTCTAAACCCAGATCGGAGAAAATCCTTTCACAGTGTAACGGCCAATTCTCCCCTTCTATAGCATCTTCTGTTCCCATAAACAGCTTTCCACCCAAACTAGGGTATTCTCTATTCAGCTTGGCATAATTATTCCCAACGGGAAACACAAGATTTGCTCCTCTAATATTCCCAGCCACTCCAGCAGCTCCTGCTTGCATCAAATTAGCAAGGAACTGATACATCATCCCCGCATCTACTGGTAGATTTCCAGCACCTACATTGGCTTCCACATTTTGATTAGCGTTAGCCTGTCGACCTTGGTTCCTCCAGGTATTAGGTCAAGCATTTCCATCTGTTGTAGTGCTTTCTCTACCTAGATTTCATCTTCCGTTCTTGCTTCCATATCTTCTTTCTCGTAAATCTGTATATAAGCCTTAGTAAGATACAGAAGAACGGTCTAAGTGAAAGAGGAATTACGTACTTATATATATTTTTACCTATATATATATCAAATACAAGTACGTTATAATTGTGTTAACCCAAAATCATATTTCTGATTCATTGGATTATGTTTTGGAAATCTTTTTGAGTTTAAATTGCTTAAGCTTTCATAAACCCATGCTCTAATACCAACTTGTATAATCCTCGCTTGGAGGTCCAAAACTAATGGTTATGGATGCTACAGTCATCCATAGTTATTAATCCTCGACGACTAAATACGGTAATGTTAGATAAATTGATATACCAGAAACACATGGATATGGAAAAAGTTTAAAATTTTTAAAACAACTTTCACATTCCATTCAAAAACCTATTTCAACATTCTTTACATGATCCCACAACGTTAACCACATTCAGAAAAATATAATTATTACAATATACTCCAAGAGCGACATATGAAGATGCCCCCTTGGTGATTAGAGTATATAATAGGCAATAAACACATTTGCCTTAACAAAACAACACAGCGGAATTATATGAGAAAGAACTCAAATAACTACATGCCTCCTGCATGACTCCGGAAGCTTATTCGTCTTAAGAGGTACCTGAAAACCTCAAATCTCAGGCTACTCAAAATCAATTGAGTACCCGAGAGTTTAAGGAAAGAACATAAACTTCGAGTCAGACATAAAGCCTGATATGAATAATAATCTTCTATCTCAAATGATTTAGATATCTAGTGAGACCACGCCGCTTAGCGGAACGGGTTTCCCCTCACTAGTGTCTTAAAACCTGTATAAACCATTTTATGTGCTCCGGCATCCACAATGGTTAATTCAATTCAAAACATTATTATATGATGATATGCAAAACAATTTAATCAATTCTGGATTACCCATCCCCATTTATTTTGACTATCTGTCATAGTTATAGTTTCTAGGATTACTATTAACCTAATAGTTTTCACGGCTGACTAATAACCAGTTAAACATTTAAGGACTCCTTGTCCAATTATTTTATAGTTCTCATGGGATCACTATAAACCTATTGGTAACTCCAATATTATTTCTTTTTTCCTAGTTTTCATGGGCTGACTAGGAACCTATTGACTATTTGTCAGTATCTTTCTTTTATCCTAGTTTTCATGGGCTAACTAGGAACTTATTGACTATCTGTTATATTTCATTTTCTTATTCGTATATAGTTTTCATGGGCTAACTATAAACCTGTCTAATTGACATCTTTAATTATACATAGTTTTCATGGGTTAACTATGAACCTATTGTGTATAGTTTTCATAGGCTTACTATGAACCTATTGGCCCCTGCCAATATCTTTAATTTATATTCACTACTGGGTCAACCTAACTGGTTATTCAGCTCTTCCCTAAGATACCATTTTGGGTTCATTACAATATGAATATATACAGATATGAAGAAGCAAACAATATAACTTGGTTAACTCCTTTAACACATTAAGACTTCTTCATAAATTCCATTTCAAAACACTTTATTTACTAATCTGCCATGGTTTTGCTTTTAAATGAGATTGGGTTATTTGTTTTGAAAACTATAGTTTTGAAAACTATAGTTTTGAAACCTTCGAAACCTTGCTTTCTACCTTACTGGATAGCCTCCTTTGAAAGCCTATATCTCTTTTCAAAACATTTGGCTTCTGCCTTTAAATACACTTTAAAATCCTTCTTTAGAAACCTTTTGAATATAATGAAGTGTTACTTATTAATTATGAGAAGCATAGTTTCGAAACCATTGGAAGTATCTCTTCCTAAAGCATTGAAAGTCTCCCTTTCGACATCATTGAGTTTACCTTTAAAAATATCATTTGGGTCCAAGGAAATATATAAACGAAAGTATCTCTTTCAAAACCATTCTTTATCATATATAAATAGTAGGAAATTCATGAAGGTGACGAAACCATCCCTTTCGATAGAGTCGAAAGCATATATTTAAAATACTGAAGGATAGCTTCGAAACCCCTTCCAAAGCCATTGCCTTTGAAACCCATAACCCTTACGAAAGCATTTAGGAAGTGGCTTAATATAGCTTTGAAACAAACAACACCTTTCGACAACATTGATGACTTCAATACACTCGAAAGGTAAAAGAATCGGCGATAGGGTTACGATTGTGTTGGAACCCCTTCTTTCGAAAGCATTGATTTATAATTAAAGGAACTCCTCCGAAACCCCTTTTTCTTTTAAACCAAACATGGCAACCCTTACGATAGCCATTATAAAACTTCTTTCGAAAACATATGTATCGACTAAGTCGAAACTTAGTAAAACAAAGACAGACGCTTATATTTTTAAAACAACACGGGTATCGACTCCATCGAAAGCCAAGCTTTCGACACCATACCTTCCGCCCTTTTGCAATCCACTATATACCACCTAGATGATACTCTGTGTATTGGTTTTAGCTGAATGGGGTTTCGACATAGTCGAAGGCGAAAGGTAAGGGACAAAAGTACTCTAAATGGAGGAGAAACCTGTTTTTCTGGGTCAAATACTAATTAAGCAAATTATATAAATTAACCTGCCTACGTGTAAATTTCTTATTGGTTGCCTTAAATTTTCCCATGCTTTTCAAAACTAACCACATTTTTAATTTGGATAAGTATCAAACTTAAACTTTTGCAGATAAAACCTCCCTTTTTATTTATACGTAAATCATTTTGATCCTCTTCTCAAAATAAATTATTTTGTATATATTTTCTGAAATAAATTTATAAACCCAACGTGCTACATTTTTACTTAAAAATTCTTAATAATCTTTCCATAGTTTGGAAAACTATCAAACTTAAAACCCAACTTTATAATCATGTTTTGCATAACATAAATTTTTTCCATGGCATTTAGACATCAATTTCACACAGTTTTGGTTTAAAACCGTATAAACCATTATTTAAACAATCTTGTTTAAATTTAAACAAACCATAATTCAAGCATATCAGCATCAAACAATATATATATATATATATATATATATATGAACTCAAACTTAAATCCAAAACATATATTCAACAAATAGAGATAGAAATTATTATTTACCTTAATCTTTGATGAGGAAAATGGATTAAGATAAGATTGATTCCCCTCTTTAATTCTTTAACTTTTTCTTTGAATTTCTCTTTCTTTTCTTCTTATTAATGGCCGGCTTCTCCTCTCTTTGCTTACGTTTTTATTTTTGTGAAAAATGGTAATGAATGTGAATAGCTTAAGTACTCATATATATCTAAGAGTAAAGGTTATGCTTAATTCCTACTATGCCCTTATATAATTTAGTTAACTTTTAAACCATTCTTAAGCCCATTCAAATTAAAATGCACGACCACTTTATATTTATTTAAAACTCAATCCCTTACCATTTAACAATTTACATTATTCTATTTAATTTATCTAATTAAATCTCCTAAATAATGTTATTAAAATTAGGGGTGTTACACCAGCTAGGATCACGATGACTCCGCTTCTAAAAGAGGTGAGTTCCCCCAACTGATTTGCACCGAGAAGATTTTCACGTCATTCTATATATGAAAGCTTGTGTTCAAAACAGTCAGGTACGCCTAATCTCTAAACTATAGACTCTAGCATAGTTGATACTTGAAATGCGAAAGAAAATTGATGTGTACTAACCACCAATCGGATTCCAAGTATTAACCGAGGATGTGTGTGATGCGTGATCTAAGTGAGAATGGGTTCGGTGTCCTAAAGGATATGAACAAACCATTTCATGTAGATGGCTCATTCATACCGGAAAGAGCGATCTGCATCACCTGTTAATTTCTTTTCTTCTATACTTAACCCATTATCAATCAACGATCGATAACAGATCCACTGTTCGAAGCGACACAAAAATCCCTTCCTATTCTAGGTACAATGATTGTGCAATGACGGGACCAAACAAAGCAAGTAACTATAGATCGATGGGTCCGAATTGAGTAGAGAATTCTCAACATAAGTCGATTTTAGTTCTTTGGAAAGTGATAACAGCATGAGCTGCATACAATACGCTACCCTAAGCTATTATCACTTCTTAGAAAAGCCAAAATCACTTCGCAAGAAACTGTGCCTGGATCGACTGTGTAACTCGGTGCAAGTTAATTCTTACTCTGGAGATGAAGCTAGCAAAACATGTCGAGCACCGGGGCAAAACCCTAGCTTCGTTCCATGAAGTATTCAAGACTCTATTTACTATTTTCTTCCACAAAGTCACAATCAGCTTGAGTCTTCCACTGTATCCGTTGCCAACACTACTTCATCACCAATCGATAATGTAATAATACGTCAAAATCCATTTCACTGACCTTCGAAATTGAGAAAAGTGATTTGATCTCTAATTCAAGACATCCCAAACTAGGGTATTTGATGATTTGGATCGGCAGTGCATCAAAACATGCATAATCTCAATGGCGGTAGCTCCAAGAGGCGGCAATAGGTGGCGTTGGTGGTAAGATCAATGGCGGCGGCTACGAAACGGATGGTGAGCTTGGATCGGCAGGCCAAGGGCTCGAAGGGATCAGATCGGTTGGAGGACAAAAGCTTGGATCGAATGAAAATGAGGTAAAGTCAGGGGTCAGCTCGTATTAAAAGAAATAGAAAAGTTTGGAAAAATTGTCAAGTACTTGGATCAGCACCGATCCAATTTTTCTCCCTCGAATGGTCTCGAATTTTCCGTATTTGACTTACTCAATGTTCGTATTCATTCTGGAAATTATCAAGTAGATATCACTCCATAATTATGAACAATGGAGATACACAATTAAGGACTGGACATATGCCAGTATGTCATAGATAGCTTTGCAAGATGGCCAGACACGACCAATGAAACTCCTTAAAATAGAAACCCAAAGATAAACAATTCAAGAGCACACCTTGTTTTTAATGGAAGTGTACTCTGGAGGGAAAATGTTAACCGGGTTTTAACCCAGTAGAATTCAATGGGAGTTGGAACATTCAGATTAAACCAGAACGACTCGAAACTTGATGGGAATGCTTAAAAGTACAAGATAAAGGACCCTAAGAAGTTTGAGCCATTTTTAGGCTAACATTTCGGATCGGTACCGATCCAATTTAATTGGATTGGTACCGATGCAAAATATTGATTTATTGGATCTTTGTTCCACTTGTCTTACACTCCTATGTCTCCACTAAGCTTATCTACGGAGTTTGATAACATTCCAAGCATCCGAGTTGAAGAAGTGAAAACTTATCCAATTCAAATTATAGTTCAATCTAACCTATAAGTGAATCATTATCAAAACAAGTCAATAAGCTACGAAACTACATGAAGAGCATCGTAATCAGGCAAGAAAGACAACCAAGTGGTCAAACCATCAAAAATGCTTAACTATTTGGATTGGATCGGTACCGATCCAAATACTTTGCTCCGATGACCTTCAATCTTTCTGGACTCCCTCTGTGTGATGAATGTAGGCCTTTGATAAAGCGGTTTTGGCTCAAGTGCTCTCCAACTCCTATAAATACAATCCCATCTGTGACAATAAAGGGGTATGCTCTGATCTCTACTGAAATTCTGCCATTATTTCTTCAACCTTCTTCTTCCTCACAACAGCCATTAAGAGGCAACTGAGATCCTTCTGGTTGTCTTTAACAATGGTGGCTTTATCTAACTTAGGAATGAAGAATCATATTGTAATCCAAACTCCTTTGTAATAGCAGTTGATCAATAAAAGCTATAAAGTGGACATAGGCTTTGTTAACAGCCGAACCAGTGTAAAAATCTCTTATCTCTTTACTTTTTCTGCGATTTACTATTGCTTTTTCCATTTTATTAGCCTTGATAAATAGGGCTGGTGCTTTCACACTCAATCTAGGGTGTTGATCCATTTTTTGGGTACCTATTTTTTGGCTACTCGAGAAAGTGGAATGTATGGTGAAGCACGAGATTCGAATGCGAAAGTAGGGTAATGTATATACGATCAGTAACGATTGATAAGGAGTTTTAGAATGCTTCAAGGATGCAGTCGAGGCGAACAGGATGTGGCATATTCCTACATGAGATAGTGGAAGACCGAGATAACGATCAAGGAATGATCGAACACGAGATCGATACGATGATCGGTCGCACGGTCACATACGATAAGCGTGTACGATTAAGAGGAGCACATGATGATAAGCGATCGATACCAGATTTAGGCAGATGTATGGACATGTGAAGGCAAGTGATGGTACGAGATCGGGTAGAATGTAGATAGATGGTCAGAATAGATTCCATGGTTCGATGCGCTATTGTGCTTGGGTGATCTGTTGGGATCGATGCAAGTGAATGGCTAGAGAGTCATGGAAGGACACGATGGTTTGATACGTTGTTGTGCTTGAGAGATCCATTAGGGTTGATGAAAGTGCATGACGAGAGAGTCATGAAGAGGGCGACTAGATTCGAGTCTTAACATAGTTCTAGTCCTACGTATTCGCCTATACGTTCGTTTTACGATTTCGAGCCAAGCCTTTGGAAGGGTCCGAAGAAGCGCATAAGGGATACTTGTATACAGTAGCTATAGCGTAGACATTGATGCTAGGGAGCATTGCAGTGATAGTGATTTTCATTTATGCCAAGAGAGCAATCTAGGTCTGTATAGGGGCACCTGTGTAGCAATGAGGTTGTATAACGATGCTTGGTTCCATTCGTAGACTCTCAAAAGGTTGGAATGTATATTAATCCAACGATCACATAGGGTGTAATTTCTCCATTCATATTTCATTCTATACGGGATGATGGTAGATATCGTTTATTTGGACTTATCATATAGGAACTATACATGAGTATGTATAGTCAATTATTTATACTTATTGCTACACTGTAAGAATTGTTATATTATTTGTGATAGAGAGTGTAGGCTCTAGTTGACCTTGGGGGTATCACTATCTTTATACTAGTTAACATGAGTATTATGCATCATTCTTAGTGGTGTATAGGATTTTCTAGTGCTGGTATTACTAGGATGCGCTGACTTTTTGGTTATAGAAAAAGAGTTGGTTAAGGTATGATTTCCTATTTATAACGACCCAAAAATTTTATCGTTTCGAATAAGAATATTTAATTTAATTTAATATTCAAGTTTGATTCGAATACAATAGAATAATAAGAAAATCAATTGTTAATAAAACGACTTGATTTTTATGATATATTTTTAAATAAATTTATAGGATTTTTTGATATTTTTTAATTTGAAAAAATATTTAAATTTATTGTTTGATGCATTTTGCGGCAAACATTGGTATTTTTGAATTCAAAGAATAATTTAACTAGTGTATTTTGCTATTGCTTTGTGATCGTGTCGTATTGTTGTACGCGATCGTATTTTTATTTCTGTTGTTCGTGGTTCGTACGTGAATGGAATACTGTGTAGCGGGGTACCTAAAACAAATCAAATCTTGATATGATGGTTGCTGAGCTTGGATGCTTTGTGTTGCCTTGATTTATACACCACTTCATTTCACCTTTAGTTCATTTCACTTCACTCCTTTTCACTTTACTTCACTCATCTCTCCTCCTTCTTCTTTTATTATTTTCCATTTCTTGTAAAAGAAAAATAATTCCACTTTCCAACTTCAAAATTCAACATCACACAATCTATTCACTTTCAACAAAACTTCCCACATGAAAGTTGTTCATTATCATCCCTAGTACTTTCTAAAAATAGTCGCTCGTCGTTTCATTGAGTGGGGTGGTGAATATTGGCCGATTATAGTGATTGTGGAATATTAGCGGTTTTTCAAAGAAAACGAAATGGAAATAGGAGAGTTAGGTTGTGTTCATGGTGGCAAGATGAGATTTTTGGTGATGATCTCGAGATTTTTAGTGGCACGAGTGGCCATAGTTGGTGGTTGGTCGTTTTTCGATCAACTAGCTATTTTCGGTGATGTGGTGGTCGAGGGGAGCAACAGTGGTGCTGGGAGGATGCTCGAGTCGAGGCAACGGGGTTGGTCAGAGTGGGTACAATGGTTGAAGGTGGTGGGTCGAGCTCAAACTATAGTTTAAGGGGCTGTGGATGTTGGGTTTGAATTTTTGATCGTCGGTGGTGATGGAGAGCATCGAGTTCGAAACAGTGCTGGCTAGAGGTGTGGTAGGGTGCGATGACCATGATGGCATAGGCGGCGGATGTTGGTTGTAATCAAGGCGGTGATGGTTGCGCGTTGATCGGGGCGACTTCCGTTTTTAGGCGCATATTTAAATTATGGGAAAGATGCACAATAGCGGGTTCGTGATGAAAGAGCAAGCGGGCTGGGCTTGTTTTGTTTTGGGTAAGAATAAATATAGTTTATTTGCTTTAAATTATATAAAACCAATTATGTTAAGTCTAAAAAGCCATAACTTGTTCATTTTAAATTTGATTAACTCACAGATTTTTGCATTAGACTCGTATTGATGAGTACAGCACTATAGTATAAATGATTGATTGTTTTAGTAAAGTATAAATTTATGATAAAATAATAGTGATTGAATATTATTATGTTGATTTTAATAATAATGTAGTTAAATTAATTATATTATACTTTGCTTGTGATATCTATTTGGCAGAATAAAACACTGTTCAGTTATAATTTAATTGAATAGATTATTTTTGACGTTTATCGAGAAAAATAAATCCTTGTTCTATGCATGCAAAGTTAAAGGATGATTTGTGAAATTAATTAATATATGGATTATTGAATATTGGATAAATGATGTGTTAGCTATTGATTATTGTATAAATTGTTAAATGCCAGAAGCTTGATAGCCTGCCCATATTGAATGTGACTTTGATATGTTGCAAAACTTGAACTCTTGTAGTGTAGATCAATAAAGGCGCTTGTTAAGTGACACAGTAGCTCTAGGCCTCATTATAGTATTTTGAAATACTATTATTTGTTGTTTTTGATTTGAAAATGGTTTCAATTTGGAGGATGATTTTAAATGTGACTTTGGAATTTTCAATGACCTTTTATTTATTAATAGTTTTTGAATATCTCTATTTTACTTCAACCATTTTATTAGTATTTTCTAACATATATGGAAATATTTTTAAAGTATTTTTGGGAAGTATCTAGAAAAGTTAATATAATGTTTATTATAAAGAAAAAGGAGTTTATCTCTTATAATAAATTGATTCTATTTTTAAAGAAGGTAGAAATATTTTTAAATGAATATTTATGAAATACTTTGTTTAATGTTGTATGGAAAGAAAGATTTTAAATGGTGTTTTATAATTAAAAGAATATTTATAAATGTTATTTTATGAAAAAGGGAAATGATATCGTTCTTATAATTTGGAATAATAAATCACATTTATGGATTTATAGTAATATATGGAATGATCGTTTCATGGAAAGTATTTGATTTTATCTTAAAACTAAAGTTTTATGATAGGTAAATGAGATTTATAAAAGGAATTTATAAATGGAAATGAGATTTATAAAAGGAATTTATAAATAAAAAGGAGATTTATAAAAGGAGTTTGTAAAAATAAAAGAGATTTATAAAAAGGAATTTTATAAAAGGAAAAGAGATTTGATTTCTATAAAAGATAATTTTAAATTATGGTGGTATGGAAAGCTTTCTTTTCATAATTAACACCAAATTCTAAGGTATGGAAACTCTCTCTATTTGTGAGAATTAAGAACGTATGTCGAGTCAAGGATAGTTCGCTAACTTGTTCGACTTCATTGTTAATAAGCGATAATAGAAGTTTGAAATTGGAAAGTGGTGGTAAGTATCTTTGATCTAATTTCCATACGAGCTGTTTACTTACCCAAAAAGAAAGTGGTTTGAGTTTATAGTAACAATGTGTTAAATGACATTTGTTTTGGTCCAGTTAAATATGCTTCTGGGAAAAGGGAAAATGTTTTCTAAGTATTGGAAGTTTAATAGTTTGTGAATATACTTATACCATTAAGATAAGTATATGAATATTCAAATAATTGGAAAGAGATTTTAATTAATGAAAGGATTGATTAAAGAGGCTTAGGGCTGCTTATGTGTTTGATCGTGCTTGGTTTCTTATGAAATTTAATCCCTGATTTGATTGATTATTTATTTGATGGTGTATTTTGTTATTGTTTTGTGGTCAGGTCGCATTGTTGTGCGTGATCGTATTTTTTTTATATCGTTCGTGGTTCATACACGAACATAATATTGTGTAATGGGGTACCTAAAACAAATCAAACCTTGATATGATGGTTGCTTAGATTGGAAGCTTTCAGTTGCCTTAATTTATTCACCACTTCATTTCACCTTCATTTCATTGCACTTCACTCCATCTTACTTCACTTTACTCGTCTCTCCTCCTTCTTCATCTTTTATTATTTTTCATTTCCTGTAAAAGAAAAACAACTCCACCTTCCAACTTCAAAATTCAATATCACATAATCTATTCACTTTCAACCAAAACTTCCAACATGAACGTTGTTCGTTATCATCCTTGATATTTTCTAAAAATAGTCACTCAACATTTCATCGACTAGGGTGGCAGATATTGGCTGATATCGGTGATTGTGGAATTTTGGCTGTTTTTCAATGAAAACAAAATGGAAATTGAAGTGTTAGGTTGTGTTTGTGGTGGCAAGACGAGATTTTTTAGTGATGAGCTCGAGATTTTTAGTTGTCGGAGTTGGCTGTAGTTGGTGGTTGATCGTTTTTCGATCAACTAGCTATTTTCAATGATGTGGTAGTCGAGGGAAGCAACGACAGCGTTGGGAAGAAGCTCGAGTTGAGGCCGAGGCAGCGAGGGTGGTTGGGTAGGGCACGGTGGGCAGATGTGGTTGGTCGAGCTCAGATTAGTAAGGGGATGTGGATGTTGGGTTTGAATTTTTTATTGTCGGCGGTGATGAGGAGCGTCGAGTTCGAGCAGTGATGGCTAGAGGTGTGGTAGGGTGCAGTGGTCATGATGGCATAGGTGGTAGAGGCTGGTTGTGATCGAGGCCGTGATGGTTGTACATTGATCGGGCCGACTTCTTTTCTTAAGTGCGTAATTGAATTTTGGGGGAAATTCAAAGTAGCGGGTTAGGGTTGGAAGTGCAAGCGGGCTGGGCTTGTTTTGGGTGAGAATAAATATAGTTTATTTGTTTTAAATTATATAAAACCAAGTATGTTAACTTTAAAAAGCCACATCTTTTCCATTTTAAATCTAATTAACCCGAGGATTTTTGCATTAGACTCATATTGACGAGTACAACACTATGGTATAAATAGTTGATAGTTTTAATTAAGCATAAATTTATGATAAAATAATAGTGATTAAATATTATTACATTGATTTTAATAATAATATAGTTAAATTAATTATACTTGATACCTTTATGGTAGAGTAAAATATCGTTCTACTATAATTAAATTGAATAGATTATTTTTGACATCTATCAAGCGGAATAAATCCCCATTCTTTAAGTAAAAGAATGATTTGTGAAATTAATCAATATATGGATAAATCGATATTTAAGATGATGTGTTATCTATTGATTGTTGTATAAATCGTTAAATTCTAGAAGTTTGGTAACCTGGCCATATTGGTTATGACTTTGATATGTTGCAAAACTTGAACTCTTGTAGTGTAGACCAATAAAGACACTTGTTAAGTGCCATGGAAGTTCTAGGCCTCATTATAGTATTTTGAAATACTATTATTTGCTGTTTTTAATTTGAAAATGGTTTTGATTTGGAGGACGATTTTAAATGTGACTTTGGAATTTTCAATGACCTTTTATTTGGTAATAGTTTTTGAATATCTCTATTTTAGTTTAACCTTTTTATTAGTATTTTCTAACATATATGGAAATGTTTTTGAAGTATTTTTGGGAAGTATCTAGAAAAGTTAATAAAATGTTTATTATAAAGAAAAAGGAGTTATCTCTTACAATAAAGTGATTCTAGTTTTAAAGAAGATAGAAATATTTTTGAATGAATGTTTGTGAAATGCTTTGTTCATAATGTTTTATGGAAAGAAAGATTTATAACCGGTGTTTTATAATTAAAAGAATATTTATAAATGTTATTTTATGAAAAGGGAAATGATACCATTCTTGTAATTTGGACAATAAATCACATTTATGGATTTCTAGTAATATATTGAATGATCATTTTATGGAAAGTATTTGGTTTTATCTTAAAACTAAAGTTTTGCGATAGGTACATGGGATTTATAAAAGTAATTTATAAATGATAATGAGATTTATAAAAGGAATTTATAAATAGAAAGGAGATTTATAAAAGGTGTTTGTAAAAATAAAAGAGATTTATATAAAAAAAATTATAAAAGGAAAAGAGATGTGATTTCTACAAAAGATCATTTTAAATTATGGTGGTATTGAAAGTTTTATTTCATACTTAACACCAAATTCCGAGGTATGAAAACTCGTCTCTCTCTGTGAGAATTAAGAATGTATGTCGAGTCAAGGATAGTTCGCTAACTTGTTCGACTTCATTGTTAATCGAGGGATAATAGAAATTTGAAATTGGAAAGTGGTGGTAAATATATTTGGTCTAATTTTCATATGATCTGTTTACTTACCCCAAAGCAAAAGTGGTTTGAGTTTATAGTAACAATGTGTTAAATGACATTTGTTTTGGTTCGGTTAAATATACTTTTAGGGAAAGGGAAAATGTTTTTATAAGTATTGGAAGTTTAATGGTTTGTGAATGTACTTATACCGTTGAGATAAGTATATGAATATTCAAATAATTGGAAAGAGATTTTAATTAATTATAGAATTAATTAAAGAGGCTTAGGGCTGCTTATGTGTTTGATCGTGCTTGGTTTCTTATGATATTAAATCCCTAATTTGATTGATTGTTTATTTGATTATTTATTTGATAGTTAAATAATAGACTATCGAATATTAACCAAATATAACTTTGGAAATATCTAGAAGAAACATGGGTATTATATGCTACGGTTATCTTCGATGATGTTATACTGTGTGTATAAACTCGTAGTGTTTTTCTAGGACAAATGATAAGGAAATTCATCCACTAAAATGGTTTGGAGGTGATCTCCGCTCTTTTGTATTGTCTGTTTATTTCCAAAAAAACCAGAGTTGAGTTTACAAGAATCTATCAATTGGTTATGGTGCGAACGGTAAGAGGGAGAGTGTACTTAAATGAGATGACTTGGAGCCGTAACCACTCCAAAACCATATGGGTTCTACGCTTTGAAAGAGGTTTTAGATTGATTCGAGATGCTGGAATCAATGTGGATATTCGAGGTCTGATTAAGATGCACGAACATATGTAGTTGTTCGTGATCTATTCAGGATGTGGGAATCCATGTGTGATTCCAATATCTGTTGAGATATCAGAATCCATGTGTAGTTCCGAGATCTGTTCGAATTGTGACTCATGTGCTGGAATGCCGGATATAGCCTAACCAGGCGATATGACTAAAACTAGAGATAGGATGCAGAGACTAGGGGTTTATCTAACCCAAAGGGTGCAGGCAACTCTACCCTAGAGATACCCATCGTTATGCATGCTGTGAGTGGTGCACTCAACCTTAGTAGCCAACTATATATTTCCTATGGTACATCCGCAAGGGATGTACGATGCTTTGGAATGATATCTTTGGTCCTTATGCCGGAGGACCATTCTCGAAGTATTGAGGAAACCTTTATGGAATCCTACACAATTAGCGAACACGTCTTAGAGGCTTTGATTGTATACCTATTATTATTGTGATGTACACTCACATGCAGTACAACTATTTGATTATTGATATTTAACATCATAGACATTATTATAACATCATTGGATTTTCTAATAGAAATGGTTTAGTTATCATAAGGTAAAAACCTGTTCACATTTATGTGCGGCGTGGTCTTACGAGATACCTTTAGTTTGAAAGGTTTTATAACCTGAATAGTCTGTATGATTTGTGTTTCTCATGATGGTTTACCAGATTGATCAAGGCATTATTTTCTTATAATGCTCGAATCAGGCCGAGCATATTTCAAGATTTAGTTATGGATGCTTTGGAGCCTCAGGAGGCGAGCTGGATGCCTTTAAGACGTATCCACATATATTTTATTTTCACTGTATTTCTTGTTCTGTATTTATCAGCATTTGTAAGGATAGGCTGTTATAACTTTCCTGGCCGATGATAGGTTTTTTATTCTGATTCATGTATATATATTATAGATTTCTTTTATAAAGATCATGTGTATATTATATATTACTTGTCACGACATGAGATTCTATTCTACCTTTTCTTTCTTTCACCCCAACAATCTATCTTTCGAGCACTTAGATGCTCGACACGTCAATACCGTAGATGTATTAGTTTCGACTTTTAAGGGTCGAAGAGGCCGGTCGTTACACGTGGTATTAGAGCATAGGTTGAGCGAATACCTTAGCCTTGGTGGGGTAGGCTCATCAAAGATAGGGTTAGTAACACCCTAAAGTGAGTTTGCGTGTATTATATATGAGAGTGCGTATTTGTTAATGCTATAAAAATGTTTTATATTATGTTGATTGGTCTATTCAGTGGTTTATGAATTCTGGTTGATGCCCCCGATCAATGTTATCGATATGGATTCCTAAGCCCTTTAACAAGGCAAACCAATGCAGTATTGTTTTAAAATTGGTAAATGAAATAATTTTACTTAGGATTATATTTTATATATAAAAGAATAATTTTCAAAAATTAATATAGTTATTTATGAGGTGTTAGTTTGTTTGGAAATGATAATATTTAATTATTATCATTTATTGTTTGATTAGTCATGCTCATCCAGTTTAGATTATTGACTATTGTTTGATGACTAATTATTCATGCTTGGTCAGTTTATGAGCATTTATTGTTTTGTTTAGATTAAATACGAACACCTTGTGGATTCAGTTTCACGATTTGACTATAAGGCATTTGTTAATTATGTCGGTTTAACAAGTTTAGTTTGTTAAAAGGAAGTTTTTCAAGATGAAATGATTTTATAAATTTGGCTTATAAAAATATGGTTTATAAAATAAAGAGGACTTTATAGAATTTAAATACTGGTGTCTTTGTAAAGGATTTCAAATGATTTTTTGGAAAACGTAATAATAGTATCACTTGGAAGTATTTATAAGTATAAATGTTTTCAAAGAAAATTTTAAGTAAGGTGCATTTTCTTTGGATAGTTCGAGGAATGAGTCTTAATTTGTTTTGTGATAATCTGAATAATCTTCTAAGTGACAATTGAATATTTTCTTAGACGAATGTTATAATGCACTTAGTAAATTATTCGCTTTGTCGTTGTACGATCGAAATGAGTCAGAACCTGAATGAACCCAAAGTAAGTTGGTAATAGATATTTTTGTTAAAACAATTTTATCTGGAGATATATATGGTATTGTTTCAAAATGGGATTCGAAAAAAGATGAAGTATTTTTCTATTAACTAGTTCGAGTGGCTCGAAAATAACTAAAAATGGACAAGAGATGTGTTTAGATGGTAAGCACTTCTCTTTAGTTTTATCCTTCTTGGTGTTGGCGTCAAAACTGACCACCAACATCCAATTATGTGAAAGCTCAATATTCAACCCAAACACAGAAGTATGAAGAGAAATAAATAAAGAACACAATTAAAATAATTAGAAAGCAAGTAAATAGAGACACGGATTTATAGTGGTTCAGTTGACTCCGGCCTAAGTCCACTCCAAAGATTTTCCTTTTATTATTTTATATTGTTGATTACAGTTACAAATCTGTGAAATTTAAGAATAAAAATGGTAGAGTATAGCCTAGGTAGAAGATGAAGAGAAGCAGAATGAAGATCCTTTTTCTGAAGCCATGCCTGCTGTATTTATAGGGGAGGACGACCACCTATCTCTTTGAAACTTTGGCTACAGGACCTTCTTATCCATATGGGCCCACCATAGGGGTTGCTAGGCCCAAATCCCAATGAAGAGGGATCGGTACCGATTCCCTCCATTGGTTGATTATGGGGCAGCGATCCCTATAATGGCTTCTTCATGCTTATATACGATGGCTCTCCAAATATCATGTTGATTGGACCATTATAGCTCATGCTTTTGATTGCCAAATGCTAAAATGCTCATGTTTTATAATACATGCCGATCCATCCTTAGTTTATCCAGATATGCCGATCCATTCCTTTGCCGAGCTCTCTTATGATAACACTATGTCGATCCCTCCTTTTCCATAATGCTATGCCGATCCATCTTCTTTTCATAATGCTATGTCGATCCCTCTTATTCCAATATACTATGCCTATCCCTCTGATAACCATCTATGCTGATCCATGCGCCATCACCTATGTCGATCCCTCCATAACTTCATCCATGTTGACTCTTCATCTAACTGACTATGCCGATCCTTCCTTTATGGAGTATGCTGATCCATCCTCCATGAAGCACACTGATCCTCCTACTCCATGAAGGTATGCCAATCCCTCCTATGCTACAAAGCTATGCCAATCTCTCCTATGCTACAAAGCTATGCCAAGCCTTGTGGTACTTCCATTCCATGCCGATCCATGCTATGCCGATCTCTAGGCTTCCACTAAGTTATGTTGATCCCTAACTTATCCAAGCCAATATTCATATTTCAAGCGTCCTGCATCGTTTATCTACAAACTCCATCCAACTCTGGCTTCATATAACCATTTGTACTTTACCTTCGGGTCCTAGAACTATCGCTCTGCACTCATCGGCCTTGATAATCTTGAAGTCTGTTAGGTTAAATCCGCCTGTATACTGCCTTGCCAAAAGGAGGGTTAACACTTTGCCCCCAAAAATATGCCTTGCAATAGGAAGGCGTGTTTTGAATTCCCATAAATCCAAAATTGAAGTCCTTAATCCATTAATTGCCATATTATCCAATCCAAAATCCAATCCATTGCCAATCCAATTTCTCGATCTCCCCGGATCACTAGAGAAATCTATGACTGTTCCAACTCGATATCCATTTCCAAATCCATCCCAAATTCATTAACCAAATCCATGATTTCTCCAGATCATTTTATCCAAATCCGGGACCGCTCCGGGTCCATATCCAAACCCATAGACCTCTCCGGGTCGTTTTATCGAAATCCGGGACCACTCCGGTCCATATCCAAATCCATAGACCTCTCTGGGTCGTTTTATCCAAATCCGGGATCGCTCTGGGTCCATATCCAAATTCATAGACCTCTCTGGGTCGTTAGCCTAATCCAAATCCTTGATCTCACTGGATCCTTGCAGAGCACAATCCATACTCGATGACCTGAGTAGGCCGATCATGTTGCTCTCTGGCGAAGCGGTCTACCCCTTGCCAGGCACAGTCCATACCCGACGACCTTGATCTCTCCGAATCCTTGCCGAGCACAATCCATACTCGACGACCTGTTGGGTTTTATTCTCCGGCCTCGGCTCTCCGGTCGAGGGCTTAATCCGTGGGGTTCCTTCTCCGGCCTCAATCCCTAATCGAGGACCTAATCTGTAGGGTATCCTTCTCCAGCCTCGATCCCCAGTCAAGGACTTAATCCGTGTATGAATCCATCATGGCACTCTCCGGCGAAGGGACTCGTGACTCGCAGTTATTGCCCCGTCTCTTCAGTCGAGACCATGACCGTTACCTGTGTTATTTATTACATTAATCCAGACTTAAGCATTCCTAAGTCCATAAAATAAAATTCCATACAACCAATAAACCAAATTTCGAAGAAAATAAGAAAAAACAAAATTTCACAAACCAAAGCACTATGGTTCATCATCATCTCAGAGCATGCCTAGGGACCGTCCTCGATCCCGTGCATGTGTAAGTGACTTAGCCATATTATTGTGGAGTTTATTACTTATTCCATGCCAACCCAATCAATTGATGACAAGTTGGCGATGATGCCTTGATCCAGTGCCATTTTCGTTCAAGGTGGACGGTGGCTGCTCCTGTTCCACCATCGCAGCTCAAATCCTTATGTATTGTTGTAACTGACCATTCCTCACATGTTCCTCAATAATATACTTCAAATTCCTACAGTCATTTGTATTGTGCCTATCCAGCTCATGGAATAGGCAATGCTTTCCTGATGCCCACTCACATTCGGTGGGTTCCCTCCTTGCCGGCCTTCAATACTAAAGACGTCCTCGAGTATCCAAATAAATCCTTTCCAAATATTCGGTCAAACCCGTATAAGAAGAGAATTTTGGTTCTCTCCATTGCCTTTCTCCCTTTATCATTCTTGTTTTCATCTCCTGATGATCCTCCACTTTGCATTGCATTCACCTCCGGTTTGTGTGCTTGTGCGTCTTCCTGTCACAGGAACCTGTCTGCTTCATGATAAAACTCCCCGAGATCCATAGGTGGATCCCACGCCAGTGAATCCTTGAACTCCGTGCCATCAGCAATTCCAGATACAACTGCCATCAAAACCATGGATGGATCTGGACGATCCATCGATGCCGCCATAGCATTAAAGTGTGTTAAGAAACTCCTCAGGGACTCTTCGGTCCTCCGTTTCAGTGTTGCCAAACTCATCACATTTTTAGGTCTCGAGATATGAACCCTAAACTGCCTCATAAACCTTTCAATCAATTCCTTCCATGTGCTAATAGAGCCACTTTCCAATTGTCTGAACCATAGTGCAGCTATATCCGTTAGTACAAAGGGAAGCACCATGCCATGACTTCCTCCAAATGCCTCCAATACTTCCATGTGTCTCATGTATCTCGTCAGATGAATAGTGGGATCCGTTTTTCCATCATATGTCTCAAGCGTTGGTAGTTTGAACTCCGGTGGATTCCTAGCTTGCCTGATATTTGGAGCGAATGGACTTCTATTTACATCCTTGAGATCCCTTTTCACCAATCCTCCACGCATAGCTCGCCTTATCATCTCTGCCATCCTGTTATTGTCTTCCAATGGTAGTCTCCTATCGTCATGCCCAAGCTGCCCCCAAGTCTATGAGGGAATTCTGGAATGTACTCCTCCAGACGAGCATCTAAATTTCGATTCACACCAAGCTCCATGGGATCGATCGTAGGTCCTCCAACATCACGATCAACCAGACCTCAGCCATGCCCTTTAGCCTTTGGGGATCGGTACCGATCCCTATGGAAGGATCGGTGCTGATCCCTTTTGGATGGCAAGGGACTTCCCCGGCTGCTCTATTCCACTCCTCTGTCTATTAGCTCCATTTCCATGTTCCTGGTTTTGATTTTGGTTTTGCATTTCCAACAGCTCTTATGGCTCCAGCCTGTCCGATTTTTTGGAGTAGATTCTACAACATCTCCTTCTGCCTTTTCAACATCCTCTCCTGCATAGCGTCCATCATTGTTTCCATTTCATCCCTGGTGATGTAGATAGATGCTTGATTAGCTGTATCTCCCGAGGAATCCTCTTGACTCCCTCCATGGTGACTCCTTTCCGATAGCACTCGCCTTGTTGATTTCCTAGCCATTGCTTCTAGATCCAAGTATCCAAGCTTCCAAATCAGCGGGTGCAAGTCTTGTCAGTGAAAGCACCAAAATGTTGGTGTCAAAATTGACCACCAACACCCAATTATGTGAAAGCACCAATATTCAATCCAAACACAGAAGTATGAAGAGAAATAAATGAAGAACAAAATTAAAATAATTAAAAAGCAAGTAAATAGATACACGGATTTATAGTGGTTAGGCTGACTACGGACTACGTCCACTCCAAAGATTTTCCTTTTATTAGTTTATACTATTGATTATAGTTACAAATCTGTGAAATTCAAGAATAAAAATGGTAGAGTGTAGCCTAGGTAGAAGATGAAGAGAAGCAGAATGAATATCCTTTTCTGAAGCCATGCCTACTGTATTTATAGGGGAAGACAACCACCCATCTCTCTGAAACTTCAGCTACATGACCTTATCCATATGGGCCCACCATAGGGGTTGCTAGGCCCAAATCCCAATGAAGAAGGATTGGTACCGATCCCTCCATTGGTTGATTCTAGAGCAGCAATCCCTATAGTGGCTTCTTCATGCTTATATATGATGGCTCTCCAAATATCATGTTAATTGGACCATTAGAGCTCATGCTTTTGATTGCCAAATGCTAGAATGCTCATGTTTTATAATACATGTCGATCCCTCCTTGGTTTATCCAGATATGCTGATCCATTCCTTTGCCGATCTCTCTTATGATAACACCATGTCGATCCCTCCTTTTCCATAATTCTATGCCGATCCATCTTCTTTCATAATGCTATGTCGATCCTTCTTGTTCCAATATACTATGTTGATCCCTCTGATAACCATTTATGCCGATCCATGCGCCATCACCTATGTCGATCCCTCCATAACCTCATCCATGTTGACTCTTCATCCAACAGACTATGCCGATCCTTCCTTTATGGAGTATGCCGATCCATCCTCCATGAAGCACGTCGATCCCTCCTACTCCATGAAGGTATGTCAATCCCTCATTTGCTACAAAGCTATGCCGAGCCCTATGGTACTTCCATTCCATGCCGATCCATGCTAGCCGATCCCTAGGCTTCCACTAAGTCATGCCAATCCCTAACTTATCCAAGTCAATATTCATATTTCAAGCGTCCTGCATCGTTTATCTACCAACTCCATCCAACTCTGGCTTCGTATAACCATTTGTACTTTACCTTCGGGTCATAGAACCGTCGCTCTACACTTATCGGCCTTGATAACCATGAAGTCTGTTGGGTTAAATTCGCCTTTATACTGCCTTGCCAAAAGGTGGGTTAACACTTGGTAAGTGGATGTATGGTACTATTTGTTAGGACCCAGTTCCTTGGTATCATTTTGGGTCTCGATCTATATGTATATTTTCGATAGATTAAAGTATATGTAATAATTTCAAAAGTTTAGAAATAAAACTGGGTTTAGTTCTTAAATTTCCTTTAAGGAGATTTGATATAAAATAGAAGTTTATTTTATAAACAAGTTTATAAAACTCCTGGATCGAGGTGAAATAATTTAATACAAGTTTAATGGGTTAAATTTAATAAAAAGATTTTAATAAAATTTGTTTTATTAAACCGTGTCTTTTGTTTTAACATATAAGCTGTGATAACTATTTGACATTATTGGGATGATTAATAAAACGCCTTTACCTTTGAAATGTCTAAGGAAACGTATAGTTTTTTATGTTTTGTGACTGTATCGCACTGTTGTGCATGATCGTACTTTTATTTATATCGTTCGTGGTTCGTACACGAACAGGATACTATGTAACGGGGTACTTGAAACAAATCAAATCTTGATATGATGGTTGCTTAGCTTGGAAGCTTTAAGTTGTCTTGATTTATACACCACTTCATTTCACCTTCACTTTATTTAATTTCATTTCACTTCACTCCATCTTACTTCACTTCACTCACTCTCCTTCTTCTTCTTCTTTTATCATTTTCCATTTCTTGTAAAAGAAAAACAACTCTACCTTCCAACTTCAAAATTCAATATCACACAATCTATTCATTTTCAACCAAAACTTCCAACATAAAAGTTATTTGTTATCATCCTTAGTATTTTCTAAAAATAGTTGCTCATCGTTTCATCGAGTGGGGTGATGGATATTAGCCAATAATAGTGATTATGGAATATTGGCAGTTTTTCGATGAAAACAAAATGGAAATCAGAGAGTTAGGTTGTGTTCGTGGTGGTAATACAAGATTTTTGGTGATGATCTCAAGATTTTTAGTGGTCGGAGTTGGCCATAGTTGCTGGTTGATCATTTTTCAATCAACTAGCTATTTTTGATGATGTGGTAGTCGAGGGGAGCAACAGTGGTGCTGGGAGGAAGCTCGAGTCAAGGCAGCAGGGGTGTTTGGAGAGGGTATGATGGGTGGATGTGGTGGGTCGAGCTCAAACTAGTAAGGGGATGTAGATGTTAGGTTCGAATTTTTGATCACTGGTGGTGATGGGGAGCGTCGAGTTCGAGCAGTGACAGCCAGAGGTGCGGTAGGGTGCGTCCATCATGATGGCATAGGTGGCGGAGGTTGGTTGTGATTGAGGCGACGATGGTTGCGCATTGATCGGGGCAGCTTCCTTATCTTTTAGGCGCGTATTTGAATTTTGGGGGAGATGCAAAGTAGCGGGTTATGGTTGGAAGTGCAAGCGGGTTGGGTTTGTTTTGTTTTGGGTGAGAATAAATATAGTTTATTTGTTATAAATTATATAAAACCAAGTATGTTAACTTTAAAAAGCCATATCATTTTCATTTTAAATCTAATTAAATCGAGGATTTTTGCACTGGAGTCGATTGATAAGTACGATACCATGGTATAAATAATTGTTTTAATTAAGTACAAATTTATGATCAAATAACGGTGATTGAATATTATAACGTTGATTTTAATAATAACATAGTTAAATTAATTATACTTGATATCTATATGGTAGAATAAAACATCGTTATACTATAATTAAATTGAATAGATTATTTTTGACATCTATCGAACATAATAAATCCCCATTCTGTGCTTGCAAAGTAAAAGGATGATTTGTGAAATTAATTAATATTTGGATTAATTGATATTTGATAGATGATGTGTTTGCTATTGATTGTTGTATAAATCATTAAATGCCAGAAGCTTGGTAGCCTGGCCATATTGGATGTGACTTTGATATGTTGCAAAACTTGAACTCTTGTAGTATAGACCAATAAAGGCATTTGTTAAGTGTCGTGGTAGCTCTAGGCCTCATTATAATATTTTAAAATACTATTATTTACTGTTTTTGATTTGAAAATGGTTTTGATTTGGAGGATGATTTTAAATGTGACTTTTGAATTTTCGGTGAACTTTTATTTAGTAATAGTTTTTGAATATCTTTATTTTACTTCAACCTTTTTATTAGTGTTTTCTAACATATATGGAAATGTTTTTAAAGTATTTTTGGGAACTATCTAGAAAAGTTAATATAATGTTTATTATAAAAAAAGGAGTCTATCCCTTATAATAAAGCGATTCTGTTTTAAAGAAGATAGAAATATTTCTGAATGAATATTTGTTAAACGCTCTATTTATAATGTTGTATGGAAAGAAAGATTTATAAATGGTGTTTTATAACTGGAAGAATATTTATAAATGTTATTTTATAAAAAGGGAAATGATATTTATAAATGGAAAGTATTTGATTCTATCTTGAAACTGAAATTTTGTGATAGGTAAATGAGATTTATTAAAGGAATTTATGAGTAGAAATGAGATTTATAAATAGAAAGGCAGTTTATAAAAGGAGTTTGTAAAAATAAAAGAGATTTATGAAAAGAAATTTTATAAAAGGAAAACAGATTTTATTTATATAAAAGATCATTTTAAATTATGGTGGTATGGAAAGTATTCTTTTCATACTTAACACCAAATTCCGAGGTATGGAAGCTTGTCTCTATCTGTGAGAATTAAGTATGTAGGTCGAGTCAAGGATAGTTCGCTAACTTGTCCGACTTCATTGTTAATCGAGGGATAGTACAAGTTTGAAATCAAAAAGTGGTTGTAAGTAGTTTTATCTAATTTCCATACGATCTGTTTACTTACCCCAAAAGAAAAGTGGTTTGGGTTTGTAGTAACAATGTGTTAAATCACATTTGTTTTGGTTCGGTTAAATATGATTTTGGGAAAAGGGAAAATGTTTTCTAAGTATTAGAAGTGAGATGGTTTGTGAATATACTTATACTATTGAGATAAGTATATGAATATTTTTCAAATAATTGGAAAGGGTTTTAATTAATGAAAGGATTAATTAAAGTGGCTTAGGGATGTTTATGTATTTATCGTGTTTGGTTTCATATGAAACTAAATCTTTGATTTGATTGATTGTTTATTTGATGGTTAAATAACCGACTATCAAATCTTGACCAAATATAACTCTGCAAATATTTAGAATAAACATAGGAATCATATAGTACAGTTATCTTCGATGATGTTATATTATATGTATTAACTCATAGTGTTCTTTTAGGACAAATGATTAGCAATTTCTTGTAGCGACCCTGAAATTCGCACACTTCGTCTTCGAAAATCCAAACATCTTATATTATAATAAAGTGATATAAGTATGATTTTATAACCTTGTTAAACATCATTTAATTAATAGATAATAATTAGAAAGTTGTTTTTGAAAATTATATAAAAAATATGTTCTTTGGAAAAATATTGATAATGTGATCGAAAATCGGTTCATCGATAAACAACTTTTTAACCATCAGAAGTTGTTGAGATTTTTTTACATACATTTATTTACTTAGGAAATAGATAAATAAAATAATTTTTTTTCCATTTATGGAAATAAACTTTATGGATGTTACCCGACATTCTAGCCTGGCTATATTGAACTGGTTGCACGAGTTAGATCTGATTGTCATCAAGGCCGATGATTCCAAAATGATGGTTGTGGGGTCCAAAGTCGAGTACAGATTGTTATATAAAGTCAGAATTGAATGGATTTGATGGATGTACAATGTAGGATGCTCAAAGCTTGGAATATGGCTCAATGAATGGAATGGTTCGGCATAACATAGCAAGTTGGAAGGGATCGACATGATTAATGGGGAGGGATCAGCAGGCTATATTGAAGAGGGATTGACATCCAACAAGTTCCAAGTGTATTCATGCATACGACACTCTATATCTCGGGATTTACAACTCCAAAGCCTATGAAATTTGGAAGGCAAGGTATGTGGACCCTAGGAAACCTACCTTAGGGATCACATATCATAAGGACAAACTTTGAGGGACCGACATACAACCTTGTAGAGGGTTCGGCTGTCGGCAGTGCACAAGTGATATCGAGTTAAAAATTGAACAATAACTCGAGCTCCAGTGGTCCAAATGACATGAGAATTGACGGGAAAACATATTTTAGCATGCAGAAGCCACTGTAGGGATCGCTGCCCAAAAATTGACCAATGAAGGGATCAGTACCGATTCCTCCTCATTAGGAGTTGGGCCTAGCGACCCCTCTGGTGGGTTTATGTGGATTAGAATGTCCATTGGTCGAAGTTTCAGAGAGATTGGTGGTCGTCTTCACCTATAAATACTGGCCTAATGGGTCATTATAGGGAACTTTTACGCTGCTTGTTACTCTAGGCTTTATTGTAATCAAATGTTCTCTATTTCTTACTGCTGTAATCAGATTTATAAGTGATCAATAAAGATAATCTTTAAAGTGGACATAGGCATACAATGTCGAACCACTATAAATCTCCGTGTTTTTTATTACTGCTTTTTATTTGTTATTTGCTTAATCTTTTCCTCAGTTTAATTTTATTTTCTTCACTTACTTCTCTACATAAATCTGTTTTTGGGTGTTTGTGACCAATTTGGTTGCAAACATTTTGGTGCTTTCACCGAGAAACTTGATTCTTGACTTATTAGGATCCCCTTTGTTACTACTGGATTAGATAAATCCCCTAAACGAGATCCATAGTTATCTTTAAGAAGTTGCTTATACCACTTAGATTTGTAGAAATCGAAGCAAGACTATTAATAATGGTGAGACATACTAAATCAACTTCTCAGAACATGGAAGGAAATGAGACTACTAACATTCAACAAGGAGACCCAAGCAATCAACCAACAAATGTGAATGCTGATCCGGTTGAAGTTCAGAATCCCACCGACTCTATTACAAGAGCTAAATTTCATAATTTAATGAGAGAGTTGATGGAGAGCCGTCGACAAAAAAATCAACAAATTCAGACTAATATCAACTTGATGAACCAAATCAATCAACAGTAGCATGGGAAAGCTAGGAGGGATCCCACTCCTTACTCGGCATCAGAAAGTTCTAGCCCATATGATGAATATCACAGGCATAGACATCGTTGGATAGAAGAAAATCGCGTACAAACTTCAGAGCGTCGCTTGGCAGACCATCGCGGTCTGCTAGGATCGATCGGTGTCGTTCCCTCCCTAGGGATCGATACCGATCCCTCCTCCACATGAGGGATTACCCCACGCATCTTGGGAATCGAGGTGGAAATGTTCCTGATAGTGGAGTTCGATTGAATGCCTACCGAGTACTTCCCCGAAATGATGACGGAATGAATGTACAAGATGCGCATCAGGAAGATGGTGAACGAAGAAGGCGTGAAACGGCCCGTACCATCCAAACATGAGATGGAGCACGACCACCGCTTGGCACCAACCATCCAAACGCCGGACTTATCGACAATGGTCAAATAGTTAGTGAGAGAAAGCCAGGGTTTAACCAACGATGACTGGGGAATTTAAAGAAGTCATACCCCGTTCACTGATAGTGTATTATGTGCACGGTATCCAAGGAAGTTCAAAATACCATCGATGCCTGCCTACGATGGAAAAACCGACCCCAAGCAGCATATTATGAGATATGAATGGCTGACGGATTCCGCATGAGCTGATGATGCGATCAAGTGTAGATGCTTTCCCGTAACTCTTTCCAGAATAGCAACGATGTGGTTCATGAGACCACCCCCGCGATCAATTTCTATATTTGATGATTTGGCAACCAAGTTTTTAGAGCAGTTCCGGATGCACGCGACTCGTCCCAAAGATGTGATGTCCATTTCCAGTGTGATTCGGGCTCCAGGAGAGTCGTTGAAAGATTATTTGGAGAGATTTCACATAGCTGTTATGGAGGTCAGTAATCTAAATGCCATGCGATACTTATGGCCACGACAAGAGGGATTGATCCAGAGTCTGAGTTTGGCGATTGCCATCCGCAATGTTGGAGCGCTTTTACGCAAAGGCAGCTCGATATTTGAGAAAGGAGGAGGCCAGGTCCTCCAGAAAGAAGAATGTTGTTGTACCAAATGGAGAAGGAGTACAAAGTAACAATACAATAAAATAGTCTGATGACAGTTCTGGAAAAGTCCAAGTGAATGTTCAGAATAAACCAAATCAGCAAAAGAGAGGCGGAGATAGGAACCGAGAACGAAAGAGGGATTCTGGAGGATTTAAGCCTAGGATTCCAATGTATAATAATTACACACTGTTGAATACATCCTTGGAGAATATCTATTTGTCTAATTGCAATACCATGCAGTATAGGAAGCCGCCTCCAAAAGAATTAACAAAGAAACAGAAACAGGCCGAGAAATATTGTCGGTTTCTCAAGTGCTATGGGCACAATACAAATGGGTGCAGGTATTTCCATCATGTTGTAGTAAAGTTGATCCAAGAAAGGAAATTGCAATAGCTTGTGAAAATCCCGCAGGATGGTGGGCAGGGGACACTGACCCTAACCGAGGACAAGCACCGCGTAGGGCTGAGGAGCCTGCGCGGACTAGTGGAAGACTTGTGACTAATACAATAGTCGGAGGACCGCACCCAACATATAAGAGTTGGCATGAGATGGAGCGCTATGCTAGCATGATTAGGCATGTGGATTTTGAATGCTGTTCGAATATGGAAGACGGAGCTCTGGCAAAACAGCAACGTACGATGGCAGACGATATTGTGTTTAGGAATAGAGATACATATAAGGTGGAGGCTCCAATAATTGAACTAATGGTCATTTCGGCCATGATTGGCCCTACTTTGGTGAGAAGGATTTTGATTGATTGTGGAAGTTCGGTTAATATAATCTTTAAAAAAGCATATGATCAGATGATGATGGAAGCCAAAGATTTAAAACCGTCAAAAGCTCGTATACACGGTTTTAACGGTGTTGCAACCGAAGCTGTTGGTTATGTGGAATTACCTGTTTAGTTGGGAGAAGGTGAACGAAGGAGAGTGCGGACCTTGCCGATTATTGTTTTGGATGTTGACTCTCCATACAATGTTTTTCTGGGTCGACCGGCCTTAGCTGAATTCCGGGCAGCTCTTGACCCATGGTGTTTGACTTTGAAGTTCCCGACAAATAATGGTGTAGGAGTTGTTCATGGCGACCAAACACCGGGCGTGCCTGTTATGTAGCTGATTTGAGGGAAACTCAGTGCAAAGAAAAAGGCAAGGGTGTGGACAAGACCGTCCGCATCCATGCTACCGAAGAATGACAATTAGTGTCTGAGCCTTAGCTCAGGCGCCACAGTCAGTTCTATAGGGATATAGATCCAATAGATGATGAAAAGGAGCCCAAAGAGACCAAGGCTACATCGGTTGAGCTGACAATTGATATTACGGTCAGCCACGATGACCCATCACGTGTCCTAAAGATTGGATCACAGCTCAGCCCCCCGATGATGAAAGAACTTGATGGTTTTCTCCGAGCGAATCTAGACGTGTTCGCTTGGACTCACTCTGACATGTGTGGAATCTCGCCTGCCATTGCAAGCCATGCATTGAACATCGACCCGAGGCATGTCTTGGTAAATCCAAAAAGACGCGGCATGGATCAGAAGAGATCTGCCGCTCTTAAAGAGGAGGTGGATAGACTAAAAGATAATGGGTTTATCCGCGACGCCCTCTACCCTAAATGGGTATCTAATCGTATACTCGTGAAGAAAGCGAATGGGAAATGGAGGACCTGCATTAATTATTTAGATTTGAACAAGGCGTGTCCAAAGGACAGTTTTCCCCTTCCAAGGATCGATTAGTGGTGGATTCAACCGCAGGACACGAATTGCTATCTTTCATGGATGCATACTCGGGATATAACCAAATCCCAATGTATATTCCCGATTAGGAGCACACTAGTTTCATTACCGATGTTGGATTGTAATGCTATGTAGTAATGCCATTTGGATTAAAGAATGCAAGAGCTACTTATCGGCGCTTGGTCAATAGAGTGTTTAAAGATCAGATCAGAAAAACGATGGAAGTGTATGTGGATGATATGCTTGTGAAGTCACGACGATCAAGCGATCACATTAGAGACTTGGTGGAAATGTTTAATATCTTCCGACATTACAAGATGAAAATTAATCCTTTGAAGTGTTCTTTTGGTGTTTCATCGGGGAAATTCTTAGGCATTATTGTCAATGCTCGTGGAATAGAAGCTAATCCCGAGAAGATTCGGGCTATCAACGACATCCAAGCAGCAATAACTATTAAACAAGTATAGAGTCTGAATGGGAAAGTTGCTGCCTTAAGCCGATTCATCTCCAGAGCTATCGACAAATGCATTTCTTTCTTCGATTTGATTAGGAAAGGGAAAATAAACTGCAAATGGATGCAGGATTGTAAAGATGCGTTTTAAGCTTTGGTGAATCATTTGGAGAGACCCCCCATCTTGTCAAAGCCGGTGGATCATGAGGAGTTGTACATTTATTTGGCTGTACCGGCACACGCTATAAGTGCCGCATTGCTTCGTGAGGAGGATTACATACAGAGACTAGTGTATTACGTACGTAAATGATTAACAGGAGCTAAAAGGAACTATCCGAAAATAGAGAAGTTGGCATACTACTTGAGGATTGCATCACGAAAGCTTCGTCCATACTTCTAGGCACATCTGATCAATGTTTACACCCACCAACCATTACGACAGGTCCTACAATGACTTGAGACGTCTGGAAGGTTACTCAAGTGGAATATTGAGCTCAGTCAATTCGATATTACTTATCTCCCTCTGAGGGCTATCCAGGGTCGGGCTTTGGCAGATTTTATAGTATAGTTTACTGCGCAGGATGATCCTCTGGAAGGAAGTGAAATCCTTACAATACGGTGGAAATTGTATACTGATGGAGCATCTAATGATCATTATTATGGAGCTAGAATAGTGCTTGTAACTCCTGAAAATCGGTCAATCTATTATGCATTAAAGCTTGATTTCCCAGCGATAAACAATGAACCTGAGTAAGAGGCTCTGATTGCTGGACTTAAACTTGCTAGAGAACTTTGAATAAAATCTCTCGAAATCTTTTGTGATTCGCAGTTGGTAGTGTATCAAGTTAGGGGAGATTATCAGGTTAAGGGACAACGGCTTGCCCCATACCTTACCCAAGTCTAAGAGTTATTGACAAAATTTGAGTACTATGACATTTCACATATTCCATGAGATCGAAACAGAGAGGCTGATTCATTGGAAAAGTTTGCTAGTATCGGTGACGCACTGCAGATGGGCTTGGTTCCAGTCGAAGTATTAAATGCCCCAAGTATAAACATGATAGAAATCGACCAGACACTGGAAGCGGAGCCTGTGAGGGAATCGTGGATGACTCTAATCAAAGACTATTTACTGCATGGAGTCCTACCAGATAAAAGAAATAAAAAGTGACAAGTCCTTCGCAAAGCTTCATGGTATATTATGCAAAAAGGAATTATGTATAGGAAAGGTTTTTTAGTCCCTCCACTCCGATGTGTCGCTTAAGCTGAGATAAAACGTGTTCTGAGAGAAGTTCATGAAGGGGAATGCGACGATCACACGGGGAGGCAAACTCTGGTGAAGAAAATACTATGTTATAGGTATTATTGGCCAACTGTAAATTGAGACGCCACTGATTATGTAAGACGATGTGATAAATGCCAGATATATGCAAAAGTTCCTAGAGCTCCGCCAAAGGAAATCATGCAAATGGTCAGCCTGTGGCCATTTACCATGTGGGGTATAGACATTATTGGTTCCTTACCGATCTCTAAAGGTGGTGCAAAGTACGTTATCGTTGCAGTTGATTACTTCACCAAATGGGCTGAAGCAGAACCTTTAACCATGATCACAACCAAGAAAGTAATCAACTTTATTGTCCGAAACATCATATGCCACTTCAGTCTTCCACAAACTATCGTAACAGATAATGGGACTCAATTCGATAGTGTTGAATCAAAGACTTTTGTCCGAGATATCGTATTGAAAAGAGATTTGCGGTGGTCACTCATCCTCAGGAAAATGGACAGGTTGAAGCTGTAAAAAAAATCATAAAGTCCATTTTGAAGAAGCGTTTGGAGAAGGCTAGAGGCAGGTGGGTGGATGAACTTCCTACAACATTGTGGGCTTATAGGACCACCCATAAGTTCGCGCTGGCCATACTCCATTCGCCCTTGCTTATAGTTTCGAAGCCGTCATTCCTATTGAGCTCTAAGTTCCTTCTCATCGAGTGACTTACTACAATCTCAAAACGAATAATGATCTCCTCTTGGAATCTCTTGACTTTATAGATGAAAAGCGCGGGGAAGCCGATTTGCGAGCAGCTGCACATCGACACCGAGTTGCCCGGTATTACAACATTAAAGTCCAACCTAGAACCTTTGAAATTGGCAATTTCGTCCTGAAATGGGTTTTTCCTACCCCATCGCACATGAATCCAATCTGGGAAGGAACATATGTCATTGAACAGAGGCTGGAGAAGGAACATTCAAGCTAGCGACTGTCGATGGCATCACACAAGGGCATGGAATAGCGAGCATCTATGATGCTATTTCACTTAGTTTATTTCCTTTTCATTTCAGTTGTATTTTCTTTCATAATTTGCTTTAGCATTTGATTTTCCAGATGTGTAATAAGACACTTTGTGTTTTTTTTCGTTCCTTTTAATGAATAAAGTTTCAGACATCCTTTATATTTATGTTTGATGTAACATTATATATTAATTACATAGCGAAACTGATTGATGTCGATATGTATGAACAGGCTCCCAGAGTTTGAAATCAGTCAAACGCGCTAATTCCCAATGGGACTAAACAAGATGAGCTTGGTCCACTTGTTCATTTGACAACTCTCATTCATGGTCTAATAGACGGAATGCACAACGAGGAATAAATGTGTCCGACCATAAAACCTTCCAAACCGTGGGACTAAGATAAAATGAGAGGAGTGTGACACAACTGATCACTCGCTAGATCAAAGCCTAGACCCTAGGGGACAAATTAGTAAGGGGAGTGCGATCCGACTGCTCCGTGAAATAACTCAGTCCCCAGAGTGTGGACTGGAGTATAAACATAAATCGAGTGTGAATCGACCACCCACGAAATAACTCTAAGTCCCCAAAGTGTGGACTGGAGTATAAATATAAATCGAGTGTGAATCGACCACCCACGAAATAACTCTAAGTCCCCAGAGTGCGGATTAGAGTATAAACATAGATTGGGTGCGACACGACCACCCATCAACTAACTCTTATCCCTAGAGTGCGGATATGAGCATGAATGAATATATGAGTGGAGTTCGACCATTCACCATTCCATGAACTCCGTCCTGAAACCGACGAGAGGAGTATAAACTCGCTAATGATGGAGTTCGACCATCCAACATCTAATACACAAACCTAAAACCGAGGGCAAGAGTATAGTTGCTCAAAAACTGCTGAATTCGACGAGGTAACACTAAGGCATGAACCTAGTGTTTGATATGACTTGAGGCCATGACCACATGGAGGCCTTGGGATAGAGTCAGTGGATTGTTACCAGAATTAATGAACAATGAATTACAAGTACATTGAATGGAAAGTAATAGTTCAACTACTTAAATAGTAATTCATGCGAAAATTCAACAGAAAACAAAAACTTTTATTCACATGATAGGATTTAAGATTGTAGTACAAGTTATTTCAAAAAGCCAGGACTCATACCCGTACAACCATGACTAATAAAAGAAACGATGAACAAACGACTATGCAAACTATATACAAACTGAGCCAAAGTGATGGCTATTTCTTTGACCTCCTCTCTTTTTTGGATTTTTCGGGAGTGGTGCCACTTGAGCCCTCGATGTTTCACTTCCTAGATCCTTTGCCACCTTTTGCAAGAGTGCTTTAAGAGATAGAAGGAAGTTCATAGGTAATTGACCAGCCGGGTGGAATAACTTGTAATGGGATAAGGTGTGGACCGTTGATGTCCACCTCGACAGGCTCAGCTTTAGCCTTTTTCTTGAGCAACACCTCCTTTTCAATCTACTCTTTCAAGCTAATCTCATCGGTGAAGTCGGAGACCGGTAATCACAACATCGTTAGACTCATCCACTAGGAGCGGATCTTCGACCTTATCATCGTCAAGAGCTCCGATGACTTAAGCATCGGGTCCCGGTACATCAGCAGCTGCCGGAATCTCTGCTGGTTTCTCTTGTTGCTCCATAGCAGCATCACTTTTAGGGGTTTGACCGGGACCTGGAAGACCTGGGAAATTTGTTAAAATAGAGAGACAAGCTTAAAACCATCAGGCGTGAAGAACAAAACCTTTCATAAACTGAAGAGTAGAGTGCAATACCCGTATCCAGTTGGCTCTCGATGGTTGCTGGGGTACATCCTTCCAAATTAGGGGACAAAATTTTGGAATGATAGCTAGGCTTATCTGGATCATAACCCAAGTCCCGCTCCATGCCGAAGGAGACTGATGGTCAAGCTGCTTGGGAAGAAGAGGGGCCCCTAGGATCGTCCTCTAAGGATCCGACAATATGTTCCCCTTTCTCAGTAGACGCAGAAGCGTTAAAGTATCGGAGTCTCACGGCAACCAGGTCAAGGGGTTCCGCGGAGGATCTCCCGCACTAATTTTTCTTCATCAAGTTCAGCTCCGCCCAATTCTCTCTTTTTCATCTCAATGATATGCTCCTAAGCTTCAACACGTGATTCACGATAACCTTCGCCAAGGAAACTCAAGTCGCGGTGGATGAGAACTTTGGCGATATATTCAATGATCAATGGATCAAACAAGTCCTTGATTTCATTCCTACCAGACTCTTTAGCGTCTTCTACTTGGGATTCAATTTGTTCAATCATTTCTTTACGGCCTTCCCCTCGAGCCTCTTCTTTAAGAGATTCTATTTTAGCGAACTGCTTATCAAGTTTAATTTTAAGGCTCTTGGCTTCGACAGCCTCTTCGCAGTACTTTTGTGATTCTTTATGAGCCTCAATTTTCTATTCCCTTTCTTTTTTGAGAAGCTCTTCAAGTCCCTCAACGCAACGGGCCAAAACATCTTTTTCCTTTTGCAAGGAATCTTTTTCCAAAGTAAGTGCCCCGCTGCAATTGAGGGCAGCATCGAGTTCTTTTTTATGAGAAGCTTCTAAATGGCTCGCCGCCTCTGCCGTTTCCTTTGCACTTTTCTCCGCTTCAGTAAGTTTTGTTGTCATTTCCGACAGTTTGACATCCTGATGTTTGACTATGTCTTTATCATGTATCGCCTCTAACTTGAGACGATCTACTTCGTATATTCGCTCAATTAACACTTCAGAGATTTTTTCTGCCAAGTGTTGAAATGATTCATGCTACATGAACACATCATTGACAGTTGCAAGAGAACTCGTTTTAGCGTGCCCCGAAATCGTATGTATGGTAGGAAGGAATTTAAGTCCATTAAAGTAGATTTTTGGGAAAGTGACCTTAATCTCGGTCAATTTATCCGCCGTAGAAATGTCAGGAGCAGCGACCGGCAAGGACGGATCAGAAACGACAATTGGATATTTGCTTGATCTACGGTCGCGAGACTGCTTAGAGCTTGAAGAACTGGAATGTTGCTCTTGTGATGTAGTGATTTGAGGGCCGCGGTAAGGAGGCTGGTCTCTGCTGTAAGCAGGAAAATTAGGCCGATCTCCCTGGCGAGATGCCTGGAACTGGGACTTGCATTTAGAAGAGGAGGATTCCCTTGAATGATAGATTTTATCCCATCCATTGTCTTTCCCCATACACCGGCTAGACTTCGAGTCGTGGCTAGATCGATGATATGTTGAAGAACCACTTAAGCTATCGAAGGCTCGAGACTGAGTCATTGCACCTGCAAAGACCAAATGAGAACATGTGAGTAATTATTGTGTGAAAGATTAATGAAGAGCGTGTAGTGAAGTGCACGTGGTCTGAGTGTCTTAGTGTTCCCCTGACAGACCGGTGGCTGCAGCCTTGCTCATGGGCGTTCCCTCTCCTTTATTAAAAGGATGAATGCCTTCACCGCTCCTACTAGGAGAATTGAGCCCTTCGATGTTGATATTTGGAAAGTCATATGTCATAATATCATCTGGAATTTAGAGATTTGAAAATTCCTTCAATGAACTTTCCAAATGTTTGGAAGATGGTTCTTCTTCAATAGCAGTAATGACGAATTCTAGATCTGTAGCAGTTTTTCTTTTATGAATTTTGTATGCCAGCCTCTTATTTTTCTTGGTCGGTGTTTGAGATTGTGCACCTTACGACAGTTCAACCACAGGCACCTTGCCTAGGCCCACATCATCATCTCCGGGTTCACTGGCCTAAGAACCCCTAATCTCACCTTCTTCAATGTCATTCTGAGTTCCCTCGGCAGGGGGTATGATAGAATTGATGGCATCTCTTTTTTGCTCTGTAATGTTTCTTGGCAACGCTATGCTTTCGGGAGCCCAATGCTACGACCTTCTTCTAGTAGCCCGAATAAAGATAGTAGCACATCAGTAACAAGAAGTTTGATATCCCTATCTTCGATAGGGGTAGCACGAATGGCGGCGACCGCTTTTGAAATTTAACGCCTTCAGGATGTGGACAGACACCTGAAAGAATCCCCGATGTTAGTAGATTCGAAAATATGTTTTGGATTAACAAACTTAAGAATGAGATGAAAGTAACACATACATCCTTCCAACCATCACCTCGTGAAGTCGGGTGGACATCGAACATAGAACCACTCGTGCTTGAATAGAGAAAGTTTATTCCAAGCGCCAGTTAAGACTTGGCAGTTTGGCAAGGTCCAAGAAAAACATAGAAGGGACTTCGTGACTGCCGTTTGAAGTTGTAAGTGAATCTTATGTCCTCGGAAGTTGGCGGACGAAATAGAATACTCATGAATAGCAGGATGGTTCCATGTATAAAGGCGTAGCTGTTTGGATGGAGTTGAGCAGGAGCTATTCCAAGATATCTCAGCATCTCTCGAATGAACGAATTAATAGGCGGTATGCATCCGACCCAGCACATAAATTTGTTACACGCCCTATACCCTATCGGGAGCAAGTGAGGCCTATCATTTATTGAAGGAACCAGGATGTCTACAAATGGAATTCCATGTACAGAACACGGCCAGCGAAGGGCAGCCTCACCAATTCGGGAGGCTTGTGAATCTACTGGGTTGTTTAGAAGAATGGCACCCTCTACCGTATCGAGGGTAAGACTTATATCCTTCGCCAGGAGGACCGGAACATCTGAGAAAATGTCGCCCGGAAACTTCTGTATGCTCTGCTTGATGGTTGGGAGAAAGCCTGCAGGATATAGTCGTAGAACTTGATTTTGCTTCAGGATCGATGTGCTGCATGGCCAGTTCGAAAGACATACCAGCCAAAGGCTCTAAGCGTCTGGAGTCCATATTAGCTATACTCAGTAGATAATCGATGTTAGAAAAGTTTACCTGCTCCCCTCATGTTAAGTGTAAGCTAGTGCAGCATCGTGAAGTGTATGACATATATAAATAGTTTAAAATCAGAAAAAACGAAGTTAGACGACGAGACTATGGATTCTAACTAGAGTGACCGTCATCGCTGACCGTCATGACTAGCGGAGAGATTGATCGGTTGAAAAAGCTTTGGGATCGACTGTCGGTATATCAAAGTGTGAGGTTTCTTGTTCAAGTCCATTTGTAAGTTTTTAGTATATGCAGAAAGTTCCATGGATTTGATTGTTCAATTTCGAGTTCAATAATAAATATGCATGTTTTAATGTTCATTGTCGCCATATATCCGAGTTCATTGGATGGATTAGTATCAAACAAGTAAGGTTAGGCTAGTATATAAGTTCAAGGAACCCCTACAAACCCTATGCACCAAACCCTATATACCAAACCCAATATACTGAACCCTGTATACCGATCCCTATCCCAAAGCCTCTCTACCGATCCCTCTCTTCACCCTCTACTACAATATCTCCCATCATAAACTCTGATCCCTTTCTTTCTACAAAACCTACCGACCCCTCTCTCCTTAAACCACTATACTGATCCCTTACCATCAAACGAGGGGTCGGCCTATATCCAAACCTCCAATGACGATCCCTCCTCCACTTTTTCCTTTCCTTCCTCCTTCAACATTTTCGTTGAACCTTGCTCCTTCCCACGCCTTGTCTTCCCCACATGACTTATGCCCTTAGTCATCCACTTCTTCACGCATCAAACTATCTTCAACAAAGTGGAATCCATTTCCTCGTCTTAAAATCGAAAGCAAAAAAGGAAGTTTACCTAAATTTATCAAAGGAGAACTATAAAGAGGGACAATGGTCTGAGATTAAGTAACAAGGATTGGAAAGAGGAACGATGGTCTGAGATTAAGTAAAAAGGAGTGCTAAATGGTTAAAGCGATGTTTAAATGGAGGGGAAGGGGTTGGCTTTGGGAGAAAGTTTGGTTGTAGAAAATAGGAGGGTAATAAGAGAATAAAGCAAGTGAAGGAGAAGGGAAGTAAGAATGCTGCTTTATATACATGGACTAAAGGTTCGGCCCAAGTGCTGACGTGCGAAGGCTAAGGGATCAGCAAGAGAAAAGCCAATCCCTGTAGCAGTGGTAATGGAAAAGGATGGATCGGCATAGTGCATGCCGATCCCTACGGATGTTTCAAAAAAAAGAAGAAGAAAGAGAGAGCATAAGAAAATAATGAGAGTGGTCGGCCAAGCATGTGCCGATCCCTACAGAAAAAAGAAAAAAAATGGTTATAAGGGTTTGGCTATAAGCATGAACATACAATATATTATGAAAATTGGCAACGACCCGTAAGTGTTCAAACAAGTCTGGGAGCCAATGACAAAAACGTGTATATGAGCACGCCCGTGTATGATTTAAAAGTTCAATTTTGGAAATCGATAGAAGAAGTCAAACCCAAAACCTTCGAGGTCGGGGCTGGACCAGATAACAAAAGCTTGCTAGTCTCGTAGAACCGGATTTATATATATCAGTTATCGGGGTATGGTTTTTTATTTATATTATTGGAAATTGACCAAGTGTTAGGACAATCAATGAGGAATTCGATGACCTGGAAAAACAATTCGATAAAAGAATAGCAACTGCACAAAAAGCTAGATGGATCTCGTTCTCAATGATTCAAAGCACGTCATGTTAAGCACAAGACGTACTTTGGGGGCAAGTGTTACTCGACATTCTAGTCCAGCTATATTGAACTGGTTGCACAAGTTAGATCTGATTGCCATCAAGGCCGATGATTCCAAAATGATGATTGTGGGGCCCGAAGGTCGAGTACAGATGATTATATGAAGTCAGAATTGAATGGATTTAATGGATGCACAATGTAGGATGCTCAAAGCATGGAATATGGCTTAATGAATAGAAGGCTTCGGCATAACATGGCAAGTTGGAAGGGATCGGCATGATTGATGGAGATAGATTGGCAGGCTATATTGAAGAGGGATTGGCATCCAACAAGTTCCAAGTGTATTCATGCATACAACACTCTATATCTTGGGATTTACAACTCCAAAGCCTATGAAATTTGGAAGGCAAGGTATGTGGACCCTAGGAAACCTAACCTAGGGATTGCACATCATAAGGACACACTTAGAGGGATCGACATACAACCTTGTAAAGGGTTCGGCTGTCAGCAGTGCACAAGTGATATCGAGTTAAAGATTGAACAATAACTCGAGCTCCAGTGGTCCGAATGACATGAGAATTGAAGGGCAGACATATTTTAGCATGCAGAAGCCACTGTAGGGATCGCTGCCCAAAACTCAACCAATGAAGGGATTGGTACCGATCCATCCTCATTTGGAGTTGGGCCTAGCGACCCCTCTAGTGGGCCCATGTGGATTTGAAGGTCCATTACCTGGAGTTTCAGAAAGATTGTTGGTCGTCTTCACCTATAAATACTGGCCTAATGGGTCATTCTTAGGATCTTTACGCTGCTTATTACTCTAGGCTTTAATGTAATCAAGTGTTCTCTATTTCTTACCACTGTAATCAGATTTATAAATGATCAATAAAGATAATCTTCAAAGTGGACGTAGGCATACAACGCTGAACCACTATAAATCTCTGTGTTTCTGATTACCGCTTTTTATTTGTTATTTGCTTAATCTTGCATTATCTACCACGGAAAACCCAATATGCGAATGGACCTTAGCGGTTTTGATTGTACCCTAAATATGTTGTGGTGTAATGAATGTAAGCACCATAATTATTTGAGACGATTTATATTCTACATTCTAGACATTGTCTACCATATCACTATATTAAACATAATGAATGGTTGGTTTCTTTAGAGGGGAAACTGTTATGGAAGTCCGTACGGTCTCAATAGTTACTGTTACATGTTGCATGTATCTTGAGTTTTCTCATACCAAACTTATATTTGACGCTTAGTTTTTGTTTCCCTAAAATTCCTCACATTCTCTTTCGTAGGCTAAGCATGGCAGGTTTTAACTTGGATGCTTCAGAGTACGGGCTATAGGCTTCCATTATCTATCTACTTCTATTTTTATTGTTTTGTATTAGCTATGTATATATCAACATTATGAGGACAGGTAGTCATAACTGTCCATGTTGATGATAGTACTTAGGTTTTGTAACTCTAAAATTCATGTATTCAGAATAACTCTTTGTACTATTATTTTGATATTACCATTCCACTGTGAGATTCTAATGTTGTATTCTTCCTTTCTTGTTCTATTCTTTTTTTATTTACCCTAACTTTCTATCTTTTCCATACTTGGGCGTTCGACACATGAAGACCATGGATGTATTAGTGTCGACGTTCGAGGGCCAAAAAATTGGGTCATTATAATCCATCCACTTAAATGGTTAGGAGGTGATCTCCGCTCTTATGTATTGTCTGTTTATTTCCAAAAGAACTGGAGTTGAGTTTATCGAAATCTATCGATTAGTTTCGGTGCGACCGATAAGTGGAGGAGTGTACGTAAATGAGATGATTCGAAACCGTAACCACTCCAAAACCATATATGTGTTCTATGCATTGGAAAAGGTTCGAGATTAATTTAAGATGTTGAAATCTATATGGAGATTCGAGGTTCCATTGAGATGCTCGAACACATGTAGATGTTTGTGATCTATTCAGGATGTGGGAATCCATGTGTGATTCCAAGATCTGTTGAGATATGGAAATCCATGTGTGGTTCCGAGATCTGTTCTAGTTGTGACTCGTGTGTTGGAATGGCAGATCTAGCCTCACAAGTGGATGTGACTAAAACTAGAGATAGGATGCATAAACTAGGAATTTAGCTAACCCAAAGGGTGCAGGCAACTCTACCCTCTAGATACATATCGTTATGCATGCAGTGAGTGGTGCACTCGGCCTTGGTGGCCAGCTATGTATTTCGTATGGTACATCATCTCAGGATGTATGGTACTTCAGGAGGATATCTCTGATCCTTGTGCAGAAGGATCATTCTCGAAGTACTTAGGGCACCTCTATGGAATTCTACACAATTTGCGAACGTGCCTTAGCATGATTGTATACCTATTATTGTTGTGATGTACACTCACATGCATCACAACTATTTGATTATTGATATTTCACATCATAGACATGATTATAATGTCACTGGATTTTCTAATAGAAATGGTTTGGTTATCGTAAGGTAAAAACCCGCTCATGTATATATGCGGCATGGTCTTACGAGATACCTTTAGTTTGAAAGGTTTTATAACATGAACAATCCATAAGATTTGTGTTTCTCACACTAGTTTACTAGAATGATCCAAGAATTATTTTCTTATATTACTCGAGTCAGCCAGAGCATATTTCCAGATTTAGTTATCGATGCTTTGGAGCTTCAGGAGACGAAATGGATGTCTCCAAGATGTATTCATGTATCTTTTATTTACACCATGTTTCTTGTTCTGTATTTATCAGCATTTATGAGGATAGGTTATTATAGCTGTCCAGGCTGATGATAGGTTAGTTACTCTGATTATATATATTATTGTTTTCTTTTGTAAATATCACGTGTATATTATATATTACTCATCACGATGTGAGATTCTTTTCTATCTTTTCTTTCTTTCACCCCAACAATCTATCTTTCCAACACTTGGATGCTCGGCTTCTAAATACTGTGGATGTATTAGTGTCGACTTTTAAGGGTCGAAAAAGCCGGTCGTTACACTGTCCTTTGGACTGGGTTTACTTTACTTGTTTATGGAAATTCTGAATCACCCCTTCTTTAAGCCTTGGTAGCTTCCTGTTATATATGTTTATAGTTTCGATATACAGTATTTTGAGATAGTTTCCCATACATCAGGATTTAAGTCTGGCTCGTATTTTTTCTTTGTTTGCTTATGTCATGATAACTCTCAGATACTCAATTGAGTAGTTTGGAAGTCAGGTGCTTTTGGAGATATACTTACAAGACAGCTGGAGCATTTTGGAGGCATGATGTCGATATTCTGGATATGTATATGTAACATCCCCCTACTTGGAGGCCCAAAACTAACGGCTACGGATGCTGCAGTCATCCATAGTTATTAATTCTCGACGACCAAATACGGCGATGTTAGATACATTGATACACAGATCACAAGAATATGGAAAAAATTTAACAAATTAAAAACACATTTCCGCATTCCATTCAAAACATTTCATGTTCATTACATAATCCAACAAACGTTAACCACGTTCAGAAAAAATATAATTATTATACATACGCCAAGAGCGACATATCAAGATGCCCCCTTGGTTGATCAGAGTATATAGCAAGGCTAATAAGTCTGCCTTTACATCCAAAATACACGGCGGAAAAAGATAAATCTAAATAACTAACTGCCTCCTGCACGCCTCCGGAAGCTTTATTCGTCTAAGAAAAGAACCTGGAAACCCTAAACCTCAAACTACTCAAAATCAATTGAGTACCCGAGAGTTTAAGGGGAAAACAAAAACTTCGAGTCAGACATAAAGCCTGGTATGAATAATAATCTAACATCTCAATCCATTTAGATATCTAGTGAGACCACGCCGCTTAGCGGCACAAGTTTTCCCCTCATTAGTATCCTAAAACCATTATAAAACCATATACTGTGCTCCTACATGCACAATGGTTAAAACATAGCATTTCAAATATTATTATGATATACATATATAAACATTGTGGATTTCCATCCCCAATTTAATTGACTCCCTGTCATATTTATAGTTTCTAGGGTCACTTTTAACCTATTAGTTTTCATGGGTTTACTAATAACCTTTTTATAATTCATGGACACCCTATCCTATTTTAGAGTTTTCATGGGATCACTAAGAACCTATAGGCCCCTGCTAATTAACTTAATTAATTCATGGATTCCGCTGAACCTATTGGTCATTTCAATAGCTCATCTTATATCCTAGTTTTCATGGGTTGACTAGGAACCTATGGATTATTCCAGTAACTCCCTTCTTAGCCTAGTTTTCATGGGTTGACTAGGAACCTACTGATGCATCCGTTAACTTCTTTCTTATCCTAGTTTTCATGGGTTGACTAGGAACCTTTTGACTGATGTCAATTCTTAATCCGAATATAGTTTCCATGGGTTCACTACAAACCAATTGGCCCCTGCCAACCATCCTTTATACATAGTTTTCATGGGTTTACTACGAACCTGTTGGTTACCCCCAATAACTTCCTAAACTTAGTTTTCATAGGTTTACTATGAACCTATCTCTCGGACAACTTCAAGGTTTAGACATCCTATATTTTTGGTCTCCCTGAAGCCCTGGATGCAATTCTACTCATTTAGGAGTTTAATCAATTTATATTCACTATTGGGTTAACCTAGCTGGTTTTTCTACCCTTTTATCCCCGAAATACAGTTATGGGTCCTTTATCATGTGAATATATTCATATTTGAAGAAGCAAACATAACAACTTAACAATACCACTCCCGTGGGTGTAAGGTCCTTGAAAACATTTACATATAAAACATGGTTAATCCCTTTAACCTATACTTTTATCAAGGAAGTACTTCTTCAAATTTACATACTTGAAATCCTTTCAAAACTTCTTTATTTAGCCATGGGGTTTTCCTTTCAAAAATGAGTTTGGGTTTAAAAAGCCATTCGACACCTTCGAAACCTTACTTTCGACTTCATTGGACAACCTCCTTCGAAAGCATTAAATTCTACCTTTAAAACATTAGGCTCCTGCCTTATGAATACTTTAAAACATCTCTTACGAAACCTTTTGATCTTGTTAAAGTATTATCATATAAGTATAGAGCATAGCTTCAAAACCATTCAAAAATACCCCTTTTGAAACCATTGAGGTTACCCTTCGAAACCATCAAAAGTCCCTCTTTCGAAATCTTTGAAGGTTACCCTTCGAAACCAATACCTTTCGAAGCCATTGGGTTTATATTTAAAATAACATTTTTGGGTCAAAGTGAACATAAGTGAAAGCATCTCTTTAGAAACCATTCTTTATTACATAAATGTATTGGGGAAACTGATGGTGTCGAAACCATCCTTTCGAAAGCATTAAAACATATGGGCAAAACAATTGAAGGTTGGCTTCGAAACCCCTTCCGAAACCATTGCCTTCGAAACCCCTATCCCCTTTCAAAAGCAGTAGGAAGTGGCTAATATTTATAAAAACAAATAGTAACTTTCGACAACATTGATGTCTTTAATACCATCGAAAGGCATCTAAACACAGAAGGGTTTCGACTTGGTCGAAACTACCCCTTTCGAAAGCTTCAATTAAAAAGGAACTCCTTCGGAAGCTACTATTTTAAAACAAAGGCGGCAGCTCTCCTTCGAAGCCTCTTTAGAAATACTCTTTCGAAACCATTAGTTTTGACTACTTCGAAACCCCTTTGTAAATAGGCAAGCGCTTGTTATTCTTCTTTTAAAACAAACAAAACAAAGGAACCAACCCCTTCGGAAGCTACGTTTCGACACCCTACCTTCTGCCTTTCTCCAATCCACTACGTACCAGCTAACTGATACCATGTGTATTCGTTTATTGGTTTCGACCTAGAAGGTTTTGACTAGGTTGGAGGCGGAAGCTCTGGGTCGAAAGGTCCATCTAAAGAAGGCGGAACCTACTTTTTTGAGAAAAAGGCTGTTTTTACCAAATAAAGAAAACTTTTTATAACAAACTTGCCCGCTTGTAAACACTTGATTGGCTATCATAAACTTTCAAATAATTTAGCTAATATTTGCCTCATTTTCTCAGATCTAAACCCATTAACAATTAACACATAAGCCCTTCCAAGTAATGAAGCAATTAAATCATTTAGGTCCTCCTTTCAAAATAATTTAATTTCCATACTAAATCACTTAGTAAAATCCCCAAAAATTCTAGAAATTCACTTTAATCATATTATCTAACATATCAAAATTCCAGACCCAAAATCTTAATATATTTTCCAAAATAAATTTATAAACCCAAATAACGATATTTTTCCTTTGAAAATTCATAATTAATTCTCCACGGCTTGGAAAATTATAAAAATTGAAGCCCGACTCCAAAATCATGTTTCTCATAACATATAATTTTTCCATAGCATTTAAAAATCATTTAACCTTGGTTTTACCCTAAAATCGTGCATATCTCCCTTGAAACCATTTTGTTTAATCTAAACAACTTATAAATCAAGCATATCATCATCCAATATATCATAAAAATGAATTTTACCCTTAAATCCGAAAGCATATGATTATAGAATCAAAATAGAGATGTAGTGATTATTATTCACCTTAGCTTGGATAAGGAAATTGGAGATTGATTGAGATTGATTTCTTCTATCTTGAATCCTAAGCTTTACTTGATTTTCTCTTCTTTTCTACCTTCTTAATCATCGCCCTTGCTCTTTCTTTTTCTTACGTTTTTGCTTATGATGAAAATGAACGTGTATGGCTAAGGAATAATAGTATAAGGGTGGGAAACATGGGCAGCTATTTACCCTAATGCCCTTATGTTTAGTTACCACTTAACCATTTATAAGTTCATTCAATTTAAATAAGCACGACCACCTATATTCATTTACCAATCTCAATCCCCTTATCACTATACATTATTCTATTTAATTTATTCTAATTAAATCTCTTGAATAATGTTATCAAAAATTAGGGGTGTTACAATATACTTGTTGTAGTAGCAGTACATGACTGCCATGTTATTTGTATATAAGACTTGTTGTGTCAGATATTATATTTATAACTCTGTATATATGGAGTTGATGTATCTTGACTTTCTGTATTGATATATATTTATCAGTTACTTCCACTAATGCATTCTATTATATATTATTTATCCTATTATGTTTATGTATATTATATATTGTTATCATTCCGCTGTGAGGTTGCATTATTATGTCATGTTAAGATGTCAAGTTTTAACTTTAGCCCGACGGACTGTCTTTTGTCATATTCGAGAGTTAGACATTGTCAATCGATGATGATTCAGGGTATTACAAATTGAAGACTATGATAAAAAGATCTGTAAGCGATGAATTTGGCTAAACTAGCAAATATGACATGTGAACGTTAATGTTTAAATTGCTTGATATTAATCATTGGATGAATTCATACATCTGAGTCACACAACCACATTTGTGAATTTTCCCAAAAACCACATGATTTAATTAGTTTATAAAATTTTATAAATTAATTAAATTAATAAATATTTAATAAATATTGATTATTAATTTGTTTGATGTTTTGGGTGTAGTTAGTAATTATTTAGATGTATATATAAATGTTATATATATGTATTGCTATGCATCTGTATTTAAATAGGGCTTCAAATATAGTTAATTACTTAACAAGCCTTTAGGAAATTAATCCATCCGAGGACAATACATTTTGGCTGAATTTATTGCTTACACATCTTTTCGGCTAAAATACAATTTTACAGTTATAAGCTGTGCTTGTTGGCAATGATAATTTATGCCAATTCTCTTCATGAAAACTATATGATTTAAGACTTATGGAATTTCGTTTTGGTCAAAATTCCAATATCATCTGCATTCCACTCGATTAGTCCAAACACAAATTCTATTCCAGATTATTGTTAACCATACTGCTTTGGCTAGAGACTTTGACTTTGAGTTGACTACAATTGATCGTGGTACTAACCCCTTATGAATGAGGAGAAAAATTCTCTATTAAAAGTGTTTCACTTCTAGTGCTTCAACTCAGACCCAACTATAGTCGCTCAATAGACCTCCATGCCATGATTTAACTATAATTAAACTGGAGTGTCCTTATTGAAGTTCAATAATATTTTCAAGTCGAGGGAACTATGTAATATCATCACTTCAAGATTCTCTGTTTGACCTTAGTTATATTAACCAACAGAAAACTCTCAAGTGAGTCATTCCGTAGATATCAAATAACTATCGGTACGTAACCCCTTGATACCCCCAATAGCCATGAATAATACACTGCCCAACTTTTGGAGAGCATTATGCACTCTAGTCTCAATGTATGAATTGATATCCCTTCTGAAACATCTTGATTAGGAATATTTAAAATAATATGTTGTTTTAATGTGAAAATTTTCTCATGATTAAAACATGTTGTAATTACTATCACATAACATATCATTTAAGGAGTTTCTATTTAATATACTTTAAATCAATTACTCAATTAATTATATTACAATATAATAAAATATATTATAGAAATAAAATACCTTTATTATAAAGAAGATTGGTTATCGAATCAGATATATGTAGCAAATTGCATAATTGCCCCTAAGGCATACCTCTAACTTTATCAGTCTTCCACTTGCACTTTGGGTTATTTATGAAATCTTATTCCAACTTCTTCGATCGATTTTGTCTAAACTAATCGGGCTAGTCCCTTAGTGAATGGGTATGCCATATTGTTTTAACTATTTACCATGTCAATTAACTCTCTCCGATGTTGATAAACTACATTTATCGTGTAGAACCCTTCGAGGTATGTTTTTCGACTTCTAGTAAGCTTTAGGTTCTTTTACAAACTATATTGCAGCGTTGTTATCATATAATAATGTTATTGGATTCTCACCATTTGGAATCATCCCTAGCTTAGTTATAATATTTTGCATTTGTTCATACTTCTTTTATTGCATCACTTTTCAAGGCGATGTACTTAGCCTTTGGTTAAGTCAGCTACTACTTATTGTTTGGAACATTTTCGACTTAAAGTTCTTAACTTAAGATTAAACATGAGTTTAGAATTGACATACTATACTCGATATCACTCATGAAGTTCGAGTCCCCGCACCTCTTCATAGGGATTTTTTTTATATAATCAATTCACTAGTATTTCGTAAGTACTCTAGAACACCCTAAATTATCATTTAGTAATCTTAATCGGACTTGGTATTTGTCATGTGTATCAAATACATAAGCAAAATGTGATGTTGTAGACAGTACAACATGTATAATAATTCCTATAGCCAATGCATAAGAAGTTCATCATACATGCTACATATTAAACATTTTAATATGGTGTTTGTATGCATTGTTTTAGGACAATCCTAACATCCTTTTATGCTGATTACAAAAGATGTCAATTTAAAATCCAATATCGAGAATTAAACAACCAAACTAAAATGATTTCAACATGAGTTTAACAATCATAAGTTTGTTGTTTACTTACAGTTTTGAAATATTTTAGCATCTTTATATTACTTTCTTGCAGACACATGCTTCCATCATATTTGTTTGAAATTCAAACTATTTTATTTCTCTGTCGAAATACTTGCACAACTTTGATTCTAATTTAATGACACTTTTGTATCATATCCATTAATCCCTAACTCAGAATCTCTTCCACTAACTTCGAGACACTATGGTTATTAAGCGTAAACAACATATTCTAAATCGTTATTTAGAATTTATGTTTCAAAATACATATACAAAAACTCAAAATCATATAGAGTGATAATTTTGTGAGTAAAATCTGAATCGATCTAGGTATGTTGAATGATGAACCCGTTACGTTAATATCAACAATTGAAATTTATGTTTCCTATCAATATAGCTTATAATATTGCAATTGCGTTGGTCTTCTTCTCGGAGACACTTTTGCAGTTGATGGATTATATCCCATGGGGTACAACTATCAAAATCATATTTTAATATTGTGCTTGGAATCCATCGTGGATTTGCACATCATGCCATATGGTGGAGTAAATACTCTTAATGGCTTATTGACAATTAAGGAAATTCTTTTCCCGACATCGATAAGACTATCATAGTTTCTCTTTAATGTGCGAAAGTTCTTATTAGACATTTTAATTAGTTGTGTATTTAGGTTTGATCAATTTTATTTCGTCCTTTGTAATCAGTTTTGTTTTTGAATCGTATCCAAATCCATTTTTACTGCCAATAATATCTAAAAGAATTTCCATAATCATGAAGTCAGTGATCCTTGAAACAAAAATTACTACTCAGAGCAATGGAATAGGTACTCATAAACATTTATGAATTGCCTATATATATGCATATGCATATGTATATGTATATATGTATAAAACTGATTTAGTTTTTAAGTTTACAAAAAATTTATTCATAACATAAATCAGTCAATCAATATTGATTGGTCCCAAAATTATTTGGGGTGGTCCACACAAGATCCCTCACGAACAAGTATTACATGCAGTCTCTTAACTCACACAACCTGTAAACTCCTTGACCTAGGATATGTAGCTGTCGCTTCAAGAACTCTTATCTTTTATGAAATTATAGACTCTGTCTTGAATGAAATTAAATTTAACCTTATATACTTACTCTTAAGTACATGTCCTTATAGAAATAAGTTAACTCAACTTCACTCATCATCAATTGTACTTTTTCCAAAGAAGTTTGATTTCCCTTTATCGATACATCATTATGTATCATAGGAAGGAGTGACTTTTAAGATCGAATCTTATTCATTTTTGGGTACATTTGGAATTCCTTTCCAATACACTCGCATATTCAATCAAAATAAATTATTTTCTTTTCTTTTCTTTTGCACATCATGTTATTTACTTCCTTTTTATATTCTATGAACTTACCATAAACAAACAACATGTGTATCAAATACACATGTTAACATTTGTGATGATTCTTCGGTGAATTTAATGAAGTATGTGGAAAATTTTTGGTATCATTAAACCTACGATTACATATATCCATATGTACCAATCCTCAAAGTTTACCAACTCTTATGTCGCTCCCACTAAATGAGTGCTTTGCCCTTAATCGTTTTTGATATAGTTCACTAGTATCACATGATTCATAATCATATGATTAAAGAATTATTTCTCAAAAACCGTGGCTTAGTCCATGACTATAGAATAATTATAAAATTTTAGATGCTTTTGTATTTTCTAATGCATTATTTTTATGAAAATAAATTCAAATTTCATAGTTTTATCTAATAACGAATATTCACAATATTTATGTTGAAATAAAACTATGTCCGTTTTTAGTCAATATTGAAAACACTTATTACTTCATAAATAATATTTGGTAAGCTTATGAAAATAATTTTTCGTAACATGATGCATCCACTAAGAAATGTTATGTGGTATGCTCTAACTATTGTCGTCATTACTATAATAGCTTACCAAACATGAAGCTCTATTCAAAAACTTATTATAGAATTTTATATCTTACACTGTACCTAGTTTATAGTTGAGAGGTTCAGATTAAATATCTTGAACTTGAAGAAATAATTTTTGTAGAAAACAATTTTCTATATGAAAGCACATTTGAAAAAAAAACACATCTCGTTTCATGTTAAGTGTTAACCCGCCTTTTGGCAAGGCCGTAGATAGGCGGACTTAACTAAATTGACTACTCATTCGTCGAGGTCAGTTCACGATGGATTTAGTCAACTGGATGGATGGACGATCAAGCATGGTCGATGGGTAAACGAAGTTGCACGCTTGGAAGGTCGTTTGACATCAAGGAGGAAAGGGTCGTTCGGCATTGAGGTGGAAAGGGTCGTTCGACATTGCTGGTCGTTCGGCATCAAGGAGGAACAGGCCGTTCGGCATCAAGGAGGAAAGGGTCGTTCGGCATTGTTGGTCGTTCGGCATCAAGGAGGAACAGGCCGTTCGGCATCAAGGAGGAAAGGGTCGTTCGGCATTGTTGGTCGTTCGGCATCAAGGAGGAACAGGCCATTCGACATTAAGGAGGAAAGGGTCGTTCGGCATAGCTGGTCATTCGGCATCAGGGAGGTATAGGTCGTTCGGCATTGCTGGTCGTTCAGCATCAAGGAGGAAAGGGTCGTTCGGCATTGCTGGTCGTTCGGCATCAAGGAGGAACAGGCCGTTCAGCATCAAGGAGGAAAGGGTCGTTTGGCATTGCTGGTCGTTCGGCATCAAGGAGGAACAGGCCGTTCGACATTAAGGAGGAAAGGGTCGTTCGGCATAGCTGGTCGTTCGGCATCAGGGAGGTATAGGTCGTTCGGCATTGCTGGTCGTTCGGCATTGCTGTTCGTTCGGCATTTAGGAGGAAAGGGTCATTCGGCATAGCTGGTCGTTCGGCATCAGGGAGTTATAGGTCGTTCGGCATTGCTGGCCGTTCGGCATCAAGGAGGAAAGGGTCGTTCGGCATTGCAGGCCGTTCGGCATCAAGGAGGAAAGGGTCGTTCGGCATAGCTGGTCGTTCGGCATCAGGGAGGTATAGGTCGTTCGGCATAGCTGGTCGTTCGGCATCAAGGAGGAACATGCCATTCGACATTAAGGAGAAAAGGGTCGTTCGGCATCAGGGAGGTATGGGTCATTCGACATTGGTGGTCGTTCGACATCAGGGAGGTATAGGTCGTTCGGCACTTGGGTGAGTGTTACTTCAACTGGAGTTTGGCCTAGGCTTTAGGTCATGTTACTTCGAGTCGCAGAGCATTTGACTTCGGGTCATTACCATGGTTACTTCAAGTCAGCCGATGGAGGACTTCGGGTTGGTCGAGGTGAAGGGTGTGAGCTCGGCCAAGGTCTTAGTGGGCCCAGACTATTCAGGAAGCCCAGTAACCTCCTGGATTTGCCTATAAATACAGCATGTGGAGGTTCAGAAAAAGGATCTTCTGGCTGCTCTCTTACTTTCTCTTTTCTAAGGCTAAGGCTACTCTATTACTTTGTAACTGTAATTGGTTTTTACAGCAATAAAAAGGAAACTTCTGGAGTGGACGTAGGCCGGAGTTAGCTGAACCACTATAAAACTTGTTGTTCTTTACTGCTTTCATTTGAATTTTTATTATTCTTCACGTTTATATTCTCTACATACATTCTATCTGTGATTTGGTGCTTTCATCTGGACCTAGGTGTTAGTGACCAATTTCGGCGCTAACATTAAGTATCTTTAAATATTTTATACAATTCTCGTTTCTGACATCTCTCTATGAAGCAGAATTGACCATTCACTCTTTTCTTCCCAACCGTGCCTTAAATTACATTCACTCTCATATATTCACTTTCCTTTTAAGAACCATTAAAAAGGGAACCCTTACTACAAGACCATCATGAATTATTTACAAAAGTGCATTTGGTTATTCTTAACATTTAAGGATATCAAACAAGATACACTTTATGTAAACTGATCAAACTGACATTTCAGTGACTGAGTTCCTTGGTACATATTGTGTCTCTTAGTTTGGTGCTACATCTAACACAATAAGATCCTTATTGTAATCAGTTGTATGGAATAGACTACCCTTTATTATTGTTTGCTTGCTTATTTCAGATGAACCAGTCTCATCGAAATTTCATACATTATGAATCGTGGTTATTCACCATATAACATATCTATGTGACCAAATATGGATCAAATATTCATACCCTTGTATTGATTTATAGTTGAAACTCAAAGAAGATAATACACAGTCTCGTATGATATAAACAAACACTTAAGTGATCGAGGCATGAATGTTTTAGTGCTTGTATAGATTGGCTCTTGAATGGGTCTTGAAGTGACAGTACCCGAAAATATTTGTTGGCAAGTATGTTTCATATTACTATGTTAATATTTAGTTAAGTTTATTTGTATATTTGAACTTATAAATATTTTATCAATTATATTAGTTGCATAAATTTATCAAGTAGAATATTTTAACTTGTATAGCATAAATTCCTATAATATTAGAAAGATTAAATGTTACCATTTCATTCTTCCAATAAGGCTCCCACTAGACTTTTAGGTTTCTCTAAACCCTAAGAGAAAACATAGAAATCTTTTAATTTATCTAGTGGGTATTAGGACGCGCTTGCCTTGGGATTTTGATCTTAAGGAAAGCACACCAAATTATAGGTCGGTAAGCGATATAACACTTTATCAGTTGAATCATGTACAACTCTTAACCCATGGTCTTTTTCCTAATCTTATCTCGAACTTGAGGAAAGCTTGACAAATCAAGATAGTTTATTCACTCTTATTACCATTTTGGGATGGCCTACATATAATGCACGTACCTTGAGGAAAGCTCAACAAATACGTGCATGCATCCTACCTCGTCTAGTCAATATATTAATAGTACTACTCATAACATCTCTAGCTTAACGAATTTTCAACAAAAAAAGAGTATGCTAGTAATCTATTAATATATAAAGGGTAGCACATAACTTATATTAAAGATTCAAAATCTTTAATATCTATTTTGAGGGATATTTATTTAGGGAACAATGTATCTCTTATGAAATACCCTCGTGATTCAAGTGTCGAAAACATTTGAAACCATGATATACATTCTATACTTATGTGCTTCTTCCTTAAATCTCATTCGGGTTTCTTTTAAGTTCCATATAATTTTATACATATATAGTTACATAAATATTAACTTACTTATGGATTTTATATTTTAATTAACATATATAGTATATATATTTATCTTAATAATTACACTTATTTGATGAATTTTAATTCTTACTAAGTAAATCGTATTTAGTTAATTTATATAAAATTTCTAAAGTTTATATTACTCATCTTAAACTATTTAAGATCGTTAATCAACTATAACGTTCAAAAAGTTTTTTATATGTACATATCAATACGCGTATACATTTTCACTGATTACTTTTTATTATTATTTTTCAATAAAAATGTTTATTTGATTAAACTGTATAATTAAATATTTTAATTAATTTGAAATTTTAATTTAATTATTATAAACAATTTAAGATAAACAAATAACTACAACGGTTATAGTTATATGCATATATCAATATATATGTTTTAGTCAATTAATTTTTAATTAATTATTTTATTTAATAATTAATCATATTAATTAAAATTAAAATTTCAAATTAATTATTTAGTTTCTCTCACAATTTTGAAAAGTTTGAATGCATTTTATAGATTTTATAAAATTTTACTTTTATATTTAAACCCAAGATTTAAATTTTCAAATAGATTTTGAAAATTAGCCATGGCACAAAATCAATTTGGGCTTTTATATTGGGGATAACCTTTAGGCTTACTTCATTCTTCGGGCTAGGACCGTAGCTAGGTAAAGCAAAGTATTTGTTACCCAAACCCAACCTCAGACCCTACCTTTTTAGGCACCATACTAAATGCATAGGTTTTAACCAGTTTGCCCTAACATTGTCAAATTTAGACTGCATAAACCATTGGATTCTGATACCATTGCAGGAACGAGGCCAGTCGGAAGCGGATGAAATGAGTAGAGTTCAAAACGTTCCTATTTTTGATCTATTGGGCCTATGAAGTTTAAAGGGTTATAGATATGATCTAATATTGTTTTAAATGAAATCTTGTTTTATTTAAATAGTTCAAAACAGAGTTTCATAATTTTGATACTAATATAATTAGAGTATATCAAATATACTCTTTCATGTATATGTGTGTAATAGTTAATTGCTTTGCACTATTACTTTGGCAAGTAAAGAGTCAAGTTGTTAATTATGTAAACTGTTCAATAGGTCATAAATGTAATGAATGCACAATTAATTAGAAATAGCACTTACTACTTTTACAAAAAATTCGCCAAATATTACTTAATTTATATGAAGGAAGTTTAATTTAAGTTAAATTAAATGAGTTTTAATTTATATGTTTATTAAATACATTTATATATCTATAGTGCATGTGCAACAAATATGAAGTGTACATGGTTAATATGACCATATATAGGTGATGGGATTTACACCGCATCGACACCTTTTTCCACTTATATATACATTTGTTGTCCAAATCCTTTTTTAAATTACATAAAATAACAATTATAAATATACTTATAATAACCATTACATACATGTGTCTGTCGTGTGTGTGTGCGCGCGTGTATAAGTTAAAATATTATTTTGACTATTTTAAATATTTTGAATTTTAGAACTAACAATTTTAAATATAATTTAATTTAAAACAAAATTTGTAATTTTACACAAAATTTCCTTTTATAAACTTTAAATTGAGATAAAATACATATATGTATACATAAAAGTAATTACAAACAATATTTTAAATTTAAAACAACATAAATTTATAAACTTTATAACATTATATATGTGTGTGTGTGTGTGTTTTAGAACTTGAAGTTAGCAAACATAAAGCTTAGTTTAAGTTATGAATGATTCAAAATAGGTTTATAATTTTGCATAAAGGTCCACTTATGAATTTTGAGTTAAATAAGTTTTAAATTTAAAGTTAGCAAATAGAAACCTTGCCTTAACTTACGAATGATTCAAAGTAGATTCATAATTTTGCATAAAAGTCCACTTATAAATTTTGAGTTGAAACAATTTTTAAATCATGTAAACAATAACCAAATAAATTTATATACAAAATCAACAAACATACCGTTAACCCAGAAAATGGATCAACACCTAAAAATCAGATGAAAGCGCCAGTTCTTTTATAATAAATGTAAAAGAAGTAGAAATTCCAGATCAAGCAAGTAAGAACAGCAGAAAAGTAAAGACCACACAAGAATTTTTATAGTGATTCGGCGTAATCTCCGGCCTACATCTACTTTATTCTCTTTTATTAGTTGTTCTCTCTCTAGATCACAACTAGTTAGATCAGACCTGACCACTATCTAGTGGATCTCATATTTACAATGAAGTTTCTAAAGAGTTTGAGAGGTAAAGGATAAGAGTGAAGAAGAGGAAGAAGTCTCTAATGGTAAAGAGATCGGATCCAAAGTGAAGAGCTGAAGATCAAGGAATAGATCAAGCAGAAAGATCTTTTGGTTGTAGGTAGGCTGGTATTTATAGAGAAACGGTAATGTTAGGTCAGAAATCTACTTGGAGCAGAGTCCATAGATTGGCCCGTAGTCATGTGCTAAATTGCAGAAGCTCAAGAATTAACTAAACATGTCGGTACTGACCTAAACATGTTAGTGCAGAAATATTTCTATTGTTCAAAACACTTTGAACTTTCTTGCACTCTTCTTCTTACTTCATTTTTTGACATCCCATGTTGTTTCCATCATTGTTGGTTGATTCTGATGGTCATTCTTTCATCACTTGATTTATTCTTCCTTTCTAGCTGTTAACTTTTCAACACTTGAACCAAAACCCTTGGAAATTACTTGGATACATGTAAAAGGGGTTGATAATAACTCGTATGAAGTTGGAGTGGAAGAATATGAGGAAGAAACAACTCATCGGCGACATGAACAAGTCGGTGCCAATTTGTGTACTTCGTTTATCCTGGGGTGAAATTTCTTCAAGTTATTCCTTTGCTCCATCTAATCGTGCCTCCAAGATTTCAAGTCATTTCACTCTATATTTAATCTTCTATGCCCAGTTGTAATCTGCTTTGGCTTAAAAGCGGGTTAACACATACAAAACATGTATTTGATTTTCAAAATGATTTCAATTTATCAATACATGCACCTTATTAATGTTAGTGTGTAAGAAAGATGTTACCATCAGAAATCATATTAACTTTGTCAAAATCATGAAGAATATAAAAGAAGGATTTACAAAGAGAGACAACAATAACAAAGCCTTTCGAAAGAGTCGAAGGGATGCTACAGGAAAATATTTGATAAGCAACGAACTTTCGAAGAAGTCGAAAGGCAACTAGGTTGTCCTTCCAATTCAGTTAATTCCTTCAAACAGATGGTTTTTCATACTAAAAGAGGGTTTCAAATGAGTTGAGGAACACCTTTCGAAGGCAACAGACTACAAGCTTTCATATGCGCACCAAACCTTTCGAAATAGTGGGTTTCGCCATCATTTACATTCCATAGAAGAACATTTGGCCAGAGCTACCCCTTCGAAAGCATAGATTAGCCTTTTGAATCGGTTGATACCATCCATAATTATAAATGAAAGCTCACTTATGTTCAATGAAGCATTCTCATACACCAAAGGATGGGGTTCCGCATCAGTCAAAAAGTATGTCTTCGAAAGCTACCTTCCATATTTAAACATTCAACTACCTTCCAACTCCTTCAAAGCCCCAAAGATTCACCTATCGACATAATCGAAAGCCCATATCCTTTTCTACTAGCAACAACATATCAACAACAAAGTGGAGAGCACATCTACACCTTTCGATGAACTCGAAAGCACTCAAGTTCCATTCAAAAGCAAACTAGAAGGGCGCCCAGATGTTAATAGCAACAAAAGGTCTTCAAGGCACCCTTTCAACTAAGTCGAGAGGACCAATTCGAAAGGGTCTAACCCGCGCTTATAAATAAGACCCTAGAGGTATAGTTTTAGGGATCCAAGCTCATTCACTTAATACTTGTTCTTTCTTAAATTTGTAAACCCTAATTCTAAAATCAAATTGGGGAATTTTACTTCTTTGAATTACTAAAGCTTCTTGTAATCAAGAAAAATATTATTAAAGCAAGTATTTGGCATTTATAAATATATTAGTTGATCTAATGCTTCAATGTGATTCTGGTTATGGATTTCTTGTATCGAAGTTTAACAAAAGGCTACCTTTCGAAGGAGTCGAAACCTACCAATTCAATTAAAGCCCTTAGATCACTAGGTCCTAACCACAAGTCACCTTGACCATTCTAAAAGGAGGTTTCGATCAGATCCTAAGCAAATCCAATTAGTTCGAAAGGTAGTTTCAAAAGCATCCCCAGTGTCTCGACCGTTTCGAAAGGTTGTGTAGAAGGAGTTTCAATTGCTACAACCTTTTCAAAAGGTAGAGTTAAGGGAGATCTAAATCATATGGATTGTTTGGAAAAAAAGGGGTTCGAAAGGTTTAAACTATATCCATCTGTTCGAAAGGTGGTTTCGAAAGGATCACTTACACTTTAAACTTTGCTTTGAGGTGTTGACAAATTTTCTTATTAACAAAAGATCACAAAATTATATCAATTAATTAAATCGGTTTCCAAATCAAAATAGTTTTTTAATCATTAATATCTAAATAAATAAATAAAATTAGATCGGACAACCTACGAAATAAAAATTTGGGATCTAAACAATGCATATAAGATGAACATATAATCAAGAGGTAGAATAGTGACATCTAAAATGTATTGATATCATGAGTTACGTAATGATATAAAATTCCAAAATATCTTAAGATGAAGCCAAGAATCATGCATTGAAAGAAGAATAAAACTCCTAGATTTGAAAGAATCAGCCTCTGGATTTTGCAAGAATCTAGAGGAAAACATCACCTTGAATATTTTGATTTTATTTGAATTAGTTTTTGTGAATTTTTATCCATTAAACCATGGAAATTTTTAACCATTAAGGGGGAGAGGAGGAGAGCGAGGGAAAATAAACTGCCAGGAAGAATGAATGAATAAATGAAAGAAATTTTGTTTTAAAGGAATCATCATAACCTTTCCAATTCCTTCCTTAAAAACTTCCCACTTTAATTCCTCATTAAATATCAATAAAAATCCCCTCCCCTTTTATCATGCATGGTTGGCTAAGTATATGCATAGATAAGACTTCAAACTTTTCAGATCCACTTAGTAATTAATTAATTTAAGTTAAATTTAAATATATGTACATATATAACTTTTATATACGCACTTTATTAAATAATAAGGGAATTCAAAAAAATCAAATAAAATTTAATAATTAATAATTAATAAATATTAATTCATTTAATTACTTTACAATAATTTATAAATTAACTAAGTCCCATGGTTTTTTCGAGTATTTATAATTATGGTTGTGCGACTCAAAGTTTTAATTTACTCAATGTCGAATAATTCAGATATTAACGTTCATACGTCACCTTAGCTAGTGGTGTGACCTTTTGCTTGAATTTGTCATTTACACATCTTTTTAGTAAAAATCCAATTTTACTATTATAAGTGGTGCATGTTAGCAATTATTATTTACACCAATTCTCTTCTTCAAAACTATATCACTTTGGGACTTACGGAATTTGGTTTGATCAAAATTCCAGTATCATCCATATTCAATTTAATGAGTCCAAATACAAAATCCATGGTTCAATGATAAGAATTATTATTAACTGTACTGCTTTAGCTAAAAAATCTGACTTTAAGTTGACTACATTTAACCGTGGTACTGACCCCTTTTAACCGAGAAGATGAATTCTATATTGAATAGTGTTTCACTTTCAATGCTTCAACTCATATCCAACTAGAATTTCTTGATGGATCTCTATGTCATGATTTAACTATAACCAAAGTGGAGTGTCCACATTGAAGTTCCACAATATTCTCAAGTCGAGGGAACTATGTAACATGGTCACTTCGAGATTCTTTTTTATCTTAGTTATGTTAACCAACTAGAAAACCATCAATGAGTCATTCCATAATTATCTGATAATTATTAGTACATAACCCTTTAGTGTCCCTTGCAGCCATGAGCAATACACTACCCAATATTTGGTAAGCGTTACGTACTCTAGTCCCAACGGATGAATTGATATCCTTTCTGGAAACATCTTGATTAGGAATATTTCAAATAATATGTTGTTTTAATGTGATAAATTTCACATGATTACATACATTGTTATTACTATCACATTACACATCATTTAAGGATTTTCTATTTAATATACTTTAATCAATTACTTAATTAATTATATCACAATATAAGAAGTATATTGTGAAAATCAAACAGCTATATTATGAAAAAGATTGGTTATCGAGTTAGATATATGTAACAAATTACATAATTACCCTTAAGACATACCATTACCTCTATCAATTAAAATCTAGTTAGAGCCTTTTTTTAATAAAATGATTACATTTGACCTTTCTGATATAATAAGAACACATGCTATACAATTTTAAAGTTACCTACTTTGCTAAATTTGTGTAACTAATTTTTTTGATAATTTTTTTATCAATTGAAAATACTAATAAACTGAATTAAGACTAATAAAAAATATAAAATATTATTACTAGTAAATCCTTTGGCTTATTGTCAGTTCCAGATTTGCGCAAGAGCCAAATCATACAACTACTAATATACTCGTACCTTGGTCACTTAAGTTTTTATTTTCCTAGGACCATATATTGTCTTATGAATTTTGAATTCTAAACAATAAAAGAATATGGATTTTTGACCCATATTAAATCACATACAAAAGTTGTATGGTAAATAGTCGCATTCGTAAAATATGAAATCTTGATGAAATTTTTTGTTCGAAATGAGCAAGTAAACCATAAAGCAAGATCATGCGTTCAATATGATTGAATACAACGAGAAATGTTTTGTGTTGAAAATAACATTAGACTAAGGACTAAAAGATCAACATAGGAATTTGATTGTCGAAAAGTCAGTCTTGATCTGTTTGCTTAAGTGCCACCCATATGATTTCCTTAAAATGTCAAGGATGGCTGTTTATGAAGTGATCATTCACTCTATTTGTCCTAACTGTGCCTTAAGTTACAACTACTCATGTACATTCACTTTCCTTTCAAAATGGTCGAATCATTAAAAATTAAACACTTACTATAAGACCAAAATGAATTATTTACAAAAGTGCATTTTGTTATTCTCAACATTTAAGGATATCAAATAAGTTACACTTTATCTAAACTGATCAAACTGACATTTCAATGCTCGAGTTCCTAGATACATCTTGTGGCCTTTGGTCTGGTGCTACATCTAACACGTGATCTTTATTTTAATCAATCGTATTGAATACACGGTCTCTCATTATGTTTTAATTGCTTATTTCGAATGAATTAATTTCATGGATATTTCATACATTATGAATTGTGACTATTCACATATAACATTTATACTTGATCGAATATGGTTCAAATATCCATATTCTTGTATTCCTTTTAGAGTTCGAAACTCAAAGATGAAAATAGGCAGTCTCATATAAATAAACACTTAAGCAACCGAGGCATGACTATTTTAATGTTTGTATATATTGGTTTTCACATGGGTCATGAAGTGACAACACCCGAAAAGATTTGTTGGTAAGTATGTTTTATACTTCTATGTCAATCCATAATTCAGTTTATCTGTATATTTCAATTGATAAATATTTTATTAATTACATTAGTTGTCAAATTTTACGAAGTATAGTATTTTAACTTGTATTGAATATAATCTTACAATATTAGAAGGGTTAAATGCTACCAGTTCATTCTTCTAGTAAGGCTCTCACTAAATTTTTTTGTTTCTCTAAACCCAAAGAGGAAACATAGAAATCTTTCGATTTCTCTAATGGGTGATAGGACTTGCTTGCCTTGGGATTCTGACATTGAGAAAGCATGCTAAATCATAGGCCTGTAAAAGATAAATAACTCCTTATCGATTTTATCATATACAACTACTAACCTATGGTCATTATCCTAATCTCATCTCGACCTTGAGGAAAGCTCAACTAATCAAGAGAGATTATTTACTCGTACTTATCATTTCACGATGACCTAAGTATAATGCACGTACCTTGAAGAAAGCTCAACAAATACATACATATATCTTACCTCATCTAGTCAATATATTAAGAGTACTACACATAACACATCTAGCTTGAGGAAAGTCAAACAACTAAAGAGTATGCAAGTAGTCTATTAATAAATAAATGGTAGAGACAACTTATATTAAAGATTCATTATCTTTAATATATATATATTTTGAGTGATATCGATTTATGGAACAATGTATCTCTTGTGAAATACCGTCATAATTCAAGTTTCAAAAACATCTAAAATCACGATATACATACTATACATATGTACTCATTCCTTAAATCTTATTTAGGTTCTTTTCAGTTCCACTTGATTTTATACATATATAGTTACGCAGGACTTAACTAATTATAACTTTCATAATTTAATTTTCAAATATAATATATACATGTACCTTATTAATTAAATCTTATTTAATTAATTTTAATTCTAATCAATTAAGTCATAACCTTAAACTATTTAAGATAGTTAATCAACTATAACATTTAAAGTTTCTTTATGTGTATATAAGAGTTTATGTATAAATTTTAATTTATTAACTTTTAATACAATTTATTTAAAAAAATTTATTTAATTAAACAATTTAATTAAATATTTTAATTAATTTGAAATTTTAGTTTAGTTTATCATAAACAATTTTAGGATAAATAAATAACTACAATAGTTATAGCTACACACATAGATCAATATATATGTTTTAATCAATTAACTTTTGATTAATTATTTTATTTAATAATTAATCATGTTAATTAAATTTTAAATTTCAAAATTAAAATATACTTATTTAATTTATCAAAATAATTTTGAAAAGTTTGAATGCATATTATAACTTTTATAAAATTTTACTTTATATTCTAAACTTAACATTTAAATTTAAAATATCTTTAAATTTCCAAATAAATTTTGAAAATTAGCCCAAGGCCAAAAATTAATTTGAGCCTTTATATTGGGGATAACCTTTGGCCTACTTCATCCGTCAGGCCAAGCTAGTAGTTAGGTAAGGAAAAGTAGTTGTTACCCAAACCCAACCTTATCCACCACCGTTCTAGACACTCTACTAAATGGGTAGGCTTTAATCAGTTAGCCCCAATATTGCTCATTTAAACCGCATAGACCATTGGACCCTGATAATATTGTAGGAACCAAGTTGGTCAGAAGTGGATGAAATAGGTTGATTTCAAAAAAAAAAATCCTATTTTTGATTTATTGGGCATGTGAAGTCTAAAGGGTTATTAGATCCAATCTAATATTATTTTAAGTGAAATCTCATTTGACTTAAATTGTTCAAAGGAATTTCATAAATTTGATGTTTACATAAATTAGAGTATATCAAATATACTCTATATCTATATGTATGTTATAATTAATTGTTTTGTATCTTTATTTTGAAAAGTGAAGAGTCGAGTTCTTAATTATATAAACTGTTTAATATGTCATAAATGTAATGAATGTGCAATTAATTAGAAATAACACTTACTACTTTACAAATAATTCACCATATTTTACTTAATTTGTTTAACGGAAGTTTAATTTAATATAATTTAAATGAGTTTAATTTATAAGTGTATCAAATGCACTTATATATGTATAGTGCACATGCAATAAATATAAAGTGTACATGATTAACATGACCGTATATAGGTGTTGGGATTTACACCATAATAGACACATTTGTCCCTTTATATATACCTTTGTTGTCCAAAGCCTTTTTTAAATTACATAAAATAACAATTGTAGATATACATATAATAACCATTACATGTGTGTTTGTATGTTAAAATTTTGTTTTAACTATTTTAAATATTTTGAATTCTAAAATTAATAATTTTAAATCTAATTTGATTTATAATAAAATTTATAATTTTACACAAAAGCCCTTTTTAAACTTTAAACTGAAATAAAATACATATATGTATACAAAAAAATACTTGCAAACAATTTTTTAAATTTAAAATAACATAAATTTATAAACTTTTTAATTATATCTATCTATGTGTCTACATGTATGTGTATGTGTTTTAAAACATGAAGTCAACAAATAGAAAGCTAGCCTTAACTTATGTAGGACTCAAAAAAAAGTTTATAATTTTGCACAAATGTCCACTTATGAATTTTGTGTTGAAACAATTTTAAAACTCAAAGTTAGCAAATAGAAAGCTAGCCTTAACTTATGAAGGATTCAAAGTAGGTTTATAATTATACAAAAATGTCCACTTATGAATTTTGAGTTGAAACAATTTTAAAAAATGTAAACAATAAGCTAATAAATGTACATACAAAATCAACAAACATAAAAAACATGTTTTCAATTTTCAAAACGATTTAAACTTATCAACACAAGTGGCTTATTTATATTAGTGTGTAAGAAAGATTACAAAATTATATCAATTAATTAAAATCGGTTTCCAAATCAAAATAGTTTTTCTGGTTTAATTATTAATCTCAAAATCAATATATCGGACAACCCAAGCATATACAAATTCATTGTAAAAGTTAGGATCTAAACATTACATACAAGATGAACATATAATAGGGAAGCAAAATAGGGGCATCTAAAATATATTAACAACATGAATTACACAATGAAATAAAATTAAAAAATGTCTTGAGATGAAGCCAAAAATCAAGCATTGAAAGAGAATAAAACTTCTAGATTGAAAGAATCAACCTCTGGATTTTGCAAAGATCTAGAGGCAAACACCACCTTAAATATTTTGAGTTTATTTGAATTTGCTTTTGGAAATTTTTATCCATTAAACCATGGAAATTTTCGGCCATTAAGGGAGAGAGGAGGATGGCAGGAGAAAGTAAATTGTCAGCAAGAATGAATGATTAAAAGAAAGAATTTTTTTAAAATAATCATCGAAATCTTTCCAATTCCTTCCTTAAAACCTTCCCTCTTTGAATTCAGATTCTACTTCCAAATTATCGCCCACTATGACTTTGAATTTGGGTACATCTTTATTGAAACATAAATTCTGGATAATGATTTGGAATAGATCGTTTGCATATGACAACCAAAATGTCATAACATCAATGGGAGCAATAATCGATTTTGTAAATGTTGGATAAGATCCAAGAATTGATATGACAATTACAAACAAAAAGCATTAGAATTGAGCAAATATTTTGATAGAGAAATCAAATAATTTGATTTTCAGTAAAAATATTGAGCAATCATCTGTTTGTAAAAATAATATTAAGAGATATTAAAATATTTCTAAAACTACAAGTAAACAACATTTTACTAGTTATTGATGATGTACCCATGTTAAAATCAGTTTCAGTATGGTTGTTTCTTGATTTAGGGATCTAAAAATTAGATCATTTATAATCAGTATAAAAGGATTGTAACATCCCTCGGAATTTTGTCATTTAATTTTGAATATTTGATTAATTTTAAATATTGAAATAATTGGTTTTTAAAGTTTAGAAACTTGAATTCAAATATAGGGATTATTTAAAATATTTGAATTATGAATTTAATATTTGAATAATGATTTAAAATATCTGGATTTTGAATTGGATATTAATTACATGGATTTAATGGTCTTATTTAACTCCTTTTAATTTATAAATAATAACGGTGAATTCATTTTGTAAATTTATTTGCAATAATAAATAATAAGAAAATTAATTTTTATTATAACGACTCGATTTTTATTAACGTTTTTTATTTTTATTTATTAGGTTTTTCCATAATTTCAGTAATTTTTAATCGGCAAATGACGGTGACTTTGACATTTTATGTGTATTATTATTGTTTTGGGTCGCATTTTTTAGCGCGATTGTATTTTTGTTTTGGCATTCGTTGTCCATATGCGAACGAAATCCTGTGCGGCGAGATGTTGGAAATTATAAATTAAGTACAACTCAACACTTAGGCAAATCCAATACCATACATTTTCCTCTTTCCTTCTACTATTCCAATGTCTATATTTTGAAGCAAAAAAAGAAAAATCACCACCTTATAAGTTCAAAATCAAATACCATGCTTGTAAAAAAATAGAAAGTCTGGATCTTTGTGTTTGGAATGCGTAATCTACAAGTCTATGTGATTTGAGGGTGTGCTCGGCACTACTTGGGTGGATGAACATTTTTGAACGTGAGTCTATTTGAACTAGGGTTTTGTTTTTTTGTAATAGAGGTGGAGATAGGTGAATAGAAGCTTGTATTGGGGTTTGTAAGAGAGAATGGCACCTTGTGGCCGATTTTGGCAAGGTGCGGTGATGAAATGGGAACCGCGACCTGTAAGGTTATGGGAAGGGGGAGCTCAGACATGTTTCAATGTAGACGTGAGTTTGAGCTTTTGTGGTGTCCCGTGGAAGGAGAAAGAGAAGAGTGCTCAACGGAGCAAGCGGGAGTAGATTTCGTGGTGAGTCGAGTAAGGTAGGAGGAGAGAGGTAGAGGAATTATGCACGGTAGCGGACCATTATCTTGCATAGGCATTGGGTAATTAGGAATTGGGAAGGAAGAATTTAAATGGTAATTAAAAGTTTAAAATTGTAATTAGTGTATAAATTTTATATTTAAATTTCTCAAAACGTATAAAATACGTAACTTTCTCATACGAGGTCCAATCGAAATGTAGTCTTTTGCATTGCACTCGTAATGGCGATGGCTACGCAATGGAATTGGTTTCGTTTAATTTGGAGCAAGTGAAATTTTAGGTTAAAATCAAATGTCGTTCGATTTTAGTTCAAACTGGAATGCTTAAGCATCTGTTGGAATTTTGGTGAGTTAAACTCACTTTTTTGGATAACCAGTATGATATATAGTAAACAAAATTTACTATTTATGCTGGGATGAATTATTGGTTGATTTGGTTAAATATCCACTTTTCAAAAGCGAATATCATTTAAATTGAATATACAAGGAAATTTATTGAGAAATCTGGATTTCTTACTATAGTGATTTTAATCACGTATTATATATATGTTGATTTTATTTCAGTCATATACCTATTAGATAAATTGTTAAATGCTGAATTTGATAGTTTGCCTATATTAGATGTGGCGCTGACATATGTTAAAAGTTGAACATTTTTAATGAAAAAGGGTAGTAATAATGTAACAACCCGAAATTTAACCCTAATAATTAATTCGTCAATTAATGAAATAATAAAATGACTTTATGAAATTATCAGAATTGAGCCACGGGAGTTGCACCATTGTGTCCGTGGTAATTTTCTGGTCAGTTTCCATATATAGTGTTGATACGCTATATTTTGATCAATGACAATGTGCTTCAACAAAAAGGAAGAGATATGTGCAAAGCTAAAGGGAGAACTATGAAGGCCAAAGATACCATAAGTATGATTTAAATATAGGTCTTACTTTAGATTCATTGTTAAAATCTATCCTCAAGAGGCTTGCACAAAACACTAGAACACGTTTCATAACTTCATTTTTTAGAAAAACATTCACTGTGCAAAAACTAATAGTTCAGTCGACTGAACAGGTATTTCCAGTCGACTAAACCTGTTACAGAATTACAACATGCACAGTTTCAGTCGACTGAAATTCTCTATTCAGTCGACTGAATTCGAACCTGCGAATTTTTAATGAAAAGACACCTTCTTCTTCCCAAGAGTTGCAACCATTCTTTAATGGTAATGGATGCATCTCTTGCCTGAATCTTTTGCAAATAGATACACCTCTTCTACACCTATAAATACATGTTTCTATCATTTGCAAAACATGAATTCTAATTGCTTTAATCTCTCTATTATCTTGAACATACTTTCAGATTTCTTAAGTTTTCAAAAGCAATCACAAACCACTTCAATTGCTTGAATCTCTGATTTATCTTAAATACTCTTTTGATTCATAACAATTTATATTTCCTAAATCTTCATAAACACATTTCATATTCTTGAGGATAAGATTATAGGAAAGTTGTACTCAATTAGACTCATTAGTGTTATCAAGAACACAACAAGTCAGAAATACTCTTTGTATCTAGTTGAAGTCCTCTTCGGTAGTTGAGGCAAGAAATCCCGTTCGGTTGTTCGGGTAAGTTGTAAACCAATTCCTCCGGGTTAAGTAAGGGTTGTTGGTTAGTTGAATTCCTAAGAGGAGCTTAGGGACTGGACGTAGGACAAGAGGTCTGAACTAGTATGAAGTCTTGGTGTCCACTTTACTTACTGCTTATTGCTATCTACCTAGACCATTCCACTATTCCATATTATACGATCCTACCGCATAGCGTCTTTCATATAGAACGTCAGAATCCGAGCTAGTATGGGGGAAAAAAGGAATAAACAAAAATCAAAGAAACGAAAAAAAGAAGAAAAAAACACCGACTGGCCGGTCGACCAGGGTAAGGGGAGGTCGACCACCCGGTCGACCACCCGGTCGACCCGCCTTCGCTTTTTCCCAAGTGAACGAACGTTTCAGACCCTATTGGTGATGTGTTTTGCATTCTTCTGACTAATCCAGTCAATCTATTTTCGCATCTGATGGCTCCTATTCAGCCTATGACGTGGATGCATCCTATTCAATCTCCAAATCCAACGGTCCGAGATCCACTTCTACCCCATAAATAGACCCCTAGACCTAACACTTTTTCTCATTCTAGGTTTTCTCCAATTGGGTTCACCTTTCTAGGAAGGACCCCAAACGGAATAATGTTTCCAAAGGAGAAAATCGTTATAAATTAAATTTTACAACACCAAGTGGATCCGGGAAGACCAAAGGAAGAGCCTAGGACCGGAGGTGAGTGATTGTAATTATTTTAAGATTTCTTTAAGTAATTTAAAATAATAGGGTTTCCAATAGTTGTAGTTTTACTACGATTTTTGGAATAACCTTTTTAGTAGTTTATTTACAGTTTTAGAATTATTTTCAGTCTATTTCCTTTCAGCTATTCTTTTCAGAAATTTTAGTTTACTTCTGTTAATTACAATTTATTACTGTTAAGCATAGCTTTTTATTAATTTACAGTTTATTTACAGTATTTAAGTTTATTTACTGTTATTTATTTCTAATTTACATCTTTTTAGACATTTTGGATTTTATGCAAGCGTCTGTTCTCCTCATCCCCCTTTTCTTCGCGTATGGATTAGAATAAATTAAACGCGAATATGTATTATATAAGTAAGAATATTGAATGAAGAAAATAAGATGTAAATTATAAAGACTGTAATAAATAATGGAATTGGACTATAATAAAAAATGGAATTAAGACGAAAATTATGCCTAATTATGATATTAATTGGACTGAATTAAAGAGATTGGCATATTTATAATTATGAGATATAAATTATAAAGATTGTAATATAAATGGAATTGGACTAAAATTATGCCAAATTATAATTAGAATTGGACTAATTAATTGGCTTAGTTATAACGTAGAATTGTAACTAAAAGATGAAAGAAGCTTATTTTCACACTTAAACCTTGGCTTAATTAATGAGCATGATTATAACGTAAGTTATAATAAGAAAAAAGAATAGAATGAGGCTTATTTTAAGACTTGGGATAAATTAATAAGCATAGAAAGTAAAGATTATAATAAAGGTTTATTTAAATAATTTATCTAAGTTAATAAGCAAAGATGAAAGTAGGGCCTGTACCAAATGGCATTCCCTATTAGACGAAACTGTGGTCTCACATTAGCCTGAAGCGAAACGAGGGCACGCTTATGCAAAGAATGGTAATAATTGGTCAAATAGAAGTCCAAATCACGGGGGATTTGGGTAAGGGGCGCGACTAGATATTGTTTGGATGAAGGGCCAGTACCAACAACATTACCCCTATTTTCTATGGACACACGGTGATCTCACGCTAGCCTGAAGTGGGATGAGGGGCACGCTTATGCTGGATGTTGAGGTAATAAGAAGACCCAATAGGTGGAGCAAAAGGTAGCATAGGCATGGTGGCAGTTACGCGTGCGACTTCCATTTGGGTGCTCAGTAATAGCTATGAGTTCCAAGCCTTAGTATGGGTGTCTTTCCTAGACACCATTACCTTCTGTGTAGGGAGCTATATATGTCGTCCGAATCCATAGTGGTTGCTCTGTGAATCTTTCGTAGATACCATTGGCTACTGTGTAGGGTGTTATATAGCGGTCGGTCCGTAGTAAGGTCTATGGAGTAGCAGGCCGATCAAAAAGGGTAGAGTTAAGGTTACATCCTAATTATAAGATAAGGAATTCAGCCTAATCAAAGCAGAAATCAAGGACAAGTGCAAGCAATCAAAGTTAACCTATCTTATAAATTGAGAAATATTATGTACTCTAATTTTTGAGACTATGAGTTTTTGTTTCATGAGACATTGGATTTTTCGACATGTATGTGGTATTTGATATTTGACTTATTTATGAAGCAATTATGAAGCTTTGTTTTAATTAACTTAAGTTTTCGCTTTTTTTATCTGTATCTGTCTTGTGAATCTTAGTCTCCATTAGCTTTAGTTATACCTACAATGCACCACACCTTTTAATGTGTCATTTTGGGTATATTAAGGGGTGTGGGGTGTTTCACTTGGTATCAGAGCTAAGGTTATAGGATTCCTAAAAAATTATTTTAAAAGTAAATTATTTTCCAAAATAACTTGTTTTAAAAGTATTTTTCAGAAAAGAACTCTTTGAAATAGTTTTTAAAGTATAAGAGAGTTTTTATAAAAATCCCCTGAAAGTCCAGTTCCACCTTCTTTCGATTCTTTCGAGCCTAAGTTTCCTTTTCTTTGCATAGTATGGCTGACTGGTTCCGTAGAGCTAAGGTCCCAGAAGTGCAAGGGCAAGCGCCCAATACAACACTGGTAGGTGGAAATCCCTTTAATCCACCTACACCAGTCGATTTTCCTAAGCTATGCAAGGACTTCACTAGCATAAGGGGCGGAACATTTTCTAGCACGAAGGATTTCAAGGAGACACAAGCTAGGTTGGAAGATATGGAGCGAAAGTTTAGGCGGTTAGGTTTGGAGGACTGACAGAGTGGTCAACCTATATCTTGGCAGCTGGAAGAAGAGCTTTGGGCGGTTCCTACAAGCTCTAAGATGCCATAGTGGAAGGGCAAGAAGGTTAAGAGGAAAAGGGAAGGCCCTCAGAAGCGAATCAAGAAAAGTGGGAGAAGTAACCATTGTACAATGACTGGTCATTACGCATGAGACTGCAAGAGAGAAGGTGAAGAAGTGTTATAGCTGTGGACAACCCGGTCATCTTAGTAAGCTTTGTCCTCAGAAGATGGGGCAGGGAGCGAGTGCACCTGCAGTGTAGATTCAGGCTTTGGATGCAACACCTTCCAGCAGCGGACCAGATCAAGGTAGGAAAGTTTGGTTTCTATTTCTGATTTTCCCATTCGGACTCTTTTCGATCCTAGAGCATCACACTCTTTCATCTCTAGTTCTTTGGTAGATTGTTTGCACTTAGACATCTCTTTAGTAGTAGACCCCATTGTTGTTTCAAACCCCATGGGAGGATTGGCACTCTTATCTATGGTTTGTAGGGGTTTGAAAATTTATATCCTAGGCGTAGAATTTGATTGCGACATCTATATATTAGATTTTTGAGGTATGGGATGATTTTGGGAATAGATTGGCTATTCACATATGGAGCTATATTAGGTTGCAGGAGGAGAGTCGTTAGACTGGAGACATGCATCAGTAGGACTCTCGAGATTCCTTGCAACCCACAAGGGTCGGTTATGTTGAGCTTCCTTTATTCTCTTGATTCATCATCATCAGAGTTAGATTTGGTTCCTATCGTCAGAGATTTTGCAAACGTCTTTGAGGAGGTTGGAGGACTACCCCCTAAGAGAGAGATTGACTTCAGGATTTATTTGGCTAGCCAGTAGCATTAACCGTAGGGCATATGGCGCCTAGGGAAAGGAAGGGATTGAGCAAGCAGATCCGTGAGATTTGGAGAAAGGTTTCATAAGAAGAAACATAACGGAATTGGGAGTGCCAGTCGTCTTCACCACAAAGGCGGATGGTTCCCTCCGACTTTACGAGGACTATAGAGAGTTAAGTAAGCTCCCAAAGAAGAACTAATATCCACTCCCTAGGATAGATGATCTTTTTGACGAGTTAGTTGGTTCTTCAGTATTCTCCCAGTTTGATTCAGCCATTGGATTTCATCAGCTTAGGGTCGTTGATGACAGCATTAATAACACCGCATTTAGGACACCTGACGGACTCTTTGAGTGGTTGGTTATGCCTTTTGGACTAACCAATGCCCTAGCCTATTTCGTAGATTTGATGAGCCATGTTTTTAGAGATGTCCTAAGTAAGTTCGCGGTGGTATTCATGGTCGATATTTTGGTGTTTTCCAAGAAGTACGGAAGAGCATGTTATTCATCTAAAGGAGGTTATTCGTACAGTTGAAGATAGAACTCTTGAAGTGACACTTTAGGCATAAGGAAGTGTGTTTTTGGGGCATAGAGAAGGTCTACACATGGTAGGAATGATTTTGTACACCTAGGATTCGGATTTTGGAAATCCAAAGAAAGGTAGGCTAAGGTTAGAGATGTACAATAAAATTCAGTAGATAAGCAGAGAAGAAAGTCCAAGTGTAGGTAATTGCAGAAATTATAATTGTCGCAGACAAGTGGTTTTGACGGTGATGCCTTAGAATAAATATGAGTATACAAGAGGAATAGGAGTAAAAGCCTTTAGTTTAGGAAAAGTACTCATAGGGTAGTAAGTAGGAAGACCCACTTTGTACTAAGCCTAATAAAATGAAATTTTCGAAATTTAAAAAGTTGAAAATTTTTGTAATTGTTGGAATTGAAAGATTTCATTGTTAATATTTTCTTTCAGAAAATAAACATGAGGTTTTTGAAAAATGGTATGAAATTTAAATTGGTTTTTATATAATGAAAAGTTGGAATTCTTTTTGAAGAATTATGGAGAGTGTGTGTGTGTGTGTATAATTATATATATATATATATATATATATATATAACTTACTAGTTTCATTGTAAGTAAACAAAGATTTTAAACATAAAAACCTAGAGTGTATCAAGTATTGAAAATGAAGATTGCAACTTTTATTGTTGTAGTAAATGTTTCGTGAAAAATAAAAGAGCATAGACTATAACCCTATTGTTATAGTAAGTAACTCCTAAGAGAAATGTTTTTATATAGTATATGAGATTTATTAGTATTTATTAAATTCTTACACTAGTACTTTTGGGTTATAGTAACGGTGTTTTATGCAACATCTGTCTTAAACCCAAATAAAAATGTATTTTTAAAGATAATTTCTAAGAATAGAAATTAAAGTGATTTATGAATATACTTATTATTTAAATAAGTATAAGTAAATGTTTTCTGGTTATGGATACATTATAACAGTTTTGAAGATGAGTTTTTCTGAAAAGAAAATGTGTAAGTTAGATATTAGAAAATATTTATCATGGAAGAATATAATTTAAACATATTTTAATCTATTGGAATGAAAAGAATAATGGTATGATTTTATATAAAACCGATAAAAATGTTTTGTGCGAGTTACAAGGAATACATGAAAGAGATATACAAGGTATGAAAAGCACCATATTTTGTACAGCCTATTTCGAAAAATATAAAATAAGTTTCTTGTAATTTCATATAAACATGAAATTCTCTTTTAAAAAGGTTCATAGAAGTTTTAGCGTTAATAACTTCTCATGAGAGAAAGTAGTTCCAATACATTAAGGTATGAGACTATTAGATGTAATAAGAAGCTGTTTTGAAAACACATAAAGGATATTTTAAAGATATTTTAAAAGAAAATGGTTTGGTGAAAAAGTAAATAAGTTTTTGAAAAAAAACTTAATAAAAGTAAAATTTGAAAATTCAAATTTTTATAGAAAAGTGTAAAAGTCTTTAAAGGAAAGAGAGGTATAAGTTTTAGACTTAAAAATTTGGAAGTTTTTCCCTCTGGGTTTGGGAAATAATATTAAGTGACCAAGTATATTTTTGAAATTAATAGAAACTGAAAAGATAACACTTTTAAAGACAAAGATTTTGGGATTTAATGTTTTAAATTTTTTAGAAACCTTAGTTTTTAAAACAAGGCGATAAATACCAAACCAAACTCTTAAATGTGGAGTAGATAAGAATCATTTCCTAAGAGTAACGGAAAAGGTGTAAGGAGATAGCAGTAATTACTTTTAGAAGTAATAATGGAAGTTTCCGTAAAGTGTATAGGACACTAGTAAGAACCTAGGAATGTTGATTCATGAAGAACAGTGAAATGAAATTAGTAGGATAGTAAGACAAGCATGGTTGAGAATGAGTATTCTTGATTTTGGAAGAATTTGGGAAAAGCATCTTTCTTTAGTGGAATTCATATGGTAGTAGTTTTCAAGCTAGCATTGGAATGGCACATTTTGAAGCTCTTTTTGGGAAGGCCATGTAAGACGTCTTCATGTTGGTTGGAGTCTACGGAAAGGTTGCTTCTTGGTTCCGACATGGTTAGAGAGATTTCAGAGAAGACTAATTTGATTAGGAGAAAAAATTCGTATCTCATATCCATGACTCTTTTATAATATGTTTTAGAAATTCCTTTTTCCATCTTTAGATTTGAATAGGTTCTTTCCTTTATTACCTTTAGGAGGGTAGAACTTAAGATTTAACCTATGGATGGTAGGATTTGATGTAAACATGTTAATAGAACATGTTATGAATGATGTTTGCTAGAGATTGCAAGTGTTTGCTAGTGGATGCTAATGGACGCATATAGGTACACTAGGCACTATTATTCTTTAAGGATCGACCTAACTAGGACACTAGAGCATGTGCATATGGATGTGTGCGCATTTTTATTTTATTTCCATGATTGCTATAAATGAATGTTTATCACGTGATTGTTGCATTTGGATGATGTTTGTAGCACGCATATAGAATTATTAGTATCATTAGGAAATTTTTGCATTCATTTGGATACATGGCACATACATGATTGCATAAAAAGGAGGTCGACTGAATCAGTGGACCGCCTAATCTTTTGCATTAGTTAGGAACATTTACACTACACTAATTGCATAAGTATCATAAATTGCATTAGAAAAACCTAAGGACAATGGATGAATGGTTGATGATTGAGTAGTTGGTTGTAGAAGTGGATGAAAACATTTAGTCATTCTTTTATCCTTAGAGATTTCGGGGACGAAATCCCTAAAGGAGGGGAGAATGTAACAACCCAAAATTTAACCCATAATAATTAATTCGTTAATTAATGAAATAAAAAAATAAACTTGTGAAATTATCAGAATTGAGCCATGGGAGTTGCACTATTGTGTCCGTGATAATTTTCTTGTCAATTTCCATATATAGAACGTCAGAATCCGAGCTAGTATGGAGGAGAAAAGGAATAAACAAAAATCAAAGAAACGAAAAAAAAGAAAAAAAAAATAGACACAGGTCGACCGGCCGGTCGACCTGGGTAAGGGGGCGGTCGACCGCCCGGTCGACCCGCCGTCGCTTTTTCGCAAGCGAACGAACGTTCGTTCATTCGAACGTTCCAGACCCTGTTGGTGACGTGTTTTTCATTCTTCTGACCAATCCGGTCCATCTATTTTCGGATCCGATGGCTCCTATTCAGCCTATGACGTGGAGCATCCTATTCAATCTTCAAATCCAAAGGTCCGAGATCCACTTCTACCCCTATAAATAGACCCCTAGACCGAACACTTTTTCTCATTCTAGGTTTTCTCCAATTGGGTTCACCTTTCTAGGAAGGACCCTAAACGGAATAACTTTTCCAAAGGAGAAAATCGTTATAAATTAAATTTTACAACTCCAAGTGGATGCAGGAAGACCAAAGGAAGAGCTTAGGACCGGAGGTGAGTGATTGTAATTATTTTAAGATTTCTTTAAGTAATTTAAAATAATAGGGTTTCCAATAGTTGTAGTTTTACTAAGATTTTTGGAATAACCTTTTCAGTAGTTTATTTACAGTTTTTAGAATTATTTTAAGTCTATTTCCCTTCAGCTATTCTTTTCAGTAATTTTAGTTTATTTCTGTTAATTACAATTTATTACAGTTAAGCATAGCTTTTATTGATTTACAGTTTATTTACAGTATTTAAGTTTATTTACTGTTATTTATTTCTTATTTACATCTTTTTAGACGTTTTGGATTTTATGCAAGCGCCTATTCTCTTCATCCCCCTTTTCTTCGTGTATGGATTAGAATAAATTAAACGCGAATATGGATTATATAAGTAAGAATATTGAATGAAGAAAATAAGATGTAAATTATAAAGACTGTAATAAATAATGGAATTAGACTGTAATAAAAAATGGAATTAAGATGGAAATTATGCCCAATTATGATATTAATTGGACTGAATTAAAGAGATTGGCCTATTTATAATTATGAGATGTAAATTATAAAGACTGTAATATAAATGGAATTGGACTGAAATTATGCCTAATTATGATTAGAATTGGACTAATTAATTGGCTTAGTTATAACGTAGAATTGTAACTAAAAGGTGAAAGAAGCTTATTTTCACACTTAAACCTTGTGTTAATTAATGAGCATGATTATAACGTAAGTTATAATAAGAAAAAAGAATAGAATGAGGCTTATTTTAAGACTTGGGATAAATTAATAAGAGTAGAAAGTAAAGATGATAATGAAGGCTTATTTAAATAATTTATCTAAGTTAATAAGTAAAGATGAAAGTAGGACCTGTACCAAATAGCATTCCCTATTAGACGAAACGGTGGTCTCAAATTAGCCTGAAGCGAGACGAGGGCATGCTTAGGCTAAGAGTGGTAATAATTGGTCAAACAGAAGTCCAAATCATGGGGGATTTGGGTAAGGGGCGCGACTAGATATTGTTTGGATGAAGGGCCAGTACCAATAGCATTACCCCTATTTTCTATGGACACACGGTGATCTCACGTTAGCCTAAAGTGGGATGAGGGGCACGCTTATGCTGGATGTTGAGGTGATAAGAAGACCCAATAGGTGGAGCAAAAGGTTGCATGGGCATGGTGGAAATTACACGTGCGACTTCCATTCGGGTGCTCAGTAATAGCTATGAGTTCCAAGCGATTAGTATGGGTGTCTTTCGTAGACACCATTACCTTCTGTGTAGGGAGCTATATATGTCGTCTGGATCCATAGTGGTTGCTCTGTGCATCTTTCGTAGATACCTTTGGCTACTGTGTAGGGAGTTATATAGCGGCCGGTCTACAGTAAGGTCTATGGAGTAGCAGGCCGATCAAAAAGGGTAGAATTAGGGTTACATCCTAATCATAGGATTAGGAATTCAGCCTAATCAAAGTAGAAATCAAGGACAAGTGCAAGCAATCAAAGTTAACCTATCTTATAAATTGAGCAATATTATGTACTCTGATTTTTAAGACTATGAGTTTTTGTTTCATGAGACATATTGGATTTTTAGACATGTATGTGGTATTTGATATTTGACTTATTTATGAAGCAATTATGAAGCTTTGTTTTAATTAAGTTATTATTTTAGGTTTTTGCCGTTTTTATCTATATTTCTCTTGTGAATCTTAGTCTTTGTTAGCTTTAGTTATACCTACAACGCACCATGCCTTTTAATGTGTCCTTTTGGGTATATTAAGGGGTGTGGTGTGTTTCACTTAGCATTGGGTAAGTGCTATATTAACTATTGGTCTCAATGTAGTATTTTGAAAAAAATACTATTAGTTGTTGTTTGGTTTAGAAATGGTTTTCAATTTGAAAAATGATATTTAAATCTGACTTTTGGATTTTCTTTGATATTTTTATTCAAAAAAATTAGTTTTCGTACCTCTCTATTTTACTTCAATTTCTTTTATTATTCTTTTCTAATATATGTATATTTGTAAATGTTTTAAGATTATTTGGAAAGTATTTATTTTCATAGAAAATTTACTTTTTAAAATGATTGTTTAATTTAAAGGAAATAAAAAGGGGTTATCGTCTATTTTAAAAGAGATATTGTGTTTAAAAGAAGATGGAAATATTTTTGGGATAAAAGTGTGTGAAACATTTATATAAAATGTTGTAATAAAAAAATAAATTTATAGATGGTAGTTTATAAACTAAAGAGAGATTTTATAAGGGGTATTTTATAAATAAAAGAATAGGTTTATACATTGTATTTTATGAAAGGGAATACTATCATTTTGATAGATTGGAATAATTAATCATAGTGGTGAATTTATTGAAATATATAGAATGATCGTGTTATGAAAAGTATATGAGATTTCTAATCATATTAGAAGTTTTGTATTTTATATGGAGTTTGTTTTTATATTTGGAGTTTGTTTATAAAAGGAAGTGTTGTAATTATATTTAGAAATGTATAAAGCGATTTTTTATGAATGGAATTGGGGTTTTATAAAAAGAGTTGCAAACAAATTTGGGGATTTATAAATTGAGCTTCATAAATAATATTTTACATAAAAGAAGTTTTATAATAACATAAAGGATGTTTATAAAGGAGTTTATTAAATAAATATGGAGATTTATAAAAGGAGGTTTATAACTATGTTTGGATATTTAAAAGGGGAATTTTATAATGTATAAAATAATGTTTTATAAAAGAAGTTTGTAAACATATGGATTTTTATAAAGACATTTTATAAGAAGAATGATACCTGATTTCCATAAACGATCATTTCAACTTATGGTGGTATGGAAAATATTCTTTTCATACTTAACACCAAATTCCAAGGTATGGAAACTCATCTCTATCTTGAGATTCAAGAATGTGTATCGAGACTAGGATGTTTTTCTAACTTGTCTGATTTCGTTATTAGTCGAAGGATAATACTGTTTGAAATCGGGAAGTGGTGGTAAGTAAATTTGGTCCAATTTCTATACGATCTATTTACTTTAGCCAAAGTGAGAAGTGTTTGGGTTTATTATTATTATCACTGTTTAAATGACATTTGTTTTAACCCAAAAAAGCGTGATTTTGGAAATGAAATCTTTTGTAAGATTTGTGAATATACTTATATTATTGAGATAAGTATATGGGTACAATTTCTGAGTATGAGGAATGTAGCAGTTTGTGAATATACTTATATTATTGGTATAAGTATATGGAAAGTTTTTCTATGTTTTGAAAGTGAAATGGTTTGTAAATATACTTATACAGTTAAGATAAGTATGTCAATATTTTTCAAGTATCGAAAAGGGCATAGAAGGGTTTGTGAATATATTTTTGTAAAAGTATTTTAATACAAGAATTTACAAAATGGTTTTAATTATTGAAGGGATTAATTAAAGTGGCTTGGTTGTTACTTTGTGATTAATCATGCTTGGTTAAATCTATGGTTGAATTGCTTATTATTTGATAATTAAATAACCGACTATTAAATATTGGCCAGTTTTTAAAACTATTGTTGTCGATTCGGAGAGACTAGGATCAAGTATATTATCCAAAAACCACTTCGAATCTGCATAAATATTCAAATTGAATACATCTTGAAGATGATGGAATCGAAGATGGAGTTCTTTGAAGTGCAAGGGCTGCTTACTACTAATCCTGAGGGTGATTCTAAAATGGATGTAGTAGAAGTAGTACTTTCGGTTTGTTCATATCGTGAACAACTTGTATTGATGAATGCTGGAATTGCATTATGGCTTAGAGGGCAGTGTTTGCATTTCAAGTGGAATTTACTAAAAAGGTAAAATGTAGCCTTTAGCTCACATTCAGAAATGACAAAAACAGGGTAGTGCTGCAGGGCTATGTGGGTCGCATCCATAAGGGTATTGTCATCACCCTTCTAGATTATTATTATGGATTTGGTTGTGCATAAAAGCTCGTGGAAAAATGTTGCAAAGCAACCGGAGTGGTGAAATATTCAGTTACTATCCAGTAAGGGGTAGTTCGTTCCTGATTCGCATGGATCGATTGGTTCGACCCCGGTACATTTTATCTAGAAATGTACTGTACGGAAGGTAGTCTAAAACACCCCACACCCCTTAATATACCCAAAAGGACACATTAAAAGGCATGGTGCGTTGTAGGTATAACTAAAGCTAACAGAGACTAAGATTCATAAGAGCAAAATAGATAAAAACAGCGAAAACTTAGAATAATAACTTAATTAAAACAAAACTTCATAATTGCTTCATATAAGTCAAATACCAAAACATACATGTCTAAAAATCCAATATGTCTCGTGAAACAAAAACTCACATCTAAAAAATTAGAGTACATAATATCCCTCATAATAAGCCAGTACATAGAAAGAACAAAAGCTAAAAATAAAAGAAATACATGGTAGAAATCTCCTCCAAGAAAACTCCAAGCAACAACAATCTACTAACTTCTCCCTTGATTGCCTATGGGGGGAAAGAGGAAAATAGAGGAGTGGGTCAGACTAAAAGTCTGGTGAATGATAGTAATTAATAGAGTCTTTAAGCAAGATAAAAGTAATAGACTCTACAACAGTTCTAGCATAAATAAGGATAACAGGGGAAATAAGAAAGAAATAAACTGGAAATAAGTACGATTAAATATTGCTCAATTTATAAGTTAGGTTAACTTTGATTGCTTGCACGTGTCCTTAATTTCTGCTTTGATTAGGCCAAATTCCTAATCCTGTAATTAGGATGTAACCCTAATCCTACCATTTTTGATCGACTGCTACTCCATAGACCTTGTCGCGGACCAGACGCTATATAACTCCCTACACAGCAGCCAATGGTATCTACGAAAGATGCACAGAGCAACCACTGTGGATCCGGACGACATATATAGCTCTTTATACAGAAGGCAATGGTGTCTACGAAAGACACTCATACTAAGTGCTTGGAACTCATAGCAATTACTAAGCACCCGAATGGAAGTCGCATGCGTAACTACCACCATGCCCATGCTACCTTTTGCTCCACCTATTGGGTCTTCTTATTACCTCGAACTCCAGCATAAGCGTGCCCCTTACCTCACTTCAGGCTAATGTGAGATCACCATATGTCCATAGAAAATAGGGAAAATTCTGTTGATACTGGCTCTTCATCCAAACAATATCTGGTTGTGCCCCTTATCCAAATCCCAAGTGATTTGGACTTCTATTTGACCGATTACTACCATTCTTAGCATAAGCGTGCCCTCATCTCACTTTAGGCTAATGTGGGACCACCATTTTGTCTAATAGGGAATGCTATTTGGTACAGGTCCTAGTTTCATCTTTGCTTATTAGCTTAGATAAATTATTTTAAATAAGCCTTTACATTTTATCCCTACTATCTTTGCTTATTAATTTATCCTAAGTCTTAAAATAAGCCTCATTCTGTTCTATTTCTTATTATAACCTACGTTATAATCATGCTTATTACTTAACCCAAGGTCTAGTGTGAAAATAAGCTTCTTTCATCTTTTTCTCCTTTTTAGTTATAATTCTAAGTTATAACTAGGCCAATTCAGTCCAATTAACGTCATAATTAGGCATAATTTCAGTCCAATTCCATTTATATTACAGTCTTTGAAATTTACATCTTACATTTCATTATTTCAGTTTTCTTATATTTTAATCCATATTCGTGTTAATCCTATTCCAATCCATACGCGAAGAAGAAGGAGGAATAAAAGAAAACTGGAAATAGAAGAAAATCTCAAGCATAGAAAGAAGATGTAAATAATGTGTAAATAACAAACTAAAATACTGTAAATAAACTATAAATAAATGAAAAAACTATAATTAACAGAAATAAACTAAAATTACTGAAAAGAATAGCTAAAAGGAAATAGACTGAAAATAATTCTAAAAACTGTAAATAAATTATTGAAAAAGGCTATTCCAAAAATCGTAGTAAAACTACAACTATTGGAAATCCTATTATTTTAAATTACTTAAAGTAATCTAAAATAATTACAATCACTCACCTCCGGTCCTAAGCTCTTCCTTTGGTCTTCCCGGATCCACTTGGAGTTGTAAAATAATTTAATTTATAACGATTTTCTCCTTTGGAAAAATTATTCCGTTTAGGGTTTCCTAGAAAGGTGAACCCAATTGGAGGAAACCTAGAATGAGAAAAAGTGTTAAGTCTATGGGGCTATTTATAGGGGGTATAAGTGGATCTCGGACCATTGGATTTTGAGGATTGAATGTGATGCAACCACGTCATAGGCTGAATAGAAGCCATCAGATGTAAGAATGGAGAGACCGGATTAAAATAAAGAATGCAAAATAAGTCAGTCGGTTAAAAAAAATCGCACCATTATACGAACGAATGAACAATTGTTCGTTCACCCCCAAAACAGTAGGCGGGTCAACCAGGCGGTCGACCGCCTGGTGCCTAGGTCGACCGGCCGGTCGACCTACCTATATATATATATATTCTTTTTATTTCTGCTTATTTTGTTTATTTTCTAACTTAGTCATATTAGCTCAGATTTTGGTGTTCTATATATGAAAATTGACCAAAAAATTACCACGGACACAACGGTGCAACTTCCGTGGCTTAATTCTGATGATTTCACAAAGTTATTATATTATTTAATTAATTAACGAATTAATTATTATGGGTTAAATTTCGGGTTGTTACATTCTCCCCTCCTTAAGGGATTTCGTCGCCGAAATCTCTAAGGATAAAAGAATGTATTAACTATTTTCATCCAATCCTACATTCAACTACTCAATCATCAACCATTCATCTATTGTCCTTAAGTTTTTCTAATGCAGTTTATGATACTTATGCAATTAGTGTAGTGTAAATGTTCCTAACTAATGCAAAAGATTAGGCGGTCCACTGATTCAGTTGACCTCCTTTTATGCAATCATGTCCGTGCTATGTATCCAAATGAATGCGAAAATTTTCTAATGATAACTGATAATTCTATATGCGTGCTACTAACATCATCCAAATGCAACAATCATGTGATAAATATCCATTTATAGCAACCATGGAAATATGCGCACACATCCATATGCATATGCTATAGCGTCCTAGTTAGGCCGATCCCTAAATAATAATAGTGCCTAGTGTACCTATATGCGTCCATTAACATCTACTAGCAAACACTTGCAATCACTAGCATACATCATTCATAACATGTTCTATTAACATGTTTACATCAAATCCTACCATCCATAGGTTAAATCCTAAGTTCTACCCTCCCAAAGGATAATAAAGGAAAGAACCTATTCAAATCTAAAGATGGAAAAAGGAATTCTAAAACTTACTATCAAAAAGGTGAGGATAGAAAGTATGAATCTTCTCTTTTGCTTCCCAAGTGGCGTCTACAACATCATCTCCCCATTTCACCTTCACCAGTGGAACCTCCTTATTCCTTAGTCGCTCGATGTCTCTCCCAACAATCTTCGTAGGGATATGCCAAACAGAAGCTTCCCTTTCTACCTCCGCCTCCTCCAACTGACTAGGCTCTACAACCTCCGCTGAGTCATGTAAGCACTTTCACAAGTGAGAAACATGGAAAATGTTGTGCACTCCTATGAGCCTATCAGGTAGCTTCACTCTGTAAGCCATCTTCCCAACTCTCTCTATGATAGGAAATGGCCCAACAAATCTAGGGGCTAACTTTCCATTTGGTCCGAACCTTACCACCTTTCTAAGCAGGGATACTTTGATAAAAACTAAGTCTCCAACCTCAAACTCTAAGTCTCTCCTCCACTTATCCGCATAAGACTTCTGCCTGTCTTGAGCTATCTTCATCCTCCGCCGAATCAAACCCACCCTCTCAGATGTCCTCTGACCATATCGGGCCCAAGTAATAACTTCTCCGTAGACTCTACCCAACATGATGGGGACTTGCAAGGTCTCCCATATAAAGCCTCAAATGGTGCCATTCCTACACTTGTTTGATAACCATTATTGCAGGCAAACTCAACCAATGGAAGATGCTCCTCCCAAGTACCTCCAAAGTCCAAAATGCATGTCCGTAGCAAATCCTCAAGCACCCTATTTACCCTCTCCGTTTAGCCATCTGTCTGGGAGTGATAGGCCGTACTCAACCTAAGTTGCGTCCCTAGTGCCTCCTGTAAGCTTCTCCATAATTCACTAGTGAAAATGGATCTCTATCGCTAACAACGCTAGAAGGGACCCCACGTAGACGGACAAACTCACGAATATACAAGGATGCCAAATATGAAGTCGTATGCTTACTCTTAACTGGGATGAAGTGGGCACTCTTGGTCAATCTATCAACAATCACCCAAATGCTAGTGTTCCCTTTCCTAGAACGGGGTAAACCATCAATGAAATCCATAGAAATACTGTCCCACTTCCACTCCAGCACATCTAAGGGCTGAAGTAATCCACCGGGCTTCTGTTGCTCTGCTTTTACCCTTTGGCATATGAGACACTTAGCTATGAATTCTGCCACGTCCTTCTTCATGCCACCCCAATAGAACATCCTCTTCATATCCCGATACATTTTGTCACACCCAGATGAATAGTCATACGGGAATGGGGCCCCTCCTCCAAAACTGCTCTCAACAAGTCACTGGCGCATGGAACACAAAGCCTCCCATCTCTCCTAAGCCACCCCCTGTTATCTATGGAATAACGTTGGAGATGCCTGGAGACCTCTCTTCGGCTAATCCTATCTATAATGTCCATGAGCTCCGAATCCTCCCGCTGCCTCAAGTCAATCTGATCCATAAGGGTAGGCCTCACCTCTAATGTTGCCAATAATCCGGGAGTAATGTTTGTAGAGGGTTTAAAATCAAAAGTAGAAATAAACTCCAAGCTCCTCCACTCTACAAATATAGGACTAAGGGTTGCTTGCCTTCTACTCAATGCATCGGCAATAACATTACCCTTGCCAAGGGTATAGGTAATCTCAAAATCATACGAGGCTAAAAACTCCATCCACCCATGTTGCCTCAAGTTTAAGTCCTTCTGCGGGAGTAGGTACTTCAAATACTTATGGTCGGTAAGAAGCTCAAACCTCTCTCCAAGCAAATAGTGCCTCCAAGACTTAAGTGAAAAAACTATGGCAGCCAACTCCAAATCGTGGGTAGGGTAGTTCTTCTCATGCATCCTCAACTACCTACTACCATAACACACTACCCTCCCTTCTTGCATCAACACCGCTTCTAGACTCGTTCCACATGCATCAGTGTATATACTGAAAGGCTTGGCTCCGTAGGGTAAAACTAACACTGGTGCACTAGTAAGGGCTCTCTTAAGCTTCGTGAGGGAATCCTCACAATCCACGTCCCGCATGAAAGCTTTATTCTTCTTAGTAAGGCGCGTGAGTGGTGCCGAAATCTTGGCAAAGTCTCTAATGAACTTCCTATAGTAGCCAGCCAATCCTAGGAAGCTCCTAACCTCGGTAACGTTCTTTTGGGCCTTCCAATCTTGCACTACAATGACCTTGGTGGGGTCAACAGTTAAACCTTCCTTCGAGACTATGTGCCCCAAGAAATGAACTTCCTCTCTCCAAAAATGACACTTCGAAAACTTAGCTCTCAAATGATGACTACGAAGTGCACGAAGAACTTCTTCCAAATGAACAACGTGCTCCTCCATATTCTTGGAAAATACCAAGATATCATCCACAAATACCACCACAAACTTATTTAGGACATCCCTAAAGACACGACTCATCAAATCAACGAAATAGGCAGGAGCATTGGTTAGCCCAAAAGGCATAACCAACCACTCGAAAAATCTGTTTGGTGTCCTAAACGCAGTCTTATCTATACTATCCTCCGCCACCCTAAGCTGATGGAATCCCGTGGCTAAATCAAGCTGAGAGAAAACCAAAGAACCTACTAATTAGTCAAAAAGATCATCAATCCTAGGGAGTGGATATCGGTTCTTCTTGGTGAGCTTATTTAATTCTCTATAATCCATGCAGAGTCGGAGAGAACCATCTGCCTTAGTAGCGAAGACGACGGGCGCTCCCCACTCCGATATGCTCCTTCTTATGAATCCTTCTCCAAAAGATCATGAATTTGCTTGCTCAATTCTTTCCTCTCCCTAGGTGCCATGTGCCTCACAGGTAACTCTACCGGCTTAGCATTATCGGTCAAATAAATCCTGAAGTCAATCTCTCTCTTAGGGGGTAGTCCCCTAGCCTCCTCAAAGACGTCTGCAAAATCTCTGACGATTGGAACCGAATGAAACTCTAACGAAGATGAATCGAGGGAATAGAGAAAAATTAACATGACTGACTCTTGCGGGTCGCAAGATACCTCCAGAGACCCACCAGTGCAAGTCTCAAGTCTAATGACTCTCCTCTCGCAGTCTAATATAGCTCCGTATGTGGATAGCCAACCCATCCCTAAGATCATCCCATACCCCGAGAATCCCAAAACATAGGTGTCGCAGTCAAATTCTACGCCTAGGATAAAGATTTTCAAACCCCTACAAACCATAGATAAGTGTGTCAATCCTCCTATGGGGTTTGAAACAATAATGGGGTTTACTACTAATGATATGTGCAAGTGAAAACAATCTACTAGAGAACTAGAGATAAAAGAGTGTGATGCTCCAGAATCAAATACAGTCCGAATGGGAAAATCAGATATAGAAATCAAACCTTCAACTATGACTTTCCTACCTCCATCTGGAATGCTACTGGAAGGTGCTGCGTCTAACGCCTGAATCTATGCAACTGGTGCACTTGCTCCCTGACCAGCTCTTTAGAGACAACTCCTATTCATATGACCGGGTTGCCCGCAAACATAGCACCTACCCTTCATCTTATCCTTCCTGTAATTCTTGGTCATATGTCCAACATTCCCACAACTATGGCACTTTATTCCTTTCTTAATCTGCTTCTGAGGACCATCATCTTTCTTATTCTTATTATTATTTTCCCACCACTTCTTCTTTGAACCTTTTGGCTTAACCTCCTCTTTAGACCCTCCCTCCTTGACAGTATCCGACATAAGTGCCATCTCGACCAAAGACTCATAAGTAGCTCCAATCGGTACATGAGTCAGCAATAATCCCTGAAGGGGTTGATTCAATCCCTTCGCAAACTTCATAGCTTTCTTATCATGCGTGTTCACCAAATCCATACCAAACCGCGATAGCTCATTGAATTGATTGATGTATTCCTTAACAGACAAACTCCCTTGCTTCAAATTGATAAACCTGTCCAGCTGAACACTCTCTTTCGCCTGAGATAGAAACTTCCTATCAAATCGCTCCCGGAATCCATCCTAAGTAACATTTCTACCCTCTAACTCTATCACCTCCCACTAATAAGATGCCTCCTCCTTCAACTGCCAAGCGGCTAGCTGAACTCGCTACTGACCATCCAATCCCAAAAGACAAAAAATTCTCTCTATGTCCCTAAGCCATGCTCTCGCCTCCACAAAAGTCTCCTTGCCAGAAAAAGTCTTCCCGCCCAAACTCGCAAAATCTTTACAAAGCTTAGAGAAATTGATGGCGGCAAGTGGGTTGATGGGATCCCCACCCGCTGGTGTGGGATGGGGCGTAGGCCCGTGCACCTCTGGAGTCGTGGCTTGTAAGTACCTACAAAACCAGGCTGGGACTGGAATGCCCTCGGGAAGGTTCGAAGCATCAGCCATTCTACGAAAAGAAAAGGATAGTTTAGGAAAGAGTCAAAGGGAGATTGAACTGGACTTATGAGGGGATTTTTATAAAAATTCTTTTATACTTAAACTTATTTCTAAAAGTTCTTTTCTGAAAAATACTTTTAAAATAAGTTATTTTGAAAAATACTTTACTTTTTTAAAAAAAATTTAGGAATCCTGTAAACTTAGGCTTTGATACCAAGTGAAACACCCCACACCCCTTAATATACCTAAAAGGACACATTAAAAGGCATGGTGTGTTGTAGGCATAACTAAAGCTAACAGAGACTAAGATTCACAAGACAAAAATAGATAAAAACAGCAGAAACTTAGAATAATAACTTAATTAAAACAAAACTTCATAATTACTTCATAAATAAGTCAAATACCAAATACCATATACATGTCTAAAAATCCAATATGTCTCGTGAAACAAAAACTCATAGTTTCAAAAATTAGAGTACATAATATCCCTCATAATAAGCCAGTACATAGAAAGAACAAAAGCTAAAAATAAAAGAAATACACAGTAGAAATCTCCTCCAAGAAAACTCCAAGCAACAACAATCTATTGACTTCTCCCTTGATAGCCTATGTGGGGGAAAAGGGGAAAATAGAGTAGTGGGTCAGACTAAAAGTCTGGTGAATGATAGTAATTACTAGAGTCTTTAAGCAAGATAAAAGTAATAGACTCTACAACAGTTCTAGCATAAATAAGGATAACAAAGGAAATAGGAAAGAAATAAACTGGAAATAAGTACGATTAAATATTGCTCAATTTATAAGATAGGTTAACTTTGATTGCTTGCACTTGTCCTTGATTTCTGCTTTGATTAGGCTGAATTCCTAATCCTGTAATTAGGATGTAACCCTATTCCTACCCTTTTTGATCGGCCTGCTACTCCATAGACCTTTCTGCGGACCAAACGCTATATAACTCCCTACACAACAACCAATGGTATCTACGAAAGATGCACAGAGCAACCACTGTGGATCCGGACGACATATATAGCTCTCTACACAGAAGGCAATGGTGTCTACAAAAGACACTCATATTAAGCGCTTGGAACTCATAGCAATTACTGAGCACCCGAAAGGCAGTCGCACGCGTAACTGCCACCATGCCCATGCTACCTTTTGCTCCACCTATTGGGTCTTCTTATTATCTCGAACTCCAGCAGAAGCATGCCCCTCATCTCACTTCAGGCTAATGTGAGATCACTGTGTGTCCATAGAAAATAGGGGAAATGCTGTTGGTACTGGCCCATCATCCCAACAATATCTAGTTGCGCCCCTTATCCAAATCCCCCGTGATTTGGACTTCTGTTTAACTAATTACTACCATTCTTAGCATAAGCGTGCCCTCGTCTCACTTCAGGCTAATGTGGGACCACCATTTTGTCTAATAGGGAATACTATTTGGTACAGGTCCTACTTTCATCTTTGCTTATTAAATTAGATAAATTATTTTAAATAAGCCTTTACATTTTATCCCTACTATCTTTGCTTATTAATTTATCCCAAGTCTTAAAATAAGCCTCATTATGTTCTATTTCTTATTATAACCTACGTTATAATCATGCTTATTACTTAACCCAAGATCTAGTGTGAAAATAAGCTTCTTTCATCTTTTTCTCCTTTTTAGTTATAATTCTAAGTTATAACTAGGCCAATTCAGTCCAATTAACGTCATAATTAGGCGTAATTTCAGTCCAATTCCATTTATATTACAGTCTTTGAAATTTACATCTTATATTTCATTATTTTAGTTTTCTTACAATTTAATCCATATTCGCGTTAATCATATTTTAATCCATAAGCAAAGAAGAAGGAGGAATAAAAGAAAATTGAAAATAGAAGAAAATCCCAAGCGTAGAAAGAAGATGTAAATAACGTGTAAATAACAGTAAATAAACTAAAATACTGTAAAAAACTGTAAATAAACGAAAAGGCTATAATTAACAGAAATAAACTAAAATTACTGAAAAGAATAGCTAAAAGAAATAGGCTGAAAATAATTCTAAAAACTGTAAATAAATTACTGAAAAGGGATATTCCAAATATCGTAGTAAAACTACAACTATTGGAAACCCTATTATTTTAAATTACTTAAAGAAATCTAAAATAATTACAATCACTCACCTCCGGTCCTAAGCTCTTCATTTGGTTTTCCCGGATCCAATTGGAGTTGTAAAATAATTTAATTTATAACGATTTTCTCCTTCGGAAAAATTATTCCGTTTAGGGTCCTTCTTAGAAAGGTGAACCCAATTGGAGAAATCCTAGAATGAGAAAAAGTGTTAGGTCCAGGGGTCTATTTATAGGGGTAGAAGTGGATCTCGGACCGTTGGATTTTGAGGATTGAATGGGATGCAACCACATCATAGGCTGAATAGGAGCCATCGGATGCAAGAATGGAGGGACCAGATTAAAATAAAAAATGCAAAACACGTTAGTCGGTTAAAAAAATCGCACCATTATACGAACGAACGAACAATCGTTCGTTCGCCCTCAAAATAGCAGGCGGGTCTTCCGGGCGGTCGACCGCCTGGTGCCCAGGTCGACTGGCCGGTCGACTTGCCTATATATATATATATATTCTTTTTATTTCTGCTTATTTTGTTTATTTTCTAACTTGGTCATATTAGCTCAGATTTTGACATTCTATATATGGAAATTGACCAAAAAATTACCACGAACACAATGGTGCAACTTCCCTGGCTTAATTCTGATGATTTCACAAAGTTATTATATTATTTAATTAATTAATGAATTAATTATTATGTGTTAAATTTCGGGTTGTAACATAGTCCCTTACCTTGTCATGTTGGAAATCCAATTTCTAATAAGTGCCTTCAGACTCAGTTGTATACTTATTATGCTGGAATCTAATTAATGTAACAATTTAGGCTATGATTCAATATTTATTTTAAACCTTGGACATTATTATAATATCACAAGATTTCCTATGAATGGTTTGGTTATCGTAAGGTAAAAATCCGTCCGTGTTATGTGTGGCATGGTCTTATTAGATACCTTTATTTTTGAAAAGTTTTATAACATCAAAATCCAATTGAGATGTGTTTCTCACGGTGGTTTACCAGACTGATCCAGGCATTATTTTCTTATGATGCTCGGGTCAGACCAAGCATATTTACAAATTTAGTTTGGATGCTTTGGAGTTTCAGAAGACGAGTTGGATGGCTCCAAGATGTATTCCCGTATATTTTATTTTCCTCTGCATTGGTTGTTTATACTTATCAGCATTTGTGAGGACATGTAGTTATAAATGTCCAGGCTAATTATAGATTAATGTACTATGATTGATGTATGTATATTATAGTTTTTTGTAAAGATCTGTTATATATTATATATTACTCAAAAGATATTGCTCTGTGTTTGCACAAAAAATGGACAAACACCTCAAAGTTGTATGATTTAGTAGATCTTATGTTATTCTTAGTAATTTGAGCGACTTATGCAAATATGTAAAAAACAGGGGCTAAAATGTAAAAAAGACACGCAGATTTATAGTGGTTCAGCCAGAATGTGCCTACGTCCACTTTATATGTTATTTCTCTTCTTTTGTTATGATTACAGGTACAAAGCTTTGGTGTAAGTAAAAGAAAGTTGTTTGAAGAGTTCCTTCCGTGCTTGAGCTCTCCAAAACTTGTCCCCATTGCTGTACCCCTACCCCTCTATTTATAGAGTGAGGCCGGGGGTAGGGGTCCAGGATATGTATAGTTGCTGATGGGCCTGGGCTGATGTGATCTGGCCTGTCACATTTGGTTCGGTGTCCTCTGGTTCGGTTGTTCTTGGGGAGCTTTGGTAGAGGTTGATTCGGTGGAGCTTCATTCGGTGGTGAGACTTGGTGGATCTGGTCCGGTGGTAGATAGGGAGTGGGTTGATTCGGTGGAGCTTCATTCGGTGGTGAGACTTGGTGGATCTGGTCCGGTGGTAGATAGGGAGTGGGTTGATTCGGTGGAGCTTCATTCGGTGGTGAGACTTGGTGGATCTGGTCCGGTGGTAGATAGGGAGTGGGTTGATTCGGTGGAGCTTCATTCGGTGGTGAGACTTGGTGGATCTGGTCCGGTGGGGGTGATGCCGAATGTGTTGGTTCGGCGAGGTGCTGGAAGAGGCAGTTGATTCGGCAGCATGGGGAAAGAAGGTGGTTCGGTACGTACTTGGTTTGGCAGGAGCTAGAAGGAGTTGGTTTGATATTGAGATGGAGAGATTCTGGTTCGAGCGTTTGGTTGATTAAGTGTTTGAAAACTTGGCCAACATTTGCCCCCCAAAGTAGGGTATATGTTCACCATATATCGTGCTTTGTTTTTCGTCCATCCAATCTCGACGTCTGCGTGTGTTTCATGTTGCCGAACCAAGTGGTTCGGTACACTGCCTTCGCCTATAAAATGGGGGACTAGGGCTTCTATCCTTCCACCTGCCGAACCATTCCCACGAACCTCAGTGTTAGCCGAACCAAACCCTTAACCGAATCAGGTGAGGTCTTTAGCCGGACCAAGTCTAATTCTTTTGGCCGAATGAGTTTACGTATTGTATCACTGAATGCCGAATGAACATGTGTTTGTACATTTGTATGCCGAATGGACTTAGTCCTCCGATACCGAATGACACATGAACGTTTAATACCGAATGAGATTTGAAGTGCTGCATCTGTTTGCCGAATGAATTGTTGTACTGAGTGAACATGTGTTTCATACTTCGAACTTTTTAAGTGAAATTCCATATTATATGCTTACTTGTTTACATCCTTTGTTCTAACACTATGCTTTTCCGGTGTTGTAGATAATGTCTCGCAAAGTAGAAACTCGATCAGACAAGAAGAGATCCTGGGGTGAAGGAGAGCCCTCGGTCGTGCCCCCAGCTCAATCAGGATCGGAGCGTCATGGGCCCGCCCCAAGGTCATTAGTGGATGGATATGGTCCCCAGGAGCTACTGGATTCCCCGCCTGACTGCTTTCCTAGCTCTCTCAAAGAGGAGCAGCTCGATGTTATATCTCGTTCCTTTGGGATCGATAGAGCCCTCATGCTGCTGCCGGGCCCAGGAGTCATGCCATACAATCCTCCCGAAGGATACTTTGCTTATAGTAGGTACCATTGTATGTGTGGTGCTATCCCGCCTCTCAATGCTTGGGTAGTCAGCTTCCTCACGTATCTAAAGGTGGCCCCATTCCAGCTTCAGCCCAACTCTTATGCCATACTGGTGAGCCTTTTCGTTATTTTTTGGAGGAAGTATGGTCGTGCTCCCTCCAACCGGGAGATCCGGTACTTGTATAATTTAAGGGGCTATAAGAAGGGGTCCCCCTATATTAGCTTGGAGTCAGCTGTGACCTTCAAGCCGGTCTTGGACCTGTACTCTAAATTCAGCATGTTCAAGAAAGAGTGATTCTTTGTTAGGGACGACTCCGTCTCAATCCGGCGCTTTGCCTCTGGATGTAAGTTGATGCTTTTACTTATAATTTCTATTCCGATTGCGATGCTTCTTCTCATACTTTCCCATTTTTGTTAGCGACAGGTGGCTTTCCGGTTGTGGAGACTGACCGCCTGGTTCAGACGGCGGCTGAGATAGAAGCCATTCTTGGGAAATATAGATCATCTGCCTTCTTGATTAGAAATGCGATTCTTCTGGAATATAACTTAATCCTTCCGCAGCAGTCTGTAGTTAAGCTGAGGGAAACGGCGGAGGAGAGGGCGGCTGCTCAGACCAAGGAAGGTGTTACGGCAGAGAGTAGCAAGAGGAAACCTTTCACAAAACCTCCAGCTGTCGGAGGTAAGAAACTCAAGAAATCGGACGGTCCCTCCCCCAGCAATTGTCCACTTACCCAGGAGGAGGAAGACATAGAGGAGGAAAGAGGCGAGGGTGGAGATGGTCGGGATGGTGACAAAGGTGGCGATGGCATCGGGGCCCTACTTCCTGGGCAAGCGGGCGAGATTCAGGAGTGGACGGATGATGCGTTCCACCAGGCTTTTGAGGGGTTGGATGAGAATCCGGCTTTGGTAGAGAAGACCGGGAAGGCGGACAAAGCCGGGACTGGTGCAAGTGAGTCTTCTCCGACCATTCCAGCCAAGGTGGCTCCGACGACTCAAGGTGAACTCTTGACTCCTGCATGCTTCATTAATGATAGGGACTTAGGAATATTTTATGACCCGCTCCCGTCCTGGAATGAAATCCAGGACTTATTGCAGTATCCCACTCCTCCCCAGGGTTTGTACAACCACAGCTGTGTTTCTTTTCCTTTTTTAACTTGTAATTTACCGCGTTTCTCGAATCGTATAGTAATGTAAGTTTGTGACACTTGTTCTTTATATCAGGAGCAGGCAAGACGTCCAAAGCTTCAGACCTTCGACACAGGCTTGAGCAATATAAACTTTCCAAAATTTCTGCTAAGCCGAAGCCCTCAACCCAACGCTCCGGGGATGTAGTCGGCTACCGTCCTCTTCTTGGGGTCATCGAAGAGGGTATTCAGCAGAGGAAGAGGAGTCATCCTTTATCCGAGACTTTGCCCGGTCCTCAGCCTCCGGCTCAGCCTATTCATGATATTACTGAGGAGGGTAGCGAGTTTGCACCTTCTCCGCACCCGTCCGGAAACCCTTCTGTTATTCATATCGACCGTCCCGACTTGGCCCGTAATCCATTTGCGGGTCATCCTGATCTGGATCCAAGTTCTCATGATATTTCTTTTGACGAAGTCACTGGTGAACACCTTCTCCCCCGTAACCCCATGGTACGAGTACTTGATGAAGCCAAGTCCTTAGATCTCGATCTACTCACTACTCGTATAGTCACTATGGGAGGCGAGGCCAAGGCTAATATTGATCGGGTGGCAGAGGAGACCAAGAAGCTGATGGGGCATCATGCTCGGTTGGTTAAGGCCGGAGAGGAGATTGGGAGCGCCAATATCCGACTTCGATTGGTGGTTTCGGATCAGGCCAAACAGCTTGCGGATCAGGCTATTCAGATTTCTCAGCATGAGGCTGCTACTGGGCGACTAAGGAAAACCATGGAAGAGGCCAGTCGGGCCGAATTGCGGAAAATGGAAGCTACTTGCAAAGAGCGGATTGACATGGCTATTGCCACGGTGGATGAGGTTCGGAGAGCGGATCTCGAGCAGGTGGAGGAATTGTCCGAGAAACTTGAGGCTGTAGAGCTTGCTCAAGCTAAGTTGAGGGAAGAGATGGAGGTGATGCGGAGGTCCCTTCAGGCTGATTGCTCGAGATACAGATTGGAGAGAGATGCTGCCGTCGAAAGGTTGTCGGCTTCCGATGCCCGGATGAGGGAGTTTGAGGAGAATGAGGGAATGATGGATGACATGCTCCAGGACATGTATTTCCGAACTTGGAAGCAGGGCAATCTCTCTTGGATGGATGATTATCCCAGGGTCATGGCTAAGATCTATCTTCGGGCTTTGGAGGAGGCGAAGGCTGATGCAGATAAAGAGGGTGGAACGGTCTTCAGTATGGATGTGGTCACTGCCCAGTTCACCAAGGAGGAGAAAGTGGCGGTAAAGGAGGGTATGCGGCTGCTTGCTGCTGAGGAGGCGGGTGTGCAGGTAGAGGATGACGACCAGGAAGGTCAAGAAGCAGGTGCTGGTAAGTCTTCCTTTCTAGTCTTTCCGTTAACTTGGTTACTTATCACTAATGAATCCTTTTTATGACCGGACAGGCGGGCAACAGAGTAAGGACAAGACTTCGACGCAACCGGCTCCCTGATTAGACCTGGAAAATTCTTTTTGTAGGCTTGGCATTGTTGTATCTGTTAGTCTTAAGATAGTAGAGTAACTTCTAAGTTGTAATTCTTGCTACTTGTAATAATCAACATTATTCTTGACGTGTAATTTTTTAACTTAAGCTGATTTTGTCGTTTCTTGAATATTTGTTGCTATTTCGACATATCGTATGAGAAATGTAGCTATGTATATTCTTGTAATTAAATTGTGTTTGATGTTGGACTCTGGTTCTACACCATAATTTTATGACTTGCAATATTAGCGTGTGGTGTGAACAAATTATAGTCATGTATTTGTACATAAAAGAAGAAAATACCGCCTTTCATGTTTTAATCGTAGATGGCAGTCTTGAATATCTTGTAGGACCGAGCATGGAATGTAGTCGAATGTCCTGCCACTGTGAGTCCCTACATCCATTGGCGAGTATCTCCTACTCTGTATCATGTACTTTAGGGATTGTTATAGGGGATAGGAAAAAAAGCTTTTTAAGTAAAATTGAAATACGTGAAATAGTAAAACTTCCAATCACGGAAGGCCTTCGATGTGCTTAAGTTCGTGGCAAACGGGTTTTGTAGTCACTTTCCCTAGCTGTGGGTCTTGGAGACATTTGTCACCCATGTTACGCCTCCGCGGGGAGTTAATTCTTTTTTACCACAGCCGCACTTAAGACACATCGGAGCCGAGATCGCGCACAGTAACTACCCGGGCCATTATGGCTCGTAATCGTGGGTATTATTCGATTTACTGTGGCCGGCTAGCGTGGGTGCCGATCGTCAACTGTGAACTGCCCCTGGCTGGCCACACCTTATGTTGGGGCTTATAGTCGGTTCACAGTTGCCGGCGAGCCTAACGCCGTAATGAGCTGCCTCGGCTATAGTCGGCCTTCTCGGTGGCTTATAATCGGCTCATTACAGTTGGCTTTAAGGGCCGTCGCGAGCAATGAGTTAACCCGCAGCAGAGGGATGCTGGAGCAAAAGTGTCTCATTGGCGAGGGCATAGATTCGCATAGTACCTGTTAGGTCTTGTCCAGGTGAAGTTGTGTTGTGGAGTGCTTTGAATAGAAATGCTGTATACTCAGGATTTTGTTCAACAGAAAAGGATAAAGTTAACAAGCAGCCAAGATACAAAGGAACAAAAAAAAGAGACAAGGCTTTTTAAAGTGGTTCGGCACGAAAATGCCTACGTCCACTGATTCTCTTTGTTAATTCACTTCATATGGGCAATACAAGTTAAGAAAAGTATCGACGGAGGTGTTGGATGTTCCATGCCCTCTGGAACACCTCTCCGTCCACTGTTGACAAAATATAGGCTCCGTTGTGGAGATCTTTATGAATTACATATGGTCCATCCCAGATTGGGTCTAGTGCTCCAGGGCGAGGGAAGATTCTCTTGAGGACAAGATCCCCTTCTTGCAAGGTACGATGCTTGACTTTGGAGTTGTATTGTGTTGCCACTTTTTGCTTGTGGGCTGCTGTTTTGAGGATTGCATCGTTTCTTCTCTCCTCGATTAGATCCAAAGACATGTGAAGGAGTTCTTCGTTCTCTTCTGGGTTATAGTGGATCCGACGATGGGAAGGCACAATAGTTTCAACTGGGAGCATAGCCTCCGATCCGTAAGCCAAAGAGAAAGGAGTGTGCCCTGTCGATGTTCTGAAAGATGTGCGATAGGCCCATAGTGCCGTAGGAAGTTCATCCACCCAAGCGCCCTTTGACTTTTCGAGCTTCTTTTTTATTAGAGTTTTCAGAATTTTGTTGACTGCTTCGACTTGTCCGTTTGCCTGGGGATATGCTACGGATGAGAAGCTTTTATGAATTCTGTGTTCTTGGCACCAGTTGGCGAATTCCTCGCTGTCAAATTGAAGTCCATTGTCTGATATGATTTTGAGTGGGACTCCGTACCTGCATAGATGAGTGGGACTCCGTACCTGCATAGAACATTTTTGATCAAGAAGTTAATAACTTTTGCTGAAGATACTTTATTTAGAGGTTCCGCTTCCACCCATTTGGTGAAATAATCAACTACCACTATAGCATATTTGGCCCCGCCTCGGCCCATTGGTAGCTCGCCGATTAAGTCAATTCCCCATATCGCGAAGGGCCAAGGGCTGGTCATTTGAGTAATCTCGGTTGTTGGTAGCCGAGGGATCTTAGCAAATTTTTGGCATCTGTCACACTTCTTGACGAAATCTAAGGCGTCCTTGCTTAAGGTGGGCCAGAAATATCCGTATCGGAGTATCTTTTTTGCTAAAGTTTGCCCCCCGGTGTGATCTCCACAGCTCCCCTAATGGATGCTGGATAAGATTTCCTTGGCTTCCCTTCCGGCGACACACCTTAATAATGGGTTAGAGAAACCGCGCCGATAGAGGATGTCTTCTTGTATTGTATAGCGGGACGCTTTCCTCAAGATTTTCTTGACTTCATTACGCCCGTTGGGTAGTGTGCCACTTTGTAGGTAGTCTCGGATGGGAGTCATCCAAGTTGCCTCTTCGGCTGCGGCTATCAGATTCACTTGCTCAAAACTTGGGACCGTTTGCTTTGAGATGGTTACTGCCCCGAAGATGGCGATGTCTCCCATACTCGCTTGCTTTGCCAATTCGTCGGCCTCTTGGTTCTCTTCCCGAGGGATGTGTTTGACTAAGTACTGATCCAATCGGCCGAGAAGCAACTTGGTTTTCTTTAGATATGCTATGAGTCGTTCTTCTCGAGCTTGGAATTCTCCTAGTATTTGATTAACAATAAGTTGAGAGTCGCTGTGAAGACACAAAGAATTGGCTCCGATTTCTATGGCAATTTCTAGTCCAGCTTTCACTGCTTCATATTCTGCATCGTTGTTGGAGGCAGCGAATTCCAACCTTATAGCATAGTGCAGTTTATTTCCCCTGGGAGTGATTATTACCACACCTGCCCCCGAGCCTTGTTCGTTAGATGCACCGTCCACAAAGAGATTCCACTTGATATCCGTTATTTCCAGTTGCTCCTTATCCTCGTTGGTAGTGAATTCTGCAATGAAATCAGCCATGGCTTGTCCCTTGATGGCGGTGCGAGGGTGATAGGTGATATCATATTGACTCAGCTCAATACACCATTTAAGTAGTCGCCCGGAGGTGTCGGGACGATGGAGCACCTGCCTTAGTGGTTGATCGGTCAGAACTTTGATGGAATGGGATTGGAAGTAGTGACGTAGTTTTCGTGAAGTGATTAGTAGACAGTATGCTAACTTTTCAAGTTTAGGATATCTGACTTCTGCCCCAGTAAGCCTTTTACTGACGAAGTAAACTGGTCGTTGCGTGCGGTTGTCTTCCCTTACCAAGGCAGCGCTTAAAGCGTGAGATGACACAGCAAGGTATAGGTATAATTCTTCGCCTTCGCTTGGGGTCGAGAGTACCGGTGGTTTCTGGAGGTGTTCGATTAGGTTAAGGAAAGCGGTTAGGCATTCGTCCGTCCATTCGAACTTTCCTTTATCTTTCTTTAGAGCTTCGAAAAAGGGGACGCACTTGTCCGTTGCTTTGGAGATGAATCGGCTTAGGGCGGCCACTTTTCCATTTAGGCTTTGCATCTCCTTTCGGGTGGAAGGTATCTTGATGTCTCTTAATGCTCGGACTTGTTCAGGGTTTGCTTCTATCCCTCTGGCATGAACGATGAATCCTAAGAATTTCCCTGACGACACACCGAAGGAGCATTTTAATGGATTCAACTTCATTCCATATTGCCGAAGTACTTGAAACATCTCGCCTAGGTGGCTTACGTGATCTTTGGCTTTTCGCGATTTCACCAGCATGTCGTCCACATATACTTCCATAGTTTGTCCTATTAGCCCTGCAAACATCTTGTTGACGAGGCGCTGGTAGGTGGCTCCTGCATTTTTAAGTCCAAAAGGCATCACTTTGTAGCAGTATAAACCCCGGTCGGTGATGAAACTAGTGTGGTCTTGGTCGGGAGCATGCATAGGAATTTGGTTATATCCTGAGTATGCATCCATAAAAGATAGGAGTTCGTGCCCGGCTGTGCTGTCTACAAGTTGGTCGATTCTGGGAAGCGGGAAGCAATCCTTTGGGCAGGCGTCGTTTAGGTTGGAGAAGTCAATGCAGGTCCGCCACTTCCCATTAGCCTTTTTTACTAGTACCGGGTTGGCGATCCATTCTGGGTAAACAGCCTCTCGTATGAAGTCATTGGCGAGTAGATTCTTTACTTCTTCGTCGAGGGCTGCTGATCGCTCTGCCCCCATACTTCTCTTTTTTTGTTTTACAGGCGCCTTGGTAGGATCAATGTTTAATACGTGGCATGCTATGTCGGGGGAGATTCCGGTCATGTCAGCGTGTGACCAAGCGAACACATCCAAGTTGTGGCGGAGAAAATCAATGAGTTGTTCCTTCAATTCAGCTTTCAGCTGGGACCCAATTTTCAGTAGCCTACTTGAGTCGTGCCTGTCTACAGATATAAACTCCATAGCTTCTGCAGGCTCGGCGGTGGCCTCCTCCTCTTTGTCCCTAGGGTCTAACTCATTGAAAGGGTCGCTGGTGTATCGAAGAGGAGGGGCTTTCTTTAGTTGCTATGCTTCAAGGCTTTTTGTGCAGAGGGCAATCTCTACACTTTTCCCTTTATCTTTCATGTGGTTGTTGCGAAGTTCGGTTACATAGCAGTCTCGTGCAATATCCTGGTCTCCTTCCACTTCCCCTACCCCATTGTCTGTTGGAAATTTCATTTTCAGGCACCATGGGGCTAGGACAATCTGGAAGTCAGATAAGGCTGGTCTTCCTAAGAAGGCGTTGTAGGCCGAATGGTTTTCTATCAGCACAAACGTCTGTTTCCTTACAACGGAGCGGGGATGGCTTCCAATCTCAACAAAGAGGTCCAGCTGCCCGAGGGGCATCTTCGCATCTCCAGTGAAACCGTGTAGTGGTTTATCGCAGGGAGATACATCCTTCATTGATAGCTTCATTTTGTCGAATGCGTGTTTGAACAGGATATTTACAGAGCTTCCAGTGTCTACCAGGATTCGGTAAACTTCGGCGGGACCGAGTCGGGCAGAGATAACCATGGGATCCATGTGAGGGTACTGTCTTCCTTCTAGGTCGCGTTTACTGAATGTGATGTCATCACTTTCTTTCCGCTTTGGGTGGCGCTCTTCTATAACCGTATTGACACAGTCTCTATTGTCTCTAAGCGACTTCCCATATCTTTCCATCTCTCTCCAACTTCTGTCTGCGATGTGCGGACCTCCTGAGATGGTATGGACCACTATCTTCTCTTGACTAGAGCTGCTAGCGTTGCGGTTTCCTCTGTCGGTCCCTGGTGAGGGTAGCCTTGGGTTTTCATTGGCAGGAGCTGGAGTCCTGTCTTGACTTTTTACATAACGCTCCAGTTTCTTCCTTCTGATGTGTTCCTCAATCAGATCTCGGAGATGATGGCATTCGTTGGTATCATGTCCGTGAGATTCGTGGAAGCGGCAGAATTTTCCAGACTTCTGTGCGTTATCTGATTCCTTCTTGTATGGTGGGCGTTTGTATCTAACTTCGCCTTGGGTGGCAAGGAAGATATTTTCGACGGTCTCGTTCAAAGGGGTGTAAGTGTCGAATCTTGGTCCTGGCCGATATAGGCGCTTTTCTACCTTCTTGCCCCCAGCATTGTCTCTGGAATCATTTCTTCGAACGTCCCTCGCCACGGCAGGGGCGTTGCCATGGGTCGTCTTACTTTGCTGTCCTGACTGCCCCTCAATGGCAGCATCCTCAAGCCTCATGTATTTCCCGGCTTCATGGAAGAAATCGGGTAAAGTAGCTGGTTTTTCTTTTGTCAATCTTCTAGCAAATTTAGTGTCCGGATGCACCCCACTGCAGAGGGCCATTAGGATAAGCTTCTCATCGGCATCTTGAACTGCGGCTGCTGCGGCGTTGAATCTGGTTAGGTATTGCTGCAGCTTTTCTCCGGGTTTCTGTTTGACGCTGGATAAGGAATAAGCGTCCTTAGGTTGCTCCACATGAATGCGGAACTGACTGATAAATTTTTCTTTCAACATTTCCCATGAGCTGATGGATCCTTGGGGTAGATGACAGAACCAGGAGGTAGCAAGATCTGCTAAGAAGAGCGGAAAGCATTTGCACAATACTCCCTCTGTTGCTCCACTCATGAGCATATGCTGCGTGTACCTCTGTAAGTGTACAACGGGATCGGAGGTTCCTTTGTAGGGTTCCATTGTTGGCATCTTCCATTCTCGGGGGGTGATAGCAATTTCGATATTGCGGGCAAAAGGGCTGGTTACCCTAGCGCCTATCCCTCGATCTCTTTGCTCCCGTTGGACACACTCTCTGAATAAGCGTGCCATCCTTTCATCAGAACTTGGAGCAGATAGAAATGAGTTTGGTTCTGTTCTGTGGGATTGATTCCGTCCAGACGACCTGTAGGGATGGTATCGTCTATCATTCCTCATATTTTCCAATGGCTGCCTTTGATCTTCTGGGAGCATGCTTGGGTCAGCCACAGTCGGCCCTTGCCTTGATCTTCCCCTATTGGGTTCTGATCTAAGCACTTCCTCGGGTCCAACTCCGGGCTGAACTCTAGCTCGGCCCCGTTCACTGGTGTTTCTGTGGTTAGGCAGCATGACAGGCTCAGCTACAGTTGACCTTCGCCCGGTACCTTCCCCGTTGGGTTCGGTACCAAACGTTTCCTCAGGCCTAACTTCGGGCTGTGCTCGGTCTCGGCTCCTACCACGGCTACTTCTGCCGTTAGCTTCTTCGAAGAAGGAAGACCTTTGCTGTCTCTGAGATCCTCCAGACTGGGACTCGCCCCATGATTCAGTGTTGCGGTTGGATTCTTCAGCGTCCCTCAAGCGTGACATGAGATGGTCCACCAAGGCTTCCTGCTGGGACGTGAAGCGGTTAGTTACTTCAACAACAACTCTGTCCAAATCTGCCCTAGTAATTGCTGCAGGCTGTTCTGTGGCAGGAGTGGTTGGGTTAGCCTGTCCTTCATTTGTTACCGTTGCTGGAGGAGGACGATTTGCTTGATTCGGGGCAGCTGGATCTGGAAGACTGCTGGATGCGATGTTTTTTCCCTTGTTAACATCTTTTCTCTGTTTGGGAGGCATGTTTTCCAAGTGGCGAACTATGCTGTTAGGAAAACTTGTTAAGCGGATGAAGCTGAAGCTTCGAGCCTTAACTCTCAATGAAAGCACCAAAAATGTTTGCACAAAAAATGGACAAACACCTCAAAGTTGTATGATTTAGTAGATCTTATGTTATTCTTAGTAATTTGAGCGACTTATGCAAATATGTAAAAAACAGGGGCTAAAATGTAAAAAAGACACGCAGATTTATAGTGGTTCAGCCAGAATGTGCCTACGTCCACTTTATATGTTATTTCTCTTCTTTTGTTATGATTACAAGTACAAAGCTTTGGTGTAAGTAAAAGAAAGTTGTTTGAAGAGTTCCTTCCGTGCTTGAGCTCTCCAAAACTTGTCCCCATTGCTGTACCCCTACCCCTCTATTTATAGAGTGAGGCCGGGGGTAGGGGTCCAGGATATGTATAGTTGCTGATGGGCCTGGGCTGATGTGATCTGGCCTGTCACATCTGGTTCGGTGTCCTCTGGTTCGGTCGTTCTTGGGGAGCTTTGGTAGAGGTTGATTCGGTGGAGCTTCATTCGGTGGTGAGACTTGGTGGATCTGGTCCGGTGGTAGATAGGGAGTGGGTTGATTCGGTGGAGCTTCATTCGGTGGTGAGACTTGGTGGATCTGGTCCGGTGGTAGATAGGAAGTGGGTTGATTCGGTGGAGCTTCATTCGGTGGTGAGACTTGGTGGATCTGGTCCGGTGATAGATAGGGAGTGGGTTGATTCGGTGGAGCTTCATTCGGTGGTGAGACTTGGTGGATCTGGTCCGGTGGGGGTGATGCCGAATGTGTTGGTTCGGCGAGGTGCTGGAAGAGGCAGTTGATTCGGCAGCATGGGGAAAGAAGGTGGTTCGGTACGTACTTGGTTTGGCAGGAGCTAGAAGGAGTTGGTTTGATATTGAGATGGAGAGATTCTGGTTCGAGCGTTTGGTTGATTAAGTGTTTGAAAACTTGGCCAACACTCTGTCTTTCCTTTCTTTTTCCCCCCAACAACTTGTCTTTCCGGCACTTAGATGCTTGGCACGTGAATACGGTGGATGTATTAGTGTCGACTTCCAATGGTCGTAAAGGCGGGTCATCACACGTGGTATCAGAGCTTAGGTTGAGCGAACACCCAGGCTTTGGAGGGGTAGACTCATTAGAGATTAGGTTAGTAACACCCTAGAATGAGTTTAAGTGTGTGTGTGTGTGAATATGAGTGCATATTTATTAGTGCTATAAAATGTTTTATACTGTGTTGACTTATCTGTTGAGTGGTTTATGAGTTCTGGTCGATACAGAAGGAACAACTGTATCGATATGGGTTTCTAAACACTTGAACAAGGCAGACTGACATAGTATTGTTTTGAAATTTTGGTAAATGAAATAATTTTACCTAGATTATATTTTATTTATAAAAGAATAATTTTCAGAAATTTTAATATTGTTATTTATGATGTGATTGTTTATTATAAAATGATAATATTCATTTATTTTTTGATTAGTCATGCTCATCCAGTTTAGGAGGATTTACTATTGTTTGTTGATTTGATTATTTGTGCTAAGATGGTTTATGAGCATTTACTGTTTTGGTTAAATTAAGTACGAACATGTAACACTCCTAATTTTTGATAACATTATTCAAGAGATTTAATTAGATAAATTAAATAGAATAATGATGATAAGGGAATTGTGATTTGAATAAAACTATAAGAAGGTCGTGCTTAATTTACCTTAAATGGGCTTAAAATGGCTTTTAAATTATTAATTAAAACATGGGCATATTAGTAAATATAGCCGCACCTTATTATTGACGACCATACACTTTTATTTGCCCATTCACGTTCATTTTCTCAAAAACTCAAAAATGCAAATTTAACCTAAGAAGAGTAGGCCATTAACAAGGAAAAAGATAAATTCAATCAAGTTAAGGAATTAAAGCTAGAGGATTAATTTCAAATCAAATCTCAAAGCTCTTATCATATTTAAGGTGAATAATAATTCATTCCATCTCTATTTTTTTTATAATCATATGTTTTTGGGTTTAAGATTAAATTCGTTTTGATGATGTGTTGAATGATGATACGCTTGAATTATTATGTGTTTTATTTAAACCAATTCATTTACATATGAATTTGCATGGTTCTAGGGCAAAACCGAGTATTATTGATTTTAGAATGTCATGGAAAAATTATATGTTAGGTAAAACATGATTTTGGAGATGGGTTTCAATTTTTGTAATTTTCCAAGCCATGGAAGATTGACTATGAATTTCTAAAGGAAAATATGGTAATATTTGGTCTAAATTAAATTTCGATTATTTTAGGAAGAAATTGGGTTTGAAATTTTAATATGTTAGATAACATGATGAAATTGAATTACTGTGATTTTTGGTGATTTTTCCTAATTGGTTTGCTATGGAAAATAAATTATTTTAAAAGAAGGACTTATTTGCAATATTGGTTTTGCTTAATGGAAGGGCTTAAACGTTAATTTTTCCTTTGATTTAGATCTGATAAATGCGGCAGTTATTTCGTAAAGTATTTGAAAAGTTTTAAGGCAACCAATTAAAAGATTACACATAGGCAGGTTAGTTAAAGCAATTACTAAAAATGAGCATGATTTCAGCCTTTAATCAGAAAAGAGGGTCCCGCCTCCTTTAGTAGAACCTTTCGACTCCTTTGCTTCTGCTTCGACTCAGTCGAAGCCAACCCAGTTGAAACCCACTTAGTCGAAACCAATACACATGGTATCACTTAGATGGTACATAGTGGATTGGAGAAAAGGCGGAAGCCATGGTGTCGAAAGTAATACTTTCGATGGGGTCGAAAGTAATACTTTCGATGGGGTCGAAACCTTGGTTTTGTTTTCAAATGTTAAGCACCTGCTTTGTTTTACCTGAAGCTTTCGACGTAGTCGAAAGATATGTTTTCAAAAGGAGTTTTCTAAATAGCTTTCGAGGGGAGTTCCATTTTATGTTTTAAAAGTATAGGCTTTCGAAGGGGTTACTTTATTTATAAAAGAATGCTTTTGAAAGTAGTGGTTCCGACTCAGTCGAAACCCAGCCACTATTCTGCTACCTTACGAGTGTATTGAAGTCATCAATGCTTTCGAAAGGTGCTTTAGTTTTGAACTTATATTAAACTACTTCCTAAATGCTATCAAAATGGGTCATGGGTTTCGAAGGCAATGGTGTCGAAAGGGGGTTTCAATGCTATCCTTCAAAGTTTTATTCCAAGGTTTTGAGCTTTCGAATAGATGGTTCCGACACCATCAAATTTCCCCCCAAATAATATTATTAAAGGTTTCGAAAGAGATACTTTCGTATATAACCACTTTGACCCAAAAGATGATTTTAAAAGTAAAACCCAATACTTTTAGAAGGGGTATTTTCATTATTTCGAAGCTATGTTTCTAATGATTATTAAGCAATGTTTTGACACATTCGAAAGGTATGATTTGGTTTTGAAAGGATTGATTTATAGAGCTTCGAAAGGTATATTCATAGTGTTTTGAAAATAAGTTTTCTTTGCTTTCGAAGGAGGTTATCCAAGGGTTTCGAAAGAGATGTTTTAAGGTTTTCAAAACAAATAACCCAATCTCATTTTAAAAGGAAAAACCATGGCATAAATAAAGAGCTTTGAAAGGAAATTTTTGAAGAAGTTTTCCTTGAATAACAGGTTGAAGGGATTAACCAAGTTGTATAAAATGATTTCAAGGATATTAAACCACAGGTGTTGGTATTATTTTATTGTTATGATTGCTTCTTCATATATTTATTCACATTGTTTTGAACCCATAACGGTACTTTGGGAAAGGGAAGAATAACCAGCTAGGTTGACCCAGTAGTGAATATAACTTAAGAAATGTTAAAATTTTAATTAAAGATATTGACAGGGGCCAATAGGTTCACAGTAAGCCCATGAAAACTGTATAAAGGAAAAGATATTGGCAGGGGCAAATAGGTTCATAGTCAGCCCATGAAAACTATGATTTGATATTGGCAGGGGCCAATAGGTTTATAGTTTGCCCATGAAAACTATATCTGGATTAAAATATTGACAGTCACTCAATAGGTTCCTAACCAGCCCATGAAAACTAGGATAAGAAATAAAGATATTGACAGTTAGTCAATAGGAATATAAACTTAAGTTTTAAAAAGTGTTCATAAACATAAGTTGAGTTTTATGGGATGTTTAAACACTTAAAAAAATTATGAAATGGTTTATAAATGATTTTAGTATTAAATGATATACTATTGCAATAATAAATTGTGTTTTAAAATGAATGTGAATTAAAAAGAAATTGGTGGAATTTAGTAAACCAAAGGGAATACGTATGTAAGTTGTATGTAGATCATTTTATTTGCATAATTGTTCTTGATGAAGATTCGAGTACACGATTCCGAGGTGATTTACACCGATCCGAGCTAGGATTTTTCACTCGATTCTTGACGGCGAACCCTTGATATGGATTTTTGATTTGATTCCTAAAGTTTTCTATCAGAGTATATGGCTATGTAAGGGTTCTAATCAAGGAACTTGATCGGAGTTCGTACTAGAGAAGTCGAGTGAGCGATCTAGTTCAGAAGCAAATTTTGTGTGATCGAGCGAGCGATCAAATTGATAATGCGTACGAATAGTATATGTACATCGTACGGGCTTTAATATAATTATTTGTTTTAAAATTAGAAAATGCAAGTTATATGGTTTGTTATCATGTGTAAGTGACATGTAGGTATATGGAAGTAAAGGATAGTTTGATGCTTTTGGTTTCTTTAGCAGAGTTGATTTGCTCAACTAATAGGTACACGTTTATATTGTTGTTGATGATTTTATGCCCTAGATATGGAAAGCCACTCTTGGGCTTTTGTTTTCTTTTGTTTGTTTGGGCCCTTTGTGGAAAGTTGTAGTTTTTCTTGATTGAGCCGTGCAAAAAAAGTGCTGCCGAAATTTTTCGCAATTTTAGAGACTTAGAAATTAGCGATCCATTTCAACTAATTGTGCAACAACCCCGAATTTTAATCATTTAATTTTAAATGTTTAAATTATAGGATTTTTGAAAATTTAATAATTTGAATTCAAATATGATTAATCATTTAAATATTTGAATTTTAAATTGAACATTAATTAAATGGATTTAATCATATCATTTAACTCCTTTTAATTAATAAATAATATTGATGAATTCAATACGTAAATTTATTTACAAATATAAATAGATCAGATAAATATCGATAATTGGATCAAAAATATAAAACGATATTTAAATTTGTAAAATTAACATTCTGGGCACTGTCTCAGATTTTGACGAAACCAGTGCCATTAGGTCCAGAATAATAATTTATTACACGCCGTCAAGTTTCGTAACGATCAGACATACCGCATGGTCGTGTGAGCTCGAAATGCTTAGCAATTAATTTCAAATATAATTTGATTAAAAAAAGCTAACTTTCGTATACTTTGGAATTAGATCTCGAAAATAGTTTCATTGTGTTCGGAATAGTGGTCATTAGTATAAAACGCCAGTCGGCACGCTTCGATTGGAGTTCGAGATTTTTGGGAGTGTAATGTCGAATATTATCGAATAAAATAATATATGCTCCATACTTCAAACCCATACCAGCCATGTTTAGGCCCATACCCCGCGTTTTCAAACCAATACTTCCCTTCTCTTTATAAACATGGCCTGTGACTGTTATCCCGCCTTTTGGCAAGGCCGTGACACCAAGGAATTGACTGGAAACCGAAGACGGTTCATCCCAAAAACCAGTTATACACAGGTTCTCTATGGGTGCTAGTAAATTTTTCCCAAGTCTTGATCGAACTACAATTAACATGACACGACTATCAAAGCCATGAAAGCCAACTTTCCAAATTTCAAGTCAATCGGAGTTCATATGCTCAAGATATGATCTATGCGAATCAAGCAATGCTTCCATTCGTAACAATCACTCCATCTCCTTCATATCGGTTTCATTCAAATCCATTCAAGGCAACATTCTTCGTATCCATCCTCGTTCGCATCCATCTGAAGCGGCCTCCTTCGTATCCATCGGAATCAAGCTAGTTCACATCCGTGGAACACACATGGTTTGTATCCATTCACATCTCGTTCGTATCCATCCCACAAGCACTATTTCATATCCATTATGTTTTCCCCACTTCGTATCCATCGTACTAGTTCCACTTCGTATCCATCACGTCCGCTCTATTTTGTATCCATCATCTGAAGATGTTTCGTATCGCTTCGATACGAAACAACACCTAAAAACATAACTACTCGGTGATCGATACGAAGAGAGTCAGGCTATACCAAATATCGATACGAAATGAAACTAATAACATCGATACGATGTAGCTATGCATCATCGATACGAAGTGGAGCACGAAACATCGATACGAAAAGCATTACCTAGATCGATATGAAGAGAACACATTCAATTGAAGGACTCGGTCGCTCGGCATAAAAAGTGGATCGATCCTAAAAGTTAGCGATGTGTCATCAGTCATCACGTGCCCAGAAGCGATGCGAACAGAAGCGATGCGAACTCGGCTGCCTTCAACAAATCCAAACTTGCATCGATCATAACTTGAGGTCTACAAGTTCAAATGCCACAAAATTTTCACAGGAGCTTGCATGCAACCCCAAGAATGTAACTGACAAATTTCAGCCTTAATGGACTGTTTTTGGATCGATACGAACTCAATTCGTATCGCTCCCAGATCGAGCCAAAATCACCTGGACTCGCTCCCGTGGGCCCACTCACGTGAGAGAAGAAGTCTTCCAAGATCTGGGCGAGATATTTGCTGCCTACGCCTACAAATAGTGACCCAAGACCTACAGAAAATGGACCTTTTTTTGCTCTTCTACGGCCAGACTCTGCCGAAATTGCTATTGTACTTGGATTATACTATTGTAACTCCTTGTAACCAGCAAGCAAAAATCAATAAAATCCAGCCATTTCATAGTGGACGTAGGCAATTCGCCGAACCACTCTAAATTTGTGTGTTTCTGTGCATTTTCTTATCTTTTGATTGGTGTGTTTGTTTGATCTACCTCATTTTACATTTAGTTTCTTCATTTTATCTCTTCAAACACAACTGAAGAGTGTTGTACCCAATTTTGGTACAAACACTTTGGTGCTTTCAATGAGAAAACCCGGTTTTTCTCCTGCTTGTTGGATCTACTGCTAATATTAGATTGCGAAAATCTAAGGAGAAGATCCAGATTTCAAGCCTAGAAGTTCTTCTGTCCTATTCAGATTTGTATCAAGTCTAGGAGAGAGCTTCCCTATCCACCATGGTCAACACTAGGACTACTTCAACAGCTGCAGATTCAGAAGGACGGGATAGACAGAACCCCGCACTTCCTCCTGCCGACCAAAATGCTGCTGGACCTTCAGATCTGCAATGCCCTGTCACCAGGGAAGAGTTTCATTTGCTAATGCAAGAGCTGACACATAGCCACCAACAGCTTACTCAGCAGCTCCGTGCCAACACGGAGTTGACCAATCAACTGAATCATCAAAGACGAAGGAGATCCAGAAGGGATTAGGCTTCCTATTCATCCACTGAAAGTTCAGCCTCTTCTGACTACAATCACAGATCCATGCGTCCATGACTGGATGGGAGCTATACACAGGCTATCGGGCATCAGCGCACTTTGACTATTGGGCAACCGAGGGCTGGCCCGTCAACCAGCCATCAAACCGGACCCTCCTCCCAAGGAGGTACTGCTCCTTACCATTTTACTGACAATCGCGCTACCGCCGTTGCTACTGAGTTGGGAGCTGATGCCCGAAACCGAATAGATCCGAACCATCGCCAACATGAATATACTCCTGAGCCTTATGTTCCTGAAGACCTAGAACCAAGGAGGTGAGATACTGACCATCGACCGCGACCGACCCGTCCTCGCATTGTGGAACCCAACCACACCTTGGCCCAGCATGCCCAAAGTGTCCAGATGCCAGACATCCCGATAATGATTCGTCAGATGATCCATGAAAGTCAGGGCCTCACCAATGATGACTGGGGAATCTCCCAGAGTCATACCCCTTTCACCGATGATATCCTTTATGTAACGACCACGACTTTCTCTCCACAGAAAGTCGTATCGCTAATAAGAAAGAAAGGGATAGAAAAGAGAAAAGAAGAGAAAGAAAGAACTAAACAATATCAGAATCTCACAGCGGAACGAAACAAAATATAATATATCACATAACTATTACATAGTCTTTACATAATCAGAGTTACACAACTTATACAACAAAATAGACAGTTATAATTTCTGTCTATTATACAACTCAAGATACAATTCAAACAAAAGACTCAGATCAACCAACACAGCGGAATACTATCTATCTATGAATGCTGAAGCCTCCTGCTCCATATCTCCTCCATAGATTCGTCAAAGCTAACCTGAATCCCTTGGCTACTCGTAAAAATTTGAGTACCCAAGAGTTTAATAAAACAGAAAATAAACACTTGGGTCAGACATGGGTCTGGTGTGAGTAAACGGGTTAAAATTGTTTAACTTCAAAACCTTTTGAAAACAAAGGTATCACGTAAGACTTCCCACACATAAACATGGAAAAGTTTTTACCTTACGCTAACCAAAACATTTGATAGGAAATCCAGTTATATTATAATAGGGTCTAGGGTTTTCAAGTAAAAATACAGAAATAGCTGAAATGCTTACATCTCACATTCCAACATAGTTGGGCACAACTAATACGTACGGCACTTATTGGAGTTTGGATTCCATACAATGGCAGGGCTACTGGGGTACCGCCCGTCACAGTACGTGGCCTAGATCACCGTACCGAGGAGTACGCCCGCTCCCCTGCAACACAAAGCCGGAACCATCCCTTACTGGATAATTCCGAACAAGATAACCCCGTAGTTGGCGCGACCAACCACACACTAAGCCGAATAAAAGAAAAGGGACCTCTAGACAGGGATCTATCTTGCTCTCAGTGGGTGCTACCCACGAAGCCTTGCTGCACCTCCCCTGTTTTAGCCATTCCCGGTTGATGAGGCTTGAGGTTACGATTACCTTTAATCAGAACATATCACTTAGAATGCTCATCGTTCGCCTGACGATGTGCTGAAAGCATTCAATCCATACAAGTTCGTTCCGGGTTCCGGGTTCGAACGAAACCGAAGGCATTATCTCGTTACACTCGTTTTGGAATCACCCTCAGAGTTAACGACAATAACCCTTGCACTCTAAATCTTCATCTTCACTTGAGATTCACGACCTATCGTTAATTTGGATCGATGTGGTATTCGGGTCTCCAGACCTGGAATTCCGGTATACGGAAACCCGATCCCGGTCTCATCGAAATCCAAAACGTATCTTTTAAGGCCAAGTTGTTTAAAGGTTTAAACAATTTAACTTATCTATATTCATACAGATAGATAATTCACAAATCACAATTGATAATCACCTTATCAAATAAACAAATGATCTATAACCAAATAGGTAATCCATATCAACATCACAATAGTTAATCTATATTACCATTATAATGCAACCAAGCATTCATACTACACAACATTTCTTATCTCATTTCTGAGATTACATCCATTCAAGACAATCAATGTCATCCATTCTTATATAAGCAATGATTTACTTAATCACAACATAATTAATTTAAAATGAATTAAATTAACTATCTCTATCTTTAATTAATTTAAAGTGAATTAAATTAATTACTTCATCTCTTAATTAATTTAAAATAAATTAAATTAATTACTTCATTATAAATCTTACTTATATAATCATTAATTAATTACAAATAAATTAATTAATCATTCTCTAATTATCCATTTCAATTAATCACCCTGATTAATTATACTTTAATTACATTTAAGTAATTAATTTCACAAATTAATTATCCTTAATCAAATATAGTAATTAACCTTTAATTACTTCATTAATTAATTAATTAATTAAAATCAATTACTTTAATCCTTAATTAATTACAATTACTTAGTTATTCTATAATCTCTTATCATTTGATTAATTAATCTTAATTAATCAATCCTTAATTACATCATTAATTAATTATAAACTAATGATCTCTAATTACATCTTTAATTATTTATTCTATTTAAATTAATTACATTAAGTAATTAATCTTAATTAAACCACAATTATTAATCATCTTTAATTAATCTAATCCAGTAATTAACTTCCCTTAATTACTTCCATTTATTTAATTACTTTTTAATTAATTACCTTATTAATTAACCTTAATCCTTTAATTAACTTTATTAACTAAATTATTTAATTAATAACTCTAGGTAATTAACTCTTAATTACTTCCATAAAATTACTTTCATAAAATAATTATCTTCTAATTTCTTATTAAATAATTTCCCTTACTTAATTACATTCAGTAATTATTCCTTAATTACTTCATCAAGTAATTATACTTGATTAATTTATAAGTGATTATCTTAATTAATCACTAATTAATTACTTAGTTAATTATTTAACTAATTATTTAAATTAAACTAACTAATTTCTTAATCCTTATGTTTAAGAGATCTTAATTAAGAAAAACCATTTATCTTAATTAAATTATTCACAAAGACCAACTATTCTTTAATCATTAATAATAATTGAATTACCCTTATTATTTTCATATTTTTAAATATCTTAAATTAATCAAAAATCTCTTAATTATTTAAAGATAACTCCTTATTATAATTAAACAATTACAACATTAAATTTTAACCTTTAAAATCTTTGAAACCTTTCAAAGTTATTAAATAAATTTTAATACAAAGATCAATTTGAAATCCACTTTCCTATTCTTTAAAAAACTTATTTATTTAAATTATTAAAACTTGTTAAAACAATTATTCTAGAAAACAATTTAATTTAATAGTTAAAATCTTGTTTTAACCTTGCTTTTAAAATTCAGAAACACTACAGAAACAAAATTTCTTTTGTTTTAAAACTTAAAGCATTTCCTTTCAAATTCTTAATGCCTGTTAATTCCCAAACCCGAGTAAAACGTTCAGAAACCCGAAGTAACCCTCGAGACCAAACCACGTTACGACTTACTTCGAGTAAAACTCGATTCTTCCCGATATAAACCCGAGCATTTTGCTTTCTTCCCCAAAACAAAACCCAGATGCACGATAACGTGCTCGTGCACGTGCACGTCTCTTCTGATCGACGACGATCTACGACCTGGCCTCCGACAAGTCATCTTCAACCATGGCATCACGATCGACCATCCAAACTTCCACTATTTGAATGAAATTCGAATCGAGCTATCTAACCCATCACCTGGAAAACGTAACATCACCAGAAATCGACTCGCCTCCGATTATCCCTGATCGATGCACCACGCCACCTTCACCGCAGCTACGTCTCGTCTACCAGCATCTCCAGAACGTTACGCGATCACCTCCGATTGCCTCATGTTGTCACGAAACCCATTCGAACATCCACGATAAACACAGACCATTAAACCCTACTCCATCAAATTTCGATCCCCACGATCATCGATCGATCACTATACTATTTTTCCCAAGTGCCTCGATATGCCGACCCCCTCTAGACCAAATTTCATCAGATACTATCATGCCGATCACCAGAAATCGGCGATAAACCCAAATCCAAACATCCTCAAATTCCTTCCCAATTACTATATTAAAAATTTTGATTTCCACATTAAAATTCATAGTTTTCTATAACGAATTAAGTCATGTAATCAATACTTAAAATTTAATCAATAAATTTTTGACCAAAATTTGATTTTTTACTGTAATTTGAAAATATGAGCTAATCATTCAATTTAAAATCCTATAACTAATTTTAACTGATAGATTACTTGATTTCAAACAACTTTCATTTACAAATCAAAGTCCAATTCAAATCCAACACTGAGTTATTGATTTTATTATGAAAAATGGGTGACTGTTAATATACACAGGGAGCAGAAGAACAATACAGGCACTCACATATATTTAATTCAACATGCATCCAATTTAATTTAAGAATTCCAAAAATCATCCTGATATTCAACACAAAAGCAAGATGAAATCTAGAATCAAAAATGTTTTTAAAAATTTCATTTACTCACCAGTACTTAGAACAGAGAACAGAAGGCAGATAACATTTTGTTTCCAGGCTTGTTTTCCAGACAGATATTTGATTTTGAACTTCATTTCTTTGTTGAATTTGAATCTTGCTGTTTGATTTATTTCTCTGATGTTCAGGTTGTTTTGAAGATTTTAAAACTGCTATTTGAATTTGCCTTGATCTTCTTTTGATTTGCAATTCCAGATTTTACTTCTTCTTTTGCTTTAAATTTTAATTTCCAGGTTTTCATTCTTCTTTGCATTTTGATTTCCAGACTCGAATTTATTTTTAGTAGAGAAATGAAGAAAGATGAATTTTAGCTGAAAGTGAAAATAGATTTTTCCTCTTACATATAAATTTTATTTATTTTAATTATTAAGAAGAATGTTGACATTTGTCCTTCTTAGATGTTAATTAGTTTACACATATACACTTATTTTTACAAATGTCTTCACACCATCTTAATATGCTTACAAGTGTTAATCTTGTTTTTAATTAATTTATTTAAGTCATTTATATGTATTTATAAAATACTTATATGTATATAATGTATTTATCTTTTTATAATTTAAGCTTTAAGATTTTTAATAAATATACAAATGTGAATTTATGAAAACAAATATTTGTAATACTTATGCTTTGATCAAATAAATATAACATATTTTTATATGCTTGAGAAATTTATTTTAACTCTATATTTATTTTTACAAACCAATTTTGACTTATGTTTGAATTTTTTTTTTAAAAAAAAATATTAAAACAAATGAACTTTTTTTTTTTAAATCTTAACCAAAATAAATACTTAAAATATATGTTTATAATAAATAAGAAATTATTCTTGTTATTTAAATCCCAAATATCATTTTCAAAAGTATTAAGTCAAATTTAAAATTTCCAAATTACAAATTATATATATATATATATATATATATATATATATATTAAAGTTTGAAAACACTTTATTAAATTCAAATCCAATACTTTTCCATTTTAATATATACAAATATATATATTCTAAATGGAAATATTTTTAACATTAGTTTTTATAATTACTATATTGAATTTTATAACATAACTCCAAATCACAATATATATATACATATATATTATAATTTTGAAAACATAGCTTTTATTAAATTAAAGACTCCCTATTTTAATATATATATACCAATATATATATACATTATAAATATAAACATTTATATAAGTTTTAGAAAGATAAATCTTCCCAATTTAAAATTGTTAGAAAAGATATTAATAAATATTGCCAATATTAAATATTATTAGCTTTTTAAAAGAATTAAACCTGTCAATTTATAAAATAAAATCAACAAATCAATTTAATTATTAATAAAGATTATTAAATTGATATTGCCAAATTTCCGGGATATCACATTCCTCCCCCCTTAAAATAATTTCGTCCCCGAAATTTAAAAGCAAAGATAATTTAATAACCCATCAAAATTTTAGACAGCAACCATACATATCAATCATACACTATCAATCATAGCAACCATTTATCTCTAACAATCAAATCTAACTTATTCTGATACAAATTCAGAATAGGCTTTCCTAATACTATCTAGAGTTCCCAGGTATAATATACTGGAATACTCGCTCTACAGGATCTTAACTAACTATACTACAAAAATCTAGAACTCCTTCCTTTCTAGATCACAAATCTGAACAAGATATCAGACTAACTCAAAACCATCTCAACTATCCTTCTGAACTGCTGATTCCATCACTCGATGAATCATACACATATTCCTCAGAGATATGTGAAATAAAATGAATTCCAGTTATCCGAACTGGCAACTCAATCCTGGGGATCAAAATCTAATCTCCAAAGAACACAGAAAAATCTCATAATACTTCCGGAGCTTACTCTCCAGTCTTACCAAATCTTATATCTCCTTTGATCGGAGAAAAACTTAAACAATATCCAATTTCAACATCAATTTCCAAATTCCATCAATTCTTAACTGCATAACTCCTTTGACGATCCTGAGTCACTTCATTCTTCCTGATCAGCTTAACCCTTGCTGATGCTTCTTGAAACAGATTAGACCAACATCAAACCAATTTCCGGATCCTACTCAACAAAATGGTTTCTCAAAAATATGCCGAAATCCAAAACACAACTCTACTCTACAAACATTAGAGAACTTCGAACTACCTCTCCTATCTGAAATAGTCAAAACAGTTGCACTTGACAACTTTACCTCCAAATCCCGAAAATTTCTTCACACTTAGAGATACACTTGAATTTCCTATAGAAATCCTCTACTCGAAGAAAATTACAACTCTCGGTTGCTTCCACTCTAGAATAGCTGCTATCTTGCTTTCGCTGCACAATTCTGATCTTGAACAGATGAGAATGCCATCGGAGAAACTCGAGCACAAACTTGATCATCCACAGTTCACCATATCTATAAAATCTTAGTGAACCATTCTACTTGGTCAAAACACCTTAACAGAATCCTCACCAGAAAATTAGGTGTGGTCAATCCCTCTCCAAAGAATCCTGAGCTGCTTCACCAAATTATTCTCTAGGAGACATCCTTCTACTAAGCTGAACTTCTGGTAACTCCACGAATCAAGTCGATACGGAATCTCAATCTCCAATAATCCCAAGAGAATACTTAAACAATCGCAAGTCACTTTTGCGATCAGCTCGGCCTAATTTCCAAAGATAACTGTTCTCTCTTCACTAATCAGAACAGCTTATATTTGACTAACCAATCCATCGAAGAAATGGATTCACTCTACTGCTTCTGAACTTCACCTTCAGAAAAACTGCTCAGCCAGAAACTTTCTGCCAACATAGAACACTCCAAGTCGCACTGCTGCCACAAACCAAAGACTTCTTATCTGAAACTCCTCGAGAAACTCGGACCTCAAAGCAAATAGAAACACCCCACTGGACTCAGCCGCAACACTGAAACAGACTCACTTCTTCAAACTTGTTCCAGAAGAAACATCTTCAGAAACGTCCATAGCCACCGTGTCTCATCACACAGCTACTACTTCCTGAGGTTACCAAAATACCATCACTCTCTTCAGCTCATCCAATAGATCTACTCTATTCATCCAACTTCAAAGATAAACTCTAAACCATAACTGGTTTCCTTCAGATATCGGTGAAATCTTTACACCACAACAAAGTTCACTCGAGACAGTATTAGGTCTACAGTCTCGTCAGATATACTTCCAACCTCAACACTCAAATTCTAACTATTGGTAGTCGTGTTACTCACACTACCACCTTATCTACCTTTATAACTTATATTGGAAAACCCGAACAGGTAACCCAACAAATAGGTAGAAATATATATATTTAAAATGATACTTTTTATATAGAAATTATTTCTGGGTAAAATTATTTCATTTACCTCTTTAAAACAATATTGTGTCCGTTGGCCTGGTCTAAGTGTTTAGAGATCCCTATCAATAACGTTAGCTACTCGTATTGACCAGAATCCATATACCACTCAACCGATCAATTAACACAATATAAAACCATTTTATATAACTAACAAATACGCGCTCTCGAATATATATATACACACTCAGACTCAAACAGGTTGCTACAGATCCTGTCTCTAATGAACAATCCTTCCGAACCTAGGTATTCACTCAACCTAGTGTTCTGATATTCACTTAACCAATAGCTTAGGTATTCGCTCAACCTATGCTCTGATACCACTGTAACGACCACGACTTTCTCTCCACAGAAAGTCGTATCGCTAATAAGAAAGAAAGGGATAGAAAAGAGAAAAGAAGAGAAAGAAAGAACTAAACAATATCAGAATCTCACAGCGGAACGAAACAAAATATAATCTATCACATAACTATTACATAGTCTTTACATAATCAGAGTTACACAACTTATACAACAAAATAGACAGTTATAATTTCTGTCTATTATACAACTCAAGATACAATTCAAACAAAAGACTCAGATCAACCAACACAGCGGAATACTATCTATCTATGAATGCTGAAGCCTCCTGCTCCATATCTCCTCCATAGATTCGTCAAAGCTAACCTGAATCCCTTGGCTACTCGTAAAAATTTGAGTACCCAAGAGTTTAATAAAACAGAAAATAAACACTTGGGTCAGACATGGGTCTGGTGTGAGTAAACGGGTTAAAATTGTTTAACTTCAAAACCTTTTGAAAACAAAGGTATCACGTAAGACTTCCCACACATAAACATGGAAAAGTTTTTACCTTACGCTAACCAAAACATTTGATAGGAAATCCAGTTATATTATAATAGGGTCTAGGGTTTTCAAGTAAAAATACAGAAATAGCTGAAATGCTTACATCTCACATTCCAACATAGTTGGGCACAACTAATACGTACGGCACTTATTGGAGTTTGGATTCCATACAATGGCAGGGCTACTGGGGTACCGCCCGTCACAGTACGTGGCCTAGATCACCGTACCGAGGAGTACGCCCGCTCCCCTGCAACACAAAGCCGGAACCATCCCTTACTGGATAATTCCGAACAAGATAACCCCGTAGTTGGCGCGACCAACCACACACTAAGCCGAATAAAAGAAAAGGGACCTCTAGACAGGGATCTATCTTGCTCTCAGTGGGTGCTACCCACGAAGCCTTGCTGCACCTCCCCTGTTTTAGCCATTCCCGGTTGATGAGGCTTGAGGTTACGATTACCTTTAATCAGAACATATCACTTAGAATGCTCATCGTCCGCCTGACGATGTGCTGAAAGCATTCAATCCATACAAGTTCGTTCCGGGTTCCGGGTTCGAACGAAACCGAAGGCATTATCTCGTTACACTCGTTTTGGAATCACCCTCAGAGTTAACGACAATAACCCTTGCACTCTAAATCTTCATCTTCACTTGAGATTCACGACCTATCGTTAATTTGGATCGATGTGGTATTCGGGTCTCCAGACCTGGAATTCCGGTATACGGAAACCCGATCCCGGTCTCATCGAAATCCAAAACGTATCTTTTAAGGCCAAGTTGTTTAAAGGTTTAAACAATTTAACTTATCTATATTCATACAGATAGATAATTCACAAATCACAATTGATAATCACATTATCAAATAAACAAATGATCTATAACCAAATAGGTAATCCATATCAACATCACAATAGTTAATCTATATTACCATCATAATGCAACCAAGCATTCATACTACACAACATTTCTTATCTCATTTCTGAGATTACATCCATTCAAGACAATCAATGTCATCCATTCTTATATAAGCAATGATTTACTTAATCACAACATAATTAATTTAAAATGAATTAAATTAACTATCTCTATCTTTAATTAATTTAAAGTGAATTAAATTAATTACTTCATCTCTTAATTAATTTAAAATAAATTAAATTAATTACTTCATTATAAATCTTACTTATATAATCATTAATTAATTACAAATAAATTAATTAATCATTCACTAATTATCCATTTCAATTAATCACCCTGATTAATTATACTTTAATTACATTTAAGTAATTAATTTCACAAATTAATTATCCTTAATCAAATATAGTAATTAACCTTTAATTACTTCATTAATTAATTAATTAATTAAAATCAATTACTTTAATCCTTAATTAATTACAATTACTTAGTTATTCTATAATCTCTTATCATTTGATTAATTAATCTTAATTAATCAATCCTTAATTACATCATTAATTAATTATAAACTAATGATCTCTAATTACATCTTTAATTATTTATTCTATTTAAATTAATTACATTAAGTAATTAATCTTAATTAAACCACAATTATTAATCATCTTTAATTAATCTAATTCAGTAATTAACTTCCCTTAATTACTTCCATTTATTTAATTACTTTTTAATTAATTACCTTATTAATTAACCTTAATCCTTTAATTAACTTTATTAACTAAATTATTTAATTAATAACTCTAGGTAATTAACTCTTAATTACTTCCATTAAATTACTTTCATAAAATAATTATCTTCTAATTTCTTATTAAATAATTTCCCTTACTTAATTACATTCAGTAATTATTCCTTAATTACTTCATCAAGTAATTATACTTGATTAATTTATAAGTGATTATCTTAATTAATCACTAATTAATTACTTAGTTAATTATTTAACTAATTATTTAAATTAAACTAACTAATTTCTTAATCCTTATGTTTAAGAGATCTTAATTAAGAAAAACCATTTATCTTAATTAAATTATTCACAAAGACCAACTATTCTTTAATCATTAATAATAATTGAATTACCCTTATTATTTTCATATTTTTAAATATCTTAAATTAATCAAAAATCTCTTAATTATTTAAAGATAACTCCTTATTATAATTAAACAATTACAACATTAAATTTTAACCTTTAAAATCTTTGAAACCTTTCAAAGTTATTAAATAAATTTTAATACAAAGATCAATTTGAAATCCACTTTCCTATTCTTTAAAAAACTTATTTATTTAAATTATTAAAACTTGTTAAAACAATTATTCTAGAAAACAATTTAATTTAATAGTTAAAATCTTGTTTTAACCTTGCTTTTAAAATTCAGAAACACTACAGAAACAAAATTTCTTCTGTTTTAAAACTTAAAGCATTTCCTTTCAAATTCTTAATGCCTGTTAATTCCCAAACCCGAGTAAAACGTTCAGAAACCCGAAGTAACCCTCGAGACCAAACCACGTTACGACTTACTTCGAGTAAAACTCGATTCTTCCCGATATAAACCCGAGCATTTTGCTTTCTTCCCCAAAACAAAACCCAGATGCACGATAACGTGCTCGTGCACGTGCACGTCTCTTCTGATCGACGACGATCTACGACCTGGCCTCCGACAAGTCATCTTCAACCATGGCATCACGATCGACCATCCAAACTTCCACTATTTGAATGAAATTCGAATCGAGCTATCTAACCCATCACCTGGAAAACGTAACATCACCAGAAATCGACTCGCCTCCGATTATCCCTGATCGATGCACCACGCCACCTTCACCGCAGCTACGTCTCGTCTACCAGCATCTCCAGAACGTTACGCGATCACCTCCGATTGCCTCATGCTGTCACGAAACCCATTCGAACATCAACGATAAACACAGACCATTAAACCCTACTCCATCAAATTTCGATCCCCACGATCATCGATCGATCACTATACTATTTTTCCCAAGTGCCTCGATATGCCGACCCCCTCTAGACCAAATTTCATCAGATACTATCATGCCGATCACCAGAAATCGGCGATAAACCCAAATCCAAACATCCTCAAATTCCTTCCCAATTACTATATTAAAAATTTTGATTTCCACATTAAAATTCATAGTTTTCTATAACGAATTAAGTCATGTAATCAATACTTAAAATTTAATCAATAAATTTTTGACCAAAATTTGATTTTTTACTGTAATTTGAAAATATGAGCTAATCATTCAATTTAAAATCCTATAACTAATTTTAACTGATAGATTACTTGATTTCAAACAACTTTCATTTACAAATCAAAGTCCAATTCAAATCCAACACTGAGTTATTGATTTTATTATGAAAAATGGGTGACTGTTAATATACACAGGGAGCAGAAGAACAATACAGGCACTCACATATATTTAATTCAACATGATCCAATTTAATTTAAGAATTCCAAAAATCATCATGATATTCAACACAAAAGCAAGATGAAATCTAGAATCAAAACTGTTTTTAAAAATTTCATTTACTCACCAGTACTTAGAACAGAGAACAGAAGGCAGATAACATTTTGTTTCCAGGCTTGTTTTCCAGACAGATATTTGATTTTGAACTTCATTTCTTTGTTGAATTTGAATCTTGCTGTTTGATTTATTTCTCTGATGTTCAGGTTGTTTTGAAGATTTTAAAACTGCTATTTGAATTTGCCTTGATCTTCTTTTGATTTGCAATTCCAGATTTTACTTCTTCTTTTGCTTTAAATTTTAATTTCCAGGTTTTCATTCTTCTTTGCATTTTGATTTCCAGACTCGAATTTATTTTTAGTAGAGAAATGAAGAAAGATGAATTTTAGCTGAAAGTGAAAATAGATTTTTCCTCTTACATATAAATTTTATTTATTTTAATTATTAAGAAGAATGTTGACATTTGTCCTTCTTAGATGTTAATTAGTTTACACCTATACACTTATTTTTACAAATGTCTTCACACCATCTTAATATGCTTACAAGTGTTAATCTTGTTTTTAATTAATTTATTTAAGTCATTTATATGTATTTATAAAATACTTATATGTATATAATGTATTTATCTTTTTATAATTTAAGCTTTAAGATTTTTAATAAATATACAAATGTGAATTTATGAAAACAAATATTTGTAATACTTATGCTTTGATCAAATAAATATAACATATTTTTATATGCTTGAGAAATTTATTTTAACTCTATATTTATTTTTACAAACCAATTTTGACTTATGTTTGAATTTTTTTTTTAAAAAAAAAATATTAAAACAAATGAACTTTTTTTTTTAAATCTTAACCAAAATAAATACTTAAAATATATGTTTATAATAAATAAGAAATTATTCTTGTTATTTAAATCCCAAATATCATTTTCAAAAGTATTAAGTCAAATTTAAAATTTCCAAATTACAAATTATATATATATATATATATTAAAGTTTGAAAACACTTTATTAAATTCAAATCCAATACTTTTCCATTTTAATATATACAAATATATATATTCTAAATGGAAATATTTTTAACATTAGTTTTTATAATTACTATATTGAATTTTATAACATAACTCCAAATCACAATATATATATACATATATATTATAATTTTGAAAACATAGCTTTTATTAAATTAAAGACTCCCTATTTTAATATATATATACCAATATATATATACATTATAAATATAAACATTTATATAAGTTTTAGAAAGATAAATCTTCCCAATTTAAAATTGTTAGAAAAGATATTAATAAATATTGCCAATATTAAATATTATTAGCTTTTTAAAAGAATTAAACCTGTCAATTTATAAAATAAAATCAACAAATCAATTTAATTATTAATAAAGATTATTAAATTGATATTGCCAAATTTCCGGGATATCACACTTTACGCTGAACCGCCTCGGCGATTCAGAATGCCAACTCTACCTGTTTATGAAGGGAGTTCTGATCCCAACCAGCACATTCTAAAGTATTAATGGTTAATGAATGCCGCACGAGCTGATGATGCGGTTAAATACCGAAGTTTCCCGATCTCCCTAGGGGGCATAGCAACTATGTGCTTTACTCGTCTGCCACTCCGTTCCATCTCATGTTTTGACCAGTTGGCAACGAAATTTGTTGAACAGTTCCACCGAAGCTCCTGGAGAGACACTCAGACGTTATCTGGAGAGGTTTCATGTTGCATGCGCTGAGGTTAGTAATCCCAATGATGACTCAATTTTGATGGCACTGAATAAGGGGATCGATCCCGATTTTGAATTTGGCAATTGGTTGGCCGGAAAACCCCCTGCGTCATTGGACCATTTCTATTCCAAGGCAGCTCAGTTCTTGAGACGAGAGGATGTGAAACAGTCTAGGAAAAAGGATGATGCGGGACCCAGTGTGGAAGGAATCCAAAGCAATGTCGATGTTAAACAAGCCGGGGAGAGTTCCAGAAAGGTGTAGTTAAACATACAGAATAAACAAAATCAGCAGAAAGGCGATGGAAATCAAAACAGGAAACGGGATCAGAATCGCGGGCCAAGATGTAGAGCTCCTATGTTTGACACTTATACTCCTTTGAATACATATTTGGAAAATGTGTACTTGCAGACTTGCAATACCATTCAATATAAGAAACCTACTCCGAAGCAATCGTCAGAAAAACAGATTCAAACGGGGAAGTATTGTAGATTTCACGATAGTTATGGCCACAACACGAACGAGTGTCGTCAATTATAGAATATTATCGAGAAGTTAATCCAAGAAAGAAAGTTGGAGCAATTTGTTCGAGCACCGCAGTCTAGAGGTGCGTGCCTATCGAATCAGAACCAAATACCAAATCAGGCGGGACCGGAGGAACCCGCTCGTACCGGCGGGAGGTTGGTGATTAATACTGTCAGTGGTGGTCCTCATTCAGCAGATCAGAGCTGGAGGGAAATGGAGTCGTATGGCAGCGCCATTAGGCATGCGACCTTTGAATGTTGTAGTAATTTAGAAGATGGGGCTCCGGCCAAACAACAGAAAACGATGACTGATGACATCGTATTTCGAAATAGGGATGCCGACAGAGTCAATGCCTCAACCATTGATCCACTTGTTATTTTAGCTCAAATAGCTCCTGCTTGGATGAAGAGGATCTTAGTGGACAGTGGAAGTTCAATGAACATATTGTTTCAGCGAGCTTATGATCAGATGAAAATGGAGGCGAAAGATTTGAAGCCTTGTCAGTCTCGTATCCATGGCTTCAATGGAAGTGCGACTATACCCACTGGGATGGTGGAGCTACCGGTGGAGTTAGGAGTTGGAGAGCGCTGGAGAGTCCAGATATTGAAATTCATTGTATTGGATATTAACTCTCTATACAACGCTCTTTTGGGCTGACTGGCCCTAGCTGAGTTCAGGGCTGCTATCGCCCCGTGGTGTCTGACTTTAAAATTCCCTACCGACAATGGAGTTGGAGTCGTTCAAGGAGACCAGGCTGCTGAACGAGCCTGTTATGTTGCTGAGCTGCGGGAGGCGCAGAGAAAAGAGAAGGGAAAGGGCGTAGAGGAATCTCTCTGCGTCCACTTTGCTGATAATTGACAGCCAACGCCTGGGCCAAGGCCCGGGCACCACAATCAATTCCCAAGAGGTCTTAACCCGAGAGATACTGAAAGTGAGGACGAGGTCAAAAACAGTCAGGCTTCTCCGGCAGAGCTGACGATCGATGTTCCAATTGGTAACGATGATGATTCTAGAATGCTAAAGATTGGATCTCAGCTAAGCCAACAGATGAAAGAGGAAATGGTTGAATTTCTCTAGGCAAACCTCGATGTGTTTGCCTGGGCGCACTTTGACATGTATGGGATCTCGCCGGACATCACGAGCCACCCATTGAATATTGACCCGCAGCATGTCCCGGTCAAGCAAAAAAGACGTGGTATGGATCCGTAGAGATCTGCCATCCTTAAGGAAGAAGTAGATAAATTCAGGTCGAACGGGTTTATCAGAGATGCGTCATATCCGAAATGGGTATCCAATCATGTACTTGTCATAAAACCCAATGGGAAATGGAGAACATGCGTTGATTACTCAGATTTGAATAAAGCTTGCCCTAAAGACAGTTTTCCGCTTCCCCGAATCGATTAGCTCGTAGATTCAACGGCTGGACATGAACTCTTATCTTTCATGGATGCATATTCTGGCTACAACCAGATACCCATGCATTTACCCGATCAGAAGCATACCAGCTTTGTCACCGATCTGGGACTTTACTGCTATAAAGTCATGCCCTTTGGACTCAAGAACGCCGGAGCAACCTAACAACGGCTAGTTAATCGTATGTTCGCTAACCAGATCAGAAAAACCATGGAGGTATATATGCACGACATGCTTGTGAAGTCACGATTCTCCACCGATCATATCAAAGACCTGGAAACGATGTTCAACATCCTCCGAGAATATAGAATGAAACTCAACCTGTTGAAGTGCCACTTTGGGGTCGCGTTTGGAAAATTCCTTGGATTTATCATCAATGCTCGAGGAATTGAAGTTAATCCCGAGAAGATCTGGGCAATCAGAAATCTTGAGACTCCACAAACCATAAAACAAGTCCAGAGCCTCAACGAGAAAGTAGCAGCACTGAGCAGGTTCATTTCAAAATCCACCGACAAATGCATTCCCTTCTTTGATCTGATCAGAAAAGGAAAATGGAATTTTAAATGGACTACAAAATGTGAGGGCGCATTCCTAGTGCTGGTTCATCGCCTGTCCACACCTCCTATTTTGTCAAAGCTTGTTGATCATGAGAGATTGTACATCTACTTGGCGGTGTCAGAAAACGCAATCAGTGCTGCCTTAATTCGGGAGGAGGACCGGGTACAACGGTCGGTATATTACATTAGAAAATGACTGATCGGAGCAGAGAGAAATCATCTGAAGCTGGAAAAGTTGTCTTATTATCTTTTCATTGCCTCGAGAAAGCTCCGTCCATATTTTCAGGCTCATGTTGTCACTGTATACACCGACCAGCCGTTACGATAGGTCCTTACACGGCTTGAGACGTCTGGTAGGTTACTCAAGTGGAATATCAAGCTGAGTCAGTTCGACATCACTTACACTCCAAGGCGAGCTATCCAAGGACAAGTCCTGGCAAACTTCATCGTTGAGTTCACTATCCCGGAGGACTTGCCCAAAACCAGTGAATCTCCTAAATATGTCTAGAAGCTACATATGAAAACTATGATTTGATATTGGCAGGGGCCAATAAGTTTATAGTTTGCCCATGAAAACTATATCTGGATTAAAATATTGACAGTCAGTCAATAGGTTCCTAATCAGCCCATGAAAACTAGGATAAGAAATAAAGATATTGACAGTTAGTCAATAGGAATATAAACTTAAGTTTTAAAAAGTGTTCATAAACATAAGTTGAGTTTCATGGGATGTTTAAAAACTTAAAAAAATTTATGAAATGGTTTATAAATGATTTTAGTATCAAAATGATATACTATTGGAATAATAAATTGTGTTTTAAAATGAATGTGAATTAAAAAGAAATTGGTGGAATTTAGTAAACCAAAGGGAATAAGTATGTAAGTTATATGTAGATCATTTTATTTGCATAATTGTTCTTGATGCAGATTCGAGTACACGATTTCGAGGTGATTTACACCGATACGAGCTAGGATTTTTCACTCGATTCTTGACGGCGAACCCTTGATACGGATTTTTGATTTGATTCCTAAAGTTTTCTATCATAGTATATGGCTACGTAAGGGTTCTAATCAAGGAACTTGATCGGAGTTCGTACTAGAGAAGTCGAGTGAGCGATCTAGTTCAGAAGCAAAATTTGTGTGATCGAGCGAGCGATCAAATTGATAATGCGTACGAATAGTATATGTACATCGTACGGGCTTTAATATAATTATTTTTTTTGAAATTAGAAAATGCAAGTTATATGGTTTGTTATCACGTGTAAGTGACATGTAGGTATATGGAAGTAAAGGCTAGTTTGATGCTTTTGGTTTCTTTAGCAGAGTTGATTTGCTCAACTAATAGGTACACGTTTATATTGCTATTGATGATTTTATGCCTTAGATATGGAAAGCCACTCTTGGGCTTTTGTTTTCTTTTGTTGGTTTGGGCCCTTTGTGGAAAGTTGTAGTTTTTCTTGATTGAGCCATGCAAAAAAAGTGCTGCCGAAATTTTCCGCAACTTTTGAGACTTAGAAATTAGCGATCCATTTCAACTAATTGTGCAACAACCCCGAATTTTAATCATTTAATTTTAAATGTTTAAATTATAGGATTTTTGAAAATTTAATAATTTGAATTCAAATATGATTAATCATTTAAATATTTGAATTTAAATTGAACATTAATTAAATGGATTTAATCATATCATTTAACTCCTTTTAACTAATAAATAATATTGATGAATTCAATACGTAAATTTATTTACAAATATAAATAGATCAGATAAATATCGATAATTGGATCGAAAATATAAAACGATATTTAAATTTGTAAAATTAACATTCTGGGCACTGTCTCAGATTTTGACGAAACCAGTGCCATTAGGTCCAGGATAATAATTTATTACACGCCGTCAAGTTTCGTAATGATCAGACATACTACATGGTCGTGCGAGCTCGAAATGCTTAGCAATTAATTTCAAATATAATTTGATTAAAAAAAGCTAACTTTCGTATACTTTGGAATTAGGTCTCGAAAATAGTTTTATTGTGTTCAGAATAGTGGTCATTAGTATAAAACGCCAGTCGGCACGCTTCGATTGGAGTTCGAGAGTTTTGGGAGTTTAATGTCGAATATTATCGAATAAAATAATATATGCTCCATACTTCAAAACCATACCAGCCATGTTTAGGCCCATACCCCACGTTTTCAAACCAATACTTCCCTTCTCTTTATAAACATGGCCTGTGACTATTATCCCGCCTTTTGGCAAGGCCGTGACACCAAGGAATTGACCGGAAACCGAAGACGGTTCATCCCAAAAACCAGTTATACACAGGTTCGCTATGGGTGCTAGTAAATTTTTCCCGAGTCCTGATTGAACTACAATTAACATGACACGACTATCAAAGCCATGAAAGCAAACTTTCCAAATTTAAAGTCAATCGGAGTTCATATGCTCAAGATATGATCGATGCGAATCAAGCAATGCTTCCATTCGTATCCATCACTCCACCTCCTTCATATCGGTTTCATTCAAATCCATTCAAGGCAACATTCTTCGTATTCATCCTCGTTCGCATACATCTGAAGCAGCCTCCTTCGTATCCATCGGAATCAAGCTAGTTCACATCCATGGAACACGCATGGTTCGTATCCATTCACATCTCAATTGTATCTATCCCACAAGCACTATTTCGTATCCATTATGTTTTCCCCACTTCGTATCCATCGTACTAGTTCCACTTCGTATCCATCACGTCCACTCTATTTTGTATCCATCATCTGAAGATGTTTCGTATCGCTTCGATACGAAACAACACCTAAAAACATAACTACTCGGTGATCGATACGAAGAGAGTCAGGCTATACCAAATATCGATACGAAATGAAACCAATAACATCGATACGAAGTAGCTATGCATCATCGATACGAAGTGGAGCACGAAACATCGATATGAAAAGCATTGCCTAGATTGATATGAAGAGAACACATTCAATTGAAGGACTCGGTCGCTCGGCATAAAAAGTGGATCGATTCTAAAAGTTAGCGCCGTGTCATCAGTCATCACGTGCCCAGAAGCGATGCGAACAGAAACGATGCGAACTCGGCAGCCTTCAACAAATCCAAACTTGCATCGATCATAACTTGAGATCTACAAGTTCAAATGCCACAAAATTTTCACAGAAGCTTGCATGCAACCCCAAGAATGTAACTGACAAATTTCAGCCTTAATGGACTATTTTTAGATTGTATGAACTCAATTCGTATCGTTCCCAGATCGAGCCAAAATCACCTGGACTCGCTCCCGTAGGCCCACTCACGTGAGAGAAGAAGTCTTCCGAGATCTGGGCGAGATATTTGCTGCCTACGCCTATAAATAGTGACCCTAGACCTACAAAAAATGGACCTTTTTTTGCTCTTCTACGTCCAGACTCTGCCGAAATTGCTATTGTACTTGGATTATACTGTTGTAACTCCTTGTAACCAGCAAGCAAAAATCAATAAAATCCAGCCATTTCATAGTGGAAGTAGGCAATTCGCCGAACCACTCTAAATTTGTGTATTTCTGCGCATTTTCTTATCTTTTGATTGGTGTGTTTGTTTGATCTACCTCATTTTACATTTAATTTCTTCATTTTATCTCTTCAAGCATATCCGAAGAGTGTTGTACCCAATTTTGGTACAAGCACTTTGGTGCTTTCAATGAGAAAACCCGGTTTTTCTCCTTCTTGTTGGATCTAGTGCTAATATTGGATTGCGAAAATCTAAGGAGAAGATCCAGATTTCAAGCCTAGAAGTTATTTTGTCCTATTCAGATTTGTATCAAGTCTAGGAGAGAGCTTCCCTATCCACCATGGTCAACACTAGGACTACTTCAACAGCTGTAGATCCAGAAGGACGGGAAAGACAGAACCCCGCACAACTTCCTCCTGCCGACCAAAATGCTGCTGGACCTTCAGATCTGCAAGGCCCTGTCACCAGGGAAGAGTTTCAACTGTTAATGCAAGAGCTGACACATAGCCGCCAGCAGCTTACTCAGCAGCTCCATGCCAACGTGGAGTTTACCAATCAACTGAATCATCAAAGACGAAGGAGATCCAGACGGGATCAGGCTTCCTATTCATCCACTGAAAGTTCAGCCTCTTCTGACTACAATCACAGATCCACGCATCCATGACTGGATGGAAGCTATACACAGGCTATCGGACATCAGCGCACTTTGACTATTGGGCAACCAAGGGTTGGCCCATCAACCAGCCATCAGACCGGACCCTCCTCCCAAGGAGGTACTGCTCCTTACCATATTACTGACAACCGCGCTACCGCCGTTGCTACTGAGTTAGGAGCTGATGCCCGAAACCGAACAGATCCAAACCATCGCCAACATGAATATACTCCTGAGCCTTATGTTCCTGAAGACCTAGAACCAAGGAGGCGAGATACAGACCATCGACCGCGACTGACCCGTCCTCGCATTGTGGAACCCAACCACACCTTGGGCGAGCATGCCCAAAGTGTCCAGATGCCAGACATCCCGACAATGATTCGTCAGATGATCCGTGAAAGTCAGGGCCTCACCAATGATGATCGGGGAATCTCCCAGAGTCATACCCCTTTCACCGATGATATCCTTTATGCTGAACCGCCTCGGCGATTCAGAATGCCAACTCTACCTGTTTATAAAGGGAGTTCTGATCCCAACCAGCACATTCTAAAGTACGAAAGGTTAATGAATGCCGCACGAGCTGATGATGCGGTTAAATGCCAAAGTTTCCTGATCTCCCTAGGGGGCATAACAACTATGTGCTTTACTCGTCTGCCACTCCGATCCATCTCATGTTTTGACCAGTTGGCAACGAAATTTGTTGAACAGTGTCACCGAAGTTCATGGAGAGACACTCAGACGCTATCTGGAGAGGTTTCATGCTGCATGCGCTGAGATTAGTAATCCCAATGATAACTCAATTTTGATGGCACTGACTAAGGGGATCGATCCCGATTTTGAATTTGGCAACTGGTTGGCCGGAAAACCCCCTGCGTAGGCAGCTTAGTTCTTGAGACGAGAGGATGCGAAACAGTCTAGGAAAAAGGATGATGCGGGACCCAGTGTGGAAGGAATCCAAAGCAATGTCGATGTTAAACAAGCCGGGGAGAGTTCCGAAAAGGTGCAGTTAAACATACAGAATAAACAAAATCAGCAGAAAGGCGATGGAAATCAAAACAGGAAACGGGGTCAGAATCGCGGGCCAAGATGTAGAGCTCCTATGTTTGGCACTTATACTCCTTTGAATACATCTCTGGAAAATGTGTACTTGCAGACCTACAATACCATTCAATATAAGAAACCTGCTCCGAAGCAATCGTCAGAAAAACATATTCAAACGGGGAAGTATTATAGATTTCACGATAGTTATGGCCACAACACGAACGAGTGTCGTTAATTTCAGAATATTATCGAGAAGTTAATCCAAGAAAGAAAGTTGGAGCAGTTTGTTCGAGCGCCGCGGTCTAGAGGTGCAGGCCTATCGAATCAGAACCAAATACCAAATCAGGCGGGACCGGAGGAACCCGCTCGTACCGACGGGTGGTTGGTGATTAATACTGTCAGTGGTGGTCCTCATTCAGTAGATTAGAGCTGGAGGGAAATGGAGTCGTATGGCAGCGCCATTAGGCATGCAAACTTTGAATGTTGTAGTAATTTAGAAGATGGGGCTCCGGCCAAACAACAGAAAACGATGACTGACGACATCGTATTTCGAAACAGGGATGCCGACAGAGTCAATGCCTCAACCATCGATCCACTTGTTATTTCAGCTCAAATAGCTCCTGCTTGGATGAAGAGGATCTTAGTGGACAGTGGAAGTTCAATGAACATATTGTTTCAGCGAGCTTATAATCAGATGAAAATGGAGGCGAAAGATTTGAAGCCTTGTCAGTCTCGTATCCATTGCTTCAATGGAAGTGCGACTATACCCACTGGGATGGTGGACCTACCGGTGGAGTTAGGAGTTGGAGAGCGCTGGAGAGTCCAGATATTGCAATTCATTGTATTGGATATTAACTCTCTATACAACGCTCTTTTGGGCCGACCGGCCCTAGCTGAGTTCAAGGCTGCTATCGCCCCATGGTGTCTGACTTTAAAATTCCCTACCGACAATGGAGTTGGAGTCGTTCAGGGAGACCAGGCTGCTGAACGAGCCTGTTATGTTGCTGAGCTGCGGGAGGCGCAGAGAAAAGAGAAGGGAAAGGGCGTAGAGGAATCTCTCTGCATCCGCTTTGTTGATAATTGACAGCCAATGCCTGGGCCAAGGCCCGGGCATCACAATCAATTCCCAAGAGGTCTTAACTCGAGAGATACTGAAAGTGAGGACGAGGTCAAAAACAGTCAGGCTTCTCCGGCAGAGTTGATGATCGATGTTCCAATTGGTAACGATGATGATTCTAGAATGCTAAAGATTGGGTCTCAGCTAAGCCAACAGATGAAAGAGGAAATGGTTGAATTTCTCTGGGCAAACCTCGATAAACTCAGATTTGAATAAAGCTTGCCCTAAAGATAATGGCATGTCCCGGTCAAGCAAAAAAGACGTGGTATGGATCGGTAGAGATCTGCCATCCTTAAGGAAGAAGTAGATAAACTCAGGTCGAACGGGTTTATCCGAGATGCGTCATATCCGAAATGGGTATCCAATCCTGTACTTGTCATAAAACCCTATGGGAAATGGAGAACATGCGTTGATTACTCAGATTTGAATAAAGCTTGCCCTAAAGATAGTTTTCCACTTCCCCGAATCGATTAGCTCGTAGATTCAACGGCTGGACATGAACTCTTATCTTTCATGGATGCGTATTCCGGCTACAACCAGATACCCATGCATTTATCCGATCAGGAGCATACCAGCTTCGTCACCGATCTGGGACTTTACTGCTATAAAGTCATGCCCTTTGGACTCAAGAACGCCGGAGCAACCTAACAACGGCTAGTTAATCGTATGTTCGCTAACCAGATCGGAAAAACCATGGAGGTATATATGGACGATGTTATCCCGCCTTTTGGCAAGGCCGTGACACCAAGAACTTGACTAGAAACCAATGACAGTTCATCTTGGAGATCGGTTATACGTAGGCTCACTATGGATATCGATGAATTTTTTCCGAGTCCGGATCGAGCTAAAATTGATATGACACGACAAGCAAAGCTATGAGAGCCAACGTTCCGAATTTCAAGTCAATCAGAGTTCATATGCTCAAGATATTGATCGATCACGGTTGAGAAATCCAAACTTGCATCGATCATAACTCGAGATCTGCAAACCAAAATGCCACCAAACTTTAACAGGAGCTTAAATATGACCTAACAAATGTTCCTGCCAATTTCGACCCGATCGGAGCAAGTCTTGACCGAGTCGAAATTCGTTCGTATCGACCGCGGATGGAAAAACTCCAACTTGCATCGATCATATCTCGAGATCTACAAGTCCAAATGTTATGAAATTTTCACAGCAGCTTAAGTATAACATGAATAATGTTCCTGCCGAATTTCGACTCGATTGGAGCAAGTCTTGACCAAGTTGAAATTCGTTCGTATCGATCGCGGATGGAAAAACTCCAACTTGCATCGATCATATCTCGAGATCTACAAGTCCAAATGCTATGAAATTTTCATAGCAGCTTAAGTACAACATGAAGAATGTTCCTGCCAAATTTGGACTCGATCGGAGCAAGTCTTGACCGAGTCGAAATTCGTTCGTATCGATCGCGGATGGAAAAACTCCAACTTGTATCGATCATATCTCGAGATCTACAAGTCCAAATGCTATGAAATTTTCACAGCAGCTTAAGTACAACATGAAGAATGTTCCTACCAAATTTCGACTCGATCGGAGCAAGTCTTGACCGAGTCGAAATTCGTTCGTATCGATCGCGGATGGAAAATCTCCAACTTGCATCGATCATATCTCGAGATCTACAAGTCCAAATGCTATGAAATTTTCACAGAAGACTACATGCATGCTAAAGAATGTCCATGCCAAATTTCGACTCCATTGGATGAAATCTTGATCGATACAAAATATGTTCGTATCGATCACGTATCGGACCGAAACTTCACGGGCTTGGGCGCGCGGGCCTAGTCACGTGCCAGAGAGGGTCTCCCGAGGTCTGAGCGAAATACCAGCCTCCTACACCTATAAATAGACCCCCAAAGCCAACCGAAAAGGGGTTCTTCTTCTCCTTTGAATTCTCCAACGCCCAGACTCTGCCGGATCCAGATCTGAACTCCATAAGCTGCTGCCAACAGCGAAATTCACTGCTGCATATCATAATTATATGTTGTAATTCATTGAATTCACTTGTAATCTTCAAAGAAAGATCAATAAAGCTATCAACTTCATAGTGGACGTAGGCGATACGCCAAACCACTCTAAATTCTTGTGTCTCCTTGCATTTTGATTATTCTCATTTCTGAAATTTGGAGTTTTTGTTAGATAATCCTCCTTTTCCATTTAATTTCTTCCCTTTATCTCTTCAAAAACTTCCGAAGAGTGTTGTGCCCAATTTTGGTACAAACACTTTGGTGCTTTCACTGAGAGAAACCTTGCTTTTCTCCTGCTCTATGGATCTACTACCGTAGTTGGATTGCAAAAATCTAAGGAGGAGATGCAGATCTGTCGTCAAGTGGTTCCATATATTCTATTCAGATTGCTCCAGATTTAAGAGGAACTGCATTCATCAATCATTTCGTATCCATATTTTCGTATCCATGAACATATGGTGATTTTCATATCCATGTTTTCGTATCCAGAAAATATGGTCATTTTCGAATCCATCATTTCGTATCCAGAAAATACGGTCATTTTCGAATCCATCATTTCGTATCCAGAAAATACGGTCATTTTCGAATTCATCATTTCGTATCCAGAAAATATGGTCATTTTCATATCCATGTTTTCGTATCCATGAAAATATGGTGTTTTTCGTATCCATGTTTTCGTATCTAGAAAATATGTCAAAGTTCGTACGATCAAGAGTGATCTATTCGTATCGATCTGCTTCGCATCACTCTGTTTGTATCGATCTGCTTCGCATCGCTCTGATCATATTGATCGCCACTTTCCTGTTCTTATCGATCAAGAGTGCTCTGTTCGACTCGCTCCTCTTCGCCTCCATCAGAAGCCAAGTTCGACTCGCTTCACAGCCATCAGAAGTGACCATTTCGACTCGCTTCGCAACCATCAGAAGTGACTGCTTCGACTCGCTCCGCTTCGCCTCCATCAGAAGCCAACTTCGACTCGCTCACTTCGACTCGCTTCACAGCCATCAGAAGTGACCATTTCGACTCACTTCACAACCATCAGAAGTGACCATTTCGACCCGCTTCACAACCGTCAGAACTGACCATTTCGACTCGCTTCGCAACCATCAGAAGTGACTGCTTCGACTCGCTCAGCTTCGCCTCCATCAGAAGCCAACTTCGACTCTCTCACTTCGACTCGCTTCACAGCCATCAGAAGTGACCATTTCGACTCGCTTCGCAACCATCAGAAGTGACTACTTCGACTCGCTCCGCTTCGCCTCCATCAGAAGCCAACTTCGACTCGCTTCACAGCCATCAGAAGTGACCATTTCGACTCGCTTCACAACCATCAGAAGTGACCATTTCGACTCGCTTCGCAACCATCAGAAGTGACTGCTTAGACTCACTTCGCCTCCATCAGAAGCCAACTTCGACTCGCTCACTTTGACTCGCTTCACAGCCATCAGAAGTGACCATTTCGGCTCACTTCGCAACCATCAGAAGTGACCATTTCGACTCGCTTCACAACCGTCAGAAGTGATCATTTCGACTCGCTTCGCAATCATCAGAAGTTTCTGCTTCGACTCGCTCCGCTTCGCCTCCATCAGAAGCCAACTTCGACACTCTCACTTCGACTCGCTTCACAGCCATCAGACCATTTCGACTCGCTTCGCAACCATCAGAAGTGACTGCTTCGACTCGCTACGGTTCGCCTCCATCAGAAGCCAACTTCGACTCACTTCACAGCCATCAGAAGTGACCATTTCGACTCGCTTCACAACCATCAGAAGTGACAATTTCGACTCGCTTCGCAACCATCAGAAGTGACTGCTTTGACTCGCTCCGCTTCGCCTCCATCAGAAGCCAACTTCGACTCGCTTCACAGCCATCAGAAGTAACCATTTCGACTCGCTTCACAACCATCAGAAGTGACCATTTCGACTCGCTTCGCAACCATCAAAAATGACTCCTTCGACTCCATTGGCGAAGCCACTATTCGACTCGCTCCGCTTCGCATCCATTAGAGAGCCTCTGTTCGACTCGATCTGCTTCGCATCGCTCTGTTCGTATCGATCGAATGTGCTTTGTTCGTATCGATCGCAACTGCTCCAATTCGTATCGATACTCACACGTTGTTCGTATCGATCCATCTGCGTCCAATTCGTATCGATACGAAATTTAAAAAAAAAATCGGGTACGACGCAGATTTCCTAAAATGAGGCTAAAAAAATTCGGGGGAAACCCCCCGAACCCTAGCCACAGCGCAGGGCACCTGCATAGTGAGTTCAATCACCAATTTAGTGAAGGAGCATTCCATCCGTGCTTCTAGTTGTTCCATGACTGAACAAGACATAGGAGATCACAACAACAAATGTTGAGTTGCAATCAAGGAATAGGTAAAGAAATACTACTCAACCGTACTCCTAGAGGCTAGAGAACCTAGCTAATATGCCAAGAACTGGAGTTGATTAATATATCATTCTTTTAAGGTGGAATGCAACTTTCTCCAATTGACCAGCTTTTAAACTCCTGAATTGACAACTATAGTACGATGGCTAATATGACGACTCCCCTACACTGTCTACTCTACCAACTCAAAACATAGTTGTTCACCGCTGAACCATCTTCAAATGCCCGCATCTTAATCATTCCACATCCACATGACTAAAAGCATGGCATACAACCTCAACAGGACTTCCTTAATACCTTATATAGATCTCCTATTTGGATGAAAGTTTGGGATAAACACCAATCTATTAACCTATTTTAACCAACTCGCCGTCCAATCGGCGTTACCAACCACTCAAATGTTGGACAATCATGCATACATCATTCACCAGTGTTACAAGACCCCTTGGCAATAAAATGGACCTGATCATAATGTCGATCGGAGAATCCTTCCCAGTCGAGACCTATTCGTTGAACCATCCTACATGCAGAACTTCCAACGAAAATTCAACATGTTAACTATGTCGGTTTACTGTAGAAATACGACCCCCGACACTACCTTATGAAGTGTGAATGACGCGTGGAATTCTCCAAGGGTGATGAGTGCCATCAAACGCAGATGTCTTCCCTTATTCCTCAAAGAAGACCGTCAATCACGGTTAGACATAGTTATACTTCTCATATTGTTGAAGTGAATAAAGAAGCTGGCAGCCAACGAATTTATCCAAAGCCCGCAGCCAGTTGCTGCCGATACCCATAAATGAATTGATCACCAGCGCTTATTTCCAAACTTTAATAAGAGAACTGGTGGACCGCCACCGGCAACTACACCAACATGTCTAGGCCAATTTTGAGTTGATGAATCAGGTGAAGGATCAACATAGCAAGATAAGGAGGGGACCTGCTCCATACTCTAGATCGGAAAAATCCTCTTCTCTAAATGGCTACCGTAAACGCCAATGCCATAAGGCTGCTCCGGGAAGGATAGCTCCGCTAATATATGCAAGCCCCATAAAACGAAGGACCGGGAACATCCGACCCCTATCGATCAAGGACTTTGATCAAATTGAATCATTTGCGTTAGACTTCCAACTGAGAAGGGCTGGACTGAAGTGCACTAGCGGGCATACGACGCTGCCTCACTTATCAATGAGATTTGATCTGATCACTTTTGAATTATTTCTAATTCAATTTCATTTACATTGCAAAATAGGACCTACTTGAATTAAACTAATTGCAAATGATGCAGGTAACCGAGTACTTAAGATTGGGTGCAAAACAACCTCCGCAGACTATGATCAAATCATCGAGGTATCATCATGACGAGCATGATTCAACCACTCATCGGCTACTATATGCACTTGACTGGGGGCAAGGCATCAAAGCGGAAAAGACCGACAAGGTCAAGACTCTAGTACAAAGTAGATGCAACCGACCATCCACTCATCCGCCTATGAAATTTAATTGGAGATCTAGGAAAGAATTGGGGTGATATATCCCAACAATGTACTCTCCATCTCGTACTTGAAGCTCGCCAAAATACTTACGCTTCTTCTGATGCCCGATAAATCGGAATCACACCAAGGGTGGACGCAACGTCACCATCCATGCATCCAATCCTACATTAGACACTTGGGGTTATTTGAGAACACATGTTTAAAGTGGATATGATTTGACCATTCACTTCCCAGTTTGCGTCTTTGATTCGGCAAAACAATCATGTCTTAAACCTACTTCATCGGGGGCCAACCCTCAATTTAAAGTCATCAACGACTGACTGCCTACTCGCTAACTGTCATGAGCTGTCATTTCAACTCTCTTCCTTAGCTCGATCGAAAGAATGCAAAGTATAAATTGGACGTGACTCAACTGTCTGCTCTCCAATTCTTGCACCCGACTTAAGGGAAAATAAACAACTCAAAGTGGAGGTAGTTCGACCATCCCTTCCTATGCTCGAACACAAAGCTTGCCTGAACACTAATCTTACTCCTTAGGCTTAGCAAAAGTGGAATCCAAACGAAAATGGACGTGATCCAACCGTCCATAAACTAAATCTCATCCTTCGTTGAGGGGCCTATAAGTGGAAGTTAATCGGGATCCCACTGATCACTCGCTAAGTGAAACCCCAAGCTCAGGGACAAGCCATCAGACTGCGGCAATAGGGGATTGATACATGACCATCCTCTAACTAATTCCGGCTCCCAAAGTGTGAGCTGGAGTATAAACTTACGGACATGGGCTCGAGGAGGATGGATCCGTCCATCTAACAACTTCGCTTGCCTACTCAGGGTGGATATGATACAACCGTCCACGTACCTGATCAACAAACTCCAGATTCCCAGAGTGCGAACTGGAGTATAAACATCAACTAACTCCAGATTCCCAGAGCGCGAACTGGAGTATAAACATCAACTCTGGATTCCCAGAGTGCGAAACGGAGTATAAACATCAACTCCGAACTCCCAGAGTGCGAGTCAGAGTATAAACATTAACTCCAGATTCCCAGAGCGCGAACTGGAGTATAAACATCAACTCCAGATTCCCAGAGTGCGAAACGGAGTATAAACATCAACTCCGAACTCCCAGAGTGCGAGTCGGAGTATAAACATCAACTCCGGATTCCTAGAGTGCGAAACGTAGTATAAACATCAACTCCGAACTCCCAGAGTGCGAGTCAGAGTATAAACATCAACTCCAGATTCCTAGAGTGCAAACTGGAGTATAAACATCAACCAACTCCGAACTCCCAGAGTGCGAGTCGGAGTATAAACATCAACTCCAGATTCCCAGAGTGCGAATTGGAGTATAAACATCAACCAACTCCGGATTCCCAGAGTGTGAAACGGAGTATAAACATCAACTCCAGATTCCCAGAGTGCGAACTAGAGTATAAACATCAACCAACTCCGGATTCCCAGAGTGCGAAACGGAGTATAAAACATCAACTCCGAACTCCCAGAGTGTGAGTCGGAGTATAAACATTAACTCCAGATTCCCAGAGCGCGAACTGGAGTATAAACATCAACTCCGGATTCCCAGAGCGCGAACTGGAGTATAAACATCAACTCCGGATTCCCAGAGTGCGAAACGGAGTATAAACATCAACTTCGAACTCCCAGAGTGCGAGTCGGAGTATAAACATCAACTCCTGATTCCCAGAGTGCGAACTGGAGTATAAACATCAACCAACTCCGAACTCCCAGAGTGCGAGTCGGAATATAAACATCAACTCCAGATTCCCAGAGTGCGAACTGGAGTATAAACATCAACTAACTCCAGATTCCCAAAGTACGAACTGGAGTATAAACATCAACTAACTCCATATTCCCAGAGTGCGAACTGGAGTATAAACATCAACTAACTCCAAATTCCCAAAATGCGAACTGGAGTATAAACATAAACTAACTCTAAGTCCCCAGAGTGTGGACTGGAGTATAAACACCAACTAGGTGCGAATGACCACCCATCAACTTACTTCGGTCCCGAGAGCGCAGGATAGAGTATAAACACCAAATGGGTATGACTAACAACCCATCAACCAACTCCAGTCCTCAAAGCATGGTTTGGAATATGAATACCAAAAGGGATGTGACTCGACAGTCCATCTATCGGCTATGGTTCCTCATCAAGTTCTGTAGTACAAAAGGCAGATGTGGTTCGACCGTCTGCTTTCCAATCTTCCCCTAACATGGGGGCACACTTAACACACAAAATTGGATGCGATCCGACCATCCAGCACTAAGCGGGCGTGACACGACCGTCCATGCATCAACTCTTGTCCCCGGCATGGGATCCATAACATAAATTTATAGGGATGCACTCCAACCCTACAAGGCAAAATTTCTTCCTTGATTCGACAGGGAGACGTAGATTCGAAAAACGGACCTAGCTGGATGTCCAATTCTGAATTGATATTACTACCGTCCAACCGCAAATGAACGTGGCATGACCGTTCATCTGCTAACTCTCGCCAGTGAACCGATGGGTTGTGCGTGCAACATGGACGAATGTGACCTAACCATCCACCAATCAATTCCTTCCTACAGCTCAGTGGGAGAAGCATCAAACTAAAGTTGTTGTAATTTGACCAACCACGCTTCAACTTTTGCCCTTGACTGGGGGCAGAGGAATTGACCGAGGAAAACGCGGTCCGACCATTTTCTACTAAAACTCTTAGTCCCCAGAGTGCGGACAGGGGTATAAACATCAAATAGGTGTGGTTAATGGCCCTTCAACTTGCTTTGATCCCTACAGTGGGCTACAAGAATAGACAAACGGATGAATGTGACGCGACCATTCATTCACCAACTCTGACCTAAACTCGACATGAGGAGTATAAACTCACCACCGGTGCAATTAGACCATCCATGAACTAACTCTTCTAACTCAAGACTGGAGGTAGAAGTACAAATCACCGAAAGAAGAGAAAGGTGACTCGCTACATCCCCAGCTTCGCGTCCTTTACAACTAAAGGCAACGACTACAAGGAGACCCTAATGCTAACCAATCAGAATGATGCCCGAAGTTCTGGGCAACCAATTATATCGTACCGCCGGATCGACGGGCAATATCGATCTGCACCTTTCACGTCGTACCATTGAATCGGCGATCAATATCAGTCTTCTTCGTCTACAAGTTAATGTGACCCGAACTCCATCGAATACCTTTGACCAACAAAGCATGGATAGAAGAATGAACCACGAATGGGCGTGACTTGACCATTCGTCCTCCGTTACCTTCCTTCGATCCGTCAGGAAGAGCATAAGACCAGATGAGCATGACATGACCGCATTCGAGCTAACTTTATCCCTAAATCTGACGGGAGAACGTAAATCGAAATGGACATGGTTGATCACCCAACTCCGAATAAATGCAACGCGACCATTCATTCATTGACTCTTACCATGATCCGACTAAAAGAGCAATTCAAAACAAGTGCAACCTAAAAATCTGCACACTGATTCTTACCCTAGATTCAACAAGGGAAGCATCAATCCTGCATTCGATCTGACTGGACGATTCACCCTTCCGTTTTTGCCCAAAGTATGGCGACATAAATAGCGAAGTGAATGTCATTGACCATCCAGAATCTAGCTTATGTCCGAATTTTGGCAAAGTAACAATGTATTCCCCCAATAGGAAAGAACTAGGACATAATACAGGATAGGCATGACTCAGCCTTCCATCGGTTAACTCGATCCCATGGTTCAATGGGATAGAATACAAAATTTAAGTGGACATTATCTACCCTGCCACTTATCAAGATATTCCCCAGACTCGGGGGCATGAACAAGAAGATAAGATTAATATGATTCAACCATTCATCAGTCAACCCTGGTTCTTAAAGCTTGAGCTACAGTATAGACACAATTAGGACGAGACTAGACCGTCCGCGTAATGCATCCGCCAACCCAAAACTGGGGGAAAAAGAGTAATTATCCGAGAGTTGACTATGACAATTTGAACCTATGACCCATGCCTGATATTCATAACAACCCAAGTTTATGACTAAAAGGATGTATAGAGATAGAATCATCAGATCAATACCCGAACTTATGGGCGACTGATCATCATTCCAACCCTTACAATGAGCAACGGATCGCGAGTACATTGAATGAAAAGCGCATCATTCAGAAACACAAGTGAATTCAATCTCAAAGTTGGAGCCAGCTATGTAACAGCGTGCAGTACAAGGCTAAGTTCTACTAATCCTTTGATTCAACGTCCTTATAAGCATGATCATTTACCATTGCAAATAAACACATGAGGCGCCCACAACCCATCATGAGTATTGTAGATCAGGTCACAACCCTACGCAATTATGAACAAAGAGACAATTGTTTTACTTCAGGTGAATCTTGATGTGTTCGCTTGGACTCGACCTTATATATATATATATGGACTCTCGCTAGCCATGAAGAACTTGCATTAAATGTCGACCCGAGGCATATCTCGGTGAACAAAAACGATGCGACATGGATCCGGAGAGATCTGTTGCACTTAAAGAGAAGGCGAATCTGCTCAAAACCAGTGGGTTTATCCATGATGCCCTCCAACCAAAATGAGTATCCAATCCTTTACTTATAAGAAAAACGAACAGAGAGTGGAGGACATACGTCAACTACTCAGATTTGCATGGGGCATGGCAAAGCACAGCTTTCCACTTCCAATGATCAACCAACTGATGGACCTGACCATCAGACATGAATTACTCACATCCATGGATGCAAACTCCAGATACAATCGGATACTGAAGCATGTCCTAGACCAGGAATACAACTGTTTCATTATTGAACTGGGCCTATAGTGCTATGCTGAAATCCATGGATTCAAACTTGAGAACGCTTATGCTACTTACCAAAGAACGATTAACATATCATTCATAAATCATATCGGCCGATCGATGAAAGTAGATGTGGTTAATATGCTTGTGAGATCACAACTATCAAACGACCATATCGATGACTTGACAGAGTTAGAGACACCCATGTACCGAGGACAACCAAGCAGCTATGATAGATCGCTTAAAGAGACCTTCCATTTTACCCAAACCTTTGGATCTCGAAGATTTATACATCAATTGGGCCGTGTCAACACACGCCATAAGCGTCGCAATGCTATGTGAAGATAAACGAATCCAAAAACTAATATATCATGAAGGCTGGCTATTGACGAGCTCACCCCGTTAACGTCTATATCGACCTGCCGTTACGATAGGTCCAATAGAAACCTTAGATGTCTGAAAATTTACTCAAATGGAGTATCAAGCTAAGCCAATTTGATATCACTTATCTCCCTCGGAGAGCTCTCCATGGTCAAACATTAGCATACTTCATATCTGAATCCACCACATCAGATGACTATCCGAAGAACAGTGGAGAACCGTCCAACCAATGGAGAACGTACACCGATGGAACTTCCAATAATCGACTTTCTAACATCGAAGTTGCGTTAATGACTCCTGAGGAACGAACGATCTACTACGCCCTGAAACTCAACTTCCCTACAACAAATAACGAAGCTAAGTATGAAGCCTTGCGTTCCCCTACGGGAGAGGTTATTTTTGGAGGAGAAACCTTGGCGCTCAAACTTGCAAGAAAACTACGAGTGGAAACTTTACATATCTTATGTGATTACTGGTTAGTAGTATACTGAGTCAGGAAAGATTATTCGACTAGGGGGCAACATCTTGCTCCTTATCCTAGCTGGATCCAAAAGCTACTGGCCGGCTTCGACTATTACACCACTACACAAATCCTCAGAGAACTAAACGAAAAGGCCGAATCACTCGCCAAGCTAGCCAGTTCAGGGGATGCACGATAAATAGACTTTGTCCCAGTTGAAATGCTTATTATTCTAGGCATTGACATATGAAGATCAACTAGATCTTGGAGACGGATCTAGAAAAAGAATCATGGATGACTCCTATCAAAGATTATCCACAATCAGGGATTCTTATTGAATAAAGGAATAAGAAATGGCATATCCTCCGTGAAGCATCACTGCATGATTATGTCTGGATCGTTTGACTCCATCGATACAAAGCATTACTTTTGTATCCATCGATCCGAGACCCAATATTACGTATCCATCGATACGAAGCATACATTCCAACATCTCAGATCGATCCAGGAGAGGATCGATACAAAGGAAGGACTTAAAACAACCATCGAACGTTGTTACAACTCGAATTTCACATCGATCCAGGAGAGGATCGTTACGAAACTCGTTAAAAAAAACTTGACAATGACCCATGAACGTGCAAACGTTGACGGGAGTCAGGTTAACATACGTACACGTATGACGAACTAATATTCAATTTTCAAAATATACAGGAATTGAGTGCTCAACTGATGACCATTACAACAGCGAACAACAAATCGCTAGCACTCGACACTCAGTTACGACAATGCACTACATAATCATTGGCAGTCAACAAATCAACATTTATATTACTGCAAATCAATCGAAGGTTACATCTTTTGACGAAAAGATAGCAACTACTCAACGAATCAGATAGAACTTTTTCAGAATGAAGGATGCAGCATTTCAAAGCACGTCATGTTCACACAAGACGTACTTTGGGGGGCAAATGTTATCCGGCCTTTTGGCAAGGCCGTGACACCAAGAACTTGACTAGAAACCAATGATAGTTCGTCTTGGAGATCGGTTATACGCAGGCTCACTATGGATATCGACGAATTTTTTCCGAGTCCGGATAGAGTTAAAATTGATATGACACGACAAGCAAAGCTATGAGATCCAACGTTCCAAATTTCAAGGCAATCGGAGTTGATATGCTCAAGATATTGATCGATCACGGTTGAGAAATACAAACTTGCATTGATCATAACTCGAGATCTGCAAACCCAAATGCCACCAAATTTTAACAGGAGCTTAAATATGACCTAAGAAATGTTCCTGCCAAATTTATACTCGATCGGAGCAAGTCTTGACCGAGTCGAAATTCGTTCGTACCGATCGCGGATGGAAAAACTCCAACTTGCATCGATCATATCTCGAGATCTACAAGACCAAATGCTATGAAATTTTCGCAGCAGCTTAAGTACAACATGAAGAATGTTCCTGCCAAATTTCGACTCGATTGGAGCAAGTCTTGACCGAGTCGAAATTCGTTCGTATCGATCGCGGATGGAAAAACTCCAACTTGCATCGATCATATCTCGAGATCTACAAGTCCAAATGCTATGAAATTTTCACAGCAGCTTAATACAACATGAAGAATTTTCCTGCCAAATTTGGACTCGATCGGAGCAAGTCTTGACCGAGTCGAAATTTGTTCGTATCGATCGCGGATGGAAAAATTCCAACTTGCATCGATCATATTTCGAGATCTACAATTCCAAATGCTATGAAATTTTCGCAGCAGCTTAAGTACAACCTGAAGAATGTTCCTGCCAAATTTTGACTCGATCGGAGCAAGTCTTGACCGAGTCGAAATTCGTTCGTATCGATCGTGGATGGAAAAACTCCAACTTGCATCGATCATATCTCGAGATCTACAAGTCCAAATGCTATGAAATTTTCACAGCAGCTTAAGTACAACATGAAGAATGTTCCTCCCAAATTTCGACTCGATCGGAGCAAGTCTTGACCGAGTCGAAATTCGTTCGTATCGATCGCGGATGGAAAAAATCCAACTTGCATCGATCATATCTCGAGATCTACAAGTCCAAATGCTATGAAATTTTCACAGAAGACTACGTGCATGCTAAAGAATGTCCATGCCAAATTTTGACTCCATTGGATGAAATCTTGATCGATACAAAATCTGTTCGTATCGATCACGGATCGGACCGAAACTTCACGGGCTTGGGCGCGTGGGCCTGGTCACGTGCCAGAGAGGGTCTCCTAAGATCTGAGCGAAATACCAGCCTCCTACACCTATAAATAGACCCCCAAAGCCAACAGAAAAGGAGTTCTTCTTCTCCTTTGAATTCTCCAACGCCCAGACTCTACCGGATCCAGATCTGAACTCCATAAGTTGCTGCCAACAACGAAATTTACTACTGCATATCATAATTATATGTTGTAATTCATTGAATTCACTTGTAATCTTCAAAGAAAGATCAATAAAGCTATCAACTTCATAGTGGACGTAGGCGATACGCCGAACCACTCTAAATTCTTGTGTCTCCTTGCATTTTGATTATTCTCATTTCTGAAATTTGGAGTTTTGTTAGATAATCCTCTTTTTCCATTTAATTTCTTCACTTTATCTCTTCAAAAACTTTCGAAGAGTGTTGTGCCCAATTTTGGTACAAACAGACGACATGCTTGTGAAGTCACGATTCTCCACCGATCATATCAAAGACCTGGAAACGATGTTCAACATCCTCCGAGAATACAGAATGAAACTCAACCCGTTGAAGTGCCACTTTGGGGTCTCGTTTGGAAAATTCCTTGGATTTATCATCAATGCTTGAGGAATTGAAGTTAATCCCGAGAAGATATGGGCAATCAGAAATCTTGAGACTCCACGAACCATAAAACAAGTCTAGAGCCTCAACGAGAAAGTAGTAGCACTGAGCAGGTTCATTTCAAAATCCACCGACAAATGCATTCCCTTCTTTGATCTGATCAGAAAAGGAAAACAGAATTTTAAATGGACTACAAAATGTGAGGGCGCATTCCGAGTGCTGGTTCATCGCCTGTCCACACCGCCTATTTTGTCAAAGCTTGTTGATCATGAGAGATTGTACATCTACTTGGCGGTGTCAGAAAACACAATCAGTGCTGCCTTCATTCGGGAGGAGGACCGGGTACAACGGCCGGTATATTACATTAGAAAATGACTGATCGGAGCAGAGAGAAATTATCTAAAGCTGGAAAAGTTGGCTTATTACCTTGTCATTGCCTCGAGAAAGCTCCGTCCATATTTTTAGGCTCATGTTGTCACTGTATACACCGACCAGCCGTTACGATAGGTCCTTACACGGCTTGAGACGTCTGGTAGGTTACTCAAGTGGAATATCGAGCTGAGTCAGTTCGACATCACTTACACTCCAAGGCGAGCTATCCAAGGACAAGTCCTGGCAGACTTCATCATTGAGTTCACTATCCCGAAGGACTTGCCCGAAACCAGTGAATCTCCTAAATATGTCTAGAAGCTACATACTGATGTGCATCGAATGACCGCTGCTCAGGAGCTGGGGTTGTACTCGAAACTCCTGAAGGTCGATCTATTTGCTATGCTTTAAAATTTGATTTACATGCAACTAACAACGAGGCCAAATACGAAGCCCTGCTCATCGGACTTAGGCTTGCCAGAGAATTAAGAATTATTGCTGTGCAGGTTTACTGCGATTCACAATTGGTCGTGTGCCAAGTTCGGGGGGAGTATCAGGCCAAAGACCGAAGGATAGCTGCTTATCTTGCTCGGGTTCAGAAAATAATGAATCAATTCGATTATTTTGCCATCTATTGCATACCCGAGAATGCAATCAGAAAGCCGATTCCTTGGAAAAGTTAGCCAGTACCGGTGAGGTAGAGCAGATGAGACTCGTTCCCGTAGAAACATTATCTTCCCCGAGCATTGATCATATTGAAACAGACTGGGTATTTGAAGTCATTCCCGATAAGGAGTCATGGATGACTCCATTTAGAAACTATCTCGAGTGTGGAACCCTACCGGAGCACAGGAGTGAAAAAAGACAAGTTCTTCGAAAGGCTTCGCGGTTCACTATTCAGAATGGGGTCATGTATAGAAGAGGATATTCTATTCCTTTACTCTGGTGTATCGCCCACGATGAAATCAAATGAGTATTGCATGATGTACACGAAGGAGAATGTGGCGATCACACCGGGGGGCAAGCTCTTGCCAAGAAAGTGCTCCGATACGGATATTATTGGCCGACTGTAAATCGCGACGCATCGGACTACGCTAGGAAATGTGACAGATGTCAGAAGCATGCTTGGATTTCGAGAGCCTCGCCTACCGAAATAACTCAGATGGTCAGTCCCTAGCCGTTCGCAATATGGGACATCGATAATATTGGTTCTCTACCTCTAGCTAAAGGTGGTGCGAAGTACGCCATCATTGCAGTTGATTACTTCACCAAATGGGCAGAAGCTAAGTCCCTTGCTACTATCACAATGAAGAAAGTGATCAACTTTGTTGTACACAACATTATTTGTCGATTTGGCCTCCCACATACCATCATCACTGACAACGGAGCACAATTCAACAGTGTTGAATTTAAGAATTTCTGTCAATGATTCCACATACAGAAGAAGTTCTTTGCAGTTGCACACCCTCAAGCGAATGGGCATGTTGAAGCTGTTAATAAAGTTATAAAGTCCATTCTGAATAAATGACTGGAAAAGGCCGGGGGCAAATGGGTCGATGAACTTCCTATGGCCCTATGGGCTTATCGAACAACCCACAAGTCTGCGACTGGCCATACTCCATTTTCTCTTTCCTACGGTTCAGAAGCTGTTATTCCAATCGAGATGGAAGTACCTTCTCATCGTGTGACATATTATGATCAGAAGACGAATGCTATATTACTTGTGGAATCTCCTGACTTATTGGATGAGAAGCGAGAAGAGGCTGATTTGAGGGCAGCCGCGTACCGAAGTCGAGTCACCTGATTGTACAATGCCAAGGTCCGACCTCGAACCTTTGAACTCGGCGATATCATCCTTAAGAGAATTTACCCGGTTCCTTTGCATATGAAACTAACGTGGGAAGGGCCGTATGTCATTGAACGAAGACTCGGAGACGGTGCATTTAAATTATCAACCGTTGATGGTCTCACTTTACCGAGATCTTGGAACGGCGAGATTCTTTGTTACTACTACACATAACATGCTTTATTTATTCATTCAGTCTGCTTTTCATTTACAATTTGTTTATGCATTTCAAAATTTGAATTTGTAATAAGGAAACCGACTTTGCCATATTTTCTTATTTTAGCAATAAAATGCAATCTCTTCGAGCTAGAGCAGTGATTTTTAAAAAGCGTCATACGACCATCACAATGCACGAAGAGCTAAGTTCCATCCTACGGTGGGATTTATTCAAATAGGGAGTGATTGTGATACGACCGGTCACTCGCTAAGTGAAACCCAAGCTCGGGGGCAAGCCCATCACACTAAAACCAAAAAAGGATTGATACACGACAATCCTCTGACTAACTCCGGCTCCCAGAGTGCGAGATGGAGTATAAACTTGCAAATGTGGGCTCGAAGAGGGTGGATCCGTCCACCTAAAGACTTCGCACGTTTTCAAACCAATTTCGTGGAGGATGGACCCGTCCATCTAACGACCTCGCTTGTTAACTCAGTGTGGATGTGATCTGAACATCCACGATCCTGATACATCTATCGTTCCCAGAGTACGAATGAAATTCTAAAACCCACAACAGATGCGATTGACCGTCTGTTAACTAACTCCAGATTCCTAAAGTGCGAACCGGAGTGTAAACATCAACTAACTCTAAGTCCCCAGAGTGTGGACTGGAGTATAAACACAAACCGGGTGTGAAACGACCACCCGTAGGACAACTCCGAATCGCCGGAGTGTGGACCGAAGTATAAATGAAAATTGGGCGTGGCTGACCACCCTCGAATCAATTTAAGTCCCTAGAGTGCGGGTGAAACTATAAATCTTAAGCGGGCGTAACCGACCGCCGACGAACAAGTGCAATCCCCAGAGCGTGGATGTGATCACCGATAGATGAGCGAGTGTGATTCGACCACCCAAACTCGTCTTGCTTCAGCCTCATTTCACAAAGTTAAGCTCGATGTATTAAAGGCGAAATGTAACTGCTGACCGATCTTGTCAATTTATCCCCGGAACTGGGGACAAAACTTGAATACCAGCTACTGATCGAGACAGTGCAGTATTGAAATTCAACCTAACGTTCGATCATGACCCGAAATTGTGGCTTCAGGACTTAATGACTAAACTCAGGTCTGATTCGAAGACTAAAACTTCACAAGTACATCGAATGGAAGTTTGAACGCTGAAATATTTAATCAAACAAATACACGGCCTACAAGAAGCAAAAAGAAATTCCTATCTACCAAAAATGAGGCAAAAAGACATTCCTATTCTTTCACTTTCTTCTTCTTCCTCCCCGGCGTTGACCCACTAGAGCTACCACTTGGATGCCTCTTCGAGCTTTTGCCTTTTGGTGGTTGGTCTCCGGCCCGGGGAATTATGTTATCCTCTTCCTCCGAACTCACATGAATTGGAATACTTCCTGAAGGTGGAGTCGGAGGGATAGGATCGATGTTGGAAGGTGCAGGAGGCACACCAGTGTCGATAATGGTACCACCGGGAGAAATCATTCGCAGAGGGGCTAGACCAGGGCCCGCCATCCCACCTCCAATACCGTTGGCCCGCACGGCCGCTTCCATCTCATCATTAATCTCAGCTATTATTTCTTCTTCATGAAGTGTTTGGACATCTCCAGGGATGCTGGCAGTTGGACCTAAGGAGCTGACCACGGGTGCACCTCCGCCTATGACAAATGGTAGATCAAAAAAAGGGTCGCTGTGATGACCAAGAAGTTCCTCCATCATCTGTTCATCAAAAGTAAAAGTGCTCCCCTGCGCTCCATCGGTTGGTGCAATGGCCGTTGTAGTGGTTGCTTCTATTATGAGGGCCTCCTGCACGTGATGCGGCTCTTGGGTTGCGGGGGGCACGGCTGATGCAGCTCCTATCACTAAATAGAGACAAAGAAAATGTTGTTAGTGATTACTTCAAGCAACGCTTTTGACTTTGAATGAGCGTAAAAAATGTTCATAATACCTTCCTCAGATTGGCTCTGGGGTGGCGGAGCAGCTTCAGAAACATGCTCGCAAGCTGTAGAAAAATGTGGTTGATCAGGATTGTATGCGGGCACAGATTGAGGATCAACAGCAGGAGCAGATTCTGGCTGGGTTGGCATATGAACTTCAGGGCCCACATCATGATGCTCAACGCCAGAACCCTCTCCAGCTTCCGAATGCTGAGTACCGAGCTTCTCCTTCTCGAATGTGATAGTGATGTCATGGAGAACTCTTCTTTCTTCCTCACTCAGCATCCGATTCTCCAGTCCAAATTCATCGATAGATTTAGCTTGATGCTCTGCTTTTTCATCTTCCACCAAGCGGCACCAAGCATTGTATAGGTGTGACAGATAGTTTTCGAGCCAGGTCGGATTTCGATGCTTCATGACCTTGGTGTTATATGTGATAAGAAGATTTTCGATGTCAGTCTCTAACCTGGCCTCCGCCGCTTTCAATTCGTTCTCAGCCCTGGTTTCGGCTTCCTGAACTTTGAGCGTTGCCGCATCCCTTTCATCCCTAAGCACCACAGCCTATTCACATGCTACCTGGGCGGCTTTGTTTGCATTGTCTTTCTCTTTGACGATTTCGGCAAATTTGGCTTTGAGCTCTTCAAGCTCTTTGAGCACCCCATCTCTTTCGACCATAACTATGGTAGTCCGATGTCCCATCCCCTCAACCAGGGCTAAGTGTGTCCACCTCATCTCTTCCATCTACCAGTTACCTCATTAGCCCTTTTATTGGCCTCTGTCTCTGAATTTCTCACGGACTCATTCTCATCGTTGAGCACTTGGATTATGCGGTCCTTCTGAGCGAGATCGGTCCTTAATTTTTCGATTGTCTTCGCTCGCTCGAAGGCCACCGCTGATACTTTGTCCGCGATCTTCATCCATTTCCGGTATTGGCCGTAAACATCATGAATGTAGTCATGCATTGTTTGTTCTGCCTCGACAGGAATTTTCTTTAAGTGCGGGGGAAAGACGAAGCCATCAAAACATATATTTGGAAAGTCCTTTTTCAGCTTAGCAATTCTGATCGCTCCTTCCCCAGTAGGCTCTGTGATGGACTATTCAGTAACGATGGGAGTTTCGGCTTTGATCCTTCGACGCTGTTGATCAGGCCTTGGTATTTGGGAAGGTGGCATTTGACGCGAAAATTCATGGATTTGTTTGCCAAAACCTGAAGGTCGTGTTGGACCTCTAAGTGGCAGAGAGCGTAACCGAGAGTGGTGCCTGTACTCCCTATCTCTATCCCTTTCATAGCGCTCCCTCTCCTGGCTAGAGTAGCCGCGATCGCGGTCTCTATCAGCCTTACGTCTGCGAGACTCGTGATATGAACTAGATGAATGGCGTGCAGAACGGAGGCTGCCAAGCATAGATCCTTGCTTCGATATTGTGCATGTAAAATGAAAAGAGAAGCAGAGTTAGTAATCTCCAAAAATAAATAGCTTATGATTGGAAATTGTGTAGTGTCGTGAAGTGTGTGTATGCATGTGCAAATCCCCCGACCAACCGGTTATATTGGCCATCCTCGTAGGAAGTGACTCGCTTAAATCTAAAGCGCTTTGAAGCCCTTCCAATCCGGTGTCTTGTTGAAGCGGCACATAATCCGGAATTGGAATGTCAACGAGTCCTTCGAAGGGATTCTCCATTTGTAGGGGAGGAGCCTCCGAGATTCTTACACCGGCGGCTGGCAGGGACATGACCATAGATTTTCATCTTGAAGACTTGTGAAGCTTGTGAGCAACCGCCTTGCCTTTTCTCTTTCCCTCTGAATGTCGCGGACTATCTGAGGGCACGGCTATGGGTTCGTCTTCAGTGGGCGTATCTTCTTCACCTCACTATTCAATAATTACTACTCCAGGCGCCTTACGCCCAGCCCATCTTGTCGGAGCTGCCCTAGGAGTTCCTTCAGGCCTTATGCTCTGGTCTTTATCAATCAGCCTAATGACCCTCAAATTTTCATTCGTAAGTACTGAGTCGATCTCTCTAATCTCGCCCGGTACCTCTTGAAGAATCCACACTATTTCTTTAAATCGGGCGCCTTTGGGTCGTGGAATTGTAGCTGTAAAGGAAAGAAAATATTAGACTCAATGTCGATTACGGCTATCTCATTAGTCATCAAAGAAATTGCGGCACTTACGTCTAACTAACCACCGTCTAGCAAACCCTGATGGGCACCGAATGTAGAACCACTCAGCCTTGAAGTAGCTAAGTCTAGTCTAGGTTCCAGTCACAACTTGGTAATTCCTGACCGCCTCTAAGAATGTGAACGAGGGATTATCTTCCCGACTCTTGACATTGAACAAGAATCTGACTTCCTCCGGGGTTGGGGGCCATAAGAGATGCTCCATGAAAACAATGAATAAGCTGTTCAGCAACGCGTATCCGTTTGGATGCAACTGTGATGGAGCAATTCCTAGGTAAGATAACACCTCCTCCCGGCTGTGCAGGAAAATCGATTAAAAGAAGTGTACCCCTCTAGGGGAGCATGTGGCCTGTCGCTCGGCCCTGGTAACAGAATATCGTTCAACGATAGCCCGTGCCGCAAGCAAATTCTCCCCAACATACCTTCGGTGACATTGGATGGAACGAAATCATGTGGGCTCCCAATGAAAGTTGCTTGTGGTAACTCGTCCGGAGCTGGACTTATGACTTCGGTCGTGAAGGCCGGCATCTCTATTGCCAAAGGAGGTAGACTCTGAACCTCCTGTTGTTGTGAACTCCCGGGTTCCATAACGAATCAACTCATCAAAAACCATCATTAGGTGATAATAAGCCAATGTGTTTCCCAGTGTGAAGTGCATGAATGTGTTGTGTAATGCAATATTGTATAGTGCTTGAGAAAGTTCTGCAGAAATACTACAAGATGTAGAAGAGTGTTTGAACGACGAGACCTCAAAATTCCATCGGAGTGACCGTCATCGCTGACCGTCACAACCCTGCCATCCTGACTTCGGAAATCGATCCAAGTTAAAGTTCATCAAATTATGTCAAGTTACAGTTCCATCGACGAGCTTCGAAAGGCAGCCAAATATGCAGTGAAACAGTCAAGTCCAATTATGCAAGGCTGAAGCTCGTCGGGGTCAAATGATTCAGTTGTACAAGATTTCGTACCCATCAAGGGTGAAACTTGGATCGATTACTAGAAGCCCTTCATCTCGTATCGATCGTGTGCCGTATCTTCTCATCGATCGCAAAGGAAGAGACTTCGTATCGATCACCATAACGCTAGTTCGTATCAATTTCAAGCCCTTCATTTCGTATCGATCGTGGGTCGTACCTTCATATCGATCGGTAGGACTGACACTTCGTATCGATCGCGTAGGTAGGTTTTTGTATCGATTGTTCTAGATCGATACGAACTCCCACCATCTTCAACCGATACGAAGCCACTCTCTTCTTCAATAAGATGCTCTATCGATATCCATCAATACGAACTTTAATTGTTTTTGAATGATACGAATCGCTCTTCCTCAATCGATGTGAATGGTCTCTTTGCATCCATCATCCCTTCTTCTTCTCCAAACAGTTCGATTGCCATTTCCTCCTTCCTCGACCATAATCCGACCTAATTCCGGCATCAACACCATCGAAATTGGCCACGAAGTTGGACAAATTGGCTTCAAACTCGAGTCTCGTCGTTCTAAAATGGATTATTTCAACTAATTACCTAATTCGAGCAGCTAATTCAAGGGATTAAGGGGTTAAATGGTTCGAAGGCCAAGGCAGTTTCTTTTTTCCCGAGTTTACGATCGATACGAAAGCAAAATATTGAGATGGAAGCAAGTGAGAATTTGGCTAAGTCAAAAACGAATTTATATGGGTACGAAATCAAAAGAAAAGACGATTCGCCTCCCAGTCATATTGACCGATGGGAATAGTCTCCCTCTCGATCGATGCAATGAAGCCTTCTTCGCATCCATTCATCATCAGTCTAAAGCAACAGCTGTTCATATCCATCGGTTATCATCGATGCGAACGCCACTACCAAGTCATATTTGGATTGCTCAACACCATCGATACGAAGTGACAACTTTGTGTCCATCACTTTGAAGACCACCAGAATTCATATCCGCCGATACAAAATGATTTAAAGAGCCAACTGATTCGTATCGATTGCTATCAATACGAGGAACAATTTTTTAACTTTTCACATCGATCCAGGAGAGAATCGATACGAAGAGATACTTTAAAAACAACAATCAAGCTTTGTTACAACTCGAATTTCACATCGGTTCAGGAGAGGATCGATACGAATTCAGTATAAAAGAAAACCGACAACGACTCGTGAATGTGCAAAAGTTAACGAGAGTCGGGTTAACATACATGCATGTATGTTGGACTAATATTCACTTTTCTAAATTCGCAGGAACTGAATGCTCACTTGGTGACAATTACAACAATGAACAACAGTTTGCTATCATTCAACACTCAGTCACAACAGTGCACAGTACAAAAATTGGCAGTCAACAATTCATTATTTGTACTACTGAATATCAATCAAAGGTTACATCTTTCGACGAAAAGACAACTACTCGACGAATTAGAAAGAACTTTTTAGGATGAAGATTGCAGCTTTTCAAAGCTCGTCATGTTCTCACAAGACGTACTTTGGGGGAATGTTATCCCGCCTTTTGGCAAGTCCGTGACACCAAGGAACTGACTGGAAACCAAAGACGGTTCATCCCGAAAACCAGTTATACACAGGTTCGCTATGGGTGCTGGTAAATTTTGCCCGAGTCCGGGTCGAACTACAATTAACATGACACGACTATCAAAGCACATTACAACATGGAGAACACCCCCTAGGGATTGCATCCCAATCATAGGAGATTGGAGGGACTAGTCTCTATCCCTGTAAAGGAATCGGCTGAAATCAGAATGCATGCAACACAACTTCACGGGAAACACGATATCTCACAAACGATAAGTCGGAATGGCACGAAATTTGGAGGGCAAGTAACTAACATCAAGGAGCCCACTAAATGGACTGCACCCCATTTGGACACCAAAATAGGGATCGGTACCGATCCCTATTTTGCACCCTCAATGGGTCTCAATATTCTTGTGTAGCCTCGTCTTGGCCTGAAGGTTCTTCTGCCAAAATTTCAGCCCGATCCGTGCACACCTTCCCTATAAATACAGCAATCATGGTGCTAGAAAAGGGGGCCCCTTCTTTCTACTACAAAGGCTCTTCCAGTTTTATTCTTCATTCTTGTACTAATGGATCTCAGCTGATCCAAACATTCTTGTAATCATAACTTAGTGCAAGATCAATAAAAATATGAAGTGGACATAGGATAAGATTGCCTAACCACTATAAAAATCTGTGTGTTCATTTATGATTTTTGCTCTATTTTAATTTCATTATTCATTTAACTCTACTAGATTCTATTGGGTGTTGATTCCCATTTTTGGCATCAATATTTTGGTGCTATCATTGAGAGTCGAATTCTCAACTTGATTAGATCTCATCATCTACTTATAGATTCCCATATTCGCGAGATAGATCCAGTTATTTACCGACAAACTTCCTATTCTACTTAGATTTGAAGGAAATCTAAAGGAAGTTGATAGACATGTTTAGAGGAACTAAGTCTACTTTCCATGTTGTTGGAGGATCTGATGATGCTAGCGTTTGATAAGGCAAGTAGAACGCTCAACCGACATTTACGTCGATCAATTGCAAATTTCACATAGGGATTGGGATTTGAAATTGGTGTATTGGAGTATAGCGTTAGCAATTCAAGTTTGATTCTAATGCATGTTCTGTTATCCCGCCTTTTGGCAAGGCCGAGATACCAAGGGACTGACTAAAAACCAGGAGTCACTCGTCATGAATATCGATGAACTTTGTCCTAGTCCGGATTGAGCCACGATTAGCAAGACATAACAAGCAAAGCCAGGGAAGCCAACGTTCCAAGTTTCAAGTCGATCTGAGTTCGTATGCTCAAATTATGATCCACACAAGTTAGAAGAAAAGCAATGTTCGAATCCATCTGTTCGAACCCATCAGGTTCGAATCGATCACAGGCTGGGCTGTTCACGTGCTTCGTATTCGCATCCATCATTCAGACATGGTTCGACTCGATCCAGTCCTTGACCATCACCCATTTCGTATCCATTGGGACAACACTCTTCGAATCCATCAGCGGAAGGAACGGTCGAATCCACCAGAGCACTTCACTACGAATCCAGGGGTAACAGTATGTTCGAATCCATCCTGCTACAACAGCTTCGTATCGATCAACCATAACACGTCACAATCGATGCGATGAAACTTCTATTCGAATCCATCTGGGAATGAAGCCTTCGAATCCATCGAGTCAAAGAGGCGAAATCTCCGGGATGACTCGATCAAACTAGCGAAGAAAGCGGATCGATGCGAAGCTCGCGCTCCACGTCATCACGGAAGCACGCTCCGCCATCGATTCGAAGCGATCGATTCGAACGAATCGATTCGAACGAGACGAACAATTCAAACAACACCAATTCGAATCGACAGTATCTCGAGATCTACAAGTCCAAATGCCATGAAATTTTCACAGACGCTTGCACACATGTTGAAGAATGTCCACACCAAATTTCAGCTCGATTGAGCAATTTCTTGATCGATTCGAATGGACTTCGAATCGATCCTAAAGTGGGCCCAGATTTCCTGAAGGCGGGTGTGTGGGCCCCCTCACATGCCAGAAGTAGTCTCCCGAAATTTAGGCAAAATATCAGCCTCCTACACCTATAAATAGAGCCCCTGGTCATTCAGAAAAGGGGTCGGATAATTTTAAGAGCTAAAGGGCGCCCAGACTCTGCCAGATTTACTCCAAATCACCACTGCTTCCTTAGATTCAGACTTAGCTCATAGAATCAGTTGTACTACATTATAAGAAATTGTAACTATCAAGTATCGAGCAATAAAATCATCAAACTTCATAGTGTTCGTAGGCGAAACGCCGAACCACTCTAAATTGTTGTCTCCTGTGCAATTTACTTTCTGTTATTTGGAGTTTTTGTTAGATAACCCGCAGTTTTAATTTTCTTTCTTCACTTTTATCTCTTCAAAAACTTCCGAAGGGTGTTGTGCCCATTTTTGGTACAAACACTTTGGTGCTTTCATTGAGAGAAAACTAGTTTTTCTCCTGCTCCTTGGATCTCCCATCGATACCGGATTGCGTAAAATCCAAGAGGAAGATCCAGATCTCTAATTCGGAATCCTTCCATCCTATTTAGATTTGCATAAAATCTAGGCAAGGACTCCACCGCTCAAGATGGTTAGCACAAGAACTACCTCTACGGCTGCTGATCAAGAAGGTCGGGATAGAAAGAATCATGCTCAGCCGCCACAGTCCAATCAAGACAACACTGCTCACTCGGATCCGTCAGGACCAGTCACCAGACAAGAGTTTCAAGTGTTGCTTCAAGAACTGACTCAAAGTCGGCAACAGTTAACTGAACAGCTACGCGCTAACGCTGAATTGACCAACCAATTAAACCGCCGAAGGCGCAGGAGGACCAGGAGGGATGATGCTTCCCACTCGTCCATTGAAAGTTCTGCTTCATCTGACTATCACGGCAGATCTACACGTCCCCGATTGGACGCAAGTCACACCCAAGCTACCGGATATCAACCTGCCTTGACTGTAGGACAATTGAGGGTCGGACCGTCAACTAGCTTCCAGGCCGGGCCCTCGTCACGAGGAGGTGTTGTCCCACAGTACACCACAGACAATCGCACTGCAACCGCCTCAGTAGAAACAAGGGTCGATACCTGAAATCTTTCAGGTCCGAATAATCAGCAACGTGGGCGTACTCCTGAACCATACGTCCTGGAAGATGCCGAGCCAAGGAGGCGAGACATAGGCCGTCGACAGCATCCGGTCCAAACTCGCACTATGGAACCCGACCACACCTTAGCTCAGCAAACACAAAATGTGGCTATGCCCGATATTTCAACCATGATACGTCAGATGATTCGAGAAAGCCAAGGACTTACCAATGACGATTGGGGAATCTCCCGTAGTCATACTCCTTTCACAGACGAAATATTATACGCTGATCCTCCTCGGCGATTCAGAATGCCAACTCTCCCAATGTACGAAGGAAGTAGTGACCCCAATCAACATATCTTGAAATATGAGTGGTCAATGAGCGCTGCACGGGCTGATGATGCAGTGAAATGCCGAAGTTTCCCCATCTCTTTGGGAGGAATCGCAACAATGTGGTTTACAAGGCTGACACCTAGATCCATCTCTTCGTTTGATCAACTGGCTAAGAAATTTGTCGAACAGTTCCGTATGCATGTTGCTAGACCTAAAGACGTTAACACCCTATCTAGTGTTACTCAAGCTCATGGAGAAACACTCAGGCGTTATTTGGAGAGATTCCATGCAGCATGTGTGGAGATTAGTAATCCCAACGATAACTCGATTTTGATGGCATTAACCAAAGGGATCGATCCTGATTCTGAGTTTGGAAATTGGTTAGTTGGGAAACCACCCGCATCGTTGGACCGTTTCTACTCCAAAGCCGCTCAATTCTTATGGCAAGAGGACGCAAAATAGTATAGGAAGCAGGACGATGCGAGGCCCAGAAGTGAAGGAATACAAAGTAACATAGCAGTTAAACAGTCCGCTGAGAATTCCGGAGAAGTCTAGTTAAATATACAGAACAAACAAACCCAGCCAGGAGGTAATAATGGTCAGAATAAGAAAAGAGATCAGAACCGAGGTCCACGGCGTAGGGCTCCCATGTTTGATAATTATACGCCGTTGAACACATCATTGGAAAACGTATACCTACAAACTTGGAACACTGTGAAATATAAGAAGCCTGCTCCGAAGCAATCATCGGAGAGCCAGATTCAAACAGGGAAGTTTTGTAGATTTCACGAGAGTTATGGCCACAATACCAATGAGTGTCGACATTTGCAGGACCTCATTGAGAAGTTGATCAGGGAGAGAAAGTTGGACCAGTTTGTGCGGGCACCGCAGTCTGGTGGTGCAGGCCCCTCAAATCAAAATCGTGCACAAAATCAAGAAAGACAGGAAGAACCCGCTCATACGGGCGGAAGGCTAGTTATAAATACAATAAGTGGTGGTCCCCATCCAACAGACAGAAGCTGGAGGGAAATGGAGTCGTATGACAGCTCTATCAGGCATGCGGTCTTCGAATGCTGCAGTAATTGTGAAGATGGAACTCCGGCAAAACAACAAAAAACAATGTCTGATGATATCATATTTAGAAGCAGAGACGCTGATAAGATTGAAGCCCCAACAATCGACCCACTGGTCATATCTGCCCAGGTAGGTCCTGCTTGGATGAAGAGAATCCTGGTTGACAGTGGGAGCTCCGTAAACATCTTGCTTAAACGAGCCTATGATTTAATGAAAATGGAAGCAAAGGACTTAAAACCTTGCCAATCTCGAGTTCACGGCTTCAATGGAAGTGCTACAATACCCACTGGAGTGGTGGAACTGCCAGTGGAGTTGGGAGTTGGAGAACGCCGGAGAGTCCGGATGTTGCAGTTTGTCGTTTTAGATATTGATTCACCTTACAATGCGTTTTTGGGCCGACCGGCCCTTGCTGAGTTCAGGGCAACCATTTCCCCATGGTGTTTAACTCTGAAATTCCCCACTGATCACGGAATTGGAGTCATTCAAGGAGATCAGGCAGCAGGAAGAGCCTGTTATGTCGCTGAACTGCGCGAGGCGCAGAGAAAGGAGAAAGGAAAGGGCGTAGAGGAATCTCTCTGTGTCCGTTTTGCTGATGATTGACAATTAGCGCCTGGGCCCCGGCCCGGGCACCACGACCAATTCCTTAAAGATCTTGACCCTAGAGACAACGAAGATAAAGACGAATCTAAAGAGAATCAAGCTTCCCCAGCCGAACTGACTGTGGACGTCCCAATCAGTGAGGATGATGATTCGAAAGTACTAAAAGTTGGATCTCAACTAGGAAAACAGACACAACTGGAATTAGTTGAATTTCTCCGGGCGAATCTCGACGTTTTCGCCTGGACCCACTCTGATATGTGCGGGATCTCGCCAGACATCGCAAGTCACTCCCTGAATATTGATCCGCGGTATGTCCCGGTCAAACAGAAAAGGCGCGGTATGGATCCAGAGAGATCTGCCGCCCTTAAAGAGGAGGTTGATAAGTTGCAATCAAATGGGTTCGTCCGAGATGCTTTGTACCCAGAATGGGTGTCGAATCCAGTATTGGTTCGAAAATCGAATGGAAAATGGAGAACTTGCATCGACTATTCTGACTTAAACAAGGCTTGTCCAAAGGATAGTTTTCCACTTCCTCGAATTGACCAGCTTGTAGATTCAACAGCTGGACATGAGTTGTTATCTTTCATGGATGCTTATTCTGGCTACAATCAAATACATATGCATTTGCCTGATCAAGAACATACCAGTTTTGTGACCGATCTGGGACTCTACCGCTACAGAGTCATGCCTTTTGGTCTAAAAAATGCCGGAACAACGTACCAGCGCTTGGTCAACTGGATGTTCGCCGACCAGATCGGGAAGACCATGGAAGTTTATGCGGATGACATGCTAGTAAAGTCTCGATTATCCACAGATCACGTCAGAGATTTAGATTCGATGTTCTGCATCCTTCGAGAATATGGAATGAAGCTCAATCCATTAAAGTGTCATTTCGGTGTCGCATCTGGAAAGTTCCTCGGGTTCATCGTTAACGCTCGAGGGATAGAAGCAAATCCTGAAAAGATCTGGGCAATAAGGAACTTACAAACTCCAAGAACCATAAAACAAGTCCAGAGTCTCAACGGGAAGGTGGCAGCATTGAGCAGGTTCATTTCAAAATCCACCGATAAATGCATTCCTTTCTTCGATCTGATCCGGAAAGGAAAGCGAAACTTTGAATGGACCATGGAGTGTGAAGACACATTCCGATCGCTGGTTCAACATCTTTCCACACCACCGATCTTATCAAAACCAGTTGACCACGAGCAATTGTACCTTTATCTAGCAGTATCAGAGCATGCAATCAGCGCTGCTTTAGTTAGGGAAGAAGACCGAGTACAGAAACCAGTCTACTACGTCAGTAAACGATTGACTGGAGCTGAGAGAAATTATCCGAAACTAGAGTTATTGCCTTGTCATCGCATCAAGAAAACTCCGACCCTATTTCCAAGCACATCCTATTATTATTTACACCGACCAGCCGTTACGACAGGTCCTTACGGGCCTTAGACGTCTGGTAGGTTACTCAAGTGGAACATCGAACTGAGCCAGTTTGATATTACTTACTCTCCAAGACGAGCCATTCAAGGACAAGTCCTAGCCGATTTCATAGCTGAATTTACCGTTCCAGAAGACTTGCCCGAAACCATTGAATCCCCCAATACATCTGGAAGCTGTATACTGACGGTGCATCAAACGACCGGTGTTCGGGCGCTGGTGTTGTACTTGAAACTCCCGAAGGGCGATCTGTATGTTATGCTTTGAACTTTGATTTTCACGCAACCAATAATGAGGCTGAATATGAAGCCCTCTTAGCTGGACTAAAATTTGCCAGAGATTTGAGAATTATCGCTGTAGAAATTTATTGTGATTCGCAATTAGTCGTGTGTCAAGTATGGGGAGAGTATCAAGCGAGAGATCGAAGGCTGGCTGCTTACTTAGCTCGAGTTCAGGAAGTACTGAATCAGTTTGATTATTATGCCATTTATTATATACCTCGAGAACGCAATCAAAAAGTCGATTCATTGGCGAAGTTAGCTAGCACAGGTGAAGCACAGCAAATGGGACTTGTCCCCGTCAAAACTTTGTCCTCCCCAAGCATCGATCAAATAGAGACGAATTTTGTGTTTGAAACCGCTCCCAGTAGAGAATCATGGATGACTCCGTATCGAAATTACATTGAGAATGGGACATTTCCCGAGCACAGAAATGAGAAGAGACAAATTCTGCGAAAAGCTTCACGGTTCGTCATTCAGAACGGAGTCATGTATAGAAGGGGTTATTCTGTTCCTCTCCTCCGGTGTATCGCGCACGATGAAATCAAACGGGTGTTACATGACGTACACGAAGGAGAGTGTGGCGATCACACCGGTGGGCAAGCTCTCGCTAAGAAAATACTCCGATATGGATACTACTGGCTGACAGTAAACCGAGATGCAGCAAACTATGCCAGAAAGTGCGATAGGTGCCAGAAACACGCCCGAATTCCAAGAGCCCCACCTACCGAGATAACTCAAATGGTCAGTCCCTGGCCATTCGCAATGTGGGGCATCGATATCATCGGCGCTCTACCTCTGGCAAAAGGTGGTGCGAAATACGCCATCGTCGCCGTTGACTACTTTACAAAGTGGGCTGAAGCCGAAGCTCTCGCAACGATTACGACAAAGAAAGTAATAAATTTCGTAGTTCGCAACATCATCTGTCGATTTGGGCTCCTGCATACTATCATCACTGATAATGGTGCCCAATTCGAAAGTGCAGAATTCAAGAATTTCTGTCAACGGTTTCATATCCGTAAAAATTTCTCGGCGGTTGCACATCCTCAGGCAAACGGTCAGGTCGAAGCTGTCAATAAAGTTATAAAATCCATCCTAAAGAAACGACTGGAAAAGGTCGCGGTCAAATGGGTTGATGAACTCCCTATGGCATTATGGGCTTATCGAACGACTCACAAGACCGCAACCGGACACACCCCGTTTTCCTTATCCTATGGCACAGAAGCCGTCATTCTAGTCGAGACGGAAGTGTTTTCCCATCGCGTGACTTATTATGATCCGAAAACAAATGCTATACTGCTTGCCGAATCTTTGGATCTACTGGATGAGAAGCGGGAAGAGGCTGATTTGAGAGCTACTGCATATCGGAGTCGAGTCGCCCGATTGTACAATGCCAAAGTTCGACCTCGAACTTTTGAACTCGGTGATCTCGTTCTCAAGAGAATCTATCCGGTTTCTTCACACATGAAACCAAATTGGGAAGGACCCTACGTGATTACACAAAGACTCGGAGATGGCATCTTCAAATTATCGACCGTTGACGGTCTTGATTTGCCAAGGGCCTGGAACAGCGAAAGTCTCCGTCGCTACTATACATGACAGGCTTTATTTATTTCATTATATCTTTCCATTTTTGCAATTTGTTTCTGCATTTCGAAATTAGAATTTGTAATAAGGCAACTGACTTTGCCATATTTTCTTATTTCAGCAATAAAATGCCATTTCTTCGAGCCAGAGCTGTGATTCATTGAATACAATGCACAACATCACGATGCACAGAGAGCTGAATTCCATCATGCAGTGGAATTTATTCAAGTAGGGAGTGGTTGTGATACGATCAGCCACTCGCTAAGTGAAACCCGAGCTCGGGGGCAAGCCATCACATTAAGGCTACAAACGGGCTGATACACGACAACCCCTTAAACCACTCCGTACTCCCAGAGTGCGAGACGGAGTATAAACATTAATCAACTCCGTACTCCCAGAGTGCGAGACGGAGTATAAACATTAAACCACTCCGTACTCCCAGAGTGCGAGACGGAGTATAAACATTAATCAACTCCGTACTCCCAGAGTGCGAGACGGAGTATAAACATTAAGCAACTCCGTACTCCCAGAGTGCGAGACGGAGTATAAACATTAACCAACTCCGTACTCCCAGAGTGCGAGACGGAGTATAAACATTACCCAACTCCGTACTCCCAGAGTGCGAGATGGAGTATAAACATTAATCAACTCCGTACTCCCAGGGTGTGAGATGAAGTACAAACATAAAACAACCCCTAGAGTACTCCGAGAGCGCGAACTGGGTATAAGCATTAGCAACTATTGCGGCATTATCCCCAAGGTTGGGGGCAGAACCAAAACAAATATTGAATCGAAGACAAAAGAGAATATGTTTTCATTTCAATTATCAACAAAAGGAATCCGATTACAAGCCAATTCAAAAAATCCCTACTAGCGGGGGCCGAGCCCGCATCTATACATGGCTATGAAAAATCAAAAAGACAAAACAAAACACTACCCCTGAACATGACAGCAAACTAAAGGAAGCACTCAATCTTTCTTCTTCCTCAGTTTCTTTTTCGGGGTAGTCCCGCTAGATCCGCTACCCAACTTCCTCCGCAATCTTTTGCTCTTCTCCGTTTTGTCCTCCGATTGCGGCATAATGTCAACATCCTCCTCAGAGCTGAAGCAACAGAGATTCTCTTTGAGGATGGAACTGGAGGCATAGGAGCTGTAACAGGAAGTGGGGCAGGAGCGCTTGCAATGACCACAGTGCCGCCCGGCGATATCATCATTAGTGGGGCAGGGCCAGATGGATTCATGCTTGCTGTCACTGATGTCATCTCAGCATTGATCTCGGCAAGAATTTCATCCGCACGAGATGCTTGGGCCGCACTGGAAGTACTAATGGCTGGCATGAAGGAGCTAGTAGCTGGAGTAACTCCACTCATGGCGAAAGATGGGTCTACGAAGGGATCGTTGGGTTGACTAAGGAGTTCCTCAATCATCTGAGCGTCGAAAGATAACATGCTCGTCTCTCCCTCTTCTCCGACCACAGTAGATGTCATAATAGCCTCGGTGACAATAGCCCCTTGCGCTTGATAAGAAACTTGAGATGCAGGAGGCACAGAGTTAACGGCTTCGGTCACTGAAATGTGAAAAAGCAAAGATTGTTAGCCAAATGAATTGCTTCAGATTCACTACACTAAGTGTATACAGGAGGAGTTCAAATACCTTCCTTGGCCTGGCCCGAAGTATGGGCAGGTACAGAGGCAGGGGGATCGACAGGAGATAGTTGCGGCTGATCGAGGTTATAAGCAGGGACAGACTGGGGATCGACCGCGCCAGTGGCTTCGGGCAATGTCGGGATTACAGCTCCAACACTTGCTTCATGATGCTCGATCCCCGAGCCCTCTCCGGTCTCTATCTACCGAACACCAAGCCTCTCTTTCTCCACGGAAATCATCGCCTCGTGGAGAACCTTCCTCTCTTCCTTAGTAAGCAAGCGCGTCTCAAGTTCAAAATCATCCAGTGTTTCGTCTGGACGCGCTGCTTTCTTCTCCTCCACCAGCCTAGTCCAGGTGTTGTACAAAATCATAGAGTCATCTCCAAGCCAAAATAAATTTCTGTGCTCCAGCACATTGGCGTTGTATGTGACCAGGAGATCATCAAAATCAGCTTCCAACCTGGACTGCTCCGCCATAATCTTTTCCTCGACTTCTGCCTCCACAGACTTAGTCTTTGCCACCGCCACACTAAGTTCAGCTCGAAGTGATACAGCTTGATCACATGCCTCCTGAGTAGCGGTATTTGTGTCATCTTTTTCTTTCACCATTTCGGCGAATTTGGCTTTAAGCTCATTCAGCTCTTTGACGGCGGCGTCCCGTTCAGCTACAACGGTGGTATAACGATGGCCCATCCCTTCTACTAAGGCACAATGTGCCTGTTGCATCCTCGCCATCTTCGCTACGGCCTCGTCATGCTTCTTAAGCGCTTGAATTTCCGAACTTCGAGACGATTCTGTCTCTGATTGAAGAACTTGAATGATGTGATCTTTCTTGACAAGGTCAGCATCATGCTGCTCAATAATCTTTGCCCGGTCGAAAGCCACTTTTGAAGCTTTTACAGCTGCTTTGTACCACTCCTTATGTTGAGCATAAAAGTCACGGATATAGTCGTGAGCGATATTCTCGGCATCCGGAGGAATCCTCTTGAGATGGGGAGGGAAGACATATGCATCCAGACAGATTTCTGGAAAGTCCTTTTTCATTTGAGCAAGCTTGATGGCTCCTTCACTTGTTAATTCAGCTGGAGCCAGTTCAACAATGGCAGCTGTCTGCGGTTCAACTCTTTGCCGCTGAATTTCGGGTCTGGAAGATTGAGTAGGTTGTTGTTGCTGCGAAGACTCAGGAGGATCTATAGGGGCCCTAGGAGGCGGAGGAGAATGAGATCGCGATCGGTACTGATGTCCACTATCTCTATCAGTACGATCGTGACCAGAATGGCCACACCAATAATCTCGATCTCTATCATAGCGCTCCTGGCTAGTATAGCCTCGTCCATGATCCCTATCTGATTCCCTCTAGCGAGACTCATAATATGAGGAAGATCGGCGTACATTGCGGAGCCTATCCAGAGTGGATCCGCGGCCTGACATCTCACCTGCGATAAGAAGAAACTGCAGTTTAGAATCTTATAAGAGTAATGTTCAATATGCGGAAATTGTGTAGTGCTGTGGAAGTGTGTGTAAATGTATAAACCCCCTGACCAACCGGAAGTGTTGACCGCACTCAAAGGAAAGGGCTCGCTCATATCTAAAACATCTTGAAATTCTTCCAACCCGGGATTGTGATGAATAGATATATAATCTGGGATGGGAATATCACCAAGCCCTTTAATAATATCTCTCGATTGAGAAAGGGCGGCCTCGGAAATCATAACTCTGGAAGTGGGAGGAGACACATCTACAGACTTCCACCCCTTAGGTTTAAGTTTTTTGGAAACGACGGTCTTGCTTTTCCGTCTCTCTCCCAATTCTTCAAAATTGCCCGAAAGATCGGCCATCGGCTCTACGTCTGTGTGAGTCCTTTCTTCGTCGCTCACTTCAGTTATCACGACCCCGAGCGTTTTCTTTGCCATTTTCTTCTTCTTCTTCTTTTTCTTCTTCTTTGAGACGGGCTTTAGCATCCCTTCGGTGACTATGCTCTGATTCATTTCGATCAAGCCAAGAGTCCTTAAGTTATAATCAATCAACACCAAGTCGATGTGTCTCGCATCGCTCGGGATCTCTTGTAGGCTCCAAATCATGCCCTTGTAATACCCGCCGTCGGGTCTGGAAATAATGGCTATAAGAAAAATAGTATGTCAATACCAATGCCAAAAAGCTATTAGTCAAAGAAATCGTCAACAGGTTACGACACTTACGTCTAGACAACCATCGCCTAGCAAAACCAGGAGGACACCGGACATAAAACCATTCATTCTTGAAGTAACTAAGTCTGGTCCAGGCTCTGGTAATAACTTGACAGTTTCTCACTGCCTCCAAAAATGTAAAAGATGGACTATCGCCTCTGCTCTTGAAGTTAAATAGATATCTGATTTCCGTTGGCCTTGGAGGGCGGAAGAGGTGTTCCATAAATACAATAAACGCACTGTTCAGTAGCGCATGCCCATTGGGATGTAATTGAGAGGGAGTGATTCCAAGAAATGATAGCATCTCCCTAATGTATTGATTAAATGGAGGGAGTGTTCCGGCCGCACAAGCATGTCGATAGAAAGCGGTATACCCTTCGGGCGGACAGTGAGGTCTGTCACTAGGTCCCGGCAACAACACATCATCCAAAGAAATATTATGTCTCGTGCATATCCTGCCCAGTAATTTTTCGGAAATATTGGATTGAACGGAGTCTATAGGGTCCTCAATAAATATAGCATCTTGTAGCTCGTCAGGAGCTGGATCTACTATCTCTGCTGGGATATCTGGAATTACAAGGACCGGAGGGGGAGAACTTTGAATCTCCTGCTGCTGAGAACTCAAAGACTCCATAATTGACTACTTATCAGAAATCAGTGTTAAGCATATGATAAACCCGTTCATTTCCCAGTGTGAAGTGCGTGAAAGTGTTGTGCAGTAAAGTGCAGCTAATACTTGGAAAATTCAGCAGAATTGAAGAAAATATGCAAACAACGAGAATATCAAAATCTGTTCGGAGTGACCGTCATCGCTGACCGTCATAACCGTATCATTCAACCCCGCGAAGGTTAATTCATGTTACAGTTTTATTTGTCAAGGTACAGTTCCATCGACGAGCTTCGAAGGGTAGTCATGTGTGCAGTATGTAAGTTCGAATCAAATATGCAGATATAAAGCTCTTCGGGATCATGCCATTAATTATGGGAAGTTTTCGTATCCATGAAGAATTGTTCGTATCGATCAAGGTTGGAATCAAAAATTTCGAGTTGATTTGAGGGGCATTGTTTCGAATCGATCTAAGTCGAATCAATACAATTCGAATCGATCAAGAACCCTCAAACCTCGTATCCATCAGAAGTCTGGCCTTCGAATCGATCTCCGAAAATAAAACTTTGAAATAGCTAAGTGGCTTAAACTTCGTATCGATCACATACACAAAACCTTCGAATCGATTGTCTGGGGGCAACTTCACGTATAGATCGTTATGGATCGATACAAGGATGCACCATCTGTGATCGATTCGAACATAAACCCCCACTTCCTTCATCCAGATCGATACGGTAGCCATTGAAAAATCTCATATCCCAGATTGATTCGATTGCCGTCATTCTAAGATCGACACGAAGGGAAGGCTCCGACTTTTTCTCTCGTACTTCTCCTCTATTCAGTTTTTCTTGGTGTTATCCCTGATTTCGACTCCATCAAGATCGATATGAACACGAATGGAAATAAGGAGAATTTCAGATCTTAGAACTTCGATTACATAGTTGGGTTATCTACCTAGATGTGTAATTGAATCGAAGGAGTTAGACACTGGGTCGATACGAAGGCGAAGGGCGGTTTTCTTCTTGGTCTCTGAAGCGATACGAAGGTGAAGATGAAGGCAAAAGTAAAAAAGTGAAAAGTGAATGGCGTCCCAGTATTTATAGGAACTTTAGGACGATTCGTATCCCAGTAGGCGAAACCGGTAGTAGCCGGTGGAACTAGTAATCGATTCGAAGCGCTTGATTCGGATCCATAGACTGGAGAGCCATAGTCGATTCGAATGGAGGCAGATGCCTGCATAAGAGCCGCGTTTCGAATCCATCTCTTCGACTCTACCAAAAAGAAATACGAAGAACAATGTTAAATAGATCCAGAGATCATTCAACTACATCGATTCGAATTGCCCTATTCAAATCCATCAACCTGGGCATTTGATCAAGACGAAACCAATGCCCACGCCCACCAGTTTGAGGCCACCTTTCGTATCCATCGATTCGAACCCATCCAGTATGCACTAAGTTCATCGATATGAAATACAAAATAAAGGTATCCTTAAAACCACTCGACTCTATCGATCCGAGATCATCGGTTCGAATCCATCAAAACTTGACCTACGGCGGCAAGAACTCATCGATACGAATCAGGATTTCGTATCCATCAACAATTTTCATGTATCAAAGCAAAGCACGCTGGTTGAACATTTGTTTAAAAGAAGATTACAACAAAACGGCTAAAAGACGACTGTCAAGCAACCACTTGGACGGAAATATTCGGCATAAAAGGTTGCAACTTTTCAAAGCACGCCATGTTTACACAAGACGTACTTTGGGGGGCAAATGTTATCCCGCCTTTTGGCAAGGCCGAGATACCAAGGGACTGACTAAAAACCAGGAGTCACTCGTCATGAATATCGATGAACTTTGTCCGAGTCCGGATTGAGCCACGATTAGCAAGACATAACAAGCAAAGCCATGGAAGCCAACGTTCCAAGTTTCAAGTCGATCCGAGTTCGTATGCTCAAATTATGATCCACACAAGTTAGAAGAAAAGCAATGTTCGAATCCATCTGTTCGAACCCATCAGGTTCGAATCGATCACAGGCTGGGCTGTTCACGTGCTTCGTATTCGCATACATCATTCAGACATGGTTTGACTCAATCCAGTCCTTGACCATCACCCATTTCGTATCCATTGGGACAACGCTCTTCGAATCCATCAGCGGAAGGCACGGTCAAATCCACCAGAGCACTTCACTACGAATCTAGGGGTAACAGTATGTTCGAATCCATCCTGCTACAACAGCTTCGTATCGATCAACCATAACACGTCACGATCGATGCGATGAAACTTCTGTTCGAATCCATATGGGAATGAAGCCTTCGAATCCATCGAGTCAAAGAGGCGAAATCTCCGGGACGACTCGATCAAACTAGCGAAGAAAGCGGATCGATGCGAAGCTCGCGCTCTACGTCATCACGGAAGCACGCTCCGCCATCGATTCGAAGCGATCGATTCGAACGAATCGATTCGAACGAGACGAACAATTCAGACAACACCAATTCGAATCGACAATATCTCGAGATCTACAAGTCCAAATGCCATGAAATTTTCACAGAAGCTTGCACACATGTTGAAGAATGTCCACACCAAATTTCAGCTCGATTGAACAATTTCTTGATCGATTCGAATGGACTTCGAATCGATCCTAAAGTGGGCCCAGATTTCCTAAAGGCGGGTGTGTGGGCCCCCTCACGTGCCAGAAGTAGTCTCCCGAAATTTAGGCGAAATATCAGCCTCCTACACCTATAAATAGAGCCCCTGGTCATTCAGAAAAGGGGTCGGATAATTTTAAGAGCTAAAGGGCGCCCAGACTCTGCCAGATTTACTCCAAATCACCACTGCTTCCTTAGATTCAGACTTAGCTCATAGAATCAGTTGTACTACATTATAAGAAATTGTAACTTTCAAGTATCGAGCAATAAAATCATCAAACTTCATAGTGGACGTAGGCGAAACGCCGAACCACTCTAAATTGTTGTCTCCTGTGCAATTTACTTTCTGTTATTTGGAGTTTTTGTTAGATAACCCTCAGTTTTAATTTTCTTTCTTCACTTTTATCTCTTCAAAAACTTCCGAAGCGTGTTGTACTCATTTTTGGTACAAACATGTTCAAAACAAAAGATCGTATCCTATGCATGTATGTTCAAGCTTGAGGACTGCAATTTATGGCTCATTGTCAAGTTCAAGTTTGGATGCAAATGTAAAAGTCCATGGAGCTAGAAAGTGTTGAGTCTTCCTTACACAACATGGTCTTATACGAATTCAACACCATGCCATTGTAACCGACCCCTAAATACATATACATGCTCGATACCGATCCCTCCAAAGACGTCAATACCGATCCCTCCGAAACAGCTATACTGATCCCTCCAGCATATATGTATATCGAACCCTCCAGCATATATACCGATCGCTCCAAAAAGTATATATACCGATCCCTTTGCAAGGTGTATATGCCGATCCCTATGCAAGGTGTATATACCAATCCCTCTGCATGGTGTATATACCGATCTCTATGCAAGGTGTATATGTCGATCCCTCTACAAGGTGTACATACCGATCCCTCTATAAGGTCAATATATTGATCCCTCCTTTGGCTCCATTATCTTCAACATGCTTGCGACCGAACCCGCCTAAACACCAACACAATCGAATGAAGAAATAAAGAGGATCGGTATATATAAATAATAAAAATGGATTGGTGCATTCGGGATTTGGAACTCAACTTAAAGACAGTGCATTCTATCCACTTCCCTTACGTCCTGTGACTGACCAACGACGATCAATGGACAAGGAATGGACAAGGAACTGCTACTCAAATGGTACTCCAAAATGCAGAAGAACTAAGACGATATGACACAAACTAGGATTGGTTATGGGTCAAGCTCCCAGTGTAGATTGTGATTACCCTCAACTTACCAGCTTCCAAACACCTGACTTTGCAGCTATGGTATGACGGCTTGTTAGAGAGAGCCAAGACCAGACCGACGACGATCGAAGCATCTTCCCTTATCGGAATCCGTTCACTGAAGCCGTTCTATGAGTAGAATATCCAAGGATGCAATTTCACTACCCAACTTATTCCAAATTCCATGCAAGCCACTCAAAGACTTGTTGCATGAATTCAATGTTGCCGTCAATTAAGTGAGCACTCCTTGCAAGGATATCAAACTGATGGCATTGATAAGGGGAATCGACCCTAAGTCGGATTTCAACAATTGGTTAGCTGGAAAGCCTTCTACGACCTTGGATCACTTCTATTACGAAGAAAATCAATGCTTACGCAAGGAGGATGCGAGACTAATATCGATAGGAAATAATGCAGGCCCGATGGCCAGAGGGTTCAAAACAAGAGTAACGATGATGCCCTAAATGAGGACTTGATTTTTTGAAGACAACCTAGAGTCCTAAAATTCGAATCATATACTCCTTTGAACAATTCAGTCAAAAACATCTACTTGAAGACTCACAACTCAAAGCAGTACTGGAAACCAGCCTCGAGAGAGTCTATTGAAACGCAAAAGAAATCCGAGAAATGTTGTATATTTCAAGATACACACGGTCATAACACCAGCGATTGCAGACACCTCAGAGATGTGATCGAGAAGCTGATCTGGAAAGGAAAGCATTGACAATATGTGCAAGCCCCATAGAAATGCAGGTAGGGAACATTCGATGCCTCTCAATAAAGAACTTTGATTATCAATTGGACCACTTACGATCGACTTCCAACGGAGACGGGCTGGGGTGAAGTGGAATAGCGAGCATACGATGCTGCTTCACTTATCAATAAGATTTATTTCAATTTCAATTATGTTGTGAAGTATGGCTGACTTGAACTAAACTACTTCCAAACGATGCAAGTGACCAAGTACTTTAAGTTGGGTGCCAACCAACCTCCACGGAGCATGATCAGACCTTTGGAGGATCATCAAGATGAGCGTGATTCAACCACTCATCAACTACCATATGCTCCTGACTTGGGGGCAAGGACTTGAAAGGGAAAGTGGGTGTGACTCGACCATCCACTTCCTACTCTGTGCTTCAATTTTGATAGAACATCTATGCCTTACTCAGAGCCCGACAAGATCAAAATCCAATATAAAGTGGCTACGACTAACTGTCCACTCATCAACCTCCGTGATTGACTTGAAGACCAAAGAAGGATCGGAGTGGATGTGATTCGACCATCCACTCCCCAGCACGCACTTGAAGTTCGCCAAAATACATATGGCTCTCCCAAAGCTCAGCGATGCCGGGATGCAACTAAAGTGGATGTGATTTGATCATCTACACATCAACTCCAGCCCTTGACATAGGGGGCAGTTCGGAAGCTCGACTTAAAGTAGGCATGACTGACCGCTTAATCATCAACCACCACCCTCAACACGTGGAAACGACTACAACTTGATTGTTCACTCGACAACTCTCTCCCTCGACTTATTGGGAGGAGTGGTAAACAAGTTGGACGAGACCTGACCGTATAACACAAGCATCGATGTGATCTAGCCATCCATCACTTACTCCCTTCCTCAACTTGATTGGAGAAGCTACGATCACCAAGTGGACGTGAATCGACCGTCCATTCGTCAAGTTTTGTCCTTGATGCTGGTGGTAGAATTCCATTCCATGGATGAACATGGTTTGACCGTTCATTCGACAACTCTTACCTCGACTTAACAATTGGAGTATAAATCAAAAATGGGTATGACTGGCTACCCATTGACTAACTCTGGTCCCCAGAGTGCGAACCGGAGTATAAACACTAGAAAAATGGATGCGATACGATGGTCCATCGACCAACACTGGTCCTCAAAGCGCGAATTGGAATATAAACACCAAATGGGTGTGACTAACCACCCATTGACTAACTCTGGTCCCCAGTGTGCGGACTGGAGTATAAACACCAGACGGGTGTGACTGACCACCCATCGACCAACTCTGGTCCCTAGAGCGCGGACTGGAGTATAAACACCAAAGGGGTATGACTAACAACCTATCGGCCAACTTTAGTTCCTAGAGTGTGAACTGGAGTATAATCTCTAAACGAGCATGATACGACCGTTGTCAACAAATGCAGTTCCCCAAGAATGGACTAGAGTATAAGCAACAAAATCGAATGCGACCCAACCATCCGATATAAAGTGGATGCGACATGATCGTTCATTCACCAACTCCAATCTATGCCATGATAGACGGATTATAAAATTACCAAGTAGATGCGGTTCGACCATCCGCTAACTATCTCTCACTCTCGGTTCGACGGAGGGAACATATGTTAAAAAGCTGGATGCGGTTCGATCCTCCATCGATAAATTTAGCTGCCAGAGTGTGAGTTGAGTATAAACACCTAATGGGCACGACAGACTACCCATTGACAAACTCTGGTGACCAGAGTGCGGACAAGAGTAGTGACAAAAATTGAACATGGTTCGGCCGTTCATCTAATGACTCTCGCCTATGATATGACAGGCTAAGTATAAAACACATGATGGATGGGACATGAACACCTATTAATCAGCTCCTTCTTACGATTTGACGTGAAGAACTCCAAGTAAGAATGAACATGATACGACCGACCGCTCTTTGACTTCTGCCCCTGACTTGGGGAAAGAAAAAGTGACTAAGGAAAATGTGTTTCGATCATTTTTCGGAATAACTCTAAGTCCTCAGAGTGTGGACTAGAGTATAAACATAAATTGGGTGCGATTCGACCACCTGCCAACAAACTCTTATCCCCAGAGTGCGGATATGAGTATTAACAAAAAGGTGAGTGCAATTCGACCACTCATTATTCCATAAACTCCGACCTGAACTCAACATAAGGAGTATAAACTAACTATGGATGGAATTCGACCATCTATAACTACCTCCGCTAACCGATGACTGGGGGGCAGGAGCACAAACCACTAATAGTTGAAGACGACAACTCACAATAGCACCGGCTCGGTGTTCTTTACGACTTAAGGAAACGACCGCAAGGAGGCCTTAATACAAAACCAATCGAAATGATGTCGAAGTTACATGCAACCGACTATATCATGCACCGGGTCAACAGGCAATGTCGATCCAAGCTTTCCATATCGCGCCGCTAGGTTGAGGGTCAATATTGATCCACACCAAACACAAACCGATGTGACCCAGATGTCCTCCGAAAATATTCGATCACCAGAGTGTAGATAGAAGAATAAACCACGAATGAGTGTGACTTGATCATTAATTCTCCAGCACCCTCCTTCAATTCATTAGGAGGAGTATGAAACCGGATGAGCATAACCCGACTGCACCCAAGCCAACTCTATCCCTAGATCTGGCGGGAGAATATGAATCAAAATGGATGTGACTGACCATCCAGCTCCGAATGAATGCGACGCGACCGTTCATTCATTGACTCTTACCATGATCCGACTAGAAGAGCAATACGAAATGGACGTGAGTCGACCATCTACACACTGATCCTTGCCCTTGGTCCGACAAGGAGAGCATCAATCACCGATTGGATGTTTTGACCATCTATTCTGCAGGTCCTTTTCCAGAGTATGGCAACATTTGCACCGAAAGTGGACGTGATTGACCGTCCAGTATCCAACTCATGCCCGAAATATGATGAAGCATCGAAATATTCCTCTTGCAAGGAAAAACCCGAATACAATCCATGATAAGAGAGACTCGGCCTTGCATCAGCTAACCTGATCCCGCGATTCAACATGAAAGAGTATAAAGCTAAGGTGGACATGGCTTGCCTTCCTACTTATCAACGTATGCCCCAGACTTAGGGCACGAGTGAGAAACAAGATGAATGTGAACCGACCATTCATCGATCAACTCTAAGTCTTTGGAGCTTAGGTGGGAGTATAAACACGACTAGGACGAGACTCGACCATCCATGTAGTACATTTATCAACCCAAGACCAGGGGTAGAAGTGTGATCATCCAAAGACTGACTGCGATAGCTCAATACTGTGACTGATATCTAGTGTTTACAATGACTCGAGGCAACGACCAAAAGGCTGCCTAGAGATAGAATCATCGAATCAACGCCCAATATCATGGGCAACTGACTATCATTCCAACCTAAACGATGAGCAATATATCGCAAATACAGTAAATTAAAAATGTGTTACTTGAGTACACAAGCGGATTCAAACTCAAAGCAAGAGCTAGCTATGCAACTGCATGCAACACGAAGCTAAACCCTACTCGACATTTGATTCGATGTGCTCCTTTAAGCCCGATCTTCAACCATCACAAATTATCGCTAAAAGCATCTAGAACCCATCACTATCAGACTCAACAGCTCATGACAAGACTCTAGGATTCGACCGGAGTGACCATCATTATTGACTTTCCCAACCGAATTTCACGCTAATTGTTACGCGGAACAGTTACATTTAAACTCAATGATCGGTTATCGGCATATAGGAATCTAACATCCATATTCAAATTCATTCTGGGCACATGTTACAATTAGTACAAGTACAAATATGCTAATCTATTCAAGTCTGAAGTGGTAAACATCCGATTCAAGGCTTATGCTAGTTCAAGTATGCAAGTCATATATAGCATATCCCATTGTTCGATTTCGAGTTCACATGGTCCAATATTTCATGTCAAATCAAAAACTGCTTAAGTTCCACTAAAACAAGGGATCAGAACCAATCCCATTTCTTGGATAAATCCATTTAAGCATTTTTCAGCTCACAACATAGGACCAATATCAAGCAACAACACCACAGTTGGTTCTATAAAGATATAGACCCGAGAGATGAAGAAGAGGAGCCCAAAGAATCCAAGGCCGCACCCACTGAACTAACGATTGACATTACGGTCAGTCACAACGACCCATCATGGGTCCTAAAGATCGGATTGCAGCTCAGTGCAACGATGATGAAGGAATTAGCTAGCTTTCTCCGATGTAGAATCTTGATGTGTTCACTTAGACCCATTCTGACTTGTGTGGGATCTCACTGTTTATCATGAGCCATGCATTGAATATCAACCCAAGGCATGTCCCGGTGAAACAAAAGCAACGTGGCATGGATCCGGAGAGATCTACTGCACTTAAAAGAGGAGGTGGGTAAACTCAAAAACAATGGGTTTACCTGCAACGCCCTCTACGCAAAATGGGTATCCAATCCAATTCATATGAGAAAAGCTAATGAAAAGTGGTAGACATGCGTCAACTACTTAGAACTTAACAAGGTGAACCCGAAGGACAACTTTCCATTTCCAATGATCGACCAGCTGGTAGACTCAATCGCTGGACATGAACTACTTTGATTCATGGATAGGTACTCCGGATGCAAACATATCCCGATGCACATCCCCTACCTGGAACACACCAACTTCGATACCGATCTAGGGCTATATCATTATATTGTGATGCTATTGGACTAAAGAATGCTGGAGCTACTTACCAAAGACTGGTCAATCGGATGTTCAAAGACCAGATTGGGCGATCAATGGAGGTATAAGTGGATAATATGCTCGTGAAGTCATGAAAACCAAACAAACACATCGATGACTTGGTAGAGATATTCATTTTTATCCAAAGATATGGAATGAGACTCAGTCCCTTGCCATGCTCTTTCGGCATTGCATTAGGGAAATTCCTAGGTTTAATGCTCAACTCTCTGGGAATTGAAGCCAATCCCAAGAAGATTCAGGACATCTGAGACAACTAGGTATCGAAGATGATTAACCAGGTATAGAGCCTAAATGGAAAGGTCATCACCCTAAGTCAATTCATCTCCAGGGACACCGATAAGTGTACTCTTTTCTTCGACCTAATCAGAAAATGGAAAAGAAACTTTGAATGGACGTAGGATTGCGCTGACGCATTTCAAGCTCCGGTAGATCACTTAGAGAGACCTCTCATCCTATCCAAGCCACCGGATCACAAAAATTTACACATTTATTTAGCCACGTCGGTACATGCCATAAGCACCATAATGCTATGCAAAGAAAACCAGATCCAAAGGTCGGTATATTATGCAAACAAGCGATTGACAGACTCACCCCATTAACGTCTATGCTGGCCAACCATTACGATAGATCATACAACGACCTAAGACGTCTAGAAGACTACTCAAGTGGAACATTAAATTAATCCAATTTAACACACTTATCTCGGAGGAGCTATCCATGGACATACATTGGCGAACTTCATAGTCGAATTTACTGCACGATGACTCTCCAAGGAGTAGTGTAAAACTGACCATTTGGTAGGAGATGTACATGGATGGAGCATCCAATGACCGATGTTCTAGCACTGGACTTGTGTTAGCGACTCCTGAGGAACGATCGATCTACTACACCATGAAACTCGATTTCCCTGTGACAAATAATGAAGCTGAATATGAAGCCTTGGTTTCCAAGCTCAAGCTTGCTAAAGAATTGGGAGTAAAAACCTTGCAGATCTTTTGCGATTCCTAACTAGTAGTATGCCAGTTCAGGGAATGCGCGGCAAATGGGCTTGGTTCCAGTCAAAGTACTTAATGCTCCAAGCATTGACCAGACGGAGATCGACCGGATCTTGGAGATGGAGTCGGACAAGGAGTTGTGGATGACTCATATAACAGACTATCTACAATGGGGAATCCTTCCCTAACGGAGGAATGAAAAATGATAGATCCTCCGCAATTCACGCTACGTCATCTGAGAAGGAATCATGTACATGAAGAGTTTATCCGTTCCTCTGCCTCCGTGAGTTGCCCACAATAAAATCAAATGAATATTGAGAGAAGTCTTACACTCAAAATAATTTTTGAAGAAACATCATTCCTCTTGCCATCAATGTCCAAGCCCAACGATGCCTGCAATTGATCGAAGCCGCCCCTTATTTCATCTCCTAGGTGATCAAATGCAGCAAATCACATTCAACCTCAAGACCGACCCATATGCTTCAAACCCATAATTGATTGTCATCAGCAATCTCTTCAACATCAACTTCTCCAATCCATTCATACTGTATCCACAAAGATTTGGAGTGAGAAGGATCGGTGGAAAAAAAATTGCAAATGGTTGAATTGCATTCCACCAAATTTGCAATGACCCTTGAGCGTATGAATGCATCCGGGAGCCAACAACAAAAACGTGTACTTGAATGTGCACATGTACATCCTAAAAATTCGATTTCTTGAAATTGACAGAAATTGGATTCTCACATGGGTAAATCAGAGAAGAATTGGATCAGATAACCAAGGTATACTAACTTGACTGGTAAGCTCAATGGAACTAAGTGTAGACGATTACTGACAGATTCTACTCCAGAACTTACATCATTTGATAACGACCAAGCATCACGACGAACAAAGAGGGAAGACTCTCCACAAAGCAGCTCAACGGCAACGGAAGGATAACAAGCATTCGAGATACTGAGTGGAATCATCTATGATGACCCAAACTTGACATCAATTCAAAGCACATCATTTATGCAACAAGACGTACTTTGAAGGGAAAATGTTATCCGGTCTTTTGGCCCGGCTATATTCAGACTGACTGGACAAGTTAGACTGGACGATCATCGAGGAAGACAGCCCGGAGAGATGAGTATTAGGCTCAAAGATCAAGTGCAAGCAATGATATGAAGCGACGATCAACTGAGACCAAGAGATAGACACTCAAGAATATTCTAAGTATGGAATATTGCCTCCCTTAGGCGGGAGATCGGTGCCTATCCCTTTCCCTAGGGGATCGGTACCTATCCTCAATTTTTGTCCCAAACTGGGTGAGATTGATATGGAGTGACAAGGAAGGCCCCATGAGGCTACATTTCAAGTTTCAAGTTGTTTGAAGTTCGCATGCTCAAGTTATGGGCAAATTACTTTACCAATAAAAAGGGATCGATATAAAAGGGATCGTATAAATGGGAACAGTATTAAAGGGATCGGCCATATTCAGCTTTCACTACATATTGCAACAATGGTCGGTCAATAACTCAAAATCTACATATGCTATCAGCATGAAACTTTGAGTATAAGCACATTACAACATGGAGAACACCCCCTAGGGATCGTATCCCAATCAGAGGATATTGAGGGGATCGGTCTTTATCCCTCTAGAGGGATCGGCTGAAATCAGAATGCATGCAACACAACTTCATGGAAAATGCGATATCTCACAAACGGTACGTCAAAATGGCACGAAATTTGGAGGGCAAGTAGCTAACATCATGGGCAATGCACCAAAGGGATCGTACCCCATTTGGAATAGGGTTCAATACCGATCCCTAATATGGGCCCCAATGGGTCTCAAAATTCTTGTGTGTCCTCGTCTTGGCCTGAAGGTTCTTCTGCCAAAATTTCAGCCCGATCCATGCACGCCTTTCCCTTTAAATACAGCAAGCATGACATCAAAAAAGGGGCCCTTCTTTCTACTGTAAAGGCTCTTTCATTTTTATTCTTCATTCTTGTATTAATGGATCCCCGCTGATCCAAACATTCTTGTAATCATAACTTAGTGCAAGATCAATAAAAAGATGAAGTCGACGTAGCACAATATTTAATGAACCACTATAAAAACATGTACGTTCATTTATGATTTTTGCTTTGTTTTAATTTCATTTTTCATTCAATCTCTACTAGATTCTATTAGGTTTTGATGCCCATTTTGGCATCAACATATATCAAATCATACTTTTGAAATCTAAAACAATCTTTGTTTGCCAAAACAAAACTTTATTTATAACGATCTAGATTTTTGAATAGTTTATAATTAAATATTGGAATTATTTAATAATTAATTCTTGGATTTATTGTGGATAAAAATAATTTCGAAAGCTTATTCAAATTTTGTTTAAATAAGAATGATATCGAAAGCTTTTAGTTTAGAATTAAAAGTGATTAAAATCGTTTTAATAATAATTCGTTTTAGTTAACGTGTGAAATCATCATTACAGGGCACCGTCTTGAATTTTGACGAAACTAGTGCCATTAGATCCGGAATATTGAATTGTTATACGCCGTCGAGTTTCTTGACGATCAGACGTACTGTTTGGTCAAGCAGTCTCGAAATGCATAGCAATTGATTTCAGGAATTAAATATAATATAATTTGATTTTGAGAGCTAACTTTTGTATATGATGGAATTAGGCTCCGATACTAGTTCCATTGTGTTTGGAATGGGGGTATTTAATATAGAACGCTAGGCAGCACGCCTCGTTTGGAGTTCGAGATTTTTATGGATGAATAGTGTTTGAATTTTTTTATATAAGGACCCAATTTTCTTTCTATTTTCCAAATAAACCCTAGCCACCCTAAGATCTAATGGCCAAAAATCCCATTGTCGATCGATGCCATTTTAGGCAAAAAAAATCCAACTGCAAAGTAATGTAGCGTGGAGTGTGGAGTTCGTATATGGCGATGGATCGGCATATGGTTGAGTGTGGTGGCGTAGATCTAGAGTTGAAGGAGGCGGCGACTATGGGATGGATCTCGCGATCGACGGCAAGATAGGGGGCAAGGCTTGTGGTAAAGGGGACGTCGTGGCCTGGGGAGGTCGGGGGCGGCATGCGGTGGTCTCTGGTGGCTCACGGCGGCGGTGGTAACGGGCGAACGAAGTTACGTAGGGTTGGGTTTGAAAGTGGCCTAGGTTGAACGAGGTAAAGGAGGAAGGTAATTTGGTAAATTACCTTAATTAATTAACGTTAATTATAATTTAATTATATTTAATTTCTAACGATTGTATCTTGCTTATACGAGGTCCGATCGAGGCGTTGTTTTTGTCGTTGCGTTCGTATCGAGATTACTTACGCAATGGAATTGGATTCGTCAAGTTTGGAGCTAGTGGGAATTTCAGTCAAAATCGAACGTCGTTCGATTTGGACTACTAATAAATGTGAAAGCGTTAACTAGAGATTGGGTGAGTTTTACTCACCAATTGATTGATTATATATTGTTGTATATATATAATTATTGTATTGAAAATATAAACTGTATGGCGAACAATGCGAGTTATTACTTTTAAACCCCGCCTTGTTTTGTAAAACAAGCGAGAACATTATTATTGAGCATAATAATCTCTATTTGATCATCTATAACATGCATCGTGGCCTAGACTACTTTTTTATATTGCTTTGTGAAAAGTGATAGTATGTTATGAATGTTAGAATGATTTATTCATTATAAACGTGCTTTGAAATCCTTGATAACTGACATATGTTAAATTGGATAAATTGGATAATTGTGGGAAATTGTGGGAATATATATGTACATATATATTGGCTTGTTCTATACATAGTTTGGTGTGTTAGGCATAAATGGGATTGGTTTGGACATTTGTGGAATTTGGAAATGAAAGTTATAAATGGTAGAAGTGAAACGGTCGCGATGGATGCACTTTGAAATCAATGTGATCTGCTATTTTAAATTTAACTTTGGAAGACATCCTAGGGCTTATTCGTATTTATAATAAGTACTATTAGTGTACTTATTATCGGAAAATAACAAGGTTTAAATATATTCTTGAAAATGAATTATGGATTTCTAAAGTAATGGTTTTGACTTATAAAATATGTTTTTAAATGGGTTTTAAATAAAAAGTTTTTAAAATAAGTATAAGTACTTTAGAAGCATGTTTTTATTATATATATGTTTATAGAAGTTATTAAACATTTTATTTGAGAAATAAAAGGATTTTATATTACACTATTTTACAAATGGTTTACGGTATTTTATTAAATATCTTAGTTTTTAAATAAATTAGTATAAGTATAAATATATATCTCTTTTTAAAGGTACTTAGTATATTTAGAAGTTTTTAAAGACAGATTTGGGAATAAAGGATATTTACAAAAGGATATTTACAAAGGATATTTATAATGGATATTTACAAAGGATATTTATATAGGATATTTGCAAAGGGTATTGATAAAGGATTGTAATGGAATATTTTGTAAAGGGTTTTAAAAGGAGTTTTGGATTATAACACTTATGTTATAATGGATCGTTTTATGAATTGATTAAAATGGTATATAACCTTGTTTAATAAGTAAAGCTATACTTAGAACTTCAAATGGATGTTTTAAAGTAAATGGGAAGTATAAAAGTGATTTTGAGTTTATAGTATCGATGTTTGTGCAACATCTATTTTAACCCATTTAACTATACTTTTGGAAAGTAATTAGATCTTTAAAATGGAGATTTAAAGATAACGGAATAGTGAAGTGTTTTGGGATTTGTCTTAAACATTCTTTTAGTAACATTAGTTTTTAAACTTTTGGATAATATTTTAAAGTGATAAAATATTGTTAAATGATTTGGCTAAATACTTAGATCTTTAAAATGGAATTTTAAAGAGAATAACAAGTATAAATTGGTCTCGGGTTTGTTGTGGCAATGTGTTAATAACGTTCCCCTTTAACCCGTTTGATTTTACTTGTGAACGTAAATGAATCTTTGAAAAAAATGTTTTTAAAGATAATACAACTATGAATTTGTTTTAGGTTTGTTGGGGCAATGTGTTAATCACATTCGTCTTTAACCCTCTTTGGTTATACTTAGGAAGGTAAATAGATCTTTAAAAGAATAATTTAAAGGTAAGAAAAAGCAAAATGGTTTTGGGTTGTAGTGACAATGTTTTAAGTAACATTAGTTTTAAAACTTTTGAATGGATTTGTGAAAGTACTTAGGTCCTTAAAATGAATATTTTGGAAGAAATTATAAGTAAGGAATCTTTTGAAAAAAGATAGAAAAAGTAAAGGTTTGGTTAATGGTTCGTGAATATACTTATATCATTTGAGATAAGTATATGAAATACTTTTGGGAAGTGTTAAAAGGGGTTGAAAATGAATAGTAATGTTGTTAATGGTTCGTGAATATACTTATATCATTTGAGATAAGTATATGAAATACTTTTGGGAAGTGTTAAAAGGGGTTGAAATTGAATAGTAATGTTTTAATTAAATAGTGGAGTTTAATTACAAATGGTGTTTCATTTACAAAATGAGCTTATGGAGTAAAAATGAGTTTTACTAATAAAAGGTGATTTTAATTAATAAATTAAGATTAATTAAAAGGGGATTAGAAGTCGTTCATATGACTTGATCGTGCTAATGTGTTTCGATCGCGCTTTGTGTGTTACTTACGTATGGATAGTATACGGGGCTTAGTTCCTGTATGCGATTGTTCTCATTATTATTGAATGACCAATTCATCGGTTCAATCTTGGAGAGGCCAGGATCGGTAAGTGTTCTATTCATCGAAAACCACTTCAAGGCTGAGATATGTGTTCTATCTCTTGAAGCGGATATGTTCGAGATGTTGGAATTTATGTGGAGATTCGAGATCTGTTTAATATGCTCGAACACATGTAGTTGTTCGTGATCTATTCAGGATGTGGGAATCCATGAATGATTCCAGGGTCTGTTGAGATATGAGAATCCATGCGTGATTTCGAGATCTGTTGAGGGACCCTTGTTTGGTTCTGAGATCTGTTAGGGATGTGGGAATCCATTTGGGATTCGGGTTCTGTTCAAGTGATGAAGACTCGTGTCAAAGATGCTGAACATAGCTCGACATCGGAATTGTCTAAAGACAGAGTAGGATGCACAACCTGGGGGTAGCGACCCATGTCAGGATGTTATCAACTCCATATCTAGAGATACTTATTGATTGTTGGCCCGGTAGGAGTTGATAATATTTGGTTCACGTATTTCATGTTTATGTTCGGACGCTAGACCGCTTGTGTTTATCTTATGGTATATCATATCTTGAGATATACGATGCTCGGAAGGTAGTTTCTGATCCTTGTGCATGGAGTTCGGATCCGACTTCTCTAGAGAGATCTCCATGGAAATCCATTATGTGAACGTCCCTTATCAGATTTGATTGTACTCCTATTATGCTAGAATGTAATCAATGTAACCATTTCGGCTATGATCAATATTTATATTTCACACCCTAGACATTATTATAGTATCACTGGATTTTATAATAGAAATGGTTTGATTATCGTAAGGTAAAAACCCATCCGTGTTTATTGGCGGGGTGGTCTAACGAGATACCATTATTTTGAAGGGTTTTAAGATATAGTAAATCTATATGATTTGAGTTTATCACACTGGTTTACCAGACTAATCCGGGTATTATTCTCTTATAATGCTCGGGTTAGCTTGAATATGTTTCTAGATTTAGCTGTTGTTCATTGGAGCTCTTGGAGAGGAGCCAGATGATTTCCTACCATACTTATTTTCCACTGCATTACTTGATTTTATCTATCAGTATTTGTGAGGACAGGTTGTTATAACTGTCCAGGTAGATGATAGGTTAGTTTTCTCTGATTGATGTATGTATATAATGGTTTTCTTTTTAATAAAGACCTTCTGAGATATTACATATTATCATTCCGCGTGTGAAATTCTGATATGGTGTTCTCTTCTTTCTTGTTCTATTTCTTTTTATTTTTTAATTTTACCCTAACAATTCGTCTTTCCGGCACTTGGGTACTCGGCACGTGAATACCGTGGATGTATTAGTATCGACATTTAGGGGTCGAAAAGGTGGATCATTACACTTGGTATCAGAGCTGAAGGTTAAATGAGAACCTTAGCTTTGGTGGGTATAAATCATTGAGAGACAGGGTAATGGAATGCCTTATTATGAGTTGAGTGTATATATACAAGAGTGTGTATATGTTATTGTTATAAAAACATTTTGTATTGTGTTGATTGGTTTGTAGAGTAGCTTATGGATTCTAATCAATACGAGTTGCTACCGTTATTGACAGGGGTCTCTAAACACTTGGACAGGACAAGCCGATACAGTATTGATTTAAAAATGGGTAAATAAAATAATTTACTTGGGATTATATTTTATATATAAAAGAATACTGTGACGATAAGGCGTTTGATGATAATGTTGGGCTAAAATTTGATTTTAACAAAAGTTGTTTATTATAATTTAAACAAGGTAAACACTTCGGTGATAGCTTTATATAGGAAGTGACTTATATAAATATGGTTTATACATATTGTATATAAATATGGAAAGGATTTAAACTGAAATTGAGAACTTAAATCCTGGTGTTTTAGAAATTGATTTTCTAAAGTTTTGGAAAATGATACTAGTATTATTTGGAAGTAAATATTTGGCAATTAGTTTAAGAGATTGATATCATGGCACTTAATAATGTTTACGAAGTATTTGATACCGTTTTGGAAATGATTTTGGTTAAGTCCGAAAGGCATGGTTTGGATGTGCTGAACACACTTCTGTCGCTGGAAAATGATTCTGATGATGACTGCAGCATTGTCAGCATTTATTTTCGAGTTTCAAAGTAGGGGAAGCTACAGTAGCGATTTGCCATAGAGTTGTTTTGGTAAAATAGATTTTGATTTAATTACCGGAAGTATGATTTGGTGTACAAAAGTTATAAGTATATATATTTCAAAATGATTTGAAATAAGATAGGGTGTTTAGTTCTTGAGTTTTCAGTTAGGATACTTATGGACTCATGTATCTTATGCATTAGGGTAATTTTGGTTGTGCATCTTGTTTGATCTATTGATCAGTAGTTTTCATTTGTTAAAATGAAATGGAATCTTTGACGATTTTGGATAGTCGAAACTTTGGAATTTGTATAAAAACAATTTGAAGCTAAGTTTTTTCTGAAAGTATAAAGATGAGTTTATATAACACTTGAACTTACAGATAATAGAATTTAAACAAATTTTAAATTGTTTGAATATCCATGTTGAGTAAATTGAATTGGATACTTTTTGTATATACTCTGAGGATATAGTGGAGTATTATATGAATATGAACTTAAGTTATATAATGTTTAATAACTTAAAGTAAAATTTATGAAATGTTTCACATATGATTTCAGTATTAAATGAGAAATACTATGTGATAAATGAAAGTGAATTAAAGTGAAAAGTAATTGGTGAAATTAAAGAAACCAATTGAATAGATTATGTAAGTTATACGTAGATCATTTTATTCTACCGGTTCTTGATTTAGGATTCGAGTACATGGATTTCGAGGTGATTTACACCGGTTCGAGTTAGGATTTTTCATTTGATTCTCGACGGTGAACACTTGATACGGACTTTTGATATGATCCTGAAGTTTTATGTCATAGTGTATGGCTATGTAAGGAAAAAAAAATTTCTACTCAAGGAACTGGATCGGAGTCCGCACTAGAGAGGTCGGGCGAGATATACTAGTTTGAAAGTGAAGTCTGTGTGATCGAGTTGGTAATCAGAATTGATATTGCGTACGGATGGTATATGTACTTCGTACGGGCTTTAGTATAATTATATACTATGTTTGTTGGCTGGTGGAGAGTTTAGAGGATGAATCTTTGAATTATTTGGGGTAGTATGAGTGATCGACTGAGTAATACCTGACGTTGACGAACGTAAGGCAACGCTTAGTGGATTGTTGTCATCCTTGTGCGATGAGATGGTTTCTGAACCTGGGCGAATCACGAGTTTTGGTTGCTAGTGATCGCAGTACTATACAGTATTGTGATGTGTTTGTTTCTTGGCTTGCAATACTGTTAGGTATTGATGTGTGATTACTGCTTTGTGGCTTATGTTGGAATTTCTAGGGCAAAATTCTTTTAAGTGGGGAAGAATGTAATGACCCGGATTTTTGAAAAATATAATTAAATGTTGGTATTATTTAATGATTGAATTTTGATTTAATGTGGATGAAAATGATTTCAAAAGCTTATTTAAATTTTGTTTGAATAAGAATGATATGGAAAGCTTTTAATTTAGAACTAAAAATGATTAAAATCGTTTTAATTAACATGTGAAATTATGATTCCGGGACACTGTCTCGGATTTTGACGAAACTAGTGCCATCGGATTCGGAATAATGAATTGTTATACGCTGTCGAGTTTCATGACGATCGGACGTAATGTGTGGTCGTGTAGGCTCAAAATGCATAGCATTGATTTCAGGAATTAAATATAATATAATTTGATTTTGAAAGCTAACTTCTGTATATGATGGAATTAGGCCTCGATACTAGTTGCATTATGTTCGGAATGAGGGTATTTAGTATAGAACACCAGGCGGGACGCCTCGTTTGTAGTTCGAGATTTTTAGGGATGAACAGTGTGAAAATTTTCTATATAAGGACCTTATTTTCTTTCTATTTCCCAAAACTAAACCCTAGCCGCCCTAAAATCCAACGGCCAAAAATCTCCTCGTCGATTGGCGCCATTTTAGGCAAGACGTCCAATTGCAAAGTGATGCGGCATGGAGTGTGGAGTTCATCTATAGCGATGGATCGGCGTATGGTTGAGCATGGTGGCGGCTATGGACTGGATCTCACGATCGACGGTGAGATAGGGGTCGAGGCTTGTGGCAAAGGGGACGTTGTGGTCTGGAGAGGTCAGGGGTGGTGTGCGGCGGTCTCTGGTGGCTCACGGCGACGGCGACGGGCAAGCGAAGTCGCGTAGGGCTGGGTTTGAAAGCGGCCTGCGTTGAACGAGGTAAAGAAGGAAGGTAATTTGGTTAATTACCTTAATTAATTAACGTTAATTATAATTTAATTAACTTTATGTTCTAACGATCGTATCTTTCTCATACAAGGTCCGATCGAGGCGTCGTTTTCATCATTGCATTCGTATCGAGATTATATACGAAATGGAATTGGATTCGTCGAGTTTGGAGCTAGCAGGAATTTTATTCAAAATCGAATAACATTTGATTTTGGACTATTCAAAAATGCGAAAGCGTTAACTAGAGCTTGGGTGAGTTTTACTCACCAATTGATTGATTATATATTGTTGTATATATATAATTGTTGTTGTATTAAAAATATAAACTGTATGACGAATAATGTAAGTTATTACTTTTGGACCCCACCTTGTTTTGTAAAACAAGTGAGAACATTATTATTGAGTATAATAATCTCTATTTGATCATCTATAACATGCATCTTGGCCTAGACTACTTGTTTACATGTTTGATAATGCTTTGTGAAAAGTGATAGTATGTTATGAATGTTAGAAACGATTTAGTCGTTATAAAGGTGCTTTGAAATCCCTGATAAATGACATATGTTAAATTGGATAGTTGTGGGAAATTGTGGGAATATATATGTACATATATATTGGGTTGTTCAATACATAATTTGGTGTGTTAGGCATAAATGGGATTGGTTTGGATATTTGTGGAACTTGAAAATAGAAGTTATAAATGGTAGAAGTGAAATGGTCGTGATGGATGCACTGTGAAATCGCAGTGATATGTGATTTTAAAGTTAACTTTGGAAGACATCCTAGGGCTTATTCGTGTTTATAATAAGTACTATTAGTGTACTTATAATCGGAAAATAACAATGTTTAAATATATTCTTGAAAATCAATTATGAATTTATAAAGTGATGGTTTTGAATTATAAAACAGGTTTTTAAATGGATTTTAAATCAAAAAGGTTTTAAAATACTTGTATAAGTACTTTAAAAGTACGTTTTTATTATATATATGTTTTTAGAAGTAATTAAAGATTTTATTTGAGAAATAAAAGGATTTTATATTATAATATTTTACAAATGGTTTATGGTATTTTATTAAGTATTTTAATTTTTAAATAAACTAGTATAAGTATAAATATATATCTTTTTAAAGGTACTTAGTATATTTAGAAGTTTTTAAAGAGAAATTTGGTAATAAAGAATATTTACAAAGGATATCGATAAAGGATTGTGATGGAATATTCTGTAAAGGGGTTTAAAAGGAGTTTTGGATTTTAACACTCATGTTATAATGGATCGTTTTATGAATTAATTAGAAAAGGTATATAACCTTGTTTAATAAGTAAAGCTATATTTAGAACTTTAAATGGATGTTTTAAAGTAAATGGCAAGTATAAAAGTGATTTTAGGTTTATAGTATCGATGTTTGTGCAACATCTGTTTTAACATATTTAACTATACTTTTGGAAAGTAATTAGATCTTTAAAATTGAAATTTAAAGATAATGGAATAGTGAAGTATTTTAGGGTATGTCATAGACATTGTTTTAGTAACATTCGCTTTAAACCCTTGGATAATATTTTATAGTGAAAATGTTGTTAAATGATTTGGCTAAATACTTTGATTTTTAAAATGGAATTTTAAAGAGAATAACAAGTATAAATTGGTTTCGGGTTTGTTGTGGCAATGTGTTAATAAAGTTCGCCTTTATACATAGCTTTTAAAACGTTCGCTATCAAAACAGGGTTGTCGAGCCTCTACATAACATAGCTATCGAGCCTCTAAAACATACATAGCTATTTAAAACACTTGTTAACAAAACAGGGCTATCGAGCCTCTAGAAAACATGGGCTACCGAGCCTCTAAAACATAGTTATTTGGGTTTGCAAAACATACGACTAATATGCCGCTAAACTTGGTTCTAGAAAATATAGTTATTTAGCAGCTACATGGAAACTATCGAGTCACTATAAGACGGGTGTCAAGTTCTTAAAAACATGAGGAGGCCGAGTATTTAAAACAAAGGTAGATTTCGAGTCTCTATACCATATGTTGTCGAGCCTCTTCAACATATGAGATGTTGAACCCCTAACAATACAAGGTAACGAGTTTCTATAAAGGTGGCTACATCATATAGCCATTGAATAGCTATCACATGCATCAACTGTAACAACCCGCATTTTTGAGTTAATAAAATAAGAGGTTTTATTGTAAATTTACCGATGTAAACTTGGGTAAAAATCTTAGTTATGTTATTAAAGTGATTCATAAATTTTGTTATGAAGAAACCATAAGTTTGAGAGCTAAAATCTATTTTAAACATGTTTTACATTTTTGTACAAACATGAAAATGTCCATTTTCAATAAATTATTTAAAAGGTCTAACGACCATAAAAATGAGTGATTTTGGTTTCATTGCAAAGATTAAGTTTTGTAGTTAATTTCAGAGTATAAGTTTGCGTTTTTATGAGCTTTCGTTTAAGAGATATTATTTTTCAAAGATAGACTTAAAACATGTTTTGTGTATGGTTAATTAGTGGAAAATTGATTTATTAATGGGTTTGATATTGAAATACAATTGGGTCTAAGCCCAACTAACTAAGGAGAAAGTTCTCCTTCTCCTTATACTGTAAAAGTTCATTTTACAAAAAACTAGAAACGGAAAAATTTTCTTCCTCCTTTTCGAAAACCGTAGCTGTTCCAAAAATAATAACAAATCAAATAAATTCTCAAAAATTCTAAAATTTGGATATGTTGTCGCTGATATGTTCCAACACCTCTACTCCAAATTTCGTGATAATTGGTTTAGTTTTGATGGATCAAAAGTCTTCTTTTCTCAAGTGGTTTTCGGGTTAGATCTGGGCTGAAAACAAAGGTTAGTAGAAAATTCATAACTGATTTGTTTAGCTAGACTGACCCATGTATTTTATACTCGGGTCAGACCGAGATGTTTCAGGTTAGGTACATTTGGACTTAGCCTATTCTGCTTCCGCATGGACTCTATTCTGCTAGCTCGTTTTGTTATAGCTTTTTGTGTAGTCCTTTTTGGGTTGCTACTCTGATATGTATATTCTTTTGACTCGCTTATATTTTGTGGTTGCTATACCACTTGACATGTATCATTTTGTATACTCTGTGATGTATCTATATATATATGTGTGTGTGTGTGTGTGTGTGTGTGTGATGATCTACTGTTCCGTGATGTATTTTACATTCAAGTTGTTGTATTTTGTTCTGATAGATCCTACAGCCACCTATGGCTTTGTATTAAGTATTTATTGGATATGTCGATCCACTTGAGAAAAAAAGTATGGCATTTTTCGACGTATTCAATAGATATTTAAGACAAGGCTATAGATGGTCGATCCTATCCAGCCCTATTCTCTGCACTAGCAGACAGTATTACCTAGTAATACTCTTTGTTAATGTAGGTCTCGGGGTGAGGCGTCATAGCTTGGTATTAGAGCCAGGTTCAGAACAAAATGTGATAAACACATAACAGAAACAAATATTACGGTATATCAAAGTGTAATACAAGTGTTACGAATCCCTGAATCATCGTGCCTTTGTTCTTTTCGTGTCCTTTGGGGTAGATAGAAGTTTGGGAATATGTCTAGGAATGCATTTTAATTCCGTAGTATTCCATATTTGAATTAATGATATCTTCCTTGTGAATAATCTTTATCTCCGGTTCAGAACATTATAGAATATAAGAAGCACTAATCTTGACCTAAATAGATTTAGAGTCCCAGCCCTTGGGTGTGTTGGGTTGATATTGGAATTTATATCCTATACCAAATAGACGTATAAATGATTATTGGGAATAATCATTAGGATGAATTTGTAGAGATCTTAAATTATTTTATAAATTATTTTTATAAAATGATTTTTGAAAGTTAAAGGTTATCCATTAGTGTGTTGATCCATTAGTAATCAGAATTGCGAAGCAGAAGCAGATAAACTATTTCCACTAAGCACCATATTTTTGTTGTTTATTTAATTATAATTAAATATTGAATGCATGATAAATGTTTTCATCTTTGAATTGTTATTGATGGATTTTCATTTTTATGAGAATTTTCAAATTTATGAATTTTGAAATTTGTTTTGTGTTAAATTGCCCGTGGAGTGTGTTATGAATTCTAGTCGAGACGTGGGACGCCACGGTATCGATAGGGATTTCTAAACGCTTTGATGAGACAGTCCGACACAACAGTTTTGTGTTCCAATATTAAAAATGCTTTTTTTTTTGCATTAAGTTTTGATGACGTGCATAGCCACTAGCCTTTAGCAATAGCAGAAATATATGGCGAGGCCCTGTTGATTTTCTAATCAACATCGCAGCCATTTAATAAAGCGATTTGCTACAAATAGATGGCAAGGCAACATCATTAAAGTGCTTGTTAAATTGCAAATTTTAAATGTTTATTTTGTTATATGTTAAGAAGAATAACATATGATATTTTGATTTGCAATGTAAAATAATTTTATGTCATAATATTTAAAGGGATGAATAAATTGAAAATAATATTTAATGATAAGAAAGACTTTTGAGTGAGTTAAATATTATTTCAAATTGAGATATAAATGATTTGGAAAGCATATTAATATATACATATATGACATAAGAATTTTGGAAATAGAAAGACCTGCATGAAGAATGTATGCTTGTTTATACAAATGGGTTAAGTTTTCAAAATCAGCATTTTGGAAATAAAACATTGTTAAAGCTTTTATGATATAGAATGATTGATTTGGAAGTAAATATCATTATTTATGAAAATAAAATATTCCATTCAAAGTTGAATTTGAATAATTGCTTTCAACTACAAGCTTATTAAATTTTCATTATTCCAATTCTTGGCTATGAAAGTTGTTTTGAGTTTTCCTTTGGTAACATTTGGATTATTGCTTTTTGCAGTTTTCGCTATGAACGCCTTGCTTGATTTCAATATGATTTCATATTTTCAGTTGAATGAGAAATTGAAATCATATTTTTTGTCAAGTGGAATTTATCATCTTTTGGTAAATGTTTAAGTAACGCAAAGTGGTTATGAGACATTGGACGATACTCATTTATTTACTAATTGAGAGTATATTGCACTTATTAATGAAGAATAATCATTTTTATGAATAGACTTACTATGAGCTTGTCTCTAGTATCCGCGGGGGAATTATACCTCGATTGTGTTAGGCATTATCTTTTGATACGTCTCTAATTAAGCATAGCGATGTGCTCGTCTTAATTATGTTCTGGTTTTCAAGCCAGATTTTGATTTTTGATGTATGAGATGTATCTATTGGTTTTTAGACCATTCTTTTTAGGTTTGGATTCATAAGAGCATATGCTCACTTCTGGAGCTTTTCGTTCGTTTGTGTTGTATGGATTTTATATCCATTTATAGGTCCTTTGGACCATTTATGTAAACCATTGTGTTTGATGGATTTGGATGGTCATAAGTTCGGATAATTTTGAATATCTCACTTTTTTTTTCTAGATTTCTTTTGATTGATTTCTAGATTTTATATGAATTGAGCATACACTTAAAAATCATCTTGAGTTTTTATTTTAAAAAGAAAGGTGCAATATTTGACATATTGATGCTTGGTTTTGTTTCTGAATTTCTATTTTAATTTTTCGGATTCCTTGAAGTTTGAGTTCTTACATGATTTTGGAGTGTTTGCACTTTATATACCAAATTGAAATTGGTATTTGGATGAATTAACTTTTATGAATATTGATGTTCTTTTATGATTTTCCATTATGGAAAATTTTGGTGAATATGAGAAATTTTGTCTCTCTTTATTAGGAATTAGGTTTCCTTATTTGCAAAATTCTAATATGAGAATTTAAATTAAAAATGGAATTAGGAGCAAATCATTGTTATTTTTCATGTTAAGAAGAAAAGTTAATTGTGAAAATCGCTATAAAATAGTGATATCTTGTTGAAAAATGACCCGAATTGGTTCAATCTTTTTGTCATAGAAAGTTATTTAAATAAGCTACAAATTCTCTTTTGATTATTTTTCGAAATACTGCATTTAAGAGAATTTAAATTGAGTTGGAAGTCAATGTTATGGTTCAGCCATATAATAATTTTCTGAGATGATACCTGAAAGTAAAACGACCATAACTTTTTAACCATAAATCCAATTATGTTGATTCTTTTTGCAGTAAAATGATAATTCTTCAAGGAAGAAATTTTGTTTTAATCATTTTTTCAGATTTTGAAATTTTCTTGGTTGAAATCAGGTTTTAAACAGAGACTTAATCGCTGCCCTGAAAAATATTTTCTGTGCTAAAACAGTGTTTGTAATTTGGGCATAACCTTTTCATTTCTTATCGGATTTGGAAAATCTTTGATGTTATGGAAAGCACAGACTATATTCTATATGTTTCATTTATTGAGTTTTGGAAATTTTTGAAGTTAAGATGGTCAAAACTGCGTATCTTTGTCGCTGTTATGAGAATGTGCGACAAAGATATTAAAATTTTGAACTGAGAATTGTTTTGGATATAACTTTCTAATGGTTTATCCAAATGCAATGATTTTACACTTACTGGAAAGATAGAAACTTAAGGAACAACTTTCATTTGAAGTAATTTGCATGATTTTAACATTTGCTAGGCCTAAAACATAGTTTTCTATCACTGCCCTGCAGCGTTTATATGCGTTTTTGAAAGATCTAAACCAAGTAAAATGATAATAACTCATACCACATGTTATATTTATGATCCGGAAGTTGCTTGGAAAGTTAATTCAATATATGTAACACTTCATTTTATGAAACTCATCATTATACTTTCGTTGTGAATGAGTTTTTATGTTATGGTTAGAAATTTGTTTGATGTCAATAATAATTGAGAACTATTATTCTCTCCTTTTCGATATGAACTTGATATTATAATACTAATATTAGTCTTTGAGATAGTTGCAGGTATCTAAAGTTAAATACATATCGTTTGAGAGATTATAAATTATTGCTTAAGAAATATTAGTTGACTCGCTAATATTTGAAAACTTAAGGTATGTATATCGGATTACATATCGTGGTTTTTGTTTTTCCCTAAGGGATGCCTCATCCTTATGATGAGATGTATATTAAACCATTATATACATATTGTGAATTTTCTAAATGTTAACCGCGCAAAGAAGACTATGGCAAAATTTTCCTAAAAATAAAGGTGTTAGAAATTTTTACTTTTTTTTGGAATTTGGAAAGTTTTGCTAATTAAATTTGATAAGAAAACTTTATAGTTTTCATAAGATTATCATATGTGAACAAAGTGAATTTTACAAAGTAGATTATATACTTTTCTCTAAATTGGAACTGCGAGGACGCAATTTCTTTAAGGGGGAAGTCTGTAACAACCCGCATTTTTGAGTTAATAAAATAAGGGGTTTTATTGCAAATTTACCAATTTAAACTTGGATAAAAATCTTAGTTATGTTATTAAAGTGATTCATAAATTTTGTTATGAAGAAACCATTAGTTTGAGAGCTAAAATCTATTTTAAACATGTTTTACATTTTTGTACAAATATGAAAAGGTCCATTTTCAATAAATTATTTAAAGGGTCTAACGACCATAAAAATGATTGATTTTGGTTTCATTGTAAAGATTAAGTTTTGTAGTTAATTTCAGAGTATAAGTTTGCATTTTTATGAGCTTTCGTTTAAGAGATATTATTTTTCAAAGATAGACTTAAAACATGTTTTGTGTGTGGTTAATTAGTGGAAAATTGATTTATTAATGGGTTTGATATTGAAATCCAATTGGGTCTAAGCCCAACTAACTAAGGAGAAAGTTCTTCTTCTCCTTATACTGTAAAAGTTCATTTTACAAAAAACTAGAAACAGAAAAATTTTCTTCCACCTTCTCAAAAACCCTAGCTGTTCCAAAAATAATAACAAATCAAATAAATTCTCAAAAATTCTAAAATTTGGATATGTTGTCGCTGATATGTTCCAGCACCTCTACTCCAAATTTCGTGATAATTGGTTTAGTTTTGATGGATTAAAAATCTTCTTTTCTCTAGTGGTTTTCGGGTTAGATCTGGAAAATTCATAATTAATTGTATAAAAATCATAAAAATACGAAATTTGGATATGTTGTTCTCAACTCATGAATACACCTTCTGTAAAACTTTCATAGGAAAATACTTAGTTTGGTTATGTCAAACGCTTGCTGCACTAAGGACGAAAATGAAGATTTTTCAGTGATTTGTTTGTGTGCTGATGCATGCAATTTTGAAGATGATAAGGTGAGTTTTCGCTCACCAAATTATGTCTAAATGAATTTATGATGATCTTAGATGCATGCACATATTTTTTAGTCACTAATTAGGTTTTGCTTGCTGAATGATGCATGCACATAGTAGCTTTGACTATTAGCCTAGTTTATATATACAAAATTCCAAAGTCAAACTCTTAACTAGTTGTTAAATCTGTAACAACTAGTTAAGAGTTTGACTTTGGAATTTTGTATATATAAACTAGGCTAATAGTCAAAGCTACTATAAAAGGTTTGAGTGAAAAAGGTTAAATCTCGAATTTATATATTTTTGCAAAGTGGGTATATGTAAACTGAGATTTACAAATCTGAACGGTTGTTAAAGAATATGAAATCTGCACCAATTGGTTAGGATTTTGGCTTTGAAATTCTGTACATATATTCTACACTAATATTCAAACCTAATGTAAAAAATTTGAGTGAAAAAGATTAAATTTCGAATTTATATAATTTTTGCAAAGTTGGTATATGCAAACCGAGATTTACAAATCTGAGCTGAAAATGGTTGTTAAAGAATATGAAATCTGTACCACTTGGTTAAGAATTTAACTTTGAAATTTCTACATATAAAATAAACTGATATTCAAAGCTACTATAAAACGTTTGAGTCACTTGCCTGAGTGCGTTTACCTATGTGTTTTCCTGACCTTTATTTTGTTGTTTTGCACTGTTTTCTTCTGTATTTTCAGAGATGAATTGTGATATTTTCAAAAGGCTATTTCTATACATTAGAAAGCCGACATTCCTTGATGATTATAAGTTGCAATGCTGTTGATTTATTCGAGTTTCAATTTGAGAAAACTTGGTTGAATTTGAATTGATTTCGATGATTTCGTGCACAGATTTTATAATCGATTTCAAAGTGAATTTTCGGTTTAAAAACCGGATTTGAAATAAATATTTTTCCAAATCGATTTTATAAGTGTGAATTTATTTCCAAGCCTATTTTAAATATTAAATAATATAATAACTATTTTTAAAGGGAATTTAAAAGGAAATAATTTCCAAATATTTTCAGAAAAATCATTTTTAACTCGTTTTCTCGAAGTAAATTACTTTCTATAAAATTACCGTTTTTGCACTCTTCGAGCAAACGAGGAAGTGACTTAAACGATTTAGTAAAACATGTGGTATGGGACACAGGCATTTACTTTTTCGGTTAATTCCCGACTTGTCCATTTGATTGTTTTGACCTTCGAGTCGAGTTTACCGATGAGATGAGGTAAACTTTTTACTGCTTTGAGTGTGAAATTTACTAGCGGTTAGTAAACTGTTTAGTGCGAACGTGTGGTATGGGACATACGTTAACACTGTTCGGGTTTCTATCCGAGAGTTTGTGACACATTTGCCATTGCGGCGTGCCAGTACTGGACCTTCGGGTCATTGCCATTGCGACATTTGCCATTGCGGCGTAATTGTCTTCGAGACGTTTGTCATTGCGGCGTATTTGCCATTGCGGGGTATTTGCCATTGCGACGTATTTGCCATTGCGGGGTATTTGCCATTGCGGCGTATTTGCCATTGTCACATTTTGCCTTCGGGCGAGGTAGCTATTTGAGATAACAGTACTCGGCAAGGCTTCGGCCACATGCACGTGCTAAACTTTTGAGATGATTTCTTTGACTATTTCCCTAGTGTATCGCCCCTTTCCGGAATTGGTCCTTTGAACCATTCGATATATCTTTGTGGCGATTACTTTTTAGGAATTTGAACTCTTGGAAGTTCTATTTTTGAGATTTGAATTGTCTACACTGGCGTTATATGAGATTGCCTTTTAGCGTTTACTTGAGATTTTATTCTCCTCTTTGGAGATATATTTGCCTTATGGCGTGGTTGAGATGAGATCTCTTTATGCATGTTTTAGATTTGCCAAGATGGCAGGTTTAGCTTTTCCCCTAAACCATATTTGATGTTTTATGAATGCCGATGATATGAGGCTCGCTACTTTTAGCGTTTTATGGGTTATTTTATCTCTTTTGAGATTATAAGTTTGTGTAGTGATACCATATTATCACTTGATGTAATCATACACTTTAGTTGTCTCTCCTCAGTCAAGAATATTATCATATTATCGCTTATCTCTGTTAACTGATTTGTTTAGCTAGACTGGCCCTTGTATTTTATACTCGGGTCAGACCGAGATGTTTCAGGTTAGGTACATTTGGACTTAGCCTATTCTGCTTCCGCATGGACTCTATTCTGCTAGCTCTTTTTGTTATAGCTTTTTGTGTAGTCCATTTTGGGTTGCTACTCTGATATGTATATTCTTTTGACTCGCTTATATTTTGTGGTTGCTATACCACTTGACATGTATCATTTTGTATACTCTGTGATGTATCTGTATATATATATATATATATATATATATATATATATATATATGTGTGTGTGTGATGATCTACTGTTCTGTGATGTGTTTTACATTCAAGTTGTTGTATTTTGTTCTGATAGATCCTATAGCCACCTATGGCTTTATATTAAGTATTTATTGGATATGTCGATCCACTTGAGGAAAAAAAAAGTATGGCATTTGTCGACGTATTCAATGGATATTTAAGACAAGGCTATAAATGGTCGCTCCTAGCCAGCCATATTCTCTGCACTAGTAGACGGTATTACCTAGTAATACTCTTTGTTAATGTAGGTCTTGGGGTGGGGCATCACATCAACCCTTGTCAAGTCCTTATAAGAGTGGATACATCACATAGCTATTGAGTAGTTATCGCATGCATCAACCCTTGTCCCGTTTCTACAATTTAGGGGTATCAAGTCTACATGTTATAGTGCCGATGGCACTTCTGTAAATAAGTAATAAATTGATTTTTTTAAAATTTAAAACTTTTCACTAACTTCTGCCTCGTGTCGAATTATTATTGAATAACAAAATACTTTTCATAATCATTTCAGAAAACACCAGTAGGTCACATTCTACCTTCTCAATCACCTTAACAAAACCCTTGTAATTACATTATTAACTTATATTAATTAAGACTTTTATAGAATAATAAATCATAGAAAATCATAACAATTTGGGAAAAATCTCCAAAAATCACTAAAAATCCAAATTTTCATCTTCTTCCATATACAAAAATTTCAGGATCAAAATATTAATTTAATTATTTCTAATAATAAAAACCCAAAAATATACATATTTTTCCTCTTAGAAAATTCATCAAATATTCATGTAGACTTGGAAAATTATGAAATTGAAAACTCATCTCCAAAATAATGTTTTACACAACATATTCAAATTTCAAATCAATGGAAGATCAAAATATTAGGTTTTGCCTTTAAAACCCATTAAAATAATTCCATAAAATTCCAACAAATCATCATTCAATTCAATAATGATATTATCAATCCAAACATGACATATTATCACAAATTCAGAAATCAATCATAAATCCGAAAATAAAACATAACAAATGAGATGATAATTATTATTCACCTTAGATTGGATAAGAGAGATTGAGATTTGATATAGATTAATTCCCTTAAGTTTTCCCTTTTGAATTCCTTAGTGTTCTTCTTTTTCCTCAAGTAATGGTCGAGCCTCTCTTTTGAGTTTTGTTTTGATTTAGAAAATGAAATGAGAATGGATGAGAGAGGAAGGGTTTATGGAATGAAATAAGGAACTATCCCCATTATGTCTCTCTCATTAATCTCTTTCTATTCTATGTTTAGAAAAATCTTATTAATTGATTAATTAAGGCAAGACCCAAATTAGTTAACAAATCTCATTCTCCTTATCACATCACATTATTCTATTTAATTTATCTAATTAAATTCCCTGAATAATGTTAAACAAAAAATAGGGATGTTACAATATGAGAATAGAGAAATTTAGATAATGTATGTGAGTAAATATTTAGAGGACGTTTATTCACTTACTATGCTTGGCGAATCAAGTGATACTAGGAAAATTCTGGTTGAAAATCTTAGTTGATGAGAATTAAATGCAACCATTAGAACCGACTAACTTACATCAGTAAGAAAATTAATCAAGGGTGGGTCGGCGGCCCATAAAGTAAATAATACAAATCCCTTTCATCAACTTATACAAACTAAGAAGAAAAGCTTAAGCTCTTTAATGGTGCTGACGACCTAGATAACAAGAAGAAGAAAAGGGAAAGATTAAAGCTAACGGAACCATAGACTTGATTAATTAGGAAATATAAGTGAGTAATGTATTCTCTAATCCTTCTTTCTTCTTCAAATTTTCCACGACCAAGTTTTTATTGAATGGTTTTCATACTTCTAGAAATATTTAAGATCTAAGAATTTAATATGATGATAGAAACGTGATTTTACAGTTGACTTTCGGGTAATACGACTTTCCCATAAGTAAACAGGTTGTTAAATTAATAGAAGGCTACCTGATTAGGCTGACAATATCCCCTCTCCATACATTAAATTATCAAGCTTTAAATATCAAATTAAACACAGTTCAATTGTTGGTGGTAGATGTGTTTGGAAAGTTGGCAACTTCTGGATACGTGATTCGATTTAGGGAGTTTTGTTCTCATATGAAGGTGTAACAAGTAGGCTTTGGTGAAAGGTACGGTCCCTTATTCATAATCACACATAAATGTTTATCATAATTATCTTATTGTATAGTTAATTAGTTAGTCAATTTACAACGAATTTGTATATGTTGATGTCGTCGCGTTAAATGAATTGTATAAATGTGTAGATAAATTTAAATTTTTTTGTACATGCTTAGATGCTCATGGCAATGATTTAAAAAACATTTTTCAAAATTATTTTAATAACAAATGACCGAATAATTAAGTATTGATTTCAAATAGTAATAAACAATGTAAGATCTAAATTTGCAAAATGTTTGTTTACACTCATAATATTTTCAAATTTAATAAAAAAATCATATACATATACATACATATATATGTGTGTGCACGCACGCAATATATATATATATATAATTTTGCTTTCGAAAATTAATATATTATATATATATATATATATATATATATATTTAAAAGGATTTCCGTATGAAATTTTTAAAAAATTGTTAAATAAACATTGAGCCAAAAGAAAAAAAATTGGCCATGAGCATGAAAGGGTGTACGTGTGTGATTTAGTTTTAACTATTATTTATATTATGATATATATTTACATGTATATATATATACACTTTTATATTTTATGTATAATAACTTTAAAATTATATATATATAAAAACTTTATCATTTTGAAATATATATATATATATATATCATTATATTAAAGTTTGTTAAAAGTTGATTTGTTAAATATAATTTCAAATAATTTGATAAATGTAATTATACTTATTTCTATTTTTATAAATGTATTATATGAATTTTATTTATAAATTAAATTTCATATAATACAAAATTATATTCAAACGGATATGTATTTAAAACAAACCCTTATTTATAAATAAATAAAATATTGATTTTATTTAAAACAAAATTTAGACAAGATGTAAATAAATTTAGACTTCATAGGTCCAATAAAGATCCAAATGGTAAAATAAATTGTAATTTACCCCGCTTCATGCTGGTCCAGATCCAACATTTCTTTTGTTCCTCATTCGCTCCTAATTTGGTTTCTTATGTTTTAATCTACTTACTCCAACCATCATTTTTATGGATCCACTCTTCTATCCCGTGTGATTCTATAAATTTTCACTTTCTCCATTAACAATGATTTATTTTAATAATCTATGACCTGCTAACAATGCACCGTTGAGAGCAATTTTGTCCAAAGGAAAATTTTAGATCTACGAAAATGAGTGGAAAAACTTGGGTTGTTAATAGATCTAAGCTAGATTCTTTCTTATGTAAAAAAAGTTAAGGAACCTAGCAAATGTATCGAAAATTAGTTCTCTTAGATCAAATATTGCACTATATCCCATTCATAAAAAATAGTAATTTTAATGAATTAACATTAACATTACTAATTGTTTTGATGAATCTGATATAAGCAACAACTCGACCTTAGGTACATCATTACTTTAAAAACCAAAATTGAGCATAACAACGACAGACGTGGCACGGCCTTGGGTACTGAACTAGTACACTCTTCTAATATAAGCAACAACTTGACCATATTACTTATTGATAACTAGAACCATTAGCTTTTAGTTTCATCGTTTTATTTATTGCCACACATATATGTATATAAACTACCTTATATACATATATGCGTGTGATAGACTAACTTTTTACGTAGCTATTTTCAGCATTAGTTTTAGTGATGGCTATAAAGGACCCAGATTATTGACAGGCTCTAGACTGCTTCCTGTAGAATATATAAATATATATATATATATATATATATATATATATATATATATATATATATATATATATATATTCGTTTAAATGTATTTGATATTGTATTATTTTATTTTTCACATAATTAAATAAATATTTGTTGAATAAAATAAATAACTCAGAATTCATATTCAAACAAATATTTTATTCAAACAAATATTTAATTACAAATTCAAATAGTACAAGCTCTCACTACATATATATATTTTTCAATTACATTACAATTTCGATTACATCACAAATTTCAATTTACAATTTTGCCCTCACTACATATATTCACTCACACTCATATTTTATCTTCAACTTTGTTCCAGCATGTATCCGGCATCTGAATTATCTGCAAAATAAACACTGACACGGTAAAATTGAAAAAGAAAATATTTTGCAGTGTACAATAAAAGTGTGTTTGAAAATATCATTTGCCTCGGTTATTTGGGTTGTTCGTCATCATTTATTTTGTATTCATCTTACACGAACAACTTGTGACATGCATAGTGTATCACTGTACATGCCATAAGGCCGTGCACACCGATATACACTTGCGTGTTAAAACTACAGGAACAGGTGAGTACAAGGTCAAACCGAGCCGAGGCTGGATTCAACACAGGTGCAAACACACACATGTACTAATCGAGTATAAATGGATATGGCACATGTATTACACAAATATACATGCATATGTATGCATGTATATATATGAGTATGTATGCAACCAGAGAAAATTAACATAACTGCAACATGAGGACAATCGGACTGGAAATGCACATGAAAGAGATTAAAGCAAACTGGAGTATGGATATGTACACAATTCAACTCCAGTAAAGACAGTGGTATGTATACAGCAGAGAACACAAGTACAAGTATAACATGAATGAAATGACATGTAGCAAACTGACCAGCAGGGATGTGCACAATGGATATGCAATTACTCTACAACAACATGCAACTACACCAGAGGCAAATAGGCACCAAGCATGATGAATAGATATGCAGATCGAATCCAACCAAAAAAAGGGCCTCAACCAGACACACTAGACTTAATACAACAAAGAGACTCGAGTACAACATAGCATAGACATGAAGACCAAAAGCATCTCAACAATCATGTAACATGTTCAATGAAATGGACAGAAGCTCAACGACCCGAAGTCTGAAAACAATGCAAAGTGAACTGGACATGGAATGCAACCAGATTACAAAATGATTCAAGTGCAACAAGACATCAGTCCGTCCAGTCACAATTCAAGCATGAATGAGCAAGATGAACTAAACCAAAGGTGACATACATGCTCATGTGCACATGAAATCAGACTACATCAACACATGTACAAAGTTGAGCTTCAGACACACCAAACAAACATGTCTACATGAACAAGAGGACCAAACCAAACCAGACAACAATACTGCAACCAAACTCGACCACAATCATTGGACAACCAACAGTGCACAAGTTAAAGAACAGTTCACAAGCCAGTGCAATCAAAACTGAACTGAACCAGACTACAAGACCACAACAACAATATGCACTGACAACCAGGCTCAACACCGAAGGCATGAACACTTACAAATCAACACAGCAAAGTACAAAGAAAGATAACAGCAGTGGACACAACAAACTCAACAAACCAGTACATCAAGACCAATGAAGACTTCATTCATATGAAACAGGACAGCAGCTCTACACATAGTGGAATGCAAAGCTATGCCAGAGAATCACTTCAGACTATCATATAAAAGACTATCATATGAAACAATGAAGTAGTTACATGAGTCACGATGCAACTAGAGATGCAAGCAAGCAGTCGAAACAAAGTCATGGTTCGAAAGAGAACATAACAGCAGTTAAAAAAAAATTCAAAACGCCAAAGTAACAAAGTCGTGGATTATATCAATATTAATATAAGCAGTTTCAAAAAGGATATTATCAATTGAAACTGTGATGAAGGGTTTTCCAAACAAAATGTATTTCAAATCGATCATGTCATGCCAGGGTCAAAGCCGTGGTGACCAAGGTAGTAGCAACAATATATCACAAATATATGAACATGTCAGAATCATCTCAACCTTGCAATCGTAAATCAACGCAAGTGCATATATCACACAAGGAGTAATGAACGGAACCGACTAAAAAATATTCAAGCAAAGCCAACGCGAACAAGTCAACAATTCATCACAAGCACTCAAGCAAAGATCGGATGAACAAGAGCAATTCGAGAAGAATTCAAATACAAATATACGAACGTAATTTTAGGGATTCAATCCCTATAAATACCCATTAACATCATCGGCAAAGGGTATTCGAGTTCAAGACAAAAATCCAGAGTATACTCTTAAATCGAAAGCAATTTTATAACTCGAATCGAAGTCGAGAATTAAAAGGGGCAAAATTCACGTACCAACTCAGAGCACAAATTGAACTCAACTGAATTGGAGCAGCCGCATATTAATCAAAGCCAGCAAATCAATTGACGAAGCAACTCGAAGCAGAAACACAGTTCAATCGATCAATTTTTGAATCCGAGATTCAATCAAACAAAGCCCTAGTTTTTGGAAGAGGAACGAAGAAAGCATCGGCCACGAAAAAAAAAAGACGTCACTTTTGTTTAATATTAATTGGGCCGACTCTATTATATTTTACTTTGGGCTTAGATTTTTAATAGGGTTTTGTTTATATTATTTTTTATTTTTCTTTTAAAAGTTGTGTCAATTCTAGTCGTGTGACTAGGGACGAACTACGGTGGTGTAGTTCGAGAATTCGCAACTCAATGGCTAAGTTGTGACAGGGTTTTGAGCGTATAATTAGGTTAGTCGTTAGCGGATGTCGCAAGTTTACGTGTGTAAGCATATGACTACTTAATTTCTAGTAGAAACCTTGGGTCAGTACGTAGACAGGGTTTTGCCGAAGCTGGGTAAATCTGTGTTGTTTTGTTTCTACTTTTATTATTATGCTATTATCTTTGCTGCAATTATTATATATATTTCCACATTAACTTTTATTATTATTAGTATCACCATATTCCCCCCCCCCCCTTTATGGTGAAATCGATCCTACAAGTGGTATCGGAGCTAAGAACAAAAACCATTCTTTGTTTTAAATTTTGATTTTTTAAATGGTTTCTTTTAATAATGCTTTTGCTGAGGGTCAGTCCATAGTTAGACCACTCATGTTCAATGGTGAATATGCTTACTGGAAAAATAGAATGAAAATTTTTCTGAAAACCTTAGATGCATGGAATATTGTTGAAACGGGATATAGGACACCAACAATTATGGTAGATAATCAAGAAGTTGAAAAACTATGGATCAATGGACAGTTCTAGAAAATAAATTGCAAAATGTTAATGCTAAAGCTATGAATTCTATTATTTGTTCATTAGATCAAATTGAATTTAATCGTGTCTCACATTGTCTAACTGCGAAGGAAATATGGCATATGCTTGAAGTGACTCACGAAGGAACCTCCCAAGTCAAAGAATCTCGCCTTGCCATGCTTAGTAGCGAATATGAGAACTTCACAATGGCCAAGGATGAAAATGTCAAAGAGATGTATGGACGACTTTCTAATCTTGTATACAAATCAAAAGCTCTAGGAAAACCATACACAGAATTGGAAACAGTCCGAAAAATCCTCAGAGTCCTTCCATGAAATTTTGAAGCGAAAGTTACTGTTATTCAAGAATCAAAGGATCTGAAACAAATCAAAGTTGAAGAACTCATCGAAAATCTCACCACTTATGAGCTAGAAATCAAATTCAAGGAAGAACGCGAAGGAGGTGATACGCGAAAGAAATCAATAGCCCTCAAAGGAACAACTGAAAGTGAAGATGATGATGATGATGATGGTGCAGCAGAACTGGCACTGATAATAAAGAAATTCAAAAGGTGGAATCACAAGTATGGAAATCCAGCTCTAAATCAACAATTGAAAAGCAGAATAGTCAAAGTACTAGACAACTCAGAAGAGCAGGAGATCATATGTCACAAGTGCAATAAACCTGGTCACATCAAAGCTAAATTGTCCTCAAAATCGACTCAATCAAGGAAAGAAACCGAAAAGGAGAAGTTTTGCGGCTACTCGGGATGAAACTGATGAAAGTGATGAAAGCACTGGCAGTGAAAATGAAAAAGCAAAACTGTGTCTTCGAGGAGAAATAAATGACAACGATGATGACGAGCCAAGCAAGGTATCAAAACTTACTCATTCATAATTACTTATACATTTTCACGAAGTAAATGGCTGTTTTGAACGACTTGGGGAGACGTACGCTAAAATTGAATCACAAAGAGATACTTTAATAGAACTAAATAAACAGCTTGATCAATTGGTTAAAACTATCAAAATAAGAGCCCTAAGTGTGATAAGTGTCCATCATTTGAAGAAGAGATTAAAAAATCAGAAATTAAAGTTAAATCACTTGAAAATGAAATTATGATTTTGAAAGAAAGTGAAAATAGTAGGAGAGAAAAATCTATTAAAAGGTGCATTCTGTTGTTGAATGAAAATGAATCTCTCAAAACACAAGTCCAACAATTGTCTACAACTTTAAGAAAATTCTCCAAAGGAGAAAAATCACTAAATATGTTATTAGGGAAACAAACTGTTAATCCTATTAGACAAGGACTTGGATATGCTCAAACTGAACGTGTTAGAAGCGAAATTAATCAAGTCAATTCCAAGTGCACGATTTGTAGAAAAATTGGACACAATCACAATGATTGCTGGTATAGACCCAAACACGTGAAAACCATACCAATTTGGGTTCCAAAAAGCACGAATATAAAATTCCTTAAAGGCAAACAAATCTGGGTGCCGAAAGGAACAAATATAGATTGTCTGGGGTCTACACAAACATATTTATCAAAAAATTTTGTCACTAACAACCATGGACCTATAAAAACAAATAGATCACAAAAATCTTTTCTCAAGTAGGTGTGGTGGCAGGCTAAGGAACAACAAGAGTGATACTTGGATTCTGGCTGTTCCAGGCACACGACGGGCGATAAATTAAAGTTACTTAGCCTAGCACAATGATGGAAAAATCACAATGGGCAACAACGAAAAATTATCGATAAAGGTAAAATAGGTAACGGTACATTTATCTTGAACGATATATTAAATGTTGAAAATCTGCACCATAATTTGATGTAAATCAGCCAGTTATGCGATAAAGAAATGAAGGTTGATTTTGATTCTGACTTATGCAAAAATGTTGACCAATCATCTTTTCATCCTTGAACTAGTTCATATAGATTTGTTTGGACTAACGATATTGCAAGTTTAGGTGGTAAGAGATGTTTTGTATTGGTTGATGATTACTTTAAATACACATGGATATATTTGTTTATCTTACTGCTTCTAGATCTAACACTATGTTCACTAGTTGTTAATGTGCACGTTTTCAATCAAATCCTTAAGGAATCACATTTTAAAAGCTGTAAAATGAATATAAGGTATTTGTCGCAACTTCACGGTCTGGTCTATGATATTCAATTTATGATAACTGTGATTTAAAGGGGTATTCAGATGCAGATTCTGCTGGTAGTCTAATTGATAGAAAAATTACTAGTGGAATGTGTTTTATGTATGGACATTCATAAGTTGCATCACATTTCCAAATTAAATATCTACATAATTTTCATTTTAACTAATTTTCAATTGACAGACATTTTTTTTCCATAAAACCCCTTCCAATATATTTTTTGTTGACTTCGTTTCAAATTAGACATTTTAGAAATTTGATTTTATATTTATTTTTGGATTTGATCTTAAATAAATACATTAACTAATCTGACTCCCTACTGATTATCGAAAAGATAAATGACTCCCTACTGATTATCGAAAAGATAAATAGTGACTGAAAAAATGATGAGTGTTGATATTAATCATATATTATGACTTGAGACAGTATATTTAGTAAATTTCTTTAAAAATTTAAACAAGATTTATAATAACTTCTATTGGTAAAAATTCCATGACCATTTCTATTTCTATCATATTTCTAACGACCATCGCTCATTAAAATCCAATATAGTATGTCAAAATGTGGTATTTTAAACGGGAAATTAATCGTTTTTATTTTATTTTTTAGCAATAAAAACATCCAAAGTATTCACTCTTATTTAAAAGTCTTCACGGTTATGCATGGGTGAATTACTAAGAATATTTGTTTATGTGCTTTCATGCTCAGTTAAAAGTCCTTACGGTTATGCATGTATGGAACACATATCAAAATTGATTATTAAATAGACGGGTTGATTCTAATCCCATTTAAAAGTCCTTACGGTTATGCGTGGTTAGAAGATACTTGAAATTCATTTTTTTTATAAAAATTGGAAATACCACTAATCTCATTTAAAAGCCCTAACAGTTATGCATGATTACGTACAACCTAAAGAATGTTCATGCTAAATTTCGACTCGATTGGACCAAATCTTGATCGATACGAAATTCGTTCGTATCGATCACGGACCGAGTGCAAATCACGTGGGATCGATCGCGTGGACCCGCCCACGTGCCAGAAGAGGTCTCCCGAGATCTGAGCGAGATATTTGCAGCCTACGTCTATAAATAGCATCGCAGAGCCTACAAAAAAAGGATCTTTTGGCTCTCTGACGTCCAGACTCTGCCGAATTCACCATTGTATTCGAATTTCACTGTTGTACTCGAGATCTACTGTTGTAATCAGCTTTAACCAGCAAGAAGTTAAAAAAGATCAATCATTTCATAGTGGACGTAGGCAACACGACGAACCACTCTAAATCTCTGTGTTCTTTGCTGATTTTCTAATTATTTTCTGGAGTGTTTGTTAGATAATCATCTTTTTACATTTACTTTCTTCATTTTATCTCTTCAAACACTTCCGAAGAGTGTTGTGCCCAATTTTGGTACAAACACGATGCAACTTTACAAATGCAGTGAGAAGTAAAATCAGTCGAATCAGAGTATGAACAACGCGAAGAATAATGTCCAAATTTTTTGCATCTGAAACATAGCAAGAGTTCCTACATAATTTGGCCACGTGGCCGAAGCACCTCTTTTCAATTTTGAATTTTGAAATAATATCTGCAGCTCAGGCCCACCTTTTGAACGTTACCGCTTTCGAGACTATAGGCCTAGAAGGAACATCAGGCGTCAAGGCCGCCGATTGAGAAGACATTGGAGATGATCTAACCACCTCTGCATAAGAACGCTTGCCAAGATTGATTGACGCTTCGACCCGCATTGGGTCATAATCAGCAGAGGAAGGACAGAGGGAGTAGCTAGTTTGGAAAAAAAACTAATGGGGACCACCCGAACCTTCAGACAAAGGTTCATGAATCGGAGGCGGGCAACTTGCTGAATAACATGAAAAGAATTGGAGAGAAAAATAGGAGCCTTGGAGATCGAATGGAGAAGTCATGAACGAACAGAACAGAATTGTCGTGGAAAAGATTATAAGAGCTCGAACAATCAAGAACTATAACAATTGTTGTAGCATTGAAGAAGGTGAATAGGAGGTGTTGGTGAGGAGTGGGCTTAGGGTGTGAACTAGGAGTAAGCAAATTTTGGTTAAAACCAAATAAACCAACCAAACTATATCAAATGATTGCAATGCCATATTAGTTTGTAATTAATCCACAAAATAATTTATCATATTAGTTTGTAATAAATCCACAAAATAATTTATTTTGGTTACCAATTTAATCAAATTAATCAAGCTTTTACCATACTACTAAAACTAGCATTGTTTAAATAATTTAGAAAAAAGTGGTATCATAAAATACCAATATCACTAACAAGAAACATAAAGTTGAAATTTGATTTCGTCCCTTATTTTTAGAATTGATACGTGAAAAAACTCTTTTTTAAAATATGTTTAAAATTACACCCTTACATTTTAATTACGGTAAAGAAAAATTTTTGTTGAAAATTAAATCTAAATAATAATAGTATATTTCCATGCTCAAAATATTTTTATTGAATTTGAAAAATTACGAATCTGCAAATATTTATAGAATTTTATGCAATAATTTACAGAAAACTTTGAAAATATTTGCAAATTTGTACGCAAATATTTATTGCGTGAAAACTTCAAATATTTACATAGTTTTCCACTAATATCCTAAAATTTATAAATATACCAAATAAAATCACTTCAATCATAAATTTATATTTTGTTTTTAACCAGGTCGGACATTCCAAACATAAAATGTAAATATAGCCATATAGGTAAAATAAACACATTCAAGACGGACTTCAACTTTTTTACATTTATAAAATACCAAATGCAGAGCTATCAAGTATAAAAATAAAAAATGCAATGCAGTCACTATTGGATTGTTTTGAGCTTGCTCTTTCCCATTTATTGCATACTTAACTAACAGGGTGGAAAAAAAATTGGCACTACAATATGTTAAAATTTAATATTCAGGCATATTTCAGTAACAGAACTGTGGGTTAAGAACATTATGCCCAGCAACTTCACTCTGAATTATTAAATATATCTAACATATAAATGATCAAATACTACATACCTATATATAAATGTCCCTTGAAAATTCATAAATCTTTGCACTTAGTTGCTGAACTTTTCGCGCCTTCAAATATAGCCAGGAAGAACAATATTCTGAACCATACATATAAGCAAACACCTGTTAAGAAACAGTTTAAGAACCCAGATACACTGTCATTGTAAATACACTTTCTTATTCTTATTATATTAATGCAGACTATACAGTACACTTCCATGCTGTCCATTCCACTAAATATGAAATATGCATATAGTTGACAAGCTTTAAGTTATTCATTACAAAAGATGTATCTTCTTAACCCTTTGGACATAATCATAGAATTGATAATGATAATGTGATATCAAAATGCTGCAGGTTTGGTAAATCAGAAGGTTTGTCTAGAGCAGAATACTACACATACATACATGTTACTCTTAACAAAATAACTCACAGTATATAATCCCAGAAGGGTTAACTATCAGTTGTCTAGATACATACATGTTCATCAAGGATGTGGGTAAGGGCTGTGAACATAATTTACTTGATGCAAGTGAAAAGAAATATAATCCAGATACCTGGTGCACATATTAACTTTCTAAGTTGTAGGTGGAACATGACATGACGTTACTTCATTCGAACACATTCAATGTTTAAATATCATACTGTGCACTAGGCCTCTTTGTTGTGTTCCATGTGTGAAGATTTGAAAGAGGTCCATATGAACTAATGTTTCCTTTAAAATTATATTTTAAGAGGTCGTGCATGATGCACGGACCCATGACTAGTAAAAACACATTGGCAGGTTTTATGCTCTTACCGTGATTCAAGCCACCCTAAAAAAATTATGTGCACATCTAACTAAAATGTCAGTCCCAGTGGTAAAAAAAATGCTCCAATACCTCTGTGTTGTTATGCAAAAACAAACCAGGATGATTGTTTTTGCCCCCAAAATAAAAAATCAGAAATATATCATTATTCAATATTCTATTTCCATGTGCATTTAACCATGGTGTAATATATTGCTGTATAAAATGCAAAGGAAAGCTACAGAACTATCGTCCTATCAACGGATAACTTCAGATGCGGGTAGTGTAGTATCCTCCTCCGTATCGGATATTAGATATATGCATCCAGGGATACAGACGGATATCAATATTTATCTGCATCGCTCATGATTAATAAACTCAAAAGAAGTTTTTTTTTTTGGTAATAATGCTACTATAAATATAAGAAATAAAAATTACAATGATAAAAATCAAATTTGCACAAAAAAATTTCATTTATCCACATCATAATATGAGTTATTAGTTATTACCTTGATAAAACAGCAAATATTAATCATTTTATGTACTAAAATATGCATAATCTCAACTACCATCTTAATAGAAGTCGAATGGATAATTTTCAGACGTGGATACAATCATATCTGTATTTGTATGCTTTTTTCGAATTTCAGATATTTTTTCATTCTCCATATGTGGATGCGGATGAATTCCAAATTTTTTCGGTATCTATTGACTGCCCTACAGAATTATTGGCCAGCTAATGGTTATTTGCTACACAAAAGGTTGAACTTGAGAAATTGGGTTATATGATTTATATAGTGGGGGAAAATATATTGTGTTGGTCAATGCCAGAGTGAAACCAGATATTAGTATGAGAGGAGCTGAAGTTAGAGGGTTTGATTTTAGTACAACTTGAATTGAGTAATGTTAACTAATTGTACATAACTATGAAACAAAAGTCGATACCTATAACATGCCATGGGAAGTGGAGAGCTGAAGTTTTAAAAAATATAAGGTGGTGACACCAATAAGCAACACTATCAAATCCAAGGTGGAGTGTGATAACGTCACTGCAATAGAAGGTGGTGACACCAATAATTATGGGTAATTATGCCGGGTTATGATGACTTTTTATATAATAAAATATATAAACCCGTGAAATGTAGGCCTTCGTTAAACTTACAATAGCACACTCATCTGATTAGTAATTGTACTCATGTATTGCTATCAATTAGTAGATAATAACATCAAAATTCCTCGACTTACTACATGATGTTCACAATATTATTGAGCCTTCAGGCTTCAACTTTGCCAAGGCATCTGATGGAGATGATGAAAAATAACCAAAATTAACATATAACTTATATGCATACAATTTGGCAGTGTTTGAAAATTATTATTAAAGAAAGAAAATAAAAGATATTAAAAGCAAATTTCAAAAGGTGTGAAGATGAGAAATTTTACATTTTAACTTAAATGACATAATGTAAAAGCTTTTAAAAAAAATAACTTGGACATGAGAAGATGAGCAGTAAAAAAAAGGTGTTAGTTAATCATATATGGGCCAAACTTCAAGGTACATAATAGTCAGTATTCAATATTCTAACCCGGGTAACAGCCCAGAGTAGCCTCGCACTACATCCGTCCCAGATCCTAATAACGTACTACTAAGTATATAGCTGAGCTCATTAATTCCTTGTCTTTTGGCGACTTAAACAAAGAAAGATGGGTATCATAACAAGTTACTTGGTCCATGAGGGCTTTTCCTCGTTGGCTTTATTTAAGCTGGGTTTGCAACAAAATGGCACTTGTAGCCTGTTTGGCAACAACTTCTATAAAGATAACATTTTAGAAGCCAAATCAATTCTAAAAATTGCTTTTACACTTGAGCTTATCCTTAAAGCAAAACCAGAAGCTATTATTGAAAACAAAATCAGGAAAACTACCTAAAGTATATTTTTAACGACAAAGCATTTCACAGCCACCGTCAAAGAGCCTATCAAAAACATAACATAGCAATAGGAAATGTGGACATACAGTACTTTTTATTACTAGTGATGACTGAGAAACAAACTCTAAATGCAAACCAGATGAATTGATAGGAAGACAAATAGATAATATGATATCAATTTCTACATATCAGTATTATAAACTTATAAGTCAACAAGCCTTGCACACTGCATTATTAAGAAGCAAATCTACTGAACTGTCATATCATTTCCATGTTAATCACGGTTGCGTAGCCACAGGTTGGCCAATGAGATGTGAGCCCCACATGAATTGGAAGAAAAGAAAAACTCTCTTTCTCTCATTCGCTCTTACAAAGATCTAACAGCTTTCGTACTCTAAGTTCTTTATTAAATGGTTGATATTTATTATTGCTGAGATTGGAAAACAAAAAGGTACTTTGTTCTTTATACTTGATTTAAGGATCTTTCAGTTAATGTTTGATTTAAATTATCCACTGATCTGGAGATATTTTTCGCCAAAGTTTGATTTGGAAATTGATATTGAATGCTTGTTGTTGAATTCAATTTTTCAAAAAAAATTGTTCTTGTTTAAATTGAGAAACGATGTCACACTGTCATGATTGTCCACAAATTCTATTGACTAAAATCTTGCCCATCCAAGCTGTTAATCCCAGCTACGCCCTAAGTCAATCAAGTATGCAGAATCAAATAGTTCTTACAGTTGAGCAAAATTCAATAAATCAACTATATAAAGGAGAAGAACAAATTACCCAATACACATCAGTCTTCTCTAAGAATCTCATCTTTATTCAGATAAACATCATCACTTCCTCCAGATTCATTTCCGGTTCGTGCAGAAGCAGAAGAAGCAGCAGCACCACCTTCCTGTTCCTTCAAAATCCTCTCCATATCATTCAATCCAGTCCTCACAACACTTGCAATCATAACTTAAAAAGGTAGAAAAACGAAAGAAATATAAATGGCAATGAGCTAAACTAGGGTTCAAGAGGGCAGAAACGTAAATAAAAAACTGCTTACTCCCGGCAGTGGCAAAAGTCCAGATCCAGAGGATCTTCAGTCCCGGTCCTTTCTCGCTCCACCTCGTCACCATCTCAAAACTTTTCCTTTATTGGATGAGTGATGATAGAATCAAAGCTCAAAACCAAGATGTATATACCTATTTTAGTAGTATAATAGCTTGCAAAAATCAATAACACACTAGGGCACGGGTGGAGGGTTTTCAAGTGAAGCGGAAAGATAGAGTGAAAACTCAAAATCTAATGGTTCTGTTCAAGGGCCGGTTGTACAAAACGTTATCCCCCAAGATGAGTTTTGAAAGTCTATTTTCTATTGGTTTTGACTGGTTTTAGACGGTTCTATATTTGTGGTGTTATCATAATACCTACTTGTAAGTTTTTTTTTACGTCGGTTATTGTTGGTTATAAAACCAGCAAAAATCGATGTAGTGTAATTTTTTATGGTAATTCTCAACCCATCAAATTGGGATGTTTTAAGAGGTTATAACTTTTGTTTTCAATTATACCCCTACTAATTATTTGAAGAATTAATCTTCATAAAACTAGAAAATAAATACAATGATATATACATAATGTTACTACAGTGGAAAACTTTCAAAACCAGTGTATGTTAAACTCTCAAGCATGTATTGATCGGTTATAACAATATTTCATGTAAATTAATCAAAAACGCTACGATTATTGACGGTCAAAACTGGTATTCTCAAAACCTCTCATAACAAATACCACAAAACTCTCAAGCGGAGAGAGAGCAGATATTTGTACCCCTTTTATGGTACTTATGGTACCATAAGTACCATAAAAGGGGTACAAATATCTGAATAGATATATGAATAGTGTAGTGCCAAAACAGCCACGCCCTTAGCTAAGGGAGCATGGTCCACGGTGCCCTAAGACGGCGTTAAACCATCGCATCTTGCTTGGTCGACTGTTTAATGTCGTCCTAAGGCATCATGGCCAGTGTTTCACCATCGACTGCGGTGTCTTAGCCAAAAGGGCGATGCCCTTAACATCATACTACATATCTGTTCGACGAGATATTTGTGTGTATAAGATCGGCTACACTTTATTCTATACACATTCATGATGTTCGGTGTTATTCTATTCCAAATCAAATAAAATTTGAGGATGTTCAATCTACATTATGGACACCATGTCCACAAAAAATGAGATCATTTTGAAACTCCTGACATATTCAATATGTTAAGTCGAATATCAACCCCTAAACACTTATTTTAATCATTGATTTGAAACATAATTTTGAACGTGCTAGGATTATTCAGATTAAGCCAAATTTAGTAAAGATGATCTTGAGTTATGTAAGAACACACCTATAAATTTTCATTCGGCTTCGAACTGTGTAGATCAAAAAATAAAAGTGGTGCAGATGGGATGTAACTTCCTATTATTGTCATTTTTGCTATCTCTTTCAAAAGAGAGAAAACCCTCAAAGTTTAAAAAAAAGTTAGGAATACCAATTACGTGTACCCTATCGAAACCTCAAAAAATTTCCTCAGTTTCTCATACATATTTGTACGAATATAATAGTTTAAAATACAATAACATCAATATATCATCAAATAAAGCAAATTCAAAGCAGCATCGAAGTAACAAAGTCATAAGCTCGTCTAGTATCATAAAATGAAATTTCACCAAATACACTTATTAGGCATACTTAGATCACATAAAACTACACACACGTAAAGCTCTAGTCTCTAGTACTAAATAAGCAACCAACCAGATCTACATATGTTTCTCTCGACTTACTTAGAGTATCTTGAGAGGTCGTGGACACCACACTGTTCTTGTCTTTTATACTGATGTCTGACGCATCGATTCCAAATATCGTGAATGCTGGAGCATTATGTAAAAATTAACAACATATCATGTGTCAATGTACATTTCTCATAACAGAACAATTAAAGTATAGGATAACAAGTAATAATACTAGAACATAATGGTATATGAGACATAATACGAAGGGGATGAAATTAATAATATCATAACATGATAAGATGAATCAAAGTACAACAATATCTCCAAATATGAACATACCAAATAACATAATGATAACATTATTGGGTCTCACATACATAAATATCAAACCACTGATAGTAAGCTAGATACCAGATAATAGCTAAGCCTTCTCAGCTCCAAGGTCTTGGACTACACTAGATGTCACATAAACTTCTGACCTCTTAAGTTTATTCTCCTCGACTCCGAGCTCTCAATTTACCCATGAGATAGTACCTGAGAGATGTCATAAACAAAAACGAAAATAAAATGTAGATCGAACATAAAGTCTGGTACAAGGAGGAACTTAACCAAAGTCGGGTCAGACATAATAGTTAGCGCACCAATATATCACTACTATTACTAACATAACATAACATAACATATACAACTAATATGTTTGATTAGGGACTTCCTCTTAGGAATTACCTCTATTGAAAATTTTTATCTATGCACCTACTAAGACCCTGCCTAGGTAGTTGGTAAGGCTTGTCACCTGACCATCCACCTAGGCATGCCTAGGTGAGGCTTACCACATCATCTAAGCAATCTAAACATGTATATATGCACCGCTTAGGCACTGGTTGTAGCAACCCATATTTTAGCTTAGTAATAAAGATGATTAGCCTTTTTAACCAAGTTAAACAAACTAATGGTCTAAATAAGAGTTCTTAAAAATGAAAGAATTAGGGCTTGTGACTTATTCCATTACGTTCGTAATGTCGTTTATATATGAAAAACATATAAATTTTGTTAAAATCTGATAAGACTGATAAAATAAGAAGAAAAGAGAAGATAGGGGCAAAATGGTCATTTGGTAAGAATCAGCTCTACCCATTCTGAAATGAGAATCTCTCTCTTTTATTACTCAGTCTCTTCTTCTTCTTCATTCTCCTAAAGAAAGAAAACTAGGTTTTCGAAAGTAATATCAACATAATTTCTTCATTTCTACACTTAAATTTCTGAAATAAAAATCTAAATTCAAGTTGAAAGATTCTTTACCAATCTATTTCTTCAAGTTTGTATTTTGAAGAATTTGGAGCCATATTTAGAAGGCAAAGGCGAGCTTCAAAGTGGGTTTCGCTGAATTTTGGATTTCTTGATATTGGATGAGTGAGATTGATTATCTATGATATATAATTACTAAATATGCAGACATCATGTTTAATATTCAATGTTGGTTAAGTCTTGGTTAATGAACTTGAATTAGGACTTTTAGAGATGAGAACCTTATTAATGAATGTTTTAAAATAAATTGATTATAGGATGAATGTGTTAAATAACTTGATATATGAATTGTTATTATTTACATCAAGAAAGATATGAATTGTTATTGTGTTTGGTTTGATTGTTGGTTTGAGAATTGATAAAATGGCAACAGATATTCATGACATTGGTAATTGGTTTTGTTGAATGGATGTAGAGTTAGTGAATCAAGTTGCTAAACTTGAATGATTGTGAAAAGGTTCATTGCCTTAAAGTCATTCATTGAGTACACAACTTTGGGAATTTTACTATAGATGGTGGTTGGACGGGAATCACTCCTTAGGTAGTAGGTATGGCGTCTGTAGGATTTGATTAGCCATGTCAATAGTAGTCAGACTTGTTATCTGTAGATATCATCTGAACCATACACAAAGAATGTTCACATTGGGGATATCTACAATATTACGCGGCCTTAGTCTCCACCTTACCAACGTTGGCCTCAGTTGAGTTACTTATTCTCTCCTATCACAAATGAGATTCATTAGCAATTCCTCAATAAATAGTTAACTCAACTGGAGTGGAAACAGTGTATACGTATGTACTCGATTCTAATCTAATATATGTATAGAAGTTTAAAAAAAATACAAAAACACTCTCTCAACATGTCCTAATTCTTATTTAATGATAAGTTTTGCTCCGATACCTGTTGAAAATGGGGTTGTCTATAACACAATGCAGAATGGATCTTAAGGCTATTTAAATACAAGAGGGGATTAAGTGTGTATTTCATCTCTATAAATGTAACGACCCACACTTTTGGATGGTTCAAATCGACAATAAACCACACATGTCTAATTCAAACCATTCAAAAGGGAGGATTGTTAATGGGGTAAATAAGAAAAGAAAAGAAAAAGAAAGAAAAACAAAACACAGAATCTTGCAGCGGAACGACAAATATAATAATCAAATAAACAGTTCATGAAGCTGTTTTACAAATAATATTTGATTACACTTTTACAATTCAAATTAGAGTTACACATACATCAAAATAACAAATAATGCAGCGGAACAATATGATGTAGTGGAATAATAATAATAAATAGCAATAATATACTAAATCTTCGTCTTCGTCCTCCAGAATATAGTCTTCAATACATTGAAAAGCTCAGACTGACCTGAGCGTAACGAAAAGACAAAACACTCGAGTCAGAACTAAAAGATCTTATGTAAGTCAAATCAAAATAAGTAAAATAGAAATATTAGTGCAATGGCTTCAGAGATGTTACGGGATTTCCATCTCCTATCAAGTGTACATCGTGGATATAATTATTTTACAAGATTTCAAATAATTCGTAATACCAACCTAAATCGGTTTAATTAAAATAAATCTGAAGTTCAAATTAACTTAAACCTTCCAAATAATTCAATTCCAAATAAAATCCAAATTGCAGAAATTATATGGGCATATGTCATTTCAACCGGTACCAAATCAACATTTCCAAATCAATGAAAACCGCTTGGGTTTATCATTTCAACCCATAACGATTTTCCATAATCTATAAGATCATTCGGGTATGTATCATTTCAATCCATAGGGATGACAGAGATATAGACATAAATAAACATCCAATCATCCAAAATGTCAACCAATAATACTCATCCAATCATCCAAATATCAACAATTGAACATACGGCACAATCATCATTCAAATCAATCAATAACTAACAACAATTTACTGGTTATCATTAACAGGTGTTTAACTGGCAATTTATATTCAATATTAATTAAATGGCAATTAAATTCAATAAAAGTCAAATTTAACTGGAATGCCAATTTAAAATGTAGCAGCAACAACCAATAAATTTCTAATCACATCGTACATTAAATTTAACTAACATAAGATAATTTAGTATTCGTGAGTAGGTTAAAACACTCAACTTTGATTTTCAGTCGATTTTAAAATCCAAAAAAGCCCAAAATTCAACCGTCTCAGAATTCGTCCAAACCAGTTCCAAAATGTCTGAAATTTCGATACGATCCCAATGAAATAAACCGCGCGTGAATCTGAGCATGTATGAAAAAGTTATAATGATTAGAACACTATACAATGAAAATTAAAATAAAATAAAAATTACCCTCTCTCAACCCATAGGCCACGTCAGCACCGCTATCATCACGCTATAGGAACCCTAACTCAACTGTTCGAACACGATCAAGCCTTCAACACGGCCGCCGCCACCCACACCGTTACGGCCAGTGGCCCCTCCAGATCGACGCGTCACCTCGCCCAAGCCTTCCCCGACCATCATGACACCCAACCATCGCCGAACGACGACCAAAACCCCTTAGCCTCCGCCGTGTTTATTAACCCAAGATCGAATTATTCTAGGCGATCGAACCATCATCTGGCCAAACGAACAGCATGGATGCAATCCCCTTGTTAATCTCCACACGATGGTACCTTCTAATCGATGATCCGTCGACAATGATCGACCACCACAATAAACGACCGAGAATGATTTGGCCAATTCTGAACAAAATAAAACTCAATTGCAAAAAAGAATAGCAGATCTAGTTTGCGCTCGTCGAGAGCTTTCCAACGATATATAATTTGCTATGATTTGAGGAGTTTGACCTTTGAAATTGATTTTGAAATTGGATTTAGGGTTTGTAATTGAAATTTTATTTCTGCCATTGGGAGAAAGGAATAGACAGATAGAATTGTACGTACAGAATAGATTGAAAGACTGCTAGGGTTTGAGAAACAAAACTATTTATATGGACAAGTACCGATAAGAAAGAATGAATGTATCTAATTGGTTCGAAACGACAATAACGACCCGAAAAGCCCGTTCTGGCTCCAGAACGAAAGTAGATCATCCCATATATCAACATAGATGTTTTCTATATTTTTAAACTCAATGGAATAGGTTTCAAGTTCTAATTCCATTATATGAAAAAGTTAGCTTTTAAAATCAGCTTATTTCAAATTGATTTCTATGCATTTTGAGCCCGCACGATCCAATGACAAGTCTGATCGCTACGAAACTTGAAATCCTACAATAATTCACTGTTACGGATCCGATGAAACTAGTTTGGTCGAAATCCGAGAGAGTGGCCAAAATGGCTATTTTCACGTTAATTAAATAAATTATTATTAAATTGGTTTATTCACTTTTCAAATTCAAAGTAAATTATTAACAAATTTCATCATTGGTTATTACATATAAATTTATAATCTTTTTAGATAAACTTTCCATGTTAATTTCAATATATATATTGCACAATTTCAGCGTTCAATTTGCAATTGCAATAATATTTCAGTTATTTATAATTTAAATTCCAAAGAAATTCATTTATTTTGATTTCACTTTTATTATCGAATCAATTATTATCTTATGAATATAGTTAATAATGGTTTACCAACTTATTACACCAATATTCTATAATTACCATTCTAATTCATATTAACCGTAATAATAAATTAGATTAATTGCAATTGATTCTCAATTTAATTTCAATGGATTAAATAAATAGGTGATAAATGACAAATGTTACCTTTTACTTAATCTAATCACATTTATAAGTTTATTATCAACAACAAATGTTGTGTCTACTTACACAGCCCTAATTATACTCAATTTCCATTAATTACATATAATTTCTCCTTTTATATAACATTTATTTCATTTCCCTATTTCAATTTATCACCAAATAACTTTACAATTATTTCAATTACTGACATACAATTCCAACATTAAATCCAACATTCAATTTTCTTAATTCCATTAATTACCCATTCCATATTCAAATTGACAAATTAATGAGAAGATAGTTAATACAATCATTTATAATAATAATTCATACTCATTATCTTATTATTTACAACAAAGATCATAATTTGCTTACCCAAAAAAGGTTTTATATTCAATATTAACCTATTTCAATCAATTACATACAAGTTCACCATTAAATACATCATTTGATTTACTTCATTATTTACAATTATAACCAAATTGACCTATAATTTATTTCAATTGATAGAAATTACATTAAATAGTTATCAATAGCATTCAAACAACATCACTAATTTCGTATTCAGTATTAGCCAATTCTAATTGATTATATATATTTCAACATTGAATGTATTTCCTTATTTACAGTTTATAACCAATTATAACTTTACAATCACTTCAATTAATTGGAATTACATTAAAATAGTTAGCAATTACCTTAAATTAACATTACTAAAATTACATTCTTGTTATTACTCTCATTATAAAATCACAAATTTTAATTTCTTACAATATTAATATTTCAAAATCTTACTAAATTAATATTTTAATTATCAAAAAAATACGGATCGTTACACTCTCCTCCACTCAAAACTTTTCGTCCTCGAAAAGGAAAAAGGAAAAAGAAAAGGAAAAGGAGGAATTAAGGAATTAATACATTTTATTCAAAGTATTCAATTTATAAACAATTAATCTACATAATTACGTATTTTAAATAAAATATACCTATTAATAAACAACCAAATCTTCATATACAAGTTAATAAGAGTTTGATAAAATTTTCATTTTCGCAAAATTTTTATGAAAAAATTTCGGTAGAGTCTTCTTTGTATGGAGAGGTCCGGGAGAAACAATAATATCAGTAATAACCATATATATATATCATATTTCAAAATAAAATATCCCAAAACAAGGGAAAATAATATAATATCACTAGAAAACCGTAATCCGAGAACATACCTATTTGTCGGGCAAACAACGCTTAATTTATGAAATCAAAAGCAGTAGCTATTGCTTCCATAAACCTATATTTCACTTATATAATCCAAAAGAGTGAGAATTATGTGCAAAATAAATATTTAGTTGTTTCAATTTGCAACAAAAGCAAATCAATATAAAACATAATCAAACAAACAATACAGCCAAAGAAATCAACCATCCATCCATAGCAACCAAAACAAATGGTTTGTTTAGTTCAGAAACCTTTAATCGTGCAAGGTGATAAATAAACTATCAAGTGTACCCTACGCTCAATAACCTTGGATAATTACTTAATAGACTATCCATACAACCTTAAACAATTAGAAGTATCCTTTCCAAACATCCCATAAGCCAAAACAACCATTTAATACTAATATCCATCAATAAATCATTTCAGTCATTTTCTTGGGTTTATAATCCTTTACCTATAAAGTATTTACTTTTTACTATTTAATTTAATTACAATCATTTAAAAGTATTAACTTACGTTTATAACATTTCTTGTACATCCAAAATTCTTATTTAGAAATAGTTCTATTTGAACCCTTTCATTACTTAAGTTTTTTTTTCTTGTTTAATATTCTATTACATATTTCTTTAACATTACAACTTATTAAACATTTCTGGTAAGTTATATATATATATTTTAGAATGTCATTGAATGTTACACAAGTTTTTGGTATTCACCCTTGAAGAGAAAAGAAATATATATATATATATATATATCTAAAAAAATTCGATTAAAACATTTAACCTCATTCACTTAGTAAGGATATAAGATATATTTAAAACATCTTCATAGCATTATGCAAGGGTTTTCCAAAAAGTTTAAACAATGTTAGAAGTTTATATCAAAACATTATGATAAAGTTCCTTAAATCCGATAATTTATTAGACTCGTTATTTTAAAATAAGTATAAACCCTAGATTATTAAACTGAAACTAATAGTATACTCAAATCTTACATTAAATATCCAAATCAAAGTATAAAATTTCTTATCTTCATAATTAATTTTACACACTTGTTTTAAAATGAATATTCAAATCATGGAAAAACATTTATTATGGTTTAATACAAAAATTCAAATAGTGAATAAACCTATAAATTGACTATTAGTACTTCAAAATCAAGTAAATATTTCAAACTATACTTTCAAAATAGAGATTCAAATTTATTTGTCAAGTATATTACTATAAATAAAACTTTGCAAATCATTTTTTTATAATATCTTTAAATTATACATTCAAAGAAACTTATATAAATTTTACTTGAAATATTCATTTGAAAACTTCATTTGCAAGTCAATCATCTTTAATACTTTGATACTTTTCGAGAGAAAAATTCATCTGTAAAATTTCTTGCTTCATTTATAAATACCATTTAAAAATTTTAAATAGTATTTTTATAAATATATGCAAACTATTTGAAAAAATTTATTTACATCATTACTTATATTTAAAAAAAAGTTATTGAAAACTTTAAATCCATTATTTATAAATTTTATTAGTTTTAAATCTCAAAATACCTTTAAACATCATTAATAAATCAATAATCATTAACTTTAAATATGTTTTATTTAATTAATAACTTCTCACAATATTTACAACACTAATAATTTACTATTAAACCATGTTGTACATAAATAAACAATATTTTAAACATTTTAAAGTATTTAGAAAAGAAAAAAATGACCAAAATATCTTTTATATAATACTTTATCAAAATACTTTTATAACTCGATGTTTTAACAGGTTTATCCTCGTTCTTGCAGACTCTGGTCGTACGTTGATCAGGCGTAAGACTAGAAATCTCCAAGTACTTAGTAGACCTGTTTCAACTCCCAGTTAAAAATACTTAAAACAAGTATGAGAAGTACCACTCAAAATCCGATGTCAAATGATGATGTTATGATAGCAGTGGCCCGCTGTTGATCCAGTGTTTACGCAATGGACACAAAACTTTCCAGAAGATCCTTCCACCTTCCGGATTCTAGAAAAATATCGTAGCCATTTCGTAAACAAGGGATCATCGACCCATGTTGCAGTGGTAACCGCTGATTCAATGATTTACGCAATGGATGCACTTCCTTCCAGAAGATCCATAAACAACAGATCCCAGGATCGAAAGCGCCTCCATTGGGTAAACTAAAGAACCATCTACCTTGAAAAAAAATCGAGGAACCCATGAGTTTAAGTCCGGACAACCATATCGGTTCGAATCCATTTCTGAATTCACCCAAGTATATTAGGGTTTATCGGTCGAATCCATTCCTGGATTCCCCAAGTCCATATGGGTCGAAGCATATCATACTATACTTGTTCGCGGAGGGTACTTCCCCATTTCTTTTACTTCAAAAATAATAACATACATATATAGTACTCTTTCGAATCATAACTTCAACTATCACACTTATATAAATTCCATTATATATAAGATTTTCATTTTCAAATAGAGTACTTTCCAAAGTTAGTAGTCTCGAATATATCAAATCATTCTTATATAAATTCCGTTGTATATAAGATTTATCTCCTTAGAACAAATAACCTCCAAAATCAATAGTCTTCCATATCACCATATACTTGTATAAAGTCCATCTTACATAAGAATCAAATTTTCCTAAAAATCAATTTCGCTGTATGAAGAGCCATACGGGATTGAACATCTTTGCTTTATAAAAGGTTTTGAATTTTGAATAGTTTTGTATATAAAATCGTTTTGTGAAATAGTTTTGTATATAAAATAGTTTGTAAATAAAATAGTTTGTTAAATGGTTTTGTAAATAAAATAGTTTGTAAGATAGTTTTGTAAATAAAATAATTTGTAAGATAGTTTTATAAATAAAATAATTTGTAGTATAGTTTGTTTGTAAAATAGAATAAAGTGGAAATTAGCCATAAGGGCCTCTTTAGCAAGCGCAATTAGTTTCTAGGACACACAACTGAAATAATTATTTTTAAGGACAAAATGCAAAATAATTAGTTTCTAAGGCCCTAAAAACTATGAAATTATGTCCTTGAAAGTAATTGGACTGCTGAATTTGTCCTTAAAAGTAATTATTCTGCTAACTTTGGCCTTGAAATTAATTTCTGTGGATGTGTGCCCTAGAAACTAATTTGACTGCAAAGTTTGTTCTTCTGGTGAAATGCCCCTAGAATAAAATAGTTTGTATAAGAAAAATAAAAGAAGATAGTTTTGAAAAAATGGTTTTAAATTAATAGTAGTTTTGAATAAAAGAAAATTTCCTATTTAAATTACAAAGATATCCAACCCAACAACTTTCAATTTCAGCGTCAAATCATATCAAAAATACTAGAACATAAGATGTACATACGTGATCATCGTGCAAAGTCACATTTTGATCGCTCGCTCGATCACACAAGTTCGCTTCGAACTAGTATTGTCCATTCGACTTCCCTAATGCGGACTTCGATATGGTTTCTTGACTAGAAACCATCATTCTCCTTGCATAGCCATATACTATGATAGAGAATTCTAGAATCGATCCAAAAATCCACATCAAATGTTCGCCATCAAGAATCGAATGAAAAATCCTAACACGAAATGATGTAATTCACCTACTTGTGTACTCAAATCTGGATCAAATTAATTATGCGAATAAAACAATATATGTACAACTTACGTATCTATTCCAACTTGTTTCATCACAATTTCATTTTCAATTTAAGTTCACTATAAATCTCATTGATCAACACAAATATCACTTCATACTTTAATATTTGTTTTACATAATTTCTCTAATTAACACAAAACATTAATGTATTCATACATTGCTTATATTTCTCTTCAATTTTAAATTACATTCAATTTCACGTGTATTATTTCTCATTTAATACTACATTTATTTGCAAATCATTTCATAAAAAGTTTCCTTCAGTTTATAACCAATTTATAAAAGCTTAACTTCTTTTATAAAACATTATTCGAGCTTAAAGTTATCACAACTTTAATTATAAATATTTATTGCAACATCCATTTTTTTCATAAACAATTTACAAGTCATGACTTTATTTATAATCAATTCATTTTAATTCATATTTGTTTATCTAATTATTATTCCGGTTTTTTTTTAAAAATAATATTTATGACACATTTCATAAATTGTTAACTAAGTTCTTAATTACAGAATTTCTTTAATCACAATTTCAATTTTAAATATTCCAAGGCTTAAAGTTCACATTTGTATATTATTACATTACATGCCAATAATGTATACAACAATTCTATTCATTTACTAAACATAGATATAACAGATTTAACCTTGTTTCACTTGCTTTCAAATTAAGGTTACCAAATTCAACTGCATAATTCAACAAAATTTCTATATTTCAACTTATATATTAATTCAGAAGTTTTGACTATAAAAAATATCTAGATATTCCATTTTATTTCAATAGTTGAAACTACCAATCAACAAACAAAAATATTCACAACAAAACATTTCAATTTCATAACCAAATATCCTAATTATTCATTTTATTCTCTTTAATACACTATTATTACACTAGTGTTTAGTCCATAAATTAAATCAACAATAATAGTCAATGCTTATAAATTGACTAAATACAACAAATCATCAATAAATGATAATAATTAAATATTATCATTTCATAAAACAAACACATTACAAATAACTATAATAGCTGTAAAAAATATATTCCTTTATGTATATCATATAATATCAGGAAAAATTATTTCATCTCAAAACTTATATAAAACATTTTTATAACACTAACAAATACGTACTCTCGTATATACTCTCAACCAACTCATTCTAGGATATTACTACACTATCTCTAATGAGTTAACCCCAACAAGCCAAGGTATGTCTAAACCTCGCTTTGATACCAACTGTAACGACCCACCCTTTTAGATGGTTCAAATCGACAATAAACCACACATGTCTAATTCAAACCATTCAAAAGGGAGAATTGTTAATGGGTAAATAAGAAAAGAAAAGAAAAGAAAGAAAACATAGAATCTCGCAGTGGAAAGACAAATATAATAATCAAATAAACAGTTCATGAAGCTGTTTTACAAATAATATTTGATTACACTTTTACAGTTCATCAGAGTTATACATACATCAGAAATAACAAATAATGCAGTGGAACAATATGATGCAGTGGAATAATAATAATAAATAGCAATAATATACTAAATCTTCATCTTCATCCTCCAGAAAATAGTCTTCAATACACTGAAAAGCTCAGACTGACCCGAGCGTAATGAAAAGACAAAACACTCGAGTCACAACTAAAAGATCTTATGTAAGTCAAATCAAAATAAGTAAAATAGAAATATTAGTGCAATGGCTTCAGAGATATTATGGGATTTCCATCTCCTATCAAGTGTACATCGTGGATATAATTATTTTACAAGATTTCAAATGATTCGTAATACCAACCTAAATCAATTTAATTAAAATAAATCCGAAGTTTAAATTAACTTAAACCTTCCAAATAATTCAATTCCAAATAAAATCCAAATTCCAGAAATTATATGGGTATATGTCATTTCAACCTTTCCAAATCAATGAAAATCGCTCGGGTTTATCATTTCAACCCGTAACGATTTTCCATAATCTATAAGATCGTTCGGGTATGTATCATTTCAACCCATAGGGATGATAGAGATATAGACATAAATAAACATCCAATCATCCAAAATGTCAACCAATAACACCTATCCAATCATCCAAATATCAACAATTGAACATGCAGCACAATCATCATTCAAATAAATCAATAACTAACAATAATTTACTGGTTATCATTAACAGGTGTTTAACTAGCAGTTTATATTTAATATTAATTAAATGGCAGTTAAATTCAATTAAAGTCGGATTTAAATGGAATGCCAATTTAAAATGTACCGGCAGCAACCAATAAATTTCTAATCACATCATACATTAAATTTAACTAACATAAGATAATTTAGTATTCGTGAGTGGGTTAAAACACTCAACTTTGATTTTCAGTCGATTTTAAAATCCAAAAATAGCCCAAAATTCAACAGTCTTAGAATTTGTCCAAACTAGTTCCAAAATGTCCGGAATTTCGATACGATACCAACGAAACAAACCGCGCGTGAATCCGAGCATGTATGTAAAAGTTATGATGATTAGAACATTATACGATTAAAATAAAATAAAATAAAATAAAACATTACCCTCTCTCAACCCATAGGCCACGTCAGCACCGCTATCATCACGCTACAGGAACCCTAACTCAACCGTTCAAACGCGATCAAGCCTTCAACTAAGGCCGCCACCACCCACGCTGTTACGGCTAACGCCCCCTCCAGATCGACACGTCACCTCGCCCAAGCCTTCCCTGACCATCACGACACCCAACCATCGCCGAACAACGACCAAAACCCCTTAGCTGCCGCTATGTTTATTAACCCTGGATCGAATTATTCTAGGCAATTGAACCATCATCTAGCCAAACGAACAGCATGGATGCAATCCCTTCGTCAATCTCCACACGATGGTACTTTCCAATCGATGATCCGTCGATGATGATCAACCACCACAATGAACGGCCGAGAATGATTTGTCCAATTCTGAACAAACCAAAACTCGATTGCAAAAATGAATAGTGTATCTGGATTGTACTCGTCGAGAGCTTTCCAACGATATATAATTTGCTATGATTTGAGGAGTTTGACCTTTGAAAAATTTTGAAATTGGATTTTGGGTTTGTAATTGAAATTTTGTTTCTGCCATTGGGAGAGAGGAATAGGCAGATAGAATTGTACGTACAGAATAGACTGAAAGACTGCTAGGATTTGAGAAACAAAACTATTTATATGGACAAGGCCTGATAAGAAAGAATGAACGTATCTAATTGGTTCGAAACGACAATAACGACTCGAAAAGCCCGTTCTGCCTCCAGAACAAAAGTAGGTCATCCCATATATCAAAATAGATGTTTTCGATATTTTTAAATTCAATGGAATAGGTTTCAAGTCCTAATTCCATTGTATGAAGAAGTTAGCTTTTTAAAATCAGCTTATTCCAAATTGATTTCAATAAATTGATTTCTACGCGTTTCAAGTCTGCATGATCAAACAACAAGTCTGATCGCTACGAAACTTGAACTCCTACAATAATTCACCGTTACTGATCCGATGAAACTGGTTTCGTCGAAATCCGAGAGAGTGGCCAAAATGGCTATTTTCACGTTAATTAAATAAATTATTATTAAATTGGTTTATTCACTTTTCAAATTCAAAGTAAATTATTAACAAATTTCATCATTGATTATTACATATAAATTTATAATCTTTTTAGATAAACTTTCCATGTTAATTTCAATATATATATTGCACAATTTCAGCGTTCAATTTGCAATTGCAATAAATTTTTAGTTATTTATAATTTAAATTCCAAAGAAATTCATTTATTTTGATTTCACTTTTATTATCGAATCAATTATTATCTTATGAATATAGTTAACAATGGTTTACCAACTTATTACATCAATATTCTACAGTTACCATTCTAATTCATATTTACCGCAATAATTAATTAGATTAATTGCAATTGATTCTCAATTTGATTTCAATGGATTAAATAGATAGGTGATAAATGACAAATGTTACATTTTACTTAATCTAGTCACATTTATAAGTTTATTATCAACAACAAATGTTGTGGCTACTTACACAGCCCTGATTATACTCAATTTCCATTAATTACATATAATTTGTCCTTTTATATAACATTTAATTCATTTCCCTATTTCAATTTATCACCAAATAACTTTACAATTATTTCAATTACTGACATACAATTCCAACATTAAATCCAACATTCAATTTCCTTAATTCCATTAATTACCCATTCCATATTCAAATGGACAAATTAATGAGAAGATAGTTAATACAATCGTTTATAATAATAATTCATACCCATTATCTTATTATTTACAACCAAGGTCATAATTTGTTTACCCAAAAAGGGTTTTATATTCAATATTAACCTATTTCAATCAATTACATACAAGTTCACCATTAAACACATCATTTGATTTACTTCATTATTTACAATTATAACCAAATTGACCTATAATTTATCTCAATTGATAGAAATTATATTAAATAGTTATCAATAGCATTCAAACAACAGCACTTATTTCGTATTCAGTATTAGCCAATTCTAATTGATTATATATATTTCAACATTGAATGTATTTCCTTATTTACAGTTTATAACCAATTATAACTTTACAATCACTTCAATTAATTGGAATTACATTAAAATAGTTAGTAATTACCTTAAATTAACATTACTAAAATTACATTCTAGTTATTACTCTCATTATAAAATCACAAATTTTAATTTCTTACAATATTAATATTTCAAAATCTTATTAAATTAATATTTTAATTATCGGAAAAATACGGGTCGTTACAATAAAACTAGCTTATGAATTTAACATGGTATCTATTCAAATTGCAAATAGAAATAAGTAATTAATAAAGTAAATAACACCCGGATTTTTACACTATATTCGCTTGCTTTCCACGGGTGGCAAGAACACCTTTACAATCTTAATTTCACGGGCTATAAGATACACCCTCTTAATTTCACAGGCTACAAGAACACCTTCTCCTTTTCACAAATAACAACAAAGTATGACAAGTAGTTGAATCTTCAATATAGATTCGATGCAATGATCTTATAGACCTCCAGTAGCAATATATCTTTGAATTCTTTGAGGAATAGGATGAAATCAGAGAGAGAAAGATACGAATTCAAGTACAACCTCTCTGATATTGTGTGCTTTGCAAATCAATGAAGAATTGGAGTGAAACAGTGTGGATTTGCAAAGAGAATGGAAGAGTATTTGATGGATTTCTCTCACAAATGTTTGGAGAAGAAAGAGTAAGAGAAAATGAGAATTATTGATTTTAAAATTCGTTTTCCAAGGCCTTTATATAGTGGTCGAAGAGACATGTCTTTTGGTGAAAAGGTGAAGGGAAATGTCTCTTCATTTAAAATTTGAAATTCTAAAAAAACGGCCAGTATGTTGACATACTTGGTTTGAATATGTCGACATATATATGAAAAATGAAGATATATTAACATACTTAAATGTGATAGGTCGACTTTTCAGAAATAGTAACACCAATAATGTGTTGCAGATTTTCAGATTTCAAAAGTACCTCATATTAGTAGAATTTCGTGATTCGGTTGGGGTCAATGGTTGATGATCTTCAAGTATAATTTCCATGGGGTCTTTAGTAAATGATTCTAAGGTTCAACCAACTAATCATCACTTCAAATACCTCTGTCGTCTCAGCATTTGTATTTCTTCTTCAATCAATTTTGTTCTTCCATTTGCTTTGATTAATTTTCATATATAATTTATCTGCTTCCACCGAGTTCTTATTTATCTCTGTATATGTCTCCATAACATATTTGAAATAACTGCACAACTTGGAGATACGTTAGGAGAAATATTTTTATGATTGTTGTCATCAAAATTAATACCTAGGGTATTAACACTACCAAATGTAACAACCTACCTTTTCCGACACTCAGATTTAATGTCTCAAATGACATTCAAATCTCTAAACCAAAAAAGACAGATCGTTAGGTTATGATAACAAGAAGCAAACTATTATTGCTAAATATATCTTTCAGAACTCATGGCAGAAGGAACTATATATAATATAAAATCGTCATATATTCAAACCGATCTTTATAATGTATTCAAGGTCATTGATCCATACAATATACAATTTGTAAGAACTGGGCCAACCCGCAGCGGAATAAATGGATGAATTTCAAAAAAAAATTATACGAAGTCTAAATTTCATTTAGAACTTTTCTAAATTTGGTTTAAATAGAATCATGTATTTTATTTAAATTAGTTAAAGAAAGTTTAAATAAATTTAATTTTAAATGTATAGTGTATAAAATGCACCTAACATTTATTTATAAGAGTTAATGTTTAAGGAATGAAACCTTCCGTTCTTTCCCTAAAACAAGAATTAATTGAGAGCATTAATTAGATTAAATAGAGAGAGAAACCTTTCATTTTCTCTTTTTATTTTGAATTGATTGATTCATTAAATGTCATTAATTAATAATTTATTCATAGCATGAATTATTACTATGTCCATATATATGTATTCTAACTTTACAAATTGTAGTTTGGGATTTATTTTGTTTTTGTTTTATTTATATAAGTGTGTATATATATATATATGTATGTATGTATCATATAAATATATACATATACATGTGTGTGTGTGTGTGCATGTGTAACATAGCAATCCATGCAGGGAATAACATGTCATACATAAATTCAATCTCCATTGTGACAATAACAATACATGCAAAAATCCCACCTAACTAATGAAATAACAACAATCTAATCATGTGCATAAGATTAAATAATTGACAAGTCATGAAAACACAAGAATAGGATTATCATACAAATAAAATTACCCGGATTAGATGCCTTAAAGTCTACCTTGAAACAATGAATCATCTTCTTCTAAAATCCCTTGATTCTACGGATTGCTAATCTTGAATCAACAACCAATCATTGTCAAATAGCTCTGTGTTTTAATTCGAATTGGATTTGAGAATTTTGGGATGACTTTAGAAATTAGTTGCTACCATTAAAATGAAGAAGAAGAAGGTGGTGGCTCTAAAAAAATGAATTAGAATTTAATTAGGGTTTTGAGATCATAGTTTATATGGTAGGATAAGAGAGAAAAAACTAGATCTCTACCACACATCTCCAAAATCTAATCGCACATGTTATAGCCGCCTCCTATCTTTCTCTAAACCAACGCCTATCAACTCCAAAAAAACATGGGTTGTGAGCCCATTTAGCCCAAATTAAATATGTATAATCATATTTTAACTTATTTTGTTATCGATATCTCATATCGATCAATATATTCATAACTTTTATAAATATAGGCAACAATTTATTTTTCAAATCACATTCAAATTTCACGGTTAATTTAATAAATATTTATTTAATTTATAACAATTATAAATTAATTAAATTGTTTGGTCTAAAGAGAATTCATCATTTCGGTTGTGTGACTCTTATATGTAAATTCGATCAAAGATTAATATCTAACTATTCAAATGCTAATGTTCACACTTCGCTTAGCGGTGGTGTGACATTATGACTAAATTTATTGCTTACTCAGCTTTTGTGAAATCTAATTTCACTTTATTAAGGGTTACCCAGTTATGACAATCATTTACACCAATTATCCTCATCAAAACTATATCACTTTGGACTTGTTGAATTTGGTAATGGTCAAAATTCCAACATCATCCACATTCAACTCTATAGTCCTAACACAAAGTCCTTGGTTCAATAATAATAATCATTATTAACCATACCACTCTAGGCAAAGGTTTTGACTTTGGGTTGACTTGAGTTGACCATGATACTAACCCTATATAACTGAGAACACGAATCCTCTCCTGAATAGTATTTCATTTCCAATACTTCCACTCAACCCAACTACAGTCACTTGATGGACACAATGTCATGATTTGACTATACTCAAAGCGAAGCTTTCATATTGAAGATTCACAGTATTCTCAAGTCGAAAGAACAATGTAAATTATTCACATCGATATTTTCTGTTTGACCTTAGTTATATTAACCAACAAAAATACTATCGAATGAGCCATGAGTAATACACTATCCAATATTTGGAGAGCATCACGTACTCCAGTCTCAGCGGATACATCGATATCCAGTCTCGATTCATCTTGACTAGGAATGTTTAAAATGTTGTGTTTTGTAACAATGTGATCCAATACTCATGATTACAACTATTTGCAATTACTATCACAAACACACCATTTATGGATGTTTTGTTAAATATGTTTTAATTAAACATTTAATTACTTATAACACATTATAGCAAGTATATAACAGAAAGAAAAAACACCTTTATTTTGAACTAGAATTGATTTAAAAATTAATTAATTTACAATAAATTACAGAATTACCCCTAGGGCATACCCCTAACTCTATCTATCTCCCTCTTGCACTTGGGGCCAATTATGGAATCTCAATCCTATCTTTTCAATCAGTTTCTCAAGAACCGACCGAGCCAGGCCTTTAGTGAATGGATCTGCTATGTTGTCCTTGGTATCTACCCTTTGAATCACAACTTCTTTTTTCTCAACGAATTCTCTAATCATGTGGAACTTTTCAAAGAATGTGTTGTGACTTCTTGTGTGCTCTTGGTTCCTTTGCGATCTGTATCGCCACATTATTGTCACAAAACAATGCCATTGGATTCTCGGTATCAAGAATCACTCCATGCTCACTCAAAAACTTACGCATCCAAACTGCTTCTTTTGCTGCTTCATTGAGGGCGATGTACTCAGCCTCCCTCGTGGAATCAGCAATTGTTTCTTGCTTGGAACTTTTCCAGCTAAAAGCTCCACCATTTAGTGTAGAGACATAGTCAGAAACTGATTTACTATCATCTATATTCCTTTGAAAGCTCGAATCCGTATACCCCTTCATAAGGAGGTGTACATTCCCATATACGAGGAATAAGTCCTTAGTATTTCTTAAATATTTAATTATACTTTTCATGGCCATCTAATGTTTTTCTCTAGGATTAGACTGGTATTCGCTTACGCATCCTAATGCATATGCCACATCCAGTCTAGTACACAACATAGCATACATTATGGATCCTATGGGTGAAGCATTAGGAATCCTATTCATGTGCTCTTTCTCTTCATCGGTATGAGGAGCATCCCTTTTAGAAAGGATGATTCTAGATTGCATTGGAACACTTCCACACTTGGAATTCTCTATACGAAACCTTTTTAGCATGGTGTCTATGTATAGGGATTAGGACAATCCCAATAGCCTCTTAGATCTATTTCTATAGATCTTTATACCAAGTATATATGCTGCTTCTCCCAAATCCTTTATGGAGAAGTTTTTGGAAAGCCAAGCTTTCACTGATTGCAATAATGAAGTGTCATTGCCAATCAATAATAGATCATTGACAAGTAGTACTAAGAATATGATAGTGTTGCCCTGTTCCTTTCTGTATATGCACGCTTCCTCTGTGTTCTGATTACTTTATCAAAACTTGTTCCAACTCCTTGAAGCTTGTTTGGATCCATAAATGGACTTTAACAACTTGCAAGCTTCGCCTTCACTCCCACTGACCACAAAACCCTCTAGTTGCGACATATAAATGGTTTCTTCTAAATCACCATTTAGAAAAGCCGTCTTTATATTCATTTTCCATATTTCATAGTCATAGAATGCAGCGATGGCTAGCGTAATCCGAATTGATTTAACCATGGCTATTGTGACGACCGCCCATGACCCCTGCACTGAATCTAGAGATAGTGCGCTGTAAAGTGTGCCAGGCGACCATGGACGATTGTCAGGGTAGATTAAAACAACAGAATCTATCGTATTACTCACAGCGCATGGACAAAATACAATAGAACATATGTATAGTGAAGCTTTACAGAACAAAATGACATCATATAAAACTCCGTAGTAGTTGAATACAATCATCCAAATAGTCAATACATCAAGCCTCACTACATATCTCTCAGAGAATACAAAACAGCGGAATATCCAGTACATATAATAAGAAGATAATATGCAACCCTCCAGCTCGTCTTCGATATCAGCATCGTGAGAAGAGGACAGCACCTGTCACCTTCTACCTAGTCTGCCCGTCCCAAAATGGACGAACAGCCCAAGGCAATAAGAATTAAAACATAAAGCCTTGAGTCAGACAACAGTCTTAGTGAGCAGTAAATTAACTAACAACATACCAAAAGAGCATAAAGGAAAAGGAATAGGAATACAACCCTCCCACTCCAACTTCATTCTACAGTGATAGCCCCCAGACACACACTAAGCAGAAGCAAACATAGCAGAGCATACAATTTAAAGTAAAGCTACTATCACTCGAGTCAAGAGCGATGTTTTCCAAGTACCAAGGCCTAAATCAGATAAGCACCCAGAAAATACCACTCTTGAGTCCGAATGACGATACAACCAAACATCCATGACTCTGGCTATCATTGTTATCATTGCTTCGATATCACCGTTAATTGAATGACCGGCACATTCTTTCAGCCGTCCGTCAAGGGCTAATGGAAACCCCGGTTCTAGACATAACTCCCGCACGTCGTCGCAACCCGTGCCTAGGACTATCGAATCTGCCCAGAGTACTCGACCATCAACAGTTAGTCGTTGGGACTATCGAATCTGCCCAAACGTACTCTTGCTTAGAGCATGCTAGAACCTTCAACAACGATGCTATCCAAACCTCCTAGTCATCCTCCTTGACGACTATTCTCATATCCATTCATTATCCTCAACTCGAATCATATCACCGAGTTATCAACATGCTTGGAATGATCCCGTCTGGATTAGACCAAGTCTTCATCACATGATGCCTCGCTTCATTACATCCTCGCAAAGCCTCATCTCAACATCACATCATCAAATCTATGCATAAGAGCTTCATCATCCCGCTACATATGCCACGAGCAGCTTTCCCAATTCAAGAGCCTTTCCCTTAGCTTTTGAATCGTCTTTGGTCTAATTCAAACCATCAATCATCTAATTCATAACAATCAATCAAATCAAACATTAATCCAAACAATCAAGCATTCAAACAAGATCTAAATAGACAATTATCACAATAATGGCATTTTCGTAATTAAAGAGTTGAAAGTCCAATAAGCATGAAAACATGAATTATATCTCTACAAACTTGATGGATGAACTTGCATAGGTTAACATATGATAAAATGGATGTAACATCATCATGAACAATGGATCTATATGGGTCTACACTTAGGATGAAGAAAATGCATGAAAATCACTATTTTAACACCAAATCGAGCCAACAATCCGATATACTCCTTTGGATCCGTGTGAGAGATAATCACCACTCACCAAATCACCTAAACAACCTCAAATCAACACGCTTCAGATCTGGACAGCGAGGGATCAAGCTTGATCTATCACGAATCCGCTTCAAACGAAGAAATCTCTCTAGAAAAGATGAAGATCTCCAATTCTAAGCTCTTGAATCTTCAATCTTGATCTTCGATTTGGATGGATGGAAGCACTAGATTAGAGTGGAGAAAAGAAGTGAAGAAGTGTAGAAGTCGAGCTCTCAAAATGGCAGCACTTCGTCGCTTCAAAATCCGGATCCCAAAAAGTGAGAAAGACCCTTCCTATTTATAGCAGAAATTTCCTTAAGTCGTAACTCGGCTATCTCCCTAGGTCGTTTCCGACCTAAGCCTCTCCGACCTAACAAATGCACGCGACATAACAGTCTTCGACCTAACGACTTAGCCTATGCGCGACTTAGCGACTTACGACTTAGCGTGCCTTAATAACTCAACAACGCTGGCACGCGACCTAAAACTTACGCGACTTAACAATCTCGCGACCTAACACCAGCCACAGACAACTGGACTGCGACCTAACTACAAAGCCAAAGCCCAACGACCTAACAACTCACGCGACCTACGACCTAACAAGTGCGCGACTTACGACTTAGAAATCTCGCGACCTAACACTTAAGATATACCATGCGACCTAACAACTCATACAACAAAACTACGCACGCGACCTAACTGGGTTATGCTCTAACTTCTTAAGTCGCCTAACTCTTAGGTCGCTAACACGCTAACCTTCTTAGGTCGCTAACCTATAGGTCGCTCCAAGATACTAAGTCACCACATTCTATAAGTCGCTGGTTTTCATAAGTCGTCTACACTACCTAAGTCGTAAACTCTGACCTAACTATCATAGGTCGCTAACTCGAATTGCCGACCTAAAACTTAACTCACCCATACACTTAGGTCGCTCACAACAGTTTCCTTAGGTCATTGCCGACCTACTCTACCCCACGACCTAACCCCAGAATACTTAGGTCGCCTACTATTCTTAAGTCGGTCACGACTTATCACTTAGGTCGGTCACTACCTTAAGTCGGTCAACCACACTTCCTTAACTCGGTTAATTCCTTAAGTCGGCAACTCGACCCAGACTTATCCCTTAACTCGCCAACAACATTTAACTAACCTCTAGGTCGCGTACGACCTAGGACTTAGGCAATTTCAACCAAAATCTGAAACAACTAGAAAATGCTGAAAATCCCAGATTTTGACAAACTTTTCAATCCGTAAAATACGGGTCGTTACATTCTCTCCCCCTTAGGAATTTCGCCCCCGAAATTCCAAGCAATCGTAGCAATCAAAGACTATTCTGTACGCCTACCATCCATAGCAATCAACAAACCATGCATCCACTTCTAACTTAGCGTACAGAATTCTAAAACTAGAACAAGTTACAATATCGCGAGATGAGACGACACCTTAGGGCCATACCTTGAAGAGTTCAGGATGAGCTGCCTTCATCCTCTCTTCCACCTCCCACGTACAGTCGTTATCATCATCACTCCATTGTATCTTGAGCAACTTAACTACCTTCCTCCTAAGCTGTTTCGTGTCGGTTTCAACAACACGAAGCGGCTTACGAGGTCTTCTATCGACTGGATCAACTTCGAAGTCTTCAAAACTATCAGCAGAAACCACTGTATTCGAGTCGTGCACATACTTCCGTAGATATGATACATGAAAAACATTGTGCACACTCGACATCTTCTCCGGTAATTCCAATCTATAAGCGAGCTTTCCAATTCGCTCGGTAATTGGGAATGGTCCAACAAATCTCGGAGTCAATTTTCCTTTCCTCCCGAATCGAATAACATTCTTTAGTGTAGAAATCTTCACAAAGACCATATCTCCTACGTCGAATTCCAAATCCTTTCGACGCTTATCGGCATAACTTTTCTGACGGTCTTGGGCTGCCTTCATTCGTTGCCGAATGATCTCTATGCAATCCGAAGTCTGTCGAATCATCTCTGGCCCAAGTATCAACTTTTCTCCAGTCTCCAACCAACATGTCGGAGAGTTACACGGTCTTCCATACAATGCCTCATACGGTGCCATACCAATACTGGACTGGTAACTGTTGTTGTATGCAAACTCCACCAAGTGAAGGTGATCTTCCCATGATCCTCCGAAATCCAAAACACAAGCTCTAAGAAGATCTTCCAAAACTCGGTTGACTCTCTCGGTCTGACCATCTGTTTGAGGGTGATACGCTGTACTCAAACACAACTCGGTTCCCAAAACTTCCTGGAAGCTCTTCCAAAATCCACTAGTGAACAATGGGTCTCGATCGCTCACTATACTCTTCGGAATACCATGGAATCGAACTATCCACTTAACATACAACTCAGCCAACTTTGATGCAGTCCTAGTCGATCGAACAGGAATGAATCTTGCGCTCTTAGTCAGACGATCCACAATGACCCAAATCCCTTCATTTCCCGTTCTAGTTCTAGGCAATCCATCAATAAAATCCATCGATATCTGCTCCCACTTCCATGTAGGAACTTCTAATGGCTGAAGCAACCCACTTGGCTTCTTCTGTTCGGTTTTTACCAACTGGCAGTTCATACACTTGGAAATAAAATTTCCAACATCCTTCTTCATACCTTCCCAGCAGTAGGTTCTCTTCATATCCCGATACATCTTATTTCCACCTGGATGAATTGTCAACTTCGAGTGATGACTTTCCTTTAGAACTTCACTCCTCAATTCATCTATATCGGGAACGACTAATCGTCCTTGCTTCCGAAGCCAACCCTCTCGATCGACCTCGAATCCTTCATCCTTTTCTGGATCCAATCCAGATTCCAATTCACGGATAATCTTGACAAGCTTATCGTCTCGCTTTTGGCCCTCGCCAATCCTTTCCACAAGATAAGGTCTTATCGATAAGTTTGCCAACATCTCAGGTTCCAATTCACATCTAGGCCTGAAGTCAAATCCAGCTAAATACTCGAGACTCTTCCATTCTGAAAACATGGCTCCCAATCCTGCATGTCTTCGACTTAACGCATCTGCCACTGCGTTACCTTTTCCCGGAGTATAAGCTATACCAAAATCATATGATGCTAAAAACTCTAGCCAACGTTGCTGCCGAAGATTCAAATCCTTTTGGGAGAAAAGATACTTCAACGACTTATGATCCGTAAACAACTCGAATCGAACTCCCAATAAATAATGTCTCCACATCTTCAAAGCAAATACAATCGTCGCTAACTCCAAATCATGAGTCGGGTAATTCCTTTCAAGCGGCTTCAGTTGTCGACTGGCATACGCAACAACTTTATCCCTCTGCATTAGTACTGCTCCAAGTCCAGTACCACATGCGTCGGTGTAAACCACCATCTCATCATTCCCACTTGGAATAGTCAAAACAGGAGCACTCGTCAATCGCTCTTTCAGGATTCCGAAAGCTTGCTCACACCTAGCATCCCAACCGAACACTTGGTTCTTCTTCGTCAATCCTGTTAACGGTGCAGCTACCTTGGAGAAGTCTTTGATAAACCGTCGATAATATCCTGCTAATCCAAGAAAACTTCTCACATCAGATGCATTCTTAGGTCTAACCCAATCCTGGATTGCTGCCACCTTAGCGGGATCAACCGCTATTCCACTTCCAGAAATCACATGGCCTAAGAACCTCACTTCACTCTTCCAGAAGTGACACTTCGAAAACTTAGCCTTCAGCTGGTGTTTCCGCAAGATTTCCAAAACAATACGCAAGTGCGCCTTGTGCTCTTCTTCAGTTCTGGAATAAATCAGAATATCATCCACGAACACAAGTACGAACTTGTTCAACTGATCTCTGAACACTCTATTCATAAGATCCACAAAATATGCTGGCGCGTTAGTCAATCCAAACGGCATTACCAGCCACTCAAAGAAACCGGATGGTGTCCGAAAAGCAGTCTTCGGCACACTATCCTTAGCCACTCTCAACTGGTGAAATCCCGTTGCCAAATCCATCTGAGAAAACACCTTGGCTTCGTGAAGCTGATCAAACAAGTCATCTATTCTCGGCAATGGATACTTGTTCTTCTTAGTCACCTTATTCAACTCACGATAATCCACACACAATCTCAACGACCCATCTGCCTTGGTTGCAAACACAACTGGTGCACCCCACTCGGACACACTACGCCGAATGAATCCTTTCTGCAAAAGATCATCAACTTGCACCCTCAACTCCTGCTGTTCCCTAGGCGCCATCCGCCTAAGAGGCATCACAACAGGTCTGGCTCCTTCAACTAGATCTATTCGAAACTCGATCTCTCTATGCGGCGACAACCCTTTGACTTCGTCAAAGACATCCTCGAATCCATTAGCGATCGGCACTGATGACAGTCCATCCCGTGGAACAACTAGCGAATACATGAAGCTCATGAAGACGCCTTCTTCATGCTTACATCGTATCACAATCTTTCGCCCCTCCACATTCTCGACTGTCACTTCCAACCTTTCGCAATCAACCTTTGCCGCATACTTCCTAAGCCAGTCCATACCCAAAATAATTCCGAACCCCGCAAAGTTCAGAACAAAACAATCACAAACAAAAGAGCAACCATGACTCGATACAACTAGACCACGGCATAACATACACAAACAAGACGAACCCCCAACTGGATTAGTCACAACCAATGGCCTATCAACAATATCCGGTTCCAAACCTAACCGGTCTACGAGTTCATTACAAACAAACGAATGCGACGCTCCAGTATCAAACAGAACTCTAACCGGAACACCACATAGGAAAAGAGTACCTTGAACAACCACACTCTTCCCTTTCTCTTCAGCAGTAGGAGCTTTCGAAGACGACGGAACAGCTCCCAAAGCATAAGCTTGCACAATCTGCTTGTCCTTCCTCGGTTCTGGACAATTCTTCCTGATGTGCCCTGGCTTGTCACAGTTGTGACACTTCATCGGTGCCTTCGGATTCTTACAATCCTTAGAGAAATGGCCCTTCTGCTGACAATTGTAGCAAGTCACCTCGCCTTTCGGCTTCTTCTGGCCATCCTTACCCTTCTGCTGCTGCTGCTTCCTCTTCTTGTTTCCACCCTGCTGGGGTTTAGACTCTTCCCTGGTCACAGCAACAACAGATCCATCCTTAGGAAACAGACTCTCATGCCTGAGAGCTTTCTCCACAAGCTTCTCAAATGAATCATCCAAATGATCCACCAACTGCCTCCCAAGATAACTATCCAAGCCAGTTACAAACTTCTCATTCTTCTGATAAGAAGATTCAATATATGACCGAGCATACTTGGACAAAGCTTCAAACTCAGAAACATACTCAAGAACAGATCTTCCACCTTGCTTGAGCTCCACAAACCTCTTGAACAAAACAGACTTCTGAGCTGTAGAAATGAACTTAGCTTCAAATCTAACTTGGAATTGCTCCCAAGTAATCTCTTCTTCCGGAGTATCGATGGTAATAGAGTTCCACCAATCAGAAGCTCTCCCTTGAAGCTGTCTCGATGCCAACTTCCTCTTAGTTGCATCCTCAATTCCCAAATCACCAAAGATCCTTCTACAAGCATCTATCCACCTCTGGACCTCAATAGTTGATTCTGTTCCCAAGAAAACCTTCCCTCCAAGAGCAGTATAGTCCTTGCACAACTTAGCAAAATCCACTGGTTTCGGAGTTTGGACTTGAACTCCAACATCAACTGCTGCCCCCGGAACTGGTATCCTTCTCATGATCGAAGTCATCATAGCTTCGAACATGGCTGCATAATCAGCAGTCTCTTCGGTAGCACGACCTTCACTAGCAGCTGGTCTCCCTCTTCGACTCATTCTCAATATCTATAAAAAGGAATGATTAGAACATCTAGAGAAACAACTGCATAAAGGACTCAAACTCTACTAAGCTACTATATTATATATAGTATTCATCCATCAAAATACAATTACGTCTCTCATACGTAGTTACGTCAGTGAGCGTTGGGTAAAATCGATTAACCAATGCTCTGATACCAAATGTGACGACCGCCCATGACCCCTGCACTGAATCTAGAGATAGTGCGCTGTAAAGTGTGCCAGGCGACCATGGACGATTGTCAGGGTAGATTAAAACAACAGAATCTATCGTATTACTCACAGCGCATGGACAAAATACAATAGAACATATGTATAGTGAAGCTTTACAGAACAAAATGACATCATATAAAACTCCGTAGTAGTTGAATACAATCATCCAAATAGTCAATACATCAAGCCTCACTACATATCTCTCAGAGAATACAAAACAGCGGAATATCCAGTACATATAATAAGAAGATAATATGCAACCCTCCAGCTCGTCTTCGATATCAGCATCGTGAGAAGAGGACAGCACCTGTCACCTGCTACCTAGTCTGCCCGTCCCAAAATGGACGAACAGCCCAAGGCAATAAGAATTAAAACATAAAGCCTTGAGTCAGACAACAGTCTTAGTGAGCAGTAAATTAACTAACAACATACCAAAAGAGCATAAAGGAAAAGGAATAGGAATACAACCCTCCCACTCCAACTTCATTCTACAGTGATAGCCCCCAGACACACACTAAGCAGAAGCAAACATAGCAGAGCATACAATTTAAAGTAAAGCTACTATCACTCGAGTCAAGAGCGATGTTTTCCAAGTACCAAGGCCTAAATCAGATAAGCACCCAGAAAATACCACTCTTGAGTCCGAATGACGATACAACCAAACATCCATGACTCTGGCTATCATTGTTATCATTGCTTCGATATCACCGTTAATTGAATGACCGACACATTCTTTCAGCCGTCCGTCAAGGGCTAATGGAAACCCCGGTTCTAGACATAACTCCCGCACGTCGTCGCAACCCGTGCCTAGGACTATCAAATCTGCCCAGAGTACTCGACCATCAACAGTTAGTCGTTGGGACTATCGAATCTGCCCAAACGTACTCTTGCTTAGAGCATGCTAGAACCTTCAACAACGATGCTATCCAAACCTCCTAGTCATCCTCCTTGACGACTATTCTCATATCCATTCATTATCCTCAACTCGAATCATATCACCGAGTTATCAACATGCTTGGAATGATCCCGTCTGGATTAGACCAAGTCTTCATCACATGATGCCTCGCTTCATTACATCCTCGCAAAGCCTCATCTCAACATCACATCATCAAATCTATGCATAAGAGCTTCATCATCCCGCTACATATGCCACGAGCAGCTTTCCCAATTCAAGAGCCTTTCCCTTAGCTTTTGAATCGTCTTCGGTCTAATTCAAACCATCAATCATCTAATTCATAACAATCAATCAAATCAAACATTAATCCAAACAATCAAGCATTCAAACAAGATCTAAATAGACAATTATCACAATAATGGCATTTTCGTAATTAAAGAGTTGAAAGTCCAATAAGCATGAAAACATGAATTATATCTCTACAAACTTGATGGATGAACTTGCATAGGTTAACATATGATAAAATGGATGTAACATCATCATGAACAATGGATCTATATGGGTCTACACTTAGGATGAAGAAAATGCATGAAAATCACTATTTTAACACCAAATCGAGCCAACAATCCGATATACTCCTTTGGATCCGTGTGAGAGATAATCACCACTCACCAAATCACCTAAACAACCTCAAATCAACACGCTTCAGATCTGGACAGCGAGGGATCAAGCTTGATCTATCACGAATCCGCTTCAAACGAAGAAATCTCTCTTGAAAAGATGAAGATCTCCAATTCTAAGCTCTTGAATCTTCAATCTTGATCTTCGATTTGGATGGATGGAAGCACTAGATTAGAGTGGAGAAAAGAAGTGAAGAAGTATAGAAGTCGAGCTCTCAAAATGGCAGCACTTCGTCGCTTCAAAATCCGGATCCCAAAAAGTGAGAAAGACCCTTCCTATTTATAGCAGAAATTTCCTTAAGTCGTAACTCGGCTATCTCCCTAGGTCGTTTCCGACCTAAGCCTCTCCGACCTAACAGATGCACGCGACATAACAGTCTTCGACCTAACGACTTAGCCTATGCGCGACTTAGCGACTTACGACTTAGCGTGCCTTAATAACTCAACAACGCTGGCACGCGACCTAAAACTTACGCGACTTAACAATCTCGCGACCTAACACCAGCCACAGACAACTGGACTGCGACCTAACTACAAAGCCAAAGCCCAACGACCTAACAACTCGCGCGACCTACGACCTAACAAGTGCGCGACTTACGACTTAAAAATCTCGCGACCTAACACTTAAGATATACCATGCGACCTAACAACTCATACAACAAAACTACGCACGCGACCTAACTGGGTTATGCTCTAACTTCTTAAGTCGCCTAACTCTTAGGTCGCTAACACGCTAACCTTCTTAGGTCGCTAACCTATAGGTCGCTCCAAGATACTAAGTCGCCACATTCTATAAGTCGTTGGTTTTCATAAGTCGTCTACACTACCTAAGTCGTAAACTCCGACCTAACTATCATAGGTCGCTAACTCGAATTGCCGACCTAAAACTTAACTCACCCATACACTTAGGTCGCTCACAACAGTTTCCTTAGGTCGTTGCCGACCTACTCTACCCCACGACCTAACCCCAGAATACTTAGGTCGCCTACTATTCTTAAGTCGGTCACGACTTATCACTTAGGTCGGTCACTACCTTAAGTCGGTCAACCACACTTCCTTAACTCGGTTAATTCCTTAAGTCGGCAACTCGACCCAGACTTATCCCTTAACTCGCCAACAACATTTAACTAACCTCTAGGTCGCGTACGACCTAGGACTTAGGCAATTTCAACCAAAATCTGAAACAACTAGAAAATGCTGAAAATCCCAGATTTTGACAAACTTTTCAATCCGTAAAATACGGGTCGTTACAGCTATGAGTGAAAAGGTCTCATTTTAATGAACACCTTGAATTTGATGAATTTTTTTCACAACTAGCCTTTCCTTATAAGTCTTCACTTCTCCATCCGCATTTAGCTTTTTCTTAATAGTCCATTTGCAGCCGATAGGTTTTACCCCTTTGGGTACATCCGACAAAGTCCAAACTTTATTTTCGTACATGGAGTCCATCTCAGATTTCATAGATCCAAGCCAAAGTGCAGAGTTTTTACTCTGTAGTGCTTGTTGGAAAGACAGAGGAGTGTCGTCATCTAAGACACAGTCCTCCTTCTCACCATCCATGAGAAAACCGTAGTATCTCTCTGGTGCGTGAGATTCCCTACTAGATCTTCTAATAGGTTGAGTGTCTTCATATACGGGTGAACTTGATTCTTCCACTGGTTCTTTCTTAGTGTTAATTTCTTGAATCTCGTCCAAGTCTACAACCCCGATATTAATTTTTTTTGATAGAAATTCCTTTCCTAAAAAGATTGTGTGTAGGGAAACAATGACCTTTTGTTCCTTGGTATTGTAGGATATATATATCCTTTCAAGTTTTTGGGATATCTTATAAATTTATATAGTACCGGTCTTGCCTCTAGTTTATTCGGTCCAACGTTCTTAACGTATGCCGGACAACCCTATACTTTCAAGTGCTTGAGTTGGGGGTTCTTAACATACCACATCTCATATAGTATTTTAGGCACAGATTTAGTGGGTAACAAGTCCAACATATGCGCTACGGTTTCTATCGCATATCCCCAATAAAACAGAGGTAACTCAGCCTTACTCATCATGGAATGAACCATATCTACTAAATTGCTTTGACACACCGTTGTGTTGCAGAGTATATGGTGGAGTAATCTAAGAGATAATCCCATTATCTTTTAAGTATTGTTGGAAATTCTGTCCAACATACTTGCCCCCTCGATCTGATTGAAGAATTTTAATCTTACGACCAGTTTGTTTTTCTACTACATTTTTGTACTCAACAAACTTCTCATAGATGTCGGATTTATTCTTCATAAGATATACATATCCTAATCTTGAGAAATCATCAGTGAAGGTAACAAAGTAAGAACTATTATCTTTAGTAACTATAGGCATTGGGCCACATACATCACTATGTATTAGCCCTAAGAGTTCAACTCTTTCATTGCTCCCATTGAAGGGGTGCTTGGTCATTTTACCTTTGAGACACGATTCATATGTGTCAAAAGATTCAGAATGAATTGACGGTAGAAAACCTTCAGTTTTCAGTTTGTGCAGTCATTTCTCACTAATATGATCTAGCCTATAACGCCAAAGATAATTTTCATTTATATTGTTAGAAGATTTATTCACAGAACATACATAATTAGCATTGATCATATAAATGCCATTTTCAAGAACACCAACACAGAACTTATTTCCATTTAAACTAATGTTCATAACATTGTTCATACAATGAATAACATATCAGTCTCAGAAATCTAGAAACATATACAATTCCATAAATAAAGTCTTTTACAAATAGTAGTTGTTTAATATCTATGCTACACCACTAAGCAAAATTAAATGATAATCTCCTACTGCTATTGCATCTACAATAGATGTTTGCGCCAAAATTGGTCACAAACCCCGAATGTTGTGAAAGCACCAGTGTATGAATATAAATCAACAATATTCACACACAAATCTCAAATCTAAGTAACAGAGTATCACAATTCAGAAATAATGAACAGAAACACGAGATTTATAGTGGTTCGGCGATCTTGCCTACGTCCACTCTGAAGTTGATGATTTTATTGATGTTCACTCGATGATTACAATTTATTCTGATGTAGTACAACTGATTATATGATTACAATCTGAATCTAAGGAAGCAGTGGTGATTCTAAGTAGATCTGGCAGAGTCTGGGCGTTCTTTAGCTCTCAAAATTGTCCGACCCTTTTTCTGAATGACCAGGGGCTCTATTTATAGGTGTAGGAGGCTGATATTTCGCCTAAAATGAGGGGAGACCAGTTCTGGTACGTCAGGGGGCCCACGCGGCCGAAATCTGGAGATCCGGGCCCACTTCGGGATCGATTCGACCCTTGATTCGAATCGATCAAGAAATCATCCAATCGAGCTGAAATTTGGAGTGAACGTTCTTTAACATGTGCTCAAGCTTCTGTGAAAATTTCATAGCATTTGGACTTGTAGAACTCGAGTTATGATCGATTCAAGTAGGTGTTTTTCGTTTCCTGGAGTCGTTCGAGTCGATACGTTCGAATCGATTCGTTCGAATCGATCCTCCTTTACGCGAAGACTACGGCGTGGTGCGCATGCTTCGCATCGATCCTCTTCTCACTCCGGATTGACTGGGTCGACTCCATGTTCTTCGCCGCTTTGACTGGGTGGATTCGTGGTAGTGGATTCGAAGACATCCCTCTCCGAATCGAATGAACGAAGGTCTGTTCGAATCGATCTAGGTGTAAAGTCGATCGATTCGAAGTTGCTTCAAGCAGTGTGGATTCGAAGTATCTGCAGCTCCGTGGATTCGAAGTAACCAGGGGAAACTTCCATCGAGTCGAACATGCTGCCTTGGATGGTGGATACGAAGCTTAGCCGTCTGAATGGATTCGAAGGACCTTCAGTTTGATGGATACGAACCTGATGGAGGCGAGGCTATTTACCTTTCGATCGATTCGAATGCCATGGTTTCGTACAGGGGTAACTTGATGGATTCGAACTAGCGATGTCTTGGATGGATTCGAACATGAACCCTGCCAATGGATACGAAGAAGACGATATCGATGGATTCGAAGTAAGGCAGGGATGATGGATTCGAATGATGGCTACACTGATGGATTCGAACATAGATTCTTCTATCTTGCGTTGATCATAACTTGAACAAACGGACTCGGATTGACTTGAGATTTGAAACGTTGACTCTCATGGCTTAGCTTTTCATGTCCTATCAATTTTGGCTCGATCCGGACTCGGACAAAATTCATTGATATCCATAGTAAAACAGTGTATAATGAGCTTTTACGACGAACTGTCTTTAGTTTTCCAGTCAACTTTTTGGTGTCACGGCCTTGCCAAAAGGCGGGATAACATTTGCCCCCCAAAACATGCCTTGCGATAGGGAGGTGTGTTTTGTAGTTCCATACGTTGGATGTTCATATCCTGTTGATGACCTGTGGTACAACCTGCGAAGAGTTTGACAGTTTTTATATGACCTTAAATGACGACCGTTCGCGATCTAGCCATTTGAGGTGGAATGCGACCGTTCGCGGTCTAGCATTTCTACATGGCCCCAAATGACGACCGTTCATGATCAAGCCATTTGAGGTGAGGGGTGCCGTTCGAGGCGAGTTGTGACCGTTCATGGTCGAGTGCCGTTCGAGGCGAATGATGACCGTTCGAGGTCGGGTGCCGTTCGAGGCGAATGGTGACCGTTCCAGGTCGGGTGACGTGGAAAGAGGAATGTGATCGTTCGCGATCGTGTGCCGTACGAGGCAAAAATGTGATCGTTCGCGATCGAATGTCGTATTAGGTGAATTGTGACCGTTCGTGGTCGAGTGCCGTTCGAGGCTAATGGTGACCGTTCGAGGTCGGATGCCGTTCGTGGCGAAGTGTGATCGTTCATGATCAAATTGTGATCGTTCGCGGTCGGGTGCCGTTCGAGGCGAATTGAGTGTGCCCGAGGAGGGACTTAGTATCATCAATACCAGGTTTCACGTTCGGGTGAATTCCCGGATTGTTTGTTGCAATGGTTTATCGCCATCTCAGAGCATGCCTAGGGACCGTTCGTGATCCCGTACATGTGTAAGTGGCTTAGCCGTTATGAAATCACAAGTAGCATTTTTTCATTGAAAATAAGTCTTTAGCAGAAATGTTAAACAAAATCAAGTTCAAATATTCAAATCAAGATGAAACAAAAGCAAAGCAAGGATGTCGAAGTGTAAACTCCCACAACGATAGGGTTAATAGTCATTCAGAGCATGCCTATGGACCGCTCGTGATCTCGCACATGTGTAAATGACTTACCCGTGTTGATGAGAGGTTTACGACTTGTCCATCATTATTTCAACTAATTGATAATCATACGATGCCCCGGCTCGGGGGCACCCCTGGCTGATGTAGACGGTGGTTGCTCTGGCTCCACTGTTGGAGCTCGCCTTCTCACATACTGAAGTAGCATACCGTTCCTGATGTGCCCTTCCACCTCATCCTTCAGATGTCTACAGTCGTTAGTGTTATGACCATTCAGTTCGTGGAATAAGCAGTATCTGTCTGATTTCCTCTCGTCAACAGTGGGGTCCCTTCGTATTGGCCTACGGTAGGGAACTTGCTCTCGTGTATCTCGGTAGATTCGTTCCAAACTCTCATTCAGCTCTGAGTAGGTGGTGAATCGTGGCTCTCTCCGCAGTCGCTTTGGCCCGTCACCACCATCCTCAGTCTTTCGTTTCCCTTTATCCTTGCCTGAATCCTTTTCGAGAGGCTTTTTGTCTTTAGTTGCATAAACTTCTATTCCCTCTCCTTCTTCTCTTTCAGCATTAGCGTCTTCCAATCGCAGAAACTTGTCTGCCTCGTGATAGAATTCTCCTAGATCCATAGGAGGATCCTTAGTTAATGAATTTTTGAATTCCGTGTCGTCAGCTACTCCGGACACTGCTGCCATCATAACCATGGATGGATCTGGCCGATCCACCGATGCTGCTGCCGCATTGAACCGCGTCAGGAAATTCCTCAAAGACTCCCCAGCTTCCTGCTTTAGCGTTGCCAAACTCATCACATTCTTAGGTCTTGAAATGTGAACCCTGAATTGCCTCATAAATTTCTCAATCAAATCGGTCCATGTCCCAATGGAGCCGGTCTCTAGCTGTCTGAACCATAAAGCTGCTATGTCTGTCAAATACAATGGAAAGCACCGGGCCATGACTTCCTGTGATGCCCCCAGCACTTCCATGTGCCTTATATACCTCGTTAGATGGACCGCAGGGTCCGTCCTCCCATCATACCTTTCTACTGTTGGCAGTTTGAATTCTGGTGGGTTCCTAGCCAACTTAATCGCAGGAGAAAAGGGACTCCTGTTCACGTCTTCAAGATCTCTGTTTACTAATCCGCCTCTCATGGCTTGCCTGACCATCTCGGCCAATCTATCATTGTCTCCAAGCTGTAGTCCTCGTTCGCTACCTTCGATCTGCCCCCCGAGTCCGTGTGAGCTCTCGGGTGTATGCCCCCCTGGCTCAGCGTTCATCCCTCTATTGCCGCCAGGTTGCTCGGATGTCCTTGTCTCCCTTCCCAGGTTCGGATCAACATGTCCTAAGTGTATGCCCCCCAGCTCCGGCGCTGCGCCAGATGGTCCTGCTCCGTTCTGGATTCTGGTTGTTCCTTGATTTTGCGCTCCAAGTTGTCCAATCTGTTGAAGCAAATTCTAGATCATTTCCTCCTGTCTCTTCATCATTGTCTCCATCTCATCCCTAGTGATGAAGACTGAAGCTTGGTTTGCTCCTGAGGAAGCCTCTTGACTCCCTTCATGCTGACTTCGCTCTGGTCTCTGCCTTTTACTTGTTTGTCTTGTCATGATTCTTCGGATCTGAATCTCTTAGCCTTCTGAGTCAACTTTCAAATGATAGAACTCCTTGAGTTCAATTCTCAGTGAAAGCACCAAAGTGTTTGCGCCAAAATTGGTCACAAACCCCGAATGTTGTGAAAGCACCAGTGTATGAATATAAATCAACAATATTCACACACAAATCTCAAATCTAAGTAACAGAGTATCACAATTCAGAAATAATGAACAGAAACACGAGATTTATAGTGGTTCGGCGATCTTACCTACGTCCACTCTGAAGTTGATGATTTTATTGATGTTCACTCGATGATTATAATTTATTCTGATGTAGTACAACTGATTATATGATTACAATCGGAATCTAAGGAAGCAGTGGTGATTCTGAGTAGATCTGGCAGAGTCTGGGCGCTCTTTAGCTCTCAAAATTGTCCGACCCTTTTTCTGAATGACCAGGGGCTCTATTTATAGGTGTAGGAGGCTGATATTTCGCTTAAAATGAGGGGAGACCAGTTCTGGTACGTCAGGGGGGCCCACACGGCCGAAATCTGGAGATCCGGGCCCACTTCGGGATCGATTCGACCCTTGATTCGAATCGATCAAGAAATCATCCAATCGAGCTAAAATTTGGAGTGAACGTTCTTCAACATGTGCTCAAGCTTCTGTGAAAATTTCATAGCATTTGGACTTGTAGAACTCGAGTTATGATCGATTCAAGTAGGTGTTTTTCGTTTCCTGGAGTCGTTCGAGTCGATACGTTCGAATCGATTCGTTCGAATCGATCCTCCTTTACGCGAAGACTACGGCGTGGTGCGCATGCTTCGCATCGATCCGCTTCTCACTCCGGATTGACTGGGTCGACTCCATGTTCTTCGCCGCTTTGACTGGGTGGATTCATGGTAGTGGATTCGAAGACATCCCTCTCCGAATCAAATGAACGAAGGTCTGTTCGAATCGATCTAGGTGTAAAGTTGATCGATTCGAAGTTGCTTCAAGCAGTGTGGATTCGAAGTATCTGCAGCTCCGTGGATTCGAAGTAACCAGGGGAAACTTCCATCGAGTCGAACATGCTGCCTTAGATGGTGGATACGAAGCTTAGCCGTCTGAATGGATTCGAAGGACCTTCAGTTTGATGGATACGAACCTGATGGAGGCGAGGCTATTTACCTTTCGATCGATTCGAATGCCATGGTTTCGTACAGGGGTAACTTGATGGATTCGAACTAGCGATGTCTTGGATGGATTCGAACATGAACCCTGCCAATGGATACGAAGAAGACGATATCGATGGATTCGAAGTAAGGCAGGGATGATGGATTCGAATGATGGCTACACTGATGGATTCGAACATAGATTCTTCTATCTTGCGTTGATCATAACTTGAACAAACGGACTCGGATTGACTTGAGATTTGAAACGTTGACTCTCATGGCTTAGCTTTTCATGTCCTATCAATTTTGGATCGATCCGGACTCGGACAAAATTCATTGATATCCATAGTAAAACAGTGTATAATGAGCTTTTACGACGAACTGTCTTTAGTTTTCCAGTCAACTTTTTGGTGTCACGGCCTTGCCAAAAGGCGGGATAACAATAGATCCTTTAGCAACTTAGAGGCTTATTTCTCCTTCTGCCTTGCGACGCCAATTCCTAAGCCCCTGTAACAAATTATATGTATGAGTTCTAGATCCAGTATCTAAAACCCAAAACATTTTATTAATTGCAAAACTATTTTGAATCATAAATGTACCCGATGGAGTCGCAGAACCAACCTACTTCCTTTCTCTAACAACCTTCAAGTATTCAGGGCAATTTCTTTTCCAATGTCCTTTCTTGTAGCAGTGATGACATTCACCCTTGTCATCAACCTTCTTATTTTCCTTTTTCTTACCATCTCTTTACCGATTCTTCGAACCTTTCGAAAATGATGCATTACCCTTCACAGCAAGTACGACACCTTGATCGTTAGATGTATACTCGGTTGACCTCAACATAGTGAAGAGCTCCATGAGATTCACATTTAATTGATTCATGTTGTAATTCAATATGAACGGTTCATACTGAGAAGTGAGAGAACCAAGGATCAAGTCTACTTTCATTTCGTTGCTTATCTCTACGTCTAATTGTGCAAGTCTATCAATATAGCCTTTTATCATTAGAATGTAATCGTCTACTTTATATCCTTTGGTCATTTTGGTGTTGAATGGTTTTTTGGAAACTTCATACCTTGCGGAATGGGACTGTTCAACAAAAAGAGCTTTGAGACTATTAAAAATCTCATGGACATACATGTTCTCGTGTTGCCTTTGCAACGGTTTGTCTAAGGTACACAACATGAAAACTTGAACGATCTCTAGGTCTGATTGCCATTTTAAATAAGCAAGTCGTTCTTCAGAGTTTGTGTCATCAGTGGGTTCAATTTTGGTTCACATGTAACAGAAGTCCAAAGGCGCTCGTAAGTTAATGTTATCTTAATTGCTCTTAGCCAGTCTGTATAGTTAAGTCTAATGAGTTTGTTGCTTTTAGAAAACAATTTTGGATTTGACATTTTCTACAAGTCAAAGTGGTAGATTATTAAGACAAACATAGTAGATGTTCTTATGATATTAGTAAGGTTAAACTTTAAGTTTCATTTTACAAATAAGCTCCCACTAGTCTTTTATGTTTTGCCAAACCCTAAGTCGAAACATAGAAGTCTTTTGACTTCACTAGTAGGTATTAGGACTCGTCTGTCTTGGAATTCTGACCTTGAGTCTGTTCAACAAGTCATAGCTCCATGGACGTGTAACAACCCGGGATTTGCATTACCAATTAATAAATAAAAGTTAGGATTTTTATTTATTTTAATGAAGCATAAAAGGATTTGGAATAACAAAATTTATTTGAAAAAGGCTATTTTAATTAAATGGGAAATATGGGATTTTAAAATGAGGATAAAATTTTATTTTTGGAAAGTTAAATATTTTAGGAGAGTTTTTAAAACGGGTTTGAATAAGAAAAATGAGTTTTATAAATATATATGAACACTTAGACTAAATTTTGGAAACATATAAATAACTCTCTTCTTATTGGGTTACTAAACCTAACCCAATAACCCACCCTAAACCTCCTCTATAAATTATCTCAAACTCTCCAAACCTCATTCATTCATCCCTAATCAAAACCCTAATCATTTCCTAAAGCTTTCATAATAAAAATGGCCTCTATCTTCATCTCCTTCTAGTTTTAGCTTATGCAAGCCATTCTATGCAAAGGTAATGCAAATACCCACCTCAAATCCGTTTTTATATCTTTCTCATTTCTGAAATTTATTTGGTAACACATGTTTTATGTGTTTTTTGATCTTATAGCCTCCTAATCATCTTTTGCTAACTTGGGTTAATGCTATAGTAGTCTTTGTTGCTTTCTAGAGAGGTATATTGCTAAAAACCTCTTCTAATATGTGTTTAATCATCTTTTGATTTCAGTAATCATTTAGTAACACATGTTTTATTATGTAACATGTGAATCATAGCTCTTTGATCCTCTTTGCTTTCATTTTGGGTGTGCACACAAGTTGCTTGCTATATTGGTTGAGGTAAAATTGCTAGCTAAATCCTTTTTTACTTGATGCTTCTATAATTTCCGTTTTGGAATTGTAGCTGAAACGAAATCAGTCATAACTTCTTCATTTCTCATCCGTTTTTGGTCAGGTTTTTTTTGCTACAAACTAGATTCAATAAGGAACACTTTTTGTTCAGTGAGTTTTCTGTAATTTTGCCATTTAGATGACCTGAAATGCGTTCAAAGGCAGAAGACCAATTCTGTCTTTAACAAGTTATCTTGAGTTTCAATCTGATATTGTTTTGCATGTATCTCTCTCGTTTTTGATCCGAATTAGATAATTTTTGATGTTCCGGAAAGCATAAAACATATGCTACAATTTTTGTACAGTGAGTGTTCTGTAATTTTGCCATTTTGATGACCTGAAATGTGTTCAAAGACAGAAGACCAATTCTGTCTTTAACAAGTTATCTTGAGTTTCAATCTGATATTGTTTTGCATGTACCTCTCTCGTTTTTGATCCGAATTAGATAATTTTAAATTTTCCGGAAAGCTTAAAACATATGCTACAATTTTTGTTCAGTGAGTTTTATGTACTTTTGCCATTTAGATGACCTGAAATGCGTTCAAAGACAGAAGACCAATTCTGTCTTTAACAAGTTATCTTGAGTTTCAATCTGATATTGTTTTGCATGTATCTCTCTCGTTTTTGATCCGAATTAGATAATTTTGGATGTCCCGGAAAGCTTAAAACCCATGCTACAATTTTTGTTCAGTGAGTTTTCTGTAATTTTGAGTCTAACTAGGTCAAAAATTGATTTTTCTACTATCTTCCCGAGAGCGATACACATATTAGCTCTGTGGATGAAACTGAAACTATTTTGGTCATAACTTTTGAGCCGCTAGTCGGAATTTGACGATTTTGGTCTTGTTGGAAAGATGGAGTTATGAAATCCATATCTTGACAGTTTGGTCATCATCTGAGTTCATTAGACCCTTCGAATTTCCTGTCAGAGTTGAACCCAGATCGCTGTGCAAAACAGTGCATTTCATGTTTCTGTGCCCGACTTTGGAACGTCGCTACGCCTTCGTTTCAAGTCGGAATCGAGTAATTCTTTTTGCGTTCTGAAGTAGGAATGTCGGACTACGTTCCTACCAATTTTCGTGCCATTCGGATTCAGTCTGCTGGTCCGAATAATTTTCCGAACTTGGGTTTGCGTCAGTTTTGGACTATTTTCCAACATTTAGAATATTTTCAGTGATTTTCTGGTTTTATCGATTTCTTTGAGATTTGTCTCTGGATTTTGTACACGAGCCTTATAAAAAGGTTTTAAAAGGATTTTCCGCACCGAAATGACTTTCGAAATTATTATATAATATTATTTTTAATTAGTAAACTATTTACTCCATAATAGGAGAGTTTTCAAAAGCCGTTTTAAAGTGTTCTCAAAATCAATTATAAATCCGTTTCGAACCATTATTTTCTATAATAAAAATCTCACACTCACTTTTTAGCACGTCGAGCGAAGTGGAAAGGTGCTTAAACGGTTAGGAAATCTCCAGCCTATGGCACCGTGTGTATTTTCTTTCCGGTTAATCCCCGACCTATTCGATTGATCATTTTGACCTTTGGGTCTAGTTTACCGATGATACGAGGTGGACTTTTTATTGTTTGGAGTGTGAACTTGCTATTGGTTAGTAAACCGTTTAGTGCGAACGTGGGGTATGGGACTCATTGTTAACACTTTACGGGTTCCTCTCCAAGAAGTTTGTGACACATTAGCCTCTGGGCAGCCAGTATTGGACCTCTGGGTCACCACGCCTCTGGGCAACCGTCTCTGGACACCTGTTCTATGGAGCAGTTTCTTTTTCGGCATGTGCCTCTGGGCCTTTATCCTTCTGGGAAGGATCTCGCCGTCTCGCGCGTTCCGCATCTGTGCGAGTGATCGATCACATCTCTACAGTACTTGGCAATAACGACTCCGATCGGTGCACGTGCTATACTTGTATTATCTGATGATTTTTATATCCATTCGAGTACCGCCATTCGGTGTTGGTTCTATGGAACCATACGATGTAAGTGCGATTACCTTGTGGATTCACAGTGTCTCTGGGCACTGCTTTTCAGTGTTTGATTTCATTGACTTTTCAGTATAACCCCACTGCTCTTTGGAGCATCGATCTTGCTTGGGCATTGATTACAGACTCTGGTCATTCTTGGGATTATTGCCTATGGGCAACTTTATATAGCTTTGGCTACGCCGATGATATGAGGCGATTTTATTTATTCAACACTTTGGTGCTGAGATTCTCTTTGGAGTTTTTTCTGTTGATTGATGATTAGTGACCGTCATTATGTTCATGTGGTCCAAAATACTCTTCTCTTAGGAAAAGTACTGTTTTATTTATGTACCGCATTATTATATATCTCAGTTATTACTGATTGTTTAGCTAGCCTGACCCGAGTGTTTTCGCTCGGGTCAGACCGAGTTGTTTCAGGTTAGGTTTCTGGACTTAGCTTCTGTGCTTCCGCTTTGGACATTATCTGCTATGCCGATAGATAGCGCTTTTATTTGTCCACTATTCCGCTACTCTGTTATTATTCAGACTTTGATATGTACATATATTTGACTCACATGTGTGGGCAGTGGCTTTGTACCCACGTATAGTATTTGGATCTGTATTGACGATGTATTGTCCTGGGATTTTATATCTGTTATGTGATTCTGTTCTGTGATGTTTTATCATTTTATTACTATGCTTATTCTGATAGATCTTTAGCCATTGTAATTTCGTTATAAATATTTATTGAATATGTCGAACCACTTGAAAAATAAATAGATACCACCCTTTCGACGTATTCAGTAGATAATTATAGCTTGATTACAAATGGTCGCTTCCACTATACTCTATTATCCGCTTTAACAGACGGTATTACTTCCGTAATACTCTTTGTTACAGTGGGTCTCAGAGTGGGGCGTTACAGCTTGGTATCAGAGCCAAGGATCAGATTTAAGCATAACAAACACAGAACAGACACGTAGTACAATACGTTAGAATACGATCCAAATTGAACAAATCCACCTTTAGATAAATAAGTTAGGAATATGTGTAGGAATCTATTATATTCCGTAATATTCCTTAATGAATTATCTATCTTTGAATCGTGCTTAACTAAATCTACCGATCATATGTTCGAGAGTGTCCCAAACCTCTCTATTGCACCTTCTGCAAGAAGGAGAGACACATAATCTCCGCTTGTCCTATTGCTCCAGCTAGTGCCAAGCCTGGCAGGCTTAATGCTGCCAAGGCTCCTACCACTTCTGCTCAGCCTAAAGGTACACATCCTTCCGTTCTTGAAGGCTCCATTTTATTTCATGGTAGATCTTGTAGAGTTCTCTTTGATACGGGTGCCTCTCACTCATTCGTATCAAAGGAACTAGTTGATACTTTATCTTTGGATGTTACTTGTCTTGTTTCTTCACTAAGGATTGTGAATCCCATTGGTGGATCCACGACCCTTAGCTTGCTCTGTGAGGATATAGATATTGATCTTTGTGGCTTTTCTTTCCGTGCAAAACTCCACGTTATGGAGTATTTGGATTTTGATATGATTCTTGGCATGGATTGGCTCGTTCAGCACGACGCTAAAATTATTTGTTCGGAGAGGATATTATTCATTCATCACCCTGACTCGTCCTCTCCGTTAGCTATTGTTCTTCAAGATGTTGGGCTTTCTGATGTTATTTTATTCTCTCTCGATTCACGAGATGAGGATTTGAACTTATCTCGTATTCCTGTTGTTCGGGATTTCCCCGACGTATTCGAGCCAGTATCCGGACTACCGCCAAAGTGAGCTACTGAGTTCCGCATCGATCTCATTCCAGGCTCTCATCCAGTTGGGCGTCCTCCTACGAGAATGTCTACTAAGGAGAATGAGGAACTCAGGAAGCAGTTAGTTGAGCTTGAGGCGAAGCAGTTCATCCGATCCAGTTCTTCGCCATGGGGTGCTGCTGTGGTCTTCGTTAAGAAGGCTGATGGCTCTCTTAGGCTTTGCATTGACTATCGCAAGCTCAATGAGTTGACCATCAGAAATCGCTACCCACTTCCTCGGATAGACGACATGTTTGACCAATTGAGCGGTGCGAAGGTCTTCTCTCAGCTTGACCTTGCCACCGGATTCCATCAGCTACGAGTCACAGAAGATAGCATTCCTCTTACAGCATTTCGCACTCGTTAAGGTTCTTTTGAGTGGTTGGTCATGCCGTTCGGCTTGACGAACGCTCCGGCTTTCTTCGTCGATCTCATGAATCGAGTATTCCGGGAATACATCGATAGATTCGTTCTGGTTTTCATCGACGATATTCTTATTTATTCTAGATCCGAGGCAGAGCATGCTCATCATCTGCGGATCGTCTTGGATACTCTTCGTCAGCATCAGCTTAAGGCCAAGCTCTCCAAGTGCCATTTTGGGAGAGCAAGGTCAAGTTCTTGGGCCATATTGTATCATCTGAGGGTATTTCTGTCGATCCTGCAAAGATCGAAGCTATTCAGAATTGGAAGCAGCCCGAGAACGTTCATGATATTCGCAGCTTCCTTGGTCTGGCGGGTTATTACCGTCGATTTATCAAGGATTTCTCTCGTGTTGCACTTCCCCTCACGACTCTGACTCGTAAGGGGGTTCGCTTTATTTGGTCTGATAAGTGTGAAGTTTCTTTCCAGCGATTGAAGGAACTTCTCACTCATGCTCCTATCCTTGTGGTTTCTGAGAGTAACCAGGATCTTGTTGTTTACACCGATGCTTGTGGTAGCGGCCTCGGTGCTGTGCTTATGCAGAAGGATCGGGTAGTTGCTTATGCTTCTAGGCAGCTACGTCCGAATGAGGTTCACTATCCGACTCATGATCTTGAGTTGGCAGCTATCGTCTTTGCTTTGAAGACATGGCGTCACTTTCTATTAGGCGAACGCTTCACTCTTTACACCGATCATAAGTCTCTGAAGTATTTATTCAGTCAGAAGGATCTCAATATGAGGCAGCAGCGATGGCTTGAGTTTCTCGCCTCATATGACTTAGACATTCAGTATACCCCTGGCAAGGGTAATCGTGTGGCTGATGCACTCAGTCGCAAACACTCGGCAATAGTTTCTATGATGATAGCCGAGTGGGATATTCTTGAGACTCTTTCTATGTGTGATATTCGAAATCGAGCTCCGTCTTCTGATCCTCAGATCGTGTTATTCAGCTTGGAAGCTCGACCTATTCTATTGGATCGCATTGCCCATGCTCAGCGGCAGGATCCAGACTTGTTGCGATATATTTATCTCCTTGAGTCGGGATCCAGTGATGAGACATTGTTGGATTATTCTATTGATTCTCATCGGTGTCTTCGCAGGAAGAACCGTATTTTGGTACCATCTGATTTATCACTTAGGCATGACATTCTGGACGAGTGTCATCACACTAAGTACACCATCCATCCCGGGTCGAGTTAGATGTATGCCGACATGTGTCGCCTATTTTATTGGGAGGGCATGAAGAGTGATGTTGCAGGTTATGTAAGCCGTTGCATGACTTGTCAACAGATCAAAGCTGAGCATCAGCATCCATCTGGTCTTCTTCAGCCGCTAGAGATTCCATTATGGAAATAGGATCAGATATCCATGGATTTTATTGACGGTCTGCCTCGATCGATGTCAGGCCATACTCCTATTTGGGTCATCGTCGATCGCTTGACCAAATCAGCACATTTCATTCCTCTTAAGTCCACTCGGACTGCTCCTCAGCTTTCCAAGCTATATGTGAAGGAAGTCGTTCGACTTCATGGTATTCCTAGCTCTATCGTCTGTGATCGAGACACTATCTTTACTAGTCACTTCTTGAAGTGCCTACAGTCAGCTTTGGGCTCAAAGCTGAATCTCTCGACTGCTTATCATCCTCAGACCGACGGTCAGACGGAGAGGGTTAATCGTGTTTTAGAGGATCTTTTGTGCTGTTGTATTCTGGATTTCGGAGGTAGTTGGGAGGATCACTTACCGCTTGTAGAGTTCTCCTACAACAACAGCTTTCAGTCTAGTATTGGCATGGCTCCTTTCGAGGCTCTTTACGGAAGGCCATGTCGTTCTCCTGCGTGTTGGTTAGAATCTGGCGAGAAGCTCCTTCTTGGTCCAGATTTAGTTCGGGAATCTTTTGAGAAGATTATTCTTATTCGTCAGAGAATGAAAGAGGCGCAGAACCGTCAGAAATCCTACGTGGACAACCGTAGGAAGCCTCTTGAGTTCTCCATTGGTGATCATGTCTTTATTCGGATATCTCCTATGAAAGGGGTTGTGCGTTTCAGCTCTACAGGGAAGTTGGCTCCTCGCTATGTTGGACCATTTCCTATTACGGAACGCATCAGCCCCGTGGCTTATCGTGTGGCTCTACCTGCTCACTTCTCTGGAATGCACGACGTGTTCCATGTTTCCCAGCTTCGCATGTGTGTCCTCGATCCTGATTCTATCATTGAGCCGCATGCTGTGCCTGATTTAGAGATCTTACATGATTTATCTTTGGAGCAGCAACCTCTTCGTGTGCTTGATTCGAAGGTTAGACGCCTTCGCAACAAAGAGGTTCCACTCGTGAAGATTCAATGGTCACCGAATCCTAAGGACTGCACTTGGGAGACTAGAGAATCTATTGAACGCTCTTATCCTGGCTTTCTCCCAACTTCTTCTGCGGGTGAGAATTCTCTATTTTATCTCTATCACTTCTTTTGTGGATTTGACGTTATAGACGACAATTATCTTAAGGAATTGCGGGGACGCAATTTTCTTAAGGGGGGAGTCTGTAACAACCCGAGATTTGCATTACCAATTAATAAATAAAAGTTAGGATTTTTATTTATTTTAATGAAGCATAAAAGGATTTGGAATAACAAAATTTATTTGAAAAAGGCTATTTTAATTAAATGGGAAATATGGGATTTTAAAATGAGGATAAAATGTTATTTTTGGAAAGTTAAATATTTTAGGAGAGTTTTTAAAACGGGTTTGAATAAGAAAAATGAGTTTTATAAACATATATGAACACTTAGACTAAATTTTGGAAACATGTAAATAACTCTCTTCTTATTGGGTTACTAAACCTAACCCAATAACCCACCCTAAACCTCCTCTATAAATTATCTCAAACTCTCCAAACCTCATTCGTTCATCCCTAATCAAAACCCTAATCATTTCCTAAAGCTTTCATAACAAAAATGGCCTCTATCTTCATCTCCTTCTAGTTTTAGCTTATGCAAGTCATTTTATGCAAAGGTAATGCAAATACCCACCTCAAATCCGTTTTTATATCTTTCTCATTTATGAAATTTATTTGGTAACACATGTTTTATGTGTTTTTTTGATCTTATAGCCTCCTAATCATCTTTTGCTAACTTGGGTTGATGCTATAGTAGTCTTTGTTGCTTTCTAGAGAGGTATATTGCTAAAAATCTCTTCTAATATGTGTTTAATCATCTTTTGATTTCAGTAATCATTTAGTAACACATGTTTTATTATGTAACATGTGAATCATAGCTCTTTGATCCTCTTTGCTTTCATTTTGGGTGTGCACACAAGTTGTTTGCTATATTGGTTGAGGTAAAATTGCTAGCTAAATCCTTTTTTACTTGATGCTTCTATAATTTTCGTTTTGGAATTGTAGCTGAAACGAAATTAGTCATAACTTCTTCATTTCTCATCCATTTTTGGTCAGATTTTTTTGCTGCAAACTAGATTCAATATGGAACACTTTTTGATCAGTGAGTTTTCTGTAATTTTGCCATTTAGATGACCTGAAATGCGTTCAAAGACAGAAGACCAATTCTGTCTTTATTTCAATCTGATATTGTTTTGCATGTATCTCTCTCGTTTTTGATCCGAATTAGATAATTTTGGATGTTCCTGAAAGCATAAAACATATGCTACAATTTTTGTTCAGTGAGTTTTCTGTAGTTTTGCCATTTAGATGACCTGAAATGCGTTCAAAGGCAGAAGACCAATTCTGTCTTTAACAAGTTATCTTGAGTTTCAATCTGATATTGTTTTGCATGTATCTCTCTCGTTTTTGATCCGAATTAGATAATTTTGGATGTTCCGGAAAGCTTAAACCATATGCTACAATTTTTGTTCAGTGAGTTTTCTGTACTTTTGCCATTTAGATGACCTGAAATGCGTTCAAAGACAGAAGACCAATTCTGTCTTTAACAAGTTATCTTGAGTTTCAATCTGATATTGTTTTGCATGTATCTCTCTTGTTTTTGATCCGAATTAGATAATTTTGGATGTCCCGGAAAGATTAAAACCTATGCTACAATTTTTGTTCAGTGAGTTTTCTGTAATTTTGAGTCTAACTAGGTCAAAAATTGATTTTTCTACTATCTTTCCGAGAGTGGTACACATATTAGCTCTGTGGATGAAACTGAAACTATTTTGGTCATAACTTTTGAGCCGCTAGTCAAAATTTGACGATTTTGGTCTCGTTGGAAAGATGGAGTTATGAACTCCATATCTGGAAAGTTTGGTCATCATCTGAGTTAATTAGACCCTTCGAATTTCCTGTCAGAGTTGAACCCAGATCGCTGTGCAAAACAGTGCATTTCATGTTTCTGTGCCCGACTTTGGAACGTCGCTACGCCTTCGTTTCAAGTCAGAATCGAGTAATTCTTTTTGCGTTCTGAAGTAGGAATGTCGGACTACGTTCCTACCAATTTTTATGCCATTCGGATTCAGTCTGCTGGTCCGAATAATTTTCCGAACTTGGGTTCGCGTCAGTTTTGGACTATTTTCCAACACTTAGAATATTTTCAGTGATTTTCTGGTTTTATCGATTTCTTTGAGATTTGTCTCTGGATTTTGTACACGAGCCTTATAAAAAGGTTTTAAAAGGATTTTTCGCTCCGAAATGGCTTTCGAAATTATTATATAATATTATTTTTAATTAGTAAACTATTTACTCCATAATAGGAGAGTTTTCAAAAGCCGTTTTAAAGTGTTCTCAAAATCAATTATAAATCCGTTTCGAACCATTATTTTCTATAATAAAAATCTCACACTCACTTTTTAGCACGTCGAGCGAAGTGGAAAGGTGCTTAAACGGTTAGGAAATCTCCGGCCTATGGAACCGTGTGTATTTTCTTTCCGGTTAATCCCCGACCTATTCGATTGATCATTTTGACCTTTGGGTCTAGTTTACCGATGATACGAGGTGGACTTTTTATTGTTTGGAGTGTGAGCTTGCTATTGGTTAGTAAACCGTTTAGTGCGAACGTGGGGTATGGGACTCATTGTTAACACTTTAAGGGTTCCTCTCCAAGAAGTTTGTGACACATTAGCCTCTGGGCAGCCAGTACTGGACCTCTGGGTCACCACGCCTCTGGGCAACCGTCTCTGGACACCTGTTCTATGGAGCAGTTTCTTTTTCGACATGTGCCTCTGGGCCTTTATCCTTCTGGGAAGGATCTCGCCATCTCGCGCGTTCCGCATCTATGCGAGTGATCGATCACATCTCTACAGTACTTGGCAATAACGACTCCGGTCGGTGCACGTGCTATACTTGTATTATCTGATGATTTTTATATCCATTCGAGTACCGCCATTCGGTGTTGGTTCTATGGAACCATACGATGTAAGTGCGATTACCTTGTGGATTCACAGTGTCTCTAGGCACTGCTTTTCAGTGTTTGATTTCATTGACTTTTCAGTATATCCCCACTGATCTTTGGAGCATCGATCTTTGCTTGGGCATTGATTACAAACTCTGGTCATTCTTGGGATTATTGCCTATGGGCAACTTTATATAGCTTTGGCTACGCCGATGATATGAGGCGATTTTATTTATTCAACACTTTGGTGCTGAGATTCTCTTTGGAGTTTTTTCTGTTGATTGATGATTAGTGACCGTCATTATGTTCATGTGGTCCAAAATACTCTTCTCTTAGGAAAAGTACTGTTTTATTTATGTACCGCATTATTATATATCTCAGTTATTGCTGATTGTTTAGCTAGCTTGACCCGAGTGTTTTCGCTCGGGTCAGACCGAGTTGTTTCAGGTTAGGTCTCTGGACTTAGCTTCTGTGCTTCCGCTTTGGACATTATCTTCTATGCCGATAGATAGCGCTTTTATTTGTCCACTATTCCGCTACTCTGTTATTATTCAGACTTTGATATGTACATATATTTGACTCACATGTGTGGGCAGTGGCTTTGTACCCACGTATAGTATTTGGATCTGTATTGACGATGTATTGTCCTTGGATTTTATATCTGTTATGTGATTCTGTTCTGTGATGTTTTATCATTTTATTACTATGCTTATTCTGATAGATCTTTAGCCATTGTAATTTCGTTATAAATATTTATTGAATATGTCGAACCACTTGAAAAAAATAGATACCACCCTTTCGACGTATTCAGTAGATAGTTATAGCTTGATTACAAATGGTCGCTTCCACTATACTCTATTCTCCGCTTTAACAGACGGTATTACTCCCGTAATACTCTTTGTTACAGTGGGTCTCAGAGTGGGGCGTTACAGGACGATAGATAACCCCTAATCGGTTGTATCATATACAACTCCTAACTCTTTAGTATTTTGTCCTAATTCCGTTTCGACCTTGAGTCTGCTCAACAAATCGAAATAAAATTATTCACACGTACCTACCATATCGCGATGGCCTAAGTATAGTATATGTATCTTGAGTCTGCTCGACAAATACATATAGTTATCTTATCTCGTCTATTCAATATATTAATAATACTACACATAACATCCCTAGCTTGAATCTGCTCAACAACTAAGGAGTATGCAAGTAATTTATTAATATATATGTGGTGGATAACAACATTATATTGAAGATTCATAATCTTCAATATATTATATTGCGTGATATTAACTTATGAAATAATGTAATTTTTATAAATAACCCTTGTGATTCAGGTGTCGGACACATCGTGAATCATAGTATACGTACGATTATGTATGTATTTATTTCTTAAGTCTATTATGGGTTTCTTTAATGTTCCACCTTTAGTTTATATTAATTAAATTACATTTAATTAATTGACATTTTAGTTAATTTTATATTGATATAACATTTATATTTGTATGTACTATAACCTTTATAGTATAACACACATATCATATACATGTGTATATATATTTTTAATTTATTAACCTTTTAATTAATTTATTTAATTAACTATTTTAATTAAATTATATTAATTTCAAATTTCAATTCATGAACATACATGTATACTTATTTATTTTAAATAATTTAAAACAACATAACATATATCTCTATATATAATACATGCACTTGTTTATTAATTAATTAACTTATTTAATCAATTTACTTTTATTAATCTTACTAATAAATTTAAAATTGATGTGAATTGTTTTTCAAACATTTTGAAAAATTATGTTATATTATCAATTTTATAATAAAGATATTCTATTTTAAGTTTAATAGTTAAATTTAAACTCTTTAACTTTAATTTTCAAAACGATTTTGAAAATTAGCCCAAGGCATAATTCAAGTTGGGCTTTTCTATTGGGGGCAACTTTGGACTAAACGCCTTTTAGGCCAGGCTGGTAATCAGGTAGGATAGGGTACTTGATTACCCAATTTCAATCCTAGACATTACCTTTCTAAACACCGTACTAAGTGGGCAAGCTTAATTAGTTAGCCCTAATATGACCAATTTAGACCGCATAGACTAGTGGGCTATGATATCATTGTAAGAACTAGGCCAACTAGTAGTGGAAGAAATGAATGAATTTAAAAAAAATTCCATTTTGGATCTTTACTGGGCCCACGGAGTCTAAATTTCATTCAGAACTTTTCTAAATTTGGTTTAAATAAAATATGTATTCTATTTAAATTAGTTAAAGGAAAGTTTAAATATATTTAATTTTAAATGTATAGTGTATCGAATGCACCTAAATTTATTTATAAGAGTTAATGTATAGGGAATAAAAACTTTCATTTCTTTCCCTAAAACTAGAATTAATTGGCAGCATTAATTGGATTAAATGGAAAGAGAAACCTTTCATTTTCTCTCTTTAATTTGAATTGATTGATTCATTAAATGTCATTAATTAATAGTTTATTCATGGCATGAAATATTACTATGTCCATATGTATTCTATCTTTACAAATTGTATTTTGAGATTTATTTAATATTTTTTTATTTACATAAGTGTATATATATATGTATGTATGTATGTACCATATACATATACATATACATATATATGTGTGTGTGTGCGCGCGCGCGCGCGCATATGTAACATAGCAATCCGTGCTGGGAATAACATGTTTGTATATAGATGTTGGAATTTACATTGCAACAGACACATTAGCTCATTTTGAATGTATTGTATGTTGTCAAATATGTGCATGAACATATAATTATAAATTTCAAATAATTATATGAATATATATATATATATATATATCTTTGTGTGTGTGTATTATTGAATTAAACAGTTTCTGCCATAATAAATTAATGTAAAATAATTATATGATAAAATTACAAGTTTTATAATTTTAGAAAACCCAAAAACACATTTTTGGGCTTGCAAAAAATTTCTGGAATTTTCTCAGTTAAAATAATATTTATTATTAAATAATTGATAACATCCCAAAATCAAACTAATTTTTAAAAATATGAAATCAAGTTGAAAATTCCGAAACTTTTTTTGAAGGTACCTAAGACAAATTTTAGGCTTAGGATAAATTTATGAAATTTTCTCAATTGAAATTTTATTTCTAATTAAATAACAGGCCAAAAACAAATTAATTTATAAAATAACAAATTAAGTTTAAAAAATCTAAAAAAATTTCCGAAGGTACTTGAGACACATTTTGGGCTTAAGAATTTTTTCAATTAAACTATATTTTTAATTAAATAATTTATTTCAGGTCGAAAATAAATTAATTTTAAAAAATATTAAATCAAGTTCAAAAAATTGGAATTTTTTGTTGAAGATTTCTGACATGAAAAATTAATTTTAAAAATTATAAAATTGATTTTTAGAAACATGGATTATTTTGTATGAATTTACTGATTCATATAGCCATTAAATATTAATACTACTACTTATTTATGTGTGTGTGTAATTATTCTCAGCACTTACAATTGATAATAAACATAAAATGGTGTTTGAAGTCTTTCAAACCAACATTATACATAATATATGAAAATATATTTTCTAATTTTAAATTGTATATGAATTTTTGAATCATAAATTGATACACATATAAATATAAACATATATGATTTGAAACCCAAATTTATTTTAACATTCAACATCGGATCTGAAACATAAATCACAACATAGATCTCCGAATTTCATACACAAATTCAATCCCCATTGTGACAACAACAATACAAGAAAAAATCTTACCTAGTTAATGAAATAACAACAAACTAATCATTTGAATAAGATTAAATAATTAACAAATCATGAAAACAGAAGAGTAGGATTATCATATAAATAAAATTACCCGGATCAGATGCCCTAAAGTCCACTTTGAAACAATGAATCCTCTTCTTCTAGAATTCCTTGATTCTACGGATTGCTAATCTAGAATCAACAACCAATCAATATCAAATAGCTTTATGTTTTAGTTTGAATTGGATTTGAGAATTTTGGGATGATTTTAAAGAATAGTTGCTGCCATTAAAATGAGAAGAAGAAGAAGAAGGAGGCGGCTTTAAAAAAATGAATTAGAATTTAATTAGGGTTTTGAGATCATAATTTATATGGTAGGATAAGAGTGAAATAACTAGATCTCTACCACGCATCTCCAATACCTAATAACACGTGTTGTAGCTGCCTCCTATCTTTCTCCAAACCAATGCCTATCAACTCCAAAAATCATGGGTTGTGAGCCCATTTAACCCAATTAAATATGTGTAATCATATTTTAGCCTATTTTGTTATCGATATCTAATATCGATCAATATATTCATAACTTTTATAAATATATGCAACAATTTTACTTCTCAAATCACATTCAAATTTCCCAATTAATATTTCATAAATATTAATTTATTTATTTAATTTATAACAATTATAAATTAATTATATCGTTTGGTCTAAAGAGAATTCAACATTTCGCCTGTGTGACTCTATGGTGTAAATTCGTTCAGAGATTAACATCAAACTATTTGAATGTTAATGTTTAAACTTCACTTAGCAGGTGGTGTGACATTATGACCAAATTTATTGCATACTTAGCTTCGGTAAAATCTAATTTCATTTATAAGCATTACCCAGCTGTGACAATCATTTAAACCAACTCTCTTCGTCAAAACCATATCACTTTGGACTTGCTAAATTTGGTAATGGTCAAAATTCCAACATCGTCCACATCCAACTCTATAGTCCTAACACAAAGTTCTTGGTTCAATAATAACCATTATTATTAACTGTACTACTCTGACCAGATATTTTGACTTTGGGTTGACTTGAGTTGACTGTGATACTAACCCCATATAACCGAGGAGATGGATCCTCTCTTGAATAGTGCTTTACTTCTAATACTTCCACTTGACCCAACTATAGTCACTCGATGGACATAATGTCGTGATTTGACTATAATCAAAGTGGAGCTTTCATATTGAAGATTCACAATATTCTAAAATCGAAAGAAGTGTAAATTATTCACATCGATATTTTATGTTTGAACTTAGTTATGTTAACTAACAAAAAAACTATTGAATGAGTTATTCCATAGTTATCCAATAACTATTAGTACGTAGCCCCCAGGTGCCCCCAACAATCATGAGTAATACACTGCCCAACATTTAGGGAGCATCACGTACTCCATTCTCAACGGATACATCGATATCCAGTCTCGATGCATCTTGACTAGGAACATTTAAAATGATGTGTTTTTAACAATGTGATCCAATACTCATGATTACAACTATTTGTAATTACTATTATAAACACACCATTTATGGATTTTCTGTTAAACATATTTTAATTAAATATTTAATTATTTATAACACATTATAACAAATATATAACAAAAAGAAGAAACACCTTTATTTCGAACGAGAATTGATTTCAGAGTTAATTAATTTACAATAAATTATAGAATTTCTCCTAAGGCATACCCCTAACTCTATCACAATTATCAATCCAAACCACACGTGACATACTATAATGTTAGATGAATATATGTACAGTATGTACATGGTAATGCCTCCATCATCTATACTATTAACATCGTTATATCTTCTTGACTCCATAGGCTGTCAACATATCAATATCAGGTGGAAACAATTTGGAGAGGGGATCAGACATATGTCTGGGTGTGTGAAACTATTCTATTCCAAATATAGTTCAAATATACTTAACCTACAGATATGCGTATAAGAGTAATAACATCAACATCCAAAATCCGACTACTCGATTAAGGTTATGTTGCACCTAACTACTTAATGTATCCACTACCGACATACATACATACATATGCGCGCACACACATATACATATACATACACAGACACACACACATACATATACATACATAATTTTTGTCATTAATAATTTGTTTGTTATACTATTTGATTTATATATTGACAAATGTTGTTTACTATACACAACCAATTTTTGTCATTAATAATTGTTTTTTATATATTTATTTTAGTGTATATTTCTCTCTCATAATAGCATATATGCATATATAAGATATATATATGATTTAAAAATTTTAGTACATTTATTTATATATAATATGAATTTACAAATTCAAAAATTAATTATCATACATATATTCATATTTTTAAATTAACATTTATTAAAATTTTGAATTGTTTATTATATATAAAATAATTATTACAATAAAAATTCAATTTTATAATTTTAAAAATATTATATCATTTCAGAAACATATAGAAAAATTTTAGGAATTTTTCAATAAAGTTTATTATTTTTAATAATTAATATTATTTCGAAAAAACTATTTATGATTTATTAAAAATAATAATTTAATTGAAAAATTCTTCATGATCCTAGAATTTCTTAAATTTTAAAATCTGAATTTGTAATAATATATTTTTTTATATTAAATAATTATTGCCGAAATCAATGTATTTATTTAAAAAATAATATTTCAACTTTGAAAATCTCTAGATTTTTTCAAAGCTCTATTTTACGATCCTAGATATTCAAAAATTGTAAAATTTTAATTTTTATCAATAGATTATTTTATGTTAATTATTTATGGATGAAAACATTATTTTATTCATAATATATACAAATTAAAATAATAAAATTATTATGTTTGCAAAATTAAGTTAATTTTGAATTATAAATAATTTTTAATAATTTGTTCTCTCTCTTTCTATATATATATATCTATATATAAATGTTTTATGTTCATATATTATATATAATATATTTATACATACATATGTGTGTGTGTGTGTATATATATATTTTGTAACATATATACATGCACATATTTGGACAACATACATGACACACAAAATGAGCTAATATGTCTGTTGCGATGTAAATCCCAACGTCTACATATAGACATATTATACCTTTCACGGGTTATTATGTTACACATGCACTCAGACATATATGTATATGATACATTTATGTATAAACTAAATCAAATAAAATTAATTTCATATCTTAATATATTTGAATTTAAATAAAATAAATAATTTTATTTAAATGAAATTTAGAGATGTTCTAATTCAGTTAGACTTCATAGGCCCAATAATGATCCAGTAGGGTAAATTTTTTGAAATTCACCCATAACTTCCGGTGCGGGCTGGTCCAGTTCCAACAATGGTATTGGAGCCCAATAGCCTATGCGATCTAAATTAGTCATTCTAAGGCTAACTAGTTAAGCTTTCCCACTTAGTACGGTATCTAGAAAAGTAATGTCTAGGATTAGAATTGGGTAATCAAGTACCCTGTCCTACCTGGTTATCGACCTGACCCAAAAGGTGAAGCGAGCCCAAAGGTTGCTCCTAATAGAAAATGCCTAACTTAATTTGGGTCTTGGGCTATTTTCAAAATCGTTTTGAAAATTAATGTTAAAGATTTTAAATTTAATAGTTAAATTTAAAATAAAACATGTTTATTATAAAAATTATAATACTACATAAGTTTTCAAAATGTTTGAAAAGATAATGATATTTTCAAAATGTTTGAAAATATTTATATAATAATTTCAAAATTTAAATTTATTAATAATATTAATAAAATAAATTAATTAAATATGTTAATTAATTAATGCATATATGCATGTATTACATATGTTGATATATGTTATGTTATTCTAAAATGTTTAAGAAAACATAAGCATACATGTATGTATACAAGATAAATCTTGGAATTAATAAATTTTAATAAAAATTGTTTAATTGAATAAATTAATTAAAGGTTAATTAATTAAATAAAATACATACATACATACATACACACATATATATATATATATGATATACGTGTGTTACACTGTAAAGGTTATAGTATACACTATAAATGTTATAGTAGATATGTTCAATATAAAAGTTATACTGGAATACTAATTTAAAATTAATTAAAGAGTTAACTGATTAAAATTAATTAGATAAGATTTAATTAATGGTATATTATATGTAAGACTATCATATAAGTAATATGGAATATAAAAGTTATATAACAATAACACTTATATGATATGTGTATAAACTAAATGTGGAACATTAAAGAAACCCAAATAGACTTGAGAAATAAATATATATGTAAATGTACATATACCGTAGTTTCTAATGTGTTTGACACTTGAAGCGTTGGGGTATTTCATAAGAAATATATTATTCTATAAGTCGATATCACTCAATATATATTGAAGATTATGAATCTTCAATAAAATGTTGCCCTCTACCATGTATATATATTAATAAATTACTTACATATTCCTTAGTTGTTGAGCAAACTAAAGCTAGGGATGTTATGCGTAGTATTATTAATATATTGAACAGATGAGGTAAGATAACTATATGTATTTGTTGAGCAAACTTAAGGTACATATACTATACTTAGGCCATCACGATATGGTAGGTATGAGTGAATAATCTCTTTCGATTTGTTGAGCAAACTCAAGGTCGAAATGAGATTAGAACAAGGAAAAATGGATTAGGAGTTGTATATGATACAATCGATAAGGAGTTATCCATCGTTTGTGGGGCTATGATTTGTTGAGCAAACTCAAGGTTAGAATACCAAAACAAACGAGTCCTAACACCTACTAGTGAAGTTGTAAGACTTCTATGTTTCATCTTAGGGTTTGGAGAAATATAAAAGATTAGAGGGTGCTTATTAGAAAAATGAAATGGTAACATTTAACCTTTCTAATATTGTATGAACATATGCTATATAATGTTATAATTATCTATAATGATAAATTTATGCATTTAATATGATTGATAAAACGTTTGTCAATTAACAAATATAAACAAACTGAATTGAAAGTTGACAAATAGAAATATAATATATACTTACTAATAATTTAATTGCATGTTATATAATGTTTCTATACCCATGAAAGTGCTCAATTTCAACTACTTAATACATTCGTAAGTTGGTCACTTATATGTTTATTTGGTTTAGACCGTGTATTGCATTTTATGAGTTTTTGAACTCTAAATGCAATTCAAGACTATGGATATTTGATCCATGTACTTTCACATATAAATGTAATATGGTGAACAGTCATAGTTTGTGTGGTACAATATTTCGATGAAGTTAGTTCATTTGAAGTAAGCCAATAAACAGTATTTTAAGATCATGTATTCAACTTGAATGATTTCAAAGGGATCACATTGTGTTAATATAACACAAGGCCATAAACTACGAGATACATCTAAGAACTCGATTGTTGAAATGCCATCTTGATCGGTTTACATAAAGTGCAATATATTTGATGTCTTAAATGTTAAGAATAATCGAATGCGCTTTTTTAAAAGGTTTGTTATGATATTGTAATAAGGTTTTCTTTTGAATAGTTTGACCATTTCAAAGAAAAACGAATGTATAAGAATAGATGTAATTTAAGGTAAAGTTGGAATGAGGAGAATGAATAGTCACTTCTACTTCATAGAGAAACATTGGAAACAAGAATTGTAATAATAATTGATACTTAATATTGGAATATGAAATATGATTTTTATTCCGAAATGTATTTTATATAGAAAATTATTTTCTATAACATTTATTTCTTTGAGTTCAAGATATTTGATCAAAGAACTCTCCACTGTAAACTAGTTGCAGCATATGAAATAAGTAAACAATATTAACAATATTAAGTGAATGATGGACCTTTAAATTTAGTACGCTATTATAGTAATGGCGAAAATAGTAGGAGCATTCCATATAGCACCTAATGATTGCATCAAATTACGAAAATTGTTTTCGTAAAATGTACCGAACATTATTTATGAAATAATGTTTATTTTTGGTATTGACTGAAAAATAGATATAACTATATTTCAATATGAGTATTATGAATATTCATTATGAAATAGAACTATATTATGGAATTTTTTTTCATAGTAAAGTGATGTAACAAAAATACATATATGTCTAATATTATTTACATTTGTTTTGGAATTATAGACTAAGCCGTAGTTTTGAGAAATAATTTTACTATATGATTATGAATCATATGATACAGGTTAATTATATCTCAAACAATTAATGGCTATGCACCCATTCAGTTGGGGCATCATAAGAACTGATGAACTCTTTGAATTAATACATATTGATGTCTGCAATCACAAGCCTATTAATACCAAAAGGGTTCCACATACTTTGTTATATTCATCGATGATTTATTACCAATATGAACATGTGTATTAGATACCCATACAGTAAGTTTATAATAAAATTATAGAATATAAAAGAAAAGTAAATAAAATAGTATGCAATAGAATAAAATGATTTGATTTGGTCAAATAAGTGAGTATATTGGAAAGAGTTCCAAATGTACCTAAAAATGAATATAGATTCAATCTCAAAAGTCACTCCTCTATGTGATACATAATGATGCATCGATAAGGAGTAATCAGACATTGTTGGAATTTACGATTAATTGTTAGTGAAGTTGAGTTAGTTTCTTTCTATAATGTCATGTACTTAAGAGTAGTACACAAGGTTGATATTATTTCATCTAAACAATTGTTTAAAAAATCATACAAGATAAGGGTTTGTAAGAAATCCCAACATATTCTAGGCCAAGGAGTTGGTAGGATGTGCGATTCGAAAGATTGCACATAATAATTGTTCATGAGGGATCTTGTATGAATCTCCAAAAAGTTTTTTGGAAAGGTCTATCATCAAATGACATCTTTATGTTTTAAACATAATTTTTGTAAACTAAAATAAGTTTTATAAATAAAAAGGTTCATAAAGCATTTATGAATCCCTATTCTATTTGCACTAAGAAACAATTGTTGTTTCAAGATATATCAACTTCATTGTGAAGGAATTCCTTGAGAAATTTTTGGTAGTTAAATGGAATTGGATTCGATCCAAAGATAGAACTGATTATATGAGATGAAGTGAAATTAACTAACCTAAACGAACACATAGCATTAGAATGTCTAATAAGTATTCTCGTACATCGAAGAGAAACTATGAGTTTCTTATTATTGTCAAAAATATACATTACTCTCGGTTGTTCAATTAAACCATTAAGATTGTTGACTCTATAAGGTATGATGCACAGATCTGAAAGAATTCTGAGTACGCTATCAAAATATGATTTTGGTGGTCGTAGCCAAAGTGATGTGATCCATCGGTCGAGATTATGTCTTTATTGGAAAGACTAATGTGGTTGGAATTAAATGAGCAATGTTGATAAGAATAATATCGCAAATTTCAATTGTTGAAATTAACATAACAGATTCGGTATTCAACATGCTTAAGTTAATTCAGATTTACTCACAAAATTATCGCTCGATAAGACTTAGTGTTTGGTACTTGTGTATTGAAACAGAAAATTCTAAATAATGATTTAGGGTAAGCCGTTTACACATATTAACCAAAAATGCCTCAAAGTCAGTGGGAGCGATATTAGGTTTGTGAGTCTTTGGATATGATCGAAGAAATATACGAGTGTATCATTTTATAAGCATTAAGATTGAATAAGTATTTTGATAGAAATATCAAATAGTTTTATTTTCAATCAAAGTGCGGAGGAAGCGTGTGTTTATAAGAAAGAACGTTAAAAGGTACATTGATATTCTAAACTATAAGTAAACAACACGTTGTTGATTTTAACAATATGCTTGTATTAAAATCAACTTTAGTTGTTTTAATACTCAATTTTGGATTGTAAATGATGTCTTTTATGGTGAGTATAAAAGATATAGGGATTGTCCCAAAAATGATATACAAGAGCACCCTATTATAAAGAGAACATGTAAGTTGGATTCCTTATGCATTAGCAATAGGAATTATCATACAGAATGTTGTGTATGATATTGTGTTTTGTTTATGTATTTGATACATGGAGCAAATATAAAATCCAATAGATATCACTAGATGGTTGTTTGAGGTGTTCTCGCATATTTATGAAATATTGGAGAATTGTTTATAGAAACAACGAACTCGTAATGATGGAACATTTGGACACAAACTTTTATAAGTGATATTGAGTATAACATGTCAATGATAAAATTCAAGTTAAAATTTTTAATCTGAAAATGTTTCAAAATAAAAGTGATTGTGGTCGATTCAACGAAATGTTGAGAACATTAACTTGAATAGCGCTACAATAAACCAATGTATATAGATATAAATGCACAAATTTATAATTGAGCCAAAGGTGATTCCAAATGTTGAGTATCCCATAATATTGTTATAAGGTAACAATGTCATAAATTGGCTATGATAGAACTTAAAGCTCACTAGAAGTCGAAAGACATACTTCGAATCATTCCATATGATAAAGGCATTTTATCAGTGTCAGAGAGAGTTAATCGACAAAGTAGATAATTAAACATAATAGCATACCCATTCACTAAGGGATTGACCTAATTGGTTTTGAGAAAACTGATTGGAGAAGTTGGAATTAGATTCCATAATTGACCCCAAGTGCAAGTGGGGGATTGATTGAGTTAGGGGTATGCCCTATGGGAAATTATGTAATTTGTTACATATATCTAACTCGTTGACCAATCTTGTTCGAAATAAAAGGTATTTTCTTCCTATTATATACTTGTTATAATGTGATTATATTAATTAATTAACTTAATTAAAAGTATATTTAATAGAAAAATCCATAAATGGTATATTTTGTGATAGTAGTTACAAAGTGTTGTAACCGTGAGTAATTTATCACAACGAAACAAATATACCATTTTAAACGTTCCTAGTCAAGATGCATCGAGACTGGATATCGATGTATCCGTTGAGACTGGAGTATGTAACGCTCTCCAAATGTTGGGCAGTGTATTACTCATGACTGCTGGGGGCACCTAGGGGTTACGTACTAATAGTTATTGGATAACTATGGAACGACTCACTCGATAGTTTTCTGTTGGTTAATATAACTAAGGTCAAACATAAAATATCAATGTGGCTGATTTACATAGTTCTCTCGACTTGAGAATACCATGTATCTTCAATATGAAAGCTCCTGTTTAATTATAGCCAAATCATGGCATGGTGTCCATTAAGTGACTATAGTTGGGTCGAGTGGAAGTATTGGAAGTGAAGCACTATTCAAGAGAGGATTCATCTCCTCAGTTTATGCGGTTAGTATCACAGTCAACTCAAGTCAACTCAAAGTCAAAGTCTCTGGCCAGAGCATTTCGGTTAATAATAATTGTTATTATTGAACCAATGATTTTGTATTTGGACTATAAAGTTGAATGTGGATGAGGTTGGAATTTTGACCATTACCAAATTTCGTAAGTCTAAAGTGATATAGTTTTGACGAAGAGAATTAGTGTAAACAAATGCCACAACCGGGTAACGCTTATTAAACTAAAATTGGATTTTACTGAAAATGAGTAAGCGATAAATTTGGCCATAATGTCACATCACCTGCTAAGTGACGTGTGAATGTTAACATTAGAACAGTTTGATGTTAATCTCTGACCAAATTCACACCCAAGAGTTACACAGCCGAAATGATGAACTCCCTTAAGACCGAACGATTTAATTAGTTTATAATTGTTATAAATTAATTAATATTTATGAAATATTAATTATAAAAATTGAATATGATTTGAGAAATAAATAATGTTATATATATTTATAACAGTTATAAATATATCGATCGATATACAATATCGACAAGCGATTAAATTAGATTTAATTGCATAGTATTTTGGCCTGGGCTTACATGGGTTTAAGGTCCATCATTAGGGCTGCAAAATTTCGGTTTTGGGAAGGTCTAGTGGTGGCTAAAACATAGGGAATTGGCTTAGAGATAATGGATTGAGATCAAGTGAGAATAGGTAAAAAGGTTTTCCTCGTTTCTCTCTAATACAACCCTATATATATATATATGTGTGTGTGTGTGTGTGTGTGTGTATGTATATATATGCATGTATGTATATGTATGTATGTATTTCTAAAAATAATTACCAACCTTTTTTGACCACCATTACATTCTACACTGCTAGTTAAAACATAGCCCTCAATCCACTCCAAAATTCTCAAATATATTTCAAATTAAAATAATACTATTCGATAGTTAGAGGTCGGTGATTCCGGACTTGCAATCTGACGAATCAAGAATAGTAAAAGGAAGGGAAGTCATTGCTTCAATGTGGATTCAAATGCATCATTAAATTGGTAATTTTAATTCATATTACAATAATTAAATTATATTATATGATCCTATAATGAGCAATTTTATATCTGTTTAAATATATTGCTACTATATGTTTAGTTTGGTGAGATTTTTATAAGTAGATGTAGTTGTCACAAATCAGTTTAGTTATGTGCATAATTTGTTTGTTATACTATTTGATTTATATATTGACAAATGTTGTTTACTGTATAAAATCAATTTTAGTCAGTAATAATTGTTATATATATATTTATTAATAAATTCATACATATATTTTAGTGTAAATTTCTCTCTCATAATAGCATATATACATATATAAGATATATATGTGATTTAAAAATTTTTGTACATTTATTTATATATAATATGAATTTACAAATTTGAAAATTAATTATGATACATATATTCATATTTTTAAATTAACATTTATTGAATTTTTGAATTGTTTATTATATATAAAATAATTATTGCATTAAAAATTCAATTTGATAACTAAAAATATTATATCATTTCAGAAACATACAGAAAAATTTAGGAGTTTTTCAATAAAGTTTATTATTTTTAATAATTAATATTATTTCGGCAAAACTGTTTATGATTTATTAAAAATAGTAATTTGATTGAAAAATTGTTTAAATTTTTTTCTAACTTTTCATTCATGATCCTAGAATTTCTAAATTTTTAAAATCTAAATTTTTAATAAAATAACTTTTTATATTAAATAATTATTGCCGAAATCAATGTATTTATTTAAAAAAATAATATTTCAACTTTGGAAAATCTCCAGATTTTTTCTAAGCTCTATTTTATGATCCTAGAATTTTGAAAATTGTTAAATTTGAATTTTCATCAATAAATTATTTTATGTTAACAATTTATGGATGAAAACATTATTTTATTCATAATATATACTAATTGAAATACTAAAATTATTATTTTGCAAAATTAAGCTAATTTTGAATTATAAATAATTTTAATAATTTGTTCTCTCTCATTCTATATCTATATTTATCCATATATAAATGTTTTATGTTCATATATTATATATACTATATTTATACATACATATGTGTGTGTGTTTTTGTAACACATATACATGCACATATTTGGACAACATACATGACATACAAAATGAGCTAATATGTTTGTTGCGATGTACATCCCAACATCTACATATGGGCATATTATACCCTTCACGGATTATTATGTTACACATGCACTCACACATATATGTATATGATAGATTTATGTATAAACTAAATCAAATAAAATTAATTCCATATCTTAATATATTTGAATTTAAATAAAATAAATAATTTTATTTAAATGAAATTTAAAAATGTTCTAATTCAGTTAGACTTCATAGGCCCAATAATGATCCAATAGGGTAAATTTTTTGAAATTCACCCATAACTTCCACTGCGGGCTTATCCAGTTCCAACAAAGTGAACATATTAATTGATTTTCAGGAATTTTTTCAGAATTTTTCAAGATGTTTTAATAGTTATATTAAATTATTTAAGTTATGGGACTCAAATGTTTTGTATAATTATAAAGGAGAAAGGGGCTTTTTTCAAAATTGTTTAAATTTCCAAATAAGGAAAGTCGGCAGCATTTTTGAATATAAAATTCTGGCAACCAATTGGATTTAAACAAACAAGGCAGGTTGGGTACAAAAGAACTGTTTTAAAGTACAAATAAATAGTTTTTCTTCTATTTCAACCCTTTTGGCAAGAGCTTCCGCCAAAGGTATCAAACCTTCCGACAAGGTCGAAAGGTATCAAACCTTTCGACTAGGTCAATAACCAATCCAAATCCGTCCAAACCAGTTTCATTTCGAAGCTCTCGTCACCACGATCGCAACGCAAAAAGTCTCGCCCCAACCAGACCTCATATGTATGAGTTATAGATTTTATAAGTTATCGAACAAATTCTTAAATTAATTAAAATAAACTAACATAAGTTTAAAGTATTTACAGAAGTGCCCCTCCCACCTTCTTCCCAATCGAACGTGCACGAGACCAAGCACCCAACCCAGGCGTGCAAAAATTCCACTGATAAGGAGCCACACTCGTCGAAATTGAATTTCGTCTTTGCTATCGACTTCCTCTCACCGAGCACGACCTTCCCATATCCACTAACCGAGCTCGGCCTTCCCAAGAAAATCACGACCATGCCTTACTCGATGTCGACCGTACACAGTCGCCCCCCCTCCACACGGCCGCACCTTCCACTACTTCCCACTAAGATGCCATTCTCCCTCACGAGCTCATTTCCAAACTCCATTTCGCCAATTGATGACCCAAAACCCCAGAATCCTAAACCCTAGCCTAAAAACTCCATTCGACCTTCACCGTCGATCTCCCTAAAAAGAGCCGCACTATATAAAACTTATACCAGATCGAAGAGAATGGAAAAATATGATTTTAGAAACAGGTTTCAAGATTTTTAAGTGAGTAAATTGTGAGAAAATAATTTTTGAAGTTTTTGCCATTTTTCTTGCTTTCACTGTCTGTTTAAAAGGGGAGGGAGACATGATGTTAGCGTGTTGGTGGCCATCTATAGTGTTTTGAAGTGAAAGAAAAAAAGGCTGATGTGAATATGGTCAATCAAATAAATATATATATTATTTAAATTTTCAAATCATCTCGATTACGTAACTCAAAATTCTGAACCCCTAACAAAGCATGCCGCTAGGCATTTGTAATGTTATACCCCTATCCTGAATGCAATGGAAAAGGTTTCGAGTCCTAATTCGATCGTATGGTGAAGATAGCTTTTTGGACCCAATTATTATATTGAATTTTCGATATTAATTTCAACGCGTTTATGTCCCGTACGACCAAACGATAACTCCAAACGCGTTTATGTCTCAGAAAGCTATTTATATACGTTAATTTAAACGAGCTATTTTTAAAATCGAGCCAATCACTTTTAAATCCAATTTAAAAAAGTTATTATCTTTATTCTTATAAATAAATATTAAATAAGCTTTGAAATTATTTTTATCAAGCTTAAAAACCCAAGATTTAATTATTTAAGCAAATTCCAATTGTTAAATTATCCAATAAATCATTATATTTGAAATTCAAGTTAAAAATTAACTTTTAAATATTTAAAACTAATTAAATATTTCAATTTCAAATAACCAAAATTCTGGGTCATTACATTCCTCCCCCTTAAATGAATTTTGTCCTCGAAATTGCCAAGGTAAGAAGAATGGTCCAAAACCTATTAACTATTTTCCAAAACCACTCAGTTGAAACAACTTTCCAAATGAATTTGTTGAAACCACATTATCACCTTTTCCAATTCCAAATTCATCCATAGATTCCAATATTATTATTTACTCAACCATTTCAAGTTATAATTCAAAATCAATTTTTGGTTATTGAAAATTTTCTTCAAAATTTTCTAACTCCTTAAATTTTCTAAAAATTTTGCCAGCATCTTCTTTGCCCGACTAGATCCAAACAACTACAAATCGCCTCTACGGGCTCAAATCATCAAAAGAAAACAAAAGCCAAGTGGCTCAATCATAAATCCATCAATCCATCCACAATTTAAACACATACCTTTTTGTCAGGCAATCCAAATTTTTTCTTGATTTTAAATGCCTACATCTTATTTACCACCATTATCCAAGTGGCTCTGATACCAAGTGTAACGACCGGGATTTTCGGCCCTAAAAAATCAACACTAATACGTCCACTGATATCCAACTATAAAAGTTAAAATCATTTTATTCAGCATTTTCAATTTCCAACATTTATCTCACAAAAACCCATACGATGTACATATATCATCCGTATGCAAAATCAAATTTGATCGCTCACTCGATCACACAACTTCACTTTCGAACTAGTATCGTTCACACGACTCTCTAATGTGGACTCAGATCTAGTTCCTTGATTAGAAACCGTTACCCTCCTTGCATAGTCATACACTATGATAGAGAATCCCAGAATCAATCTAAAATCCACATCCAATGTTCACCGTCGAAAATCGAGTGAAAAATCCTAACTCGGATCGATATAAATTATCTCAAAATTCTGTGCTCGAATCTGGATCAAACCGTCATGCGAAATAAATAATGTACGTACAACTTACGTATTAAACTCCAATTGATTCTTAGCTGTCCCAATTTCTCTTATTCACATTCATTTCATTTATATTCACTTATTTACAATTATCATTCACACTTCTCATTCACATTCACTTAGTGTATCCTTTTAATATCGATTTCACTTAAGAATTTCACCATCAATTTTCTTAAGTCTATTATAAACATTTTATACAAACTTCTTATGGTTATTACCACTTCACAACTCAATTCCTTTCCCATTTTAATCAAATTCAATTTCAATTTTCCAATTTTACATTTGATTTTTTTTATCAATCAACATTCCAAACCATATCCAAATAACTAATCGATTTAATTAGTCCATTTATTCATTTATCCCAAATATTAATAGATTCCATTTCCAATAATTATTTCATTTAGCCTACTTAGGCTAAATTTTCAAAATTCAATTTATTTAACTTAATTCAAGTTAAATTTCATTCCACAGTTAAATTTCAATTTTTTTACTTTTCTTGCATCCATATTCAACACTTTAAAATATTGCTTTGTCTTGCAATTTACAAATTTTATAAGTTATCAACTTATTTTCTCATATTTCCAAATAAACATCTCAAATCAAAATCCCAGAGTTTACACACTTTGTTCTAAGTGTTTCAAGTCATTTTTGAAATCATATGTATACATATATATCTCACTTATATATATCAAGTCCAAAAATTTTAAGCTTCTTAAAATCAAAAACTTGTTTATCAAAACAAGACTCCAACAACAAATCATTACGGTATTAATCCATCACACAGAAACCCGAAAATGAACACCGATGATGTCACGATCATCATCAGAATTATTTTCCAACGACCGAAGTGAGTTCAGTGCTTTTATTTCCTTAAAAAAACATTTTAAAAATATTTCAATTCATAAATATTCTCCAAATAATATCACTATTATTTTCCAAGACTTTGAAAAACAATTCAAAACCAACGAGAATTAAATTACCAAATTTCCAGCCTTCAAACCCTTTTAACAAATCATAATTAAATATTCCTCTGGAATTTCATTTCATTTCAAATTATAAATCACATTTACAAAATCACATTTACATAATTCCATTTCGTTATACGAAATTATTTCTTAACTATTGACTATAATATCAACTTTTCATTCAATCACCACAAAAACAAATGATAATAGTTTAATATTATCATTCCCTAACAACCAAGCACACCATGTATATAACATAAAAATTTCTAAAAACTTATTTCTTTCATATATAAAAGTAATCTGGGTAAAATTATTTCATTTACCCCATTTCAAAACAATACCAGTCGAGTCGCTCTGTTCAAGCGTTTAGAGATCCCTACTAACAACGTTAATTAATTGTATTGACCAGAATCCATATGCCACTTAATAGATCAACCAACACAATATAAAACAATTTTATTTTCACTAAAAAATACGCGCTCATATCTATTAATACACTCAAACTCATTCTAGGGTACTACTGACCCTATCCCTAACGAGTACCCCATCAAAGCCAAGGTTCTCGCTTAACCTACAGCTCTGATACCATGTGTAACAACTGGGATTTTCGACCCTTGAAAATCAACACTAATACGTCCACTGTATTACATGCCGAGCAATCGAATACCGGAAAACCCGATAGTTAGGGGAAAGAAAAAGAAGGGGTAGAAGAAAAGAGAAACAACAACACAGAATCTCACAATCGCAGTGGAACAATATATAATAGATAATGACATGTCTTTATACAAAAAGAACTACAACTGTTATTTATACATTACACCATCAGAGTGCAACAAATCAATAACTTAATACTGGATAGTTATAATAACTTGCCCTCACAAGTGCTGACTATACAGCCTAACACGCACATCGGAATATAATCAAGTACGTGAAATACATCTATGTCATCCAGCTCATCTCTTGAGCTCCATAGCATCCTAACTTGAATTTGTAATACTCGGTCTGACCCGAGCATTATAATAAAATAACACCCGAGTCTATTTGGAAAACCAGTGTGAGAAAACACACTCAATTTGAATTATTACTTTTATCAAAATCCTTTGAAAAGCAAAGGTATCTCGTAAGACCATGTCACACATAAACACGATGGGTTTTTCCCTTACGATAACCAAAACATTTTATATCAAAATCATCTGAAATTATAATAGTGTCTAAGTACAAATACTTATTCAAATAGCCGAAATTGTTACATTAATTAAATTCCAGCATACTAGGCTCTACAACCAAAACTGTAAAGGCACGTATTAGAGAATGGATTTCCATACAATGATTAGGCACTAGGGTACCACCTATCACGGTACACATCTAGAAAAATATACCGAGGACCTCGCTAGGATCCCTTACAAGACAAGACCGGTTCTACCCCTAACCTGGATAGTACCGAATATGTTACAACCCCGGGTGCTCCCACCCTTATCAAGAGTTCTTTTCCATGCACCACCATATCCATAATTTATAATATATCCGAGGGTATCTAGAAAGGTGATAACATACCCTAATTGGGTGCGACACACTTAGCCTTGCTGAATCTCCCCTGATTTCAGTCATTCCGGTTGATGAGACGTGAGGCTACGATTACCTTTTTAAGGAATTTTTCACTTAGAATGTTCATTGTCCTCCAATGACAATATGTTGAAAACATTCATCCATACAAGTCCGTTCTAGGTCTAAACGAAACCGAAGGCACTATTCCTACTACATCCATTTTAGGATCATCCTTAGGATTAGTAGCAATTAGCCCTTGCACTTCAATACTCCATCTTCGATTCCATGCCCTTGTCTTCACTTCGAAAACGTATTCGTTGGATCGAAGTGGTTTTCGGATAACTTATCCGATCCCAGCCGTCTCTTCGAAACAACGTCCGATATTTCCGGTAAACTCAACCCCGGTTCTTTAAGAAATAAACAGACGAAAATAAGATCGAAGATCACCTCCTAACCGTTAGTGGACGGATTTCCTTATCATCGTCCTAGAAGAACGAAACAAGTTAATATGTAGAGCATAACACCTTCGACGGTAACTGTACTATATAATTCCCGTGTTTCTCCTAGATATTTCCAAAGTTATGATTTTAGTCTAGATTTAATAGTTGGTTATTTAACTATCAAATAAACAATCATTCAACCAAAGAGTTCATTTTCCACTGAAAACACTAAGTCTCATTTAATCTAAATTTTAATAAATTAAATCTCTTTATCAAAAGGTATATACTTATCTTATCGGAGTAAGTACGTTCACTAACCATCCTTTTCAAAAATATTTGAAAACTTTTTAAAATAAATATGGAAAGCACTATGCGGTATCAACCATGGATTCCCAGCTCAATGATTACGTCTCTATCCCAAGAAAATCCAAACTTAACTGTAGGCACTCTCTGCCTTCCGATTTCACCATGAAAGTATACCATAACTTTCTAAAAACTTCATTTAATAATTAAATATACTTTTAAAAAATTAAAATAATGACATAACTTTGAAATAATAATTAGTTCTATTTTATTAATAAAATTCTATCGATTTACAAGACTTGTCTATAAAACTTATAATTCATTTTGACAATTTAAAAATATTTAAATAACTAATTTTTTGAAATATTTTCAAACACTTTAAATTACCTAGTTTAATAATTAAAAATCCTCTTTTTAAAACAAACTCGACTTCTTGACAAAAATATATTTTTCAATTCCAATATAATCAATCTAATATTTATAAATCTCTCTCAATTTATCACCAATCGATTTACATCACAATTTCATAAATCACTTTTCACATTTCCAAAAATAAAACTATCATTTCCTTTTAAACCGATTTACCCATCTCATTATATATTCTTACCTTGAATTTATATCTTCAATTTATCAAATGATAATCATTTCACTCTATCTATAAACATTGTTTATAAATCCCATAATCTCATTTCCAGATTATAACGGTTTCACATCACTTAAATTCCATTTATGAATTAACTTCTTAAAAACCCAAACTATATTCCAAAAACCAACCAAATTTCGAATCTACTTTCATTTCGTAATTTAGAAATCTTATCTAAGTTCCAGTATAACCAATTTTATATTTATTTCCTAGTTCCCTTCTATTCTCCCAATCTATTAAAAATCTCAATTTTAAAACCCTTTAATATTTAAAACAAGTATCACTTAAGAATTATTATTTAAAATCGTTTATATGCATTATATCAAAATCTCTACTTACAATATCCTGAAATAGTTAAGTACAATTTTAAAGTCAAACTATTTCTTTTATCCAAATCAATTTCTTTAATTAATCCAAACTTTACATAAATATTTTACTTCCAAAATCTCTTTTTAATTTCCTTCAAATTCAAGACATATATTTATGGTATTTTAAAATACCAAAATCTAGACCAGTACTACCATAGCATCCAATAAATTCAAATCACACTATAATCTATCACAGATTATTCAAACATATCATATATCACTATATATGAAAATAAATTCAACATTTTTGAGGAATCCAGTTGGATCCCTCCAACCTGTTTTCCTGCATCCACAGATGTTAATACAACATAAAAATACCAATACCACTTTGAGGCGGGATATCGCGGTAATATAGGGTCATCTGCTATTGTGGGGAGCATAGGGTCTCATCCGCTAAAATATGCGGGAAAAATCAATCCAACTACTAATATATATACTACTATATATAATATCACATTCAACATATAATAATTTATCAATTCAACCAATCATCCAATAATTAATTTTAACTATTTAAAATTAATTACAGTAATCCAAATGAGTGAGATTTACTCACATTTATTTTTTGTTGTCGATGAGGCGTTCCTGTTTGGAACTAAAACCGGACGATGCCCGATTTTAGCCCAAATTTCAACTGTCCCCAAATCTGTCCAAACCAGTTTCATTTCGAAGCACTCATCACCACGATCGCAACGCAAAAAGTCTCGTCCCAATCGGACCTCGTATGTATGAGTTATAGATTTTATAAGTTATCCAACAAATTCTTAAATTAATTAAAATAAACTAACATAAGTTTAAAGCATTTACAAATGTGCCCATCCCTCCTTCTTCCAAATCGAACATGCACGAGACCAAGAACCCAACCCCGACATGCACAAATTACATTGATACAGAGCCACACTCATCGAAACTGAATTTCGTCTTCACCATCGACTTCCTCTCGCCAAGCACGACCTTCCCATATCCACTAACCTGAGCTCCGCCTTCCCAAGAAAATCACGACCATGACTTACCCGACGTCGACCGTACACAGTCTCCCCCCTCCACAATGCCGCACCTTCCAATACTTCGCACTGAGATGCCATTCTCCCTCATAAGCTCATTTTCAAACTCCGTTTCACCAATTGATGGCCCAAAACCCCAGAATCCTAAACCCTAGCCTAAAATCTCCATTCGACCTTCACTGTCGGTCTCCCCAACAAGAGCCACACTATATAAAACTTATACCAGATCGAAGAGAATGAAAAAAATAGGATTTTAGAAACTGGTTTCAGGATTTTTAAGTGAGTAAATTGCGAGAAAATAATTTTTGAAGTTTTTTCCATTTTTCTTGCTTTCACTGCCTGTTGTGTGCATTTTAAAAAGGGAGGGAGACATGATGTTAGCGTGTTGGTGGCCATCTACAGTGTTTTAAAGTGAAAGAAAAAAAACTGATGTGAATATGGTCAATCAAATAAATAAATATATATTATTTAAATTTTCAAATCGTCTTGATTACGTAACTCAAAATTCTGAACCCCTAACAAAGCATGCCGCTAGGCGTTTGTAATGTTATACCCCTATCCCGAACGTAATGGAAAAGGTTTTGAGTCGTTGCATACGAAGATCCCAGAAATAAGGGACCACTACCATTTATTTATGTGACGCCCCACCTCTATACTCACACTAGCCAAGGACACTACGAGGTAATGCCATCGACTAGCACGAAGAATAAGGCTGTTGAGGAGCGACCATCTATGTAATTGCTTTGTGCGAGTACCGATATGTCAGATGATATAACTTACATTTCATTTCAAGAGGAAATCCGACATATCAAATACAAACTCAAAGCTACTACACAGTGGCTAAGTGGCCTTCGGAAACAAATATAGAAATAAACATAACACAAATCAGTCACAGATATTCATATCACACAGGCGGAATCAGATATGAATATATCACATAAAAGTGTACATCAAAATAGTGGTCATATAAGATCCACTACATCACAATGAATAGATACAAGTGCTAGACAAAAGAATAATTATACATCAAGGAGTCTATATCTCAAATGTATAATAACAAAAACTACTAATCTAAGGTAGTTAGCCAAAAGTCAGGTGACGAACCCTGATAAGAAGTCAAGCAGAAGCACCTGAAATACCTCGGTCTGACCCGAGTATTATTTAAGAAGAAAATAATAAACGGATCAGTCTAGTTATAAATATCAGATAAAATAAGATAGGATAAGAGATATTGCCAAAAACGTATGATAACAAAAAATGCCATACTGTGTCAAGTATACATCAATTAACAACAAAAATCATACAATATCTCAAATCATCTCAATACACCAAAAAGAATCACATTCTTTAAATTATTCACCAAAACACAAATATTGATAAAGCTTATCAATGCAAACCACAAAAATTGGTGAAACACAAATTCTAGAAATCACAACCAGAAATCCAGAAATCACAAAAGGGGAAGGCTTATCACAAACGGGAGCATGAAAACTCACCAACACGCGTATCACAAACGGGTCGCTCACCCATGGTTGCTAACCATAAACCGAACATCGACGCACCTAGAAAGATACGCCCCATGCATAGTCGAACATCGACGCACCTGAAAAGATACGCCCCATGTATAAACTAACATCACCGCACCTAGAAAGATATGCCCCATGTATAGTCGGACATCGATGCACCTAAAAAGATACACCCCATGCCTAGTCGAACATCGATGCACCTAAAAAGATACACCCCATGCATAAACTAACATCGACGCACCTAAAAAGATACGCCCCATGTATAGTCGGACATCGATGCACCTAAAAAGATACACCCCATGTCTAGTCGAACATCAATGCACCTAAAAAGATACACCCCATGCACCGACTTATCGAGCCGAATTCTCCACAAACGGTCCAAAGACCATGGGTCGCTAGCCCATAAAAATGAGACGAAGCTCAATAAAATGGGGTATAGTCCCCCACGCGAACAAAGAGACATCGCACATCGCTAGTCTAAATCATAAAATGATCATCATCGATCATCAAGAAGTGTCGATTACACTAAGCTAGTAAATATAAGAGTTTAGCTTCATGTCCCATAACCACTAGCTTAACTTAAATATTTACGAACAAATTGTAAATTTCCACTCAAAAATTGTCACAAGAGTTCAATCGAACAAGTCCAAGAATTAACCGACGAAGTAAACGCAAGCGTTTCATACCACTTGTTTTACTAAGACGTTTAATTAGATTTCTCATACGAATGAGGTAAAGGTTTATATATACTAATAGATTGGAAAACGGTTTTAAAAGAGAGCTTTATATTTAAAATAGTGTCGAAACCGTTTTGATGAAAGAGTTTGAGTATTTACTACTAGTATAGAAACCTTTGTATTTAGAAGTGACAAATCACAAAAATGATTGTAGAAACAATCAATCACCAAAATCCACATTCGAAGCCGTGAATTAAATCCAAAAAAATCGATACCCAATCCATCAAAATGGATATTCCAAAAAATCCAAAGAAAGAAGTCATCAAAGTCGATAATAAGTGATGACAACTATCCGGATCAACAACAATCGATTAAAAATAGGAAATCCACACAAAACAGCCTAAATAGGCAAAAATAAACGTTTCCAGACGTCTGGTTTGGAATCCAGACGTCTGGATTTGTTTTCTGGAAATAGTTCAGAACTAATCTAGTTCGGTTATTTCTAAACCAGACAGATGAATCAGGATCCCTTCGCGAATATGTTATAAAAACATCTCCCTAATCTGAGTATTCGTTTTCCGCATGCCGATTTCTTTCTGATCAATATCAACCGAACATCGATGCTTTACTGTTTCTTCGGGTACCGGGAATAAGAATGATTTTATTCCCTATGCTCGTCCCACTACCACTCGTTCAAGGGCTAGGGCAGCGAATTTAAGGTCCCCGTGGGAAATGAAGGCTGACTTCTCGAATAAGAAATGAGAGGCTTCTACTTTTAGTTCTAGTATTCGTTTACGCCAGCAGATGTTAAGAATTTTTTATCGAAGCAGACGTCTGGTTTTGTTCTCTGGAAATAATCCAGAGAACCCCCAGACGTCTGAAACTTCAAGTTAGACGTCTGAGTCTCATCCAGACGTCTAATCTTAAATTTCAGACGTTTGGAATTAGTCTCTGACTTTTTTTTATAAATTCCACGTGCATATATTTTTGCTCCAGATCCAAACCAGACGTCTGGACTTGATCACCAGACGTCTGGTCACCTGGTCTGGGCAATAATTTGCCTAGGCCAAAGTGGCCAAAACGTATCGAGAGCGATCGAACGAGCAATGGCGACTAAGGATTTACGCCAAGCAACAACCCAGCCTTAAAGGCTCTTCGATACACCCCAAACATCAATGTCCAAACATCATTTTCATAAAATTGGACCAAAACACCAAAATTTGGAAAATTCACCAAATCAATTCAAATCAAAAGCAAATGAATATGCACAAGTATTAGGAATTCATACCTAACAACAATGATACCTATAGACGTAGATGTGAGTTAAAGAACTCACCTTTAAACCCAAAAACACGAATGAGAAGCTTTAAAACAAAGGAAAGGCCAATTCCTCTTCAATACACCTCTAGAAGCTCCAATCTAAGCTAATAAGCAAGTATTTCCTAAATTAGGGTTAGGAATTTCTGAGGATTGAAGAGAGATAGAGATGGAGAAGATGAAAAGGATGCTTACCTAAGCTTCTCTTTGATTTTGGAGCAAGAACTTGTGTTTCCAAATCAAACTAGGGTTTTGAATTTCTAATTTCCCATTCCTCTCCCCATTTTTACTTAAGCTTGAATGTATTAGGAAATGAGAATGAATGAAGGGGAGTTGAGTGGAGTGTTAGGATATTAGATGGGTTAGTGGGCTGAAACCCAAACCCAAAGCCCACATAGAAAAATAGCAACTCAACTCCAAACATATCGATGTTTATACTCAAAAAAGTTGTAAACGCCATTTTGGACTCAATGGAAGTGGTCTCGAGTCCCAATTCGAATGTTTACAAAAAGTAGCTTTTAGGACTTTAATCCAATTAACGATGCTACATTTAAATAAAACATTTAAATATACAATCGTAAAATATGCGGGTTGTTACAATTTATCTTAGGGTGCTATTCCAAAATTATCAACAAGCATCCCTTCCGTTATGAAGATCTCCGCCTTCAACTTCATTGTCTATAACATGTCTTCCTTTTGAACTCGTAAATTGGTTCAAAGTTGTTTTCAAAAAGAAATTACCCAAATCCGATCCTGGTTCCTTCAAACCAATCATCGATAAAAGGATGTTTATGTAAATAGGTGCTTATTATTTGATTAATTGTTTTCTATTTATCAAAAATATCTTCTAGAGATATATATCTTTAAAACATTCCTTTTCGGTATATATGGGATCATTAAACCTCCTTTATCAAATCTTTGTTTAATAAAAACCTTTTTAAATCTGGGAATAATTCCAAATCATTTCATTCTTTACTTAGAAAAATATTTCCAATTCATTTATTTAAATCTTTACAAAGATTTCTATTTCCAATCATAACTTTTAAGTAGGTCAAAATAATGTTATTTAAGACATCGTTTACTGTAAACCCAAAACATTAAATTTTAAGTAAAAGAATCCATTAAAATAATTCCAATATATATCTTTTTAATAGGTTGAAACATTGCTATCTAAGATGGTAAATCCAAATTAGTTAGCATTCGAGTAAAACAGATCCATAGAAATTATACTAATTTTACTCAACATCAATTTCTGTATTCAACATTTACTATCCTTCGAATAACGGTGAAATCACCTTTTAAATTCACATGGATAGTACAGGTTCCCTTCTCGGAATTTAATACCAAGTATTAGAAGATAATTTCTATACAATCCAAGTTGTATTAAATGTGGAAAAATTAATCTTTTATACTTGCCTTGTTTCCGACATTTCGACCTTATATGTTCCTTGCTTAAAAAAGAAGCTAGGTGAGATAGGCCACTAGTTGCTCCTAAACATCTCTTTAGCTTAAGCACCTTCCATCCAGATCACAAAATAGAAAAATCCAATTTACTCATCGGCTTATAAAGCCAAGATTAAATCACTTACTTATAACAGCTTTTCTTTAAATCATTTATTTAAACTTTTTAAACCTTCAAATCATCTTTAAAATACTTAATTATTTATATGAAAACATTTATAAAAGATTTGGGAAAGAATACTTAAGTTTAAAGCCATATTTCAAAAGTTGTTAAAAGTGTTGTAAAAAGTGCTGCGAATAGTGCTTTTAAGCTTATTTGATCAAAACAATTTTTCTATCATTTAGAAATCCATTTTTATAACTCAAATCTCTTTTAAAAAATTTTAAAATATTTATATAATTTATTCCATACTTTTAAAGAATTAAAAATATCACTTTAAAAAGAATTTGTCGCTATGGTTTCCGAACTGCCAAACCGCGACTATTTTGAAAACTTGATTTGCTCATATTTCAAAATCTACTAAATGAAATCTTGATCATTTTCTTTTGTTTGAAAACCATGATTATAAGAGTTTTGAAAATTCTTATTACAAAGAATTTCGACTGCGAATCCATTGTATAAATGGATTTAAACTTTTACGGCGTGAAATCGCGAACTATCGTTGCACGATGCGTCTATTTTTGACTCAACTTTCATAACTTGTCAAAACTTCACCAAACTGGATTTTAATGTTTATAAAACATTTATAGACCATTTTAAATCATTTCATATGGGTTTAATGATTCCATATTACTTTTATAACTTGATTCGGAAAGCGATTTCCTTGTGTAATATTGATGTGTATTTAACGTGACTTGTTTACACAATTAAACAACTATATTAAAACAACCAAACTTGATGATCAAAGCATAGTAGACATCCACAACAATCATATCACATCATCATATTATATATATATATATATATATATATATATATATAGAGAGAGAGAGAGAGTTTCTCACCTTCATTGGTTTCTAACTTTACGAAATTTGCTATAGCTTCGCTACGATCGAACCAGAGCCTATCAAATCGAGCATTGAACCTATGAATGGGCTCGGCCTAGCTTGGAAGTAAGTGGAGTGCTCGACCTTGGTGGTAGGAGGTGGTGGTCGTGGATTATGATGGAAGAAAGGAGTGATTTGCCTTGTTTTTGAAGTGGATTGCTTATGTATATATATACTTATATAAATTTAATTTATTTTTGCAATATTTTTCTTTATAATTTCCTTAAGGTAGGAAGCCATTGAAAAGCTTGAGAATGTGGGAGAAGATGAAGTGGAATAGTGTGTAAAATCATGAAGAGAATGGTGGGTATTTATAGGAAAACTTTTGAAATAAATATCTAAATGTATAATCACTCTTTTTCCCCTTGCCCACACCACCTCCATCCCCTCAAGACGCATGGCAAGGCCACCCCCTTATGCTTTCATGTGTGTGATGATGATGGTGTGTAAGTGAGTTGATGTTTGCTTTTTAGTATAGAAAATATCTTGGATATTTATACTTTTTACTATATGTAAATTCTAATGTAAATGGTAAGTATATTTGTATGTATATATGTGTTCATGTATATGTTAGGGTGTGTATGTGTATGTTATATATATGCACAAGATATATAAACAAGGTTGCAACAACTTTGAACAATTTCCGTTCAATAAACCGTTGAAAATCAAGAAGCCGATTCCTGGTCACATTTTCACTTATAAATTAATTTACATATAAATGTAAATAAAATTTGAAAAATAATTACTTATCATTCTCAAATAATTAAAAAAAATCTCTTTTGAATTATAAAACCATATAAATTAATATTAAATAACTGTTTACAAAAAGTGTTGTTATATCGATAAAACAATACGAATTTTTTTATGTTTTCAAATCAAGTATATATATTTATAAAACTATTATAAATGATATGTTATCACTTTATAAAAAATTAAAATGAATTATTATCATTTAAAAACTATTATTTGAATAATTATTAAATCATTAAATCTCAATTTAAATTCATAAATCAATATGATGATGTCATAAATACATTTTTTTCCCAAAAATAAAATAAACAATTTAATTTAATATTCTTTTTTAAATGGATACATAAGTTATGTATCCAGCTCCGTGCGCAACTTCTGATAATCATAGAGCTGTTTATTGATATAACAGTTATCGATCATTTTACCGATATTTTTCCCAAGTTTATATTTTTGTAGATACTTATTCAAAATAAGATTACCATCATTATTTATTATTTAAGACAACATAATCTATGTTAAAAAGCTTATATTTGAATATTTTAAAAATAAATATAACTTATTAAAGTGATAAACTTGGATGTCGTAACAGACTCCCCTCCTTAAAAGAATTTCATCCCCGAAATTACAAAGCAAAACCCAGAAGTGGTTTGTCCAAACTATTTATTTTTTGGATTTACACTTGTATAATGTATGTAGATTATATGCACATAATCTCTGATCTGATCTACTATTCGAATATACAACTTTACTTCCGAACTAGTATTGATCCTTCGATTCTCTAGTGCGGACTTTGATCAGGCTCTGAAACTTCTATTTTCCTTGCATAGCTCTCTACTATGATAGAAAATGTAAGGATCCGACTATAAATCCTCGTCAATGTTTTTCCTAAAGCATCGAGTGATAAATCCTTTTCGGATATCAAAATCCTATATTCAAATCTTTAGGCCAAATTTGTGTTATGAAATAATTCATGTAAAATGCATATACATTTTTTCTTTTCCAAAATATTTAGAAAATCTTGGTTTATTTTTTTTTAAATTTCATGAAGATATAGTTTTATTTTTACCAAATTTTCTTAAGTGATTTGTGTATTTACATTTGAACAAAGTCATAAACAAAGGACAAATTATATTATACATGTTTAATATTTTACATTCATCCTTATCTTGCACACATCATTTCTCCTCACATACTTAAATCATTCTTAAGTCCTTCTAAACCTACTTGGATTTTCATAATACTGATAAAACATAACTATCTTACAAGCCATACATATATATGCTACTACATAACACTAGATATGTGTTTCCAAATCTTCCAATCTCACATCTTAATCACTCCTCTAAGTCCGATGCTGACAGTCCACTTCCGTATCCAAAATCAAACATGTCTTCCCCATCGTCATCACTATCATCTTGTTCGTTATCGGCTTTGTTTCCATCCTTAATTTGTGGTATCACATCCACTTCATATGGCCACCAGGGCTGGTTCCATGGCACATGACCCAGTCCAGTTGGCATTTCTTGTATAATTTTTCCTTCTTCTAGTTCTTCTAAACCTTGAACTTCTTCATCCTCGGGATCCACAAATTCTTCCTCTTCGTCTTCCATGTTGTCCCAATGAATGGGGGAATCTGACGACTCCTCGCGCCAAATAATATGGTCACCATCCATTTTCCATATGACGTTACTGTCTCTACTGCTATTGTTTGACTCATGGGATTATAGTATTCAGGTCTTCTTCAGATTCAGATTCTTCTTCCATCGGCTCCTCCTTGGGATTTCTTCTTTCGGTTCAAGTTATGAACTTACTAGGTTAGTGATCCATATTCTTTCTAAGGCCTGAGAGGTCTCTTCATTACTAGACACTATAACAAGTTCCGGAGTAGGGGAAGATATAGGCATTTCGACCAAAGGGTAACCGTCTTTATCTAGCCGGGTGTATGGATCTAATTCTCCATTAATAATGGGCTTAATATTGCTAAGTGGACATTTCCCAGGTTCCTCCTCATCACTCTAAAGAATGATTAAATCATTCTTCTCACCCCAGTTCACTCTTGAGGTCTTCCCTTTCGAATACTTTCTCCCGTAGCTTAAAGGTTTCTACAATTATCAACAACAAACACTTAAATACTAAGCATTTTAATTGTCTTAACTAAATCTAATTTTTGGTTATAAATTTAAGTTTATCCCAGCATAAATCCATTTTAACTATAATTTTAAGGGTGATAGTTTGCTAAGCACATGATGTTGTTTCTCCAAACCAATACTTAGAATATTTCAAATAAAATCCTTTGAAAATTCTCTTCCCAAAAACCCATTTTAGATAAAAGTTCTCATTATCCAAATCCTTTTCCAAAGTGTTGCTATTAATCTTCTCAGTGTTATTATTAAACATCTTATAGTCAAACTGTGAAATTCAAATCACAAGATGTTTATACATAGATTTACTAACCTTGATTTAAATATCATTCAAGTTATAACATATCTAACTATATATTTTTTCAAAATATAATCCTAGACAAAATTATTTCATTTACCATATTTTTATAAAACAAAAATCATTTTTATATCATTAACAAATACGCGCTCTTATATAATATACTCTCAACTCAGTCTAGGGTGTTACTAACCCTATCTCTAATGAGATACTCATCCTAGGGTGTTACTAACCTTATCTCTGATTACCCCTATCAGGCTCAGGTATTCAGTCAACCTAAGCTCTGATACCAAATGCGACAAACAAGATTTTCGATCCTCGAAAATGACACTAATACATCCTTGGTATTCACATGCCGCAAATTCAAGTGCCGAAAAATCAGACTGTTATGGAAAAGAAGAAAATAAAGACAAAACAAAATCTTACACGAATGCAATAACCTATATTATTTCAACATATAATCTTTACAGTGAAAAAATATAAAATACATCTATCAGAGTTTATCTTAAAATTAACATGGACAGTTATAAATATCTGTCCTTACAAATGTGGAATACAATAGTACATGAGTGTGGTAGAAATGGATAATAATCTTCAGAAGAATCTTCTAACTCTTGCTCCAAGCTCTTGCAAAATGCTCTAAACAAACCTTGCATACTAGGCTACCCCGAAAAATAGGGTATCCAGAGTTTATGGGAAAGAAAATAAACTTCGGGTCAGTCATGGGATTGGTGTGAGAAACTCAAAATACAAGTTTTTGGAAACTAAAGGGTATCTCATAAGACCACACGCACATACACACGCAATGGGTTTTTACCTAATGATAACCAAATCATTCTATGTAAAATCCATTGATATTATTTTTAATGACATTCTTTGAAAACCTTTCAAAATAAACATACAAATAGTCGAAATTGTTCCATTAGTTAAATTTGATGGCATAATAGGTTTACAACTAAGTCTAAAGGCACTTATTGGAGAATGTATTTCCAATGAATAGCGAGGTAAGGGACTACCTCCAAACAATACATTTCTAGAGGAATGTACCAAGGATTGACATCTTCGAAACCTCTGCAAATCAAGACTGGCCTACTCGCAGATCCATCTAGTGGTGGATATAACCGAATATGATATCACCCCGGCCGTTCCCGACCTATCCGAGAGTTCTTGTACCATACATCACATATTCTTTTACCCAACATCATAGCAGGCACAAAATAAATATGAAATGTGATATCATACCCTAATGGTTGCGACCACTTAGCTTTAAAGCAACCCCTGTTTCACAATTCCCTAGGTGTGAGGCTTGAGGTGACGTTTACCTTTCTTTGAACATTTTCACTTAAAATGCCACATTGCCATTTTCAACAATACACTATTGATTTCAACAAAAGTACAACCTCTGACCTCGTACGTCTCAGAGAAGGGTGTTAAGTATAAGAGGGGTTACCTCCTACACCACCAAACAGATGTACGTTTGTAGAGATCAATGCACTGTGATCTTAGAAACGCAATGTCAGACATCCATCTATACAAGTTGTCCAGGAACAGGTAAACCAAAGACACTCTCCTACCACATTCTGTCGGGAATTACTCCTAGGATTAGTAGCGAATAGTCCTTGCATACAAAGATCCCATAACGAAGGGACCACTGCTATTTATTTATCTTGGGAGCTACTCCAAAATTACCAACAAGCAGTCCTTCCATTATGAAAATCCCCGCCTTCATCTTCATTGTCTTTATCATGTCTTCCTTTTGAACTCTTAAATTGGTTCGAAGTGGTTTTCGGATAGGAATTACCCAAATCCAATCTTGGTTCCTTCGACCCAAGCATCGATAAAAAGATGACTGACTAAATAGGTGCTTATCATTTGATTAGTTACTTTTCTCTTTATCAAAAATATCTTCTAAAGATATATATCTTTAAAACATTTCTTTCCGATATATACAGGATCATTATACCTCCTTTATCAAATCTTTGTTTAATTAAACCTTTTCAAATCTTCGAACAATTCCAAATCGTTTCATCCTTTACTTTGAAAAATATTTCCAAATAATTTATTTAAATCTTTACTTAATACCAAATATAAGAAGGTTATTTCTATACAATCCAAGTTGTATTAAATTTGGAAAAATTAAATCTTTTATACTTGCCTCGTTTCCAACACTTCGACCTTATTTATTCCTTGCCTAGGAAAGATGCCGGTGAGCCATGACATGGGTTACTACTAAACATCTCTTTAGTTTTAGCACCTCCCATCTGGATCTCATGAACAGAAAAATCCGGTCTACTCATCGGCTTTTAGAGCCAAGATTAAATCACTTAATTATAACAGCTTTTCTTTAAATCATTTATTTAAACTTTTTAAACCTTCAAATCATCTTTAAAAATATACTTAATTATTTATTTGAAAACATTTATAAAATATTTGGGAAAGAATACTTAAGTTTAAAGCCATATTTTAAAAGTTATTAAAAGTGCTCCAAAAAGTGCCGCGAATAGTGCTTTTAAGCTTATTTGACCAAAACAATTTTTCTATCATTTTGAAATCCATTTTTATAACTCAAATCTCTTTTAAACAAATTTAAAATATTTATAGAATTTTTCCATATTTTTTAAGAATTAAAAATATCACTTTATAAAGAATTTGTCGCTTTGGTTTTCGAACTGCCAAACCGCGACCATTTTGAAAACTTGATTTCCTTATATTTCAAAATATACTAAACGAAATCACGATCCTTTTCTTTTGTCTGAAAACTATGATTATAAGAGTTTGGAAAATTCTTATTACAAAGAATTCCAACTTTGAATCCATCGTATAAATGGATTTAAACTTTTACGATGCGAAATCGTGAACTACCGTTATGCGACACCGGGATTTTTGACTCAACTTTCATAACTTGTCAAAATTTCACCAAATTGGATTCTTGTGTTTATAAAACATTTATAAACTATTTTAAGTTATTTCAAAGGAGTTTAATGATTCCATATTACTTTTATAACTTGATTCGAAAAGTGATTTCCTTGTGTAATATCGACGTTTATTTAATATGACTTGTTTACACAATTAGAAAACTATATTAAAACAATCAAACTTGATGATCAAAGTATAGTAAACATCCATTGCAATCATATCACATCATCATCTTATATATATAGTTTCTCACCTTGATTGGTTTCTAACTTTACAAAAATTCGTTATAGCTTCGCTACGATCGAATCGAACCTTGGACCTATGAATGGGCTCGGACTAACTTGGAAGGAGGTAGAGTGCTCGACCTTAGTGGTAGGAGGTGGTGGCCATGGATTATGAGGGAGGAAAGGAGTGATTTGCCTTGGTTTTAAAGTGGATTACTTATGTATATATACTTATATAAATTTAATTTCTTTTTGCAATATTTTCCTTTATAATTTCCTTAAGGTAGGAAGCTATTGAAAAGCTTAAGAATGAGAAAGAAGATGAAGTAGAATAGTGTGTAAAATTATGAAGAGAATGGTGAGTATTTATAGGAAAACTTTAGAAATAAATATCTAAGTGTATAATCACTCTTTTTCCACTTGCCCACACCCCCTCCATCCTCTCAAGATACACAGCAAGGCCACCCTCCCTTGTGATTCCATGCGTGTGATGATGATAGTGTATAAGTGAGTTAATGTTTGCTTTTTAGCGTAGAAAATATCTTGGATATTTATACTTTTTACTACATGTAAATTCTAGTGTAAATGGTAAGTATATTTGTATGTATATATGTGTTCATTTATATGTTAGGGTGTGTGTGTGTGTGTATTATATATACGCACAAGACATATAAATATGATTACAACGACTTTGAACAACTTCCGTTTGTTAAACCATTGAAAATCGGGAAGCCGATTCCCCATCACATTTTCGCTTATAAATTAATTTACATATAAATGTAAACAAAATTTGAGAACTAATTTCTTATAATTTTAAATTAATTAAAATGATCTCTTTTGAATTATAAAACCATATAAATTAATATTAAATAATTGTTTACAAAAAGTGCTGTTATATTGATAAAGCGATACGAATTTTCTTCTATTTTCAAATCAAGTGTATATCTTTATAAAACTATTATAAATGATTTATTACCACTTTATAACAAATTAAAATGAACTACTATCATTTAAAACAATTATTTGAATAATTATAATACTTATTAAGTCATTAAATCTCAATTTAAATTCATAAATCAATATGATGGCATTATTAATGCTGTCATAAATACATTTTATTCCTAAAAATAAATTAAATAATTTTATTTCATATTCTAGTTTAAATAGATAAATAAGTGTATGTATTCAGCTCTGTGCGCGACTTCTGATAATTATAGAGTGGTTTATTGCTAAAACGGTTTTCGGTCATTTTATCAATATTTTTCCCAAGTTTATATTTTTGTAAATACTTATTCAAAATAAGATTACCATCATTATTTATTATTTAAGACAACATAATCTCTGTTAAAAAGCTTATATTTGAATATTTTAAAAATAAATATAACTTATCAAAGTGATAAATTTGTGGGTCGTTACAATAAATATATCTGTGTGTGTATATCTGTATGTGTATGCTTGAATACTAATATATTGATAAGGGGACAATGGCTATGCATATAAATTTGTTCAATGATAATATAGATCTATACTAACATGATAGAGCATAATTTATAAACAATGGAATTCTACCTCAAGAGACAAGGCTGCAAAAACACACGTTGATCCAAATAGACTCTTGGATCTCCTAGTTCTACACCCTTCTTTGCTAAACATAAGCGTACTACACTGGATTTTATTTATTTGATTGACTAGATGTGTTTGTGGTAAGTAAATGATGGAGATGAAAGGGGAATTTGTGGCTGAAAAGAAGAGAACATGAGGTTAAAGTGCAAACCAAAGGTGGAGATCTTAAGTTTGAATTTATAGCATGGTTTGGAACTAATATCCCCATATATGTCTCATACCAATTCAAAATCAATTACTACTTCCTCCCCCTTATTCTTGGCCGGCCTTGGAAGATGACCAATGTGGACAAAATTTACATTACTCATTTATTACTTTATGTGATTTAATTCCAGTTTAAATCTTTATCAATATCATATATCGATGCACACATGTATAACTTTTATATACCCACCCAAGAAAATTACTAACATCACCCCAAACAATTCTAGGGTACACCCCATTTTACTAAACATATCCTATACAATAAATAATAATTCATAAATATTAATTAATTTAACTAATTTGCGACTGTCATAAATCAATTAAATCAAGCGGTGTGTCGGAGAGTGAATATATTTGATTGTGCTTCTCATAGGTGTGAATTTAGCCAGCGGTTAATATTTGAACAATTCAAATATTAATGTTCATACGTCACATTAGCTAATGGTGTGCCAATATGACTAAATTCATCGCTTCCAAATCTCATCGGTAAAATCCAGTTTTACAAATTCAAGCTGTATCTTTTAGTAATGATTATTTACATCGATTTTCTTCGTCAACACTATATCACTCTAGGACTTATGGAATTTGGCTTTGGTTAAAATTCCATTATCATCCACATTCAACTTGGTCAGTCGTAAACAAAATCTTTGGTTCAACAATAACATTTGTTATTAACTGTACTACTCTAGCCAAAATTTTGACTTTGATTTGACTATAATTCCCCATGATAATAAACTCATATAACCGAAGAGACAAATTCTCTATTGAATAGTGTTTGCGTTAATTCGAAAGACCCAACTATAGTCATTCAATAAATGACATGCTATGATTTAACTATAATCAAATTGGAGTTTCCACATTGAAGTTCAATAATATTCTTAAGTCGAGAGAACTATGCAACATCGCCACTAGAGATTTTTCGTTTGACCTTGTTTTTATTAACCAATAGGATATTCTCAGACAAGTCATTTCAAAGTTATCCAATAACTATCGGTACATAAACCTTGGTGCCTCTAGAAACCATGAGTAATACATTCCCCAACATTTGGAAAGCGTTACGCACTCTGGTCTCAACAGATGCATCGATATCCTTTCTCGAAGCATCTTGGCTAGGAATATTTAAAATAATATGTTATTTTATATTGTGATAATTTTCTCATGATAACAACTCTTTGTAATAAATATCATATAGCATATTATTTAAGGATTATCTAGTTAACATACTTTAAATTAATTACTTAATTAATTATATCACTATACAACAAAGTATATATTAGAAATTGAATAGCTTTACTATGAACAAGATTTTTTATTGATTTAAATATATAGAGCAAATTACATAGTTTCCCCTAGGGCATATCCCTAACTTTATCAGTATAAACCTGCATTTGGATGTCTCCATTCTCTCATGATCCACATACTCGATATGTGCGATCTGCGAGGCCATGGTAAGTCAATAGGAGCCACTAACATAAACACAGAATCGGTATGAATATCAAACATATATATATATATATATATATAGTACATTTGGTCCATACTTCAAACATTCCATACAAAAATATCTCATCGCGTCATAGGCTTGTCCAAAATAATTACTCTAGAAATATTTTGAAATGTCACTTAAAACCCTATTCTAAAAAATGTATCCCACTTGATTCACCCCACTTAGGCCAAGGTTCACCTTAGGTCCAAAATAATGGAATAGGTCAACCCCATAGTTCGCAATCGATTGACTGGTTGTTGATGACTGGTCAACCAATTATGAATTATGGTTGATCGGCTATGACGTTGTATTTTTTTTCTTTTTTTCTTCGTCTATGCGTCTTTGATCATTATGGTCTTCTTGGTCTTGCTTTTAGTCTTCATCATTTCCCTTTAGATTTATTTCCATATTATTATACTAATGTCCTTAATTCAATTTGTACTTAAATTACACTTATATCAATGTTATATTGATTATAGTCTCGAATTTAAACAATTTGTAACTCATATTATTTATTTTATATAATTTCATTCACTTATCTTTATTTAAACAATTCCCATGTAAATAATATCATATTCATAATCTATTTCAATATGTATCTCATTATTTCAATATACATTCTGTTTAACCTAATTTAATTCCATAAATCACTTAGTTAATAAATCAATTCTCAAATACAATTACTCACTTAATCCAACATCCCATTATCCAGTTTATATAGATTAATTTGAGAATTAATACTTAAATAACTCAAAAATCATTCGTAGCATAGATCAAGATAATAATATGCAACCGCATTTAAATTATACAAGAAGAAACGAGACATAGTTACATCGATTTCGAAAAATCCATGGGAAAAGCAAAGTCTTCGGTATTCGAAAAGCATGCCCAAAAACTCCAAAAGGTTACCTCAATTCTTACACCAGATCGTAGCTCTCATCCCCATGATCTTTTCGACATATAATTCACGAAATTGCGATAAAAATTAAGGAAGTTATGTCTTTTTGAATGTTCGTAGTGGAAGAGAGAGAATGTGTATGGGGAAGAAGAAGTGGTTATAAAAAAAGAACATAATGTTTCTGATTGGACCCCATTATTGGGGAGGGAAGCATCGATTCATGAAATTGAATTCAAAATTCAAACGCTGAGTTAAGCCCACTTAGCTCGATACAATCCCAAGCCTATATCCCCTTGTACAATCTCCGATTCGGGCAAACTTATATACTGTTCTGATCAGAAAAATGAAGCGGTCGTAATGACACAAGTCTTGTTGCCCAAGTCAATTGTTTGTAAAATGAACATTTTGCCCTTGTTATTTTAATTGACAAAAATACCCTTTTTAGTTTATTATTAAAATTCCAGGGTATTGCTACTTCTTATTTGGAACTTTTCCAACTAATGGTCCTTTCATTGAGGGTAAATACGAATCCAAACTGATTTTCTATCATTGATGTCACTTTAAAAACTCGAGTCCTAGTACTCTTCATAAGGAGTTCATTATTTCATATATACGAAAAACAATTCCTCAGTATTTCTCAAATACTTTAGGATGACCTTAACAATTGTCCAATGATTTTTTCCTAGATTTGATTGATATCGGCTAACTGCTCTTAATGAAAAAGCAACATCTGGCCTAGTACATAGCATAAAGTATATGATGGATCCTATTCGTGAAGCATAAGTAATCATATTCTTGCGCTTTCTTTCCATATCCATAGATATGAAGTCTTACTTTGCAAGAAAATCTCCATGTCAAAGTAGAATATTTCTATGCTTAGAATTTTTTATACTAAATCTTTTTAGTACAGTATTTATGTACATTGATTGTACAATCCCAATAACCTTCTAGATCTATCTTTATAGACCCTTATACTTAGTATGAAGCATGCCTTTTACAAATGCTTCGTTGAAAAATTATTATACACCAAGCTTTCACTAGTTATTGGACGAGATAGAAACTAGGGAAATGGTTCAAGATGCGATTCCGTTGACATGGTGGTGTTATAGAGTTATCCCTGGCTTTGAGACATGAGCGTTAGGTTATTACGATATATGATTTCATACGATATTGTGTATATAAAGAAGTTTGTATCCCTTATCTACAGCTTTGGGATTTGATATTTATAGACCACTGTAGAATGAAATATGGTTTTTTTCAGTTGTGCATGTTAGACGACACCGATTCTGAGATAGAAGACGTTCTATATCGGTAGAAATGACGATAGACCTCAAACTACATTGTAGCAAAAGGTGATAGAACTCGAGTTATTTTTTCTTTGTCCTCTCGTTGAACAAATGGTAATACTAAGGCATGTGTATGTTGATTTGGGTTTAATATGATTGTAGGTAATCGACAATACCGTGAAGTGCTTTAGTATTGGTTTTACGTCAGCAACCATGCTCGGTGGATCTTGGCTTTCCCATAAGACCGAAGGTCATTAACCAAGTATATATGATAGTTGAGCCACAGTCAATGCCATAATGATTATTATAGCGTAGCACTATAGTAGAAATGTGCTAACTTGTTGGATGCAGATGAAGATGCAAGTTGAGTTATGGTTTTATTATCTCTTGTGTTACCAATTAGCATTGTACGTGATATAGTAGTGTATCGGTAATCATGTAGAGTAGTGATACTTCCTTTTCATCATATTTTAAGTATGATTGTAACGACCCAGTATTTCGAACCATTCGCATCAGCACATGTCGGACTTGGATTGCTCAAAATATCAGATTGTTAATTTATATTTGGCAAAACTCAGCATATACAGTAAATAAATCAATCACAGAATCACAGACATAGAGTAATATAAACATAAGCAGCGGAATAGATAAATAGTAGTTCATGAAGTTACTATATAAACATCAGAGTTTGAAATAAAATACAATAGAATATCTCAAATACAATGTAGTCTCAAATACAAACAGATGACATTTCTGAACAAAACAACTAGAAAAAAGCTGAATAGATGAGACAGATCTTCAAGCAAAGCTCCAATCTCTAAAGGTAAGTCTCAAATGCTGTGACACTCAGTCTGACTCGAGCATAAAGCAAAACACAAAACACTCGAGTCAGGATTAACATTCTTATATAAATAAATTCAACTCAAGTGAAATGTCAGCTGAAATACAAGTAACTTAAAGGATGTTTGGGATTTCCATCCTCTAAGGATCCGTGGAACTATCTACTATGTAGTAATATACGCTATTATAATATGTCTATAGTAAAGTAAACTATTAAAATTGCGTTAAGGCGTTACCCATATCCCCCTTTACACATTTTTATATATTCCCATAGTCTATACAGTACCGTAATTCCTCTGTAACTGGAGGGCTATCCGAGGGCACTCCATAGGTATGGTACAAACCAAACTCGTAGAAGGCGCGATAAGGCATGTGACAAGGCACGCGAGGCAATGCCAGGGTAGATATACCATTTACACTCCTGGACTGGTGGTAATGCATAGCAGCTACTACCGCCCACCTCGTGACACACTCCCAAATCAAAGGTGCACCCAATCAAATCACAAAAGCAATAGAATGGTATCGAAGAAATATGCCCGATAGGGGGAATGACCCCACTTGGCCCGGTATAGCTCCTGTTTTAGCCACATCAAGCTGACTCACGCGAGTCATGGCTACGTAAATACCATACAGAATCATCGCCAAACCATCCTACTTCATTCTGGAATCTCCACCACGTACACAGTTGTTAAAGTGGTTTTCGGTATTGGCAGAGAGTACGACAATATCCGATCCCGGTCTCTTTAACAACCAAATGCTTATTTCACACCGTGGTCATTTCATTTCAAATAGTTCATACTTCATATCAAATATCATATTCATTTCAAACCCATATCAATTCGATATCATTATTCACTTTAAATAATATTCATTTCCAAAATCGTAACACTTTCCAAAAATTATAACACTTTCTAAATCATAACACTTTTGAAATCATAACACTTTGGAAATCATAACACTTTTGGAATCAAAACACTTTTGAAATCATAACACTTTCGACTTAAACAGTTTAGATATTGAAAATAGTATATATATTAAAGTAGTTATAAATTAAAATAGTTTATATATTAAAATAATTTATATATTAAAATAGCTCGTAAATATATTAAAAATACTTTACATAATAAAAATAATTTCCTCCAATTTCACAAATCAATTCAAATCAGCTTAAATTCCAAAAATCCACTTTAAATCAATCCATGTTCAACACTTTCAATTTAAAAGGTTAAAGATTCAATTCAAATTCTTAATAAACCATTTCAATCTTTATCAATTTCAAATCCAGGTTTGAACTATCTCTTCAATTCCAATAAGATTCAAATTTAAATATTCAAACATTTTCAATATAAGTCTCATTTATATTTCAACATTTAACTTTACTATTATTTAGTTTTGAAATATTCACTTAAATCAATCCAATAATCATTTAAATAAAATCTCAAATTTCAAATTTAAGTAAAACTAAATATCCCATTTCAATTTATTTAAATTCAAAAATATTCATTCAATAGCCTTTAATCAAAAATCAAGTTATAAAATCATCTCTTTAAAATCTCAAATTCAATAAGTCTCAAAATCAATTTCATTTAAGTATAATTCTTAAACAAATACAATTTCAAATCAATTTCAATTTATCTTCCAACCTTAATTTATTAAAGTTAGTACAAAATCTATATTTTAAAAAAAAATATAATTTTAAATAAATACTTAAACATATTATATACTAATTAAATTAAATTTTATTAACTGAAATCTTATTATTAAATTTATCTTATATTAAATCTATTTTTATATATTTTAAAATAGTAAAATTATAAGTAAAATCTTAAAAATTATATTTTCAAAACTAACTTATAAATTTAAAATTTCCAAACATATAATTTTTAAAAATCTAAAATTTAAACATATATTAAAATAAATTCTTTATATTATAATTTTAAAAATCTATATTTAATAAAATCCATATACTTCCTTTAAAACTTTGGAAATCATTTTCAAAATATAGACCAACGGTGTCCGTATATAATTTTCTATCCATGGTCAAGTGATACAGATATTTATTATTTCAGTCCGCAATTTAAATATCTACGGGTATATATCATTTCAACCGCAATCCCAAAAATTCAAAATCAATGAAAATCGCTTGGGTTTATCATTTCAACCCATAAAGATTTTCCCCTATTCTAGAATATCGTTCGGGTATATATCATTTCAACCCATATGGAATTTTAAACCTAACAGGGAACTTACAGAGGGAGAATAAATATTATAATAAAATAATATATCAACAATAGGCATATATCATCAGTCACAAATAAAATATACACAATAGGATATGGTGTCATATATCATAGGTGAACAATTGCAGATAATGGCATATCATATTTAATAAATTAAATAACTAGCAATTCAAATTTAACAACATATTTCAATTGTCGTTTCAAGTGAACTCAAATTTACAAAATATAAGGATGTTAATCGTGAGTGATTGCTCACCTTTCGAGGCTAGAGAGAGATAACAAGAACAAGATGCGACAAATTCAAGCACACCTTCCAAAGCCAAGCACGACGGATACGAATTTGACAAAAAAAACTGAACAGGAATTCAGAAATCGATGGAAACAAAAAATATATATAAATAATTTTTTTTTATGTATTTATATAAAATCTTTATAACGTATATTTTCCTTTAAAATCCATATTCGATTTGAAACACAAACCAAAATAAATTCTTTATATATATATATATATATATATATATCCTAAAATCAATATTGAATTCAAACCCATATATAAAATAAAATATATGTATAATATATTACAAAATCATCACTTAATTTAAAACACGTATTTTAAAATAACATATCTAGATATTATAGTTTACTCTAAAATCAAAGCATATACTGAAAATCAATATATTTACAGGCTATAACTTTATGAAAACAATACATGCATGCCACTCAAAATGTTTGTAGATATATTTAAATACATACACGCTACAAAATAATATATATATGCAGACTATAAAAATATGCAGACTACATTTTACAAACAAATATATATGTAGGCTAAACCCCTATGCAAACTATACGTATGCAAACGAAAATAAACGTACTTCATATATTACATTTTAGAATATATATCCAAATCTGAACGCACTGCAATATAGGACAAATATATACATATGTACTTTAAAATCGATATTTAATTTAATATCCTTTTTCAAAACCCCTTTTTCTCTGTATAAATTAGCTTCATACAAAATAGATCTTTGTATACATATATTACCTTTTTTCTCGCAGCCTACAGCAAGATTGGTATTGTGTATATATATATATATATATATATAAATATATATATATAACTGGGCTTCTCAACAACATATATGCAGATAATATATAAGACAAATATACTTTTAAATTATACTTTAAAAATGTATATATATTACAGTTATTACAAATCTATATTAAAGTATTAACATAAGTTTAAGTAAATACTATAGTATATTATATCTATACCTATAAACATACTATATAGAAATCTAAACACATAACATATTTATATAAATATAAATATATATATGTATATATATACATACATTTCAAATATAAATCAACAGAATGTACGTAAAAACATACCAAGAGAATGCTGCAAAGGAAATAGTGATAGGTGGCTGAGCACAAGGAGAGGTGGTTGATGTCAGTCATACCTAAGGCGGGGCAGAGAGAGGGGCCGAAGAGAGGAGGATCGGCGGCCAAAAATGGAGGTGGTGGTCTGATGGGTTTCATCGATGGGAAATGGCACACACTTCGACTGCGTGTGATGGATATGTGCTGCACGGCTAGGGGGAAGGAAACAGTGGTAGGTCAGGCGGTGCAAGGTTGTGGGGAAGGGAGTAGGCACATGCGAGGTGGGTTTCGGTAATGATGGAGAAGAATGCGAGGGGAGGCGGTCAGAAAAGATGGTCGGCTAAAGCTATGTGGTGGTGAAGTCATGGGGTCGGAGTGGGTTTGGTGTTGCTTGGTGTCAGTGGAGAGGGTGGTGATGGTTGGCTAGGTGGTTCGTTGCTAGGGTATTCGGCGGAGGGATGTAGCACTGGCCGACAAAAGGTTGATGGAGAGGTGCGTCTCTTGGTGGATTTGGAAATGAGGTGAAGGCAAAAATAAAATAGAGAGCAGTTTTCGAGAATGGAAACGGGAAGAAGAGAAAGCAAACTTAATAATATTATATATATATATATATATATATATATTGAAAAGCAAGATCAGATCAGAAATGAAAAGGCAATGTAAAGGCACACAAATATAAATATAAAAATAAATGCAATGATGAAGGGTCAAAAGTTGTTTCAGAATTTAATAAAGCGATTACAGACTGTTTTACACGGTTGGAGATTTGGAAAGGCACAAGAAACAAAATGACACAAATACGGTACCAATACGACGAACGGTTACGCCAATTTCGTCACGTATCGGACGTCAAACTATAGAAATGAATATACTGCGGAGATCAGCACGACGGGATGAACAAAATGGTATATAGATATCAACGATATGATCATCCTATTAAAAGTCGATATTCCGCTGCTAAACTGCTGTAAATTCGTCGAAAATAAGATAAACGGGCTAGAGAAATCTAAATTTGACGAAATGAAATATGACGTCTCACTCAGAAGATGATAAACAAATTTATTGTATAAAAATATTCAGGTTTTGAAAACATTTTATTTACAACAATTTTAACTGATTTAAATTGAAATTGAAATTACACAACAAAAATAACTTCCATACTGATGAAAATTTACCATTTGATATGTTTAAATAGACGTATTCCAAATATCAAATTTTCATTGCTAAATTAGTTGTTTATTTTCAAGCAAAGAATCAGTTAATTACATTATAAAACCGTTAAAAATTTCGGGTCGTTACAATGATCCTCTCTATGTTGTCTCTTTTGTTATCTACTCTTTGAGCAGCTTGGCATAGAGGTGGAGATTATGCTAGCTGGAGGCAAGTTGCAGGGCGATAGCAATTTACTGCTATGTTCATACCTATCCAATATTTTTGGGATATTGACATGTTAGACTATATATTCATTTTAAGATATGTTGTATATGAGATTCGATGTACCATTCACACGATGTATTACGATGTTGAATCTTATGACTCTTGATATGATATGCATTCAGTCTACTTCATGTTTATGTTGATATTATATTTATTCCTTCCGCTATGCGACTTGTTATATGTATAGATGTGATATATATGCTCTATTTATTGTTTTATAATCTATCCTTAATGGATCATCGTCCATGATGCTTATGGAAATCGATTGCTTGTATACGTAGATCACAGGTGTTATTAGTGGTGGGTCGTTACACTAGCTGAGGCTTCAAGCCTCGTATAAGCATTTATATGCTAATTTTGAAGCAGTCTTGCCTCTATGGCTACTCTCAAGCCCATCCAAACCTCTTATTTTCCATTCTATATCAGTTAATACTAACAAAATACTAGAATTTTACCTAAAAATACATGATTTTATCAAACGTCTAACTTCAATTAATCTTTGACTAATTCTCACTTAAACGATTAATCCCCAGTCCATTTGTGTCTTTTAGCATCTACCTAATGATTTTTGCAACTTATAACTATCGAGTGGAACCTACGTTATTGGGTCTCGTATGAACAGTTACATATGATATACAAATGAATAGGAATAAACTAATCTAAGAGATACGTGAGATAAATAGTAAATGTTATTTGTGACCATTAGGATCTACAATCACATAATACAGAATGAGCATACAATTTGTGTATTTAATGTAATATCTTGTTAATATAAATGTGCATATATATAGACATATATTAATCTATAACTTATTTTTAGCCTTATAAAAAATTTATTATTGTTATATAATACTTTTGGCTCATAATATATATATATATATATCTATATATATATATTAAAATTGGTACTTTATTGCAAAACCAATCATATACTTCAATAATATGCATTGTCAAAATCTTACAACCCCCTAACCTAAGTGAGGGCCTTGCAAGGGAAATGAGTACATATTATTTCCATATATTCACATATGTTATTCATTCCATTACATAAATGTAAATCAGAAAAGAAAAATAAACTAATACAGTCTACTTTCTCGACCCATATTATATATCAAACCCACTTGAATTTTATGTTAGCTGAAGAAACGCTTTAGTCAATAGTCAAACCGTAGCTGAAATAAGCATAATAATGGCAGCCAAAGGAAAATGAAAGTGGTCGCTTTATCTGCATCATTAATTTCTATACCTCATCGACCCAATATCTCCATCTTCCTGCCTTCTCTCCGGGTTCTGCTGCCATTCTTGTCAACCAGATAAGTTATTTCCTTTTGTATTATCTTTAGTTACTAGAACTTATCCACCTTTTGATTATTATAAGTCGGGAATTCCTTTCTTGCTAGATGTGATATGTCATTGTCGTTATCGTATCACAAGCGTGATCGCAAATTTGGTCCTATTTATTAAAAGCTAGCTGCAAACTTTCCACTTCTTCAACTACCTGGTAGCTTGAATCTGGTATATGTTCCAATTTTAGACGTACTAACTAGCGACGAAACCAAGATTTTAGTGTAACGACCCGCAAATCTGTACAATTCAAGCTGACAATATACCACACATGTCCAACCCAAACTGAATGGAAAGACGGATAGTTATGGAAAAGAAAGAAGAAAAAAGAAGAGAAGAGAAGAAGAGAAAAATAAACTAAACAACACAGAATCTTACAATCGCAGCGGAACATCATATAATATAATATCAATGATCTTTACACAAGGGAAACCGTAATATACATACATCAGAGTGCAACAACAAATCACAATCAACAGTCTGGACGATTATAACAACTTGCCTTCACAATTACTGATAATTTCACAACAATGCAGCGGAAACATAAACAAATACGGGAATACGACTTGAAGATCTCAAACTCGTCTTCTGAACTCCAATGCATCCAAAGCAATATTTAAATATGCTTAGTCTGACCCGAGCATTGTAATAAAATAACACCCGAGTCAGTTTGGAAAATCAGCGTGAGAAAACACACCCGACTGGATTTTTAAAGTTATAAAAAAACCTTTGAAATCAAAAGTATCTCGTAAGACCAGGTCACACATAAACACAGACGGGTTTCTACCTTATGATAACCAAAACATTTTCTATAGAAAATCCAGTATATTACAATAATATCTAGGAATTCAAAGTAAATGTATAAAATAGCTGAAATGCTTGCATCTCACGTTTCAGCATAGTTGGGCACAACTAAGCCCGTAAAGCTCGTATTGGAGAATGGATTCCATATTATGACAAGATAAGGAACTACGAAGGTACATCTCTAGATAAACCGCACCAGGGTTTGACAAGAACATCTTGTACCCCTGCCATACAGGACTGGCCTACCACTTGACTAGTAGTACCAAATATGATCACCCTTTTCGTTAACGGGCCTGAATCATACATGAATAGATAGTAATCGATCTAGATTTTGGAATGACCATACTCTGATGGGTGCGACCCTCTTAGCCCTGCTGCATGCTCGATTTTTGTCATTTCACGGTTGATGAGGCTTGAGGCTACGTTTTACCTTTTATATAGCACTTCCCACTTGGAATGATAACACTGCCCTCCAGGCAACAATGCAATGCCAACATTCATCCATACAAGTTCGTTCTGGGACTGAACGAAACGCTTGAGAGCTCCGTCTTCAATTCCATCATCTTTAAGATATCTTCACTTTGAAAATTTTAAGTTGGATCGATATGGCTTTCGGATAACATATCTGATCTTGGTCTCTTCGAAACAACTTCCGATAATTCCCGGTTCCCGGTAAACTCAACCCTAGTTCTTTAGGAAATAAACGGTCAAAGATAATAGCAGAGATCACTACCTAAATATTAATGGACGGATTTCCTTATCATTTTTCCTAGGAGTAGGAAATGAGATTTATACGCATAGTATAACATCATCGGAGATGACAGAGCCATATAATTCATGTGTTTCTCCTAGATATTTACAAAGTTACGTTTTGGGTCCAAATTTGATGGTTGGTTATTTAACTACCAATAAACACACATTCAAATTAGGGATTTAATTCAAAATGGGAAAAACAACATCGGTTAAGCACATAAGCAACCACTAGCCTCTTTTAACAAATCTTTTCATTAACTCAAATCACTTTGTAAATATTTGTACCAAAAATACTTTTACAAAGATTCATTCACAAACCCTTATTATATTTAATTCTTGGAAAATATCTGTATACTTATCTCAACGGTATAATTATATTCACAAAATTGGGAAAGATTTCCTTTTTACACAATTTAGAATTAATTTATAAATTCCTTTATAAATCTCTAAACCCGTTTATAAATCCATAAAACCATTTATAAACTACTTTTATAAATCTATAAACCCATTTCTAAAATTCTTTTATAAACATCTAAGACCATTTATAAAACTCTTTTTACCCTTTACTAATCTTCCTTTAAGTTTTTTTCCAAACCTTGTTATAAGATTCCTCTTATAAAACTCACATCTGTCTATAAAACCCTATTTATAAACCTCGAAAACATTTATAAATAAATTCTAATCATTTACTTTAAAACATGTTATATAATAATTGTAACGCCCCACCCCAAGACCTACATTAACAAAGAGTATTACTGGGTAATACTGTCTACTAATGTAGAGAACATGGCTGGATATGAGCGACCATCTATAGCCTTATCTTAAATATCTACTGAATACGTCGACAAATGCCATATTTTTTTTCTATCTCAAGTGGATCGACATATCCAATAAATACTTAATAAAAATCCATAGGTGGCTACAAGATCTATCAGAACAAAATACAACAATTCGAATATAAAATACATCACAGAACAGTAGATCATCACATACATATACACATATACAGATACATCACAGAGTATACAAAATGATACATGTTAAGTGGTATAGCAACCATAATATACAGGCGAGTCAAAAGAATATACATATCAGAGTTACAACCAAAAAGGACTACACAAAAAGCTATAACAAAAGGAGCTAGCAGAATAGTCCATGCAGAAGCAAAATATGCTAAGTCTAAATGTACCTAACCTGAAACACCTTGGTCTGACCCGAGTATAAAAATACACGGGTCAGGCTAACTAAACAAATCAGTTAGATAAGCTAAATGATAATGAACATGCAAGGTCATAAGTACCACAAATATCTCTAAAAGAGATAACTCGATCATCTAACAAAAGATGAATCATAACAAGCCTCATATCATCGACAACTCAAATAAACAAAGGATATGAATATCCCAAATTGTAACGACCCGATATTTTCAACCATTTGCATCCGCACATGTCGGACTTGAATTGCTCAAAATACCGCGTTGTAAATAAAATTTGGCAAATCTCAGAATATATAGTAAATAAATATAATCACAGATCACAGACACAGAGTAAAATAATGCAGCGGAAGTAAAAGAAATAGTAGTTCATGAAGCTACTATATAGATATACCAGAGTTACATAAGATATAACAGAAAAAAATAGAGTACAACAGAAGTCTCAATAAAATAACCAAGTACAAGCTGAGTAGAACAACGGAACTGAAATAGATAGGACAAGACAAGCAGATAATCTCCAACGATTCAAATCTCCAAGAGAGTGGAAATCCAAATCTGTGAATAACTCAGGCTGACCCGAGCATAAAGCAAAACACAAAACACTCGAGTCAGGACAATATATACTTATATAATGTAAACCAACTCAAGTGAACTATAATAAGGTACAAGTAACTTAAAGAATGTTTGGGATCGCCCATTCTTTACGGATCCGTTAAACTATCTACTATGTAGTAATATTCGCTATTATAATAATGTCTAATATAAAATAAACATACTTTTAAATAGCATTAAGGAGTGACCCAATATTCCTCTTAACACGTAATAGTCCCAGTAGTCTATCCAGTATTAGCATACTCCCAAAATGGGGGCTACCCTCGATACTCCATAGGCTACGGGAGAAATCACAACTCGTAGTAAAGCTCGATATGGTAGGTGACACGGCACACAAGGCAATGCCAGGGTAGATATACCAATTACGCACACGGACTGATGGAAACGCATAGCAGCCACTACCGCTCCACCTCGAACAACACTCCCAAATCAAGGGGTGCACCCAAACAATCACAAAGTAATAGAATAGTATCGAAGAAGTGCATCCAATAAGAGGTGCTACCTCACTGGTCCGAGATCGCTCCTGTTTTAGCCACCTTATGCCAACTCACGGGAGTTGGGTCCACGTATATACCTTAGGATCGTCGTCACCATCCTACTTCATTCTGGAAATTCCACCGCGTACACAGTTGTCAAAGTGGTTTTCGGTATCGACAGACAGTATGTCCATATCCGATCCCGGTCTCTTTAACAACCAATCGTTATTATAACCCGTGGTTATAATTTTAAAATAATATTTTATACTTCAAAATAGAATATCATTTCAAATCCAAATCTTTATCAAAAATAAAGATTAAATCAATTCCAAACCATTTCAATATATTTAAAATATCATATTATTTCAAAACTTCATTTCAAATCATTTCAATATATCAAAATATCCTATCTTTTCAAAACTTCATTTCAAATCATTTTAATATATCAAAATATTCTATCCTTTCAAAACTTCATTTCAAATCATCATTTGAGTTCAAATCCAAATATTCAACTTTAAATACCTTTTTAAAATTCAAAGATATCATTCATTTATTATCATTTCAAGTCACCCTTTTAAATAGTTTATATTCAATCAAAATAATTCATTCAAACCATTTAAAAGTGTAATTATTATACTTTCAAATCAAGTATTAAATTTCCAAAGTTTCAATTCAATTCAATCATTTATTTCAATTAAATTTCTATAGACCATTTCAAATCTTATAAATTTCAAATATAGATTTAATCTACAAAATAACTATTCAAATTATAAATAAGTTCCAAAGCTTAAATATCCTATATTTCATAAGTCCAATATCTTTTAAATAGATTCAAATTACAAGTAAACCAAATATTTTCATACTAATATAAACTTCAATTATTCATTCCAAGATTTAATATCATTTCAAATTCATTTTAAAATATCAAAATGTCATTTCAGACATCATTTATTTAATTTAAATTTAAATACCATTTAATCACATTTCAAAATAGTTATATTTCCCAAATCAACTATTCCATTTAAATCATTTAAAGTCAATTCATTATATTTAATAATTAAATATTTAATTTCCAAAATTTAATCTTTTTCCAAGATCATTTATTCATTTGAATTTATTAAACAAAGAAAATTCAACTTTCGCAGCACTTAGGAAATGCTACGAAATGTTATGTTTTAAAATAATTCATTAACAAAAGACGGCATTTAAAAATGCTGTAATATCTTAATTTAGTTTCAATTAAAATTTTAGTCAAATTTAACAACTATAGCACTAACCAAGTGCTATAATAACCCTTAGTTCAAATTTGCTATTTGGTTCATTTAAAACAACTACAGCATTTTCCAATGCTGTAATATCTTTATATTACATTTCAAAAATGCTGTCAAATCAAATTCAGAGTTGTATTTACAATTTCACACATAATTAACTTTTAATATAAATCATTTTAACTTATAAAATCATATATTTTCACTTTTAAAAACAATCATTTAAATACCTTTATTTCTATGATTTATAAAGTCAAATTTCCACACAAAAATCAAATTAAATAACAAATAAACTTTCATTTCTTTATTTCAAAATTTAACTTAACACTTAAGTTTAAATTTCCAAAATATAACTTATTTCCATTTTATTTTACTTAATTAAGAATTTACTTTTAAACAAATTTCACAAAATTCAATTTAAGTTATATTTCCAAATTCAGCTTAAATATTCATTTATTTCATATTTTAATTTATACAAAATCATTAACACTTTTAAAAATTATTATTACTTAATAAATATCATTAAATTCATTTCAAATCAAAATTTGTCATATATTCATACTTTACATAAACTCCATTTATAAACAGAATCATAAATTTCAAAATTAACTTATATTTCAAATTCTACTTCGCCATTTACTTAATTTACTTATTTAATTTGTAGAAAATCACAAATATTTATAGAAATCATTTTCATAAAATTTAAATCAAAATATCATAATATTTACATTTTTAAAATATTTTAAAATTTTCAAAAAAATATATAAACCACGGGTCTATATATAATTTTCTAGCCTAGGTCAAGTGATACGGATATGTATCATTTCAATCCACAGTTTACAAAGAAAAACCAGGTTCTATCATTTCAAACCCGCAATCCCAAGTAAAATAAAATAAATAAAAACCGTTCAAGCCTATCATTTCAGCCCATAACGATCTTTCCCTATTCTAAAGTCCGTTTGGGTATGTATCATTTCAACCCATAGTGAACCTAATCTACAGGGAACTTGTAGTGTGATAAACTGATAAAATGAACAGAATAACATCATATAACAGTAATGGATGATATAACATATGTAATAATAGGGGTAAACATTATATGATCATAATATAACAGTTATAACAGGATGATATAATTTTACAGATTCAAATGGTGTCAGTTTACTAGTTATATAAGTACACATCGTCTGGTGAGAATTACTCACTTGTTTAAGCTGGAGACACAACAACGAATGCACAAAAGAGATCCACACAAGCACGATAGCACGACAAGATATGAATGAGAGAGCCACAATATTAATTTCCTTGAAAACAAATCAAACCAAACAATATAATACATATAAGCTTTCAATTCAAAAATACGATAAATTTAAGCTAGAATCAACTGCACAAATCAAAGCAGAATTGCTTTGCACTTGCTTCCAACTCTCTTTGGGTTTGGCCTTAAGTGGAATATAGGTCTAAGGCAAGGGTTTGGATCAGGTTTGGATTGAATATGGGTCGGCCTACATAGGTTTGTTGATGGTGCAAAGGTGGACATGCATGAACAACACTACACAACAACAAAGCAAGGAACAACACAAGATTTCAAGACCATACAAGGCTCGGCCAAGGCTTATGTGTCACGTACGGGAATTTTCGACTTTCGAAAATTCGACATCGATACTCACTTTATCGACTGCCGAGCAATCGAGTGCCGGAAACTCCAATAGTGAGGGTTTTAGATAAAGAAAAAGAAGAAAAGATAGAAGAAAAAGAGAAGAAGAAGAAAGCAGAAGAAGAAAGAAGAGAAGAACAACAGAACAACAATAGAAACAGAAAACAATATTAGAATCTCACATATCGCAGCGGAACAATATATAATAAATAAACACTAGTCTTTTAAAACAAAGAACTATATCAGTTTATACATACATCAATCATCAGAGTCAATATACAATAATGGACAGTTATATAACTTGTCCTCATACAGAATACACAGCGGAATAGATACTATCAGATACAAATACTACGTCTCGCCATCCAGCTTGCTTCCAAAGCTCCAGAATATCCTGATAACATAACTCTAGGCTGCTCGTGTGGAAAATAGTGGGCACCCAGAGTTTAGAAGGGAACAATAAACTCCGAGTCAGTCATGGTGACTGGTGTGAGATCGTAAAACAGTTATTTTTCACAAAGAAAATAAAACAAATTCGCAATGCTTTTGGAAAATGAAACTACCATAAGACCTCCCGCCACACACACAATGCAAACGCAGAATTGGAGGAGATTTCTTCTTATGATAGTCAAAGATGCTTACTACGCAAAATCAAATCCTTTTTGATATTATTATTAGTGCATAGTGTAGAAATCATTTCGAAAGTATAATATTAATCTTAGCCAGCATACGACCAGTATCGTATGCCTACTATAGCTACCATCTAAACAGTGGTGACCACCGTACGTAAATGGCAGGTTCTACAACTAATACCGTACAAAGTTCGTATTGGAGTTTGGATTTCCAACAAATGGTCAGGCTAAGGAACTTCCTTTCCCACGATGGGTACGTCCCTGGAATAGACGACCCGAGAACCTAACCGGATCTCTGCCAACACAAGGCCGGGTTACCTCTGCAAAAATAGGTAACTACTGACACGCGTATGCCATCCCCCGATCGTCACCGATCTTCCCGAGGATCCCCGATTCGCAACAACCACAAAGTAATAAATTTGCAGCAACCACAGAGGTTAAGTATCTGGGCTCCATACCATGATACCACCTTTATCCAGAAGGAATGACATACACTAAGGGGCGCTACTCCCTAGAACCTTGCTGCATCCTTCCTGTTTTGACCATTTCCGGGGTGTGAGGCTCGACGAAGTCTCGTCCACAAAGCTACGCTTTCTACAAAGCCATGCTTCGGGTCAAACAAATGATCAACCTATGATCACAAAGATATAAGATCGAACAAATGATCATATCGTAAATGATCAAACACTGATCATTTCACAGCAACACTCAGTATGCCACGTTACCAAATTGGGATATATCGCTGATAAATTTCAACTACATAACCTCTGAGCTCGTACGTCTCAGAGAAGGGTGTTAAGCTAAGAGAATAAATTCTCCGCCACCAACAGAAATGTATTTGAAAGGAATCAGCTTTACATCTCAAATTGTAACGTCAGACACACAATCCATACAAGTCTGTTCCGGGATCGAACAGAACCGAAGGCACTTCTCACGAAGCCCTTGCACATCCGGATAAATTTCTAATCACGTCCGGACTTCCCGTCACTAAGGGTGATAAAACCTCTAAACCGGAGATCAGCCGATGTAGAGTAACTCGACGGTAATCCTTCCGTTTTCAAAAATATCCGGTCTTCAACACCGGTCTTCGAATGCAATTCATAATGACGTATCACATATTCGGAATGGGTTATACGACCCCATGGTCCTTTCCCGGCTAACCCGAATAGTGAGCGATTACTCAAAAATAAGTGTGGCATTCAAATTCATCCAAATCACAACAAATACCATTCAAGGTAATTATTGATAGTCGTTTATTTAACTATCAATAAAGATGCGCAACATCATCAGATTCCAAATAATTTTCCAAATTATTTAATCTTCCAAAAAAAATCTTACTAGATATATAATTTCCACACTTAACCGTTTGAAAACAAATTTCAAATATTCACTTTTCAATTTATCTTTAAAAGATAAAATTTCAAACCCTTCGTTTCATATTGGAAAAGCATTTCCATACTTATTTAAAAATAAGCATTTCACCAATCTATTTATTTTCAACATTTGAAAATATTCGATATACTTAAATCAATATTAAGTATATATTCATTCTTTAAGGAAATCTATTTTCTATAACAACATCAATTTGAGTCAAAACGAATGTTACGTAAAACATCGTTATGACGACTCAAAAATCACTAGTATAGGGATTCGAAATTAAGATAGATATGTAAATCCCAATACTATATAAACATTTTCTTTCGAAAATCATTTACTATAACAACAGTGTTATAGTCCATCATTTCCTTATTTCTCGAAAACGTCTATTTTCAACAATGAATGTTGAAATCTATGATTTCGATAGTTCACACGTTTTAAAACATCTTTTAAAACAATTACTTCATTTATAATATCGCTTTCCCAAACATAACCATTTTTTTCAATAATATATTCACTGTCCAAAATCGTGAATATACTTCACTAACCACATTTCAATATTTTCTACACATTTTATCTTAATAATAATTCGCTATCCAAAATCGCGAATATATCTCCTTTAATAATCTTCTATATTTGATTTATCAAATCCAATTGATTTTGAATTTATAAAACAACGTTTATAAATCACATTTCTATTATCTAACAACTTCAATTAAAAAAATCTCCTTTATTCACAATTCGATTCATAACTCAAACTTTATACCAACAATCCATATTATAAGTTAATAACTTATAATTCCTTTATTTTCAAAAATCGTTCTTTTAAAACTTTACAACTGAAATGTTTATTCCTTTATAAATCATTTTAACATCGTTTCCATTTTATAAATTTCTTAATTCTTTATTTCAAAAGAAATTACTTTTTGGTTAAAATTCACAAAATCTTAACCTTTATAACTTTAAAGTTTTAACGTTTATTTATTTAAAATAAATCAATTCAACAATTTAAATAAACGTATATTTTCAAAGATCACTTTTAAAAAATTCTCTTTTAAAATCAACCTCGTTATTTTTAAATTTCAAAATTTAAATCTGATGATGCAACAGCACCAATTCGTCAATCACAACAGCAAACATCATATATCAATATGATAACAGAATATACATCAATATCTGTAAATAAATAAATACGGGTGAGGAATCCAGTTGGATCCCTCCAACCTGTTTCCCTGCATCCACAGATGTTAACACAATACCAATTCCACTTCGAGGTGGAATATCGCGGTATATGGGTTTTATAAAAATATCCGCTTACTAACGGCGCAATAGGGTCTCATCCGCTATACGAGGCGGGAAATCATCAATCCAATATATACATATGCCAATATGTATATATTGCTATATATAGATAGATATATCCTACTATATCTAATATCACATCCAATGGCAATCAATCAAATCAATAAATAACTGAAAATTCCACTTTCATTTTGAGTGAGAAAAATCTCACCTTGACTTTTAATTTGCCATCCCATTTCCAATCCAATTTGTTTCCTTGACTTTATTCGACCTTGTATAACAATTTAGACAATTTGTTAAATATTCGAAGTGATCGAACAATCAACTTTTATTGGGTAATTTTAGTTATTCAATGATTTTGTTTTAAACCAATTTCAATTATTAAATTTGAAACTAAATTTCTTATCTGATAAATTAGATTAGCCCAATTATTTTGTTAAACCAATCTTTCTCTTACCAATTTAATTAAATCGAATTCCCTTTTTGAAAATCTTTAGTATCAAAAATAAATTTAAATTAGCGATTTTTTTTATAAGTATTTTTATCTTTCTTACTTGAACTATATATATCTATATTAAAACGATAATTCATCTGAATTCAAATCTTTTCAAAATCTCACTTATATTTTACATATATATATATACCTTAAATTAAACAGACTGCTGTATATATATATATCTTGATCAACAATTTTTTTTTATACCCTAAAATCTAACAGCAAGTCAAATATGTATGCATATATATATTTATGAAAATAGTGAATACCTCACTGACTACGCCCTCTGTTGCCTCCACGCGAGCAACTCGCGAAGCGACTCCTCAAAAACGACTCTGACATCGTCACTGCCTACTCGAGACCCACGCGAACGCCGCCGCTCCAGATGTGTCGCCTCACCATCACGAACCCCTTCGCGACTCCAGACGACATCGACTCCCTTTTGCTTGCGAAGCTACTCGCGACCCACATCGTCCGCTACTCCACTTCGGCCTCGCGAAATCGAGCACGTCCACCGTCCCCAATCCTTGAATCGAACTGCGACAACCCCACCCACACGCGAGCGCCTCCACTTCGACTGCTCGATGCCACCGCCTTCGAGCTGAACTCGAGAGCCCACGCGACCCACCAAAACGCCTCGCGACTTCGTCATTATTGCCTCAACGTCACCAGCTCGCCGTGCTCTCCTCCCACGCGAAATCTGCTCGCGCGCCGTCATGATCGAGATCCACTCGATCGAAACCCCAAAACGCCTCACCCCTTTTTTTTTGTTGAATGAACGAATTTCGTTCGAGAAATCGCGACCAGATTTAAATGAGAATGGCCATTATTGAATACGAGATTTCTTTTCTTCGAAACTGAAATTGAAACGTAAGAGAGAAAGAGACGTGATATTTAAAATAAATCAGATATGGGTTGCACGATAAATTTCGTGATTTTGGGCGTATTTTCAGGCGTGAGGTAAGGGATGCTGTCGTTAGTTTTTAAATTTAAATTTAAATTTTAACTCAATTTGTTTCGATACAACTTTCAACGCGTTTACGTGTCGTATTCGCACATAACAACTCCGAACGATACGAAATTTAAAACCCGGTGATAATTTAACGTTACAGACCCAATGGAACCGATTTCGTCGAATTCCGAGACTGTGCCTCGGACGGCAACTTTTAAATATCGATACGAACGATATAAATTCCAGAACTGAACAAAACAGTCTGAAATTAAATTCTGAAGCTTCCGTTATCTTCAGTATCATCAAAATAAAATTTAAAAGCTTTTGAAATATTTTTCTTCAACTTAAAATTGAAGATACAATTTTTTTATTCAATTCAATAGATTAAACTTTAAAATTTAATCGCCAAATTCAGAGTTATATCGGGGATTCAAATTAAATCATCGTTCAAATATTTAAAATTAATTAAATATTTTCAATTTAATTTGTTCAAAATTCTGGGTCGTTACAGACTTCCCCCCTTAAAAGAATTTCGTCCTCGAAATTACAAGTTAGGAAAAGTGGCCCTTAACTCGTCTACTATTTTTCACAATTCAAAAGTTTTATCAAATTTTCAAAACAAATCTTTCTACTAAAGATTCGTTATCAATTCAACTAACTTTCCAACTTCAATTATAAGTTTCAAAACAACATTGTTTTACTTCTCAATTCAAATTTAGATTCAAATTCAAATTTAAACTTTCAAAATTTTCTCAAAAATTTTCTAATGCCCTAAATTTCCGAAAAATTTCGCCAGCGTCTCCTTTGCGCGGCTAATACGGTACGACTACAAAACGTCCCTACGGACTCTCAGATTTCAAAAAGAAAAAGAAAAAGCCAAGCGGCTAGACAAGAAATCATCAAAAACTCATATTATAAATTCAAATACTTACCTTTTGTCGAGCAATTCAAATCTTATCTTTGAAATCAAATCCAATTCCTTTTATAACACCTATATATCCTACTAGCCATAATATCTAGTTACATATATTCAAACCATTTTGCACATTTCTATTACAAAATTTTCAATTCATACTTCTTATACATTTTTACTTCACTATTGAAGTTACATATTCTTTATCATTCAATTTTACATTTCACATTCATTTGAATTTAATTCACAATTTCAATTCTATTTGAGTTAAATTTATCTTCAATTCTGAATATTGAAGTTTTATCGATTATCTTTCATTTACTAATTCATGTCACTCTCCATTATTGAATCTTTTAATTCATCTTTCATTCATAATTATTCAATTCAATTCATTGCTTACAAATTCGAAATGAATTTTCAACATTCAATTTCACTTTCATTTATTCAAATTTATTCACTTATACTTTCTTTAATTTAACTCCGTCCTTTAAGTTAAATTTATTCTATCAAAATTCAATTTGTATAAGTTATCAACTTAATAATATTTCACAAATATGGTATTCCAGAGTCTTACCAACATTTCAAAAACCATTTTGAAAACAAATCAACTTATCTTTTGAATTTCAAAAACAAAACCCAAACTTTTCAAACAACTTCCATTTAAAACAATTTGGCAGCAATTCCTCTTTTGGAAACCCGAAAATGAACACCGGTGATGTCGCGATCATCATCGGAATTATTTTCCAGCGACCGAAAAGAGTTTAGAGCTTTCATCTTTCTAAAACAATTTTCCACAATATCAAATCCTTTAAAAAATTATTTTCAAACCAAAAAGGAATTAAACTTTCCAAATCTCCAAAATTTTCAAATTCTTTTCAAAACATTTCCAAAAACTTCTTTGGAATTCTATTTTCATTTATAAATCACGTTTAAAATTTACATTCCTTAATTTCATTTGTATGTGAATTTTATTTCTTAACTTTGGAGTTAGGATTTCAATTTCTTGTTTAATTTCAATGATAATAGATTAATATTATCACCTCTAACAACCATGCAACCATATACTATAGTACTTCATAGAAAAACATTTCTTTTCTATACAAAAATAGTTTTGGGCAAAATTATCTCATTCACCCTATTCAAAAAACAATACTGTGCCGAACTGTTCTATTCGAGCGTTTAGAAACCCCTTCGATACAGTTTTGCAGACTGTGCCGACGAAGGTTCATATGCCACTCAATAAACCAACCATCACAATATAAAACAATTTTATATTCAAATAACAAATACGCACTCATATCTATTATTTCACTCAAACTCATTCTAGAGTACTGCTGACTCTATCTCTAATGAGTAACACCCAACAGAGCAGGGTTGTCGCTTAACCATATGCTCTGATACCACTTTGTCACGTACGGGAATTTTCGACTTTCGAAAATTCGACATCGATACTCACTTTATCGACTGCCGAGCAATCGAGTGCCGGAAACCCAATAGTGAGGGTTTTAGATAAAGAAAAAGAAGAAAAGATAGAAGAAAAAGAGAAGAAGAAGAAAGCAGAAGAAGAAAGAAGAGAAGAACAACAGAACAACAATAGAAACAGAAAACAATATTAGAATCTCACATATCGCAGCGGAACAATATATAATAAATAAACACTAGTCTTTTAAAACAAAGAACTATATCAGTTTATACATACATCAATCATCAGAGTCAATATACAATAATGGACAGTTATATAACTTGTCCTCATACAGAATACACAGCGGAATAGATACTATCAGATACAAATACTACGTCTCGCCATCCAGCTTGCTTCCAAAGCTCTAGAATATCCTGATAACATAACTCTAGGCTGCTCGTGTGGAAAATAGTGGGCACCCAGAGTTTAGAAGGGAACAATAAACTCCGAGTCAGTCATGGTGACTGGTGTGAGATCGTAAAACAGTTATTTTTCACAAAGAAAATAAAACAAATTCGCAATGCTTTTGGAAAATGAAACTACCATAAGACCTCCCGCCACACACACAATGCAAACGCAGAATTGGAGGAGATTTCTTCTTATGATAGTCAAAGATGCTTACTACGCAAAATCAAATCCTTTTTGATATTATTATTAGTGCATAGTGTAGAAATCATTTCGAAAGTATAATATTAATCTTAGCCAGCATACGACCAGTATCGTATGCCTACTATAGCTACCATCTAAACAGTGGTGACCACCGTACGTAAATGGCAGGTTCTACAACTAATACCGTACAAAGTTCGTATTGGAGTTTGGATTTCCAACAAATGGTCAGGCTAAGGAACTTCCTTTCCCACGATGGGTACGTCCCTGGAATAGACGACCCGAGAACCTAACCGGATCTCTGCCAACACAAGGCCGGGTTACCTCTGCAAAAATAGGTAACTACTGACACGCGTATGCCATCCTCCGATCGTCACCGATCTTCCCGAGGATCCCCGATTCGCAACAACCACAAAGTAATAAATTTGCAGCAACCACAGAGGTTAAGTATCTGGGCTCCATACCATGATACCACCTTTATCCAGAAGGAATGACATACACTAAGGGGCGCTACTCCCTAGAACCTTGCTGCATCCTTCCTGTTTTGACCATTTCCGGGGTGTGAGGCTCGACGAAGTCTCGTCCACAAAGCTACGCTTTCTACAAAGCCATGCTTCGGGTCAAACAAATGATCAACCTATGATCACAAAGATATAAGATCGAACAAATGATCATATCGTAAATGATCAAACACTGATCATTTCACAGCAACACTCAGTATGCCACGTTACCAAATTGGGATATATCGCTGATAAATTTCAACTACATAACCTCTGAGCTCGTACGTCTCAGAGAAGGGTGTTAAGCTAAGAGAATAAATTCTCCGCCACCAACAGAAATGTATTTGAAAGGAATCAGCTTTACATCTCAAATTGTAACGTCAGACACACAATCCATACAAGTCTGTTCCGGGATCGAACAGAACCGAAGGCACTTCTCACGAAGCCCTTGCACATCCGGATAAATTTCTAATCACGTCCGGACTTCCCGTCACTAAGGGTGATAAAACCTCTAAACCGGAGATCAGCCGATGTAGAGTAACTCGACGGTAATCCTTCCGTTTTCAAAAATATCCGGTCTTCAACACCGGTCTTCGAATGCAATTCATAATGACGTATCACATATTCGGAATGGGTTATACGACCCCATGGTCCTTTCCCGGCTAACCCGAATAGTGAGCGATTACTCAAAAATAAGTGTGGCATTCAAATTCATCCAAATCACAACAAATACCATTCAAGATAATTATTGATAGTCGGTTATTTAACTATCAATAAAGATGCGCAACATCATCAGATTCCAAATAATTTTCCAAATTATTTAATCTTCCAAAAAAAATCTTACTAGATATATAATTTCCACACTTAACCGTTTGAAAACAAATTTCAAATATTCACTTTTCAATTTATCTTTAAAAGATAAAATTTCAAACCCTTCGTTTCATATTGGAAAAGCATTTCCATACTTATTTAAAAATAAGCATTTCACCAATCTATTTATTTTCAACATTTGAAAATATTCGATATACTTAAATCAATATTAAGTATATATTCATTCTTTAAGGAAATCTATTTTCTATAACAACATCAATTTGAGTCAAAACGAATGTTACGTAAAACATCGTTATGACGACTCAAAAATCACTAGTATAGGGATTCGAAATTAAGATAGATATGTAAATCCCAATACTATATAAACATTTTCTTTCGAAAATCATTTACTATAACAACAGTGTTATAGTCCATCATTTCCTTATTTCTCGAAAACGTCTATTTTCAACAATGAATGTTGAAATCTATGATTTCGATAGTTCACACGTTTTAAAACATCTTTTAAAACAATTACTTCATTTATAATATCGCTTTCCCAAACATAACCATTTTTTTCAATAATATATTCACTGTCCAAAATCGTGAATATACTTCACTAACCACATTTCAATATTTTCTACACATTTTATCTTAATAATAATTCGCTATCCAAAATCGCGAATATATCTCCTTTAATAATCTTCTATATTTGATTTATCAAATCCAATTGATTTTGAATTTATAAAACAACGTTTATAAATCACATTTCTATTATCTAACAACTTCAATTAAAAAAATCTCCTTTATTCACAATTCGATTCATAACTCAAACTTTATACCAACAATCCATATTATAAGTTAATAACTTATAATTCCTTTATTTTCAAAAATCGTTCTTTTAAAACTTTACAACTGAAATGTTTATTCCTTTATAAATCATTTTAACATCGTTTCCATTTTATAAATTTCTTAATTCTTTATTTCAAAAGAAATTACTTTTTGGTTAAAATTCACAAAATCTTAACCTTTATAACTTTAAAGTTTTAACGTTTATTTATTTAAAATAAATCAATTCAACAATTTAAATAAACGTATATTTTCAAAGATCACTTTTAAAAAATTCTCTTTTAAAATCAACCTCGTTATTTTTAAATTTCAAAATTTAAATCTGATGATGCAACAGCACCAATTCGTCAATCACAACAGCAAACATCATATATCAATATGATAACAGAATATACATCAATATCTGTAAATAAATAAATACGGGTGAGGAATCCAGTTGGATCCCTCCAACCTGTTTCCCTGCATCCACAGATGTTAACACAATACCAATTCCACTTCGAGGTGGAATATCGCGGTATATGGGTTTTATAAAAATATCCGCTTACTAACGGCGCAATAGGGTCTCATCCGCTATACGAGGCGGGAAATCATCAATCCAATATATACATATGCCAATATGTATATATTGCTATATATAGATAGATATATCCTACTATATCTAATATCACATCCAATGGCAATCAATCAAATCAATAAATAACTGAAAATTCCACTTTCATTTTGAGTGAGAAAAATCTCACCTTGACTTTTAATTTGCCATCCCATTTCCAATCCAATTTGTTTCCTTGACTTTATTCGACCTTGTATAACAATTTAGACAATTTGTTAAATATTCGAAGTGATCGAACAATCAACTTTTATTGGGTAATTTTAGTTATTCAATGATTTTGTTTTAAACCAATTTCAATTATTAAATTTGAAACTAAATTTCTTATCTGATAAATTAGATTAGCCCAATTATTTTGTTAAACCAATCTTTCTCTTACCAATTTAATTAAATCGAATTCCCTTTTTGAAAATCTTTAGTATCAAAAATAAATTTAAATTAGCGATTTTTTTTATAAGTATTTTTATCTTTCTTACTTGAACTATATATATCTATATTAAAACGATAATTCATCTGAATTCAAATCTTTTCAAAATCTCACTTATATTTTACATATATATATATATACCTTAAATTAAACAGACTGCTGTATATATATATATCTTGATCAACAATTTTTTTTTATACCCTAAAATCTAACAGCAAGTCAAATATGTATGCATATATATATTTATGAAAATAGTGAATACCTCACTGACTACGCCCTCTGTTGCCTCCACGCGAGCAACTCGCGAAGCGACTCCTCAAAAACGACTCTGACATCGTCACTGCCTACTCGAGACCCACGCGAACGCCGCCGCTCCAGATGTGTCGCCTCACCATCACGAACCCCTTCGCGACTCCAGACGACATCGACTCCCTTTTGCTTGCGAAGCTACTCGCGACCCACATCGTCCGCTACTCGACTTCGGCCTCGCGAAATCGAGCACGTCCACCGTCCCCAATCCTTGAATCGAACTGCGACAACCCCACCCACACGCGAGCGCCTCCACTTCGACTGCTCGATGCCACCGCCTTCGAGCTGAACTCGAGAGCCCACGCGACCCACCAAAACGCCTCGCGACTTCGTCATTATTGCCTCAACGTCACCAGCTCGCCGTGCTCTCCTCCCACGCGAAATCTGCTCGCGCGCCGTCATGATCGAGATCCACTCGATCGAAACCCCAAAACGCCTCACCCCTTTTTTTTTGTTGAATGAACGAATTTCGTTCGAGAAATCGCGACCAGATTTAAATGAGAATGGCCATTATTGAATACGAGATTTCTTTTCTTCGAAACTGAAATTGAAACGTAAGAGAGAAAGAGACGTGATATTTAAAATAAATCAGATATGGGTTGCACGATAAATTTCGTGATTTTGGGCGTATTTTCAGGCGTGAGGTAAGGGATGCTGTCGTTAGTTTTTAAATTTAAATTTAAATTTTAACTCAATTTGTTTCGATACAACTTTCAACGCGTTTACGTGTCGTATTCGCACATAACAACTCCGAACGATACGAAATTTAAAACCCGGTGATAATTTAACGTTACAGACCCAATGGAACCGATTTCGTCGAATTCCGAGACTGTGCCTCGGACGGCAACTTTTAAATATCGATACGAACGATATAAATTCCAGAACTGAACAAAACAGTCTGAAATTAAATTCTGAAGCTTCCGTTATCTTCAGTATCATCAAAATAAAATTTAAAAGCTTTTGAAATATTTTTCTTCAACTTAAAATTGAAGATACAATTTTTTTATTCAATTCAATAGATTAAACTTTAAAATTTAATCGCCAAATTCAGAGTTATATCGGGGATTCAAATTAAATCATCGTTCAAATATTTAAAATTAATTAAATATTTTCAATTTAATTTGTTCAAAATTCTGGGTCGTTACATTATGGGTCACGGCCTCCTCCGGTGTAGTCAAAGGGGTGATGTGGCAGAGGGTTCAGGTGGAGCTGGAGGTGGTGGTGGTGGAGTAGGTGGCGGCTAAGGGGGTGATGAAGTGGTGGAAGTGGATTGTGCTCGGCTATGGACATATTGATGGAGTTTTGGTGAATTTTGGTGAAGGATCAACCACCTTGGTGGCTCGGCTAGGGCTTGGCCAGAGAGGAGGAGGTGATGGTGATGTGCTCAGGTGGTGGTGGAGGCGGCAGGGTAGGTGAAGGAGGCATGGCCGATCCTAGAGATGAAGAGCAAGAGCAAAACAATTAAAACAATGAAAAACAAATAAACAAAGAAAGAAGATTTTACCAAATTCCTTGAACAAGACGAGGCCGATTTTTTTCTTTCGCGAACGAGAAAATGATTTATGTGAATGATAAAAGAAAGTAGGCGGCTGAAGAAGTGAGGAGTAATGGCCAATTGATGAGAAGATATGGTTAAAATGTGAAAAGGTAGGAATATAAAAGGCCTTAGGAGATAAAAAGTCACCAAAACCTTTCAAATTTCTATATTTTCTTTTTATAAGTTTAAATATCTGAAAATACATATAATTTCAGTTAAAATTCGAAAATATAACTAATATACAAAATATAAATAAATAAATATTAATTATATATTATTAAAAATAAGAAAATAGTACAAAATGAAAACTAGTCTAGAAAATTTGAAAATAAACAGAATAAACTTTGAAACATTTATATGGACTTGGAAAATATTTATAAATAAAGATAATAACATAAAATAAAAATGCATTCACAAAAATAAATAAATTTTAAATTAAATATAATTTAAATGAAGAAAATAGCAGAAAAATAGAAACTAGCCTTTAAAAATAGAAAATAAATGCAATGAATTTTGGAAAATTTTTATTATCACTTTAAAATATTAAAAGATAGAAATATACACGAAATAACATATAACACATATTAAAACAAAATATGACAATAAAGATATAATTTATATAATTTAAAATAGCCAATATTGCTAAATAAATCAGTTTACACACAATATTGAAAATGTAAAACTTTCACAATATGACTCCGTTTCCAACGAAACGAAAAGCAGTATTCATGTTATTAAATCTATTTTCATAATAAAAGATAAAATTTAAGAATTTAAATATTTAAATTTAAAATTTAAAAGTCAAAGTTTGACCAGTTTGACCACAAATCCACTTTTAAGGAAAATACTCAATTTATACAAGTTTGGAATTATATTTCATATGATAATCAAAATTTATATTTAAAAATGAAATGTTTGAAATAAAACAAGTTTAAAATAATTTCAAAATAAAATAAAGTCAAATTTAAAATATATGCAAAAAAATCTAGGGTTGTTACACAAATCAAGCCAAAAAGGCAAATAACAAATACCAATGAAGGTAACACCATTTTCCATAAGGTAATCGCTATGTATCGAGTGGTTCAAAGGACCTACTCCGAAAGGCGATAATGTAGGGAAATATAAATATCAATGAAACAAAAGATGCACGTGCTCAGTACTGTATAAACAAGGATCCATAAGCCCGAAGGCGACAAACCCAAGTATCTCTCGAGCAATGACGAAGGACCAACTCCAAAAGCGATACTATAGGGCAACAAACCTGAAGGCAACAAACCCGAAGGCACAAACCCGAAGGCAACAAACCCGAAGGCACAAACCCGAAGGCAACAAACCGTAGTGGCGAAGGTCCGGAGACCCAGTACTAGACACCACTAACTGGCAATATGTGTCACAAACTCCTCGGATAGGAACCCGCAAAGTGTTAAAATGTGTCCCATACCACACGTTCGCACTAAACGGTTTACTAACCGTTATTCAATTCCACACTAAAAGCAGTACAAAATTTACCTCATCTAATCGGTAAACCAGACCCGAAGGTCAAAACGATCAAACGAATAGATTAGGAATTAACTGAAAAGATAAACGCACGTGTTCATAGCACATGTTTTATCTAATCACTTAATTCTCCTTCCTCTTCGCTCGAAGTGCAAAATTGTGTATTTTATATAGAAATTAAGTTGAAGAAAACGAGTTTTAGGAACGTTTCGAAATTATTTTATAAATTGCCTTTGAAATTCTTTTATTATAGAGTATATAATTTTTATACTAAAAAATAATATATAATAATAATTCCAAAAGCCCATTTATTTGAAAAACATTTTTTAAAACGCATTATAATACCTGTGTATGAAATCCAGAAAGAAATATCAAGAAAACATCGAAATAACGGAAATTACACCGTATTATCCATTTAAAACAAGCTGCGACCCAATATCCGACAGCAGCTTTGAACAAGTTAACAGTGTCAAAATGACTTGAAATTTTGCATGATTGTAGTTCAACATTCCTACTTCAATCTGCAAAAAGAATCATTCAAATCTGATTTGAAACGAAGAATCTGCGTCGTTTCAAAGTTGGACCAGAACAAGGTTAAATCGCTGAATTCCAACAGGCTGCAGGTTCAAGTTCGACAACAGTTTTGAAATAGAAACGAATCCAGATTGTCATGAAATTTTGGAGGAATATAATTCAACACTCTTACTTCAATCAGCAAAAAGAATCACCCAAATCCGATTGGAAACGAACGAGTCATGCTGTCTCAAACATGGACACAGGCCATGTTTGCAACAGTTCAAAAACCAAAAAAGTACAGGCCTGAAACCAACTTGGGTTCAACTTTCAGGCATGAAACATAGGATCAAATTAGATCAGATTAAGCTGAAAATTGATAGGCCTATAATAGAAAACTTCAGATTTCAAACAAAAGAAGAATCATGCAATTTAGATAAATTATGAGAACGTTATGATATCTCAAAGTTGAACCCAGGCAGTGTTTTCACTGTAAAAATCTGGGCAAAAAAAATGCTCCGGACCAAAGTTCGGCAGCATATTTCTATAAGCTATATAGGTCGAAATTACCTGAAATTTTGTGTGCTTATAGTAGAGAACTTTATCTTTCAAATAAAAAATAATTGTCGAATTCCAGTAAGAAATGAAAACATATGCTATCTCCAACATGGACTCAGGTCATGTTTGCAGCAACTCAGAAAACAACTACAGGCAAAAATCTGTGCTTGAGTTGATTTTGCAGCAAAGTTTTGGACACTCAAATGACAATATTTTCCAACCAAATTTTGCAGCAACAAAGTTCAACATGCAAACTACCAAATGCAAGAAATCCGGCAATATTTCGTTGTTGGAATCAAAAGATATTTGCATGCAAAGTGACACCCAAACACTGTTTTTACAGAAACAAAAACATCAACAAAATCAATATTTTAAGCTATTTTTGTATATGTTTTTTTATTTGAAGCTTTGCTTCAGCTAGCATTATGTTAGCAGCAACTCACCTTGCAATTGAAGAACAAATAATTGGATTACAACTGAAAGATAGAAGTTTTGAGCAAGAGATGGCTTCAACAACTTGTAACATAGAAAAGCAAAGACATGCAAGGAGGAAAACAAAGCTTAGACCAACCCAAAACCTCAAAATCAAAACTTGATGATATAATCTATGTTTTGGAGTTGATTACCTGTGGAAAAGAGCTTTAATTTGATTATTATCAGCAAATAAGTGGATTTATTGGAGATTTAGGCTTAGGGTTTAGAATAGGAGATAGCTTTCTCAATTTTTATTTCTTCTTTCTGTTTTCTGGTTAGAGGAAGATGTACTGTACGTACATAATTTTGAGAAGAAGATGCCTATTTTCTCAAGTTAGAGTAGTAATGGGCTTGACCCAATTAGGAAAAAAAACAATTAGACTAGCCTAAGAAAAAAAATTTAATTAACACTAACACTCTTATGTAATTAATCAAAACAACATATTTAAATAAGATTTTCAACACATAAATCAAACAAACATATTTCCATGACTAATAAAACTTTTTACAACTAATAAAAAGATAATTTAGTTATATAAAAAATATTTTTATTATTAAAACTCTTAATTTTAATTAAAACCCAATTTACACAAATATTTACATAAAATGCTATTTTTAACTCCAAAAATTTCACAAAAATAATATTCTTGTGTAAAAAATGCAACCAACCATTTTCCATCATTTCTATAAACAAAACTTATTTTTTAAACCAATTTCATCTTTTTTTTATTTTTAATAAACACATTTCAAAACAAATACTTATTTTAAAAATTAATAAAAGAAGCATTTGGCGATAATTATTAGAATCATTGCATCTTCACTAAATAAAAATCATTTTCCATTCATTATTAACCCAAACAAACAAAATAAAGTTTCCAAACTTTATTTTCACATTTTATTTTGAAAATTAATTTTTTATTCCAAATAAACAACTTAAATCTCCAATTTTTATTTTAGTTCACAATATTAAATCATAACTACCGTTATAATTTAATATTTACAGGTAATCTCCAAAACTAGGGTTGTTATAAAAATAAACATTATAAATAAATAATAATAATTTCAAAACATTTAAAAAATAATAATTAATAATTTCAAAACATTCTTAATAAAACAATAATAATTTATCTTCAACATTATTATAAATAATAATAATTAGTTTCCAAAACCTTATTGATAATAATTATAATTAATTTCAAACCATATTAATAATTTAAATAATTAAGTTTTCAAAATATTAAAATATTGATAAAAAACTTTAAAATAATATTAATATAAATAAACAACCTTTAAAACATAAATATATTTCCTTGGTAAAAACCATACTTAAAATTTCAACAAAATCATTTCCGTATTTTTTGAGAGAAATGTGTGATCCTCTAAAGTAGAGGAAAACACACATGTGTGTGTATATATAACACTGAAACAAAGGTGCTGCCAACATGCCTGGCAGGTAGCTAATCAAAATACAAAAAACAGTGTAAAGGACTCAAGTACAACTAGAATGAGCTCCGGCAAGGCCACCGCTCATTACACCTCATTATCGAGCTTCGGCAAGGCCACCGCCCGTAATGAGGTGTTAGAAGTACCCAAAAATCATGAAGCAACTCAATGCGAATGAAATCTGAAGACAACTCCAGCTAAGAGAGAGAAATCCTCGATGCAAACACGGAAAATCCAGAATGAACGCCTCGCTGCAACTGGGAATGATCTAGTATGAAGTACGCCACCCTATCGATGTGGAAGTACTGGAAAGAACGCCTCACTGAAAATGCATATGATCCTAAATGAAGAGCGTCACACTGTAGACGCGGAAGAACTCCTCACTACAAAAGCGGAAGGTCCAGGGTGATCATCCCACTAAAATCCTGTTAGCAGCAATCCTGAGAACTTGCAAATAGTAATCCAGTACCATTTCTGGCCTAAACCTGTATCTGTAAATGGAACTAAATGAAATTATAAGAGTAATACATATATATGTATATAAATAAAATTTATATAGATATATATATATGTATATAAATAAAATTTATATACATATATGTGTATTAATATAGTAAAAGTAGTAATACTATATCTAAAATTATAAGATGGAAAACAACAAAATAAGAAGCAGACTTAAAAGGAATCCAAACTCATAATGCATCATCTTAACCAACACTAAAGATGCATAAAATATTAACAAAATAAACGGTTAAATTCCTATAAATTACAATAATTTAAAAAGTATCCTTATGCTCCATTAATCAAAAGGACATTATGACAATCAGTTAAAACATCATTCAAATTAGAAAAAATGTTAATGCTATAATTATTAATGTTAAAAATATTATTATTATGTTTAAAAATCTTAATACTATTACTAACTTTATTAAGATATTCTTTGAAATGAATATTTTTAGCTAATCTATATTTAGGATTTGAGATCCAATTAAATCAAAATGATGATATTATAAAATCAAATTTGTTAAAATGACTATTATTATTATTAAAAAGTCTTTGGTTTCTCTCAAACCAAATATACCAACAAATTATAATGAATAAAGTATCAAGTAAAAATCTATTTTCCTTTTTAAACATAAATCTTAAATTATTCCAATAGTAATCACGATCAGTAACTTTAGTTGTAAAATTAAAGTTAAATATTTTGAGAGTATTATTCAGAATGTAGTAAGTATCTATGCAATCATAATACACATGTTTAATATCTTCAAGATGCAGATTACAAAAAGAACATTTATTATTAATTTGCATATTTTTTCTTTTTAAAAATTCTATAGTATTTAGTTTACCATGCATGATTAACCACATATGAATTTTAGATTTAGGAGGAGCATTTGTTTTCCAAATGAATTTAAAAGAGTTATTAGCTACTCTCGAGAAATTAAGAAATTTATAAAAAGAATTAGCAGTAAATTTCTTACTCTTATCCCATACCTAGCTAATGTTATCATTTTCATTACCAATATTATATAAATTCAATCTAGCATAAAGCAGAGAAAGTTGCCTAAGAGTTGTACCTTCTAAAATTCTATTAAAACTGAAATTCCAAGGGGGTCATTTTCTGAAGAAAAAACATCTAAAATTAAAACATTCTTAAAATTGCAAATTTCGTAAAGCTCTTTAAATTCTATCCTAAGATGGATAACAGAAATCCAACGGTCATGCCAAAAAGAAGTATTATTTCCTGAATGAACTATTGTATTAGTACCGAGGTTAAAAATCTCATGACATTTTAAAATTGATTTCCAAAAATTAGACAACTTATTTATAACTGTAGGCGTAATTTGATGTAAATTATTACTACCATTGTAGTAATGTTTAGTAATAATTTCTTTCCAAATAGAATTATCATTTATATCCTTAAATTTCCATAACCACTTCCCTAGTAAAGATAAATTCATGTTACGTAAATTAAACTCCTAAACCACCTTCTTTTATCGATTAACAAACTGTTTCCCAATTGACTAAACATTTAAGACTACTGTAGCATAACGTTTAACATCTCCTTCTATTTTATAAACTGTATTTATAAACTATAACATAATGTGTAACATAAATTGATTTCCTTGATAAAATCTTTCCGTATTTATAAACTATATTTATAGATCTCCTTCTATTTTGTAACATAACGTTTAACATCTCCAAATCTATCCACACTTTCGATTTCCAAAATAGGATCAAATATTTTCTAAAACAAGATCCCACATATTATCATAAATCCATAATTTGATTTAATTTTCCAATCTATCCAATGATGACGGTTTCCTTTTATTTATAAACACCGTTTATAAATCTATCTTTTTACTAATAAAATACGATTTTACAAATATTCACTTTCTTTGTAAAATGCCACTTTTATACATTACCACATCTATAATTTCCACATTTTTAAATAAATCTTAATATATGTATATATATATATATGTGTGTGTGTGTATATATATATCACCTTATATAAAATGGTTAATAAATATTTATACCAAAAAATTCCTATCTTCTTTTTAAAACCCCTTTATTATAAACGACAGACTAAAATTTTAAGATTTAAAAAATCCTTTACTTTATAGTTCAAAAAATCTCTATTTAAAATATTTCATAAAACTATTAATTTATAATATCTAAAAATCATTTTTTATATAAATAATTTCTTCTTTAATTAATTCAAGAAGAATTATTAAAACATATATAATTGCCAAAATCACTTTGAAATCCATTTTTAAATCAAATCATTATTTTATAGTATTTTAAAATACCAAAAATAAGGCCAATGCTATTAAAGCACTAAATAAGCAAAATCATATCCATGTCATCAAATATGGCATCCAACAAGTCATGTATCATAATATATATAAATGTAAAATCAACAGTGTGAGGAATCCCGTTGGATCCCTCCAATTTGTCCCCTTCATCAAATACAGTTTATAACCAAATAATATAAATCAATTGCTTCGATGTGGGATCGTATATAAAGGGCCATCCGCTCTTTCACATGAACCTGATAGGGTCACATACGCTCCAGGGGTGGGAATATATCCAAACTAACAATATAAAATAGTAAATCATCCAAGCATTCAATAACAATCAATACTAAAATATTCACCCATCCAATCAATCATTTTTATCGACTATATAATATTTCTGGTCAACTAAAAAGGTGAGATTAACTCACTTTGATTCCAGTAGTTGCCAAAACGCCCCGCTTCTAATTAAAATTAAATCGGCGTTCAATTTTAACCAAAATTCCTACTAGCACCAAATCCATCCAATCCAACTCCATATCGTAGTAGTCATCGATACGATCGCAACACAACTTGTTGCGTTTAATTTGGACCTCGTATGGAAAAGTTGTGAATTTATGAACGATTGAAATAATTAAACTATAATTAACTTTTTAATTAATAAACTTTTAAAATAATACCCTTCCCTCTCATTCACATTCGCTCCCAGAAAATCAAACTCGACCACGACTTCAATTCTTACTGCCGCCTCCATGCCACCGTTCGTCGTCGCTACTTCAGCGCCATCGCGCCCTAACAAGTGCCTACCCATGCAAACCCCCAGCCTCTCTCGCTTCGCCACCATGGTGAAAACACTCAAAAACTGCACCACGAACGGATGCAAAATTCAACCTCCATGCCATACCATACGACAATCCAACCGTTGAAATCCTTCGTCGCCTTGAGCTCTACACTTTCCTAGTTATGGTCGAAGGCTGATTTGGCTTGTGGTGGCGTCGATGGAGGAGGGTCGTTGGATGTGAGAGGGTTTAAATTTAAATTAAAAAAACGCACCAAACCCTTCTGATAAAACACGATCTATATAGGGGAGAATGGTATGGATGGTTATGAGCACATACTATGGGTATGGGTTAATGTTTGGAGAGTATGGGTGCATATATATATATAATTTTAATTAGAAAATATCTAGCTTTAAATGTCCGAAAATCTCGAACTCCACATGAGGCGTGCCGCTTGGCGTTCTATATGTAATACCCCTATTCCAAACTCAAAGGAACTAGTCTCGAGGCCTAATTCGATCATATACAGAAGATAGCTTTTCAAACCCAATTATTATATAAATTTCTGAAATTAATTTCTACGCTTTTCGATCTCGCATGCCCAAACGATACGTCCAATCGCCACGAAATTCAACGATATATAAAAATTCATTATTATGGATCCAATGAAACTGGTTTTGTCGTAATCCGAGAAAGTGCCCCAAAAGGCTACTTTCACACGTTAATTAAAACAAATTATTATTAAAATCAGTTTAATCACTTTTAATTCCAATTTGAAAGTTTACTATCTTCATTCTTATTTAAATAGAATTTAAATTAACTTTCGAAATCATTTTCATTCATATTAAACTCAATTTAATAATTTTAAACAATTCCAAATATTAAATTTAACAATTTAATTATCTGATAAATCGCTATATTTGAAATTTAAGTTATTTAGCTTATAACATTAACCTTTCAATATTTAAAATCAATTAAATATTCCAAATTTGAATGACTGAAATTCTGGGTCGTTACATTCTTTCCCCCTTAAAAGAATTTCATCCTCGAAATTTGCAAGTAAGAAAAATGCCCCAAATCCATTAACTTTTCAAAACCAATTAGTTGAAATAGATCACCAAATTCTTTTAAGCCTTTAACCTTCAAAAATCAATTTGTTGCAACTATGTTATCACCCTTTCTAAATCTTTAAATTAATTCGTAGATTTAACTAATACCATATAAAGTTATAACACAAAATCAAATTTTTAGTTATCAAAAATTTCTCTAAAATTTTCTGACGCCTTAAATTTACGGAAAATTTTGTCAAAGTTTCCATTGCGCGGCTCGATCGAATTTTTTTACAATATATATAATCACCAATATACATCTCATCTTCAAGGATGAGGCATCTCATAGGGAAAAATATAAAAATACGGTATGTAATCCGAGATGCCTTTTATTAATATTAGCAAGCATATACAACCAATATAACGTGAAAGCGAGCTCCAAATGCGAAGCATACGCCATCCGCATCTACTAATCACTCAACAACCAATGAGAATATGTGTATAGAAAGTAACATCACTATACAATATAGAATATACAAGTAAATGTAGCAAGAGAAACCATTAACAAATAATACCATCCAATTTATTTATCATCATATCAATTTGAATTTTCAAATGTCAATATTATATTTATACACTTTCATTTCTTATTAATATTCAATTGATTCATTTTCAATTTATTTACATCCAATTAATTTACATTCAAATATTTCTTCACTACTATAAAATTATTTCTTCACTACGCCATTAATGTTTATTATCACTTCAATACCGAAGTTCATATTTAATTCTATCAAACAATATTCCAAACCATATTCAATTCACTATTTCATTTCAAATCCAATTCAATTTTCATTTAACCTTTCTTAAGTTAAACTTCATTTCATTCAATCTATTTCATTAACTCAATTTATTTAACTTTACTTAAGTTAAATTTTTAATTTCATATCTTAATTCCAATTTTTTTTCTTATCTATACCGTTTTCAAATTATAAGTTCAAAAACTTATCTTCATATATTTACCAAATCATATTTTGGATTTTAAAATTAAACACTATTTTACCAAATCACAACTTCAATAGTAGTAATCCATCACTTAGAAACTCGAAAATGAACGCCAATGATGCTGCAGTCATCACTAGAATTATTTTCCAGTGACCGTAGTGAGTTCAATGCTTTTTATCTCTTTTAAATTCCATTTTAAAATATTTCCATTCAATTTTTTTTCCAAATATTATTATTATTTTTCAAAATTTTGAAAAACAAATTTTCAAAATCATCAAGATCTAAATTCTCAGCTTTTAAATCCTTTTTATTTACAAATCATATTTATCAGTTTCCATATATATAATTTCACTTTGGTTACATAAAACCATTTCTTAATTGCTTATCCGCATTTACCTTATAGTAATAACAACTTTTTCTCAAAACACAAACAACAAACAACAAATGATAATAATCAAATATTATCATTTACTAACAACCAAACACACCATATATACTATGATAATTTCTGAAAAATTATTTCTTTATATATAAAATATAATCAAGGTAAAATTATTTCATTTACCCAATTTCAAAACAATACTATGTCGAATTGCTCTGTTCAAGCGTTTAGAAACCCCTATCGATATCGTGGCATCCTACGTACCGACCAGAATTCATAAGCCACTCAACAGATAAATTAACACAATATAAAACATTTTTATAATCACTAAAATATACGCGCTCATATCTATAATACACTCAAACTCAAAATAAGGCATTCCATTACCTTATCTCTTAATGAGTTGCCTCACCAAAGCCAAGGTTCTCTCTTAACCTCACACTCTGATACCCGTTGTAACGACCCGCATATCCACACAGTTCAAGCTGACAATATACCACACATGTCCAACTTAAATTGAATGGGAAGACAAATAGTTATGGAAAAGTAAGAAGAAAGAAGAAGAGAAGAGATGAAGAGAAAATTCAACTAAACAACACAGAATCTCACAATCGCAGCGGAACAACATATAATATAATATCAATGGTCTTCACACAAGGGAAACTATAATATACATACATCCATCAGAGTACAACAACAAATCACAATCATCATCCTGGACAGTTATAACAACCTACCCTCACAATTGCTGATAATTTCACAACAATGCAGCGGAAAAATAATAATATAGGAATACGACTTGAAGACCTCCAACTCATCTCCCGAGCTCCAATGCATCCAAAGCAATCTGTAAATATGCTCGGTCTGACCCGAGCATTATAATTAAATGACACCCGAGCCAGTGTGGAAAACCAGCATGAGAAAACACACCCAACTGAATTTTTAATGTTATAAAAAAAACCATTGAAATCAAAAATATCTCGTAAGACCACGCCGTACATAAACACGGATGGGTTTTTACCTTACAACAACCAAAACATTGTCTATAGAAAATCCAATGATATTATAATAATGTCTAGGAATTTAAAGTAAATGTATAAAATAGCTGAAATGCTTGCATCTCACGTTCCAACATAGTTGGGCACAACTAAGTCCGTAAAGCTCGTGTTGGAGAATGGATTCCATACTATGATAAGGTAAGGAACTACCTTCCGAAGGTACATCTCTAGATAAAATGCATCGGTGTAACGACCCGTAATTTTCGATAATTTAAAATAGTTAATTTAATTAGATTATGTGATATAATATTTAAAGAAATAAAAATTTGTGATTTATTAATGAAAATAATAACTAGAATGAATTGTAACAATATTAATGTAATTTAATTATTAACAATTTCTATGAAATTCCAATTAATTGAAATAATGTAAATGTTATAACTTGGTTGTAAATTGAATAGAAGTAAATGAATGTAAATGTTGTACAAATCAATGAACTAGTGTATAATCAATTGTAATTGAATAAAATCAGTGTTATGTAGGCAATCGTAACATTTGTTTGTAAATAATAAACTTATAATGTGATTAAAAGTTAATGGTAACAATTATTATAAGTTACCTATTTGCTTAGTCTATTAAAATAAATTGCAATAAATCTAATTAAATATTACGTTAAGGTAAATTAAGGTAATAATTGGAAATAATGTTAATTTTATTCACAATATGACAATTGGTTGAACAAATAGAATGGAAATCAAGATTTACCAATTTATTGGAATTTAAATTATAACAGTTGGATTAATTGCAATTAAATGAAATTAAATATTAAATATTACGTTAATGGGAATTAAGATGAAATTTGAGAACATGGGTGTACTAAGATATAAACCAATGTTAATTTTACCCATAAGATGATAACTAATTGAATAACAGGACGGAAATCAAAATAAATGGATTTTTGGAAATTAAAATTTATAATTTCTGAATTTATTGAAATTGAAATTAAATATTGAAATTGGTGGAATATTCAATAATAAATTGATGTAGAAATTTGTTTTAAAGGGTTATAAATTACCGAGTAATCCAAAGTGATAGAAATTATAAATTATTAAAATTCGAATAGAAAAGTGACTTAATTAATTTAATATTAATTTTTTTAATTAACGTGAAAATTGCCATTTTGGCCACTGACTCGGATTTTGACGAATCCAGTTTCATCGGATTTGTAACAGCGAGTTATTGCAGGATTTTAAGTTTCGTAGCGATCAGACTTGTCGTTTGATCGTACAGGCTCGAAACGCTAAATCAATTTAATTAAAATCAATTAAAATCAATTTGAAATAAGTAGATTTTAACATAACTTCTTCATACCAAGGAATTAGAACTTGAAACCTGTTCCATTGAGTTTAAATTTTTTGAAAACATCTATTTTGATATATGGGACGACCCATTATCGTTTCGGGAACGAAACAGGCTTTTCGGGGAGTTTATCGTTCAACTTTCAAATCAATCTTGTCCTTTCATCTCTATTTCAGACCTATCTATAAATATCCTATTATAAACCCTAGCTACTTCTTATTTTAATTTGTCTGTATGTGCACTTCCATCTCAACTCCTCATTTCAATGGCAGAACCAAAAACCAAATTCCAATTCAATTTCAAATCAAAAAATTAAAACTCCTCAAACTGTATCATATTATATACCGTTCTGAAGCTCTCGATGAGAGTAACCTAGATTTGGAATTCGTTTCTCGAATCGGATTATCGTTTGTCCAAGAATCAACGAATTGGTTTCGGTCGTTCATTTTGGCCTTTGTGATTTCGACGGTGGATCGTCGTCGTTTGGACGATTGGAGAGTACCACGGCGTAGAGGGCGACTAGTAGTGATGATCTATGGTGACGAGATCATCGGGAAGTGGCCATGATCGCCTGAAACGAACATTTAAGGCCAGCGACGGCGGTCAGGTTTTGTCGACCGGAGTCGTTCGCAGCAGGTCCAGAACGTGCGGCGTGGCGAGGCGGAGTTGGGGGCGGTGCTTGATCGGATGTTGGATGGTCGCGTGGGTCGGAATATTGGGGCATAGAGTGGCGGCTACTAGGGTTAAGGGTAGCGATTGATCGATGTCATATAGCCTGGGCCTGCGTACGTTAATCAATGACGTGGTATGGTATAAGCATGGATTATTTTAATTTAGTTTATTTTTTTTAAATTGAACGTTCTAACTCGAATATTTTGTGCATACGAACTCGGATTTGGGTGCGATTTTCTCCTCTGCGATCGTATCGAAATTTCGGACATTTTGACCCTTGTTTGGACAAATTCCGAGACCGTTCAAATTTTGGGCTTAAATTGGATTTTTATCCAATTTAAATTCAAAGGTGGGTGTTTTAACCCACTCACAACTTCTAAAATTTCTTATGTTAGTTAAATTGAATTTACGATGTGATTAAGAATTTATTTATGGCTGTTTGGTATGTTAAAATTGCTATTCCTGTTAATTGGCATTATTTTGAATTAAATTGTTATTTAAATTTATTATTGAATTTAAATTGCCAGTTAATTTCCTGTAAATAATAATCTGTTAATTGTTGATATTTATTAATTGAATTGGATGATGATTTTGATGGATGTTGATTGTTGATATTGAATGATGGATGTCTTGTTTGAATTATATAATGTTATCACTCTGCAAGTTCCCTTAGTTATTATTTGGAAAATCACTATGGGTTGAAATGATATATACATGAACGACCTATAGATTAGTGAAAGCTCGTTATGGGTTGAAATGATAGACTCGAGCGATTTTATGGATTTTTATATTAAATTCGGGATTGCGGTTTGAAATGATATATAACCGCAAAATTTTAAATTGCGGATTGAAATGATAAATATCCGTATCACTTGACCCTAGCATAGAGAATTATATACGGACACCGGATTGGTTAAATTAAATGATTTTAAAATCCTAAATTTTCGAATTTAATTAAAGGATATTTTGAAATAAAATTTGATTTATATAAATTGAATTACTATTGGAAAATCAAGTTTTATATTGAAATGTGAATTGGTTTAAAGGAATTTAATTGAAATTTTAAAGTTAAAGTTTTAAGTAAATGAAATTATATCGGAATTGAGCTATTGAATTTGGTTGAAATATAACTTTGAAATATTTTGAAATTAGAGTAATTCGAATTGATATTTGAACATGGATTGAAACGATCAGAAATTCAATAGTTTATTGAAACTTAAAATTGAAAGGTTTGAAATTTGGTTTGTTGATTTGGAAATTTGAAATGGTCCCATTGTGTTGAAATGAAATGAATATTTTAATCTGATATTAATTCCAAATTTATATTTTAATATAAACTGTTTTAAAAATATATTATTTTAAAATTTCTAATTATTAAGACTTTCAAATTTATTAAACTACTTAACCAATAATAACTATGTAAATTATTTTAACCTATTTTAAACCAATTTAATTTATCTTAAACTAATTAAATCATTTTAATTCATTTTAAATCTAATTAATCTATCTTAAAGCTATTTAATCTATTTTAATTATACTTAATCTATTTTAAATCTATTTAACTATCTGGACATAAGAAAAATATTTTTAATCTATATTAAACTATTTTAGAGTATTTTAACTATTTATAACTATTTGAAAATATTTTCTAAACTTCAGACTAAGCAAAAAGGGGAAGTGCTATATTCAAATTCACCGGTTTAAAAGCGAATACTGTTAAATAATGTTATAATTTAAGTTGGGACTTAAATAACATAATTGATTTAATATTATGATTTGAGATGAGGATTTAATCTAATTTGGAAATATGATTTTTGAAAGAATTGTGATTTCGTAGACGATATGATTTGAAAGTGAATATGATTTGAAAGTGATATGGTTTGAGAATATGATATTTTGATATCAATTGTAAATTGACCATTTTGAAATGTAAAAGAACCATCCGATGTGAAATAAGCGTTTGGTTGTTAAAGGAACCTGGATCGGATATTATCATACTCTCTGCCAATACCGAAAACCACTTTAACAACTGTGTACGTGGTGGAGATTCCAGAAATGAAGTAGGATGGTTTGGTGAACGATTTCTGTATAAGGTATGACGTGACCCTGACTCTCGTGAGTCAGCTTAGATGTGACTAAAATCAGGAGCCACTGTGACGACCGCCCATGACCCCTGCACTAAACCTAGAGATAGTGCGCTGTAAAGTGTGCCAGGCGACCGTGGACGATTGCCAAGGTAAATTAAAACATCAGAATCTATCGTATTACTCACAGCGCATGGGTAAAATACAATATAACATATGTATAGTGAAGCTTTACAGAACAAAATGTCATCATATAAAACTTCATAATAGTTGAATACAAACATCTGAATAGTCAATACATCAAGCCTCACTACATAACACTCAGAGAACATACAAACAGCGGAACATCCAGTACATATAATAAGAAGATAATATGCAACCCTCCAGCTCGTCTTCGATATCAACACCGTGGAAAGCAAGAACAGCACCTGTCACCTGCTACCTAGTCTGCCCGTCCCAAAATGGATGAACAGCCCAAGGCAATAAGAATTAAAACATAAAGCCTTGAGTCAGACAACAGTCTTAGTGAGCAGTAAAATTAACTAACAACATACCAAAAGAGCATAAAGGAAAAGGAATAGGAATACAACCCTCCCACTCCAACCTCTTTCTACAGTGATAGCCCCCAGACACACACTAAGCAGAAGCAAACATAGCAGAGCATACAATTTAAAGTAAAGAAATTATCACTCGAGTCAAGGGCGATGTTTTCCAAGCACAAACCCCCAAGGCCTAAACCAAGATCAGATAAGCACCCAGAAAATACCGCTCTTGAGACCGAATGACGATACAACCAAACATCCATGACTCTGGCTATCACTGTTATCACTGCTTCGATATCACCGTTAATTGAATGACCGGCACATTCTTTCAACCGTCCGTCAAGGGCTAATGGAAACCCCAGTTCTAGACATAACTCCCGCACGTCATCGTGACCCGTGCCTAGGACTATCGAATCTTCCCAGAGTACTTGACTATCAATCATTAGCCTTCAGGGACTATCGAATCTGCCCAACGTACTCTTGCTTTGAGCATGCTAGAACCTTCAACAACGATGAGATCTCAGCCTTCTATTCATCCTCCTCGACGACTATTTCCATACTAGCTCAAGCGCCTCTCGAGCAAACCATTATCCTCTAACTCGAACCATATCACCGAGTTATCAACTTGCTTGGAATGATCCCGTCTGGATTAGACCAAGACTATCTCATATCATGCTTCACCTCATCATCATCATAGCAAAGCTCCATCTCAACATCATCATCGAATCTATCCATATGAGCTTCATCATCCGCTACATATGCCACGAGCAGCTTTTCCAATTCAAGAAACTTTCCCTTAGCTTTTGAATCATCTTCGACCAACTTGTCTAAATCAAATCATCAATCATCTAATTCATAGCAATCAATCAAGTCAAACATTCATCCAAGTAAACAAGCATTCAAATATAGGCTAAATGGACAATTTTAACAATAATGGCAATTTCGTAATTAAAGAGTCAAAAGTCTAATAAGCATGAAAACATGAGAATTATCTCTACAATCTTGATGAATGAACTTGCATAGGTTAACACTTAGTAAAATGGATGTCAAATCATCATGAATAATGGATCTACATGGATCTATACTTAGGTTTACAAAAATGCATGGAAATCACTACTTTAACATCAAATCAAGCCAACGATCCGATATACTCCTTTGGATCCGTGTGAGAGATAATCACCACTCACCAAATCACCTAAACAACCCAAAATCAACACGCTTCAGATCTGGACAGCGAAGGATCAAACTCGATCTATCACGAATCCGCTTCAAACGATGAAATCTCTCTTCGAAGAATGTAGATCTTCAATCTAAGCTCTTCGATCTTCGATATGGATGGATGGAATCACTAGATTAGAGTGGAGAAAAGAAGTGAAGAAGTGTAGAAGTCGAGCTCTCAAAATGGCAGCACTTCGTCGCTTCGAAATCCGAATCCCAAAAATGAAGATATGGACGTGTACTTATAGGCTGGAATTCCCTAAGTCGTCCGCCTCCTTAAGTCGTCCACGACTTATGACTCAGATCCTACGACCTACGACTCATGAAAGCTTACGACCTAAAACCCCATGACTTAAGACCTTCGACTTAGCAGATCCTTCGACTCAACCACATGCGCGACTTAACACATACGCGCGACTTAACCCTTAGGCACGACCTAAGACTCAACGACTCAACCTTCCTTGCGACTTAACGGCTTACTGAGATACGACTTAACGACTTAACAGCTCTACAACTCATCAACCTCACGACTTAGCTAGGTTACGACTTATCACCTTCACACGACTTAACGGCTTACTGAGATACGACTTAACTGTCTTTAACAACTCAGGCATACTACAGAATTGTCCTACCGACTTAAGCACCCATGCAACCTATCATAAGTCGTCTACGACCTAACATAGACAAAGCCTAAACCTCAACGACTTATCCCCTAACCCTTAAGTCGTTAACCCGCTTAACTTCCTATGCCGCTAACTCTTAAGTCGCCAAACCTATGAGTCGCCAACTATCCTTAAGTCGCAAATCCTCTTAAGTCGGTCACGACTTAGGAGTTGAACAAAATTTTGCCTAAAATCTGAAATGACTTAACAACGCTAAAAATTCCAGATTTTGACGAACTTTTCGATCCGTAAAAATACGGGTCGTTACAGCCACGCCGGGCCAAGTGAGGTCATTCCTCCGATCGGGCACATTTCTTCGATGATATATTCTGACATTGTGATTGATTTGGTGGCCACTCTTGATTTTGATTTGAGAGTGTGTTCCGAGGTTGGCGGTAGTAGCTGTTATGCGTTACCACCAATCCGGATACGCAATTGGTATATCTACCCTGGCATTGCCTCGAGTGTCGTGTTCACATGCCCTAGCACGCCTTCTACGAGTTTGTTTTGTACCATACCTATGGAGTGGCCTCTGATAGCCCTCCAGTTTATGGGGGGAGTTACGGTACTGTATAGACTATGGAAATATATAAAATGTGTTAAGGGGGATACGGGTAACGCCTTAACGCTATTTTAATACTTTACTTTACTGTAGACATATTATAATAGCGTATTGTACTACATAGTAGATAGTTTAATGGATCCTTAGGAGCTGCGAATCCCGAACAACTCTTAAGTTGTTGCACTCACGTTAGACACTGTATAGGAGATGTCAAACCCCGTAAACATCTCTGATGCAATCACACTCATATTTATTTACCGTTGATTTAACTTACATAAGATCTTTTAGTTCTGACTCGAGTGTTTTGTCTTTTCAATTCGCTCGGGTCAGCCTGAGCATTTCAAGATTTGAAGACCTTATTTCTGGAGAGCGAAGACGAAGATTTGTCCTACTATTATTTACTATATTTATTCCACTACATTCATTCTATTCTGCTGCATTTTTTATTTATCTCTGATATGTGTAACTCTGATTCTGTGTTGTATAAGTATAATCAAATGTTTTGTAAACAGCTTCATGAACTGTTATTTGATTATTATATTTTGTCATTCCGCTGCGAGATTCTGTTTTGTTTTTTTTCTTTCTCTGCTTTTTCTTATTTACCCTATAACAATCTTCCCTTTTGAATGGTTTGAGTCTGGCATGTGTGTCTGCTTAAAACATCCAAAAAGGCAGGTCGTTACAGTTGGTATCAGAGCTTTGGTTTTGCGATAACCTTAGCTTTGTAGGGTCTGACTCATATAACATAGGGTAGTAATACCCTAGAATGAGTCGTTGAGTGTATATATATGAGAGAGCATATTTATTAGTGTTATAAAGGGTTTTTATATTGTGTTAATTTGTTCCGTTTTGTATTTATAAATTCTGGTCGGTGCATAGGACGCTATGACATCGATAGGGATTTCTAAACACTTAATAGGATAAACCGACACAATATTGTTTTGAAATATGGTGAATGAAATAATTTTGCCTAGTATATATTTTATATTTAAAATAGTAAATTTTATAGATGATATATTTGTTGTTAGGTGATGAAATTTATAAGTATTGTTTGGAAATCAGATTTGTAAATAAAATAAATATAAATTGGAAAATTTAGGACTTAGGTTTCAAGATTGTTGAAATTTCTCTCAAAGGATTTTGGAATATAATATTTGTATTATTTGGAAGTATTTTTAGAGATAAATATTTCAATATGATTTGAAAGAAATGTTTAAAAGAATTTTGGAAAGAAATAAGTTCTGTACTCCCCTCTCTATCGTTGGAAAATAATTTCAGTGAAGAGTGCACGCATCATCGACATTCATTTTCGAGTTTCCAAGTGGGAAGGCCATTGTAGTAGTTTTACTACAGATTTATTTTGTTGAAAAAATATAAGTTTCAAATCTTAAATATGATTAGATATAAAAGTTGAAAGTATACACATGTATATTATTTTTAAATAATTTGAGTGTGGAACACGGTATTCAGTTCTTAAGTTTTTGTTAATTAATAGTTTCAAGTATTGTAATGAAATGAAATTTTAACTATATTTAATAATTGGAACTTCTAAAATGAAAATAAGAAACTAAATGCTGAGTTATAAATGAAATGTACAAGGAATTTGAATTTTGTAAACTGTAAATCAAAAGAATATGAAATTCTAAAAGATGTAATTATTGAACATTTATTTACTAAAATGAAGTAAGACAAACCTGTGCAACTTTCAATTGCATTCTTAAAAAAACACACACACACACACACACACACATATATATATATATAACTTACCAAAATATTAAAAATCGTAATGTTTAATAAAAAAAATGTAATGGAATATTATACAAGTAAAACTTTAGTAATGAAAGTGTTCAATGAAATTCTTTTATAAATAAGAACTTTGATATTATAGTTGTTATAAACTTAAGTTATAATTGAAATACTACTAAATAAAATGTAATAGAAAATGAGTATTGTAAATAATTGATTATAAACTTAACTAAATGTTTGAAGTTATTTTAATTTAAATAAGTGGAAGGGATGCATACTATAGGTAGAAGATTATAAACTCAAGTTAATGGTGGAAACCATCTATAATTAAAATGAATACTATATTAAATTAAATGATTATAACTTTAGAAATTGTTGAAATGGTTTAGAAATAGATTTAATATTCAATGACATTATATAAGAGAGAATGGATGAAAATTTAAAAGTAAAAAACTTAAGTAGGAACTTATGCACCAAGGTAAATTAATACCTAATGGAAATCAAGTATACAAATTAATAAATGAGAACTAAACTGCAATAAAATGTATGTAATACTTGAATAATGAATTCATGGGTTATTATAAACAGTGGAATGGAAATAACTTATGTAGGAAATGAATGTAAAGTAATAAAAAGAAATTATCATTAGGTGAAGAAATTTTTTTGTAAGTGATGAATGAAAATAAATGAGAGTAAGTACCGAATGAATGAATGCGAATTTATTTACAAAGAAACCTATATAGTACTTTAAGAATTGATTTAACTATGTTTAAAATAGTTGTGTATGAGTAACATATGTAAGAAACTGTAAATAACATATGTGACTTAATGAATGTAAATAAATGGAATTAAGTGCTGAATGAATAAATGGGCATAAAATTTTGTAAGAAATAAATGTAAAATTAAAGGAAGTAATCATTGAATGAATGGAAAAAAATGATGAACTACAAATTTTGTGATAAGAAATTAATAAGAATAAACTTAAATAATGTTTGGAATCTGATGTTTGTTTTGATTTATGGGTTGTTGGGTAAAGATACTTCTAATTGTTTAGGATGTATGAATAATTTATTAAGTCTATCCAAGACTGTTGAGTAGATGGTATACTTAGTAGTTTATTTGTCATTCTATACGATTAAAGTGTCTAAACCCAAAAAAACCATTTGTTTTGCTTGGTATGGATGAATGGTTGATCTCTTTGATTTCATGTGATGGTTGTAGGGTGCTGTTTGCAAGTGCTTGTTGTATGTTGTTTGCAAGTGAATATTTTTATGATTTATTTGTTATAAATTGAAGCAATATAAATATTTCTCTTATATAAGTATTAACCTCTTTGGATTATACAAGTGAAATACAGGTTATGGAAGAAATTGCTACTGCTTTTGGTTTCGTAAAATAAGCGTTATTTGCCCGACAAATAGGTACGTTCTCAGATTACGGTTGTATAGCGATATTGTATTTTTTTCCCGTGGTTGGGATATATTATTTTTGAAAATATGTATATATATTGTTATTATTGATATTATTATTTCTCCTGAGCCTCTCCGTACAAAGGAGACTCTGCCGAAATTTTCTGTAAATTTAGGACTTAGAAAATTTTGTAAATTATTTTCAAACTTTTATTAACTTGAATATGAAAGAATTTAATTGTTATAAATTAATATATTTTATTTGAAATTATTTAACTATGTAAATTAGTTGTTTATAAATTTACTATTTTGAATACGATATATTAATTTCTTAGTTTCTTTTCCCTTCTTTTTCCTTTTCGGGGACGAAAAGTTTTGAGTGGGGGAGAGTGTAATGACCGATAATTTTCGATAATTTAAAATAGTTAATTTAATCAGATTCTGCGATTTAATATTTAAAGAAAAAATAATTTGTGATTTATTAATGAAAATAATAACTAGAATGAATTGTAACAATATTAATGTAATTTAATTATTAACAATTTCTATGAAATTCCAATTAATTGAAATAATGTAAATGTTATAACTTGGTTATAAATTGAATATAAGTAAATGAATGTGAATGTTGTACAAATCAATGAACTATTATATAATCAATTGTAATTGAATAAAATCAGTGTTATGCTGGCAATCGTAACATTTGTTTATAAATAATAAACTTATAATGTGATTAAAAGTTAATGGTAACAATTATTATAAGCTACCTATTTGTTTAGTCTATTAAAATAAATTGGAAAAGTCCGCAAGTAGTGGCGCAGTGGTAAGATACTTGCTTCCCGGTAACAGGGTCGCAGGTTCGATCCCCGTTTGCCCTACTCCCATTCCAAAGGCGCGGAGGTGGGTCCCCGTTAATCTTATAAATGAGTTGGGGGCATCAAATCTCTGTGCTGGGCTGGTCTAAAACTCTCCTGTCTGTGGACGGACCACGCTCGGGGATGGCTCTTCTCATCCCTTCGATTTCATCAGGGCTCTGGGTTGAGTTTAAAAAAAAAAATTGGAAATCAATTGCAATAAATCTAATTAAATATTACGTTAAGGTAAATTATGGTAATAATTGGAAATAATGTTAATTTTATTCACAATATGACAATTGGTTGAACAAATAGAATGGAAATCAAGATTTATCAATTTATTGGAATTTAAATTATAATAGTTGGATTAATTGCAATTAAATGAAATTAAATATTTAATATTACGTTAATGGGAATTAAGATGAAATTTGAGAACATGGGTGTACTAAGATATAAACCAATGTTAATTTACCCATAAGGTGATAACTAATTGAATAACAGGATGGAAATCAAAATAAATGGATTTTTGGAAATTAAAATTTATAATTTCTGAATTTATTGAAATTGAAATTAAATATTGAAATTGGTGGAATATTCAATAATAAATTGATGTAGAAATTTGTTTTAAAGGGTTATAAATTACCGAGTAATCCAAAGTGATAGAAATTATAAATTATTAAAATTTGAATAGAAAAGCGACTTAATTAATTTAATATTAAATTATTTAATTAACGTGAAATAGCCATTTTGGCCACTGACTTGGATTTCGACGAAACCAGTTTCATCGGATCCGTAAAAGCGAACTATTGTAGGATTTCAAGTTTCGTAGCGATCAGACTTGTTGTTTGATCGTACGGGCTTGAAACACCTAGAAATCAATTTAATTAAAATTAATTTGAAATAAGTTGATTTTAACATAACTTCTTCATACGATGGAATTAGAACTTGAAACCTGTTCCATTGAGTTTAAAATTTTTGAAAACATCAATTTTGATATATGGGATGACCCATTTTCGTTTCGGGAACGAAACGGGCTTTTCGGGGAGTTTATCGTTCAACTTTCAAATCAATCTTGTCCTTTCATCTCTATTTCAGACCTATCTATAAATAGCCCGTTATAAACCCTAGCTACTTCTTATTTTCATTTGTCTGTACATGCATTTCCTTCTTAACTCCTAATTTCAATGGCAGACAAACCAAAAAACAAATTCCCAATTCAATTTCAAATCAAAAAAATTAAAACTCCTCAAACTGTATCATACTATATACCGTTTTGAAGCTCTTGACGAGTGTAACCCAGATTTGCAACTCGTTTCTCGAATCGGATTATCGTTTGTCCAGGAATCAACGAAATGGCTTCGACCGTTCGTTTTGGATTTTGTGATTTCGACGGTGGATCGTCGTCGTTAGGACGATCAGAGGGTACCACGGCGTAGAGGGCGACTATTAGTGATGATCTGTGGCGACAAGATCATCGGGCAGTGGCCACGATCGCCAGAAACGGCCATTTAAGGCCAGCAACGATGGTCAAGTTTTGTCGACCGGAGTCGTTTGCGGCAGGTCTAGAACGTGCGGCGTGACGAGGCGGAGTTGGGGGCGGTGCTTGATCGGATGTTGGATGGTCGTGGTGGTCGAAATATTGGGGCATAGAGTGGCGGCTGTTAGGGTTAACGGTAGCGATTGATCGGTGTCATGTAGCCAGGGCCTGCGTATGTTAATCGATGACATGGTATGGTATAAGCATTGATTATTTTAATTTAGTTTTTTTTTAAAATTGAATGTTCTAACTCGAATATCTTGTGCATACGAACTCGGATTTGGGCGCAATTTTCTCCTCTGCGATCGTATCAAAATTTCGGACATTTTGATACTGGTTTGGACGAATTCCGAGACCGTTCAAATTTTGGGCTTAAATTGGATTTTTATTCAATTTAAATTCAAAGTTGAGTGTTTTAACCCACTCACAACTTCTAAAATTTCTTATGTTAGTTAAATTAAATTTACGATGTGATTAAGAATTTATTTATGGCTGTTTGGTATGTTTAAATTGCTATTCTTGTTAATTGGCATTATTTTGAATTAAATTGTTATTTAAATTTATTATTGAATTTAAATTTCCAGTTAATTTCCTGTAAATAATAATCTGTTAATTGTTTATATTTATTAATTGAATTGGATGATGATTGTGATGGATGTTGATTGTTGATATTGAATGATGGATGTCTCGTTTGAATTATATAATGTTATCACTCTTCAAGTACCCTTAGTTATTATTTGGAAAATCACTATGGATTGAAATTATATATACCCGAAAGACCTATAGATTAGGGAAAAATCATTATTGGTTGAAATGATAGACTCGAGCGATTTTATGGATTTTTATATTAAATTTGGGATTGCGGTTTGAAATGATATATAACCGTAAAATTTTAAATTGCGGATTGAAATGATAAATATCTGTATCACTTGACCCTAGGGTAGAGAATTATATACGGACACCGGACTGGTTAAATTAAATGATTTTAAAATCCTAAATTTTCGAATTTAATTAAAGGATATTTTGAAATAAAATTTGATTTATATAAATTGAATTACTATTGGAAAATCAAGTTTTATGTTGAAATGTGAATTGATTTAAAGGAATTGCTTTAAGAAATTTAATTGAAAGTTTAAAGTTAAAGTTTTAAGTAAATGAAATTATATCGGAATTGAGCTATTGAATTTGGTTGAAATATAACTTTGAAACATTTTGAAATTAGAGTAATTCGAATTGATATTTGAACATGGATTGAAACAATCTGAAATTCAATAGTTTATTGAAACTTAAAATTGAAATGTTTGAAATTTGGTTTGTTGATTTGGAAATTTGAAATGGTCCCAATGTGTTAAATGAAATGAATAGTTTAATCTGATATTAATTCCAAATTTATATTTTAATATAAACTATTTTAAAAATATATTATTTTAAAATTTCTAACTATTAAGACTTTTAAATTTATTAAACTATTTAACCAGTAATAACTATGTAAATTATTTTAACCTATTTTAAACCAATTTAATTTATTTTAAACTAATTAAACCATTTTAATTCATTTTAAATCTAATTAATCTATCTTAAAGCTATTTAATCTATTTTAATTATACTTAATCTATTTTAAATCTATTTAACTATCTTGACTCAAGAAAAATATTTTAATCTAGATTAAACTATTTTAGAGTATTTTAACTATTTATAACTATTTAAAACTATTTTCTAAACTTCAGACTAAGCAAAAAAGGGAAGTGTTATATCCAAATTCACCGGTTTAAAACCGAATACTGCTAAATGATGTTATAATTTAAGTTGGGACTTATATGACATAATTGATTTAATATTATGATTTGAGATGAGGATTTAATCTAATTTGGAAATATGATTTTTGAAAGAATTGTGATTTTAGAGACGATATAATTTGAAAGTGATATGGTTTGAGAATATGATATTTTGATATCAATTGTAAATTGACTGTTTTGAAATGTAAAAGAACCATACGGTGTGAAATAAGCATTTGGTTGTTAAAGGGACCAGGATCGGATATTGTCATACTCTCTGCCAATACCGAAAACCACTTTAACAACTGTGTACGTGGTGGAGATTCCAGAAATGAAGTAGGATGGTTTGGTGAACGATTTCTGTAAAAGGTATGACGTGACCCTGAATCCCGTGAGTCAGCTTAGATGTGACTAAAATCAGGAGCCACGCCGGGCCAAGTGAGGTCAATCCTCCGATCGGGCACACTTCTTCGATACTATATTTTGACTTTGTGATTGATTTGGTGGCCACCCTTGATTTTGATTTGGGAGTGTGTTCCGAGGTGGGAGGTAGTAGCTGTTATGCGTTACCACCAGTCCGGATACGCAATTGGTATATCTACCTTGGCATTGCCTCGAGTGTCGTGTTCACATGCCCTAGCGCGCCTTCTACGAGTTTGTTTTTTACCATACCTATGGAGTGCCCTCTGATAGCCCTCTAGTTTACGGGGGGAGTTACGGTACTGTATAGACTATGAGAATATATAAAATGTGTTAAAGGGGATATGGGTAACGCCTTAACGCTATTTTAATACTTTATTTTACTGTAGACATATTATAATAGCGTATTGTACTACATAGTAGATAGTTTAATGGATCCTTAGGAGCTACGAATCCCGAACAACTCTTAAGTTACTGCACTCACATTAGACACTGGATAGAAGATGTCAAACCCCATAAACATCTCTGATGCTATCACACTCATATTTATTTACCGTCGATTTAACTTACATAAGATCTTTTAGTTCTGACTCGAGTGTTTTGTCTTTTCAATTCGCTCGGGTCAGCCTGAGCATTTCAGGATTTGAAGACCTTATTTCTGGAGAGCGAAGACGAAGATTTGTACTACTATTATTTACTATATTTATTCCACTGCATTCATACTGTTCCGCTGCATTATTTATTTATCTCTGATATGTGTAACTCTGATTCTGTGTTGTATAAGTATAATCAAATGTTTTGTAAACAACTTCATAACCTGTTATTTGATTATTATATTTTGTCATTCCGCTGCAAGATTCTGTTTTGTTTTTTCTTTCTCTACTTTTTCTTATTTACCCCATAACACTCTGCTTTTTGAATGGTTTGAGTCTGGCATGTGTGTCTGCTTAAAACGTCCAAAAAGGCAGGTCATTACAATCGGGGTCTGACAAGAACATCTTGTACCCCTGCCACACAAGATTGGCTTACCACTTGACTAATAGTACCTAATATGATCACCCCTTTCATTAACGGGCTCGAAGCAACATGAGTGGATAGTAATCGACCTTGATTTTGGAATGACCATACCATGATAGGAGCGACCCACTTAGCCTTGCTGCATTCTCGATTTTTGTTATTTCCCGGTTGATGAGGTTCGAGGCTATGTTTTACCTTTGATATAACACTTCCCACTTGGAATGCTAACACTGCCATCTAGGAAACAATGCAATGTCAGCATTCATCCATACAAGTTTGTTCAAGAAATTCATTCTTGGACTTAACGAAATGCTTGAGAGCTCCATCTTCAATTCCATCATCTTCAAGATATCTTCACTTCGAAATGCTTAAGTTGGATTGATGTAGTTTTCGGATAACATATCTGATCCTGATCTCTTCGAAACAACTTCCGATAATTCCAGGTAAACTCAACCCTAGTTTTTTAGGAAATAATCAGTCCAAGATAAGAGTAGAGATCGCCTCCTAACCGTTAGTGGATGGATTTCCTTATCGTTTGTCCTAGGAGAACGAAACGAGATTTATACGCAAAGTACAACATCATCGGAGATGACTATGCCATATAACTCACGTGTTTCTCTTAGATATTTTCAAACTTACGTTTTGGGTCCAAATTTTATAGTCGGTTATTTAACTACCAATAAACACACATTCAAATCTGGGGTTTAATTCAATATGGGAAAAACAACATCGGTTAAGCACATAAGCAACCACTAGCCTCTTTTAATAAATCTTTTCATTCAAATCACTTTGTAAATATTTATACCAAAATACTTATACAAAGATTCGTTCACAAACCCTTATTATTTTCAATTCTTGGAAAATATCTATATAATTACCTCAACAGTATAAGTATATTCACAAAACAAGGAAAGATTTCCTTTTTACACAATTCTAGAATCAATTTATAAATTCCTTTATAAATCTCTAAACCCGTTTATAAATCCATAAAACTATTTATAAACTTGTAACAACCCGCATATCTATCGATTTTATATTTAAATATTTTATCGTTAGTCGGATGTTAGTCCGAAAAGCTACTTTTTGCATACGGTCAAATTAGGACTCGAGACCACCCCCATTGAGTTCAAAATGACGTTTGCGATCTTTTTGAGTGTAAACTTCGATATGTTTGGAGATAGTGAAATTTTCGTCACTTTTCCCGCTTGAGACTTTGGTTTGGACTGCACCTTCTTAACTCAGCCCAACCCCCTCTTCTCTTCATCACTTCATCAAATACTTCAAGCTTCTTCAAAAATGGTGGAGGGAAAGAGAAATTAAAACTCCCAACTCAAATTCTATTGCAAATCCGAGATTCAACATCAAATTCAAGTAGAAGATTGTGGATTCAAGCTTTGGATTGCTTCCCCTTGCTTTCAATCTTCATCTTCATCAATTTCGTGGAAAAGGTGAGATTTTTGATCTCACATCTTGCCTATATCTATCTTGGACTGTTGGGAATGATCCCCTATTGCATTTGCATCAACATTTGCATTTGGTTTGGATTGGATTGGCGAAAAACTGCAATTTTCAGCGTTTTGGTGATTTTTCTGGCCTTAAGTCGTTTCTGGCCTTCGCTGAGTCGTCCACGAGTTAAGTCTAAGTCGTGAGTCGTTCACGAGTTAAGGGCTTAAGTCGCGCGCGTGTATTTCTGTTCGTCTGGCCTGAGTCGTTCACGAGTTAAAGGCTTGAGTCGTTCTCGAGTTAAAGTGTTAAGTCGTTCTGGGTGTTCTGCCTTCGCTAGGTCGTTCGCGAGTTAAGTGATAAGTCGTAGCTCGTATTTGAGCTTAAGTCGTAGCTCGTATGGCTCTTAAGTCCTAGGTCGTTGGCTTTTAAACCGTTAAGTCGTATGACCTTAAGTCGTAGGTCGTCCCCGACCTAACTCCACTAGGTCGTTCCAGCCTTAGCTCGTAGCTCGAATAGAGGCTTAAGTCGTAAGTCGTTCGCGAGTTAGTACTTGGTCGTTTGACCTGTTTTTCCCTTAGGTCGTTCGACCTGTTCTTCTGCTAAGTCGCGTGGCATTCTCCACTTAGGTCGTATGACCTTATCCCTTAAGTCGTAAGTCGCTTGCCTCCCTTAAGTCGTAAGTCGTTCGCGAGTTAGTACTTGGTCGTTTGACCTGTTTTTTTTCCTAGGTCGTTCGCGAGTTAGTACTTAGTCATTTTACCTGTTCTTCAGCTAGGTTGCACGGCAGTCTTCCCTTAGGTCGTATGACCTACTTCTCCTTAGGTCGTTGGACCAGCTTGCCTTCACTAAGTCGTACCGTGACGGGGCGCTGCCCCTCACCCCGCCGTGGGCGCTGCCCCCTGGACCCCCGCGACCTGACCGGGTAGGTCGAACCCCGTATTACTCTGCGTAGGCAATCTCGTCTGAAAAACATTGATCAGAATTTCTACTTTGATGGTTTTGGGATTGACTTCTTTGGACTTTACTCACGTCTTCGAACGTGAATTGATTTGTTTCTACAATCGTTTTATGACTTGTCACTTTAAAGATATATGAAGGTTTCAATACTAATAGTAAATATCAAAACTCTTTCATCAAAGCAATTTCAACACTATTTTAAATATCTAAAGTTCGTTTTCTCAAACCGATTTTCAATCTACTAGTATATACAAGCCTTTACTTCACTCGAACGAGAAATCGACTTAAACGACTTAGTAAAACGGGTGGTATGAAACGCTTGCGTTCACTTCGTCGGTTAGCTCTTGGACTTGTTCGATTGAACCCTTTTTGTGACAATTTCCTAGTGAAGATCTACAGTTTGTTCGTAAATATTTAAGTTAAGCAAGTGGTTATGGGACATGAAGCTAAACTCATATATTTACTAGCTTAGTGTGATTGACACTTCTTTATGATCGATGATGATCATTTTATGGTTTAGACTAGCAATGTGCGATGTCTCTTCGTCCGTGTGTCGGACTTGCCTTCGGGCCATCCGTGTGTTCGGAAAATTTAAATGGATAGCTTCCATGAGATAACTTCTCGTCCGTGTGTCGGACTTCCCCCTTTTAGTGATTTCTGGATTTCGTGTGTTGATTTCTGGGATTTGTTCTGGATTTCGTGTGTTGATTTCTGGATTTAGTGCTTCACCAACTTTTGTGATTTTCACTGATATGATATCAGGTTTTTGTGTATTGGTGAATTCGTGTGTCATTACCTTTTTATGTGTTTGGATCTTTGAGAAGATTCTTGTGACATTGATTAATCCCTTGTTGATTATCATTTACATACTTATAGTAGTATGCCATCATGGTTATTATATGTTTATGCCATACCCCTTATCCTATATCATGTCATCTGATATTTATAGTTAGACTGATCCGTTTATTATTTTCTTATAAATAATACTCGGGTCAGACCGAGATGTTACAGGTGCTTCTGCTTGACTTCTCTTCCGGATTACTCTGACTTTTGGCTAACTACTTAGATTAGTAGTTTTTGGATGTACACCTTTGAGATATAGACTCTATGTTGTGTACTTATTCTTTTGTATAGCACGTGATGCTATTCTTTTGTATTATCGTGGATCTTTCTGACCACTACTCTGATGTACACTTTTATGTGTTATATATATTTATTCATATCTTCTTCCGCCTTTGTGATATGGATGTCTGTGACTGATTGTCGTTATGATTATTTCTATGTTTGTTTCCGAAGATTATATATAGCCACCGTGTGATAGCTTTGTGTTTGTATCGGTATGTCGGATTTCCTCCTTAAAAGATATGCATTCTATTCTATCTGACGTATCGATGCTCGCACAAAGAAGTTACATGGAGGGTCGCTCCTCCACAGCCTTATTCTCCGCGCTAATTGACAGCACTACATCGTAGTGTTCTTGGTTAGCGTGGGTATAGAGGTGGGGCGTCACAAAACTACTTTTATAAATCTATAAACCCATTTCTAAAATTCTTTTATAAATATCTAAAACCATTTATAAAACTCTTTTTACCCTCTACTAATCTTCCTTTAAGTTTTTTTCCAAACCCTGTCATAAGATTCCTCTTATAAAACTCACATTTGTTTATAAAACTCTATTTATAAACCTCGAAAACGTCTATAATAAATTCTAATCATTTACTTTAAAACATTATTATATAATAATAAGCGTTATAAATAAATAATAATAATTTTAAAACATTTTAAAAATAATAATTAATAATATTAAACAATGTTAATAAAACAGTAATAATTTAATTCAAAATTATTATAAATAATAATAATTAATTTCCAAAACCTTATTGATAATAATTATAATTAATTCCAAACCATATTAATAGTTTAAATAATTAACTTTTCAAAATATTAAAATATTGATAAACAACTTTAAAACAATATTAATATAAATAAACAACTTTTAAAACATAAATATATTTCCTTGATAAAAATCCATACATAAAATTTCAACAAAATCATTTCCGTATTTATAAAACTGTATTTATAAATCTCCTTCTATATGTAACATATCGTTTAACATCTCCAAATCTATCCTCACTTTCGATTTCCAAAATAGAAGCAACTATTTTCTAAAAAAACATCCTACATATTATCATAAATCCATAATTTGATTTATTTTCCCAATCTATCCAATGATAATGGTTTCCTTTTATTTATAAACACCATTTATAAATCTATCTTTTTATTTTTAAAATAAAACTTTACAAATATTCACTTTGTTTGTAAATTGCCACTTTTATAAATTACAACATCTATAATTTCCACATTTATAAATAAGTCTTAATATATGTGTATATATATATATGTGTGTGTGTATATATATGTATATGCATATATATATGTATATATATCACTTCATATAAAACGGTTAATAAATATTTATACTAAAATATTCTTATCTTCTTTTTAAAACCATATTCATTTATTATAAAAGACGGACTACATTTTTAAGATTTTAAAAATCCTTCACTTTATAGTGTAAAAGTCTCTATTTAAAATATTGCACAAAACCATTAATTTATAATATCTAAAAATCATATTTTTTTTACAAATATTTTCTTCTTTAATTAATTCAAGAAAAATTATTAAAACATTTATAATTTCTAAAATCACTTTGAAATCCCTTTTTAAATCAAATCATTATTTTATAGTATTTTAAAATACCAAAAATAAGGCCCAGTGCTACTAAAGCACTAAATAAGAAAAATCATATCCATGTCATCAAATATGGCATTTAGCAAGTCATATATCACAATATATATGAAAAGTAAAATCAACAGTGCGAGGAATCCTGTTGGATCCCTCTAACCTATCCCCTACATCACATACAATATATAACCAAATAATATAAATCAACCGCTTCGAGGCGGGAACGTATATAAAGGGTCTTCCGCTCTTACAAGGAAACGTAGTAAGGTCACATCCGCTCCAAGGACAAGAATATATCAAAACCAACAATATAAAATAGTAAATCATCCGAGCATTCAATAACAATCAACAGTAAAATATCCACCCATCTAATTAATAATTTTTATCGACTGTATAATATTTTTGGTTAACCAAAAAGGTGAGATTAACTCGCTTTGATTCCACTAGTCGCCAAAATGCTCCGGTTCGAATTAAAATTGAACAGGCGTTCAATTTTAACCAAAATTCATACTAGCTCCAAATCCATCTAATCTAACTCCATATCGTAGTATTCATCGATACGATCGCTATGCAACTTGTCACGTTCAATTTGGACCTCGTATGGAAAAGTTGTGAATTTATGAACGATTGAAATAATTAAACTATAATTAACTTTTTAATTAATAAACTTTTAAAATAATACCATTCCCTCTCGTTCACTCGCTCCTATAAAATCAAGCTCGACGGTGACTTCGATTCTTGTTGCCACCTCCACGCCACCGTTCACCGTTGTTACTTCGGCGCCGCCGCGTCCTAGCATGCGCCTACCCACGCAACCCCCAGCCTCTCTCTCGTTCGCCACCACCGTGAAAACACCTAAAAACTGCACCATGAATGGAGGCAAAATTCGTCCGCCACGCCATGCCATATGACAATCCAACCGTTGAAATCCTTCGTCGCCTCAAGCTCTACACTTTCCTAGTTATGGTGGAAGGATGATTTAGCTTGTGTTAGTGTTAGATGTGAGAGGGTTTAAATTTAAATTAAAAACATGCACCAAACCCTTCTGATAAAACATGATATATATATATATATGGGTGTAACGACCCGACTTTCCAGACCCGGAAAGTCGAACCATTTTAGTTATGAAGAAGAGGTAGAAGAAGAAAAATAGAAAACAACAACAGAATCTAACCATCGCAGCGGAATAAAATATAATATATCAACAGATCTTTACACAAATCAAAAACTATATCTGTTTTATATACAATACATCATCATCAGAGTATATTAATACAACCAACCATAACCAGTCAAACATCTCAACAATCACAGCAGCGGAATAATACAAGTACGAGAAATACGTCTCGGACTCCAGCTCCTCTCCTGAGCTCCATAGATACCTATCCTGTAAATATACTCGGTCTGACCCGAGCATCATATAAAACAATACCCGAGTCAGTCTGGAATACCAGCGTGAGAAAATCACACTCAAATTGATTATTAAAGTTTCAAAATCCTTTGAAAACAAAAGCATCTCGTAAGACCACGCCACAAATAAACATGTCGGGTTTTTACCTTACGATAGCTAAAACACTTTATATCAAAATCCTCTGATATTATAATAGTGTCTATAGAAAGTAAAATAGAATCTAGCTGAAATGCTTGCATCTCACATTTCAACAATAGTTGGGCACAATCAAAACCGTACAGGCACGTAGGGAGAATGGATTTCCAACGAATGACTAGGCACTGGGGTACCACCTGTCACAGTACGTGGCCTAGATCACAGTACCGAGGAGTACGCCCGCTCCCCTGCAACACAAGGCCGGAATCATCCCTTACTGGATAATTCCAAATAAAATCACCCCACGGTTGGGATCAGCAACCGCAACACTAAGCCGAAATAAAAGGGACATCTAGACAGGGATGACCTTACTCTCAAGTGGGTGCTACCCACGAAGCCTTGCTGCATAACCCCTGATTTTCAGTCATTCCCGGTTGATGAGGTTTGAGGCTAAACGATACCTTTATAGCACATATCCCTTAGAATGCCCATCGTCCGCCTGACGATGTCACGAAAGCATTCGTCCATACAAGTCCGTCCCGGGTTCGAACGGAACCGAAGGCACTATTCCTACTACATCCATTTTGGAAATATCCTCAGGATTAGTAGCGACTAGCCCTTGCACTTCACTGCTCCATCTTCGACTCCGAAATCGTTACACGAAACGTACAAACCGGATCGAAGTGGTATTCGAGTCTCCAGACCTAGAATCCCGGTATACGGAAACTCGATCCCGGTCTCTTCGAAACGATCAGCGCATTTGGCCAATATTGATAGTCGGTTATTTAACTACCAATTAACATCCACAAGCAACCATCACACAATAAATAATTTCCCACATTATTTATTTGCCCAAATATCTTTCCAAGATATATTTCCAAATTTTCAAAACTCATTTGGAAACAATTTCTAAACAGTTTCCGCTTACGGAAAACATTTCCCAAATAATTATTTCCACTGAATCACCAAGTACAAAATACTTTTAATTTTAAAATAATTTAAAAACACTTTATTTAAATATACTTTATAACATTGAAATTTTAAAACTACATTAATACCTTAACAAAATATATACTTAAGGAATATTTAAAATGAAACCACTTTACAAATATAAACTAAATTTCTCTTTTTAAAACATAATACCAAATCACTTTTATATAATTACTACAATAATAGATTTTTGAAAATACTTACTTAGGAAATTAACATTTAGAAATAATCAATTTTCTAAAACACGCATTTTTAAACAAATTAGAACTTTTAACTTATATTAAAAATTTCTTTGAAAACGTACTTGGCTATCCAGAGAAATACACTTCTCTTCACATCCTTTAAAAATAAATCAACACTTATTTTTAAACCAATTCATATCCCTTTATAAATTCCCACCTTGAATTTATATTTTCTAATATCCAATGATATTTATTTTACTTTATAAACCCAGTTTATATCTCCAAAATCTCATTTCTCTTTTAAAAATCCAAGTTTTTAAACACTTAAATCAATTTCCAACTGATTTCCATTTTACTTTACTTTGAAATAAATTTCCCTATTTACTTCAATTATTTCAAATACATTAACTTTCATCTTTTATTTCTTTATTATGCGTTAAAACCTTTTTAACTAAAATACCCATTTCGGATTTCCAAACTTCTTCAATTAATATTTTAACTAAATTAAATCTTTAAATTTCAATAAAATCAATTCTTTTATATTTTTAAATAATATCACTTTAGTTAAAGATTTATTTCTTCACTGTTAAATTCAAAATCCTTTTTTTCCCATATTTGTTCGAATTAAGAAATTTCTTTTACAATTCCTTATTTAATTTATTCGAATTCACTAGAATTATTTAACTTGAATTTTACTCTTTTATTTCTTTCCAAAAATCCAATTCAATTGCTTTTGATAACTCATTATACTGGGAAATTCAATCCAACCAGATTATCAGATATAAATCATCACAGGATATCAACAATCATATCACAGAATATTTAAACAAAATTAAATATTTTGAGGAATCCAGTTGGATCCCTCCAACCTGTTTCCCTGCATCCACAAACGTTAGCACAATACCAATTCCACTTCGAGGTGGAATATCGCGGTATATGGGTTTTATAAAATATCATCCGCTATTATGCGGCGCATAGGGTCTCATCCGCTATACAATGCGGGAATATCAACAACTCCAATATATACATATGCCAATATGTATATATTGCTATATACTACTATATATATAGCACATCAATCAATGCAATCATCCAATCAATTATTTAAATTTAACCATTTAAATTTAAATTAAAAATTCAGCTGAGTGAGATTAACTCACCTTTGATTTTGTTTTGCCATCCATTACCATTTATTTTCATCCTCGCTTGTTTCCTTTCAGATGTCGACCTTGAATAAAAATTTATATGATTTCATTAATATTTGAATAAACCGAACAACCATTTCCATTTAATAAATGTAATGAATCCAATGATTTTTATTTTAACCCGGAATTTAATTTCAGACTGATTTTCTTTTTAAATTGTCTTTAAGCAACTAAATAATTTAAATAAGTTAATTTAAACAAAATTAATCTCCTGAGTATATTATAATTATTATCATCTTCTGTATATATATAAATTTACTGAATCAAAATTTAATTAAGAGAACAAATGAATTTGGATACCTCACCACCTTAGCCAAAGATGTCACTGCCCCCGACGCAACTGCCTCCTCCATTCGTGAGCACAGTCAAACTCGAAATCCTAATCACGAGCCATAGCTTCGCTGCTGTGCTCCCTTGAACGAGAATCATCTCGCAATCCATCCCAACTCGAACACGTCGAGCCCAGACCATCGAACGAGTTTTACTGTCGCGCCTAACACCGGTCTCGATCAATTCGATCGTGAGTTCCCAATTCACGATGATGCGAGATTCCATCGGCCTTCACCGCCGCTGATTTCCTCGACGAACCCTCAAATGCAGTCGTTAGGTCCAACGCGTCATTCCACCTCTCGCGCGCCTCGAGATCAACCCCAGACTTTGCTTGCGAACAACCCAATGTCATCGAAGCCGCTGCCATCACGTGAGCTCGCGACCTTCCTGCCGCTACGACGTCCCATAGCTCGAGATCGAGCTTACCCATATCTCGTCCTTACGATCTTGAGTTGCATACAAATTCGATTCCTTTCAGGCAAGCAAATAGTTCTGGATCCAATTCGAGAATCGAATTTAGGGGAATTGAACGCGATTCTCTCCTCAATGTCAGCTTTGAAGATTTCGAACAAGGGAAAAGAAACTGAGTTTGGTTCGTGAATGATTATAGAGGAAGGAAGAGTTCATTCGGCCATTGTCTTTTATTTTGATTTGGTTTCGCTGTTCAAAAAGAAAGGGAACGCGAGACTTCGAAGTATATAATTTTTCTCAGATATTTTAGTTCGATAGCTTCTTAGAGAAGAGAAAGGGTACGAGATTTGAAAGAAAGGAGGATGGCTCTCACGAAAAGTAAGGGTGGCTGAGCAGACAGTTGATAAGATTGGATTTAATTATATATAAATAAAATTTATTCCCCATATTACACATCTCAAAATTTTCGAACCCCTATAGAGGCGTGCCGCCAGGCGTTCGTAATGTTATACCCTTATTCCAAACGCACTGGAAAAGGTTTCGAGTCTTAATTCGATCGTATGGAGAAGATAGCTTTTTGAACCCAGTTGTTATATTAAATTTTGATATAAATTTCAGCGCGTTTATATATCGTACGCTCACACAACAACTCCAATCACTCCCAAATTTGAAATCCGATAATAATACAATATTACGGATCCAATGGAACTGGTCTCGTCGAATTCCGAGACTGTGCCTCGGAAGGCTATTTTTAAATTCAATTTAAACGATATAATTTCAAAACTGAACAAAACAGTTTGAAATTACATTCTGAAGCTTCTATTATCTTTAGTATTATCATTACGAATTTTTCAAGCCTTTAAAATATTTTTAATTAGCTTAGAATACCAGATTTACTATTTTATCCAACTTCAATATAAATTTAATTTAATAATTAAATTACTCAATAAACAGCGATATTTGAAATTTAAGTTTATAATTAACCTCTGAATATTTAAAATAAATTAAATATTCCAATTTCAAAGGCTCAAAAATTCCGGGTCGTCACATTCCTCCCCCCTTAAAAGAATTTCGTCCCCGAAATTACTAGTTAGGAAGAATGCTTCAATCCCCATTAACTATTTCCCAAATTCAAACAGTTTTAACAATACCCAACAATCTTTTATTAATGATACTCTAATCATCTTTTAACTTCCCGAACTTATTCATAAGTTCAACCCATACCACCTACTTATCCATTCAAATTTAAATTTGAATTCAAATTTTGAATTATCAAAATTTTCCCAAAATTTTTCTAACTCCCTAAATTTCCGAAAAATTTTGCCAGCGTCTCCTTTGCGCGGCTAGCTCGGTACAACTACAAAATGGCTCTACGGCCTCCCAATCTCAAAAAGAAACAAAAAGCCAAGTGGCTGGATCAAAAACCCAATCAAATTTCATATAGAAATTTAAATACATACCTTTTGTCGGGCCATTAAATTTTATCTTCAAAAATCAAAAATCCCAATTTATCCATTGCTTTTATACACCTGTATATCCTACTAAGCAATAATATTCAATCACAAATCCAAAGTCATTTTATACTTTTCTTTACAAATTTTCAATATTTGTTTTACTTAAGCCCGTACGATGCACATATATCATCCGTACGCAATATCACATTCGATCGCTCAATCGATCACACAATTTCACTTCCGAATTAGTATCGTCCACCCGACTTCCTAGTGCGGACTCAGATCTGGTTTCTTGATCAGAAACCGTCATTCTCCTTGCATAGTCACAAACTATGATAGAGAATATCCAGAATCAATCAACAATCCATATCCAGGTTCGCCGTTGAAAATCGAGTGAAAAATCCTAATTCGGATCGATAAAACTATCTCGAAATTCTGTGTTCGACATCTGGACCAAATAGCTATGCGAATAAAATAATATACGTACATCTTACGTATAAATTCCAATTGATTATCAATTTCATCAATTCTCTTTTATTCACATTCCCTTTTGATTGTTATCCACTTATTCACAACTATCCCATTTCACAACTTCAGTTTTAGTCTTCATTCAACTATTCACTTAGTATATATTTTTTTCCATTCCAAAATTACTAAGTATATTCCCAATACCAATCTCCTTAAGAATTTCATTCTTCAATTCTTAAGTTCAATATAATTTTTCTTATATTTATTTACTACTTCACCACTGAAGTGTATATATTCAAATCGAATTCCAATTTCATATGAATCTCAACTTACTTCAATTTACTACTTCATTTCCAATTTTTTTTTTTAAATTCAATTCATCTCCAACTTCCAAAAATTGAATTTTATTTAGCTCGAAAACAATCCAAGTTAATTCATTCAATAACTATTTCTCAACTTATTTAAACCACTCTTCTGTTTGAGTTCAGTTTCCATTCAACATTTACTTAAGTCAATAACTTAAGTTTATTTTCCATTTAACCAACCCTTTAAAATTTTATTTCCATCTTTCATTTGATTCTTATTTAATCAAATTCCATCCATTTATTTATTTAATATAAGTGGTTCATTCACTCAATCATTATGAATTTTAATTTCCATACTCAATTCATATGGAATTATTTTATTAATAACCAGGCCATTTCCAATTTATTTTCACTTATTTGGATTTCATTCGCAATTCAAACCATCACTATTTTAATCCAATTTCATTAACTCACAATTCAATTTCATTAACTAATTTATCATCTAATTAGTTCCTCCGCTGGTTAAAATTAAATACTTGCTTTTTAATTCCAAATATCATTTTACTTAATTATCTTAAGTTCAATTTATTTTATAACTCAAGTTTGGATTTATTTAAAAATTAAGATTGCTCATCTTAGTCGTTTCCATTTGACAATTACAATTTCAAATTATAACTCTTAATGGTTCAAAGAAATGAATTCCCATTTATGACTTACAATTTCATTTCTATTCATAAGTTTTTAACTTACTTACTTAAGATCTGGGACTATTCATTTAAGTCCATTTTCATCTTTACAATCAAATCTCAAATTATTACACTTAAGAACTTAAGAATATGAATTTCTTTACACAATTATAAGCATTTTACATTACCTTTATATCCAATTCAATTCGACTTACATTTAATTCAATTCCAATTCTCAATTTTATTTAACTTATCTTAAGTTAAATCAAATATATTTTATTCACCTTCATATACTCGAATTAAATTTTAATTCTAGGATACAATTTTATACAAGTTTTACAATTCATTCACCTTCAAGTTCTCTAACTCTTTTATCTACCAACTTATATTACTCATTGAGTTATTTCCATCTCATAATTATAATCCCAGAATTAAACTTTCATTCCCTTCTTATTTCAATCAACTTCATTCTATACTTTATATTGTTGATTCATTTAAATTTCCACATTTATATTTTAAATAGAATTCCCAGAATCCAATTGCCCGGTTTTATTTCAAAACCATTTTGAATCCATGAATAACTCATACACATCTGGTATATCACATCAAATCCCAATTTCCAAAACAATCTGCTTTTACCAAACAATTTTCCCTTTGAAATTTCAAAACCAACCCAGTTCACAATCACTTCCAATTTAAAACAGTTTGGTAGCAATTTCTCTTTGGAAACTCGAAAATAGACATCGATGATGCTGCAGCCATCACCGAAATTATTTTCCAGCGACCGAAAGAGAATTTAATGCTTTTATCACTTTAAAACCTTTCAAACATTTTTAAATCCCAAATCCCACCAGATTTCAATTCAATTTCAAAAATATTCACGAAATAATATCACCATTATCTCCCCAAAACCTTTAAAACTATCTTAAATCCAAAGGAATTTAAACCTTTCCCAAAACTTCAAATTCAAAATCCATTCAACTTAATATCCAAACATTACTCTGGAATTCTATCACATTTTATTTCAAGTTATAAGTCACATTTACAATTTACATTTACAAATTTCATTTGTTTATGAATTTATCTCATTTGATTATAAATCACATTTGTAATTCACATTTGTATATAAAGGTTATCTCAATTTATAAATTGCATTTATAGTCTATATTTCAAATTCCATTTTGTTATATAAATTTATTCTTCAACTTAGGTTATAAGTTTTCAATTTCTGATTCAATTTTTTACACAATGATGATAATAATCTAATATCATCGCTTTCTAACAACCAAGCAACCAAATATATAATTTACAAAAGTTATCCTTTTATATATAAAAATAATTTGGGCAAAATTATTTCATTCACCCTATTTAAAACAATATTGTGTCGAACTGTTCTATTCAAGTGTTTAGAAACCCCTTCGATACAGTTGCGCGGACTGTGCCGACGAAGGTTCATATGCCACTTAATAAATCAACCAACACAATATAAAACCATTTCATATTCACTAACAAATACGCGCTCATATCTATTAATACTCTCAAAATTTCCCACCAGAGCCAAGGTTATCGCTAGCCTAAGCTCTGATACCACTGTAACGACCCGACTTTCCAGACCCGGAAAGTCGAACCATTTTAGTTAAGAAGAAGAGGTAGAAGAAGAAAAATAGAAAACAACAACAGAATCTAACCATCGCAGCGGAATAAAATATAATATATCAACAGATCTTTACACAAATCAAAAACTATATCTGTTTTATATACAATACATCATCATCAGAGTATATTAATACAACCAACCATAACCAGTCAAACAATCTCAACAATCACAGCAGCGGAATAATACAAGTACGAGAAATACGTCTCGGACTCCAGCTCCTCTCCTGAGCTCCATAGATACCTATCCTGTAAATATACTCGGTCTGACCCGAGCATCATATAAAACAATACCCGAGTCAGTCTGGAATACCAGCGTGAGAAAATCTCACTCAAATTGATTATTAAAGTTTCAAAATCCTTTGAAAACAAAAGCATCTCGTAAGACCACGCCACAAATAAACATGTCGGGTTTTTACCTTACGATAGCTAAAACACTTTATATCAAAATCCTCTGATATTATAATAGTGTCTATAGAAAGTAAAATAGAATCTAGCTGAAATGCTTGCATCTCACATTTCAACAATAGTTGGGCACAATCAAAACCGTACAGGCACGTAGGGAGAATGGATTTCCAACGAATGACTAGGCACTGGGGTACCACCTGTCACAGTACGTGGCCTAGATCACAGTACCGAGGAGTACGCCCGCTCCCCTGCAACACAAGGCCGGAATCATCCCTTACTGGATAATTCCAAATAAAATCACCCCACGGTTGGGATCAGCAACCGCAACACTAAGCCGAAATAAAAGGGACATCTAGACAGGGATGACCTTACTCTCAAGTGGGTGCTACCCACGAAGCCTTGCTGCATAACCCCTGATTTTCAGTCATTCCCGGTTGATGAGGTTCGAGGCTAAACGATACCTTTATAGCACATATCCCTTAGAATGCCCATCGTCCGCCTGACGATGTCACGAAAGCATTCGTCCATACAAGTCCGTCCTGGGTTCGAACGGAACCGAAGGCACTATTCCTACTACATCCATTTTGGAAATATCCTCAGGATTAGTAGCGACTAGCCCTTGCACTTCACTGCTCCATCTTCGACTCCGAAATCGTTACACGAAACGTACAAACCGGATCGAAGTGGTATTCGAGTCTCCAGACCTAGAATCCCGGTATACTGAAACTCGATCCCGGTCTCTTCGAAACGATCAGCGCATTTGGCCAATATTGATAGTCGGTTATTTAACTACCAATTAACATCCACAAGCAACCATCACACAATAAATAATTTCCCACATTATTTATTTGCCCAAATATCTTTCCAAGATATATTTCCAAATTTTCAAAACTCATTTGGAAACAATTTCTAAACAGTTTTCGCTTACGGAAAACATTTCCCAAATAATTATTTCCACTGAATCACCAAGTACAAAATACTTTTAATTTTAAAATAATTTAAAAACACTTTATTTAAATATACTTTATAACATTGAAATTTTAAAACTACATTAATACCTTAACAAAATATATACTTAAGGAATATTTAAAATGAAACCACTTTACAAATATAAACTAAATTTCTCTTTTTAAAACATAATACCAAATCACTTTTATATAATTACTACAATAATAGATTTTTGAAAATACTTACTTAGGAAATTAACATTTAGAAATAATCAATTTTCTAAAACACGCATTTTTAAACAAATTAGAACTTTTAACTTATATTAAAAATTTCTTTGAAAACGTACTTGGCTATCCAGAGAAATACACTTCTCTTCACATCCTTTAAAAATAAATCAACACTTATTTTTAAACCAATTCATATCCCTTTATAAATTCCCACCTTGAATTTATATTTTCTAATATCCAATGATATTTATTTTACTTTATAAACCCAGTTTATATCTCCAAAATCTCATTTCTCTTTTAAAAATCCAAGTTTTTAAACACTTAAATCAATTTCCAACTGATTTCCATTTTACTTTACTTTGAAATAAATTTCCCTATTTACTTCAATTATTTCAAATACATTAACTTTCATCTTTTATTTCTTTATTATGCGTTAAAACCTTTTTAACTAAAATACCCATTTCGGATTTCCAAACTTCTTCAATTAATATTTTAACTAAATTAAATCTTTAAATTTCAATAAAATCAATTCTTTTATATTTTTAAATAATATCACTTTAGTTAAAGATTTATTTCTTCACTGTTAAATTCAAAATCCTTTTTTTCCCATATTTGTTCGAATTAAGAAATTTCTTTTACAATTCCTTATTTAATTTATTCGAATTCACTAGAATTATTTAACTTGAATTTTACTCTTTTATTTCTTTCCAAAAATCCAATTCAATTGCTTTTGATAACTCATTATACTGGGAAATTCAATCCAACCAGATTATCAGATATAAATCATCACAGGATATCAACAATCATATCACAGAATATTTAAACAAAATTAAATATTTTGAGGAATCCAGTTGGATCCCTCCAACCTGTTTCCCTACATCCACAAACGTTAGCACAATACCAATTCCACTTCGAGGTGGAATATCGCGGTATATGGGTTTTATAAAATATCATCCGCTATTATGCGGCGCATAGGGTCTCATCCGCTATACAATGCGGGAATATCAACAACTCCAATATATACATATGCCAATATGTATATATTGCTATATACTACTATATATATAGCACATCAATCAATGCAATCATCCAATCAATTATTTAAATTTAACCATTTAAATTTAAATTAAAAATTCAGCTGAGTGAGATTAACTCACCTTTGATTTTGTTTTGCCATCCATTACCATTTATTTTCATCCTCGCTTGTTTCCTTTCAGATGTCGACCTTGAATAAAAATTTATATGATTTCATTAATATTTGAATAAACCGAACAACCATTTCCATTTAATAAATGTAATGAATCCAATGATTTTTATTTTAACCCAGAATTTAATTTCAGACTGATTTTCTTTTTAAATTGTCTTTAAGCAACTAAATAATTTAAATAAGTTAATTTAAACAAAATTAATCTCCTGAGTATATTATAATTATTATCATCTTCTGTATATATATAAATTTACTGAATCAAAATTTAATTAAGAGAACAAATGAATTTGGATACCTCACCACCTTAGCCAAAGATGTCACTGCCCCCGACGCAACTGCCTCCTCCATTCGTGAGCACAGTCAAACTCGAAATCCTAATCACGAGCCATAGCTTCACTGCTGTGCTCCCTTGAACGAGAATCATCTCGCAATCCATCCCAACTCGAACACGTCGAGCCCAGACCATCGAACGAGTTTTACTGTCGCGCCTAACACCGGTCTCGATCAATTCGATCGCGAGTTCCCAATTCACGATGATGCGAGATTCCATCGGCCTTCACCGCCGCTGATTTCCTCGACGAACCCTCAAATGCAGTCGTTAGGTCCAACGCGTCATTCCACCTCTCGCGCGCCTCGAGATCAACCCCAGACTTTGCTTGCGAACAACCCAATGTCATCGAAGCCGCTGCCATCACGTGAGCTCGCGACCTTCCTGCCGCTGCGACGTCCCATAGCTCGAGATCGAGCTTACCCATATCTCGTCCTTACGATCTTGAGTTGCATACAAATTCGATTCCTTTCAGGCAAGCAAATAGTTCTGGATCCAATTCGAGAATCGAATTTAGGGGAATTGAACGCGATTCTCTCCTCAATGTCAGCTTTGAAGATTTCGAACAAGGGAAAAGAAACTGAGTTTGGTTCGTGAATGATTATAGAGGAAGGAAGAGTTCATTCGGCCATTGTCTTTTATTTTGATTTGGTTTCGCTGTTCAAAAAGAAAGGGAACGCGAGACTTCGAAGTATATAATTTTTCTCAGATATTTTAGTTCGATAGCTTCTTAGAGAAGAGAAAGGGTACGAGATTTGAAAGAAAGGAGGATGGCTCTCACGAAAAGTAAGGGTGGCTGAGCAGACAGTTGATAAGATTGGATTTAATTATATATAAATAAAATTTATTCCCCATATTACACATCTCAAAATTTTCGAACCCCTATAGAGGCGTGCCGCCAGGCGTTCGTAATGTTATACCCTTATTCCAAACGCACTGGAAAAGGTTTCGAGTCTTAATCCGATCGTATGGAGAAGATAGCTTTTTGAACCCAGTTGTTATATTAAATTTTGATATAAATTTCAGCGCGTTTATATATCGTACGCTCACACAACAACTCCAATCACTCCCAAATTTGAAATCCGATAATAATACAATATTACGGATCCAATGGAACTGGTCTCGTCGAATTCCGAGACTGTGCCTCGGAAGGCTATTTTTAAATTCAATTTAAACGATATAATTTCAAAACTGAACAAAACAGTTTGAAATTACATTCTGAAGCTTCTATTATCTTTAGTATTATCATTACGAATTTTTCAAGCCTTCAAAATATTTTTAATTAGCTTAGAATACCAGATTTACTATTTTATCCAACTTCAATATAAATTTAATTTAATAATTAAATTACTCAATAAACAGCGATATTTGAAATTTAAGTTTATAATTAACCTCTGAATATTTAAAATAAATTAAATATTCCAATTTCAAAGGCTCAAAAATTCCGGGTCGTCACAATGGGAGAATGGCATGGATGGTTATGGGCACGTACTATGGGTATGGGTTAATGTTTGGAGAGTATGGGTGCATATATATATATATATATATATTATATTTTAGTTATAAAATATCTAGCTTTAAACGTCCGAAAATCTCGATCTCCAAACGAGGCATGCCGCTTGGTGTTCTACATGTAATACCCCTATTCCAAACTCTCTCGATGCCTAATTCGATCATATACAGAAGATAGCTTTTCAAACCCAATTATTATATAAATTTCTGAAATTAATTTCTACGCGTTTCAATTTCGTACGCCCAAACGATACGTCCAATCACCATGAAATTTAACGATATATAAAAATTCATTATTACGGATCCAATGAAACTGGTGTTGTCGTAATCCAAGAAAATGCCTCGGAAGGCTATTTTTACACGTTAATTAAAATGAGTTATTATTAAAAATCAGTTTAATAACTTTTAATTCCAATTTAAAAGTTTACTATCTTCATTCTTATTCAAATAGAATTTAAATCAACTTTCAAAATCATTTTCATTCATATTAAACTCAAGATTTAATAATTTTAAACAATTCCAAATATTAAATTTAACAATTTAATTATCAATAAATCGCTATAGTTGAAATTCAAGTTATTCAACTTATAAAATTAACCTTTCAATATTTAAAATCAATTAAATATTCCAAATTCGAATGACTGAGATTCTGGGTCATTACAGTTAGTTTGTGGTGAGCGGAATTATATAGGTCACCAATGGACCCATCGAAATACTTCTTTTTAAATTAATATCAAAATTATCCGAATCACATATCTCAATTTTTGAACCCAATATTCGGAAAAAAAGAAAAGCATGTTTTTCAAAAAAAAAGAGTAAGAAAGAAGATGACTTTCTTTACAGCATATTCAAAATATAGGTTTACAAATTAGGAACAAGTAATACATACAAGTTCCACAAGCATAGTGATTCCCTAGTAGTTAAATAGGTTTTGCAAGTATTTGATAGTGTGCCACAAGCACTGGATTATGGTTTTGCAAGCAGACAATAAGGATTCCCATGCTTTAGTTTTCCAAAGTAGTGATGATGGCTCGTTTCTCTTTTATTTTCCCTCTGACACTTTTTTATAGTTCTTTACATTTCCTTAGGTGGGGGCAGCTGCCCAGCCTACTCAACAAATGGTTTCATCACTGGTACTAACATCCATATACACTTAGAATACGATCATTTGAAAAACAAATGATCATGATTTTCTCTTCATTATTATAAAGAACACAAATATGGTTATAATTCATGCCCCATTTATTTAGCCTGCCAATAGTATCCCGTCTCTTTAAGCCTACTTGGTAGGTACAAAATGAGATTTTCTTGCTGTTTTTGTCATGCCAAACTACTTTTCTCCACGGCCTTTTATTTTCTTTCTTACAAATAGAATTCCATGCTATGTTAAAATTAAAGTTACCTCCTTTCTTCCATTCATAAAAATCTGATTTTGCTTTTGGTATACTAGTGTTACCCCCTAGTTGCAACGTGTAAGGTAGGGCTAATACCACCATTTATGATGATAAAATCTGTCTTTTCATATGATAATCCAATAATAGTAAATCTATCATATCCTAATTGTGCACCAAAAATTTACTATTTATCCGTGGCTCCAACCATAAGGAAGTAGAAGTTCCATTAGCAAGCTTTTTGTTTAAGTATTACTCGCCACATTGTCTTAACTTGAGTATACACTTCAGTTTTCTAGAATAATTATTGTTAATTGGCATCGTCCAAAAGCTTTTTTGTCTGCGGTACTAAGATTTCATCCAATTGGACCGAATATTTCTTTGGTTAGGTTGTTCCATATTAGCTTTAGAACAACTACCTAATCATTTAGATTTTTAAGGCCTGCTTCTATTTCTAGCTTTGGCTTACATAATGTCAAGCAATCAATCATGTCTTTTACCTTCCCAGAAAAATTAACACATAATTGGTCAATTTTATCAATTGTTTTCAATGATATTAATAAATAAATAACCAATATAAAACCATAGGAGTGATAATCGTATGTATAAGTTCTACTCTTCCAGCAACTTATAGTCATCAATTCTTATGGAGACCGAGAACTTGGTGGTGGTGATACAAGCCGCAACGCCTTCAATCAGATGGGCAAGAAGATCAACGGCTTTCAAAATCCCTAGAATGAAATCCCAATGCCCAGTATATTAATTGGGTGGGATGGAAGTTACTTATGACTTATCAGGAGACTCAGCTTTCCATGAAGGATGTTAGATGCCTAGCGCCCCAGCAAGACAAACAATCTAAGGATGAGGTCTTCGATGCATTATATATCAAGCTAAATGTTTATATTGCATTTTATTTTCTGTATCTTCGACAATAATTTAACACATTGAGGGTAATGTAAATAATTTGAGGATAGAGGAACTCCTAATAAGTTATCGACAAATTTTCTTCCTTAATATCCAAACCATTCATGGTTTGTAGCCTGTTTACTGCATGTGTGTAACAACCCTGTATTTTACAATTAATTTTAATTTGATTTTTCCAAATTTAAGAGCTTTATTTATGAAAAGAATAAATGTTGTTATTGTAAATATAAAAAAACTTTGATTTTGTATGTGGATTTGAATTCCAAATATGACTAAATTTAATATTTCCAGAAAATGTGAATTTTGGTCAAATAGTCAAACTTCGACTTTTAACTTGAAAATTTAAAAGTTTGAAATTTATGAATTTTATCTTTTATTATAAAAATAGATTTAATAACTTGAATACTGCTTTTCGTTTCGTTGCAAACGGATTTAAATTGCAAAAGTTATACTATTTTCAATATTGTGTGTATATTGGGTTATTCAGCAATATTCTTTATTTTAAAATTATATAAATGACATTTTTATTTGATATATTTTATTCTAATTTGTACATTTATGTTATATAAAATATATTTTGGCTTTTAAATATTTTTAAAGTAAGGTAGGAATTTTTCCAGAGTTAGTAGTATTTTTCTTGCAAATTTCCATGCCCCGTTTGTAAATTTTAAACATTTTTCTTTAATCCTTTTCTATTTTCTCCGATTTAATTATCTATTTTATTTTGAAAATGATAAATAAATTATTTTAATTCAAATTTTCACTTCATAATATTTTTATAATGAAGTGTATAGTTTTTCAAGACTGACAGTGATTTATTTATAATTTTTGAACACTGTTTGGTATTTTTAAGTAATTTTCTTCATTCTTTTTATATTTTTCCAAAATTTATTATTTGCTTTCTCATATTTATAATTGATTTCGGTTTGTAAATTATTTTTCTGAATATTTTTGTTTATATAAAGATTAAAAAGAAAAGAAATATGAAAGGTTGTAAAACACTTTGAAACTTAAGCCATTTTTTGTCCAAACCCTTCATTTTCTTTAACTCCTCAAATTTTGCCCTAGCCATCTAAAACCCTAGTGTAGCCGCCACTTTTTGTTTCTCATCTTTTCACGTGAAAACAAATCAGCTCCTCATTTCTAATGGCTTCATCCAAAAATAGGTAATGGCCTCTCCTTCTTTTTCTTCTTTTCTCTTCATTTTCAATGATTTTTGCCATGTTTCTCTTGCTTTGCTTGGCCTAACACCTCCACCATCTCCTCCACCGACCACCACCACTTCCTTCCCCACACCATCCACGACCAAACCCCCTCCTCCTCTGACCATGACAGGCCATGCACTCCTTTTGACTAAAAACCACACAAAACCTTGCACAAATCCCTTAAAACAATGCATAGCCACCACTAGTTGCAACATACCTTCGCCCACCACCTTGGACACCACCTCTACCCGCCACCACCACCTTGCTACCACCACTACACATCACCATCTCCTCTGTCCAGACCTGTAGCAAGTCATGTCCAAGCCTAGGACCTTGTAGACCGAGCCCAAGATGAACCAAAACTCCACCATATTGCATAAAACTCTTCACATGCCTATGTTGTAACTTCCCCATCATCTCTAGCTTGTAGCCGTGCATCCCTTGGTCCAAACCAGACCCAAACCATGTCCAAACCTGAACCAAAACATTCCCTAGGCCATGCAAAAGGATAGAGAAAGCAAGGCAAAAGATTTGACATTCAAATCTATTTTCGTTTAAAAGTTATTCCATTTCAAGTGCGTTGAAATTGTGTTTGTTTTGATGTATGTTTTGGGTTGTAATACAAGAGTTGTAGCTTTGGATCTTGCTCTCCACTCAAGTCCGTAGTCTTGTCATCGTGCTTTTGTTCCATTGTGTCATTGGTTTTGATATCTCTAGCACAAACAGGTGAGTTATTCTCACCAGACAATATGTACCTATATAACTGATAAACCAACACCATTTGAATCTGTAATGTATATCATCATGTTATATATGTTTATATTATTATCATATGATGTTCACACCTGTTATTACACTTATTATATCATATGTTACTATTATTTAATGTTATTCTGTTATTTATATCTGTTATCACCATTGCAAGTTCCCTGTAGATTAGAATCACTATGGGTTGAAATGATACATACCCGAACGGACTTTAGAATAGGGAAAAATCGTTATGGGCTGAAATGATAGGCCTGAATGATTTTTATTTAAATTATTTTAACTTGGGATTGCAGGTTTGAAATTATAGAACCCGGATTTTTCTTTTTTTTAACTGCGGATTGAAATGATACATATCCGTATCACTTGACCTAAGTTAGAAAATTATATACAGGCCCGTGGTTATTTTATAAAGTGTTTTGGATATTTTTAAGTATTTTAAAAATTATAAATTTATGAAATTTGATTTAAATAGATTTTGAAATGTTTTAAAATAAAGAAATTATGATTTTTCTATGTGTTAAAAATGTAATTAATGAATGGTTTAACTGGATTTTTGAAATATAACTTAAGTTGGAAATTTGGAATTTTGGTTAAAAGTGATATTTAGGTTATATAAATAAAATGGATATTAAATTTTATTTGGAAATGGTAAATATGATAATTTGATTAAATTTGAATTTAAGTGATTTATTAAAGTATTATTGATTTTTCTATGAATTTAAGTGGTTAAATAAATGAATGTTTAAAAGTGATCTTTTAAAATATAACTTGACTTGGAAATGTGAAATTTGGTTTTAATTAAAGGTTTAAGTTAATTAAATAAAATTGGAAATTTAGTTAAATTTGTGAAATGGTAATTTAAATTTGAAGTGTTAAGTTATTTGTTGAAATGTGAAGAATTGGAAACTTTTACACTTAAATTTATTAAGTAAATTGTTGAAAATTGGATTTAATTATAAGAAATTTATTGTGAAAAAGATACATGTTAAATGATATGTAAGTGAACATTTTAAATGTTAAAATATGATTTTTAAAATGTTTATGTGTTTTAAATTGAAGTTATTTAATTGCTGGAAATACACTAACACCTGAAATCTTCTTTTAATAGCATTCAGAAATGCTATAGATTCTGTTTTGAACTAAAATTGTGTAAAAAGAGCTATTACAGCATTTCTGAAATGCTGTAGTTGCTGTAATTGAACTTATAGGCTAATATTGAACTCAGGCCTATTATAGCATTCTCTTATAGCATTCTCTGGAAATGCTATAGTGGTCTGCAGTCTTTGCTGAAACCAAATTTAACCCTTGTTTTGAAATCTGAACTACCGCAGCACTTCTGAAATGTTGTCTTTTCTGTTTTGAACTATAATTCAACTAAAACTGAGTTTTAACAGCAGTTTTAAGTGCTGTCTTTGCTGAATTAAAAATGTTTTCAAATATAACTTATAGCAGTTGTTTTAAATGCTGTGAAATGCTAAAATTTTAATAATTAGGGTTTTTGACTTAGTAAACGAACTCAGAATGGTTTGAAACCTTGGAAATTGAATACTTGATTTGAAAATATAATAATTACACTTTTAAATGGTTTAAATGAATTATTTTGATTGGAATATAAACTATTTAAAGGTGATTTGAAATGATAGTAAATGAACGATATCTTTGAATTTAAAAGGTATTTAAAGTTGAATATTTGGATTTGAACTGATAGGATATTTTATTTTATTAAAATGATTTGAAATGAAGTTTTGTAAGGATATGATATTTTATTATATTAAAATGATTTGAAATGAAGTTTTGAAATTATATGAAAATTTAAATATATGGAAATGGTTTGGAATTGATTTAATCTTTATTTTGATAAAGATATGGTTTGAAATGATATTTTATTTTGAAGTAAAGTATTGTTTTTAAAAGTTATAACCACGGGTTATAATAACGTTGGGTTGTTAAAGAGACCGGGATCGGATATGGACATATTCTCTGTCTTACCGAAAACCACTTTGGCAACTGTGTACGCGGTGGAGATTCCAGAATGAAGTAGGATGGTGGCGACGTTCTTAAGGTATGTTACGTAGACCCAACTCCCGTGAGTTGGCATAAGGTGGCTAAAACAGGAGCGATCTCGGACCAGTGAGGTAGCACCTCTTCTCGGACACATTTCTTCGATATTATACTCTTACTTGTGATTAATTAGATGGCCATCCTCCGATTTGGGAGTGTTGTTCGAGGTGGAACGGTAGTGGCTGCTATGCGTATCCATCAGTTCGTGTGCGTAATTGGTATATCTACCCTGGCATTGCCTAGTTGTGCCGTGTCACCTACCATATCGAGCTTTACTACGATTATGATTTTAAGATCCGACCGCATTAAGGTTCTCCATCCCCTTAACGCTATTTTCTATATGATTATACTTTACTTATTAGACATTATTATAATAGCGAATATTACTACATAGTAGATATTTTAACGGATCCTTAGAGGATGGGCGGTCCCAAGCATCTTCTAAGTTACTTGTACCTTTATTACAGTTCACTTGAGTTGGTTTACATTATATAAGTATATATTGTCCTGACTCGAGTGTTTTGTGTTTTGCTTTACGCTCGGGTCAGCCTGAGTATTCACAGATTTGGATTTCCACCTTCTGGAGATTTGAATCGCTGGAGATTATTTGCTAGTCTTGTTCTATCAACTTCGGTTCCGTTGTTCTATTCAGCCTGTACTTGGTTATTGTATTGAGACTTCTGCTGTACTTTATTTCTTATGTTGTATCTTATGTAACTCTGATATATTTTCATAGTAGCTTCATGAACTACTATTTCTTTTACTTCCGCTGCATTATTTTTACTCTGTGTTTGTGATCTGTGATTATATTTATTTACTGTATATTCTGAGATTTGCCAAATTTTAATTACAACGCGGTATTTTGAGCAATTCAACTCCGGCATGAGTGTCTACCTATACACTTATAATGGATGCGAATGGTTGAAAATATCGGGTCGTTACAATGTGTACTAAAAATATAGCAGACTTAAATGCATTTATGCTCAATCCACTTTGTCTATCATCAATGGCAGTAGCATTACTAGTTTTAGCTTTTCCAAAGACCATTAAATGATCAACATACAATAAATGTGTTACTATAGGTTGATTTGTAGATACCGGTTCAAAACACCTCCTATTATGTGCATCCATTATTAAATATGTAAATACTCCTTGACAATAGTAAATAGGTATGGTGATAAGGGTCACCTTGCCTCAACCCCGTATTACTATATATAAATATTCTTTTGGTATACCTTGTATGAGTATGGAGAATGTTGGGGTACTAATATATTTATACACAACATTAATAAAATGTATGGTAAAACCCATAGTAACCATTATATAACAGATAAACTGTCTACTGATCTTATCATATGCCTATTGTAGATCCACTTTAACATACGTTTTCCTAGCACTCTGTTTATTGAAATCTCTTAACAATTCATAAGAAAGCAATATATTCTCTCCTATATTTCTTCCATGGATAAAAGCCGATTGATTTTGTGATATCAAACTAGGCATAAGTAATTTGGTTCTATGACACAAAACTTTACTTAAACTATGTAAATACATGTTACAACATGAAATTGGCTATACTCTGTTATGCTACTTGGTTTCTCATTTTTTGGCACTAACTATATGGAAGTATAAATCACACTTTAGGGAATTTTGGCAGTACAAAACATTTTAGGAAAGAAATTTAATAAATCATCTATAAAGCTTCGTCGATGCACTTAAAAAAATTGAGTTCATACCATCGAGTCCTGGGCTTTTGTCGTCGTGGGTTGAAAAAGCTGCATCCTTCACTTCCTGCATAAATATAGGCTGCATCAAAAATTGTTTGCCATCCTCATTTAAAGTTTCCCTACATTCCATGTAACATAATATACATACATACATGTATAAATGTGTGTGTGTGACTATATATATGTGTGTATGTATCACTGTGTGTGTGTGTATCTGTCTGTATGTGCGTGCGCATGCAATGCATTCACTCTATATATATGTTTGCGCTAAGATTGGTCACAGACACCCAATTGTCAATGAAAGCACCAATTCTCAATCACATATCACAAATAACAAGTATGTAGAAAATTGAAAATGAGGAACACTCAGAAAATAAAAAGGGAAGCAGTAAAGAACACAGGATTTATAGTTGTTCGGCGATCCGGCCTACGTCCACTTTGAAGTTTGATGACTTTATTGATATTCACTTGTTGATTACAACTGATTTTAATGGGTTACAGTGAATTAAAGTGTTGAGATCCGAGTACAGCAACATCAATGGGGTACAAAGTTGGATTCGGCAGAGTATGGACGTTAAGGAGCCAAAAGATCCTTTTTCTATAGGCCCCGGGGTTCTATAGGTGTAGGAGGCTGATATTTTGCTCAGATCTCGAAAGACTTTTTCTGGTACGTGAGTGGGCCCACGCGACCGAGCCCATGAAGTTTCGGCTCGATCCATGATCGATACGAACGAATTTCGTATCGATCAAGATTTCGCCCAATGGAGTCGAAACTTGGTGTGAACATTCTTCAGCATGTACGTAAGCTTCTGTGAAAATTTCATAGCATTTGGACTTGTGGATCTTGAGTTATGATTAATACGAAATGTAGCTTTCCGATAGGCTGTATAGTTCGAATCGATCAATTCGAATCGATCCCTTCGAATCGATGGTTGCACGTGATCAGATGGTGATGTGGTGAGCACTTTTCGGATCGACCCACCTTCTACGCCGAGTTGATCGAGTCGTCCCTTGAACTTCACCTCGTTCGTATCGATGGCTGCTGCATAGTTTGAATCGATGGAGATGGCTTAATTCGTATCGACCGAATTGATTCTGTTCGTATCGAAGGAAATGACTTCGTTCGTATCGATTTGCAATGCACGGCATGTATCGATCGTATGGTTCTGTTCGTATCGATAGACTTAGTCTTGTTCGCATCGATCGGAATTAACTACAGTGGATCGATGCGAAGTCGAAGCTATAGGATGGATACGAATAGTGCAATGCTCGATGGATACGAACAAAGGTCCCATGATGGATACGAAATAGCGGTCGTTCGATGGATACGAACAGAGGGTTGCTGATCGATACGAACGAAACATACTCCCCTGATGGATACGAACCACTGGAACTCGATGGATTCGAACAAGGCTCTTTAGTCAATGGATACGAAATGGGGTGCTCTGGATCGATATGAACAATAGACGACGCCGAGACTCGATGGATGCGAACTGTGGGATGCGAAATGATGGGTTGTGACTTCGATCGATTCGAAATGATGGATACGAATGGATTGAACTCCTTGGTTTGCATCGATCATAACTTGAGCATACTAACTCGGATTGACTTGAAATTTGGAACGTTGGCTCCCATAGCCTTGCTTGTCGCATCACATCAATTGCAGCTTGATTCGGACTCGGACAAAATTTACCGACATCCATAGTTAATCTGTATGTAACTGGCAATCGAAGGGAACTGTCTTTGGCTTCTAGTTAATCTTTTGGTATCACGGCCTTGCTAAAAGGCGGAATAACACTTGCCCCCCAAAACATGCCCTGTGATAGGAAGGTGTGTTTTGTAGTTCGATAAGTTGGATGTTCATATCCTGTTGACGACCTGCAAAGAAATTGATAGTCTTATCTGACCGCGAATGACGATCGTTCGGGATCGTATGTCATTCGAGGTAGTACGTGACCATTTGGGGTCGGATGCCATTCGCGGCGAATGGTGACCATTCGCGGCGAATGGTGACCATTCGCAGTCGGGGTGCCATTCGAGGCAATTTGTGATCGTTCGCGATCGGGTGCCGTTCGAGGCGAATTGTGACCGTTCGCGATCGGGTGCCGTTCGAGGCGAATTGTGACCGTTCACGATCGGGTGCCGTTCGAGGCGAATTGTGACCATTCGCGGTCGAGTGCCGTTCGAGGCGAGTTGTGACTGTTCGCGATCGGGTGCCGTTCGAGGCGAATTGTGACCGTTCGTGGTCGGGTGTCGTTCAAGGCGAATTGTGACCGTTCGCGATCGGGTGCCGTTCGAGGCGAAATATGTGTGCTTGGGGAGGGACTTGGTATCATTAACGTCAGATTTCACGTTCGAGTGAATTTCTGAGTTGTTTGTGGTGGTGGTTTATCACCTTCTCAGAGCATGCCTGAGGATCGTTCGCGGTCTCGTACATGTGTAAGTAGCTTAGCCGTCATGGAATCACAGATAGTGGATTTTCATTCAGAATATGTCTTCCAACAGAAATCTCAAACAAAATCGAGTCTAAATATGAGAAACAGAAAACAAAAGCAAAACAAGGACGTCAAAGTGCAAACACCTACATTGATGCGGTTTATAGTCATATTAGAGCATGCCTGAGGATCGTTCGCGGTCCTGTACATGTGTAAAAAGACTTAATCGCGTTGGTGTGGAGTTTGCTACTTTTTTTTTGAGATCATGGGGAACCTTAAGATCATGGTATTCATTGATACTCACTTAAGTAAACCCCACGCCGTGTGTCTACCCCGCTTTTATTTAGTCGTCGCACACGGATGCGTAACGTTGAAACTCCCACTGATGGTTTGGCGCTGGGATTCAAACCTGCCCGGACACAGTCCTTTGGTTCCCATCTCCCAGCTCCCAAACCAACCGAGCTACGAACGGCGGGTGTGGAGTTTGCTACTTATTCGTCATTATCCCAATCAATTGATGACAAGTTGACGCCTCGATCCTGAGCCGTCCCCAGTAGGTGTAGGTGGTGGTCGCTCCCGTTCCACCGTTGTTGTTCCCCTTCTTACATACTGCGATAGCAGGCCATTCCGGATATGTCCCTCAACCTCATCCTTCAAGTGTCTGCAATCATTCGTGCTATGACCATTCAGCTCGTGGAATAAGCAGTACTTATTTTACCTTCTTTCATTGTTGGTCGGATCCCTTCTCATTGGCCTTCGATAGGGAATCTGCCCCCTAGTATCCTGGTAGATTCGCTCCAAAGTCTCATTCAACTCTTTATAAGAGGTGAATCTTGGTTCCTTTCGTGGTCGTGTTGGTCCATCATCGTTATCCTTGGCCTTCTGTTTCCCTTTATTAGTTCCTGAATCTGTTTTAGGAGGATTTTCACTCTTGACTGCATAAAACATCAACTCCTTCTCCTTCCTCTCTCTCAGCATTTGCATCCTTTAATCGCAGGAATCCTTCGGCCTCATGATAAAATTCTCCTAGATCCATAGGCAGATCCCTTGTCAGTGGATTTTTAAATTATGTTCCATCAGCTATGCCAGATACGGCTGCCATCAAAACCATGGATGGATCTGGTCGATCCACTGATGCTGCCGCTGCATTGAATCGCGTCAGAAAATTCCTCAAAGATTCCCCCATTCTTTGCTTTAGTGCTGCCAAACTCATCACGTTCTTAGGTCTCGAAATGTGTACTCTGAACTGCCTCATAAACTTCTCAATCAGATCGGTCCATGTTCCGATGGAACCGCTCTCCAGTTGTCTAAACCATAGTGCTGCAATGTCCGTCAAATACAACGGGAAACATCGGGCCATGACCTCCTCCGATGCCCCCAATACTTCCATATGTCTCATGTACCTTATCAGATGAACAGCAGGGTCCGTCCTCCCATCGTACGTCTCTAGTGTTGGTAACTAGAAGTCGGGTGGATTCCTGGCTTGCCTGATCGTAGGAGCAAAGGGGCTCCTATTAACATCTTCCAGATCTCTATTCACTAGTCCGCCTCTCTTGGCTCGTCTGACCATCTCCGCCAATCTGTCACTATCTCCAAGTTGTAGTCCTTGTCTGTTGCTTCTGATTTGCTCCCCCCGAGTTCACGAGGGATTCCTAGAATCTGCTCTCCTGAACGAGCATTCATTTCTCTGTCAATGTCACGTTGCGCAGTTCCATCTGGTACTCCGCCCGAGATTGGATCAACATGCTCTGGGTAAGTGCCCCCTAGTTCTGGGGCTGTGCCTGATGGTCCTGCTCCATTCTGAATTCTGGTTGCTTCATGCTCCCGATCCCTATCTCCAGCATCTCCTGCGGCTGCGTTCCATCGATTCTGTGCCAACTTGTCCAACTTGTCGAAGTCGATTCTGCATCGCCTCCTCTTATCTCTTGAACATCGTTTCCATCTCGTCCCTGGTAATGAAGATCGCGTCTGATTCGCTCTTGAGGAAGCCTCCTGACTTCCTTTATGCTGACTTCTCTCTGCACTTTGTCTTCTACTTGATTGCCTTGTCATAGCTTTTCAGATCTGAATTCTTTAAGCCTTCAAATTCAACTTCCAAGCGGAAGAATCCGTAGTTCGATCCTACGTGAGGGCACCAAAATGTTTGCGCTAAAATTGGTCACAAACACCCAATTGTCAATGAAAGCACCAATTCTCAATCACAGATCACAAATAACAAGTATATAGAAAATTGAAAATGAGGAACACTCAGAAAATAAAAAGGGAAGCAGTAAAGAACACATGATTTATAGTGGTTCGACGATCCGACCTACGTCCACTTTGAAGTTTGATGACTTTATTGATATTCACTTACTGATTACAACTGATTTTAATGGGTTACAGCGAATTAAAGTGTTGAGATCTGAGTACAACAGCAGCAATGGGGTGCAAAGTTGGATTCGGCAGAGTATTGACGTTAAGGAGCCAAAAGATCCTTTTTCTGTAGGCCCTGGGGGTCTATTTATAGGTGTAGGAGGCTGATATTTCGCTCAGATCTCGAAAGACTTTTTCTGGCATGTGAGTGGGCCGACGCGACCGAGCCCGTGAAGTTTCGGCTCGATCCGTGATCGATACGAACGAATTTCGTATTGATCAAGATTTCGCCCAATGGAGTCGAAACTTGGTGTGAACATTCTTTAGCATGTACATAAGCTTCTGTGAAAATTTCATAGAATTTGGACTTGAGGATCTTGAGTTATGATCGATACGAGATGTAGCTTTCAGATAGGCTGTATAGTTCGAATCGATCAATTCGAATCGATCCCTTCGAATCGATGGTTGCACGTGATCAGGTAGTGACGTGGTGAGCACTTTTGGGATCGACCCACCTTCTACGCCGAGTTGATCGAGTCGTCCCTTGAACTTCGCCTCGTTCGTATCGATGGCTGCTGCATAGTTTGAATCGATGGAGATGGCTTAATTCGTATCGACCGAATTGATTCTGTTCGTATCGAAGGAAATGACTTCGTTCGTATCGATTTGCAATGCATGGCACGTATCGATCGTATGGTTCTGTTCGTATCGATAGACTTAGTCTTGTTCGCATCGATCGGAATTAACTACAGTGGATCGATGCGAAGTCGAAGCTATAGGATGGATATGAATTGTGCAATGCTCGATGGATACGAACAGAGGTCCCACGATGGATACGAACAGAGGTCCCACGATGGATACGAAATAGCAGTCATTCGATGGATACGAACAGAGGGTTGCTGATCGATATGAACGAAACATACTCCCCTGATGGATACGAACCACTGGAACTCGATGGATTCGAACAAGGCTCTTCAGTCGATGGAGATGAAATGGGGTGCTCTAGATCGATGCGAACAACAGAAGACGCCGAGACTCGATGGATGCGAACTGTGGGATGCGAAATGATGGGTGTGACTTCGATCGATTCGAAATGATGGATACGAATGGATTGAACTCCTTGGTTTGCATCGATCATAACTTGAGCATACTAACTCGGATTGACTTGAAATTTGGAACGTTGGCTCCCATAGCTTTGCTTGTCGCGTCACATCAATTGTAGCTTGATCCGGGCTCGGACAAAATTTACCGACATCCATAGTTAATCTGTATGTAACTAGCAATCGAAGGGAACTGTCTTTGGCTTCCAGTTAATCTTTTGGTATCACGACCTTGCTAATAGGCGGGATAACAATATATAATTTTTTAAACAAATGTATCTTCATAAATAAATTTAAATTTTATTTAAGTTAGCTTTATTTTGGCCATATGTATGTGTGTGTGTATACTATAAATGTGTGTAAATCTGCATTTCAAAATTTAAAATTTGAACTCAAATTTAACCTTACCGCTAATAATATATATATATATATATTAAAAAAATTGTTTTTTTTAAAAGCTATAAAACGGAGAATAAAAAATATATATGTATATACACACACTTATTATTACAAATAATATATAATATATTTATGTTATGATAGAGAAAAAATTGATATACACACACAACTGTAATCCCAGAGTTATTCTATGATTGTTCCAAACAACCAAAAGAGCGTAATCCCTTAGTGTCTTGGATGGTCTTGAGTAATTCACCATTTGTTGTATAGAGAGCATTATGTGCACTAGTCTCAACCACTTTAACAAAATGATCTTACCCAACTTTTCATTTACAATGTTCACTTAGTGAAAGCTGTATTAAATTATTTTAACAATTTTATTTTTTCAAAAGTTGTAATAAAGATGTTTTTAACAACTGTTATTATTTTGCAGTTGTAACAAAGTTCTTCAATAACATTCAGTTCATGACCATTGTAAATATTACTTTATAGCGATCTTTTTTATATTTGTCTTACTTATAGGTTATAAGTGACTGTATAAACATTTCAAGGAAATGTTGTTAACAAAAATGAAAATTCCGAGTAGGCACAAAGGTTCGAGCTTGGAGAAGTAAAGTTTGCGCTAACCAATCATGTGAAAATTGAAGAAGCATACCAAAATACAAAAAATGACGTAAATTTAGAGTGATCTATAATTTGAAATTTTCTAAATATAACTGATTTTGGATTTTTGTTCAATTAAAGAATGAACATATTCATAGAATTTTATAAAAATTAGTACACAGGCTTTAAAATAATGGTGCATATTTAACCAATTAAACCACATAATTAAAGTGAACAACATTCACCCATTCGACTTCATGTTTGCCATGAACGGTTAAGCGATATTAACTAATATTCTACTGACCAATTTCAACTGATTAACATTAATTATACCAGTAGTTAAAGGGTTTAATCACTAAATCACTCAACTTAATTCTATTTTATACGTTAGTTACGCATGATATCTCCTTTTCAACTCAACTGCCATTACAACATGTTTCCCATTAACATTTCACCAAAAAGCTAATCTTGTAAAAAGTAAGAAACCTAATTCCTAAATTCACCCGTCCCTTCATTATTGCCTATTCGTGGTCGTCCCATTCCGCGTCTCAATGGCGATTGCAAAGAAAAACTCAAGGTTCGATTACTAAACTCGACCTTATCCCGCTATTTTTCCTAAACCGACGTCTCTCCTTGTACTTTGTATACACAAGCAAAAAACCACAATCCCTAAATACCCAGATCCACCTTAGCCTCCGATCGCAAGCCGCAAGCGCCATCTCTAGCCATGCCTCCACCTCCAAATCAACAGTGCCGTTGCAAGCCGCAGTTCCTCCTCCTTGGCAAGTTGCCAACTGTAACAATCTTACTATGCAACAAATAAAGATTCAAACTGCGACCACCACCTCCCCAACCAACACAGCAGCAAACATTCATGGTGTACTGGCTCCAAAATCCTCATATTGCCTCGTCATCAACTACCCATCCACCACTGCCTCCTCATAATTCAAGAAACTCCATAACCATTACAAGAAATAATCATGTAAACAACACAACCATAAACTCTCTTTTCCAAAACCAAGAACCTCCTCAATCGAACAAGAACTCACCTTTTCCATCCCTTAAGCTTGACTTTCCAGTTTTCAAGGGGGATGATATGGTACATGAATGGGTAATTCAAGTAGAACAATTTTTTAAATTTCATCAGACTGAGGAGCAATATTGGGTGGAAGTGGCCTCTTTCTACCTTAAGAAGGATGCTTTGAAGTGGTTCAACTGGTATACCCGCAATGTACCAAACTATGAATTATGGCAAACCTTTAAAGAAGAGATCATGATCAGGTTTAATCTAGAAGATATGGAGAAGCCCTATGTGACTTTAGCCAAACTCAAACAACAAACTACCGTTTCTTCTTATCTTTCCAAATTTGAAGGGCTACAAGCCACCATAGAAACTTTACCACCCAAATTCTTGCTGGATAGATTTATTAGAGGCATTAAAGAAGAAATCAGATATGATGTCTTAACTTATAGACCTGTAGATTTTAGAGAGGCGGTGTCTTTAGCAAAGATGTATGAAAGTGTATGGAATCAAGCCAAGAGAGGAAATAAGGCAACCCGTACTTTTCCTTCATACAAAAATAACTTCAACCAGATTGTTCCATATTCAAGAAACCCAAATTATTCTAGCACAAATCCAAAACCAAAGGAATGGGGCACCACTAATCTCGAGAGTTTAGCTAAAAGTAAGGGCTTAGCACCCAACTAGGTGATTGAAATGAGAAGGCGGAATTTATGTTATGGTTGTAAGGAAAGATGGCACAAAGATCATAAGTGTAAGGCTCCTCAAGTTTATGTCTGTAACGACCCGCCATTTTGGACCATTCGCGTCCATTATAAGTGTATAGGTAGACACTCATGCCGGAGTTGAATTGCTCAAAATACCGCGTTGTTAATTTAAATTTGGCAAACTGAACATATACAGTAAATAAAATAATCACAGATCACAGACACAGAGTAATAAGTGCAGCGGAAATAAAAGAGATAGTAGTTCATGAAGCTACTATATAAATATATAAGTTACATCAGAGTTAAACCAGATACAACGGAAGAGTAATATGATACATCAGATACAAAGTAGAATACATCACTGGAATCATCGAATATCTGAAAGCTGGATAGATAGCTGGATCTCCAAGCGAAGCTCCAACTCCAAAGGTGAGTCTCGAAAGCTGAACCACTCAGTCTGACCCGAGCGTAAAGCAAAAACACAAGACACTCGAGTCAGGATTAACATTCTTATATTAATAAATCCAACTCAAGTGAAATAGCAATTGAAATACAAGTAACTCAAAGGATGTTTGGAATAACCATCCTTTAAGGATCCGTTAAACTATCTACTATGTAGTAGTGTACGATAAGTAGATAATGTCTATCAGTAATATAAAGATATCAAAATAGCGTTAAGTCATGGCCCATTCCACCCTTAACACATTTTTATTCCCACAAGCATATACAAGACCGTAGTTTCCCCAAAACCGGAAGTCACCAGAGGGCAATCCATATACTCAAGGTACAAATCAAATTCGTAGTGGTCGCGCATAAATGGAATACAAGTATGACAAGGCACATGAGGCTATACCCAAGGTAGTGATACTACCGTTCGCCTGATCCGGGCTGGTGAGAACGCAACGCCGCAGCGCCCGCAACACCGTGAGACAACACTCCCAAAATCAAGGGTGCACCAATCGACAATAAGTATAAATAGTTCGAAGAAGTGTGTCCACTTGAGGTATCAATCCTCCATTGGCCCGGCACAGCTCCTGTTTTAGTCATTTCAAATTTGACACAAGTGTCAAGGCTATCCATTATCGTTCTCTTTCTTCAGTCATCACGTACATCATTCCAACCACTTCATTCTGGATCATCACTCCGCGTATAGTTATTAAAGTGGTTTTCGGTTTAGATAGAGAGTATATCCATAACCGAATTCCGGTCTCTTTAATAACCTCCGTAATTATTTCACCGATTGGTCGTTTAATATATTTCAAAACCAAATCAATTTCAATTCAATTAGAATTCGTAAATCAACATTTCATTTGTCTTTCAAAACCAATTTCCAATAATTTACGTTTCGAAACATTCAATTTACCATTTCAAGATCTTATAATTCAATTTCTATTTCTATTTAAAACAATTCAAATATTGGTCCAAGTTCGTATATAAGTTTCATTTCGAAATCATTTAAATAAATTTTACTTAACATTCAAATCAATTTACATTCATTTATCGATTTTATTCAATATTCTTTAAATTACTTTATCATTCAAAACAATTTCAATTAAATTTTCAATTCATTAAATCAATTCTTAAGTTCAACTGCCTTAAATAAAACTTACAATTTGAATTAAATTAAATTCGTCAAATTATTTCTTTCAATTACAAGTCTTACGTTAATTCCAAAATATCACATTTTCATTTCTCGTTAAACAAAAATTCAATTTCAATTATTTATTTACTTACTTTAAATAATTTTCCAAAACTTAATAAATAAAGAAATCTCAATTCCAATTTTTCTTCGAAGTAAATTTCACTTATTCAAAAATTCAATTTAATTTAAATCATTAAATAATTCAATCTTATTTAATTATTAAATAATTCAAAACTTAATTATTAAATAATTTCAAAGTTTAATAATTTCAAACTTAATTCAATCATTTCTCAAATTAAACCACATTCTTTCATCAATTCCATTTTTAATATTTTGTTTCAGATTATTAAACATTAACATTTTCCTTTCATTAAAAATTCAAATTTCAACTTTATTTCAAAACCATATTATCTATTCAAATAAAATCTTCATTTTATTTTTAAATCAAATTATTGACCAATCGGGTTTTCATTTAATTTTCTGTCCTAGGTCAAAGTTTAATTTGGGTATTTATCATTTCAACCCGATTCCAATTCAATTCAAAATCAAAGCATATCAAAGGGAACTTGCAGTGTGATAACTGGGATGGTGTCAAAGTAAATAAACAAGCAATAACAACAAAAAAAACAATCCAATAATCAATTCAAATAATCCCAAAATAACCATATTAATTCGCATTGTTATTTGTACGAATTAATATAATTATTTCTAGAATCTACACTATCATTTCATGTAGATTAAAGATTATTACATTACGGTTTTTCACTTGTCATCTATTTACAATTTCATACATCATCAATTTTAACAACATACATTCAGTGATTCAAAATGTAATTAAACAAATCCTACGTGTCAATAAATTTAACAGTTAAAGGGATCATATTATACAAATGTCAGTTAATCAAATTTAACAACTAATTATCCTACATCAAGTTCAATTTTACACTATTTATCATTTTAACATTAACAATTTAATGTCCAATATAAACATCAACAATCAATCAATTATCAGCCAAACTGTATTATCATTGCATATATAACAGATAAAGGTGTTAGATGTCACAGGTGAACTGATACAGGTAATAACAGATGTAACAGTGTAAATAACTAACAGTAGTATATTTCAATTGTCGTTTCAATTGAAATCAAATCTAATAAATAAAAGAACGTTAATCGTGAGTGAGTGCTCACCTTTCGAGGCTAGAGAGAACAGGAGATGGCACAGATGCGCACACTGATACAGACATTGAAATTGAATTACGAATCAAAGCACGAATTCCAAAACAGAGCTAGACGGACACGATGCGACGATCGAAGCTGATAAATAGTAGTAGATGAAATCAAATCAGAACTGGATCGGTGAAGATAAATTGGAATAAGTGAACTCATATACAACTGTATATATATATATCAGTCGTATTCAAACACATTTAAATCTAAATATATGTGTATATTAAAACTAGCTGACGCAATACATGAAATATAAGTATAGTATAAAATAATATAATAAAATACAAAGAAGGCAAATAGGTGCAAAACCCGACCGACCCTGTATATAAACAAATATATATAGACATTAGTATATAAGTTAAAACTAGCCCATAAAATTTGAAATGCAGCAGACCAAAATTCACTTATACATTAATATATGACTGCCGAACTTTGTATGTAAATAACTAACATATAATATATTAAAATCATACACAAACATACACTTATTATATAATATATAAATATATATATATATATTAAAAAAAATCATTGTTTTTAAATTATACTCACATATTTTGAATCAATACCTTTAAACTTAACTGTTTAACATATAATCTTTATATGACTTACGTGATCAACCATCAACCCAAAATAGTGTATATATATACGTGCAAACAACTTCATTCATGTTAGACAAGTGTATGCAGACTCAATACAAACCCAACATATATGCTAACAAATTATTAATGCAAACAAAGCAGACTCCTAGCTAAAATACATCAAACTAATCATATTATTATATAACATACAAGTCTTAACACAAAATATATATATAAATGGGGTATATCATCCCCAAAGTTGCTGGGTGTAAATATAACTCAAATAAACTTACCACAATTATATGTACTTAAATCAAACTATACATTCAAATATTAATATAAACATATATATATACAAAGTATGGCTACAGCAAATCAAATATATAGCTTATGTACATATATACGTGATCCATAGTTTATTTATATATAACAAAACTGATTTATATATATATATATAAACTGTCATATAAAAACTATAAACTTACGTATTAACCAAACATATAAATTTACGTATGAATTAGTCTTAAGTTTAACAAGTGTATAAATGAAACTTTGAAATATATACCATCTTTAACTAACGTATCAAATACTAATAAAAAAAACAAATGCAACTAGTATATATGTAAACCACAGCAAACTAGACAGCCAAAATATATTCGAAACAAAACTGATGTATATGCCTATATATATATAAACTAATACTATATGACAACAAAATACATATATACCTTCATAACTACAAGAGATGAGGAGAGGCTCGGATGGAAATCATTGGGTGTTGAAGTCTTGCCACGACTTTGGTTGGAGGGTGGGCTGCACGTAGAGAGGGGCTAACGTGGTGGTGTTAGGTGGCTGTCGCTAGGCGGTGGTTGCAAGGCAGAGGTGAAGGTGGGGAATACTGGCCAGCGGAAGGGAGGATAGGCGGTGGTCTTGGCTGTTGGAAGGGAGGTGGGTTTGTTGTGTGGCGGTTGAACGGAGGAGAGAGAGGGATTTTGTCGTTCAAAGTGAAAGCGTGAGGACGAGCGAAAAAAATGGGCGAGCGAGCTTTTGACAAAGGTTTGGCCGGAGAGGAAGTAGGGACGGCTGTACGTGGAAAGTGTTGTGGGAGTTGGAGATAAAAGCAAGGGTGATGAGTGTGCTACTGCTTGCATGGCTGTGGGAAGTGAATTGGAATGAAAACAGAAAGGGAGAAGAGAGCAGAGAGGAGGGGACGTATGCGAAAGAGTTCAAGGAGTTATGTTTTCTCACAGAACAAAGTAAAAGATCAAACGAACCAAAGGATATTGGAACCGGTGAAACATTTAAAACATTGGAATAACCAAAAGACAAAAATAAATTCCGAGAATCACAAGGGTCAGTGGCCATTTGGTTTCATCCGTTGGTTAAATGAAAGGTCGCGGGCTCAAAAGTTCCCAAACGGTTACCGATACACTAGACGTTACGCAAAGTGCAACGTACACCGGAACACCGAATTTTACAATCGAATATACCGTAGAGATCAGCACGACGAGACGATCAAAATGGTATATGGAAATCAGTGGTACGATCATCCGATAAAAATCGATATTGGTGCCAGAAAACTGCTATTTTGCAGAAAATAAGAACGACGGAGCCAAAGATGTCCGAATTTGGAAAAACGACAAACTGACATCTTGCTCAGAAGATGGTTTAGAATTTTTCTATGTAAAATATTTAGGTTTCGGTAACATTTTATTTTCAACGCTTTTTAACTGATTAAATTGAAGTGAATTTACGCGCGAAATAAACTTCCGTATTTTCGGACGAAAATTTACCAGTTGCTATGTTTAACTAGACGTATTCCAAATATTAAATTTTTATTTCAAAATTTTATCGTTTAAAAATTTCACAAAATTTCAACTAATTACGTTATTAAAACAGTTGAAATTTACGGGTCGTTACACTCTCCCCCACTCAAAACTTTTCGTCCCCGAAAAGGAACGAGGTAGGAGAATAGAAACAACCAGAAAGAAAAACAGATTTGAAATACAAAATAACAATTAATTTAAACCCTGTAAATTCAAATTTAAATTAATTGATATTCAATAATTGATTTAATCCATTTGATTTCACTAAAATCAATCTCAACTATTTCTAAATTCATTATCTTATTATCCCATTTTCTTCAATTTACAATTTCTAAAACCATAAATTTGAATAGTCTTTTATTATAATCATATTTTTTTAGGAATTTAAATTCTTCTTTATTCCAAATTATTGTTAAATTTATTCTACTTAATATATCTTACCACATATATTTAACCCATATAAATTAATTTAAAACATAAAAGTTTCGATTTAAATTAATTTACATCTATTAATTTCTTTTAAATTCAAGGTATTTTCATATGTTGATTAAATTTCAATTTATTAATTCTTTCAAAACAAATTTATTAATTCTTTCAAAACAAATTTATTTCATTATTAACTGAGTTTACTTATTATCCTATCTAACTCTATTAACATCTTTATAATCAAAATTTAGTGTATAACATTTATTATAAACACTCAAATTTTATTTATAAATTCAATTTATCTTATATATTATCCAATTACATATTCAACTTCTGAATGATTTAGGTAAGTTGTATTAGAATGCAGTTGAACAATATACAAATAAAATTTTCCCAATTCAATTATTCAAGTTTAAATATTTATTCCAAATTTTGGTTTTATTTATAATAAAAATCATCCTTTAACAAAATTTAAGAATTAGATTTCTGATTAACTTTAAACAATTTAGAGATGTATATAATATATTTATATCGAATCAAAAAAAAAAAATTTTTTTTTTTTAAAATAAGATACCCATATATATATAAATCAAATTATACTGAAGAAATTTAAATTAAAATATTTTCAAAACAAAACCGTAGCAAAGCTACAGAATAGTATCTCCACTTCGAAACTCGAAAATGAATGTCGATGATGCGGCCGCCATCACCGAAATTATTTTCCAGCGACAAAGAGAAGAGCACTGGTTTCAACATTTTTAAAAATTCTTTGAAAACGATTTCTTTTCGAAAATACTTTCAATACTATATATTTTAAAATTTTAAAAACCAAAGTTCGAAATCACCGGAAACTAAATTCTCAAATTTCTGAATTAAATTCATTTCAAATTTCAAATCAATTTATAAACCGTATTTATAAATTTATTTAAAACAATAAATGATAATCAAATATTATCATTTCAAACAAACAATTTCATTAACCTATTAAATTCTAGAAAAATTTTACTTATATTTTCACAATATAATCAAACAAATTTATTTCATTTTCCAAATTTGAAAATAATATTGTGTCAGTTTGCTCTGTTCAAGTGTTTTGGAAATCCTATCGATAGCGTTGATCAGACGAATCGATCGAAAACCCAAATCAACATCAACAACTCAAACAACACAATATATTTTAAAATATTTTAAATATAAATTTACGAATACACTTCCTCGCTTGAAGATACAAGAATGGATTCAAAGCAAGGATAGAGATTCAAATTTGATGGACTCAAATCAAAGAGAATTCTGATTCGAAAATAAGTTTGAAACAGAAGAAAAGATAATTCAATTACCACAATCGGAAGATGGATGAGTTTATTTAATTCACGGGCAACCTTAACCGGGACGTCCATAACTTAGATAATAAGATCGATGCTAAATTCCGAGGTAAATCAACATCCGATCTCGAGAAATAAAATTCAGGTATAGTAGGAGATAGATAGCATCGTAAACCAAGGATACAGAAATCTCCGGTAAATCGATGTCTATTATAAAGGAGTTTACTCCTTTACGAATCACTCTAAGATTGGCGAGACCGCCGATCTATTATAGATAACATTTAGAATGGAGTTATGGGGTGCTCCATGATTGAAAGAAGACGAATAGTGAGGGACACGAATGAAATTTGGAACCGTAGGGAACGTTCCAAAATTCAAAGAAATCGAGTCGAAAGAAAGAGATTGAAACTCGAATGAGAGTGATTCTGTAAATACATTTACCCTATATGTTGAGTTTTGCCTAGAGCTACCAAAGCTCTGATACCAACTGTAACGACCCGCCATTTTGGACCATTCGCGTCCATTATAAGTGTATAGGTAGACACTCATGCCGGAGTTGAATTGCTCAAAATACCGCGTTGTTAATTTAAATTTGGCAAACTGAACATATACAGTAAATAAAATAATCACAGATCACAGACACAGAGTAATAAGTGCAGCGGAAATAAAAGAGATAGTAGTTCATGAAGCTACTATATAAATATATAAGTTACATCAGAGTTAAACCAGATACAACGGAAGAGTAATATGATACATCAGATACAAAGTAGAATACATCACTGGAATCATCGAATATCTGAAAGCTGGATAGATAGCTGGATCTCCAAGCGAAGCTCCAACTCCAAAGGTGAGTCTCGAAAGCTGAACCACTCAGTCTGACCCGAGCGTAAAGAAAAAACACAAGACACTCGAGTCAGGATTAACATTCTTATATTAATAAATCCAACTCAAGTGAAATAGCAATTGAAATACAAGTAACTCAAAGGATGTTTGGAATAACCATCCTTTAAGGATCCGTTAAACTATCTACTATGTAGTAGTGTACGATAAGTAGATAATGTCTATCAGTAATATAAAGATATCAAAATAGCGTTAAGTCATGGCCCATTCCACCCTTAACACATTTTTATTCCCACAAGCATATACAAGACCGTAGTTTCCCCAAAACCGGAAGTCACCAGAGGGCAATCCATATACTCAAGGTACAAATCAAATTCGTAGTGGTCGCGCATAAATGGAATACAAGTATGACAAGGCACATGAGGCTATACCCAAGGTAGTGATACTACCGTTCGCCTGATCCGGGCTGGTGAGAACGCAACGCCGCAGCGCCCGCAACACCGTGAGACAACACTCCCAAAATCAAGGGTGCACCAATCGACAATAAGTATAAATAGTTCGAAGAAGTGTGTCCACTTGAGGTATCAATCCTCCATTGGCCCGGCACAGCTCCTGTTTTAGTCATTTCAAATTTGACACAAGTGTCAAGGCTATCCATTATCGTTCTCTTTCTTCAGTCATCACGTACATCATTCCAACCACTTCATTCTGGATCATCACTCCGCGTATAGTTATTAAAGTGGTTTTCGGTTTAGATAGAGAGTATATCCATAACCGAATTCCGGTCTCTTTAATAACCTCCGTAATTATTTCACCGATTGGTCGTTTAATATATTTCAAAACCAAATCAATTTCAATTCAATTAGAATTCGTAAATCAACATTTCATTTGTCTTTCAAAACCAATTTCCAATAATTTACGTTTCGAAACATTCAATTTACCATTTCAAGATCTTATAATTCAATTTCTATTTCTATTTAAAACAATTCAAATATTGGTCCAAGTTCGTATATAAGTTTCATTTCGAAATCATTTAAATAAATTTTACTTAACATTCAAATCAATTTACATTCATTTATCGATTTTATTCAATATTCTTTAAATTACTTTATCATTCAAAACAATTTCAATTAAATTTTCAATTCATTAAATCAATTCTTAAGTTCAACTGCCTTAAATAAAACTTACAATTTGAATTAAATTAAATTCGTCAAATTATTTCTTTCAATTACAAGTCTTACGTTAATTCCAAAATATCACATTTTCATTTCTCGTTAAACAAAAATTCAATTTCAATTATTTATTTACTTACTTTAAATAATTTTCCAAAACTTAATAAATAAAGAAATCTCAATTCCAATTTTTCTTCGAAGTAAATTTCACTTATTCAAAAATTCAATTTAATTTAAATCATTAAATAATTCAATCTTATTTAATTATTAAATAATTCAAAACTTAATTATTAAATAATTTCAAAGTTTAATAATTTCAAACTTAATTCAATCATTTCTCAAATTAAACCACATTCTTTCATCAATTCCATTTTTAATATTTTGTTTCAGATTATTAAACATTAACATTTTCCTTTCATTAAAAATTCAAATTTCAACTTTATTTCAAAACCATATTATCTATTCAAATAAAATCTTCATTTTATTTTTAAATCAAATTATTGACCAATCGGGTTTTCATTTAATTTTCTGTCCTAGGTCAAAGTTTAATTTGGGTATTTATCATTTCAACCCGATTCCAATTCAATTCAAAATCAAAGCATATTAAAGGGAACTTGCAGTGTGATAACTGGGATGGTGTCAAAGTAAATAAACAAGCAATAACAACAAAAAAAACAATCCAAAAATCAATTCAAATAATCCCAAAATAACCATATTAATTCGCATTGTTATTTGTACGAATTAATATAATTATTTCTAGAATCTACACTATCATTTCATGTAGATTAAAGATTATTACATTACGGTTTTTCACTTGTCATCTATTTACAATTTCATACATCATCAATTTTAACAACATACATTCAGTGATTCAAAATGTAATTAAACAAATCCTACGTGTCAATAAATTTAACAGTTAAAGGGATCATATTATACAAATGTCAGTTAATCAAATTTAACAACTAATTATCCTACATCAAGTTCAATTTTACACTATTTATCATTTTAACATTAACAATTTAATGTCCAATATAAACATCAACAATCAATCAATTATCAGCCAAACTGTATTATCATTGCATATATAACAGATAAAGGTGTCAGATGTCACAGGTGAACTGATACAGGTAATAACAGATGTAACAGTGTAAATAACTAACAGTAGTATATTTCAATTGTCGTTTCAATTGAAATCAAATCTAATAAATAAAAGAACGTTAATCGTGAGTGAGTGCTCACCTTTCGAGGCTAGAGAGAACAGGAGATGGCACAGATGCGCACACTGATACAGACATTGAAATTGAATTACGAATCAAAGCACGAATTCCAAAACAGAGCTAGACGGACACGATGCGACGATCGAAGCTGATAAATAGTAGTAGATGAAATCAAATCAGAACTGGATCGGTGAAGATAAATTGGAATAAGTGAACTCATATACAACTGTATATATATATATCAGTCGTATTCAACACATTTAAATCTAAATATATGTGTATATTAAAACTAGCTGACGCAATACATGAAATATAAGTATAGTATAAAATAATATAATAAAATACAAAGAAGGCAAATAGGTGCAAAACCCGACCGACCCTGTATATAAACAAATATATATAGACATTAGTATATAAGTTAAAACTAGCCCATAAAATTTGAAATGCAGCAGACCAAAATTCACTTATACATTAATATATGACTGCCGAACTTTGTATGTAAATAACTAACATATAATATATTAAAATCATACACAAACATACACTTATTATATAATATATAAATATATATATATATATATTAAAAAAAATCATTGTTTTTAAATTATACTCACATATTTTGAATCAATACCTTTAAACTTAACTGTTTAACATATAATCTTTATATGACTTACGTGATCAACCATCAACCCAAAATAGTGTATATATATACGTGCAAACAACTTCATTCATGTTAGACAAGTGTATGCAGACTCAATACAAACCCAACATATATGCTAACAAATTATTAATGCAAACAAAGCAGACTCCTAGCTAAAATACATCGAACTAATCATATTATTATATAACATACAAGTCTTAACACAAAATATATATATAAATGGGGTATATCATCCCCAAAGTTGCTGGGTGTAAATATAACTCAAATAAACTTACCACAATTATATGTACTTAAATCAAACTATACATTCAAATATTAATATAAACATATATATATACAAAGTATGGCTACAGCAAATCAAATATATAGCTTATGTACATATATACGTGATCCATAGTTTATTTATATATAACAAAACTGATTTATATATATATATAAACTGTCATATAAAAACTATAAACTTACGTATTAACCAAACATATAAATTTACGTATGAATTAGTCTTAAGTTTAACAAGTGTATAAATGAAACTTTGAAATATATACCATCTTTAACTAACGTATCAAATACTAATAAAAAAAACAAATGCAACTAGTATATATGTAAACCACAGCAAACTAGATAGCCAAAATATATTCGAAACAAAACTGATGTATATGCCTATATATATATAAACTAATACTATATGACAACAAAATACATATATACCTTCATAACTACAAGAGATGAGGAGAGGCTCGGATGGAAATCATTGGGTGTTGAAGTCTTGCCACGACTTTGGTTGGAGGGTGGGCTGCACGTAGAGAGGGGCTGACGTGGTGGTGTTAGGTGGCTGTCGCTAGGCGGTGGTTGCAAGGCAGAGGTGAAGGTGGGGAATACTGGCCAGCGGAAGGGAGGATAGGCGGTGGTCTTGGCTGTTGGAAGGGAGGTGGGTTTGTTGTGTGGCGGTTGAACGGAGGAGAGAGAGGGATTTTGTCGTTCAAAGTGAAAGCGTGAGGACGAGCGAAAAAAATGGGCGAGCGAGCTTTTGACAAAGGTTTGGCCGGAGAGGAAGTAGGGACGGCTGTACGTGGAAAGTGTTGTGGGAGTTGGAGATAAAAGCAAGGGTGATGAGTGTGCTACTGCTTGCATGGCTGTGGGAAGTGAATTGGAATGAAAACAGAAAGGGAGAAGAGAGCAGAGAGGAGGGGACGTATGCGAAAGAGTTCAAGGAGTTATGTTTTCTCACAGAACAAAGTAAAAGATCAAACGAACCAAAGGATATTGGAACCGGTGAAACATTTAAAACATTGGAATAACCAAAAGACAAAAATAAATTCCGAGAATCACAAGGGTCAGTGGCCATTTGGTTTCATCCGTTGGTTAAATGAAAGGTCGCGGGCTCAAAAGTTCCCAAACGGTTACCGATACACTAGACGTTACGCAAAGTGCAACGTACACCGGAACACCGAATTTTACAATCGAATATACCGTAGAGATCAGCACGACGAGACGATCAAAATGGTATATGGAAATCAGTGGTACGATCATCCGATAAAAATCGATATTGGTGCCAGAAAACTGCTATTTTGCAGAAAATAAGAACGACGGAGCCAAAGATGTCCGAATTTGGAAAAACGACAAACTGACATCTTGCTCAGAAGATGGTTTAGAATTTTTCTATGTAAAATATTTAGGTTTCGGTAACATTTTATTTTCAACGCTTTTTAACTGATTAAATTGAAGTGAATTTACGCGCGAAATAAACTTCCGTATTTTCGGACGAAAATTTACCAGTTGCTATGTTTAACTAGACGTATTCCAAATATTAAATTTTTATTTCAAAATTTTATCGTTTAAAAATTTCACAAAATTTCAACTAATTACGTTATTAAAACAGTTGAAATTTACGGGTCGTTACAATGTCATTGAAGGAATTATGGATCTTGCAGAGTGGGAAAATGAAGACCATCCTTTGGAAGATGACAGTGAAGAATACAAGCAAGAAACAAAAGTAGGGACCCCTACACTAACACTACAAGCCATGTGTGGCATCCCTGCACTGTCTACTATCAAGGTCCAAGGCATTATAAAAGGGAAGCCGGTACAAATTTTGATTGATTCAGGCTCAACCCACAATTTCATTGATGAGAAACTTGCACAAAAGTAGAAACTTAAAGTGAATGACTCCAAAACTTATGAGTAGTAGTGGCTAATGGAGATAAACTTCAAGGTTCTAGGATATGAAAGGATGTAATCCTGAAATGTTAGGGTTGTAGCATGCTAGTTGATCTACTAATTTTACCTCTTGAAGGTTGCCAAATAGTCTTAGGTGCTCAATGGATGAAAAAATTGGGAGAAGTCACTCTTAACCTTGTAAGGCTACCGGTTAAATTTGAGTATGGTAAGAAGACTCATATATGGCAAGGTATTAAGCAAGAAGTTGTTAAAGTAGTTGATAAAAAAACAATGGATAAGGAAAATATCCAGGGGCAACTTGCAATGATGTTATATGCTCAGGAAAAGATGCAACTCTTGGACAAGCAAGAAATCACTTCACACATACCCTCTAAAATCAACGAACTTCTTTAGCAATTTCCAGAGATCATTACCATAAAAAAATCATTTCCACCTAAAAGAATGCAAGACCATAAAATACCTTTGATCCCTGAAGCTAAACCTGTCTGCTTGAAGCCATATAGACATTCTAATCACATAAAAAATGAATTGGAAAACATAATCAAAGAACTTTTGGGCTCTGGAATCATCAGACATAGCACCAGTCCTTATTCCTCTCCTGTGGTGATGGTCAGAAAAAGAGATGGAACATGGAGACTTTGCATAGATTACCGAAGCTTGAATTCTTTAACCATTAAAGATAAGTACCCTATACCTTTAATTGATGATCTTTTTGATGAGTTACATGGATCTAAATTATTTTCTAAATTAGATCTAAAATCAGGATATCATCAAATTAGAATGTATAAACCCGACATTCATAAGACAACATTTAAGACCCATGATGGCCACTATAAATTCATTGTTATGCCTTTTGGATTAGTAAATGCTCCATCAACCTTCCAATCTTTTATGAATAATATTTTTAGACCATATTTGAGGCGGTTTATATTAGTATTCTTTGATGCTATACTCATGCACAACCAGACTTGGTCTGAGCATATAGAGCATCTTAGGGTTACTTTTCAGGTATTGCAGCAAAACCAACTGGTTATCAAACTTACCAAATGCAGTTTTTCCAAGGAGACTATTGAGTACCTAGGCCACATTATTTCTGCTCAGGGAATTGCAGTAGACCCAAGCAAAGTCCAGGCAATCAAAGAATGGCCATTACTTGAAAGTTTAAAGTCATTAAGAGGATTTTTGGGTTTATCTGGTTATTATAGAAAGTTTATAAGGAGCTATGGACACACTGCCAAAACTCTCACTGAAATGTTAAAAAAGGATTCTTTTGTTTGGACTGAAGAGGCAAAGCGATCTTTTGAACAGCTCAAATAGTGCTTTATCCAAACCCTAGTGTTAGCAATGCTAGATTTCTCTCAACCCTTCATACTTGAATGTGATGCCAATGGTCAAGGGATAGGTGCAGTCTTATTACGAAATGGAAAACCAATTGCATATCTCAGTAAAGCACCGCATGGGAGAAATTTAGCTCTTTCTACATATGAAAAAGAATTAATGGCTATTATTATTGCTACCATAAAATGGTCTTGGTATTTGTTAGGGAGACAGTTCGTGATCAAAACTGACCATCAAAGTCTCAAGTACCTCTTATCATAAAAGTTACACACTGGTATACAAAATAAATGGTTGGCTAAGTTACATGGTTTTGATTAATTGGTGGAATATAAGAGGGGAAAGGAGAACACTATAGCAGATGCATTATCAAGACGACTAGAGAGTTCCAATGAGAAAATACAAGCCCAGGCAATATCTGTGGTTCAAACTCCTTGGATACAAGAATTAAAAGACACTCTGTTAGCTTCTGAATGGTACAACAGCAAATTAAAAGGATCCTTAACAAGGAGTCAGTCGAGAATAAATTCAAGTTAGTAGACAGTTTAATATTCTACAAAGGGAAAATCCTTATTGATCATCACTTGCGCACCCTGTTTCAATCTATCATTAAAGAACATCATTCCACACCATTGGGAGGGCATGTTGGAATTAAAGGAACTATAAAAAAAACTGAAGCAAGTATTTTATTGGAAGCACATGAAGAGAACAGTGGAGTATTTTGTTAAGTCGTTGACGTATGTCAAAGGAATAAAAGTGAAAATGCGCTGATGCCAGGTTTATTGAGCCCCTTACCTTTCCTAACAAGATATGGGAAGACATATCCATGGATTTTATAACTTGTCTACCCAGGAGCAACAAGTATAATGTGATATATGTAGCAGTTGATAGGCTTAGCAAATATGCACATTTCTTTCCCCTCAGTCACCCTTATACAGCTAAAGATGTAGCAAAGGTATTTCTTAATGGGATTTTCAAGCTACATGGTATGCCTAGGTTGATAGTTAGTGACAGGGACACACTGTTCACAAGTAGCTTCTGGCAAGAACTGTTCAAAGTACAAGGAAGCCACTTAAAATTAAGTTCAGCTTATCACCCCCAGAGTGATGGGCAATCTGAGGTGGTTAAGAAAATTTTGTAGGGGTATTTGAGATGTTTTGTAAACCATAGGCCACATGAATGGGTTGATTGCACTACAAGAAAATGTTATATTAATAGCAATTGAGGATTGCATGGGAGCTTGACTTACTATGGTTAAGTAATTAGTGGTTACATAGGGTAGAGGATGACCTGTCTCAACGCCATTGTTATTAACGTTAATGCCATTATTATTCACGTGAAAGAAATTTTGTGCGGTCCAATTGCATTTCCCTTCATCTTTTTTCTATGCCGCCCAAATCCAATTTTCCTTTTCTCGTTCACTTCCATCTTCACTCACGATTCTCCTCTTCGCTCTCTTCAATGACACGAATCCCTCTTTAATCTGAAAGCTCCGCAACCCTCTCTTCCTCAAGGCTTGATTCCAAGTGATTCCCACCGATTGAATAATAATGGCGTTAAGAGATAGCTGGCGAATAATGGCTTGAAGTTGAAGCGCGTCTTCACGATTCGTCAAGGCTCGATTCTTAACGATTTCAACTTCATGATTCGTCAACCAAGCTCGATTTTAACTTCGCGATTCGTTAACCAAGCTGAAGCGCGATTCTTCAAGGCAGCTGAAGTAGATTTCAACTTCGCGAACTTGGGTGTCGGTATATTTTTTTGAACCTAAGCATGATTATACAAAATTTTAAATTGGCTTTCTCCTGTTTTACATGAATTTGTTGTATTAAGCGGCACTGGTATCTCTTTAGTTTATATAAGTTTGTATTACATGAGTATGTGAACTGTTTTGAGTTTGTATTAAACTGAATTGATGACTTATAGAAAATTAAATAACATTTTAGAATTAAACTAAATATACACTTTAATTAATTTGAATTAAAGCGAGAGAATGTGTTCTGCATATTACATTTTAGGATATAGATTTGATTATGCAGTAACATTTTAGTTGGAGGAAGAATCACTAGAAGAAAGATCCATCCTATACATGTTGATGTAAATCAACTCTCATTAATATCACAATGAAACTTTTTAATACTTGCTATACTTGCTATTCCAACAAGTATTATGGCAGTAAGTGTATAAGCTATATTCCGAAAGGAGGTATCCTAAGATATTTTGAAAAAAAATAAGAGTGTGCATTATTGGAAGGAACTTGTATATAAAATATAAAATTAAAAAGTGAATATTACATCCTATTTTGATTCAGTTATATAGCATCCTCTTTTGATTCAGTGTGTGTGTATAAACAACTTTACTAGGAATTTTTTTTCGTAAGTGAGTATAACTAAATCATATGAATTTCTGAACATTATCTGATTGATTTGAATTGTTGTTAGGCATACTAAAGTGAGTATAACCTCTCTTTAAAATTATAGTGAAACTAATATATACATTATAAATTATAGTGAGTGTAATTCATCTTGTCTTCATTTTTAATATATCTTCTTTCAATAATCTTAGTGCTCCATATACTATACTTGTTTGCAAGGATTTAATCTCTGGTAGTAAATTTAGTTTCACCTTTCTCAGTCGATATATAGCTTCAATAATTTGATCATTACTGAGTATATCAATCTATTTTTGATTATACAACTTATATATACACATACATGACTTGAATTTTACTCAAGTTTAATTGTTTATTTAAATTTAATCCCTAAAAATAGAGAAAAAAAAATAGGATTTAAATTGAATTTAAATCTAAAATCCAATGTGATGGATATTGATGATAAGTATATGTGATATTTTGGAATTTGACTGATGTTTTGTTCTTGCATAGCTGAACTTGAACACTAATGAACCTAAGGCAAAGCTCTTGCTGTGTCATTTTGCAACTTCTTGTGTTATATTATTAGTAACAATGAAGGACATTTATGGATAAATTAGTTGAGTTGGTTTTTTTTCAAAATTCGACTGTTTACTTTGTAATCTGAATATTGAGGACCTTGAAATACGACCTTCATTGTGTTTACTTTGCATTTTTTTTGGAGTGTATTGGCAGCAATGTTGATGAACTTGAAACTGACCCCTACTATGTGTTTATTTTGAATTCAAGAATCTTGTTACATATCTTTAATTGATTCAGGTCCTTGACCCTGTATTACTGTATACATGTGATGCCTTATATGTTCATGTCAATTGCCTATGCACCTATGTCTCTGCACCGTGGTTACATGTTGTTTCAGTTGCTGTGTGATTTGTTTTGGGAATTCATTTGTTGCCTTGTTCACTTGTTTTGAACGATCTGTTGAGTTGCTTGGTCATAATACAATGTACGAAAATAAGACATGCTGCTAATCAAAATAGAACTAGATAAATATGGTTAGTTCATTTCAGTAGCTAGTAGAAGAAATAGAAAGCCTGAACTTTGTTATAACATGTTTCCAGTTTGTCTACTGTGGCATGTATTTATGTTTAAAAAGTAAATAGCAGCAAGTATTATAGTTTCATCCTCTATATCATGTGGTAAATCATCAATTAGAATGTTTAAGTTGTTGTCTTCATAAGTGGTATCTATGTTTTGATTCCGCACGTCGTCTGATTTTTGTTGTGATGTTGTTTTTCCGATTTCAGAATTTAAACGACGGTATCTACCATCAGTTCTTAGCACTGCTGAAGCAGTTTCAGATTCAACTGCTAGTCCACTAACTTCAGTTTTAGGAATAGCTGAAGCAGTTGAGTAAGATCCCTTATTCTGAGCACTTTGTTTATGTTTTTCATTGTCTTGATTGAATTTTCTCCTTGCCAAGTTGCCTTGTTTGCAAGATTCTCACCTGAATTAATAGTTGCTTTTGGCATCTAGAGTTGAATCTAGAGTTTAGTTGGGTCTGTATGAATGAGAAAAGAGGGCAAAGATGGATCGGCTGAACTCCATTAAAGTTGCTTATAACACTACAGTTCAGAGTTTGCACTGCAGCATATTTTGTGAACATGTCTTATATTGTAATCACACTCACCAAATCCAAATTTTACAGTAAAATATTACTTTATAAAAGAAGGATGTCCACATTTCTTTAGGAAAATGCAACATAGAAGCTTTTGAACATTTTTCATTGAAAATATCATAGTTTTATGTCCACAAACAAAGAATTATTATTTGCTTCAAAGTTTACCTATATGTGGATTTGCGAACTTTGAACATCATCAGATAGTGTGAAATTTATCGTATATAGATACATATGCATTATCAAATAATTTTTTTTGAACATATGGATGTGTTTTAAATCCATGAAAAAATAAAATGTTATTTAAGTTTTAAACCAAACTTACACAAATTATAATTCATCATGAAAGGTAAAATAAAAATCTCGACCATAGTATATGTCAAGTTGATATAAAAACCCGATGTACTTCTTTCGCTTCTTTCTAAAAGTCAACAGCAAGGAAATTTCCAAGAAGTGCTATGTGAAGAACAAATAACTCAAAATTAAAAGTGTGTTATTGATAGTAGAAGACATTATAATGAAGTTAAGAAGATGTGGTTAACTTTTCACCTACTTTAAAATGAGAGCATCAGGTGCACTGATTGTATGGGTTTGACAATTGGTTCTCCGCCTTGTTCGATTACATCTTGCATCAATTGACTCTTAGAAGCAAACCAATCACATTTCTGTATTCGATTGAAGAGAAAGGAGTTAATTAATCAACATAAATATATAATTAAGTCTAAAATACGTTATATACCATTTATTGGTCTAATCACCTGAAAGGTATTTCTTGAAGCGTGTATGTCGTATGATGATCTCAAAGTCAGTCAAAGAGAACTTGAATTTAGGTATGTCAACTTCCAGGCTTTGTAGGATTTTTTCTTTGTAGGTGTGATGTCAAAATCTCCAATCATATTGTCCTCTCTTATATTTTATCAAAGGGGGGACTAAATTTTAGATCCAATATTGGCTTGCATTTCAGCTCACTGCGAGTATAACAAAGTCGAACCCCAAGAATTTGAATTATTACCATCCTTTTTCATAAAAGAACAAGTGTTACATGTGGAAAAAAAACATGTAACAAAAGTTTTACAAAAATATCTCGAAGTCAAGTAGTTGGATGTTTGGGCCGAATATCTCATCCCTATTAACGTTAATGGAATCTTAAGCTTTAGTTGCTCTTACGGTTATAAATTGAGATTTCCATGCTAAAGGAATTCCAGAAACTGAAGTTTCAGTTGAGTTTGTCTCGCTAAAACTGCAGTACATAATGTTGATTTTATTATAACACATCTTGTTCGTTATCTAATAGAAACTTTTTTCAGTATGTGGAAATTTTGATATGTGCAATAGACCTTTAACCTTTATTTATTTTGAGAAAGATGGAAGTAGAATTCTGAACTGCGATAAAGAAGTGTATCTTTTCTATCTTCTATAAAGCACACATTTTGTAACTGAAATTTTCTCATAATGGCAGTTACTCTTTTATTTGGGCTCTTATTATCCCCGCTACCTGCTACTGAAACTTGCATTAATATATTTACATGTAACGGTTGGTAGTTATTGCATGTTCAAATACTGAAAGCTTTAAAATGAAGCTTGTTTGTGATGCTTCATTACATAAGCAATAAATTACAATTCATATCAGATATGATGGTACTTTTGGTTGTAGTTCATGATCCAGTAGTAAGGGAACATGTTCCGGTTACACTTGATAAGTGGAAGAATCTAAGTGACGAAATACAAGTTGCTTTGTGGGAATGCATTCAGGTATATATTCATTTGTTTATATCTACTTATTTGTTATAACATGCTGTTTTGTTTTGTTGCCAGAGAAAGAAATTCCTACTTATTGCTAAAGTTCACATTTTTCTGCTGTCCCGATACTTTTATAGGATATAGAAGCAATATACTAAATATTGGTATAAGAAACGTGATTTTAAACAAAAGCAGCAGTGACATATGTATGGAATGGACACAAAAATATGTAGGATAACACTGTAACACGTAAATATGGAATGGACAGAACATGTTAACATTCCAGTATGGATAACACTGTACAAAAGCAGCAGTAAGTTAAATAGTTATTTATGTAGTGCTTGGTGATAGATTTGACTTGATCTTCTAAGTAGTGCCTGGTTATAAAATTCTTGATATTAAGTTGAAAAATCTTGGCATTCATGGAATATATATTTTTCAGGCATATCTATTTCTTATTCACTTTTGAATGCAAATATCTAAATAATATCTCTTTTTTTTTACAAGTGTGCACTTCATAAAATAAGTATAAATTTAATCTATTTTCAGATGTAAAATCATGTGTTAATTTTAGTTTGCCCCTACGATTTTTTACATTAACTATGGTTTGAAATCTGTAGAATATCGCATTTGTATTTATATTTAGCGAATCTGGTATGAACTTAATATTGTAAGTTCATCCACCCATTTATTTAGGAAATGAAAATAGGTAACAACATCGTTATACACCGAATCGAACAGTAGTATATTTTATACATTAATTTTGTCACTAAACCAAACAGTAGTATTTTTTATACTTTGATTTTGTAATTTTTTTAATGTGTTTTTTATCTTAAGTAAACAGAGCAGATGCTACCTTAATCGTGAATAGGGGAAGGCATGATTGCTCTTTTTTAGTGCTAATAATATATGTATAGTGGTAAGGTTAGTTTTGTTTGTTATGTTTAGGGGTTATTGGTAATCATTTTGTAGAAGGGAAACATCAAGGTTAATTATCTTACACGATTCTATTCCATTTAAGAAGTCTTGTACCAGTAGGTGCCCTTTTTCCTATTTGGTCCATGATCTCTATAAGTAGATCGATGTCGAGATCTTTGAATCCAAATCAAGTAATGGTAGAGTAAAAGTCGATACCCTTGTACTATGAGTCGACTTCACTTGTGGTATATACTTGAAATAATAATAAAACAACTCCAAAATAGTGGTTGGACCTGAAAGTTTGTTCATACAATTCCTAATTGAAGACCAGGGATCTGGGAATGATATAATCTCTCACGTACTGTTTTTTTTGTTTGATAGAGAAAAGAAAGCCTGGATGAAGCAAATGTGCATCAAGTGGTAAAAGTTATTTATAGTACTAGTGTATATTACTAAAAAGCAGTAACTGATGCTAGCCATATAGTGTTATCTCCATCAACAGTTGGCACTACTGAGCACAAAACAAATTAAATGGACCCTTGGTACAGTCATACGATACTTATATCATATTGGCCTGTAAAGTGATGTATAATGTTAGCGTGATTTACTTATGTTAAATGCAGTGCGTATCCCACATGATAATAGAAACTATTTTGTTCATAAGCTGTCGACATAAACTGATAATCAATATGTTGAGCGTAAATTTGAGAATTCACTGACACGTACATAAATAACAATGCATATCTTTGAAGAAATTGTTAGTAGAATTTGATTTAGATGACACAACTTCTTTTGTTTCTATCATGGTAGGGCTGTAAAATATTCTGATCTCCAATACAATATATAGATAGTGCAAGACATTGACAGGTGGAGTGTAAATGATTGACTGATTTAGTTCATTTTTATGTACCATATTAGGGTATAGATGTAGATGTGTATATATAAACATTATTTGGTTCTTGTTGTGTTCTGAAGTAGTGGATAAAACTTAGATTTCAGATTGTATTGATTACAACTTTACCCAGAATCCTAGCAAGCCAGTGCCACTGTCCTTAGTGTGCTTCTTTAAAGCATGATTGATCACAATAACAGGTTCATTAGGGGTTATGCTAGTTTCAGTAACTTAGTCTTTGGCGATGCATCTTTTGTACTTATACATACTTGTATATATTGACTAACATATGTATGTTTGTGTTTCTTCTTCATAGGTGTTGTATGATGCTTTTGAGGTTGATACATGATGTCGCACTCTTTCTCCTTTAAATCGATCATGCTTATCGACGGTCATTAAAATATTTTTAGTATGTATCGTTTTGGTATGCTACACTCAATTTGTGTACTTATGTTTAATTTTTATCACAAATATTTATGTTTAATTCTTCATGTATGAAATATTATGGATATATATATATATATATATATTGTGATTTGGCTTATGACTCAATTTGTGTACTTATGTTAATGTGATGAATGTGGTTTTTTGAGTTATAATATATAAGTAGAATTGAAAATTGTAAGCTTTGAATGTTATGGCAGCAAAAAATGTGCAATAGAATTTTTTTATAGCGTTCTAACTATGCAATAAAAAGAAAAATTGTATAGCTTTGTTATACTATAGCATCATGTTAGTGCTATACAAAATATTTTGCAAAGAGTAAATAGTTTTCATAGCAATAAGACGGTGCTATAATAGATAGTAATGAATTTTCTATAGCATTTCAATGTGTCATAAAAGGTTGACACGATGATTCCATAGCGCGTTCAAATGCTATAATAATATAGCATGTCGACATATTTATAGCAACTAAAATGCGTCATAAAAAGTTCTATAACACGTTTCATAATGCTATAGAAAAGCAGTTGCACCAATATGGCTTATTTTAGATGGCAAGAAAAATACGTTTTCCATTGCATGTATGACACACTATAGTATCTACCAGACTTTTTACAACATGTTGATCTGTGGCGATTATAGAATCGCTATAGAAAGTTTTTATAGCGGTTTTTACACGCTATAAAAAGTCCTTTTTGTTGTAGTGTTGGTTGTCTCTAGCAGAATATTGGTATAATACATCATGGAAAACATCAACCAATACCACTCAATACATGGCAGTTTATGGCATAGACCTCCCCAACCCGCTTTCCTATGTGCTAAATACAACCAAGGTTGACGAAGTCGATGAGTTGTTATTCAGTAGGGATGTAACACTGAATTTTTGAAAGATAGTTTGAAACTAGCTCAAGAGAGAATGAAAAGATATGATGACTTGAAGAGGTCAAAAAGGGAGTTTCAGGTGGGTGATTGGGTGTTTTTGAAGCTATAGCCTTATAGGCAAATTACTGCAAAAAATCAAAGAATACATAAATTATCCCCTAAATATTGTGGTCCATATTAGGTGGAAGCAAGAATTGGGACAGTTGCATACAAACCGCACTTACCAGACCATGTTAAAATACACCCTATTTTTCATGTATTTCAGTTGAAAGAGAAAGTAGGAGATAATGTTGTAATACAGGATGATATTCCTAGCTATGAAGTTGAAGTGTTGGAGCAGCCAGAGAAGATCTTGGACAGAAGGATGGTACCCAGAAATGGAAAAGCAGTGATACAAATTTTAGTTAAATGGATGGGCAAAAATAAAAAAGAAGCCACAAGGGAGGATTATTGGCCTACAATTAAAAGGTTCCCTACTTTATACCTTGAGACAAGGTCTATTCTTGAAGAGGAAGGGAAATGTAACAATCTTAATATGCTTTCCATAGTTTCAGACATTAGAGAACCGTCGAGCTCCATTTCTGATGAAGTTCGCCAGAGTTCAGGTCGCAGATCATCCAAGGCAGTGGCTGCAGTTGGTAGTGGTAGGGCAGAGTCAATAATGGTCGAAGGTCGAGCTTGGGGATGGAAGATTGCTTATGAGTTCATGTGTGCATGTGTGTGCATGTCTGTGCATGCACACAGTGATACTATGGTTTCTTTTGTATATTTGAATTGGATTAAGTTATGTTTTGTCTTATCTGGTTGTGATGGGCTAATATAGCCATTGTAAGTAACAATGTATATATGCAGTCATGTACATGAAAGAAGATATGAAATAAAGAAATTATTAGTCATTCTTTTACAATTCTGTTTTTTTGCAATTATAATCTGTTATCTTCCAATCACAGTTTCTTCCCTTTCTGATCATCTTCTTATCTCAAATTCTCTTCCCTATTCTCTTATCCCATTACTTCTCCAATCATTGCCTGCAAACTGTTTATCTTCTACCTTCCTCATCTTCTTTCCTAGAACCTATCCTCCAAATCAAGAACAGTACACCTCCTCCTTCAGGTTGCCTTCCATATTGATCATCAATCGCCCATTCTTCCTATATCACCATGTCAAGGCCTTCAGATCATCATGAATATAACACCAACTCTACCAAAATAAAGGATTCGATTTAGTTTTTTCCTTTTGATATTACTATTGTAATAAATAAATGTTCGATGAAACAAATTAATTTCTTAATTGCTTACAGTATTTTTATTTGTTTTATTTGATATAATTTCCAATTTAACGTTCTACTCCCTTCGAAGACGATAAAGAAATTGAAGACGTTGCCTATTATCCAGTTGCTGCTACTACTGGGACACTAAGGTAATATAACTTTTTAAGCTGGAATGTTATCTGGCTTACTATTTATGCTTTTATAACTCAATATGTAGTTAGTTTATTACATGGATGTTTATATACTAGTTAGTATGCCTCATGTAAGTTTCATTTTGTTAAAAAAAATCTATTTTGCTACATTTGTATGTTTCTATTTGTCAAATAGACCTGATATGCTACATTTGTATGCACTTTCAGCATCACCAATTTTCAAGTGAAGACGCCCTACTATCTTATAGTTCAACTTGGAGGCTTGAATCATGATATGATGTTTGATACAATTTTTATTCTCTACTATGACGAATTGAAAACTATTTCAATTTATATATGTAGATGTATTTCGGTTTGCTTTCTGAGAACATTAGTAAAATATTTAACTATGCTTAAAGCTACACAATGAAGCATTTGAACTAAAAATAAGGACATGCTTGGTTGTATAGAATAGCCCTCTCAACTTTTTTAAGTTTTAATACTGAAAATAAAAAGGTTAATTGCAAAATAAATTCATTGTTTTTGAACCAGATTCAAGTTTCTTTATTACGTGCAAAAAATAACTATACAAGGAGCAAAAAACCAACAAAAAGAAAAAAAAAATGCTCAAAGCACACAACATGCCTAGCCTAAACATAAACTACTCGCACTATATAATACCCAACAGCCCAAACTCCATATGCTCCCACTAAAATCAGAAGTTTCTCGATATATCATGTGTTCTGTCCATCTTTAATGTCGTTTTGCTTTACTTCTCAAATCTTCATCAAAAACTAAGGTCCTATTTGGTTTTCTATTTTTAGTTTTGTGTTTTCATCCAAACAAACGTGCACACGATGCATGTATTTTTCGAAAACAAACAAATTGAAAAATGAAGCTAACATATAAAATAGAAAACAAATTTATTTTGTTTTTCATATTTGAGAAATAATAAAAGAATGGAAGATAATCCATCCACTCCACCGTCCTTCCATCCCTTCTGTCGTCCCTTCATCATCGTCGTAATGGTATAAAATTCAAATTTTACTTTGTTGTCCTCATATTTTGTTTTAAATGTCGAAAACGCAAAACACAAAATGAAATCAAACACACATAGAAGATTATAGGCCACGCATAGAGAATTTGAATTCACTTCTCAATCACATAAACAACTCCTTCTTCCTCTATCGCTCTACCTTCTCTCTACTCCGTCATATCTTCGTGAAAACCTAAAAGTTTATATACTAAATTGATCAGTGCAAGAAGAGGAGCTGGATTATATCATCGGTTTGGCAATTTGAGAGATTGTGGTTGACTATATTTTTTGGCCAATGAGGATTGAGATGCTAATTCAGCAATTTCTAGGACTAGGCGACTTGATTTGGTGAGTGTGAATCATCTCCTTCGATTATAATGCCTATATGCAAGTATATCATGCTATAATCGCTATTAGGATTAGTAATTATATATGAAAAGAAATTATTTACATTGAATATATATTTTAATCTAAAATAACATGAATGTTGATTACCCTAAATTTCCTAGATCATGATTATAATGAATTTAATTGGATTAATGGTGTTTAGATGCTGAAATAATTGAATCAGGGTGAAAATTATATTATGGAATAATCATGTGAAGATTAAGTGGGTAGGAATGTATGGTATAATGCCCTAAACATGTAAAAAACTTTAAAAATCAAAAATGTAAAGCTCTGGATGGAGTTTGATGAGAATCAATAGTGGAACAGAATGTGCATTGGTCCACCGATGGATACCACCTTAGTGTACCAGTGTAACCTGTTGTTTTTAGGTTGAGCCTAAGCCCTTTAGGGCCTCATCAAATGAGTGACCATTTAATGTTTTTGTTTCTATGCAACATAAGGATCTCATATGATGTTTATATGAGTGTTTACCAAGTGTTGTGTAATATATTAGTATATGTGTTTAGATGCATATACAAGTGTTTGTTTTGTTTAACTAATACTAGTGCATTCAGAAACTAGTCTCTATTTGACTAGTTCTTTGTATTCGTGTTGTGTTAAGACTATGTTTATCTAACATAATTCCCATTTATGATCAGTCTACATTTAACTGGTTATGCTTAGGCTATTTTACCTAATCACCGATCGTTTACGGGTTAGTCTGCGTTTAACTAACTCATATGTTACATAATACGCCATGCTATGGTATTGGTATCATTGTCACAAAGTAGTTTAATCCCACATATTATATTTATTATGTCAGGCTAACTTTGTGAATGGATGTGAGACATGTGAGGTACGTCTTTGTTTAGATGTAGCCTTTATATAATGTTATGCGAACATATCTGTAGTATATTATTAGTAGTGTTTTTCACTTACCAAACTCTTACCTGATCCCCTCCCCCTATGTTTCCTTTTGTTTATGGATTTATAGGTTATGATGCTGGTCTTGAATAATGTGGATGATGTAGGAGATGATGTCATTGCTTATGTATGTAGTGTGTTGTAATTATCTCTTGACAATATTAGTGTATGATGTATGGATGTATATGGATTTGGATTTGATCACGTATACTAGGATATGATTTGATATTTGGTATATATATTACGTTTGTTTCCTTCCACTGTGAGATTTTAAAAGTATTAGTTGGTTAGTTTATATAGCTTTCTGTATATTGTTTGTTAACCATAATGATCCATCATTTTCGGTTTTCGTTTATTTAAATGCGAAGGTCAAAAATGGAGGGTCATTACTTTTGGTATCAAAGCTAGGTCAGGATGTATTAAGGGAGCATACTTGTATATTTTAATAACACGTATTAAATTTGAAAGAGGGTATGTGTATATCCCGTTTGTTTCAGGGTTAAGTTTATCAGCTTTGTTTACTACTCTATGAGGAGTTGCTAACGAATCCTATTTTACGGATAATAGAGATGAGTAATCCAACTAAAACTAGCACTAGAGAGGAGGCTATAGAGATACCGGGGGTGAACATTCCATCGTGGTTCCGCAGTTATCTACAAGTTAGGAACTAAACCGCTGTTAATACTAAAGTTCATACGTTTTTAGTACATGGTGTTGTAGCTTCTTAGACTCTCACTTTGAATTTTCCTAAGTTATGCAAGTAGTTTATGGACTTGGAAGATAAACAGTTTAAGGGGACTGAGTAGTTTGTGGAAACGCACGAATGGATTCATGATTGTGATTAGATTTTTAATTTGCTTAGATTGGATGATAGTGTTAAGAGAAAGCTTGCTTCTTAATATTTAAGTGGAGAAGCATGTAAGTGGTGGGAAATTATGGTAGCGGAGGTCAACGAGGAGGAAATTACCTGGGCTAACTTTAATAAAAGATTTGAGGTAAAGTTTATATTCAAAGCCAAAAAGGAAGTGATACTTGAAAGGTTAATTAGCCTCCATCAGGGAGAAATGATTGTGAAGGAGTATATATATGTTTAATGAACTGGAAAGGTTGGATTTGAGTTGGTGGACTCTGCATCGAAGAAAGCTATGAAATTTCGAAAGGATCGAATTCTCCATTAAGGGAATTGGCACTTAATCAGATTCCTATAGTAGCGATATCCGAGAGTTTAGTGGAAGGTACGTTGTTGAACGTTGTTACTGTGGGGGTTTCTATGAGATAGTTTAAGAAGCACACTTGTTTAGGAAGACATAAAGAAGGTGGGAATCAGAGTGGTCAAGCTAAGAAGCAAGATGTTAAGTGTAAATGGTGTAATATGAGGAGACTTGTTGTAAAGGACCATAAGGTCAACATCTCGAAGATCAAGTGTTATAATTGTATCTAGATGGGGCATATGAAGGGAGAATGACTGACTTTTGCAAGGAACTGTAGGTTTGTTATTTTTTTGGATAATTTATGATACGAGTTTGTATGTTACAGATACCCATACGCGGCTGTGCATGTTGATGTCATTTATGTTACGCGATTTGTGAGTATGAGGATTACATTTTTTACCGTTTGGGAATTTCGAGGATGAAATTCTTTTAAGGGTGGAGAATGTGACGCCTTGAAAATTTTAGAAATTTATATTAAGGGTGTTTTAGTAATTTTAACTAAAAAGTGCAAAATGGTAAGTTTACGAACATTGGAATTAGGCGACCGGACTTGTACCATTTTTCGGTAAGAATGATATGTTGGTTTGTCCATATTGGAGTCTGTATGAAGGAGTTATGCGGCTTTTAAGTAGCGGGTTTTCAATTTATTTAAACGGGCCCAAAGCCCATTAGATTGAAACGGCGGTTAGAAGGTTATATCAAGCCACGTAGAGAGAATTTGAATTCATTTCTCAATCACGTACTTTTCCATTTCTCAACTCCTTCCTCCATCACTCTGCCTTCTCTCCACTCCTTCAAATCTTCACAAAAACCTAGAAGTTTATATATTAAATTGATTATTGTGAGAAGAGGAGTTCGATTATACCATCGGTTTGGCGATTCGAGAGATTATGGTTGGCTATGTTTCTAGGACAGTGAGGATTGAGAGGCTAATTCAGAGATTTCTAGGGCTAGGCGACTTGATTTGGTGAGTGGGAATCATCTCCTTCAATTATAATGCATGTACCTAAGTATATCGTACTATAATCTCTATTAGGGTTAATAATTGAATATATATGTAAATAAATTTTGTAAATTGAATATATATTATAATCTGAAATAATATGAATGTTAATTACCCTAAATTATTGCCTAAATGATTAACGTGAATATAATTGGATCAATGGTGTTTAGTTACTGAAATAATTGAATTTGGGTGAAAACGATAATATGGAATGATCTTGTGAAGATTAAGTGGGTAAGAATGTGTCGTATAATGCCCTAAACATGTAGAAAATTTTAAAAATCGAAAATGTAAAGATCCAAATGGAGTTTGGCGAGAATCGATGGTGGAACAACTTAATCCCGCAGGCAGAATTCATTGCCTGGGATGTGCATCGGTCCATCGGTGTATAGCACACCGGTGCACTGGTGTAACTTGCTGTTTGCAGGTTGAGCCTAAGCCCTTTAGGGCCGAATCGAATGAGCGACCATTTATCATTTTGGTTTCTATGCAACATAAGGATCTCATACAATGTTTATTGAGTGTTTACCAAACGTTGTGTAATATATTAGTATATGCGTTTAGATGCATATATGAGTATTAGTTTTATTTAACTAATACAAGTACATTCGAAAACTAGCCTTTGTTTTACTACTCAATATTCACTTTGTGCTAGACTATGTTTATCTAACATAATTCCCTTATAATTAGTCTCTGTTTAACTGGTTATGGTTAGGCTATGTTCACCAAATCTCCGATCGTTTACAGATTAGTTAGTGTTTAACTAACTCATATGTTTTATGCTATGCTACGGTATGTCATGGTATCATTGTCATAAAGTAGTTTAAGCCCACATATTATGCTTATTATGTCAGGCTAACTTTGTGAATGCATGTAAGATAGGTGAGGTACGTCTTTGTTTAGATGTAGCATTTATATAACGTTATGTGAACATATCTGCAGTATAATCTTAGTAACGTTTTTCACTCACCAGACTCATTTCTAACCCCCTCCCCCTATATTCCTTTTGTTTATGGATTTATAGGTTATGATGGTGGTCTTGAGTAACGTGGATGGTGCAGGTGACGATGGCGTTGCTTATGTTTATAGTGTGTTGTATTTATAATTTGACAGTATTATTTTTTGATGTATATATATTTGGATTTGATCATGTGTACTGGGGTATGATTTGAAATTTGGTATATATATTATGTTTGTTTCCTTCCATTGTGAAATTCTAAAATTTTTAGTTAGTTAATTTATATAGCTCTCTGTATATTGTATGTTAACCACAACGATCCGCCATTTTTGGTTTATATTTCGAAGGTCAAAATGGCGAGTCGTTACAGCCATCTTGACCAGGTTTTTGAATTTAGAGTGAGGTGTTTGAGCCAAAAAATTTCCTATCTGAAATAGCTATGTTGCCTCTGTTTAAATTATATACAATTTCATTTAAATATGTTAGTTAACCTTCAAAATGTATAAGAACTTAATTCTACCTTTTTATATATTGTTTAATTTTTCTATGAGATAATCTATAGTTCAATTTTTTTATTCAATTTCATTTTAATGAGTAGATGCATAACTCTTTGTATGTTATACTAAATGCAGCCATTGGCGGGCAAGGTGGAGGAAAAGCAAAAGTTTAAATGACTAAAAAAGGAGGCTTCGTGATACAATTGACTTTTTACATTCTGTATTTATAGGCTTTTAGACTTTAATTATGAACTTTATTATGGATGTTTTTATACAAAAATGATATCATTGTAGATTTGATAATTTTTTATTAAAGTAGTAATATTTTGAACACCCTGATGTTGATATTATACATTCACTTTTAAGTTTAGACAACTTGGATATATATAATATAATAATGTGAACCATTTGTGTTATTTTTATTGAATATGAATGATTTGGTTGTTATTAGTACAATATTGGTTTCCATAGAAAAATGATAATAAATCTACGGGTGCACGATGCATGTGCCTAATTTTTTTATTTTACATTTTTTAACAACAGGCAAAAACTGTTGTAAGTGACTTATTTTAACGGGCAATACCAGTTGTAAATGGCCTATTACAACAGGAAAAGACAGTTGTAAAGGACTTTATTAAAATGAGAACCTATAACGGTCAAAAATAGTTGTAAAATGCTCCGACCCTATTACAACTTCACATATTATGACCTTCGACTGATCGTTCTCATACGTTTATTACAACAGTCATTGCAAGTTGCAAAATGAGTTTTTTGTTGTAGTGATGTATCGAAATCCTTTTCTCGATACATCTTAACAAGGGACAATTTAAGGGTACGTACTTTAAATATTCGATTCAATCATTATGGTTACGAACACATCCATAATCACAATTGATTAAATAATTTTCCTATGGATTTTCTACTTGTATCTATTAACTGTATTCAGAGCATTACATATATCACAATATAACAATAGATACAATAATAAATTGAAACATATTTTATTTCAAACAAGATTCTCATACGAGATATAACAAATAACATAATTGCCCCTAAGGCATACCCTTAGCTCTACCAATCCCCTACTCGCTTTTAGAGCAAATTATGAAGCCTCATTCCCGTACCTTCGATCTGCCTAAAATAAACTAAGAAGCCTTACCGAATGGATCTGCGATATCATCTTTAGTATCTACTCTCTTGATCGCAATCTTTCCATCATTGTATAAACTGCATCATCATGTCGAATTTAAGGAGGATGTGTCCCGGCCTCTTACGAGCTCATGGTTCCTTAATAACCTATATTGTTGCATTATTGTCACAAACATCAATATTAGACCTTCAATGCTTAGTATCCTAGCTCTTTAGTGAATATGTTCATCCCCACTTCTTTTTTTGCAGCATCATTTTAGGCTAAGTATTAAGCCTCCGTGGTCAATTCTGCCGCAACTTCTTGCTTGGAACTTTCCAACTTACAACTCCTTCATAGGGAGTAAATGTAAAGGCTTAGACTAATTTACTATCACCAAAATCACTTTGAAAGCTTGAGTCCAAGTACCCTTTCTTAAGGAGTGTCAAATCAAGTGCATTGACAATTGGGTAAATACGGAAAATTTCAAAAAATCCTTTATTAGTTTGCAATATATCATATTTTGTGTACATGAATAATAATTTTGTACTAAATCATAAATAGTATTGATTAACAAAGAAGTTTGTGGTTTAAATTTAATTTCATAGATTTGTATTAAACATTTAGGTGTATATATTGATTTGATTATAATATATGTTATTATTTTATTTTATATATTCTATATTACGTTATATTTTAATTTTATGATATGCTGACATTCTTAATGCAAACATTATAACTACATTAAATATGGTGATCTAACCTAGGATATAGATGATGAGAATATTTCATAGGTGTATAATTGACCATTGAGATCTATGATTAACATATATGGTTTAATGTCATAGGTTAATAATGATGTCACAGGGTTGGATAATGATGGCACACACATATATATGTTTAAATATAATATATATATATATATGTACATGTATATATAAATGCAGGCTAACACACACACTTATATAATTTTTTTGAGCTAAAAAATGTATTTGCTATAATTATATACACACATATATTATTCTCATCATGTATGTAATATTATTAAAAAAAAATTAATATTTAAATCCGTATTCATATATTTAAAAATATATGTGAAATAAATTTCAAAATATAATATTATATTTCAAATTTGAACTTAAATAATTTTGACATTTTCAAGATTTATAATTTTTTTTTTAATATAAACGAAGTCATAAGTATAAAAAAGTTATTTATTTATTTTGTAAACTGTACACACACATATGTATATGCATATATATATTTATAAAATATAATAAAACTTATTATTTTTTCAAAACCGAGACAAATTTAGTTATTTTTCATGAGTAAAAAAATTATTTTAAAACCATTTAAAATTCGATACACACATGCACACTAGATCTATGTATTAAAAAATTTAAATATTTTAAATTCAAATTTAAATAATACATGTAATTTTTTTGACAAAATTATATATATAATTTGTACTATTAAATATATATGTGCTATTTTCATTTTGAATATTATATTTACTTTCGAATTTTTTTATTTTGGTCAAATAAAATAGGGATTGCGAGCATATATATATATACACACATATATTTATAAATAAAATTTTAGAATACAATTTTATCTTTTAGATCCCACCGATTGCTGACACCTTAGATGTCAATGATTTCCCTTTTTGAACTTCTAGTCCTTTCTCGTCGACCATAGGATGCAACTTTGCCAACACCTTAGATGTTAGTGATTTCCTGTTTTGAACTTCTAGTCGTTTCTCCTCGACCACGGGATGCAACTTCATCTACAAAGTATCACCAATTTCAAACAGTGGAGGCTTGATTTTTTTATATCTAGAGAGAATGAACGGGGTGATTATTCATAATCAACCTCACATATATCTAACATCCTTCTCTTCAAATCCAAAGACCAAGTCTCCAGCCCCTCCTCTCTACTATTCTAGCAAGGCCACTTTTGTCTGGGCTTCCCATACTTCGAGCCTAATTAATTTGACCATTAAATTATTTATTTATTTAATTTATTAATCCTATATCTTAATTAAATCAATATGTAACAATGATGCATCCTTTTAATTAATGTAAAGGCTTTAAACAATTAATTAAAATGCCATAAAATTTAATGTAGCATTTTTATTAATTTTATATCAATGTATAACATTTATAAATTAATTTTAAATTGGTCGAACTCAAAAATTAATAAATAGCACGGTTGCGTTGACTCATCGGTGTGAACTTGGTCCTTAGTCAATATTTAAACAATTTAAATACTAAAGCCTGTACGGACATTACTGAAGTACAGTATCAGGCACAAGTTCAATCACTTATAAATCATTTAGGAAAAACTCAATTTCTAATCTTTATTAATTTAAACCTTATAATGATATTTTGTGCATGTTTTCTTTATATTATCACCGTGTCACTAAAATATCTATAATTTGGGCTAAGGTCAAAAAATCTATTAACCATAGTTAGTTGCGTAGACCTTTTTAAAGTTCATGGTTCAATCCAATAACATTTACCGATGGCCGATTTACTCTGGCTAAAGATTTTGAGTTTAAGTAGACTACCAATTATAGTGATACTGACCTTCTACAATGAAGTGGACGAATCCTTTCTTGGGTAGTGTTTCACTTGAAGTAGTTCAGTGTGTATCTAACTATGGTCGTAACATAGTTAATATCCCATGTGCCTGACCATAAATAAATACAACCTAACTACTTAAGATCGATAGTACCCTCAACCGAAAACCACTGCACATCATTACAATTAGACCTCCTCCTTGCATTTTCTCTCGACCAAGACCCCCTCTTCCTTCTTTTAGCACACGACAATGCATGGTTTTGGGGCATTGGCTCCAAAGCTTTGACCTTTGATAACATGAAAGTGTTTGCTAAGTGTTTACAAGCTTAAGGAAGAAGTTTGGGTTATTTTTTATTAGCTTTTGATCATTGGAATTTTGGATGAAGAGGAGGAGAGAAGAGAGTAACATTTGCTTCATGGAATGTAAAAATGAAAACGAAGAGGTATGGATGTTGTTTTATAGAATTGGAAATTTAGCAAATTACTTTACATACCCCTTTGTCAAAAGACTATCCTACCCCTGCGTAAATTCAACCAAGGTACACCTCTCCATGTAAGCCATGTACTTCCCATCGCATCACATAAAAAGTAGGAAAAATTAGCAAAGGTCTTCTCTTTTAATTACTTTCTAGAAGTTTCCTAATGACAATTAGGTTAATTGATTTTTATTTAGTGCTAATTGAATTCCTATTTGCTACATGAATTTGTGTACACAAATGTATGTGTGTGCAACAACATTGCATAACTTTTGTTCGGTAAAAGGTCGAAAATTCAAAAAACGATTTTTGGTCATATTTTTGATTTTTCACCGAACTATTTATTTATGTAAACAAATTCATAAAATAAGTTTACCATTATTATTTATTAATTAAAAGGAGTTTAAGATGGCCATTAAATCCATTTAATTAATATTTAATTCACAATTCAAATATTTAAATAATCTCTATATTTGAATATAAAGTATTTATATTTCTTTTAGGATGTTACATTCTCCTACCTTTAAGAATTTTGTTCCTGAATTATCATGGAGCAAAAAATGTAATATCCTACTTAAAAATCAAATTACTTATTTGAATTTCAGGAATCTTATTAGTTATATTTATCTCTATAGAAAATCCATTTTAAAGGCTGCAACATAAGTACGGAGAATACTCTGCAACAAAATAATATGCATCCAACCATTCAAAAGATAAATTTAGAACTAAATACCCAGGTTTTTCTATTAAAATATATTTTTAAATTCCTTCAAAGAGAAATATATAAAAACCAAAATCAATCATGACAAGGAGGGGGCTCCTCCTACTGATGCACGGTATGACTCTAGAAACTAAACAATATGAAGTATCCAGTGGTATTTCGGTTCCTCCCTATACGATAACTAGAGTAAACAAACATACATGGTGAGTCTTTCTAATCTAAAAGCCCCCAATTACCCAACTTTAGTCATAACAAAAATATTTGAAAAATCACTTCATAAAAACTCTTTTCAAATGTCCTGAAATAATAATACTTCACCAAAGTTTTCAAAACAATAATATTATTATTTCTTCTATAAATTCTTTCAAAATAACCTTTTTAAAAGCACCAGGATTTAAGTCCTACTAAACAATAACTTTAAAATCCTTTGCTTATAAAGTCATAATTTATAAACCATAGTATATAAAATCACACTATCAATCAAATCGAATTCCATAAAGGAATATACAAACACTTAAAATTATTTAAACTGTAAAATGACTAACAAACAAGATTTAGAATTCTACTTAGATTAACAACTTTCTCGATCGTCAAAGGATATAGATAATTTCCTAAGTGTACCATTATACTTATCCGCCTTTGGTTATTGCTTAGAAGATTATCTAAGCTCCCTCAAACAAAATTGAAAGTCACTCACCAAACTTTCCTAAGCCATAAAACACAGTATACAAATGTACTTAAGCTCGTATGATGTACTTGGATCATCCGTACACAATATCTGATCCGACCACTTGCTCGGATACATAAATTTTACTTCTGAACTAGTATCGCTTACTCATTCCCCATAGTGTGGACTCTGATCATGTTCCTTGATTAGAAACATCCATTCTCTTTACATAGCCATATACTATGATAAAAAACCTTAGTATCATATCATGAATTCAAATCAAGTATTCGCAAGTGAGAAATCCTTGTTCGGACTGGTGTGAATCATCCCGAAGTTATGTACTCGAATCCTAGATTAAGAACCGTACGAATAAAATGATATACGTACAACTTATGTACTTAATTGTGACATCCCTAATTCTTGATAACATTATTCAGGAGATTTAATTAGAATAAATTAAATAGAATAAGGTAGTGTGATAAGGGGATTGAGATTGCTAAATGAAATATAGTGGCCGCGCTTATTTAAAATGGTTAAGTGTTAGCTAATTAATCATAGAGGCATTAGGGTCATTTGCCACCCACGTTCTCCACCCTTATACTATTATTCCTTAGCCATACACGTTCATATACCATAAGCAAAAATTATAAACGTAAGAAAGAAAATATCAAGGTCGACCATTAGGAGGAAGAAAAGAAGAGAAATCAAAGCAAAACTTAGGATTCAAGCTAGAAGAAATCAATCTCAAACAATCTCTAATTTCCTTATCCAATCTAAGGTGAATAATAATCACTACATCTCAATTTTTGGTTTCTATAGTCATATGTTTTCGGATTTAAGGGTAAATTCATTTTTATGATATATTGGATGATGATATGCTCGATTTATAATTTATATGGTTTAAATAAGATTGTTTAAAAGAGGATATGCACGGTTTTAGGGTAAAACCGAGTTTAAATGATTTTTAAATGCCATGGAAAAATTATATAACATAGAAAACATGATTTTGGAGTTGGGTCTCAATTTTTATAATTTTCCAAGCTGTGGAGAATTAATTATGATTTTTCAAAGGAAAATATGGTTATCTGGGTTTATAAATTTATTTTGGAAATTATATTGAGAATTTGGGTTTGAAATTTTGAAATGTTTGATAACATAACTAAAGTGAATTTTTGGAGATTTTTACTAAGTGATTTAGTATGGAAATTAAATTATTTTGAAAGGAGGACTTAAATAAATTAATTGCTTTATTACTTGGAAGGGTTTATATGTTAATTGTTATTTGGTTTTAGATCTAAGAAAATGCGGCAAATATTAGCCAAATTATTTGAAAGTTTATGATAACCAATCAAGTGTTTACAAGTGGGCAAGTTTGTTACAAAAAGTTCAATTTATTTAGTAAAAACAGCCTTTTTCTCAGAAAAGTGGGTTCCACCTCCTTTGGAAGGAGCTTTCTACCCAAAGCTTCCGCCTTCGACCTAGTCAAAACCTTCTACCATGAAACCAATACACATGGTATCATTTAGTTGGTAGGTAGTGGATTGGAGAAAGGCGGAAGGTAGGGTGTCGAAACATAGCTTCCGAAGGGTCGTACCTTTGTTTTGTTTTTAAAAGAAAAGTGCTTGCCTGTTTACTAAAGGGTTTCGAAGCAGTCGAAACCAAAAGGTTGCAAAAGGGTATTTCAAAAGAAGCTTTCAAAGGAGAACTTTCGCCTTTGTTTTTAAAGTAAGTAGCTTCTAAAGAAGTTACTAAGTTTATAAAGTGATGCTTTCGGAAGGGGTAGTTTCGACCAAGTTGAAACCCTTCTATGGTTAGATGCCTTTCGATGGTATTAAAGACATCAATGTTTTCGAAAGGTACTATTTGTTTTTATAAATCTAAGCCACTTCCTATTGCTTTCGAAATAGGTTAGGGGTTTCGAAGGCAATGGTTTCGGAAGGGGTTTCGAAGCCAACCTTCAATTATTTCATCTAGAAGTTTAATGCTTTCGAAAGGATGGTTTCGACACCATCAAGTTTTCCCCAAATACTTTTATGAAATAAAGAATGGTTTCGAAAGAGTTGCTTTTGCGTATGTTCACTTTGACCCAAAATGATGTTTTAAACCCAATGATTTCGTAAGGGGGACTTTCAATGGTTTTGGAGGGGTAACCTCCAATGGTTTCGGAAGGTATACTTCCAATGGTTTCGAAAGGGGTACTTTCACTTGGTGTCGAAGCTATGCTTCTAAAGTTAAAGGTTAATGCTTTAATACAATCGAAAAGTTTCGAAAGAGAAGTTTAAAGTATTAGAAAGGCAGGAGCCTATTGTTTTTAAAAAATATTTTAATGCTTTCGAAGGAGGTCATCCTATGATGTCGAAAGCAAGGTTTCGAAGGTGTCGAAAGGCTTTTTAAACCCAAACTCATTTTTAAAGGAAAAACCCATGGCTAGATAAAGGAGTTTTGAAAGGATTTCAAGTATGTAAATTTGAAGAAGTATTTCCTTGATAAAAGTATAGGTTAAAGGGGATTAACCTGTTTTATATGTAAGTGTTTTCAGGCGTATCAAACCCACAAGAGTGGTATTGTTAAGTTGTTATGTTTGCTTCTTCAAAGATGAATATATTCACATGATAAAGAACCTATAACTATATTTTGGGGATAAAAGTGGTAGAAGAACCCGCTAGGTTAACCCAGTAGTGAATATAAATTGATTAAACTCCTAAATGAGTAGAATTGCATCTAGGGAGTCGGGGAGACCAAATTATAGGATGCCTAAATCTTGTAGATGTCCGGGAAACAGGTTCATAGTAAACCCATGAAAACTATGATTAGGAAGTTATTGGGGGCAACCAACGGGTTCATAGTAAACCCATGAAAACTATGTATTAAGGATGGTTGGCAGGGACCAATTGGTTTGTAGTGAACCCAAGAAAACTATATCCGGATTAAGTATTGACATCAGTCAAAAGGTTCCTAGTCAACCCATGAAAACTAGGATAAGAAAGAAGTTATTGGAGGCATCAGTAGGTTCCTAGTCAACCCATGAAAACTAGGCTAAGATGGGAGTTACTGAAGTATCCATAGGTTCCTAGTCAACCCATGAAAACTAGGATAAAAGATGATTGGAATGACCAATAGGTTCAGGGGAATCCATGAATTGATTAAGTTAATTGGCATGGACCTATAGGTTCTTAGTGATCCCATGAAAACTCTGAAATAGGACAGGGTGTCCATGAATTATAAAAAGGTTATTAGTAAACCCATGAAAACTAATAGGTTAATAGTGACCCTATAAACTATAAATATGACAGGGAGTCAATTAAACCGGGGATGGGATATCCAAAATGTTTATATGTGTATATCATCATAATATTTTAAAATGCTATGTTTTAACCATTATGGATGCTGGTGCACAGTATATGGTTTTATAAAAAGGGTTTTAGGATACTAGTAAGGGGAAAACCCATTCCGCTAAGCGGCGTGGTCTCACTAGATATCTAAATGGATTGAGATGTTAGATTATTATTCATACCAGGCTTTATGTCTGACTCGAAGTTTTTGTTTTCCCCTTAAACTCTCGGGTAATCAATTGATTTTGAGTATTTTGAGATTTAAGGTTTTTAGGTTTTCTTATTAGACGAATAAAGCTTCCGGAGGCGTGCAGGAGGCAATTAGTTATTTAGAGTTATCTTTTTCCGCTCCGTATTTAGGATGTAAAGGCAGATTTATTAGCCCTATTATATACTCTGATCAACCAAGGGGGCATCTTCATATGTCGCTCTTGGCGTATGTGTAATAATTATATTTTTCTGAACGTGGTTACGTTGGTGGGATTATGTAATGAACATGAAATATTTTGAATGGGATGTGGAAATGTGTTTTTAATTTGTTAAAATCTTTCTATATTCTTGTGGTCTGTGTATCAATGTATCTAACACCGCCGTATTTGATCGCCGAGGATTAATAACTATGGATGACTACAGCATCTATAGCCGTTAGTTTTGGGCCTCCAAGTAGGGGATGTTACATTAATCCTACCGGTTTCTTAACTACACCAATCTCTTTCTAAATCGCTTTCATTTTCATTTATAGTATTTCATTCAATACTAAAATTATTTATGAATTACGTCATAAATTTTCACTGGAGTTTATTGTAACACCCCTAATTTTTGATAACATTATTCAGGAGATTTAATTAGATAAATTAAATAGAATAATGTAAATGTTAAGTGATAAGGGGATTGATACTTAAAGTAATTAATTAAGGTCGTGCCTATTAAACTAATTAATGGGCTAAATAATGGGGTTTTAGTTAATTAATCACATAAGGGTATATTAGGAATTTCCGCCCCTAGCTTCCACCCTTATATATTGTGGTTCCTACCTTCTTACTTCCCACTCACATCATTTTAAAATGTAAACAAAAATATAGAGGAACTACTGGCCATTAAGAGGAAGAGAAAATTCAAATTAAAAGCTAGAGATTCAAGCTTAGGGGAAATCAATCTCAATCCAATCTCCTTATCTAAAGCAAGGTGAATAGTAATTCCATCTCTATTTTGTTTTAAATCATATATTTTTGGATTTAAGGGATAAATCCATTTTTATGATATATTGGATGACGATATGCTTGATTCATGATTTATTTGATTTAAACAAGGTTGTTTAAAAGAGATTTAGCATGGTTTTAGATCAAAACCGAGATTTAAAGAGGTTTAAATGCCATGGAAAATTTTATGTTATGAGAAACATGATTTTGGAGTTGGGTTTTAATTTTGAGAATTTTCCAAGTTATGGTAAGATTATTATGAATTTTTAAAGAAAAATATGGTTATTTGGGTTTATAATTTATTTTGGGAAATATATTGAGAATTTGGGTCTGGAATTTTGATACGTTAGATAACATGATTAAAGTGAATTTCTAGAATTTTTGGGGATTTTTCTAAAGTGATTTACTATGAAAATAAATTGTTTTAGAAGAGGGACTTCTATGCAAAAATTGGAAGGGTCTATTTGATTAACTTAACCATGGTTGAGATCTGATTAGCGGCAGTTAATTTTTGAAAAGAATTTGAAAAAGTTAAGGGAAACCAATCTGGTGTTGACACGTGGCAGGTTAGTTGGAGAAAAGTTTAGTTAACAAGAATAAAACCTGGTTTGCTCAGAAAAGTGGTTCCGCCTACTTAGGAAAGTGCCTTTCAACACAGTAGATATCGCCTTTGTCGAAACCAACTATGCCGAAACCAATACACAAAGTTTCACTATGATGGTACGCGGTGGAATGGAGATAGGCGGAAGGTTGGGTGTCGAAAGCATAGCTTCCGAAGGGGTCGAAACCTTGTTTTGTTTTAAAATGAAAAGCGCCTGCTTATGTTTTGTTTTAAGCCTTCGACGGTGTCGAAGAATTTGGTTTCGAAAGAGGATTTAAAGAGGTTTCGAAAGGGTTGCCATTAACTTAAAGATTGCTTTCGACTGGGTTTCGTACTTAAGAAAGAATGTTTTGAAAGAAGGGTTTCTGACCTAGTCGAGACCCTGTTGCCGTTTTATTGCCTTTCGATGGTGTTAAAGATATCAATGCTATCGGAAGGTACTTTATTTTATAAAGTTTAATCCACTTCCTAAAGCTTTCAAAAAGGGGTTTTGACACCAACCTTCCAATGTTTTACCCAGATATTTTATACTTTCGAAAGAGAAGGTGCCGACCCCATCATGTCTCCCCAATGTTTTATAAATGATAAAGGATGGTTTCGAAACATATGTTTTCGCCTATATTCACTTTGACCCAAATAATGTTTTAAGTATAAACCCAATGTTTTCGAAAGGGGTACTTTCAATGATTTCAGAAGGGTTACTTCCAATAGTGTCGAAAGGAGTACTTTCAACTGGTTTCGAAGAAAAGCTTTTAAAGGTAAAAGATAATACTTTAATGTACTCGAAAGGTTTCATAAGGTAGCTTTGAAAGTATTATAAGGCAGGAGTCTAGTGTTTTTAAGAGCTTTCGAAGGAGGTCATCCTATGAAGTCGAAAGCTAGGTTTCGAAGGTATCGAAAGGTTTTATAACCGAAACTCTATTTTTAAAGGTAAAACCTATGGCAATATTAAAGGAGTTTTTATAATGGTTTTAAGAAGAAGCTATCTTTGATAAATCTAAACCCACAGGTGTGGTTCCGTTAGGTTGATTTTGTTGCTTCTTCAAATATGAATATATTCACTTTATAATGGACCCATAACTGTATTTTGGGGATAAAGGGTAGGAAAACCAGTTAGGTTAACCTAGAAGTAAATATAAATTGAATAAACTCCTGAATGAGTAGAATTGCATCCATGAGGTCAGGAAGACCAGAATATAGGATGCTAAATATAAAAGAAAGATATTAGCAAGGGCCAATAGATTTTTAGTAATCCTATGAAAACTGTATGATATTGGCAGGGGCCAATAGGTTCATTGTTAGCCCATGAAAACTATGTATAAAAGAAGATGTCAGATAGGCAGGTTAATAGTTAGCCCATGAAAATTATGTGTAAAGGAAGATGTTAGATAGACAGGTTCATAGTAAGCCCATGAAAATTATGATTATATACTGGCTGGGCCAGTAGGTTTGTAGTTAGCCCATGAAAACTATATCCAAATGAAATATTGAGAGATGTCAATAGGTTCCTAGTCAACCCATGAAAACTAGGGTAAGGAGAAAGGATATTGGGGTTACCAATAGGTTCCTAGTCAACCCATGAAAACTAAGATGAGAGCAATATTGGAGTTACCAATAGGTTCATAGTGATCCTATGAAAACTATGTAATTGGACAGGAAGTCTTTAAATGTTTAACCGGTTATTAGTCAGCCCATGAAAACTAATAAGTTAATAGTAATCGTAGAAACTATAATTGAGACAGATAGTCTAAAATGAATGGTGATGGGTAATCCAGAATTGATTCATTTGTTTTTTCATATCATCATATCATACTATTTTGAATTGTTTTAACCATTGTGGTTGCAGGAGCACAGTATATGGTTTTGTAAAGGTTTTAAGATACTAGTGAGGGGAAACCCATTCCGCTAAGCGGCGTGGCCTCACTAGATATCTAAATGATTTGAGATGGTAGATTATTATTCATACCAGACTTTATGTCTAACTTGAAGTTTATCTTTTCCCCTTAAACTCCCGGGTACTCAATTAATTTTGAGTAGTTTCAGAGTTGAGGTTTTGCAGGTACCTCTTAAGACGAATAAGCTTCCTGAGAATTGCAGGAGGCATTAAAGATATTTAGAGTTCTCTTTCTTTTGATTCTGCTGTGTTGATTGTAATGGAAAAGTTGTTATATTGCATGTATATACTCTGATCATCCCGTGGGACATCTTCATATGTCGGTCTGGGCGTATGTTATAATAAATATATTTTCTCTGAACGTGATTTGCGAACGTGGGATTATGTAATGAATTGGAAATGTTTTGATATAGAATGTCATTTTGTTGAAGTTTAAATTTTTTCCATATTAATGTGTTTCTGTATATCAATGAATCTAACACCACCGTATTTGGTCGTCGAGGATTAATAACTATGGATGACTGCAGCATCCGTAGTCGTTAGTTTTAGGCTTCCAATTAGGGAGATGCTACAAGTTGGTATCAGAGCATAGGTTTATGAAACTTTAAAAGAAAGTTAAACCTAAAAGATTTTCAAACATAATCCAACGAATTTGAAAATATGATCGGGGTTTGGGATAACACTATAGTAACATACTTGTATTTGATATATATATATATATATATATATAAGTATGTGTTCCCCCTCTCTTAGATCGTTCTTTTGTATCTTTCTAAGGCTCGTATGCAGATTTACGAGAAAGAGGATATGGAAGCAGGAAACGGAAGAGGAAATCTAGGTGGAGGAAGCACCATAACAAATGGAAATGCTCGACCTAATACCAGGAGGAATCAAGGTCGACGGGCTAATGCTAATCCAAATGTTGAAGCCAATATAGGTGCTGGAAATCCGCCAGTAGATGCGGGGATGGTGTATCAGTTGTTAGCCAATCTTTTGCAAGCTGGAGTTGCCGATAATGTTGGAGGAGCTAATCCTATGGCTCCAATTGGGAATAGCTATGCTAAGCTAAGCAGAGATTACACCAGTTTGGGTGGATAGCCGTTTGTAGGAACGGAGGATGATGTTGAAGTTTAGAATTTTTTGCTGAGTTGTGAAAGGATCTGTACTGATCTAGGCTTGGATGATGGGCAAAAGAGAAGGTTAGCCTCTAGACAGTTGCAAGGGGCAACGCTTCATTGGTGGAATAGTGTTACCGTTGGAGTTCCGAAGGAAGAGCTGACATGGGCTGATTTCAGGAGAAGGTTTGAGCAGAGGTTTCTGTCTGAAGTTGCTAAGACTGCATTGATGAGGAAATTCATGGATCTAGTTCAAGGAGAGATGTCAGTGGTTGAGTATGCTGCTATGTTTGATGAGCTGTCTCGATATGGATATGCTTTGGTTAACACTGATGTCAGAAGAAATGAAAGGTTCATTCGAGGGCTGAGGCCTGAGCTTGCTAGATTGTCCATGACCCATATCCGAGAACCTTCTAATATGGTGGTGGAGATGGCCATTCGCCAGGAAGAGACACTTTCTATTTCAGTTAGAGAGAAGCCCGTTGAATCCCAGGGTCCTCAGGGAAAGAAGAGGAAATTCCTTAAGAAGAAGGGAGCCCAGAAAGGGAATGCTGCCAAGAAGGCAAAAGCTAATTTGGTTTGCTACAAATGTGACAAGAAGGGTCATTATGCAAATGAGTGCCGGTCAGGCAAGGGAAAGAAGGCTGCAGACAAGAAGAAAATAAAGTGCTTTAACTGTAATCAAGTAGGGGCACTACAAGAACCAGTTTTCAAAGCCAGCTAGGGCGGACAAAGGGAAAGTTTTTGCTGTTGGATCATCATCTAAGCCCACTGCAGCTGATAAGGGAAAAACTGTGATGGAAGGTACGTTTTTGATTCAGAGTATACCAGTTAGGATACTTTTTTATACCGGTGCATCAAATTCATTTATATCCCAGTGTTTGGTTGATAGGTTATGCTTAGAACCCACATACCTTGTTACTTCCTTAAGGATTGTGAATCCAATAAGAGGGTATGCAACTCTGGGGATGAGATATGACCGGTTAGAACTTGATTTGTTAGGTCATAAGTTTGCATGTAGTTTGTAAGTTTACGATTTCATAGATTTCAGAATTATTTTGGGTTCGGATTGGTTGAGAAGGTATGAGGCTAGGATATTCTGCCAAGATGGGAAGATATCTTTGAGACACCCGGATAGTCATAACCGAATTATATTCTCAGTAGAGAATTCTGACCAGAGTAGTTGGGCTTTGTTAAGTGTCATGGAAATGGGTGAAGAGTTAAGTCAGGTCCGTATTGCAAGAGAGTTTGCAGATGTGTTTGAGCCAGTCACAGGACTACCACCGAAACGAGCTATTGAGTTCAGATAGATCTTGTGCCAGGAGCTGAACCTGTGAGTAGACCACCTAGTAGGATGACACCGACAGAGATGAAGGAATTGAAGGTGTAGCTAGTGGATCTAGAAGGAAGGAATTTTATTAGAGTTTGCCTTAGGGAGCGGCCGCGGTATTCGTGAAGAAACCAGATGGGTTGTTGAGGATGTGTACCGACTACGTAAGCTAAACGAAAGGATGACAAAGAATAAGTATCCTTTGCTGAGAATTGATGATCTGTTTCATCAGTTGAGTGGAGCCAAGGTGTTCTCCTAGTTGGATTTGGCGATGGGGTTCCATCAGTTGAGAGTGGCAGAGGACAGTATTCCTTTGACTAAATTTCGGACGAGATATGGTTCGTATGAGTGGTTAGTGATGCCATTCGGGATGACGAATGCACCTGTTTTTTTTGTGGATTTGATGCATCGAGTCTTCCGAGAGTATTTGGATAGATTCTTGTTGGTGTTAGATGACATTTTGGTGACTCTAAGGATGAGAGAGAGCATGAAGATCATCTTAAAGTTGTGTTAGCGACGCTGCGGTAGAATCAACTAAAGGTGAAGTTTTCCAAGTGTCATTTTTGGAAGAAAGAGGTTAAGTTTCTAGGTTATATGGTCTCAGAGAAGGGATTGTCAGTCGATCCAGATAAGATCGAAGCTGTGAACAATTGGAAGAGACCAGAGACGGTGACCGAGATTAGAAGCTTTCTTGGACTTGCTGGCTATTACCGGAGATTCATCAAGGATTTCTCGCAGATAGCAGCGCCTTTGACTAAGCTTACCAGGAAGGAAGTGAAGTTTGTTTGGTCTGACAAATGTGAGGAAGCATTCCTTAAGTTAAACCATTTGTTGACCAATGCTCCAGTGTTAGTAGTTCCAGATGGTAACCATGGGTTGGTAGTATACACAGATGCATGTGGGACTGGATTGGGAATAGTGTTGATGCAGAAGGGCAAAGTCATTGCTTACGCATCTAGGAAGCTTAGACCGCATGAAGTAAGATATCCTCCTCATGATTTAGAGTTGGCAGTGGTTATTTTTGCCTTAAAGGTTTGGAGGCATTATCTCTTGGGGGAGAGATTCGAGTTGTATACTGATCATAAGTCTTTAAGATATCCATTCTCTCAGAAGGAGTTGAATATGTGACAGCAGAGGTGGTTGGAGTTTTTGGCTGCTTATGATTTTGGTATAGAGTATACCCCATGGAAGGGTAATAAAGTAGCGGATGATCTTAGCAGAAGACATCAGAATGTGGTGTTGGCTATGTTGGCAGAATGGAAAGATCTAGAAGTTTTAGCCAGTTGTGGTGTGCAGTTAAGATCGATTGCTAGTTCTAGTCAGAGTACTGCCATGTTGTCCTGTTTAGAAGTTCGACCAGTGTTGATCGAGAGAATTGCTTCTAAGCAGAAGGAGGATCCATTATTAGCTGAGAGGATCAGAAGGCTTGAGGTTGGAACCGAGGTCGATGATTTGAAAGATTTTTGTCTTGACCAGAAAGGATGGTTGAGAAAGAAGGGACGATTATGTGTTCCAGATGTTGAGAACTTGAGAAGAGAAGTTCCTGAGGAATGTCATCGATCCAAGTTTATGATTCATCCTTGAGGGACCAAGATGTATCAAGATATGAAGAGGAGCTTCTATTGGGAAGGCATGAAGAGGGATGTTGGCTTGTGGGTTAGGCAGTGTGTAAACAGTCAACAAGTGAAAGCCGAACATCAGCAACCGAGTGGGTTACCTCGGCCTCTAGATATTCCAGTTTGGAAATGGGATTCAATATCCATGGATTCTATTTATGGGTTGCCGAGGTCAAGAAGAGGAAATGAAAGCATATGGGTTATTGTGGACAGGTTGACCAAGAGTGCCCATTTCGTTCCAGTAAAGTCAACCGGGACGACACCAGTTTTGGCGAAGTTGTTCATGAAGAACATAGTTAGAATTCATGGAGTTCCTAGTAGCATAGTCAGCGACAGAGATGCTTTATTCACTAGCGACATCTGGAATAGTCTACTAGATGTGTTAGGCCCTAAGCTCAAGATGAGTAGCACATATCACCCACAGACGGATGGGCAGACAAAGAGAGTCAATAAGGTGCTCGAAGATTTGTTGAGAGCTTGTGTGTTGGATTTTGGTGGATCTTAGGAGGATCACCTGCATTTGATTGAGTTTTCCTATAATAATAGTTATCAGACTAGTATAGGAATGACGCCTTTTGAAGCTTTGTATGGAAGGCCATGCAAATCCCCTGCATGTTGGTTGGAGACTGGAGATAGATTGGTCTTAGGCCCAGATTTGATAAGGGAGGCGTTAGAGAAGATTGAGTTAATCCGATAATGGATGAAGGAAGCTCAATCCAGACAGAAGTGTTACGCGGATAAAAGACGTAAAGGCCTAGAGTTCTCAATGGGAGACAGGGTTTTCATTAAGGTATCACTAATGAAGGGTGTGGTACGATTTGGGAAATTGGGAAAGTTGGCCCCGAGATATGTTGGTCCATTCTAGATTATAAAAAGGATTGAAAAGCTCGCATATAGAGTAGAATTGCCGAGCAGTATGGCAGGTGTCCATAATGTATTTCATGTGTCTCATCTTCGCAAGTATGTGCATGATCCAGAGGCTACCATTCCTCAAACAAAGTTGGAGGACTTGATGGTAGAGCCTGATTTGACTTTTGTTAGACAACCAGTTCGGGTTGTAGCAAGAGATGAGAAAAGGTTGAGGCACAATACAGTCAAGTTGGTGAAAGTTTAGTGGAGCAACAACAAGAAGGACTGTAATTGGGAGACAGAGGACATGATTCGAGATACGTATCCTGATCTGCTTTGAGGGTATCTCTATATCAGATTTATATAGATATTTCCTAGTCAGGTAGACTATTATGGTTGTTAGGAGTCGTTACAGATGATTGATATGTTTGATATTTAGTCCTTACCGAATTTTAAGGACGAAATTCTTTAAGGAGGGGAGCCTGTAACACCCCTAATTTTTTATAACATTATTCATGAGATTTAATTAGATAAATTAAATAGAATAATGTAAATGTTAAGTTATAAGGGGATTGAGACTTGAATTAATTAATTAATGTCGTGCCTATTAAACTAATTAATGGGCTAAAGAATGTGGTTTTGGTTAATTAAATCACATAAGGGTATATTAGGAATTTCCGCCCCTAGCTTCCACCCTTATATATTGTCGTTCCCCTCTTCTTACCTCCCACTCATGCCATTTTAAAATGTAAACAAAAATATAGAGGAACGGCCGTCCATTAAGAGGAAGAGAAATTTCAAATAAGAAGCTAGAGATTCAAGCTTAGGGGAAATCAATCTCAATCCAATCTCTTTATCTAGAGCAAGGTGAATAATAATTCCATCTCTATTTTGTTTTAAATAATATATTTTTGGTTTTAAGGGATAAATCCATTTTTATGATATATTGGATGATGATATGCTTGATTCCCGATTTATTTGATTTAAACAAGGTTGGTAAATGGTAAATAGAGATTTCGCGCGGTTTTAGACCAAAACCGAGATTTAAAGAGGTTTAAATTCCATGGGGAAATTTTATGTTCTAAGAAACATGATTTTGGAGTTGGGTTTTAATTTTGAGAATTTTCCAAGTAATGGAAAGATTATTATGAATTTTTAAAGGAAAATATGGTTATTTGGGTTAATAATTATTTTGGAAAACATATTGAGAATTTGGGTCTGGAATTTTGATATGTTAGAGAACATGATTAAAGTTAATTGTTGGAATTTTTGGGGATTTTTATAAAGAGATTTGCTATAAAAAATAAATTGTTTCAAAAGAGGGACTTCTTTGCAAAATTGGAAGGGCTTATTTGATTAACTTAACCATGGTTTAGATCTGATTAGCGGCAGTTAATTTTTGAAAGGAATTGAAAAAGTTAAAGCAAACCAATCTGGTGTTGACACGTGGTAGGTTAGTTAGAGAAAAGTTTACTTAAACAAGAATAAAACCTGGTTTGCTCAGAAAAGTGGTTCCGCTTACTTAGGAAAGTGCCTTTCAACACAGTAGCTACCGCCTTTGTCGAAACAAACTATGCTGAAACCAATACACATGGTGTCACTATGATGGTACGCAGTGGATTGGAGATAGGCAGAAGGAAGAGTGTCGAAAGCATAGCTTCCGAAGGGGTCTAAGCCTTGTTTTGTTTTAAAATGAAAAGCGCTTGCCTATGTTTTGTTTTAAGCCTTCTACAATGTCGAAGCATTTGGTTTCGAAAGAGGATTTAAAGAGGTTTCGAAAGGGTTGCCATTAACTTAAAGTTTGCTTTCAACTAATTTCATACTTAAGAAAGGATGTTTTGAAAGAAGGGATTTTGACCTAGTCGAGATCCTGCTGCCATTTTATAGCCTTTCGATGGTGTTGAAGATATCAATGCTATCAGAAGGTACTTTGTTTTATAAAGTTTAAGCCACTTCCTAAAGCTTTTGAAAAGGGATTAGGGGTTTCAAAGGTGATGGTTTCGAAAGGGGTTTCGACACCAACCTTCCAATGTTTTACCCAGATGTTTATGCTTTCGAAAGTGATGGTGCCGACACCATCATGTCTCCCTAATGTTTTATAAATGATAAAGGATGGTATCGAAACAGATGTTTTTTCCTATATTCACTTTGACCTAAATAATATTTTAAGTATAAACCTAATATTTCGAAAGGGGTACTTTCAATGATTTCGGAAGGGTTACTTCAAATAGTATCGAAAGGGGTACTTTCAACTGGTTTTGAACAAAAGCTTCTAAAGATAAAAGATAATACTTTAATGTATTCAAACGATTTTGTATGGTAGCTTTTAAATTATTATAAGGCAAGAGCCTAGTGTTTTTAAGAGCTTTCGAAGGAGGTCATCCTATGAAGTCGAAAGCTAGGTTTCAAATGTATCGAAAGGTTTTATGACCCAAACTCTATTTTTAAAGGAAAAACCTATGGCAATATTAAAGGAGTTTTTATAATGGTTTTAAGAAGAAGCTATCTTTGATAAATCTAAACCCACAGGCGTGGTACCGTTAGGTTGATTTTGTTGCTTCTTCAAATATGAATATATTCACTTTATAATGGACCCATAACTGTATTTTTGCGATAAAGGGTAGGAAAACCAGTTAGGTTAACTCAGTAGTAAATATAAATTTAATAAACTCCTGAATGAGTAGAATTACATCCAGGAGGTCAGGAAGACCAAAATATAGGATGCTAAATGTAAAAGAAAGATATTGGCAGGGGCCAATATTTTTTCAGTAAGCCCATGAAAACTGTATGATATTGGCTGGGGCTAATAGGTTCATAGTTAGCCCATGAAAACTATGTATAAAAGAAGATGTCGATAGATAGGTTCATAGTTAGCCGATGAAAACTTTGTGTAAAGGAAGATGTCAGATAGACAGGTTCATAGTAATTCCATGAAAACTATGATTGGATACTGGCATGGCCAGTAGGTTTGTAGTTAGCCCATGAAAACTATATCCAAATGAAATATTGACATATGTCAGTAGGTTCCTAGTCAACCCATGAAAACTAGGGTAAGGAGAAAGGATATTAGGGTTACCAATAGGTTCCTAGTCAATCCATGAAAACTAGGATGAGAGCAATATTGTAGTTACCAATAGGTTCGTAGTGATCCCATGAAAACTATGTAATTGGACAGGAAGTCTTTAAATGTTTAACCGGTTATTAGTCAGCCCATGAAAACTAATAATTTAATAGTAATGATAGAAACTATAATTGAGATAGACTGTCTTAAATGAATGGGGATGGGTAATCCAAAATTGATTCATTTGTTTTTGCATATCATCATATCATACTATTTTGAATTGTTTTAACCATTGTGGATGCATGAGTACAGTATATGGTTTTGTAAAGGTTTTGAGATACTAGTGAGGGTAAACCTGTTCCGCTAAGCGGCATGGTCTTACTAGATATCTAAATGATTTGAGATGGTAGATTATTATTCATACCAGGCTTTATGTCTGACACGAAGTTTATGTTTTCTACTTAAACTCTCGGGTACTGAATTGATTTTGAGTAGTTTGAGAGTTGAGGTTTTTCCGGTACCTCTTAAGACGAATAAGCTTTCGGAGACGTGCAGGAGGTACGATAGATATTTAGAGTTCTCTTTCTTTTGATTCCGCTGTGTTTATTGTATTGGCAAAGTTGTTATATTGCGTGTATATACTCTGATCATCCCAGAGGCATCTTCATATGTCACTCTGGGCGTATGTTGTAATAAATATATTTTCTCTGAACGTGATTTACAAACGTGGGATTATGTATTGAATTGGAAATGTTTTGATATAGAATGTGATTTTGTTGAAGTTTAAATTTTTTCTATATTCATGTGTTTCTCTGTATCAGTGAATCTAACACCATCGTATTTGGTCGTCGAGGATTAATAACTATGGATGACTGCAGCATCCCTAGCCGTTAGTTTTGGGCCTCCAAGTAGGGGGATGTTACATTTATAAACAATTTGTAAAGACACATCTTTATAAAACATTAAATTAAAAAACTTACTCTGCCCTTATTTACTTGTATAATACTCTTCAACATCTTAAGAGTATGTACAAAATGTCAATTTCTTTTTACCTTTCAAAATTCAGATGGAGGCCCAAATATAATATGGGTCTTAAAACTGAGTCGACAACTTTGACCTCTTTACCTATCCGGTCCGATAAGCAGTTAAGAGGAGTAGGATGCTGGTATCCAAACTCAGTCCTAGAGTCTACTTTTCCTTAAACATCCCTAAGGTAAAGATGTTTATTAGTCGGCCTAATAACATCAAATAGTTTATATTACTTAGATGTTTAAACAAAGATATGGTTTAAGTAAAACAAAGTTTATTTAAACCTTCCTATCCAATTTAACCCCAAAAAAAACTTGTGTTAAGTTATCTCTTTTCTATCCAAGAATTAAAAATTTCATTTATCAAAACATTCTTTTACCAAAATACCCTTTATTTTAAATCAATTTCCTTGAAGGAATCTTAAGAACTGAATACTCGGTTTTTATTTCGATACCCATTTTGAAATAATACTGCATATATTTCTATATAACCTAACCAATTTATTCACTAACTCACTTTTGGTTCATTCAGACTCGAGCTTATTTCGATCGCACAATGATAAAGAGAATAATTTACTTAGTGCACTACAACGTTTGCTTAAGCAAATATTATATCATTACTTAGAAGATTATTCAGATTACCATAAAACCAGTCGAGATGTTTTCATTGTACTATCCAAAGGAAATGTATTCTTCTTAAAAATTCTCTTTGAAATATTTATACTTATAAATACTTCTAAGTAATACTAACCGTTACTATTCTCAAAATCATTTTGAAAAAATTTCAAGCAATACCGAGATTTAAATTCTCAAAAACCTATTTTACTTATGAAACAACCTTTGTAAATCATATAAATCATTTTGTATACCGCACTTTTATAAAATTTACCTTTAAAATCATCTTATATTACAATAACTTCCCTTTATTATAATAAACCTTTCACAAATATTTATCCTCTAAATGTCTTATCTTCCCATTTAGATTATATTAAACAACTTTATTAAAAGTTGACTTTTAATTTAACATTTTTAGCGAACACCTTATAGTCAAACTGTGAAACTTAATTCATAAGGGATTTGTTTTAATGCACTCACAATTATCAAATAATAAATGCTTATAAACTGTTTGAGCATAAATCAACAATTAACGAACAATAGTCAATGCTCCTAAACCACTTGAGCATGACAAATCAAACAACAATGATAATGAAATATTATTACTAACAAATAAACACATCATAAACAACTATATAAATTTGAAAATTATTTCTTTATATACATAATGTATATAACCCTAGGTAAAATATTTCATTTACCAAATTTTCAAAATTCAATATCGTGTCTGTTTGCCTTGTTTGAGTGTTTAAAAATCCCTATCGACACCACGTCTCTACCAGAATTCATAATCCACTCAACAGACTAATTAACACAATATGTTTTTATAGCAATAACAAATATGCTATCATATATATAATACTCTCAACTCATTTTAGGGTGTTACTTATCCAAATCCTAATGAGTCATACCCTACAAAGCCAAGTGTGACGATCCACATTTCGGAAGGTTTAAATTGACAATAATCCACACATGTCCAACTCAAACAATCCAGAACATAGATAATCAATGGGGTTAATAAAGAACAATAAGAAAAAACACAGAATCTCGCAGCGGAATGACAAAATATAATTGTCAAATAAACAGTTCATGAAGCTGTTTATACTATACATTTGATTATAATTTGTACAACATTTATCAGAGTTATATATATACAACAGAATGAATAAAACAATGCAGCGGAACAAACAATGCGGTGAAATAATACTAATAATATAATATACCAAATCTTCATCTTCGTCCTCCAGAGAATAATATTCAACACGCTGAAAACTCAAGGCTGACTCGAGCGTAATGAAAAGACAAAACACTCGAGTCAGGACTAAAATATCCTTGTGTAAGTCAAATCGATATCACATATAACATGAGTGTAATAGTGTCAAGGATGTTTACGGGATTTCACATCTCCTATCCAGTGTATAGGGTACGTGCAATAACTCAAGGGATGTTACAGGATTTTCCATCTCTTGAGGATCCGTCAAAATATTATATATAGTAGAATACACTATATATGTAATGTCTAATCAGTAAAATATATATTTTTCTCAGCCTTAAGGCTTTACATTAAACGCCCTTAAAGCGTTTTAAGCATTGTCGTATAGCTTGCATATAACGTCCCAATAGCACGTCGGGGGATAGGGATGAGCCATGATACGACAACACTAAACCAAAATCATAGTGGTCTTGTATAGGGATAAAAGTATGACAAGGCACGTTAGGCATGCCTAAGGTAGGATACTATCAGCTCGGGTTGTAGGGCTGGTGGTAACACAACGTAGCCACGATCGCCCACCGCGTTCATCCATCCCACATCGAGTCAAAGGGAGGTTTTCCCAAAATCAAGGTGCACTAATCGAAACTAACATCAAAGTAATAGTATGGACCAAGTCCAAGAAGAAAATCGAATAACAGATGTCCGCTAGGGGTAACTAGCCTGCTTAGCCCTATCAAGCCGTCCTGTTTTAGTCATTTCAAATTGGCACAAGTCCCGGGGTCTATCCATCATCGTTCCCTTTTTTCAAGTCTAGCAAACGTATGCCAAATCCAACCACTTCATTTTGGAGTCTCCTCTGCGTACACAGTTGTTAAAGTGGTTCCAATATTGACATAGAGTATGCTAATAAGAGGCCCCGGTCTCTTTAACAACCAAACATCGTTTTACACACCGGTTGGTTCTTTTACATTTCGAAAGCAATTCATACTTGATATCAAAATATCATATTCACTTTAAAAATCCTTTTATTTCAAAATATCAGATTTACTTCAAAATATGTCAATTTAGTTCGATATGTCATTTTCACTTCAAAATTCGATTCGAATTTCAATTTAGGTTATAACTTCATTTTAACCAGATTCGCATTTAAATCCACGATTTAAATATAAACGGTTCCCACTTTGACTAGATTGAAATTTTAGAAAATAGTTTGATATAAACTGATTTAAGTATTTAAAATGTTTTATAAAATAAATACTTTGGAAAATCAAAATATTATGAATATTTAAAAAGATAGATTTTAAACAGTTTATATTAAAATATTTTATTTTGAAAATAATTTTCAAATCAAACTATCACTTTCCATTTTAACAAATCTGGACCTAAGTCCAAATTCCAATCAAACTGATTCAGTTTCAATTATTACAATTCAAATCATTTTCAATCTTAATTCAATTCAAATCGACTAAATTTCGATTTCAATTCGAATTAACTTCGATTCAATTTAAATTCAAATCGATTTCAATTCCGATTTCAATTAATTAATCTCAATTCCAATTTGAATTAATTTCAATTCAATTCTCAATTTTAAACCATTTCAATTTATCAATTTCGACTTCGATTTCAATTTATCAATTTAAATCATTTAAATCAAATTTAACGTCGATGTTCCATTTAATATTCAAATCTTTAAAAATAATTCAATCTCGAACCAAATTTTGAAATATCAACTTATATCACTTTTACTTAAATAACTTCAAAGTTCAAGTAAAAGTTCAAATCTTTTAAAAAAATTCGATTTCCATAATTCAAATCATATTTCAATTATAACTTCAAATATCAAATTGCATTCTTTAAACAATTTCTTTTAACCAATTCCAATTTAACATTTCAAGCTCGAGTTTGAAAATAATTCAATTCCCATATTTCGATTTTTAATTCTTTAAATCAAAATCATTTAAATAATTTCAAACCAGAATTTTAAAACCATTTAATTTAACCAATCCGGTGTCCGTATATTATTTTCTATCCTATGGCCAAGTGATTAGTTATTCCAATTTAATTTCAGGGATGGATATATCATTTCAATACAAAATAAATGTCATAGGTATATATCATTTAAACATATTTCTTTATTTATTCGAAATAATTCAAATAACAGTTTTATATATTGTCAAATAATATATAGGGTGATAACCGGAAATATAAAATAAATAACATCCAAATCATCAAGAATATCAACCAATATCATCCATCACAATCAACATTCCAAAACAGTCAATACATCACAACAGTTGACCGGTTATCAATAATCGGGAATTTAACTAGCAGTTTAATTCCAATTCCAGTATAATTGTTAATTCAAAATTCCTAACATATAAATTTCTATGTCGATTTCTATATCAGTTAAATTTCCAAACAACCATCAATAAAATTAAATCACTTCAAGATTTCAATTTTACTAACATACAAATATTTCAGTACTTCGTGAGCGTTCAAAACACTCATCTTTTATTTGAAACTGAAACTATTTTAGCTTCAAATAAATTCCTATTTGATTCCATGGCGTATACGGCGTCGATACGAATCCACTACAACTCGTTTCGCTCGAAAGGGACCTCGTATGCAAAAGTTACGCAATAATTAACATAACGATTTAATTAAAGCTTAATTAACAAAAATTAAAATAATAAAAATAAAATAACTAACCTAATCACTCTCGCTATAGTACGCCCGCTTTCTCTCTCTTCTCCTAGGTCGCGATTCTCGACTTTTTTTTATATAATGTAAGCGAATCAACGATCGACGATCGCTCCTCCCTAAGACCACTACCAACCTCCGCCTCCGCCATCCCTTCGTGTCGCCAGCGCGCACACTCAACAGAAAAACCCAAAAACCCTAAAAACTGACGCCGACCGTACTCCCACCACCTCGCGCCGCTCCAGCTCTCCCTGCCAGGCCGCCTCCCTCGCACGCGCGTCGTGTGCCATCGCTTGCCCCAGTCGCGCTTCATTTTGTTTTTTTATATCTATCGGTCGGCTAAGATTTGAAATGAGGGAGAGGAGGGATTGTAGGTGGAATGTACGAAGTGTTGGAAGAGGGTGAGTATATATAATATTATAATTAGAAAATATCTGACTTATAACGTCCAAAATTCTTGTAACGACCTGTATTTTTAAGGATCGAAACATCGTAAAACTGTTGCCTTCTGGTCGCATTGTGGATTAGTTATCCAGAGTCTGTCTTAGGTCGTATAGAAGTTAGGTCGTATAGTGGTTAGGTCGTGGCAGACGACCTAAGGAAGTGGAGCGACCTATAGAAAGTTGGCGACCTAAGAAGTGGAGCGACCTAAGGATTTTGGGATAGGTCGTATAGGAGATAGGTCGTGTGATAGCTTAGGTCGTGGGGGTAGGTTAGGTCGAGTGAACGACCTAAGTATTGGAGCGACCTATAGGAAAGACAGCAACCTAAGAGAGTTAACGACCTAGTAGTTAGGTCGTATTGGTTTAGGTCGTTTATGAGTTTGGGCGACCTATAGTATTTGACTGACCTAAGGAATCAGCGACCTAAGGGTTAGCGATATAGGAAACTGGGCGAGTTAGCGACCCAGTAGACAGTGCGAGTTAACGACCTAAGTGGTCCGTGTTTAGTTAGGTCGTCAGCGACCTAAGTCTAGGTCGTTAGACTGTTAAGTCGTAAGTTGTTAGGTCGCATTGTCTTAAGTCGTGCCTAAGTATTAGGTCGCGTGTACGTTAAGTCGCTGAGTTTTGGCTTAGTGTTAGATCGTATTATAGTTAAGTCTTAGGTCGTGGCATTTTTAGGTCGTGATGTTTTAGGTCGCGTGAAGGCTTAAGGGGTTAGGTCACTGAGTGTTAGGTCGTGAGCAACCTAGGAGTTGTTGAGTCGAATGTGTGCTAAGTCGCAGGATGTTAGGTCGCGATCTTTGATAGGTCGCTAAGCCGCATTCGTGTGTTAGGTCGTTGGATCTGTTAGGTCGTGGATGCGCTTATTTGCTAAGTCGTTAGGTCGTATAAACACGCATGTGTTAGGTCATTGGATCTGTAAGTCGCGCGCTTGCGCTAGGTCGTAAGTCGTAGGGTTTTGTTAGGTCGTGGGTTTTAGGTCGTGGACAACCTAAGAGCGAGCGACCTAAGGATCAGCCTATAAATAGGAGGGTTTTGCTTCATATTTGGGATCCGGATTTCGAAGCGACGAAGTGCTGCCATTTTGAGAGCTCGACTTCTACACTTCTTCACTTCTTTTCTCCACTTTAATCTTGTGATTCCTTCCATCCAAATCGAAGATCAAATCGAAGATCGAAGAGTTTAGATTGAAGATATACATTCTTCGAAGAGAGATTTCATCGTTTGAAGCGGATTTGTGATAGATCGAGTTAGATCCTTCGCTGTCCAGATCTGAAGTGTGTTGCTTTTGGGTTGTTTAGGTGATTTGGTGAGTGGTGATTATCTCTCACACGGATCCAAAGGAGTATATCGGATCGTTGGCTTGATTTTGTGCTTTAGTAGTGATTTCCATGCATTTTTGTAAACCTAAGTATAGATCGATATAGATCCATTGTTCATGATGATTTGACAACCATTTTACTACATGTTAGCCTATGCAAGTTCATTCATCAAGATTATAAAGACATTGCTCATGATTTCATGCTTGTTAGACTTTTGACTCTTTAATTACGAAATTGCCATTATTGTTATAATTGTCTATTTAGATCATATTTGAATGCTTGTTTACTTGGATTAATGTTTGACTTGATTGATTGCTATGAATTAGATGATTGATGATTTGATTTAGACCGAAGATGATTCAAAAGCTAAGAGAAAGGCTCTTGGATTGGGAAAGCTGCTTGTGGCATATGTGGCGGATGTGGAAGCTCATATGAATAGATTTGATGATGATGTTGAGATGAAGCTTTGCTATGATGATGATGAGGCGAAGCATGAGATGAGATAGTCTTGGTCTAATCCAGACGGGATCATTCCAAGTAGATTGATAACTCGGTGATATGGTTCGAGTTTGAGGATAATGGTTTGCTCGAGAGGCGCTTGAGTTAGTATGGAAATAGTTGTCGAGGAGGATGACTAGAAGGCTGAGATCTCATCGTTGTTGAAGGTTCTAGCATGCTCAAAGTAAGAGTACGTTGGGCAGATTCGATAGTCCCTGAAGGCTACTGATTGGTAGTCAAGTACTCTGGGCAGATTCGATAGTCTTAGGCACGGGTCACGATGACGTGCAGAGTTATGTCTAGAACCGGGGTTTCCATTAGCCCTTGACGGACGGATGAAAGAATGAGCCGGTCATTCAATTAACAATGATATCGAAGCAATGATAACAGTGATAGCCAGAGTCATGGATGTTTGGTTGTATCGTCATTCGGTCTCAAGAGCAGTGTTTTCTGGGTGCTTATCTGATCTTGGTTTAGGCCTTGGGGGTTTGTGCTTGGAAAACATCGCCCTTGACTCGAGTGATAATTGCTTTACTTTACATTGTATGCTCTGCTATGTTTGCTTCTACTTAGTGTGTGTCTGGGGGCTACCACTGTAGAAAGAGGTGGAGTGGGAGGGTTGTATTCCTATTCCTTTTCCTTTATGCTCTTTTGGTATGTGGGTTAGTTAATTTACCGCTCACTAAGACTGTAGTCTGAATAAAGGCTTTATGTTTTAACTCTTATTGCCTTGGGCTGTTCGTCCATTTTGGGACGGGCAGATTAGGTAGCAGGTGACAGGTGTTGTTCTTGCTTCCCACGATGTTGATGTCGAAGACGAGCTGGAGGCTTGCATATTATCTTCTTACTATATGTACTGGATGTTCCGCTGTTTTGTATAATTCTCTGAGTGATATGTAGTGAGGCTTGATGTATTGACTGTTCAGATGTTTGTATTCAACTATTATGAAGTTTTATATGATGACATTCTATTCTGTAAAGCTTCACTATATATATTCTATTGTATTTTGTCCATGTGCTGTGAGTAATACGATAGATTCTGCTGTTTTAATTTACCCTGACAATCGTCCATGGTCGCCTGGCACACTTTACAGCGCACTTTCTCTAGGTTCAGTGCAGGGGTCATGGGCGGTCGTCACATTTGGTATCAGAGCATTGGTTAATCGATTTTACCCAACGCTCGCTGACGTAACTATGTATGAGAAACGTAATTGTATTTTGATGGATGATTACTATCTATAATATAGTAGCTTAGTAGAGTTTGAGTCCTTTATGCAGTTGTTTCTCTAGGTGTGCTAATTATTCCTTTTTATAGATATTAAGGATGAGTCGAAGAGGGAGACCAGCTGCTAGGGAAGGCCGTGCTACTGAGGGGGCTGTTGATTATGCTGCTATGTTCGAAGCAATGATGACTTCGATCATGAGAAGGATGCCAGCTCCGGGGCCATCGGTGGATGTTGGAGTTCAAGTTCAAACCAGTGGATTTTGCTAAACTGTGTAAGGACTACACTGCTCTTGGAGGAAAGGTTTTCTTGGGAACAGAATCAACCATTGAAGTCCAGAGGTGAATAGATGCTTGTAGAAGGATCTTTGGTGATTTGGGAATCGAGGATGCGACTAAGAGGAAGTTAGCATGAAGACAGCTTCAAGGAAGAGCTTCTGATTGGTGGAACTCTATCACCATTAACACTCCGGAGGAAGAGATCACTTGGGTGCAATTCCAAGCCAGATTCGAAGCTAAGTTCATTTCTACAGCTCAGAAGTCTGTTCTGTTCAAGAAGTTTGTGGAGCTCAAGCAAGGTGGAAGACCAGTTCTTGAGTATGTTTCTGAGTTTGAAGCTTTGTCCAAGTATGCCCGATCGTATATTTAATCTGCATATCAGAAGAATGAAAATTTTGTGACAGGCTTGGACAGTTATCTTGGAAGACAGTTGGTGGATCATTTGGACGATTCATTTGAGAAGCTTGTGGAGAAGGCTCTCAGGCATGAGAATCTGTTTCCTAAGGAAGGATCTGTTGTTGCTGTGACCAGGGAAGAGTCTAAACCCCAGCAGGGTGGAAACAAGAAGAGGAAGCCGCAGCAGCAAAAGGGTAGGGATGGCCAGAAGAAGCCGAAGGGCGAAGTGACCTGCTACAATTATCAACAGAAGGGCCATTTCTCTAGGGATTGTAAGAATCCGAAGGTGCCAGTGAAGTGCCACAACTGTGACAAGCCGGGGCATATCAGGAAGAATTGTCCAGAACCGCGAAAGGACAAGCAGATTGTGCAAGCTTATGCTTTGGGGGCTGTTCCATCATCTTCGAAAGCTCCTACCGCTGAAGAGAAGGGAAAGAGTGTAGTGGTTCAAGGTACTCTTTCCATATATGGTGTTCCAGTTAGAGTGTTGTTTGATACTGGGGCGTCGCATTCGTTTGTTTGTAACGAACTTGTAGGCCGGTTGGGTTTAGAACCAGATATTGTTGATAGGCCATTGGTTGTGACTAATCCAGTCGGGGGTTCGTCTTGTTTGTGTATGCTATGCCGTGGTCTGATTGTATCGAGTCATGATTGCTCTTTTGTTTGTGATATCTTTGTTCTGAACTTTGCGGGGTTCGGAATTATTTTGGGTATGGACTGGCTTAGGAAGTATGCGGCAAAGGTTGATTATGAGAGGTTGGAGGTGACAGTCGGGAATGTGGAGGGGCGAAAGATTGTGATACGATGTAAGCATGAAGAAGGCGTCTTCATGAGCTTCATGTATTCGCTGGTTGTTCCACGGGATGGACTGTCATCTGTGCCAATCGCTAATGGATTTGAGGATGTCTTTGACGAGGTCAAAGGGTTACCGCCGCATAGAGAGATCGAGTTTCGTATAGATCTAGTTGAAGGAGCCAGACCTGTTGTGATGCCTCTTAGGCGGATGGCGCCTAGGGAACAGCAGGAGTTGAAGGTACAGGTTGATGACCTTTTACAGAAAGGATTCATTCGGCGTAGTGTGTCCGAATGGGGTGCACCAGTTGTGTTCGCAACCAAAGCGGATGGGTCGTTGAGGTTGTGTGTGGATTATCGTGAGCTGAATAAAGTGACTAAGAAGAACAAGTATCCATTGTCGAGAATAGATGACTTGTTTGATCAGCTTCACGAAGCTAAGGTGTTTTCTTAGATGGATTTGGCAACGGGATTTCACCAGTTGAGAGTGGCTAAGGATAGTGTGCCGAAGACTGCTTTTAGGACACCATCTGGTTTCTTTGAGTGGCTGGTAATGCCGTTTGGATTGACTAACGCACCAGCATATTTTGTGGATCTTATGAATAGAGTGTTCAGAGATCAGTTGAACAAGTTCGTGCTTGTGTTCGTGGATGATATTCTGATTTATTCCAGAACTGAAGAAGAGCACAAGACGCACTTGCGTATTGTTTTGGAAACCTTACGGAAACATCAGCTGAAGGCTAAGTTTTCAAAGTGTCACTTCTGGAAGAGTGAACTGAGGTTCTTAGGCCATGTTATCTCTGGAAAGGGAATAGCGGTTGATCCCGCTAAGGTGGCAGCAATCCAGGATTGGGTTAAACCTAAGAATGCATCTGATATGAGAAGTTTTCTTGGATTAGCAGGATATTATCGACGGTTTATCAAAGACTTCTCCAAGGTAGCTGCACCATTGACAGGATTGACGAAGAAGAACCAAGTGTTCAGATGGGATGCTAAGTATGAGCAAGCTTTCGGAATCCTGAAAGAGCGATTGATGAGTGCTCCTGTTTTGACTATTCCAAGTGGGAATGATGAGATGGTGGTTTACACGGACGCATGTGGTACTGGATTTGGAGCAGTGCTAATGCAGAGGGATAAAGTTGTTGCGTATGCAAGTCGACAACTGAAGCCGCATGAAAGGAATTATCCGACTCATGATTTGGAGTTAGCGGCGATTGTTTTTGCTCTGAAGATGTGGAGACATTATCTATTGGGAGTTCGATTTGAGTTGTTTACAGATCATAAGTCATTAAAGTATCTTTTCTCCCAAAAGGATTTGAATCTTCGGCAACAACGTTGGCTAGAGTTTTTGGCATCATATGATTTTGGTATAGCTTATACTCTGGGAAAAGGTAACGCAGTGGCAGATGCGTTAAGTCGAAGACATGCAGGATTGGGAGCCATGTTTTCAGAATGGAAGAGTCTCGAGTATTTAGCTAGATTTGACTTCAGGCCTAGATGTGAATTGGAACCTGAGATGTTGGCAAACTTATCGATAAGACCTACTCTTGTGGAAAGGATTGGCGAGAGCCAAAAGCGAGACGATAAGCTTGTCAAAATTATCCGTGATTTGGAATCTGGATTGGATCTAGAAAAGGATAAAGGATTCGAGGTCGATCAAGAGGGTTGGCTTCGGAAGCAAGGACGACTAGTTGTTCCCGATATAGATGAATTGAGGAGTGAAGTTCTGAAGGAAAGTCATCACTCGAAGCTGACAATTCATCCAGGTGGAAATAAGATGTATCGGGATATGAAGAGAACCTATTACTAGGAAGGTATGAAGAAGGATGTTGGAAATTTTATTTCCAAGTGCATGAACTGCCAGTTGGTAAAAGCCGAACAGAAGAAGCCAAGTGGATTGCTTCAGCCATTAGAAGTTCCTACATGGAAGTGGGAGCAAGTATCGATGGATTTTATTGATGGGTTACCTAGAACAAGAGCGGGAAATGAAGGGATTTGGGTCATCGTAGATCGTCTGACTAAGAGTGCAAGATTCATTCCTGTTCGATCGACTAGGACTGCATCAAAGTTGGCAGAGTTGTATGTTAAGTGGATTGTTCGATTCCATGGTATTCCGAAGAGTATAGTGAGCGATCGAGATCCATTGTTCACTAGTGGATTTTGGAAGAGCTTCCAGGAAGTTTTGGGAACTGAGTTGTGTTTGAGTACAGCTTATCATCCTCAGACTGATGGTCAGACCGAGAGAGTCAACCGAGTTTTGGAAGATCTCCTCAGAGCTTGTGTTTTAGATTTCGGAGGATCATGGGAAGATCACCTTCATTTGGTGGAGTTTTCGTATAACAACAGTTACCAGTCAAGCATTGGTATGGCACCGTATGAAGCATTGTATGGAAGATCATGTAATTCTCCGACATGTTGGTTAGAGACCGGAGAAAAGCTAATACTTGGGCCAGAGATGATTCGACAGACTTCGGATTGTATAGAGATCATTCGGCAGCGAATGAAGGCAGCCCAAGACCGTCAGAAGAGTTATGCCGATAAGCGTCGTAAGGATTTGGAATTCGACGTAGGTGATATGGTTTTTGTGCAGATTTCTCCACTGAAGAATGTTATTCGATTCGGGAAGAAAGGGAAATTGACTCCGAGATTTGTTGGACCATTCCCGATCATCGAGCGAATTGGAAAGCTCGCCTATAGATTGGAGTTACCAGAGAAGATGTCGGGTGTGCACAATGTTTTTCACATATCGTATCTACGGAAGTATGTGCACGACTCGAATACAGTGGTTTCTGCTGATAGCTGTGAAGATTTCAAAGTTGATCCAGTCGATAGGAGACCTCGTAAGCCGCTTCGTGTTGTGGAAACCGACACGAAACAGCTTAGGAGGAAGGTAGTTAAGTTGCTCGAGATACAATGGAGTGATGATGATAACGACTGTACATGGGAGGTGGAAGAGAGGATGAAACCGCAAGGAGGGGGATGCCGAAGGCGGGGCTAGTGACTGGAGTGAAGCAGCTCATCCCGAACTCTTCAAGGTATGGCCCTAAGGTGTCGTGTCATCTAATGACATTGTAACTTGTTCTAAGTTTTAGAATTCTGCATGCTAAGCTAGAATTGGATGCATGGTTTGTTGATTGCTATGGATGGTAGGCATGCAGAATCGTCTTTGATTGTTTCTGTTTGTTTGGAATTTCGGGGGCGAAATTCCTAAGGGGGAGAGAATGTAACGACCCGTATTTTTACGGATCGAAACATCGTAAAACTGTTGGCTTCTGGTCGCATTGTGGATTAGTTATCCAGAGTCTGTCTTAGGTCGTATAGAAGTTAGGTCGTATAGTGGTTAGGTCGTGGTAGACGACCTAAGGAAGTGGAGCGACCTATAGAAAGTTGGCGACCTAAGAAGTGGAGCGACCTAAGGATTTTGGGATAGGTCGTATAGGAGATAGGTCGTGTGATAGCTTAGGTCGTGGGGGTAGGTTAGGTCGAGTGAACGACCTACGTATTGGAGCGACCTATAGGAAAGACAGCAACCTAAGAGAGTTAACGACCTAGTAGTTAGGTCGTATTGGTTTAGGTCGTTTATGAGTTTGGGACGACCTATAGTATTTGACTGACCTAAGGAATCGGCGACCTAAGGGTTAGCGATATAGGAAACTGGACGAGTTAGCGACCTAGTAGACAGTGCGAGTTAACGACCTAAGTGGTCCGTGTTTAGTTAGGTCGTCAGCGACCTAAGTCTAGGTCGTTAGACTGTTAAGTCGTAAGTTGTTAGGTCGCATTGTCTTAAGTCGTGCCTAAGTATTAGGTCGCGTGTACGTTAAGTCGCTGAGTTTTGGCTTAGTGTTAGATCGTATTATAGTTAAGTCTTAGGTCGTGGCATTTTTAGGTCGTGATGTTTTAGGTCGCGTGAAGGCTTAAGGGGTTAGGTCACTGAGTGTTAGGTCGTGAGCGACCTAGGAGTTGTTGAGTCGAATGTGTGCTAAGTCGCAGGATGTTAGGTCGCGATCTATGATAGGTCGCTAAGCCGCATTTGTGTGTTAGGTCGTTGGATCTGTTAGGTCGTGGATGCGCTTATCTGCTAAGTCGTTAGGTCGTATAAACACGCATGTGTTAGGTCGTTGGATCTGTAAGTCGCGCGCTTGCGCTAGGTCGTAAGTCGTAGGGTTTTGTTAGGTCGTGGGTTTTAGGTCGTGGACAACCTAAGAGCGAGCGACCTAAGGATCAGCCTATAAATAGGAGGGTTTTGCTTCATTTTTGGGATCCGGATTTCGAAGCGACGAAGTGCTGCCATTTTGAGAGCTCGACTTCTACACTTCTTCACTTCTTTTCTCCACTTTAATCTTGTGATTCCTTCCATCCAAATCGAAGATCAAATCGAAGATCGAAGAGCTTAGATTGAAGATCTACATTCTTCGAAGAGAGATTTCATCGTTTGAAGCGGATTTGTGATAGATCGAGTTAGATCCTTCGCTGTCCAGATCTGAAGTGTGTTGCTTTTGGGTTGTTTAGGTGATTTGGTGAGTGATGATTATCTCTCACACGGATCCAAAGGAGTATATCGGATCGTTGGCTTGATTTTGTGCTTTAGTAGTGATTTCCATGCATTTTTGTAAACCTAAGTATAGATCGATATAGATCCATTGTTCATGATGATTTGACAACCATTTTACTACATGTTAGCCTATGCAAGTTCATTCATCAAGATTATAGAGACATTGCTCATGATTTCATGCTTGTTAGACTTTTGACTCTTTAATTACGAAATTGCCATTATTATTATAATTGTCTATTTAGATCATATTTGAATGCTTGTTTACTTGGATTAATGTTTGACTTGATTGATTGCTATGAATTAGATGATTGATGATTTGATTTAGACCGAAGATGATTCAAAAGCTAAGAGAAAGGCTCTTGGATTGGGAAAGCTGCTTGTGGCATATGTGGCGGATGTGGAAGCTCATATGAATAGATTTGATGATGATGTTGAGATGAAGCTTTGCTATGATGATGATGAGGCGAAGCATGAGATGAGATAGTCTTGGTCTAATCCAGACGGGATCATTCCAAGCAGATTGATAACTCGGTGATATGGTTCGAGTTTGAGGATAATGGTTTGCTCGAGAGGCGCTTGAGCTAGTATGGAAATAGTCGTCGAGGAGGATGACTAGAAGGCTGAGATCTCATCGTTGTTGAAGGTTCTAGAATGCTCAAAGTAAGAGTACGTTGGGCAGATTCGATAGTCCCTGAAGGCTACTGATTGGTAGTCAAGTACTCTGGGCAGATTCGATAGTCCTAGGCACGGGTCACGATGACGTGCGAAGTTATGTCTAGAACCGGGGTTTCCATTAGCCCTTGACGGACGGATGAAAGAATGAGCCGGTCATTCAATTAACGATGATATCGAAGCAATGATAACAGTGATAGCCAGAGTCATGGATGTTTGGTTGTATCGTCATTCGGTCTCAAGAGCAGTGTTTTCTTGGTGCTTATCTGATCTTGGTTTAGGCCTTGAGGGTTTGTGCTTGGAAAACATCGCCCTTAACTCGAGTGATAATTGCTTTACTTTACATTGTATGCTCTGCTATGTTTGCTTCTACTTACTGTGTGTCTGGGGGCTATCACTGTAGAAAGAGGTGGAGTGGGAGGGTTGTATTCCTATTCCTTTTCCTTTATGCTCTTTTGGTATGTGGGTTAGTTAATTTACCGCTCACTAAGACTGTTGTATGACTCAAGGCTTTATGTTTTAACTCTTATTTCCTTGGGCTGTTCATCCATTTTGGGACGGGCAGACTAGGTAGCAGGTGACAGGTGTTGTTCTTGCTTCCCACGATGTTGATGTCGAAGACGAGCTGGAGGCTTGCATATTATCTTCTTACTATATGTACTGGATGTTCCGCTGTTTTGTATAATTCTCTGAGTGATATGTAGTGAGGCTTGATGTATTGACTATTCAGATGTTTGTATTCAACTATTATGAAGTTTTATATGATGACATTCTATTCTATAAAGCTTCACTATATATATTCTATTGTATTTTGTCCATGCGCTGTGAGTAATACGATAGATTCTGCTATTTTAATTCACCCTGACAATCGTCCATGGTCGCCTGGCACACTTTACAGCGCACTTTCTCTAGGTTCAGTGCAGGGGTCATGGGCGGTCGTCACAATTCTCGAGCTCCCAATGAAGCGTGCCGCTTGGCATTTTATATGTTATACCCCTATTCCGAACATAATGAAACTAGTCTTTAGGCCTAATTCGATCTTATGCAGAAGATACCTTTTCAAAATCAATTTATTTTACTTAAATTCCTTTAATTAATTTCTATGCGTTTCAAGCTCGCACGACCAAACAATAAGTACGATCGCTACGAAACTTGAAATCCTACAATAATTCATTATTACGGTTCTGATGAAACTGGTTTTGTCGAAATCCGAGATAGTGGCCAAAATGGCTATTTTTGCTCGTTAAATAAAAAAATTCCAATTTCTATTTATTCATTTTCTATTCAATTTTAAAAGTAAACAATTTTCATTCTTATTTAAAATTTAAATCGACTTTTGAAATCATTTTCATTCATATTAAATTCAGAATTCAATTATTTAAACAATTTCTAATATTAAATTCAAACAATTTAACTATCCAATAAGTCACTATAATTGAAATATAAGTTAATTAACTTCTAAATTGAATTTTTAAAATGAATTCAAATAATAAAACAACTACTTCCATTTTATAGTAATTTAACATTTATTATTCAATTGATGTTATTGATTACAACACATTAAATATATTGAACTTCATTCTAACACAAATAATTCCTTAATTCTTATCGAAGTTGTTATTTCAAAATTTTATCTAAGTTCATATCCAATAAACTACATTAATAAATCCTTAAATTTTTATTTCTAACATTTTTGTTCAATAATCATATTAAATTTAATAATTTAAAATAGTTAAAAATATGGGTCGTTACATTCTCCCCCACTCAAAACTTTTCGTCCTCGAAAAGGGGTTAAGGAATTTAATATTTGATATATTTGAAAACCTTTACTATGCTTATACTGCCACTTTGATATTGAATTTACGGAAATCACAACTTATATATAAAACAAGTTATAAAATTTTAAAACCTCAAAAATTTTCTAACACCCGGATTTACGGAAAATTTCGGCAGCGTCTCCTTTGCGCAGCTCGATCGTAAAATTTTTACAATACAAATATATATCACAAATATGCCAAATATACATCTCATCCCAATGATGAGGAATCTCATAGGGAAAAATATAAAAGTGCGGTATGTGATCCAAGATATGTACCTTATTATTATTAATACAAGCGAGTTCCCTCATATTAAGCAAGCAAATGCAAATAAAATCCACGTATACGTCCAAACGGTCTTAGAATGTACCTATCTCAACTCAAATTTGAAATATTAGTCGCATATAAAAGGATATAGAAAGCATGTCTAAGTTTAATAGACTATATGACATGAAATTTGAATCCAAATCATAAGCATTAGCACAAATACACAACATAATGATCATATGCAGCCAAAATAGTAATAACAATGATTTACAACCAAAGAAACCATCCAACAAATAATATTCATCCAATTAATTCATAACGATATGAATTTAAATTATCCTAATGTCAATATTTAATTTACACATTTCATTTCTTATTAACATTCAATTTTTTATTAACAGTTAATTGGTTTACTGCCAATTTATTCACATCAATTTCATTTACGTTTAATTTATTCAAATTCCAATTATTTCACTTTTGTTTAACATAATTCATATCAATTCGTTTATGGGCCATTTTATAAAGTCATTTCATTTAATCTTATATAAGTTAAATTTTATTTCATTATCACTTGGTATATTCTCTTTAATGCTAATGTCATTATAAATCATTTTAAAAAACCATTTAAGTTCATTATAACCATTTTATAAAACGCAACTCATGTTTATTTTTCATAACATAAGTTCATATTAATTCTATGATTCACTTCATTAGTTCATTTCGTTAATTCATATCATAAATTTTACTCAAGTAAATTTTATTTTATAACTCAAATTCATATTAATAATTTTCTTTTTAATCACAATCAATTTCATTCAACTTTCTTAAGTTATTTGTCATCTTATAATTCATTTCATTAACTTATGTTATATTCAATTAGTTACCACTCAATTTATTAAAACTCATTCCATTTGCATTCAATTTATTTACATCCAATTTAAATCAAATTCAATTTCTCACATAAATTTTACTTACACCCATTTATTCTCATTCAATTCCTTTCACAATTCAAATTGCATTTCATTTTATAATTCAAGTTCGTATTCATTCTATTAATTCATTTTATAGCTTAAGTAGAATTAATTCACTTTACTAATTCATCTAATTCCAGTCAAATCCAATTCAATTCATTTAATTTTATTAAATTAAATATTATTTCATTTAATCCATTACTCAGTTTATTCAATTTTATTTAAGTAAAAAAAATTCTTTTCTTATCATTCACATTCAACAAATTTAAAATTTGTTTTTAGCTTAATATTTCTCAAATCTATAAGTTATACAAACTTATTCACTTAAATTTCATTTCATTATTTTTATCTAATTCATTTCAAATACAATTCACTTTCATTTTAGCTTTTTTGAGTTAAATTTCATTTTATTTACTTCATTTTAATAACTCAATTTATTTAACATTTCTTAGGTTAATTCTTTTATTTAATATCTTAAATTCAAATTTTCTTTTGTTTGCTTAACAAAAATGTTCAACAGTTTTAAATTTTAGTTTTACTTTCCTGTTCAAATTTACAAGTTATAAACTTATTTTTTATCTATACTATTTTCAATTTATAAGTTCAAAGCTATTTTTATATATTTTTCAAATCATAATTGAAATATTTTTCACAATTAAAACTTGTTTTAACCGGAAATAAATTTCTTTTGGTAGCAATTCTCACTTAAAAACTCGAAAATGAATACTGGCGATGCTGTAGTCATCCCTAGAATTATTTCCTAGCGACTAAAGCGAGTTCAATGCTTTTATTTCTTTCAAATTTTTTAAAAAATATATTTCTAGTCAAAACACTTTCAAATACTATTATTATTAATTTTGAAGGCTTTGAAAACAATTTTGAAAGCAACGGGATTTATATTCTAAAATTCTTAGCTTTTAAATCCTTTCTATTTATAAGCTATATTATAAATATACTTATACAATTCCATTACCTTATTATGAAAACATTTTGTTAATTTACATTTTTGTTATTGTAAACAATTCTTATTGTAATTAAATTTCAATTCAATTTAATTATCAAACACTTCGTGAAATAGAGTTCACAAAGTGTTCGTTTTTAGTTTAATTCAACCAATAATCGATGATAACTAAATATTATCATCTCTTGACAAACAACATTCATTGATAAACATATAGATTTATGAAAGTATTCCTTTTATATATAAAATATAATTTAGGTAAAATTATTTCATTTACCTCCATTTAAAACAATATTACGTCGACCTCCCTCGTTTAAGTGTTTAGAAACCCCTGTCGATAACTTGGCGTCCCACGCACCGACTAGAATTCATAAACAACTCAACGAATAAGTAAACACAATATAAAATAATTTATAACACTAACAAGTCGCACTCTTATATATATACACTCAAACAACTCATTCTAGGGTATTACTACCCTATCTCTAATGAGTCAAACCACACAAAGCTAAGGTTATCGCTAAACCAAAGCTCTTATACCAACTGTGACGACCCACATTTCAGAAGGTTTAAATTGACAATAATCCCCACATGTCCAAGTCAAATAATCCATAACATAGATAACCAATGGGGTTAATTTTGAAAAATAAGAAAAGAAGAAAGACAACACAGAATCTCGCAGCTAAATGACAAAATATAATAATCAAATAAACAGTTCATGAAGCTGTTTATACTATACATTTGATTATAATTTGTACAACATTTATCAGAGTTATATATATACAACAGAATGAATAAAACAATACAGCAGAACAAACAATGTGGTGAAATAATACTAGTAATATAATATACCAAATCTTCGTCTTCGTCCTCCAGAGAATAACCTTCAACACGTTGAAAACTCAGGGCTGGCCCGAGCATAATGAAAAGACAAAACACTCGAGTCGGGACTAAAATATCCTTATGTAAGTCAAATCGATATCACATATAACATGAGTGTAATAGCATCAGAGATGTTTATGGGATTTCACATCTCCTATGTAGTGTATAATGTGCGTACAAGAGATTTTACGGGATTTTCCATCTCTTAAGCATCCGTCAAAATATTATATATAGTAGAATACGCTATATATGTAATGTCTAATCAGTAAAATAAATATTTTTCTTAGCGTTAAGGCTTTACATTAATCCCCCTTAACGCGTTTTTAAGCATTGTCGTACAGTTTGCATATAATGCCCCAGTAGCACGTCGGGGGATAGGGATGCGCCGTGATACGACAACACTAAACCAAAATCGTAGTGGTCTCATATAGGGATAAAAGTATGACAAGGCACGTGAGGCAATGTCCAAGGTAGGATACTACTAGTTCGGATCGCAGGGTTGGTGGTAACGCATCGTAGCCACGATCGCCTATCGCGTCCATTCATCCCATATCGAGTCAAATTGAGGTTATCCCAAAATCAAGGTGCACCAATTGAAACCAACATCAAAGTAATAGTATGGACCAAGTCCCAGAAGAAAATCGAAGAATGGATGTCCGCTAGGGGTAGCTAACCCGCTTGGCCCTATCAAGCCGTCCTGTTTTAGTCATTTCAAATTGGCACAAGTGCCGGGGTCTATCCATCATCGTTTTCTTTCTTCAAATCCAGCAAACGTATGCAAAATCCAACCACTTCATTCTGGAGTCTTCTCTGCGTACGTAATTATTAAAGTGGTTCCAATATTGACAGAGAGCATGCCAATAAGAGGCCCCGGTCTCTTTAACAACTAAACATCGTTTTACACACCGGTTGGTTCTTTTACATTACGAAAACAATTCATACTTGATATCAAAATATCATATTCGCTTTAAAAATCCTTTCATTTTAAAATATCATATTTACTTCAAAAATATGTCAATTTAGTTCGAAATGTCATTTTCAATTCAAAATTAGATTCGAATTTCAATTTGGGTTATAACTTTATTTTAACCAGATTCGCATTTAAATCCATGATTTAAATATAAACGGTTCCCACTTTACCAGTTTGAATTTTTAGAAAATAGTTTGAAATTTTTTAAATAATTTAAATAGTTTGTTGTAAAATGATTTAAGTATTTAAAATGTTTTATAAAATAATAGTTTGGAAAATCAAAATAATTTGAATATTTAAAAAGATAGATTTTAAACAGTTTATACTAAAATAATTTATTTTGAAAATAATTTTCAAATCAAACTGTCACTTACCATTTTAACAAATCTAGACCTAAGTCCAAATTCCAATCAAACTGATTCAATTTAAATTATTCTAATTCAAATCATTTTCAATTTCAATTCAATTCAAATCGAATCGATTTCAATTCAAATTAACTTCGATTCCAATTTCAATTCAAATCAATTTCGATTGCGATTTCAAATTAATTAAATTTCGATTTCAAATTAATTAATCTCAATTTAAATTCCATTTTGAATTAATTTCAATTCAATTCTCAATTTTAAACCATTTCAATTTATCAATTTCGAGTTCGATTTCAAAATATCAATTTAAATCATTTAAATCAAATTTAACATCGATGTTCCATTCAATATTCAAATCTTTAAAAATAATTCAATCTCGAACCAAATTTTGAAATATCAACTTATATCACTTTTACTTAAATAACTTCGAAGTTCAAGTAAAAGTTCAAATCTTTTAAAACAATTCGATTTCCATAATTCAAATCATATTTCAATTCTAACTTCAAATATCAAATTGCATTCTTTAAACAATTTCTTTTAACCAATTCCAATTTCACATTTCAAGTTCGAGTTCGAAAATAATTCAATTCCCATATTTCGATTTTATTTCTTTAAATCAAAATCATTTAAATAATTTCAAACCTAGAATTTTAAAACCATTTAATTTAACCAATTCGGTATTCATATATAACTTTCTATCCTATGTCAAGTGATTAGTTATTCCAATTTAATTTCAGGGATGGATATATATCATTTTAACCCAAAATAAATGTCATAGGTATATATCATTTTAACCTATTTCTTAATTTATTCCAAATAATTCAAATAACAGTTTTATATACTATCAAATAATATACAGGGTGACAACCGTAAAATATAAAATAATAACATCCAAATCATCCAGAATATCAACCAATAGCATCCATCACAATCAACATTCTAAAACAGTCAATATATCACAACAGTTGACCGGTTATCAATAATCGGGAATTTAACTAGCAATTTAATTCCAATTCCTGTTTAACTATTAATTCAAAATTCCTGACATATAAATATCTATGTCGATTTCCATGTTAGTCAAACAACCATCAATAAAATTAAATCACTTCAAGATTTCAGTGTTACTAACATAAAAATATTTTAGTACTTCGTGAGCGTTTAAAACACTCACCTTTTATTTGAAACTAAAAATATTTCAGCTTTAAATAAATTCCAATTTGACTCTATGGCGTAGACGACGTCGATACGAATCCACTGCAACTAGTTTCGCTCGAAAGGGACCTCGTATGCAAAAGTTACGCAATAATTAACATAACGATTTGACTAAAACTTAATTAACAAAAATTAAAATAATAAAAATAAAATAACTAACCTAATCACTCTCGCTATAGTATTCCCGCTTCCTCTCTCTTCTTCAATGTCGCGATTCTCGACTCTGCTTTTTTTTATAATGTAAGCGAATCGACAATCGCTCCCCGCCGAAAGACTGTCGCCAACCTCCGCCATCCCTTTGCGTCGCCAATGCGGTGCACACTCAACGAAAAAGCCCAAAATCCCTAAAAATTGACGCCGACCGTACCCCCACCACCTCGCGCCGCTCTAGCTCTCCCAGCCACGCCGCCTCCCTTGCACGCGCATCGCGCGCCATCGCTTGCCCTGGTCGTGCTTCATTTTGTTTTGTTTTTTTATCTCTATCGATCGGTAAGATTTGAAATGAGGGAGAGGGGGGAGTACAGGGTAGGCAAGATTGTAGGCGGAATGTACGAAGTGTTGGAAGAGGGTTAGTATATATAATATTATAATTAGAAAATATCTGACTTATAACGTCCGAATTTCTCAAGCTCCAAACAAAGCGTGCCACCTGGCGTTTTATGTGTTATACCCCTATCCCGAACGCAATGAAACTAGTCTCTAGGCCTAATTCGATCGTATACAGAAGATTGCTTTTCAAAATCAATTTATTTTAATTAAATTCCTTTAATTAATTTCTACGCGTTTTAAGCTCGCACGGCCAAACATAAGTCTGATCGCTACGAAAGTTGGAATCCTATAATAATCATTATTACGGATCCGATGAAACTGGTTTCGTCAAAATCCGAGACAGTGGCCAAAATGGCTATTTTTCCTCGTTAAATAAAATATAAAATTTTCAATTTCTATTTATTTACTTTTAAATTCAATTTTAAAAGTAAACATTTTTCATTCTTGTTTAAATAAAATTTACATCAACTTTCAAAATCATTTTCATTCATATTAAATTCAGAATTTAATTATTTAAACAATTTCTAATACTAAGTTCAAACAATTTAACTATCCAATAAATCACTATAATTGAAATATAAGTTAATTAACTTATAAAATTAAAATTTAAAAACGAATTCAAATAATAAAACAACTACTTCCATTTTACAGTAATTTAACATTATTTATTCAATTCATGTTATTGATTACAACACATTAAATATATTGAACTTCATTCTAACACAAATAATTCCTTAATTCTTATCGAAGTTGTTATTTCAAAATTTTATCTAAGTTCATATCCAATAAACTACATTAATAAATCCTTAAATTTTTATTTCTAACCATTTTTGTTCAATAAGCATGTTAAATTTAATAATTTAAAAAAGTTAAAAATACGGGTCGTTACACCAAGGTTCTCATTTAACCTTTAGCTCTGATACCAAATGTAACGACCTACCTTTTCGACTCTTGAAAGTCGGCACTTAATACATCCACAATATTAGAATGCCGAGCATCCAAGTGTTGGAAAGGCAAATTGTTAGGGTAAAATAAAAAGAAAAAGAACCGGGGAAACATAATCTCACAGCGGAATGATAACATATAATATAACAAAGATAGTGAAAGATGTCTCTCTAAGATACATGGTATATCAGAGTTAAAAACAAACCTCATCAGCCTGGACAGTTATCACTTCCTGACCTTACAGTGGCTGATATACATAATAATATAGTGGAAAATGAAAATACTTCGACAGGTGAGCATCCGACTCTTCTCCATGAGCTACATGTTACCACCAACGACAACCTGGACAAAACTCGATCTGCCTCGAGCATTATAATAAAATAACACCCAGATCAGTCTAGAAAACCAGCGTGAGGAAACTCAAGAAATATGATGAACATATAATAGATATTGGACTATGACACCAAACAAAGAACGAGTTTTACCTCACAAGAACAACATCCATATATGAAAAAATGGAAACAAATTAGAATGAAATCCAAACTTTTAGAGTGGACACAAATAATTAAACATTAAGAAGAACACAAGGCACTTCTTGATGCAAATAAAAAACAATTTAAAGATTTGAATCAAAACAAGGAAGTTGAAATTTTCCAACAATGACTCGGAGGGTGCGCCCCCTTACCGAAAGTATACCTCTACAAAATATAGTGGAGAACTATGATAGTTCTTAGACACGTCCAAGCCAGACTCCACCAACCTTACCGAGAAACCGAGTATTTCACATCTCCACGCACGTACAACCAAATCTAATCTAGAGTGGATGTGAACATACCCAAATGGGAGCAACCCTATATAGCTTGGCTTCTACTCGCTCTTTAGTTCTACTCATTCCCGATAAAGGATATCAATGCTCCAAATGAGCAACAGATCATCTTAAATTGATGAAACACAAAGAAGATAGTAGAATCGATAGTCAATAAATCAACTATTGGGAATAACATGATGATCATATATGGAAATTAGATCTCATATACTTACCACCATTCGTTGATTTCAAACTTGTACTATCCCTCGATTAATAATGAAGTCGGACAAGGTGGGGCATTGTTGCCTCTCAGATCATGCCTCGATGTACATTCTTAACCTTCGAGATAGAGCCGAGTTTCCATACCTCGACGTTTAGTGTTAAGCATATGCCTATATCCTTTCCATATAAGTGATATCACTCACGGAAATTAAATTTCTTACCTTTATTGTCAAACTTCGATTTCCAACTCGTGCTATCCTCGCTTAAAAATGAAACCAGGTAAGTCGGGGCATTGGTTGCTTCTGGCCTGTAACGACCCGCAAATTCATCACTTTAATAAACTAACATTATTTTTGAAATATCCAAATATAAGGATTTATAACCCCAATAATAATGTTTTGAACCATAAATAGAAATGGTAAACATGTTTAAAAATATATTAACAAAGATTGATTAATGACATCATTAATGATGTCAGTATATATAATAATTAATTTATGATTTTAAATTTAGATATATTGATTTAAGTATTGCTATAAATATTCAAATAATAGTTTTAAAATGATAATAATTCATTTATAATAGTAATAAAATGATAATAAATCAAATATGATACTTTTATAAATTTAAAACTAAGATTTGAAATTATAAGGAAAATCTATATCGGTTTATCGATATAATAACACTTTTTGTAAACAATTAATTAATATTGATTTATATGATTTTATAAATCAAATATGATAATTTTAATTCATGGATAATAATAAAAAAATATTTTCCAAACTTTAATGTTTACAAATATATATACGTTAATTGATAAATGAAAATATGATCAAAGATCGGAATCCGAATTCGTAACGGTTTCATGTATATAAGTTATACGACGTTGTTCAAATGACTTGTACACCTTTGTGACATGCACACACACATTATCATATACATATACACATGATAATTGTAAGTATATATTCACATAAGGTAAAGGAATAAAAATCTAAAGTAATTATTACTTTTAAAAGGAAACATCAAATCAACCTTACACCACATCACATCACCACCCTACACCATCATCACCACCATCACCTACACCTCACCACCACATGGCTACGGAGGGGGAGGAGGTGGATGCCATGAACCTAAAGGGGAAGGATGGGATGGGTGAGGGAAAAAAGGTCATTTACAAGTAAGATATTTTATTTTCTAAATTTGCCTATAAATACCCCACCTCGTTTCACAAATATCCTACAACTTTTCTTCATCTTCTTCTCCATATTTCAAAACTTTTTAATGGCTTCTCCACATAATAAAATAATAATAAAAAATTGTGAAAAGAAATTAAATTTATATAACATATATATATATATATACACATATACACACACACAATAGTATATACACCTCAAAACCACTTCATAATCACTTCTTTTTCTCCTCAAAACCCACGGCCACCATCATCTAACATCACTAGTGAGCCACCACCTCTCTCCTTGCTTGGACATGAGCACAAGGACCAAGGCCGAGCACTCCAAGGGCTTCTGGGCTCGAGTTCATAGAGTTTTAGTTCGAGTTACCAAAGCTATAGCGAAATCTAGTCAATACGATATCCAATGAAGGTGAGAACTCTATTTTTATATGCTATATGTTGGATGATATATACATTTGGATATGGTTATTTATAATGATTGTTTATCATGTTTGGGTGTTGAAACACCCCACACTCCTTAGTATACCCAAAAGGACACACTAAAAGATCTGGTGCGTTATAGGTATAACTAAAGTCTTTACAGAGACTAAGATTCACAAGACAAAATAAATAAAACAGCGGAAACATTTAAAATTAAACTTCATTTCTCCATAAAATGAGTCATAAAACCAAATACATAATATGTCTTGAAAACCGAATATATATGTCTCATGAAAAATACCATCTCAGTCACATCATCAGAGTACATAGATAATAATAAAAATCATCCCTCTCATAAAGTACCAGTACATCTAAACTCAAGCGAAAAGAAAACTGAAAAGAAAAAGAATACATGAAGAATGGGAAAGCTCTGCAAACGGGTCTCCAAGAAATCCAAATCTACCGTCCTTGCCTCTACTGGCCTATGGGGGCAAAAGGGGAAATAGAGGAGTGCGTCAGACTATAAGTCTGGTGAGTGAAAGTAACTACTAGCATTTTTAAGCAAGATAAAGGTAATAGAGTTAGCAACAGTTCTAGTATAAAAGGAAAAGATAAAGCTAAAATAAAATACTGTTTAACTGTTTGCTTTGATTGTGAATGTTTGCACTCGTCTTAGATAGCTGCTTTGATTAGGCTGAAATCCTAATTCTACCCTTTGATCGGCTTTCTATCTCTGTTGTGCCACTGTGAGATAGTCCCATCCTATGGGTCCCATAGCAAAAAGACACCTGTTTAGCGCTTTGGAACTCAATAGCGGCTTATCTCCCTAATTCGATGTCGCACGCTCGGTCACCGCTGGTTCGCACTATCTGTTGCTCTCTCTTTTGACCTCTTACTAACCCTAGTCAACATAAGTGTGCCCAGCCTCACCTAATCTGTTGTGAGACCATCAGTCCTAGCCTGAACGGGTCCTGTCCAGCCTCACCTAAGTGTGTTGTGAGACCATCTGTACTAGTCTGAAAAGGGGATGTTGTTGGTAAGGAACCTATCAAACAAAATCTAGTTGCGCCCTCGCCCAAATCCCCTGATTTGAGCTTCTATCTATTGGCCACTTATTTACCCTAATTAGCATAAGCGTGTCCCAGCCTCACCTAATCTGTTGTGAGACCATCAGTTCCTGACTGAAAGGGAATGCTATTAGTTATGGGTCCTATTTCTATCTTTGCTTATTCACTTAGTGTAAGTTCTTTAAAATAAGCCTCTTCTGTTATTTCTACTATATTTTCTTATTAACTTTATCTAAGTCTTAAAATAAGCCTCTTCTGTTATCTTTGCTATATTTTCTTATTAACTTTATCTAAGTCTTAAAATAAGCCTCTTTTGTTATCTCTACTATATTTGCTTATTAATTTATTCTAAGTTTTAAAATAAGCCTTATTGTTCTTTCTGCTTAATTATAACCTACGTTATAATTGTTATTCTTCTTTTCTATCTTTTTAGTTATAACTACTAGTTATAAACTTGCTTGCAAATGTCTCAAATTTGCCTAGTTTAGTCTATCTTGTTTTTATTACAGTCTTTCTTATTTTACATCTAATTTCTGCAAATTTAGTGTTATTCTATTTTAATCCATATTAGCGAATTATTCTCTTTTTAATATTCTATTCACGCAAAAAGGAATAAAAAGGAACTAACATTTACAGACTAAATTTTAACGTAAAACAGACGTAAGTAAATGCAAACAACATTAAATAACTGTAAATAACTATAAATGACTGAATAAAAACAACTGAATAAAATAGATTGAAAAGAACTTCAAAACTAGCTGTAAATAACTTATACAAAAATTGTCTCAAAATTGCAGAAAAACTACAACTATTGAGAACCCTATTATTATAAATTACTTAAAAATATGAAATAATTACTGAACACTCACCTGTGGTCCTTAGCTCTTTTCCTTGGCTTTCCCGGATCCACTTCTAGGGTGTAAAATATTTTAATTAAAAAGATCTTCTCTTTAGAAAAATATTCTATTTAGAGTACAGCCTCAGGCAATGAACCCAATGGGAGAAAATCTGAAGGAGAAAAATAGCTAGGCCTAGGGTCTTATTTATAGTGTCACTTAGGGAAATCAGGCCGTTGGATTTGAAGAGTAAATTTGGTGCAACCACGTCATAGGCTCGCTGGGAACCGTCGAATGGAAGCATGAACGCACAGAATTTGAAGAAAATAGCAAAATGACATGTTCGAATCAAAACTGGACGAAACAACGTGAAGAATGCAAGGCAGGTCGACCTCCCTGTTGACCAACATATGCTAAGGTCGACCTAGCAAAGGTGAGGGTCGACCCTATGGTCGACCTTGCCTATATATTATTTTTATTCTTCTTTTATTTTCTGAATTTTTGTTTAATTCATATCTTCTTCGTTTTAGCTCGGATTTTAACAATCTATATATGGAAATTGACCAGAAAATTATCATGGACACAATGGTGCAACTCCCGTGGCTCAATTCTGATAATTTCACAAACTTATTTTATTATTGAGTTAATTCATTAATTAATTATTATAGCTTAAATTTTCGGTTGTTACATTCACCCCTCATTAAGGGACTTCGTCCCCGAAATCTCCAATGACAAAGGAATGAAATAAATATTTTCATCCAAATTCTACAACCAACTACCAAACCATCATCCATTACATCCATTGTCCTTAAGTTTTTCTAATGCAATTTATGATATATATGCAAATAGTGTGGTGTCAATGTCCCTAACTAATGCAAAAGATTGGGCGGTCTACTAATTCAGCCGACCTCCTTTTATGCAATCATGTCCGTGCCATGTATCCAAATGAATGCAAATTTCCTAATGATAACTGATAGTTCAATATGCGTGCTACAATCATCATCCAAATGCAACAATCATATGATAATCATCCATTTATAGCAACCATGGAATATAATAAAATGAAAATGCGCACACATCCATATGCATATGCTATAGTGACCTAGTTAGGCCAATCCCAAGGAGATAATAGTGCCTAGTGTATATATATGCGTCCATTAGCATCCACTAGTAAACACTTGCAACCACTAGCATCCATCATACATAACATGTTTACATCAAATCCTACCATACATAAGTTAAATCCTAAGATCTACCCTCCCAAAGGATAATAAAGGAAAGAACCTATTCAAAACTAAAGATGGTAACCGGAAATTCAAAATTTATTATCAAAGAGATGTGGATAAGAGGTACGTATTCTCTCCTAATCAAATCAATCTTCTCCGAAGTCTCTTTTAACCATGTCGGGACCAAGTAGCAATCTCTCTGTAGACTCTAACCAACACGAAGGCAACTTGCACGGTCTTCCATAAAGAGCTTCGAAAGGTGCCATTCCAATGCCAGCTTGAAAACTATTATTATACGTGAATTCCACTAAAGGAAGATGCTCCATCCAAGTTCCTCCAAAATCAAGAATACACATCCTCAACCACATATGTCTTACTATCTTACTAATATCACGTTACTATTCTTCTATAGTCTACACACATGAAGCAACAATCCTAGGTTCTCACTAATGTCCTATACACTTTATGGAATCTTCTATTATTACTTCTAAAAGTAATCACTGCTATCTTCTATATAGCCTTACACTTTTTCCGTCACACCTAGGAAATGATTCCTATCTACTCCACATTTAAAAGTTTGGTTTGGTGTTTATTATTTCATTTAAAAACTAAAGCTTCTAAATTTTTAAAACATAAAATCCCAAAATTTTTGGCTTTAAAAGTGTTATTTTCAAGTTTCTATTAAATTCAAAGGTACTTGGTTACTTAACATTTTATCTTTCTAGACTTGCATCATTACAGCTTTTTGAACCCTAAACCTAGAGGGGAAAACTTACAAATTCTAAGTTCAAAACTTATTCCTCTTTTTCTTTTAAAGACTTTTACAGCTTTCCATAAAAATTTGGATTTTTAAATTTAACTGTTACTAAGTTTTTCGCTTCAAAAAAACTTATTTACTTTTCACCAAACCATTTTTCTTTAAGATACCTTTAAAATGTCCTCACATGTTTTCAAAACATCTTCTTTTCATAGATTTTCAATTTTGCAAAAACTGGAGTAGATAAGAACAATTATTTTATTAAAAACCCATAACTTTCCAATTACTTAACCTTGGAGGAGTTTCTAACTTACTACAAATTGGGACTTTCTACAAAGGCAAGCAACCAATGCACATAATCAATGGGAAAAAAATATGAAATTTCAATTGCTTGGCCTTTTCTACTAAGGCTCTCTATCATATCTCTCCTAACTAACACTGTCTCTAATTATTACACTTCTTATTACACCTAATGGTTTTATACCTTAATATATTGGAACTACTTTCTTTTATAGGAAACTATTAACGCTAAAACCTTCTATGAATCCTTTAAAAGTGGATTTCATATTTATGTGAAATTATAAGGAACTTATTTTATATTTTTCGAAATAGGCTATACAAATTATGGTGCTTCCCATACCTTGTACATCTCTTTCACGTATTCCTTATAACTTGCACAAAACATCTTTATTTGTGATTTGGTTTCATAGAAAATTATATCATTATTCATTTCATTCCAATAGATTAAAGTATGTTTAATCTATATTCTCTTACGATAGACAATTTCTATGAAATTTATTAATTTCCTAATATTTAACTTACACCTTTTTTTCCAGAAGAACTCATTTTTAAAACTGTTTTAATATTTTCATAACTAGAAAACATTTCCTTATACTTATACAAATAATAAGTGTACCTACAAACCACTTTATTTCTATACTTAGAAATTATCTTCAAAACACATTTTTATTTAGGTCAAAACAGATGTTGCGTAAAACACCATTACTACAGCCCAAAAATACTAGTGTATGGGTTCAATAAGTACTAATAAACTCATATACTATATAAAAACATTTCCTTTGGGAGTCACCTACTATAACAGTAGTGTTATAGTCTATGCTCCCTTTATTTTTCATGAAAACATCTATTACATCAATAAATGTTGTAACCTATGTTTCCGATACTTAATACACTCTGGGTTTTTATTTTAAAAATCTTTGTTTACCTACAAAGAAACTAGTGAGCTATATATGCTCTATAATTTCAAGAAAAAAAGAATTTCACTTTTTACAAAATTTACATTTTTCAACTTTTCAATTTAAAATTTTCATTTCATTGGGATAGACATAAAGTGGATTTTCTTCTTACTACCCTAGGAGTACCCTTCCTAAACCTTAGAAATCCCATTTCCTTACTAAAGTTTTTTATTCCTATCCCTATTTTACGCTTATATTTATTCCAAGGCACTACCGTTAAATTCACATATCTGAAAAAATTATAATTTTTGCAACTATTTACACATGGGCTTTCCTCTTTTTTTTCAACCGAATCTATGTCCAATCTTTGCCTACAATTCTTTGGATTTCCACAGTCCAAACCTAAATGTACAAAACCGTTTCTCAAACTCTTTCTATGTGTTGACCTTCTCTATGCCCTAAGAAACGTACTTCCTTAGGCCAAAAAGTGATACTTCAAGAATTTTGCCTTCAACTGATGATCGCGAAGTGTACGAAGAACCTCCTCTAGATAAATAGCATGCTCTTCCATACTCTTGGAAAATGCCAAAATGTCTTCCATGAATACTACCACGAACTCATTTAGGACATTTCCAAAAACACGGCTCATCAAATCTACAAAATAGGCTGGGGCGTTGGTTGGCCCAAACGACATAACCAACCACTCAAAGAATCCGTCTGTTGAAGCCTTTCTCCAATAGCTCACCGATCTTCTTACTTAACTCCTTTCTTTCATGTGTCTCACGGGCAATGCTACTGGATTAGCATTGTCATTCATATAGATCCTAAAGTCGATCTCTCTCTTAGGGGGTAGTCCCCTAACCTACTTAAAAATGTCTGGGAAATCTCTAATGATTGGAACGGAATCTTGCTCTCCTGTTGATGAATCAAGGGAATAAAGGAATCTCAACATGACTGACCCCTGTGGGTCGCAAGAAACCTCGAGTGTCCTACTGTTGCATGTCTCTAGTCTAACGACTCTCCTCTCGCAGTCCAATATTGCTCCATAAGTGGATACCCAATCCATCCCCAAAATCATCCCATACCTCGAAAATCCCAATAAATATGCATCACAGTCAAACTCTATGCCTAGTATAAAAATTTTCAAACCCCTACAAATCATGGATAAATGTGTCGATCCTCTTATGGGGTTTGAAACAGTTATAGGGTCCACTACAAGAGAAATATCTAGGTGCAAACAATCAACCAAAGAACTAGAAATGAAAGAGTCGGAATAGGAAAATCCGAAATAGAGATCAAACCTTCTACAGAGACATTCCTACCTCGATCCGGTCCACTACTAGAAGGTGCTGCATCCAAAGCCTGTACTTGCGCTGAAGGTGCGCCCGCTCTCTGCCTCGTCTTGTGAGGACAAGCTCTACTAAGGTGACCAGGCTGCCCACAGTTGAAACACCTCCCCTTCAGCATTTCATTCTTACAGTCCTTTGCGTAATGACCAACCAATCCACAGCTATGACATTTCTCACTTTTCTTAATCCGCTTTTGAGGTCCTCCTTCTTTCCTCGTCCTTTTCCTTCTTGTTCTTCCACCACGGCTTGAGCTTTCTAACTTAGGAACCTCTTTAAGCTCTCCCTTCAGCTACCAAGCTGCAGGCTGAACTCTCTATCGGTCCTCCAATCCTAACAGTCTAAACATTCGCTTCGTATCCTTCAACCTAGCTCGTGCCTCCTCAAAATCCTCTATGCCAGTAAACATCTTGCCTCCTATACTAGTGAATTCCTTGCATAGCTTAGAAAAATTGGCTGCGGTAGGTGGATTAATGGGATCTCTACCTACTGGTGCTATATTGGGCGCTTTCCCTTGCACTTCTGGTACTGTAGCTCTATGGAATCGGTCAGCCATACTATGCAAAGAAAAGAAAATTTAGGCTCGATAGAATCGAAAGAAGGTTGAACTGGACTTTAAGGGGATTTTTATAAAAACTCTCTTTTATACTTGAAAAACTATTTCTATAATAAGAGTTTCTTTCTGAAAAATACTTCTAGTCTGAAGATATGCTTCTTTTAAAAATAGGTTACTTTTGAAAAAAAATACTTTGTTTTTAAAACAAGTTTTTAGGAATCCTGTAACCTTAGGCTCTGATACCAAGTGAAACACCCCCACACCCCTTAGTATACCCAAAAGGACACACTAAAGGATATGGTGTGTTATAGGTATAGCTAAAATCTTTACAGAGACTAAGATTCATAAGACAAAATAAATAAAACAGCGGAAACGTTTAAAATTAAACTTCATTTCTCCAAAAAAAGAGTCATAAAATCAAATACATAATATGTCTTGAAAACCAAATACATATGTCTTGTGAAAAATACCATCTCAGTCACATCATCAGAGTACATATATAATAATAAAAATCATCCCTCTCGTAAAGTACCAGTACATCCAAACTAAAGCAAAAAGAAAATCGAAAAGAAAAAGAATACATGAAGAATGAGAAAGCCCTGCAAATGGGTCTCCAAGAAATCGAAATCTACTGTCCTTGCCTCTGCTGGTCTATGGGGGGAAAGGGGAAATAGAGAAGTGGGTCAGACTAAGTCTGGTGAGTGAATGTAACTACTAGAATTTTTAAGCAAGAAAAAGGTAATAGACTTAGCAATAGTTCTAGTATAAAAGGAAAAGATAAAGCTGGAATAAAATAATGTTTAACTGTTTGCTTTGATTGTGATTGTTTGCACTCGTCTTAGATAGCTGCTTTGATTAGGCTGAAATCCGAATCCTATTTTAATTAGGGTGAATACCCATTGATCGGCTTTCTATCTCTGTTGTGCCACTGTAAGCTAGTCCCACCTTGTGGGTCCCACACATGTTTAGCGCTTTGGAACTCAATAGCGACTTATCTCCTTAGTTCGATGCCGCATGCTCGGTCATCGCCAGTTCGCACTATCTGTTGCTCCCTCTTTTGACCTCTTACTAACCCTAGTCAGCATAAGCGTGCCCAGCCTCACCTAATTTGTTGTGAGACCATCAGTTCTAGCCTGAACAGGTCCAGCCTAGCCTCACCTAAGTGTGTTGTGTGACCATCAGTACTAGTCTAAAAAGGGGATGTTGTTGGTATGGGTCCTATCAAACAAAATCTAGTTGCGCCCCTCGTCCAAATATCCCGATTTGAGCTTCTATCTGTTGGCCACTTATTTACCCTAGTTAGCATAAGCGTGTCCCAGCCTCACCTAATCTGTTGTGAGACCATCAGTTCCTGACTGAAAGGAAATGCTATTAGTTATGGGTCCTATTTCTATCTTTACTTATTAACTTAGTGTAAGTTCTTTAAAATAAGCCTCTTTTGTTATTTCTACTGTATTTGCTTATTAACTTTATCTAAGTCTTAAAATAAACCTCTTCTGTTATCTCTGCTATATTTGCTTATTAACTTTATCTAAGTCTTAAAATAAGCCTCTTCTGTTATCTTTGCTATATTTGCTTATTAATTTATTCTAAGTTTTAAACTTAGCCTTTTCTGTTCTTTCTGCTTAATTATAACCTATGTTGTAATTGTTATTCTTCTTTTCTATCTTTTTAGTTATAACTACTAGTTATAAACTTGCTTGCAAATGTCTCAAATTTGCCTATTTCAGTCTATCTTCTTTTTATTACAGTCTTTCTTATTTTACATCTAATTTCTACAAATTTAGTGTTATTCTATTTTAATCCATATTAGCGAATTATTCTCTTTTTAATATTCTATTTGCGCAAAAAGGAATAAAAATGAACTAACATTTACAGACTAAATTTTAACGTAAAACGGACGTAAATAAATGAAAATAATTGTAAATACAGTGAATAACTGTAAATGACTGAATAAAATAGCTGAATAAAAAAACTGAATAAAATAGACTGAAAAGAACTTCAAAAACTAGATGTAAATAACTTATACAAAAAATTTCACAAAATTGCAGAAAAACTACAACTATTGAGAACCCTATTATTTTAAATTACTTAAAAATCTAAAATAGTTACTAAACACTCATCTGTGGTCCTTAGCTCTTTTCCTTGGCCTTCCGGGATCCACTTCTAAGATGTAAAATATTTTAATTAGAAAGATCTTCTCTTTAGAAAAATATTCTATTTAGGGTCCAGCCTTAGGCAATGAACCCAATGGGATAAGAGATCTCAGGCCGTTAGATTTGAAGATTAAATCTGGTACAACCACGTCATAGGATCACCGGGAACCGTCGGATGGAAGCACGAATGCACAGGATTTGAAGAAAATAGCAAAATGACGTGTTCGAATCAAAACTGGACGAAGCAACGTGAAGAATGCAAGGTTGGTCGACCTCCCTGTCGACCAACATATGCTATGGTTGACCCATAGGTCGACCTAGCAAAGGTGAGGGTCGACCCTAGGGTCGACCTTTCCTATATATATATATATATATTCTTTTATTTTTTGAATTCTTGTTTAATTCATATCTTCTTCGTTTTAGCTCGGATTTTGACAATCTATATATGGAAATTGACTAGAAAATTACCATGGACACAATGGTGCAACTCCCATGGCTCAATTCTGATAATTTCACAAAATTATTTTATTATTTAATTAATTCGTTAATTAATTATTATAGCTTAAATTTTGGGTTATAACAGGTGTTGTGAAAATATTGTTGTTTGGATATATAAACAAGTCACGTTAAATACACAACGATATTACGTAAGGAAATCACTTTCCGAATCAAATTATAAAAGTAGCATAGAATTATTAAAACTCTTTTAAATGGTTTTAAAATGATTTAAATATGTTTTATAAACACTAAAAACAAATTTGGTGAAGTTTGAATAAGAAATGAAAAACGAGTCAAAACTAGACGCGTCGCGTAACGATAGTTCGTGATTTCATGCCGCAAAAGTTAAATGAGTATATAAGGTGGAATATAGCTCGGAATTCTTTGTAATAAGAATTTTCCAAACTATTATATCCATATTTTTCAGCAAAGGAAGAAAATCAAGATTTTATCTTGTAGGTTTTAAAATATAAGAAAAACAAGTTTTCAGAATAATTGCGGTTTTGTAGTTCGGAATCCAAAAAATGATTTCTTAAAATTTAATATTTTAAGTCTTTTAAAAATATGGAAAAATCTTTATAAATCTCTTAAATGTTTTAAAAGAGATAGTTATATAAATAAATTTTCAAAAGATAGAAAAGTCATTTTGGTCAATATAACTTTTAAAATGCTATTCGCAGCACTCTTTGCAGCGGTTTTCAATAACTTCTGAAATATAACTTTAAACTTAAAAATTCTTTCCCAAATCTTTTATAAATTTTTTTAAATGAATAATTAAGTGTTTTAAAGATGACTTAAACATTTCATAATTTATTTGAAAGAATTTAAATAAATGAATTAAAGAAATGCTGTAATAAGTAATTGTTTTAATCTTGGCTCTTATAAGCCGACGGGTACACCTGATTTTTCTATCCATGAGGTCTAGTTGAGGTGCTTAAACTAAGGAGATGTTCAGGAGCAACTAGTGCCCTAGCACACCTGGCCTCACCTAGGTGAAAAATAGATAAGGTCGAAATGTCGGAAACGAGTTAAGTATAAAAGATTAAATTTTCCCAAATTTAAACAACTTGGGTTGTATAGAGATAATCTTCTTATAATTGGTATTATATTTCGAGGAGGGAACTCATACTACTCATATGAATTTAAAAGGTGCTTTCATCGCTATTCGATGGATAGTACTTGTTAAATACAGAAATTAACATCAAGTATAATTTGAATGATTTCTGTGGATCCATTTCATTCAAATATTAACTAACTTGGATTTACCATCTTAGACAATATGGTTTCAACTTATTAAAAAGCTACGTTTTGGGATTAAGAAATCATTGTTAAAATTTAAGTAAAACGATTTTGAATTATTCCTATTTTTAAAAACAGTTTAATGAAACCAAAGAATTTAACAAGAGAGTTTTAATGAATTCCATATATACTAAAAAGAAATGGTTTTCAAAAGATAAATATCTCTAAAGGATATTTTGGATAAAAAGATATAAATTAATGAAATATTAATCACCTATTCATAAAACATCTTTTTATCGATGATTGGTTCGTCGAAACTGGAATCGGATTTGGGTAATCCCTATCCGAAAACCACTTCGAACCAATTTACACGTTCAAAAATGATGATATATATTGAAGACCAAAATTTTGGAAGATAGAGGATCTTCATTTTGAAAGTACTACTTATTGATAATCTTTGGGTAGCTCTTGAGATAAATAAATAACAGTGGTCCCTTCGTTTTGAAAATCATTGAAACGCGAGGACTATTCGCTACTAATCCTAGGTGCAATTCCTGACAGGATGTGGTAGAAAAGTACCTTCAGTTTGTCCTGTTCCTGGACAATTTGTATGGACCAATGTCTAACGTTGCATTTCTACATCATATTAATTGATATCTATGAACATATCATCTGTTTGGTGGCGGAGAACGCAACTTCTCTTAGCTTAACACCCTTTCTTGAGATGTACGAGCTTAGGAGTTATACATTTGTAGAAATCAGTTGTGTCATTGTGAAATGACAAAGTGGCATTCAAAGTGGAATATATTTTATATAAAAGGTAATCGTTACCTCAAAGCCTCACACCCAGGAATCGTGAAACAAGAAATGCTTTAAGGCTAAGTGGCTCGCAACCAATCAGGGTATGAAATCACTTTCTAGATCTATAAAATTTCTACCGCTATAACGTCGGGTTTAAATTAAGTGATGTATGCTATGAGACATCTCGGATAGGTCGGTAACGGCTGTAATACTCGGTGCTATTCGTGTAATTTTTTGATAGGCCGGTCTTAGTTCGCATGAGGACCAACATAGGGGCCTCGGGTGCATTCCTCTAGAAATGCACTATACGGGAGGTAGTCCTTTACCTTGCTATTCAGTTTGAAATCCAATAGACAATAAGTTCCATACAGACTTAGTTGTGCAAAGTACTGAAATGTATGATGCAAGCATTTCAGCTAAGATTTATAAGTTTATTTGCAAATGTTTTTTTAAAAAGAATGTCACTAAAAATATATCCCCAATTTTGCCTAGCAAAGATTTTGGTTATTATAAGGTAAAAACTCATTCCGTGTTTATTTGCGGTATGGCCTTATGAGGTACCCATTATGTTTTCAAAACCCGTGTTATGAGTTCTCACACCAGTCCCACGACTGACCAAGAATTTATTACTTTTCCTTAAACTCTGGGTGCCCTATTTTTTTCGGCCAGCCCAGTAGTCAGGTTTAGTTAGAAGAAATCTAAAAGAGCTCGGAGCATTGAGTTAGAAGATTCTTTAGTAAACTATTCCACCATACTTGTGTACTATTTTATTCTGCATTTGTACGGACAGAGATTTATAACTGTCCATGTTTAACTCTGATAAATGTATTTAAAATTTACACTGTAAATATTTTATATAATGAAATAATATCCCATTCGTGGAAGGTTCTGTTCTATGTCTATTTTTCCTTTTACCCTTAATGTTTAGGTTTTCCGGCACTTGAAGATCGGCACGTAATACAGCGGGCGTATTAGTGTCGGTTTCCAAGAGTCGAAATCCCCGGTTGTCATATGGCCTTACCTAGACACTCTAGTTTTTAAATTTCACAGATAGTAGCGAATCTACTTTCTTGATATTTGGTATTAAGGATAAGACTAAATCCTTTCCAAAAAGGAAATCAAACTTTTTAAACTTTTAAACCATTTGACTCACACTTGTGCTTGATTTTCACATCATCGTTATTTGCTAAACACTTTAAAAGCACTCTTTAAAATATTCTTTTAAAGAGCTAATTATATTTCTAAGTGTATCAAAAAAGAAGGGTTAAAAACAAATGTCATTAAAACATTGTTTACTATAAACCCAAAACCAATTACACTTAGCTCCATCTTTAAAACAATCCTTTTAAAGACCTTTTCATTTATAAAATATCATTTATAAATCAATTTATTATCATCTTTAAAGTAAAAGTCCACCACAGATTTATGAATATCAACATTTATTAAGCCAAGTAACAAATTTGCTTAATAATTTGATGAAATCATTTATTATGACAAAAGTGTTATAATCCATGAATTCTTTTCTACTTTCCAAAATCATTTATCATTAAAAAACGTTATAATCCATGACACCTTTCTCCATTCTCGGAAAACATTTGTTACAACAATGGTGCTATAATCCATGCCTCCTTTTCACTTTCAATAAACTACAAAATACCATAAATCCATTTTTAAAAACATCCATTTCAAATATTACTTAAAAAGAAAATCTCAAGTTTAATATATATTTAAACTCAAAACCATTTCCTTCTCTTATTCCAAAAATAAAAAAAATATTCTTTTAAGTATTTATATAAATTCCAAACCACTTTTAAAACACTTAAATAGATGTTAGAAAAGTTCACTAAAAGGATTGAAGAAGAAAAATCAAACTTAAAACCATTTTATAAAAGTTGGAATTGGTGCTGCAAAACTGCCTAAAAAGTATGGAAAGTTCCTTTAAACCGGTTCTTCTAAAAATGGAACTTTTTCCATATTTTTATAAAGTATGAATACTATATTTTGTTTTTAGACAACATACTATGAGTCTAGTATGCATTTACAAAAATCTAGAGACTTTTGAAGTCAACAAAATCCGTTTGAGAGTTTTAAAACTTGACTTTCAAACTGCAAAACCACGACCTAAACTTTCCTAACTTTTAAACACTTTGGAGTTAGGTGTTATAACCTTTTTCCGAGCCATCAAAACTTTGTTCAAACAAAATTTTGAAAACATGACCAAATATTAAATGATGTAAACACAAGCACAGGACTCTAAACATCAAATTTAAAAAGATGAGATTTCAAAGTGCAATAACGTGATTTCAAAGTGTGAAAGCGCGATTATTCCACTATTCGATATTTTTGCTACTTTAACATCTCAACCAACAACCAAACATTTATATAAGAAAGATGTATATAAATGTAAATCAATAATGATGAGAAACCCCTTAGGGTCTCTCTACAAAATTGTTTGTACCAAAATTGGGCACAACACTCTTCGGAAGGGTTTGAAGAGATAAAATGAAGAAATTAAATGGAAAAGGAGGATTATCTAACAAACACTTCAAAAACAAATAAGAAAGTACGTAGAAACACAGAAATTTAGAGTGGTTCGGCGTGTTGCCTACATACACTATGAAATTGATGATTTTATTGATGTTTTCTTGCTGATTACAACTGATTACAGCGGATTACAGTGATGAAATTCGAGTACGACAGCAGCCTTGTAGTGCAAAAATGTTTTCGGCAGAGTCTGGACGTCAGAGAGCCAAAAGATCCTTTCTTTGTAAGCTCTGGGGTGTTATTTATAGGCGTAGGATGCAAATATCTCGCTCAGATCTTGGGAGACCTCTTTTGATATGTAGGCGGGCCCACGCGATCGATCCCACGTGATTTGCACTCGGTCCGTGATCGATACGAACCAATTTCATATCGATCAAGATTTGGCCCAATCGAGTCGAAATTGAGGATGAACATTGTTGATGATGTACGCAAGCTCCTGTGAAAATTTGGTGGCATTTGGACTTATGGATCGTGAGTTATGGTCGATACGAATTCAAGTCTTCGGTAGGCTGTTCATTTCGAATCGATGCACTTCGTATCGACTAGTTTGAATCGATGCAAGTTTGGGCTTCTCGTATGCTTTTTTCATCGTATCTATTCTTGTTCGACTCAATTCACAATTACTTGGTTCGTATCGATCGGAGTGGATCTGTTCGACTCGATCATTATTGCTTTGTTCATATCGATCGGTCGCACTGCTCTGTTCGTATCGATCGGTCGCACTGCTTTGTTTGTATCGATCAGATGTGTTGCCTCGTTTGTATCGAGTGCTGCGGTTCCGTTCGTATCGATCTAAGTTGAACCGTTTGCATCGATTGTGTGGTTTTGTTCGTATCGATCGCAGTCGTTCCAACTGGATGGATACGAACGACTGAGGATGTGGTGGATACGAACAGATAGCGGCCTTGCTTGGCCTTGGATACGAACAGTGGCTTCCTGGATACGAACTACCGAAGCTTGATGGGTTTGAACAAGGCTCTTATGTGGAGGGATACAAACAGATGGACGCATAATGATGGATACGAAATGACGCGATTGTGTTGATTTCCTTAGTTTGCATCGATCATATCTTGAGCATACGAACTCCGATTGACTTGAAATTCAGAACGTTGGCTTTCATGTCTTTGCTTGTCATGTCTTGTCAATTGTAGCTCGATCCAGACTCGGACAAAATTTATCGATATCCATAGCAAACCTGCGTGTAACCAATCTCCGGGATGGACTTTCCTTGGTTTCCAGTCGAGTTCTTGGTATCACAGTCTTGCCAAAAGGTGGGATAACATTTGCCCCCTAAAGTACGTCTTGTGAAAATACGACGTGCTTTGAAAAGCTCAAATCTTCATTCTAAATAGTTCCATCTGACTTGACAATCGGTTGTTGTTTTCTCGTTGAAAGTTGTAATCTTTTATTGATCCATAGAGACATAAATTATGAACTATAGACTGCCAACTGTTGTACTGTATGCTGTTGTAGCTGATTGTTGTATGACATCGATTAGCTATTTGTAGTTGTAATTCTTTATCAAGTGGGCATTCGACCTGTGAAATTTTAAAATTGAAAATTAGTCCGACGTACAAGCATATACATTAGCCTGACTCTTGTTGACGTTCGCACGTTCACAAGTTGTTGTCAGTTTTCTCGTATCGAATTCCGTGTCGATCCTCTCCTGAATCAATGTGAAATTCGAGTTGTAACCACAATTGATGGTTGTTTTGGATTGTCCCTTCGTATCGATCCTCTCCTGATCGATGTAAAAGGTCGAAAGATTGTTCTCGTATCGATAGAGTCGAATTGTCCAAACATTATTTTGTGATGATCTTCGCATCGATGGCTGTGAACTTTCCTGCAATTTTCTAGATGATGGATACGAAGTTGTAGTTCGTATCGATAGACTAATGAAGGATGCAAACATACCAACTAGTCCCCTGTGCACTATTCGTATCGATGGATATGAGACTTTATGGGTTGTATGTTGATCGATATGAACAATACAATTCGTATCAATGCATCTCAAATGGAGTCAAAAATAGTGGATATAAATAAGTGCTTCGTATCGATGGAATCCAACATTTCAGGAAAATCTTCGTTGCACATTTCATATCGATGAAGCTCGAGCTGTTGGATACGAATAGACTATTCGTATCGATCAGGGGTGGAACCGGTTGGAATCGGTCGTGATGACTGGGAGACGAATCATTTCTCTTCTTCCCATGGACCCATATAAATACTGCTTTCGTACTTAGAAATTTTTTTGCTTGCATTTTATAATTCCTTCTGCGTTGCTTCTATCGATCGAGAAACTGAGAAAAAGAAACTGCCTTTGTCTTCGAATCAATTGACTCGCTAATTCCTCCAACCAATCGCTTAGGCCAGGTAATCGAAACATGAATTTGCATCGAAAACAACAAGACTCGAAATTCTTTGCCGTTCCCCTTGTTTCCATGACCGGTTCGGATGAAGTGGTGGAAGGAGATGATCGAAATGAGGTCGAGGGAGGAGTTTTTGCAAAGCTTTGGAGAAAGACGAAGTGTGGGGGGATACGAAGAGGTCATCCATATCGATCGAAGAGTCGTGGTTCGCATCGATCTGAAAATATTTAAAGTTCGTCACAATGGTCACGGACATGGTTTCGTATCGAGAGAGGGAATGCCTTCGCAGCGATTGAAAGTGGTTGGAGGTCGTATCGATCCTGGATAATCGATACGAAAGTCTAATTGCGTGATCGATGTGAAAGGACTGGTTTGATTGATACGAAGCGACTCGTTTGATCGATACGAAATGATAAGCTTCGATCGATACGAAGCGACTGGTTTGATCGATACGAAATAATAAGCTTCGATCGATACGAAGGGACCAGTTTTATCGATACGAAGTGATCAACCTCAACGGATACGAAGTTTTATGTGCGCTCTAACACTTGATTTCAGCGAGCTTCTGTCTTGCATATCTGGATCTAATTGTTAAACTGCATACTTGACTGCCTTTCAAAGCTTGTCGATGGAACCGTAACTTAACAGAATTTTAATAAACTTTAACTCGTATCAGCCTTCAAAGTCTGAATGGCACGGCTGTGACGGTCAGCGATGATGGTCACTCCGGTTAAGTCTCGAAGTCTTGTCGTTTGCATATTTTCTCATACTCTGTTGAATTTCTCAAGTAATTTGTAGCACAGCCCTTCACAACACATTCATACACTTCACACTGGGGAATGCGCGGACTTATTATTGTCTAATGATGGTTTTTAATAAGTTGATTAGCTATGAAATCCACAAGTTCACAACAGCAAGAGCTTCAGGATTCATCTCCTTTTGTCCTAGAGATTCCGGCCATCGCGGCCGAAGTTATAGACCCAGCTCCGGATGAGCTGCCTGGGGCTAGGTTTATTATGAATCCACAGGATTTTGTGCCGTCTAACGTGTCCGAAGACATGTTGGGTCGTATGTGCCTAAGGCACGGTTTTTCGTTGGACGATGTACTATTACCGGGACCAAACGATAGACCACATGCTCCCTAGAGGGGTTTACTGCCTTCAATCGCCATGCATGCACAGCAGGAACACTTCCTCCATTCAACCAATACATTAGGGAAGTGTTGTCTTTCCTCGGAATTTCTCCATCGCAACTACACCCTAACGGATATGCTACGCTGAACAGTTTATTTATTGTATTCATGGAGCATCTCTTTCGGCCACCGGCTCCAACAGAGATCAGATATCTTTTTAACTTCAAGAGTAGGGGAGATAGTCCGTCTTTCACATTCTTGGAGGCGGTCAGGAATTTCCAAGTAGTAACCGGATCCTGGACAAGGCTGAGTTACTTTAAAATAGAATGGTTCTATATCCGATGCCCCCCAAGATTTGCCATCCGATGGTTAGTCAGACGTAAGTGTTGCAGTCTTCTCCAAGAGTTATCAAGATAATAGTAGTTGATGTAAAACTAATATCTTCTTTTCTTTACAGCCGTAATTTCACGACCTGAAGGTGGGTACTTCAAAGAAATAGTGCGGATCCTTCAAGAAGTTCCAAGTGAAATGAGGGACGTCGATTCGGCTCTAACTGACAGAAATTTGAGAATCGTTGGACTGATCGAGCAGAATCAAAGCATAAGGTTCAAAGGAACACTGAGGGCAGCCCCGAAGAAGCAGTTGAAATGAAAAAGACCCGGGGTCGTAATAACTGAAGGAGGTGATGAAGAAAGAACGCCCACGGACGATGAACTTGTTGCTGGGTCTTCGGCCGGATTTCAAGCGGCGAAAGGAAGAAGAAAAGGCAAGGCTGTTGCCTACAAACGTCCTAAGTCTTCAAGGTGGAAATTGTAAGTCTATAACAGGGTGGATCGATTATGCAAATGGCAAGTATGTGAATAATTTAAACTACATTGTAACAATATTAAAGTATGTAAACAAGAATAATCACACCAGAGATTTTATACTGGTTCGGACCTCCCGTCCTACGTCTAGTCCCGAAGCTCCTCTTCGGAATTTCCTTTTACAGAATAACCCTCACTTTACCCGGAGGAACAGGTTTACAATAGCAGAGTTTCTTTGTCAACTATGTGTTCTCTATTACATTGATTTTGACTATATAGTGCAAATGCCTCCAATATATATATCTAGCGATTGTTTTTTATGAGGAACTATATATTTGGAAGTGTAGAGTACAAGTATAGATTGCTAGAGATCAAGAATATATCAGAGTATAAGAGTAGAAAACGCAAGTAAGTCAGGTTAGTGTTCTCTTTGATTCTTGATGATATATGTAGTTGTAGAGAGATTCCTTGAGTAGTTGCATCCATTAACAAGTGCTCTACGGTTGCTTCTGATGATGATGAAGAGTTTTAGCGAAGAGAAGCGAAGATGTCTTTTCAAATGCGGCAGTTGTAATTTGAATTTTCAAACCGAGTTCAGCACCAGACGTCTGGTAATTATTTCAGACGTCTGTTCATATATATATTTTGTGTGTAGTAGCCTTTCAGACATCTGAGTACATTAACCAAACGTATGATCCTTTCTGTTTTATATTCCAGAGGATTTCTTCAGACGTCTGGCTAGTGCACCCAGACGTCTGAAACTTGTACATGTTGAGTTTGTGCATCTATGTCATTGCTCCATTGATCCTATCGACTTGTAGTCTTTTGTAACGTTCTTTGAGCCTTGTTCTTGTCTCTCTAGTGATGTTGTTCTAGCAAGTTCCATGTATATGTACATTAGATTTTCATTGTATAGTTGTTGTCATTAAAACCATGGATTTGATTTCCTAACAATCTCCCCCTTTTTGATGATGACAACTATACAATGTACTTATATGTAATTTTTATAAATCTCCCCCTGAATATGTGCTTTCCATTATCTCTCCCCCTTTGTCATTATCAAAAAAGAATGACGGAATCATATTTGCAAATTCCAAAATCTTTCCTTTTGTTTCTCCAAGTACCTGCAATAAATAAAAATCATTTTTTGGTACCCACTTACTATGTTAGGGTCCGGGGGTTAGGTCTTTGGAAACCATACCCATTTGGGTATGGTTGAACCTTTATAAATTTAATTTTCATTATTAATTACCATATCAAAATAATCATCAATGTATTTTTCTCTATTTTTCTAATTAACAGGAGCCCAAATAATTAGATAATTTTTATTCATATTTCCATTCAATGATTTTGTACTTCTAGAGAAATTATAAATATTATTGGCCATAGCATTATTTGAATTTCTATAAAAATTTGATCTAGACTTTACTCGAAATTTAGTACTAGTATTAACGTTTTTACTATACATGAAAGCGTATCTAGTGCTATTTCTACGATTATATCCTAAACCACTTTTGTCATGTAAAGGTCTAGAACTAGATAAAATCATGTTTAAATCATTTTGAACTTTATTAAATTTTGTGACTTCAGTGTTAAGTTTATCAAATTTAGCTTTGAAGTCAAAATTATTATTTTCAAAAGAAATATTACTGTCCTTCAAAATATCAATTTGCTTGTTTAATTCAGAATTCTCCCTTTTTATCGTAAAGTTCTCATTTTCGAGAAGAAAAATTCGAGATTATGAATTATCTAAAGATGATTGTAATAAATCATTTTGTCTTTTCAAATCCGTAATTACTTTTGAAAAATTTTCCTTTTCTTTATCAAAGATAGTATTTTTATTTTGCAAAACATTGATTTCCTCTAAAAGATCATTGTTTTTATCTTCTAACTGCTCGTTTTCTTTTTGTAGGAAATCTTTTTGTGAAACAAGTTCTTCTACGGTATTTTCAAAACATTTAGTTTGTTTTATCAAAAATTTATTTTCCTCTTTTAAACTGGAATTTTCTTACTCACAATCTTTTAACTTTTCTAAAGCAATTCTATTAACTTTATTCAAGATTTTACAATCTTTTAATAATTCATCATGTGCTAACAGAAGATCTTTATATAAAGAATCTAAGCATACCGATTGTGATCTGAGTTTAGCCATGAAGCAATTGTTTGTTTTCTTCTTTGATTCTTCTTTATTTCTCTTCCTCTTCCTATTGTCTTGAGTAGATCTCTTTATAGCCATTTATTCTAGGATGTTGTTACGATCTCTAGAATCCCTGGCTCTGATACCAAATGTAAGTCTATAACAGGGTGGATCGATTATGCAAATGGCAAGTATGTGAATAATTTAAACTATATTGTAACAATATTAAAGTATGTAAACAAGAATAATCACACCAGAGATTTTATACTGGTTCGGACCTCCCGTCTTACGTCCAGTCCCGAAGCTCCTCTTCGGAATTTCCTTTTACCGAATAACCCTCACTTTACCCGGAGGAACAGGTTTACAATAGCAGAGTTTCTTTTTCAACTGTGTGTTCTCTATTACATGGATTTTGACTATATAGTGCAAATGCTTCCAATATATACATCTAGATATTGTTGTCTATGAGGAACTATATATTTGGAAGTGTAGAGTACAAGTATAGATTGCTAGAGATCAAGAATATATCAGAGTATAAGAGTAGAAAGCGCAAGTAAGTCAGGTTAGTGTTCTCTTTGATTCTTGATGATATATATAGTTGTAGAGAGATTCCTTGAGTAGTTGCATCCATTAACAAGTGCTCTACAGTTGCTTCTAATGATGATGAAGAGTTGCAGCGAAGAGAAGTGAAGATGTCTTTTCAAATGCGGCAGTTGTAATTTGAATTTTCAAATCCGAGTTCAGCACTAGACGTCTGGTAATTATTTCAGACGTCTGTTCATATATATATATATATATATATATATATATTGTGTGTGCAGTAGCCTTTTAGATGTATGAGTACATTAACCAGACATCCGATCCTTTCTGTTTTATATTCCAGAGGATTTCTTCAGACGTCTGGCTAGTGCACCCAAACGTCTGAAACTTGTACATGTTGATTTTGTGCATCTGTATCATTGCTCCATTGATCCTATCGACTTGTAGTCTTTTGTAACGTTCTTTGAGCCTTGTTCTTGTCTCTCTAGTGATGTTGTTCTAGCAAGTTCCATGTATATGTACAGTTGATTTTCATTGTATAGTTGTTGTCATTAAAACCATGGATTTGATTTCCTAATAGAAATCAGTTGTGGTTTCTTTGCCGGTTCCCGGTACTAGAATCTCAAAGGCTCCTTCCTCGCCAACAGAGAGTCCTTTTGAAGGGCATACCGATATTCCGATTCTAGATTACGTGTCACTTCAACATGACACCAGGTTGGAGGAGCTTGATAGTGCTCTTGATCTAAGCGAGTCGCTTCCTATAAGCGCGGCCGACATTTCCGGTTGGTCGGGGGGTTGCACATACATATACACTTCACGACACTACACGATTTCCAACCTCAAGTTTTTCAATTCGACAAACCACTAACTCTGCTTCTCTTTCTTTTTTACAGATACGATGTCCGGACGAGGGTCGATGTTAGGGAGTCTTCGCACAGTTCGTCGATCTTCTTCATATTATGAGTCACGTAGGAGAGAGGAAGATAGAGACCGCGATCGTGGGTACTCTAGCCAAGAACGTCATAAGAGAGATAGGGATAGGGACTATAAACATCGATCCCGATCCCGCTCTCCTCCTCCTAGAATCCCTACACAACCTTCGGGCCAAGGAAAATAGCCGATAGAGCCCCCTCGTCATAAACCATCTTCGCATGCTTCTCGGTCCGAGTCGCAATGCCATAGAACTGAGGTTGAGCCTCCAGTCATCATTGAACAAGCCATTACCGAGCCCACTGGGGAAGGGGCAATTAAAATTGCTCAGCTAAAGAAAGATTTCCCAAATATATGCTTTGACGGCTACATTTTTCCCCCTCACTTAAAGAGAATTCCATCGGAGGCGGAGAACACAATGCATGATTACATTCATGATATCTATTCCCAGTACAAAGAATGGGCGAAGGCTGCAGAGAAAGCGTCGAAGGTGGCCTTCAAACGGGCTAAAATAATCGAAAAGTTAGAATCTGATCTCGCACAGAAGGACCGCATCGTCCAAGTGCTTAATGATAAAGCCGAGTCCTCTAGGAAATCAGAGATAGAGGCCACCAAAAAGGCCGATGAGGCGAACTTGGCTATGGAGAGGATGAGGCAGACACACTTTGCCTTGGTGGAGCAGATGCACCATCGAAACACCACGGTCACCGCTGAATGAGACGTTAGTCTGAAAGAACTTGCTGTGCTTAAAGCTAAATTTTCCGAAATCATCAGAGAAAAAGATGATGCAAATAAAGCAACCCAAGAGGCTTGTGAATTGGCCGTAGTGCTTCGGGGCAAACGGGATGCGGCAACGGCTAAGGTCCGTGTGGTGGAGACTAAGGTCGAGGAGAAAATTAAATCGGCTGAGTCAAGGCTAGAGACGGATATAGAAGATCCCTTGATAACTTACAACGCTAACGTACCGAGGCACAGAAATCTAGCCTGGCTCGACGACTACCCGGCACATTTGTACAATGCCCGGGGCCGATTGGTTGAGGAGGAGAAGGCGGTGCATCTGGGTGAATCAATCAATGAGCTTGAGCTTGAGAATCGTATGTTGAATAAAGATGAACGAAAGATTCTCCACGAGTCGATGATTTCGCATGAGAAAGAAAGGCTCGGCACCCAACACTCGGAGGTCGGAGAAGGTTCAGGTGTTGAGCACCACGATGTAAGTGCAAAAGTTCCCGTGCCAACCCAGCCTGAATCTACACCTGTTGTTGATTCCCAATCAGTTCCTGCTTACAATCCGGATCAGCCGCAGTTGTCTCCGGTTAGAGAACAAGTTTCTGAAGCCGTTCAGCTGTCCACGAGTCAAACTGAGGAAGGTACTCTGAATATTCTCTATGCTTATCCAAAATCAGAATTGTCATCCGAAGTAGTTACTAACAGTTCTCCTTTTTTCTCTATCTAGTGACTGAAGTTACACCGATCGTGCCTCCTGCAACTCAAGAATCACATCAAGCACAGGAGGCCTTCATCACTAAAGCGACCACCATAACTTCAACTGCACCGACTGATGGAATGCAGAAGAGCATGCTTATTTTGACGAGCAGATGATGGAGGAACTCCTCGGTCAACAAAATGATCCCATTGCGGACCTACCCTTTGTTATGGGTGGAAGTGCACTTGCTACTGGCTCTTCAATGCCAACCACTGATGCTCCCAGCGAGGCCCAAGTAATTAATGAAGAAGAAATATTGGCCGAAATCGACGCTGAAATGGAGGCAACAGCTCGTGGTGGTAGTTTTGGAGGTGGGATGGCGGCACCTGGTCCAGCCTCGTTAAGGATGATATCACTTGGTGGTACAATTATTGATACCAGTGTGCCTATCCCGCCTCCTATAATCGATCCAGTTCCTTCGACTCCACCTTCAGGGAGTATTCCCGTTCACTTGAGCTCAGATGAGGAAGTTGATATCATGCCCCCTCCCGGAGATCAGCCGCCGAAAGGCAAAGGCACGAAAAGAAAAATAAGTGGCAGCTCTAGTGGGTCCACACCGAAGAAGAAGCTGAAAAAGAAAAAAGAATAGACGTGCTTCTTTGGTTTATTTTTGGTAGATAGATAGGAGAATCTATTTTCGTTTTTCTTTCGTAGGCCATGTATAGATGTGGGTTCAGCCCCCGCTAGTAGGAATTTTGGAATCAATTTGTACATAATTTCTTTTCACAGATAGTTGAAATGAAACTTTATTTTGTTTTGAACTTGATGTATGTTTATTTGCTTGAGTGTTCTAGCATTTGAATTCCCCGTTTAGTACACTTGTGAAGTTTCAACTTTTGAATCTTGTTTGAGTTTACCTGTCAAGCCCTGAAATCATGGCCACAAGTCGTGACTGGATATTAAGTTGAAATCCGATGTTGTACTGCTTCAGTCAGCGATTAACACATAAGTTCTGCCTCTAGTTTCAGGGATGAATTGAAAAGAACGGATAGCGATCGTATTTCGGTTTCAATGCAGCACGCTTAGCATTGTTGAATTGATGTTTAAACAAGGAGAATTTGAGTGGTCGAATCACACTCGCTCTTTTATTGATGATTGTATCCACGCTCCGGGGACTTAAGTTATTTTCACGGGCAATCAGCCACGTTTGCTTGACACTTATCATTTCGTCCGCACTCTGGGGACTTAAATAAATTCGCGGGTGCTCAGTTACACCCGACTCGAGTTTATACTCTGGTCCATGCTCTAGGGACTTAGAGTTGATTAACATTTTACAATCTAGTCCACGCTCCGGGGACTTGGAGTTTGGTTGACGTTTACTCTCCGGTTCGCACTCTAGGAACCCAGATCATTTCGATGTCCATACTTCGGTTCGCACTCTGGGAATCCGGAGTTAGGTGACGTTTATACTCCAGTTCACACTCTTGGAACTTAGAGTTGGTTGATGTTTATATTCTGGTTTGTATTTTGGGAATCCGAAGTTGTTAAACAAATGGTCAATCACATCTGTTGTGAGTTTTTGAATTTTGTTCGCACTCCTAGAACGAAAGATATATCAGGATCGTGGATGGTCGGATCACATCCACTCTGAGTCAACAAGTGAGGTTGTTAGATGGACGGGTCCATCCTCCTCAAACTTGGTTTGAATACGGTCGAAGTCGTTAGGTGGACGGATCCACCCTCTTTGAAATCGTATTTATAAGTTTATACTCCAGTTCGCACTCTGGGAATCCGGAGTTTGGTAAAGGATCATCGTGTTTCAATCCTTTTTTAACTTTAGTGTGATGGCTTGTTCCCGAGCTTGGGTTTCACTTAGTGAGTGACCGGTCGTATCACAGTCACTCTCTATTTGAAAAAATTCCACCATATGATGGAACTTAGCTCTCTGTGCGTAGTGATGGTCATATGAAGTATTTCAAGTAAATCTCAGCTCTAGCTTGAAGAGATTGCACTTTATTACTGAAATAAGAAAATACGGCAAAATCAGTTGCCTTATTACAAATTCTAATTTTGAAATGCAGAAACAAATTGTAAATGAGGAATAGACTGAATAAATAAACAGAGCCTGTTATGTGTAGTAGCGACGAAGACTTTCGCTGTTCTAGGCTCTCGGAAGAGTGAGACCGTCAATGGTCGATAATTTTAATGTGCCATCTCCGAGCTTTCGTTCAATAACATATAGTCCTTTCCAAGTTGGCTTCATATGCGAAGGGACCAGATAAATTCTTTTAAGTACGAGATCGCCAAGTTCAAAGGTTCGGGGTCGGACCTTAGCATTGTATAGTCGAGCGACTCGACTTCGATATGCGGCTGCTCTCAAATCAGCCTCTTCACGCTTCTCATTCAATAAATCGAGAGATTCAGCAAGCAATATAGCATTTGTCTTTGGATCGTAGTATGTCACACGATGAGAAGGTACTTCTAATTCGACTAGAATTACAGCTTCTGAGCCATAAGAGAGAGAGAATGGAGTGTGACCGGTCGCGGGCTTATGGGTTGTACGGTAGGCCCATAAGGCCATAAGAAGTTCATCGACCCATTTGCCCCCGACTTTTTCCAGTCGTTTCTTCAGAATGGATTTTATAACTTTATTAACAGCTTCAACCTGTCCATTCGCTTGAGGATGTGCGACTTGGGAAAATTTCTTATGAATGTGGAATCGCTGACAAAAATCCTTAAATTCGGCACTGTCGAATTGGGTCCATTGTCAGTGATGATAGTACGTGGAAGACCAAATCGGCAGATGATGTTGCGCACTACAAAGTTGATCACCTTCTTCGTTGTGATTATAGCAAGGGGCTCGGCGTCCGCCTACTTGGTAAAGTAATCAACTGCTACCATGGCATACTTCGCACCACCTTTGGCTAGAGGTAAAGAGCTAATAATATCGATGCCCCATACCGCGAACGACCATGGGCTAACTGTCTGTGTTATCTCGGTAAGTGGGGCTCTAGGAATTCGAGCATGCTTCTGACACTTATCACATTTCTTGGCATAATCTGATGCATCACGATTTACAATCGGCCAATAATATCCATATCGAAGTACTTTTTTGGCAAGAGCTTGCCCCCCGGTGTGATCGCCACATTCTCCTTCGTGCACATCATGCAATACTCGTTTGATTTCATTGTGAGCGATACACCGGAGTAAAGGAACATAGTATCCTCTTCTATACATGACTCCATTCTAAATAGTGAACCGCGAAGCTTTTCTAAGAATCTGTCTCTTTTCACTTCTGCGCTCTGACAGGGTTCCATGCTCGAGATAGTTTCTGAACGAAGTCATCCTTGACTCCCTCTCGGAAACGACATCAAATATCCAATCGGTTTCCATCTGATCAATGCTTGGCGAAGATAATGTCTCTACGGGAACAAGTCCCATTTGCTGTGCTTCACCTGTACTGGCTAACTTTGCCAACAAATCAGCTTTCTAGTTGTGTTCTCGTGGTATGTAATAGATGGCATAATAGTCAAACTGATTCAATGTCTCCTGAACCTGAGCAAGATAAGTGGCTAGTCTTCGATCTCTGGCTTGGTACTCCCCTCTAACTTGACACACGACCAATTGCGAATCACGGTAAATTTCCACTGCAATGATTCTCAAGTCTCTTTCAAGTTTCAATCCAGCCAGTAGGGCTTCATATTCGGCTTTGTTATTAGTTGCACGGAAGTTGAACTTTAAAGCATAACATATAGATCGACCTTCAGGAGTTTCAAGTACAACCCCTGCACTTGAGCAACGGTCATTTGATGCACCATCTGTATGCAGCTTCCAGATATACTTGGGAGATTCACTAGTTTCAGGCAAGTCCTCTGGGATGGTAAATTCAACTATGAAATATGCTAGGACTTGTACTTGGATGGCTCGCCTTGGAGTATAAGTAAGGTCAAACTGACTTAACTCGATATTCCATTTGAGTAACTAACCAGACGTCTCAGGCCGCGTAAGGACATGTCGTAACGGCTGGTCGGTGTAAATGGTGATTGGGTGAGCCTGGAAATACGGACGGAGCTTCCTCGAGGCAATAACAAGACAATAAGCCAATTTCTCTAGCTTCGGAAAATTCCTCTCAGCTCCGGTTAGCCGCTTGCTTATGTAGTAGACCGACTTTTGTATCCGATCCTCCTCCCGAACTAAGGCAGCACTGATTGTGTTTTCTGATACCACCAAGTAAATGTACAATTTCTCATGATCGATAGGCTTTGACAAGATTGGCAGTGTGGAGAGATGTTGAATTAGCGCTCTGAATGCACCCTCACATTCCATAGTCCATTCAAAGTTTCGTTTTCCTTTTCGGATCAGATAGAAGAAGGGAATGCACTTGTCAGTGGACTTTGAAATGAACCTGCTCGGTGCTGCAACTTTTCCGTTGAGACTCTGGACTTGCTTTATAGTTTTCGGAGTTTTAAGATTTCCGATTGCCCATATCTTTTCGAGATTGGCTTCGATTCCTCGATCGTTGACGATAAACCCAAGGAATTTGCCGGATGCTACCCCAAAATGACATTTCAACGGGTTGAGCTTCATTCTGTATTCTCGGAGGATATTAAACATTGACTCTAGGTCTCTGATGTGATCGATGGAAAATCGCAACTTTACTAGCATGTCGTCCACATATACCCCCATGGTCTTTCCAATCTGGTTAGTGAACATTCGATTAACTAACCATTGATAAGTGGCCCCAGCATTCTTGAGCCCAAAAGGCATAACTTTATAGCAATAGAGTCCCATATTGTTTACGAAGCTGGTATGCTCCTGGTCGGGTAGGTGCATGGGTATTTGATTATAGCCAGAGTACGCATCCATGAAGGATAAAAGTTCATGTCCAGCCGTTGAGTCTACAAGTTGATCAATTCGTGGAAGTGGAAAACTGTCTTCGGGGCAAGCTTTATTCAAGTCTAAGCAGTCAACACATGTTCTCCATTTCCCATTTGGCTTTCTGACTAGTACAGGATTGGACACCCATTTCGGGTATAATGCATCTCGAATGAACCCATTCGTCTTAAGCTTGTCTACCTCTTCTTTAAGGGCGGCAGATCTCTCTGGATCCATATCATGCCTTTATTGTTTGACCGGGACGTACCGCAGGTCAATGTTCAGTTTGTGGCTCACGATGTCTGGCGAGATCCCACACATATCAGAGTGCGTCCAGGCAAACACATCAAGGTTTACCCGAAGAAATTCAACCAATTCCACTTGCATTTGTTGGCTTATCTGAGATCCAATCTTTATCATTTTCGAGTCATCATTATCGTCTATTGGAACATCGATTGTCAGTTCAGTCGGAGAAGCTTGACTATCTTTACCTTCATCTTCACTTTCGGTATCTCTCGGGTGAAGATCTCTTTGGAATTGGTTGGGGTGCCCGGGCCCGGGCCCAGGCGCTAATTGTCAATTATCAGCAAAGCAGACGCAGAGAGATTCCTCTACGCCCTTTCCTTTTTCTTTCCGCTGCGCCTCACACAGCTCAGCAACATAACAGACTTGCCCTGCGGCCTGATCTCCTTGAACAACTCCGACACCATTGTCGGTAGGGAATTTCAAAGTCAAACACCATGGGGTGATGGCAGCCCTGAATTCGGCTAGGGCTGGTCGGCCCAAGAAAGCAATATAAGGGGAGTTTATATCTAACACAACAAACTGCAGTATCCGGACTCTCCGGCGTTCACCAATTCCCAACTCCACTGGCAATTCCACCACTCTAGTGGGTATAGTTACACTCCCGTTGAAACCATGAATGCGAGACTGACATGGCTTCAAGTCTTTAGTCTCCATTCTCATCTGGCCATAAGCTTGTTTAAACAAAATATTCACAGAGCTTCCGCTGTCTACCAAGATCCTCTTCATCCAAGCATGACCTACTTGAGCTGATATGACAAGCAGATCAATAGTGGGGGCTTCGATCCTGTCGGCATCCCGACCTCGAAATATGATGTTATCTGCCATCGTTCTTTGCTGTTTGGCCGGAGCCCCATCTTCAGAATTACTACAACATTCAAAGTCCGCATGCCTGATAGATCTGGCATACGACTCCATTTCCTTCCAGCTTCGGTCTGCTAGATGAGGACCACCACAAATAGTGTTTATCACCAACCTCCCGCCAGTTTGAGCGGGTTCCTCCTGTCTAGCCGGATTTAGTACATGATTTTGATTTGATGGGCCCGCACCTCCAGACTGCGGTGCCCGCACAAACTGTTCTAACTTCCTCTCTCTTATCAACTTTTCGATGAGATCCTGCAAGTGATGGCATTCATTTGTGTTATGGCCGTAGCTTTCGTGGAATCTACAAAATTTCCCCATCTGAATTTGCTTCTCCGATGACTGTTTCGGAGCAGGCTTCTTGTACAGAATAGTATTGCAGGTTTGTAGATATACATTCTCTAGCGACGTATTCAAAGGAGTGTAATTATCAAACATTGGAGCTCTACGTCGTGGACCACGGTTCTGATCCCGTTTTCTATTTTGGTTACCATTGCCTTTTTGCGGATCTTGTTTATTCTGAATATTCAATTGCACTTTTCCGGAACTCTCCCCGGATTGTTTGACAGCAATATTGCTCTGGATTCCTTCCACACTAGACCCCACATCATCCTTCTTCCTAGACTGTTTCGCATCCTCCCTTCTCAAGAATTGAGATGCTTTGGAATAGAAATGGTCCAATGATGCAGGAGGTTTTCCGGCCAACCAGTTGCCGAATTCAAAATCGGGCTCAATCCCCTTAATCAGTGCCATAAAAATAAAGTTATCATTTGGGTTGCTGATCTCAGCACATGCAGCATGAAATCTCTCTAAATAATGCCTGAGTGTCTCTCCAGGAGCTTGAGTGACACTAGATAAAGTATTAACATTCTTTGGTCTCACGACATGCATACGAAATTGCTCAATGAACTTTGTTGCCAACTGATCGAAGCATGAGATAGATCGAGGTGGCAGTCGGGTAAACCACATAGTCGCTATGCCCCCCAGTGAAATCGGGAAGCTTCGGCACTTGACTGCATCGTCAGCTCATGCAGCGTTCATCAACTATTCATACTTCAGGATATGCTGATTAGGGTCAGAGTTCCCTTCATAAACGGGCAAAGTCGGCATCCTGAATCGCCGATGTGGTTCAACATAAAGTATCTCATCAGTAAAGGGGGTATGACTCCGGGAGATTCCCCAATCGTCATTGCTAAGCCCTTGACTTTCACGGATCATTTGATGGATCATTGCTGACAAGTCGAGCATCTGGACATTTTGAGCAGGTTGGGCCAAGGTATGGTCAGGTTCCATAATGCAAGGAGGGGCCGGTCGTTGTCGACGGTCCATGTCTCGCCTCCTTGGTTCTATGTCTTCGGGGACATAAGGCTCAGGATGGTAATCACGCTGGTGATGGTTTGGATCTGTCCGATTTCGGGTCTCAGCGCCCAAATCAATAGATGTCGTAGTACGGTTATCAGTAACATGATGCGGGGTAGCGCCTCCTCGGGAGGAGGGTCCAGTCTGGTAGCTGGTTGACGATCCAACTCTCAGTTGCCCAACATTCAATGTGTGTTGATGCCCAGTGGCCTGTGTGTAGCTTCCGTCTAGCCGTGGGCGTGTAGATCTGTGATGATAATCGGAAGAGGCTAAACTCTCGGTGTAAGAGTGGGAAGCCTGATCCCTCCTGGATCTCCTTCGTCGCTGACGGTTCAGTTGGTTGGCTAGTTCCGCATTAGCACAGAGCTGTTGAGTGAGCTGTTGGCAGCTTTGAGTCAATTCTTGCATCAACATCTGAAATTCTTCCCTGGTGACAGGGCCTTGCGGATCTGATGGTCCGGTAGCGTTCTGATCGGTTGGAGGCAGTTGCACGGGATTCTGTCTATTCCGTCCTTCAGGATTTGCAGCTGTGGAAGTAGTCCTTGTGTTAACCATGATGGATGATGAAGCTCTCTCCTAGAATTGTAACAAATCTGAATAGGATAGAAGAACTTCTGAAATTGAGATCTGGATCTTCTCCTTGGATGTTTGCAATCTGATATCAGCAGTAGATCCAATGAGCAGAAGGAAAAAACTGGGTTTTTTCTCAGTGAAAGAACCAAAGTGTTTGTACCAAAATTGGGCACAACACTCTTCAGAAGGGTTTGAAGAGATAAAATGAAGAAATTAAATGGAAAAGGAGGATTATCTAACAAACACTTCAAAAACAAATAAGAAAGTACGCAGAAACACAGAAATTTAGAGTGGTTCGGCGTGTTGCCTATGTCCACTATGAAATTGATAATTTTATTGATGTTTTCTTGCTGATTACAACTGATTACAGCGGATTACAGTGATGAAATTCAAGTACAACAGCAGCCTTGTAGTGCAAAAATATTTTCGGTAGAGTCTGGACATCAAAGAGCCAAAAGATCCTTTCTCTGTAAGCTCTGAGGTGCTATTTATAGGCGTAGGATGCAAATATTTCGCTCAGATCTCAGGAGACCTCTTCTGACGCGTAGGCGAGCCCACGCGATCGATCCCACTTGATTTGCACTCGGTCCATGATCGATATGAACTAATTTCATATCGATCAAGATTTGGCCCAATCGAGTCGAAATTGAGCATGAACATTGTTGATGAGGTATGCAAGCTCCTATGAAAATTTGGTAGCATTTGGACTTATGGATCGTGAGTTATGGTCGATACGAATTCAAGTCTTCGGTAGGCTATTCAGTTCGAATCGATGCACTTCGTATCGACTAGTTCGAATCGATGCAAGTTTGGGCTTCTCGTATGCTGTTTCCTCGTATCTATTCTTGTTTGACTCGATTCACAATTACTTGGTTCATATCGATCGGAGTGGATCTGTTCGACTCGATCATTGTTTCTTTGTTCATATCGATCGGTCACACTGCTCTCTTCGTATCGATCGGTCGCACTACTTTGTTCGTATCGATCAGATGTGTTGCCTTGTTCGTATCGAGTGCTGCGGTTCCATTCGTATCGATCTAAGTTAAACCGTTCGCATCGATTGTGTGGTTTTGTTCGTATCGATCGCAGTCGTTCCAACTGGATGGATACGAACGATTGAGGATTTGGTGGATACGAACAAATAGTGGCCTTGCTTGGCCTTGGATATGAACAGTGGCTTCCTGGATACAAACTACCGAAGCTTGATGGGTTCGAACAAGGATTTTCTACGGAGGGATACGAACAGATGGACGCATGATGATGGATACGAAATGACGCGATTGTGTTGATTTCCTTAGTTTGCATCGATCATATCTTGAGCATACGAACTTCGATTGACTTGAAATTCGGAACGTTGGCTTTCATAGCTTTGCTTGTCATGTCTTGTCAATTGTAGCTCGATCCGGACTCGGACAAAATTTATCGATATCCATAGCAAACCTGCGTGTAACCAATCTCTAGGATGGACTTTCCTTGGTTTCCAGTCGAGTTCTTGGTATCACGGTCTTGCCAAAAGGCGGGATAACAAAAATCCCCTGTAAATCACACACACACAAATATATATATATATATATGTGTGTGTGTGTGTGTGTGTGTCTGTGTGTGTGTCTGTGTGTTCTTTGAAGTGTTCTGTAGCGACCTATTCACTACGAACACACTTCGACTTCCTCTCACCTTTTTCCCCTGCAAAACAATAATTAATTATGCCTTTCGCTTTCAGGCGGGAATCAAATCCAAACAAGCAATCTACACAAGTATAAACAACATCAACAACAATTCATATTTACACTATCTTATCAATTTTAAAACCACTTTAAAGTGAGATTAACTCACTTTTATTCTCAAGTAAACCCAAGGCAAAGCTCCTAGCTTCCTACCACAACAAAGCAACATACCAAACCCACCTTCTCCTTGCATTTTCTCTCGACCAAGACCCCTTCTTCCCTCTTTTTGCACACAGCAATGCATGGTTTTTGGGCATTGTCTCCAAAGCTTCGACCTTTGACAACATGGAATTGTTTACAAGATTAAAGAAGAAGTTTGGGTTATTTGTGATTAGCTTTTGGTCATTGGAATTTTGGATGAAGAGGAGGAGAGAAGAGAGCAACATTTGCTTCATGGAATGTAAAAATGAAAACAAAGAGGTATGGATGTTTTTTATAGAATTTTAAATTTGGCAAATTACTTCACATACCCCTTTGCCCAAAGACAATCCTACCCTTGCATGAATTCAACCAAGGTACACCTCTCCATGTGCTACTCCATGTGATCCATGTACTTGCCATCGCATCACATAAAAAGTAGCAAAAATTAGCGAAAGTCTTCCTTTTTAATTACTTTTTAGAAATTTCCATATGACACTTAGGTTAATTGATTTTTATTTAGTGCTAATGAAATCCTATTTGCTATATATGTGTACACAAATGTATTTTTGTGCAACAACGTTGCAACAACTTTTGTTTGGTAAAAGGTCGAAAATCCGAAAAAAATATTTTCTGTCACATTTTCGATTTTTCACCAAACTATTTATTTAAATAAACATATTTACAAAATGTGTTTACTATTATTATTTATTAATTAAAAGAAGTTTAATAAGGCCATTAAATCTATTTAATTAATACTTAATTCACAATTTAAATATTTAAACAATCTCTATATTTGAATATAAGTATTTATATTTTTCGGGATGTTACAGTAATGAACACATTCGTAACTATAATCGATAAAGTACTTCTCCTAAGGTTCGTCTACTTACATATATTTAACGTATTAACATTATTACTTATATCTTTATATAACAACACATATAAAAGAAAATAAAACTAAAAGCATCTTTATCTCGACCATGATTATTTTATAAGAGTTAAGTTATGTAGCAAATTACATAATTTCCCTTAGCGTACACCTTAACTATAAAAATCTTCCACTTGCACTTGGAGTCAATTATGGCGTCTTATGCACATACCTTCAATTAGTCTACCTAAATTAGACTTTGAAGGGGCCTTAGTGAATGGATTTGTGATATTATTATTTTATATCCACTTTTCGATAATATTTCCCCATTACACATAAACTCTTTTATCACGTGTTAATTACAGAGAACATATCTCGACGTTTTATCAAGCTGTTTGTTCACATTGCAATTTATATTACATTATTGTTGTCCCAATAGATTATCGAATTTTCAATAGTGGGAATTACACCTAGCCAGTTTATAAATTTGTGCACACATATTGTTTTCATTGTAGCATTATTCAAGGCAATGTACTTAACATTTATTGTTGAATATGCCACACCCTCTCATTTCAAACATTTTCAACTTAAATCTCCATATTCAAGGGTGAACGTGAATTTAAGAATTACTTTTATGAAGTTCGAGTCTGAACACTTCTTCGTAAGAAGTTCGTTGCTTCAATAAACAATTCTCTAATATTTTGTAAATAATAGAGAATAATCTTTACTATCATTTAGTGACTTTACCTGAGATTTAATATTCTATTACTACACTAAGTGTGTAAGCGAGGTCAAATATACCACATAACATAACAAATATGATGATTTCTATAGCAAATGTATAAGGGTTCTACCTCATATGTTCCATATTAGACATTTTAATATGGTGTCTATTTATATAGATTGGAACAATCCTAACATCATCTTATACCGAGTATAAAATATGACTGGTTCAAATCTTCATCAAGAATTAAATAGTCAAACTTAAATAAATTTTAACATGGGTACATCCTTAACAATCAGTAGCATTTTGTTTATAATAGTTTTAGAAATGATTTAGTTCCTTTGATTTTCGTTCGTACGGACGCAAACTTCTTGTACATTTTGAACGAAATCAAACTGATTTGACTTTTATATCAAAATACTTACTCAACCACTAGATGCTTGTTGGAAGCCATTATTGTATCAACACTTGGATCATATCCAAAAAACCCACAGACTTTGTTATCGCTCCTACCGACTTCGAGACATTCTGGCTATTGTATGTAGAAGAGTCATCATTTAAAAGTTCTGTTTCAACATTAATGTGCCAAAACAAAAGGTTATATCATGCGACAATTGACAAGTAGAATTCGAAACGGCTTAAGCACATTAACTAGCAAATTGCTCCACTAATTTCAATATTTAAAATTGTTGAAGTTATTTTCTATCAACATCGCTGTACATAATTCTAACTACGTTGATTTTCTTCTCTAAGACTCCCTTACGATCAATGAATCATATTCTTTCGATACAATTACTAAAATCATAATTTTGCAATGTATTTGGAATCCATTTTGGATTTAAATCATCGCACCATATGGTAGAGTGTATACTCTCCATGACCCATCGACGACTAAGGAGATCGTTATTACTAACAATTTATTTTCTCGGAATAGATAAGAAACTTGAAATTTCTCTTCAAAGTGCGAGAATTCTATTAGACATTCTAATGAGCTGTGTTCATTTTTGGCCTAGTTAATGTTAACTGGGTTTTTGACCAAGCCGATTTCAACCGAAGGTTAGAATGTCAAAATGAAGACAAAATGACTCAAGGACTTTGGAAACATCGTAAAAAGGAAAGAAAGGAGAAATATCAAAAAATGAACAAAAATAGTTGACTTGAATTTTTCAAATTGGGGCTTGGGGTCGGACCAGAGTCAGACCTGAGCTGAACCTAGGAAAAATGAAGGAAAAACTGAGTTGAAAAACAACTCGGTACTGAGTTGTTTTTTCTCGAGTACGACCATAAAAATCTCGGTTTGGGCTCCAAGCAATCGTCATTGACTATAACTCGGATCTGACACACAAAATACTCAAGTCAGACTCGAAGCAATCGTTACTAAGTATATAACTTGGTATCGACATGTTTAACTCGGTATCGAGTTGTTTTTTTCTTGGGTCTAACTCACAAAACTCTCAAGCTGGACTCCAAGCAATTGTTACCGAGTAGAACTTGGGTTAGACACATAAAGCTCTCAGGTCAGACTCCAAGCAAATATAACTCGGGTCTAACACACAAAACTCTTAGGTCAGACTCCAAACACTCCAACCTTTGGACAACCCCTAGAAAGACGAAGACCAAACAACTTGAAAATTGGCAAGCACTCTTAGATGAAGCAAGGATATAGCTTGGGAAAGTTTCAACCAAAAATACATTAAGGAAACATATCGACACCGACATGTATTATACCGACATGTTGTATAAAGACTTATTTTGGAAACTTGTTTATGACAACGTTTTTTCTCTACATCCTCTACTCCAACTTCATACAAGTTATTATCCGCCTCTTCCATATGTGTCCAAGTGATTTCTAAGAGTTTTAGATGACCTATGCCAAGAGTTAGAGAATTAACAGCTAGAATGACAGAACAAACTAAGTGATGAAGGAATAATCACCAAGATCAGTTAGCAATCGATGGAAACAACATGAAATACCACAAAAAGAAGTAAGAGAAAGATGCAAGAAAGTTTGAAGTAATTCTAACGAAGGGAACATGTTGGCATCGACATATTTGGTTAACTCAGGAGATTCTGCAATTGGGCATGTGACTTCAGGCCAATGTCTAGACTATGCTCCAGGTGGATTTCTGGCCCAACACGATGGTTTCCCATATAAATATAAACCTACCTACAACCAGAAAAGGATCTGATTTCTATTATCACTACACAAAAGCTCCGCCTCTTCATCATCTTCTTCCTCTACGTAATAGTCACCAAGAAAGCTATTCTAGGCAATTCTAGGTCTTAAAATCTGTTATCCGGCATTATTGGACGGCTATATTGAACTTATTGCTTGAGTTAGATTCGACAACCATTAAGGCTAATGATTCCAGAATGATGATTGTGAGGCCCGGAAGTCAAATACAGATGGTAATGTGAAGTCGGGATTGAATGGAATTGATAGATGTGCAACGTAGAATGTTCAAAGTTTTGGATATGGTTCAATGTATATGAGTGATCGGCATAGTTTGGCTCCAACAAGAGGGATCGGCATACATCAAAGTACAAGAGCATTCTTGCAGAAAACAATCAATATCCTATAAGTCCAATGCATATAAAAATTGAGGAGCAAGATATAAGGACTCTAGGGAACCTACCCTAAGGATCGCACATCACAAGGAAAAAATTGGAGGGATCGGTATACGTCCCTTGGGAGGGATCGGCAGAAGTCAGCATTCAAGTCATGTTGAATCAAAGATCGAGCAACAACTCAAGTTCCAATGATCCAAATGATGTGAAAATTGGAGGCTAAACATGTTTTTGCATAAAGAAGCCACCATAGGGATCACTCCCTAAAATTCGGCCAATAAAAGGATCGGTACCGATCCCCCCTCTTTGGGAATTAGGCCCAACAATCCCTCTAGTGGGCCCATATGGTTTATAAGGTCCTTCAACCGAGATTTTAGAGAGATACTTGGTCGCCTTCATCTAGAAATACTGGCCTGATGGGTCATTTTGAGGATCTTTACGCTTCTTGTTACTCTAGACTCCATTGTAATCGAGTACTTGCTATTTTCTACTGTTGTAATCAAATTTATAAGTGATTAATAAAGGATAATCTTCAAAGTGGATGTAGGCATACAATGTCAAACCACTATAAATTTCTGTGTCTTTGATTATAGCTTATTCTTTGTTGCTTACTAATTCATTTACTCAGTTTAATCTCGTTTTTCTTCACTTACATCTCTACAAAAACTATTCGTATGTGATTGTGACCAATTTAGTTGCAAACATTTTGGTGCTTTCATTGAGAATCTTGATTTTCGATTTATTAGGATCCCTTTATTACTACTGGATTGGATAAATCCCCCAACGGAGATCTGCAATTATCTTTAAGAAGTTGCTTATACTACTAAGATTTGTAGAAATCTAAGCACAACTATCAATAATGGTGAGAAATACTAGATTTACTTCTCAGTACGTGGAGGGAAATGAGAATACTAGCATCCAGCAAGGAGACCCAAGCAATCAACCAATGGATGTGAATGTCGAACCGGTTGAAGTTCAGAATCCCACTGATTCTATTACAAGAGCTGAATTTCATAATTTAATGAGAGAGCTAATGGAGAGCCGTCGACAATTAAACCAACAAATTCAAACCAATATCAACTTGATGAACCAACTCAATCAGCAGCAACGAGGGAAAACTAGGAGAGACCCCCACTTCTTACTCAGCATTGGAGAGTTCTAGCTCATCAGACGAGTATCACAAGCATAGGCATCACAGAATAGATGAATATCGCGTAGAAACTTCAGGGTGTCAACCGGCAGACCATCGTGGTCTGCCAAGATCGATCGGTGTCGATCCCTCTATAAGGATTGGTCTCGATCCCCCCACCGGAAAGGGGGAATCCACCCATGCCTTATGGCAATCAAGTTGGAGCTGCTTCAGTTAGTTTGGATGTTGGAGTTCAAATAAATGTTGACCTAGCCCTTCCTCGGAATGATGATGAAGTGAATTTACAAGGTACACATCGGGAAGATGGTGAACCAAAAAGGCATGAAACGACCCGTAGACATCGACCGAACCATTCACGCAAGGTGGAACATGACCACCGCTTGGTACCAACCATCCAAACGCCGGATTTATCGGCAATGGTTAGACAATTAGTGATAGAGAGCCAGGGCTTGACTAACGATGACTGGGGAATCTTGAGAAGCCATACCAATGTTCACTGATAATGTTCTACATGCGGAGTATCCAAGGAGGTTCAACATGCCATCAATGCCCGCCTATGAGGGAAAAACCGACCCCAGGCAGCATATCATGAGATACGAATGGCAGATGGATTATGCATGAGCGGATGATGCAACCAAGTGTAGATGCTTTCCCATAACTCTCTCTGGAATAGCAATGATGTGGTTCACAAGATTACCCCCATGATCAATTTCTAGATTCGATGATTTGGCAACAAAGTTTGTGGAGCAGTTCTGGATGCACGCAACTCGTCCCAAGGATGTGAAGTCCCTGTCTAGCGTGATTCAGGCTCTAGGAGAATCATTGAAAGATTATTAGGAGAAATTTCATACATCTGTTATGGAAATCAGTAATCTGAATGACCATGCGATAATGATGGCTGTGACGAGAGGGATAGATCCAGAATTTGATTTTGGTGATTGGTTAGCTGGCAAGTCGCCCACAACGTTGGAGTGCTTTTACACAAAGGAAGCCAGGTCCTCCAAGAAAAAGAATGTTGCGGAACTGAGCGGAGAGGTAGTAAAAGTAACATTGTATTAAAGCAATCTGATGTAGCTCAGGAAAAGTTCAATTGAATGTCCAGAACAAGCCGAATCAGCCAAAAAAAGGCGGAGATAGGGGCCGAGAATGAATGAGGGATTCTGGAAGAAAGAAGCCTAGGATTCTGATGTTTGATACTTACACACCATTGAATACGTCCTTGGAGAATATCTATTTGTCTACCTGCAATACTATGCAATACAGGGAGCTGCCTCCAAAAGAATCAACTGAGAAGTAGAAACAAACTGGAAAATATTGTCGGTTCGACGAATGCTATGGACATGGCACAAATGAATGCACACATCTCCAGGATATTATCGAAAAGCTAGTTCGAGAAAGGAAGTTGTAGAAATTTGTAAAAACCCTATAGGATGGTGGACAGGGGACATCCGACTCCAACCGAGGACAAGTACCGCGTAGGGCTGAGGAGCCTGCACAAACTATTGGAAGATTGGTGATAAATACAATAGTCGGAGAACCACACCCAGCAAATAAGAGTTGGCAAGAGATGAAGCACTATGCTAGCGCGATTAGGCATGTGGATTTTGAATTTTGTTCGATTACAGAAGATGGAGCTCTGGCAAACAGCAACGTACAATGACAGATGATATCGTGTTTAGAAACAAAGATGTAGATAAGGTGGAGGCTTCGCCGATCAACCCAATGGTCATTTCGGCCATGATCGTCCCCGCTTTGGTGAGAAGGATACTGATTGATTGTGGAATTTTAGTAAATATAATTTTCAAAAAAGCTTATGATCAGATGAAAAGGGAAGCTAAGGACATCAAGTCATCTAAAGCCCGCATACACGGTTTTAACGGTGTTGCAACTGAAGCCGTTGGTTATGTTGAATTACCTATAGAGTTGGGAGAAGGTGACCGTAGGAGAGTGCGAATCTCGCCGTTTGCTGTTTTGGATGTTGACTCTCCTTACAACTTTTTTTTAGAAGACCGGCCCTAGCCAAATTCCGGGCAGCCCTTGCCCCATGATGTTTGACTTTGAAGTTTCCGATAGATAATGGTGTTGGAGTTGTTCACGGTGATCAGGCGACTGGATGTGCTTGTTATATAGCTGAGTTGATGGATGCTCAGCGCAAAGAGAAAGGTAAGGGTGTGGACAAGACTGTCCATATCCAAGCTACCAAAGATTGACAACTAGCACCTAAGCGCTTAGGCGCCACAGTCGGTTCTATAGAGATATAGATTGGAGAGATGATGAGGATGAGCCCAAAGAGACCAAGGCTGCACCAGCTGAGATGACGATTTATATCATAGTCATCCACGATGACCCATCACTGGTCTTAAAGATCGGATCACAACTTAACACCCCGATGATTAAAGAACTTGCTGGATTTCTCCGAGCGAATCTAGACGTGTTCGCTTGGACTCACTCTGACATGTGTGGAATCTCGCCTGCCATTGCAAGCCATGCATTGATCCTCGACCCGAGGCATGTCCCAGCGAAGGAAAAAAGAGGCGGCATGGATCCGGAGAGATCTGCTGCTCTCGAAGAGGAGGTGGATGGACTCAAAGACAACAGGTTTATCTATGTCGCCCTCTACCCTAACTGGGTATCTAACCCTGTACTTGTGAAAAAGGCGAATGGGAAATGGAGAACGTGCATTGATTACTCAGACTTGAACAAGGCATTTCCAAAAGATAGTTTTCCTCTTTTGGGGATCGATCGGCTAGTGGGTTCAACCGTGGGACACGAATTGCTATCTTTCATGGATGCATACTCGAGATATAACCAAATCTCGATGCACATTCCTGACCAATAGCACACCAGTTTCATTACTAATGTTGGATTATATTGCTATATGGTGATGCCATTTGGAATAAAGAATGCATAAGCTACTTACCAGCGCCTAGTCAACAGGATGTTTAAAGATCAAATTTGAAAGATAATGGAAGTATATGTGGATGATATGCTCGTTAAGTCATGGCGATCAAACGAACACATTAAAGACTTGGTAGAAATGTTCAGCATCCTCCGACATTACAAGATGAAAATTAATCCTTTGAAGTGTTCTTTTGGTGTAGCATCAGGGGAATTCTTGGGCTTTATTGTTAACGCCCATGGAATCGAAGCTAATCCTGAGAAAATTCAAGCTATCCACGATATCCAAGCACCAAAGACTATCAAACAAGTATAGAGTCTGGATGGGAAAGTTGTTGCCTTAAGCCGATTTATTTCTAGAGCTACCAACAAATGCATTCCTTTCTTTGACTTGATTAGGAAAGGGAAAAGAAACTTCAAATGGACATAGGATTGTAAAGACGCATTTCAAGCTTTGGTGAATCATTTGGAGGGACCCCCATCTTGTCAAAGCCGGTGGATCATGAAGATTAATACATCTATTTGGCCGTGTCGGTACATGCTATAAGTGCCGCATTGCTTCATAAGGAGAATAGAATTTAGAAACCGATTTACTATGTCAATAAGCGATTGGCGGGAGCTGGAAGGAACTATCCAAAAATAGAGAAACTAGCATACTTCTTGCTGATTGCATCACGAAAGCTCCGCCTGTACTTCCAGGCTCAGCCGATCAATGTTTACACCGACTAGCCATTACGATAGGTCCTGCAACGACTTAAGATGTCTGGAAGATTACTCAAGTGGAATATCGAGCATAGTCAATTTGATATCATTTATCTCCCTCGAAGGGCTATCCAGGGTCAGGAACTGGTAGATTTTATAGCAGATTTCACTACGCATGATGATTCCCCAGAGAGCGGTGGAGTCCCTACCATACGGTGAAAATTGTATACTGATGGAGCATCTAATAATCATTGTTTTAGAGCTAGAATTGTGCTTGTAACTTACTTTAAAGCCTGATTTCCCAGTGACAAACAACAAAGCTGAGTACGAAGCTCTGATTGTTGGACTTAAACTCACTATAGAACTGGGAATAAAGTCTCTTGAAATCTTTTACGATTCGCAGTTGGTAGTATACCAAGTCAAGGGAGATTATCAAGCTAAAGGGCAACGGCTTGCCCTATAACTTACCCATGTCCAAGAGTTGTTGACTGAATTTGAATACTATGACATTATGCATATTGCAAAGACGAAAACAGAGAGGCTGATTCATTGGCAAAGTTTGCTAACACCGGCAATGCACAACAGAGGGGCTTGGTTTTGGTCGAAGTATTAAATACCCCGATTATAAACCTGATAGAAATTGATCGGGTACTAGAGGCGAAACCTGAAAGGGAATCGTGGATGACTCCGATCAAAGACTATTTGCTACATGGTGTCCTACCAGATCAAAGGAATGAAAAAGCAACAAGTCCTTCGTAAAGTTTCGTGATATGTCCTGCAAGAAGGAATTATGTACAGAAAAGGTTTCTCTGTTCCCCTACTCCGGTGTATCACTCATGATGAGATAAAACGTGTCCTAAAAGAAGTTCATGAAGGGGAGTATGGCAATCACACTGGGAGGGCAAACTCTAGCAAAGAAAATACTCCATTAGGGGTATTATTGGCCAACTATCAATCGAGACGCTGCTGACTATGTAAGACAATAAGATAAGTGCTAGATATATACAAAAGTTCCAACAGCTCCGTCGACGGAAATCACGCAAATGGTCAGCCCATGGCCATTTGCTATGTGGGGTATATATTATCGGTTTCTTACCAATCTCTAAAGGTGGTGCAAAGTACGCTATCGTCGTAGTTGATTACTTCACCAAATGGGCCAAAGCAGAATCTTTAGCCACGATCATAACCAAGAAAGTAATCGACTCCATCGTCTAGAACATCATCAATCGTTTTGGTCTTCCACGAATTATAGGTAACAGATAATGGGACTTAATTCGACAGCGCTGAAATCAAAGACTTTTGCCGGAGGTATCATATTGAAAAGAGATTTGCAGCAGTCGCTCACCCTCAAGCAAATGGGCAAGTTGAAGCTGTGAACAAAATCATAAAGTCTATTCTGAAGAAGTGTTTGGAAAAGGCTAGAGGCAAGTGGGTGGATGAACTCCCGACAACACTACGGGCTTATAGGACCACCCACAAGTCCGCGACTGGCTATACTCCATTCGCCCTTGCTTACGGTTCCGAAGCCGTTATTCCTATTGAGCTTGAAGTTCCTTCTTATCAAGTGACCTACTATGATCCCATAATGAATAAAGATCTTCTCTTGGAATCTCTAGACTTTGTAGATGAGAAGCGCGAAGAAGCTGATTTGAGGGCAGCTGCACACCAGTACCGAGTCGCCGTTACTACAATACCAAAGTCCGACCTAAAGCCTTTGAAATCGGCGATCTTGTCTTAAAACAGATTTTTCCTTCCCCGTTGAACATGAATCCAATCTGGGAAGGAAAGTTTGTCATTAAACAGAGGCTTGGAGAGGAAACTTTCAAGCTAGCGACTATTGATGGCATCACACTCCCAATGGCGTGGAATAACGAGCATTTACGATGCTATTTCACTTAGTTTATTTCTTTTTCATTCAGTTGTACTTTCTTTCTGAGTTGACTTTAGCATTTGACTTTCTAGATATGTAATAAGACACATTATGTCATTCCTTTCCATTTAGCAAATAAAGTTTCAAACTTCCTTTATATTTATGTTTGTTGCAGCATTATGTTTTAGTTACATTACGAAACTGATTGATGTCGATATGTCCGAACAGGTTCCCAAAGTCTGGAATTAATCGATCACGCTAGTTCCCAATGGAACTAAACAAGATGAGCATGGTCCGACTATTCATTTGATAACTCTTGTTCATAACCCAATGGATGAGATACACAATGAGGAATGGATGTGACACGACCATTCAATAATCAGATAAATCCCGCCAAACGATGGGACTGAAATAAAATAAGAGCAATCGTGACATGACCGATTGCTCACTAAATCAAACCCCGGACCTTGGAAGGCAAATTACCCAATTAAGGAAAGTACGATCAGACTTCTCTTCGAAATAACTCTAAGTCCCAGAGTGCGGACTAGAATATAAACATAAATTGGGTGTGAATCGATCGTCCGTGAAATAAGTCTAAGTCCCCAAAGTGCGAACTAAAGTACATACATAAATCGGGTGTGATTTGACCACCCATTAACTAACTCTTATCCTCAGAGTGCGGATATGTGTATAAACAGATAGATGAGTGTGCTTCGACCATTTATTATTCCTTAAACTCTGGCCTAAAATCGACGAGGAGTATAAACCACTAAGGTTGGAGTTCGACCATCCAACTTCTAACCCCACTAACTAATACTGAGGGCAGGAGTATAATTACTCAAACCGCTAAATTTGATGGTGTAACATCATGGCTTGAGCCTAGCGTTTGATGCAACTCAAGACCATGACCACATGAAGGCATAGGATAGAGTGGATTGTTATCAGAATTAATGAACAACGAATTACAAGTACATTGAATGGAAAGTAATAGTTCAACTACTTAAATAACAATTCACACGAGAGTTTAAGAGAAAACAAAAAAAATATTCACATGATAAGTTTCAAAATTGTGGTACAAGTTATTTAAAAAAACGGGGTCGTACCCGTACAACGGCGACTAATAAAAGAAAACGACGAACAAACAACTATGTAAACTATGTACACACCGAGCCGAAACGACGGCTAGTTCTTCGATCTTCTCTTCTTTTGGATTTTTCGGGAGTGGCATTGTCTGAACTTCCGCTTGTTCTCTTCCTTGAACCCTTACCGCTTTTGGTGGGAGAGCGTTTTAAGCTTAGAGGGCGACCCATCGGGAAGAATGGCTTGTAGTGGGATAAGGTGTGAATCATCAATGTCCACCTCGGTAGGCTCAGCTTTGGCCTTTTTCTTCAGCAACTCGTCCTTCTCAATACGCTCATTCAGGCTGATCTTATCAGTGCGTTCAGAGGTGCCGGTAATCACAACATCATCAGATTCATCCACCGACAGCGGATCTTTGGCCTTGTCATCGTCGAGTGCTCCGATGACTTGAGCATCGGGCCCCGATACATCGGTGGCCCCTGGAATCTCTGTTAATTTCTCTTGTTGCTCCACGGCAGCACTTTTAGGTGTTTGGCCGGGATCTGGAAGACCTAAAGATTTGTCAAAATAAGGAGATAAGCCTAAAACCATTGGGCATGAAGAACAAAACCTCTCGTAGAGTGGAGATTAAAGTGGAATACTTGCATCCGGTCGGCTCTCGGTTATCGCTGGAGTGCCCCCTTCTACACTAGGGGTTTGCACTTTGGATTAGTAACCGGGTTTATCTAGATCATAGCTCAAGTCTTTCCCCAAGCCAAAAGAAACTGATGCTCCAACAACTTGGGAAGAAGAGGGGCCCTTAGGATCGGCTTCCGAGGATTCAGCAATATTTTTCCCTTTACCGAAAGGCGATAAAATATTGAAATATCGGAGTCTCATGGCGGCAAGGTCTAGGATTTCATTTCCACAGAGGATCTCCTGCACCAATTTCTCTTTATCTAACTCAACTTTTATAACATCCCCCACTTGGAGGCCCAAAACTAACGGCTATGAATGCTGCAGTCATCCATAATTATTAATTCTCGGTGACCTAATGCGATAATGTTAGATGCATTGATATAACAGAAACACATGGATATGAAATTTTTATAAACCATTAAACAAATTTATCATTCCATTTCAATCACGTTTCAAATTCATTACATAATCCTAAATTCGTGAACCACGTTCAGAGAAAATATAATTATTACAAAATACGCCAAGAGCGACATATGAAGATGCCCACTTGGATGATCAGAATGTAAACATAGGCAATTAAACAACTTTGCCTTTACATCAAAACACAGCAAATTCAAATAGAAGAGATCTCCTATTAGCTAGCTGCCTCCTACATGTCTCTGGAAGCTTATTCGTCTAAAGGAGAACCTAAAAACCTCAACTCTCAATCTACTCAAAATTATTTGAGCACCTAAGAGTTTAAGGGGAAAACATAAATTTCGAGTCAGACATAAAGCTTGGTATGAATAATAACCTACCATCTCAAACCATTTAGACATATAGTAGGACCATGCCGCTTAGCGGAATGGGTTTTTCTCTCACTGGTATCTTACCTAAAAATTTATAATAACCATATACTATGCTCATGCATCCACAGTGGTTAAAAAACATAGCAATTTAAAATATCATGATGATATACAAACAAGCAAAATATCTTGGATTTCCCACCCCATTCATTTGACTATCTGCCTCAGTTATAGTTTCTAGGGTCACTATTAACCTATTAGTTTTCATGGGCTGACTAATAACCTGTTCAAAACTTATGGACTTTCTATATGGTCTCATAGTTTTCATGGGATCACTAAGAACCTATTGGCCCATGCCAATAACTTTAGTATTTCATGGGTTCTCTCTGAACCCATTGGTATCTCCAATAACTTCTCTCATATCATAGTTTTCATGGGTTGACTATGAACCTATTGATCTCTATCAATAACTTTATCCGGATATAGTTTTCATGGGATCACTATGAACCTATTGGCCTCTGCCAATAACTCTATCCAAACATAGTTTTCGTGGGTTTACTATGAACCTGTCTAAACTGACAACTTCTTGATTAGTCTTTGGGCATCCTATATTCCGGTCTACCGGACCTCCTGGATGCAACTCTATTCATTATGGAGTTAACTCAATTTATATTCACTACTGGGTCAACCTAGCTGGTTATTCTGCGCTTTCTCCCCAAAATACAATTATGGGTCCATTATATAGTGAATATATTCATAGAATAAGCACATACAATAACATAACAATATCAACATTTATGGTTTAATATCCTTGAAATCATTTCCACATGAAACATGGTTAATGCCTTTAACCCATTATTTTTATCAAGAAAAGCTTCTTTAAAAACTCCAAAATTAAAACCATTTCAAAGCTCTTTTATATTGCCATGTTTGTTTTGAAAACTAAGGCTTTCGAAACCTTAGACCTTTACTTTCGAAACCATTAGAATATATCTTTCGAAAGCATTCAAATCTTCTTTTCAAAACACTTAAACATATGCCTTTCGAAACACTTTAAAATATTTCTTTCGAAAGCATCAAAACCTTCCTTTCAAAACGATCAACATTCCTTTAGAAAGTATTAAAGCATATCTTTCCAACTTATAGAAGCATAGCTTCGAAACCATTTGGAAATACCTCTTCGAAACCGTTGGGTTTAATCTTAAATATAACTTTTGGGTTAAAGTGAACATGAACGAAAGTACCCCTTTCGAAATCATTAACCTTCAAGTAAAAGAGTTTGGGGAAAACAGGTGGCTTTGGAACCATCCTTTCGAAAGCCTTAATCTTTTAAGTAAAATAATTAAAAGGATAGCTTTGAAACACCTTTCGAAGCCATTGCCTTCGAAACCTTTAGTTTAAATGGCTACTGGAGCCCTTTCAAAAGCATTGGGAAGCGGCTTTTATGTTTATAAAACAAAAACTTGCCTTTCGAACTCATTGAAAACTTTAACCTATTCGAAAAATATGAAGACGGCAGCAAGGTTTCGACTTGGTTCAAAACTACCCTTTCGAAAGCTTCTCTTTAAAACATAATATATGGCAACTAATTTGAAAGCTACCCTTTAAACAAAGAGGCGGCAACCCCTTCGAAAGCTATATAAAAGTAATTCAACCTTTTCGAAAGCATCTATTAAAAGCTAAGAAAGCGGCATCTCTTTTGATAGCAAAACAAAGACCTTCGAAAGCTATTAAAAATGGCCTCGACCCCTTTGAAAGCATGGTTTCGACTCTATACCTTCCGCCTTTCTCCAATCCACTATGTACCAAAGCATTGATACCATGTGTATTGGTTTCAACTTGGTTGGGGGCAGAGGTATAGGGTTGAAAGGTTGCTAGTGGATGTGGCAAAACAATAAATCTTTACAAAACTGTTTTGTTTCCTTTTTAAGTAAATGCTTTTCAACTAACTTGCCTATTTGTAAAAATATAATTGGTTGCCATAACCTTTACGAAAATCTTTTCTAAAAGACTGCCGAACTCATCCAGAACTAATTAAAAGTAATTAGCAAAGAAGCCCTTCCCTTTTGCAAAACAATTAAGACATTTAAGCCCTCCAACTTAATTAATTTAATTTCCATAGTAAATCACTTAGGAAAAATCCGCAAAAATCATGAAAATTCACTTTTAATATGTTATCTAACATATATAAATTTCAGACCCAAAATCCTTCATATATTAGCCGAAATAAATTTTAAATCCAATTATTTATTTCTTTATTCAAAAATTCATTATAAGTTATTCATGGCTTGGATAATTATGAAAATTTAACCCATCTTTAAAATAATGTTTTACATAATATATTAAATCCTTATGGCATTCGAAACCCAATATATATGATTTTAGCCTTAAAAATCGAATAAAACATTTATCAAACATACTTGTTTGAATAAAACATATCATGTAATCCAAGCATATCATCATTAAAATCATCACAAAGGTTTTAAACCTAAAACCCAAAATCAAATGCTCTTTAAAACGGAAACGAGATGGTTTTAATTATTATTCACATTGTTTTGGATAAGGAACTTGAGATTTGATCTTGCTTAATCCTCCTTTGCTTGAATCCTAAGCTTTAATAAATTTTTAATCTCCTTTCCCCTAGGTTGTGGCCGGCTTTGAGCTCCCCTTTTTCTTATGTTTTTGAATTATGACGTATGGATTGAAATAGGAACAAGGGTTTAGGGGTTAAGGGTTATGGTGGATGGCTATTTCCCATAATGCCCTTGCCATATTCTCTTATTTGTTAACTTATAAAACCATTTCCATAAAATCATTCTTTTAAATTTTTATTCAGTTAAGCACGGCCTCTATTTAGTTTTCAAACCTCAATTACCTTATCACTCTAATCTTTATATTATTTTGTTTAATTTATCTAATTAAATCTCCTGAATAATGTTATTTAAAATTAGGGGTGTTACAGCTTCGCCCAGCTCCCTCTTTTTCATCTCGACGATTTACTCCCAGGCTTCCACGAGTGACTCAAGATAACCTTCGCCAAGAAAACTCATGTCACGGTGGATTAGGACTTTAGCGTTGTATTCGATGATTAGTGGATCAAACATGTCCTTAATTTCATTCCGATCAAACTCATTAGCATCTTCCACTCGAGTTTCAATTTGTTCCATCATCTCCTTGTGGCCTTCCTCTCATGCCTCTTCTTTAAGGACTTCTATTTTGGTAAATTGCCTGTCAGATTTGATTTTCAGGCTCTTGGCTTCAATAGTCTCTTCGCGGTACCTTTGTGATTCTTCCTGAGCCTCAACCTTCTCTTCCCTTTCTTTCTTAAGAAGCTCTTTAAGCTCCTCGAAGCAACAGGCCAAGGTATCTTTCTCCTTTTATAAGGAATGCTTTTCCAAAGCAAGTGCGCCACTGCGATTGAGGGCAACATCGAGTTCTTTCTTATTGGAAGCTTCCAAACGACTCACTACCTCTAATGTTTCCTTAGCACTCTTTTCTGCCTCAGCAAGTTTTGTTGTCAACTCCAATTGCTCATTATCTTGGAGCTTGATTGTGTCTTTATCGTGGATCGCCTCTAGCTCAAGACGATCTATTTCATATTGTCGCTCGATTGACACTTTAGAGATTTTTTCTGTTAAGTGCTGGAACAACTTATGTTGCACGAAAACGTCGTTAACAAATGCGAGAGAGCTTGCTTTGGCATGCCCTGGGATAATATGAATTGTGGGAAGGAATTTAAGCTCGTCAAAATATATTTTAGGGAAAGTGGCCTTAAGTTCGGCCAATTTCTCCACTGTAGAAGTGTCAGGAGTAGCGGTCGGCAAGGATGGATCGGAAGTGGCAATTGGATGCTTGCTCGATCTACGATCGCGAGATTGCCTAGAGCTAGAAGAACCAGAGTGCTACTCGTGTGATGTGGCAATTTAAGGGCCGCAGAAGGAAGGCTAATCTCCGCTATAAACAGAAGATTGGGTTAGTCTCCCTGGTGAGATGACTGAGACTGGGACTTACACTTGGAAGAAGAAGATTCCCTTGAACGATAGTATTTTTCCGGTCCGTCATCTTTTTCCCTACTTCTGCCAGATTCTGAGCCGCGGCTAGATCCATAATGCGTCAAAGAGTCCCGTAGGCGATTAAAAGCCCAAGACTGAGTCATTGCGTCTGCAAAGACCAAATGAGAACATGCAAGTAACCATTATGCAAAGGATTGATAAAGAGCGTGTAGTGAAGTGCAGATGATTGTGAGTGTCCTAATGTTCCCCCCGACAGACGAGTAGTTGTAGCCTTGCTTATAGGTGTTTTCTCTCCTCTGCTGGTAGGAAGAATGCCTTCACTACTCCTAGTAGGAGAATTGAGCCCCTCGATATTGATCTTTGGGAATTCATAGGTCATAATGTTATCGAGAATCTAGAGATTCGAAAATCCTTTCGGTGAACTTTCTAAGTGTTGGGAAGATAATTCTTTATCAACAGAAGTGATGACAAATTCTGGATCTCTAGCAGTTTTTTTTTTGCAAAGTTTATATGCCAGCTTCTTCCTTCTCTTGGTTGACATTTGGGATTGCGCGCCTTATGGCGGTTCGACCACAAGCACCTTGCCTGGGCCTACATCAGCATCGCCGGGCTCATTGTTCCGGGCATCCCTAATCTCACCTTCTTCAATGTCATCCTGAGTCCCTCGACCGGGGGCACGACGGGATTGTTGACATCCCTTTCTTGCTCTACAACATTTCTCGATAATGTTGCACTTCTAGGGAGCCCAATGCCACGACCCTCTTCCAATAGCCCGAATAGAGATAATAACTCATCAGTTACGAGAAGTTTGATGTCCCTTTCTTTGACTGGGGTAGCGCGAATAGTGGAGATCTCTCTTGAAAAGTTAATGCCCTCAGGACGTGGGTGGACACCTATAGAAATTCAGGATGTTAGTGGATTCAAGAATATGACTTGGATTGACGGACTTAAGAATGAAGTGAAGACAACACTTATGTCCTTCCAACCATCACCTTGCAAAGCCCGACGGAGACCAAACATATAACCACTTGTGTTTGAAAAGAGAAAGTTTATTCCAAGCACCCTTTAAGACTTGGCAGTTAGGTGAAGGCTTAAGGAAGACGTCGGAAGGACTTCCTGATCGTCGTTTAAAGTTATAAATGAACCTTATGTCCTTGGGAGTCGGTGGGCAAAATAGAATGCTCATGAATAGTAGAAAAGTTCCATGTAAGAAGGTGTAGCTGTTTGGGTGAAGTTGAGTAGGAGCTATTCCAAGATATCATAACATTTCCCGAATGAACGAATTGAAGGGCGGTACGCATCCGGCCCAGCACATGAATTTGTTGCACGTTGTGTACCACTCCGGGGAAAGTGAGGCTTGTCATTTATTGAAGGAATTAGGATGTCTATGAATGGAATTTCATGTATAAGACACAGCCTATGAAGGTAAGCCTCACCAATATGGAAGGCTTGAGAATCTATTGGGTTATCTAAGAGAATGACACCTTCTACTACGTCAGGAGCAGGACTTACATCCTCCGCCGAGAGGACCAGAACATCTGAAAAAAGGTTGACCGATGGGCCAGAAACTTCCATTTGTTCAGCTTGATGACTAGGAGAAATCTTGCCAGATATAGTTGCGGAGCTCGAATTTGCTTCAAGATCACTATGCTATGGGGCCGGTTCAGAAGACATTGTAGGTAAACGTTTTAAGCGTCTGAACTCCATATTAACTATACTCAATAGATAATCGAGATTAGAAAAAATTACTTGTTCCCTCCATGCTAAGTGTGAACTAGTGCAGTGTAGTGTGGTGTATAATAGAGATAAACAACTTTAAATAAGCGAACGAAGTAAATGACGATACTTTGAATTCCAACCAGAGTGACTGTCATCGCTGACCGTCTCAACTGGCAAGGGGATTGATCGATTGTGAAAGCTTTGGGATCAACTATCGGCATATCAAAGTGCAAAATCTATCATTCAGGTCCATACACTAAGTTTAAATTAATGTTGAAAGTTCCAAGGATTTGATTGTTCAAATTTCAAGTTCGATAGTGAATATGTAAATTCTAATGTTCATTGTCATCATATATTTACGTTCGTTGAGGTGAATTGGCAGTAATTGTTCAAACAAGTCAGTTTCGATTAAGTTTCAAATTTAGGGAGCATGTGTGCCGATCCTTATATGCCAAACCCATCGCACTGATCCTTATCCCAAAGCGTTTCAACTGATCCCTCTCCATAACCTAATGGTACCGATCTCTTCCCTTTTATAAATCCCATCGATCCCTCTCTCATAGTAAACACCGCCGATCCCTTTACTTTCGCAAAGCTTACCGACCCCTAATCCTACCGATCTCTCTACTACAACACCTTCCACTGAATATCCAACATTAGTCCTCCCACGTGAATTCACTTTACCGATTCCTACAACCTTATTGTTTAAGTCATCCTCCAAAGAAGCTTCCATGTCAATCCCTTTCCCACATCATCAAACGAGGGATCGACATATTCCTTCTTCTTCCATATTAATCATACCAAACTCTTTCACAAATTATGAATCACGTCCTCCAAGCTACTTCGACCATCGCAGCATCAAGTACCATTAAAGTCATCGATAGTATGGAATTCTTTATCACATCATGAAATCGAGGAGTATAAGTTAGAAGCTTACCTATATGAGTATTTGAGTTAGAGTGTGGGCGAGTGTACGAAGATGTACGAATTGTAAGGGGAGAAAAGACAAGTTCGTGAGATAAGCTAGATTGTAAGTGGATTTCGAGCTGAGGATTGTAGGGTTCGGTTTTGTGAATAAAAGAAGAGGGTTCAGTGCAAAGTTAGAAATTGGGAAAGTTAGATAAGTGAGAGTGATGGCTTATATAAAGAAAGGAGGGGTCGGCATGGTGTAAAGAAAAGAAGAGTTCGGCCCACAGTTGTAAGCAAGAAAAAAGGGTTCGGCTATCAATATACCGATCCCTGTGAGCACAAGGCATTAAGAGGAGGGATTAGCTACGCATATGCCGATCCCCATAAGCAGATGCATTGGCATATAAAGACAAAGAGGGATCGGCTAGAGGTATGTTGATCCCTGTAGATACAAAAAATGGAAAGGAGGGATCGTCTCAACATATGCCGATCCCTGCACACATTTAAAAAAAGGGAATGAATGATAAGGATCGGCTATAAATATACGCAAATAAATATAGGCATGGATATCAATGAAAGCATGTACCTACAAAATTCCATGAAAATTGGCGATGACCCGTGAGTGTACGGACACGTCCGGGAGCCAGCAACAAAAACGTATACATAGGCGTGCACGTGTATGACCTAAAAGTTCAATTTTTAAAATCGACAGAAATTGAAATCAGACCTGAGACCTCCACGTTCGAGGCTGGACCAGACAACAAAAGCTTATTATTCTCGTAGAACTGGATCTATATATCAATTAATGGAATATAGCACTGGATTTATACTAACGGAAATCGACCAAGCATCATAACGATCAATGAGAAATTCAGCACCTTGAAAAAACAATTTGACAAGGGAATGGAAACCATTCACGAAGCTAGATGAATCTCTTCTCGACGATTCAAAGCACGTCATGTTCATTACAAGACGTACTTTGGGGGGCAAGTGTTAACCGACATTCTAGCCCAGCAATATTAAACTTATTGCTCGAGTTAGATTTGACGGCCGTTAAGGTCGATAATTCCAAGGTAATGATTGTGGTGTCCGAAAGTCAAGTATAGGCGGTAAGATGAAGTCAGGATTGAATGGAATTGATAGATGCGCAACCAAGAATGTTCAAAGCATGGGATATGGTTCAATGCATAGGAGGGATCAGCATAGTTTGGCTCCAACAAGAAGGATCGACATACATCAAAGTACAAGAGAATTCTTGCGAAAAACAATCAATATCTTGAGATCTACAAGTCCAATTCATATAAAATTTAAGGAGCAAGATATAAGGACCCTAGGGAACCTACCCTAGGAATCGCACATCACAAGGACAAAATTTGAGGGATCGGTATACGTCCCTTGGGAGGGATCGGTAGAAGTCAGCATTCAAGTCATGTTGAATCAAAGATCGAGCATTAACTCAAGTTCCAACGATCCAAATGACGTGAAAATTGGAGGCTAAACATGTTTTTGCATAAGGAAGCCACCATAGGGATCGCTCCCCAAAATTCGACCAAAAAAGGGATCGATACCGATCCCTCCTGTTTGGGAAATGGGCCCAGCGATCCCACTAGTGGGCCTATATAGTTTAGAAGGTCCTTCAGCCGAGATTTCAGAGAGATACAGTCATCTTCATCTATAAATACTGGCCTGATGGGTCATTTTGAGGATCTTTACGCTGCTTATTACTCTAGACTCAATTGTAATCAAGTACTTGCTATTTTCTACTGCAGTAATCAGATTTATAAGTGATTAATAAATGATAATCTTCAATGTGAATGTAGGCATACAACGCCGAACCACTATAAATTTATGTGTCTCTAATTATAGCTTATTCTCTGTTGTTTACTAATTCATTGACTCAGTTTAATCTTGTTTTTCTTCACTTACTTCTCTACAAAAACTATTTGTAACGACCCGCTATTTTGGACCATTCAAATCGACAATAAAACTACACATGTCTGACTTGAATAATTCAAAATATCAGATTGTTAATTTAAATTTTGGCAAAACTCAAAATATACAGTAAATAATGCTCGGGTCAGACCGAGTATTACAGATTTTTCAGGTAAGGACGTTCTGGAGCTCATGAGGTGAGCTGGATGGCAGGAACGTATAGAGAGTGATATATTGGTATTTATTGGGACGAGTTATTTTAACTGTCCAGTGATTGTGAGATGTTGTAACTCTGATATATTAAAATGTAATTGACTGATACAGTTTTCTTGTATAATTGATATTATTATTTGATATTGTATTTTAATCCGCTGCGAATATGAGAATCTGTGTCTTGTTCTGTTTCTTTCTTCTATCTCTTTTCTTTTTCTTCTAACTATCTGGAATTTTCGGGTTCGCAAATTCCGGGTCGTTAAACTCAAAATATATAGTAAATAAATCAATCACAGAATCACAGACACAGAGTAATACAATAATATGCAGCGGAATAGATAAAATAGTAGTTCATGAAGCTACTATATAAACATCAGAGTTAGAAATAGAATACAACAGAATATCTCAAATGTAGTGAAGTCTTCAGTACAACAGATGACTTCTCTGAGCAAATCAACTAGAAGAACTGAAAGCTGAGGCGATTGTTGGATCTCCAAAGGAAGCTCCAAACTCCAAATGTGAGTCTCAAATGCTGTATTACTCGGTCTGACCCGAGCGTAAAGCAAAACACAAAACACTCGAGTCAGGATTAACATTCTTATATAAATAAATCCAACTCAAATGAAATATCAACTAAAATACAAGTAACTTAAAGGATGTTTGGGATAACCATCCTTTAAGGATCTTCAGAACTATCTACAAGGTGGAAATATACATTATAACACCGTGGTCATTTCAATTAAATTTATACTTCAAAACCCAAATATCATTTCATTTCAAATATATCTATTTTCCAAAATAGTATATATATATTAAATGATTTAAAAAGTAAATTATTTATAATTTCCTCAAGTCTCACAAATCGATTCAAATCAACTTCAAATTCCAAATTCAAATTTATTCAAAGCTCAGTTCATCAATTTAATTCAGTTCTAAATATACCATTTATATTTTATTTTTATTTTTATTTCAAAGCTTTAATATTCAACATTTTCAAAGTTAGGTTTAACAGTTTCATATAGCTCTTGATTTAACTTCATTATTATTTAATCAGGGAATATTCACTTAATAGATTCAATATCATTTACTAGCCTTAAATTTCATTTTTTCTAAATACTTCATTAAATTTATTTAAACAAGAAATATTCATCAAATTATTTAAATCAAACCCAAGTTATAAATTATATCATAAATCTCAATTTCAATAAATTTCAAATCGGTTTAATTAAATAAAATTCTTTAATGAATACAATTTCAACTAAATTCAAATTATCTTCCCAACCTTAATTTGTTCAAATTATTACCAAAATCTATTTTGAAATATAAAAATTTTCCCAACTCCATAAAATTTATTTCAAAATATTTAAATATATGGACCAACGGTGTTTGTATATATTTCTATCATATGGTTAAGTGATACAGATATTTATCATTTAAATCCGTAATTTAAATATATACGGGTAGATATCATTTCGACCCGCAATCCCAATTTCAATTCAAATGAAAAATCGCTTGGGTTTAACATTTCAACCCATAACGATTTTCTCCTATTCTAAAGTCCGTTCGGGTATGTATCATTTCAACCCATAGTGAATTATATACTAATAGAGAACTTGCAGAGTGATAACAGATAATATAAAATACAAAAAAACAGACATATATCATCAATAACAATATAATATAAACAACAGGATATGGTGTCATATCCCATAGGTGAACAATTACAGATAATAGCATATATAACAATTTAAATAACTACATCAGCATATTTCAATTGTCGTTTCAATTGAAATCAAATTTAATAAATATAAGAACGTTAATCGTGAGTGATTTCTCACCTTTCGAGGCGAGAGAGAGAGACTCGACGATAGAGTGAGTTACGGTTCTAGACATGGATTTCAAAGCAAAGTGGGATTGGCCCGAATTCAACGATCAAAGCTGATAGCAGGAATAGATGGAAATGATCGGAATCAGTTTGATAGGAATAACAAATATATTAAAATCATTGTTTTAATCAAGCGCGTATATTAAGATCAACATATATTTAAAATAATATTTTTTTTCAAATCGATAACTTAACTTTAATATCGAAAATAAAATATATATAACTTTTTTTTTATTCAGGCTAATATGCAGACCCTATATAGATGTGCAACAGAATTATAAATAAATATGCAGAAAATTCATATGAAGACAAGGGTATATATTCATGCTACCTAAGATAATTGCAGATCCAAACATAACCCATACTAAGATATATGACCTTATACTATCAGTATATTATTTTTAACATAAAATATACATATTATATCACAATCATTATTATTATTTTGTTTTAAAACATTCTCAAAATCACTGTAAAAGCAAGATGGTTCCAAGAAAGTTTCGAAATATATATAAAATAAAATTTGAATCAATACATTAAAATTTAATAGTTTTATATAACTGATACATATATATATATAGGCTTATTATAAAACTGCCGCACTACTCATTATTACCCAGTTTCAAACATACAAAGTTTACAATCTTATGAACCCAAAATATGCATATGTACGAGCGCCGTTATATATATACGCTTAAAATATTAACACGACTTGCTATACAAATCCTTAAAATAATATATTACAAACTGTTATGTATATAATATTTATACATTTTGAAACTGATTCATGCAAATATATAAATCTTATAACATAACAGTAAACTAATACATCTATAAACCTATACATATGAATATAGTACAAGACGGCGAGACAGGTAAAATGACAACTTGTATTTGTAAGATGTGTACAGCTCTTATGGTCATATACATTTACATAAATACTCTTATAATATACACTGCACTAAAGAATTTGACTGTGCATACGTATCAAATTCGTGAATAATAAGATTCTGATATGCATATGTGTATACTTAAAATAATATCTAGTTTATCTTTAAAACAAAATTTCCCTTTTTTTTTGAAATATCAATATATGCGTTACCTATACCCTACAGGATGTACACTATAAACATCTAATTAAATCAGTTATGGCAAATCCTATATGCATATGTGACACAACAGAAATATACAGAACTTTACTCACATATTTTAAGATTTCCATCACTTAAATTTTACAGAACATAAGTTTTTATACCAACTATTACAACATTCAAACAGAACAACAGGTTAGACTTTATATAAATTATACTATATATTAAGGTATTAACAGTATACTATATTGACATAAAATATTTTTAACAACTTCATATACTTTATATAACAGAGAACTCATACCAGATTTCAAAACATTGAATAATACATCTTCTTTATATTATAATATATGATTATATGTAAAGTATACTTACACAGGATGGGAAGAAGGAAACTGCTGGGTAATGGCCGATGAGGGAAGAAACGAGCGGAAGAGAGATCGCGAGTGGAGGAGATGGTGGTCGCGTGAAGAAGGCGGTGACCGGCTCGCTGGAGATGAGGGCACGTTGGTTGCAGTGCTCGGCGAGGCTGTGGCGCGGCAGGTCGGTCGGGTTAATTCGGAGGAGGTGACGGTGATGGGTGAGGCCGAGGCAGTTTACGAGGTGTTGTTGCATAGGTGGAAAATGGCTTGCGTGGGTTAGATGTTTGGGAAGGAGGCTTCAGCCACGTTTTTATTTATTTGCAGAAGAAGAAATGAGAAAGGGAGGAGTGAACAATTGGGAAAGAGGAAATGTTGATGGGTTCAGATCTAAGGCTTGCCTGAAGTGAAAAAGAAAAGAGATGCAAAGAAAAAGAAATAATATACGTGACCACCGAACTCCTTGCGTCCTTTCGTATTTTTGACTTTTAGATGTCAAAACTGACGAATAGAAAAGGACACAAGTTATATCTGTGATTAACACAGCAACCTGAACCAGATGGAGGACACAAAATTGCAAATGGACCCAATTTGGCGAATCGTCACACTTTGCATTCTGTTGATTCCGTCGCGCACCGGACTCCGAAATAATCTAATGAATATATCACGGTGATCAGCGCGATGAGACGGACAAGAGGAAACAGAAATATCCGTGTCAGGACCTTCCTATCAAAAGTCCATACGGACCCTGATATACGTTGTTATTCCATACGGAAAAATCCAAACGAAGCCAGAAACGTCCGAATTTTGCGAAATGAATTTCACAGTCTGATTCGGAATGCTCTGAATAAATTTTCTCCTGTTGACATATTTTGATTTCGGAAAACTTTTAAATTCGGCTGTTATTAACCGGTTTAACTTGAAATAAAATTTCACAGGAAAATAAACTTTGATATTATCAGATGAAAATTTACCAGTTGCTATATTAAAATAGACGTATTCCAAATAATAAATTTTTATTTTCAAATTTTATTGTTTAAAATTTCAATTAATTTAATAAATAAAATCACTAAAAATTATGGGTCGTTACACTCTCCCCCACTCAAAACTTTTTGTCCCCGAAAAGAAAGGAGGTAGAAGAATAGAAACAACCAGAAAGAAAAAAATAGATTAAAAGACAAGGATAAACAATTAATTTAAAACTATATAAATTTTACTTGAAATATTCATTTAAAAACTTCATTTGCAAATCAATTATTTTTTTAATACTTTAATACTTTTCAAAACTCATTTGTAAAGTTTCTTGCTTCCTTTATAAATACCATTTATATGTTTAAATAACACCTTTATAATTATATAAAAACTATTTGAAAACAATTATTTACCTCCTTAGTTATATTTACAAAGAAGCTATTTGAAAACATTAAATCCATAATTCATAAATTTATTAAAAAAAAAATTTCAAGATACTTTTCAAATATTATTATTAATCAATAATCGTTTACTTTAAATCTATTTTATTTAATTAATAACCTCAAAATATTTATAACACTAAAATTTCTGTTAAACCATATAGTATATAAATAAAATATTAAATATATATATATATATATATAATCAACAAGGAAAACAAAGAGGATTTAGAATACAGATGATGAGTGAATAAATAAGGCTGAGCAAATAAGGTAGATTCAAAAGAATAGTATCAGGCACGAATAATTGATTCAAACCATAAGAATTTCAATTCCATATATTGATACAAAATTTTCTTTGTTGGAAATACTTTTATTATAAAATACCTTTATAACGGAACAAATTTTCTTTCGAAAATTCTTTTATAACTCGATGTTTCAACAAGTTTATCCTCGTTCCTGTAGACTTTGGTAGTGCGTTGATCAGGCGCAAAACTAGAATTCTCCAGGTACTTAGTAGACTTGTTTTAACACCTAGTGAAAATACTGGAAAAACTTTTTTTTAAAACAGATATGGAAAGTACAATCCAAACAAACAACAAACAAAACCTTTGTCTAACCATGGTTCGCAAATACACAATGGTTACGCCTGGATCCCCCAGGAAACAATCCATATCCGTAAGCTTTCTCAGCCCTGCGAGTTACGCCATGATGACTAGTAGAATGCAGGATACACAATGGTTACGCCTGGATCCCCCAGGAAACAATCCGTACCCCCAGGCAAGACTCAGCCAAGCATTTGCGCTACTATTCGCGACCTACACAGATTGCAGGATACACAATGGTTACGCCTGGATCCCCCAGGAAACAATCCGTACCCCTAGGCAAGACTCAGCCAGGCAGTTGCGCTATGCAGTCGCGCTCGTAAGACCATGGGTAACGCCATGGAATTCGAAGGACACTCGAGTATCATATCTGGAAAACCAAAATCAGAGAGAATAATATCGATAGAATGAATCCAAGATGTGGCCACAAATCGGATATCAAGCAGAAGGCACTTTCCATATCTTTACTTCGAAAATATGTATCATATAGTACCTTTTCAAATCACTTTCAAATATCGTACTTATATAAAATCCATTATATATAAGATTTAATTTTCAAATCAATACTTTTCCAAAATCAAAAGTATATCAAATCATTCTTATATAGACTTCAATTATATAAGATTTCACTTTTAAATTGAGTACCTTTTCAAATCTATAGTTTTCGAATCAATTTCATACTCATACAAATCCATTTTATATAAGTTCGACAACTCCCAAATCAAGTGTTTAGTAACATAAGGTTCTCAAATTTCAATTTGTTTCAGTATCAGTTCAATTTCAAAAATCATATACAATTTCACCAAATTATTTCTTCTCAAATTAAATATCTTTAGTTTCAAAGTTTCCAAAATAATAGATTTAGAAAATAAATCCAAATTTCCAAATCAATACAATTTAAGTCACCCAATTCATTTCCAAAATCAAATGTCTTCAAAACCATCTTATACTTACGTAAGGTCTATCTTATATAAGGATCAAATTTTTCAAAATAAATTTCGCTGTATGAAGAGCCATATGGGATTGAATATCTTTGCTTTTATGGGTTATATATCTTTGTAATTTAAATTGGAAATTTTCTTTTAGTAAGCAAAGATATTCTAACATGACAGCTTTCAATTTTAGCATCAAAATATATCAATGATATTAGAATATAAGATGTACATACGTCATCATTTCGCAGAATCACATTTGATCGCTCGCTCGATCACACAAGTTCGCTTTCGAAATAGTATTGTCCATTCGACTTCCCTAATGCGGACTTCGATATGGTTTCTCGACTAGAAGCCATCAGTCTCCTTGCATAGCCATATACTATGATAGAGAATTCTAGAATCGAGCCCAAAATCCATATCAAATATTTGCCATCAAGAATCGAATGAAAAATCCTAACGCGAAATGGTGTAATTCACCTCGAACTTGTGTACTCAAACCTGGATCAAAGTAATTATGCGAATAAAACAGCATACGTACAACTTATATATTTATTCCAACTTGTTAAATATATAGTTTCATAAAGATGTTACTAAGTTAAAACATTTAAACTAAACTTTATTCAAAATATTTTGAAGACCAAATTCTTTTCGAAACATTTCAAAATCTAAATTTCATATTAGAAAAATTAAAATTTCCTTATTCATTTACTTAACAAAACAGTTTCCACTTATTTAAATCATATTACTACATACTTCAAACATACACACCAAACTTATATACTTTATACTTTTCAAAATTTCTTAGCTTTGAAAAGTTAACCTTGATTTGGAAGTGCTCGAACCTTCAAAATAGTTGAAGAAATCATTTTCAATTTCCAAAGTTGGAAATCAGCTCAAATTAGTAAATTAATTTTAATAGATAGCATTATATCAAATCCAAAACTCGAGGAACGAACACCGGCTTACTTCAAATCATTTCAAATATACATATATCTTTCGAATATCAAATATTACTTCGGAATTTGAAATCAAAATGGTTTCACAAAATCACTCGCATAGCAATGCTATTAAAGTGGCCTTTCCCTCACTCTGAAACTCGAAAATCAATGTCGATGATGCGTGCACTCATCACCGAAATTATTTTCCAGCGACATAAGTGAGTTCTGGACTTCTATTTACTCAAACTTCTTTTGAAATTTCTTCGAAACTCATTAAAAACTTATTAAAATCATTTGAAACATTTCTTATTCGGAAAATAATTTTAAATCATATTATTATATATTTCAAAATCTTAAAACCAATTTCAAAATACCGGAGTTCAATTCTCGAATTTCAAATTTAAAATCCTTCAGTTATAAATCAAATTTCTTATATAGTTTTTTCAAAATTACAAATCCTTTCGAAACCTCAAATTCTTATTTTAAAAGGGTTTATAATCTTTATCGAAAACATTTCACTTTATATATAGAATGTAATAATTTCGATATATAAAACAATTTCAAAAATATAAACAAGCCTGATTTTTCAAAGGATGGTTCAAGAATGGATTTCAAAACAAAGATAGAAATTCAACTTAGAGAGACTCTAATCAAATAGGATTATGATTCGAAGATAAGCTCGGACGCAGATGAGACAATTAATTACAAAACAGTAAATGGATACACTTATATACATCGCGGGCGACCTTAACCGGGTCAACCGTGACTTCAAGAATATAATCAATGCGGAAATCTAAGGCAAATCGACATTCGATCGCCAGAGATAGAATTCGGCATAACAAGAGATGGCAACATCAAAACCGAGGGATATATAAATCTTCGGTGAATCAATGCCTATTGTAAAGGAGTTCCACCCCTTTACAATCATTCAAAGATTGGCGGGATCGCCTATTCTTATAGAGATCATTCGAAATGGAGTTATGGGATACTCCAGAATCAAAGAATACAATAGGGAGAGACAAGAATGAATTTTGGAACCGCAAGGAACGTTCCAAAGTTCAAAGGAAATCAAGTCAAAAGGAAGAGATTCAAACTCGAACGAAAGTGATTATGTAAATAAATTTACTATATATGCTAACTTTTGCATAGAGCCAAAGCTCTGATACCAACTGTAACGACCCGCTATTTTGGACCATTCAAATCGACAATAAAACTACACATGTCTGACTTGAATAATTCAAAATATCAGATTGTTAATTTAAATTTTGGCAAAACTCAAAATATACAGTAAATAAATCAATCACAGAATCACAGACACAGAGTAATACAATAATACGCAGCAGAATAGATAAAATAGTAGTTCATGAAGCTACTATATAAACATCAGAGTTAGAAATAGAATACAACAGAATATCTCAAATGCAGTGAAGTCTTCAGTACAACAGATGACTTCTCTGAGCAAATCAACTAGAAGAACTGAAAGCTGAGGCGATTGTTGGATCTCCAAAGGAAGCTCCAAACTCCAATTGTGAGTCTCAAATGCTGTATTACTCGGTCTGACCCGAGCGTAAAGCAAAACACAAAACACTCGAGTCAGGATTAACATTCTTATATAAATAAATCCAACTCAAATGAAATATCAATTGAAATACAAGTAACTTAAAGGATGTTTGGGATAACCATCCTTTAAGGATCTTCAGAACTATCTACAAGGTGGAAATATACATTATAACACCGTGGTCATTTCAATTAAATTTATACTTCAAAACCCAAATATCATTTCATTTCAAATATATCTATTTTCCAAAATAGTATATATATATATATTAGATGATTTAAAAAGTAAATTATTTATAATTTCCTCAAGTCTCACAAATCGATTCAAATCAACTTCAAATTCCAAATTCAAATTTATTCAAAGCTCAGTTCATCAATTTAATTCAGTTCTGAATATACCATTTATATTTTATTTTTATTTTTATTTCAAAGCTTTAATATTCAACATTTTCAAAGTTAGGTTTAATAGTTTCATATAGCTCTTGATTTAACTTCATTATTATTTAATCAGGGAATATTCACTTAATAGATTCAATATCATTTACTAGCCTTAAATTTCATTTTTTCTAAATACTTCATTAAATTTATTTAAACAAGAAATATTCATCAAATTATTTAAATCAAACCCAAGTTATAAATCATATCATAAATCTCAATTTCAATAAATTTCAAATCGGTTTAATTAAATAAAATTCTTTAATGAATACAATTTCAACTAAATTCAAATTATCTTCCCAACCTTAATTTGTTCAAATTATTACCAAAATCTATTTTGAAATATAAAAATTTTCCCAACTCCATAAAATTTATTTCAAAATATTTAAATATATGGACCAACGGTGTTTGTATATATTTCTATCATATGGTTAAGTGATATAGATATTTATCATTTAAATCCAGAATTTAAATATATACGGGTAGATATCATTTCGACCCGCAATCCCAATTTCAATTCAAATGAAAAATCGCTTGGGTTTATCATTTCAACCCATAATGATTTTCTCCTATTCTAAAGTCTGTTCGGGTATGTATCATTTCAACCCATAGTGAATTATATACTAACAGGGAACTTGCAGAGTGATAACAGATAATATAAAATACAAAAAAACAGACATATATCATCAATAACAATATAATATAAACAACAGGATATGGTGTCATATCCCACAGGTGAACAATTACAGATAATAGCATATATAACAATTTAAATAACTACAGCAGCATATTTCAATTGTCGTTTCAATTGAAATCAAATTTAATAAATATAAGAACGTTAATCGTGAGTGATTGCTCACCTTTCGAGGCGAGAGAGAGAGACTCGACGATAGATTGAGTTACGGTTCTAGACATGGATTTCAAAGCAAAGCGGGATTGGCCCGAATTCAACGATCAAAGCTGATATCAGGAATAGATGGAAATGATCGGAATCAGTTTGATAGGAATAACAAATATATTAAAATCATTGTTTTAATCAAGCATGTATATTAAGATCAACATATATTTAAAATAATATTTTTTTTCAAATCGATAACTTAACTTTAATATCGAAAATAAAATATATATAACTTTTTTTTTATTCAGGCTAATATGCAGACCCTATATAGATGTGCAACAGAATTATAAATAAATATGCAGAAAATTCATATGAAGACAAGGGTATATATTCATGCTACCCAAGATAATTGCAGATCCAAACATAACCCATACTAAGATATATGACCTTATACTATCAGTATATTATTTTTAACATAAAATATACATATTATATCACAATCATTATTATTATTCTTTTTTAAAACATTCTCAAAATCACTGTAAAAGCAAGATGGTTCCAAGAAAGTTTCTAAATATATATAAAATAAAATTTGAATCAATACATTAAAATTTAATAGTTTTATATAACTGATACATATATATATAGGCTTATTATAAAACGGCCGCACTACTCATTATTACCCAGTTTCAAACATACAAAGTTTACAATCTTATGAACCCAAAATATGCATATGTACGAGCGCCGTTATATATATACGCTTAAAATATTAACAAGACTTGCTATACAAATCCTTAAAATAATATATTACAAACTGTTATGTATATAATATTTATACATTTTGAAACTGACTCATGCAAATATATAAATCTTATAACAGAACAGTAAACTAATACATCTATAAACCTATACATATGAATATAGTACAAGACGGTGAGACAGGTAAAATGACAACTTGTATTTGTAAGATGTGTACAGCTCTTATGGTCATATACATTTACATAAATACTCTTATAATATACACTGCACTAAAGAATTTGACTGTGCATACGTATCAAATTCGTGAATAATAAGATTCTGATATGCATATGTGTATACTTAAAATAATATCTAGTTTATCTTTAAAACAAAATTTCCCTTTTTTTTGAAATATCAATATATGTGTTACCTATACCCTACAGGCTGTACACTATAAACATCTAATTAAATCAGTTATGGCAAATCCTATATGCATATGTGACACAACAGAAATATACAGAACTTTACTCACATATTTTAAGATTTCCATCACTTAAATTTTACAGAACATAAGTTTTTATACCAACTATTACAACATTCAAACAGAACAACAGGTTAGACTTTATATAAATTATACTATATATTAAGGTATTAACAGTATACTATATTGACATAAAATATTTTTAACAACTTCATATACTTTATATAACAGAGAACTCATACCAGATTTCAAAACATTGAATAATACATCTTCTTTATATTATAATATATGATTATATGTAAAGTATACTTACACAGGATGGGAAAAAGGAAACTGCTGGGTAAAGGCCGATGAGGGAAGATACGAGCGGAAGAGAGATCGCGAGTGGAGGAGATGGTGGTCGCGTGAAGAAGGCGGTGACCGGCTCGCTGGAGATGAGGGCACGTTGGTTGCAGTGCTCGGCGAGGCTGTGGCGCGGCAGGTCGGTCGGGTTAATTCGGAGGAGGTGATGGTGATGTGTGAGGCCGAGGCAGTTCACGAGGTGTTGTTGCATAGGTGGAAAATGGCTTGCGTGGGTTAGATGTTTGGGAAGGAGGCTTCAGCCACGTTTTTATTTATTTGTAGAAGAAGAAATGAGAAAGGGAGGAGTGAACAATTGGGAAAGAGGAAATGTTGATGGGTTCAGATCTAAGGCTTGCCTGAAGTGAAAAAGAAAAGAGATGCAAAGAAAAAGAAATAATATACGTGACCACCGAACTCCTTGCGTCCTTTCGTATTTTTGACTTTTAGATGTCAAAACTGACGAATAGAAAAGGACACTATTTATATCTGTGATTAACACAGCAACCTGAACCAGATGGAGGACACAAAATTGCAAATGGACCCAATTTGGCGAATCGTCACACTTTGCATTCTGTTGATTCCGTCGCGCACCGGACTCCGAAATAATCTAATGAATATATCACGGTGATCAGCGCGATGAGACGGACAAGAGGAAACAGAAATATCCGTGTCAGGACCTTCCTATCAAAAGTCCATACGGACCCTGATATACGTTGCTATTCCGTACGGAAAAATCCAAACGAAGCCAGAAACGTCCGAATTTTGCGAAACGAATTTCACAGTCTGATTCGGAATGCTCTGAATAAATTTTCTCCTGTTGACATATTTTGATTTCGGAAAACTTTTAAATTCAGCTGTTATTAACCGGTTTAACTTGAAATAAAATTTCACAGGAAAATAAACTTTGATATTATCAGATGAAAATTTACCAGTTGCTATATTAAAATAGACGTATTCCAAATAATAAATTTTTATTTTCAAATTTTATTGTTTAAAATTTCACAAAATTTCAATTAATTTAATAAATAAAATCACTAAAAATTATGGGTCGTTACACTATTCTTGGGTGTTTGTGACCAATTTAGTTGCAAATATCTGTCTAACCCTTGTACTAGTGATCTATTCTCTCTTCAATTCTCTTATAATCTCAGACAAACTCTGTAAAATCAACAACCAATAAAAAGTAGGCCAAAGATTGTTGAACCACTATAAAAATCTTATCTCTTTCTTATTTTTCTGTTATTTTCAATACTATCTGCTAGATTTAGGTCTCTTAGGTTCCCTACAACTGATTGTTGGGTGTTGATCTATTTTTGACCTCAACATTTTGGTGCTTTCACTAAGAACTTTAAGTCCAGACTTAGATCTAGCTTTCTATTTTGGATCAGATAGATCTAGAAGTTAGATCCGGCTAGTTCACTTGAAGAATTTAGAGATTTGCTATTTCAATAGCTCCTATAAAAGGTAAATCTACATCCAGAAGATCTGTAGGAGCATCAGTTGGTGGTGATGAAGCAAATACCTACCAAGTTGAAGTTTTTAATGGAAATGGAATACTAGAATCGTCTACTCAACAAGAAGTTGTTAATAGAGGAGAGCTTAACAAGATGATCAATGAGCTTAACCAGAAATTTACTGATAGTCGGAAAGCTCTCATGAATAAGATGGCTGCATTGCTAATCCTGCAACCTCCAACAACAAGAAGAGTTAGAAGAGACTTCTCCTGCAACAGAATAAGAGAACTCTTCAGTTTCTAGCTTAAATAAGAGATATAGAAAGCTAAAGCAAAAGGAAGTAACTACCGGAGTTACTAGGAATGCTGCAGAAGGAAGTAGGAGCTCCCCCCACCAAGAAACAACTCGGTATCGAGTTAAAACATCTTGGTACCGACTTAAATCTAGGGGTAAATGCTCCTCAGGAAGATTAGGCGATCCTTATTTCCGACTTTGAAGATGACATACAGCTCGATGGTGATGACTTAGAGTTGAATGCTGGTGTTAATGGATGAAACTTTGGAAATGGAGTTCAGACTACCACGGCAAGACCAACCACGTGCCAATGGAACTCTGCAAGAGTGGTTCTCCAGGAGATTGGAGAACCCAGGCTTCAGTCAGCAAACCGAGATCGTTTGCTGAGTCAAACACTCAGTGTAGCCCCTGACAGTCGATTTGTAGATTACCGTGCTAGCGAGGAGTGCATAACTGACATGGTCTGATGGTTTGTGGAGGAAAGTAAGGGCAGAAAGAATGAAAATTGGGGTTCTGCACCAAGCCGGACTCCCTTTACTGAGGAAATCTTTAGGGAAGAATACCCTAAGAAGTTTGTTATGCCGACAATGCCATCTTACAATGGGACCACCGACCCTACTCAACATTTATTTAAGTATGAATGGCACATGGATGGAGCACGTGGCACATATGATGTACGCTGCATATGTTTTCCCATATTTCTTAAAGGAGTTGCTTCGATGTGGTTTACCAAGTTCGAGCCTAAATCCATATCAAAGTTCGATGAGTTGGCGAAGAAGTTTTCAGAACAGTTCAGGTTTCACACTACACGACCGAAGGATGTAACTTCACTATCTAGCTTGTCACAAGGACTCTAGAATCTCTGAAAAGGTTCTTGAAACGCTTTAACATCGTTTTTACTGAAGTAAGAAATCCGAAGGAAGATATGGAGTTTATGGTTTTGGTTCGGGCTATTCATCCGGGTACAGATTTCGGTAGATGGATTAGATGAAACAACCCACCACCATGGAAGAATTCCACCAAAACGCGAATCAGTTCCTGAAGTTGGAAGAAGTAGAACTGGCTAAACGAAAGGTTGGTGATGAACTAAATGAAAAAATCTAGAACATCATTGCAGTGAATGTTGGGAACTATGGTAATCTGAAGAAAAGAAGTCAAAACTTTGACAAAGGGCATGACGCAAATGTAAAACATCTAAAAACTTCAGATTGGAAGATTAAATGCCCTCGAATGATACACCAGAGAATATATACCTTGCCACTCAAGGAACTGAGCAATATAAGAAGCAGCCCAGGAGGGAAGCAACAGAGAAAGATAAATGTTCTGGGAAGTATTGTCGCTTCCACGAAACCCATGGCATAACACTAAAGAATGTTGATACTTAAGAAATCCAATGGAAGAGCTAATAAGGAATAACAAGCTCCAGGAGTATGTTCAAGACCGCAGAATGACGGAGAAACTGCAAGACATTAAGGTCTACCAGCTCAAGGAAGACTGCCTAGATCCAGCAGAGAGGGATCCAGCAGAGAGGGGCCAAGTAACCCGACGGAAGACTAGTTATCAAGTAATACCCTGCCTAGACAATCACCAAGGAATGGAGCAGCAGCCTAAAGCGATGCTACTTCATTCGGGCTTATCCATTTCCCTTTCACAAATAAGCCATCCAGGGATACTGGAGGCATCATAACAAGGCAGGACTTGCTGCCTTTCCAACCCATGAATCAAGTAAACTTCTTGAACCAATGGAACCGTGTTCATGCAATCAAAATTCCTATGCCACACAACCGATAGCACAGCTGAGAAAATACTCCTTTGTCTTCGAATGACGGACGGGGAGTGTCAACTCATAACCACTGGATTGATGAGCCGTATCGATCCTTAAACCTTTTAAGAACTGGCATTGCCCTAAGACTGGTAAAGTCAGGAAGGTCTAAACCGCTGAGTCGATGGGGAAAATTGACTCAAACTGCCGAGTCAACGCGGAAAATCGACTCAAACCGTGGGGTCGATGGGTCATATGAACCCCCAACCTTCTGAGAACTGGTATAGCTTAAGACTGGCAATGTCAAGAAGGTCCAAACCACCGGATTGACGAGGAAAATCAACCCCTGCCTTCTAGGAAACTACGTTGCTCTGGCAACGTCAAGAAGGCCCAAACTGCCGAGTCGACTGGTAAAATCGACTCAAACCACAGGGTCGACGGGTCATTTTGATCCCCAACCTTTCTGAGACCTTGTGTTGCCCTAAGACTAGTAACATCGAGAAGGTCCAAAGTGGCGGATCGATGGGTAAAATCGATCCAAGCCTTCTGAGAATCGACGTCGCTCCGACAACGTCGGGAAGGTCCGAACCGCTGAGTCAATGGGGGAAATCGACTCAAAACTCCACATCGACGGGCCGTATCGATCCCAAACCGTTTAAGAACTAGCATTGCCCTAAGACTGGCAATGTCGAAAATGTCCAAACCGCCAGATAGACAGGTCATATTGATCTCCTGCCTTCTGAGAACCGGTGTCGCTCTGACAGCTTCGAGAAGGCCCAATCCCTCGAGTCGATGGAGAAAATCGACTCAAACTGCTAGGGAAAAGGGTCTTATCGATCTCCAAACCATCTAAGAACAGGAGTTGCCCTCAGACTGGCAACGTTGGGAAAGTCCAAACTGCCAGATCGATGGGTCGTATTGATCCCTTGCCTTTTGAGAACCATCGTCGCTCTGGCAACGTCGAGAAGGCCCAAAACTGATGGGTCGATGATTACATCGACCACTTGCCTTTTGAGAACCGGTGTTGCTCCGGCAATGTCGGGACGGTTCCAACCTCCGAGTCACCGGTCACTTCGACTCCTTACCTTCTGAGAATCGACGTTGCTTCGACAACGTCGGGAAGGTCCAAACCGATGGATCGAAGGTCACATTGATCCTTGACATTATTAGAATCAGCGTTTCCCGGGCAATTTCAAAAGGAGAAACCAATTTCCAGGAAATTGTTGATGCCCGGAGACTGGCTGGAGCATACCATCGCCTAGAGATAGGTGACGACAGAAGACATTTAAAAAATCAAATCTTTGACACATTGGTTTCTGAAGACAGAAGCTGGCGCTCGACTGAGTTCTCAAACTCCAACTTGCAAGAATCCAACGTAGCTCGAAGACTGGCAACGTCTGTAGGAAATAACTTGTCTTTCAGAAGCTGCTATTTTTTGTTCATACTGCAATAACTTCTTCATATTAACTAGGAATCGGACGAAACTTTGACCGATGAACTCCCACCTAAATTACGGACAATATGTTACACTCGGATACTACATCTTGTGAACTCACACGGTAGTTATCCATGGTGACTAACATTTATACTTAGAAAATAATAGGCTATATCCCCACTTCAACGCTCACTGTAGTTCTCCATGGTGACTAATAGTTTTACTTAGAAAACAACAGGCTACATCCTCATATATGAACTCCGCCTAGGCAGAAGCCGCTATTTTTTTCTTAAGACCGTAATAACTTCTTCATACTAACTCGGAATCAGGTAAAACTTCGACCGATGAACTCCCACCTAAATTACGGACGATATGGTACACTCGGATACTTCATCTTGTGAACGCACACTATAGGTCTCCATGGTGACTAATAGTTGTACTTCGAAAATAACAGGCTATATCTCTGTATTTGAACTTCGCCTAGGCAGAAGCCGCTATTTTTTTGTTCATACTGCAATATCTTCTTCATACTAACTCGGAATCGGACGAAACTTCACGGATGAACTCTCACCTAAATTACGAAAAATATGGTACACTCGGATACTTCATCTTGTGAACATACACTGTAGTTCTCCATGGTGACTAACAGTTGTACTTAGAAAATAACAGGCTATATCCCCACTCAACGCTCACTATAGTTCTCCTTGGTGACTACTAGTTGTACTTAGAAAATAACAGGCTATATCCCCACTTCAACGCTCACTATAGTTCTCCATGATGACTATTAGTTGTACTTAGAAATTAACAGGCTACATCCTCATATTTGAACTCCGCCTAGGCAGAAGTTGCCATTTTTTCTTCTTCGGACTGTAATAACTTCTTCATACTAACTCGGAATCAGGCAAAATTTCGACCAATGAACTCCCACCTAAATTAAGGACACTATGGTACACTTGGATACTTCATCTTGTGAACGCGCACTATAGTTCTCCATGCTGACTAACAGTTGTACTTAGAAATTAATAGGCTACATCTTCGTATTTGAACTCCGCCTAGGCAAAAGCCGCTATTATTTTGTTCATAATGCAATAACTTCTTCATACTAACTCGGAATCGGACGAAACTTCGGTCGATGAACTCCCACCAAAATTAAGGATAATATGGTACACTCGGATACTTCATCTTGTGAACGCACACTGTAGTTCTCCATTGTGACTAACAGTTGTACTTAAAAATAACAGGCTATATCCCCACTTCACCTCTCACTGTAGTTCTCCATGGAGACTAATAATTGTACTTAGAAATAACAGGCTACATCCTCATATTTGAACTCCGCCTAGGCAGAAGCCACTATTTTTTTCTTCAGACCGTAATAACTTCTTCATACTAACTCGGAATCAGGTAAAACATCGACCGATGAACTCCCACCTAAATTACGAATGATATGGTACACTCGGATACTTCATCTTGTGAACGCACACTGTAGTTCTCCATGGTGATTAACAGTTGTACTAAGAAAATAACATGCTACATCTCCATATTTGAACACCGCCTAGGCAGAAGCCGCTATTTTTCTTCATACTGCAGTAACTTCTTCATCCTAACTCGGAATCAGACGAAACTTCAACGGATGAACTCTCACCTAAATTACGGACAATATGGTACACTCGGATACTTCATCTTGTGAACGCACACTGTAGTTCTACATGATAACTAATAGTTGTAATTAGAAAATAATAGGCTACATTCTCATATTTGAACTTCGCCTAGGCAAAAGCCGCTATTTTTTCCTTCACACTGCAATAACTTCTTCATACTAACTTGGAATCGGGCAAAACTTTGACCGATGAACTCCCACCTAAATTACGAACAATATGGTACACTAGGATACTTCATCTTATGAATGCACACTGTAGTTCTCCATGGTGACTAATAGTTGTAATTAGAAAATAACAGGCTACATCCTCATATTTGAACTCCGGCTAGGCAAAAGCCGCTATTTTTTTCTTCAGACTACAATAACTTCTTTATACTAACTCGGAATCAGGCAAAACTTCGATCGATGAACTCCCACCTAAATTACAAACAATATGGTACACTCGGATACTTCATCTTGTGAATGCACACTGTAGTTCTCCATGGTGACTAACAGTTGTACTTAGAAAATAACAGGCTACATATCCGTATTTGAACTCCGCCTAGGCAGAAGCCGCTTATCTTTTGTTCATACTGAAATAACTTCTTCATACTAACTCGAAATCGGATGAAACTTCGACCGATAAACTCTCACCTAAACCACGGAAAGTATGGTACACTCAGATACTTCATCTTATGAACGCACACTGTATTTCTCCATGGTGACCAACAATTGTACTTAGAAAATAACAGGTTATATCCCTCTTTCAACGCTCACTGTAGTTCTCCATGGTGACTATTAGTTGTACTTAAAAAATACAGGCTACATCCTCATATTTGAACTCCGCCTAGACAGAAGCCGCTATTTTTTTTCTTCAGACCGTAATAACTTCTTCATACTAACTCGGAATCAGGTAAAACTTCGACCGATGAACTCCCACCTAAATTACGGACAATATGGTACACTCGGATACTTCATCTTGTGAACGCACACTATAGTTCTCCATGGTGACTAACAGTTGTACTTAGAAAATAATAGGCTACATCTCCGTATTTGAACACCGCCTAGGCAGAAGCCGCTATTTTTTTGTTCATACTGCAATAACTTCTTCACCCTAACTCGGAATCGGATGAAACTTCAACGGATGAACTCTCATCTAAATTATGGACAATATGGTACACTTGGATACTTCATCTTGTGAATGCACACTGTAGTTCTCCATGGTGACTAACAGTTGTACTTAAAAAATAACAGGCTATATCCCCACTTCGACGCTCACCATAGTTCTCCTTGGTGACTACTAGTTGTACTTAGAAAATAACAGCCTACATCTCATATTTGAACTCCGCCTAGGCAGAAGCTGCTATTTTTTTTCTTCATACTGTAATAACTTCTTCATACTAACTCGGAATCTGGCAAAACTTCGACCAATGAACTCCCACCTAAATTACTGACAATATGGTACACTCGGATACTTCATCTTGTGAACGCACACTATAGTTCTCCATGCTGACAAACAGTTGCACTTAGAAAATAACAGGCTACATCTCCGTATTTGAACTCCGCCTAGGCAGAAGCTGCTATTATTTTATTCGTAATGCAATAATTTGTTCATACTAACACGGAATCGGACAAAACTTCGGCCGATGAACTCCAACCTAAATTACGGATAATATGGTACACTCGGATACTTCATCTTGTGAATGCACACTATAGTTCTCCATTGTGACTAATAGTTGTACTTCAAAATTAACAGGCTATATCCCCACTTCAACACCACTGTAGTTCTCCATAGTGACTAATAATTGTACTTAGAAAATAACAGGATACATCCTCATATTTGAACTCCGCCTAGGCAGAAGACGCAATTTTTTTCTTTAGACTACAATAACTTCTTCATACTAACTCGTAATCAGGCAAAACTTTGACCGATGAACTCCCACCTAAATTACGGACAATATGGTACACTTGGATACTTCATCTTATGAACGCACATTGTAGTTCTCCATGGTGACTAATAGTTGTAATTAGAAAATAATAGGCTACATCCTCATATTTGAACTCCGCCTAGGCAAAAGCCGCTATTTTTTTTCTTCAGACTGCAATAACTTCTTCATACTAACTCGGAATCAGGCAAAACAACGATCGATGAACTCCCACCTAAATTACGAACAATATGGTACACTCGAATACTTAATCTTGTGAACGCACACTGTAGTTCTCCATGGTGACTAATAGTTGTACTTAGAAAATAACAGGCTACATCTCTGTATTTGAACTTCGCCTAGGCCGAAGCCGCTATTTTTTGTTCATACTGCAATAACTTCTTCATACTAAATCGGAATCAGACGAAACTTCGACCGACAACTCTCACCTAAACTACGGAAAGTATGGTACAATCAGATACTTCATCTTGTGAACCCACACTGTAGTTCTCCACAGTGACTAATAGTTGTACTTTGAAAATAATAGGCTACATCTCCGTATTATAACTCTGTCTAGGCAGAAGTCGCTATTTTCTTTGTTTATACTGCAATAACTTCTTCATACTAACTCGGAATCGGATGAAACTTCGACCGATGAACTCCTCACTTAAATTACGGACAATATGGTACATTCGAATACTCCATCTTGTGAACGCTCACTGTAGTTCTCCATGGTATCTATTAGTTATACTTATAAAATAACAGGCTACATCCTCATATTTGAACTTTGCCTAGTAGAAGCCGTTATTTTTTTCTTCGGACTGCAATAAATTCTTCATACTAACTCGGAATTAGATAAATTTTGACCGATGAACTCCAACCTAAATTACGGACAATATGGTACATCTGGAACTTCATCTTGTGAACGCACACTGTAGTTCTCCATGGTGATTAACGGGTGTACTTAGAAAATAGCAGGCTACATCCCCGTATTTGAACTCCGCCTAGGCAGAAGCCGTAATTTTTTTTCTTCATATTGCAGCAACTTCTACATACTAACTTGGAATCGGACGAAATTTCGACCGATGAATTCCCACCTAAATTACGGACAATATGGTACACTTGGATACTTCATCTTGTGATCGCACACTATAGTTCTCAATGGTGACTAACAGTTGTACTTAGAAAATAACTGGCTATATCCCCACTTCAACGCTCACTGTAGTTCTCCATGGTGACTATTAGTTGTACTTAGAAAATAACAGGCTGCATCCTCATATTTGAAATCCGCCTATGCGTAAGCCGCCATTTTTTTTTCAGACTGCAATAACTTCTTCATACTAACTTGGAATCAGGCAAAACTTTGACCGATGAACTCCCACCAAAATTACGGATAAAATGGTACACTCGGATACTTCATCTTGTGAACACACACTGTAGTTCTCCTTGGTGACTAACTGTTGTACTTAGAAAATAACATGCTACATCCCCGTATTTTGAATCCACCTAGGTAGAAGCCACTGTATTTTTTTGCATACTTTAATAACTTCTTTATACTAACTCAAATTCGGACGAAATTTCGATCGATAAACTCCTACCTAAACTACGGACACTACGGTACACTCGGATACTTCATCTTGTGAATGCACACGGTAGTTCTCCATGGTGACTAACAGTTGTACTTAGAAAATAACAGGCTGTATCCCCACTTCAACGCTCACTGCAGTTCTCCATGGTGACTAATATTTGTACTTAGAAAATAATAGGCTATTTCCCTGTATTTGAACTCCGCCTAGGCAGAAGCCACTATCTTTTTTGTTCATACTGCAATAACTTCTTTATATTAACTCGGAATCAGGCAAAACTTCGACCAATGAACTCCCATCTAAATTACAGGCAATATGGTACACTCGGATACTTCATCTTGTGAACGCACTCTATAGTTCTCCATGGTGACTAATAGTTGTACTTGGAAAATAACGGGCTACATCTCCGTATTTGAACTCCGCATAGGTAGAAGCCGCTGTTTTTTTTTCATACTACGATAACTTCTTCATACTAACTCAGAATCGGACGAAACTTCGACCGATGAACTCCCACCTAAACTACGGACAATATGCTACACTCGGATACTTCATCTTGTGAACACACACTATAGTCCATGGTGACTAACAGTTGTACTTAGAAAATAACAGGCTATATCCCCACTTCAACGCTCACTTTAGTTCTCCATGGTGTCTATTAGTTGTACTTAGAAAATAACATGCTATATCCTCATATTTGAATTCCACCTAGGCAGAAGCCGCTATTTTTTCTTCAGACTACAATAACTTCTTCATACTAACTCGGAATCAGGAAAAACTTTCACCGATGAACTCCCACCTAAATTACGGACAACATGGTACACTCGGATATGTCATATTGTGAACGCACAATGTAGTTCTCCATGGTGACTAACAGTTGTACTTAGAAAACAACAGGCTACATCCCTGTATTTGAACTCAGCCTAGGATGAAGCCGCTATTTTTCTGGTTCATATTACAGCAACTTATTCACACTAACTTGGAATCAAGAAAAACTTCGACCCCACCTAAATTACGGAAAATATTGTACACTCGAATACATCATCTTGTGAACGAACACTACAGTTCTCCATGGTGACTACCAGTTGTACATAGAAAATAATAGGATATATCCCCACTTCAACGCTCACTGTAGTTCTCCATGGTGACTATTAGTTGTACTTAGAAAATAAAAGGCTACATCCTCATATTTGAAATCCGTCTAGGCAAAAGCCGCTATTTTTTTCTTCAGACTGCAATAACTTCTTCAAACTAACTCGGAATCAGGCAAAACTTCGACCGATGAACTCCCACCTAAATTACATACAATATGGTACAGTCGGATACTTTATCTTGTGAACGCACTCTTAGGTCTCCCTAGTGACTAACAGTTGTACTTAGAAAATAAAAGGCTACATTTCCGTATTCGAACTCCGCCTAGGCAGAAGCCGCTACTTTTTTTGTTCATACTTCAATAACTACTTCATACTAACTCGGAATCGGACGAAACTTCAATCGATGAACTCTCACCTAAATTACGGACAATACGGTACACTCGGGTACTTCATCTTGTGAACGCACACTGTAGTTCTCCATGGTGACTAACAGTTGTACTTAGAAAATAGCAGGCTATATCCCTACTTCAACGCTCACTGTAGTTCTCCATCGTGTCTATTAGTTGTACTTAGAAATTAAAAGGCTACATCCTCATATTTGAACTCCGCCTTGGCAGATGCCGCTATTTTTTTTCTTCGGACTGCAATATCTTCTTCATACTAACTCGAAATTAGGCTAAACTTCGACCGATGAACTCCCACCTAAATGACGGACAATACGGTACACCCGGATACTTCATCTTGTGAACGCACTCTATAGTTCTCCATGGTGACTAACAGTTGTACTTAGAAAATAACAAGCTACATCTCCGTATTTGAACTTTGCTAGGTAGAAGCCGCTATTTTTTTGTTCATACTTCAATAACTTCTTCATACTAACTCGGAATCAAGCGAAACTACGACCGATGAACTCCCACCTAAATTACGGACAATATAAAGCGCTCGGATACTTCAGCTTATGAACGTATACCATAGTTCTCCATGGTGATTAACAGTTGTACTTAGAAAATAACAGGCTATATTCCCGATTTAGTGCTCAATGTAGTTCTTCATGGAGACTAATAGTTGTACTTCGAAAATACTAGGCCGCATCCTCATATTTGAACTCCGCCTAGGCATAAGCCGCTGATACTTTTCTTCAGACTGCAATAACTTCTTCATACTAACTCGGAATAAGGTAAAACTTCGACCGACGAACTCCCACCTAAATTATGGAAAATATGGTGCACTCGGATACTTGATCTTGTGAACGCACACTATATTTCTTCATGGTGGCTAACAGTTGTACTTAGAAAATAACAGGCTACATTTCCGTATTTGAACTCCGCCTAGGCAGAAGCCGTTATTTTTTTTGTTCATACTGCAATAACATTTTCATACTAACTCGCAATCGGATGAAACTTCGACCGATGAACTCCCATCTAAATTATGGACAATATGGTACACTCGGATACTTCATCCTGTGAACGCACACTGTAGTTATCGATGTTGACTAACAGTTATACCTAGAAAATATCAGGCTATATCTCCACTTCAACGCTAACTGTAGTTCTCCATGGTGACTATTAGTTGTACCTAGAAAATAACAGGCTACATCCTCATATTTGAACTACGCCTAGGTAGAAGCTGCAATTTTTTTTCTTCAGACTCCAATTACTTCTTCATACTAACTCGGAATCAGGCAAAACTTTGACCAATGAACTCCCACCTAAATTACGGACAATATGGCGCACTCGGATACTTCATCTAGTGAACGTATACTGTAATTACTTGGAGACTAGTAGTTGTACTTAGAATATAACAACTACATCCTCGTATTTGAACTCCGCCTAGGCAAAAGCCACTATCTTTTTTGTTCATATTGCAATAATTTCTTCATACTAACTCGGAATCGGGAGAAACTATGACCGATGAACTCCAACCTAAATTATGGACAATATAGAAAGCTCGAATTCTTCAGCTTATGAACGTATACCGTAGTTTTCCATGGCGATTAACAGTTGTACTTAGAAAATAACATGCAATATTCCCCCTTCAGCGCTCAATGTAGTTCTCCATGGTGACTAATAATTGTACTTAGAAAATAACAGGCTACATCCACATAATTGAACTCCAACTAGGCATAAGCCGCTAACTTCAGACTCCAATAACTTCTTCATACTAACTCGGAATCAGGCAAAACTACGACCGATGAACTACCACCTAAATTACGGACAATATGGTACACTCGGATACTTCATCTAGTGAACGCACATGGTAGTTATCCATGGTGACTAACAATTATACTTAGAAAATAACAGGCTATATCCCACTTCAACGCTCACTGTAGTTCTCTATGGTGACTAATAGTTGTAGTTAGAAAGTAACATGCTACATCCTCATATTTGAACTCCGCCTAGGCAAAGGCCGCTATTTTTTTTCTTCAAACCGTAATAACTTCTTCATACTAACTCGTAATCAGGTAAAACTTCGACTGATGAACTCCCACCTAAATTACGGACGATATGGTACACTCGGATACTTCACCTTGCGAACGCACACTGTAGTTCTCCATGGTGACTAACAGTTGTAATTAGAAAATAATAGGCTACAACCCTGTATTTGAACTCCGTCTAGGCAGAAGCCGCTATTTTTTTGTTCATACTGCGATAACTTTTTCATACTAACTCGGAATCAGACGAAACTTCGATGGATGAACACTCACCTAAATTACAGACAATATGGTACACTCGGATACTTCATCTTGTGAACGCACACTATAGTTCTCTTTGGTGAATAACAGTTGTACTTAGAAAATAACAGGCTATATCCCCATTTCAACGCTCACTATAGTTCTCCTTGGTGACTAATAGTTGTACTTAGAAAATAATAGGCTACATCCTCATATTTGAAACCCGCCTAGGCAGAAGCTGATATTTTTTTTCTTTAGACTGTAATAACTTCATACTAACTCGAAATCAGGTAAAACTTCGACCAATGAACTCCCACCAAAATTACGGACAATATGGTACACTCGGATACTTCATCTTGTGAAAGCACACTGTAGTTCTCTATGGTGATTAACAGTTGTACTTAGAAAATAACAGGCTATATCCCCACTTCAACTCTCACTGTAGTTATCCATGGTGTCTATTAGTTGTACTTAGAAAATAAAAGGCTACATCCTCATATTTGAACTCCACCTAGGCATAAGCCATTGATTTTTTTCTTCAGACTACAATAACTTCTTCATACTAACTCGAAATCAGGCAAAACTTTGACCTATTAACTCCCACCTAAATTACGGACAACATGGTACACTCGGATGCTTCATATTGTCAATGCACATGGTAGTTCTCTATGGTGACTAACAGTTGTACTTAGAAATAACTGGCTACATCCCCATATTTGAACTCAGCCTAGGAAGAAGCCGCTATTTTTTTTGTTCATATTGCAGCAACTTCTTCGTACTAACTTGGAATCGAACAAAACTTCGACCGATGAACTCCCACCTAAATTACGGACAATATGGTACACTCGGAAACTTCATCTTATGAACGAACACTATAGTTCTTCATGGTGACTAACAATTATACATAGAAAATAACAGGATATATCCCCACTTCAACGCTCACTGTAGTTCTCCATGGTGACTATTAGTTGAACTTAGAAAATAAAAGGCTACATCCTCATATTTGAACTCCGCCTAGGCAAAAGCCGTTATTTTTTTTCTTCAGACTGCAATAACTTCTTCATACTAACTCGGAATCAGGCAAAACTTCGACCAATGAACTCCAACCTAAATTATGGACAATATGGTAGAGTCGGATACTTCATCTTGTGAATGCTGTTTCTTGTGAATGTAGTGTTAGTTCTTCATGATGACTAACAGTTGTACTTAGAAAATAACAGGCTATGTCTCTGTATTTGAACTTCGCCTAGGCAGAAGCCGCTATATTTTTTCATACTGCAATAAATACTTCATACTAACTCAGAATCGGATGAAACCTCGACCGATGAACTGTCACCTAAATTACAGAAAATATGGTACACTCGGATACTTCATCTTGTGAACGCACATTGTATTTCTCCATGGTGACTAATAGTTGTACTTAGAAAATAACAGGCTATATCCCCACTACAACGCTCACTGTAGTTCTCCATGGTGACTATTAGTTGTACTTAGAAAATAAAAGGCTACATCCTCATTTTTGAACTCCGCCTAGGCAGAAGCCGCTATTTTTTTAGACTGCAATAACTTTTTCATACTAACTCGGAATCAGGCAAAACTTCGACCAATGAACTCCCACCTAAATGACGGACAATATGGTACACCTGGATACTTCATCTTGTGAACGCACTCTATAGTTCTCCATGTTGACGAACAGTTGTACTTTGAAAATAACAGGCTACCTCCGTATTTGGCTTCCGCCTAGGCAGAAGCCGCTATTTTTTTGTTCATACAACAATAACTTCTTCATATTAACTCGGAATCGGGCGAAACAACCATCGATGAACTCTTACCTAAATTACGGACAATACAAAATGCTCGGTTACTTCTGCTTATGATCGTATACCGTAGTTCTCCAGGGAGATTAATAGTTGTACTTAGAAAATAACATGCCATATTCCCACTTTAGCGCTTAATGTAGTTCTTCATGGTGACTATTAGTTGTACATAGAAAATAACAGGCTGCATCCTCATATTTGAACTCCGCTTAAGCATAAGCCGCTGATTCTTTTCATCAGACTGCAATAACTTCTTCATACTAACTCGGAATCAAGCAAAACTTCGACCGATGAGCACCCACCTAAATTATGGACAATATGGTGCACTCGGATACTTCATGTTATGAACACACACTATAGTTCTTCATGGTGACTAACAGTTGTACTTAGAAAATAACAGGCTACATTTCCATATTTGAACTCCGCCTAGGCAGAAGCCGTTATTTTTTTTGTTCATACTGCAATAACTTTTTCATACTAACTCGCAATCGGACGAAACTTCGACCGATGAACTCCCATCTAAATTACGAACAATATGGTACACTCGGATACTTCATCCTGTGAACGCACACTATAGTTATCCATGTTGACTAACAGTTATACCTAGAAAATATCAGGCTATATCTCCACTTCAACGCTAACTGTAGTTCTCCATGGTGATTATTAGTTGTACTTAGAAAATAATAGGCTACATCCTCATATTTGAACTACGCCTAGGTAGAAGCCGCTATTTTTTTTCTTCAGACTGCAATTACTTCTTCATACTAACTCGGAATCAGGCAAAACTTTGACCAATGAACTCCCACCTAAATTACGAACAATATGGCGCACTCGGATACTTCATCTAGTGAACGTATACCGTAATTACTTGGAGACTAGTAGTTGTACTTAGAATATAACAACTACAACCTCGTATTTGAACTCCGCCTAGGCAAAAGCCGCTATCTTTTTTGTTCATATTGCAATAATTTCTTCATACTAACTCGAAATCGGAAGAAACTATGATCGATGAACTCTAACCTAAATTATGGACAATATAGAACGCTCGAATACTTCAGCTTATGAACGTATACCGTAGTTTTCCAAGGCGATTAACAATTGTACTTTGAAAATAACATGCAATATCCCCCCTTCAGCGCTCAATGTAGTTCTCCATGGTGACTAATAATTGTACTTAGAAAATAACAGGCTACATCCACAAATTTGAACTCCAACTAGGCATAAGCCGCTAACTTCAGACTCCAATAACTTCTTCATACTAACTCGGAATCAGGCAAAACTACGACCAATGAACTACCACCTAAATTACGGACAATATGGTACACACGGATACTTCATCTAGTGAATGCATATGGTAGTTATCCATGGTGACTAACAATTATACTTAGAAAATAACAGGCTATATCCCACTTCAACGCTCACTGTAGTTCTCCATGGTGACTAATAGTTGTAGTTAGAAAGTAACAGGCTACATCCTCATATTTGAACTCCGCCTAGGCAGAAGCCGCTATTTTTTTTCTTCAAACCGTAATAACTTCTTCATACTAACTCGTAATCAGGAAAAACTTCGACCGATGAACTCCCACCTAAATTACGGACGATATGGTACACTCGGATACTTCACCTTGCGAACGCACACTATAGTTCTCCATGGTGACTAATAGTTGTACTTAGAAAATCATACTCTACAACCCTGTATATGAACTCCGCCTAGGCAGAAGCCGCTATTTTTTTGTTCATACTGCGATAACTTTTTCATACTAACTCGGAATCGGACGAAACTTCGATGGATGAACACTCACCTAAATTACAGACAATATGGTACACTCGGATACTTCATCTTGTGAACGCACACTATAGTTCTCTTTGGTGAATAACAGTTGTACTTAGAAATTAACAGGCTATATCCCCATTTCAACGCTCACTATAGTTCTCCTTGGTGACTAATAGTTGTACTTAGAAAATAATAGGCTACATCCTCATATTTGAAACCCGCCTAGGCAGAAGCTGCTATTTTTTTTCTTCAGACTGTAATAACTTCATACTAACTCGAAATCAGGTAAAACTTCGACCAATGAACTCCCACCAAAATTACGGACAATATGGTACACTCGGATACTTCATCTTGTGAAAGCACACTGTAGTTCTCTATGGTGATTAACAGTTGTACTTAGAAAATAACAGGCTATATCCCCACTTCAACGCTCACTGTAGTTATCCATGGTGTCTATTAGTTGTACTTAGAAAATAAAAGGCTACATCCTCATATTTGAACTCCACCTAGGCATAAGCCATTGATTTTTTTTCTTCAGACTACAATAACTTCTTCATACTAACTCGAAACTAGGCAAAACTTTGACCGATTAACTCCCACCTAAATTACGGACAACATGGTACACTTGGATACTTCATATTGTCAATGCACATAGTAGTTCTCCATGGTGACTAACAGTTGTACTTAGAAAAAACTGGCTACATCCCCATATTTGAACTGAGCCTAAGAAGAAGCCGCTATTTTTTTTGTTCATATTGCAGCAACTTCTTCGTACTAACTTGGAATCGAACAAAACTTTGACCGATGAACTCCCACCTAAATTACGGACAATATGGTACACTCGGAAACTTCATCTTATGAACGAACACTATAGTTCTTCATGGTGACTAACAATTGTACATAGAAAATAACAGGATATATCCCCACTTCAACGCTCACTGTAGTTCTCCATGGTGACTATTAGTTGTACTTAGAAAATAAAAGGCTACATCCTCATATTTGAACTCCGCCTAGGCAGAACCCGCTATTTTTTTTCTTCAGACTGCAATAACTTCTTCATACTAACTCGGAATCAGGCAAAACTTTGACCGATGAACTCCAACCTAAATTATGGACAATATGGTAGAGTCGGATACTTCATCATGTGAATGCAGTGTTAGTTCTTCATGATGACTAACAGTTGTACTTAGAAAATAACAGGCTACGTCTCTTTATTTGAACTTCGCCTAGGCAAAAGCCGCTATTTTTTTTCATACTGCAATAAATACTTCATACTAACTCAGAATCGGATGAAACCTTGACTGATGAACTCACACCTAAATTACAGAAAATATGGTACACTCGGATACTTCATCTTGTGAACGCACACTGTAGTTCTCCATGGTGACTAATAGTTGTACTTAGAAAATAATAGGCTATATCCCCACTACAACGCTCATTGTAGTTCTCCATGGTGACTATTAGTTGTACTTAGAAAATAAAAGGCTACATACTCATATTTGAACTCCGCCTAGGCAGAAGCCGCTATTTTTTTAGACTGTAATAACTTTTTCATACTAAATCGGAATCAGGCAAAACTTCGATCGATGAACTCCTACCTAAATGACAGACAATATGGTACACCTGGATACTTCATCTTGTGAACGCACTCTATAGTTCTCCATGGTGATGAACAGTTGTACTTTGAAAATAACAGGCTACCTCCATATTTGGCTTCCGCCTAGGCAGAAACCGCTATTTTTTTGTTCATACTACAATATCTTCATCATATTAACTCGGAATCGGGCGAAACAACGATCGATGAACTCTTACCTAAATTACGGACAATACAAAATGCTCGGATACTTCTGCTTATGATCGTATACCATAGTTCTCCAGGGAGATTAATAGTTGTACTTAGAAAATAACATGCCATATTCCCACTTTAGCGCTTAATGTAGTTCTTCATGGTGACTATTAGTTGTACAAAGAAAATAACATGCTGCATCCTCATATTTGAACTCCGCTTAAGCATAAGCCGCCGATTCTTTTCATCAGACTGCAATAATTTCTTCATACTAACTCGGAATCAAGCAAAACTTCGACCGATGAGCTCCCACCTAAATTATGGACAATATGGTGCACTCGGATACTTCATGTTATGAACGCACACTATAGTTCTTCATGGTGACTAACAGTTGTACTTAGAAAATAACAGGCTACATTTCCATATTTGAACTCCGCCTAGGCAGAAGCCGTTATTTTTTTTGTTCATACTGCAATAACATATTCATACTAACTCGGAATCGATCGATGAACTCCCATCTAAATTACGGACAATAAGGTACACTCGAATACTTCATCTTGTGAACGCACACTGTAGTTATCCATGGTGACTAACAGTTCTACATAGAAAATAACAGGCCATATCACCCCTTCAATGCTAACTATAGTTCTCCGTAGTGACTATTAGTTGTACTTAGAAAATAACAGGCTACATCCTCATATTTGAACTAATCCTAGGCAGAAGTCGCTATTTTTTTTCTTCAGACTGCAATTTCTTCTTCATACTAACTCAAAATCAGGAAAAACTTTGACCGATGTAATCCGACCTAAATTACGGACAATATGGTACACTAGGATACTTCATTTAATGAACGTATACCGTAATTCCATGGTGACTAATAGTTGTACTTATAACATAACAGGATACATCCTCGTATTTGAACTTCGCCTAGGCAGAAGCCGCTATCTTTTTTCTTCATACTACAATAACTTCTTCATACTAACTCGGAATCGGGCGAAACTACGACCGATGAACTCCCACCTAAATTACGGACAATATAGAACACTCAGATACTTCTGCTTATGAACCTATACCGTAGTTCTCCATGGTGATTAACAGTTGTACGTAGAAAATAACAGACTGTATTCCCACTTCAACGCTCATTGTAGTTCTCATCGGTGACTAATAGTTGTACTTGGAAAATAACATGCAATATCCTCATATTTGAACTCCGCCTAGGCAGAAGCCGCTATTTTTTTGTTCATACTACAATAACTTCTCCATACAAACTCAGAATCGGACGAAACTTCGACCATGAACTCCCTTCGAACTTACCAACAATATGGTTCACTCGGATACTTCATCTTGTGAATGCACACTATAGTTCTCCATGGTGACTAACAGTTGTAGTTAGAAAATAACATGCTATATCCCCACTTCAACGCTCACTGTAGTTCTTCAGGGTGACTTATAGTTGTACTTCAAAAATAACAGGCTACATCCTCATATTTGAACTCCACCCAGGCAGAAGACGTTAATTTTTTCTTCGAACTACAATAACTTCTTTATACTAACTCAGACTCAGGCAAAACGTTGACCAATGAACTCCCACCTAAATTACGGACAATATGGTACAGTCGGATACTTCATCCTGTGAACGCACACTATAGTTTCCCATGGTGATTAATAGTTGTATTTAGAAAATAACAGGTCACATCCTCATATTTGAACTCCGCTTAGGGAGAGGCCCTTGTTTTTTTCTTCAGACTGCAATAACTTCTTCATACTAACTCGGAATCAGGCAAAACTTCGACCGATGAACTCCCACCTAAATTACGGACAATATGGTACACTCGGATACTTCATCTAGTGAACATACATTGTAGTTCTCCTTGGTGACTAACAGTTGTACTTAGAAAATAACATGCTACATCCCTGTATTTGAACTCCGCCTAGGAAGAAGCCGCAATCTTTTTTGTTCATACTACAATAACTTCTTCATACCAACTCGGAATCAGACGAAACTACGACCGATGAACTCCCACCTATATTACAGACAATATAGAACACTCGGATACGTCAGCTTATGAACATATATCGTAGTTCTCCATGGTGATTAACAGTTGTACTTAGAAAATAACAGGCTATATTCCCACTTCAACACTCACTGCAGTTCTCCATGGTGACTAATAGTTGTACTTAGAAAATAACAGGCTACATCCTCATATTTGAACTCCGCCTAAGTAGAAGCCGTTATTTTTTTCCTTCAGACTGCAATAACTTCTTCATACTAACTTCGAATCAGGCAAAATTTCAACCGATGAACTCCCACCTAAATTACAGACAATATGGTACACTCGAATACTTCATCTTGTGAACGCACACGGTAGTTCTCCTTGGTGACTAATGGTTGTACATAGGAAATAATAGGCTACATCCCCGTATTTGAACTCCGCCTAGGCAACAGCCACAATTTTTTTGTTCATAGTGCAACAACTTCTTCATACTAACTCGGAATCGGACGAAACTTCAACCGATGAACTCCCACCTAAACTATGGAGAATATTGTACACTCGGATACTTCATCTTGTGAACGCACGCTATAGTTCTCCATGGTGATAAACAGTTGTACTTAGAAAATAACAGGCTATATCCCCACTTCAACGCTCACTGTAGTTCTCCATGGTGACTACTAGTTGTACTTAGAAAATAACAGGCCACATCCTCATATTTTAACTCTGCCTAGGAAGAAACCGCTATTTTTTCTTCAGACTGTAATAACTTCTTCATACTAACTCGGAATCGGGCAAAACTTTGACCGATGAACTCCCAAATTATGGACAAAAGGGTACACTTGGATACTTCATCTTGTGAAAACACACTATAGTTCTCGATGGTGACTAATGGTTGTACTTAGAAAATAACAGGCTACATCCCCGTATTTGAACTCCGCCTAGGCAGAAGCCGCCATTTTTTTTGTTCATACTGCAATAACTTCCTCATACTAACTCGGAATCAAACGAAACTTCGACCGATGAACTCCTACCTAAATTATGGACAATATGGTACACTCGAATACTTCATCTTATGAATGCACATGGTAGTTCTCCATGGTGAGTAACAGTTGTATTTAGAAAATAAGAGGCTACATCCCCGTATTTGAACTCCACCTAGGCAAAAGCCGCTATTTTTTTTGTTCATACTGCAATACCTTCTTCATATTAACTCGGAATCAGACTAAACTTCGGTCGTTGATATCCTACCAAAATTACAGACAATATGGTAGACTCGGATACTTCATCTTGTGAACGCACAATATAGTTCTCCATGGTGACTAACAGTTGTATTTAGAAAGCAAGAGGCTATATCCTCACTTCAATGTTCACTGTAGTTCTCCATGGTGACTATTAGTTTTACTTATAAAATAATAGGCTACATCCTCATATTCAAACTCCGCCTAGGCAGAAGCCGCTATTTTTTTCTTCAGACTGCAACAACTTCTTCATACTAACTCGAAATGAGGCAAAACTTCGACCGATGAACTTCCACCTAAATTACAGATAATATGGTACACTCGGATACTTCATCTAGAACATATACCGTAGTTCTCCTTGTTGACTAACAGTTGTACTTAGAAAATAATAGGCTACATCCTTGTATTTGAACTCCACCTAGGAAGAAGCCGCTATCTTTTTTGTTCATACTGCAATAACTTCTTCATACTAACTCGGAATCGAACGAAACTTCGACCGATGAACTCCCGCCTAAATTAAGGACAATATGGTACACTCGGATACTTCATCTTATGAACGCTTACTGTAGTTCTCCATGGTGACTAACAGTTGTACTTAGAAAATAACAGGCCATATTCCCACTTCAATGCTCACTGTAGTTCTCCATGGTGACTAATAGTTGTACTTAGAAAATAATAGGCTACATCCTCTTATTTGAACTCTGCCTAGGCAGAAGCCGCTTTTTTTTTCTTCAGACTGCAATAACTTTTTCATACTAACTCTGAATCAGGCAAAATTCTGACCGATGAACTCCCACCTAAATTACGGATAATATGGTACACTCGGATACTTCATCTTGTGATCGCATACTGTAGTTCTCTATGGTGACTAACAATTGTGCTTAGAAAATAAAAGGCTACATCTCAGTATTTGTACTACACCTAGGCAGAAGCCACTATTTTTTTTGTTCATACTCAATATGTTCTTCATACTAACTCGTAATCGGACGAAACTTCGACCGATGAACTCCTACCTAAATTACGGACAATATGGTACACTCGGATACTTCGTCTTGTGAACACACGTTGTAGTTCACCATGGTGACTAATAGTTGTACTTAGAAAATAACAGGCTATATCCCCACTTCAACGCTCACTGTAGTTCTCCACGGTGACTAATAGTTATACTTAGAAAATAACATGCTACATCCTCATATTTGAACTCCGCCTATGCAGAAGCCGCTATTTTTTCTCTTCAGACCGCAACAACATCTTCATACTAACTCAGAATCAGGTAAAACTTCGACCGATGAACTCTTACCTAAATTATGAACAATATGGTGCACTCGGATAATTAATCTTGTGAACGCACACTATCCTACATTCATGTATAACGGACTAACATCCAATTTTTAAAATTCATAGGAATTGAATACTCGTTTGATGACAATTACAACAACATATAACTATCTTATAGCACTCGGTTACAACATTACACGGTACAACAATTGGCAATCAGCAATTCATGATTTATGTTTCTGAAGAATCAATCAAAGGTTACATCTTTCGATGAAAAGACGACGACCATTCAGACAAGTCAGATAAAACTGTTCAGGATGAAGATTGCAACTTTTTAAAGCACGTCATGTTCTCACAAGACGTACTTTAGGGGGCGAAATATTATCCCGCCTTTTGGCAAGGCCGTGACATCAAGAATTTAACTAGAAACCGAGGACAGTCCATCCCGAAGGTCAGTTATATGCAGGATCACTATGAATATCGACGAATTTTGTCCAAGTCCGGATCAAGCTACGATCAACATGACACGACATGCAAAGCTATGAAAGCCAATGTTCCAAATTTCAAGTCAATCCGAGTCTGTATGCTCAAGATATGATCCATGCAAGCCAAGGAATTTGGTTAGTTTGAATCCATCATTGCGCTCTCTTCGCATCGATCACCGCTTTCATCCATCTGGAACCACGCTCTTCGTATCCATCAATTATCTATTATTCGCATCCATCAAGCTCCGTCTGTTCGTATCCATCAGTTAGCCATTGTTCGTGTCCATCAATGAACATCGCTTCGCATCCATCAGTTATCTGTTGTTCGTATCCATCACGTACACTCAACTTCGTATCCATCAATTGGAATCAATTCGTATCTATCCCAATTGCACAGCTCACATCGATCGATCAACGATCGATATGAACAAAACATCAAACGATCGATATGAAATGGCCCCCACCTATCGATATGAAGTAACCCATTAAGCGATCGATACGAACATGACAATGACAATCGATACGAACAAGGCAGAGGTGATCGATGCAAACAAGATACACTCCAATGAAAGACTTAGTCACTCGGCATGAAAAGTGGAACGATCTGAGGAGTTAGCGCCACGTCAACTTACAAGCACGCGCCCAAAAAGCGATACGAACAGATCGATACGAAGGGTATCGATACGAATTCAACAGCCTAGAGAAAATGCAAGTTTGCATCGATCATAACCCACAATCCACAAGTCCAAATGCTACCAAATTTTCACAGAAGCTTGCGTACATCCTCAGCAACACTCACAATCGATCCCGACTCAATTGGATGAAGTTTTGATCGATACGAAGCTCGTTCTTATCGATCCCGGATCGTGTGCAAATCACATGGGATCAATCGCGTGGGCCCACTCACGTGAAAGAAGTGGTCTCCCGAGATCTGAGCGAGATATTTGCAGCCTACGCCTATAAATAGCAGCCCAGGACCTACAAAAAAGGGACCTTATTGCTCTTTGACGTCCAGACTCTGCCGAAACCATTGTTGCATTCAAAAATCGCTGTCGTACTCAAAATTTATTGTTGTAATCCGCTGTAACCAACAAGCAAAAGTTAATAAAAGTCAATCATTTCATAGTGGACGTAGGAAACACACCGAACCACTCTAAATCTCCGTGTTCTTTTATCGTTTTTTCGATTATTGTTTGGAGTGTTTGTTAGATAATCCTCTTTTTACATTTACTTTCTTCATTTTATCCCTTCAAACACTTCCAAAGAGTGTTGTGCCCAATTTTGGTACAAACACTTTGGTGCTTTCACTGAGAGAACCCAGTTTTTCTCGTTGGATCTACTATCGATATTGGATTGCATAAATCTAAGAAGAAGATCCACATTCAAGTTAAAAGTTCTTCCATTCTATTTAGATTTGCATCAAGTCTAGGAAAGAACTTCGCTATCCATCATGGTTAACACAAGGACTACCTCAACTGCCACAGATCCAGAAGGACGGGACAGACAGAACCCCGTACAACCACTTCCAACCGACCAGAATGCTACCGGACCATCGGATCCGCAAGGCCCTGTCACCAGGGAAGAATTCCATATGCTAATGCAAGAACTGACTTAGAGCCGCTAACAGCTCACTCAACAGCTCCGTGCTAATGCAGAATTGACCAACCAACTAAACCGTCAAAGACGAAGGAGATCCAGAAGGGATCAAGCTTCGTATTCATCTACCGAAAGTTCAACCTCTTTTGACTACCATCATAGATCCACGCACCTGTGACTGGACGAAAGTTACACATAGGCCACTGGGCATCAGCATATATTGAGTCTTGGGCAACCGAGAGTTAGCCCGTCAACCAGCCATCAGACTTGACCCTCCTCCCGAGGAGGCGCTACCTCATACCATATTACTAACAACTACACTACCACTGCTACCGATTTGGGAGTTGACGCTCGGAACCGAATGGATCCGGCCCACCGCCAATGCAACCATACTCCTGAGCCTTATGTCCCCGAAGACATGGAACCAAGGAGGCAAGACATGGACCGTCGACAGCGACCGGCCCCTCCTCGCATTGTGGAACCCGACCACACCTTGGCCCAACATGCTCAAAATGTCCAAATGCCCGACATTCCGACGATGATCCGTCAAATGATCTATGAGAGTCAGGGTCTTAGCAATGACGACTGGGGAATCTCCCAGAGTCATACCCCTTTTACTGATGAGATACTCTATGCTAAACCACCCTGGCGATTAATGATGCCGACTTTACCCGTCTATGAAGGGAGCTTTGATCCTAATCAACATATCTTGAATTATGAATGGTTGATGAATGTTGCACGAGCTGATGATGCAGTTAAGTGCCGAAGCTTCCCGATCTCTCTAGGGGGGATAACAACTATGTGGTTTACCCGTTTACCACCTCGATCTATCTCTTGTTTTGACCAGTTGGCAACAAAGTTTATTGAGCATTTTTGCATGCATGTCGCAAGACCGAAAGATGTTAATACTTTGTCTAGTGTCACTCAAGCTCCTGGAGAAACACTCAAATGTTATTTAGAGAGATTTCATGCTGCATGTGCTGAGAACAGCAACCCTAATGATAACTCCAATCTAATGGCATTGACTAAAGGGATTGATCCCGATTCGGAGTTTGGCAACTGGTTGGCTGGAAAACCTCCTGTGTCATTGGACCGTTTCTATTCCAAGGCAACCCAATTCTTGAGAAAGGAGGATGCGAAATAGTCTAGGAAAAAGGATGACGCAGGGCCCAGTATGGAAGGAATTGAGAGTAATGTTGTTGTTAAACAATCCGGGGAGAGCTCAGGGAAAGTGCAATTGAACATTCAGAATAAAAAAAATCAACAGAAAGGCAATGGTAATCAAAATAGGAAACGGGAACAGAATCGTGGTCCACGACGTAGGGCTCCTACGTTTGATAATTACACTCCTTTGAATACATCGCTGGAAAACGTGTATTTACAGACTTGGAATACTATTCAGTATAAGAAACCTGCTCCAAAGCAGTCATTGGAGAAACAGATTCAAACGGGGAAGTTTTGCAGATTCCACGAAAGCTACGGCCATAACACGAATGAGTGCCGTCACTTGTAGGATCTCATCGAAAAGTTGATAAGAGAGAGAAGTTGGAGCAGTTTGTGCTGGCGCCGCAATCTGGAGGTGCGAGCCCATCAAATCAGAGTCATGTACCGAATCAGGCAAGACAGGAGGAACCCGATCGTACTGGCGGGAGGTTAGTGATAAATACTGTTAGTGGTGGTCCTCATCCAGTAGACCGAAGCTGGAAGGAAATGGAGTTGTATGCCAGTTCTATTAGGCATGCGAGCTTCGAGTGTTGTAGTAGTTTGGAAGATGGGGCTCCGGCCAAACAACAGAAGATGATGACTGACGACATCATCTTACGAGACAGAGATGCCGACAGGATCGAAGCCCCAACCATCGATCCACTTGTCATATCAGCTCAAGTAGGTCGTGCTTGGATGAAGAGGATCTTGGTAGATAGTGGAAGTTCTGTGAATATATTGTTCAAGCGAGCCAATGACCAGATGAAAATGGAGACTAAAGATTTGAAACCTTGTCAGTACCATATCCATGGTTTCAATGGGGGTGGGACTATACCCACTGGAGTGGTGGAATTGCCAGTGGAGTTAGGAATTGGAGAACGCCGGAGAGTCTGGATGTTACAATTTGTGGTGTTGGATATAAACTCGCCATATAATGCTTTCTTGGGCCGACCGGCCCTAGCTGAGTTCAGTGTTGCGATTGCCCCATGGGGTCCGACTCTGAAGTTCCCCACCGATCATGGGGTTGGAGTCGTTCAAGGAGATCAGGCTGCTGGACGAGCCTATTATGTTGCTGAGCTGCGAGATGCACATCGAAGAGAAAAAGGAAAGGGCGTAGAGGAATCTCTATGCGTCCGCTTTATCGAAAATTGACAATTGACGCCTGGGCCTAGGCCTGGGCACCCCAACCAATTATAAAGAGATCTTGACCCGAGAGATACCGAAAGTGAAGACGAATGTAAAGACAGTCAAGCTTCTCCGGCCAAACTGACGATCAATGTCCCGATCGATGATAGCGATGATTCTAGAATGATAAAGATTGGATCTCAGCTATGCCAACAAATGCAAGAGGAATTGGTTGAATTTCTCCAAGCAAACCTTGATGTGTTTGCCTGGACGCGTTCTGACATGTGTGGGATCTCGCCGGACATCGCGAGCCATGCATTGAACATTGACCCACGGCACGTCCCGGTCAAACAAAAAAGGCGTGGTATGGATCCATAGAGATCTACCGCCCTTAAGGAAGAGGTCGACAAGCTTAAATTGAATGGATTTATTCGAGATGCATTATATCCGGAATGGGTGTCAAATCCTGTACTTGTCCGAAAGCCAAATGGGAAATGGAGAACGTGCATCAATTACTCTAATCTGAATAAAGCTTGCCCTAAAGACAGTTTTCCACTTCCTCGAATTGATCAACTCGTAGATTCAACAGCTGGGCATAAACTCTTATCCTTCATGGATGCGTATTCCGGCTATAATCAAATACCCATTCACTTACCCGACCAGGAGCATACCAACTTCGTAACCAATACGGGACTTTATTGCTACAAGGTTATGCCTTTTGGACTCAAGAATGCTGGCGCAACTTATCAACGGTTAGTTAATCAAATGTTCGCCAATCAGATTAGGAAAACCATGGAGGTATATGTGGACGACATGCTAGTCAAGTCACGATTCTCCACTGACGACGTCAAGGACCTGGAGTCAATGTTTAATTCTCTGAGAATACAGAATGAAGCTTAATCCGTTGAAATGTCACTTTGGGGTTGCATCAGCAAAATTCCTTGGGTTTATCGTCAATGCTCGAGGAATCGAAGCCAATCCCGAAAAGATCTGGGCGATTAGAAACCTTGAAACTCCAAGAACTATAAAGCAAGTCCAGAGCCTCAATGGGAAAATAGCAGCACTGTTGAGGCTCATTTCAAAATCTACTGACAAATGCATTCCCTTCTTCGATCTAATCCGAAAAGGGAAACGAAATTTTGAATGGACTACGGAATGTGAGGGTGCATTCCGAGCACTAATTCAACACCTCTCCACACCGCCTATTTTGTCAAAGCCTATCGATCACGAGAAATTGTATGTTTATTTGGCGGTATCAAAAAACGCAATCAGTGCTGCCCTAATTCGGGAGGAAGATCGAATACAAAAGTCGGTCTACTATATTAGCAAACGACTAACCGGAGCTGAGAGAAATTATCCGAAGCTAGAGAAGTTGTCTTATTGTCTTGTTATTGCCTCGAGGAAGCTCCATCCGTATTTCCAGGCTCATCCTATCACCATTTACACCAACCAACCATTACGACATGTCCTTACGCGGCCTGAGACGTCTGGTAGGTTACTCAAATGGAATATTGAGTTAAGTCGGTTTGACATTACTTACACTCCAAAAGGCGAGCCATTCAAGGACAAGTCCTAGCATATTTCATAGCTGAATTTACCATCCCAGAGGACTTCCCGAAACTAGTGAATCTCCCAAGTATATCTGGAAGCTGCATACTGATGGTGCATCTAATGACTGTTGCTCCGGTGTAGGGGTTGTGCTTGAAACTCCTAAAGGTCGACCTATATACTATGCTTTAAAGATTGATTTTCGCGCGACCAACAATGAAGCTGAGTATGAAGCCTTACTTGTCGGATTGAGGCTTGCCAGAGATTTTAAAATCATTGCTGTGGAGATTTATTGTGATTCGCAATTGGTCATGTGTCAAGTTCGGGGGGAATACTAGGCCAAGGACCGAAGACTGGATACTTACCTTGCTTGGGTTCGAGAAATATTAAATCAGTTCGATTATTATGCCATCTAGTGCATACCCCAAGAGCGCAATCAAAAAGCCGATTCATTAGCAAAGTTAGCCAGCACAGGTGAGGCACGACAAATGGGACTCGTTCCCGTGGAGACATTAGCTTCCCCGAGCATCAAGCGAATGGAGACAGATCGGATATTTGAGGTTATTCCCGATAAGGAGTCATGGATGACTCCGTTCAAAAATTATCTCGAGCATGGAACCCTACCAGAGCGCAGGAGTGAAAAGAGAGAGATTCTTCGAAAAGCTTCACGGTTCATTATTCAGAATGGAGTTATGTATAGAAGAGGGTACTCTGTTCCTTTACCTCGATGTATCGCTCACGATGAAATCAAACGAGTGTTGCATGACGTGCATGAAGGAGAATGTGGCGATCACACCGGGGGGCAAGCCCTTGCCAACAAAGTGCTCAAATATGGATACTATTGGCCAACCGTAAATCGCAATGCATCGGATTATGCCAAAAAGTGTGACAAATGCCAGAAGCACGCTCGGATTCCTAGAACCCCGCCTACTGAAATAACTCAGATGGTCAGTCCATGGCCGTTTGCTGTATGGGGCATCGATATTATTGGCTCTCTACCTCTAGCCAAAGCTGGTGCGAAGTACGCCATCGTAGCGGTTGATTACTTTACCTAGTGGGCGGAAGCTGAACCCCTTGCTACAATAAAAGCAAAGAAGGTGATCAACTTTGTAGTGCGCAACATCATCTGCCGATTTGGTCTCCCATATACTGTCATCACTGATAACGGGACCCAATTTGACAGTGTTGAATTTAAGGATTTCTATCAACGATTCCACATTCAGAAGAAATTCTCCACAGTCGCGCACCCTCAAGCAAATGGACAAGTCGATGCTGTTAATAAAGTTATAAAATCTATTTTGAAGAAACGACTAGAAAAGGCCAGGGGCAAGTGGGTCAATGAACTTCCTATGGCTTTATGGGCTTACCGAACAACCCACAAGTCCGCGACCGGCCACACTCTGTTTTCTCTTTCTTATGGTTCAGAAGTTGTTATTCCAGACGAACTAGAAGATCCTTCTCATCGTGTGACATACTATGATCTGAAGACAAATGCTATATTACTTGCCGAATCTCTGGATTTATTGGATGAGAAGCGTGAAGAGGCTGATTTGAAGGCAGCCGCATACCGAAGTCGAGTCGTCCGATTATACAATGCCAAGGTCCGACCTCGAACCTTTGAACTCGGTGATCTCGTCCTTAAGAGAATATACCCGGTCCCTTGGCATATGAAGCCAACTTGGGAATGACCATATGTTATTGAACGAAAGCTCGGAGATGGTACATTCAAATTATCGACCGTTGACGGTCTCACTCTTCCGAGAGCCTGGAACAGCGAAAGCCTTCGTCGCTACTACACATGATAGGCATTGTTTATTTATTCAGTCTATTTTTCATTTGCAATTTGTTTCTGCATTTTGAAATTTGAATTTGTAATAAGGCAACTGATTTTATCGTATTTTCTTATTTTAGCAATAAAATGCAATCTCTTCGAGCCAGAGCTGTGATTTATAGAATGCGTCGTACAACTGTCACTATGCACGGAGAGCTAAATTCCACCCGATGGTGGAATTTATTCAAATAGGGAGTGACTGTGATACGACCGGTTACTCACTAAGTGAAACCCAAGCTCGGGGGCAAGTCATCATACTGAAGTCAAAAAAGGATTGATACACGACAATCCTTTAACCAAATCCAGATTCCCAGAGTGTGAACTGGAGTATAAACTCACAAATACGGCCTCGAAGAGGGTGGATCCGTCCATCAAACGACTTCGCCCGTATCTTGACCAAGTTTGAGGAGGATGGATCTGTCCATCTAACAACCTTGCTTGTTAACTCAGGATGGATGTGAACCGACCATCCGCAATCCTAATAGATTCGTCGTTCCTAGAGTGCGAACGAAATCCTAAAGCCTGAACAGATGTAACTGACCATCTTTCGGCCAACTCCAATTTCCCAGAGTGTGAACTGGAGTATAAACATTGACTAACTCCGAATTCCCAAAGTGCGAATCGGAGTACCAACATCAACCAACTCCATGTTCCCAGAGTGCGAACTGGAGTACAAACGTCGACTTACTCCGGATTCACAGAGTGCGAACCAGAGTATCGACGACAATTAACTCTAAGTCCCCAGAGAGTGGATTGGGGTTTAAAAACAAACCGAACTGGAATCGACTGTCCGTAAAATAACTCTGAGTCCCTAGAGTGTGGTCGGAATATAAATGAAGATCGGTTGTGACTGACCACCCGTGAAAATGACTTAAGTCCCCGGAGCGTGGACGTATCCTTGAAATTTAAGCAGGCATGACCGACTGCTGACATACAGATTCAAATCCCCAGAGTGTGGATGCAATCGTCAATAGATGAGCGAGTGTGATTCGACCACTCGAATTTCCTTATTTCAGCATCAATTCAACGACGTTAAGCTCGATGTGTTAAAGGCAAAGTACAATTGCCACCTGATCTTTACAATTCGTCCCTGAAACTGGGGGCAAAACTTAAACCAATCACTGAATGAGACAGTGCTGCATTGGAGTCCAGCTTAACGTTCGGGCATGACTCATAGTTACGATTTCGGGACTTAACAAAAAAAATTCAGATCCAATCCAATGGTCGAAGCTTCACAAGCGTACCGGACTGGAGTTCAATTGCTGAAACACTTAAGCAAATAAACAAAAATTGAGTTGAAGACAAAATGGAATTTCATTTCAACTATTTGTGAAAAAGAATTAAGTACAAGTTTATCCCAAAAATCCTACTAGCAGGGGCCGAACCCGCATCTATTCACGGCCTGCAAAAGCTAAAGAAACTTTTATCTACTCAAAAATGATCCAAAGAGACGTATCTACTCTTTTTTCTTTTTCGGTTTCCTCTTCGGTGTGGACCCGCTGGAGCTCTCACACGGTTTTCTCTTTGAGCCCTTGCCTTTCGGCGGTCGATCTCCAGTCAGGGGCATTATATCAATTTCCTCCTCCGAACTCAGATGTATTAGAACGCTTCCTGAAGGCGGAGTCAGAGGAACATGATCAACAGTAGGGGGCGGGATAGGCACACTTGTCTCAACAACCGTTCCGCCCGAAGATATCATTCGTAACGGGGCTAGACCGGGGCCTGCCATTCCACCTCCAAAGCTGCTGGTCCGGGCCGCTGCTTCCATTTCAGCATTAATCTCGGCTATAATTTACTCCTCGTGGAGCGTTTGGGCCTCGTCAGGAATATTAGTGGATGGGACTGAGGAGCTAGTCGTCGGCGCTACTCCACCCATAACAAATGGTAAATCAGCAAAGGGATTGCTGTGACCACCGAGGAGTTCCTCCATCATCTCTTTATAAAAATTCAGTGTGCTCCCTTGTGCACCATCGTAGGGGCGGTAGCCGTCGTTGTGGTTGCCTCGGCTGTGATGGCCTCCTGCGCTTGGTGTTGTTCTTGAGTTGCAGGAGGCACGACCGATGTTGCTCCAATCACTGAATAAGAGTAAAGGAAGGACTGTTAGTAATTATTTCAAGTAATGATTCCGATTTCAGATAAGAACAGAGAATGTTCAGAGTACCTTCCTCAGTTTGACTCGTGAGTGGCTGAACAGCCTCAGAGATTTGCTTGCGGGCCGGAGATAACCGTGATTGATCCAGGTTATAAGTAGGAATGGGCTGAGGATCAACCACAGGTGTGGATTCAGGTTGAGTCGGCACGAGAGTTTCAGAGCTTATATCATGATGCTCGACACCAGAGCTTTCTCCAACTTCTGGATGCTGAGCGCCAAGCTTCTCCTTTTCATATGAGATCATTGCATCATGAAGAACTTTCCGCTCATCTTCGCTCAACACTCGGCTCTCGATCTCATCGATCAATTCAGTTTGGTGAGCAACCTTTTCATCTCCTACCAGTCGGCCCCAAGCATTGAACAGATGTGTTGGATAGTTGTCAAGCCAGGCCAGGTTTCTGTGCTTCAAAACATTGGCATTGTAAGTAATGAGAAGATCCTCGATATTTTCCTCTAGCCTGGCTTCAGCCATTTTAACTTCCTCCTCCACCTTAGCCTCGGCCTCCCGAACTTTAAGTACGGCTGCATCCTTCTCATCCCGAAGCACCACCGCTTGTTCGCACGCCTCCTGGGCTGCTTTATTTGCATCATCCTTTTCCTTGATGATTTCAGAAAATTCGGCTTTAAGCTCGTTGAGTTCTTTCAGAGCAGCATCCCTTTCAATGGTAACTGTGGTGTTTCGGTGGCCCATCTCCTCCACCAAAGCGAAATGCGTTTATCTCATTCTCTCCATAGATTCAGTGGCCTCCATCTCAGATTTCCGGGAAGATTCAGCTTCATCATTGAGCACTTGGATAATGCGGTCCTTCTGAGCGAGTTCAGTTTCTAGTTTCTCAATTGCCTTTGCCCACTCGAAGGCCACTACCGATGCTTTGTCTACGGCTTTCGTCCACTCCTTATATTGGGTATAGATATCATGAATATAGTCATGCGTCGTGGTTTCTGCTTCCGATGGAATTTTCTTTAAGTGAGGGGGGAAGATGAAGCCATCAAAACATATGTTCGGAAAATCTTTTCTTAACTGGGCAATTCTAATAGCCCCTTCCCCAGTGGGCTCAGCGATGGCTTGTTCAGCAACAGTGGGAGGTTCGGCCTCAGTCCTACGATGCTGAGACTCAGACCTTGGAGCATGAGAAGATGGTTTTTGGCGTGGAGGCTCCGGGGGATGTGAGCTATGAATAGAAGGTTGTGTAGGGAGTCGGGGAGGTGGAGAACGCGATCGGGATCGATATCTTGTTCTTTGTCTCTATCTCTATCCCTCTCATACCGCTCTTGGCTGGAATAACCGCGATTGCGGTTTCTATCATCCTCCCTTCGACGAAACTCATAATACGAACTCGATGATTGGCGCGTTGAACGGAGACTGCCGAGCATAGAATCTTGCCTATTCATCGTATCTGTAAAATAAAAGAAGAACGGAGTTAGTGAATTCTTGAAGCAGGCAACTTAAGGCTGGAAATCGTGTAGTGCCGTGAAGTGTATATGTGTGTGCAACCCCCCACTAACCAGTAATGTCGGCCGCACTGATGGGTAGAGACTTTCTTAAATCTAGAGCACTTTGAAGCCCCTCCAATCCGGTGTCGTGTTAAAGTGACACATAATTCGTAATTGGAATATCAGCAAGTCCTTCAAAAGGGTTCTCTACTTGTAAGGGAGGAGCCTCCGAAATTCTAACGCCGGAGGCTGGCAGGGACACAACTACAGATTTCCATCTCGAAGGTTTATGACGCTTGTGTGCAACTGCCTTTCCTTTTCTCCTTCCCTCTGAACCCTGAAAGCTGTCAGAAGGCCCGGCCACGGGTTCATCGTTCGTAGGCGTGTGTTCTTCATCACCCTCCTCAGCAATTACGACCCCGGGCGCTTTGCACTTTACCCGCTTCGTCGGGGCTTCCCTAAGCACTCCTTCAAGTCTTATGCTTTGTTTTTGTTCGATTAACCCAAGAATTCTTAAGTTCCTGTCGGTGAGCACCGACTCGATTTCTCTCATCTCGCCTGGAACTTCTTGAAGGACCCGTACTATTTCTTTAAAGTGTGAGCCATCAGGTCGAGGAATTGCAGCTGTAAAGGAAATACGATATTAGTTTCAACATCAACTACGGCTATCTCGTTAACTACTGGAATAAGTGCAGCACTTACGTCTGGCTAACCATCGACTAGCGAACCCTGGTGGGCATCGAACATAGAACCACTCAGTTTTGAAATAGCTTAATCTGGTCAAGGCACCAGTCACATCTTGGCAGTTCCTGACCGCCTCTAGGAATGTGAAAGAAGGACTATCTCCCTGACTCTTAACATTAAAAAGGTATCTGATTTCGATTGGAGTCGGGGTTGGAAAAGATGCTCCATGAATACAATGAATAGACTGTTCAGCAACGCGTATCCATTAGGATGTAACTGTGATGGGGCAATTCCAAAGAAAGACAACACTTCCCGAATATATTGATTGAATGGAGGAAGCATCCCGGCTGTACATGAATGCTTGTTGAAGGCAGTAAACCCTTCCGGGGGAGATGCGGTCTATCATTCGGTCCCGGTAATAAGACGTCGTCCAACGGTAGACCATGCCTTAGGCATATCTGCCCCAACATATCTTCGAAGATGTTGTACGGCACAGAATCTTGTGGGTTCATGATAAACCTGGCACCAAGCAGCTCGTCCGGAGCTGGATCTATAACTTCGGCCGCGATGACCGGTATCTCTATGACAAAAGGCGATGAACTCTGAAGCTCGTGTTGTTGTGAGCTTGTAGACTCCATAACTAATCAACTTACCAAAACCCATCATTAGATGATAATAAGCCCGTGTGTTCCCTAACGTGAAGTGTATGAATGTGTTGTGCAGTGAAGTGCTACATATTACTTGAGAAATTCTACAAAGTTTGAAGAAATATTCGAACGACAAGACTTCGGAATTCAACCGGAGTGACCGTCATCACTGACTGTCACAACCGTGCCATCCAGACTTTGGAAATCGATTCAAGTTGAGGGTAATTAAATGTTGTCAAGTTATAGTTACATCGACGAGCTTCAAAAGGTAGTCAAATATGCAGTTTAGCAGTTAAGTTCAACTGTGCAAGGTCGAAGCTCGGCAGAATCAAATGTTCGAATCTTCATGAAGTTCGTATCCATCAAAGTCGAAGTTCGGATCGTTCGTTTCAAAGGCCTTATTTTCATATCAGTCAAAGACTCCAATTTCGTATCGATCGCTAGCTTATTTACTTCGTATCGACCCGAAGCTCTCATTTCGTATCGATCAGTACACTTTTGATTTCGTATCGATCAAGTCACACTGGCTTTACATCGATCGAACTGCAACGAAGTTCGTATCGGTTCAAAGTTTTCATTTTGTATCGATCAAACATTTGATGGTTTCATACCGATCTCAAACCACAAAGTTCGCATCGATCTAAAACCATGAAGTTCGTTTCGATCGCTTGTCATGGGTTTTGTTTCCATTGGAGGCCATTCGATTTCGTATCGATTGACTCCGATCGATACGAACTACTATCACTCCGAATCGATACAAAATTCACCATTTTATCAGTTCATTTTTCATCGATACAAAACTTATGCCCCAAATCGATACGAAGCCAACTCTTCACCTTCCTTTCATCGATACGAAATTGAAGTCGTGCTGCCCTCCACACTTCATCTTCTCCAAAACTTCTCGGGTGCCACCCTCTCCTTCCTCGACCTCATGACGATCGCCTCCGGCCACCACTTCGTCAGAACCGGTAACGGAGGAAAGCAGGACGGCATGGAATTCCAAGTCTCATTGTTTTTTCGATACAAATTAATGTTTTATTTACCTAGCTTTGGTAATTGGTTGGAAGGATTAGCGTTCGGTTCGATTCGAAGGCAAGAACGGTTTCTCGATTCTGTGAAGTCTGGAACGATGCGAATGCCAGAAGAAAACAATGACAAGTAGAAAATTCGGCTAAGTCCTAAGCATATTTATATGGACTCGAATGTGAGAAAGAAAACGATTCGTATCCCGGTTATAATGAACCGGTCGAAACGGTCAGGAATAAGACGATACGAAAGAGCCTCCTTTGATCCATATACGGTTGATTGTGGGTAAAGCTTTTCCAATCCATTAATCCATCGATACAAAAGGAGCAGCCAGGCTGTGCTGGAGCCGCATAATTTCATCGATACAAAGCACCATTTCATATCCATAAGCTTGAGGCCTATGCTCCAAATCATCGATACGAAATGACAATTTTGCGTCCATCATTTTGAAGACCGTATGAGTTCATATCCATCAAGGCGAACTACATTAAGACAACAACTAAATTTGTGTCGATCGACATCGATACGAAAACAATTTTCAACCTTTTACATCGATCCAGGAGAGGATCGATACGAAGGGACGTCCCAAAACAACCGTCGGGCGTTGTTACAAATCGAATTTCACGTTGATTCAGGAGAGGGTCAATACGAAACTCGATACAAAAAAAAACTAAAAAACTGGCAACGACTTGTGAACGTGTGAACGTTAACGGGAGTCAGGCTAACATACATTCGTGTATAACGGACTAACATCCAATTTTTAAAATTCACAGGAATTGAATACCCGTCTGATGACGATTACAACAACAGATCACTATCCTACAACACTCGGTTACAACAGTACACGGTACAACAATTGGCAATCAGCAATTCATGATTTATGTTTCTGAAGAATCAATCAAAGGTTACATCTTTCGACGAAAAGACGTCGACCATTCAGACAAGTCAGATAAAACTATTCAGGATGAAGATTGCAACTTTTCAAAGCACGTCATGTTCTCACAAGACGTACTTTAGGGGGCAAAATGTTATCCCGCCTTTTGGAAAGGCCGTGACATCAAGAACTTAACTGGAAACCGAGGACAATCCATCCCGAAGGTCGGTTATATGCAGGCTCACTATGAATATCGACGAATTTTGTCCAAGTTCGGATCAAGCTACGATCAACATGACAAGACATGCAAAGCTATGGAAGCCAATGTTCCAAATTTCAAGTCGATCCGAGTCCGTATGCTCAAGATATGATCGATGCATGCCAAGGAAGTTGGTTCGTTCGAATCCATCATTGCGCTCTCTTCGCATCGATCACCGCTTTCATCCATCTGGAACCACGCTCTTCGTATCCATCAATTATCTGTTGTTCGCATCCATCAAGCTCCGTCTGTTCATTTCCATCAGTTAGCCGTTGTTCGTATCCATCAATGAACATCGCTTTGCATCCATCAGTTATATGTTGTTCGTATTCATCACGTACACTCAACTTCGTATCCATCAATTGGAATCAATTCGTATAGATCCCAAATGCACAACTCATATCGATCGATCAACGATCAATACGAACAAAACATCAAACGATCGATACGAAATGGCCCCCAGCTATCGATACGAAGTAACCCATTAAGCGATCGATACGAATAGGACAATGACAATCGATACGAACAAGGCAGAGGTGATCGATGCGAACAAGATACACTCCAATGAAAGACTTAGTCACTCGGCATGAAAAGTGGATTGATCCGAGGAGTTAGCGCCACGTCAACTTACAAGCACGCGCCCAAAAATCGATACGAACAGATCGATACGAAGGGTATCGATACGAATTCAACAGCCTAGAGAAAACGCAAGTTTGCATCAATCATAACTCACAATCCACAAGTCCAAATGCTACCAAATTTTCACAGAAGCTTTCGTACATCCTCAGCAACACTCACAATCGATCCTGACTCAATTGGATGAAGTTTTGATCGATACGAAGCTCGTTCGTATCGATCCCGGATCGTGTGCAACTCACATGGGATCGATCGCATGGGCCCACTCACATGCAAGAAGAGGTCTCCCGAGATCTGAGCGAGATATTTGCAGCCTACGCCTATAAATAGCAGCACAGGACCTACAGAAAAGGGATCTTTTTTCTCTTTGACGTCCAGACTCTGCTGAAACCATTGTTGCATTCAAAAATCGCTATTGTACTTGAAATTTACTATTGTAATCCGCTGTAACCAGCAAGCAAAAGTTAATAAAAGTCAATCATTTCATAGTGGACGTAGGCAACACGCCGAACCACTCTAAATCTCTGTGTTCTTTTGTTCTTTTTGTGATTATTGTTTGGAGTGTTTGTTAGATAATCCTCTTTTTACATTTACTTTCTTCATTTTATCTCTTCAAACACTTCCGAAGAGTGTTGTGCCCAATTTTGGTACAAACAGTAACTAACAGTTGTACTTAGAAAATAACAGGCTATATCCCCACTTCAACGCTCACTGTATTTCTCCATGGTGACTAATGGTTGTACTAAGAAAATAACAGGCTACATCCTCATATTAGAACTCCGCCTAGGCAGAAGCCGCTATTTTTTTTCTTCATACTACAATAACTTCTTCATACTAACTCGGAATCGAGCAAAACTTCGACCGATGAACTCCCACCTAAATTATGGAGGATATGGTACACTCGGATACTTCATCTTATGAACGCACGCGGTAGTTGTCCATGGTGACTAACAGTTATACTTAGAAAATAACAGGCTGTATCCCCACTTCAACGCTCACTGTAGTTCTCCATGGTGACTATCAGTTGTACTTAGAAAATAACAAGGTACATCCTCATATTTGAACTCCACCTAGGCAGAAGCCGCTATATTTTTCTTCAGACTTCAATTACTTCTTCATACTAACTCTTAATCAGGCATAATTTCGACCGATGAACTCTCACCTAAATTACGGACGATATGGTACACTCGGATTCTTCATCTTGTGAATGCACACTGTAGTTCTCTATGTGACTAGCAGTTGTACTTAGAAAATAATAGGCTACATCTCCGTATTTGAACTCCGCCTACGCAAAAGCCGCTATTTTTTGTTCATACTGCAATAACTTCTTCGTATAAACTCGGAATCGGACGAAACTTCGATCGGTGAACTAGCTCCGAACTTACAGACAATATGGTTCAGTCGGATACTTCATCTTATGAACGGACACTGTAGTTCTCCATGATGACTGATAGTTGTACTTAGAAAATAACAGGCTATATCCCCACTTCAACGCTCACTGTAGTTCTCCATGGTGACTAATAGTTGTACTTAGAAAATAACAGACTACATCCTCATATTTGAACTCCGCCTAGGCAGAAGCCACTAACTTTTTTCTTAAGACTATAATTACTTCTTCATATTAACTCAGAATCAGGCAAAAATTCGACCGATGAACTCCCACCTAAATTATGGAGCACTCGGGTACTTCATCTTGTGAACGCACACTGTAGTTCTCCATGATAACTAATATTTGTACTTAGAAAACAACAGGCTATATTCCCACTTCAACGCTCACTGTAGTTCTCCCTGGTGACTAATAGTTTTACTTTGAAAATAACAGGCTATAACCTCATTTTTGAACTCCGCCTAGGTAGAAGCCACTATTTTTTCTTCAAACTGCAATAACTTCTTCATACTAACTCAGAATTAGGCAAAACTTTGACCGGTGAACTCCCACCTAAATTACGGACAATATGGTACACTCGGATACTTCATCTTGTGAATGCACACTGTAGTTCTGAATAGTGTCTAATAGTTGTACTTATTAAATAACATGCTATATCCTCATATCTGAACTCCGCCTAGGCAGAAGCCGCTATTTTTCTTCTTCAGACTGCAATAACTTCTTCATACTAACTCAGAATCAGGCAAAACATCATTTGATGAAATCCTACCAAAATTATGGACAATATGTTACACTCGGATACTTCATCTTGTGAACGCATACTGTAGTTCTCTTTGGTGACTAACGGTTGTAATTAGAAAATAACTAGCTACATCTCTGTATTCCAACTCCGCCTAGGCAGAAGTCGCTATTTTTTTTGTTCATACTGCAATATTTTCTTCATACTAACTTGGAATTGAGAGAAACTACGATCGATGAACTCCCACCTAAATTACGGGCAATATAGAACACTCGGATACTTCAGCTTATGAACGTATACCTTAGTTCTCCATGGTGATTAACATTTGTACTTAGAAAATAACAGGCCATATTCCCAATTCAACGCTCACAGTAGTTCTCCATGGTGACTAATAGTTGTACTTAGAAAATAAAAGGCTACTTCCTCATATTTGAACTTCGCCTAGACCGAAGCTACTATTTTTTCTCTACAGACTGCAATAACTTCTTCATACTAACTCTGAATCAAGCAAAATTTTGACCGATGAACTCCCATCTAAATTACGGACAATATGGTACACTCGGATACTACATCTTGTGAACGCACACTGTAGTTCTCCATGGAGACTAACAGTTGTGCTTAGAAAATAACAGGCTACATCTCCGTATTTGAACTCCACCTAGGTAGAAGCCGCCATTTTTTTGTTCATAATGCAATAGCTTATTCACACTAACTCGAAATCGGACGAAACTTCGACCGATGAACTCCTACCTAAATTATGGACAATATGGTACACTCGGATACTTCATCTTGTGAACGCACACTGTATTTCTCCATAGTGACTAACTGTTGTACTTAGAAAATTACATGCTATATCCCGACTTCAACGCTCACTGTAGTTCTCCATGGTGACTATTAGTTGTACTTAGAAAATAACATGCTGCATCCTCATATTTGAACTCCTCCTAGGCAGAAGCCGCTATTTTTTTCTTCGGACTGGAATAACTTCTTCATACTTACTCGGAATCATGAAAAACTTTGACCGATGAACTCACTCCTAAATTATGGACAATTTGGTACACTCGGATACTTCAGCTAGTGAACGTATATCGTAATTATCCTTGGTGACTAACAATTGTAATTAGAAAATAACAGGCTACATCCCTGCATTTGAACTCCACCTAGGCAAAAGCCACTATCTTTTTTGTTCGTACTGCAATAACTTCTTCATACTAACTCGGAATCGGACGAAACTTCGACTGCCGAACTCCTACCTAAATTATGGACAATATGGTACACTCATATACTTCATCTTGTAAACGCACAATATAGTTCTCCATGGTGACTAACTGTTGTAATTAGAAAATAACAGGCTATATTTATACTTCTACGCTCACTGTAGTTCTCCGTGGTGACTAATAGTTGTACTTAGAAAATAACAGGCTACATCCTCATATTTGAACTACGCCTAGGCAGAAGCCGCTATTTTTTTTTGTTTAGACTACAATTACTTCTTCATACTAACTCGGAATCAGGCAAAACTTTGACCGATGAACTCCCACCTAATATGGTACACTCAGATACTTCATCTTGTGAACGCACACCGTAGTTCTCCATGGTGACTAACTGTTGTACTTAGAAAATAACAGGCTATATCCCCACTTCAACGCTCACTATAGTTCTCCAAGGTGACTATCAGTTGTACTTAGAAAATATCAAGCTACATCCTCATATTTGAACTCCGCCTAGGCAGAAGCCGCTGTATTTTTCTTCAGACTTCAATTACTTCTTCATACTAAATCATAATCAGGCAAAACTTTGAACGATGAACTCCCACCGAAATTATGGAAAATATGGTACACTCGGATACTTCTTCTAGTAAACGTATACCGTAGTTCTCCATGGTGACTAACAGTTGTACTTAGAAAATAATAGGCTACATCCCTGTATTTGAACTCCGCCAAGGCAGAAGCAGCTATCTTTTTTGTTCATACTGCAATAACTTCTTCATACTAACTCGGAACCGGGCAAAGCTACGACCGTTGAACTCCCACCTAAATTACGGACAATATAGGACACTTGGATACTTCTGCTTATGAACGTATACCGTAGTTCTCCATGGTGATTAATAGTTGTACATAGAAAATAATAGACTATATTCCCAATTCAATGCTCACTATAGTTCTCTATGGTGACTAATGGTTATACTTAGAAAATAATAGGCAACATCCTCATATTTGAACTCCGTCTAGGCAGAATTCGCTATTTTTTTCTTCAGACTGTAATAACTTCTTCATACTAACTCCGAATCAGGCAAAACTTTGACCGATGAATTCCCACCTAAATTATGGACAATATGGTACACTCGGATACTACATCTTGTGAACGCACACTGCAGTCTCCATGGTGAATAACAGTTGTACTTAGAAAATAACAGGCTACATCTTCGTATTTGAACTCCACCTAGGCAGAAGCCGCTATTTTTTTGCTCATACTGCAATAACTTCTTCATACTAACTCGGAATCGGACGAAACTTCGGTCGATGAACTCCTACCTAAATTACGGACAATATGGTACACTCGGATACTTCATCTTTTGAACGCACATGGCAGTTCTCCATGGTGACTAACAGTTGTACTTAGAAAATAAGAGGCTATATCCCCATATTTGAACTCCGCATAGGAAGCAGCCTCAATTTTTTTGTTCATACTGAAACAACTTCTTCATACTAACTCGGAATCGGACGAAACTTCGACTGATGAACTCCCACCTAAATTACGGACAATATGGTACACTCGGATACTTCATCTTGTGAACGCACACTCTAGTTCTCCATGGTGACTAACAGTTGTACTTAGAAAATAACAAGCTATATCCCCTCTTCAACGCTCACTGTAGTTCTCCACGATGACTATTACTTGTACTTAGAAAATAACAGGCCACATCCTCATATTTGAACTCCTCCTAGGCAAAAACCGCTATTTTTTTCTTCAGACTGCAATAATTTCTTCATACTAACTCGAAATCAGGCAAAACTTTGACTAATGAACTCCCAAATTACGAATAATATGGTACATTTGGATACTCCATCCTGTGAAAACACACTGTAGTTCTCGATGGCGACTAAAAGTTGTACTTAGAAAATAATAGGCTACATCCCCATATTTGAACTCCGCCTAGGCAGAATCCGCTATTTTTTTTGTTCACACTGCAATAACTTCTTCATACTAACTCCGAATCGGACAAAACTTCGACCGATGAACTCCCACCAAAATTACGGACAATATAGTACACTCGGATACTTCATCTTGTGAATGCACACTGTAGTTCTCCATGGTGACTAATAATTGTGCTTAGACAATAACGGGCTATATCTCCACTTCAACGCTCACTGTAGTTATCTATGGTAACTATTATTTGTACTTAGAAAATAACAAGCTACATCCTCATATTTGAACTTCGCCTAGGCAGAAGCCGCTATATTTTTCATTAGACTACAATTACTTCTTCATACTAACTCAGAATCAAGCAAAACTTTGACCGATGAACTCCCACCTAAATTACGGACAATATGGTACACTCGGATACTTCATCTAGTGAATGTATACCGTAGTTCTCCTTGGTGACTAACAGTTGTACTTAGAAAATAATAGGCTACATCCTTGTATTTGAACTCCGCCAAGGCATAAGCCGCTATCATTTTTGTTCATATTGCAATAACTTCTTCATACTAACTCGGAATCAGGAGAAACTACGACCGATGAACTCACACCTAAATTACGGTCAATATAGAACACTCGGATACTTCTGCTTATGAACATATACCGTAGTTCTCCATGATGATTAAAAGTTGTACTTAGAAAATAACAAACTATATTCCCACTTCAACGCTGACTGTAGTTCTCCATGGTGACTAATAGTTGTACTTAGAAAATAACAGGCTACATCCTCATATTTGAACTCCGCCTAAGCAGAAGCCGCCAGCTTTTTCTTCAGATTGCAATAACTTCTTCATACTAACTCCGAATCAGGCAAAACTTCGACCGATGAATTCCCACCTAAATTTTGGAAAATATGGTACAATCGGATACTTCACCTTATGAACGTATATCGTAGTTCTCCTTGTTTTGACTAACAATTGTACTTAGAAAATAACAGGCTACGTCCTAGTATTTGAACTATGCCCAAGCAGAAGCCACTATCTTTTTTGTTCATACTATAATAATTTCTTCATACAAACTTGGAATCGGGAGAAACTACGACCGATGAACTCCCACTTAAATTACGGACAATAAAGAACACTCAGATACTTCAACTTCTGAACGTATACCGTAGTTCTCAATGGTGATTAACAGTTGTACTTAGAAAATAACAGGCTATATCCCCACTTCAACGCTCACTATAGTTCTCCATGGTGACTAATAGTTGTACTTAGAAAATAACATGCTACATCTTCATATTTGAACTCCACCTAGGTAGAAGCCGCTAATTTTTTCTTTGGACTACAATAACTTCTTCATACTAACTCTGAATCAGGCTAAGCTTTGACCGTTGAACTCCCACCTAAATTATGGACAATATGGTACAATCGGATACTTCATCCTGTGAACGCACACTGTAGTTCTCCGTGGTGACTAATAGTTGTATTTAGAAAATAACAGGCCACATCCTCATATTTGAACTCCGCCTTGGCAGAAGCCGCTATTTTTTTTCTTCAGACCGCAATAAATTCTTCATACTAACTCGATATCAGGCAAAATTTCGACTGATGAACTCCCACCTAAATTACGGACAATATGTTATACACAGATACTTCATCTTGTGAACGCACACTGTAGTTCTCCATGGTGACTAATAGTCGTACTTAGAAAATAACAGGCAATATCCCCTCTTCATCGCTCACTATAGTTCTCCATGGTGACTATTAGTTGTACTTAGAAAATAACATGCTACATCCTCGTATTTGAACTCCACCTAGGCAGAAGCCACTATTTTTTTCTTCAGACTGCAATAACTTCTTCATACTAACTCGGAATCAGGCAAAACTTTGACCGATGAACTCCCACCTAAATTACGGACAAAGGAGACACTCGGATACTTCATCTTGTGAAGACACACTATAGTTCTCGACGGTGATAAATAGTTGTACTTAGAAAATAACAGGCTACTTCCTCGTAATTGAACTCCGCCTAGGCAATAACTTCTTCATACTTACTCGGAATTGGACGAAACTTCGACCGATGAACTCCTACCTAAATTATGGACAATATGGTACACTCGGATACTTCATCTTGTGAACGAACACTACAGTTCTACAAGGTGAATAACAGTTGAACTTAGAAAATAACAGGCTATATCCCCACTTCAACGCTCAGCGTAGTTCTCCATAGTGACTATTAGTTGTACATAGAAAATAACAGGCTACATCCTCATATTTGAACTTCGCCTAGGAAGAAGCCGCTATTTTTTCTTCAGATTGGAATAACTTCTTCATACTAACTACGAATCAGGAAAAACTTCAACCGATGAATTCCCACCTAAATTATGGAAAATATGGTACACTCGGATACTTCACCTTATGAACGTATATCATAGTTCCCCATGTTTTGACTAACTGTTGTACTTAGAAAATAACAGGCTGCGTCCCAGTATTTGAACTCCGCCTAGGCAGAAGCCGCTATCTTTTTTGTTCGTACTGCAATAACTTTTTCATACTAACTCGTAATCGGGTGAAACTACGACCGATGAACTCCCACCTAAATTACAGACAATATAAAACACTCGAACACTTCGGCTTATGAACATATACCATAGTTCTCCATGGTAATTAACAGTTGTACTTAGAAAATAACCAGCTATATTCCCACTTCAACGCTCACTTTAGTTCTCCATGGTGACTAATAGTTGTACTCAGAAAATAACAGGCTACATCCTCGTATTTGAACTCCTCCTAGGCAAAAGCCGCCATTTTTTTTCTTCAGACAGCAATAACTTCTTCATACTAACTCGGAATCAGGCAAAATTTCAACCGATGAACTCCCATCTAAATTACGGACAATATGGTACACTCCGATACTTCATCTTGTGAACGCACACTATAGTTCTCTATGGTTACTGACAGTTGTGCTTAGAAAATAACAGGCTACATCTCCGTATTTGAACTCCACCTAGGCAGAAGACGCTTTTTTTGTTCATGCTGCAATAATTCTTCATACTAACCCGAAATCGGACGAAACTTCGACCGTTGAACTTCCGCCTAAATTATGGACATTATGGTACACTCGGATACTTCATCTTATGAATGCACACTGTAGTTCTCCATGGTGACTAATAGTAGTACTTAGAAAATAACAGGCTATATCCTCACTTCAACGCTCACTGTTGTGAGAAATGCGGATTAAGGATCTTAAGGCTAGAATTAACACTAGAGGGGGGGTGAATAGTGTTTAAAGAAATTTGTTAATCTTTTTGAGTTTATCTTAATTGTTAACAATGTATGCACTAATCAGACACAGATATGAACACAGAATCAAACACAGATGCAAATATAAAGTAAAAGCAGTAAAGGAAAGAACACACCGGATTTTATACTGGTTCAGAGTTACCCTACATCCAGTCCCGCACAACTATGTATGGATTTCCTTTCAAACTCAATTCAACAATTACAACCCTCGGTTTCAAGGCTACGAGGTACACCCCCCAGAATAACAATCCTCTGGGTAGAGATACTTGATTTCCGGGGCAACAAGTTCACCCAATTGATTTCCAGGGCTACAATCACACCTTCTCTCGCTCGATTGATTACAAAAAGTCTATAACTCAGATTAGCACTTGGATCTTGTAGAGATAGTGAAGAGAATCAAAACCAGAAATTATCTAGTTAGATTTGATATTGATTTCGGCAGAGTAATTGTGTAATTTGTAAATAAGAAAGTGGAGAAGAAGAAGAGAAGTTAAATCAGAGAAAAGTGTTGTAAAATTCGTTGAAACTGACTCCTATTTATAGAAGAACAACAGTCATGACCATTCATGAAAAGTTATGGCGAATAGACACTTCTTTTGAAATTTGAATTTTGAATTAAAACTGTCACCATGTTGACATAGTGCCTATGGGCATGCGACATTCCTCAACCAAATTTGATGTTTTGAATTTCTATAAAAATAATATTTATCTTATATTAAAACTTTATAAATACACTTAAATATAGTTGAAATTCATAAGTAAATATAAAGAACAATATATATATTATTTAACTATAATTTAAATCAAAGTATAAATAATTTAAAAGTTAAATATATTATTTGAAAAGATAGTTTAAAATAAGGAGAAATTTTGACTCTGAAAATAAAGATGTTTTGAGGCTAAAATTATTTTAAAAACGGAATCGAGGGTTTTGAATCTTTTTAAAAGGAAAGTTTTGAAATCATTTCGAAAACAAGATAATTTGAAAAATCATTTGAATTAAGCTTAGTGAATACAAAACAATGTCCCACTAGATTTTCGTAGGTTCCATCCTACTTAGGGTTCCATCCCTTTAACAGGCTCGAAGTGGATTCCATTCCACGAATAAATTGGATATTAAGATGCCAGTGCTTTTCTACGAGTTTTAACAAATATTCCTAATAAAACAAACTTAACCTTGAAATCTTGAACTCTTGATAATCTTGATACTCATGAGTCTTCTATCTCTATATCTTGAATCTCTATACTGTACAGTCTTCATTCTTGATACCTGCATGGTTAGATCCTGCATATACATATATATCTAAACTTGTAATGTTAATATTTATATTTTATAATCTATTCTAAGGTCGTTGTCATCAAAACCATCATCTCATGGACTAACAATCTCCCCCTTTTTGATGATGACAACCTTTGTTTATAAAATATTCCTTCTATCCTAATAACTCTCCCTAAAACTAACTCCCCCTTAATCTATGCCTAACTATCCTATTTTATACTTCTCCCCCTTTGACATCAACAAAAAACTTTCTCCCCCTTATTCTTGGACTTCAGTACCTGCATTGATAAACTATACAACGGAATATATATAGATTAAGAAATAATGATACTTATGAGCATAATAACTTAATTAAAGACTACATTCATTTCAGTGTATATATATGTTTCACACACCAAACTTCAAACCAAATAAAATCAATCCACACAAAGTATCAATTCAAACCAAAGTAAATCAAACAAATTAATTCAAACAAATCAAACAAAGAAAGAAAATTAAACGTTACGAGGAACATCTACCCATCCATCTTCTCCAAATATAGGGTCTGCTTTAATTGCATCCTAATTCTCATTGTCATTGGTGAGAGAGACAGGAGGATGTGCTTCATTATCATCCTTGTGTAGAGAGGAGATCATCCATCGTATTGCATCGAAGTGCCTTTCTTGCTCCTTGATCATCTGCATTTGACTGAACTCCAAGTGATGCTGGTTTCGTAGAATAAAAGAGAGAATATTCTTGAATGAATTGAGTGTTTCTTCAAGATTTTCAGATAGATTGTGAATAGGATTGGCCATAATTGAATTAGAGAAAGAAATGAAGAATATAGATAATGAGAAATAAATTTCAGTGAAGAGTTCTGGAAGAAAAAGGTATATATAGGTGTAGAAATTCGTTTGAAATGAATAGACATTTGGTAGTTATTCAAATTTCAAATTCAAAATCAATAATCACTTCTGACCAGTACATGTCGACATGGTCTTCTAGGGGATGTCGACATGGGTTAGTGAAAATTTATGAAAACTTTGATTTTGTGAATAATTATGTATATGTATATATTTATATTATATATTAACATTTATTCTAGAGATAAGATAAGATAGATAACAGAAAGGAAATTTCATTTCATTACGATAATACAAAGATTAAGCATAATGAACTACACGAACATTCGAAAAAACAAACTAAGACAAATACAATAAGATACTAAAAGATAAAACAAGTTAGAAGATGAAGATGATGAAGATAGTCCAAGTTTCTTGCTGACTTTTGAAAAGAACTTGTTCATCTTCGAAGAAATGTTATCCAACTTCTTACTAACGAATCGTTTTAAAATCCGTTGATTCTCCACAATGATCTTTTGGTTTTTGAGAAGGGTTTTGTTGGATGGATTGGAAGGATATTCGATGCTTTCCAAAGAGGTTTCACCTTCTTCTTTTTCTTCTTCAATTTCCATTTCATCCCCTCCTTCTCTTTCTTCCTCTTCCTCTTCTTCCATTTCCTCATGAGCCAAACGCTCTTCCTTTTCGGTAAGGGTTTCATAAGGTTGAAAAACATATGGGATTTTCATGAGAGAAATGTTTGAGATATTAAAACTTTTCTTGAAATAAATTCTTCTCCTTTTAAATTTACTCCAAAATAGTTGAAAATCCAAGTAAGGTAAATTCCATGATATAAAGTGTTTTCTCCCATTTCAAAATTTTTAGGACGAAGTTCATCCAAAATAACTTGCGCCCAATTGATATCATAATTTCCGAAAATAGCAAAAAGTGCTTTACACACTTTTGAAGTAGGATTGTTGAAATTTCCCGATCTTGGGGTCAAAGTATGTTGTAAAAGAAGATTGACAATTCTTGCTTTAGGATGAAAGTTTTGATTCTTAAATTCAAAGTTTTCATCTCCTTCAAAAATATGATGAAATGTCTCACGATCATGTTCATCGATTTGAAAACTAGAAAGATCCATTCCCGTGCTTTTGCAAATAAGAATGGTACCCAAAAGGTCACAATTTAAAACATTTTGAGTGCCTTTGACACTACTCCAAATTTCATTCTCATTTCCAATATAAAAACCACGGTTTAAATTAGCATAGAAGATTTCGACAAGATTAGGATAGCAAACAAAATCATTTTGAGAAGAGTCAATAAGACTTAAAACACCATTGTTTGCAAAAAGAGAACCAATTTCATAAGAAGAAAAATCTTGAAAAATAGCAAATTTTCCGGGATGGACTTTGGCATAATTAGCATAATTGATGTATGCTTTAATTGCCTCCGGATCATTGAATAATTTCTCTTTGATTTTTCTGGAAATTCTCATGGTTGAGGGGTTGCTTGAAGAAGCCATTAGAGTAGAGAGTAGAGAGCTTGAAAATATGAAGAGAGAGTTTGAATTTGAAAATGAAAGTGAAAAGATATGATAAAATGAAGTGAATAAATAGACTTTCAAAGGACATATTCTCTGGTCAAAAGGTATCTTTTCAGAGAAATAAATGAAGTGAAAAGGTGGAGGGAAAATTCAAATATTTGAATTCAAAATTTGAAATTCAAATTCAGGTAGTCATGTCGACATCATGGTAGGGGCCATGTCGACATGTGGCTTTGAATTTTCATGACATGATTTTTCCTAAGTTATCTAATATACATATATATATATATATATATTATTATTAATGTCTATATTTCTGAAATATTATTGTACTTATAATATATTTCAGAATGTGTCAAAAATAATAAAAATAATAATAAAATAATAATAAAAAATAGAAAATAAATTTTAAAATTCAAGCAACATATCAATACAAAATCAATCAATCAATCAATTCAAAAACAACCAATCAATCAATCAATTCAAGCATGCTTTCAGCTAATGTATTGTAAGCGTGTACCTTTTTTAGAGTCCATGTCTTTGGTATTGACTAAATCGAGAATTGTTGTGAAACACAGATTTGAATTAACTTTCTTCTGTTCATCGTCGCTGGAGGATGAGTCAGAGTCATCTAGAGTAGCAGTGAATGCACGTTTCCGTTTCTTTGCAGAATCATTGTTTGTAGGAGTGTTTTGCTTATCTGGATGCGGACAGTCTCTTTTGATATGACCTGTTTCGTCACAATTGAAGCATTTGATAAAGTTTGGTACTGTAGTCTGATTACCGGAATTCTTAAAGTTGTTTCTCTTGGAACTATTCAATTTTCTGTACTTCAGGAATTTCCAAAAATTCCTGGTCATAAATGCTATCTCTTCAACATTATCACTGTTTGAGTCTGATCCGTCGATTAATGCATTGAATGCCATTGATTTCTTTTCAAATGCTTTGCTTTCTCTTCTCCCGATCATTTGAACTTCAAACGACATTAGATTTCCAATCAAATCTTCTATCTTTAAAGTACTGATGTCATTTTCCTCTTCAATTGCAAGTGTCTTTTGATCCCATTCTGGAGTGAGAGAATTTAAAATTTTTCTGACTTGATCTTCTTCCGAAAATTCCTTTCCCAAAGGTATTAAAGAATGCACAATATCTTGAAATCGACTATACATATCTGAAATAGACTCATTAGTATTCATTTTAAATAACTAAAACTGATTTGTGAGCATGGAAATTTTGGTCTGTTTAACTTTGCTTGTTCCTTCGTGAGTTACTTGCAAAGTTTTCCAGATTTCATATGCAGACTTACAAACTGACACTCTATTAAATTCATTTCTTTCAAGTGAACAAAACAGAATATTCATTGCTTTAGAATTATTTTGTGCAACAATCTTTTGCTCAGTGGTCCACTGTGCAAAATTAGTTGTGGGTTTCAGAATATTCAGTTTGTGTGATATTCCAAGTATCTAATCCTACAGATTGTAAATATATTTTCATCCTACATGCCCAATATGCATAGTTACTGCCATTAAAAAGTGGTGGTCTGGCAGTAGACTGACCTTCTACAAATGAACTAGTGTTGGTGGTAATAGCAGTACTAATGTTAGTAGCCATTTTGAAATTTTTCAAAATTCAGATAATGAAACTTTTGAAAACAATGCTCTGATACCAAATGTGAGAAATGCGGATTAAGGATCTTAAGGCTAGAATTAACACTAGAGGGGGGGTGAATAGTGTTTAAAGAAATTTGTTAATCTTTTTGAGTTTATCTTAATTTGTTAACAATGTAGGCACTAATCAGACACAGATATGAACACAGAATCAAACACAGATGCAAATATAAAGTAAAAGCAGTAAAGGAAAGAACACACCGGATTTTATACTGGTTCGGAGTTACCCTACATCCAGTCCCACACAACTAAGTACGGATTTCCTTTCAAACTCAATTCAACAATTACAACCCTTGGTTTCAAGGCTACGAGGCACAGCCTCCAGAATAACAATCCTCTGGGTAGAGATACTTGATTTCCGGGGCAATAAGTTCACCCAATTGATTTCCAGAGCTACAATCACACCTTCTCTCGCTCGATTGATTACAAAAAGTCTATAACTCAGATTAGCACTTGGATCTTGTAGAGATAGTGAAGAGAATCAAAACCAGAAATTATCTAGTTAGATTCGATATTGATTTCGGCAGAGTAATGGTGTAATTTGTAAATAAGAAAGTGGAGAAGAAGAAGAGAAGTTAAATCAGAGAAAAGTGTTGTAAAATTCGTTGAAACTGACCCCTATTTATAGAAGAACAACAGTCATGACCATTCATGAAAAGTTATGACGAATAGACACTTCTTTTGAAATTTGAATTTTGAATTAAAACTGTCACCATGTCGACATAGTGCCTATGGGCATATCGACATCCCTCAGCCAAATTTAATGTTTTGAATTTCTATAAAAATAATATTTATCTTATATTAAAACTTTATAAATATACTTGAATATGGTTGAAATTCATAAGTAATATAAAGAACAATATATATATATTATTTAACTATAATTTAAATCAAAGTATAAATAATTTAAAAGTTAAATATATTATTTGAAAAGATAGTTTAAAATCAGGATAAATTTTGACTCTGAAAATAAAGATGTTTTAAGGCTAAAATTATTTTAAAAACGGAATCGAGGGTTTTGAATCTTTTTAAAAGGAAAGTTTTGAAATCATTTCGAAAACAAGATAATTTTGGAAAATCATTTGAATTAAGCTTAGTGGATACAAAACCATGTCCAACTAGATTTGCGTAGGTTCCATCCTACTTACGGTTCCATCCCTTTAACGGGCTCGAAGTGGATTCCATTCCACGAGTAAATTGGATATTAAGATGCCAGTGCTTTTCTACGAGTTTTAACAAATATTCCTAATAAAACAAACTTAACCTTGAAATCTTGAACTCTTGATAATCTTGATACTCATGAGTCTTCTATCTCTATATCTTGAATCTCTATACTGTACAGTCTTCATTCTTGATACCTGCATGGTTAGCTCCAACATATACATATATATCTAAACTTGTAATGTTAGTATTTATATTGTATAATCTATTCTAAGGTTGTTGTCATCAAAACCATCATCTCATGGACTAACAACTATAGTTCTTCATGGTGACTAATAGTTGTACATAGAAAATAACAGGCTACATCCTCATATTTGAAATCCGCCTATGCAGAAGCCGCTATTTTTATTCTTCGGACTGCAATAACTTCTTCATACTAACTCGGAATGAGGCAAAACTTCGACCGATGAACTCCCACCTAAATTACGGACAATATGATACACTCGGATACTTCGTCTTGTGAACGGACATAGTAGTTTTCCATGGTGAATAATAGTTGTACTTAGAAAATAAAAAGCTACATCCCCGTATTTGAACTCCGCCTAGGCAGAAGCCGCTATTTCTTTTGTTCATACTACAATAACTTCTTCATACAAACTCGGAATCGGACGAAACTTCGACCGATGAACTCCCACCTAAATTATGGACAATTTGGTACACTCGGATACTTCATCTTGTGAACGCATAATTTAGTTCTCCATGGTGATTAACAGTTGTACTTAGAAAACAACATGCTATATCCCCACTTCAACGCTCACTGTAGTTCTCAATGGGGACTGACAGTTGTACTTTGAAAATAACAAGCTACCACATCCCCATATTTGAACTCTGCTTGGTGTAGAAGCCACTATTTTTTTGTTCAGACTACAATAACTTCTTCATACTAATTCAGAATTAGGCGAAACTTCAACCGATGAACTCCCACCTAAATTACGGACAATATGGTACACTCGGATACCTCATCTTGTGAACGCACGCTGTAGTTCTCCAGATGATCGACACTTTACTTAGAAAATAACAGGCTATATCCCCACTTCAACGCTCACTGTAGTTCTCCATGGTGACTATTAGTTGTACTTAGAAAATAACATGCTATTTCCTCATATTTGAACTCTGCCTAGGCAGAAGCCGCTATTTTTTTCTTCAAACTGCAATAACTTCTTCATAAAAACTTGGAATCAGGCAAAACTTTGACCGATGAAATCCCTCCTAAATTATGGACAATAGGATACACTCAGATACTTCATCTTGTGAAAACACACTGTAGTTCTTGATGGTGACTAATAATTGTACTTTGAAAATAACAGGCTATATCCTCGTATTTGAACTCCGCCTAAGCAGAAGCCGCTATTTTTTTTGTTCAAACTGCAATAACATCTTCATACTAACTCGGAATCGGAAGAAACTTCGACCGATGCATTCCCACCTAAATTACGGACAATATGGTATACTCGTATACTATCTTGTGAACGCACACTATAGTTCTACATGGTGACTAACAGGTGTACTTAGAAAATAACAGGCTATATTCCTACTTCAATGCTCACTATAGTTCTCCATAGTGACTATTAGTTGTACTTAGAAAATAACAGGCTACATCCTCATATTTGAACAACACCTTGGTAGAAGCCGCTATTTTTTCTTCAGACTGCAATTACTTCTTCATACTAACTCGGAATCAGGCAAAACTTTGACCGATGAACTCCCACCTAAATTATGGAAAATATGGTACACTCGAATACTTCATCTTGTGAACGTATACTGTAGTTCTCCTTGGTGACTAACAGTTGTACTTAGGAAATAATAAGCTACAACCTTGGTGACTAACATCCTCATATTTGAACTCCGCCTAGACAGAAGCTACTATTTTTTTCTTCAGACTGCAATAACTTCTTCATACTAAATCGGAATCAGGCAAAATTTCGACCGACGAACTCGCACCTAAACTACAGACAATGTGGTATACACGGATACATCATCTTGTGAACGCACACTGTAGTTCTCCATGGTGACTAACTGTTGTACTTAGAAAATAACAGGCTACATATCCATATTTGAACTCCGCCTATGTAGAAGACGCTATTTTTTTATTCATACTACAATAACTTCTTCATGCTAACTCGGAATCGGACGAAACTTCGACCGATGAACTCCCGCCTAAATTACGGACAATATGGTACACTTGGATAATTCGTCTTATGAACGCACACTGTACTTCTCATTGGTGACTAATAGTTGTACTTAGAAAAAAGCAGGCTATCCCCACTTCAACACTCACTATAGTTCTCCATGGTAACTAATAGTTATTCTTAAAAAATAACAGGCTACATCCTCATCTTGTGAAAACACACTATAGTTCTCGATGGTGACAAATAGTTGTACTTAGAAAATAACAGGCTACTTCCTCGTAATTGAACTCCGCCTAGGCAATAACTTCTTCATACTTACTCGGAATTGGACGAAACTTCGACCGATGAACTCCTACCTAAATTATGGACAATATGGTACACTCGGATACTTCATCTTGTGAACGAACACTGCAGTTCTACAAGGTGAATAACAGTTGAACTTAGAAAATAACAGGCTATATCCCACTTCAACGCTCAGCGTAGTTCTCCATAGTGACTATTAGTTGTACATAGAAAATAACAGGCTACATCCTCATATTTGAACTTCGCCTAGGAAGAAGCCGCTATTTTTTCTTCAGATTGGAATAACTTCTTCATACTAACTACGAATCAGGAAAAACTTCAACCGATGAATTCCCACCTAAATTATGGAAAATATGGTACACTCGGATACTTCACCTTATGAACGTATATCGTAGTTCCCCTTGTTTTGACTAACTGTTGTACTTAGAAAATAACAGGCTGCGTCCCAGTATTTGAACTCCGCCTAGGCAGAAGCCGCTATCTTTTTTGTTCATACTGCAATAACTTTATCATACTAACTCGTAATCGGGCGAAACTACGACCGATGAACTCCCACCTAAATTACGGACAATATAAAACACTCGAATACTTCGGCTTATGAACGTATACCATAGTTCTCCATGGTAATTAACAGTTCTACTTATAAAATAACCAGCTATATTCCCACTTCAACGCTCACTTTAGTTCTCCATGGTGACTAACAGTTGTACTCAGAAAATAACAGGCTACATCCTCGTATTTGAACTCCACCTAGGCAAAAGCCGCCATTTTTTTTCTTCAGACAGCAATAACTTCTTCATACTAACTCGGAATCAGGCAAAATTTCAACCGATGAACTCCCATCTAAATTACGGACAATATGGTACACTCGGATACTTAATCTTGTGAACGCACACTATAGTTCTCTATGGTTACTGACAGTTGTGCTTAGAAAATAACAGGCTACATCTCCGTATTTGAACTCCACCAAGGCAGAAGACGCTTTTTTTGGTTCATGTTGCAATAATTCTTCATACTAACCCGGAATCGGACGAAACTTCGACCGTTGAACTTCCGCCTAAATTATGGACATTATGGTACACTCGGATACTTCATCTTATGAATGCACACTGTAGTTCTCCATGGTGACTAACAGTAGTACTTAGAAAATAACAGGCTATATCCTCACTTCAACGCTCACTGTTGTGAGAAATGCGGATTAAGGATCTTAAGGCTAGAATTAACTCTAGAGGGTGGGTGAATAGTGTTTAAAGAAATTTGTTAATCTTTTTGAGTTTATCTTAATTTCTTAACAATGTATGCACTAATTAGACACAGATATGAACACAGAATCAAACACAGATGCAAATATAAAGTAAAAGCAGTAAAGGAAAGAACACACCGGATTTTATACTGGTTCAGAGTTACCCTACATCCAGTCCCGCACAACTATGTATGGATTTCCTTTCAAACTCAATTCAACAATTACAACCCTCGGTTTCAAGGCTACGAGGTACACCCCCCAGAACAACAATCCTCTGGGTAGAGATACTTGATTTCCGGGGCAACAAGTTCACCCAATTGATTTCCAGGGCTACAATCACACCTTCTCTCGCTCGGTTGATTACAAAAAGTCTATAACTCAGATTAGCACTTGGATCTTGTAGAGATAGTGAAGAGAATCAAAACCAGAAATTATCTAGTTAGATTTGATATTGATTTCGGCAGAGTAATGGTGTAATTTGTAAATAAGAAAGTGGAGAAGAAGAAGAGAAGTTAAATCAGAGAAAAGTGTTGTAAAATTCGTTGAAACTGACTCCTATTTATAGAAGAACAACAGTCATGACCATTCATGAAAAGTTATGGCGAATAGACACTTCTTTTGAAATTTGAATTTTGAATTAAAACTGTCACCATGTCGACATAGTGCCTATGGGCATGCGACATTCCTCAACCAAATTTGATGTTTTGAATTTCTACAAAAATAATATTTATCTTATATTAAAACTTTATAAATATACTTGAATATAGTTGAAATTCATAAGTAAATATAAAGAACAATATATATTATTTAACTATAATTTAAATCAAAGTATAAATAATTTAAAAGTTAAATATATTATTTGAAAAGATAGTTTAAAATCAGGAGAAATTTTGACTCTGAAAATAAAGATGTTTTGAGGCTAAAATTATTTTAAAAACGGAATCGAGGGTTTTGAATCTTTTTAAAAGGAAAGTTTTGAAATCATTTCGAAAACAAGATAATTTTGAAAAATCATTTGAATTAAGCTTAGTGAATACAAAACAATGTCCCACTAGATTTTCGTAGGTTCCATCCTACTTAGGGTTCCATCCCTTTAACGGGCTCGAAGTGGATTCCATTCCACGAATAAATTGGATATTAAGATGCCAGTGCTTTTCTACGAGTTTTAACAAATAATCCTAATAAAACAAACTTAACCTTGAAATCTTGAACTCTTGATAATCTTGATACTCATGAGTCTTCTATCTCTATATCTTGAATCTCTATACTGTACAGTCTTCATTCTTGATACCTGCATGGTTAGATCCTGCATATACATATATATCTAAACTTGTAATGTTAATATTTATATTTTATAATCTATTCTAAGGTCGTTGTCAGCAAAACCATCATCTCATGGACTAACAATCTCCCCCTTTTTGATGATGACAACCTTTGTTTATAAAATATTCCTTCTATCCTAATAACTCCCCCTAAAACTAACTCCCCCTTAATCTATGCCTAACTATCCTATTTTATACTTCTCCCCCTTTGACATCAACAAAAAACTTACTCCTCCTTATTCTTGGACTTCAGTACCTGCATTGATAAACTATACAACGGAATATATATAGATTAAGAAATAATGATACTTATGAGCATAATAACTTAATTAAAGACTACATTCATTTCAGTGTATATATATATGTTTCACACACCAAACTTCAAACCAAATAAAATCAATCCACACAAAGTATCAATTCAAACCAAAGTAAATCAAACAAATTAATTCAAACAAATCAAACAAAGAAAGAAAATTAAACGTTACGAGGAACATCTACCCATCCATCTTCTCCAAATATAGGGTCTGCTTTAATTGCATCCTAATTCTCATTGTCATTGGTGAGAGAGACAGGAGGATGTGCTTCATTATCATCCTTGTGTAGAGAGGAGATCATCCATCGTATTGCATCGAAGTGCCTTTCTTGCTCCTTGATCATCTGCATTTGACTCAACTCCAAGTGATGCTGGTTTCGTAGAATAAAAGAGAGAATATTCTTGAATGAATTGAGTGTTTCTTCAAGATTTTCAGATAGATTGTGAATAGGATTGGCCATAATTGAATTAGAGAAAGAAATGAAGAATATAGATAATGGGAAATAAATTTCAGTGAAGAGTTCTGGAAGAAAAAGGTATATATAGGTGTAGAAATTCGTTTGAAATGAATAGACATTTGGTAGTTATTCAAATTTCAAATTCAAAATCAATAATCACTTCTGACCAGTACATGTCGACATGGTCTTTTAGTGGATGTCGACATGGGTTAGTGAAAATTTATGAAAACTTTGATTTTGTGAATAATTATGTATATGTATATATTTATATAATATACTAACATTTATTCTAGAGATAAGATAAGATAGATAACAGAAAGGAAATTTCATTTCATTACGATAATACAAAGATTAAGCATAATGAACTACACGAACATTCGAAAAAACAAACTAAGACAAATACAATAAGATACTAAAAGATAAAACAAGTTAGAAGATGAAGATGATGAAGATAGTCCAAGTTTCTTGCTGACTTTTGAAAAGAACTTGTTCATCTTCGAAGAAATGTTATCCAACTTCTTACTAACGAATCGTTTTAAAATCCGTTGATTCTCCACAATGATCTTTTGGTTTTTGAGAAGGGTTTTGTTGGATGGATTGGAAGGATATTCGATGCTTTCCAAAGAGGTCTCACCTTCTTCTTCTTCTTCTTCTTCTTCAATTTTCATTTCATCCCCTCCTTCTCTTTCTTCCTCTTCCTCTTCTTCCATTTCCTCATGAGCCAAACGCTCTTCCTTTTCGGTAAGGGTTTCATAAGGTTGAAAAACATATGGGATTTTCATGAGAGAAATGTTTGTGATATAAAACTTTTCTTGAAATAAATTCTTCTCCTTTTAAATTTACTCCAAAATAGTTGAAAATCCGAGTAAGGTAAATTCCATGATATAAAGTGTTTTCTCCCATTTCAAAATTTTTAGGACGAAGTTCATCCAAAATAACTTGCGCCTAATTGATATCATAATTTCCGAAAATAGCAAAAAGTGCTTTACACACTTTTGAAGTAGGATTGTTGAAATTTCCCGATCTTGGGGTCAAAGTATGTTGTAAAAGAAGATTGACAATTCTTGCTTTAGGGCGAAAGTTTCGATTCTTAAATTCAAAGTTTTCATCTCCTTCAAAAATATGATGAAATGTCTTACGATCATGTTCATCGATTTGAAAACTAGAAAGATCCATTCCCATGCTTTTGCAAATTAGAATGGTACCCAAAAGGTCACAATTCAAAATATTTTGAGTGCCTTTGACACTACTCCAAATTTCATTCTCATTTCCAATATAAAAACCACGGTTTAAATTAGCAAAGAAGATTTTGACAAGATTAGGATAGCAAACAAAATCATTTTAAGAAGAGTCAATAAGACTTAAAACACCATTGTTTGCAAAAAGAGAACCAATTTCATAAGAAGAAAAATCTTGAAAAATAGCAAATTTTCCGGGATGGACTTTGGCATAATTAGCATAATTGATGTATTCTTTAATTGCCTCCGGATCATTGAATAATTGCTCTTTGAGTTTTCTGGAAATTCTCATGGTTGAGGGGTTGCTTGAAGAAGCCATTAGAGTAGAGAGTAGAGAGCTTGAAGATATGAAGAGAGAGTTTGAATTTGAAAATGAAAGTGAAAAGATATGATAAAAGGTAGTGAATAAATAGACTTTCAAAGGACATATTCTCTGGTCAAAAGGTATCTTTTCAGAGAAATAAATGAAGTGAAAGGGTGGACGGAAAATTCAAATATTTGAATTCAAAATTTGAAATTCAAATTCAGGTAGTCATTTCGACATCATGGTAGGGGCCATGTCGACATGTGGCTTTGAATTTTCATGACATGATTTTTCCTAAGTTATCTAATATACATATATATATACATATATATATATATTATTAATGTCTATATTTCTGAAATATTATTGTACTTATAATATATTTCAGAATGTGTCAAAAATAATAAAAATAATAATAAAATAATAAAATAATAACAAAAAATAGAAAATAAATTTTAAAATTCAAACAACATATCAATACAAAATCAATCAATCAATCAATTCAAAAACAACCAATCAATCAATCAATTCAAGCATGCAATTTCAGCTAATGTATTGTAAGCGTGTACCTTTTTCAGAGTCCATGTCTTTGGTATCGACTAAATCGAGAATTGCTGTGAAACACAGATTTGAATTATCTTTCTTTTGTTCATCGTCGCTGGAGGATGAGTCAGAGTCATCTAGAGTAGCAGTGAATGCACGTTTCCGTTTCTTTGCAGAATCATTGTTTGTAGGAGAGTTTTGCTTATCTGGATGCAGACAGTCTCTTTTGATATGACCTGGTTCGTCACAATTGAAGCATTTGATAAAGTTTGGTACTGTAGTCTGATTACCGGAATTCTTAAAGTTGTTTCTCTTGGAACTATTCAATTTTCTGTACTTCAGGAATTTCCAAAAATTCCTGGTCATAAATGCTATCTCTTCATCATTATCACTGTTTGAGTCTAATCCGTCGATTAATGCATTGAATGCCATTGATTTCTTTTCAAATGCTTTGCTTTCTCTTCTCCCGATCATTTGAACTTCAAACGACATTAGATTTCCAATCAATTCTTCTATCTTTAAAGTACTGATGTCATTTTCCTCTTCAATTGCAAGTGTCTTTTGATCCCATTCTGGAGTGAGAGAATTTAAAAATTTTCTGACTTGATCTTCTTCCGAAAATTCCTTTCCCAAAGATATTAAAGAATGCACAATATCTTGAAATCGACTATACATATCTGAAATAGACTCATTAGTATTCATTTTAAATAACTAAAACTGATTTGTGAGCATGGAAATTTTGGTCTGTTTAACTTTGCTTGTTCCTTCGTGAGTTACTTGCAAAGTTTTCCAGATTTCATATGCAGACTTACAAACTGACACTCTATTAAATTCATTTCTTTCAAGTGAACAAAACAGAATATTCATTGCTTTAGAATTATTTTGTGCAACAATCTTTTGCTCAGTGGTCCACTGTGCAAAATTAGTTGTGGGTTTCAGAATATTCAGTTTGTGTGATATTCCAAGTATCTAATCCTACAGATTGTAAATATATTTTCATCCTACATGCCCAATATGCATAGTTACTGCCATTAAAAAGTGGTGGTCTGGCAGTAGACTGACCTTCTACAAATGAACTAGTGTAGGTGGTAATAGCATTACTAATGTTAGTAGCCATTTTGAAATTTTTCAAAATTCAGATAATGAAACTTTTGTAAACAATGCTCTGATACCAAATGTGGAAATGCGGATTAAGGATCTTAAGGCTAGAATTAACACTAGAGGGGGGTGAATAGTGTTTAAAGAAATTTGTTAATCTTTTTGAGTTTATCTTAATTTGTTAACAATGTATGCACTAATCAGACACAGATATGAACACAGAATCAAACACAGATGCAAATATAAAGTAAAAGCAGTAAAGGAAAGAACACACCGGATTTTATACTGGTTCGGAGTTACCCTACATCCAGTACCACACAACTAAGTACGGATTTCCTTTCAAACTCAATTCAACAATTACAACCCTCGGTTTCAAGGCTACGAGGCACACCCTCCAGAATAACAATCCTCTGGGTAGAGATACTTGATTTCCGGGGCAACAAGTTCACCCAATTGATTTCCAGGGCTACAATCATACCTTCTCTCGCTCGATTGATTACAAAAAGTCTATAACTCAAATTAGCACTTGGATCTTGTCGAGATAGTGAAGAGAATCAAAACCAGAAATTATCTAGTTAGATTCGATATTGATTTCGGCAGAGTAATGGTGTAATTTGTAAATAAGAAAGTGGCGAAGAAGAAGAGAAGTTAAATCAGAGAAAAGTGTTGAAAAATTCGTTGAAACGGACCCCTATTTATAGAAGAACAACAGTCATGACCATTCATGAAAAGTTATGACGAATAGACACTTCTTTTGAAATTTGAATTTTAAATTAAAACTGTCACCATATTGACATAGTTCCATGTCGACATCCCTCGGCCAAATTTGATGTTTTGAATTTCTATAAAAATAATATTTATCTTATATTAAATCTTTATAAATATACTTGAATATGGTTGAAATTCATAAATAATATAAAGAACAATATATATATTATTTAACTATAATTTAAATCAAAGTATAAATAATTTAAAAGTTAAATATATTATTTGAAAAGATAGTTTAAAATCAGGATAAATTTTGAATATGAAAATAAAGATGTTTTGAGGCTAAAATTATTTTAAAAACGGAATCGAGGGTTTTGAATCTTTTTAAAAGGAAAGTTTTGAAATCATTTCGAAAACAAGATAATTTTGGAAAATCATTTGAATTAAGCTTAGTGGATACAAAACCATGTCCCACTAGATTTGCGTAGGTTCCATCCTACTTAGGGTTCCATCCCTTTAACGGGCTCGAAGTGGATTCCATTCCACGAGTAAATTGGATATTAAGATGCCAGTGCTTTTCTACGAGTTTTAACAAATATTCCTAATAAAACAAACTTAACCTTGAAATCTTGAACTCTTGATAATCTTGATACTCATGAGTCTTCTATCTCTATATCTTGAATCTCTATACTGTACAGTCTTCATTCTTGATACTTGCATGGTTAGATCCTACATATACATATATATCTAAACTTGTAATGTTAGTATTTATATTGTATAATATATTCCAAGGTTGTTGTCATCAAAACCATCATCTCATGGACTAACAACTGTAGTTCTTCATGGTGACTAATAGTTGTACATAGAAAATAACAGGCTACATCCTCATATTTGAAATCCGCCTATGCAGAAGCTGCTATTTTTATTCTTCGGACTGCAATAACTTCTTTATACTAACTCGGAATGAGGCAAAACTTCGACCGATGAACTCCCACCTAAATTACGGACAATATGATACACTCGGATACTTCGTCTTGTGAACAGACATAGTAGTTTTCCATGGTGAATAACAGTTGTACTTAGAAAATAACAAGCTACATCCCCGTATTTGAACTCTGCCTAGGCAGAAGCCGCTATTTCTTTTGTTCATACTGCAATATATTCTTCATACAAACTCGGAATCGAACGAAACTTCGACCGATGAACTCCCACCTAAATTATGGACAATTTGGTACACTCAGATACTTCACTTGTGAATGCATAATTTAGTTCTCCATGGTGATTAACAGTTGTACTTAGAAAACAACATGCTATATCCCCACTTCAACGCTCACCGTAGTTCTCAATGGGGACTGACAGTTGTACTTTGAAAATAACAGGCTACCACATCCCCATATTTGAACTCCGCTTGGTGTAGAAGCCACTATTTTTTTTCTCAGACTACAATAACTTCTTCATACTAATTCGGAATTAGGCGAAACTTCAACCGATGAACTCCCACCTAAATTACGGACAATATGGTACACTCGGATACCTCATCTTGTGAACGCACGTTGTAGTTCTCCAGATGACCGACACTTTACTTAGAAAATAACAGGCTATATCCCCACTTCAACGCTCACTGTAGTTCTCCATGGTGACTATTAGTTGTACTTAGAAAATAACATGCTATTTCCTCATATTTGAACTCTAACGACCCTGAATTTTTGACATTTAAAATGTGAATATTTAATTGAGTTTAAATATTCGAATGATAATTTAAATTGAAATTCAAATATCAGAATGAATTTAGCGATTAAATTATTGAATTTAATTATTGAAACTGGGTAAAAAATTTATATCTTTGGTTTTAAGCTGATTTAAAAATAAGCTGAAGACTTTGAATTTTTATATGGATAGTTCTGAAGATAATAAAGCGTCAGAATTGAAATTGAAACTGTTTTGTTCAGTTTTGAATTTAATCGTTCGAACCGATATGTAAAAATAGCATTCCGTGGCACAGTCTCGGAATTTGATGAAACCAGTTCCATTGGGTCCGTAATATTGTATTATTATCGGATTTCAATTTTCGTAATGTTTGGAGTGATCGTTTGGCCGTACGATAAGCAAACGCGCTGAAATTAAATCGAAGATTTAATATTATAACTGGTCCGAAAAGCTATCTTCTCCGTACGAGTGAATTTGGACTCAGAACCTTTTCCATTGCGTTCAGAATAGGCGTATAACATTATAGACGCCTGGCGACACGCCTCGATTGGACGTCGAGATTTTGAGTTGCATTTATCGGACGGTTTGAATTTGAATTTGAATTTGAATTTAATATATATATATATTCATCCCAGTCAACCCTCAGCCGAAATTATTTCACGTCGTAACTTTTTCCCATCTTTTCAAAAATCACTGTAGCTGCCTGATCCCTTCTTCAACACACTTCCTCTTTATAGCCAAAACATCGAACAGATATCGGAGAAATTCTTTATCATTCAGAGAAAAAAAGAAATCAAGCCCGAACCCAAATAAAGTAAGGGAGAATAGCCATTTAATTTTCTTCCCTTCCCTCAGTTAAAATCAAAACCGAATATCTTCCCCTTATTCTCCAAATCGAGATTGCAAGCACGAATTTCTAAAGGATCGAACGCCTTCATCTCGCTCAATTTCATCTGACCCGAGCACGTCTTCGTCAACGCTCGAAGCTAGGTATCGCCGTGTACCTCTGGTCAGTCGTGAGGGTTCGATCGTCAACTTGAGTCGCGTCAAGGGGTTTCGAGCGGCGAGTGGGACTGTGAGAGCAATTGGGCGAAGCGGTGACGTCGGCATCAGCCACCATCTTCAATTCGAATCATAGCTCGCCGTTGTTCGTGCGAAGCTCGAGCTAGTGGAGGCAGGCAAGGGGAAGTCGCAACTGGAAGAGGCTCGTTTCGAGCTAGGGCACAAGGCGGGGGTTGGTTGGAGTCTCGACCACTGGAAGGTCGAGATGGTGGTGGTCGAGACTGGTATCGGAGCCTTGGCAGCAAGGTATTCACGTAAATAATGATATATATTTGCAGTTGTATTTTGATATATAAATACATACCTATTTTATTAAAAATATATACAGGAAAACAGAGAAGTTATGTGTAGATAAGCGTATACTTCTGGAATAAATAGTTATAAAATGTGTTCTAAAATAAAAATACAGTGAAGTATTTTAATGCAGGTTATATATATGTATATGGCTTCATTTAAAAACATATATAGATGAACAGAAATATATTTTCGTTTAAAGGGATATTGAATTATAAACAGTTGAAATTTGATTTCTATAATATCTATATAGATTATTTTATAAGCAGTTTCAGAAGAAGAAGAAAAAAAAAAATTTTTTGAAGTAATTAATTGATTGAAAATGATAAAATGGCAACTTGACTTATTCAATTTATCTCGAATATTTATAAATTGTATAAATTGTTTGTACAAGGTTAAAAATGGAGAAATGGTCAAAATGGAAGTGGATTGCAAATTAAAGCTAAGGTGAGATCTTCTCACTCAAATTTGAAAAGTGGAAATTTTCAGTTATTGAATTGATTGACTGTTTGAATGTGTATTAGATATAGTAGGATATATATCTATATATATAGCAATATATACATATTGGCATATGTATATATTGGATTGATTGATTTCCCGCCTCGTATAGCGGATGAGACCCTATTGCGCCGTTAGTAAGCGGATTTTTATAAAACCTATATACCGCGATAATTCCGTACTGGAGCGGAATTGGTATTGTGCTAACATCTGTGGATGCAGGGAAACAGGTTGGAGGGATCCAACAGGATTCCTCAAAACATTTGAATTGATTTCATATGTTGTTTGATTGATTTTTTATGATCTGCATATGATTATATCTGTGATTGAATTTGTTGAGAGCTATAATTTAGCCGAATGTATTTTTGGTATCGTTGGATACCAGAAATAAATGAAATTGGATTTCTGAAATTAAAATTGAATTTTAGATGGTTTGGAAAAATAAAAGAATTTATTTAAAAGGAGATAAATTTATTGAAATCAAATTGATAATTGATTGGGTATTTGAAATAAATAGTTTGTGAAATCGATATAAAAATCTATTTGGTGTTTGGATAAAAAAATTGATTTTTGTGTTGAAAAATGAATTTGGAAATCGATTTGTAAAAACGATTTAGTCTTTGGGATCAAAGTTAGAATCAATTTGAAATGTGATTTAGTGTTGAAGTAAATTCAGAAATCAATTTAAAATTCGATTTGGGATTTGAAATAAAATGGAGAAATCAATTTTTAAAGTTGATTCGGGGTTGAAAATGAATATTTGGAAAACGATTTGGAAATCGTGTAAAAGTGGAATTTTGGGAATGTAAATTCCGAATAGAAGTGTAAAGGAAAGGGGAATTTGTTTTAAAAATAAATATTGATTTATTTTTAAAGTGTGGAATATATGATTTGAAATCGGATTTTCAAAGTGATGAAGTGTGGAAATAAATTTACAAACTTGAAATGTAAATTTGAAATAAATCGATAAGGATTTATCAAATTGGTTTAAATGGACCATAATATGATTTGAAATTGATTTTCAAACGTGAAGTGTGAAAATATGATTTGAAATTGATTTTCAAACGTGAAGTGTGAAAATGTGATTTGAAATTGATTTTTCAAATGTGAAGTATGAAATGTGATTTGAAATTGATTTTTCAAATGTGAAGTGTGGAAAAATATATATCTTGTGAAAAGATTTGAAATTTAATAATTTGGAAAAAATTATTTAAATTGGATGTTTGTTATGAATGTTATTGATAGTTAAATAACCGACTATCAATATTTGCCTTTGAAATGACACTTGATTTGTTTTTAAAACAAACGCTCATTATTCGGTTAAGCCGGGAGAGGACCTTTGTGTCATATAACCCATTCCGAATAGTGATACGTCGCGAATGGATAGCATTTGAAGACCGGTGTGAAGACCGGATATTTGTGAAAATGAAAGGACAACCTGTCGAATGTCTCTGCACCGAGTTGCTCCGGTATAGAGATTTATATCACTCTTTTGTGACGGGAAGTCCGGACGTGATTAGTGAATATCCGGATTGCAAGGGCTTCTTTGGAAGTGCCTTCGGTTCCGTTCGATCCCGGAACGGACTTGTATGGATGTGTGTCTGACGTTACACTTTGAGATGTAAAGCTGGTTTCTATCAAATACATTTCTGTTGGTGGCGGAGAATTTATTCTCTTAGCTTAACACCCTTCTCTGAGACGTACGAGCTCAGAGGTTATGTAGTTGATGGTTACTAGTGATACATTCCCAATTTGGTAATGTGGCATACGAAGTGCTGATGATCATTGGTTGATCAAAGCGTGGCTTTGTGAAAAAGCGTGGCTTTGTGAAAAGCGTAATGTATGTGGACGAGACTTCGTCGAGCCTCACAACCCGGTAATGGTCGAAACAGGAATGTGCGGCAAAGGTTTGTAGGGGTAGCGCCCCTAGGGTATGCCATTTCCTTCTGGATAAAAGGTGATATCATGGTATGGAGCCCAGATATTTTACCTATGTGGATTATATTTTGCGGCTGTTGCTTTTCGATTGAGGATCCTCGGATAAAGGTCGGTAACGACCGGGGGATGGCATAGCTCGTGTGTTAGTTACCTAGTTATAGCTCGGTTAGAGCGTGAGGTAGCGTCGGCCTTTTGTTTGCAGAGATCCGGTTAGGATCCGAGGCGTCTTTCCAGAGGCGTTTCTATTTCGGTAAGGAAGTTCCTTAGCCTGATCATTTGTTGGAAATCCAAAGAAACAATACGAACCCAGTACGGTTTTAATTGTATTACCTGCTATGGAATGTGGCGGTAACCTGCTATTGAACGTAGTAGCTATAGTAGGCATACGACAATTGTTGTATGTTGGCTAAGATTGATATTATACTTTCGAAATGTTTTCCACACTAGACATTAATAATAATATCAACTGATTTGCGTAGTAAGCATTTTTGACTATCATAAGGGGAAATCTCCTCCAATTCTGCGTTTGCATTGTGTGTGTGGCGGGAGGCCTTATGGTAGTTTCATTTTCCAAAAGCATTGCGAAGTTGTTTTATTTTCTTTGCGAAAATAACTGTTTTACGATCTCACACCAGTCACCATGACTGACCTGGAGTTTATTGTTCCCTTTCTAAACTCTGGGTGCCCATAATTTTCCACACGGGCAGCCTAGAGTTATTTTATCAGGATATTCTGGATATTCTGGAGCTTTGGAGATGAGCTGGATGGCGAAGCGTACTATCGTACTTGTTATTTATTCCGCTGTGTATTCTGTATGAGGACAAGTTTATATAACTATCCATTGTTGTAAACTCTGATGATTGATGTATGTATAAACTGATATAGTCTTTTGTTTTAAAGATTATTGATTTATCTATTGTATATTATTCCGCTGCGAAATGTGAGATTCTGATAAATGTTTCTGATTCTGTTTCTGTTCTTTCTTTTTCTTCTATCTTTTCTTCTACCTCTTCTTTTAACCCTAAAGTTTCGCGTTTCCGCCATTCGATTATTCGACAATTTGGTACAGTGGACGTATCGGTGTCGAGTTTTTCGGAAGACGGATTTGCGGGTCTTTACAAGTGGTATCAGAGCATCCGGTTAAGCGACAAACCTGCTCTGTTGGGTGTTACTCATTAGAGATAGAGTCAGCAGTACTCTAGAATGAGTGTGAGTGTAATAATAGATATGAGCGCGTATTTGTTAGTGAATACAAAATTTGTTTTGTATTGTGTTGACTTATTGGTTGATTGTTTATAGATTCTGGTCGATGCAGGGTGGCCAACTGTAATCGATAGGGGTTTCTAAACTCTTAAACAAGATAAACCGACACAGTATTGTTTTAAATGGGGTAAATGAAATAATTTTACCCAAAACTATTTTTGTATAGAAAATAAATGATTTTCTATGAATTATCATAGTATATGGATGTTTGGTTGTTAGGAATAGATAATCTTGAATTATTATCATTGTTATATGAAATTGAATAAGAAATAATGGTATAACCAAAAATTTGAAGATAAATTCATTTAACAAATGAAATTTATAAATATGAATTGAAAGGTAAGGAAATAAATCCATATACAAATGAGATTTGGGAATGTGAATTGTAAATATAATTTACAAATTGAAATAAAATTTCAGAAAGAATATTTGAAATAAATTCACAAATGGAATGTAAATAAGTTTGATAACTTATAAAATATTCGAAATCTAATTGGAATGAGATTCAAATTGAAAATGAATGAATTTGTGAATGAACAAATGAAACTACATTTGTAAATAAGTGAATTGGAATTGAAAAATGAAATGGATTGAATTCAAGTAACCTAACTTGATAAATTATTAATTCATGAAATAGTGAATTGGAAGCTGAGTTAGTAAACCAAAATTGAATTGTGAGTTGAATGAAATGGTTTGAATTTGTATATAAATTCAAGTAAGTAAGAAAGGAAAATAAATTGAAATTTCCTTGTTATTGATAAAATAAATTTGAGGCGAATTGAATATGGAAATTTGAAATTTACATTGGATGAGTGAATATACTAATTAAATTAGTAGATGGAATAAATTTGAATGGTTTTCAATGAGATTTGATTTATGAAATGCCCATTTAAAATTGAATGGAATCAATTGGAAATGAAATACTATACACATATGATATATGTTTTCCAAACTAAGGATATGAAAAAGTACCTTCCATTGAAAATTTTTGAAGGTCTTGGAACTCAGTATGAGTATCCGTTTGATCGTGATGGGATCATATTGATTGATCACGACGTATGCCACAGCGAAATTCGAGGGGCGAGATGCCTATGGTTACAAGCGATTCCACTGGGATAGTGGTGTAACCGCCGTGTGAACTACGATCTATGGCAACAACCATGGCGAAATTTAAGAGATGAGAAATCTACAGATTACGAGCGATTCTACTGGGATAGTAGCGAAACCGCCGAGTAACTGTGATCCATGGGGGAACGTGCTTTCCATATCCATTTTTAAAAAAAGGATTTTTAAGTGATTTCAAATTGGAAATTGAGATAAAAGTGAATGAAGCTCAATATTCGAAATAAGAAGATGCATTGAATTCAAGTAAAAGCTGAATGAAAATCTGAAGATAAAATGAATTCAAATTGAATTGAAATAGTAAAGTAAATTCAAATGAAATTGGAAATGCAAAATTGAACGAAAATAGATATGTAACTTCAATAGTGAAGTAAAAACGTATAAGAAGCATACATTGAAAATTGTGTAATGGAATTTGCAGAATGGTTTGAATATTGTAACTAGATATTATGGCTAGTAGGATATATACAGGTGTATACAGGAATTGGAATTTTGATTTCAAAAATAAATTTGAATTGCTCGACAAAGAGGTATGTATTTAAATTTCGGTATGAAATTTGATGAGTTTCTGATTCTGCCACTTGGCATTTTGTTTTCTTTTGAGATCTGAGAGTCCGTAGGGACGTTTTGTAGTCGTGCCGTATTAGCCGCGCAAAGGAGACGCTGGCGAAATTTTTCGAAAATTTCGAGTGTTAGAATAATTTTGAGAAATTTTGGAAGTTTAAAATTTGAATTTAAACTCGAATTTGAATTGAGAAATTAAACAAGGTTGTTTGAAACTTTTAATTGAAGTTGGAAGTTTAGTTGAATTAATAACGAATCTTTAGTAGAAAGATTTGTTTTGAAAATTTGATAAAACTATTGGATCGTGACAAATAGTAGACGAGTTAAGGACCATTTTTCCTAACTTGTAATTTCGGGACGAAATTCTTTTAAGGGGGGAAGTTTGTAACGACCCTGAATTTTTGACATTTAAAATGTGAATATTTAATTGAGTTTAAATATTCGAATGATAATTTAAATTGAAATTCAAATATCAGAATGAATTTAGCGATTAAATTATTGAATTTAATTATTGAAACTGGGTAAAAAATTTATATCTTTGGTTTTAAGCTGATTTAAAAATAAGCTGAAGACTTTGAATTTTTATATGGATAGTTCTGAAGATAATAAAGCGTCAGAATTGAAATTGAAACTGTTTTGTTCAGTTTTGAATTTAATCGTTCGAACCGATATGTAAAAATAGCATTCCGTGGCACAGTCTCGGAATTTGATGAAACCAGTTCCATTGGGTCCGTAATATTGTATTATTATCGGATTTCAATTTTCGTAATGTTTGGAGTGATCGTTTGGCCGTACGATAAGCAAACGCGCTGAAATTAAATCGAAGATTTAATATTATAACTGGTCTGAAAAGCTATCTTCTCCGTACGAGTGAATTTGGACTCAGAACCTTTTCCATTGCGTTCAGAATAGGCGTATAACATTATAGACGCCTGGCGACACGCCTCGATTGGACGTCGAGATTTTGAGTTGCATTTATCGGACGGTTTGAATTTGAATTTGAATTTGAATTTAATATATATATATATTCATCCCAGTCAACCCTCAGCCGAAATTATTTCACGTCGTAACTTTTTCCCATCTTTTCAAAAATCACTGTAGCTGCCTGATCCCTTCTTCAACACACTTCCTCTTTATAGCCAAAACATCGAACAGATATCGGAGAAATTCTTTATCATTCAGAGAAAAAAAGAAATCAAGCCCGAACCCAAATAAAGTAAGGGAGAATAGCCATTTAATTTTCTTCCCTTCCCTCAGTTAAAATCAAAACCGAATATCTTCCCCTTATTCTCCAAATCGAGATTGCAAGCACGAATTTCTAAAGGATCGAACGCCTTCATCTCGCTCAATTTCATCTGACCCGAGCACGTCTTCGTCAACGCTCGAAGCTAGGTATCGCCGTGTACCTCTGGTCAGTCGTGAGGGTTCGATCGTCAACTTGAGTCGCGTCAAGGGGTTTCGAGCGGCGAGTGGGACTGTGAGAGCAATTGGGCGAAGCGGTGACGTCGGCATCAGCCACCATCTTCAATTCGAATCATAGCTCGCCGTTGTTCGTGCGAAGCTCGAGCTAGTGGAGGCAGGCAAGGGGAAGTCGCAACTGGAAGAGGCTCGTTTCGAGCTAGGGCACAAGGCGGGGGTTGGTTGGAGTCTCGACCACTGGAAGGTCGAGATGGTGGTGGTCGAGACTGGTATCGGAGCCTTGGCAGCGAGGTATTCACGTAAATAATGATATATATTTGCAGTTGTATTTTGATATATAAATACATACCTATTTTATTAAAAATATATACAGGAAAACAGAGAAGTTATGTGTAGATAAGCGTATACTTCTGGAATAAATAGTTATAAAATGTGTTCTAAAATAAAAATACAGTGAAGTATTTTAATGCAGGTTATATATATGTATATGGCTTCATTTAAAAACATATATAGATGAACAGAAATATATTTTCGTTTAAAGGGATATTGAATTATAAACAGTTGAAATTTGATTTCTATAATATCTATATAGATTATTTTATAAGCAGTTTCAGAAGAAGAAAAAAAAAAAAAAATTTTGAAGTAATTAATTGATTGAAAATGATAAAATGGCAACTTGACTTATTCAATTTATCTCGAATATTTATAAATTGTATAAATTGTTTGTACAAGGTTAAAAATGGAGAAATGGTCAAAATGGAAGTGGATTGCAAATTAAAGCTAAGGTGAGATCTTCTCACTCAAATTTGAAAAGTGGAAATTTTCAGTTATTGAATTGATTGACTGTTTGAATGTGTATTAGATATAGTAGGATATATATCTATATATATAGCAATATATACATATTGGCATATGTATATATTGGATTGATTGATTTCCCGCCTCGTATAGCGGATGAGACCCTATTGCGCCGTTAGTAAGCGGATTTTTATAAAACCTATATACCGCGATAATTCCGTACTGGAGCGGAATTGGTATTGTGCTAACATCTGTGGATGCAGGGAAACAGGTTGGAGGGATCCAACAGGATTCCTCAAAACATTTGAATTGATTTCATATGTTGTTTGATTGATTTTTTATGATCTGCATATGATTATATCTGTGATTGAATTTGTTGAGAGCTATAATTTAGCCGAATGTATTTTTGGTATCGTTGGATACCAGAAATAAATGAAATTGGATTTCTGAAATTAAAATTGAATTTTAGATGGTTTGGAAAAATAAAAGAATTTATTTAAAAGGAGATAAATTTATTGAAATCAAATTGATAATTGATTGGGTATTTGAAATAAATAGTTTGTGAAATCGATATAAAAATCTATTTGGTGTTTGGATAAAAAAATTGATTTTTGTGTTGAAAAATGAATTTGGAAATCGATTTGTAAAAACGATTTAGTCTTTGGGATCAAAGTTAGAATCAATTTGAAATGTGATTTAGTGTTGAAGTAAATTCAGAAATCAATTTAAAATTCGATTTGGGATTTGAAATAAAATGGAGAAATCAATTTTTAAAGTTGATTCGGGGTTGAAAATGAATATTTGGAAAACGATTTGGAAATCGTGTAAAAGTGGAATTTTGGGAATGTAAATTCCGAATAGAAGTGTAAAGGAAAGGGGAATTTGTTTTAAAAATAAATATTGATTTATTTTTAAAGTGTGGAATATATGATTTGAAATCGGATTTTCAAAGTGATGAAGTGTGGAAATAAATTTACAAACTTGAAATGTAAATTTGAAATAAATCGATAAGGATTTATCAAATTGGTTTAAATGGACCATAATATGATTTGAAATTGATTTTCAAACGTGAAGTGTGAAAATATGATTTGAAATTGATTTTCAAACGTGAAGTGTGAAAATGTGATTTGAAATTGATTTTTCAAATGTGAAGTATGAAATGTGATTTGAAATTGATTTTTCAAATGTGAAGTGTGGAAAAATATATATCTTGTGAAAAGATTTGAAATTTAATAATTTGGAAAAAATTATTTAAATTGGATGTTTGTTATGAATGTTATTGATAGTTAAATAACCGACTATCAATATTTGCCTTTGAAATGACACTTGATTTGTTTTTAAAACAAACGCTCATTATTCGGTTAAGCCGGGAGAGGACCTTTGTGTCATATAACCCATTCCGAATAGTGATACGTCGCGAATGGATAGCATTTGAAGACCGGTGTGAAGACCGGATATTTGTGAAAATGAAAGGACAACCTGTCGAATGTCTCTGCACCGAGTTGCTCCGGTATAGAGATTTATATCACTCTTTTGTGACGGGAAGTCCGGACGTGATTAGTGAATATCCGGATTGCAAGGGCTTCTTTGGAAGTGCCTTCGGTTCCGTTCGATCCCGGAACGGACTTGTATGGATGTGTGTCTGACGTTACACTTTGAGATGTAAAGCTGGTTTCTATCAAATACATTTCTGTTGGTGGCGGAGAATTTATTCTCTTAGCTTAACACCCTTCTCTGAGACGTACGAGCTCAGAGGTTATGTAGTTGATGGTTACTAGTGATACATTCCCAATTTGGTAATGTGGCATACGAAGTGCTGATGATCATTGGTTGATCAAAGCGTGGCTTTGTGAAAAAGCGTGGCTTTGTGAAAAGCGTAATGTATGTGGACGAGACTTCGTCGAGCCTCACAACCCGGTAATGGTCGAAACAGGAATGTGCGGCAAAGGTTTGTAGGGGTAGCGCCCCTAGGGTATGCCATTTCCTTCTGGATAAAAGGTGATATCATGGTATGGAGCCCAGATATTTTACCTATGTGGATTATATTTTGCGGCTGTTGCTTTTCGATTGAGGATCCTCGGATAAAGGTCGGTAACGACCGGGGGATGGCATAGCTCGTGTGTTAGTTACCTAGTTATAGCTCGGTTAGAGCGTGAGGTAGCGTCGGCCTTTTGTTTGCAGAGATCCGGTTAGGATCCGAGGCGTCTTTCCAGAGGCGTTTCTATTTCGGTAAGGAAGTTCCTTAGCCTGATCATTTGTTGGAAATCCAAAGAAACAATACGAACCCAGTACGGTTTTAATTGTATTACCTGCTATGGAATGTGGCGGTAACCTGCTATTGAACGTAGTAGCTATAGTAGGCATACGACAATTGTTGTATGTTGGCTAAGATTGATATTATACTTTCGAAATGTTTTCCACACTAGACATTAATAATAATATCAACTGATTTGCGTAGTAAGCATTTTTGACTATCATAAGGGGAAATCTCCTCCAATTCTGCGTTTGCATTGTGTGTGTGGCGGGAGGCCTTATGGTAGTTTCATTTTCCAAAAGCATTGCGAAGTTGTTTTATTTTCTTTGCGAAAATAACTGTTTTACGATCTCACACCAGTCACCATGACTGACCTGGAGTTTATTGTTCCCTTTCTAAACTCTGGGTGCCCATAATTTTCCACACGGGCAGCCTAGAGTTATTTTATCAGGATATTCTGGATATTCTGGAGCTTTGGAGATGAGCTGGATGGCGAAGCGTACTATCGTACTTGTTATTTATTCCGCTGTGTATTCTGTATGAGGACAAGTTTATATAACTGTCCATTGTTGTAAACTCTGATGATTGATGTATGTATAAATTGATATAGTCTTTTGTTTTAAAGATTATTGATTTATCTATTGTATATTATTCCGCTGCGAAATGTGAGATTCTGATAAATGTTTCTGATTCTGTTTCTGTTCTTTCTTTTTCTTCTATCTTTTCTTCTACCTCTTCTTTTAACCCTAAAGTTTCGCGTTTCCGCCATTCGATTATTCGACAATTTGGTACAGTGGACGTATCGGTGTCGAGTTTTTCGGAAGACGGATTTGCGGGTCTTTACAGCCTAGGCAGAAGCCGCTATTTTTTTCTTCAGACTGCAATAACTTCTTCATAAAAACTTGGAATCAGGCAAAACTTTGACCGATGAACTCCCTCCTAAATTATGGACAATAGGATACACTCGGATACTTCATCTTTTGAAAACACACTGTAGTTCTTGATGGTGACTAATAATTGTATTTTGAAAATAACAGGCTATATCCTCGTATTTGAACTCCGCCTAAGTAGAAGCCGCTATTTTTTTTGGTTCAAACTGCAATAACATCTTCATACTAACTCGGAATCGGAAGAAACTTCGACCGATGCATTCCCACCTAAATTACGGACAATATGGTATACTCATATACTATCTTGTGAACGCACACTATAGTTCTACATGGTGACTAACAGGTGTACTTAGAAAATAACAGGCTATATCCCTACTTCAATGCTCACTATAGTTCTCCATAGTGACTATTAGTTGTACTTAGAAAATAACAGGCTACATCCTCATATTTGAACAACACCTTGGTAGAAGCCGCTATTTTTTCTTCAGACTGCAATTACTTCTTCATACTAACTCGGAATCAGGCAAAACTTTGACCGATGAACTCCCACCTAAATTATGGAAAATATGGTACACTCGAATACTTCATCTTGTGAACGTATACCGTAGTTCTCCTTGGTGACTAACAGTTGTACTTAGGAAATAATAAGCTACAACCTTGGTGACTAACATCCTCATATTTGAACTCCGCCTAGACAGAAGCTACTATTTTTTTCTTCAGGCTGCAATAACTTCTTCATACTAAATCGGAATCAGGCAAAATTTCGACCGACGAACTCGCACCTAAACTACGGACAATGTGGTATACACGGATACATCATCTTCTGAACGCACATTGTAGTTCTCCATGGTGACTAACAGTTGTACTTAGAAAATAACAGGCTACATCTCCATATTTGAACTCCGCCTATGTAGAAGACGCTATTTTTTATTCATACTACAATAACTTCTTCATGCTAACTCGGAATCGGACGAAACTTCGACCGATGAACTCCCGCCTAAATTACGGACAATATGGTACACTCGGATAATTCGTCTTATGAACGCACATTGTACTTCTCCTTGGTGACTAATAGTTGTACTTAGAAAAAAAGCAGGCTATCCCCACTTCAACACTCACTATAGTTCTACATGGTAACTAATAGTTATTCTTAAAAAATAACAGGCTACATCCTCATATTTGAACTCTGCCTAGTCAGAAACCGCTATTTTTTTCTTCAGACTGCAATGACTTCTTCATACTAACTTGGAATAAAGCAAAACTTCGACCGATGAATTCTGACCAAAAGTACGGACAATATGGTACACTTGGATACTTCATCTTGTGAACAGACACTGTAGTTCTCCATGGTGAATAACAGTTGTAGTTAGAAAATAACAGGCTACATCCCCATATTTGAACTCCACCTAGGAAGAAGCCGCTATTTTTTGTTAATACTGCAACAACTTGTTCATACTAACTCGAAATCGGATGAAACTTCGATCAATGAATTCCCTCCGAACTTACGGACAATATGGTTCACTCGGATACTTCATCTTGTGAACGCACACTATAGTTCTCCATGGTGACTAACAATTATACTTAGAAAATAACTGGCTATATCCCCACTTCAATGCTCACTGTAGTTCTCCATGGTGACTAATAGTTGTACTTAGAAAATAACTGGCTACATCCTCATATTTGAATTCCGCTAAGGCAGAAGTCGCTATTTTTTCTCTTCAGACCATAATAACTTCTTCATAGTAACTCGGAATCAGGTAAAACTTCGACCGATGAACTCCCACCTAAATTACGGATGATATGGTGCATCTGGATACTTCATCTTGTGAATGCACACTGTAGTTCTCCATGGTGACTAACAGTTTTACTTAGAAAATAACAGGCTACGTCTCCGTATTTGAACTCCGCCTAGGCAGAAGCCGCTACTTTTTTGTTCATACTGTAATAACTTCTTCATACAAACATGGAATCGGACGAAACTTCGACCGATGAATTCCCTCCAAACTTACGGACAATATGGTTCACTCGGATATTTCATCTTGTGAATGCACACTGCAATTCTCCATGGTGACTAACAGTTGTACTTAGAAAATAACAAGCTATATCCCCACTTCAACGCTCACTCTAGTTCTCCATGGTGACTAATAGCTGTACTTAGAAAATAACAGGCTACATCCTCATATTTGAACTCCGCCAAGGTAGAAGTCGCTATTTTTTCTCTTCAGACCGTAATAACTTCTTCATACTAACTCGGAATCAGATAAAACTTCGACCGATGAATTCCCACCTAAATTACAGACGATATGGTATATTCGGATACTTCATCTTGTGAACGCACACTATAGTTCTCCACGGTGACTAACAGTTGTACTTAGAAAATAACAGGCTATCCCCACATCAACGCTCACTATAGTTCTCCATGGTGAGTAATAGTTGTACTTAGAAAATAACAGGGTACATCCTCATATTTGAACTCCACCTAGGTAGAAGCTGCTATTTTATTATTCAGACTGCAATAACTTCTTCATACTAACTCGGAATCAGGCAAAACTTTGACCGATGAACTCCCACCTAAATTACGGACAATATGGTACACTCGGAAACATCATCTTGTGAACGCATATTGCAGTTCTCCATGGTGACTAACAGTTGTACTTAGAAAATAACAGGCTATAACCCCACTTCAACGCTCACTGTAGTTCTCCATAGTGACTATTAGTTGTTCTTAGAAAATAACATGATACATCCTCATATTTGAACTCCACCTATCCAGAAGTTGCTATTTTTTTCTTCGGACTACAATAACTTCTCCATACTGACACGGAATGAGGCAAAACTTCGACGGGTGAACTCCTACCTAAATTGTGGACAATATGGTACACTCAGATACTTCATCTTGGGAACGCACACTGTAGTTCTCCATGGTGACTAATAGCTGTGCTTAGAAAATAACGGGCTACATCTCCGTATTTGAACTCCACCTAGGCAGAAGTCGCTATTTTTATTGTTCATACTAAAATAACTTCTTCATACTAACTGGGAATTGGATGAAACTTCAACCGATGAACTCCTACCTAAATTACGGACAATATGGTACACTCGGATACTTCATCTTGTGAACGCACACTGTAGTTCTCCGTAGTGACTAATAGTTGTACTCAGAAAGTAACATGTTATATCCCTACTTCAATGCTCACTGTAGTTCTCCATGGTGACTATTAGTTGTACTTAGAAAATAACAAGTTACATCCTCATATTTGAACTCCGCCTAGGTAGAAGCCGCTATTTTTTTTCTTCAAACTGCAATAACTTCTTCATACTAACTCGATAGGCAAAACTTCGTCCGATGAACTCCCTCCTAAATTACGGACAATACGGTACACTCGGATACTTCATTTTGTGAACGCACACTGTAGTTCTCTATTGTGACTAACAGTTGTACTTAGAAAATAACAAGCTACATCTCTGTACTTCAACTCCGCCTAGGCAAAAGCCGCTATTTTTTTTGTTCATACTGCAATAACTTCTTTATACTAACTCGGAATCGAGCGAAATTACGATCGATGAACTCCCACCTAAATTACGGACAATATAGAACAGTCGGATACTTCAGCTTATGAACGTATACCGTAGTTCTACATGGTGATTAACAGTTGTACTTAAAAAATAACCGGCTATATTCCCACTTCAACGCTCATTGTAGTTCTCCATGGTGATTAATAGTTGTACTTAGAAAATAACTGGGTACTTCTTCATATTTGAACTCCGCCTAGGCCAAAGCCGCTATTTTTTTTTCTTTCGACTGCAATTACTTCTTCATACTAATTCTGAATAAGGCAAAATTTCGACCAATGAACTCCTACCTAAATTACGGACAATATGGTACACTCGGATACTTCATCTTGTGAACGCACACTGTAGTTCTCCGTAGTGACTAACAGTTGTACTCGGAAAATAACATGCTACATCTCCGTATTTGAACTCCACTTAGGCAGAAGCCACTATTTTTTTTGTTCACACTACAATAACTTCTTCATACTTACTCGAAATTGGACCAAACATCGACCGACGAGCTCCTACCTAAATTACGGACAATATGGTACACTCGGATACTTCATCTTGTGAACGCACGCTGTAGTTCTCTGTAGTGACTAACAGTTGTACTCGGAAAATAACATGATATATCCCCACTTCAACGCTCACTGTAGTTCTCCTTGGTGACTATTAGTTGTACTTAGAAAATAACAGGCTACATCCTCATATTTGAACTCCGCCTAAGCAGAAGCCGCAATTTTTTTCTTTAGACTGGAATAACTTCTTCATACTTACTCGGAATCAGGCAAAACTTTGACCAATGAACTCCCACCTAAATTAAGAGGATATGGTATGCTCGGATACTTCATCTTGTGAACGCACACTGTAGTTCTCCATGGTGACTAACAGTTGTACTTCAAAAATAACATGCTACATCTCCATATTATAACTCTGTCTAGGTAGAAGCCGCTATTTTTTTGTTTATACTGCAATAACTTCTTCATACTAACTCGAAATCAGGTGAAACTTCGACCGATGAATTCTCACCAAAATTACGGACAATATGGTATGTTCGGATACTTCATCTTATGAACGCACAGTGTAGTTCTCCATGGTGACTAACAGTTGTACTTAGGCTGTATCCCCACTTCAACGGTCATTGTAGTTCTCCATGGTGACTATTAGTTATACATAGAAAATAACAGGCTAAATCCTCATATTTGAACTCCGCCTAGGCAGAAGTCGCTATTTTTTTATTCAGACTGCAATAACTTCTTCATACTTACTCGGAATCAGGAAAAACTTTGATCGATGAACTCCCAGCTAAATTACGAACAATACTGCACACTCGGATACCTCATTTGGTGAATGTATACCGTAATTCTCCTTGGTGACTAAGAATTGTAATTAGAAAATAACAGGCTACATCCCCGTGTTTGAACTCCGCCTAGGCAGAAGCCGCTATCTTTTTTGTTCATACTGCAATAAATTTTTCCTACTAACTCGGAACCGGGCGAAACTACGACCGATGAACTCCCACCTAAATTACAGACAATATACAACACTCGTATACTTCATCTTATGAACGTATGCCGTAGTTCTCCATGGTGTTAACAGTTGTACTTATAAAATAACAGGCTATATCCCCACTTCAACGCTCACTGTAGTTCTCCATGGTGACTAATTGTTGTACTTAGAAAATAACAGGCTACATCCTCATATTTGAACTCCGCCTAGGCAGAAGCCTCTATTTTTTCTTCAGACTTCAATTACTTCTTCATACTAACTCGGAATTAGGCAAAACTTTGACCGATGAACTCCCACCAAAATTACAGACAATATGGTACACTCGGATACTTCATCGAGTGAACGTATACCGTAGTTCTCCTTGGTGACTAACAGTTGTACTTAGAAAATAGTAGGCTACAACCCTGTATTTGAACTCCGCTTAGGCAGAAGCCACTATCTTTTTTGTTCATACTGCAATAACTACTTCATACTAACTCGTAATCGGGCGAAACTATGACCGATGAACACCCACCTAAATTACGGACAATATAGAAAACTCGAATGCTTCGACTTATGAACATATACCGTAGTTCTCCATGGTAATTAACAGTTGTACTTAGAAAATAATAGGCTATATTCCCACTTCAACGCTCACTATAGTTCTCCATGGTGACTAATAGTTGCACTTAGAAAATAATAGGCTACATCCTCATATTTGAACTCCGCCTATGCAGAAGTCGCTAATTTTTTCTTCAGACTGCAATAACTTCTTCATACTAACTCGGAATCAGGCAAAATTTCGACCGACGAACTCCCACCTAAACTATGGACAATGTGGTACACTTGGATACTTCATCTTGTGAACGCACATTTTAGGTCTTCATGGTAGCTAACAGTTGTACTTAGAAAATAACAGGCTACATCTCCGTATTTGAACTCCGGCTAGGCAGAAGACCCTACTTTTTTTGTTCATACTCCAATAACTTCTTCATACTAACTCGAAATCGAACGAAACTTCGACCGATGAACTCCCGCCTAAATTAAGGACAATATGGTACACTCGGATACTTCATCTTATGAACGCATACTGTATTTCTCCATGGTGACTAAAAGTTGTACTTAGAAAATAACAGGCTATATCCCCACTTCAACGCTCACTGTAGTTCTCCATGGTGACTAATAGTTGTTCTTAGAAATTAACAGGCTACATCCTCATATTTGAACTCCGCCTAGGCAGAAGCCACTATTTTTTTCTTTAGACTGCAATAACTTCTTCATACTAACTCGGAATGTGGAAAAACTTCGACCGATGAACTCCAACCTAAATTACGGACAATATGGTACATTCGTATACTTCATCTTGTGAATGGAAACTATAGTTCTCCTTGGTGAATAACAGTTGTACTTAGGAAATAACAGGCTACATCCCCATATTTGAACTCTGCCTAAGAAGAAGCCACTATTTTTTTGTTCATACCCCAACAACTTCTTCATACTAACTCAGAATTGGACGAAACTTCGACCGATAAACTCCCACCTAAATTACGGACAGTATGGTACACTCGGATACTTCATCTTGTGAACGCACATTGCAGTTCTCCATGGTGACTAACAGTTGTACTTAGAAAATAACAGGCTATATCCCCACTTCAACGCTCACTGTAGTTCTCCATAGTGACTATTAGTTGTTCTTAGAAAATAACATGATACATCCTCATATTTGAACTCCACCTATCCAGAAGTTGCTATTTTTTTCTTCGGACTACAATAACTTCTCCATACTGACACGGAATGAGGCAAAACTTCGATGGGTGAACTCCCACCTAAATTGCGGACAATATGGTACACTCAGATACTTCAACTTGGGAACACACACTGTAGTTCTCCATGGTGACTAACAGTTGTGCTTAGAAAATAACGGGCTACATCTCCGTATTTGAACTCCACCTAGGCAGAAGCCGCTATTTTTATTGTTCATACTACAATAACTTCTTCATACTAACTGGGAATCGGACGAAACTTCAACCGATGAACTCCTACCTAAATTACGGACAATATGGTACACTCGGATACTTCATCTTGTGAACGCACACTGTAGTTCTCCGTAGTGACTAACAGTTGTACTTAGAAAGTAACATGTTATATCCCTACTTCAACGCTCACTATAGTTCTCCATGGTGACTATTAGTTGTACTTAGAAAAGAATAGGATGCATCCTCATATTTGAACTCCGCCTAGGCAGAAGCGGCTATTTTTTTCTTCAGACTGCAATAACTTCTCCATACTAACTCGGAATGAGGCAAAACTTCGACCGATGAACTCCCACCTAAATTACGGGCACTCGGATACTTCATCTTGTGAACGCACACACTGTAGTTCTCCATGGTGACTTACAATTGTGCTTAGAAAATAACATGCTACATCTCCGTATTTGAACTCCACTTAGGCAGAAGCCGCTATTTTTTGTTCATACTACAACAACTCCTTCATACTAACTTGGAATCGGACGAAACTTCGACCGATGAACTCCCACCTAAATTACAGACAATATGGTACACTTGGATACTTCATCTTGTGAACGCACAATGTCGTTCTCCATGGTGACTAACAGTTGTACTTAGAAAATAACAGGTTGTATTTCCACTTCAACGCTCTCTGTAGTTCTCCATGGGGACTATTCGTTGTACTTAGAAAATAACAGGCCACATCCTCATATTTGAACTCCGCCTAGGGAAAAGCCACTATTTTTTTCTTAAGACTGCAGAATAACTTCTTCATACTAACTCGGAATCGGACAAAACTTTGACCGATGAACTCCCAACTAAATTACGGATAATATGGTACACTCGGATACTTCATCTTATGAATGCACACTGTAGTTCTCCATGGGGACTGACAGTTTACTTAGAAAATAACAGGCTGTATCCCCACTTCAACACTCACTGGTAGTTGTCCATGGTGACTAATAGTTGTTCTTAGAAAATAACAGACTACATCCTCATATTTGAACTCCTCCTAGGCAGAAGCCGTTATTTTTTTATTCAGACTACAATAACTTCTTCATACTAACTCGTAATGAGGCAAAAATTTCGACCGATGAACTCCCCCCTAAATTACGGACAATATGTTTCACCCGGATACTTCATCTTGTGAACGGACACTGTAGTTCTCCAAAGTGAATAACAGTTGTACTTAGAAAATAATAGGCTACATCCCCATATTTGAACTCCGCCTAGGAAGAAGCCGCTATTTTTTTGTTCATACTGCAACAACTTCTTCATACTAACTCGAAATCGGACAAAACTTCGAACGATGAACTCCCACCTAAATTACGAACAGTATGGTACACTCGAATACTTCATCTTGTGAACGCACAATGTCATTCTCCATGGTGACTAACAGTTGTACTTAGAAAATAACAGGATATATCCCCACTTCAACGCTCACTGTAGTTCGCCATGGTGACTATTAGTTATACTTAGAAAATAACAGGCTACATCCTCATATTTGAACTCCACCTAGGCAGAAGCTGCTATTTTTTTCTTAAGACTGCAATAACTTTTTCATACTAACTCAAAATCAGGCAAAACTTTGACCGATGAACTCCCACCTAAATTACGGATAATATGGTACACTTAGATACTTCATCTTGTGAATGGACACTGTAGTTCTCTATGGGGACTGACAGTTTACTTATAAAATAACATGCTACCACATCCCCATATTAGAACTCCGCCTAGTGCAGAAGCCGCTATTTTTTTGTTCAAACTGCAATAACTTCTTCATACTAATTCAGAATCCGGTGAGACTTCGACCGATTAACTCCCACCTAAATTATGGACAATGTGAAACACTCGGATACTTCATCTTGTTAACGCATACTGTAGTTCTCCATGGGGACTGACAGTTGTACTTTGAAAATAACAGGCTACCACATCCCCATATTTGAACTCCGCCTAGTTTAGAAGCCGCTATTTTTTTGTTTAGACTGCAATAACTTCATCATACTAATTCAAAATTAGGAGATACTTCGACCAATGAACTCCCACCTAAATTACGGACAATATGTTACACTCGGATGCTTCATCTTCTGAATGCACACTTTAATTCTCCATGGTGACTAACAATTGTACTTATAAAATAATAGGCCATATCCCCACTTCAACGCTCACTGTAGTTCTGTGACTAATAGTTGAACTTAGAAAATAATAGGCTACATCCTCATATTTGAACTCCGCCTAAGTAGAAGCCGCTATTTTTTTTCTTCAGACTGCAATAACGTCTTCACACTAACTCGGAATCAGACAAAACTTCGATCGATGAACTCCCACCTAAATCACGGACAATATGGTACACTCGGATACTTCATCTTGTGAATGCACGTTGTAGTTCTCCATTGGGACTGATAGTTTACTTAGAAAATTACATGCCACCATATCCTCATATTTGAACTCCTCACAGTGTAGAAGCTGCTATTTTTTTTGTTTTGACTGCAATAACTTTTACATATTAGTTCGGAATCTGGCGAGACTTCGACCGATCAACTTGCACCTAAATTACAAACAATATGGAACACTCGGATACTTCATCTTGTGAATGCACACTGTAGCTCTCCATGGGGACTGACAGTTGTACTTAGAAAATAACAGGCTACCACGTCCCCATATTTGAACTCCACCTAGTGTAGAAGCCGCTTTTTTTTGTTTAGACTAGGGCTGTTATGGTAACGGTAAATTTACCATTACCATACCATTACCAGCCAATCGGTTACCATTTTCGAGTGAAATAGGTATACCAGTTTAATCGGTATAATTACGGTAAATTTATCATTTTCTACGGTAAATCATCGGTAACATTTCTTCAATACCAGCGGTAACGGTAATTTTACCGATCAATTTGTAATACATGTATATTCATGTAACATGCTTTATTATAGGCATTTAGAACCAAGCAAATGATTAAATTTAGTTTATTAACCAGGTGAAATAATGTTAAGTACACTTCACTTCTTTCTCATTTATGTCTTTTATTAAGTAACACTATAAATTGTATAATGAAGCACCGTTATGGTGTGAATACGTGTTATGTTACTAACTTTTTTTAGACAAACGGTAATTTACCATTATCAGTATAACGGTTACCAGATTATCGGTATACCAGTCTTCGGTATACCAGTCTATCGGTAACGGTAAGCAATTTTCGCTTACCAGTAAAAATGGTACGGTAACGGTATTTGTGAAATGGTAACAGTAACCATTACCATAACAGCCCTAGTTCAGACTGCAATAACTTCTTCATACTAACTCGGAATCAGGCAAAACTTCGACCGATGAACTCCAACCTAAATTACGGACAATATGGTACACTCGGGTACTTCATCTTTTTTACGCACACTGTAGTTCTCCATGTTAACTGACAGTTTACTTAGAAAATAACATGCTACCACATCCACATATTTGAACTCCGCCTAGTGTAGAAGCTGCTATTTTTTTGTTCAGACTGCAATAGCTTCTTCGTACTAATTTGGAATCCAGCGAGACTTCGTCCAATTAACTCCGACCTAAATTACGAACAATATGGAACACTCGAATACTTCATCTTATGAACGCACACTGTAGTTCTCCATGGGGACTGATAGTTGTACAAAATAACATGCTACCACATCCCTATATTTGAACTCCACCTAGTGCATAAGCCGCTATCTTTTTTGTTTAAACTGCAATAACTTCTTCATACTAACTGAGAATCAAGTAAAACTTCGACCGATGAACTCCCACCTAAATTACGGACAATATGGTACACTTAGATACTTCATCTTGTGAATGCACACTGTAGCTCTCCATGGTGACTAACTGTTGTACTTAGAAAATAACTGGCTATATACCCATATTTGAATACTATTTCTCTATGAGATGTAAAAGGGTATATTTATAATTTTAAAAAGACACCGAGTAAATCTATTCAATGAATTCTCTTTATTAGTAGTGAAGATAAGTTTCATGAACTCAAAATTGAGTTGATTTTATGTAAGTATTGGATATGATCCAAAGACACCAACATAGAAATTTATAATATAAGATGAAATGAAATTATCTAAGCCTAAACATACACAACTTAGAACGTCTAATAAGAATTCTCATACTTTAAAGAGAAACCGTGACTTTCTTATCAATATCGAGAGAAAGAATGGTTAGCAATGACAATTTCCACATTTGTCAAAAATCCATATAAATTTTAGAATCTACTATACGACAGGATGCTTAAATCCTAAAGAGATTCCAAGTACATTATCGAAATAAGATTTTGATAGTTGTACCTGAATGATATGATCCATCGGCTATGGTGTGACTTCAAAAGGAAGATCGATGAAGTCAGAGAATAGTAAGCAACATTGACGAGAATACCGTTGTAAATTTTAATTCTTGAAATTAGCATAACAGATTTGTCAGTCAATGTACATAGGTTAATTCGGATTCCACTCGCAAAATTATCATCTAATACGACCTTGAATTTTGGTACATCTTGGCTGGAACAGAAATTATGAATAATGATTTAGACCGAACTATTTACACATAATGACCAAAATGTCACAATGTTAGTGGGAGCGATGACTGAGTTTGTAAGTGTTAGAAAAGATCCAAGAACTAATGCGATAGTATCGTTAGACAAGCATCGGAGTTGAGCAATGACAAAGAAATCAAATAGTTTGCTTTTCAGTCAAAATACAGAGGGAGCATGTATCTGTAAGAAAGAATATTAGGCATACTAAAATATTTCTAAAACCATAATTAAGGATGTTAGGATTGTCCCAAATGATATGCATAGAAACCATATTAAATTGCTTAATGTGAAGCATGTGAGATGAATTCCTTATGCATCGACAATAGAAATTATTATATGTCTACGTTGTCTATTATATCGCTATTTACTTATCTAATTAATGCATTTAGTGTAACATCCCTCTCTGAGAGACTCGAAAATGAACGTCGATGATGCTGCAATGATCACCGGAATTATTTTTAAGCGACCAAGAGAGAGTTCTGTATTATTCAAAACGGTCTCAGTAAATAGAACAACAAACTATTTTCATTTCGTCGGGGTTTTTTAAATATTTATTACATACATATTCATAGTTAACCCCAAGTAATACCCATGCAAGGGTCAAAATATAACATAAGAAATACATAGCAGAGTGTCAGGTCGACATATGATGATGCATCCCAAACACTTATAACAACGGAATTAGCATACATTAATAAATAACTAGGCCTTCAGCTCCGTCTTTGATCTTTTGCATGTGCTCAAAATAATCTGCCTATCCTATAAACTTGGCCTACTCAAATGAGTACTCGTGAGTCTATGGGGAAAAGAATGATAAAAACATGGGTCAAACATAAAGTCTAGTGTGAATAATACTTACATGAAAGTATAACATGAATATATAGTGAGACCACACCACATAACGCGGAATGGGTTTTCCCCTCACTTCTTGCAAATAGCATGCATAATAATGCGCACAACAAAAGTCATATTTACTTACCCTGGAAACTTCCCATGTTTCCCTTAATACTATTTTCTACCATGCTCATACTACACTGACCTTTAGCAGCATCCCTTTAATCTTCTCTTTGCTTTACTAATATTGCACTTACCCTAATCCCCGTAGTACTATTTTATTTACTTATTTAACATTGTACAGCATGGAATCCCACCCCCCACCCCTAATATCATTTTATTTAGTTCTAGGCTACTATGCTACCCCACCTGCAACCTCATTCTTATAAAATTATTAAAGTTCAAATATTCTATGAAACAACCACTCGTAGATTCTTCCTTCCTTCATCTTTTATATTATTTAATTAGACCTGGGACCACTATGATCAACAACTCGCAGCCCCCTATCTAATATGCTTATTAAGTTCAAATCTGCTATGAAACAGCCACCCATAGATTTTCCTTTCCTTCTTGTTTTATATTATTTAGTTAGACCTGGGACCACTATGAATTAGCCACCCGTCGTCCCCTATCTAATATTTATTCATATATTTCTGACCTGCCATGAATCAGCCACCCGTAGATCGCATTTAATTATTATTTAATTATGGACTACAGACAATCAGCCATTTGTAGTCTCTTACTACATAGAATTAGTCTCCTGCAGAATTAGTTTTTATTTTAATTTGTGGTTGCATAGAATCAATCCCCCTGCAAACCTCTGGAAGTAGAATGTTTCTCCTTGTCTGGAGTTTCTTTAGGTGCGCATTCGAGCAAGCGTCCTTACTTGGCATCAAAAGCCCTTTCACTTTCCACTTTCGCTCACAATACTTCGACATAGTACACCCTGCCCCGACCCAAATGTGCAATACACTCTTTACTTATTGAGTGTGTTCCTTTCCAAATGGCGGCGCGGTATGGCAACACAATTTGTCTTATCTTCTTCACAATTGTGGTGTTCTTTACCTTTAGTAAAAATAGCAACGTAGAACTACTTTCCCCGGAAAGTTCCTGGATCCCTTTGGCAAATCACTACCCCACTACCCAGCCCATTTTTATTTGGCACAATTCTCCTTTGAGATGTTTGGCCACAGCCTCCTTAGCTTAGTACCTGACAATATCTGTTACCTCTGATAAAGTATGTTACCGCCTTTTCACGTGTCACCATTAGATACGTTACCTTACTTTTTTTGACATATGCAGAGTACTTTTCTATATTTTTTTGGCTATTTTTATGGTCTTGTCCCCTTGCATTAGTACTTTAATACATATGTTATTTCCATTAATTCTCAACACCGATTCACGAAGACAAGACCATAAAAATAGCCAAAAAAATATAGAAAATTTATATGAATACCAATTTATTCCTTAGCCATGAACTTCTCAAGTTACTAAAATCATCTGTAGGACTATGGTTAGGATCATAACAGATTTTCATTTTGACATAAATTTATATGAATACCAATAAAATAACGAATCAACTAAAATGAACTGAATAAAAGGTTAAGTTTTATTCACCTAAATCTTTAAGAAATCTTGTTTAGATCTTCTTCTCTTCTCCTTAGCTTTAATTTGCTTTATTTTTCTTTATTCCCATTTCTCTAAGCCACCGCCATTAACGTATCTTTTGAGATTTTATTTTATTTTTAGTAGAATGGAATGAATGAATGGAAAAGTATCATGTTTATTGTCCCTCAATTATTTGGGCTTTGGCTACATACTCATTTTCATTAATTCTTTACCCCTTTACTTTCTTATTTAGCCCCTCTTGGCCCTTTAATTAATTATTCAAAGTATTCATAACATAGAGATTATTACAGTTTCCCCTCCTTAAAGGAATTCGCCTCTGAAATTCAATTAAAGCTCCGTAATGATTTGCCAACTATCACATGCTTACCCTAAGCATGACCATGAATTCCCTATTCATAAATAAAAAGTGCCGGTGTTATTTAATAATACAACAATCAACCATAACACATAAAAACTTACATACATACATATATATGGTCCACAATCAACACAATGCATCATATAGCTCATATGCTAATCCACAACAAACAACTCTGGATAGGCCCTCCTAACCTTGTCCTCTGTTTCCTATGTGTGGTCCTTCTGATCTACACTCCACTGAACCCTAGCTTCACCACTTTGCTCCGAAGCTGTTTCTCATTTCGGTTCAATATCTGAACCGAACTTCGCACATAGGTCATATTTGGCTCTATGACCAGATCTTCTACTGCCTTCGAATTAACTACTATGCCTGGATGTTTAATGCATTTATGCAGATGTGATACATTAAACACATTGTGGATCCCTATAAAAACACTAGACAGTTCCACCTTATATGCCACCTTCCCAATCCTTTCTATGATTGGAAATGGCTCTATATATGTGGGTGCTAGCTTTCCAGCCTTCCCAAAGTGCATCATGCCTCTCATCGGAGAATCATTCACGAACACCTGATCACAAACTGCGAACTCCATTTCTCTTCTCCTAGCATCGGCATAACTTTTCTGCCTTGACTGCGCTACTCTCGTCCTTCCTCAGATCAACTCTACCATCTCAGTAGTTTCCTTAACTACTTCTGGACCTAATATGATCATATCCCCTGCCTCCAACCAACATGTAGGTGATTTACATGGTCTTTCATACAACGGTTTGAATGGAGCCATCCCAATGCTACTATGGTAGCTATTGATGTATGAAAACTCTACCTAGTGTAAATAATCTTCCTAAGATCCACCGAAGTCAAAAATATAAGCTCTAAGCAAATCTTCCAAGATATTGTTAACTCTCTCGGTCTTCCCATCTGTTTGTGGATGGTACGCAGTACTCATGCGCAATTCTGACTCTATAGCACTCTGCAAGCTACGCCAAAATTCGCTAGTGAATAATAGATCATGGTCACTAACAATAGTGCTAGGCACCCTATGCAATCTCACTACTGCCTTCATATATATGTCTGCTAACTTCGGTGCAATCCTTGTGGCCTTTACTGGAATTAAATAGGCACACTTAGTTAATCTGTCCACTATGACTAATATGCTCTCATTCCCTGCCCTCGATCTTGGTAACCCATTTATGAAATCCGTAGATACCGAATCCCATTTCCAAATTGGAACATCCAAAGGCTGCTGGAGCCCACTTGGCTTCTAATGCTCTGCCTTCACTTACTAGCATGTAATACATCTTTTCACGTACTCTCCAGCATCTTTCTTCAACCCTTCCCAGAAGAAACTCCTCTTCATATCTTGGTACATCTTTGTACCTCCAGGGTGTATGGTAAATTCTGAACGATGACATTCATCCAATACTTCTCTCCATAGTCCTTTTGCATTTGAAATACACAACCTTTCATTCTTCCGCAGTCTGCCCTTTCTGTCCACACCGAATCCCTTCAGCTCGACTGCCTCAACTCCTAAGTCCAATCTTCTTACTATGACTGCGCAAAACTTGTCTCCCTTCTGTAGTTCAGCTATTCTTTCTACCAGTGCAGGTTTGACTTCTAATCATGCTAGCATTTTGAATGTACTACTCGAATTTGCACTAGACTGAAACTGCACATCATATGCAGACAATGCTTCTAAGACGACCCATTCCTCTATCATGGCCAAAACATAATTTTATTGTTTTCGGCTCAAGGCATCAGCTATTTATTGCCTTTTCCTGGGGTTTACTCTATCCCAAAATCATTTGATGCAAGAAACTATAACAACCTCTACTGCCCCATGATCAACTCCTTCTGAGAGAACAAATATCTCAAGAACTTGTGGTCAATAGACAACTCAAACCTCTCCCATAAGAGATAATGTATCCAAATATTCAATGCAAAGATAACTGCTACCAACTTCAAATCATGAGTTGGATATCGGATTTCATGCAGTCGCAACTATTGAGATGCATAGGCAATCACTCTGCCCTTCTGCATCAATACTCACCCAATCCTACTCCTAAAGCATCCATAAACACAGTCATGCCATCATTCCCTTTAGGTATCACTAACACAGGCACATATGTCAATGATGCTTCAATTATTGGAATGTGTTTTCACACTCCTGCACCCAAACAAACCGCTCACTCTTCTTGGTCAGCCTCCTCATCGGCGTAGCTATATGAGAGAAGTCCTTAATGAATCTCTGATAGTAGCTAGCCAATCCTAAGAAACTTCGCACCTCGATTATAGTTTCAGGCCTCTTCCACACATTTACTACGTTAACCTTCGAAGGTCAATGGCTAACCCTTCTTCTGAAATCACATGGCCTAGGAACTTCACTTCCCTTCTCCAAAAATGACACTTGGAGAACTTCGCCTTCAACTTGTGCTCCCTCAATGTTTCTAGAACATGTCTTAGGTGAACTGCATGCTCCCTTTCATTTCTGGAGTACACTAAGATGTCATCTATGAACACTAACACAAATTATCTAGCTGACCTTGGAAAACTTTATTCATCCATCAACAAAGAATGCGGGCGCATTCATCAACCCAAATGGCATCACTAGCCACTCGTATGAACCGTACCTTGACTTGAACACAATCAAAGGAACGCTGTCCTCTACAACTCTCAGCCGATGGAACTCCATAGCTAACTCTAGTTGTGAAAATACCTTAGCTCCATTCAATTGAACAAAAGATCATCATTTCTTGGCAATGGATATCTATTCTTCACCGTCCTTTCATTCAACTTTCGATAGTATATACATAACCTCAACAACCCATCAGACTTTTTTGCAAATACTATAGCTGCTCCACATGTTGATCGACTTTCCTAACGAAGCTCTTACTTTCTAATTCAACCAACTACTTCATCAATTCCTCCATCTCCTTTGAAGGTATTTTACTAGGAGGTCGACTAAATGGTTCAGTCCCTGATAGCAAATCTATATGAAATTCTACTGCTCTCGGGGGTGGCAACCTCGAAACTGGTTCAAATACATCTCGGAACTCCTTCGAAACCCGCACTGCTCCCAGCTCTTCTTCTATTTCTGAACCTAAAGCAAAAAAAATGCTCATATGCCAAGTACTGTAGTCTAAGACCACGTACATCCTATTCTTGTGGTCTGGATGGCTAAGAGTAATAATCCTCTCAGCGTATTGCATACTGGTGCAGTATTTCTCCAACCAATCTATCCTTGAAATAATCCCAAAACCTATGAAGTCAAATAGTAAGGATCATGAGAAAAATTGCACTCGCCCAACTCGATATCTAGCTCAATGCATATCAATCGAGAGTGGTATATCCCTCATCGAATTAGCTACGCGTACAAAGGTAACTAAATAAGTAATTCCTAACCCGAGTCTATCAACCAAACCTTTTACTATAAATGAATGTGTAGCACCAGTATCATACATTACCCCAATTGATATACCATAAATTAAAACCAGACCTTCCCTTTGCCTCTATTTCAGCAGATTGTCCTTCCATTGATCCCTCAAAAACATAAACTTGGGCCTTAAGCTCTGGGCAGTCCTTCTTTAAATGCTCACTTTATCACATTTGAAGCATTTAGCCCATATAAGACTCTTTGGCACTGGACACTTGGTAGCATAGTGTCCATTTTATCTGCGGTTGAAAGAAACGACTTCCGCAGTAGTAGCTTCTCCGCTTTTCCCCTTTGGCACTCCCTTCTTGCCATCGGTATAAGGAACAAATTTCTTCTTCACCTCAGCTTTGGGCTTTGCCTCTACTGTCCTCTGCCCTTGATACATCCTACCATATCTTCTAGCCATATCTACTACGAATTCAAAAGGAGATGCTAAGTGGGTCATCGCCTTATGATCTAACCCTTGTTTCAAGCTCACGATGAACTTCTTGCTCTTCTTCATTAGAGTATTGATGATCTCCCTACCATATTTGGCCAAATAATTAACTTTTGAACGTACCCTTCCATATTAAAGTCTCATTGCTTCAAGTCTATAAACTCATATAGTAGCACACTCTGTTGAGACTTGGATATAAACAGAGCCTTGAATCTTTCTCCGAACTGCACCCAAGTAATCTCTTCATGTGTTCCAGCAATAACTGTCTCCCACCAGTCCAACTCATCCTACTACAACTATCTCAATGATAGCTTCCTCTTCTGTTCATCATTCATATCTAAGTCTCCAAATATCCATTCGCAATTTCTTAGCCAGTCCAGTACTTCAACTGTGGGCTCTCCCCTATAAACACATTTCTTTCTAAACTCTTGTATTCTTTACACATCTTTAGAAAATCTTCTCTTACAATAATGGGCCTTGGCCTAACTGCTCTAGGCACATTTTCCCTCATCATCGAGCCATAAACTCTCGAAATAAGGCATTCACGTCCATGCCTATCGCATTTACCGGTTGCCAAGCATCCACCTATACTGCACTTGGGACTTCTTCCTACTTCCTTCATTGGTCTGCACACTTTCCGTATCTTTCCTTGCACTTACCCCTCCTAATGCAATTCGCATATTCCTCAAATCCATCTTGCCACTTTTGTTAAGAAAGTCTTCATAAGAAACAAAAAGGAAATGCAAAACAATGATATAAGCATAGATATATTTTCCCATGTATCTATACATCAACTTGAAAATACATTATATATATATATATATATAATAGCACATCCCATCCCCAGGGTTTTCATCTTATCCTAAGTTCTTACTCCTACTTCTAACTTCGATTTACTTAGATTACCCTAACCCTATGCTCTAATACCAACCGTAACATTCCTCACTGGGAGATCCGAAAATGAACGCGATGATGCTGCAGTCATCACCAGAATTATTTATAAACCACCAAGAGTGAGTTCCGTATTATTCAAGACAGTCCAAGTAAACAGAACAACAAACTATTTTCATTTCATCGAGTTCATTTTAATATTTATTACATACATATTCAAAGTTAACCCCAAGTTGTGCCCACGTAGAGGTTAAAATATAACATAAGAAATACATAGCAAAGTGTTGGTTGACATATGATGATGCCACCCAAACACTTTTAACAGTAGAATTAGCATACATTATTAAATAATTAGTCCTTCAGCACTGTCTTCGATCTTTGGCCTGCGCTCAAAATGACCCGCCTAGCCCATAATCTCAGCCTACACAAATAATTACCTATGAGTTTATGAGGAAAAAATGACAAAAAACGGTCAAAGATAAAGTCTGGTGTGAATAATACTTACCTGAAAGTATAACATGAATACATAGCGAGACCATGCCGCATAACGTGAAACAGGTTTTTCCCTCACTACTTACAAACAACATACATAATACTACACACAACAAAGTCATATCTACTTACCCTAGAAACTTCCCAAGTTTCGCTTAATACAGTTTCTACTATGCTCATACTGCATCGACCCGTAGTAGCCTCCCATTAATCTTCTCTTCGCTTTACTAATACTACACTGAACCCCAATCCCCGTAATATTATTTTATTTACTTATTTAACATCGTACTACATAGAATCTCACCCATGTAGTATCGTTTTATTTAGTTCTAGGCTACTATGCTACCCCACCCGCTGTCCCATTCTTATAAACTTATTAAGTTCAAATCTGCTATGAAACATCCACCCATAGATTTTTCCTTCCTTCATCTTTTATTTTATTTAATTAGACTGAGGACCACTATGAATCAGCCATCCCCAGTCCCCTATCTAATATGCTTATTAAGTTCAGATCTGTTATGAAACAGTCACCTGTATATTTTCCTTTCCTTCTTGTTTTACATTATTTAATTAGACCTGGGACCACTATGAATCGGCCACCCGCAGTCCCCTATCTAATATTTATTCATCTATTTCTGACTTGCTATGTATTAATCACCCGCCGATCTCATTTAATTATTATTAATTCTAGACTATAAAGAATCAGCCACATGCAGTCCCTTACTACACAAAATTAGCCCCATGCAGTCCCTTACTACACAAAATTAGCCCCATGCAGTCCCTTACTACACAAAATTAGCCCCATGCAGTTTTATTTTTTATTTTAATTTAACGTTGCATAGAATCAGCCCTCTACAAACCTTTGAAAGTTGAATGTTCTCCTCACCAGAAGTTTGTTTTGTTTTAATTTGTTTTAGTTCTTCCTTGATTAAAAAAACAAAAAAGGGGTTGTTTATGTTCTAGTTTTGTATATATCTTGATTTTAGTTTTAGGTTGCAAAAGCAGAAGAAAGTAAAAAGGAATTGCTACTTTTAACTTCTTTGCTTGCTTAAATCTGCGCTAAAAAATATTGATGCTTAAAAATAAATTGCTAAGAATCTGCATGCACTGGTATTGTGTTCTAACCTTTAGTTATATTATAGTTGCATTGTTGGTTGCTTGTATTTTAGAAAAAAATTTCAAAAATTCATTCGTAATTGTATTGTTAATACACGTTTAATTTCAGTTTTTCATTTCATCTTAGAATTTTGATTAATAATAACAGTTAGACATCTTAAGGGTGTCACGAGCTCACCTAGGGCTTAATTGTATATTGACAAGTTATCCTCTTTCGACAATTTAATTTCTTCGTGACTAGGCTACGGCAAAGCAATAATCAGTTATAAATATTACGGTAATTCGTAAATATTATACTCATTGTTTCTCTGAAGGTACTTAAACCTTCGGCTACATTGTTACGGTGATTCATGCTGCACCGATAAATTATGTCTGTTACCTTGCTAAGAACTATCTTGTTGAATTAAGACAAAGTGTGATTATAATTAGACCCTTACATTCATTTAGTTGCATTAGTTTATGCATATTTAAAAAAAATTAAAAAACCAAAACTATGAAAATTGTAAATATTTCTTAACTAAGTTTTTAAATCCTTTGAAAATTTTCAATCAAAAAAAAATATCCAAAAAAAATTTTGAGTTGGTTTTTTTAGAAAAACAAAAATCCAAAAAAATAAATAATATAATCTTTTCAAAAACAAAAAAAAAGACAAAATCATATAAAATAAAAAACAAAACAAAAATCAAATTTCCCTTTTAAAAAATAAATTCCTTTTGGTAAATAGTTTTCCTTTATAAAAAAATCCAAAAAAAAAGAAAAAAAAACTTTTGAAAATGTCTGAATTTCCCTACTCACATGAATTTTACGATAGTTGTGAAAATCAATATAATCCATATAATTTCATATCAAATTCTTATGGATATTTTAGTAACAACTATTGTACGAATAATTTAGATTTTGAACAACAAAATTTTCAAAATGATGAGCAACCCTCAACTCTTGAAAAGAGTATTGAAACGATTTCATCTTTACTTGAACTCTCTACACAACAAAATCAAATGATAAATGATCTGTGTAATTCATATTTGTGCAATAACTCAAGTCAAGGATTTCAAAATGATCAAAATTAGAATTCACTTCAAAATTCAAATGACTTCGATTATAACCCATGCCAATTCGATTTCGAACTCCAAAATAAAATTCAAAATCAAATGGAAACAATTGTTTAAATGATTTTGGCAATGGGAGTGTTTAACGATGGTGAAAATTTTTACTCTCAACAATTTCAAACTAAAATTCCTCAAATTACTAATTATACATTTGATTTTTTTAAGCAAATGGAAGAGATTTACAATGATCACACGGATTTGTTGTTTGTAACCTACATGAAACAACATGAGAAACAAAATCAAATCCCAACGTGTGACGAGTCAAAAAATAATCCATCTTTTATCAAAATTGAAGATTTTCAAATAACAGCTTTTGAAATTGAAAATGACGATCTTAAAGAAGTTGTTGAAAATGCGGTAATTGAGTTGGATTTCAATTCATTTGAGAGTGTGGAACCAAATTTAAAATTCGATCTTCCTTTTTCCGAAAAATTGAATACAACAACTTTGGATTTTGAACTTGATATATGCAATGAAGTTGTGAATAATTCAGCAAAGGAAGATGAATTTTGTGAACAAAATTTTTTTGGACTTTTCGAAAATGAGTTGTTGAATTCTGAAGGGGAAGATTTTAAGTCGCCATTTTGATTTTAAAATCGATCATTCTGAAGAAGTTTCCAATGATAAGCTTGACTTTCAATTTGGTGAAAATAAACCTGAACTTCAACTAATTGTTCTATCAACCCTGAAAACCATCGAAAATAAAACAACTCATATGATTTTTAATAAAACGACATTCGTTTTTTCCAAATCAACATTCAACTCCGAAATCTTTTATGATTTGGTTTCTGTGCTTAAGGTATGTCTCTCATACTTGATGAGACAAATGAATTGGTCTTTGGAAGACCGTTTAATTTACTCTTTAACGGCATATTTTCCGATGTCTTGTAAATAATAACCGTTCATTTTCATGTAAATATAGGTCATATTTTTTTTTGTTTTTTTTTCTTTTTTCACTTGGGTTGACTGTGGGGACACAGTCAAAATCAAGTGTGGTGGGAGCCTCATCTTATTTTTGATATTTCATGATTTATTTTTTGCATTTTCTTTCCAAAATTAAAAAAATTCAAATTTTCTTTTTAGCATGCTGATTTACTTTTAAAGAAACACTATAGGATAAATATATGGTTTTGGTTATTAAATTAAAATTTTTGAAAATTTGTTTTCTTAACAAAAATAAAATAAAGTTTGATTACAAGTAACTATGGTTTAACTAGAATATAAGAAGGTTCATGGGTGATAATTATGAAGTATATCCTAATTGAAAATCTTTGTTTAAAGAAGTGCTGAATTTAAAGAAAAGGATATAACATCTTTTATCTTCTAAGTTAAGTAGTGCTAAGATGATTTTGCAAAACTGTTTCTTCAAAAAAAAACAAAAACAAAAAATATAAAAAGAAAAGTAAAATATTTGTATATATGTATATATTTTATTAACACCTAGAGTCATGTGTTCACACGAAAGTGTGTACACTGGCCATGCTCTGTACCCTTCTCACGTAAGCCTGAAAGGCAGTGCATGATTGGTATATCTGGCCTCAATTTATTTGAGTTAGGTGTATGTATATAAAAATTCTTTTGTTAATAATGCCTACAGTCGATAGGTATACATACTATAGGAAATGCGGATTACGGATCGTAAGGCAAATTTAACACTAAAGGGGGGTGAATAGTGTTTAATTAATTTTATAAATCTTTTTGAAATATTTTCAAATTAAACCCAAACAGATGCAAATCACAAACACAGAGACAATCACAGAACCATACATAGATGCAAATAATAAATAATAGCAGTAAAGGAAATAACACGCCGGAATTTTATACTGGTTCGGAGTTACCCTACATCCAGTCCCACACAATTTCTTGTGCAGATTTCTTTTCAATATAATGTCAATATTACAACCTCGATTTCAAGGCCACGAGATACACCCTCCTGTCTCTGAGTCCAGGGCAAACTCTATTGATTTAACCAGGCTACAAGATCACCTATATGATTTACAGGCTACAATCACACCCAATTGATTTACGGTCCACAATCACACCGTTTCCAATCACACTTTGATAGAGAGAGACTCGATACACTTTGATCTTTCGATCTTTGATTACAAATGTTCCTATAACTCTGAATAGCACTGAGATCTTTAAGAGAGAGTGGCAGAGAATCAAACTAAAGATGATAGAGTTTGATTAACTTAGAATTTCGGTAGAGTTTTGTTAAGAAAGTTTGAAAATAAGAATGGAAGAGAGAAAGAGGAGAGAAAATAAAGAAATCTTAAGTAAAAATTCGTTGAAAACTACTGGTATATATAGGAGAATAACGGGCATGTTCATTCGTGAAAGGTTATGATGAATAGACACTTGTTTTGAAAATTTGAATTTTAAAATCTACGGCTATCATGTCGACATGGGGGGTATAGGCATGTCGACATCCCTTAGTATTTTCTGAAAATTAATTTTTGTTTTAAAAGAGATTTTCTTTCTAAAGTTTGTCAAAACAATCTTAGAACTTTGTAAACTATTTTGAATATACTTTATGATTATAAAAACCTTTGGAAAGTGATCTTACGAAATATAAAAGTAATAAAAACTAAATATATAAATATTTTGAGATTAAAGCTAAAACATTAAAACCAGGAGATTGTTTAAAAATAAGAAATGATTTGAAATTAATATGATTAAAAATAGTTTTTGAATTAAGGTTAAAATATTTAAACCGAGAGAGAGATGTCTTTTTTGAAAAGATAGTTTTGAAAAATATCTAAAAATAAGCCATTTTGAAAATTTCGTAGATTCCATTCCAATAGAGAAGGTCGTGGGTTCCATCCCACTATTAAAGTGAGAAGGTGGATTCCATTCCATAATTAAAATCAGAATAAAGATTTTAGTGCTATTATGAAGTTTTAACATAAATCTAGACTCTATTACTTATCTTGATATCTTGAACTCTTGATAATCTTGATACTCATGAGTCTTCATCTTGATTTATACAATCTTGAATTCGTCAGTCTTGAATCTCTATACTGTACAGTCTTCATTCTCAGTACCTGCGTATATTTATCCTTCATATACATATATCTAGACAAAGATATTAGTATTTATATTTTATAATAAGTCCTAAGGTTGTTGTCATCAAAACCATCATCTCAGGAACTAACTGTTAGTCCATAGGATAGTGGTTTTGATGACAACAACTATAGAAGTGTTATAAAATATATATGTGCAGGAAATCTATATGCAGGTATCAACAAAAGAAGACTGTACAGTAAAGAAGACAAAATTGATGAAGACAAAGATCAAGAGTTCAAGATTGAAGACTCATGAGATTCAAGATATTCAAGAGTTCAAGACAAATAATATAGTTAGGTTAGATATTTGTTAAAACTCCTTGAAAGCACTATCATTCTTTTTTATCCAATTTACTCGTGGAATGGAATCCACTTCGTTCTTGTTAAAGGGATGGAACCCTAGTGAGATGGAACTCACGAAATATCTAGTGGAACGGATAGTAGCCCTATTTTGTTATCCACTAATTTTGATTCAAAATGATTTTCAAAATTATCTCTTGTTTTATAAAATGATTTTCAAATATTCCTTTTCAAAAGAAAAACCTTCGTTCACATTTCCAAAAATGTTTTAGCCTCAAAATCATATTTATCATTTTGTTATATTTTGATTTCAAAATTGTCCTTGATATTTTAGCCTCAAAATCTATTTTAATATTATATTTACTTTAGTTTATTTACTTTGATTTTAAATATATTTTAGTATATATACATATATACATTCATAAGTATTTCTACTTCTAAATACCTTCTACAAATACATAGAGTCCATTTGAATAAAGTTGCATATGTTTTAAATCATCATTTTCAAAGTAAAGCAAATCATCATTTTTACTAGACCATGTCGACATCCTATTTACTCGTCATGTCGACATGCTTCCCGTTATAGCAAAGGTTGTTTTCAAAAGAAGTGTCTATTCGCTTAAACCTCTTCTAATGGACACATCCATTCATTCTCTATAAATAGAGACTGTTATGGACGTTTTCCAGTAACTACTTTCATTAGTTTCTCTCCTCTTTATTCTCTTATCTTATTTTCTAATCATCCTATCCATATTCTGCCGAAATCTTAAGTGAATCAAACCAGAATATCTCTAGTTTGATTCTCTGCCACTCTCTTCAAAGAATCTCAGTGCTTATCAGAGTTATAGATACATTTGTGCTCAAAGAAACTTGTGTAGGGTTATAAAGGTGTGATCGTGTCCTTGGAAATCGATCGGGTGAACTTGTGTCCTGTGAATCAAGTGGTTCTACCCACAGACCTGAGAATCTGGAGGGTGTACCTCGTTGCCTTGGAATCGAGGGATTGTAATCTAGATTATTATTGAATAGAAAGCCGTACGAGTTGTGCGGGACTGGATGTAGGGTAACACCGAACCAGTATAAAATTCCTGGTGTGTTCTTTCCTTTACTTGCTTTTTATTTATATTTGCATCTGTTTGTGATTCTGTGATTTGATCTGTGATTGTGTATTTGCATTAAGTTAGTTAAATCAATTTAAATCAAAGAAGTTTTAAAGAAATTCTTAAAACACTATTCACCCCCCCTCTAGTGTTAAATAGCCTTAAGATCATCTTCCGCGTTCCTTTCACTAACAATCTCCCCCCTTTTGATGATGACAACCTACGTTTATAAAATATACTCCACCAAACTATGATTCTACTATAGCTCCCCCTTATTCCAACAACTCCCCCTTAATCTACTAACTCCCCCTTAATCTAAGCCTAACTAACAGCCTAACTATCCTATTTTATAATTATCCCCCTTTGCCATCAACAAAAACTAAACATAAACTACAAAACTCCCCCTTAAACTAATACTATGGAACTAAATGCTAATAACGAAGTATAATAAGCGAAACATAAATCTAATTTTATTATATATGATGTTACATTACACATATATATGAAACATAGACGCAAATATATACAAGTACATAAAATATAAAAACATTAATATAATAACAATCTAACGAGAGTCCTCGACAATTGGTGACTTGTGAATCGAACAATTAGGGTAATGGAGACAAAAGTTTCCATGTTGTTCGATCAAATTACAATTTTTGTCAAAACAGACTTCTCCAACGCAAACAACATTATCGTCCTCGTCCATTTGCGCTTCTTCCTCTTCTTCTTCTTCTTATTCGTCATCCTCTAATGGATTATGAATACATATGTTAGAGGAATCATCTTCAATCACAATAAGGTCTGCATGATTATCCATTAGAAATTTTTGCAAATTTCTATGAATCTTGCCTTGTTTCTCTTGTTCCTTTGCAATCCTTATTTGCATGACTTGTAATTCAGTCAGCATTTGCAGATAATCCTTCATAATTTCCTCGATCTTCATTACTCGAGCCAGTGTAGTACGTTGGAATGGACCAAAATTAGGAGAAGGGAAGGAAATGGTTGCATTTTGGTTTGATTTAGAAGAGGAGGCCATTACTTTGTATTTTTAGATTTTATTATAGAGAAAATGAAGTAAGAAGACAGATGAATTTGAAATATTGTGGTTATATAACCACCAGACTGATTTTAGAGGGAAAATAAAATTTTCAAATTTGACCGTTGTATGTCGATATGGGGGTAAGGGCATGTCGACATCCCTTTGAAAATTTTGACAATGTTGTTTTCTCTATTTATTTAAATATATATGTTACTATATCTATATTCTATATTTCAGTTATAGAACAAATACCTAGTTATCTTCTTAATTTAGTAAAGCTTGATTGATTCAAGGGTTTGGTCAAAATATCAGCAATTTGATTCTCAGTGTTGATAAATTCAAGAGAAATAATCTCTTTACTTATATTATCTTTGAGAAAATAATGTATGATATCAATATGTTTGGTTCTGGCATGATGAGTAGGATTTTTGGATAAATTTATTGCACTTGTATTGTCACAATAAATTGGTGATTTTGAAATATTTAATCCAAAATCCTTTAGGGTCTGTTGCATATAGATAACTTGAGAACAAGCCAAAGCAGTAGAGATATATTCTGCTTTAGTTGTTGATAGCGAGATAGTATTTTGCTTTTTACTAAACCAGTAAACCAGAGAATGTCCTAAAAAGTGACAGGTTCCACTTGTACTTTTTCGGTCTGATTTACAACTAGCATAGTCAGCATCACAATATGAGATTAAATCAAATGAATCATTTTTATGGTAAAATAGGTCATAGTCTAAAGTGTGTTTAACATATCTTAGGATATGTTTAACAGCTTTTAAATTGGTTTCTTTGGTTGAGATTGGTATCTAAATAGAGACAGACACTATGCATGATATCAGGATTACTCGCAGTTATATAGAGTAGCGATCCAATCATTTCCCTGTATAGTTTTTGATCAACATCTTTTGACATGTCTTCTTTATTCAAGGCTTCATTGGTTGCCATAGGAGTGGGTTTTCCACTCGCAGTGGTCATACCAAACTTACTAACTAGATCCCTAGCATACTTTTCTTGACTAATGAAAATACCACTATTTAATTGTTTTATTTGCAATCCTAAAAAGAAAGTAAGTTCACCCATATGACTCATCTCAAACTCTTTTATCATTATTTTAGAAAACTCTTTGTTTATTTCATTGTTTGTTAATCCAAAAATGATATCATCTACATAAATCTGTACTAATTGGATATCATTTTTGTTTCTTTTAATAAAAAGAGTATTATCTACTCTACCAATTTCAAAATTTGATTGTAATAGGTAAGATCTTAGTCTGTCATATCAGGCTCTAGGAGCTTGTTTCAGACCATATAAACCTTTCTTTAATTTGTAAACATGATTTGGAAACTTTTCTTCTTCAAAAAGTGGAGGTTGTTCAACATAAACATTCTCTTTAACAAAACCATTTAAAAAAGGCACTTTTGACATCCATTTGAGATAATTTGAAATTGTTGTGGTTTGCGAAAGAAAGTAGAATTCTAATGGCTTCTAATCTTGCTATAGGTGCAAAGGTTTCATCAAAGTCTTTTCCTTCTTCTTGACAATAACCTTGCGCCTAACCGAGCTTTATTTCTAACGACCTCACCTTGTTCATTCATTTTATTTTTATAAACCCATTTAGTTCCTATTATAGTTTTGTCCTTAGGTCTAGGAACAAGTTCTCATACATCATTTCTGGTGAATTAATTCAGTTCTTCTTGCATAGAAAAAATCCATGAATCATCAGATGATGCTTCCTTTGGATTTTTGGGTTCAATAGTTGATATAAAAGCTACATTGCTCATCTTGTTTAGTTGATTTCTAGTTCTAACAACAGATTCAATATTTCGTAATATACTTTCTATAAGATGATCTTTTAAAAGCCCGATCCTTTTATTAGGATGAACCATTTCACAATTTGTTTCAATTGATTCATTATTTAAAGTAACAAAATCATCTTCATCATTTATTTGAACAAAATTTTTGAAATTTTCACCAAAAGATACATGCATTGTTTCTTCAATGGTGTTAGTTATTAAATTGAAAACTCTATATGCTTTACTTCTATTAGAATATCCGATAAAGATTCAAATTTATCCAAATTGTCCTTTGTATTTGAATAAAGCATTTACTTCCAAAAAATTTAAAATAAATACCTTTGGTTTCTTATTGAAAAGAAGTTCATATGGTGTTTTATTGGTTAGAGGTCTAATTAAAATCCTATTCAAAATGTAACAAGCTGTAGCGACTGCTTCAGCCCAAAAATTTCTTGGTAATTTACTATCTGATAGCATAGTTCTTGCACACTCTTGAATTGTCCTATTTTTACTCTCTACCACTCCGTTTTGTTGTGGACTTCTTGAAAAAGAAAAATTATGAGTTATTCCTTTTTTATTATAGAAATTCTCAAAATTTTCATTTTCAAATTCTCCATCATGATCACTACGAATAGTTTTGATTTTTAAAGAAAGTTGATTTTGAATTCTTTTTGCAAAAGTTTTAAATAAATCAAAAGCATCACTTTTATGTTTCAAAAAAATTGTCCATGTAAATCTAGAATAATCGTCTACAATTACAAAAACATATTTACTGTGATTTATTGACTGAATTTGAGATGGACCAAACAGATCTAAATGAAGTAATTCAAGAGGTTATGAAGTTGAAATCATATCTTTCAATTTGAATGAACTCTTCCTAAGTTTTCCTAATTGACAAGCATCACATATACCATCGACTTTAAAATCCATTTTAGGAAGACCTCTTACTAGATCAAGTTTTGAAAGGCTAGATAAGAGTTTGAAATTCAAATGCCCAAATCTTTTATGCCAAATCCAAGGGTCACTTGTTTTAGCCAAAAGACATAGGTTATCATTTGATATTTTCATACTGAGAATATAAATATTTTTCTTTCTAATTCCTTCAAAGATAATATTTAATTTATTATCTTCGATGCGACACTTAACCTTTTCAAATTTAATTTTGTAGCCCTTGTCACATAGTTGACTTATGCTAAGTAAGTTGTGTTTTAGATTCCTAACTAACAGAACATCAGAAATAGTAGGAGTTTTAGAGTTACCAAAATTGCCGATTCAATCACATATCCTTTTGAATTGTCTCCAAAGTTGACCATTCCTCCATCTTCATAAATTATGTCATTCGGTATCTTCGGATTACCGATCATGTGTCTTGAACATCCACTATCAAGTATCCATTTGTTTTTCTTGATTTGCACCATTTTTCCATTGAGTGTTGATTCTTCAAAAGCCATATAACACATTTGTTCCTGCACAACACACCAATTTAGTAGGTAACTTGATTTTCTATAATAACAATATGCAGACTTATGAGATAATGATGATTTGGACAGTTTTGAACTAGTGTTAACAGAATCTCCAAAAATTGCCACTTTAAACTTTTTCAAATTTCAGATTATGATAACTTTGAAAACCAATGCTCTGATACCAAATATAGGAAATGCGGATTACAGATCTTAAGGCAGAATTAACATTAGAGGGGGGATGAATAGTGTTTAGTTAATTTTATGAATCTTTTTGAAATCTTTTCAAATTAAACCCAAACAGATGCAATTCACAAACACAGAGACAATCACAGAACCAGACACAGATGAAAATAGTAAATAAAAGCAGTAAAGGAAAGAACACATCGGAATTTTATGCTGGTTCGAAGTTACCCTACATCCAGTCCCTCACAATTTCTTATGCAGATTTATTTTCAAATATAATGTCGATATTACAACCTCGATTTCAAGGCCACGAGATACACCCTCCTATCTCCGAGTCCAAGGCAAACTCTCTTGATTTAACCAGGCTACAAGATCACCTAATTGATTTACAGGCTACAATCACACCCAATTAATTTATGGGCCACAATCACACCGTTTCCAATCACACTTTGATAAAGAGAGACTCGATACACTTCGATCTTTTGATCTTTAATTACAAATGATCTTATAACTCTGAATAGCATTGAGATCTTTAAGAGAGAGTTGCAGAGAATCAAACTAGAAATGATCGAGTTTGATTCACTTAGGATTTCGGCAGAGTTTTGTTAAGAATGTTTGAAAATAAGAATGGAAGAGAAAGAGGAGAGAAAACAAAGAAATCTTAAGTAAAATTGGTTGAAAACTACTGGTGTATATAGGAGAATAATGGTCATGTCCATTCATGAAGGGTTATGACGAATAGACACTTCTTTTGAAATTTTGAATTTTAAAATCTACGGCTACCATGTCGACATGGGGGTATAGGCATGTCGACATCCCCTAGTATTTTTTGAAAATTGATTTTTGTTTTAAAAGAGATTTTCTTTCTAAAATTTGTCGAAACAATCTTAGAACTTTGTAAACTATTTTGAATATACTTTATGATTATAAAAACATTTGGAAAGTGATCTTATGAAATAAAAAAGTAATAAAAAACTAAATATATAAATATTTTGAGATTAAAGCTAAAACATTAAATCCAGGAGATTGTTTAAAAACAAGAAATGATTATGAAATTAATATGAATAAATTATTTTTTGAATTAAGGCTAAAATATTTAAACCGAGAGAGAGATGTCTTTTTTAAAAAGATAGTTTTGAAAAAAAATCTAAAAATAAGTCATTTTGAAATTTTCGTGGATTTCATTCCACTAGAGAAGGTCGTGGGTTCCATCCCACTATTAAAGCAAGAAGGTGGATTCCATTCCACAATTAAAATCAAAATAAAGATTTTAGTGTCATTATGAAGTTTTAACATAAATCTAGACTCTATTACTTATCTTGATATCTTAAACTCTTGAACTCTTGATAATCTTGATATTCATGAGTTTTCAGTCTTGATTTATACAATCTTGAATTCGCCAATCTTGAATCTCTATACTATACAGTCTTCATTCTCAGTACCTACATATATATATCCTAAATATACATATATCTACACAAAGATATTAGTATTTATAATACATAATAAGTCCTAAGGTTGTCGTCATCAAAACAATCATCTCAGGAACTAATACACACTTATGTGTTCACTCCCCACGCTCTGTATTTCTCTCACGTAAGACCGAAAGGCAGTAAATGGGTAATATATCTGGTCTTAGTTTTCTGAGTTAGGCATATGTAAATATTGTTGATATCAATAAAATTTTCAAACAAGAGAGAGTAAGCAATTAAAATCCAAGCACTATTTTCACTTATCTGATTTGACTTGTTATTCAAAAAGAAATATAAATACCACTTTGAAAAACTTTGATAATCAAATAAAGGTCCATTTCATGGTTGCACTATGTTATCAACCGAAACAACTAGCCAAACTAGAGTCTGTTTTTTATGATAACTTAGTTTTTATCGGAAATTTTGACAAGTAAAAGTACTTAAATTTATCGATAATGACCAGAACTTATATTTAACTTATTCGTGTTAATTTAAAAGTAAATTCTTCATTTGTAAATAGTTTCAAAAACTTGCATTCATATCTTTGTAAATAAATCTTGCATTTAGGAATTTCTCATATTGCATTTGGATTTTGTGGGTAGTATCCGCTGAAAACCCTCACGAGACAACACTCGTCCTACTAGGGACACCTATAGGTTTAACGGCTTGTTGCATACGCTCAATGCAATCGTGCTCCCTACGAAAATAGATTTATCTTAGTTTTAGTTTATTAGAGGACGAATAAAAAGATAAGTGTAGGGGTATTTGATGTGCACGTAAATGTGCATAATTTTACTTCCATATATATTCTAATTTAATTAAATAAATGAGCATATAGGGTGTTTTAACATGTTTAAACCAAAATTCAAATTATTTCGAATCATCATTTATTCATTTTCATATGGGGGCAAAATGGTCATTTTGTGCATGTTTTAATTTTGAGAATATTTATTTATGCATTTTATTTTTATTTGTAGGAATTTGAATGGAAATATGATGAAGGATTCATGGAAAATATGCATGCAAAAGAGAAGACAAACAAATGAAGATGGAAATAAATCATTTCATGAAATCATGGAGGACCCTACCTACCCACTTACCATGATCCCTATTAGGAGCTGATGCGCATGCTAATGAAGATTAAAGTTACATGCACATGTAATGGTGGATTATGTTCATTCTAATGACAACTTGGAGGCCACACTTCCTCAAGGGTATTTTGGGTGGTCCCCAAAAATATGGATTAGGGTTTTAGGCTTGTATAAATACCCCATATGTTCATGTAATTAAGCTCTTAGCCTCCTCTTTAGTTAGTTTAGTTTTAAGCTCAAAAATAAATTATGTGCTTGCTTTCTCTCTTTCATGGCTACTTAGCCATTTTCTTTTATGTAATTTTCATTTTATGCAATTTTAATTCATTCTCTTTTTTATTTACATGATTTTTCCTTTCATGTTAGTAGTGTAGATCTTTTTATTTATGCAAGTAGATTAGCTTTTATTTTATGCTAATTAACTCTCTTCTTACTTAGCTTGCATTTTCATCTTGTTTTTTTTATTCATGTTGCAATCTACTTTTTATGATATGATATAAAATATAAGAAGCTAAATCCCTTCAATTTAGGGGTAATGAAGCCCTCTTAATCATGTAGATTCAACATTTTGCTAATTTTTGATCTATTTTTGTGCTTAATGGAAATGTTTGATGTGGATAAATTTTGTTGTTTATGCTTTGAATTTAATAGCCTATGTTGTTGACAGGCTTTGCTTAAACAAACATAAACACAAATCACCTCTTCATCTACATATGGTTATGGTAATAAAGTGATTTTAAAATCAAAATTTGATGGTCTATATTACTAATCAATAGTAAATAGATCATGCTTAGAATAGATTTTATTTTTAACTTCATTGTCATATTTCGTGAGAGTTAAAAAATGGTTTAGTGGTTGTGTTATAGTTTGATGGTTTATGTTGGGCTAATTAATAGCACAAATAGGCCATACTTATGATAAACACATCAACTAAATTCACTAATGACCAAAAAAAAAGATATCATAATTTCATATATGTTGATTTATGTGATCATGAGAAGGGATTTGCCTCTAAATTGCATTCAAACTCTCATATTTTTATCCATTTTCATTTGCTTTTTATCTACACTTTTAGATTCACACATCTCAAACTTTTGGTTTAATTTGATTGAGTAGAAAATTTTAAAATCAATACAACTCCTTGCGGATCGACTCGTACTCGCATACATGCTACAATCGTACGACGTGCGCTTGCTGTTAATTTTTAACTTAAATTTTTTTGGCTATTTTCTAATCCGATAGGAAATTAGTCGTTGAACAAGGTTTTGGCTCCGTTGCCGGGGAATTATTCTAATTTGAATTTCTATTCTTCGAATTATTTTCGTTTGATTTTATTGTGTGTTAAGTTGCATTTTAAAAAAATATTGTGTATGTTTGTTTTGTGATTTGATTTGTGTGCTTGTTGTTGTTCTAGCTCTATTTGCATTTGCATTCGCATAATTAAAAAAGAAAAATATACACAATTTATGCTTCTTTCTTTTTTTGTTTACATTGCACTGTGCACTCACACTTCACTGTGCATAGTAAGCAACTCTCCTAACAGTTCACAACTACACAACACTAACCATCAAATATCAGTGCCAAAATACTGCCTGCACATCAGCGTCTCTACCTCATCAACCAACTACTACACCATATCCTTCACCATCCCACAATTCTGCAGCCATTACCATCCTCTGCCATCATTCTGCCACCTTCATAACCATCAACTTAAACCATAAACATCAGACCACATTTCCTCTTGACCACCACAAGCTTCTTAACCTCTGTTCCAAACAAAACAGTCATCACAATGCAAAACTTCACCTCAGCATAATCCCTGTGCACATCTTCTTCATCAAAACTCTCCTACCATAATCCCCTTCATACAAACATCTTCACTTCCTTACCAACTGATCACCACAAGCTTCTACTTGCATACATACAAGCATCTCCTCACATACAAACTTCATCATCAACATTTTCATTATTTCCATTATTGTATATACCTCTAACATAACACAGCTACTCTAAACCACCACTTTTCCTTCAACCAACCACAAACCCACAGCACTGTTGCCATACCATTCCCCTCACAACAACAATCTCCATTTCAACACATTTCTACAAATCTCCCCACATCAATATCATCTTGCCATAACCACCACTACCCACTTCTACACATAATTACCACAAGCCATCACACACCATACATATTGTTGCACACTTGCTTCATCACTTCAGTGCACACAGTGCACATACATCTGTCCATCACCATCCTCACTTCACCCAACCAATCTCCACCTCTATCATAACTTCTTTCACCAGTCAACAAGCATACATTCCACAAACATACATTCATCACTAACCATCTGTTCAACTCCAGCCACCATCAGCAGCATTTACCCCCACCTTCATGCACCTGAAACAATTCCCCTCTGCCTGCTACCAATTCCTGGCATTTCACAAGCCTTCCACCACATATCTCTCTGCTCACTGCCTATAACCATAACATACCCCTTTTGCCCCCCACTGTCTGCAACAGACCAACCTACACTTCACTTCAAACCATCTACTGCTGCTAATACACAAACCCACTTCACCACATTCAAACACTTCCATCATCACCATCCCACACTTCAAACCCCACTACAATCAACCATCCATAACACATACCATTCTAGCTACAACTCAATTGTAGCCATAAAACTGCCCGCACTTCTACCTCATTACAAACCCTAACATACCCACAGCAACTCCTGTCATTTCATTTCAACAAGTCTTCATTTCTGCAAACAACTGCCATTCTCCAAACTTCCCTTTGCCATTATCTTCATTCAACATACAAACAAACCCCCCTCTACCATCTTACCACTGTCCACCAGCCAGTAACCACCGCACTTCCTCCAACCTGCAGCCGCCACCATGAACCCAAAAATTCACCATTGAGCCACACATGCAACTCAAAACAACCCGAAATCCTCACCACGATCGTTCCCCAATTCTGTGACGTCAACCTCGACCAAACAGCGACCAATCTACAGTTTGATATTTCCTCCCAAAATCACTGCAATCATTCACCACCAGTCACCAAGAATCGCGAATCCCTAAAATCACTGAACTCGATCACTAACAAAATGGACTCGACATCTCCGATTGCTGTGTCGAATCATGAAATTTTAGCTGAATTGTGGAATTTGGTATACTATCTTGATTTTGAAATTTATGATTTGGGGAGAAGTCGTTAATAACATGAACAAGTAGTGTGGTTGAGTTTCGTTTTAGCGGGCCAGCCCAAGTTGTTGATTTATCATTTACTTTGTTATTTGGGGAGAATTTGTTCTCCTTTAATTTATCCTTTACTTCTGGCTTTTTTTAGCTTTAAGTTTCAAGTTTTTTTTTCTTCCATCTTTTTTTAAAAAAATATAGAGAAGTTATTTTGGTTTCATTTGTTTTAATTCTTAATATAAAAAAACCAAGTTAGCTTTGTTTTAATTTGTTTTAGTTCTTTCTTGATTAAAAAAACAAAAAACAAAAAAAAGGGTTGTTTTTGTTCTAGTCTTGTATATATCTTGATTTTAGTTTTAGGTTGCAAAAGCAGAAGAAAATAAAAAGGAATTGCTACTTTTAACTTCTTTGCTTGCTTAAATCTACGCTAACAAAAATATTGCTGCTTAAAAATAAATTGCTAATAATCTGCACGCTCTGGTATTGTGTTCTAATCTCTAGTTTTATTTTAGTTGGATTGTTGGTTGCTTGCATTTTATAAAAAAATTTCAAAAACAAAAATTCATTCGTAGTTGCATTGTTAATACACGTTTAATTTCAGTTTTGCATTTCATCTTAGAATTTTGATTAATAATAACGGTTAGACATCGTAAGGATGTCATGAGCTCACCTAGGGCTTAATTGTATATTGACAAGTTTTCCTCTTTCGAAAATTTAATTTCTTGGTGTCTAGGCTACGGCAGAGCAATAATCAGTTATAAATATTATGGTGATTTGTAAATATTATACTGATTGTTTCTCTGAAGGTACTTAAACCTTCAGCTGCATTGCTATGGTGATTCATGGTGCACTGATAAATCATGTCTGTTACCTGAAGAAGAACTATCTTGTTGAATTAAGACATAGTGTGGTCATACAATTTTGGGTTATGAGCTACTTAGGATAGAAAATTTGTAATTAAACCCTTGCATTCATTTAGTTGCATTAGTTCATGCATATTTTAAAAAAAATTCAAAAACCAAAAATAAAAAAATTGAAAATATTTTTTAACTTAGTTTTTAAATCCTTTAAAAAATTCCAATCAAAAAAAAATTTTGAAAAAATTTTTGAGTTAGTTTTTTTAGAAAAACAAAAATCCAAAAAAAAGAAATAATATAATCTTTTCAAAAACAAAAAAAACAAAATCATATAAAAGAAAAAAAATTTGAAAATCCAAAAAAACAAAACAAAACAAAAATCAAATTTCCCTTTTGAAAAATAAATTCCTTTTGGTAAAAAGTTTTCCTTTATAAAACAATCCAAATTTTTTTTTTTTTTTTAAATGGCTGAATTTTCCTACTCGCATGAATTTAACGATAGTTATGAAAATCAATATAACCCATATAATTTCACATCAAATTCTTATGGATATTTTGTAACAACTATTGTATCAATAATTTGGATTTTGAACAACAAAATTTTCAAAGCGATGATCAACCCTCAACTTTTGAAAAGAGCATTGAAACGATTTCGTCTTTACTTGAACTCTCTACACAACAAAATCAAATGATAAATGATTTGTGTAATAACTCAAGTCAAGGATTTCAAAATGATCGAAATTTGAATTCACTTCAAAATTCAAATGATTTCGATTATAACCGATGTCAATTCAATTTCGAACTCCAAAATGAAATTCAAAATCAAAATAGAAATAATTGTTTAAATGATTTTAGCAATGGGAGTTGTTTCAACGATGGTGAAATTTTTTACTCTCAACAATTTCAAACTGAAAATCCTCAAATTTATAAATATAAATTTTATTTTGTTGAGCAAATAGAAGAGATTTACAATGATCACACGGATTTGTTGTTTGAAACTTACATGAAACAACGTGAGAAACAAAATCAAATCCCAATGTGTGACGAGTCAAATAATAATCCACCTTTTACCAAAATTGACGATTTTCAAATAACAACTTTTGAAATTGAAAATTACGATCTTAATGAAGTTGTTGAAAATGCGGTAATTGAGTTGGATTTCAATTCATTTGAAAGTGTGAAACCAAATTTAAAATTCGATCTTCCTTTTTCTGATTTTGAAAATTTGAATACAACAACTTTGGATTTCGAAATTGATATATGCAATGAAGTTGTGAATAATTCAGCAAAGGAAGATGAATTTTGTGAACATAAATTTTTTGGAATTTCCGAAACTGAGTTGTTGAATTCTTAAGGGGAAGATTTAAATCGCCATTTTGATTTCAAAATTGATAATTCTAAAGAAGTTTTCAATGATAAGATTGACTTTCAATTTGGTTAAAATAAACTTGAACTTCAACTAATTGTTCTATCAACCCCGAAAATCATCGAAAATAAAACAACTCATACGATTTTTATTAAAACGACATTCATTTTTCCAAATCAACATTCAACTCAGAAATCTTTTATGATTTGGTTTCTATGCTTAAGCTATGTCTCTCATACTTGATAAGACAAATGAATTAGTCTTTGGAAGACCGTTTTATTTACTCTTTAACGGCATATTTTCTGATGTCTTGTAAATAATAACAGTTCATTTTCATTTATATATATGTCATATTTTTATTTTTGTTTTATTTTTCTCCTTTCACTTGGGTTGACTGTGGGGACGTAGTCAAAATCAAGTGTGGGGGGAGCCCCGTCTTCTTTTTGATTTTTCATGGTTTATTTTTTGCATTTTCTTTCCAAAATTAAATAAATAAATAAATAAATTTCAAATTTTCTATTTAGCATATTTGTTTACTTTTAAAGAAACACTATAGGATAAATATATGGTTTTGGTTACTAAATTAAAAACTTTGAATTGTCTTAACAAAAATAAAAATAAAGTTTTATTATAAGTAACTATGGTTTAACTAGCATATGAGAAGGTTCATGGGTGATAATAATGAAGTATATCCGAATTGAAAATCTTTGTTTAAAAAAGTGGTGAATTTAAAGAAAATGATATAACATCTTTTATCTTCTAAGTTAAATGGTGCTAAGTTGATTTTGTAAAACTCTTTCTTCAAAAAAAATAACAAAACAAAAAAAATTAAAAAAAACAAACAAAAGAAAAATAAAATATTTGTATATATTTTATTAGCACCTAGAGTTATGTGTTCACACGCAAGTGTGTACACTCGCCATGCTCTGTACCCTTCTCACATAAGCCCGAAAGGAAGTGCATGATCGGTATATCTGACCTCAGTTTATCTGAGTTAGGTGTATGTATATAAAAATTCTTTTATTAATAATGCCTACAGTCGATAGGTATACACACTTGTGTGTTCACTCACCAAGCTCTGTATTCCCCTCACGTAAGACCGAAAGGCAGTGCATGGGTCATATATCTGGTCTTGTTTTTCTGAGTTAGACATATGTAAAAACTGTTAATATCAATAAAATTTTCAAATAAGAGAGAGTAGGCCATTGAAATCCAAGCACTATTTTCACTTATTTGATTTGACTTGTTATTCAAAAAGAAATAAAAATACCACTTTGAAAAACTTTGATAAATAACTAAGGGTCCATTTCATCATTGCAATATGTTATCAACCAAAACAACTAGCCAAACTAGAGTCTATTTGTTATAATAACTTTGTTTTTATTGGAAATTTTGACAAGTAAAAGGACTTAAATTTCTCGATAATGACCAGAACTTATATTTAACTTATTGGTGTTAATTTAAAAGTAAATTCTTCATTTGTAAATATTTTCAAAAACTTGCATTCATATCTTTGTAAATAAATCTTGCATTTAGGAATTTCTCATATTGCATTTGGATTTTGTGGGTAGTATCCGCTGAAAACCCTCATGAGACAACACTCGTCCTACTAGGGACACCTAGAAGTTTAACGACTCGTTGCATACGCTCAATGCAATCGTGCTCCCTACGAAAACGGATTTATCTTAGTTTAGTTTATTCAAAGACGAATAAAAAGATAAGTGTGGGGTATTTGATGTGCACATAAATGTGCATATTTTTACTTCCATATTTAATCTAATTTAATTAAATAAATGAGCATATAGGGTGTTTTAACATGTTTAAACCAAAATTCAAATTATTTTCAAATCATCATTTATTCATCTTTATATGGGGGCAAAATGGTGATTTTGTGCATGTTTTAATTTTGAGAATGTTTATTTGTGCATTTTATTTTTATTAGTAGGAATTTGAATGGAAATATGATGAAGGCTTCATGGAAAATATGCATGCACAAGATAAGACAAACAAATGAAGATGGAAATAAATCATTTCATGACCTACCCACCTACCATGATCCCTATTAGGAGCTAATGCACATGCTAATGAATATTAAAGTTACATGCACATGTAATGGTGGATTATGCTCATGCTAATGACAACTTGGAGGCCACGCTTCCTCAATGGTATTTTGGGTAGTCTCCAAAAATATGGATTGAGGTTTTAGGCTTGTATAAATATCTCATATGTTCATGTAATTAAGGTCTTAGCCTCCTCTTTAGTTAGTTTAGTTTTAGGCTCAAAAATAAATTATAAGCTCTCTTTCTCTCTTTCATGGCTACTTAGCCATTATCTTTTATGTCATTTTCTTTTTATGCAATTTTAATTCATTCTCTTTTTTATTTATGTTTTTCCCTTTCATGTTAGTAATGTAGATCTTTTTATTTATGCAAGTAGATTAGCTTTTATTTCATGTTAATTAGCTCTCTTCTTACTTAGCTTGTATTTTCCTCTTGTTTTTTTGTTTAATGTTACAATCTATATTTGTTGATATGATAACAAATATGAGAAGCTAAATCCCTTCAATTTAGGGGTAATGAAGCTCTCTTAATCATGTAGATTCAATATTTTGCTAATTATTTATCTCTTTTTGTGCTTAATGGAAATGTTTGTTTTGGATAAATTTTGTTCTTTAAGCTTTGAATTTGATAGCCTATGTTGTTGACACCAAATAGGCTATGCTTAAACAAACATAAACACAAATTGCCTCTTCATTTACATATGATTATGGTAATGAAGTGATTTTAGAATCAAAATTTGTTGGTCTATATTACTAATCAATAGTAAATAGATCATGCTTAGAATAGATTTTATTTTAACTTCATTGTCAGTTTTCATGGGAGTTAGAAAGTGGTTTAGTGGCTGTGTTATAGTTTGATGGTTTATGTTGGGCTAATTAATAGCACAAATAGGCCATACTTATGATAACCACGTTAACTAAATTCACTAATGACCAAAAAAAGAGATCATAGTTTCATATATGTTGATTTATGTGATCATGAGAAGGGATTTGCCTCTAAATTTCCTTCAAACTCTCATATTTTTATCCATTTTCTTTTGCTTGTTTATTTACACTTTTAGCTTCACACATCTCAAATATTTGGTTTAATTTGATTGATTAGAAAATTTATAAATCAGTACAACTCCCCGCGGATCGACCCGTACTTGCATACGTGCTACAATCGTACGTCGTGCTCTTGCGGTTAATTTTAATTTAAAATTTTTGGCTATTTTCTAATCCGATAGGAAATTACTCGTTCAATAAGTTTTTGGCACCGTTATCGGAGAATTATTTTGATTTGAATTTCCATTTTTCGAATTATTTTCGTTTGATTTTATTGTGTGTTTTCTTTGTGTGTTAAGTTGCATTTAAAAAAAATATGTATATTTGTTGTGTAATTTGATTTGTGTGCTTGTTGTTGTTCTAGTTCTATTTGCATTTGCATTTGCATATTTAAAAAAAAATACACAATTTCATTTGAAAAAAGAATTTTTTTATTCCATTTCATTTTCAATTACACTTGCATTAACATATTTTTACATTTACATTTTTTTTCTTCTGCTTCTTTTTTTTTACATTGCACTGTGCACTCACACTTCACTGTGCATAGTAAACAACTCTCCTAACAGTTCACAACTACACAACACTGACCATCAAATATCAATGGCAAAATACTGCCTGCACATCAGTGTCTCCACCTCATCAACCAACTACTACACCATATCCTTCACCATCCCACAATTCTGCAGCCATTACCATCCTCTGCCATCATTCTGCCACCTTCATAACCATCAACTTAAACCATAAACATTGGACCACATTTCTTCTTGACCACCACAAGCTTCTTCACCTCTGTTCCAAACAAAATAGTCATCACAAAACAAAATTTCACCTCTGCATAATCCCTATGCACATCTTCTTCATCAAAACTCTCCTACCATAATCCCCTTCATACAAACATCTTCACTTCCTTATCAACTGACCACCACAAGCTTCTACTTGCATACATACAAGCATCTCCTCCCATACAAACTTCATCATCAACATTTTCATTATTTCCATTACTGCATATACCACTAACATAACACAGCTGCTATAAACCACCACTTTTCCTTCAACCAACCACAAACCCACAGCACTGCTGCCATACCACTCCCCTCACAACAACAATCTCCATTTCAACACATTTCTACAAATCTCCCCACACCAACACCATCTTGCCATAACCACCACTACCCACTTCTGCACATAATTACCATAAGCCATCACACACCATACATATTGCTGCACACTTGCTTCATCACTTCAGTGCACACAGTGCACATACATCTGTGCATCACCATCCTCACTTCACCCAACCAATCTCCACCTCTGTCATAACTTCTTTCACCAGTCAACAAGCATACATTCCACAAACATACATTCATCACTAACCATCTGTTCAACTCCAGCCACCATCAACAGCATCTACCCCCACCTTCATGCACTTGAAATAATTCCCCTCTGCCTGCTACCAATCCTGGCATTTCACAAGTCCACCACCTATCTCTCTCCTCACTGCCTATAACCACAGCATACCCCCTTTTGCCTTTCACCAGCTCATTCACCACTGTCTGCAACAGACCAACCCACACTTCACTTCAAACCATCTGCTACTACCAATACACAAACCACACTTCACCACATTCAAACACTTCCATCATCACCATCCCACACTTCAAACTCAACTACAATCAACCACCCAGAACACATACCATTCCAACCACAACTCAACTGCAGCCATACAACTGCCCACACTTCTGCCTCATTACAAACCCCAACATACCCACAGCAACCCCTATCATTTCATTTCTACAAGTCTTCATTTCTGCAAACAATGCCATTCACCAAACTTCCCTTTGCCACCATCTTCATTCAACATACCAACAGACCCCCCTCTACCATCTTACCACTGTCCACCAGCCAGTAACCACAGCACTTCCTCCAACCTGCAGCCGCCACCACAAACCCAAAAATTTGCCATTGAACCACACACGCAACTCAAAACAACCCGAAATCCTCACTGCGATCATTCCCCAATCCCGTGACCTCAACCTCGACAAAACAGCGACCAATCTACAGTTTGATATTTCCTCCCAAAATCACTGCAATCATTCGCCACCAGTCACCGAGAATCGCGAATCCCTAAAATCATTGAACTTGATCACTAACAAAAATGACTCGACATCTCCGAATACTGTGTCGAATCGTGAAATTTTGGGGAATTTGGTATACTATCTTGATTTTGAAAATTTTAATTTGGCGAGAAGTTGCTGATAACATGATCAAGTAGCATGGTTGAGTTTCATTTTAGCGGGCCAGGTCGGGTTGTTGATTTATCATTTACTTTGTTATTTGGGGAGAATTTATTCTCTTTATTTTATCCTTTACTTCTGTCTTTTTTTAGCTTTAAGTTTCAAGTTTTTTTTCTTCCGTCTTTTTTTTTAAATATAGAGAAGTTATTTTGGTTTCATTTGTTTTATTTCTTAATAAAAAAAACCAAGTTAGCTTTGTTTTAATTTGTTTTAGTTCTTCCTTGATTAAAAAAAAGAAAAAAAACATAAAAAGGGGGTTGTTTTTGTTCTAGTCTTATATATATCTTGATTTTAGTTTCAGGTTCCAAAAGCAGAAGAAAATAAAAAGGAATTGCTACTTTTAACTGCTTTGCTTGCTTAAATATGCGCTAAAAAAATATTGCTGCTTAGAAATAAATTGCTAATAATATGCATGCTCTGGTATTGTGTTCTAATCTCTAGTTTTATTTTATTTTCATTGTTGGTTGCTTGCATTTTAGAAAAAAAATTCAAAAACAAAAACAAAAATTCATTCGTAGTTGCATTGTTAATACACGTTTAATTTCAATTTTGCATTTCATCTTAGAATTTTGATTAATAATAATGGTTAGATATCTTAAGGATGTCACGAGCTCACCTAGGGCTTAATTTTATATTGACAAGTTGTCCTCTTTCGACAATTTAATTTCTTGGTGTCTAGGCTACGGCAGAGCAATAATCAGTTATAATATTATGGTGGTTCGTAAATATTATACTGATTGTTTCTCTGAAGGTACTTAAACCTTCGGCTGCATTGCTAAGGTGATTCGTAGTGAACTAATAAATCATGTCCGTTACCTGGCTAAGAACTATCTTGTTGAATTAAGACAAAGTGTGATTATACAATTTTGGGTTAGGAGCTACTTAGGATAGAAAATTCGTAATTAAACACTTGCATTCATTTAGTTGCATTAGTTCATTCATATTTAAAAAAATTTCAAAAACCAAAACTAAAAAAATTATAAATATTTCTTAACTTAGTTTTTAAATCCTTTGAAAATTTTCAATCAAAAAAATACCTAAAATTTTTTTTGAGTTTGTGTCTTAGAAAAACAAAAATCCAAAAAAAAAAGAAATAATATAATCTTTTCAAAAACAAAAAAAACAAAATCATATAATAGAAAAAAAATTAATAATCCAAAAAAAAACAAAACAAAACTCAAATTTCCTTTTGAAAAATCAATTCCTTTTGGTAAATAGTTTTCGTTTGTAAAAAAATCCAGAAAAAATAATTTTTTTTTGAAAATGTCAGAATATCCCTAATCACATGAATTTTATGATAGTTGTGAATATCAATATAATCCATATAATTGCACATCAATTTCTTATGGATATTTTAGTAACAACTATTGTATAAATAATTTGGATTTTGAACAACAAAATTTTCAAAGTGATGAGTAATCCTCAACTCTTGAAAAGAGCATTGAAACGATTTCGTCTTTACTTGAACTCTCTACACAACAAAATCAAATGATAAATGATTTGTGTAATTCATATTTGTGCAATAACTCAAGTAAAGGATTTCAAAATGATCAAAATTTGAATTCACTTCAAAATTCAAAAGATTTCGATTATTACCCATGCCAATTCCATTTCAAAATCCAAAATGAAATTCAAAATCAAAATGGAAACAATTGTTTAAATGATTTTGGCAATGGGAGTTGTTTCAATGATGGTGAAAATTTTTACTCTCAACAATTTCAAACTGAAATCCTCAAATTTATAAATATAAATTTGATTTTGTTGAGCAAATAGAAGAGATTTACAATGATCACACAGATTTGTTGTTTGAAACTTACATGAAGCAACGTGAGAAACAAAATCAAATCCCAACGTATGACGGGTCAAATAATAATCCATCTTATACCAAAATTGACGATTTTCAAATAACAACTTTTGAAATTGAAAATGACGATTTTAATGAAGTTGTTGAAAATGCGGTAATTAAGTTGGATTCTAATTCATTTGAAAGTGTGGAACCAAATCCAAAATTCGATCTTCCTTTTTCCGATTTTGAAAAATTGAATACAACAACATTGGATTTTGAACTTGATATATGCAATGAAGTTGTGAATAATTCAGCAAAGGAAGATGAATTTTGTGAACATAAATTTTTTGGAATTTTCGAAAATGAGTTGTTGAATTCTGAAGGGAAGATTTAAATCGCCATTTTGATTTTAAAATCGATAATTCTAAAGAAGTTTTCAATGATTAGCTGACTTTCAATTTGGTGAAAATAAACTTGAACTTCAACTAATTGTTCTATCAACCCCGAAAATCATTGAAAATAAAACAACTCATACGATTTTTATTAAAACGACATTCATTTTTCCAAATCAACATTCTACTCCAAAATCTTTTATGATTTAGTTTTCTGTGCTTAAGCTATGTATCTCATACTCGACGAGACAAATGAATTGGCCTTTGGAAGACCGTTTCATTTACTCTTTAACTGCATATTTTCTAATGTCTTGTAAATAATAACGTTCATTTTCATGTAAATATAGGTCATATTTTTATTTTATTTTTATTTTTCTCCTTTCACTTGGGTTGACTGCGGGGACACGGTCAAAATCAAGTGTCGGGGGAGCCTCATCTTCTTTTTGATTTTTCATGGTTTATTTTTTGCATTTTCTTTCCAAAATTAAAAAAATTTCAAACTTTCTATTTAGCATATTGATTTACTTTTAAAGAAACACTATATGATAAATATATGGTTTTGATTATTAAATTAAAAATTTTGAAAATTTATTTGTCTTAAAAAATAAAAATAAAGTTTGATTACAAGTAACTATGGTTTAACTAGTATATAAGTAGGTTCATGGGTGATAATTATGAATTATATCCTAATTGAAAATCTTTGTTTAAAAAAGTGGTGAATTTAAAGAAAAGGATATAACATCTTTTATCTTCTAAGTTAAATGGTGTTAAGGTAATTTTGCAAACTCTTTCTTCAAAAAAACAAAAAAATATAAAAAAACAAACAAAAGAAAAGTAAAATATTTGTATATATGTATATATTTTATTAACACCTAGAGTCATGTGTTCACACACAAGTGTGTACACTCGCCATGCTCTGTATCCTTCTCACGTAAGCCCGAAAAGCAGTGCATGATCGGTATAGCTGGCCTTAGTTTATCTGAGATAGGTGTATGTATATAAAAATTCTTTTATTAATAATGCCTACGGTCGATAGGAGTACACACTTGTGTGTTCACTCGCCACGCTTTGTATTCCCCTCACGTAAGACCGAAAGGCAGTGCATGGGTAATATATCTGGTCTCAGTTTTCTGAGTTAGGCATATGTAAATATTGTTAACATCAATAAAATTTTCAAATAAGAGAGATTAAGCAATTGAAATCCAAGCACTATTTTCACTTATTTGATTTGACTTGTTATTCAAAAAGAAAAAAAATACCACTTTGAAAAACTTTGATAATCAACTAAGGGTCCATTTCAACGTGGCACTATGTTATCAACTGAAACAACTAGCCAAACTAGAGTCTATTTGTTATGATAACTTAGTTTTTACTGGAAATTTTGACAAGTGAAAGGACTTAAATTTCTTGATAATGACCGGAACTTATATTTAACTTATTCGTGTTAATTTAAAAGTAAATTCTTCATTTGTAAATATTTTCAAAAACTTGCATTCATATCTTTGTAAATAAATCTTGCATTTTAGGAATCTCTCATATTGCATTTGGATTTTGTGACGCCCCACCTCTATACCCACGCTAACCAAGAACACTACGGTGTAGTGCTGTCAATTAGCACGGAGAATAAGGCTGTTGAGGAGCGACCATCCATGTAACTTCTTTGTGCGAGCACCGATATGTCAGATAGAATAGGATGCATATCTTTTAAGGAGGAAATCCGACATACCGATACAAACACAAAGCTATCACACGGTGGCTATATATAATCTTCGGAAACAAATATAGAAATAATCGTAACATAAATCAGTCACAGACAATTCATATCACAAAGACGGAAATAGATATGAATATAACACATGAAAGTGTACATCAGAGTAGTGGTCAAATAAGATCCACAATAACACAAAAGAATAGCAACACGTGCTATACAAAAGAATAAGTACACAACATAGAGTCTATATCTCAAAGGTGTACATCCAAAAACTACTAATCTAGGTAGTTAGCCAAAAGTCAGAAATATCCTGAAGAGAAGTCAAGCAGAAGCACCTGTAACATCTCGGTCTGACCCGAGTATTATTTATAAGAAAATAATAAACGGATCAGTCTAACTATAAATATCAGATGATATGGTATACAGAAAAAGGCATGACATGAACATGTAATAACCATAGCGACATACTACTATAAGTACGTAAATGATAATCAACAAAAGATTTATCAATATCACAAGAATCTTCTCAAAGATAAAATAGGGTATCATACCCTAAACTTGTATTCATAACAAGTCAATAACACATGAATTCACCAATGCACAAAAACTGATATCATATCAATGAAAATCATGAAAATTGGTGAAGCACAAAATTCCAGAAATCATCATCAGAAATCCAGAAAACACATAAAGGGGGGAGGCCTAACACATGAATGGGAGCATTAAAACTCACCTACGCGTAAACACATGACGAGAAGCTATCTCATGGAAGCTATCCATTAAATTTTTACACAAGAATGGCCCGAAGACCGTAGGGTGCTACCCTAGAAATGTGATGGAGAAATATCACATGATCGGGGTATAGTCTCCCACGTAGACAAAGAGACATCGCTCAATCGCTAGTCTAAATCACAAAAATGATCGTCATGATCATAAGGAAGTGTCAATCACACCAAGCTAGTAAATATATGAGTTTAGCTTCATGTCCCATAACCACTTGCTTAACTTAAATATTTACGAACAAGCTGTAAATCTTCACTAGGAAATTGTCACAAAAAGGGTTCAATCGAACAAGTCCAAGAGCTAACCGACGAAGTGAACGCAAGTGTTTCATACCACCCGTTTTACTAAGTCGTTTAAGTCGATTTCTCATTCGAGTGAAGTAAAGGCTTGTATATACTAGTAGATTGAAAATCGGTTTGAGAAAACGAACTTTTGATATTTAAAATAGTGTTGAAATCGCTTTGATGAAAGAGTTTTGATATTTACTATTAGTATTGAAACCTTCATATATCTTTAAAGTGACAGGTCATAAAACGATGGTAGAAACAAATCAATTCACGTTCGAAGACGTGAGTAAAGTCCAAAGAAGTCAATCCCAAAACCATCAAAGTAGAAATTCTGATAAACGTTTTTCAGAAGAGATTGCCTACGCAGAGTAATACGGGGTTCGACCTGCCCGGTCAGGTCGCGGGGGTCCAGGGGGCAGCGCCCCGTCACGGTACGACCTAGTGAAGGCAAGCGGTCTCGAGAAGCCAAACCGGTCAAATGACCAAGTACTAACTCGCGAACGACCTAGGGGAAAAATAGGTCAAACGACCAAGTACTAACTCGCGAACGACTTACGACTTAAGGGAGGCAAGCGGCTTACGACTTAAGGGAGGCAAGCGACTTACGACTTAAGGGATAAGGTCATACGACCTAAGTGGAGAATGCCACGCGACTTAGCAGAAGAACAGGTCGAACGACCTAAGGGAAAAACAGGTCAAACGACCAAGTACTAACTCGCGAACGACTTACGACTTAAGCCTTGAACGACTTAGTGGAATGAACGACTTAACGACCTAAGCCTTGAACGACTTAGTGGAACGAACGACTTAACGACTTAAGCTTCAATTCGAGCTACGAGCTAAGGCTGGAACGACCTAGTGGAACGAACGACTTAACGACTTAAGCTTCAATTCGAGCTACGAGCTAAGGCTGGAACGACCTAGTGGAGTTAGGTCGGGGACGACCTACGACTTAAGGTCATACGACTTAACAGTTGTGAGCTAGCGGAGTTGGCGAGGCCTAGCGACTTAGTAGAGGCAGCGACCTACGACTTAACGATTTAAAAGCCAACGACCTAGGACTTAAGAGCCATACGAGCTACGAGCTAAGGTCTATACGACCTAACGACTTATCCCAGTACGACCTAACTCTTAACTCGCGAACGACTTAGCACTTAACTCGCGAACGACTCAAGCCAGTAACTCGTGAACGACTCATCACTTTGACTCGTAAACGACTCAAGCCAGGCGAACAGAAATGCACGCGCGCGACTTAAGCCCTTAACTCGTGAACGACTCACGACTTAGGCTTAACTCGTGGACGACTCAGCGAAGGCCAGAAACGACTTAAGGCCAGAAAAATCACCAAAACGCTGAAAATTGAAGTTTTTCGCCAATCCAATCCAAACCAAATGCAAATGTTTATGCAAATACAATAGGGGATCATTCCCAACAGTCCAAGATAGATATAGGCAAGATGTGAGATCAAAAATCTCACCTTTTCACGGAATTTGATGAAGATGAAGCTCGGGGGCAAAGCAAAGATCAACCACAAGCTTGAATCAATGTCTTCACTTTGAATTTGGAGTTAGATGTTGAATTTGCTAAAGAATTTGAGCTTGGAATTTTAATTTCCTACTCCCTCCACCATTGTTGCTAAAGCTTCAAAGTTGATGAAGTGATGAAGAGAAGGAAGGGGTTGGGCTGAGGTAGAAGAGGTGCAGCCCAAACCAAAAGCTCAACACAAAAAGTGACGAAAATTTCACTATCTCCAAACATATCGAAGTTTACACTCAAAAAGATCGCAAACGTCATTTTGAACTCAATGGGGGTGGTCTCGAGTCCTAATTTGACCGTATGTAAAAAGTAGCTTTTCGGACTAACATCCGACTAACGATAAAATATTTAAATATAAAATCGATAGATATGCGGGTTGTTACAGATTTTGTGGGTAGTATCCGCTGAAAACCCTCACTAGACAACACTCGTCCTACTAGGGACACCTAGAGGTTTAACGGCTTGTTGCATATGCTTAATGCAATCGTGCTCCCTACGAAAACGGATTTATCTTAGTTTTAGTTTATTCGAGGACGAATAAAAAGATAAGTGTATGGGTATTTGATGTGCACGTAAATGTGCATAATTTTACTTCCATATTTAATCTAATTTAATTAAATAAATGAGCATATAGGGTGTTTTAACATGTTTAAACCAAAATTCAAATTATTTTCAAATCATCATTTATTCATCTTCATATAGGGGCAAAATGGTCATTTTGTGCATGTTTTAATTTTGAGAAATCATGGAGGACCCCACCTACCCACTTACCATGATCCCTATTAGGAGCTAATGCACATGCTAATGAAGATTAAAGTTACATGCACATGTAATGGTGGATTATGCTAATGACAACTTGGAGGCCACACTTCCTTAAGGGTATTTTGGGTAGTCCCCAAAAATATGGATTAGGGTTTTAGGCTTGTATAAATACCATATATGTTCATGTAATTAAGCTCTTAGCCTCCTCATTAGTTAGTTTAATTTTAAGCTCAAAAATAAATTATAAGCTCTCCTTCTCTCTTTCATGGCTATATAGCCATTTTCTTTTATGCAATTTTAATTCATTCTCTTTTTTATTTACCTGCTTTTTCCTTTCATGTTTGTTGTGTAGATCTTTTTATTTATGCAAGTAGATTAGCTTTTATTTTATGTTAATTAGCTCTCTTCTTACTTAGCTTGCATTTTCCTCTTGTTTTTTTGTTTCATGTTGCGTTCTACATTTTTTGATATGATAACAAGTATGAGAAGCTAAATCCCTTCAATTTAGGGGTAATGAAGCTCACTTAATCATGTAGATTCAACATTTTGCTAATTTTTGATCTCTTTTTGTGCTTAATGGAAATGTTTTATGTGGATAAATTTTGTTGTTTATGCTTTGAATTTGATAGCCTATGTTGTTGATACCAAATAGGCTATGCTTAAACAAACATAAACACATATCACCTCTTCAACTACATATGGTTATGGTAATAAAGTGATTTTAGAATCAAAATTTGATGGTCTATATTACTAATCAATAGTAAATAGATCATGCTTAGAATAGATTTTATTTTTAACTTCATTGTCATTTTTCGTGAGAGTTAGAAAGTGGTTAGTGGTTGTGTTATAGTTTGATGGTTTATGTTGGGCTAATTAATAGCCCAAATAGGTCATACTTATGATAAACACATCAACTAAATTCACTAATGACCAAAAAAAGAGATCATAATTTCATATATGTTGATTTATGTGATCATGAGAAGGGATTTTCCTCTAAATTGCATTCAAACTCTCATATTTTTATCCATTTTCATTTGCTTGTTTATTTACACTTTTAGCTTAATACATCTCAAACTTTTGGTTTAATTTGATTGAGTAGAAATTTTTAAAATCAATACAACTCCTTGCGGATCGACCCGTACTCACATACGTGCTACAATCGTACGTCGTACACTTGCGGTTAATTTTTATAATCTAATAGGAAATTAGTCGTTGAACAATAATTGAACCTAACTGCAAATAGAAAATTGAAAGAGTTATGTTATGCCCTAAGTGAAATTATGTAATTTGTTTCGTATATCTAAATCTATAGTCAACCTTTTTCATAATAACGATGTTTGTTTTCCTTTATATACTTTGTTATATTGTAATATAACGAATCAAATGATTTATTTAAGTATATAATAATAAAATACTAAATAATCTATTATGTGATTGTAGTTGCAGATAGTTTCAATCATGGATAATTAATCACAAAATAAATTGACAATTTATTTTAAATATTCCTGGTCAAGAAGTTTTGAGAAAAGATATCAATTCATCCATCGAGACCAAAGTGTGTAATGCTCTCCAATCATTGGGTGGTGTATTACTCATGGCTATTGGAGGAACCAAAGGGTTACGTACTTGTAGTAATTGGATAACTATAGAATAATTCATCCTAGAGTTTCCTATTGGTTGATAACAACTAAGTCAAATAGGAAATCTCAATATGACGATGTTACATAGTTCCCTCGACTATAGAATATTATGGAACTTCAATGTAAATACTCCACTTGATTATAGTTAAATCATGGCATGGCGATCCGTCGAGCAACTATAGTTTAGTCTAAGTTATAAAGTGTTACAAAATAGTTAAATTAATTAATACTTAAGAAATATTGATTATTTATTTATTTGATGTTTTGGGTATTGTTAAATTTAGATGTATATACAAAAGTTATATACACACACACACACACGTATGGATATACAATATCAATATACAATAAATGGGGTTTATGTATATTTTTCAAATAGAGACTTTGCTCCAATAAATGGAACGTTGGCCGACCATGTTGATAGGGGATAAGGTGGCATGATTGAACATTGAATGGGAATTAAAGAAATGAAGTTTTAATATGGAGAATTGGAAAGGTTTCATTCTACCCAATAAAAAAATCCCATGATTTCATTTTTCTTTCCGCTTCAATTTTTCTTCTTTTTCCTCCCATTATAGTCGCCTACCCCTTCTCTCTTATGTCCGATTTTTTCTCTTTCCACCCAAAATCAATTTAAATAAACTAAAATAAAATGGTTAGTTTGATTCTAGCAAAGTTTAGATATCTAAACCATATATATTATTGCACTAAAAAGTGGCACAACACCTCAGAAGCCGGTAGATCTGGATATAGCAAGTAATATATGAAGGAAAAGAAGAACAAACAATGCTTTTTATTGTGGTTCGGCGAATACTCCGGCGTACGTACACTTTAATCTTTGTTATTAATTGTTTTCTATCTGGATTACAATGAATTTAATCAAATCCGACCACAATCTTGTGGATCTCATATTTACAATGGAATTTCTTGAGTTAAAGAAAAAGGAGACAACACATAGATTTAAAAATGCTCCTTCCAACGTCCAAAAGAAAAAAGTCCCGTCCTAGTTGAAGTTGGGTTGCTATTTATAGGCAAACCCAGTTCCAATCTCCTAATTGAGCATAGCATGAAGAATAGGTCATTCGCACGATTTTTGAGGTGAAAAACCAGGTCGGTACCAAGTTCTTTTGTCTTCTTCTCGGCACCAGTACCTATGTGTTTTTGCAAGCCTTCATCTACCAAAGCTTTAAAGTGAACCACGACCTTTTTTATTGCTCGATCTACCTCCATATTTCTTGAGTTACTTTATATCATTATTCTAAATAGTTCTAATCATGTCAAAGTGAATCATGTTGGTAAAAGATCATATCAGTGAAAATCATGAACTCCAAGTCGGGGTTGATTTGAATTGCTTTCCAACTTGAGTAGTTTGTGTGTTTGCTTGGGACTTGCTTAGAGCCATCCAAAGGTGGAAGTACTTCGAGTCCTACCTGGGAATTTTTGGTGTCCGACCCAAGAAAAATCTCAACTCGATACCACTTTTGGGACTTACAGCTCGGTACGGAATTGTGACTTACAACTCGATACCGAGTTGACTCGGGTCTAACTCAGGTTTGACTCAGGTCCAACTCCAACTCATATTGTCTTGCCTTGTTATTTCATGACTTAAGTATTCCTTCATTTTCCTAGTTCAGCTCCGGTACAACTCAAATCCGACCTGAAGCATCGAGTTGAAAACCTTAAGTCAACTTTTTTCGCTCATTTTTTGATACTTCCTTTTTTCCTTTTTATGATATTTTCAAACTCCTTGGGTTATTCCTTCATCATTTTTTAAATTCCTTGTTTAAATTCGTTCGAAGAATGCGGAAAATTTGGTTATAACATACATACATACATATATATATGGTACTATAAATATTTGTATTTAAATAATATGCACATATTATAGTATAGTTAAACACACACACTTAGGCATTTATATTCTTGAAATTCATATGAAATTGTCAAATGCATATGTAAGTATAATACAAATGTAACATCCCCTTACTTGAAGGCCCAAAAATAACGGCTACGGATGCTGCAGTCATCCATATTTATTAATCCTCGACGACCAAATAGGCGGTGTTAGATACATTGATATACATATCACAAGAGTATGGAAAAATTTTAACAAACTAAAATCACATTTCCACATCCCCTTCAAAACATTTCATGTTCATTACATAATCCCACAGACGTTAACCACATTCAGAAAAATATAATTATTACACATAAGCCAAGAGCGACATATGAAGATGCCCCCTTGGTTGATCAGAGTATATAATAAGGCTAATAAGTCTGCCATTACATCGAAAATACACAACGGAAAAAGATAACTCTAAATAACTAACTGCCTCCTGCATGCCTCCGGAAGCTTTATTCGTCTAAGAAGAGAACCTGGAAACCCAAAACCTCAAATTACTCTAAATTAATTGAGTACTCGAGAGTTTAAGGGGAAAACAAAAACTTCGAGTCAGACATAAAGCCTGGTATGAATAATAATCTAACATCTCAATCCATTAAGATATCTAGTGAGACCACGCCACTTAGCGGAACGGGTTTTCCTCTTACTAGTATTCTAAAACCTTTTCAAAACCACATACTGTGCTCCTACATCCACAATGGTTAAAAACATAGCATTTCAAAAATATTATGATGATAAACTATTAGTTTTCATGGATTTGATAATAACCTTTTCATAATTTATAGACACCCTATCCTATTTCATAATTTTCATGGGATCACTAAGAACCTATAGGCCCCTGCCAATTAACTTAATAAATTCATGGGTTCCTTTTAACCAATTGGTCATTCCAATAACTCCATTCTTATCCTAGTTGTCATGGGTTGACTAGGAACTTATGGATTATTCCAGTAACTCCCTTCTTATCCTAGTTTTCATGGGTTGACTAGGAACCTATTGTTGCCTCCAATAACTTCTTTCTTATCCTAGTTTTCATGGGTTGACTAGGAAACTTTTGAATGACGTCAATACTTAATCTGGATAAAGTTTCATGAGTTCACTACAAACCAATGGGCCCCTACCAACCATCCTTAATACATAATTTTCATGGGTTTACTATGAACCTGTCGGTTACCTCCAATAACTTCCTAATCATAGTTTTCATGGGTTTACTATGAACCTATCTCTTAGACAACTTCAAGGTTTAGGCAACCTATATTTTGGTCTACTTGACCCTCTGGATGCAATTATACTCATTTAAGAGTTTAATCAAATTATATTCACTACTAGGTTAACCTAGCTGGTTCTTCTACCCCTTTATCCCCAAAATATAGTTATAGGTCCTTTATCATGTTAGTATATTCATATTTGAAGAAGCAAACATAACAACTTAACAATACCACTCCTATGGGTTTAAGGTCCATAAAAAACTTTTCATATAAAACATAGTTAATCCCTTTAATCTATATTTTTATCAAGGCAATACTTCTTCAAATTTACATACTTAAAGTCATTTCAAAACTCCTTTATCTAGCCATGGGTTTTTCCATTAAAAATGAGTTTGGGTTTAAAAAGCCTTTTGACGCCTTCGAAACCTTGCTTTCGATTTCATTGGATAACCTCCTTCAAAAGCATTAAATTCTATCTTTAAAACATTAGGCTCCTGCCTTTTGAATACTTTAAAACATCTCTTTTGAAACCTTTCGTCCTTGTTAAAGTATTATCATATAAGTATAGAAGCATAGCTTCAAAACCTTTCAAAAATACCCCTTTCGAAACCATTGAAGGTTACCCTTCGAAACCAATACCTTTCGAAGCCATTGGGTTTATATTTAAAATAACATTTTTGTGTCAAAGTGAACATAAGCGAAAGCATCTCTTTCGAAACCATTCTTTATTTCAAAAAGTATTAGGGGAGCTTGATGGCGTCGAAACTATCCTTTCGAAAGCATTAAAACACCTGAATAAAACAATTGAAGGTGGGCTTTGAAACCCCTTTCGAAACCATTGCCTTCGAAACCCATAACCCCTTTCAAAAGCAGTAGGAAGTGGCTTATATATATAAAACAAATGGCACCTTTCGACAGCATTGATGTTGTAACGCCCCGGATTTTCGCGTTCGAAAATCGACATCCATACTTTACATCGTACTCGAATGCCGTAGATTCGACCGTTCAAATCCGAGTCGTCGGAGCTTATAACAACATTAAGTAAATAACACAGCGGAAGAAACAGAATAATACATTGATATACAATATCTGATACAATATCTGATACAATAGAGTGATACGATGAATATCAATATACATCAGAGATATGGTACAAGAAATAGCAGCGGAAAAGAAAACGATAACATCAGTAGCGGATAATCTCCATCTTCAAAGCACTAATCCAGAAATAGCTTGAACTCTCAATAACGATGCACAAAGATAAGCAAGTGCAGCCCGATCCAAAGACTGAACTAGCTCCAGATAATCTACTAAATCTGAATATCTGAAAAACCCAACTCTAGACTGCCCGTGTGGAAAATGATGGGCACCCAGAGTTTAGGAAGGGAACAATAAACTCCAGGTCAGTCGTGGGACTGGTGTGAGCAACAAAAACAGTTTATCTTTAAAAACAAATAGCAGAGATTTTTAAAGTCAATTCGCAATGCTTTTGGAAAATGAAACTACCATTAGGCCTCCCGCCACACACACAATGCAAACGCAGAATTGGAGGAGATTTCTCCTTATGATAGTCAAAGATGCTTACTACGCAAAATCAAATCATTTTTGATATTATTATTAGTGCATAGTGTAGAAAACATTTCGAAAGTATAATATCAATCTTAGCCAGCATAGGTACCATTATACTATGCCTACTATAGCTACCATATTAGATGGCAGGTTCTACAACTAATATCGTACAAAGTTCGTATTGGAAGATGGATTTCCAATAAATGGTCAAGCTAAGGAACTTCCTATGCCACGAAGGAACGCCTCTGGAATGACGTCCCGAGAACCTAACCGGATCTCTGCCAACACAAGGCCGGGTTACCTCTGCAAAAATAGGTAACTACTGACACGTGTATGCCATCCCCCGATCGTAACCGATTTTCCCGAGGATCCCCGATTTCCAACAAACCACAAAATAAGCAGTATCAACATAGGTTAAGTATCTGGGCTCCATACCATGATACCACCTCTATCCAGAAGGAATGACATACACTAAGGGGCGCTACTCCCTAGAACCTTGCTGCATCCTTCCTGTTTTGACCATTTCCGGGGTGTGAGGTCCGACGAAGTCTCGTCCACAAAGCTACGCTTTGTCACAAAGCCATGCTTCGGGTCAACAAATGATCAACCTATGATCACAAAGATAAATGATCAAACAAATGATCATATCACAAATGATCAAACACTGATCATCACACAGCAACACTCAGCATGCCACATTACCAAATTGGGATATATCGCGGATAAATTTCAACTACATAACCTCTGAGCTCGTACGTCTCAAAGAAGGGTGTTAAGCTAAGAGAATAAATTCTCCGCCACCAAACAGATATGTATTTGAAAGAAATCGGCTTTATATCTCAAAGTGTAATGTCAAACACGTAACCATACAAGTCTGTTCCGGGTTCGAACAGAACCAAAGGCACTTCTCACGAAGCCCTTGCAAATCCGGATAATTTCCAATCACGTCCGGACTTCCCATCACTAAGGGTGATAAAACCTCTATATCAGGGATCAGCCGATGCAGAGTAACTCGACGGTAATCCTTTCGTTTTCAAAAATATCTGGTCTTCAACACCGGTCATCAAATGCTATCCATTACAACGTATCACATATTCGGAATGGGTTATACGACCCAAAGGTCCTTTCCCGGCTAACCCGAATAGTGAGCGCAATTAAAAATCATATGGATATGGGATTTCAATTAAGCCACAACTTAAACCCAAATTTTCTTTTCAAATGGTTTAACAAATTACCATTTTAAATCTTCTAAACAAAAAGATTCATTTTATCAACCTTCACGGTTTAAACAATTTCCATATTTTAAATCTTTTAAATAAAAGATTCATTCACAGATTTTCCAAATTAATTCCCATTTCAATTCGATTAACTCATTAAATCTTTAAACATAGATTTAACTTATAGCTTTCAAAACAATTCCATTTCAAATGGTTTAAACAAATCATCATTTCAAATCTGTTAAAAATGAACAGATTTAATTCATAGTTTTCAAAAAAGAATTCATTCATAACTTGGAAAACCATTTTTCAATTCAATCTTGAAATTCCTTTAACTTAAATTGGAATTTCATTTCTTTTATGAAAGCTTTTATTCTTTTTAAACAAACAGTTTCATTTTGGAAATTTGATTCATTTATACAAGTTAAAGTCCTTGGGGTTTAATTTCAAATTCTCAAACCAAAATTTTAAAAGTGGTTTAAATTCATATAAAACACATTTATAATATCTTTAATCAAAATTCCAATCATTAAATTCAATTCCAAATATTGAATTCAAATCCAAATTGAATTATTTAAATTGGAAGCTTTATTAAGTTATTTAAAATAACTTTTATCTTACAAACTCCTTTTCGAAAGTTTCAACATTTAACCCAAATCCATTTTCAAAATCAATTGAAATTAAAATTTCCATTTCAAAAACATCAAATTTAAATTATCTGTGACTTAATCGATTTCCACGTGAAATCCATATTTGTGTGTGTAAAAGTATAGTCTGGGGGTTTTACACAGTAGTGCAAACATCAATCATCATAGATATATCGATAAGCGGTATAATCGATAACGCTTATCTTCATTCACAGATTCATAGATAAAATAAATTTATCAGTCACAAAGATTCGTTATTACAATTCGATGTGGGTTTCGGATAACCAACTGGAATCCGACTCCCTGTCGCATCGAAATTCAAGTGTCATTCTATGGGTCAAGGGTTTGCATATTCACATAGTAATATATCACAGAAATTAAAAATTTCAGATCACAACATAAATCAGGGTATATCACAAAGCATCACATATCAGGAAATATCAAAAAAAATTAACATTCAATAGAATCTAAACATTCACAAGTGAATTTATTAATCAACTGATTAATTTAAATCAGATGTATCAATTTATTAATCCGGGTTAATTATCGTAATTTAATTACAAATTATTTGAAAATCTTTCTTTCAAATTTATTAGTTAACCCTTAATTATTAACTAATCAGTCTTAAATCAATGAATCAATTAATCTTTAATTATTACATTAATCTCAATTAATTGCCATTATTAATTAATCCTTTGATTTATTAACAAATAATTAATTCACATTTTAAATTATCATTTAATTAATTACATTCAGTAATTATTTGTTCATTACTTCTCTAAGTAATTTTTATTTTCCAAATCGTCAAGTGATTATTAATTTAAACTTTAGTTAATACATTTAAACTTATAATTACAAATTATCAATTACCATTCTAATTATCTTAATGGTTAAAGAATTTAAATCTTAACCTTCATTTACTTAAAGACAACCCATTTTCCATTTATTTATTTAAGTTTCACTTAAATATGTTTGGAAACATTTATTTCAAATTTTCTTTGAACTTTCATTTTTAAACTCCAAGCTCAAACGATCATTAATTTAACTTTAAATCACTTTAAATTAAGACTTTTAAAAACTTTAAATTATAACTTAAAGCAATATTTTGCTAGGAAGGGATTTAAATCAAATTCCCTTTAATTCAAAATATCTAAACTTATTTAAATTATTTAAATTCTTAAACTTTCTCCCATTTCAAAAATCTGGCAGCTAAACTTTATTTTAGACTCAGTTAAACTTGATTTCCATTTTAAAAACCAACACTTTAAAAGCTGGGAACAAGTTTACATGTTAAAACTGAGGAACAACACTACCCGAGTCCCCCATATTTTACTTCGAGTAAAACAGGAATTCACACGAACAAAACACGTATCTACTCGAGTAAAACTTCGAGTACTCTCCTTCTACCCAAACCCAAACCCAACAGAAAACCAAATGCACGGTGCACGTGCACACCGTTGATGATCGTCTCTGATCATCATCGCGACACCGAGCAAGTCGACCTCGCCGCCCCTACCCACTCCAGATCGACGACATCACTACATCTCCTTGCAAACGAAATCGAGTTCGAGTTGCTCAAATCAAAGCCTGGAAACATTAAAAACGACATCGCCACAAAACCTGGCAACACCCCGCGCTCCACGCTCCGACCACCAGAGGTCACCCAACTCCGGCCATAGCCTCGTCCATCTCCCCTCTACCCAATCTCAAACGCACGCGACACTCGATCCAGCCATGAGTTCGAACGAGACGAAAAAACAAAGCCACACAAAACTAGGTTTACGAGAAAGAATTCGACGCCATCGCCTCCACGTTGGTCTGACCACCAGTCCACCATTTTTCCGAGCTCCACCCATCACTCCTCCACCTCCATACAAACGCTCGACCCTTCCAGTCGACGTGATTCCCTACGGCAACCCAAAATGCTTAAAACAGTCAAAACAAAACTGCTCTTCATCCCCTTCTTTAAAAATCATAAATCTTGTTTTAAAAAATCCTGTTTTAGTACGTACTTTCACTTTATACACCTGAATCCCTTAAACAAGAAATTTGTTTTAAACATAATTAAAGTTATACTTAGTTTTCTTGAGTTACAAGAGGTAATTATAGGTTGTTTTAGCTTTAACACATTTTTAACACTTAGATTACAACCTAACAAACAGTTTTTGTTTACAATCTAAGTTCAACCAGTTGATAGATCAAGAGATGGAGGTTGGTTTACAAATCTACCAAAAACATAAACAACATATAACAGGGTATTAAGAAAACAGATACACACAGATTGCACAATCATATATATATACAAGATACATATCTTCACAGAGAAAACATGCCATATTACTTAAGTTATAAATTTTAAATAAAATGTTACTCACTAATTTGCAGAGGAGAACAGAGCATCATCTTATGTTAAACAGCCTGCTACTTGAACTTGTTTTGAATTTGCTAACTGAACTGTCTGTTGTTTTGGGTTGCTTGCTTGAGAATGTTTGCTTAGATTTTGAAATGGAGTTTTTACCTTAGTTTTTACTTAGCTCGAATGAAAAAAATGAAAACTGGTATGAGAAAAAGTAGCTTACAGGCTGATATATACTACAAACTACAGGGTATATTATTTCTTATGCACCATAGTGTACAAAATGTACAAATTTTCAGAGATTTTTTTCTATATTTTGGTGGCCGAGATTGTATACTAATGTACTAGAGGAGATATTGTCTTAGCAAGCATTAAATGACATTGTCCTTGATGTTTTTATTTTATACTTATCCTATTATTTTATACTTGCCTGCATCTTGATTTACAAGCCACATGCAAACTATATTTCTACTTTGCTTTTGATTCTTATCTCAGCACACTTTCTTCTTGCCAGCCTACATATCTACTTAGACTTAGTTATACTCAAGTCTGCATACCCATACTCGAGCCATTTGTTTTAAATACTTATCCTATACAAGTTTATTTTCTAACAAGTTACTATATTTGAAAGTGCAGATTTTTATTTTGAGGCTGGTCAACCCTCTTATATATTTTATTTCCTTGTTTTACAAATTTGAAATGTGATTGCAGATTATTTCTCATTATTTACTTGCCTAAGCAGATTTTTGGTTTGAATGCAAATGAATGTAAGTGAATGTTATTCTAACATATTATTTAAATGTTAAGTGTATTTGTTTTTCTCCTTATAATTATTATTTGGTAATATAAATGAATCCAATTTTTAACATGTTGTTAAATTTTATCTAATGTGTTACTTTGTAATTTATAGCTTATCTTTTATTCATTTATCTCTATTCATAACTCAAATATTTATTTTACTTCTATCTTGGGTTTAAATATTATTATTAATTTTACTTTAATACCATTTGTCTTGAATTTCTATATATATATATATATATTTTCATAAACTCAAATTATTATTAAACAAATTATTTTACTTTAAATTTTTAAACGATTTATACAAATATACTTGGATATCGGGGAAACTCGCATCACTTTAATCCATTTATTTTACTATTTTATTCAAAAATCCATTTAATTATCAATTTAAATGTAATTAAAATCCGGGGTCGTTACAGATGTCTTCAATACCATCGAAAGGCATCAAATCACATAAGGGTTTCGACTTGGTCGAAACTACCCCTTCCGAAAGCTTCAAATAAAAACTAAGTAACTTCTTCGGAAGCTACTACATGAAAACAAAGGCGGCAGCTCTCCTTTAAAATCTTCTTTAGAAATACCCTTTCGAAACCATTGGTTTCGACTACTTTGAAACCCTTTTATAAACAGGCAAGCACTTTTCTTTTAAAACAAAACAAAACAATGAAACCAAGCCCTTCGGAAGCTACATTTTGACACCCTACCTTCCGCCTTTCTCCAATCCACTATGTACCAGCTAAATGATACCATGTGTATTGGTTTACTGGTTTTGACCTAGAAGGTTTCGACTAGGTTGGAGGCGGAAGCTCTGGGTCGAAAGCTCCTTCCAAAGGAGGCGGAACCTACTTTTATGAGTAAAAGGCTGTTTTTACCAAATAAAGTAAACTTTTTGTAACAAACTTGCCCACATGTAAACACCTGATTGGTAACATAATCTTTCAAATTATTTACTAATATTTGCCGCAATTTCACAAATCTAAATCCAATTAACATTTAACAAATAAGCCCTTCCCATTAACAAAACAATTAAATCATTTAGGTCCTCCTTTCAAAGCAATTTAATCTTCATACTAATTCACTTAGTAAAAATCCCCAAATATTCCAGAAATTCACTTTAATCATGTTGCCTAACATATCAAAATTTCTAACCCAAATTTTTAATATAATTTCCGAAATAAATTTATAAACCCAATCAACCATATTTTCCTTTGAAAATTCATAAGTAATTCCCCATGGCTTGGAAAATTATAAAAATTGAAACCCAACTCCAAAATCATGTTTCTCATAACATAAAATTTTCCCATGGCATTTAAGAATAATTTAACCTTGGTTTTTCCCTAAACCGTGCATATTCCTCTTTTAAACCATCTTGTTGAAACTAATAAATTATAAATCAAGCATATCATCATCCAATATATCATAAAAATGAATTTACCCTTAAATCTGAAAATATATGATTATAGAAATCAAAATAGAGATGTAGTGATTATTATTCACCTTAGATTGGATAAGAAAATTGAAGATTGATTGAGATTGATTTCTTCTAGCTTGATCCTAAGCTTTAGATTTGATTTTGCCTTCTTCTCTTCTTCCTAATGGACGGCCTTGAGATTTGCTTTCTCACGTTTGTTTTACTTATGAAAAATGAACGTGAATGGTCTTAGGGAAAATAGTATAAGGGTAGGAACGTGTGCAGAAATTTACTCTAGTACCCTTATTTTAATTTAGTTAACACTTAACCATTTATAAACCCATTCATTTTAACTAAGCACGACCACTAATATTCATTTACCAATCCCAATCCCCTTATCACTTTACATTATTCTATTTAATTTATTCTAATTAAATCTCCTGAATAATGTTAATAAAATTAGGGATGTTAGAATAAATGTACATATAATAGATATAATTCCCAATATCTATGTGTATGTGTGTTTAGATGTATAGTTATACACATGTTTATACTTCATTGAGTTATATTGTTATATCGTGAATGTATACGTGATACATTCAATTAAACACTTAGTTAAATTAATTAATGTGAATAATTAACAAATATAAAATAATTTTAAATAAAAATGATGATTAGATTGGATCCAATGTTAGTTAATATATTACATATACCCATTAAGATCTAATAGGGAATTTTTTTTGAAATTTGACCATCCACCCGTTGCAAATTAGATTGTTATCCAACAACTATTTATAATTAAGTAGATCATCGAGCACCTTTCCTTCCAAATCTAGATCATGTCTTCAGCCCCTCCTTTCCCCTATTCTGGCCGACCTCACCCTTTTTTTAGCTTCCTAAACTTCGAGCCTAATTAATTTAACCATTAAATTAATTAATTAATTAAGCTTGTATATATTGATTAAATCAATATATAACAATTATACATCTTTTTTAATTCATTTTAACCCTTTAAATAATTAATTAAAATGCCATAAAAAATTAATACGACATTTTTATTAATTTTATTATTAATTTATAATATTTATAAATTTGAAATTAGTCGAACTTGGAAATTAACTGACAACACAGTTGTGTTGACTTTCTAGTGTGAACTTGGTCACATCCAATATTTAAACAATTTAAATATTAAAGCTTGTACAGACTTTGATGTCGTATAGTATTGGGTAAAAGTTCAATCTCTTATAGATTTTTTTTAGGCGAAATCTGAATTCTAACCTTTATCAGGTTGCACCTTGTAATGATATTTTATACATGCTTTCTTTTCATCAACACTGAATTACTAAGATATCTAGAATTCGGTCTAAGTTCAAAAATTCTATTGATATCCGTAGTTAATTTCATGGACCATTTTAAATTCCTTGCTTTAATCTAGTAAAATTTGTCAATTAATCGATTTACTCTAATCGGAGATTTTGACTTTAAGTTGACTACCAATTATTGTGATACTAACCTTCTATAACGAAGGAGACGAATCCTCTCTTTAATAGTATTTCACTTTAAGTAATTCAATGCATACCCAACTATTGTCATAACATGGTCGTTGTGCCATGTGCTTAACCATAATCAAAGTACAATTTAGCTGCTTAAGATTGACACTACCCTTAAGAGTGAAGATTACTACACATTGCTACAATTAGACTTATATTTTGACTTAGCTATATTAACCTACAGAAGGTTCTCGTTGAGTCATTCTGTGATTGGTTTAAAAAACCACAAATACGTAACACCTTAGTGTTTCCAACTGTTATGAGTAATTCACCGTCCATCATATGAAAAGCGTTACATATATTACTCTCAATAGATGTATCGATATCATTTTGTCGATACATCTTGACTAGGAACATTTAAGAAGTATTTGAATATTGATTCAACACTCATTATTATGAATACATTCATAACTACAATCGATAAAATACAACTCTTAAAGATTTTTTACCTGTATATGTTTAATGTATCAATATAATTACTTATATCTTTATATAACAACGCATATAAAGGAAAAAAAATCAAAAGCATGCTTTGTTTTGAATAAGGTTCTTTTATAAGAGTTAAGTAACGTAACAAATTACATAATTTCCACTAGGGAACACCATTAACTCTATCAAGGAGCACATTGTTTTCATATATTAAAAACAAATCCTTAGTATTTATTAATGCTTTTGAATGACCTTAATTGTTGTCCAATGATTTTCACCTGGACCTGATTGATATTGACTAACTGCACCTAGTGCAAAATCGATGGCCTGGTGCACAACATAACGTACATGTTGGATCAAAAATCCTACTCATATGCTTTCTCTCCTTGTCTATAGATAAAGAGACTTTCTTAAAAAGAACAATTTCATGTCGCATTAGAACATTTCTATACTTGGAATTTCCCACACTAAACTTTTTTAGTACGGTATCTATGTATAATGATTGCGGCAATCCCAATATTATTTTAAATCTATTTTACATATTTTTATTACTAATATGTAGAAGCCTCTTCCAAATCTTTCATCCAAAAATTATTGGAAAACCAAGCTTTCGCTGATTGTAACATTGCTGCATCGTTACCGATCAGTAGTAAATCGTCAACGTATAAAACTAAAAATGTTATAACACTATTTTGTTTTTTCCTATATACGCACGCTCCCTTTATATGCTAACTGAAATCAAACTGTTTATTATTTTTCAAAACACTTTTTTTAACTCTTTAATGCTTTCTTAAGACCATAAATTGATTTAAGAGTCTAAATGCCTTATCACCACTTCAACTAACTCCAACCCTCTGGTTAGAATTTATAAACAGTCTCTTTTAAATCACCACTTAGAAATGTATATTAACATCCATTTGCCATATTTCATATTCATAATATTAGTGACCGATCAAAGACCACTAGCTAAATTGGTTAGTGGCATGACGCTTTAGGCATAGGTTCTAGAGATCATGAGTTCGAGCGCCAAAGACATCAAAAAAATAAGTATTCTGCTTGAATAAAGTACTACTCTTACTATCAATTTTTTTAAAGCAACGACTACAAGTAGAATCTGAATTGATTTGAGCATGGCGATTAGAGAAAATGTTTTATCATAATCATCAAATTCAATTTAACGAAAACCTTTTGCCATCAACCTAACTTTATACACAATCTTTCCATCTATACCGATCTTTTTCTTAAAGATCCATTTGTAGCTGAGATTTACCCCTTCAGGTACATTTTCCAAGGTCTAAACTTTATTCTTGTACATGAAATCCATTTCTAATTTCATCGCATTCAAGTCACAAGACATAGTCTTTACTTTCCAAGGCTTGTCGGTATGTGAGGAGTTCATCGCCGTAGACGACGTAATCCTCTTTCTCATCGTCGGTGAGAAAATCATAATATCTCTTTGATGTGTTTCATTCTCCACTAGACCTTCTAATAGGTTGCGTGTCTTATATGGGTGTTTAATTACTGTCTAAATATTTAGTTTCTTTAGGAGTTTCATGGATCTCATCCAAGTCTATCCTACTATCGCTAACTTCTTGAGATAGAAATCCTTTTGCAAAAATAAAACATGTCCCAAAACGATTACGTTTTGTTCCTCGATATAATAGAATATGTATCAATGAGAATTTCTAAGATACCCTATAAGCTTACATAAGACCAATCTAGGGTTCGCGTTTTTAATATTACTCGGACAACCTCATACCTTAAGATAATTAAAGTAGGGTTTCTTACCACTCCATAACTCGTACGGTGTCTTATTTACAAATTTAGATGGTATGGAGTTCACCGTATATATAACGGTTTCAAATGCATACCCCCAAAAGGAAAGATGCAACTCAATATCATCCATCATCGATCGAACCATGTCTAATAGCATTTGATTCCTCTTTTATGAAACATCATAGTGTTAAGGAGTATATGAAGAGTCACTTGAAAGAGAATATCATTCACTTTTAGGTACTGTAACAACTCATAAAATAAACGTTAATTAATAAATAATTATTAAGGCACAAAAATGGAATTTGAACCAACATCATAATTTGGTCATGAAACTTGCTCCATTCCGTTTGTAACAATTTTCTGAGCAACTTTTATATTTGGAGTTTTGTGATCGAAGTTCCAACACATAGGTTATTAGCGTTTGAAGTTTTCAAAACGAAAATAATTAAAGGCGAAAATAGAAAATAAATAATAATAAATGTGGGACCGTACCAGTCGACCCCTTCCTTGGGCCGGTCGACCGCTAGTGGTCAACTGTCTATAGAGGAGCGGTCGATCGATTTAGATAGTGGCGGCTAGGGTTGAACCTTGACCGAACGATACGGATTTAATTATTTAAATATAACGGATATAATTGATTCGAGCATCTATAAATACAGGCCCAACCCCTTACTACTCTTCTTATGTTTGCTGATCAAAGAAGTGAAGCTCCACCATTTTCCCTTACCATTTCTAGAAATTATAAAATATTACATATACACACACAAATCAAAGAAGAACAGAAAATAAAAGAGAAGAAGAGAAGAAGCGAATCAACGTTGTGAAAGAAAAAGGTAATTTCTATAATTATAAATCTATATTCCCCTTAACCTCATATCCCTTCTCAGATCTGTAATTCTAATATTATGTATACACCTAGTTATATATATTCTTTTGGATTAGAATGAAAAAGGGGTCAATTAAAGGGATGAATTTGGATTTGGAAGATATAGAAAGCCTGAAATGTGAGTGGAAAATTATATGATTTATTTATAATATTGAAATTATATCATTGAATTTTATTTAATTATCATGCCTATATAAGATCTAAGAAGTTGTAGAATTAAAACAAATATATAGGAATATCGCCTACATACTTTGTAAGATAGGTTAATTGGAATTGTATTTACACCAAAATTTCAAAATTTGGAAATCGGTCCTTAAGTTTTTTAAAGTTGAATGTTAATAAATTTGTAAAGGTAATTCCAGATTTATGGTTAGGTTGTAAAATGTAATATTAGTTTAGATTGCCTTAATTTGACTTAGAATGTGAATTTTATATGTTTTAATTTATTGGAAGCAGGGCATAATTAAGTTGTATCTATTTCCATGTAATTTCCATAAAATATATAATTCCACAAATGTATAAAAGTTGCATCATTTGAAATAATAAGGAATATACCAAAAATTAAAGAGTTTTGTAAAGTACGGATGTTTTCCCACATAGTTTGCACTGTCTATTTCAATAAAAGAAAATATATAGTTCTTTGTAATTTCAAACGAAGCAAAGGTCTCGGTTTTAGTTAATTTATGGGAAGTTATAATGGTAATCATTTTTAGAAGAATAGCTCTGATAAATTAAAGTGTGGAAAGGAATGTTTTGGTATAGGAATTAATAGTTAGAAATAGGAGAGTGTGTGTGTGTGTTTGTTTATACACACACACATATAACCACGCTTACCAATTAAAAATAAAAATATATGTATATAGCGTAATATGTGCTGATATTCACATTATTTATAATTAGGATGTCTATTTATAAATAGTGTAGTAAATTATAGGATTAGGAGCTGTAGATGGTAAAGAGATAGTATACATAAATTAAATGGGGACATAACTGTGTTTAATGGGACTGGTTAAATTATTTGATGGCATTTATGGAGAAATAAATTAGGCATGAATGAATAAATTAATGTTATTAGAGATTGTCCAATTAGAATAAAAATGACCGTTCATTACAGACAATTGATACTGATGAAATATAGTAAACAAGCATGTAATTTAGGAATTAAATGCTAGAAGGCAGTATAATTTTCATAGTGGAAAATAATACAACCTTAATTATACGTTTAAAACAAGCGTGAATAAGTTGGCCTAGCCCAATATTTAGGCCTATGATAATTGGTTTCGTTTAGAATGGGTTGGGATGCGTAGTCAGTAGAGTTACAGAATAGAATTCTTCCCTTCATTTATAGTAGTAGTTGTGTATACTTACTACTGACGTGGGACATCCCAACCATAGGACTCGTACGGAAGGGATATGCGTCTGCATATAGGTAGGGAAAATATATCAAGGATTCACCTTAGATTTGAAGTATTAAATGGTCCAATACTTTTTTAGGAAATGAGATTTGCTTCATTGCCGGATCTAGGCTACCTTATGGTTATGGATTTTACTGGATTACCGATTGAAGACGTACATTTCATGAAGGAAAGATTGATGGCTAAAGCAGGAGGCGAACACATTGCAATAATTCAACGAGGAAAACAATAAAATAGGAAAAGAGCTATGTAGTACAAGCCATTTAGGTAGGAGAAATTTTATAGTAGCAGTATTAAGAAATTTAAATAGAAATAGCATTAGGAATTTATATAAAAATAGGATTAGTAATGTAACGACCCTAATTTTGATTAACATTATTTAGGACATTTAATTAGTTAAATTAAATGAAATAATGTAAATGGTTAAGGTAATTGAGATTTGAATAATAGGAAGGTAGCTATGCCTAGTTAAACAAAGAACTAAAGGGAATTAAAATGAAATAGTCACTACAAGAAAATTCACATTTGATAGCACAATAATACAACGTTTTGACTCAAATGCTATTACAAATTATTTTACTATAGAAAATAAAATTACAAAATGCTATTTGAATTGGGCTAGGATGGGAACCATTGTCTGTACATAAGAAGGCGGTCAATTTTTACGTTCCCTCCAAATTGAACCCCAGCTAAATAAATCATCCGCCAAAATGCAGCTAAATTTCCATTCCTAATTTCATCCCGCAAAAACCTAATTACAAAATTTTCATTCCTTCTAACTAAAATTAGTTCGTCTACCTCCCTTATCATCATTTGCCTTCATCGCCACCTCAAGATCAATGAATCAATTCAAACTCCTTCCACGAAGTCTATCTATTTCCCAAAGTCGATCGCCTTCCCTATTGTCATCTATTTCCCAAAGTCGATCGCCTTTTCCGCCGCTCCCATGCCCACCAAACTGACAATAGCACCTCTGTCCCCAAACCTCCACCTTCAACTATTCCAAAACCAGATCTAAAAGCAGAACGTTGAGATAAAGAAGTAGATGAGGAGCCAATCAAAGAGGAAAAGGACTACGAAATATTAAAGAAACATGTATATAAGCATCCAGTTGGGGAGCCAAGGCAATAGGAGAAGATTGCAGAGGCATTTGAAGGAAGGTTTAAAGTAAAGCATGGAGCAATAGACAAGTTCATGGAGATAAGCAATGCATATGAGGTATTTCCCCTATTTTCTAGCCATTTTTCCTGCTTTGTTAGCTTAAACTTTTAACTAGCTGATTGATGAGGACAAAAATATTGCATTCTGTTTGGTAAAAAGCTGTATATAATACATTATCATAATTCTTCCTGTCAATCAGCTTCCTCCCTAAAGCTTAGAGTTAATAATAGAAGAAAAAAGCTCAGAAATTTGGAAGAAAAGGATAAATCAGCTTGTCTCTAAATCCTAGATTCTTCAATTCGGGTTTGCTGCTGTTGCTTCTTCCTATTCTTCCTTCCCCTCCCCTTTTTTTTCTGAATCGAGATCACAATGCTGAACTAAATCTCTTTTAATTTTGTTTCAATTGGATGTTTAAATCAAAATCGCGATTCAGTATTGAACTTCAATGTTTTCGTTCTGAAATAGGATTGTACATTTTACATGAGTTGCAATCCAATTTAACTCTTGGATCGGTAAGGCTGTGATTCCTGCCAAATCGCATTTTGGAACGTACGACCTCGCGATTTTTGCAATCACTAGTCTACTGTAATACAATATGAAAATGTGTGAAGTTACTATGATTTAATTGTATACCTTATCTATTGATATATCATAATGGTCCTTGAACAGTAAATAAAAAGTATTCAAAACAAAATTGAAATGTACAAGACATGTAAACTTGATGTGAACTGACGATAGAAAGTACCGGTTATTAATGAAAATCTTTATCAATAATCATACTGTTATAAATTTTTTAGAGTTTGGAAAGGAGGGAAAAAAAATATCAAACCCATGTGCTTATAATACAAGATTAACATAATAACTGTGTTATGATACAAGTTTCATCAATTTATGTCCTATATTATTGTGATGCATTTTCGAATATTTTTTTTGATAACCATAAATATATGTTATATTAGAAAACATTGTGTATGCAGTACAGATTCAGACTATATTAATAAAACCCGAATAAATTTGGTTAAAAATTTTGGTTGGTGAGAACATAATATGAAATTTATCTTTTTCTTATACACCTTACTGAAACAAAAATTTCATTTCTTTTTTCATTTTGGTACTGGCTGGAATGGAATGAAGATAGCTGGGATATTGGGGGTTCGAGTGAAACCTTGAACCTTAGGCACATATATGGATGCAAATAGATTTTCCCTTGCCTTAACATTTTGAATGTTACATGCTAATTGTCTAATCACAATCACTTATGAATGTATTCATTTAATTTCTGGAAAAAAAAGGAAATTGGATATTAGAACTAATAGTACTTATATGAAGGTTTTGCGAAGTTTATGATAAATACATCATGTATATTTTCAATGCCAATTTATGTTATAAAGATCAATAACAAAATCTCTTCATCTTTTAAGCTTAATTTGAGAGTTGAGTCTAAAGCTACCCATCCTTTCTCGGATCAAATCCAGTTGCAACCATGGATGAATCTCATGTAAAGCAGGTAACATTGAAAGCCTGCTCCTTTTCTTTGATACCATAATGCTCCAACTAAGTAAAAGTATGTTCCAGATAATAGAGCAGCAAGTTATAATGGTTGCAAAAGTTGTAGAAGACAAGATTGATGAAGAAATATCAGCACTTGATCGCCTCGATATGGATGATCTCGAGGTACTGAGAGAAATAAGACTACAACAATGAAGAAAATGGCTGAGAACAGGCGCAAAATGGTTGGCTCTTGGCCATGGGGAGTATACTGAAATTGCTGAAAAAGATTTCTTTGCTGCAGTTAAGGCTAGCGATGACGTTGTGTGTCATTTCTATCGTGGAAATTGTCCTTGCAAGGTAAAAAACGACTTTTAAGATTACTTGAATTGATATATGTTATTTCAGCCATTTAATGAAATAAGTACGTCAGTTATTTTAGATATTGTGAGTGGTTTCATAATTTTATTTAGCAGTAAATCATTATCGATTCCTTGAATTGGGTTATTGAAGACTACGAAATGTATCTCTTTATCGTTGGAGTCGGCTTTTGAAACATTTTACTCTAATTTTGTCATTCATGGTAGATGCTATCAATTTTTTAATTGGGATTTACAGACAGTTATTTGATGAAATAATGCGGGGCGTGAACAATAATCATGGGTTTGAACTTAATATAGTTGGTAAATTAAGATTATGTTAGCCATTCAAAAGGAAGTCATGACTATAGGTCTTCCCATTCTTTGGGGTTAGGTATATCTTCCCAATGTTTGTAAACAATAAATTATTGACCATTTATGTTTAGCAGGTTAGTGAATTAATTATCTATACTTGTTGACTTTGATCTAAAATCATCAAAATATGAATATTGGGCCTTAAAAAGTTTGGAGCATCAAATCATAGAACTAACTAGCTACTTAATTAACAATGCTAACATAACATAATAAGATTATGGCATATACGTACATATTTTTACTGATCAACACAAGAGAAATTTTGCACATCATTATGGCTTCTCATGGTGCTGTCTATTGCTACAGCATTAAATTTCATGCATGCAGATAAGCAAAGAAACTACCAACGAGGAGATTTATTAATAAGGGACAATAGCCAATGGCAATGTTGGTTTTAGATTCATTATACACATACATATTTAGGAGGTCCCCTTTTTGCAATTTTTGTAATTATTTTTGGGAAAATAAAATTTTCCACACTAGCACATGCATGGATCTGAAAATTCAAAGAAATATCATTGATAAAAATGACATGGCATTTGATTATCTTGTTTTCATGTCTCTTTGTTGTTTGATGTTTCCATACATTTCAACGATCATAAATAGAAGCATTAGTCATTCTACTTTTAAGTAAGAAGAAGACAATTTTGATGCTATAGCCACGATTCAGCGGGCTGAATTCCGAGTAACAATATCAGGGTTTTGCGACACAGTTACCTTAATAACCGTGCCATATATATTGTCTTCATAGACTTTTCTACCGAGTTCATCCATTATGGTTGTCTTCCCTACACCACCCATACCATATATCCCAATCACCTGATGTATATCATTTTGCATTGCTTCTGACACTTGGTCCATTGCTTCTTTTGTGGATGTGAAACACATGATATCTCCCATGGGCATTGATTGGAATCCTAATGGAATTGGAGGCTGTGATACTTTATCAAAAACTCCACTGATTTGAAGATGCACAACTGCATTTGATTTCTTTGAGATGTGTTTGCCAATCTTGTAGCGCCCTACCAAGTTAGGGCAACAACCCTTGAAGCATGTTTTGATATCTTTTACTTCTTCAGATATGGTACCAACTTCCTCCTCTATATCATGGACTTTCTTTAACCATGCAGACACTTCATCGTCTACTATTTCTCTGTTTTTCTCTACAGCGTTTGTTTTCCGCTTTATGTCATTTCTTTTGGTTTTTAAGTCCTCTATAGCTTTTTCTAGTTTTTCGGCTTTCATTTTAGGATGTACTAGGTAACCAAGTCTAGTAAACAAAGAACCAGATAGATACTTAATAGCATCATTGCAAAGTCCTGAACCTAGTACTCCAGACACACAATTACATAAAATACATTAAATTGGATTCAAATTATTTAAAAGATGATTAAAAATATGGCCAATAATAAAAGAATAAATTGCTGATTATAAAGTAAGATTGGAAAAGATGAAGTTTATCTCAAACGGAGTGAGGTACGATTGCATAGAGTAAAAATTTGGTCAAGCATCTAGTAGTTAGCCTAGTTTGTTTTTGAAAATTGGTAACTGCAGTTCTTCCTTATCTATCAATCCATCATCAATCTTAGGAATACAAAATTTTTTAAACAGTTAGCAGACTGTTCTATTTCATTGTAGGAAAAAACTGTTAGTGGAGCTAACCTTGTTATCGAGCAGCTGCATATTGAATCCAAAAACATCATTGCTTTTTAGATTGATGGAGTCTCACAGCCTGGCAACCCGAACTCGAATTGTTGCTCCAACCCTATCAACAGTAAGTGATTCTATGGGTGAGTATATAATATCCATGATTAGAAAAGGTTGAACAAAAATAATGATTTAGCTAGGTAACAGTTGGCTGCTAGGTTATATAAGAATGTAGATGTAATATCTGGTGATCTTTGGTAATCTTTTGAAATAATCGGTACGGGATGTATATTTTTTCTCTCGATAGAAGATATTTTCAATGTATACATGTTTCACTCATCCCTCTCATAATATTTCGAAACCTAAGGCCCCGTTTGGCTTGTCGTTTTTAGTTTTGTGTTTTCGTCTATACAAAAGCGCGTATGTTGTATGTATTGTTGAAAAACAAATAATTTTGAAAAATGGAATTAACATGTAAAATAGAAAACAAGTTTATTTTGTTTTTCGTGTTTCGAGAGATAACAAAAGCACGAAGAACAATCCGACTCATTCGTTGTCTGTTGGTCGTCGCAATGGCTAAGAATTATAAATCTTTTTCTCTTATTTTTTGCTATTTCTTAGTGCAAGTTGAAAACACAAAACTCAAAATACAAAATGAAACCAAACGGGCCCTAATATTTTGAGGCTAAAATCTGTTTTGTTGTTCCATGTCCAATAGTCAGATGCTGCTTGAATGTTTAGTTCCACTTGATTTACCATTTTGCTTATTTCTATAGTTGCTGATAGAAAAATTCAGTTTAATAAGTGGTTTCGTATAATTGAATTTACTTTAAATTGTGAATATGTTGCTGAATATCTCCATTGAAAAATTCAATGTAATTATTAATGGCTTCTAGCTCAATCTTTTCATTAGTTTCCATTGTTGAGTAATTAATGATTAGATTTAGTTATTGTATCTCTCATGGGCATCCTTGCATAAAAAACCTGAATTTTAACCACCATCTAATAACCAATAAACTTTAGATTGCTCTTGCAATTCCGGTAATGAATCTGAAGTTGAATGTGTAACTATGAACTAGCTCCTACCATTTTGTTATAAACTTGTACATCGGTTGGATTGGTGTCTGCCAATAAAAGCATGTCATTTAATTCCTCTTCTAGTTTCGTAACAGTGATACTATCTATTTCCTATCTGTTTGTTCCAATGCTTCAATTCAATTTTAGTTGCTTTAAGTTGAATACATGATTGTGTGAATGATCACCCCAAGTGGTTTGATTCATTCCTCTTGTTACAACAATATTCTTGTTTAGCATAAGGTTGATGTTCCTGATATCCAAGTTACTTCCGTTGCCCCCACCAAATGTGCCCATGCTAACTGACAGTCCGCCACTACCTTATGCTGCTCCAGTTATCAGTCACCCTGTTGATCCCCCACTTACCATTGATTCCTCTAGTCCTAAAAATATAAGTATAGTCATTATATATGAATTTTATAAATACTTATCTTGTTAAACCATTGCAGTGATCCATGTGCACAAGATAAGAATACCTTGATGGACTCTGTTCTAAAAACAAGCGGAGTGTTTGGTGATGAAAACAAAGAAGTGGTTCTATTTGGAAAGATAGTGTGTGCTTTCAGACCAGGTTACTGTGCCTTCCAATCAAATCCTTGGACTATAATTATTGTTATTTGTACGTATGTTGTACATTGACTTCATTTAGTTGTAGCTTTCTAATATGATAATCTATTTTAACAGAGTTGGTTAATGCAAGAGTTGATAGGAAAGGTGGAATCGATCAGAAGCCTACAACTCCAAGGTCAAAACATTCGGCTACTGAACAGAGAAGGAGAAGTAAAATTAATGACAGGCAAGTATAAAACTCATAGGTTAAATCAATACAACAGTACTCTTCGTATCTTCGTTTGATTATGATTAGCATTTTTGAATCTTTTGAATGTCTTTATATATAATGGATGTAGGTTTCAGATGCTTAGAGATATCATACCGAACAACGATCAGAAGAGGGACAAGGCATCATTCCTTTTGGAGGTTGTGTTTTTTACAAATTTTTTAAAATTAAAATCAGATTGTTTCAGATATCTCTCTAATTTGCGTTAATGTTACAAGTTATAGAGTACATTCGGTTCCTTCAGGAAAAGGTTGAAAAATATGAACCTTCATGCTCTGGTTGGATGGAAGAAACTAAGAAATTAACACCATGGGTAATCTCTTATTATACATTCTCATGTGCTAGAAATGTTTTGTTTATTTTCCAAACTTTAGGCATTCATGATATATGTATAGTCATTATATATGTATTCAATTATACAATATTTTTCTCATTTTTCCTTTTGTGTGGTAGCGTGTGTGTGTATTCAGTTATGAGTATAAACTTTTGTTATTGTAATTTTTCAGTCTTGCATTAGAGTAGCCATGGACTTTGTTTCTCCTGAGAGTCTCATTCAATGTGTCAGTTTAACTGAAGAGTTTCGACTGCTTCCAAAAACTCATAGGGCAAAGGAAGACAAATTAGAGGTACATATTGTTTTCAGTTAATGTATTTAGAAAAAAAAGAAAAGAAAATCATTTCTCGCTTAAGTTAGCAACTTCATCTGCATTTCTCTCTGTGATCATGTATACTTATGAACTAAAGATCTTATTATTTTTCTTGGTTTATAACTCTATGCCCGGATTAGTTAGCTTCACATGATGTAGAAACTAACCTGACAGCTGTTCCATATTTTGTATGCAGGTAAAGAAAATGTCTATATATTCAATGCAAGAAGCTGTGAAAGAAGCTAAAAAGTTGATATCCTCTATCAGGTTAGACTGGTGTATTTACAAGTTACTGAACAATGCTTCTGTCAAATAGTGAAGTATTCTTTTGCTAATTCGAAGAGTTTCACTAAAAACCATATTTTAACATAGTAATGGGAAAAATCAGAGTTTGATATATGATTTGTATAAAAAGGTGACTTCCAATACTGGTTGTCGATGCTTATGAACACATATAGATCTATTATGCTTTCTTACTATGAAAAAGAATTGCAGATTTTAATCTTCATTCATTATAATTTCAAAATAAAATATGGGTTCTTTTAGAAGTTTGGCATGTAAAACTATACTAGCATGCTTCTTTAAGTGATTTAGTTCACAATTACTAACATCTACTTTGTGAATGTCTGACATAACAATTACTAACATCTAGATTGCTTATTTGATTATTGCAGATGAATGGAGTAAATGTCTAGAGCGCTCTTTTCCACTGGTTTGATTATCATGTGACCATGTCTTGTAGTATTTGTGTTCATTTGTTAGACTATTTTGAACTATTATCATGCGACCATGTCTTGTAGTATTTGAAATATTAGCAGAATTATTTGAAACTTTTCCACTGGTTTGATTGTGTGTTTCCAAATTAGAATTCATTGCAACGTTATCATTGTTACATATAGTTGTTGTCATCTTCTCGATTTGTTATTTTTGGGATCCACATTTTAATATATATATATATATATATATATATATGTGTGTGTGTGTGTGTGTGTGTAATGTGTATACATATATCTATTTGTGTGCATATATATATATAATATAATATAATAAAAAGAAAATTGAAACAAATGCTGAAAATTAATATTATATAGAATAGCGTTTGAAAAACGCTATTGATTCATCAAACGCTATCGCAACTCTATATGAGATGTAAGATTTATGCATCAAAAACGCTATAATAGAATTAAAAACGCTATAGTAGAAAATAAAAACGCTATACAAGCATGACAAGAAATGCTATCGAAAAACATTATAACGCTATAACATGGTTTGATGAAACGCTATAAAATGTGCTCGAAAACGCTATAGAAGTTAAATGAAGGATTATATTCCCTATAGCGTTTAAGTTTAATAACAGAGAAAAAACGCTATGGTAGGTTGCAAACGCTATGTCCTTTTGTAAACGCTATTAGCTATTATAGCGTTTTCCTTCCTGCTATGTAATGATGCCGGCCTACCATAGCTTGTGGTTCCACGGCGTTCTCTGAAACGCTATGGTAGCCTGTTATAGCGTTTTTCAAACGCTATGAAACCCATAAACTGTTGTAGTGAGTTAAGGTAATAGATAAAGGCAAAATAGGAATAAGATATATTCTTATACCATAAACCTTCATGCACTTTCATTTTACATGTTCATAAGCAAAACTAAATTAAAGAAGAGGCCGGTCACCACTAGAAGAAGTAAGAAGAAGAGAAGCTAAAATCAAGAGGAAGGAAGCTTAATCAATCTAAATCAAGAAGCAAATCTCAAACTCCTTAATCACAAGCTAAAGGTGAATAATAGGTTACATCTCATTTCATTATTCTCGGTTTTAGATGAGATCCGAATTTATTTTGCAAACGATTTGCCATGTTTTGATTGTTTAAAAGGATATATGTTTGTTGATGATTTATGTTATTTCATAGAGATTTTATGTTAAGATTTAACTTGGAAAACCTATTAAATGACATCCAAATGCCTTGCAATTTTGATACAAGGTCATAAATATTATTTTAGGGTTGATTTTCAAGTTTCATAATTTTCTGAATTGATATGGATTTATTATGAATTTTCTAGTGAAGACAATGGTTAAATTGGGTTTAAAATTAATTACGGCTATTTTATATTAGCTTTGGGTCAGAAATTTAGATATGTTAGAAAACACATTAAAAGTGATTTATGGGAATTTTTGTAGAATTTTCCTAAGTGTTTTAATAAGTATATAAAATTATTTAAGGTATGGGACTTAAATGTTTTATATGTTTATAAAAGAAGAAGGGGCAATTTGTAAATATTTTAAATTATTAATCTCTGAAATTCGGTAGTACTTTTAGAAAAGAATTTGGAAAAGAAATTGGCAACCAATCATATGTCGACAAACAAAGCAGTTTAGTTGAAAAGAAATTACTTTATAAAGTTAAATATCAGTTTTACAAGGTTTTTGTTATTTCGCCACTTTCAGCAGTACCTTTCGACTACATACTTCTACCTCCAACCAGTTTGAAACCAATACACATGGTATCAAAGACTTGGTACGTAGTGGATTGGAGATAGGCGAAAGGTATGGAGTCGAAATAGGGCTTTCAAAGGGGTCGAGACCTTGTTTTGCTTTCAAAAGGAAATGCCGCTTACTTTGTTTTCGAAAAGAATGCTTTCGAATGAGATAGCTCTTGACTCGGTCAAGTGTTTTAAAAGAAAAGAGCTTTCGAAAGTGGTTGCCGTCTTTGTTTTAAGAAAATGCTTTCGAAGGGGTCGAAACCCATGCTGCCGCATTCTACCTTTCAAAGCAATCCCTTCGAAAGGGTTCTTTCACTTTAAACCCTGAGCCGCTTCTCTAATGCTTTCAAAGGGATTGGTTTTGACACCATCCACATCTTTTACTTAGGAAATTACTTTTGAAAGAGTTTCTTTCGACTTAGTTCTTTTAAGATCCTTTTGAGATTTTGAAAGTTAAACCCAAATGTTTCGAAAGGAATGGTTTTAAATGGTTTTGAAACTATGTTCCACGTATTTTTACTTCAACCAAATTCTTTCGAAAGGTTTGATTTATGTAAAGGACTTAATGCTTTATAAAGGTATATGATAAAGGTTTCGAAGGGGAGGTTCCCCAATGTTTTCGAAAGGTTTACCTTAGTGTTTAAATGGAGGGTTTCCAATGTTTTCGAAAGGCATGGTTAAAGTGTTTTGAAAAGAGGATGTCTAAGGTTTATAAAATTTTCGAAAGGATACTTTCAATGTTTTTGAAAGGTCTACTGTAAATGGTTTCGAAAGGTATGTTTTGGCCTTTTGACCTAAAGTTATAAAGTAAACTAGTTTACTTGTATCAAAAGGGGTACTTTCAATGGTTTCGAAAGAGATACTTTCAAAGGTTTCAAAAGGGATTGTTTAAAGGTTTTAAATAGAGGTTTCAGATGTTTTCATCAATAATATGTTCTATAAAGTATAGATAACATGGCGTAGTAAGTTAAGTAAATCATAGAGTATATTTTCCTTGTTTAGTATGATTTATAGGGTTAAATCAATTTGAAAGAAATGTTTTCAAGGAAAATTTGATGGAGTAGTTGACCCTAAGTAAATGACTCAGATGTTAGAATACCAGAAGGGACTAGTATGGGGTCGCGCCCTATACTTTAGCTAGTAGCCCCTAGCTAATATAAGTCCAAAATTCCAGTGTGTAGAGCTTTGTCATGGATAAGACTAAAACGGTGTTACACATAGAAAGGAATATACAGAGTAAAGATAGGTTATTGGTGAGCTTGCAAAACCATTAGGATCGGTTGACCCTATGAGAAGTAAGTTAGGGACAGCCCGTCCAGAAGAGTGTATAACAGAAGTTAGATTATTTGTTTATTTTGTCTGGTAGGCCCGAGTCAGCCAATGGTTAGTAGTTAGCCAAACAAAACTATAGTGGTCGGATAAATAGTACATTGATTACCTGATTTGTACGCATACATGATATTGCTATTATTGCTTTAACTAGTTTGGTGTCAGGATTTGGTTTGCAAAAGATATGTTTTAAAAAGGGATATTAGTGAGGGGAAACCCGTTCCGCTAAGCGGCGTGGTCTCACTTAATATCAGTAAACTGAGATGCATAGTATTATTCACAACGGGCTTTATGTCTGACTCGAAGTTTATGTTTTCCCCTTAAACTCTCGGGTGCTCAAAATATAATTTGAGTAGGTTGAGAGTTGAGGATTTACAGGTTTTAGTATGTGGACGAATAAAGCTTCCAACGACGTGCAAGAGGCATGGATAGCTATTTAGGAGTTGTTATTTTTATTTCTATTTCCGCTGTGATGTATTAAGACGGTTTTTGTCTATTTAGTACTCTGATCATCCAAGGGGGCATCTTCATATGTCGCTCTTGGCGTATTTTATAATAATTATATTTGATCAAAGCCCAGGATACATTTTGGGATTGTGTAATGGAATATGAAACAAGTTTTGAAATGTAATCAGTAAAGTATGCTGTTTTTGGGAATCTGTGATTTTGTTTCATATTCATGTGCTTCTAATATTATGGATACCATTAACATTACCATATTTTGTCACCAGAAGTTAATACTATAGATGACTGTAGCATCTATAGCACTTGGCTTTGGGCCTCAAGATAGGGGATGTTACAGGTAATCTAGTTAAAATAGCATAGAAGAAAAACAATAGAAATGGGATAGGAAGAATTGATAAATTCCATAGATATGTGCAACAGTTACGGATATCTTTTAGGATTAACCCTCATATGCTAGTAGAATCTCCGCGATGGTTGAAAGCAGAAATAACATGAATAGTAGGATGGAAGTTATCCTTGTCTACTCAAGTTTTCTTTTTTTTTTAAGTTATAAATGGTGTTTTTGAAAAATGATTTGGTATGGCGACTGAGTTTTTGAACACAGACAAATTTTTTGAGTTAAAAATCCTACTTTTGAAGAAGTAAATCTTTGAAAAGAGAAAAAATTTATGGCTCCTTTTGAAAACCAAGCAATTTTTGAAGAAGGTTTATAAGTTTATATTTTCAAAGATAAAAGTTTTGAATTAAGTACTTCAAGACTGTGAAGTTTTTAATTTTATAAAGAGTGGTGAAAGCCAAATCAATTTTTGATATAGAGTAGATATGGATGACTGCCTAAAGAAGACGGGGTAAAGGTCAAAACTATGAATAATATAGCTAAGAATGCTCATAGGGTAGCAACAAGGAATCCCCGTTGAATTTAAGGAATATTGGAATGAACTAGGAATATTTTATTAGAGATGTGTGAAAGCCATAAGTAGAACCCTCAAAGGAATGAGGAATGGTAACAAAGTACAATTTTGCGAGTCCTAGGATATACTCGCTTGAAAGATCAAGGAAAAAGAAAGCAAATACCGAAGCTTGAGGATACTATCTAGGGATTTTGATTGATAGAACATAATAAATTAGAGAAGAGAGTAATAAGATGGAAAACACACATAAAGGATGTTGGTTGACTCAAGATTAAAGAAAGCAAGGTAGATGGTAGGAAAGTTATTCCACCAAGCCAATTTTCCGATGAGTTATTCTAAATATGCATAGTTCATATTTCTTACCAACTATTGTATGAGAATGCATAATTAGTCTCATAATCTGGTTTAATGATTGAAGTAATGAATGGACCTTATTTATTGGGAGCCAAGGAGGTAAGTTAATGTAGATTATAATTGAATGGCGTACTAAAATGTCCATCTTAATTGAAAGTGATAGGGCCACAACATCATTAACACCAGTTGATGATGAATGGCAGCTTCCAGCAATTGTTTCTTTTAGGTTATTTAGGTTGTAACCACTAGTTGTCTCCCTTCAGATATTGTAAAAGTGTTCATTATGTTATGAGATATGTTTCTATTTTATAACTGTGTTGATTTTTCTGGATGAGCTTTGACCGGTACATATATATTGGAAAACAATGTAAATAAGAAGATCTCATAAGTTAAAGTTGGAAGTTAACTAGGAAATTAGGTTAGTAACTAGAAATAAAGAATGCGTAGATCCCAAAACTTTATAATTTTAGGAAAAATAATTTTTAGCAAGTGGAAGATAGGGAAGGGTTGTCGCGAAATCACAGGTAACTATCCATGTGCCTTAAAAGCTAAAATTTATTAATACGCTTGTTTGTTACTTTAGAGTAAATGAAAAGGTTTTCCAAATCTAGGATTAACTGCACAATGGTAGGGTCAATCATATGCATTAACTCATTGACTAAGTACCGATTACATTAAGATATGGCTTGATTTGTTTTAAGGATGGAGAGAAAAATGTTTTGAAAAATTATGTTCTTGTGGAAAGTTGTGTTCAAATGCTTCTAAAAAGTTGTATTTAAATGCTTTTGAAAAATCTTGTTTGAATGTTTAAAGATTTAATTTCAAACTATTTTACAAGTTTGATTTTCTGATTTTCTATGCCACATGCTTAGCGTAAGGAGGGTCGACGTGTTAGTGAATATGAGTTTTACTATCCGAAAAGGGTGACAGCATATAAAACATAGGGAATAATAAGGGAACAAGCTGTTTTAGCTTTGGAATTTTTATTTTCATACCTTGTTGATAGTGAACAAAATTTTATGTTTAGAATAATTTCGTTTTAATGTCAAAAAATAAACCACATTATGCAAATTGTACTTGAAAAAGTTTTAGGAGAAAAAGAGGTTTCCAAACTACAATGGAATAAGCATCCAAAAGATTGGTGGGAATGTAAAATTTTCCATCTAAATTCCATTTCCAACATGGGAGTATAGATTTAGGAAAATTATATTTTGAAGATTTTGGATGTTAGAAATTGTACAGTAGTAATTGGATGGTAGGGATTGGATGCAAAATTGGTTGAACCATACTTATACTTGTAGGAGTATGGAAATTGTTGCATGCGAACAAAAATCTTTTATTTTTGAAAACTTGTATACATATAGAATTGCCAGTATATATAGGTCGTTTGCATTATATTTTCAAAATGTTTTTAAAAGAATGCATTCATATAAGAGGCACTGATTTAGAATTATTCAGCATGCATATCGTATATGTTGTAATACACTGTGCACTTGTACATGTTTGGCTGCAAAATTGTTTGTACACTAATTGGTTGGGTAGTTTAGATGATTGCGCGCTATGTTACATGATTCAACCCTTGAGGAATTTCGGGTACGAAATTCTTTTAAGGGGGTGAGAATGTAACACCCCTAAAATAAACATTAATTAATAATTATTAAGGCTCAAAAATAGAATTTAAGCAAATGTCAAAATTTGGCCACGAAACTTGCACCATTACGTTCATGGTGATTTTCTGAACAACTTTCATATTTAGAGTTTTGCGATCGGAGTTCAAACAAAGAAGTTATTTGCGTTTGAAGTTTTCAGAACGAAAATAATTAAGAATGAAAATAGAGAATAAATAATAATAAATGCAGAACCCCATTGATTGACCCTCTCCTTGGGTCGGTCGACTGCTAACGGTCGACGTGTATAGGGGAGCGATCAATCGGTCCTGACGGTGGCAGTTAGGGTTGAACCTTGGCTGAACATCTTGGATTTAATTGTTTAAATCTAACGGATACGATTGATTCAAGCGCCTATAAATACAGGCTCAATCCTTCACTTCTCTTCTCATATTTTCTGATCAAAATAGCAATGCTCTGCCATTTTCCCTTCTCCACTATTTCTAGAAATTATAAAACACTTCATACACACACATACACAAAAATCGGAGAAAGATGGAAAACAAAAGAGAAGAAGAGAAGAAGTGAATCAACGTTGTGAAAGAAAAGGTAATTTCTATAATTATAAATCTATATTCCTCCTAACCCCTAATCTCTTCTCGGATCTGTAATTCTAATAGTATGTATATACTTTGTTATACGTAATCTTTTGGATTATAATGGAAAATGAGTCAATTAAAGAGATGAATTTGGATTTTGGAGATTTGAAAAGCTTGAAAGGTGAGTGAGAAATTATATGATTTATTTATAACATTGAAATTTATATCGTTGAATTTTTTTTAATTATATAATAAGATCTAAGGAGTTGTTGGCTTAAAACGAACGTATAAAATATCAACTACATATTCTATAAGATAGGTAATTGGAATAGGAATGGTATTTACACCCAAATCTGGAAATTAGAAAATCAATCCCAAAATTTGTTTAAGTTGAATATTGATAAAGTTGTAAAGTTTATTCCAAAATTATAGTTGGGTTGTAAAATGTTAGTATTAGTTTAAATTACGTTAATTTGACTTGGAATGTGAATTTCTATGTTTTAATTTATTGGGAGCGGTGTACAATTTAGTTGTATCAATATCCTTGTAATTTCCATAAATTATCTAATTCCACAAATGTATAATAATAAAGAATATAGTAAAAATGAAAGAGATGTGTAAAGTATGGATGTTCTTCCCCATAGTTTACATAGTCTATTTCAATAAAAGAAAAGAGATAATTCTTTGTAATTTCAAACGAAGAAAAGTCTCACTTAGGTTAATTTATGGGAAGTTATAACGATAATCCTTTTTGGAATAATAGCTCCGATAAATTAAAATGTGAAAAGGAATGTTCTATTTTCGGACTTAATAGTTAGAAATAGGAATACACACACACACACAAAAAAACACACGTATAAATGCACTTACCAATTAAATTAAAAATAAATGTATATAGCGTAACATACGTCGATATTCTCATTAGTTAAATTAGGAGATCTAGTTATAAATAGCGTAGTAAATTATAGGATTAGGAGGTGTAGATGGAAAAGCGATAGTAACTCCAAAATTAATAGAGCAATAACATGCAGTTATTAGTGAGTTACCGAACTTAAATGAGGACATAAATGTGTCTAATGGGAACGGTTAAAGAATTTAATATGACATTTATAGGGAAATGAAACGGGCATAATAGATTGAATTAGGATGAAATAATTATTGTTATTAGAGATTGTCCAATTAGAATAATAATGATCATTTATTACGGACAATTGACATTTATGAAATATAGTAAACAAGCATATAAGATAGGAATTAAATGATGAAAGGTAATATAATTTCCATAGTGGAAAATTATACAGCCTTAGTTATACATTTATAACAAGCGTGAACTAGTAGGTTTAGCCCAATAGTTTGGCCTAGGAGAATTAATTTGGTTTAGAATGGGTTGGGATGCGAGGTCGGTAGAGTTACACAACAAAAGTCTGCCCTTCACCTGGAGGCTACCAGCAGTTGTGTATACTTACTACTGATGTGGGACATCTCCATCCATAAGACCTATGAGAAGGGATATGTGTTTGCATATAGGTAGTGGAAACTATACCAAGGTTTCGCCTCAGATTTGACATATTAAATGGCTCGGTACTTTTTTGGGAAATGGGGTCTGCCTCATTTTTGATAAGAGGTACTAAGTAGCTGAAATGAGAATTTTCCTTCACTTACATTAGGTTAGTCTAAACAGGATTTCAGATGTAGGAGGTCGGCGGACTAGGTCAGTATTGTTGTTGTACCGGTATTTAGTACTAAGGCTGGCACATAGGCTATGACCACCGGTAGTCTCGAGCGGTCGTTAGCAAAGACTCGGGTTATGCCCTGACGGATTTTTCTTTCTACTAGTGTAGAATATGCATGGGATGACCTAGAAGTTTAATTAGTTTGTTATTAGTTTGTCGGAGGTAGGCTAGTTAACCCTTATGAGTCTTTGAGATGCATTAGTAATACAGAAATTATATTATAAAACCATATCTAGTGTTGGAAGTTTGTCCCGAACCAGTTATGTAGGAGCAAATAATTGAAGCATATGAACAGAATGTTGTTCTGACTTCATCGATTTCTCCATCGATAAAAGAGAAAGGAAAGGGCATCACCACCCAGGGCATGCTTTCCATTTATGGCGTTTCCATATGTGTTTTATTCGATGTTGAGGTTTCATATTCCTTCATATCTAGTGATTTGTAGATAGATTGGGATTGAGACCGATATTGTTGACCAAACTTTAGATTATGACGAACCTTGCTGGGGCTCGGTCGGATTATACATGTGTAACATCCCATATTTTATCATTAGAAATTAATACTATAGATGACTGCAACATCCGTCGCGTTTAGTTTTGGGCCTCAAAATGGGGGAGTGTTGCAACATGGGTTGTCTATACTTAGCTTACAACTTGGTTTATCTATACTTAGCCTATACATGGTTTGTCAAGACCTAGCCTTATCGAGTCATGGATGTTTGTTTGTTATTGATTGTTTTGGGTTTAATTGGGTTAACACTATGGTCTGGAAATCGACTTGCCGAAAGATATGGAATAGTGGTGGATTGTGAGAGGTTGTTGGTGATGACCGGTCTGCAGGAGAGGGGGCGGTAGTGATTGGTACCTACCGGAGGATAGGGTTATAGTTAGCTTTCTATATTCGCTTGAGAATCCACGGATGGATTTTCATTTGTGCCGGTAGCAAGAGAGTGTCCGAACACATTCAATGAGGCGACCGGATTTCCACCATATAGGGATTGAGTTCTGTCGATATAGTTAGACGTACTTGACCAGTAGTTATGCCTTTAAAGCATATGATGCCTAAAGAGCAGAGGAGACTAAAGGTGCAAGCAGATGACCTATTGATGCGAGTGTTCATTCTAGGAGTATATTTAACTAGGATGCACCTATAGTGTTCGCCACAAGGGCAAATGGCTCTTTGGAGATGCTTGTTGGCTGTCGTGAGCTAACTAAGATGACGAAAAAGTTTCTACTTCCGTTTGTTGATGGCTTGTTCGATCAGCTCTATAGCACAAGAATGTTATCTTAGTTAGACCTTGCGATGAGGTTTCACCAACTGAGAGTATTTTGGGAGAGTGTGCCGATTATAGTGTTTTGTATGCTACATTGATTTTTGATTGGTTGGTCATGTCATTCGGGCTAACCAATGTGTCGGCATATCTTATAGATCTTATGGACCGTGTTTCGAGAGATCACTTGAGTGAGTTCGTGCTTGTGCTTATTGATGATACTTTCGTCTACCCATGGACGAAAAAGAAGCACAAGACACGATTTGTGATTGAACTATAGGTGTTGAGAAGACATTGATTGATGATGATATTTTAGTAGTATCACTTCTAAAGGAGGAAAGTGAGATGCTTGGGTTATGTTGTTTCAGAGTAGGACATCGCTGTAGATCCTATAGTTATGGCAGTCCATAATTTGAATAGACCCAAAGTAGCAGCATCGTTGATCTATTTGATGGGAAAGGATCGGAATTTTATTTGAGACACGAGGTGGGGACACGCGTTAGTGGGTCTAACCGAGAGGTTGACGATGGTACTGATGTTACTCATTCAGAGCTGGAATGAGGAGACGATAGTACACACATGCCCATGGTATTTAACTGGGTGAGGTATTGATACCAAAAGGTAAAGTTGCCACGTGTTAGTCGATGATTGAAACCGCACGAGGGTAAATATTCGACTCTTGATTCGGAGTTGGAGGCGATAGAGTTCCCTTTAGGGACTTGGAGGCAATGTCTACTAGGAGAGGAGTTCGAGTTGTTCGGTGATTCCACGTCATTGTAGTATCTCTTCTCCGAGAAGTATCTTGACCTTCGCCACTAGCGATGGTTAGAGTTTTTAGCCTCTTATGACTTTGACATTTTCTATACGTCCGTACGGGAAATGTAGTTGGTGATGTTCAACTGGAAGACATACCGATTTGGGACGATATTCCTATAGTGGGCATTGCTCGAGCTTATCACTGGTTATAACTTCAGAACTCGATGAGCTATGGCCAAAGATGATGGCTAGTTTGACCAGCAGACCTTCTTCGATTTAGCAGATTGTTACTAGTCAGAGGCGTTAGGCTAGACTAGTGGAGATCAAGGCTAAATTAGAAGAGTAAGTAGTGTCTATAGAGGTGAAGCAATGCGGACCCGACTGAGATTGTTTGTTCTCGAGTAGTGGGAACATATATTTATAGACTACATCGATGGATTGTCGATGACTGAGGATAGCATGTTAGCATTTGAGTCACATCCGATTGATTGATGAATAATGCTAGGTTTATATTCCTTAAGTCCAGTAGAATGTCATCCTTGGTTGATATGTTGTATGTGGGATGGACAGTGTGATTCCATTGTATGGCTAGAGCATTGTAAGTGGCCGAGACCCATTGTTCGATGGTGGGTTTTGGGAGAACTTACAATAAGCGTTTGGATATTTGGCACCGGATCGATTTTATGATATCTAGACTAAACCATGGACTTCGAGACCTTATAGGCCTATTCGTACCAATAAATGAGATATGAATCATGTTAGAAGGAGAGCAGTGAAATAGTAGAGGCTCAGTGGAGTGAAAGTGAAGATGATAGGATATAGGAGACCGAGAAGAGCATAAGGACCGCTTATCCGGAGCTCTTCAGGAGGCGTGATTTCATTTTTATCGTCGACTTTCATATTAGATATCACATTCGATGTTTTGTACTAGATAATTTAGTATTACACATGCTAGGATAGACATGAATGTTACTTTCTGATGATAGATCTTATGTATGCATGTTTGATTGTATTGTTAGCGTTTGAGATGATAGCTTATGTTTGTGTGGTTATTAGGTATATGGGATAGTTATTGTTTGATATAGCATACTTATTTGAGACAATTGCTATACATGATCTAGTATATTTAGAGATACTAGATGTACACATATCTATGTTGTATTGGGATCTTTCCCGGACTTAGCCACGCAAAGGAGGTGCTGCTGAAATTTTCCGTGACATTAGCCAAAATTGGGAGAAAAGTCAATGTATATGATATTAGACATTGCCGATAGTTGAGAGAGTAAGTAATGTATGATATTTTGTTGACTTGCCTTTCGATTAGTGAGTTGGCACTTTTAGTTTCCATTGTCCATTTCTTTGGAAGTAAGTGCGCAACTTAGATGTTTGGCTTAGCCACATTGATCTTGGATTTGATAGTGATTGTACTTAGGGATGAGGATGATGGCTCCATGCTGATTCCGGGTCTATTCCCTTTGTTGTGGTCACTTTCAATGTTTATTGTCGGGAGTTGGTAAGTGGCGATTTTCCCTTGTATCGTTGCTTATATGAGGGTATTGGGTAGTGTTGTCTCATCCTTGGGATTTCGAGGACGAATTCCTTTTAAGGAGGAAGAATGCAACGATCCACATTTTTAACGATGATATATTTAAATAATTGATTTATATATTAATCGTAAATTAATTGACGGTCCTAAAATATGATTTTTTTTTATATACTATCGAATCAGGACTTGAGAACACTTCCGTTGAGTTTGTATCAACGTTGCAAATTAAAATAAATATACGGATCGCTATATATGAAGATCGAACGATCCGATAGTCGAAACGGTCTCAAAAGGCATGAAATTATTATCCCGGAGTGATGTCTCGGATAGCGATGAAATTTATACCATCGGGACCGGAAAAAGAGGCGATACACGTATATGAGTTTCATTGCGATCAATCACACCATTTGATTGTGCGAGCTCGAAACGCGTGACTGTTTTATTTAGAGAATTCAAATAAAGGAAATAAAATATGATTTAAATCACCTAAACCCTTACCCTCTCTTTCTTGTTTAGCCATTACCGTTCCAGTAAAAACTTTAGAAAAATGGTCGCCATCCCTTTGCTTATTTCAAAAATTAAAATCGAGAGTTATACTCAATGAAATTTTTTGAAACATGTTCCATTACACTCGTATCAACGAGAACTCCATGAACATATCAATTTTGTAACATGCGACATCGTCTGGCCGAGCTTCATTTTTGGGCAGCGAATTAGAGTTCCATATCGCGATTGATTGGAGCAGAGTTAGGCGACAAGGCAAGGACAGTTGAATTCCTCTTAGCGACGAGCACTTTCTTACCAAAATTTGTCGTCTTCGGTTCATCCTAGTGAAATGCGACTTCACTATTTTGACATTGTGTGATATTGTGGAGTCTTGACACTGTTAATCTACTATTATTAGTGACAGTGTATCGGTTGAGTTTATTTATCAGTTGTATAAACTCTATTACTGTTTTGTATAACTATATGAGTCTGTATACTCTGATTCTGTGATTCATTCGGTTATTTACTGTCTTGTCTGTTTTATATCTGTGATGACTATTATATTTTTTCTGTTGCGATGTGAGATATATGACAGATTATGTGATTATATGATTTTTTATTCCTTCCTCTTTTCTTTTATTTTCTTCTCTTCTTTCTTATTCCTCATCTTTATTTCTATTTCTTTCCTTTGACAACCGTTCTGCATCGTAGATGTAGGGCAGTCATTGCAAGGGTCATCAGTCTCGGTAGCTAGAGCCTATTGCCTAGCGCTTATGTTATAAAGGGTCCACTTCGAGGTTAAGGTATTAATAGCCATTAGGTCTGTCTCCTCTTCATTTAAAAAGTATTAAGTGGCCTGAGTTTTTGGGTAGTACATTGTTCAGATATATACGTGTACAGGCATATGTATAGTTATACCTTAAAGAAGGTTAGACATATCGTACATGCACATAGGATTGAACAGATTAGCCGTAAATAATAGATATAACACTTAAATGAAACCCAATCGGCATAAATTAATGTTATAGGTAAAATGTGTAATTTTTCAGTCACTAGAACATTGTTCTGTCACCCTCCTTATTATAACCCACAGGATATATTTTTTGAGGGAAATGTTACTGGTGCAAGACAGGAACTGTAGATGGTGAAGTCTTTTCATTCATGCTCGGCGTTGGTAAGCAGTCAGATACCATAGGAATAATATTGATTCCAAGGTAATAGCCTTGCTTAGCATATATGTTCTATTATATTTTTCTATTACATTGTTAGTTTATATAGATAGCACTATGGTACCTTATGTTTATTACAATTTACCAAAACCAACTATCCATGCCCTAATGGACTTGAATTTAAATTTTTTCGAGATTCGTGCCCATTAAGATGTAGGTTGTTACATTTGGGATATGAGCTTAGGTTAGTCGATCATAAAAATTAGGATATGCCAAGAGAATGTATTTGTATTTTTACCTATAATTATCTATATTATACGCCACTCTATAAATTCCGACTATACAAGTAGTTGCGACCATATTCTAAAAAGATGGATGAAGCAACTATAAGTTGAAACAATAAATAGAGTTAAATTTATATGCCTAACCCAATTACACCACATAGTTTTGGCTGTACCGAAAAGGCGTTGACCAAGTAGAGCACGAGCACGGTATACAGAGGACCCTGGAAGTTGGATTGTACTTGACTCCTTTGTTGGGCCTAGGCTGCCTTATGATTGTGGATTTTGCTGGATTGTCGAATGAAGACGTACATTTCATCCAGACATATAGGAAGTAAGAACCTATATGTTGCAAGCATTCGGAAGTAAGATGTGAAGAAGATCAAGTTCCCACGAAAAGATGTGAACTAATCACCACAAGAGGATACCGGATTTTTAGTATATACTCTTAATAAGCAGAGGCTAAAAATGAGTAGAAAATACGGAAAGTCTAAAGGAAAGGACAAATAAAGTCCATTTCTGAGTCTGAACCCATGTGAAGGAATTTGAAAAAAAAAGATTTATTTTCATTTGAATGGGTTTTTCAAAGAATTTGTTAAAAAGTTGTTTTGAAAAAGCAAGAAGATTTTGAAATTCTTAGTTTAAAATTGGTTGAGTCAAAGGTTTTCAATTTAAAGATTTTTGGAAAAGGGTTTTCATTTTTGAAATGAATGGAAAAGAGGGCGTATGTTTGGCTCGATGATTTTTCCTATTTTTGTGAATTCAAAAGTTTTTAAAAAAAATTCTCTAAGGGGTGGATAAATAGAAATCATACTTGATTGAAATGGGGTAAAGAGAACATAAGGGTAAGAATGCCCGATAGTGAAGATAGGAGGAATATTCTTGTATAAGAAAAATAAGGAGAAAAACAGTTGAAATAGATTTATACGTATCTCTTTTAATGTTAATGAAGGAAAGCTCAATGGCTAAAGCAAAATGCAAAAGCACTGCAATAAGTTAATGAGAAAAACAATAAAAAAGGAAAAAAGCTATGTAGTAGAAGCCATTTAGATAGAAGAAATTTTAATAGTAGCAATATTAAGAAATTTGAATAGAAATAGCGTTAGGAGTTTATAAATAAGATTAGTAATCTAGTAATAGTATAAGAGAAAAACAAAAGGAATGAGATAGAAAGAATCGATAAATTCCATAGATATGTGCAATAGTTGCTCATATCTTTTAGGAGTCCCTCTAGTATGCTATTAGAATCCCTGCTATGATTGAAAGCGGAAATAGCGTGAATAGTAGGAAAATAATAGGATGAAAGTTATCCATGTCTACTACAGTTTCCTTTTTTTAAGTTATAGATGGGTTTTTTAAACATGGTTTGGTGTAGCGGTTGAGTTTTTGAACGCAAACAGTGTTTTGAGTTAAAAATCCGACATTTGAAGAAGTACATCTTCATCGTAGAAAGTCTTCGAAAACGGAAATTTTTCATGGCTCCTTTTGAAAACCAAGCAATTTATGAAAATGGTTTTTAAGTTTATATTTTCAAAGATAAATTTTTTTGGTTAAGTACTTCATGGCTATGAAGTTTTAATTTTATAAAGAGTGGTGAAAGCCAAACCAAATTTTGGTATGGAGTAGAAGGGATGACAGCTTAGGTAAGATGGGGTAAAGCTCAAGCCTATAAATAAAATAGCTACGAATGCTTGTAGGTTAGCAACGAGGAATCCCCATTGAATATAAGGAATATTTGTATGAACCTAGGAATATTTTGCTAGAGATGTGTGAAAGCCATAAGAAGAACCCTTAAAGGAATGTGAAATGGTAACAAAGGACAATTTTGCGAGTCCTAGGGTACACTCGCATGAAAGATCAAGGATAAAGAAAGCAAATACCACAGTTTGAGAATATTATCATGAGATTTTGAATAAGAAAAGATAGTAGTATGATTGGATAAGAGAGTAATAAGATGTCAAACACATACAAGGATGTTGGTTGACTTAATGTAACGACCCGTAAATTTTAATGGTTTTAATAACATAATTAACTGATTTTTTGTGAATATTTAATAAAATTTTGAAATAAAAATTTGATATTTAGAATACGTCTATTTAAACATAGCAAACGGTAAATTTTCATTAGAAAATATGGAAGTTTATTTGGTTGTGTAATTTTATTTAAATTTAAATTAGTTAATATTTGATAATAAAAAAAAAATTTCAAACCTGAATATTTTTATATAATAAATTTGTAAATCATCTTCTGAGTGAGACGACATATTTCGTTTCACCAAATTTGAACTACTATTGCTCCGTTTATCTTATTTTCGGCATTTTAGCAGCATTTTCGGTACCGAATATTGACTTTATAGAATGATCGTATCGCTGATATCTGTGTACCGTTTTGTTCGTCTCGTCATGCTGAGCTCCGTAGTATATTATTGTGTGCAATTCGGCATCCGAAACACTGCGAATTCTAAAGAATGGCTAGCCGTAAACGGTACACATTTGGAACCTTTTGTTTACTTTGTCCATTTAAATTCTTCCAACGGTTGGAAATCAATAATCACTGCCTTTAATACTTCCTGAATTCACGTGCGTGACCTTCAATATTTCCAGAAATTTATTGTGTGGCTGTCAGTATCCCCTGGGTCCAATATAATCCCTGGTTCCACTCTTCATTCTCGTGACTCTTTCTTTTCTTTTGGAATATTTTTTTTCTTTAAACAAATTAAACTTGCCTGTAGCTTTCACTTCTTCCACCAGAGAAGCATGCATCTCCTCCCCTCTCCATGTCTCCATGCTTTACCTACCTTTCCCCCACGAGCCTGACCAACAACCGCCTCCCATCACCGAAAGCTTGTGCCATAGCCTTCCACCTTCATCTTAACGCATCGTCTCTCCGACCACCCCTACTTCCACTCGCCCATTCCCTCTCTTTGCTTCGTCTCGCCACTTTCCCCATGCAGCCTTCCTCCCAACCGCCTAGCACACCCAGTCACCATCACCTCGGCCTTCCCAGACCCGCCTATCTCCGAGCAAACCCACCTCCACAGTTCGCACCATCCCTCGGCCGAGACCTTCCCAGATCCACTTCCCCAGGCCGAAAACTTCCTCCACGCATCAACCGCCTACCCTTCATCCTCTGGATCTCTCCTACAGCCCATGCAAACTGAGAGAGCTCCACTGTGACGACCCGACTTTCATCGACCAGAAAGTCGTATCGCTAATAAGAAAGAAAGGGATAGAAAGAGAAAAGAAGAGAAGAAAGAAAGAAACAATAACAGAATCTAAACAGCGGAACGAATAAATTATATTAATAACATAAACTATTACATAGTATCATATACAACAACTATCAGAGTTACACAACATATACAACACATACTAGACAGTTATAAACACCTGTCTAGTTTCTACAATATAAGATACAACACAGATAACAATGACTCAGAGATCAACACAGCGGAACTACTATATCTCTACAGCGCTGAAGCCTCCTGCTCCATTGCTCCTCCAGATAACTCGTCAAAGCAAACCTAACTCCCTTGGCTACTCGTAAAAATTTGAGTACCCAAGAGTTTATATAAAACAGAAATAAACACTTGGGTCAGACATGGGTCTGGTGTGAGTAAACGGTTTAAATTGCTTAACTTCAAAACCTTTTGAAAACAAAGGTATCACGTAAGACTTCCCACACATAAACATGGAAAAGTTTTTACCTTACGTTAACCAAAACATTTGATAGGAAATCCAGTTATATTATAATAGGGTCTAGGATTTTCAAGTAAAATACAGAAATAGCTGGAATGCTTACATCTCACGTTCCAACATAGTTGGGCACAACTAACACGTACGGCACTTATTGGAAGTTGGATTTCCATACAATGGCAGGGCTACTGGGGTACCGCCCGTCACAGTACGTGGCCTAGATCACCGTACCGAGGAGTACGCCCGCTCCCCTGCAACACAAAGCCGGAACCATCCCTTACTGGATAATTCCGAATAAAATCACCCCACGGTTGTGTACTGCAACCGTACCACTAAGTCGAAATAGAAAGGGACATCTAGACAGGGATGACCTTACTCTCAGTGGGCGCTACCCACGAAGCCTTGCTGCACCTCCCCTGTTTTAGCCATTCCCGGTTGATGAGGCTTGAGGTCACGATTACCTTTAATCAGAACACTTCACTTAGAATGCTCATCGTCCACCTGACGATGTGCTGAAAGCATTCAATCCATACAAGTTCGTTCCGGGTTCGAACGAAACCGAAGGCATTATCTCGTTACACTCGTTTTGGAATCACCCTCAGAGTTAACGACAATAACCCTTGCACTCTGAATCTTCATCTTCACTTGAGATTCACGACCTATCGTAATTTGGATCGATGTGGTATTCGGGTCTCCAGACCTGGAAATCCGGTATACGGAAACCCGATCCCGGTCTCATCGAAATCCAAAACGTATCTTTTAAGGCCAAGTTGTTTAAAGGTTTAAACAATTCAATTCAATTTAATACTTGAATTCACATAGCATTAACATAGATAAATATCACACATTTATTACAGATATATCATAGTATATCATATCACAGAATATCATAGTATATCATCCAATAGATATCAACCAAATCAGACATTCTACTCAACCATCATTCATAAGCAACCATTTATTAATCTCTATTATAATTAATTTAATCAACTTAAATTAAATTAATTACTTAAGAATTAATTCCTATTCTTGCTTAATCAACATTAATTAATTACAATCCATTTAATTAATTAATCATTAAATATTAATCACTCTTGATTAATTATTCATTAATTACATAAAGTAATTATCCTTTAATTAATTTAACAAATTAATTATCCTTAACCATTAACAGTAATTAACCTTTAATTACTCTCATTAATTACATTAATTAATGATCCTTAATTAATTACTTTAATTAATTAATTAACCTTTAATTAATTACATTATTCCTTAATTAATTAATTACATTAATTAATCATGCATTAAATAATTACTTCCATTAATCAACCTTAAATAATCATAAACAGTAATTAATTATTCTTAATTATTTCTTATTTGTTTTATAAATCTTTTTATAAATCCTTTGATTAATTACACAATTTAATTAATCCTTAATTACTTTTTACCAAGTAATTATTCTTTTAAATTACTTTCCATTAAGTAATTTCTCTTATCTCAATTACATCTAGTAGTTCAATTTATCAATTACTTACTCTAAGTAATTTCACTTATTAAATCTTATTAAGTAATTATACTTAATTAATTACCAAGTGACTATCTTTAATTAATTAACAATTAATTAACTTAAATTAATCACATTCATTTCATAAATAATAATTGAGTAATTCATCCTTAATTACCCTTTAAACAAATTAATTAATCCTTGATTAATTATTCTTTAACTATTAATTAATAAACCTTAATTATTAATCAATATCTTTTAATACAAAGTAATCAATCCTTAATTACTTTTATAATTAATTAATTAACCTTAATTAACTAATTAATTACCTCTTAATTATTAATTAATAAAACTTAATTATTAATTAACAACCTTAATTACAAATTAATTTAATCCATAATTACCAATTAATCAATCCTTAAATGATAATTAATTAACCCTTAATCATTTAATTAATCCTTATCAATAATTAATTAAACAAATTAATTAATCTTAATTTCTTAATTAAATTAATTAATTTCAACTCATTTAAAAATCTTAATTAATCTTAAGATAAAACATTATCATTAAAAACATTTGGTCTTAGTAATTAACTTACTTAATTAAATCATTAATTAAGTTTTAAAATAAATAATCATTAATTTATTCAATTAATCAATCATTCTTTATTTATCTTATAAACTATCAAAATTTAATTAAGTTTTTATGATAAAAACATATCTTTATTAATAACTCTTTATATTAAGTTTGAAAATAACTTAAGATTTTACTTAATATATCTAAGTTAAATAAATCATACAACTTAATTTATTTAACTATTTATTACAAAGTAATAAATTTCCAGAGAATTGATTTAACTTAATTATTTAAATTTACAATTTACCTTTATTTAAATTTAAAAATTATTTTAACATTTACTTGGGTTTAACCCATATATATTTAAATCTAAGCTAATACATCTGCATCTTTATTAAAACAGAGATTTAATTTTAGATTTTAAAACTGTTTTGAATTTAAAGAAAATTTAAACTGCTAACAGTTTTCACTCAGCTCACAACGACACCAAGAAAAACTCGAGCCAGCTCCTAATCTACCCGAGACCTTCCCGAAATTTTTTTAAAACAGTTCACTTTAAATTCCCATCTGTTAAAAACTTTAACAGTTAACATTTTCTCTCTCGCGTATTACTCTGGAACGACTTCGAGCAAAAAGTAAACTTCCTCGAGTCCTTCCCGAGTACGAATACGAGTATCTTCTTCTTCCCTAATTCTAACACACTGACACACCAAGACGATCGTGCACGTGCACACTTGATCGCGACGACATCGACCACCGCCGACACCTCCCACACATCCACGATCACTCCAGCATCCCATCGCAATCCCCCAAACACTTCCAGAAATCACGATTCAAAATCGACCCATCAAGTTGAACTGGAACCCAAAACCAATTGTCAGGAAAAGCATCGCCAGTCAAATTCCGACCACCAGAGTTTTAATCACTTCGTCCACTCCTTGCCAATCTCCTACACCACATATACCCGTAGCCTCGAGCCACTCGAACATCCAGAGACGAAGAAATGATCACAAATTCGACCCTCAACCAAACTAGGTTAAAATCTTAGTTCTATCTACCGCTGCCACCACGATGAACTACCACCACTCCTTCCATTTTTGCCCACTACCCTGATCATTCACCTAACTCCAACAGCAATCTCGACTACCAAAAACATTCCAGTCACCAGAAATCACCCAAAAACCAAACTCTGGTCAACAACGAACTGTACACTCATAACAATTTTAAAAATTGTAGTTTTTGTTTTAAAAATCTTGTTTTAGGATAGTGATTCAATTATCAAAATAAATCAAAGAAAACTGATGTTTGATTTTAACATGTTTGGAAGTTTTACTGGAATTCTTGATTTCCAGATAATATGTGTACCAACATATTTAGATTATTTTTAAATTTTCTAGTTTCTGTTTTAAACAACTTAAATAGTTTGAAAACTAAGCTAACAGGGAATTAGAGAAAAAGATTTTGAAATTTTTGTCAAAATCAAACTCTGTAAATATGAACAGAGATTCACTCAAACAAAGGCACACATGGTTTCAACATGTATTTAGATTTAAAAACAAACATGCATATATATATTTCAAACATACATTCCCAAGTCAATTCAATCATATATTATCTGCATCAATCTAAGGGGAATTCCATGTTCTCAGTTTAAAGGCAGAGGATTTGATTTATAATAAGATGTTTAAATCAACAGATATTAACACCTAAAAAATATACAAGACTTACATAATTACAGACATGCAAAGCAATCATCAATACATTTATCCACATGCAATAAATATTTGATGTTTTTAAGTTTAAAGGTTTACTCACTTATTTCAAAAAGTCAGAGCTTTGAAACTGAATTTCCTTTGAAATATGGAATGCTTGTTTTTGAAAACTGGAAGCTTTTGAACTGCACTTGCTTTCAATTTCTTCCTTGATTCCTTTTAAATTTTGAAAAGCTCTTGCATGCACTTGGAATGGTGACAGACTTGATTTTGAAACAAGCAAATGGTTACAGGTCTTTTGATAAGTGTTGATTATAGACTTTGTTTACAGGCTTGAAGGAATATGTGGTTTCAGGCATTTGAGAAGGGTTACAGGTTTAAAAGAATACATGTTTACAGGTTTGTTTTTGAGGAAGGCTACAGGGTTTTTGAACTGGAAATGATTTTTGATCAGATCAATGTCAACAGGTTTGCAAGAACAAAGGGTTAAAGGTCTTAAAAACATTGTAGATTTGAATTGTTAGAGGAGATGTTTTCAGGTTGTATATTTGCTTTGATTTTTGGTTTTGAGAAGATGATTTCGGTTTGGTATATTTTCTGATTTTGGTTTTGTCTTTGTTTTTGCAAATGAAAAGATAAGAAAAGAAAAAGAAATTGGAGAGGTATGCTTATATAACTTAATTTATGGTTTATCTAAAAATCAAAGAAAAATGAAAAGAAAAATGACACTTGTCTTCTACATTGTTTAATTACCTTACACATGTATTTATGATGCATATAAAACTAACACTTGTCATTATCCATTTATATTCTTTTTTAAAAAGAGTTTTAAAACTTTTATATTAATTTCTTACTTAATAAATACATTTCTTAATTATAAATGCTTTTCTAAATTATAAATAAATGAAACCTTTGAAAGAAAAATAAAATAAAAACCCATTTATATTCTAAAATCATATACAATGTATTTCATTCATTTTTAAGTGTAATCATATCTTTTGTATTTATTTACTATTTAAATAAACACTTTATTTAGTTTGAAATTGATATAAAACAACTCAAAACAATATATATATATATATATTTAAACAATACTTATTAATTTTGGAAATGATAAATCTATTAAAAATCAAATTTATAAAATAACATAATTTAAACAATTATTCTTATTACAAATCAATCTATACCATAATTAAAACATCTTATTATTATATTATTTGATTATTTATATTTGAAAATAACAATTTTATCAATTTAAATTAAAAGATTATCACATTTTAAACTTCTCGAAATCCCGGGATATCACATTCCTTCCCCCTTAAAAGAATTTCGTCCTCGAAATTTAAAACAAAAGATAATCCAAAGATTTTTATATTTATTTCAACCAATTTTAAAACAATTCAAGCATACTTATCAGCCATACACTATCAAACAAACAACCATTCATCCAAACAAACAATTTCATCCAAGCAACAATTCATACAAACAACAATTCTAGTTATCCGAACATAGATCCGGATAAACTACCTAAAATTATCCCGAGTTTCCCCGATACAGATACTGGGTTACTTGCTCTACTAAATCCAAACCGACAATTCAATACCGAAGCCAAAACACATATCCTCACAAAAACTCAGAAAGATCTAATATACTTCGGAGTTATCTTTCTAATCTTACCCAATCTTACTTGCTCCCTTTTACTGGAGAAATAACAACGAAGTCTCCAACTTCGAATTCCAAATTCTCCATCTCTAATCCACAGAACTCTTCTGACGATTCTGGGCTGCCTTCATCCTTCCTGATCAGCTCAACCATCGCTGATGCTTCTCGAAACAAACCGGACCACAAACAATCCAATAAACGGATCCTCTCAAGATCTACAGAAATCCAGAACTCAAACTCTACTCCTCAATCATCAGTAGATTCCAAATACTTCTCCTATCCAGAAAAGACAAAACAAATGCTCTCACCAATCTGTCCTTCAGATCTTAAAAAGCTTCTTGTAGGAACCCTCTAATCCAAACTCTGCAACTTCCGGTTGCTTCTACTCTAGAACAACTACTACCAAGCTTTCGCTGCTCAACTCTGATCTAGATGTCGTCTATGAACTCAAACACCAACTAGACCAATACTCCAGAAAATTTCTGACAACTCTATAACTCCTACATCTTCTAGAGATGCCTCAAACTCAAGCAAAAGATTTCCCAAGAGAACACTCAAACTATCGCAAGTCACTTTTGCGATTCTATCCAGTCCAATATCCAAAGATTACTGTTCTTTCTTAACTCATCAGAACAGTCATATTGCTTGACCAATCCATTTGAAAAATGAATCTATTCTGCAGCTTCTGAACTCCGTTCTAAGAAATTGCTAAGCCAAAAGATCTTCCAGTAGGAACACAGAACACTCGAGCTGCACTGCTGCCACAGATGCCAAAGACTCCTTATCCAAAGCTTCTAGAGAAACTCGGACCTCAAACCGAACACAAACATCATGCTGAACTCAGCCGCATCACCGAATGCAGATATACTTCCTTAAATTTGCTCCAAAAGAAAACATCTTCGGAGACATCCATAGCCACTGCATCTCATCACACAGTTACAATTTCCTGAGGTATCAAGATACCATCACTTGCTTCATCTCTTCGGACAGATCCAAACTCCTCAAAAATCCACTCACACGAGCGTGATCAAACTTATACTTCAATGATCGACTCCGAACCTAAACAGGTTTCCTTCAGAGATCAGAGAAATCCTTATATCCTATCAAAGTTTACTCGAGACGGTATTAGGTCTACAGTCTCAACAAATACTTCCAATCTCAAACATTCAAACTCCAACTATTTGTAGTCGTGTTTACACACCACTACCTTATCTACCTTTATATCTTATATTGGAAAACCCGAACAGGTAACCCAACAAATAGGTAGAATAGATATATATATATATATAGTAAAAATTACAAATACGCTCTCTCAAGATAGACACCATTCCAGAGCCTAGGTATTCACTCAACCTATAGCTCTGATACCAAATGTGACGACCCGACTTTCATCGACCAGAAAGTCGTATCGCTAATAAGAAAGAAAGGGATAGAAAGAGAAAAGAAGAGAAGAAAGAAAGAAACAATAACAGAATCTAAACAGCGGAACGAATAAATTATATTAATAACATAAACTATTACATAGTATCATATACAACAACTATCAGAGTTACACAACATATACAACACATACTAGACAGTTATAAACACCTGTCTAGTTTCTACAATATAAGATACAACACAGATAACAATGACTCAGAGATCAACACAGCGGAACTACTATATCTCTACAGCGCTGAAGCCTCCTGCTCCATTGCTCCTCCAGATAACTCGTCAAAGCAAACCTGACTCCCTTGGCTACTCGTAAAAATTTGAGTACCCAAGAGTTTATATAAAACAGAAATAAACACTTGGGTCAGACATGGGTCTGGTGTGAGTAAACGGTTTAAATTGCTTAACTTCAAAACCTTTTGAAAACAAAGGTATCACGTAAGACTTCCCACACATAAACATGGAAAAGTTTTTACCTTACGTTAACCAAAACATTTGATAGGAAATCCAATTATATTATAATAGGGTCTAGGATTTTCAAGTAAAATACAGAAATAGCTGGAATGCTTACATCTCACGTTCCAACATAGTTGGGCACAACTAACACGTACGGCACTTATTGGAAGTTGGATTTCCATACAATGGCAGGGCTACTGGGGTACCGCCCGTCACAGTACGTGGCCTAGATCACCGTACCGAGGAGTACGCCCGCTCCCCTGCAACACAAAGCCGGAACCATCCCTTACTGGATAATTCCGAATAAAATCACCCCACGGTTGTGTACTGCAACCGTACCACTAAGTCGAAATAGAAAGGGACATCTAGACAGGGATGACCTTACTCTCAGTGGGCGCTACCCACGAAGCCTTGCTGCACCTCCCCTATTTTAGCCATTCCCGGTTGATGAGGCTTGAGGTCACGATTACCTTTAATCAGAACACTTCACTTAGAATGCTCATCGTCCACCTGACGATGTGCTGAAAGCATTCAATCCATACAAGTTCGTTCCGGGTTCGAACGAAACCGAAGGCATTATCTCGTTACACTCGTTTTGGAATCACCCTCAGAGTTAACGACAATAACCCTTGCACTCTGAATCTTCATCTTCACTTGAGATTCACGACCTATCGTAATTTGGATCGATGTGGTATTCGGGTCTCCAGACCTGGAAATCCGGTATACGGAAACCCGATCCCGGTCTCATCGAAATCCAAAACGTATCTTTTAAGGCCAAGTTGTTTAAAGGTTTAAACAATTCAATTCAATTTAATACTTGAATTCACATAGCATTAACATAGATAAATATCACACATTTATTACAGATATATCATAGTATATCATATCACAGAATATCATAGTATATCATCCAATAGATATCAACCAAATCAGACATTCTACTCAACCATCATTCATAAGCAACCATTTATTAATCTCTATTATAATTAATTTAATCAACTTAAATTAAATTAATTACTTAAGAATTAATTCCTATTCTTGCTTAATCAACATTAATTAATTACAATCCATTTAATTAATTAATCATTAAATATTAATCACTCTTGATTAATTATTCATTAATTACATAAAGTAATTATCCTTTAATTAATTTAACAAATTAATTATCCTTAACCATTAACAGTAATTAACCTTTAATTACTCTCATTAATTACATTAATTAATGATCCTTAATTAATTACTTTAATTAATTAATTAACCTTTAATTAATTACATTATTCCTTAATTAATTAATTACATTAATTAATCATGCATTAAATAATTACTTCCATTAATCAACCTTAAATAATCATAAACAGTAATTAATTATTCTTAATTATTTCTTATTTGTTTTATAAATCTTTTTATAAATCCTTTGATTAATTACACAATTTAATTAATCCTTAATTACTTTTTACCAAGTAATTATTCTTTTAAATTACTTTCCATTAAGTAATTTCTCTTATCTCAATTACATCTAGTAGTTCAATTTATCAATTACTTACTCTAAGTAATTTCACTTATTAAATCTTATTAAGTAATTATACTTAATTAATTACCAAGTGACTATCTTTAATTAATTAACAATTAATTAACTTAAATTAATCACATTCATTTCATAAATAATAATTGAGTAATTCATCCTTAATTACCCTTTAAACAAATTAATTAATCCTTGATTAATTATTCTTTAACTATTAATTAATAAACCTTAATTATTAATCAATATCTTTTAATACAAAGTAATCAATCCTTAATTACTTTTATAATTAATTAATTAACCTTAATTAACTAATTAATTACCTCTTAATTATTAATTAATAAAACTTAATTATTAATTAACAACCTTAATTACAAATTAATTTAATCCATAATTACCAATTAATCAATCCTTAAATGATAATTAATTAACCCTTAATCATTTAATTAATCCTTATCAATAATTAATTAAACAAATTAATTAATCTTAATTTCTTAATTAAATTAATTAATTTCAACTCATTTAAAAATCTTAATTAATCTTAAGATAAAACATTATCATTAAAAACATTTGGTCTTAGTAATTAACTTACTTAATTAAATCATTAATTAAGTTTTAAAATAAATAATCATTAATTTATTCAATTAATCAATCATTCTTTATTTATCTTATAAACTATCAAAATTTAATTAAGTTTTTATGATAAAAACATATCTTTATTAATAACTCTTTATATTAAGTTTGAAAATAACTTAAGATTTTACTTAATATATCTAAGTTAAATAAATCATACAACTTAATTTATTTAACTATTTATTACAAAGTAATAAATTTCCAGAGAATTGATTTAACTTAATTATTTAAATTTACAATTTACCTTTATTTAAATTTAAAAATTATTTTAACATTTACTTGGGTTTAACCCATATATATTTAAATCTAAGCTAATACATCTGCATCTTTATTAAAACAGAGATTTAATTTTAGATTTTAAAACTGTTTTGAATTTAAAGAAAATTTAAACTGCTAACAGTTTTCACTCAGCTCACAACGACACCAAGAAAAACTCGAGCCAGCTCCTAATCTACCCGAGACCTTCCCGAAATTTTTTTAAAACAGTTCACTTTAAATTCCCATCTGTTAAAAACTTTAACAGTTAACATTTTCTCTCTCGCGTATTACTCTGGAACGACTTCGAGCAAAAAGTAAACTTCCTCGAGTCCTTCCCGAGTACGAATACGAGTATCTTCTTCTTCCCTAATTCTAACACACTGACACACCAAGACGATCGTGCACGTGCACACTTGATCGCGACGACATCGACCACCGCCGACACCTCCCACACATCCACGATCACTCCAGCATCCCATCGCAATCCCCCAAACACTTCCAGAAATCACGATTCAAAATCGACCCATCAAGTTGAACTGGAACCCAAAACCAATTGTCAGGAAAAGCATCGCCAGTCAAATTCCGACCACCAGAGTTTTAATCACTTCGTCCACTCCTTGCCAATCTCCTACACCACATATACCCGTAGCCTCGAGCCACTCGAACATCCAGAGACGAAGAAATGATCACAAATTCGACCCTCAACCAAACTAGGTTAAAATCTTAGTTCTATCTACCGCTGCCACCACGATGAACTACCACCACTCCTTCCATTTTTGCCCACTACCCTGATCATTCACCTAACTCCAACAGCAATCTCGACTACCAAAAACATTCCAGTCACCAGAAATCACCCAAAAACCAAACTCTGGTCAACAACGAACTGTACACTCATAACAATTTTAAAAATTGTAGTTTTTGTTTTAAAAATCTTGTTTTAGGATAGTGATTCAATTATCAAAATAAATCAAAGAAAACTGATGTTTGATTTTAACATGTTTGGAAGTTTTACTGGAATTCTTGATTTCCAGATAATATGTGTACCAACATATTTAGATTATTTTTAAATTTTCTAGTTTCTGTTTTAAACAACTTAAATAGTTTGAAAACTAAGCTAACAGGGAATTAGAGAAAAAGATTTTGAAATTTTTGTCAAAATCAAACTCTGTAAATATGAACAGAGATTCACTCAAACAAAGGCACACATGGTTTCAACATGTATTTAGATTTAAAAACAAACATGCATATATATATTTCAAACATACATTCCCAAGTCAATTCAATCATATATTATCTGCATCAATCTAAGGGGAATTCCATGTTCTCAGTTTAAAGGCAGAGGATTTGATTTATAATAAGATGTTTAAATCAACAGATATTAACACCTAAAAAATATACAAGACTTACATAATTACAGACATGCAAAGCAATCATCAATACATTTATCCACATGCAATAAATATTTGATGTTTTTAAGTTTAAAGGTTTACTCACTTATTTCAAAAAGTCAGAGCTTTGAAACTGAATTTCCTTTGAAATATGGAATGCTTGTTTTTGAAAACTGGAAGCTTTTGAACTGCACTTGCTTTCAATTTCTTCCTTGATTCCTTTTAAATTTTGAAAAGCTCTTGCATGCACTTGGAATGGTGACAGACTTGATTTTGAAACAAGCAAATGGTTACAGGTCTTTTGATAAGTGTTGATTATAGACTTTGTTTACAGGCTTGAAGGAATATGTGGTTTCAGGCATTTGAGAAGGGTTACAGGTTTAAAAGAATACATGTTTACAGGTTTGTTTTTGAGGAAGGCTACAGGGTTTTTGAACTGGAAATGATTTTTGATCAGATCAATGTCAACAGGTTTGCAAGAACAAAGGGTTAAAGGTCTTAAAAACATTGTAGATTTGAATTGTTAGAGGAGATGTTTTCAGGTTGTATATTTGCTTTGATTTTTGGTTTTGAGAAGATGATTTCGGTTTGGTATATTTTCTGATTTTGGTTTTGTCTTTGTTTTTGCAAATGAAAAGATAAGAAAAGAAAAAGAAATTGGAGAGGTATGCTTATATAACTTAATTTATGGTTTATCTAAAAATCAAAGAAAAATGAAAAGAAAAATGACACTTGTCTTCTACATTGTTTAATTACCTTACACATGTATTTATGATGCATATAAAACTAACACTTGTCATTATCCATTTATATTCTTTTTTAAAAAGAGTTTTAAAACTTTTATATTAATTTCTTACTTAATAAATACATTTCTTAATTATAAATGCTTTTCTAAATTATAAATAAATGAAACCTTTGAAAGAAAAATAAAATAAAAACCCATTTATATTCTAAAATCATATACAATGTATTTCATTCATTTTTAAGTGTAATCATATCTTTTGTATTTATTTACTATTTAAATAAACACTTTATTTAGTTTGAAATTGATATAAAACAACTCAAAACAATATATATATATATATATTTAAACAATACTTATTAATTTTGGAAATGATAAATCTATTAAAAATCAAATTTATAAAATAACATAATTTAAACAATTATTCTTATTACAAATCAATCTATACCATAATTAAAACATCTTATTATTATATTATTTGATTATTTATATTTGAAAATAACAATTTTATCAATTTAAATTAAAAGATTATCACATTTTAAACTTCTCGAAATCCCGGGATATCACATCCACCTTGCTGTCGTGTTCCTAAGCCCCCTCTGTATATGTATGTATGTATATATATATATATAAAGGTGAAGCTTTGTTGCTTGTGCCGGGCAGAACTCTCTTTTCTCTACTATTTTATATCTTTCTACTATTTCACATATATTTATATACTTATTTTATATAAAGTATTAGCTATATACAATGATCTGTTATTTATAATATAAGTTTATATAAGTATAAATGATTCTGTCGAGTTTATATATAAGTTATGTAGATTATATTGATAAGTTGTTTATTTATGTATTAGTATTATATACAATAATATGTTAGTTTATGTATGTGGTGAATTATAATGTGTTAGTCCGCATAATCTGTTAGTTTATATAAAGTATATAATATGTTAGTATATCTAAGTTTTATAACATGTTACCTTATAATATGTTATGTTATATATAAAAGTTGTATAAGTTTGTTTATTATATTGTAGATATATTAGTATATTTTATGCATATGTCATCAGTATATATGATAGTTCATATAAACATATTTTATGTTAATTTAATGGGTTATAATGTGCTGTTTTATTTGTAAGTATGAAAGTGTTTATTTTATACAGTATAAGCTTACAGAAAATCTGGGATTGTAATGGTTGTTTTGAAATTTGATTTTAAAGCAAGTATGGATTTTGATTTTTATCATAAATATTGATCTTAAAGTATAATATGTTACTTTATATGAGTTTTAAAATATTGATATTAAGAAAATAATAATAATAATAATAATAGCATATATACTTCCCATTTATATCAAGATGATTTGATCTGTTCTCATCGATTTCCTATTTATCAACTTCGTCCGTCAAATCTGTATTCAGCTACTTCGTCTTGAGATTTATTGTTTGAATTGGTCAATGGTCGAATTCATGATTTATTCCGTGTGCTTGTCTTATTCTCTAGCCTCGAAAGGTAAGCAATCACTCACGATTAACATTTTTATATTTATTAAATTTGATTTCACTTGAAACGCCAATTGAAATATGCTGCTAAATTGAACTGTTATTTATATAATTGCCATTTATGATATGCTATTATCTGTAATTGTTTACCTGTGAGATATGACACCATATCCTATTGTATATATTTATTTAATTTATCACTGATGATATATGTCTGTTATTGATACGTTATATTTTATCACATTTGTTCTCACTCTGCAAGTTCCCTGTTAGTATAGAATTCCCTATGGGTTGAAATGATACCTACCCGAACGACCTTGTAGAATAGGAGAAAATCGTTATGGGTTGAAATGATAAACCCAAGCGATTTTCATTGATTGTGAATTTTTGGGATTGCGGGTTGAAATGATATATACCCGTAGATATTTAAATTGCGGATTGAAATGATAAGTATCTGTATCACTTGACCATAGGATAGAAAATTTTATACGGACACCGTTGGTCTATTTTGAAAATGATTTTTGAATTTTAGAAGGAAATATATGGATTTTATTTATGTAAAGATATTTTATTTTGAAAATTTTAGATTTTCAAATTTTATATGTTTTGGAAATTTTAAATTTATAAGTTAGTTTTGAAAATATAATTTTTAAGATTTTACTTATAATTTTACTATTTTAAAATATATAAAAAATAATATTTAATATAAAATATACATTTAATAAAAAGATTTTATTAATTAAAATTTTAATTTAAATTAGTATATAATATGTTTACGTATTTACTTAAATTTATATTAATATTTTTAAAATAGATTTTATAAGTTTAATAATAAAAGGTTGGGAAGATAAATTAATGTTGACTTGGAATTTTATAATTTAATTTAAATAAGGATTTATTTGAACTTATTGATTTTGAGGTCTTGGGAAAAATATGATTTATAACGTGATTTGATAAAAAGTGATTAAACGAATATTCTTGTGACGACCCGGAATTTTGGGTATTTAAAACTGAAATATTCAATTGATTTTAAATATTTAAAAGTTAATTTTTGACTTCAATCTCAAATACCACTATTTATTTGGCAATTAAATTATCGAATCAAACAATTTAAAACTGGGTAAAATATAAAATCTTTAGTTGTAAGCTTGTTAAAAATAATTTAAAAACTCCGAAAATTTACATTAATAATTCTGATGATAATAAAAGTTTTTCAATTGATTTCGGAAGTGTTTTGTTAAGTTTTGAAAATTTATCATTTAAATTGAATTTAAAAATAGCCTTCCGAGACACAGTCTCGGAATTCGACGAAACTAGTTCCATTGGATCCGTAATAGTGTCTTACTATCGGATTTCAAATTTCGTAGCTTTCGGAGCTATCGTGTGATCATACGAGGTATAAACTTCTAAATAAAAATTTATCGATTTAATTTAAATATAGATTGATTACCCAAGTCAACATCAGCCGTTTTTCCTTCAATTCACTTTTCTGTTCACAATCCAATTCCACACGCAACTGTCTTATCTTGTCTCAATACTTTTCCTTTAAGTCATGTTATCTTCTCCTGGACTTCAATTCATTTTCAGCAGAAAATAAATAATAATGGCAGAGCCTCCTAATTCGAAAATCGAATTTCATAATTGAGAAATTAAATCCCAAAATCAAATTCTCGCTTCAGAAACCATTTACAAGTCGCAGATGAGCAATCTTCGTTCTCCCTTAGTAGGGATGTCTTCGAATCGATCTTACCGGTCTCGTTCCTTTTGAAGCGAATCGTGCTCGCACGAGATAGGGAATTCGCGAGTCAATTCTAAGTCGCGACATTGTCGCGGTCACCATACCGAAGAAGCACGATCGTGGGTGGCATCGCAGTTGCGAAGTATGGCAGCGGCGATGGGTGAGGAGCTGGATTCGTTTCGATTGGGATTGGAGGGGTCGTGACGGGCTTCGCAACTCGAGGTGTTGAGGCTTTGATTTAGGGTTTGGGGGTTCGGCGTCAATCGAAGGGCTAAGGGAAATCGAGGCATGGAGTCTCGAGGCGGCGACTCTGGTAGGGTTTCGAGCTCGGTCTCGATCGTACGAGGGGTGCAAGCAGTGAGGTATTCTCGATTTTGTTTTCCAATTAAAACTTAATTTATAAATATATATAGGTGAATTAGAAAGAAAGAATGTATATTATAGTAAGTAAAACCATTTTTGTTTTTATCTAATAGAGATGTATATAGGTCAGAAAAATAACGACAGTAAAGTATAGGAAACGATTTATTTATTTTCAATTAAAAAGGATATATTAAGGTGACTAACTTGTTTTATCAACTTATTTTAGTCGCTAAAGATTTTTAAAAGGGGAATTATTAGTTTAGGAAAATTTAATTACTTGTTAAATAAAAATTTAGTCAAGTTAAATTTATAAAATGGAAATTCAATGTAATTAATTGATAACTAGAAAATAGTTATAAAAGGAAAATTTGTTTGAAATTAACTTATTAGGCGAAATTGAAATTTATTAAATGGAAATTGATTTATCTAAATTTTTCGAATATTCATCAAGTCATCTAATATTTATTAAAGGTCAAATCCGAAACGGGACAAATCGGGATTGGATCAGAGTGCATATTAGAAATCAAAGGTGAGTTAATCTCACTCATCTGGCTTTATTTTAAATTTAAATAGTTGAATTTAAATATTTGGTGAATGGTTGATTTGATTTGATATGATAATATATAGTAGTATTTACCAATATATATATATATATATTGGCATATGTATATATCGGAGTTGTTGATATTCCCGCAATATATAGCGGATGAGACCCTATGCGCCGCATAATAGCGGATGATATTTTATAATCCCATATACCGCGATATTCCACCTCGAAGTGGAATTGGTATTGTGCTAACATTTGTGGATGCAGGGAAACAGGTTGGAGGGATCCAACTGGATTCCTCAAAATTATTTAGATTATTTGATATTCTGTGCTATGAATATTGATATCCTGTGATGATTTTATTGATGATTGAAATATTGGAAGATATTGTTGGATTGAATATCTGAGTAAAATGAGTTATTTAATTCTTCAGAATTGGATTTTGAAAGAAATAAAAGAGTAAATTTTAAGTAAATAATTCAAGTGAATTGGAATAAGGGAATTTTGAATTAACAGGGGAATGATAAATTTTAAACTAAAGTGATATTATTTTAAAGAATAAAGAATTTATTTTTAAATTTAAGGGTTAAATTTAATCAAAGGATAAATAAGGAGTTTTGGGAATTTGAAATTGGTATTTTCAGTTAAAAAGGGTTTTAACTCACAATAAAGAAATAAATCTAAAAGTTAATGTATTTTGAAATAAATGAAGTAGCAAAGGAAATTTATTTCAAAGTAAAGTAAAGTAAATTGGAAAATCAATTGGAAATTGATTTAGTTGTTTAAAATTGGAATTTTAAAAGAGAAGTGAGATTTTGAAATTTATAAACTGGGTTTATAAAGTAAAATAAAATATCAGTGGATATTTGGAAATATAAATTCAAGGTGGGAATTTATAAAGGGATATGAATTGGTTTAAAAATAAATGTTGATTTATTTTTAAAAGATGTAAAGAGAAGTGTATTTCCTTGGATAGCCAAGTACGTTTTCAAAGCAATTCGAAATATAAGTTTAAGGTTTTAAGTATGTTTTTAAAAAAGCATGTTTTAGAAAATTTGTTTTTTCTAAATGATAATTTCCAAAGTAAGTATTTTCAAAAATCTATTATTGTAGTAATTATATAAAAGTGATTTGGTATTATGTTTTAAAAGAGAAATTTAGTTTATATTTATAAAGCGGTTTTAATTTAAATATCCTTAAAGTATATATTTTAATAAAGCATTAAAGTAGTTTTATAATTTCAATGTTATAAAGCATATTTATAGTAAAGTGTTTTTAAATTATTTTAAAATCTAAAAGTATTTTGTACTTGGTGTTTCAGAGGAATTAAACATTTGGGAAATGTATTCTGTAAGCAGAAACTTTTTGAAATTGTTTCAAATGAGTTTTGAAATTTGGAAATATATCTTGAAAGGATATTTGAGGTAAATAAATAATTTGGGGGAAATTATTTATTGTTGGATGGATGTTAGTGAATGTTAATTGATAGTTAAATAACCGACTATCAATATTGGCCAATGCGTTGATCGTTTCGAAGAGACCGGGATTGGGAGTTTTTCCCGAAAACCACTTCGATCCGGTTTGTACGTTTCGTGGAAACGATTTCGGAGTCGAAGATGGAGCAGTGAAGTGCAAGGGCTAGTCGCTACTAATCCTGAGGATATTTCCAAAACGGATGTAGTAGGAGTAGTGCCTTCGGTTCCGTTCGAACCCGGGACGGACTTGTATGGATGAATGCTATTGGAACATCGTCAGCGGACGATGGGCATTCTAAGGGATATGTTCTATAAAGGTATCGCTTAGCCTCGAGCCTCATCAACGGAAAATGACTGAAAATCAGGGGTTATGCAGCAAGGCTTTGTGGGTAGCTCCCACTGGAGGGTAAGGTCATCCCTGTCTAGATGTCCCTTTTTATTTCGGCTTGGTGGTGCGGTTGCTGATCCCAACCGTGGGGTGATTTTATTCAGAACTGTCCAGTAAGGGATGGTTCCGGCCTTGTGTTGCAGGGGAGTGGGAGTACTCCTCGGTACTGTGATCTAGGCCACGTACTGTGACAGGTGGTACCCCAGTGCCTAGTCATTCATTGGAAATCCATTATCCCTACGTGCCTGTACGGTTTTGATTGTGCCCAACTATTGTTGAAATGTGAGATGCAAGCATTTCAGCTAGATTCTATTTTACTTTCTGTATACACTATTATAATATCAGATGGATTTTGACATAAAATGTTTTAGCTATCGTAAGGTAAAAACCCGACATATTTATTTGTGGCGTGGTCTTACGAGATGCTTTTGATTTCAAAGGATTTTTGAAAACTTTAATAATCAAATTGAGTGTGATTTTCTCACGCTGGTATTCCAGACTGACTCGGGTATTGTTTTATATGATGCTCGGGTCAGACCGAGTATTATAGGATATAGGGTATGATGCTGTAGAGCTCAGAAGACGAGCTGGATGGCGATACGTACTTCCGTATTTGTGTTATATATTCCGCTGTGTATCCAGATTGTGAGGACAGGTTGTGATTACTGTCCAGTTGTATGTTATTGATGATGTTGAATTCTGATGTCTGATGTATACTCTGATGATGTATTGTATAAACAGATATAGTTTTGATTTGTGTAAAGATCAATTGTTATCTATTATATTTTATTTCGCTGCGATGTGAGATTCTGATGTTGTTGTTTTCTATTTTCTTCTTCTACCTCTTCTTCTTTAGCACTAATGGTTCGATTTTTCGTGTATGAAAAATCGGGTCGTTTCATTTGGTATCAGAGCGAGGTTGGCGATAACCTTGGCTCTGGTGGGAATTTTTAGTGTATTAATAGATATGAGCGCGTATTTGTTTGTGAATATAAAATGGTTTTATATTGTGTTGATTGGTTTATTGAGCAGTTTATGGATTCTGGTCAATACGAGTAATTAACGTTATTGATAGGGGTCTCTAAACACTTGAATAGAACAATTCGACACAATATTGTTTTAAAATGGGTAAATGAAATAATTTTACCCAAATTATTTTCGTATATGAAAGAAATAATTTTTATAAATTATTATAGTTATATTTGGATGTTTGGTTGTTAGATGATGATAATAAACTATTATCATTAGGAGAAAATTGAATAAGAAATTGAAAACTTATAACCAAAGTTAAGAAAATAAATTCAGATAATAAAGTGAAAGTTGTAACTGTGAATTATAAATATGATTTATAATTGGGGATAGGATTCCAGAGGAACATTTGAAAATAAATTGAGATGGATTTCGAATTTGGAATTTTGTGAAGTTTAAAATTCCTTTGAGTTTGGAAATGGTTTCAAAAAGGTTTTGGAGAAATAATAGTATTATTTCAGGAATATTTTTGAGTTGAATTTGAAATCTTGTGAGATTTGGAAATTAAAAATATTTGAAATGTTTTTTTTAAAAAAAAAGAGATAAAAGCACTAAACTCTCAGTGGTCGCTGGAAAATAATTCCGATGATGATCGCGACATCATCGGTGTTCATTTTCGAGTTTCCAAAAGAGGAATTGCTACCTAGATGTTTGGGTTGGAGTTCGTTTGCAAAACTGGGGTTGGTCTTGAAATTTAAAAGGATTTTGGATATAGTTAATTTCAAAGGTGATTTTGAAATTCTGGGAAATTGTTTAAGCTCTGGAATCTTATTTAGAACTGTTTATGGAATAATAAATATATTGGCTAAATAAAATGTATAATCCCGAGTTAAAAACAAAAGAAATGTGAATGGGATTGATTGTAAATAGATGAAATATGAAAATGAATATACTCCAAAATTTAGATTATAAAATAGATTGAACACCAGTAAAATAGTTAAAGTGATTTTTGAGATAAAAATCAAATGTTTGGGTTGTAAATGAAATACGGAATATGAAAGAAATTGAATGACATTATTAATAAATTGAAGGATGAATTGATAATGTGAGTTGGAAATTAAATAGATAAAGAGAATGGGGTTATTGAATTGATGAGAATCAAATAAAATGAGAATGAACTTAAGTTATGAAATTGAAATGATTTGAAGTAAATTAATTTAAGTTTGAATTTATGGAAGCTTGGCTTCGGACGAAAATGAAAGTCCATTAAATAAAAGTTTGAGTTCAATTACTTAGGAAATGGTTATTAATATGCAATTGAAATAGGTGTCGAAACCATATAAATTGCTTATGGAAATTATTTTGGGTATATTGCTTATGTTATACATGTGTTTAGCTATTGTAATTATGTGAAATGTTAATAAACTTTGTATATTGGTCATTTACCTGTTTAAGTTGAGTTAGTACAGGTACCAGGAAGCCGTTTGGCTGGATTTGATTGCGAAATTTGCTAAAATAAATAGTTGCTTGCTTAAAAATGCTAAAATAAGGTACGCTTATGCAAAAATTCAAAATAGGAGATATGAACTGCATATATTGATATATATTGTGATTTCCGGCCTGAGGCCGATGTATATATATATTTGTGCATCCTACGATATCGCAGAAGTCCCTCCGTACAAGGGAGATTCTGCCAAAATTTTCCGTAAATTTTGGGAGTTAGAATTTTTTTTGAAATGTTTGAAAATTTTCATTAACGATAAATGATTTAAAATTGATAAGCATAAAGAATTGAACTGAATATGGAAATCTAATTGAAGTGTGTATATAAAGTAAGGTGAAATCAAAGAAATTGAAGAAAGAAAAAGTTTGCAAACAAACTTTTATTTGAGATATGAAAACAAATTAGCAAGTGAAACTACTAAAGAAAATGGTCAATTAATTATTGATTGAGATAAGATGAATAAAATTCAGTATTCAGGGTTTGAAACCAAATTGAATTCTAATGGAATTGTATGGGCGAAGTGAATAGAAATGAAAATAAACTTCAATAGTAAAGTGAAAATTAATGTAAGAAGTGTACAAAATATTTATATTAAATTTAAGAAATGAAAAATGAAATTCTTAAGTAAATGTGGTATTGAGGAAAATTATTCTAAGTGAATAATTGAATGAAGATCAAAACTGGAAGTTGTGAAATGGGATAATTGTGGATAAGTGAATAACAATCAAAATGAATGCGAAATAAAGGAGAATTGATATAACTGATAATCAATTGAAATTAATACGTAGGATGTACGTATATTATTTTATTCGCATAGCTATTTGATCCAGAATTCGAGCACAGAAATTCGAGGTAATTATACCGATCCGAGTTGGGATTTTTCACTCGATTTTCGGCGGCGAACCTGGATATGGATTGTTGATTGGTTCTGTAAATTCTCTATCATAGTTGATGGCTATGCAAGGAGAATAACGGTTTCTGATCAAGAAACCAAATCTGAGTCCACACTAGGAAATCGAGTGGACGATACTAGTTCGGAAGTGAAATTGTGTGATCGAGTGAGCGATCAGATTTGGTTTTGCGTACGGATGATATATGTGCATCGTACGGGCTTAAGTAAAACAAATATTGAAAATTTGTAAAGAAAAGTATAAAATGACTTTGGAATCGTGATTGAATATTATTGCTTAGTAGGATATACAGGTGTATAAAAGCAATGGATAAATTGGGTTTTTTGATTTTAGAAGATAAAATTTAATGGCCCGACAAAAGGTATGTATTTGAATTTCTATATGAAATTTGATTGGGTTTTTATCCAGCCACTTGGCGTTTTGTTTTCTTTTTGAGATTGGGAGGCGGTAGAGGCATTTTGTAGTAGTACCGAGCTAGCCGCGCAAAGGAGACGCTGGCGAAATTTTTCGAAAATTTAGAGAGTTAGAAAAATTTTGAGAAAATTTGATAATTCAAATTTGGTTTTAAATTTAAATTTGAATGGTTAAGCAAGTGGTATGGTTTGGGATTTAGGGGTAAGTTGGAAAGTTAAGAAATGGGTTAGTGTGTCTTTGATAAAAGATTTGTTTGATAAGTTGTTAAAAACTATTTGGAGTTGAGAAGATAGTTCGTGGGTTATGGATCATTCTTCCTAACTAGTAATTTCGAGGACGAAATTCTTTTAACGGGGGAGGAATGTGACGACCCGGAATTTTGGATATTTAAAACTGAAATATTCAATTGATTTTAAATATTTAAAAGTTAATTTTTGACTTGAATCTCAAATACCACTATTTATTTGGTAATTAAATTATCGAATCAAACAATTTAAAACTCGGTAAAATATCAAATCTTCAGTTGTAAGCCTATTAAAAATAATTTAAAGACTCCGAAAATTTACATTGATAATTCTGATGATAATAAAAGTTTTTCAATTGAATTCGGAAGTGTTTTGTTAAGTTTTGAAAATTTATCGTTTAAATTGAATTTAAAAATAGCCTTCCGAGACACAGTCTCGGAATTCGACGAAACCAGTTCCATTGGATCTGTAATAGTGTCTTACTATCGGATTTCAAATTTCGTAGCTTTCGGAGCTATCGTGTGATCATACGAGGTATAAACGTCTAAACAAAAATTTATCGACTTAATTTAAATATAGATTGATTACCCTAGTCAACATCAGCCGTTTTTCCTTCAATTCATATTTCTGTTCACAACCCAATTCCACACGCAACTGTCTTATCTTGTCTCCCTACTTTTCCTTTAAGTCATGTTATCTTCTCCTGGACTTCAATTCATTTTCAGCAGAAAATAAATAATAATGGCAGAGCCTCCTAATTCGAAAATTGAATTTCATAATTGAGAAATTAAATCCCAAAATCAAATTCTCGCTTCAGAAACCATTTACAAGTCGCGGCTGAGCAATCTTCGTTCTCCCTTAGTAGGGATGTCTTCGAATCGATCTTACCGGTCTCGTTCCTTTTGAAGCGAATCGTGCTTGCACAAGATAGGGAATTCGCGAGTCAATTCTAAGTCGCGACGTTGTCGCGGTCACCATACCGAAGAAGCACGATCGTGGGTGGCATCGCAGTTGCGAAGTATGGCAGCGGCGATGGGTGAGGAGCTGGATTCGTTTCGATTGGGATTGGAGGGGTCGTGACGGGCTTCGCAACTTGAGGTGCTGAGGCTTTGATTTAGGGTTTGGGGGTTCGGCGTCAATCGAAGGGCAAAGGGAAATCGAGGCATGGAGTCTCGAGGCGGCGACTCTGGTAGTGTTTCGAGCTCGGTCTCGATCGTACGAGGGGTGCAGGCAGTGAGGTATTCTCGATTTTGTTTTCCAATTAAAACTTAATTTATAAATATATATATAGGTAAATTAGAAAGAAAGAATGTATATTACAGTAAGTAAAACCATTTTTGTTATTATCTAATAGAGATGTATATAGGTCAGAAAAATAACGACAGTAAAGTATAGGAAACGATTTATTTATTTTCAATTAAAAAGGATATATTAAGGTGACTAACTTGTTTTATCAACTTATTTCAGTCGCTAAAGATTTTTAAAAGGGGAATTATTAGTTTAGGAAAATTTAATTATTTGTTAAATAAAATTTAGTCAAGTTAAATTTATAAAATGGAAATTCAATGTAATTAATTGATAACTAGAAAATAGTTATAAAAGGAAAATTTGTTTGAAATTAACTTATTAGGTGAAATTGAAATTTATTAAATGGAAATTGATTTATCTAAATTTTTCGAATATTCATCAAGTCATTTAATATTTATTAAAGGTCAAATTCGAAACGGGACAAATCGGGATTGGATCAGAGTGCATATTAGAAATCAAAGGTGAGTTAATCTCACTCATCTGGCTTTATTTTAAATTTAAATAGTTGAATTTAAATATTTGGTGAATGGTTGATTTGATTTGATATGATAATATATAGTAGTATTTACCAATATATATATTGGCATATGTATATATTGGAGTTGTTGATATTCCCGCAATATATAGCGGATGAGACCCTATGCGCCGCATAATAGCGGATGATATTTTATAATCCCATATACTGCGATATTCCATCTCGAAGTGGAATTGGTATTGTGCTAACATTTGTGGATGCAGGGAAACAGGTTGGAGGGATCCAACTGGATTCCTCAAAATTATTTAGATTATTTGATATTCTGTGCTATGAATATTGATATCCTGTGATGATTTTATTGATGATTGAAATATTAGAAGATATTGTTGGATTGAATATCTAAGTAAAATGTGTTATTTAATTCTTTAGAATTGGATTTTGAAAGAAATAAAAGAGTAAATTTTAAGTAAATAATTCAAGTGAATTGGAATAAGGGAATTTTGAATTAACAAGGGAATGATAAATTTTAAACTAAAGTGATATTATTTTAAAGAATAAAGAATTTATTTTTAAATTTAAGGGTTAAATTTATCAAAGGATAAATAAGGAGTTTTGGGAATTTGAAATTGGTATTTTCAGTTAAAAAGGGTTTTAACTCACAATAAAGAAATAAATCTAAAAGTTAATGTATTTTGAAATAAATGAAGTAGCAAAGGAAATTTATTTCAAAGTAAAGTAAAGTAAATTGGAAAATCAATTGGAAATTGATTTAGTTGTTTAAAATTGGAATTTTAAAAGAGAAGTGAGATTTTGGAATTTATAAACTGGGTTTATAAAGTAAAATAAAATATCAGTGGATATTTGGAAATATAAATTCAAGGTGGGAATTTATAAAGGGATATGAATTGGTTTAAAAATAAATGTTGATTTATTTTTAAAAGATGTAAAGAGAAGTGTATTTCCTTGGATAGCCAAGTACGTTTTCAAAGCAATTCGAAATATAAGTTTAAGGTTTTAAGTATGTTTTTAAAAAAGCATGTTTTAGAAAATTTGTTTTTTTCTAAATGTTAATTTCCAAAGTAAGTATTTTCAAAAATCTATTATTGTAGTAATTATATAAAAGTGATTTGGTATTATGTTTTAAAAGGGAAATTTAGTTTATATTTATAAAGCGGTTTTATTTTAAATATCCTTAAAGTATATATTTTAATAAAGCATTAAAGTAGTTTTATAATTTCAATGTTATAAAGCATATTTATAGTAAAGTGTTTTTAAATTATTTTAAAATCTAAAAGTATTTTGTACTTGGTGTTTCAGAGGAAATAAACATTTGGGAAATGTATTCCATAAGCGGAAACTTTTTGAAATTGTTTCAAATGAGTTTTGAAATTTGGAAATATATCTTGAAAGGATATTTGAGGTAAATAAATAATTTGGGGGAAATTATTTATTGTTGGATGGATGTTAGTGAATGTTAATTGATAGTTAAATAACCGACTATCAATATTGGCCAATGCGTTGATCGTTTCGAAGAGACCGGGATCGGGAGTTTTTCCCGAAAACCACTTCGATCTGGTTTGTACGTTTCGTGGAAACGATTTCGGAGTCGAAGATGGAGCAGTGAAGTTCAAGGGCTAGTCGCTACTAATCCTGAGGATATTTCCAAAACGGATGTAGTAGGAGTAGTGCCTTCGGTTCCGTTCGAACCCGGAACGGACTTGTATGGATGAATGCTATCGGAACATCGTCAGCGGACGATGGGCATTCTAAGGGATATGTTCTATAAAGGTATCGCTTAGCCTCGAGCCTCATCAACCGCAAATGACTGAAAATCAGGGGTTATGCAGCAAGGCTTCGTGGGTAGCTCCCACTGGAGGGTAAGGTCATCCCTGTCTAGATGTCCCTTTTTATTTCGGCTTAGTGGTGCGGTTGCTGATCCCAACCGTGGGGTGATTTTATTCGGAACTGTCCAGTAAGGGATGGTTCCGGCCTTGTGTTGCAGGGGAGTGGGAGTACTCCTCGGTACTGTGATCTAGGCCATGTACTGTGACAGGTGGTACCCCAGTGCCTAGTCATTCGTTGAAAATCCATTCTCCCTACGTGCCTGTACAGTTTTGATTGTGCCCAACTATTGTTGAAATGTGAGATGCAAGCATTTCAGCTAAATTCTATTTTACTTTCTGTAGACACTATATAATATCAGATGGATTTTGACATAAAATGTTTTAGCTATCGTAAGGTAAAAACCCGACATATTTATTTGTGGCGTGGTCTTACGAGATGCTTTTGATTTCAAAGGATTTTTGAAAACTTTAATAATCAAATTGAGTGTGATTTTCTCACGTTGGTATTCCAAACTGACTCGGGTATTGTTTTATATGATGCTCGGGTCAGACCGAGTATTATAGGATACAGGGTATGATGCTGTAGAGCTCAGAAGACGAGCTGGATGGCGATACATACTTCCGTATTTGTGTTATATATTCCGCTGTGTATCCAGATTATGAGGACAGGTTGTGATTACTATCCAGTTGTATGTTATTGATGTTGTTGAATTCTGATGTATACTCTGATGATGTATTGTATAAACAGATATAGTTTTGATTTGTGTAAAGATCAGTTGTTATCTATTATATTTTATTCCGCTGCGATGTGAGATTCTGATGTTGTTGTTTTCTATTTTCTTCTTCTGCCTCTTCTTCTTTAGTACTAATGGTTTGATTTTTCGTGTATGAAAAATCGGGTCGTTTCAATTCTAAATTTAAAATAAAATGGAGATTGAATATTTAATATTGATTTATATATATATATATATTGGGATTTAAATAAATTGTTATTAAAATGGTTAAGGGAATATTTTCCAATTTGAATGAAAATTAAAGTTAAAATGTTGAAAAATAAATGAAATTTATATTGTAAATGTTTGAATATTTAAACTTGAATTCTTGAACTTTAAATTAAGATGGTTAAACTGAAATTGATTTAAATTGAATTTTTGGAATTTATGATTATTTGAATCAATTTGTGAAATTGGAGGAAACTATTTTTATCATATAAAGTATTTTTAATATATATAAACTATTTTAATTTATAGCTATTTTAATATATATACTATTTCAATATATAAACTGTTTAAGTCGAAAGTGTTATGATTTCCAAAGTGTTATGATTTCCAAAGTGCTATGATTTCAAAAGTGTTATGGCTTCGAAAGTGTTAAATTTGAAAGTGTTACGATTCTGGAAATGAATATTATTTTAAAGTGAATAATGATATCGAATTTGATATGATTTGAAATGAATATGACATTTTTATTTGAAGTATGAATTATTTGAAATGAAATGACCACGGTGTGAAATAAGCGTTTGGTTGTTAAAGGGACCGGGATCGGATATTGTCATGCTCTCTGACAATACCGAAAACCACTTTAACAACTGTGTACGTGGTGGAGATTCCAGAATGAAGTAGGATGGTTTGGTGACGATTCTCTATGGTATTTACATAGCCCTGACTCCCATGAGTCAACTTGATGCGGCTAAAACAGGAGCCATGCCGGGCCAAGTGAAGTCATTCCTCCAATCGGGCACATTTCTTCGATACCATTCTATTGCTTTTGTGATTTGATTGGGTGCACCCTTTGATTTGGGAGTGTGTCACGAGGTGGGCGGTAGTAGCTGCTATGCGTTACCACCAATCCGGATCCGCAAACGGTATATCTACCCTTACATTGCCTCGAGTGCCTTATCGCATGCCCTATCACGCCTTCTACGAGTTTGGTTTGTACCATACCTATGGAGTGCCCTTTGATACCCTCCCGTTTATGGAGGAATTACGGTACTGTATAGACTATGGGAATATATAAAAATATGTTAAGGGGGATATGGGTAACGCCTTAACGTTATTTTAATAGTTTACTTTACTATAGACATATTATAATAGCGTATATTACTACATAGTAAATAGTTCCATGGATCCTTAGAGGATGGGTATCCCAAACATCCTTTAAGTTACTAGTATTTCAATTGACATTTCACTTGAGTTGAATTTATTAATATAAGAATGTTAATCCTGACTCGAGTGTTTTGTGTTTTGCTTTACGCTCGGGTCAGACTGAGTGTCACAGCATTTGAGACTCACCTTTGGAGTTGGAGCTTCACTTGGAGATCTATCTGTATCTATTCAGCCTTCAGCTATCCAGTTGTTTTTTTCAGACTTGTCATATGTTTGTATTCGAGACTATATTGTATTTGAGATATTCTGTTGTATTTTATTTCAAACTCTATTGTTTATATAGTAGCTTCATGAACTACTATTTATTTATTCCGCTGCTTATTGTATATTACTCTGTGTTTGTAATTTTGTGATTGATTTATTTACTGTATATGCTGAGTTTTGCCAAATATAAATTAACAATCTGATATTTTGAGCAATTCAAGTCCGACATGTACGGATGCGAATGGTTCGAAATAGCGGGTCGTTACACTCAAGGTTAAAGAAGGCAAGATAGGTGGTAGAAAGGTTATTTTACCAAGCCAATATTACAACGAGTTATTCAAAATATGCATAGTTCATATTTCTTACCCACTACAGTGTGGGAATGCATAATTAATCTCATAATCGGGTGTAATGATTGAAGCGATTGACGGACCTTATTCATTGGGAGCCAAGGATGTAAGTTAAGACATGTGGATTATAGTTGAATTGCATACTAAAATGTCCATCTTAATTGAGTAAGGAGTGATAGGGCTACAACGTCATTAACACCAGTTGATGATGAATGGTAGCTTCTAGCAATTGTTTCTTTTAGGTTATTTGGATTATAATAGCTTGTTATCTCCCTTCGGATATTAGAAAAGCGCATGATATGATATGTTCCTATTTTATCACTGTGTTGATTTTCTGGATGAACTTTGACCGCTATATACATTGGAAAACACTATAAATAAGGAAATCACATAGGGACACTTAACTAGCGATAAAATGCAGTTAAAGCTGGAAGTTAACTAGGAAATTAGGTTAGCATCTAGAAATAAAGAATGCTTAAATCCCAAAACTTTAGAATTTTGGGAACAATAAATTTTAGCAAGTGGAGAATAGGAAAGGGTTATTGCGAAATCACCGGTCACTATCCCCATGCCTTAAAAGCAATAATTTATAAATATGCTTGTTTGTTGTTTTAGAGTAAAAGAAAATTTTCCCAAATCTAGGATTAACTGCACAATGTTAGGGTCAATCATATGCATTAACACATTGACTAAGTCTCGATTACGTTAAGATGTGGCTTGATTTGTTTCAAGGATGGAGAGACACATGTTTTGAAAAATTGTATTTAAATGCTTTTGGAAAGTTGTGTTCAAATGCTTTTGGAAAGTTGTATTTAAATGCTTTTAAAAAATCATGTTTGAATGTTTTTGAAGATTTAATTTTCAAACTATTTTGCAAGTTTGATTTTTTTGATTTTCTAGTGCCACACGCTTAGGGAAGGGAGAGTCGACGTATTAGTGGATATCACTACAAGAAAATATCATATTAATAGCAAGCGTGGATTGCATGAAAGTTTGGCTTGCTATTATTAAGTAGTTAGTCTTTGTTTAGGGTAAAAAGACAGCAAGACTACACGCAATAAATTATCGTATAAAGAAATTATTTCGCGTTCCTTTTTCGTTTCCCTCCAACTTATTTTTAGGCCGCCAAAACTTTATTTCCTTTTCACTTTTCTCCCCTCAGGCTTCTCGTCTTCACCATCTTCACCCCCTTTTTAATTCCCAATCCTCTGCCGCTTTCTTCGAAGACAGCGCAAACACCATTAAATCGATTTCACGTGTATTCAAGGACGCTGGAGCGTGTTTCCCAAATCGAAGCTTGATTTGAAAGTTGCTGTTCGTGAACAAGCCGAAGCTCACTTCTTCAAGCAGCGCGATTTGATCTCTACGAACGTGGGATTAGGTATTTTCTATCGATTTCGTGAACAATTTCTGTTATGTGAATCTGAATTGATTAGAAGCATATGAACTAATTGTACCTTGAAGATTTCGAATTGATTAAGTTTTACAATTAGTTGATAAATGGAATTTTGAAACCATATTGGTTTATAAATATACACAAATTTTACCCTGAACATTTCACTTATCTCAACCTGAAATTTGAAACCATATGGTAATATCGATTTGGTTTTCAATGTGCAGTTCCAAATTGGTATTGATTAAACAATTCAGTTCACCTTATTTAATCAATTTTATATCTGAACCTGAAAATTATAATGGTTGATGATGGTTTCAGTACCTATAATTTCGAAATTATAATGGTTCAGGATCCATATTTGAAATTTATAATAATGATAGTTTAATCAACTTGGAATTTATAATAATGATTTTTTTTAACTTCAGGTTTGTTTACTGTATTGGCATTCAGCCTTCGTAAATTTTTTTGGATCTTTGTTGTCTCTAAAGATTATAGTTTCTCTTCTGGCATGTTGATTTAACAAAAGTCACAAATTCTATGTTTGGTGGGTGCTTTGTTGATTAATATTTATTATGTCTAAGTTCAATTGCATTTATATTAGGATGAATTTATTTTCTTAGTTAACGATTTGTTGAATGATATATATTATGTCTAGGTTAAATTACGTTTATATTTGGATTCAGGTTAACCAAATCAACACATAAGTTTATGACTCTACATTTTGGTTTTTAAGATAATCTACAATTAATCAGACCCCTCCACCCACCCACCATAAACTATCTTAACAAATGGTGATCAGGTCTGTGCTTAGGATCAGGTCTGACCCCTCCACCCACCCACCATTAGTGATCAGGTCTGTGCTTAGGAGAAAAAGTGGTTATGCTCCCTGCTAAAGTTTATTTGCATTAGGTAAACAAGCGTTGAACTTTACCAAATTAATTATTTGGTTGTGTTTGATATTGGCAAGTTTTGACCTATTAAGGGTTATTTTGATTGGATAGTATTGTAGACAAGTCAGTTATAATTTTTAAGACATACAAAATGACATTTATTTGGTTATGTTTTATATTGGTAGCTCCTACTTTTCCTGGCGCTTGAACTGTAATTTAATATTTACTTAATTGAATTCAAATTTAGCTGCCTGAAACATTTACACACCCTTTATTATTCATGCAATTTAGCTTTAACTACACAAAGAACATACTATAAAATTTGACTAATAACCCTCGTACAAAATGATTTGAAATGTCCAAGAAATATATGAATGTAGTTAACACCTATCATAACATTTAAAACACCTATGTTTCTATATATTTGTTTTCCTTTTGTACTGCATAACAAATGTGTACTTATGTTTAAGTATATTAAAAACATATGAATGATCTATAATGAACTGAACAATTTAATGAAGCAATAAATAAAATAAAATAAAAAGAATAAAAGAATTCAGCTAAGTGCATACCTTTCCAAAAGTCAAGACTTTTGTTCATGTATGGTTCTTCTTTCCCCCTCTATCCAGTTATCTAATTTTCAAAAAAATTAGAATAGCTCCACATAAGTCAGGTTGCAAAAAATTAGAAAAAGATTATGCAAGTAAAGGTAATAGCACTATTGATTATGGTAAGTTGTGATATACAAGCTATTGATGTAAAGAGTATTTTTGTTCAGACAAAATAAATATAGAAAACTTTTGCTAATGTTTTTACTAGATGACATCTTAAACATTTAAAAAATGCCTTGGCATGTGATGATCCATTTTTGTTTTCATAGTGTTTGGTTGCTGGAATAAGAAATGCATCTTGATAGTTCCAAATATTCAAACATCCAAAGCATTTGGATGTCTTTTACTGTTGTGTTTATCGACCAAATATATAGGATCCAAAAACTGACTGATTCGACATTAGTTTGTTAGGAAATCCAATGTTAGTTAGACGATTTGCCACCTTGCAATATATTAAGTTATGGACTATAAATTGTAATAAATTATAGTACATTTTATTATTGATTTCAAAGATTTCAGTCCAGTTATGGGTGATTGTTGACTAAAAATATGCAATTTTCTTTTTAAGTTTATTTTGAGTTGTGGCTGTTTCACAAGATATTTATTTCAAAGATTTCAATCCAGTTGTGGCTGTAAAGGTGGCTGTCTCACAAGATATTTATTTCAAATAATTCCTGGTGCTTTTGGATTATTTGTCGTTAAACTTGTATTCGTTTGTAATCAATTTGTAATATATAGCTATAACAAATTAATTAATAGTTTAATTCCTAATTCCTGATAGCTGAATGTGAAATCAACCTGGTCCTTTTCAGATGAAACACTGTAATACAAATTGATTACAATGTTGAATACACTGTAATACTTAAATCTCATAGTGTATTTGTTAAGTAAATATTTAATTTTTGTAAAGATTTTTTAAAGGGAAATCAATTTTTCTAATGCATCAAAGCCCTTTGTCCAGGGCTTGTATTTGCATTCCCTTAATGATTTTATACTTGTAAATATCGATAAGTATTAAATTATCATGTTTTTTTTAGAAATTTGCTTGTTGCAATATTGTATATGGCGATGGAAAAAGATTGGGGGCATTTACACAGGTAATAGTATAATTTTAGCTTAAAATTGAACATGGAATTTATAATAATGATTTTTTTTGTCGTTAAATATTTTATTTTTACCGTAGAACTAGTAAGGAGTACGAGCAAGGAGCAAGGAATTTTGTGCATGCAGCAAAGAGAAATTCAGGAAATATGGAAAAAAAAATTGTGTCCTTGCTCAGATTGTCGAAATCTTAGTCGTCATCATGATGACATTATTATTGAGCACCTGATTATAAGGGGAATGGATCCTTTATACAAGTGCAGTATGTGGTATAGTCATGGTGAGCAGGTAAATGTAGCTAAAAAAGTGAAGTTGGATGACACATATGAATTACTTCAAGCCATTCACTTTGAACATGAAGATTTTGTCAACCATACTTTTTTCTCCAATGATAAGCAGAATGATGATGCACAAAAGCGAACGGATGATTTCCTTAAAAATTTGGAAGATGCAGAAACACCACTGTACCTTGATTGTGTAGATCAAATGAAATTATCTGCTATCACTGCATTGTATAACCTTAAATGTGAAACTAAATGTGAAACTAGATTATCTGATACTAGTTTTGATAAGCTTCTAAGTGTGCAACAATTGTTATTACCTAAAAATAATGTCCTTCCGAAGACTTTATACGAATTAAAGACTTTTCTCAAAGTATTTGACATGGGATTTGAGAAGATTCACGCCTGCAAGAATGATTGTTGCCTTTTCAGGAAAGAGTACAAAGATTTGGATAGATGTCTGAAATGTGGTTCTCCGAGATGGAAGACAAATGAGCGGACGAAAGAGATAATGCAAGGTATTCCGGCCAAAGTATTGCGATATTTTCCAATTATTCCAAGATTCAAAAGAATGTTTAGATCCCAACAGATGGCAGAAGATCTAAGGTGGCATTTTAGTAATAAAAGCAATGATGATAAAATGCGTCATCCTGTGGATTCTTTGACATGGAGCATGGTGGATGGTAAATGGAAATCATTTTCAAGTGATCCGCGTAACCTTCGACTTGGTCTTGCTACCAATGGTTTCTGTTATTTTGAGAGATTTTCCAAATGATTTTGGAAAAATTGAAAATGTTGAAATAGAAAAAGGCAAGAAGACAAAGAAAAGAAAATGCACCGCCTACGAAGAAGATAAAACCGATCCTACAAAAGTAGAGCTATCAAGTGGAAAAAAAGATCAATTTTCTTTGAATTACCATATTGGGAGGTTAGTGTTCAAAATTTATTTTGTTCGTAATAATCTAACTATAAAATTATATAATATTAAATTGTCATATTAATGATGTTTATAGGAACTTCCACTCCGCCATAATTTAGATGTGATGCATATTGAGAAAAACGTTGGCGAAAGTTTACTCAGCACAATGTTGCATGATAGCAAATCAAAATATGGTATTAATTCTAGAAAGGATTTAGAGTATTGGGGAATTCGACATGCTCTATATGCACAACCTCGTGGGAAGAGAACATATCTTCTACCGGCTCCATATACTTTGTCTAGTTCTGAAAAAAAATTTGCAACAGATTGTATGACTTTAAGGGACCTGATGGTTACTGCTCAAATTACAAAAGGTGTGTGTCGTTGGAGGATTGCAAAGTTAGTGGATTGAAGTCGCATGATTATCATGTTTTAATGCAACAAATGCTATCGGTTGCAATTAGAGAATTGCTCCCGAAAAAGCCAAGGAAAGCAATAACTCGTTTGTGTATATTTTTTAATAAAATATGCCAGCGTGTTCTTGATAGAGAGAAGTTGCAACAAATGGATCATGAGATTGTTAAAATTTTATGCGATCTTGAAAGATATTTTCCACCTTCGTTTTTCGACATAATGATACATTTAACAATTCATCTTAGTAAAGAAGCTCGATTATGTGGACCGGTTCATTTTCGATGGATGTACCCCTTCGAAAGGTATATGAAAACACTTAAAGACTATGTAAGGAACCATGCACGACCTGAAGGATGCATTGCAGAAAACTATTTCGCAGACGAATCCATGAGATTCTTTGGCGATTTTCTACAGAAATCATCAGAATTAGGGGAGAAAGAAGGTAGAAATGAAGATTATGAGAATGATGATGCAATACTCGAAGGACGTCCAATATCATCATGCAAGACAATTACATTGACGGCTAATGAGAAGGAAGTTGCTCATTTGGCCGTGCTAATGAATATGGCTATAACAGAGCCATATTTAGAGTAAGCACATATTTTTTTTATTTTTTTTGTCTTAACATATGTGTAATTATAAATGTAACTTAGCATTTTTTATATTATGCTAGTATGCATTTGGAAGAGTTACAAAGTTTGAACAAGCACATGGAAAGAAATGCTACATTGCTATGGAAAACTCACACAAAAAACTTCACCGATTGGATTAAAAAGAAGGTTAATTAAATGTTTTAAATTTCATTTATAGGTTTGAAAATATTATTTTTGACTATATTGAGTGGATTGAGTTTTTTCCGGATATCTATTAACTCAAGTGAACATGAGGAATTATTAAAATGGATTGCCTATGGCCCAAGTAGCACTGCTTTGTCCTACACAGGATATATAATTAACGGGTTACGTTTTCACACAAAAGATGTTGAGAGAGAAACTCAGAATTCTGGAGTGACTTATGATGCTACTACCATGTGTAGAGCAAGTGCGAAAGATGTCTCTCAAGTAGTAGATGTGGTCACTTATTATGGGATTTTGACCGACATAATCTTGTTAGACTATCACAAATTTTATATTCCAATTTTCAAGTGTCATTGGGCAAACATTGGAAATGGGGTGAAGGTTGAATATGGATTTACTATTGTTAATTTACATCAAAATCAAGTTTCATTTTCGAGGGATCCGTATATCCTTACATCTCAAGCGAAACAAGTTTTTTATTCAAGAGAGAATGACTCCTCTAATTGGTATGTTGTAATAAAGGCACCACCAAGAGGTTTTCATGAATTAGAGACAATCGATTCTATTGAAAGCACAAGCGGTGTTGTCCAAGATTGTGAAGAAAACGAGATGGATGTCGATTTTTTGGAGGATGCTAGTTATGTTAGGGAGGATTGTGAAGGCATATTGGAGAAAAGTTTTAAAAACCGTCATTGATTACGCTTGGTAACTATAGGTAAACCTTACATGATTACGTGGGGAAACATGTTCATTTTACAATATTCTCTCTCAACCTTGTTATTGTTTTTTGATATTCTATAATGTGCTATTGAACAATTAAATTTATCTTATACATAATGATGTCAATCTACTTGAATTATATTGGTAAAAAAATCTTTGAAATCTGATTAAAATTCGGTACAAGATAATTCTTTTAGTAATTGATTCACTGTGATCAAGAATTATTGCTTAATCATCATTTTATCATCTTTCATGCACACAAACACACTTGTATAATTGTTAGCACTTAATCCCCAATTATTCTTTGATAATATTTTTTTAATAATACAAATAAAATTCTTCTAATTACATGTTTGAATAGTCAGTTTTCCATAATTATTTTCTTTGCCATTGCTGATATGTTCTTCTGATATCATATGACTGCATATATGTGCCTTCTGGCATATTCTTTATAAATGCAACACCTGTTAATGTTGCAGGAATAAACATCATGCCAGTAAAAAAAATTGAAGTGATTTTTTAAAAGTGACAAACAATGTGGTTTGCATTTTCAGATATTGCCTGTCATTACATTTGCATGAATATATGTACTTCTTTTTAGTGTCTGCAGTCGTTACATTTGCATGAATATATGTACTTCTTTTGAGTGTTTGCATTGTTCACATGCTTTCTTGCATACCTCAATGTCTTTAATTGTTCAACTTTCTTTCTTAGTGAAAATTAGGTGATAAAGGCTATCGATATAAACAGAGGTTGTAGAGTTTGCTATATTATATTTTGTTTAAACCTATTAAATTAATGAAAAACATATTTATGAGTTTCAATTATTAAATATATGAGTTAGTCAATTTTTGTGCTTACAGCAGAGAGTGAGTGTGTATGCTTTCGGGTGTGTGTTGATTTTTGCGTGTGATGCATGTGCCTGGCCCGCTGTTTTATAATGGCCTGCACATATTTTACTACTTTCGTTTTGTTTTTATAAATATATATTAGATGCATTTTTGTCAAGCTGAGATTTCCAAAGTGTTTTCATATTTACATGTGTGATGTTTCTTCTATGGTTATATATGTGTGTGTTGTGCTGCAAAAATCGGACTGCATCTTAGTTTCCTGCACACTTCCAATAATCTATTTTTATATGCAGAAAATGAGTAAAAGGAAGAGGGCTGCTCAAAAATGGCTAAAAACAATCGAAGAATCCACCATGTTCAATGATAATGCAAAAGGCAAGGACAACATGGTGGATAGCAACATTCGTATTGAAGACAACTCGCAAGAACTTGGAAACCAAGGCAACCAAATAGATGTAAACGTTGAGAATAACGATGCTCGAATTCAAGACAACGATGAAGCAGTTGACAAAGATACAATGCAAGTTTTAGAAAACTTTGAAGTTGACACGAATGAGGGAACTACTAGAAATGTCAATGAAAATCCAGTTGTGAAGCGCAATGGCAGAGGTCCAACTAAAGTGAAAAGACTTCCATTGAATCCTTCTAACCGTATTGAAGTCGAATTTGATTTGAATGGAAAACCAATAGGAGATGGATCTGTCAAGTTATCTTCATATCCAGGTCCGCTAGTAAGGGAGCATGTTCCGGTTACGCTTGATAAATGGAAGAATCTAAGTGACGAACTACAAGTTGCTTTGTGGGATTGCATTCAGGTATATCTTCATTTGTTTATATCTATTTATTTGTTATAGCTTGCTGTTTTTTTTTGTTTTGTTTTTTGGTCAATTTTTTTTTTCGCAGTAATTTGGATGATCACAGTAAATTCTGATAGAATTATTAACACATAGAATAAACACTTTTAACTCCAAAGTTCATAAAATAGTATTAAAAAATACGATAATTGATATGAGCTTATTGAGTATGCATGTTTATTAGTCAAGTTTGTAATACTATTTTATCAAAGCCAACATCAATGATTCGTAGTATTCTTTTTCTATAAAAATAAGAAATTGGAGTACATATAAAATTGGTACAGTGGTCCTTCATGATCTAAAGATAATTCGTGTATTGAAAGAAAGCAACAATTGTTGGTAGTAATCCTAAAACAGTGCAATGTTCTTTAACTGGCTCATGCTAGTGATATTAATATATAGGTGTATATAATTTGCTTTCTCATATCTATTATATACAATGTCAACAATATGAATTTTCTTTCTTGTTTTCTCAAGGGATAGGCACATATTTTAATAGTGTAGTCATTTGCTTCAGGTACATGATCATAAGAGGCTTCTTCTTAGCTAAAATGCTTTAGTAATAAGCGGTTCACATATATATACATGAATCCTGTAAAAACAGGTGATTCATATGCAGTTTCAGCAACACCTCCAAAAACAAATAGCAAAATATATTGACAAAGCTTGTATAGATTTCATGGTTATATAAACAACAACATGTACATACTGTAAGATACATTGATAACAACTTGATTTAAATAGAGTACCAAGGTGAGTCACACATAACCATAGAAATGTTTTTGTAATAGAAGATTCAGATGCAGTTTGGATTAAATACTCAGCAGCACGCTTTGAGCTTGCATGAATTTTTAAAAATCAGGCTATAGTATTATTTTATCTATAATAAGTTGCATTTCAAGCACGAGACAATGTCTATTAAGCTATAAAAATGGGATTATAAAAAAAACTAATATGTGATCTTTCCTTTAAATAATCCAATTTTAAAAAATGCATGTTTGAGCTACTCAAAACCTAAAGATGAATGTGCAAATGCAACTTAGAAATGATTATTTAATATTTAAGTTCATTTTAGTCTCCAAAATCTAAAATTCTATACGTCTTAGTTGAGCAATAAGAAATTGCTTAAAGTATTTTGATTGGAAATTGCAAGTTGTTACTACTGCATGTAAATTTAATTCAGCTAGAAAACTTATTAAAAAAATGAACATAATTGTCCACCAAGTCCAATTCATGGTAGAGTAATTAGATGAATTAATGATTTGTCAGAATTTTTGTACAATGACAGTTTGACGTTCATGCACGTGCCGATATCTTCTTGTACCATTTTTACTGCTGTTTACATGTGCAAAGCATGTAACTCTTTGTTTTCACATGTAAGTACTGTTGTTTACATGTGCACAGCGTGTACTATGACAAATTTAAACTCTTTTTCACAAGTTCATATGCCTTTAAATATTGCAGGTTAGATTTAAATTGGACGAGGAATGGCAAAAAGCGTGCATATTTCATCAAATGGGGTGCATCTTTAGAGGTTCAAAATCTCGATTAGTTCGCAAAATAGCGGAAGCAAGGAACGAAGAAGAAAGAAATCGGTTGAAACCAGACAACCTAAGTATGAATGAGTGGAAGAAATTTGTCAAGTCCAAAACGGCTCCAGAGTTTAAGGTAACATTTACATTTCAAATGTTGATGACATGCGAAAACCAAGCTGGATTTTTTAATGCATGTTTTCATTTTATTCTTAGGAATTGAGTCAGAAATTTCAAGCTATTAGAGACAATCAAATACCACACACATGTAGTCGTAAAGGAATGGCTCGAGTGGCCGATGATTTGGTAAGAATTACTAATTTATATACCATAATATTTATTAGCTAGTTAGTCATTGTGACGTGTTGTAAAAAATATTCTTTAAACATAGAAAAAGACGAGTCCTCATCCATCTTCTGTCGGTCGAACTCAAGTGTGGATCAACTCGCACACACGAAAAAATGGCGAACCAGTAAATTCGATTGCTGCAGATGCTATTGTAAGTACTTTGAAATTTTATTAGATAACAATATGTTTGCTATTGTGATAGTTTGATTGTGTATAATATGCATGTATGACAACATGTGTAGGAAAAAATTAAACAAATACAGAATGAATCAAATTCTAGCTCAACAATTAATTATAAAGATGATGCGCTTGCAAAAGTATTGGGACCGGATAGACCAGGGCGATTGAGAGCAATGGGAAGGGGTATGACCTACACCAAAGCAATATGGTCACACATAAGGGATAAACAAACGGTCGAAATGCAAAATAAAATTTCAGAATTAGACGCGATGGTTCGTATGCTTATGAAAAATCAGGTATATTTGGCATTTTTATTTTATGACATATGTGTAATGTTTCCAAGAAATATCCACTAGTAAATTGAAAACAGTTTCCTTGTATAAACATATGGTGGTTTATGGATAAATTTCCTGGTTTAGCAATAAAAATTTGATCTCCTTGCTCATGCAAACATCAAGAATGCTTATTGAAACCATCCCAATACAAAAGGGGTTGACTTGGTGAATTAAGTCAAGTATACTTAAGGCTTTAGTGGTATTGATATCACCAAAATTTGCCAGCATGGTTGCAAATGTGCGATCAAAGAAAGCATAGAAATCAGATTACCATATGATGGCATGAACTAAAATCTCGTTATATTTGCTAATATCATTAGTTATGCTTTATCGGACTATCTTTAATTAATATCATGAAATTATATATCGTTACTGTTTTTTTTACGTACTGTTTTTTTTTGTTTGACAGAGAAAAGAAAGCCTGGATGAAGCAAATGTGCATCAAGTGGTAAAAGTTACTAGTGTAATATTATTATATTTGACATTTAATTTCATTATTAATATAATTTGCTTTTGATTAATAATAGAACAAACATGGTAAACAATATGACACATGTCACTTACTGGATTAGAGTGAGAGAGACGAAATTGTTGCGGAAGGAAGAGTTGTGCCAAGTAACCCAAAGGAGCTTGTCCAACAAATCCCTTTAGGTTCTGATGCTAATAAAATTATAATAGACACTGTGAGAAAACCGGATGCTTTCTTGTGGAGACCTTCACTTTATTCGACACACATTGGAGACGTTGTTGGTGAGATAGTAGCATGGCCGGTTATTAGAGTTGTTTTGCGCAACTTCGATAACTTTGAAAAAGCTGATAATGTGGTAATCTTTCATATTTTTTACTAATTAATTTTTTATTTTCAATGTACAAAAGAATAATATGTTTTTTTTATTAGAGTAAAAGCAACAGCGTAAATCATAAATGCAAATTAATCGATTGGAGTGGGAGTGAAGAATTAGTTGCAGATGGACGACTGCATTCGAGTGATCCAAAAGAACTTGTGAATGATCTTCCTCTTGGTCCGGCTGCCATTGCAGTTTGGATAGATAATCCAAAAATCGAAGATGCTTTTCTATGGAGGCCCACTAAAGGATTGACCCGAGTTGGAGAAGCCATTGGTACCAAAGTTGCATGGCCTGAATCGAAAGTAGTTATCGAAACAATTAACACTGCATCATCAAATAATCATACGAGTAATGTTGGAGTTGTCGAGAAGGTAGGTATCAAACTTATTTATATGCGATTCAATTATTTTTCATCGGACAAATTATTGAAGCACATACTAAAATAACCTTTTTGTTTAATTGATAGAGTACGAATTTTATGGAAAAAAGTAAATGCAAGTTGATTGATTGGTCGGGAAAGAGAGAAATAGTTGCGTTAGGCCGCCTGTCTTCAACCGATCCAAACACAATGGTTCATTGTGTCCCTTTAGGAAAAAATGCAGTTAAAGTTTGGGTAGATCTTGTAATAATTCCAAAAGCACGTCTATGGAGAACAACGTCCGATTTAGAAGTCGTTGAAGATGCACTTGGTACTACGATAGCTTGGCCTGCTGCGAACGTTATAATGGAATCGATTTCTAGTAAGTATAATTCAAGCTTTGTTTAGATATGAAACTTTTTTGATTTAGTTGAATACTATCTACCCACTGATAAATTGTGTACTATAATTACAGTAATTATTTATTACACATTGCATTTTAACTCTAGCTCATATACTTTACATGTATTACACATTGCATTGTATCCTTGACTTTGAGCAATCAGTCCATTTTTTATTAAAAAATTCATGTGTTTTGTTACTTCAGTAATTTCATACTGAAATTTTGAAGCATTTTTTATATTCAGTCGTTTCATAGTCCAGGTAAACTGTAGCATAGCCTTCAAAATGCTTCAAAATTTCAGGTTAATCATAGTCCTTCAAAATGCTTAAAAAATGAACAGCTGCAGGCGAGAGGCGAGGCAGAAGGAGGTGGCTGCCTGGGCAAGGTCTGGGTGGATGGAGGCGATGGCGATCGACATAGATTGCTAGGCAGAGGTGGAGAAAACAAATGAAAAAAGATGTCCATGTTTCGAAAATATAGCTACAGGAAGATGAAGAAAAATAACTTCAGTAATGAAGAATCGGACTAAATGAAAATGAGGTGGTTGCAATAAAGTCATTCATTTTGGTCTATATGTCAATTCACCATTTCAGTTCTGGGTTGTTCTATTGGCATTCCAGTTCACTGTGTTACCCACACAATTTGCTTTTAACCTTATTTCTGAAGCAACTATCCCCATTCTCCAACATTCCAGTTCAGCTACTATGTGTAGGTGTTAGTGACTGTGTAGTGAGTTGGTGTGCAATTTCAGTGTGAGCCAATGTTGGTTTCAGGTGCTGTGATTCGTAATGGATTTTGAAGCATTTTTTATACTATGTGTAGGTGTTAGTGCTGTCAAAATTCTATCATTCAACTAATGATATTGGCTGAGTGGTTTTGCTGGTGAGGTGAACTTGGCAGTGGGGTTTGAATGAAGTGATTCAGTGTGGTGGAGAAGGTTGAAGTTGTTGGTTGGTGGAGGAGGTTGCTGGGTTTGGCTATGATAAGGTCGCAGATGTGGTCGGTGCAATGTTTGTGTTGAAGGCGGTGTATGGATTTGATGGTTGAACTTATCTAACCCACCTAGCTATTTGGTTTTGTTTTGTTCTATTAATCACAGGCAAAATGTCTTGACATATTCCATTTATATTGCAACTTGTTCAAGTATTAACGTGTTACTTTGTTTCATGTTGTCCTTTTTTGTTTATAGTGTTTAATTGTTACTTGTATCGTCTTCAGGCTAATTGACCATAAGCTATATTGACTGAAAGAAGGTCTTTCAATCTTTTTGGACAAAGTAAAACAGGCAACTGTGAATTCATGGTAAGTTATCTTCATGCTATTACTAGTTTTTAGTTTTCACAGTCTGTTTCCATAATTGCGTCTGTACTTGTTTATACTAATTGTTGCATCTTAGTGTCTAACAAGTATTTGCCAGCTTTTAGTGGCAAAAATATTTTATTCATGCCATAAACTTAAATGAAATATTAGTTAACGGGCAACAAGTTGATGCACTGAAAACTTCTAAAAGCCACATAATTTAGTCAAACTAATTGATGCATGTTTGCGTATATTACTAAAAAGCAATAACTAATGCTAGCCACATAGTGTTATCTCCATCAACAGTTGGCACTACTGAGCACAAAACAAATTAAATGGACCCTTGGTACAGTCATACGATACTTATATCAAATTGGCCTGTAAAGTGATGTATAATGTTAGCGTGATTTACTTATGTTAAATGCAGTGCGTATCCCACATGATAATAGAAACTATTTTGTTCATAAGCTGTCGACATAAACTGATAATCAATATGTTGAGCGTAAACTTGAGAATTCACTGACACATACATAAATAACAATGCATATCTTTGAAAAAATCGTTAGTAGAATTTGATTTAGATGACACAACTTCTTTTGTTTCTATCATGGTAGGGCTGTAAAATATTCTGATCGCCAATACAAAATATAGATAGTGCAAGACATTGATAGGTGGAGTGTAAATGATTGACTGATTTAGTTCATTTTTATGTACCATATTAGGGTATAGATGTAGATGTATATATATAAATATTATTTGGTTCTTGTTGTGTTCTGAAGTAGTAGATAAAACTTAGATTTCAGATTGTATTGATTATAACTTTACCCAGAATCCTAGCAAGTCAGTGCCACTATTCTTAGTGTGCTTCTTTAAAGCATGATTGATCACAATAACAAGTTCATTAGGGGTTATGCTAGTTTCAGTAACTTAGTCTTTGGCGATGCATCTTTTGTACTTATACATACTTGTATATATTGACTAACATATGTATGTTTGTGTTTCTTCTTCACAGGTGTTGTATGATGCTTTTGAGGTTGATACATGATATCGCACTCTTTCTCCTTTAAATCGGTCATGCTTATCGACGGTCATTAAAATATTTTTAGTATGTATCGTTTTGGTATGCTACACTCAATTTGTGTACTTATGTTTAATTTTTATCACAAATATTTATGTTTAATTCTTCATGTATGAAATATTATGGATATATATATATATATTATGATTTGGCTTATGACTCAATTTGTGTACTTATGTTAATGTGATGAATGTGGTTTTTTGAGTTATAATATATAAGTATAATTGAAAATTGTAAGCTTTGAATGTTATGGCAGCAAAAAATGTGCGATAGAATTTTTTTATAGCGTTCTAACTATGCAATAAAAAGAAAAATTGTTCAGCTTTGTTATACTATAGCATCATGTTAGTGCTATACAAAATATTTTGCAATGAGTAAATAGTTTTCATAGCAATAAGACGGTGCTATAATAGATAGTAATGAATTTTCTATAGCATTTCAATGTGTCATAAAAAGGTTGACACGATGATTCCATAGCGCGTTCAAATGCTATAATAATATAGCATGTCGACATATTTATAGCAACTAAAATGCATCATAAAAAGTTATATAGCACGTTTCATAATGCTATAGAAAAGCAGTTGCACCAATATGGCCTATTTTAGATGGCAAGAAAAATACGTTTCCCATTGCAAGTATGACACTCTATAGTATCTACCAGACTTTTTACAACATGTTGATCTATGGCGATTATAGAATCGCTATAGAAAGTTTTTATAGCGGTTTTTACACGCTATAAAAAGTCCTTTTTGTTGTAGTATGAATTTTATTGTCCGACAAGAATGACTGTATGTAAAACATAGGAAATAAAAAGGTAAAAAAACTATTTTAGCTTTGATTTCCATATCTTGTTGATAGTGAACAAAATTTTACGTTTAGAATAATTTCGTTTAACATCCAAAGATAAACCTCCTTATGCAGATTGTACTTGGAAAAGTTTAAAAAAAATTTGGAAGCAAAAGAGAAAGTTCCAACGAAATAGGTATCCAAAAGAAGGGTGGAAATTTAAAATTTTCAACTAAATTCTTTTTCCGAAATGGGAGTATAGGTTTAGGAAAATTAGATTTTCAAGATTTTGGATGTTAGAAATTGTGTGGTAGGTATTGGATGGTAGAGACTAGATGCAAAATTGGTTGAATCATACTTTTACTTGTAGAAGTGTGGAAATTGTTGTGTGCAAACAAGATTTTTGAAAACTTGCATACATATAGAGCTGCAATGTCTATAGGTTGTATGCATCATATTTTCAAAATGTTTTTAAAAGAATACATTCATATATAAGACGCCAATTTAGAATTATTTGATAGACCATACACTAGTACACGTTTGGCCGCAAAATTGGTTGTACACTAATTGGTTGGATGGTTTAGATGGTTGTGTGCTATGTTACATGATTCAACTTTTGAGGAGTTTCGGAAATGAAATTCTTTTAAGGATGGAGAATGTAACGCCATGTAAAATAAACGCTAACTAATAAATAATTATTAAGGCTCAAAATGCAATTTGAGAAAACATCTAGCCAAGAAACTTGCACAGTTTCATTCGTAGCAATTTTTTAAGCAACTTTCATACTTGGAGTATTGCGATCGGTATTCAAACGAAGAAGCTATTAGCATTTGAAGTTTTCAGAATGCAAATAATTAAAAATGTAAATAGAAAATAAATAATAAGAAATGCGAAACCCCACTAGTCGAGCCCTTCCGTCTATAGGGGAGCGGTCAAACCTATCTCGATGGTGGTCTAGGGTTGACCTTCGCCGAATGGTCGGGATTTAATTTTAAATCTAATGGATACGATTGATTCGAGTGTCTATAAATGCATGCCCAACCCTCACTTCCCTTTTCATATATATTCTAATCAAAACAGCAAAACTTTGCCATTTTTCCTTCTCCACTATTTCCAAAAATTATAAAATATTTTATACACACACACACACAAAAAATCGAAGAATGGTGGAAAATAAAAGAAGCGAATCACGTTGCGAAAGAAAAAAGTAATTTCTATAATTATAAATCTATATTCCCCTTAACCCCAAATCTCTTCCAGAATTTGTAATTCTCATAGTATGTATATACCTTGTTATGCTATTATTTTGGAGTAGAATGGAAAATGAGTCAATTAAAGGGATAAATCTGGATTTGGGAATTTGGAAAGCATGAAATGCGAGTGGAAAATTATATAATTTATTTATAACATTGAAATTTATGTCGTTGAATTTTATTTAATTATTATGCATATATAAGATCTATGGAGTTGTATGCTTAAAACAAACGTATAGGAATATCATCTGCAAATCTGTAAGATAGGTAATTGGAATGGGAATGATATTTACATCCAAATCTAGAAATTAGAAAATCAATCTCTAAATTTGTTAAAGTTGAATGTTGATAAAGTTGTAAAGTTTATTTCAAATTTATAGTTGGGTTTTAAAATGTTATTATTAGTTTAGATTGCCATAATTTGACTTGGAATTGAATTTCTATGTTTTAATTTATTGAGAGCGGGGTACAATTTAGTTGTATCTATTTCCATGTAATTTCCATAAATCATCCGATTCCACAAATGTATAAAAAATGCATCATTTAAAATAATAAGGAATATAACAAAAATGAAAGAGATGTGTAAAGTACGGATGTTTTTCTCCATAGTTTGCACTGTTTATTTCAATAAAAGAAAAGAGATAACTCTTTATAATTTCAAACGAAGTAAAGGTCTCACTTTTGATTAATTTATGGAAAGTTATAATGGTAATTCTTTTTGGAAGGATGACTCTGATAAATTAAAACGTGGAAAGAAATGTTATGGTTTACGACTTAATAGTTAGAAATAGAAACACTCATACATGTATAGCCGCACTTACTATTTAAAAATAAAAATAAATGTATATAGCGTAATATACGTCGATTCTCGCATTAGTTATAATTAGGACGTCTAGTTATAAATAGCGTAGTATATTATAGGATTAGGAGGTGTAGATGAAAAAGAAATAGTAACTTCAAATTAATAGGACAATAATGTGCAGTTAATAGGGAGTTACAGAAATTAAAAGGGGACATAAATGTATTTAATAGGACTGGTTAAAGGATTTAATATGGCATTTATGTAGAAATGAAATAGGCGTAATAGGTTGAATTATAATAAATAATTTAATGTTATTAGAGATTGTCCAATTAGAATAATAATGATCATTTATTATGGGCAATTAACAAAGTTAACAAGCGTATAAGATAGGAATTAAATGCTGGGAGGCAGTATAATTTTCATAGTGGAAAATTATACAGCCTTAATTATACATTTAGAACAAGCATGAACTAGTGGGTCTAGCCTAATATTTAGGTTTATGATAATTGTTTTGGTTTAGAATGAGCTGGGATGCGAGGTAGGTAGATTTACACAACATAAATTTGCCCTTTACTTGGAGGCTACCAGCAGTTGTGTATACTTACTGCTGATATGGGACATCTTCAACCATAGAACCCACGGGGAAGTGATATGCGCATGTGTATAGGTAGGAATAAATATACCAAGGGTTCGCCTTGGATTTGAAGTATTAAATGGACCAGTACTTTTTAGGGAAATTTGGTCTGTTTCATTTCTGATAAGAGATATTAAGTAACTAAAATAGGCATTTTCCTCGACTTACATTAGGTTAGTCTAAACGGGGTTTCAGCTGTAGATGATCGACGGACTATGTCAGTATTGTTGTTGTACCGGTGTTTAGTAGTATGGTTGGCATATAGGCTATGCCCACCAGCTGTCATGAGCGGTCATTAGCAAAGATTCAAGTTATGCCTTAACGGATTTCGCTTTCTACTAGTATAGAATCCATATAGGATACTCATATAGCTCAAAGTTTAATTAGTTAGTTGTTTGTTTATTGAAGATATGCTAGTTAACCTTAAATGAGCTTTTGAGATGCGTTAGTAATATGATAATTATATTATAAAACCGTTTCTAGGAGTCATTGCTCTCTGTAGCTAGAGCCGATTGATTTATGATTACGTTACGAAGTGCCCTCTTCGAGATTGAAGTAGTAAATGATCGTTGGTTATGCCTCCTCGCCATTTAAGACCGTCGGGATTCATCTTATTGACGGTAAGTGCATATTCACTAAAAAGAACTAAAATATTTTAATCCTAAACTGTTTCTTATTGAAAAATCATTATTTTATGTATGATGTTAATGTTTAATTTTATGCACCCGCCAAAATATTGATATCCATTAAAACAGAATAAATGACCAGCAACTATACAAATTTCAATTAGAATTTCAGGCCCTTTAGATCCCAGATCACTGACCAAACCAGCGAGTATTCTGAACAAATAATGTCATGTTTGATTCTTTTTTTGTGTTGTATATTACTTGGTATTTAAAAGGAAAAATGACAGCAAAAGTAGCGTTGAAACAGGATAATTTCTTCGCAAGAACTCAGATAAAATGTATATAGAAGAGTATAATGTGCAAAACAGAAATAAACATGTAGTTAACACAGCAAGGTCTTATACTGAAGTCAATGATACTCATCATAATCTATTATTCAAACCTCAATTTTCACTGCAGCTAATAATTCATTCTTACATGCTCAAATTTCTGTATCAAAATGACAATGTTGGAAATGAAAATATTAACAGACATTCACACAGCGAAACTAAATTCTCTTTTTTCGCATGAGTAATCGTTTAACCGAACCAGGATATATACATACGTGAGCAAAATGATGCTGGTTCCTGCTTAGTTTCATTTCAATATATTCATCTGTTATCTGGAATATCGATCTACTAGCGCCTTTGCTTTATCAGGTGCAAAGAACTTGGCCTGCATATGAAGAACAAGAATAACTGAATAAGTATGCTTTAAAGATTATTTTTCTGCAAAGTATCTGAATGCAAGGAAGCACAAAATTGTATGCACTATCAACTTAGTCGAAAATTATGATTATTCCCAATATTTTAAACATTCACCCGGTAATAGCTTCTGCATGTTCTACATGAAAAAGTCTTGAGAAACTAATCATAAAACAATTCTGAAAGAATTTGTAGAACATAGAGTACTGTTACTGCTTGCAGTTTTATGGAATCGGACTAAATTACTACTGGCAAGGTATATGCTGAAATTACTACTTGTAGGCATTACTAGATTACTCTTGCGACTGTAATTGAACGTCTTGGCACAAATTAAGGCTCATTCTGAACACAGTAAAGGCATGCAACACAAGGTTACGCCTGACGTATGTCAAGGCATTTCAGACACAAGTCCAAACATTTATTTTTTCTCTCTTTTTGGTTATAAACAGCTATGTCTATTGTCGATTTTCCATAACAAATTCAATTCAATACAAACAAATGGTTTCTTGATTTTTTTAAATGGCTGCAAGAGGACGAAAATGTTTATCAACAAATGTGTTATATTTGTTAATGTGTTACTGCTCCTTCTGCTGCAGGTTCTTCTGTTCCTTCTATTGCTCATGTTCTTGATCATGCTCCTATACTCCTACTACTACTACTCTTGCGCCTGACATTTCGGTTATGTGGAACAATGATTTTAAGGCATCCGTGAGCTGATTATTGCAGTTTCAAGACATCAGTAAAATAATTTTCGTTAGCATCGGTAGACCCGACATACCAACCGGACATATATTTTAAATGCTAATCTTGTGAGGAGTTTGTAAAAGTGGAACACCTTGTTATCCATGAAGTACGCCCTGGGTCGAACATGTTTGACAATATTAGACTATGTATCATTTTTTTATTAGACTTCATGCATTATTATTTGGTTTTTTCCATAACGTAATGAAATTTATTTCCATCATAGTAATGAAATTTATTTATGTTCTTCTAAAATTGATAATTTTATTAACCTACTACTTATTAAATACTCAAGTTAAATTGTTAATTATAAAATTAAAATTAAAAATTTTAAGTTTTTAATTTTTAATAATTATCGGTTTTTAATTATCAACTATAATATATAAAATATAAATTGTTAATTATTAATTATTAGTAAATAAAAATCAATAGTAATTAAATTTAAAGTATTTAAATCATCAGTTTAAATTATTAACTATTTTAATTGATAACATAAGATAATCTTATATCCCAATGCAACCCTACCGTTCAAAGTGTCCAAAAACGCAAGTTCAGTGAGCCTTGTGTCCAAGAACGAAACCTAAAGACAATCATAAACTTTGAACTCATAACAATTATCACTACCAAATATAAGACAGTCAAGTATAATTCATGAGTATTGTAACACACAAATCACATCCGCAAAATTGAAACTCACGTGTTATATGTGATAATGAAAATACTCGTGGACAATAATGCATCGGACTGAGGATCATATTAGTGAAATATATCACATAATTTTTCTATAGCATGTTCTATGTCATTTAAAAATAGCAATAATTGGTTTCTCATTTATTGGATCGATTCTTTTTGCATACAAATTGATTGTGTACAGATCTTACATGTGGGTTATAAATAATAAAATACCATGAAGATGTCATTATATCATTCAAGTCATGTATTTTATATGTCATAATTATCAAAGCATAAATGTTAAAGAAACAACGGCCAACACAACAACTTCTTTTGAGAGCAGCATGCTGCCTCTCCTACCATCGCACAAAAACAATCTATCCCATCTTCTATAGTCGACTCTACCCCAACATCTCCTTACAATTTTATCAACTTATAACCATGGTTTAAATTTCCAGTTTCCAATTCCGGTCCGATCATTTAATATTTTTGAAATTTCAGTCCCTTCAGGTGCTTTTGGAAATTCCGTTTCAATTCTTGTACCATATTTTCCTACATTTTCATACCATATGTACGTACGTACCTACATTTTCTAACCATTTAAAAAATAATTTGTTCTGATTTGGGCTCGTTTAGCAACAAAAGCAAGTCCACTATAAAATTTTGGAAAAAAAAAACAAGCGACAACAAACCCACTAGAACCTTAATAATGCCTTTAAACAAACAAGCCTACCCCAATATCTATTCAACCAACATATCAACCCATAATAATTTGCACTTAAAACCTTTCGATAAAAATACCTAAACATCATCGTCAATGAAAGAAAAATTAAATATTTTCTTAGGTCAATGGATCTTGCGGCTGAGTCTAAAACCCTGAGTTCCTAAATATCATCGATTCCAAAATCTGCTCGAATTAGGTTTTTGTTCTTTTCTTTCTTGCAATTGATTTATCTTTGCTCGAATTCTTTTTTTATATATAGTAAAACTTGTTTTTCTTGTTGAATTGTGATGGAACCAGATTTTGAAGCGAATTCCTGTCCGATCAATGTCGGAACCGGATCGGAACGCCCAGAATTTCAACGTGTCGCTCGGAATTTCGAATTTTGCTTATAACATTCTTTAATCATCACTCACCCATTATATTTTTAATTTTCCATACTAAACCACTTAATATTTACAGGGTCAAATACCTTTCTCACTCGTTGACGACTTACACTTTTTGCCACCTTCAAACCGTCCACTTCATGCATCCTGAATCTAACAAGGTCAAACCATATTTCATCTATGATTTCATCATTGTTTGAAAACATTTTGGCTAATCTGATAACATACTACATCGTGTGATCTCTGAAGTTATCTTTTAACTATTATTCACCTCACAAAGTCAAGCTTGTATTTTTCAAATAAAAAGAATTTTGACTACTATAAAAGAATAACCACGTCATTCCAAAATATGTTCATGAAGTAAAAGATTTGAATAGCCAACTTGTTTTATGGATGGATTACTTGCTTAAAGGGTCATCTCGATCTTGACACATATGCCTATCTTTTTACCTTCATGGCCTGTCTTGGTCTTTCAATGCATAATATTGAGATCAGCAGTCCAACTACTTATGTGACCATCCATGACAATACCAACACCTCACATCCAAGAAATAACATGATCCACCGACGACCATCATTAGCATCCATCAAATTGTCGAGAGTAGATCGACTCCTTTCATGGCAGTAACTCGTAGAGGTAAGGCTGTGGCTCCACCCACTTTTTAACAACCAGGATCTCGTGTGTGTGTTTTTGTCAAATATGAAATTTGCTTGGTTATGAAGCTCTTTAGTATGTTGCTTTTGACCATGACACTGCTTTTAATATCTTCTATAGCCTTTAGTGTTCACTTTGTAGTGCTCAATCCCAATTGGTGCCCTAACAAATATCAAAAATTATCTTACATTATACCTACAAAACTTGACAATCAATACTATCGAGTAGCATGCAATGTTTTCTACCCATAACACTACAAATTCTATTTATATTCTCTCTCGTTGCACATTTTTAAACTTAATTATTTTTTACATGTTCCTTTTATTGCAAAATAATTTTTATTAGTCAATTTGTCCATGATAATATCATTTTATTGAGTTCTTACCTCTTTTTTTTTTTTTTGTGAATGAGACCAATATGATGTCTATTTGTCATCTCCTTCTAATAAATTTGCTTCTACATTTTGGTCATCAGGCTCAACAAGTTGTCCAACAAATAACATTTTTTTTCTTCCTACTAATGGTTTTTTTTGTCCTACTCGTTGATGTGCTAAATGCAAAAAACCACAATGTTTTATAACTTATGATAAAGCTAAATTTCCTCTTGAATGATATATTCTAATGTCTGGTGCTCCTCTTCAACGTTAGCCAGTATTGGTAGTTCATATTAAATCTCCTCATTTGTTAATGCTTTTACGAGATAAAGCTGTTATTTTCAATTAAAATTAAAGACCATGGCACACTTGTTTTCGAACAATTTCAATTAGTCATCAAACATGTCCTTGCAAGAAAAATTATTTTGTAGGAAGTGGATAAGAGATGAATGCTAGACTAGAAAGTAAAGGAACCATTCATTGAGTTATTTGTCCATGTATACATCATCAAAACTGAGTAGTTAATTGCAAACATCGATATAAATAGCGTTGAAACAAGGTATGTATTTCTTAACTTCAGCTTTCTTTCGATGAAATATTGGGGATTAAACATTCTTATGGAATGACACTTAATCAAGCTTCCCATTTATGTCATCGTATCGGTATCCTCCTCTTTAAGTTTTATTTCAAAAACCATCACATTATGGTTTTACTATATTTTTGTCCCACCAATCGACCTGCTTTTTAAGCAAGGTAAAAAGAAAAGAAAAAAAGAGTTGTATTGGAAACGAAAAGTAATAATGAAAAAAATGGAAAGGCTAAAGTCACGTTACTCACAGGGTATTAGGTAGAGAATGGTTCTGTTTATGGTAATTGATTTGACACGTGTGAGAATTCATTTTATGCATTTTGCACCTCTCTCATATCATTAGCTAAAAATTCAAGTCAATGGCCACTAGCTCAAGTGGTAAGATATCTAGATTGTACTTCTGGAGGGGTTAGATTCGATCCCCGAAACACCAAAATGAGTAATCTACTTAATTAAGTATCACTCTTGCTATAAAAGAAAACAAAAATTCAAATATCAATTATCAAAGTAAGCTCAATACAAAATTTACCTCATTGTCCACATTTACAATAATATTTGTCAAACCCACCATCGTAAACAATATTCAACCTCCCTCCCCACATATTTCCTCTATTTTGGCCCCCGAATTCAAGGCATTTCCAACAACTATGCAAAGTACTTCTTTAAAGATCACTTCATCTACCTAGATTCCACCATTACCCAACCAACATCATCACACTCCTTTTTAGCTTAAAAACCATTGCAACCATTATCTATGACATCTAACCTAGCTAAATCCTCAATGTCCAATGGAATGTCCAACCTATAACAAGCCTTTATCCGATTTTCTGATGTCCACGATCCACACGACAGCCACTCGATTTCAAATTTATAATGCTCGACCAAAAGAATTCCACGATGGAGCCATTTACTAACCCACGTCATAAGATTTTACCAATTTCTTGTGTGCAGCTAAGCATTTGAATTGTCGTGTTGCTATGGAGGAAGGATTCATGACATTTCTCCATAGTAAGGAATGAACTCTTGCACCACTGTCAGCTTCACAAAATCATGTGGGTTGCAAGTTGGTTTTTCTTATCAAACAAACTTATAATAGATCTAACTTGATACTAAGCTCATTTAATCACTATGAGGCTCTATTGAAGAGTGGGTATTCAATGTACAATCGAGTAGCAAAGTCTGTCATCATTTGCCATACTTTGTCCATTGTTGTTATTGACATGTTACGTCAACGAATGATTTTGAGAGTGAATCAATAATCATTGGATGCAGGTTGTCGATTATGGAAGGTTCACTTTTTGTGTTGATCACCGTTAAGAGGTGTAGTTTTTGTAATTAACTCAATTATTACAAATAATGATTATCATGTAGTAAAAAATAAAATTATTGTAGAGCAAATAGACAATTCCTTAATGTGGTTGGATCGGATGAGCTATGTACACGAAGGAGTTATTTTATTACTTTGGTGAAGAAAAAGATGGAAAATTAGATTAAATTTGAACCCAAACTAAAATCAATATACTTTAATAATACATATCTACTACTGGCATAATGGTGATATAAATGTAAAAAGGTTCTTCAATTGAGATCTTGGAGTTGATGGTCATGTTGTAATAATTCATATATCCGTTTTCTGAGGAACGGGACATGATTTGAACTGGTCGGGTGGCTTAGTTGAAACGAGTTTACGCCACTGGACAAGTGGGGTTGTACCGGCATGCTCATTGATGGAACAACCCTAGTACACTACTTGCCTATTGTTAAATGGAGCAACAACTGCCCGAATAGCCAGCTACTCTTCGGAAACAGAAATTGAAGTTGACATTGTGTGCCTCTGAATTAATAATATCTCGAGCAATATGTCTTTGATCAATATGTTTACAACCAAATTAGGCTCTTCATATGATCGATTAGATCGATATGTTTTCGATCAATATGCCTTGCAAGTAATGACGATATTCAAGTATACAAAATGGTAATATTATCTGATATACCGGCGGTATCAAATAGATATTTGATGAAATATTGATGAAAATAATCAGGTATCGTCATTTCATAGAAAAAGTATGTGCATGCTTTTTTTTTAACGGAACTCTAGAATATATATACAAAATTTTCATTTTAAAACAATTTAATAATAGTTTTAAGTGCTCAACAAGAACATTTAAATTTTATTCCATTGCGATATTTTTCTATAACTTACTAATACAAATGTTGATATTATTCTGATATTTTTCAAATATCAGATATCGATCAAGGATCGATATTATACCAGTGCTAACTACTTAGCCCAAGTTATCCTTTACTGTCAGCAATATCCCAAGTGATGCCTCATTAGTGAACGGGTTTCAGCCCTTTGTATGAGTAAAGAGGAGTCTGTTAAAGTTGAAAACTCTTGAGCTGGTTTGAGTGAAAGATGATGATGCTATAACAGTTGATTGCTTCAGTTAGGATAAACTGTCTCTAACTATGAGGAGGTTGAATCGCTTGATCAAGAAGCATAGCCCTTTCGGTTGGTTAAGATGATTTTTGGTCATTTGACAATTAGGCTTATCTTATCTGGTCCTTAGAAGTATATTGCCATTCTTATCAAATTGATTGATCCCTTGAACTTGGTGAAGAGTTAGCAGGTCGTTTTTCATCAGTGCCTCCCTTGATCGTGCTGGAGTAGACTTGCATATTATGATGTAAAAGGAACCAAGTAGAGGTTTTATAAGTGGCAAGTAAGAATATCTAAAGTAGAATATATATTTTTTATTGATATAGTCTCTTTAAATACTTCTTGTATTTTGTAAGAAAATATCCAATAACAAAAATTAAGTTTATTAACTTTGAACTTGTTCTGCTCGTGTTCATATCTGCCTGCGAGCACTTTCATCCAAGTATATTTTTTTTCAACTTTTTTGATATTTTCTAACTTATAATTATCACAGAATGTAAATATTTGTCTAATCTGGTCGTAATATTTTATTTATGAACATATACTTGGCTTGAAGAATAGATGTATGAAAGCTCATCACATTTGATTGTAGCATTTCATTTATCACTATCATATTTGATGCAGCCCAACCTGATGAAGACTTAGGTCGCGAGCAACCTAACGAGTTGTTAAGTCGCGTGCGACCTAACAGAGCGAAGAATGACGAGATAAGAGAAAAGATCGAGCTAAGTCAACAAGTTAGGTCGCGAAGTTCTTATGTCGCAGAAGTCGTAGGTCGCCAACGACCTAACTCTCCTAAGCTACGACCTACTAAAACTCGACCTACTAAACTACGACCTAAAAGGTTATGACCTAAAGAACTACGACCTAACGGGTCAAAAGATAAAGAGTTACGACCTAAGTTAGGTCGCGGGATTGAATTACGACCTATGTTAGGTCGCAGTGAAGAGATACGATCTAAGTTAGGTCGCTCGAAGTTTTCCAGCCAACATTTCCTTAGGTCGTTCGACCATACGTCGCTCCAGAAATTTTAGGTCGCGAACGACCTATCTTAGGTCGTGCAGTCTTTAGGTCGCTGATGCTGATTTTCTTATGCCGCTCGAATGCTTAGGTCGCTGAGTCTTCTTAAGTCGCTACTGAGGAGTTTCTTAGGTAGCTCACTGCCGCATTTCGTTAAGTCGCGATAGGTCGCATGAAGATTTCCAGAAACTACTCCTTAAGTCGCTGCTGTCTTGAGTCATTTGTATATAAGTTGTTGTACTTTTTGTTATGTTGTGTTCCTTATATCGTTTGTGTGTCATGTTGTAATATGTCTTGTGTTGTAAATATGATAAGTCGCTTGATGTTGTAATGTTAGGTCGCGTCTGTCTTAGGTCGTAGGTCGCCGTCTGTTAGGTCGTTGCCGATCTAAGTGTTGTCAAATGTTGAGTCGTGTGTGTTGTAAAACTCTATAAATAGCGGGGTTGTGTCATTTGTAATAGTTAAGTTGATTTTGAATAAAACTTTTGTTTGTTAGCTTTGTGCTTTCATTAAATTGGTAGTTGAGTGTAATCTTCTATCTCCACCTTCGGTATTCGAGTGCGCTCGAATCAACGATCGTTGAAGCCGATTCGCGGAATCAAGTGCGCTTGATCAACGTCGAAGAATAGTAGATCTTTAAACACGGTATCGTGCGCGATCAACGTGTTTGGGATAGCTAGATTCCGGCATCTTTGGATCAACGGAGTTGGACATTTGGTATTCTTCAATCCATCGATTGCTACTTTCACAGATTCATCATTTTTGTTATCCGTTGCTGCATCAATATTGGTTCGTAACATTTGTCAAACTCTAAGAAATTTTTTTCAAGCGAACGCTTTTGAGTTCAACTCTAGGAGTTATGTTTGGTCGAAAAATAGCTCATCTCATGGACCTCATAGTTTTGCTTGTCCAGAAGATTTTGGGCTATGTTACTTTGCTCGAATGCAAGTTTTAGTTTGTATGGACATTTTTATTTCGCTAATGGCCACAAAATCCTATTAGGTCAATTCATTGAGTGTTTAAGTCCCTCATACATTAAGTGCTTAGTTGTGTGGACCGGTAATAAATGGCTTGTTTTTGTCTGTACTCAAGCAACTTGTTGCGATACTTATTGCTCATACCATGCTTGCATGGGTTGCTGCATTTGTACATTGCAAATATGACTAACTACTTGGCATTGTCTTTCATATTTCATACAAGCAAAATATGACTAACTACTTGGCATTGTCTTTCATATTTCATACAAGCTTGCTACCTACATGTCTCCTGAGTAATCGGGAAGCATTTGTTCCCAAGTCACTTGTCAAACCAAAAAAATTGTATTCACACGAAACAACGACGACGTTTTAAGCAGGTAAATCTGCAGATGCATAAACTTATTTGATAAGTACACAAGGATCTACCTCGAGAGACAGTTGCTCATTCATGGTCTGTTGTGTAATATTGAAAGGGTCTGTTGAAGAGCAGTCTCATATTCAAGATCACGAATAGACCTATAAATATCATTGATCGTGACTGATCAATCATCTCTACATGCAAACTTTTAGCAAAATGATGTATGCAATCTCGAAAAGGTCTGCTGAAAAGTAATCTCGTCTTCGAGCAAGTGATCTTAGTCGGTCACTTCTGGATGCAGCCTTTATCCTTTAAAATTTTGCAGAAGTTATGGAACAAAGGACAACACCATTGAATTACAAGATAGTTGGCCTTGGCCCTTCGTCACTCTAGCCTTGTTAACACGTCGTATTTTTAGCTTATATGCTCGGCAAACATTCTATCCCTATGTTAGTCACCATCTTTCTCTTCTTTACTTGCTTTACGTAAGTTTATACCATTATCTTTCAGCCAATTGATCATCTTATACGCAATTTGCTTCTTCCTTGGTTGGAAATTTCATTGCCCAACATCGTATTGAGGTCGCAATGCCAAAGTTGAACATGGATGGAGGACCGATGAAGGGCCTTTACGTGCTAGGGCAATCCACAAAACAGAAGATATCATTATTGTAAAGTATCAAAGAGATTCAACCCTAGTTAATGGTAATTTGATCGCTCCATATGGTGTGCTATCATCGCTTGACGCTTGTGAAGCCACCGTATTGTGCAAGGTGATAGAGTTAGAAGTATTCTCTAGAGGCAATTCTGTAATTTATTGTAAATTATTAACACTGTAATAAAATCTCGTTCGAAATAAAAACTATTTTATTTTATATTGTATGCTTGTTATAATGTGTTATATTATTATTTAGTAAATATTTAATACAAAACCCATAAATAGTCTAATTTGTGATAATGAGCAATTTATCACAATAAAAATAAACATATCATTTTAAATATCTCTAGTCAAGATATATCGAGACTGCATATCGATACATCCGTCAAGATTTAGAGTACGTAACGCTCTCCAAACGTTGGGTAATGTATTACTGATGCCTACTGGGACACCAAGAGGTTGCGTACTGATAGTTATTGAATAACTATGGAATAATTCGCTCGATAATTTTAATATAACTAAGGTTAAACAGAAAATATCGAAGTGACAATATTACACAGTTCTCCCGACTTAATAATACTGTTTAACTTCAATGTGGACACTCAACTTTGATTACAGTTAAATCATAGCACGATATCCATCGAACGACTATAGTTGGATCTGAGTTAATGCAATTGATAGTGAAACACTATTTAATAAAGAATTCGTCTCATTGTTATATGAGATTAGTATCATGGTCAAGTGTAGTCAACTCAAAGTCAAAGTTTTTGGCCAGCAGTTCGGTTAATAATAATTGTTATTACTAAACTAAGAATTTTATGTTTGGACTACACAGGATAAATGTCATCACTGTCACAAGAAATGTCATTGGAAACGGAACTATCTGGGGTACTTAAAGATTGTCAAAAATAAGAAATATGAACAGTTTTGCTGCTTCTACAAATATATTTATAATTCAAAATTGTTTTGCAATCAATAAATCATCTTGGGTTTTAGATACTGGATTTGAAACTCATATCTATAATTTGTTACATGCACTCAGGAACAGACGTCATGTGGGAAAGGAAAAAATAAGACTTCAAGTTGCTGATGGATCTCTGGTAGATGCAATGGCAGTATGAGATTATCATATAGCTTTGCCAAATGGATTAGTTTTAATATTAAATAATTGTTATTATGTTAAAAACCTTATTTGCAGTATAATTTATGTGTCTAGATTGTCTGAGAATGAAAATATTTTTCATTGTGTTCATAATGTTATGAACATTATGTTGAATGGAAATAAAGTCTGCAATGGTTTTTTAGATAGTGATATTTATGTAATTAATATTAAATATGTATGTGCTATGAATAATTCTTCTAATATTGACATAAATAATAACTATCTTTGGCATTGTAGGCTAGCTCATATAAGTGAGTAACGACTACTTAAATTGAAAATCGAAGGTTTTCTAGCATCATTTGATACATGTGAGTTATGTCATAAAGAAAAATTGACCAAGCACCTTTTAATGGGAGTAGTGAAAGAGTTAATGAACTCTTGATCTCGTACATACTGATGTATGTGGCAAAATGCCTATAGTTACTAAAGATAACTCTTCTTACTTTGTAACATTTACGGATGATTTCCCATGACTAGGATATATGCATCTTATGAGGAATAAATCCGATATCTGTGAGAAATACATTAAATATAAAAATGAGATTGAAAATCAAATGAACCACAAGATTAAAATACTTCAATCTGATCGAGGAGGTGAGTATGTTGGACAAGAGCTCCAACAACACTTAAAAGATAATAGAATTATCTCTCAGGTTATTCCACCATATACCGCGCAACACAAAGATGTTTTTGGAGCGAAGGAATCGAACCATATTAGATATGGTTCATTTCATGATGAATAAAGTTGAATTACCTCTATCATGTTGGGGATATGCGCTTGAAATTGCATCGCATATGTTGAATTTGATGTCTACTAATTCTGTGTCTAAGACCCCATATGAGATGGGGTATGAGAAGATAATCCAACTAAAATATTTGAAGGTGTGGGGTTGTACAACCTACATTAAGAACGTTGGTCCCAGTAAACTCGAGGAAAGATCAACGTTGTGTAAATTTATATGATATCTCAAGAATTAAATGTGATATATTTTTTACAATACCAAGGAATGAAAGGTTACTGTTTCTCGACATGCTTTTTTTTTAGAAAAGAAATTTATGTAAAAAGAAATTAACAGTGAAGTTGTAGACTTGAATGAGATCCGATAAATTAACACAAGAGCCAAACAAATAGAAGAACCAAATTCACGCATATACGAAAACATGCAACTTATTAGAAGGTTTAGTAAGGAATCTCATCCACCTGAAAAATACTACAGCTTTCTCGTGGATGACGAGAAGTAGGACCGCGTCTTAGATGACGACACTCCTCTCTCATTTCAACAAACGCTATAGAGTAAAGACTCTGCATTTTAACTTGGATCTATGAAATCTTAAATGGATTCCATCTATGAAAACAAAGAATGAACTTTGACTGACACACCCAAAGGGATAAAACTCATCGGCTGCAAATGGATTTTTAAGAAAAACTAAATACCGGTAGACAAGTAGACGCTTACAAAGCAAGACTAGTTGCGAAAGAATTTCTTCAATTCAAGGTCATGCTATGACGAAACCATAGCGATGCTTAAGTCCATTCGGATAATGTAGTTATTGCTACATTCTAAGACTATGAAATATGACAAATGAACGTGAAGACAGCATTTCTAAATGAAGATTCAAAAGAGATCATCTATATGTCGCAGCCCGAGGGTTTCAAAGTCAGTGGGAATGAAGACAAGACTTGCAAGTAGTTAAGTTTCATTTATGGACTTAAACAAGCTTCAATGAGTTACAATAAGTGTTTTAATAAAGTAATCAGACGGTTTGATTTTATCAGAACAAAAAAGTGTGTGTATACCAAAGGAACAAGAAAGTGCTATCGTGTTCTTAATTTTATATGTTGATGATCTATTATTGACTATCAATGACGTTTTGTTATTGCAATTAAGGAAAGCTTGGTTTTCAGGAATTTCTCCATGAAGGATCTGAAAGAAGCAGCCTATATACTAGGTATAAAGATCTCTAGAGATATATCTAAGAGGCTGTTGGAATTGTCTCTATCTTTGTACATAGATATCATACTAAAAAGGTTTAGTATGGAGAATTTCAAATGCGGAAACATCCGAACGCAATTTAGAATCGTCATTTCTAAGAAGGGCGTCCTTCAAACTAATAAGGATAAAAAGCGTATGAAGACGATACTGTATACATCTGCAATCGGTTCCATAATGTACATCATGATATGTACTAGACCGGATATGGCATACACATTAGGATGCATAAGCCAATATCAGTCTAATCCCGAAAAAAAGCATTGGCCTAATTCTTGCAATTGTTCAGGATACCCTCTTTTAGCTTCTAAACCTATTTCTTAGTTCAAGATCCCTCTTACTACCATAAAATGTATACTCAAGTATTTAAGAAATACTAAGGATCGTTTATGGGAATGTGCACCTTCTTATGAAGGGTATACAGAATCCAGCTTTCAGAGTGATATCGACGATAGTAAGTTAGTGTCGGGTTATGTTTTTACTTTAAATGGTGGGTCGTTAGCTGGAAAAGTTTCAAACAAGAAATGATGGTTGATTCCACGATAGAGGCCGAGTACATCGCCCTCAACGAAACAGCTAAATAAACGATCTGCATGCGTAATTTTATGAGTATGCTAAGTGTGATTCCCGACACGGAGAATTCGATGGAATTGTTTAGTGATAATAATGCGGCGATGCAGATCGCAAAGAATATTAGAACACACAAGAAATCAAGACATATTATTTGAAAGTTCCACCTAATTGGAGAATTTGTAGAGAAGAAAGAAGTCGTAATTCAAAGAGTAGATGCGAAGATACAACACAGCAGATCCATTAACAAAGCGAGTAGCTCGATCAATTCTAAAGAGAAACGATGAACTTGTGGTGGATATGATAGACGGCATTGTAGTGTTGTTTGGTGATGATTCGACGTCGATGGTGGTGAAGGCAAAAGTGGTGGTGGTTGTTGGTGATCAATTTTTTTTGTAAAGTAACAGACAGAAATGCTAAATATAACTAGCATTTTAGTGAACTGAAAACGTAAGTATAGCATTATAATTATATAATGCTAGCTTAATTTAGCATTTTTTGAATTATAAAAATGAGTATAGCATCGTATATTTATATAATGCTAGTTTGATTTAGCATTTTCTGAACTATATAAATTAATATAGAACTAAATTTAATGCTAGTTGTAACTTGTAACTAGCATTTTGTGGACTATAAAAATGAATATAGAATTGGTTTTTAATGCCAGATATGGCTAGCATTTTATGTATTGTTGAAATGAATTTAGCATTATATTTAGATTAACATCTTTTACTGTTATTTTTTAGGTGATTGTTGAAAACAATGTAGTAGAAAAGGAGGTCGACTAGGACTACAGTGATTGGACGAGGCATGGTGTTGTGGTGCGGGGTTGAGATTTATTGGCGGTAGGTTCGTAATATTTAGGGTTTCGGGATGGACATGCAAGCGACAGTGAAGACGGTAAGGGCAATGGTGATGAAAGGAGGAGGGGCTACGAGGTGGTGGTGTTGGCGGATGACTAAGGGCAACAGCAATTGGAAAAAGGCAACGTGAAATCAGTATTTGAGATTAATATTGACGAGAGAGAAAACGTGGTTTTGTCCTTGAACCTAAATTTGAAAACTTGTGTACTAGATTTAAAAAAATTCTAATTCCCTCTATATATAATATATTAGCAAATACATTATCTTAATTAATTATTAAATAAAAATATAATTTTATTTAAATTTAGTTAGATTAGATCTAAATTAATTTAGACTTCATAGACCCAATATAATTTAAAATGGAAAAAAATGAAATTCACACATTTAACCCGCTGCATGCTGACATGGATCCAAATCTCAAGCAAATATTCTCATCCATTTGATGGAAGATTTGGAAAAGAGGTTTACCGAGCACCATTCATCTACGTAGACTCCATTAACATTTGCATTTACAATTTGGATTGTAACAACGAAAGGATCGTTGCAAGGATAAACGATGGCTAAAGCATCTTCTTAACTGAAGATGATATCTTGGTCCTCGACATGAGCTTGTTTAGAGGTCGATGATCGAGGAAAAAGATGTTGCAAGCTTGTTCTGGTGATCGATACTCAAGGACAACGACGTTGTTGTGATGCCCTGGATTAATTACTAAGTAATTGCTTATTTTGAAAGTTAAGCTTATGGATTAATTACTAAGTAATTGTTTATTTTGAAATTTAAGCTTAAGAATAAATTACATAAAGAAGTCAAAATTTATTAAGTAACTTATAATTGTTGTTTCTATACAATAATTTTATGAATATGTTTGAATTACTTTAAAAGAATACAATTGTTTTATTTTCCTTAAAAAAGTGAGAGGTATTTACATGCACAGAGGGAAAGCGTTAATTACATGATAATAATTGTTATAATGGATGAAAGAAAATGTTACGTATTTTAAAAGATAAAATAACAATATATTTATTAAAGGAATGCATTTCTTAAGAAAATGCATGATATCTATTTGTGAAAAATAAGGATAAATCAAATTTTTGAATTTGAAAAGATTTATACCAATTAATTGCACTTGTAAAACAATTAGTGACAAAGAGTAAGGTTCCTAATCAATATCAATACAAACATACATATATGTATATGCGTGTGAATATCAATTCATGATTCCTTACAATAGTTAATGATATTGGCTTGAATTCTAATTAATCACATTGATTGTAATAAAATAAACGTTATTTTTAACAAAATAAAAAAACGAATTTGCGTATATGTAAGGATAAGGGATATGGGTTAAACAATAATTTTTTCAGGCCTAGACTTCACCTAATTTCTACCTATAAATGCATATAAAGCCTCGCTTCTTTCATTCTAAAAACCCTAGCCTCCATCCAACTAAAGCAAACCTAGATCTAAATCTATCTTTTCAATTCTATCTCCTCAAATTTCTTATAAACAAAATAAAAATCAAATTAAAATAGGAGATTAGCAAGTATAAAGCGTTTGGAAGAGAGCTAAACAACGTGAGTGGGTTTATTTACAAAATGGTTATGTGGTTATATATGTGTTAAATTACATTTTTACATCTATTTAGGTTTTAAAATATAATAAATTAAATTGATGTTTAATTGACGATTCATATGAATTGGATAATTTGAAAAACCCTATTTCATTGATTTGATAATACAATTGATATGAATTGGGGGAGGATAAATTGGGTTATGAACTTAACCTAAAACCTCTATAGATCTGATTCCCTAAAGTTAATAAAAGTAAATTTTTACCTTAGTATAGTTTATAGGATCAGATCGACATTTTGGTTGAAGTAGTTTTTTATGCAGCAACCCTCAAGGTTTATACAGCTCACACACCCTCATCATGCAAGTAAATTAGAATCTTTGTATGGTCTGAAGCAAGTACCCCGTGTTTGGTACGACTGGCTCAGCAACCATCTTCACTCTTGGATTTCAATGTTGTAGTCCCAGTACATCTCTGTTTATCACCACTCAAGGTTTGTTCAGTTAAATTTCAAACCTCATCTATCTCTTCAAGTTCCAATTCATAAATTTGGTCAACCAAGCCACTTTTTGGGGTTGGTACCATCTGTGTCTCAAATGCTCTACTTCTCAGTGAACAACATTATGCACATGATATTCTTAATCATACAAATATGGTTGATGCTAAGCACATCACCTCTTCTATGTCCCCTTTAGAAAAGTTTGCTCTAGTTTCAAGATACATCATTACTAAAAAAATATTTCAGCATTTCATGATATATATCTGAATCACGTACGTTTGGAAATATTTCTAAGCATGTAGTGATGGGTTTGCATGATAAAGTAAAGAAATTTTGTGGAGAAACAAAGAGAGAACCCAGACCTGAATAAACATTCTTTCTGCATCACCAGTTTTACCATTTGCTTTTAATATAATTCCCTAGTACAGATTGAAAAAACACTTTTGTGAGCATTCAGTTTAGCATAGATTGCCAGATCAATAGTTCATGGAGATAGCAGATGGACAGTGAAATAAAGTAAATAAATAACAGGATATAAAATTTTAGAGGTGGCATCTTCGAAATAAAGCATCACCATTCAGCTACAATCCTGAAAATTGTATATGCATGTATGTACATATGCGTACACATTAGAAGCTCGTATTCAAGGTATACATTTACATACCTTCGCAAGATAACCACGGAAATCTTCTGGAAATTTTGATATAAGCTGATCATAAACAGCAACAGCATCGCCAACATGACCCCAATCGGAATAAGCCTTTCCAAGCAGTAACTCAACCTGTTGATCAAATGTTTAGTATAACCGCATAATGGGTTTTCACCAATATCAGAAAAATTGTAAGTTGCTACGTTTTTGAAAATACTGAAAAAGATTGTGCTTGATCAAGAACTGTAATATATATAAGCTCCTTGCCTGAATTGGATCAACTTTTTGCTTACTCTGGTCCAGCTCATCGGGCTCTGTACGACTACTGTCATTTAATTGCTCGCGTGATTTCAGAAGTACTTGGACAGCCTACAAAATTCACAAGTTGCATATTACTAAATAAAATTATAAATACCAAGTAATTGAACTTACAACATTCGTTTTTTTCTTTAAATCATACAACATATACTATACAATTTGAATAATTGTATTTATATCTGTATTTAAAACAATAAAATGTACAACATCAGTAGAAAAAATAATAATCAATGAGAGGTAATTTAGTAAAAGTCCAAACGTGACGATAGTTTCATAATGAAAACATTATTTCGCAATGGACAATTTAGCAATAGTAGTTTGCAACGAAGGGGGGGGGGGGCGCAATGTGATTATATAGAAGTTACGATTTGAAGAAAGTTACTGTAAAATTGTTTGAAAGAATCAAGGGGAGATTTAGAGATGTTTAGAGTTAATGAGAAAGCATGAAATTTTTTCTACATAGATGAGGCTTAGAATGCATAACGAACTTTTAGCGGAGCTTATTTTAATTTCTAATTTTACAAAATTAGGATGATATTTGAATTTCTGTAAGGGCAAAACCAATCTAGGCAGGTAGCAAGCACATATTAATCCTAGATGGATTAAAGCAATTTTGATGCTACCCCAACCACTGTATTATGTATACTGACTTACCCAATATTCAACTCAGGAAAATAGGCACAAGGACAAACTTAAAAAAAAAATTAAGCTGAAGGACAACAAATTTGTTTTTTAGGCTGAAGTATAGCATTTTGTATAATGTAAAACTGAATATAATGCTAGATATAACTAGCATTTTGTATGGTGTAAAAGTTGAATATAATGCTAATTATAACTAGCATTTGTCCTTCAGCCTAAAAATGAAACTTGGTTTTCCTGAGCCTAATTTTTTTTTTTAAAGTTTGTCTTTTTCCCTAATCCCCTCTATTCAATTTATATGTACGCACACTCTTACACTTGCCCGGTCTACTTCTCGTACTCACTTTCACTTGTTCAAATTGTAGTCTACCTTCACCCTACCTTCACCGCTTTTTATGTGCTTTCAAAAACCAAAAACCAAAATGAAAAATTTACAAAATTAAAATCAAAATCAAAATGAACACGTCAAAGTTACAATTGCAAAAGCTAAACTGAGGTTGAAACTTTTTCTTTTGTAAGCATTGCTTCAAACATCAAAGCATTAGTTGCTCGAGAGAAAATCAATAAGGAGTTCAGTATAGCTGGAAAAGTGAAAAATACGCAAGAGAAATAATTAAGGTAGTTCTATTTTATGTAAGGTTTAATTTCATGTAACATTTGATGCCATGCAGTGTTTTATTTTATGTAATATTATGTTCCAGTTGAAATTAATGTGTATTTGTTTTTTCCTTAAATTTTATTCCATAAGGATGGACACTTTACTGACCGGTCGTAATTACAAATCACATCTAAGAAAATTGCTTTCAGTCTTAGCACTGGATGTGTTTAGATGGCCTGTGAAAAGTGGATACATGGTGTGCACGTAAATGTGCATATTTTTACTTCCATATTTAATTTACTTTTATTTTAAATAAATGTCATAATTGGATGTTTTTACATGTTTAAACCAAATTTCAAAAATGCTTTCAAATCATCATTCATGCATCTACATGGGGTAAAATAATAATTTTGTGTATGATTTAATTTGAGAAAATTTACTTGCACATTTTTATTTTTAATTGTAGGAAATGGAGAGCAAAAATGGAAGAGGCTTCATGTATGCATGCACAAAGGATGAAAGACAAAAGAATGAAGAAATAAATGAATTCATTCAACATAGAGGACCCCACCTACCCACTAACCATAAATTAAAATTAAAAATTAATGCACATGTTAGTGGGGATTAAATTCACATGCACATTTAATAGAGGATTAAGCTCATGCTAATGATTACTTGGAGGTTACATTTTCTAAAGGACATTTTGGGTAGCTCCCTAAAATATGAATTAGGGTTTTAGTCATGTATAAATACTTCTTACGTTTCATGTAATGAGGCTCTTAACTTCTCTTTAGTTTAGTTGTAGCCACAAATATAAACATAAACTTTCTTTCTCTTTAATGGTTTCTTAGCCATTTATTTATGCAATTTATTTATATGCAATTTTAATTCAAGTAGTTTAGATCTCTTTCCTTAATGCAAGTAGTTTAGATTTATTTTATGCAAGCATGTAAGTTTTTAGTTTATTTTAATTAGCTCTCTTCTTTCGTGTTGAAATCACTTATGATTTAATGAATTTAAACATGAGAAGCTAAGCCCCTTCAATTTAGGGGTGATGAAGCTCTCATGAATCACATGAAGTTAGCATTGTGATTTCATTTGATCTCTTTTTGTGTTTAATGGAAATTTTTGATGTGATAAAATTTTATTGTTTAATATTGAATTTGATAGCATATGTTGTTGATATCAAATAGGCTATGTTTAAACAACATAAACATAAATTACCTTTTCATCTACATATGATTTGGTAATAAAGTGGATTTAGAATCAAAATTTGATAGTCCATGTTACTAATCAATAGTAAATAGATTATGCTTAGAATAGATTTTATTTTTAATTTCATTATCATTTTCACGAGGGTTGACAATTGTTTTGGATGGTGTGTTAAAGTTTGATAGTTTATGTTGGGCTAATTAATAGCACAAATAGACCATACTTAGGACAAACATATCAACTAAATTCACAAATGACTAAAAAGAGATATCATAATTTCATTGTGTTGATTTGTGTTATCAGGGGAAGGGATTTGCCTCTAAATTGTCTTCTACTCTCATATTTTTATTCACTTTGTTTTAGTTAGTTTTTACATTTTTTTAGCCCAAAACAATTTCAAACTCTTGGGTTAATTTGATTGAGTACAATTTAAATTTAATTCAATTCCCTACGGATCGATCTGTACTCGCCGCGTACTAAAATTGTATGTTGTGCGCTTGCGGTTATATTTATTGCATTTTTTGACGATTTTCTAACCGATAGGAATTTCATCGTTAAACAATACACACACATAAGAAATTAGGTCGAAGGGATTCTCGCCGCAAGGTAATAAGTTTCTAGGACAACACGTCGGCATAATTAGTTTTAAGGACAAAAGGTAAAAGAAATTATCATTTTTTTGAAGGAAAATGATAAATGATAAATGATAAACGTCCTTGAAACTAATTATTCTAAACTACTGTCCTAGTAACTTATTAACGTGAATTATGAAGTCCTTTAAGCAAAAATCTCATACATATACTTGTATGTATGTATATGTGTGTGCGCGCGCAGGGACGGAGGCATGTTATGCCTGGTGAGGACATGTGACCTCACTAGAAACTCATATTTATAAAAAAACAGAAAATGCACTACGTGTTGTTTCTTTTCTCGCATCAGATTTGAACCCTCCTCTCGCATCAGATCTTGCACCCCGTGGCATTAGATTTTCGCCCTCCTCTCGCGTCGTCTTCCTCCCTTCCTCGCATCACGCCGACGGTAATGGGTGATCTACTAACCCTAATTTTCGTTTGCACTATTTGAATGTAGATATTTAGTGTTTACTTAAATTAGTTATTGATTTGAATGGAGCTATAGATTTGAACGTGACTAGACTTTAATTTTGTTAAACTGGGGCTGAAATGAATTTTTTGTTGAAATGAACTTTTCTGCTGAAATACTTTGCTGAAATGGTAACGAATTTGCTGAAATGACAACGACTTTGCCGAATGAAGTGGTAATGAATTTGCTGAAATTATAATGAATTAATTTGTTTATTTTAGATTTGTGAAAAAATTTCAAAAGATCAGTTAAAAATATTTCAAACGAAGTTGGTTCTTCTACAGTTACTGATAGTGTCCCGAAGAATGATAGTCAAAACACTATTATTTCAAACTTAGTAACTCGAAGTCGTCTTGAGGTGGATTTATCGAATTTTCCTTTTGATCCTAGTTTACACCATCAAATTTCAAACCATGATCCAAATGATCAAGACATAGTTCGAAGAGCATATTTACTGAAAGGTCCTTGTCAACCTTCTTTGCAATTGTTTCCAGAAACAATAATTGATGGAAAAGCTCGTCGCTTTAATCAATCATGGTTTAACGATTACAAAAGTTGTTGGAACATAGTGAGAAAGAAGATGTAATATATTGCTTACCATGCTATTTATTTTGCCCTCAATCGATGAGTCAAAATACAAATGATGCATTTATCCGAGGTGGGTTCGAAAATTGGAAGAACTATCAAAGACTTCGAGTTCATGCTAATACAGACGCTCGTATTGCTGCATACATGAAGGCTGAAAATTTAATAAATCAAAATCAACATCTCGAGACAGTAATCGAGACAATCAACTCAAAGTCAAATTGATTATCGAATTCGTTTAGATTCCACTTTTGCTTGCATTCGATATCTTTTACATCAAGATTTGCTTTTTCGTGGTCACGATGAACCGAAGGGTCAATGAATAAGAGAAATTTTCTTGAACTTCTATAATGGCTAGTTAATGAAAAACTCACGGCTAATGCGGTTGTATTAAATTGTGCACCACAAAATCTTAACATAACATCACCGGATATTCAAAAGGATATCGTGCATTGTATTACAGTGGAAGTTGTAGACGTTATCCTAAAACAACTTTCCAAAGGACTATTTGCATTATTAATTGATGAAGCTCAAGATTCTTCAATTAAAGAGCAAATGGCAATTGTTTTGATATTTGTGGATGAAACTGAAAGTGGTGTTGAAAGATTTGTAGGCATAGTACATGTTCGTAATACAACATCAATTTCTCTTAAACATCACTTGAAGATTTTTTTTAGCAAACATAAATTGAGCATGACAAAGCTACGTGGTCAATATTATGATGGGGGAAGTAATATGCAAGGTATGTTCAATGGTTTTAAAACACTTATTTTGAATGAGAACAAGTATGCTTTCTATGTTCACTATTTTGCACATCAACTCCAATTAACACTTGTTCATGTTGCCAAAGATATAGATGACATTTTCGAGTTCTTTTACTTAGTTAATAATTTGGCAAGCCTTGCTGGAGCATCATGCAAGCATTGAGACATTCTTAAGCTAATAGAATATTTAGTCAACTAGAAAGCGGTGAATTATCTAGTGGTCGGGGGTTAAATCAGGAGCAAAGTTTGAAACGACCGAAAGATACACGTTGGGTTCAAATTATGGTACATTACTTAATTTGATTGTTATGTTTCCTTCAGTTATCGATGTCCTTATGGATTTTGAAGAAGATATGTCGGGTGATAAAAAAAGAGAACCTTTGAATTTGATAAAAAGTGTTACAATCTTACGATTTCATATTTATTTTGCATTTAATGAAGAATGTACTTGCAATTACTAATGATCTTTCCAAAGCACTACAACGAAAAGATCAAGATATTGTAAATGCTTTGATGTTGGTAAAAATATCCAAAGAACGTTTGCACAAGATGAGAGATGGTGGATGTGATAATCTTTTGAATGAGTTTGGATCTTTTTGCATAAAATATAATATTCTCATTTTAAATATGGATGATAATTATCTTCTTTTGAGTAGATCAAGAAGAGGCCTAATGATTAAAAATTTACATTATTATCAAGTTGATTTGTCCTGCCTTTGTTTAGATAAGCAAATCGTTGAACTGAATAATCGATTTGATGAGGTAACTTCCAAACTTCTTCTTTGTATGTAAACACTTAGTCCGATTAATTCATTTGCTTCATTTGCTGCTTTTGATAAAGTAAAGTTGGTTCATTTATCTGAATTTTATCCGGATGATTTTTCTGAAGCAGAATGTATGGATCTTTCTAATCAGTTAGAGATTTATAAGATTGACATGAAATCCAAAGATATATTTAAAGATGTAAAATGCTTAGCGATTTGGCTAAGATGGTGGTGTTGATGAGAAAAAATATCATATACAATTTGGCATACAAGCTAATAACTTTGTCGCTTATCCTACCAGTTTCTACCGCAACCGTGGAGAGAGCATATTTTATTATGAATATAGTGAAAAACGGTCTACGTAATCGGATGGGAGATGAATGTTAAATAATAGTTGTGTTGCATATATCAAGAAAGATATATTTAATCAAGTTAATAATGATGTAGTTATAATCGCTTTCAAAACATGAGAACTCGACGTGGACAGCTTTAAATTATTAGAATCTACTATATAGTTGTTTAGTTTGAAAAGACCAATAGTTGATCGTTTTTGTAATAGAATATTATTATATTAAATATTATTTATGGCTATTAATTGGTTTGTTATGCTTCTTTTTATAACCGTTCAAATAATTGTCAAAAAAAAAATCGGGGCGCCCCCATGTTTTTTCGTATTGTGACCTCACCAACCTCAATTCCTGACTACACCACTGTATGTGTGTGTCTGTGATATACAGATCGTATGTGTTAGTGAATCAATGTGGTACAGATTGGCAGATTGCATCAACTACCAGATTTATGGCCGGTTTGTTACACAAGGTCCTGGTCTGAGCATATGGGTTATGGTTAGACTTCGGGAAATGGGTCAATTTTTGCAGACATGGGCCCCATGTGGTGTAACTGTAAAACCGTGTGCCTGGTATTTTGTATTTAACAGGCAGTCAGTCTTTTTCATTCCTTGGAAACAAGCTATGGAAAGTTAAGAATTCCTACTAACTTGGGATCCAAATATACTACTAAGCTCAGCGGCATAATTATTTTAATTTCATGGATGTTACCACTGTTGTTTTATAGAAATCACCAAGCAAGTTTTTTAAAAATCAGTAAAACCACATAAGTACATGTCCGTTGTCAGGTAAGCTCGAACACAAACTTGTTTATAGAAATACAATAAGGCTTAGCATCAAACCTCACTGGGCTTTTTGGCTGCAAGCAATGAATTTGTAAGCCCACGAAGAACTTCAAAATTATTACCATCAGAGATCTGTTACAAATTTTACAGGAAAAGAAATACAAGTTATTAACAACACGTAAAAACCTCAATGTATACAACTAGTATACTGTAAAATGTGGTCCAATATTGCATGATTGTAATTGTAATGAACTGATAGAGTAATGGTTAAGAGTATACTAACAGATAAAGCACTCTTATAAGCTGAAGCACTTCCTTCAAAATCCTTTTGCTCAAATTTCACTTCCCCTAGTAAGCGATAAACTTCAATATCATTTGGCCTTGCCTGGTTATAGAAATATTTACATTATAATCATTGACAGCAAAAATATTATGAGTGCAAAATCAAACCTTGGTTAATTGTTCAAGAAGAGAGGATGCTTTTCCGTATTCTCCTAACTCCGCCAGAGTGACAGCTTTCCCCTGCAAAATATGTAGAAATCACAACCTGTTGAAGAAATAATACAAAAGATCCCAAATCCTAATTTGATCTAAGAAATCCACAGATTTAATAAAATTGCAGCTGTGATTTTGTTGTAATATACTATTAGAAATGTACCGATATGAATTTAATTTCTTAAAGGAAATTCAGATCTCAGGTATTGTTATATAGTTATACTACTAAAAATGAGAAATAAAAAAAAGAAAAGCAACCCATAAAATCATAACAGAAATGCATAAAATGATACACACTTCAACAGCAGTAGGATCCCCTGGTGAATTGCTGAGTGTTGCTTCATATTGACGAAGCCTCTCCTGAGTAGTAGGATGAAAGAAAAAGGTGACAATATGATGATACATGGTCATTCTAAAACAAACACAAAAGTGAACAACTCGGTATAGGTGCTCTAACAAAAAAATGACAAAATAGTATGTGTGCATACGTGCGCATATTGCATTGATTAGAAACCTATCATGATATTGCATTAGTTGATGTCAATATGATGATACATGTCAAGGAATTTTTGGATTACTCCTCAAGCGGGAAGTTTGGCATCACATTGGTCTTACAGATGCAACACGCTTATGCATTTTCACTCCTACAGTTAAATACAAAAAATTTAATCCAAAGTGCTGACCAAATGTGTTGTTTATACTCATGTGCTCTCTTTCTCGTATACCTTCAAAATTGCTTCATTTTACCCTTTCAAGTCAATACATGCAGAATATAGATAAAACACTTAAATAACTGCAGCATGCCACAAACTATGTATCATGAAGAAAATGATGTAAAATATTATACAACCCAAAGAATTGAACCGTTCCCCATAAACAATTTACAACCTCCATAAAAATTGAACAAAAATAGCGAAAACATGTAAATGTTTGACTTGATCGAACACTGAGGACTACTTACTACTAACTGTAACAATCGGATTTATAACCTTAAGAGACGCTTTCTCTTCATCTGTAAGCTTGCTCTCGATAGTTGAATCACCAGTAGGTCCTGTTCTGAAACAGATACGACTAACTTAAAATTGTACAGATATCTCCAAAGATAGACAGGTAGAAAATAACCTTAAACCAAAAAACATTATACAAGAAAATATCTTTAGAAAAATGAAGGAGGAGGATAGACAAACAAGAAACGACTAATTTTTATAGCATCCTGTAACTGAACCCATTATAAAGAATTGCAGAAAATCATCAGTGGATCTGAAAGAATGATGAATATAAGAGTGTGCATAACATAATTGATTACAAACAAGAAACAGCTGGAAAAATTAACATTTACATTGAATCACAATATAAGTTCAATATTGTAGGTGGTTCGGATTGTATGAAAAATTCAAAATTTGAGGGACACCAAAACGAATATAAGAATGTGCATAACATAAATGATTACAAACAAGAAACAGTTGGAAGATGTAACATTTACATTGAATCATAATATAAGTTCAATATTGTAGGTGGTTTGGATCCTATGAAAAATTCAAAATTAGAGGGACACCAAAACCGAAGTAGTATTATAACAAGGTTTTAAATCTCGGTAATCTCGGCCGAGACCTCGTTTTCAACCTTGAGCGATTCGAAACAGCAAAATTCGAATTAATCTCGGTTGACCTGAATCTCGGCCGAGATATTCAAATCTCGGCCGAGATCTATTTGCGAGATCTCGGCCGAGATTTATTTGCGAGATCTCGGCCGAAATGATTTTTATTTTATTTTTCTTTTAGTGGGCTTGGCCCAAATTCCATAAAATTATTTTCTTTACTTAATATAATACATTCTTCTATCCTCTACATTCATTTCGGTCGCGAATGCATTTCGTTACAATTTAATTCATAGTATCCAGTTAAGCTACTTAATATAGTTCATTTCATATGCACAAATTAATGGTGTTTCCATCCTTTTTTTTAGTTTAAGCTAATTTTTATATGATTAAATTAGTCACTTTTGTAATTAAAATATGACTAGTGGAATGTTGTTCTATATTTTGTTTTTACTATGACATATATACAATGTAAGAAAACCATTAGTAATGTTATTGACAATTATTTGTTTATAGTGTAGAGAAGTCAAGTAACTATTTGAACAAATGAAAGTGGGGTGTCTATGTGACTTTATGTTTCATGTTTGCTTCATCTTGTTGTGATATTATATGTTCAATTCATAAATCCTCATTATCTATTTACATCATATAGTGTGGATGTTTTTTCAAGCTACTCATGACGAAAGTGTTATTACTACAAATCAAATCAATTAAATTATTATTTTAATTAGTATTTATACATTTTGTTGTATGCAATTTAATATTAAAATACCAAATATTCCGAGATAAACTTTAGGACCCGAGATGTAAATCCGAGATGGACGCCCGATATATATTTATCTCGCCCGATACGAGATTGGGTCTCTAAAATCTTTGAGACGAAACGTGACCGAAATTTGAGATTTAAAACCTTGGTATTATTGAGATGGACCGATTATTATACTTTCCCAAATAGTTCAGTCTAGTTTATCCTTAAGCAAACTAACCTATGGTGGTAAGATGAAGCATGGTAATAACTCTACGACTATATTTAAGAACTCATGAGACTGGCATAATGCATATTACAAGCTTCAGATTATCATTGCAAATATCAAAACTGCTAAATTAAAAGCACAAATTACCTTACAGAAGGAACAAAATCTCCTAATGCAAAAACCAAACCAAAAACCACAACAGCAACTCCAACTCCCACCTGCTTCCAATTTTAAGCAAATAATTGTTTAGGCGAAAGTGTCATCTAAATTCCAAAAACTTCAACCATAGAATAGCATGAAGTGGACCTTAGTTCCAAGTCCTTTGGTGCTTTTCTCAGATTCAACTGGTGCATCATAGTCTATTTCTAAGGTGTTCTTTTCCACTTCTGATTTCTTTAACTCACGTGCAGTCCTAGAAAATATAAAATGAAAGAAATATTGAAATATAAGAACATGTAGTGATAAGTGTACTACTCATATATCAAGATCTACTGTTAGGTGCTAGCTGGTATAGGCCTGACCCGTCTAACCATTGGCAACACTGTAAATATTCCATGTCTAAAGCCTACCATCCAGTACTTCAACTTCTCTAACATCAATACCATTTAAGATTAAATAAAATAAAAGTCTGGATTTACCTTCAAGGATGACATAACTAAATCAACGTATATTCAAGAAAATCAGCATGAAGCAACCTGAGTCGGTTATTTGCAGCAGTGGGTTCTCTTATTTGGATATTAGAGGTAGAAATTTTAAATACTTCAAAGGTAATCAACAATTAGGGCTGAATGTGATAAGGAATTTCAGAATTTAGGAGTAAAGGGTTATTTCAAATATGTTCTGTGATAAATAATGAATGAACTTTCTCAATCTTTAGAGTATGATTATCATTAAATAAATAATTCATTGGCATACGAAACACGAATATAGGGATCACATGCCTTTTTCTTGCAATAGACTTTCTCTTTTTCGCTTGATATATAGACTTGCCTCTTATAAAGTAGAAAGAAGATAATACTTACACCAATACAATTTCTTGCCTCCTCTAATCCTTAATGACACTCTTGATGGATAAGAGTACTCTTTATTATTAGGCATTACTTTTTTTGTCATTCTCATGTATTTTGTGTAGGCAAGACCGCTTTATATAACTCTAACCATCATGGAGTTATCATAACCACCACCGACACATGTCAACATGCATATTTATATTGCCTATTAAAGTGACAAATGTCATATACTTGTCATATTGCATGCATATGTCCTTTCTTTTAATGATAACCAGTGTGTAACCCGTACGTTGCATACGGTAATATTGTTAAAAAATAGTATTTATATTTTAGTTATTGCTAAAAATATATTTTATTATGAAATATATGATAAATTTACTGTGAGATATTAATCATAAATTAAAATGACATGTAACGCTCGGATATAAGGTTGAAGGTTCAATTCTTACTAACTACGTATCTCGATAAAATTAATGTCCCAACTCAAAAAAAATTATAAATTAAAATTGTTAATACCATATATATTAATAATTTATGTTATATGATATACGTTTTCATATGTATAAGTGAATAAATAACTTTATCGTTTTTGTTAATATGATTTTTGTCTATATATTGAATGTCATTTTTCCAAAGGATTTATAAATGGACTAATGAACATTAAATAATTAAATTTATTTAAATAAATTGAATTAACGATCAGCATAACCGATTAAAGTTAAGGAGTCGAATGCAAAAAAGTTGAAGAAAATTGAGGAGTTTTTTTCATATTTGTAATTGAGAAGAGCATATCATGGTTAGCTTGTCTTTGTGAACTTGTATCCATTATTTAATTTTCATTTTAGTTATATTCTTGTAGTTAATCATAAATTTCATGTTGTTGTAAGAAGGTATGCTTACAATTTTGATAATTGCATAATAATGTTATGTAGCATTTAGTTGAGTTGTGAGTTGGGTATGATTTAATAACATGTTGAAAGTGAGAACACTTTTATAACCCTATTTTTAATGGGGCAATATGTGTGTTCACATTGTAATATTGTAAATTATAAATTTATCTTTTAAATGTTCTTAAAAATGAAATTATATTATGTGATGTACGATAATTTTTTGGAGAAAAATGGATTAGAAATTAAAAGAGTTATTATATTTACGTATACATTTTATGCTATAAGATTTAAATAGTTTTATCTGAATAAAGAAATAATTTTAATTTTTTTTTCATATATATGAATATTATATATATTGAAATTCTCGTATTTTTAAGATCTATTAGATGGATTAATAGATATATATATTAGTTAATCATATTTATTTAAATAGTTTAAATTTAATACTACACATTTAGTTAAATATATGGACTTGAATGTAAAATATTAGAAGATAATTGAGACGGGTTTTTAAGAAATTGTAAAAAATTATAAAATTTAGGTATTTGAAGTTAATAGAATTTTATAGTGCAATATATGATAAATTCATTCGGTAAATATATTATAAAATACGTTTGTTATTGTCATTAATGCACATAATTTATGTTATGTTGTGTTTGTGTATGCATCCAAATGATTTTTATTTTATCAATTTGTTGATGCACCTGTAGTATACGTGTTGAAACCAAGGTTTGAGGTTTCGACCGAAACACCGAGAGTCCAATCGTTCCGTTTAGGTTTCAGTAGGGTCCGAAACGAAACCGTACCGAAATTCCGGTTCAACAAAAAACCTATTGAACTTCAAATTATACGGTAAAAACTCAAAAATGGAATTAATTTGAATTTTCAAATATAGGAATATTCAAAATCTAAAATTTTAACTTAAAAATATACAAATTCACAAAATATATAAATGATGTAACTAAAAAGTTGAAAATGAAGTAATGAATGAACATTTTTTAGTGTTTTAAATATTTATAATTAACCGGTATTGTTTGTGTATATCGTATTTTCAATTAAGTTTAAATTATACGTTTTGTTTCAATAAATTAAATAAATTTATATATAATTATATGAAAAATAAATAACAAGATCCGAAACCGAAATTGAAATCGAAATTTCTCACATATACGAATTAGGTCGAAATTTCTAAAATTACAAAAGATCGAAACCGAGATCTCGAACCTTGGTTGAAACTCTCATCTTTTAGGATCTATCAATAAATATTGCTTGACTTATTTTATCAATTAGTTTAAAGTTTGGATTATGTAATTAATTTAAATGTGCAGACTTCAATATAAAATTTGGAAGAGAATCGTCAAAGATTTGTAAATAATTGTAGATTTTTTGAAAAGTAGGTATCTAAATGTAAAATAATATATGAAGTTTAATAGAATATTTGTAAAGAGTTAAATTACAGGATTAAGATTTTGAAAATAAAATATCTAGATTTGGAGAGAATTAAGGAGAATAGAGATAACTCCTAGAATTGATGAGAGGGCTTCAAATTCTTCTGTTTTACTATTATTTAATAGATTCACAATATTTACTCTATCAAGTGTCAAACATGCAACCAGCCCTTATGAGCTAAGTGACATACATGCAACATAGTAGTTTAGTCCTTTGACTGAAAACTATGATACTAATATTCAAGGTCAAAACAAGATTTAAATCGTAAATCGTAAAGTTTGATTTAAACGGGATTTAAATCGTAAATCGTGAATTTAGAAGGTCCATATTCTAAGGTTTTTAGACACTTTAAAGTTGATTATGATGTCCGAACTTTACATATAAAACTTAATAATTTGTTTTTTCTCTTGTTTCATTTTTATTTTGTTTAGAAACACTGGAATCGGAATTGTGGATGATAAACATATCGAATATATAAGTATGTATTGAATTAGAATTTCAGTTTTAAACGAGTTTGGATTGGAAGAGATCTGATCCAAAACTGAATTTAAATTGTAAGATTTTAAGATTTTTGATAACAATGCTAATATTAATGCATATTATGTTGATTTAATATAATAATGTAGAGTCACATACAAATTTCTAACATTCGCTCACTTGATTCAAATTATCATCATAACATAAACTTTTGCGTTTGAGCTTTATGGTCAATCAAACAATCACACTTTAATTAGCATCAATACATTTATTTGTATGGAGATCCGGATATTTGCAATGTACAAATCTTGTGAATAGTAACATTATCCCGAGTCCAACTTCTATTTACTTCAATAACATGATTTCAAAGCTTAAAATGCACACTTTATAAGTCATTCCCGAATACTAACAACTGTATTTTTGTAAACAATGTCTTTCAAAATGACAAGCAATACTCATTTGTCTATATGAATATATACTTTAAATGCTTCAAAATGTCATCATGTGATTGTTTTGCTTTAGTCTTATATGACTTATAGTCGACGAACATAATTCGACTTTTCTTCGCCTTGTTGTAAGAATTTCGCATCCACTAGGTGGTGTCACGACATATATAGTATTTGATATTACATCAAACGTCCACTGCTTTGTGACAAAATCCTCAATAGCAATTCCTAATACATAATGTTCCTTTATATTTTTTTCTATCATTAATGTAATCTAAAATGACTTTAGAGACTACACTTATGTGTATCGTATTTGTTACTTTTGTAGGTTATCTATTGTAGTCGAGTCAACTCACTTCATTCTTAATACCAATGTATAAGTGATTCTTCTTTATGTTGATCTTGGTCATTTTAATTGACTGCAACTACATACATAGTGATATCAATGATCTCGTTGTTCATGTTTTTTCTTTATATCTGGTTCAAATCACAGTAATAAATTAGCTCATATAGCCAAAACTTAACATTGTAACACAAATAGTGAAAATATCATACTCAATGAAACAAATTTAATTATTATACCATCCAAAACTATTAGTAACGAATTTAACCTTCCTGTGGCTAAAGGTTTTTAAATAACATAGGTTCGTTGCTGAAACTTTAGTTAAAATCAACCAGCTTTACGTGAAAATATCATACTTAATGAAACAAATTTAATTGTTATACCATCCAAAGCTATTAGTAACCAATTTAACCTTCCTGTGGCTAAAGGTTTTTAAATAACATAGATTCGTTGCTGAAACTTTAGTTAAAATCAACCAGCTTTACGTGAAAATATCATACTTAATGAAACAAATTTAATTGTTATACCATCCAAAGCTATTAGTAACCAATTTAACCTTCCTGTGGCTAAAGGTTTTTAAATAACATAGATTCGTTACTGAAACTTTAGTTAAGATCAATCCGCTTTACTTTAGTGTTGGTAACTTCATAACTATGGACATAAGAGATCGCTATCATTAAGTCCAAATGCTTCTTAATTCAATTGCATAAAATAATTATTCCCCTGTAGGGCAGAGTAAAAAAAAATGTAGTTAATTGCGATACTATCTTAAAAGATGATACAAACTGTCATTCATTTATAACTGTTGTAGCTATTTCATTATTTGAAATATAGTTACATCCAATTTATAATAATCTCATCTAGTAACTAATACTATACTTTCTGTTTAAACCAAAAAATCTAATTAACTAGAAAACTCGACATTTTTTGTCTCTGTAACGAGCTTTATGTTAATATACAAACTTTATAGAAACTGACCTATGTGCAATGTCATTTACCATGTCCATATGCAAAGAGACCTTTAACACAATGAATTTATCACTCCCTTTATACCAAGACCAACACATTAAAATGTCAAAACAGCAATTTATAATAATCTCATCTAGTAACTATTAGTCTAGTACTATACTTTCTATTTAAACCAAAAAATCTAATTAACAAGAAAACTTGACATTTTCGTCTCTGTAACAAACTTTATGTTAATATACAAACTTTACAGAAACTGACCAATGTGTAATGTCATTTACCATATCCATATGCAAAGGGGCTTTTAACACAATGAATTTATTACTCTCTTTATACCAAGACTGATGCAATAAAATGTCAAAACAGAAACTATTTTCCTTATGAGTGTAAGAATTTTCAACTTTCACGTTTACTTTATATCATCTTACCTTTGTTTGTTCAATAAAACGAATAATTGCTTCCATGTAGGTTAAAACATTATGTGACGATGGTAGATTTTTTTTACGCAATGCATCAAATTTATTCCAACAATCAATAGAGTAACATGTATATCAAAACATAAGTAGGTTTTGATCATAAAATATAACTTTAACCAAAATGATATTTGCAAAATAACACTTATTAACTTGACCTTTATATGTAATACAACATATTAATTAACACTTTGTTATTTTATGTTATTGCATATGGGAAACATTATACATGCAAATAACTTTGTTACATAGTCCACATATACACATCATGTCACATAAACCAAGCCAAAGTGACTTAATGTATATTTTCAAAACATGTCTTCTCTTCATTAAAATATTCTCATATTGAGTAAATTAATCTCTTATATCATGAAGAAAGCGTTCAAATGTCTTGATTACACTAAAATTTCAATCATATCAAAAAATGGTTGAATCTCCGTCGTCAAAGGTAGAGTGATCTCATTATGAGTAAATTAATCCTCCAAGAGAAATAATTTATATGTTTTAAATTTAAACATAAATATAACCATCTAAGCTTATTACTTTATTAGCATACAAAAACTAAACACACACATACAAAATAAATTTCCTTTGTTTTAACGTAAAGACAAATGTAAGATAAAGGACCATCGTGATTCAATATTGCAATATATACCAGAAGGTTTAAAATTTTACACATCATTGAAAACTAAGTGAACCATTAACTCCGTCTAAAACTAACAGAAAATTTTGAGTGTAGGTTACTCATATTTTTCCAAATTGAATGGAAATCTACATTTAACGAGCTGTTTAGATCGTGGATCACTCATAATTCTGAAATTGAATCCCATTCGGTTTTTTTATTTTCAGCAACGCTGATCAATTTCATTCGATTTCAGATCCAACTAAATTCTATACAATGCAAGGTTAGTTATTTTCTTTTTTGATTGTTCTCGATTATACCACTCCGACTTACAATTTTATTTCCTTTTTACTTCAAGCCTTAACGATAATTTATCACATGGGTTCAAATGTGTGATTATTCCATGGAAGCAAAGGTTTTACTGGCATTTTGGATAAAGATGGAAGGTATTTGGTTTTTATGTTTGTAAATTGCTCCATAAAGATGGAGAAGGTGATTTAGTCAATGATAATCGTAAAGATTGAGAATGAAGAGCAAGTCTAAAGATGGTGAAAAAGTACAACACTGGAGGATGGTCCATCTACTGAATTCTTGCAATTGACAATGTGTGTGTCTAACCTTATATAAGCAAGCCATGGACTTTCCAAAAATGCAATGGAAATGATATTTTAGAAGAAAAAGGACAAAATTCAAAAGGCAATACTTAATACATAGATTTGTTCAAAGTATTACAATGGAGACTAATGTGTAAAGCAGACATCAAGTAAAAGTTAAAATATGTAAATGCATGCCACATTTCTTTAGGAAGAACTATATACATAATAATCTAGGAATTGCTTTGTGTTTTAATGTTTAGTTACCATAGATATTATAGCGGTTCACCATTACTAATTACCTAACGTGTTTGAATTGTATGCTAAAAATAAGGAACCGAAAAAAACGACTTCATAAGTGAAACTTGGTTTTTGAGAATTGTTATCTTACTCAGAATAACTACCAAGTTTGTCTTATTTTTCATTGGAGTTTACTTTGGTTTCTAATATTTTATCCAAATATATATACCAAGCAAGGTTTTAAATCTCGCTCATCTCGGCCGAGATCTCGTTTTCAAGCCTGGACGATTCGAAACAACTAATTTCGTTTGAATCTCGTCTGACCCAAATCTCGAACGAGATTTCAGTATCTCGTCCGGTATCTCGGACGAGATTTAACAGCGAGATATCGGCTGAATTTTTGAATTTTGGAAAAAATCAACTATTTTTCCGTATTGGGCTAGCTCATCTTTTACCTTAATTTAAGCCTTCTTAATTGTACTTTTTTTAACCCTTATTTCTTATATAAATCTCATTTAATCTTCGTCTTTTATTTTATGACAGTGACGAGTGTAAGAAGATGATAAAATCTTACATTGATTATGGTAAGTATTTCACTTTATGATTTTCATTTAGGTTTCTGATCCAAATTAATTTACATCCAATTTCATTTTTCTTTTTTCGAAACTTTCTTGAGTTTTTTTCCTAACCCTATTTTTTTTGCGGCTATAAATTTTGGGCTTCACTTATTTAACTTTATGTTCTAAATGGATTCCCAATTTGATTTCATTTAGTCTTTGTTGTTATAATTTTTTCCTCAAGGCTTATTTTTAAGCAATAAAGGAATTCTCTTTGATCTATTAATTTCATTTGATGATTACATGTTCATTCGTACATCATTTTTTTGCTTTTCTTATAATATTACTAAATGTTTGAAATTGTTTGTACTATGTATGCTATTTTCTACGTTTGTTTGAAATATCTATGCTATTAGTTGCTTAATGAGATTTTGTTTGCTAATAATTAAATACTATAATCAGACATAGAATATCTTAATTCTACTTGTAGGCTTTTGTATTTGAAGTTATAAAATTAAGATTTCCCTTGCAGCACTATAAATCATAAAAGGTAGAAATGAGACGTTATATTGTGTAGGAAAGTTAAGTGAATGATCAAACAAAGTAAAGGTGGAAATGTTATGGTTTGTTTCTTGTCTACTTTATCTCATATGATATTATATTGAACATTATTCATTAAATCTAGTTATTTGTTTATTTTACATGATACAAATGATATTTTTCCATACTAAATTACTAATGATAAACGTGTGATATATTCAAGGTAAGTGCATAGTGTTTTTCTTAAGGTAGTGACTAGTATTATAAATTTAGGTGTATGAAAACTAATTTTCGACATGACATATACTCTGAGATAACCCCGAAATGAATTTTAGAAACCGAGATGTAAATCCGAGATGGACGACCGAGATGCACTCATCTCGTTTGAGATCTCACCCGATACGAGATAAGCTATCTAAATTCTTCGAGACGAGACGTGATCGAAATCCGAGATTTAAAACCTTGATACCAAGTAATCAATCTATTATAAATTTAACTTGATGTTGCACTCCTAAATTGACATTAAACAAATGGCTTAAAAAGGTAATTTCATCAAAGGCATTATCGAAATGAATTCTTTATACCATTCTCATCTTCTCCCTGATTTCTTTTCATTTATAGGCAATTAGTTTAATAAAACAAGTAATAATTGTGGACAAATTATTCATCGCTATGCATAGCACCAAAGTTTTCCTTATGTGCTACTAGCAACGAAACTGTATCATGGGAACCATCTTGGTAAAAATATTGTATGTGATATTTTAATACTAGCAATAATGTAAGTTTGATATATATTATGTTTGATCAAAAATCGTTTAAAGCTAAAGAAGTTTATTTTGCTGACATTTATGGAAAAGGATAAATGATACTATGTTATTAAACATGTAAACCTTCAACTTAACTTTCGTTTATTTTATGTTAAAATTTTAAATAATTTTCATTCAGGTTGTATTGGAGGAACTAGGGAATATTACGGTGGTTATAGTACAATTATTCCAATGTCCTTTCCTTTGTTCATTTCATTCCTTTGTTGAATATTTTTCTCAACTAACCTAAAATTTTACTCTGCCATAATGGTTGTTATAACTATAATACAGTTAGTGAAATTTTCTATGATATTTCAACTTTAATGAAATGTATTTCTGATATCAAACTAACTTCTTGATCATATGGATGTAGGCTTGATTCATGTCCACTAAGCACATTCTCAACTTGATAAGTCACTTCAATGGATCAATTCAAAGCCATGGTTTAAATCTTCTTTGTTCATTAATGACTTAGGAAGATATCTTCTTCATAATTGTTGGCAACTTGGAAGTGACTATTATATTTACTACATACAAATTTTGGATGAGGCAACATCCCTATGTAGCTGAAGACATTTTTTAAAATTTTGACTTTTTGATGAGGCCTTGGAGCCTTTTCCTTGTACAGGAAGAAACGTTGTAGTTTGCTTTTTGGAATTTCATGTCTATTCATATTCATGTTACTTTTATGAAGAAACTTTGGAGTTTTTATTTTTATTTTCCTTCCACTAATAGGGTTGACTTTACAATGTACCAGTTTTGAGTGTTGGTGTTTGGATTTGTAGTGTGTGGGAAGAAAAATTCTTTGTTATAGCCTATGGCATCTTATTTAAAAATAAACTACTTATATGATCTATGGAAACTGATTAGGCTTTAGCATAGCAAGAAGTATTGTCGTATGCACGACTTTCCAATAAAGTATTTTCGTAGAAAAAATAATGTAGTTCTTCTCATTAAATATAAATAGTTGACGCACTTTTTAAATTTGAGATAATTTTGCATGACTAAATTGTTTTCCTTTTTTTCACTTCTTATTTTGGTCTATGATTTGCATTACCAAGTTACTAACATATAAATGTAATTTCTTCTTAATACAATAGACGACAAAAATAGTAAGTACTCAAATGTACAAAATTGAATATTACACATGGTTCGTCTTCAGTTTCAGTATCACACTCAAGTTCTTTGGTAGCTATAAATTGAGAAAAGGCTTTATTTTTCTCATCTTCAGTATATTCCTATTGCACTAAATCCTCTTCATTTGGCAAATGATTGTGAGTAAAGCAGAAGCCTTGGTATTTGAAAACTAGTGACTAAAATTAAATATACACTACAACAAAACAGGCTTTTTACAACGGGCAATGCCCGTTGTAATATGTGTTCCACAACGAACAGCGGACCGTTGTAATAGACGATGTTGTAATAGGTCACCCATATTTTACAATGGGCAGTTAATGTTGTAAAGACCGTTGTAGTAAAAAAATTTACAACGGTCGCCAACCGTTGTAATAGACTGTAATACAAGCTTCTTTGCCCGTTGCAAAATACGATCATACAATATTGATAGCATGTTTTACAACATTACCTGACCGTTGTAAAAAACATTTTGACAACGGTTTTCGACCGTTGTTATAGACTTTAATACAAGGCGCAAATGACCATTGTGAAAATGATTTTTACAACGGTTATTGACCGTTGTAATAGAGTATAATACAACGCGCTTTGACCGTTGCAGAAAAAATGCAAATTAAAAAAAAATTACAGCAACGTATAGGTAGCACATCCATACAAATAATGAATAATTTAACAGTAATAAATATTATGCACAAACAACCAAAATCACATGCGAAAAGACTAAAAGATAGTCATAAAATTCCAATACTCCAAAAAGTCAGATAAGTTTACCTCCCAAATTCATAAAGCATTAATACATAACAGTCGGCTATAAATATCAAGTTCTAAGTACAATCATACTAGACTAAGGATATAAAGTCTTTGTGTCACACGACGGTTGATCCAACGGCCTCTTTAATAGTGGACATCTCTGAATTTGGCCTATATAAAAAAGCTTCTGGTTCCACCGCTACATCCACTCATACTTTCCAAGCTTCTGCTCCAAGCTTTACAAAATGTACCAACGCATCAGGATCAGTGCTTGCTATTGTCCCCTCTGCAACTACTTTCTTCTCCCAACTCAATAGTCTGCACTTTTTTTCATCAAACCATCCACAATAACTCGTTCTTGCTGATCTTGAACCTGCTGCATATTGTTGCTATCGCGGTGTGACTGCAAGAAAAAAAATTGAAGTGCATATTAATTCGGTGAAGTTAGTCCAAAGATAAATTTAGTATCAAACTGCAATAGTAATCTCGTTAATTTCCATAAAACGTCCAAAATTTCAAAGTGTAGCCACCCTTTTTTATCACTATCCTGCTTACATAATTTATGCATTAGTATATTACTTGTAAGTTTAACACAACATCTGGCTTGAACCAATTTTCTACCTTGTAATTTTGGAAATGGAATTGAAACTGAATCCATGTTGTCTCCATGATCTCCTTGTTTACAGTAGGCATAATACATATATATTATTAGCTATGCTACCTAAACAAAGGAAGAAAACGCTACAGATATATATCCTTAACTACTTACGATATTGCTTGATATATATTATTAGCACCTGTAAGATGATTTGTGCTTATCTCTTTAAGATTCAGCCACTCAAACTGTGTTAATCTTGTCATGTATACATAGCCACATATCGAACTTTAACTTGGGTGGAACTGCAGCTTTCGACAAAACTTGTGAAATTTAATATGTACCACCAAAATTACTGAATTTATACAAAGAAAAAACAGTGAATTTTCTCTCGCCAAACATCTCCCAGTCGTATGAGTCATTTTCATCCCCCACTACTTGTTCTAAAAGCTCCATTAATTTGAAGTAGTGGACCAAATTTAAACCTTCCAAAGCTCTATTAAAATTAAGATTCTAACCACCTTCGTTTTTTACGAAACAAATCAGCAATATAAGCATCTTAATACAATGAAAATGTGTATAAGTCAGGAAATTCTGTTTTTAATGGGATGGCAAGTAACTATGGTTGGGTCCAAAACCGAATTCATTTACCATCATTAACTTCCAGCTTTAAACCAAGCTGAAAAAAAAAGACGGTAAGGAAGTGATGTTTCTCCAAAAATTAGATATCTGACTAGTAAACGATATCTCAAAAGAAAAGTTGTCATTGTGGTAACAATTTTTAACCCACTTCTTTCAAATTGCCTCCTTAACGTTCACCACTTTCCATAACCACTTACAAAGTATTCCAAATCAACTACCCCTTAAGGCTTGGAGCGGTTATCCCCAACAAAACCCAAAAAAAAAATAAGGGATTGCTGGTATGACACTCTTAAATTAAATATAATTGTAACGGATTGCTGGTATGACACTCTTAAATTAGCATTGACAAGGGCGAAGAAAGGAGGAACATTGTTTGTGTACAGAAAATGTTTAAAAAGGGAAGAATGACTGCTGGTATGACACTCTTAAATTAAAAATAATTGTAACAGTGTTAAAACGAAAATTAGAGACACATTGTATGGTCTTAAGAAAAATGAACCAGATATGGTATGTACTCAAAGTATATTTCTTTTTTCACCCTTCACAATTATGTCTAAACGTTTAGGGTGCAGTAGATATTAGTGCTGGAAGTCTTAAATATTATACAACATACTACATATCAGTTTATGTTCAAATCACGTTATATGAATTTCGAACATGTGATTTTTTGCATCAAAGTCAAAGTGTCAGACCACTATCAGTAAAGATGCTTGTTTGATTTAGAAACAAAATAGTGTAGAAAGCAATATCGTAAGTAGTTAAGAGATTTTAACAACACATATACATATCCTTAATTATACAGTAGGCACAATACATATATATATCCTTAATTATGATTGCAGTTCAAAAAAGTAAACCAAATTTGTTGTTTGTATAATTTTATCATTAAATATAACTGCACAAAGTCATTTTCTCTATCATATCAACCTGTTGTTTGTATCTTTAATCTAAACCGAACTATCATTTTAAAATCTAAAACTAAAAAGAGCATGTCAAGCAAGCAATTAAAGGAAACGACAAGCATGTCAAGCAAGCAATCATGTTTTGGTAATTCAGTTTCAAGGAAACGACAAGCATGTCAAGCAAGCAATCATGATTATTTATATATTCTAACCTGAGGTGTATGAGCCTGAGGCATCTTCATATCTGCCACATTATCATTTCTTCTCTGTAAAAGTACAAGAGAATACTTAGTAATTCATAAGCACATATAACATATTTATTAACAATAGCTAATTAACTATAAACTTACTGTCATGGTCAAATTAGTCAAGTAGTCTACTCTTGCCTCCAAATTAGTTAACATATCCCTTTGAACTATTACTTGATTTTCCAATGCAGCCACCCTTTTTGAATTATGTGCATAAACACCTATTTGAGATGGTGCTACACCAAAACCCAATCCCATCACCCTTCCCCTATGTTCATTTCCAAAAACATGTCACACTCCATCTTCACTTACTGATGCTCTTCCATGAGAATTCTGAGCACTACTCTGCTCTTTTATCTTAGCCTACAAATTAAAATAGATCATTTCAAGTAAAAAGAAATATGAATAAACTATTGAATAAATATCTACAGTCCAATCTCAAAAGAATAAAAAAACTTACGATGCAATCGACAACAACGGAATTTGGTGGGTCTCCATTTTTCTTTGTATGGGCTTTGCACCATAGCTCATCTCTGCTAATGTTTGATATTCCAGTTTCTTTTTTCTGCAAATAATAATAGTAAGAAGACGAACCAAAGAAAAAAAATTATTGATGTAAACGTACATGCATTTCTTACCATATCTTCCGCTAATCTCGCATATCCCTTTCTGCTCATTGTATGTGGAATTTTATTTTTATCTCTCATTGCTTTGAATTTTTTGCTAGTTTCCTACGTATGAGAAATTCATTAATAAACTATGCATGTTCAGCCTAGAGGAATAAAATATGCAGGGATAACATATTTATATTTAAATCTGTATAGTTAAAAAAATTATAATGAATAAAATATAACTTGTTACCCCAAATTTCTCCGACAATTTTTCTTTAACAAAGTCGTTCCACTCTTGAACATTTTCTGTAGTATCCGGTTTTAGCATCGCTAGCCTAGAGGAAGCGTCGGGACAAGTAGAAGCTACTTTAAATGTAGAAACTAACCTCGACTTTGCCTCTCTCCATCGTAATCCCAACATCTTAAACATTAAACCCTTGTATGCTTCATCCACCATGAATCTTGACTGCACAACAAAAATAAGGTAACAAATAAGGTACATGTTAATGTTCGAATTTCATACAATTTTGTAATTAGCATTGATATTCATTTGTCATGCATTTGTTGGATATGGATGTCTACAATGTCAATGCACAAATTTCTACTTGCACTGCTCCATACACATAAAACAGTATGTAAAATAATTCACAACTTATATTAACTTATGCAAAATAATTCACAACTTATATTAACATTAAGATTTGGCTGCTTGTTGTGAGATGATGATACCATAACAATTAGCAATAATCCAATAGATACTCAACTCCTTATGATTATAACTGATTTGTTACTAACATTTTATCGTGGATGAAGCTACAATTAACTCCAAAACAAGTCATACTCGACACAATTTACCAAAAACAGAGAGTGTAGGAATTTTCACGGGGTTCCTTTTAATGTGAATAATGTGATGCGACTGATTTTAGAACAGATACTTATGATGGTAGTAGTCGAAAATTGTAAGTATGAAACATTGCAGGTTTGTAAGCTATAGTTGTTGCATTGTTTATGAATGTTTACATTACAGGTTTGAATCAATTATATGACATAAAAATAGACGATAAATAAGTACAAGTAGAAATTTGTGCATATAACCACCCACCACTTTATAAATAAGTTATCATATTGTATTAAAATTTCCATCTAGCCAGTTTTTCATAAAAAAGTTCTCAGCACATTTTTCATACCTGAATACAAGTCCATAAATCTTTCTTTAAGTTTGCGTTGACTTTTTTCCACTCTGAAATCGTCAAAGGTTATAGCAAGAGAGATGATACCTTTGACGATTTCAGAGTGGAAAAAAGTCGACGCAAACTTAAAGAAAGATTTATGGACTTGTATTCAGGTATGAAAAATGTGCTGAGAACTTTTTTATGAAAAACTGGCCAGATGGAAATTTTAATACAACATGATAACTTATTTATAAAGTGGTGGGTGGTTATATGCACAAATTTCTACTTGTACTTATTTATCGTCTATTTTTATGTCATATAATTGATTCAAACCTGTAATGTAAACATTCATAAACAATGCAACAACTATAGCTTACAAACTTGCAATGTTTCATACTTACAATTTTCGACTACAGCCATCATAAGTATCTGTTCTAAAATCAGTCGCATCACATTATTCACATTAAAAGGAACCCCGTGAAAATTCCTACACTCTCTGTTAGACTCTCTGTTTTTGGTAAATTGTGTCGAGTATGACTTGTTTTGAAGTTAATTGTAGCTTCATCCACGATAAAATGTTAGTAACAAATCAGTTATAATCATAAGGAGTTGAGTATCTATTGGATTATTGCTAATTGTTATTGTATCATCATCTCACAATAAGCAGCCAAATCTTAATGTTAATATAAGTTGTGAATTATTTTGCATACTGTTTTATGTGTATGAAGCAGTGCAAGTAGAAATTTATTCATTGACATTGTAGACATCCATATCCAACAAATGCATGACAAATGAATATCAATGCTAATTACAAAATTGTATGAAATTTGAACATTAACATAAACATGTACCTTATTTGTTACCTTATTTTTGTTGTGCAGTCAAGATTCATGGTGGATGAAGCATACAAGGGTTTAATGTTTAAGATGTTGGGATTACGATGGAGAGAGGCAAAGTCGAGGTTAGTTTCCGCTATTAAAGTAGCTTCTACTTTTCCCGACGCTTCCTCTAGGCTAGCGATGCTAAAACCGGATACTACAGAAAATGTTCAAGAGTGGAACGACTTTGTTAAAGAAAAATTGTCGGAGAAATTTGGGGTAACAAGTTATATTTTATTCATTATAATTGTTTTAACTATACAAATTTAAATATAAATATGTTATCCCTGCATATTTTATTCCTCTAGGCTGAACATGCATAGTTTATTAATGAATTTCTCCTACGTAGGAAACTAGCAAAAAATTCAAAGCAATGAGAGATAAAAATAAAATTCCACATACAATGAGCAGAAAGGGATATGCGAGATTAGCGGAAGATATGGTCAGAAATGCATGTACGTTTACATCAATAATTTTTTTTCTTTGGTTCGTCTTCTTACTATTATTATTTGCAGAAAAAAGAAACTGGAATATCAAACATTAGCAGAGATGAGCTATGGTGCAAAGCCCATACAAAGAAAAATGGAGACCCACCAAATTCCGTTGTTGCCGATTGCATCGTAAGTTTTTTTATTCTTTTGAGATAGGACTGTAGATATTTATTCAATAGTTTATTCATATTTCTTTTTTCTTGAAATGGTCTATTTTAATTTGTAGGCTAAGATAAAAGAGCAGAGTAGTGCTCAGAATTCTCATGGAACAGCATCAGTAAGTGGAGATGGAGTGTCACATGTTTTTGGAAATGAACATAGGGGAAGGGTGAGGGGATTGGGTTTTGGTGTAGCACCATCTCAAATAGGTGTTTATGCACATAATTCAAAAAAGGTGGCTGCATTGGAAAATCAAGTAATAGTTCAAAGGGATATGTTAACTAATTTGGAGGCAAGAGTAGACTACTTGACTAATTTGATCATAACAGTAAGTTTATAGTTAATTAGCTATTGTTAATAAATATGTGATATGTGCTTATGAATTACTAAGTATTCTCTTGTACTTTTACAGAGAAGAAATGATAATGTGGCAGATATGGAGATGCCTCAGGCTCATACACCTCAGGTTAGAATATATAAATAATCATGATTGCTTGCTTGACATGCTTGTCGTTTCCTTGAAACTGAATTACCAGAACATGATTGCTTGCTTGACATGCTTGTCATTTCCTTTAATTGCTTGCTTGACATGCTCTTTTTAGTTTTAGATTTTAAAATGATAGTTCGGTTTAGATTAAAGATACAAACAACAGGTTGATATGATAGAGAAAATGACTTTGTGCAGTTATATTTAATGATAAAATTATACAAACAACAAATTTGGTTTACTTTTTTGAACTGCAATCATAATTAAGGATATATATATGTATTGTGCCTACTGTATAATTAAGGATATGTATATGTGTTGTTAAAATCTCTTAACTACTTACGATATTGCTTTCTACACTATTTTGTTTCTAAATCAAACAAGCATCTTTACTGATAGTGGTCTGACACTTTGACTTTGATGCAAAAAATCACATGTTCGAAATTCATATAACGTGATTTGAACATAAACTGATATGTAGTATGTTGTATAATATTTAAGACTTCCAGCACTAATATCTACTGCACCCTAAACGTTTAGACATAATTGTGAAGGATGAAAAAAGAAATATACTTTGAGTACATACCATATCTGGTTCATTTTTCTTAAGACCATACAATGTGTCTCTAATTTTCTTTTTAACACCGTTACAATTATATTTAATTTAAGAGTCATACCAGCAGTCATTCTTCCCTTTTTAAACATTTTCTGTACACAAACAATGTTCCTCCTTTCTTCGCCCTTGTCAATGCTAATTTAAGAGTGTCATACTAGCAATCCGTTACAATTATATTTAATTTAAGAGTGTCATACCAGCAATCCCTTACTTTTTTTTTGGGTTTTGTTGGGGATAACCGCTCCAAGCCTTAAGGGGTAGTTGATTTGGAATACTTTGTAAGTGGTTATGGAAAGTGGTGAACGTTAAGGAGGCAATTTGAAAGAAGTGGGTTAAAAATTGTTACCACAATGGCAACTTTTCTTTTGAGATATCGTTTACTAGTCAGATATCTAACTTTTGGAGAAACATCACTTCCTTACCGTCTTTTTTTTTCAGCTTGGTTTAAAGCTGGAAGTTAATGATGGTAAATGAATTTGGTTTTGGACCCAACCATAGTTACTTGCCATCCCATTAAAAACAGAATTTCCTGACTTATACGCATTTTCATTGTACTAAGATGCTTATATTGCTGATTTGTTTCGTAAAAAACGAAGGTGGTTAGAATCTTAATTTTAATAGAGCTTTGGAAGGTTTAAATTTGGTCCACTACTTCAAATTAATGGAGCTTTTAGAACAAGTAGTGGGGGATGAAAATGACTCATACGACTGGGAGATGTTTGGCGAGAGAAAATTCACTGTTTTTTCTTTATATAAATTCAGTAATTTTGGTGGTACATATTAAATTTCACAAGTTTTGTCGAAAGCTGCAGTTCCACCCAAGTTAAAGTTCGATATGTGGCTATGTATACATGACAAGATTAACACAGTTTGAGTGGCTGAATCTTAAAGAGATAAGCACAAATCATCTTACAGGTGCTAATAATATATATCAAGCAATATCGTAAGTAGTTAAGGATATATATCTGTAGCGTTTTCTTCCTTTGTTTAGGTAGCATAGCCAATAATATATATGTATTGTGCCTACTGTAAACAAGGAGATCATGGAGACAACATGGATCCAGTTTCAATTCCATTTCCAAAATTACAAGGTAGAAAATTGGTTCAAGCCAGATGTTGTGTTAAACTTACAAGTAATATACTAATGCATAAATTATGTAAGCAGGATAGTGATAAAAAAGGGTGGCTACACTTTGAAATTTTGGACATTTTATGGAAATTAACGAGATTACTATTGCAGTTTGATACTAAATTTATCTTTGGACTAACTTCACCGAATTAATATGCACTTCAATTTTTTTTTCTTGCAGTCACACCGCGATAGCAACAATATGCAGCAGGTGCAAGATCAGCAAGAACGAGTTATTGTGGATGGTTTGATGAAAAAAAAGTGCAGGCTATTGAGTTGGAAGAAGAACGTAGTTGCAGAGGGGACAATAGCAAGCACTGATCCTGATGCGTCGGTACATTTTGTAAAGCTTGGAGCAGAAGCTTGAAAAGTATGGGTGGATCTAGCGGTGGAACCAGAAGCTTTTTTATATAGGCCAAATTCAGAGATGTCCACTATTAAAGAGGCCGTTGGATCAACCGTCGCGTGGCACAAAGACTTTATATCCTTAGCCTAGTATGATTGTACTTAGAACTTGATATTTATAGCCGACTGTTATGTATTAATGCTTTATGAATTTGGGAGGTAAACTTATCTGACTTTTTGGAGTGTTAGAATTTTATGACTATCTTTTAGTCTTTTCGCATGTGATTTTGGTTGTTTGTGCGTAATATTTATTACTGTTAAATTATTCATTATTTGTATGGATGTGCTACCTATACGTTGCTGTAATTTTTTTTAATTTGCATTTTTTCTGCAACGGTCAAAGCGCGTTGTATTATACTCTATTACAACGGTCAATAACCGTTGTAAAAATCATTTTCACAATGGTCATTTGCGCCTTGTATTAAAGTCTATAACAACGGTCGAAAACCATTGTCAAAATGTTTTTTACAACGGTCAAGTAATGTTGTAAAACATGCTATCCATCTTGTACGATCGTATTTTGCAACGGGCAAAGAAGCTTGTATTACAGTCTATTACAACGGTCGGCGACCGTTGTAAAAAAGTTTACTACAACGGTCTTTACAACATTAACTGTCCGTTGTAAAATATGGATGACCTATTACAACATCGCCTATTACAACGGTCCGCTGCCCGTTGTGGAACACATATTACAACGGGCATTGCCCATTGTAAAAAGCCTATTTTGTTGTAGTGCTAGCCATTTTGAATTTAAATGATTATAAGTTAAAAACATATATTATTTTAGCAAGCTGTGTTGTGTCAGTGTAACTCTTAAGACGTGAAGCGGTTATCTCTCAAAAAACGAGAATGCTTTAGGGATTGATGCTCTGTGTTGGGTTGACTAAAAATGGAGATCAGTTGGGCAGACCACCTGTATCCATTAGCTCTACTCACTGCGGTAGGGTTTTTAAAATAAATAAATGAAAACACACATCACGTTTATTCACAATTGATAGTTTTGGTAAGTACGAAAGAAACATTAATTTGATGATCACAAGTATAATACATTCGTATCTTTCCAAAAAGATAAAATGTGAAAAATACTAATTTTTTATCCAATAGACTACTGTTGATTGACGTTTAAGATTTATACTAGGGTGTATACCTACCATCAAGGTTTTCAAAACGAGATTCAAATGGTAAAATTCAAAATTTAAATCGAAACGGAATTTAAAATGTAAATTGCAGATTCAAAAAAATCCATATTTTAAAATTTGCATACATTTAGAAATTGATTTTGATATTTGAACTTCTACATTAAACCTAAAACTGCATTCTCTTTTTTGTCTAATTTTATTTTGTTTGAAAATGATTAGAATTGGAATTGTAGATCCAAACAAGTATAATGCATATATCAATTCGGATTGAATGATTTTTCTAAACCGCTGTATTAGCTAGGTTTGAATCAGAATATAAATTGAATCGTAAAGAATGAGATTTAATTTGAAATGGGATTCAAATCATAGAATTTTAAGATTTTTTCTAACGCCTGCAATCTTTTATTACTTCAAATTTCAGATTTGATAGAGATGATACAAGATGAAAATATGGGAAGAAAACTGGGTAAGTTTTAATATAAAACCATGGTTTTAATTACAAGAACTATTAATAAATGCATCATAAATATAATATATTTCATTTGAGTGGATGGGGACACATAGCATCAGGGACATTGGATCCCCTCTCTCATATAAGTTGATATGTGCTCATTAAGGCTAATTCTTTGACATCCAGGGAAAGAATGAATGACATAGGCAACAACCGGAGACATCCGCGACACAGAAAGATCGGTTGTCTTGATTTATTACTCTATGCATATGCAATTCAATATGATGCTTGCTATTTGATTTTTAAAGTTGTACTCATTTCTTTATAACAAAACAATTTCTAAGCATGAATCTCATCACATTTATTTGGAAATAACATGTTACCCCCATTTACATATAATCTCTAAAAGGTTTGGTATGCACTCTAGTGGTCAATGTGTAAACTTGCATCATATAAAAATTACACGACTTGATTCTCAGTTCCATACCTATGCAATTCAATAATGAATAACAACTTTCACCCCCAATCTCCTAATTTGTTCCATTGCATATTACATAAATATTCACAGAAGTACTGATAACGAAATCCTTAAACCAATAAAATTTGTGTTCCTCCATACGAGTAAATATTATGAACTTCCACCTCTACAAAGTATACTGTGTAAGTATCATTTTCACTGTACTTTATTGTGTTCAATGCAAAGGATATGATATATGAATTTATAGACATTGGTCATCAAAATGAAATATTCGCAAGATTTGAACGTAAGAAATTTGAATGTATGGACATCGGTCATCGGAATGTAACATGTATAATTCAACATACATACATTCTTCCGTATTTCAATACAACTAAATATAAGTAGTAAAAAAAAGCTATGCATCCATGCAACACACGGGCTATCCACTTGTGTGTGTAACAAAATGCTACATCACTGACTTTGGAATTATGCACATTTAAGCATTTATATGGAGCATGTATATTATATTACAACGGTAGTGTAGGTATTTAATATCTAATCCATCATTTCTACACTCCCTTCCCTTTATAAATTCTGGTTTGTACATGAGTTATAAACATATTATTAGATCATTATTTGATGACTAAATGTACTAATCTGTCGCATACAAAATTATTTACTCAAACAGTAATTAATAGAATAATTACTTTCATATACTAAAACAACATTTGTTAATAGACATTAATAAATATTGAAGCAATAAACTGTTCCCAAATGAAAGTATATGCAATAAGCAAAAAGAATGCTCAGGCAATTGAATAAATACTTCAACTGCATGCACCAACCTTTTTGTCATGACAATATTCTTCAGTTTATCATAAATCAATGACAGTTTAAACTTAACACGGCAATAAGTTAGCATATACACTATATAATTTCAAACTTTAGCATCAATATGTTAGGTCCGTAAATAACAATATTTATGTTAGTATAACATATAAGTCTTTCGGTTGTATATATAATACTGTAAAGTTAGCTTAGTATATTTTTACAATATCAAACAACTTAAAGCAACAAAATGGAATCATTGGTTTAATTGGATTTAATTAATTGGATTTAATTGTAAATTACTCTGATAGCAATTGTGAGAAATAATGAATGAACTTTCTCAATCTCAACAATATGGTTATCATTACACTAAATAATTCATGCACATACTAAACACGAATATAAGGATCACATATCTTTTACTTGCCATAAACTTTCTCCTTTACGCTAGCTATAGACTTGCCTCTTATAAAGTAAAGAAGAAGAAGAATATTATTTACACCACTACAATTATAGCTATAGACTTGCCTCTTATAAAGTAAAAAAAGAAGAATATTATTTACACCACTACAATTATAGCTATAGACTTGCCTCTTATAAAGTAAAAAAGAAGAAGAATATTATTTACACCACTACACTTTCTTGCCTACTCTAATCCTTAATGACACTCTTGATGGAGAAGAGTAGTCTTTATTAGTAGGCATTGCTTTATTTTGTCATTCTTATGTATTTTGTGTAGGCAAGGGACCGTTTTATATAACTCTAACCATCATAGAGTTATCATAACTACATATGACACATGTCAACATGCATGTGCATTTTGTCTATTAAAACAGCAAATGTCATACATTTGTCATATGCATGCATATGTACTTTCTTTTAATAACAATTGTCATAATATTTATTTGTCAAGTGTTAAGCTTGCAACCAACTCTTATGTGCTAAGAGGTGCATATGCAATAAAATAGTTTAGTTCTCTAATAAAAATCGACATTTTTGTTTTACCCGGAAATTAACAACCAGGTTTATGCGGACTTAATCCTGAGCATACAAAATTAGAGCACCCCCTATTATCAGCCGTTATTATTCAGATCCGCAGATCTCTATCTACTCAATTTTTGTCATTCTAGCATTACTCAATAAAAAACTATGATACTAATATTGATGAATATTATGTTAATTTAATATGGTAATGTAGAGTCACATACAGTGATATATATGAATTTCTAACATGTTCAACTTAAACAAAATGGAGTTGGTGCAATTAGTTTCTGGCACTCAATAAATGGGTCTACCTTCAGCAACACTCTTTACTACATAATCAAGCATGGCATGGGTGTTCAATAAAAGGATCAATATATAAGGTACCTTTTAACTGCTTCTACTTTCTTCAAAAATTGTTGGTCGAGAACAACATTACCCACTTTACGACCATCTCCAGTACCTATTTCAGGTGCCTCTACAGAAAGAACTTGTAAGAAACACTGGTCTAAATGCGGTTAATGATCAAATATAACTTTTATAGATATGGCATATGATTCTAGAGCCAAGCGAGATTTCCCAGCCCTTTTAATCCAATCGCGTTGTTGCAAGATAAAAAGTAATGAGAGCATGAAGAAGAGACTTACGCTGTGTTCTTGACTTGGGTGTTCCAGAAATTAATTTGCTGCAACAAAAAGTACAGTCACTAGAAGATCACCTTAAATATGCTAGTCGCATTAACAATAATGAGAAAGAGATGTATAACGCAAATGTGAAGTTTCAACCGGCAAGACTCAAGTAAGTAGACACAATTACACTATTAGATTATTACGATCGTCATCAGTACATGAAAGTTGCCGCATGATCAAAACCTTGCAAGGAACCTTTTGGGAACTTTGAAGGGAAAAGTGTGCGGCATAGGTTATATATCATAGTGGAGAAAACCTGATATCATCATTATGGATGATGAATTCCTTCAACTGTGGTTTATAATGCGATAAGTGATTTGCAACTTGATAAAAGTGCAAGATTTTAGTAAGAACGTTTTCAAAAGGGACTATTCACGTTGAAAAAGTACAGCTCAAAACTTATGCAGATATTAGTGGTATAAGCTGACATCAAAAGCGAGGTCGGATATCAAGTGGTTACTGTAGCAATTACTACGTATGCAGATCAGCTTTGATATAGCTGTTCAAATTTATGGACAATGGGTTTGTAAACCATACAGGTTGAATGTGAACATCTGTGCAAATTTTGATAATAAAAGTGATACTTTATTAAAGCGGGGCACTCATTACAGTATCTTCGGGGCTCGAACTCTTCACCTCTAGGACCTTTGTCTATAGTGTCATACCTTTAACCACTTAAGCTAGAGGTCCTTAAGCACGTCTGCGCAACTTGAATGAAAAAAGAACAATCCATCGTAGTTGTTTTTAGTTTACAATCAAATCAAATGAAATTGTAATTATTAAGCCCTTCTGATGGCAGGATTTTCCAAATATAACCCGTGTGAAAAGAGTTCTTTATATATGTATGTGCGTGTGTAGTGTGTTCCCCCTCCCCCCCCCCCCCCCCTCTTCTATCCCTAAAATCTACCTCTTTTAAGTTCCTACAAGTATATGGATTTAGCATTTGATACATTAGAGTATATGAAACATGACATAAGTGTATTGGAATTGAAAGCACATGCTAGGCATTATTAAATAAGGCATACCATAAATAGGTGCCCATATAATTGATATACAAAAAAGTGCTATGGCATACCTATTTTCAGACACCACATTAATGCTCTCTTTTTGAAGCTTTGAATTACTACTCTGTTAGAGAAGTAAACAAGACAACTATCAGAGTTTTTCAGCTGTTAACGTTTGTTGAAATGCTTGCATATATTTCTTAACTACCTGTCTTTACTGTTATGTCATAAACCTACTTAAAAACATTATGTATAAAAAATAAAAATAATCCTGAATTATATCTCAAACCATGTTTGTCGTCATAAATAATTCACTGTGCTTTGTACAATAACCACCATAGGCAAGCATGGTTTGTCCATCAATCATCCTAAAAATGCATGAGGCTTGTCCATCAACCACACCAAGGTGGACGAGGTTTGGAATGGTATGAGTAAAAAATGGAGTTTGAAAATTGAAAATTAAAAGAAATAAAGAATCTAAAAGTGGATTCCAAACATAATTTTCTTTCGAAATAACCTAATAATTAAAAACATGATTTCTTAAAAGCCAAAAAAATAAGTCAAATAGCCTAATGACTTATGATTAATTAATCATAACTCGGTGTAAAAAGGTACCAAATATAAGTGAAAAAACTGGAAATGAACAATTTATGGGAGGGAGACGCATTTGTATAAAAGATAGTATAGATAGTCTGTCATTGAATGTAAACAATAACATCGTTTACCTTTTTCTTTTCAGGTTCAGTCCCAAAACCACGTTTCTTTGAAGCGGAACATCCAATATTGTAAGTTTGGAATGCTTTAAATGAATGCTGCCTTAAGAAGCATCTGCTGACAGTTACACTATGAAAAGCTCTCAAGCAAACCTACAACTTCAATGATATATCACACTACTTGCAGAAAAATATCAACACAAACAACCCTTGTTGTACAATTAAGCATGTCCACATTTTTTGGAGAGAAAAGGTAAGTCTTGATAACCACAAAAACGGGAGCAATTGAAAAAGAAAAACTGTGTAAAAAAATTAGTAACCAAAAAACAAAGCTTGCTCTTGTAAACCCCAAATGTGCACATCACAGTTTAGAGCAGTCTTTGTTACTTCCATGGATCAAATACGAATTAAGTAGTATTGATGTGAGGAAGGCAGTGATATAATATGAGTGGTACTAAATGCACCTAACTTTTCTTTCATTTCACCCTATCTTCATTTAACCCACATTTATAATACTACCTACTTAATATTACATAATATAATTAAAGTGCGCTGCTATTGGCATCTCCGTTTCCTCTTTTGGCCATCTTTATAAATTTAATAAAAATGACTATTTTGTGTGCACTTCTGACCACCACATTATATCCTTTCATTCGGTCCTTTACCGCTGTATTTCCTCTTCTCAAAATAGCACGGACTTCTCTAAAAATTCAAATCCTAAACCCTAAATAAAAGAAATACTCTCTTTTGCTGATTAGATGATGGAAGGGGAAGATCAAAAAAAGCTTAGTTTTTTTATATTGTTTAGGGTTTTCTATTGCTTTTTAGAAAATGTTGTTTAGGGTTTTCTATTGCATAGGGTTTTCTATAATGGAATTGGTGTTGATTCTAATTTAACATGTAATTAATTTTATTGTGTTGATTAGTGTTGATTCAACTTGTAATGGAATGTAAATTATTGTTGTTGATTCTAATTACATATGCAATGCAATGTAATCATGCGTCAGGAGTTTGGTGCCTTGAGACCGAGTACTCTAACAAACAAGCGACAATAGACCGTCGTACGATTCTTCATGGTCGAAAATTTTGAATTTTTTCGGTGGTTGGATGCCGTAAGGATAATAACATATATTGGTAAATCAGTTGATCAGTGGTGGTGTGCCGTTCTATCATGTTAATTTCGGTCATGCACCACCGTTAGAAAATACTGATTTTTGCTACTAGTAAGTATCAGGAGTTCGGTGTTTCACCACCGTGATATTTCTAAACCCTACAGTTTCTCATCGCCGCACGATTACATCATAGCTGAAAGTACTTATGCAAACCACTAGGTTGAACAAAAGATGTCGATTGCTGAGATGAGCGAACTTTCTTCCCCATTGAGTAGACGCAGACGATCGAGCTTCAATGGCGTGACGATCGAGCTTCAATGGTGTGCGTTGCTTTTTCTTCCTTCGGCCGTTTCGTGAAGAAGAGGGAAAGGGTGCCTGTGTTGATAGAATGAAATAGAAGTTGGTGTTAAGAAGAGCGTAGGCAATTTTCTAGTGGTGGCCTTTTAGTTTCGGTGGTCAGAAGAGGACACTGGGGTGCTAATAGCAGCACACTAATTAAATTCTTAACCAAGTGATTCGGCAATATCTTGCCATTCAGCTCAATGTTGCTGGCCAAATGTGTTTGTCATTGTCAACATATTACCATTGTTCCCTTGTATTTTTGGACCATCGTATATTATCGATTAGTTATACATTGCTGATCAGAAATATGTTGCCAACCAACTGGGTGATATGCAGTATGAGATTGCTTTAGTTTATTTGGGTAAATTCAAGTAATGCATTTAGCACCGTTCTATAGTATTCACCTTACCCACTTAGCCCACCCAACCCCAGGATTCATGAGGGGAAATGTCAAATGTGTGCAGGTAACCAGATTAAGCTACTTAATTATCCACCCAAAAAAATCATGTCCTAATAATCATCGTCATATAATCAGCCAGTGAAAATACAAAGCAATCTCGAGGCGAACAAATTTAAGCAACAAATTAAGGGTAACTTACATCAAAGTGCGCAAAGAAGCTAGCTGAAGAAGGAAAATCAAAAAAAAAAAATGATTTACCTCAAATTTATGTTTTTGTGTAGCAATGGAAGCTCGAGAGCTGACAATCGTCGACGAAGATGACGTGGATAACATCGGTTTTTGACTAGAGGAGTAGAGAAGGCTATCGGGCTCTGAATAATTGCATTTCTAAACAAAAAAAAATTGGTTTATAAAAGCGGAATTCTACTTTGGCACACAAAACGTGGGGTGAGCATTTGGATCAACCAAACCAGATTTGGTTTGATTTCTAATCGGTCCATGAAAAAAATAGTTTGGTTATCGGTTTAATCAAATTAATCAAACTTTTATTATATTGTCAAAATTACTAATGTTATAATGATTTCTTAGACTAGTTTAACACTTTAAAAAAAATTGTTTATCATATGTGTCAAAATAAATATTACAAAACATAAAAATGCTAAATAAGAATATTTTAATCATATATTTATGTTATATTTCAAATATAATGGATATTTCAAACATAAAATGTGAATCATTTTTTTTCGGTTATATCGGATAACCAACCGAACAAACCAATCTTAATTCGGTTGGTTTGGTTTGGTTTTCATTTTATTGATTTTAGTGTCATCGTCTAACACCCGGATATCAGCCACATGTTTATATTTAAATAATTTACATTTCTCTCTTCTATCACATGAGTAGATTATTTAAATATAAATGTGTGGCTGATATCAGAGGGCTCATGATAGTGCTAAATAAGGGGGCTGCGGATCCTAGCTCTATAAGTGTATATAACAACTTTAGACCTCGTTTAAAATTTATTAAAAAATAGGTTTGGTTTTAATCAAGTCAGAAGTTGTATTTACGCAATTTTAAAATGCACAAGCATGAAATCTGTTAACCGGGTTTTTAACCTGTAACGACTCGTATTCTTAACTATTTTAAATTATTAAATTTAATAATTTTGGAATAAAATTGGTTAGAAATAAAATTTAATGATTTATTAATGTAATTTATTGGATATGAACTTAGATAAAATTTTAAATAACAAAATTCAATATGAGAAAAAACGATAACTTATATTAGAAAGTATATTAAATTATAGGTAATTGATAACAGAAATTGAAATGATCAATGTTAAGTAAATAAAAAGTCGAATGAATGTTCATTTAAAAGTAAAAGCATAAATTTATTTATATGAAATTCTATGTATTAAATGTGTTTATAATTAATAGCTGGAATTGAATAATGAATGTTGAATTATTTAGATGAAAGAAAATAATTGTTTGATAACTAACATTCATCTGAAATTCTAATATTGGAATTCATCGTAATTGATGTTGAAACAGGACTAGCCCGCAGCAGAAGTTATGCGTGAATTTCAAAAAGTTTTACCCTATTGGATTTTTTATTGGGCCTATGAAGTCTAACTAAATTAGAACATTTCTAATTTTCATTTACATAAAATCATTTATTTTATTTAAATTCAAATATATTAAGATATGTAATTAATTTTATTTGATTTAGTTTATACATAAATGTATCATATACATATATGTGTGGGTGCATGTGTAACATAATAATCCATGAAAGGTATATAATATGTCCATATGTAGATGTTGGGATTTACACCGCAATAGACATATTAGCTCATTTTGTATGTCATGTATGTTTTCCAAATATATGCATGTATATGTGTTACAAAATACACACACATGTATGTATAAATATATTATATATAATATATGAACATAAAACATTTATATATAGATAAATATATATATAGAAAGAGAGAGAGAACAATTATTAAAAATTATTTATAATTCAAAATTAACTTATTTTTGCAAACATAATAATTTTAGTATTTTAATGTATATATTATAAATAAAATAATGTTTTCATCCATAAATAATTAACATAAAATAATAAATTGATGAAAATTAAAATTTTACAATTTTCGAAAATCTAGGATCATAAAATAGAGCTTACAAAAAATCTGGAGATTTTTCAAAGTTGAAATATTATTTTTAAAAACAAATACATTGATTTCGGCAATAATTATTTAATATAAAATAATATACTATTAAAAATTCAAATTTTAAATTTTTTGAAATTCCAGGATCATGAATGAAAGATTATGAAAAATTTTGAAGAATTTTTCAATCAAATTATTATTTTTAATAAATCATAAACAATTTTTTCAAAATAATATTAATTATTAAAAATAATAAACTATACTGAAAAATTCCTAAATTTTTTCTATATGTTTCTGAAATGATATAAATTTTAAAAAATATATAATTGAATTTTTAATGTAATTATTATTTTATATATAATTAACAATTCAATAAATGTTAATTTAAAAATATGAATATATGTATGACAATTAATTTTCGAATTTGTAAATTCATAATATATCTAAATAAGCATACTAACAAATTTAAATCATATATATATCTTATATATGCATATATGCTATTATGAGAGAGAAATATATACTAATATATATATGAATTCATTAATAAATATATATAAAACAATTATTAATGACAAAAATTGATTTTGTACAGTAAACAACATTTATCTATACATAAATCAAATAGTATAATAAACAAATTATGCACATAACCAAACTGATTTGTGACAACCACATCTACTTACAAAAATCTCACATAACTAAACATATAGTAGCAATATATTTAAACAGATATGAAATTGCTCATTATAGGATTATAGAATATAATTTAATTACTCTAATATGAATTAAAATTACCAATTTAATGATGCCTTTGAATCCACGTTGAAGCAATGACTTCCCTTTCCTTTACTGTTCTTGATTCGTCAGATTGCAAGTCTGGAATAACCGACCTCTAACTATCAAATAGTATTATTTTAATTTGAAATATATTTGAGAATTTTGGAGTGGACTGAGAGCTATGTTTTAACCAGCAATGTAGAAGGTAACGACGGGCAAAAAGGTTGGTAATTATTTTTAGAGATACACACACACACACACACACACAGATATATATATATATATATATAAGGTTGTATTAGAGAGAAACGAGGAAAACTTTTTTACCCATTCTCACTTTATCTCAACCCATTATCTCCAAGCCAATTCCCTATGTTTTAGCCACCCTAGACCTTCCCAAAACCGAAATTTTGCAGCCCTAATGATGAGCCTTAAACCCATCTAAGCCCAAGCCAAAATACTATGCAATTAAATCTAATTTAATCGCTTGTCCATATTGTATATCGATCAGTATATTTATAACTGTTATAAATATATATAACATTATTTATTTCTCAAATCATATTCAAATTTTATAATTAATATTTCATAAATATTAATTTAATTAATTTATAACAATTATAAACTAATTAAATCGTTCGGTCTTAAGGGAATTCATCATTTCGGCTGTGTAAACTCTTGGGTGTAAATTTAATCAGCGATTAACATCGAACTATTCTAATGTTAACGTTCACACGTCACTTAGCAGGTGGTGTAATATTATGGCCAAATTTATCGCTTATTCATTTTCGGTAAAATCCAATTTTAGTTTAATAAGTGTTACCCGGTTGTGACATTTGTTTACACCAATTCTCTTCGTCAAAACTATATCACTTTGGACTTATGGAATTTGGTAATGGTCAAAATTCCAACCTCATCCACATTCAACTTTATAGTCTAAATACAAAGTCCTTGGTTCAATAATAACAATTATTATTAACTGAAATGCTTTGGGCAGAGATTTTGACTCAAATGACTTGAGTTGACTGTGATACTAACCGCGTATAACTGAGGAGACGAATCCTCTCTTGAATAGTGCTTCAATTCCAATACTTCCACTCGACCCAACTATAGTCACTCGATGGACATCATGCCATGATTTGGTTATAATCAAAGCGGAGTTTTCATGTTGAAGATCCACAGTATTCTTAAGTCGAGAGAATTGTGTAAATCAGTCACATCGATATTTTTTGTTTGACCTTAGTTATATTAACCAACAGAAAACTATCGAGTGAGTTGTTCCATAGTTATCCAATAACTATTAGTACGTAACCCCTAGGTGCTCCCAGCAGTCATGAGTAATACACTGCCCAACATTTGGAGAGCGTTACGTACTTCGGTCTCAACGGATACATCGATATCCAGTCTCGATGCATCTTGACTAGGAACATTTAAAATGGTATATTTGTTTCGTTGTGATAAATTACTCACGGTTATAACACTTTGTAACTACTATCACAAAATATACCATTTATGGATTTTTCTATTAAATATACTTTTAATTAAGTTAATTAATTAATATAATCACATTATATCAAGTATATAACAGGAAGAAAATACCTTTTATTTCGAACAAGATTGGTCAACGAGTTAGATATATGTGACAAATTACATAATTGCCCCTAGGGCATATCTCTAACTCTATCAATCTCTCACTTGCACTTGGGGTCAATTATGGAATCTAATTCCAACTTCTCCAATCAGTTTTCTCAAAACCAATTAGGTCGGTCCCTTAGCGAATGGGTATGCTATTATGTTTTAATTATCTACTTTGTCGATTAACTCCATCTAACACTGATAAACTGCCTTTATCATGTGGAACGATTTGAAGTATGTCTTTCGACTTCTAATGAGCTTTAAGTTCTATCATGACCAATTTCATGACATTGTTGTCTTATAACAATATTATGGGATTCTCAACATTTGGAATCACCTTTGGCTCAATTATAAATTTGTGCATTTATATCTATATACATTGGTTTATTGTAGCGTTATTCAAGTTAATGTTCTCAACATTTCGTTGAATCGACCATAATCACTTTTATTTTGAAACATTTTCAAATTAAAGATTTTAACTTGAACTTTATCATTGACATGTTATACTCAATATCACTTATAAAAGTTTGTGTCCAAACATTCCATCATAACGAGTTCGTTGTTTCTATAAACAATTCTCTAGTATTTCATAAATATGCGAGAACACCTCAAACAACCATTTAGTGATATCAATTTGGATTTTATATTTGCTCCATGTATCAAATACATAAACAAAACACAATATCATACACAACATAACCTGTATGATAATTCCTATTGCTAAGGCATAAGGAATCCAACTTACATGTTCTCCTTTTAATAGGGTGCTCTTGTATATCGTGTAACAACCCGGATATTTTAACGATTTTAAATAACGTAATTAACTGAAATTTTGGTGAAATTTTAAATAATAAAATTTGGAAATAAAAAATTTGATATTTGGAATACGTCTATATAAACATAGCAAATGGTAAAATTTTATCATAAAATATATATGTTAGTTTTATTGTATGATTTTCAATTTCAATTTAAATCGGTTAAAATTGATGTAAATAAAATTGTTTTCGAAACCTGAATATTTTTATATAATAAATTTTTAAATCATCTTCTGAGTAAGACGTCATATCTCGTTTCGTCAAATTTGGACTTCTCTAGACCCGCTTATCTTATTTTCTGCATTTTTGTAGCTTTTTTCGGTAGCGGAAATTTGAGTTTTTATAATTCGATCGTATCGTCGATATCTGTGTACCGTTCTGTTCGCCTCGTCGTGCTGATCTCCGTAGTATAATTATTTCTGTATTTTGAGATCTGGTACATGACGGAAACGATAATTACGATCCGTTGTGACGGTACCAAAATTTGTGACTTTCCACTTTCTTACCGTTTCAAATTTGGCGTGTTGTCCAAACAAACAATTAATTGTTTTAGTTACCCACCGAATCACAACTCGACCGTTGGAATTACACGGTTTCCCTTTATATATTTTCTACCTTTTCACTGTGCCATTTCAGGAAAGATACGTTTCTTGGTTTCAATTCCTTCTGTAGCACTTTCTTCTTCGTGCAATTTATTTTTTTTCCTTCTCTTTTCATTTGGCCGAGCCTTTGTTCATCGAGCATGTGACTTCTCGCCTTAAAACTTGAGCTGCCCACTTCAATCCTGGAGCCACCGCGTGCCTCCCCTCTCTCCACCATCAACTTATCATACCACGTCCTCTACCTTACACCCAGATTCCCGCATCACAACAACCACCGAGATTCCTACAAACCCATGCACCTCGTCACTGCCCTTTCCGCCACCGCATTTTCCCGCTCTCCATCGGCTAGTCGTTCCTCCAACTGTCGTTAATGAGACAGCAGTTCCACTCTACCTGAAACACACGCCACCTTTTCCTCCTCTACCCGCGTCGGTAGCTAAGCCCACAAATCCCTGACCACTCTCATCCTCCGCCTGTGCCTTCACCGAAGCCATCACCTTTCGCAGCCAGACCATCTACCAAGGCAAGCTCTTAATCCTTTTTCTTTGTTTGTTTATACATTTGCCTATATATATGATCTGTTTTTTATATATAAAAAAGTTTATACAAGTTGCAGATAAATTGTTCGTTTATATGTATATATCTAAGTTTGTATAAATTATATATTTTATTTAAGTCATATATGGTCCGTTAGTTATATATATAGTTACAGTATATATATTTTGACAATAGTATATATGTATGTAAATATGTTCAAAGGTATATATATTTTATTCAACACATTACATAATATTCAAGGCTCACTTACATACGTGTATATATGGTAATTTTTGAAAGGTGATATTTGCTTATTAAGTATTGATTTCTAAATGGTATACATATATACATGCATATATATATATATAGTTATCTGTTGCATGAATTTATATTAGAATTATATATATATATTCTGTTATTGCTTTCCAAATTATATACGAAGATAGTATATGTAATTTATTCATAAAAGTTGTATCAAAGAATTTGATTTTCCAGACTCTTCTGATTTTATATATGTAAACTATATATTAGTTAAGTTATATAGTGCATGTGATTCTCTGTTTATATATAAGTTTATACAAGTAAGTTTATATATGTTATTTAGCTACAGTATGTTTTATAAGTTTGTTTGTTTTATTTTGTTACCTGCTCATTTCCTTTCTTTATGCTTCTGTTTTGGAAATTATCCAAGGCTTACATAAGAAAGCGTGCGCAGATATATATGAAAATTTGTAATTGAAGAACTAAGATTTGTTTTAAAATATACATATGTATGTCAATTAACTGGTTTCTATATATATACTATGTTAAAGAAGTTTATATGCAAGCTATGTTATGATATGTAAACTACATTATGTTTTGTTATATATATATATGTATATATACACACACACACACACTTCCAGTTGATAAGCATGCTTAATTTTAATATATATGTTAGATATATACATATATATATATATAGTCTACGTCAGTTGTATATATGTTCATATACATCAGTTTATATTTAAGTGTATGTGAACTTAGTTTCAAATATATATAGATATTTTTATGTGTGGGACTAAATATTGATTTGGAAATAAATAAATATATTTTATTTTAACTATATGTTTAAATTGATTTTTATAAAATTTATATATATGTAATATATCTTGCTTCATCGATCTCGTGCCATCTTGAATTACATTTCAATATCGAATTCGTCACAGCAATTCCTAGCTTGTCGCCGTTTCGCGTGCGTATCTGTGTCTGTGTCATCTTCTTGTCTCTCCAGCCTCGAAAGGTGAGCAATCACTCACGATTAACATTCTTATATTTATTAAATTTAATTTCACTTGAAACGACAATTGAAATATGCTGCTAAATTTAACTGTAAATTTTATAATTGATGTATATGATATGCCATTATCTGTAACTGTTCACCTGTGATATGACACCATATCGTGTTGAATATATTCTATTTGATTTATCACTGATGATATATGCCTGTTATTGATCTGTTATATTTTATCATATTTGTTCTCACTCTGCAAGTTCTCTGTAATTTAGAATTCCCTATGGGTTGAAATGACATACCCGAACGACTTTGTAGAATAGGAGAAAATCGTTATGGGTTGAAATGATAAACCCAAGCGATTTCATTTATTTTAAATTTTGGGATTGCGGGTTGAAATGATATATACCCATAAATATTTAAATTGCAGATTGAAATGATAAATATCCGTATCACTTGACTCTAGGATAGAGAATTATATACGGACACCGTTGGTCTATATTTTGAAAAATAATTTCCAAAGTTCGAAAGGAAATATATGGGTTTTAATAAATATTGTTTTATATAATATTTATAAATGTAATTTCTATATATGTATAAAATTTAGATTTTTAAATTAATATGTTTTGGAAATTTTAATTTATAAGTTAGTCTTGATAGGGGTTTTTAGGCTCAAGGAAAAAGTTGGAGATAAATTTAGTTTTAGGACAAGAAGTTTTCTTTTTAGGCTGAAGGACACTTTCTAGTGTAAATCACAGAATGATAGTTGTAACTATCATTTTTTATTTACACTAAAATGTGTCCTTCAGACTAAAAAACAAACTTGTTGTCCTTGAGACTACATTTTTTTGCAACTTCTTCCTTGTGCCTATTTTCCTGGTCTTGAAAAATATATATTTTAAGATTTTCTTATAGTTTTATTTTTTTAAATATATATAAAATAAGATTTAATACAGAATATAATTAATAATAAAATTTAATTTAATAAAATTTCATTTAATTAGTATATAATATGTTTTAAAATATTTATTTAAAAATTGTAACATCCTACCTTTTTGTATGCTTAAGCAGACACACGTGCCAACTTAAACCATACAGAAGGGTGGATTGTTATGGGGTAAATAAGAAAAAGTGGAGAAATAAAAGAAACAAAATAGAATCTTGCAGCGGAACGATAAAATATAATAATCAAATAATAGTTCATGAAGCTGTTTTACAAAACATTTGACTATACTTATACAATACATATCAGAGTTACACATACCAGAGAATGATAATTATGCAGCGGAATACAATGGTGTAGTGGAATATATAACAAATAGTAATAATAAAATCTTCATCTTCGTCCTCCAGAAATAGGGCCTTCAAACCTTGAAATGCTCAGGCTAACCCGAGCGAATTGAAAAGACAAAACACTCGAGTCAGAACTAAAAGATCTTATGTAAGTTAAATCAATAATAAATATATGAGTGGAACGGCGTCAGAGATGTTTACGGGATTTGACATCTCCTATCCAGTGTCTAACGTGAGTGCAGTAACTTAGGAGATGCTCGGGATTCACATCCCCTAAGGATCCGTTAAACTATTAACTATGTAGAAATATTCGCTATTATAATAATGTCTAATATAAAATAAACATACTTTTAAATAGCATTAAGGAGTGACCCAATATTCCCCTTAACACGTAATAGTCCCAGTAGTCTATCCAGTATTAGCATACTCCCAAAATGGGGGCTACCCTCGATACTCCACAGGCTATGGGAGAAATCACAACTCGTAGTAAAGCTCGATATGGTAGGTGACACGGCACAACTAGGCAATGCCAGAGTAGATATACCAATTACGCATCCGGACTGGTGGTGACGCATAGCAGCCACTACCGCCCACCTCGAACAACACTCCCAAATCGAAGGGTGGCCACCAAATAAACCACAAGTAATAGAATGGTATCGAAGAAGTGTGTCCGATCAGAGGTGCTACCTCCTTGGTCCGTCAATCGCTCCTGTTTTAGCCACCTTATGCCAACTCACGGGAGTTGGGTCCACGTTTATACCTTAGGATCGTCGCCACCATCCTACTTCATTCTGGAAACTCCACCGCGTACACAGTTGTCAAAGTGGTTTTCGGTATCGACAGAGAGTATGTCCATATCTGATCCCGGTCTCTTTAACAACCCAATGTTATTATAACACCGTGGTCATTTAAAAATATATATACTTTTAAAACACAATCATTGCCCTTTCAAACATATTCTTTATTTCAAATAGTATATACTTAAAACCAAAATATTTTTTTTTCAAAACATATCCTTTACTTCAAAATAGTATATACTTTAAACCAAAATATAATTGCTATTTCAAACCCAAATTATCAATGTATTATTTCCATTTCAAAACCCAATTCAATAATATATCATTTCCATTTCCAAAAAAATTCAATAATATCTTATTTAAATAAAACCAAATTTCCAATCACTAATCTTTCTTGAACTTAGATAACTTGAAATATTCTTTTAAATCATCTTAGACCCAAACCCCATTTTTGAAGTCATATACTAAATTTCAATTTCAGTAGGTTTCCAATCAATATATTCACAGATAATTCTTAAATAAATTCCATTTCAAATAAATTCATTTTTCAAACCATATTACTTTCAAAGTTATAACAATTTCGAAAACCAATACTTTGAAAACAATAATACCTTAATTTCAATAAAACATTTCAATTTTGATATATTTCAAGTCTTTAAATATTCCAAAATTCCCAACCAAATCTGATAATCTTATATATACCTCAATTTAATTTACTATTATTTAGTTTAGAAATATTTATTTAATAAATTCAATATCACTTAAATAAAACTCAAACTTGAAATATTCATAAATCAAACTTAAAACATCATCAAGTTATACATAGCTTAAATTTTAGAATTTAACCATATATAAAATAATATTTATATAATATCAAAATTTAATATTTATTAAACCGTATATTTCTTTCCAAACCATAGAAAATCACTTTAAAATATTTTATATATAGACCACGGTGCCTGTATAAAATTTTCTATCATATGGTCAAGTGATACGGATATTTATCATTTCAATCCGTAATTTAAAAATAAAAGTTTACGGTTATGTATCATTTCAAACCGCAATCCCGAATGAAATGAAAATGCATAATAACTTGCAGTTTGTACAATATAAAATATAGCATCCATTCATCCAAATATCAATAAACAACCATTTATTACAATCATCATCCAATTTAAACAAAACATCAATATAAAGCATATAAAATATAACAGGCATCAACAAATAGTTTATATTCAATAAAAATTAATAATTGTTCAACTGGCAGTTTATATGCAATAATAAATAATTCAACTGGCAAATTTTATGCAATAATAAAATTAAATAACAATTAAATTTAACTAAATACTATCTAACTGAGATGATGATTAAATATATGCCCAAACAATCATAGATAAATTTTAAATCACATCAAAATTTAATTTAACAAACATAAGAAATCTTAGAAATTGTGAGTGGGTTAAAACACTCACCTTTTGAATTTAAATTGAATTTTAAATTCAATTTAAACCCAAAAATTTGACCGTCTTAGAATTCGTCCAAACCAGTGTCATCAGGTCCAGAATTTCAATACGATCCTAACAAAAGAAACCGCGTCCAAATCCGAGTCCGTATGCAAAAGTTATGAAAATTTGAAGATTGGAAAATTCTGGTCCTGAGTCGACTTCGAGTTCAATTCGGTCCGCCGCCTCAAATACCCGATGCTTGCTTTGAGTTTTTGCCAAAACGACCCGGAGACCCGAGTCATTTTCTTCGTGACCCGAAGTAGCTCCAGGGTTTTTCCCCTTGAAACCCGAAGCGCGTAAATCTCGAATTTTTTTTTTATTTGAAATTAGATTTTGGAATTTGGGAATTAGGTTTTGTCTGCCATTGGAATGAGGAGCTAAGAAGAAGATGAATTGTACGTATAGACAAATGAAGATTAGGGAGGCTAGGGTTTATAACAGGATATATAGGCAGGGTTGACAATTGAATGGATGGATAAGATAGATTTACGCGCTAACGCCAAAGTGGTCCAAAAAGCCCGTTCTGTCTCCGGAACGAAATTAGGTAAACCCATATATCAAAATAGGTGTTTTAAAATATTTTAAACGCAATGGAAAAGGTTTCAAGTCCAAATTCCATCGTATGAAGAAGTTATGCTAAAATCAAAAATTTCAAATTGGTTTCAATTGATTACAATTGCATTTATTTCAAGCCGTTTCGAGTCCGTACGATCAAATGACAAATCCGATTGTTACGAAACTTGAAACACTATTATAATTCATCGTTACGGATCTGATGAAACTTGTTTCATCGAAATCCGAGTCAGTGGCCAAAATGACTATTTTTCATCAATTAAATAAATAAATAAATTAATTAATAAAATCCAACTTTTAATTTAAATCTTAAAATTTACCAATTTTAACCCTTTTATATTTCTCAGTAAATTACAATGTTTTAACCAAATTAAAAGTAAGTTTAAAAATTGATAAATTTATCAATTTTAGTGTTTATCTCAAATTCATTGAATTTAGAAATTGTAAATTAAATTTTCAAAATTTCATTTAATTACCTTTCATTCTATTATTCAGTCTATTATTATCAAAAAGATGCAATTTACATTGGCTCACTATTGTTTACATTTATTTTCTTAGATTTCCTCTACACTTCCTTCAACGTAAAATTTAACTGTTATATTTCATTTATTCACAATAATTTCAAAGAAAGTAATTAAAATTTCCAATTAAATAAATAAATATAGCTTCCTATTCTGTAGATTAGCCAACTGTCATAATCTAAATAGGGTTAGTATTAATTTCATCTTATAAAATTTACTAATTTCAATAAATTAGAACTTCACAATTTGCTTACATAAATTTGGATTGTATTACACTTATTATATTTCTGCCAAATAGATACATTAATTCCAATTAAATATTCTCTGTAACTATTTCTTGGTTTCATACTTTTTTTATTTCCCTAAATTACTATCTTGTATTAAGTTTACGTTTCTATTTTACTTTATATTCAATTATAACCTAACAGTCGTTACAATCAATTGGATTGTATTGAATTTGGTTATCCATCAACTGCCATTTACACTACTACCTAAATTTACACAGTCACTATTAGAAAATCGTACTGCATTGGTAAATTATGTTTGCTTTAAATTACTTATTTAAATTTTTATGCTCAAGAGCAACAATTAACACTTTCCATTATTATACAAATTTGAATCCCATTCTAGTTATTCTTTATTAATAATTCACACAATATTATAACTTCGTACAAGACATCCAATTACTATTTATTATTATAACTTTACAATCTATATAAATTCATTGATTGATTTACTATTTGCCTTTGTTTCCTTATATTCAATTCTTAGCTTAGTATGACAATTTATAGTACTCCATTTAAACGACATTTCATTTCACTTGTTAATACTTGGCTTAAGTTTCTACGGTTGCATTTCATTTACTCCTCCATTACTATATTAATAATTAGTAACGCTTATTATCAATAATATCATCATAATTACTTAATATTTATATGAACTTTAATTCCAAATAAATTCATTGACCAATTAAAATTGGAAATTTGTAATAGTTGTTATTCTACCCTTAAATTTATTTCAAATAACGTACTACCTTATTACCTAAATTTACGAACAAATACTGTTACAATGTTTTATTGCATCAATCAATTTAATCCTTTCCTTTATCTGTCTTATTCAATTACAACCACATGTTGGCATTTATCTCCATACTACCAATTGCATTCTCTTATGTTCTATCCAAATATTCATTTAGATTTTATTTCCATTAATTTATTCAATATTGACATCCACTTAATCAAATTTACTTCCATTTATATAATTGCAATTCAATTCAGTTATTATTTCATTAATACTATTTCAAATTTATTTCTTCCAGTATTAATTACACAATCAAACTTAATTAACCAATTATAATGGTTCCTACTATTCCTTCAATTGGATTTCATTAAAATTTATCAAGCATTTATTATATTTACCAATGCAACATTTAATTTCTAACATACGCTCCAATATAAATTATAAAATTTTCATTTCTTTTTACATTAAATTACAAAAATCAATATAAATCAACATATTCAAATGGTCGAAATTTACGGGTCGTTACAAAAATTTATACTAATATCTTAAAATAGATTTCTAATTTTAATAATAAAGGTTGGAAAGATAAATTAGTGTTGACTTGGAATTTAAATTGGTTAATAATTGAAAATTAAGAAAGAATTGATTTAAACTTATTAGTTTTGAGATTCTGAAAAGATATGATTATAACTTGGTTTATAACTTGATTTGATGAAAAGTGATTAAATGAATATTCTCAACTTTGGATAAAATTGAGATTGGATATTTAATATTGATTTAAATATATAAATTGGGATTTAAATAAATTGTTATAAAAATGGTAAAGGGAATAATTTCCAATTTGGATAAATTTAAAGTTAAATGTTGAAATATAGATGAAATTTATATTGTAAATGTTTGAATATTTAAACTTTGAATCTTATTTTAATTGAAGAGATAGTTCAAACTCGGATTTGAAATCGAGATAATTGAAATGGGTTATTTAGAATTTGAATTGAATCTTTGACCTTTAAATTAAAATGGTTAAACTGGAATTAGTTTAAATTAAATTTTGGAATTTAAGATGATTTGAAAATTTGTGAAATTGGAGGAAACTAAGTTTATTATATAAAGTATGTTAATATATATAAACTATTTTAATATATATACTATTTCAATATCTTAACTGTTATAATTTCAAAAGTGTTATGATTTCCAAAGTGTTATGTTGTCAAAAGTGCTAGGATTTCGAAAGTGCTACATTTTTGAAAGCATTACAATTCTGGAAATGAATATTTCTTAAAGTGAATAATGATATCGAAATTGATATGGTTTGAAATGAATATGATATTTTGATATGAAGTATAAACTATTTGAAATGAATGACCACGGTGTAAATTAAGCGTTTGGTTGTTAAAGAGACCGGGATCGGATATTGTCATACTCTATGCCAATACCGAAAACCACTTTAACAACTGTGTACGTGGTGGAGATTCCAGAATGAAGTAGGATGGTTTGGTGACGATTCTATATGGTATTTACGTAGCCCTGACTCCCGTGAGTCAGCTTGATGTGGCTAAAACAGGAGCTATACCGGGCCAAGTGAGGTCATTCCTCCGATCGGGCACATTTCTTCGATACCGTTCTATTGCTTTTGGGATTTGATTGGGTGCACCCTTTTTATTTGGGAGTGTGTCACGAGGTGGGCGATAATAGCTGCTATGCGTTACCACCGGTCCAGGAGTGCAAATGGTATATCTACCCTGGCATTGTCTCGAGTGCCTTGTCACATGCCATATCGCGCCTTCTACGAGTTTGTTTTGTACCGTACCTATGTGATGTCCTCTGTGTAAACCACCGATTTGGTGGAGCGTACGGCATTATATAGACTACGGGAATATATAAAATGTGTTAAGGGGGATATGGGTAACGCCTTAACGCTATTTTAATACTTTTACTTTACTATAGACATATTATAATAGCGTATATTACTACATAGTAGATAGTTCCACGGATCCTTAGAGGATGGAAATCCCAACTATCCTTTAAGTTACTTGTATTTCAGTTGACATTTCACTTGAGTTGAATTTATTAATATAAGAATGTTAATCCTGACTCGAGTATTTTGTGTTTTGCTTTACGCTCGGGTCAGACTGAGTGTCACAACATTTGAGACTCGCCTTTGGAGCTTTGCTTGAAGATCCATCTATATCTGTTCAGCTTTCAGCTATTTAGTTATTTTGTTCAGACTTGTCATCTGTTTATATTCGAGACTACATTGATTGGAGATATTCTGTTGTATTTTATTTCAAACTCTGTTGTTTATATAGTAGCTTCATGAACTACTATTTATCTATTCCGCTGCTTATTGTTGTATAACTCTGTGTCTGTGATTCTGTGATTGATTTATTTACTGTATATGCCGAGTTTTGCCAAATATAAATTAACAATCTGATATTTTAAGCAATTCAAGTCCGACATGTGTGGATGCGAATGGTTCAAAATACTGGGTCGTTACATATTGTTTTGGGACAAGCCCTATATCTTTTATACTCGCTATAAAAGACATCATTTACAATCCAAAATTGAGTATTAAAACAAGTAAAGTTGATTTTAATACAAGCATATTGTTAAAATCAACAACGTGTTGTTTACTTATAGTTTAGAAATATCAATGTGCCTTTTAACATTCTTTCTTATGAACACACGCTTCCTCTGCACTTTTATTGAAAATAAAACTATTTGATATTTCTATCAAAATACTTATTCAATCTTGATGCTTATAAAATGATACATTCGTATCATTTCTTGGATCATATCCAAAGACTCACAAACCCAATATCGCTCCCACTGACTTCGAGGCATTTTTGGTTAATATGTGTAAACGGCTTACTCTAAATCATTATTTAGAATTTTTTGTTTCAATACATAAGTACCAAACGCTAAGTCTTATCAAGCGATAATTTTGTGAGTAAATCTGAATTAACTTGAACATGTTGAATACCGAATCTGTTATGCTAATTTCAACAATTGAAATTTGCGATATTATTCTTATCAACATTGCTTATTTAATTCCAACCATATTAGTCTTTCCAATAAAGACACAATCTCGACCGATGGATAACATCTTTTTGGTTACGACCACCAAAATCATATTTTGATAGCGTACTTGAAATTCTTTTAGATCTGCGCATCATGCCATATAGAGTCAACAATCTTAATGGTTTAATTGAACAACCGAGAGTAATGTATATTTTCGACATTAATAAGAAACTCATAGTTTCTCTTTGATGTACGATACTTATTAGACATTCTAATGCTATGTGTTCATTTAGGTTAGTTAATTTCACTTCATCTCATATAATTAGTTCTATCTATGGATCGAATCCAATTCCAATTAACTACCGAAAATTTCTCAAAGAAATTCCTTCACAATGAAGTTGATATATTTTGAAACAACAATTGTTTCTTAGTGCAAATAGAATAGGGATTCATAAACGCTTTATGAACCTTTTTATTTATAAAACTGATTTTAGTTTACAAAAATTATGTTCAAAGCATAAATATGTCATTTGATGACAGACCTTTTCAAAAAAACTTTTGGAGATTCATACAAGATCCCTCATGAATAATTATTACGTGCGATCTTTCGACTCGCACAACCTACCAACTCCTTGGCCTATGATATGTTGGTATTTCTTACAAACCCTTATCTTGTATGATTTTGTAAACTATTGTTTAGATGAAATAATATCAACCTTGTGTACCACTCTTAAGTACATGACCTTATAGAAAGAAACTAACTCAACTTCACTCACAATTAATCGTAAATTGTCCAACAATGTCTGATTACTCCTTATCGATGCATCATTATGTATCACATGGAGGAGTGATTTTGAGATTGAATCTATATTCATTTTTAGGTACATTTGGAACTCTTTCCAATATACTCACTTATTTGACCAAATCAAATCATTTTATTATATTGCATGTTATTTTATTTACTTTTCTTTTATATTCTATGATTTTATCATAAACTTACTACATGTATATCTAATACACATGTTCATGTTGGTAATAAATCATCGATGAATATAACAAAGTATGTGGAACCCTTTTGGTATTAATAGACTTGTGATTGCATACATCAATATGTATCAAAGAGTTCATCAACTCTTATGATGCTCCTACTGAATGGGTCCATAGCCATTAATTGTTTGAGATATAATTAACCTGTATCATATGATTCATAATCATATAGTAAAATTATTTCTCAAAACTACGGCTTAGTCTATAATTCCAAAACGATTATAAATAATATTAGATACATATGTATTTTTTGTTGCATCACTTTTACTATGAAAACAAATTCCATAATATAGTTCTATTTCATAATGAACATAATACTCATATTGAAATATAGTTATATCTATTTTTCAATCAATACCAAAAATAAACATTATTTCACAAATAATGTTCGGTACATTTTACGAAAACAATTTTCGTAATTTGATGCAATCATTAGGTGCTATATGGCATGCTCCCACTATTTTCATCATTACTATAATAGCGTACTAAATTTAGAGGTCCACCCTTCACTTAATATTGTTTACTTATTTCATATGCTGCAACTAGTTTACAGAGGACAGTTCTTTGATCAAATATCTTGAACTCAAAGAAATAAATGTTATAGAAAATAATTTTCTATATGAAAATGCATTTCGGAATAAAAATCATATTTCATATTCTAATATTAAGTATCGGTTATTATTACAATTCTTGAATGTTTCTCTATGAAGCAGAAGTGACTATTCATTCGCTTCATTCCAACTTTACCTTAAATTACATCTATTCTTATACATTCATTTTTCTTTTAAATGGTCAAACTATTCAAAAGAAAATATTACTACAATATCAGAACAAACCTTTTACAAAATCACATTCGATTATTCTTAACATTTAAGACATCAAATATGTTGCACTTTATGTAAACCGATCAAGAAGACATTTCAATGATCGAGTTCTTAGATATATCTCGTAGTTTATGGTCTTGTGTTACATTAACACAATATGATCCTTTTGAAACCATTCAAGTTGAATACATGATCTTAAAATACTGCTTATTGGCTTACTTCGAATGAACTAACTTCATCGAAATATTGTACCCCACAAACTATGACTGTTCACCATATAACCTTTATATGTGAAAGTACATGGATCAAATATCCATAGTCTTGAATTGCATTTAGAGTTCAAAAACTCATAAAATGCAATACATGGTCTAAACCAAATAAACATAGAAGTGACCAACTTATGAATATATTAAGTAGTTGAAATTGGGCACTTGCATGGGTATAGAAACATTATATAACATGCAATTAGAATTATTAGTAAGTATATATTATATTTCTATTTGTCAACTTTCAATTCAGTTTGTTTATATATGTTAATTGACAAACGTTTTATCAATCATATTAAATGCACATCATTATAGATAATTATAACATTATATAGCATATGTTCTTACAATATTAGAAAGGTTAGATGTTACCATTTTATTTTTCTAATAAGGCTCCCACTAGTCTTTTATATTTCTCCAAACCCTAAGATGATATATAGAAGTCTTACAACTTCACTAGTGGGTGTTAGGACTCGTTTGTTTTGCTATTCTGACCTTGAGTTTGCTCAACAAATCATAGCCCCACAAACGATGGATAACTCCTTATCGGTTGTATCATATACAACTCCTAACCCATTTTTCCTTGTTTTAATCTCATTTTGACCTTGAGTTTGCTCAACAAATTGAAAGATATTATTCACTCATACCTACCATATCGTGATGGCCTAAGTATAGTATATGTGCCTTAAGTTTGCTCAACAAATACATATAGTTATCTTACCTCATCTGTTCAATATATTAATAATAATACACATAACATCTCTAGCTTAAGTTTGCTCAACCACTAAGGAGTATGTAAGTAATTTATTAATATATATGGCAGAGGACAACATTATATTGAAGATTCATAGTCTTTAATATATATTGAGTGATATCGACTTATAGAATAATATATTTCTTATGAAATACACCAGCGATTCAAGTGTCAGACACATCAGAAATCATGGTATATGTACATTTATATATGTATTTATTTCTCAAGTCTATTTGGGTTTCTTTAATATTCCACATTTAGTTTATACACATATCATAAAAGTTTTATTATTATATAAATTTTATGTTTCATATTACTTATATGATAGTCTTAGTATAATATATCATTAATTAATCTTATCTAATTAATTTTAATCAATTAACTCTTTAATCAATTTTAAATTAGTATTCCAATATAACTTTTATATTAGACATATCTGCTATAGCATTTATAGTGTATACTATAACCTTTATAGTGTAACACACATATATCATATATATGTGTATTTTATTTAATTAATTAACATTTAATTAATTTATTCAATTAAACAATTTGTATTAAAATTTATCTTGTATACATATATGTATACTTATGTTATCTTAAACATTTTAAAATAACATAACATATATCAACATATATAATATATGCATATATGCATTAATTAATTAACATATTTAATTAATTTATTTTATTAATCTTATTAATAAATTTAAAATTTGAAATTATTATATAAATATTTTCAAGCATTTTGAAAATATCATTATCCTTTCAAACATTTTGAAAACTTATGTGGTATTATAATTTTTATAATAAACATGTTTTATTTTAAATTTAACTATTAAATTTAAAATATTTAACATTAATTTTCAAAACAATTTTGAAAATTAGCCCAAGACCCAAATTAAGTTGGGTCTTTTCTATTAGGAGCAACCTTTGGGCTCACTTCACCTTTCGGGCTAGGCCGGTAACCAGGTAGGACAGAGTACTTGATTACCCAATTTCAATCCTATAGATTACCTTTCTAGACACCGTACTAAGTGGGCAAGCTTAATTAGTTAGCTCTAATATGACTAATTCAGACCGCATAGGCTATTGGGCTCTGATACCATTATTGGATCTGGACTACCCCGCGGTAGAAGTTATGGGTGAATTTCAATTTTTTTTTACCCTATTGGATCTTTTATTGGGCCTATGAAGTCTAATTGAATTAGAACATTTCTAAATTTCATTAAAATAAAATCATTTATTTAATTTAAAGTCAAATATATTAAGATATGAAATTAATTTTATTTGATTTAGTTTATACATAAATGTATCATATACATATATGTGTGAGTGCATGTGTAACATAATAATCCGTGAAAGGTATAATATGCCCATATGTAGATGTTGGGATTAATATCGCAACAGACATATTAGCTCATTTTGTATGTCATGTATGTTGTCCAAATATGCGCATGTATATGTGTCACGAAACACACACACACATATGTATGTATAAATATATTATATATAATATATAAACATAAAACATTTGTATATAGATAAATATATATATAAAGAGAGAACAATTATTAAAAATTATTTATAGTTCAAAATTAACTTAGTTTTGCAAACATAATAATTTTAGTATTTTAATTTGTATATATTATAAATAAAATAATGTTTTCATCCATAAATAATTAACATAAAATAATAAATTGATGAAAATTCAAATTTTACAATTTTCAAAAATCTAGGATCATAAAATAGAGCTTAGGAAAAATCAGGAGATTTTTCAAAGTTGAAATATTATTTTTAAAAACAAATACATTGATTTCGGCAATAATTATTTAATATAAAATAATATATTGTTAAAAATTAAAATTTTAAAATTTCAGAAATTCTAGGATCATGAAGGAAAGGTTATGAAAAATTTTAAAGAATTTTTCAATTAAATTATTATTTCTAATAAATCATAAACAGTTTTTCCAAAATAATATTAATTATTAAAAATAATAAAATTTATTGAAAAATTCCTAAATTTTTTCTATATGTTTTTGAAATGATATAACATTTTTTGAAAATATATAATTGAATTTTTAATGTAATTTTAATGTAATTTTAATGTAATTATTATTTTATATATAATAAACAATTCAAAAATTCAATAAATGTTAATTTAAAAATATGAATATATGTATGATAATTAATTTTCGAATTTTTAAATTCATATTATATATAAATAAGTGTACTAAATTTTTTAAATCATATATATATCTTATATATGCATATATGCTATTATGAGAGAGAAATATATACTAATATATATATATATATATGAATTTATTAATAAATATATATAAAACGATTATTAATGACAAAAATTGATTTTGTACAGTAAAAAATATTTGTCTATACATAAATCAAATAGTATAATAAAAAAATTATGCACATAACCAAACTGATTTGTGACAACCACATCTGCTTACAAAAATCTCACCTAACTAAACATATTGTAGCAATATATTTAAACATATATGAAATTTCTTATTATAGGATCATAGAATATAATTAATTACTGTAATATGAATTAAAATTACCAATTTAATGATGCCTTTGAATCCACGTTGAAGAAATGACTTCCCTTTGTTAGAATCACTATTCTATGGTTTCGATGACAACAACTATACACATATATATAGCTTATTTACCTGTAGGAAAAGCCTTCAAAGATTAGAAGATATTTTGACAAAGGAGAAGAATCATCAAAGCTAATGATAGTACTATTATTTTTCTAGATATAATTGTAAAATCACCTTTTAGTAGTATCGTTTTAACTTAAAGCATTTGCACACACAAAGTATATAAAATCCTGAAACTGCAAATGTCAGACGTCTGACCTTATATATCAGACGTCTGATTTAAGGCTCTGATTTTTAACTACACTATACACAGACGTCTGCCCCATTTCTCCAGATGTTTGAGCATAAGAACTGTTTAAAAAAATATACAACAGCTCAGACGTCTGAACAAATGCCTAGACGTCTATGCTGAGTAACGGGCCTTATTTCTGAACAGGCATCTTCTTCAAACAAAGAGGAATTTTTCACAAATCTTCATCGTATCTCTTCTCCATCGATAGATGCAACTTTTTGAATGAATAAACAAACTTAAAAGATACCGCTCTTCATTATAACTCTTCATTCTCTATAAATATGCAAAGATTTTTTAAATTAAACTTATCTAACCTTTCTGAATCTTCTGTCTATTTTTCTTTGCATACTATATTTCCAAGAGCTAACAATATTCATCAATTCTACTTCCTAAAATCAAAGTATCACATACACATATTACCAAAAGGAGATTATAGGAAGATTTATACAGAGCAGTCAAAATTTGTGTTTTCTAGAGCACATTCTTGTCATAAAAGAAACTATTATATCTAGTCTATTTCTCCAAGCAAAGCAAGGGTTGTTTATTAGTGAAAGCCGAAGAGGAGCTTCGGGACTGGACGTAGGACGGGAGGTCCGAACCAGTATAAAAACTCTGGTGTGATTGTTCTTTACTGTTATACTTTATTTAATGTTCATAAGTTAGTATCTTAGTATACTTGCCTATTTGATATACATATACGATCCATACTTTCTTTCATTTGGTACCAGAGCAGGTTATTTCAATTCACAGTAACTCGTAATTGAAAACATATTTAATATGGCAAGTACATTTCAGGAAGGACACTCAACTGCACGACTACCATTATTCACAGGTTCAAATTATGCTTACTGGTCTACACGTATGCGTATTTTTGTGGAAGCAAATGGCTTAGAAATTTGGCAAGCTACACAATGTTAGCGCCAAAATTGGTCACTAACACCCAAATCCAGATGAAAGCACCAACCAACAATCACAGATCACAGATAGAATGTATGTAGAGAGTAATAATATGAAGAACAGTAAAAGTTAAAAATAAAGCAGTAAAAACAGAGGATTTATAGTGGTTCGGCTGACTCCGGCCTACGTCCACTCCAGAAATTTCCTTTTTATTGATGTTAGAATCAATTACAGTTACAACCCAGAGTTTCCAGAAAAACAGTGGCAGAACATCCTTAGTATAGAAGACGAGGAGAGATAGAATGGAGATCCCCTTTTCTGAAGCCCCACATGCTGTATTTATAGGCAAAACCTGAGTTGTTGGGCTTCCTGAGTAATCCGGGCCCATCAAGGCCATAGCCGAACCATACTCAATTCTATGACCGACCCAGGCAAGCCGATCCACATCCCACGGGCATGACTCGAAGCAGTCCTATCCAAGACTCGGAGTAAACTTGCCTGCGACTCGAAGTAAATGAAGCTAGGACTCGAAGCAGTAAACACACAGATCCACTCCATCCTACTGAGCCAAACCATCCTGCCGAGCCAAACCATCCTACCGAGCCACTTCAACATGCCGATCTACTCGAAATGCCGACCTACTCATGCTGCCGACCCAATCTTGTGATGATGCCGACCCACTCCCTTGGACCAACCCAGTGATGCCGATCCACTTACGATGCCGAGAGAGGGTGATTTGAAACACGCCGAACCACCTTCAACCACCGAGCCACTTCAACCACCAATCCACACCTTCCTGCCGACCCAGACCTCCCAGACCGAACGACCCATCCTGACCGAACCATGCCCCCAAGGCCGAACGACCCATCCTGACTGAACCACGCATGTCCTTTGTCCTTGACCGAGCGGCGTCTACCGATCCACCTAGGCCGAGCCATGCTTGATCTCCTCTTCTTGACCGAGCCACATACGATCGAGCCGCCTTGGCCGAACGACCCACACCGTACCATCCATGACCAATCATCTATCCATCCAACTAGCTCAAACCCATCATATTCCAATCTCGACAAACGAGTAGTCGATTTAGTTAGATCCGCCTGTCCACGGCCTTGCCAAAAGGCGGGTTAACACACAAGTTAAATATGTAGAACCAGAAACAAATATAAGCACTTGGACAGATGCCTAAAAGACCACAGCAACAAACAACGCTAAAGCTATGAATGTTCTATTTTGTTCACTTGATAAAAACGAATTTTCTCGTGTCATGTTGTGCACTACAACATATGATATATGGCATACACTACAAATCACTCATGAAGGCACAAACAAAGTTAAGCAAACAAAGATTTCTATTTTACAAAATCAATTTTCCTCATTTAAAACGAAAGCAAACGAAACTATTGGTGACATGTATGCTAGATTTCAAACCATTCAACATGATCTCATGGCACTTGGAGTTAAATTTACAGATTTTAATTTAGTTACACGTATCTTAATTTCTTTAACAAATGAATGGGAATGAAAAGTACTGGCCATTGAAGAAGCAAATGACTTATCTAAACTAAAAGTTGAAGAATTGATAGAGAACTTAATGTCATACGAAGAAAATCTGCAGGCAAGGAAAGAACAAAACAATGAAAAGAAAAATATAGCTTTTTAAGCCAATGATGGTAACTCAAACTTAGATGAAGAAGAAATTGTTTTTATTGCCAAAAATTACAACAAATTCGAGAAGATGACTAGATCCCAAAATGGAGGAAATTCAAGTTCGTCCAATCAAACTTCAACCAAATGTTATGCGTGTGACAAGTTTGGACACATGAAGAAATAATGCCTAGAGCTTAACAATGACAAAAAAGGCAAGTTTGAAAGATTCAAGAAAAAGAAAAGAGCATTTCAAGTAACATGGGATGATTCTGATTCGTCATCATCTTCCGAAAGTGATAGTGAGAGTGACTCAGAACAAGCAAATGTGTGCTTTATGGAAAATATTGAAGAGGTACGATCTGAACTTACTTATGATGAATTAATGGAAATTAGTATTGAATTAGATGACAAATATAGAGAAACTAAAAAGCAAAATAAAGAATGTGTTGCCAAAATTAATCGTTTAGAACTGAAGATAGGATTATTAAAAGATGAAAAAACAATTTTAGAAGAAGAATTAGAAACTTCACAAGAGAAGTATAAGAATGTATCTATTCAAAATGAGTCTTTATTATGTGATATAGGAAAAGTTAAACTAGAAAATGATGAGATTAGAAAAGAAAATGTTGTATTAAAGAACGATGTAGAAACATTAAAATATAATATTTCTCATCTTTCTGATAAGTTAGACAAAATTACTAACAATGTTTCATAATTTAATAAAGGAAGGCAAGACTTGGATAACTTGATCAAAATTTCAAAACCTTTTGGAAATCGAAATGGACTAGGATTTAAGAAATCTTCAATATAGAAAAACTCTAGTTCACTATATCATAAGTTTAAGAAGTCAGATATTGTAGGAAAGAAACCTAATACTAGAATAATTAAAATATGGATTCTGAAATCCAACAACAAACTAATTAGACAAAAACACATAGATAGTTGCCTAAAAATGTTGTTTATAACAAAAATTATCCTTTTAAGGGTCCCAAACCCATTTGGGTATGGCAACCGTCTCTTTCTAACATTTAGGACCCTAACAAAAGGAAGAGGGTACCAATTAACTTGTTTTTATCTTGCAGGTACCCGAAAGAAAATCTAATAACAATGAGAAATGGATACTCGACAGTGGATGCTCCAAACATATGACTGGAAATGCACAGATGTCAAATATAACATACAAAGATGGCGGTATTGTAACGTTTGACGATAATTCAAAAGGATTTGTCATAGGAATTGGAGATGTCATCAACGTTGGTATGTCTACTACTCATGTTATTACAAATGTTCTCTTAGTTAAAAACTTAAAACATAATCTTTTAAGCATTAGTCAACTTTGTGACAAAGGTTTTAAAATTGATTTTGAAAAGGATAAATGCAATATATATGATCAAGATAAAAATCTTATTTTCGAAGGTTTAAGAAAAAGAAATATCTATGTTTTAAATATGAAAATTAATAACTCAAATAATTTATGTCTAGCCACAAATTTTAATGACCCTTGGATTTGGCACAGAAGATTGTGTCACATAAACTTTAAATCCTTAAACAAACTTGCTAAACACAATTTGGTTAGAGGACTTCCTACAATAAATTATAAAGTTAAAAATTTATGTGATGCATATCAATATGGAAAATTGAAAAAGAGTTCTTTTAAATCAAAAAAGGAATTTCTACCAAACATCCTTTAGAATTATTACACCTTGATTTATTTGGACCTACTCAAATAAGATCAATAAATCGTAACAAATATGTATTTGTTATTATAGATGATTTTTCACGTTATACATGGACATTATTTCTAAAACATAAAAGCGACACTTTTGAAATGTTTAAAATTTTTGCTAAAAGAATTAAAAATCTAATGAATCTTAAAATAAAGAGTATAAGAAGCGATCATGGAGGTGAATTTGAATATGAAATTTTCGAAAAATTTTGTAACAAAAAGGGAATTTCACATAATTTCTCATCTCCACGAACACCACAACAGAATGGTGTTGTCGAAAGAAAAAATCGTACACTATAAGAGTGTGCACGAACTACGCTTAACAGTAGTAATCTACCAAAGAATTTTTGGGCAGAAGCTGTAGCTACTACTTGTTATGTATTAAATCGCGTTACTTTACGCCCATTAACTAAAAATACTTGTTATGAAATATTTTTTGGTAAAAAACCAAAAGTTTCATATTTTCGAATATTTGGTTCGAAATGTTTTATATTAAACGCTAAGGATAATCTTACTAAATTTGGTTCAAAAGCCGACGAAGGTATCTTTATTGGATACTCGGACCGAAGCAAAGCTTATATAATATTTAACAAACATCCAAATACTATTGAAGAAAGTTTACACGTTTCCTTTGATGAAAATTTTTCTATCACTAAAAACAATGACGATGATGAGTTACTACAACCTTCGGAAAATACTTCAAATATACAAAACAATAATGAAATTTTAATTGATAATAATGCACTAAGATCACCACCTCGTATATTGAAAAATCATCCAATTAATAATGTAATTGGTGATTTAAATTCAAGAGTTTCTACAAGACATCAGTTAAACCAAATGAGTCACATTTCTTTTATTTCAAATTTTGAACCTAAAAATTCTAAAGTAGCTTCAAAAGACGAATCATTGATTATAGCAATGCAAGAAAAATTAAATCAATTTGAAAGAAATAAAGTATGGGAATTGTACCAAGACCCACAGATCAATCCGTGATAGGAACAAAATGGGTATACAAGAATAAAACTGATGAAGATGGAAACATTATACGTAATAAAGCAAGACTAGTAGCTCAAGGATATAATCAAGAGGAATGCATTGATTTTGAAGAAACTTTTGCTCCAGTTGCTCGTCTAGAGGCAATGCGTATGTTACTTGCTTTTGCATGTCATAATAACTTTCGACCTTTTCAATTGGACGTAAAAAGTGCTTCTCTAAACGGTTATATAAAAGAACAAGTATATGTTGAACAACCCCCATTGTTTGTACATGAAAAATTCTCTGAACATGTTTATAAACTAAAAAAGGCACTATACGGTTTAAAACAAGCACCTCGTGCTTGGTACGATGGACTTAAAACTCATTTAATAAATTCAGGTTTTCAAGTTGGAAAAATAGATACAACCTTATTCATAAAATGAAATCAAAATAATATTTTAGTTGTCCAAATATATGTTGATGACATAATATTTGGATCAACAAACGAAAAACTATGTAACGAGTTTTCAAAAATTATGAAAAATGAATTTGAAATGTCACATACGAGAGAATTAATTTTTTTCTTAGGATTACAAATTAAACAATTAGACAATTGTATTTTTATTAATCAAAAAAATATTGTCAAAATTTATTAAAACATTTTGGGATGGATAAAACAACTAGTAAACGAACTCCCATGAGTACATCTACACATTTAGACAAAGATGAAAAAGGTAAAGATTTTGATCAAAAAATGTTTCGAAGTATCATAGGATCTCTTTTATACTTAACAGCTAGTAGACCCGATATTATGATGAGTTTGTATCTATGTGCAAGATTTCAAGCACAACCTAAGGACTCACACTATCGAGCAGTTAAACGTATTCTACGATACTTATCTGGGACTTCAAATTATGGACTTTTCTATCCTAAAGATAGTTTTGAACTAGTGTCCTACAGCGATGCGGATTTTGGTGGTTGTAGAACTGATAGAAAATGTACGAGTGGCACCCGTCACTTTATCAGTCAGTCACTGTTTCGTGGTTTAGTAAAAAACAAAATTGTGTCTCTCTTTCAACTTATGAAGCAGAATATATTGTTGCTGCTCTAGCTTGTGCGCAAGTAATATATATGCAACAAACTCTTAGAGATTAAGGAAAAATTATAAACAAATCTCCAATCTTTTATGACAACACTAGTGCTATAAATTTAACAAAAAATCCAGTAAACCATTCAAGGACAAAACATATAGACATTCGTCATCATTTTTTAAGAGATAATATCGAAAAAGAAATAATAACTCTAGAATTCGTTAGCACCGAAAATCAAATTACTGATATTTTTACAAAACCTCTGAGCGAACAAATAGTTATTAAACTCCATCGTGATCTCAGCATTGTATCCCAACATGATATACAACTAGTTAATCCTTCCTACATCAAGTCTTTTATGCTAAAAACATTACAGTTATCTTTCTCTCTGGCTAAAACCATCAAGTTTTATGACCTTTATTTTTGTTTATCATCCACTGTTTACCACTACTTTCTTAACAAATAAAACAGACTATCTTTTAAAAATAGAAAACCTCAAACATATATATAGTCATGAAAACTTCATAACAGAACACACTCAAAATTTCTAATCTATATATTTTTCACAACTAAAAGAATTTTTTTTTCAAAATGTCTTCCAACCACGACTCCACTTACTCTGCCATTGACTACGCTTCACCATCATCAGGAAGTACGTATACTTCCCCTTCCAAAGCAACGTCTAAATCATCTCCGTCCCTCAACACTATTTCATCTCCTACATATCATACTGGCTACTCTCCGAAAGGAAAGAATGCCAAATATGGAATTAACCTTCAAATAGCCTCCCTTTCCAACAAGGCTGACGAGATCCATCATTACCAAAAGGAAATGATGGATGTACAAAAAGAGATGTATTACAAACAAAGATGCCAAGGAGCTCACCTAAATTTCCTTGAGAAATGCGTCCTTGCAATTTGTGGTCATTCTCCAACGAACGATTGTGTGCATGTAAAGTCTCCACGATTAAAGGAAACTCCTCCAAGAGTACAGAGGATCACTCCATGATGATTATGGGGTGAAGGAACGTCAAATGAGCAATACAGTTCGGTACCTCCTTACTGGTCACCTCTTTGACCATTAAACGAGCATACAAAGGTTGAACCAAACTCTTGAGAAAAACCAAACAATTCTTCGACCTCCTCTAAATAAAAATTTGCAAAAGTTTTTCCATTTATTTTGTATTATCTTATATCAATCAATAAAACAACATTTGTAGTACGAAACAATTTTTTTTAAACAGACGTCTAAAATTATGCATCAAACGTCTGATTGTAAAAATACATCAGACGGATAAAAAAATTAATACATCAGACGTCTGAAGACAAAAACCAGACGTCTGTCAATAAACTCTGGAAATTTCTCACCCTTCAGCACAGACGTCTATGTTTACATATAGACGTCACAAAACTCCGTTCTTCAAATTTCTACCTCATTTCAGCACAGACGTCTAAGTGCAATCCCAGACGTCTGAGCTTTTTCTTTGGAATATTTATGCCAACATGATAGACGTCCGCATTATCTTCCCAGACATCTGACTGCATTCACTATCCATAAACCATAAACGCTCAGACGTCTATCCACTACCTACCAGACGTCTGAATGTCGTCTGGACCCCTTTTCCCACTTATCTATAAATCATCTTTTCCTCCCTCTTTTATTTCCACCGGCCAATTCTAGCATCTCTTCCCAAACCCTAAAACCCCAAATCAAATACTTCCTCAAAATTACTCAATTTTAATGGCTCCTAAGCCAAGAAATCTAGTTGCAAAACACCGCAAGCCATCTACGGCGCAAATTTCTCAACCTACAACCCAAAATTTTGTCACTGATCATCACATTGAAGAATGTGAAAGTCTATAGGATGGATCGTGTAGTGTATATGCAAGTATATAACTAAATTAAACTATAGTATAACGATAGTAAAGAATGTAAATAAGAATAATCACACCAGGGTTTTTATACTGGTTCGGACCTCCCGTCCTATGTCCAGTCCCGAAGCTCCTCTTCGGAATTTCCTTTCACCAAATAACCCTCACTTCACCCGGAGGAACAGGTTTACAATAGCAGAGTTTCTTTGTCAACTGTGTGTTCTCTATTACACGAATTTTGACTATATAGTACAAATGAACTTCCTATATCTCTTAGATGATTGAATACAATATTGTTCGAGAGAATATAGAAGTATATGATCTCAGATTTTCAGATTGGATAGCAAGTAGATGATTAGAACAAGAGATGATCAAGATAGAGAGTCGAGTTGTCAGATGTATTCTTTCTCTTGATTCTTGACGATATATATAGTTGTAGAGAGATTCCTTGAGTAGTTGCATCCATTGACAAGTGTTCTATGGTCGCTTCTGATGGTGATGAAGAGTTGCAACGAAGAGAAGCGAAGGTGTCTTTTCAATTGCAGCAGTTGTAATTTGAATGTCAACAACCGAGTTCAATTTCAGACGTCTGGAATATGTCTCAGACGTCTGGCTCTTTATATTTTTTTTGTATATAGTAGCCTTTCAGACGTCTGAGTACATTAACCAGACGTCTAATTTTGTCTGGTTTGTAATCCAGAGGATTTATTCAGACGTCTGGCTAGTGCACCCAGACATCTGATCTTGTGCATGTTGTTTTTCTTGTATCTGTGTTATTGCTCTTCTGATTCTATCGACTTGTAGCCTCTTGATACGTTCTTTGAGCCTTGTTCTTGTCTCTCTAGTGATGTTGCTATAGCAAGTTCTTGTATATATACATATATATGTACATTTGATTTTCATTGTATAGTTGTTGTCATTAAAACCATGAATTTGATTTCCTAACAATCTCCCCCTTTTTGATGATGGCAACTATACAATGTACTTATATATAATTTTTATAAATCTCCCCCTAAATATGTGCTTTCCATTATCTCTCCCCCCTTTGTCATTATAAAAAATGAGGGAATCATATTTGCAATTTCATTTTGTTTCTCCAAGTACTTGTAATAAAAATCATTTTTGGTACCCACTTACTATGTTAGGGTCCGGGGGGTTAGATCTTTGGAAACCATACCCACTTGAGTGTGGTTGAACCTTTATAAATATAATTTTCATTATTAACTACTATATAAAAATAATCATCAATATATTTTTCTCTATTTTTCCAATTAACAGGAACCCAAATACTTAGATAATTTTTATTCATATTTCTGTTCAATGATTTTGTACTTCTAGAGAAATTATAAATATTATTGGTCATAACAGTATTTGAATTTCTATAAGAATTTGATCTAGACTTTACTCGAAATTTAGTACTAGTATTAACATTTTTACTATACATGAAAGCGTATCTAGTGCTATTTCTACGATCAGTTTTATTATATCCTAAACCACTTTTGTCATGTAAAGGTCTAGAACTAGATAGAATCATGTTTAAATCGTTTTGACCTTTATTAAATTTTGTGACTTCAGTGTTAAGTTTATCAAATTTAGCTTTGAAGTCAAAATTATTATTTTCAAAATAAATATTACTGTTTTTCAAAATATCAATTTGCTTGTTTAATTCAAAATTCTCCCTTTTTATCGTACAGTTCTCATTTTCGAGAAGAAAAATTCGAGATTCTGAATTATCTAAAGATGATTGTAATAAATCATTTTGTCTTTTTAAATCCGTAATTTCTTTTGAAAAAATTTCCTTTTCTTTATCAAAGATAGTATTTTTATTTTGCAAAATATTGATTTCCTCTAAAAGATCATTGTTTTTATCTTCTAACTGCTCATTTTCTTTTTGTAGGAAATCTTTTTGTGAAACAAGTTCTTCTATGGTATTTTCAAAACATTTAGTTTGTTTTATCAAAAATTTATTTTCCTCTTTTAAACTGGAATTTTCTTGCTCACAATCTTTTAACTTTTCTAAAGCAATTTTATTAACATTATTCAAGGTTTTACAATCTTTTAATAATTCATCATGTGCTAACAGAAGATCTTTATATAAAGAATCTAAGCATACCGATTGTGATCTGAATTTAGCTATGAAGCAATTGTTTGTTTTCTCCTTTGATTCTTCTTTATTGCTCTTCCTCTTCCTATTGCCTTGACTAGATCTCTTTATTGCCATTTATTCTAGGATGTTGTTACGATCTCTAGAATCCCAGGCTCTGATACCAATTGAAAGTCTATAGGATGGATCGTGTAGTGTATATGCAAGTATATGACTAAATTAAACTATAGTATAACGATAGTAAAGAATGTAAATAAGAATAATCACACCAGGGTTTTTATACTGGTTCGGACCTCCCGTCCTACGTCCAGTCCCGAAGCTCCTCTTCGGAATTTCCTTTCACCAAATAACCCTCACTTCACCCAGAGGAACATGTTTACAATAGCAGAGTTTCTTTGTCAACTGTGTGTTCTCTATTACACGGATTTTGACTATATAGTACAAATGAACTTCCTATATCTCTTGGATGATTGAATATAATATTGTTCGAGAGAATATAGAAGTATATGATCTCAGATTTTCAGATTGGATAACAAGTGGATGATTAGAACAAGAGATGATCAAGATAGAGAGTCGAGTTGTCAGATGTATTCTTTCTCTTGACTCTTGATGATATATATAGTTGTAGAGAGATTCATTGAGTAGTTGCATCCATTAACAAGTGTTATATGGTCGCTTTTGATGGTGATGACGAGTTGCAGCGAAGAGAAGTGAATGTGTCTTTTCAATTGCGGTAGTTGTAATTTGAATGTCAACAACCGACTTCAATTTCAGACGTCTGGAATATGTCTCAGACGTCTGGCTCTTTATATTTTTTTGTATAGAGCAGCCTTTCAGACGTCTTAGTACATTAACCAGACATCTGATTCTGTCTGGTTTGTAATCTAGAGGATTTATTCAGACGTCTGGCTAGTGCACCCAGACGTCTGATCTTGTGCATGTTGCTTTTCTTGTATCTGTGTTATTGCTCTTCTGATTCTATCGACTTGTAGCCTCTTGATACGTTCTTTGAGCCTTGTTCTTATCTCTCTAGTGATGTTGCCCTAGGAAGTTCCTGTATATATACATATATATGTACATTTGATTTTCACTGTATAGTTGTTGTCATTAAAACCATGAATTTGATTTCCTAACAGAATGGATTCTAGAGAAACCGACTGGACGACAACGGCTTCAGGAACTCGAGAAAAAGCCATTTCATACTGGTCCATTCTATCCTCTTCGAAGATTTGCTCACTATGATGGTGACAAACTACTGTCGGAAGCAGGTCCTTTTCATCTAATTAATTATGATACCAACTTGGGTAATATCAACCAACTTGCAGTGTTTCTCTTTTTCATCAATCTTTGTTCACTTGCTATTTGGAATCCAACTGACGATGAAAATTGGATATGGACAAGTGTATATGGTCATGTTATTAAGCTAAATGTTGAAATAATCGGTCAAATGCTAAATTGTCCACATGAAGGAACACGTTTACAGGAAATTCCTGATAAACGTTATGCCTCTAGAGATGCTATTACTCATCTAATTTAGGAAAATGACTCACGAAAATTAAAACCATCAAATTTCCATCCACAAGCTCGTCTCTTGAACCGAATGATAAAAAATACTGTCATTCCCATACTAGGAAGTCATGAGCAGGTATACGACGATGATCATAAGGCATTATACGCTATTTTTGGTCACATAAAAGTCAATTGGGCTCAATATATCTTTGACCTAATTAAAAGCTTTTGGGCTCCAGCTCATCGTAGCATTATCTATGCCCCATATATTATGCGAATTCTACGAATATTAGGGATTACTTCATACCTTTCACAATATGAAGAAATACCTGTCAAAGACAGTGGATTTCGATTCCTATCTCTAATGCATCTTCCGAAAGTACCACCGGCCATTATTCATTTTGCCCAATATCAACCTCCACCAATACAACAACAACAAGCACCTCCAACTCGACCTTCAAAACCTAACTTCAACCGCTACGGAATATTACCCCGACTCCGAAATACAAGAAGCTAGGATATCCGTAGGTCCATGTGAGAATTTCTGCGATATTGCACTCAAAATCAACAACTACTCTCCTTAAATCAACGGGTGCTTGACAAGAAAATGTCTCGGCTAGAACGCTCTTTCTCTACTCGCATGACAAAGGTCGAGAAGACATTAGAAAAAGTTGTTACAACATTGGGTAAAGTTCTATGAAAGCTTCGGGGTCGATCTTCGTCTCGGTCATCATCTTCACCTTCTCCTGCTCCACCATCTGCACTAGTCATTCATGCCGGACCTTCTACAGGGGCAGGGCCTTCAGAGGAACCGCAACATCGTCCAGGCAAGGAACAAATATGTCTTGACACTGAGGAAAGCGAAGGCTTATCTTATCATTCTGAAGAACATAATATGTCACAAGTTCCTCAAGACTATGACTATTACACATCTTTTTAGAGTCTAGCTATTCAAGAGGATGATGAGTATATTTATCAAACTCAATGGCAACAAGGCTCAACCAATGAAGACTCCTTCGGATTCTGGGGATATTATGGGTATCAGTAGATTTGTTCTTTTATTGATTATCATTTCTACTTATGTATCTATTGCTCGTTTTCACTTTCTAGACTATTTGTTGTATTAACACTCTCTTTGTTATGAAGTCTGTGGTTTTTTTACTGTTCTTTTTGATAATGTCAAAGGAGGAGAAATATCATTTTACATATTTATAGGGGGAGCAATCGATTCAGGGGGAGACATATGTATAATTGTCATCATAAAAAAGGGGGAAAATGTTAGAACCACTATTCTATGGTTTCAATGACAACAACTATACACACACACACACACACACGATATATATAGCTTATTTACTTGTAGGAAAAACCTTCAGAGATTAGAAGATATTTCAACAAAAGAGAAGAATCATCAAAGCTAATGATAGTACTATTATTTTTCTAGATATAATTGTAAAATCTCCTTTTAGTAGTATCGTTTTAACTTAAAGCATTTGCACACACAAAGTTTATAAAATCCTGAAACTACAAATGTCAAACATCTGACCTTATATATCAAACGTCTGATTTAAGGCTTTGATTTTTAACTGCACTATACACAGACGTCTGCCCCATTTCTCCAGATCTGAGCATAAGATCTGTTTAAAAAATATACAGCAACTCAGACGTCTGAACAAATGCCCAGACGTCTGTGCTGAGTAACGGGCCTTATTTCTAAACAGGCATATTCTTCAAACAAAGAGGCATTTTTCACAACTCTTCATCATATCTCTTCTCTATCGACAGATGCAAATTTTTGAATGAATAAACAAACTTAAAAGATACTACTCTTCATTCTCTATAAATATGCAAAGATTTCTTATATTAAACTTATCTAACCTTTCTGAATCTTCTGTCTATTTTTCTTTGCATACTATATTTCCAAGAGCTAACAATATTCATCAATCCTACTTCCTAAAATCAAAGTCTCACATACACATATTACCAAAAGGAGATTATAGGAAGATTTGTACAGAGCAGTCAAAATTTGTGTTTTCTAGAGCATATTCTTATCATAAAAGAAACTATTGTATCTAGCCTATTCCTCCAGGCAAAGCGAGGGTTGTTTATTAGTGAAAGCCGAAGAGGAGCTTCGGGACTGACGTAGGACGAGAGGTCCGAACCAGTATAAAAACTCTGGTGTGATTGTTCTTTACTATTATACTTTATTTACTGTTCATAAGTTAGTATCTTAGTATACTTGCATATTTGATATACATATACGATCCATACTTTCTTTCACCCTTCCTTTTACTGTTCTTGATTCGTCAGATTGCAAGTCCGGAATCACCGACCTCTAACTATCGAATAGTATTATTTTAATTTGAAATATTGAGAATTTTGGAGTGGATTGAGAGCTATGTTTTAACCAGCAATGTAGAAGGTAATGGTGGCCAAAAAGGTTGGTAATTATTTTTAGAGATACATATACTTATACATACATACATATATACATATATATATATATAGTTGTATTAGAGAGAAACGAGGAAAACCTTTTTTCCCATTCTCACTTTATCTCTTACTCATTTTCGGTATTATATATATATATATACTATGCAATTAAATCTAATTTTACCACTTGTCGATATTGTATATCGATCAATATATTTATAAATGTTATAAATATATATAAGTGGAAATTAGCCACAAGGGCCTCTTTAGCAAGTGCAATTAGTTTCTAGGACACACAACTGAAATATTTACTTTTAAGGACAAAATGCAAAATAATTAGTTTTTAAGGCCTAAAAACCTATGAAATTATGTCCTTGAAAGTAATTGGACTGCTGACTTTGTCCTTAAAAGTAATTATTCTGCTGACTTTGGCCTTGAAATTAATTTCTGTGGATGTGTGTCCTAGAAACTAATTGGACTGCAAAGTTTGTCCTTCTAGTAAAATGCCCATATATATAACATATTTATTTCTCAAATCATATTCAAATTTTATAATTAATATTTCATAAATATTAATTAATTTATAACAATTATAAACTAATTAAACCGTTCGGTCTTAAGGGAATTCATCATTTCGGATGTGTAACTCTTGGGTGTAAATTTTGTCAGCGATTAACATCGAACTATTCTAATGTTAACGTTCACAGGTCACTTAGCAGGTGGTGTTACATTATGGCCAAATTTATCGCTTACTCATTTTCGGTAAAATCCAATTTTAGTTTAATAAGCGTCACCCGGTTGTGACATTTGTTTAGACCAATTCTCTTCATCAAAACTATATCACTTTGGACTTATGGAAATTGGTAATGGTCAAAATTCCAACCTCATCCATTTTCAACTTTATAGTCTAAATACAAAGTCCTTGGTTCAATAATAACAATTATTATTAACCGAAATGCTCTGACTAGAGACTTTGACTTTGAGTTGACTTGAGTTGACTGTGATACTAACCGCATATAACTGAGGAGACGAATCCTCTCTTGAATAGTGCTTCACTTCCAATACTTCCACTCGACCCAACTATAGTCACTTGATGGATGCCATGTCATGATTTGGCTATAATCAAAGCGGAACTTTCATATTGAAGATCCATAGTATTTTCAAGTCGAGAGAATTGTGTAAATCAGTCACATCGATATTTTCTGTTTGACCTTAGTTATATTAACCAACATAAAACTATCGAGTGAGTCGTTCCATAGTTTTCCAATAACTATTAGTACGTAACTCCTAGGTGCCCTCAGCAGTCATGAGTAATACACTGCCCAACATTTGGACGACGCTAAGTACTCCAGTCTCAATGGATGCATCGATATCCAGTCTCGATGCATCTTAACTAGGAACATTTAAAATGGTATATTTGTTTCTTTGTGATAAATTACTCACGGTTACAACACTTTGTAACTACTATCACAAAATATACCATTTGTGGATTTTTCTATTAAATATACTTTAATTAAGTTAATTAATTAATATAATCACATTATATCAAGTATATAATAGGAAGAAAATACCTTTTATTTCGAACAAGATTGGTCAACGAGTTAGATATATGTAACAAATTACATAATTGCCCCTAAGGCATACCCCTAACTCTATCAATTAAATTATCCAAGGGCTTTGATTTATGAAGTGTAATCCTTGTATTTACTACGAGAACTTTTGTTGTTCTATATTTGAATGAACATTTTATTTTAAAAGTGAATTGGTTTATGAATTTAAATGTAAGAGTATTAGTTGTATAAATTTTGAACAAACATTTTTATTTGCAAATAGTTTAAAATAAAAATCGAATTTAAAATATTTAATTGATTCTTAAATATTGAAAGGTTAATTTCATAAGTTAAATAACTTATATTTCAAATATAATGATTTATTCGTCAATTTAATTGTTAAATTTAGTATTGGAAATTATTTAAATAATTGAATCTTGAATTTAATATGAATGAAAATAATTTTAAAAGTTGATTTAAATTTTATTTAAACAAGAATGAAAATTGTTAACTTTTAAATTTGAATTTAAAAGTGATTAAATTGATTTTGAAAATAGCTTATTTTAATTAACGTGTAAAAATAGCTTTTTGGGTACTACATTGGATTTCGACGAAACTAGTTTCATCAGATCCGTAATAGTAAATTATTATAGGATTTCAAGTTTCGTAGCGATCGGACTTATCGTTTGATCGTGTGAGCTCGAAACGCGTATAAATCAATTAAAGGAATTTAATTAAAATAATTTGATTTTGAAAAGCTATTTTCTGCATATGATGGAATTGGCTCTCGATACATATTCCATTGTGTTCGTATTAGGGGTATAACATATAGAACGCTAGGCGGCACGCTTCGTTTGGAGTTCAAAAATTTTGTCGCTTGAATAGTGTTTTGTAATTGCCTATATAAGGCCCTCATTTGCAAAAGCCTAGCCTATTTTCCCAACCGCCGTTCATTTAATTTTAATGGCCGAAAATTCTTCATCTTTCTCCTTAAATTCCTTCCAATCCATTCATCGAAATCAAACGACTTCAACTAGGAATATGAAGGGCTCGGCGAGCTCTACGCTTTGTACGGATGGATCGTGCTAACTCGAAGCAAGATCGCCAAAATCGACACATGAAGGATGAATGGTTTTCATGTTTTTCGTGATGATCGGTGGAGGCTGGTGGCACCGTACTTGGGACGAAGGTTGCTCGGAGGGTGGCGGTTTTGGTGGGGTGCTTGGATCTAAGTACAGTGGCTCTAGGTGGCACGCGCGTCGAAGCTTTTGGCCGCGTAGATGGGTTTCTGGACCTAGGCAGAGACGTGATTAACTAAGGGAAAGAAGGTTTAAGTTTAATTATTATTTTAATTATGTTAATTATTATTTTAATAATATCGTTATTAATTGTTATATTAATTAAAGCGTAACTTTTTCATACGATGTCCGATTCGAGCGAAACAAGTCGCGTTGGGTACGTATCGACGAGGACTACGACATGAAGTTGAATTAAAGTTTATTTGACACTGAAAATTTTTTAGTTTCAAATAAAGATTAGTGTTTTAAACGCTCACGAAGTACTAAATATTATTACGATTAGCTAAATCGAAATCATGAAGTGATTTATATTTATTGATGGTTGTTTGGTAAATTAATCGTATTAGAATCGACATATGAATTGAACCTTTAGGAATTGAATTGATAGTTAAATTGAAATTGAATTGCTAGTTAAACGTCCTTTATTGGTAACTAGTTAACTATTGTGATTTTTTGACTGAAATTGAATCGGTTGAATTTGATTGATAATTAAAATCGACATTTAAAATTTTATTGATGAATTTGATATTAAGATTGATAGTGTAAACTGACATTTAAAATTGATAGGAATTTGACTGTTAAATGGATAGTTGGGATTGATGGTAAATGTGGCATTTAAATTTGATAGGAAAATTTTGACATTTTATACACTTATTAAATTAACATCGAATTTGATATTTAAATCGATATTGGATTGCATTTCACCTTTAGTTAGACACCCTGACACTGATAATTATTGATTGTTGTGTGATATAGTTGAATTGGTTGATTTGGATGTTAACTCATATTGTGATGGATAATATTATTGATTTGCTGTATGTTGCTAGTGGTTTTGATATTTCCATGTTATCATGCTATTATTACCACTATTGATATGATTGATCACCTAGACATTTAAATTTGAAATGGACGTTGGATATCTTTTCTAATATGTGAATTTTGATGCATAGTTGGCTGCTTTGGCAGAATTGTGATTTTGTGATTCTATCGCCGTTCGACGAAAATTAAGTTTTATTTATTGAATTTAAAAGGCTTTAGAATCTAACCTTTAAAAATTTATATATTATAAAGAATTTAATTTTGTAAATCAAATTAAATTTAGTTTCTGAAATTAACTTGAATTTCATTTATAAAATTTTAATTTTAATTTTTATAATAATATATATTTTTCCTAAAAGTGCAATAGAAGGGTTTGCAAATTTTCCTATAACTTTAATAAATGAAAAGGAAATGTTATAAGAAGGCCGATGTTTGGAATCCAACCATTAAATGATTTGTTACGTTTGAATTGGATTATTTTAAAGTTCGAGCTTTGGAAATGTTGGAATTCAAATTTGCTAAAAGAATTTGTGTAAAGAATTCAATTTGAAATTTCGAAGCTATAATCGATATATGTTTTGAATTATGGAAATTGAATTATTTTAAAGATTTGAATCTTAAAATTCAAACATTAAAGTTAAATTGATTTAAGTGATTTAAATCGGTGTATTGAGATTAGACTCGAATTTATGTAAACTGAAATGGTTTTAAAATGAGATTTGAATTGAAACTCGAGCCACTAAATTAAATCGTTTGAATCGAAATTGAAATTGATTTAAATTGAAACTGAAATCGAATGGAATTGAATTTGAAAGAAATTGAATTGAAACATTGGAAATTCAATTCATTTGTTTGGAATTTGGATCTGAGTCCAGATTTGTTGGAAATGGAAAGAAACGGTTCATTTTGAAACTGTATTTCTCCTGATTTGATTTGACTTACATGAGGATTTTTTGTCCTGACTCGAGTATTTTGTTTTTCATTACTCTTGGTTCAGACCGAGTTTTTCAATTATCGAAGACAGTCATTTCAGAGGACAAAAACGAAGATTTGGTATATCATATTTACTAGTATTTATTCCGCTGCACTATTTCATTCTGTCTATTAAATTGTATAACTCTGATAATATTGTATAACTGTGATTTATGTTGTAAATTGAATTAAGTATATATTTATAAACAACTTCATGAACTGTTTATGTGATTATTGTATTTTATCATTCCGCTGCGAGATTCTATTGTTGTTTTCTTCTTTCCTTTTGATTTCTCTAAAATAAACCCATTGATAATATATCTTTTAAACGGTTTGAGTTGGACATGTGTGGTTTACTGTCGACTTGAACTGTTCAAAAAGGCGGGTCATCACGGTTGGTATTAGGGCTTTGGTTTAGCGTATACATAAACCTGTAGGATAAGCTCATTGAGTTTATATACATATAGGAGAGAGCGTATTTGTAGTGATATAAAATTATTTTGAAATTAATAAATGAAATTATTTTAACTTGGATTATATATAGAATATAAAAGAATGAATTCTATAAGCTGATAAAATCATTTGTGATTGTTGATGGTGATGGGATATTATCTCTTTGTTGATTGATTGTTTGATTAATATGGATGTGCATATTATCACTTATTGATTGATGAGTTGTGCTCGGCCAGTTTATGAGCATCGACTATTGGCTGTTGATTTGAGCATTTGACTTGGGTTAGAAATTTTGGCTTTTTTTTGAAATATATTTAACCAGTTTGAGAAACTATAGGTTTTAACATGGATTTTGAAGTAAATATATATCTGAATTTTCCCCTGAATCATTTTGAAGAGTAATGGATACCATTTGAAAGTGATATATGAAATATGGTTTATCTAGATATGGTTAATATATATAAAAAAATTATTCAAACTGGAAATTTAAGAGTTTGAATTCTGGGAGTTTTTTAAATTGGGTTTAAGATTCTGGAAATATATAACAGTAAAATTTGAAAGTATTTTGCGAATAGAAATGTTTATAAATGATTTGAAAATGATTTCAAAGGGGATTTTCAAAAGATTTTAGAAAAATGGGAGTCCGGAACTCACTTCTGTCGCTGGAAAATAAATTTTGGTGATGACTACATCATCATCGACGTTCATTTTTGTGTTTCAAAGTGAGGAAGTCCACTTTAGTAGCTTTGCTACTCGTTTGTTTAATGAAACTGATTTGATTCAAATCCTTGAAGTATGATTTGGTATTCGAAAGAGATATATATATATATATATATATTTCAAACGATTTGAAATAACAACCGGTGTTCAGTTCTTGAGTTTTCTATTAAATAATATTATGAACCATGTATCCTATGCATTAGGATTGATTGATTGTACATTTTGTTGAGATGATTAATTGCTGATTTTCAATTTTGAATTGGAATTTGATTTTTTAAATTATTCTGAATAGTCGAACACTTCCAAATTGAGAATTAATTTTCAAAGCTAAGTATTTTGGAAAGTATATAAAGTTTAGTTTTGAAAATTTTAAAATAAAGACTAATGGAAGTTGAACAAGTTTTGAAAAGCTAAATATTTTGATAAGTAAATTGTATAAGCTTATTTTGAATTATACAAGTATGAAATTTAGTTTTAAGATGTTTTTAAATTAAAAGAGTTTTAAGAAATATTTTGAACATAGTAAATATTTATAAAAACTTATTTTTGGCAAATTGATTTTTGTAAGCAGTTCCGACTTTGTATAAATTTGAAAATAGTTTTGAAAGGTTTATAATGGAATTTGTTTTGAGAAACATTTTGAACCTAGTAAATGTTTTATGAAAAAAAAAGATTTTGAAAGTATTTGATTTGGAAAGAAATTTGATTTTATCTGAATTTGATATAAATATAAAAACCGAAGTTGTGAAAAACTATTGATTTGAAATTTTGAAAATTTTGAATTTTGAATGATATACGATTTGAAAGGGAAAAATGATTGTTGAGATCGTATATGGATTTGAAACTGAACTGATATTTAAAAATGGATTGATTTCGGAGACCTTTGGCTCTATAAAAATATTGATTTGAAGGTTTTCGATTCTTATATGAAAATGGTTTGTATAAGTATGAAGTTATTTCGAAAACTATTGATTTTGAAAGGTACTCGATTTGAAAAGCGATAATCTTATATATAACGGAATTTATATAAGAATGATATGATATATTCGAGACTATTGATTTTGAAAAGTACTCGATTTGAAAATAAAATATTCTTATATATATTGGAATATATATAAGTATGATATTTGAAGTTATGATTTGAAAAGGGTACTATGTATATGATATACATTTTGAAATTTAAGGTATAGGAAGTACCCTCCGTGATTTTCGATAATCCACTTGGTAGATTCATTCTATTGATTGATTTCGGTCGTCCGGACATAAACTCATGAGTTCCTTTGAATTCTATTGCGTGACCTATGGTCTTATGATTCGATTAGCATAGCGTAATTCGGGGGGTGTGATGCCTATAGTCTACTTATGATTTCGCTGGGATAGCGACGTAACCATTATGTAGCTACGATCTATGGTCGATGTACATGGCGTAATTCGTGGTGGCAGAAATTACCTACAGTTTACTATGATTTCGTTAGGATAGCGACGTAACCATAGGGTGTAACTACTAAGTAAAATGTGATCCACATGGCGTAATTAGAGGGGCAGTGATTGCCTATAGTCTACTATGTTTTCTCTGGGATAAAGACGTAACCATTGGGCGTAACCGCTAAGTAGACTACGATCCATTGGCGATTTGATTTTGATTTGCATGGCATAATTCGCTGGGTAGAGATTACCCAAAGTTACAGATGTTTCCTCTGGGATAGTGGCGTAACCATCGTGTAGCTGCGATTCATGATTGGTTTTCGATTGATACTTTCCATATCTATTTTAAAAGTTTTCCAAGTATTTTCACTGGGTGTTGAAACGGGTCTACTAAGTACTTATAGATTTCTAGTTTGCGTCTGATCAACGTATTGCTAGATTCTGTAAGAACGAGGATAAACTTGTTGAAACATTGAGTTATCAAAAGTATTTTCAATATAAAATTAGTTCGATATAAAAGTATTTTGTTATAAAAGAATTTTTAACAAAGAAAATTTTCAAACATTTAAGAATTGAATATAAAAACCACTTAAATTATCTATTGGTGTAATTAAGAAACCAATGGAATAAATACGTATGTTGTATATAGACCATTCTATTTGCATTTACAGTTTTGATTCAGATTTGAATACACGATTTTAAGGTAATTCTCGACGACGAACACTGATATGGATTTTTGATACGAATCCGAAGTTCTCTATCATAGTTTATTACTATGTAAGGAGGATGGAAGTTTCTAATCAAGTAGTCGGATTAGAGTCCGCACTAGAGTAGTCGGGTTACCAATACTAGTTCAAAAAATAAATTTGCGTACTCGAGTAAGAGATCGAAATTGTTATATGTACGAATGGCATATATATCGTACGGATTTTAATAAAATGATTGTATGCTATGATTGCTAGCTATGATTGTTTCTTGCTTAGAATTGCTATGCTGTTTGGTTGCATGTAGTTTAACATCTTCCTTATCAGTTGCATTACATTCATGTGTTGCACCTAGTTGTTATAATAATTTCTAGTTGCATTTAGCTTTTACATCATTATAATTTCATATAGAATTGCATCGTCCTTGTAGTTGCGTCATATTACCATGTTATATCTGATGCTTTGTTGTAATGATGCTATGTTGTTTTGGTTGCATGTAGTTTTACATTTCATTATAAATGTGAATTGGTTGCTTGTGTGTTAAACACAGTGAAATAAATTGAAATTGAATAAAATTGGATGTGAATGAAATAGATATGGATTAATTGGATGGATATTATTTGTTGGATGATTTCTTTTGTTGCAAATCATTGTTATAACCGTTTTGGTTGCATATGATTGTTATGTTGTGTATTGATGCTTATGCTAATGGCTTGGATTTAGAATTCATGTTATATAGTTCTATCAAACTTATGCATGCTTTCTATATCTTTTTATAAGCAACTAATATTCAAATTAAGTTAAGATAGGTACATTTGAAGCCCATTCAGATGTATATGCATTTTGGCTCGCTTTTGCTCGCTTTAATATGAGCGAACTCGCTCATATTAATAATAATAAGGTACATATCTCAGATTACATATCGTACTTTTATGTTTTTCTCTATGGGATGCCTCATCATTGAGATAAGATGTATATTTGTTATATATATGTGTGTATTGTAAATTTTTATGATCGAGCTGCGCAAAGGAGACGCTGCCGAAATATTCCGTGAAAATTTGGGTGTTAGAAAATTTTTGAGACTTTAAAATTTTATACCTTGTTTATAAATAAACCGTTATCGAAGTGGCGTAGCGGAACCGTAGTAAAGGTTTTGCAAATAAGATTTTTATGTTTTATATGTTGATTATTTTGAGTAAAATATATCGTATGTTAGATTCCTTATTTAATCCCTTTTCGAGGACGAAAAGTTTCGAGCGGGAGAGATTGTGACGACCCGTATTTTTAACTATTTTAAATTATTAAATTTAATATAATTTCTGAATAAAAATGGTTAGAAATAAAATTTAATGATTTATTAATGTAATTTATTGGATATGAACTTAGATAAAATATTAAATAACAAAGTTCAATATGAGAAAAGACGATAACTTAATTAGAAAGTAAATTAAACAATATTAAATTGTAAGTAATTAATAACAGAAATTGAAATGATCAATGTTAAGTAAATAAAGAGTCGAATGAATGTTCATTTAAAAGTAAAAGCTTAAAATTGTGTATATGAAATTCTATGTATTGAATGTGTTTATAATAAATAGCTGGAATTGAATAATGAATGTTGAATTATTTAGATGAAATAAAATAATTGTTTGATAACTAAAATTCATCTGAAATTCTAATATTGGAGTTCATCGTAATTGAATCATCTAAAGGCTTTGATTTATGAAGTGTAACCTTTGTATTTAGTGTAAGAACTTTTGTTGTTCTATATTTGAATGAACATTTTATTTTAAAAGTGAATTTGTTTATGAATTCAAATGTAAGAGCATTGGTTGTATAAATTTTGAACAAACATTTTTATTTACAAAATTGTTTAAGATAAAAATTGAATTTAAAATATTTAATTGATTTTTAAATATTGAAAGGTTAATTTCATAAGTTAAATAACTTATATTTCAAATATAATGATTTATTTGTCAATTTAATTGTTAAATTGAATATTGGAAATTATTTAAATAATTGAATCCTAAATTTAATATGAATGAAAATGATTTTAAAAGTTGATTTAAATATTATTTAAATAAAAATGAAAATTGTTAACTTTTAAATTTGAATTTAAAAGTGATTAAATTGATTTTGAAAATAACTTATTTTAAGTAACGTTTAAAAATAGCTTTTTGGGCACTGCCTCGGATTTCGATGAAACCAGTTTCATCGAATCCATGATAGTGAATTATTATAGGATTTCAAGTTTCATAGCGATCAAACTTATCGTTTGATCGTGTGAGCTTGAAACACGTAGAAATCAATTAAAGGAATTTAATTAAAATAATGTGATTTTGAAAAGCTATCTTCTGAATATGATGGAATTGGCTCTTCATACATATTCCATTGTGTTCGAAATATGGTATAACATATAGAACGCCAGGCGACACGCTTCGTTTGGAGTTCGGAAATTTTGTCGCGTGAATAGTGTTTTGTAATTGCCTATATAAGGTCCTCGTTTGCAAAACCCTAGGCTATTTTCTCTGCCACCATTCATTTAATTTTAATGGCCAAAAATTCTTCATCATTCTCCTCAAATTTCTTCTATTCCATTCATCAATCAAACGACTTCAACTAGGAATATGAAGGGCTTGACGAGCTCTACGCTTTGCACGGATGGATCGTGCTAACTAGAAGTAAGATCGCCAGAATTGACACGTGAAGGAAGAACAATTTTTGTGTTTTTCGTGATGATCGACAGAGGCTGGTGGCACCGCACTTGAGTCGAAGGTTGCTCGGACGGTGGCGATTCTGGTGGGTGCTCGGATCTAAGTCCGGTGGCTCTAGGTGGCGTGTGCGTCGAAGCTTTTGGCAGCGTAGATGGGTTTCTCGACCTAGGCAGAGACATGATTAACTAAGGGAAAGAAGGTTTAAGTTTTGTTATTATTTTAATTATGTTAATTATTATTTTAATTATATTGTTATCAATCGTTATATTAATGGGTAACTTTTTCATACGAGTTCAATTCGAGCGAAACTAGTCGCGTTGGGTTCGAATCGACGAAGACTGCGACATGGAGTTGAATTGAAGTTTATTTGATGCTGAAAAACATTCAGTTTCAAATAAAGGTGAGTGTTTTAAACGCTCATGAAGTTCTAAATATTCTTACGATTAGCTAAATCGAAATCATGAAGTGATTTATATTTATTGATGGTTGATTGGTAAATTAACTGATATTTTGAATCGGCATATGAATTGAACTGTTAGGAATTGAATTGACAGTTAAAATGAAATTGAAATTGAATTGCTAGTTAAAAGCCCGTTATTGATAACTAGTCAACTATTGCGATTTATTGACTGAAATTGAATTGGTTGAATTTGAATTGATTGACAGTTAAAACTAACATTTAAAATTTGATTGATAAATTCGATATTAAAATTGATAGTGTAAAGTGACATTTAAAATTGATAGGAATTTGACTGTTAAATGGATAGTTAGAATTGATGGTAAATGTGACATTTAATTTTGATAAGTAAATTTTGACATTTTATACACTTATTAAATCGACATCAAAATTTGATATTTAAATCGATATTGGATCGCATATCACCTTTATTTAAACACCCGGCACTAATAATTACTGATTGTTGTGTGATATGTTGAATTGGTTGATTTGGATGTTAACTCATTTTGTCATGGATGATATTGTTTATTTGTTGTATGTTGCTAGTGTTTTTGATATTTCCGTGTTATCACGCTGTTATTACCATTATTGATATGATTGATCACCTGGACATTTAAATTTGATATGGGCGTTGGATATCCTACCTGATATGCGAATTTTGATGCATAGTTGACTACTTTGGCAGAATTGCGATTTTGTGATTCTATCGCCGCTCGGCGAAAATTGAGTTTTATTTATTGAATTTTAAAAGGCTTTAAAATCTAACCTTTAGAAATTTATATATTATAAAGAATCTAATTCTGTATATCAACTTAGATTTAGTTTCTGAAATTAACTTGAATTTCATTTATAAAATTTAAATTCTAATTTTTATAATAATATATATATATATATATATATATATATATATATCCTAAAAGAGCAATAAAAGGGTTTGCAAATTTTCCTATAACTTTAATAAATAAAAAGGAAATGTTATAAGAAGGCCGATGTTTGGAATCCAACCATTAAATGATTTGTTACGTTTGAATTGGATTATTTTAAAGTTCAAGCTTTGGAAATGTTGGAATTCAAATTTGCTAAAAGAATTTGTGTAAAGAATTCAATTTGAAATTTCGAAGTTATAATCGATATATATTTTGAATTATGGAAATTGGATTATTTTAAAGATTTGAATCTTAAAATTCGAACATTGAAGTTAAATTGATTTAAGTGATTTAAATCGGTGTATTAAGATTAGACTCGAATTTATAGAAACTGAAATGGTTTTAAAATGAGATTTGAATTGAAACTCGAGCCACTAAAATAAATCGTTTGAATCGAAATTGAAATTGATTTAAATGTGCATGCTTCTGACAAAGCAAGCCTAGCCCAATGGCTTTCTAACCCCTATAAATACAATCTCACTTGCAACATAAACAAGATCTTCTGGACTAGCTACTAGAACTCTGCGTAGATTATTCTTCACTCTTGTCCTCTCACACAATTGTCATCTAGGGGTTCACTGTGATTCTTCAGTGAACTCTTGGACTTGTGACTTGATCTCACTTAGAAGTTCGATCAAATTGTAGTCAGATTCAACTTGTAACAGCAGTCAGTTAATAACAAAAGTTATAAAGTGGATATAGACTTCGTTTACAGCCGAACCACTATAAAAATCTCTTGTCTCTTTACTTTATCTATAAGTTACTATCCCTTTTTCTATTTTTTTTGCCTTGATAAACAATGCTAGTGCTTTCACACTTAATATGGGGTGTTGATCCATTTTTTGGGTTAACATTTTAGTGCTTTCATTGAGAGCAAAGGTAGATCTGGAAACTTAAAGCTTGAATCTTTGATTGGGGAAAAATGAAGAGGCCTAATACCAGATCTAAAACTAGAGCAAGTCAACCAGAGCTTGGGGGTAGTTAGGAAGTATCCTCAAATTCTCACAAATCCAACTATATAGCTAGAGAAGAAATGGAAAGGCTGATGAAGGAGATGCATGATGGAATCTTGGCTAGTGTTGGCGTCAAAATTGACCACCAACACCCAGTTGTATGAAAACACCAATATCCAATCCAATCATAGAAATATGAAGAGAAATAAATGAAGAACAAAATCAAAACAATCAGAAAGCAAGTAAATAGAGACACAAATTTATAGTGGCTCGGCTAACTCCGGCCTATGTCCACTCCAGAATAATCCTTTTTATTATACTGAAGTTTATTTACAGTTACAATCCGACATTCAAGAATAAAATTGACAGAGTGTAGCCTAGGTCAAAGATCAAGAGAAGCAGAAAGAAGTTCCCTTTTCTGACGCCGTGCCTACTGTATTTATAAGGAAAGATGTGCACGTATCAGGCTGAGTGTTGACAGAAGGTTCGGGAGACTAAGACGAGGTCACCCAAAAATTTCTAGGCCTATTGGGGCCTAAAATAGGGACCGGTACTAATCCCTATTTTGGTGTCCAAATGGGGTGCAATCCCTTTGGGTGGTTTCCTATGTTGTTAGCTACTTGCTCCCCAAATTTTGTGCAATTCCGACGTACCGTTTGTGAGATATCGCATTTTCCGTGAAGTAGTATTGATGATTTCTGCCGATCCCTCAAGAGGAATAGGTACCGATCCCTCCAACTTGCTCAAAATACCATGCGATCCCTAGGGGAGCTTATTCATATTGGATAATGCTTAACCTCCAAGTTTCATGCCAATTGGATTAGTAGAACTCGAGTTATTGATTAATCTTTGTCGCAAATCCAACTAAACCAATCTGAATAGGGATAGGTACCGATCCCTACCAAGGGAAGTGTGTCGATCCCTCCAAACCCCTCCAAATGACATGCGATCCCTAAGGTAGGTTCTCTAGGGTCCATATACCTTGCTCTCCAAATTCAATTTGCTTTGGACTAGTAGGTCTTTAGATATTGATTGTTGCATGCAAGAATGCACTTGAACCTTGATGGATGCCGATCCCTCTTCAGTGAATTCAACCGATCCCTCTTGATCAAGTATGCCGATACCTTTCAATAAAGCATGCCGAACCATACCTTCCAATAAAGCATGCCGAACCCTTACAATTAGCCATGACGATCCCTCGAAATTGAGCATATCCATACCGATCCCTTCCATTCACCGAGCTATATTCCATATTTTAAGCATCTTACACTATTTATCCATCAAATCCATTCAGTTCTGACTTCATATGATCGTTTGTACGACTTCTGGGTCCCATAATCATCACTTTGGACTCATCGGCCTCGATAATTGCGATGTCTACTGGGTTAAATTCGCATGTATACTGGCTTGGCAAAAGGTGGGTTAACACTTTGCCCCCCAAAACATGCCTTGCGATAGGAAGGTGTGTTTTGAATTGCCGTAAATTCAAAATCCGAAGTCCATAATCCATCGATAGCCATATTATCATGTCCATTGCCAATCCAAATCCATGATATCTCCGGATCATTTGTGAAATCCATGACTATTCCAAGTCAATATCCAATTCCGAATCCGTGCTCTCTCCGGATTGTTTTATCCAAACCCTCGACCTCACCGGGTTGTTAGACAAATCCCAAACTGCTCCGAGCCCATATCCAAATCCATAGCTGTTCGAAGCTGTTATACACATCCATAACCTTTATGGGTTGTTATCCTAATCCAAATCCTCGATCTCACTGGATCCTTGCCAAGCACAGTTCATACTCAACGACCTAAGCAGGCCGATCCATCGCGTTTGACCTAAGCGACCTATTCCTTGCTAGGCATAGTCCATACCTGACGACCTTGATCTCTCTGAATCCTTGCCGAGCACAATCCATACTCGACGACTTGAGTAGGTCGATCCATCGCGTTCGAGCGAAGCAACCTACCCCTTGCCAGGCATAGTCCATACCTGACGACCTTGATCTCTCCGGATCCTTGCCGAGCACAATCCACACTCGATGACCTAAGTAGGTCGATCCATCGCGTTCGAGCGAGTCGAGCTACCCCTTGCCAAGCATAATCCATACCTGACGACTTGTGTTATCCATTACATTGATCCAAATTTAAGCATTCCTAAGTCCATAAAATAAGAGTCCATACAACCAATAAACTAGAGTTCAAATAAAACCAAAAAACAAGAGTTCAAAGCAAACAAGAAGAAAAGGGAAAAACAAATTTCACAAACCCTATCATTATAGTTTATCGTCATCTCAGAGCAGGCCTAGGGACCATCCTCGATCCCGTACATGTGTAAATGACTTAGCCATGTTACTATGGAGTTTGCTACTTATTCCATGCCATCCCGATCAATTGATGACAAGTTGATGATGATGCCTTGATCCAGTGCCATTTTCATTCAAGGTGGATGGTGGCTGTTCCTGATCCACCGCCATAGCCAGGTCCTTACATATTGTTATAACTGACCAAACCTCACATGTTCCTTAATGATATCCTTCAAATGCCTGCAGTCATTTGTATTGTGCCCATCTAGCTTATGAAATAGGCAGCGCTTTCCTGATGTTCGTTCGCGTTCGGAGGGTTCCCTGCTTGCCGGCCTTTGATATGGAAGGCGTCCTCGAGTATCCAGATATATCCGTTTTAGGGTTTCATTCAATTCCGAGTAAGAAGAGAATTTGGGTTCTCCCCTCTGTCGCTTTGATCCATCGAAGCTATTGTTCATGTTCCGTTTACCCTTGTCCTTTCCTGAGCCTTCACTGGGCGGTTCTCCACCCCGTACCGTATTAACTTTCATTCCCTTTTTATCAGCTTTCGCATCTTCTTATCGTAGAAACCTCTCTGCTTCATGGTAGAATTCCTCGAGATCCATCGGTGGATCCCATATCAGTGATATCTTAAAATCTTAATTATCTGCAACTCCTGACATTGTCGCCATTAAAACCATCGATGGATCTGGTCGATCCACCGAAACAACTGCCGCATTGAACCTGGTTAAGAAATTCTTGTGTGATTCTCCTGCCCACTGTTTTACTGATGTCAATGTCATCACATTCTTCGGTCTTGTAATGTGAATCCAAAACTACTTCATAAATCTTTCGACCAATTCTGTCCATGTGCTAATAGAACCGCTCTCTAACTGTCTGAATCATAGCGCAACTACATCCATTAAGTATAGGGGGAAACATCATGCCAGGACTTCTTCCAATGCCCTCAGTACTTCCATGTGCCGTATATACCTCATCATATGCATGTTTGGATCCGACTTTCTGTCATAAGCTTCCAGTGTTGGTAGTTTGAATTCTGGTGGATTCCTAGCATTCCTGATATTTTGAGCGAATGGACTTCTATTTACATCCTCCAGATCCCTGTTCACTAATCCTCCACGCATAGCTCGCCTTGTCATCTCTGCAAACCTGTCATTGTCTTCCAATGGTAGTCTCCAATCATCATGCCCAAGCTGCCCCCTGAGTCTACGAGGGAATTTTGGAACGTATTCCTCCGGACGAGCATCCAAATTATGATTCGCACCAAGCTCCATAGGATCGATCGCAGGTCCTCCAGCATCACGATCAACCATACCCGGGGGCATGCCCCATAGCCTTTGGGGATCGGTGCCGATCCCTTTAGGATGGCAGGGGACTTCCCCCTACTACTCTGTTCTATTCCTTTGTCGATCGGCTCCATTTTCATGTTTCTGGTTCTGATTTCCAACGATGCCTGCTTCTTCAAATCCTTGATTCTTTGCTCCAGCTTGTCTAATCTGTTGGATTAAATTCCACATCATCTCCTCATGTCTTTTCAGCATCCTCTCATGCATAGCATGCATCATCATTTCCATTTTATCCCTGATGATGTAGATAAATGCTTGATTAGCTCCAACTCCTGAGGAAGCCTCCTGACTCCCCTCATGGTGGCACCTTTTCGATAGCCCTCTCCTTGTTGATAACCTAGCCATTTCTTTCTAGATTCAAGTATCCAAGCTTTCAAATCTAAGATCCTAGCTTCCAAATCCGCGGGTGCAAGTCTACTAAGTGAAAGCACCAAAATGTTGGCATCAAAATTGACCACCAACACCCAGTTGTATGAAAGCACCAATATCCAATCCAATTACAGAAATATGAAGAAAAATAAATGAAGAATAAAATTAAAACAATCAGAAAGCAAGTAAATAGAGAAACAGATTTATAGTGGTTCGGCTAACTCCGGCTTACGTCCACTCTAGAATAATCCTTTTTATTATACTGAAGTTTGTTTATAATTACAATCCGAAAATCCAAGAAAAAAATTGACAGAGTGTAGCCTAGGGTGAAGATCAAGAGAAGCAGAAAGAAGATCCCTTTTATGATGCCATGCTTGCTGTATTTATAGGGGAAGACGTGCACAGATCGGGCTGAAATTTTGATAGAAGGTTCGAGAGACTAAGACGAGGCCACCCAAAAAATTCCAGGCCCATTGGGGCCCACAATAGGGAGCGGTACCGATCCCTATTTTGGTGTCCAAATGGGGTGCGATCCCTCTGGATGGTTCCCCATTATGTTACCTACTTGCTCCCCAAATTTCTTGCAATTCCGACATACGGTTTGTGAGATATAGCATTTTCCGTGAAGTAGTATTGATTGATTCCGATTTCTGTCGATCCCTAAAAGAGGGATAGGTACCGATCCCTCCAACTTGCTCCAAATACCATGCGATCCCTAGGGGAGCTTCTTCATGTTGGATTATGCTTAGCCTCCAAGTTTCATACCAACTGAATTAGTAGAACTCGAGTTATTGATCAAACTTTGTCGCAAATCCAACTAAACCAATTCTGAATAGGGATAGGTACCAATCCGTACCAAGGGAGAGTGTCGATCCCTCCAAACCCCTCCAAATGACATGCGATCCCTAGGGTAGGTTCCCTAAGGTCCATATACCTTGCTTTCCAAATTCCATATGCTTTGGACTTGTAGATCTTTAGACATTGATTGTTGCATGCAAGAATACACTTGAACCTTGATGGATGTCGATCCCTTTTCAGTGAAGTCGACCGATCCCTCTCGATCAAGGGCAGAAGGCATGGTGTCGAAACATAGCTTTTGATGGGGTTGAAACCTTTGTTTTATTTTCCAAAGAAATGCGCTTGCTTGTTTTACTAAATGCTTTCGAAGGGTCTTTTTAAATTGCTTTTGAAAGGGGTTGCCACTTCTTGTTTAAACTGTAGCTTCCGAATGAGTTACTTAGTTTTAAAATCAATGCTTTCGAAAAGGGTAGTTTCAACCAAGTCGAAACCCTTCTGCCGTCCCTATGTCTTTCGTATAGATTGAAGTTATCAACCAATTCAAAAGGTAGCTTTTGTTTTAAACCTGTACTAAGCCACTTTCTAAAGCCTTCGAAAGGATTCAAGGGTTTTGAAGGCAATGGCTTCGAAAGGGGTTTCGAAACTATCCTTTGAATGTTTTACTTAAATGTTTTGAGCTTTCAAAAGATAATGCCGAAGCCATCTGTTTTTCCCCAAACTCTTTTTAATGATTTCGAAAAGAGTACTTTCACTTGTATTCACTTAGACCCAATCTCAAATTGTAAAGGTAAAACCCATGGCATTATAAATGAGCTTTTAAATGCTTTTAAATTAGAGTTTTTGGAAGAAGTTTGCTTGATATAAATAATGGGTTAAAGGGTTTAACCAAATTTCCAAGGGGAAATGATTTAGAATATATAAAACCAAAGGGGTTGGTATTATTTTTGTATATGCTTCTTCTATAAATATATTCACTAAGTAATGGACCCATAACTGAATTTGGGTAGTAAGGGTAGAAGAACTAGGTAGGTTGACCTAGTAGTGAATATAAACTAAGTAACTCCTGAATGGATAGAGTTGCATCCAGGAGGTCAGGTAGACCAAAATATAGGATGCTTAAATATTGATTAAAGAAGTTGTCAGATAAACAGGTTCATAGTAAACCCATGAAAACTATGTTTAGGAAAAGTTATTGACATATGTCAATAGGTTCATAGTAAACCCATGAAAACTATGATTAAAAAGAGTTATTGGCAAGGGCCAATAGGTTTATAGTGAACCCATGAAAACTATATCCAGATTAAGTTATTGACAGAAGTCAATAGGTTCCTAGTCAACCCATGAAAACTAGGATAAGAGGGGAGTTATTAGAGATACGAATAGGTTCATGGAGAACCCATGAAACAATGAAGTTATTGGCAGGGGCCAATAGGTTTTTAGTGATTCCACAAAAACTATGAAACCGGACAGGGAGTCCATAAGTATTAAACAGGTTATTAGTCAACCCATGAAAACTAATAGGTTAATAGTGACTCTAGAAACTATAACTAAGACAGATAATCAGAATGAATGGGGATGTGTAATCCAGAATTGATTTACTTGTTTGCATATCATCATAATATTTTGAATTGCCATGTTTTAACCATTGTGGATGCAGGAGCACATTATATGGTTTTATAAAGTTTTGAATAAGATACCAGTGAGGGGAAAACCGTTCTGCTAAGCGGCGTGGTCTCACTAGATATCTAAATGGTTTGAGATGGTAGGTTATTATTCATACCAGGATTTTTATCTAACTCGAAGTTTATGTTTTCCCTTTAAACTATCGGGTGCTCAATTGATTTTGAGAGTTGAGGTTTTCAGGTACCTCTTTGGACGAATATGCTTCCTGAGACGTGCAGGAGGCATGATAGCTATTTTGAGTTCTTTTCTATTTTGATTCCGCTGTGTTGTTGTTGTAAAGGAAAAGTTGTTTAATTGCCTATATATATACTCTGATCATCCAAGTGGGCATCTTCATATGTCGCTCTTGGCGTATGTTGTAATAATTATATTTTCTCTGAACGTGGTTAACGATTATGGGATTATGTAATGAATTTGAAATGATTTGAAATGGAATGAGAAAGTTGTTTGTTGATTTTAATTTTTTTCCATATCCATATGTTTCTGTTATATCAATGTATCTAATATTACCGTATTTGGTCGTCGAGGATTAATAAACACTACAAGAAAACTCATTATTAGCAGCACTAAATTGCAGCGTTTTGTACAAAATGCTGTTTATTATATCTCAAAACATAATTAAATTTACCTAAAACGCTGCTCATCCAAAATATCTTCCCCGTGTTTTTTTTCTCTGTACCCGCGCACACTTCTTTTTCTCAAATTTCCCTTTCCTCTCAAATACCCTAATTTCTTTCCCTAAAACTTACGATGTCAGTCATTTTTTTCTCCATTCGATGTTATTCCTCTCTTTCTCCACTTACGAACTCTGCCTCCTTCCCTTAATCTTTGATTTGAGTCGCCAGTCATTTTCATCCTTTTCACCAATCAGGTCTTCCTTTGATTTCGCCAGAGAGTAAGATTTTTCTAGATAAAGGCATGGCGCCTATTCCTTCCAAATGGAAAGACAAATGCAAAGAAGGTGTCAATTTCACTTCCAGCCTCTATAACATAAAACTCATCGGAGTAAGAAGTTTCAGTATGTATTCGTCGATCTATAATATATGCACTGCCAGAGATTATGATTTAGCCAGGGATTTCTTCAGTCATGGTACTCATACATCATCTACAGCAGCCGGCAGTCCTATTCGCGATGCTAGCTATTTTGGCTATGCCAAAGGAACCATGACATGTATATATAATATATGGTCTTAAACTCAAAAAGAACTCATTTTTAGCAAAACTGAATACTCTGATATACGATAGGAATCACACCCAAGGCGCATGTAGCAATGTACAAGGCATTGTTCTACTTCAAATCAGATTCCAAATGAACAACAAGTGATGTTTTAGCACCCATGGACCAAGCAATAGAAGACGGAGTCAACATCATGTTAATGTCGTCAGGATTCGACGCATCGTCCTTCTACGAAGAAGTTGTAGCCATTAGAGCTTTTGCAGCGATGAAGAAGGGCATTTTTGTCTCTGTCTCTGCCGGTAACATAAGACCCTGTCCCTACACTGTCATCAACAACACTCGTTGGTTCACTTTAGTCGGTTCAGGAACCATCGACAGAGACTACACCGCTGCTGTTCATTTAGGGATGCTGCATCTGGTATCTATTTCAGTGGACGGTCGATTTTCCCATAGAATTTGTTTGTTTCGAATGCTTCTTTCTTTTTCGGTGTTGACAATTACAACAAAGGGACATGCAACTACGTTGTTCCAAGTGAAGTTATTGGTAAACTTGTATTTGTGCCACTGGTTATGTAACGGCTGCGGATTTTCGCGCTCGAAAATCGACATCCATACTTTACATCGTACTCGAATGCCGTAGATTCGATCGTTCAAATCCGAGTCGCCGGAGCTTATAACAACATTAAGTAAATAACACAGCGGAAAAGAAAAGGAATAATACATTGATATACAATATCTGATACAACAGAGTGATACAATGAATATCAATATACATCAGAGATATGATACAACAAATAGCAGCGGAAAAGAAAACGATAACAACAGCAGCGGATAATCTCCCTCTTCAAAGCACCAATCCAGAAATAGCTTGAACTCTCAAATACGAGGCACAAAGATAAGTAAGTGCAGTCCATATCCAAAGACTGAACTAGCTCCAGAAAATCTACTAATCTGACTATCTGAAAAACCAAACTCTAGACTGCTTGTGTAGAAAAAATTTTGAGCATCCAGAGTTTAGGAAAGGAACAATAAACTCCGGATCAGTCATGGGACTGGTGTGAGCAACAAAAACAGTTTATCTTTAAAACAAATAGCAGAGAATTTTAAAGTCAATTCGCAATGCTTTTGGAAAATGAAACTACCATAAGACCTCCCGCCACACACACAATGCAAATGCAGAATTGGAGGAGATTTCTTCTTATGATAGTCAAAGATGCTTACTACGCAAAAATCAAATCTTTTTTGATATTATTATTAGTGCATAGTGTAGAAAGTATTTCGAAAGTAGAATATAAATTTTAGCCAGCATAGGCATTCCGCACTTATGCCTACTATAGCTACCATGTTCAATAGCAGGTTACCGCCATATTCCATGGCAGGTAATACAACTAAAACCGTACAAGTCTCATATTGTTTCTTTGGATTTCCAACAAATGGTCAGGCCAAGGAACTTCCCATTGCCACATGGAAACGCCTCTGGAATGACGTCCCGAGAACCTAACCGGATCTCTGCCAACACAAGGTCGGGTTACCTCTGCAAAAATAGGTAACTACTGACACGCGTATGCCATCCCCCGATCGTAACCGATCTTCCCGAGGATCCTCGATTCCAACAACCACATAATAAGCAGTATCAACATAGGTTAAATATCTGGGCTCCATACCATGATACCACCTCTATCCAGAAAGAATGACATACACTAAGGGGCGCTACTCCCTAGAACCTTGCCGCATCCTTCCTGTTTTGACCATTTCCGGGGTGTGAGGTCCGACGAAGTCTCGTCCACAAAGCTACGCTTTGTCACAAAGCCATGCTTCGGGTCAAACAAATGATCAATCAATGATCACAAAGATATAAAATCAAACAAATGATCATATCACAAATGATCAAACAATGATCATTTCACAGCAACACTCAACATGTCACATTACCAAATTGGGAGTATATCGCTGATAAATTTCAACTACATAACCTCTGAGCTCGTACGTCTCAGAGAAGGGTGTTAAGCTAAGAGAATAAATTCTCCGCCACCAAACAGAAATGTATTTGGAAGAAATCGGCTTTATATCTCAAAGTGTAATGTCAGACATGTATCCATACAAGTCTGTTCCGGGTTCGAACAGAACCGAAGGCACTTCTTACGAAGCCCTTGCAATTCCGGGTATTCACAATCCCGTCCGGACTTCCCATCACAAAGGGTGATAAAATTTCTATATCGGGGCCAGTCGATGCAGAGACATTCGACGAGTTGTCCTTTCATTTTTGAAAATATCCGGTCTTCAACACCGGTCTTCTTCAACACCGGTCTTCAAATGCGATCCATATACGACGTATCACTATTCGGAATGGGTTATATGACACAAATGTCTTTTCCCGGCTAACCCGAATAATGAGCGCAATATTTAAAAACATATGGATATGTGATTTCAATTAAGTCACAACTTATTACCCAAAACCTTTCTTTTAAATGGTTAAACAAATTACCATTCTTAAATCTTTTAAACGAAAAGATTCATTTCACAAAGTTTACTTCGTTTCATAAAGATCTATTCATAGGTTTTAAAACAATTTCCATTTCGAATGGATTAACTCACTTAAAATCTTTAAAACAAAGATTCAACTTATAGCTTTCAAAACAATTTCATTTCGAATGTTTTAAACAAATCATCATTTTAAATCTGTTAAAAATAAACAGATTCAATTCATAGCTTTCAAAAACATTTCAATTTCATTTTTAATTTGAAACCTTTCAACACAAATTGGAAGTTCACTTCTTATATGAAAGCTGTTATTATTTGAAAACAAATAGTTTTCGTTTCAGAAAAAAATCCAATTATATTTGAACGAGTTAAAGCCCTTGAATTATATTCATATTCCCAAATCAATACTCTTAAAATAGTTTAACCCTTATATAATGGGTATAATATCTTTAATTCCTAGTTTAAATCATAGAATTCAATTTCAAAACTTGAATTTAAGTTTAAATCAAATTATTTAAATTTCAAGATATCCAAAATATCTTTAAAACTCCTTTCAAAAGCTTTTCATATTAAACCCCAGTTTCCAATTTCAAAATCAATTGAAATTAAAATTTCAATTTCGAAAACATTAGATTTAAATTATCTATGACTTAACCGATTTCCACGTGAAATCCATATTTGTGTGTGTATGGTGTAGTCCAGGGGTTTTACACACAATAGTGCAACATCAATCATCACAGATATATCGATAAGCGGTAAAATCGATAACGCTTATCTTCATTCACAGATTCATAAATAAAATAAATTTATCGGTCACAAAGATTCCCAATTATAATTCGATGTGGGTTTCGAATAACCAACTGGAATCCGACTCCCTGTCGCATCGAAATTCAAGTGCCGTTTTACGGGCCAAGGGTTTCATATTTACATAATAATATATCACAGAAATAGAAATCACAACTCAGCACAACATAAACCAGGGTATATCACAAAGCATCACATATCAGGATATCAAACAATTCAACCATTCAATAAAATCCAAACATTCATAAGTAAGGTCAATTTATTTATTTGATTAAATTAAATCAGATTAGTCACTGATCCTGGTTTAATTAACATTAACTAATTACCAACCATTTTAATTAATTAACATTTAATCCTTTATTAATTAACTTAAAATTATTAAATTATTCTTTAATTAATTAATTACCCTTAATTAATTATCATTTAATTAATCATCCTTAATTAATTACAATAAGTGACTATCCCCAATCAATTCCATTAATTAATTAACCTATAATTAATTATCCTCAAATTAATCACCTTAATTTAATTTATCCCATTAATTAATTATTCTTTAATTAATTATTGTTCAATCACTTAATTTATCAACCTTTAATCAATAATTAATTTCTTTTAATTACTTCCATTAGGTAATCATCTTTAAGTAATTAATTACCCTCAATTACTTATATTACTTAATTATCCTTTAATTAAGCAATTAAAAATATCTTATTCTTTAAATTATCTCCTTAATATTAACTTAATTTATTAAAGTTAAAATAATTCTTTTCTCAACCTTTATTTATCCAAACACATGAATAAACATTTATGATTTAAAAGAATTTTGTTTAAGGAAATAGTTTAAACTTGATTTAATTGTTCAACTTAATTTAAACATTTAGAAGTCTTCTTTTAAATTTTGAAAATCAATTATAGTGTTAACTACAAACTTAATCGGTAGTTAACTTTATACTTAATTTTAAATTAATTACTTAATTAAAATAGTAATTAAGAGTTAGGAACATTGTAAAGCGTTAACTACATAATTAATCCAATCTATGGTTACCTTTTTAAAACAAATAATTTAAATTCTCAACACTAACTCTACTTTCCTTTCAACCTAGGCAACTCAACACCTTAAAAACCCAGCATAACCCACAAGCTATTTCCTTCTTCTTATTTTACTTTGCTGTGTTTAAAACCTTTAATTCCCTTACAAATACTTTAACACTTTAAAGTAATTGAAAACATTTTATCTTTTATAAATCTTTAATCACCTTACAAATTCTGATTTAAATGTGTTTCAAAGCCTTTGTTTTGAACCTGCTTTAAACTTTCAAATTTTTTGTTTTAAGTTTTTAAACCCAAACACTATCAATTTAACAAAAGCCTGTAACTAAGTAATTTACTAGAGCTAACAAAATAGGCTTCAACTAAACCTCTCAGGCTCGACACAGTGCACTGTGCATATGCACGGTGGCGATGATCGTCGCCGATCATCATCGATGATCTTTCCCCATCACCCATCACCCAAACAACCTCTCGCAAGCCTCAGATCTCCATCTCTCTACTTGAAATCAAATTCGAGATAAAACTCGAAACCTGGAAACGCTCGAACCATTACCTCCAAAACCTGTCATCGTCCCAATCTCGGCGCTCCGACCACCTTCGACCACGCGACTTTGACCATGCATTCCCTGGCCATTGATGCTTCATTTCCCCGAGTTTCGTACGCCTCGGTCTAACAGAGGTGACAAAATCACCTTGTTTCTGACCACGACCAAATTCACTCACCAAACCCTAGTCTTGCCTCGATCGAACATCCCATGCAGTAGAAATTTTTGTAAACATTTTTCTTGAATTCTACGAAGATCAAGCAAGCTCCAAAACGAATTACAAGATCTAAAATTTGTTAAATCATTAGGGATCGAAAAAAAACATTTTTGGAGTCATCTCGAAACTGCCCCTTAAACACGTAACTAAAAATCATCATACTTGTTTTAAAAATCTTATTTTCTAATGGTGATTCAAGTTATATAAATAAATTGACAATTCATGACATTCGAATTTTTACATATATTTGAATTCTCTGTGAAAATCAAATTTCCAGAGGTTTTTGCAAGTTATTTTAATTGAGATGAATTTTTAAGGCTTAATTCGTGAACAAACAAACAATATTTGTTTGCATTTTAAATCCTAATAGTTACTAGATGGAAAGATAGAAATTTATTTACAAATCTGAGTTTTAGAATGAAACAGTAACAGGAGCATCACAATGCTACAGGCATACACATATCCACCCATTCACATATATCCATATACATTCCCAGATATTCATAAGCAACACATAATAGTTACTAGATTTTAGTTTAAAGGTTTACTCACTTGGCAAAGAAGTTGGTTTAAAATTAGTGTTTGCTCACCTGTCATGATTTGAAGAACAGAGAAGCTTGCTTTTTTTGAAAACTGGAAAGTCTTGCAAATTGAAATTTGAAAACTTGAATACTTCTGATGTTTTGATTCCAGAGATCAAATGTCTTGCTTAAGTCTTAAATGAACGAGAATGGAAAGACTTTGATATAAAATAAAACAATGCAGAGGCTAAGTTGTATTTGTACAAGAGAAAAACAATCTCAACTGGTACAAGATTATTATATTTTGATCAGAGATTTGCTTTAAAAATGGTGGCTGATATAGAAACAAGTTGTGTACTAAAGTGAAGGCATTTAATGCAATGGTCCTTTATGTTTCATGTTGATATTTCTTTTACTTGTTCTTGCCTAGCATATTAAACTTTACAGGCGTATTTTGCTTGCCTGGTTTGCTTCGAGATTGTGGTGGCTGACATGATATGGTATTAAATGCATAAGCTTATACATAGATATTTATAAATTTTAGTTTCGTTCATACTTATCTTTTTATTGTTTTCGGCTGAAGTGATTTTGTTTTAGTGGCCAAAGACATTGTCATTTATATTATTATTAAACCATTTATTTACAATATTTTTAAATTTAAATTATTTATACCAAATTTATTTGGATTCGGGGAAACTCGCTTCCATTTATAATTAATTTTACAAATTTTCTTTAAAATTCAATTAATTATCAATTTAAATTTAATTAAAATCCGGGGTCGTTACAAACTTCCACCCTTTAAAGAATTTCGTCCTCGAAATTCGCAGGCAAGAAAACAACACAGATAGATAGATTCTATCTTCTATAATTCCTCAAACTCAAGATACGGATTCCGAATTCAAGTCGGAATATTCCAAAGTATACATAACTTGTCCCTCTTCAGACTTCGATCAACCCGAGAAATTATAATAGAATTTCAAATTTGGTTTTAAACAAAATCATTTTTATTGTGTGTATGGCGGGAGGTCTTATGGTAGTTTCATTTTCCAAAAGCATTGCGGTTTTCAATGTTTAAATTCTTTGTTGTTTGTTTTAAAGATAAACTGTTTTTGTTGCTCACACCAGTCCCATGACTGATCCGGAGTTTATTGTTCCCTTCCTAAACTCTGGGTGCCCACTATTTTCCACACGGGCAGTCTAAAGTTGGGTTTTTCAGATAGTCAGGATTAGTAGATTTTCTGGAGCTAGTTCAGTTCTAGGAGTTCATGGACCGACGTTGCTTATCTTGGAGCATTCTATTGGAGTTGTTGGAGTCATTCTCCTTTGTAGATCATTTGGAGTGATCTCTTCCATTGTTGTTATTTTCCGCTGCTATTTCTTGTATCATATCTCTGATGTATATAGATATACATTGTATCATTATTGTATTGGATATTGTATATCAATGTATTATTCATTTCTTCCGCTGTGTTATTTACTTAAATGTTGTTATAAGCTCCGGCGAATCGGATTTGAACGGTCGAATCTATGACATTCGAATACGATATGAAGTATGGATGTCGATTTTCGAGCGGGCAAAATCCGTGACGTTACATTTGGTATCAGAGCCAGGTTTTGATCCTAGGACCTGTGGGTTATGGGCCCACCACGCTCTGATACCAAATGTAACGGCTGTGGATTTTCACGCTCGAAAATCGACATCCATACTTTACATCGTACTCGAATGCCGTAGATTCGATCGTTCAAATCCGAGTCGCTGGAGCTTATAACAACATTAAGTAAATAACACAGCGGAAAAGAAAAAGAATAATACATTGATATACAATATCTGATACAATATCTGATACAATAGAGTGATACAATGAATATCAATATACATCAGAGATATGATACAACAAATAGCAGCGGAAAAGAAAACGATAACAACAGCAGCGGATAATCTCCCTCTTCAAAGCACCAATCCAGAAATAGCTTGAACTCTCAAATACGAGGCACAAAGATAAGCCAGTGCAGTCCATATCCAAAGACTGAACTAGCTCTAGAAAATCTACTAATCTGACTATCTGAAAAACCAAACTCTAGACTGCTCGTGTAGAAAAAATTTTGAGCATCCAGAGTTTAGGAAAGGAACAATAAACTCCGGATCAGTCATGGGACTGGTGTGAGCAACAAAAACAGTTTATCTTTAAAACAAATAGCAGAGAATTTTAAAGTCAATTCGCAATGCTTTTGGAAAATGAAACTACCATAAGACCTCCCGCCACACACACAATGCAAACGCAGAATTGGAGGAGATTTCTTCTTATGATAGTCAAAGATGCTTATTCGCAAAAATCAAATCTTTTTTGATATTATTATTAGTGCATAGTGTAGAAAGTATTTCGAAAGTAGAATATAAATTTTAGCCAGCATAGGCATTCCGCACTTATGCCTACTATAGCTACCATGTTCAATAGCAGGTTACCGCCACATTCCATGGCAGGTAATACAACTAAAACCGTACAAGTCTCGTATTGTTTCTTTGGATTTCCAACAAATGGTCAGGCCAAGGAACTTCCCATTTCCACATGGAAACACCTCTGGAATGACGTCCCGAGAACCTAAACGGATCTCTGCCAACACAAGGCCGAGTTACCTATGCAAAAATAGGTAACTACTGACACGCGTATGCCATCCCCCGATCGTAACCGATCTTCCTGAGGATCCTCGATTCCAACAACCACATAATAAGCAGTATCAACATAGGTTAAATATCTGGGCTCCATACCATGATACCACCTCTATCCAGAAAGAATGACATACACTAAGGGGTGCTACTCCCTAGAACCTTGCCGCATCCTTCCTGTTTTGACCATTTCCGGGGTGTGAGGTCCGACGAAGTCTCGTCCACAAAGCTACACTTTGTCACAAAGCCATGCTTCGGGTCAAAAAAATGATCAATCAATGATCACAAAGATATAAAATCAAACAAATGATCATATCACAAATGATCAAACAATGATCATTTCACAGCAACACTCAACATGTCACATTTCCAAATTGGGAGTGTATCGCTGATAAATTTCAACTACATAACCTCTGAGCTCGTACATCTCAGAGAAGGGTGTTAAGCTAAGAGAATAAATTCTCCGCCACCAAACAGAAATGTATTTGAAAGAAATCGGCTTTATATCTCAAAGTATAATGTCAGACATGTATCCATACAAGTCTATTCCGGGTTCGAACAGAACCGAAGGCACTTCTTACAAAGCCCTTGCAATTCCGGGTATTCACAATCCCGTCCGGACTTCCCATCACAAAGGGTGATAAAATCTCTATATCGGGGCCAGTCGATGCAGAGACATTCGACGAGTTGTCCTTTCGTTTTTGAAAATATCCGGTCTTCAACACCGGTCTTCAAATGCGATCCATATACGACATATCACTATTCGGAATGGGTTATATGACACAAATGTCTTTTCCCGGCTAACCCGAATAATGAGCGCAATATTTAAAAACATATGGATATGTGATTTCAATTAAGTCACAACTTATTACCCAAAACCTTTCTTTTAAATGGTTAAACAAATTACCATTCTTAAATCTTTTAAACGAAAAGATTCATTTCACAAAGTTTACTTCGTTTCATAAAGATCTATTCATAGGTTTCAAAACAATTTCCATTTCGAATGGATTAACTCACTTAAAATCTTTAAAACAAAGATTCAACTTATAGCTTTCAAAACAATTTCATTTCGAATGTTTTAAACAAATCATCATTTTAAATCTATTAAAAATAAACAGATTCAATTCATAGCTTTCAAAAACATTTCAATTTCATTTTTAATTTGAAACCTTTCAACACAAATTGGAAGTTCACTTCTTATATGAAAGCTGTTATTATTTGAAAACAAATAGTTTTCGTTTCAGAAAAAAATCCAATTATATTTGAACGAGTTAAAGCCCTTGAATTATATTCATATTCCTAAATCAATACTCTTAAAATAGTTTAACCCTTATATAATGGGTATAATATCTTTAATTCCTAGTTTCAAATCATATAATTCAATTTCAAAACTTGAATTTAAGTTTAAATCAAATTATTTAAATTTCAAGATATCCAAAATATCTTTAAAACTCCTTTCAAAAGCTTTTCATATTAAACCCTAGTTTCCAATTTCAAAATCAATTGAAATTAAAATTTCAATTTCGAAAACATCAGATTTAAATTATCTATGACTTAACCGATTTCCACGTGAAATCCATATTTGTGTGTGTATGGTGTAGTCCAGGGGTTTTACACACAATAGTGCAACATCAATCATCACAGATATATCGATAAGCGGTAAAATCGATAACGCTTATCTTCATTCACAGATTCATAGATAAAATAAATTTATCGGTCATAAAGATTCCCAATTATAATTCGATGTGGGTTTCGGATAACCAACTGGAATCCGACTCCCTGTCGCATCGAAATTCAAGTGCCGTTTTACAGACCAAGGGTTTCATATTTACATAATAATATATCACAGAAACAGAAATCACAGCTCAGCACAACATAAACCAGGGTATATCACAAAGCATCACATATCAGGATATCAAACAATTCAACCATTCAATAAAATCCAAACATTCATAAGTAAGGTCAATTTATTTATCTGATTAAATTAAATCAGATTAGTCACTAATCCTGGTTTAATTAACATTAACTAATTACCAACCATTTTAATTAATTAACATTTAATCCTTTAATAATTAACACAAAATTATTAAATTATTCTTTAATTAATTAATTACCCTTAATTAATTATCATTTGATTAATCATCCTTAATTAATTACAATAAGTGACTATCCCCAATCAATTCCATTAATTAATTAACCTTTAATTAATTATCCTGAAATTAATCACCTTAATTTAATTTATCCCATTAATTAATTATTCTTTAATTAATTATTGTTCAATCACTTAATTTATCAACCTTTAATCAATAATTAATTTCTTTTAATTACTTCCATTAGGTAATCATCTTTAAGTAATTAATTACCCTCAATTACTTATATTACTTAATTATCCTTTAATTAAGCAATTAAAAATATCTTATTCTTTAAATTATCTACTTAATATTAACTTAATTTATTAAAGTTAAAATAATTCTTTTCTCAACCTTTATTTATCCAAACACATGAATAAACATTTATCATTTAAAAGAAATTTGTTTAAGGAAATAGTTTAAACTTGATTTAATTGTTCAACTTAATTTAAACATTTAGAAGTCTTCTTTTAAATTTTGAAAATCAATTATAGTGTTAACTACAAACTTAATCGGTAGTTAACTTTATACTTAATTTTAAATTAATTACTTAATTAAAATAGTAATTAAGAGTTAGGAACATTGTAAAGCGTTAACTACATAATTAATCCAATCTATGGTTACCTTTTTAAAACAAATAATTTAAATTCTCAACACTAACTCTACTTTCCTTTCAACCTAGGCAACTCAACACCTTAAAAACCCAGCATAACCAACAAGCTATTTCCTTCTTCTTATTTTACTTTGCTGTGTTTAAAACCTTTAATTCCCTTACAAATACTTTAACACTTTAAAGTAATTGAAAACATTTTATCTTTTATAAATCTTTAATCACCTTACAAATTCTGATTTAAATGTGTTTCAAAGCCTTTGTTTTGAACCTGCTTTAAACTTTCAAATTTTTTGTTTTAAGTTTTTAAACCCAAACACTGTCAATTTAACAAAAGCCTGTAACTAAGTAATTTACTAGAGCTAACAAAATAGGCTTCAACTAAACCTCTCAGGCTCGACACAGTGCACCGTGCATATGCACAGTGGCGATGATCGTCACCGATCATCATCTATGATCTTTCCCCATCACCCATCACCCAAACACCCTCTCGCAAGCCTCAGATCTCCATCTCTCAGCTTGAAATCAAATTCGAGATAAAACTCGAAACCTGGAAACGCTCGAACCATTACCTCCAAAACCTGTCATCGTCCCAATCTCGGCGCTCCGACCACCTTCGACCACACGACTTTGACCATGCGTTCCCTGGCCATTGATGCTTCATTTCCCCGAGTTTCGTACGACTCGGTCTAACAGAGGTGACAAAATCACCTTGTTTCTGACCACGACCAAATTCACTCACCAAACCCTAGTCTTGCCTTGATCGAACATCCCATGCAGTAGAAATTTTTGTAAACATTTTTCCTGAATTCTACGAAGATCAAGCAAGCTCCAAAACGAATTACAAGATCTAAAATTTGTTAAATCATTAGGGATTGAAAAAAAACGTTTTTGGAATCATCTCGAAACTGCCCCTTAAACACGTAACTAAAAATCATCATACTTGTTTAAAAAATCTTATTTTCTAATGGTGATTCAAGTTATATAAATAAATTGACAATTCGTGACATTCGAATTTTTACATATATTTGAATTCTCTGTGAAAATCAAATTTCCAGAGGTTTTTGCAAGTTATTTTAACTGAGATGAATTTTTAAGGCTTAATTCGTGAACAAACAAACAATCTTTGTTTGCATTTTAAATCCTAATAGTTACTAGATGGAAAGATAGAAATTTATTTACAAATCTGAGTTTTAGAATGAAACAGTAACAGGAGCATCACAATGCTACATGCATACACATATCCACCCATTCACATATATCCATATACATTCCCAGATATTCATAAGCAACACATAATAGTTACTAGATTTTAGTTTAAAGGTTTACTCACTTGGCAAAGAAGTTGGTTTAAAATTAGTGTTTGCTCACCTGTCATGATTTGAAGAACAGAGAAGCTTGCTTTTTTTGAAAACTGGAAAGTCTTGCAAACTGAAATTTGAAAACTTGAATACTTCTGATGTTTTGATTCCAGAGATCAAATGTCTTGCTTAAGTCTTAAATGAACGAGAATGGAAAGACTTTAATATAATATAAAACAATGCAGAGGCTAAGTTGTATTTGTACAAGAGAAAAACAATCTCAGCTGGTACAAGATTATTATATTTTGATCAGAGATTTGCTTTAAAAATGGTGGCTGATATAGAAACAAGTTGTGTACTAAATTGAAGGCATTTAATGCAATGGTCCTTTATGTTTCATGTTGATATTTCTTTTACTTGTTCTTGCCTAGCATATTAAACTTTACAGGCGTATTTTGCTTGCCTGGTTTGTTTCGAGATTGTGGTGGCTGACATGATATGGTATTAAATGCATAAGCTTATACATAGATATTTATAAATTTTAGTTTCGTTCATACTTATCTTTTTATTATTTTCGGCTGAAGTGATTTTGTTTTAGTGGCCAAAGACATTGTCATTTTCATTATTATTAAACCATTTATTTACAATATTTTAAATTTAAATGATTTATACCAAATTTATTTGGATTCGGGGAAACTCGCTTCCATTTATAATTAATTTTACAAATTTTCTTTAAAATTCAATTAATTATCAATTTAAATTTAATTAAAATCCGGGGTCGTTACAAACTTCCCCCTTAAAAGAATTTCGTCCTCGAAATTCGCAGGCACGAAAACAACACAGATAGATAGATTCGATCTTCTATAATTCCTCAAACTCAAGATACGGATTCCGAATTCAAGTCGGAATATTCCTAAGTATACATAACTTGTCCCTCTTCAAACTTCGATCAACCCGAGAAATTATAATAGAATTTCAAATTTGGTTTTAAACAAAATCATTTTTATTGTGTGTGTGGCGGGAGGTCTTATGGTAGTTTCATTTTCCAAAAGCATTGCGGTTTTCAATGTTTAAATTCTTTGTTGTTTGTTTTAAAGATAAACTGTTTTTGTTGCTCACACCAGTCCCATGACTGATCCGGAGTTTATTGTTCCCTTCCTAAACTCCGGGTGCCCACTATTTTCCACACGGGCAGTCTAGAGTTGGGTTTTTCAGATAGTCAGGATTAGTAGATTTTCTGGAGCTAGTTCAGTTCTTGGAGTTCATGGACCAACGTTGCTTATCTTGGAGCATTCTATTGGAGTTGTTGGAGTCATTCTCCTTTGTAGATCATTTGGAGTGATCTCTTCCATTGTTGTTATTTTCCGCTGCTATTTCTTGTATCATATCTCTGATGTATATAGATATTCATTGTATCATTATTGTATCGGATATTGTATATCAATGTATTATTCATTTCTTCCGCTGTGTTATTTACTTAAATGTTGTTATAAGCTCCGGCGAATCGGATTTGAACGGTCGAATCTATGACATTCGAATACGATATGAAGTATGGATGTCGATTTTCGAGCGGGCAAAATCCATGACGTTACATTTGGTATCAGAGCTAGGTTTCGATCCTGGGACCTGTGGGTTATGGGCCCACCATGCTCTGATACCAAATCTAACGGCTGCGGATTTCGCGCTCGAAAATCGACATCCATACTTTACATCGTACTCGAATGCCGTAGATTCGATCGTTCAAATCCGAGTCGCTGGAGCTTATAACAACATTAGGTAAATAACACAGCGGAAAAGAAAAAGAATAATACATTGATATACAATATCCGATACAATATCTGATACAACAGAGTGATACAATGAATATCAATATACATCAGAGATATGATACAACAAATAGCAGCGGAAAAGAAAACGATAACAACAGCAGCGGATAATCTCCCTCTTCAAAGCACCAATCCAGAAATAGCTTGAACTCTCAAATACGAGACACAAAGGTAAGCAAGTGCAGTCCATATCCAAAGACTGAACTAGCTCCAGAAAATCTACTAATCTGACTATCTGAAAAACCAAACTCTATACTGCTCGTGTAGAAAAAATTTTGAGCATCCAGAGTTTAGGAAAGGAACAATAAACTCCGGATCAGTCATGGGACTGGTGTGAGCAACAAAAACAGTTTATCTTTAAAACAAATAGCAGAGAATTTTAAAGTCAATTCGCAATGCTTTTGGAAAATGAAACTACCATAAGACCTCCTGCCACACACACAATGCAAACGCAGAATTGGAGGAGATTTCTTCTTATGATAGTCAAAGATGCTTACTACGCAAAAATCAAATCTTTTTTGATATTATTATTAGTGCATAGTGTAGAAAGTATTTCGAAAGTAGAATATAAATTATAGCCAGCATAGGCATTCCGCACTTATGCCTACTATAGCTACCATGTTCAATAGAAGGTTACCGCCACATTCCATGGCAGGTAATACAACTAAAACCGTACAAGTCTCGTATTGTTTCTTTGGATTTCCAACAAATGGTCAGGCCAAGAAACTTCCCATTGCCACATGGAAACGCCTCTGGAATGACGTCCCGAGAACCTAACCGGATCTCTGCCAACACAAGACCGGGTTACCTCTGCAAAAATAGGTAACTACTGACACGCGTATGCCATCCCCCGATCGTAACCGATCTTCCCGAGGATCCTCGATTCCAACAACCACATAATAAGCAGTATCAACATAGGTTAAATATCTGGGCTCCATACCATGATACCACCTCTATCCAGAAAGAATGACATACACTAAGGGGCGCTACTCCCTAGAACCTTGCCGCATCCTTCCTGTTTTGACCATTTCCGGGGTGTGAGGTCCGACGAAGTCTCGTCCACAAAGCTACGCTTTGTCACAAAGCCATGCTTCGGGTCAAACAAATGATCAATCAATGATCACAAAGATATAAAATCAAACAAATGATCATATCACAAATGATCAAACAATGATCATTTCACAGCAACACTGAACATGTCACATTACCAAATTGGGAGTCTATCGCTGATAAATTTCAACTACATAACCTCTGAGCTCGTACGTCTCAGAGAAGGGTGTTAAGCTAAGAGAATAAATTCTCCGCCACCAAACAGAAATGTATTTGAAAGAAATCGGCTTTATATCTCAAAGTGTAATGTCAGACATGTATCCATACAAGTCTATTCCGGGTTCGAACAGAACCGAAGGCACTTCTTACGAAGCCCTTGCAATTCTGGGTATTCACAATCTCGTCCGGACTTCCCATCACAAAGGGTGATAAAATCTCTATATCGGGGCCAGTCGATGCAGAGACATTCGACGAGTTGTCCTTTCGTTTTTGAAAATATCCGGTCTTCAACACCGGTCTTCAAATGCGATCCATATACGACGTATCACTATTCGGAATGGGTTATATGACACAAATGTCTTTTCCCGGCTAACCCGAATAATGAGCGCAATATTTAAAAACATATGGATATGTGATTTCAATTAAGTCACAACTTATTACCCAAAACCTTTCTTTTAAATGGTTAAACAAATTACCATTCTTAAATCTTTTAAACGAAAAGATTCATTTCACAAAGTTTACTTCGTTTCATAAAGATCTATTCATAGGTTTCAAAACAATTTCCATTTCGAATGGATTAACTCACTTAAAATCTTTAAAACAAAGATTCAACTTATAGCTTTCAAAACAATTTCATTTCGAATGTTTTAAACAAATCATCATTTTAAATCTGTTAAAAATAAACAGATTCAATTCATAGCTTTCAAAAACATTTCAATTTCATTTTTAATTTGAAACCTTTCAACACAAATTGGAAGTTCACTTCTTATATAAAAGCTGTTATTATTTGAAAACAAATAGTTTTCGTTTCAGAAAAAAATCCAATTATATTTGAACGAGTTAAAGCCCTTGAATTATATTCATATTCCTAAATCAATACTCTTAAAATAGTTTAACCCTTATATAATGGGTATAATATCTTTAATTCCTAGTTTCAAATCATATAATTCAATTTCAAAACTTGAATTTAAGTTTAAATCAAATTATTTAAATTTCAAGATATCCAAAATATCTTTAAAACTCCTTTCAAAAGCTTTTCATATTAAACCCCAGTTTCCAATTTCAAAATCAATTGAAATTAAAATTTCAATTTCGAAAACATCAGATTTAAATTATCTATGACTTAACCGATTTCCACGTGAAATCCATATTTGTGTGTGTATGGTGTAGTCCAGGGGTTTTACACACAATAGTGCAACATCAATCATCACAGATATATCGATAAGCGGTAAAATCGATAACGCTTATCTTCATTCACAGATTCATAGATAAAATAAATTTATCGGTCACAAAGATTCCCAATTATAATTCGATGTGGATTTCGGATAACCAACTGGAATCCGACTCCCTGTCGCATCGAAATTCAAGTGCCGTTTTACAGGCCAAGGGTTTCATATTTACATAATAATATATCATAGAAATAGAAATCACAGCTCAGCACAACATAAACCAGGGTATATCACAAAGCATCACATATCAGGATATCAAACAATTCAACCATTCAATAAAATCCAAACATTCATAAGTAAGGTCAATTTATTTATCTCATTAAATTAAATCAGATTAGTCACTGATCCTGGTTTAATTAACATTAACTAATTACCAACCATTTTAATTAATTAACATTTAATCCTTTATCAATTAACTTAAAATTATTAAATTATTCTTTAATTAATTAATTACCCTTAATTAATTATCATTTAATTAATCATCCTTAATTAATTACAATAAGTGACTATCCCCAATCAATTCCATTAATTAATTAATCTTTAATTAATTATCCTCAAATTAATCACCTTAATTTAATTTATCTCATTAATTAATTATTATTTAATTAATTATTGTTCAATCACTTAATTTATCAACCTTTAATCAATAATTAATTTCTTTTAATTACTTCCATTAGGTAATCATCTTTAAGTAATTAATTACCCTCAATTACTTATATTACTTAATTATCCTTTAATTAAGCAATTAAAAATATCTTATTCTTTAAATTATCTCCTTAATATTAACTTAATTTATTAAAGTTAAAATAATTCTTTTCTCAACCTTTATTTATCCAAACACATGAATAAACATTTATCATTTAAAAGAAATTTGTTTAAGGAAATAGTTTAAACTTGATTTAATTGTTCAACTTAATTTAAACATTTAGAAGTCTTCTTTTAAATTTTGAAAATCAATTATAGTGTTAACTACAAACTTAATCGGTAGTTAACTTTATACTTAATTTTAAATTAATTACTTAATTAAAATAGTAATTAAGAGTTAGGAACATTGTAAAGCGTTAACTACATAATTAATCCAATCTATGGTTACCTTTTTAAAACAAATAATTTAAATTCTCAACACTAACTCTACTTTCCTTTCAACCTAGGCAACTCAACACCTTAAAAACCCAGCATAACCAACAAGCTATTTCCTTCTTCTTATTTTACTTTGCTGTGTTTAAAACCTTTAATTCCCTTACAAATACTTTAACACTTTAAAGTAATTGAAAACATTTTATCTTTTATAAATCTTTAATCACCTTACAAATTCTGATTTAAATGTGTTTCAAAGCCTTTGTTTTGAACCTGCTTTAAACTTTCAAATTTTTTGTTTTAAGTTTTTAAACCCAAACACTGTCAATTTAACAAAAGCCTGTAACTAAGTAATTTACTAGAGCTAACAAAATAGGCTTCAACTAAACCTCTCAGGGTCGACACAGTGCACCGTGCATATGCACAGTGGCGATGATCGTCGCCGATCATCATCTATGATCTTTCCCCATCACCCATCACCCAATCACCCTCTCGCAAGCCTCAGATCTCCATCTCTCAGCTTGAAATCAAATTCGAGATAAAACTCGAAACCTGGAAACGCTCGAACCATTACCTCCAAAACCTGTCATCGTCCCAATCTCGGCGCTCCGACCACCTTCGACCACGCGACTTTGACCATGCGTTCCCTGGCCATTGATGCTTCATTTCCCCGAGTTTCGTACGACTCGGTCTAACAGAGGTGACAAAATCACCTTGTTTCTGACCACGACCAAATTCACTCACCAAACCCTAGTCTTGCCTCGATCGAACATCCCATTTAGTAGAAATTTTTGTAAACATTTTTCCTGAATTCTACGAAGATCAAGCAAGCTCCAAAACGAATTACAAGATCTAAAATTTGTTAAATCATTAGGGATTGAAAAAAAACGTTTTTGGAATCATCTCGAAACTGCCCCTTAAACACGTAACTAAAAATCATCATACTTGTTTTAAAAATCTTATTTTCTAATTGTGATTCAAGTTATATAAATAAATTGACAATTCGTGACATTCGAATTTTTACATATATTTGAATTCTCTGTGAAAATCAAATTTCCAGAGGTTTTTGCAAGTTATTTTAACTGAGATGAATTTTTAAGGCTTAATTCGTGAACAAACAAACAATCTTTGTTTGCATTTTAAATCCTAATAGTTACTAGATGGAAAGATAGAAATTTATTTACAAATCTTAGTTTTAGAATGAAACAGTAATAGGAGCATCATAATGCTATAGGCATACACATATCCACCCATTCACATATATCCATATACATTCCCAGATATTCATAAGCAACACATAATAGTTACTAGATTTTAGTTTAAAGGTTTACTCACTTGGCAAAGAAGTTGGTTTAAAATTAGTGTTTGCTCACCTGTCATGATTTGAAGAACATAGAAGCTTGCTTTTTTTTGAAAACTGGAAAGTCTTGCAAACTGAAATTTGAAAACTTGAATACTTCTGATGTTTTGATTCCAGAGATCAAATGTCTTGCTTAAGTCTTAAATGAACGAGAATGGAAAGACTTTGATATAAAATAAAACAATGCAGAGGCTAAGTTGTATTTGTACAAGAGAAAAACAATCTCAGCTGGTACAAGATTATTATATTTTGATCAGAGATTTGCTTTAAAAATGGTGGCTGATATAGAAACAAGTTGTGTACTAAAGTGAAGGCATTTAATGCAATGGTCCTTTATGTTTCATGTTGATATTTCTTTTACTTGTTCTTGCCTAGCATATTAAACTTTACAGGCATATTTTGCTTGCCTGGTTTGCTTCGAGATTGTGGTGGCTGATATGATATGGTATTAAATGCATAAGCTTGTACATAGATATTTATAAATTTTAGTTTCGTTCATACTTATCTTTTTATTGTTTTCGGCTGAAGTGATTTTGTTTTAGTGGCCAAAGACATTGTCATTTTCATTATTATTAAACTATTTATTTACAATATTTTTAAATTTAAATGATTTATACCAAATTTATTTGGATTCGGGGAAACTCGCTTCCATTTATAATTAATTTTACAAATTTTCTTTAAAATTCAATTAATTATCAATTTAAATTTAATTGAAATCCGGGGTCGTTACAGGTTATGGATTGGTTACTCATCAAATGACGTGGTCGACAAATCAGGAGCAAAAGGAGAGATTTTCGTAATGTGTAGGGGACAGTTTTTGTTTCGTAATGATTTCAACCGACCGTACCTAACAGTTAGTCTGGAAGAGTATGAGGAGGTAGAACAATAGCTAAGCACAGAAGCTACTGGAATAATAGCCATTGATATCAAATTCATACAAACAATGCTTGGCTTTAAAACGACTCCACAGGTACCATATTACTCATTTTAAACATGGGATAACTCTTTTTTTGTGCTTATAATAAATATAGTTTTTATGTTTATGGTGGCTTTCCCACTTTTATACTTCTGTTGACATTGTTTACACCTGTGATAACCATTGTTTTGTATATGGGATGGACTTTTTGCCTTACACCTGTGTTAGCCATCTTCAATCTTATATATACTTCACAACAGCTTTCATAAAGGTGGAAGATATGAATCTTGTAGTACATATAACAAAGTTGTTCATCCTCAAAAACATGAAGATCTTGCCCATAATCTGAGGGGTCAAATAAGCATCTCTTTGCTAATTTGTTAAATTGATGGTAGAAAGAGGTCTTTAAACGATAACTTAGGAACATTTCAAAATTTAAAAGTAAATGAAAAAAATGAATTATGTAACTCAATGTTCCAAAAGTTGGTGAATCTTGCTAACAGATTACACCTCTTAATCGATAAATCAAGGTAGAACGTCATCATTGAGCATCGATATATTTTTAAAGTCTTCAACATGTGTAAATAAATAGATTCCAATAATTTTTTGGAAAATAATAATAATAAATTTATGCAATAAATGGTCAACAGTTTAATCAGCTTGATTTAATAAGTTCAAATATATCCTAAGTACTGAGGCTCATCACTCATGTTTCTTTGAAATTTTTTTCTGATGGGTTGGTAAAGAAATAAAATAAAGAATGTGCTCGAAAGTTTTAAAGGAAATTCAACAAAACAATGTAGTTACTTGAAGAACAATGCTAGTTTGTTATTGCAATTGTGGATGAAATGCCCCTATAAAGGCCTCAGTTTCTTGGAGGGTAACGAACAAACGGTCAACCCGACCCGGTGCTACCACTGGCATCCTTTAGGAACAAACCTTTTTAAGTTTAAGGACGTAGCTACATTACCATCACCTCTATGTGCTAGGCTTGGAAACATAATACACATAATACAACATAAGATGTCATTGAATTCACTGGAATATTCAGAAACAAATACAACCCAAAATAAATTTCAACATTGTAGTAAACAAAAACAAAACACGACTCCAAACATAATGTATTACAACCACATCAACCACTCAGAAGTGAAACATGTTACCAGCGCTATAACAGGCTTCATCGGGAATGGAAATTACAACGGCTTAAACAATAGGTCGGGTACATTCTAAATATCCATTTCCAGCCAGCTAAACTCTTCCGCAAACCCAAGCACATTGTTCAAAAATTTCAACCTTTCAGTCAATTCGATGATTTGGGTACTCAACACGGTATTTGCTCCATCCACAGACTGTCACTATTGAGTCGTATGATCAATTTGCATCGTTATTTGAATGTTTTCATTCTTGAGTTGTGCAACCTGATTGATTAACTCATTCAGTTGCTGCTGCTTTCGGATTGTTGACCTTCTCATTGATTCACGATTTGAAAGCATTCTTTTTCTCTTTCTTGAATCTATTGTCGAGTAGTCAGATGCAGAAGTTTGTTGAGATTGAAATGGAGCCATTGCAAACAAAATTGGAATAATTTCTATGATTTAAATAAAGACAAACTTATTAGATTCTATTTATGACATAACATAAAAGGGGTGAAGAAAAATTACCGAGAATGACTGAAGAAGAGGTCGACGAAGCAGACCATGAAAATTCATAAAGGGATAATCGATTTATTTTGGACTTGATTTAGAAAGATTGATATTGTGAACAGTGGCTTCACAACGATAAGAATGATTCAATCTTTTTTAAATATGAAATGACTACAGTGCGTATTTAGGGTTATTCCCAAATTGGAAATAAAATATATGCAATATTTTTAAATAGTAAATTTTTTCGAAACTCAAAATGATTGGAGTATGATTACATAGATTTTTGTTTACTTTTTTTCTTAGAACTGGATAAGTCTAAGTCAAATAGCAAGATCTAAGCCAAAAGTTGAGCCGTTTCTTACAAAATTGATCAAATATATCCACATATACAGAAAGATATCCAAAAACCACCTAAATTCTTTGATCAAATATTAACTTGAGATTAATGTTAAAACTTGATAAAGTAAAAATTGATGTTCTGAGTTTAACAAAAAAGTTGAATCAGAATTTGTTGTTTATTTCCAATAAACTATATGTACATAATCATCTGATTTCTTTGATCATTTCTTTTAGACAAAAAGTAATATACGTATATGAGTATGTACGTATTTATCTGTGTGTGTATTCTGTTTCGAACTAATACACATTTTATCTTTTTATATACAGTTTGCATGTTACAGTCAACAACAAACTTCATCTAAATTCGATTGGAATTTTCTAGTTTAAAACTTCATTAGCTATATTAACTCATATTTATTTAGATATTTTATCGCTGAATTTTCTAATTCCGCCAACTGATAGAATATTGGATCATAGTTCATTGTATGTATATTTTGGTTTGTTAGGATTAAACATCTAAGGTTTTCCCTAGCCAAGAAAACAATTTATGAACAATTGGAATTTTTGTAGTTCTAATTATGTAAACTCTGATGACAGGTGTAACGGTTGCTTGGGCTGGTATCGAGAATTTCCTCTTAGGAAGATACGATCCTCCACCATCAGCCGATGAATCAGAAGGTTGTGTGGTTTGTATTAATCTTATCACTCTCATATATGTTATCACATACAAATATGAATGACTAATATGGATATGACACTTAGATTACCTATGTTCAATTCTGCAACCACAATTTTGAGTCTACAATGTAACGGCATCTACCATGTATATATTGTTTCCATAAACTTGTTAAAAAAAATTAGCACTACATGAAATTTTGTTAAAATAAATTAGCACAATTTGATTTTGTATTCCTTGTAATTGTATTAAATAACTCGTTTAATCTTCAAGTAACTTTGTTTTGTTGTGTATGCTGTTACATAGTTGGATTTGAGGCCAAGATGGACTTTGGGTGAGGAATATTTGCTAGGAAAAAGTGAGGCTTGCTCCATGAAAAAAGTTCGGGTACATCCATCTCTTACATCCACTGTACATGGATCCATGCCCCAACAAGTGTGAATATTTGCATTCTCCGCTGAATTGTAAGTTAGTGTAAATGTTTGGTTTTCTTTCTTATAAAATTCAAATAGTGTTAGGGTTGTTGAATCTACCATTTCTTTTATTTTTATTTCAAAAACAGTGACCGTATAAAAACTATTAATGTTGATGACCCATAGGCTGCAAATGATAAAACCATGGGCAGTATAGTGTGATATGCTATGTCCGCCAAACTCAATCAACAATTAATTATAGTTAGTCATGTGCTAACACTAAGGAATAATGATAAATGAATTTTTTTAGCATCTCTAAAACCCTTAATTTTATTTATGCGAATAGAAGCTTCCTCTATTATAGTTGCAGTTTATATTTTATTTGAAAGATAATAAATATTATATATACCTATCATATTCCGTTCTGTACATATATATATACCCAAGAAAATTAATTTATTTGATTCCAACTAGATTTGATTGTTAAGACTTATAAATTCAATGATAGAATTTTCTTTTTAGTAAGTGTACATCGTATTTATTTTCTAGAATTGTCATAATAGAAATATATTCTGACTGTATTTGACCGGGCACATCTGGTTCATTTTTTCCTTCTCTTATATTTCAATAGCATTTTTTGCTATTAGGAAAAACAAATCTTATCGATAAGTTTGATTTTGCTTGTCATTAATTGTGGTGGTTCAGGCATTAACTCCATTTTCAATTGCGGCTTGTAGTGGTGATTGTATCTTGTTTGTGTGTATGTGCATGTTGAAAGCATTCTATATGCAAAACAAGAACGATTCTTCATTACCCAAAAATTCATTTCTTATTCAAGATGGGAAAAAAGGAGTAAAATGTAATTTTATAGTTCCAAAAATCAAATACGTAATAAGATACAATTTTTTTGAAAACCTACATACATCCATCATGGAGATGTACAGTTCCAACAAAAAACTAAACGTTGAAATATCATTGAAGATATATTAACTTGGAACAAAATTATATGGTTCTCTCTTTTAAAATTGGAAACAACCCACAGGTATTTCATGAAAGAAACCACCTTTTCTATTTAATTTCTCCTTTGAATTCTCCATAAAAATCCATATAACGGTCAAAATATATAAAAAGCAAAGCCGCATAAGCTTGAAATTGCTTTAGAAGTCTCATTATTTCATACCAGTATGTTAGGCACATCCATTGGATGTGTGCAAAAATAATCGAGAGCGAATTTATTTAGTATGAAATATTATCCATTATACAAATAAATACGTGAGACAATTTCTTTTTATTCTGAATTAGTATAAACAAATATGCGCAAATCTCATTGCGCCAATTTCGAGCATTAATTTTCTTTTCGTGTAAATAATAAATGCAGAAAATATATTGAGTTGATTAACATTCTCGTGATAATTTCCTAACAGATTTAGTGTTTTCTTCAAATGGGTTCGCTATATTTAGTGTTTTCTTCAAGCACAATTCATCAAAGACGAAATATGCATTTTCTATATATTTAGAAAATAATGAACTTTCAGAAACCATTGCAAAGAAGCACTGACTCGATTACAATGGGCTCTAAAAATTAACAGTTTTTGTTCCTTTTAATATGAGAGGTAATGACTAAAATAACCAAAAATAACAATATCAAAGTAAAAGCAACAGAGAAAGGGAGAACCCTAACATCTTTATTCTGCCTTTTCACTCTGTGTCTGCTATGAATGAGTTATCCTCAAATAGAGAATACAAAGAAAGAGATGGAAAGTATAGATAAAATACTAAAAATATTCTTATGGTTCACCTAATGCTGACAATGGGATTGATGTAGAAGTGTTGAGGGAAACTGAGAGGAAGAGAAAGAAGATCTCAAGTAATTGATTTAAAGAATTATGAGAAAAAAGAGGAATAGTTTGATGCGGTAGGGAGAGCAAAGAGTAGTCGAATCGTGGAATCACTTGGATTACAGGTTGATGCATCAGACATGAAAAATAGAATGACGAAAATGACAACTCATAAGCTATAGGGTTTTGCAATAAGTTAAAAGGTTATTTTAGGTATTTCAAAAGCTTCAAAGGAGGTATCCTTATTATATATAGATTAAATATAAACAAAAAGAAAGTCAGATTGTTTAACATAAACCATCAAAATAAATTTGAAGTCAGTCAAAGTTTTTAACTAGAAAGGTGTGATTTTTCTAATTTTTTGCTATGGAAAATAGAAAAACTATTGTACACAGTTATGGCAACTGTATAGTTTGAAGAGGAGGGAGATGCAATAGTGATTTCTTCGTGAATTTTTAGACATTTGAGAAGATGACGTCTCGCCATTTTTTTGGTTATTAGACTTTCACTGCAGATTATTAAAGTACAAAGCGTGAACGACCTGAATTATATTTCCAAATAAGGCGGTGGGTTATTCTAGAGATTGGGTTTAGGCATTGGGCCGATAGATTAAAATGTTTATGGCTGTTGTTTTTGCATTTTGATGTAAATGTATGTACATATTTTCCCACTCTAGGCTGTATACATTTGATTCACTCAACAATAAAGCACTTCAGAATTTTTGTTCAAAAAATATATTAAAAAACTACAGTTTGTACATGCATACAAAATAAAATCTATCCACATTCCAGGCTATAGTATTGAAACTCTGAAGATGAAATCGAAAAATTAAATAATACTCAAAGACCTAGTTCACTTTTTTGAAAACAAAATATACAAAATTGTTGGAAAATTGTTGGAAATCTATATCGTGATTTCGTAGTTGCTGCCTTTGTGATGCAAGGACATATCAATCATCACTATTGTAGGAAGCAAGTATTGGGATGTGATGTAATATTTTCAGGTCGAAAAAGACGGCGCATCAATAGGAAAAGCAAAAATGCAACGGAGACAAAACGAAGGAAGACGAAGAAGAAAGATGGAGCACCGAAGGCTTATAGCATAAGGTACATGCATATAGCTGACTGGAAAAAATTTCAGTCAACTAGAACCCTTTCCAAATCAATAGATCAAAAGGTTTGATGGCTCTGAGTTCAAAAATGGATCTTCTCAAGGATATATAAGGGTAGGCAGTCTCTGCACAACTTTTGTGGTTCCCTAGTTTCCTTTTGTTTTGCCAACATGTTATAATTGTTGGAGATTTTTTCAATTATTGTAGGTTAAGGAGTATGACCCAAAAGGAAGCTCTTCCAGGAGCCGTAGTCATTCCAATTCAAGAAGTACTAGCCGTTGCCATGAGCGGAGTTTGAGCAGAAGGTTTGTTTCAGATTAAGTTACATCATTATTACTGTAATCATACGAGAATCGCCATGAATATTGAATTTGTCAACTTTTTTAAATATAATCTCTTGTGATTCATCATGCAGCAAATCTCCTAAGCTTGAATCTCGGTTGAGATTTAGTTCACCATGCTTGCATTCTACATCGGAAGTGCATTCCGTGTCAAGGTAAAGGTATGTCTTCAACTTCTACTATTCATGAGTATACATATCAATTTAGATTTTACGTGACATCTTCCACACGCAGTTTCCTATATTGTTGTGAATTATCATTTTCTAGGAAGGGTGGTTCTATTAAAGTTTGTAAATTGATACTTGAAGTCAGTTAAAATGCTGTTTTTAAACTAGTTAATGTTTTTATAGATCGTTGAATGTTCCTTCTAGCGACATGCAATGTTTGGAAAAGAAATTCACTAGAACATTAACGAATGAGCTACAACGTACTTTAGTCGTTCAAGCTGAACACACTTTATATTCAATCGCCCTCATTTGAATGTGCTTCTGCTATATATAATTGGATGCTGCTAAAGGGTTTAATTATTTTTTGGGGTTCATTTTTGGCACATCCAGTTGAAGTGGAATCTAATATTTTTAGTGCTTTTATTCATCATCAACATATTCTTGGATATTGCATACATTTATTTCTATTTTTGCAGATCTCGATCAAGATCAAGATCCAGATCCCCAATAAATACAATAAGTTCCAGCTTATTAAAAAGGATATAAAAAAATAAGTAATGTCATGATATAACGATTGATTTATGATGGTATGTGGATATAAAGAAATGCCAGAATTTGAAGTCCGTTTAGAATGTTGTAACTTGTATAATTTTAATACAAACTTTTGCTGTTCGATATTTAGTATGAGATACCTTTCAGGAAAGTATGTCAGCACAGTAGCACACTCTACTTTCATCCAAGAATTATAAGCTTTTGAAATAATCAACATGTAAAAGATGTTATTATTTCATACCACTCAAATCGGCAAACAAAGTTTTTTCTTAGCACGGGGAAATCAAATAAAATTATGTCTTGACTGGAACATTTGCTTCTTAAAAACCAGGAACAGTGTTTAGAAAATATAATCTGCAAATTAATCCAGTAATTTTCCAAATAAATCCAATATACATATAAGAACAAACCAAGTTCAATAGTTCGACAACTAAGTTCATTGATTTTACGCATAAATTCAATATTTCATAACAAATTTATTTGTTTCTCTAATAGAATACATATACGTTTTCTAATGTTTCTATCCCAGTTTTTTTACCCTGACATTTTATTTAGAAAATACATTACTTGTTTTGAAAAATCAGTCTAAAAGTTGGTTGTAATCTTTAAATAATACGCCTAATGTTATTTCTTAAGTGATGCTTTTAACTTTCTTTCCAAAGTGATGCACAAGTCTTTTGTGTATACAAGAGAGAAAAAGTGTATGATCATGATACTGTTACTAATCAAATTATCGATCCTTTGAACAAGAACAAAAATATATAGGTCATATATGAATGTGCAATACAAAATAAATGAATATTATTCAAAATTTAATTTTTTTGTCCAACGGGATATCTTTTATGAGACAGTGGTATCTCTCTTGATTGTCCGTGAAGATGTGTTGGCATTGAATCCCGTCGCCAACAACAAACAATGTTCAAAAAAATAGTTTACGTTTAACAATAGTTTGTTCAAATACAAGGACTATTAAAATTAGCTGAGAAGTCATGGATAAAATTAATTTTAATATATTAGAAAAGATAAAAATAAGTAAACGCCTTGTACAGATGAGGGATAATAAATTAAATTCAAAATTTACGCCCAACAATATATCTTTCAAAAATAAGACAGGTATGATTGGAATTGGATTTGAGTGGTTAAATTTGAATTTAATGTTTATTTTGTAATCTATAGAAAATTATAGGTTGTTTTCACCGTACAGTGGTAATGTCAGTTTACTATCTTTAAAATAAAATAAAAATAACTAATAATAATAAATTAACCAAGATTTGTAATTCAAATTTATAATACTAATAATAAGTTAACTAAGATTTGTAGTAATAATAATAATAAATTAACTAAGTTTATAAAAATTAACTAAGTTTATACAAATTAACTAAGTATTATAAAAATAACTAAATAATAATAATAATAATAAAATTAATTTTATGAAAAATTAACTAAATATAATAATAATAATAAATAATTTTATAAAAATTAACTAAGATCCATTTACCCTCGTATTTAATTCTCAACCCAATGGTTATACCGAAGGGGCTACAAATGGTGTATAGACACACATGCATATACATTTACAAACACATACACAAATATACATATAATGATGTGGAAGGTTGGATGTAAGTGGTAGGTCGTTGCAGGGGCAGGGCGGAGTTGAAGGTTGTAGGATGTTTGTTTTGGCAAAATGATTGAAGTGATGCGTGGATTTTAGTCGGAGCAGCTGAAGTGGATTCTAAGTGGTGTAGGTGAAGTGGATGGTTGTGATTTGGGTATTTGATGGAGTTTGATGGTTTTGGAAGGGTGAGGTGTTGTGGTTGATGGGGAAGCTGTTGCTACTGAGGAAATGTAATGTAGGTTGTAGTTGAAGGAGGGTAGATGAAATGTAACAGCAACTAAATAAAGAATGAATAACTTGAAAATGCCAACTACAAATGAACACAGACTTTTGAAATGTAGTTGAAGGAAGGTGTTGCTAGTGAAATAATTGTTATTACTATGTATATGAATCACTGATGTACCCGTCATTACGGTTAAATAAATGCCATTTCAAAAATTTCACATTCTACCATATTTGTTCTCTGTTGCTAATCTTTAATTGCACTTTTTATAGGCATATTGGACTTTTGAAGAAGACGGGCTTGTACTTTCCATGATTCATAGCAAGCACTTTTTGTAAGATTTTATACCGCCAACATTTGTGGTTAAAACATATGAAATGTTGTATATGACTAAATTTTATGGTGTATGAAATTGATGTAGCTTTGATTATGTTTAACTTTTATGACTTCTTATAATATCAGATTATATATATTAGTGTTCTATAAATTGAGCAATTTTTTTGAATACATTATTCACGGCTTTTATAATTGTTTTAAAACTGCTGCAATAATTGTAAAATGAAGCAAAATTGTTGATATACCGTAGCCTTCAAAAAGGTTGCAATACTAAAAGTAACAAATGCTGCTGAAAATCAAACTGAAGCAAAATGAAAATGCTGCAAAATATTTTTGCAGCATTTCAAAACTGCTGTTTATTACTGGTTCTACTTGAAACATGCTATTAGACTGCGTTCACAAAAACGCTGCAAATTTATTTATTGCCGCGTTTCGCAAAAGCTTCAATAGCCATTTTAGCAACATTTTAGAAACGTTGCAGTATTCCCCGACTCTATTGCAGCATGACGTTAGGCAGCGTTCTTCGAAACGCTGCTAATGTTTATGGCAGCATTATTAAAATGCTGCAAAAGCTCTTTTTTGCTGTAGTGAAATATGGATGACTGCAACATCCGTAGCCGTTAGTTTTGGACCTCCAAGTGGGGGATGTTACAAGCTTGCATCAGAGCATAGGTTTATGAAACTTGAAAGAAATTTAAACCTAAAAGATTTTTCAAAACATAATCCAATGAATCAAAAAATAAGATCGGGGTTTGGGATAATGCTATAGTAACGTACTTGTAGTTGATATATAGGCATATATATAAGCACGTATTCCCCTCTCTCTTAGATTGTTCTTCTATATCTTACTAAGGCTCGTACGCAGATTTACAAGAAAGAAGATACAAAGGCAGGAAACAGAAGAAGAAATCTCGGTGGAGGAAGCACCACAACCAATGGAAATGCTCGACCCACCGGGAGGGACCTGGGTCGATAGGTGTAACAACCCAAAATTTGAGCTATAATAATTAATTAACGAATTAATTAAATAATAAAATAAGTTTGTTAAATTATCAGAATTGAGCTGCGGGAGTTGCACCATTGTGTCCGTGGTAATTTTCTGGTCAATTTCCATATATAACTTGTCGAAATCCGAGTTAATATGAAGAAGTTACGAAAGAAATAAGAAACTAAAACGAAAAAGAAAAAAAATATATTACAAAGGCATAAGTCGACCCATATTTGGGTTAGGTCGACCTATAGGTCGACCACCAATAGGTTAGGTCGACCTTAGGGTCGACTCCCATGGAAGCCAGGTCGACCCACCTTAGTTCTTGGACGTTATTTCGTCTAGTACGAAGCGTACACCTCATAATTCCATTTTCGTTCAATCCTGTGCGTTCGTGCTTCCATCCGATGGTTCCTAGAGAGCCTATGACGTGGTTGCACCGAATTTTATTTTCAAATCCAACGGTCTAAGATCCCTAAGCTACACTATAAATAGAAACCTAGGCCTAGCTATTTTTCTCATTCAGATTTTCTCCTATTTGGGTTCATTGCCTGAGGCTTGACCCTAAATAGAATTTTTTTTCTAAGGAGAAGATCTTTTTGAATATTCTATGCCCTAGGAGTGGATCCAGGAAGGCCAATGACTAGAGCTAAGGACCACAAGTGAGTATTTTGTAAGTATTTTAGATTTTTAAGTAATTTAAAATAATAGGGTTCTTAATAGTTGTAGTTTTTCTACAATTTTGAGACAGTTTTTACATAAGTTATTTACGGTTAACTTTTAAGTAAATTTCAGACGTTCTTTTCAGTCTATTTTATTCAGCTATTTTTATTCAGTTATTTATAGTTATTTACATTTATTTACATCCGTTTTAAGTTGGAATTTAGCTGTAAATGTCTGTTTCTTTTTATTCCTTTTTACGCGAATAAAATATTAAAATGAAGAAGAATTTGAAAATATGGAATAAAATAGAAAAACACTAAATTTAATGAAATCAGATGTAAAATAAGAAGAACTGTAATAAGATGGAGATAGACTGAGATGGGCAAATTTGAAATATTTGCAAGCATAATTATAACAAGTGATTATAACTAAAAAAAGAGAAAATAGAAGAGTAACAGAAGAGGCTTATTTTATAATTTAGATCTTGGATTAAGTTAATAAGCAAAAGAATAGTTATAACACATAGGTTATAATTAAAAAGAAAGAAATAACAGAAGAGGCTTATTTTAAAACTTAGAATAAGTTAAAAAGAAAACACGGAAGTAGTGGTCCGTACCGGCAGCATTCCCTTTCAGATCTAGGAGTGATGGTCTCACAATAGCAGGTGAGGCTGGGACACGCTTATACTGATTAGGGTAAATAAGTAGCCGATAGATAGAAGCTCAAATCTGTGGATTTGGGTAAGAAGCGCAAACTAGAATTTGTTTGTTAGGACCAATACCGGCAGCATTCCCTTTTAGATCTAGGACTGATGGTCTCACAACAGGTAGGTGAGGCTGGGCACGCTTATGCTGATTATGGTAAATAAAAGGTCACAACAGGGGGCGACAGTTAGTGTGTACCGGCGATGACCGAGCGTGTAGCATTGATTAGGGTAAATAATTCGCTACTGCATTCCAAGCGCTAAGAGGTGTCTTTTGCGGTAACCAACAGGTTGCTTCATAGTGGCACAACAGAGATAGAAGGCCGATCAACGGGTAGAATTAGGATTTCAGCCTAATCAAATCAACAACTGAAATAGGATTAGGGTTTCAGCCTAATCACAGCAGTTAAAGACAAGTGCAAACAATCGAAACAATCAAAGCAAACAGTCAAATAGAATCAGAAATAGTATTTTACCCCAGTTTAATCTTTTCAGTATTTCTTTCCATACTAGAACTATTTATTAGTCTATTATCTTTATCTTTCTTAGAAATGCTGGTAATTACTTTCACTCACCAGACTTATTGTCTGACCCACTCCTCTATTTCCTCTTTTCGCCTCCATAAGCCAGCAGAGTCGATGACAATAGATTTAGATTTCTTGGAGATACATTACCGGAGTTCTTCATATATTCTTCTTCTTTTCATTTTTCTTTTCCTTTGGCTTTTGATGTACCGGTACTTATGAGAGGGGTGATTATTAATATTTATGTACTCTGATGATGTGAGACTGAGATATATTTTTCATAAGACATGAGAATTTGGGTTTTTAGACATTTTGTTTTTATGACTTATTGACGAAGTTTAATTCTGAGTAATAATTTATTATTTAAATGTTTCCGCTGTTTTTACTTATTTGTCTTGTGAATCTTAGTCTCTGTGATGTTTTAGCTATACCTATAACACACCACATTCTTTAGCGTACCCTTTTTAGGTATACTAAGGGGTGTGGGGGTGTTTCACTTGGTATCAGAGCCTAAGGTTACAGGATTCCTAAAAACTTGTTTTACAAGTAAAGTATTTTTCAAAAGTAACATATCTTTAAAAGTATTTTTCAGAAAGAAGCTCTTATTATAGAAATGGTTTTCAAGTAAAAGAGAGTTTTTATAAAAATCCCCTCAAAGTCCAGTTCAACCTTCTTTCGATTCTTTCGAGCCTAAATTTTCTTTTCTTTGCATATAATGGCAGACACCCCAAATCTTCCAGAAGGTGTCTAAGTCCCTAGTTGGTTCCGTAGATACCTCCAAGCTACGGCACCAGAAGTGCAAGGGCAAGCGCCCAATGCAGCACCGGCGGGTGAAGATCCCATTAATCCACCCGCAACAGCCAATTTTTCTAAGCTATGCAAGGACTTCTCTAATCCGGGAGGCAAGACATTTTCTAACATGGAGGATTTCATGGAGGCATGAGCTTGGTTGAGGAATACAGAGCAGATATTTGGGCTGTTAGGATTGGAAGACCGGCGGAGAGTTCAGCTTGCATCTTGGCAGTTGAAGGGAGAGGCTTCTTACTGGTGGGAAATTATAGAGATGGAGGGTAGAGACATTGGTTGGTTTGGATTTCGAGAAATGTTTGAGAGAAAGTTCTTATCACAAGCCGAGGAAAGCATGCAGTTGGAGAAGTTCATTAGTCTGAAGCAAGGGAGTCTTTCGGTGAAGGAGTATATAAATCAGTTTAATGAGCTATCGAGGTTCAGGATGGAGCTTGTTAATACACCTCATAAGAAGGCCATCAAGTTTGCTAAGGGTTTGAACCAGCCCCTCCAAGGATTGGCATTGACACATGTACCTATGGGAGCAACATATGAGTCACTTATGGAAATGGCTCTCATGTCAGAGGTAGCTAAGGAAGGAGAAGTTAAGGAGGCTCCTAAATCAGAAAACTCTAAGAAGCAGTGGTGGAAGAATAAAAAGGATAAGGACAAGAAGAAAGGAGGAGGACCTCAAAAGGGACAGATCAAGAAAGGCGAGAAATGTCGTAGTTGTGGATTGGTTGGTCATTTCACAAAGGACTGTAAGAAGGACACAATGAAGGGGAGGTGTTACAACTGTGGGCAGTCCGGTCAACTTAGTAGAGCTTGTCCTCAAAAGATGGGGCAGAGAGCAGGCGCACCTATAGCGCAAGTACAGGGTTTGGATGCAGCACCTTCTAGTGGACCGGATCGAGGTAGGAAAGTCTCTGTAGAAGGTTTGATCTCTATTTCAGATTTTCCTATTCCTAATCTTTTTGACTCTGAAGCATCACATTCTTTCATTTCTAGTTCCTTGGTTGATTGTTTGCACTTAGATATTTCTCTAGTTGTAGACCATATAGTTGTTTCAAACCTCATAGGAGGGTCGGCACATTTATCCATGATTTGTAGGGGTTTGAAAATTTTTATACTAGGCGTAGAGTTTGATTGTGATGCCTATGAACTGAGATTTTTGGGATATTGGATGATTTTGGGGATGGACTTGTTATCCACTTATGGTGCGATATTGGACTGCGAGAGGAGAGTCGTTAGGCTAAAGACATGTAGCAGACGGACTCTTGAGGTTTCTTGCGACCCACAGGGCTCAGTTATGTTGAGCTTCCTTTATTCCCTTGATTCATCATTAGGAGAGTTAGATTCAGTTCCAGTTGTTAGAGATTTCCCAGACATTTTTGAGGAGGTTAGGAGACTACCCCGTAAGAGAGAGATCGACTTTAGGATATATCTGAATGACAATGCTAAGCCAGTGGCATTTCCCATGAGACATATGGCTCCTAGGGAGAGGAAGGAGTTAAGTATGCAGATTGGTGAGCTATTGGAGAAAGGCTTCATCAGACGGAGCATATCTGAGTGGGGAGCGTTAGTCGTCTTCGCTACAAAGGCGGATGGTTTCCTTCGACTTTGCGTAGACTATAGAGAGTTGAATAAGCTCACGAAGAAGAACCGTTACCCAATTCCTAGGATAGACCATCTTTTCGATCAGTTAGTTGGCTCTTTAGTATTTTTGCAGCTTGATTTGGCTACTAGATTTCATCAGCTTAGGGTCGATGACGATAGCATCGATAAAAAACCATTTTGGACACCCGATGGATTCTTTGAGTGGTTGGGTATGCCGTTTGGGCTGACCAATGCCCCAGCCTATTTTGTAGATCTGATGAGCCGTGTTTTTTGAGATGTCCTAAATAAGTTTGTGGTAGTGTTCGTGGACGACATTCTAGTGTTTTCCAAGAGTATGGAAGAGCATTTTATTCATCTTGAGAAGGTTCTTCGTACACTTCGTGTTCATCAAATGAAAGAAAAATTCTCGAAGTGTCACTTTTGGCGTAAGGAGGTGCTTTTCTTGGGGCACGTAGTCTCAAGAGAGGGTCTAGTGGTGGGTCCCGCTAAGATTGTAGCAGTACTAGATTGGAAGGACCCCAAGAACGCTACCGAAGTTAGAAGCTTCCTAGGTTTGGCTAGTTATTGTAGGAAGTTTATCAGAGATTTCGCTAAGATTTCAGCACCGCTTACTCGCCTTACTAAGAAGAATGCGGCATTCGTGTAGGACGTAGATTGTGAGGATTCCTTCACGATGCTAAAGAGGGGCCTTACTAGTGCACCAGTGTTAGTTTTACCCGACGGAGATAAGCCTTTTACAGTATACATTGATGCATGCGGAACTGGTCTTGGAGCAGTATTGATGCAGGAAGGGAGGGTAGTATGCTATGGAAGTAGACAGTTGAAAGCTCATGAGAAGAACTACCTAACCCATGATTTGGAGCTAGCTGCTATTGTTTTCGCGCTCAAGTCTTGGAGACATTACTTGCTAGGAGAGAGGTTCGAGCTTTTCACTGACTCATTGAAGTACCTGTTCTCACAAAAGGATTTAAACTTGAGGCGGCAGCGTTGGATGGAGTTTTTGGCATCATATGACTTTGAGATAGCTTACACCTCTGGTAAAGGAAACGTGGTTGCGGATGTGTTAAGTACGAAGAGAGCAACCCTTAGTCCAATGTTCGTGGAGTGGAAGAGCCTAGAGTTTATTTCCACCTTTGATTTTAAGCCCTCTACGGACATTACTCCTGGATTGTTGGCAGCACCTGAGGTTAAGCCTACCCTCCTAGATCAGATTGGCTCAAGACAGCAAGAGGATTCAAAGCTTGTGGATATTTTGGATAGGATTAGCAGAGGAGAGGTCTTTAGACATCTTGAATGCTATTTCATCGATAGTAAAGGGTGGCTAAGGAGAGATGGAAGACTTTGTGTCCCCCGCATTGGTTTTTTGATGAGAGCAGTTCTAGTAGAAGCACACCATTCTCGAATGACTATTCATCCGGGTAGTGATAAGATGTATAGGGACATGAAGAGACTATTTTATTGGAGTGGCATGAAGAAGGATGTAGCAGAGTTTGTGGCTAAGTGTTTTGTATGCCAAAGGGTCTAGGCGGAGCAGCAGAGGCCTGGCGGATTGCTTCAACCATTGGATGTACCTGAGTGGAAGTGGGATAGTGTTACGATGGACTTCGTAGATGGTTTACCCTGATCTAGGAAGGGGAATACCAGTATTTGGGTGATTGTAGATCATTTAACTAAGAGTGCCCACTTCATTTCGGTCAAGAGTAAGAGGACAACACCTTATTTGGCATCTATATACGTTCATGAGATAGTCAGATTTCATGGAGTTCCCTCTAGCATAGCAAGCGACAGAGACCTACCTTTACTAGCGAGTTTTGGAGGAGCTTGCAAGAAGCTTTAGGTACACAACTTAGATTGAGTACGGTTTATCATCCTCAGACGGATGGCCAAACGGAGAGAGTTAATAGATTTCTCGAGGATTTGTTGAGGTTGTGCATTCTTGATTTTGGAGGAACTTGGGAGGAGCACCTTCCTTTAGTGGAATATACATATAATAATAGTTTTCAGACTAGCATTGGGATGTCACCTTTTGTAGCCCTTTATGGAAGACCTTGCAAGTCGCCTTCATGTTGGTTGGAGTCTACAGAAAGATTGCTACTTGGTCCCAACATGGTTAGAGAGACTTCGGAAAAGATTGATTTGATTAGAAGAAGAATGAAGACGGTCCAAGATAGACAAAAATCCCATGCAGATAAGCAGAGAAGGGATATTGAGTTCGAGGTAGGAGAATTGGTTTTCATAAAGGTGTCTCTGTTAAGAAAGGTAGTGAGGTTTGGATCAAGTGGGAAACTTGCTCCCAGATTTGTAGGACCGTTCCCCATTGTGGAAAGAGTAGGGAAGATGGCGTATCAGATAAAGCTACCAGAGAGGCTCGCGGGAGTTCATGACGTTTTTCATGCTTCGCACTTGAGAAAGTGCTTGCACGATTTAGTAGAAGTAGTAGAACCTAGTCAACTTGAGGAAGTTGAAGTGGAGAAAGAAGCATCGGTCCGTCGCATTCCTACCAAGATCGTTGGACGTGATATCAAGAAGCTTAGGAATAAGGAAGTCCCTTTGGTTAAGGTGCAATGCGGAGATAGTATTGAGGATGCTACGTAGGAGGCTGAGGAGAAAATACGTATCTCGTATGTGCATCTCTTCGATGGTACGTTTTGAATTTCTTATTTCCACCTTTAGTTTTGAATAGGTTCTTTCCTTTAGTATCCTTTGGGAGGGTAGATCTTAGGATTTAACCTATGGATGGTAGGACTGAATGTAAACATGTTACTAGAACATGTTATGTATGATGGACGCTAGTGGTTGCAAGCGTTTGCTAGTGGATGCTAATGGACGCATACACACACACTAGGCACTATTATCTCTTAGGGATCGGCCTAACTAGGTCATTAAAGCATATGCATATGGATGTGTGTGCACTTGCATTTTTATTTTATTTCCATGGTTGCTATGAATGGATGATTATCATATGATTGTTGCATTTGGGTGATGATTGTAGCACACATGTAGAACTATCAGCCATCATTAGGGAATTTGCATTCATTTGGATACATAGCACGGACATGAACGCATAAAAAGGAGGTCGACTGAATCAGTAGACCGTCTAATCTTTTGCATTAGTTAGGGACATTGACACTACATAATTACGTATATCATAAATTGCATTAGAAAACTTAAGGACAATGGATGTAATGGATGATGGTTGAATATTTGGTTATAGAATTTGGACGAAAATATTTAATTCATTCTTCCGTCCTTGGAGATTTCGGGGACGAAATCCTTTAAGGAGGGGAGAATGTAACAACCCAAAATTTGAGCTATAATAATTAATTAACGAATTAATTAAATAATAAAATAAGTTTGTGAAATTGTCAGAATTGAGCCACGGGAGTTGCACCATTGTGTTCGTGGTAATTTTCTGGTCAATTTCCATATATAACTTGTCGAAATCCAAGTTAATATAAAGAAGTTACGAAAGAAATAAGAAATCAGAACGGAAAAGAAAAAGAAAATATTACAAAGGCATAGGTCGACCCATATTTGGGTTAGGTCGACCCCCAAAGGGGTCAGGTCGACCCCTATGGAAGCTAGGTCGACCCGCCTTAGTTCTTGGACGTTATTTCGTCCAGTACAAAGCGAACACCACATAATTCCATTTTTGTTCAATCCTGTGCGTTCGTGCTTCCATCCGACGGTTCCTAGAGAGCCTATGATGTGGTTGCACCAGATTTAACCTTCAAATCCAACGGTCTAAGATCCCTAAGCTACACTATAAATAGAACCCTAGGCCTAGCTATTTTTCTCATTCAGATTTTCTAATATTTGGGTTCATTGCCTGAGGCTGGACCCTAAATAGAAAAAATTTCTAAGGAGGAGATCTTTTTGATAAAAATATTCTACGCCCTAGGAGTGGATCCAGGAAGGCCAAGGACTAGAGCTAAGGACCACATGTGAGTGCTTTGTAATTATTTTAGGTTTTTAAGTAAGTTAAAATAATAGGGTTCTCATTAGTTGTAGTTTTTCTACAATTTTGAGACAGTTTTTACATAAGTTATTTACAGTTTACTTTTAAGTAAATTTCAGAAGTTCTCTTCAGTCTATTATATTCACCTATTTTTATTCAGTTATTTTATTTAGTTATTTACAGTTATTTACATTTATTTACATCTGTTTTAAGTTGGAATTTAGCTTGTAAATGTTTGTTTCCTTTTATTCCTTTTTACGCGAATAAAATATTAAAAGAAGAAGAATTCACAAATATGGATTAAAATAGAAAAACACTAAATTTACAGAAATCAGATATAAAATAAGAAGAACTGTAATAAGATGGAGATAGATTGAAATAGGCAAATTTGAGATATTAGCAAGCATAATTATAACAAGTGATTATAACTAAAAAAAAGAGAAAATAGAAGAGTAACAGAAGAGGCTTATTTTATAACTTAGATCTTGGATTAAGTTAATAAGCAAAAGAATAGTTATAACACATAGGTTATAATTAAAAAGAAAGAAATAATAGAAGAGGCTTATTTTAAAACTTAGAATAAGTTAATAAGCAAACACAGAAGTAGCGGTCCGTACTGGCAACATTCCCTTTCAGATCTAGGATTGATGGTCTCACAATAGCAGGTGAGGCGGGGACACGCTTATGCTGATTAGGGTAAATAAGTAGCCAATAGGTAGAAGCTCAAATCTGGGGATTTGGGAAAGGGGCGCAAAACTAGAATTTGTTTGTTAGGACCAGTACCGACAACATTCCCTTTCAGATCTAGGACCGATGGTCTCACAACAGCTAGGTGAGGCAGGGTAGCATTCCCTTTCAGGTCTAGGGATGATGGTCTCACAACAGTTAGGTGAGACTGGGCATGCTTATGCTAATTAGGGTAAATAAGAGGTCACAACAAGGGGCGACAGTTAGTGTATACCGGCGATGACCGAGCGTGCGACATCGATTAGGGTAAATAATTCGCTACTGCATTCCAAGCGCTAAGAGGTGTCTTTTGCTGTAACCAACAGGATTGGTTCACAGTGGCACAACAGAGATAGAAGGTCGATCAACGGGTATAATTAGGATTTCAGCCTAATCAAATTAGCAACTGAAATATGATTAGGGTTTCAGCCTAATCACAGCAGTTAAAGACAAGTGCAAACAATCAAAACAATCAAAGCAAATAGTCAAACAGAATCATAAATAATATTTTACTCCTGTTTAATCTTTTCAGTATTTCTTTCCATACTAGAACTATTGCTTAGTCTATTATTTTTATCTTGCTTAGAAATGCTAGTAATTACTTTCACTCACCGGACTTATTGTCTGACCCACTCCTATATTTCCCCTTTTCTCCCCCATAGGCCAGTAGAGTCGAGGACAGTAGATTTAGATTTATTGGAGATACATTCCTGGAGTTCTTCATATATTCTTCTTCTTTTAATTTGGCTTTTGATATACTGGTACTTATGAGAGGGATGATTAATAATATTTATGTACTCTGATGATGTGAGACTGAGATATATTTTTCATAAGACATGGGAATTTGGGTTTTTAGACATATTCTGTTTTTATGACTTATTGATGAAGTTTAAGTCTGAATAATAAGTTATTATTTAAATGTTTCCGCTATTTTTACCTATTTTTCTTGTGAATCTTAGTCTTTGTGATGTTTTAGCTATACCTATAACGCACCACATTCTTTAGTGTGCCCTTTTTAGGTATACTAAGAGGTGTGGGGTGTTTCACGATAGGCTAATGCTAACCAAAATGCAGATGCTAGTGTAGGTGCTGGAAACACACCAGTGGATATGGGGATGATGTATCAGTTCTTCGTCAATCTGATGCAAGTAGGAGCCGCTGCTGATGTTGCTAGAAATGTAGGAGGAGCTAATCATGTGGCTCCAGTTACGAATAATTATGCTAAGCTGAGCAGAGACTACACCAGTCTTGGTGGGAAACCGTTTATGGAAACGGAGGATGCCATAGAAGTGGAAAATTGGCTATTGCATTGTGAGAGAATCTTTGCTGATTTGGGTTTGGATGATGAGCCGAAGAGGAGGCTGGTCTCTAGGAAGTTGCATTACTGTTGGAGTTTCGGAGGAAGAGTTGACTTAGGAAGATTTTAGAAGGAGATTTGAATAGAAGTTTTTGTCCGAAGTTGCCAAGTCGACATTGGTGATAAAGTTCATGGATTTGGTGCAGGAAAAGATGTCGGTAATTGAGTATGCTACTAAGTTTGATGAGTTGTCCCGATATGGGTATGCTACTATAGACACCGTAATCAGAAGGAACGAGAGGTTCATTCGGGGATTGAGGCCTGAGATTGCTAGGGCGACCTGACCCATATCCATGATCCTTGTAATGTAGTTGTGGAGATGACAATCCGACATGAGGAGATGCTTGCTATTTGTGCTAGAGAAAAACCGGTTGAAACCCAGTGCCTTCAGGGAAAGAAGAGGAAGTTCTTTAAGAAGAAGGGAGCCCGGAAGGGGGAGGCTGCCAAGAAGGCAAAGGCTGATTTAGTTTGCTTCAAGTGTGACAAGAAAGATCATTATGCTTATGAGTGCCAGTCAGGAAAGGGGAAGAAGGCTGCAGAAAAGAAGGGTGTGAAATGCTTCAACTGTGATCAAGTTGGGCATTATAAGAATCAGTGCCCAAAACCAGTCTGTACGGACAAGGGAAAGGTTTTTGCTGTTGGACTATCATCTGCTAGGCCAACTACAACCGAGAAGGGGAAGACTATGATGGAAGATACGCTTTTGATTCAGAGTATACCAGTTAGGGTACTGTTTGATACCTGTGCATCACATTCATTTATATCTTAGTGTTTGGTAGATTGGTTATGCTTAGAACCCGCATACCTTGTTACTTCCTTAAGGGTTGCGAATCCAATAGGAGGGTATTCAACTTTAGGGATAAGATGTGACCAGTTAGAACTTGACTTGTTAGGTCATAAGTTTGCATGCAGTCTGTATGTTTTCAATTTCGTAGATTTCAGAATCATTTTGGGTATGGATTGGTTGGGTAAGTATGAGGCTAGGATATTTTGATAGGATAAGTAGATACCACTAAGACACCCTGATAGTTATAACCGAATCATATTCTCAGTGGAGAATTCTGACCGGTGTTGTTGTGCTTTGTTAAGTGCTATGGAAGTAGGAGAAGAGTTAAGGCAAGTTCGAGTAGCAAAAGAGTTTACAGATGTTTTTGAGCCGGTTACAGGATTTCCACCGAAACGAGCTATTGAGTTTCAGATAGATCTTGTGCTGGGAGCTGAACCTGTGAGCAGACCACCTAGCAGGATGACACCGACCGAGATGAAGGAATTGAAGGTATAGCTAGTGGATCTAGTAGGAATGAATTTTATTAGACCAAGAAGTCCGCCTTAGGGAGAGGCCATGGTGTTCATGTGAAACCAGATGGGTCGTTGAGGATGTGTATCAACTATCGTAGGTTGAACGAGAGGACGATTAAGAATAAGTATCCTTTGCCAAGAATAGCCGATCTATTTGATCAGTTGTGTGCAGCCAGAGTGTTTTTCTAGTTGGATTTGGCGACAGGTTTCCATCAGTTAAGAGTGGCAGAGGATAGTATTCCTTTGATAGCATTTCGAACTAGGTATGGTTTGTATGAGTGGTTAGTAATGCCATTCGGGTTAACGAACGCACCTGCTTTCTTCGTGGATTTGATGAACCGAGTTTTCCGAGAGTTCTTGGATAGGTTTGTGTTGGTGTTTATAGATGACATTTTAGTATACTCTAAGGATGAAAGAGAGCATGAGGATCATCTTAGAGTGGTGCTTGAGTCGCTGAGGCAGCATCAGCTGAAGGCGAAGTTTACTAAGTGTCATTTTTGGAAGAAAGAGGTTAAGTTTCTTGGTCACGTGGTTTCAGAGAAAGGCTTGTCAGTCGATCCAGATAAGATCAAAGCTGTTAATAATTGAAAGAGACCAGAGACGGTGACTGAGATTAGAAGTTTTCTTGGACTGGCTGGCTATTACTGAAGATTCACCAAGGATTTCTCGCGGATAGCAGCAACTTTGACTAAGTTAACCAGGAAGGACATGAAGTTCATTTGGTCTGACAAATGTGAGGAAGCATTCCTTAAGTTAAAGCATTTGTTGATCAATGCACCTATCTTAGTAGTGCCAGACAAAAACCAAGGGTTGGTGGTGTACATTGATGCATGTGTGACTGGATTAGGAGCTGTGTTAATGCAGAAGAGTAAAGTTATTGCCTACGCTTCACGACAGCTTGGACCGCACAAAGTAAGGTATCCTACTCATGATTTGGAGTTGGCTACGGTGAAGTTTGCATTGAAGATTTGGAGACATTATCTATTAGGGGAGAGATTTGAGCTATACACAGGTCATAAGTCATTAAGGTATTTATTCTCTCAGAAGGAGCTGAATATGAGACATCAGATGTGGCTGGAGTTTTTAGCTGCTTATGATTTTGGTATAGAGTATACTCCTGGAAAATGAAATAAAGTAGTGGATGATCTTAGCAGAAGATATCAGAATGTGGTGTTATCTATGTTGGTAGAATGGAAGGATTTAGAAGCTTTGACTACTTGTAGTGTGCAGTTAAGATCGACTGCTAGTTTTAGTCAGAGTACCGCCATGTTGTACTTTTTAGAGGTTCGACCAGTGTTGACTGAAAGGATTGCTTCTAAGCAGAAAGAGGATCCATTATTAGCCGAGAAGATTAGAAGGCTTGAGGTTGGAACCGAGATCGATGATTTGAAGGATTTTAGTCTTGACCAGAGAGGATGGTTGAGAAAGAAGGGATGGTTGTGTATTCCGAATGTTGGGGACTTAAGGAGAGAAGTTCTTGAAGAATGTCATCGGTCCAAGTTTACGATTCATCCTGGAGGGACCAAGATGTATCAAGATATGAAGAGGAGATCCTATTTGGAAGGTATGAAGAGAGATGTTGGCTTGTGGGTTAGGCAGTGTGCAAACTGTCAACAAGTGAAAGCCGAACATCAGAATCCGAGTGGGTTGCTTTAAACTTTAGAGATTCAAGTTTGGAAATGGGATTCGATATCCATGGATTTTATAGATGGGTTGCCAATGTAAAATAGAGGAATGAAAGTATATCGGTCACAGTGGATAGGTTGACTAAGAGTGCCCATTTCATTCCAGTTAAGTCAACCAAGACGGCACCTGTTTTAGCTAAGTTGTTCATGAAGAACATAGTTAGACTTCATGGGATTCCTAGTAGTATAGTCAGTGACAAAGATGCTTTGTTCACTAGTGAATTCTGGAAGAGTCTACAGGGTGTGTTAGGCACTAAGCTCAAGATGAGTACTACGTATCACCCTCAGATGGATGAGCAGACAGAGAGAGTCAATAAGGTACTCGAGGATTTATGGTATGTTGATTCAAACAAGATTGTTTGATAATTGTTTATACACGGTTTTAAGGGTAAAATCATTTAAATTGAATTTTGGATGCCATGAGGAATTTTTATGTTATGTACACTACAAGAAAATCCATGAACGATAGCTAAGTATGATGGCGTTTAGAGTGGACTTGCAATTATAAATCAAGTAGGATTTAAAAAGATATATGTGGCACGCTATAATCCACCTCCTCTGATAAAATGAAACATAGAGCGGTAAATTATTTTGGTTGCTCGTGCATTTCTCTTACTCCAACTTAACATCGAAGTAACTCTCCTCATCGCCTTTGCCCCCAAAACCCTATTTTTTGTGTTTTTTCTGCCAATCTAACATGCAATCATTGCATCCAAACTCGCTTCTTCTCAAAATCATTGCATCTCCATCAGACTGTAGGTAAATTCTTTTAGCTCGATGTGATTTAATAATTGAAAGAAAGTATATTGATAATTCTACAATATTTTTGAGGAACTTGTGAATCTGTCTTTCTTATTTCATTCCTCGATGAAGTTTTTCTTTTAAATAAAATAATCAATTAATTCGTTGAGAAGTTATAGGATTTTATGCTTGCTTAGCTTCTTTTTTTAAATCAGTCGATAGTTCCTTAGCTTCGTTATCTTATTTTGGTGAAGTAATTATTGAATTTAATTCTTATCGTAGTTCCAAAAAAATGATATATCCTTACTGTCAAATTTTTCTGGCAGTGACTCATGTGGAACTTGGAGTTGTGGCATGACTAATAATGGACCTAATACCAACGGAAGCCAGTATTTTATTTGCACTTAAGGTATCATCTTTTACTTGAGGCAAAATATCAACTTTTATTAGCTTAAAATCATCCTATGGGGTTTAAAATTTTTGGGTTTTGTTTATGTAAGTAAGCTTTCATGTTAGGACTTACGACACATTGCAATTCAATGTAAGTAAGCCAGTTGTTGGAAATGACGTCAAATAGTGGCAACGCAATTGATGAGGGTTGTTGTTGATGGGGATAAGACCAGCTATAATTGGTGTGTGATGCACCATTTTTCTCTTCTAGTTTCACAAAACTTTGGTAGTGAATATAGTGATATTTTTAATTCAATATGGATGGTTTTTTGTGATATTAAACTATTTTCATGTTTAATCTTCGTAAGTGAATTATCTGAATAACTAAGTTATTTAAGTCTTAATATATATCATACATTTTTAAAGATGAGGACGGTAGAATGCAATTTTTTTAGTTTTAACACTATATGTGTACAATATAAATGATTAATATTTGACTTAAATTTGTTTGATATTACTTATGGCTCCAAAGCTTAAATATCCGGATGAGAACCACTGTATGTGTACATGGTCATTAGTGTTTTGAAAATACAAATGTACAACTTTATATCTTATATTTCACTGCACCAAAAAAAATGGTTTACGAATGGATTTTAACTCAGAATCAATGTATATGAATTCAGTACTCTTGCATGAATATATAAAATGTCTAAAATTGTATGGTTTGCCCTATAAAAAAATACATTGTATTATATGATTGCTTGATATTAGAAACTATTAAGTAGTATGGGTCATATAGATTGAGATAATAAAGATCAATAAGAGAAACAATTCTTAGAGCAACAATGAACAGTTGAAAAATGAACCGTACGTTGTTTTATGTCATTATTCTTGAAATAAACTGCACTCGCTTTGGTTACTCCTACTACTTTCTACATCAATAAAACTTAATGTATTAACTATAGATGATATTAATATAGATGTATTAACTTTATCTACCATGGTTCAGTGATATTAATTTTATATTATATTTATTTTTTTCTGCTTGTAGATATGGAAGATGCCAAAGTTTTGGTTGGGTATATCTTGAATTAGTATCTTAGACACATCTCTTTCTTTCATTATATTACTACAGGTTATGATGATTTCTTATCTGGCTTAGTTTGCCTGCATAGATTGGCTGTTGCGCAACTCACTGACAATCCATGTGATGTAACTTCATGTAGTTAACTCACTGCAAGTCAGCCTAATATAAGAGCCGCATTGACAAGGTAAGGTAAATCACTCTCATCAGCACAATGTTTATGCATTGGGTGTTGATGTTAAACTTTCTCTTTGTGCAAGAAAGTAGAATAGGAAATAAGGAAACAATAAAAGTTTGAGTAACTATAGATGACATGACACAAATATTCAATTTAAAGTACGTAGATATTAGTTTGAGGAAAGAAGTTGTTACATTGGCCGCAATAGTAGTACAATATTGTGCATTGTTGTTCATTTGTTTCCCGACTCTTTTTCCATTTAAATTCGATCCTCTTTTTAATGCTTGGCTTCAAATAAGAAAGTATAATACTTGCTATTTTTATTTTCTTCAATATTCTTTATTTGAATTAATTCAATATGAACTTTTAATGCTAATGTATTATTGTGTGATTGCAGGCAACTGGGGTTTTCAATGGATTAGCTTTTAACACGAATCACTACAATTTGTGAGGTGAATAGTGCAGTATTTAAAAAGTTTTATAAAAATCAACTAAGTTTTAGGAAATTTAAAAAGTTTTACAAAAATTTAACTATGTTAAATAAGTTTTATAAAAATTAATTAAGTTTATAAAAAATAACAAAGTTAACTATGTTTTATAGACATTTACAAATTTTTATCAATTAATGTAATTTATATATATATGAATTAATCTACAATAAATTATATAATATATGTATATAATAAGTATTTAAATTAATACAAACCTTATCTAAAATTAATAAATATTATACAAATGATATATATAAATTATATCATATATACGTATACAACCAAATCATATAAACTGTATATGTAAATCGTGCATGCGCGCGCACAAACACACACACACACACATATAACATTATTCAATTAGTAATAGCAATACAACTAATCAACACTCCAATAATTATACAATTGGTAAGTGATTCATATTCATATACAATTGGTAAGTGAATTCTTAAATTGTAGTTCTTTATGTCCTTGAAATGCTGATTATTAAAATTTGGAGATCCAATGTTTATTTCATCATCAACTTTACTGGCATTTTGCATTGTGAAGTTGACTTACATTTACTAAAAATCATAATTCTAGTAACAAAATTGATTTTCTTTGCAGTCACTTGTGACACTAAAAGATACACCTAGGGTTTCATGTTATAAAATTCACTAAGCATACTGATTGGTGTTTGGATTTTTGAAGTTTCATTAACAATGTATAACATCTTGTGCCCTCATATGTAAGATGTTTACAAATGACATTGAAGGAAGTTATACAACTGAATGGATTCAGCATACACTCAATATCGTGGACAAGTTTATTATTAATGTTGGTTGCTTAGTATAATTACTTGTAACTAACATGATAGTTATATGTTACCTAGTTTATTTAATTGTCGTTTCAGACATAGTTGCCTAATTTTCATGATGAAATCAATTAAGGAGAAAGATAAAATCTATAATTTAATCCCATTAGTGTAATATGAAAGAATAATGTGAGTTTTAGCTTTGTATCACCAGTTAGGTATAAGTCTGAGACATTAGTTACCTGTTGTGATTAATGTACATGCAAGGGACCACTTAAATAACTAATTACATATATGAGTTTTGATATCCGCTATTCATGTATATTTATCATTTTATAGTTTAATGCAAGTACAAGTTAAATGAGTTTGAAAGTTATTGATAATTTAATAGTGACAAGGAAACTGAAACACACACATGATGAAACTGATAAGAGGAATGATGCAAACAAGCAAACATAAACTAGTGACAAGGATGAAACTGGAGTGGAAGAAGATCAAAAGGAAGAAGCAAGCAAACATGATGAAACTGGCAAGAAAAAGAAAGTAAAAAGGCCAAAAAGAAACAAGTGTAGTGGATAGTACCGACAATATTGATGATAAACATCATGTTTCTAAAGCTATTCATAGGTTAGCGAGAAGACCTATTTTTATGGAATAGTGGTTGGCTTGTCTTTCTTTTATACATACACACACCGTTTTTTGAATTCTTATACATATACTTAACTTCGTAAGTAAATTTAGAATTTCAGATGGTCAAACATGATTCAAAATAAGCATATAAATTTATCAAGATACGTCTCTTTTCACTATTTCAATGCCTTGCATGGCTGCGTTAGACTCTTTTGATAGTGGAAAGCTAATTGTTTCAGTTTTCTTAAAATATTTCACAACATGATCTTCTAAATTATTTCTCTAACTTGCTTTACTTTTTCTCATTATTTGTTATGTGATAATTCATGTCGTGCTTTGACATTGCTGACAATCATAAAAGACTTATTTGAACTGACCATTATTGAAGTTTAGAATATGAGTCATTTTTATGATTAGTAATAACTCGCTAGATAGTTAAATATAAAAAATCCTACAATGGACATCTTTCACATATTTGAATCTACCGAATTTGTTCCTGTGCACTACTGATGAAGCTAATGTTTTGAAGATAGGAAATTTCGGGTTTGCGAGGTGAATTCTTGTTGTATGCACAACGAATAATTAATCAGAATTTATTTTATTTTGTTTGCATCTTTTTGCTACAAATGTGCTAAAAAATAACTGGAGCATAACATACACATTATTATAAATCTTTGATAGTTATTTCTTATCTCGCATCTTTTACCATTTTTTTATTTGAACCTGGCACCAGATATCTGATGCCTCAAGGATTGGCTGATACTCTTTGCGGCTCTCCATCATACATGGCTCCTGAAATAATACAGAAAAATAAATATGATGCCAAGGTGCTAGTTGAAGATTTATCGGCAAGGGTTGTGTATGCCAGAATGTTTTGATGCTTATGTATACTAGTATATAACATGCGGGCTGGCTTATGGAACGTGGGAGCAATTTTATACCATCTAGTTACAAGGAAGCCGCCTTTTGATGCAGGTGAAGGAGTATGATTCTAGAGAAGCTATTCTCGAAGCCCAAGCCGTAGCATAAGCTACTCATGAAGCCGGAGTCGCAGCCGCATTTGACACAATAATTTTTTTTTCAATTTTTTGTGTTACTTATAGGTAATTTTTTGTTGCATTTGACAAAACTAGGATTACCATAGCACAATATGAATCAAGAAGATAAAATTAACATGAGTGAAAAGAAGTCTACTAATGCAATAAATTTGAGGTCAAAGTGGTTCATCTTGTGAGCGATTTTCGTGAACTTAGTAGTAGAACCACTTATGGCATATACTGTAACAACCCGCATATTTTTCGATGGTATATTTAAATGTTTTATTTAAATATAGCATCGTTAGTCGGATTTAAGTCCAAAATGTCACTTTTTGCAAACGGTCGAATTAGGACTCGGGACCACTTCCATTGAGTCCAAAATGGCGTTTGCGATCTTTTGGAGTATAACCATCGATATGTTTGGAGTTGAGTAGAATTTTGCTGTTTTCTATTTGAGCTTTGGGTTTGGGTTTCAGCCCACTAACCCAACTTATTACCCTAACTCATTAACTCTTCATCCATTCACTCATTTCATTTCCTAACACTCTAGCTCAACTGAAAATGGGGGAAGAGAATGGGAAATAGAAATTCCAAGCCCTAGTTTCCTTTGCAAACTCAAATTCTTGCTCCAAAATCAAAGAGAAGCTTAGGTAAGCCTTCTTTTCACCTTCTCCATCTCAATCTCTCTCCAATTTCAGAAATTTCCTATAACCCAATTTAGGAAATATTTGTTTTTGAGCTTAGATTGGAGCTTGTAGAGTTGAAGTGAAGAGTGGTTGATCTTTTCTTTGCGTTTGAGCTTCTCATCATTGTTTTTGAGTTAAAAGGTGAGTTTTTGAACTCACATCTACATCTATAGCTTTCGTTGTAGTTAGGTATGAATTCCTAACCCCTATTCATGTTCATTTGCTTTTGATTTGGATTGATATGGTGAATTCTCCAAATTTTGGTGTTTTGGAGACAAAATCTTTAAAGATCCTATTGTGGATATTTGGACATGTTGTTTGGGGTGTATCGAAGAGCCTATAAGACTGGGTTGTCGCTTGGCGTAATCCCATAGTCTTCGTTGCTCGTCCGATAGCTTCCCATTCATTTTGGCCATCAAGGCCTAGGCAAATTGTTGTCCAGACCAGGTCTTCAGACATCTGAAATGCAAGTTCAGACGTCTGGTTTTAAACCTGGAACACAAAAATATACGGCAGAAATTTATAAAAATGGCAGAAAACAAAGTCAGACGTTTGAAACAACCTCTCAGACATTTGAAACATTGTGTCAAACGTCTGAAATAACCTTTCAGACGTCTGATGCAACATGTCAGACGTCTGAAGCCACCCTCCAGACATCTGGAAGGTTTCTGAATTTCCAGTGAATAAATCCAGACGTCTGGATTTTAAATCAGACGTCTGGAATTGCCTATTTTTGCCTATTTGCCTATTGTTTGAGTGAATTTCCATTCTTATCGATTCTTGTCGATCCAATTAATTGTTATCGCATTTTTGACTTTGATGATTCTTTTTAGATTTCATACACGGGTTTTTATAAAGTGATCTTTTTAAATGGTATTAAAAGCTCGTTTCTCCAACTTATAATTTCTATATAAAACACACAATTTTGCACTTCGAGCGAAGAGGGAGGAGAATTAAATGATTAAATAAAACGCGTGCTATGAACACGTGTGTTTATCTTTTCAGTTAATTCCTAATCTATTCGTTTGACCGTTTTGACCTTTGGGTCTGGTTTACCGATGAAATGAGGTGAACTTTGTACTGCTTTGAGTGTGAAATTGACTAACGGTTAGTAAACCGTTTAGTGCGAACGTGTGGTATGGGACTCACGTTAACATTTTTCGGGTTCCTTTCTGAGAGTTGTGACACATTCTGCCAGTTAGTGGTGTCCAGTACTGGGCCTCTGGACCTTCGCCACTACGGTTTGTTGCCTTCGGGGTTTGTTGCCTTCGGGCTGAAGCCTTCCGGGTTTGTTGCCTTCGGGTTTGTTGCCTTCGGGTATGTTGCCTTCGGGTTTGTACCTTCGGGTTTGTGCCTTCGGGTTTGTTGCCCTTTAGTATCGCTTTTGGAGTTGGTCGTTCGTCACCGCTCGAGAGATATTTGGGTTTGTTGCCTTCGGGCTTGTGGATCCTTGTTATACAGTATTGAGCTCGAGCATCTTTTGTTTCTTTGACAATTATATTTCCCTAGTGTATCGTCTTTCGGTGTAGGTCCTTTGAACCACATGATATATAGCGATTAACCTGTGGAAACTTGTGTTACCTTTATTGGTATTGTTATTTGCCTTTTTGGTTTGTTTTGGGATATTCATATCCTTTGTTTATTTGAGTTGTCGATGATATGAGGCTTGTTATGATTCATCTTTTGTTATAAGATCTGGTTATCTCTTTTGGAGATATTTGTGGTATTTTATGACCTTGTATGTTCATTATCCTTTAGTTTATCTAACTGATTTGTTTAGCTAGACTGACCCGTGTATTTTATACTCGGATCAGACCGAGATGTTTCAGGTTAGGTACATTGGACTTAGCCTATTTTGCTTCCGCATGGACTATTCTGCTAGCCCCTTTTTGTTATAGCTTTTTGTGTAGTCCTTGTTGGTTGTAACTCTGATATGTATTCTTTTCACTCGCCTGTATATAGTGGTTTGCTTTACCACTTGACATGTATCATTTTATATACTCTGTAATGTATCTGTATATGTGTAAATGTATGTGATGATCTACTGTTCTGTGATGTGTATTACATTTGAGTTGTCATATTTTATTCTGATAGATCCTTCAGCCACCTATGGCTTTGTATTAAGTATTTATTGGATATGTCGATCCATTTGAGAAAGAAAAAAACGTATGGCAATTGTCAGCGTATTCAATAGATAATTAAGACAAGGCTATAGATGGTCCCTCTTATCCAGCTCTATTCTCCGTATTAGCAGACGGTGTTACCTAGTAATACTCTTTGCTAATGTGGGTCTCGGAGTGGGGCGTCACATCTTTACTATTAATAATAAGAATTCATTCAACTGCAATCAACCGTGTCTTTTTGAACTTCCTAAATTACCCTTTTCACCTAAATTACGCCTTTCGTTTCACTTCATTTAATACGAGCCTAAAAACCGTAATCACTCGAAATTAAACAATCCATGCCAATTGTCCACCATCGCGAGTGATAACCAAAGTCATACCGGACCTTATACTCACTCCATCGGTTTTCAGTTTGCAATCGAATGACTTAGTGGACTAGGGTTAGCTTACTGCATCGCGGAGATTCCTCACCTTCGCCCATCGCGTCGATTGGTGCTTCAATATCATCAACTGGAGCTCATCACCACGTAATGTTAACTTTCTCTGATGTCGACTGGAGCTCATCGCTCATATTTGTTGAAATCCTCTGCATTTTTAGGTATTCTATCGATTTCAACTTAGGTATTTTTTTTTAACTAAGCCCAAATTTGTTGGTGCCCTTTACATTTTTTATGTACCTTTTCGTGTTCAATTTAGGTTTTTGAGATAATGAAGGGGCGATATTGTTTCTTTGGAGCATGCATCCCTCATCTTTTTCGTCACTATGCTGATATTGTTTACTGTAATGACATGTGATATTGTACTAAAGAATGAGGTTGTAGAGCAGCAATTTTGTATTAACTATATAATCGAATCAAAGTGTTATCACGCAGACATGAAACCAGAAGACAAAAATGTGATTATGTGACTATTTTGGCAATTTATCTACTATTGATTACAATTTTATTTTGATTATTTTATTTGAAGAATTAATCTATTCACATTACTGGGAGTGCGAAAATAGCAGTATGTCCTTTTGTTGATAGGTTTGCAGAATCATATATATGTATATATATGAAGTTTGTGTTGAACAAAGGTTTATCCGGATCAACTGATGAATACTGTAATGCAAAGCTTTCTTCGCTTCACTGCCTTAACGTTGTAATCAAAACATCTATGTTTGTACGTTATCTTTTTGAACCATATCTAGCTATATGTATCATTTAGAAACTCTCAGCCTAATGATGCTGATTCATTTATAGATTTTCATTATAAGCCATGTACATGGACGTAAAATGTATCGACGAACGGTAAATACATATCATTCATATCGATGTGTCGAGGGGAATGCGAAATCCCAAGAGCCAAGGGTTGCCCCTTCATTATCTCAAAAGCAACATACACAACTGAAATAAAAAAAGGACTAAAACTATTCTAAGAACTTTGGTTTGAATGAAGTAATAAGAACTTTGGTTTTGCTTCAGACTTCAGTCTTTTCATCGGTTTTAATTAGGGTTTCAGGTAGTGATTGTTATTTTATTGGTTAGGCATTGTATTAGAAAACCATCATTTCCATGATAATATATATCGAAAGTCTTGCCTTTATTAGTTTCAGATATCTCATGCAAATAAATTTATATAAATCTATACAAAAAACTAAAATATACCATTAAATTTGGTAATAGTACAAGTTGGCATTATTGGTATATATAATAGCAATTATACTATTTAATGGCTTGAGATATCTAATAAATGGATATTCAAATATTTTGGCAATGACAATGCATTGCCAATATTTAGAGATTTTATTGCTTCAAATATTTCATCACTTTATAAATGGATCAAGCATTAAATTAGAAGGTCAAAGATAGAAGCATCAACACAATAGTGAATGACTACATGAAGTGCATGTGCGTTGAAATCTGATAGCAATAACATGAACTTTAATTGACAAACTCTCCATGAATTGACTTGCACTCATTTTGGTGTTAATAAGAACAATATTTGGGAGAATATGGGTTGGTTTGTATTTTGAATACTAATGTAAATCTGGACTGACTTAGTACTCAACTTTACCCATTGTTTTTAAAAGGATACATTTTCTTCTACTTCTATAATTGATTTGGGTAGAGGTTTACATGATCCTGACAAAACTAAGATTGAAAACATAACCGTATGTTACTGGCAGGTTGATGGTTTACAATATCGCATTAGATAAGTCTTTCATTTCTTCGCATTCTATACTCTGACATTTGTTTTTCCTTCTTTTTTTTAGTTTTATCTTTGACTCCTAATCTGCTTGAAAGCTCTTAATCCAAACAGCCTAGATCTAAAATCCAAAAATGCCCCTTTTGATATTTTACCCTTATGATAACTCCAATTTTTTTTCCTGTTTATTTTCAGTCCCTTTTTTTGGGTAGTCTTTAGGTGAAATTCTTTAAATGATTTTGATGAAAACTACAAAGCCACATTTTGGGACAATGTTTTTTATAGTGATAATTGTCTCTAATTATAACTGTTTATATCCATGAATCTATTTCGTTTTTAATTTATTTTTATATATGGTGGTAGGTATGAACTGTAAATGGTTTTATAATTAGATTGTTATGTTATTTTAATTGTCTCAAATTACGAATATTACTTTATATCATTTGCATCTAAATGCATATTTTAGGAACGACGATGAATTCAAGGTCAAGAAAATATAATTGTGGCCACATAATCCTTTCCTTTTGTTTGGAGGAGTTTTGTGCTTTGTACATGGCTTATCTTATGTTGCTTACTTCGTATCATCAGCATTTGAAAAGGGAAGGAGTCCAATTTCTGAAACAAGTAGAGCCCGCATTTAGTCTTTATCTTATTCTGAAACAAGGAGAGGAGTCCAATTTCTTACCACTTTTTATTATAAATGTAAGGGATCCAACTTTGTTAAATTTGTTAGCAGGTCTATGTTCATAGTAACATGTGGACCATTCATTCATACAAAAAATGGAGTTCAGATTTTTGCATTTTATCTTATATAATTGATAACATACCATGCTATAAAGGCTTCACTATAACATAATCCTATAGCTAACCCGAGTCGACCACTCACTTTCCTAAATGTAAACTCTGTTAGTTTATCTCATAAAAGACATCACCATTCTCCTTGCCTTTTCCAACAAAATAGTAGAGTAGGCATGTGAATTCTCATTTAACATATTCTATGTTTTGACCGATCTAAGAATATTTTTGCAATGTATGCGATGTGTTATTATTATGATTAATGCCTCAAAATGATCCATTTCCAAGATGTTTGCATTAAATGCCAGTTTAGCCAAATTGTATCTTTATTTAATGTTCTCGCTTAACTTATATACTAAACTTATTTAATTTATTATGACCAATTTACACGTTTTGTCTTACCATAAGAACCGTGTACATAATGTATTTTATTATCTCATTTTATGCGACGTATTCTGAAGCTTTGCATTTAATGCATGACTATAGGGTAAAATGGAAGATTTGATCAACTAAGGACTATTTGCCAAGCATAGATAATTGCATTCACACTCTTGCTTCTTAATTTGTCCATAAGGCTTCCACAATTTTTATTTTGAGATAAGTTACCAATAATAATTAGTCCTAAATATTTTTTCCAAATACTACCCAAAACATAACATATCTTTCTTTTAGTCCCTATAGAAAAATGCTTACGCTTTCTCCATGTTTACGTTCCAAGCCTCCATGTGATGTTTGGAAGAAGTACTCATGTTTAGACAATTTTATGAGTCATATATAATTGCAGTTCATTGGGTCACACATATGGAGTGCTAGGTCACAGATATGAAGTGATATGATGTGCTGGACAAATAAATCATTTAAATTTGATTTTTGAATGATAGTTCATGTTCTTTGATAAAACTGGATGGATGAACGTTCTTAAATTTATGGTAATGTTCAATTAAAAAATTTAAGTTCAAATTCCATTATTAATTAAGTCCATAATTTGCATTTAACATATTTTCTTTTTTCATAATTATAACAAAATTTTACCACAAGGTTTGGCTTTCAAATACAAATACACTATCTTTTATACAAAAATTAAGGACACGTCATCCTTCTAAAACTTATTTGCTTTACGATGAGACTACTATAGAGCTTTCTGCTCATTAATGATTCATGATGCCTAGACGTGGTCCATGTCTAAAAAACAAAATTTATGGACAATATAGCATAAATGAAGAAAGTATATACTATATTGCTTTGAAAGATGCTACACAAGCGCATTGTTGAATTAATACAGACACATTGATTAGATGTAGGCCCACTTGGACGTGCATATATACTCGTATACCGTAAATGTAATAAAACTTTTTGAACCTTATGTGACGTCATTTAACAGTCCAACAAGGCTCTACATAAGTTCAAATTAACATTCAAAAACAAACATGGCTACAAACCTAAACAAAATATTGAACCTGTTACGCTGCCAGACATCTCCTTTTCTTGATACTAAAAGAGAAACCCGATACCAAGCCCAACGTTCCTTGCAAAACCAATAGGATTTCCTATAACACTAGAGCCAAATATCTAAACGAAGTAAAGTTAAAAATCCATTAAATAATTATGCAATTGAAATAACATTCCTGCGATACAATGATCGGTATACAATAAGAGTAAAGAGCATAAAATTAACAAATGGAAAATGGTTATGTCAAGATTCATTTATTCACCCATTTTGCAACTCTAAGAAAATGTTTTACCTTCCCTAAAAATAAATTGATGCCATAAAAAGAGCGGGATATAAGCCACCAAAGTAAAATGATAGATTTGTGTTTTTATTGAATTCATCAAAATAATTTAAACGATAAGTTAAAATGGTTATAAGATAATGACACTAGAGCCTACATACTTACAGGTAACTTTTTGTTGCATTTGACACAACTAGGAGAAACAAGGTTACAAATTACGATGCTTACAGTTTTTTGTGTGTGAGTTGGAAAAAAATGAGGATTCAATTTAAAAACCTGAGCAAAACATTATTCATCTGTGGAATTAAACCTATAGCTTTTTGAATTTTAGAAGTTTTGATTACTTCGTTGTTAGTGTTTGTCATTGTACAGAGGGTAGTTGGTATGATGTTCAGTAATTATATGCGTTTTCCATTGTTTGTTTACTTTTGTGTGTTCACTCTAACAATAGAGGCAGAGGTAAAATAATCGATAGGCACATTCCCTGTCACAAAAATTGGAGTTATTTTTAAAAGAAAAATGGTTTTATATGGTTTTACTATTTCTGGAATAAAAATTCTACTGTATTCAAAGTTTCTGCTCCATATCAAAGCAAGCGCAAGCTCTTCTACTGGCTAACAAGTGGCACGACATGATTGATAAACAAGTACCATTCATTGAATTATTAGGTGCTTTGTGCAATCCAATATGGATAGTTTTGTGTGCTTTCCAATACTTCAAAAATTTACAACCATTTTCTTTCTGAAGTAATGTGAGTTGCTGATTTTATGTCAACCATATGAGCCTGTATGGGCAATTGGAACAGGTAAAGTAGCATCAACTCAGTAGGCGTAGGAAGTCCACTTGGCTGTTCGTGATTGGCTCAAGAAAAACATCTCCCCTGAAGTTTCTTCTGCAACACATATTATATATGGAGGTAATATCTTCCATTATGAGTGCATCCATTTATTATGTCATAATGCAGACGTGACCATGGAACAGCTTGTTGAGAAGTACTTGTTTTTCTATTCCTACATGCAAATTGCATTTTACTTCTCTTATTCGATATTGGCATGAAACCTAAGCTATTGAATATAAGTATGTGCCTGTTTGACATGTAATTTCTTTCATTCATCGAAGCAAACTTACTAGAACATTTGAGATAATGCAGAAGCTATTGAATACTTTGCCATTGTATTGTATACACAATTGTGTCATGATGAACTTAAGACGAGGCCATGGTCAGCCTATTTATGTATCACGACTAATGAATATGGACACCTAACATGATTTTACAGCCTCAAGTTGTATTCATGGTTTCAAGAATTCACCTAATGGCTGATGTAATATTGATTTTTGATTTTCTTTCTCTTATTATAGGTTTAGTGAATGGTGGTAACTGTGCTGAGCTTTCCAAGCAAGAAAACAATGATTGATTTTTGGTCGGAGGTGCTTCTTTGAAGGTATGCACGTATATACACCCTTTAAATTTCCTAATATGATAAGTGGAGTTGATGTTACTTTGTCTGAGTGGTAACTAAATCAAATGATTCGGTATTTCTCTTAGTTGCTTCATTCACATTAACAACTGCCCTCTACATGATTATTTTAACAATTTCAATTTATTCTTTGTAATCTATTTTCTATTTTGAAATCTGGAAATGCACCCTTAGATTAGCAAGATTAAATGCGATCCCACCATTCATCGATATGATGTTCTTATCCTAAATTATTACATGCATATGTTTCTTATGAAACCAATGTATATACAAATTTTCATGAAGAGCATATTTAGTGATATAAAGCAATGGATATAAAACTTTTGATTTCATGTTGAATTGTGTAACTCTAAGAAGTATGGGGGGGTACTTGATATGTGTTGGTATTCAGTTTTCTACATGCTTGGGAGAAATACAAATACTGATATTTCCTTTTGGTTTCATAGGGCACTACAAGAAAATGTTATATTAATAGCAAACATGGATTAAATAAATTAACTAAGTTTAAAATAAGTAACAAAGTTAACTAAGAAAAAAAAAGTAATTAAGTTTATAAAAATTAACTAAGTTTATAAATGTAAATTAAATAAGTTAACTAAGTTTTATAAAAATTAATTAAGTTTGTGAAAATTAACTAAGTTAATAATAATAATATAATAAAATTGTCTAAGTTTTATAAAAATTATCTGATTTTTATAAAAATTAACTAAGTTAACTAAGTTACAAAATTAATTAAGTTTATAAAAATTAACTAAGTTTATAATAATAATATAATAATAATGATATAATAATAATAGTAAATTAAATAAGTTAACTAAGTTTTATAAAAATTAATTAAGTTTATAAAAATTAACTAAGTTTATAATAATAATAAAATTGACTGGGTTGACTAAGATTTATAAAAATTAATTAAGTTTATAACAACAATAATAATGTAATAATAATATTATAAATAATAATAATGAAGATGGCCGGGGTGTTTGGATTGTGTAGTTACTGTCTGAGGTTGGTATTGCTTGAAGGCGCTTGATTTTATTTTACACACTTCCTATCTTTTTATGATACAAAAACAAACAGCCACAACTGTAGTTTGCTGACATATATTGCACAAACTGATCGGCTATGTATATAAGAATACCGAAAAATTTCCTGTTCCATTATGGTAGTATATCTGTTGAAGAGTTGCAAAAGATCACAGTTGAAGCATTCGATAAGTCTGGCTCAATGGAGCAGGCACTTTAACGCTGTTTGCTAGGTAGAGAGATATTGAATTCATTGATTTACCTTATGCTCTGAGACCATATTTGGATGTTTGACCTGTAGAGCTTGTTGCTGTTGGGAATTAAGAGCATGTATGAGTTAACTCAGAGCTAATTTGCTAGATACATGTAGCTGTTGGTTTTATAACACTACCCAGTAAACAGAAGATGTTTGATGTAAAGCTTGGTAATAATATATTTTGGTTTTTTAAAACCCTATACCATTACTTGTTCAGCTTTATATGTGCTTGTGGTTGTAAGCCTTTAGCTTATAGGTTGGGATAATTTTTGGTACTGGAATAGGTTGGAAGCACGTGTTTGTGCATGCAGCTATTGAGGTGTGCCGGTTGATTCATGTTTGTGGATGTATCAGAGTGGGTTTGCTCGTCAAAACCTAACAAGGTTGTTATTTTCTATTACTGTATTAGTTATAATTTTTCTGCATTTGTGTTATTATTTTAGTAATAATGATGATGATGAATTCCGCTGCAAATTTGGATAATGCATTACTTAATGATATATGTGAGCTTAAATAGACAATTTAGCGATACTTTGTTTGGGTGTTAAACCCAAAACCTTTCATGAAACTTCATCTATAATATATCAATATTTAGTGATGCTTTGATAATCTATCCTATTTTATTTCCATTGCGTGGAAAAAATATTCTTAAACTGAACTGAATATGTGTCAGACCTTGACCCATGTATAATAAATAATTATAAACTTGTATTCTACCAAGTATAATTTGTCATTTTCAGGAATACTTTCTGTTTGAAACTATGCTGTTTAGTACTTATACATTTTTAGATATATAACTAACATATGTACGTATGTGCTTCTTTTTGACAGGTGTTGTATGATGCTTTTGAAGTTACTACATGTCGTCGCACTCATTTTTCTTCAAATCGGTCATGCTTGCATTAATGTATTGTCTATCGACATTCATACATCTTTGTTTTTAGTATGTATCGTTTTGGTTAGCAATGGTTGTATGAATTGTTACTTTTGGTCACAAATATTTATATGGTTAGTACTTCGTGTATGAAATATTATGGATATATATATTTTATGGTTTGACTGATGACTCCATTTGATTACATACATTATAATGTGATAAATGTAGTTTTTTGAATTGTTATAATATATTAGTTGAAATACTGTCTGGTAGAACTGAATTGTAAGCTTAAATGCATATGGCAAGAAAAAATGCAATGGAATTTTTTTTAGCGTTTTATCTATGTTAGAAAAGAAAAATTGTTACATCTTTCATATACTATAGCATTATGCTAGTGCTATACAAAATATTCTGCAAGGATTAAACGGTTTTTATAGCAAAAAACAATGCTATAATAGATAGTAATGAACTTTCTATAGTGTTTTAATGCGTAATAAAAGATTAAAATAAGATTTCCACAACGTTTCTAGATGCTATAATAATATAGCATGTTAACATATTATGGCAAATAAATGTTGTCATAATTGTTAGTATCATAAAACAAAACTCTATGTAACATTTCTATAGCAAGTTTCAAAATGCTATAGAAAGGTATTGGTACTGATACATATAGCCTAAGATGGCAACTAAAACGCTGTTAAAAGTCAGTTATCCATTGCAAGTTTGAAACGCTATTGTTTCTATCAGACTTGTTACAACTTGTTGATCTATGGTGTTTATAGAAACGCTATAGAATGCTTTAATAGCGGTTTTTAAACGCTATAAAAAGTTCTATTTGTTGTAGTGGTAAAACATGATTTGGAGATGAGTTTTAATTTTTATAATTTTCCAAGCTATGGAAAATTTATTATGAATTTTCAAAGGAGAATATGAATAATTGGGTTTAGAAATTAATTTCGGTTATTTTATGAAGAATTTGGGTCTGAAATTTTTATATGTTAGATAACATATTGAAAGTGAATTTCTATGATTTTTGGTAATTTTTCCTAAGCAAATTACTATGGAAATAAAGTTATTTTAGATGAAGGACTTAATTGTTTTATTGGTTTTGCTTAATGGAAGGGCTTATTTGTTAAATTAATTCTTGTTTTGATCTGAAATAATGCGGCAGTTATTTTTGTAAAGAATTTGAAAAGTTATGGAAACCGATCAAATGTTTACAAATAGTCAGGTTAGTCATAAAGTATTCACTTTAAATGGCATTAAATCAAACTTTATTCAGAAAATATGTTCCGCCTCTTTTAGAAGCCACCTTTTGACCCTATGCTTCTGCCTTTAACCAAGTCGAAACCTACCATATCAAAAACAACTAAGCCGAAACCAATACACAAGGTATCACAATGTTGATACGTTGTGGAATGGAGATGGGCAGAAGGCATGGTGTCGAAACATAGCTTTCGATGGGGTCGCAACCTTTGTTTTATTTTCTAAAGAAATGTGCTTGCCTGTTTTACTAAATGCTTTCGAAGGAGTCAAAACATATGCTTTCGAAGGGGTCTTTTCAAATTGCTTTCGAAAGGGGTTGCCGCTTCTTGTTTAAATTGTAGCTTCCGAATGAGTTAATTTTAAAATCAATGCTTTCGAAAAGGGTAGTTTCGACCAAGTTGAAACCCTTCTGCCGTCCCTATGCTTTTCGAATGGATTGAAGTCATCAACCAATTCGAAAGGTAGCTTTGGTTTTAAACCTGTACTTGTTGGATCTTATGTTTTGATTAATGACAAGAAATTCAATCGACACGAAGATTCATGAATCTAGACAAAGAACTACGAAGACCGGACTCAACAATATAAAGTATGGTTCATATATATATATATATATGTTGTTTAGAGTCAAAGTCAAGTTTTTAGCTATGTTAAAATCTCTCCTCAAGTAGTTCACAAACATATACATTCAAAACATTCTATAAAAGTAATAAAAGTTTTATTTTAAAAAATAAAATAATAAAAATAATAATATATGAAGCAATACTTGAACTTGGGTCATTGGTAAATTCATATTTTAAATGAAAAATCAAGTTTTCAAACAATGCATGGAGCAGGGTTCGAACCCGGGCCACTAGTTTAGAAGGCAAGTGCCCTAACCAAATGAGCTATGGTGATTTTTATTTATCAACAGAATTTAGTCGACTGAACAAGGTCATTCAGTCGACTGAACCTGTATACGTGCATATATATTTTAAATTACTCTTGGTCGACTAAATATTCAAAGACCCGACTTTACAAAATATTCAGTCGACTGAATCAAAATTTCAATTGACTGAATATGAATATTTTTGCATTATTTTTTCTCTGTTTTAATTCAGTCGAGTAACTAATAATATTCAGTCAATTGAATATGTTCTAACTGTCATTTTTCAAATTTCCTGAAGAGACACCTCTCTTCATCGAAGAGGAATCTTTTTAGGAAGAGTTGAAACGATTTCTTTTCAACAGAACTTTTAACCAGGAGTTGCAACTCTATAATCTCTATATATACATACTCAATTCAAGATTAAATTAAAAATTATAATTCTATTTTCATACTTTCTTGAATTCTGAGTTTCTTGCTTTATAGCTTGAATATTTGAGCAATCATGTATTTATTTCTCTAATTCTAAAGCAATCTAATCTTCCTTAGCTTCATGTACACACAAATATACATATTTTACTTGAGGAAAAGATTATAGGAAGGGTGTACATTATTGACTTATCAGTGCTATTCAAGAGCATACTCAGTCAGAAACAACTTTACTATTTGTATTGGAAGTCCTATTCGGTTGCTCAGGCGGTAGAAGTCCTATTCGATTGTCTAGGTAGTAGAAGTCCTGTTCGGTTGCTCCGGCGGTGTAATACCTGTTCCTTTGGGTTAAGAGAGGGTTGATAGTTAAATTCCAGAAGGAGTCAGGGACTGGACGTAGAACGAGAGTTCGAACCAGTATAAAAATCCCTAGTGTCATTTACTTTACTATTTACTTTTTATACTCATATTCCGCATCAGCAGATAACTTAGTTTATATCACACTACCACTGCATTTACATTGTTTACAACTGTTGGCCATTTTGATCCTATAACACAGTCACTCTCAGTACTAAGCCACTTTCTAAAGCCTTCGAAAGAATTCAAGGGTTTCGAAGCAATCCTTCAAATCTTTTATTTAAATGTTTATAATTGAATGGTAATACTTTAATACATTCGAAACATTTCGAGAGAAAGGTTTTAAAGTGTTTCGAAAGGCAGGTGCCAAGTGTTTTGAAAAGAAGATTTGAATGCTTTCGACAGGAATTTTCCAATGGTTTCAAAAGTAAAGATTAAAGGTTTCAAAAGCCTTAGTTTTCAAAACAAAGAACCCAATCTCAATTTCTAAAGGTAAAACCCATGGCATTATAAATGAGCTTTTAAATGCTTTTAAATTGGAGTTTTTGAAAGAAGTTTGCTTGATATAAATAATGGGTTAAAGGTTTTAACCAAATTTCCAAAGAGAAATGATTTCGAATATATAAAACCAAAGGGGTTGGTATTATTTTTGTATATGCTTCTTCTATAAATATATTCACTAAGTAATGAACCCATAACTGAATTTAGGGAGTAAGGGCAGAAGAACCAGGTAGGTTGACCCAGTAGTTAATATAAACTAAGTAACTCCTGAATGAATAAAGTTGCGTCTAGGAGGTTAGGTAGACCAGAATATAGAATGCCTAAATACCAATTAAAGAAGTTGTCAGATGGACAGGTTCATAGCAAACCCATGAAAACTATGTTTAGGAAAAGTTATTGATAGATGTCAATAGGTTCATAGTAAACCCATGAAAACTATGATTAGAAAGAGTTATTGACAGATGCCAATAGGTTTATAGTGAACCCATGAAAACTATATCCGGATTAAGTTATTGACAGAAGTCAATAGGTTCCTAGTCAACCCATGGAAACTAGGATAAGAGGGAAGTTATTGGAGATACCAATAGGTTCAGGGAGAACCCATGAAATAATGAAGTTATTGGCAGGGGCCAATATGTTCTTAGTGATCTCATGAAAACTATGAAACTGAACAGGGAGTCCATAAGTATTAAACAGGTTATTAGTCAGCCCATGAAAACTAATAGGTTAATAGTGACTCTAGAAATTATAACTAAGATAGATAGTCTGAATGAATAAGGATGGGTAATCCAGAATTGGTTTACTTGTTTGCATATCATCATAATATTTTGAATTTCCATGTTTTAACCATTATGGATGTAGGAGTACTGCATATAGTTTTATAAAGTTTTGAATAAGATATTAGTGAGGGGAAAACCCGTTCCGCTAAGCGGCGTGGTCTCACTAGATATCTAAATGGTTTGAATGGTAGGTTATTATTCATACCAGGCTTTTTGTCTAACTCAAAGTTTATGTTTTCCCCTTAAACTCTCGGGTGCTCAATTGATTTTGAGTAGTTTGAGGTTTTCAGGTACATCTTTGGACGAATAAGCTTCCAGAGCCGTGCAGGAGGCATGATAGCTATTTAGAGTTCTTTTCTATTTTGATTCCGTTGTGTTGTTGTTGTAACGGCAAAGTTGTTTAATTTCCTATATATATACTCTGATCATCCAAGAAGGCATCTTCATATGTCGCTCTTGGCGTATGTTGTAATAATTATATTTTCTCTGAACGTGGTTAACGATTATGGGATTATGTAATGAATTTGAAATGCTTTGAAATGGAATGAGAAAGTTGTTTATTGATTTTAAATTTTTTCCATATCCATGTGTTTATATTATATCAATGTATCTAACATTACCGTATTTGATCGCCGAGGATTAATAACTATAGATGACTGCAACATTCGTAGCCGTTAGTTTTGGGCCTCCAAGTTGGGGATGTTATAGTCAACAATGGAGTGACTGTTGAAACTCCAGGAACTAGTGGTACAGAAGCTAATCTAAATACTAAGGTGCAACCGAAAGAGGAATATGTAACAGAGCTACCCAGGAGGAGCGGAGGACAGAATGAGACTAGAAGAGTAGGACAAAACACCGGTGTGCAACCAATGGATTATGCACCAGATTTCCCTTGCCAAGGCAGTGGGCAGAACATCGCTTTCAGATGAAGACCTTCGTTGGATGGTGAAAATCAAATATTTGAATTGGTAAGGAGGTTGGTTAGAGGAGGACCCACAGATCAGGGTTTGGAAGATGTGAACAGAAACCCGTTTACTGCTAATATCCAAAACGCGAGAAATCCTCCCGATTTCAAGCTTCCCGCACTGGACATATAAGACAGAAAGACCGATCTAATGATTCATCTAATGAGATACATCCGACATATGGAAGTGTTGGGTGCTTCTGAGGAAGTAATGGGGCGGTGCTTCCCATTATACTTGATGGATTTGGCGGCGATGTGGTTTAGACAACTGGGGAATGCTCCATTAGCATGTAGACCGAGTTAGTAGGCATATTTTAAGACAATTCCGAGTTTACGTCTCATAGCCGAAGAATGTGATGACATTGGAAAATGTGAAACAAAGGCCTAGGGAGACCTCGACAAGTTATTTAACAAGATTCAATGCAGCAGCGGCTGCGGTCGATAGGCCAGATCCATCAGTGATTTTGATAGCGACAGTGTCCGGAGTCGCGAGCAAGACCGACTTCAGGGCTGCACTTAAGAGGGATCCACCAATGGATCTTGTTTAGTTTTACTATGAAGTTGATAGATATTTACGTCAGGAGGATGCTGATGCTGAAAATGAAGCTGAAGATGCCGAAATTTATGCTGTAGATGGCAAGGAATTCTCTGGAGCATGATTTGGAAAAGACAAAGGGAATAGAGAAGTTGATGATGATTCTAGAGAGCCAAAACGACAAAGGAGGGAGCCCAACTTCTCTTCCTACTCTGAGCTGACTGAAACCCAAGGAAGGAAATACCTAGACACCATGGGGGCAAATTCCCTATCGAAAGCCTCCGAGAAGAGAGCCCACTGATCGATAGAAAGGATCTAGAAAATTTTGCATCTTCCATAAGCCGGGCGGACATGATATGAATGAGTGCCAACACCTTCGTGATCTGATAGAAGAACTAGTTCGGAATGACCAGCTGCCGCAGTACGTGAGGAACAGAGCTGCGATAGCACAGCTGGAGTAGCCACCACCCACAGCAGAGGCTTCAAGGAATGCCCAGATATCTGGGCTAAGACAGATAATCCCATAACCGGGATGGATGGGAAGTTTATATTCAGTTGCTACTCTTTGCTTTGGTCTTTTTTTTGTACTTTTCTTTTCGTATAGTAGCGGTAAAAGCAGTAATGATCCCAGTTCGCTTAGACATGTGCTAAACCTAGATTGGTTCCTAGTCGCGTTCTAAGTCGGATATCCAGGATAACTGCTTAGGATAAAAATCTTAGACCGCTTGGACATGCACAAAACATAGATTGGTCCGTTGCCATGCTCTGAGTCAGATGTCTGGGATAGACATTCGGGATTTCTGCTTATTTAATTCCTGCTTGTTTGCTTTGATTTGAAATTTGAAATTTGTAAAATTCATATTTAATGTGATAACAGATTTTGAATGCCATAGAGTCCCGATCGAAGAGACGGTACCGGAGTGGAAGGTCTTGCCGGAGAGCGAGTGGATGGACTTGTACGATATCAAATGCCATAGAGTCCCGACCGAAGAGACGGGACCAGAGTGCAAGAAGTAAGTCCTCTCACCGAAGAGTGAGCGGATGGGCTTACTTAATCTCTCTTAACTTAATGAGCAAATGATCCAGAGAGATCATCCCCCTAAACTGAAACAACAAACGATCCGGAGAGATCGTCCCATAAACTAAACATTAAACAATCCGAAGAGATCGCGCATTAAACTTAAACGGTCCGGAGAGATCGAACCTTAAAATAGATTTGATTTTGCGAAAAGGATTTGAATGCCTTATAAATAGAATAAAACAGATAAATCCCGGATGAACACAGGATGACTTTGATATATGATGTGATATTATGTGATTTTGATATATGATGTGATTTTGATATATTATGGGATTTTGATATATGACGTGACAACTTCGAATGAGAAGCAAAATGATAATGATGTAAATCCCGAATAAACATGGGACAATTAAAGATATGTGATGTAATTGAAAACATATGATTTAATTAGAGATATGTGATGTAATAACTCTGAATGAAATCAGAATGATTGTGATGTCTAGATTACACTTAGGCAGAGTCTAGACTCTTAGGCTGTAACAGGTTTGGAATGACTTGTGATTGGCAAGAGAATATGAAGGCACTGGACGGTTCACCGAGGCTAAAGCAGTTGGAAAGCTCATTTATCAAAGACCGGAGATAGGAACTTGTTCTTAAGCAAATCATACCTTTCATTCAAAAGGCGGACTTTAGGGGGCAAGTGTTAACCGAGGTTTTAACCCATCAGAATTCAATAGGAGTTAGAACATTAAGACTATACTAGAATAACTTGGGACTCAACCAAGACAATCAAGAAAACAAGTCAGTGGACCTTAAGAAAAATAAGTCAAGAACACATTAAGTGGATGGATCGCAAGCGATCCATAAGGATGCATTGCGAGTCATCCTAACCCATTGCATCATGAGAAAATATCTCTTCCAATAATACTTGCCAAGTTTCATAACATTCTAAGCAGCGTAGTTCAAGAAGTGAAGACTCATCTGATTCAAGTTGTTTGACCAAAAGAAACTAACTTAAAATGGACCTAGAAAACTCATATGATGTAACGACCCCGAATTTCATATAAATTTAGATTGATAATTTAAAGAATTTTTGAATAAAATATGTGAAATAAATCGATTTAAGTGATGCGAGTTTCCCCGATCTTCGAATAAATTTTGGATGAATCATTTAAATTGAAAAATTGTATATACGTGAATATATATGTATATATGATATACGAGTAAACTTGAAATTTTATATATAAGTATATATTGATTTGAATTTAAATTTCAAGTAAATGGATTTTAAAATAAATATATATAGAGAAATACAATATAATTGGTATTACAGTAAAAATAACAAAATAGACTAAGCAAAGCAAGTAAAATATTTGTCAACAAAACAAATACACATTCAAACAAATAAAACAGAAGAAGAAAAACAAGATAAGTCTGGCCACTAAAACATAAAACAAACTAGTACAAGCTTATACAAAGCAAACTGTACATATATATTTACAAATAGAATAGGTTGTAGTCAAAATAGGAAACAAAGCATGGCTTGTAAACCAAAAAAAAGACATTGCATTTATTACCCCATCCTCTCAGCACAAAAGAAAGATTTCTCAGCCGAAATAGGATAATATTATATCAATAAACAAATTATATCACCTCTAGCACATACAAAATATAATGTTATCAGCCGAGTCAGATAAAAGGGAGGCAAGCATAAACAAAGTATAAAGGAAAGTATCTATGTACTAATAAGGTAAGGTTGAAACATAAAGGACCATTTCATTTAATGCCTTCACCTTAGTACACAATATAATACTTATCAGCCACCACAAAAATCTGCATAGCCCCCAAACGAAAATATCACTGATCAAAACTTGTACAAACAACAATATATCACCCAGTACTAACACAAATAAACACCTTCATTTCTTCCCATCATCTTCACAATTCAGTTCATTCATAATTTAGCAAGCCTGGAAGAAAGAAAGAAAAAAGTAAAGTAACAAACTTCAACTTAATCAACAACTAGAAGGTTGAAGAAGTGATTTTAAAGTAAGCAAAATTCCAGCCTGGTTCAACCTATCGAACTCTGTTCTTCTTCTTGTTCTTTCTTCTGGAAACCACTGTGAGTAACATATTTTTTTAAATTTAAGTATATAAAATGTGTTGACTGACCATCTCTGAAACAAGTATGTTGTGAATATATTTTAACCCCTGTATATATTTGTGTGAATATATTGTTGTGTGTATACTATATGTCTGGATGTTGTCACTGATTTTAGTTCCAGGTTCTTAATCAATTCATAAATCAAGTGCTCATGATCCAATCTTTATTTGTACCTAAGTCTAGAACAAAATATGTTGTTATATCGTAGATTTTAGATTAAAAACATGTTAAGTTAAAATAACTTTGTGTTGTCTCTGGAAAGAAGGAGACTACAGGGCAAACTAAAATAAGTTGAAAATTTAACTAATCTAATTCATAGATTCAGGCATATGAATCAAATGCTTATATAAAAATATGATTTTTAACACTAAAATCACAATTTTTAGTTGTGTTTTGAATTGGCATTTCTGGGTTGACCAGAAAATGGAAATGGAGTAGTTTCTGGTGATCTATTGATTTTGGAGGGTTGGGTTTCTTCCAGTGGGTAGGGGAGTGATCAGTGAAGCTTGTGAAAATACTGGATGGCGATGAACTTCATCGAGGTGGCAGCGGTGACGTTTTCTTGTCCAGAACCCTAGTTTTGATAGGTTTAGTAAATTGGTTGTCTCGACTTTTGTGGTTGATCGAGTGCAGTAAGGTTTGGTGAGATGGAAGTATGGCCATAGACGAGCTTGTGGCCGGAGTCATTGCTTTGCTGGCGATCGGAGATGTAAGGACGAGACGTTGACAGGTTGGGATGGGAGGATATCTGATGTTTCCAGGTTTGGGTTGTTTTCGTTCTGCTGTTTCCAGGTTTGAAGTATTGACTCGAATTCGATTTCGAGCAGTGGAAGGTGAATTGTTGATCATGGTGGGTTGCACGGTTGATCTCCGATGTGGGTCGATCATCATTGCCGATCCATGGTGGCTGGAACCTCCGTGCATATGCACGGTGTAGGGATGTGTCTGGTGATGTTTGATTTGCAGAGTTTAACACGAGAACACTCGAGTAAATTCATGTGTGTGCCGGGTTGTTTAAAACTTAACAAATTTTTAAGTTGAAATTTTTTTTTGTACCGGGTTGATTCAGGGGAAAACTCGTAGTAAACAGGCTTTTGTCTCGGGGAGCATTCAGGGAGGACTCGGGTTTGTGATAAACCAGTTTTCAAAGTTTAAACTAATTCAAATTTTAACAGGTTAAAATTTTCTTTTGAGAAAGTATTTTGTTTTAAACATGGGATTAGTTTTGAAGTTCAAAAATAAATTATTTTAAAAGTAATTAAGTTTAATAAATCTATTTTTGTGACATTATTTATTAATTAATTCTTAATTTAAATTAAATAAATAATGTAAGTAATTAAAATGAAATGTTGTTTAAATCAACCTTAATCTTTTGAATAAATTATGTGTTAATGATGATTTATTATGGATTTTATTAATTAAAGAATTTAATGATAATAAAGTGATTAATTAAGATAAATGATCTATCTTTGAATTAATTAAGTAATTAAAAGTAATCAAAAGGGTAATCGATCACTTAAGGATAATTGCTTAATGAAAGTAATTAAGGATTTATCACTTATTGTAATTAATTTTGAATATTTTGATTAATTAAAGGTTAATTATTTAATGATTTAAGGTGGATTGATTTATTAATTAAGGTTAATTAATAGAAATGGTTTGCAATTAATAATTAATTAACCAGAATTAGTAATTTATTCATAAGTAATTAATCTGGTTTAAAATTTTATCAGCTGATTAAATTGATCTTACTTATGAATGTTTGGATTCCATTGGATGATTGAATTGCTTGATATCCCCGATATATGATGCTTTGTGATATACCCTGATTTATGTAGTGATCTGTAATTTACTTATCTGCGATATATATATCCATGATTTCTGTTTCTGTGATATATTACTATGTGAATATGAAAACCCTTGACCCGTAAACGACATTTAAACTTCCATGCGACAGGGAGTCGGATTCCAGTTGGTTATCCGAAACCCACATCGAATTGTAATGATGAACCCTTGTGATTGATAAATTTATTTTATCTGTGAAATTGTAAATGAAGATAAGCGTTGTGAATTATACCGCTTATCGATATTGATATATCTGTGATGATTGATGATGTTGCACTATTGTGTGAAACCCCTGGACTACACTTTTACACACACAAATACGGATTTCACGTGGAAATCGGTTAAGTCACAAATAATGTAAATTTAATGTTTTTGAAATTGAAATTTTAATTTCAATTGATTTTGAAATTGGAAATTGGGGTTTAAAGTGAAAAGCTTTTGAAATGGGATTTCAAAGATAAAAGTTATTTTGAATAACTTAATCGAGTTTTGAAAATTTAAATAATTTGATTTAAATTTGAATTCCAGTTTGAAATTGAATTCTATGATTTGAAACTAGGGATTAAAGATGCTGTACAAGTAATATATGGGTTAAACCATTTTAAAAGTATTGATTTGGGAATTTGAATTTAATTCAAGAGTTTTAACTCGTGTAAATATAACTGGATTTTTTTTATGAAACGAAACTATTTGTTTCAAATAGTAAAAGCTTTCACATAAGTAATGAACTTCCAATTTGTGTTGAAAGAATTTCAAGTTTGAAATAGAATTGAAATGTTTTGAAAACTATGAAATGAGTCTTTGATTTCAAAGACTCAACGAGTTAATCTAACTTGAAATGGAATTGTTTTGAAAGGCTATGAATGAATCTTTGGAAACGAGTTTTGTAAGATATAAGTTAAATCTTGACTTAAAGATTTAACGAGTTAATCCAGTTGAAATGGAAATTGTTTTGAAATCCATAAATAAATCTTTGTGAATGGGGCGAACTTTGTGAATTGAATCTTTTCGTTTAAAAGATTAAAAGTGTGGAAATTGTTTAAACCAGTGAAGGTTTTTGAATTGAATCTTTTTGTTTACAAGATTGGAAATGGTAATTTGTTTTACCATTCGAATGAAAAGTTTTAGGTTTTAAGCTGTGATTTAACTGAGACCCCAGTATCCATATGATTTTTAATTGCGCTCGTTATTCGGTTTAGCCGGGGAAGGACCTTTGTATCATATAACCCATTCCGAATAGTGATACGACGATATGGATAGCATTTGAAGACCGGTGGTGAAGACCGGGTATTTGCGAGAGCGATAGGATGACCTATCGATTTTCTCTGCATCATGGCTCCGGTATAGAGATTTCCTAAGTGATGGGAAGTCCGATCGAGATTGTGAATACCCGGATTTGCAAGGGCTTCTTCGGAAGTGCCTTCGGTTCTGTTCGAACCCGGAACAGACTTGTATGGATGTGTGTCTGACGTTACACTTTGAGATGTAAAGCTGGTTTCTATCAAATACATTTCTGTTGGTGGCGGAGAATTTATTCTCTTAGCTTAACACCCTTCTCTGAGACGTACGAGCTCAGAGGTTATGTAGTTGATGGTTACTAGTGATACATTCCCAATTTGGTAATGTGGCATACGAAGTGCTGATGATCAATTATTGATCAAAGCGTGGCTTTGTGAAAAAGCGTGGCTTTGTGGACGAGACTTCGTCGAGCCTCACAACCCGGTAATGGTCAAAACAGGAATGTTGCGACAAAGGTTTGTAGGGGTAGCGCCCCTAGGGTATGTCATTTCCTTCTGGATAAAGGGTGGTATCATGGTATGGAGCCCAGATACTTACTCATGTGGACACACTGTATTTATTACTGTGCGATGTTGCTTTATGATCGAGACGTCTCGGATAAAGGTCGGTGACGACCGGGGATGACATGACTCGTGTGTTAGTTACCTAGTTACAGCTCGGTTAGAGCGTGAGGTAGCGTCGGCCTTTTGTTTGCAGAGATCCGGTTAGGATCCGGGGCGTCTTTCCAGAGGCGTTTCCATTTCGGTAAGGAAGTTCCTTAGCCCGATCATTTGTTGGAAATCCAAAGAAACAATACGAACCCTGTACGGTTTTAGTTGTATTACCTGCTATGGAATGTGGCTGTAACCTGCTATTGAACGTAGTAGCTATAGTAGGCATACAATAATGGTTGTATGCTGGCTAAGATTTATATTATATTTTCGAAATGGTTTTCGACACTATGCACTAATGATAATAATATCGAATGGTTTTGCGTAGTAAGCATTTTTGACTATCATAAGAAGAAATCTCCTCCAATTCTGCGTTTGCATTGTGTGTGTGGTGGGAGGTCTTATGGTAGTTTCATTTTGAAAAGCATTGCGGGTCTCAAGGTTAAGAGCCTTTTGTGTTTGTTTAAAGATAAACTGTTTTTGTTACTCACACCAGTCCCATGACTGACCTGGAGTTTATTGTTCCCTTCCTAAACTCTGGGTGCCCACCATTTTCCACACGGGCAGTCTAGAGTTGGGTTTTTCAGATATTCAGGTTGAGTAGATTATCGGAAGCTAGTTCAGTTCTTGGAGTTCATGGATTGACGTTGCTTATCTTGGAGCATTCTATTGGAGACATTCTATCCGTTGCTGGCGTTATCTTTTCTTTTCCGCTGCTATTTCTTGTATCATATCTCTGATGTATATAGATATTCATTGTATCATCATTGTATCTGGATATTGTATCAGATGTTGTATATATATATTCTTTTTCTTTTCCGCTATGTTGTTTACTTAATGTTGTTATAAGCTCCGGCGACTCGGATTTGAACGGTCGAATCTACGGCATTCGAGTACGATGTAAAGTATGGATGTCGATTTTCGAATGCGAAAAATCCGTGTCGTCACATTTGGTATCAGAGCTAAGGTTGAACTTTAGCTCAGGAGTATAACACATTAAGTAGCTCATTAGAGATAGGGTGAAGTATACCCTAGAATGAGTAATCTCTAAGATATCCGTCCGTGTGCCTCAGTAAATTCTCTTACTATCCACTGATAGTGAGTATGAGTGTAAGAAGAGGATGAGATAGGGGACAGGGGAATACGACTGTAAATGGTCAATCTCCTGTAACAACAGAGGAAACGATCTTTTCTCTATCAATCTCTTTCGTTCAACATCTCTTTTGTTCGTCGTTTCTTTTCAATTCTTCGATAGTTCCTGATAGATTCAGGAAGAAGATTCGATATATATTAATATGGGACGTAAACTTCGGATAAACCAAAATTTATTTGTTGGATGAATTGGTTGCTTTGATTGCTATGGTTGATAGGTATAATTTGGTTTTTAAACTGAAAGTTTTGAAATCGTATCCATACATCTATCTATTCTTTGGGTCCGGATATATTCTACGAATGGTTAGTTATCTCTTCGAACTGACCGATGTCACTGCATATTTCGTAGATCTGGATAACCTGAGTATCTTGTGAAAGAATTCAACAGTTCTTGTATCCGTTGTTGATATTCTGATTTGGTAAGCCAAATGCAGAACAAATATTCAGTTGATTCGATGAAATATTCTTCATCTGTCTTTGTATCTCCTTGGCAAATTTCGAGGACGAAATTCTCTTAAGGGGGAAAGTCTGTAACGACCCCGAATTTCATATAAATTTAAATTGATAATTTAAAGAATTTTTGAATAAAATTTGTGAAATAAATCGATTTAAGTGATGCGAGTTTCCCCGATCTTCGAATAAATTTTGGATGAATCATTTAAATTGAAAAATTGTATATACGTGAATATATATGTATATATGATATACGAGTAAACTTGAAATTTTATATATAAGTATATATTGATTTGAATTTAAATTTCAAGTAAATGGATTTTAAAATAAATATATATAGAGAAATACAATATAATTGGTATTACAGTAAAAATAACAAAATAGACTAAGCAAAGCAAGTAAAATATTTGTCAACAAAACAAATACACATTCAAACAAATAAAACAGAAGAAGAAAAACAAGATAAGTCTGGCCACTAAAACATAAAACAAACTAGTACAAGCTTATACAAAGCAAACTGTACATATATATTTACAAATAGAATAGGTTGTAGTCAAAATAGAAAACGCATGGCTTGTAAACCAAAAAAAAGACATTGCATTTATTACCCCATCCTCTCAGCACAAAAGAAAGATTTCTCAGCCGAAATAGGATAATATTATATCAATAAACAAATTATATCACCTCTAGCACATACAAAATATAATGTTATCAGCCGAGCCAGATAAAAGGGAGGCAAGCATAAACAAAGTATAAAGGAAAGTATCTATGTACTAATAAGGTAAGTTTGTAAACATAAAGGACCATTTCATTTAATGCCTTCACCTTAGTACACAATATAATACTTATCAGCCACCACAAAAATCTGCATAGCCCCCAAACGAAAATATCACTGATTAAAACTTGTACAAACAACAATATATCACCCAGTACTAACACAAATAAACACCCTGTAACTTCATTTCTTCCCATCATCTTCACAATTCAGTTCATTCATAATTTAGCAAGCCTGGAAGAAAGAAAGAAAAAAGTAAAGTAACAAACTTCAACTTAATCAACAACTAGAAGGTTGAAGAAGTGATTTTAAAGTAAGCAAAATTCCAGCCTGGTTCAACCTATCGAACTCTGTTCTTCCTCTTGTTCTTTCTTCTGGAAACCACTGTGAGTAACATATTTTTTTAAATTTAAGTATATAAAATGTGTTGACTGACCATCTCTGAAACAAGTATGTTGTGAATATATTTTAACCCCTGTATATATTTGTGTGAATATATTGTTGTGTGTATACTATATGTCTGGATGTTGTCACTGATTTTAGTTCCAGGTTCTTAATCAATTCATAAATCAAGTGCTCATGATCCAATCTTTATTTGTACCTAAGTCTAGAACAAAATATGTTGTTATATCGTAGATTTTAGATTAAAAACATGTTAAGTTAAAATAACTTTGTGTTGTCTCTGGAAAGAAGGAGACTACAGGGCAAACTAAAATAAGTTGAAAATTTAACTAATCTAATTCATAGATTCAGGCATATGAATCAAATGCTTATTTAAAAATATGATTTTTAACACTAAAATCACAATTTTTAGTTGTGTTTTGAATTGGCATTTCTGGGTTGACCAGAAAATGGAAATGGAGTAGTTTCTGGTGATCTATTGATTTTGGAGGGTCGGGTTTCTTCCAGTGGGTAGGGGAGTGATCAGTGAAGCTTGCGAAAATACTGGATGGCGATGAACTTCATCGAGGTGGCAGCGGTGACGTTTTCTTGTCCGGAACCCTAGTTTTGATAGGTTTAGTAAATTGGTCGTCTCGACTTTTGTGGTTGATCGAGTGCAGTAAGGTTTGGTGAGATGGAAGTATGGCCATAGACGAGCTTGTGGCCGGAGTCATTGCTTTGCTGAAGATCGGAGATGTAAGGACGAGACGTTGACAGGTTGGGATGGGAGGATATCTGATGTTTCCAGGTTTGGGTTGTTTTCATTCTGCTGTTTCCAGGTTTGAAGTATTGATTCGAATTCGATTTCGAGCAGTGGAAGGTGAATTGTTGATCGTGGTGGGTTGCACGGTTGATCTCCGATGTGGGTCGATCATCATTGACGATCCATGGTGGCTGGAACCTCCGTGCATATGCACGGTGTAGGGATGTGTCTGGTGATGTTTGATTTGCAGAGTTTAACACGAGAACACTCGAGTAAATTCATGTGTGTGCCGGGTTGTTTAAAACTTAACAAATTTTTAAGTTGAAATTTTTTTTTGTACCGGGTTGATTCAGGGGAAAACTCGTAGTAAACAGGCTTTTGTCTCGGGGAGCATTCAGGGAGGACTCGGGTTTGTGATAAACCAGTTTTCAAAGTTTAAACTAATTCAAATTTTAACAGGTTAAAATTTTCTTTTGAGAAAGTATTTTGTTTTAAACATGGGATTAGTTTTGAAGTTCAAAAATAAATTATTTTAAAAGTAATTAAGTTTAATAAATCTATTTTTGTGACATTATTTATTAATTAATTCTTAATTTAAATTAAATAAATAATGTAAGTAATTAAAATGAAATGTTGTTTAAATCAACCTTAATCTTTTGAATAAATTATGTGTTAATGATGATTTATTATGGATTTTATTAATTAAAGAATTTAATGATAATAAAGTGATTAATTAAGATAAATGATCTATCTTTGAATTAATTAAGTAATTAAAAGTAATCAAAAGGGTAATCGATCACTTAAGGATAATTGCTTAATGAAAGTAATTAAGGATTTATCACTTATTGTAATTAATTTTGAATATTTTGATTAATTAAAGGTTAATTATTTAATGATTTAAGGTGATTGATTTATTAATTAAGGTTAATTAATAGAAATGGTTTGCAATTAATAATTAATTAACCAGAATTAGTAATTTATTCATAAGTAATTAATCTGGTTTAAAATTTTATCAGCTGATTAAATTGATCTTACTTATGAATGTTTGGATTCCATTGGATGATTGAATTGCTTGATATCCCCGATATATGATGCTTTGTGATATACCCTGATTTATGTTGTGATCTGTAATTTACTTATCTGCGATATATATATCCGTGATTTCTGTTTCTGTGATATATTACTATGTGAATATGAAAACCCTTGACCCATAAACGACATTTAAACTTCGATGTGACAGGGAGTCGGATTCCAGTTGGTTATCCGAAACCCACATCGAATTGTAATGATGAACCCTTGTGATTGATAAATTTATTTTATCTGTGAAATTGTAAATGAAGATAAGCGTTGTGAATTATACCGCTTATCGATATTGATATATCTGTGATGATTGATGATGTTGCACTATTGTGTGAAACCCCTGGACTACACTTTTACACACACAAATATGGATTTCACGTGGAAATCGGTTAAGTCACAGATAATGTAAATTTAATGTTTTTGAAATTGAAATTTTAATTTCAATTGATTTTGAAATTGGAAATTGGGGTTTAAAGTGAAAAGCTTTTGAAATGGGATTTCAAAGATAAAAGTTATTTTGAATAACTTAATCGAGTTTTGAAAATTTAAATAATTTGATTTAAATTTGAATTCCAGTTTGAAATTGAATTCTATGATTTTAAACTAGGGATTAAAGATGCTGTACAAGTTATATATGGGTTAAACCATTTTAAAAGTATTGATTTGGGAATTTGAATTTAATTCAAGAGTTTTAACTCGTGTAAATATAACTGGATTTTTTTTATGAAATGAAACTATTTGTTTCAAATAGTAAAAGCTTTCACATAAGTAATGAACTTCCAATTTGTGTTGAAAGAATTTCAAGTTTGAAATAGAATTGAAATGTTTTGAAAACTATGAAATGAGTCTTTGATTTCAAAGACTCAACGAGTTAATCTAACTTGAAATGGAATTGTTTTGAAAGGCTATGAATGAATCTTTGGAAATGAGTTTTGAAAGATATAAGTTAAATCTTGACTTAAAGATTTAACGAGTTAATCCAGTTGAAATGGAAATTGTTTTGAAATCCATAAATAAATCTTTGTGAATGGGGTGAACTTTGTGAATTGAATCTTTTCGTTTAAAAGATTAAAAGTGTGGAAATTGTTTAAACCAGTGAAGGTTTTTGAATTGAATCTTTTTGTTTAAAAGATTGGAAATGGTAATTTGTTTTACCATTCGATTGAAAAGTTTTAGGTTTTAAGCTGTGATTTAACTGAGACCCCAGTATCCATATGATTTTTAATTGCGCTCGTTATTCGGTTTAGCCGGGGAAGGACCTTTGTATCATATAACCCATTCCGAATAGTGATACGACGATATGGATAGCATTTGAAGACCGGTGGTGAAGACCGGGTATTTGCGAGAGCGATAGGATGACCTATCGATTTTCTCTGCATCATGGCTCCGGTATAGAGATTCCCTAAGTGATGGGAAGTCCGATCGAGATTGTGAATACCCGGATTTGCAAGGGCTTCTTCGGAAGTGCCTTCGGTTCTGTTCGAACCCGGAACAGACTTGTATGGATGTGTGTCTGACGTTACACTTTGAGATGTAAAGCTGGTTTCTATCAAATACATTTCTGTTGGTGGCGGAGAATTTATTCTCTTAGCTTAACACCCTTCTCTGAGACGTACGAGCTCAGAGGTTATGTAGTTGATGGTTACTAGTGATACATTCCCAATTTGGTAATGTGGCATACGAAGTGCTGATGATCAATTATTGATCAAAGCGTGGCTTTGTGAAAAAGCGTGGCTTTGTGGACGCGACTTCGTCGAGCCTCACAACCCGGTAATGGTCAAAACAGGAATGTTGCGACAAAGGTTTGTAGGGGTAGCGCCCCTAGGGTATGTCATTTCCTTCTGGATAAAGGGTGGTATCATGGTATGGAGCCCAGATACTTACTCATGTGGACACACTGTATTTATTACTGTGCGATGTTGCTTTATGATCGAGACGTCTCGGATAAAGGTCGGTGACGACCGGGGGATGACATGACTCGTGTGTTAGTTACCTAGTTACAGCTCGGTTAGAGCGTGAGGTAGCGTCGGCCTTTTGTTTGCAGAGATCCGGTTAGGATCCGGGGCGTCTTTCCAGAGGCGTTTCCATTTCGGTAAGGAAGTTCCTTAGCCTGATCATTTGTTGGAAATCCAAAGAAACAATACGAACCCTGTACGGTTTTAGTTGTATTACCTGCTATGGAATGTGGCGGTAACCTGCTATTGAACGTAGTAGCTATAGTAGGCATACAATAATGGTTGTATGCTGGCTAAGATTTATATTATATTTTCGAAATGGTTTTCGACACTATGCACTAATGATAATAATATCGAATGGTTTTGCGTAGTAAGCATTTTTGACTATCATAAGAAGAAATCTCCTCCAATTCTGCGTTTGTATTGTGTGTGTGGTGGGAGGTCTTATGGTAGTTTCATTTTGAAAAGCATTGCGGGTCTCAAGGTTAAGAGCCTTTTGTGTTTGTTTAAAGATAAACTGTTTTTGTTGCTCACACCAGTCCCATGACTGACCTGGAGTTTATTGTTCCCTTCCTAAACTCTGGGTGCCCACCATTTTCCACACGGGCAGTCTAGAGTTGGGTTTTTCAGATATTCAGGTTGAGTAGATTATCGGAAGCTAGTTCAGTTCTTGGAGTTCATGGATTGACATTGCTTATCTTGGAGCATTCTATTGGAGACATTCTATCCGTTGCTGGCGTTATCTTTTCTTTTCCGCTGCTATTTCTTGTATCATATCTCTGATGTATATAGATATTCATTGTATCATCATTGTATCTGGATATTATATCAGATGTTTTATATCTATATTCTTTTTCTTTTCTGCTGTGTTGTTTACTTAATGTTGTTATAAGCTCCGGCGACTCGGATTTGAACGGTCGAATCTACGGCATTCGAGTACGATGTAAAGTATGGATGTCGATTTTCGAACGCGAAAATCCGTATCGTTACATATGACGTCGAATTGACTTGAAATATTGGGAGAACACTTAGAAGACATAAAATAAGGCTCATAGAAAAAAGGGATTGATTAGAGTAAGTATAATGGATCGTTGGGGTTCCATCTTGATGGGTCGCTAGCGACCCATGTAGGACGGGCATTACTACCTTAAATTTTTAGTGTAGGTTCCGCACACCATAGAGAGAGTACCTGCAAAGTTTCATTTGATTTCGTTAAGTTTTGAGCAAGTTATGGATGATTCTTCTGGACTAGATGACCCGTGAAGATGGATGATCAAACAAACTCCAAACGACTTGGTATTTGGACAAGGCACTCAAATAGAAGAGAGGAAGACAACCAAATAGAGATCACTCAAAAATCTCCTAAGTACATGGATTGCTAGTGATCCATCAGGTTACTTGGGTTGTCTTCAAACTCTTTGAACCCCTTCACGGCATCGTGTGCAGGCTTCTGACAAAGCAAGCCTGGCCCAATGGCTCTCCAACCCCTATATATACAATCCTACTTGCAACGTAAACAAGATCTTCTAGACTAGCTGCTAGAACTCTGCATAGATTATTCTTTACTCTTCTCCTTCCACACAATAGTCATTTAACGGTTCACTGTGATTCTCCAGTGAACTCTTGGACTTGTGACTTGATCCAACTTAGAAATTCGATCAAATTATAGTCAGATTCAACTTGTAATGGTAGTCGATTAATAACAAAAGTTATAAACTGGATGTAAGCTTCACTAATAGTCGAACCACTATAAAAATCTCTTGTCTCTTTACTTAATCTGCAAGTTACTATCCCTTTTTTCTATTTTTTTTTGCTTTAATAAACAAGGTTGGTGCTTTTACACTTAATCCGGGGTGTTGATCCATTTTTTGGGTTAACAAAATCTTAATTTGTACTTGCCCAATTCGAAATGGTACAAGTATAACATTTAAAAAAAACTGTACAAGTTATTATTACCTCACACTTGTACCCCATAATTGTTTATTTATATATAATGAGGAAACCTTAGTTTGAAGCTTTTAAATTGTCTAAAATTATTGTACAAAAATTGCACAAATGGGGAAAAAACAATAGATAAGATCTAAAATTGCCAATTGGGATTACAATGAAGTCTATCATCAATGTATAGCTAGCAAAAATCCCTGAGAGTCATCGATTAAATTACCAAGATATGGTAAGAATATAATGGAGGCAATTTACAATGGTAACAAATGGTGCAAACATAGCAGGTAATTCACTCATTCCTTTAATTAGCAAAAATGGAAATCAATAATCTCAAAGCAATATGTTTACTGAGAAAGAAATAATATGCATATCTTTTTGCATATATTTTATTACATAACATGTGCATGTATTTATTTCCTTGTCATCTCATGCAAATGTAATCTAATAATTTACGCATTTCTATATTAAGAATAATGAACAAACGTGATTACTTTCCTTGTTACCATAACTTCCTCCTCGATGCTCTGAACGACCTCCCGTCTCTTTCATAGTGAAGAACACATAATCCTCTTCAAAATGACATATAATTTAAATCATAGAATCTCAACACTCTACCTCGATTCAAATTCTCTTTTCAACATAAAACTCTTAAAATCGAACTCCGCCTTCAACCAAAATCTCTTAACGATATAGATACCAAAAATGAATACTTACCCAATGCGTTCCGGCAAGGACACCCCCGGTCATACCTTGCTAACGAGCTCAGACTATGTCCCAGTCTACCAACAAAATTTTGCAAATATCCAAAATCAAAAAAAGGTAGATACCAAAATAATCTCAAAGCCACCAAGGCCAAAAAATTCTCTCAGTCACCAATTGAATCTCTCTCCTCCCACAAACCTTATCTGTCAAACAACAAATTTCCTATGGAAATCAACATAAGACTCTCACAACAATGTTGAGCCATGAAGCAGATATAGGTTCCTAAATCCAGATGTTCCTTCAACACACTGACTCCTTATCACCGAAGTTCCAAGACTGGAACGCTCTTCTCTCTCAACATAATCTCCTCCATTTTTATCTTCTATATTGCACAAAATATTCTTTTCCATCCAAATGAGTAATAGCATAATTACCACCGGATCTACCGCTCTTTCTAGAAATCATTGATGCACAAATTTAAACATATCGCCTTGCTCTAATACCAATCTGTTGTGCAAAAATTGCACAAAAGAAAATAAAACAAAATACAAGATTTAGATTTACCAATTTGAACATCACTAAATCTAGCAACAATTATTCAGTTAAATAAATAGTAAATGACTATAAAGAAGAAGAAAACGACGCACAATATTTATACTAGTTCCACTATCATCAAGATAGTGTACGTCCAGTCCAAAGAAGATAGATTTTATTACTCATGAGAGAGTTACAAGAGATTACAAGATAAGAGTTTACATACCAAAGCCCTAAGTTAGGGTTAATAAGAAGAGACACTCTATTAAGGGATCATTAGCTAAATGACATAATGGATTTATAATGAAGTCTACATAGCCAGTGCAAATCCATGAGAGTCGTCGATTAAATTACCAAGGTATGGTAAGAAGATAATGGAGGCAATTTACAATGGTAACAAATAGTGCAAACATAGCAAGTAATTCACTCATTACTTTAATTAGCAAAGATGGAAATAAATAATCCCAAAGCAATACGTTTACTACAAAAGAAATAATATTCATTTCTTTTTGCATATATTTTATTCCAAAACATGTGCATGTATTTATTTCCTTGCCATCTTATGAAAATGCAATCCAATAATTTATATATTTCCATATTAAAAATAATAAACAAACGTGATACTTTCCTTGTTACCATAATTTCCTCCTCGATGCTCCGAACGACCTCCCGTCTCTTTCATAGTGAAGAACATATAATCCTCTTCAAAATGACATATAATTTGAATAGTAGAATTTCAACAAAAACATCTTTTATAATTTTTGCTACATTCTTTTTTTATTGTATTCCTATATCCATAAATCATTATTTCAGAATAAAAAGAGTTTGCCTGTAGTTTTTTTCACATATGTCCAGTGGACGTGCCTATCTTACTTATGATTAATTAAACTCAATTAACACACTTCTTTCTAGATCATTTCTGAACATAATAATGCAGATGAAAGTGATTGAAGAGATTTAATAGTGAATTATAGCAATGAATTTACATTATACGATGTAAGTAGGATTGCATTAGTATTGTTATGTGTTTTATATATTAGCTTTAGTAATATTTTGATAACTTACAAACATTTTCAAGATGAGAAAAATTGATGGAATGGATGCGGAATACCGGAAAACGGGTGGTTTGTGATCATTGTATTATGCTTCGATGTGATTGATTCTCGTTCGAAGTTGAGAATCGTTTTTGGATGTGAATGCACTAGCATTTATAAGGAGTCAAAATTGAAGAAACTTGCTTTAAAACCAAGAGTAATGGGTGCTAAGAGATGTAATTGTCTATTTTAAACTTAAAGGTGTTAAACTTAAAGATGTTAATTTTACAAATGTTGATGATTGGAGTTAAAGGTGGTGAATGGGGTTCATTATCATGTTGAGTTAAAAAATAAAAAGGGTCATTCGTTTGTCAATAAATTAATTAAAGATGATATCAAATTAGTTATTGATATGCATAAAAATATGTACCACTATTCTTAGTGATGTGTTTACCAATACAACCTTTATAAACAAATGATCCAACATAAATACATAAATTGAATAGTAGATAGCTAAATATGATAAAAAAAACTCCATCAAATCACTTTTTCATTATCACACAGAAAGTATTCTCCTAACATCATATCAACCTATCAAAGATAGATACAAAAAAAGAAATATAGAGGGAATCAGACATATGTCTATGTAAGTGAGAAATATCTATAATATAAACATGCTGATAAAACAATGTTATAGACTAATACTACTCTTACTATATTTGTGTTAAGTGCATTATTATATCGGGTTAGTCCATGTATATGATGCCTCGCTCTTCTTAACGCCAAAAATTGGTGTCCAATGCCATCTAGGCTTGCACATTAATCTTAGATGTAGATAAACAATGGGACATTGATGGAATAATTTAAAAATTATCTATACATTTATTTTACAAGAAAAGAGTCACAGCTCCTTGTTTTTTATGTTGTTATACAAAAAGTCCCTACAGAAATGAATTTGTAAATTTGATCCCTATTTTTCAAAAATAAAAAAACGCAAAAGGTCTTGCACTTTTCTGACAGAAAATGCAAGATAACTTGCACTTTTCTAATTTTGAAATATTTTTCGAAATTTTTGAAATTTTCTAAAATTTTAAAATTTTGAAAAGCGCAATTTAACTTGCACTTTTTATCAGGAAAGTGCAAGCTAGTTTGCGCTTTCTAATTTTGAAATTTTTTTGAAAATTTTAAAAATTTTGAAATTTTTGAAAAGCGCAAGGTAACTTGCGCTTTCTATTAGGAAACCGCAAGCTGGTTTGCGCTTTCTGATTTTGAAAATTTTGAAAATTTAAAAAGCGCAAGCTAACTTGCGTTTTATGATTAGAAAAATCAAGGACTAAATTTACATACTTATTTCTACAGGGACTTTTCTTGTAACACCATCAGAAATAGGGACCTTTCGTGCAAAGCCCCTTTATTTTATCTCACAACGGAACTAAGCAATAATATCTTATTTCAACAAACATATAACATATCAAGGCTAACATTATAGACTACACATCTGTAATTGTACACATCGACATTACAATCATGGGTTCATTAATATACGAAATAAACAACGAGTATTCCGTGAAAATATAAGAAAATATGCAACCTGAAAGCATCGTCCATAGACTCGCTTCATTTCATTCCCCTCATCTTACATTGTAAGCCTAGAAATCTATATTTAGGCCTTATATAATACACATACACATAAACACACACATAGAGTACAAATGGAAAATAAAAAATAAGGGTTTGACTTTTTTTGACTGTGCCATGACATTATACACCTTGGCCCAACTTAAGAGAGCCGATAGTCTTACGTAAAGAAAAACTGCCGATATACCAATTCGATGTTAAACCTACGTGGTTCTACTTCCATACTCATAGTTATTATTCTTCTGTAGTCACAAATGTTAGCATATGATAACATTGTTGTTATCACATCAACAATGGTAGTGACAAATCTATCATATCAACCTTAATATATAATACAAAATAGCGAATAACATTTCAATATGCATACACAACAAAAAGTCATTTAGTCTCCATTTCCAATAATGCCAATCCAAAGTATCAAAAAATTCTAACGATCAACACAAAAGTGAATATGTCAATCCACAAACAATAGCAATACTAGCCATACATCAAACAATAATAGCAACTTTCAATTAAAATCAATATCACACATGCTAACAAATGGTAAATACTAATAACTCTACTTTTACAACATCAAGTAAATACCATAAATAGCAATCATCCACTTTAATATTAATAGTCTCCTGACATGGTAAATACAAAAAGTTAAACCACCACAAATAGTAAATAACTACTCGAATAGCATGTCCCGTACCGGTGACCAACTAACACAAAAATTGAACAATATAGATCATAATATTTCACTCCCAATGTAGTGGAATCATACCATTATTATTTATTCAAACATCATCAGTTTACTTCGGATAATATAAATTATTATTTTTGTTATTTACTAACTTCAGGATATAATATTTTACTTCACATATCCAAAGGTTACTTTATGAATATTTACCCAAATACTAATATAAGTTTACTTTAAATATGGTAAACACATTGTGTTATTAATTTCCCAAAAATAATGGCAATTATCACAAACTCTCGCTCGAAGCTTATTATTGTTTTTCTCTAAATAGTGACTTTTCCGTAAAAACCCTTTTTAAATCACTTTATTCCTTTCAACCCAGTATATTAAGAACAATCCAAATTAGCAATTTCAGAAATATATAATATTTCACTTCTAAAATACCCAAACACTATTATTATTTATCTTGAAAATAATAATAATTTAACTCAAAATATTTCTGAAAATATCTCTTTATTATTTTTCTAAATATCTCTCATTACCTTAAATAATTATAATATTATTTCCTACCAAACCTTGTAAAAGCAGTAATCCCATTGTTTACCCAAAAATAGTAATAGTGCTCATTTAAATTTATGAAAAACTCGGTATTACTATTTATCTAAAACAATCTCAGTTTATCTCCAAACTCCCATATATTTAGTTATAATTATAAAAATTAAAAATAACAACAGTTTACCAAAAATCATATTTTCATTTATTAAATTCCACTTTACTTCATAAATACTAATAAATTTCTCAAATTCACTTCAAAAAGGTTTTTCAATGTTATTTATGAATTTCCCTATAAATTCATAAATAATAATCTTACTATAATCTACTTATTAGTTGCGGTACAAATTATCAATTTTGATTATTTACAAATATTACTCCAGCATTTATAAAGAATCTCATTAGCCCTAATTATACATTTTACACTTAATTTCAAATAAATAAATTATTTTCTTTAAATCTACAACTTACCATAAAATACCTATCATCCAACGATGGAGTAATTAAATAGATAAATAATTAAATCCAAATATATACCGAAGTCAAAACATCATAACATTCAAATGATTATCAAAGTGGTATAATATATCTCATCAGGTGCATATACACACACACACGCACGCACGCACGCACACATACATTGCGTGTGTGTTTATGCGTGTGTGTCAATGAATACATGTTCACTATTTCAAATTATGAATGCTTACAACTGTTGAATTCCATCAAGGTGCTTTAACAAATATTATAAAATATAGCAAATCATATGTCAAAATGTCAAAAATCTTGAATCCCATGAAATAAATTGCGCATGAAATGGATGTTGTATGAAAAAGATAAGATGATTAAAACTTTTAGGGTTTAATTTGTAAATATTAAAACTATAAGGGCTTAACTACAAAATCCTCACCGTGAAACTGTATTCTCCCACCCTCGAGACTATAGTAAACACCATCTTAAATCCCAAATCACTATCGCTATAGATCATCGCCTTCATTATAACCGCCTTGTTGTGCGTCGTCTCCCCGACCCATTGTGGCCCCATTAGGTGTTAAAAATCATCGCCGCGGCCACCCCCTGGCCAAACCATACTTGAATTTTCTCAAACGATCCAAACATCTCTGACCCAATCAACCAATGCCAATGAACTCCTCTTATCAATGCCAACCTAACCCTACCAACGACGTCACATATCGTCGTTGTTGGTGAAACCTTAAAATCAATGGTCCAGATTTATTTGTTGATTTTTGTTTGAATGATGCATTTAATCAAAAAATGAACCATTGTGATCTCTTTCCTTATTGATATGAAAATTTTGATATATAGTTTGATAGGGCTTAGACAATGTTTACTTTTTGAAATGTTTTGGTTTAAGAAGACTAACTTCCATTAAATATAATTAAAGAATTATTTCAAGATTAGAGAGAAGAAAGAGATCTAATGACGGTTTAGGTAAAGGTATACCCACATTTTGTTACAAGTATTTGCAATTTTTGTATATAAAGCAGTCCTGGGCCTAAAATACTTGATTGGTCAACATATCCCAGCTCTAATATATTATATATCAAAGTTCATTTCTCGAATATTTGAAAGCAAGGGTAATATCAAAATTCCAAAAAAACTCTACTCAATTTTTTTTACCACCCCTTCAACTTTAACGATTGTTGATAATTAATCAATATTAAATGCGTCGAATTAGTGGGTTACTACAATCAAACCTATAAAAGGATTGCACCCCCACAATTTATTAAAGGATAACTTAACCTAAATAATAAAATATCATCCCATATCATGTTTTAATCATATAATCATTCACTAAACATGGGGACGTATACCAATCACAAGTTAACTACTTTTAAAGTTGCACAAGACAACTGCATAACACAACCAACTATGATACAATCAAATACATATTCACAACAAGGAATGTAACTTTCAAGTACTATAGTAATACATACATTTCCACAAGTATGCAACCCAAAGCAGTAGCATTTCAAAATAAACTCCATCAACAAAGAGTAAGACAACCAGTCTTGATCATTGTTGTTCACAATGCTAACGTGCATCCCTACAACTCTAATATAAAAATTCACTGGTATGTTATACTTTAGGGTAAAGTAACATTTGGTGTCTACAGTTATGAACTAAGTCCTGTAAATAACAAAAACAAATAGACCTACAAAATAACCATGGCTCGATGTACTCTTTATAGAACAAGACCTGCACAACATCCATGGCTCGATATACTCCTTATAGTGCTCTTGGATATATGATGACATGCATGAATCTAGGAGTACAAAGGAGATAAAACACTGTTTACCTACGTGTCATGGTAGCTTACTAGACCTGCTTGTCCACTAGGGGTACCTCCACTTAGTCTTGCATGACACCGTCTTCTGAAGGGTACATACTAAACACCTATAGGCCACTAGTCTATGCAAATAGATGATGATTGCATGATATATAGCTAGTGTGCCACACAATCTGTCTCCTTCAGAAACTACGAGCCTCTAATCTGTTGGATCAAGTGCATTAATAGAGAAGTAAAAAGGGTGAATTCCAAAAAATCCTTTTATTAATTTATTCAAGTTCGTATTTTATATGAATAATATACTCCTACTAAATCATATTTAGTATTTATTAGAAAAAAGAGTTTGAGAAATATTTTAAATTTATTTAAAAATGTATGTGTTATTATTTTATAATAGTATTTTATTATTAATTTAATTTAAATAATTTAAATTTAATTTTATGTTTTAATATTTAAATATGTTCATATTCATAATACAAACATTGTAATTATATCAAAAGGTATAATCAAATCTAGGCATAATATGAGAACATGTGTATAATCAACCATCGTGGCATATTGTTAATAAATGTATATGTGATAATCCTTCCTATGTTAATAATGACGTTAAAAGTGATGTGTGTGTATATATATATATTAAATAATTAAATTTATATTTACATTAATATACATTAATACAAACTAATTTTTTTAGCTAACTTTATTTTAACTAACAAACACACACATACATATACATACATACATACATACATACATATCTATGTCTGTATGTAGAGTATAATATTATTTAAAATATAATTAATTAATACAAATACATATATACATATATGTATATGTTTTCATTTATATGTATATATACATATTTATATTTAATTATACTGTCAATTAATATTTGGATTTAAAAATGTTTAATAAGTTTAAAATCCAAATTAAATAGATTTGACTTTATGAAAATAAATATTTATTAATATATCTATATTGATATTATAAAAAAATTATTTGAAATAATCAATGGTAATATATTTATTTTTTTATTTTAAAAATCAGATTATTATATTTGAAATTTTCAGTATTTTAAATTTAGTTTAACTTTTTAAACAAAATAAATATAATGATTTTTTATCTTGAAATCCAAAAGCTTTACATATGTATGTATGTATAGTATTAAGAATTTTCATACAAAAACTTCATATATATATATATATATATAAGTAAGTTCTTTTATTATTAACACGGAAACATATATGATTATTTTTTTTAATATTAGAAGCCAAAGAGTAATTAATAATTTAAGATATAAATATGTTTCATTTAATATATATATATATATATATATATATATATATATATATGCATGCGTGCGTGTGTTTAGATTTGAAATTAATTTTTTTATTTTTAAAAAGTCGAATTTTATTTTATATAATATACATATATATTTAAAATGGTTTTATTTACAAATTAATCATTAAAATTAAATTATTTTTTATTAAAACATGGTCGAATGTACCATTTAATAGCAAGCATATATGTTGTAACATCCCGACTTCTCGATCTTCGGAAGGTGGCACTAATACATCCATGGGATTCACTTGCGAGCATCCGAGTGCCAGAAAGACAAATTGTTGGGAAAAAGAGAAACGGTAGAACATAATCTCACATCGTGTCAAGTAATATATAATTTACAATAGATCTATATAAAAGAAAACTGTAACATACATACATTAATCAGAGTAACTAAACAAATCATCAGCCTAGACAGTTATAACAACCTGTCCTCATAAATGCTGACAAATAAACCAACACATACAGCAAAAATAAAGAATATACGGGAGATACGTCTTTGACATCCAACTCGTCTCCTGAAGCTCCAAAACATCCAAATTAGATCTGAAAATATGCTCGGTCTGACCCGAGCATTGTAATAAAATAAGATCCGGATTAGTCTGGTAAACCAGCGTGAGAAACATACCCCAATTGAATTTTAATGTTATAAAAACGTTTTGAATATAAAGGTACCTCGTAAGACCACGCTGCACATAAACATGGATGGGTTTTTACCTTATGATAACCAAAATATTTCATAGGAAATCTTCTGATATTATAATAATGTCTAGGTTTAAAATAAACATAGAATCATAGTTGAAATTGTTGCATTAATTAAATTCCAGCATAATAGGTATACAACTAAATTCGAAGGCACTTATTGGAGAATAGATTTCCATACAATGACAAGGCACCAAGGTACCGTCTGCCACAGTACACCCCTAAAAAATGTACGGAGGGCCTCATATGGACCTCCTACAAATCAGGACCGACCCTACACCTTACTGGATAGTTCTGAGAGCTCTCATGCATAACCGAATCCATAAATGTATATATATAGAAAAGGTGATGACAGTACCCTAATGGGTGCGACCCACTTAGCCCTGAAGCATATCCCTTGTTTTAGTCATTCCCGATGGATGAGGCTTGAGGCCACGTTTTACCCTTTAAAATAGTAAATCCATTTGAAATGCTAACACAGCTCACTAGGCAACAATGCAATATTAGCATTCATCCAAACAAGTTATTCAGGATAAGAACAAACCGAAGGCACTACTTCTACTTCCTCTATTTTGGAATCACCGTCAGGATTAATAGCAAGTAGACCTTGCATTTCAAAGAGCTCTGTCTTTGATTTTCTTCATGATCTTCCAATTCGAAGTGCTTATGCCGGATCGAAGTGGTTTTCAGATAATATATCTGATTTCGGTCTCTTCGAACCGACAATGATAGTTTAAACATGCCAACATTTGATAGTCAGTTATTTAACTATAAAATAAACAAATAATACAACTAGAAATTTTAATTCCATAAGGAAAAAACACTGGTTAAGCAAAAAACACCTATTAGCCTCTTTAATTAACCATTTCTTAATTAAAACCACTTTTTAAGTACTTGTATTAAAATAATTTACAAAGATATATTTCACAATCCCTTTATACTCCTTTCAATACTTGGAAAAATATCTATATATTTATCTCAACAGTATAAGTATATCCACTAAAACACTACACTTTCCCTACCTAGAAGATGTTTTCTTATACTTATCTCAACGGTATAAGTATATTCACCAAATATTATGAAAGATTTCTTATTTCAAAATCATATCAAAAGGATTAAAACAAATATATTGTTTTAAAAGAAACAAAGATAAGGATAAACCCAAACACTATTCCTTCGGTGTTAAGCATGGAACGAGTGTCCACACTACCAAAATTAAGAAGGTTAATTTGGGGAAATCAAATCTCAATTTCTTTTATAAATTTCTTCAATACACCTTTTTTGTGTAAATCTATTTCATTTGTGAACATCTCCTTTCTAAAATTTCAAATCCATTTATAAAACTCTTAATAAATCTCAAAGTTTATTTATAAAACTCTTTTAGAAATATTCAAAACCATTTATAAAACTCTTCTACAGATATCCAAAATCATTTATAAAACTCTATTGTAAATCCCCAAAAATCCTTTGTAAAACTTCTTCCCAAATTTCAAGATCTCCTTTCAAGTTATAAAACACCCATATTAAACTCTAAACAATTTATAAAACTCCTTTTATAAATTTCTAAAACCATATTTAAAAAAAAATCATTTTATAAAACTTCTTTATAAAGGTCCTTTATAAAAATTCCTTCTAAAGAACTCTTATAAATCCAAACCCCATTTTCATTTATAAACATCTTTTATAAATCAATTTATTATGTATAAATATAATTAACTAGATTAATCAATTTACTTTAAACACCCTAAATAAATAATAAATTAACTTTTCAACATCATCAATAAAATAATTTATTACTCCAAAACATTATTACTATAGTAATTAATAACTTCAAAACATTATAAATAAATAATTATTATTTACTTCAAAACCTTATTATATAATAATAATTTTTTAATAGCAAAACATTACTAATAAATAATAATAATTAGCTTCAAAACATTATAAATATAATAGTTAATAATTTCAAACATTATTAATAAAACAATAATAATTAATCTTCAAACATCGATATAATAGATAATGATTAACTTCCAAAATATTATTAATAAATAATAATTATTAATTCTAAAACTTTGCTAATAAATAACTTTACAAATTCCAAAACATTGTTAATAAGTAATAATTATTAATTATCTTTCGGAAAATATTAATTATTTAAATAAATAACTTTTTATACTATTAAAATATTGATAAATAACTTTTATACAATATCAAATATAAATAAACAACTTTTAAAACAATATCAAACAATATTTAAACAACTTTAAAACATTTCTAAATGTTTTAGAAAAGACAAATAAAGGTGTTGGAGTAAAATAGAGAAGTTTCAAAACCCATTTGAACAAAATATTCCAGAAAACACAAAAGTCAGATTTCGAATCATTCTCCGAATTAAAAACCAATTTCAAGCCAAACGGCAGTTAATATTATTTCAAAATACTAAATTGAGGCCAATAGCCACCAAAGCACTTAACCACCATTGTTATTGATTTTTATCACTACATGGGTTACGTTTTGAACATATAACAATGTCATAACTTATTGTGCTAAACAATCAAGATTCAGCAATTAACAATTTATATAATAGAGTTATAACTAAAGTAGAATCAACAGAAATATAACTGGAAATTTAAAAGAAACAATATCGAGAAATCCGAATTTCTCAATAAAATTCCTGTATTTGTATTTTAAATAACAATCGCTTGTAAAAGCGAATATTTTAACTAAATAGCCAATAATTTCAATCAAACACAAACAGTAAATTTTATCTACCGTATAACATACTAATTTGACCAAAAAAGTGAGTTAAACTCACCAGAGTTCCAGTTATTGTTTTCGCGTTCTGGTTTCGTCTAGCATTCGATTTTAGCTTGAAATTCTATAAGCTCCAATCTCAACCAATCCGATTCCAAAGCGTAGTGTTCGACGCTATGAGTGCAACGCGACTGACCACGTTCGATGTGGACCTAATATGAATAAGTTATGGTTTTAACAAGATTTTAGAATTAGATAATATAGTTTAGTAATTTATTACATCATTAACACTTTAATTACCCTAATCCCGCCGTTAATCTCTCTCCCTCATTCTCTAATACAAAAATCACTTTTCCGCCTCCCTAAACCTGAAATGTCCTACACGCCATGTACGTTGCGCCGCCCTCTGTAACGCCCCACTCCGAGACCCACTGTAACAAAGAGTATTACGGGAGTAATACTGTCTGTTAAAGCGGAGAATAGAGTATAGTGGAAGCGACCATTTGTAATCAAGCTATAACTATCTACTGAATACGTCGAAAGGATGGTATCTATATATATTTTCAAGTGGTTCGACATATTCGATAAATACTTATAACGAAATTACAAATGGCTAAAGATCTATCGGGACAAAGCATAATAATAAATGATAAAACATCACAGAACAGAATCACATAACAGATATAAAATCCCAGAACAATACATCGTCAATACAGATCCAATTATCATAAGTGGGTACAAAGCTACTGCTCACACATGTGAGTCAAAAATATGTACATATCAAAGTCTTAATAATAACAGAGTAGCGGAATAGTGGATAAATAAAAACGCTATCTATCAGCATAGCAGATAATGTCCAAGCGGAAGCACAGAAGCTAAGTCCAAAGACCTAACCTGAAACAACTCGGTCTGACCCGAGCGAAAACACTCGGGTCAGGCTAGCTAAACAATCAATAATAACTGAGATATATAATAATGCGGTACATAAATAAAACAGTACTTATCCAAAGAGAAGTATATTATGAACCACATGAATATAATGACGATCCCTAATCATCAATAAACAATAAAAATCTCCAAAGAGAAATCAATACCAAAGTGTAGAATAAATAAAATCGCCTCATATCATCGGCGTAGCCAAAGCTATAAAAAGATGCCCATAGGCAATAATCCCAAGAGTGACCAGAGTCTGTAATCAATGCCCAAGCAAAGATCGATGCTCCAAAGAGCAATGGGGATATACTGAAAAGTCAATGAAATCAAACACTGAAAAGCAGTGTCCAGAGACACTGTGAATCCACAAGGTAATCGCACTTACATCGTATGGTTCCATAGAACCAACACCGAATGGCGGTACTCGAATGGATATAAAAATCATCAAATAATACCAATATTGCACGTGCACCGACCAGAGTCGTTGTTGCCAAGTACTGTAGAGTTGTGATTGATCACTCGCACAGATGCGGAACGCGCGAGACGGCGAGATCCTTCCCAGAAGGATAAAGGCCCAGAGGCGCACGCCGAAAAATAAACTGCTCCATAGAGCAGGTGTCCAGAGACGGTTGCCCAGAGGCGTGGTGACCCAGAGGTCCAGTACTGGCCGCCCAGAGGCTAATGTGTCACTAACTTCTTGGAGAGGAACCCGTAAAGTGTTAACAATGAGTCCCATACCCCACGTTCGCACTAAACGGTTTACTAACCAATAGCAAGCTCACACTCCAAACAATAAAAAGTCCACCTCGTATCATCGGTAAACTAGACCCAAAGGTCAAAACGATCAATCGAATAGGTCGGGGATTAACCGGAAAGAAAATACACACGGTTCCATAAGCCGGAGATTTCCTAATCGTTTAAGCACCTTTCCACTTCGATCGACGTGCTAAAAAGTGAGTGGGAGATTTTTATTATAGAAAATAATGGTGCGAAACAGATTTATAATTGATTTTTAAATCACTTTAAAACGGCTTTTGAAAACTCTCCTATTATGGAGTAATTAATTTAATAATTAAAAATAATATTATATAATAATTTCTAAAGCCATTTAGGAGTGAAAAATCTTTTGAAAATGATTCATAAAACCCGTGTACGAAATTTAGGGACAAATCTCAAAGAAATCAATAAAACCAGAAAATCACTGAAAAATATTCTGTGTTTGTAAACATTCAAAAACAGCTGCGAACCCAAGTTCGGCAATTTATTTGGACCAGCAAACAGTGTCCAAATGTCATGAAAATTTACAGGCATGTAGTCCAACATCCCTAATTTAAGATGCAAAAAGAATTTATAGATTCCGAGTTGAGACGAAGTGGCAGCGACGTCTCAAAGTTGGACCCAGAACAAGATTCACACTGTTTACCAACAGCGACCAGAGTTCAACTTTGACACGAAATTCGAAGTACTAAACAACTCCGATGTTGTCCAAATTTTCCAGAGATGGAGTTCGAAACTCCACCTTTCCAACGAGACCAAAAACGTCGAATTCCGACTTCGGATGCGATCGTGGCGGCATCGCGAAAAAGAGGTAAAAAGTCTGAAAACAGGATTAATTTAATTTTTTTTTTTACGAGCCCAGCCCAGCCCACCCGGGGCTGAGGATGCCCCAGCCCACGCGGGCTGGAGACCTGCGGCCCGCCCCAGCCCATGCGGGCTGGGGAATAAAGCAACTTTCCCAGTCCGCATGGGCTGGGGAACACGGCCCGCCCCAGCCTCAAGCGGGCTGGGGTCTGGAGACCCGCCCCAGCCCACTCGGGCTGGGGACTTGGGGCCCGCCCCAGCCCCAAGCGGGCTGGGGTCTAGGGACCCGCCCCAGCCCACTCGGGCTGGGGACTGGGGACCCGCCCCAGCCCACTCGGGCTGGGGACTTGGGGCCCGCCCCAGCCCCAAGCGGGCTGGGGTCTGGGGACCCGCCTCAGCCCTTGTGGGCTGGGGACTTGTGACCCGCCCCAGCCCCAAGCGGGCTGGGGTCTGGGGACCCGCCCCAGCCCACTCGGGCTGGGGACTTGGGGCCCGCCCCAGCCCCAAGCGAGCTGGGGTCTGGGGACCCGCCCCAGCCCGTGTGGGCTGGGGACTTGTGGCCCAGCTATTGGCTAGCCCAACCGGGCTAGCCTGCTGCACAGGGCAGCAGCCTGGGTGCAGCCCAGGCCTGCCCTGGTGCACTCAGAATTGTGTTTTAGCCTGTTTTAAGGCTGAAGCAATTTCCAGTCAACTTAATTTGCAGTTTTTAGTGCTTTAGGGGTGTTTTTTTTTCAGTTTTTGGCATCATTTTTTCATCAATAATATAACTAGCAATAATTACTAATAAATAGTAATTACCTCAAAGAAGCAATGGATCAAATAGTTAGTGTGCACAATATCAAGCAAGCCAATTTCTCAATCCCAAAGCATAAGATCATGAAACTTCAAGGACCTAAAATCAAAAACAAAACAAAGATTACACAAGATGGAAAAGATAAAATAAGGATTAAGAAAGATTAGAGAATATGAGAGATTGCATTACCTTTCAAAGATTAACTAGTTTAATTATGAAGAGAAGGAGATGGATCTTCTAAAGGGAGGCCATTAATTATGCTTAGATTTAGGTTTAGGAATTATGAAGAGGGGGAGGGTTAGGGTTATGAAATGGGTTTAAGATATTATATAGAAGTGGGTAGGCTAATGGGTTATGGTAAGAGGTTTTACAACCCAATAAGGCTTAGTTCAATTACTTAAGTGCATATGTAAATGTAAAAGTTTTCTAAGTCCAACTATGTTTGATGTTATTATCATATGAATAAAAATCCTAAGTAGCAACCTAGTTTTAATCAAAACCATATAATTGTCTCATTAGCCAATTAAACCCATTATCACATTTAAAAATTCCCCTTTTTAAATATTAAATTCCAAAAATATTAATTTCTCCATTTTAAACCCAAAATACTTTAATTTGCAAACCAATTGCAAATTTAAATTCCCAAATTTTTGTTTAGCTCCTTTTTCAACTTAAAATCATAATTTTAGTTTATTATTCGGTAATTGCAATCTCAGGGTTTTTACACCCTCCAATCCACAATCTTCCATATCAACCTCACCACCAACTCTCCCATCACGAGCCGAGCTTAACGACATCAACCACTTCAACCATGACGGACCCTAGCCCATCACAACCATCAGTCCCCTCTACGCCAACGCAGTAGGTCGCACGACCAAAAATGTCGCCAAACTCCACCATTCTTCGCCAAACGCTGCCTTCCGCAACCACTTACCCGAATTCAACCTTATTTTGACAAATCAATGCCTAAACTTTCCCAAAAAATCCAACCATAGATGACTGCCTTGCTCTCGACCAAATGTTGAACTCATCCACACATAATTGAACCCTTTAAAACTCTTATCAATTTGAAGATCAATCCATTTCTAACTCAAAGATTTCAGTTTTCCATTTTTAGGAACTTTATATGAATTGATTTCAAATTTTCAAAGATGAGGTTGTTTATTTCTTTGTTCGGAGAATAGAAATGGAGGAGTACGGATAGAGACAAAGAAAAAAAGTCAAGAACATGTTGGTTGTTGAAGTTAAGTGTTGGCTATATTAATTTAAAAATTCCGGCATTTCACCGTACAGATTTCCGTTTACGTATGGACTCCAAACGATAAAACAAAAACACGGTCGTGCTCAAAACAGCGACACAACTCCAAAAAAATAATAATACACACTGGTTATTAGATTCTGAAAAATCCCAAAAACACTGTCGCTTGGTAAATCGTCAAACGAAAATTTAAAGGATTTCTAAATTAAAAATTATAGAAAAATCCAATAAATTAAATTAACAATATGTCAATAAAAATCAAGTCGTAAAAATAAAAATAAATTTTCTGACTATTTATTTGAATAATTTATTACTGTAAATAAATTTATAAATTCAATTCACTGTTATTATTTGTAATTTAAAAGGAGTTAAACAAGTCCATTAAATTCATAGAATTAACATTCAATTTAAAATCCCAATGTTTAAAAAACTATACAAATATTTATTCAGAATCCAAAAGTTTTAACTAAACTCTAATTTAATTCAAGTTTTAAAGCTTTTAAACCCATATTTCAATCATTAAAATTAATTAAATATTCAAAATATGATTAAAATTCCGGGTCGTTACATTCCCTCCCCTTAAAAGAATTTCATCCCCGAAATTTCGAAGGTAAGAAAAATGTCTCCAATCCCTTTAACTTTTCAAAATCAATTAGCTGAAACTTGTTATCAAATTTTCTAAGTCCTAAAATTTACGGAAAATTTCAGTAGCGTACCATTTGCACGGCTCGATCGAAAAAACTACAAATCGGCCCCTCGAGCCCGGTGCAATAAAAGAAAACAAAAGCTAAGTAGCCTCCCATATATGAGTCATAGAACGATCAAACGAAACAACAATTATATATAAACATGTACATATTTGTCGAGCAATCAAACTCTACTCATGAAACCAAAAGCGTCAAGCTAGCATTTGCATCCATGAACCTGCATCTTACTTACAAATAATATCCAACCATTTAATGTGCAATCACATATAATTTATTGAAGCATGTACGGTGCACATATACCATCCATATGGAATACCAAATGCAATTTGTTCGCTCGATCACACAATTTCACTTTTGAACTAGTATCGCTTACACGACTTCCCTAGTGCGGACTCTGATCAGGTTCCTTGATTAGAAACATCGACTCTCCGTATATAGAAATATACTATGATAGAAAACTTCGAAATCAAATCAAAAATCTACATCAAGTGCTGTCAAGAATCCAGTGAAAAATCCTAAATCGGACCAGTGTAAATCACCTCGAAATCGTGTACTCGAATCTGGATCAAAACAGTTATGTGAATATAATGATCTACGTACAACTTACGTATTTAAATTATACCAAATTCTTTTTTATTCACATTCAATTGTATATCACACTTAATTTTCAATAGTATTTCCTTTAATACTAAAATTCATTTACAAACTATTTCATAAATCAATTTATGTAACTTTACTTTACTTAAGTTAGATTTCATCTCATAGCTCAATTTTCAAATTTACCTTTCTTAACTATACCAATTATTTTTAATTCACATTTATTATTTCTTTGTATGTTCCCTTTAATACTAAATTATTTATGAACTATTTCATAAAACCTTACTTAAGTTTATAAACATCTTATAAAACACAACTTAGGTTTAATCAACACTTTAAAACTTAAGTACATATTTTTTAATTAATTCTTGAATTCATTTTCTGAGTCATATCATAACATATTTCTTTAAGCCTACAAACACTTTATAAGGACATAGCTTCATAAATACAATATTTTCCAAGATTATAATTACCTTTTTAAGGAATCATTGTTTTACTTAAGAAACATTACTTAAGTGTATTAACATTCAATAACTCAAGCTCATATTTGCAAAATACTCTTCTACTTCCTAAGAGTGCATATATAAAATATTCAGCATTTTTTTACTTAACCAGAATATTCAATAAATTTAAAACCTGCTTTTAAATTACTATCTCCTCAAATTTATTGGTTACAAAACTTAATTTCTTATAATTTCTCAATACACTTGGCTTAAATTTCAATATACATTCAGGAATTTCCGACTGTCTCGTCGAAATTTCCGTTTCATTTTAATAAATGAAAATTACCAAACAACATATCACAATGAGATGCAAAACTACATTACTCTAATGCATAGGGTACATGCAACCACAAAATAACTTAACTGGAAAATACAAGAACTAAACACCCGACTTTATTTCAAATCATTTTGAAATACCATAATATACATATCTCTTTTTGTATAACCAATCATATTTTGGGATTTTTAAATCAAGATCCAATTTACTAAAACAACCATGTAACAGATTACCATGGTAGCAATTCCTCACTTAGAAATTCGAAAATGAACGCGATGTGCTGTAGTCATCACCGAAATTATTTTCCAGCGACTGAAGTGAGTTCAGTGCTTTTTATATCTTTCAAATCCTTTTAAAATATTTCTATTCTAAATATACTTCCAAATAATACTATTATTATTTCTTCCAAAACTTTGAAAAACCATTTTCAAAAATGTCGGGATTTAAGTTCTCGAATTTTCAGTTCAAATCCTTTTTATTTATAAATCACCTTTATAAACCATATTTATATAATTTCTCTTTCTCATATAAAATCATTTCCCAATTGTTTATCTTTGTATAAATTATAACAAATAGCTTTTATTATATTAAAGTTCAACTCAATATTATCATCGAACACCTTATAGTTAAACTGTGAAACTGAATTCACAAGGTGTTCGTACTTAATTTAACCAAACAAAATGCCCATAAACTATCTGAGCACAACTAATCAATAATAAATGATAATAATTTAATATTATCATTCTCTAACAACCAAACGCAACATTAATAATTATACTTAGTTTACGAAAATTATTCCTTTATATATTTAAAATATAATTTAGGTAAAATTATTTTATTTACCTAATTTTAAAACAATACCGTGTCCATTTGTCTTGTTCAAGTGTTTAGAAACCCTAATCGATACAGTTGTTTCTTCTGTATCGACCAGAATATATAACCACTCAACCGATAAATCAACACAATGTCAATTTTTTTAATATTACTAACAAATATGCGCTCATACACACGCACACTTTCTTAAACTCATCCTAAGGTCTCAATTATCCTATCTCAAATGAGTTAACCCCACCAAATCCGCAAGATTTTCGCTCAACCTAAGCTTTGATACCAAGTGTAACGACCCGCCTTTTCGATACTCAGAAGATGACACTAATACATCCATGGGATTCATGCGCCGAGCATCCGAGTGCTGGAAAGGTAGATTGTTGGGGAAAATAAAGAAAAGACAGAACAAAATCTCACATTGTGCCGAGTAATATAAAATATACAACAGATCTTTACAAAAGAAGACTATAACATACATTAATCAGAGTAACTAAACAAATCATCGTCCTAGACAGTTATAACAACCTACCCTAAAAAATGCTGACAAATAAACCAACACATGCAATGGAAATAAAGAATATATGAGAGATACGTCTTGGAGATCCAGCACGTCTCCTTAAGCTCCAAAACATCCAAATTAGATCTGAAAACATGCTCGGTCTGACCCGAGCATTATAATAAAATAACACCCGGATCAGTCTGGTAAACCAGCGTGAGAAACACACCTCTATTGAATTTTAATGTTATAAAAACCTTTTGAAAATAAAGGTATCTCGTAAGACCATGCCACACATAAACTAGACGGGTTTTTACCTTACGATAACCAAAGCATTTCAATGGATTCTTCTGATATTATAATAATGTCTAGGGTTTCAAATATAAATATTATATTAGAGTCGAAATTGTTGAATTAATTAAATTCCAGCATAATAGTTATACGACTAAATCCGAAGGCACTTATTAGAGAATGGATTTCCATACAATGACAAGGCACTAGGGTACCGTCTGCCGCAGTACACCTTTAGAAAATGTACCGAGGGCCTCACATGGACCCACTGCGAATTAGGACCAGCCCTAACCCTTATTGGATAGTTTCGAACATTTCATCACCCCGGTTACTTTTGCAACCTTTTCCAAGAGCTCTCATGCATAACCAAATCCATAAATGTATATATCTAGAAAAGGCGATGATAGTACCCTAATGGGTGCGACCCACTTAGCCCTGAAGCATATCCCATGTTTTAGTTATTCTTGATGGATGAGGCTTGAAGCCACGTCTTACCTTTTAAATAACAAATCTGTTTGGAATGCTAACACTGCTCACCAGGAAAAAATGCAATGCCAGCATTCATCCATATAAGTTGTTCAGGATAAGAACAAACCAAAGGCACTACTTCTACAACCTGCATTTTGGAATCACCCTCCGGGTTAATAGCAAGTAGACCTTGCACTTCAAAGAGCACCGTCTTTGATTTTCTTCAAGATCTTCCTATACGAAGCACTTATGCCGGTTCAAAGTGGTTTTCAGATAATATATCTAATCCGGGTCTCTCTGGACCTATAATGATAGTTTAAACAAGCCAACATTTGATAGTCGGTTATTTAGCTATCAAACAAACAAACAATACAACCAGAGATTTTAATTCCATAAGGAAGATAACACTAGTTAAGCACAAAGCACCTATTAGCCTTTGTTTAAAAAATTCGATAATTAAAACCACTTTGTAAGTACTTGTACTAAAATACTTTTACAAAGGTATATTTCACAATCCCTTTATACTCCTTTCAATACTTGAAAAAATATCCATATGCTTATCTCAACAGTATAAGTATATCCATAAAAACACTACACTTTTCCTACTTAGAAGATGTATTATTATACTTATCTCAACGGTATTAGTATATTCACCAAACATTATAAAAAATTTCTTATTTCAAATCATATCAAAAGGATTAAAACAAATATTGTTTTAAAAGAAACGAAGATAAGGATAAATCGTAACACTATTCCTTTGGTGTTAAGCATGGAATGAGTGTCCACACTATTAATATTAAGAAGGTCAATTTGGGGAAATCAAATCTCAATTTCTTTTATAAATCTCTTCAATACATATTTTTTATATAAATCTGTGACGCCCCACCTCTATGCTCATAATAACAAAGAGTATTAAAAGAAATACTGTCTATTATTACGAAGAATAAGGCTGGATAGGAGCGACCATCCGTAATTGGCCTTACACTAATATTGGTTATCTCGATAGGAGTGGTATATACTTTTTATTTTTCATCTTATTTATTTACTCCCATCGACACACCCAATTATCAGTATAAAACAAACTACGATGGTTCATAATAGTTTAGGACATTAGATATAACGATAACACGGATAATATAAATGCGGAACACAGATAAAAACAAAAGTCTCATATATATATAACTGATGTCAGTTACAACATAGTTGACACAATACATATGATACAACTACAACTGTCGACTCTAGAAGTTATATATACAAGTACATTATCAACTAATATACATGAATACATATCGTTCTATACACTGACACGACTACTACAGAATGACACTGACAACTTCGGAAGATGTGAAAAGTCTTCAAATCCTGAATAGCAACTCAAAGAAGAAAATCTACAACCTGAAATAACTCGGGTCTGACCCGAGTATTACATTCAAAAGAAAATAATACCCAAGTCAGTCTAATTCAAACCAGTTTATTAGTGCATATAGGCAGTAATAACTTAAATAGACGACAGTCACAATAATTCCCGTCTATCCGATTCTTTAAACAAAGAAACCGGATAACGGTCAATATAACACTTAACAGTGTTTAACAAAATCAGCAGATTTAAATTATGAACAGAGATAAATAAACAATTTATCAAATCGACTAAATCAATTTAAAACTGTCAAATCTGATAGGGCTGCAGTACACGCACGCGTGTACTGCCTCGCCACTATCGCAGGAGATACACAAAAGCTCAGTGAAGGTCACAAGTGATCACAAGGTCAAACCCCGAAATCGGGTTCAACTCAAGTGCGATAACAACACAAATGACTAAATTGCAACTGCGTGCAAACAGTCTCAAAACCCGAATGAACAAATTGCAAACATAAATATAGTACTGTAAACTGGACAATACTAGCATCATAATCAAAGACTAGGCAAAATGCCAGTTCAACTCACTTGCCGAAGACAAGGTCATCGTCAAGTTAAAAAAAGGAGCATCATGTAAAACAACAAGTAAAGTACCCAAAGCATGTGTCAGTATCAACAAGGTCACAAAGGCAAGCCAATGCCACATGTACAAGAGAATGTAACAGTGGGACAAGTGAAGGCGAGCCAACGATACAAATGCTCACACAACTGGAATTGACCAGTGCAACCAAAACTGGCCACAGGGAAGTAATGCAATATCGTAGTTCGAATACAACAGTTCAACAAGACAAGGCACAAAGTACACAAGAGATACAAGTGCAGACACAACGGTGCACATATACAAAGCAACTACAAACAGGAGAGACGTGATAGCAGTAAGCACAGTGAACACCAATGGTCAAGCTACACGTGAAGAATGTACACAGGGGCTACAGGGAAATACAGCAACATTAAAACAACACTAATTCAAATGATCAGATACCAGACTACGAAATGGTCCCAAGTTCGAGTGAACCACCAAATGAAATCAATGAACAATTAAGTGCAAGTGACAATGCAAGAAGACATGAATAAGACAACCAATGTACCAGTATGAAGCAGTGATACTAGTGACTGCAAATGCAAGCAGTTAGGTAGGAAGTCAGTGCAACTAAATACAACTACAATTGAATAAGGCAATGTATCTGTTTCTAGCATATGACCAAAAACAAAAGCAATATGGACCTGACAGTATACAAGTAATACTGTCTCGAAGTAATTAGTCTCAACAAGGCGGGGCAGTGCCATCAGAATGAATACTCCATATATGCAGACAAGACTTGGGTGACACAATTATTAGCTCAACAATGTTAAGTGGATAACCAATGCAACACTCAAGTCAGTGAATACAGAGGCAGTGCCAACATGACAGGCATAACTACAATTGATATAGTGACCCCGAAATGAGCGATCGACAAGTACAACTGTTCCTAAAACAGTAACTACATGAAAACTGGATCGTAGAGTTTAATCAACTTGGTGCATATGTCAATTAACAACCAAGAATCAAGTGGCAACCAAACTACAAATTCAAGTGTAAACTGCACACATCCACAAAGAGTATCAACAGGCAGGGGTAATGTAATACCAAAAGTACCACATGAACAACAGTTCTTACACAAGTTTAACCTCAATTTCACAATTTAGAAAAGAATACACTGAAACAGAGGTAATAAAATTTCCAAACTCGCAGCCAACATAGTCAACACGGAAATCAACATCAAAACATAATCAGGAGTAATTGGCACCAACTCGAGATCAAGTTCGAGTTATACAACTCAAACTTGACTGGTCAGTACCCTCTAACCAAATTCAAGGATGCAAGCAGGTACATGTGGGATTAGTGATACCCAACAACAAGGACTAATGCACAACACTCAACTGTGGTGATACCAGCACACTGACCACATGAAGGAACCCGAACACTAAGTCAGACAAGGCTCGAACCCAAGTCAGTGCAAAACAAATCAGAGGGTAAGGTACACATGAATGCGACGGTGAGATGAAGGGGACAGTACAACCCTACCTCACACGACAATAGTTATACAAGTACATGAAGGCAACTGACGCAACTGGAATGCAACTATCTCAACAAGGTATAGTGATGATACACAAAGAAAATGCAAAGCCAAAGTCATCAGAATTTCACAAAACTAGTTCAATATCAAAAAGACAGAGCCGATAAAATCAAGGAATCAACTAAGTTAAAAATCAAAGCCGTGGTCATCACGAAAACAAGTCGTGAGTCGAACAAATCAAAACGAGAAATTCACGGAGCAGTAAATTCAATCAACATCGATTACCAATACCAAATGAAAACAAATGGCCGAGATAAAACAAGGTCGAATCCAACTCGAATTACAGAAGCATCATAAGACAAATGAACTAGATGTGAGTAAAGTTACTCACCTTTTTGACTGGGGCGGTCGAGGTTAAGCATGAATCCAATTCTCAAGCAAAGCCGAGCTCACAAGGGTTAAAATCCCCAAATTCAACAGTTTGGAGAAATAGGGAACGAAGCCCTAATTTGCACAACGCCAAAGCTCTCGAAAATTTCAAAGAAGCAAGGCCGAATCCTTAGTAAGCATCGAAAGAACGAACAAGACAAAAGCCCTAGTCTTTCCAGATCGAAGCCGCCATTCTCTTTTCTCGTTCGATCGCGTTTGACTTTTGGAGTCTTCGAAAGTGAAAGGGGAATCGGTTTTGAACGACAAGGAAGAGGCCACCATTTTTAATTCCTTTTGATTGCTTGGTTCTAGGGTTTTCTTGTTTAGATTTCGAACGAAAGAGAATAAAGGGTAAAGGGACGGTTTTCTCGAGTGAACGAATGAAAGGGGAAAGGTACAGATAAACGTCACGGCAACAACGAGTGGGCCAAAACAATTTTTCTTTAAAGCCCGCTTCAATATAATTACAAATTCAAAAGAATTTCAATCCGATTTGAGAAGAATTTCGCTTGGTTAAACGCTAAAAACAACCAGCAACCCAATTAAATCGTCACATGACGATAATAATAATTCTATGAAATCTCGGGTTGTTACAGACTCCCCTCCTTATAAAAATTGCGTCCACGCAATCATAGGGAATAAATGGATAAAAGGTAACAACCAAAAGAGCATGGCAATGTCGAATGTATAAGCAAAGCAAGTGTCAGCGGGGAAGTATTAGATAAGAAATCGAAAGGTTCGACTGCTTCAAATCAAAAGAATCAACCTCGTGGGAATCAGGGATCAAAATCAGACGACTAACAAAAGCAAGAACAATCGAGTTCCAGCAACTAAAAGAGAAGGAAAAATAGAGCAGAAATCCCATACAGAGCACGAATTGAATGTGAGTAAATCAAATTACTCACCTGAATCGCCAGAGAAAAAGACGAAGCTCAAATCTCAAAAGTCGCAAATATTCAATCATCAAAAACGATAATTGAATTTTCAAATCGCAAATATTTACTTATCTCAAACGATAATCAGAAGACAAAACAAGTATCTGATTATCTCATACGATAGTCAGAAAACAAATATTCAATTATCAAAAACGATAATCAAATTTCTCAAGTCAACAAATATTCGATTATCACAAACGATAATCAAATTTCAAATTCAGCAAATATTTAATTATCAAAGACGATAATTAAATCTCAAATCAACAAGTATTTAATTATCTAACAGCGATAATTAAATTTAAAATCAACAAATATTTAATTATCAAAGACGATAATTAGAAACAACAAATATCTGATTATCAAAAACGATAATCAGAACTCATATCAACAAATATCTAATTATCACAAGCGATAATTAGAAACAACAAATATCTGATTATCAAAAACGATAATCAGAACTCATATCAACAAATATCTAATTATCACAAGCGATAATTAGAAACAACAAATATCTTATTATCAAAAACGATAATCAGAACTCATATCAACAAATATCTAATTATCACAAGCGATAATTAGAAACAACAAATATCTGATTATCAAAAACGATAATCAGAACTCATATCAACAAATATCTAATTATCACAAGCGATAATTAGAAACAACAAATATCTGATTATCAAAAACGATAATCAGAACTCATATCAACAAATATCTAATTATCACAAGCGATAATTAGAAACAACAAATATCTGATTATCAAAAACGATAATCAGAACTCATATCAACAAATATCTAATTATCACAAGCGATAATTAGAAACAACAAATATCTGATTATCAAAAACGATAATCAGAACTCATATCAACAAATATCTAATTATCACAAGCGATAATTAGAAACAACAAATATCTGATTATCAAAAACGATAATCAGAACTCATATCAACAAATATCTAATTATCACAAGCGATAATTAGAAACAACAAATATCTGATTATCAAAAACGATAATCAGAACTCATATCAACAAATATCCAATTACCTGCAGATAATTGGATGCAACAAATATCTAGAAATCAATTAAGAAGACTAGAAAATCAACATAAAAGCTTGGATCGATCCCATCAGATGGCGAGTTTTTAATTCGCCGCACGTGCATCTCAGAGTGGCCGAAGCCTACCAAGTACTCAACATAATTTTGGCGCCCATCAGATTGACCCGAAGGTCCGCAGAGTGACCCGAAGGTCTAGTACTGGTATTTGACCCGAAGGTCTGCAGAGTGGCCCGAAAGCCCAACAAATGACCCGAAGGTCCTCATAGTGGCTCGAAAGCACACGAAAGCATCAAAATGTTTCAATTAACGAGTCCGGAATTAACCGAAATAGCAAACGCACATGTCCCATACCACGTGTTTTACTAAATCGTTTGATTCTCTTCATCGTTTCCTTGAAAGTGTAAAATTCATCAAAATCATCAAAACAACAGATATTCAATTAACGAGTCCGGAATTAACCGAAAAAGTAAAAGTGTGGTTCCATACTCCGCACTTTTGCTAAATCGTTTAAATCTCTTCATCGTTTCCTTGAAAGTGCAATATTGTGTATTTTATAAAAATACACTTTACATTCTCAAACGGACAAGTCCGGAATTAAGCGAATCAGTAAAAGAAAGGGGTCATAGTCCTCGATTTTGCTGAAACGTTTAAATCGCTTCCTCATTCTTTTGAAAGCGTAAACTGTTAAATTTCTGAAAACAATTTTATTTATTTTGTAAAAATAACAATTCACCTTCTCAACTGGACAAGCCCGGAGTTAAGCGAAACAGTAAAAGAAAGGGGTCATAATCCTCGATTTTGCTGAATCGTTTAAGTCGCTTTCTCATTCTTTTGAAAATGCAAACTGTTAAAAATTTATAAAACAATTTCCATTTTAAAACGATTTTTCCAATCACGTGATTAAAACAGCAAATCAGTAACAATTTCGATAAGGAAATTGTACTTCTCAAAATACCGTAAAAACGGTTACACATCAGTATTGCGGAATAACCGCTTGAAAATCCACTTTTTAAAAATTTGGCTGTTACTGAAGTCAAAGCGACAGTAATTTTAAAACATCAAATATCTCATCAAAAGAATTCACATCAAAATGTGACATCAGTGAATTTTCATTCATTAAAATTGTCAACAAAACACCGTGCCTCAAAAATTCAGCATTGGTGTAAAAATCCCGTTATAAAAATAACGGCAACAAAATACGTTTCATAACCAAGCATCGGTTCAACGTAAAAATAAATGCAGTAACGCGCAATTCAAATTTTTGCACGTACTACAGAATGAACAAAGAAATCATTCGAAGGTATCTTTAATGAAGACAATTCAAAACAGCAAAATCTAATCAATAGATGATTAGTACAAAAGAAAGCCAGCGGAAATTTCAACAAAAATCACATATCTGCAATTTCTTCGAATCCTCAATTTGGATTCGAAATTCTCAAAGAAACAAATAATTACAGCTATGTAAACAACAATTGGAATTCATATCAATTTCGTATTTTGATTCTTAAATCAAAAAGATTATAAGTTGTACTCAGCGAAGACAGTTTCACTGTTTCCGCTGCGCACTCTGATAAATAGAACACAAATCAATCAAATCATCAGAACACAATTTCATCCAAACAACAAAACACAATTCCACTTTTATTTTTAAATAACGATATTTAAAAATTTCATCAAAATTTCAAAACTTTAGTTTTGACTCAAATCACAGATAAAACGTCGACTAATAGTTGTAACATATGTTCCATCCAAGTTATGTTTTATATTATGTCCATAAACCCCAAGCTCTGATACCAACTGTGACGCCCCACCTCTATGCTCATAATAACAAAGAGTATTAAAAGAAATACTGTCTATTATTACGAAGAATAAGGCTGGATAGGAGCGACCATCCGTAATTGGCCTTACACTAATATTGGTTATCTCGATAGGAGTGGTATATACTTTTTATTTTTCATCTTATTTATTTACTCCCATCGACACACCCAATTATCAGTATAAAACAAACTACGATGGTTCATAATAGTTTAGGACATTAGATATAACGATAACACAGATAATATAAATGCGGAACACAGATAAAAACAAAAGTCTCATATATATATAACTGATGTCAGTTACAACATAGTTGACACAATACATATGATACAACTACAACTGTCGACTCTAGAAGTTATATATACAAGTACATTATCAACTAATATACATGAATACATATCGTTCTATACACTGACACGACTACTACAGAATGACACTGACAACTTCAGAAGATGTGAAAAGTCTTCAAATCCTGAATAGCAACTCAAAGAAGAAAATCTACAACCTGAAATAACTCGGGTCTGACCCGAGTATTACATTCAAAAGAAAATAATACCCAAGTCAGTCTAATTCAAACCAGTTTATTAGTGCATATAGGCAGTAATAACTTAAATAGACGACAGTCACAATAATTCCCGTCTATCCGATTCTTTAAACAAAGAAACCGGATAACGGTCAATATAACACTTAACAGTGTTTAACAAAATCAGCAGATTTAAATTATGAACAGAGATAAATAAACAATTTATCAAATCGACTAAATCAATTTAAAACTGTCAAATCTGATAGGGCTGCAGTACACGCACGCGTGTACTGCCTCGCCACTATCGCAGGAGATACACAAAAGCTCAGTGAAGGTCACAAGTGATCACAAGGTCAAACCCCGAAATCGGGTTCAACTTAAGTGCGATAACAACACAAATGACTAAATTGCAACTGCGTGCAAACAGTCTCAAAACCCGAATGAACAAATTGCAAACATAAATATAGTACTGTAAACTGGACAATACTAGCATCATAATCAAAGACTAGGCAAAATGCCAGTTCAACTCACTTGCCGAAGACAAGGTCATCGTCAAGTTAAAAAAAGGAGCATCATGTAAAACAACAAGTAAAGTACCCAAAGCATGTGTCAGTATCAACAAGGTCACAAAGGCAAGCCAATGCCACATGTACAAGAGAATGTAACAGTGGGACAAGTGAAGGCGAGCCAACGATACAAATGCTCACACAACTGGAATTGACCAGTGCAACCAAAACTGGCCACAGGGAAGTAATGCAATATCGTAGTTCGAATACAACAGTTCAACAAGACAAGGCACAAAGTACACAAGAGATACAAGTGCAGACACAACGGTGCACATATACAAAGCAACTACAAACAGGAGAGACGTGATAGCAGTAAGCACAGTGAACACCAATGGTCAAGCTACACGTGAAGAATGTACACAGGGGCTACAGGGAAATACAGCAACATTAAAACAACACTGATTCAAATGATCAGATACCAGACTACGAAATGGTCCCAAGTTGGAGTGAACCACCAAATGAAATCAATGAACAATTAAGTGCAAGTGACAATGCAAGAAGACATGAATAAGACAACCAATGTACCAGTATGAAGCAGTGATACTAGTGACTGCAAATGCAAGCAGTTAGGTAGGAAGTCAGTGCAACTAAATACAACTACAATTGAATAAGGCAATGTATCTGTTTCTAGCATATGACCAAAAACAAAAGCAATATGGACCTGACAGTATACAAGTAATACTGTCTCGAAGTAATTAGTCTCAACAAGGCGGGGCAGTGCCATCAGAATGAATACTCCATATATGCAGACAAGACTTGGGTGACACAATTATTAGCTCAACAATGTTAAGTGGATAACCAATGCAACACTCAAGTCAGTGAATACAGAGGCAGTGCCAACATGACAGGCATAACTACAATTGATATAGTGACCCCGAAATGAGCGATCGACAAGTACAACTGTTCCTAAAACAGTAACTACATGAAAACTGGATCGTAGAGTTTAATCAACTTGGTGCATATGTCAATTAACAACCAAGAATCAAGTGGCAACCAAACTACAAATTCAAGTGTAAACTACACACATCCACAAAGAGTATCAACAGGCAGGGGTAATGTAATACCAAAAGTACCACATGAACAACAGTTCTTACACAAGTTTAACCTCAATTTCACAATTTAGAAAAGAATACACTGAAACAGAGGTAATAAAATTTCCAAACTCGCAGCCAACATAGTCAACACGGAAATCAACATCAAAACATAATCAGGAGTAATTGGCACCAACTCGAGATCAAGTTCGAGTTATACAACTCAAACTTGACTGGTCAGTACCCTCTAACCAAATTCAAGGATGCAAGCAGGTACATGTGGGATTAGTGATACCCAACAACAAGGACTAATGCACAACACTCAACTGTGGTGATACCAGCACACTGACCACATGAAGGAACCCGAACACTAAGTCAGACAAGGCTCGAACCCAAGTCAGTGCAAAACAAATCAGAGGGTAAGGTACACATGAATGCGACGGTGAGATGAAGGGGACAGTACAACCCTACCTCACACGACAATAGTTATACAAGTACATGAAGGCAACTGACGCAACTGGAATGCAACTATCTCAACAAGGTATAGTGATGATACACAAAGAAAATGCAAAGCCAAAGTCATCAGAATTTCACAAAACTAGTTCAATATCAAAAAGACAGAGCCGATAAAATCAAGGAATCAACTAAGTTAAAAATCAAAGCCGTGGTCATCACGAAAACAAGTCGTGAGTCGAACAAATCAAAACGAGAAATTCACGGAGCAGTAAATTCAATCAACATCGATTACCAATACCAAATGAAAACAAATGGCCGAGATAAAACAAGGTCGAATCCAACTCGAATTACAGAAGCATCATAAGACAAATGAACTAGATGTGAGTAAAGTTACTCACCTTTTTGACTGGGGCGGTCGAGGTTAAGCATGAATCCAATTCTCAAGCAAAGCCGAGCTCACAAGGGTTAAAATCCCCAAATTCAACAGTTTGGAGAAATAGGGAACGAAGCCCTAATTTGCACAACGCCAAAGCTCTCGAAAATTTCAAAGAAGCAAGGCCGAATCCTTAGTAAGCATCGAAAGAACGAACAAGACAAAAGCCCTAGTCTTTCCAGATCGAAGCCGCCATTCTCTTTTCTCGTTCGATCGCGTTTGACTTTTGGAGTCTTCGAAAGTGAAAGGGGAATCGGTTTTGAACGACAAGGAAGAGGCCACCATTTTTAATTCCTTTTGATTGCTTGGTTCTAGGGTTTTCTTGTTTAGATTTCGAACGAAAGAGAATAAAGGGTAAAGGGACGGTTTTCTCGAGTGAACGAATGAAAGGGGAAAGGTACAGATAAACGTCACGGCAACAACGAGTGGGCCAAAACAATTTTTCTTTAAAGCCCGCTTCAATATAATTACAAATTCAAAAGAATTTCAATCCGATTTGAGAAGAATTTCGCTTGGTTAAACGCTAAAAACAACCAGCAACCCAATTAAATCGTCACATGACGATAATAATAATTCTATGAAATCTCGGGTTGTTACAAAATCTCTTTCATTTGTGAGCATCTCCTTTCTAAAATTTCAAATCCATTTATAAAACTCTTAGTAAATCTAATATAATAATTATTAGCTTTAAAACATTTTAAATATAATAGTTAATAATTTCAAACATTATTAATAAAACAATAATAATAATCTTCAAACATTAATATAATAAATAATGATTACCTTCCAAAACATTATTAATAAATAATAATTATCAATTCCAAAACATTACTAATAAATAACTTTTATAAATTTCAAAACATGATTAATAAGTAATAATTATTAATTATCTTTCAAACAATATTTATTTTTTAAATAACTTTTTATAATATTAAAATATTGATAAGTAACTTTTATACAATATCAAATATAAATAAACAACTTTTAAAACAATATCAAACAATATTTAAACAATTTTAAAACATGTCTAAATGGTTTAGAAAAGACAAATAAAGGAGCTGGAGTAAAATAGAGAAGTTTCAAAACCCATTTAAACAAAATATTCTAGAAAACACAAAAGTCAGATTCAAATCATTCTCTAAATTAAAAACGAATATCAAGCCAAACGACAATTAATATTATTTCAAAATACTAAATTGAGGCCAATAGCCACCAAAGCACTTAACCAGCATTGTTATTGATTTTTATCACTACACGGGTTACGTTTTGAACATATAACAATGTCATAACTAATAGTGCTATGTAATCAAGATTTAGCAATTAACACTTTATATAACAGAGTTATAACTAAAATAGAATCTACAAGAATATGTGGAAATTTAAAAGTAACAATATCGAGAAATCCGTATTTCTCAATAAAATTCATGTATTTCAATTTTAAATAACAATCGTTTGTAAAAGCGAATACTTTAACCAAACATCCAATAATTTCAATCAAACATAAACGATAAATTTTATTTACTTTATAACATACCGATTTGACTAAAAAGCGAGTTAAACTCACCAGAGTTCAGTTATCGCTTCCGCGTTCTGGTTTCGTCTAAAATCGCTTGAAATTCTATTAGCTCTAATCTCAACCAATTCGATTCCAAAGCGTAGTGTTCGACGCTAAGAGTGCAACATGACTGACCGCGTTCTATTTGGACCTAATATGAATAAGTTATGGGTTTAACAAGATTTTAGAATTAGATAATATAATTTAATAATTAACTACATCATTAACACTCTAATTACCCTAATTCAGCTGTTAATCTCTCTTCCTCATTCTCTAATACAAAAATCAAATTGTCGCCTCCCTAAACCTAAAATGTCCTACACGCCATGCACGTTGCACCGCCCTCCTATCCACGATCTTCCAAATAAACCTCACCACCAACTCTCCCATCACGAGCCAAGCCCAATGACATCGACCACTTCAACCACGATGAACCCTAGCCCATCGTGACCATCAGCCCCTTCCAAGCTAGCACGGTAGGTCGCGTGAGCAAAAATGTCGCCAAACTCCACCATTCTTATCCAAACGCCGCCTTCCGTAACCACTAACCCAAATCCAACCTTCTTTTGACGAATTAATGCCTAAACTTTCCCAAAAATCCAACCCTAGATGACTGCCTTGCTCTTAACCAAACGCCGAACTCATCCACACATAACCGAACCCTCTAAAATTCATATCAATTTGAAGACCAATCCATTTCTAACTCAAAGATTTTAGTTTTACATTTTTAGGAATTTTATATGAATTGATTTCTAATTTTCAAAGATGACATTGTTTATTTGTTTGTTCAAAGAATAGAAATGGAAGAGTACGTATAGAGACAAAGAAGAGAAGTCAAGGAACATTCTGGCCAAGTGTTAGTTATATTAATTTTAAAATTTCCAGCATTTCGCCATACAGATTTTCGCTCGCGTATGGACTCCAATGATAAAACAAAAATAAGGTTGCGCTCAGAAGAGCGATACAACTCCGAAACAAAACTAATATACACTAGTTATTAGATTCTGTAAAATCCCAATAACACTGTCGTTTGGCGATAAATCATCAAACGAAAATTAAAGAATTTCCAAATTAAAAATTATAGAAAATCCAATAAAATAAATTAACAATATGTCAATAAAAATCGAGTCATAAAAATAAATATAAATTTCCTGATTATTTATTTGAATAATTATTACTGTAAATAAATTTACAAATTGAATTCACTATTATTATTATCTATAATTTAAAAAGAGTTAAACAAGTCCATTAAATCCATATAATTAATATTCAATTTAAAATCCCAATGTTTAAATAACTATTCAAATATTTATTAACAATCCAAAGATTTTAAATATTCTCTAATTTAGTTCAAGTTTTAAAGCTTTTAAACCAATATTTCAATAATTAAATTAAATATTCAAAATCAAATGATCAAAATTCTGGGTCATTACGTATATTATCATTTTTACATGTATATATAATTGAATAATCAAATAAGGAATTACCTCCTTCTTACGATCCCGCTGATTGTCGAACATGTCGGTTGTTTAGTTTTCTCATTTGTCTTCTTAGTTATGGGATGCAATGCCATCACCTTGGCTTCACCAATGTTAGCTAGAGGCTAGGGTTTGTGTTAGCTAATTGTGGACATAATGAGAATGGAGGCTACCTATTTACATTCATATGGATATCAAATATCTTCTTCTTTTCTCTCAAAGCTTCGTATACTAGATCCTTACTGCCCTCCCCCTTCTATTATCGGTTGTATTATTGAACATTACTTAGTCAAAATGCCCAATCGACTCCCTTGAATCGGTTAATTAATTATTTTATTTCAATGTTATTTTTATATAGAGACGACATACAACTTTTATACAGTGTTCCATTTTATTTTTAAACTTCAAATAAATGACTAAACTGCCATAAAAATTAAAACAACATTTCTATTAATTTTATTATTAATTTGTAATAATTATAAATTAATTTTGCATTAGTTGAACTCGGTAATAACTAACAATGCGGTTGTGTTGACTCTTTGGTGTGAACTTGACCCTTAATCAATATTTAAACAATTTAAATATATTTATGATTGTATAGACTTTGCTGAAGTATAATATCGGCCACAAGTTCAACTCTTATGGACCATTTAACCAAAAGCCAATTTCTAATCTATAATAAACCGACCTAGTAACGATATTTTGTACATGTATTCTTTTTGCCATCACTATATCACATAGATATATAGAGTTTAGCTTAAGGTTAAAAACTCTATTAGTATTTGTACTTAATTGTGTAGACCACTTAAAGTTCTTGGTTCGATTTGATAACATTATTGACTAATTAGTTTGCTCTAGCTAGAGATTCTAACTTTTAAGTTGACCACCAAACACGGTCATACCAACCTTCTACAATAAAGGAGACGAATCCTCTTTAGGGTGGTGTTTCACTCCAAGTGATTCAGTATATACCCAACTATGGTCGTAACATAATGAGGATGCCATATGATTGATCAAGATCAACAATATCCTCAAGTCCAAAGACTACCATATGTCGTCACCATGAGGTGTTCTATTTTGACTTAGTTGCATTAACCTATAGAAGACTCTCGTCGAGTCATTTTGTGACTGTTCTAAACACCCACAAGTATGTAAACCCTTAGTACCTCCAATGCCCATAAGTAGTTCATTGTCCATCATATGGAGAGCATTATGTACACTAGTCTTAAGGAAAGTATCAATATTTTTTTCTCTTGTATTAAACGCTTATATGATATCTAATATCATACACACACATGTATTTATATTTAAATCATAAAAGTTTTTAAGTTTATATACAAATATTTATATAATATTTAATTTTATTTACCACCGTTATAATTTTAATTAATTTTATATATGTATTTCTTATATTAATTAACTTTTAATTAATAATTAATTAGATCTTTAATTAATTTAATATATCAAAATTTTAGATTTTTTTTTAATTTCATTTACAACTCAAACATTTTGAATTTGTGCATAATAACAACTTTTCTAATCGTTTAATTTAATTTAAACCTTTTTAAATTAATATAATTTATAACCTTCCTAATTATTTCATTCAAAACTTTGAAATTTTAAACTTTAAATTCAAAAACCATTTTCAAAGGCATAATATTTGTTTACTTGTCAATTACGCATATTTGAACTATTCTCGAGGCTCAAATATCTTTGGGTTTTACAAGTAGACAAATGTTAGTACTCATATAACTTGATTAGTCAGGCCAGATGACTAAATATTTTCCATTTCATCTTAGTTAAATACACTTTCTTGAAATTCATATATTGTGATCGGTTCTTTAAGTCGGTCTTAATATTGGCAGTTATTTGTATTAACACGGTGCGAGCTCTGATATCATTATTAGATCGAGTGCATTGGGCAGCAAATAATCCGGTCCAAATTTCAAAAATATTCTCTAATGCAAATTAATTAATGCATTAAATCATAATTAATTCATTACAAGGTATTTGAAAGGCTACAATATGTGTGTTAACATTAATAAATGATGCATTAAATCATACTATGTATTCAAAGGAAATTTTAAATAAATTTAAAAGGTTATAGTTATGGTTACATTGTTTTAACTTTCTCATTAATCCTTATTACATATTTAAAACTGTATATGTGTATGTGTATGTATGTATATATTTATACATCTCAACGTAGATATATACATGCAAATGTGAGCATATAATGTGTAGGTAGGTTTCCATGTATAGGGAAACTTGTGCAATAAGACAATGTGTATATGTCAACATAAAATATGCATAAACATATACAAATATAGTTATTAGGATTTTTAATTATATATTATATATAAAATATATATACTACTAGAACTTGCACTACATGAATACACACAGCACATGTGGAATTGCATACACACATACAATTGCATACTAATTATTTAACAACATGCATACATTTATGTATATGTGTGTATAATATAAACATATACATATTAATATATATTTATGATTTTCGTTGTTGTATATATGTTTATTAACAATGTATATACATACTTATATATATATATATATATATATATATATCAAAATTCATACTTAATATATCTATGTAAATGTAAATTACTAATATTAAAATTGAATTTTAAAATAATAATTTGGCTAATTAAAAACTTATTAGCTTTTAAAAGTATATACATATATATTAAATTTATTATTAGATCTTGTTTCATAATTTTAATCCTTTGATTTTGCAGTCTAGTTTTGAAAATATTTTGACCTAAAAATTAGTTTTGTAATGTATAAATTGAATAAATATTTTACAATCAAGTTTACACAAATTTTAGATTTGAATTCAATGTTTACAATCAAATTTACACAAACTTTAGATGTAGTATATGTTTGCACAAACTATAGATTTGAATTCATTGTTTTGTAATAAAGTTTTTACAAACTTTACACTTATAATAAATATATATTTACACAAATTAAAGATTTGAATTCATTGTTTTACAATAAAGTTTACATTAACTTTAGATTTGAATTCATTGTTTTATAATAAATTATAATGCCGAAATCATAAAGTAATATTAAAGAGAATATTTTATTAGCTTAGAGATGAATTACCGAGCTTATTGTTGTTCGTTAACACTTTGAAATTGATTGGATCTTCTCCTTCCTTAAAGTAAAATTGCAAACCTTTCTTCTTAGCTACTAAACCCTAATTGTGGTCTTAGTTTTCAAAGAAAGAAAGGGTGGAATGACTATTGTGGTGGCTAGAGTTTCATGAAGACACTGTTATATATAATTATTTGTTTGCCGAACAAAAAAACTTTTTGAATTTCCCGTAGAAACTGACTTTGCTAAAGAAAAGGCTTTTAGTGCAACTAAATTTCCCTTTTTCTTCCAAATATTTCTACGAATACGTTTTTTTGATATAGAAGTACGTTTTTTTGGAACTGCCATAAAAAAAAGAAGCTTATCCAAATGGGCCTCGATCTAATCTACCTCTCCATAACTAAAACCAAGCCTTAAATAAATAGCAGTATACATCGATATGTATTCTATAAAATAGGAGCCAACCTATATTAATAGAATTTTTTGCAATGAATTAAAATCATTTTTTAAACAATTTAAATGCTCATTTATTTATTAAAATATTATTCAACTATTTAATTAATTACAAAATATACAATATTTGTATATATCATTAATTAATCCATAGCCCTCCAATAATATTAATTCCCTCAAATAAATCGATACAACATTTATATTAATTTCTTCATTTATTTAATAACATCATAAGTTGTCATTTTCGAAATTCGCTCAATCAATCTCTGTTGTGTGACTCACCAGTGAGAGCTTATTCAACAAATAATATCAAACAATTAACCATTTTTGGCAACACTGGTGTGGCAGTATGGAAAAAGTTCCATTGCTTATAGATAGTCTAGGAGAATCTTATTTTAATCTGATTTAGCATACTACACTCTTAAGCTACGATGTTTGTGCATGGTTTCCTTTTGTCATCACTATATCACTTAGACATCTAAAGTTTGGTCGACGGTCTAAAACTCTAATAGTATCTGTAGTTGACTGCAAAGAATAACTTCAAAGTCCTTAGTTCAAACAAAAACAATTATCAAATAGCCGAAAGCACTATAACCACATATGTTTAACTGTGAGTAAACTTCCAGTTACGGTGATGCTAAAGCCGTGGCATAGTAGTAATGCCATGACTTGACTGAAATCAAAGTATAGTCTTCTCGTCTAAACCAAATAGTATTCTCAAGTCTAAAGACTACCTCACATCGTCACGTTAAGATCATGTGTTTTGACTTAGATATTTAACCTACATAGGACTCTCTATTGATTCGTTATGTAATCATCCAATAATCATAAATACGTAACCCCTTGGTTCACCCAATGACCATGATTAATTCACCATCCAATGTTTGGACGGCATTGTGTACACTAGTCTCAATGGATGAATCAATATCACTTTCTCGATGCATCTTGATTAGGAAACTTTAAAGTTGAGTGTTATTACTATATCAATTCAATACTCATGGTTACGACTAATTCACAACTAAAATCAATATAATGATCTTCTAGAAGATTTTCTATTTATGTGTCTAATGCTCGTAATCGTTGTTTATATCATAAATAAAAAAGGCTCGTAATAGAAAACAAAAACAAAAAGCATGCTTTTATTTGCTGCATTATAGTTAAGATAACATAACAATTACATAATTATCCTTAGGGCATAGCCTTAACTCTCTCACTTAGAGTACATGTCTCATGGAAAGTTATAAAAGTTAATCTGCTATCATTGTTGTAGTTAGAGATGAAAATGCATTGGGACATGAAATGGATGTTAGGAGCTTTCTTGGATCAACTGTTGTGGAGGTTCATAAGAAAACCACTTGAAGTAGATGCATCGTAAACACATCTTATTAGGAAGAATCATTCTCCTACACGAGAGGCACAATAAGAACAAGCTTTTGTGATAATAAGGGAATATTTGACAAGCGCTGATGTATTAGCTTTTCCAAGGTGGACATTGAAGTTAATTGTACATGTACACTCATGTGGCACCATACTAAAATCCATTTGAACATAAGGTAGAAGAGTAGTTACTTATTGTTAATATCTCTTGGACTGATTTTGATGACAACAACCATATAAATATAGATACTAATCTTTTGCCAAGTGGTATAGTATATACTGCAGAATATTACACAAGTACAAAATGATTAAACTTGAAGACTGATCGGTATAAAGACTAAAGTTCAAGAGTCAGAGATAATCAAGACTCATGGGTTTAAAGACAAAGATTTGAAGAGCTTAAGACTTTAGTACGAGTCATTAGAATAAATTGTTAAAGTCCAGATAGCATATTCTGATATTTATCACAAATTTTTTTATCTATGATATTTTATCAAAATAAACTATTAAAATTCAATATATATCTTTACAAATAGTTTATAAAAGTTTTTATGCTTTCAAAGTAATTAAAAACCATGTTTAAATAATTTTATAAAAATATATAGAAGTTTGAAAATAATTTAAATGAAAAACTTTTTTTAAATTTAGAAGGGTATGTTGACATACTCCTCATAGATATATCGACGTAGTGACCGTTGGTTTGTTTTTTAAATTTTGAAAAGAAGTGTCTTTTGGTCGCACCTCTTCACGAATGGATACACCAGTTCATTCACTATATAAAGAGGAGTGTGAGCGAATATTAACTAATTTTTCTTACTTTCTTCTTACTCCTTACTCCCTTGAAATATCTCCTAAAAATTACTCACTATATTCTTCAAAACTACATTGAATCAATCCATACCCTACTAGATTGAATTTATACAAATTATCTACTGTTTTGGAAGCATTCTCTCAATAAACTCAAAGATCAAACCACTATCAGGAGGACTATAGGATATTTTATATCCCAAGTACAACTGTTTATATTTGGAAATCAACAACTCTACTCTTATTAGTTTAGATATGCTTGTTGCCTGTTCAAATTAGGTGGATGTGATGTTGCCTGTTCAAATCAAGTGGCTGATCTTGTTGCCCGATAAATCAAGAGAGCGTGCCCCAAACTCGTAAGACAGGAGGGTGTATCTCATAGTCCTGAAATTGAGATTGTATTTTGGTTTGCTTGCCACCGTTAAAGTAAGCGTTGGAAAAGAAATATGTACATACACTGTGCAGGACTGGATGTAGGATTGGTTAATCTGAATGAGTATAAAAAGCCCGGTATCCTCTCTCTTACTTTGCTTTTTGTTACTACTTTTATATTTATCTATGATTGCATCTGTGACTGCTTGATTAGTATAGATCTACGTTGATAATCTGTGATTTAATTTAAATCCCAAAACAAAGTTAAAAAGATTAATAAAAGTTATAAAACACTATTCACCCTACCTTTAGTGTTAAAGTAGCCTTAAGATCTGTTACACCGTAGCCCACATTTGGTATCGGAGCATTAGGTTTTCCAAAAATTTGTAATTTGATTTTTGTAGAATATAAATGGATACTAACACTGGTAGTTCACTTTTTAACACTTTTATAGAAGGACAATCAATTACTAGACCCCCCCACTATTTGATGGCAGTATTACACCTATCGATCATGTATGATGAAGATTTATTTATAGTTTAATGGTTTAGGTATTTGGAATATTACACAAAGTGAATACACTGAACCCCAAACGGAATATTCAACATGGACACCAGACCAAAAGACACAAGCACATAATAATTCTAAGGCCAGGAATATTTTATTTTGTTCATTAGATCAAAATAAATTTAATAGAGTTTCTATTTACAAGTCCGCATATGAAATCTATAAAACACCGCAAGTTACACATGAGGGCACTAGTAAAGCGAAACAAAGAAAATTTCCATGCTTACTAATTAGTTTCGATTGCTTAAAATGAAACCAAATGAGCCTATTTCTAATATGTATTTCAAATTTCAAGGTATAGTTCATTCATTAGAATCATTAGGTAAAAAATATTCCAAAGAAGATCAAGTTAGAAAAATCCTTAATTCACTATCTTCAGAATGGGATCAAAAGAAATTAGCAATAGAGGAAGCCAATGATATTAGTATATTGAAAATTGAAGAGTTAATTGGTCATCTAATGTCCTATGAAACACAGTTATAGGGTGGGAAGGAAAACAAGATAACCAAAAACAAATCAATTGCATCCAATGCTACAACTGACGATCATGATTCAGATGCTGACGACAATGACAAGGAGATTACTTTTATGACCCGAAATTTCAGAAAATTCCTAAAGTACAGAAAGATGAACAACCTTCTAAAACCAAAAACAAAAATTCTAGAAATGGAAGTATTTTTAAGTGTTACGATTGTGGAGAAACTGGCATCTACGAAGAGACTGCCCGTAGTAAAAGAAAACTCCAAACCCCGATTCATTCAAAAAGATAAAAAGAGCTTACAACACAACCTTGGACGATTCTGATAATATGTCAAGTGACAACGAACTAGATACTGAAAATACCAACATGTGTTTCACAGTGATGGAAGATTAAGCAGAAGAGACAAAGGAAACGGAAAAATCGGCACCTTTTATATTTAATTTTTAGTTATTAAATCTAGGATTAAATATGGATTAATAATAATGAGTTTATATAGGTGTGTATACATATATATAAATATATTACACATATAGAAGAATTTAATACCTTGGTTTAATTTTGAAATTTTGACCCATATGTCGATATATGTCACATGGGTATGTCGACATACCTAGTAGCAAAATTGGAGAATCTTTTCAGAATTCAAACTTTTGAAATTCCCTCCCTTGCATTAATTTCGAATTTCAAATTGCCACCTTTTCACCCGTCACATGACCATTCAACCTCTATTTATTCACTTTATCCTATCTCATCTTCTACACACAAATAATTTTAAAATTCAAAATCATTCTTCACTCTCCTACCTTAAAAACTACACAACAATATCTTTTTTAAACCAACCCTCCTCATCCAAAATCATTAGTCTAGCTAAAAAGATCAAAAGTCAACTTTTAAATGATCAAGAGTCCATTGAAATGTATATTTAGTATGCTACTTATGGAAAATAATTTTCAGGAAGGTTTGCAAATTCATTGAATTGTCTTCTTATGGTTTACAAGATCTTGCTTTAAAAAATGGTATTTTTGATTTAACTGATTTATCTGGAAATGATTTTGATTACTATCCTGATCTGGTCAAAATGTTTTATGGAATTTAAATGGAATATTTTTTCAAAGAGAAGAAGGTCAAATTTGAAATAGTGTCAAAGATACTACTATTGTTTTGGATTACGAAATTCTTTGTCAAATTCCTAGTTGTAAAAGTAGTGAAAATGACCTCTCCGTTTCTGAAATTGATTATGGTAATAGAGACATTATGCATGACTTGTTTTCTAATAATGAAGAGTATGGTTTTAAAGACAATAATCTTAGGTGTAAGAAAAGATTAACGAGTCTTATTTTACAACAGAGTATTACATCGAGTACGAGGAATTACAAAGGCCACTTAAAAAAATTTCAAATCTCCTTTTGCTATTTTTGGAAAATACGATATAAATTAGGCTCAAGTGATTTTGGATGACACTGTTCAAAAGAAAATCTCTCGGCATGAGAACACGCTTTACTATGGTGCGTATCTTACTAGAATTTTCAATTATTTTGGTATCGATCTAAGAGATGAAAATATTTTTCCTCATAAAATTTTCGATAAAACCAACCACTCTCTTATGCACATTACTCTTGAATTCGAACACTATGAATCTCTTGTTGAAAAGGAAGAAAGATTGGCATAGGAAGAAGAGCAAGAGATTCGACAAGAAGAAAAGGAAGAAGGTGACGGTATGGAAGTTAAAGAGAAGGAAAAACAAGAAGACGAGGAGGAAATGGAAAGCTTTAACAAATAATCCCGCTATTCCAATAAATAATCCTCAAAAGCCAAGAAAAGCTTCTCAAAAACCAAAAGAAGCTTAAATGTTTCGTTAGTAAGAAGTTCACTTTTCTCTCGAACAAAGTGGTTTAATACTTTGGGAAAATTATTCGCAAGCTTGGCGGAAATTCTTCCTCATCGTCATCATCTTTCTAGATCTTTTATCTACCTTTGTATTCCTTAATTGTATGGTTTTATAGTTTTATTTCATGTTATTTTCATGTATTTTTCTTTGTATTCATGTATCTCCCTATTTTAATTCATGAAATTTACTTCTTGTTGTTCAGTCATGTTATCTTAGTCTCTTCAAATCATTAAAATAGAATAGTAATAAGTATAAACAAAAATTAGAACAAAAACATAATTGGTGCAAAATAAGGCACATATGTTGAAACAGCCCCACACCCCTAAGTATACCCAAAAAGGGCACACTAAAAGATGTGCGTTATAGGTATATCTAAAGCATCACAGAGACTAAGATTCACAAGACAAATAAATAAAAACAGCGGAAACATTTAAATGGTAACTTATTACTCAAAATAAAACTTCATAAATAAGTCTGAAAAATATCACGTGTCTCAAATACCAAATACACATGTCTTATGAAAAATGCATCTCAGTCTCATAAAATCAGAGTACAATAAAAATAATCATCCCTCTCATAAGTACTAGTACATCAAAAGCCAAATGAAATGAAAACTGAAAAGAAGAAGAATACATGAAGAACTCCGGGAATGTATCTCCTAGAAAGCTGAATCTACTGTCCTTGCCTCTTCTGGCCTATGGGGGGAAAGGGGGGGATAGAGGAGTGGGTCAGACAATAAGTCTGGTGAGTGGAAATAATTACTAGCATTTCTAAGCAAGATAAAGATAATAGACTAAGCAATAGTTCTAGAAATACTGAAAAGATAAAACTAGGATAAAATACTGATTCTGTTTGACGGTTTGCTTGGATTGTCTACACTTGTCTTAAACTGCTGTGAATAGGCTAAAATCCTAATCCTATTTTAATTAGGCTGAAATCCTAATTCTACCCGTTGATCGGCCTTCTATCTCTGTTGCGCCACTGTGAGCTGATCCAATCCTGTTGGTCCCACAGCAAAAGACACATCTGTAGCGCTTGGAACGCAGTAGCGAATAATTTACCCTAATCAATGTCACACGCTCGACCATCGTGGGTACACACTAACTATCGCCCCCTCTTGTGACCTATTATTTACCCTAATCAACGTAAGTGTGCCCAGCCTCACCTAATCTGTTGTGAGACCATCAGACCTAGACCTGAAAGGGGATGCTGCCCAGCCTCACCTAAGTGTTGTGATACCATCAGACCTAAACCTGAAAGGGAATGCTGTTGGTATTGGTCCTAACAAACAAATTCTAGTTTGCGCCCCTTGCCCAAATCCTCAGATTTGAGCCTCTATCTATTTGGCCTCTTACTTACCCTAATCAGCACAAGCGTGTCCCAGCCTCACCTAACTATTGTGAGACCATCAGTTCCTGGCTGAAAGGGAATGCTGTTGGTACGGACCCTTCTTCTATGTTTGCTTATTAGCTTAGTGTAAGTTTTTAAAATTAGTCACTTCTGTTATTTCTGCTATATTTGCTTATTAACTTAATTTAAGTTTTAAAATAAGCCTCTTCTGTTATTTCTTTCTTTTTAATTATAACCTATGTGATATAACTGTTCTTTTGCTTATTAACTTAATCCAAGATCTAAGTTATAAAATAAGCCTCTTATGTTGCTCTTCTATTTTCTCTTTTTAGTTATAATCACTTGCTATAATTATGCTTGCAAATATCTTATATTTGTCTATTTCAGTCTATCTCCATTTTATTACAGTTCTTCTTATTTTACATCTGATTTATGTAAATTTAGTGTTTTTCTATTTTAATCCATATTTGCAAATTATTCTCTTTTTAATATTTTATTCGTGTCAAAAAGGAATAAAATAAAACTAACATTTACAGGCTAAATTCCAACTTAAAACAGATGTAAATAAATGTAATAACTTTAAATAACTGAATAAAATAGACTAAAAAGAACTTTTGAAATTTACTTAAAAGTTAACTGTAAATAACTTATACAAAAACTATCGCAAAATTGTAGAAAAACTACAACTATTGCGAACCCTATTATTTTAAATTACTTAAAAATATAAAATAATTACAAAACACTCACCTGTGGTCCTTAGTTCTAGTCCTTGGTCTTTCTTGATCCACTCCTAGAGCATATAATATTTTTATCAAAAAGATTTCCTCCTTAGAAAAAATTTCTATTTAGGGTCCACCTCTGGCAATGAAACCAAATATGAGAAAATTTGAATGAGAAAAACAGCTAGGCCTAGGGTTCTATTTATAGTGTCACTTAGGGATCTCAGACCGTTGGATTTGAAGATTAAATCTGGTGCCACCACATCATAGGCTCACTAAGAACCGTCGGATGGGAGCATGAATGCACAGGATTGAAGAAAAATTGCAAAACACGTCATCGCTTGAACCTGGATAAACCTACGTCTAAAAACAAAGGCGGGTCGACCTACATGTTGACCTATGGCTTTGGGGGTCGACCTGACCATGGGCTTCGGTCAACCTAGCTACTTTATTTTTTTTCTTTTCGTTTTGTTGATTTCTTGTTTTCGCATTTCTCTCGTATCTTCTCCATATTAACTCGGATTTTGACAAACTATATATGGAAATTGACCAAAAAATTACCACGGACACAATAGTGCAACTCCCGTGGCTTAGTTCTGACAATTTCACAAAATTATTTTATTATTTAATTAATTCGTTAATTAATTATTATAGCTCAAATTTTGGGTTGTTACATTCTCCCCTCCTTTAAGGATTTCGTCTTCGAAATCTCCAAGGACGGAAGAATGAAATAAATATTTTCATCCAAATTCTACAACCAAATATTCAACCATCATCCATTACATCCATTGTCCTTAAGCTTTCTAATGCAATTTATGTTATATGCAATAGTGTAGTGTCAATGTCCCTAACTAATGCTAAATATTAGGCGGTCTACTGATTCAGTAGACCTCCTTTAATGCAATCATGTTCGTGCCATGTATCCAAATGAATGCAAATTCCCTAATGATAACTGATAGTTCTACATGCATGCTACAATCATCATCCAAATGCAACAATCATATGATAATCATCCATTTATAGCAATCATGGAAATAAAAATAAAAATGCAAATGCACACACAACCATATGCATATGTTTTAGTGACCTAGTTAGGCAAATCCCTAAGAGATAATAGTGCCTAGTGTATATATATGCGTCCATTAGCATCCACTAGCGTCCAACATAAATAACATGTTCTATTAACATGTTTACATTAAGTCCTACCATCCATAGGTTAAATCCTAAGATCTACCCTCCCAAAGGATACTAAAGGAAAGAACCTATTTAAAACTAAAGATGGAAATAGGAAATTCAAGACATACGATCGAAAAGATGCGGATAAGAGGTACGTATTTCTCCTCAGCCTCCCACGTAGGGTCCTCGATACTATCTCCCCACTACATCTTAACCAAAGGACTTCCTTATTCCTAGGCTTCTTGATATCACATCCAACGATCTTGGTAGGAATGCGACGAACCGATGCTTCTCTCCACTTCAACTTCTTCAAGTTGGCTAGGTTCCACTATCTCTACTGAATCATATAAGCACTTTCTCAAGTGCGAAACATGAAAAACATCATGAACTCCTGCCAGCCTCTCCAGTAGCTTTATCCGATACGCCATCTTCCCCACCCTTTCCACAATGGGGAACGGTCCTATGAGAGAGAATAGTTACAAAATGGATATCAAGATATCCATTTTGTAACTATTCTCAAATCTGGGAGCAAGTTTCCCACTTGATCCAAACCTCACTACCTTTCTTAGCGGAGACACCTTAATGAAAACCAAATCTCCTATCTCAAACTCAATATCCCTTCTCCGCTTATATGCATAGGATTTTTTACTATCTTGGGCTGTCTTCATTCTCCTTCTAATCAAATCAATCTTTTCCAAAGTCCCTCTAACCATGTCGGACCTAGTAGTAGTCTCTCTATAGACTCCAACCAACACGAAGGCGACTTGCAAGGTCTTCCATAAAGAGCTTCAAAAGGTGCCATCCTAATGCTAGCTTGAAAACTATTATTATATGCGAACTCTACTAAAGGAAGATGCTCCTCCCAAGTTCCTCCAAAATCAAGAATGCACATCCTCAACAAATCCTTAAGAACTCTATTAACTCTCTCCGTTTGGCCATCCGTCTGGGGTTGATAGGCCATACTCAACCTAAAGCCTCTTGCAAGCTTCTCCAAAACTTGCTAGTAAAGATAGGGTCTCTATCACTCACTATGCTAGAGGGAACTCCATGAAGTCGAACTATCTCACGAACATATAAAAATGCCAAATAAGGTGTCGTCCTCTTACTCTTTACCGGAATGAAGTGGGCGCTCTTAGTCAAACGATCTATAATCACCCAAATATTGGTATTCCCCTTCCTAGATTGGGGTAAACCATCTATGAAGTCCATCGAAACACTATCCCACTTCCATTCGGGTACATCCAATGGTTGAAGCAATCCGCCAGGCTTATACTGCTCCGCCTTAACTCTTTGGCACAAAAGACACTTAGCTACAAACTCTGGCACATCCTTCTTCATGCCGCTCCAATAAAACACTCTCTTTATGTCCCTGTACATCTTATCACCACCCGGATGAATAGTCATTCGAGAATGGTGTGCTTCTTCCAGAACTGCTCTCGTCAAATCACTAGTGCGGGGGACAGAAAGTCTTCCATCTCTCCTTAGCCACCCTTTACTATCTATGGAATAGCGTTGGAGATGTCTAGAGACCTCTACTCTACTAATCCTATCCAAAATATCCATAAGGTCTAAATCCTCTCGCTGCATTGAGCCAATCTGATCTATGAGGGTAGGCTTAACCTCAAGTGCTGCCAATAATCCAGGGGTAATGTCCATAGAGGGCTTAAAATCGAAGATGGAAATAAACTCTAGGCTTTTCCACTCCATGAACATTGGACTAAGGGTTGCTCTCTTCCTACTTAACGCATCCGCAACTACGTTCCCTTTACCAGGGGTGTAAGCTATCTCAAAGTCATATGATGCTAGAAACACCAAATCATGGGTGGGGTAGTTCTTCTCATGAGTTCTCAATTATCTACTTCCATAACATACCACCCTCCCTTCTTGCATCAATACTGCTCCAAGACTCGTCCCACATGCATCAGTGTATATTGTAAAAGGCTTAACTCCGTCGGGTAAAACTAACACTAGTGCACTAGTAAGGGCCCTCTTTAGCATTGTGAAGGAATCCTCACAATCTACGTCCCACACGAATGCCATATTCTTCTTAGTAAGGCGAGTAAGCGGTGCTGAAATCTTAGCAAAATCTCTGATAAACTTCCTATAATAGCCAGCCAAACCTAGGAAGCTTCTAACTACGGTAGCATTCTTGGGGGCCTTCCAATCCTGTACTGGTACTATCTTAGTGGGATCCACAGCTAAACCCTCTTTTGAGATTACGTGGCCCAAGAAACGCACCTCCTCACGCCAAAAGTGACACTTCGCGAATTTTTCTTTCAACCGATGAACACGAAGTGTACGAAGAACCTCCTCAACATGAATATCATGCTCTTCCATACTCTTGGAAAACACCAAAATGTCATCCACGAATACTACAACGAACTTATTTAGGACATCTCGAAAAACATGGCTCATCAAATCTACAAAATAGGCTGGGACATTGGTCTGCCCAAACGGCATAACAAACCACTTTGAATCCATCTGGTGTCCTAAATACTGTCTTATCGATGCTATCATCGGTGACCCTAAGCTGTTGAAATCTGTGGCTAAGTCAAGCTGAGAAAATCCTGAAGAGCCAACCAACTGATCAAAAAGATCGTCTATCCTAGGAAGTGGGTAACGGTTCTTCTTTGTGATCTTATTCAACTCTCTATTGTTTACGCAAAGTGGAAGGGAACCATCCGCCTTTGTAGCGAAGACGACTGGCACTCCCCACTCAGATATGCTCCATCTAATAAAGCCTTTCTCCAATAGCTCACCAATCTGCTTACTTAACTTCTTCCTCTCCCTAGGAGCCATATGTCTCATGGGTAATGCCACTGGCTTAGCATTGTCATTCAGATAGATCCTAAAGTCAATCTCTCTCTTAGGGGGTAGTCCCCTAACCTCTTCAAAAACGTCTAGGAAATCTCTAACGACTGGAATGGAATCTTACTCTCCTAGTGATGAATCAAGGGAATAAAGAAAGCTCAACATGACTGACCCTTGTGGGTCGCAAGAAACCTCGAGAGTCCTTTTGCTACATGTCTCTAGTCTGACGACTCTCCTCTCGCAGTCTAATATCGCTCCGTAAGTGGATAACCACTCTATCCCCAAAATCATCCCATATCCCGAAAATCCCAGTAAATAGGCATCACAATCAAACTCTACGCCTAGTATAAAAATTTCAAACCCCTACAAAATCATGGATAAATGTGCCGATCCTCTTGTGGGATTTGAAACAACTATAGGGTCTACTACTAGAGAAATATCTAAGTGCAAACAATCAACCAAGGAACTAGAAATGAAAGAATGCGATGCTCCAAAGTCAAAAAGAGTCCAAATAGGAAAATCGGAAATAGAGATCAAACCTTCTACAGAGACTTTCCTAGCTCGTTCCAGTCCACTACTAGAAGGTGCTGCATCCAAAGCCTGTACTTGCGCTGTAGGTGCACCTGTTCTCTATCTTGCCCTCTTAGGACAAGCTCTACTAAGGTGACCAGGCTGCCCATAGTTGTAACACCTCCCCATCATCATGTCCTTCTTACAGTCCTTTGTGAAATGCCCACCCAATCCACAATTTTGGCATTTTTCGCCCTTCTTGATCTGCTTTTGAGGTCCTCCTCTTTTCTTCTCATCCTTATCCCTCTTATTCTTCCACCACTGCTTCTTAGAGTTTTCTGACTTAGGAACCTCCTTAACCTCTTCTGTCTTAGCAACATCTGACATGAGAGCCAACTCCACAAGTGACTCATACGTTGCTCCCATAGGTACATGTGTCAATGCCAACCTTTGGAGGGGCTGGTTCAAACCCTTAGCAAACTTGATGGCCTTCTTATGCGGTGTATTAACAAGCTCTATTCCGAACCGCGATAGCTCATTAAACCGATTTATATACTCATTCACTGAAAGACTCTCGAACTTCTCCAACAACATGCTTTCCTTGGCTTGTGACAAGAACTTTCTCTCAAACCTTTCCCTAAATCCAAACCAACCAATGTCTCTACCTTCCATCTCTATGATCTCCCGCCAGTAAGAAGCTTCTCCCTTCAGCTGCCAAGATGCAAGCTGAACCCTTTGTCGGTCCTCCAATTCTAACAGCCCAAATATCCGCTCTGTATTCCTCAGCCAAGCTCGTGCCTCCATGAAACCCTCCATGCCAGAAAACGTCTTGCCTCCTAAATTAGCAAAATCCTTGCATTGCTTAGAAAAATTGGCTGCTACAGGTAGATTAATGGGATCTCCACCCGCCGGTGCTGCATTGGGCGCTTGCCCTTGCACCTCTAGTGTCATAGCTTGTAGGTATCTGTGGAACCAGGTAGTGGCTTGGACACCCTCTGGAAGATTTGGGGCGTCCTCCATACTATGCAAAGAAAAGAAAATTTAGGCTCTAAAGAATCGAAAGAAGGTTGAACTAGTGTAACGACCCATATATTTACGGATCGAAAGATTGTAAAACAGTTGTCATTAGGTCGTAGTGTTGATAAGTCGTCTAGTGTTGTTAGAACGTTCAGAGCTTAAGTCGTTCGGAGCTTAGGTCGTATAGTAGTTAGGTCGGAGGAGCGACTTAAGGAAATTGGCGACCTAAGGAAGTTGGCGACTTAAGGATTTTTGGGATAAGTCGTGTGGTAGCTTAGGTCGAGTGAACGTCTTAAGAGTTAACGACTTAAGTATTGGGGCGACTTAAGGAAAGACAGCGACCTAAGGAAGTTAGTATTAGAAGTGAAAGACCTAGTAGTTAGTGGCTTAGGATGTTATACCGTTAAGTCTTAGGTCGGAGACAGTTAAGTCGTAAGGTTTTCTTAGGTCGTGGACGAGTTAAGATAAGTCGTTGAGTCGCTATGGTATGTTTAGTTAGGTTGTAGACGACCTATGATAGTATGCTAGGTGTAGTTAGGTCGTGAGATGTTAAGTCGTAACCCAGCTAAGTCGTGAAGGTATTGAGTCGTTAGGTCGTGCATATGTGTTAAGTCACGCAAGTGTTAGGTCGCGATTGTTGTTAAGTCGTTAGGCCGCATTTTCGTTAGGTCGTAGGTCGAAGGGGATGGTTAAGTCGTAAGTCGTGGGATCTAGTAGGTCGTAGGTCGTAGGTTTTCTTAAGTCGTGGACGACTTAAAAGCGAGCAAACGACTTAAGGATCAGCCTATAAATACACGTCCATTTCTTCACTTTTTGGGATCCGGATTTTGAAGCGACGAAGTCCTGCTATTTTGAGAGCTCGAGTTCTACACTTCTTCACTTCTTTTATCCACTTTAATCTTGTGATTCCTTCCATCCAAATCGAAGATCAAATCGAAGATCCAAGAGCTAAAGATTGAAGATCTTCATCCATCGAAGAGAGATTTCATCGTTTGAAGCAGAATTTTGGAGAATTGAGTTAGATTCTTCGCTGTCCAGATCTGAAGTGTGTTGCTTTTAAGGTGTTTAGGTGATTTGGTGAGTGGTGGTTATCTCTCACACGGATCCAAAGGAGTATATCGGATTGATGGCTTGATTTTGTGTTAAAATAGTGATTTCCATGCATTTTCATAAACTTAAGTGTAGATCTATTGTTCATGATGATTTGACACCCATTTTACTACATGTTAATCTATGCAAGTTCATTCATCAAGTTGTAGGGATATTTCTCATGTTTCATGCTTGTTAGATTTGGACTCTTTATTTACAAAATTGCCATTATTGTTATAATTGTTTATTAGATCATGTTTGAATGCTTGATTACTTGGATTAATGATTGACTTGATTGATTGTTATAAATTAGTTGATTGATGATTTGATTTGGACAAGATGGTCGAAGATGATTCAAAAGCTAAGGGAAAGGCTCTTGAATTGGAAAAGCTGCTCGTGGCATATGTGGCGGATGATGAAGCTCATATGGATAGATTTGATGATGTTGATGTTGAGATGAGGCTTTGCTATGATGAGATGAAGCGAGGCATGGTATGAGATAGCCTTAGTTTAATCCAGACGGGATCATTCCAAGCATGTTGATAACTCGGTGAAATGGTTCGGGTTTTGAGGATAATGGTTTGCTCGAGAGGCGCTTGAGCTAGTATGGAAATAGTCGTCGAGGAGGATGACTAGAAGGCTGAGGTTTCATCGTTATTGAAGGTTCTAGCAGACTCAAAGCAAGAGTACGCTGGGCAGATTCGATAGTCCCTAAAGACTATGATTGTAGTCGAGTACTCTGGGAAGATTCGATAGTCCTAGGCACGGGCTGCGACGACGTGCGGAGTTTCTGTCTAGAACCGGGGTTGCCATTAACCCTTGACGGACGGCTGAAAGAATGTGCCGGTCATTCAATTAACGGTGGTATCGAAGCAAAGATAACAGTGATAGCCAGAGTCATGGATGTTTGGTTGTATCGTCATTCGGTCTCAAGAGCAATGTTTTCTGGGTGCTTATCTGATCTTGGTTTAGGCCTTGGGGGTTTATACTTGGAAAATGTTGACCTTGACTCGAGTGATAATTGCTTTACTTTAACTGTCTGCTTTGCTATGTTTACTTCTGCTTAGTGTGTCTGGGGGCTATCACTATAGAAAGAGGTGGAGTGGGAGGGTTGGATTCCTATTTCTTTTTCCTTTATGCTCTTTTGGTATGTTGTTAGTTAATTTACCGCTCACTAAGACTGTTGTCTGACTCAAGGCTTTATGTTTAACTCTTATTGCCTTGGGCTGTTCATCCGCTTTGGGATGGGCAGACTAGGTAGCAGGTGACAAGTGCTGTTCTTAGTTTCCGACGATGCTGATGACGAAGACGAGCTGGAGGCTTGCATATTATTTCCTTACTATATGTACTGGATGTTCCGCTGCTTTGTATAATTCTCTGAGTGATATGTAGTGGGGCTTGATGTATTGACTATTCAGATGTTTGTATTCAACTATTATGAAGCTTAATTGATGAGATTCTATTTTGAGATGCTTCACTATATATATTCTCTATTGTATTTTATCCATGCGTTGTGAGTAATACGATAGATTCTGCTGTTTTAATTTTACCTTGGCAATCGTCCATGGCTGCCTGGCACACTTTATAGCGCACTATCTCTATGTTCAGTGCAGGGGTCATGGGCGGTCGTCACATTTGGTATCAGAGCTTTGGTTAATCGATTTTACCCAACGCTCGCTGATGTAACTACGTATGAGAGACGTAATTGTATTTTGATGGATGATTACTATATATAATATAGTAGCTTAGAAGGATTTGAGTCCTTTATGCAGTTGTTTCTCAAGGTGTATTAATCATTCCTTTTTATAGATATTAAGGATGAGTCGAAGAGGGAGACCAGTTGCTAGGGAAGGCCGTGCTACTGAGGGGGCTACTGATTATGCTGCTATGTTCGAGGCTATGATGACTTCGATCATGAGAAGGATGCCAGCTCTGGGGTCAGTAGTAGATGTTGGAGTTCAAGTTCAAGCTCCAAGACCGGTGGATTTTTCTAAGCTGTGTAAAGACTATACTGCTCTTGGAGGAAAGGTTTTCTTGGGAACAGAGTCAACCATTGAAGTCCAGAGATGGATAGATGCTTGTAGTAGAATCTTTGGTGATTTGGGAATCGAGGATGCAACTAAAAGGAAGCTTGCATCAAGACAGCTTCAAGGGAGAGCTTCTGATTGGTGGAACTCTATCACCATTGATACTCCGGAGGAAGAAATTACTTGGGTGCAATTCCAAGCCAGATTTGAAGCTAAGTTCATTTCTACAGCTCGGAAATCTATTCTGTTTAAGAAGTTTGTGGAGCTCAAGCAAGGTGGAAGACCAGTTCTTGAGTATGTTTCTGAGTTTGAAGCTTTGTCCAAGTATGCCCGGTCGTATATTGAATCTCCTTATCAGAAGAACGAGAAGTTTGTGACAGACTTGGACAGTTATCTTGGGAGGCAGTTAGTGGATCATTTGGACGATCCATTTGAGAAGCTTGTGGAGAAAGCTCTCAGGCATGAAAGTCTGTTTCCTAAAGAAGGATCTGTTGTTGCTATGACCAGGGAGGAGTCTAAACCACAGCAGGGTGGAAACAAGAAGAGGAAGCAACAGCAAAAGGGTAAGGATGGCCAGAAGAAGCCGAAGGGCGAAGTGACTTGCTACAATTGTCAGCAGAAGGGCCATTTCTCCAGAGATTGCAAGAATCCGAAGGTACCGGTGAAGTGCCACAACTGTCACAAGCCGGGACATATTAAGAAGAATTGTCCAGAACTGCGGAAGGACAAGCAGATTGTGCAAGCTTATGCTTTGGGGGCTGTTCCATCATCTTCAAAAGCTCCTACCGCTGAAGAGAAAGGAAAGAGTTTGGTGGTTCAAGGTACTCTTTCCATATGTGGTGTTCCAGTTAGAGTGTTATTCGATACTGGGGCGTCGCATTCTTTTGTTTGTAATGAACTTGTAGGCCGGTTGGGTTTAGAACCGGATATCGTTGATAGGCCATTGGTTGTGACTAATCCGGTTGGGGGTTCGTCTTGTCTGTGTATGCTATGCCGTGGTCTGATTGTATCGAGTCATGAATGCTCTTTTGTTTGTGATTGTTTTGTTCTGAACTTTGCGGGGTTCAGAATTATTTTGGGTATGGACTGGCTTAGGAAGTATGCGGCAAAGGTTGATTGTGAAAGATTGGAGGTGACAGTCGAGAATGTGGAAGGGCGAAAGGTTGTGATACGATGTAAGCATGAGGAAGGCGTCTTCATGAGCTTCATGTATTCGCTGTTTGTTCCACGGGATGGACTGTCATCGGTGCCAATCGCTAGTGGATTTGAGGATGTCTTTGATGAGGTCAAAGGGTTACCACCGCATAGATAGATTGAGTTTCGTATCGATCTAGTTGAAGGAGCCAGACCTGTTGTGATGCCTCTTAGGCGGATGGCGCCTAGAGAACAGCAAGAGTTGAGGGTGCAAGTTGATGATCTTTTACAGAAAGGATTCATTCGGCGTAGTGTGTCCGAATGGGGTGCACCAGTTGTGTTTGTTACTAAAGCAGATGGATCGTTGAGATTGTGTGTGGATTATCGTGAGCTGAATAAAGTGACTAAGAAGAACAAGTATCCATTGCCGAGAATAGATGACTTGTTTGATTAGCTTCATGAAGCTAAGGTGTTTTCTCAGATGGATTTGGCAACGGGATTTCACCAGTTAAGAGTGGCAAAAGATAGTGTGCAGAAGACTGCTTTTAGGACACCATCTGGTTTCTTTGAGTGGCTGGTAATGCTGTTTGGATTGACCAATGCACCAGCATATTTTGTGGAGCTTATGAATAGAGTGTTCAGAGATCAGTTGAACAAGTTCGTACTAGTGTTCGTGGATGATATTTTGATTTATTCCAGAACTGAAGAAGAGCACAAGACGCACTTGCGTATTGTTTTGGAAATCTTACGGAAACATCAGCTGAAGGCTAAGTTTTCGAAGTGTCACTTCTGGAAGAGCGAAGTGAGGTTCTTAGGCCATATTATCTCTGGAAGCGGAATAGCGGTTGATCCCGCCAAGATAGCAGCAATCCAGGATTGGGGTAGACCTAAGAATGCATCTGATGTGAGAAGTTTTCTTGGATTAGCAGGATACTATCGTCGATTTATCAAAGACTTTTCCAAGGTGGTTGCACCATTAATAGGATTGACGAAAAAGAATCAAGTATTCAGATGGGATGCTAAGTGTGAGCAAGCTTTCGGAATTCTGAAAGAGCGACTGACAAGTGCTCCTGTTTTGACTATTCCAAGTGGAAATGATGAGATGGTGGTTTACACCGACGCATGTGGTACTGGACTTGGAGCAGTGCTGATGCAGAAGGGTAAAGTTGTTGCGTATGCAAGTCGACAATTGAAGCCGCATGAAAGGAATTATCCGACTCATGATTTGGAGTTGGCAGCGATTGTATTTGCTCTGAAGATGTGGAGACATTACTTATTGGGAGTTCGATTCGAGTTGTTTACAGATCATAAGTCATTGAAGTATCTCTTCTCCTAAAAAGGATTTGAATCTTAGGCAGCAGCGATGGCTAGAGTTTTTGGCATCATATGATTTTGGTATAGCCTATACTCCGGGAAAGGGTAACGCAGTGGCAGATGCGTTAAGTCGAAGACATGCAGGATTAGGAGCCATGTTTTCAGAATGGAAGAGTCTCGAGTATTTAGCTGAATTTGACTTCAGGCCCAGATGTGAATTGGAACCTGAGATGTTGGTAAACTTATCGATAAGACCGACTCTTGTGGAAAGAATTGGCGAGAGCCAAAAGCGAGACGATAAGCTTGTCAAGATTATCCGCGATTTGGAATCTGGATTGGACCCAGAGAAGGATAAAGGATTCGAGGTCTATCGAGAGGGTTGGCTTCGGAAGCAAGGGCGACTAGTTGTTCCCGATATAGATGAATTGAGAAATGAAGTTCTGAAGGAAAGTCATCACTCGAAGCTGAAAATTCATCCAGGTGGAAATAAGATGTATCGGGATATGAAGAGAACCTATTACTGGGAAGGTATGAAGAAGGATGTTGGAAATTTTATTTCCAAGTGCATGAACTGCCAGTTGGTAAAAGCCGAACAGAAGAAGCCAAGTGGATTGCTTCAGCCATTAGAAGTTCCTACGTGGAAGTGGGAGCAAATATCGATGGATTTTATCGATGGATTACCTAGAACCAGAGCGGGAAATGAAGGGATTTGGGTCATCATAGATCGTTTGACTAAGAGTGCAAGATTCATTCATGTTCGATCAACCAGGACTGCATCAAAGTTGGCCGAGTTGTATGTTAAGTGGATAGTTCGATTCCATGGTATTCAAAAGAGTATAGTGAGCGATCGAGACCCATTGTTCACTAGTGGATTTTGGAAGAGCTTCCAGGAAGTTTTGGGAACCGAGTTGTGTTTGAGTACAGCTTATCACCCTCAAACAGATGGTCAGACCGAGAGAGTCAACCGAGTTTTGGAAGATCTCCTTAGAGCGTGTGTTTTGGAATTCGGAGGATCATGGGAAGATCATCTTCATTTGGTGGAATTTTCATATAATAACAGTTACCAGTCGAGCATTGGTATGGCACCGTATGAAGTATTGTATGGAAGATCGTGTAACTCTCCAACATGTTGGTTAGAAACAGGAGAAAAGCTGATACTTGTGACAGAAATGATTCGACAGACTTCAGATTGCATAGAAATCATTCGGCAACGAATGAAGGCAGCCCAAGACCGTCAGAAAAGTTATGCCAATAAGCGTCGTAAGGATTTGGAATTCGACGTAGGTGATATGGTTTTTGTGAAGATTTCTCCACTGAAGAATGTTATTCGATTCGGGAAGAAAGGAAAATTGACTCCGAGATTTGTTGGACCATTCCCGATCATCGAGCGAATTGGAAAGCTCGCCTATAAATTGGAGTTACCAGAAAAGATGTCGGGTGTGCACAATGTTTTTCATGTATCATATCTACGGAAGTATGTGCACGACTCGAATACTGTGGTTTCTGCAGATAGCTGTGAAGATTTTGAGGTTGATCCAGTCGTTAAGAGACCTCGTAAGCCGCTTCGTGTTGTGGAAACTGACACGAAATAGCTTAGGAGGAAGGTAGTTAGGTTGCTCAAGGTACAATGGAGTGATGATGTTAACGACTGTACATGGGAGGTGGAAGAGAGGATGAAGGCAGCTCATCCTGAACTCTTCGAGGTATGGCCATAAGGTGTCGTGTCATCTCACGACATTGTAACTTGTTCTAATTTTAGAATTCTGCATGCTAGGCTAGAATTGGATGCATGGTTTGTTGATTGCTATGGATGGTAGGCATGCGGAATAGTTTTTGATTGCTCTTGTTTGTTTGGAATTTCGGGGGTTAAATTCCTAAGGGGGAGAGAATGTAACGACCCGTATTTTTACGGATCGAAAGATTGTAAAGTAGTTGTCATTAGGTCGTAGTGTTGATAAGTCGTCTAGTGTTGTTAGAATGTTCAGAGCTTAAGTCGTTCGGAGCTTAGGTCGTATAGTAGTTAGGTCGGAGGAGCGACTTAAGGAAATTGGCGACCTAAGGAAGTTGGCGACTTAAGGATTTTTGGGATAAGTCATGTAGAAGTTAGGTCGTGTGGTAGCTTAGGTCGAGTGAACGACTTAAGAGTTAACGACTTAAGTATTGGGGCGACTTAAGGAAAGACAGCGACCTAAGGAAGTTAGTATTAGAAGTGAACGACCTAGTAGTTAGTGGCTTAGGATGTTGTACCGTTAAGTCTTAGGTCGGAGACAGTTAAGTCGTAAGGTTTTCTTAGGTCGTGGACGAGTTAAGATAAGTCGTTGAGTCGCTATGGTATGTTTAGTTAGGTCGTAGACGACCTATGATAGTATGCTGGGTGTAGTTAGGTCGTGAGATGTTAAGTCGTAACCCAGCTAAGTCGCGAAGGTATTGAGTCGTTAGGTCGCGCATATGTGTTAAGTCGCGCAAGTGTTAGGTCGCGATTGTTGTTAAGTCGTTAGGCCGCATTTTCGTTAGGTCGTAGGTCGAAGGGGATGGTTAAGTCGTAAGTCATGGGATCTGGTAGGTCGTAGGTCGTGGTTTTCTTAAGTCGTGGACGACTTAAAAGCGAGCAAACGACTTAAGGATCAACCTATAAATACACGTCCATTTCTTCACTTTTTGGGATCCGGATTTTGAAGCGATGAAGTCCTGCTATTTTGAGAGCTCGAGTTCTACACTTCTTCACTTCTTTTCTCCACTTTAATCTTGTGATTCCTTCCATCCAAATCGAAGATCCAAGAGCTAAAGATTGAAGATCTTCATCCATCGAAGAGAGATTTCATCGTTTGAAGCGGAATTTTGGAGAATTGAGTTAGATTCTTCGTTGTCTAGATCTGAAGTGTGTTGCTTTTAAGGTGTTTAGGTGATTTGGTGAGTGGTGGTTATCTCTCACACGGATCCAAAGGAGTATATCGGATTGATGGCTTGATTTTGTGTTAAAATAGTGATTTCCATGCATTTTCATAAACTTAAGTGTAGATCTATTGTTCATGATGATTTGACACCCATTTTACTACATGTTAATCTATGCAAGTTCATTCATCAAGTTGTAGGGATATTTCTCATGTTTCATGCTTGTTAGATTTGGACTCTTTATTTACAAAATTTCCATTATTGTTATAATTGTTTATTAGATCATGTTTGAATGCTTGATTACTTGGATTAATGATTGACTTGATTGATTGTTATAAATTAGTTGATTGATGATTTGATTTGGACAAGATGGTCGAAGATGATTCAAAAGCTAAGGGAAAGGCTCTTGAATTGGAAAAGCTGCTCGTGGCATATGTGGCGGATGATGAAGCTCATATGGATAGATTTGATGATGTTGATGTTGAGATGAGGCTTTGCTATGATGAGATGAAGCGAGGCATGGTATGAGATAGCCTTGGTTTAATCCAGACGAGATCATTCCAAGCATGTTGATAACTCGGTGAAATGGTTCGGGTTTTGAGGATAATGGTTTGCTCGAGAGGCGCTTGAGCTAGTATGGAAATAGTCGTCGAGGAGGATGACTAGAAGGCTGAGGTTTCATCGTTATTGAAGGTTCTAGCAAACTCAAAGCAAGAGTACACTGGGAAGATTCGATAGTCCCTAAAGACTATGATTGTAGTCGAGTACTCTGGGCAGATTCGATAGTCCTAGGCACGGGCTGCGACGACGTGCAGAGTTTCTGTCTAGAACCGGGATTGCCATTAACCCTTGACGGATGGCTGAAAGAATGTGCCGGTCATTCAATTAACGGTGGTATCGAAGCAAAGATAACAGTGATAGCCAGAGTCATGGATGTTTGGTTGTATCGTCATACGGTCTCAAGAGCAATGTTTTCTGGGTGCTTATCTGATCTTGGTTTAGGCCTTGGGGGTTTATACTTGGAAGATGTTGACCTTGACTCGAGTGATAATTGCTTTACTTTAACTGTCTGCTTTGCTATGTTTACTTCTGCTTAGTGTGTCTGGGGGCTATCACTGTAGAAAGAGGTGGAGTGGGAGGGTTGGATTCCTATTCCTTTTTCCTTTATGCTCTTTTGGTATGTTGTTAGTTAATTTACCGCTCACTAAGACTGTTGTCTGACTCAAGGCTTTATGTTTAACTCTTATTGCCTTGGGCTGTTCATCCGCTTTGGGATGGGCAGACTAGGTAGCAGGTGACAGGTGCTGTTCTTAGTTTCCGACGATGCTGATGACGAAGACGAGCTGGAGGCTTGCATATTATTTCCTTACTATATGTACTGGATGTTCCGCTGCTTTGTATAATTCTCTAAGTGATATGTAGTGAGGCTTGATGTATTGACTATTCAGATGTTTGTATTCAACTATTATGAAGCTTAATTGATGAGATTCTATTTTGAGATGCTTCACTATATATATTCTCTATTGTATTTTATCCATGCGCTGTGAGTAATACGATAGATTCTGCTGTTTTAATTTTACCTTGGCAATCGTCCATGGCTGCCTGGCACACTTTACAACGCACTATCTCTATGTTCAGTGCAGGGGTCATGGGTGGTCGTCACAACTAGACTTTGAGGGGACTTTTATAAAAACTCTCTTAAACTTAAAAACCATTTCTATAATAATAGTTTCTTTCTGAAAAACACTTTTAGTTTGAAGATATCTTACTTTTGAAAAATACTTTACTTTTAAAACAAGTTTTTAGGAATCCTGTAACCTTAGGCTCTGATACCAAGTGAAACACCCCACACCCCTTAGTATACCCAAAAAGGGCACACTAAAAAATGTGGTGCATTATAGGTATAGGTAAAGCATCACAAAGACTAAGATTCTCAAGACAAATAAATAAAAACAGCGAAAACCTTTAAATGGTAACTTATTATTAAACTTCATAAATAAGTCTGAAAAACATCAAATGTCTCAAATATCTAATACACATGTCTTATGAAAAATGCATCTCAGTCTCATAAAATCAGAGTACAATAAAAATAATCATCCCTCTCATAGGTACCAGTACATCAAAAGCCAAATGAAAAGAAAACTGAAAAGAAGAAGAATACATGAAGAACTCCGGGAATGTATCTCCAAGAAAGCTGAATCTACTGTCCTTGCTTCTGCTGGCCTATGGGGGAAAAGGGGGAATAGAGGAGTGGTTCAGACAATAAGTCTGGTGAGTGGAAGTAATTACTAGCATTTCTAAGCAAGATAAAGATAATAGACTAAACAATAGTTCTAGAAATATTGAAAAGATAAAGCTGGGATACTGATTCTGTTTGAATGTTTGCTTGGATTGTTTGAACTTGTCTTAAACTGTTGTGATTAGGCTGAAATCCTAATCCTATTTTAATTAGGCCGAAATCCTAATTCTACCCGTTGATCGACCTTCTATCTCTGTTGTGCCACTGTGGGCTGATCCAATCCTGTTGGTCCCACAGCAAAAGACACCTTTGTAGCGCTTGGAACGCAATAGCGAATTATTTATCCTAATCAATGTCGCACGCTCGGTCATCGCCGATACACGCTAACTATCGCCCCCTCTTGTGACCTCTTATTTACCCTAATCAGCATAAGCGTGCCCAGCCTCACCTAATCTGTTCTGAGACCATCAGACCTAGACCTAAAAGGGAATGCCACCTAGCCTTATCTAAGTGTTGTGAGACCATCAGACCTAGACCTAAAAGGGAATGCTACCGGTACTGGTCCTAACAAACAAATTCTAGTTTGCGCCCCTTGCCCAAATCCCCAGATTTGAGCCTCTATCTATTTGGCCTCTTAATTACCCTAATCAGCATAAGCGTGTCCCAACCTCACCTAACTATTGTGAGACCATCAGTTCCTGACTGAAAGGGAATGCTGTTGGTACGGACCCTTCTTCTATGTTTGCTTATTAACTTAGTGTAAGTTTTAAAATAAGTCACTTCTGTTATTTCTGCTATATTTGCTTATTAACTTAATCTAAGTTTTTAAACAAGCCTCTTCTGTTATTTCTTTCTTTTTAATTATAACCTATGTGATATAACTGTTCTTTTGCTTATTAACTTAATCCAAGATCTAAGTTATAAAATAAGCCTCTTCTGTTGCTCTTCTATTTTCTCTTTTTAGTTATAATCACTTGCTATAATTATGCTTGCAAATATCTTATATTTGCCTATTTCAGTCTATCTTCATTTTATTACAGTTCTTCTTATTTTACATATGATTTCTGTAGATTTAGTGTTTTTTCCATTTTAATACATATTTGCAAATTATTCTCTTTTTAATATTTTATTCACGTCAAAAAGGAATAAAAAGAAACTAACATTTACAGGCTAAATTCCAATTTAAAACAGATGTAAAGAAATGTAAATAATTGTAAATAACTGTAAATAACTGAATAAAATAGACTGAAAAGAACTTCTGCAATTTACTTAAAAGTTAACTGTAAATAACTCATATAAAAACTGTCTCAAAATTGCAGAAAAACTACAATTATTGAGAACCCTATTATTTTAAATTACTTAAAAATTATAAAATAATTACAAAACACTTACCTGTAGTCCTTAGCTCTAGTCCTTGGTCTTCCTTGATCCACTCCTAGAACGTAGAATATTTTTATCAAAAAGATTTCCTCCTTAGAAAATTTTTCTATTTAGGGTCCAGCCTCTAGCAATGAACCCAAATAGAAGAAAATATGAATGAGAAAAACAACTAGGCCTAGGGTTCTATTTATAGTGTCACTTAGGGATCTCAGACCGTTGGATTTGAAGATTAAATCTAGTGCAACCACATCATAGGCTCACTAGGAACCGTCGAATGGGAGCACGAACACACAGGATTGAAGAAAAATTGCAAAACACGTCATCGCTTGAACCTGGACAAACCTACGTCTAAAAACAAAGGCGGGTCGACCTACATGTCGACCTATGGGTTTGGGGGTCAACCCTAGGGTCGACCTGTCCATGGGCTTGGGTCGACCTAGCCTCTTTATTTTATTTTTTCGTTTTGTTGATTTCTTGTTTTCGCATTTCTCTCGTATCTTCTCCATATTAACTCAGATTTTGACAAACTATATATGAAAATTGACCAGAAATTACCACGGACACAATGGTGCAACTCCTGTTGCTCAATTCCGACAATTTTACAAACTTATTTTATTATTTAATTAATTTGTTAATTAATTATTATAGCTCAAATTTTGGGTTGTTACATATGTCGACATACCCCACATAGATATGTCGACATATTAGCCATTTTTGAAAATGTTTAAGCTTTAAAAATTGGTAACCAACTTTAAATAAGTTATTTAATATGTCTTTTCATCTCTATTTAAATCCCTTTCCTCTAGAAAAACTCATACATTGACTTACCTTTCATCTCTTTTCATTCCAAACATTCCCTTTCACAAAAATGAGTTCTCCACATCAAAAAATTTATGAAAACTTAGAAGAAACACTTCAATCCTTCAAAAATGCTCTCTATTTCATTCTCTGAAATAAAAGGCATTTATAATTAAGTCAATTGCAAATGATAGAGGAACAAAAGAAACACTTTGATGATCTTCGATGGTTAATTTTCTCCCTTATCAAAGATGATCACAATGACAAACCAGAATGTTCGAACTCTAAAGCACATACAGAACAAGAAGATTGAGATGCCTTCTAAACAAATCCAATCTTTGGATTCGGAGGATGGGTTGAAGTTCCAAGAAAAATCTAGTATTCCGGTTTGTTTAAAATATGTAAGTGTATGTTTTAAAACTTAAATATTTGAATTTAATTGGTTTGTAAATACTTAATATAGTTTGGTTTGGATTGATTGTAGATAATGTTTGACCTGGTTTGATTAGAATTATCTTCTTATATGTTTGGATTGTATAATAGTTTGATTTATATTAAACAAAATTGTTTTATCTTATTTATTTAATGTCTTTAATATTTAGAATATTGTTTAAAATTTAATCATTACTCAATATATGTCTTGAATATATGTCCTATACCACTTTGAAATGACTAGTATGTCCATAATATATGCCTTATATATCATAATCAAAATTGTGTATATGGTTTAAATCTGTAAAAATTGCTTAGAATTTAAGTATCGATTTTGATTCCATAGTTTATAAATATTCACATTTAAGGGGAATTTTGTCTTTCATCCATTTTTGTTGATGACAAAGGGGGAGAAAAATATAAATATAACACGTTCATATACTAAAGGGGAGTTACTCAACTCGGGGGAATTATATTATATTTTATATACATAAATCTTTGCATGGTTGTCATCATCAAAGAGAGAGAGTTTGTTAATACCTCAAATATTGATTTTGATGACAATAACCATATAAATACACACACACACACACATATATATATATACACCAATCTTTTGCCAAGTTGTATAGTATATATTGTAGAATATTACACAGGTACATAATGATTAAACTTGAAGACTAATCAGTATAAAGACTGAAGTTCTAGAGTCAGAGTCAAGACTCATGAGTTTAAAGACAAAGATTTGAATAGCTCAAGACTTTAGTATGAGTCATTAGAATAAATTGTTAAAGTCCCACATAGCAGGTTCTGTCTTTATCACAAATTTTTGATCTTTTATATTTTATCAAAATAAATTATTTAAAATTCAAAATATATCTTTACAAATATTTTATAAAAGTTTTTATGTGTTCAAAGTAATTAAAAACTATGTTTAAATTATATTACAAAACTATATAGAAGTTTGAAAACAATGTAAAAGAAAAACATTTTTTTCAAATTTTAAAAGGGTATGTCGAAATACCCCTCCTAGATATGTCGACATAGTGGTCGTTGGTTTGTTTTTTAAATCTTGAAAAGAAGTGTTTTTTGGTCGCACCTTTTTACGAATGGATACATATGTTTATTCACTATATAGAGAGGAGTGTAAACGAATTTTTTAACTAATTTTTCTTACTTTCTTCTTGCTCCTTAGTCCCTTGAAATATCTCTCAAAAACCACTCACTATATTCTTCAAAACTACATAGAACCAATCCAGACCCTACTAGATTGATTCATTATAAATTATCTACTGTTTTGGAAGCATTCTCTCAACAAACTCAAAGATCAAACAACTATCAGAAGGGATGTTGGATATCTCGTATCCTAAGTCAAGTGCAACTGTTTGTATTTGGAAATCAATAACTCTACTCTTATTTGTTTGAGTGTGCTTATTGCTCGTTCAAATCAAGTGTGCTTGTTGCCCGTTCAAATCAAATGAGTGATCTTTTTCCCGATAAATCTAGAGAGTTTGCACTGGACTCGTAAGATAAGAGGGTGTATCTCGCAGCCTTGCAATCGAGACTGTATTCTGGTTTGCTTGCTACCGTTAAAGTAGGCGATGGAAAAGAAATCTGTACATACACTGTGCAGGACTAGATGTAAGATTGGTTAATCCGAACCTGTATAAAAACTCCTGATGTCATCTCTCTTACATTCCTTTTTGATATTTCTTTTATATTTATCTGTGATTGCATCCATGACTGCTTAATCAGTATAGATCTGTGTTGATAATCTAAGATTTAATTTAAATCTTGAACAAAGTTAAAAAGATCCATAATAGTTATAAAACACTATATACATCCCACTCTAGTGTTAATATAGCCTTAAAAACTGTTACACCGTAACCCACACTATGTGAGCAAGCAACTAAAGACACATAAAAGGAGAATCCAGATTTAGAGTTGGTCATTTTATTTTGCACTATAGAAACAAAAGATGTTATTTCTCTACATAAAGAATTAAATTTTACGTTTGTTATCCTGCCTTTGAACCATGCCACATCTGGACAAGTCAGAACCATTAAATGGTTATAAAATAGAGCAGAAATCCTAAATCCTAACTCTGGAGACCAAAGTCTAATCGATTTCCAAAGAGTTGACATGGAACCATGCTTTCCACTTCATAGAAGCTTGCCATCCTTCCAAGTGAACCAAATGATGAGAAGAAAACTTAACAAATTAAGCCAAGCATCAACTCAATACAAAATTAAGTCCCATAACTTAGTACCTAATCATTGAATGCGAACCAGTAAAACCACTTTAACAAAAACAAAGGAAAAACAATATGCAATGCACACTATGAAGCAATAAGAGATTGGCAAAGGCTTTCACTCAAGGTAACAAAACGATGAAGCCAAGTGCTTGGAAAAATAGAGCAAGTTACAACTCGACATCCAGTTATGAAGTACTACTAGTTACCAAGTTGACCATCGCAATGAGAATGTGGCCATGGTTTCCCTTCTAAACCTTCTCCTGAATGTGGAGAATGTGGATAGCAAATATCGGAGCTTATTTCGCTGATCTACATCTATAAATAGGAGGAGAGGGGCATAAATTCAAGATCCATTCTATGCATTATGAATTATTTGATTTTACATTGTTATGATATTGGGTTCTCACAGAGTTAAAAGAACACAGTACGTAAAATCTCTCAAAAATCATTTAAAAAGTCTGAGTGGAAGTGGGCCAGAGTATTGCTGAGCCACTATAAATTCTTATGTGTTGTTTACTTCGTATTCCAATTAATTTCTTCACTTTTTCTCCACTTATAATCTAATTTGGCATTTTGTCCAACTTTTGGCGCAAACATTTTGGTGGTTTCATTGAGTGAACTCAAGTTTCTCACTATTTGGAACTATCTTCAACCTTTGGATTGTTATAATCCACAAAGTAGATCTAAAAGTCCTTATTGGAGGATCCTTGATTACTTAGATTTCCTTAAGATATATCATTGGATCCAAGAAAGCTATACCACCTAAAAATGCGAAAGAGAAGTCCACTGCTTCTAGACCCACTAACAATGAAGAGAATGACGGCCCTTAACATAGAGATGAGACTAATCAAACAGCTGCTGCGGAAATTCAAAGATGGTTACCAGAGTTGATTTGGATAGGATGACGATGGAGATGAATAAGAATTCGATGGAGAGGTAGGATGCTGTGATGAAACAAATAAAAGAGAATATGCATTTGATGACCCAACTATCCTAGAAATGTAGATGGAGCGAAAAGGAGTTATCACCTTTCGGTTCAGACGAAGAAAGTTCCTCCACATCAGATAGCAACCACATAGATGGAAAGCAGAAGATGAATAGGAAGGAAGTTAGGTTTTTGAAGTTTGAAATAGGAAAAAATTCAAGTCAATGGGGGACAAATTGGCACCGACCCGGCATTATAGTTTGGTACTGGCCAGCGACCCGAGTCATGAATGATGACATGTATGTGGACTTGTAAGATGATATTGATGCTAATGAGGGCCATGCTAGTGGTGGACAGAGTAATGGAGTTTAAAAAACTGTTGTTGAACCATCAGGTAGAGAACCTAAAAATCGAACGACTAGACAATTGGTTCTCCCAAGGAGAAGAGAACCTAGGTATCATGGGACTAACTGACATAGTTTGCGAAGCCAAACACTCAGGGTAGGCACGATGATCATCATTCATTCTATTCAGTTGAAATGGAATTTTTGGATGATATGGTGAGGAAGGTGGTGAATGAGAACTAGCATAGAAATAACGATGATTGGTGTTATTCTCCTAGTAGGAACCCATTAAACAAAGATATTTTACGGGAGGAGTATTCTAGGAGATTCGTAATGCATATAATGTCATCTTACAATGGAACGACTGATCTAAGACAACCTCTTTTGAAGTACAAATGGCATATGAATAGCACCAGGGCTACTGATGCTATTAGGTGTAAGTGTTTTCTGATATTCTTGGAAGGAGTAACTACAATGTGGTTCACTCGGCTCCCATCAGGGTCCATATTTTCGTTTGACCAGTTAGCCAGAAAGTTTATAAAGTTGTTCAGGTTGCATGATGCTTGTCCTAAAGATGTGATGTCTTTATCCAACATTTTTTAGAGTCATGGAGAGCCTCTGAAAAATTTCCTAAGTAGATTCAATATGGTTGTGACCAAAGTGAGTAATGCAAAAGAGGACATTGTGTTGTGGCATTAATTAGAGGAATTCATAAGGAAATGGATTTCGATAAGTGGCTGAAGATGAAACTGTCAGCAACCACGGAGGAGTTTTATAGGAAAGCCACCCAATTTCTGCACTTGGAAGAGATGGATATAGTCGCTGGAAAGGCTGGTGGAAGCCTTCTGCCGAGGTAGTGCAAAGTAATGTTGCTGTGAAACAGACCGGTAAGAGCACCCGGAATGTTGCTATCAATGTTGGAAACAAAAACAATAATCATAAGAGTGGAAATTAGGGTACATGAGGTAATAAGTCGAACTTTAAGAAGCATCCAAGGTACCCAAGACACGAGGATTACACCCCGCTTAACAACATAATGGAGAACATTTACCTTGCCATGCAAGGTATCGAAGACTATAAAAAGCCAATTCAAAGGGAATCAACCGAGGGAGAAGATGTCTGGGAAGTATTGTCACTCTCATAAGACCCACGAGCATAATACTAATGAGTGTCGATGCTTGCGGGATGTGATCGAGGACCCGATTTAAAAAGAAAAAGCTTTAGTGATTTGTGAAAGATCCATAGGATGGTGGGCAAGTGAACAATGGACCCCAAAGACAAATAACCCAACAAAGATAGGTTGATCTTAGTGGAGAGGAGCCTAGGAAGCCTATGCAAAGACCTGTAAACAATACCATAACTGGTGGATCTCACCAAGTCGAAAAAGCATGAAGGAGATGAACCAATATGGGAGTTTATTGGAGCACGTAGTATAGGAGAGCTACTTTACTATAGAAGATAAAGCTCTGGCAAAGCAGCTAAAATTGATGACAGACGATATAATATTTAAAAATCGAGATGCGGATGGAGTAGAAGCACCGATGCTTGATCCCTTAGTGATTAAGGCTGTGATTGGGCCGACGACTATGAAGCGAGTTCTCATTGATTGTGGGAGCTTAGTAAATATTTTGTTCAAAAATACTTGCGACCAAATAAAGATGGATGGCTAAGATCTGAAGCCATGTAAATCCTGCATTCAGGGATTTAGAAAAGATGCCACATAGCCCAAGGGATGTGTTGATCTGTGGGTGGTACTTGATGAATGTAACACCCTAAAAATTTAAGCAGAAAATTCAATAAAAGATTTCAATTAAATATTATAAGGGTGAAAACAGAATTTTCACAAACGACTGAATTTGGATACGAAACTTGCACCATTTTTATGTACAATTTTCATATATAACACTTTGAAATCGGAGCAAATATGGAGAAATTACGAATGTTTTAAAATTAGAAAATGAAAATAAATAATTAAACTTCCCATAATTAAACAACCCCACCGGTCGATACCCTAGGGTGCGCCGATCAACAAGTAGCCATCGATCGATCCTCTCTAGCATTTGACCTATTGACGTTGTAAATCAGTATATTTAAAGCGATGAACGGTCTGGATCGATAAAAATATTTTACTTGGCCATAAGGAAATTGCTTGACATTCTGGATGAAATAAAATGGAAAATTATAAAAATTAAAAATCGACATGAAACTATCAAAACCTTAAATTTTACACACGAACGATCGATTGCACTATCTGAGCAGTCGACAGTGAGCGGTTGACCGCCCAGGGTATAGTAGTCGACCAGTAGACATTCTGAAGCGCCGAATGAACCTCGACCGAAGGCCCAGATTTTAAATTATAGTTAATTGTTTATATATATATATATATTATATAAATAGGTGTTAGGAATAGTAGGGAAGCTAGCTCTCTATGAGACGACATTAGGACGTTGTGGCGTTAGGTAAATACTCTTTATCCAATGGCTGTCGGTTATTCGATGGGGGGCGATTCTATCGCAAACGGCACTCATAAACTATTCTACAGTGGACGTGCAACACTGACTAATGCCTGATGAAGTATATGGGCCCGACACAATAGGAGTTCCTTGGTATTCACAGATATTGATGCGACGTGATACTATGTTGTTCATGGATCCTGGCATGTGCAATAAGAGGCGTAAACTATCATTAAGAGGTGGACACAGATGCAAATGATGAGACACACCGACGATTCGGCATTGTTGGCTCCCCCTCATTACATAGTTCGGGTACGTGTAGTCGTAGTGTGGGAAATTTATTCCCATAAGGAAACTGCAGGAAACCTATGTGATATAGTTACGCGTAGTCTTAATATGGGAGGTAGTCCTATATGGGAAAGTTGTAGGATGAACCTATGTTAAGTAGCTATAGTAGTTGTGGCCAATCGTTAGTTATTGAGATTCCATCCGTAGTTGGATCCTTATAGAAGTCTGCATAAACTGTTAATGTAGGTGTGTATTAAATAAAAACCCGTAAGTGAAGGACCTTAGGAATACATGGACACTTGTAGAACACCCTAAGTTACATAGAGTAGAATTGAAGCAACTATACATGATCATCATATATTAAACATGTACTCATTTACCAAACTTTTGTCTGACCCACTATTTTCCTTTCTTTTTTCCTACCTAAGGAGGATGAGCAGCAGGTGATAGGCCAGATTTCAGTACGTGGAGAGATGAGCTCATCATCGGAGTAGCTTATCATTTTATTTACTCTCCATGTAACCGTCTATTTTATCTTGTACATAGCATTTTATCAGACTATGAGTTGTATATATGTGTACTTTGTGTTTAACTATGTGCTGTATTCTGAGACTGTGTTTTGAGATATTTCCTGGGATGGTAATTTTTTGTATTTATATTTGGTTTCTTCCACTGTGAGTTCTAAAAGTGTAGTATATCTTAGATCATATCTGTTTATTCTTAGTCTTTGTAATATTATAAAAACCCAATAGCTTGTACTTATTGGCATGGCACGAGTCCAAAGTCATCCTAGGCTTTGGATCGGTGTGTCGATAGGTGCGGATTGTCACATTTGGTATCAGAACCTACATCTATAATTCCTTAGGGATTAGGAGAGTATTGAGAGAATGTACTTGAATTTTTTTTTGCAAAAATAAAGGTTAATCGAATGTTCTTCTAGAAAGTTTTCAAAATAGGTTTTCAATGTATGTATGTATATATATAAATATATATATATAAATATATATATATATATGTGTACGTACGTACGTGTGTGTGTATATGTATAGACAAAATTTTTTAAAAAGTTTTCCAAAATTTTATATAAGCATAATCTCTCTCTTTTTCTTGCCTATGCTATCTGTGGAAAGTTGCTAAAATTCCTAAAAATCATAGATAGAAGATGAGTGATCCTGAAGATTCAGGTTCAAGCGACCTAACTGAGATTCTGAGCATGAATGTACTGATTTGGTTCCACCAGTACCTTCAGGCAAGGGGACAGGACGAGCTTAATCCCACTAGAGGACTCATGGGGAGAGCGATAGGTGCAGTTCCTTCCCACCTACTTGCCGTCGATTTTTCTAAGTTATGTAAGAAAATCGCAAGCTTTAGAGGAAATACGTATGTGGGGACCGAGTCATGTCTAGATTTGAGGACATTGATTCGTACTTGTAAAGGGATTTTTGGGTTGATGGGTCTTGCTGATGAGGTGAGGAGGCAAATAGCTACTTGGTAGTTACAGGGGGAGGCCCTTAGTTGGTGGGACGTAGTTGAGGCAGAGACAAATGGATATGAGATTACTTGGGGGGTTTCGAAGATGTTTTGAGATAAAGTTTCTTTCTAAAGCAGAGGAAGAAGAACATATGGAGAAGTTTATTCACCTGAAGAAAGGAGACATGTCAGTAAAGGAGTATGTTAATCAATTTCAATGAGTTGGCTAAATTCAGGATGGAGTTGACCAATACCCCACATAAAAAGGCTTTGAAATTTTGTAAAGGGCCGAACCAACTCCTTCAAGGTTTAGCTCTAAGTCATATTATCATGGGTGCTATATATGAGAGTTTAGTGGAGATGGCCTTGCTGAATACCGTCTTTAAGGAGGAAGCAAAGGAAGAACCCAGAAGACAAGCACAGCAGCAAAATTAGCGCAAGGGAGGATTTGGACCCAAGGGGATGATCAAGAAGCAGGATATGCATTGTAGGAAGTGTGGCAAGAAGGGACATTTTACGAAGGAGTGCAAGACAGATGGTCCAAAGGTCAAGTGTTATAATTGCAATCAGTTCGGGCACATGAAGCGGGAGTGTCCAGCACTTCAGAAGACCTCTACCCAGGTAGTCCCAGCTTATGCACAAGATGCAGTGCCTAGCTCAGGCACGCCTCCAGTTACAGATAAGGGGGAAAAGGTCGTGATTGAAGGTTTGTTAACTCTATCTGGTTTATCTGTTCACACTTTATTGACACGGAGGCATCATGTTCTTTCATTTCAAATTGACTTGTGGATGAGTTACAATTTGACACTAGCATAGTTACGGACCATGGATTTGGTTAAAGCATATATGAGGATCAGTCTATTTGTCTATAGTGTGTAGGAGTTTGAAATTGTTTATTTTTTTAGTTGAGTTCGATTGTGATGCTTTTAGCTTAGGATTTTCTGGGTTTGGGTTGATATTAGGCATGGTTGGATGACGATGTATAAGACGGTCTTAGATTGTGATAGGAAGGTTGTTAGGTAGATTATGTGTATTAGACATAGCTTATAGGTGTATTACGATCCCTGAGGATTGGTTATGTTGAGCTACCTATATTCATTAGACCTGCCACATGACGAGCTAGACTCAGTGTCTATAGTTAGAGATTGCTGAAATGTCTTTTTTGAGGTTACCGATCTTCCTCCCCAGCGAGAGATCAAGTTCAGAATTTATCTTGTAGAGAATGCCAAACATGTTGTCTTACCCTTAAGGCATATGGCTCCGAAGGAGAGTTGTGAGTTGAAAAGGCATGTAAATGAGTTGTTAAAGAAGGGCTTCATTAGGAGGAGCATTTCAAAATGGGGAGCACCAGTTGTATTTGCCACCAAAATGGATGGTTCTCTAAGGCTTTGCATCTATTATAGGACACAAAATAAGCTAACAAAGAAGAATCAGTATCCACTACCCTATATAGATGATCTTCGACCAGTTGGTTGGTGCAAAAGTGTTCTCACAGCTTGTTTTAGCTACCAGATTCCATCAGTTGCGTGTAACTAAGGATAGTATCCATAAAACAACTTTTCGTACACCCAACGAACTTTATGAGTGATTAGTCATGCCTTTCGGACTATCCAACGCACCCGCCTGCTTTGTTGATCTGATGATCCGAGTTTTTAATGGGTTGCTTAACAAGTTCGTCGTGGTATTTATGGATGACATTTTGGTCTATGCGAAGAGCGAGGAGGAGCACGTGTTTCATTTCAAAGAAGTTCTCAATACACTCCATGAGCATGAATTGAAGGTGAAGTTTTCTAAGTGTCACTTTTGGTGAGAGGAAGTACGCTTTCTGGGACACGTTGCCTCAGAAAGTAGGCTGGCAGTCGATTCCAGTAAAGTTGCTATAGTTCAAGATTGGCATGTGCCGAAGAATGCCACGGAGATGAGGAGTTTCCTTAGTTTGGCGGGCTACTATCCAAAGTCCATTAAGGACTTCACAAAAACCTCTGCCCCTCTGACACACCTCACCATGAAGAATTTAGTTTTGTCATGGGAAGTGAAGTGTGAGAATGCTTTTATTAAGCTGAAGGAGGTGTTGACTAGTGCACCTATTTTGGTATTTTCCCGATGATACGAAGAAATTCACAGTTTGTACCGACCCCTGTGGTACAGGGTTGGGAGCGATCTTGATGCAAGAAGGACATGTGGTGAGCTATGCTAGTTGATAGTTGAAGGTCCATGAGAGAAACTACCCTATCCATGATCTTGAGTTAGCAGCCATTGTCTGTACAGTCAAGTCATGGAGGCGTTATCTTTTAGGAGAGCGGTTTGAGCTATATTCGGATCATAAGTCTCAAATATATTTGTTCTTCCAGAAGGACCTGAATTTAAGGCAGCAAAGGTGGATGGAGTTTTTGGCATCGTACGATTTCGATATCTTATATACTCTAGGAAAGGGCAATGTGGTAGCTGATGCCTTGAGTAGATAGCAAGCAGTTTTAAGTCCTTTATTCTTGTAGCAGAAGAATTTGAGTTTATTTCTACATTTGATTTTTGACCATCATCAGACATTACCCCGGGATTGTTAGCAGCTTTGGATGTGTAGCCTACACTTATAAAACATATTGGAACTAGCCAAAAGCAAGATAGTGAGCTAGTAGATATTTTTTAAAAGCTTGGTAGAGGGGAGCAGTCGGGTCATTTGAGGCGTTATGTTATTGACTTGAAGGGGTGGTTATAGAGGGATGATAGGTTACATGTTCCTCTCGGTATAGATTCGGTAGATGCTATACTAGACGAGTCTCATTGTTCTAGGATGACCATTCATCCTAGAGGAGACAAAATGTACCGTGACATGAAGAGAGTATTCTATTGGCCGGGAATGAAGAAGCATGTAGTGGAGTATGTAGATTGATGTATGACTTGCCAAAGGTTAAAGGCGGAGCAGAAAATGCCGAGAGGATTGTTTCAACCATTAGACGTTCCTCAGTGGAAGTGGGAGAGCATTTTCATGGACTTCGTCGATGTTTAACCGAGGAGTAGGAGAGCGAATGAGAGTATTTGGGTCATAGTCGATCGGCCGACCAAATGCGCTCATTTTATACAGGTTATAAGTACGAGGACGATGACATCTTTAACGACTCTATACTTGAGGGAGATCGTTAGGTTACGCAGAGTTCCTACTAGCATTGCTAGCGACCGAGATCCGCTTTTCACTAGCGAGTTTGGAGGAATTTATAGGAGGCTTTGGGCACTGACTTGAGCTTGAGCATCGCTTATCATCCATAGACAGACGGACGAACGAAGAGAGTGAATCGAGTATTGGAGGACTTACTTCAAATGTGCATCTAGGATTTTGGAGGCTCTTGGTAGGATCACTTGCCGTTGGTGGAGTTCACCTATAATAACAACTATCAAGCGAGCATTGAGACAACATTATTTGAGGTGCTATACGAGAGACCTTGTAGACCATCGTCATGTTGGTGGGCCATGACGGATGGGATTATTCTTAGGTCGAATATAGTGAGGGAGACATTAGAGAAAGTATACTTGATCCACAGAAGAATGAAAACCACGTAGGGTAGACAGAAATCTTATACTAATAGGAGACATACAGAGTTAGAGTTCGTATTAGGCAACATGGTGTTTGTGAAGGTCTCACAGCTTAGGCACGTTATGAGATTTGGTAGTTCGGGGAAGCTAGCATCGAGGTTTGTAGGACCTTTGTCTATTATTGGTACGATAGGGAAGTTGGCATGTGGAGTGGAGCTTCCTGAGAAATTGGCGGGAGTAAATGATGTTTTCCATGTATCGTACTTGTGAAAGTGCATGCATGATTCAGCTAGTGTAGTTGAGCTGAGTCAGCTAGAGGAGGTGGAGGTAAAGAGGGAGTCACTTTTTCGTCGTGCACCCACTTGTATTCTTGAGCATGGTGCAAAGTGACTCCACAACAAAGAAATCAAACTTGTGAAGGTTCAATAGGAGACAGTCTATCAGAGAGTACATGGAAGCCCAAGGATATGATCCGAGCTACCCACCCACAACTCTTTTCTGGTACGTTTCTGATCTAAATCTAATAAGTATGGATTACTTATGCATTAGAACTTAGCTAGGTATACCCCTTTAGGTAGAGACCATTGGATGGTAGGAATGGTTGTGAACGTGTCATTGGGACATGTTATGAATGATGCATGCTAGTGGATGTATTATTTGGATTGTTTCTTTTATGCATTTAGGAAAGTATATTCTCTAAATAGTGCACACACTTACAACATACCTTGTTATTTGTTTTATCTTGTTGAGTATTATGCATATGGATGCTGCATATGGACTAAATGGTTTTGCACACATGTAGAATTGGAAGTATATTTACTTAGAATGTTGCATGCATCTTGGATACATGGCATAAGCACTTGCATGACAGGAGGTCAACTAGATCAGGAGACTGCCTACTCTTTGCATTGGTATAGGTTCACGTGCATTTCGTGCTAGCATATACATATACTACATTAGAAATTTACTAAGGGCAATGATTGCCCGTGGATGAGGGATGAATATATGTTTGTAGCTATTGATTGTTGCACGTACGAGTTACATTTTTCCATCCTTTGAGATTTTGGGGATGAAATCCATTTAAGAGGGGAGAATGTAACACCCTAAAAATTTAAGTAGAAATTTTAATAAGAGAATTAAATTAAATATAACAAGAGGAAAAAATTAAAATTCTCACAAACGTCCAGAGTGATCCGCTGCGTTGAAAGAGGAAGTGGATAAGCTGAAGGCCAACGACTTTATCCGCAATGCTATGTACCCTGAATGGTTGTCAAATCCAGTGCTGGTCAAGAAGCCTAATGGAAAATGGTGGACATGCATCGACTATTCAGACTTGAATAAGGCATGCCCAAAAGACAGCTTCCCACTGTAGATTGACCAGCTAGTGGACTCGACCGTCGGACATTGGTTGCTATCCTTTATGGAAGCTTATTCCATCTATAATCAGATACCAATGCACATTCCAAATGAAGAGCACACCAGTTTCATTACCAAGATGGGACTATATTACTACTGTGGCATGTCGTTCGATTTGAAGAATGCATGAGCTATCTACCAGAGATTGGTGAATTTGATGTTTAGAAATCAAATCGAACATACAATGGAGTTTTATGTGGATGATATGCTGGTGAAGTCACAATGATCGATAAACCGTATGAGAGACCTCTCAAAGAAGTTTGATGTACTTTGAAGATACAAAATGAAGCTCAATCCACTGAAATGTTCCTTCGGATTTGCATCAGGTAAATTTTTGGGTTTCATAGTGAACGCAAGGGGCATTGAGGCTAATTTGAAGCATATTTATGCCTTAAAACATGTAACTACCCCTAAGATGAAGAGGGAGATGAAAATCTTGAATGAAAAGGTCATTGGGTTAAGTCGGTTCATCTCAAAGGCGATAGTGAAGTGTGTTCTGTTCTTTGATACCCTCAAAAAGGAGAAAGGGGATTTTTTTGGACAAAGGAGTGTCAGAAAGCTTTCCAAGCCTTACTTGATCGTATGGAAAGACCACTAATTTTATCAAAGCAATTTAGGAAGGAGATGATTTATTTGATTATTTAGAAGTATCCGTTCATGCGCTAAGTGCTTCCGTGGAACATGAAGAATCCAAAATCCAAAGGCCTGTGCATTACATCACCAAGCAGTTCACGGAGCAGAATGAAATTATCTAAAGTTAGAGAAGCTAGCTTACTACTTGTTGATTGTATCGAGGAAGTTACGACCCTACTTCCAAGCCCATCTAATTAAAGTACCGACTTACCAGCCTTTGAGATAGGTGTTGCACCAACCCGGGACTTTGGGAATGCTATTAAAATGGAACATCTAATTGAGTCAGTATGATATAACCTATTATCCCAGAAGAGTGATTCTAGGATAGGCATTGGCTTATTTCATTACCAAATTTACCACCTAGGATGGAGAGACAGAGGAAGGCGAGACAATTTGCTCAATGAAAGTTATACATGTGTTACGCCACCTTTTGGCCAAGGCTGGGATATCAAAAAATTGGCTAAAAAGGATGGATATCGGGATTAGAGATCGATTGGAAACAAGGCTATGATCGATACTGTCAAAATTGGACCAAGCTCCAATCAAGGTGGGATCGATAGGGAATGATAAACAAGGCTTGGAGAGGCTACACTTCAAATTTCGGGTCAAACGGAGTTCGTATGCTCAAGTTATGGATGGATCAATATTCATGGAAAATCTGTTTGTATCGATACTTTCGTATCGATCGGAGTAGGCTCGGCTGTTTGCTTTAGATCAATGGGTTTCGTATCGATGCAATGCCAATCGATTGGATGGATATGACAAGGCATGTTGGCATGCTTCGTATCGATCAAAGCTTGGATCGATACGAAGGAAGCAGGACTTGGATGGATATGGACAACACACTTAGAACCTTGCTTCGGATCAATCATAGTACGTATCGATCCTGATTGATACGAACAAGAATGCTTGGGATCGATACGAAGAAGGGGGCAGGGAATGGATACGAAGGACATGGCCTTGGATGGATACGAAGCAAGGACTTTGGCATCGATACGAAGGTGGGATGCATGCATCGATACGAAGAGGGCAACAAACTGATGGATACGAAGGGTAGCTACATTGGATGGATCCGAAGGCACACTTCGTATCGATCGATACGAACCGGTCAAGGGAAGAAACGCTCAACATGGATCACTGCATGAAGCTTTGGATGGATACGAAGCCTTCAGCCTTCTTGCAAGCTAGAACTTGGATCGATCATATCTTATAAACTACACACTGAAATTTCATGAAATTTGGAGAGCAAGGACTTTGCACCATCATCTTTCACCTTGATCAATCTTAGCTCGTTTGGAGTGATTCTTGATCGATACGAAATCCATATTGATCGATCGGGGATCGATCCCAAACCACTCTAGGTCGATCATGTGGACCTACTTGCGCATGAGAAGAGGTATTCCAGGTTTTGGGGCAGATATTTCTAGATCTGCACCTATAAATAGCAGCTTTATGGCAACTAAAATGGGATCTTCTTCTGCTTTTCTAGGGGAAACTCTGCCATTTTGCTTACTGATATCAATGGCTTGTAACTGTAATCTCAATATAAAAGGAATAAAAGGATCAATTCAAAGTGAACGTAGGCGGGAGATAGCCGAACCACTATAAATCTCGTGTCTTTTCCCATTTTCTTTCATTTTAATTCGGTTACTTCTTCATTTTTATTCTCTACGTTATCTGGATCTGACATCTGTGTTAAGATATTGAGGATTTGTGTGTAAACACTAGTGCTTTCACGACATTCGGGGTTTGTGACCAATTTTGGTGCAAACACTTTGGTGCTTTCACTTAGAAGGACTAGCACCCGCTATACCGGATTTGGAGTTCAGATTTGGAAAGCTAAAGGATCGGATTTTAGGAAGCAGTGGCTATGCAATCAGCAAGGAGACAGAGAATAGAAAGGAGTCAACATGAAGGAAGTCAGGAGGCTTCTTCAGGAGCTAATGCGACCTCAGTTTTCATCACCAGAGATGAGATGGAGATGATGATGGATGCTATGTAGGAAGGGATGCTGAAAAGGCAGGAAGAGATGATGCAGAACATACTCCGACAAGTTGGAGAGCAAAATCAAGAGAATGTAACTGCAGGAAATGCTGGAAATAGGGATCATGAAGCTGGAGCATCAGGAGCAGAGATAGTTCAGAATCAGGATCAGGAGCATGGAGCAACCGGGATTGAGGATAGAGTGGGACCATCAAGAATAGTCCCTGAGCTAGGGGGCACGCCACCGAATCATGTTGGCTCAATTCCAGGAAGGGTACCAGGTGGCGCTGTGCAGTTTGGCGTTGATGGGGATATGGATGCTCGTCCAGAAGGACAAGTTTCAGGATTCCCTCGTGGACTCGGGGGGCAGGCTGGAGATCGCAGACAGAGGCTACTACTTGAAGACAACGACAGGTTAGCGAACATGATCAGACGGGCTATGAAGGGAGGAATGGTGAATAAAGATTTGGAGGACGTGAAAAGGAGTCCCTTCACTCCTGTGATCAGGCAGGCTAGGTATCCACCGGATTTCAAACTACCAACGCTGGAGATGTATGATGGGAGAACAGATCCCGCTGTTCACTTGACTAGGTACATGAGGCATATGGAAGTGCTGAGGGCATCGGAGGGAGTTATGGCCCGGTGCTTCCCTTTGTATCTGATGGATACAGCAGCACTATGGTTCAGACAACTGGAGAGCGACTCAATTGGCACTTAGACGGAGTTGATTGAGAGATTTATGAGGCAATTTCGGGTCCACATCATGAGACCCAAGAATGTGATGAATTTAACATCGATGAAACAATGGAAGGGAGAATCACGTAGGGATTTCTTAACCAGATTCAATGCGGCAGTAGCTTCGGTAGATTGACCCGATCCGCCGATGGTTTTGATGGCAGTAGTCTCAGAAATTGCGGATGATTCAGATTTTAAGATATCATTGGAACGGGATCCGCCGATGGATCTCAGAGAGTTTTATCACAAGGCAGAAAGGTTTTACGATAGGAAGATGTGAAGGTTGAAAGAGAGGGGAGAGAGGTTGAAGTTTATGCGGTAAAAGGTGGAGGTTTGCCTAGGGAGGATTCAAACAAGGACGATAGAGGCAAAAGGAAAATGAACGACAATGGTAGCACATCGAAAAGGCAACGGAGGGAATCTAAATTCTCTTCTTACACGGATTTAACTGAAACTCTAGAAAGGATTTACTTGGATACTCGAGGGCGCCTCCAGTATCGAAGGCCAACAAAAAGGGAACCCTCTGAATATGAACGGGCATTGGGAAAGCATTGCCTATTACATGACCTGGATAGGCACAGCATGAACGATTATAGGCATTTGAAGGTAATCATTGAGGAGCACGTAAGGAATGGTCATCTACAACAATACATAAGGAATTGAGCTATGGCCGTGGAATAGGAGCAGCCACCGCTCACCTCAAACGAAGATGGCACTGGATCTAGGCATCGTCAGCTTATTATCAGCTGAATGGATTTAAGGCTTTGAATAAGCAATAAACCCCAAAGTGATGCGGCTAAGTCACTTACACATGTATGGGATCGAGGATGATCCCTAGGCATGCTCTGAGATGATGATAAACCGTGATGCTTGGGTTTATGAAATCTTGTTTTCTTTATGTTTTCTGTGGACTCTGGTTTCTTTCTTGGTACTATGGACATTTGATTTTCTTGGTTGTACAGACTTTTATTTTGTCAATTGGACTTTGTGTTGATTGGATTTGGATTAATATAATAAATAATACACATCACACGATTACGGTCCCGACCGGAGAGACGGGGCAGTAATCGCAAGTTACGAGTCCCTTCGCCGAAGAGCGATGGAATGGACTCAAACGCAATATAAAAAGTCCTCGACCGGAGAGTCAAGGTCGAAGAATATAAAAATTCCTTGTGGAGAGTCGAGGTTGAAGAATATAAAAAGTCCTCGACCGAAGAGTCGAGGCCGGAGAATATAAAAGCCCTCAACCAAAGAGTCGAGGCCGAAGAATAAAAGCCCTTGACCGGAGAGTCAAGGCCGGATAATAACAAGTCCTCGGTAGGAGAGTCGAGGCCGGAGAATATAAAAAGTCCTTGACCGGAGAGTGGAGGCCGGAGAATATAAAAAGCCCTCGACCGGAGAGTCGAGGTCGGAGGATAAAAAGTCCTCAACCGAAGAGTCGAGGCCGGAGAATATAAAAAGTCCTCGACCGGGGAGTCGAGGTCGGAGAATAAAATGCCCTCGACCGGAGAGTCGTGGTCGGAGAAGGATAAACGACCCAGCGACGTCTATGGATTTGGATTTGGGCCTGGAGAGGTCCCGACTTGGGATTTGAACCAGGAGAGGTCCTGACTTTGGATATGGGCCCGGAGCGGTCCCGGATTTAGATGTCGACCCGGAGAGGTCATGGATTTGGTTATTGGATATGGATGGATTAGAACTGGGTCGTTGGGTTCGGATGGATATGGAATTGGCTAAGGATTTGGTTACTGGATTCGGAATCGGATATCGACTCAGAGCAGTCATAGATTTGGATAAGGATATGGATATGGAACTTGTATAGAATGGCCTGGGAATGGATTGGATTATGATTCGGATGATATGGCTATGGATGGAATATGGACTTTGGATGCCAGATTTGAAGCTGTTTAAAACACGCCTTTCTACCGCAAGGCATGTTTTGGGGGGAAAATGTTACCCCGCCTTTTGGCCAAGGCTGGGATATCAAAAAATTGGCTAAAAAGGATGGATAGCAGGATTGGAGATCGATTGGAAACAAGGCAATGATCGATACCGTCAAAATTGGACCAAGCTCCAATCAAGGTGGGATCGCTAGGGAATGATAAACAAGGTTTGGAGAGGCAACACTTTAAATTTCAGGTCAAACGGAGTTCGTATGCTCAAGTTATGGATGGATCAATATTCATGGAAAATCAGTTCGTATTGATACTTTCGTATCGATCGGAGTGGGCTTGGCTGTTTGCTTTGGATCGATGGGTTTCGTATCGATGCAATGCACATCGATTGGATGGATACAACAAGGCATGTTAGCATGCTTTGTATCGATCAAAACTTGGATCGATATGAAGGAAGCAGGACTTGGATGGATATGGATAACACACTTAGAACCTTGCTTCAGATCGATCACAGTACGTATCGATCCTGATCGATACGTACCAGAACGCTTGGGATCGATACGAAGAAGGGGGCATGGAATGGATACGAAGGACATGGCCTCGGATGGATACTAAGCAAGGACTTTGGCATCGATATGAAGGCGGGATGCAGGCATCGATACAAAGAGGGCAATAAACTAATGGATACAAAGGGTAGCTACATTGGATGGATCCAAAGGAAAACTTCATATCGATAGATACGAACCGGTCAAGGGAAGAAACGTTCAACATGGATCAGTGAGCGAAGCTCTGGATGGATACGAAGCCTTCAGCCTTCTTGCAAACTAGAACTTGGATCGATCATATCTCATAAAAAACACACTAGAATTTCATGAAATTTGGAGAGCAAGGACTTTGCACCATCATCTTTCACCTTGATCGATCTCACCTCGTTTGGAGTGATTCTTGATCAATACGAAATCCATATGGATTGATCGAGGATCGATACCAAACCACTCTAGGTCGATCATGTGGGCCTACCTGCGCATGAGAAGAGGTATTCCAGGTTTTGGGGCGGATATTTCTAGATCTGCACCTATAAATAGCAGCTCTATGACAACTAAAAAGGGATCTTCTTTTGCTTTTCTAGGGGAAACTCTGCCATTTTTCTTACTAATTTCAAAGGCTTGTAACTGTAATCTCAAGATAAAAGGAATAAAAGGATCAATTCAAAGTGGATGTAAGCTGGAGATAGCCGAACCACTATAAATCTTGTGTCTTTTCCCCTTTTCTTTCATTTTAATTCGGCTATTTCTTCATTTCTATTCTCTAAATTATCTAGATCTGAGATCTGTGTTAAGATATTGAGGATTTATGTGTAAACACTGGTGCTTTCATGACATTCGGGGGTTTGTGACCAATTTTGGCGTAAACAACATGGATAAAGCATATAATGAACATTGCTCCGGGGCAGGAGTGATCTTGATAACCTCTGAGGAACAGACAACCTATTATGCTTGAAACTTGAGTTCCTCGAAATAAACCACGAAGTTGAGCGTGAAGCACTAATAGCGAGACTCAAGATAGCAAAGGAATTGGGAGTCAAAACATTGCATATATAGAGCGACTCTCAATTGGTGGTCTGTGAGGTGAAGAAGGAATTTCAAGCTAAGGAAATGAGACTAACCCCTTACTTGACGAAGCTTTTGGAGCTGTTGAATGACATGGAATATTACACGATAACGCGTATTCACAGGGAGGAAAATGCAAAAGCTAATTCATTGGCTAGCTCTAGGGATGCACAACTTACGAGATTGATTCCAGTGGAGGTTTGATTGGCTATGAGCATCGACCGATGAATATTGATTGGATTTTGGAGGCCAAAGTGGAAAAGGAACCATGGATGACTCCGATCAAGGAGTATTGTTGAAAGGAACTCTCTCGAATAGAAGGATTGACCGTGAAACTCCTTTACAAAGTACCGCAATTTATTGTTTAAGAATGAGTGTTATATAAGAGAAGGTTCTCTGCTCCTCTACTACGACGTGTCCCTAACAAAGAAGCTAAAAGGATCTTTACGGATGTGCATGAAGGAGCTTGTAACGATCACAATGGGGTATAGAACCTAGCATGGATGATTCTTTACTACATATATTTTTGGCCAACAATCAACCAGGATGCGGTTGACTACACTAGGAAGTGTTATAGGTGGCAAAGAATTATGAAGATTCCTAGAGCCTCACTATAGAAATTATACAAATAGCCAGTCCATGGCCATTTGCAGTTTGGAGAGTTGATATCATTGGTATGCTACCAACGTTGAAAGATGGAGAAAAGTATGTCATTATTACAGTGGATTATTTTACGAAATGGGCCAAACCAGAACCACTTTCCACGATCACCATGAAGAAAGTGATCAATCTCATAGTAAAGAATATTATACAAGGATTTGGGATTCCACAGACAACCATCTCTGACAACATGACCCAATTCAATGGTGCTGAATTCTAGAACTTCTAAACGAAGTACCGGATTGAAAAGTGATTTGTGGATATAGCACACCCTCAAGCAAATGAACATGTTGAGGCGGTGAATAAGATCATCCAATCATCTTAAAGAAGCGACTAACAAAGGCCAATGGCAAGTCGGTTGATGAATTACTCCTAGCATTATGGACTTACCGAATGACTCATAAGTCCGCGACCGGTCATACTGCATGCGCTCCAGCCTACGAATTGGATGCCATGATTCTAATTGAATTGGAAGTGTCTTCACATTAGAAGATTCACTACGATCCCAAGACGAATAAGGAACTCTTGCATGAGTCCCTCGATATTATCGATGAGAAGCATGAAGAAGCTGCTATACGGGTTATTGCTCACCAGAAAAGAGTAACATAGCAATTCAATGCGAAGTTTAGGAATCGAACCTTCGAGGTCGGCGATCTCATTCTGAAGTGAATCTCTCCTAGTCATATGGCCCTGGGCCCAAATTGGGAAGGTCCATAAGCCATAGAACACAAGCTTGGAGATGGAACACTCAAGCTGACAACTTTTGATGGAATCTCACTTTTGTGGGTGTGTAATAGACTTACAGCATTATTTCTTTTAATATCATCTTTGTAACTACCTAACTAGGCTCTGATGTAACAAGGCAGAATCTTTCATTCTTTCAAATATAATGTGAATTGGCTTTGGGGATCGATGGAACTGTATTCTCAATAGTCTAACTTTGCACCATGGACAACATCAACACTGAATATTTTATATTTTAAAAACGTAGATATCTAGGTACACAGAGATAGGTACTGACAAACTCCTTCTGTAATAGCCCTGCTTTCTATGCCGTCAATAAATGAATTTAGTAAAATAAAATTGTTCAATTTGAATTTGACTTTAATAACTATGACTTATGAAAATTTTGTTTCATAAGTAATAGTTATTAAAATCAAATTCGAACAATTCTATTTCAATTAAATTCATTTATCGAAGGCATAGAAAGTAGGGCTGTTACACCTTTGGTCCATGATCAGATCGTGGGAGTATAATCATTTTAGGTGCCCAGATATCGGTATCGACGAACTCCTTCAATCCATGATCAGAGCGTGGGAGTATAATCAACTAGGGTAGATCATGACAATGCGCCCTATACTGCCATCCTTTGACTATTGCATCGTGATATGCAGGGTCTAAGATCGTAGCCCGGAGATTGGCAAGGTCTAATTGCGATGCCTAGAGATAAGCCTCTTACCCACTAGGTCCAGGAGATAGGACCTAAGAGGAGAATGAGCCTCCTTGTCCAAGGACAATCAACGTCCAAAGTTAAAAGGTATCGAGTTCAGATTCAGATGTCTAGAGATAGATGTCCTAATTCTCAATTCTGATGAATGCTTATGATCAGTGCTCATAGATAGGCGAGATTGAGCATGGATGCCCAAAGAAAGATGTCCAAAACATCACTTCGCAGAGACATCAAGTGGTGTGGAAACCTTATCCCTGATCAAAAGGAGCCTGACTAGAGATAAGATGAGTAGGCTACAGAGTTAGCCATACGAGCATGATTAAGTTTGCCAACTCATATATGCTTTAACAGTAACGAACAAAATGAAATAATGGAACACAACCAATCAATGGTAAGAAGTTATTCACACGTACGTAGTTACAATGAATAATAACATTGCTTTGATTTAAATGCAATCACGATTAACATAAATAAACCAAGTACGTAGGCAAGCAAGAAAGAAATCCGAAAGGAAAAACTATTTTATTCACAACAAACAAACTTTGCAAGCAAAAGTGGGAGTTATACCTGCACAACAACAGCCTATGTACACGAATTGAAAACTAAAACAAACAAATGATGACAAACAAAAACTAAATTAGGCATTCTTCTTCTTTTTGTCCTTCTCTCCTCAGGAGAAATTTTTATATGCCTCTTACCAGACCTATCACTCCTTCCACCTCGTCTTCCCCCGGGTAAGCGGCCCGTAGGATCTGTTTTCCAATCATAATTGCTCCTTGAAAACTTAGGAATGTTAGCTGGAATGCTACCGGGGGCAGAAGTAGAAGCGGGGACAACAATAGGCGGTATAGGCAATGAGACTGAAAGAGGAGGAGGAACATCATCTATCTTTTCCTACTTGATATCACTAACCTTCTTAACTTGTACTTCTTCTTTTCCTGCATTGAGGGTCCAGATGTACACTTAGTGGCCCCCTATAATAATCATATCTTAGTCTTCCCATGTTATGTTAGGATCATCTATGGCTTCTTTGTTTAAAGCTTGTATCATTTCAGCTTCAAGATTGGGAATATGACTCGCTGAAGAGGCTGGAATATGACTAGGGGAGGATATGATGACTAATTCAGTCATTGTAGCTTGAGTGCCCAAAGACAAGTCTCCTTTAGGCAGGGGAGCATGGACAGGTGGACCAAAAACTTGAAATTTTTGGAAAATAGAGATTGGAGACGTCAACCGGTGTTATGTGAGCCAATTGGACATAGGAGAAGTTAATGATATTCCTCGAGAATAGGTGGGGCCATATGTCAAGGAGTCCTCGTAGAATTTCCCTCTATGATGGAAGAAAGATAGGCAGCTTTGGGAAGGATTCCAACTCAGTGTAGCCGGGTGCCTCGGGGTTATAGTGTACGTCAACTAAGGACGTCAAAGCAGCTGAAGTACTCAAAGTTGCCATGACAATGGAAGTCGTAGTAGTACCACGAGAAGGAACAACAGGTTCAACGGTGAGAGACCCTGATGTGGAAGAGGTGACGGCGCTAGATGTGGCCGTTGTTAGCACCAAAGTCTCTGCAGTGGGTCCCTTAGAATTGGAAGTAGAACTTTCACCCAAACCTTTAGGGCTAGGTTCGGGTTGGACCTCAATTGATGCACCACCTTGGGTAACAACCTCGGCTGCTAACAAAACTTTACAACTCTCAAGTGCCTCCAAACCTTCATCCTCCAGGAGGTTGAACTTTAACTCCTTTTCATCATCCTCGACACCATTAGAGTGCTCCCGTTCCTACCTATGTATTTCCTCCCAGGCCATAGCTAAAGCCCTAGGACACCCTTTGTTGAGCCATCTTAAGTTCCCGGACTTGACATAGTTTGCGTAGAATTGAACTAGAGTTAAAGGTGAAGCAATTAAAAATCCACAGAAAATCAGGTCGAATCCTCATCGACCTCGAAGAAACTTTGATTCAACCCCAAGCCACTCAAGAACCAACTTCCATGGCCACGAATCAAAATAAGGAGGAGATGAAATTAAGTGGTCAAGTGCCAATTGATGACCTTGAGCATGCCAACACCACTTCAAATCGATCACCGCCTACTTGAAAGTGAGAACAATCTCGATAACGACCTAAAATTTTTAACTCAAGATGAACCCAAATTGATTTAAAAGCAAATCGACTGAATTTGTAAAGTCAGGAGGCACTTAGTGATAGTCGTCAAGGTAGCAACTATAGATGGTCATAGGTGATGACCTGAACATCGGCAAGGTGTTAGAAGTCCAAGTCCAAGAATTGGGTCTAAAGGTCGATAATAACAGAAAGCTCTGAGTGCTAAAGACAAGTGGAGATAAATTAAAAATAAGAAGGGATGAAAACTTTTTAAGTATGGGATCGGGTCCAGAAAAATAAGCCCAAAGTCGGTTCCAAGTCCACAACTTGGTACCGACTTGTTAAAAAAAGAAAGAAGGAGAAAAGAGAAAAGAAAGAGAAAATATGCAATACAAAAGAAAATCATGCTTTGACAATCGAAATTCTACCTAACCAAGCCAATAAAAGAACTCCTAAAATTTCTATAATTCAAATGGAAAACTCAAGTTGCACACTTCAACTTCTTTACCATCCAGCGGATATGAATCTGTAACTTGTCAATGTTATGTGACAATCTAGAGAAGATGCACCGCCTTGTGAAAATAGATCGGAGGATGAAGATATCTATTCAAAACAGAATTGAAATTGATGCCTTGCTCGATCTAAAGCATATCTTGTGGATAACAAGATATACATTAGTGGTAAGTGTTATCCTACATTTGAACTAAGTCACATCTGGACAAGTCGGAACATTGAATGGTCATAAAACAAAGCAAAAATCTGGAATCCTAACTCTGGAGATCAAAGTCTAATCGAAGTTCGAAGAGTTGATACAGAACCAAGCTTGCAAAGCTTTCCATCCTTCAAAGTGAACCAAATGATGAGAATAAAGCTTAACAAAAATTAAGCCAAGTGTCTACTCGTTATCGACTTGAAGCCCACAACTCGGTACTGAATCATGGAATGCGAACCAGCAAAACCACTTTAACGAAAACAAAGGACAAACTATAGGCGATGCACATTATGAATCTATAGGGGATTGGCCAAAGGATTTCACTCAAGGGAACCAAATGATGAAGCCAAATGCTCATAAAATAGAGCAAGTTACAACTCGGCTACCAATTGTGAAGCACAACTCGGTACCATGTTGACCATCATGATGAGAACGTGGTCACGATCTCCCTCTCGAACCTCCTCCAGAATGTGAAGAAGGTGGGTAGCAAATATCGGAGCATATTTCGCTGATCTACATCTATAAATAGAAAGAAAGAGGCACAAATCCTTTTTCTGCATTCTAAATTATTTATTTTTACAATGTTACTCTGTTGGACCCTCACTGAGTCGGGAGCACCAAGTTGTAAGAACACAGTCTGTAAAATCTCCCAAAAATCATTAACAAAGTTTAAGTGTGTTGGAACTGGGCCAGTCCGTAGAGGAAGTCATGAGTGAGTTTCAACTTTTTTTACCCTATGAATTCTAATTTATTTAGAACATTTCTAAATTTCATTTAAATAAAATCTTTAATTTTAATTAAATTTACAAATTATATATAGTTTATTTAATTTATGTTATGATATATTTATACGTGTGTATATATACATACATACATATACATACATATATATATATAATATATATCTGTGTGTGCGCACGTGTAATATATCAATCCGCGCAAGATATAACATGTCCGTGTATAGATGTTGGGATTTACATCGCAACGAACACGTTAGCTCATCCAACATGCAAGTATATATTGTCCAAATATATATGTATATATACTATTATTTGTATATAAGTATTATAAATAAATAAATATATATATGCTAAGTTTTGTTTAAATAATTTTTAAGTATATAGGTATATTTATATATATGTACATATATTATATATCTTATCATATGAATAAAATATTAATATTACATTAATATTATTATAATATATTTATTTAAAAATAAATAAATTATTTATAAATACTAAATTAATATTAATTTTGCATTTAATGTGAGTAGTACATATATGTATATATAAATATATTAAAAAAATTATTTAATTATACATACAAATATATGTATAATATATATATATATATAATTAATAAAATACTTAAAATCATTTTTTAAAATATAAATGTCCAGGTCTTGCGCACAGCTCAGAAAACAATTTTTTGTTAAATTTTAAAATACATTTTAATTACAGGAAAATGGGCTGAAGGAAGTTTTTATTTTTGTTTTTGGGCCTACGGACGCGCATGTTTTTTTTCGTCTAAAGGACGCGGGCTTACTTTTTTCTTTCTAAGGACAAACTTCTATAACATTTAAATTTTCCTCTGTGTTTCTTCTCCACCTTCCTTTTGATATTACTGATCCGTGTTCGTCGATCTTCTCGATTCAAGGACGCGTTTTGTATTCGATCTTCTCGATTGTCATTCATCTTCGTCGTGTTTTTTCATCGTCGATCTTCATCGTGCTCTGGATCTTTACAATTTCGTTACATTCAGGTATATTATTTTTATTTGTTTCGATATTCTTTTTATCTTTCTCTGATAAAATATCGTTCGATTAGTAATTGCTTTTTTTTTGTTTTTGTACGTTGTATAGATTGTCTTCTTCCAGATTTCAGTTCCTATTTTGGATTTGTTTCAATGGCAAGGTAAGATTTTATTGTGTATCATTCTGTTTCTTCAGTATAGTTTAAGGTTTTACAATTTTACTGTTCATCTATCTTACGAGTGAATTTCATATGTAGTTTTTTTCGTTATGCTATATTTATATAGCATTTTTTGCTCTTGTATTCATATTTTGTTGTAATTTGCTTGTGCTCTGTTCATTTATCATCTGCTTTTTAATTGATTTATATTTCTCTTATTTATGTCTTAATTATCATTTTGATTTGTTATGCTATGTTAATTTAACATTTTCTGTTGTTGCTCTGTCATAATATTAAGTAAGTTTGTTAACTGTTTTTTTAATTTCTTTTGCAGTACTGATATCTATGATGATGAATCAAAAAGTTTGCTAGTTATTTTTGAACATAATGGGAATTGCTATTCTTGTCATCTCACGACGGGCTCCTCTTTGTTTGGTGTTAAGACTGAAATCTGTGAAGTTTGGCCACATCTAAGTCCATTTTCTATTGAGATATCTTATGTTCTTGAGAATAAGAATATAATCATTGATACTGATTCAGATTTGATCAGTATTGTGTGTGTTTTAATTTTCAAGAAGAGTCAATATTTTAAGTTTACTGTTAAGGAAAATGTTTGTGTTAAGGAAGCTGATATTGCTGGCTGTGGTTTAGGCAATGCAAGTGTTCAAAGCTCTTCAATTGGTAGTACTTCTGGTTCAAATAGTGATTCACATGCTGATTCTTCTTATTATTTGAAAGATATGTTGAAGAAAGGTTGTCAAAAAACTATTGTGGATTTTCTTGGTTTTTGTTTTAATGGAGCTGAGGATTTTCGGGAGTTTTTAATGGCATATCAAATAAAAAATGGTTATGATTTGATTTTTATAAGAAATTCTCCAGATAGAATATCGGTTAATTGCTCTTGGTTGAAGGATGGTTGTAAGTTTTATCTTAATGCTTCTTCGGATCCCGGTCTACTCTCTCGGTTTTTTATTATAACTTACAATTTTGCTCATTCGTGTGGAGGCGGTCTTAGAGATGTTAATAAAGTTAATATTTCAAGTAGATTTGTTAAATCTTTGATTGTTGATCAAATTCGAGATGCTCCTATGAAGAAGCCAACAGATATAATGAAGGAATTTAGAAGAGATTACAATTTTACTCTTTCATATTATTATGCTTATAGCGGAAAACAATTGGCTTTGAAAGAAATATATGGCGATGATGCTATGTCATATAATGATTTACATTGGTATTTAGAAGCGTTGCAAAAGTATAATCCTGGTAGTTATGTGGCCCTGGAAGTTAATGGTTCAACTGATCAGTTTGAGAGAGTTTGTATTGGTTTTGGTGCTTGTCTACTTGGATTTAAACATTGTCGGCCATTAATATTTTTAGACGCAGCTGCTTTGAAGGGAAGACCGGGTGTTTTGTTAGCTGCTACTGCTAAAAATGGTAATCAAGGTATGAGTTCCATTTTAGTTATTTTTTATTTACTCATTTGTTTTTCTAGTGATGATATATTAAACTATCATTGTTCAAAGTTGTTCATAATTATAATGCAGCCATGTTTACACAAGAATTGTTGGCTTTATTTTATTAAATGATTGACCTGGTTATAGTACAAATTTTTATGGTAGAAATGTTTACAAAAACATGAAATAAAATTTTATGCAGCAGTAACTAAAAGACTTTTAAATAACGTATGCTATATTCATATATCATTTTGAATTTACTTTAACTGTGTATAACAGAAATTATTAACCTTTAATAATGGTTTTGATGTTTAATATAATCCATGTTTCTCATTACTGAGCTGTCCTTAATTATTTATTTTGTAGGTTTCTTTCCTCTTGCTATGGGTATTGTTTCGCACGAAAATGAATCTAATTGGTCTTGGTTTTTATCCCATCTGAAAGGAATGCTTAATGAAGATCGGCCTTTAGTTTTTATGTCTGATCGTCAATGGGGTCTTGTTTTAGGTGTTCCCAAAATATTTCCTTCTTCATATCATAGCTATTGTTTACTTCACATGGAACAGAATATTGGTACTGTTGTCAAGGCGGGTAAAGGTGATTCATCTATTGTGGAGTTGTTTAAACTTTGTGCTAGAGCTTCTAATGTGTATGATTTTGAGCGATATCTTTCCAAATTTAAAGATATTGGGGTATATCTGCAGAAAATTTTTTAAGAGATAAACCGTTTGACCATTGGGCAGATTTGTTTTTTCAAGGAAAGCGTTATGGTGAGTATTCTTCTAATGTTGCAGAAAGTTTCAACTCCTGGATTTTGGAAAATAGAGTTATGCCTATAACTTCTTGTTTGGATGGTATTCGTGTGAAAGTATGGAGCAAATGGCGAGACGAAGAGAGGAATGTTGTCTATGGACAACATATCTTTGTCCTGTTATAGAGGAGCGTTTGTCAAAGTTAGTAGAAGATGGCTTTGGTTGGGAAGTTTTTAAGTCTTCGGAATTTGTGTTTGAAGTTAAATCTCCTAAGTCACAGGTTGTTGATCTTAAAAATCGTTTATGCTCTTGTAATCAATGGAGAGTTACTAGTTTTCCATGTGCTCATGCAATTAAGTGCATTAACAAGTGTAGATTATCAGTTTATGATTTTGTGGAGGACTATTTCACTGTTACTGCTTTCAGATCTTCATATGCTAATGCTATCAATCCAATTCCAGATTTTGATAAGCCAATTGTTGCTGAAAATAATGTTTTGATTAGGCCTCCTAAAGAAATTCGTGGTGCTGGAAGACCATCTACAAAGAGGCGTGGTGGATTTGGATATTCTCAAAGTAAAAGAAACAAATGCAGTCAGTGTAATAAAGTTGGCCACAACAAAAGGAATTGTCTTGGTTCTTCAAAAATTTAATAAAATCTATGTGTTTTGTTACTACAATTGAGAAGTTTTTTAAGTTTACAGCTGCTAAAGCTTATAGAAAAATGCAGTTAGACATTGTGAAATCATTAGAAAATAAAATGTGATATGTTTTGGTTATATTTTTTTAAACTTTGTGATATCTGCTGTTCCTCTGCATTTTGGTATTGATATTTGTATTCAATGTTATATGTACTTATCATTTCAATTGAATGCTAGTTGTAACTAGCATTTAATTATAATTAGTATTCAGTGTTCTGTCATTGAAATCAATCATCTTTCATTGTATACAACTGAGTAAGCTTTTGAGCAAGAATGAAGGATTTGATGATGATGATATACTGTTTATATGATTACTTGGTTAGATTATTTTAGTGGTTTTGTAATGATTTTTCAGTATGATGATGTATTGTTTATATGAAATTGTGGAACATCTGTTCCCATATTTCTTCTACACTGCATCTGAATATCTTCTGTTATTGTTAAAAACAGCAGTTGGAAAAAATAATTAATAGTAATTTGTAAATGAGATATCTTCATTATGCAAATTGCATCTCTCTGTTTCAGAAAATAACATATCCATAATTGCCTATATCTGTTTATCATTTCAGTTTGTAAATGAGATATCTTCTGTTATTTTTAAATGAGATATCTTCATTACAATAAAACCACTATCTCCATGTTTCTACCCCAGCACTTACCATATCCATAATTGCCTATATATGTTTATCATTTCAGTTTAATGCTAGTTATAAGTAGTATTACAGTGTAAATAATAGCCAACATATTTGAAATGGAGTTGAAACATTGGAAATGATATAAAAATTCGATATTGATAAATTCACACATTATTGATCACTGTTCAATCACTGAGAAATGTATTTTCGCATAATGCTAGTTCTATCTAGCATTTCAGTATAAAACATCATTTGGTACATCAGAAATACAATAAAAGCATTATAAAACAAATAAAAATGACACTTGAGTATATTGATAGTTTATGCATTGTAGTTCATGCATTGAAATTAGACAACTATTATCAAATCAAATTCAAATCAAGAAGTTCAAATTCATCTCCACAGTTTATACATTGAGAACAAAATTCAATTACTGGAAAACATATAAAACTTCATCTCAGACTCCATCTCAGATTCCATCTTAGACTCCATATCAGACTCTTTGTAGAGTTTCTCGAAGAGTTCAAATATATCCAAAGTTTTTCGAAGTTACAATGCAACAGCTTTTTTTATGAAGAATCTTTGCAGAGTTTCTCCAGTGACCAACTGTATTGTGGATCATTGAGTATGCTATACACCACTACAGCTCTTAGGTTTCTAAGCATTTCCTTTGGATATTTTTCTGGTACCTCATCCTTGTCCAGTTTTTTCATGTTTACCATGACAAAGAACGCACAATCAAGTCTGTTTCAAATATACAAATGTTAGTTCATATTACAGTAAAACCTAATTCTAAAATAATATTGCTATTTTTACTCCAGAATTCTAAAACATAGCTTTATATTTCGATCATAATATTAATCAATGCATTCATAGAGACAACATTGCTGTGTGTGGAATGTGCATGCTTATACATTATCTTTTTGTTCAATAAGTGCAGATCAATGAACTGCTAATTAGCAATGCTAGTTTTAATTATCATTTTGCATATTTCATGCATTCTTATGCAATTTAAAAATAGAAATGATAGTTTAAACAAGAGAAGAAATGAAATTATTTACTTACGAATCTGAATCCTGTGGTGGGCTTTTTGGCTGCAGCATTTTAGGTTTGTGAAATTCTTTGTTCAGTATTCCTAATTCTGCCCATTTTGCCTTGAATATCAATTCAATTTTGTCTTTCTGCAAGAAGTAAAATTAGTGCTGTATATTAATGTTAGAGTGATTTCAAAAATATACTTTTCTTACAAGAACGAAGGCTTGGTTGTAGCTGGGGTTTGAAGTCCTTGTTGATCTATTTTTTGGTTTTGTTGAATCATAATGACTCCACTGCATTGTTTCATAATTTAGCATCAACAAGCTCCAATGGTTTGTGTAATGTAGAGGGAAGAAAATTTTCTCTGTAAATTCATCTTTGACAATGACATCTACTGTTGGTATAACTATGTCTTTGATCACAGTTTGCTGGTCATGTGTTAAAGCATTCTGCACATTTATATGTATTAGAATACTTTATATTAATTTTTAACATTTATATTAAAAAGATTATACATACCATCATCATTGTGGTGAAGTAGTAACTGTGTTCATACATTTCTTGATTGTAATAAAACCAATCAATAATCTGTTAAACCAAACAACAAAGGTTGTAAGTTTCATGGGATAATTAATTTATTTTGGATCAGGAATATTAATGCTAGTATTCATTTTCATTTATATGTTTACTACATTGTATGCGTTGAAAAATGCAAATGATAATTTAATCAGTCATCTTGGACATTCTATATATTTATATGTGGTTTTCAAATATCAATGTTATTTTTAACTCCCATTCTTTCATTCAATACATTTATATGCAGTTTGAAATTTGAATGCTAGTTTTAACTATCATTCTCTCATTCTATACACTTATATGCACTTAAAAAACTATGAATGCTAGTTTTATTACTCATTCTCCCATCCTAGACAGTTATCATAATTTTAATTTGATGCATACCTGTCCATCTGTAACCCCCTCGAACAGAACAGCTTCCAGCATAGATTTAACTATTGTGATTCCTCCTTTGTGTCCTTCATCTTTTTCATATGCTACAGTGCTGTAATTGAAAATTAATAATTGAACTATATTTTCCTTCAATTTTATTTAGTAACAAATATAATGAAATAAAAAATATTAGAATTCTTACTTCTCATTTTTGTTAAAGTTGAAGAAAGTAAGAATTTTGTTTTGCTTTTCTTCATTCAATAATTGTAGAATACAGCTTTTTGTGATATCCTTACTCTTGTAGGTTTTACTTGATTGCGAGTATCCATCAACATCAATAATTTCTTCATTATCAGTTGTTCTGACTTGTTCATCTGTTTCAGTTTCAGATTCATGTTCATAATCTGATTCTTCATTTTGTTCCTCTTGTTTCTGTTCATTTGTATTTTCTTTCTGACCTTCCTTGGTTTCAAATTGTTGCTTTTGGTTTTCATTGTCAACATTTTTCTTTGTTTTTCTGCACACAATTTCATATTGGCAATCAGAATCAATTTTACTCCTTCGTTGGCGCTTTTTAACCCTTAAAACTAAAAAGCTTGGTTTCTTCTGCGTTTTTTCATGCACTGCTGGTGATTTTTCTGTTGCCTCTGAAGGTTTGTTTTGATCCTGTTGTTCTTTCTCTTTCTGCATCTTTTGAATTTCCTGATTTATTTTGAGATCAAATGATGGTGGTTCTATTTCTACTTTTTCTTTTGATCTTAAAATCTTGATTTCCTTTTTCAATTGTATGACAGTGCCTTCTGCTTGTATTCTTTTATGTTTTTCCTTTTCTAATTCTTTTTCACTTTTCTTCAATTTATTTTCCAACTGTATGATGTACTGCTGCATTGTCTCAACTTGGTCTTTTGATGTCTCTTCCACATTTTCTATTTTGTGCATCCCAATATTCTCATTATTATCCAGCTGGACAAATTTTTGTTGGCTTTTTTGTTGAAGAAGTGCTTTTTCATCTTCAGTCAGATTTCTTATTTCAACAAAAATCTATGTAATAACATAAATAGTAATGAATCAGGTAACATACAAGGATGAACTAATTTTATATATAGTTGTCATTTTTCATGTGATGCTATATCTGACTATCATTCTTTAGTTATACTAGTGTTATGATATAATAACAAAATGACAACTGTTGATATACACTATGTTATGATATATTTATCTATCATTATATATTTGTTATACTAGTGTGATAAATAATACCTTTCTACTGTCCATGTTTATCAATGCTTCTCTTGAGATCACCTTTTTCAAGCTTGCAACATTCCACCTCCCAAATCTAGGTAATTTTAACAGTATGTTGCTAATGGAGGTATCAAATTCACATGCTCACATAGGAAAAACTACAAATAAAATATTACTTGTTAAAACATATAATGTGTATAATTTAATTTATACAGATAGATGCATGAACATAAGGTTAGATTGCTGTACTTACAATAGGGAGCATGGAACAACCTGGCATGTTTCTTGGCTTTGTTTTGAAAGTTGTCAAAGCTCTAATCAGTGAATGATGAATTGTAACTAGCCAAGATACTGAATTCATTTTGTTTTGGTCTAGGATATAGGGAATATATCCCCATGGTAAGTATCTTTGGTTATCAGGAAAGAAGAAGGTTATCATTGCAAGAATTATAAGCAATTTTGGAAAATCATTTTCATGTTTAAATTGTTGTGTTTCTAGCACATTATTTATCTTAGAAATTGTAAGATCCTTTGTTATGTGCTCTATTGTTCCAAAGTTTCTCAGTACAAAATCTTTGCAATTGTCTGGGAGTATTTGTAAACTCATTTTCGGTACTGGAAAAATATTTACTCCAGACAAAGGTAAGCTAAAGATAATTGCAATATCTTCAGGTTTGATTTTTAAAAAAATATTCCCTACTTTAAAAGCTTCATCATTGATAGAAAATGTTTCTATTATATCATCTAAGGTTGTAGATGATTTTGTAAAAGCAGGTATGGATAAAATTTCTTTAAAAAACACTAGCATGAATTTTTCAAACGGTGTTTGTTTTAAATAATTTAATTGGTCTATAAGACAACCTCCTTTTTCCTTGATTTTCTTGAAAAATTTTATCATTGGCAGTAAGCTACATCTATACTGAATTTGTTTTTGAGATACTTTCTTTGGTTTTTTTCCTTCAGTTTTTTTTGCTTTCTCCAATGTTTTACCTTTTGATCCCTGTACAAAAAACTGTGAATGAATAATTCGGTATTTAACAAACTATAATATTGTTTTTATGTCTCATTTTTTCAATGCTTTCTTATTTTTATCTATCAATTTTTTCAACTATGAAAGCATAATTTACTAATGATATATACATCTATCATTCTTTTTTCAAATGCTATATTTGTCTATCATTTCTTTTTTTCACTGTATGCTTCTAAAGTCGAAATATTGAATGCTATGTTTGTCTATCATATGTTCATCTATCATATTATATTTTAATATGATGCATACAAATCAAATGATATATTGAACTATCATTCTATAACCATCAAAAACAGTAAATCAAATGATATATTGAACTATCATTCTATAACCATCAAAAACAGTAAATCAAATGATATATTGAACTATCATTCTATAACATTCAAAAATAGTAAATCAAATGATATATTGAACTATCATTCTATAACATTCAAAAACAGTAAATCAAATGATATATTGAACTATCATTCTATAACCATCAAAAACAGTAAATCAAATGATATATTGAACTATCATTTATCATACTATACTAGCAAATACTGTAAATAAAATGATATATTCAACTGTCATTCTATCATGATATGTTTCTCCAACATTTTTTTCAATGCTATATATGTCTATCATTCTATAAATATTCATCTTATCATTGTCTATCATCTGTCAAAGACTGAATGCTATGTTCATCCATCATTTCATATTTCAATATTACACATGCAAATCAAATGATATACTGAACTATCATTAAAAAATTATCCATCTAATTATTTTTTACCATCAATATTATACATGCAACAAATCAAATGATAAATTCAAATCAAATGATATACTAAACTATCATTAAAAAATTATCCATCTAATTATTTTTTACCATCAATATTATACATGCAACAAATCAAATGATACATTCAAATCAAATGATATACTGAACTATCATTAAAAAATTATCCATCTAATTATTTTTTACCATCAATATTATACATGCAACAAATCAAATGATACATTGATCTATCATTCAATAACAAATCAAATAATCAGTTGTTTTACCTTTGTTTTTCTTTTTCTGTTGACGTTTTCATCAGTAAGCTGTTGTTTCTTCCTTTCGTCTTCATTCATAGTTTTACATGCCCTAGGTTTTTTCGTCCTCTTTGTATCTTCGTCAATTTCATCCGAATCAACAGCCGTTGATGAAGTAGTTTTTCGCCTTCTCTTTACTGCTGTACGCATAGCATTGGAAACCCTACTTTTTGAAATCGTAGGTTCATCGTTTATTTGTTCAGGATTTATTGAAATATTTTGATTTACGTCGATCGACTTAGATTCTGAAGTCGATTGCGCTTTTAAATCAGTTTGAGGAAGAAAATTGATTTCGGTTTGGGTTGCCATTGTTTGTTGAAGAAGAAATTTTGTTTGCAGAAGAAATTTTGTTACAGAAGTATTGTTTGCAGAAGAAATGAAACTACAGAAGTACGAACGAAATACAATTTTTGGCGCTTGTCCTTTAGACCAAAGTTTAATTTTAACGTCCGTTAAAATTAAATTTTATTAAACTTTTTCCTTTAAACTAATTTAATATCCATTTCAAAATTAAATATCCATTTCAAAATTAATTTCAAAATTGATAAAATATTAATAAAAAATTAATTTCAAAACTTTATTTCAGATTTTAAATTTCCTTAAAATCTTAAATGATATATTATGCTTTGAAAATATTTTCATAATTTTTTTAGTTTAAAATAATTTAAAAATGATTTTTTTTTTCAACCGAAATTTGATAATTAATTTAAAAATAAAAATGTTTTTTATTATTTTTTTCTACTGAGAGCTTCTTTGCTGTTAATATTATTTTATAAAATATAAACTATAATTTTCATAATATATTTGAATTAATATGATTTATTTATGCAATAAATTGATTTAAATAATTTTAAAAAATAATAAAAATATTTTTTCGCCATCGAAAATTATCATAGCTTTAATTTTTTACATATAAAATTATATGATTATTTTTTATTAAATTATGATGTTGTGATAAGTTATATACTATACATATGTAATTAAATGACATATATTAATTTAAATAAAATATAAAAAAATTCATTTTTTATTCAGAGTTGTACTGACCTGATGTATATTTGATAAAAAAATTAATTTATACACACACACGCACATCCATATAACCAAATAGCTTTGTGACAACATTACTTGCATATTATAATCGTCACCTAACTAACAATATATATAATATATACATATATAATCAAACATTTTAATTGAGAATTAATAACTATATTTTGATTAGAAACATACCTTGGTCCCAATGCCTTGAAGTACACATTGAAAAGATGATTTATGCCCCTTGAAATTGTTTTCGATTCAACAAAGAGCTAGTCCATAAACCATTAACAACTAGCTATCAAATAGCGATCGAATTTGGCTTGATTTGAGCTTGATAAGATGGAGGGACTAAAGATGATTTTCTACCAGTAAAGATGGAGGAGGAGGCAACAATAAACTATCTCAATCATGTTAGGTTAGAGATGCTTATAAAGTGGATAGAAAGGAGAAAAGCGTGATCTCATCTCATACTACTTCTCTTTTAATCTGAGTCATTCAAAATCAAGCCCTTTCTAACCTAATTTTAGCTACCCTCCACACATAGTTGCTACAAAAAATAACAAGCCCTATGATAGGCGTTAACCCAATTTAAGCCCAAATAAAATATTATGCAAATAAACCCAATATAATCGCTTATCGATATCGTATACCGATTGATATATTTATAACTATTATAAATATATTTAATAATATTTATTCATCAAATCATAATCAAATTTTAAAAATTAATATTTCATAAATAATAATTAATTTATACAATTATAAATTAATTAAATCGTTTGGCCAAAGAAGAATTCATCATTTTGGTTGTGTGACTCTTTAGTTGTAAATTTGGTTAGCAATTAATATCGAACTATTCGAATATTAACGTTCACACGTCACTTAGCAGGTGGTGTGACATTTTGGCCAAATTTATCACTTACTTTGTTTCGATAAAATTCATTTTTACTTTATTAAGCATTACCCGGTTATGAATTTTATTTACACCATTTATCTTCGTCAAAACTATGTCACTTTGGAGCTATGGAATTTGGTAATGGTAAAAATTCCAATATCATCCATATTCAACTCTATAGTCCAAACACAGAATTCTTTGTTCAATAATAACAGTTATTACTAACCGAAATGCTCTAGCCAGAGACTTTGAGTTGACTTGAGTTAACCGTGATACTAACCTCATATAATCGATGAGACGAATTCTCTCTTGAATAGTGCTTCACTTCCTATACTTCCACTCGACCCAATTATAGTCACTCAATGGACGCCGTGCCATGATTTGACTAAAATCAAAGTAAAGCCTTCATATTGAAGATCGACAGTATTCTCAAGTCGAGAGAACTATGTAAATCAGTCACATCGATATTTTCTGTTTGACCTTAGTTATATTAACCAACATAAAACTATCGAGTGAGTCGTTCCATAGTTATTCAATAACTATCTGTACATAACCCCTAGGTGTCTCCATCAGTCATGAGTAATACACTACCCAACATTTGGAAAGCGTTACATACTCTAGTCTCAATGGATACACGAATCAATATCTAGTCTTGATGCATCTTAATTAGGAACATTTAAAATGGTATATTTGTTTCCATTGTGATAAATTAATCAACATTACAACACTTTGTAACTACTATCAGATATATGTGTATCAAATACACATATCCATGTCGATGATAACTCATCAATGAATATAACGAAGTATGTGGAATAGTTTGGTATTAATAGACTTGCGATTGCATACATCAATATCTATCAATTCGAAGAGTTCATCAACTCTTATGACGCTCCCACTAAATGGGTGCATAGCCCTTAATTGTTAGGATATAATTAACTAGTAATATATGGTTCATAATCATATAATAAAATTATTCCTCAAAACTACGGCTTAGTCTATAATTCCCAAAGAATAGTAAATAATTTTAGATACTTCAATATTTTCTATTGCATCACTTTTGTTGTGAACACATATACCACATTATAGTTTTATTTCATAACGAATTCTCATAATATTCACTTTTAAATACAAATATGTCTATTTTTCAATCGACACCGAAAAACAGTCATTATTTCATAAATATGTTTGGTATGTTTTACTAAAACAATTTTCGTAACTTGATGAAATCAATAGTGCTATATGGCATGCTCCTACAATTTCTGCCATTACTATAATAGCATAATGAATTCATAGGTCCATCATTTACTTATTATAGATTATTTATTTCATATACTGCAACTAGTTTACAGCTGAGAATTCTTTGATCAAATATCTTGAACCCAAAGAAATAAATCTCCTAAAAACAATTTTTTATATGAAAATGCATTTCGAAATAGAAATCATATTTCTTATTCCAATATTATGTATTAATTATTATTTTACAATTCTCGTTTTTTATGTTTCTTTATGAAGCAGAAGTGACCATTCACTCTCTTCATCCCAACTGTACCTTAAATCACATCTACCCTTGTACATTCATTTTTCTTTCTAAATGGTCAAACCATTCAAAAGAAATCCCTTACTACAATCATAACAAACTCTTTACAAAAGCACACTTGACCATCCTTAACATTTAAGGACATCAAATATGTTGCACTTTGCATAAACTGATCAAACTGACATTCCAATGATCTAGTTTTTAGATCTATTATGTAATTTTTGTCTAGTATTACATTTAACACAATACATTTATTATTGTAATCAACCAAGTTGAATACTTGATCTCATAGTATGATTTATTTATTTGCTTCGAATGAACTAATTTCATCTAAGTATTGTATATTATGAACTATGACCATTGATCGTATAACATTTATATGCGATTGTATGTGGATCAAATTTCCATAGTATTTGTTTCTTTTTAGTTTGGAACTTATAGAGCAATACACGGTCTTGACCAATTAAACACATAGCGACCAAATTACGAACGTATTTAGTAGTTGTAGAATCAGACGCTTGCATGGGTGTTGCAACACTATAGGAAAAAACGAATCACACGATAGATATGCTCTGTTGTCTGATTAAATACCTATTTGTCGTTAAATCCCGTGTCGTCTCATTGCACATCAGACCATAGAGATGCCCCATCTCTGATATGCACTAGCACAAAAAAAACCAAATGTCGTCTGATGTTATAGTATCATTTCTGAAATTCCTATTAGACAACATATATATGTTGACTAATATGAATAATTGTTCACATAATGAAATTCAAATATTTTATTTCAAATCAAATTCAAATACAATACAATTTTCACTATTACTCTACTTACATTTTCAAATACAACTTTCATTATCACTCTCATATATACAACATTTCTCTACACTCATATATAACATTTTTTTACTCACATGAGTTTGTTTCTAATGTTGATCTTGCTTGCTCCACCTTATGTCTAGCCATCTCCTATACCTATCAAATAAACAATGTAGTAAAATGGAAAAGGAAACAAACCTAAATTGCAAAAATAAAATTGAATTGAATATTAATATTGCCTCAGTTTATGAGTTTGTTTTCTCTTCATGTTTTAGACAAGGACAAATATATATATATATATATATATATATTTGCACGAACAATTTATGATATGCATAGTGTATCACAGTGAATATGGCAAGGCCGAGCATCGATTAAATCTCATGGATTGTTGCAAAGGTCAAGCCGAAGGCCTAACACGGTGCAAATATGCACAAGGTCAAGCCCAAGCCTCAACGGGCTCAACTCAGGTGCACATATCATAAAACTAATTTCATCAATTCAAGTTCAAACTCAAACAAGGAATATATGCAATTCAAGTGTGAGATAATACAACCAGAATACTTAAACCAGGAAATGCACACTTGCACATTCACACATATATGCATACATATGTATGTATGTATGTATGTATATACATGAAAATGCACACTTGCACATCCAGGAAATGCAGACAAGACAACTAGCAAAGAATTCAAGGCAAAACTACAGTGCACATAAATAAGAATTCAAGTGCACATAAACAAGCTTAGGTAAAACTGCAGTGCACATAGGAGAACCTCAAGGCAACTCAAAACAAGTTCAAATCAAAGTGATTTAGAAACTCAAAATGGTTCAAATAAAGGCATGAACAAGGAACACCAGAAAATGCACACATAAAGCATGTATAATGGTACATGCATGACAAGCATTTCATGCTATAGGCAGCAAGTATATATCATCAAAGTATGCATGTACATATATACATATACATACATACATATGTATGTATGTATACTTATATGTATACTTATACATATACATAGGCATCAAACAACAAGTGCTCAGGTAAAACAAGAAATCATAGTGCTGAAGAAAGTATATACAAGCTCGAGTGTACATAAGTATATACAATTACATACAAGTATATATACAAGAACTGAATTGGAACAAGATTTGCAATTGAAAGTGTAACAAGAAATCACTGTGCACATAAACAAGCTCAGGAAAAACAATAAGTGTTGAAGCAAGTATCAAAGTGCACAAACAAGAAACTAAAGCATATGAAAGGGATTCAACCAATGTCAAGGCAGTGCACTGGCACTGCCTTGACAAGGCAGTGCACTACCTTGAACAAAGCAGTGTGCAAGTTGGACAAGGCCAACAATGAAACAAGGCAGTGCCACAAATAGCAAGTGCCACAAATTAAAATGAGGCAGTGCCACAAATTAAAACAAGGTAGTGCCAAAAACATTCAGGCAGCAAAGCAATGTACAAGTATAGATCGACCACCAACATTCACACATATATACATACATACATATGTATCTATATACATTGATGATATTGGAATCAAAGTGCACCACAACAAGATCAACTCAAAATGGTTCAGCTCAAAGCAACAAGGAGAAGCAAGTGACAGTGTATATGAAAACATAGGAGCAGTAAACAAGGGACAATGAAAACATTCTGCTCCTATATAGAAATTCTAGGGACAATTTCGATAGGTATGGAAACATATGAAAACATTAAAGTGTATATGAAAACATGCATACAGATAAACAAGGGATAGTTTCGATATAGGAGCAGCACAACTGAAGTGCTAGTGCACATGGGAGCAGCTCAAGGCAACTCAAAACAAGATCAACTCAAAATGGTTCAGCTCAAAGCAATTCAACAATTTGTTCAGCTCAAAATGGTTCAAGATTAAACCAGTTCATATATATATATATATGTGTGTGTGTGTGTACATATGTACATAGTGAGTAGAAATGGTTCAAGCTCAAACCAGCTTAAAGCAATTCAACAAATGGTTCAGCTCAAAATGGTTCAAGCAATTCAAAATGATTCGGCTCAAAGCAAACCAGTTCAAGCTCAAAATGGTTCACAAACAAATTAAAACAAGGCAGTGCCACAAACATTCACACATATTTACATACATGTGTATGTATGTATATACATGGATGATATTGGAATCAAAGTGCGCTGCAACGAGATCAACTCAAAATGGTTTAGCTCAAAGCAACAAGGAGAAGCAAGTGATAGCGTATATGAAAACCTAGAAGCAGATAAACAAGGGGCATATGAAAACATTCTGCTCCTATATAGAAATTCTAAGGACAGTATCGACAGCTATGGAAACATATGAAAACATAGGAACATACGAAAACATTAATGTGTATATGAAAACATACATACAGTTATACAAATATGTATATACAATATACATGTATTGTAGATAGGGAGTAGAAAGGCAACAAGTATATCATTCAATGTCAAGCATCAGGTAAAACATTTCATTTCAGTTCAAGGAAAACACTAACATATAGCGAAAGAATCACAAGTGCAAGGGACAACAAACAAGCAAGAGGCAACCAGCAAAACAATGAAGTGATCAAAGTCGAACTTAACTTCCCAAAATCATACAATGAAATTGTAAGGTGCAAGAATCAAATGAATAGGAATCAAAAGGACATGCACACATATATCATACATATGTATGTATGTATGTATATACATGGAAGTTCAAAACATCCACTAACTCAAACATGAACTAAAAAAGCAGCAACCAAAGTTTTCACCATCACAACACATATATCTCAAAACATTTATGTACATGAGCAAAACATGTTGGCCAGTGCACATCAGCCGAGTTTTGTTCATTGTCACATAAACACTCAAATCATCATAGGCAAATCAAGCGAGATCAATACAAAATCGAAAGGGGGCAGAAATCGAAAGGGAATCAGATGGCCAAGCAAATACTTTGATATTCAAATCTCAACATATATATGAAAATATTGGAAATTAATTCTTATATAAATAACCCAATTTATCATTAGCAGGATAATCAAAGTCGAGAACAATATAAATCGAAAGGGGTAAAAATCATACCAATATCAATCGAAGAACACTCAACAAGGAGCCACAACCATTAATAGCCATGAAATCGAAGCACACAATCAACAAGGAATGAATGGAGCAAGACGATTTGAATAAATTTCAAAGGGGCTGAAAGCCTAATTCCAGAAGACGCTTGATTTTTTCAGACGACGAAAAGATTTGAGAGGGAAACAAAAATAAAAAGGAGGGACAAAAATATAAAGGGGTAAACAAAAAAAGCGGCCACAAAATAATTGAGAGGGAAAAGATAGAGCCAAAACTAAAAAATTTGATAACTTAAATCAAATGACATATAAAATGTTGTCTGAATAACAAGCATGTACATAGAGATTTCGCGGGTTATTTAGACAACATATGAAAGATTTCACGGGCTATTCATACAACGGATGATTTTTCAATGTATTGTGCGAAAAAGTAGGACAATAGGAAATCTACCTTATGCTGTGTGATCACTATTGTCTGATTCACTTTGTGGCATAGTGAAACGTTAACATGTAATAAGCATTTGTTAGTAAGTATGTGTGTTATATTTCTATTTGTCAATCTTTAATTCGGTTTAATTGTATACCTTAATTGATGAACATTTTATCAATCATATTCAATGCATAAGTTTACCAATGTAGATTATTATAACATTATATAGCATATGCTCTTAGAATATTAGAAAGGTTAAAAGTCATCATTTCATTTTTCTAAATAAGGCTCCCACTATTCTTTTATGTTTCATCAAACCCTAAGTCAAAACATAGAAGTCTTTTGACTTTACTAGTGAGTATTAGGACTCGTTTGTTTTGGGATTTTGACCTTGAGTTTGCTCAACAAATCATAGCCTTACAAATGATGAATAACTCTTTATCGGTTGTATCATATACAACTCCTAACATATGGTCCCTTATACTAATTTCACTTAAATTTTGAGTTTGCTCAACAAATCGAAATGAAATTATTCACCCGTACCTACCATATCACGACGGCCTAAGTATAGTATATCTACCTTGAGTTTTCTCAACAAATACATATAATTATCGTACCTCGTCTATTCAATATATTAATAATACTACATATAACATCCGTAGCTTGAGTTTGCTCAATAACAAAGGAGTATGCAAGTAATTTATTAATATATATATGGTAGAGGATAACATTATATTAAAGATTCATGGTCTTCAATACATTATATTGAATGATATCAATTTATGGAATATTGTATTTCTCATGAAATACCCTCATTATTCAAGTTTCAAACACATCTAAAATTCACGGTATACATGCAATACGTATGTATTTATCCCTTAAGTCAATTTGGGTTTCTTTGATGTTCCCCTTTAGTTATACATTCATATTATATAAGTTTTATTACTATATAACTTTTATATTTTCTATTACTTATACAATAGTCTTATGTATAATATTATATTAATTAAATCTTATTTAACTAATTTTAATTAATTAACATTTTACTTAATTTCATATTATCTTAATATAACATTTATATTAAATATTTATATACTATAACCTTTATAGTATAACACATATATCTCATATATGTATGTCTTTTATTTAATTAATTAACCTTTAATTAATTAATTAATTAATTAATTAAATAATTTTATTTAAATTATATTAATTTTGAAAAATCATATTATATGCATACATGTATACTTATGATATTTTAAACATTTTATAATATCATAACATACATCAAAATATATAATACATGTATATATTTTTCATTAATTAATTTATATATTTTATTAATCGTATTCATTAATTTAAATTTTCAAAATTAATTTATATTATTTTCAGAAATTTTGAAAATTTTGTTATATTATAACTTTTATAATATATGTATATCTTATTTTAAATTAAACTTTTTAATTTAAAATATTATATTTTAAATTTTCAAACAATTTTGAAAATTAGCCAAAGGCCCAATTCAAATTAGGTCTATTCTATTAGGGGTAAACATTTGAGCTCACTTCACCTTTCAGGCCAGGCTAGTAAATAGGTAGGACATGGTACTTAATTACCCAATTCCAATTTTAGACAATACCTTCCTATACACTGTACTAAGTGGGTTGTGATCTTAATAAGCTAGCCCTAACATGATTAATTTAGACCGCATAGAATATTGGCTTTGACACAATTGTTGGAACTGGGCCAACCAGCAGTTGAAGTTATGAACGAATTTCAATTTTTTACCCTATTGGATCTTTATTGGGCCTATGAAGTCTAATTTATTTAAAACATTTCTAAATTTCATTTAAATAAAATCTATTATTTTATTTAAATTAATAAATTATATATAGTTTATTTAACTTATGTTACGATGTATGTATATATATGTGTGTGTTCGCGCGCGTGTATGTATGTATCACACACACATATATATATGTGTGTGCATGTGTAACATATCAATCCGTGCAAGTTATAACATGTCGGTATATAGATGTTGTGATTTACATCGCAACGGACACGTTAGCTCATCCAATATGCAAGCATATATAATCCAAATATATGCATGTATGTATATACTATTATTTATATATAAGTATTATATATATATAGGCTAGGATTGGCTACACCTCAAATCCCTCTTGATTCAACCACATATTCTAAATTAAATAATGTAACTTCTTTCTCTTGAAGTGATAAGAGAGAGAAGACACATTATTTAATAAGGAACATATGGTTCAAATTAGGGGGGATTTGAGGTGTAACGAAAATGAGGTATAGCCGATCCCTACCATATATATATTAAGTTTTGTTTAAATAATTTTTATATATATAAGTATATTTATATATATTATCATATGAATAAAATATGAATAATACATTAATATTATTATAATAGATTTATTTAAATATAAATAAATTATTTATACATATTAAATTAATATTAATTTTTTTAAATCGTGAGTAATACATATATGTATATATAAATATATTTAAAAAAATTATTTAAATATATATATACATATATAAATATATGTATAATATATATATATAAATTAATAAAATACTTAAAATAATTATTTATTTAAATATAAAAATCCTAGTCTTGCGCGCAGCTTAGAAAATAATTTTTAAATTTTAACATACATTTTAATTAAATATACGTTCAAAAATTAATAAAATATTTATTTAAAATTAATTTTGAAAATTTATTTCAAATTTTAAATTTTCAAAAAATGCTAAATGATATTTTATTCTTTGGAAAAATTCTCCATAATTTTTTTGGTTTAAAATGATTTTTCTTTTTTCGACCAAAATTTGATAATTAATTTAAAATTAAAAACATATTTTTTTTATTTTTTTTCTACCGAGGGCTTCTTTACTATTAATATTATTTTCTAAAATATAATTTTCATAATATATTTGGATTAATATGATTTATTTATGTAATAAATTAATTTAAATAATATTAAATAATAACTAAATTATAATAAAATTATTTTTTCCACCATCGAAAATTATCATAACTTTAAATCTTTACATATAAAATTATATGACAATTTTTATTAATTTAACTAATTATAAACTATATATATGTAATTAAATAATATATATTAATGAAGTCTGTGTACATTGATCAGTTGGTCAAGGTTGCCTAGCGACCATGGAACAAAGTTCCTTGAGGTAATGGGTTCTAGTCCTAGCACGCTGCAATATGCATCCCTTAAGGTTTGGAGCTGTCATCCCCAGTAAAAGCAAACAAAAATGCTAGGGGATTTGAAAAGGAGGATCTGTGTGGTAGGTAGCCGAATTCCCTAGCTCTACTCTTCGAAGTAGGGTTTTTTAAAATAATAAAAAAAAATATTAATTTAATAAAATATAAAAAATTGCATTTTTTATTCAGAGATGTACTGGCCTGATGTATATTTGATAAAAAAAAATATACATATATGTGTGTGCATATAATCAAACAACTTTGTGACAACATTACTTGCATATCAGAATCATCGTCTGACTAACAATATATATAATATACGCATATATGATAAAACATTATAATTGAGAACTGATAACTATATTTTGATTAGAAACATACCTTAATCCCAATGCCTTAAAGTACGCCTTGTTTTTGCCCTTTAAAACTATTTCCGATTCAATAAGGAGCTAGTTCTTGAACCATTGGCCACCAGTTAGCGGATAGCGATCGGATCTGAATTGATTTGAGCTTGATAAGATGGAGGGACTAGAGATGATTTTCATTCAACAAGGAATGGAGGAGGAGGCAGCAAAAAAATCTCAATCATATTAGGTTAGAGATTTAATCGCTAAATATTGCCACCCTTTACACATAGTTGCTGCCGAAAATAACAAGCACTACGATGGGCCTTAAACCCATTTAAGCACAAATAAAATATTATGCAATTAAATCTAATTTAATCGCTTATCGATATCGTATATCGATTGATATATTATAACTATTATAAATATATTTAATAATATTTATACATCAAATCATAATCAAATTTTATGATTAATATTTCATAAATATTGATTAATTTACAGCAATTATAAATTAATTAAATTGTTTGGTCAAAGTAGAATTCATCATTTCGGTTGTGTGACCCATCAGCTGTAAATTTGGTGAGCGACTAATATCGAACTGTTCGAATATTAACTTTCAAATATCACTTAGCAGGTGGTGTGGCATTTTGGCCAAATTTATCGCTTACTTGGTTTTAGTTGTTAACAAGATTTCTTGTCAACACCCCAAAGAATGAAGGTTATCCGTTATGTAGGTAAAATGGAAAATGAGGTATGTATCCTCTTTGGAATTCCTTTCTGAATAGGCTTTATTTGATAATATTTCTCAAGCAGGCCTTTCGACTCTGTCGAAAGGGTCGGCTTCTGTGTTAGATTATCTTTCGAACCAGTTGAGTTAGTATGGTTTCCCCTTCGAAAGCCTTTCGATCCAATTGGAATACCCTGAGTTAAGTTCACTTAGGTAGGTTTCTACCTACTAGGAGGCCTAAAGCTATTGATTAGCTTGGGTTCTGGTTAATGAGCAGAAATGAGGGTTTCGACCTTGTCGAGAGCCCGGTCCTTGAATTCCTTATTTTGGCTGTAGGTATCAATGAATTATTGCGTAGTTTTGACCTTGTCGAAGGCAGTGGTTCAGAGGAAAAAGTAGATTGAAGTAGGTATCTATAATTATTTGATCATATGTGGTTACGACTGTGTCGAGAGAGCCCTATCGAAGTAGGCGAAACCTGAAATACAAAGGTGAATCCAACAAAAACTTCAATGAAACAGTAAAGGAAACTAAAGTACTTAAAACTTCCCTTTATCCAGCTAAGTAAACTTTATTTCTCTAACTTCCCAAATCAATTTACAAATTAGGGTTACAAGACTTTACTTAAGAGTATACAGGTTGAGAATGAGAGGAATCAGATCCCTAAAACATGACCCCTTGGGTCTTATTTATAAATGCGGGTTAGCACCTTTCGACTGGGTCGGAAGGTGCCTGCCGAAGGGCTTAAGCATGTTGCCGCCTTTGTCGAAAGGTTTGATGGTGATCTTCTTCTATTAGTTATCTTGCAAGTGCTTCTGACCTTGTCGATAGCCTTTACTCATTAGTTTCGATGATGTTGGTTCTGCCTGTGCTCTTGTTTCTAATCCGATACGAAACCCTTCCTGGACCACATTGGCTTTGACCGGTTTGAAACGCTTACTATAGCTTTCGAAGGGGTTGCTCAAGATAATGCTTGTTTTCCAGCAATTTGAATGAAGGCGAGACCATTGGTTTCGAATGGGTTGGCATGTATTCAAAGAGCTATCCTTCATTGTCTTTGAAAGGAGTAGCTTCGACTTAATCGAATGGTCTTCATCTAGCTGAAAGGTTGTAAATGAAGGTGGTAGGTTGCTTTTAACTCCTTCATCTTCTTCGGAAGGTAAGTACCCTCTAGATATTGATTGGAAAAATCTTCTGACACCTTCGAAAGGTCATGTTTCTTCCAGACTTCAATGGAAGCATCCCTTCGACTCTTTCGAAAGGTCTATCTGGTGTCTTTTTTTCTTCTTGTTGTTCGATTAAAGAAGTTTCGACTTAGTTGAAAGGTGAATATTTGGAGTAACATTTGCGCCCACCCCCCCCCCCCCCCCCGCGAAGGGATGCTCTTGACTTTCCAAGTCAACTTTATCGAAACCTAGAAGCTTTCCGCCTCTTAGTCTTCCCGCACGAATCTGGGCCGTCCGTTCAAATCTTATCTAGCAGCTGGAAATTTCAGGCTACTTTTCTTATAAGGTACGCTTCTTCTCCTTCTTATTCTTTTACCTGCAATCAAAGTTATCGAGCAAAAGTAAAATAATCCTCCTAAATTTCATAAATTTTTATCTCGCTTCAAGAAATTAAAATAATTTTCTAATCCAAACCGTCAGTTTAGATTAATCTCTGTTTCGCTAGTTTTTATTCGAACTTCATTCATGTTTTAATTGAGTTTTGCTTTTTCAGTCAAAATTGAAATTCAATTTTGAAATGTCTGAATCTCATTCTTTTGAGAGAAGATTTGATTTGATTTGCCGAGAAACTTCCTCTTAATTCAGTTTCTTAAATTAATAGAGTTCGTTTCTCATTTTGGATTTTGATATTGACAGTGATGTTATTGAAAATCTCCTTATCGGGTTTGGATTATCATTTAAAAATTAATTATTTTTGTTCTTCATTAGTGAATTGGTATTTCCAGTTTGATAGTAATTTTATGCTTTTGAAATTGACAAAGATCAAAATCTGTTAAAATTCATTTTCCTAACAAGTTTAATTTGTTTACTTTAAGAAATTTTGGAATTTTGGATTTGCAATCGGGTTTGGGGAAGATGGTGGAACGTGTTTTCTTCGCTCGAAAGTTTCAAACGTACAAATGAAAAATTGGCGCCACAAAATGAATTTTCTACCCCTTCGAAAAGAATTGAGACGACAACACTGGTTTTGCTTCCTTAGCCCCTTTCGATAGGGTCAAAAGGTGTTGTAGTGCCGATTAGATCATCTTTGTCGAAAGGTTATGCTATTAAGTAGAGAATAGGAACCCCTTTGATAGCAAAAAGTTTCGACTTAGTCGAAACCCTTTGTCGCAATCGCAATCTATTTTCCTTGGTTAAATTTTGGAATCATTAGACCCCTTCGACACCACTTTTATCTACTAGGTTGAACCTCCCTAGAACTAGTTTTGTCTAGCTTTATCGAAATGTCCTAAGTGCATTTGAGTTTAACTTAGTACCTTTCGACTTCAATGAGTATGTTAGGTTTCGACAAAATTAGTATTTTTCTCAGGAAACCTAAGTTATTGGCTTCGACAGCGTCGAAGGGTCTTGTTACTTGGTTTATTGAATGTTTGTAGTGTATATTTTTGTTTAAGTTTTTGAGTTGATCTCATCTATCTCCCTTTAACAATTTGATTCCTTTGAAGCTTTCGACACTGTCGAAAAGTGATATTTAAACAAATTTTTTGTCTTATCCTTTCGACCTTGTCGATAGATCAAGGAATACTCTTATTTAGGCTTTCGACAATGTCAAGATGTACTTAATATGTGTTGATGTCCTTTTCCTTTCGACTCTATCGAAAGCCCCAATACTTTTGACTTTAAATTTAAACAATTTACAAAAATTTGAAGATGCATATTTGGTTTTTGCTTAAGTCATTTGAATTGTTTTTCTTTGTCTAATTCTTGAAAGTATGCCAAATTCATACTTAACCAAAAAAATTTAACTGACACGTTTTCACCTGGCAGAATCATGAGTTCTGCAAAAAAGGCTGAAGCTATCTCCAAGCATTCTTTCATAGCAACTCAAGATGAAGTCGATGCCATCCTTAACGACTTTGGCATTACTGGTATCGAAGTCATTCCCCCCAAGGAGAATGACACCATCAACAACCCTCCTGAAGGGTGTTTTGCCTATACTGCCATCCATATATGGCATGGTGGATTCTTGCCTTTTCCAGAATTCTTATCCACATTCCTCTCTCATGTTGGGATTGCTCCAATCCAATTGTCACCAAATGTCTATACTTATCTCTTGTCTTTAGAAATGATGGCATTGGAATCCGTACTTCCTCCCCTCAATGCTGAAGTGTTGAACTACTTGACCCGGCTGGTTAGGCTGAGTAATCTTAATAGTCAGGTATATATAGCCAATCCCCAAAAAAAGTTGATATCGGATGGGGTTAATAAATTCAGAGACTGGGAGAACCAGTTTTTCTTCGTTAAGCGCTTTTCTAACATCCGCGGGACTTTCACTTCTCCTCGTAAGTCTTGATTTTTGTCGCCTTTCCTTACTTAATGTTTTCTCTTGCCTAATCTCTGCTTTTACAAGGTGTCCCTGCTAAAGAGCTTAACGATGATGGTAAGAGAACAATTGAATCTCTAATTGCAACATCGAGCCAACTTGGGAGCAAATCGACGCTGTTGACTCCCAAAAATTTACGAAAGCATTCTCTTCTGCCAGCAAGCCAGAAGATCTTAGGAACTCCTCCATCTGTCCAACATACTTCCCGCGACAAACGCTTTCTTTCGCTAAGAGATTCATCAACTTTTTCCCCCATGTCTCCCATTTGTGCTGACCGTTCGGGTATGTTATAGGCCAAGTATTTGCTTTCTATCTCTGGCGTCTTCTGAATTATTTTTACCGACTTTTAATATGCTCGAACTTTTTCCAGCTACTTCTCAAGTCACAGTGCATGTTAGCTGTGTTGCACCTCTTCCTTTGTCTTCCGGAGCGACATCTATTATTGAATCCTTTGTTAAATCTAAGAAAGCTTTCAAAAGAAGGTTGATGGAACCGACTGAGGAAGAACCACCAAAGAAGGTTGCAAAAATTATTGATATAGAGGAAGAGGGGGATTCACCACTTGATAAAGCTTCAGAAAGTCCTATCACTGAAACTCCTAAGGAACAACCGGAGCAGACTCCAACTGCAATTGACCCTCTTTCCCAAATTTCCGTTTCTGATTCTCTAGGTGCACTTCAACTGGATTTAGAGGTGTCTCCTTCTTTAAAGAAAATTCCTTCAAAACCATCATCTTCTACTCCTTCTTCCGCTAATTTTGAATAGTTAGTAGAGTCCATCCTACATTTCGAATCTTTCACCTCTATCCATCCTCCTTCAACTGTCCCTGATTTGGTGGGACACTGCCACTCTTTGATTGAACAACAACTTCTAGTAAGCTCCATTTCAATTAATTTTATCATCATTGGTTTTCTCTAAATCACTAACTCGTGTTACATTTCTCTTTTCAGATTTCTAAGAGTTGGGCTGCTTTAAACGAACATGCAGCGAAATCTTCTGCCAAATCCTCTCAATTTCAGGAGGAAATTTTCGACCTTAAAAACCAAGTGTCTTCCCTTTCTGCTGCTAAAGATGAAGCTTCTTCAGAGCTAGAATGGTTAAAAGCTTCTCTTGCCCAAGCAGAAAATGATCTCGCGGTAGAAAGAAAATCTCGTCAACTTCTTGCTGATGAAAAATTCGCCATGGAGCTTACCTTAAAAGACTCTGAAGACGAGAAAATCCGCTTGGCTGCAAAGAACATGTCTCTAAAGGAAAAGTTCAAGAAGACTAGGGCTTCATTGAAACTTGTTGTAAATATTATTGCTGATGTTAAGTAGCGAGTATCTCAATTTGTTGACACTACTCTTGGGCAAATGCTGCTGAAACCTTTTGAAGAAGCCCTCGTGCTTTCATATGCCGACAACTATAAGAAATGCCCAGACTTTGGCTTCCCTTCGCTTGATTATGTCCTAGTCGATAGAGTTATGGGCAAAATTAACCTAATGAAGCAGGGGATTGAACCTGCGGACGAAGAAGAAATCAATGCCTCTGAAATCCTTTCTTTTGATATCCCCTCCTTGGAAATCGAGTCAGACTCTGAGAATGAGGGTGATAAAGAAGATGCCGCCGAAGAGGAAGGCAATGATGACGACGATGGTAATGATGATGATAATGATGGTAATGATGATGATGACCTTGCTGGCGGCCAAGGTTTTGACGGAGGCAAAGGGGGTCCTTTTGGAACTTCTGAGAAGGATGGTGGCAACAATGCTGAATCTGTTGAAAAAGAGCCATCTCCCCAGAAGGATGTTCCACCCGCATCCCCCGGGATTTCTACTGCTCTAAAGGATGAGCCTGCTCCTGTTCATGCTGAAGATCCAAAAGGGAAAGAGCAGGCCTCCCAAGCTTTTATTCCAGTTTTCAGGTATGGGATTCTCTATTTAAATATCTTTCACTTCGAAAATAATAATTAATTTAAAATCATTTATTTTAGATGAGGAAGAAGTCCACCCTTCCCTATAAGACAAAACTTGAAAGAAAATAAGCCGAAATTAACAAGTTATATAGGGAATTAGACAAACAGATAAGTGAGCGCAATGTACTCTCCGAAAAGTATCATAATCTCGACAGGAGTGCCTCGGTACTGGCGTCTTTTAAACATCAAAGGGCTGCCCCCTTATTAAAGAGAGCGCACCTCCGATACGACACTCTCTTAAAGGAGAATCGAAAGTTACTTACTTTATTTTGGATGCTGATTGAAGAGAGAGACATCTTAGTTAACTTTTTATATAAAGCTTATTGAAGACATTCAATTATAGACTTTTTGTACTTAGGCGAATTCAATGGGGGTCTGCTTAGACGTTTTCACAAAAGATACTTAGATGAATTTGGATCTGACCCGCATCTTGGAGCTTGTTGGAATTTACCACGAGTTAGGTCGATTCCTCAGAATCTCCCCGCTGAAAAGCTTAAGAACTACAAAGATAAATTTGTCTCTGAATTGTTCTCTAAGTCTATTTTGTATGAACCGGACGAATAATTATAAATATGTAACAGTTCATTGATTTATAAATATATGTTTTAGTTACTTTCTATGCTTAGCTTCACTTTATTATATTATTTCAGAGTGACTGTTCATTAGATCACCTTGTCTCTAGAGACCATTTAAGCCAATATGTCAAATTGAGACGATTTTACTTCAAAAAGGCGTCGATTTTAAAATCTTCAAAATTATCAAGATACTGCTTCCTCAGAGATTTACAAAAACTTTACTTGGAGTATCCTCGACTCCGATTTGATTTTCTTGGTGATGAGAAAGAGACTTTCCTTAAAGAAATCAGGACATTTCACACAAAATTAATCTGTGGCCGTGATAGTCCTCCAACTGGGAAGTGGGACTATAGCAAATGTCCCTCAATAATAATCTCGGAGGGACTATTCCTTTTGATTCTACAATTAATCTTTTTGCTAATTCATTAAACAAAGTTAAAAATGTAGTTTCTAAGCTTTAAATGTCAATCAATTGTCTATTGTATTTTTGACTTTGTTGTTGTTTGAATTGTAATCCTTTGTTGTAATAATAAAAAAATTCATTTTGATTTCGATTCTGTTTTATTTCTTTTGCTTAAATAGGAGCTACGGTTATCTACAACTTCTCTTCCTTATAATTTATCGTCACACGTCGATGCTCTTAGAGAGAAATTATTGCAATCAAGTGGAGGAATTGTGCCCAGCGATGATGTCTTATTGGAACGCTTTAGTGGGAATGCTGAGGCTTTGAAATGGCATAAAAGATACTTTATTCAGAAAACCATAACTAGCAATCAGAAGGATCAAATCGCTTATCTCGAAGCTGACATTAAAAGCAAAGATGAAACAATCTCGTCACTGAAGCGACAAGTTAAAGCAAATCCTTCAATCGATTTTGATCTTATGATGTCAGAACTTGTCCAACAAATTAGCGATTTAGAGTTGAAATTGAAAGATCGTCAGGCACAGTGCGAATCACTGGAATTCATTATAGGTGAGAAGATTTTAAGTATTGATTTTCCGGTCCCTCACACTACTCCTTTGGCTACTAAACCTAAAAGGTCGAAGCTTCTTACGGCCTAGAAATTCCCTACTATGCTCAACCCTCCCCAGGGCTTAGACGAGAACGCCGTGGGCAATTGTTGCAGGAGAGTCAAGTTTGAAATAACCAAATATTTTGATGAGCAATAGTAAGTCAAATATTCCTAGACTACCAATGATTATGCTACTAAAAATCAAGAGCTTGAACGCGATAAATATTTCCTTCAAAAGCGCATCGCGGAGTTAGAAAGGGAAAACAAAACCCTTAGGGCTGCAAATAGAAACTCAAAGAAGTTCTCTGTGCTGTGATTCGCCATGCAGTAGATCCTTCAGTCGCAAAGACTCTTGACAGGGCTGCCCAAGACTTGTAATTTATTTATATGTTTGATATGAACAAACTTGTCTTGTACATATGTGTATACCTCTATGGTTTTGTAAGTAATTTCATGACTTATGTAAATCATATAAACTATGTAAATATCACCTGATTCGTTATCCTTATCTGTAATGTCATTTCGGAGGCGCTTTTTGATAGCTCATTCATTACTTCCATATTTACTGAATCTTTCATTTCTCTTTGCTGTCTTGACTATCCTTGAAAGTATGAAGCAAATAGTATCTCTAATTGTTAGCTTAAAATTGACATACCAGTCTATGTATATTATTTGCTTAAATTAACAAATCATCTTATTAATTGCATGAAAGATAATCTATATCAAACATTTAAATCCCATCTTTAACCGTGATGAGAAATGCTTGAGAATCTAACTTCAACCAATCAACTGGAATATCTGAAATCTGTTGATAGGAAATCACGCCTTATCACAAGGGTATTAGATAATAATTTCTTCAAGAGATAGTTAATAAGAGATTGAATCTAGAAAAAATTGCCTGAATATTTGTAATAGAATCTCTGTTACGACCCAAAACTTTTAGTGATTTTATTTATTAAATTAAGTGAAATTTTGTGAAATTTTAAACAATAAAATTTGAAAATAAAAATTATTATTTGGAATACGTCGATTTTAACATAGCAACTGGTAAATTTTGATCTGATAATATTGAAGTTTATTGAGTAATTTTATTTTAATTTAAATCAGTTAAAATGGATGAAAATAAAATATTTTCCAAAACCTAAATATGTCAACATGAGAAAATTTATTTAGAACACTCTGAATCAGACTGCGAAATTCGGACGTTTCTAGCTCCATTTGGATTTTTCTGTACGGAATATCAACGTATATCAGTGTCTGTATTGACTTTTGATATGATGATCATACCACTGATATTTGTATACCGTTTTGATCGTTTCGTCATGCTGATCTCTGCAGTATATTAAATTCTGTGTTTCGAGGTCCGGTTCACAGCGGGATCCGCAAAAACGGTAACCGTATCGGTACCGGTTTTGTGAATTCTAGTTTTGTGACCTTTTGAATTTTCTGTGCATTCAACTCGTATAACTCAACGGCTGTTTTATTTATTATCTCCATAAATTCTTATTGTGACCCTCTATTTAGATTCGTTTATTTTTTTTTCTATCACGTTTCAACTTGTTCTTGTTCATTTCCTACTTCTCTCCGTTTATAAACCTATTTATATATATTTTGTTCCTGTAGCCACGTTTCCAGCTGTTTCTCCATCTCCCCATCTTCTCTCTCTCTTTAATAGAAACAATATATATACACTAACGTTCATTTTGGCCTGGAAATTTGTTGTTGCCCTCCTTCATCTTGTTCGATTATAGCCCGCTCCACCATTTTTTTTGCCTAACCCAACCCAGCTTCTCGCCCGGCCTGCTGTAGATCTCCTTTCCTAGCACCGAGACCGGCCACCTTGAAGTCGCCTCACCACTCTCGCAACCCGATCACCACCCCTAGCCCTCCACTCGACTACCCACTTTCTTCACCCACGCAAACCAAAACCAAGCGACCACCATGCTCCGCCCTCTTCCTCCACCTTATGCCGCACTGAAGTCCATCACGTCACCGCGTGCTACCACAACCCACGCATCCCGCATCACCCTCCAGACTTCACTTCCTCCTCCCTCTTTCTTTTTCTCTCACCTCGCTTCCCGCCCAGGAAACCACTACATCTCAGCCTTCCCTCAGCTCGCCTGCTAACGCCACCTGAGCTCGAGCCACCCGATGCCACCATCCCCAGTCATCTCCAAGCCAAGCTACCCCTTCGGCCAGCCTCCAATTTATCGTTTTGGGTAATTTTCATATCTGGTATCATATATATATATATATATATTGATTTTCGAAAAACATTTTGTTTATATATTGTATTTATACACTTTGATCTGATAATTTTACATATATATGTATATCGATTTAAGTAAGCTATGTATATTCTGTAGTATAAGTATAGGTTATTGTGACTGCTTATATATTTTTAAGTATGTGAATTATAGATTTTTCTATATAAATCTTATATTGACTGCTTATATATTTAAGTATTGTATAGATATAGGATTGCATAAATTATATGAAAGTATACATGCATATTATGTTCAAAGGTATTATTATATATAGCATATTATAAACTTTTGTGTGCTGGTTTATGGTACAAGTTATATGAATTTATATATATGCCAGCATTTAAAATGTTATATGATAAGAGATATTTATGTATACCGTACGTGTGTGTATATATATAGAGATATGTGTAATATATATAAGGGGTTTATATATTTTCTGTGTTCATCTATGTTTTAAAATATTGTTTTAAAGTATGGGTATACATGGTGCGTTTTAAGTATATATATGAAGTTTAAGTATTTATATTTTGTGTTACAGCCAAACTTATATATATAAAAAAAATTTGTTGAATGTTAGATTTTGGAATTTTGAGTAGATTTGAAATCTATTCAATTCTTAATGTAAAACTGTACAATATATATATATATACACATTTAGTTTTATATATGTTTAATTAAATATTGATTTGTAAATAAATATAATATAATATTTACTTTATTCTAATATATGTTTGAATTTAGAATATGACTTTATATATATATATAGTTATATATAGTCATATATATGTGCACTTATACCATCTATCTGCATCAATCCAGTTCTGATTTGACTTTGTCAACTCCTATTTATCAGCTTGTCTGCATATTGTTATATGTTATATAAAAATCCTATTCGTACAGTAAAGTGTATATATATATATGTGTGTGTGTTTGGTTTTTATAACATGATATGTTTTGATAACTATAAAATGTAATAACATGTTTATGCATGTTATATTATTCATATAATGTGGTACAATACATATATGTTAGTCACATATTTATAAATGTAAGTAGAGATAAGGTCAAGTCTGCATATTTGGTTACACATAGTTATTTATTCGCATATACACTTTTGTCTGCATATATTATATGGTGTCTGCAATTGTATTTTGGTTTTAAGTATGGTTTTATAAAGAGAATATACATGAATTTTAAATGGTTTGAGCTGAATTGATTTTTATTATTTTAAGTATGTATTTTATTTTAAATTTTGTCTTAGATTAAAATATTTATTTTAATAAAATAAAAAATATTTCTGTATATATCAAGCTGATTCTGATTCAATTCATCAATTCTAATTTATCAGCTTTGTTCGTCGAATTCGTATCCATTGTGCTTTGCTTCGAAATTCGTGCTTGGATTCGTAACTCATCTTGTTTCATCGTTCATCTCTAGCCTCGAAAGGTGAGCAATCACTCACGATTAACGTTCTTATATTTATGAAATTTGATTTCAATTGAAACAACAATTGAAATATGTTGTTGTAGTTATTTACATTGTTATATATATGCTATCTGTTCACCTGTGACATCTGACACAATTTTCTGTTATTTATACTGATGATATTTGCATGTTGTTATATTATTATTATATCTGCCATCACACTGCAAGTTCCTTGTTAGTATAGAATTTACTATGGGTTGAAATAATACATACCCGAACGGAATTTAGAATAGGAGAAAATAGTTATGGGTTGAAAGGATAAACCCAAGCGACTTTCACTGAATTGAATTTGGGATTGCGGGTTGAAATGATATATACCCGTATATATTTTAAATTGCGGATTGAAATGATAAACATCCGTATCACTTAACCATAGGATAGAAAATTTTATACAGACACCGTTGGTCTATATATAAATATTTTAAAATGATTTCTATAGACTTGAAAGGAAATATATATGGTTTATTTAAATTTGAAAATATTATGTATATGAATAAGTTTTAATACAAAGTAGAGTGAATAATAAGCTTTAAATTTAGTCAAGTTTGATTTAAGTAAAATACAATATGTTTAAGTATTTATTAAAAAAAATATTTTAAAAATAGATTTATATAATGATTCTACAAGTTAAGGTTGGAAAGATAAATTTGAATTTATTCGAAATTGTCTTTAATTAAGAATGGTGTTTAATTAAATCGATTTGAAACTTATTGAATTTGTGGGTTTAAGATATGATCTTATAATTTGATTTTGATTTAAAGTTATTAAATGGATATTTCAAGTTTAAATAAATCGAAGGAAATATTTAGTTTAATGTAATTTAAGGTTATTTAAATGATGATGGATTTATTAAGTGAATATTTCAAAACTAAATAATAATGAAGTTAAAATAAGATATATATGAAATTTTCAATTTAGTTTTGAAAGTGCTATAATTTGGAAATATATATTTGAAATGGAAATGATATTTGGTTTTGAAGTATAATTTATTTTGAAATGACCACGGTAGTATAGTGACGTTTGGTTGTTAATAGCGTTTATTTCTGCAGAGTAGATAGTTCCATGGATCCTTAGAGGATGGTTATCCCGAACACCCTTTAAGTTACTTGTATTTCAGTTGATATTTCACTTGAGTTGGATTTACTGATATAAGAAGGTTAATCATGACTCGAGTGTTTTGTGTTTTGCTTTACGCTCGGCTCAAACTGAGTGATACAGCATTTGAGACTCACCTTTGAAGTTTGGAGCTTCGCTTAGAGATCCAACTATCGATTCAGTTTTTAGCTTGTCCAGTTGATTTGCACGGAGACGTCATCAGTCTGTATTTGGGATATCCTGTTGTATTTTATTTCAAACTCTGTTGTTTATATGGTAGCTTCATGAACTACTATTTATCTATTCTGATGCATTCTGTTATACACTCTGTATCTGTGATTATTTTATTTACTGTATATGCTGAGTTTTGCCAAATATAAATTAACAATCTGATATTTTGAGCAATTCAAGTCCGACATGTGCGGATGCGAATGGTTGAAAATACCAGGTCGTTACAGTTAGTATCAGAGCTTTGGCTCTAGGCAAAACTTAGCATGTATGGTAAATTTAATTACAGAATCATTTTCGTTTGAGCCTATCTTCGAATCAAAATTCTATTTGATTAGAGTCCCTCTAATTTGAATCTCTATCTTTTTTTTAAATCCATTCTTGAATCACCCTTTGAAAAATCGGGCTTGTTTGTATTTTAGAAATTGTTTTATATATCAAAATTATTATTTTGATAAGTATGATTATATTATATATATATAAAAGTGAAAATATTTCCGATATGATAAGTTTCGAAAGGATTTGAAATTTTGAAAATTATATAAGAAATTGATTTATATAAAAATGATTTATAACTGAAGGATTTTGAATTTTTAAATTTGAGAGATTGAACTCCGGTATTTTGAAAATTGGTTTTAAGATTTTGAAATTATATAAAAATACGATTTGAAAGTATTTTCTGAATGAGAAATGTTTCAATTGACTTCAAATGAGTTCCAATGATTTCAAGGAAATTTCAAAGAAGTTTTTAAGAAAATAGAAGTCCGGAACTCACTTATGTCGCTGGAAAACAATTTCGGTGATGAGTGCACGCATCATCGACATTGATTTTCGAGTTTCAGAGTGAGGGAGAGGCCACTTTAGTAGCTTTGCTATGCGATTGATCTTATGAAACCAATTTTGATTTAAAATTTCGAAGTATGATTTGATGTTCGAAAGATATATGTATATATATTTGAAACAATTTGAAGTAAACCCGGTGTTCAGTCCTCTAGTTTCTGATTTGATTTGGTATAACCCTATCTTTTGAAATTGATTTACTGATTTGTTATTGAGTTCCAACTCTTGAATTGGAAATTTGATTTCTCCGACTATTTTGAATGTTCGAATACTTCCAAATCGAGGTTTAATTTTCAAAGCTAAGTAATTTCGAAAGGTATGAATTATTTGATAAAGAATATAAGGTTGAAACTGTTTTGTTAAGTAAATGAATAAGACTATTTTGAATTATACTAATATGGAATTTAGTTTTGAAATGTTTTGAATAAAATTTAGTTTTAAATGTTTTGAATAAAATTTAGCTTTAAATGTTTTAACTTAGTAACATCTTCTATAAAACTATACATATATATAATAATAATTTTTAAAAAGGTAAATTAGATCTTTCAAATAGAAATAAATAGTTTAAAGGTTTTAAAGGGATGGTTATAAACTTGGTAATCATTTTGGGTATAATTGACCTTGAGAAAATATTTGGTTTCGAAAATAGATTTGGAATTTAAAACCCAATATTTATATGAAGATTTTGGAAATGAATTTGTTTGACCTAAATTATGTTGATTTGGAAACTAGGATTATTTTTTAAACTATTATCTTGGAAACTTTGAAACTGAAGATATTTAATTTGGAAGAAATAATTTGGTGAACTCGTATATGATTTTGAAACTGAAATGATATTGAAACAAATTGAAATTGAGAACCGTATTTGACTAAATACTTGATTTGGGAGTTATCGAACTTATATAAAATAGATTTGTATAAGTATGAAGTTGATTTGGAAAGGTACTCAATTTGAAAAGTGAAATCTTATATAATCGAAGTCTATATAAGTGTGATTTGATATACTATTGATTTTGGAAAGTATTCGATTTGAAAATGAAATCTTATATATAATGGACTTTATATAGGTATGATATTTGAAATTGATTTGAAAAAAGGGTACTATATGATACATATTTTCGAAGTAAAGATATGGAAAGTGCCTTCTGCTTGATATCCGCTTTGTGGCTACATTATGGATTCATTCTATCGATATTATTCTCTCTGATTTTGGTTTTCCGGATATAATACTCGAGTGTCCATCGAATTCCATGGCGTTACCCATAGTCTTACGGACTCGACTGCATAGCGTAATTCGCAAGGCAGTGATTGCTTAAAAGGTATGGATGTTTCCTGGGGGATCCAGGCGTAACCATTGTGTATATGCGATCTATGGTCATTTTAGTAGCGTAATCCGTAAGGCAGAGATTGCTTAAAGGGTACGGATGTTTCCTGGGGGATCCATGCGTAACCATTATGTATCCGCGGTCTACAGTTTTTGTTATCATGGCGAAATTCGCAAGGCAGTGAATGCTTAAAAGGTACGGATGTTTCCTGGGGGACCCAGGCGTAACCATTGTGTATATGCGATCCATGATTTGATTCGTTTGATTTGTTTGGTTGTATTTCCATATCAGTTTTGAAAGTTTTTCAAGTATTTTCACTGGGTGTTGAAATAGGTCTACTAAGTACTTGGAGAATTCTAGCTTTGCACCTGATCAACGCATGGCCAGAGTCTGCAAGAACGAGGATAAACTTGTTAAGACATCGAGTTATAAAAGTATTTTGGAAGAAAATTTGTTTCGATATAAAGGTATTTTATTTCAAAAGTATTTTTTTTTCAACAAAGAAATTCTGTATTAATATTTGGAATTAAAACTCTTATGGTTCTAAATTAATTATTCATGCCCGATACTATTCTTTTGAATCTACCCTACCTGCTCAGCTTTATTTATTCACCTAAATTCTATTTTTCCGAATCTACCTTCTTTTCCTTTTTGAATATATCCTTTTAAATATTGTTTATTTATATACTACATGGTTTAATAGTAAATTATTAGTGTTATTAATATTTTAGAAGTTATTAATTAAATAAAACATATTTAAAGTAAACGATTATTGATAATATTGAAAATATTTTAAGATAAAATTTATAAATTTATGAATTATGGATTTAATGTTTTCAATAGCTTCTTTGTAAATATAACTAATGATGTAAATAATTGTTTTCAAATAGTTTACATGTATTTATAAAGGTGTTAATTAAACATATAAACGGTACCTATTAAGGAAGCAAGGAATTTTACAAATAAGTTTTGAAAATTTTTAAAGTATTAAAGATAATTGAATTGCAAATGAAGTTTTCAAATGAATATTTCAAGTAAAAATTTATATAGTTTCAAATTAATTGTTTAATCTTGACTTTCAATCTACTTTTATTTCTGGTTGTTCTATTCTCCTACCTCCTTCCTTTTCGGGGACGAAAAGTTTTGAGTGTGGGAGAGTGTAACGACCCAAAACTTTTAGTGATTTTATTTATTAAATTAAGTGAAATTTTGTGAAATTTTAAACAAAAAAATTTGAAAATAAAAATTTATTATTTGGAATACGTCTATTTTAACATAGCAACTGGTAAATTTTCATCTGATAATACTGAAGTTTATCGAGTAATTTTATTTCAATTTAAATCAGTTAAAATGGATGAAAATAAAATATTTTCCGAAACCTAAATATGTCAACATGAGAAAATTTATTTAGAACACACTGAATCAGACTGCGAAATTGGTTTCGCGAAATTCGGACGTTTCTAGCCCCGTTTGGATTTTTCCGTACGGAATATCAACGTATATCAGTGTCTGTATCGACTTTTGATAGGATGATCATACCACTGATATTTGTATACCATTTTGATCGTTTCGTCATGCTGATCTTTGCAGTATATTAAATTCTGTGTTTTGAGGTCCGGTTCACAACGGGATTCGCAAAAACAGTAACCGTATCGGTACCGGTTTTGTGAATTCTGGTTTTGTGACCTTTTGAATTTTCTGTGCATTCAACTCGTATAACTCAATGGCTGTTTTCTTTATTATCTCCATAAATTCTGATTGTGACCCTCTGTTCAGATTCATTTATTTATTTTTTCTTGGAGATCACATTTCAACATGTCCCTGTTCATTTCCTACTTCTCTCCGTTTATAAACCTATTTATATATATTTTGTTCCTGTAGCCACGTTTCCAGCTGTTTCTCCATCTCCCCATCTTCTCTCTCTTTTTAATAGAAACAATATATATACACTAACGTTCATTTTGGCCTGGAAATTTGTTGTTGCCCTCCTTCATCTTGTTCGATTATAGCCTGCTCCACCATTTATTTTGCCTAACCCAACCCAGCTTCTCGCCCGGCCTGCTGTAGATCTCCTTTCCTAGCACCGAGACACGCCACCTTGAAGTCGCCACACCACTCTCGCAACCCGATCGCCACCCCTAGCCCTCCACTCGACTACCCACTTTCTTCACCCACGAAAACCAAAACCAAGCGACCACCATGCTCCGCCCTCTCCCTCAACCTTATGCCGCACTGAAGTCCACCACGTCACCACGTGCTGCCACAACCCATGCATCCCGCATCACCCTCCAGACTTTACTTCCTCCTCCCTCTCTCTTTTTCTCTCACCTCGCTTCCCGCCCAGGCAACCACTACATCTCAGCCTTCCCTCAGCTCGCCTGCTAATGCCACCTGAGCTCGAGCCACCCGATGCCACCATCCCCAGTCATCTCCAAGCCAAGCTACCCCTTCGGCCAGCCTCCACTTTATCGTTTTGGGTAATTTTCATATCTGGTATCATATATATATATATATATATTGATTTTCAAAATTTGTTTTGTTTATATATTGTGTTTATACACTTTGATCTGATAATTTTACATATACATGTATATCGATTTAAGTAAGCTATGTATATTCTGTAGTATAAGTATACGTTACTATGACTGCTTATATATTTTTAAGTATGTGAATTATAGATTTGTCTATATAAATCTTATATTGACTGCTTATATATTTAAGTATTGTATAGATATAGGATTGCATAAATTATATGAAAGTATACATGCATATTATGTTCAAAGGTATTATTATATATAGCATATTATAAACTTTTGTGTGCTGGTTTACGGTACAAGTTATATGAATTTATATATATGCCAGCATTTAAAATGTTATATGATAAGAGATATTTATGTATGTTGTACGTGTATATATATAGAGATATGTGTAATATATATAAGGGTTTTATATATTTTCTGTGTTCATCTATGTTTTAAAATATTGTTTTAAAGTATGGGTATACATGGTGCGTTTTAAGTATATATATGAAGTTTAAGTGTTTATATTTTGTGTTACAGCCAAACTTATATATATATATATAATTGTTGAATGTTAGATTTTGGAATTTTGAGTAGATTTGAAATCTATTCAATTCTTAATGTAAAACTGTACAATATATATATATATATATATAGTTTTATATATGTTTAATTAAATATTGATTTGTAAATAAATATAATATAATATATACTTTATTCTAATATATGTTTGAATTTAGAATATGACTTTATATATATATAGTTATATATAGTCATATATAGTCATATATATGTGCACTTATACCATCTATCTGCATCAATCCAGTTCTGATTTGACTTCGTCAACTCCTATTTATCAGCTTGTCTGCATATTGTTATATGTTATATAAAAATTCTATTCGTACAGTAAAGTATATATATATATATGTGTTTGGTTTTTATAATGTGATATGTTTTGATAACTATAAAATGTAATAACGTGTTTATGCATGTTATATTATTCATATAATGTGGTATAATACATATATGTTAGTCACATATTTATAAATGTTAGTAGAGATAAGGTCAAGTCTGCATATTTGGTTACACATGGTTATTTATTCGCATATACACTTTTGTCTGCATATATTATGTGGTGTCTGCAATTGTATATTGGTTTTAAGTATGGTTTTATAAAGAGAATATACATGAATTTTAAATGGTTTGAACTGAATTGATTTTTATTATTTTAAGTATGTATTTTATTTTAAATTTTGTCTTCGATTAAAATATTTATTTTAATAAAATAACAAATATTTTTGTATATATCAAGCTGATTATGATTCAGTTCATCAATTCTAATTTATCAGCTTTGTTCGTCGAATTCGTATCCATCGTGCTTTGCTTCGAAATTCGTGCTTGGATTCGTAACTCATCTCGTTTCATCGTTCATCTCTAGCCTCGAAAGGTGAGCAATCACTCACGATTAACGTTCTTATATTTATTAAATTTGATTTCAATTGAAACAACAATTGAAATATGCTGCTGTAGTTATTTACATTGTTATATATATGCTATCTTTTCACCTGTGACATCTGACACAATTTTCTGTTATTTATACTGATGATATTTGCATGTTGTTATATTATTATTATATCTGCCATCACACTGCAAGTTCCCTGTTAGTATAGAATTCACTATGGGTTGAAATTATACATACCCGAACGGACTTTAGAATAGGAGAAAATCGTTATGGGTTAAAAGGATAAACCCAAGCGATTTTCACTGAATTGAATTTGGGATTGCGGGTTAAAATGATATATACCCGTATATATTTTAAATTGCGGATTGAAATGATAAACATCCGTATCACTTAACCATAGAATAGAAAATTTTATACAGACACCGTTGGTCTATATATAAATATTTTAAAATGATTTCTATGGACTTGAAAGGAAATATATATGGTTTATTTAAATTTGAAAATATTATGTATATGAATAAGTTTTAATACAAAGTAGAGTTAGTGTCACATACCGAAATTTTCGACTTTCGAAAATTCGACATCGATACTCACTTTATCGACTGCCGAGAAATCGAGTGCCGGAAACTCCAATAGTGAGGGTTTTAGAAAGAAGAAATAGGTAGAAGAAGAAGAAAAGAAGAAAAAGAAAGAAGAACACATCAGAACAACATCAGAACAGAAAACAATATTCAGAATCTTACACATCGCAGCGGAACAATATATAATAGATAAATCAGTAATCTTTAAAACAAAGAATTTTATCAGTTTTTATACATACATCAATCAGAGTCAATATACAACAATGGACAGTTTTATAAACTTGTCCTCATACAGAATACACAGCGGAAAAAAAATACTATCAATTACAAATACTACGTCTCGTCATCCAGCTTATCTCCAAAGCTCCAGAATATCCAGAATATCCTGATAATCTAACTCTAGACTGCCCGTGTGGAAATTGGTGGGCACCCAGAGTTTAGAAGGGAAACAATAAACTCCGAGTCAGTCATGGTGACTGGTGTGAGATCGTAAAACAGTTATTCTTTAAAATAGACAACAGGAAAATTTTAAAGTCAATTCGAAATGCTTTTGGAAAATGAAACTACCATAAGACCTCCCGCCACACACACAATGCAAACGCAGACTTGGAGGAGATTTCTTCTTATGATAGTCAAAGATGCTTACTACGCAAAATCAAATCATTTTTGATATTATTATTAGTGCATAGTGTAGAAAACATTTCGAAAGTAGAATATAAATCTTAGCCAGCATAGGTACCATTATAGTATGCTTGTTATAGCTGCCATATTAGATGGCAGGTTCTACAACTAATACCGTACAAGTCACGTATTGTTTCTTTGGATTTCCAACAAATGGTCAGGCTAAGGAACTTCCTATCCACGATGGGTACGTCCCTGGAATAGACGACCCGAGAACCTAACGTTACGGTTAGATCTCTGCCAACACAAGGCCGGGTTACCTCTGCAAAAATAGGTAACTACTGACACGCGTATGCCATCCCCCGATCGTCACCGATCTTCCCGAGGATCCCCGATTTCCAACAAACCACATAGAAAAATAATGCAGTAACCACAGAGGTTAAGTATCTGGGCTCCATACCATGATACCACCTTTATCCAGAAGGAATGACATACACTAAGGGGCGCTACTCCCTAGAACCTTGCTGCATTCTTCCTGTTTCGACCATTTCCGGGGTGTGAGGCTCGATGAAGTCTCGTCCACAAAGCTACGCTTTCTCAAAAAAACCCTGCTTCGGGTCCAACAAAATGATCAACCTATGATCACAAAGATATAAGATCAAACAAATGATCATATCGCAAATGATCAAACACTGATCATTTCACAGCAACACTCAGTATGCCACGTTACCAAATTGGGATATATCGGTGATAAATTTCAACTACATAACCTCTGAGCTCGTACGTCTCAGAGAAGGGTGTTAAGCTAAGAGAATAAATTCTCCGCCACCAACAGAAATGTATTTGAAAGAAATCAGCTTTATATCTCAAATTGTAACGTCAGACACACAATCCATACAAGTCTGTTCCGGGATCGAACAGAACCGAAGGCACTTCTCACGAAGCCCTTGCAATTCCGGATAATTTTCAATCACGTCAGGACTTCCCGTCACTAAGGGTGATAAAACCTCTAAATCGAAGATCAGTCGATGTAGAGTAACTCGACGGTAATCCTTCCGTTTTCAAAAATATCTGGTCTTCAACACCGGTCTTCGAATGCAATTCATAACGACGTATCACTTATTCGGAATGGGTTATACGACCCCATGGTCCTTTCCCGGTTAACCCGAATAGTGAGCGATTATTCAAAAATAAGTGTGGCATTCAAATTCATCCAATTCACAACAAATACCTATCTAAAGGTAATTATTGATAGTCGGTTATTTAACTATCAATAAAAATGCGCAACATCATCAGATTCCAAATAATTTTCCAAATTATTTCATCTTCAAAAATATCTTTACTAGATATAAAATTTCCACACTTAACCATTTGAAAACAATTTCAAATCAAATTTCCACACTTCAAAAATAAATCAATATTTGTTTTTAAACAACTTCGCTTTCTTTTATAAATCCCATAGTGAATTTATATCTTTCAAAATATCTACTGATATACGATTTTCAATCGTTTCAAATATTCAATTTCAATGTATCTTTAAAAAGATAAATTCTCAAAACGTTCGTTTCATATTGGAAAAGCAATTCCATACTTATTTAAAAATAAGTATTTCACAAATCTATTTATTTTCAACACTTGGAAAATATTCGATATACTTAAATCCAATTAAGTATATTTTTCATTCTTTAAGGAAATCCGTTTTCTATAACAACATCAATTTGAGTCAAAACGAATGTTGCATAAAACATCGTTACGACGACTCAAAATCACTAGTATAGGGATTCGGAATTAAGATAGATATCTAAATCCCAATACTACATCAAAACATTTTCTTCCGAAAATCATTTACTATAACAACAGTGTTATAGTCCATCATTTCCTTATATTTTCGAAAATGCCTATTTCAACAATAACAATGTTGAAATCTATGTTTTCGATTCACAATACATTTTAAAAACATCTCTAAAATGTTTAACTTCATTTTCAATGCCACTTTTCCAAAACTATCCATTTTACTTAACAATATATTCACTGTCCAAAATCGTGAATATATCTTCTTTAAAAATCTTCTATATTTAATTTCTCAAATCCCATTGATTTCGAATTTATAAAACAACGTTTATAAATTCTACTTCTATTTTATAACAACTTCGATTTAATAAATCTCCTTTTATTTACAAATTCGATCAATATTCCATTTAAAGGCAAAAATCAAATTTATAAGTTAATCTCTTATAAATCTTTTATGCTACCGTTTCATCCATTTTATAACTTCATACTTTATAAATCTATAAAATTCATATTTTCACAATTTATAATTCTATAAATCTCATGTCTTTACAATTTATAATTCTATAAATCTCTAACACTTATAAACACTCGTTTTAAAATTCCAACACTTTAAATTGATAAATATCAATTCTGTACATCCTTTATATACATCATTTTTAGTAATTCAAAAGAAATCCAAACTTAACTATTTTATAAATTACTTGGCTATTTATTTCAAAATCACTTTTCAGTTATATGTCACAATTTAAAATTTTCATAACTTTAAATTTATAACATTTATTTATTTAAAGTAAACCAATTCAAAGATTCAAATAAAACGTATACTTTCAAATAATCACTTTTAAAATCTCTTCTTAAAATTAAATTCGTTATTTTTAAACTTCAAAATTTGAATCCGATGATGCAACAGCATCAATTGGTCAATCACAACAACAACATCATATATCAACATATGATAACAGAATATACATCAATCCTGTAAATAAATAACTACTGGTGAGGAATCCAGTTGGATCCCTCCAACCTGTTTCCCTGCATCCAAAGACGTTAGCACAATACCAATTCCGCTCCAGTACGGAATTATCGCGGTATATAGGTTTTTATAAATCCGCTTACTAACGGCGCAATAGGGTCTCATCCGCTATACGAGGCGGGAAATCATCAATCCAATATATACATATGCCAATATGTATATACTGCTATATATATAGATATACCCTACTATATCTAATATCAACAGCAATCAATCAGTCAAACAAATCAAATTAATAACTGTAACATCCACTTTTCGATCGAGTGAGAAAAATCTCACCTTAGCCTTTTATTTGCAATCCATTCCAAACTTGACTCGATTTTCCCGATTTTGACCTTATAAAATAAATTTATACAACTTATCAATATTCGAAAAATCGAATGATCAACTTTCATTTAAAATCTGACTTAGCTATAAATTAGTTTTTTTAAAATTTCTATACTTTCAAAATCCTATACATACATATCTTAAAATAAACTACTAAAATAAAAATCGAACTTTTACACAATTTTAAGCATTAAAAATATAAATTTCCAAAAATCTTTCTGTATATATATACATTTGCATAAACTGCATTCATATATTTTATTTTATCTAACAATTAAATTTTAAACTAAGTTTCCCGTAATAATTTATTTAACTAAGCATTTGATTTTTTACTTGATAAATTAAATCTTACTCAAAATTCTTTACTGTAAACATTTATCATTTCATACTTATATATTAGTATTTAACTGAAATCAAAATAAACTTGTAATTATACCTCACTGGAAATCGTCGAACCATCACCATCTAACTGCCGCGAGTCAATCATCGACCACCAGTGAATCCCCATCACCCAAATCAGATTCGAACTCGAGTTCCCTCTGGACACCAAACAACTGGCCACGCGAGTTCGCCAGAGATACGCGACCAATCCCAGATTCTCGACTTCTCCAGAGAAGCCCTGACATTGCCAACCCCTCAATCACTCGAACGCGAGTCACGACATTTGCCTCAGTCGAACTCGCAGTCGAATCGCCTAACTGTCATCGTGAAACCCATGCCGTGCCCCACCAGTACGACTGTGAAAACCAACTGCCTGCCGAAGATTTCGATCCCCCAATCCATCTTGCGACAATCGCCAAGACGCGCGCCGCTGTCTTCATCGCGACGAACCCCCAATCTCAGAACCCCAACGCGGCGCCTACACTCGACGAAGCTGCCTCCAGTTGGCCTCGCGATTCCAAACCCTGACGCCTCCTCGCACGCGCACGCGAGACCTCCTCCCCCTATCGCAACGTTGCCTTGCTCATACATCCTAAAGCTCGAAGTCGAGCTCGCCGCGAGTAGCTGCTGCCTCGTCCCTGAATCGCGATAATGCCCTAGCCTTCGATTTTAATTTCGTTTGAATGAGGGAGGGGCTGGAGGTACGCAGTTTTAAATTTGAGGAGGGGAGATTTTTTTTTTCCTCTGCGAATTTGTTTTTGAACGAAGGAAGTTGGTTATTTTATTTTGAACGAGATATGGGGTAGAAGTACGCGGCCATTACTTTGCACGATTCTGCATCGCGATTTTAGGCGTGAACAACGGGGCGTGTTTAAAGGAGGAAAGTAGCTGATGTGACCAGATTTTTAAATTTTAAATTTAAATCGAATTTGATTTAATTTTCAACGCGTTTACTTACCGTATGCTCTCATATCAACTCCGGTAATTACGAAAATTGAAATCCGGCAATAACAAACTATTACGGACCCAATGAAACTGGTTTCGTCGAATTCCGAGACTGTGCCTCGGACGGCTATTTTTAATATCGATTCGAACGATACAATTTTCAAAACTGATCAAATCAATTCGAAATTAGATTCCGAAGCTTCTGTTATTTTCAGTATTATCAATATGACTCTTACAAGCTTTTAAAAATATTTTTCTTCAGCTTAAAACTGAAGATTCACATTTTTTTTATCCGGTTCCAATAGATTAAATTTTAAAATTTAATCGGCGAATTCAAAGTTATATTCGGGATTCAAATTAAATCATCGTTCAAATATTTAAAATTAATTAAATATTTCCAATTTAATTCGTTCAAAATTCTGGGTCGTTACAGTTAGTAATAAGCTTTAAATTTAGTCAAGTTTGATTTAAGTAAAATACAATATGTTTAAGTATTTATTAAAAAAATTATTTTAAAAATAGATTTTTATAATGATTCTATAAGTTAAGGTTGGAAAGATAAATTTGAATTTATTCGAAATTGTCTTTAATTAAGAATGGTGTTTAATTAAATCGATTTGAAACTTATTGAATTTGAGGGTTTAAGATATGATTTTATAATTTGATTTTGATTTAAAGTGATTAAATGGATATTTCAAGTTTAAATAAATCGAAGGAAATATTTAGTTTAATGTAATTTAAGGTTATTTAAATGATGATGGATTTATTAAGTGAATATTTCAAAACTAAATAATAATTAAGTTAAAATAAGATATATATGAAATTTTCAATTTAGTTTTGAAAGTGCTATAATTTGGAAATATATATTTGAAATGGAATTGATATTTGGTTTTTAAGTATAATATTTTTTGAAATGACCACGGTAGTATAGTGACGTTTGGTTGTTAATAGCGTATATTTCTGCATAGTAGAAAGTTCCACGGATCCTTAGAGGATGGTTATCCCAAACACCCTTTAAGTTACTTGTATTTCAGTTGATATTTCACTTGAGTTGGATTTATTGATATAAGAAGGTTAATCCTGACTCGAGTGTTTTGTGTTTTGCTTTACGCTCGGGTCAGACTGAGTGATACAGCATTTGAGACTCACCTTTGAAGTTTGGAGCTTCGCTTAGAGATCCAACTATCGATTCAGTTTTTAGCTTTTCCAGTTGATTTGCACGGAGACGTCATCAGTCTGTATTTGGGATATCCTGTTGTATTTTATTTCAAACTCTGTTGTTTATATGGTAGCTTCATGAACTACTATTTATCTATTCCGATGCATTCTGTTATACACTCTGTATCTGTGATTATTTTATTTACTGTGTATGCTGAGTTTTGCCAAATATAAATTAACAATATGATATTTTGAGCAATTCAAGTCCGACATGTGCGGATGAGAATGGTTGAAAATACCAGGTCGTTACAATCTCTGAGTCCCATCCTTGGGACTTAGTGAAATTTGAAAAATTAGAAATCCAAAACCCAGATTCGAGCATTTATGATAGATAAATAGAAATCCATTATTGAAATTTTACACCCAGATTAGGGCTTAAATAAGTAATTGTCTTGATACTTAGATTCACGTATATTAAGATAATCAGTGATTGATAGGGACCTGAAACCCAGATTCGGGTATTAATAAATGACATTTAGAAATAAAAGACCCGAAACCCGGATTCGAGTGTTAATAGATGAAATTCCAGTATGAGAGACCCGAGACCCAGATTTGGGTATTAGTAGATGATGTTTATAAATGAAAATCCTGAAACCCAGATTCGGGTATTTATAAGTGGAGCTCTGTTCAACTCCTTTGACGTGTGAACCCTTCGGGTCTTGTATAGAAGTAATTTGTCTAGTTGCCTCTTGAGCTTGGATGTCTTAGTCTATGATTTGATGAGCCTCTTCTCGGGCTTAGACATCTTAGTCTATTACTGAATGTGCCTCCTCTTGGGCTTAGATGTCTCAGTCCATTATAGAATGTGCCTCTCTTTAGGCTTGGACATCTTAGTCTATTGTTTAGCTGACTTCTTCTTGGGCCAGCACGTCTTAGTCCATTGTTGTCTGGTGCTCTTGGTTAGCTCATCTTAGAGACTGGAACCAAGGACTTACCCGACCTCCCTCCAAGAGGTGCCCTACCCTGGCCCTTTTGCGGCGCTGACAGGGGCTTATTCGGTGCTTTACCCTAGCCATCTTATGGTGCGGATAAAGGCTTACTCCATCCTCCCTCCCAGAGGTGCCTTACACTAGCCCTTATGCGGCGCGGATAAGGGCTTGTTCAGTGCTTTACCCTAGCCATCTTATGGCGTAGATAAAGGCTTACTTCGTCCACCCTCCAGGAGGTGCCTTAACCTGACAAGAGGCGCAGTCAAGGGCTTGTCCGGTGCTTTAACCTGGCCATCTTATGGCACAACTAAAGGCTTACCTGTCCTCCCTCCAAGAGGTGCTCTTCCCTAGCCATCTTGGCGCGGACAGAGGCTTTTCTACCATCTTAGGTAGACTACCATCTTAGGTAGTATTCAAATGTAAGGAACATTTCATCCCAACCATGTAGATTTTCCTTTGAAAAGCAACTCTTTATTGATTCTTTATCAAAAAAATTTACATATTCTTTGATCTTTCCTTGTCGAAAGAAATTTATGATTATCCCCTTCAGGGCTCTGCAATGGTTAGTTTCGTGACCATTCATCATGTGGTAATGACAATAGGATCCTCCCTGGTTTCATTCATGTTTTGGCCTCCTTTTCTATGATGGCCAGTAGTTTATCTCATCCTTCGTAGTCAAGTAGACATTCTCTATGGAATTTGTCAAGTTGCCCTCTTTTGGAAGTCTAGACTTGAAACTTGATTCTTACGGATGGCCTTTTGACTTTTATGTCTTGGCCTTGTTATTTCACACTCTTAGATTGCTTTTCTTTTTACCACCCTTTGAATTTCTTGAGTTGGAAGTGCTTTTGCTATAATTGGTTGCCACTTATGTGCAAAGGCATTGTAATCATCAATTATCTCTTTCTCAAAGATGGTGCCTTTGGAATAATGTTGGATTGTTCTCCTCATTTGATTGAAGATATTGTCACTTCCATTTGTTTTCTTTCCCAATGCAAAGATGGGGGTGGGGCCAAAATGAAAAGGATTTAGACTCCATTTCTCAGGATCATAAGATTCCGCTTTTTTCTTGTTTATAATTCTAAGAGCTTCTAGCCTTAATCTTTGCTCTTCTTCTTGGTTGGAATCCTTGATGACCATTGGAGGGAATCTTTCCAAGTAGGGTTCAGATGACCCTTATTCAGATCTTTTTATCCTTCTGGCCATGATCAAACCAAAGTAGATGATCTTAAGATAGGGTTAAGTGGGATTAGAGAATGGTAGAATTGGGGGTTTAACCAAGTCGGAGGTTTGGGCCCTCTTTCTAGCGCCAAAAATGTTAACAAGATTTCTTATCAACACCCTAAAGAATGAAGGTTATCCGTTATGTAGGTAAAATGGAAAATGAGGTATGTATCCTCTTTGGAATTCCTTTTTGAATAGACTTTATTTGATAATATTTCTCAAGCAGGCCTTTCGACTCTGTTGAAAGGGTCGGCTTCTGTGTTAGATGACCTCTCGATCCAATTGAGTTAGTATGGTTTCCCCTTTGAAAGACTTCCTTTTGATCCAATTGGAATACCCTGAGTTAAGTTCACTTAGGTAGGTTTCGACCTAGTCGAAGGCCTAAAACTATTGATTAGCTTGGGTTCTGGTTAATGAGCAGAAATGGGGGTTTCGACCTTGTCGAGAGCTTAGTCCTTAAATTCATTATGTTTGTTGTAGGTATCAGTGACTTATTGCCTAGTTTCGACCTTGTCGAAGGTAGTGGTTCAGAGGAAAAGTAGATTGAAGTAGGTATCTATAATTATTTGATCATATGTGGTTACGACTGTGTCGAGAGAGCCCTATCGAAGCAGGGGAAACCTGAAATACAAAGGTGAATCCAGCAAAAATTTCAATGAAACAGTAAAGGAAACTAAAGTACTCGAAACCTCCCTTTATCCAGCCAAGTAAACTTTATTTCTCTAATTTCCCCAAATCAATTTACAAATTAGGGTTACAAGACTTTACTTAAGAGTATACAGGTTGAGAATGAGAGGAATCGGATCCCTAAAACATGACCCCTTGGGTCTTATTTATAGATGCGGGTCAGTGCAACAAGCCATTAAACCTTTAAGTGTCCCCAGTAGGACGAGTGCTGTCTCGTGAGGGTTTTCAGCGGATACTACCCACAAAATCCAAATGCGAAGTGAAAATAGTTACAAAATACAAGATTTATTTACAAAGAGATGAATGCGGGTTTTTGAAAATATTTACAAATGAAATATTTACTTTTAAATAGACACAAATAAGTTAAATGTAAGTTTTGGTTATTATCTAGAAATTTAAGACCTTTTACTCGTCAAAATTTCCAACAAAAATGAAGTTATCAAAGCAAATATACTATAGTTTAACTCGTTGTTTCGGTTGATAACACAGTGTAACTATGTAATAGATCCATAGTCGATTATCAAAGTTTATCAAAGTGGTATTTTCATTTCTTTTCAATAACAAGTCAAATCAAATAAGTTAAAATAGTGCTTGGATTTCATTTGCTTACTCTCTCTATTTTTTTTGAAAATTTTATTGATATTTACAATATTTGCATATGCCTAACTCATATAAACCGAGGCCAGATATATTACCCGTGCACTGCCTTGCGGACTTATGTGAGGGGAATACAGAGCGTGGCGAGTGAACACACGAGTGTGAACACCTATCGACTGTATGTGTTATTAATAAAAGAATTTTTATATATACGCACACCTAACTCAGATAAACTGAGGCCAGATATACCGATCGTGCACTGGCTTTCGGGCTTACGTGAGAAGGGTACAGAGCATGGCGAGTGAACACACGAGTGTGAACACATGACTCTAGGTGTTAATAAAAATCATATACATATATACAAATATATATATATATATATATATATATTTGTTTTGTTTTTTTTTAATTTAAAAGAGAGTTTTGCAAAATCATCTTAGCACCATTTAACTTAGAAGACAAAAAAAATGTTATATCTTTACTTTAAATCAACCACTTTTTAAAACAAAGATTTTCAATTAGGATGTATTTCATAATTAACACATATGAATCTTCCTATATACTAGTTAAACTATTGTTATTTGTAATCAAACTTCATTTTTATTTTTGTTAAGGCAAATAAATTTTCAAAAATTTCAGTTTAATAAACCAAAACCATATATTTGTCCTATAGTGTTTCCTTAAAAATAAATCAAAATGCTTAAAAAATTGTTTTTTTAGATTTCTTTAAAAGATTTTTTTTCTAAAAAGAAAAAAGAAAAGAGAAGCTTTCTTTTATTTCTAAGCTAAAACTAACTAAGAGAAAAAGGGTTACATGAAGCATAAGGGGTATCTATACAAGTTTAAAACCCTAATTCACTTTTTGGGGAATGCCCAAAATACACCCTTAGGAAGTGTGGTGGCCAAGTAATCATTAGCATCATATAATCATCCATTAAGTGTGCATGAAGATTTAATGACCTTTTAGCATGTGCATTAGCTCCTAAGTGTACATTAAGGTAGGTGGGTAACTGGGGTCCTCCATGATCATGGCTTTGAATTATTTCCATCTTCATTCCTTTGTATCTTCTTTGTGCATGCATATATCTTCATGAAACCACTTGTATTTGAAGCCAAATTCCTACAAAATATTGTAGAAATTTCCAATTAAATTTTCTCAAATTAATATATGCACAAAAATGATCATTTTGTCCCTATATGAAGATTTGAAAATAATTTGAATTTTGGTTTAAACAGGTTAAAATACCCAATATGATCATTTATTTAATTTAAATAGAATAAATATGGTGGTAAAAATATGCACATTTACATGCACATCAGTCAGCACCTTTCGACCATGATGCTTTCGACTGGGTCAGAAGGTGCCTGGCGAAGGGCTTAAGCATGTTGCCGCCTTTGTCGAAAGGTTTGATGATGATCTTATTCTATGAGTTATGTTGCAAGTGCTTTTGACCTTGTCGATAGCCTTTACTCATTGGTTTCGATGATGTTAGTTCCGCATGTGCTCTTGTTTCTGATCTAATACAGAACCTATCCTAGACCACATTGGCTTTGACCAGTTCGAAAGGCTTACTATAGCTTTTGAAGGAGTTGCTTAAGATAATGCTTGTTTTCCAGCAATTTGAATGAAGGCGAAACCATTGGTTTCAAATAGTTTGGCATGTGTTCGAAGAGCTATCCTTCATTGTCTTCGAAAGGAGTAGCTTCGACTTAATCGAAAGGTCTTCATCTAGCTGAAAGGTTGTAAATGAAGGTGGTAGGGTGCTTTCGACTCCTTCATCTTCTTCGGAAGGTAAGTACCCTCTAGTTATTGATTGGAAAAACCTTCCGACACCTTCGAAAGGTCATGTTGCTTCCAGACTTCGATGGCAGCATCCATTCAACTCTTTTGAAAGGTCTATCTGGTGTCTTTCTTTCTTCTTGTTCTTCGTTTAAAGAGGTTTTGACTTAGTTGAAAGGTCAATATTTGGAGTAACATTGGTAAAATCCAGTTTTACTTTATTAAGTGTTACCCGGTTGTGACTTTTATTTACACCAATTCTCTTCGTCAAAATTATATCACTTTCGACTTATGAAATTTGGTAATGGTCAAAATTTCAATATCAGCCATATTTAACTCTATAGTCCAAACACAAAGTCCTTAGTTTAATAATAACAATTATTATTAACCGAAATATTTTGGCCAGAGACTTTGACTTTGAGTTGACCGTGATACTAACCTCATATAACTGAGGAGACGAATTCTCTCTTGAATAGTGCTTCACTTCCAATACTTGTACTCGACCTAATTATAGTCACTCGATGGATGTGTCATGATTTGACTATAATTAAAGCGGAGCTTTCATATTGAAGATCGACGGTATTCTCAAGTCGAGAGAACTGTGTAAATCAATCACACCGATATATTCTGTTTGACCTTAATTATATTAACCAACAGAAAACTATCGAGTGAGTCGTTCCATAATTATCCAATAACTATCAATATGTAACCCCTAGGTGCCCCCAGCAGTCATGAGTAATACACTGCCTAACATTTGAAGAGCATTGAATACTCTAGTCTCAATGGATATACCTATATTTAGTCTTGATGCATCTTGACTAGGAATATTTAAAATGGTATATTTGTTTTCATTATGATAAATTACTCACGGTTACAACACTTTGTAACTACTATCACAAAACATACCATTTATGTTTTCTATCAATATTTCTTAAATTAACCAATCAGTATAACACATTATATCAAGTATATAATAGAAAGAAAACATATTTTATTTCGAATACGATTGGTTAAGAGTTAGATATATGTAAAAAATTATATAATTGTCCCTAGAGCATACTCTTAACTCTATCAAAGTGGCTGTCGGCCAGAGTATTGTCGAACCACTATAAATTCTCGTGTGTTGTTTACTTCTTTTTCCATTTAATTTCTCCACTTATTCTCCACTTATCATTCAATCAGGTGTTTATCCAACTTTTAGCGCAAACATCATCAATCATGGCTCGTTAGGGGTATCTCTTCTCGAGAAAGGAATTTAATCGATGAAATCATAGGTGAATGAGTTTTCTTACTTCCTATTTAAAACGGAATAAAGTGCAACGGTGGAAGATATAAAGAAGGGTATATGACTCGTCAGCATGCCAATGCTAAACATATGGAACCTAACAAACTGATATACCACTAGAGGTTCCTTAAAGGAAGTGGGGAAATGATTTCAATGGACTTCATAGATGGTCCATCAAGTGACCAAAGAAGAAATGAAAATATTTGGATTATAGATAACCATTTGACAAGAAATGCTCATTTCATACCTTTAGGGTCTATGAGGACCGCAAGTAGGCTAATTGAGTTGTATGTATGATTTGTTGTAAGACTCCTTGAACCCCTAGGATTATTATTAATGATCGACTCATTATTAATGAGAATGTCTTAGTAGAGTTCCAAGGAGTATTAAGTACAGAGTTGGACTTGCACATCGCATACCGTCCGTAGATTATTAGACGGATCGAAGAGTTGGAACATGAACTCAAGATACGTTACGAGCATGAAACTTAAATTTATAGCTTTAAAGAGGATCATTTATCTTCATTAGCATACACATACGAAAATAATCGTCAATCGGACTTTTGCACAATCAGAAGCCTTATGGAACATCATGTCGGTCATCATTTCATTAGTGTAAAGCTACCAAATGGTTGATACTTAAGTCAGATGTGATAAAGAAAACAACCAAGGATGTTGTAACAACCCGCCTCTCGTAATATCCAAAAATCAACGCCTTACATCATTGCACAACTTTCGAATATCACAACAGACAGATCGTCGGGGTAAAATTAGAAGAAAACACTTAACCAAGACATCGATAAGTTCGCACAATGGAATGACAACATATAATATAATGAATATACATGAACAAAATAGAATAACAATATATAAGAGACTGCACTAGCGGCAGTAGCTGACAAATAAATATTAGTACAGAAAATCAGAATACATCAACTCCCAAAAGCATGGAGTTTTGAATGAATATATGATACAGCAGTGTCATATACAAATAGCAGGCCTGTCATATACAAATAAAATAACAAGTATATATATCTCTAAACATTGATGCCACACCTCTAGAATGCTCCAGCTGTGCGCTCTGCTAGCGTATCCCGAAAAGCACATAACTCTTGAACTACTCAATCGAGTACCGAGAGTTGTCATGACATAAGAAGACAAAAAAACGTGAATCAAACATAAAGTCCGATGTGAGGGAACTATCTCAAAATACTGTATATTAAAACTATATACAAATAAACTGGAACTACTAAATAACAGCCAACCCTCTCCAAAAACGTGGCTCAGGAGTAATCTGGACTGCCTATAAACAAGTATAGTAAATACATCTCAAAAGTAGGAGATCATACCATAACCTACTCTCCTCCTATAACAAAAAGTTAGCATAATATCTTCTATTGCACTACATTAGCCCAAAACTACTAATAATATAGTACAAACATACCATGATCAAATCATGATCCCAAAACAATGATTACTACTGCTAAGATCGATAAGATACGCTCCAACGCGTATGGTCACTTATGCTAAGACCGAATAGGTACGCCACAATATGTATGGTCACACTGCTAAGACCGAATAGGTACACCACAACGCATATGATTACTGCTGCTAAGACCAATCGTTCGTAAAATTATGAATGTAGGACCCAAAAACGTCCAAGTGATCACAACAAGATAAAGTTATTCATGGTCCCTTTAATACCATGTCAGTGTGTCATCGCCATCAACAACACTCTAGGTATACCACAACAAGGTCGATGCCTGGGTAGGTCACATAAGTCCATACCCTAGGTAGGTCACATAAGTCCATACCCTTGGTGTGTCACAACAAGTCAACAACAAACAAATTGTATATTACTCTAAGGTCGAAATATTAGAGTATGGACTCACTCCGTATGTAACATACGGAATCACCACGCATAGTTCCAATCGCCATGACCTAACAACTCACCACACAACTATATCAAAACCCCATACTAACCTAAATTGCTTTCCAAATGGAATGCATGACCTCAACATCATAATACTCTTCCAGTATACCCTTCCGGTCTATCTCAAAATCTAAAGTTTTGGAAAACGTATTGGGGTGGGTCCCACGTGGGCCTTGAAATTAAATTACTCCAAAACCTACCAAAATTTTACAGGTTGTAGCCCTTGAAAATGATGAATAATGGTCCAAACCCCACCTCAATACGATTTCGTACGCGAAAGTTATCTCATTTTGAAGTTTGCACAAATACACAGCAGGGCAGTAGACTGAGGTTCCATTCAGTCAACTGAACCAGGGCAGAGATGACCTATTTCCACTCGACTAGTCGATTGAATGGACCTATTCAGTCGAATGAACTTATAGGTTCCAAGATATGAGCCTGGACAGGGAATAGAATCCCTGAACGGACGCCGATTCGCTCACCGTATCCTCCGACGCTTCGCCCGATGAGTCACCTTGCTACTAGAACTGCCTCTATTCCATCGGACATCTCGGGGTTCATTTGTTAACGTTTTGGAAGTGGCTACTTAAGTATACGAAAATTGGTTTAAATACCAAATCCACTCTTTGCATGAGTAGAGTTCAACGGGCAATTATAGCGATCTGGCTTGCTCTATCACGCCAAAACGATATACCCGGCCTCCTCGTCTTGTGCGTAGCCTATACGCGTGTCAATACACTCATTCATGCACGCTTATGCACATACACTCACACAACGCACAATAAAACACAAATCTCATTTCGGACTTCACCGGGATGATTGCTTGGCCCGATATACTCCCATATAATCGCTATGGCTACGTGAAATGCCCGCAACGGATATGTAATCAATTATATTTCTATATAATCAAACAATTACATATTTATATAAACAAACAATCACACAACAATTATAACTACAATACTCTCTTTGTTTTTAATTGTCGCTTAGCTCCAAATGCATGTATATGTATACCGGCTCGTGCACATATATATACACGTATATTCAAATAAGCAATTCAGTTATTACTTAAATCAATACTTACTTTTATTTACTAAATTTTTCCAATAAAAGTGAAACATCTCCTTATATCATTTTACAAAATATCATACTTGCTTATAAATTACTTTATAAAATACGATATTGGCTTGTAAATCGATTTAGCCCTTTAAAATACTTATTTTGCCTCATTGAAAATCAAGTATTCACCATTTTACTATTTTATAAAATCTCATATATAATTTATAAAATATACTCTTCATTTATAAAATTATGAAACCATTTTATAAATATTAATTAAGCTTTGTTAGTCTCTAATCATTTTAATATAAGTGAAGAGTTTACAAACCACTTAAATTAGCTTACTAACATTTTTCAAATCAATTCAAATGGATTAATAGGTATTTTCTAATGACGTGCACATCATTACACTACTTAATTAATCCTAAATCAAACAATAACATCACAACAAATCACCCAATTAGCCCACATCAAATATAGGGCTTACTAACTATTTTCAAAACATAGTATTAGGGTCTTAAACAACAATTAATTAGCTAAGAGAAATATTTTTATAGCATGAATACAAGTCTAAACCCAAGCATAGAAATCATCCCATAATACTTCATAACTATAAATGAACGAATTAATAAAGTATAATACTCAAATTAAATAGGTGAATCATCATACTTACCTTAATTAAACCCAAGCTAAGCTCTAATCACCAAAACCCATCTCCATGCTCTCTTGAAATTCAATTCAAAATTCAAAACTCCAAGTCAAGCCAATTCCTTCGTGGGTTTTATAGAGAATCCATGAGAAGAATTATGGTTATTTTATCGAAATTTATTGGATTTTATTTGGGCATGGATTAGTGGATCTAGGGTTAGGGGATGAAGGGGGTAATGAAGTGATTAGAGGAAGAGGAAGAAAGTGAACGTGGAAATGAAAGTGAGAATGAAAATAATGAAGGGGTTAGCTTCATATAGGCTAGGTAAATGGACTTAACCCAAATTCATCACTTGTCCTAAAATCGCCATTCGCTCCAAAAATCCATCGACTTCAAATATAGACAAGTTTATACTCATTTTACTCGCGTTGAAAAAGCAAACTCAACTACGGGTGTATCGAGTCCTAATTCGCTCGTTTGTAAAAATCGAGTATAAGAGATATTCCGTCGCTTAATGATTAAATGTTTAAATTAATCATTTAAATATTCGATCGTTAAAAGTACAGGATGTTACAGAGGTAGAGAACATCGGGTGAATGTGTTTAAAGGCTGATGGAGAACTTATGCTTATAGAAAACGCAAGGAATTGGAATTTTCAGTTGGCGGTTTTACGATTGTTAAAACATCTTTCTTGAGGAATGAAGTTCGATTTAGAATGACAGAAAAATTAACACGATGAATTGCTAGACTTATCTGATATGATAATCTAACATATCGAGTTAGCTTACCTAACAGATATTGGATGCGCACTATGTATTTCACGTATCTTATTTTTAGAAATGTGTCCATGACTAGGGCATTATTATGGAATCGAATGAACCCGAAGAGGCAGGGATGGAGTCGGAAAAGGCACGACCACAAGGACAAGTTTGTACCGTTGGATGTGATACGAGGCACTGAAAGGAATTTTTTTGAGGTGTATGAAGACTAGAATGGAGGAAGACGCATGTGATTGTACTTAGAGATAGAGAAGGTAACATTCAAACTTCCCATACGAAGCTTTTCCTAGGTAGAATCATTCCCAGTTTAATTTGTTATTCGTTGCTTGCTTGTTCTTGATATGCCTGATTAATATGTATGTGTCATGACGTGTTTGTTTAAGTATGCATGGTAGTGTTAGTATGTGACTTATACTAATAGTTGTTGCTAGTGTGCATGAATTTATTCATATAGGACTTGTTATGGTTGATCATTATGCTTTGTTATATGTATGCAACTAATTGTTCGTTTACTATTTTTGTTTAATTTATATTGCCACTTTATTGGAATTTGAAAGATCAAATTCTCTGAGGAGGATGAGATTATAACAACCTATAATTTTATATTTAATAAGTTACACTATTTTGAATGTTGAATAAAAATTACAAATGGTCATTTGTAAAATGGTTATTAATTCGGGTCATAGCGAAATTTGTTTTAACCTATTTCATTGTGTTTAGAACGTCAATTAGGTAAGATTTTGTTCTCATAATTAAGGATGAGCAGTTTGGTTTATCTGATGATGGAAATTGTTAAATCGAACTAAAACAAATAAAAGTGAAAACCAAATTAATTTTAGTTGATTCGGTTGGTTATCCGATTTAACCAAACTAAAAACGATTCACGTTTTATGGTTAGAATATTATTGTAATTTGAAATAAAACCTAAATATATGATCAAAGTATTTTTATTTAGCATTTATATGTTTTCTTATAGTAATTTTGGCACATATATGATAAATAAATTTTATTTAGATCGCTAAAATAATCTAAAAAATTATCATAACATTAGTTATTTTTGAAATATAATAAAATTTCGATTAATTTGTTTAAACCGATAACCGAACTAAAAATTTTTATGGATCAATTATAAACTAATCTAGTTTCAAAATTAAATTAAACCAACCAAACTGAATTGGTTTTGTAGGTTTATTTGGTTTAATCAAAAATTGCTCACTTTGGAGTAACTATGTGAAGTTTCTAAGGAAATTAGGAAACAATTTTTGTGAGTAGCAAATTATTTTGCAACTTAGATCTCAGTCCATTTAACTTTGACTAAAACCCTAATCAGCCTCCATTTCATTGTCAAAACAGTGTAAACACTTTTCTTCACCTTCCATAACTTCATCAAACGTTTATCTACTAATATGAGCTAGAATACACATCCTAAAATCTTATAAATTAGTCAAATTAGAAAGATAGCTTCAAGCCCATATCAACAAATTTCGTTGGAGCATCTTAGTGATACATTGATAACAAAAATAAACAAACACAATGTACTGTTTCTCAAGCGTGTTGCTATGAAAGATTGGAGTCGGACATTGTTTAAATGATTCGTAAATACCTGAACTTGCATCTTTTGCTTTCCAACAGCAAATAAATTCAAATACTTGATTTGCTTGCATCTCATGGATTAGCCAGAAATGCACCTTAGTGTCTCACAATAATGCCCTCGGCAATAGGTGAACTGTGCTAAGTATAAATTAATTATTCATAAATCAAATAATAATACGAGTGTGTATGCCATTAAAGCATAAGAGTAACAAAATAATATAGAAAAATTATAACAATACAAGAGTGCGTATTATTGGAAGTATGAATTATTATGCAAAAAATAAAAAATTGCTATTTAGCAAAGGCATATATAAAACTAAACACATACAAAGAATTGAATTCCTACAGCAAATCAAACTACAAAAAGAAGCAGAAACAAAGCAATGAATCACAAGACTGATGATCCAGTTCATGGAGCAAGTAACCAAATAGGACCAGATAAGGTAACCATAACATTACCTATAAAAATATTAATGTGATATCAATACTTCTCGGCCAATCGGGCTGTAACGGCTCTAAGCTTAGAATAAACCTTTCCGGCAGGGGACCCCAAAATGAGACTACAAAGAGAGTCCCTTGCAACTTTGATGTTGAGAACCGAACCGAGGATATGAATCATTGTATCAGCGATAACAATTCTGGTTCTGGTAGAGTTCTCGATGGCAAATTTGGTTTTGCCTCCTTTGCCCGAAAGCCTTCCGATAGCACGAGAAAGGTGCTCTCCTCTGAGCGTTTTCACATCTTTGATCTCGAAGGAGTCGACGTACAGATCGTCAAGACGGAGGAGGGCGAGCGCGTCTTGGACGTCAAAACCGAGCATGAACGCGTGAACGAAATCCGTGCATTTTTGTAGGTTTGATACATCCGGCGTGTCATGCCTTGTTTTTAGCTCCACGCACTTGAGCTGAAATTTACAAGCAAAAATTAGAAATGTTATCAGACTAAAAATAAATAAACAAATAAAAGTTTACAATATATAAAGTTTAACCAGCAGTCTAGCACCTCTGTCTCAATGGTTAGATGCTCCGACTTTTGTCCGTGAGGTCACATGTTCGAATCCTACGTAGTGTAATTCAAATCACTAGATAGACATAAGTTGACCAATAGTTTGTTACATACTATCTAAAACTTGTTGTACAACCTTGTACTACCACCTATGTATCCAAAAAAAAAAAAAACAAACAAACAAAAAGTTTAACCAGTAGATCACATGTACAAATTTCATAATCAGCAACTACTGTTACTCGTGATTTAGCCGAAGCATGTGTTAGAAGTTCAACACATGCTGAACTCAAAAGTTCACAAGGGCGATTTTGGATCACTAGGATTTCCAAAGGAAAAAAAAAGACATTTAAAAATGAATTGATGATGTTAATATGAGCTTTTTTTAATTATATTTTAGGCCATTAAAAAAATTAGAGTATAATCTCAATCCACAGAAAAATGTCATACATTTAAGGTGAGACTGCAAATTGTAAAACATGTGTTAATTAAATTAGTGAAACGCTGTCATTTTTAATTATAAAACAAATATAACATGATTAAGAAAATATAGAGTTTAATCGGTGACAATGATAAAAAGGGCAATATTTGTATGAAAAGAAGAATAATGGAATAGTGTTTTCCCTCATTAAAATTAATAAACGTAGTATTTTCTTTCGAAAAAGATTTTGCATGTGAAATTTTGGTAATTTTGTCAATCTGTGCTTGGAAACATTTTCCCGTCTATTTTGAAATGGGCTCGCATCAAGTTTATAACAAACTGCAGTTTTTGCTGAAAAATAAGCCACTTGAAATTAACTGTTTCTAAGATGCAAAGACACAACATGACATCTAATGAACTAAGTTATCTACACCAATCCCTTATGATCTACTAATAAAATATAGAGAAAATGAGTCACAATTTAAAAGCAGAAATATGGCCCATAGAAGCTCATACAGTAACATAGAACATGCAAAATTTATGTTACAAAACACTCCAGTATAATAACAGGTTGAATACAAGGACCGTAGACAAGCATTCTGAATGAGCATCACCAAGGAATTTATAAATTACAGAGACGAGGAGAAAAATGTTTTCAAGTTATTATGCCGAATTTAGTCAATCATGAATCTATGATATAGTGTATATATGAAAATATCTTGGATCCTTGCTTCAATGGCCAATCTGATGTATGTCAGCATGTACATCATAACACCAAAAGCACTGCTTAAAAAAGAGGATAACATTAAAGTACTCGCTTCATTAGAAGTTCGGGGTTTGTGCAATCAGGCCTGGCCCTGAGATAGGGGTTGCCCTAGGCATTTTTTCCTTGGCCCTAAGTAAAAAAAACGATAGGAATAAAAAAAAAATAGTTTTGTCACAATCCAAGACTGAATCCCTGACCTGTCGAAAGAGGAGTATACCACATAACCAACCTAGCTAGACAACTTTTATTTTAGTTTCATATAATAATTTACTTATTTTACTTCTGCTGTTTCTCAAATTTACTTTTTCTTCGACGATGGTTACTGACCGAGAGGGGTTGCCCGATTCGGTTGTTGCCTCACGGGCCTAGCCCTAGGGCCGGCCTTGTGTGTAATGTAAATATCATTTGGAAAATCATATTGATCAGACATAAACGATTATGGAGTAATCATAATGTTACACTAAGATAAATAATATATTTAACCTTGGTTAATTTTTAAAGTTTTGTAAACGTTTATTAATATTGATATATGTTAACCCGCCTTTTGGCAAGGACGCGGACAGACGGGTTTAACATAATCAACTGCATGTTCGTCGAGGCTAGAGTACGATGGATTCAATCGACTGGATGGATGGATGACGCAACGTGCTTGGAAGATAGAAATATGATTGGATAAAGGTTGATCAATGGTTCGGCATGATGGAGGTTCGGCACAAATGGTTCATCCGGCATTCACGTTCGAATGGCATTCAAGAGTACTCGGCATCCAGGAGCGCTCGGCATTAGAGATCGTTCGGCATGATGAGCGCTCGGCATAAATCTCGTTCGGCATTGGATGGATCGTTCGGCATAAATCTCGTTCGGCATTGGATGGATAGTTCGGCATCAAGGAGCGTTCGGCATTGGATGGGTCGTTCGGCATACCTCACCTCGCTCGGCATTGCACCTCGCACCTCCATACCTCGGTACCTCATACCTCGATACTTCCGTACCTCGCACCTCCATACCTCGGTACCTCGCACCTCCATACCTCGGTACCTCGATACCTCGCACCTCTCCACGTTCAGCATACCAACTGCTCAGGATCGGTCGGCATAATGAGGTAGGGTTCGGCTATGACCTTGATGGGCCCAAACTACTCAAGAGGCCCAACAACCTGGTTTTGCCTATAAATACAGCATGTGGATCTCCAGATGGGATCTTCTTTTCTGCTCTCTTACTTTCTTTTTTCTAAGGATAAGGCAACTCTGCCATTTTGTAACTGTAATCGATTATTACAGCAATAAAAAGCAAACTTCTAAGTGGACGTAGGCCAGAGTTAGCCGAACCACTATAAAATCTGTTGTTCTTTACTGCTTTCATTTTATTTTTAACTGTTCTTCATATTATTACTCTCGACATATACTCTATCTCTGAGCTATGACTGGTATTTGGTGCTTTCATCTGGATTTGGATGTAGTGACCAATTTTGGCGCTAACAATATATAACCATATGGTGTAACAACCATGCTTTCTATGTCGTAATAACAAATAAATTTAATTAAAATAAAATATTCGCAATCAATTTTTAATAATTTTTATTTTGAAAATATATTCTTATTAAATTAAAGATTATTGGATAAAGAAATTGTGTTTAAAATTGAATTAATTAATGAATTCTTTTCAGAAGATACATCGAATTCGAATAAAATGTTTGCAATAAATATATTTTTATAACAAATAGTCGAAATGGAATTTTATTCGATATTAATACAATGAATAATTAAACAAAGATAACCAAGCATTAAACTGAAATATGGCGTAATCTATCGAAATATATTTCGTAAAAATGAAGTGTAGATCAATTTAAATTAGATTAAAATAAAATATTTTATTCGAGATTTTTCAATTTAAATATATTTTTGTAAATGAGGTTTTTCAACAGATTGGTTTGACCACAAATTTCTGGTTGCATAAATGGAGAAAGGAGACCGCTATACCATTGATAATGCTGATGCCTCCTTTTTTGAAGATGCAAAAAAAGGATGGTGATGGACTACCTTTTAGAACAGGAAATGTGACATATTATGCTGGATGTTCGGTCTATTATGGAAAAAGGTTTGGTTGTCGACCCAATTGAATGTGATGCATTAGTCATATGGCACACAGTTCAGTTGATCCACAAGTTGGGTTTGACTGATGACATCACTGTCTAGAGAGGATGTCACCAGCCAAATCCATCTGGTGGATCAACTGAACTGTGTGCCATAGGGCTAATGCATCACATTTAGTTGGGTCAACAACTGAACCTTTTCCATAATTGACTGAACATCCAGTATAATGCCTCGTTCCCTATTCTAAAAAGCACTCCAACACCACCCTTTTGCACATCTTCAATAAAGGAAGCATCCACATTAATTATTAATGGTATAGCGGGTTGCTCTTTTCTCCATTTATGCAACTAGAAATATTTTGGTCAAACCAGTCAGTTGAAAAACCTCATATATTTTCATAAAATATATTTTCGAACCAGAACTATAACAAAATATATTTTGTAAAAATGAAGTGTAAATCAATTTAAATTTCATTGTAAATATTTTATTCGAACTCGATATATTTTCTGAAAAGAATTTATTAATTAATTCAATTTATCAAAACGAATCCTTTATCAAGTAACCTTACATTTAATAAGAATATATTTTCAAAAATAAAAATTTATCCAAACTTGAATTCAAGCATTCAACGACGTAGAAAACATGATTATTACAAATACTCTTTCCATCTCAATAAACAAAAATCAATCCAAGTCTAGCCCATTTCTAAATGAGCTCTTTTTTCTTTTTCCCATCCCTAACCCCAAATCTCAAAATCAAAATTTGTTTCCCCATTATTTTGCCCTAGCCCTAATTCACAAAATCAACATCAGCGGAAACGACAAAAGAAGGCAGCCGCGACGGAGGCTGAAGCGGCGACATCAGGCGTAGGAGGCGTATGATTTTTTTGACCGAGTAGCAAATTGTGTGAGGCATGTTCTAGGCATGCGCACGAACATCAAGACGCAAACAAACAGTGGCGGTTGGAGGCATGGTTGAGCGTGAGTGGTTGGCGCGACTTAGGTGAAGGGGGCAACCTGATAGAGGCACGACATTTTGGGTTGCATGCACGACCTTTAGTTGTAGGGTAAGCTAGGGTTTTGGACAAGAATTGTGTCAGAGAGTTGGGTGCAGGCTGAAGCAAATAGGGAAGTTTAGACAAACAATTGATTGAGGTGAGTTGTTAAACTCACAACCTTATCTAATTTCATTTGCATGCTACGATTGTCACGACTCCTGTTTGAATTGGTTAGAATTGATTATTTATTTGAAAAGTTGATTTATTGCATTGTTGGAAGTGTCAAATTGCAAACGAAACTCGGTCTAATTGTAAATTGAATCTTATATTATTGTTGGTTGGTGCATGCACATTTTTAGGATGATCGGAGTATGACTGGAAGCGACTCGGATCGCCAAAAATTCCTCATCATCGATACTTTTCTGAAGCAATTCTGTTCTAGGATTTGCATATTTGGTTGTTATATATATATATATAAATATATATATATATATATATTTAATTCTTTTAAGCTTGAAAATTATTTTAAGGGTTCTAAAATCTTATTAAAAATATTTTTATAAATAACTTATTAAAATTTTACTCATTTTAGCTTATTTTCATATTTAAAAATCTATTTTTAATTATAAATATAATTTTCTTTTGATCACAAAACCCTTTAAATCACTATTATAATTATATTTTAGATCTGAAAATGTTTCAAATAAATAAAATATGTTGCTCTTTTATAAAATATATTATAAAAGTAATTATTTTATTTCAAATGATTTTGATTATAAAGGCTATTTAAAAAATTTTGAAATGGTTTTCATGCCTTTAAAAAATAAATAACTCTCTTTAAAACGAATTTAAGGACTTAAAAATGATTTTTATATAATTATACATATACATATACATATATATATATATATATATATATAAAACTGTGAAGTTAATACCCCGCTATATCCCTGATATATCGCATAGCGGATTTCTACCGCTACAATTTTTTCATATAGCCCGAAATATAGCCTTTCCACTTTAAGTTCCACTATTTCCGCTATACCCGTTATTCCCGCTATATTCCGCTATATCTTCTTTAAAAGAAATGTATTGAAAAATGACATTTATACATTATAAAAATTATGAAATTAATTAATTTAATTAATTTAATTTAATTTTTAATATATTTTCAGAAATGAAAATACTTTAATATTCTACTAAATTTAATTACGTTATATAACAGTTTTACGTTTATTTACAGTATATTCGTACATGTATTTATTTAAAATTATTTATGTACTAATTATAATTCAATTAAATGTTAATTTTTCATTTAATTACCATTTATATATTTGTAAAAACATTGAATACGAGTTTTATATGCTATTTTAGAGTCATCCGCTATATCCCGCTATATCCTCGTTGTATCCCCACCGTGACTTTTTGCACATCCGCCGCATTGAATCTGCCGAGCGCTTTAACCGCACAGATATATAAAGTAGCTATTTATACAAATATCTAAGTTCATGAATTATCTCAATGGCGTATATTTTTAACTAGAAAATCATTATGAATATTTTAATTATGTTTTGAACCTTTAGGCGAAGTACAAACTAGTTTTACAAAATTATAACTGAGTTTCTTTGAATATTTTTTATAAATGAAACCTCTTCTATGTGATGATAAACTTGAATAAATGATTTAGTAGTGCTGATTGATATTAGACTTTCGGTAATACTTTATGTGATAATCTGTGATATTATGTGATGAGATATTGGATATATCTGTGATAAATGTGTGATATTTATCTATATTAAATACTGTGTGAATTCAATATTAAATTGAATTAAATTGTTTAAACTATTAAACAACTTGGCCTTTAAAACACGTTTGGATTTCGATGAGACCGGGATCGGGAATTAGTTATGATTTTCCGAAAACCACATCGATCCAAGTTAAACGATAGGTCGTCACACTTTATCAATTATTCATATTACTCATTGTGTTGAAAATTCTTTTTTGTGTTAAGTGGAGTTTATTAACACTTAGTAAATGTTTGAGAAGTACCGAGTGGTATGGGACACTCATGTGATATTCATTTTGTTACTGTTTGTAAGTATATAACAATTTCGGATCATAGTGCATAAGGGTCGGTTTGTTGTGTGCTTGAGAATTGTATGTTACATGACCATGAGGCTAGTTGTCCACCGTAGCTGCTCGACTGCGGAGGCCACGCCCTGCGTCGTGGCATCACCGGTCTTGACGTGTGCTTGTCATCTTTAGTTTAGAGTACATACTTTGTGTTCGTACTTTCCTTGATGCCACAGAGTCAGCAGTCTGATACAGGGGTTCATTCAGTATCATTACACCGCGATTCGTTGAGGTCGTCACATATCGACATAAACCAATGGGACATAGTGTTATGAGGATCGAATATCAAATAAATTGTAGGAGCATTATTGCATGTCTGATCTCCTGCAGCCTCTGTAGTCAAAGTGCTCGCCTAGGCGTGCCTAGGCGCCAAAAAGCCCTAGGCGCTAGCCTAGGACTTTTCTCTGATTCCAAGCGCCGGTGATTGGCAATGAGCCAATAAGCGCCCTAGGCGACGAAACGACGAAAAAGCGAAGCCCCAATTAAGCACGCTTTAGTTAATTGAGGATGATTTAGGGCTTTGGCCCAAAACCCTCAAAATCGAACCGGCTTAATTGAGCTGCTCGCAAAAAAAACATCTCAACTGTCGATATTAAAAAAACCTAATCTTGAGCTGCTACCGAAACTCGACAAACCCATCACCGCCGACCCTACTGCCGCCGAACCTACTGCCGCCGCGAAGCTCCACTACCGTCGACCGAAGCCCCACTGCCGCCGACAACCCTAAAAATCGAAGCAGCTGATTTCGAACCAGAGGTATATTTTTAAATTTGGTTGAAGTTTTAAATTTTTTTATGACTTGATTTTATTTTAGATAACTGTTTTGATTTTAAAAACTGATTTTAAGTTTAAATTAGTTTAAATTATAAAGTTAAAAACTGATTTTAAATGTTATTAAATTTAAATTAAATTATAAAGTTTTGTTTAAATTGAGTTTAAGTTATAAAGTTTTGATTTTAAATTCAGTTTAAGACTTTAAGTTAGTTTTAAATTTAGATTGAATTTAAAAATGCAGTTTTTACTTTTAACCTTTAAAATGCAGTTTTTACTTCTTCTTATTTAAATGCAGTTTTTACCTTTTTACATTGAATTTTAAAATTGAATTTAAATTGACTTTAAATTGATTTTTAAACTGCAGTTTTTACTTTTTTTTAAATGCAGTTTATTTAAAATTAAATCCACATTTTAGCTTAATTTAAATGTTTAAGTTAAAATTTGAAATTGAATTTAAAGTTTTAACTTTTTAAGTTTTAATTTCAGAATTTTAAAGGTAAAAGTTGAAAGTTTTAACTTTAAATTGATTTTTAAAATGCAGTTTTACCTTTTTTTTAAAATGCAGTTTTTTAAATGCAGTTTTTAAAATGAATTTTAAAATGAAGTTAAAAGTTTTTTTTTAAATGCAGTTTTTTTAAGTGCAGTTTTTCTAAAATGCAGTTTATAAAATGAATTTTAAAATGCAGTTAAAAGTTTTTTTTAATGCAGTTTTTTTCAAGTGCAGTTTTTACTAAAATGCAGTTTTTTTTTTACTTTTTAGGTCATGGACGCAAACCTACCTAATGCAAATGTTGGAGATTCCGCCATGCCTACAAATAGAGACCGTAGAGTAGATGTTGGTTGGAATTATAACTACTTAGCGGATGCAAATAACCCCAATAGTGACTTGTATGTTTTGTTTGAAAGTGACAACGGGAGGAATATATAGAGCAAAGCAACATCAAATTGGGGGATTCAAAAATGCAAGTGTTTGTCCTAAAATTCCACCCAATATTAGGGACGAGTTGATTGAGGCAATGAATAAAAAACAAAGTAGAAAGGTGGATGCTTTTGAAGCTAATGCAAGTAATGATTTAGGAAATTATAGTTTGAAAGATGATGATAATGAAGTTGAACCAATTAGCAAGAGAGTAAACCTTGGTGAGAGCGAAATGAATGTGAGAAAAAAGACATCAAAAAATCCCAAAGGTCCCATAGATGTATACATGAGCAATATGAGCATGAGATCAAGCAATCGAAGTGGAGGATCGGCAATGAGACAAACAAGTATAAATGAAGCTTGTGATAAAGAACTTAGAGATAGAACAAACCAATACATTGCTCGTTTTTTTACCAAGCTGGTATTGCATTCAATGTGGCTCGTATGGATACATTTAAAGATATGGTGGATGCAATTGGTAGATATGGACCTAATTTGAAGCCACCTAGTTACCATGAGTTGAGAGTTCCATTGTTGAACAAGGAGTTGGAATATACACATGATCTAATGAAGGGTCACAAAGAGCAATGGGCAAGATATGGTTGCTCTATTATGTCGGATGGATGGACAGATAGAAGGGGAAGAACATTAATTAATTTTTTAGTCAATTGCTCTTTGGGGACGATGTTCGTAGAATCCGTCGATGCTTCTTCTTATGTGAAGACGGGTGAGAAATTTTTTGAGTTGCTTGATAAATTTGTGGAAAAAATTGGAGTAGACAATGTTGTTCAAGTCATAACGGACAATGGAAGCAATTTTAAGATGACAGGTGAGTTTATAAATTTTAATTTCTTCATTTATAATTTATTTGCTATACTAGTAAGTGTAACTATTTATCCTTATTTATTCATTAATTATTTTTCTTACATACAAGAATTGCTTATGGCAAAAAGAAAATCTATATATTGGACTTCTTGTGCTGCTCATTGCATTGATCTTATACTCGAAGACATTGGAAAAATAAGAAAGGTGGAAAACACAGTAAAGAGAGGAGTATCTCTTTCTGGATTTATATATAGTCATAGTGGTGTTTTGAGCATGATGAGAAAGTTCAATGGAAATAAAGAGCTTGTTCGATTTGGGATCACTCGATTTGCAACTAGCTTTCTATGCTTGCAAAGTGTGTATAAGAAAAAAAATTATCTTCGAGCCATGTTCACTTCAGAGGAGTGGTCGGGAAGTAGGTGAGCAAGGGAAGCAAAAGGGAAAAAAGCTCGTGATACAGTTTTGATGTCATCTTTTTGAAATAATGTTTCTTACACACTTAAAGTGATGGGTCCATTGGTTCGAGTCCTTCGACTTGTTGACGGAGAAAAAGATCTGCTATGGACTATATATATGAGGCAATGGATAGAGCAAAAGAAGCTATTGAAAAATCATTCGATAGAAATGAAGACAAGTACAAAGATATTTTTTCTATTATTGACAAAAGATGGGAATGTCAACTCCATCAACCATTGCATGCAGCTGGACATTTTTTGAATCCACGGTTCTTTTACAAATATCACACTATTGAGCATGATGAAGAAGTTACATGTGGATTGTATAAATGTGTCGAAAAACTTCTTTCAGAAAATGATCAAGTGAAGGCTATGGATGAATTGTCATTGTATACGAAAGCGGAAGGACAATTTGGTATTAACTTGGCGATTAAATCAAGGGACACAAAATCACCCAGTAAGCCATTTGTATGTTTCAATAATAAGAAGTTAAAAATTATTCTCAAACGTCTAATTCTATGTTATATATTAGGTTCTGTCAACATTTATTGGTATTTGAAAATTGAATTGTGAATTTGTGATTTTTTTTTCTTAGCCGAGTGGTGGAGTTTATATGGCAATTCGGCCCCTACATTGCAAAAGTTTGCAATCAAAATTTTAAGCCTCACTTGTAGTGCATCGGGTTGCGAGAGAAACTGGAGCGTCTTTGAGCATGTAAGAATTGTCTTTTATATTTATTTATGTTTGATATAAAGTTACAAACCTATACAAAATTTCAAACATTGAAATAAATGGTAACTTGTTATTTTTTAAATTTTTTACAAGATTCATAGCAAGAAGCGGAACAAACTTGAGCATGAAAGGCTGCAAAAACTTGTGTTCGTTAAATACAATCAAATGTTGAAGGACCGCTTCAAACGGAAGGATTTGATTGATCCTATTTCTTTGGATGATATTGATGATTCAAATGAGTGGATGACGGACCTTGTGGAAAATAATTCCGATGCGGAAGACGATTTAGTTTTTGAAGATGATACATTAACATGGGGTGTTGTGCAACGTGCATCTGGAGCTGGAGAAAGGGCGCACTTAACTAGACAACATCACCATGTAACCAAGTCAAAAGGAAAAGAAAAGGCCTCAAGCTCTACATATGTTAGGAATGAAGAAGATGCTAATTTTGATGATGTTTTAGACGAAGATGACTTGGATTACAATTCAAAAGAAGATGAAGATTAAGAACATAGTTTGGAGGAGGATGAAGAGGAGGAGAGCTTTGATGTCGATGATATGAGTGATTAAAGTTTATGGAAGTTTAAAAATCTATTTAGAGTTTAAGTAATGATGTTGTAATTTCTTTATTTTAAGTATTTTTGTTGGTTGTAGACTTGAATTGGATGACCTTGTGTCTTCTTGATTTGGTTTATGATGATCGTGTGTTATTTTATTCTCAATATTGCATTTATAGATAAATATTTTAAGCCAAAATTGGAGTTTTTAGGCTTTTTTTAGGTGCAGTTTTTTTTGCTGTAAAACAACAAAACTGACACTCAAGGCGTCCAAAAAAGCCCTAGGCACCAAAAAGTGCTAGGCGAGGGCTTGGGGCTTTTTGGGGCTTTTTCGCCTTGACTACACTGCCTGCAGCATTACCATGTGTTTGTTAGTCTCCTCGTGGAAAAGATTAGTAGCACTTCAAAATCTCTAAAAATGCAACTATATGACCAACTATGTTCTCGTCCGATCCGACTTGTGTGCTTGACTTTCATTCAGACTTCTTGTGTGCTTGTCTTTCATTCAGACTTGTGTGCTTGTATTTTATTCCAACTTGTTGTGTGCTTGTCACTTGTCCAGACTTGTTCTGTGCTTTCTTTTATACAGACATGTTGTGTGCTGGTAATACATTCGACTTGTTGTGTACTTGTTTTGTATTTGTCACCATGGGACATGATGTGTGCTCGTCCGCTTGATTGATTGTTTTTTTAGTACGTTATTAGCACTGGTCATGAGCTCATCATTATATGGACTTACTGTGTGTTCATCCTATCGACTAGTTGTAAGTTTTATTGATTGCTTATCACCATGACCCATTTATGCCATATATGTATATATGTTACCTTTCTTATGTCATAGTGATTACATTATGTTTATATATGTTGATTATCTCTCTCATGCTAGTCGATTGTTATGATATGTGCTAGACTAGATCACATGTTATTGGGAGTATCATTATCATGTTCTTACCATAGATACAGTCTGACCCGTTTATTATTTATATAATACTCGGGTCAATCCGAGACTTTTCAAGAACAGAGACATTAACCACTTTGGATGTTGAGCTTTTTTGAGAAAACAAATATATATACTATATGGTATTTTAAAAAGTCAATTATGTATATTTTCTTTTGAATGTCTCCATGTATGTTAGTATGTATAAATGGGATGATGTTTGAGTTGTAAATTATATATGAAATATATTAATGTATATTTTTGCAGTAGGTCAAATACTTTAATTTGTAGACCAACTTAGTTATGTATAATATTTTCTCACTACGTTCTGTGACTGTGTTCACATATTTTATATTGTTCTGTCCTGGTTGACCCACATGTATTATTTTATGTCGATACTGGACACATATATTTGTGTAAATTTTGAGGAAAGAATACGTACAAAGTGTTAGCCCTAGCAATATTTAGATGTGGTCACTCCTAAGATGTCTCATTCTCCATATTACCGGACGGTATTATTTAATAATACTCTTTGGAAGTATGGGTATATGATGGGGCGTTACATACGAAGTTTAATTTTGTTACATATTTACCATCAAAAATGGATAAAAATCCAAAAATGCAATTATGCTTACTAATAGTATTGTGAATTTTTTTTCAAACTTTTTAGTTCATATTCATTAGAATATAATCCCAATTTAAGATTTCTTTTACGTCAAACTTTATGTTTTCTTTTTAGATGGTTTATTTTTAGGTTTTGAATGTAAACGTTTATTTATTAATAATGATCCATAACTGCACGAAGTTTACCATTAAAATTGGATAAATATTCAAAAATGCAGTTCTGCTTACTAATAGTATTGTGAGTTTATTTCGAATTTTTAGTTCATATTCATTCAAATATAATCCCAATTTAAGATTATTATTTTTGTTCAAGCTGCATGTATTCTTTTTAGATGGTCTATAATTGTATTTACACTCAACAGGTTGACACACAAATAATAATAAAACAATATTTGGTTTATAGATGGTGAAAAGATTAATTTAAGTTTTGTTGAAATCATTCAAGGTAATGTTTTCTGAATTTTAGCCACAAAGATTACAGCGAAAGTCAAATCAATTCTTTCTCAAATTATTTCACCATCTAAAAACATTACTTATTGGCCTAGTTGAGTTGGTGAGTCCTATATAACAATAATTACAAACTTGTAGCATATACAACACCTAAAATTATAGATAAGGTAGATAGCAACGAATCATGATAATAAATTGGACTTCCTAAAATTCAGAACTAATCCATCACGCGGCCAAAAAAAGGAAAATATATATATATGTATAAAATACCTTGAGATTCATACGAATATCAATCTTCATATGCTCGTAGATAGGAGTATAAATTTCCATCCAGTTCTTCTTCAATGGCGAGAGCCTGTGTCGCGGAACATTCACCCTGCGAAACTGAACTTTTCCTTCTGACATCTCGTGCGCTGTCAAAGCTTTGAATTGAGGTTTAGGTGGAAGAGGGTCAGATGCTGAATCAACAGCCATTGCTGCTTGGTCTGAGCCTGAAGACGTCGCCATTTCTAGGATGAAAGAAGGAATTAAGGCCTGTTCCAATCTTTAGGCTGCTTGAGACCAGAAATTTTTTGTTACTTTTCGAAAAAGAAATTGGAAAAAAAAAATTTCAAACACTCTCAAAATACATAACATAAAGAAACAAAAGGTCAACATATCCAGATATTACATTTCAACTATGGCCAACCCACTTAATCTTTCTTGCAATATGATGGCTTGAAGATAAATTTTATCACCTTTAACTTAGAAAGGCTTCTTTTTGCTGAAGCCGTCCTAACAGAAATACTCAAGTGATCAATATACACTCCATACATTTAGAAATTCATTCACATCACGATAAGATTTTAAGAAATCAACTAATTCATTTTATTAGTTCTAATAGCAAGATTCTTCTCTGTTGTGTAAGTCAAAGAAATAATCCTTGTCCTCGGATATCATTCTCTTGATTGTAATTGAAAAACAAACCCTCGAAATTTATTTATATAAAAAAATTGTGAAGGGTTTAGTATTTGGGAACTGCTTTCATATGAAAAATTCAGCTGGAAACATTCATGTGTCTCAATAATGTGGACATGTCTAAGGAGATTTTCTTTCTTACATCACATAATCAGTGGATTACTCACCACCACACTTCATCATTGCAATTTCCAAACAAACGCATAAAAATGTGCATTCGGCTTAGAAATTACTCTGCACTGAAATGCATAATTTGTTCAGCAGAATATGAAAAATTATATCCAATTCTGCACCAAACAAACCAATAACCACAAAGTAGACTGACAGCAAACAATCTCTCACATTAGTGATTGCAAAAATCGTAAGATCATACGTTCTAAACGCGACTTGGAAGGAATTGCAGGCTTCCCAATCCAAGAGTTAATTGGATCGCAGCCCGTGTAAATCTTATGATCCTATTTCAAAACGAAAAAATTGAAGCCTCATACTGAATCGCGATTTCAGTTTAAACATCGAATTGAAACAAAACCAAAAGAGAATTAGTTCTGCATTGCGATCACAATTCAGCAATCAAAAGGGAAAAAGGAAGAGGAATAGGAATAGAAGAAGCAGCAGCAGCATACCTGGAACTGAAGAACCTAGATTCAGAGGCAAGTTTTATTTATTTCTCTTATATTTTCTGATTTTTCTTCCCCTTCTGATTTCTCTCTCTCTCTCTCTCTTTCCCCTCTTCTGTTATAAACCCTGGGATTTACGAAGGAAGATGGTTCATATGGACCAGGATGATTAAGGTGTCCTGCTATTCACATCCAGTTTTTCTTATGGCGGCCTTTAAAATTTTAATAGATGATATTATTTTTTACCTACATATGGTTATCAATTTATTTCTTTTTCTCGGTCATTCACAACCGCTCTGATTTCTTCTCAAGCTGCATATTCTTTCAGATATTAAACCCTAAATTCTAAGAAAAAAATATATTTTTTTGCTAAATAGAGTATGGAAGACAAAGATAAAAAAGAGATTAGTTTTTTCTGTCATGCTGTATAGTCTACTCTATTGTTGGTTAGAAAATTTTGTTTATAGTTTTCTATTAATTTTTGTAGGAGATTTCTTCCAATCCCCTGGCTATTTCAAGTTTGGAGGACATTAAATTTGATGACATTGTAATAGAGAATGATAGTGTAAGTTATTGAGTTTTAGGTTTTTTTTAATCGTACAACGTATATGTCCTGTTTTACAAAATTTTGCAGTTAAGTTGTATTTTCCGTTTCGTAGATGGAGAATGTGAACGACAATAAATTTGAGAGTACTCTTATTGTTTCAGCTGAGAACTATGTGGATGATAGCAATACGATGCAAGATGATCAGTCAAATGACTCGAAAGACATAAAAGTTGATTTAACGAATCATTTTACAACCGATGAAGTATTCATTTAATACTTAATTTACAATCGCTGATGTACTTATAGAAATGAAGTATGTTAATTTTTTGTTGTTAAACTATGTGATTTCAGGTATTTGATTCGTAGAGCACATTGATCCAATGGTGTAAAACAACAAGGAAAAAGTTGAATACCGTTATAGTAATTCTAAAGTCCGATAAATTAGGGCCGGGAAGAAAACCAATGTTACAGTTGGGGTGTGAAAGGGCTGGAGTTTATCGTAGTCATCAGCCAAAGGCAGCAAAAATGGAAAACACTGTGAAACGACCTAGAGCTAGCGCTACTAGGAAATGCAATTGTCCATTTCGATTGAAGGGTGTGTATGTAGACGAAGATAAATGGAAAATATTTGTAATCAATGGAGTGCATAATCATGAACTTCCTCACTCTTTAGAAGGACATCTGTACGCGGCACGGTTGATGGACATGAAGAAAAAAATCTTAGAAGACATGAGTGTTGCAGGCGTTCCTCCAAGAGAGGTATTAGTTACCATTAAAAAGTCCTTTCCAGAAAATTCCTCAACTTTGAAAACTATCTACAACGCTAAATATAAAATGCAACTGTCAGCAATGGAGTGTAGATCCGCGATGCAACATTTAATGAAATTGCTTACAGAGAAGTATTATGTGTATTTTGATCGGGCTGATGCGGAAACCGATCATTTGACAGATATAATGTGGTCTCATCCGGATTCATCCGTATTGTGTAAGTGTTTTCCATCAATCATTTTGCTTGATTGTACATATAAAACGAACCGTTATAATATGCCTTTGTTGAAAATGGTTGATATGACTTCTACGGACCGAACATTTAGTATTGCCCATGCTTTTCTAGCACACGAGAGGGAGGAGGACTACGAATGGGTGCTAACGAAGTTAAAACATTTTTATTTACCCGATAAAGAACCCGAGGTAATAGTTTCCGATAGAGAATGGGCGTTGATAAATGGAATCAAGAAATTTTTTCCACGGGCAAAGTTGATGATGTGTTTATGGCACATGGGAAATAATGTCATTATGAATTGCAAACCGGAGTTTAAAAAAAATGAGGTTTTCGAGATGTTTTTGCAAAGTTGGAAGAAGGTGGTTCATACACCGACAGAAGATGAATTTTGGATGTACTGCGATGATTTTCAAAAAGATTGGGTAGACTACCCCAAAAGCTTGAAGTACATTCGTATTCAATGTTTGGAATACAAAGAGTATTATGCTTTTGCATGGACAAATAAAATTAAACACCGCGATAATAGAACAACAACTCGAGCTGAGTCTTCCCATGCTCAATTGAAAAAACATCTCGGTATGTCTAGAGCAACATTTGCCGTATTATGGTCAAAAATGGATAATATGTTGTGTCTACAACATACTGAAATAAAATCCACTTTTGAAAGAAGCTTAGGAGCCGTACGGATTGTATATCAAGTTCCATTGTTAAAACGACTATGAGGTAAGACATCTTTTTTTGCATTGGATTTGATTGTGAAAGAAATGAGAAAAATTAGTTGTGTTGCTTTGGACGCATCAGTTTGCGATCATTTGAATCGACTTGTGTATGGTCTTCCATGTGCACATGAGATATACAAATATCACAGTGATGGCCTTCCAATCCCAATTGAAATCGTAGATGATCATTGGAGACAGTTAAATTATATTCCACAAATTGAAGAATAACTTGAGTCTGTCCATACAGCTGAGTTTGCATACATTAAAAAATTATTTGATTCGAGCATTGCTGAGGAGAGAAAAGTTTTGCTACTGAAGCTAAAAGAAATTGCATTACCAGCCACAACTTCTATTTTGGAACTGAAAATAGAGAAACACAAAGGGAGACCAAGCGGAAGTAAGAACAAATCAATTAGCAAACAAGTCAAACATCAAAAATCTACAAAACAGGATCTCTTTGTTTTTTAGATTGCAAAAACTGCTAATGAAATTCTTTCTCAAGCTAACGTGAACAAGAAACTACCTCCTAAACGGAAAAACCCTGTTGTGAAGTTTGATAAGTGTGATGTAAATACAACAAATTCAGATTTTAAGTATTTAGCTTAACTGCCGGCTTTTCTACACCAATATATTGATAACGTTGAAGATGTTATGGGAGATGGCAACTGTGGATTTCGTTGCGTTGCTGAACAAGTTGACGAATTAAATTTCGATTGGAGAGAAGCAAGGAAGTCGATATTAGTCGAATTGATGAAAAATTAGGATTTATATGTAAGACATTTTGACATAACAAACTACGAAGAATTAATTCAGCTACCGATTGTGACAGCAGTCCTTGTTTTAAAGCTAACTGGATGATAATGCCTGAAACTGGATACTTGGTTGCAAATGCATTCAATAGAGTTGTGGTTTATATATCCAACCGTCAAAGTTTGGCATTTTTTCCACATGAAAGAGGGCCAGGTCTTGGACACGAGCATTGATTTATTCTTTATGCAAATATTCTGGACTACCACTTTATCAAATTAATGCTTAGGGAAATTGCACCCATCCCACCGGTCGCTAGCTTTTGGAATAGATTGGCAACTAAAGAAGCAAAAATATGGAGCGAACTATACGTTAATCGGCAAATAGAGTTTGTTAAACTATGCCCGCCGGATATGGCCACAAAGGATGATCACTAATGTAATGAAATGTAAACTTGAAAATTTTGTCATACGATTCAAGTTGAATGCTGGTTAATTTTGTACTTAGTTTTGACTTATATGCATTGATGTGGTAAAAATTTTGTGTACTGAATGATTAAACTTTATGTAATAAACAAACAAATAAAAATGCATTGAATGATGAAAATATTGATACATTAACTTTATGTACCGAGGCATGAAAATGTACTGAACTTTATGTACTGAATGATAAAAATATACTGAATGACCGCACGGTGGTGCATGTGAACGAACAGAGAAACCTTTTGTTTTACTTGTAAATACAATAGAAGTTCGGCAAGTACTAACCGAAGATTTAGACAAAACAAACGGCACCAAGAGACCACACGGTGACGAATACAACTGACCAGAGACATCATTTTTTTCAATTGAAAACAACAACAGAAGGTCGGCAGTAAGTAGCCGAACACGTAGGCAAACAAATGGAAGTTGAAGACCGCACGGTGATGACAACAACCGAACATATAGACAAGTTTTTTGAGTTGAAATCATCAACAGAAGGTCGACCAGCTATAACTGAACAAATAGAAAACCAAACAGTATATATGAGCCGTACGGTTATGGTATCCACCGACCAGAGACACCCTTTTTTTCAATTGAAAAAACAACAGAAGGTCGGCTTTTAGTTGCCGAACAACTAGGCAAACAGATGGAAATTGAAACCGCACGGTGATGACAATAACCGAACAGAGAAATAAGTTTTTAAAGTTGAAATCAACAATAGAAGATCGGCCAGTTATAACTGAATAAATAGAAAACCAAACGTAATATATGGGCCATATGGTTATTATATCCACCGACCAAAGACACCCTTTTTTCAATTGAAAACAACAACATAAGGTCGACAGTTAGTTGCCGAACAAATAAGCAAAAATACGGCAATTGAAGACCCCACAGTGATGACAACAACCGAATAGAGAAATAAGTTTTTTAAGTTGAAATCATCAACAGAAGATCGGCCAGCTATAACCGAAGAAGCAAGGAATCGAATGGTTGTTTATGGCCGAACAGTAGTACATATGCACAATGTTTAAGTGGAGCATATCAGTCAATATGAGCTAATATGCAGGCATTACATTCAATCAAGTAACAATATAAATACAAATGCATTTAACTCGCAGGCATTTCATTAATAAGCAAAAAATTCATTCCATTTCATAACAGGCAATGCATTTCATTTCAGTCAAGCACCAACAGAAATACTAACACAAAACAAGCAAAATTCCATTTTCATTTCATTTCAAGTCAGAACAACAATTTCATTTCAGTCAACAAAACCCACAAACAAGCAGCATTCTTAGTTCCTTGTCAACATAACCCACAAACAGCATAACCATTGTTTACAACAAACCAAATACATAATATCTATTGTTTCCAAACCCATATACAAAACAAACATTATTTTCAAATGACCAACATGCAAAATAATCATCTACATTTTACGATCATTCTTTCCTTTTGCGCATTTCTCCCGTTTATCTGGTTCATTCAGCGCTTCTTCCAACAGATCAATAGCTTCACGTTCCACAGTAAGACACCGATTAACGATTCTTGCGCGAGTTGCTTTGATATTTTCCTTCGGTTTGTCTACGGCTTTCCCAGTGGCAATTCTCTGCGTTAAATTTACAAACAAACATAAAATTCAAGTACACATAAAACAAGTAAAGATCGTACGTACTCACCAACTTCTCGTTATTGTCAACTTTCCTTGAGCAACTTCTCCTCACGTCCGGGTGTTGAACAATGGAATGCGACACACTCAAATACCATGGCATGTACTTAGCCGTACAATCCCAAGGATCAACTACCGGAGTAGACCATGATTTTACAGAAAGTAGATGATCTTGCCGATTTTCTAAATACCAAAATCCATTATCAAATACAACTTTATATTGATTAGCATTTCGACCTCTACGACATTTGCTCAGAACCATTGGATTCGTAGGGATACGCTGAGCAATACTAAATTGACGTAGCACTCTGTTGGGATGGTATGGTTACGCAATATCAAAACGCAAAACTATGCCGTTGTAAAATGCGACTTCAGGCAAGGGGTAACGAGATCTCATAGTATGATATGGATCCCAACATACCTAAAAATAAACATGCCATTTACATTTGTATGATTTGCAAAGCAAAGTGGACATTAATTTTTTAACTTACGTCTTGTGGAGATAAATCATCTAACTATTCTCGAAGTCGTATTATGGCCGAAGTCGTATCTCCAGATTGTTTCACTGGTTGCCATCTACACATCCTTAGCATCGTGTCATCGTAATCTTTACTAGGAACAGCATTAGGAAGCATAGGAAAATGATCGTAAATCCAAGCCTATAGCAATATTAATTAGTACGTATTTTACTATTGCGAATATTTAGAGAATATAAGTAGAAACGACTTACCGTTAACAATGTCAAGTACCTAGCCATTTGCTTTACATCCTGCCTTGAAGCCAACCCCAATTGATGGTACAAAAAGGCTAATGCTCCCATTCCCCAGGCTTGTTCATTCAAATGATTTACGTTCTCCAAACATCTCAAATACTTCATGCCCAACTTATCACAAAATAAAGTGCAACCCAATAAATATAGGATATACGCACGTGCAACGACTACGTAATCATCTTCATGTGCATCCTCTTTATTTGCATTTTCTTTAAATGTTTCCAGTAGGAAGTTTAGCTTGATAAAAGTATAATCATTGAGTTGTTCCTTCGCTACCCGTCAACACCAAGATAATCAACTAACAGTTGAGTCGGAATACGATCATCCGCTTTCGCATAAATACAACTACCGACGACTAGTATTTTTAGAATTTGGGCGACATCATCCAATGTTACTGTCATTTCTCTAAAAGGAAAATGAAAAGAATTTGTCTGGGAATGCCATCTCTCAATGAAAGCTGAAATAGTCACGTAGTCGACATGCTTGTATGAGAATTGTGCCAAAGTGTATAAAACATAATTTCTAATTTTCTGAGCAACTGCACTCGGCATATCATCAATACTCCATTCTTTCAACTTCACTGTATGGGACATGCATTTTAACGGGCCTCGCTCCTACAAAAACAAAATAACATATATTGTCGTACAAACTGAAATTTTTATTTCATAAATTGAACATAATAATAAACAACTAATCTCGTGATTATTCCAAATAGCAAATGCAATATGGGACTCGAAACTTTTTAATAAAGAAGTATTAACCGGCGTAGAATCAACAAATTTGCTAGAAGAGGGCACGCTCGAAGGATGAACAACTATTTGGAACTCTACTTCTTCGTTACGTGCACCATCATCATTTGCTTCCTCACCAGGACCACTTTCAGATTCTTCGGCCCTAGAACCATCCCCCGACGCACCAGAACCATCCCTCGAACCACTAGAACCATCCCCCGAATCACCTTCATTAAAGTCGACCCCCAAATCATCATCTTCTCTATTTTCTTATACATTCCCACCTTCTTCTGCATCAGCCATTTTCCTCTTCTTCTCTCGTTCTGCGGCCCGGGCCTGTCTTAACGAAGTAGTCATGGCTTACTACATACAAAATCATAACATATCTTATACATACAACATAACATATCTTATACATATTCAATAAATTGCAATGAAGTGTGCAAATATATGTACTTACTACATACAAAATCATAAAAATTCAACCAAAATTTATTTAAGCTCAACTGTTTGAACTGTAGTTAAGAATGTCCCAACAATAAGTCTAACAATTCAACTTAATATAGATTCACTTTATGCAAAGTACGATATTTTTTATGTTAACGCAATCGAACAAACTTGAATGAAAACAAAACTATCAGCAACAATAAAATGGTAACAATAACGTGCATAGATAGACTAAAAACCAACATTAAAAATGTATCTTAAAAGGAAAATAAAACCAATAACAATAAAGTCTTTGTGATAGGAGTTCGGCTATACAGAACCGACCAATTTCAAGTAAAGGCCGACAGTTCGTGGCCGTACGGTGATACAAACAGCCGAACAGACAATGATTTTCCAATTTCAACTTATTTTCGCAACTAAATGGTGGACAACCACCGATCACCTAGTGCTTCTATGGTCATACAACACCGTGATGAATAACTATGTACACATGAATTATTTAAGTTGGTTGTATATAGCCGACCGTTTATTAGGGAGAACAGTTATTCGTAACCGAAGGACAAAAAAATGAACGTGATTAACATTTTGATGCCAGTAACCATTCCTAAACCTATGGCGACCAAACTGATGATTATATCGAATAGAACGCCAGAAAATAAATGCTACAAACTTGTATCGATTTCAAAAAAAATGAAATAAAAAATTAGGGTTAGAGACACTTACTCGGCTGTGTGGAGGACGACTTCTGGCTCCCTTTCAAGGTCGACTCACCTTTCTTCGTGATTGCTTGTTCGCTTGAGGATGAGAGTGGCGGAAATATGATGGCGGTTTAGGTTTCAAAATAAACGAACGAGAAGAGAAGGAATTGGGGTGCTGGTTTGGGGTTTGAAAATAATGAATGGTGTTAGGAAGTGGAGAGGGGGAAAAGTTGGGGTGGCCTTTAGTTGAAGTGGCCGTAAGAGGATTTAGGGGTATGAATAGCAACACACTTATTAAAGGGCCAATTTGCAACCAGCTTTTACTTTCCCCGCACTAAGCTACCCTTTTACTGTATTTTCCCAACGACTCCTTTCATCCTTTTACAAGGTAACCACCTTTAGGGTTTGCATGGTTGATGGTTACAACCTTCTTTCTAGTTGGTGTGGGTTATTTCCACCCCTATGTTTAAGTTAATTTACTACAAACACATTTTCACTGCATTTTAAACTCCATTTAGATGTTGTCCATTAAAAAATACATTGAAGCGAAATATAAAGGAAGGCCAGTCAAGTTCGAGCGGTGATCAACATGAAGAACAAACTAGTTCTAGGACACACGTGACAATGTCCGCAGGTAGAGAACGAGTAAGACAAAGACATGCTCACTCACCAATTATAGAACACGAGCATGAGTAAGAGCAGGATGAAGAACACCCTAGTGCAATTGTAGAATTTCATGATCAAAGACGTACTAGTGGACAAGCAGTTGATCCTGATTATGGAGGACCTACGGTGACGACCACCCTACACCTTGGTACCCAATGTATCTGTAGAGTGCGCTGTGGAGGTACCCAGCTGATGTAAGGCGATAGCCAAGTGTGTAAGTGAAGAAAATCTAAATACAGAACATGTAGAACACTCACAACACATAGACAAAATATAATAATCAAATAGATGTAAAACATGCGAGATTGAATATAAGTAAGTGAACCAGAATAATCAAAGTACATCTATTCATCACAATTATACAAAACAAAAACAATAGAGTTTATACATCCCGATCTCCAAAATAAACTCTGTAGTTGTCTCTAAAGCGATACAAGTACGGATATAGCTTCACGGTACTGTACAATAGAATATAAGCGATAATAAGCACCAAAGTATGATATATGAAAACTAGCCTCTTGCTCGTATTCCATAACGCATTATCCAGACCTGTTATCCCTAATCCACTCATTTAAGAGTATCCAATATAATAAGAAGTAAAGCATAAAACCTTGAGTCAGATAGCAGTCTAGTGTGAGCGATACATCATTTCAAAAATACTATAAAAATCATATACAGTAAATCGGGGCATAGGGTATGAGTAGCCATACCTAACATATCCCATGCATCCAAAGAGTTTGCACATAAACACGGTATATGCTAAACTACTATCACAAATGGAAAATAGGGGGTATAGGGGTATCACACAACATATCAAGCACGCATCAAACATAACATCTATCACACAGCCTTGCATCTTTCACTCAAGTGCTTCAGATATACGATAACTCTTACAGATGCTCAACTCATTACCCACACAATTGGCTAGGGACTAGAAACACGCAAATGACCAATAATATGGATACATGCAGACTACCTTAGGTACACACATACTACCATGTCCCACTAATGAGCATCACAGCCTCAGAGTTACCCATTGATCCCTTAGCACATGTACCGATAGTGTAACTACCTCGTAGATGCTCAACACATGCCCACACAGATGGCTAGGGACTAGACACGGTAAACATCTAACAATATGGGTACACACAGACTATCCTAGGTGCACATAGACTACTCTGTCCTACTAATGAGCATCACAACCTCATGTTCTACTCCATGAGCTATTACATAGAACTCGTCATCTCGAATCCATTACCATAGTCACTTACCACATCGAGTTGTCATCTTCAAAACGCCTTTAGACACTCATTGCAAGTCATAAAGTCATCGCACCAAAGTTCCGAAGTCGTCGTCATGTCGAAGTGTTACGTCATCGCTTCGCTAGTCGCCACATGAAATCCAAGGTCATCCTGTCATTTGGAGTCATCCACTTCATTCCACATCACCCACTAAATCCTCAAAACAAGTCATGAAGAAATCCCAAAGTGCCTCCTTGCCATGACAAAAAAAATTTCCCTAACTTCATGTTCCTGCTCAGGTATCCCTATAGCTGACCCAAAGTGGTCGCTAAAAAAACCCGAGCCACTTTCCCTTCGACTCAAAGCAAACCCCTAGAACACCGAACCATAATTCTTGCTCAGGTGCTGATCGAAGCGACCTCTTCAAATCACCGAGCACGACACGAAGCACACCAAACCGTCTTTCTTGTTCGACATCCTAACGACAACGCCATCGGACATCATTTGTTGTCTAGTTCTTCCCCACGCTGATCCGTAGCCAAGCCCAAGCAAAATTCCCACCAGACCGAAGCCTGCCCTCAAGCACAACCGAGCAAAAATTGTTGTAGTAGCTTCGATTTTTAATTTTGCAATGATTTCACCGCCACGCTCCATTCTGTAAACCGCACGCATTCCATACACATCGATGCAACTCCCAACATCTTAGGGTCTATCCGTCGATGTCCAGTTTCATGGTTCATACCTCTAATTCGCTACGATGAGCGTTATTCAACATTTAAGCATATACACAAACACCAAACATGCACCAAACAACATTCAAGCATGCAAATCATATGACAGATTATAACAATCATCGTATAATGTGCCTACAACATAGCCTAACATATATCAAGGTAATCACACATCCAAATAACATGTTTAAAACACCAAAAATCCATTTATTCACTTTTTTACCATCGGTATTGTTTTAAAACAACTATAAAACATAATTTTGACCTAAAAAATGTGTCCAAAATATTTTTAACCATATAGATACAAATATTAAGGTGGAAGATGCTAAATCACGGACCATACTCTTCAAAATTCATGTTTTTCATGCAAATCGAGGCCAATCCAAAAATGAATAGCCAAGCCCTAATTTTTCCTTCCTTAAAATGTAGATATGAAGATCTCTAACTAATCTCCTTGCTAAACTACCCTTAATCTGTAATTTAGAGTTGATTTGGAGGAGGGAAAAAAGAAGATTTTGGATGAAGAAGGGTTAATGGAGGCTTAGATCTATTTGAAAGATGGTAGAAATGGTTTAGAGATGTTTGTTTCAGTCAATTTAACCCTCAAACCTGAAGTAGGCCTCTCCCCAATCTACTAATTACCCTGCTTTAAACACTATCAAACTACAAACAACCATATCCCCCAGTAAAAAAAGCCTAAATCGCTATTATGACTACTCTACGGAAAGAAAAACCATCATATCTTTCCAATGAAAGTGGTCTCGAACGCTAATTCAGCTCCTATCAAAAGTTATAGCCTTTACAAGTTTTCAAAGGTAAATCGTCCGATAAAATTTCTCGAGGTCAAAAATATCACTACTCAACGTCCCCTAATGTTATAGTGTCATGCAACTCAATATTAATTTAAAAATAATATTTTACGACCCTTCGATACGTAAAATACGAGTTGTTACACTCTTCCTGGAATTTGGTCCCCGAAATCCCCATACAACCAAGAAAAAGTCAAACATAGCTGCCCTGCATGCCTAACATCCATGAGCAATCATATCAAATATCAAACATGCATACAAAAGCAAGAAATTTTACTACGCCTACCCTAGCATGAAGGATACTAAACTATCCTACCTAATATCGAAAGTGAAAGTAAATGCGACAAACAGAAAATCTCACCAAGTAAAGAGCTTCGGATAAGTGGTCCTCATGCTCTCATTGGTCTCCCAAGTACAATCGTTTTCGCTCTCACTCCACTGAGCCTTCACCAACTCTATTGTTTTCCTCTAAGCTACTTCTTATCACATATAATGATATGAATGAGCCTACGAGGTCTTGAAGCTTCTGGCTCAATATTGATATCATCAAGCTAATCGGTTCAACTACCACTCCTGAGTCATGCACAAACTTCCGAAAAGAAGAGACGTGGAACACATTGTGCACCCTCGCCATCTTTTGAGGTAAGTTGACTCTATATTTTAGATTCTTGATCCTCTCAATTATTGGAAAAGGACCAATAAGCCTCGATGCCAACTTCCCCCTAGTACCGAATCAAACAATATTCCTCATTGGAGGGATCTTTGACAAACACCATATGGCCGATGGAGAACTTTAAATCACGTCTTCTCTTATTAGCGTAGCTCTTTAGTCTATCATGAGCAGCTTTCTTTTGTTGCCGAATGATCTTGATCTTCGCTGAATTCCCTCTAATCATATTCGGTCCAAGTATCAGTTTCTTGCCCGCACCCACCAACATGAAGGAGCGTTGCACGGTTGGCCATATAACGCCTCAAATGGTGCCATATCAATGTTGAATTAATAGTTGTTGTTGTATACGAACTCTACTAAATGTAAATGATTGTCCCATGAACCACCGAAATCGAGGATGCAAAATCGCAAGAGATCCTCCCAGATACGATTATTCACCCTCTCGATTTGGCCATCGATTTATGGGTGATAAGTTATACTAAGATGTAGCTCTATCCCCAACGCCACTTGTAAGCTCTTCCAAAACCCACTAGTGGACAATGGGTCTTAGTCGCTCTTCTTGAAGTCAATCTTGAATGATGGCACTCTCATTGCACCTCATCCCTTAGCCTATCGACATCAAGAACAAACAATCCTCCTTCCTTACGGAATTAACCATCATGGTCAAGCCCATATTGCTTCATCTCTTTAGACTCTACTCTTTCCTCTATCTTTACTGTAATCTCCTTTAGTCTAGCATCTCACCTCTGATTAGCACCGATTCACCCAATCAAAGTAGGTCCAATTATCAAGCTAGCCAACGCTTTCGGCTCTAGATCGCATTGGGTTCTAAAATCATAACTAGCGATAGACTCTAATTGTTTCCACTCTAAGAACATCACTCTCAAACTGGCACATATCCTGCTCAAAGCATCACCGACTGGATTTTTCTTACCGGGCGTATAGGAAATGCTAAAGTCGTAGGAGGCTACGAACTCTAACCATTGCTACTGATAAAGGTTAAGATCCTACTAGGAGAAGAGATACTTCAATGATTTGTGGTCTGTATATAACTCGAACCTCTCCCTAAGCAAATAATGTCGTTATATCTTCAAAGCAAATAATATCGCTGCTAACTCCAAATCATGAGTTGAGTACTTTGTCTCGTGCAGTTTTAGCTATCGACTAGGCATAACTTTTCCTTTTTGCATTAACACAGCACCGAATTCAGCACCATAGCCATATGTGAATATTGTCAGCTTCCTATTCCCACTCGAAATTACTAACACCAGTGAGCTCGTTAACCTCTCTTTAAGACTCACGAATGTGTGCTTAAACCTAGCATCCCATATAAAAGTCTGATTCTTCTTCGTCAAGTTGGTTATTGGCGATGCTACCTTAGAGAAGCCCTGGATAAAACGTCTATAATATCCCGCCAGTCCAAGGAAACTTCTCATATCTGTAGTGGCCTTGGGTCGAGCCCAATCCTGCACTTTCGCCGCCTTTGCAGGATTTGAAGCAATGCCCTGCTAAAAAATAATGTGACCTAAGAATTGCACTTCCCTCCTCTAGAAATGACGAAAACTTCACTTTCAATCAGTGTCTTCTTAACACCTCGAGCACGATCCTCAAATGCTCTTTATGCTCATCTTCATCCTCAAATAAGCAAGGATATCGTACGCGAATACAAGTACAAAATTATTCATGTTAACAATATTTCTTGTCAACATCCCAAGGTAGTGTTCAAGAATGAATATTATTCTTTTAACAAGCAGAGTAGAAAGGAAGGAATGTATCCTTCTTGTATTTCCTTTCGATTAGGCTTCAGTAGGCAGGAATTGCTCATACAGATCTTTCGACTGTGTCGAAAGGGTTAGATTTCATGCTTAATGATCTTTCGACTTAGTTGAGATGGATTGGTCTTTCCTTTGAAAGCCTTCCTTTTGATTCAATGTTGGTATCTTAGGAAGTTTTTCCTTTGATGGTTACGACCTTATTGAAGGCCTTGATAGTTTGTAGTTAGGACTTATTCCAAGAATCTGATACTAAGGTTCTGACCCTATCGGAAGCAAGGTGATTTCGGTGATAAAGCTTGAACCTGGAATCTGGATTAGGGTTCTGACCTTGTCGGAAGTAGTGAACTTAACCTTCTTGGGTTTGAACTAGTAATCTCAAGCTACAATGTTCTGGTGATTGTCGAAAGCCGGATCCTCGAACTCCTTACTCTAGTTGTTGTAACTTGATTTCGACCTTGTTGAAAGCTTAAACTCAGAGGAAGGCTACTTGAAGTATGAACTTGAAGTGGTTTAAATCATGCTAGATTTCGACAGTGGCTTTTTGATGTAAGCGAAACCTGAAACACAAAAGTGAAACTGACAAAAGCTTTGATAAAATGATAAGTAATCTAAAATACTTGAAACTTCCCTTTATAAGCAAAAGATGTCTTTATTGCTTCCAAATCCCCAAATTAATCTGGTAATTAGGGTTACAACAATTTTGATTAAAGAATGGGAGAAATCGGATGCCCTAAAACGTGACCCCTTGGGTCTTATTTATAGATGCAGGTCAGCACCTTTCGACTTTGATGCTTTCGACTGGGTCGAAAGGTGGGTGCCCAAAGACTTAAGCATGTTGTCGCCTTTGTTGAAAGGTATGGTTGCGCTTCTCTTCTTTCAGTTGTCTTGTAAGTGCTTCTGACTCTATCGATAGCCCTTGTTCATTGGTCTCGATGACGTTGGTTACGTTTGTGCTCTTGTTTCTGATTTGATGCAAAACCCTCCTGGACCACGTTGATTTCGACCGATTCGAAAGGCTTACTATAGCTTTCAAAGGGGTTGCTCAGGATGATACTTGCTTTCAAGTAGTTTGAATGGAGGAGAAACCATTGGTTTCGAATGGTTTGGCGTATGTTTAAAGAGTTGTTCTTCATTATCTTCGGAAGGTATGGCTTCGACTTAATCAAAAGGTCTTTGTTAGTTCCTGAGATGATGGTTTTGATGACAACAACCTTAGGACCTGTTATAAAATATAAATACTAATATTCTTGTCAAGATATATATGTATATGTAGGATATATATATATATATATATATGCAGGTACTGAGAATGAAGACTGTACAGTATAAAGATTCAAGACCGAGTATAGAGATTCAAGACTGACGAATTCAAGATTGAAGAAATCAAAGACTGAAGACTCATGAGTATCAAGAGTTCAAGAGTTCAAGATATCAAGATAAGTAATAGAGTCTAGATTTATGTTAAAATTTCATAATAGCACTAAAATCTTTATTCGGATTTTAATTGTGGAATGGAATCCACCTTTAAGCTTTAATAGTGGGATGGAACCCACGACCTCTTTCGTGGGATGGAACCCACGACCTTCTCTAGTGGAATGGAATCCATGAAATTTTCAAAATGATTTATTTTTTCAAAACTATCTTTTTAAAGTCATCTCTATCAATTTAAATATTTTATCCTTAATTCAAAAACTATTTTTAATCATATTAATTTCAAAATCATCTCTTGTTTTTTAAACTATCTCTTGATTTTGATATTTTAGATTTAATATATTTTAAAGAAATCTATACTTAGTTTTTAATATTACTTTTATATTATAGATTATATATTTTAAGATTACTTTCTAAAACTCTTTTATAAGTTTAAACTATATTCAAAATGGTTTACAAAGTTTAGAAATTGTTTTGATAAGTTTTAGAATAGAAACCATTTTAAAGCAAAATCTATTTTCAAAAATAACATAGGCATGTCGACATCCCTCATCCCCCCATGTCGACATGGTAGCTGTAGAATTCAAATTTCAAATTTTCATAAGAAGTGTTTATTCGTCATAAGCTTTCGTGAATGGACATGACCGTTGTTCTCTTATAAATACCAGTTGTTTTCAATGAATTTTAAGTTAGTTTTTCTTCTTTTTCTTCACTCCTTCTTCTCCACTCAAATATTCTCTTATATTTCAAATGCTTTAACAAAACTCTGCCGAAATTCTAAGTGAATCAAACTCGATCATCTCTAGTTTGATTCTCTACCATTATCTCTCAAAGATCTCAGTGCTATTCAGAGTTATAAGATCATTTGTAATCAAAGAAGTGTATCGAGTCTCTCTCTATCAAAGTGTGATTGGAAACGGTATAATTGTGGCCCGTAAATAATTTGGGTGTGATTGTAGCTCGTAAACCAATTAGGTGATCTTGTAGCCTGGTTAAATCAAGAGAGTTTGCCCTGGACTCGGAGACATGAGGGTGTATCTCATTGCCTTGAAACCGAGGTTGTAATATTGACATATATTTGAAAAGAAATCTACACAAGAGATTGTGTAGGACTGGATGTAGGGTAACACTGAACCAGTATAAAATTCCGGTGTGTTCTTTCCTTTACTGCTTTCATTTACTATTTGTATCTATGTCTGATTCTCTGATTGTCTCTATGTTTTTGAAATTGCATTTGTATGTGTTTAATTTGAAAAAAATTCAAAAATTCCATAAAATCCATCAAACATTATTCACCCCCCTCTAGTGTTAATCTAGCCTTAAGATATGTAATCCGCATTTCCAACATTTGGTATCAGAGTTTCGCTCATTATAGGACTTGACCAAACATCTCACAACACGAGCTTACGACAGCCATGCAGCACCTGTATGAAAGTCACTACCATCCCGTTAAGGACAGGTTTTGTTGTCCATATGTCAAGGGAGCATTGGTTTTCAAAATTTTCATAATCTGATTTTTGAAAAGTTTTCAAATGGCTGCTAACACTGCTCATGTCAACACTATCACTAGTTCATTTATAGAGGGTCAGTCTGTTGCCAGACCACCACTTTTTAATGGTAGTAACTATGCATATTAGGCATGTAGGATGAAAATCTGTTTACAATCAATAGGATTAGACACTTGGAATATCACACAAACTGAGTACACTGAACCCACAAATAATTTAGCACAGTGGACTGCTGAGCAAAAGACTGTTGCACAAAACAATTCCAAAGCAATGAATATTCTATTATTTTCACTTGATAGGAACGAGTTTAATAGAGTGTCTGCCTGTAAGTCTGCTTATGAGATCTGGAAAATTTTGCAAGTTACTCATGAAGGAACAAGCAAAGTTAAACAGACCAAAATATCTATCTTGACCAATCAGTTTCAATTATTCAAGATGATTCCAAATGAGTCCATTTCAGACATGTACAGTAGGTTTCAAGACATTGTGCACTCACTATTGCATTAGGAAAGAACTTTTCCAAAGAAGATCAAGTTAGAAAACTTCTGAATTCACTCACTCCAGAATGAGATCAGAAGACTCTAACAATTGAAGAGGCTAATGATATTAGTACTTTGAAAATTGAAGAGTTGATTAGGAATTTGATGTCGTTTGAAGTACAAATGCAAGGGAGAAGAGAAAGAAAGGCCTCAGAAAAGAAGTCAATAGCATTCAATGCAATAACAGATGGTTCAGACTCAAACAGTGACGGCGATGAAGAAATAGCCTTGATGACAAAGAAATTTAGAAAGTTTCTGAAATACAGAAAGATGAACAATTACAAGAGAAACGATCACAAGAATTCTAGAAATAATAATGAAACTCAAAACAACGGCAGATGCTGCAATTGTGATGAGCCAGGCCACTTAAAAAGAGATTGTCCGCATCCGTATTCCTCAAAGAAAAGAAAGAGAGCATATACTACTACATTGGACGATTTAGATTCATCCTCTAGTGATGAAGATCAAGAGACGAAAAATTCAAACATGTGCTTTATAGCTATTCACGAATCTGATGATCTTGGAAAAATGGATCTAAAAATAGGTACGCATTTAAATTATATTGATTAAAATTGCTTGTTTGAATGTTTGATTGTTTGCATGTTTTGAAATTGCTTGTTGTTTGAATTTAAAATTTTGATTTTCAAAATAATATTATTTTAATGATATTTTAATATTAAAATATTAATATTAAACTGTTATTATATTTAATATTATTTGAGATAAAATATAAATAATTATAGGATATATATATTAAATAAAATAAGAAAAATAAGTCACATGATTTAAGGGACCCATGTCGACATGACCCTACCCCCCATGTCGACATCCCTCTAGAAATTTGAAACTCAAATTTGAATTCAAAACTTTGAATTTCCCTCCACCTTTTCACCAACTCCAAAGCTCTGAAAAGGTGTCTCTTGACTAGAGAACATGGCTCTTTGATATCTATTTATCTTCTTAACTTTATCCTATCTTTTCACTTTCATTTCAAAATTCAAACTCTCTTTCAAACTCTCAAGCTCTCTACTTTCTTCAAAATGGCTTCCTCAAGCACTCCATCCACCATTAGACTATCCAAGGCCACCAAAGTATTCCTCTACAATGATCTGGAAGCTATCAAGGCTTACATAAGCTATGTAAACTTTGGAAAGGTCCATACGGGAAAATTTGCTATCTTTAATGATTTTTCTTCTTATGAAATCAATGTTCTTTTTGAAGAGAATCAAATTCTTAGCTTAATTGATGATTCTCAAAATTATTTTGTTTGTTATCCGAATCTTGTCAAAATGTTTTATGCAAATTTGAATCGTGGTTTTTAAGAAGGAAATGAAGGGGAAGTGTGGAGTAGCATTAAAGGAACGCGTATTGTTTTAAATAGTGAGATTTTGGATAACATTCTTGGTTGTAAGTATACGGGAATGGATCTTTCGGATTTTCAAATTGATGAACATGATCGTGAGACATTTCATCACATTTTTGAAGGAGATGATAACTTTGAGTTTATAAACCGAAATTTCTGTCCTAAAGCTAGAATTGTAAACCTTCTTTTGCAACATACCATCACTCCAAGATCGGGAAATTTCAGTCACCCTACTTTAAAAGTTTGTAAGGCTCTTTTTTGCTATTTTTGGGCACTATGACATTAATTGGGCACAAGTGATTTTGGATGAACTTCGTTCCAAATTTTTTTACTTTAGGTGAAAACACTTTATATCATGGGATTTATCCCACTTCGATTTTTAACTACTTTGGTGTTAAAAGGGAGGAGTTCATTTCTAGAAAAGTGTTTAACCATGCTAACATCTCTCTCATGAAAATTCCGTTAGTGTTTCAACCATATGAAACACTTGCCGAAATGGATGAGAGATTGGCTCATGAAGAAATGGAAGAAGAAGAGTAGGAGGAGGAAGAAGGGGAGGAGATGGAAATTGAAAAAGAAGGAGAGGAGGAGGAAGAGACTTCATTGGAAAGCATCGAATACCCTATCACTCCTAACAATCCATCCAACAAAACGTTGGATTCTCAAAAGATCCATTAGTAAAAAGTTGGACAAGATCTCCACCAAAATGAACAAGTTCTTTGGGAAAGTGAGTCGCAAGCTTGGATTATCATCATCTTCATCATCCTCTAACTAATACTAGTTTCATTTCATGTTGTATTAGTTTGTATCTCTATTTAGTTAATGTTATGTATCGTTTATGTAATGTTAACTAAATTTATCAATGAAAATCTTTTATTTCTGTTTATTAGCTCTAAAATATCTCTGGAATGCTTGTTATTATATTATATAAGTTTATATATATAGACTTGTATATAATATAAAGAAACAAAGCAAATTACCAAAATTAAGAGGGCATGTCGACATCCCCCTACCCCCCATGTCGACATGTAACAACCAGAAAATAGTTTTTGTTTTGAAATTGAAATTGACATAACTACCTTGTGTCTTTTCATTTCAAATGACTTTCTAACTCTTTAAATACCCGTTTCTTCCAAAAAATGCTTACTTTCAATTCTCTTTATTTTCTATTAAATTTCTTCATATATTATCACAAAATGGTCTCTTCTATTCATAATCTAAGTGAGAATCTTGAAGAAACTCTCAAATCCTTTAAGAACATACTTACTTTTATCCTTCGTAATCAACGTCACTTAGAATTAAGCCAAATGCAGATGATAAAAGAACAGAAAAGGCATTTCGATGCCATTCGATGGATGATCTCAGCCCTCAACAAAGTTGAACTTGAAGCAAATCCAGAAGGAACTCTGTACAAAGATAATGAAGAATGGGATGCTATAAAGGTAGATCCTATCTTCGGTGAAGAAGGATGGGTTCAAGTTCCAAGAAATGTTTGATTTGACATATGTGGTTTGATTTACTTTGATTTGGCTTGAATTGTTTGGTTTGATTTGATTTGGTATGGTTTAGATTGATTTGAATATGGTGTGTAATATATGATTGAACATGGTGTGGTTTGATAAGAACATGATGTATATATTGATTGATTCTGTTTGAAATTTTCCTATCTCTCACATTTACCTTACTATATTTTATTCATATTATTATTTGTCTCATTTATATTCTACTATACTATGTTATTATCCTATACAGTGCTATAATATAAGATTTAGGAGGAGTTATGTAGTTTAGGATTAGTTTTTATTGATGACATAGGGGGAGAATTATAAAATAAGTTAGTTAGGCTTAGATTAAGGGGGAGTTAGTAGATTAAGGAGGAGTTGTTGGAATAAGGGGGAGTCAGAGTAGAATCAGAGTTTGGTGGAGTATATTTTATAAACATAGGTTGTCATCTTCAAAAAGGGGGAGATTGTTAGTTCCTGAGATGATGGTTTTGATGACAACAGGCTTAGGACTTGTTATAAAATATAAATACCAATATTATTGTCTAGATATATATGTATATGCAGGATATATATATATACACACACACAGGAACTACATTCATAATAATTAGTTGGAATGTAAGAGGTCTAAACAATGATACTAGACGTTTAGACCTCTTAAACCTTAGGAGAATTCATTCTCCTTCCATTTTGAGTATTTTAGAAAATAAATTCACCACTGACAATTTAACATTCTTTATTAATTCATTAGGTGAAGAGTGGAACTACATTCATAATAATGATGTAGGAGGTAAAGGTCGTATATTACTTTTATGGAATAAACTAATTTGGAATTTAAATCTCTTAGTGAAGGATGATCAACAAATTACAGTTAGTGCATCTAATGTAGGTGGGCTCAATATGACTTTAAGTTGTGTTTACGCTAGTAACTTGGCTTCTCATGAGACTCACCTCTGGCAAGCCATTAAAGATGTTGGTAAAACTGTTAAAAATCCCTGAATTGTTCTGGGGGATTTTAATTCTGTGCTAAGGGCAGAAGAGAAGAAGGGAGGTCTCACCATGAGAGTATCCCAACTAGAAGAATTTAACAACTGCATCATTAGAGCGGGACTGCTAGAACCCATCCACTGTGGCCTGAAATTTACATGGAGAAGCGGAGAAAGTAAGAAAATTTCATGTAAATTAGATAGAGCATTTGTGACCTGCATTAATATTCTTTCAAACATTAAGGTTAATATCCTTCCCCCATCTACTAGTGATCATTGCCCTATCCTTGTTAATTTAGTAGAAAAAGGAGTGAATGATAAAGGTAAGCCATTTAGATACGCTAATCACTGGCATGAGATAGAGGGATACTACCAGGCCATACAAATTAATAAAATACCCCTGGTAGAGGGATCTCAATGTTACAAGCTACTTCATATTCTCAAAACAGAAAAATGCAACATTAAAAACTGGAATAGATGCAGACCCAAAGAAGGTGATCATATATCCAACATGCAGAAACAATGTGAGGAATTATTGCTAATGATAGACAATGGAACTGTCACTGATGACACATGGAGGAAATACTATCAAACCCAGGGCAATCTAAAAGAGGCTCTCAGAATTAAAGCTAATGAACTCAAACAAAAAGCTAAAGAGAAATGGATTGCTGAAGGGGATCAATGCACGAAATTTTTCTACACTAAAATGGAAATTTGAAGTAACAAGAACAACAATTTTCATCTGGTTAATCAGGATGGAAATGTAATATCCAATGTAAAGGACATTGAGGAACAAGCTATCAAATATTATTATGACATGTTCAAAGGGGAAGATAATACCAACTTACCAGACATTAAATGTAGAAGGCAAGTAAACTCCAGGGGTAGGAGAATGCTGACTAGACAAATTACTGAAGTTGAAGTGTTGGAAGCTCTACAGTCCATCCACATTGATTCCAGTCCTGGTCCAGATGGCCTCGGATCCAAGTTCTACCTCCTCCATTGGAGTGACCTGAAAGAATATATCATATCAGCTATGCAAGACATATTTCAAATTGGTAAATTTGTTAAAGAAATCAATCACACCTTCATCTGCCTTATTCCTAAAAAAGACAATCCATCAAAATTCGAGGATTATCGACCTATTGCTTGCTGTAATGTGTTATACAAAATTCTAAGCAAGATCTTATGCAATAGAATGAAGCTTATCTTACCAGATCTTATATATGAATGTCAAAGTGCATTCATCAAAGGTAGAAGTATCTCTGAAAACTCTCTAATGGCACATGAATTAGTCAGAAATTTTAACAAACCTGGAACTAATAAACTTTGTCTAAAGGTTGAACTCCACAAAGCATATGATAAAATTAACAGACATTTTATCATTCATATGCTTAACCTGATCAATGGTATACCAAAGGGATTTATAGAATCCAACAGAGGTATCAGGCAGGGTGACCCTTTATCACCTTACTTGTTTGCAATTGCTATGGAATACTTCTCGCTACAAATGGAGTTGGCTATCAACCACAAGACTATCCAGCCTATTTTTAACATCCAGCCTATCGTGAGTCACCTACTCTATGCGGATGACTTGATCATTTGTATAAAATCCAGCTATGAATCAGCTAAAATAATTAAAAACATTTTTCTTAGCTTAGGAAAATATGCTGGTCTAAAAGTAAATGAGCAGAAAACCAAATGCTACTTCAACAAAACATGTGATAGAAAGACAAGAGGTTTTGGATCACTTGAATTTGAAAGAAGGCACTCTTCCTGTGAAATATTTAGGTGTCCCTCTATCTTCCAATAAAATCACTGATAGGGAATGTGCAACTCTGATATCCTCCATTAGAGACAGACTACAGGGTTGGAGCTCCAAACTTCTATCCCTTGCTGGTAGAATTGAATTGGTGCATACTGTGATACACTCTAAAGTCAATTTCTGGATGCAAACTTTTCAATTACCTGATGCTTCAATACATAAAATTGAAAAAGTTTGTGCAGATTTCATATGGAAGGGAGGTATCCACAAAATCAAATTTGATAATCTATGCAGACCAAAAGATGAAGGAGGTGTAAGCCTTAGAAGATTTAAAGACATGAGAACAGTTTATACATTGAAACAAGCGTGGAGAATCATCAATGGTAAGGGTTTATGGGGCAAATGGATGAGACAAAGATACATCAAAGGCAATTTTTGGCAAATGTCTATAGATAACAATGCTTCATCTAACTGGAAAGCAATTCTGAGAGCAAGAAATACACTAGCCTCGTGCTATACTCGTGAAATAGCCACAGGGAGGGATACAGACCTATAGAGAGACCCCTGGATTCATGGTAAATCGTTGATAGATATCTTGGGGCTTAATACTTTTTTTGATTTCGGTTGTACAGACAAAAGTGTACAAGATATGATATATAATAATGCTTGGAACTGCTCCTCCATACCAATAAATCAATATAAAAAGGAAAAAAATCCAATCTATGCCAATTTACAGTGGGAGAGAGAATGACATATGGGTGTGGAATTCTACTGGTAATGAATTTACCACAAAGTCTGCATCGAACGAGGTAAGACAAAAAGATAATAAAACAGAATGGAGCAAAATCATATGGGACTATGCAAACAGCCCGAAGATGGCCTTCACAACCTACAAAGCTATAATGAGAAGATTACCAACCAGAGACAGGCTATCAAAATGGGGAGTGATAAACGAAACTGTTTGTGTGCTGTGTAATCAGGAAACCGAAACACATGAGCATCTGTTTTTTGACTGTAATTTCTCCAAATTGGTGTGGAAATCGTTGACAAATTCCTCAGGCCATTCTAATAGCTTAGGAGAAGAGATCACATACCTGATTCGGAGAGTACACAACAAAAACTTGGAAGCCAAATTAAATAAAATCACCATAACTGTGGCTGTTTGGAGTATTTGGAAAGAGAGAAATCATCGTGTATTTCAAAACAAAGAAAGAAGCCATTCTGAGGTCAGTAAGATCGCAAAAGGAGACATGTAGGTAATTCAAAGGAGAATTAAAAATAATTCCATTACCAAGCTGGCACGAGATGAAGCTCGAATTGCAGTAGAGGATCCGAGCTTTCCATTGGTAGAAATCCCAAGTATGAGTTACCTTCACCAACCACCATGAACGAAGGAAAGAGGAAGAAGCTGCTGTATTCCTGGAAAGTTCTTACTTTAAGATTGTTTTTGTTGGACTTGTCTTTTGTATTGAACCATTTTGGGCTTTCGCTATAGGCTAATTAAAATGCCTTAATAAAATTCTTACCCATTTACAAAAAATTATATATATATATAGGAACTGAGAATGAAGACTATACAGTATAAAGATTCAAGATCGAGTATAGAGATTCAAGACTGACGAATTCAAGATTGAAGAAATCAAGACTGAAGATTCATGAGTATCAAGAGTTCAAGAGTTCAAGATATCAAGATAAGTAATAGAGTTTAGATTTATGTTAAAACTTCATAATAGCACTAAAATCTTTATTCGGATTGTAATTGTGGAATGGAATCCACCTTCTCACTTTAATAGTGGGATGAAACCCTCGACCTCTTTAGTGGGATGGAGCCCACGACCTTCTCTAGTGGAATGGAATCCATGAAAATTTCAAAATGATTTATTTTTTCAAAACTATCTTTTTAAAGTCATCTCTATCAATTTAAATATGTTAGCCTTAATTCAAAAACTATTTTTAATCATATCAATTTCAAAATCATCTCTTGTTTTTTAAACTATATCTTGATTTTAATATTTTAGCTTTAATATATTTTAAAGAAATCTTTACTTAGTTTTTAATATTACTTTTATATTATAGATTATATATTTTAAGGTTACTTTCTAAAACTCTTTTATAAGTTTAAACTATATTCAAAATGGTTTACAAAGTTTAGAACTTGTTTTGACAAGTTTTAGAATAGAAATCATTTTAAAGAAAAAACTATTTTCAAAAATAACATAGGCATGTCGACATCCCTCATCCCCCCACGTCGACATGGTAGCCATAGATTTCAAATTTCAAATTTTCAAAAAAAGTGTCTATTCGTCATAACCTTTCACGAATGGACATGACCATTGTTATCCTATAAATACCAATTGTTTTCAACGAATTATATGTTAGTTTTTCTTCATTTTCTTCACTCCTTCTCCACTCAAATATTCCCTTATATTTCAAATGCTTTAACAAAACTCTGCCGAAATTCTAAGTGAATCAAACTCGATCATCTCTAGTTTGATTCTCTGCCATTCTCTCTCAAAGATCTCGGTGCTCTTTAGAGTTATAGAATCATTTGTAATCAAAGAAGTGTATCAAGTATCTCTCTATCAAAGTGTGATTGGAAACGGTGTGATTGTGGCCCGTAAATCAATTTGGTGTGATTGTAGCCCGTAAATAAATTCGGTGATCTTATAGCCTGGTTAAATCAAGAAAGTTTCCCCAGGACTAGGAGACATAACGGTATATCTCGTGGCCTTGAAATCGAGGTTGTAATATCGACATTATATTCGAAAAGAAATCTACACAAGAAATTGTGTAGGACTGGATGTAGGGTAACTCCGAACCAGTATAAAATTCCGGTGTGTTCTTTCCTTTACTGCTTTCATTTACTATTTGCATCCGTGTTTGTGAAATTGCATCTGTATGTGTTTAATTTGAAAAGATTTCAAAAATTCCATAAAATCCATTAAACACTATTCACCCCCCTCTAGTGTTAATCTAGCCTTAAGATCCGTAATCCGCATTTTCAACGGTCTTCATCTAGTTGAAAGGTCGTTAATGAAGGCTGAAGGGTGCTTTCAACTCCTTCATCTCCTTCGAAAGGTAAGACCTTCTGGATATTGATTGGAAAAACCTTCAGATACCTTCGAAAGGTCCTATAGCTTCCAGACTTTAACAGTAGCATCCATTCGACTCTTTCGGAAGGTCTAGCTGGTGGTTTTTTTTCTTGCTTTCTTTTGTTCTCTGTTTGGGATGGTTCCGACTAAGTCGAAAGGTGATTTTAGAGTAACATTTGCCCCCCCTTGTGAAGGGACGCACTTGACTTTTCAACTCAACTTTGTCGAAACCTAGAAGCTTCCAGCCTTTTGGTCTTCCCGCATGGATCTGAACTGTCTATTCAAAAATCTTATCTTGCGGGTGATAATTTTTAGTGACTTTTCTTATAAAGTACGATTCTCCTCCTTCTTCCTCATTCACTTTTCCACAATCAAAAATTTGATCACGAGTAAAAGAATTCTAAAAATTCTCAAACTTTCTATTCACTTCCAGAAATCAAAATAAACATCAAATCTAAATCGTAAGTCTAGATTCATTCTTGTTTTGCTAGTTTTAATCAAGTTTTGCTTTTCCAGTTTTCAAAATCGAGATTCGACCTTAAAATATTCGAATTTTGATTTTTTTGAGAGTGGGTTTAGTTTGACTTACTATGAAATTTTCTTAAATTCAGTCTTATGAATCGATAGATCATGTTTCTTGTTTTGAATTTTTACTTTGATATTTACAATTTCTATCCTTCTTTAGGAAATCTAGATTTTTAGCTTAATAGTAAATTTTATACTTATGAAATCGAAGAAGATCAATTCCTGCAGAAATCCATATTATTTTTATTTTTACCTTATTTTATTTTTATTTTTTAACATCCATTTTTTTATCGGCTTTGGTTTATTAGTTTTAATAAATTTGAAATCCTGGATTTGCAATCGGGTTTGGGGAAGGCAGTAAAACATATTTTCTTCACCCGAAAGTTTCAGATGTACAGGTGAAAAATTGGCGCCACAAAATGACTTTTCTACCCCTTCGAAAGGAATTGAGCGGTAATTTTGGTTTGACTTCCTTTGCCCCTTTCGAAGGGGTCGAAAGGTGTTGTAGTGCCAATTTAATCAACCTTGTCGAAAGGATATGTAGTTAAGTGGAGTGTAGTCACCCCTTTGAAAGCAAAACGTTTCGACTTAGTCGAAACCTTAGTGTTAATTTCAATCCATTCTTTCTAGTTTACCTTTGGAACTATCATACCCCTTCGACCCTTTCGACACCATTTAGACCTAATGAGTCGAAACCCTTTAGATTTACCTTTCTCCAGCACTGTCGAAACGTTCTAAGTATACATAAGTTTAACTTAGGACCTTTCGACCCAATAAATTTGTAAGGTTTTTTTATTTTTCTTAGGAAACCAAAGTTATTGGTTTCGATAGTGTCGGAGGGTCTTGCTATCTTGTTTGTGGAATGTTTGTAGCGTATTTAAATTTTAAGTTAACTTAGACTACCTCCTTTTAAAAACTTAGCAATTTGGTTCCTGTAGAGCTTTCGTCACTGTCGAAAGGTACCAATTAAACAACTATTTCGACTTATCCTTTCTACCCTATCAATAGCTCAAGGAACTCTCATTTAGGCTTTGGACAATGTCGAGATGTACTTGCTAAGTGTTGATGTCTTTTTTACTTTCGACTCTGTCGGAAGCCCAATGTCTTTGATTTTTAACTTAAACATTTTTCAAAAATTTAGAGTTTCATGTTTGATTTTTGTTTAAGCCATTTGAATTGGTTTGACTAATTCTTAAAATATACTATGTCCATATCAAACTTGGAAATTTTAACTGAAACATTTTTACCTGGTAGAATCACGAGTTCCGCAAAGAAAGTTGAAGCTACTTCAAAGCGTTCTTTGATTTCCACTCAAGATGAAGTGGATGCTATTCTTAATGACTTTGGAATCACCGGAGTAGAAGCCATTCCTCCTACAGAAAATGACGCTATCAACAGCCCTCTTGAAGGGTTCTTTGCCTACACCACTATACACATATGGCATGGAGGGTTTCTTCCATTCTAGAACTTCCTATCTAGATTCCTGTCTTATCTTGGAATTGCCCTGATTCAGCTATCTCCGAATGTATACACATATCTTCTATCTTTGGAGTTGATGGCACTTGAATGCGACATTCCTTCTTTGAATGCTGAAGTTCTGAACTACCTGACACGATTAGTCAAATTTAGCACTCTTAACCATCAGATCTTCAGAACTAACCCCCCGAAGAAGCTTATATCGGATGGGGTCAATAAGTTTAAAGACTGGGAAAACCAGTTTTTCTTTATTCGATGTTTCCCAAACATCAATGGGATCTTTTCTTCCTCCCGTAAGTTTAAATTTTCACTATCTTCCTTCCATTTTATTTTTTTCCTTGTCTAATCTTCATTCCATACCAGGTTCTCCTACTACAGAACTTAACGAAGCAGACAAAAGAATGGTGGAATCTCTTATCGCAGCTTCTGCTAAACTTGGAAATCGACTGAAGCTGTTGTTACCGTCGAACTTGAGGAAGCATTCTCTTCTCCTTCCCGCTCAAAGGGTCTTGGGACTACCACCTTTGATCCAGCATACTTCAAAAGGAAAACGTTTCCTCTCTTTGGGAGATGTTGAACACTTTTATCCCATGTCTCCTATCTGCTCAGACCACTCTGGTAAATTATAGGCATAGCATTTGCTTTCTAATCCCTTTACTTTCTGAGCTATCTTGCTAATTTTTTAATCTTTTTGGATCTTTACAGCCGCTTCTCAGGTTACGGTGCTTGTTAGTGGTGCTGCCCCTCCTCCTTTAACTTCTGGATTGCCATCAAATATCGAATCCTTTGCCAAAACTAAGAAAGCAGAAGAAAGTTGATGGAATCGTCTGAAACAGAGCCACCAAAGAAAGCTGCTAAAGTTATAGACGTAAAGGAGGAGGAACGTTCATCACTTGACAAAGCTTCAAAGAGCCCAATTGTGGAAGCTCCTAAAGACAAACAAGTGCAAACTCCAATTGTGATCGATCCCCTCTCACGCATTTCTATTTCAGACTCTCCATCTACTCTTGCAAAAATGCAGTTGGCTTTGGATATGCCCCCCACTCCAAGGCGCACTCCTTCTCAACCATTATCATCTTCTCCTTCTGTCATCAACTTTGAAGAGATAACCGAGTCTATCCTTCACTCAGAGTCCTTCACTTCAATTCACTTGCCTTATTCCATTCCATATTTGGCAGGGCACTATCGCTCTCTAATAAAACAACAACTTCTGGTAAGTTTCACTTCAATTGATCTTATTATCATTGGTTTTCTTTAAATCGCTAATTTGTATTACATTTCTTCTTTCAGATTTCTAAGAGTTGGTTAACTCTTCATGCATCCAAATCTTCCCTTGAATCATCTAAGTCCCAGGAGGAAATCTTGGCGCTTAATTATCAAGTGTCCACACTTTCTGTGGCCAAAGATGAAACAACTTTAGAATTGGAACGACTAAGGGCTTCTCTTGCTCGAGCAGAAACTGATCTTTTGGCAGAAAGAAAGGCCCGCCACTAATGAACAATTTACTCTGGAGCTTACTTTAAAAGATTCTGATGATGAAAAAGCTCGCTTAATTGCCAAGAATGTTTCTTTGAAGGAAAAGTTCAAGAGAACCAGGACTTCACTGAAACTCGCCGTCAATACCATTTCTGACGCTAAGCAGTGAGTGTCTCAATTTATTGGTACTACTCTTGGGCAAATGTTGTTGAACTCCTATGAAGAAGCCCTCATGCTTGCCTATGCTGACAACTTCAAGAAGTGTCCTAACTTCGATTTCCCTTCGCTCGATTCTGCCCTGGTTGAGAGAGTAATGGGCAAGATTGATCAAATGAAGCAGGGGATTGAAATCTGCAGATGAGGAGGAAATTGATGCTTCTAAGATCCTTTCCTTCGACGTCCCCTATTTTGATATTGAATCAAACTCTAAAGATGAGGGTGACGATGATGATGCCGCCGGTGAAGAAGGTGATGATAAAAATGATGATGATGACCACAACGACGATAATGATGATAATGATGATAACGTTGATGGTGGTCAGGGCTCAGGTGGAGATGGCGGAGATCACTGTAACAACCCGAAATTTAACCCGTAATAATTAATTAAATAATAAAATAACTTTGTGAAATTATCAGAATTTAGCCTCGGAAGTTGCACCATTGTGTCTATGGTACTTTTCTGGTCAATTTCCATATATAGAACGTAAAAAACTGAGCTAATATGACCAAGTTATAAAATAAACAAAATAAGCAGAAATATAACGAAAAAAAATATATATATACGGTCAGGTCGACCTGGGCAAAGGGGCGGTCGACCACCCGGTCAACTCGCCTTGCATTTTGGCAGGCGAACGAATGTAAATTCGTTCGAACGAATTATAGGACTCGGAACACGTCATTTGCACCCTTTAGTTTAATCCGGTCCCTCCGTTTCTGCATCTGATGGCTCCTATCCCTCCGTTTCTACACATATAAATAGACCACTAGGCCTAACACTTTTTCTCATTCTAGATTTTCTCCGCTTGGGTTCACCTTTTCAGGAAGGACCCTAAAAAGAATAATTTTCCAAGGAGAGAATCTTTTTAATAAAAATTATTTTACAACTCCAAGTGGATCCGAGAAGACCAAAGGAAGAGCTTAGGACCGGAGGTGAGTGATTTTAATTATTTTAAGATTTCTTTAAGTAATTTAAAATAATAGGGTTTCCAATAGTTGTAGTTTTACTACGATTTTTGGAATAGCCTTTTTCAGTAATTATTTACAGTTTTTAATTATTTTCAGTCTATTCTGCTATTCCTTTCAGTAATTTTATTATTATTTCTGTTAATTATAATTGATTACTGTGAAGCATAGCTTTTTATTAATTTACCATCTATTTACAGTACTGTTATTTATTTCTTATTTACATCTTTTCGACGTTTTGGATTTTATGCAAGCGTTTATTCTCTTCATTCCCCTTTTCTGCACGTATGAATTAGAATAAATTAAACGCGAATATGGATTTTATAAGTAAGAATATTAAATGAAGAAAATAAGATGTAAATTATAGAGACTGTAATAAATAATGGAATTGGACTGAAATTACGTCTAATTATAATTAGAATTGGACTAATCAAAGATAATTGGCATAGTTATAACTTAGAATTATAACCAAATAAAGTAAAAGATGAAAGAAGCTTATTTTCACACTTAGACCTTAGGTTAAGTAATAAGCATGATTATAACGTAGGTTATAATAACAAAAGAACAGAATGAGGCTTATTTAAGGCTTGGGATAAATTAATAAGCGTAGGAAGTAAAAATGATAATAAAGGCTTATTTAAATAATCTATCTGAGTTAATAAGCAAAGATGAAAGTAGGACCTGTACCGAATAGCATTCCCTAGGGCACGCTTATGCTAAGAATGGTAGTAATTGGTCAAATAGAAGTCCAAATCACGGGGATTTGGATAAGGGGCGCAACTAGATATTGTTTAGATGAAGGGCTAATACCAACAGCATTTCCCCTATTTTTCTATGGACACACGGTGATCTCACATTAGCCTGAACTGAGATGAGGGGCATGCTATGCTGTATGTTGGAGGTCATAAGAATACCCAATAGGTGGAGCAAAAGGTAGCATGGGCATGGTGGCAGTTACGCGTGCGACTACCATTCGGGTGCTCAGTAATGGCTATGAGTTCCAAGCAGTAAGCATGGTGTCTTAGTAGACACCATTGCCTTCTGTGTAGGGAGCTATATATGTCATCCGGATCCATAGTAGTTGCTCTGTGCATCTTCCGTAGATACCATTAGTTGCTGTGTAGGGAGTTATATAGCGGCTGGTACACAGAAAGGTCTATGGAGTAGCAGGCCGATCAAAGAGTGTAGAATTAGGGTCACATCCTAATTACAGGATTAGGAATTCAACCTAATTAAATCAGAACAAGTGCAAGCAATCAAAGTTAGCCTATCTTGAGCAATATTTAATCGTATTTATTTCCAATTTATCTCTTTCCTATTTCTTTTGTTATCCTTATTTATGCTAGAACTGTTGTAGAGTCTATTACTTTTATCTTGCTTAAAGACTCTAGTAATTACAATCATCCACCAGAATTTTAGTCCGACCCACTCCTCTATTTTCCCCCTTTCCCCCTTAGGCAATTAAGGGAGAAGTCAGTAGATATCTGCTGCTGGGAATTTGCTTGGAGAAGATTTCTACCATGTATTTCTTTTATTTCAGCTTTAGTCCTTTTTGTGTACTGGCTTATTATGAGGGATATTATATACTTTGATTTTTGAGACTATGAGTTTTTGTTTCATGAGATATATTGGATTTTTAGACATGTATTTGGCATTTGACTTAATTATGAAGCTTATTTTAATTAAGTTATTATTTTAAGTTTCCGCTGTTTTTATCAACTTTTGTTTTGTGAATCTTAGCCTCTGTTAGTTTTATTTATACCTACAACGCACCACACCTTTTAATGTGTCCTTTTGGGTATATTAAGGGGCGTGGGGTGTTTCAATCACAATGAAACCTCTGATAAGGATGCGATGACAACACCAAAGCTTTAGAGAAAGAGCCAACCCCTCCTGCAACTACCCCGCCTGGATCTATTGGACCTTCTGCTCCCCAAGAGGATGAGCCTGCTTCCAGTCATGTTGAAGAGCCTAAAGGGAAAGAGCAGGTTCCCAGGCCTCTATCCCAGTATCACAGGTATGGGATTCTTTGTTTAAATTTCTTTCACTTCGAAGGTAATAATAGTGCTAATCATTCATTTTAGATAAGAAAGAAGCTCACCCTCCCTTATAAAACAAAACTTGAGCGAAAACAAGCTGAAATAAACAAGTTATATAGGGAGTTAGATAAGTAGATAAGGGAGCATAATGTACTCTCCAAAAAGTATCATGGGCTTGACAGGAGTGCCTCAGTGCTAGCGTCTTTCAAACATCAGAGGGCTACTCCCTTACTAAAGAGAGCGTGCCTCCAATACGACACTCTATTAGAGGAAAATTGGGAGTTATTTACTTTATTTTGGATGCTAATTGAAGAGAGAGACATTTTAGTCAACTTTTTATATTAAGCTTATTGTTGACATTCAATTATTGTTTTTTCGTACTTGGGTGAATTCAGTCGGGGTCTTTTTCGATGTTTTCACAAGAGATACTTAGATGAATTTGGATATGACCTGCATCCTGGAGCTTGTTGGAATTTACCATAGGTCAGATCGATTCCCCAGGATCTCCTCCCAGAAAAGCTTAAGTATTCCAAGAACAAGTTTATGTCTGAATTATTTTCTAAATCTGTATTATATGAACCAGATGAGTAGTTGTAAACATGTAACATTGTATTGTTTTACAAATATTTGTTTTAGTCTTATTTTTATGCTTAGCTTAATTTTATTATATTATCACAGAGTGATTGTTCGTTAGGTCATCCTGTTTCTAGAGACCATTTAAGTTAATACGTCAAACTGAGACAATTTTATCTTGAAAATGTATCAATATTAAAATCTTCAAAATTAGTAAGATACCGCTTCCTAAGAGATTTACAGAAACTTTACTTGGAGTACCCTCGTCTGCAGTTTGATTTTCTTGGTGATGAGAAAGAGGCATTTCTTAAAGAAATCAGGACATTTCATACAAAATTAATTTGCGGCCATGATAGTCCTCCAGCTGGAAGTGGGATTATAGTAGATGTGCCCTAGTGTTAACCCCGGAGGGACTAAATATTCCCTTTGATTCTACAGTTAATCTTTCTGCCAATTCATTAGACAAAATTAAAAATGTAGTTTCTAAAATTTAGATGTCAATTAATTTTCTGTTGTATTTTTTGACTTCGTTGTTATTTGAATTATAATCCTTTGTTGCAATAATAAAGAAAATTTTCATTCTGATTTTGACTCTGTTTTATTTCTTTTTCTTAAATGGGAGCTACAACTATCCACAGTTTCTCTTCCCTTCAATTTATCATCACGTGTCGATGTTCTTAGAGAGAAATTGTTGAAAACAAGTGGAGGGATTGTGCTTAGCGATGATATCTTATTAGAACGCTTCGGTGGCAATGCCGAAGCTTTAAAATGGCACAAAAGATATTTTCTTCAAAAAACCATCGCCGGTAATTAAAAGGATCAAATTGCCTATCTTGAGGCTGAAGTTAAGAGTAGAGATGAAACTATTTCTGCACTTAAGCGACAGGTGAGGACAAAACCCTCAACCGACTTTGATCACAAGATGTCAGAGCTTATACAACAAATAAGTGACTTGGAATCGAAACTGAAGGATAGTCAAGCACAATGCACTTCATTGGAATTTATCACGAGGGATAAGACTTCAAATATTGATCTACCGATCCCTCGCGCTACTCCTTCGGCTACTAAACCAACAAGGTCAACGCATCTCGTGGCCCAGAAATTCCCTACTATGCTCAACCCTCCCCTGGGCTTAGACGAGAATATTGCGGGGAATTGGTGCTGGAAAGTTAAATTCGAAATAGCCAAGTATTTTAATGAGCAATAGAAGGCGAAATATTCTCAAACAATCAATGAGTATGCTGCTAAGAATCAAAAGCTCGAACATGATTATTACTTCCTTCAAAAGCGCACCGCAGAGCTAGAAAGGGATAACAAGACCCTTAGGGTTGCGAACCGAGCTTTTAACTGTGCTCTGAAGACTAATGTTGAAGCGATCGATGATGAATACAGATTAAGGAAGAAGGAAAAGTAGCTCAAAGAAGTTCTCTGCATCGTGATTCGTCATGTAGTGGATCCTTCAGTTGGTGAGACTCTTGACCAAGCTGCTAAAGACTTATAATTTATTTGTATGTTCGATATGCATAAATTCATCTTGTACATATGTAAATAACTTCATAATTTTATAATTTATCTCATGACTAATGGAAATCATATAAATTTTGTAAATATCACCTGATTTGTAATTCCTTTTTGTAATGTCATTTTTGAGACGCTTTTTGATAGCTCATTTATTACTTCAATATTTGCTGAACCTTTCATTTCTCTTTGCTGTGTTGATTTCCTTGTAAAGTATGAAGCAAACAATATCTCTAATTGTTGGCTTAAAATTGTCATATCAGTCTATGTATATCATTTGCTTACATTATCAAATCATCTTGTTAATTGCATGGAAAGTAATTAGTAGTAAACATCTAAATCACATCTTTTAACCGTGATGAGAGATGATCAAGAATTTAACTTCGACCATTTGGCTGGAATACCTGAAATTTGTTGATAGGAAATCCCGCCTTATCACAAGGGTATAAATATTAGATAGTAATTCTTTTAGAGATAGTTAATAAGGGATTGAACCTAGAAATCATTGCCCGAATACTTGTAATAGAATCCCGGAGTCCTATTCTCGGGCCTTAATGAAATCTGAAAAATTAGAAATCTGAGACCCGTCGGGTTCAGGTATAAATGGAAACTTATAACAATGATGATTCTCTTGAGAATATTTTTGACCCTGATTCGGGCATTTGTGATAGATAAATAGAAGGGAGCGTTTGGCATACATCCCTGGTAAGGTTTGAAAATACACAAAACATCCCTTCGTTTTTTTAATAAGTTTTCGGTCCCTGTTTTCAAATTCACGCGCGCATAAAGACCCAAATACCCTTTACGTTTTAACATTTCAAACGCGTATAACTTTCTATAGAAACATCGGATCAACATACCGTTTTCACCAAAAAATCAAAAAAATTGTGATCTTTAAAATGAGATCCATTGTTAATACCAAAAAATCATATTTGCAGTAAAGGTGCAATTATTCCATATATTTGCAGATAATTCTGCAAATTTTGAATATCTTTGATTTTTCTTCAAATCTGCAGCTATTGCATATAATTGCAGACAAGTATGCAATTATATGGTATAATTGCAGACATGTATGCAATTATATGGTATAGTTGCAGAAATATCTGCAACTATTGCATATATTTGCAGACATGTATGCAATTATATGGTATAATTGCAGACATGTCTACAATTATTGCATATAGTTGCAGAAATCTCTTTGCTTGTCCTGCCATTATTTTACATATACACAATGTCACTCGTTAGAAAGATAATAAAATTTGTGATTTAATGGTGAAAACGGTTTGTTAATCCGTCGTTTCTACAAAAAGTTATTGTGTTTTAAAGATTGATAATTAATGAGGTGTGAATTTTAATTATGGATGTGAGACTAACATCCACATATGAAGAATCAACATTGCTGCATTGGAGGAGAGGGGTATTGTAGGGAAGAAAATTGTAGTATTTGAAAATAAGGATGTAATTTATATCTTTTTTATGAGGAGGATGTTTTGTGTATTAAGTTTGATTTTAGGGATGTGTCCCTTATTTTCACTAAATAGAAATCCATTATTGAAATTTCATACCAATATTAGGGCTCAAATAAGTAATTGTCTCGATACCCAGATTCAGGTATATTAAGATAATCAGTGAACGTTAGAGACCCAAAACCCATATTCGGGTATTAAAAATGAAGTTCTGAGACGAATATCCCGAAACCCAGATTCAATTATTAATTGACGACATTTACATATGAAAGACCCGAATCCCTGATTCGGGTATTAATAGATGAAATTCCAGTATGAGAGACCCAAGACTCAGATTTGGGTATTAATAGATGTTGTTTAGAAATGAAAGTCCTGAAACCCAGATTCGGTTATTTATAAGTGGAGCTCTGTTCTACTCCTTTGATGTGTGAACCCTTAAGGTCTTGTATAGAAGTAATTTGTCTAGTTTCCTCTTCAGCTTGGACGTCTTAGTCCACAATTGGTAATGCCTTTTACCCGGGCTTAAACACCTTAGTTCATGATTTGATGAGCCTCTTCTCGGGCTTAGACATCTTAGTCATTGCTAAATGTGCCTCCTCTTGGGCTTAGACGTCTTAGTCCATGGTTATAATGGGCCTCTTCTTGGGCCTGGACGTCTTTGTCCATTGTTATCCGGTGCTCTTGGTTAGCTCATCTTAGAGACTGGAACCAAGGACTTACTCGACCTCCCTCCAGGAAGTGCCCTGCCCTGGCCCTTTTATGGTGGGAATAGGGGCTTGTTCGATGCTCTACCCTAGCCATCTTATGGCACGGATAAAGACTTACTTCGTCCTCCCTCCAGGGGGTGCCTTACCCTGGCCATAGTGTGGCATGGATAAGGGCTTGTTTGGTGCTTTAACCTGGCCATCTTATGGCGTGGCTAAAGGCTTACTCCGTCCTCCCTTTAGAAGGTGCCTTACCTTGGCCATAGCGTGACGCGAATAAGGGCTTGTTCGGTGCTTTAACATGGCCATCTTATGGCGCAGCTAAAGGCTTACTCCGTCCTTACTCCAGGAGGTTCTCTGCCCTGGCCAACTCGGCGCGGACAGAGGCTTTTCTACCATCTTAGGTAGACTAACATCTTAGGTAGTATCCACATATAAGGAGCATTTCACTCGCAACCATGTAGATTTTCTTTCTATGAAATGTAGCTCTTTATTGATTTTGTCTCAAATTCTTTTTACAAACTCTAGAATTTTTCCTTGTCGGAAGAAGTTTATGATCATCCCCTCCCAGGGCTCTGTAATGGTTGGTTTCATGACCATTCATCATATGGTAGTGGTAATAGGATCCTCCTAATATCCTTTCATATTTTGGCCTTTTTTGTAATGGCCAATAGTTAAGCTCATCCTTTGTAAGCAAGCAAACGTTCTCAATCGATATTGTTAAGTTGCATTCTTTTGGAAGTCTAGATTTGAAGCTTGATTCTTGCGGATGGCTTTTTGACTTTTTGTTCCTTGGCCTTATTGTTTCACATTCTTCGATTGCTTTTCTTTTTACTGCCCTTGGAATTTCTTGAGATGGAAATGTTCTTGTTGTAGTTGGTTGCCACTTATTTGCAAAGGCATTGTAATCATCCATTATCTCTTTACTCGAAGATGGTGCCTTTGGAATAATGTTGGATTGTTCTTCTCATTTGATTGAAGACATTGTCACTTACATTTGTTTTCTTTCCTAGTGAAAAGATGGGGGTGGGGCTAACATGAAAAGGATTTAACTCCATTTCTCAGGATCATAAGATTTCGCTTTCTTTTTGTTTATAATTCTTAGAACTTCTGGTCTTAGTCTTTGCTCTTCGTCTTGGTGGGAATCCTTGATGATTACAAGGGATAATCTTTTCAAGTGGGGTTCAGATGACCCTTGTTCAGATCTTTTAATCCTTCTGGCCATGATCAAACCAATGTAGATGAACTTTAGATAGGGTTAAGTGGGGTTAGAGAATAGTAGAGTTGGGGGTTTAACCAAGTCGGAGGTTCGAGCCCTCCTTCTAGCGCCAAAAATGTTAACAAGATTTCTTATCAACACCCCAAGGTAGTGTTAAAGAATGAAGATTATTCTTTTAGCAAGCAAAGTAGAAAGGAAGGAATGTATCCTTCTTGTATTTCCTTTCGATTAGGCTTCAGTAGGCAGGAATTGCTCAGACAGACCTTTCGACTGTGTCGAATGGGTTAGATTTCGTGCTTAATGATCTTTCGACTTAGTTGAGATGGATTGGTCTTTCCTTGGAAAGCCTTCCTTTTGATTCAATGGTGGTATCCTAGGAAGTTTTTCCTTTGATGGTTACGACCTTGTTGAAGGCCTTGATGGTTGTGTAGTTTGAACTTATTCCAAGAATCTGATACTAAGGTTCCAACCCTATCGGAGGCAAAGTGATTTTTGTGATAAAGCTTGAACCTGGAATCTGGATTAGGGTTCCGACCTTGTCGGAAGCAGTGAGTTTAACCTTCTTGAGTTTGAACTAGTAATCTCAAGCTATAATGTTCTGGTGAAGGGTTTTGACCTTGTTGAAAGCCAGATCCTCGAACTCCTTGCTCTAGTCGAAGGTTTAGGTAAATTGTAACTTGGTTTCAACCTTGCCAAAATCTTAAACTTAGAGGAAGGTTACTTGAAGTGGTTTAAATCTTGCTAGGTTTCTACTGTGTCGACAGTGGCCTTTTGATGTAGGCGAAACCTGAAACACAAGAGTGAAACTGATAAGAGCTTTGATAAAATGATAAGTAATCTAAAATACTTGAAACTTCCCTTTATAAGCAAAAGATGTCTTTATTGCTTCCAAATCCCCAAATTAATCTGGTAATTAGGGTTACAACAATTTTGATTAAAGAAATACAAGTTTTTAATGGGAGGATCGGATCCCCCAAAACGTTACCCCTTGGGTCTTATTTATAGATGCGGGTCAGCACCTTTCGACTTTGATGCTTTCGAATGGGTCGAAAGGTGGGTGTCGAAAGACTTAAGCATGTTGCCGCCTTTGTCGAAAGGTATGGTTGCGCTCCTCTTCTTTGAGTTGTCTTCTAAGTGCTTTCGACTCTTTTGATAGCCCTTGTTCATTGGTCTCGATGACGTTGGTTACGCCTGTGCTCTTGTTTCTAATCTGATGCGAAACCCCCTGGACCACGTTGGTTTCGACCGATTCGAAAGGCTTACCATAGCTTTCGAAGGGGTTGCTCAGGATGATACTTGCTTTTAAGTAGTTTGAATGGAGGCGAAACCATTGGTTTCCAATTGTTTGGCGTATGTTTAAAGAGCTGGTCTTCATTGTCTTCGGAAGGTATGGCTTTGATTTATCGAAAGGTCTTCATATAGTCGAAAGGTCATTAATGAAGGCAGAAGGGTGCTTTCGACTCCTTCATCTCCTTCGAAAGGTAAGAATCCTTTGGATATAGATTGGAAAAACCTTCCGACACCTTTGAAAGGTCCTGAAGCTTCCAGACTTTAACGGTAGCATCCCTTCGACTCTTTCGAAAGGTCTAGCTGGTGTTTTTCTTTCTTGCTTTCTTTTTTTTCTGCTTGGGATGGTTCCAACTAAGTCAAAAGGTGATTTTTGGAGTAACAATTCAGTTGATCCCTGAAAACATTGTTTGTAAGATCAACAAAGCATGCCGGTGTATTGGTTAGCCCAAATAGCATAACCAACCACTCATAGAATCCAGATGACATACGAAATGTTGTGATAAAAACACACTCATTCGCTACTCTCAGTTGATGAAACCTCGTCGCAAGGTCCAACTAAGGGAACACCCTAGCACCTTGGAGCTGATCGAACAAGTCATCAATACGCGGGAGTGAATAATTGTTCTTTTCATCACCTTATTTAGATCATGGTAACCTACACACAATCTCAAAGAGTCATCCACCTTAATGGTGAATACTACAGGTGCTCTCCACTCAGTATACTCTGTCGAATGTTCCCTTGTCACAATAGGTCATTCACTTGCACCTCTAGTTCCTTCTGCTCTCTCAATGCCATATGTCTCGGTGAATAATAATCGGTCTGGCTACCACCATGGAGAAATCTATACGGAACTAGATTTCTCCATGGTGGTAATCTGATCACCACCTTAAATATGTCTAGATATTCCCTCGCTATAGGCATAGATGACAACTTATCATGCGGTATCTCGAGCGAGTACATAAAGCTAATCATCACCTCATCATCAGGTAGGCAACCTATCTCTAACCTACGCCCATCGTATATTCCTATCGTCACCAACGGCCTCTCAAAATCCACTAGTACTACATATTTCTATAGCCACTCCATCCCTAATATAGTACCGAACTCCATGAAACCCAAAACAAAGCAATTACAAGCAAACATCCATGACTCGATAAAGTTAAGTCTTGACAAATCATGCAAAGGCTAGTCGTCCTCCAAGGGGTTTGTAACAATCAAAGGTCAATCAACTATCTCAGGTTTCAATCCAAATCTATATATTAAATCACTAGATATGAAGGAATGTGAAGTTCGAGTATCAAATAAAATACGTGCAAGTGTAAAAAATAGAAAGCATACCCTACATAACAATGCTCTTCGCCTTCTACTTTACCGATGGAGGACTCGATGAAGTTGGAATATCATTCAAAGCATAAGCAGACACAACCTGCGGTGGCTCTGGGCAATCCTTCTTCATATGCCTCAATTTGTTGTGGTTAAAACATCCTTTCTTCTCATTTCCGCAATCTTTGTTGAGATGGCCCCTCTGTCCACAGTAATAGCAAGTGGGCTCCCACTTGTCGTTCTTCTGGCCACCCTTCTATAGTTGCTTCTTCTTGTTATTGTCCCACTTTCTCTTGCCTCCCCTGCTAGCTTGCGGCTAAGGCTCATCATTAAGAGCAACAACTAACTTAGGCTTAGAATACAAACTCTCATGTCAAAGAGCCTTCTCCACTGGCCTCTCAAAGGTCTCATCGATGTGCCCTACTAGCTTTTCTCTAAGATAATCACCCAAACCCATAATAAAATTCTTATTCTTCTTGAGTGGAGTATCGATAAAAGATAGACTGTACTTCAAAACCATGTCAAACTCGGCCACATACTCCAACGTAGACATATCCCCTACTTCAAATCAGCAAATTTCCTGAAAAGAATTGACTTTTGATTACTGCTTGCCTCATAACCATATACTATTTATCTATCCAGTGATAACATTCAAGAGTAGATAATACAGATGAGCTACAATAGCCACTCAATGTATGCTACCCTAATAATCATGAAGATACCCGAAATGACAGTATGGAAATACTTTAAATAAGTTTCATGTGTAAAAAATGATTCTATTATCACATCAAAAGTGCGGGGCATATAGCATGCCCTGTTGGGCTTACAAAAAGAAAAAATAAATCTATAAAGCTAAACCACCAGCCAACTGGATTAGTTAGTCTATCTGTTCCTTAGTCAAAATGGTTAGCACCGTCAGTCCCTCTGCTTCCATCTCCGTCGCCACCTCAGCTCGAGTCTTAGTAAGGGCCTCTGCCTTGAAGTTCCTAAAGGAAAGTGGAAGGTGGTAGTTTTTCCTAAACATTGACTTAACCATTTTCCTCAGCCTGGTCTTCCACTTAGCCTTCACCTTCATTATGGTAGCCTCCACCTCCTCGAACGACCGGCATCCAACCAGGTGAGTACTCAGGTCATCCCTCGAGATTCCAGCCTCCTTCTCAGCCTCATCAACCTATCCTTGAGGTCCTTGACCCCCTTCTCTGTCATCTCCCATGCCTCATCCTCAACCTTCACCACCTTCTCGACCACCTATACTACCTCCTTAGCCTGGCCCATCTCGGCCTTAACCATTGTCAAAGCATCCTCAACCACCTTAGCTAGGGCCTCGACACCATACGTCGTCTCCTAGAATTTTGCCATGTCATCCTGGATGCAGATGGATCGATGTGTGGTCTGAAGCACAACCAGTGTTATTAAATTATTCAACAAAGGGAATTCAACGATTAGAAGCTTATCAACAGGGCATCTCGGGCATGAATGTTCCCCTTGTCCTATAAGGAGTGCCGAAGCCAACCAGATCCGGGCCGATGGAGTGTATGACAAGGTATCAATAGCCCTTATCTGGAAAATATTGAGGATGCAATCTAGCCCTTCCTTGTCCTAGCCATAAGTAAGCTCTAGAGATACTTGTCCCACAAACACAAGCTTGACCGTGTTGATTAGCCCCTCTGCATTATATATGTCCAACTTCTTAGCATAGGGGACAAACATCTCAGGGAACCCGAACTCGCTTCTGCTGGACCTCTTCCTTTTATTACCATCAAGAGGGGTGATCGATGACTTCTACGGACTAGGGGAAGCTCAATGATGTCTCGGCTTGAGCCAAATATCTCATGCCCGAGAGCTGGAATAGTCTTGAATGCGAAGTTGAATGCATCAAATTTATGCTCATCAAACACTGAAACAAGGCAATAAGAAATAGTTAGTTTATGTAAAAGGAAGAAAAGCATAAGTAAATTAACTACAATTTGGAACTGCCTAACCATGCCTTTTGATAAGGGACGGGCACAGTGAGACCAAACTTCCAATGCTAGATTAGTCAGTCCTGGAATGGGCTATGCCTGAGGCACATCATCGTTATTGGGATACAAAGGATCATAGGCAAGATGGGGCTCGGAGGAAGGACCCGCATCTCCACCAATGCCTGATTCATGTGGCCCTCTAGGTGGCCGACGTCCCACACCATTGGAGTAGGACGTTGACGAGAAGTTATGGGTCATAGGTTTCCCACTGAGACTCCGGTATAATATCACTTAGCTTGCTGTTGTTGCAATATTGCCACTCTCCTAATCCCTCATCCTTACTCATATTGTCAAAGCTTTGGTTCTCATCACTAATCGGTTTGGCATCAGTGTCAAAAAACTTAATCTTTGTGTAATCGCACTTCATTTTGACAAGTTTGTTGTCGGTGCACCCCTCTCTACCATAGTCATAGATTGATGTTCCCTCGAGAGCCTAACATGACGAAGATTCCCATTAGTCATTGTGGTCCTTAAGTTTCTGACAGCATTAAGAGATCCCTTTATCCAAACCAAGTACTCGCTAAGAACCTTGAGATTGATGGAGGAAGAATCCAGAGAAGTCCCTATTATAGGAGGGATAAGAAAAGGGAAGGGGGTAAGATGAATGAAAAAGTGAGGCAAAGAGAACTTACTTTGGACTTGGAATTCAGTGTTCCTCAGGTCGGGTTGACCCCATGAGGAACAAAGAAGTACTTCCTCAGTTAGCCAGGGGAAGCCTTACTGAGAAACCTGTAAAGAGAGAGGGATTGGTGTTTTCCTATAGATGATAGTATGTGCTGACTGAATGTTGTCTTCCCTTTACAATTGGAAAATCATGCTGATCAGATGAGCGGTTAGCTCAAGAAGCTAGTGGTCCACATAAGTAACACAGACCCTGCACAAGAACCTATTGCTATCGAGATGAGATGATCGAGAGCAAGCTCGAAGGCATTAAGAAAAGAGAAAGGAAAAGGGTGAAAAAGCAAAGCAACCTCAAACTTGAAATAGCCTAAGGACCAAGAGAAGAAGCCCATTGGTGTGTGATCCAGTCATTCGGCAACTATCAGATATCTAACCATCCCTATGTCACATCCATGCTTGGCCATGCACTCAGCTAGGTTCACCTCCCCTTCGATAATATCTAAAGCTTTTACACTAAGATGTCAGTAGAAATCAATCCAGAAGCCGACATTTAAAACAGAAAAGGCTTGGTTAAACTACAATGGCCCTATTACTAAACCTAGCAAAATTAAGGGGCAACCACCCCCGGGGGTGTGACATCCCCTATTTCGAGACTCAAAAATAGACGTTGATGATGCTGCAGTCATCACCAGAATCAATTTCCAGCGACAAAGTGAGTTCAGTGTTTTTGCCCGATATAAGTAAACATAGTAGCCGAATAACTTTTTCATTACATCAATTTGAATTACATGATTCATTACATCATATTTAACCCACTTCATTTCCATGCAAGGGTAAATACAATAGAAAATAGACTGGTGTTGTGTCTGACATATGAAGATGCCAACACAACACATAACCAGTTCTAATTCCTAGTGTTACATGGCGGAAATTTCAAAATACTTTTAATCTCTAGATAAGACTTCTACTTTGTCTTCGAAATCTTTATTCGCCATTCCAAAGAATACTTGTTTAATCCATAAACTCAACATACTCGAATGAGTATCGGTGAGTTTATGAGAAATAATAAAAACATGGGTCAAACATAAAGCCTGGTATGAGTAAAATATTTACCCTAAGCATCCATAGTGAGACCACGCTACTCATGCGGAACGGGTTTTCCGATCACTTCATCTTCATAGCAATATACATCATATTATACATATACAAGCATAATCATCAAGAGCAAACATGTGCATCACATTCAATCCATAAGTGTACCCTACACTTTCCATTCAATTATGAATCATGTCATATATAAGTTTTCAATTCAAATTAAGTATGCCCTACACTTAATATCTAGTTATGAACCAAGTCATACAATAGTTCATCATCCATTCAAACATCACATAATCTCTTGTTTAGGCTTTCAACATTAAGTTAACATTAGCTTATTTAGTGATTACCTCCCAAGGCCTATCTATCACTAAATTTATCTTTTACTCAGACAACGTCACTTGATGAAATGGACACACATTCCACCAATAGGAGCCACCTTGACTAGAACCACCCTGGCTCTTCTAAGAGGTTGAACGTAAGTACCCTGAATACATTTTAGTAAGCATCCATACTAAGCGTCAATAGCCCCTCTTAGTTCCTGAACCGCTATCGTTCACGTTGTTGATTTATTATTTTTGTTATAACACCATCCTAATGTTTGGCACCATATGTGGCACACTGTCATAACTCCCCTTTAGAGTTTATAAAGCTTATAGGGTTTAGCCCTATCTTGGGACCTTACCATTGAACTTTAGACTAATAATCAAGGCACCTGCCATCCAATAACTCCATGAGTCAGCATATTTTTACGATCATGATTAAACCTCTTTCTTTTATTTATTTATAGTGTAACCTACACATTCTTTTGACATAACATCTTTATCTTTCAATTTAAATGATACCCTATCATTTATTAGGTTCTCTAAGCTTTCTTTCATTTCAAAAATAAGTTAACATAATTTTTAACTTAAAAAATCCTTCCTTTATTTCATCCTTATGAAATCATTCATTAACACTTGGAAACTATCTTCCAGAGTGTAATAGATATTTCTTATTTTACTTAGAAAAATATAGTTTCCAATGCTATCGCAAGTTGTCATTAACTATCGCATATTGGCTATCCTATAACCTTCGAAAGTTGAGCCTGATAGAGTTAGGTGTATGTCCTAGGTCAATTATGTAATTTGTTACATATATCTAACTTGGTAATTACCTTGTTCGAAACAAAAGGTGTTTTTCTTTCTGTTATATACTTCATATAATGTGTTGAATTAATTAATTAATTTAACTAAAAGTATATTTAATAGAAAAATCCATATATGGTATGTTTTTGTGATGGTAGTTACAAAGTGTTGTAACCGTGAGTGATTTATCACAATGAAAACAAATATACCATATTAAATGTTCCTAGTCAAGATGCATCGAGACTGGATATCGATGTATCCATTGCAACTAGAGTACGTAACGCTCTTCAAATGTTAGACAGTGTATTACTCATGGTTGTTGGGGGCACCAAGGGGTTATGTACCGATAGTTATTGGATAATTATGGAATGACTTACTCGATAGTTTTCTGTTGGTTAATATAACAAAGGTCAAACAGAAAATATTGATGTAACTGATTTACACAATTATCTTCACTTGAGAATGTTTGACTAAGGCTAACCCATAGTGGAAGATATGGGTGAATTTCAAAAAAATTACCCTATTGGATCTTAATTGGGCTTATGAAGTCTAATTTATTCAAAACATTTCTAAATTTAATTTAAATAAAATCATATATTTCATTTCAATTTATAAATTATTGATAGAAATTTATTTAACTTAATTTCAATTTATATACAAGTATACATATGTATACGTGTGCGCATGTGTAACATGATATATCGTGCAAGGTATAACATCCCCGTATATAGATGTTGGGATTTACGTCGCAACAAACACGTTAGCTCATCATATATATATATATTATGTTGTCCAAATAAGAGTATACGTATACAATTATTATAATGTATAAAAATATTCAAGTAATGTGTGTGTGTATGAATGGAGACAGTTGGAGTTTCTCTCGAATTTTAACCTCCAACAGTTAACAGAACCCATCCAGGGTATTTTATCGGTTATGGAGATTAGACCAGCCTTAATGGATCGTATAGGGAACGGGAAAGTAAAAGACGAGGAGTAGAGATTTTGGAAAAATTAAGAAAAGGAGAGCATTTTCCCCATGCTAGGAGATACTCAGTTGATGAGAAGGGATATTTGAGAAGAGATGGATAAATAGAGAGGGTGAAAGTTTTAAAGGACTTGTTGAGAGCTTGTGTCTTGAATTTCGGAGGACATTGAAAGCAACATCTACCTTTGGTTGAGTTTGCATATAATAATAGCTATCAAACTATAATTGGTATGGCCCACTTTGAAGCACTTTATGGGCGGCCATGCAAATCATCTAGTTGTTGGTGGGAAACTACCGACAGAGTATTTCTCAGACCCAATTTGATCCGTGGTACCACGAAAAAAGCAGAGTGGATCAGGCAAAGGATAAAGGTAGCGCAAGACTGTCAGAAATCTTATACGGATAAAAGAAGGAAAGAACTTGAATTTGAGGTTGGAGATATGGTATTTGTTAAAATATCCCCTCTTAGAAAAGTTATTAGATTTGGCAAATTTGAAAAATTGGCACCTAGATTATCCAGCCATTCAGAATTCTGCAAAGAATAGGAAAATTGGCATATCATGTGGAGCTTCCTAACAAGTTGGCAGGAGTCCATAATGTTTTCCACATTTCTCATCTTAGGAAATACCTTTATGACACTGCTAGCAGAATAGAACCTGATCAGTTGGGGAATTTAAGATGGAGCCGATAGTGCCTCGTGCTACCGCACACATCGTGGAGCATGGTACTCGGAGACTCTACAGTAAATAATTAAGTTGGTCCGAATACAATGGGGGGACAATCCAACGAAAAGTACATGGGGGACCCAGGAAAAGATGAAAAAACTCACCCAGAGCTTTTCACTAGTAATTTATCTCTCCAAAATTAGGATCTGGTTGCATCGCGATTACTAGATTAGATGGTAAGAGATGGTTGTTACACCTTTTCACAATCACTTTACACTCATATAGAAACTTTTATGCATGTTTAGGATATTTGCATACATACTTACATAACACGATTACACACTCACATTAGGATTGAGCTCATTTTAGCATGTCTGTAGTACATAATCACATTGCATTATTAGCTGAGTAGATGGTTGTGTAGAGAAATTGGTTGTGTAACATGGATGTTATTGCGAGATATGATGTTCGCCCTTGGAAGATTTTGGGACGAAATCATTTTTAAGGGGGGAAGAATGTAACACCCCATAAAATAAACCATAAATAAATAAAGTAAATTAAATATGATAAGGATTGGATATGGAAATTTTATAAATGTTGGGATTTGACTACGAAAGTTATTCCATTTCGTTCGTGGCCGAATTCCGACATATTTCCATATATAATATGCTGAAAAAGGAGCTCAAATAAAGAGGTTATGAGCATTTGAAGTTCTCAGATTTAATTAATTTAGTTTGAATTCAAATTCAAATGAGAAATCAAATTTAGTGTTTAAATTTCAAAAATTAGCTTGGGGGTTAAGTAAACATTTAATTAATGTTTAACGTTGGAAACTTAATTAGGGAATAAAATAATCGGGCAACGGAAATAAATAAACGTCCTTTGAATAAAAGGAGCTATCAACCTGAATGGTCAACCGACTGGCCGTAGCGGTCGACCGGTCGCCTAAGGGCGGTCGACCATTTGGCAATAGCAGCTTCTAGTGGCGGCTAAGGTTTTACGTTATGTTATATTCGGTTGTACGCTCCAGATTTACCCGCTTCCTACCAAATTCCATCCTACTGTTCTGGTGTGTTTCAACTCCTATAAATAGAACCCTATCCTCTCCACTTGTATTTATATTATTTTGGGGAATGCGACGAAACCCTGTCACTGCTATCTCTTTAATAAGATTCAAAAACTCCATAGAGAATTCAGGTAAGGATTCAACTTATTTCCTATCAGTTTTTTCTTCCTTCAATCTATTTTTATCTTATTCTTCTCCAATTATTCTGAATTTAATGAATATATATACCTCTTTCCTACTGTGTGTATACATATAAAAAAAGAGAGATTTTGCAAGAGATCGAAAGGCTACAAATCCATTTGAGTGAAGCTAAGGCTAATCTGTGAGGGGAACCTTAGTATTTCTATTTCAGTAATTGTTCAGTGTATTTCTTTTTGGATTTGAATATGCTTTAGGGATTTTGGGATTTCAAAAATATGATAGATAAAATCCCCCAAAATTCCTTTTTATTTCGACATGTCAATTGTATGCTGAGATTCTCAATTATTTACATTAGTTTGATGGGATTTGTTTCGTTTGTGCAATCTTTGATTATTTCATAGTCAATTCCACTTCTTTTTCTTTTTTGGGTTAAATTGTGATCCTTCAATAAAATAAAGGGTTTAGATTACGAATTCTATTCGTAGTTTACACCACTTATTCTTATCTATTTCTTTGTAAAAAGAGAAGTTGAATAGAATATGTGGTTTATATTGTAATTCTTATCGTTTAAGATGTTCCATTGTACTAGTGTAATAAATTGGATTTATAAGTTTGTTATTGTAGTTTTGGTTATAAATATTTTTCCCTATTTTGGACATTAGAATTCATGAAATCTTGGGAAATTGAAGAAAAAGGACTTGTATAATTGGTTAAGGAATTGACATTTATAGCTAGTTTAGAGCGTAAAATCCATAAATTAAGAACTTATTAGGCACAAATATGTATTCATCTTTATTTACGTAATTAACGTATAATTATTACGTATATGGCATATTTAATTAGGCATTTATTTACATTTGTTTTCCCCATTAGGATGGTAATTGATTTTGATGTGAAATTAAGAGGAAACTCTTATATAGCCTAATTATTATTTTAAGGCGTATTAAGGAAGTTTCCTTATAAGCCTTATTTATGAAATGGTGATATGAGTATGTATGTATAGAGTAATTAATTTATGGCTAAGTCATAGGGATGCGAGGTCAATAGAATTACATGACGGAAGACTGCCCTGCACATCGAAGCTACCAGTAACTGTGTACACTTTTATTGATGTGAGATATCCTTATGATAAATAAATATTTGTAATGGCGTGAGGTTAGTTCCAAACTATGTAGCATAAATCTGTCCAACTAATTTGGCTACCAGTTCCTATGGATAGCGAACTAATGTGAGACAACATTATGAGTATGAGCCATAAGACAAAGGGCTTGCTTCGGGGTTTGAGGTGTTAAGTGGTTGGACCCGCCTTTTCCCCAGACGAAGTATTAAATGGCCAAGAGGTTACGTTAAGTGGTATCTCTATAGAGGTCCACTTCTAGAAATAGGTCTTAAATGATGGGGTCTACCTTATTTAAGGTCTTAAATGACCAGAGTCTGCCTATTTTCCACTTGGAAGTATTAAGTGGCATATGAAATTCCATGTGATGTCAGCTAGATAATACCATTGAGGAACATGCTTCTAGAAATAGGTCTTAAATGATGGGGTCCACCTTAAGTAAGGTCTTAGATGACCAGAGTCTACTTATTTTCCACTGGGAAGTATTAAGTGGCTTGCGTATCATCTCTCACATTATTAGCTGTTTATGACGTATGATTGGGATATAGGATCTACTTCTGGAATGGAAGATATAAAGTAGTTGGACCCACCTCCTTTACTTATAAAGAAGTGTTAAATGATTTTAATGGTTTTATGTTCATAAACATATTCTTATTTTGAAATATACTGCCCAAATACTTAAAAGGTAAGACTCGAGGTTTGTATTCACCAGACACTTGTTGTTCTAACTCCCTCCTCATTACAACACAGGTTAAGGACGGAGTGATGGCGGTGACGATGCTTAAGGATGGAGAAGCTTGGCTAGTGGCAGTATTTATTATTATTCACTTTTAAGTGTACCCATGGATTTAAACAATGGTTGTAATAGATATTATATTATGGATTTTATGGGATTTTGTGTTATGACATATTTATGGCTTTGAAATAAATGGGTACACTTTACTATTATATTTTGTTCCATCCGTTGTGAGCTCTAAAAGTTTAGTTATAGCTATGAAATGTTATTTCTTTTTACTACCAACAACTTGCCTTAGAATTGATCTAAGTTTCAATGGGCCTTTTTATGGGTCGAAATTTAGGCCCGTTCCGGGGTGGGTTGTTACAATAGTATATAAAAGAAAATAAACATATATATATATATATATATATATATATATAAATATATAATATACAATTTAATTATTTTTTTATAAATATACATACATATATCTAAATGTATTAAAGTAACATAATTATATATATATATATATAAATATAAATATAAATATAATTATTAAATGTAAATATGATTTAGAATATTTTATATAATTATAAAATTTTAAAATAAATAATTTTTTTATTTTCATTCTAGATCGAATACATAGAAATTACAAATTTAAATATAATTTTATCATATTTTTTTTTTTTTGTAAATTGGTAAAATTTTATTAAGGCATTAAAAGCCCATAGCAAAGTCAGCCCACGCTGAACAGTACAATCAAAGTACAAAAACATTCCGACATAAACTAAACCTTTCCAAAAAGCAGAAGGAAAAGTAACTCTCCCAAATCATTTCATGGCGGCTGGAACTGACGACTCCTACTTGGGATTCCTTGCGATGGAAAGTTCCAGCCCTCTCCTACAACATGAGCTTCGTCTCGTGCCTGCCTGGTAAGAATCCCCCTCTTAATCCTCTTCATAATTATCTGCATGTCCACAATTGCTAATCCATTAACTTCCGTGTGCTTTCTATGTTTGTTCTGGAAAATTCTTCGATTCCTTTCTTTCCATATACTCCACGCAGTCACAGTGATGGCGATTTTGTGCAGCTTGGATTCAACGTCTTTGTCGCCTCCTCTCCGACTCAGGTACTCCACTTGTTCTATTAAGTTGTTAGAGTGAGGTGTTATATTTAGGTATTTGTTGCACGAGGTCCACACCGAGTTTGCAAAGCTACAAGCAAAAAATAAGTGTTCATGTGATTCTGAACTCTGATTACATAAGACACAGACAGTTTCATTTACTACGCCCCATTTCGATAGTCTATCCCTTGTCGGCAATCTCTTCAGAATAGCTTTATAGGTTGTAAAAGCCATTTTTGGATTGTTAACATGATCCCATATAACTTTGCTCCAAGAAACTTTGCTGTCTTTTTGTCTAATCTCCTCCCAGGTGGCCTTAGTAGAAAATTCGTTACCAGTAGGCTTCCAGACCCATACATCCATGTCTCTGCCATAGTAGATAGGCATGTATTGAATGATTTCCTTTTTATCTTGATTTATTGGTAAAGAGGAACAATCCCACCCATTAGCTTTAATCAGATCTTTCACCTTTTTATGCGGACAACCAAAGTCTGAAAATGTGTGCATGCCCAAAATATCAATTAGTGATTCTCCTTGAATCCATGGATCACTCCATAGATCAGTGTCCTGCCCATTAGCAATTTCCCGAGTACATAGCAATGCTAGAGTGTCTCTAATCCTCAAAATTGCCTTCCAGTTCGCTGAAGCATTGTTATCCAGTGACATCTGCCAGAAATTCCCTTTAATATACCTCCTTCTCATCCAGTTCCCCCAAAGGCCTTTGCCATTAATAATTTTCCAGGCTTGTTTGAGAGTGTGAACAGCTCTCATATCCCTAAGTCTTCTGAGACCCACTCCTCCTTCCTCTTTAGGTCTGCTGTTACAACCCGTATATTTGGACCATTTAAAGTGACAATAATCCACACATGTCAACTTAAATAGTACAAAATACGAATCATAAATGGAGTATAAGTATGTAAATGAGAATCATCACAGAATCACAGAAATATAACATAACAGAATAGTGCAGCGGAATTACAACAATGTCATAATAGTAGTTCATGAAGCTACTAAGAAAATACAACAATGTCTCAAATAAAGGAAATACAACAACATAGATGTCCAAATGGAAAGAACAATACTGATAAAGATAAGATAGTCTTCAAGTCTTCAACACCAATAAGCAGCAGCAGCAATCCTCAGTCTGATCCGAGCATATGCACAAACAAACACTCGAATCAGGACATATATTCTTATACAGATAATATGGTTCAAAAATTGAAATAACAATAACTCAAAGATGATTGGAATGAGCATCTTTCAGGATCCGATAAACTATCTATATATAGTAGAATACGATAAGTAGATAATGTCTATCAGTAATAATAAAGATATCAAAATAGTGTTAAGTCATGGCCCATTCCACCCTTAACACATTTTTATTCCCAAAAGCATATACAAGACCGTAGTTTCCCCAAAACCGGAAGTCACCAGAGGGCAATACATATACTAAAGGTACAAATCAAAATCGTAGTGGTCGCGCATAAATGGAATACAAGTATGACAAGGCACATGAGGCTATACCCAAGATAGTGATACTACCGTTCGCCTGATCCGGGCTGGTGAGAACGCAACGCCGCAGCGCCCGCAACACCGTGAGACAACACTCCCAATATCAAGGGTGCGCACCAATCAATCACAAAGTAAAAGAATAGTTTACGAAGAAGTGTGTCCACTTGAGGTAGCTAATCCTCCATTGGCCCGGCACAGCTCCTGTTTTAGTCATTTCAAATTTGACACAAGTGTCAAGGCTATCCATTATCGTTCACTTTCTTCAATCATCAACGTTCGCCAATCCAACCACTTCATTCTGGATCATCACTCCGCGTATAGTTATCAAAGTGGTTTCCGGTTTAGACAGTGAGTATGCCCCAAACCGACTCCGGTTCCTTTAATAACCTTTCGTGATTATAACACCGATTGGTCGTTAATATTTTCAAAACCATTTCAATTTCAATTTGAATTTATAAATCGACAATTCGTTAGTCTTTCGAAATCAATTTCCAAAATTTCGTTTCAAACTTTCCAATTTCAATTTCCACATTTCCTTAATTCAATTTCAAAGTTTCAATTAAAACAATTCAATTATTCATTTCATTTTGTATATAAGTTCATTCCAAAATTGTTTAACTAAATTTACGTTAAAAACGATTTAAATCAATTATCGCTTCCATTCGATATTCATCAAATTAATTTAACATCAATCAATTTCAATTCAATTTCTAATTCATTTCGTTACGTTTTAAGTTCGATTACATTATCACAGTTTACAACTTATTTACAATTACACTTATCAAATCCAATTCTTAAATTACAATTCTTTCATTTGTTTTCGATAAAGCGCATTAAATTTCTTATCAAAGATATTCCCTTCAAATTTCAAACTTAATTAAGACTTATTTTTACTTGTTCAAAAATTCAATTTTTCTTAATAAAGATATTCAATTCAATTTAATTTATAATTCGATCTCATAATAATTTCAAATCTTAATTATTAATTTTTCAAACTCATTCATTAATAATTTCAACTTAATTTTTAATAAATTCAAAATTCAATTATTAATTATTTCAAACTACGTTATTAACAATTTCACACTTAACTATTAATAATTTCAAAAGTTAATTTATTAATAATTTCAAAATTTTTTTCAACTAATTCTAAATTTAATTATTAAATAATTAAATTTTAAACAATATTCCTTTGTCAATTACTACTTTAATATTCGTTCCAAATTCAAATATTCATATTTACATTTATTCCAATTTAAGTTCCAAGTTATCCAAAACTTTGTTATTCGTCAAATAAAACTTTATTTTTATTTAAATCAAAACATTTGACCAATCGGGTTTTATTTTAAATTTTCTATCCTAAGTCAATATTATTTGGGTATTTATCATTTCAACCCGATTCCATTTAAATTCAAAAATCAAAACATACAAAGGGAACTTGCAGTGTGATAACTGGGAGGATGTCAAAGTAAATAAACAAGCAATAGCATCCATTCACAACAATTCAATCAATTTCAAATAATCCCGAAATAATCGTATTAATTCGCGTTTGTTATTTACGCCAATTAATATAACTATTCCTAGAATCTACTCTATCATTTCAAGTAGATTAAAGATTATAATAATTCAGTTTCACTTGTCGTTCAATTTCAATTACAGCAGTTAATTCAATACGTTCAATAGTCCAAAGTGACATTTATCAAATTCTACGTGTAAATTAACTTAACAATTCAAAGGGTCAATTTAATTAATCAATATTCATCATATATAAAGGGGTCAAGTTAACAATCAAAACTCGACATATATAATTCTTTTTAAATCGTTAATCATCCTATATCCAATTTTAACTTGCAATTTAATTTATCACTTAACAATAACAATTTAACATCCAATTCAACATCACATAGCAATCATCTATCAATTCAAAGTAGCATAAGAATATAGTCGTGAAAATTAATTCACCTTTCGTGGATAAGAAATTTGACGGCGAAGCACGAAGAAATAAGAACAGAGTCGGTATAGCACGAACAACGACACTGTAATATCGACAAAAGGAAACGATATTAATACAATGAACATTGTATATAATTTATAAATTTATATAAAATACGCTTACCGGAAATGAAGAAAAGAACAAAAGCTGAAGATCGGTGCTGCCGCAAAAGAAGCTCAGTCGGTTGCTTCTGCACACAACGAAAAGAAAAAGTGGTTACTATTTTAGTAACAAAATTTCACGCTGTTAATACATTATTTCAGCAACAAATTGAAATGACAGTGCACTGCCAACATTTTGTAAAGCAACAATACACTGTCCATTTTCAGAACTGAGACTTCTATATTTTTTTTTCTTTTTTTTTTTTACAGAAAACCGAGCCTCAACAATGCACATTCTCCCTCATCCACCTGCAACCTCACACGTAACACATGCATACACTTTATTTTATTTTTCCTCTACACTTCCTCACACCATCAGCCCCATGCCCTCACACATCACTTGCACGCACACAGCACGACATATGGCTGGCGGCGCTCACGGAGCAGGGTGGTGGCGCTCACGGCAGTAAAGGCGGGGTGATGGACAGTGGCTGGCGGTGGCATAGCGTGGGCTGGAGGTTGTGGACGAGGCCAGTGGGCTGGAGGCAGTGTGGTCGTGGGGTTGCTGGCCAGTGGGTGACGCGGAGGGCGACGTGATGGTGGGCGGAGAGCAGTCGGTCAGGAAGGTGGGGCGTGTGGCTGTGCTGTTGGTGGCGCTCGGTCCGTGGCTGGGTGATGGTGGCCCGTGTGGGTGATGGGATGGCGAAGTGAGGCGGAATGGTGGAGCGGTTGGAGGTGACCTGAGGTACACGGAGACAGGGTGGTTGTTGCTTGGGGTTGGGTTGCACGATGACGAGCTGTGGAGGGAACAGTTTTAGGGAGGTGAGGTGTAGCTTGTTTGTATATAAATTGATCTTCCAGAAAAGAAAAGAAAGAAGTATGAAATATAAAGACAGGAGGAAGAAAAGAGGAGAGGGATACCTGAAGCTTCGAAATGTTGTAAAGTGGAACAGTGGAAGTGAATTGAAGTGATACGTTCTTTTAAGTTTAAAAATTTTTTTGTACAGAGCTTTAATTATTTGAGCTTTCCAAAGGTCACGTATCTTTTCAACCTTTCCACTTTTGAACTTCCCCAAACGTTACACATTTCCAAGGCAACCTACTAGCTTCCAACCAACTAATTTAAACGTTAGTTCAGATTATATTTTCCAATTTCTTTTGTAAATGGGCTGAGATTTTATTTAACCGGTCCATTCGGAACCGTTAAATCAACGCGACGGATTTTTGTCGAACTCCGATTGGTCAGAATAAATATACCATTTTGATCAGTACGACGGTGCGCTCCCAACGGTATACAGATTATTGCGATACGATGATTTTATAAAATTTGCATTTACGCCGCTTAAATTGTACGTTTTGCAAAATAATATAAACGGAGCAGGCGATGACAGTTTTAGACGAAACGAATCATAAAATCTTGATCAGAATAATTTTTACAAGCGGACTGTGTAAAAATATTTGGATTTGGAAGATAAATTTTACGCAGCTTTATATGGACTGATATACAGTAAAACGCGAACGGACTTTACTGTAATATTTTTCAACGAAACTTTTTCTATGTCCATATCTAACTAGACGTATGTCACAAATAAAGTTTGGACGTAAATTGAGATCGTTTAAAATTTCAAAATTTTTATTGAAACGATGAATTTAAAATTTTAAATTGGGTTGAAAATTTAGGGTCGTTACAATCTCCCCCACTCAAAACTTTTCGTCCTCGAAAAGGAACGAGACGAGTGAAGTAGAAATGAAATAAGTAGAAAAGTCAAGATAGATTTCGAGAGATTCGAATAATACCTGAAATTAATAGTTCGGGGTTTGAATCCCGAATCCTATCCTCAGTTTCCCATGTGCAATCTCTCTCATCTGCACTCCACTGTACTTTGACGAGATTTACCGACTTCCTTCTGAGTTGCTTTGTCTCACGATCAACTATCCGAAGTGGCTTTCGCTCAATAGTCAAGTCAGGCTCAATAACTATCTCTTCCAACTGGGCGGTAGGGATGGTCATCGATGGATCGTGTACAACTTTACGGAGATGTGAGACGTGGAATACATTGTGAACACCAGCGAACTTCTCTGGTAATGCAACTCTATATGCCAATGTTCCAACTCTTTCCGTAATCTCAAACGGACCAACAAATCTGGGAGCTAGCTTCCCTTTTCTTCCAAATCGAACAATATTCTTCAGAGGCGACACTTTCAAAAATACTTTGTCTCCTACACTGAATTCGAGATCTCTTCTCCTTTTGTCAGCATAGCTTTTCTGTCTATCCTGTGCCGTCTTTATCTTCTCCCTGATTTCTTCGACTTTTTCTGAAGCTTCCATAATCATTTCTGGTCCAAGCACTAATCGATCTCCAGACTCGATCCAACAAGCTGGTGATTTGCACGGCCGTCCATATAAGGCTTCGAACGGTGCCATACCAATACTTGCCTAGTTTATAAAGGATAATTAATTCAAATTCAAATATACTTATTCAAATTTGAAATTTAAATTATTTACCTGGTAACTATTATTATAAGTGAATTCAACCAAGTGAAGATGGTCTTCCCAAGATCCACCAAAGTCAATAATACAAGCCCGGAGAAGATCTTCTAAAATCTGATTTACCCTCTCAGTTTGGCCATCTGTCTGAGGATGATATGCTGTGCTCAGATTCAGTTTGGTGCCCAAGGTATCCTGAAATGCCTTCCAGAATTTACTGGTGAAAATAGGATCTCGATCGCATACAATACTAGATGGTACACCATGAAGCTTAACAACTTCCCTCATGTATATCTCGGCCAAACTCGAAGCTGTACGAGTGGTCTTGACTGGAATAAAGTGTGCGGACTTCGTCAGTCTGTCGACAATCACCCATATGCTTTCGTTACCTCTTCTAGTCCTTGGTAGCCCATCAATAAAGTCCATAGAAATCTGCTCCCATTTCCAACCTGGAATCTCTAGCGGTTGGAGCAATCCTGCTGTCTTTCTGTGATCAGCTTTAACTTGTTGGCAAGTGGTGCACCTGCTAACATAGATAGAAATATCGCGCTTCATTCCACTCCACCAATATAGTTTCTTCATATTCTGGTACATTTTAGTGACACCGGGATGAAATGAAAGCGAAGACTTATGATTCTCTCGCAGTACTTCCTGTCTAAGACCATCAACATTAGGAACACAAATTCGATTATCAATCCTCAAGATTCCATTACTATCAACATGTGCACCCACTTTATTATCAGCATTTTCAACTCTGCCAAGAACTATTTCTTTCATGCGATATAGCAAAGTGTCCTCGTATTGTTTGGCTATAATACGATCCACAAGAACTGGGGAGACGGAAAGCTGGAATAACATTCCTTCAACAAGATTACAACATATCATAGCTTGGTTTCTGCTCAAAGCATCAGCTACGGCATTAGCTTTCCCCGGAGTGTAGTTAATATCAAGATCATATGCAGCTAGAAATTCGAGCCATCGGACTTGCCTCTGGTTCAAGTCCTTTTGCGAGAAGATATACCTCAATGACTTATGGTCAGTGAATAACTCGAATTTTGTTCCCAATAGATAATGCCTCCATAGCTTAAGAGCAAATACAACCGCAAGAAGCTCTAAATCGTGGGTTGCGTAGTTTGTCTCATGGGTCTTTAACTGACGACCAGCATAGGCAATAACCTTTCCTTTTTGCATTAAAACTGCTCCAAGTCCATCTCGACAAGCATCTGTATATACAGTCAATCCTTCGCTACCATCAATAACTGTAAGAACTGGGGCAGAGGTCAACTTTCGCTTCATCTCATTGAAAGCTGCTTCGCACTTTTCGCTCCAAATAAATTTCACATTCTTTCTGGTCAGTGCGGTAAGTGGTGCGGCAATACGGGCAAAGTTTTCTATGAATCTGCGGTAATAGCCGGCCAAACCCAAGAAACTGCGGATATCTGTAGGAGTTTTGAGAGTCTCCCAATCCTGCAAATTCCAAAGATTCGAATTAAGAAATTGATAAATTGTTTTTGATAGAATTGACGAGTAAGAATAGAACTTACATTGATTACGGCGATCTTAGCTGGATCGACCGAAATCCCATTCTCTGAAACAATATGGCCAAGAAATCGAACTTCATCCTTCCAAAAGTGACATTTTGAAAACTTGGCTTTAAGCTGATGACTGCGTAGAGTTTCAAGAACAAAAGCCAAATGCGACCTATGCTCTTCCTCATCCTTAGAGAAGACGAGAATGTCGTCGATGAAAACAAGCACAAACTTGTTAAGAACATCCCGGAAAACTCTATTCATCAAATCGACGAAATAAGCTGGAGCATTAGTAAGACCGAACGGCATAACCAGCCATTCAAAGAAACCAGTCTCAGTGCGGAATGCTGTCTTAGGAATACTCTCCTCGGCAATTCTGAGTTGGTGAAAGCCAGTAGCCAGATCGAGTTGAGAAAATACTTTAGCTCCATGAAGCTGGTCGAATAGATCATTGATGCGGGGCATCGGATATCTATTCTTGTGTGTGAGCTTGTTCAGCTCTCTATAGTCCACACACATTCTGAGAGAACCATCAGATTTTGTGACGAACACTACTGCAGCACCCCATTCTGAATGACTTCGCCGAATCAAGCCTTTAGAAAATAAGTCTTCAATTTGAGCATTCAGTTCAGCTTTTTCTTTAGGAGCCATTCTCCGAGGAGGGAGAACTACTGGTCGGGCACCAGGAATAAGGTCAATGCGGAATTCGATTTCCCGCGGTGGTGGTAGAGAATTGACTTCTCCAAATACATCAGAAAAGGATTGGACCACTGGAGTAGAGCTTAGTTCATTTGGATGGGAGTCAAGTGAAAATATAAAACTCCCAGCATATTCTTGAGGTGATTTGCCTTCTATAACCAAAGGCATGCCCTGGTTATCGATGAGAGAGACTGTTCGAGCTTTACATGAGATATTGGCTTCGAATTTCCATAGCCAATCAATGCCTAATAATATATCGAATGCTTCGAATCCGAGGACATAGAAATCCCAAGTGAAGTGGTGAATGCCATGCATAAGAGTGACATATTTACAAACCCTTTTTAGATTAGCGGGCCCTCCAATAGGGTTTGATACACATAAGAAAGTAGATGAAAGAGTGGGTTCCAAACCAAGTTTATTGCACAAATCGATAGATATGAAACTATGTGTTGCTCCGGTATCAAATAGAACTTTAACTGGTAAAGTATGCAACATAAAAATACCCTGTAATGTACCTTGGTCATCAGTAGGAGCAGATGGAGTAGGTGGATCATGGGCTGAAGAAGTCATAGCAAAGACTCCGGCCGTCTTTCCCTTTTTATACATAGGACAATCCTTCTTGAAATGGCCTGGCTGCAGACATACGTGACAGAGGTCGTTCCTAGTGTTCTGAGGAGGCGGAACAGCGGCACCGGCAGATGATGGACAGCTGTTGGCGTAGTGACCCCTCTGGTCGCACTTGAAACAAGTGATGGAGGATATGTCAATAGGCTTCTTCTGAGAATAGCCAATCCCAGATTTCTGCTGCCAATTCTTCTTCTGTTGCTCAAAATTTTGCTTCCTCTTTCCCGACTGATTAGCTGGTGTCTGAGTAACTGGGGCTTTGGGGACAGATGTTCCTTTAGGCTTTCCCTCGTATCGAAGAGCGAAATCCATCAACTCAGTGAAAGTTCCATGGACATGAGCGGTGAGGAGCTCGTAATATTCTGGGCGTGCGCCATGTATGAACTTCTCGTTCTTCAGTAGAGGTGTGTCAATCAGGCCAGGTCCGAACTTGGAGAGTTCGTTAAACCTCCTTTCGTACTCAGTAAAGGTCATGCTGCCCTGCTTGAGATCCATGAAAGACCGGTAGAGTTGGGCCTTCCCAGCAGCTGGCATCCATTGAGCCATGAAAGAATCCCTATTACAAATGATATGAAACGAATCAAAATTTTTGACGAGATAAGAGAGAAATTTATTTAGTAGAAATTTAGATAGATTACTACCTAAACTGGGCCCAAGTGATGGTTTCCTCATCAGTTCGAGAAGTGACTGATTCCCACCAATCTTGAGCAGCATCCTGAAGCTGCCAAGCGGCCAACTTGCGCTTTTGAGCATCTGCGATCTCTAAGCCAGAAAAGATCCTCTCCAAACTCTTTAGCCATTGTTGTGCTTCAATAATACTCTCGGAGCCAGTAAATTTGACTCCTCCAAGCTGAGTATACTCCTTGCTAAGAGTGGAAAATCGGACTGCGGGAGCTGGAGCATGTGGACCAGGAGCATTACCACCCCTTCCTCTAACATTCCTTCTGTTAGCCATCCTGGAATACCAAAAGTGATTTAGAATCAAAGATAGAAATTTATAGAACTTAAGGAAATTCTATTCAACAAATTCAATAAGAAAGATGAATCAAAGGAGGTGATTCTGAAATGATTCTCCTCATTCTAGGGTATGTTCACCCTATCTCTAATGAGCTTTTAACTCCACAGGCTAAGGTTATCGGGAACCAAAGCTCTGATACCAACAGTTACAACCCGTATATTTGGACCATTTAAAGTGACAATAATCCACACATGTCAACTTAAATAGTACAAAATACGAATCATAAATGGAGTATAAGTATGTAAATGAGAATCATCACAGAATCACAGAAATATAACATAACAGAATAGTGCAGCGGAATTACAACAATGTCATAATAGTAGTTCATGAAGCTACTAAGAAAATACAACAATGTCTCAAATAAAGGAAATACAACAACATAGATGTCCAAATGGAAAGAACAATACTGATAAAGATAAGATAGTCTTCAAGTCTTCAACACCAATAAGCAGCAGCAGCAATCCTCAGTCTGATCCGAGCATATGCACAAACAAACACTCGAATCAGGACATATATTCTTATACAGATAATATGGTTCAAAAATTGAAATAACAATAACTCAAAGATGATTGGAATGAGCATCTTTCAGGATCCGATAAACTATCTATATATAGTAGAATACGATAAGTAGATAATGTCTATCAGTAATAATAAAGATATCAAAATAGTGTTAAGTCATGGCCCATTCCACCCTTAACACATTTTTATTCCCAAAAGCATATACAAGACCGTAGTTTCCCCAAAACTGGAAGTCACCAGAGGGCAATACATATACTAAAGGTACAAATCAAAATCGTAGTGGTCGCGCATAAATGGAATACAAGTATGACAAGGCACATGAGGCTATACCCAAGATAGTGATACTACCGTTCGCCTGATCCGGGCTGGTGAGAACGCAACGCCGCAGCGCCCGCAACACCGTGAGACAACACTCCCAATATCAAGGGTGCGCACCAATCAATCACAAAGTAAAAGAATAGTTTACGAAGAAGTGTGTCCACTTGAGGTAGCTAATCCTCCATTGGCCCGGCACAGCTCCTGTTTTAGTCATTTCAAATTTGACACAAGTGTCAAGGCTATCCATTATCGTTCACTTTCTTCAATCATCAACGTTCGCCAATCCAACCACTTCATTCTGGATCATCACTCCGCGTATAGTTATCAAAGTGGTTTCCGGTTTAGACAGTGAGTATGCCCCAAACCGACTCCGGTTCCTTTAATAACCTTTCGTGATTATAACACCGATTGGTCGTTAATATTTTCAAAACCATTTCAATTTCAATTTGAATTTATAAATCGACAATTCGTTAGTCTTTCGAAATCAATTTCCAAAATTTCGTTTCAAACTTTCCAATTTCAATTTCCACATTTCCTTAATTCAATTTCAAAGTTTCAATTAAAACAATTCAATTATTCATTTCATTTTGTATATAAGTTCATTCCAAAATTGTTTAACTAAATTTACGTTAAAAACGATTTAAATCAATTATCGCTTCCATTCGATATTCATCAAATTAATTTAACATCAATCAATTTCAATTCAATTTCTAATTCATTTCGTTACGTTTTAAGTTCGATTACATTATCACAGTTTACAACTTATTTACAATTACACTTATCAAATCCAATTCTTAAATTACAATTCTTTCATTTGTTTTCGATAAAGCGCATTAAATTTCTTATCAAAGATATTCCCTTCAAATTTCAAACTTAATTAAGACTTATTTTTACTTGTTCAAAAATTCAATTTTTCTTAATAAAGATATTCAATTCAATTTAATTTATAATTCGATCTCATAATAATTTCAAATCTTAATTATTAATTTTTCAAACTCATTCATTAATAATTTCAACTTAATTTTTAATAAATTCAAAATTCAATTATTAATTATTTCAAACTACGTTATTAACAATTTCACACTTAACTATTAATAATTTCAAAAGTTAATTTATTAATAATTTCAAATTTTTTTTCAACTAATTCTAAATTTAATTATTAAATAATTAAATTTTAAACAATATTCCTTTGTCAATTACTACTTTAATATTCGTTCCAAATTCAAATATTCATATTTACATTTATTCTAATTTAAGTTCCAAGTTATCCAAAACTTTGTTATTCGTCAAATAAAACTTTATTTTTATTTAAATCAAAACATTTGACCAATCGGGTTTTATTTTAAATTTTCTATCCTAAGTCAATATTATTTGGGTATTTATCATTTCAACCCGATTCCATTTAAATTCAAAAATCAAAACATACAAAGGGAACTTGCAGTGTGATAACTGGGAGGATGTCAAAGTAAATAAACAAGCAATAGCATCCATTCACAACAATTCAATCAATTTCAAATAATCCCGAAATAATCGTATTAATTCGCGTTTGTTATTTACGCCAATTAATATAACTATTCCTAGAATCTACTCTATCATTTCAAGTAGATTAAAGATTATAATAATTCAGTTTCACTTGTCGTTCAATTTCAATTACAGCAGTTAATTCAATACGTTCAATAGTCCAAAGTGACATTTATCAAATTCTACGTGTAAATTAACTTAACAATTCAAAGGGTCAATTTAATTAATCAATATTCATCATATATAAAGGGGTCAAGTTAACAATCAAAACTCGACATATATAATTCTTTTTAAATCGTTAATCATCCTATATCCAATTTTAACTTGCAATTTAATTTATCACTTAACAATAACAATTTAACATCCAATTCAACATCACATAGCAATCATCTATCAATTCAAAGTAGCATAAGAATATAGTCGTGAAAATTAATTCACCTTTCGTGGATAAGAAATTTGACGGCGAAGAACGAAGAAATAAGAACAGAGTCGATATAGCACGAACAACGATACTGTAATATCGACAAAAGGAAACGATATTAATACAATGAACATTGTATATAATTTATAAATTTATATAAAATACGCTTACCGGAAATGAAGAAAAGAACAAAAGCTGAAGATCGGTGCTGCCGCAAAAGAAGCTCAGTCGGTTGCTTCTGCACACAACGAAAAGAAAAAGTGGTTACTATTTTAGTAACAAAATTTCACGCTGTTAATACATTATTTCAGCAACAAATTGAAATGACAGTGCACTGCCAACATTTTGTAAAGCAACAATACACTGTCCATTTTCAGAACTGAGACTTCTATATTTTTTTTTTTTTTTTTACAGAAAACCGAGCCTCAACAATGCACATTCTCCCTCATCCACCTGCAACCTCACACGTAACACATGCATACACTTTATTTTATTTTTCCTCTACACTTCCTCACACCATCAGCCCCATGCCCTCACACATCACTTGCACGCACACAGCACGACATATGGCTGGCGGCGCTCACGGAGCAGGGTGGTGGCGCTCACGGCAGTAAAGGCGGGGTGATGGACAGTGGCTGGCGGTGGCATAGCGTGGGCTGGAGGTTGTGGACGAGGCCAGTGGGCTGGAGGCAGTGTGGTCGTGGGGTTGCTGGCCAGTGGGTGACGCGGAGGGCGACGTGATGGTGGGCGGAGAGCAGTCGGTCAGGAAGGTGGGGCGTGTGGCTGTGCTGTTGGTGGCGCTCGGTCCGTGGCTGGGTGATGGTGGCCCGTGTGGGTGATGGGATGGCGAAGTGAGGCGGAATGGTGGAGCGGTTGGAGGTGACCTGAGGTACACGGAGACAGGGTGGTTGTTGCTTGGGGTTGGGTTGCACGATGACGAGCTGTGGAGGGAACAGTTTTAGGGAGGTGAGGTGTAGCTTGTTTGTATATAAATTGATCTTCCAGAAAAGAAAAGAAAGAAGTATGAAATATAAAGACAGGAGGAAGAAAAGAGGAGAGGGATACCTGAAGCTTCGAAATGTTGTAAAGTGGAACAGTGGAAGTGAATTGAAGTGATACGTTCTTTTAAGTTTAAAAATTTTTTTGTACAGAGCTTTAATTATTTGAGCTTTCCAAAGGTCACGTATCTTTTCAACCTTTCCACTTTTGAACTTCCCCAAACGTTACACATTTCCAAGGCAACCTACTAGCTTCCAACCAACTAATTTAAACGTTAGTTCAGATTATATTTTCCAATTTCTTTTGTAAATGGGCTGAGATTTTATTTAACCGGTCCATTCGGAACCGTTAAATCAACGCGACGGATTTTTGTCGAACTCCGATTGGTCAGAATAAATATACCATTTTGATCAGTACGACGGTGCACTCCCAACGGTATACAGATTATTGCGATACGATGATTTTATAAAATTTGCATTTACGCCGCTTAAATTGTACGTTTTGCAAAATAATATAAACGGAGCAGGCGATGACAGTTTTAGACGAAACGAATCATAAAATCTTGATCAGAATAATTTTTACAAGCGGACTGTGTAAAAATATTTGGATTTGGAAGATAAATTTTACGCAGCTTTATATGGACTGATATACAGTAAAACGCGAACGGACTTTACTGTAATATTTTTCAACGAAACTTTTTCTATGTCCATATCTAACTAGACGTATGTCACAAATAAAGTTTGGACGTAAATTGAGATCGTTTAAAATTTCAAAATTTTTATTGAAACGATGAATTTAAAATTTTAAATTGGGTTGAAAATTTAGGGTCGTTACATCTGCAAAGGTTATCATATTTAATCTTATGCATTCCACCCTTCCAGATGAAGTCTGCACAAATTTTTTCAATTTTATGGATGGAGGCTTCAGGAAGTTGGAAGGTTTGCATCCAGAAGTTTATTTTAGAATGAATCACAGTGTGGACCAGCTCTATACGTCCTGCAAGAGAAAGCATTCTGGAGCACCAACCCTGGATTCTATCCCTGATAGACGAAATGAGTATAGCACATTCCCTATCAGTTATCTTATTAGAAGATAGAGGGATACCTAAGTATTTGACAGGCAAAGTTCCTTCTTTAACTTTTAAGTTGTCCAACACCTCTATACGACTTCTACAAGTTTTATTAAAGTAACACTTGGTTTTCAGTTCATTCAGCTTTAGGCCAGCATACTTGTCTAATTTGCCGAAAATTTCTTTAATAGCAGCAACGTCATCTGCGTAGAGTAAATGGCTTACAATAGGCTGGAAGTTATATATGGCCTGAATTAACTTGTGATGAGTGGCCAGTTCCATCTGTAAGGTAAAATATTCCATGGCAATTGCAAACAAATAAGGGGAAAGAGGGTCACCCTGCCGAATACCTCTGTTGGAACCAAAGAATCCTCTTGGTATACCTTTAATCAATATAGAGAAGGTAGGTGTAGATATGCATTCATATATTAGATTCACAAATTAATTAATTTTATCATATTAATATATATATATATATATATAGAATTTATTAGTCAAGCAATAATAAATAAAAGATAGAAAATATATATGTAACAAACATTTTTAATTTGAAAATTTCAAAAAATCAAGAATACTATTAAATAGCCTAAGAAATTTGTTTTGATTTTTCTAAGTCAGAATATTATTTTTTATTAATTAAATTCTTTTTGCCTAAATTTAAAAATAATTTAAAAGAATATTAAAATATATTTAAAAATCTAATTTTTTGACTGAGGGCTCATGAGATATAATTTTAATTTTATAAAATGTAAAAATGAATTTTAAAACCATAATTTATTTTATATGAATTTATTAATTCTTATAATGATTAAATAATAATAACATTATTAGATAATTACGATAAAATTATTTTCAGTTACTAAAAATTATGTTTAATATAAATGAACATTTTGAAAATATTAGATCAATTATTTATGTGACATGGTCATATAGTTTAATATAAGTCATATAACTAAATCAATTAATATATTAACCTATGTATATATATAATAGTTAATAAAATATAAATAATTAAAAATAATAATTTAGGTTGTGTGTATCAATCCTTATGGAAAAATTATAATTATAATTTTATTTTATTAATATATATACATAACCAATCAATATGTGACAACAACAATACCTATAGGAATCTCACATAACTAACAATATAGTAATAGCAATATATGTATATACGTGAATAATATACATTTATACAGAGGTAATACATAATTGTAATGACCCAGAATTTCCGTCATTTGAAATTCGTATATTTAATTAATTTTAAATATTAATAAGTAAGATTTGGAAGTCGAATTAATTTAATTTCGATATGGTGATTTAATTGGGCGATTAAATTATTAATTTAATACTTGAAATTGGGTAAATAATTGAAATCTGAATTAAATGTGTATAAAAATGATTTATGAAGTTATAGTAAATCATATTGGAGTTAGAATGATGTTATAGAACTTTTAAATTGAATTAAAAGTTAAATTGTGAAAATTTAATATTTTAATATTTAATCGACTAGTGAAAATAGTCATTTTTCAAATAGTCTCGGATTTCAACGAAACTAGTTTCATCGGATCCGTAATGTGAAATTATTGTAAGGTTTCAAATTTCGTGTCAATCGGATGTACCGTTTGTCCGGGGCAAGCCAAAACGCATCGAAATCGGTTTTAATCGATTTGATTTAAATTTGATCGTTTATTTCCATAACTCGCACATACGATCGAATTAGCTTCCGAAATACGTTCCATTGTGTTCGAAACGTGGGTAAAACCTTAGAAACGCCAGGCGGCACGTCAGATTTGGAGTTCGTTTGTAAATCCTCGTTAAAATTGAATTTAATATTAAAATAATATGTTATACGTGTATATATACACGCATAACAGCCGAACCCTAACCCTAATTCTCTTAGCCGCCATTTTCCAATTCGATGGCCAGAAAAATTCGAAATTTCTTCCTCGTTTTGCTTCCAATCCGTTGATAATTAGGGAAAACTCTCAACTAGGGAATCAGAGTACTCAGAGAGGGCTTCACATCCATACGGTGGAGATTGGGTTTCGTCAATCGGAGAAAAGGTTTGGGGGTTGCGTTCATGGCCGTTCGTGCTTGTTGTTCATGGGATGGAGGCCACCGAGCTCCTTGAAACTTCGGCCGATGGTGGTGCTAGCGTAGGCAAGTGGAACGACATGCTCTGATCGATGTCTCGATCAACGAGGGAGGCGCGATAATTGATGAACGATGGCGGCGTGTTGGGTTGTTTTTGCGTTCAATAGCTTGGAACGGGGAAGAAAAGGGGAGTGGCCAGATTTTCTCAAAAGCAAATCAATGGCCCTGATGCATTTTTGGTATATAAAAAAAATAATAAAAGAATTTGTTTTAAAATTATGTATACAAACTTTAACAATCCATATCTAATGCATACGTTGTCGAAATTCGACGAAATAGGAAGCGTCGGAATCGCAGCGACGCGATCTACGCGCTGCAGCCGATCCGGAGGCGTTTGGAGCTAGTTTAAATTTTGAATAAAATTAAACGCCTGTTTAATTTTATTCGAAATAAAATACTACAACCGTTATTGAAAGCAAGGTGAGAACTTCTCACTCAATCGAATATTGTATTTCGATTTAAATTTTAAATAGTTAGATTTAAAATTTGTTGATAGTGTTGATTGTGTGATTGGATGATAAATTGTTATCTGTTGTGTTAAATAGACCCTATACGCCGTATATTAAGCGGAGGTTATTTATTAAAAACATATACCGCGATAATTCCATATTGAAGTGGAATTTGTATTATATATGTATTTGGAGTTGATTTCCCGCATTATATAGCGGATGAGACCCTATTGCGCCGCATAATAGCGGATAGTATTTTATAAATCCCATATACCGCGATAATTTCACATTGAAGTGAAATTGGTATTGTGCTAACATCTGTGGATGCAGGGAAACAGGTTGGAGGGATCCAACTGGATTCCTCAAACATTTGAATTTATTTCAATGTTGTGTGTTGATTTATTTATAATCGCCGTGTGATTATATTGTGATTAAAATTGTTGATGGCTATAATTTAGCCAAATATATTTTTGGTATCGATGGATACCAGAAATAAGTAAAATTGGATTTTTGAAAATGTAAGTTGAAATTTGATCGAAAATTTTATTTTTGATAATTGGATAAATTTAAAAGGAGTTTTAAAAGATAAAGTCTTATTTTTGAACTGTATTGAATTAAATTTCAAATATGGAAAAAAGGCTTAATAAATGGATTTTGAGAATATTATTTATAAATTGAAAATTTTATTTAAAATTTGGATTTTTGAATAGTTTGGAAAATAAAGGAATTTATCTGCTTAAAAAGGAATTTACTTTAAAAAGGAAATAGATTTAGAAATCCATTTGGTAATTGATTTTTGGTGATTAAAGATAAATCTTTTGAAAATGTTTGGGAATTTGATCTAGTGTTTTGAAATAAATTTGAAAATCAATTTGAAATTAAATGATTATTAATTTAATATAACTAGTAAAATATATTCACTGAAATTTATCTGATTTAATTAATCAGATAATTTAAATTAATCCTACTTATGGATGTTTGGATTATATTGGATGTTGGATTGTTTGACATCTTCGATGTGTGATGTTTTGTGATATATTCTGATTTGTGTTGTGATCTGTGATTTGTTTGTTTTTTATATTTATATATCTGTGATATGTGAATCAAAGATAAGCGTTATAGTTATACCGCTTATCAATTATATGGTTATATTTGATCTGTGGTGGTTGAATGTTGTTGCACTATTGTGTTAAACCCGTGGACTACACAATACACACACAAATGTGGATTTCACGTGGAAATCAGTTAAGTCACAGATTTTTATCAATTTTGGAAAATTGAGTTTTTGAATCTAAAATGGTTTTGGAAATGGAATTGAAAGATTTTGAAATGAGTTTCAAAAATAAAAGTTATTTTAAATAACTTAATAGAATTGGAATTTAAATCATTTGATTTAAATTTTGAATTCAATATTTTGAAATTGAATTCAATGATTTGAAAGATTTTATAAGTATAAAAGGTGTTTATATGGGTTTTTAACCATTTAAAATATGGTTTCGGAAATTTAAATTTAAATTCAAGTTTTATGCTTGAATGGCTTTAACCTGTGTAATTGTAACCAGTTTTTCCCAAAACGAAAACTATCTGTTTTCAAATAATAAAAGCTTTCATTAAGTGAAAAGACTTCCAATTTGTATTGAAACAATTCAAGTTGAAATGAAATTGTAAATAGTTTGGAAAAACTATGAATTAACCTTTGTGACGATAATTATACTTTATTTTGAAATAAAGGAGTATTTCAAATGGTGTATCTTTTATATTATAAAAGACTGGAATTGGGAATAGTTTTGAAGCTATAAATTAAATCTTAATTTAAAGATTTAATGGGTTAATTCAATTTAAATGGAAATTGATTTGGAAATCTGTGAATGAATCTTTGTGAAACTGGGTAAACTTTGTGAAGTAAATCTTTTTGTTTAAAGATTTAAAATGGTAATTTGTTAAACCATTTAAAGGAAAGGATTTGGGTAATAAGTTGTGACTTAATTGAAATCCCTATATCCATATGTTTTAAAATATTGTGCTCACTATTCGAGTTAGCCGGGAAAAGACCTTTGTGTCATATAACCCATTCCGAATTGGTGATACGACGATATGGATTGTATTGAAGACCGGTGGTGAAGACCGGGTATTTGTGAAAATGGTAGGATGACCTATCGATTGTCTCTGCACCGCTAGCTATGGTATAGAGATTTCCTTTGTGATGGGAAGTTCGATCGGGATTGTGAATACCCGGATTGCAAGGGCTTCTTCGGAAGTGCCTTCGGTTCTGTTCGAACCCGGAACAGACTTGTATGGTTACATGTCTGACATTACATTTTGAGATATAAAGCTGATTTCTTTCAAATACATTTCTGTTGGTGGCGGAGAATTTATTCTCTTAGCTTAACACCCTTCTCTGAGACGTACGAGCTCAGAGGTTATGTAGTTGAAATTTATCAGTGATATACTCCCAATTTGGTAATGTGGCATGCTGAGTGTTGCTGTGTGATGATCATTTATTGATCATTTGTGATCGAAGCGTGGCTTTGTGAAAAATCATAGCTTTGTGAAAAAGCATAGCTTTGTGGACGAGACTTCGTCAGAGCCTCACAACCCGGAAATGGTCGAAACAGGATTGATGCGGCAAGGTTATGAGGGTCGCGCCCTTTAGGGTATGCCATTTCCTTCTGGAAAAGGGTGGTATCATGGTATAGAGCCCAGATACTTACTCACGTGGACACACTTTATTTATTATGTGTGATGTTGGTTACCGAGCGCTCGGATAAAGGTCCCAAAGGACCGGGGGATGGCATATTCGTGAGTTACCTAGTTACAGAGGTAACCCGGCCTTGTGTTGGCAGAGAGCAGGTTGTCTCTCGGAGCATCCCGCCAGAGGCGTTCCTACGTGGCATAGGAAGTTCCTTAGCCTGACCATTTGTTGGAAATCCATCTTCCAATACGAACCGTGTACGGTATTAGTTGTAGAACCTGCCATTTACTTATGGTGGTCACCACTGTTTAGATGGTAGCTATAGTAGGCATACGATACTGGTCGTATGTCGGCTAAGATTAATATTATAATTTCAAAATGTTTTCTGCACTATGCACTAATAATAATAATATCGAATGATTTTGCGTAGTAAGCATATTTGACTATCATAAGAAGAAATCTACTCCAATTCTGCGTTTGCATTGTGTGTGTGGCGAGAGGTCTTATGGTAGTTTCATTTTCCAAAAGCATTGCGAATGTCTTTTACTTCCTTTGTTATTGTTGTTTTTAAAGATAATAACTGTTTTAGTTCTCACACCAGTCACCATGACTGACCTGGAGTTTATTGTTTCCTTCCTAAACTCTGGGTGCCCACCAATTTCCACACGGGCAGTCTAGAGTCAGGTTATCAGGTCATTCTGGATTCAGGAGATGCTGTGGAGCTCAGTGGCGAGCTGGATGGCGAGGCGTAGCATTTGTATATGATATTATTTATTCCGCTGTGTATTCTGTATGAGGACAAGTTATATAACTGTCCAGTTGTGTTGTATATTGTTGTTGTAAACTCTGATGTGATGTAATGTATAAAATGATATAGTTCTTTGATTTAAAGAATATTCATTTATCTATTACATGTTGTTTCCGCTGCGAATGTGAGATTCTGATATTGTTCTGTGTTTTTCTGTTGTTTCTTCTTTCTTTTTCTTCTGTCTTCTTCTACCTCTTCTTTTTCTCCATAAAAATTCGGTTTTCCGGCATTCGATTGCTCGGCAGTTGATACAGTGGATGTATTAATGTCGATTTTCGAGCGTCGAAAAATCGCGTTCGTTACAGTATGTACAAACTAAACACTTACCTAAAACTAATGCCTCAAGTCCACCTTGCAGTGATGAGTTTTCCTCCCTTATAAAACTTCTCGATTCGTCAGATTGCTAGTCCTAGAACCGCAGACCCTTTGCTATCAAGTAACTTTTGATTTGAATTGATTTGATTTGAGTTTTGATGGAGTATATAGAGGGATAAAATTCGATCATATGATGATAGAGGTGGCAACAAAAAGCCATTTTTGCATTAGGGTTAGGAGTTCTTTTATGGTGGAAGGAATAAAGAGAAAGGTGGATCATATCTCTTACCCTTTCTCCCCAAATCTGAGCCATCCATCTAAAATACCCCTAGCCCATTTTTTGGCCTCCCCTTATATCCTTTTTGGTCAAAATTTGCAGCCCCTTTCATGGGCTTTAAACTCATTTTAAGCCAAAGTAAATATTATTAATATTTATTCCTCAAATCATATTAAAATTTTGTAAATATTAATTAATTTATAACAATTATAAACTAATTAAATCATTTAGTCTAAAAGGATTTAATCATTTTGGTCGTATAACTCTTGGGTGCAAATTCGATCAGCGATTAACATTTAACTATTCGAATGTAAATGTTCACCGTCACTTAGTAGGTGGTCTAACATTATGGCCAAAATTTTCACTTATGTTGTTTCGATAAAATCTAATTTCACCTTATTAAGCGTTACCCAGTCGTGACATTTATTTATACCAATTCTCTTCGTCAAAACTATACCACTTTTGGACTTATGGAATTTGGTAATGGTCAAAATTCCAATATCTTCCATATTCAACTTTATAAACACAAAGTCCTTGGTTCAATAATAACAATTACTATTAACCGAAATGCTCTGGCCAGAGACTTTGACTTTGGGTTGACTTGATTTGACCGTGGTACTAACCCCATATAACTTATGAGACGAATCCTCTCTTGAATGGTGCTTCACTTCCATACTTCCACTCGACCTAACTATAGTCACTTGATGGAACGCCCTGCCATGATTTGACTATAATCAAGTGGAGCTTTCATATTGAAGATCCATAGTATTCTCAAGTCGAGAGAGCTATGTAAATCAGCCATATCGATATTTTCAGTTTGACCTTAGTTATATTAACCAACAAAAAACTATCGAGTGAGTTGTTCCATAGTTACCCAATAACTATCAGTACGTAACTCCTTGGTGTCCCCAACAGCCATAAGTAATACATTATCTAACATTTGGAGAGTATTACGTACTCTAGTCTCAACGGATACATCGATATCTAGCCTCGATGCGTCTTGACTAGGAATATTTAAATAATATATTTATTTTCATTGTGATAAAATACTCACGGTTACAACACTTTGTAACTACTATCACAGAATGTACAATTTATGGATTTTCTATTAAATATACTTTTAGTTAAATCGATTGACTGATATAACATATTATATCAAGTATATAATTGAAAGAAAAACACCTTTTATTTTGAACAAGGTTGATTACCAAGTTATATATATGTAACAAATTACATAATTTCCCTTAGGGCATACCCCTAACTCTATCAATCTCCCACTTGCACTTGGGATCAATTATGGAATCGTATTCCAACTTCTCTAAACCAATTAGGTCAGTCCCTTAGTGAATGGGTATACTATTATGTTTTAATCATCCTCTGTCGATTAACTCTCTTCGACGCTGATAAACTACCTTTATTATATGAAATAATTCGGAGTATGTCTCTTGACTTCCAATGAGCTCTTATTTCTATTATGAACTATATAGTGACATTATTATCATATAATAATGTTGTGGGGTTCTCAATATTTGGAATCACCCTCGACTCAGTTATAAATTTGTGCATTTATTATGTATATACATTGTTTTTATCGTGGTGCTATTCAAGTCAATGAATCAGCCACAATCTCTTATATTTAGAACATTTCCAATTTAAAGATTCTTATCTTGAATTTATTATTGACATATTATACTCAATATCACTTATGAATTTTGAGTCCGTACACTCCTTCATAAGGAGTTCGTTGTTTCTGTAAACAATTCTTTGGTATTTCGCAAATACACGAGAATACTCCAAACTACTATTAGTGATATCAATTTGGATTTGATATTTGTTTAATGTATCAAACACATAAACAAATCATGATATCACTGGCAACATAACATGTATGATAATTCCTATTGATAGTGCATAAGGAACTCATCTCACATGTTCCCTATCAAACATTTTAATAAGGCGTCTTTGCATATCGTTTTGGGACATTCCCAATATCTTTTATACTTATTATAAAAGACATCATTTAGAATCCAATGTTCAATATTAAAACAACTAAAGTTGATTTTAATGAAAATACATCGTTAAAATCAACAATGTGTTGTTTACTTACAATTTAGAAATATTAATGTACCTTTTAACGTTCTTTCTTATGAACACATGCTTCCTCTGCACTTCGATTGAAAATCAAACTATTTGATATTTCTATCAAAATACTTATTCAATCTTGATTCTTATAAAATGATACTTTCATATCATTTCTTGGATCATATCCAAAAAACCACAACTTCTATATCGCTTCCACTAACTTTGAGGCACATTGGTTGTTATGTGCAAATAGTCTACTCTAAGTCATTATTTAGAATTTTCTAGTTTAGCATATATATACCAAAACACTAAGTCTTATCAAACGATAACCTTGTGAGTAAATCCGAAATAACTTGATCATGTTGAATGATGAATCTATTATTGTAACACCCATAATTTTTAATAACATTATTCAGGAGATTTAATTAGGTAAATTAAATAGAATAATGTAGAGTGATAAGGAGATTGAGATTGGTTAATAAACCTAGAGGTTGTGCTTAATTAACTCTAAAGGGCTTATTAGTGGTTAAATGATAATTAAATTAACATAAGGGCATTAGGGTCATTACCACCTATATTTCCTACCCTTATACTAATATCCCTGTACCATTCACATTCATTTTATCATAGGAAAAAATAAACGTAAGAAATAAAACAAAAGCCGACCATTAAGGAATAAGAAGAGAAGAGAAATTCAAGTTTAAAGCTAGAATCAAGTATAACGACCCACCTTTTTGGACGGTTAAATCGACAATAAACCACACATGTCAAACTCAAACCATTCAAAAAGGAGGATTGCCAATGGGGTAAATAAGAAAATAAGAGAAAAGAAGGAAAAACAAAACACAGAATCTCACGGCGGAATGCCAAAATATAATAATCAAATAAACAGTTCATGAAGCTGTTTTATAATATACATTTGATTACACAATTTTTACAATAATCAGAGTACAAACAACGACATACAATAATGATGCAATGGAAAAATTACTAATAATATAATATACCAAACTCCGTCTTCTTTCTCCAAAAATGAAGCCTTCAACACTGAAATGCTCAGGCTGACCGAGCGTAATGAAAAGACAAAACACTCGAATCAGTACTAAAAGATCTTATGTAAGTTAAATCAACAACAAGTAAATATGAGTGTAATGGCTTCAGAGATGTTTACAGGATTTTACATCTTCTTCCAGTGTATAACGTGCATGCAATAAGTTAAGAGATGTTTTGGGATTTCCTTCTCCTAAGGACCCGTTAAACTATCTATATGTAGTAATATAAACTATATACGTAATGTCTATCAGTAAAGTATTAAAATAACGTTAAGGCGTTACTCATATCCCCTTTAACATATTTTATAAATGCCGTAGTCTATACAGTACTGTAAACTCCACCAAACCAGTGGGCTATTAGGGAGGACTCCATAGGTACGACATAACCAAAATCGTAGTGGGCTCGATAAGGCATATAACAAGGCACGCGAGGCAATGTCCAGGGTAGGATTATACCGTTTTGCACGCCCGAACCGGTGGTAATGCATAGCAGCTACTACCACCCACCTCGAAACACACTCCCATAATCAAATTGAGGGTAGCCACCAATCAATCACAAAGTAACAGATATGGTATCGAAGAAGTGTGTCCAATAGGAGGAGCGACCTCACTTGGTCTGGGATAGCTCATGTTTTAGTCATATCAAGCTGACCCCAAGGTCAGGGGTTCTTACCTCATAACAGTAGCGTTCGCCAATTATCTTACTTCGTTCTGGATTCTCCACCACGTGCACAGCTATTAAAGTGGTTTCGGAATTGGCAGAGAGTATGACAATATCCGACCCCGGTCCCTTTAACAACCAAAGGCTTATTTCATACCGTGGTCATTTCATAAAACATTTTTAATAATAAATCCAGAAAATAGTTTATACCTTCATATCAAGATATCCATATACTTATTCCAAAAGTATAAATATATTCATAAATACCAAGGAAGATTTCTTTCATTCAATTTCGAAAATAATTTATAAATCTCTCTTAAACCATTCATATGCTTTAGAACCATTTATAAAGCTATTTATAAATTCCAAAATAGTTTACAACTCCTCCTCTTTTCATAAACTTCTACGCAAATTCCTTTAAAAACACTTCCAAATCCCTTTATACAAATTCTTTTATAAAACCCTTTTTAAATCCTTTAAAACCTTTATAAAATCTTTATAAAACCATTATAAAAATCCTTTATAAAATCCATTATAAAATCTCTTACAAACTTTTTATCTATTAAAGTTATTATAAAATCTATATTTATTATATTAAATTGAATTTAAATAAACGTCTTAAAACTATATTAATTTTTTTTAAATTAAATTTTATATAAATCTCTTAAAACTATATTAAATATTTTATTAAATTAAAATTTAAACCATTTAAAAATATATTTTTAAAACTAAGTAAAATTATAAGTAAAAATCTTAATTTTACCTTTTAAACCATATATTAACTTATAATTTGAAACTTTAAAACATATAAAATAAATTATTTTCTAAATATATATATTTTTTAAAATAAAATCATTAAATTAAATTTAAAAATCAATTTGATAAATCAAACAAACTTTACCATTTAGAAAATAATTTAAACTGACCAACGGTGTCCGTATATAATTTTCTACCCTATGGTCAAATGATAGGGTATGTATCATTTCAACCCAAATAGTTAAATTTCCCGGTATATATCATTTCAACTCGTATCCTGAATCAATAATTTCCAAATCAATAAAATCGCTCGGGTATGTATCATCTCAACCCATAATGATTTTCCCTAATCTATAAGATCATTTAGGTATATATCATTTCAACCCATAGTGATAACAGAGATAAATAACATCCAATCATCCAAAATGCCAACAAATAAACACCCATCACAATCAACATCCAAATCAGCCAATAAATCACAACAATTAACTGGTTATCATTATCAGGTATTTAGCTAACAATTTAATTCAATATTAATTTAAATGGCAATTTAATTCAAATTAAATTCAAATTAAATTGAAATGACAATTTAAATTACCCAACAGTAATCAATAAATTTCTTATCACATCATATAATTTAATTCAACTAACATAAGAAGGTTTAGTATTTCGTGAGTGGGTTAAATCACTCACCTTTGATTTGTAGTCGATTTAAAATCCAAATAAAGCCCAAAATTTGAACAGTCTCCAAAACTAACTAAACTAGTTCCAAGTTTTCTAGAATTTCGATACGATCCCAATGGATGAAACCGCGTCCAAATCCGAGTTCGTATGCAAAAGTTATATACGTTAGAACGTTGAAATTCAAATGTAAATTAAAAATAAATTATAGGGCAAAAACGTAATTTTGTTTACCTTCCAAAACCCTAACCCAGATCGTACGTGCGACAACTTGCTCCAGTGGCCGACTTCTTCAACCAACTATCGCCACTACACATGTCAACGACCAGATTGAGCCACCGCGCCATCACCTCCAGGCTACGCCGCCTCATCCACGGCCTCGCGGCCAACTCCGGTCCTCCCTCCAGCCAGTGCCGCCGTCGTCATTCATCATTAATTTCTAGCAAAATCGATCACCTCTAGACCAAAGTAACTATATGGATGAACGCTGCTCGACGCCTTCTACAATACCGTGCCCTCCGATCATCGATTGGTCGACGATCCGCCGTCGATCGCGAAACCCTAATATGGATGGCCGAGAATAAACTGTTGATTTCTGGCCAAACTGAACCTCAAATCGACAAACAAATTTTAGATGTGGATTACGTTCATCGAGAGCTTTCCAATAATATATAATTCAATAGGTTTTGAGGAGTTTGAAATTTGAAGTTTGATTTGGAATTGGGAAATTAGGGTTTTGATGTCTGACATTGGGAAGAAGGGAAGGAGTAGATGAAAATAACAGTACGTACAGAAACAAGATAAAAGACTGCTAGGATTAGAGGAAAAAACTATTTATATAGCAAGAGATAGATAAGAACGAATGGACAGATCGAATTGGGTCGAAACGATAACAACGACCCGAAACGCCCGTTTCGTTTCCGAAACTAAAGTAGGTCATCCAAAATATCAAAACATAGGTTTTCGATATTTTTAAACTCAATGGAACTAGTTTCAAACTCAAATTCCATTGTATGAAAAAGTTAGCTTTTAAAATCAAGTTATATTCATTTAAATTCCATTAATCGATTTCTACGCGTTTCGAGCTCGCACGATCAAACGATAAGTCTGATCGCTACGAAACTTGAAATCTCACGATAATTCATTGTTATAGATCTGATGATAATGGTTTCGTCGAAATCCGAGATAGTGCCCAAAAACCTAATTTTACACGTTAATTCAATAAATTATTATTTAAAAATCAATTTAATCACCTTTAAATTCTAGATTAAAAGTTAACAATTTCATCATTCTTGATTAAACAAGAATTTATTATCTTTTAAAATAAATTTTCCATGTTAAATCCAATATTTAAATATTGCACTAATTTCAGCGTTCAATTACAACTATAATAATTCCGAGTTAATTATATTTTAAGTTTAGTCAATTTCTTTTATTTCGATTTACACTCTTATTATTCAATCATCCAATACCATATGAATTCATTTTACACTAGTTTACATTTTATTACTTTCATATTCTACAGTTATTACTTTCATATTCTACAGTTATCATCTTAACTCATATTAACTGTAATATTTCAATTATATTAATTTTATTGATTTCCAAATTAATTTCAAATGGATTAAATAATAAAATAATAATTAAAACAATTATTGCACATTAGTAATTCAAACAAATTTCTAAGTCTATTGCTTACAAACAAAAGCTAATAAATTTAGGTACTAATTAATTGATTTCATATTCCATAATAAACCTATTCCAATTTATAACATATAATTTCAACATTAAATCCAACATTTAATTTATTTCTTATTTACAATCATAACCAAATTAACTTTACAATTATATTTCAATTAGAAATAACATTCATTTCATCCTTATAACATTAACGTTCAAAATTTACAATCAATTGAATTTACGTTAACATAGTTTTAATTACGCCGAATCCATATTATTAATTATATTCTGATTTGCATTACTATTTTTCACTTCACTATAGTTATTGTTTTAAAATTCATTTAAGATCAAGTTATGAATTATAATAATCTTTTTCATTAATAAATCATAATTTTAATTTCTTACAATATTAAATTTCAAAATCTTATTTAATTTAATAGTTTTAATTTTCAAAAATACGGGTCGTTACATCAAGCTAGAAGAATCAATCTCAAATCAGTCTCCAATTTCCTTATCCAATATAAGGTGAATAATAATCATTACATCCCTATTTTTATTTTTACATGATTATTGATTTTCAGACTTAAGATTAAATCTAATATGATGATTTTTGATGATATGCTTGGATTCATAATATGTTTGATTTAATCCAATGGTTTAAATACGAGTATAGACGGTTTTAGGGCAAAACCGAGAGTACATGATTTTTAAATGCCATGGAAAATTTATATGTTATGAGAAACATGATTTTGGAGTTGGGTTTCAATTTTTAGAATTTTTCATACCGTGGAGAATTAATTATAAATTTTTGAAGGAAAACATGTATTATTGGGTTTAAAATTTATTTTCAGTTGTTATATGAGGAATTTGGGCTTGAAATTTATATATGTTAAACAACAAATTTAAAGTGAATTTCTGTTATTTTTGGGGATTTTTACTAAGTGATTTAGTATGGAAATTAAATTATTTTGAAAGGAAGACCTAAATGATTTAATTGCTTTGTTAATTGGAAGGACTTATTTGTTAATGTTATTTAGTTTTTAGATCTGAAAATGCGGCAATTATTTGTAAAATAATTTAAAAGTTTAAGGTAACCAATCAAGTGTTTACATATGAGCAAGTTAGTTACAAAAATATTACTTTATTTGGTAAAAACAGCCTTTTTACTCAAAAAAGTAGGTTCCGCCACTTTCAGAAGGACCCTTTCGACTCAGACCTTCTGCTATCAATCAGGTTGAAACCTATCTGGTTGAAACCAATGAAGCCGAAACCAATACACATGGTATCACTTAGTCGGTACGTAGTGGATTTGAGAAAGGCGGAAGGTAGGGTGTCGAAACATAGCTTTTGAAGGGGTCGAGATCTTTGGTTTGTTTTCTAAAGAAAAGCGCTTGCCTGTTTACAAAAGGTTTCGAAGGACTCAAAACCAATGCTTGCGAAAGGGTATTTGAAAACAAGCTTTCGAAGGAGGGCTGCTACCTTTTTAAAGAAGTAGTTTCCGTAGGAGTTACTTAGTTTTTGAATTGAAGCTTTCGGAAGGGGTAATTTCGACCAAGTCGAAACCCTTCTGCAATTTTAAGCCTTTCGATGGTATTGAAGATATCAATGCCGTCGAAAGGTACTTTTTTTATATAATATAAGCCACTTCCTATAACTTTCGAATGGGTTAGGGGTTTTGAAGGCAATGGTTTCAAAGGGGGTTCTGAAGCCAACCTTAAAATATTTGACCCAGATGTTTTATGCTTTCGAAAGGATGGTGCCGAGACCATCAAGCTTTCCCTAATACATTTACAAGATAAAGAATGGTTTCGAAAGAGATTCTTTTGCTTTTATTCACTTGACCCAAAATGATATTTTAAATATAGACCCAATGGCTTCGGAAGGATACTTCCAATGGCTTCGGAAGATAGTCTTTCAATGTTTTGGAAAGGGACACTTTCAATTGGTTTTGAAGCTATGCTTCTAAAGTTAAATGTTGATACTTTAATACATTCGATAGGTTTCGAAAGAAAGGTTTTAAAGTGTTCGAAAGGCAGGAGCCTAATGTTTTGAAAAATAGATCTATATGCTTTCGAAAGAGGGTATCTAATGAGGTCGAAAGCAAGGTTTTGAAGGTTTCGAAAGACTTTGTAACCCAAATTCATTTTTAAAGGAAAACCCCATGGCTAAATTAAAGGAGTTTTGAAATGATTTTAAGAAGAAGCTTTCCTTGATAAAATTATAGGTTAAAGGGATTAACCATGTTTTATATGAAAAGTATTTCAAAGACATTAAACCCACAGGAGTGGTATTGTTTTGTAATTATGTTTGTTTCTTCAAATATAAATATATTCATATTATAATGGACCCATAATTGCATTTTGCAGATAAAAGGGTAGAAGAAACTGCTAGGTTAACCCAGTAGTGGATATAAATCGATTAAACTCCTGGATGAGTAGAATTGCACCCAAGAGGTCAGGGAGACCAGAATATAGGATGTCTAAATATGGAAATTGTCAGGGAGACAGGTTCATAGTGAACCTATGAAAACTATGATTAGGAAGTTATTGGAGTTACCAATAGGTTCATAGTGATCCCATGAAAACTATGTTATAATGAGTGGTTGGCAGGGGCCAATTGGTTAGTAGTGCACCTATGAAAACTATATCTGGATTAAGTTATTGACAGTTGCCAATAGGTTTCTGGTCAACCCATGAAAACTAGGATAAGTGAAAAGTTATTGGAGTCACCATTAGGTTCAGGGAAACCCATGAATTAATTAAGTTAATTGGCAGGGTCTAATAGGTTCACAGTGCACCCATGAAAACTATGAAATAGGACAGGGAGTCCATATATTATATAAAGGTTATTAGTAAGCCCATGAAAACTAATAGGTTAATAGTAACCTTTGAAACTATAAATATGACAGGGAGTCAATTAAATGGAGGATGGGAATCCAGAATGTTTTAACTTGTATGCATATCATCATAATATTTTGAAATGACTAAGTTTTAACCATTGTGGATGCAGGAGCACAGTATATGGTTTTATAAAGGTTTTAAATACTCGTGAGGGGAAAACCCGTTTGGCTACTCGACGTGGTCTCACTAGATATCTAAATGGGTTGAGATGTTAGATTGTTATTATTCATACCAGGCTTTATGTCCGACTTGAAGTTTTTGTTTTCCCCTTAAACTCTCGGGTACTCAATTGATTTTAAGTAGTTTGAGAGTTGAGGTTTTCAGGTACCTCATTAGACGAATAAAGCTTCCGGATACGTGCAGGAGGCATAATAGATATTTAGAGTTCTCTTTTATTTTGATTCCGCTGTGTTATTTGTAACGGCAAAGTTGTTATGTTGCATGTATATACTCTGATCATACAAGAGGGCATCTTCATATGTCGCTCTTGGCGTATGTTGTAATAAATATATTTCTATGAACGTGGCTTACAATTATAGGATTATGTAATGAGTTGGAATGATTTAAAATGGAATATGATTTTATTTGAAGTTTTAATTTTTTTTCCATATTCATGTGTTTCCGTGTATCAATGAATCTGACACCGTCGTATTTGGTCGTCGAGGATTAATAACTATGGATGACTGCAGCATCTGTAGTCGTTAGTTTTGGACCTCCAAGTAGGGGGATGTTACAATTATGCTAATCTCAATATTTGAAATTTACGGGATTATTCTTATCAACATTGCTCATTTAATTCGAACCACATTAGTCTTACTTATAAAGACACAATCGCGGCCGATGGATCATATCTCTTTGGTTATGACCACCAAAATCAAATTCTGATAATGTACTTGAAATTCATTTTCAAATCTTTGCATCACACCATATTATAGATTCAACACTCTTAATGGTTTAATTAAACAACCAAGGATTGTATATTTTCGATATTGAAAAGAAACTCATAGTTTCTCTTCAATGCGCGAGAATACCTATTAGACACTCTAATGTGATGTGTTCGTTTAGGTTAGTTAATTTTATTTCATCTCATTTAAGCATTTTTATCCATGGATCATATCAAATTCCATTTTACTACCAATAATTTCTCAAATAAATCCATTCACTATGAGGTTGATATTTCTTGAAACAAAAATTGTTTCTTAATGCAATGGAATAAGCATTCTAAACACTTCATGAATCTCCTTTTATATAAAACTGATTTATTTTTAGTTTACAAAACTTATATTCTAAAAATAAACATGTCATCCAATGACAGTCCTTTCCAAATTCCTTTTTGGAAGATTCATACAAGATCCCTCATGAAAAATCATTATGTGTAGACTCTTAACTCGCACAACCTGCCAACTCCTTGGCCTAGGATATGTTGGGTTTCTTATAAACTCTTATCTTATATGCTTTTGTAAACTATTATTCAGACAAAATAATATTAACCTTGTGTACCACTCTTAAGTGACCTTATAGAAAGAAATTAACTCAACTTTACTCATAATTAATCGTACTTTGTCCAACAAAGTTCGATTACTTCTTATCGATACATCATTATGTATCATATGGAGGAATAACTTCTAAGATTGAATCTTTATTCATTTTTAGATACGTTCGGAACTTTTTCCTATATACTCACCCATTTGATCAAATAAAATCATTTCTATCGCATGTTATTTTATTTACTTCCATTTTATACTCTATGAGTTTACCATAGACATACTACATGTGTATCAAATACACATGTCCATGTCGGTGACAACTCATCTATGAATATAACGAAGTATATAGAACTGTTTTAGTATTAATAAACTTGCGATTGCATACATCAATATGTATTAATCCGAAGAGTTCATTAACTCTTATGATGCTCCCACTAAATGAGTGTATTGCCCTTAATTGTTTAAGATATAATTACCTAGTATTATATGATTCATAATCATATAATTATATAATTTCTCAAAGCTACGGCTTAGTCCATAGTTCAAAAATAATTGTAAATAACATTAGATACTTTAATATTTTCTAATGCATCACTTTTGTTATGAAAAAAATACCACGTTATAGTTTTATTTCATACTGAATATTCATAATATTCACATTTGAAATATAACTATGTTTATTTTTCAGTTGGCATCGAAAAACATCATTATTTCATAAATAATGTTCGGTATGTTTTACGAAAACAATTTTCGTAACTTGATGCGTTCAATAAGTGCTACATTACATGCTCCCACTATTTTCGCCATTATTATAATAGCTATTAAATTCGGAGGTCCATTATTCACTTAGTATTATTTATTTCATATACTGCAACTAATTTAGAGCGAAGAGTTCTTTGATCAAATATCTTGAACTCAAAGAAATAAATCTCATAGAAAATAATTTTCTATATGAAATACATTTTGGAATAGAAATCATATTTCTTATTCCAATGTCAAATATCAATCATTATTACTACAATTATTGTTTCCATTATTTCTTTATAAAGCAGAAGTGACTATTCACTCTCATCATCCCAACTGCACCTTAAATTACATCTACTATTATACATTCGTTTTCCTTTCAAATGTCAAACCATTCAAAAGAAAACCCTTATTACAACATTGTAATGAATTCTTTACAAAGATGCATTTGATCATCCTTAACATTTAAGGAACATCAAATATGATGCACTTTGTGTAAACTGATCAAACTGATATTTCAGTGATCGAATTCTTAAATTTATATTGTAGTTTTGGTCTTGTGTTAGATTTAACACAATATGATCTTCTATTGTAGTCAATCAAATTGAATACTCGATCTTATAGTAATTTAACACAATATCGCCCTATCTTACTTAAGCCCCTATCCGAGAAGGACGAAACAGAAAGGAAAGATTCGATGATCTGCCTGCGCCCCTTACCCACTTGCTACTGAGAAACTGGCTCCCCAACCCTTCCCGAAGATGAAAAGATTGAATTTTGGATAGCGATATTTATTTAATTGTTTCGAATGAACAAACTTCATCGAAGTAATGTACATTATGAACTGCGATGTGACGACCGCCCATGACCCCTGCACCGAATCTAGTGATAGTGCGCTGTAAAGTGTGCCAGGCGACCATGGACGATTGTCAGGGTAGATTAAAAACAACAGAATCTATCGTATTACTCACAGCGCATGGACAAAATACAATAGAACATATACATAGTGAAGCTTTACAGAATAAAATGCCATCATATAAAACTTCATAATAGTTGAATACAAGCATCCAAATAGCCAATACATCAAGCCTCACTACATAACACCCAGAGAATACAAAACAGCGGAACATCCAGTACATATAGTAAGAAGAAGATAATATGCAACCCTCCAGCTCGTCTTCGATATCAGCATCGTGAGAAGAGAACTGCACCTGTCACCTGCTACCTAGTCTGCCCGTCCCAAAGATGGACGAACAGCCCAAGGCGATAAGAATTAAAACATAAAGCCTTGAGTCAGACAACAGTCTTAGTGAGCAGTAAATTAACTAATAACATACCAAAAGAGCATAAAGGAAAAGGAATAGGAATACAACCCTCCCACTCCACCTCTTTCTACAGTGATAGCCCCCAGACACACACTAAGCAGAAGCAACACAGCAGAGCATACAATTTAAAGTAAAGCAATTGTCACTCGAGTCAAGAGCGATGTTTTCCAAGTACAAATCCCAAGGTCTAAATCCAAGGTCAGATAAGCACCCAGTAAATACCGCTCTTGAGACCGAATGACGATACAACCAAACATCCATGACTCGGCTATCACTGTTATCCTTGCTTCGATACCATCGTTAATTGAATGACCGGCACCTACTTTCAGCCGTCCGTCAAGGGCTAATGGAAACCCCGGTTCTAGACATAACTCCCGCACGTCATCGTGACCTGTGCCTAGGACTATCCAATCTGCCCAGAGTACTTGACCATCAACTTGGTCTTTTGGGCGTCCCCATGTACTCTTGCTTAGAGCATGCTAGAACCTTCAACAACGATGAGATCTCAGCCTTCTAGCCATCCTCCTCGACGACTATTTCCATACTAGCTCAAGCGCCTCTCGAGCATCCATTATCCTTAACTCGAATCATATCACCGAGTTACCAACATGCTTGGAATGATCCCGTCTGGATTAGACTAAGACTATCTCATATCATACTTTGCTTCATCACATCCTCGCAAAACTTTATCCCAACATCATCATCATCGAATCTATGCATAAGAGCTTCATCATCCGCTACATGTGCCACGAGCAGCTTTTCCAATTCAAGAGCCTTTCCCCTTAGCTTTCGAATTATCTTCGGTCTAAAACAAATCATCAATCATCTAATTCATAGCAATCTATCAAATCAAACATTAATCCAAGCAACCAAGCATTCAAATATGATCTAAGTAGACAATTATCACAATAATGGCATTTTCGTAATTAAAGAGTTGAAAGTCCAACAAGTATGAAAACATGAACAATATCTCTACAAACTTGATGAATGAACTTGCATAGGTTAACATGTGATAAAATGGTTGTCAAATCTTCATAAACAATGGATCTACACTTAGGTTTACAAAAATGCATAGAAATCACTATTTTAACACCAAATCAAGCCAACAATCCGATCTACTCCTTTGGATTCGTGTGAGAGATAATCACCACTCACCAAATCACCAAAACAAACCCAAATCAACACGCTTCAGATCTGGACAGCGAAGGATCAAGCTTGATCTATCACGAATCCGCTTCAAACGAAGAAATCTCTCTTGAAAAGATGAAGATCTTCAATCTAAACTCTTGAATCTTCAATCTTGATCTTTGATTTGGATGGATGGAAGCACTAGATTAGAGTGGAGAAAAGAAGTGAAGAGGTGTAGAAGTCGAGCTCTCAAAATGGCAGCACTTCATCGCTTCAAAATCCGGATCCCAAAAATGAAGAGAAACTCTCCTATTTATAGCAGAAATCCTTAAGTCGAAATTTGGTTATCTCCTTAAGTCGTTTCCGACTTACGACCTAAGCCCCCTACGACTTAACAAAACCCAGCGACCTAACAAGAACATCTGCGACCTAACAACTCAGGCGCTTCAACGACTTAACTCCACCAGCCTACGACTTAAGAATGCGCGTGACCTACGACTTAGCACTTAGCAGAACCGCATCCATACGACCTATAGGCCCACGCGACTTAACAGCTCACAACTAAACACGGCTTACGACTTAAGAATCACGCGACCTAACACTTAAATTACCCTAGCGACCTAACAACTTACACTACAAAACAACTCACGCGACCTAACACTTATGCACATCTTCGACCTAACAGCTAAACCTTACGCGACCTATCACTCACGCGACCTAGCACTTAGGCAAAACCCAGCGACCTAACAACTCATGCGACCTAACACTTATGCGACCTATCTCCTTAGGTCGCTAACACGCTAACTCCTTAGGTCGCTAACACGCCAACTCCTTAGGTCGCTAACACGCTAACTCCTTAGGTCGCTAACACGCCAACTCCTTAGGTCGCTAACACGCTAACTCCTTAGGTCGCTAACACGCCAACTCCTTAGGTCGCTAACACGCTAACTCCTTAGGTCGCTAACACGCCAACTCCTTAGGTCGCTAACACGCTAACTCGCCAGAAACTCTAAAGTCTCCTTCCTTTTAGGTCGTCTACGACCTAAACCCTCACCATCCATCACATGACCTAACTCCAAACCTTTAGGTCACCAACCCCAACATTCTTAGGTCGGTCACGACTTAGCTCTTAGGTCGTTCACGACCTAAGACTTAGACAAATTATGCCTAAAATCTGAACTGTCTTGAAAATGCTAAAATTCCAGATTTTGACAAACTTGTCGATCCGTAAAATACGGGTCGTTACATTCTCTCCCCTTAGGAATTTCGCCCCCGAAATTCCAAGCAAACAAAGCAATCAAAGACTATTCTGTACGCCTACCATCCATAACAATCAACAAACCATGCATCTAATTCTAGCTTAGCGTACAGAATTCTAACACTAGAACAAGTCACAATATCGTGAGATGACACGACACCTTAGGGCCATACCTTGAAGAGTTCAGGATGAGCTGCCTTCATCCTCTCTTCCACCTCCCACGTACAGTCGTTATCATCATCACTCCATTGTATCTTGAGCAACTTAACTACCTTCCTCCTAAGCTGTTTCGTGTCGGTTTCAACAACACGAAGCGGCTTACGAGGTCTTCTATCAACTGGATCAACTTCGAAGTCTTTACAGCTATCAGCAGAAACCACTGTATTCGAGTCGTGCACATACTTCCGTAGATATGATACATGAAAAACATTGTGCACACTCGACATCTTCTCTGGTAACTCCAATCTGTAGGCGAGTTTTCCAATTCGCTCGATGATCGGGAATGGTCCAACAAATCTCGGAGTCAATTTTCCTTTCTTCCCGAATCGGATAACATTCTTCAGTGGAGAAATCTTTACAAAAACCATATCACCAACATCGAATTCCAAATCCTTACGACGTTTATCGGCATAACTCTTCTGACGGTCTTAGGCTGCCTTCATTCGTTGCCGAATGATCTCAATACAATCTGAAGTCTGCCGAATCATCTCTGGCCCAAGTAACGGCTTTTCTCCAGTTTCCAACCAACATGTCGGAGAGTTACACGGTCTTCCATACAATGCCTCATACGGTGCCATACCAATGCTTGACTGGTAACTGTTGTTGTATGCAAACTCCACCAAATGAAGGTGATCTTCCCATGATCCTTCGAAGTCCAAAACACAAGCTCTGAGGAGATCTTCCAAAACCCGATTGACTCTCTCGGTCTGACCATCTGTTTGAGGGTGATAAGCTGTACTCAAACACAACTCAGTCCCCAAAACTTCTTGGAAGCTCTTCCAAAATCCACTAGTGAACAATGGGTCTCGATCGCTCACTATACTCTTCGGAATACCATGGAATCGAACTATCCACTTAACATACAACTCAGCCAACTTTGATGCAGTCCTAGTCGATCGAACAGGAATAAATCGTGCACTCTTAGTCAGACGATCTACAATGACCCAAATCCCTTCACTTCCCGTTCTGGTTCTAGGCAATCCATCAATAAAATCCATCGATACCTGCTCCCACTTCCATGTAGGAACTTCTAATGGCTGTAGTAATCCACTTGGCTTCTTCTGTTCAGCTTTAACCAACTGGCAGTTCATACATTTGGAAATAAAATTTCCAACATCCATCTTCATGCCTTCCCAGTAGTAGGTTCTCTTCATATCCCGATACATCTTATTTCCACCTGGATGAATTGTCAACTTCGAGTGATGACTTTCCTTCAGAACCTCACTCCTCAATTCATCTATGTCGGGAACAACTAGTCGTCCTTGCTTCCGAAGCCAACCCTCTCGATCGACCTCGAATCCTTTATGCTTTTCTGGATCCAATCCAGATTCCAAATCAAGGATAATCCTGACAAGCTTATCATCTCGCTTTTGGCTCTCGCCAATCCTTTCCACAAGAGAAGGTCTTATCGATAAGTTTGCCAACATCTTTGGTTCCAATTCACATCTAGGCCTGAAGTCAAATCCAGCTAAATACTCGAGATTCTTCCATTCTGAAAACATGGCTCCCAATCCTGCATGTCTTCGACTTAACGCATCTGCCACTGCGTTACCTTTTCCCGGAGTATAAGCTATACCAAAATCATATGATGCCAAAAACTCTAGCCAACGTTGCTGCCGAAGATTCAAATCCTTTTGGGAGAAAAGATACTTCAACGACTTATGATCTGTAAACAACTCAAATCGAACTCCCAATAGATAATGTCTCCACATCTTCAGAGCAAAAACAATTGCCGCTAACTCCAAATCATGAGTCGGGTAATTCCTTTCATGCGGCTTCAGTTGTCGACTTGCATACGCAACAACTTTATCCTTCTGCATCAGCACTGCTCCAAGTCCAGTACCACATGTGTCGGTGTAAACCACCATCTCATCATTCCCACTTGGAATAGTCAAAACAGGAGCACTTGTCAATCTCTCTTTCAGGATTCCAAAAGCTTGCTCACACTTAGCATCCCAACTGAACACTTGGTTCTTCTTCGTCAATCCTGTTAACGGTGCAGCTATCCTGGAGAAGTCTTTGATAAACCGTCGATAACATCCTGCTAATCCAAGAAAACTTCTCACATCAGATGCATTCTTAGGTCTAACCCAATCCTGGATTGCTGCCACCTTAGCGGGATCAACCGCTATCCCATTTCCAGAAATCACATGGCCTAAGAACCTCACTTCACTCTTCCAGAAGTGACACTTCGAAAACTTAGCCTTCAGCTGATGATTCCGTAAGATTTCCAAAACAATATGCAAGTGCGTCTTGTGCTCTTCCTCCGTTCTGGAATAAATCAGAATATCATCCACGAACACAAGTACGAACTTGTTCAACTGATCTCTGAACACTCTATTCATAAGATCCACAAAATATGCTGGCGCGTTAGTCAATCCAAACGGCATTACCGGCCACTCAAAGAAACCGGATGGTGTCCTAAAAGCAGTCTTCGGCACACTATCCTTAGCCACTCTTAACTGGTGAAATCCCGTTGCCAAATCCATCTGAGAAAACACCTTAGCCTCGTGAAGCTGATCAAACAAGTCATCTATTCTCGGCAATGGATACTTGTTCTTCTTCGTCACCTTATTCAGCTCACGATAATCCACACACAATCTCAACGACCCATCTGCCTTGGTTGCAAACACAACTGGTGCATCCCACTCGGACACACTACGCCGAATGAATCCTTTCTGCAAAAGATCATCAACTTGCACCCTCAACTCCTGCTGTTCCCTAGGCGCCATCCGCCTAAGAGGCATCACAACAGGTCTGGCTCCTTCAACTAGATCTATACGAAACTCGATCTCTCTATGCGGCGGCAACCCTTTGACTTCGTCAAAGACATCTTCGAATCCATTCGCGATTGGCACTAATGACAGTCCATCTCGTGCAACAACTAGCGAATACATGAAGCTCATGAAGACGCCTTCTTCATGCTTACATCGTATCATAACCTTTCGCCCCTCCACATTCTCGACTGTCACCTCCAACCTCTCGCAATCAACCTTTGCCGCATACTTCCTAAGCCAGTCCATACCCAAAATAATTCCGAACCCCGCAAAGTTCAGAACAAAGCAATCACAAACAAAAGAGCAACCATGACTCGATACAACTAGACCACGGCATAACATACACAAACAAGACAAACCCCCAACTGGATTAGTCACAACCAATGGCCTATCAACAATATCCGGTTCCAAACCTAACCGGCCTACGAGTTCACTACAAACAAACGAATGCGACGCTCCAGTATCAAACAGAACTCTAACTGGAACACCACATAGGAAAAGAGTACCTTGAACAACCACACTCTTTCCTTTCTCTTCTGCGGTAGGAGCTTTTGAAGACGACGGAACAGCTCCCAAAGCATAAGCCTGCACAATCTGCTTGTCCCTTCTCGGTTCTGGACAATTCTTCCTGAAATGCCCTGGCTTGTCACAGTTGTGGCACTTCGCCGGCGTTTTCGGATTCTTGCAATCCCTGGAGAGATGGCCTTTCTGCTGACAGTTGTAGCAGGTCACTTCGCCCTTCGGCTTCTTCTTCTGGCCATCCTTACCCTTCTGCTGCTGCTGCTTCCTCTTCTTGTTTCCACCCTGCTGGGGTTTAGACTCTTCCCTGGTCACAGCAACAACAGATCCTTCCTTAGGAAACAGATTCTCGTGTCTGAGAGCTTCCTCCACAAGCTTCCTAAATGAATCGTCCAAATGATCCATCAGTCTTGGAGCCTGAACTTGATCTCCAACATCTACTGATGGCCCCGGGGCTGACATCCTTCTCATGATCGAAGTCATCATGGTTTCGAACATAACAACATAATCAGCAGCCCCTTCAGTAGCACGGCCTTCCCTAGCAGCTGGTCTCCCTCTTCGACTCATTCTCAATATCTACAAAAAGGAATGATTAGAACTTCTAGAGAAACAACTGCATAAAGGACTCAAACTCTACTAAGCTACTATATTATATATAGTAATCATCCATCAAAATACAATTACGTCTCTCATACGTAGTTACGTCAGCGAGCGTTGGGTAAAATCGATTAACCAATGCTCTGATACCAAATGTGACGACCGCCCATGACCCCTGCACCGAATCTAGTGATAGTGCGCTGTAAAGTGTGCCAGGCGACCATGGACGATTGTCAGGGTAGATTAAAAACAACAGAATCTATCGTATTACTCACAGCGCATGGACAAAATACAATAGAACATATACATAGTGAAGCTTTACAGAATAAAATGCCATCATATAAAACTTCATAATAGTTGAATACAAGCATCCAAATAGCCAATACATCAAGCCTCACTACATAACACCCAGAGAATACAAAACAGCGGAACATCCAGTACATATAGTAAGAAGAAGATAATATGCAACCCTCCAGCTCGTCTTCGATATCAGCATCGTGAGAAGAGAATTGCACCTATCACCTGCTACCTAGTCTGCCCGTCCCAAAGATGGACGAACAGCCCAAGGCGATAAGAATTAAAACATAAAGCCTTGAGTCAGACAACAGTCTTAGTGAGCAGTAAATTAACTAATAACATACCAAAAGAGCATAAAGGAAAAGGAATAGGAATACAACCCTCCCACTCCACCTCTTTCTACAGTGATAGCCCCCAGACACACACTAAGCAGAAGCAACACAGCAGAGCATACAATTTAAAGTAAAGCAATTGTCACTCGAGTCAAGAGCGATGTTTTCCAAGTACAAATCCCAAGGTCTAAATCCAAGGTCAGATAAGCACCCAGGAAATACCGCTCTTGAGACCGAATGACGATACAACCAAACATCCATGACTCGGCTATCACTGTTATCCTTGCTTCGATACCATCATTAATTGAATGACCGACACCTACTTTCAGCCGTCCGTCAAGGGCTAATGGAAACCCCAGTTCTAGACATAACTCCCGCACGTCATCGTGACCCGTGCCTAGGACTATCCAATCTGCCCAGAGTACTTGACCATCAACTTGGTCTTTTGGGCGTCCCCATGTACTCTTGCTTAGAGCATGCTAGAACCTTCAACAACGATGAGATCTCAGCCTTCTAGCCATCCTCCTCGACGACTATTTCCATACTAGCTCAAGCGCCTCTCGAGCATCCATTATCCTTAACTCGAATCATATCACCGAGTTACCAACATGCTTGGAATGATCCCGTCTGGATTAGACTAAGACTATCTCATATCATACTTTGCTTCATCACATCCTCGCAAAACTTTATCCCAACATCATCATCATCGAATCTATGCATAAGAGCTTCATCATCCGCTACATGTGCCACGAGCAGCTTTTCCAATTCAAGAGCCTTTCCCCTTAGCTTTCGAATTATCTTCGGTCTAAAACAAATCATCAATCATCTAATTCATAGCAATCTATCAAATCAAACATTAATCCAAGCAACCAAGCATTCAAATATGATCTAAGTAGACAATTATCATAATAATGGCATTTTCGTAATTAAAGAGTTGAAAGTCCAACAAGTATGAAAACATGAACAATATCTCTACAAACTTGATGAATGAACTTGCATAGGTTAACATGTGATAAAATGGTTGTCAAATCTTCATAAACAATGGATCTACATGGATCTACACTTAGGTTTACAAAAATGCATATAAATCACTATTTTAACACCAAATCAAGCCAACAATCCGATCTACTCCTTTGGATCCGTGTGAGAGATAATCACCACTCACCAAATCACCAAAACAAACCCAAATCAACACGCTTCAGATCTGGACAGCGAAGGATCAAGCTTGATCTATCACGAATCCGCTTCAAACGAAGAAATCTCTCTTGAAAAGATGAAGATCTTCAATCTAAGCTCTTGAATCTTCAATCTTGATCTTTGATTTGGATGGATGGAAGCACTAGATTAGAGTGGAGAAAAGAAGTGAAGAGGTGTAGAAGTCGAGCTCTCAAAATGGTAGCACTTCGTCGCTTCAAAATCCGGATCCCAAAAATGAAGAGAAACTCTCCTATTTATAGCAGAAATCCTTAAGTCGAAATTTGGTTATGTCCTTAAGTCGTTTCCGACTTACGACCTAAGCCCCCTACGACTTAACAAAACCCAGCGACCTAACAAGAACATCTGCAACCTAACAACTCAGGCGCTTCAACGACTTAAAGGCTACGACTTAACTCCACCAGCCTACGACTTAAGAATGCGCGTGACCTACGACTTAGCACTTAGCAGAACCGCATCCATACGACCTATAGGCCCACGCGACTTAACAGCTCACAACTAAACACGGCTTACGACTTAAGAATCACGCGACCTAACACTTAAATTACCCTAGCGACCTAACAACTTACACTACAAAACAACTCACGCGACCTAACACTTATGCACATCTTCGACCTAACAGCTAAACCTTACGCGACCTATCACTCACGCGACCTAGCACTTAGGCAAAACCCAACGACCTAACAACTCACGCGACCTAACACTTATGCGACCTATCTCCTTAGGTCGCTAACACGCTAACTCCTTAGGTCGCTAACACGCCAACTCCTTAGGTCGCTAACACGCTAACTCCTTAGGTCGCTAACACGCCAACTCCTTAGGTCGCTAACACGCTAACTCGTTAGGTCGCTAACACGCCAACTCATTAGGTCGCTAACACGCTAACTCGCTAGAAACTCTAAAGTCTCCTTCCTTTTAGGTCGTCTACGACCTAAACCCTCACCATCCATCACACGACCTAACTCCAAACCTTTAGGTCACCAACCCCAACATTCTTAGGTCGGTCACGACTTAGCTCTTAAGTCGTTCACGACCTAAGACTTAGACAAATTATGCCTAAAATCTGAACTGTCTTGAAAATGCTAAAATTCCAGATTTTGACGAACTTGTCGATCCGTAAAATACGGGTCGTTACAGACCATTCCCCATAATATGCGATGGTATATAGATCAAATATCCATAGTCTCATATTTCTTTCAGAGTTCAAAACTCATAGAATGCAATACACAGTCTTGACCAAACAAACAGTAAGCGACCAAATTACAAATGTAATAAGCAATTGTAAAATTAAGCACTTGCATGGGTGTAAAAACATTAACATGCAATAGGCATGTATTAGCAAGTATATGTTATATTTTTATTCATCTATTTTCAATTCAGTTTAATTGTATATCTTGATTGATAAATGTTTTTTCAATGATTTTAAATGCACAAATATATCATTGTAGATTATTATAACATTATATACCAAATGTTCTTACAATATTAGAAAGGTTAAATGTTATCATTTCATTTTTTAATAAGGCTCCCACTAGTATTTTATGTTTCACCAAACCCTAAACGAAACATAGAAGTCTTTCAACTTCACTAGTATGTGTTAGGACTTGTCCATCCTAGAATTCTGACCTTGAGTTTGCTCAATAAGTCATAGCTCAACGAACGATGGATAACTCCTTATCAATTGTATTGCCTACAACTCCTAACCCATGGTTCCATGCCCTAATCTCATTTCGACTTTGAGTTTGCTCAACAAACTGAATGAGATTATTCACTCATACCTACCATATCGCGACGGTCTAAGTATAGTATATGTAACTTGAGTTTGCTCAACATATATACATATAGTTATCTTACCTCGTCTATTCAGTATATTAATAATACTACTCATATCATCCCTAGCTTGAGTTTGCTCAATAATTAAGGAGTATGCAAGTAACTTATTAATATATATGTAGTAGAGGACAACATTATATTGAAGATTCATAATCCTCAATATATTATATTGAGTGATATAGACTTATGGAATTATATATTTTTATGAAATGCCATTGTGGTTCAAGTGTCGAATACATCTGAAATCACGGTATACATACAATATGTATGTATTTGTCCCTTAAGTCTGTTTAGGGTTTCGTTAATGTTCAACATTTAGTTTATACATTCATATTATATAAGTTTAATTATTATATAACTTTTATATTTCATACTACTTACATAATAGCCTTTTGTATAATATTATATTAATTGAATCTTATTTAATTAATTTCACATTATTTTAATATAACATATGTATTAAATATTTATTATATACTATAACCTTTATAGCATTACATATTTATCTTATATATGTGTATATTCATTAATTAATTAACCTTTAATTAATTTACTTAATTAATTAACATTTAATTAATTTATAAAATTAATTAACATTTAATTAATTTATTTAATTAAACAATTTTAGTTAAATTATATTAATTTCAAAATTCAATTCATACACACACATATATACTTATGTTATTTTAAACATTTTAAAATATCATAACATATGTCATAATATATAATACATGCACATATATTTTTATTTACCTTGTTATGACATTTATTTGCACCAATTCTCTAGGTTAAAACTATATCACTTTTGGGCTTATGGAATCTGGTAATGGTCAAAATTCTAACATCGTCAGTATTCAACTCTATAGTCCAAACACAAAATCCTTGGTTCAATAGTAACAATCATTATTAACCGAAAGGCTTGGCCCAAAGACTTTGACTTTGAGTTGACTTGAGTTGACCATGATATTAGCCCCATATAACCGAGGAGACGAATCCTCTCTTGAATAGTGCTTCACTTTCAGTATTTCCAATCGACCCAACTATAGTCACTTGATGGAACGCCTTGTCGTGATTTGACATAACCGAAGCGGAACTTTCATATTGAAGATCCATAGTAGCCAATCAATATATGACAACAACAATACCTATATGAATCTCACCAAACTAATAATATAGTAATAGCAATATATGTATATACATGAATAATATATATTTATACAGAGGTAGTACATAATATATACAAAATAAATACTTACCTAAAGCTAGTGCCTTCAAGCCCACCTTGCAATGATGAGTTCTCCTCCCTTAGAAAACTTCTTGATTCGTTAGATTGCTAGTCATAGAAACATAGACCATTTGCTATCAAATAGCTTTTGATTTGAATTGAATTGATGGAGTATATAGAGGGATAAATTTTGATCATGAGATGGTAGAGGAGGCAACATATCTCTTAGCCTTTCTCCCCAAATCTGAGCCATCATCTAAAATACCCCTGGCCCATTTTTTTAGCCTTCCCTTACATCCTTTTTGGTCGAAATTTGCAGCTCCTTTCATGGGCTTTAAATGCATTTTAAGCCCAAATAAATATTATTGATTAAATCTAATTTAGCTGCTTATCGATATCGCATACCAATCGATATATTATAACTATTATAAATATACAATAATATTTATTCCTCAAATCATATTCAAATTTCATAAATATTAATTTATTATTTTAATTTATAACAACTATAAACTAACAAAATCATTCGATCTAAAGAGACTTCATCATTTCGGTTGTGTAACTCTCTGGTGCAAATTCGGTCAGCGATTAACATCGAACTATTCGAATGTTAATTCATATGTCACATAGCAGGTGGTGTGATATTATGGCCAAATTTATTGATTACTTAGTTTCGATAAAATCCAATTTCACTTCATTAAGCGTTGCCCGGTTGTGACATTTATTTACACTAATTCTCTTCATTAAAATTATATCACTTTTATACTTATGGAATTAGGTAATGGTCAAAGTTCTAACATCGTCCATATTCAACTCTACAGTCCAAACACAAAGTCCTTGGTTCAATAATAACAATTATTATTAACCGAAATGCTTTGGCTAGAGACTTTGACTTTGAGTTGACTTGAGTTGACCGTGATACTAACCCCATATATCCGAGGTGACAAATCCTCTCTTGAATAGTGCTTCACTTCTAATACTTCCACTCAATCAAAGTATAGTCACTCGATGGAACGCCTAGCTATGATTTGACTATAATCAAAGCGGAGCTTTCATATTGAAGATCCACGGTATTCTCAAGTCAAGAGAGATGTGTAAATTAGTCACATCAATATTTTCTATTTGACCTTAGTCATATTAACCAACAGAAAACTTCCGAGTATGCTATTCCATAGTTATCCAATAACTATCAATACGTAACCCCTTGGTACCCTCAACGGCCATGAGTCACACACTATCCAATATTTGAAGAGCATTACGTACTCTAGTCTCAATGGATACAACGATATCCAGTTTTGATGCATCTTGACTAAGAGCGTTTAAAATGGTATATTTATTTTCATTGTAAAAAATTACTCACGGTTACAACACATTGTAACTACTATCACAAAATGTACCATTATGGATTTTCTATTAAATATACTTTAAATTAAATTAATTAATTAATATAACACATTATATCCGGTATTTAATAGGAAGAAAAACACCTTTTATTTCGAACAAGATTGATTACCCAGTTAGATATATGTAACAAATTACATAATTTCCCATAGGCCATACCTCTAACTCTATCAAAGAAAAGGTAAGTGACGCAATCCACTTTTCTCTCTGATTCAATCACTATAAAAGGAATCATGACCCTAACTTTCTAGAGTCTTTTTGGCTGCCTCCTCTATCCATATCATGGCTAAACCATACCTCTCTACACCACATCAAATCTCAAATAAATACAGTTTAAATCAATAGCTACTCGATAGTAAAGGGTGTGCGATTCAAAGGCTAGCAATTTGACGAATCTAGTCTTTGAATCGGGAAGTTTTCAAGGGGAAGGAAACTCATCATTACAAGGTGTACTTAAGGTCATTAGTTTAGGTAAGTATTTAGTTTTATATATGATGCATATTCTCTATATAACTTTATATTATTCAAATATATATATTCCACTCTCTTGAGAGTGGAACTCTTTCATAATTTGTTTCAGCCCATAGAAGTTTTGATGATCTATTTCTAAAAGGTTGTGTTACTGGTAGGCACAACAACGTATTACCTTTCGCGCCTAGAATTATCAGAGTTAATATAAGAAGAGACTTAAAGGAGAATCTAGTTATAAAAAGTAAAAAGTGTTCTGATATCAGATCTAGCATTTTGGGATTAAAATATTTTGTAACTCAATCACGAATATTAGTATGGAAAATCACGAACGAAAACCCATCGATAGTTTCCACCGGCATCGCGTTAGAACACAATCGCCTGATGATGATCTAGTGAGCAAATGAATCCCAAGTCTAGGATGCTAACAACACTCGATGGTCTAAATTCATCGTGAAGGTATCTTTGGAACGCGGTTCTGGGATTACATCGGCCCAACATGAATTATTCGAAGACTGGAATCGCTCAGAAACTATGTCGTAGATCAAACAAAAAATGACACGAGCACGTTTAGATTTGGTGCAGGAGTTTCAGATCTGGGTTGGCATCATTGGACTTGCAAATAGAAGGTTTAAAGTACCAATTTTTTGGAATATTCTTCGTGTTTCCTTGGGTTATAGTGACCTATAGATGGAACTATGGCGGATACTAAAACTTAGACAGTCGGCGCTAGATAGCAAAAGGAAGTTGTGACTCAATGTTGGATGAAGTTGATTTCGGTTACTGGGTTTCATAACTGTTTCCTAGTAGATGCGTTCGTGACAGTTTGGAAGGAGCGGTTACAGAGCTTCGCGTCACTCACATGAGTTGCGGTTACACATGAGGTTATGGATTATGTAACTGTTGAACATGGAGCAGTCGTGATAGCTACCCATAGATTCGTTGAAAGAAGGCCACATGTGAGTGAGGAGTGATTAATGTAACTATAAAAGGTCGTGAGTTTAACGCGTGAGTTTGGCTGCTGGAAACAAGACGTGTTGCATCATCACATGTGAACGCTATTTTGTTTTAGTTTGGTATGCTTTAAGCTATTAGTTATTGGGATAGAGTGTGTAGAATAAATAGATAAAGGAGATTGTGATGGTAAGGGCTATGTATTTGTGATTGCAGCATTGTATTAATGCATGTACTATATTTGTTTATTAATAAATGAACCCATTTTCAAAAAAAAACTTCTATTATTGAATTGTTAGTTAGATGAGATTCTCATAGGTATTGTTGTTGTCACATATATTGATTGGTTATGTATATATATTTATCAAATAAATTTTTTCAAGGTTCTGATACACGCAGCCAATATCATTATATTCTAATTATTTATATTTTATTAATTGATATATACATAAATTAATACACTAACAAATTTATTTATATGACATGTATTAAACCATATAACTATATTGCATAAATATTTGATCTAATAATTTTCAAATGTATATTTATATTAATTATGATTTTTAGTAATTGAAAATAAATTTTTGGAAATTATTTAATATTTTCATGATTTAAAAAATTCATGTAAAATAAATATGTTTTGAAAATTAAATTTTAAATTTTCTAAATTTAATTTGTTATCATTTATTCTCTTGTCCAAAAAACCATAATTTTTAAACCAATTTTTATATTTTTATAAAATCATTTAAAATTCGGCCAAAAAGTATTTAATTAATAAAAAATATTATTTTGATTTGGAAAATTTGGAATTTTTTTTGCAACATATATAGTACTATTCCTAATTTTATAAAAGTTTAAAATTCAGAATATCTAATAAATAAATATTTTCTATTATTTACTAATTGTTAATTGACTAATTAATTCATATAATAAAATTATATTTATATTTGGATTTTCTGTATATATGATTTGGAATGTTTTATAAAAATAATAATAACAATATTTATTTTGATTTTATAATTTACAAACTATTCTAACTCATAATTACATTTCAATTATTATATTTATATATACATACGTACATACATGTGTGTGTGTAATTATGTTACTTTAATACATATATATATATCTTATATACACACATATTATATATATGTTTATTTTATATTTAATACTATAATATTTTATGTACATACATACATAAATATGTTATTTTCATAATATAAATATATATATAGTTTTCACTTGGCTATAATAACTATAAATATATATGTATATTTGGATAGTAAATAATACATATAAGGTGAGTTAACGTGTCTATTGCGATGTAAATCACAACAACTATATACGGCCATGTTATACCCTTTACGGAATATCATGTTACACATGCACACACATATACATATGTATATGATACATATGTATATTTATATATTAGTTGAAACTAAATTAAATAAATTCTATCAATAATTTATAAATTTAAATGAAATATATGATTTTATTTAAATTAATTTACAAATGTTCTAAATAAATTAGACTTCATAGGCCCAATAAAGATCCAATAGAGTAATTGTTTTTGAAATTCACACATAACTTCTGCTGCGAGCTGGCCCAGTTCCAACAGAACCTAGCTATCGCGCATTGGCTATCCCATAGCCTTCACATGTTGATTATTTCTAGGCCATCAGTATTTGACCCACATCTAGCCATCACATGTTAATAATGTTTTAACTATCATGAGTTAGCTCTATGAGAAATCGTAGATTGACAGCTTCCAAGCTATCGCGTGACTCTCCATTTGCCATCACATGTTAACTCTAAGTAGTTATTGTTAGTTGACTTCCCTAAGCCTTCGCACCTTGAGCTTCCATCTAGCAATCGAAAGTTGATTCCCAAGAGCCATCGTGTGCGGACTCTTCCCAAGAGCCATCGCATATTGACTCTTCCCAAGAGCCATCGCATGTTAACACTTCCTAAAAGTCATCGCGTGTTGACAGCCTATGTGTTATCGCAAGGTGATAGCTCAAATAGCTACCGCGGGTTAATTTTTATATAGCCTATCATGAGTTGAAAATGACATATCCGTAATTATATTAAAAACTACTTTGTTGCCTTATTAAGTAGTTACTTTATATTAAATCCCATTTGGCGTCGAATTATTATTGATCAATTCATACTTTACAATTTCCTTTTTAGAACTAGCTAATTACATCTATACTTAATTAATTAATTATCTTTAACTAATTCTTTTCTTTGTCAATTAATTCATATAAAATCGAAAATCAATAGGAAAAATCCCCAAAATTCAAAAATATCTGATTTATCATCTTTTACCGCATACCAAAATTTCAGGTCAAAATAATTATTTTTGTTATTTTTAATAATTTTTCCCTAAAAATGAACCATTTTCTCAACTTAGAAAATTCTTATCAATTCTAAATAAATTCCAAAAATTATGAAATTGAAAACCCATCTTTATTTCATCATTATAAACTCTTTATTAAATTATTGTGGCTTTTAGACATGATTAGATCATATTTTACCGTAAAACATGAAAACAATTATTTTATTTAAATTCTAAACCATAATCCAGATAATGTTTAATTATTCAAACATGTTAGTCATCGTCAAAACATTCACTTACAATCAAATCTGAACCCAAATGGGTTTGGAAAGTTTCTAGGAAAAATTCTACTCGTCTTGGTTAAGAAATGTCTTGCTTAATCTTTCTTGTTCCTTAAAGTTGAAAGCTTGTTCTTCTAGCTTTAATTTTCCTCCCCTCTTTGCAAAATGGGGGCCGACCTTGATTTAGAATTTTATGGATTTGTTTTGAAAATGGAATGAAGTGGAAATGAAGGGATGTGGCTAAAGAAAATGGGTTAGGGCTTTTGGCTAGGACTAATATCCCTTCTAGCCTAATCACACCAATATATTCCCTCAACACAAATCCTTCCTATCCAAAATTACCTTGATTGCTCTAATTATCCTCGATTCAATTAACTTTTTGAAGTGCCCCGCACTTAATTAATCAGATCTCACTTAAAATTTCTTACAATTAAAATATTCCATTGGTCTCTTTAGTAATATCTTATTATTATTAATTTAATTGATTTCCCATATTATGGACCCTCCGAAAAATGGGAAGTTACCGTTGGGGGAAACTAGATAGCCGCATTACTGGCGTATCTGGGCTAGGCAACCCATGAAAGTTGTCTCGCATAGTAAACTACTCACCTGAGCTAAGTTACAGGCCCATGACAACAAGTTTGGATCCAAAGCTACTACCCAAGGCACAAATGTATTCGCTAAGTTTACTGGTCATCAAAAAGATAGCCAACGTCAATCGATCGCCATTAACAAGACGACAATTGTCGATCAACATGCAAAATATGGTCAGAAATTAGATATTATGGCCAAGCAATAACGTAGAAGAAATACGAAATCAAAATCTTTCAAAAACAATGAACCAAAGAAAAACTATAAAAAAAAAATTTAATGGCCATAACGAACCACGTTTAAGCAAAAGTGAAGAATCGACGAAGAGAAGAGAAAGACTCACTATTTTCATAAGCTTCGAAACGCGGAGAAATTTTTAATGGTAAAGAAAGTTTCGAAGGTTCGATAAAGAATGAAAAAGGAGGAAGAAGAGAAATATTTATAGATTCACCCCTTTGATTGTAGCAATCCGATTCAAAAAATAAAGAAAATGCTAACTGTTTAAGTTTAATTATGATGTTATCACATCAATGGTCCCCTCAGTTTGAACCATCACAACACGACTTTGGGAAAAGAACCATCTTGACAAGTCATGTAATGACACGTAGCACACCCATTAAATGCAAAGCTAAAATCCCGATCAGTAGAAGTTTTATGACTTAATAAGCCTACCCCTGCTCATAGAGATGGGTTTAAGGGTGAAATATTGCTTAATTTTCTCATAAATAAAAGATTAGCCGACCGGCACTTCTAAGCGCAGCCCAGCCCGGTACAAGCCAGCCCGCATAACAACAGAAAATGAAGATGTCAAAGATACTGCCACCCGCTCTCTTAAGCAAACCGACAGGAATCAAGACAACCTTAACAGCCAACTCATGACTAGCCTCAGCTTGGAAGCGACAACCCTTGGCCCAGTTTAATAACCACCCACCTTCGACCGGTCCCATGCAGCCCGTCTCGTCACAATATGATGGCTCGCCTCGTTCAATTTGGCTTTGTCCTTAGAAATCTCAGTTACTAGCAACATGTGGAGTATACGTCTTGCTTGATGATAACAAATGTGTATTTATTATTTTTTATAAAGTGTTTCACATAAAATATCAACAAAGCACAAATTTGTTTTCAATCAATTTTTCATTTAATATCATCCATTGAATGTGATGCAGATATTATGCACAGTATATTAAAGAATTTATCGATGATTTTATTTAACAAATATATATATTTTTATTTTCTTTCAGAGTATGCTATATTTAAAAAATATTCAAAACACAATTTTGTTTTTAGATCTACTTGTTATCCATTATTTTTCAATCAACTCATCACATATCAAACATATATATTTTTTATTTATAAAAATAGTATATGTTTTGTTATTATTAAAGAAAAAATATTATGAGATATTTCAATTAAGTTCAGTTCGATATTAAAAAATATATACTATATTTAATGTGTTTGTTCAGTATTGTATATTTACAGGATAACAAGAGATTATTTCTGGTTTCAAAGGTGTGTAGATTATATTTCATTGTTTTGGATGGACATTTGAATAAGATCGCAAACTATTTAAATACGGCAGTTTCTCAAGCAAAAATATTTAAGTCAAATATAGTATAAAGTTCTTTTTGTTCTCAATCTACGAAATTGGACATCAAAACATCAAGCAACGTATCAAACAAAGCAAGTAGCAAATATGACGGAATTATTAAAACTCCTTCCAATACAAAGAAATATTCAAATAAAGGAAAACATCTTCTATATTTTAAAGAATCTTCCAAATAGGCATATGAGACCTCATTCAAAAAATTCCATACACAATCAACACCCTTTTCAACGACATCTCCAAGTGTTTCCAAATTTGCTAATGCAGTTAGCAACTACAATTATCAATATACATCAACACGGGTACAACTTTTAGATCTTAGCATCATTCACCTTAGTATAAAATGATGCAAACAAAGACACTCTTTGGCATCACATCCACTTCAGCACAAGTATCCAGCTAGTAAGATTACTAAGTGAAAAGAATATGCACACGAAACCACAATCAACTTGGGAGCACCGAAGCTTCCATTGCAGCTTTAGATATTGGCATAGAAGAGATCAGATTAATTTAGGGCAGGATAATTTTAGAATCACCGAATAGCAGTCTCGCTCAGATCTCATCCTTATCTCCATCTCTTCTATGATTCACAAGCCAATCATCCATAGTCAATACCAAGGCAGGTGACCAGACCTAAAGCAAAGTTTCATTCCTTCTATGGCAGGGCGATTTCTCTCTCGAGTGAAGCAGACAAGCAACGGGAAGCTTCAATTGTTTAAGAAAAAGAAAAAAAATAGAAGCAAGAAGAACGAAGAGATCTATAATGCTTGGTCAAACTTTTTAGGCTAATTATATTCATACACCTATAATCTCTTAATATACAGCAGAAAATATAAGAAACTAGCACATACTAAAAATTACTTTATATACACCCTAACTTTTATAAATTTATCCTTTTTTACATCTTTATCATCTTTCCTCTTTAAACCTTGGAACTTATTTTAACAAAACTAGGATTCCTAGCAAATAATTTAGTTAAAATCAACACAATAAACTTTAATCTTTGGCGATAATATTGTAAATCATTTAATTATTTTTTTGAAATTCTTAATTTCATCGAAATCGGTTCTAATTTTAGAAGAAAAATTTAAACCCTTGTGAATTAGAGTAGTTGGTTATGAAAGTTGTTTTAATTGATATTTTAGGTTTCATTAACATCATCAAAAGTGTATACATATAATCAAATATCATTGATTTTAATGTTTTTATTAGATGGGTTATACGAAAAAGGCTAAAAATGCAATTAAGACGAAGGGTAACTTAGTCATAGATTTCTTAATAAAATAATGGCGTGCGTAAGTGATTTTTGTTCTAGGAATAGAATTTGCCAACATTTTATAAAGAAAATGAGAAAGAGGAAATTTTAATTTTTGACTCTCGTTGCTTAAAATTTGCATTGTGCTTTTCTATTCATTTAAGGCATATTTAATTTTTTTTTTGTATTTTAGTTTCAAACTCTACATTTATCTACGATTGAACTACGATTTGTAGCTCTGAAAATTCTTGACTTAGGGATAAAGTTGAGGTAGAGTTACTAGGCATAAAAATTATATATTCAGGTCAGTAGGGAGTGTGAGCGAGTTTAAGGTGTTGTAAGCATTTGAACTTATATTTCCAGTGGTTACTTTGGGGGCAACAATAAGCACTAATAGATTAGTGGTAAAAGCTGGATATATCTATGCGTTATATATTTTTTGCATTTACATTTCCACATTATTTATCTATTTTGTCTGCAAAATCTTTTAAATACCTTATTCACCCACTCACTATAATATATTGCACGATCCAAACAAGTAGTATCATAGGAGATTGTTAGCATAAAATATAATATTATGTCTCGCCCTAGTTGTTGATTTAGTGAGAGTCAGCCCCTTTCTATTTCACCCATTTTTGACGGAATATATTTTTCAAATTAGAAATCGAAAATGGAATTTTATTTAAAATCTGTTAGTTTTAAATTTTGGAATATCATTGAATTGTGATATGGTAGATAGGAATAATATTTCGTTTAATGCTAATGTTATGAATATTTTATACTCTCTAATTAATAGAGTTGAATTTAACCATATCTCTCATTGTTTAAGTGCGTAGGAAATTTGGAACACCTTCTATATAAAATATGATGAAAAAGTCAAGGATGACGAAGAACTCCTTAAAATTGAATCAAAAGTAGAATTTTGTTTGATGGTATTCTTAAAATACGATTCAGACGGTGATAGTGATGATGAGGACTTTATAGATGATGAGATAAATGATTTTCACTTAATGATTTAGCTCTCTTATGTCATTAATCAACTAAAACTCTTAATGATCTTCAACTGAAAAATAACAGGTTGAAAAGTGAAAAATCGAAACCGAGTCAGAAAAATGATAAATTGGAAAAGGAGCTTGAAAATATTAAGAAAATTAGAAAAATTTATTGCAAAAGATGTTTAAAATACATAAAATGAATTTGTTTTTTTCCATGAAATTTTTCAAAAGATTGAAAAAGAAATTATGTTTTTTAGGGGGGATGAAAGTGAGCTGATTTGTAAGAATAACGCTTTACAATATAAGCTAGATAATTTTAAAAAGTATGAAGTTCCAAATGTGAAAAATATGAAAATTTTAAAAAAGAAAATTTGCTAAAAACTAAAATAATTCTAGATGGGCTAGAAAAGGAAATCGAAAATATTAAAAGGGTCAAAATTTTTGAATGTGATAATTGTGTAAATTTTGAAGAGGAATTAAATGACAACAAAGAAAATTTTGAAACCTTGATAATAAAAACGTGATTTAAAAAAAGCAAAACTGAGATTATTTGAATAAATCACGAATTGGAAAAGCAAACTGAAAAATATCAAGTATTTTGAAAAACTTGAATTTGAAAAACACAAACTTTTTGAAAATGATATGCTTGAAACTAAGACCAAAATAAAAGAGCTCAAAAATGAAAATACAGTTTGAAAAATAAATGTTTTTAAAAAGAGAGAAATTACTATTAGTTATTGTTCAAAGCTAATTAGTGAAAATAATCTCTTAAAATACAAACTTAATGAACTTGAGTTGATTCTTCAAAAAAATTCTACTGGAGGAAAATCTTTTAAAATGCTATTAGGAAATCAACTCTTTGCAAATAACAGAAAAGGATTTAGACTTGAAAAAGTGTCAGTTTATAAACAAACAACTAGTAACCTTGCTAAGGGGAGAAGTGTGTTTCCCAAACGTGTGACATGTGGTAATATTGGACATAGTTATAATAACTATCGAAATATAAAAATAAATAAATGAGCCAAACAAGTTTGGGCTTCTAATGGTACAGTTGTTAGTATGAGTAGTTTACTATACAAACAAATTTGGATACCAAAGATTTCAATTGTAAACAAATGTGGTTCTACGTCTTTTTTAGGCCACACCTTCTTCTAACGTATAGGTACAAAGACATGCTAAGGAACAACTACGATGGAAGATGATTTCAATTGTTCTATATATTTGATAAGCAATAATGTAACGATATGTCTTTCTTACACCTAAAGACGATACTTAATACATCATTGGTATTCATACGTCGATCATTTAAAGGTCCAAAAGGCAGGTCATTTGGGGGGAGGGGAGAAAGAAAAAGACATAACATGATCTCACATTATGACGAATAATATACAATATACACAAAATCTTTACAAAAAGAAATCATTTTTATTTATACACAACATCAAAGTACACTATCTTATTATCAGCTTGGACAATCATAATAGTATGTCCTTACAATTGCTGATAAATATAGATAAAAACAAAATAGAATACAATGGAAGAACATAAGATACATGAATACATCTTGGAAAATCCGGCTCGTCACCTTAAAGCTCGAAAGCATCCAACTAAATTTGGAAAATATGCTCATCTTGGCCCAAGCATTATAAGAAAATAATGCCCATATCAGTCTGGTAAACCAGTGTGAGAAAGCTCAATCAAATCATATTGATTTCTACATTTGAAAACCCTTTTAAAATAAAAGGTATATCATAAGACCACACTGCATATCAACACGAATGGGTTTTAACCTTACGATAACCAAACCATTTTATTATAAAATCTAGTGATATTATAATAATTTTTATGGGTTTAAAATATCAATAATCAAGTAGCTGTGACGTGTGTACATCACAATAATATTTATCAAAATATTCAAATACTTATCTCACTAGCTTAAGTATATTTATAAAACGTTGTGAATGATTTCTTATTCAAAAATCATATTAAAGGATCAAACAAAGTTATTTAAAAAGAAATAGAGATAAGGATAATCCTAAACATTATTCCTTCGATGTTAAGTGTGGAATGAATGTTCCATACCACCATAATTAAGAAGGCCAGTTTAAGAAAATCAAATCTCAATTTCTTTTATAAACTTCTTCTATAAATCCTTTTAAATAAATCTCTTTCATTTTATGAAACCTCCTTTATATAAATTCCAAATCCATTTATAAAAACTCGTTATAGTTCTCCAAGTTCATTTATAAAACTCTTTTATAAGTATCAAAACCATTTATAAAACATTTTATAAATATCCAAAATCATTTATAAAAACTCTTTTATAAATATCCAAATCATTTATAATTTTTTTTTTCCAAATTTCAAGGTCTCTTTTCAATTTATAAAACTCCTTTTTTCAAACTTTCCTTATTTAAAACAAAACTTCTTTAATAAACTTTAATCAATAAAGTTTCTTTGATAAAATCAATTATTTAAAACACCTAGAAATAAATGAGTTATTACTCAAATAATGATTTAAACCTTCTTCATTTAATTATCTTTAAACCACATTAGCAAAATAATGATTTAAACAGTCGTTCAAAAGGTATTAAATTACTTCAAATGCCATTAATAAAATAATTTCTTAATTACCCTTTAAATATCATATTTAAAAGGGTAATAAACTTTGAACATTATGAGTAAGTAATAACTTTACTTAATAACTTTCAAATAATATAATAATTAACTTTAAAACCATTATCACAAAAAAAATTAAAATGATTGATTTCTCAAAATCAGAAAGAGGCTTAGTGACTATAATGGTTCACATTTAATTAAGTTTAACTTTTCAAGTTATAACATTGGTATTTTCATAATAAGCAGATATGTAAAGAGAATCAGCCAATAACAATCAATCAATATATAGGTAAATGCCCAAGTTATCAAAATAGCAGAACTGGTATTTTGTTCTGCTTAATAGATGTCAAACATAATCTATTAAGTGAATTATAGTAGAACGGTGATTTATTCTGCTAGAAGATGTCAACTATAATTTAATTAATAGAACGGTGTCTTATTCTGCTAAACAGATGTCATTGGGTTTCATATTCAATGAGGTTACTTAAAGGTAATCGACAAAAAAATCCCTTAGATTTAAAAATATTCTTTTAAAAGAGAGTTGCTTTAAAAACAAAACTAATCTTTAGAAATAAAGTGATTTAAAATCAAATGCTTTTATTCAATAATTAAGTAACACTAAACCCTTTATTTAATAATAATTAAATTCTTTAGTTAATAATTAAATAATTATCTTTTGAATTAATAATCAAAAAACAATTTAATTTAAATAAATAATTAAACCTCGTATAAATCTTTAACTAATAATTAAATAATAGATTAAACATTTAAGTAAATAATAAAAATTATAATTAATCTTTAAATAAATAACTAAATCAAAATTAACTTTTAATTAATAGTTAAATAATAAATTAAACCTTCATTTAATAATAATTAAATCTTAATTAAGTCTTTAATTAAATCATAACTTAATTAGTAATTAATTAAAAATTTAAACCCTTTCTTTAATAATAAATTAATAATTAATCCTTAATTAATAATTCAATTATAATTAATCCTTAGATAAATTATTAATTGATAATTAATCTTTCATTAATTAACTAATTATAATTAACTTTCTTAATGTATAACTAAGTACAAATTTCCGTTTTTAACTACTGATTAAGTACTAATTAAGTACTAATTAAGTTACCTAATTAATTAATTAAATAATCATTAATCAAATAAATAAATAAATAAATAAATAAATAATAAGTACTTTTCTATACTTAGAATAAGTTCGTAATACTTTTCCAAAGTATATTTAAGATGAAAATAACTTTTAATTGCAAAAAGTGTTCGTTTTCCATGAACTGCGTCTATAGCGACTATCGCTATAAGACCCAAAATTTCAAACTTGAATTTTCATTCAAAATAACTTTCAAAACTTTAACTTTTGTATTTTAACTACCTTTATATAATTTGAATCTTGTTTTGAAAACAAGGTAAGGATTTTAAAACTTTATAAAAATATTTTCTAGAAAGTAAAGTTAGAAAAACAAGTTATTTTTTTGACCAAAGGATTTCGATATCGCTTTAACATCTCAAGATGCTAACATTCTTAGCTTGGCACACCATAAACAAAGTGTATTGACCCGTAATTTTACCACTTTAAAAATGAGATATTTAATTTATTTTAAATATTCAGATATAGAATTTTCAAACTTAAATAATCATATTTTATGTGATAAATAAAAATGATAGAATTATTTTTAGAATTTGATTACAAAATCAAGAAGTTTTGATTTTCGTCGAAAAGTGACAAAAGTCGGTTTTCAATAAAATTTAATATACTTTCGAATAACTATTGTAATTGTAAATAACTCTTTTTAATGGTTATATAATGATATAATAATAACATAAATTTTATTTATAATGGTTTTATAAACATATATACTTGTTTTATAAAAATGTACAAACTTAGTCCCACGTTGACCAATAGACGTCGTATTTTTAGAATTGAATTTTAATATTATTAAATATGGTTTTATAACTTAAATGAACTTGTTTTAATTATTTAAAAATGATAAGAAATGTATTTTCAATTTTTGTTTACATAAATAAAAAGTTTAACAAAATCATCAAAATATAACCTTAAAACGTTTTGTCAAAAATCAACGTTTTGTTCAACATAAGTTGTCGCAACATTGTTGCACCTTTATTTACATATATATGTGCACATATTTAAATAGGGAAGTATTAATTAAATCACTAAACAAGATTAATTTTCCTAAACAACTTTAGAAATTTCTAGAATATCATTAGCAAAACGCAAGCACTAAAAAATAAACATGTCAAAATGAAATCTAAACAAAAATCTTACTTTATTTTACTTAATACCTAAGTGATTAAGGCATAAAGTAGTGAAGTGAAAGGTGATGTTAAGTGTTGAAAAAATGTAGTTTACTTAAAGATGAAGTAAGGTTATTTTAGTCATTTCACATAATAATATTTTATTCTAAAATTTTTCTATAAATACCTACCACATCTTTCACAAATTCCACACTTTCCATTCTTCTTCTTCTTTCTTTTCTAAGCTTCTCCTTCTTCTTCGTTAGAGCTTTAATGGTTTCCATGCTAGTTAAAATAATTTAAAGTATTAACGAAGTTCTATCGGGAATTGGAAGTTACTAGTCCACTTAGGTTCAAAATCAAGATAATGGAGCTATAATGGATTTCAAGAAGTTTCGGGAAGTAGTAGCAAAACTATAGTCAAATCCATCGTAACAAAGTTAGATCGGAAAGCAAATTTTTGTGAGAAAACTTTATCTCTTTCTACTCTTATTTTTTATAATGTTATGACATGCTTTTGTAATTGTTGTGTTGCTGATATTATGTTTGGATAGTTTATTAAGTATTTTAAAATTTAGAAGTTAAATACTTAATAAGGTATGCGGAAATGACTAGTATACGTATTTCGTCTTTGAGATCCAAGGAGACTTGGGCGAGGGACGGTACATGTCAAAGGAAAAGCCCTGATGCTCCAAAATAAATATAAAACCATTTTAACTCAAGATAAAATAAAGTGTTATAAATATTTGATAGAATGAAGCATTGATTATCATGTTTATTTCATTGATTGATTGTTTGAATTAGACTCGGCCAGTTTATGAGTACTAATCATTATTTATTGATTATTGACTTTGCTCGACTAGTTTATGAGCAATTAATTATCCATATGTATAGGCTGAGTAAAAAATAATTGTAGGCTAACATCTTGTGATTATTTCATGGTTTGACTAAAAGGTGTTTAGCGGTAATATTTGGTTCACTTCAATATAATGAATTGTTTTGAATATTGGTTTTCAAGTGGAAATGTTATGAGTTGTTTTTCTTTAAAAGAGAAAAAAAGAGATATTTGAAAAATATATTTTAAAGTGATTTTATATAAAGAATGATTTTGTAAAAGTGTTTTATAAAATAGAAAGAATTTCGAGGACTAAACCCGATGGTTTTAAGATGACTTTTGAAAGGATTTGGAAATGGAAATGATCATAGATTAGAAGTATTTGTAATTATTAGTGTAAATGATTTTTCCACTTCGAGATATGAAATGATTTATTATATTACCAAAGATTCGGGTAACCCATAATCTACGAAACGCATGGGCAAAGGAGGTGTAGATGTTTAGTAGCCTCGGTGTAGTCTGCTCTTGGAATAGAGGGATGAACTAATCTATTATTTATTCGGAAGGCTAGACCTAGGGGCCTGGTTATGGCTAGAAACCTCCTGGGATTTGGTAGCATATAGTTTTGTACGCTTGTATATAGGTATCGTTTCAAAATGGTGATTTGTTTTCAGATCCCAAAGTAAAGACTAGTTTGAATATAAAGGATACATACATACATACATACATACATACATACATATATATATATATATATATTTATATATATTTCAAAAGTTTTGAAATAAGAATTCGAGAATAAAGTCCAAAGAGATAATTTCCGTAAAGGTAATTAGATTTGAAAATCTAAATTTGAATATTAAGCCTAAGTGGGTAGTTTTGGGAATTGCATATTGTTTGTTGCATCGTAGGCTCCATAAGTCCTATTTGCGGTAGGAGAACTATGTTAGCTTGATCCTGTTATCTAATTGGATACCTAATTAGATATGGGTACGTAGGCTGTCACAAGTGGTAGTGATGCAGCCCCAATAATAACCTAACATTTTTCTACTTATTGCTTGCTATATATCTTTTATTGATATATTTTTCTTGCTTACTATTTTATTCCGTATTTGACATGTTTATTGAATTAGCAGGAATGGCTATTGCTGTCTCTCTCATCGGAGTTGCGCAGCGGTAGATTTCTTTGTATTTATATTTAGTATGTATTAAAGCACACCTAATAGATTAAATTGATACTATGATAACTTATAAAATTGAAATTGTATCCTATACATTTAATAGTGTTGAATATTTATCAAATATTATGCATTAAGTTGGTAGTTTTCATTCGTAGTTTTAGACGGACGGATTTTTCGGCGATTTTGACTGGTCTAAAATCCCGGGTCGTTACACAAAGTCACAACCAAATATATATGCCATAGTTCACGTACACAAGCAAGGGTTTTCAAGTTACTAACTAACTTAACTTAGCTTCAATTTTCAAATTTATATCACAACACATTCAAGCACATATATACACATACAGTCAACATTAATATTATCTAAACAAGCAACATACTTTTACAACCAATATAACATTTCTTTTATATTTATGCTTAAGTATATATATATATATGTATGTATATGTATGTATTATTACATATATAATCCTACTTATTTGTAAATATGCATATTTACACTAAGCGTTCACAGCATTTCCGACAGCCTTTAGCCGACGAAAAGTCAAAAAATCAAAAAACAAATTTCGATCACATTTTCGATTTTCCTTTGAACTAAATATTTTTGCAAACAAATTTAAAAAAATATTTCACCATCACTAATTATGATTTAAAAGAGTTCTATTTTAATTATAAAATATATTATTTGAATATTTAAAATTAATTCAATATTCACAAATTAAAGCGATGAAATTCTGGGTCGTTACAGATAATTGCGATGTTCCTTAGCTTAAGAAACGAATATGAGATCCATGTATTTTGAAAGAAATGGTGAACACAAATTCAACATCAACGGTAAGAAAATGTTCGAACTCTAAACCTTACTTCCCAATTTTCTCTTCTTATTTTGAGTTTTGATTTTAAAGACATTGTTGTAGTAAAATTATGATATCATAAGCACTGAAACTCTGATTTGCACAATTCAATATGTTATGGAAAATGGATATAAAATCCCATAATTTTTTTGTTTTAAGTTTCTCCAGATTTTGAACTTAAACGACTTAAAAACTGCAAATAATTTGGTATGGTGTTCGAAACATGCTACGAAACTATCTAACACAATTATAGTATTTAGACCTTACTTTTTGCTTTGATATTTTGATTTATTTAATTATAGATGTTTTGAAAACCTTAGAGAAAATAATATAATTTTCATTCTTTGAAATTTGGCTAATTCATTTTAGAAATTCTTGATAAAATGCAGTCAAGTTGAGATTATGGTTAATAAATATCATAGAATTGTTTAACACGGCTGTAGTTAATTGACTATAACTTGAAAATTAGAATTTTGATTTTCCAAATTATGGATGGTCCGAAAAGCTAACATATAACACTATAATTTTCATGTTTTGTGAATTTTGCTGATTCATTTGATAAAACCTCAAAAAAGAGTAATCAAGTCAACATATGGTTTAAAAAGTGTTTCTGAGTTATTCAAACAAGTTAAAGTATTTTGGATATAACTTTTGATCTGTTTGTTATTTTGACTTAAAACCAAATTTTTTATTAGCAATTTTTAGTACCTAAACTTTTTTGTTTTATGCTAAATCAAATTATGGACTTAAAATATTGAAATATTGGTTTCAAATAGATTGACAATTCTAAACATGCTCGATGTTTGCAAAATGAGAATAATGTTTTGACATACATATGATTGTGATAATTATTTTTAGACGATGACTAAAAAATCATAAGTTCCATAGTTTTTGGTTGTGTGTACTTTTGTTCGACAAAGGCGATTTCTTTAAGAAATTCAAATGTTGGAGCAAATTCGATTGATATTGTAGGGCAGGTGGTGTGTTTGTTTGATGATGCTTGTTTTTCATGCTTGACATTGATGATGAGAGTTCAAAAGGTCAAACATAAAACCAATGTCTGAGATCACCACAGGCACGTAGAGAGTACAAGTGGTATCATTATTGGGCACTATGGGCAACCTAGAAAATAAGTGGTATCAAATAACAAAAGGTATTGGACAACAAGAGATATCATTTTTCACCACCACCGGCACGTCGAAGAAAACTAGTGGTATCATGAAGTTTAATTTGTTCTTTTCTATTCGAAACATCTGGTATAACTTTTAACCTTCGTGATTCCTCCAGTCTAATATTTTTATTACTCCATATGGCTCATGGAGTGATTGATATTTCATATCTTTTCATGCACGTACGAAGAGTTTGCATTTTGTTTTTGTTCCATCTTAGAATTTTTGTTCTGAAAAACTAGAAAAAAATAGAAATCTGTTTTTGATTTCTTAGTTCGTTTTGCTCTCCATATTTATTCATAATGTAAATATTTAGAATGAGACACTTTGGCTAAATCATTGACATAAGTTTTTCGATGAGATATTTTTTGATAGAAGTGTCTTCTTGGAGAATTCTTTGACTTGAAAATATGAAATGAAACTCCTTGAGATGAGATTTGATATTTAAGGCTTGACATGACTTTTGAAATGGTTTTGCGAAATGAAAATTTTAAACTTTGTGATGAATTTCTTGAGATGGGTTTATGATATTCAAAATTTGTGATGATTGTTGGATATGGATTTTTAAAAAATTTTGAGCATTGTGATGAAATATTTTAAGAGGGACTTTGATTTTTGAGATGAGACTTTGATTCTTATTTGTGATATATTAATGTGTATACCCTTAAACAATATGCTCCTCTTTTCCCAAGTAGCTTTTAAACCAATTCATATTGTATATTTAAGGATAGAATATAAAACTGAAATATTTTTTGAGATATTTATAGAGAATTTACTTTTGAAATCATATCACAATTGATTCAACTTTCTTATGTTATTCTCAAAGCTATTTATATAGATTATATAGATAATTAAGGATAACTGCATTTCATACGTAATCAAGTAATGATATTATGATTTTTTTTGAAAATCAAGCATATGTTAAAGTTTTTATTTTTAATCATTGCATATCCCACATCATCTCTGAATCTACCATTTTATATTCATATTCTACTGACTGATACTTTCCGGTTTTATGCTAGTGTTGGCTAACTTGACATAACCAAAATTAATTATTGAAAGCTCATGGAAATTAAAAGTTATACATATGACATAAGGACTCCCTAAGCCTCAGCATGCCTATGAAATAGGTGTGTCGGTACTCGTCGGATAACGTCCATCCTCATCAAAGAGACCTCACGGCAATGTACAGATATGACTTTTGATCAATATAGCTAATATGATATATGATTGATTTTTCATTAAATATCCAATATCATATTTTGATCATGTTTCATCATTAAGTATCGCTTTCTATCATTGTTAATTTGATATTTATACTTTTGATGAAATCAAAAGGAACAGAGAGCGATTAAGGTTTGGTGATATTATGAATTCACTGTTAATATTGAAAGAAATATTATTTATTTAATAGTTTATTCTTGAATACATATCTCACATATGTAGGGAGAGCATATCGATAAGGGAGCATGTTATATATATATTAAAACATTATGTTATTATTTTGATTTTTTGATATCAAGTACATACTCGACACGTGTTACACTTGGAAAATCTTAACTTGTTGTTAGTTATCATCAAAAGGAGAGATTATGGAGTATACACATTGTTTGATGATAACAAATGGTTGGAAAGGCAATATGAAGTGGTTCCAAGAGTTTAAACTACAATACGAGCTATGGAAAGAGGTCAGTACTGACCTCTTTTAGGTTAGTACCGACCTCTTTTAAGTCGGTACTAGAAGCATTCGGATTCCTAGCTAACGTGATTGTCCTAGGGCCTATTTATGAAGGAGTAGGTAAACAATTTCGAGAAAGCACCAAAGAAAAGAACAAGTATTGAAGGTATCAGAACCTCTTGATAGTGACTTGATTTCTTAGGAAAAAGTGCTTAGAACTTGATGGATCGAAGATAGAAGACCAAGAAAAGGAAGATGGAACAACTTGCCATCATAAAATCATGTTGGTATCGATCACTTCTAAGCGGTACTGAGATGATTTTATTGGCCAGGGGATCTCGTCCCCCTTTCCTACTTTCTCAGACATTAGAACTGGCATTTTGTAGATCTACAACATCATTTGGACTATTTATCTATAAATATGAGACTTGAAGCGTTTGAAAGAGGACTTTTGGCACTTCACTCTTTCTCTACACGACCCTAGTCATAAAGGAAGCTACCTTTTGCTATTCTAGGCTGTTAGTTCAGCAAAATCTTGTACTTGTCACCAAAATCTATAAGAAATTGGATTAAAGTGAATGTAGGCCTTAAATTTTCCGAACCATTATAATATTCTGGTGTTTTCTTACATTATTTTTCTAGATCTCTCAATTTAACATCGTTGTGGGGGTGTTGTACCATTTTTGGTTCAACATCTTTTGTGCTTTCACTGGGAAAGGCATTTCTCAAGCATAGAGCTAACTATCGATTGTGGATTGGAGTGTCCAAAGGTTAGATCCAGGAGATTTTCATCAAAGGATTTGAAAGGATTTCATATTGGAATCAATAGCACTATTGATGCAGTTTGGTAGATTTAGAGTAGTAGCTGGTGCAGATGAAGGAGCTTCTCACCATACTGAAGTCACTAACCAACTGGCGGTCAGCATTGCCAGGATCATCTATCCCTTAGGAAATGGTCACAAGAGTGGAATTCAATAAGATGATGGCAAAGTTAAATCAGAAGTTGGTAGGTACGCAGAAGGTTCTACTTGAAAAAATGGATACTAGCAACCTTGCTAACCTAATAGTCGCAGTGGATCGGGTGGAGCAGGAGAGGAGCACCACCTACTGGATCTGAGGAGGAAAACTTGTTTATTTCCGGTCAAAATAGAAGGGATAGAAAGCAAAGTGGAAGCAACAAACTACTAAAGCAACATTGGGAAGTGCTAGAGGAAATGGAAGAGCCCCTACTAAGGGAATTCAGATCGGTACCGAACAAAATTAGGTCGGTACCACCTTGAATTTGAGACCCTTGGAGGAGCAGGGAGGTGAGGTCGTGAACTTATCTGATTTGAAGGATGGTTTGCTACATGCTGGTGATGATGATGGACTAGATGTTAGTGTTCAGGCAGGTACTGCAGAGCCAATCGGACGCCAAAATAGAACTGAATAGGTGGTTCTCCAAAGAAAGGAGAACCTAGACGTCATCGAGCAAACCGAAACCATTTACAGAGTCAAACACTCATCGTAACTCTTGATAGTCGACATTAGAGTACCATGCCAGTGAGGAGCATATAGAGGATATGACTTAGCGGTTATGGGAGGAAAATAAATAAAGGGAGAATGAGAAGTAAGGTTTTACACCTAGTAGAACTCCATTCACAGAGAACATCTTAAGGGAAGAGTATCCCAAGAAGTTTATAATGCTATAATGTCATTGTATAACGAGATTACCAATCCCATGCAACATTTGTTTAGGTATGAATCACAATGGATGGTGCCAAGGCAATGGATGCAGTTCGATCGAGGTGTTTCCTAGTTTTCTGGATGGAGTAACGTCAATATGGTTTACTTAACTCGTGCCGAAATCCATATCGACTATTGTTGAATTAGCAAAGAAGTTTCTAGAGCAGTATAGGCTCCTCATTGCTTGACCTAAGGACGTGATGTCCTGGTCAAGGCTTTCGCAGGGACCTCAGGAGTCATTGGAGAGGTTTTTGAATAGTTCAGTATTGTAGTTAGTGAAGTTAATAATCCAAATGAGAGTATGGTGTTTATGGCATTAGTCCGAGGCATACATCTGAACACAGACTTTGGAAAATGGCTGAGGATGAAGCAGCCGACAACTATGGAGGAGTTCCATCGAAAAGCTAATCAATCCTTATGTTTGGAAGAGGCAAGTCAGGTTGCTAGGAAGACTGGTAGTGGACAGTCAAAGAAAGTGATTCAAAGTAATGTGGTGATTAAATAAACTGAAGAAAGCTTTGGTAATGTGGCTGTGAATGTTAGTAATTCTGGTAATCAAAGGAAGAGGAACCAAGGCACTAGGGGCAAGAAAAATGACGCCAAAAAGAACCCAAGGAATATGAGACCGGATGAATTTATGCCTCCGAACGATACACCTGAAAGTATATACCTTGCCACACAAGGCACGAAGAGGTATAAAAATCCGCCTAGGAGGGAGGCGACCGAGGAAGAAAGGCGCTCTGGCAAGTACTGTCGATTTCACGAAACTCATGGGCCATGAATGAGTGCCAACATCTTAGAGATTTCATCTAGGATCCGATCAAAAAAAAAAAGAAATTGCAACAATATGTAAGAGAGATGTAGGATGTTGGACATAATGCTAGATCCCAAGCCAAATTCCCAAGGGAACCAACTTGGACCCAGTGGAGAGGGGCCTAGGCAGTCGATTGAAAGGATAGTAATAAATAACATAATTGGAGGACCTCATCCATCAGAGAAAAGATGGAATGAGATAGAGCGGTACGCGAGTTCGCTAAGGAACATACCATAAGAGAGCTGCTTCGCCATCAAGGATGGAGCTTTGGAAAAGTAGCAAAGGTCATTGACGAATGATATTATGTTTTGGAATAGAGATTCGGATGGGATCGAAGCACCAACTTTTGCCCTATAGTGATTACAGCCATTGTAGGCCTAGCTACGGTGCACCGAGTCTTGGTGAATAAAGGAACGGTGAATATTCTATTCAAAAGTACATTCAACCAGATGAGGATAAGTATGAAGGATGTTAAGCCATGTAAATCTAGGATCTAAGGGTTTACTAGTGGGGGAAAGCAACTGTTGGGACGATTGATTTGTCTATTGAACTAGTAGATGGAGACCGTAAGATTGTGCAGGTTCATAAGTTTGTAATTGTGGATGAGCATTCAGCGTACAATACCTTTTTGTGCCGTCTGGCCCTGGCTAATTTTAGAATAGCAATAGCTCCTTGGTGCTTGATAATGAAATTCTCCATGGAGAATGAGTTTGGATTGGTTTGAGGTGACCAAAATGCTAGCCGGGAATGTTACATCGCCGAGCTCAAAGAGGCAAAGCAATGGGAGAAAGGGAAGAATGTAGAGAAGTCACTTTGTATTAAGAGCATAGATGCATAACAATCAAAGTTCAAGCCCTTGCTCGGGAACCATATAAAATTCTACAAGTTTATGGATCCCAGGAAGAAGTTAGAGGAAGCACTGACAACACCAGCTAAGTTGACGGTTAATGCTTCGATCAATATGGATGATCCTACTCAAGCCCTTATCGTCGGATCTTAGCTTAGCGTAGGATTAAGGAAAGAATTGGATAGTTTTCTCTGAGCAAAGTTTGATGTCTTTGCTTAGACACGTTTGTATATGTGCGGGATATCGTAGGAGATAGCATGTTATGCATTGATTGTGGACCCGAAATATCCACATATGAAATAGAAGAGGCACAGTCTGGGTCCGTAGCAATCTGCTGTGTTAAAGGCAGAAGTGGATATGCTAAAGGCAAACGACTTTATCTGTGATGCTTTATACCCTAAATGGGTGTCAAACCTCATATTGGTTAAGAAAGCAAACGAAAAGTGGTGGACGTGTATTGATTATTTAGACTTAAATAAAGCATGCCCGAAGGATAGTTTCCCTTTCTCCAGGATTGACCAGCTAGTAGACAGGACCGCATGACACGAGTTACTCTCTTTTATGGATGCTTATTCTTATTATAACCAAATTCCGATGCATGTTCCGAATCAGGAGCACAAAAGTGTTATAATGGATTTGGGATGATATTGTTCTCGAGCGATGGCATTCGGTCTGAAGAGCGTAGGAGCTACTTATCAAAGGTTGGTAAATTTTATGTTCAAGAATCAGATCAGGCTGACGATGGAGGTGTATGTGGATGATATGCTCATAAAGTCATGGTTGTCAGGAACTACATTGATGACCTTTCGGAAATGTTCAAAGTGCTATGGAAATAAGAAATGAAGTTAAATATATTGAAATGCTCTTTTGGAGTTGCATCGGGAAAGATTTATCGTAAATCCAAGGGGCATTGAGGCTAATTTGGATCAGATTAACACCTTGAGGAATGTAGCTGTCCCAACTGAAGAAGGAGTTGCAAAGCTTGAACAGGAAGGTTTCAGCGCTTAGTCAGTTTACCTTAAAGGCAATGGATAAGTGTATATCGTTCTTTGGTCCCCTCAAAAGGGGGGAAAGAAGAAATTTGAATAGATGAAGGAATGTCGGGATGCCTTCGAGGAGTTACTGAGGCATATGGAAATGCCGTCTGTTTTATCCAAACCTTTGGACGGGGAAGATTTGTTCACCTATTTAGCAGTGTCTGCTCATGCATTAAGCGTTACATTAGTACGTGAGGAGGTAAAGGTTCAATGGCCAGTTTACTGTATCAACAAACAGTTACTGGAACTAAAAAAACAATTTGAAATTGGATAAACTTGCTTATTGCTTACTGATTGCATCGAGGAACTTGCGATCGTGTTTTCAGGCTCACCAGATTTAGGTGCTGATGGATCAACCTTTGAAACAGTACTGTATCGACCCGAGATGTTGGGAAGGTTACTTAAGTGGAATATTGAACTGAGGCAATACGACATCACTTACTATTTGAGAATGGCAATAAATGGATAGGCATTTGTAGATTTCATAGCTGAATTTACCACAAGAGATGGTGAAGAGGAAGACGATATGGTCACACTTTGTCAATTAAAACCGTATATAGATGGAGCTTCCAATAAGCACAGTTTTGGGGCAGGAGTGGTACTTGTGGCTCTAGAAGGACGGTTGATTTGTTATGCATTGAAACTAGAGTTCCTTATGACGAACAATGAGGTTGAGTATGAAGCGTTGATAGTGGGACTCAGGATAGCGAAGGAACTGGGGATAAGGACATTGCATTATTCAGTGAGTCCTCATTGGTGGTTTGCTAGTTGAAGAAGGAATTTCAGGCTAAGGGTGTGAGACTTGTCCCTTACCTAATGAAGACATTGGAATTATTGAAGATATAGAACATTACACACATCCACAGGGAGGAGAATGTAAAGGTCGATTCACTGGCTAAATTAGCTAGTTCTAGAGATGCGTAATTGTTAGGATAATTTCCTGTGGAGGTTTTATCGGCTCCAAGTACCGACTGGATGGATGTTGATTGGATTTTAGAGGCTGAAGAAGTGAAGGACTCATGGATGACTCAAATTGAGCACTATTTGCTTAAGGGAACTCCCTTAAAAGGAAACAATGAACGATAAAAACTCCTTCATAAAGTACCACGGTTCATAATATAAGGAAAAGTGCTTTACAGAAGAGGCTTCTTAAACTCCCTGCTTCAATGTGTAACCAAGAATAAGGTTCGGAAAATCCTCATGGATTTCCATGAGGATATTTGTGATGATCACACCCGGGGTAGACACTAATGAAGAAGATACTATGCTCTAGATATTTCTAGCCAATGATAAATTGTGATGATGCAGAATACACCAAACAGTACAACCAATGCTAGAGGTTTGAGAAAATTCCAAGAGCCCCATCTATAGAGCTTGAACAAATACTTAGCTCGTGGCCATTTGTAGTTTAGAGAATTGATTTAATTTGTGTGCTTCCAATGTCGAATGGATGAGCTAAATATGTTATTTTTGAAACGGACGACTTCACAAAGTGGGCCGAAGCGGAACTGCTTGCCACGATTACAATAAAGAAGGTAATCAACTTTATGATGAAGAATATTATCTGTAGATTTGGAATACCTTAGATTATTATAACAGATAATGAAACTTAGTTAAAAGTACTAAGTTTTGGAATTTCTACAATTAGTATGAGATCAAGAAAAACTTTTTGACAGTAGCACACCCATAGGTGAATGTAGAAGCGGAGACGGTGAATAAAATCATCAAGTCCATGATGAAGAAATGGTTAACTAAAGCTAAAGGACAATTGAGCTTAATGAGCTTCCACTGGTATTGTGGGCTTATAGGACGACCCATAAGTCCATGACCAAAAATACACCATTTGCTTTAGCCTACGGATCAGAGGTCATGATTTTGATTGAATTAGAAGTCCATTCTCATCGAAAAAGGCACTACATCCTAAGGCAATGAGAAATTCTTGCTTGAGTCTCTCGACTTGATTGACGAAAAGCGAGAAGAGGTTGAATTAAAGGTAGCCGCTTACTAGAAAGAGTAGCATAATATTTCAACACCAAGGTATGAAACCATACCTTTAATGTACGAGATCTCATTTTAAAACGAGTTCTCATAGGCATAGGGGGACTTAGTACAAATTGGGAAGGTCCTTATATGATAAATAGAAGCTTGGAGATGGAACTTTCAAGCCGGCCACTGTTAAGGGAATCCTGATTCCATGGGCATAGAATAGTGACTTATTATGACGTATTTTACTTAGTTTCACTTAATTTATTTTTTGCAAATAAGCCACCCTAAGATTATGGGGGCAATGTAATGAGGTACGACTTGCCACTTTTTCGTTTATAAATAAGGTTAGGTTCTTGAATCAATGGAACTGTGTTATTGTAAGCAAAACCTTATGTTGCGTAATTAGTAGTGCAATTAGGTACCGGAGATTGGTACCGACTCCTTTAGTCCAGGATCAGGAAAAGGAGTATAATCACAAGGGTTGATCAGATAATTCGACTCTAACCCTATGGTATTAACTATTGCTTGTAAATAGGCAAGATCAATAAGGATTGCAGTGAGTCAGGTAGCTAAAAGCGCCAGTTTTAGATAGAGTTAGGGTTATGCCCGAGGGGCAATTATGTAATTTGTTACATAAGTCCAACTCGATAACCAATCTTGTTTGAAATAAAAGGTCTTTCCTTTCTATTATATACTTGTTATAATATGTTATAAATAGTTAATTAGTTAATTTAAGTATATATGTCAGAAAGTCCATAAATGACGTGTTTGTGATAGCAGTTACAAATAGTTGTAACCACGGGTTTTATATCAAAATATGATAAGAACATCATTTTAAATATTCCTAGTCAAGATATGTCGAGACAGGACATCGATGCATCCATTGAGATTGGAATACGTAACACTCTCCAAATGTTGGATAGTGTAATACATATGGTCGTTGAGGATGCTAAGGGGTTACGTACTGATAGTTATTGGATATCTATGGCATGACTCACTCGATAGTTTTCTATTCATAATATAACTAAAGTCAAATAAAAAATATCAAAGCCACTAATTTACACAGTTTTCTTAACTTGAGAATACTGTCAATCTTCGATATGAAAGCTCTGCTTTGATTATAGTTAAATCGTGACATGACGATCATTGAACGACTATAGTTGGGTAGTGTGGAAGTATTGAAAGTGGAACACTACAAGAGAGGATTTGTCCCCTCAGTTCTATGGGGTTAGTATCACGGTCAACTAAAGTTAACTCAAAGTCAATATCTCTAGCCATAGTATTTCAATTAACAATATTGTTATTATTGAACCAAGGACTTTGTGTTTGGACTATAAAGTTGAATATGGATGAAATTAGAATTTTGACCATTACCAAATTTTTTAGGTCCAAAGTGATATAGTTTTGACGAAGAGAATTGGTGTAAATGATCGTTACTATTAGGTATTGCTTATAATAAGTGAATTGGATTTTACCAAAAAGATGTGTAAGCGATGAATTCAACCAAAATGTCATACCTCTAACTAAGGTGATGTGTGAACTTTAATTTTTGAATTGTTTGATATTAACCGCTGACTGAATTTACAACTTTGAGTTGCACAACCGTAATAATGAATACTCTGAATAAACCACATGATTTAATTAATCTATAAATTATTGTAAATTAATTAAATTAAGTAATAATTATGAAATATTAATTATTAAACTTTATTTGATTTGTTCGAATACCATTAGCATTTAATAAAGTGCGTTTATATAGTTATAAATGCGCATATTGATACAGTATCGATAAAATATTTAAACTGGGTTTAAATAGCTTAATTGCTAAATGGTGTTGGAAACTTTTTTTAGACTTACATGCATGATGAAACATGGGAGAGGCTTCAAATGTGATTTGAAAATCCTAAGGAGCAGTTAAATGAAGGAATTAAATCTCCATCTTTTACTCCACTTTATGGCTCACTTAAATCTCATTTATGAAATGATTTTACCCTTCTCGTTTTAATTCTATTTCTCTACTAAAAATATAAAGAGGAGGGAGTTGATTTGATGAGATTTAATTAGGAATTAAATAGGGAAGGTTTTAAAGGAGAGAATTGAAAGGTTTTAGTATTTTATTTAAAACACATTCTCTTGTTTTCAATTCATTATTCTTTTCCCGACAAAATTTTTTATGTTCTTTCTCTCGCTCTTCTCCTCTCTCTTAATGGCCTCTATGGTAATAAAAAAATTCCCTAAAATAAATTGTAAAAAAATAACAACATTCAAGGTGATGTTTGTCTTTAGATCCTTGCAAAATCCAAAGGTTGATTCAATCGAATCGGAGTTTTATTCTCCATTCAAGGTGCAAATCTTAGGCTTCATCTTTAAGTAATTCTAGTTTTATTTAACTATACATTCACCATGTTAATGAAGTTTATATCCTACACATGCTCATCTAATCTCATTATTTGTTCATAATGTTGACCCAAAGTTCGGATTTGATATATGTTAATTGATTGTATATTCATCATGATAGTATAATTAGATCCTACATTTGCTACAACTTTTTCATCATATTTAAATATTGTCTGATAGTTTAGATCTAATTCATTTTTCAACAAATTTATATGTGCATAATTTGCCCGTTCTAATTTTGTTATTGTTTTAGAAATTACCATTTAATATTAAAAAAGGCAAATAAGCAAACAAACAGTTTTGGATTGGAAACTGATTTTAATCAATTGATGTATTTTGTACCTCATTATATACACAAATATAAATTAACTATATACATAAATTATTGAAAATTACATTGAAGATTAAATAGATGTTTCACATATTTGTTGTTTTGAATATAATTTTTTGTTGTTATAAACATTTATTTAAAAGTTGTTTCAATTAAAAAAGTAAAAAACATAAGTGGAATTTTGCGCTAAACAAACTCTTTGATTCCCTCTTAAGTTAAAGTAGATTTCAACTTGTTACTTGCATGCTCCTTAGTTGTTGAACTTTCCTCAAGCTAGTGATGTTATGTGTAGTACTATTAATATACTGAATATACGAGGTAAGATAACTGCACATATTAGTTGAGCTTTCCTCAAGGTATGTGCATTATACTTACGACGTCATGAAATGGTGAGAATGAGCGAATAATCTCTCTTTATTTGTTGAGCTTTCCTCAAGGTAATGATGTGATTAGGACAAGGAACCATAGGTTAGAAGTTGTATATGATACAACCGATAAGGAGTTATCCATCATATGTGGATCTATGATTTGTTGAGCTTTCCTTGAGGTTAAAATCCCAAGGCGTACGAGTCATAACACCCACTTGAGAAATCAAATGATTTCTGTGTTTTCTCTTAGGGTTTTGAGAAACATAAAAATCTTGTGGGAGCCTTATTTGAAAAATGAAATGGTAGCATTTAACCTTCCTAATCTTGTAAGAACGTTTTTTGTATAATATTATAATAATCCACATTAATAAATTTGTGTATTTAATATGATTGATAAAGTTTATCAATTAAAATATACAAATGAACCGAAATGAAGATTGACTAATAGAAATATAATATGTACTTACTATTAAACACTTTTTGCATGCTAATGTTTTCTATACCCATGCAAGTGCCTAATTTTACAACTACTAAATGAGTTTGTGATTTGCTCACTTACATGTTTATTTAGCTAAGACAATGTATTTCATACTATGAGTTTCAAACTCTAAAGCATTACAAGACTATGGATATTTGATCCATATACTATCACATATAAGTGTTATATGGTGAATAGTTACAAATCATAATGTATGATACTTCGATAAATTAGTTTATTCAAATAAGCGAATAAACCATACAATAAGGTTGAGTAATTAATTTAATTGATTACAATGAAGATCATATTGTGTTAAATATAACGCCAGACCAAAACTACAAAATGGATCTAAGAACTCGATCGCTGAAATGTCAGTTTTGATCGAATTACGTAAACTAAAACATAAATGTTGTCCTTAAATGTTAAGGATAATCGAATGTACTTTTGAGTTCATTATGATGTTGTAGTAAGGTTTTTCTTTTGAATGATTTGACCATTTAAAAAGGAAAACAAGTGTACAAGAGTAGACGTGATTTAAGGTATAGCTGGGATGAAGAGAGTGAATGACCACTTCTGCTTCATAAAGAAACCTCGAAAATGAAAATTGTAAAATAATAATTGATACTTAACATTGGAATAAGAAATATGATTTCTATCTCGAAATGTAATTTCGTATAGAAAATAGTTGTCTATGAGATTTGTTTCTTTGTGTTCAAGATAATTTATCTAAGGACACCCCACTATAAATTAGTTACAGTATGTGAAATAGATAGTCTATATTAAGTGGATGATGACATTCGTTTCAGTACGCTATTATTGTATTAGTGGAAATAGTGGGAGCATGCCACAAAGCAGTTGATTGCATCAAATTATGAAAATTGTTTTCGTAAAACGTACTGCATATTATTTATGAAATAATATATGTTTTTCTGTGATAATTGAAGAACAAACATAATTTTATTTCAGTAAGAATATTATGAATATTTGTTATGAAATAAAACTATAATGTAAAAAAAGTAAGATATTGGAAAATACTGAAGCATCTAAAATTATTTACAATTATTATGGAATTATACACTAAGTTGTAGTTTTGAGATATAATTTTTTTATATGATTATGAATCATATGATACCGGTTAATTATATCTCAGATAATTAAGAGCAAAGCACCCATTCAGTAGGAGCGCCAAAAGAGTTGATGAACTCTTTGGATCGATACGTATAGATGTATGCAATCACAAGTATGATAATACCAAAAAAGGTTCCACACACTTCCTTGTATTCACCGATGAATTATCACAAACGTTAATATATGTATTTGATATATATGAAGCACGTCTATGATAAGTTCATAGAATATAAAATGGTAGTAAATAAAATAACATACAAAAAAAGATTTGATTTGATCGAATGGGTAAGTACATTTGAATGAGTTCCAAACGTACCTAAATGAATATAGATTTAGTCTTAAGAGTCGCTCCTCCCTATAATTCATAATGATGTACTGATAAGGATTAATCGAACTTTGTTGGACAAAATATGAATAATATTGAGTGAAGTTGAGTTAAATTCTTTCTATAAGGTGTGTATTTAAGAGTATTACACAAGGTTAAAGTTAATATCATCCAAAAAATAGTTTGCAAAACATACAAGATAAGGGTTTATAAGACATCCCATCATGTCCTAGGCCAAGGAGTTGGTGGATTGTGTGAGTCAAAATACTACATGTAATAATTATATGTAAGAGATCTTGTGTGAATTACATCAAAAGAAGTTTGGGAGCGATACTCATTGGTTGACTAATTTATGTTATAAATATAAATATAATGAACTAATGCAAAATTATTTTTACATAAGGTAATTCATAATATGTTTATGAATGCATGTTCCGTTGCACTGAGAAACAACTTTTATTTCAAGAAATACCAACTTCGTAGAAAAAGAATTTCTTTGTGAAATTATTGGTAGTAAAATGGATATGGATATGGTCCAAGATTAAAACTAATTGCAAAGGATGAAATAAAATTAACCAAACCTAAATGAACACAAAACATTAAATGTCTAATAAGTATCCTTGCATGTCAAACAGAAACTATGAGTTTTCAATGTCAAGAATAAGTAATCCTTGATTGTTTAATTAAACCATTAAGAGTATTGACTCTATGATATGGTACGATGCACAAAGCCAAAACAGATTCCTATTACATTATCAAAATATGATTTTGATAGTTGTATCCGAAGTGATATGATCCATTGATCACAAATGTGTCTTTAAGAGAAAGACAGATGCAATTGGAATATAGTGAGCCACATTGATAAGAATAACATCGTGAATTTCCATTCTTGAAATTAGCATAACAGATTCATCATTTGATGTGCTCAAGTTGATTCAGTTTTACTCATAAAATTATTGTCCAGCAAGACTTTGTGTTTTCAAACATATGTATTGAAACAGAAAATTCTAATAAAGATTTGGACTAGACTGTTTGCACATAACAACCAAAGCGTCTCGAAGTCAGTGAAAGGATTATTAAGCTTATGGGTTTTGGATATGATCCAAGAACTGATACGAAAGTATCGTTCAACAAACATCAAAATTGAACAAGTATTTTGATAGAAATATCAAATAGTTTGATCTCATCGAAATGAAAAAGAAGCATGTGTCCGTAAGAAAGAACGTTGAACGTACCTTAATATATCTGAACATGAGAAAACAACACGTTGCTGATTGTTAACGATGTACTTGTGTTAAAATCAGCTTTGAGCTGTTTTAATACTTGACGTTGGATTTGAAAATGATGTCTTTTAAGGATATTGGGAGACTCCAAGCAAATATGCAGAAACACCTTATTAAAATGTTTAATAAGAAACATCTAAGATAGATTCCTTGTGCGTTGGAAATAGGAATTGTCATACATATTATGTTGTCTACGATATTGTGATTTTTTATGTATTTGATACATGAAGAAAATATCAAATCCATTTTAATGTCACTAAATGGTAGTTTAGAGTGTTCTCTTGTGTTTGTAAATTATAGAAGAATTGTTTATAGAAACAACGAACTCCTTATGAAGGAGTACTCTGACTCAAACTTCTTATGTGATATTGAGTATGGTATGTCAATATAAAATTCATATTCAAAGCTTGGTTAAGAAGCTTTAAGTTGGAAATGTTCCAAATAAGAAATTGTGGATGACTCAATAAAAGGCTAAGTACATTGCCTTGAATAGCACCATAATAAAAGCAATATATATACATAATAAATGCACAAATTTATAATTGAGCAGAGGGTGATTCCAATTGTTGAGAACCCCATAACATTGTTATATGATAACAATGTAGTGATATAGTTCGTAACAGGACTTAGAGCTCTTTGGAGGTCGAGAGACATGCTCTGAATTGTTGCACATGATAAAGGAAGTTTATCGACATCGGAGAGAGTTAATTGATATAATAGATAATTAAAATATAATAGCATACATGTTCACCGAGGGACTGACCCGATTGGTTTTGAAGAATTCGATTGGAGAAGTTGGAATAAGATTCCATAATTTACCCCAAGTTCAAGTGGGAGATTGATAGAGTTAGAGGTATGCCTTAGAAGCAATTATGTAATTTATTACATAAATATAACTCGATAACCAATCTTATTTGAAATAAAAGATGATTTTTTTTCTGTTATATACTTGTTATAAAATGTTATAAATAATTAATTAGTTAATTTAAGTATATATGTCACAAAGTCCATAAATGTTGTGTTTGTGATAGCAGTTACAAATAATTGTAACCATGAGTATTATATCACAGTACGATAAGAACACCATTTTAAATATTCCTAGTCAAGATGTATCGATACTGGATATTGATGCAACCATTGAGACTAGAGTACAGAACGCTCTCCAATTTTTGGACAGTGCATTACTCATGACTGCTAGGGGCACCAAGGATTACGTACTGGACAGTTATTGGATAATTATGGAATGACTCACTTGATAATTTTCTATTGGTTAATATAACCAAGGTCAAACAGAAAATGTCAAAGTGGCTAATTTACATAGTTCTCCTGAGTTGAGAATACTATCGATCTTCAATATGAAAGGTCCGCTTTACTATAGTTAAATCGTAGCACGACAACCATCGAATGACTATAGTTGGACCGATTGGAAGTGAAACACTATTCAAGAGAGTATTCGTTTCCTTAATTCTATGGGGCTAGTATTACGGTCGGCTGAAGTCAAGTCAAAATCTCTGCCTGAGTAGTTCGATTAATAATAATTGTTATTATTGAATCAGACTATTTGTTTGAACAATATAGTTGAACATGGACAATATTAGAATTTTGACCATTACCAAATTTCGTAAGTCCTAAATGATACAGTTTTGATGAAGAGAATTGGTGTAAATGATTGCCACTATCAAGTACCGCTTACAACAAGTAAAATTGGATTTTACCGAAAAGATGTGTAAGCGATGAATTCAACCGAAATGTCACACCAGTAGCTAAGGTGACATGTGAACTTTAAATTTTGAATTGCTCGATATTAACCGTTGACTGAATTTACACCTTTGAGTTGCACAACTATAATGATGAATACTCAGAATAAACCACACGAGTTAATTAATTTATAAATTATTCTAAACTGACTAATAGTCATGAAATTAATTACTGAACTTTATTTGATTTGTTTGAATACTATTAGCATTTAATAAAGTGCATATATAAAAGTTATAAAAACGTGTATTGATATACGGTACCGATAATATATTCAAATTAGGTTTAAAATGGATTAACTGCTAAGTGGTTTTGGAATTTTTTTATGCCCACATGCATGATGAAAAAGGGGAGAGGTTTCAAATGTAATTTGAAAATAAAGGAAAAATTAAAAGAAGGAACTAAATCTTTATCTTTTACTCCTCTTTATGACACACTTAAATCTCATTTATGAAAAGATTTTTGCTCTTTTGTCTTTCATTGTATTTTGTCTGCTGAAAATATAAAGAGGATGGAGAGGATTTGATGAGATTCAATTAGGAATTAAACAATGAAGGTTTTAAAGGAGAGAAACAAAATGTTTCAATATTTCCTTTAAAACATATTCTCTCTTATTCAATTCATCATTTTTTTCTTGAATTTTTTTTATTTTCTTTCTCATCCTCTCCTCTTCTCCCTTAATGGCCTTCATGAAAAATAAATTCAAAAAAACATTAGTAACATTCAAAGTGATGTTTGCCTCTACATCCTTGCAAAATCCAAAAGTCGATTCAATAGAATCAGAGTTCTATTCTTCATTCAAGGTGCAAATCTTAGGGTTCATCTTTAGGCAATTCTAACTTAATTTCGTTATACATTCACCATATTAATGAAGTTTAAATTCTATACACGTTATATTTAACCTCATTATTTGTTCATTATGTTGACGCAAAGTTCAAATATATATGTTAATTGATTGTACGTTCATCATAATAATATAATTAGATCCTACATTTGCTACAACTTTTTTAACATATGTTCTTATTATATGTATAGTTTAGATCCGGTTTATTTTACAATGAATTTATATATTCCTAGGTTTTCCAATCTAATTTTGCCATTGTTTTAGAAATTACTATTTAATAATAGTAAAGGTAAACAAGCAATTTTGGATTGGAAACAAATTTTAATTAATTGATGTATTATTTTCCTCATTATATACACAAATCTAAATTAACTATGTATGTAAATTATTTAAAATTACATTGGTGATTGAATACATGTTTCACATATTTATTGTTTTGAATATAATTGTCGGTTATTGTTGACATTATTTTAGAAATTATTTCGGTTGAAAAAGGGAAAAACATTGTAACGATCCCATTTTAGCCAAATTTAATTTGGTAATTAATATAAATTTTAGAATTTAATTGTGAATTAATTTGAAAATTTTCCAAAAATATGTGTTTGTTTTTATATATATAATTAGATTGTAAATAGAATTTTGATTTGGAAATTCAAAAATAAATATCTTATAAATGAAATTGGATTTAAAAAACTTTATATTATATATATGTATATGTAATTATGTATTAGTGTATGATTGGATATTAAATTATTTTCTTTAAAGTTATATAAACATTAATAAAGGAAAAGTATAAAATATAAATTTATAAAATATAATACATATTAACATATAAAAACATATAAAAACATAAATAATTTATAAAATAAGGGTTTAAAACATAAAAATATGTATTATGACATTTGTAAAATAATAATAACATGTATTAACATTTGTAAGATAATAATAAAGGATTTGTACAAGTGTAAGCTTGGATTTACAAGTGGCCAATATGTTTTTCTTTTAAAATTATAATATAAATATCAAAGTGAGAAACTAGGTTTCATTTTCTTTCATTTGAAATCCTGGAAACCAAAACCAAAATAGAGAAAAGAAAAAGAAAATTAAAAACAAAAGAAAAACTAAAACCAGAGATCAAAGAAATAAAATCAAACTGAGCAACAACCTCAACCATTTCAATCTTCAACCTAATTCAAGGGCGAAGTAAGATCAAATTCAACATCAAGTACAAGATTCAGATCAGATTCAAGTTTCAAAAAAAAACAAAGTTCCTGAATCAAGAAAACTAATTCTCTGTTCAAACAAAACGGTGAGTAAACATCACTTTACAAGCTAAATCTGTTTATATCATATTGCATGTGATAAATTCTTGAAGTAATGTTGTGAAAATATTTGCATGTATATAAGTATGAAGTTGTGTGTGCATGTCTGAGTCTTTGATATGCATGTCTCTGTTAGTCTACAGCAGACCAAAACTTGCTCTAAATTCAATTCCACTTCCTATAAACCTTTATAGATTATGATGATTAAAGAAAATGTGTTTGTATTAACTAAATCTTAATTTAAAATTTTTTTAAGTGTAGTTAGAAGGTAGAATTACTAGAAAGGAAGAAGTGCAGTGAAAATTATTATAAGTTAGAAAATCAATAATCTTAATTTCAAGTTTCGATTTTATAACTAGATTCGAATCTGAAAATAATGAATTTAGGTAAAGAAATTATGGTTTTTAAGGTTGTAAATTGAGAGGAATTGCGAGTTGAATGTGATTTGGGATTGTGGCGATTTCTGATGATCGAAGCAAAGTGGGTGGTCGAGGTCACTTCTGGAGGTATCTAGGATGGTGGGGATCTTGGCAAAAATGCTTGCTGGATTTTTTAACTACCGTGGTGGCCGGACGACGTCAAAGTAGGGTTTAAACCCAAGTTTTGGTCGATGTTGTGTTTGAGGGCGAAGCATCGTCGTGGGTGAACCGGAATGGCTTGGAGGTGGGGAAAAGGCGAGGGGAGACTCAGGCGCGATTTCAGATGCGACGGCAAGGGTATTGGTGGTCAGAGGTAGGCGCTACGTGGTGGTTTTCATCGATCAGTTGGTTTCCAGTGGTTGCTCGTTTGCTCGATTTTGATTTCCAGGCACGATCGATTTGCTGGATGGTCGACTAGACTTGGGGGGACGTTGCCGACATGTGGGTGGTCAGAGCGTGGGTTGGAGCAACGTTGATCAGTGGTGCACGTGCACGCGTGTACCTAGGTTGTTTGCTGTTGAATTTGGGAAGAAGGATGTGTCTCGGGTTTATACTCGAGAAAATGATGTGGTGGCTCAAGTGTGCATTCGGGTCGTTCGCGAGTGTGGTTCCAGTTTTCAAATTTAAATCAAAACAAAGAAAAACGAATAAGTTTTTCAAAAAGATGTTACCAAGTTCCAAAGTAAAAATATTAAACAAAGTTTTCAAAGGTAAAGTGTTAATAGGTTTTTCAAGCAAGTTTCAAAGGTTAAGATGTTATGATTTAATGTTTAAAAATTGTTTTGTTTTAAAATAGTTAAATATTAGGTTAATTACTTAATTAATTTCTAAGTGTTTTCATATGTAATTTAATAATGATTGAATTAAGAAGTAATTAAGATAAGAGTATTAAACTTTGAATAATCAAAGAGTTCTCAAATGATTTTTTTGTATAGAATAATTTCAAGCATTTAATTAAATAAAGATTCAAAATAATTGAAGTTAGTAATTAATTAAGATAAAAGGTTTATCTTAGATTAATTAAGGAAGTAATTAGAGAATAATTTAATAATTAAAGATTAATTAATTATAATTGAAAGTTAATTATTTAATAATTAAAGGATAATTAATTAAATAAAGGTTAATTAATAAATGATTGAAGGTGAATTAATTAATGATTAAAGGTTAATTAATTAACGATTAAAGGTTAATTAATTAATGATTAAAGGTGAATTAATTTATGATTAAAGGTTAATTAATTTATGATTGAAAGATAATTACTTTTGTTAATGGTTAATTTAATTATGTAATTAACTTAAGATTAATTAATTAATGTGATTAATTAGGGGATAATTAATTAATTGAGGATAATTACTTAAGATGGATAATCAAGGATGATTAATTAATTTCATCAATTAATAACTAATGGTTTGTAATTAATTAATGTTAATCAAGCTGGGTTAGGTAATTAAATATCTATTTTGAGATTAATTAAATTAATTATAAATTATGTGATTTGTTTAATCTTGCTTTTGGATGATCGGATTATATTGAATGCCTTGAATTGTTTATTATCTATGATATGTAATATTTTGTGATATGAATTGCTTTAGTTTGAGCTGTGATAAATGTAATTTATTTATCTATGATGAATTTACATATTTATCTATGAATGAAAGATAAGCGTTATAGGATTATACCGCTTATTGATATTGTTGTACTTGATCTATGATGGTTGTATTGTTGCCTATAAACCCCTGGACAACACACACACACAAATATGGATTCCGCGGGAAATTGGTTAAGTCATGGATATTTTGAAAATGGTGAAAGAATTTTAAAGTTGAATTTTGAATTCAAAATGGTTTGGAAGTGAAATTGGGTTAAATATGAAAAGCTTTTGAAAGGGAAGTTTTGGAAATTAAAATGATTTTGAATTTGAATTCAAAGATTAAAATTGAATTCTATATTTATAAATAAGTTTAAAGTTTGAGATTTCTTCCAACATTCTTATTTATAGTTTAATTTGATTTCTGGAAATGTTGGGACTTAAAAGATGAATTTTGTGAAATAATAATATTTTATTATTTAAAATTGGAAATTTGGAAACTATGGTTTAAAAAGGGTTATATAGTTTATTTAATATATATATGTATGGATTTTAAACCATTTTTAAAGTATTTTAAAAGAATTATTTTGGGAATTTAAATTTAACTCAAATAGAACTTGCCGAGGGTGCGGCAGTTCACTGATTTTCTGGTTGTATACTTTAAAGGGCCATAATCTGAGCAAATTTAATCGGATTTTTCCAAAACGAAAAACCTTTGTTTTCAAATGATAATAGCTTTTATATAAAGGAAGAATTCCCAGTTTTTGTTGAATGGATTTTCCAAGTTATGGGTAAATCAAATTTGAAAAGGAAATAGTTTTGAAAGCTATGAATGAACTTTTGTTTAAGATTTGGTGAACCTTGTTTTCAAATCGAAAAGGATCTTAAAGGTGAATCTTTTTGTTTAAAAGATTAAAAATGGAAAATTTGTTTAAAACATTCAAAAGGAAAGGTTTTGGGGAATTAGAGCTGTGACTTAACTAAGATCCAAATGGATCCATATGTTTTTAAAGTTAAGCGCTCATTATTCGGATTAGCCAGGAGAGGACTTTATGTCATAAAACCCATTCCGAATAATGATACGATGAAATGGGAGTGCATTTGAAGACGGTGGTGAAGACCGGGTATTTTCGAGAACGAAAGGATTACCTGTCGATTGTCTCTGCACTGAGTTGCTCCGGTATAGAGATCTCCATATGTGATGGGGAGTCCGGTCAGGATTGGGGATATCCGGATTTGCAAGGACTTCTTTCGAAGTGCCTTCGGTTCCATTCAGACCCAGGATGGACTTGTATGGATGTATGTCTGACGTTACACTTTGAAATATAAAGCTGGTTTCTATCAAATACATTTATGTTTGGTGGCGGAGAATTTATTCTCTTAGCTTAACACCCTTCTCTGAGACATACGAGCTCAAAGGTTATGTAGTTGATGGTTACTACTGATATATTCCCAATTTGGTATTGTGGCATGCTAAGTGCTGATCATTGGTTGATCAAAGCATGGCTTTTGTGAAAAGCATAGCTTTGTGGGACGAGACTTCATCGAACCTCACACCCCGAAAATGGTCGAAACAGGAAGGATGCAGCAAGGTTATGGGGGTCGCGCCCCTCAGGGTATGTGCATTTCCTTCTGGATAAAAAGTGGTATCATGGTATGGAGCATGTTAGTCCTTGAGATGATGGTTTTGATGACAACAACCTTAGAATAAGATTATAAAATGTAAATACTAATATTATTGTTTAGATATATATGCATATGCAGAATATAAACATGTAGGTACAAAGAATGAAAACTTTACAGTATAGAGATTCAAGAACTGATGAACTCAAGATCAAAGATATCAAGTTTCAAGACTCATGAGTATCAATATTATCAAGAGTTCAAGATTTCAAGATTAGTAATTTAGTTAGGAATTTTGTTAAAACTCCTAGAAAAGCACTGATATCTTAAAATCCATTTTATTCGTGGAATGGAATCCACTTCGAGCCCGTTAAAGGGATGGAACCCTAAGTAGGATGGAACCTACGAAAAATCTAGTGGAACATTGTTTTGTATCCACTAACTTTTATTCAAATGTTTTACAAAATTATATCTTGTTTTCAAAATGATTTCAAAATCTTACTTTTTAAATCAAAAACATCTATCCTGGTTTTAAAATACTTTTAGCCTCAAAATGATCTTTATTTTCAATATAAAATTATCCTTGGTTTTAAACTATCTTTTAATTATAATATATTTAACTTTTAATATTTATACTTAGATTTAAATATAAAATTATAGTAAAATTTTATATATACCAAAATATTATTCTCTATACTTATTTATGTATTTTAACTATAGTTAAGTATATTTATAAAGTTTAAAATAGTTTTAATACAAGATAGAAATTATTTTCAAAGAAAAACAAATTATCAAAAATTACTTAGGCCTGTCGACAACCCCTAGGAACCCTTGTCGACAAGGTGACAATTTATTTCAAAAGTTTGAATTTCAAAGGAAGTGTCTATTCGTCATATCCTTTCAGGAATGGACATGGCTGTTGTTCTACTATAAATAGGGGCTGTTTTAAACGAATTTATGATCATATTTTCTCTGATTTCACTCCTCTTCTTCTTCCACATTTCTTTATATACATTTTTACCATTACTCTACCGAAATCACCATTGAATCTAACTAGATCATCTCTGGTTTGATTCTCTATCACTATCTCAACAAGATCCCAGTGCTATTCAGAGTTATAGACTTCTTTGTATTCAATCGAGCGAGAAAAGGTGTGATTGTAGCCTGGAAAATCAATCGAGCGAGAAAAGGTGTATTGTAGCCTGGAAAATCAATCGAGCGAGAAAAGGTGTGATTGTAGCCTGGAAAATCAATTGGGTGAACTTGTTGCCCGTAAAATCAAGTATCTCTACCTAGAGGATTGTGAATCTGGAGTGGTGTACCTCGTGGCCTTGAAATCGAGGGTGTAATTGTAAGAATTGATTTTGAAAGGAAATCCGTACTTGTGTTGCGGGACTGGATGTAGGGTAACTCCGAACCAGTATAAAATCTGGTGTGTTCTTTCCTTTATTGCTTTTACTTTATATCTGCATGTGTGTTTGATTCTGTGATCATATCTGTGTCTGAATATTGCATACATTTGTTTCAAATTAAGATAAACTCAAAAATAATTAGTAATTCCTTAAAACTCTATTCACCCCCTCTAGTGTTAATTCTAGCCTTAAGATCCATAATCCGCATTTCTCACATTTGGTATCAGAGCCAGGTTTTCAAAATTCTCATAATCTGTTTTTTGAAAAATTTTAAAATGGCAATTTTTTTATAAAATTATTAACACCATTTTCATATGAATATGTTACAGAATCATCATGATAGTGTTTTTTAAAACTATATTTAGTTATTTTGAAAATTCACTTGATTCTTTAAAAGGTTATGTTGTTTTGTAGGGAGAAGAGTAATGTCTAATGACTGTTGGTTAAAAGATACCAGATAATCATTCATCGATCAAGAAGAACAAGTGGATATATAATGGCAAATAACAATGAAATGGGTACCAGATCAATACAAAACTTTTGATTCTCATCTACAACTTGATTTGATACTATACTTCTCTCCATCTGCTTCACAAAGTCACTGGTTTCGTGCGAATCTGTCAAGAATGATCGAGTTATGGTCAAATGAAGTTTCGGTGAACAAAGAGAAAACGAAAGCAAAAATGTCAATGGTATTCTTCAAATTGCATGCATAGATTTGTGTATTTTGTCCTAACTCCTTTTCCAGATTGTATTTCTTGTTCTCACGGTCATTTTGATGGGTGGATCATCAAATTCCGATCAAAATTGAGTGAGATATGACAGTTCGAAGTTGGCTATCCAAAACTAAAAACTATGTATGGGATTTCCTGCATTTCTCTTACTGTTCGGCCTGTTCAACCACAATACCTTCCAAATTTGTCACCAAACTATTACTAGATTGTAGCCATTGCCTTCCTCTTCGATTTTCCACTGGTTTCATCCAATTCCGTTAAGAAACGAAGGAGATATGTCTCCTGGAAGTTTGATAGTAAATAGAAAAACGGAAAGAAGAAGAAGAAGAAGAAGAGAAAGCTTATGGTGACTGTTGGGCCTATTTATAGTGGTTGAAGTGTCCATTCATTCAAAATTCAAATTCAAAGTTTTGGCGCCAAGTTGGTCAATCTACTAAATCATCTGTATCTTTCTCATACGGTCTTCAAATTCAGCGAATGAATATACTACGATGATAAAAAAAACAAGCCAGTCGCAATAGAACAGATCTCGTCGTCAAATTCTGAAAGATATAAATGTGTGGTTCACGACAATGGTAGAACAACAAAGTTAGAAAGCTAAAGGAGTGCAAAAAGTGGTACACTTTACTATTATTTCATCTTTATTGTTGCATTTAGGAATATATATTTATGCATTTAGTTAGGTATAGAAATTTATCTCTTTTATAAGTTTCGATATTTTGGTCCATATATCGACACACCATGGTATACATAACGATATACCAGTCTAAATTTTTTAAAGTCTTTTAAAATGTGTTTCCTTTCAAATAAAATCTTACTACTAATTTATTACAACTATACTAAGTAGAAAAGCATACCTTCATTCGTGATTTCAACTTTTCTAATGTTGTTTTTACTTCTCGTACTCTATTTCTTTTAAGATACTAATTTTATGTCTTTAAGAAATAAATAGAATGAATTTAGAATGTTAGAATAAGGCTCTATTTATAGATTTCTTCATTTAATAAGATTGCGCCACATCACATGACACTTGTCATATAAATAGATAATGACATACATGCAAAATGACATGTGTCATTACACTTGTTCTTTAATAAAAGCATTTTTACATGCATAATGCCAAGTGCCTTTACACATGTTTTTTTCATTATTTTTCTTTATGTTTTTATTTACTTTAATTATATTAACTACTATAAAAAATTGGGTCAAAAATCAATTATTTACATGTCAAAAAGTCGTAAAACTAGTGCAAAATCATGTTAAAACAGGTCCAGAACTTTAGATAGCATTTCTGAAATGCTGTCTTTGCTTCTGTTAACGTTTTTTAAGCACTGCAAATTTGTTTTTATAGCATTGCCGTGCTAAGAAACGCTGTAGTGTTTCAAAAACTTTTCACAGCATTTGTTAAATGCTGCAGTTTCTGTTTATAATGTTTTGAATATATTTTACTGCAAAAACTTTTTATAGCATTCTGTAAATGCTGTCTTTTCTATTTGAAACTTTAAACTATGTAAAAATGATATTTAAATTAAGTATTTTTCTCTATTCTTTTTAGAGTTATTTTCTAACTTATATTAGAATATTCTAAAATTAATTTCATATTTAAATATTTTTTAATAATTAACTAAATTTTTTAATGTAAAAGGACTTAATATAACACATGTTTATTTTAGTTTTTTAATCTTTGTTATTTATTTAATATTTCATTATGATATTTTTTTTAAAAGGTGTTTAAACTTATTTCTAAATAATTTAATCAATAATAATTTAATATATAGGTTTTAATTAGTAAGTTAAGTATTTTATAAACATGGAAGTTTGGATTCTCAAAAAATAAACAATTGAGTTAAAAAAATTATTTTAAAGAAATCAAATAAGGAGGGTATTAATTTTTTTTATATAAAAAACATATTGATCATATATATAGTTTAAATCCATATTTCTTAGCAATTTGATTTTGATATTGAGTTTGAGTACTACCTTTCATGAATATGTTATAGTTTTAATATCATTTATTACCTTTAAACTTTTGTCTTTACTACTCTTTCAGTCCCATTCATTAGTTTCCTTAACCTAAGTCTAGTAATTGGTGTGTATTACCTTTATTTGGTTAAAGTGATTTATAATAAATAGTTTGATATATGTATACATACATACATACATACATACAAACATAGATATATATATATATATGCTTATCAATTAGATATTACTTATCACTCATGTTTATCTTATAATCTGAATATCTCTTACCATAGTATATATATCATCATATCATTCTGCATATTATTATTTTTACTTCGTTATCATTTTATTTCATATTACATATCATTATGTATCCTATTTCATATCACATTTCATTGCATATTACATCATAAGTTACAATGCATGAAATATCATAATCATTTGCATCATAAGTTGCACTTCATCTCATGCTACATTGCATATGTCATACATTTCATACTGCATTACAAACTACATATTGCATACATGTACAAATAACAAGTGTATTTTATTTATGGGGAGTTTATATTATTGTCTTATAGTATAAGGTTATTAGTTTTTGATTTGTTTGGTATGTTTTGATTGACTTGTTTGATTGGATTGGCTTGTTTGACTTGATTGACTTGATTGACTTGATTGACTTCTTTGACTTGATTAACTTGTTTTACTTGTTTGATATGATTGGATTTGATGTGTGTGTTGATTGGATTGTCTGAAATATACTTATACATATTTATGTATTGAATAATTATATTATAATTATAATGTCTTTCACATTCCATTTACTATACTTTGTTCTAGTATTAGTTTAAAGGGGAGTTTTATAGTTTTATGGTTTTAGGATGGTTTTGTTGATGAAAAAGGGGGAGAATTATAAAATAGAGTAGTTAGGCTTAGATTAAGGGGGTGTTATTAGTTTTAGGGGGAGTCATAGTGAAGGTGGAGTATATTTTATAAACATAGGTTGTCATCATCAAAAAGGGGGAGATTGTTAGTCCTTGAGATGATGGTTTTGATGACAACAACCTTAGAATAAGATTATAAAATGTAAATACTAATATTATTGTTTAGATATATATGTATATGCAAAATATAAACATGCATGTACAAAGAATAAAGACTGTACAATATAGAGATTCAAGAACTGATGAACTCAAGATCAAAGATATCAAGTTTCAAGACTCATGAGTATCAAGATTATCAAGAGTTCAAGATTTCAAGATTAGTAATTTAGTTAGGAATTTTGTTAAAACTCCTAGAAAAGCACTGACATCTTAAAATCCATTTTATTCGTGGAATAGAATCCACTTCGAGCCCGTTAAAGGGATGGAACCCTAAGTAGGATGGAACCTACGAAAAATCTAGTGGAACATTGTTTTGTATCCACTAACTTTTATTCAAATGTTTTACAAAATTATATCTTGTTTTCAAAATGATTTCAAAATCTTCCTTTTTAAATCAAAAACATCTCCTGGTTTTAAAATACTTTTAGCCTCGAAATGATCTTTATTTTCAATATTAAATTATCCTTGGTTTTAAACTATCTTTTAATTATAATATATTTAACTTTTAATATTTATACTTAGATTTAAATATAAAATTATAGTAAAATTTTATATATACCAAAATATTATTCTCTATACTTATTTATGTATTTTAACTATAGTTAAGTATATTTATAAAGTTTAAAATAGTTTTAATACAAGATAGAAATTATTTTCAAAGAAAAACAAATTATCAAAAATTACTTAGGCCTGTCGACAACCCCTAGGAACCCTTGTCGACAAGGTGATAGTTTATTTCAAAAGTTTGAATTTCAAAGGAAGTGTCTATTCGTCATATCCTTTCAGAAATGGACATGGCTGTTGTTCTACTATAAATAGGGGTTGTTTTAAACGAATTTATAATCATATTTTCTCTATTTCACTCCTCTTCTTCTTCCACATTTCTTTATATACATTTTTACCATTACTCTGCCGAAATCACCATTGAATCTAACTATATCATCTCTGGTTTGATTCTCTATCAATATCTCAACAAGATCCCAGTGCTATTCAGAGTTATAGACTTCTTTGTATTCAATCGAGCGGGAGAAGGTGTGATTGTAGCCTGGAAAATCAATCGAGCGAGAAAAGGTGTGATTGTAGCCTGGAAAATCAATTGGGTGAACCTGTTGCCCGTAAAATCAAGTATCTCTACCCAGAGGATTGTGAATCTGGAGTGGTGTACCTCGTGGCCTTGAAATCGAGGGTGTAATTGTAAGAATTGATTTTGAAAGGAAATCCGTACTTGTGTTGCGGGACTGGATGTAGGGTAACTCCGAACCAGTATAAAATCCGGTGTGTTCTTTCCTTTATTGCTTTTACTTCATATCTGCATCTGCGTTTGATTCTGTGAACATATCTGTGTCTAAATATTGCATACATTTGTGTTCAAATTATGATAAACTCAAAAAGAATTAGTAATTCCTTAAAACTCTATTCACCCCCCTTTAGTGTTAATTCTAGCCTTAAGATCCGTAATCCGCATTTCTCACAGAGCCCAGATATTTAACTTATGTGGTTGTTGGAATTTTGTTGTTGGGATCCCGGGATAAAGGTTGGTTACGACCGGGGGATGGCATACTCGTGACAGTTAGTTACCTAGTTACAAAGGTAACCCGGTCTTGTGTTGGCAGAGATCCGGTTAGGTTATCGGGGCGTCCCTCCAAAGGCGTACCCATTCGGAAAGGAAGTTCCTTAGCCTTGGCCATTTGTTGGAAATCCAAACAATCAATACGAGCCCTATACGGTTTTAGTTGTAGAACCTGCCATGTGACGTGGTGGTAACCTGGCATTTAGCATGGTAGTTATATTAGGCATACTATAATGGTAGTATGCTGGCTAAGCTTAATATTATACTTTCGAAATGTTTTCACACTATGCACTAATAATAATATCAAAAGGATTTTCGTGTATCAAGCATGTTTGACTGTTATAAGGAGAAATCTCCTCTATGTATGCGATTGTGTGTGCGGCAGGAGGCCTTATGGTAGTTTCATTTTCCAAAAAAGCATAACGGATTTCTTTTTATTTCTTTTTGTTCAAACAACTGTTTTTGTTTGCTCACACCAGTCTCATGACTGACCTGGAGTTTATTGTTCCCTTTCTAAACTCTGGGTGCCTATAATTTTCCACACAGGCAGCCTAGAGTCAGGTTATCAGTAGGTTGTGAAGCTAGTTGAGATAGTAGATGTAGATTTGAAGTCTTTGGATCTGGAAGTCTTTGGATCGGGGAGTGCACCGAGTTTGCTATAAGTTCAGCATGGTAGGGTTTTGAGCTTATTGGATTGGTCTTTGGAGTTTTTGCTATGAAGACGCAGTTGTTGGATTCTATCTCTCTCTTGAAGACTATATTGGAGTTATCTTATTCCGCTGTTGCTTTTGCGCTATTGATGTTGTATTCCACTGTGGTGTTGTATTATATATATTGGCTCTGATGTTGGGCAATTGTTGTAGAATGTTGGAGTTAAATGTTGTATCCATTTGGTGTATCAATAATTATCATTTTGTTTCCGCTGTGTTATGTTCATCTAATGTGTTATAAGCTCCAGCGATACGGACTTCGACGTTTGAATCTCCGGCATTCGAATACAGATGATGTATTGGATGCCGATTTTCGAAGGTTGAAGTGCGGGTCGTTACAATCATAAGTAAACTTTTATGCAAAACATTATAAACCCTTTGAATCCCTCTTATATTAAAGTAGATTTCAGTTTGTTACTATAATTTTAATCATATAATAGCTTACAAAGTTTATATGTGTGTGTGTGTGTTATTCTAATCTAAAACATAGTTTGTAGTTATTCATTTATGCACACATATATGTGTTTGAGTGTCAATTTTTTTTGAAATAGCATTTAAGATAAGCAAATGAAAGGAGATAACCCCTTCACCTTTTCCCCTCCTTATCAATTACTTGCTTTAATATAATTGATTGTCATTTTGAATATACGTAAACTTTTGATTAGGTAAAATAACTTTATAACATATGATATATAAGTAAATATAACTAACTGTATATATTTATATACATATACATATATTGTTATTTTATATTATTTTGACATAAACTATTGACAAAAAAAGCATATATAAAGGGCGAATGTGCGGTGTAAATCCCAACACCTATATATGTACACATTAACTATGTACGCCACTTGTATATTGCACTTGCACTATACGTATATGAATGTATTTGATACATTCATTATTACATATTTGAATTCAAATTAAATTTAAAACTCCTTTTAAACAATTTAAATAAAATTAGATTTTATTTAAGACCTCATTAGATTGGAACTAATAATCTTTTAGACTTCATAGGTCCAATAGATCCAAAATAGGAATTTTTTTGAAATTTACCCTTGAAGTCCGTTGTAGACTGGCTCAATTCCAACAATGCTATCTAAGTCCAATAGCCTATGCGGTCAATATTAGTCATGTTAGTGCTAACAAATTAAGCTTGCCCACTTAGTACAGTCTCTAGAAAGATAATGTCTAGGATTGGGATTAGGTAATCAAGTACCATGTCCTGCCTAGTTACCGGCCTGGCTTGAAAGGTAAAGTGAGCTCAGAGGTTTTCCCCAATAGAAAAGGCCCAATTTGAATTGGGCCTTGGGCTAATTTTCAAAATAGTTTTGAAAATTAAATAAAAGATTTTAAATTTAAAATAAAAACATGTTTATTATAAAAGTTATAATACAGCATGTCCTCAAAAAGTTTGAAAAGATAATGATATTTTACAAATGCTTGAAAATATTTAAATACTAATTTCAAAATTTAAAATTTATTAATAAGATTAATAAAATAAATAAATTAAATAATATATGTTATTAATACTTATATACATATTATATATGTTGATATATGTTATGTTATTTAAAGTGTTTAAGATAACATAAGTATACATGTATGTATATAAAATAAAATTTTGAAATTAATATAATTTAATTAGATAAATTAATTAAAGGTTATTTAATTAAATTCATAAATTAAAGGTTAATTAATTAAATAAAAATACACAAATATATAAGACATGTATGTTATTCTATAAAGGTTATAGTATGTGTGTGTGTGTATTCACTATAAATGTTATATTAGAATAATATAAAGTTAATTAAATAGTTAATTAATTAAAAATGATTTTGTAACGACCCACTTTTTCATACAGTTTAAGCGGACAATCAACCATACATGACCTACTCAAATTAAACAGAAACGTGGATAGTTAGGGAAAAGAAAGAAAGAAGAAGATAAGAACAAAACAAAGCGGAATCTCACAGCGGAACGAATAATATATGATATACAATAAAAATTCACCCAAGAGAAATGTGATACACACACATCAATTAGAGTATACCGACCTATTTCATCCCGGATAGTTATAGCGGCCTATCCTTATAATTGCTGAAAAATACAACCACAGACAACACAGCAGAACACAGAGAAGTACATCTTGGACCTCCAGCTCATCTCCCTAGCTCCAAAGCATCCAACTAAATCTGTAATATGCTCAGTCTGACTTGAGCATTATAATAAAATAATACCCGGGTCAGTCTAAAAAACCAGCGTGAGAAAACACACCCAACTAAATTTTAAAGTTATAAAAACTTTTGAAATCAAAGTATTTTGTAAGACCACGCCATACATAAACGTGGACGGGTTTTTACCTTATGATAATTTCATATGAAATTCTCTGATATTATAATAGTGTCTAAAATACAAATATTTATTAATCATAGCCGAAATTGTAACATTAATTAACTTCCAGCATAATAGGTACACAACTAAAACCGTAAATGCTCTTATTAGAGGATGGATTCCATATTATGACAAGGTAAGGAACTACCTTCCGATGGTACACCTCTAGATAAAATGTACCGGGGTCCGACAAGAACATCTTGTACCCCTGCCATGTAGGACTGGCCTACCACTTGACTAGTAGTACCAAATATGATCACCCTTTTTGTTAATGGGCCCCGAAGAATACATGAGTAGATATAGTCGATCTAGACTTGGAATGACAATACCCTGATGGGAGCGACCCACCTGGCCCTGCCGCATGCCCGATTTTTGTCATTTCCTGGTTGATGAGGCTTGAGGCTACGTTTTACCTTTATATAGCACTTCTCACTTGGAATGCTAACGCTGCCCTCCAAGCAACAATGCAATGGCAGCATTCATCTATACAAGTTCGTTCTAGGACTGAACGAAACCGAAGGCAGTACTCCTACTACATCCATTTTCGAATCACCCTTAAGATTAGTAGCAAGCAGCCCTTGCACTTCAAAGAGCTCCGTCTTTAATTCCATCATCTTCAAGATATCTTCACTTCGAAACACTTGAGTTGGATCGAAGTGGTTTTCGAATAACATATCTAATCCCGGTCTCTTCGAAACAACATTCGATAGTTTCCAGTAAACTCAACCCCTATTCTTTAGGAAATAAACAGACAAAGATAAGAGCGGATGTCACCTCCTAACCATTTGTGGACAGATTTCCATATCATTTGTCCTAGGAGAACGAAACAAGATTTGTGCGCACAGTACATCATCATTAGAGACGACTGTGCCATATAACTTACGTATTTCTCCTAGATATTTCCAAAGTTACGCTTTGGGTCCAAATCCGATAGTCGGTTATTTAACTATCGAATAAATAAACAATCAAATCAATGATTTAATTCCATAGGGAAAAACAACATTGGTTAAGCACATAAGTAATCACTAACCTCTTAAATAATCCTTTTATTAATTAAATTCACTTTGTAAATATTTGTATCAATATCCTTTTTACAAAGATTTATATATATATATATACACAAATCCCTATATTTCAATACTTGGAAAAATATCCATATACTTACCTTAACGATATAAGTATAGTCACAAAACAGAGGAAGATTTCCTTTTTACAAAATTATAGAACCACTTATAAATTCTTTTATAAATATCTAAAATCCATTTATAAACCATTTTATAAATCCCTAAAACCATTTAAAAATTTCTCTAAATCATTTATAAGTCATTTCTCATCTGGCTAAAGACTGTCGTGATCCAGTAAGGATCTTTGGATGCGGCTCTTTTGGACACAAAAAAATTGAGCGTTCGATGAAATTCATCCCTTATTCTAGCAAGTGCAAGAATCTTTCCTCATCAGATCATAGTTTTCAATTTGTGTTAAAATGCATGAAATTCAAGAGAATCTTGTTAGACCATTTATGGATCCAGGGATCAGAGGGAATTAAATTTCTTGAGGAACTTTTCAGGCATTTCAAAGTGATAAATGAAGTTAATATTGGTAGTGGGTATAACAAGAAGTTTGGGAATCTGGAAGATTATTTTGGTATTTCTGCTTCTTCTTTAGATGCGGATGTCTCTGCTGTTGGCCTGTCGCCATCTTTTAGTGGACATAAAGGGTCTTCGAGTAATACTAATGAAGTTTTTATGGATTCTGATATCTCTGTTGCAGTATTTGGGGACAATTCTAATTTCTGCACTCTTTATTATTAGATCACACTATTGTTTTTTTATAGAATGGATTCTCAATCTTCTTTAGACATACTCTTTGAAGACAGTAATGCTGGTTTCGCTATTGAAAATTCTGTTTCTTCAGTTCACCAGCGGGAGAAGAATGATGATTTTGTTCCTGTTCATAGTCAAAGATCCAATGCAAAATCTTGTGATGTGGGTTGCTTCAAGGTTGACACTTTTAACCAATATGATTGTAGGATGTCTAAGGATGATGATGGATTAGACCCTGTTTTGATCGAAGATGCTGATATGATTCCTAAGTGTAAAGATGTTAATAATGTTGTTCCTTGATCTCTTGAATCATTGGTCTATGATAGAAAATTTGGGTCTTGTGTTCAGATAAACATTGATGTTGGTTCTGAAAGCTTGATGAAAAATAAAGATAGAAACTGTGATACGGGGTCAGGTGTTCATGTAGGAGATTCTGTTGGTTTTAATAATCATATCATCGTAGCTCAAGTTTTTAAAGATGAAATATCTCTTGCTGATTATTCGAAAGAAATGAGTGAGCGCTGTGATATGAATGATTATTATGTTGATGAACTAAAGTCCAATGGAGCTATTGTGGTATATAATGAAAGTGTACGTGTAGTACTAAGGATCGTGTAATATGGTATATAAATGCGGAAACTGGTAATAACAATAAAATAAAAATTAAAGTAAGCACACCAGGAATTTTTATACTGGTTCGAACTTCCCGTTCTACGTCCAGTCCCAGAATACCCTCTGGATTTAAACTAAACCCCTCACTTAACCCGGAGGAATAGGTATACGACACCTGAGCAGCCGAACAGGAATTTTTCCGCCTCAACAACCGAAGAGGACTTCAACTTAATACAAATTGTTTGTTGACGAATGTGTTCTGAATAACACTGATTGTCTTTTGATAGTACAACTTTCCTATAATCAAATCCTCAAGAGTATATATGTGTGTGAAGATTTAGAAGGAAGATAATCACGTAGAATCGAAGTATATAAATTAAATCAAGGATTCTAGTGATATTAGATAAGGATGAATGAATTTATTTGCAGAAATGAATAGAGAATGGATTTCAGAAATATAAACAAGAATCGGTTAATGTAGAAGTGAATTGAATATGTTTATATAGTTATAGGATAGTTACAATCTTTCATGAAGAGTTTTAATCAAGAGTTGTGTCCATATCTGTTGGATTAAAGAACATTCCTCTTCATGAACAATTGCACCTTTTCAGAAAAACTAGCCGTTGTGTTCTGGTCGGTTGACCGAGAAACCTGGGCCGGTCAGTTGAGTTTACAGATAAAAAATAAAACGGTGCATATCTGTGCATTGGACACAGAGTCGGTCGACCGAAGATTCTGGTCGGTCGGCCGACCTGCTGTTATTTGCACAGTGTACATTTTGTGTGTATGTGTGACTACTTGAGGAATGATTTTAACAATATTCTAAGACTCAAAATAAAATATTCATACTAAAATCTAAATTATAGTCTTGTCTCCTTTGTAGTGTGCAATATATGGTTATTCTCCTTTTTGTCGCTTTCGTATAGTATTCTCGTCGTATGATCTCTGAAGCTTGTGTCATGAATCAAAACTCATGAATCAACATTCTCCCCCTTTTTGATTGATGACAATACTTATGTGACGAAGTAGAACTTATCTATATTTTAATTCTCCCCCTGAATATATGGCGACTTTTCTGCAAGAAATATGTTAGCTTTCATATATTTCTCCCCCTTTGTCATCGACAAAAAGGAATACTTACTAGATGTAATATGTAAAAGAAATATGGAATATGTAACACAAGTAAGAAAACATCGAGTTTTAAATATTACATACTCAAACCAAATAGGAATATTAATGATGTTTACTTACTTCACAACATCTAAAAATAGACATATTATTCATAAATTATATGAGTGTTAACAATATAAAATAACTACTACTTATAATGTAAGGTATCAAAAAACAATGAACATTTAAAGCATGCGATACCCAAGGTTCTTATAATTTCCTAATTTTTAGGAAACCATACCCAATTGGGTGTGGTTGTACCTTTATAAATATAATTTTCATTATTAATTACCATATCAAAATAATCATTAATGCATTTTTCTCTATTTTTCCAATTAACAGGAACCCAAATACTTAGATAATTTTTATTCATATTTCCCGTCAATGATTTTGTACTTCTAGAGAAAGTATAAACATTATTGGTCATAGTAGTGCTTGAATTTCTATGAAAATTTGGTTTTGACTTTCCTCGAAATTTAGTAGTAGCACTAACATTTTTATTGTACATAAAAGCGTATCTAGTGCTATTTCTACGATTAGTTTTATTATATCCTAAACCATTTTTATTGTTAATAGGTTGTGAATTCTCAATAAGTCTAGATAAATTTTCTCTTCCTTTATTAAAATTTGAAACATTTTTAGTGATTCCTTCTAGTTTGGTCTTTAGACTTGAATTTTCTAGTTCAACCATTTTAATATTAGTCTTTAAAACATGATTTTCAGAAACAAGACCATAATTCTTTTCTTTTTGAGTTTCAATTTCTTGACTCAATAATATAAGTTGAGAATTAACATTTGAAAGTGAGTCTTGAGTTTTCTCAAGTTCTTCTTCCAATATTTTCTTCTCGTCTTTAAGCATATCTCTTTCAAATTCTGCCTTGTTCTTATTTTCTATGGCCTCTTTATATTTTCTTTTGAGACTTTTTAAAGTATCTAATAATTCAGAATTTATTTCTATCATATCATCAAAAGTAAAATTACTAACCTCATTATCTTTTGCCATATTACTTAGAAATAGATATCAAATAACTTTGTGACGGTTATAGGATTTTCTTGCTCTGATACCAAATGGAAGTGTACGTGTAGTACTAAGGATCGTGTAATATGGTATATAAATGCGGAAACTGGTAATAACAATAAAATAAAAATTAAAGTAAGCACACCAGGAATTTTTATACTGGTTCGAACTTCCCGTTCTACGTCCAGTCCAAGAATACCCTCTGGATTTAAACTAAACCCCTCACTTAACCCGGAGGAATAGGTATACGACACCTGAGCAGCCGAACATGAATTTTTCGCCTCAACAGCCGAAGAGGACTTCAACTTAATACAAATTGTTTGTTGACGAATGTGTTCTGAATAACACTGATTGTCTTTTGATAGTACAACTTTCCTATAATCAAATCCTCAAGAGTATATATGTGTGTGAAGATTTAGAAGGAAGATAATCATGTAGAATCGAAGTATATAAATTAAATCAAGGATTCTAGTGATATTAGATAAGGATGAATGAATTTATTTGCAGAAATGAATAGAGAATAGATTTCAGAAATATAAACAAGAATCGGTTAATGTAGAAGTGAATTGAATATGTTTATATAGTTGTAGGATAGTTACAATCTTTCATGAAGAGTTTTAATCAAGAGTTGTGTCCATATCTGTTGGATTAAAGAACATTCCTCTTCATGAACAATTGCACCTTTTCAGAAAAACTAGCTATTGTGTTCTGGTCGGTTGACCGAGAAACTTGGGCCGGTCAGTTGAGTTTATAGATAAAAAATAAAATGGTGCATATCTGTGCATTGGACACAGAGTCGGTCGACCGAAGATTCTGGTCGGTCGGCTGACCTGCTGTTATTTGCACAGTGTACACATATTTTTGTATAAACCATTTTGTGTGTATGTGTGACTACTTGAGGAATGATTTTAACAATATTCTAAGACTCAAAATAAAATATTCATACTAAAATCTAAATTATAGTCTTGTCTCCTTTGTAGTGTGCAATATATGGTTATTCTCCTTTTTTTCGCTTTCGTATAGTATTCTCGTCGTATGATCTCTGAAGCTTGTGTCATGAATCAAAACTCATGAATCAACATATAATGGTAATGTTAATTTTGGATTTCCGAGGGAGATTATTGAGGGTAATGAAGATATTAGCATGACATGCACAGTGAGTACCATGAATGATGGCAATGAACATAAGTCAAATGATGCTCTGGTTTCTGTTGATGGTTTTATCTCGAATGTCTGGGTGAATGAAGTTAATCTACACAGTGGGTTCTAGCTACTAAGTGATGATGTGAAGTTGGGTTGTGGAGATGCAGTGGATGACATGCACAGGGAAGATATGCACATGGTTCATAATTCTAACTTGATTTTGTATGGGGATAGATTTTTATGATGGGGATTGGAATCTTAATGTAATGGAGGGATTGGCATGTAGTGGTAATGGGATGGCTGGAGAAGATGGTGTTAATCTTAATGATGATGTGAATTTGTTTTGTGGAGATACAGTGGGTGACTTGCACAAGAAATATATGCACAAAACTCAAAATATTGTTTCTGATAACTTGATTTCTTATGGGGTTAGTATTCATGATGGGGAAGGGAATCTAAACGAGTTAGAGGGGTTTTCTTGCCATGGAGATAGGTTAGCTAGAGATTTTGAACTGTTTATTAGGAGGCAGACTTGCCATGGGGATGATGTTACTTTGCTCAGTGTGAGTCATGAAGTTAATGATGATATGCAGTTGATTTATGGTGATACAGTGGGTGACTTGCATAGGGATGACATGCACACGGTTCAAAATTCTATTACCGATACCTATGGGGATAGAATTTGTGATGGGGTTGGGAATCTTGATGAGATGTAGGGGTTGGCTTGCCGTGATGATGGGTTGGTTAGAAAAGATGGCGTGTTTACTAGGAAGTTATCTTGTCGTGGGGTTGATGATTTTCAATCAGTGAATGGTTTGGTCAGTTGTCAAAAGGCTAAATAACCCTTGCTATCAGATGATATAAATTCGGAGATTGTACATCTTAATACTACAATTTCTGAGGATAAGGGGAGGGATTGTAATATTAACAAAAGTGCTTCAGTTTTTTCTTCATCGTCTAAGAGAGGAAGGCATAGAAAATCCGTTGTTGTTAATGGTGTTGTTTGTCGTAGTGCTAGGATCTATAGTAGTCATTCTGCAACTATAGGCGAGTCACCCGATTCAAGTGTCATGAGTGGCACTACGAATTCGGGCTCAGTTATGGCTTCTGAGTTAGGTAGTACTTATTCTTTATATGCACTAGGAAATTTATCTACTAGTGTGATTTGTCAGTTAACTAGAGATACCGCTTTTGTTTTTACTGACATCGAATTAGATACGGTGTACATTAGAAGTAGGGAAATAGAGAGGGTTAGATCAGCTGGATTATAAGGATTATCAGCTGGAATATTAAGGGTCTTAATGATTTAAATAAATATGATAAAATTAGAACATTTTTTAAAGATTATTTTATCGATATAGCACCTTTACAAGAAATGAAAATTGATTGTCCTGATCTTCATTTTTATAGAAGATTAGGTGGTTATCATTTTCGACATTGGGTTTGTTTACCTTCTATTGGGGCTTTTGGGGTTTTACTTATATGGTGGCGTGATAGCTCTTTTAAACTTCTTCAAACTATTACTAAGCAATACTCTGTATATATATAATTCTCATTAACCTTAGCGATAACTCTTTATTAATTATTTATAATGTTTATGGACCAAACTCTAAAATTGTTCGTCGAGTTCTGTGGAGCGAATGTCTAGAATTCAGATCATTCGCTCCTGGATCTTGGATTTTGGGAGGGGATTTCAATGTTATGCGTTTTCTAGAAGAGAGATATCCCAAGGAAGGAGATTTCTCTTCCATGGATGAGTTTGGCCAATTTATTATTAATAGTAATTTGATAGAAATGCCATTATCTAATAGAGAATTCGCTTGGAGTAATATTAAAGAATCCCCTTCTATTGCTCTTTTAGATAGATTTTTTTATTAGTGATGAAATTAAAGATAAATTTCCTAATTGTAGAGTCGCTGGTTTGCCTTATACATATTTTGACCATTGTCCTATCATTCTTACATGTGATCAACATAGAATCATTAATAAATCTTTTAAATTTTAAAAAATGTGGTTATTAGAATCCAATTTCTCTAACCTATTTAAAAATAAATGGATATCAATGAAATTTTATAATATCAGGAATATGGATAACTCAGCAAAAAAATTTGTTTTAAAACTCAGGGGTCTTAGGGTTTTTCTTAAAAATTGGAGTAAGAATTTTTTTGGTAGTACTAAAATTAAAAAAGAAATTTACTTTCTGAAATGCTTAAAACTAACAAAATAAAAGAAACTAGACAACTTAATCTAGGGGAACGTAATGTTCTCGCTAACCTAAAAGAAGAACTTAATTCAATCTTAGAAAAAGAAGAGATTATGTGCAAACAGAGATCTAGGATTCAATGGATTAATGAAGGTGATAATAATAATTGTTTTTCATAATATGGTTAATGGGAGAAAACGTAGCAATATAATAAATCCTATTTTTGTGAATAATGCTGAATTGGTCGATCAAAGGGATCTAAATAAGGCCTTTACTGATTACTATAGGGATACTTTGGCAATAGGAATAAGCATATGATAAATGTTAGATGGAATGAACTCTATCCTATTGATTCTAGAATTAACCTGAAATAACCCACACCCCTTAATATATCCAAAAGGACACATTAAAAGGCGTGGTGCGTTATAGGTATAAATGAAACTAACAGAGACTAAGATTATAAGACAAAAGTAGATAAAAACAGTGGAAACTAAAATAATAACTAATTCAAAACAAAAAATTCATAATTGCTTCATAAACCAAATAAGTCAAATACCAAATACAACATACATGTATCAAAACCCAATATGTCTCATGAAATAAAAACTCGTAGTCTCAACAAAAATCAGAGTGTAAATATTCCTCTCAAGTGCCAGTACAAAGAAAGAAAAACGAAAATAATAGTAGGGAAATACATAGCAGAATCTTCTCCAAGAAACCTTCAAGCAACTGCAATCTACTACCCTCTCCCTTGATTTCCTATGAGGGGGAAAACAGGAAAATAGAGGAGTGGGTCAGACTAAAAGTCTGGTGAGTGATAGTAACTACTAGAATCTTTAAGCAAAGTAAAAGTAATAGACTCATCAATAGTTCTAGTATATACAAAAGAAAACAAAGAAATAGGAAAGAGATAAACTGGAAAATACGATTAAACTATTATAATTGATAAGATAGGTCAACTTTGATTGTTTGCACTTGTCTTTGATAACTACTTGATTAGGCTGAATTCCTAATCCTATAATTAGGCTGAAATCCTAATTCGGCCTACTACTCCATAGACCTTACTACGGACTAGACGCTGTATAACTCCTTACACAATAGCCAATGGTAACTACAAAAGATACACAAAGCACCCACTATGGACTAGACGATACATAGCTCCCTACACAGAAGGCAATGGTGTCTACGAAAGACACATATACTAAGCGCTTGGAACTCATAGCGACTACTGAGCACCGAAATGGAAGTCACATGCGTAACTGCCACCATGCTCATGCTACCTATTGCTCCACCTATTGGGTCGTATTATTACCTTGACTCAGCATAAGCATGCCCCTCGTCTCACTTCAGGATTATGTGAAACATCGTGTCCATAGAAAATATAAGGGAATGCTGCCGGTACTGGCCCATCATCCAAACAATATCTAAGCGCCCTTGTCCAAATCCCTCGTGATTTGAACATCTCTATATTGACCAATTACTACCACTACTAGCATAAGCATGCCCCTCGTCTCACTTCAGGTTTATGTGAAACACCGTACCCATATAAAATAATAGGGGAATGCTATTTGGTAAAGGTCCTACTTTAATTCTTTGCTTATTAACTTAGATAAATTATTTAAATAAGCATTTACTCTTGTTCCTAATATCTGTGCTTATTAATTTATCCTAAGTCTTAAAATAAGCCTTATTCTGTTCTATTTCTTATTATAACCTACGTTATAATCATGCTTATTACTTAACCCAAGGTCTAAGTGTGAAAATAAGCTTCTTTTCTTCTTTTATTCTTTGTAGTTATAATTTTAAGTTATAACTAGACCAATCTCTTTAATTCAGTCCAATTAATATCATAATTAGACATAATTTCAATCCAATTCCATTTATATTACAGTCTTTATAATTTACATCTTATATTCCATTATTTCAGATTTCTTAGAATTTAATCCAATTTCGCGTTAATTCTATTCTACTCCATACGCGAAGAAGAAGGAGGAATAAAAGAAAACTGGAAATAGAAGGAAATCTAAGGCGTAAGAAGAAGATGTAAATAATGCATAAATAACCGTAAACAATATAAAATACTGTAAATAAACTGTAAATAAATGAAAAAGCTAGAAATAAACTAAAATTAATTGAAAAGAATAGCTAGAAGAAATAGACTGAAAATAATTCTAAAAACTGTAAATAAATTACTAAAAATGTTACTCCAAAAGTCGTAGTAAAACTACAACTATTGGAAACCCTATTATTTTAAATTACTTAAAGAAATTTAAAATAATTATGATCACTCACCTCTGGTCCTTAGCTCTTCCCTTTAGGCCTTCACAGATCCACTTGGGGTTGTTAAAAATTTTTATTTAAAACGATTTCCTCCTTGGAAAATTATTCCGCTTAGGGTCCTTCCTGAATAGGTGGACCCAATTGGAGAAAATCTTAGAATGAGAAAAAGTGTTAGGCCTAGGGTTCTATTTATAGGGGTAGAAGTGGATCTCAGGCCATTGGATTTGGGGATTGAATATGATGCAACCATGTCATAGGCTGAATAGGGGCCATCAGATGCATGAATGGAAGGATCAGATCAGTTTAAACAATGCAAAATACGTGTAAAGTCGGCTAAATATTAAAACGAACATTCGTTCGCCCTAAAAAGGGCAGGCGGGTCGACCGGGCAGTCGACCGCCCCCTTGCCCAGGTTGACCGGCCGGTCGACCTGGCCATATAATTTTTTTCTCTCGTTGTCTTGTTTAATTCATATCTCGTTCATTTTAGCTCAGATTCTAACGTTCTATATATGGAACTTGATCGTAAAATTACCATGGACACAATGGTGCAGCTCTCATGGCTCAATTTTGATAATTTCATAAAGTTATTTTATTATTTAATAAATTAACGAATTAACTAATTATTACGGGTTAAATTCGGGTTGTTACATTCTCCCCTCCTTAAGGGATTTCGTCCCCGAAATCTCTAAGGATAAAAGAATGTACTAAATGTTTTCATCCAATTCTACAACCAACTACTCAATCATCAACGATTCATCCATTGTCCTTAGGTTTTTCTAATGCAATTTATGATACTTATGCAATTAGTGTGGTGTAAATGTTCCTATCTAATGCAAAAGATTAGGCGGTCCACTAAAATTCAGTTGACCTCCTTTTATGTAATCATGTCCATGCCCCTGGCTGCTCTGTTCCATTCCTTTGTCAAATAGCTCCGTCTCCATGGTTCTGATTTCGATTTCCAGTGACTCCTACTACATCAACTCCTTGATCCAAGTTGTCATTAGCTCTTGCTACTCTATTCCCTTGGTTCTGTGTTCCAGCTTGTCTAATCCATCGGATTAAATTCTACATCATCTCATCCTGTCTTTTCAACTTCCTTTTTTGCATAGCATTCATCATAGTTTCCATTTCGTCCCTGGTGATGTAGATGGATGCTTGATTAGCTCCAGCTCCTGAGAAAGCCTCCTAACTCTCTCCATGGCAACTCCTTTCCAGTAGCACTCTCCTTGCTAATTGTCTCACCATTGCTCCAAATCTATGCTGTAGATCTTTTCCATACTCTAGATTTGAATTCCAAATCTATGGAGGCTAGCTTTCTCTGTGAAAGCACCAAAATGTAGTCATCAATAATGGCCACCAACACCCAGTTGTTTGTGAAAGCACCAATATCCAATCATAGATCTCAGATAATATAAAATAGAGAATATAAATTAAAGAATAATAAAATTAAAATAGAAAGCAAGTAAAGAGAGACATGGATTTATAGTGGTTCGGCTAACTTCGGCCTACGCCCACTCTAAAGATTTTCCTTTTACTCATTTATACCGTTGATTACAGTTACAAATCCATGAAATTCAAGAATAAAAATGGAAAAGTATAGCCTAGGTGAAAAATAGAAATGAAGCAGAAAGAAGATCCCTTTTCTAATGTCATGCCTCTTATATTTAAAGGAGAAGACGTGAAAATATCTTGCTTAAAACTAGGATCTGGAACCCTGAAGCCAAGACGAGCCTGCTCAGAGAGTTTGGGGCCCATTAGAACCCATAATAGGGATCGGTGCCGATCCCTATTTTGGGGGAATCATGAGATGTGATCCCTATGGTGGGTCCCTTGTGTTGTATATGCTTGTACTATAAGTTTCATGTCAATTGGATTAGTAGAACTTGAGTTATTGATCACTCTCTATTGCAACATGTAATGTTGTCTGATTTAGGTGGATCCCTATACAAGGATAGGGCCCGATCCCGCTTACTTGCTCCTTTTGGTGTGCGATCCCTATAATGGGTCCCCTATGTTGTAATGTACTTCCCCTCCAAATTTCATGTTGATTGAATTTGTAGATTTTGAGTTATCGACCGATCATCGCTATAAACTTGAATATGACCGATCCATCATAGTGGTTAAGACCAATCCCTATATAAGGATAGGGGCCGATTCCTCTAAAGTCCTCCACTTGATGTGTGATCCCTAGGGTAGATACCCTAGGGTCCCTTCTTCTTGTTTCAAAAGTTTCACTTCAATCAGCCTTGTGGTTTTTGAGTTATGGAGCAATCATCATTGAGTGGTGTTGTGCGCATCCTGTTCAATCCAATCCCTTTACTCCGATCCCTCTATTCTGATCCCTCTATTTCGATCCCTTTTTGTGGAGTGAATATTCCGATCTGATCCCTCTCCTAGGGGAGTAATAGTTCTATTTTTTGAGTGTTGTTCATCCGAATCTATCCAACTATCGTTCATAGTTTCAAATATAATCGATCTCCAATCCTGGTAACCATCTCTCCAAGCTTTCTGCCTTGATGATCATGAAGGATGTTGGGTTAAATCCACCTATGTACTGCCTTGCCAAAAGGCAAGTTAACAAAGACTATGTATATTTGATCCATATACTGTCACATATAAGTGTTATACGGTGAACGGTTATAGTTCATAATGTACGATACTTCGTTAAAGTAGTTCATTCGATATAAGCGAATAAACCATACTATAAGATTGAGTAATCAATTTGATTGATTACAATGAAGATCATAGTGTGTTAAATATAACACTAGACCAACAAAAGGGATCTAAGAACTCGATCACTGAAATGTAAGTTTTGATCAGTTTACGTAAACTACAACATAATTGATGTCCTTAAATGTTAGGGATAATCGAACGAACTTTTGAGTTCATTACGATACTATAGTAAGATTTTTCTTTTGAATGATTTGGCCATTTTAAAAGGAAAATGAATGTATTGCATATTACTTATGAAATAATATTGTTTTTCTATGATAACTGAAGAACAAGCATAGTTTTATTTTAGTGAGAATATTATGAATACTTGTTATGAAATAAAACTATAATGAGGTATTTGTTTTCATAACAAAAGTGATAATATTGGAAAATATTGAAGCATCTAAAATTATTTACAATTTTGGAATTATACACTATGCCATAGTTTTGAGAAATAATTTTTATTATATGATTATGAATCATATAATACTGGTTAAATATATCTCAGACAATTAAGGGCAAAGCACCAATTCAGTAGGAGCGTCAAAAGTGTCAATGAACTCTTCGGATTGATACATATAGACGTATACAACCACGAGTATGATAATACAAAATGATTTAATGCACTTCCTTGTATTCATTGATGAATTATCACAAACGTGAATATTTGTATTTGATATATATGAAGCATGTCTATAATAAGTTCATAGAATATAAAACGGTAGTAAATAAAATAACATGCAACAAAATGATTTGATTTGATCGAATTGGTAAGTATATTGGAAAGAGTTCCAAACGTACCTAAAATGAATATAGATTTAGTCTCCAAAGTCACTCCTTCCTATAATACATAATGATGTACTAATAAGGATTAATCGAACTTTGTTGGACAAAGCATGATTAATATTGAGTGAAGTTGAGTTAAATTCTTTTTGTAAGGTCTGTACTTAAGAGTAATACACTAGGTTAAAATTAATATCATCTAAATAATAGTTTAAAAAATTATACAAGATAAGGGTTTATAAGAAACCCTATCATGTCCTAGGCCAAGGAATTGGCGGGTTGTGTGAGTCGAAAGACTGCACGTAATAATTGTATGTAAGGGATCTTGTGTGAATTACCCCAAAAGAAATTTGGGAATGATAGTCATTGGTTGACTAATTTTTGTTGTGAACATAAATATTGTAAACTAATACCAAATCAGTTGCATATAAGGCAATTCATAAAATGTTTATGCATGCCCATTCCATTGAACTGAGAAATAATTGTAGTTTCAAGAAATACCAATCTCGTAGCAAAGGAATTTCTTTGAGAAATTATTGGTAGTAAAATGGATATGAATACAATCCAAGGTTAAAACTAATTGCAAGGGAAGAAATGAAATTAACCAAACCTAAATGAACATAGAACATTTGAGTCCTATGAGTATTCTTGCATGTCAAACAGAAACTATAAATTTCTTGTCAATGTCAAGAATAAGTCATCCTCGGTTGTTTAATTAAACCATCAAGAGTATTGACTCTATGATATCGTACGATGCACAAACCCAAAACAGATTCCTATTACATTATCAAAATATGATTTTGATAGTTGTATCCGAAGTGATGTGATCCATCAATCATAAATGTGTCTTTAAGAAAAAGAAAATTGCAATTGGAATATAGTGAGCCACATTGATAAGAATAACATCATGAATTTCAATTCTTGAAATTAGCATAACAGATTCACCATTCGATGTGCTTAAGTTGATTCAGATTTACTTACAAAATTATTATCTAGTATGATATTGTATTTTGGAACATGTGTATTGAAACAGAAAACTCTAAATAAAGATCTAGACTAGACTATTTGACATAACGACCAAAGTGTCCCAGAGGGAGCGATATTAAGCTTATGGGTTTTAGATATGATCCAAGAACCGATACGAAAGTATCATTCAACAAACACCAAAATTAAACAAGTATTATAATGGTAATATCAAATGGTTTGATTTCGTCAAAATGCAGAGGAAGTGTGTCTGTAAGAAAGAATGTCGAAGGTACATTGATATTTCTAAACATGAGAAAACAACACACTGTTGATTGTTAATGATGTACTTGTGTTAAAATCATCTTTTAGTTATTTTAATACTTGACGTTTGAATTGCAAATGATGTCTTTTAAGGACATTGGGAAAGTCCGAGACAATATGTAGAAACACCTCATTAAAATGTTTAATAAAAAACATGTAAGATAGATTCCTTGTGCATTGGCAATAGGAATTATCATACATATTATATTGTCTACGATATCATGATTTGTTTATGTATTTGATACATGAAGGAATATCAAATCCAAATTAATGTCACTAAATGGTAGTTTAGAGTGTTCTTATGTATTTACGAAAGAATAATTATTTATAGAAACAACAAACTCCTTATGATGGAGTGCTCGGACTCGGACTTTATATGTGATATTGAGTATGGAATGTCGATATAAAATTCATGTTCAAAGCTTGGTTAAGAAGCTTTAAGTTGGAAATGTTTCAAATGAGAGATTATAGATGACTCAATAAAAGGCTAAGTGCATCGCCTTGAATAACACCATAATAAAAGCAATGTATATACATAATAAATGCACAAATTTATAATTGAGCACAGAGTGATTCCAAATGTTGAGAACCACATAACATTGTTATATGATAACAATGCAGTGCAATAGTTCATAACATAACTTGAAGCTAATTGGAGGTTGAGAGATATGCTCTAAATTATTCCACGTGATAAAGGAAGTTTATCGACATCGGAGAGATTTGATTGATATAATAGATAACTAAAACATAGTAGCATACATATTCACTGATGGACTGACCGATTGGCTTTGAAGAATCCGGTTGGAGAAGTTGGAATAAGATTCCATAATTGACCCCAAGTGCAAGCGGGAGATTGATGGTGTTAAGGGTATGCCTTAGGGAAATTATGTAATTTATTATACAAATCTAACTCGATAACCAATCTTGTTCGATAGAAAAGGTGTTTCCTTTCTATTATATACTTGTTATAAAATGTTATAAATAATTAATTAGTTAATTTAAGTATATATGTCACAAAGTCCATAAATGTTGTGTTTATGATAGCAGTTACAAATAATTATACCCATGAGTATTATATCACAGTACGATATCAACATCATTTTAAATATTCCTAGTCAAGATGTATCGAGACTGGACATTGATGCAACCATTGAGACTAGAGTACATAACGCTTTTCAAATATGGGGCAGTGTATTACTTATGATCGCTTAGGGCACCAAAGGATTACATACTAACTGTTATCCCACCTTTTGGTCAAAGCTGGAATATCAACAAAATTGGCAAGGAAGGATGGATATCAGGATTGGAGTTCAATTGGAAACAAGGCTGCAATGGATGTCGTCAAAGCTTGGCCGAGCTCCGATCAGAACGAAATCGATTGGAGATGATGATGAGGACTAGAAAAGGCTATGTTTCAAATTTCAGGTTAATCGGAGTTCGTATGGATGAGATATGATTGATAGAAAATAAAGGAATATACTGTTCGTATCCATCAAAAAATTGAGGTAATGGCCATTTCGAATCCATCAGGTTCGTATCCATCGGGATGGCATCGCCTCAGCATGTTCGTATCCATCGAGTTTGGTGCAGTTCGAATCCATCATTCGCATCCATCAGGAAATCGTGTATTGTCTTGTTCGAATCGATCGATTTCGTATCCATCGGATGGATATCGCCTCGATCTATTCGAATCCATCCGGCATTGGGCTCTTTGCATCGATCCAGAAACGGTAAGCATCGTATCGGTTTAGCTCGTATCCATCATGGTCAAAATACTTCGTATCAATCATAGAGGCTTAGTTCGAGTCCATATGCTTCGTGGTTATTCGAATCGATAACGTATAAGTCGTTGTTCGTATCCATCTCACTTCGTATCGATAACACGATCAGTATGCAGTACACCAATAATAATCGATGCGAACAAGGGCTATCGTGAATCGATAATTGGTTTGAATGAGGATTGAAACAAATGGACGTGAATAAATGGTTGATATGAGCGAAACTTCGGCATTAGATGCGAATAACTCGGTCATATTCGGCACGCAAAGTGGATCAACCCAGGGATTTCGCGACACGTCATCGCACGCTCATGTGCTCTGCTCAATTTGAAGGTATCAATGCGAATCAATCGATTTGAACTGCACGGCCTGCCAAAACACCATAACTCGTATCGATCGTATCTCCTAAACCATAGATCCAAATATCATGAAATTTTCACAGCAGCTTTTATATAAGGTAAAGAACAATCCTGCCAAGTTTCAGCTTGATTGGATCATTTCTTGATGGATACGAAATTGCTTCGTATCGATCGAAGATCGAGTCGAAACTTGGTGGGGTCAGTCGCGTGGGCCCACTCACGTGCCAGAAGGAGTCTCCCAAATTTTTGAGCATGATATCGGCCTCCTACGCCTATAAATAGCCCCCTGAAGCCTGCAGAAAAAGGATCTTTTGGCCATTCAACGTCCAGACTCTGCCGAATTCAATTTTATACCTTACCATTGCTGTTATATTCAAAATTCATTCATTGTATCTGCTGTAATCATCTGTAACCAGCAAGGATAATCAATAAAAGATAAAAATCTTGAAGTGGACGTAGGCCAGAGATAGCCGAACCACTATAAATTGTGTGTCACTGTTCATTATTTCTGGATTGCTGTTTGTTGCTTGCTTAGATCTGAGATTTGTGTTTGAATATTGCTGATTTGTATTCATACACTGGTGCTTTCACAATACTTGGGGTTTGTGACCATTTTTGGCGCAAACACTTTGGTGCTTTCACTGAGAAGAACTAGCACCCACTACGCAAGATTTGAAGTTCAGATTTGAAAGCTTGAAGATTTGAAAGACAATGACTCGACAAACAAGTAGAAGGCAAAGAGTTGAGAGAAGCCAACAAGGAGGAAGTCAAGAGGTGTCCTTCGGAGCTGGAGAAGTACAAGCTTCTGTCTATATCACAAGGGATGAGATGGAGGCTATGGCGAATTCAATACACGAAAGAATGATGAAAAGCCAACAGGAGATGCTGCAGAATTTCTTCGAGCAGATGAGGGCAGCAAATGTGCAAAACGTTGGACCAACTACATCAGCTGCAAGTGCGGGACAAGGAGTCAGGATTGCGGAAACCAATGAAGGTCAGGTTCAAGGTCAGAATGCAGAACCAGAGGAAAACCGACAAGGACTTGAGGGCAGACCCTCAAGATCTGATGTTGGAAGGACTACAGATGGAGCTCAACAAGCTGGAGCCAATGCTGATGTTAATGAACCGCACGAAGAGTATGTACCAGAGTTCCCTCGGGGTCATAGGGGGCAACCTTTGACAAACAATGCTGGATTAGTTAAGATCATTAGGAGAACTATGTGTGGAGGTTTGACTAGCAGAGATTTGGAAGGAGTGAACCGGAGTCCGTTTACTCGGGAAATCAGGGTAGCTCGGAATCCACCCAAGTTCAAGCTACCTAGCGTGGAGGTATACGATGGCAAGGCTGATCCAACCGATCACCTAATGAGGTACACCAGACACATGGAAGTGCTAGGGGCATCGGAGGAAGTAATGGCCCGGTGTTTCCCTTTGTACTTGACGGACTTAGCGGCAATGTGGTTCAGGCAGTTGGAAGAAGGATCTATCAGGACCTGGAGGGAGTTGGTGGACAGGTTTTTGGGATAGTTTCGGGTTCATATCAAGAGGACGAAAAACGTGATGATGCTGACATCGGTAAAGCAAAGGACAGATGAATCACTTAGGGCTTTCCTAACTCGGTTCAACGTGGCGGTAGCTTTGGTGGATCGACCAGATCCATCGATGGTTTTGATGGCGGTGGTATCGGGAGTCAGAGAGGATTCGGATTTTAAGGTATCTTTAAAACGAGACCCACCACTGGATCTCGAGGAATTCTTTCGCGAAGCTGAAAGATTCCTTCGGTAAGAAGACGCATGTATGGACTTAAAGTTGAAGGAAGTGAATGCGACTGAGGATGGAGGACCATCCAGTGGGGGTTCGGATAAAGATAAAGGGAAAAGGAAGTTGGATGATGATTCTGGAAAAGCCAGGAAGCGATGGAAGGATCCAAAGTGTTCCACATACACGGGATTAAACGAGACACTGGAGCGGATATACATGGAAACCCGGAATCGCCTTCCTTACCGGAGACCGGCTAGGAGAGAACCATCCGAGCGGGAGAGGGCATCAGGAAGGCATTGTCTCTTCCACGATTTGGACGGGCATGATACCAACAGCTGCAGGCACCTAAAGGACATAATTGAGGAGCATGTGAGGAATGGACAATTGAGGCAGTATGTTGGGGTACGGTGGAGCAGGAGAAACCACCGCCTACCTCAAACCATGATGATGTGAGGCCCAGGAATGACGGTCGATTGGTTATCCATTGACCAGGATAATATGAAATAAGTAACAAACCATTGGCGAGCAACCAAGTCATTTACACATGTACGGGGATAGAGATAGCCCCTAGGCATGCTCTAAATGATGATAAACCGCGAAGCTATGGTTTGCGAAATCTATTTTTTGTTTTGGATTGGACACTTGGTTTTCTGGTTTGGTTTTGGAGTTTGGTTTGAACTCCTGGTTTTGTTTGCTTTCTGTTTTGGATTTTCGTTTGGATGACTGGTTTCTGTTTTGGATGCTGGTTTGGATTTCTGATTTTTTGGTTTGACTTGGATTTTGGATTGAATTTTGACTGGATTTTTGTTTGGGTTTTGATAAACGGTCGTCGGGTATGGATTATGCCTGGCAAGGGGTGAGTCGTTTTGCCCGAACGTGGTAAAGTGACTCATTCAGGTCATCGAGTATGGACTATGCTCGATAAGGGTATGGAGAGACCAGGATTCGGCCTAGGACTTAGGCCTTGCATTATCAATTGTTATTTTCAGGTCGTTGAGTATGGACTATGCTCAGCAAGGGTCCGAAGAGACCAGGATTCAGCCTAGGACTTAGGCCCCCTATTATCGATTATTGTTTCAGGTCGTTGAGTATGGACTATGCTCAACAAGGGTCCGAAGCGACCAGGATTCTGCTTAGGACTTAATCCATGGCATTACTTACATCCAGGGACACCGGGCTACGGTCGTCAGGTGTGGATTGCGCTTGGAAAGAACCCGGAGAGGTTAGCTCAACGTCCAGGGACACTGGACCAAGGTCGTCAGGTATGGATTGCGCTTGGCAAGAGCCTAGAGAGGTTATGGATTTGGATATCGACCCGGAGAGGTCCTGGATTCGGTTATTGGCTATTGACTAAGGATGGATTAAAACTCGGTTATCGAGTTTGGATGGGCATGGAATTGGCTATGGACTTTGGATATCGGATTCAGAGTTATTCAAAACACGCCTTATTATCGTAAGGCATGTTTTGGGGGGCAAATGTTATCCCACCTTTTGGTCAAAGATGGAATATCAACAAAATTGGCAAGGAAGGATGGATATCAGGATTGGAGTTCAATTGGAAACAAGGCTGCAATGGATGTCGTCAAAGCTTGGCCGAGCTCCGATCAGAACGAAATCGATTGGAGATGATGATGAGGACTAGAAAAGGCTATGTTTCAAATTTCAGGTTAATCGGAGTTCGTATGGATGAGATATGATTGATAGAAAATAAAGGAATATACTGTTCGTATCCATCAAAAAATTGAGGTAATGTCCATTTCGAATCCATCAGGTTCGTATCCATCAGGATGGCATCGCCTCAGTATGTTCGTATCCATCGAGTTTGGTGCAGTTCGAATCCATCATTCACATCCATCAGGAAATCATGTATTGGCTTGTTCGAATCGATCGATTTCGTATCCATCGGAAGGATATCGCCTCGATCTATTCGAATCCATCCGGCATTGGGCACTTTGCATCGATCCAGAAACGGTAAGCATTGTATCTGTTTAGCTCGTATCCATCATGGTCAAAATACTTCGTATCAATCATAGAGGCTTAGTTCGAGTCCATATGCTTCGTGGTTATTCGAATCGATAGCGTATAAGTCGTTGTTCGTATCCATCTCACTTCGTATCGATAACACGATCGGTATGCAGTACACCAATAATAATCGATGCGAACAAGGGCTACCGTGAATCGATAATTGGTTCGAATGAGGACTGAAACAAATGGACGCGAATAAATTGTTGATATGAGCGAAACTTCAGCGTTAAATGCGAATAACTCGGTCATATTTGGCACGCAAAGTGGATCAACCCATGGATTTCACGACATGTCATCGCATGCTCACGTGCTTTGCTCGATTCGAAGGTATCGATGCGAATCAATCGATTCGAACTGCACGGCCTGCCAAAACACCATAACTCGTATCGATCGTATCTCCTAAACCATAGATCCAAATATCATGAAATTTTCACAGCAGCTTGTATATAAGGTAAAGAACAATCCTGCCAAGTTTCAGCTCGATTGGATCATTTCTTGATGGATACGAAATTGCTTCGTATCGATCGCAGATCGAGTCGAAACTTGGTGGGGTCGGTCGCATGGGCCCACTCACGTGCCAGAAGGAGTCTCCCGAAGTTTGAGCGCGATATCGGCCTCCTACGCCTATAAATAGCCCCCTGAAGCCTGAAGAAAAAGGATCTTTTGGCCATTCAACGTCCAGACTCTGCCGAATTCAATTCTATACCTTACCGTTGCTGTTATATTCAAAATTCATTCATTGTATCTGCTGTAATCATCTGTAACCAGCAAGGATAATCAATAACAGATAAAAACCTTGAAGTGGACGTAGACCGGAGATAGCCGAACCACTATAAATTGTGTGTCACTTTTCATTATTTCTGGATTGCTGTTTGTTGCTTGCTTAGATCCGAGATTTGTGTTTGAATATTGCTGATTTGTATTCATACACTGGTGCTTTCACAATACTTGGGGTTTGTGACCATTTTTGGCGCAAACACTAACATTTATTGGATAACTATGGAATAACTCACTCGATAATTTTCTATTGGTTAATATAAATAAGGTCAAACAAAAAATATCGAAGTTGTTAATTTACATAGTTCTCCTGACTTGAGAAAACTGTCGATCTTCAACATGGAAGCTCCGCTTTGACTATAGTTAAATCATGGCACAACGACCATCGAATGACTATAGTTTGGTCGATTAGAAGTGAAACACTATTCAAGAGAGTGTTCATTTCCTCAATTCTATGTGTTTAGTACCACTGTTAGCCGAAGTTAACTGAAAGTTAAAATCTCTGGTCAGAGTAGTTCGATTAATAATAATTATTATTAAATCAAAGACTTTTTATTTGAACTATAAAGTTGAATATGGACGATATTTTGCTCGTTACGAAATTCCATAAGTCCAAGGTGTTACAAATTTGATGAAGAGAATTGGTGTAAATGATCGTCACTATTAAGTACCGCTTACAACAAGTAAAATTGGATTTTACCAAAAAGATGTGTAAGTGATGAATTCAGTCGAAATGTTACACCACTAGCTAATGTGACATGTGAATTTTAAATTTTGAATTTTTCAATATTAATCGCTGGCTAAATTTACACCTTTGAGTCGCACAACTGTATTGATGAATACTCAAAATAACCACAGGATTTAATTAATTTATAAATTATTCTGAACGAATTAATAGTTATGAAATATTAATTATTAAACTTTATGTAATTTTTTTGAGTACCATTGGAATTTAATAAAGTGTGTATATAAAAGTTATAAACGCGTATATTGATATATGATATCGATAAAATATTTAAACTGGGTTTAAATAGATTAACTGCTAAGTGGTTTTGGGAATTTTTTTAGGCCCACATGCATGATTAAAAAGTGTACAGGTTTCAAATATGATTTGAAAATCTAAAGGAGCAATTAAAAGAAGGAACAAAATCTCATCCTTTACTCCTCTTTATTGTTAGTCCATAGGATAGTGGTTTTGATGACAACAATTATAGAAGTGTTATAAAATATATATGTGCAGGAAATCTATATGCAGGTAGCCAGGTATCAACAAAAGAAGACTGTACAGTAAAGAAAACAAAATTGATGAAGACAAAGATCAAGAGTTCAAGATTGAAGACTCATGAGATTCAAGATATTCAAGAGTTCAAGACAAATAATATAGTTAGGTTAGATATTTGTTAAAACTCCTTGAAAGCACTATCATTCTTTTTTATCCAATTTACTCGTGGAATGGAATCCACTTCGTTCTTGTTAAAGGGATGGAACCCTAGTGAGATGGAACTCACGAAATATCTAGTGGAACGGATAGTAGCCCTATTTTGTTATTCACTAATTTTGATTCAAAATGATTTTCAAAATTATCTCTTGTTTTATAAAATGATTTTCAAATATTCCTTTTCAAAAGAAAAACCTTCGTTCACATTTCCAAAAATGTTTTAGCCTCAAAATCATATTTATCATTTTGCTATATTTTGATTTCAAAATTGTCCTAGATATTTTAGCCTCAAAATCTATTTTAATATTATATTTACTTTAGTTTATTTACTTTGATTTTAAATATATTTTAGTATATATACATATATACATTCATAAGTATTTCTACTTCTAAATACCTTCTACAAATACATAGAGTCCATTTGAATAAAGTTGCATATGTTTTAAATCATCATTTTCAAAGTAAAGCAAATCATCACTTTTTACTAGACCATGTCGACATCCTATTTACCTGTCATGTCGACATGCTTCCCGTTACAGCAAAGGTTGTTTTCAAAAGAAGTGTCTATTCGTTTAAACCTTTTCGAATGGACACATCCATTCATTCTCTATAAATAGAGACTGTTATGGACGTTTTCCAGTAACTACTTTCTTTATTTTCTCTCCTCTTTACTCTCTTATCTTATTTTCTAATCATCCTATCCATATTTTGCCGAAATCTTAAGTGAATCAAACCAGAATATCTCTAGTTTGATTCTCTGCCACTCTCTCCAAAGAATCTCAGTGCTTATCAGAGTTATAGATACATTTGTACTCAAAGAAACTTGTGTGGGGTTATAAAGGTGTGATCGTGTCCTTGGAAATCGATCGGGTGAACTTGTGTCCTGTGAATCAAGTGGTTCTACCCAGAGACCTGAGAATCTGGAGGGTGTACCTCGTTGCCTTGGAATCGAGGGATTGTAATCTAGATTATTGTTGAATAGAAAGCCGTACGGGTTGTGCGGGACTGGATGTAGGGTAACACCGAACCAGTATAAAATTCCTGGTGTGTTCTTTCCTTTACTTGCTTTTTATTTATATTTGCATTTGTTTGTGATTCTGTGATTTGATCTGTGATTGTGTATTTGCATTAAGTTAGTTAATTCAATTTAAATCAAAGAAGTTTTAAAGAAATTCTTAAAACACTATTCACCCCCCTCTAGTGTTAAATAGCCTTAAGATCATCTTCCGCGTCCCTTTCATTTATGACACACTTCAATCTCATTTATGAAATGATTTTTGCTCTTTTCTCTTTCATTCTATTTCGTCTGCTAAAAATATAAAGAGGAGGGAGAGGATTTGATAATATTTAACTAGGAATTAAATTAGGAAGGTTTTAAAGGAGAGAATCAAAAGGTTTCAATGTTTGCTTTAAAACTTATTCTCTCTTATTTAATTCATCATTCTTTTCCTGACAATTTTTATTATTCTTTTGTCATGCTCTCCCCCTCTCCCTTAATGGCCTATATGGAGAAAAAAAATTCTCCAAAAAAAATTCAAAAAAAAACCAATAACATTCAAGGTGGTGTTTGCCTCTGTATCTTTGCAAAATCCAGAAACTGATTCAATCGAATCGGAGTTTTATTCTTCATTCAAGGTGCAAATCTTAGACTTCATCTTTAAGTAATTCTAACTTTATTTCATTATACATTCACTGTGTTAATGAAGTTTAAATCCTATACACATTATATCTAACCTCATTATTTGTTCATTATGTTGACACAAAGTTCGGATTTGATATATGTTAATTGATTGTATGTTCATTATGATAATATAGTTACATCCTACATTTGCTACAACTTTTTTATCATATATTCTTATTATCTGTATAGTTTAGATCTAATTCATTTTACAATGAATTTATATATTCTTAGTTTGTCTAATAAAATTTTGCCATTGTTTTTAAAAATTACTATTTAGCAAACAAGCAAACAAACAATTTTGGATTGGAAACTAATTTTAATTAATTGATGTATTTTGTACCTCATTATATACACAAATCTAAATTAACAATATATGTAAATTATTTAAAGTTACATTGGAGATTGAATACATGTTTTACATATTTGTTGTTTTGAATATAATTTTTGGTTGTTGTTGACATTATTATAAAAGTTGTTTCAATTGAAAAATGGAAACTCATAAGTGGGTTTTTGTGCAAATCATTATAAACCCATTGAATCCATCTTTAATTAAAGTAGATTTCAATTTGTTACTTTAATTTTAAAACATATAATAGATTATAAAGTTTATACATATATACACATATTTTTTTAGTTTAAAACATAGTTTGTAGTTATTCATATACACATACATATACGTGTTTGAGTGTTCAAATTGTTTAAAATGACATTAAAGATAAGTAATTGAAAAGAGATAACTCCTTCACCTTTTCCGACCCTTATTAAGTGCTTACTTTAAAACAATTGATTGTCGTTTTGAATATATGTAAACTTTTGATTAGGTAAAATAACTTTATAATATAAGTAAATCTTATATTGTTATTTTATATAATTTCAAAATTAACTATGGAAACAAAGGCATATATAAATGGCGAATGTATTGGTTGTGGTGTAAATCTCAATACATATATATGTAAATATTAACTATGTACACTACTTATATGTTGCACTTGCATTACACACACATAAATGTATTTGATGCATTCATTATTACATATTTAAATTCAAATTAAATTTAAAAATCCTTTTAAACAATTTAAATAAAATTAGATTTTATTTAAAACCTCGTTAGATTGGATCTAATAATCTTTTAAACTTCATATGCCCAATAGATCCAAAATAGGAGTTTTGTTGAAATTTACCGTTTAACTCCACTATGAGTTGGCCCAGTTTTCGAAGGTAGAAAGTGGTGTGTGGTTGGGAATTTGATGACCACACTTGCGTCCTGGCAAGACTTACTAGGCCGAGGGCAAGTGAGGATGATTAATGGATACTCTCGATCGACACCCAAAGATAGGTGAGACTGAGAGCAGTTGATTGAAGGTACGTGTCCAGAGCACTAGTTCTCGGATATAAGAACTGGTATATGACCAGGATTTTCACGACCGTTCTTTCGGCCCTGCAGGATATGCTTAGTCGAGGATAAGCTAGGATGGTCAGTAAATGCTTTCAATCAACGATCAGAAATAGGTGAGGTTAAAAGCCAAAAATCGAAAATAGGTACCACCAGACTCCTCTGGTCCAGGATCAGGATTGGGAGAGTATAATTGGACTGGAGGCAATTTGATAATTTTCCCTATGTTATTAACCTTCGACCGATGCTTAAATGTAGGCTAGATTAGAAATGATGCTCGGATTCTGACATCTGGAACACGAAGTTTCGAGGATGGGACTCGGTATGTGGTAGAGTTAAAAAAGGTATAATCTCACCCACTACCTAGTGGGACATGCTTAGGAGAGTTTGAGAAGCGAAAATTAATGAAAAATGTTGATCATGCCTGTTATTGGCAAGACCGAAAACGTCAAGATATGAACATCCAAATTGGTGTTTCCCAAAAATAGGAAATGATAGGGAAATTAGTTTATTTATAACATGTTGATACATCAAAGGAGACTCAACCGAAGGTATACTAGAATGACCACAGAGTTGGTTCAATATTAGTTTTGTATAGCCAAACGGAAATACTTTAACAATAGGAAACATAACTAGGTAACGGAATATAACCAAAACAATTACAAGAATTATACTTATATGTACAGAGATACACTAAGTAAAGCAGTGCATAGACATAGGCATGTATAATATAGATAAAATGCAGTACTGGCAGTTGTGTTATATATGTAGGCAGTAGTATATAGGCAGGAATAAATTATAAAGTGCAGAAATGTTAATAGAACGGAGATTAAAGGAAAAAAGCAATCTTTCATTACATTCAACATTTATACAATGGATGTGAGGACTGGTCCCACACAATCATGGCCTATATATAAGAGGAAAACAAAAGTTATAGCCAAAAGGATCTAAAAGAAAAGCCTACTTCTTGTGTGCCTTTCTTTTCTTCTTCTCAGCCATACCACCCTTGCTGGTCGAGCCATCACGAGGTTTCTTCTGGCCCTCTCACCCTTGGATATGCTACCTTCGAAAGGAGTAATATCTTCTTCAGTAACTGGTGGGATCTTCAAACTGGTCGATAGGGGGCTCAGATTGCTTTGTAGTGGCGCCGGTGTTGCTTCCCTTTGAAGGCCTAATGGTAATAGGAAATACTCTCGGAGAAGGCTTCAGCTCCTTGGTACCAATAGATTTTTCAAGTCCAGGTCCGATCTTGATTTTAGCATTGGAAACATCAATCTTCAGCCTCTCCATTACATAGATGGAATCAGTTGGGTCCAAGGCACTTGTGATGGTGATGTCTTCCTCTAGGGACTGGAAGCGTCATCCAGTCCCTCCAAAGCTACTATCTTCTTTGAATTAGGACCAGGAATGGAGCTGGAGGGAAGGCTTGGAATGAACAATCCTGTGGTAATGGAGGTCGACTTAGTAGTAACAGCAACGGGACCCGAGGCCTGTGCAATCGGTGGTAGCGGAAGTGTAAGAGACGGATGACCTACAAGTTTACAAACATAATGGTAAAGGTTAAAGACAGACTCAGTTGAGAACTAGAGTTTCTCGAATACTGAAGAGACAAGAGATGTATCTTTACCTGGACTAAGCCATTTAGTAGGAGACTTAGGAATTTCCCCTTCTTTTGCGACTAACCGCAGTGGTTGGTCGACGAAAGAGGGAATGAAAGGCTCAACAAAGGTAACTGTTGTAGAAACTGGGATAGTTTAGGTGGCCATAGAGCTATCCCCCTCAGATATTGGAGTACTCGCTGTGAGCTCTTAGATCTTAGGAGATGACGGTTCTACGTGGCCCAATGAACTTGGACCAGCAAGAGCTTCAATGGCAGCTTTAGCAGTAGCGACATCTTCAACGGCCAAGATAGTTTTTTCCTCTTCTAGTTTTTCATGGTCGTTGGCATCGAGGTACTTAACTTCTAGTTCGTCTTCAACAATGTCTTCACCGAACGCTTTCGCAGGACATAGTACCTCTTCCTAAGCATCAACAAGAGTGACGGCATATGTACTTCCCAACCACTTCAAGTTCTTGTATTAAATGACATTGGTAAGAACCGTTGAAGGATGGAGTTTAATTCTTCTTTTTCTTCGGCCTCTGCTCCTTTAGATCGTTTAGTTTATGCATAGCTGCAACATGGTCAACCTGAGCCTCTAGTTTCTTCATTTTTACCAAGAGTAGGGTGGAGCTTCTCATTATCATTACGGAGTTTCTAGATGTCTTCTTCCTAGTCCTAGATAATCTTTTCTTTCTCGAGAATAACCAGATCCTTGGTTGCAAGCTGCGTCTTGAGTGCGGCATTCTCTTTGTGAGAAGTCTTCACTAATTTCTTCATCAGAATCTCAGCTTGGTTGTGAGCGTTTCTCATTTCTTCGACCAAGCCTTTGGCCTTCCTTTTCAATTCCCGTGCTGCATCTCTTTCTTCTTTGGCCTTAGACAAATCCTTTTTATATCCATCAATGATTTGGTCATAGTCTTTCTTTTTTGACTCAAACGATTGGATGTCCATTTGATAAATTCGATTGACGTCGGAAAGGGCGATGTAGAGCTTCTTCCATTCATACCATGGTCTATAAGCTCTTGGATTCCTCCGACCCTACAGTTTTCTTCTTCCCTTGGTATATATTTGAGGTCACAATCAAACATAACCCCAGTCAAGCAAAGATATGGAAAGGTAGCTTCCATTCGGCTCGATGGGGCTAGAAGAGGAGTTGGATGGATAGAAACCCCTTTGGATTGTGGGGGTAAAGGAATAGTGGTGGTAAGAGAAAGTGATGTTGGAATTTGTTATTGCAGAAGAGGTTATGGTTAAGATTGATGTGGAGGGACGACGGAAGAAGAATCATGACGGTCGCTTGAATCCTTATGCCTTTTCCCCTGATCGTAAGATTCTCCCTCCTCTACTTGCAATTTCTTTCTATCCCTCTCGGCCCGACGGTCTCTTTTCGCCCTATGCTCTCTCCCCATTCCTTGAGATCTCCTCTCATCTGTTTCTCGTTCCCTATAAGAGATGGAATGAGGAAAGTGTAGTTCAGGAGTTTGTCTCCTTTCCTTAGAGATGCCATGATAAAGATAGTCGAATCAGTCTCTGCCCATTGTAACTGAAATGAAAGAAACAATTGTATTAGTTTTGGAGCATTGGAATGTGAGTGAATGCAAGGAATATATGTTTATAATCCTAGAAGTGTGTGGAGTGTTAGTGTCCCCCTAAGTACTATACGAACTGTCTTTGAAAGGTAATAAAAATGGAGTCTCGCCTACTTCAACTAAGATACCCTCTGATGAAAAGCTAAAATCCATAGGGTATTCCTTGAGAAGGTCGCCAATCGAAATGTCAAAGTCACTCAGCGAGTTAAAGATGTTCTCTGAATAAGTGGTCGGAGGAGTCACCCTAGTTATTGGTGTTGCACTTAGGTCCACAGATTACCGTAAGGAATTGATGACGATTCACCTCGGACGTGTGAGATAGGAAGTTCAGCACCTTCTGGAGACGCCTTTCCATACTACTCGTCTCTTTTTGACTGAAGTCTTCATCATCATCACTTTCTCTGTCACCTTCTTATTCTTCTTTCATCTACCCTATTTCTTCTCTTCCTTATCCTCCTTCGGGGTTTGTTTTATTTTAGCTCTTTCCTTTCCTTCTACTTGTACTTCATCGGCAATGGGTGCTTCCACTGCTCTATTCACGCACTCATCTATTTTTGCTATGTTGGATGGGCCTTCAACACCCCTTTGGCCATCCTCATTAGAGCTACGAATGTGGCAGAATACCTATTTGGCATGCTGGAACTACTTAATGGAGTATCGGTAGAATGGCAAAGCATTTGGGATGTAAAAGGTTGCATCGAAAAAGATTCTAATTTGTCAGAAGATAAGTGGTAGTGCGATATTGGATGTTGATTTTCTTTAGAGTTTGAAGAGTCTTAGAGTGTTCTGCACTCATGTCTCGAGCGTGGATATCCATGAAGGAAGGGATAACAAGTTAAATACTTAGATGGTGAAAATCCAAGCATGGGGAAGGATGAAAATTAAGAAGCTTTACCTCCACAGAGCCAAAGCTTATTGAAGCCATGCAGAAATCGAACAAAGAACTATTATTCTTGCAGTATGAACGTTTGTTGTGGAGCGATTTAATGACTTTACATCGGCACCAGGCTTTGATGATCATGTACGAAGGTAACTGGCTTCATTGCTTGAAGCTCAGGATATGAGCGAGTACCCCAAAATTTGGAGGTAGTTGGAATTGGTTCACGAATAGGACTTACAAAGAGCTCAACAAGACATATCCGTTGGGTTGGATTTGAGTAGCAGCAAGCCCAAGCTCCTAGAGGAACATTCAAAGGAATGGATTGAACGGTAGGATCGCACCGCCTAGTCACATATATCTATTGCAAGCCGTAGAGCCCGATAGAGGATTATGTGCCCGTTGCTTTTGTGTTTGGAGTAGGACATCATCTTCAGGAATCCCATTTGTCGACATATGGTTCAGAGCATCTTGGTAGTTAGAATTGTTGGCATTTATTCAGAAGGGTCATCCAGAATTCTTAAGCCCACACGAATATTGATAGAAGGAGGATAATCCTATATTGGAGTCGCTGGAACTATTAGCCTCTGCAACACCATGGCAATAGAACATCTATTTCTAGATGACATGGATGTTAAAGCTTGAGCAGTGATGAACCCAGTTTCAGGAGTCGTTGATGGTCCCACGCCAACATTGAAAAAGGAGAGTGGCATTGGATTGGAAAGCTTAAGGTTAAACATGATCAGTATGTTTTATTTCGAGTTCTACTTTAAATGTGAACACAAGTGGTCGGCATTCAGAAACCAATGGATGTCGATGTATGTTGACTAATCAGATTCTAAACGTCCACTGGGGCAATTGAAAGTGTTGATCTGTACAATGTAAGTGTTGTGTCCGCACATGACAAACGGACCATTCTATGTAGATAGCCCGCTCGTGCTGGAAAACGAGCTACGTTACACAATGGAACTTTGCATCCGAGCTCAGCCATTATCATTAGATAATCGTTAACCGAACCACTATCCAGAGTGACGCAATAGAGCGTTCTTTTACAGAAATATAGAAAGCACGATGATTGGAAATGCTATGCAAAGGAATTATTTGAATGACGGAGAGCATTCAACGTGACTGTTTTTTGGAAAAGAATTATCCTATTGGAGTTTGGAACAACGGATAATGATCGATCAACTTTGACAGAAGGTATTTTTTTGCATTTTGGAGAACAAATTAGTTTAATTGCATCAAGTTTTTGGAAATCCCTTACTGGCCCAAAGCAGGGTGAGCGACACTAAATCAACCCGGAGTGAGAAAATTCCTAAAGATGTATATGCCAACTTCAGGTCAGGCATGTGTTCAACTTAGAAGCGGCCTAGGGCATGCAACAACTGAGGGGAAATGGGAAGGTTGACCACACTACAACAAAAAGTGTCTTTTATAGCGGCATATAGCCGCTATTAATCACAACCATAGTGGTTTGATAAGCGCTGTATATCGACATGTTATAAAAAACTGTTGAATATTTATAACACAAAATATGCCGCTATGGTTGGCTTAGTTTTATAACGCAAATTCGCCGCTATGGTACGTTAATTCAATAGCTCATTATAGCCGCTATAATACAGCTAAATCTCAACGGAACTGGAAATCTTTATAACACCATTTTGCCGCTATAAAATATTTATTCAATAGCTCATTATAGCCGCTATAATACAGCTAAATCTCAACGGAATTGGAAATCTTTATAACACCATATTATACGATGCCTCATCGGCCCCATTGATTGAAACAAATTTGGTTTAGCTTAACTTAAAGGAGAAGAAAAGAAGAGAAAAACCAAAAGTACACCTCATAAAACAGATACCATTGTAAGTAAACTTTTTATTTTATTAGTCCAAAGTGCACAACAAAAACACAATAACTCTATATGAACTGAACACCCAAAATCAACGTATATATTATGAGGTCAATACAATGAACCCATCTTTAGACTCACCTTGTAAATCTAGCAAAAACCTTCAAAAGGAAAATAAATAAATAAAAACCCATCCATATCTATATGATTTAGAACAACAAAACATTTTAAGTGGGCAAAGCTGCGTTAAGAACGGCAGTAGCATTGGGACTATCGTCGGTCCAGTTAGTGTCACCCTAATGCCACAATATGCTTTACCAAAAACAGAACTCTTCAAAACAAATACTAAGCCTGGGATCAGTTACGTTTCTCTTCCAATGGCCATTCACATAGTTGCCTTTCTCCGCTTGCCTTCTGTCCCATTCCAGCTGTGCCTTCTGCTAAAACCTCAGAAGGCAAAAACTCTGCAGATTCTCCGGCATTCTATCATGCACTTTCCACCATCTCTCATGCTTCGACCTCAGAAGGCAAAAACCTTTAACTTGTCTTCTGTGCATACAGCAGGAGTTGACATCAATCCAGCATATCTATAACACATATAATGGTTGCATAAAAAGAGAGAAGGTAAGCAAAAAAGACGTGCTGAATGTATGGATGTTTTCTTACTCGCATATGCCTGGCTCATCAACATCAGCAAGCTCATTTTTCAAGCCACACCGAAGTCTAACATGTAAAAAAAAGGAAAAAAAAACAGAAATTTTTTTGGGCATAAATTTAAAACAGTATCTTAAAGTTCTTTAAGAGGTCTAAAATGAAAATATGCCCTTTTGTAAACTAATTTCCAACAATAATAGAGCTTACACAATAATATTACACTGTTATTAATCAAGCTAAAGATGAAGTTATTGTTATGTCTGACGTATGCACAAACCTGAAAATTGAAATGAAAAATAAAGAAAAAGGCTTCCAGTTAGTATTTTGCATTATAAATGCAACACCAACTATCATGGCCATATCAAACTTGTTGTTAGAGAAAAATTAACAAAAGCTGTCACAATCTGCAAATACAAATGGTTGGATAATACTTCATTCTCTATCAAGTCTAAATCCTAGTTGTGAGTATTATATGCCACTATATTCAGATAATATTATCTCAAATGGCTGAGATCTTTTACCTTATTCTTCTACCCTATTTATGCAGCACTTCTACCCTATTTATGCAGCACGTCGTCGAGCGTTGCCTGACAAAATTAGGAACCAAGTGCACAAAACACTTCACTGTGATGAAGTTACATAAATACAAACTGGCAAATTCAATGTAAATTTTGTACTACCAAATATTAGGCCATGCCAACAAAAATCAAAGATTTTGGTCTGTAAGATATGATACCGTTTAGGAATTAAAGATTGTAGTGGATGATTATACCCACTTGGTGATGCCTACTTATAGTTGGCACAACAAAAGTTCATAACTGTTTCTCAATAATTAATTTGCGATGCCTTCGCCCAGATGATAAGTATGAAACTCTTACTATAAATATATAAGAAGGATACATACTCCTACAGATGTATGCTCATATTCTTAGGTGATTCGGTTCCTTCACAGATATTTGACATAAAAAAGAACAGCAAATTAAAGATAGAAAACAGGAACATGGAATGTGAAATAATGGTGAATAAAGTCGTGAAATAGCTACTACGACTATAAATTAACAAACAAATATGTTGCATTAGATAGGCTTGGGACTAATAAATTAACAAACATGTTATATGCTTATGAATTGAAGAACCTAATCAGCAGATATCCTCAACAACTACAGAGACAAAAACATACATGGCCTTCTTCAGCATCCAGATAAGCAGTCTACACGTTATGATTTTGTTGAATTGTTACAACATTACACTGTACTTACAAAAGCATCAAATGCTTTTTCAAGTATGGGACAACGAACAGTGCAAAATCTTCTGTTCTGCTAAAATGTTTTCATAGTAAACTTCTCACTTAAACACTACAAACAAAACTGTTGCAGCTAACTGAAAATAACATGGTGACTAACATCCACTGATCATCTATATAACTTTTGTGGCGACCGACTCTTCAAATGTACACGTATAGGAAACTTATTTTCAAGTGTCTCCACTTCCATTGCCCAACCCAAAAAGGATAGATGAACTCTATATACTTCGATTCAATTACACACCCTTTTTAAGAATATTGCATTGCATATTATTTAGTCTTTACCAGCTTTGCGGTAATAAATAACAGAGTTACTCTGTAACATCTGTTTTGTAAGGTTAACAATTGTTTCTTTCTTATAATTACCGATCTTTATGTGCATCTTCTTCTCAGTGCATATTTCAATACTATTTGAATTTCATCATGTATTAAATTTCTAATCCGCAAAAGGAGCACTTATCTATTTTTGCCTTTTTTTTAAATTCAGTAGTGAGGGATTTTGTATATTAACTTGTAGTGCTTGGGGAACTTTCTCATTTTATATATTTCTTCCTAGTTAAGTATCAAGTATTCATTATTATATGCCCACAAAAGCTACTAACCAGAATCGACTCTCATGCTATATTACATCAATATGGTTCTAATACTTGCAAGGCAATGCATTAATATTTCAGAACTGATGTTTAATTTAATACCCTATGACTAGACAATATCTGTAAACTCCTAGGAGAATATGCATCTAACCTTACAGTACATACCTCGACCAAATAGCCAAAAAATTTCAAACGGTTTTAGTCCAATAGTTTAGAAAATCAACTTCTAGAACTGATGGTAGTTAAACGATGTTCAAAAAAAGAGCCAGTTCTTTTTTTAATAACATATTGATAGTATAGGCTATGAGGTGTAATAGTATATGTACTCCAAATCTTAACTCAGCATTTTCTTCTATCAAATAAGAGAATCGACTCAATATAGGTAGACTGGTTTTGGTCGAACCTGATTGCAATATTGTGATTTTGGAGTATCGATAGAGAAGTTTTTTCTTCTTTGATGAAGTGTTATCGATGGTCAGAACCACTTTGCCTGGTTCACCAATCTTGAAGCTGTTTTTCACGTAAGCTTCATCGGTGGCAGTAAATTTTCTAGCCTTTTGAATAATAACTGTGTATCCGTTTTCTGCATCTGGAGAAAACTCAGCTCCATAACTCACTTCCCAGCCTAGAACTCTAAGCTCCCATATAAGTACACTTCCCTGTAACTCAACCAAAAAATAATAATAATAAGTTTTTTGAATTCTTTACAAATAGGTATAAAGGATGCAAGAAAGTTAACTATGTAGAGGAAAGTGATTTACCTCTTTAGTTGGAATTTCAACTGTGTGCTTGCTTGTAGGCTTAATAGTGACCTCAGTAACAGGATCAGCAACGGTGAAATCAGGATCGTTATCCTTGCTAAGACCTCCATATTGAACAGGAACTTGTTCTGGTGCTATGTATCTGATCGAGCATACAACATAATTTTAGTAAAGTTTGGAATACACTAAAAGAGATGTATTGTTTGATTTTCTTTTTACTAACTTGAAAAGAGTTTCGGTGGATTTGGGAGGACCGGCAAAAACAAACTTGCTCTTGGTTCTTTGAGTGAAGAATGGACTAATTACTTGGTTGTAGGCAAGATACCACCAAGGAACATTAATGAATATCTGTACAAAAAATGGTACATGTTATTAGCATTTCAATGGAAGTCAACACATCTAGCTTAAACATGAAAATTTAATGCTTGATGAGCATGTCCAAAATGTGAACTGAGATAGTAGAAAAACAGTGTGATTTGGCTAGATTTTTGCATGCTGCATTACCATAAATTGAATTATCATATTGAAAATAATACCAGATACATATCTGTTATCCAGCCTTTTGGCAAGGCCGGGACACCAAGGAGTTGGATTCCAAATGCCGTTTGTCATGGATATCGTTGACTTTTGACCAAGTCCGGATCAAGCCCCAATCGATGGGACATGATCGGGAAAATAAAGCAAACCAACGCTCCAAGTTTCAGATCGATCCGAGTTCATATGCTCAAGATATGATGGATGCAAGGCAAAGGGAAGAGCACTTTTTCGTATCCATCAATAAGCAGCAGTTCGTATCGATGGATTTCGTATCCATCAGCGGTCCTCGTTTTCGAATCCATCGATCTCATGCCCATCAGAACGATTAAGTCCACATAGTCATAAGCTTCGTATCGATAGAACCTTCAACCAGAAAGACTTATTCGTATCCATCAATAAGTCACCTGGTTTGTAACGGTCGCTTGATATCTACTTCGTATCCATCATCCAGTGTCTACTTCGTATCCATCAGCCAGTGGTTGCCTCGTATCCATGGATGAAGTCCTACTCGAATCCATCAGGTCGACCAGCTTGGATAACGTGTCATATCTCGAAGGAAACGGGGCGAGATACATGGAGTCGAAGCAGTCAACACGGAGCGAATACCGGATCGAGGCGAAGCGCGCGCGTTACGTCATCCCTCGATGCGAATGCGCCGAGATATATGGAGTCGACGCGGTCGACTCGGAGTAAAGACCGGATCGAGGCGAAGTGTGCGTTCCACGTCTTCACAGGGGCGCGTGACACCATCGATTCGAAGCCCTCAGCTCAGAGAGATGGATTAGAACCAGACAGCCTAGCGAAGAGCATCGCCTCGTATCGATGATATCTCTCAATCCACTGATCCAAATACCATGAAATTTTAACTGAAGGTTGCACATATACCATGGAACATCTCCACCAAATTTGAGCTCGATTGGAGGTAATCTTGATCGATACGAAATGATTTCGCATCGATCACAGATTGACTTGAAACTCTCTGGAAGTGGTCGAATGGGTCCCCTCACGTGTCAGGCCAAGTCTCCCGGAGTTTGAGCGAAATCTAAGCCTCCTACGCCTATAAATAGAGCCCCAGAATCAACGGAAAAAGGGGCTTTTTTCCTCTGAAGCGTCCAGACTCTGCCGGATTGAGATTTGCATCCTACTTTTGCTGTCAATTTCGAATTCTAAACTGTAATCCGCTGTTCATTGCTGTAAACGCTTGTAATCATTGAAAGAGAATCAATAAAATCATCAAAACTTCATAGTGGACGTAGGCTATACGCCGAACCACTCTAAACTGCTTGTCTGTGCACTTTATATTCCTGTTTGTTGGAGTTTTTGTTAGATAATCTCTGTTTTACATTTATAATCTTCATTTTATCTCTTCAAACAACTCCCGAAGAGTGTTGTGCCCATTTTTGGTACAAACACTTTGGTGCTTTCACTGAGAAAACCAGCTTTTTCTCCTGCTCGTTGGATCTGCCGTCGATACCGGATTGCACAAATCCAAGAGGAAGATCCAGATATCCAATCCGGAATCCTTCCATTCTATTCAGATTTGCTCAAAATCTAGGAAAGGACTCCACCACCGAGAATGGTCAGCACAAGAACTGGCGCTACCGCTGCAGAGCAAGAAGGCAGAGATAGGCAGAATCTCGCACAGCCGCCTTCTTCCAATCAAGACAATACCACTCACTCAGACTCAACAGGGCTAGTCACCCGACAGGAGTTTCAGGTATTGCTCCAGGAGCTGACCCAAAGCCGTCAGCAGTTGGCAGAACAGCTATGCGCCAATATCGAGCTGACCAACCAGCTAAACCGCCAGGGGCACAGAAGGTCCAGGAGAGATGATGTCTCCAGAGCGTCTACCGAAAGCTCGGCTTCATCTGATTATCACCACCGAACTACCCGTCCTCGACTAGAGGGGAGTCGCGCTCAAGCTGCTAAATATCAGCCCGCCTTGACTATTGGGCAACTAAGGGTAGGACCGTCGACCAGCTTCCAGACGGGTCCCTCAACACGAGGAGGTACTGCCCCACAGTACACCACGGATAACCGCGCCACAACCGCGGCAGCAGAGACAAGGGTCGATACCCGAAATCAATCAGAGCCGATCAATCAACAGCGAGGACATACTCCTGAACCTTATGTCCCAGAAGACGTTGAGCCAAGGAGGCGAGATACGGATCGTCGACAGCGTCCGATCCCTACTCGCACCGTGGAACCCGACCACGCCTTAGCTCATCACGCTCCGAATCTGCCCGTTTCGGATATATCAACCATGATACGTCAAATGATCCGCGAGAGTCAGGGGCTCACTAATGATGACTGGGGGATTTCTCGTAGTCATACCCCTTTCACAGACGAAGTGTTACATGCCGAACCCCCTAGGCGATTCAGAATGTCGACTCTCCCGATGTATGAAGGGAATAGTGACCCCAACCAGCATATTCTGAAGTATGAATGGTCGATGAGCGCTGCAAGGGCCGACGATGCAGTGAAGTGTCAGAGTTTCCCCATCTCTCTGGGGGGAATCGCGACAATGTGGTTTACCCGCCTACCACCTAGATCAATTTCTTCGTTCGATCAATTGGCCAAGAGGTTTGTGGAGCAATTCCGGATGCATGTTGCTAGGCCAACAGACGTCAACACCTTGTCCAGCGTCACTCAAGCTCCTGGAGAAACCCTCAGGCATTACTTGGAGAGGTTCCACGCAGCATGCGTCGAGATCACCAATCCCAACGATAATTCAATCTTAATGGCTCTGACCAAGGGGATTGATCCTGATTCTGAATTCGGAAACTGGCTAGCTGGAAAACCGCCCGCATCGTTGGACCGTTTTTACTCCAAGGCCACTCAATTCCTGCGGCAGGAGGATGCAAAACAGTCTAGGAAGCAGGACGATGTGAGGCCCATCATTGAGGGAATACAGAGCAATGTGGCAGTTAAACAGTCCGGCGAGAGTTCCGAGAAAGTTCAGCTGAATATACAAAACAAGCAAACCCAGCAGAGAGGAAACAATGGCCAGAATAAGAAGAGAGATGAGAACCGAGGTCCACGACGTAGAGCTCAGATGTTTGACAGTTATACACCGCTAAACACGTCATTGGAAAACGTATACTTACAGACTTGTAACACTGTACAGTATAAGAAGCCTGCTCCGAAGCCCTCATCGGAGAGACAGATTCAGACAGGGAAATTCTGTAGGTTCCATGAGAGCTATGGACACAATACCAATGAGTGTCGGCACTTACAGGACCTCATCGAGAAGCTGATTAGAGAGAGGAAGCTAGATCAGTTTGAACGGGCGCCGCAGCCTGGCGGAGCGGGCCCCTCGAATCAAAATCGTTCACAAAATCAGGAAAGAGAGGAGGAACCCGCTCGTGCGGGCGGGAGATTAGTTATCAACACAATAAGTGGTGGTCCCCATCCGACAGACAGAAGCTGGGGGGAAATGGAGTCGTATGCCAGTTCTATCAAGCATGCGGACTTCGAGTGTTATAGTAATTGCGAGGATGGAACCCCGGCAAAGCAACAAAAGATAATGTCCGATGATATCGTGTTCAGGAGCCGAGACGCCGATAAAGTCGAAGCCCCTACAATCGACCCACTAGTCATATCTGCCCAGGTAGGTCCTGCTTGGATGAAGAGGATCCTGGTTGACAGTGGGAGCTCTGTGAACATCTTGCTTAAACGGGCTTACGATCTAATGAAGATGGAGACAAAGGATTTGAAACCCTGTTTATCCAGAATCCATGGTTTCAACGGAAGTGCCACGATACCCATCGGAATAACTGAACTCCCAGTCGAGTTAGGCGTTGGAGAACGCCGGAGGGTCCGAATGTTACAATTTGTTGTGCTAGAAATCGATTTGCCATATAATGCGTTTCTGGGTCGACCAGCCTTAGCTGAGTTCAGGGCGGCGATCGCCCCATGGTGTCTGACTCTGAAATTTCCCACTGATCATGGGATTGGAGTTGTTCAAGGAGATCAGGCCTCAGGAAGGGCCTGTTATGTTGCTGAGCTGCGCGGGGCGCAACGTAAAGAGAAGGGGAAGGGCGTAGAGGAATCTCTCCGCGTCCGTTCTATCGATAATTGACAATTGATGCCTGGGCCTCGGCCCGGGCACCACGGCCAATTCCTGAAAGACCTGGACCCCAGGGACAACGAGGATAAAGACGAATCAACGGAGAGTCAAGCTTCTCCAACCGAACTGACTGTGGACGTCCCAATCAGTGAGGATGATGATTCAAAGATGCTGAAAGTTGGGTCCCAACTAAACAAGCAGACACAGCAGGAGTTGGTCGAATTTCTACGGGCGAATCTCGACGTCTTCGCCTGGACACACTCTGACATGTGCGGGATCTCGCCGAGCATTGCAAGTCACTCCCTGAATATAGATCCGCGACATGTCCCAGTAAAGCAGAAAAGGCGCGGTATGGATCCAGAGAGATCTGCCGCCCTTAAGGAGGAAGTTGATAAACTACAATCGAATGGGTTCATTCGAGATGCCTTGTATCCAGAATGGGTGTCCAACCCTGTACTAGTTCGGAAACCAAACGGGAAGTGGAGAACCTGTGTTGATTACTCTGACCTAAACAAGGCCTGTCCGAAAGATAGCTTCCCACTTCCACGAATCGATCAGCTCGTAGATTCGACGGCCGGACATGAACTACTATCCTTTATGGACGCTTATTCCGGTTACAATCAGATACCCATGCATTTGCCTGATCAGGAACATACCAGCTTCGTGACCGACCTGGGACTCTATTGTTACAAAGTCATGCCGTTTGGTCTAAAGAACGCTGGAGCAACATACCAACGCTTAGTCAACCGAATGTTCGCTGATCAGATTGGGAAGACCATGGAGGTTTATGTGGATGACATGCTGGTGAAGTCCCGATTCTCCACCGATCACGTCAGAGATTTGAATTCAATGTTCAGCATCCTCCGGGAGTACGGAATGAAGCTCAACCCACTCAAATGTCACTTTGGCGTTGCATCCGGAAAATTCCTTGGGTTCATTGTCAACGCTCGAGGAATAGAGGCAAACCCTGAGAAGATCTGGGCTATTAGAAATTTGCAAACCCCTAGAACTATAAAACAAGTCCAGAGTCTTAACGGGAAGGTCGCAGCATTGAGCAGGTTCATTTCAAAGTCCACCGATAAATGCATTCCTTTCTTCGACCTGATCCGGAAGGGCAAACGAAACTTTGAATGGACCACGGAGTGTGAAGAAGCATTCCGATCATTAGTTCAACATCTCTCCACACCTCCGATCTTGTCAAAACCGGTTGACCACGAGCAACTATATCTCTACCTGGCAGTATCAGAACATGCGATCAGTGCTGCTCTAGTCCGGGAAGATGACAAAGTGCAAAACCCGTTCTACTATGTTAGTAAGCGACTAACAGGAGCTGAAAGAAATTATCCGAGGCTGGAGAAACTGGCTTATTGTTTGGTCATTGCCTCAAGGAAGCTCCGTCCTTACTTCCAAGCTCATCCGCTTACTGTGTACACCGACCAGCCGTTACAACAGGTCCTTACGCGGCCTGAGACGTCCGGTAGGTTACTCAAGTGGAACATTGAGCTAAGCCAATTTGATATCGCATACGCTCCACGGAGGGCCATTCAAGGACAAGTCCTGGCTGATTTCATAGCCGAATTCACCGTTCCAGAAGACTTACCCGAGACCAGTGAATCCCCCGAATACATCTGGAAGCTGTATACTGATGGTGCGTCAAATGACCGGTGTTCGGGCGCTGGGGTTGTACTTGAGACTCCCGAGGGCCGATCCATATGTTATGCTCTTAAATTCGACTTTCGTGCAACTAATAATGAAGCCGAATATGAAGCCCTCCTAACCGGCCTAAGACTTGCCAGAGATTTGAGAATTATCGCTGTAGAAATTTATTGCGATTCACAGTTAGTGGTATGCCAAGTGCGAGGAGAATACCAGGCAAGAGACCGAAGACTGGCCACTTACTTGGCACGAGTTCAGGAAATACTAAACCAGTTTGATTATTATGCCATCTATTATGTGCCTCGGGAGCACAATCAGAAAGCCGATTCACTGGCAAAGTTAGCCAGCACAGGTGAAGCGCAAAAAATGTACTTGTCCCCGTTGAAACTTTGGCCACTCCGAGCATCGATCGGATAGAAATGAACTCTATATGTGAAACCGCTCCCAGTAGAGAATCTTGGATGACTCTATATCGGAATTACATTGAGAATGGGGTGCTGCCTGAACCTAGAAATGGGAAGAGACAAATTCAGCGAAAAGCTTCGCGGTTCGTCATCCAAAACGGAGTCATGTACAGGAGAGGTTATTTCGTTCCTCTCCTCAGGTGTATCGCCCACGAGGAAATCAAACGAGTGCTACATGACGTGCACGAAGGAGAGTGCGGCGATCATACCGGCGGGCAAGCTCTCGCTAAGAAGATACTCCGATATGGGTACTACTGGCCGACAGTGAACCGAGATGCGGCAAACTATGCCCGGAAGTGCGATAAATGCCAGATACATGCCCGAATTCCGAGAGCTCCGCCAACTGAAATAACCCAAATGGTCAGTCCCTGGCCATTCGCAATGTGGGGCATTGACATCATCGGCGCTTTACCTTTAGCAAAAGGCGGTGCGAAATACGCCATCGTCGCCGTTGATTACTTCACAAAGTCGGCTGAGGCCGAAGCCCTAGCAACCATTACGACAAAGAAAGTGATAAATTTCGTGGTTCGCAACATCATCTGTCGATTTGGACTCCCGCATACTATCATCACTGATAATGGAGCCCAATTCGAGAGTGCGGAATTCAAGAATTTCTGTCAACGGTTTCATATCCGCAAAAAGTTCTCGGCTGTCACACACCCCCAAGCGAATGGACAGGTTGAAGCTGTCAACAAATTTATAAAATCGATCCTGAAGAAACGATTGGAGAAGGCTGGGGGCAAGTGGGTCGATGAACTTCCTATGGCGTTATGGGCCTATCGAACGACCCACAAAACCGCGACCGGACACACTCCGTTTTCCCTATCTTATGGCTCAGAGGCCGTTATTCCGGTCGAGACAGAAGTGCTCTCTCATCGCGTGACTTATTATGATCCAAAAACAAACGCTATACTCCTAGCCGAGTCTTTGGATCTATTGGACGAAAAACGGGAAGAGGCTGATTTGAGAGCAGCCGCACATCGAAGCCGGGTCGCCCGATTATACAACACCAGAGTTCGACCTCGAACCTTTGAACTCGGCGACCTCGTGCTCAAGAGAATCTACCCAGTTCCTTCACACATGAAACCGAACTGGGGAGGACCGTATGTAATTACACGAAAGCTCGGAGATGGTACATTCAAGCTGTCGACTGTTGACGGTCTCGATTTACCAAGGGCTTGGAACAGCGAAAGTCTCCGCCGCTACTACATATGACAGGCTTTATTTATTTCATTCTATTTAGCAATTTGTTTCTGCATTTCGAAATTTGAATTTTGTAATAAGGCAACTGACTTTGCCGCATTTTCTTATTTCAGCAATAAAATGCCACTTCTTCGAGCCAGAGCTGTGATTCATTATGTACGATATACAACATCACGATGCACGAAGAGCTAAATCCCATCATGCAATGGGACTTATTCAAATGGAGAGTGGCTGTGATACGACCGGCCACTGACTAGGTGAAACCCGAGCTCGGGGACAAGCCATGACACCGATATTAATAGGGTTGACACACGACAATCCTACAATTAACTCCATATTCCCAGAGTGCGAAGTGGAGTATAAACATTCGACTCCGTCCTCCCAGAGCGCGAGACGGAGTATAAACATTCGACTCCGTCCTCCCAGAGCGCGAGACGGAGTATAAACATTTAACTCCATATTCCCAGAGTGTGAAGTGGAGTATAAACGTTCGACTCCATCCTCCCAGAGCGCGAGACGGAGTATAAACATTCAAATCCATATTCCCAGAGTGCGAAGTGGAGTATAAACATTCGACTCCGTCCTCCCAGAGCGCGAGACGGAGTATAAACATTTAACTCCATATTCCCAGAGTGCGAAGTGGAGTATAAACATTTAACTCCATATTCCCAAAGTGTGAAGTGGAGTATAAACATTCGACTCCGTCCTCCCAGAGCACGAGACGGAGTATAAACATTCAACTCCATATTCCCAGAGTGTGAAGTGGAGTATAAACATTCGACTCCGTCCTCCCAGAGCGCGAGACGGAGTATAAACATTCAACTCCATATTCCCAGAGTGTGAAGTGGAGTATAAACATTCGACTCCGTCCTCCCAGAGCGCGAGACGGAGTATAAACATTTAACTCCATATTCCCAGAGTGCGAAGTGGAGTATAAACATTCAACTCCGCATTCCCAGAGTGCGGAGTGGAGTATAAACATTCAACTCCGCATTCCCAGAGTGCGATGCAGAGTACAAACGTCAGTCAACTCCATGTTCCCAAAGTGCGAACAACCGCTTACGAGATGACGCATATCCCCGGAGTGTGGATGGAACGATTCATAAGAGAACAAGTGTAGTTCGACCACTCGGTCCTCGCCTGGTGCCATCACAAGCTGATCATCACAACTTGACCCCGGAACTGGGGGCAGAGGCAAATGTTAGTCATTACCCGAAACTATGCGATTCTCAGCTCCGATGCGATCTCCTATCACAACTCAAGTCCGAGATTTCCATACTTAACAAGTAAAATGAGCTATTCTTGAAGCAATCAGATAATGCAAGTACACTGGACCAAAGTCCGAACACTGCAATATTCAAGCATAGAAAGGAACACAAGCTGAAGCTAGAAAACAAAATTTTATTCCAACTAACTCAAGAACAATGGTTCATACATGAGTTTTTTCCAAAATATTCCTACTAGCAGGGGCCGAACCTGCACCTAAACACGGCCTACAAAAGGGAAAAGCAGAAAAAATAACAAAAGTCCCTAACTGCCTATGAAAAGAATATCTAATCCTTCTGCTTCCTCAGCTTCTTCTTCCTAGAGGAGCTACTGGAGCCACCAGTACCCTTTCGCTTGGAGCCTTTCTCCTTAGGCAAGCTCCCTTCGGGTGAAGGCATAATGTCAACGTCCTCATCTGAGCTGGACTCTATAGGGATGCTTCCCGTGGGAGGAGTGGGAGGAACAGACTCCGCAGCCAGAGGAGGGGCTGGCGCATTAGTATCAGTAAGTGTGCCCCTGGGAGACACAGTCATAAGAGGAGTAGGGCACTGTGCTGCTGCTCCGCCATCTACTTCACCGCCGTGCGTCGCGGCCGCCATCTCGGCATTAATCTCGGCCAACATCGCCGCTTCCCGCCGTGCCCTAGCTTCGCTAGGAGCCGTAGTAGTCTAAGACGGGGTGTCAGAAGTAGCCGTGAATCCACCCAAGCCGAATGGCAAGTCCGCAAAAGGATCACTTTGGCGGCCAAGGAGCTCGTTTATCATCTGCTCATCGAAAGAAAGTGAGCTCCCCTGCGTCACTCCAACTGGTGCCATTGCTGCAACGGAGGTCGCCTCAGAGATGATGGCTCCTGGCGCTTGACCTGATTCTTGGGTGGTAAGAGGCGCGGCTGGTGCAACTCCTGTCACTGATCGGAGGAAAAAGACATGTCATTAGCAACATTTCAACACGGATTCTTCAATCCAAATATACTAGAAGTTAGTTCAAAGTACCTTCCTCGGTTTGGCTCGAGGTCGTCTGAACTACTTCAGAAGGATGTTCCTTAATAGGAGATAAATGCGGTTGATCTGGGTCATACGCCGGGATAGGCTGGGGGTAGATCATCGGAGTTGGCTCAGACTGAGATGACACGACTATCTCAGAACTCGTAACATGGTGTTCTGCACCAGAGCTCTCTCCGACTTCCTGGATCTGGGCACCAAGCCTCACCTTGTCGTGGGAAATCATGGAGTCATGGAGAACCTTCTTTTCGTCATCATTAAGGATGCGGTTCTCCAACTCGAACTCATCAAGGGCTTCATCAGGGTGCCCAGATTTCTCCTCATCAACCACTAGGTTCCAGGCGTTATAGAGATGTGTGGGGTAATCGTCAAGCCATGTCAAGTCTCGGTGCCTTAGCACATTGGCGTTATAAGTGACGAGTAGCTCTTCCACCTCGGCCTCAATCCTGGCCTCCGCCTGCCGTACCTTCTCGTCAACCCCAGCCTCAGCTTCATGGGCTTGTTGTATAGCCGCTTCCTTCTCCTTTCGGAGTGTCACTGCCTGGTCACAGGCCTCCTGCGCAGAGACATTAGCTGCGTCTTTTTCCTTCGCCATCTCTGAAAACTTTGATTTCAGCTCATTAAGCTCCTTCAGAGCGGCATCCCTCTCGGCGGTAATGGAAGTGTTCCTGTGACCCATGTCCTCGATGGCAGTGTAGTGCTCTTGCTTCATCCTGGCCATGACAGCGTTCACTTCATCAACTTTATTTAAAGCCTCCATTTCAGACTTACGGGAAGACTCAGCCTCCGAGTTGAGCGCTTTTATGATTTGGTCGTTGCGACCCAGCTCCTTCTCGAGCTTCTCAATGGTGACGCCCCGCTCGAATGCCACTTTAGACGCCTTCCTCGCGGCCCGTCCCCATTCCCTGTACTGGAAAAAGATGTCCGCAACATAATCATGGATAGTGGTTTCCGCGGTTGGCGGAATTCTCTTCAAGTGCGGAGGGAAGACATAACCATTAAAACAGATGTCGGGAAATTCCTTCCTCATCTGTGCCAGTTTAAGCGCTCCTTCACTAGACGCCTCGGTTGGGACCGGCACAGTAGCCGAAGAGGTGGCTATTTCAGTCCTGCGCGGAGGATCGGACCTCAAAGCTTGAGAAGGTGGCCTAGGCCGTGAAGTTTCGGGAGGACGAGTAACTGCGGCCGTAGGAGGTGCAGAGGTCCTTGGGGGAGGAGAGCGAGATCGGGATCGGCGAACATATCCCCTATCTCTGTCAGACTTCTCCTGACCAGAGTGTCCCGAGTCGTAATCCCTCTCGCCCTCTCTCCTGCGTGGCTCATGATAACGGCGCTTATTGCGCAAACTACCAAGCACAGAACCTTGCCCAGACATCGTACCTGAAAAGAAAACCATGAAGAATCAGTAACCGTTTGCGATGTGTTGTTTATGGTTAGGAAAGTGTGTTGTGCCGTGAAGAGTGTGTGAATGTGTAACCCCCCGGACCAACCAGAAGTGTCAATCGCACTGGCAGGATCAGACTCGCTAACATCGACGATATGTCGCGGTCCACCCGATCCAACGTCGTGTTGCTCCGGCTCGATGTCCGGGATTGGAGGGCCAGCAGGCCCTTCGAATTGATCTTCAGCTTGCAGGGAGGATGCTTCCGTAATCTTAACTCCTGGCAAAGGGCGGTGCAAAACCACAGACTTCCGCCTCCCGAACTTAGGCTGTTTTGAGGCCACTGCTTTACCTTTCCTCTTGGCATCGGACTCCGGGGTTGCATTAGCAGGTCCGACCAACGGTTCCTCGTTAGTATGAGTTTTCTCGGAATCGGGTTCCTCGATTATCACAACCCTGGGCTTCATCCGCTTGACTTTTTTCCTGGAGATGGTCTTTAGTGCACCATCGAGTCTTATGCTCTGCCTCCGGCCGATCAGCCCAAGAACTCTGAGATTCCGATCTGTCAATAACAGTTCAATATTCCTTTCTTCGCTAGGAATCTCTTGGAGAACCCGAACTATCTCTTTATAGTAGCCACCCTCAGGCCGCTGGATGATAGCTGAAAGAAAAAGAGAAGAAGACGTAAGTTTAATTTCACTCCGAAAATTGCCCTGTCAATTACTTGGGAAAAAAGACAATACTCACGTCTGAACAGCCATCTTCTGGCAAACCCCGGAGAACATCGGACATAGAACCACTCCGACTTAAAGTAGCTTAGCCTAGTCCACGACCCCGCGACAACTTGGCAGTTCCTTACAGACTCCAAGAACGTGTAAGATGGGCTGTCAGTCCGACTCTTGAAATTAAACAAGTATCTTATGTCGGTCATACGGGGAGGACGATGGAGGTACTCCATGAATACAATGAACAAGCTGTTGAGTGAGGCATATCCGTTTGGGTGCAATTGAGACGGAGCGATGTCCAGATAAGCCAACACTTCTCTTATATAATCATTGAATGGAGGAAGTGTGCCGGCTGCGCACGCATGCCGATTAAAAGCAGTATACCCCTCCGGGGGATTATGTGGCCTGTCATCCGGTCCAGGCAACAGTACCTCATCCAAAGATAAGCCATGCCTTAAGCATATTCTCCCTAGCATGTCTTCAGAAATATTGGACGGGACAGAATCAGGTGGACTGTTAATGAAGGACGCATCGGGCAACTCATCCAGAGCTGGACCAATAGCTTCGGTCTCGATGACCGGAATCTCAAGTCTGGGAAGGATAGGGTTCTGGGTGTCTTGCTGCTGCGAACTTGACGGTTCCATCACTAGCTAACTCACGAGAAACCATCATTAGATGACAAAAAGCCCGTGCATTCCCCGGTGTAAAGTGCATGAATGTGTTGTGTAGTGCAAGTGTTGTGCGTGACTTGAGCAAATTCTGTAGAGTTAAAGAAAACATGCAAGCGACTAAAATTCTGGAAGTCAGACGGGCGTGACCGTCATCGCTGACCGTCACGACCACGCTATTCAGGTGATAGCGATCGATTCAAGATTAAAGAGTTCGTTGTACTTTTCTGTTAAATGGCAGTTCCATCGACGAGCTTCGAGAGGTAGTCAAATATGCAATTTATTTATCAAGTCCAGATATGCAAGGATGAAGCTCATCGGAGTTATGCTGAAGAATGTCAAGATTTCGCATCCATAATGGGAGGTTCGAATCGATCAAAAAAGGCTCGTTCGAATCCATCATGATACCGGTTCGAATCGATACCCGTGAGCAGGCTTCGAATCGATCGTCAGGATTCAAGTTCGAATCCATCAAAGATCAGAGTACTTCGCATCGATCCCTGGCTGTCTGGTTCGAATCGATCAGAAAAGGCCTTAGCTAAACATCGATCGCGAAGGCAAGGTTCGTATCGATCTGAAACTGAGATACATTTTTTAGTTTTTCATATTGATTGTTTCGTGTCGATACGATCCACCATCACGTCCATCGATGCGAACTAGATCTCCCCCATTGACTTATCCCAGGAATCGATACGGGATCTAAGAGAAGATATCTCTGTCTTTGTTGATTCGAACACGGCCTCTAGATCGATTCGCTTATGCCTTCTCCACTCTTTCTACTCCAATCTACCAGAGCGCCGCCATGGCCATCTGGACTTCGAACCAGATCTGGTTTTATCAACTGCCAGAGTGTTTGATTGACGAAGAAAGAGCGGATCGAAGGTAGTTTCGTCATTTAGATTCGTGGTGGATTACCTAGTTTAAGATTGAGATTTCAAGATCTGGTGGATTGAGGCTGATAGAGTCGAAAGTACAGAGCTGTTATCTCTTTCTAGATTCGTGAATCGATATGAAAATGCGAAAGGCAACAGTAAAAGTAAAAGGTAAAAAAGTGAAATCGAGCCAAGTCCCTGGTATTTATATGAGGCCTGGAGGTGAACTGGGTCGATTCACCTCCCAGTCAACATGACCGGTCGCAGCCAGTCAAGCAGCGCATCGATGCGAGCATTCGTATCGAGCCCACTAGCCTTTATCGGTTCGAAGCGCACAGGGAGGCCACGTGAATACGATGGGTAGATGCACACGCTCTCCTCGCATCCATCAAGCTGTGCATTCATAGAGGCGAAATGTTCACCAGACACCATCGTTTCGAAACATCCAAATTATGAGCCATCGATTCGAAACAGAGCAGACCTGTTAATACGAGCGTCCATTTCGTATCCATCAGAATCTATCGATACGAACATCCATTTCGTATCCACCAGATATCGCCAATTCAAATCAAAATCCACCGCGATTTTTGACCATCGATACGGAAGACCATTTACGTATCCATCAAGTCAACCCACATCGATACGAAGAGAGGCTTTCCTACTGTTAGCATCAATTCATGAGAGGACCGATGCAAGAGAATGGACAAAGGGTACGACTTTCAAATTATTCAAAGAAGACCTGCAGCTTTTCAAAGCACGTCATGTTTTCACAAGACGTACTTTGGGGGGCAAATGTTATCCAGCCTTTTGGCAAGGCCGGGACACCAAGGAGTTGGATTCCAAATGCCGTTTGTCATGGATATCGTTGACTTTTGACCAAGTCCGGATCAAGCCCCAATCGATGGGACATGATCGGGAAAATAAAGCAAACCAACGCTCCAAGTTTCAGATCGATCCGAGTTCATATGCTCAAGATATGATGGATGCAAGGCAAAGGGAAGAGCACTTTTTCGTATCCATCAATAAGCAGCAGTTCGTATCGATGGATTTTGTATCCATCAGCGGTCCTCGTTTTCGAATCCATCGATCTCATGCCCATCAGAACGATTAAGTCCACATAGTCATAAGCTTCGTATCGATAGAACCTTCAACCAGAAAGACTTATTCGTATCCATCAATAAGTCACCTGGTTTGTAACGGTCGCTTGATATCTACTTCGTATCCATCATCCAGTATCTACTTCGTATCCATCAGCCAGTGTTTGCCTCGTATCCATGGATGAAGTCCTACTCGAATCCATCAGGTCGACCAGCTTGGATAACGTGTCATATCTCGAAGGAAACGGGGCGAGATACATGGAGTCGAAGCAGTCAACACGGAGCAAATACCGGATCGAGGCGAAGCGCGCGCGTTACGTCATCCCTCGATGCGAATGCGCCGAGATATATGGAGTCGACGCGGTCGACTCGGAGTAAAGACCGGATCGAGGCGAAGTGTGCGTTCCACGTCTTCACAGGGGCGCGTGACACCATCGATTCGAAGCCCTCAACTCAGAGAGATGGATTCGAACCAGACAGCCTAGCGAAGAGCATCGCCTCGTATCGATGATATCTCTCAATCCACTGATCCAAATACCATGAAATTTTAACTGAAGGTTGCACATATACCATGGAACATCTCCACCAAATTTGAGCTCGATTGGAGGTAATCTTGATCGATACGAAATGATTTCGTATCGATCACAGATTGACTTGAAACTCTCTGGAATTGGTCGAATGGGTCCCCTCACGTGTCAGGCCAAGTCTCCCGGAGTTTGAGCGAAATCTAAGCCTCCTACGCCTATAAATAGAGCCCCAAAATCAACGGAAAAAGGGGCTTTTTTCCTCTGAAGCGTCCAGACTCTGCCGGATTGAGATTTGCATCCTACTTTTGCTGTCAATTTCGAATTCTAAACTGTAATCCGCTGTTCATTGCTGTAAACGCTTGTAATCATTGAAAGAGAATCAATAAAATCATCAAAACTTCATAGTGGACGTAGGCTATACGCCGAACCACTCTAAACTGCTTGTCTGTGCACTTTATATTCCTGTTTGTTGGAGTTTTTGTTAGATAATCTCTGTTTTACATTTATAATCTTCATTTTATCTCTTCAAACAACTCCCGAAGAGTGTTGTGCCCATTTTTGGTACAAACAATATCATCAATTAATTAAATTGAATCATCAAACTGGAAATAAAACCACATTCAAATACGAGTTTATATTACTACAGCTAACTAAAAGTATTTGATCGAGAGTTGAAAACATATTGCTTATGGACTTTAGGAAATTTAAACTTGACATCTGTTTCTTCACTATGACAATATTCTCAATTGTAGCAGTTGCCTTAACAAAGGATCATCCACTGCAGTATTATTCTACCATGCAATAGATCCCAACCACTTTACAATATATATTTGATAGCAAATTCCAATAGAAATGATCCATGCTATGCAAAAGAATTAGGGAACATTATAGCCTAATCAACAGCAATGGTAATAAGCGACGAAACAAAAACCAAAAAAGCATATGGCATTAACAAATCAACGCATAGTTTTGAAAGAAAAAAAACCTAAAATGTGTTCGAAGTTCGTTATCGAAGCAAAATCTACTTAATCGATTAGCGATTACCGAAGTTGAGGAATCTCAGCAGCATAAGCTAACCCTAGTCCACGCAATCCATCAATTGCAAACTGCGAGTCGATGGAGTAGGTTTAACATCTGGCATGGGATGACTTCAGTGATCGGAGCTACACGCAAAGCCCTAGCTTCGAAATCGAAGGAGTTTGCTTTCTTCGACAAAACTTGAGAGGGTTTCTGCTTTCTTCAAATCGCTAACGTAATTTGGAGGAGGGAACTGCGCGTGTTTTGGAGTCTTCGAATCGCTAACGTAATTTGGAGGAGGGAGATGCGCGCGTTTTGGAGGGAGGCGGAATGGTTTTGGAGGGAGAGGGAAAATAATTTGGGAAGTTGGAGGGAGATGTTTTGGGGCAGCGTTACACGTGAAGGGGAAGGGAGATGTGCGCGTTACACCTGTAAGGAGAACAAAAATCAACCGGTAACTAGATAATTAAGGGTCAATAATAACGCTTCAGAATAACGCATTATTAAATAGCGTTATTAATATCATATTTTGTTGTTGTGCCACTAAATCAAAGTTCCAATCATTAATCAGCCACGGCAACCTCAGGCCATCGTCGATGACGAACTCCACAAGCATAAGACGACGGCAACCCACCTAAATATTTTTGGATCCGGGTTTGAGCGGAAAGAGGTCGGGTCAATCTGTTTTGAGAAGTTGGCTATGATTGAAATTAGGATCTTACGGTGGCGACGGTTTCAGGAGGTCGACAATGGCTTCAAGAGGTCAACAGGGGCTCTAGACGACCAATGGGTATCTATTTGGGGGCAAGGAGCTTTGGTTGCAGGAGTTTGGCACTGGGTAGAAGCAAGAAAGTCAAAATGAAGAAGTGGTGAAATTATTCTAAGTACTAGATACTTATAACACCAAGCTGACTCACCAATTCATCTTAGTATTGACCTAAAGATGGCTATATTTGATGAATTTTTGATCGAAAATTAATGACAAAAGGGAGGAAAGGAAGGATAATGGTAGGACCTACCTTTTTAAGGCATAAAACGATCTCTAGAGTGTAGATTTTGTACTTGGCATGAAGAATGCAACTACTACTTTTAAAGCACTCGAACAAATATCCATGAAATAAAGACAATGTTTTGAAGCAACTCTTGGATAACCAACAGACTTGTATGGACAATGGTGCATACTTGTCTTGTTCTAGAGCACGCTTTATTTCCAACAAAAGCATACTTTGAAAAGGCAAGTGTTATTTGGTTTTTAGACCAAGCAGCTTCAAAAAAAAAATTAGATGTTAATAAGAAGACGAAATGGTTCGAGGACTTGGAGGCATGCTTGGAAAGGCAATAGGAAGTGGTTTCAAGAGTTGAGACTACAACAGGAGCTACGAAAATAGGTCAGTACCAATCTCTTTTAAGTTGGTACCGAGCACTTTTTGTGCGCCCTATGGAGTTCAAGAGCTATGGCTTATGGATTCCTAGCTAAAGTGATCGTATTGGGACCTATTTCTAAGGAGTACGTAAACAGTTCTGGGAAAGCACCGAAGAAAAGGATAAGTACAAAAGATATTAGAACCTCTTCACAATGATCTGATTTTTAAGGAAAAATTTCTCAAACTTGATGGATCGAAGATAGAAACTAAAGGAAAGGAGATGGCACAACTAACCGTCATAAAATCAAGTCGGTGCCGATCACTTTTGATCGGTACCAAGATGATTTTATTGGTTAAGGGACCTCGTCTCCCTTCCTACTTTCACAGAACTGAAGTTAGAATTCATTGGGGGTGATTTCTTTATAAATATGAGACTTAGAGCATTTGGAAGAGGACTTTTGGCACTTCATCTTCTCCAACCTCTTTCTCTACACGACCTTAGTCCCAAAGGAAGCTATTTTTTGTGGTTGTATGCTGTTAGACTAACAAAATCCTTGTACTTATGACCAAAATCTATAAGCAATAAGATTAAAATGGATGTAGGTCTCAGATTTGCTGAATCACTATAAAATTCTAGTGTTTTCTTACTTTACTTCGTTAGATATCTCTATTTAATTTAATTTTGGTATGTTGTACCTTTTTTTGGTTCAACATGTATGGGGAGTAGATTTCCGAACTTGGTAGTATTAAGATTACATATCACCTTAATAGTTAAAGCCATTGTTTATTTTTCTGTTAAAGCATAAGCTTAAAAAAAATGTAAGTAAAAGTGTTTGTTAAATGCTTTATATAAGAATGGCAGTTCAATGCAATACTGAGGATGAAAGCAAATGCAGAATATTGATGTTTTGGAATTCTTAAATTTGGCAAGTTAACACTTTTTCACTTATTGATGTTTTGGAATCCCTACATTTGGCAAGTTAATACATTTCTCAAGCAATAAAGAACACATTTCTTCTCCCATACAAAATAGCGAGGGTAGGAGTATGTTTTACACATGTATTTATGGACGTTGCATTCAAGCACATAGAAGCAAGCTATATGGGCATATCAAACAGATTGCAAATAATATGAGTTTGCCATGGCTTATAGCGGGAGATTTTTCCTGTGTACTCTACAGTTTAAAGAGGACTAGACCCAACAGTTTAATGGCAAATGCTAATGAAGACTTCTATGACACTATTTTAACTTCAAATATTTAGGAAATGCATCATATTGGAAATGAATTTACATGGAGTGGGAAAGACTACTAAACGCGAATCAAAATTGACATAGTATTCTACAATGCCACTTTTTTGGTATAATATCCCAATTCTCATGCACTGGTTATGATTCATTCAACCGGTGACCACTGCCCTATATTAGTTAGTTTGCTAAGGAATGAGAAAATGGCTAAAAATATTGCAATTAGATATAACAACTCTTGGGGTCAATTTAATAGATATGATTATGTTGTTTCTAATGCATGGCTACATTCCACATAAGGCAACCCATATTTATTCTTTTGAACAAATTGAAGCAAGTTAAAAAGGAACTAATAGTGTGGAACAAATGAAGGGGTAGTTTATAAGAACTAATTGAGAAGATAAGAGGAGAAAATAACAGTTTGTACTTGAAAATGTTATAAGACCCTTCAGACTTTAATCCGGTTAATGATCACACAAATAATTTATTTAGACTTGAATGAATGATGTATAGTAATGCCATTGAGAACCAAAAATAAATCAAAAATAAATTGGTTAAATGAAGGAGATCTATGTTCTAAATTTTTCTATGCTCATATGACATCGACTAAAAATAAAAAAGATGTAAAAGGCTTCTCTATAGTTATGGAACCCTCATTTCAGAGAATAATCGACTCTAAGACAATGCAGTTAACTACCATACTAGTTTATAAAATTCTAAATTCATTGATTCTAAATTTTCACATATTGTGTGTAAAACAATCCTAACTGATCAAGCAAAGATTAAACTGGAGGCTGATATTACTATTAATGGAATAAAATTTGCAACATTCCAAATTGATGAAAATAGTACTCTAGGGCCTGATGGAATTGGGGAAAATTCTATAAAAATCACTTCGATATGATAAAGGGGGATCCAATCACATCAATCAAAGGTATTTTCTAGAATTATAGTTTATTAATGAAATAAATCATACTTTCATAACTCTTGTGTCTAAGGAAGACTAACCACGGCCTTATTATATTTTTGGGCTTATCTCAGCTTGTTGTAATGTGATTCATAAAATCATATCAAATATCAGTTGCAATAGAGTTAAAGGGCATGTGGATGAGTTGATTTCTCATAATTAAAATGCATATATTCTAGCAAGAACCATAAGTGAAAATTTTGTACTAGCTTATGAGATGGTTAAAAAATTTAACATGAAAGGTTCCAATAATCTATGTCTTAAAGTAGATTTACATAAGTCCCATGATAAGGTTAGTGGGGATCTTATCTATCACATGCTATCATCGATGCGGTTTCGACAAAAGCTAATCTCTATGGTTTATAATTATATCTCCCCACCTACATTCACAATACTAATCAATAGGTCTCCATGTGAGTTTATTAAAAGTAATAAGGGTCACAGGTAAGGAGATACCCTTTCTCCATACTTGTTCGCAATTGTCATGGAGGATTTATCTATTGTGTTTGACTTAGAGCATTCAAAAGGCAATCTAACCCCAATTTACAAAAATGATCTAATCATCAATCATCTGATATGCAGACGATCTCTTAATTTTTGATAAAGCAATTGTGGAAAATGCTACAACAACTGCAAAAATTATGCAAAATCTAGGGAAACGATTTGTTTAGCAATGAGTAAGAAAAAAAATCAAAACTTTTATTTTATAAAGGGGCTCATTTGAAAATCAAAATTGCAAAAATAAAATGACATTGTCAAATAAAATTCTTTAAAACTATTTTCGATTTATTTAGAATGGAAAAAAATGTGGGCAAAGAGGATGCATCAAAGGTATTATAGCAGGAATTTTTTTGGATTGCACAGGAAGATGTAAATGCTTCTTTCACTTGGAAGTTATTGCTTAAAACAAGTTTATGTAATGGCATTATAGAAAATAAAATTGCAAATCGTAGTAATACAAGTATGTGGTTTGACCCTTGGCCCAATGGGAAGTCATTTATTAGCATATTAGAGTGTCAAGTTATAAGTAACATTGGGGTGTTAACAAGGCAGTGTCTACACTCATTCAAATTCAGAATGGTGCCTCAACAACTCCAACCTTCCCCATTAATGTTTGTAATAAAAAAGAAAATATTCACATTCATAGCAGTTTTGAAAATGACTTTTGGTGGTGAAAACCCAAACTCAATAGTCTATTTAGCTTAAAGTCGGAATGGAATTGCATTAGAGTACAAGAAGCAACTTAATACCAATATCATCACATATGGACTCTATTAACACCCAAAAAATGTAAATGTGTAAATTCTTAGCATCATTTAATGAGTTGAATATATTGGACATAATCAAATATGATGTAATATTTAATCTTCTAAATGTGTTCTGTATGGCAAGGATAAGGAATCAAGTGTGCATTTATTCATTCAATGTGAGTGCTCTAAGAAACTATGACATATAATCAAGCAGACATTAATGCAATAATCTAGTTGTTATACGTCTAGTATACCAAAACAGAGAATAATCAAATATAAACTCGTCGCACAAGTTTATAACTCAGATTTCCACTACACTGGAATTCTATATTAATTATAATAACAATATGAATGTTGTAAATAAACTACAACAACAACGTTATACTATTTTGAATAAATAGTATAACAAAATTAAAGGGTAGAATGTAGAATAACAGTTCTAACCCGATTTTGTCTGAGGCTCGTCGTAACGATTTCCTTAAGAATTTTATTTCAAAATTCTCCCAAGATACAACAGACGTAATCTGCATGATATTGTGATGTGTATGATCTTCTGTGTGATAGGACTGAATATGATTTAAGAGATGAAGAGATAGAAGAGATAATTCGGTTTGAAAATTGAGTGAGGAAAGTGATCAGGTTTCCTTCTTATTTATAGCTGAATTCCCAATGGCTGCATCCGTTGAGAAAAGTCGCACCTCTTCATTTGCAACGTCAAAAAAGCGTTACTGTTCGCAACAGTCACTTCCTTTCATTTGCAACGCTTCAGAACTGTTGCTGTTTGCAACAGTTGCGTCCGTTCAGTTGCAACACTCCAGAACCGTTGCTGTTTGCAACAGTGGCGTCTGTTCAGTTGCAACGCTTCAGAACTGTTGTTGTTTGCAATAGTCGCATCCGTTCAGTTGCAACACTTCAGAACCGTTGCTGTTTGCAACAGTCGCGTCCGTTCAGTTGCAACGCTTCAGAACCGTTGCTGTTTAAAACGTCGCGTCTCTTCATCGTTCAAATTTGAAAATCCGCATGAAGAGATATCTCATTCACCATCTAAAAAGGAATTCCAACAATCCCCCACATGAATGATGATATATCTCTCCCCCACACAAAGTGTAATATCACACAGTTCATATGAAAATAATGCTATATCGAGGATAAGTAGATATTTCACTTTGAACTTTCTCTAGTTAAAACTTATCGGATATACTTGGCTAATCGGTGAATTATTTCATCTTGAACCGTCAGCCGTTATTGTATAACCAGACAATAAGCTTTACAAAGCATTATTTCCCTTCACATCTAATCTCTTGGTTGTGTTCATTTTGGTCCTGAACTAATTTGTTTGGTTCTACGAGTGTTTATAGAAAATATAAGCCTTTAATATTCTCATAGAGCCGACCCAGCTCACACTAACATAGGTGATCGCAACCATTAAGAGTATCCTACATATACTCCACCTGTTATATTCAAGATATGGTCATCATTAAAAAACATAGTTTTAACCTTTAAATACTTCTGTAGGCATGCATTTATATTGTGCACCATAGGAATGGAGTTGGACTATGTCCAAGCAAATGCATTACGTCTTGAGTTACTCAGAACTGTTTTGCCTATTGATCCTAGTCCGTGGGATCTCCAGTCGCTAGGATTGGTTTCCGTATAAGATAACTCTTTTTGGTTTAGGCTTTTAAACCCATTCCCCTCGATGCGCAGTCAATTTTCTCTCTTGATAAACCTTTAGTAAATGGATCCGCTAGGTTATCATTTGTTCTCACATAATCTATGGAAATAGTTCCATTTGAGAGTAACTGCCTAACTGTGTTATGGCGTCGACGAATATGTCGTGACTTTCCATTATACACAAAGTTGTGCGCTCTGCTTAGCGCAGCTTGGTTATCACAGTGTATGCATATGACCGGTACAGGTTTAGGCCAAAATGGAATATCTTCTAAAAAGTGACGAAGCCATTCTGCTTCTTCGCCTGCTTTATCTAAAGCGATGAACTCTGATTCCATAGTGGATCGAGCTATGCATGTTTGTTTAGTAGATTTCCATGACACTGCTGCCCCTGCTAAGGTAAAGACATAACCACTTGTTGATTTTGATTCCTCTGAATCAGCAATCCAATTTGCATCACTATATCCTTCTAAGACGGCAGGATATTTTCCATAATGTAAGGAATATTTAGCGGTACTTTTTAAATATCCAAGCACTCTCATTAGTGCTTTCCAGTGTTCCTTTCCTGGATTGCTTGTATACCTGCTCAGTCGACTTACTGCATAAGCTATATCCGGTCTTGTGCAATTCATGAGATACATGAGACATCCTATTACACGAGAGTATTCCAGTTGCATTATACTTTCATTAGTGTTTTTATGCAGTACTTCTGATGGATTAAAGGGTGTTCTCACTCCTTTAATTCCATAGTTTTGGAATTTTTCAATCACTTTGTCTACATAGTGTGATTGAGACAATTCAATTCCATTAGGAGTTCTTATTATTTTGATTCCCAAAATAACGTCTGCAACTCCTAAATCTTTCATATCGAAATTGCTAGTTAACATCTTCTTTATGGTCTCTATTACCTGAGTATTTGGACCAAATATTAACATATCGTCTACATATAAACAAATCATCACATATGATTGTACAACTTGTTTATAATAAACACACTTATCGCATTCATTTATACAAAAACCATTTCTCATCATGACACTATCAAATTTTGCGTGCCATTGTTTTGGAGCTTGTTTTAGTCCGTATAATGATTTTACCAATCTACAGACTTTGTTTTCATTTCCTTTGGAAATAAAACCTTCAGGTTGCTCCATGTAGATCTCCTCATCGAGATCTCCATTTAAGAATGCCGTCTTTGCATCCATTTGATGAATTTCTAGACCATAAATTGATGCAATTGCTATTAGCATTCTTATAGAGGTTATTCGTGTTACTGGCGAATATGTGTCAAAGAAGTCTACTCCTTCTTTTTGACGATATCCTTTGGCTACTAATCTGGCTTTATACTTGTCGATAGAGCCATATGCTTTGATTTTCTTCTTGAAAATCCATTTGCAGCCAATAGGTTTTATTCCTGGTGGAATATCAACAATTTCCCAAGTTTTATTACTTAGAATTGAATCAATCTCACTTTGGATTGCTTCTTTCCAACATGAAGATTCAGAAGATGACATTGCTTCCTTGTACGTTTGAGGTTCATGTTCTAACACATATGTGAAAAAGTCCGAACCAAATGTCTTGGAAGTCCTAGCCCTTACGCTTCTTCTTGGTTTAACTTCCTCAATCTCATGATGAGTTTCATCTTCATGTGAATTGCTCGATTCTTCTCTTGTCCTTTTAGGGACATTATTCCCTTCATTCCTTTTGTGCGGAAACACGTCTTCAAAGAATGAGACATCTCTTGATTCCATGATTGTATTTACATGAATATCAGTTATATCAGACTTGAATACCAAAAATCTATAGGCACTACTATTTTGGGCTGGCCCTAAATAGTAACAATCTACTGTTTTTGGTCCAAATTTGACTTTCTTGGGAGGCGGAACTGGAACTTTTACCAAGCACCCCCACACTTTGAGGTATTTAAAGCTTGGTTTGTGTCCTTTCCATAACTCATATGGAATTGTTCCTGTTTTATTGTGAGGGACTTTGTTTAATATGTGATTAGACATATTTAAGGCTTCCCCCCACAAGTTCATCGGTAGACCAGAAGTTAAGAGCATGGCATTAATCATGTCTTTTAACGTTCTGTTCTTCCTCTCGGCTACACCATTTTGTTGTGGTGAATATGGAGCTGTTGTTTGATGAATTATACCATTTTCGACACAGAACTGTTCAAATGGTGATTCATATTCTCCACCTCGATCAGATCTCAATATCTTGATCTTTTTATTTAACTAATTTTCTACCTCAGCTTTTGTTGATAGTTCAACTGTTGCCATCTCTGTTTTAGTGAAAACAGTAAAATTCTTAAGATGTTATACGTCTAGTATACCAAAACAGAGAATAATCAAATATAAACTCGTCGCATAAGTTTATAACTCAGATTTCCACTACACTGGAATTCTGTATTAATTATAATAACAATATGAATGTTGTAAATAAACTACAAGAACAACGTTATACTATTTTGAATAAATAGTATAACAAAATTAAAGGGTAGAATGTAGAATAACAGTTCTAACCCGATTTTGTCTGAGGCTCGTCGTAACGATTTCCTTAAGAATTTTATTTCAAAATTCTCCCAAGATACAACAGACGTAATCTGCACGAGATTGTGATGTGTATGATCTTCTGTGTGATAGGACTGAATATGATTTAAGAGATGAAGAGATAGAAGAGATAATTCGGTTTGAAAATTGAGTGAGGAAAGTGATCAGGTTTCCTTCTTATTTATAGCCGAATTCCCAATGGCTGCATCCGTTGAGAAAAGTCGCACCTCTTCATTTGCAACGTCAAAAAAGCGTTACTGTTCGCAACAGTCACTTCCTTTCATTTGCAACGCTTCAGAACTGTTGCTGTTTGCAATAGTTGCGTCCGTTCAGTTGCAACACTCCAGAACCGTTGCTGTTTGCAACAGTCGCGTCTGTTCAGTTGCAACGCTTCAGAACTGTTGCTGTTTGCAACAATCGCATCCGTTCAGTTGCAACACTTCAGAACCATTGCTGTTTGCAACAGTCGCGTCCGTTCAGTTGCAACGCTTCAGAACCGTTGCTGTTTAAAACGTCGCGTCTCTTTATCGTTCAAATTTGAAAATCCGCATGAAGAGATATCTCATTCACCATCTAAAAAGGAATTCCAACACTAGTAACATTGAAACTGTTGCGTATATATTGGATTTTTTTGAAAAGTCACATTAAAACAAGGATTTTCATGTCGATCTAATTGATGTTGCATTAACTACTACTATGTGGTACATTTGGGTTAAACGTAATCGGAGAATCTTCCAAAACAAGCATGCTCCAGTAAACATAAGAAAACTCTACTAAATGTGTTCTGTGTGGCAATGTGAGTACTCTAATCAAGCAATGTGAATTGACCGGTAGAGAATCCAAAATTATATGAGGGCAGCTACTTGGTGAGAGTGGGAAGTTCAATGTTTTATGCTAAGCACAAGTGTCTCTATGGTCTCTTTTAGCCATATTTGATGCTTATTACATGATTTTCTCCTTTATCCTTCTTTTGGAAGCTGGATCTACTATCATTCGCTACTCCTTGAGCTTCATTCCTGGTTAACATTTGAAAATGTTCGAGTAGTCTTCTTTTTAAGAGTTTAAGTAAAGAATGTTTCATATCTACTAGGATAAACGTTGGAATAGAAAAAAGTGAAATTGAATTGTCAAGGTTTGGAAAAGGAATCGTATTCGCCATAATCTTGTTTTGAGAACTAGGTGGTGTGTGAAAAATGAGAAGGATTGAGGAGACAAGGAGTGAACTGAGTTAATGCAACTGGAGTTTCATATGTTCTGCTGCCTTACGAAGCTCTTGTCCTATTTTGGCCCCAACATCCTTTTGTTTTTCTTTTCATTTTCTAGTTTCCTTATGTACTTCTATTTGTCTTATTCTTATGCTATGTACCAGTACGATGAATTTTTGGCCAACACAACACTTGATTTGGACTATAGCAGATGTTTTTTATAATGTAAGTAAATAGATAGATATAATATTTACTCTTTTTTCCTCGCAAGGCACCGATTTAGGTTAGTGGATTGTAAGATTTTAATTAGAAATATCATGGAATTATATGATTTTGAAGCAAAAAAGTACTAATTTTCTAAAAAAAGGAAAAGAGTTTCAACAGAGGGACCGTATCCTTCCTATCACACACCTGGGCTAGGCCTTACCTAGACATATAGTCTAGTTGCAACGAGAGTTAGATAGGCTACATATTTAGCTTTGCAGGATTAAGCTCAGCAGTTCTTTTCTATACATAGACTTTCACTTCTTTTTCAAACAATTATTAACACAGTGTAACATTTATTGTTAGCTCATTAGAACAATAATGTAGGGCATATCTATTATACTAACCACCATGTCTTAATATGAATAGATAGTACTATCTGAATATATATACATAAATAAAAGTGTGACGCCCCACCTCTATACTCACGCTAGCCAATGACACTACTGGGTAATGCCGTCGACTAGCACGAAGAATAAGGCTGTTGAGGAGCGACCATCTGTGTAATTGCTTTGTGCGAGTACCGATATGTCAGAAAATATAACTTACACTTCATTTCAAGAGGAAATCCGACATATCAAATACAAACTCAAAGCTACCACACAGTGGCTAAGTGGACTTCGGAAACAAATATATAAATAAACATAACACAAATCAGTCACAGATATTCATATCACAAAGACGGAATCAGATATGAATATAACACATAAAAGTGTACATCAAATAGTGGTCATAGAAGATCCACTACATAACAAACGAATAGGTACAGGTGCAAGACAAAAGAATAAATATACATCAAGGAGTCTCTAACTCAAATGTATACTAACAAAAACTACTGATCTAAAGTAGTTAGCCAAAAGTCAGGTGAATGACCCTGATAAGAAGTCAGGCAGGAGCACCTGAAATACCTTGGTCTGGCCCGAGTATTATTTAAGAAGAAAATAATAAACGGATCAGTCTAGCTATAAATATCAGATAAAATGAGATAGGATAAGAGATATGACCAAAAACGTATGATAACAAAAATGTCTTACTTTGTCGAGTATACATCAAATAACAACAAAAATCATACAATATCTCATGAATCTCAAAACACCAAAAAGAATCACATTCTTTAAATTATTCACCAAAACACAACTATTGACAAAACATATCAATGGCAATCCACGAAAATTGGTGAAACACAAATTCTAGAAATCACAACCAGAAATCTAGAAATCACAAAAGGGGGAAGGCCTATCACAAACGGGAGCATGAAAACTCACCAACACATGTATCACAAACGGGTCGATAACCCATGGTCGCTAACCATAGAGCCGGTGCCACGATGTAGTACAGCGAACGCCCGAGGAACCAAACTCAAATAATCCAGAACATCGACGTAGTACAGTGTTACGTCTGATGAACCAAACTCAAACAATACGGAACAACGACGTAGTACAGCATTACGCCCGATGAACCTGAACACAAATAGTACGGAACAACGACGTAGTACAGCGAACGCCCGATGAACCGAACTCCAATAAACCGGAACAACGACGTAGTACAGCGTTACGCCCGATGAACCGAACACCATAAAACTATAGGTCGCAAGCCTATAAAAATGGGACGAAGCTCCATAAATCGGGGTACGGTCCCCCACGTAGACAAAGAGACATCGCAAATCGCTAGTCTAAACCACAAAATGATCATCATCGATCATCAAGAAGTGTCGATTACACTAAGCTAGTAAATAAATGAGTTTAGCTTCATGTCTCATAACCACTAGCTTAACTTAAATATTTACGAACAAATTGTAGATTTCCACTCAAAAGTTGTCACAAGATTTTTAATCGAACAAGTCCAAAAATTAACTGACGAAGTAAACGCAAGCATTTCATACCACTTGTTTTACTAAGCCGTTTAATTAGATTTCTCATACGAATGAGGTAAAGGTTTGTATATACTAATAGATTGGAAAACGGTTTTATAAACGAGCTTTGTATTAAAAATAGGGTTGAAATCATCTTTGTGAAAGAGTTAGAATATTTACTGCTAGTATAGAAACCTTTGTATTTTAAAGTGACAAGTCATAGAAATGATTGTAGAAACAAACAAACACCAAAAATTCACATATGAAGACGTGAATCAAATCCATAAAAATCGATGCCGAATCCATCAAAATGGATATTCTCAAAAATCCCGAAAAGAAGTCATCAAAGTCGATAATAAATGATAACAACAAATCGGATAATCACGAATCGATAAAAATTGGAACCTCAAGCAAAATAGACTGAAACAAGCAGGTCAGTCGACTGAACCAGGGGTCAGTCGACTGGCCCGGTACTTGGAAACTTTTTGTTTCCAGGTCAGTCGGCTGACCTAGGGTGTCAGTCGACTGACACAGGGGTATGAAGTTTTCTGCCCCAGGGTCAGTCGACTGAACCAGAAGGTCAGTCGACTGACACAAACCCAGGCAAATTCCTGGGTTCTGGTTCAGTCGACTGAACCTGCTACCGGAGCAGAATCAGCCTAGCCCCCTTTGTGGGGAAAAATCCAACAAATCGCGATCGGACGAGCAACGGGCGCTAGGGGTTTACGCCAATTGGCAACCCAGCCCTATAGGCTGTTCGATGCTTCACCAAAAGCATGATCAAACATCAAAGCTATGATTTTTAAAGATTTAACTTCAAACACTAAAAATTGGAATTTTCATAAAACCAATTCAATCCAAAAGCAAATGGACAAGGAATCGATGTTAGGAATTCTTACCCAACCACAACAAAAGCTATAGGCTTAGATGTGAGTTCAAAAATCTCACCTTTAAACCCAAAAACAATGAATGAGAAGCTTAATCACAAAGGAAAGATCAACCACTCTTCACTTCAACCCAAGAAGCTTGAATCTAAGCTCAAAAGAAGAACATTTCCTAAGTTAGGTTAAGGAAATTTCTGAAATTGAAGAGAGAATGAGTTGGAGAAGATGAAGAGGATGCTTACCTAAGCTTCTCTTTGATTTTGGAGCTAAAACTTGGATTCGTAAAAGAAACTAGGGCTTAGGAATTTCTATTTCCGTTTCTCTTCCCCCATTTTTGCTAAAGCTTGAAGGTATTAGGAAATTAAAGTGAATGAAGAGAAGAGGGGGTGGAGCTAGGGTCTTATGTTAGGTAATTGGGCTGAAACCCAAACCCAAAGCCCTAAGTGAAAAATAGCAAAATTCACTCAACTCCAAACATATCGATGTTTATACTCAAAAAGGTCGAAAACGACATTTTGAACTCAATGGAAGTGGTCTCGAGTCCTAATTCAACTGTTTGCAAAAAGTAGCTTTTCTGACTATAATCCGACTAACGATGCTATATTTGAATAAAATATTTAAATATATAATCATAAAATATGCGGGTTGTTACAGACTCCCCTCCTTAAAGAAATTGCGTCCGCGCAATACTTACGGAGAAGATAAAGAGTAACAACCATATAAGCATATCAACACAAAATATATTTTTGAAATAAGAAGTTCGCCAAAAAGAGCACGAAAGAGTAAGCCCGAACATGTTCGCTCGATGAATTCTCTGGATTCCCAAGAGCAGTTCTTGGGATTTGAGAACCATTGAACTTTCACAAAAAGAACATCTTTATTTCGAAGGCGTTTAACCTCCGAAGTAATGATACGAATAGAATGTTGCTCATAAGTCAAATTTGGTGAAACTTCAATTTCTTCAATTATACCGGGCTCAAGAATAGAATTGGAATCCCTAAGGCATTTCCGTAGTTAAGAGACGTGGGAAAACGTCATGAATAGCAGAAAATAGAGCCGGTAATAAAAGACGATAAGCCACGGAACCAATACATTGGGTGATGGGAAATGGACCAACATATCGAGGTGCTAACTTTCCCGATTGACTGAAACACACAACACCCCTCATAGGTGAAACACAAATGAACACCAATAAAGACAGGACCTAAAACCAGCTTCTCACCCGCTTCAAGCCAACACGAAGAAAATAGGCATGGCCTTCCGTAGAGTGCCTCGAAAGGTGCCATATCAATACAAAATTGGAAGCTATTACAGGAAGGAAACTCAACAAGAGAAATATGATCTTCCCAACTTCCACCAAAATCAAGAACACATACACGAAGAAGATCTTCAAGAGTTTGATTCACACGCCTGGTTATCCATCGGACCGAGGATGATAAGCAGTGCTAAAATTAAGCTTTGTTCCCAAAGCTTTTGAAGACCTTACCAAAAATCCACTAGCAAAATAATGGATCACGATTGCTAACAATAGAAGTAGGAACTCTAGCAATTTAATTTGACATAGAGTTTAGCCAAAAGAGGTACGGTCCAAAAGAGAAGGACGAGCCTCGAGGCTACACAAAACAAGAGATGAACATGAATCGGATTCACGATCTCGAATCTCACAAGTGGATAAAGCCTCAAGATCACTCCATTCAGATATCATCATTGAAACAACTGCTCATTGCTTACAACTAAGGGCATCGGCAACACGATTACCCTTTCCGGGAGCATAAAGAATATCAAGATCATAAGATGCAAGGAACTCGAGCCAACGTTGTTGATGCAAATTAAGTTCCTTTTGGGAAAATAAATACTTCAAAGATTTATGATCGATGTAGAGAACAAATTTCTCTCCAAAAGATAATGTCGCCAAATTCTAAGAGCGAAAACAATGGCCGCGAGCACTAGATCATGAGTGGCATATCTAGTCTCGACAAGCTTTAATTGTCAAGAAGCAAATGCGATAACACATTCCCTTTTGCAAGAGAATGACACCAAAACCAATACGACTAGTATCGAAACAAACAGTAAAGTCTTGGTTCCCTTCGGGAATCGCAAGAATAAAAGCATCGGAAAGGAGTTCTTTCAAATGATCCTCTTTCCCGAAAAGTTAAGACATTCAAAATTATAATTAACTTTATGTAATCATCTTTTTAGAAAAATTTACTTTTTACAAGTCAATTTATTGTGTCTGACTGTCTCATCATAGCGTTTAGGAAATTCCTATCGATAACGTTGATCAAGCGCATCAACCAGAATTCTTAAAGCACTCAATGGGAAAAACAACACAAAATCATCTTCTATATGATAAACATGTCTCTTATAAAATTTACAAACATTCTTTGCTCGTTTTAAGAACAAAATCCAATCATACTTATAAATATCTTATTAAAAAGATTTGCAAATTTTAAATTTTTGTTTTCATCCATAATCAATATATACAAGGATAAACTCATCGAGATATTCGTAGAATACTCGATTCGTAAGATGGATGAAATAAGGTAGAAGGTTCGTCAAACTGAATGACATAACGAACCACTCACAAGAATCATAAAGAGTGCGGAATGCGGTAAGTGGAATGCTATCCTCCGCAACTCGTAGCTGATGAAAACCGGTGGAAAGGATGAGCTAAAAAGACCTTAGCACCACTCAATAGATTGCTTAGGTGGTAATCCTAAGACAAGCTCAAAAATACCGGAAAATTCACAAACTACTTGAATGAGAGAAACAACATTCTCCACATCATGTAGGTTTAAAGAATAAAATGATACTACCGAATTTGGAAATCAAAAATAATAAAAAAATAGAAATCTGCTTAACATATTGAGGATGTCGAAGATATAAAGTCCGCTCAGGAGATAGGATGTGGGCTTCATAATGATCAAGCCAATCCTTTCCCAAAAAATCAATCTCGAAGCCTAAGTAACGCATAACATGCAAATTGGCTCGAAAAGAATAATCACATAAAATAATCTCGACATTTTCACAAAGTAAACTGAGTGTTGCGGATCCACCAATCGGATTCGCAATTCTCAGTGAAGTCATAAAGCCCATAAAAATTAAAAGAGAAAGAATCATCAAGTTCTTTTGATAAAAAATAACGAGATGAACCCAAATCAAAAAGAACTCGAATAAGATAATCACAAAACAAATATCGTCAAGGATAGAATGAGAAATACCTTGACCAAGAGAAGTGTCTCTAGGAGCTTGCACGACATTCAACTCTCCCTCTCTCCTACTTTGGAGTATGGGACATGTAGATATAAGATGGCCCGAACTTTTGCAATAACGACAAAAAAGAGGTTTTGGGCACTCATTTGCATAGTGGTCCGTAGAACCACAATTGTAGCATCGTCCACGACTAGTGGTAGGAGTCTTTGCTACCGAAGTTTCTTGCTTCCCTTTCTTGTTGGGATTGGGGCCTTTGAACTTAATAGGCCTTTTCATGATATTGTTGAAGTTCTGTTTGGCACGCACAACTTCAACATCACTTTCTCTATCGGCCTCTTCAAGCCGAAGAGTGATATCTACAAGCTGATCGAAAGAAACTTCTAGTTTCAGAAGTAAGGACTTTTTGAGGTTCTTGTTCAACCCATAAACAAATCTCTGATTTTTCTTCAATGGGGTATTAATATATTCGACCCCATATTTAGAGAGAGATTCAAAAGATGCGACATAGTCGGTCATAGAAGATTCACCTTGAACAAGGTCAATAAAGCGCCAAGCTAAAGTTACTTTTTCAGCCTCTGGCACAAACTTCAATTCGAACCTTTCCCGGAATTGCTCCCAAGTAAGATCCGCTTCAATAATTTCCGAAATCAAAAGCTTATACCAATCTAATGCTCTTTCTTGGAGCATGCTAGAAGCCACTTAGACTCGAAGTGAATCAATAAGATCCATGCGGGAAAAGATGCGATCGCATGATCTAAGCCAAGCTTGGATTTCTATAACACTTTCGGATCCCTTGAATGGCCTTCCACCCAAAGCGGTATAATCTCTACACAAGCGTGCAAACCCGAATTTAGGGTGAGTAGGCGCTGGAACGGGTCCGGCATCTTAGGCATTGTTCACAAGATCTAAAAGTTGTTGAGCAGACATAAATACTCCATCCTGAGGAGTAGCACTAGATTGACCGGCACTATGATGGCCTGGTCTAACCATTTCTTTTCTGTAAGAAAGAAAGAAGAGGAAAAAGTTATTCATGGAATGAATATCAAACAAACTTGATTGATAAAACAAGACATCATAAAAAGAAATAGGATAGAACGGTACAAAGACTCGAATTAAATCCTATGGCACGATTCCTAAGAAAGACTTAGGACAATGATCCTTGCTAGATTATTCTACATCATTCCATAGTTTGGCTCTGATACCAAGCTGTGATGCCCCACCTCTATACTCACGCTAGCCAAGGATACTACTGGGTAATGCCGTCGACTAGCATGAAGAATAAGGCTGTTGAGGAGCGACCATCTATGTAATTGCTTTGTGCGAGTACCGATATGTCAGAAAATATAACTTACACTTCATTTCAAGAGGAAATCCGACATATCAAATACAAACTCAAAGCTACCGCACAGTGGCTAAGTGGACTTCAGAAACAAATATAGAAATAAACATAACACAAATCAGTCACAGATATTCATATCACAAAGGCGGAATCAGATATGAATATAACACATAAAAGTGTACATCAAATAGTGGTCATAGAAGATCCATTACATAACAAACGAATAGGTACAGGTGCAAGACAAAAGAATAAATATACATCAAGGAGTCTCTAACTCAAATGTATACTAACAAAAACTACTGATCTAAAGTAGTTAGCCAAAAGTCAGGTGAAGGACCCTGATAAGAAGTCAAGCAGGAGCACCTAAAATACCTCGGTCTGACCCGAGTATTATTTAAGAAGAAAATAATAAACGGATCAGTCTAGCTATAAATATCAGATAAAATGAGATAGGATAAGAGATATGACCAAAAACCTATGATAACAAAAATGTCTTACTGTGTCGAGTATACATCAAATAACAACAAAAATCATACAATATCTCATGAATCTCAAAACACCAAAAAGAATCACATTCTTTAAATTATTCACCAAAACACAACTATTGACATAACATATCAATGCCAATCCACGAAAATTGGTGAAACACAAATTCTAGAAATCACAACCAGAAATCCAGAAATCACAAAAGGGGGAAGGCCTATCACAAACGGGAGCATGAAAACTCACCCACATGTATATCACAAACGGGTCGATAACCCATGGTCGTTAACCATAGAGCCGGTGCCACGACGTAGTACAGCGAACGCCCGAGGAACCAAACTCAAATAATCCAGAACATCGATGTAGTACAGCATTACGACCGATGAACCAAACTCAAACAATACGGAACAACGACGTAGTACAGCGTTACGCCCGATGAACCTGAACACAAGTAGTACGGAATAATGACGTAGTACTGCGAACGCCCGATGAACCGAACTCCAATAAACCGGAACAACGACGTAGTACAACGTTACGCCCGATGAACCGAACACCATAAAACTATAGGTCGCAAGCCTATAAAAATGAGACGAAGATCCATAATCGGGGTACGGTCCCCCACGTGGAACAACGACGTAGTACAGCGTTACGCCCGATGAACCTGAACACAAATAGTACGGAACAACGACGTAGTACAGCGAACGCCCGATGAACCAAACTCCAATAAACCGGAACAACGACGTAGTACATCGTTACGCCCGATGAACCGAACACCATAAAACTATAGGTCGCAAGCCTATAAAAATGAGACGAAGCTCCATAATCGGGGTACGGTCCCCCACGTGGACAAAGAGACATCGCAAATCGCTAGTCTAAACCACAAAATGATCATCATCGATCATCAAGAAGTGTCGATTACACTAAGCTAGTAAATAAATGAGTTTAGCTTCATGTCCCATAACCACTGGCTTAACTTAAATATTTACGAACAAATTGTAGATTTCCACTCAAAAGTTGTCACAAGATTTTCAATCGAACAAGTCCAAAAATTAACCGACGAAGTAAACGCAAGCGTTTCATACCACTTGTTTTACTAAGCCGTTTAATTAGATTTCTCATACGAATGAGGTAAAGGTTTGTATATACTAATAGATTGGAAAACGGTTTTATAAACGAGCTTTGTATTAAAAATAGGGTTGAAATCATCTTTGTGAAAGAGTTAGAATATTTACTGCTAGTATAGAAACCTTTGTATTTTAAAGTGACAAGTCATAGAAATGATTGTAGAAACAAACAAACACCAAAAATTCACATATGAAGACGTGAATCAAATCCATAAAAATCGATGCCGAATCCATCAAAATGGATATTCTCAAAAATCCCGAAAAGAAGTCATCAAAGTCGATAATAAATGATAACAACAAATCGGATAATCACGAATCGATAAAAATTGGAACCTCAAGCAAAATATGCAAAAAAGGGTGAAACAAGCAGGTCGGTCGACTGAACCAGGGGTTAGTCGACTAGCCCAGTACTTGGAAACTTTCTATTTCCAGGTCAGTCGACTGACCCAGGGTGTCAGTCGACTGACCCAGGGGTACGAAGTTTTCTTCCCCAGGGTCGGTCGACTGAACCAGAAGGTCAGTCGACTGACACAGACCCAGGCAAATTCCTGGGTTCTGGTTCAGTCGACTGACCTACTGGTTCAGTCGACTGAACCTGCTACCGGAGCAGAATCAGCCTAGCCCCCTTTGTGGGGCAAAATCCAACAAATCGCGATCGGACGAGCAACAGGAGATAGGGGTTTACGCCAATTGGCAACCCAGCCCTACAGGTTCTTCGATGCTTCACCAAAAGCATGATCAAACATCAAAGCTATGATTTTTAAAGATTTAACTTCAAACACTAAAAATTGGAATTTTCATAAAACCAATTCAATCCAAAAGCAAACGGACAAGGAATCGATTTTAGGAATTTTTACCCAACCACAACAAAAGCTATAGGCTTAGATGTGAGTTCAAAAATCTCACCGTTAAACCCAAAAACAATGAATGAGAAGCTTAATCACAAAGGAAAGATCGACCACTCTTCACTTCAACCCAAGAAGCTTGAATCTAAGCTCAAAAGAAGAACATTTCCGAAGTTAGGTTAAGGAAATTTCTGAAATTGAAGAGAGAATGAGTTGGAGAAGATGAAGAGGATGCTTACCTAAGCTTCTCTTTGATTTTGGAGCTAAAACTTGGATTTGTAAAAGAAACTAGGGCTTAGGAATTTCTATTTCCTTTTCTCTTCCCCCATTTTTTCTAAAGCTTGAAGGTATTAGGAAATGAAAGTGAATGAAGAGAAGAGGGGGTGGAGCTAGGATCTTATGTTAGGTTATTGGGCTGAAACCCAAACCCAAAGCCCTAAGTGAAAAATAGAAAAATTCACTCAACTCCAAACATATCGATGTTTATACTCAAAAAGATCGCAAACGGCATTTTGAACTCAATAGAAGTGGTCTCGAGTCTTAATTCGAGTGTTTGCAAAAAGTAGCTTTTCGGACTATAATCCGACTAACGATGCTATATTTAAATAAAATATTTAAACATACAATCGTAAAATATGCAGGTTGTTACAAATAGTCATCAAATTTCTATTTCTATCCATGCTAATCAACGAATCAAAGAGAACATTAATGCTCAACACAAAAATAATGTATAAATCAACAACAATAACTACATTAGCCGTATAAAAAACAACAATATCAACTTTCTATGAAAACCAATAACCACACATTACCATAAGCATATTCATCATATCATAACATACATTTCATCATGTATAGGTAATAAGATAACAACATATTAAGTCACATAGTTAATAAAGGTTTTTTTTCTAACATCTTACCTCAACTCTTGAGTTATGCATTTTTTCTTGCATTTATATTCATTTTTGAGTGTTTTAAGTTAGCAAATTTTAATACTAGATGTTCCAAATAGTTTGGCATTGATATTTTTCCTTAATTCATATTACAAGCTCATTTAGTTTAAACAACGATGATTAGTGGACACAGTCTCGTCTATGGTGCTCGATCTAGCCAAGGTCTAACTACCTTCTCATGAATGAGCTCCATGGACACTAATATATCCCCTTAATTAGATCCTAACTGAACTCTTGGATGCAATTATATGCTTACAAGAGTAGACCCTAATTGGACTGACATTTTATAACATTATAAATCATTTATTTATCACATGCATAAGCGATCATCATCGTAAATAGGTATTCAACATAAAATACATTTATCATCACATTTTACATATGTCATTATAAGTATACTAACACATCTATATGATGTCATATAGAAATAATAAAGACAATTTTGCATAAATTTGATCAGTTAAAATGAAATAATCTTTAATTAATTAGTCACATTACATATGTTGGCTATTTCACAACCAATCTAAAAGATTATTAAATCCAATCTAATGAAGTTTTAAATAATATCATATTTTATTTAAATTTAAATAGGTATGTATTATAATAAATATATCAATTACAATCATATGTGTGAAGTGTAAGTGCAACATATAAGTAGTGTATGTTTATGCAAGTAAACATGTAAAAAATTTAGAGAAAAAAACCTTTTGTTTCTTTCTCTAAACATATATAATAAATTAAGGGAAGATGAGGCTATAAATATAGAGAGAGAAACATATAGGTCAAACAATCATTTAACAACAGTAACGAAACCATGATGGAATAAAATATCAAGCAAAATCAAGCAATGAGATAATAATTCAATGTAACCAAACCAGCAAAGGTACGAAGCAACAAAAATAACATGATATGCAAAACGATCAAGTCAGTCATACCTTGAAATTTCCATAATATTTTATACCTTGAAAATAATAATATTTAACTGAAAGTGATAATGATATGCCTTAGGGGTATTTATGTAATTTGTTACATAAATCTAACTCTATATTCAATCTTGTTCGTAGTAAAGGTGTTTGATTTCTGTTATATACTTCGATATATTGTGATATACTCAATTAAGTATTAAATTTAAAGTATGTTAATAGGAAAATCATTAAATATGTTATATGGTTGTAGTCGCTAGTAGTTGATATCATGAGTAATTAGTCAAAAAATAAAATAACATTTTGTTTTAAATATTTCTGGTCGAGATGTTTCGAGAAAGGATATCAATACATCAATTGAGACCAGAGTGCGTAATGCTCTCCAAATGTTGACTGTTTCTTACTAGTGGATATTAGAGGTACTAAGGGGTTACATATTCATAGTTATTGGATGACTTATCTAAGAGTTTCATGTTATTTATAACAACTAGGCTAAACAGAAAACCTTAAAGCGATGATGTTACATAGTTTCTTGGACTTGAGAATACTATGGAGCTTTAATGTGAATACTCCACTTTGATTATAGTTAAATTATATCATGGATATTCATAAAGCGACTATAGTTGGGTCTAAGTTGAAGCATTGGGAGCGAACTATTATTCAATAGAGAATTTGTCTTATTAATTCTATTAGGTTAGTATCATGGCCAACTTAGTCAACTCAAAGACAAAATCTCAAGCTAGAGTGGTACGGTTAATATAAATGTTATTATTAACCAAGGACTTTGTTTTTTGACATTCTATTTGAATGTGGATAATATTAGAATTTTGACCAATGCCAAGTTTCATATATACCAATATGATATAGTTTTGACGAAGAAACGTATGTAAATTATCGTCACTAAAAGGTACCGCTTAAGAAAATGTGAAATTGGAGTTTACCGAAAAGATCCATAAGAGATGAGTTTGGTCAAACTATTACACCAATAGCTAAGGTGATGTGTAAATGTTAATATTTGAGTTGTTTAATATTAATAGCTAACTGAATTCACACCTCTAAGTCCGGTAACCACATTATGAATTCTCCGAAAAACCATAAGATTTAATTAGTTTATAAAATGTTATGAATTAATTAAATTGGTCAATATTTAGGAAATATTAATTATTAATCTATTTTATGTTTTGAGTGTGGTTAATAATAATTCGGATGTATATATAAAAGTTATATATAAGTGCATTGATATACAACAGACACACACATATGGGTTTTAAATGGAGACGATTACTTAAACACGCTTTGGATTTTTTCCATTAAAGGTGTAACAATCCGTATATTTAGGGTGATCTGAATATTTAAATTTTGGATATTTAGATGTTTAATTGGTTTATTTTATCAGTGAGCTAAAAACTGATTTTCGCGGATGGACTTTTTAGGACTCAAAATTATTTCCATTGGGTTTGGATGGTCTGAGCGAGCCAGAATGAGTATAAGCATCGATTTATTTTAACTGTTTGGTTTCGAGTTAGAAGGTCGAGTTTGGTTCATAAATTGAGTAACTCAGAAAGCTAACTTTTATATATGATAGAAATAGGTCCTGGAAATAGTTTCATTGAGTTTGGAATAGGAGTATTTGGCTAGGAATACTAGTAAGCACGTCTCGATTGGAGTTCGAAAATTTTAAGCGTGAATAGTGTCGTTAGGTTTTCTATAAAGACCCACACTGACCATTCATTTGTCCCAAACCCGAAATAGATTCCCTAGCCCCCATTAAATCAACGGTCGTGATTGCTCCGACCTCTAGAGGCCAAACTAGCTATTGGAGTCAACATGAAAAAGGTGGGCGAGGGGAAGGGGAGTTCATCAGTGGTGGTCGATCATCAAATGGTTGAATGCAGCACCGTAGATCTAGCTACGAAGGTGGCATGGTTTTATGGGTTTTTCACAATGGTGGCGACACGAGGAAGGGTGAGGCTAGTGGCTAAAGGCTCGTCAAAGGGTGGGCTTCCATCTACAAGTGAGCGGCGGTCGGAGGAGTGACGTGGCGGCGGTGAGGAGAAGTTGAATGCAACGTCGAGTTTGGGCCTAGGTTTTGAAGACAAAGGAGGATTAGAGATTAAGCTAGATGATGAAAGAATAAATGATGTAATTAATTATTTTATTATACTATTTAATTCCAAATCTTATAAATGCAATAACTTGTTCATACGAGGTTGAATTTGGGCGTGGCCAGTCACATTGGACTCATGGAAACATTATCTACATTTTGGAATTGGATTAGAGGAGATTGGAGCTAATGGAATTTTGTGCTAAAATCGAACGGCGTTCGGTTTTAGACCAAATCAGAATGCTTTGACGATAACTGGAATTTCAATAAGTTAAACACACCTTTTTGGTTAATCAGTATTTTATATAGTAGATAAAAATTGTTGATTGTATGTATTTGTTTGATTGTTTGGTTTGGATAAATTATCATTTTTGAAAATGGATAATATATAAAGTGAACATTTCACTAGAAGAACAAACTTTGCAGTACAATTAGTTTCTAGGACACACATCCATAGAAATTAATTTTAAGGCCAAAATCAGCAGTATAATTACTTTTAAGGACAAAGTTAGCAGTCCAATTACTTTCAAGGACATAATTTCATAGTTTTTTAGGCCTTAGAAACTAATTATTTTGCATTTTGTCCTTAAAAGTAATTATTTCAGTTGTGCATCCTAGAAACTAATTGCACTAGTTAAAGAGGCCCCTGTGGCTAATTTTCACTAAAATAATACTGATTCGATATGATTATGATGTTTAAATAATGTCATAGTTAATTGAAGCATACTTCTTTGGTCCAAATAAACACCGTCTAATAATAAACGGAAGAGTTTATTTTGAATGACATTTATTTAGCAGAATAAATCATCGTTCTTATATTAGATTAAATTGGACATTTATTTAAGTGCCAGTTGATTAATAATAGATAAGTGATGAGTTAACAATTGATTGTTAATTATGGATTTGGTTTACATATATGCTTGCTTATGTAAATACATGTAATTTAACTTGAGAAGTTAAATTAAATTTAATGGTAGCTTGTTTAAGTACTATTGGGGTCGTTAAGCCTCCTTTTGAGTTTGGAAAGTTATGGAGTTAAATTAACTTAAATTTTATAATTTGGAGTAAAGTGATTATTTAATAATTATTTTAAGATAGTGTTTTATAAAATTAAATCTATAGTAAAATTAATTATTATATAATTCAAATTGTTTTAAAGAAAAATATTATATTTATAATGTTTTAAAATTAATTATTTTATTAATGTTGTTTAAAGATAATTAGTTATTAATTAATGTTGTTTAATGATAATAAATTATTTTATTTTTGATTATTTAAAGCTAGTGATCATTTTATCGATAATGTCGCTTGAAAGTTAATTAATTATATTTTGAAAGTTGTCAAAAGTTATTTTATTATATTTATTTAAAATGTTTTAAAAATCGACTATTATATTATTTAAAAAGTTTTTAAAATTGATTATTATATTATTTAAAAATGTTTAAAATTTATCTTTATGATGTTAAAGTTTTTATTTATTATAATTAAATAATAAATTGTTTATAAAAGGATTTTTTTACAAAAAGGATCTATTTAAAGGAGTTTATAAATTTGAAATAGGTTTGGTATTTGAAAAGAAGTTGGGTTTCGAATGCTTTTAGAAAAGAAGTTTATAAATGGTTTAGCGATTTGAAAGAAGAAGTTTTATAAATGGATTTTTGAGATTTATAAAAGAGTGCTTTTATAAATAGATTGGAGATTTATAAAGAAGCTTTATAAACAGATTTGGAGATTTATAAAGGAGATATTTATAAAATAAAATAGATTTAAGGAAAGGAATGGTGTTTCGGGTTATTTGTATCTGCGTTTTAATGACAACTGAGTTTGATCATTTTAATATGATTTTGAAATAGAAAATATCTTTAATTGTTTGGAGAATATACTTATACCATTTTATAAATATGTAGAAATGGTTTTCCAAGTTTCGAAAGGAATGGTTCGTGAATATACTTATCCCGGTGAGATAAGTATATGAATGTTTTGATAAATATTTTGAAAAGAGAATTAATGAAAGATTAATTTTAGAGGCTTAGTGGTTTTTATGGGAAATGTAATCTCTGTTTTGAGAGTTTGTTTATTTGATAGTTAAATAGCCAACTATTAAATCTTGGTTAAAATATTTAATCCTTCTTAATTTTGGTGGTACAGAAATATTCCATACTTAACATGAAAGGATTTTAACTCTAGAAATACCTAGGAGAAACATGGGGATTATATAGTACAGTTACCATAGTGGTGTTATACTGTAGGTATAAACTCATTTTTGAATTCTAGGAAAAATGATGTGGAAATCCGTCTGCTTAAACGGTTAGGGGGTGATCTCCTCTCTTATGTATTGTCTGATTATTTCTAAAAGAACCGGTATTGAGCATTTTGGAAATTGATCGATTGGTTTTGGAACACCCGGTAAGCGGGGTAGTGTACTTATATGAGATGACTAGAAACTGTAACAACTCCAAAACCATATACGGGTTCTATGCTTGGAAGAGATTCAAGTGAGGTTCGAGATGTTGGAATCCATGTGTGATCCCGAGACCCGTTAGAGTATGGGTATCCATGTGTGATTCCGTGACCTATTCGAGTAGTGACCCATACGCTAGAATGTCGGCGTAGCCTCACTAGCAGAAATGACTAAAACCAAAGATAGGATGCATAACCATGTATTTAGCTAACCCATGCGGATGTAGTCGTCTCCTTCCTAGGTTACCTACAGTTGTTATGCATGGATGGAGTAATGCATTCGGCCTTGCATAGCTAGCTATGTATTTGCTATTGTACATCACTAGGGATTTATTGTTGCTTCGGAAGGATAACTCTGATCCTTGTGCAGGAGGACCGTTCTCAAAGTACCGAGGGCACCTCCATGGAATCCTACACAATTAGTGAACGTGCCTTAGCGGTTTTTGATTATAAACCTATTATTTTTGTGATGTACACTCATGAGCATCACAGTTACTTGATTATCGATATTTTCGCTCTCAAACATTATTATAATGTCACTAGATTTTCTAATATAAATGGTTTGGTTATCATAAGGTAAAAGTCCGTCTGTGTTTATGTGCGGCATGGTCTTACGAGATACCTTTTATTTTGAAAGGCTTTTATAAAAATAGAAATCAATATGCTTTAATTGAGTTTTCTCATACTAGTTTACCAGACTGATCCAGATTTATTTTATTATAATGCTCAGGTCAGATCGAACATATTTACAGATTCAGTTTAGATGCTTGGGAGCTTCAGGAGATGAGCTGGATACCTCCATGTCGTATTCACATATATTTAATTTCCGCTGCATTAGTTGTTTTATTTAACAGCATTTGTGAGGATAGGTTGTTATAAATATCCAGGCTGATGATTTGTTTAGTGTACTCTGATTGATGTTTATATATTACATTTTTCTTTGAGAAAGATCTGTCGTATATTATATATTACTTTTCACACTGTAAGATTCTATATCCGTCTTTTCTTTCTTTCACCCCCAACAATCTGCCTTTTCGACACTTAGATGTTCGGCATGTGATTATTGTGGATGTATTAGTGTCGACTTTTAAGGGTCGAAAAGGTAGGTCATTACAGTTGGTATCAGAGCTTAGATTGTGCAAACACCTAGGCCTTGGCGGGGTAAAATTCATTATAGATATGGTTAGTAATGCCCTAGAATGAGTGACTCATTAGAGGTAGGGTTAGTAACACTCTAGAATGAGTTGACTGCGTTATATATTAGAGCGTGTATTTGTTAGTGATTTTAAAATGTTTTATATTGTGTTGATTTATCTATTGAGCGGGTTACAAATTCTGGCCAAAACGTGGGACGCCACGGTATCGATAGGGGTTTCTAAACACATGAACAGGGCATACTGACATAGTATTTTTTTAAAATTAGTAAATAAAATAATTTTACCTAGGATTGTATTTTATATACAAAGAAATAATTTATATAAAATTGATATAGATGTTTTTGATGTGTTTTTATATAAAAATGATAATATTCATCTATTATCGTTTATTGTTTGATTCGTCATACTCATCCAGTTTAGAGTATTTATTATTGTTAGTTGACTTAGAAGTAATTTACCTTCTTCTGCATGGATTGGGTAGATAGTAATTTATGGGAACACTGAAATGAACACCTTGTGAATTCAGTTTCACAATTTGACTATAAGATGTTCAATGATAATGTTAGATTGCAATTTTATTTAATAAACATTATTTATTATAATTTAAACAAAGTTACATTTGTGAAATGATTTTATATAAGAAAGTGAAATACTGCAAATTTGATTTATAAATGTGGATTATAGATAAAAAGGATTTAAGTTGAGAATTTAAAAACTGAAATCCAGGTGTTTTGAAAATTGTTTTTTTCAAAGTTTTGGAAGAAATAGTAATAGTATTATGTGAAAGTATTTTTGAATAGAAATATTTTTGAAAATGATTTTGAACGAGATAAAAAGCACTGAACTCACTTCGGTCGTTGGAAAAATAATTCCGATGATAACTGCACCATCATCGATGTTCATTTTCGAGTTTCTAAGTAAGAGATTGCTACCATAGTATTTTGTCGTTGAGTTTTTTGGATAATTTTTTTTTGAATTTCAAAAGTATGATTTGACATGCCAAAGAAGATATGTAAATATTAATTATTGGAAAATAGAGTTGAAATAAAACCGGGTGTTTAAGTCTGAAGTTTTCGGTCAAGTTATTATATGCATGTGTATGCCCTATGCATTAGAGTAGTTTGGTTTTGCGTCTCATTTTGATATATTATTTGTCTGCTAATGCGGAGGATAGGGCTGGTTAGGAGCGACCATCTATAGTCTTGTCTTAAATATCTATTGAATACGTCGATTAGTGTACTATATTTTTTTTGATATCTCAAGTGGATCGACATATCCAATAAATGCTTAATACAAAACTACAGGTGGCTATAGGATCTATCAGAACAAAATACAACAACTCAAATGCATAACACATCACAGAACAACAAACATATATATATATACATATATACAGATACATCCCAATACAATACAAATAATACATCATAAGTGGTATGACGACCACAATATACACACGAGTCAAAATAATATACATATCATAGTAGGGACAAAAAGACTACAACAAAAAGGGCTAGCAGATAAGTCCATGCGGAAGCAGAATAGGCTAAGTCCATAAGGGTACCTAACCCGAAACACCTCGGTCTGACCCGAGTATAAATTACACAGGTAAGTCTAGCTAAACAAATCAGTTTATAAGGATAAGCAGTAATAGATGCATAAGGATAAGGATAAGGATAATGTTCTTCTTAAACAAGAAGGAACAATACTGAGTATAAGCATGAGTATAAGTATGGTATGGTTGCTTTAAGTGATGGGATGATATCACTTACACAAACATATAATATCAAAAGAGATAAGACAACCCATAAACCGCTAAATATAGCAAGCCTCGTATCATCGGCATATCAGAAATCATAGATAGTGGTTTAGGGAAAATATAACTCCTAAAAGGGAGAAATCCCAAACCCGCCATATCGGCAAACTCAAAGAAATCTCAAAGAAATCACCATCTTAAAATACGCCATAAGGCAATCAAATAAAAATCTCCAACATAGGAGAATATAATCACAAATAAACACCAAAAGGCAAATCTCATATAATAACGCCAATAGGAAAATCTCAAATAATACGCCAAAAGGCAAACCTCAATTAACGCCATGTGTTGGCAAACCCAAATCTCAAATATATAACTCGATAAGAAGATCAATTTCCAAATATGTAACCACCATATATAATATCTCGAACGGTTCAAAAGGCCAATAATGTAAAAAGGCGATACACTTGGAAAATCACAAAGAAATCAATGAAATTATCTCAAAGATATAGCACGTGCTTATGGCCGAATCCCGCCAAGTACTGTTCTCCCAAAATAAGGCGCCACGTCTCTGAGGCAAACATCCTGAAGGACAAATAAATACGTCTCTTAGACAAACATCCCGAAGGACAAATACGTCGCAATGACAAATGTCTCTTAGAAAAACATACCGAAGAACAAATGACCCAAAGGCCCAGTACTGGCAAATACGTCTCTTAGACAAATGTGTCACAGACTCTCGGATAGGAACCCGAACAGTGTTAACGTGTGTCCCATATCACACGTTCGCACTAAATGATTTACTAACCGCTAGTAAATTTCACACTCAAAGCAGTAAAAAGGTTTACCTCATCTCATCGGTAAACTCGACCCAAAGATCAAAACGATCAAATGGATAAGTTGGGAATTAACTGATAAGATAAACGCACATGTACCATACCACGTGTTTTACCAAACCGTTTGATTCTCCTTCTCATTCGCTCGAATAGTGCAAAAATATGTATTATATATGTAAAATAATTTACTTGAGAAAACAAGCTTTTAAAACAAATTTTTCGAAATCGTATTTGGAATCAAACCTTGAAAATTCGCTTATTATAGAGAATATATAGACTATATCGCTCAAAATTAATTTAAAAATATTATATAATAATTATTTAAAATGTCAATTTATTGTAAAAATTATTTCAAAATCGTTTGGAGAAAACCGTGCTCGAAAACCATGAAAAACAAAGAAAATACCTCAAAACCGATAGCTCAAATTTAATTTGAATTCGATTCAAATTCAACTCAAAATCAATTCAAATTTGAATTTCAAATTCTCAAAATTTAGCTAGCCTATTGACAGGCATCATAGCTCTCAAAACAACACAAAAATCGTAAAAACAAGCTAGAACAAGCACTAAAACAAGGGAGAGAAAAAGCTAACACTCACAGGCTCCAGGTCGACACCATGGTCGACCACTAGGTCGACCTTGCACCCATCTAGATCGACCTTCAAGGGTCCTTGGTTGACCCCTAGGTCGACATGCCTGTCGACCTAGGTTACGTACTCTCTCCAGCAAAATTTTCCTCTTCGTGTTGATTTTCCAACAGCGATTCGAGATAGCAAATGGATGAATTATGCTACAAAATTTGGCATGCATGTAATACAACATCTAAAATATGGTCTAGAAAAGATTTGGCAACAATTCATCAAAAGATCAAGAAGTTATTCATTCACAAAGAGGCAACCAGAAGCATATTTTATACAGAAACCATAAGAGAGAGATAAAGTGTTACAGTAAACGATTTTGCCCAGATTCTCGCTTGCAAATATGGTTTTAGGCTAGAAATGTGAGATGTAACTCACCTTAGCACCTTATTACATGATTTAGAGCTGCAAGATACAACCTTTAGCCTTAAATTTGATTGTAGGTGCTAGAAACTTGAGAACAGTGGACATGTAGAATCGGAAATAAGAGTTACAGATAAAATTTCTTCTCCAACAAAATAAACAAAATATAGATTCAGGGATTTGGATTAGATTACCTGTATTTGATTCTATTTGAAATTTACTCTCTTAATTTCTCTTTAATTTTCAACAATTTGAAGTAATTTTTATTTATCAATAAGAGAGGGAAGCCATTTTTTCTTTCTTTCTTTGATTTCTCATTTTTTGGTACAGAGAGTGAAAATTGTACGTACAAGAGAAGAGAAGCTTCTTTTCCCTTCTACAGGTTTGTACAAACTAATGGGCCTTGACCCAAAAAGAAAGAAATAATTAAGCTATGTTAATTCTAATTCAACACTAAGACAAATATGCACATACTTATTCCGTTTTACAAAACAATTTGCATTTTCCTTTCAAGTTTTCATACAGCAACTAATGAAACTTATATACATATGAAATAAAATATTTTACACTATATGAAAAGACTAATTTTTATTTTTAAAACATTATTATTATTAAAATCCTTTATTTTTCAAAAATACACTATTTACTCAAATAAATTAATAAAACTCTATTATTAACTTCTAAAGTTCCACAAAATTTATTTTCTCACTTAGAAAAATATTTCAAACCATTTCCAAACATAATTTATGGCCAAAACATATTTTTAAACCAATTTATACCTTTTTTATTTCAGTGAAACACCTTAAAAATCAAATACTTCTTTTAAAAACTATTAAAAGAAGCAATTGGGCAATAATTAATATAATTATTGCATTTTCTCTAAAATAAAGACATTTTCTTTATTTAAAGCCCATATTCCATTTTTTATCACTCCAAGCAAAATAAAATAAAGTTCTAAGATTTATTTTCACAATTTAATTCCAATTTCATTGTCTATTAATAAACAATTTAATTTCTCCCATTTTAATTTAATTTACAATATTAAATTGCAATTACCATTATAATTTAGTATTGATAGGTAATCTCCAAAGTAGGGTTGTTACAGACTCCCTCCTTAACAAAATTGCGTCCATGCAATTTCTAAAGAAGAGTTTATATTCAACCTTTTAATTTCATCAATCAAAAGAAAGATAGACAAGCTCGAGTTTAAAAATTCTCTCACTCTCAAAATAGAATGGTAGAAAACTAAGATAAGGCTTGCTCGATTAATTCTATGGTTTCCAAAGTGCTAATACTGGAATTAGCGATCCATTGAATTTTTCGAGCAACACACAGGATTTCGAAGGCGTCTCACCTTTGAATGAGAACACAACAAGATGCTACACAAAGGATCAATCGAATGAGATTGATTTCATATAAGCATCTCGAGTAGGGTTGGGATTTAGCACAATTCCAACCCGAACTCTAACCAACAAAATGATTATCGATATGATTTTCTGTATGACACTACGGAAGGAACCATACCGATACAAGATAGACACAAAAGAGGCGAGATAGACTAACCAAAAGTTGGTTTCTTCAAAGGCCACTATACTCAAACGACCGCATAAATGCACGTCGTTAGAAAATAACACGAGAGTGAGATAAACACAAGGAACTAAAATATATGAATAAACTCTCAATCAAAAATTCTTAAAGTTTCAAAATTCAATATTTTTATAATTATAACCACAATTTTCAACACTTGAAAATTTTCAAAACTTCTTACTTAGATTTTAAATTTAAATTCATTACTCTGCATTATAGTAAATAAATTTTAAGTTGTTTATTCCCTAACTCTTCCATAGGTACTAGTTTGCAACATATTTTTTTTTCAATCTGTTTCTAAAATTTTCCAAGTGTTAGAAATTTCTGGAAAAAACGGCGGAGTCTCCTTTGTATGGAGGGCCATAAACAATTGTAACAACCCGTATTTTTAACACTTTAAAAATACGAATTAAAATAAAAATTTTGGATAAAAATCCGAAGGAAATAAAATTTTGTATTGTTAAATGTGAATTACAAGTTAAAATACAAAACTGAATTCTGAAATAACTTATTTGTAAATTAAATATGGATGTTAACTTGTAGTGAATGTAAATAATGAATTGAATTTGATTGTAAGCCAAATTGGTTATGATTGTAAACAAAGAATAAATAAAATGGTGGATTTAATAATGGAAGTTTATGTTATTGAAACTAATATAAATAAATGTAACTTAATATTACAGTTGATTGAAATCAGATAATAACTGAAACTGTAATTTGATAAAGATGTTAACTTGTAATTGAACGTAAGTAAAGATTTAAATTTGAATGTAACAAGTAATTGAAATAAATTGAATTTGATTTTAAACAACGAAATAAATAAAATGTTACATTTAATATTGAAGTATAATATTGAAATCAACGTAAATGAATGTAATTTAATATTACTGTGAATTTAAATAAGATGGTAGTTGAAGAAAATGAAAGTAAATGAATTATAAACTATTTATAATAATGTATAAGTAAATGGTTGATTCAATAATGAAAGTGTAAATCGAAATAAAAGAATTCAATTGGAATTAAATAACTTGATTTGAATTACAATATAATTGAACGCTGAATCTAATGTAATCTTTTATACTGGATGTATAATGGAAAACTGCATTGTAAAAGATTGTTAATTACTGTGAAATTAAAAATGAAATTTGTGAACAATTGAAATTTGATTTAAAAGTTAATAATTTAAAATTGGGAATTTTATATTGAAATTAGACTGTAGAAATAGCCATTTTTACAACTGTCTTGGATTTCGACGAAACTAGTTTCATCGAATCCGTAACAGTGAATTATTGTAAGGTTTCAATTTTCGTAGCAATCGGACTTGTCGTTTGGTCGTGCGAGCTTGAAACGCGTAGAAATTTAACGTCGTTAATTAAAATAATCGACTTTAAAAGGATATCTTCCACATACGATTGAATTAGGCCTTGGGACTAGTTCCATTGCGTCCGGAACGGGGGTAAAACCTTATAAACGCCTGGCGGCATGTCTCGATTGGAGTTCGGACGATTTTGGACCTACCTTTATAAATACGCTTGCAAACCGAGACAGTTTTATCATTATTTCATTTCAGAAACCCTACTTCTATCTCATGGCCGCCACCTATTCAATGGCCAGAATTTGCTCGAACTTCTTTCCTCTTTATCTCTTAATCCGTTCAACGAAATCGAAAAATTCCAAAAGCAAAAGTGTAGATCTCGACGAGCTCTTCAAAACCATACGGTTGATTCGTGCTAATTCGTCACGGATTGGTCCAGATCTGGCTTTGAAGCGTGCGCGTTTTTCTTGGTTTGCGTGCAAACGGTGGCGAATGGAGTGGCGAAACTTGGCGCGGAGGTGGAGCAAGGCGAGGCGCACGTGATGATGCCCCCTGATCGACGTCCGGTCGTCGTTTGCCGCGCGCGTGGATGAATGAACGGCGTGCATGAGTGGGTTTCTATGCGTGAAGAGAAGAAGGTTAAGCGGTTAATTAATTTTTATTATATGGCTAATCATGTTTTAAATTATATCGTTATATTAATTTAAGCGTAACTTTTGCATACGAGGTCCGCTTCGAAGCGAAACATCTGGCGACGTTGGAATCGCAGCGACGAGAGCTACGCTGCAGTTTAGATCCGAAGACATTAGGAGCTCGTTAAAATCTTAGGTTAAATCGAACGTTGTTCGATTTGATTTAAAACTGGAAAATCAAGGTGAGTGTTTATACGCTCACAATTGACTGAATATCTTTATGGTAGTTAAATTTGACATTATGAAGTGATATAAATTTATTTGTCGTTGTTTGATAAAAATTTAATTGTCATATAGATTGTCGTGTGAATTCACCGTTGAAAATTTAAATTGACAGTAAATTGAAATTAGGATTTAATTGAAATCAAATTTCCCGATATTGATAACTATGAAATTGTCGTGAATTGTATTGGCTATTGGATGATTTATTTCGATGGATGCTATTGGTTGATATTTAAATGTTTGGATGTTTATTTGCTTATATATACCCTGTTATACATACATATGACACTATGATTGGTTTATGTGATATATATTCATCCCTGACATTTAACTGAAATAAATAATCACTTGGCCATAGGTTAGAGAATTATATACGGACACCGGGTTGGTTAAATTAAATGATTTTAAAAGTTGTTTTGAAATTATTTAAATGAATTGATTTAAGAATAAAAATCCAATTTATGGAAATTGAATTATTTTGAATTGAAGCTCGAGATGTTGGAATTTAAACTTGGTAAATGAAATGGTTTAATTATTCGAAGTTTAGATTTTAAGAAAAATTGAAATATGGCGTAAATTTTCGAAAGTTGATTTGTTTTAAAAGATTGGACTTTTAATCGAACTCTGAATATTTCTAAGAAAATTTATATGAAATGATATTTCAAGTTTGAGTTTGGAATTGAAAATTGATTTGAAATTGAGATTTAATTAATTTGGAATTTAATTGAAATTCAAAGAAATTTGTGAATTGGACTAAATTGAAACTATTGAATTAAATTTGAAGATAAAATTGATTTGAATAGGATTTGAACTGAAATTGATTTGGAAGTTAATACTTAAATGAATTCTTGAAATCCGAATGTTAATCTAAGTTTATTGAATTGGAATTGTTCCATAAATTAAGTAAACTACTTAATACGGATGTTTAATTTGAAGAATATTCTAATTTGAATACGAAATGGTTTTAAAGCGAATCTTATATTCTTATATAAATATATGAGTTGTTTTGAAATGTGAAATATTTAAAGTTTCGAAATATATTGAAAGTGAAATTGTTTATTTTGCGGTTCAAATATGTATTTGAAATTGATAATTTGAAATGGTTTATTGAGAAGCTGAATCGAGTTGAAATTGATGATTTGAAATTGGATTAAATTTTAAATTTTGGAATTCGAGTTTATGTGAATCGTATATTTTGAGTAGATATGGCGATTTTGAAATCGAAATGAGATTTTGAGGCGAAAAGTGATTTTATTCGAAATGGATTTGATTTTGAAGCGAATATGATATTTTGATATCAATTATGAATCGATTTGAAAATGTAAAAGATCGAACCGGTGTGAAAAATATAACGTAGTTATTAAAGAGACCGGGATCAGATATGGACATACTCTCTGTCGATACCGAAAACCACTTTAATAACTATATTCGTGGAGTGTTGATCCAGAATGAAGTGGATGGTTTGATGAACGTGTTGACTGAAGAAAGAGAACGATTTTGGATGACCCCTGACATGACTAAAACAGGAGCCGCGCCGGGCCATTGAGGTTCGCCACCTCTAGCGGACACACTTCTTCGATACCATGTCTATTACTTTTGTGATTCGATTTGGGTGCACCCCGCGATTTGGGAGTGTTGTTTCGCGGTGTTGGGGTAGTAGCTGCTATGCCCAACATCAGTCTGGATCACGCAACTACTAGTATCCTAGTTGGTATTGCCTCATGTACCTTGTCATACTGATTATCCTATTCGCGACCACTACGATTTTGGTTTGTACCTTTAGTATATGGATTGCCCTCTGGTGACTTCCGGTTTTGGGGAAACTACGGTCTTGTATATACTCTTGGGAATAAAAATGTGTTAAGGGTGGAATGGGCCATGACTTAACGCTATTTTAATACTTTTACTTTAATGTAGACATATTATAATAGCGTATTGTACTACATAGTAGATAGTTTAACGGATCCTTGAGAGATGGAAAATCCCGTAACATCTCTTAAGTTATTGCACTCACGTTGACACTGGATAGGAGATGTCAAACCCCGTAAACATCTCTGACGCCGTTACACTCATATTTCTTATTCGATTTGACTTACATGAGATATTTTAGTCCTGACTCGAGTGTTTTGTCTTTTCATTACGCTCGGGTCAGCCTGAGCATTTCAGATAAGGTTGAAGATCTATTTTGGAGGACGAAGACGGAGTTTGGTATTACATCATTTGTATTCTACTACCATATTATTTTTCCGCTGCATTATTGTATTATCTCTGATATGTATGTAACTCTGATTTATGATGTATAATAATAATCAAATTTATTTATTTAACAGCTTCATGAACTGTTATTTTATTATTATATCTTGTTCCTTCCGCTGCAAGATTCTGAGTTTGCTTCTGTTCTTTCTTTCCTTTTCTTATTTAACCCCATTAACCATCCGCCCTTTTGAATGGTTTAGAATCGGCATATGTGTCTGATTTGTCGATTTAAACTGTCCAAAAAGGCGGGTCGTTACAACAATATTACAAAAATGATTTATATTATGTACATTGACCATTAGGTCAAAAAAATAAAATACACCATCATTTAACACTTAAAAATTTTAATCCGAAAACATACCTTCCTTTTTAACATTTTAAAGCGAGTTTGCGCAAACTTATATATATTATTTTTGCTCAAAATATATTCCAACTATCCTCTTTCACCTGTACTTAACTCAAATAGATGATAATAGTTCATGTTCATAATAAGAAGTACTACACTTAACTATTAAGGGAAATAGATCAATTTCATTTCAGACCTGTGGTAAAGAAGACAAGTTTTGACACAGGAAATCACAAAATCTGAAAATGTTTATAAAATGAAAGTTGTTCTACTAAGTCTAAGCTTTCAGTAATATAAAGATCATCAAAATCGGATTTACGGTTTGGATGTTATGCTAGATTTATTTTCAGCTTAATCTTAGATTTTTCTTAAGAGGACAGAAATGTCTATCCACTTTCAAACCCATTTTAGACTCGGTAAAAAGAAAAATCTTTTAAAGTGGTAAAAAGAAACTTTATGGCTTACTGAAAGCTCTTTAACTTGAAAAATGATTGAGCTCTTTTGGAGTTTTAAATCTCAAGTTATCACTGTTTTAGTACAGCACTTTTCCAAACAAAATTTCAGCTTTTAAATCAATTTAAAATTTAAAATTTACCTAAACCATTTTAATCTCAAACAAAATTTTCAAACAAGCTTTTTGCTAAATCATTTATTAAATGATTTTCTTTTTCCCCAGAAAGCTAAGACATACAAAATTATGATCAACTTTATGCAATCATTATAAAACATTTTATTAAGTGGAAATATTTTCATTACTTTCAAAAATCTAACTTTAAAATAATTTACTAAGAATACTCATTTTGGAAGAGATAACTAATCTCTTCTATTATCAAAAGATGATTATTGATTATCCATACAATAAATTTTGGAATATATATATATAAAGTTTAAAATCATTCTCACAATTAAAATGGTTATACTACATAAATGGTTCATTTATCAAAACAATTCAAATTCACATTTTCAATTGTCACAAAAATTAAATTTCCATTTAATTATCAACATGAAACTAATTAAAGTTGATAATTAATTCAAACTTGTTTCTAAAAGAATTTTGTAATTTCAAACCTACAAGTTTTAATACCAATTAAGTTTAAAACAAAAACAGGCTCACAAATTTATACTAAATGTTCTAAACTAACACTGCTTTATTTTCTCTTAAGATAGAGTTTTATATCTATCCTCTACTATTACTCAAATAAATAAGTGCCAAAACAAATTTTATAGTCATCATTAATAACTTGTACTAAAATATTCAATTAATATTTTATTTTTTCAAACCAAAGTATTCTTTTACTTTAAATACATCATTTTATTAATCAAAGCATCAAATGATATTTTCTTCTAATTAAGACATCCCCTTACTTAGAATTATTCACTTTTACTTGCCCAAATTAACATATTCAATTTCTCAAATTTCAAATAATATAAGGGTATTGCCTCGCCATTGATTTATGGTGAATGACCCCATCGATTGGCTGTAGAGTTGACCAAATGATCAAAACGGCCTCGCCACTCATCCAACACTCACTATGGTTCAATGGCTTCATTAAACATTTAAAATAAAAATTAATACTCCACCATATTAATTATTTCCAAACTTTACTTATTAAAACTCAATTTACCGTGTATGACTGTCTCATCACAGCGTTTAGGAAATTCCTATCGATAACGTTGGCCAAACGCATCGACCAGAATTCTTAAAACACTAGACGGACAACCCAATACAAAAATTCGTTTTCTTTAAAAAGAAATACCTCATATATAATACTCAAAATATTCTTTGTTTTTCCCAAAAACAAAATCCAATTTCTCTTAGAAAAATTTCTTCAATTTTTTTTTGAAAAATTTGAAAACACAATTTATTACTTATTCTTAAAATCAAGAAACACAAATAGAGCTCATCGAGATATTCCCAGAATACTCGATCCTCAAGATTGATGGAATAGAGTGGAGTGTTTATTATTCTGAACGATATAACGAACCACTAACAAGACTCATAATGAGTGTGGAATGTGGTAAGAGTAACGCTATCCTCCATGACTCGTAGCCCATGAAAAATCGGTGTAGGGTTAAGCTGAGGAATGACCCTAGCACCAATCAATAGATTAAAAAGAGTGAAATGAGATATAAAGTAAGGGTAAAATATCTTCTCGAATGAGGAGAAGTAACATTAACAAAAAATCATTACTTCGAGTGAAGTAATACCACAAAGTATATCAACAATTGAGTATCCAAAGAGGATATCTCAAAAGGGGTAAGAATGTAAATATCAAATAAATTCAATGAATCACCTCATTTCCCTAGTGGACATCCTCGTGGGAGGATGACCGAAAAGCTAAGAACCGGGAATGAAGTCAATACAATATTCGATTGCCCGATTGGGTGTCATACCAGAAACGGACTCACAGAAATCAATAGAGTCACAATGACTGGAATTCAAGATATATCATCAACATCTCGAAACTCAAGAGTGAATACAGAGACTTCGAAATCATCATTAACATTCAGAAGAACAAGAATCAACAAATCAGTCTGTGACGCCCCACCTCTATACCCACGCTAGCCAAGAACACTACGGTGTAGTGCTATCAACTAGCACGGAGAATAAGGCTGTTGAGGAGCGACCATCTATGTAATTGCTTTGTGCGAGCACCGATATGTCAGATAATAAAACATTGCATTTCATTTTTAGAGGAAACCCGACATACCGATACAAACTCAAAGCTACTACACAGTGGCTATAATAGTTTAGAACAATAGATATAAAAATAACACAGATAACATAAATGCGGAATAAAGATGGAACGAAAAGTCTCATATATACAATAACTGATATCAGTTACAATACATTTGACACAATACAAATGATACAACTACAACTATCGACTCCAGAAGTTATATATACAAGTACATTATCGTCTAATATACATGAATACATTATCATCTTAAAACAGACACACTGACTTCTACAACAAGACGAAGACCACTTCAAATGATATAAAAAGTCTTCATAGCTCTAGCAGCAACCCAAAGCTAAAAATCTACAATCTGTAAATACTCGGTCTGACCCGAGTATTACATTCAAAAGAAAATAATACCCAGATCAGTCTAATTCAAACTCAGTTATTAGCGCATAGAAGCAATAATAATCAATCTCAATATGGATGACAGTCACAGAAATCTCGTATATCCAACTCTCGATACGAGAATTGGATAACGGCAGATATAACACTAAACAGTGTTAATCCACAAAACAGAAATCCAAAGCAGTTTAAGCAATTGAAATGTCAATCTAAAAACATCAAAGCTAATTGGCTGCAGTACACGCTAACGTGTACTGCCTCGCCAATACAGCCTACGAATTACGCAACAGGTCGATGAATTAAGGATAAAAGAGATATCGATTAAAATCTGTCAATTTGGTGTGGCTGCAGTGCACGCACGCGTGCACTGCCTCGCCACAACGGAATATAAAGTCACCACACGGGACAAGGGTAAAACTGCTACGAAAATGCAGCAGGTCAGCAAGTGCTCAAGGATGAACAGATGCAAGTGAAAATGACACATGGATATGCAGTGTATACCCAAGTACAACTAAAATAGAAACAGGTCAAGCATATATAGATATGCAGTGTCAAAGTGAACCAAGTCACAATGATCGCAAGGTCAAACCCCGAAATCGGGTTCAACTCAAATGAATTAGAAGTGGTTGGCTGTCTCAAGCAACGGCAACCAAACAAGTTCGAACAAAACCAAACAATGTCAAAGTTTAGCATCAGGTCAAAAGGAATATAAGCAAACAGCCTATAGGATCGTACATGCCTCTCAGTAAAGCTACAGCAAGCTATGGTGCATTTACAACTACAATGGAGCCAACAAAGAATGCAGACTTCAAATACACAAGAGTGAAGTGATCAAACAAACTACACAAAGGATTCAACAGCATAAAGACCAATGTGTGCAGTAATGCAAACATCAAATGCCAGCCTGAACCCAAAATAGTAAAACTGCACACATGCAGTGCAGACAAGTATGAATTCAAACATGAAATGGAGAACATCATTGCAAGTGCAACAGGTAGGGATGATGCAGTGAAGCATGTACAAGGGCAGTACATATGAACATCATTGCAAGTGCACCAGGTAGGAGATGATGCAGTGAAGCATGTACAAGGGCAGCATCAGTGACAAAACAGTGTCAAAATGAAGAGACCAGAGGAGTGCAACTAATAAAAGAGGCAACAAGTGATGCACAAATGAAAACATCACCAAAAAAGATAGGCTATAAGTCAAGTGCCATCATATAAGACAGCAAACACATGAATGTGCAAAAGTGAACATACATCTGTATACATACATGAATGGATGTATACAAATGGTCAAGTGAAATGCAGACAACACCAAGTAATGGTGAAGTAAGTGAAACAGGCTCAGTAATGAAGCAAATGTGATAAACAAACAGGCTGGTCAAAGTGATACTACAAGTGCAACAGGACAGTGTACACTACAACGAAACAGTGGACAGTGTCATCAAGAATCAACAAGACCAGACTTACAAAGAATATCAACATAAATGGGCAGTGACAGGATGCAATGCAACACAAAGCAAACCCATGTGAACATGTACACAGGAATACAAATCTGGACCAATTTCCATCAAATGAATAAGAAACAAAGACAGGGCTCAACACAACAGAGTGGCAACATATAGGTATTGCAAACTAGTTTAATGATTCGACCCTGAACCAATAGCCAGATTTAATTAACAAATGCACTCGATACAAAGACACAACCGTACGGAATGCACACATGACAGCATCCCTACCAAAAGACTACACCTATACATGAACCAGTGCACATGTAAACAGTGACATGAGGAACAATGCAACCCAATGAATAAGGGCAGAACAAGGTCAACCCAACTTCATATACAATGACCTGATCAAAGATGTGGACCCTAATGCAACAATAATCGGCAGTATACAAGTGCAGACCACCCAAAATACTAACCAGTTCAAAAATGCAAACTAATGGCTCATGCTATAGACATAGGTCAAAGGTCAACTGCATGAACCACAATAATATGCAAACTCAGGCTTACAGAGGTGCAGGCGACCAAACAGCAACATGAATCAAACAGTGCATCAAGTATGTCAAAGTCCGGTACAAGTTACAATGTCAACAAAGTACACAGGTGAAGCCAACTGACTCGAACGACTCAAGTGATACAAGGACAATGCTCAATGCACATCAATACCAAACTCAACAATGCCAACCTGATCAAGTTCAAAGCAATCAGGCCTCAAACAAGTTCAAAAGCAAAACTGGTCAAGTAAATAACAATGCACAGTTCAAAATGGTTGAGCAAAATCAGGTGATGTTCGAAATCAAGTAAAGTCACAGGGGAGTTCAATATCGTTGTCAACACTGAGTATTTTAAAACCGAAGTCAGGTGATGATAAATGATCAAAGCCGAGTTTTAAAAACCAAGTCAATTCTGTGGTAATCAAATACAAGATCAAGTCGAAAGCTCAATAAAATTCTCAAATGACTGGCGTTAAAAAGGAAGAAGAACAAATGAATTCAACAGCAAAATGTCGACCAACCAGACCTCATGAAATCGACACAGGTGGCCAAAGTCAAACCAGAAAATCGAAATGGGGTGAGCAAGTCACAAAAAAAATCAAACAGTGAAGGCGAAGCCAAGCTAACCACTAACAGAAACGAACGAAAATCACAAAGTTCGAGTGAATTAGATGTGAGCAACTCACCTTGCTTCGAAGCGGCGACGAGCTCGACCTTTGTCGAAGCGAAGACGAGCACGGCGAAGGCACAGACGAACCACAGAGCAGCGAACCTTCGATCGAGCTTCAATGTCGGCAGAAGCCCTAGTTTCGCGGCTGCCATTATTTCGTTTTCTTGTTTGATTTTGTTATTAGGGTTAGAAAGATGAGAAAATGATAAAGGGATCCGGTTATACGCCTTAGTAACAAAATAAAATATCAACAAAATTCACCTACAAAAGCCCAATAACATTTCACCCATTTTTCTTAAATCAATTTATTAATAGAGAATTTTGCCAATACTAAAAAGGCTTTCAAATTTGATTTAAAATCCCAAACAATGATTAACCATTTTATTAAAGAGTTTTAAATACGATTTAAAACTCAATATCAATTGTCAACTAGATTAAATCGTCATTTTATCGAAAAATTAAAATTTACGAATTTCCGGGTTGTTACAGACTCCCCTCCTTAAAGAAATTGCGTCCTCGCAATCATAAGGAATAAATGGATAAAAGGTAACAACCATAAGAGCATGGAAATGTCGAAAGCGTAAGCAGAGCAAATGTCAACATGGAAGTATTGGAATTATGGAAGTATCAGATATGAAATCAAAAGGTTCGCCTGGTTCAAATCAAAAGAATCAACATCGTGGGGATCAAGGAGTCAAAATCAGACGACTATCAAAAGCAAGAATCAATTGAGTTCCAGCATTTAAAAGAAAAGGAAAACAGAGCAGAATTTACGTACTGCACGAATTGAATGTGAGTAAATCAAATTACTCACCTGAATAGACAGAGAAAAAGACGAAGCTCAATTCTCAAAATCGCAAATATTCAATCATCAAAAATGATAATCGAATTTCACGAATATCTAATTATCAAAGACGATAATCAGAAACATAAACATTCGATTAATCAAATCGAAAAATATTTAATTATCTCAGACGATAATTAAATTTCACAAATATCTGATTATCAAAAACGATAATCAGAAACACAAACATTCGATTAATCAAATCGAAAAATATTTAATTATCTCAAACGATAATTAAATTGGAAAATATTTAATTATCACAAAGGATAATCAAATTTCACAAATATCTGATTATCAAAAACGATAATCAGAAACACAAATATTCGATTAATCAAATCGAAAAATATTTAATTATCTCAGATGATAATTAAATTGGAAAATATTTAATTATCACAAATGATAATCAAATTTCACAAATATCTGATTATCAAAAACGATAATCAGAAACACAAATATTCGATTAATCAAATCGAAAAATATTTAATTATCTCAGACGATAATTAAATTTCACAAATATCTGATTATCAATAACGATAATCAGAAACACAAACATCTAATTATCAAAAACGATAATCAGAAGTCATAAATATTCAATTAACGAGTCCGGAATTAACCGAAGTAGTAAAAGTATGGTTCCATACTCCTTACTTTTGCTAAATCGTTTAAATCTCTTTATCGTTTTCTTGAAAGTGCAGAATTGTGTGTTTTAAAAATAACATTTCACATTCTCAAACGGACAAGTCCGGAATTAAGCGAATCAGTAAAAGAAAGGGGTCATAGTCCTCGATTTTTCTGAAATGTTTAAATCGCTTCCTCGTTCTTTTGAAAATGTAAGCCGTAAAAATTTTGAAAACAATTTTAATTTATGTTTTTGAAACAACTTTTAAAAATAAAGAATTTTGTAAATACGTGATTAAATTAGCGATATCAGTATTGCGGGAGATCCGCTTGTAAATCCATTTCAAAATTGACGGTTACTGAAGTTAACACGTCAAAATCTCATCAAAATAACTGGCATCAAAATATAATACCAAATGAATTTTCATTCACCAAAAATGTCACAAGAATTTTCTCAAAGATAGAAAGGGATATCATACCCTAAACTTGTATTCATAACAAGTTAATAACACATGAATTCACCAATACACAAAAATTGACAAAACTTGTCAATAGAAATCACGAAAATTGGTGAAGCACAAATTCTAGAAATCATCACAAGAAATCCAGAAAACACATGAAGGGGGGGAGGCCTAGCATAAAAATGGGAGTATGAAAACTCCAAAACACCGGTATCACATGAACGAGACGCTATCTCATGGTGGCTAACCAATAAAGTTTCACACAGGAATGGTCCGAAGACCGTGGGGCGCTACCCCACATATGTGATGGCGAAACATCACACAGAGCGGGGTCTAGTCTCCCTCGCAGACAAAGAGACATCGCATAATCGCTAGTCTAAATCATAAAAAGAAAAGGGGAAAGGCCTATCACAAAAATGGGAGTATGAAAACTCACCGACCGGTATCACATGACGAGACGCTATCTCATGGAAGCCATCCATTAAATTTTCACACAGGAATGGCCCGAAGACCGTAGGGCGCTACCCTACATATGTGATGGCGAAACATCACACAAAGCGGGGTCTAGTCTCCCTCGCAGACAAAGAGACATCGCACAGTTGCTAGTCTAAATCACAAAAATGATCGTCATGATCATAAAGAAGTGTCAATCACACCAAGCTAGTAAATATATGAGTTTAGCTTCATGTCCCATAACCACTTGCTTAACTTAAATATTTACGAACAAGCTGTAAATCTTCACTAGGAAATTGTCACAAAAAGGGTTCAATCGAACAAGTCCAAGAGCTAACCGACGAAGTAAACGCAAGCGTTTCATACCACTTGTTTTACTAGGCCGTTTAATTCAATTTCTCATACGAGTGAAATAAAGGCTTGTATATACTAATAGATTGGAAAATGATTTAGGAAAAGAGCTTTGTAGTAAAATAATTTTTGAAATCGTTTGGAGAAAAGGATTTTAATATTTACTACTAGTATAGAAAACCTTTATATTTTTAAAGTGACAAATCACAAAAATGATTGTAGAAACAATCAATCACAAGAATTCACATACGAAGATGTGAATAGAATCCAAAGAATTCGATTCCAAATTCATCAAGGTAGGAATACCAAAAATTCCAGAAATAGAAGTTATCAAAATCAATAAAGGTGATAACAACTAATAAGAGAAGAAGAATCGATTATCAACTGGAAAAACAAAGCAAATCGAGCAGAAATGCATAAATGACTTCAACAAAAGTAAGAATCAAGTTAATGTCGAAGCCAACAATTAATAGCCGCAGTCGAGTACAAAATGAATCAATCATCATTATCAAAGAAACCAACGGCAAACAAAATCAGAGTCTTCAAAATCAAGAAATTAGCAATTTCTCAAAAACAAAGTGACCGAAGTCGAATGGAATTCAAGATGAGGAAAACACAAAATATCAAGTTCAAAATCGCTGAGATTCAAACTAGGTGTGAATGAGAAATCAAAATCACTCAATTTGCAACTGGTCCAGCCATTTTTCATCACAGTGTAACAGGTACACAATGACACTCATAGCATAGAACAAAAGTGGAACAAAGTCCAAAAGTCAAAATGGCTTTAATTTGCCAAATTAAAACAAAATCAACATCGGCTAAATCAATTCAAAGCCGAAAACACAAGAATAAGCGTTAGGAATTCATACCTAACAGTCAAAAATAATCATATGTAAAGATGAGAGATAAAACATCGACAGATAGTTGTAACACATGTTCCATCTAAGTTATGTTTTATAATTGTCCTAAACCCCAGGCTCTGATACCAAGCTGTGACGCCCCACCTCTATACCCACGCTAGCCAAGAACACTACGGTGTAGTGCTATCAACTAGCACGGAGAATAAGGCTGTTGAGGAGCGACCATCTATGTAATTGCTTTGTGCGAGCACCGATATGTCAGATAATAAAACATTGCATTTCATTTTTAGAGGAAACCCGACATACCGATACAAACTCAAAGCTACTACACAGTGGCTATAATAGTTTAGAACAATAGATATAAAAATAACACAGATAACATAAATGCGGAATAAAGATGGAACGAAAAGTCTCATATATACAATAACTGATATCAGTTACAATACATTTGACACAATACAAATGATACAACTACAACTGTCGACTCCAGAAGTTATATATACAAGTACATTATCGTCTAATATACATGAATACATTATCATCTTAAAACAGACACACTGACTTCTACAACAAGACGAAGACCACTTCAAATGATATAAAAAGTCTTCATAGCTCTAGCAGCAACCCAAAGCTAAAAATCTACAACCTGTAAATACTCGGTCTGACCCGAGTATTACATTCAAAAGAAAATAATACCCGGATCAGTCTAATTCAAACTCAGTTATTAGCGCATAGAAGCAATAATAATCAATCTCAATATGGATGACAGTCACAGAAATCTCGTATATCCAACTCTCGATACGAGAATTGGATAACGGCAGATATAACACTAAACAGTGTTAATCCACAAAACAGAAATCCAAAGCAGTTTAAGCAATTGAAATGTCAATCTAAAAACATCAAAGCTAATTGGCTGCAGTACACGCTAACGTGTACTGCCTCGCCAATACAGCCTACGAATTACGCAACAGGTCGATGAATTAAGGATAAAAGAGATATCGATTAAAATCTGTCAATTTGGTGTGGCTGCAGTGCACGCACGCGTGCACTGCCTCGCCACAACGGAATATAAAGTCACCACACGGGACAAGGGTAAAACTGCTATGAAAATGCAGCAGGTCAGCAAGTGCTCAAGGATGAACAGATGCAAGTGAAAATGACACATGGATATGCAGTGTATACCCAAGTACAACTAAAATAGAAACAGGTCAAGCATATATAGATATGCAGTGTCAAAGTGAACCAAGTCACAATGATCGCAAGGTCAAACCCCGAAATCGGGTTCAACTCAAATGAATTAGAAGTGGTTGGCTGTCTCAAGCAACGGCAACCAAACAAGTTCGAACAAAACCAAACAATGTCAAAGTTTAGCATCAGGTCAAAAGGAATATAAGCAAACAGCCTATAGGATCGTACATGCCTCTCAGTAAAGCTACAGCAAGCTATGGTGCATTTACAACTACAATGGAGCCAACAAAGAATGCAGACTTCAAATACACAAGAGTGAAGTGATCAAACAAACTACACAAAGGATTCAACAGCATAAAGACCAGAGTGTGCAGTAATGCAAACATCAAATGCCAGCCTGAACCCAAAATAGTAAAACTGCACACATGTAGTGCAGACAAGTATGAATTCAAACATGAAATGGAGAACATCATTGCAAGTGCAACAGGTAGGGATGATGCAGTGAAGCATGTACAAGGGCAGTACATATGAACATCATTGCAAGTGCACCAGGTAGGAGATGATGCAGTGAAGCATGTACAAGGGCAGCATCAGTGACAAAACAGTGTCAAAATGAAGAGACCAGAGGAGTGCAACTAATAAAAGAGGCAACAAGTGATGCACAAATGAAAACATCACCAAAAAAGATAGGCTATAAGTCAAGTGCCATCATATAAGACAGCAAACACATGAATGTGCAAAAGTGAACATACATCTGTATACATACATGAATGGATGTATACAAATGGTCAAGTGAAATGCAGACAACACCAAGTAATGGTGAAGTAAGTGAAACAGGCTCAGTAATGAAGCAAATGTGATAAACAAACAGGCTGGTCAAAGTGATACTACAAGTGCAACAGGACAGTGTACACTACAACGAAACAGTGGACAGTGTCATCAAGAATCAACAAGACCAGACTTACAAAGAATATCAACATAAATGGGCAGTGACAGGATGCAATGCAACACAAAGAAAACCCATGTGAACATGTACACAGGAATACAAATCTGGACCAATTTCCATCAAATGAATAAGAAACAAAGACAGGGCTCAACACAACAGAGTGGCAACATATAGGTATTGCAAACTAGTTTAATGATTCGACCCTGAACCAATAGCCAGATTTAATTAACAAATGCACTCGATACAAAGACACAACCGTACGGAATGCACACATGACAGCATCCCTACCAAAAGACTACACCTATACATGAACCAGTGCACATGTAAACAGTGACATGAGGAACAATGCAACCCAATGAATAAGGGCAGAACAAGGTCAACCCAACTTCATATACAATGACCTGATCAAAGATGTGGACCCTAATGCAACAATAATCGGCAGTATACAAGTGCAGACCACCCAAAATACTAACCAGTTCAAAAATGCAAACTAATGGCTCATGCTATAGACATAGGTCAAAGGTCAACTGCATGAACCACAATAATATGCAAACTCAGGCTTACAGAGGTGCAGGCGACCAAACAACAACATGAATCAAACAGGGCATCAAGTATGTCAAAGTCCGGTACAAGTTACAATGTCAACAAAGTACACAGGTGAAGCCAACTGACTCGAACGACTCAAGTGATACAAGGACAATGCTCAATGCACATCAATACCAAACTCAACAATGCCAACCTGATCAAGTTCAAAGCAATCAGGCCTCAAACAAGTTCAAAAGCAAAACTGGTCAAGTAAATAACAATGCACAGTTCAAAATGGTTGAGCAAAATCAGGTGATGTTCGGAATCAAGTAAAGTCACAGGGGAGTTCAATATCGTTGTCAACACTGAGTATTTTAAAACCGAAGTCAGGTGATGATAAATGATCAAAGCCGAGTTTTAAAAACCAAGTCAATTCTGTGGTAATCAAATACAAGATCAAGTCGAAAGCTCAATAAAATTCTCAAATGACTGGCGTTAAAAAGGAAGAAGAACAAATGAATTCAACAGCAAAATGTCGACCAACCAGACCTCACGAAATCGACACAGGTGGCCAAAGTCAAACCAGAAAATCGAACTGGGGTGAGCAAGTCACAAAAAAAATCAAACAGTGAAGGCGAAGCCAAGCTAACCACTAACAGAAACGAACGAAAATCACAAAGTTCGAGTGAATTAGATGTGAGCAACTCACCTTGCTTCGAAGCGGCGACGAGCTCGACCTTTGTCGAAGCGAAGATGAGCACGACGAAGGCACAGACGAACCACAGAGCAGCGAACCTTCGATCGAGCTTCAATGTCGGCAGAAGCCCTAGTTTCGCGGCTGCCATTATTTCTTTTTCTTGTTTGATTTTGTTATTAGGGTTAGAAAGATGAGAAAATGATAAAGGGATCCGGTTATACGCCTTAGTAACAAAATAAAATATCAACAAAATTCACCTACAAAAGCCCAATAACATTTCACCCATTTTTCTTAAATCAATTTATTAATAGAGAATTTTGCCAATACTAAAAAGGCTTTCAAATTTGATTTAAAATCCCAAACAATGATTAACCATTTTATTAAAGAGTTTTAAATATGATTTAAAACTCAATATCAATTGTCAACTAGATTAAATCGTCATTTTATCAAAAAATTAAAATTTACGAATTTCCGGGTTGTTACACAGTCGAATAAGGATACCTAATATAGGATTCTTCGAATCACAGAATGTGGCTTGATAATAGGCAAGCCACTTCATCTCAAACACTCCAAACTCTAGGTAGAAAATGGCGTGCTAATTCGCATGAAAAGATAAGCTATAAGCAACAATCTCTAATCCTTATACATCATGCCAAATATTGCAGATCCCCTCAATAGGACTCGCAATCCTCACAAAAAAACGAGACTAGAACATCAAAAAGCATCAACAAATTCCTCCAATACAGATGGGTATCAAGCAGTCGTATTGAAGAGGACTCGAATAAAACAATCACGATTAGGATTACTCCTAAGATAAGATGTCATCAATTCAATTATGGAATACTACGGAATAAAATATATTCCTAGACATATCCCAAACATCTATCTCAAAGGACATGATAATTAAGGAATTTGTAACACTTGTACTATACTTGGATATATCGTAATATATGCTTATGTTCTGTGTTTATCCTATTTTATTTTAAACTCGGCTCTGATACCAAGCTGTGACGCCCCACCCCGAGACCCACATTAACAAAGCGTATTACTAGGTAATACTGTCCACTAATGTGGAGAATAGGGCTGGTTAGGAGCGACCATCTATAGTCTTGTCTTAAATATCTATTGAATACGTCGATTAGTAATCTATATTTTTTTTGATATCTCAAGTGGATCGGTATATCCAATAAATGCTTAATACAAAACTACAGGTGGTTATAGGATCTATCAGAACAAAATACAACAAATCAAATGCATAACACATCACAAAACAGCAAACAGATATATATATATATATACACACACATATATACATATACATCCCAATACAATACAAATAATACATCATAAGTGGTATGACGACCATAATATACACACGAGTCAAAATAACATACATATCAGAGTAGCGATAAAAATACTACAACAAAAAATGCTAGCAGATAAGTCCGTGCAGAAGCAGAATAGGCTAAGTCCTTAAGGGTACCTGACCTGAAACACCTCGGTCTGACCCGAGTATAAAATACACGGGTCAGTCTAGCTAAACAAATCAGTTTATAAGGATAAGCAGTAATAGATGCATAAGGATAAGGATAATGTTCTTCTTAAACAAGAAGGAATAATACTGAGTATAAGCATGAGTATAAGTGTGGTATGGTTGCTTTAAGTGATGGGATGATATCACTTACACAAACATATAATCTCAAAAGAGATAAGACAATCCATAAAACGATAAATATAGCAAACCTCGTATCATTGGCATATCACAAATCATCAATAGTGGTTTAGGGAAAATATAACTCCTAAAAAGGAGAAATCCCAAACCCGCCATATTGGCAAACCCAAAGAAATCACCATCTTAAAATACGCCATAAGGCAATCAAATAAAAATCTCTAACATAGGAGAATATAATCCCAAATAAACACCAAAAAGAAAATCTCATGTAATAACACCAATAGGCAAATCTCAAATAATACGCCAAAAAGCAAACCTCAATTAACGCCATGTGTTGGCAAACCAAAATCTCAAATATAGAACTCGATAAGAAGTTCAATTTCCAAAGATGCAATTGCCATATATAATATCTCGAACGGCTCAAAAGGCCAATAATGTAAAAAGGCAATACACTTGGAAAATCTCAAAGAAATCAATGAAATTATCTCAAAGACATAGCACGTGCTTATGGCCGAAGCCCGCCAAGTACTGTTCTCCCAAAATAAGGCACCGCGTCTCTTAGACAAACGTCCCGAAGAACAAATAAATACGTCTCTTAGACAAACATCCCGAAGGACAACATCCCGAAGGCAAATACACCACTATGACAAATGTCTCTTAGAGAAACATCCCGAAGGACAACCCGAAGGTCCAGTACTGGCAAATACGTCTCTTAGACAAATGTGTCACAGACTCTCGGATAGGAACCCAAACAGTGTTAACATGTATCCCATACCACATGTTCGCACTAAACGGTTTACTAACCGCTAGTAAATTTCACACTCAAAGCAGTAAAAAGGTTTACCTCATCTCATCGGTAAACTTGACCCAAAGGTCAAAACGATCAAACGGACAAGTTGAGAATTAATTACCAATAAGATAAACGCACATGTCACATACCACATGTTTTACCAAACATTTAATTCTCCTTCTCATTCGCTCGAATAGTGCAAAAATGTGTATTAGATATAAAAAATAATTTACTTGAGAAAACAAGCTTTTAAAACAAATTTTTCGAAATCGTATTTGGAATCAAACCTTGAAAATTCCCTTATTATAGAGAATATATAAACTGTATAGCTCAAAAAAATATTTTAAAATATTACATAATAATTATATAAAATGCCAATTTATTGTAAAACTTATTTCAAAATCATTTGGAGAAAACCGTGCTCGAAAACCATGAAAAACAAAGAAAATACCTCAAACCGATAACTCAAATTCAATTCGAATTCAATTCAAATTTAGCTCAAATTCAATTCAAATTTGAATTTCAAATTCTCAAAATTTAGCTAGCCTATTGATAGGCATTATAGCTCTCAAAACAGCACAAAAATCGCCATCAAAATCAAGTGAAGTTGTGTGGAAAACAAGCTAGAACAAGCACTAAAACAAGGGAGAGAAAGGCTAAAACTCACAGGCTCCAGGTTAACCTGGTTACGTACTCGCTCCAGCAAATTTTTCCTCTTCGCGTTGATTTTCCAGCAGCGATTCGAGATAGCAAATGGATGAATTATGCTACAAAATTTGGCATGCATGTAATACAACATCTAGACTATGATTTAGAAAAGATTTCGCAACAATTCATTAAAAGATTTCTTTTGGGTTGTATAAGTGAGTTTCAAGTACATGGATGCAAAGGCTACCTTTCTGCTTTTGGTTTCACAAGTAGAGTTTGTTGCCCGGCAAATAGGTATGTGGTAGATTTAGAATTTGGATTTTGATTGGTGATTTTATGCCGCAGATATGGAAGGCCATTTTTGAGCTTTTCTTTTGTTGGTCTGGGTCGTATGTGGAAAGTTGTAGTTTTTTGGATCGAGCCACGCAAAGGAGGTGCTGCCGAATCTTTTAAAAACTTAAGCAAAAGTTGAAAGGAAGTTAGTGCAAGGATGTTTATATATGACCGATAGTCATAAGAATCGATGTCTGAGATTGTTGGAATAGCCCCAAGCGACTTAGGAATTTTAGTGACAATATAGGAAGTTGTCACTATAGATGCAGTTGTTGTTACTTATTCGTTTCAAGTGTTATTACGTCGATTCGGGTGAGAGTGCCATGTTTGCTGACAGTGCACGTGTAGGTAGATTAGTGCCTAGGAAAGTTTAGTATGGAGTTTGCTGATTTGGCATAAGTTGAAGATGATTTTTATATATCATCAAATATGCTTGGGTGTTTGGGTTTGTTGCCTGGTCCTTTAGGATTTCGGGGACTAAATCTTTTTAAAGGCAGAGAATGTGACAACCCATATTTTTAGGGCGCTCTGAATATTTAAATATTTAATTGGTTTATTTTATCGATGAGATGAAAAATCAATTTTCGCAGACATACTTTTTAGAACTCGGGATTATTTCCATTGTGTTCGGACGGTCTGGGCGAGCTAGAATGAGTATAAGCATCGATTTATTTTGACTATTTGGTTTCGAGTTAGAAGGTTGAGTCGGTTCCTAAATTAAGCAACTCAAAAAGCTAACTTTTATGTATGTTAGAAATAGATCCTGGAAATAGTTTCATTGAGTTCGGAATAGGGGTATTTGGCTAGGAACGCCAGTAAGCGCGCCTCGATTGGAGTTTGGAATTTTGAGCGTGAATAGTTTCGGTTATATTTTTTATATAAGGACCCACACCCACCATTTATTTGCCCCAAACCTGAAATAGAAGCCCTAGCCCCCATTAAATAAACTATCGTGTTTGCTCCGGCATCTAGAGGTCAAACTAGCTGTTGGGGTCAACATGAAGAAGGTGGACGAGGGGAAGGGGAGTTCATCGACGGCGGCCAATCGTCGAATGGTTTAACGTAGCACCGTAGATCTAGCTATGAAGGTGATGTAGCTTTATGGGTTTTTCACGATGGCAACGACATGAGGGAGGGCGAGGCCGATGGCTGAAGGCTTGTCAAAGGGTGGGCTTCCATCTACTAGTGAGCGACGACCGGAGGAGCGATGTGGTAGCAGCGAGGAGTAGTTGAATGGGACGTCGAGTTTGGAATTTAAGCAGCCTAGGTTTTGAAGATGAAGGAGGATTAGAGATTAAGCTAGGTGATTAAGGAATTAATGATGTAATTAATTATTTAATTATACTATTTAATTCCAAATCTTATAAATGCAATATCTTGTTCATACGAGGTCGGATCTGGATGCGGTCAGTCCCGTTTTACTCGTGGAATCATTATCTACATTTTGGAATTGGAGTGAAGGAGGTTGGAGCTAATGGAATTTTGTGCTAAAATTGAACGACGTTTGGTTTTAGACCAAATCAAAATGCTTCGGCGATAACTGAAATTTCGGTGAGTTAAATTCACCTTTTTGGTTAATCAATATGTTATATAGTAGATATAACATTATTTGTTGTATGCTTGGATGTTTTATTTGTTTGATTTTTGAGTTTGAATAAACTATAATTTTTGAAAATGGATAATGTATAAAGTGATAAAATAATAATGATTTAATATTATTACGTTGTTTAAGTAATAACGTAGTTAATTTAAGCATACTTCTTTGGTGTTATCTATTTGGCCAAATAAAAAATGTCTAATAATAAATAGAAGATTTTATTTTGAATAACATTTGTATAGTAGAATAAAATCTCGTTCTGTTATTAGATTAATTTGGACAATTATTTAAGTGCTAGTTGATTAATACCGGATAAGTGATGAGTTAACAATTGGTTGTTAATTATGGATTTGGTTTACATAAATGTCTGCTTATGTAAATACCTATAATTTAACTTGAGTAGTTAAATTGAACTTAATTGTAACTTGTTTAAGTATTATTGGAATCGCTAAGCCTTTTTCTGAGTCTGGAAAGTTATGGAGTTAAATTAACTTCAATTTTATAATTTGAAGCAAAGTGATTATTTAATTATTATTTTAAAAAAGTGTTTTATAAAATTACATTTTAGTAAAATTAGTTATTATATTATTTAAATTGTTATAAAGTAAACTATTATATTTATAATGTTTTATAATTAATTATTTTATTAATGTTGTTTAAAGATAATTAATTATTAAGTAATGTTGTTTAAAGATAATAAATTATTTTATTTTTGATTATTTAAAGCTAGTTAATTATTTTATCAATAATGTCTTGAAAGTTAATTAATTATATTTTGAAAGTTGTTCGAAAGTTATTTTATTATATTTATTTAAAATGTTTTAAAAATTAATTATTATATTATTTAAAATGTTTTTAAAATTTATTATTATATTATTTAAAAATGTTTAAAATTCATCTTTACGACATTAAAGTTTTTATTAATTATAATTAAATAATAAATTGTTTTTAAATGGATTTCTTTTATAAAAAGGTTTTATTTAAAAGAGTTTATAAATTTGAAAGAGGTTTGGAATTTGACAAGAAATTGGGTTTTGAATACTTTTAGAAAAGAAGTTTATAAATGATTTAGCGATTTGAAATGGGAAGTTTTATAAATGGGTTTTTGAGATTTACAAAAGAGTATTTTTATAAATAGATTGGTGGTTTATAAAGAAGCTTTATAAACAGTTTGGGGATTTATAAAATAAAACAGATTTAAGGAAAGGAATGGTGTTTTGGGTTATTTATAACTCCATTTTAACGATAATTGAGTTTGATCATTTTAAAATGATTTTGAAATAGAAGATCTCTCTAAGTGTTTGGTGAATATACTTATACCATTTTATAAATATGTGGAAATGGTTTTCTAAGTTTTGAAAGAGATGGTTTATCAATATACTTAACCCGGTGAGATAATTATATGAATGTTTTGATAAATATTTCGGAAAGAGAATTAATGAAATATTAATTTAAGAGGCTTGCCGGTTTTTATGGGAAATGTAATCTTTATTTTGAGTGTTTTTTTATTTGATAGTTAAATAGATGATTATTAAATCTTGGTCAAAATATCTAATCCTTCTTAATTTTGGTGGTATGGAAATATTCCCTACTTAACACAGAAGGATTTTAACTCTGGAAATATCTAGGAGAAACACGGGGATTACATGGTATAGTTATCGTTGGTGGTTTTATACTGTACGTATAATTTTTTTTTATTCTAGGACAAATGATGAGGAAATCTGTCCACTTAAACGGTTAGGAGATTATCTCCTCTCTTATGTATTGTCTGATTATTTTGCAAAAGAATCGGTATTGAGCATTCCGGAAATTGATCGATTGGTTTTGGACTGGTAAGCGGGGGAGTGTACTTATATGAGATGACTAGAAACCGTAACCACTCCAAAACCATATACGGGTTCTATGCTTGGAGTAGCTTTGAGTGAGGTTCGAGATGTTGGAATCCATGTGTGATTCCAAGACTCATTGGGGTATGGGAATCCATATGTGATTCCATGGTCTTTTTTGAGATGTGAGAATCCAGGTGTGATTCCGAGACCGTTGGGGTATGGGAATCTATGGGTGATTCTATGATCTATTCGAATAGTGACTAATGTGTTGTAACGATGGACTTAGGCTCTTCAGCGGAAATGACTAAAACCAGAGATAGGATGCATAGCCATGGGTTTAGCTAACCCATGAGGGTGTAGTGTCTCCTTCCTAGAGTTACCTACAGTTGTTATGCTTACATGGAGCGATGTATTCGGCCTTGCATGGCCAACTATGTATTTCCTATTGTACATCACTAGAGATGTATTGTTGCTTCGAAAGGATAACTCTAATCCTTGTGCAAGAGGACCGTTCTCGAAGTACTGAGGATGCCTCCATGGAATCCTGCACAATTAGCGAATGCGCCTTAGCTGTTTTTTATTATATACCTATTATTGTTGTGATGTACACTCGTGAGCATCACAACTACTTGATTATTGATATTTTTTCCCTTAGACATTATTATAATATCACTTGATTTTCTAATATAAATCATTTGGTTATCGTAAGGTAAAAACCCATAAGCGCAGCGTGGTCTTACGAGATACCTTTTATTTTGAAAGGGTTTTATAATAAGAGAAATCAATATGCTTTGATTGAGTTATCTTAGGTTGGTTTACTAGACTAATCTGGGTGTTATTTTTATTATAATGCTCGGGTCAGACCGATTATATTTACAGATTCAGTTTGGATGCTTGGGAGCTTTAGGAGACGAGCTAGATGCCTCCAAGTTGTATTCATGTATATTTTATTTCCGCTGCATTAGTTGTTTTATTTAACAGCATTTATGAGGACAAGTTGTTATAACTGTCCAGGCTGATGATTTGTTTAGTGTACTCTGATTGATGTATGTATATTATAGTTTTTCTTTGAGTAAAGGTCTGTTGTATATTATATATTACTTGTCACAATGTGAGATTCGGTTTCTGTCTTTTCTTTCCTTCACCCCCAATAATATGTCTTTCCGGCACTTGGATGTTCGACACGTGAATACCATGGATGTATTAGTGTCGACTTTTAAGGGTTGAAAAGGCGGGTCGTTCCAAAAAAAAGTTGGGTATAGCTAGCCATATGAGGTAAAAATTAGTCTAAATGTTGGCATAGATTAAATTTGGAATTAATAAGAGAAGGTTGTAATGAGAAGAATGAGAAAGGTTTTCATTCTCTCCATAAAAACAAACTTCCACATTAATTTCATTTGATTTTTGCTCTTCCTTCATACACTTTAGATAGCCTAAATTCTACCCAAAAATAACTTCAATCTAAATAAATTCAATGGTGGTTTATTCGATCGTTGCAACATCTATTGGTGATTCAAGCAATCTTGGAGTTAATTCTCAAATCGACGTATCATGATAGGCTAGATTTAAAAAGGTTCGAATATTATTCTATTCATATATTCATACATGATCACCCTTGAACCATGTAGATGTATGTAACATAATTTTATTTCCATTAAATTATATTTGATGTAATATCGTTATATGTGTTGTTTGAAAAACGAAATTCAAAGTAAAATTTACATGCAATAAAATTTGTTATTTAATTTGTGTTGATTTATGTTAGTTATTACAAGTTATACTTTATTTAATGTTTAATTTTAGGTGTATTTAAGTAATTAATTTAACCATTGTTATTCAATAATTATTTCAATTGTATAAAATTTGTACACCAAGATTGTTTATACACATGTTATTAAATAAAAGATTTTATTTTTATATGTCTATTAATCCAAAAAATTTATTTATTTTAATTATTTTCATTGTTTATACCTTTTAATAAATTTGGATACACACACACATATCCATGTATGTGTTTACAATGTGAAATTAGGATTAAAATGTATATATCTAGTTTGCTGAATTTTAGTTGCCTTATTTGCCTAAACAATCCTTTTTTTGGTTATGACTCACAAGGTAAATGTTATACATAAATACACACATACATACATACATATATATATATATATATATCCCCAGATGATTTAATATAAATAATACAAATATGGAATACAGATAAATTAGATTTAGCTTAAATCAAAATGGGAATTGAATTTTTTTTTTGATTTGGCATTAAAGAGCCATTAAGGGAGAGTTTTACATTTTAATTTGCATTTAAAAGGCAATTAATGAGAGTTGTCTCTCTAAACAACTCTTTTATATATATGTTACATGAAGTTATTTCATAATAACATAGTAATACACACACACACACACACATATGTTACACACACACATACATACATATCTAAACCATAGATATATACATATAAATGGTGTTATTGATATGTGTACACAAATCATATACATATATTATAATATATTCAAATATATATATATATATATATATACTTAAGCATTTGTTCTTGATATGCATATGAATTTATCACGTGTATATATAAGTATAATATATATGTTTACATAATAGAAATAAATCCTAATATTTATATGTTTATATTTGTACGGTCAAAGCGGTTTGTGCTTTTACAGTGATGGAGGTTCAAAAAGTTGTAGTAGGGATAATGCGAGGATATATCGAAAAATAATGAAGGTGTAAAAAAAATTTTAGAGATAAAATCAAATCTCCAAAGTTTATTCTCGTTGCAATGTCATTTGTGTAGAAGTAAGAAACATTGTTCACTCCCATATAACAAAATTAAAGATTATCATGGTCCATGTAGTCCGGACCTAGTGAATAGAATAGGTTTCTAGTTTATGTTCAGCACTTAGAACTTTAACTTAGAACTATATCCTAAATTTGTTGATTATATTTATATTAGAATGATCAAATTAACCTTTTGATATTAAAGTCACTAAAGCGAATGCGAAAACCCCCTAATTTAGTACGAAAAGCGAAAAACGGTGATGCTTTAAGCAGATATACTATTTAGTAGCACTGAATTGAAAAATCATAGTTGTCGAAGTGTGCTAAGTGCTTTAGTAGGGCACTAGCTAGGGTTTAGTGGGGCTTTAACTACATAGGGGTGTGTGTATAGTTGTACACTTGTTCGTTCATTATTGTGGTATTATGTTAGCGTGTGAATATATACTAGATATATTCGGGATAAATATTGATAAATTTAATTAATATGATTAATTGAGTAAGTATAAAATATTTTAAAATAAAATATGATTTTATTTTAATAAAATAATTATATTGATGCTAGTTAATATCCAAATAAGGGAATTTTTCGAAATCTACCCATTTCATTCACTACAAATCAGACCGGGTTCCTTTAATGGTATTAGATACCGAATGGTCTATATAGTCTAATTAATCAACATTTTGGGCTAACTAATTAGAATTATCTATCCGATGGGCATCCAGAAAAGCAGCGTTTAGGCTTGGGTTTGGATAATCAAGTATTCTCTCCACTCTAGCTACCGGCCTGGCCTAATCGTTGGAATAAATCAAAAATGTTAGTCCAGATGTAAGGTCCAAAAAAATTGGGCCATGGGATGATTTTCAATTAATATTTGAAAATCTAAAAATATATTTTAAATTTAAAAGTTAAGTTTATAATATAAAAGAAAATTTTATAAAGGTTATTAAATAAATTTAAATATTTATAAATTATTTGGAGAAATTAAAATTTCAAAATTTAATATATATTTAATTAATATGATTAATTAAATTAAATTAAATAATTAATTAGAAGTTAACTAATTGTAATATATTTTCACACACGCACTGATATATATATATATATATATATATATATGTAAGTATAATTGTTATATTTTTATATTTATCTAAAATTGTTTAAGATAAGATTAAAAATTTCAAAGTTCTTAAATTGTTTAATTATATAATAAAATTATAAAATAATTAACTAATTAAAACTTAATTAATTAATATAAAGACAAGTATACACATTGATATGTATGCATAAATATACTATAAATGTTATAGTTGATTATATATCTTAAATAGTTTAAAATGAATAATATAAAGTTTTAGAAATTTTATTTAAATTATATTAATTAAATATGATTTAATTAATAAAATTAAAATAAATTTAATTAATAAAATTAAAATCAATTAAATGTTATTTAACTAATAATATTAAAATTAATTAAATATGACTTAACTAATGATATACATATGTGTGTGTATATTATATAAGTTAATTAACTTATAACAGTCATAAACAAATTAAACTTGTATAATTGTATGTGTATAAAATAATGCAAGTGGAACTGAAATAAACCCAATCTAGGGCTGTTATATGTAGTACTGTTAATATATTGCCTATCTCTCTGGGTTTTTTTTGAGCAAACTCATGGTTGAAGTCCAGTTTAGGTCAAAGATCACTGTTAGGAGTTGTACATTATACAACCGATAAAGAGTTATCCATCGCTTGCGGGCCTATAATTTATCGAGCAAACTCAATATTATAATCCCAAGGTAAGGGAGTCCTAACAATCACTAAGAACTTGAATGATTTATATACTTCTCTTAGGAGTTTGAGGAATATAAAAATCTAGTGGGATCCATTGTAGAAAAATGTGACGATTACATTTAACCTTTCCATAATACTATAAGAACACATGCAATACAAAATTAAAGTTATATACTTCTATCATTTTTGCAACCAGTTTAACCGATAAAATTGTTTATCAATTGAATTATACTAATGAATTGAATTAAGATTGATAAACAAATATAATATATACTTGCTAATAAATTGGCATGTTGTCACTTGAAGACCGATGCACGAGTCAAATTATATGACTACTAAACACATTCATACCTTAGTTGCTTAAATATTTATTTGCCCAAGACTGTTATTGCCTTCTATGAGTTTTTAGCTCTGAAGCAACACGGGAATATGGGTATTTGATCCATATTAGATCACATACAAAAGTTGAATGGGGAGCAATCACATTCGTAATGTACGAAATCTCGATGAAATTGATTCATTCGAACTAATAAAATAAACTATAGTGCAAAATCATGTGTTCAATATGATTTAATACAATAAGAATTTTATTGTGTTGAAATAATGAAAGATCGAGGACTGTAGACAGATATAGAAATTTGAGCATTAAAATATTAGTTTTGATCAGTTTACTTAATTCCAACCTATTTGATATCCTTTAAATAATGACGATGTATAAATACACTTTCTATAACACCACACATTTTGAAGTACCATAATATGTGGAATTTATTAAATAATTAATTAATCAAATTAATTTATGGAAATAAAAATAAATACAAGTGGTTTAAAAGGGAATAACTTTAAGATGACGAGTTAGGGAAATTAATAAGAACAAGCTAGAATGGGGTTTTAGCCCAAAGCCCAAAATAGTAACCCTCTAACCATCCCACCTTTCATTTATTCCTTTATTCACTCAATAATAAAATTGAAACTAAGCAAAGAGAGGCTGGCCAAGAATAAAATTTAAAGGAATAAACGGAGTTTCATTCGTAAGATGAAGCAAAAGATCTAAATAAAATTTAATCAAACAAAATATGAGCAATCCTTTCTCTAAAACCTTTCAAACCCTTATGGGTTAGGATTGTATAACATTTATGTTGTTTTGAATGATAATGAACAAGTTTATGAAGGCTAAATATTATTTGTTCATGTCTGTGAATTTAATGATAATGTTTTGGATGTGCTCAAGGAAAAACATGAATCAAAACTTCTCCAAATCACTTAAAAAATTTATATGACATGTAGAATGATAATATAGAGACGGATTTTTAGTTTCAAAATTTTGAAATTATTTGAAATTTATACGAATTTTCTTAGCGAAGAAAATGTCTAATTCTGAAAATTAATTATTTAATATGTTAAAAGTAATTATTTTGGGAAGAAAATTTTTATATGAGGCAAAATATGATGATTCTATTCTTTGGTGAATTTTTTATGATTTTTCTCAAGCATTAAGGAATTTACATGAATTATTTGGCCAAGGAAAGAGTTAATTACAAAAGGGTAATTAATTAATTAAAGACGCAATTGATAATTTCTGAAAAGAAAACGAGATATAGCCCTTGTAAACTAACAATGATTTGATATATAATCCGATTAGGTGTAAAGTAATTCCTTTTAATGGAAGTAAAACAATTTTCAAGTTAATTATCGAATTGCCATATCAACTTGCTATAGCTAATGTCAACTTGGGAATTCAACTTGCTATAGCTAATGTCAACTTAAGATATCAACTTCCGGTAGCTAATGTCAACTAGAGATAAAGGCTTCCAGTAGCTAATGTCAACTAGAGATTTCAATTTACAATAACCTAATGTCAACTAGAGATTTCAATTTGCAATAACCTAATGTCAACTAGAGATATCAACTTGTGATAGCTCAATGTCAACTAGAGATATCAACTTGCGATAAGTTAATGTCAACCAGAGATATCAACTTGCTACAGCTAATGTCAACCAGAGATATCAACTTGAGATAGCTTAATGTCAACCAGAGATATCAACTTGCGATAGCTTAATGTCAACTTGCGATAGCTTAAACTCAACTAGAGATATCAACTCATGAAAGTTTAATGTCAACTAGAGATATCAACTTGTGATAGCCTAATGTCAACTAGAGATATCAACTTGCGATAGCTCATTGTCAACTTGAGATATCAACCTGTGATTGCTCAATGTGAACTAGAGATATCAACTTGCTATAACTAATGTCAACTATAGATACCAACTTGCTATAGTAAAGTCAACTATAAATTCCAACTTGCTATAGCTTAATATCAACTTAGGATAGTTATAAAACTTATCAACTTGTTATAGCTTAATGTCAACTTGAGATAGCTAAAAAACTTATCAACTTGCTATAGCTTTCGGATGTCAACTAAAGATAGCTATAAAACGTATCAACTTGTGTTAGCATTTTACTTGCAATAGTTCTATATTAAAAACTTGTGATAGCTGATGATGCAAAGAAATTGTAAGTAAAATTAAAGAACTTAAGGTAGCACTTTGGAAGCCATCTTCCTAAGCGATGGTTGAAAATTTCATTAGGAAAAAATGGTCATAGAGAATAATAGGTTAAAATAAAGCAATTGAGACTAAGTTTACCAAAGCTATTAAATGTTAAGTAGTATCACTGAGACAATGAATTGATGGTATAAGGCTTCCATAGAACCTAGATATCTATTTATGACAACATATGAAACGATGATATATAAGGCTTTCGTAGCATCTAGTTATGTTGTAACAACCCTGGTTTTGGTGATTACCTGTAATATTAAATTATAACGGTGATTATAATTTAATATTGAGAAATTAAATAAATTGGAGATAAAAATTTGTTGAAATTGTTTTATTTTAAATAAACAATGGATTTTAAATATAAAATGTTGAAATAAAGTTTTAGAAACTTTATTTTGGTTGATTGTGATATAAAATGAGCAATATATGGTTTGAATTTAGTAAAATGCAATAATTTTGCAAATATTGGTTTTTGTAAATTTTAAATGGAGTGTTTGAATTTATTGTGATGTATTTTATAAATAAAAAGATGGAAAATAAATTTTGATGTAAATATGAAGTTAGTATGGTTTGTTGAAATTAATTTGACAAGAAAATAATTTTTGTATAAATTTTTATGTTGAAAATGGTGTTTTATGTAATAAAAGGTGTAAATTGTAGTACTTAACTAAAAATAGAGTTTTAATAATAGAAATTTATTTTTATGGCTAAAATAATCTTTTATATGTTGTAAACATTTATTTATACATAAACATTTGTTGTAAAAATTTATTTGGTTTAATTATGTGTAATAATGTGTAATTATTGGTAAATAAAGTGGAAATATGAATAACAAAGCTTAAATTTTCACTAAGTATTGCATCGGGCTAATGGATAGTGGGTTTGAATCCAAACCCAAATTCTAGAATAGTCAGAAAAGAAAACTATACGTAGTTTTCTTCTCATCCACACTTGATCTCTTCAAAAACAAAAAAGAAGAAAAGAAATCATGGCCACCACTTTGCTCTTTGAAAACTTGCTTCAATCTAGTGAATTAAAAGAGAAATATGAGCAAATCAAAAGTAAATACAAGTAATCAGTAATCAAAACCAAAATCATAGACTTTTTCAGTAATTTTTCCTGTTGAGAAAGATGGGTCTGTAACTTGCTTTCTTCCTATCTGCATGATCTTTTCTAAGCTTTTACAGGTCTGTGAAGTCTATTTGCTCCGGAAAGACACCAACTTGCATCACAAAATTGCTCCAATTTGTGCTAAGGAGAGTTAAATCTCACGAATTCTTACTTTGAATAAGTTCTGTGCTGGAATCGATTGAATTTGTGTTTACTGTAACAAGAATTCTCTGTTTGAAGTTTACAGTAATAATATGTTTTAGACCCCTTCTCTGTGTGTTTATAACTTTCTTTTTTTGCTATGAAATCATGCCGGATCTTCTCCGGATTGTTGTTTGAATGTTGTAGTTTGTGTATGCAAATTTTTACAGTCAAATTCATCTTGGAATAGCCTGAAAATCTTGCTCAAAATCCGAATCGAAGAAGGGAAAATACCTGTAGAAATTTGCAAGACAGTGGTCGACCTACCACACTCAAGGGTCGACCAATAGGTCGACCCAAGCCATTGATAGGTTGACCTTATGGTCGACCTACCAACAACAAGGTCGACCTGTAGGTCGACCTGGCCTTTTGGGTTTTCTGCTTCTTGTTTCCATTGTTCTGTTCACTTCTTCTGCTTGTTTCCAGCAACTACTTTGATCTGATTTGTGATATTTTGGAGTGTTTTTGAAGGGCTCTAACCTATCAATAGGTAAGCCAATAATTTGGTTGATTCGTACTCCGGATTGACGAGTTTTTGAGACGTTTCATATGTTAAAATTTCAGTGTTTTTCTGATGATTTCTGTTGTTTTCGAGCATGAATTTTCTAAATGATTTTTGAAATGATTTTTATATTAAAATAGCTTTTGAAATAAATATTTTACAATATTTAAAATTATTTTTAAAGCTATTAAAAATTTATATTCTCTATAATAAAGAGAAATTTTCAAAGAATTGCTTTCCAAACGATTTTCAAAAATTGTTTTAAAAACTAGTTTTCTCAAGCAAGTTATTTTCTATATAAAATACACTATTTTGCGCTCTTCGAATGTATGAGAAAGAGAATTAAACGATTTGGTAAAACATGTGGTATGGGACACATGTGTTACTTTTTCGGTTAATTCCGGACTTGTTCGTTTGAAGTTATGAACCTTCGGGTTGTTGTTTGTGCTTGCCATTCTTTGGCGTGTTTTGAGATGTGTGAATTCCTATTTTTGGGAATTATCTGAGATTGCCATTCTTTGGCTGATTTTGAGATTGAGATCTCCTATTTAGGAGTTATGGTTTGTGAAAACCATTATTATGTCTTTTGTACTTGCCAATGAGATAAGGCAAGTTATGAGCTTTTTGAGATTTATGATTTTAATGATGTCGTTTTCTAGTGTGGCATTGACTAACGGTTAGTAAACCGTTGAGTGAGAACGTGTGGTATGGGACGCACTATTAACACTTTTCGGGGTCCTATCTGAGGGTTTGTGACACATTCACAATGTTACTGCCAGTACTAGACCTTTGGGTCATCATGATGTATTATGACTTCGGTCATCACAATGTATTATGACTTCGGTCATCATGATGTATATGTGACTTCGGTTTCCACAAGATAGGTACCTATATATTAGTACTGGACACGAGGATGGCATGTGCAACATTGCTTTGGCATGCAATCGGGGATTTGGATCCAATTCAGGTTATTTTCTGAGTTTTGAATTTTATGATTTCACCATTTCACCATTTCAAGATGATTGTTTTATATATTTTATATCCTAGAGCTATATGAGAATTTATTAATATATATTGATTTCATTTATGAGGTTTTGAACTCTTATTTGAGTTCCACGAGTTATGAGATTTTTGAGGTTTTGAACTCTTAATTGAGTTCCACGAGTTATGAGATTTATGAGGTTTTGAACTCTTAATTGAGTTCCACGAGTTATGAGATTTTTGATGATATTTGTGGTTTCCTTCTAAGATTATATATGATTTTATCGGAATTTATATTTCGAGTAGCTTTTAAGAAGGAAACATTCATATTGAATTGATGTTATTTAGGAGTTAACCCTTGATGTATTTCGGAGTTTTCCATTAATTTAAATTTGAGTAAATCTGTGTTTATATCATTCCTTTTTTATTAAAGGAATGTTTCCCTTATGAGGCATATATCCTATTTATCATTGCTAATTATCTTGTTCAGGTTAGACTAGCCCGTGTATTTATTACTCGGGTCAGACCGAGTTGCAGGTTAGATATCTGGCTATCGCTTAGCTATTCTTCATGGATCATCTTATCGACCTTTTGGATTATATGCCTAGTTTTTGAGTGGTTATCTTGTAGTAGTTTGACAACGGTTGTGTATTTATTCTTTTATGGGGACTTAATGTATATTTATATTGTGGTGTATCACCACTCATGTTCGACACTATGTATTTTACTTGATGTATATGTACATATATAGATAACTGTGTTTGTTGTTCTATGATCTGTGTTTATTATTTATATTGTATTTGTTCTGGATAGATCCTATAGCCACCGTAGTTTTGTATTAATCATATATTGAGTATGTCGATCCACTTGAAAAGATAAAAGAGAAAGAAAAATATCTAGAGCACGCAATCGACGTATTCAATACATGGTTAAGACAAAGCTATGGATGGTCGCTCCTAAACAACCCTATTCTCTGTACTAGCAGATAGTATTACCTAGTAATACTCTTTGTTAGTGTGGGTCTCGGGGTGGGGCATCACAACTTGGTATCAGAGCTGAATTCAAAAAAAAGTAATAAACACGGAACAGTATGCATACTATAATACATCAAGTATGATATGAGTGAAAACATCGTCCCTAATCGAAGTTGTTGCTAATCTTACCCTTAACCTTTTCGAGGTCTTTGGGGGTAGATAAGTGGGAATACGTCTAGGAATGCATTTTTAATTCCGTAGTATTCCACAATTAAATTAGTAATATCTACCCTATGAATAATCCTTATCGTGATCATTCTATTTTAGTTCTCTTCGATATGGGTGTTTGACACTCACTCGTATCGAAGGAGCTCGTTGAAGTTATATCTTGGGATGTTTCTTTTCTTGCTACTTCTTAGAGAGTTACGAATCCTATTAAGGGGATCCGCAACACTAAGCCTGTTGTGTGAGAATTTTGAGATTACTCTTTGTAGTTTTTCTTTCCATGCAAATTTGCACGTAAATCACTATCTTGGGTTCGATAAGGTTTTGGGGGGATAGGTTGGATTGTATATTATCAAGCCCGAATTCTATGTTCTGAAAGGATCCTATATCTTAGGTATCCTAATTCGGTTGATCTGTTGTCTCTTATTCTTAGAAATGTTGATGGAGATTCTGAAGCATCTTTATTTGCTCTTGAGTCTCGAGATGAGGAAGATGTATATCGATTTTCAGTTGTTTGCGATTTTACTGAGGTAATTGAGTCCGTTTTGGGTTTGCCACCCAATCAGGCAATTGAGTTTTGTATTGACCTCATTTCAGGTGCACAGCCAGTTAGTCGTCCTCCTCCTAAGATGTCGACTAAAGAAAATGGGGAACTCTAGAAAGCAATTGCTAGAGCTTGAAGCTAAGCAATTCAATTGGTCATGCTCTTTACCGTGGGGAGCCACGGTCGTTTTGGTTAACGAATCTGCTGATACCCTTAGGCTTCGCGTCGATTACCAAGCCTAACGAGTTAGTCATTATGAATAAATAACCATAGCCTTGGATCGATGTCATGTTCGATCAATTAAGGGGTGGTAGGGTCTTTCCTCACCTTGACACCGGTTTTCATTAGTTACGAGTTGCGGAGGATAGCTTTCCTCTTACTGCATTCCGCACTCGTATGGTTCTTATGAGTGGCTCGTTGTGCTGTTCGGTTTGACGAATGCTCCAACTTATTTCATCGATCTTATGAATCGAGTATTCTGGGAATATCTCGATGAATTCGTCCTTGTATTCCTTGATGATGAGTGAAAGCAGCTATTTTAAGTTGAAATCTTTCGAATAGAAGATATGCTTATGAGTTTAATTGGATTCTTTTTATTTATACAAGTAGAGTATATTTGGAAGTTATATAAGAGGCATTTTCATCATATATAAAATGATTTTGAGTTGGATTGTCCATTGAGTGCTTTAAGAATTTTGGTCGATGCGCCTGATCAACGTTATCGATAGGAATTTTTTAAACAATACGATGAGACAGTCAGGCACAATGAATTTAGTTGTAATAAGTAAAATTTTGAAATAAATTAATATGTAAATCCAAAATTTATTTTGGATGGATAATTATCTTTTAATAATAGAAGAAACTAACTATCTCTTTCAAAATGAGTCTTCTAAATTAATTGTTTGAGAAACTTGTTTGAGTAAAATGTATAAAGTGTTTCCTATTAGTAAATTGTCTAACATAAAGTTAATTAATTTTTTTGAATGTCTTAGCTTTCCAGGGAAAAGAAGATCATGTAATAAATGATTTTGCATAAAATTCTTGTTTTGAAAATATAGTTTGAAATTGAATGGTTTGGGAATTTCAAATTTTAAATTTGATTTTCAGAGCTAAAATTTCATTTGGCAAGTGCTGTATTAAAACAGCAATAACTTGAGATTTATAACTTCAAATGAGCTCAATCTTTTTTTAAATGGAAGTGCTTTTAGTAAGATACAAAGTTTCTTTTTATCATTTTGGAAACTTTTGCATTTTTTTCAGCTTAACATGGGTTTGAAGTGGATGGACATTTCTGTTCTATATTAAAATTTCTAAGATTTAAGTTGAAAGTAAATTTGACATAACTTTCAAAATATGAATCCGTTTTTGATGATCTTTATATTGCTGGAAAGCTTAGACTTAGTAGAACAACTTTCATTTTATAAGTTTCTTTAAAAAAAATTGTTTACTATATCAAAACTTGAGTTCTTTACAGCAGATCGGAATTAAAAATGATTGTTTCTTCTAATAGTCAAATAAAATACTTCTTTTTATTATGAGTGTAGCATAATTTATTTTGGTGTGGAGATATGTTACAGACTGTAACATATTTATGGTATAATTTGAAGATAGAGCAACTCAAATATATATCTACTCTAAATAAAGAGTAATGGGTTTAAATTAAAATTTAAATAAGGAGCTTTGAAAATTTTCAAATGATTGAAAATTGAAAATTTGATTTGTAGATAGTGGGTTTGTAAACTCTGGGAACTTTTGATTAAGGAAAGGAAGTATAAAATCCTCTCCTTATGTTTTCTTACCTTAGTGTAATAATTTACTGACTTGCATTTATGCAGTCGTATGAGTTAGGTGGTTTTTGGAGAGACCACCTACCTCTTATTGAGTTTCCTTACTCTAATGATAGTAAATTTTATATCGGTAGTACTCTTTTCGTAGCTTTATGCAGAAGGTCGTATCAATTATCCCTTGTTGGTGGAGTTCGGAATAAAGTTGTGCTAAGTACCGCCTATATTCGCGAAGCATCAGGGTCATTGTGGACCGTCTTATTGAGTCCGCACACTTTATTCATGTTAAGTCTAATAGGATGGCATCTCTTCTTTCGAAGCTTTATATTAAGGAAATCGTGCGATTGCACGATCCCCTAGTTCGATAGTATGTGATCGTGATCCACTCTTCACGAGTCACTTCTGACAGAGTCTTCAGCAAGCTTTGGGCACAAAGCTTAATCTCAGCACTGCTTATCATCCACAGTCTGTTGGACAGACTGAACGAGTGAGTTGTATTCTTGAGGATTTACTTCAAGCTTACACTCTTGATTTTGGTGGTAGCTGGGAGAATCACATTCCTTTGGTTGAGTTCACTTATAATAACAGCTACCAATTTCCTATTGACATGGCTCCTTTTGAAGCCTTATATGGGAGACCGTGTCGTTCTCCTTCTTGTTGGCTCGAGTCCGGGGAAAAAACTTATATTAGGCCCCGAATCTATTCAAGAAGCATCTGAGAGGATCATTCTTATTTGAAAAAGGATGAAAGAGGCACAAAGTCGCCAGAAATCCTACGCGGACAACTGTAGGAAGCCACTTGAGTTTTTGTTGGAGATCTTATTTATATTCGTGCCTTGCCTTTGAAAGGAATGGTACGCTTTAGCTAGACTGGGGAATTGGTACCTCAATATATAGGGTCATTTCCTATTACAGAGCGTATCGGTCCTATTGCTTATAGAGTAGCACTTTCCGATCGGTTTTTGGAGCTCATGATGTGTTTCACGTCCCTCATTTGAGGAAGTGTCTACGAGATTCTGATTCCGTGATGGATACTCGTACATTAGAAGAGCTTGAGGTTTTCTCCTGATTTATCATTCGTGCAACGCCATGTGCGTGTTCTTGCTTCGGAGGTTGAGCACCTTCGAAATAAGAATGTATCGCTCGTTAAGATTAAATGGTCCGATGATCCCAACGATTGCACTTGAGAAACCAGAAAATTTATCGAGCGATCTCATTCTAGTTTTCTACCTTCGCGTGTTGGAAGTGAGAGTTTTATACTCAAGCTTATCTACATTTCCTTTGCTTGATGAAATAAAATTGTTGAATACAGCTCTTCTCTAGAAATTGCCAGGATGCAATTTTATAAAGGGGAGTCTGTAACAACCCTGGTTTTGGTGATTACCTGTAATATTAAATTATAACGGTGGTTATAGTTTAATATTGAGAAATTATATAGATTGAAGATAAAAGTTTGCTGGAATTGTTTTATTTTAAATAAACAATGGATTTTAAATATAAAATGTTGAAATAAAGTTTTAGAAACTTTATTTTGGTTGATTGTGATAGAAATGAATAATATATGGTTTGAATTTAGTAAAATGCAATAATTTTGCAAATTATTCCCAAATATTGGTTTTTGTTAATTTTAAATGGAGTGTATGAATTTATTATGATGTATTTTATAAATAAAAGGATGGAAATTTGCCCTAAAATAATTTTTGATGTAAATATGAAGTTAGTATGGTTTGTTGTAATTAATTTGAAAAGAAAATAATTTTTGTATAAATTTTTATGTTGAAAATGGTGTTTTATATAATAAAAGATGTAAATTGTAGTAATTGATTAAAAATAGAGTTTTAATAATAAAAATTTATTTTTATGGCTGAAATAATCTTTTATATGTTGTAAACATTTATTTATACATAAACATTTGTTGTAAAAATTTAGTTGGTTTAATTATGTGTAGAAATGTGTAAATATTGGTAAATAAAGTGGAAATATGAATAACAAAGCTTAAATTTTCACTATGTAGTGCATTGGGCTAATGGATAGTGGGTTTGAATCCAAACCCAAATTCTAGAATACTCAGAAAAGAAAACTGTACGTAGTTTTCTTCTCATCCCCACTTGATCTCTTCAAAAAGAAAATAGAAGAAAATAAATCATGGCCACCACTTTGCTCTTTGATAACTTGCTTCAATCTAGTGAATTAAAAGAGAAATATGTGCTAATCAAAACCAAAATCATAAACTTTTTCATTAATTTTTCCTATTGAGAAAGATGAGTCTGTAATTTTCTTTCTTCCTGTCTGCATGATCTTTTCTAAGCTTTTACAGGTCTATGAAGTCTATTTGCTCCGGAAAGACACAAACTTGCATCACAAATTTGCTCCAATTCGTGCTAAGGTGAGTTAAACCTCACAAATTCTAACTTTGAATAAGTTAGGTGCTAGAATCGATTGAATTTGTGTTTACTGTAACAAGAATTCTCTGTTTGAAGTTTACAGTAATAATATGTTTTAGACCCCTTCTTTGTGTGTTTATAACTTTCTTTTTTTGCCATGAAATCATGCTGGATCTTCTCCGGATTTTTGTTTGAATGTTGTAGTTTGTGTATGCAAATTTTTATAGTCAAATTCATCTTGGAATAGCCTGAAAACCTTGCTCAAAATCTGAATCGAAGAAGGGAAAATACCTGTAGAAATTTGCGTGACAGTGGTAGACCTACCACACTCAAGGGTCGACCTATAGGTTTACCCAAGCCATTGATAGGTCGACCTTATGGTCGACCTACCTATAACAAGGTTGACCTGTAGGTCGACCTGTCCTTTTGGGTTTTCTGCTTCTTGTTTCCATTGTTTTGTTCACTTCTTATGCTTGTTTCTAGCAACTACTTTGATCTGATTTGTGATATTTTGGAGTGTTTTTGAAGGGCTCTAACTTATCAATAGGTAAGCCAATAATTTGGTTGATTCGTACTCTGGATTGACGAGTTTTTTAGACGTTTCATATGTTGAAATTTTAGTGTTTTTTCGATGATTTCTGTTGTTTTCGAGCACGAATTTTCTAAACGATTTTTGAAATGATTTTTATATTAAAATAGCTTTTGAAATAAATATTTTAAAATATTTAAAAGTATTTTTAAAGCTATTAAAAATTTATATTCTCTATAATAAAGAGAAATTTTCAAATAATTGCTTTCCAAACGATTTTCAAAAATTGTTTTAAAAACTAGTTTTCTCAAGCAAGTTATTTTCTATATAAAATACACTATTTTGCCATCTTCGAATGTATGAGAAAGAGAATTAAACGATTTAGTAAAACATTTTTTATGGGACACATGTGTTACTTTTTCGGTTAATTTCGGACTTGTTCGTTTGAAGTTATGAACCTTTGGGTTGTTATTTGTGCTTGCCATTCTTTGGCGTGTTTTGAGATGTGTGAATTCCTATTTTTGGGAATTATTTGAGATTGCCATTCTTTGGTTGAATTTGAGATTGAGATCTCCTATTTAGGAGTTATGTTTTGTGAAAACCATTATGATGTCTTTTGTACTTGCCGATGAGATGAGGCAAGTTATGAGCTTTCTAAGATTTATGATTTTGATAATGTTGGTTTCTAGTGTGGCACAGACTAACAGTTAGTAAACCGTTGAGTGAGAACGTGTGGTATGGGACGCACTGTTAACACTTTTCGGGTTCCTATCTGAGAGTTTGTGACACATTCACGATGTTACTGCCAGTACTAGACCTTCGGATCATCATAATGTATTATGACTTCGGTCATCACGATGTATTATGACTTTGGTCATCACGATGTATATGTGACTTCTGTCACCACGAGATGGGTACCTATAAATTAGTACTGGACACGAGGATAGCACGTGCAGCATTGCTTCAGCATGCAATCGGGGATTTAGATCCAATCTGGGTTATTTTCTAAGTTTTGAATTTTATGATTTCACCATTTCAAGATGACTATTTTATATATTTTATAGCCTAGAGCTATATAAGAATTTATTTATATATGGTGATTTCATTTATGAGGTTTTGAACTCTTAATTGAGTTCCACGAGTTATGAGATTTATGAGGTTTTGAACTCTTAATTGAGTTCCACGAGTTATGAGATTTTTGATGATTTTTGTGGTTTCCTTCTGAGATTGTATATGATTTTATCGAAATTTATATTCCGAGTAGCTTTTAAGATGGAAACATTCATATTGAATTGATGTTATTTAGGAGTTAACCCTTGAAATATTTTAGAATTTTCCATTACTTTAAATTTGAGTAAATCTGTGTTTATATCATTCCTTTTTTTATTAAAGGAGTGTTTCCCTTATGAGACTTATATCCTAATTATCATCGCTAATTATCTTGTTCAAGTTAGACTGACCCGTGTATTTATTACTCGGGTCAGACCGAGTTGCAAGTTAGATATTTGGCTATCGCTTAATTATTCTTCATGGATCATCTTATCGACCTTTTGGATTATCTGCCTAGTTTTTGAGTGGTTATCTTGTAGTAGTTTGACAACGGTTGTGTATTTATTCTTTTATGGGGACGATGTATATTTATATTATGGTGTATCACCACTCATGTTCGACACCATGTATTTTACTTGATGTATTTGTACATATAGAGATAACTGTGTTTGATGTTCTGTGATCTGTGTTTATTATTTATATTGTATTTTGTTCTGGATAGATCCTGTAGCCACCGTAGTTTTGTATTAATCATATATTGAGTATGTCGATCCACTTTGTGACGCCCCACCTCTATACCCACGCTAGCCAAGGACACTACGGAGTAATGCCGTTAACTAGCACGAAGAATAAGGCTGTTGAGGAGCGACCATCTAAACATGTTTCTTAAAAACCTTTAAGAATATTCTTTGCTCGTTTAAGATCAAAATCAAATTGTACTTATAAATAAATCTTATGAAAAAGATTTGCAAAATTTTAAATTGCTGTTTTCATCCAAAATCAATAAGTACAAGAATGGTCTCATCGAAATATTCATAGTATACTCGATTTATAAAATGGATGAAATAAGCTGGACAAACTGAATGACATAATAAGTCATTCATAAGTTTCATAACGAGTGCGGAATGCGGTAAATGGAATGCTAACTCCCGCAACTCGTAGCAAATGAAAATCGGTGGCAAGGTCGAGATAAAAAGACCTTAACAACACTCAAAAGATTGCTTAGGAGATAATCCTAAGACAAACTCAAAAATACCGGAAAATTCTCAAACTACATGAATGAGAGAAATAACACTCTCATCATCATGTGAGCTTAAAGAATAAAATGATGCCATCAAATTGGAATCAAAATCACAAAGGAAAAACAGAAATCTGTTTAACAGATTGAAAATGTCGAAGATGAATTGTGCACACGGGATAAAGGATATGGCTTCATAATAATTAAGTCAATCCTTACAAAAGTCAATTCCGAAGCATAAGTAAAAATTGGCTCGGAAGGAAAGATCACATAAAATAATTTCGACATTAATAAAAAGCAAATTTAGTGTTGCGGATCCACCAATCCGGATTCGCAATCCTCAAAGAAGTTATCAAGCCCAGAAATGTTTGAAGAAAAGGAATCAACAAGTTCTTCTGATATAAAAATAATGAGATGAAACCCATATCAAAAAGAACTCAAATAAGATAATCTCAAGGCAAATATCATCAAGGATAGAAAATATCTTGACCAAGAGAAGTGCTAATAAAGGCTTGCACAACCTTTAGCTTTCCCTCCTTCTTGCTTGAAGTATGGGACACACAGATATATGATGACTCAAACTTTTGCAATAGCGACAATAGAGGGGTTGCGGACACACCTTTGCATAGTGGTCCATGGAATCACAATTGTAGCATCGTCCACGACTAGTGGTAGGAGTCTTCGCTACAGAAGTTTCTTGCTTCCCTTTCTTGTCGGGATTGGGATTGGGGCCTTTGAACTTAATAGGCCTCTTCATGTTATTGTTGAAGTTCTGTCTGGCAAGCACAACTTCAACATCAATCTCCCTTTCGGCCTCTTCAAGTCGAAGAGCGATATCAATAAGCTGATCAAAAGAAACTTCCAGTTTCAGAAGCAAAGGCTTTTTAAGGTTATTATTCAACCCATAGACAAACCTTTGATTTTTCTTCAATGGGGTATTAATATACTCGACCCCATACTTAGAGAGAGATTCGAAAGATGCGACGTAGTCCGTCACAGAAGATTCACCTTGAACAAGGTCGATAAAACGCCGGGCCAAAGTTACTTTTTCAGCCTCCGGCTCAAATTTCAATTCGAATCTTTCCCGGAATTGCTCCTAAGTGAGATCCACTTCAATGATTTCAGAAATAAGAAGCTCATACCAATCCAATGCTCTTTCTTAGAGCATGCTAGAAGCCACTTGGACTCGGTGGAGATCAACAAGATTCATGCGAGAAAAGATGCGGTCGCATGATCTAAGCCAACCTTGGATTTCAATGACACTCTCGGATCCCCGGAATGGCCTTCCACCCAAATCGGTATAATCTCTACACAAGCGTGCAAAACCGGATCTAGGATGAGTAGGCTCTGGAATGGATCCGATAGCTTGAGCATTCTTAACAAGATCTAGAAGCTGCTGGGCAGACATAAATACTCCCTCCTGAGGAGTAGCACTGGATTGACCGACGTTGGTTCGGCCAGATCTAACCATTTCTCTTCTTTATGAAAGAAAGAAGAAGAAAAAGTTATTCTCAGAATGAATATCAAACAATCATGATTGATAAAACAAGGAATCATAAAAGAAATAGGATAGAACGGTACGAAGACTCGAATTAAATCCTAAAGCACGACTCCTAAGAAAGACTTAGGACAATGATCCTTGTTAGATTATTCTATATTGTTCCGAAGTTTGGCTCTGATACCAAGCTGCGACGCCCCACCTCTATACCTACGCTAGTCAAGGACACTACGAAGTATTGCCGTCAACTAGCACGGAGAATAAGGCTGTTGAGGAGCGACCATCCGTGTAATTGCTTTGTGTGAGCACCGATATGTCAGATAGTATAACATGCATTTTATTTCAAGAGGGAATCTGACATACCGATACAAAACTCAAAGCTACTACACAGTGGCTATAATATCTTTGGAAACAAATATAGAAATAAACATAACACAAATCAGTCACAGGCATCCATATCACAAAGGCGGAAATAGATATGAATATATAACACTTAAAAGTGTTTATCAGAGTAGTGGTCAAATAAGATCCCCAATATCACAAAAGAAAAGATACAAGTGCTAGACAATAGAATATGTATACGTCAATGAGTCAATATATCGAATGTATACAACCAAAAACAACAATGCTAATGTAGTTAGCCAAAAGTCAGAAGATAGCCCCAGATAAGAAGTCATGAGGAAGCACCTGTAAAATATCAGTCTGACCCGAATATTATTTAAGAAGAAAATAATAAATGGATCAGTCTAGCTATAAATATCATATAAAGTGATATAGAATAAGAGATATGACAAAAACGTATGATAACCATAAAGCCATACTGTGATGAGTATCTAATCGAAAATCAATCCAGAGATTAATCAATATCACAAGAATCTTCTCAAAGATTAAAAAGAATGTCATATTCTTAATTTAATTCACCAAGCCACAATAAATGACATACATATCAATGCCAACTGAAAAAGGTGGTGAAACATAAATCCCAGAAATCAATAATTAGAAATCCAGAAATCACAAGAAAAGGATGGCCAATCCCATAAACTGAACATCGACGCACCTAGGAAGATACGACCCATGTAAAGTCAAGCATCGATACACCTAGAAAGATGCACCCCATGCAAAGTCGAACATCGACGCACCTAGAAAGATACGCCCCATGCTCTAGCATCGACGCACCTGGAAAGATGCACCCCATTCAAAGTCAAACATCGACGCACCTAGAAAGATACGCCCCATGTAATGTCTAACATCGATGCACCTAGAAAGATACACCCCATGCAAAGTCGAACATCGACGCATCTAGAAAGATACGCCCCATGCATAGACGAACATCGACGCACCTAAATAGATACGCCCCATGCTCTAGCATTGACGCACCTGGAAAGATGCACCCCATGCAAAGTCGAACATCAACGCACCTAGAAAGGTACGCCCCATGTAATGTCTAACATCGACGCACCTAGAAAGATACACCCCATGCAAAGTCGAACATCGACGCATCTAGAAAGATACGCCCCATGCATAGACGAACATAGACGCACCTAAATAGATACGCCCCATGCCCCGACTTATTGAGCCGATTGCTCCACGAAGTAAATAAACATCGACGCACCTAAATAGGTATGACCCATGCTTGAAATAAACATCGACGCACCTAAATAGGTACGACCCATGCGAGAGGTGAGACGAAGCTCATTAAAACGAGGAACAGTCCTCCACGTGGACAAAGAGACATCGCACATTGCTAGTCTAAACCATAAAATGATCATCATCGATCATCAAGAAGTGTCGATCACACTAAGCTAGTAAATATAAGAGTTTAGCTTCATGTCCCAAAACCACTTGCTTAACTCAAATATTTACGAACAGATTGTAGATTTCCACTCGAAAATTGTCACAAGAGTTTCAATCTAACAAGTCCATAAATTAACCAGCGAAGTAAATGCAAGCGTTTCATACCACTTGTTTTGCTAAGCCGTTTAATTAGATTTTCTCATACGAATGAGGTAAAGGTTTGTATATACTAATAGATTAGAAAACGGTTTTATAAACGAACTTTGTATTAAAAATAGAGTTGAAATCATCTTTGTAAAGAGTTTGAATATTTACTACTAGTATAGAAACCTTTGTATTTTTAAAGTGACAAATCACAAAAACGATTGTAGAAACAATCAATCATCAAAATTCACATTCGAAGATGTGAATAAAATCCAAAGAAATCGATACCGAATCCATCAAAAATGGATATTCCAAAAATCCCAAAGAAAAGGTCATCAAAGTCGATAAATATGATAACAACAAATGGGAATCAACACGAATCGATTAAATTTGGAAAACCAAGGCAAACAGGTAAATTGGCAAAAGATAGCAGATTCAGACGTCTGAAATAAATAGTTCAGACTTCTGAATCTGGAAAATTAAATATTTTCCAGAACACAGATTCAGACGTTTGAACAAAATATTTCAGACGTCTAAAAATGGCAATTTAAGCCTGTTCTCTTTCTGATTGCATTCAGACGTCTGGTGACTAGATTTAGACGTCTGAATCTGGACTGGTTGCAAACGAACCAATTCAGACTTCTGGATCCTTTGATTCAGTCGTCTGAATCTAAGAATAGAGATTTTCCCAAAATAATATTCAGACGTTTGAAATATCAATTCAGACGTCTGAAACTGGAATTTCAGACATTTCCTGAACCTGGACCAATGATGGCCAAACGATATCGATAACGATCGGACGAGCAACAACGACTAAGGAATTATGCCAAGCGACAACCCAGCCTTAATGGCTCTTTGATACGCCTCGAATATCAATGTCCAAATATCCATAATAGGATTTTCACAAAAATTAAACCAAAACACCATAAATTGGAATATACACAAAATCAATCCAAACCAAAATCAAATGCACATGGACAAGTGTTAGGAATTCATACCTAACAACAAAGATAGATATAGACATAGATGTGAGATAAAAATCTCACCTTTTCACAAAATCAATGAAGAAGAAGCTATAGAGCAATGGCAAGGACAATCACTCTTCAATTCCAACTCAACAAGCTTGAATCTAAGCTTAAAAGAGAAACATTTCCTAAATTAGGTTTAGGGAATTTCTGAAATTGAAAGGAGAATGAGTTGGAGAAGATGAAGAGGATGCTTACCAATAGCTTCTCTTTGAATTTGGAGCTAGAAGAAGGATTTGCAAATGAACTAGGGCTTGGAGTTTTAATTTCCCATTCCACTCTCCATTTTTGATGAAGCTTAAGTGTTAGGAAATGAAAGTGAAGTAAAGAAGAGGAGAGGGAGTGGAGCTTGAGTTAATGAAACCAGAATTGGGCAAATGGGCTGAACCAAACCCAAAGTCCAAAGTGAAAAAGTAGCAAAATTCTACTGACTCCAAACATATCGAAGCTTATACTCAAAAAGGTCGCAAATGACATTTTGAACTCAATGGAAGTGGTCTCGAGTCCTAATTCGACTGTTTGCAAAAAGTAGATTTTCGGACTATAATCCGACTAACGATGGAATATTTAAATAAAATATTTAATTATAAAATCGATAAATATGCGGGTTGTTACAGACTCCCCTCCTTGAAGAAATTGCGTCCTCGCAATAATTAAGAGGAAAATAAAAAGTAACAACCATAAAAGCATATCAACACAAAAGAAAATTTGAAATAAGAAGTTCACCATAAAGAGCGCGAAAGAGTTAGCCCGAACGTGTTTGCTCGACGAATTCTCTGGATTCCCAAGAGAAATCCTTAGGATTTGAGAACCATCAGACTTTCACAAAAAGAACATCTTTATTTTAAAGGCACTCAACCCCCAAAGAAATGATGCGAATAGAATGTTGCTCAAAAGTCAAATCTGGTGAAACTTCAATTCCTACTATAACACCAGGCTCAAGAATAAAAATCGGAAACCTAAAATCATTTCCATAGTTAAAAGATGTGGAAAATGTCAAGAATAGCAGAAAATTGACCGGGGCAACGGCGTAGTACAATAACAATACGCCCGAGAAACTGGAAACACGAATAACTCCGAACATCGACGTAGTACAATAACGGTACATCCAATGAACGGAACACCATAAAAGAACATTGAGCGCTAATCCATATAAGAAATGAGATAAAGCTCAATAAAGCGAAGTATATCAAAACGTCCGATGAACTTGATAAAAAGATAATATCATTCAATCATCATCAAAGAATCAACCACTTGTTGCTTATGATTAAGCGCATTGGCGACACGATTTCCCTTCTGGGAATAAAAACGAATATCAAGATCATAAGATTCCAGGAACTCGAGTCAACATGAAGTTCCTTATGAGAAAATAAATATTCCAAAGATTTATGATCGAGGTGGAGAACAAATTTCTCCCCCAAAAATGATGATGCCAAACTCTAAAAGCGAAAACAATAGCCGCGAGCACTAGATCATGAGTGGCATACCGATTCTCGATCGGCTTTAATGATCTAGAAGCACAAGTGATAGCACGTTCTCTTTTGCAAGAGAACGACATCCAAACCAATACGATTAGCATTGGTACAAAAGATAAAGTCTTGGTTCCCTTTGGGAATCACAAGAATAAGAGTATCGAAAAGAAAGAATTTCTTTTAAATTGATCCTCTTTTCTCAAAAGCTAAAACTTTCAAAATTACAATTATCTTTATGTAATTATCCTTTCAGAAAAACTTTTATTTTACAAGTCAATTTACTGTGTCTGATTGTCTCATCAAAGCGTTTAGGAGATTATTATCGATAACGTTGATCAAGCGCATCGACCAGCATTCTTAAAGCACTCAATGGGCAATACAATCACAAAAACATCTTCTATATGATAAACATGTTTCTTAAAAACCTTTAAGAATATTCTTTGCTCGTTTAAGATCAAAATCAAATTGTACTTATAAATAAATCTTATGAAAAAGATTTACAAAATTTTAAATTACTGTTTTCATCCAAAATAAATAAATACAAGAATGGTCTCATCGAAATATTCATAGTATACTCGATTTATAAAATGGATGAAATAAGCTGGACAAACTGAATGACATAATAAGTCATTCATAAGTTTCATAACGAGTGCGGAATGCGGTAAATGGAATGCTAACTCCTGCAACTCGTAGCAAATGAAAATCGGTGGCAAGGTCGAGCTAAAAAGACCTTAACAACACTCAAAAGATTGCTTAGGTGATAATCCTAAGACAAACTCAAAAATACCGGAAAATTCTCAAACTACATGAATGAGAGAAATAACACTCTCCTCATCATGTGAGCTTAAAGAATAAAATGATGCCATCAAATTGGAATCAAAATCACAAAGGAAAAACAGAAATCTATTTAACATATTGAAAATGTCGAAGATGAATAGTCCACACGGGACAAAGGATATGGCTTCATAATAATTAAGCCAATCCTTACAAAAGTCAATTTCAAAGCATAAGTAAAAATTGGCTCGGAAGGAAAGATCACATAAAATAATTTCGACATCAATAAAAAGCAAATTGAGTGTTGCGGATCCACCAATCCGGATTCACAATCCTCAAAGAAGTCATCAAGCCCAGAAATGTTTGAAGAAAAGGAATCAACAAGTTCTTCTGATATAAAAATAATGAGATGAAACCCATATCAAATAGAACTCAAATAAGATAATCTCAAGGCAAATATCGTCAAGGATAGAAAATACCTTGACCAAGAGAAGTGCTAATAGAGGCTTGCACAACCTTTAGCTTTCCCTCCTTCTTGCTTGAAGTATGGGACACACAGATATATGGTGACTCAAACTTTTGCAATAGTGACAATAGAGGGATTGCGGACACTCCTTTGCATAGTGGTCCATGGAATCACAATTGTAGCATCGTCCACGACTAGTGGTAGGAGTCTTCGCTACAGAAGTTTCTTGCTTCCCTTTCTTGTCGGGATTGGGATTGGGGCCTTTGAACTTAATAGGCCTCTTCATGTTATTGTTGAAGTTCTGTCTGGCAAGCACAACTTCAACATCAATCTCCCTTTCGGCCTCTTTAATTCGAAGAGCGATATCAATAAGCTGATCAAAAGAAACTTCCAGTTTCAGAAGCAAAGGCTTTTTAAGGTTCTTATTCAACCCATAGACAAACCTTTGATTTTTCTTCAATGGGGTATTAATATACTCGACCCCATACTTAGAGAGAGATTCGAAAGATGCGACGTAGTCCGTCACAGAAGATTCACCTTGAACAAGGTCGATAAAATGCCGGGCCAAAGTTACTTTTTCAGCCTCCGGCACAAATTTCAATTCGAATCTTTCCCGGAATTGCTCCTAAGTGAGATCCGCTTCAACGATTTCAGAAATAAGAAGCTCATACCAATCCAATGCTCTTTCTTGGAGCATGCTAGAAGCCACTTGGACTCGGTGGAGATCAACAAGATTCATGCAAGAAAAGATGTGGTCGCATGATCTAAGCCAAGCTTGGATTTCAATGACACTCTCGGATCCCCGGAATGGCCTTCCACCCAAATCGGTATAATCTCTACACAAGCGTGCAAAACCGGATCTAGGATGAGTAGGCTCTGGAATGGATCCGATAGCTTGAGCATTCTTAACAAGATCTAGAAGTTGCTGGGCAGACATAAATACTCCCTCCTGAGGAGTAGCACTGGATTGACCGACGTTGGTACGGCCAGATCTAACCATTTCTCTTCTTTATGAAAGAAAGAAAAAGAAAAGGTTATTCTCAGAATGAATATCAAACAATCATGATTGATAAAACAAGGAATCATAAAAGAAAATAGGATAGAACGGTACGAAGACTCGAATTAAATCCTAAAGCACGACTCCTAAGAAAGACTTAGGACAATGATCCTTGTTAGATTATTCTACATTATTCCGAAGTTTGGCTCTGATACCAAGCTGTGACGCCCCACCTCTATACCCACGCTAGCCAAGGACACTACGGAGTAATGCTGTCAACTAGCACGGAGAATAAGGCTGTTGAGGAGCGACCATCCGTGTAATTGCTTTGTGTGAGCACCGATATGTCAGATAGTATAACATGCATTTTATTTCAAGAGGGAATCCGACATACCGATACAAAACTCAAAGCTACTACACAGTGGCTATAATATCTTTGGAAACAAATATAGAAATAAACATAACACAAATCAGTCACAGACATCCATATCACAAAGGCGGAAATAGATATGAATATATAACACTTAAAAGTGTTTATCAGAGTAGTGGTCAAATAAGATCCCCAATATCACAAAAGAAAAGATACAAGTGCTAGACAATAGAATATGTATACGTCAATGAGTCAATATATCGAATGTATACAACCAAAAACTACAATGCTAAAGTAGTTAGCCAAAAGTCAGAAGATAGTCCCAGATAAGAAGTCATGAGGAAGCACCTGTAAAATCTCAGTCTGACCCGAGTATTATTTAAGAAGAAAATAATACGGATCAGTCTAGCTATAAATATCATATAAAGTGATATAGAATAAGAGATTTGACAAAAATGTATGATAACCATAAAGCCATACTGTGATAAGTATCTAATCGAAAATCAATCCAGAGATTAATCAATATCACAAGAATCTTCTCAAAGATTAAAAAGAATGTCATATTCTTAATTTAATTCACCAAGCCACAATAAATGACATACATATCAATGCCAACTGAAAAAGGTGGTGAAACATAAATCCCAGAAATCAATAATTAGAAATCCAGAAATCACAAGAAAAGGATGGCCAATCCCATAAACTGAACATCGACGCACCTAGGAAGATACGCCCCATGTAAAGTCAAGCATCGATACACCTAGAAAGATGCACCCCATGCAAAGTCGAACATCGATGCACCTAGAAAGATACGCCCCATGCTCTAGCATTGACGCACCTGGAAAGATGCACCCCATGCAAAGTCGAACATCGACGCACCTAGAAAGATACGCCCCATGTAATGTCTAACATCGATGCACCTAGAAAGATACACCCCATGCAAAGTCGAACATCGACGCATCTAGAAAGATACGCCCCATGCATAGACGAACATCGACGCACCTAAATAGATACGCCCCATGCTCTAGCATCGACGCACCTGGAAAGATGCACCCCATGCAAAGTCGAACATCGACGCACCTAGAAAGATACGCCCCATGTAATGTCTAACATCGATGCACCTAGACAGATACACCCCATGCAAAGTCGAACATCGACGCATCTAGAAAGATACGCCCCATGCATAGACGAACATCAACGCACCTAAATAGATACGCCCCATGCCCCCGACTTATTGAGCCGATTGCTCCACGAAGTAAATAAACATCGACGCACCTAAATAGGTATGACCCATTCTTGAAATAAACATCGACGCACCTAAATAGGTACGACCCATGTGAGAGGTGAGACGAAGCTCATTAAAACGAGGAACAGTCCTCCACGTGGACAAAGAGACATCGCACATTGCTAGTCTAAACCATAAAATGATCATCATCGATCATCAAGAAGTGTCGATCACAATAAGCTAGTAAATATAAAAGTTTAGCTTCATGTCCCATAACCACTTGCTTAACTCAAATATTTACGAACAGATTGTAGATTTCCACTCGAAAATTGTCACAAGAGTTTCAATCGAACAAGTCCATAAATTAACCAGCAAAGTAAACGCAAGCGTTTCATACCACTTGTTTTGCTAAGTCATTTAATTAGATTTTCTCATACGAATGAGGTAAAGGTTTGTATATACTAATAGATTAGAAAACGGTTTTATAAATGAACTTTGTATTAAAAATAGAGTTGAAATCATCTTTGTAAAGAGTTTGAATATTTACTACTAGTATAGAAACCTTTGTATTTTTAAAGTGACAAATCACAAAAACGATTGTAGAAACAATCAATCATCAAAATTCACATTCGAAGACGTGAATAAAATCCAAAGAAATCGATAACGAATCTATCAAAAATGGATATTCCAAAAATCCCAAAGAAAAGGTCATCAAAATCGATAAATATGATAACAACAAATGAGAATCAACACGAATCGATTAAATTTGGAAAACCAAGGCAAACAGGTAAATTGGCAAAAGATAGCAGATTCAGACGTCTGAAATAAATAGTTCAGACGTCTGAATCTAGAAAATTAATTATTTTCCAGAACACAGATTCAGACGTCTGAACAAAATATTTCAGACGTCTGAAAATGGCAATTTAAGCCTGTTCTCTTTCTGGTTGCATTCAGACGTCTAGTGACTAGATTTAGACGTCTGAATCTGGACTGGTTGCAAACGAACCAATTCAGACGTCTGGATCCTTTGATTCAGACGTCTGAATCTGGGAATAGAGATTTTCCCAGAATAATATTCAACGTCTGAAATATCAATTCAGACGTCTGAAACTGGAATTTCAGACATTTCCTGAACCTGGACCAATGATGGCCAAACGATATCGATAACGATCGGACGAGCAACAACGACTGAGGAATTATGCCAAGCGACAACCCAGCCTTAATGGCTCTTTGATATGCCTCGAATATCAATGTCCAAATATCCATAATAGGATTTTCACAAAAATTAAACCAAAACACCATAAATTGGAATATACACAAAATCAATCAAACCAAAATCAAATGCACATGGACAAGTGTTAGGAATTCATTCCTAACAACAAAGATAGATATAGACATAGATGTGAGATAAAAATCTCACCTTTTCACAAAATCAATGAAGAAGAAGCTATAGAGCAATGGCAAGGACAATCACTCTTCAATTCCAACTCAACAAGCTTGAATCTAAGCTTAAAAGAGAAACATTTCCTAAATTAGGTTTAGGGAATTTCTGAAATTGAAAGGAGAATGAGTTGGAGAAGATGAAGAAGATGCTTACCAATAGCTTCTCTTTGAATTTGGAGCTAGAAGAAGGATTTGCAAATGAACTAGGGCTTGGAGTTTTAATTTCTCATTCCACTCTCCATTTTTGATGAAGCTTAAGTGTTAGGAAATGAAAGTGAAGTAAAGAAGAGGAGAGGGAGTGGAGCTTGAGTTAATGAAACCAGAATTGGGCAAATGGGCTGAACCAAACCCAAAGTCCAAAGTGAAAAAGTAGCAAAATTCTACTAACTCCAAACATATCGAAGCTTATACTCAAAAAGGTCGCAAACAACATTTTGAACTGAATGGAATTGGTCTCGAGTCCTAATTCGACCGTTTGCAAAAAGTAGCTTTTCGGACTATAATCCGACTAACGATGGAATATTTAAATATAAAATCGATAAATATGCGGGTTGTTACACACTTGAAAAGATAAAAGAGGAGAAAAAAATATAGATTACCCAATCGACGTATTCAATGCATGGTTAAGATAAAGCTATGGATGGTCGCTCCTAAACAGCCATATTCTCTGCACTAGAAGACAGTATTACCTAGTAATACTCTTTGTTAGTATGGGTCTCAGGGTGGGGCGTCACATATGTCTATTTATGATGATTTGCGAGAACAATGGTATAAGGCTTTCATAGCATCTAGTTCTATCTATTCATGATAATATGTAAGAATGATAGAATAAGGTCTCAATGGCAACCGAAATGTCTAAACTCGATATTAGAAGTGATAAAAATAATACCTATATGGAAATTTAAAATGAACTGACTATAGAAACTAGTCGGAATGTGTTATGAAATAAAAATCTCACATTTATGTTGAAATTAATGACTTATGGTTGATTATGATATAATATTTTACTACATAGTGATTTAATTGTGGGTTGCGGAGGAAGGATCTTAAGGCTAATTAAACACTAGAGGAGGATGAATAGTGTTTTCTAACTTATATGAATCTTTTTAAAATTCTTTCAAGATTATTATTAAACAGTGTAGAATGAACAATCATAGATGCAAACACAAATAAGTATAAATGCATTAAAGTAAAAAGTAGAGAATTAAAGAGATCGCACCATGGATTTGTTTACTGGTTCGGAGTTACCCTACGTCCAGTCCTGTACAATTGCTTGTACAAATTTCTTTTCAAAATTCCAATTTTTCAACGGGCGGAAGGCAAACCCTATACAATCTCAATTTCAAGGCTACAAGACACACCCTCCTGATTTTTCAGGCTCAAGGTATGACCACTTTATTTGGACTGGCTACAAGCACACCTACTCGGACTTCCAGGCTACAAAGCACACCAATTGATTTGAACGGGCTATAATCGCACCCAAGCAATTACAACTAGAGTTTGATGGTTTTTCCAAAGACAATTTCTTGATCTTTGGTTACAATGGATCCTATAGCCACTTGAGTAGCACTTTGACCTTGAATTGAGAGAGAGATGATTGAAATTAGATAGTAAATAGTAGAGAATCAATACAACAAAGATAAAATTAACTCTGGTTGTATTTGAAGAGATTTGGATAAATTTTTCACTAGAAATTTTGGTAGAGTAAGAGGAGAGAAGAAACAAGAAATTAGTTGTTTAAAAATTCATTTGGAACACCCTATTTATAGAGAATAAACAAACATGTCCATTCACAAAGAGTTATGATGAATAGACACTTTATTTCAAAATTTGAAATTCAAATTAGTGGCATGTATGTCGACATACTATAGGGTATATTTCGACATACTTATAGGGTATATGTCGACATATCCTTTTGAAAAATGAAAACTCTTTTATTTTTAAATATTTTAAAAAACTTATGCTTTGTAAAATATTTTGGTGCTTTGTAAAATAATTTAAACATAGTTTTATAAACATTTTAAACTTTGAAAAACTTTTATAAAATATATTTAGATATTTAAAAATATATTTTGTTTTTTTTAAAATAAAGGATAAGAAAATGGGAAATAGAGATCAAAGATTACTACAAGGGACTTTAACAATATTGCATGGCTCTATATAATATACTATAGTCTTGATATCTTCATATCTTGATTTTTATACCGATGAGTCTTCATGTCTATTCTTTGAGTCTTTATACTGTACAGTCCTCGATTCAACACCTGTGTAATATCCTGCACTATATACTATATAACTTGGCAAAACATTAGTATCCATATTTAATATAAATGTATTTTGTTATCAGGGTTGTTATCATCAAAATCAGTAACTGAGGTATTAACAATCTCCCTCTTTTTGTCGATGATAACCATTAATATCCGCATATAAAATATGATATAACTCCCCCAGAGTTAGATAACTCCCCCTAAATATATGCATATGTATACTTTATATTTTTCTTCCCCTTTATCATCAACAAAATGGGTGAAAAACTAAACACTCCCCTAATTTAAATACTTAGAGACTATAGATTCAAAATCAGTAACTAAGTTAAAATGAAATGAATATGATGATGATTATATAATATGCAATTCACTTATGTAATAATGAAGAGTTATAAGTAAATTTTATTTATCCAAGTCAAACCATACATAATTCAAATGTACAAACCAATCCAAACCAAATCAAACTAAAACACACAAATCCAAATATTAATCCTTAGTGTAAAAAAATCTAAACTAATCAAATCAAATCCAAATATACACATCGAATCAATCAAACCAAATCCTAGGTGTATGTATGTATGTGTGTGTGTGTATATATATTTACATATTAAATTCAAACCTAATAACTAGACATTTCGTGGAACTTTAACCCAACCATCAGATCAAAGATTAGATCTGCTTTGATGGCATCCTAATCTTCCTTATCCTTGTTAATAGTGCACTCCAGATTGTTGGTTGGTTTGTCTTTGATTAAGGAAGAAAGCATCCATCGAATGACATCAAAATGCTTTCCTTGTTCCTTGATCATCTACATTTTACTCAACTCTAAATGCCTTCAATTTCTTGGGATAAAAGAGAGAATATCTTTGAAAGATTGAAAAGTTTATTCAAGATTTTCACATAATTTTTGATGTGGAGAAGAATATTTGTAAAAATATGTTTGAGAAGTATAGAATAAAATGATGAGTAAATTTTTTGGAAGAACAGGCTTATATAGGAGTAGAAAGTCATTTGGAATGAATGGATGGATGGTAGTTACTTATATTTTGAAATGTAAAATTTTTTGCTATTTTTCTATTATATGTCGACATATAGGTAACATGTATGTCGACATACATACCTACATTTTCAAAACTAGTGTATTTGTTATAGTTTATGTTTTTGTCCTATACCATTATATATTTATAACTTCCAGAGACTGATAAACAATATAAGACAATAAGAAATGTATTTCATTACTTAAAATCGAAGGTTACATGGATTTCAACGATTAGTAAAAGAAAATACATAAAAACAACATGAACTTAAACTAAAAGCACACAATACAAATCTAGATATCATAAGGAAACAACTAGACATGCTCAGAAAGATGTAGATGATGATAATATGGAGCCGCCAACTTTGCGAATGATGTTCCAAAGTATTTTCCCGCTTTGTTAGAAAGAGAGCTGAACTTTTTACTAAATGATCTCTTAAGCTTCTTTTGGTTTTTAAGAAGCTTTTCTTTGTTCCTTAGGATCTCTTTGTTGGAGGGATAGGGTGGTTTGTCAAAACTTTCTAAGGAAGTATCCACTTCCTCCTCCTCCTATTCTTCCACTTCCATTACATCGCCTTTTTCTTCTTCTTATTGAATTTCTTGTTCTTCTTTCCATGCCAATCTTTGTTCCTTTTCAGGAAGTGTCTCATATGGTTCAAAAAATGGTGGAACATGCATAAGATTGATATTGGCTTTGCCGAAAACTTTTCAAGGAATTGATTTTTCTCATCTTAAGTCAACATCAAAATATGTGAAAATTCTAGTAAGATACACACCATGGAAGAGTGTGTTCTCATATCTTGAAATATTCTTTTGAATAAAGTCATCTAAAATGATTTGTGCCCAATTGATGTTATAATGACCATAAATAGCAAAAAGAGCTTTAAAAACTTTTTGAGTATGGTTATTGTAATTACCTGTCCTTGGAGAGATACTTTGTTGTAAAATGAGACTCATAAGTCACGATTTTGGTCGAAGATTCTTGTGTTTAAATTCAAATTCTTCATCACTTTCAAAAATATCGTGAAAAACTTCACGATTTTGTTCATCAATTTGAAAAGTGGAAAGGTCAATTCCACTAGATTTACAACCAAGAATATTACCCAAAAGTTCATAATTGTTTAGACCAAAAATGGCACAAACACGATGAAGATTAAGTAAAGAATAAAAAGTGAAGAAATTTAAATGAAAATGAGTAGGAAAGAACACACAACAATTTATAGTGCTTCGGCAAATCTTGGCCTATGTCCACTTGGTGATTTTATTGATTATATTGCTGATTACAAGCAGGATTTCTTATGGATCGGTATAAATCCAACAGTGATTATAAGAAGTTAGAGTTAGGGAAAGCCAAAAGATCCTTAGAAATGAGCCCTGCCCTTCTATTTATGGATGTAGAAAGCCTAATATCTCGCCCAAAAAATCTCCACATCGTTTTCCACACCATAGACTATTTCTCCACAAATGTTGGTTGCCACATCAACAATTATCTTGGATCGGTACCAATCCATAGGCTTGAATCGACACCGATCCACAAGATAACCAAATTGGTTGTCTTGAGCTCTTCATGTTGGATCGCCTAATGGTTAGCTTCATGATTCCATACTTTTTTGCATTATTATTTTCTTGTTTCTGAGTCCAAATGATGGATCTATGGAGAAGCAAAGTTGCTTATTCAAGTGGCCATGGAGATCGATAGATAATGCATGGGAACAACAAAACAACACTTGGAATAGGCATTTAGCATTAAGTAGAGTAGGTAGGCAGAAGTTGAGCAAGTTTAGATATGGTTCCCTGGATCGGTACCAATCCAAGGTGTTGGATCAGTTTCTCCAAACTCTTGAGTATGCTTTGTCCTTGTCCCATGGCTTTGCTTGTGCTTGGGGTTTGGACCCTTGGACTATCTCTTCGGACTTCCTACCTTAATAACTCCAAGTTCAACTCGCCCAGTCCATACAAATATTGTCTGGTCAAAAGGCTGGATAACACTTGCCCCCCAAAGTACACCTCGTTTCAAACATGATGAGCTTTGAATTGAAACAAGTCAGGATCACTTTGAAGGATTCCATTCTGTACTTCGAATGGTTGTTATCCTTCATGCAGACCGTTCTGCAAAAAGTTATGTCTATAGCTATTCGTCGTGATGCTCCACTAGCATCTGGCATTATAAATCTGAAGTATGCTCTCAGAAATTGACATTTTGAGCTTTGTAATTTTGGACTGGTTCCTTTCATGGATTTTCCGAGTTTTTATTCGATTTCATTGATCTTAATTGTCAAGCATTGGATATGTACACGTTCATGCATACACATGCACGTTCTTGAACAACCTCTGGCATGCACATTCATGTATATATATATATATTTACATACATACATTCATATATATATATATATATATTATTTTGTTGTTTTTTAATGTACAAGTGTGGATCAGTATCGATCCAAGTCCTTGGTTCAATACCAATCCTGGACTTGGAGATTTTCCTGGTTTCTTGCTTAAAAACTCAGTGTGGGTTATATAACACAACTTATTCTACTCCCTTTTCACATTTGATTTGCCTACCGATCCAACCTTTTGAGCTTGCCATTAAAATTCTTTTGCCTACAATCTGAACTTCCCCCTATCATCGACCATCGGTAGCCCCCATCTCCGCCTTTAACACCTTCAGCGACGTCACTCTAGCCTTTCTCAAACCACCACCTCACCTTAATTAAACATCCATCGATCTAAGAGTATACCTCAATTTCTTGCATCGAGTGTACCTTTTGGCCATCCCCAGGTAGGTGGTCGAGTTGAACATGAACGTGAAGGAAGTCGTCTTCGTTGGCTATGGCTTGGGAAAGTGAGGACGGAGGAAGGAGAGGACAAGGTTTCACTCATATGTTGGATCGGCAGAGATCCAACACTTGGATGAATTTTGTGAACTCCAAATTCACAAGCGAACCTTGCCTTGTGGACTTGTGTCAAATTCCTTCTTAGCCTTGAAACATTTCCAAAGCATGGCCGACAACGTGAAGCTCATCGGGACAGTTAACGATGACGGTCACTTCGGGCGATTTCCAAACTTTTAAAATGAACTGTTAAATAATATCAAAAATCTGAACTACATTACACTGCACAACACCGCCCTTGGTTTCACATTAGCTTGGGACATAACTTATAATTTATCTGATGTTGACTGTCTATTGAGTATTTATAGAAATGGTGCACAGACGCTGTGTGCGTCTTGCCAACTTAGCTGTAGTTCCATCTACTTCCAAAAACATTGAATCTGATGTTGAGTCAAGTTCAACCATGACTCTACTTGTACAACAAACTCTAGCACAACATGCAAATCAATAAGAAAATCCATAGTTTGAACAACAAGTTTCTGAAAATCTCGTAGAGCCCACGGAAGGGCTAGAGGTTGAACCTACCCCTGATACTCTTGATGATGCTATTCCTTTAGAGGATCATATAGGTTCTGTTGCTTCAAAGATCGATGAGGCATCTCTTTGTAGAATTTGCGACAAGCACGGAATTCCATTCAATGATGTACTGGTCCCTTCTCTCCATCAGAGAGCTCATAGTTCCCTGGAAGGCTACATTGTTTGCAATAGATACATGTGTTTGGTGGTTTGCATTCCACCATTCAACTCATTCATTCGTCGAGTTCTAAACTTCATGAGATTAGATCCTATGTAGTTACATCTGAATAGCTATGCCTTCCTACTTGGTACTTGCAATGAGTACCTAATGATGAGGAAATCTAGTACATGTACAGTTTAAAGAGCCAAAAGGGAAGTCCTTCTTTGACTTACTTGGAGCCAGCAAAGAATCGTAGAGTTGTTACTAGCACGTGGAACAAGTTGTGCTATTTCCAAAGCAAATGGATTTACATACGCTGTCCACCTGGGTTTGCAAGAAGGTGGGTATCTAGACGTAAGTTCTACCTCATTCGTTTGCAACAAGTTCTCCTTGTTAATTATCAGGCTTAACATCTATTCTTTATGTCATTCAAATGTTTCGAAGAGGCCCAGCGGTGTGACTCTTGCGGGTGCAGTCAGAGTTCTCATGACACTTTCGGAGGGCGACAGAGACAATGGAGTTCTTCTCTCTGATGGAATCTCCTAGCCCATAATCTGCTAGAAGCGAGCCGCAACACTGGTCTAGTCCAAGTGGTTGCTAGCAATGATAATGATGATAATGACAATAACTTACCCGAAGGTGGCAAGGCTAATGCAGATGTGCCTCCAGTCCCGAGTTCAAGGGAAGAAGTTAAAGAAAATGTTGAAGAAAGGGAAGAACATGTTGAAGAAGGCGAAATTGTAGGTGGCAATGATGAGGCTGGCCATGATGGCGTTGATGTGGGCCACGAGTCCTTGGATGAACATCCCATAGACGACCAACAGTCTGCCCGGAAGAAGAGACTAGTCATGAAAATTTCTAAGGCACGAACTTCTACACAACCTCCACCCGTTACGACTATTGAGAAAACTCCTTCTCTTCCTACCACAAATGCATTCTCTAAGTTGGGGCTGATTCCTACCGAGTTCATCTCCTTTGGCATCAGTGATATAAGCCTCGAGGGTCTTGACTTCCACATCTGCTTTAATGATAACATTCCTCCCATCAGCATGGGGGAGATCACTCTTATGAGAAAAGCTCTAGAACATAGTCCATCGGAGGGACACTAGGACACTCATGCACACGTGCACTTCATGGCACTACGGTGCACTTGACTCATATCCTTTCTAGTCAAAACTAATTCATTCCCGTTTCTTTTGTAGGATCCATGGAGAAGAAGAAATACATATATCAATCTCTTAAGGAAAATGCATCCCAATCATATAAGCACCGTCTAGGCTTATATCCTCAGAGCAGTGGTTGAGATTCCAAGTCTGGCTATCGGTCTAGCCGAGATAGAGGCAGCCGGGATAAGAGTAGCTACGACAGAGATTATCCATCATGGCATTCTGCGTCCAAGCATCATTCTAGTCTAGATCTCCTCCTCCAAGAGGCTTAGATAGGCATTCTGATTGCCATGATGACTTGCCACCAGACGATGTTTCTCGCGCACCCTCGCCAGTTTCCATTCCTATGCAGCACTTGGCACCCTCTCGCACAAGTCGATGCTCCAAACACATGCGCTATAAAAGTAGTTCTGAGACTTCCCATCATGGAGCCGACAAACAATCTATCAAAGCTCCGGTCGTCACCGTGGAGCAACAACTTACCGCCAGCGCTCGAATGGCTGGATTGGAAGAACAATTTCCAGGTGTTTGTTATAATAGGCTCATGTTCATACCCAACTTGAAGGTAATTCCGCCTGATGTCCAAGACATGACCATTGCTTATGTAACTGATGCTTATAACCAGTACAATGAATGGTTGTGGGTGGCTGAGAAAATATCCAAGGTCTCGAGAGAAAGGTAACTCGAGATTGATAATCTGAATCTCACGGCTACGCAAGACAAAAGAATCATTGCCCATCTCAATGCTAAGGTTGAAAACTTAAGGAAATCACAAGCCGAATTGAGAAGAAAGCCAAGGACGCCATTAAGGCTCTTGAAGATAAGAGAAACAAGCATCGTGGTGAAATTAAGACTGCGCATTATCGGAATCACGCGTCAGTGCTGGAAAGAGACGCCTCAAACAGGAAGGTGATTAAGCTGTCGGCCAAACTTGGGAGCAAGACAAAAGAGAAGAACAATGCTCTCCAACAAGCTACGGATTATTGTAAAGAGTTGCTTGTTGCTCGCGATGAAATAGATAAGGCAGTTGAACGTGCTAAAGATGTGGATGCACTTGTCAAGAAGGAGGTTGAAGCCGCGGAACAATGGATAATAGAGAAATTCAAGCCATTTCTTGATAAGTACAACACTGATGTGCTCAAATTTCACAACTTGGAGTGGTTCAACATTAATTACCCCATAATTCTTGCCCTCGCTTGGGAACAAATTATGGAGGAAGAAAAGGAATTTATTAAAGGTGGTGAGGTCGATCTCGCACAACTTGAGAAGGATATCTTGGTAAGAGATGAGCCCTAGAATTTGAAAGAAGGTCAGCTTATTCTCTATCCGATGCTAGCCCCTACAATGCAAAAGGACTTAGGTAAAGGCTCTGGATCGTCACCTCAGGATGTTGCTATTGGGACACCTTCGGGCGCAAAACTATTTCTGATCCATCTTCGGTCCCAGGATACAATCCATATCAACCTCAAATGCATAAGCTTGCTATCCTTTCTCCCATTTTGGAAGGGAACTCTGGCGGCACTCCAGCCTACACAGAGACCCAAACTGAAGGAGGTATCTCGTTGACCTTACCTGTATTTTAGAGAGTCCATATATCGTCGATTGATATTGCTAATATCTATATTTATATCTCTTAAGTTTCAAGGTCAGCCCCAGGTCATCTCGCTTCCCGACCAAAGTCTCCAGTCGGGTCAATAAGCAACTACAATAGAATAGGTGACCGTGACTACTTCGACGATGGTGCCGACTATCCCGATTAGTGAGACTCATGGGCCTGGCGAGCAGATGATAGATGCTCTTTAGGATGAAGGGACCAGTGAACTCCAAAGAGCTTAGACTGATGATGATGTTGTTATTACTGGTGCTTCCGAGCCTTTTTTGGGTCGCACCATGAGTTCAATTGAGAAGGAGCTTGTCCTAGACAAACAGGTCAAGCTCGAGAAGTTAGAGACCGTTCCTCCTCCCCTGTCCATAGCTCTGCCTGGTCAGACTCTCTTTACCCCAGTCTTTATTCCTCCACCTGGGAGTTTCAAAAGCACACATGCTATGTCATCACAGAGCACTCCATCCAAGGGATCGGGGAGAGGCCGAAAAAAAAGTTGGTGATAAACCTTCCTCAGGAGAGAAGAAATCCAAAAGGCAGAAGCACAAGAAGTGAATGCCTATTTGATTTGTTTAGATAGACTCTCTTTTTGGTGTGTAGTCGTAGTAGTCTATTTTGGTTTTTTTGGCCAGCTTTATGCGGTTTGGCCTCCGTTTTTGCTTTTGGTTTAGGTGTAAATAAAACTTGTACTTATCTTTCTAGGTTCTATGTTAATAACAAAGGCTTGTTTTGTTAAACCTTTGCTTGAATTTGCCTAATCTATTTAAGAGATGCACTTTCCATTCAATGTACATGTGATCCATTTCTCTTTATTATCGTAGTCGGACTAAGTCATTAATTCGTTTCCTAATTTCTGGCCTTTCATCGCTCTAGCAAACGTTAAGTAATCATAGAAATGCCAACTCTAAGCACTAGTCAAGGTAGACCATTTAGACTAGCGGTTCTAATATCCTTTTCTAGGATAGTTATTTTCAATTGTTCCAAACCCGGAGCATCGACCGAAGTTCATAAGTAAGATCTCGCCTTATGCTGGGCATGGATCTCCGGCCTTTCCTACTCCAGGCAAGATATCTGTGATCGAATGGTCGCGTCACATCCAATTCAAGTCATACTCGTACCTCCATATCAAGAACGAGAGTTTATGGATGAATGGTCATATCTCATTCATTTTGATTTATACTCCTACCCCCATATTAAGATCCAGAGTTAGTCGATGGATGGACAGTCATGTCTCGTCCATTTGGGTTTATACTCTTCTTCTTATTCTAAGGATAAGAGTTGGACGAGTAAACGTCGTATCACGCTCATTTTGGTTTATACTCTTGCCCCTATACCAAGGGTAAGAGTTAGTCGATAGACGGGCAAGTCACGTCCTTTTTAGGTTTGTACTCCTGCCCCCACGTCAGGGGTAAGAGTTAGTGTATGGACGCTCGTATCACATCCATTTCGAGTTTATACTTCTGCCCCTATGTCAGGGGCAAGAGTTAGCTGGTATCGATCTCTAGAGGCCGAGAGTGATTGAACTTCAAGGGTCCGATCATAGACCGTGGAAGTTTGGTTGGCACCTATCTCCGGGTACCTGCACACATACGTTATACACATGCAGATTCATTCGAGTCAGTCATATTTCACAACTCTTAAGCAATGTAAAGACAGGTCTAGAAAGCCATTTATTAAAAATGAGAAATGACAGATTTTATCTTACTACATGGCTCCATTGAATTATGCACAAATTTATTTCTAAGTGAAATAGTGTGGTAAATGCTCACTATTCCACGCCCTCAAGAGTGAGATCCCTTCAACTGTTGCAAGCTTGAAAGTGTCATCTCCAAGCTTTCATTCTATTACGTACGAACTCTTCCAAGTTAGGCCCAAGTTTCCAGGGCCTGGGAAGATTCGTTTGAGAACTAGGTCACCGATTTCAAAGGTTTGATTCCTAACCTTGGCGTTGTAATATCGGGCGACTTGGTTGCGGTGTGCAGCTGCTCTCAAGTTGGCTTCATTTCATTTATCATCGATCATGTCAAATGGTTCCAGAAGGAGTTGCTCATTCTCTATGGATTCTAATGAATTACCTGATGAGAAGGTACTTCTAGTTCAACCAGAATCATAGCCTCTGATCCGTAGCCAGGGCGAATGGAGAATGGCCAGTCACTGACTTATGGGTCGTTCGATACGCAAAAATTACCAATGGAAGTTCATCGACCAACTTGCCCTTAGCCTTCTCCAATCTCTTCTTAAGAATGGACTTGATAATCTTGTTTACAGCTTCAACTTGTCCATTCATCTAGGGTATGCCACCGTAGCAAATCCCTTCTCTATGTGATTTCAATGGCAGAATCCTTAAACACGATACTGTCGAATTGGGTTCTGTTATCAGTAATGATCGCCTTAAAACTCCAAAATGACACATAATATTCCGAACTACAAAGTTTATCACTTTCTTCATGGTAATTATGGCTACTGGCTCCGCTTCAGGCCATTTGGTGAAGTAATCAACCGCAACGATGGCGTATTTCGTGCCACCTTTAGATATCGGCAACACACCGAAAATATCAATCCTCCAAACTACAAACGGCCAAGGAATGACCATTTGAGTAATCTATGCAGTGGGACTTTCGAAATCTTAGCAAACCTCCAGCACTTGTCATACTTTCTAGTGTAATCAGCGTTGTCTCGGTTGACAGTTGGCCAGAAGTAACCATTGCGGAGAATCTTCGACAGGGTTTGTCCCCCAATGTGGTCGCCACAAGCCCCTTCGTGCACTTCTCTCAGGACTTGTTTGGCCTAATCATGAGTGACACACTGAAGCATAGTGTAACGCCCCTTCTATGCTCAAACTAGCCAAGGACACTACTGGGTAATGCCATCGACTAGCATGAAGAATAAGGCTCTTGAGGAGCGACCATCTGTGCAATTGCCTTGTGCGAGCACCGATATGTCAGATAGTATAATATGCATTTCATTTCAAGAGGAAATCCGACATACCGATACAAACTCAAAGCTACCACACAGTGGCTAAGTGGACCTCGGAAACGAATATAGAAATAAACCTAACATAAATCAGTCACAGACATTCATATCACAAAGGCGAAAATAGATATGAATATATAACACAAAAAGGTGTACATCAGAGTAATGGTCATATAAGATCCACAATATCACAAAAGAATAGATACAAGTGCTGGACAAAAGAATATGTATACATCAAGGAGTCTCTATCTCAAATGTATAACAACAAAAACTACAAATGTTATGTAGTTAGACAAAAGTCAGAAGGTGATCCCAGATAAGGAGTCAAGCAGAAGCACCTGTAACATCTCGGTCTGACCCGAGTATTATTAAATAAGAAAATAATAAACGGATCAGTCAAGCTATAATTATCATATAAAGGAGTGAGATATAAGCAGAGATATAATAAGAACGTATGATAACAATAGTGTCAAGCTGTGACAAGTATGTTTTAAACAACAACAAAATCATACAATATCTCAAGAAATCTCAAAGCATAAAAAAGAATGTCATATTCTTTATTTTATTCACCAAACCACAAATATTGACAAACATATCATTGCCAATCACAAAAGTTAGTGAAACACAAATTCCAGAAATCACAACAAGAAATCCAGAAATCACAAAAGGGGAGGCCTATCACAAACGAGAGCATGAAAACTCACCAACACGTGTATCACAAACGGAACGCTATTCCATGGTCGCTAACCATAAATATTGAGCCGAAGCTCCACAAACGGTCCGAAGACCACGGGTCGCTACCCCGCCAAATTGAACCAAAGTTCCACAGAAACGGGGTTTAGTCTCCCTCGTAGACAAATAGACATCGCACATCGCTAGTCTAAATCACATAATGATCATCATTGATCAACAAAAAGTGTCGATTACACTAAGCTAGTAAATATATGGGTTTAGCTTCATGTCCCATAACCACTAGCTTAACTTAAATATTTACGAACAAATTGTAGATTTCCACTCGAAAATTGTCACAAGAGTTTCAATCGAACAAGTCCAAAAATTTACCGACGAAGTAAACGCAAGTGTTTCATACCACTTGATTTGCTAAGCCGTTTAATTATATTTTCTCATACGAATGAGGTAAAGGTTTTTATATACTAATAGATTAGAAAACGGTTTTATAAAAGGGCTTTGTATTAAAAATAGAGTTGAAATCATCTTTGCAAAAGAGTTTGAATATTTACTACTAGTATAGAAACCTTTGTATTTAAAAGTGACAAATCACAAAATGATTGTAGAAACAATCAATCACCAAAATTCACATACGAAGACGTGAATCAAATCCAGATAAATTGATATCGAATCCATCAAAATGGATAACCACAAAAATCCCGAATAAGAAGTCATCAGAGAAGATAATAAACGATAACGACCAATCGGAAACCACAAATTGGTAAAGATTGGAAATCATAAACAAAATACTCACGCACAACACATTACAATTCTGGAAATACATACTCCAGACGTTGAAGTATACACTCAGACGTCTGCAGTAAGTTTCAAGAAATTCGCTGAAACAGACTCCAGACGTCTGATCTCTACTGCAGACGTCTGGTGACATATTCTGGTTTAGTCTAGCCCCCTTTGGGGCAAGTTCGATACTCGACGGAAGCGATGAATTGAGCAACTTCGACTGAGGATTTACGCCACTCGACAACCCAGCCATGTATGGCCCTCCGAAACCCTCCACTAACGTGTTCAAACATCAAAGGTTGGATTTTTAGCAAATTGGATTCCAAAAACCAAAAATTTAACAATTCACCAATTCAATCCAAATCAAAAGCAAATGAACATGAATAAATGTTAGGAATTCTTACCTAACATCAAACATAGTTATAGACATAGATGTGAGATAAAAATCTCACCTTTAATCCCAAAAACAATGAAGAAGAAGTTTGAAGACAAGGGAAGATCAACCACACTTCAGTCTCAACACAAGAAGCTTGAATCTAAGCTTAAAAGAGAAACACTTCCCAAATTAGGTTTAGGAATTTTCTGAAATCAAAGGAGAATGAGTTGGGGAAGAAGAAGAGAAGGCTTACCAAAGCTTCTTCTTGAATTTGGAGCTAGAACTTGATTTGCAAATTGGAAACTATGGCTTAGGAATTCTAATTCTTTTTTATCTTCCCCCATTTTTATCTAAAGCTTGAGTTGTATTAGGAAAATGAAGTGAATGAAGATAAGTGGGGGTGGAGCTAAGGGCTTGAGTTAGGATATAGGGCTGAAACCCAAACCAAACCCCAAAGTGAAAAGGTAGCAAAATTCCACTAACTCCAAACATATTAATGTTTATACTCAAAAAGGTCGCAAACGTCATTTTGAACTCAATGGGGGTGGTCTCGAGTCCTAATTTGACTGTTTGCAAAATGTAGCTTTTTGGACTATAATCCGATTAACGATGAAATATCTAAATAAAATATTTAAATATTCAATCGTAAAATATGCGGGTTGTTATAGACTCCTCTCCTTAAAGAAATTGCGTCCACGCAATCTTAAGGAATAATTGAACAAAAAGTAACAACCATAGAAGCATATCAACACAAAAGAAATTTTGAAATAAGAAGTTCACCTTAAGGAGCACGAGAGAGCAAGTCCGGATGTGTTCGCTCGATGAATTCTCTGGATTCCCAAGAGAAATCCTTAGGATTTGAGGACCATTGAACTTTCACAAGAGGACCGTCTTTATTTCGAAGGCGTTTAACCTCCGAAGCAATGATTCGGATAGGATGTTGCTCATAAGTCAAATCTGGCGAAACTTCAATCTCTTCAATAACACCGGGCTCAAGAATAGAATCGGAATCTCGAAGGCATTTCCGGAGCTGAGAGACGTGGAATACGTCGTGAATAGTAGAAAATTGAGCCAGTAACAAAAGGCGATAAGCCACGGAACCAATGCGTTCGGTGATGGGAAATGGGCCAATATATCGAGGTGCTAATTTTCCCAATCGGCTGAAACGCACAACACCCTTCATCGGTGAAATACGAATAAACACAAAATCTCCCACAGAAAATTCTAATTTCCTTCTTCGATTATCGGCATAGGATTTTTGTCTACTTTGAGCTTCTTTCATCCTATGTCGAATAAGGTCAATCTTTTCTGTGGCATCACGAATAAAATCTGGTCCTAAAACCAGCTTCTCACCAGCTTCAAGCCAACACGAAGGAGATCGGCATGGCCTTCCGTATAGTGCCTCGAAAGGTGCCATATCAATACTAGATTGGAAGCTATTATTATAGGAAAATTCAACAAGAGAAATATGATCTTCCCAACTTCCACCAAAGTCAAGAACACAAGCACGAAGAAGATCTTCAAGAGTTTGATTCACACGCTCGGTTTGTCCATCGGACTGCGGATGATAAGCGGTGCTAAAATTAAGCTTCATTCCCAAAGCTTTTTGAAGACTCTTCCAAAATCCACTAGTAAACAATGGATCACGATCACTAACAATAGAAGTTGAAACTCCATGCAATTTAACAATTTCTTTAATAAAGAGTTTGGCCAAAAGAGGAACGGTCCGATTAGACCGAACAGGAATAAAATGGGTGGATTTCGTAAGTCTATCTACTATCACCCATAGGCTATCATGGCCCGAACGAGAACGGGGAAGGCCGTCAATAAAATCCATGGAAATATGATCCCACTTCCACATTGGGATGTCTAAAGGTTGCAATAACCCAACGGGCCTTTGATGATCGGCCTTAATGAGTTGGCAAGTCATGCAACGCTTAACGAAGTTAGCGATATCAAATTTCATTCCCTCCCAATAATAAAGTCGCTTCATATCCGCGTACATTTTACTACTACCGGGATGAATGGTGAATTTAGAACAATGGGAATCTTCTAATATGTCTTTGCGAAGATCACTAATATTTGGTACGACAAGTCTACCAAATTTTCGAATACCGCCACGAGAATCAATATCAAAGTCTTTCAAACCTTCAATATCAATTTTATCCTTCAAATTTTGGCCAAGAAGAACCAATTCGGGATCTAGTTTTTAAACTTCAAGAATGCGGTCCAAAAGAGATGGATGAGCCTCAAGGCTACATAAAACAAGAGATGAACATAAATCGGATACACGATCTCGAATCTCACAAGTAGACAAAGTCTCGAGATCGTTCCATTCGGATATCATCATAGAAACAACCGCTTGTTTCTTTCAGCTAAGGGCGTCGGCAACACGATTTCCCTTTCCGGGAGTATAAAGAATATCAAGATCATAAGATGCCAAGAACTCGAGCCAACGTTGTTGACGCAAATTAAGTTCCTTTTGAGAAAATAAATACTTCAAAGATTTGTGATCGGTGTAGAGAACAAATTTCTCTCCCAGAAGATAATGACGCCAAATTCTAAGGGCGAAAACAATAGCCGCGAGCTCTAAATCATGAGTGGCATATCTAGTCTCGGCAGTCTTTAATTGCTTAGAAGCATAAGCGATAACACGTTCCCGCTGCATGAGAACGGCACCCAAACCAACACGACTAGCATCGGTATAAACAATAAAATCTTGGTTCCCATCGAGAATCACAAGAATAGGAGCATCGGAAAGGAGTTCTTTTAATTTTTGAAATGAAGCTTCACATTTGTCTGACCAAATGTATTTAATTCCCTTCTTTGTCAAATTAGTAAGAGGTACGAAAATCTAAGAAAAGTCTTTTATGAACCGACGGTAATAGCCCGCCAGTCCAAGGAAGCTACGGATTTCCGTCACACTCTCCGGTCTCTTCCAATTTTGAATCGCTTCAATCTTTGAAGGATCCACGGAAATTCCAGATTCAGAAATGATATGTCCCAAAAATTTCACACGAGATTGCCAAAAGTGGCATTTAGAAAATCTTGCTTTTAATTGGTTGCTCCTAAGAGTTTGCAATACAATCCGAAGATGATTTTCATGCTCTTCCTCGGTTTTAGAATAAATAAGAATGTCATCTATAAAGATGAGAACAAATCGATCGAGGAAGTCTTTAAAAACTCGATTCATAAGGTCGACAAAATAAGCTGGAGCGTTCGTCAAACCAAATGGCATAACAAGCCATTCATAAGATCCATAACATGTACGGAACGATGTCAAAGGAATTCTATCCTCTGCAATACGGAGCTGATGAAAACCAATTGCTAAGTCTAATTGTGAAAAGACTTTAGCACCACTAAGCTGATCGAACAAATCATCAATCCGCGGTAAGGGATATTTATTCTTGATGGTGAGATCGTTAAGCTTGCGGTAGTCAACGCAAAGCCTAAGTGTACCATTAGATTTCTTCACAAAAATAGCCAAAGCTCCCCATGGAGAGGAACTGGATTGAATAAATTGCTTCGCTTCCAATTCGGATAATTGTTTGCGCATCTCCTCATTTTCTTTATTGGACATACGATAAGGAGGACGAGTAATAGGTAGAGCTCTAGGGATTAGATTAATTCTAAACTCAATTGCTCGCTTAGGTGGTAATCCTAGAACGGGCTCGAATACGTCGGGAAATTCACGAACAATGTGAATGAGAGAAATGACATCTTCCTCATCATCATTATCGTCATCACGAGGATTTAAAGAATATAAAGATGTTGTTAAGTTGGAATCCGAATCTTTAAGAACGAGAGAAATCTGCTTAACAGATTGCGGATGCCGAAGATATATAGTCCGCTCAGGACATAGGATATGGGCTTCATAACGGTTAAGCCAATCCATTCCCAAAATCATTCCGAAACCAAGGTAACGCATAACATGAAAATCGGCACGGAAAGAGAAATCACATAAAATAATTTCGACATCTTTACATAATAAACTGAGTGTTGCGGATCCACCAACCGGATTCGCAATTCTCAAAGAAGTCATCAAGCCAATAACATTCAAAGACAAAGCATCAACAAGTTCTTTTGATATAAAAGAGTGAGATGCACCCGTATCAAAAAGAACTCGAACAGGAAATTCACGAAATATAATAATGCCATAGAGGATAGAATGAGAAATACCTTGAGCACGAGAAGTGTTAACAGGGGCTTGTATAACATTTAGCTTGCCCTCCTTCTTGCCTTGAAGTTTGGGACACAAAGATAAAGTATGGCCCGAACTCTTGCAATAGCGGCAGAAAAGAGGCTTCGGGCACTTGTTTGCATAGTGGTCTTTAGAACCACAATTGTAACATTCTCCATGACGAGTGCTAGGAGTATTTGCTACCGGTGTTGCTTGCTTTCCCTTCTTGTTGGGATTAGGTTTGAATTTAAAAGGTCTCTTCTTGTTGATATTTTGTTTGACCTCAGCATCACTATCTTTATCAGTCTCTTCGAGTCGAAGAGCAATATCAATGAGTTGATCAAAAGAGACTTCTAATTTTAGAAGTAATGGCTTCTTGAGATTTTTGTTCAAGCCATAGACAAATCTTTGGTTCTTCTTCAATGGGGTGTTGATGTACTCAACCCCATATTTAGAAAGTGACTCGAAAGAAGTGACATAGTCGGTCACGGAAGATTCACCTTGAACAAGGTCAATGAAGCGTCGAGATAAAGATATTTTTTCGGCTTCCGGCACAAATTTCACCTCGAACCATTCCCGGAATTGCTCCCAAGTAAGGTCTGCTTCAATAATTTTGGAGATCAGAATCTCCTACCAGTCTAATGCTCTTTCTTGGAGCATACTAGAAGCCACTTGGACTCGATGAAGATCAATAAGATTCATGCGAGAAAAGATACGGTCGCATGCTCAAAGCCAAGCCTGGACTTCTATAACGTTCTCGGAACCTTTGAATGGCTTTCCACCCAAATTGGTGTAATCACTGCACAAGCGTGCAAACCCAGATTTAGGATGAGTGGGTTCAGGAATAGGTCCGACAGCTTGAGCATTTCTCACAAGATCAAGAAATTGCTGAGCAGACATAAATACTCCATCCTGGGGAGTAGCACTAGATTGACCGGCGCTGGGATGGCCAGGTCTAACCATTTCTCTTCTTTAAGAAGGAAAGAAAAGAGGAAAAATGTTAATCTCAGAATGAATATCAAACAAACTTGATTGATAAAACAAGGCATCATAAAAAGAAATATGATAGAACGGTACGAAGACCCAAATTAAATCCTATGGCACGATTCCTAAGAAAGAATTAGGACAATGATCCTTGCTAGATTATTCTATATTGTTCCGAAGTTTGGCTACCGACACCAAGCTGTGACGCCCCACCTCTATGATCATGCTAGCCAAGGACACTACTGGGTAATGCCGTCGACTAGCGCGAAGAATAAGGCTGTTGAGGAGCGACCATCTGTGCAATTGCCTTGTGCGAGCACCGATATGTCAGATAGTATAATATGCATTTCATTTCAAGAGGAAATCCGACATACCGATACAAACTCAAAGCTACCACACAGTGGCTAAGTGGACCTCGGAAACGAATATAGAAATAAACATAACATAAATCAGTCACAGACATTCATATCACAAAGGCGGAAATAGATATGGATATATAACACAAAAAGGTGTACATCAGAGTAGTGGTCATATAAGATCCACAATATCACAAAAGAATAGATACAAGTGCTGGACAAAAGAATATGTATACATCAAGGAGTCTCTATCTCAAATGTATAACAACAAAAACTACAAATGTAATGTAGTTAGAAAAAAGTCAGAAGGTGATCCCAGATAAGGAGTCAAGCAGAAGCACCTGTAACATCTCGGTCTGACCCGAGTATTATTAAATAAGAAAATAATAAACGGATCAGTCAAGCTATAATTATCATATAAAGGAGTGAGATATAAGCAGAGATATAATAAGAACGTATGATAACAATAGTGACAAGTATGTTTTAAACAATAACAAAATCATACAATATCTCAAGAAATCTCAAAGCATCAAAAAGAATGTCATATTCTTTATTTTATTCACCAAACCGCAAATATTGACAAACATATCATTGCCAATCACAAAAGTTAGTGAAACACAAATTCCAGAAATCACAACAAGAAATCCAGAAATCACAAAGGGGGAGGTCTATCACAAACGGGAGCATGAAAACTCACCAACACGTGTATCACAAACGGAACGCTATTCCATGGTCGCTAACCATAAATATTGAGCCGAAGCTCCACAAACGGTCCGAAGACCACGGGTCGCTACCCTGCCAAATTGAACCGAAGTTCCACAGAAATGGGGTTTAGTCTCCCTCACAGACAAATAGACATAACACATCGCTAGTCTAAATCACATAATGATCATCATTGATCAACAAAAAGTGTCGATTACACTAAGCTAGTAAATATATGAGTTTAGCTTCATGTCCCATAACCACTAGCTTAACTTAAATATTTACGAACAAATTGTAGATTTCCACTCGAAAATTGTCACAAGAGTTTCAATTGAACAAGTCCAAAAATTAACCGACGAAGTAAACACAAGCGTTTCATACCACTTGTTTTGCTAAGCCGTTTAATTATATTTTCTCATACGAATGAGGTAAAGGTTTGTATATACTAATAGATTAGAAAACGGTTTTATAAAAGAGCTTTGTATTAAAAATAGAGTTGAAATCATCTTTGCAAAAGAGTTTGAATATTTACTACTAGTATAGAAACCTTTGTATTTAAAAGTGACAAATCACAAAATGATTGTAGAAACAATCAATCACCAAAATTCACATATGAAGACGTGAATCAAATCCAGATAAATTGATACCGAATCCATCAAAATGGATAACCACAAAAATCTCGAATAAGAAGTCATCAGAGAAGATAATAAACGATAACGACCAATCGGAAACCACAAATTGGTAAAGATTGGAAATCATAAACAAAATACTCACGCACAACACATTACAATTATGGAAATACATACTCCAGACGTTGAAGTATACACTCGGACGTCTGCAGTAAGTTTCAGGAAATTCGCTGAAACGGACTCTAGACGTCTGATCTCTACTGCAGACGTCTGGTGACATATTCTGGTTCAGTCTAGCCCCCTTTGGGGCAAGTTTGATACTCGACGGAAGCTACGAATTGAGCAACTTCGACTGAGGATTTACGCCACTCGACAACCCAGCCTTGTATGGCCCTCCGAAACCCTCCACTAACGTGTTCAAACATCAAAGGTTGGATTTTTAGCAAATTGGATTCCAAAAACCAAAAATTTATCAATTCACCAATTCAATCCAAATCAAAAGCAAATGAACATGAATAAGTGTTAGGAATTCTTACCTAACATCAAAGATAGTTATAGACATAGATGTGAGATAAAAATCTCACCTTTAATCCTAAAAACAATGAAGAAGAAGTTTGAAGACAAGGGAAGATCAACCACACTTCAGTCTCAACACAAGAAGCTTGAATCTAATCTTAAAAGAGAAACACTTCCCAAATTAGGTTTAGGAATTTTCTGAAATCAAAGGAGAACGAGTTGGGGAAGAAGAAGAGAAGGCTTACCAAAGCTTCTTCTTGAATTTGGAGCTAGAACTTGATTTGCAAATTGGAAACTAGGGCTTAGGAATTCTTATTCTTTTTTCTCTTCCCCCATTTTTATCTAAAGCTTGAGTTGTATTAGGAAAATGAAGTGAATGAAGATAAGTGAGGGTGAAGCTAAGGGCTTGAGTTAGGATATAGGGTTGAAACCCAAACCAAAGCCCAAAGTGAAAAGGTAGCAAAATTCCACTAACTCCAAACATATCAATGTTTATACTCAAAAAGGTCGCAAACGTCATTTTGAACTCAATGGGGGTGGTCTCGAGTCCTAATTTGACTGTTTGCAAAAAGTAGCTTTTTGGACTATAATCCGACTAACGATGAAATATCTAAAAAATATATTTAAATATTCAATCGTAAAATATGCGGGTTGTTACACATAGGGAAAAAACCCATTCATGTACAACAATCCTGTATTGTATATCTCAGAGCTTGGCGAAGGATTTTCTATCGCTCATTCCTCTTGTCGGGAAGGATTCATCTCTACAATTAGTTTTTTATCAAAATCATCCATGACTATCTTTTAGGTTCAACCTCCAAGATCCAACCGACTTCCATCTGGTCGATGCTTGGTGCTGACAATGTCTCCACTGGAATAAAGCCCATGAGCTGCGCATCTCCAGAACTGGCCGACTTAGCCATTGAGTCGGCCTTCACAATTTTCTCTCTAGGAATGTGCGTTATCGTATGGTATTCAATGCTACTAAGCAGCTCAAGGAATCGGTTTAGATAAGGAGCTAGCCTTGCTCCTTTTGCCCGAAAATCTTTTCTCATTTGACACACCACTAGTTGGGAATCATAGAAAATATGTGAAGTTTTTATCTAAAATTCTTTGGCGATCGTGAGTCTCACAACCAATGCTTTGTACTTCGATTTGTTGTTTGGTGTAGGAAAGTCGACTCTCTGGGCATAATAGATTAAATGTTCCTCAGGAGTGACAATTACAACTTTAGCACTAGAACAAATGTTTGTTTGATGCACTATCCGTGTACATCTTCCACCTAGCATTTTGCTCACCACGGCTCTCCGAAGTATCGTCCGGCGTAGTGAATTCAGCTATGAAATCCGCTAAAGTCTGACCCTGGATAGCCCTTCGAGGGTGATAAGTTATATCATATTGGCTCAATTCAATGTTCCATTTCAACAGACTTCCAGAAGTCTTAGGTCATTGCAATACTTATCGCAAAAGCTGGTCAGTAAGAACTTTGATCGGATGAACTTAAAAGTAGTTGTGGAGATTCCTTGAAGCTATCAATAGGAAGTATGCAAGCTTTTCCAGCTTCGGGTAATTTCTTTCTACTCCTGTCAGTAGTTAACTGATATAAGAGACGAATCATTGGATGCAGGCTTCCACTTGTATGAGTGCTATCAATAGGCAAGCATGCACTGACACTGCTAGATATAAAAACAAGTCCTCATCATCCACTGGCTTCGAGAGAACGTGGGGTCTCTCCAAGTGATCCATTAGAGCCTAGAATGCATCTACACACTCCTACATCTAAGCAAAGTTTCTCTTTCCCTTTAGACTTTTTCCCTTCTTAATTACATCAAAGAATGGGATGCATTTTGTCGGTGGCTCTTGAGATGAATCGACTGAGGACGGCAACCTTCCGTTCAAGCTTTGGACCTCCTTAACCGTCTTTGGGGCCTCCATGTCCCTTAATATTGTTATCTTTATCATATTGGCCTCAATCCCACATGAGTTCACAATGAAGCCCAAGAATTCCCATGACACAACGCCAAAAGAGCATTTCAAAGGGTTTAACTTTATCCCATATTTTTAGAGAACATCGAACATCTCTCTCAAATTGTCAATGTGGTTTCCTAAACATCGTGACTTCATGAGCTTGTCGTCCACATAGACTTCCATTGAGCGTTCAATCTGATCTTTGAACATCCTGCTTACCAGTCTTTGGTAGGTTGCTTCAGCGTTCTTCAACCTAAACGGCCTAACTAAATAGCAATGCAATCCCAAGTCGGTAAAAAAGCTGGTATGTTCCTTGGCCAGGACATGCCTTGGAATCTGGTTCTATCCAGAGCACGCATCCATAAATGAAAGCAATTCATGTCCGGCTATTGATTCCACCAACTGACCAATCCTTGGAAGTGGGAAGCTGTTCTTTGGGCATGCCTTATTCAAGTCAGAATTGTCAATACCTCAGATATTGATTTTGATGACAACAACCATATAAATATTACTACTAACATTTTTTCCGGGTTGTGCGGTACTTTCAAATATATTTTGGAGACATTTTACAGAGAGAAACAAGAACTCAGTGGAAGCAAATGAATTATATATATAAAGGTTAATCAGAGCAAATGGAAGAATAAAAATGATTGAAGAAGAAATGCAAATGTTGAAATGACAGAGGTATTTGAAATGATGATTAGTTTGTTGAACCTTAGAATCATTTGTTAAAGACCCAATGGCAATTTCACTTGAAGATATCAACTATTGACCTCAACCGAATCAAAAAATATCCACAAATATATGGTACATCGAAATCTGAAAATCTGCAACACTTTATTGGAGTTGTTGTTATTTTTGCAACACCTATATGTGGACATATCCTCCTAGTGTATGTCAACATACTAGTCGTCGGGCGGTTTTTCAAAATTCAAATGAAGAGACATTTCCCTCCACCTCTTCACCAAAAGACACAACTCTTCAACCACTATTGAAAGGCATTGGAAAATGAATTTTCACATCAATAATTCTCATTTTATCTTAATCTTTCATCTCTATACATTTGTGAGAGAAATCCACTAACTACTCTTCCATTCTCTTTGCAAATACATACTCTTTTACTCCAATTCTTCAAGTATTTCCAAACCATACAATATTATAGAGTTTATACTTGAATTCATATCATTCTGTCTCTGATTTCATCATATTCCTTAAATAATTCAGAGATATGTTGCCACTGGAGATCTATAGAATCATTGTACCGAATCTGCAAGAATCTGTATTGAATATACGACTACTTGCCATACTCTATTGTTGTTTATATAGAGAAGAGGGTGTTCTTGTAGCCAGTTAATCAAGAGGGTGCATCTTGTAGCTTGTGAAATCAAGATTGTAAAGGTGTTATTCCCACCCGTGGAAAGCAAGCAGTGATAGTGAAATTCTATATGGTGCAGTGAATGGTCAATCCGAGCCGGTATAAAAATCCCTAGTGTTGTTTACTTTACTGCATTTTACTTTATTACTTACTTGTTCTATGATTATTGGCTTTTATTTGTTATTTGACCAGATAGAGTTTTAAATTCATAAGTAAGTTTTAATATTTGAAATACACACTTCACTGCTTCTAGTGTTTAAATAGCCTTTAGATCCATTCTACATTGTATTATAGACAACCCGTCATCCACATTTGGTATCATGGCACTGGTTTTCAAAAATTCATAACTTGATTTTTGAAAAGTATAAACGACTAATAACACTAGTAACACTTTTTTAGAGGGACATTCTACTACTAAAACCCTATTATTTGATGGTAGTAGTTATGCTTATTGGGCTTGTAGGATGAAAATTTATTTACAATCTAATTATTTAGATATTTGGAATATTAAATAGAGTGGGTACACTGAAACCCAAACTGAGTACTCCCTTGGACACCAGATCAAAAGACATGGGAAATTATTAACTCAAATGCCATGAATATTTTATTTTGTACCTTAGATAAAAATAAATTTAATCGAGTTTCCATTTGTAAGTCTGCATATGAAATTTGAAGAACATTGCAAGCCACACATGAGGGCACTAGTAAAGTAAAACAAACTAAGATATCTATGCTAAATAATCAGCTTCAACTTTTTAAAATGAAACCAAATGATTTTATACCTGATATGTATTTAAGATTTCAGGATATATTACATGCATTAATATCTTAAAAAATAATGTCACTAAAGAGGACTAGGTCAGAAAGGTCTTGAACTCACTTTCTAGTGAATGGGATCAAAAGACCCTGACAATCGAAGAAGCCAATGATACCAATACTATGAAAATAGATGATTTAATTGGTAATCTAATGTCCTATGAAGTAAAGTTGCAGGTTAGAAAAGAGAATTAAGCAAATGAGAAGAAATCATTGAAACTCAACGCTATAAACGACAATCATGAACCAAATGACGATGATGATGAGGAAATCGATTTCACAACCCTCAAGAAATTCTTGAAATATAAGAAGATGAACAAACTCCGGAAAAATAATAATTTTAGTTCCAGAAATGGAAATGTTGTTAAGTATTTCGAGTATGATCAACTCGGTCATTTGAAACGAAACTATCCAAATCCGAAGAAATCAAAGTTCTCTTAAAATAGTTTCAATAAGAAGAGGATACAGGCTTTCAATGCAACAAGGGATGATTCAAATACATCATCAAGTGATAGTGATTCCGAAATTGAAAATGCCAACATGTGCTTCATGGCAAAGGATGACCAGGTATGGAATTTTAATGAAGAAATTATTAATGTTTTAAAAGATATGTATAAGGGATATAAAATGCGTAGAAAAGAGTACAAGACTAGTTTAGCAGAGAAAGATAGATTAAAAATGTTTAATGAAATGTTAACCGAAGAAAAACAATGTCTTGAAGATGAAATTGAAAGACCGAATGGACATAATGATGAAAAGGATTTAACAGTTGAAAGTTCTGAAAAACTGAAAAGTAAAAATGAATCCTTAATATTGGAAAATCTTTCAATGAAGTTAGAGATCACTTATCTAAATGACAAAATAACATCTCTGGACAATGTTATTCCTAACTGTAATAAGTATTTTAGTAAAATAAAAACCGATGTTGATAGATTTAACAAGGGGAAGGATAATCTAGAAAATTATTATCTAGATCTAAACCTACTAGTAATAAACATGGACTTGGATACACCCCTAAGCGCAAATCAAAGAAAAATAGTACTCAAAGTACTATATTTGTTAAGGCTACCAAGTTCAAACCAAAACCTAGAAAATTAAAGTTAAAACCACCAAATAGGTTCATTAATTTATGGGTTGCTAGAAAGTAAGATAATATTGAGAAAGAAAAATATGTTGATAATTTTAGTAATAAAGTTATCTGACGATTATATTTTGAAAGGACATTCATACTCTTCAAGGATTTGGCTTTCTAAAACTTGACCCTATGGACCCCAAAATAAAAAGGGTACTAGTGCGCATATTTTATATTTTTAGGTACTGAACAATAGATACCAGATAGTAGATGTTTAAAGTGTATGACAAGAAATCCTAGACACTGAGTGACATTATATACAAACATGGTGAAATAGTGAACTTTGGATATAATTCAAAAGGATATGTTACTGACATCGGCAACGTCGGTAACTCTAAAACTCCTCTTATTTTAAATATTTTACTTCATGCTTTGTATTGATTTTGGTTCCCCTTATGAGTTTTATTTATATGTATTTATGTATATCTCCATATACAAACTTTATACATATTGTCTAGTTGTGCTTAAGCGATTCTTTTTCGCCCATTTTGTTCATGACAAAGGGGGAGAAAATGTATAAACATACTAGGCAAAATGATAGGGGGAGTGCTTAAAGTTAGGAGGAGTCAAATATAAAAATATTATATTTTATCTCTCAAATACTTATATGGTTGTCATCATCAAAAAGTGGAAGATTGTTAATACCTCAGATATTGATTTTGATGACAACAACTATATAAATATTACTACTAACATTTCTTAGAGTTGTGCAATACTTTCAAATATAGTATGGAAACATTTTACAGAGAGAAACAAGAACTCAGCGGAAGCAAATGAATTATATATATGAAGATTAATCAGAGCAAATGGAAGAACAAAACTGATTGAAGAAGAAATGCAAATGCTGAAACGATAGAGGTATTTGAAGTGATGATTAGTTGGTTGAACCTTAGAATCATTTGTTAAAGACCCCATGGCAATTTCAGCTGAAGATATCAACCATTGACCTCAACTGAATCACAAAATATCCACAAATATGAGGTACTTTGAAATCTGAAAATCTGCAACACTTTATTGGAGTTAGCATTCTTTTTGCAACACCTATATGTCGATATATCCCCCTAGTGTATGTCTACATATTAGCAGTTGGCCGGTTCTTCAAAATTCAAATGAAGAGACATATCCCCCCGCCTCTTCACCAAAAGACACAACTCTTCAGCCACTATTTAAAGGCTCTGGAAAACAAAATTTTACATCAATAATTCTCATTTTCTCTTACTCTTGCATCTCCATACATTTGTATGAGAAATCCATTAAATACTCTTTCATTCTTTTTGCAAATCCATACTCTTTTACTCCAATTCTTCAAGGATTTGCAAACCACACAATATCAGAGAGTTTGTACTTGAATTCATATCATTCTACCTCTGATTTCATTCTATTCCTCAAATAATTCAAAGATATATTGCTACTGGAAGTCTATAGGATAATTGTACTGAATCTGTAAGAATTTGTATTGAAGATACGACTACATGCCATACTCTATTGTTGTTTGTATAGAGAAAAGGGTGTTCTTATATCCCGTAAATCAAGAGGATGCATCTTGTAGCCCGTGAAATCAAGATCGTAAAGGTATTCTTACCATTCGTGAAAAGCAAGCGGTGATAGTGAAATTCTATACGGTGCAGTACAGTACTGGATGTAGGATTGATCAATCCGAACCAGTGTAAAATCCCTGGTGTTATTTACTGCATTTTACTTTATTACTTACTTGTTCTATGATAATTGGTTTCTATTCACAATTTGAGTATATAGAGTTTTAAATTCATAAGTAAGTTTTAAATATTTGAAATACACACTTCACTACTTCTAGTGTTTAAATAGCCTTAAGATCCATTCTGCATTGTATTATAGACAACCCGTCATCTACAGTAATAATCAACTCATGTCCTCCATTTTCGGTTAGTCTTCTTTACCGAGACTGGATTGGATACCCATTCCGAGTATAAGGCATCACAGATAAAACTATTGTCCTTCAACTTCTCCACTTCTTCTTTTAGTGCAACATATCTCTTCGGACCCAGGCTACGATACTTCTGTTTCACAGGAATGCATTTAGGATTTATGTTTAATGCATGGCTCGCTATCTCCGACGAGATTCCACACATATCAGAGTGTGTCTAGGCAAACACATCCAGGTTCATCCAGCATCATGCACCAGGGATCTATAACCGCTCTAAACTCAGCTAGGGTCGGCTGGCCCAAAAATGCATTATAAGTAGAGTAAATATCCAACACAACAAAAGTCACGACCCATACTCGCCTATGGTCGCCTTTTCTAAGCACCACCGATAATTCCACCTATCTGACTGGCTCCGTAGCTGTCCCGCTAAATCCTTGGATCCGAGATTTACACGATTTCAAGTCATTGCCCTCCAGAAGCATCTGTTCGTAGGCTTTTTTAAACAGAATGTTGATCGAACTCCTATAGTCAACCGACACCTTTTGTACAATGGCAGGACCAATCATGGCTGTTATTACCAACGGGTCAATCGCCGGGTATTCCACCCCATTAGCATCTTATTTCAGAAAACAATGTCATATTTCATGGTTCTGAATTGCTATGCCGGAGTTCCATCCTCAACTGCCAAACAGCTTTCATACTTGGTATGCTTTAAAGCACCAGCATACATATCCATCTCATTCAAACTCTTATAGGCCGGATGTGGTCCGCCAATGATTGTGTTTATCATCAAGCGTTTTTCAAGTCACCTAGGCTCTTGGCCACTAGGACTAGCTTGCCCCCGTTGGGACGTCGACCCAGGGGGATTAAAATTTCCTTACCGTCATTCTGCGGGACTTTCACTAACTGTTGCAATTTTTTCTTTCGAATCGGCTCCTCAATCATATCGGGAAAGTGCATGCATTCATTGTATTATGACCATGCATCTCATAAAACCTGTAGATCTTGCTAAATCTCTTCTACTTCTCAGTCGAAGCTCTCAGAGTCGGCTTTCTATATAGCTCGGTACCTTGAGTTGCCAGATAGATGTTCTCAATTGACTTACTTGATTCAGTATATTTATCTTATTTAGAAATCCTAGGACAATTCCTATTATCTGGCTTTCATTTCTTGGCCTTATTATTGCCCTTTTCCCGGCTATCATTCTTGTTGCCAGTGTTCACATCCACCATTCTAAAACTTCCTCCAAATTATTTTACAGCAATGTTGCTTTGTATCACTTCATTTGAATTTCTAGCATAGTTCCCCTGGGGACGATTGCGCGCTTCTTCCAAGCATAAGTACTAATTAGCTTTTCTATAGAAGGATCCATCGTCGATTGGGGTTTCCTCTCTAACCATTCCCTGAAATCCATGTCGAGATGAATCTCCCTAATCAGCGCCATCAATACTATGTCATCATTGGGATTTGTCACTTTCGTCATAGCTGTATGGAACCGATTTAATAAATATTTTAATGACTCTCCCACTCCCTGAAAGCGGTTTGATAATAGCATAACATCTTTTGGATGCACAATGACTAAATGGAATTGATCCATAAATTTTCACTACAATTCAGTGAAAGACGATATAGATCTCGGTGGGAGCCGAGTGAACCACATCGTCGCTACTCCTTCCAAGAAAATTGGAAAATAACGACATCTCAAGGCATTAGACGCTGTGGCAAAGTCCTTATGTTATTCGTCCTTCATCAAGTGCTATCTAAGATCCATCTTTCCACCATATAGTGGCATCATCGGCATTACAAATCTTCGTGGATACTTCTCACATAGAATGTTCTCAGTAAATGGATTCCGACTAGGAGAAGTTCCCTATTAATCATTACTTTTGACTCGGTTTTCAATTATAAGTCTCCTGTCAATTTCACCCAGTGATCGAGATATGTTTCGAGTGTTCGGCCCGACGAACGCTCTTGGGCATACACTCAATACTTAGGTTCTCTAAACTCCGAGAGATTCGTTTGTCCAGCTATCCCCCCTATTTGATTCCCGTGTGTAGCATCATCAATAGTTGTCTAGTATTCAGCGTTTTGATCTTCCACAACGCGTTTAGAAGTCAGATCCACACCAGCATTTAGAAGGCGAGCGCTGGGCCCACCATCGGTTGGATCGGTGTCGATCCATCCTCTTGGATCGATATAGGTCCACAACCCGAGCCCCAAGTTTGTCTTCCTTCTTGATATGACGTCCTATCGGTGTTTTGAGTTTTCTTCTGCTTTCTATCTCTTCGTTTCTGGTCGGATGACAAGGAACTTTTAGATTCTGAACTTGAATCCCTCATGCTCCTCCTTCGTTTGTTATGCATTAGTTCGTTCAATAGCCTCAAGCTCTGCTACGTCTACTGGTTCATCTAGTTATGACTCTCCTTGAACCTATCCTCTATCTGTTTCATTACCCGATCCATTTCCACTCTGGTCACGACATCAGCTGGATTATGGATCTTCGGTTGAGTTGGTTGAGCAGCTTTATCCATGTGATATGGGTCTTAATTTTCAGTATCATTATTAGCTCTGGAAGTTATTGTACGTTCATTCCTTGATGGGGCCATGGCAAATAGCTTCTTTTAGATTATTGAAAATCTAAATAGTAGAACTGTAAGGTTGGAAAACTAGATCTATCTCTCGGACTATGAAACCCAATAATAGATGATGGATTCAAGTAGCCTGAGAATAGGAGCTTTTAGACTAAAATGTTTGGACCAAAAATGGCATAAACATCCAGAAGATTAAGTAGAGAATAAAAAGTGAAAAAATTTAAATGAAAACGAGTAGAAAAGAATACACAACAATTTATATTGGTTCAGCTAATCTTGCCTACATCTACTTAGTGATTTTATTGATTATCTTGCTGATTATAAGCAAAAGTTCTTACGGATCAGTATAAATCCGAAAGAGCTAGGGAAAACCAAATCCAAAAGATCCTTAGAAATGAGCCATGTCTCTCTATTTATAGACGTAGGAAGCCTAAAATCTCGCCCAGAAGATCTCTATATCATTTTCATGCCATGTACTATTTCTCCACAAAATTAGGCCACCACATCAGCAATTATCTTGGATCGGTACCGATCCATAGGCTTGGATCGGTACTGATCCAAAAGATAGCCAAATTAGTTATCTTGAGCTCTTCATGTTGGATCACCTGATGGTTAGCTTCATGATTCCATACTTGTTTGCATAATTATTTGGTTGTTTCTGAGTCCAAATAATGGATCTATGGAGAAGTAAAGTTACTGATTCAAGTGTCTATGGAGACCGATAGAGAATTGCATGGGAACAACAAAACAACACTTAGAATAGGTTTTTAGCATCAAGTAGATTAGGTAGGCAGAAGTTGGGCATATTTGGAGATTGTTCCTTGGATCGGTACCGAACCAAGGTGCTGGATCAGTACCGATCCAACACTTTGTTGGATCAGTTTCTCCAAACTCTTGAGTATGCTTTGTCCTTGTGCCATGGATTTGCTTATGCTTGATTTTTAGACCTTTGGGTTATCTCTCTGGGTTTCCTGCCTTGATAACTCCAAGTTGGACTCATCCAGTCCATCTGAATATCACCTTGTCAAAGGGTTGGATAACAACAATTCAAAATAATTTGAGTACCATTAACACTACTCCAAACTTGACCTTTTTCTCCTTGATAAAATTTTCCATTTAAATTCGCATAAAACATTTTGATCAAATTCGGATAATAAATGAAATCATTTTGAGAAGATTCAATTAAACAAAGAATTTTATTTTCAAAACAAAGATCATGTAAACCAAAAGAGGAAAAACCAATTGATTTAAAAAATCTTCCAGGAGAAACTTTTTCGAAAGTAGTATACTCTATATGGGCTTCAATAACATCATTCTCATTGAAGAGAAAGCTTTTAGTTTTCTTAGAGAGCCTTATAATTTTAGGATTTTGACTAGAGGAAGCCATTTTTTAGTTTTGAGGAGATAAGATAATGAAAAGATATTTGAAATTTAAAATAAAGTGAGTGAATGACTAGATAGAGATAAATTAAATTAATAGAGAGTCAAGAGTCGTGTTCTTTGGTCAAAAAGGTTCCTTTTTAGAACATGGGAGTAAATACAAAAAGAGAGGGAGGTTTGAAATTTGAATGTTGAATTCGAATTTCAAATTACAGTTTTCTGGCATGTATGTTGACATATGACATGGGGGTATGTCGACATATAGCCCAAAATTTTCGAAACATAAAACTAAGCTGATATAATCTTATATATGTATATACTTATATTCATCCAACATTATTATTAATCAATATGGTATTCCTAAGAACCAAAAGCAACCAAAAAAATAAAAATAAAAATTAATATATAAAATGTATCATTTTTGCAGCTTTTAGTTGATCAGTTCTGACTAATTTGTTATAGTCGTGAAAAACATATTCGCATTCTCATTATCTAGTTCAATGTTGCTTAAGAAAGTCTTTGAATCATCCAAAGTTATTGTATAAGCCCTTTTTCTTTTTCTGGATTAATCATTTGCTGGTGAGGTCTTTGAAAGACGCTATGCGGTAGGATCGTATAATATGGAATAGTGGAATGGTCTAGGTAGATAGCAATAAGCAGTAAGTAAAGTAGACACCAAGACTTTATACTGGTTCGGACCTCTTGTCCTACGTCCAGTCCTTAAGCTCCTCTTAGGAATTCAACTAACCAACAACCCTCACTTAACTCGGAGGAATAGGTTTACAACTTACCCGAACAATCGAACGGGATTTCTTGCCTCAACTACCGAAGAGGACTTCAACTAGATACAAAGAGTATTTCTGACTTGTTGTGTTCTTGATAACACTAATGAGTCAAATTGAGTACAACTTTCCTATAATCTTATACTCAAGAATATGAAATGTGTTTATGAAGATTTAAGAAATATAAATTGCTATGAATCAAAAGAGTATTTAAGATAAATCAGAGATTCAAGCAATTGAAGTGGTTTGTGATTGCTTTTGAAAACTTAAGAAATCTGAAAATTTGATCAAGATAATAGAGAGATTAAAGCAATTAGAATACGTGATTTGAAAATGATAGAAACATGTATTTATAGGTGTAGAAGAGGTGTATCTATTTGCAAAAGATTCAGGCAAGAGATGCATCCATTACCATTGGAGAATGGTTGCAACTCTTGGGAAGAAGAAGGTGTCTTTTCATTGAAAGTTCGCAGGTTCGAATTCAGTCGACTGAACAGGGAATTTCAGTCGACTGAAACTGTGCATGTTGTAATTCTGTAACAGGTTCAGTCGACTGGGAATACCTGTTCAGTCGACTGAACTATTAGTTTTTGCACAATGAATGTTTTTCTAAAAAATGAAGTTATGAAACGTGTTCTAGTGTTTTGTGCAAGCCTCTTGAGGATAGATTTTAACAATGAATCTAAACTAAGACCTATATTTAAATCATACTTATGGTATCTTTGGTCTTCATAGTTCTCCCTTTAGCTTTGCACATATCTCTTCCTTTTTATTGAAGCACATTGTCATTGATCAAAATATAGCGTATCAACATTCTCCCCCTTTTTGATTGATGACAATACTTATGTGTGTAATTATTTCCTCCCCCTGAATATATGCACTGTCTTTCCTACAAAACAAGGTTAGTAACATAGATTTCTCCCCCTTTGTCATCGACAAAAAGGAAGTAATAACCGTGGAAGTATATTATCAAGAAAAAGACAATCTTTGATATGCATAACTATAGTTTAAACAACGCAAAATGTAGCATAAAAGAAAAAAGGCTATTTATACAAGCCGTTGTAGTAGTGTTCGAAATAGAATAAAAAACAATCAAACCATAAGTGATCAATCTCTATCCCAATCATAGGAGCCTTCTCGTTCGCCCTCTGGTTCACGAATCACGGGTCCACCGGTGGGTTGTCTAAATGCTCTTCCTCCTTGACCACCGCTATTTCCACTTGTGCTTCTGCTTGGATTTTCTTCGGATGACGTCCATGTGAAGGTTGGAGCCGGACGCTTGCCGTGGGAGGTTGAAGCAGAAGTGGAGCTTGTGCATGATATGGCATCCCATAATTTGTGGAAGAAACCTTTAATCCTATCAAGTTTATGATCCACCTTTTTGAGGCGATTATCAAGAATTTGTTGATTTCTTGATAGGATTCCTAATGATTGATTGGTAGTAAAATTTGGTTCAACGAGACGAATATCATCATCTTGATCGAAAGGTTCTTCTTGTTGGGGTTGAGGAGGTTGATGCGGTTCTTGATGTCTTGCTTCCCATTCGGTAAGAGATATGATGAGAGGAGGTCTAGTCGGGAGTTGCATACGGCTTATAGTCCGATGGTTGATTTGGTGAACCATTGTATTTTCGGACTCTAGTAGTGGCGTATCAACGTTGAGGAGTAGTCGCATGATATACTCGCCAAAGTATATTGTTCTCATTTTGCCATTATTGAATGTAAGAAATTCATCAAGAATGAGTTGAACCCAATTAACTTGAATATTGCCCCAAATAGCATATAGTGCTCTATAATTGTTTGGGTATACAATTTCATATGAGCCTGTTCGAGGGGTGATGGTACGCGTAAGAGCTTTGTGGAGAAGCCTGGCTCTTGGTCGTAAGGAAGTTGATTTGATATCGTGGATGTTAATGTTATCGTCCAAAAATTGATGATTTATATTATCCCGAATATGAGGATTGAATTCAATTTCCTCAAGCTTACTTCCAAAGGTAGGAGACCCTAGAATATGTGCAATGTGGTCTAATGAAAACCATACCTTTTTACCGCACACCATACTCCAAACACTGTCGTTTGGATTTCTTGGAGTTTGGTGGCCAAGATTAAGGTTGGCATAGAAGAGCTTTACCATAACATGATTGATGGCATGATCATTACGTTTAATATCTAAGAGCGATGTCAAACCTGATTGGTCGGTCAAGGCTTGAATGTTGTAAGCTTGAATGCTCTAGAAATCGATGAATGAGTGTTCAAAAATCCTTGAATTCTTCATTTTATTCCACCTAGTGACTGCCACTCCATCATAAAGCCATTGCGCAATTTGAGCATCAATTTGCTCGGAGGAGGTTGAAGTGGAAGCTCTTGATCTTTTTGGAGGCATTTTTGTGAGAATTTTGTGGAGAATTTTTATTAAAATGAAGATTTGGGGGCTAGGGTTTTTAAGAGAAATGGTGAAGAGGAAGCTTTGGGTAAGATAAAAAGTGAAAAGTAAAATAAAAAAACTGATGTTAAAAAGGGAAAAGTAACCTGGGAAACGACGTTCAGTCGACTGAATAGTCTGTTCAGTCGACTGAATTGGAGCTCAAAAATTTTCTGGGTAAGATTCAGTCGACTGAACAGAGTTTTTAGTCGACTGAACTATTGACTAAAAGTTTCTGTGTTAAACTTAGTCAACTGTGCAGAGAATGTTAGTCGACTGACTATTGAATTATCGTTTTTTGTCTTATGTTCAGTCGACTGTGTAGTAAGATTTAGTCGACTGAACCTTTGGTGTTCTTCTTGAATTTTTAATGCAAATATTTTATTAAAAGAAATGATTACAATTGTACAAACATATTACAATATAACACATTATTTTTATCTTTTAAAAAAATCATTTCTTTGGAGAAGGACTAATGTTCTTCGGTGTTTTATTTCCTTCATTCGCCATATAGTTCCTGTCCCATGAATTTGGGCTATATTGAGGAGTTTTTGGTGATACCCAAGGATTTATCGAATCGATTGGTGTACGATATGATGAAGATGGATCAAACGAACTAACTGGTCGAGGTAGGGGCTCACTCACATCATTTTTCTTCGAGCTACAAAATCGTAAACCAATTTGCTCAAGAAAGCTTAAGCGTCTAGCAGTTACTTTTTGTTCAAAATATAATTCACGTTGAAGATCAATTAGCTGCTGTTGATAATGATGAATTTCATCAATTTTTCTTTTCGTATCAGGAGAGATAAATAGTCCACGTTTGGCCTTCTTCAAATCCAGTGTATAGCCATTTTGATAATTTTCCCATTTATAAACCGGCTCGTATTTTGGTGTTGGAGTAGGAAGATGTGGTGATGTAGGTGAGATATCGGTTAAGGAGGTTATGTTGGTCCGAAAAGATCCATATGAAGTAATTCTAGTGGTTGTAAAGTTGAAATATTTTTCTTAGATTTGAAAGATGATTTTGTTAATTTTCCTATTTGACAATCATCACAAAGATTTTTTATTTTAAAGTTTATCTTAGGTAAACCTCATACTAATTCATTTTTAGAAAGTTTTCTAATAGTTTTGAAATTAATATGACAAAATCTTTTGTGCCACAACCAAGGATCATTATCTTTGGCTAGTAAACACATATTTGTATTATGATTAATTTTCATATTTAGAACATAAATATTCCTATCTCTATTTCCCTCAAAAACAAGATTTTGGTTTTGATCAAAAATACTATATTTATTTTCCGAAAAAGTTATTTTAAAACCTTTGTCACAAAGTTGACTTATGCTTAGTAGATTATGTTTTAGATTTTCAACTAATGAAACATTTGTAATAAAAGGTAAATTCGATGTACCGTAATTGCTCACATCTCCTTTGCCAATGATATAGCCTTTTGAATTGTCTCCGAAGGTAACCGAGTCACCATCAAAGTATGTGATGTTTGTAAGCATATCTTTGTCGCCGGTCATGTGTTTTGAGCAGCCACTATCTAGTATCCATTTCTTCTTTCGAGTGGGACCTGAAAATAAATACAAAATTATTGGTACCCACCTTTCAATAGGGTCCTAAAAGTTAGAACTTAGGAAACCAAACCCAATTTGGTTCAGTATCCTTTTTATAAATATAATTTTTATTATTATGAACACTATCCATAAATGCTTTAATATATTTATTCCTAATTAAAATATTGTTAGTCTTTGGAACCCAAATTTTAACTATCTTAGTTTCTTCTTTTGTTCTAATAGGTTCTCTTAATAACATTTGTTGTTTTGAATCAATATTCCTCTTAAAATTTGTATTTTTCTTTTTAGGAATTTTTGACTCATTTTTATATCCTAATCCATGTTTATTTGAGGAGGATTGAGAATTTTCTAAAATCTTAGATAAATTTTCTCTTCCTTTGTTAAAATTAGAGACATTTTTAGTGATGTTATCTAATCTAGCTTGAAGACTATTATTTTCTAACTCAACTTGTCTAATCTTAGTTTTTAACTCATGATTTTCAAAAACAATTATATCATTCTTTGTCTTTTGAGTTTCAATTTCTTGACTTAAAAGTGATAATTGAGTTTCCGAATTTGAAAGAGACTCTTGAACTTTTTCAAGTTCTTGTTCTAGAATTTTCTTTTCATCTTTTAACATATCTCTTTCAAATTCAGCTTTGTTTTGATTTTCACGAGTTTCCTTGAGTTTCCTTTTAAGAGTTTATATTATGCTCAAAAGTTTAGTGTTTACATCAATTAAATCGTCGAAAGTTAAATTACTGACCTCAGATTCTTGAGCCATAAAGCATACATTCGCTTGTTCATTGTCGCTATCATTTTCACTTTCAGATGAAGATGAATCTGAATCGTCCCATGTTACAGAGAATGCCTTCTTTTTGAATTTTTCTTTCTTGTTTTTGTTATTGAGAGTTCTCTGATTCTCCTTCTTTTGCTCTGGACAATCTTTGTGCATGTGACCTTTCTTGTGACAGTTGAAACATTCTATATTCGAGGATGTAGGTTTGTTCAAGAAATTCTTTTTGAATCCGTTTTTATTTCCTTTTCTATATCTTAAGAATTTCTTGAAATTTTTGGCTATAAATGCTAAATCCTCATCTTTAGACTCTGATTCTTCCTTTTCCGCATGAAAAGCTACATTCTTTCTTTCTTGTGCTTGATCTTTCTTAGCTTGCATATTTACTTCATATGACATAAGATTTCCAATTAATTCTTCTGGTTTCATTGTAGATAGATCATTTGCTTCTTCGATTACTAAGACTTTTCTCTCCCATTCATTAGTGAGTGAATTTAGAACTTTAGATACAATATCAAAATCCGTGTATTTTTCTCCTAGTCCTATTAAGACATGATGAATGTCTTGAAATCTCGAGTACATGTCATTGATGGATTCATTCTGTCGCATTCTAAAGTTTTGGAACTAGTTCTTTAGCATGGAGATCTTTGTTTGTTTGACCTTGTTTGTGCCTTCGTGTATGGTTCTAAGTGTATCCCATATCTGATGTGCAGTAGTACAAATGCTAACACGATTGAACTCATTTCTATCCAAAGCGCAAAATAGTATATTCATAGCTTTGGCATTTGCACTAGCTTCATTCTTCCGAGTTTGTGTCTATGTAGGGTAATCAGTTGTGGGTACAACGAACTCTGCTTGAGTTGCATTCCAGGCTTCAAAGCTTGTTGCTTGCATATAAATCCTCATCCTTGTAGCCCAATAATTATAGTTTAGTCCATTGAATAGAGGGGGTCTTTGGGTAGATTGTCCTTCTGCAAATGTAGAGCTATAGGCAGTTGTTGTGCTTGTGTTATTTTCCATATTATCAATATGTCAAATAACAGTGTTATTGTTATAGGATGGCCTTGCTCTGATACCAATTGAAAGACGCTATGCGGTAGGATCGTATAATATGGAATAGTGGAATGGTCTAGGTAGATAGCAATAAGCAGTAAGTAAAGTAGACACCAAGACTTTATACTGGTTTGGACCTCTTGTCCTACGTCCAGTCCCTAAGCTCCTCTTAGGAATTCAACTAACCAACAACCCTCACTTAACTCGGAGGAATAGGTTTACAACTTACCCAAACAACCGAACGGGATTTCTTGCCTCAACTACCGAAGAGGACTTCAACTAGATACAAAGAGTATTTCTGACTTGTTGTGTTCTTGATAACACTAATGAGTCTAATTGAGTACAACTTTCTTATAATCTTATCCTCAAGAATATGAAAAGTGTTTATGAAGATTTTGGAAATATAAATTGCTATGAATCAAAAGAGTATTTAAGATAAATCAGAGATTCAAGCAATTGAAATGGTTTGTGATTGCTTTTGAAAACTTAAGAAATCTGAAAATTTGATCAAGATAATAGAGAGATTAAAGCAATTAGAATACGTGATTTGCAAATGATAGAAACATGTATTTATAGGTGTAGAAGAGGTGTATCTATTTGCAAAAGATTTAGGCAAGAGATGCATCCATTACCATTGGAGAATGGTTGCAACTCTTGGGAAGAAGAAGGTGTCTTTTCATTAAAAATTCGCAGGTTCGAATTCAGTCGACTGAACAGGGAATTTCAGTCGACTGAAACTGTGCATGTTGTAATTCTGTAACAGGTTCAGTCGACTGGGAATACCTGTTCAGTCGACTGAACTATTAGTTTTTGCACAGTGAATGTTTTTCTAAAAAATGATGTTATGAAACGTGTTCTAGTGTTTTGTGCAAGCCTCTTGAGGATAGATTTTAACAATGAATCTAAACTAAGACCTATATTTAAATCATACTTATGGTATCTTTGGTCTTCATAGTTCTCCCTTTAGCTTTTCACATATCTCTTCTTTTTTGTTGAAGCACATTGTCATTGATCAAAATATAGCGTATCAACGGTCTTTAATTTATTCGGATGCGGGCAATCTCTCTAAAAATGACCGGGTTCATCACAGTTGAAGCATCTAGTTGTAGTTGTAGTTCTAGACATCATGTTTGTAGGTTTTCAAAAGTTTTTCATCTTCCTATACTTCAGAAATTTTCTAAATTTTTGGTCATGAAAGCAATTTCTTCGTCATTGTCATCATCTATATCCTGATCGTTAGTTATTGCATTAAAGGCAATGGATTTCTTTTATGTTGCCATACTTTCTCTTCTTCCATATAATTGTGCTTCATAGGACATTAAATTGCCTATTAATTCTTCAATTATCAGAGTACTTATATCATTAGCCTCTTCAATTGCTAGTGTCTTTTTATCTCACACTTAAGAGAGTGAATTGAAGATTTTTCTAACTTGGTCCTCTTTAGAAAGTTTTTTACCTAATGCAACTAGTGAATGCACTATATCTTGAAATCTACAATACGTGTCAGAAATAGACTCATTTAGATTCATTTTAAATAATTGAAACTGATTAGTTCGCATGGAACTTTTATTCTGTTTCACTTTACTAGTACCTTCATGTGTAACTTGCAGTGTCCTCCAAATTTCATATGCGGACATACAAATAGAGACTCTATTAAATTCATTTTTATCTAGTGAATTAAATAAGATATCCATGACTAGATTTGTGCAAGTGCCTTTTGGTTAGCAGTCCAGGTTGAAAAATTAATTTGTGGTTCAGTGTACTCATCCTGTGTAATATTCCAAATATCTAGACCATTTGGCTGTAAATAAACTTTCACCTACATGATCAATAAGTATAATTACTATCATTAAAAAGTGGAGGTCTAGCAGTAGATTCCCCTTCGATAAAGGTGTTAATAAATGTACAAACAATATTGCTAGCCATTAAAACTTTTCAAAAATCAAATTATGAGTTTTTGAAAACCTAATCCTCAAATACCAAATGTGGGTTATGAAAGAAGGATCTTAAGGCTAATTAAACATTAGAGGGGGTGAATAGTGTTTCTAACTTATATGAATCTTTTTAAAATTCTTTTAAGATTATTATTAAACAATGCAGAAGAAACAATCACAGATGAAAACACAGATAAGTACAAATGTAGTAAAGTAAAAAATAGAGAATTAGAGAGTTTACACCAAGGATTTTTATACTGGTTTGGAGTTACTCTGCTTCTAGTCCTGTATAATTGCTTGTACTGATTTATTTTCAAAATGCCAATCTTTGAATGGACAAAAGGCAAACCCAAATACAATCTCAAATTCAAGGCTACGAGACAAACCCTTCTTGTTTTCTAGGCTCATGGTACACCCACTTGGTTTGGACGGGCTACAAGCATACCCACTTAGATTTACGGGTTACCAAGCACACCAACTGATTTGAATGGGCTACAATCACACCCAAGCAATTACAACTAGAGTTTGATGATTTTTCCGAAGACAATTTCTTGATCTTTGGTTACAATGGATCCTATAGCCTCTTGAATAACACTTTGATCTTGAATTAAGAGGGAGAGATGACTGAAATCAAATAGTAAATAGTAGAGAATCAATACAATGAAGATTGAATTGATTCTGATTGAATTTGAAGAAATTTGAATAAATTTTCAATAGTAATTTTGACAGAGTAAGAGGAGAGAAGAAACAAGAAATTAATTGCGTAAAAATTCGTTTGAAACCTTATATTTATAGAGAATAAACAGACATGTCCATTCGCGACACAAACAGACACTTCATTTCAACATTTGAATTTCAAATTAGCGACATGATGTCGACATACTTATAGGGTATATGTCGACATATCCCTTTGAAAATTGAAAACTCTTCTGTTTTTAAATATTTTGAAAATATGCTTTGTAAAATATTTCAATACTTTGCAAAATAATTTAAACATAGTTTATAAACATTTTAAACTTTGAAAACCTTTTATAAAATATTTAAATATATCTTGTTTTTATAAAAATAAAGGATAAGAAAATGCGATGTAGAGATCAAAGATTGCTACCAGGGACTTTAACAATATTTTATGACTCTACATACTATATTGTAGTCTTGAGATCCTCATATCTTGATCTTTATACACGAGTCTTCATGTCTATTCTTTGAGTCTATATAGTATAGTTTTTGATTCAATACATGTATAACATCCTGCACTATATACTATATAACTTGGAAAAACATTAGTATCCATATTTTATATAAATGTATTTTGTTACCAAGGTTGTTATCATCAAAATCAATAATTGAGATATTAATAGTAATTGTTGTTGATTGAATTAATGAGCGAAAATCCATTCTGTGCTATAGTGGCATGGCCTTAATATACGGTTGTTGTTTATGGTAAAGTATTACTTATAATATAATTTATGTCTGACCCGTGTTTTTATTATTTCCATCAAACTCATGAATACTCCTTCGAGTAGGCTGAGTTTAGGTATAGCATGTAGCATTTGGAAAAGACAAATAAAGACTCTACAAACGCAATAGGAGGATTTTTTTCCTAATAAAAGTTATTAAAATTTTCACTATGTAAAACCAGGATTTATGACTGGTTAATTGTTCATGCTGACATCTTCATATATCGGGCATAACGCCATATTTATATTTTTATTATATTTGCCACTATGTGGGGATGAGATGGGTTAATGATTATGTAATGATTTTATGTAAAACATTTTGATGTAATGAAATTATTTTGCTTCGTTATTTATTTAATGTTGTGGAAAAAATATGGGTCTCACTTCATTGCTTGAAAATAATTCTGGTGATGACTAAAGCTTTATCGGCATTCATTTTTGAGTCTTGAAGTGGAGGATGTCAAAACTTGGTATTAGAGGTTAGGTTAGGATAGTTAAGTAAAACATAGCTAAGTATAAACCAAGTAGTAGAAAATGAACACCTTAGGGGATGTATGTCTAACGTACTTGTATTTTGATACAAAGATATAGGTGGATATGTCAATCCCTCTACTATTATTTTACTGTCTTTTGCTTCCCTTTCTCATGAACGCCTGCTTATGCAGAAAGCCAGGATAGATTTGTGGAGTCGACGTTTGACTTTATAGGGTGGATGAACAAATGCTAGTAAAGGATCCGCTAGTACTTAAACTCGTGGTCAAGGAGGAGAGACAGCCTCAGAAGTATGTACGAAGCTAGTGTTGAAATGCCTACCCTGGCTATAGGAAACATGGATATCAACGTGCTCTTTTAATGATTTTGGCGAACTTAGTGCAATATCAAATTCCACTATAGGCATAGAATTTGCCTAGAGGCTCAGTGCAGCCAACCAGGGAAGATTTTGATAAGATGAATAAGGATTTTATAAGTCTGAGGGGAGAAATGTTTGATGGGACAAAATGGATGTTGGAGGCTAGTGACTGGTTGGTAATGTGTGAGAGGATTTTTGAGGACTTGGAGCAAACATATGTCCAAAAATAAAGCTTGTATCTGGACATTTTAAGGGGTTAGCAAGTATTTGGTGGGGAATAGTAAGAGTAGAGATTCCTGAGTAGGATATTACTTAGGAGACGTTTGGAGAGATGTTTGAAGAACAATATATCACTAGACTGAGTTGTCGGCAATGTTTCAGGAGTTTGTTGAGTTGCAACAAAGGAGTTGACGGTGCTGGGATATGTGCAAAAGTTCAATGCTTTGTCCAAGCATGGAGCTGATTTGATTAGGATCCCAAGGAAGAAGTTGAAAAGTTTATTCTACGTTTGAGGCCAGGATTGAGTCACTTGACAATGGCTCACCTAGCACTTCCATTCAACGAAGTGATAGACATAGCAAGGAGGTATGAGCTAATATACACCAAAAGGCGAGGTGTGGGGCAGAAGTCTCGGGTTGATAAGAAGAAGAAGTTACTCCTTATCAAAAAGGCAAGAAGGGCCAATAGTAGAAAAGGAAGGCTAAGTGTGGTGTAGAGCAGAAGGATGTTGATAATGTAACCTGCTATAATTGTTAGCAAAAAGAGTATTATGCAAATAAGTGTCTGAAGCCAATTAGGGCGTGAAGGTCAAATGCTCTATCTGTGCAAAACTCGAGCATAGAAAGACCGTCCCGAGTTAAAGCGGCCAAAGGTTTTCATTTTGGAAGGACAGTCAGCTAGAGAACGGTTGAAGAAAAAAGGAAGAAAGTTGTGCTAGAAGGTATGATCTCAGTCTCTAATACTTCAATTGGGTTTCTTTTTTATACGGGTGCTACCTATTCCTTCATTTCGAAAGATGTAGTGGATAGGTTGGAGTTAGATACTACCTATCTAGTCACATCGTTAAACGTGGTTAATCCAATCGATGGGTATGATACACTTGGATTAAAGTGCACTGACTCGTGTTTGATTTGTTCGGTTATTTATTTGTCTGCAACCCGTATGTGTTTGACTTCGTGGGTATGGGGTAATTTTGGCTGTTGACTGGTTAGTGCATAATGACTCTACGATCTTTTGTGCTGATAAAGTTATCACTTTACATAATCCAAATGATAGGAAATGGTTCATGGTTCGCATTAGATGTGTTAGATGAAAAGTCGAGATTGGCATTATGTGCGATGGAGGATCAGGGGGAAGGGATAAGTAGAGTACCAGTAGCCTAGGAATTTATGGATGGTTTCAAAGTAGTAATGGGATTACCGCCAAGAAGAACGATTGAGTTCTGAATAGATTTGATGTCGGAGGCACAACTTGTTAGTAGACCACCTAGTAGAATGCCGCTTAAAGAGATGGAGGAATTGAAGAAGAAATTGATGAACATGAGCATAAAAGTTTCATTATATCGAGTAGTTCACCATAGGATGTAACAACCCTAGATTTTGGCCTATATTTTAAATTTTGACTTTATTTTATTTTAAATTATTTTAAACTTGTTCTATTTCAAACATTTCATTTTAAATATAAATGTTGACTATTAAGTGAATTATAGTTCAAACTAGTATAAATTGGATATTTCACTGAAAAGTGAATTTCTATTGAAACTGGTCAAACTTTGACTTTTGAACTTTAAATTTAAATATTTCAAATTCTTAAATTTTATCTTTTATTATGAAAATAGATTTAATTCTGTGGATACAACTTTTCGTTTCGTTGGAAACGGAGTTAAATTGTGAAAGTTATGTATATTTCAATATTGTGTGTAAACTGATGTATTTAGCAATATTGTCTATTTTAAATTATATTTTATTTGTCATGTTTTGTTCTAATATGTGTTAGTATTTTATTTTATGTATAATTTTGTCTTTTAAATAATTTAAAGTGATTATATAATTTTTCCAAAGCGTATTGAATTTATTTTCTATTTTTAAAGGCTAGTTTCTATTTTTCTGCTATTTTCTTCAATTAAATTATATTTAATTAAAATTTATTTATTCATTTTGTGAATGCATTTTTATTTTATATTATTATCTTTGTTTATAAATGTTTTACAAGTCCATAAACTTTTTCCAAAGTTCATTGCATTTATTTTTCATATTTTCAAGACTAGTTGCAATTTTTGCTGTTTTACTTAATTAAATTTTATATAATTAATAATTAATTAATTAATTTTTGTTTATTTACTAAATTTTAGTATTTTATCTGAGTTTATATATATATTTCAGTTATATAAAACTTAAAAAGAAATTAGAGGAAATATGAAAAGTTTTAAACTATTGAAATTCCTATGGCTTTTCACCTCCCGACCTTTCACTTTCTCAACTCCTCTCTTCAATGTTTTTGGCCATGCATACCCTATTCTTTTCAGTGGACTTCTTTTCATTTTTTTCACGCAAACACTTCTCTTTCTCCTCCAAAAAAATCACGGCCATGGCTTCAAAATTTTGGGTAAAAATTCCTTCTTTCTTCCTTGTTTTCTATGTTTTTTCTATTGAAACTGCATATGCTCTCTACCTTCATAGTTTGGTTCCTCCTCCTCCAGGCTTTGGCTGACCACCACGACCCCCTTCCTCTGACCATCACCCATCCTAGCAACCCTCCTCCTCAGGCCTAACCAATCCAAGTCCAAGATCTACACAAAATCCACCAAAAACCATCACAAACTATCACTTATGACCTAGAATTGTCATCTCCTCCTTCTACCACCTTTTGCCACCACTACCTCCACCACCACCACCTCTGACCTGACCTTCCACCACCTCTGGCCCACACTCCAGCCACCACCTGACCACCACATACCATGGCCAAGCCACATCAGCAAGGGGCCGAACCCTATGGTGCAACAAAAGCCACACTTTGCCTTGAAACCCTTTGGTATTCCATTGCCTTCAACACCTTGTAACTTCCACTCACCTTCATCACCTTGTAGCCGCACCTTTTCCAGACCATACCTGATCCAAACCATGCTTTTAGCCGTGCCATTTCAGATCTGGAGCTGAAGCATAGGTGGTAGGAAGCAAGTGCAAACACTTTGACTTTGTTTATGCATCCATTTCTAGCATTGTTTATTGAATTTTTGGGTTGAAATCTTATGTTGTTTGTAATTGTTTGGTTTGAATGTGACAAGGCAATTAGCTTTGGCTCTCCCACACTCAAATAATTATCGTGCTCTCGTGCCTCTGGAAATCTTTGTTGTGTGTTTGTGGTTGTCATCTCCAGCTTGAACAAGTGAGTAATTCTCACCAGACAATGTGTACTTATATAACTAGTAAACTGACACCATTTGAATCTGTAAAATTTTATCATCCTGTTGTAACGGTTATATTATGATCATATACTGTTTACCCCTGTTATTACATATGTTATATCATCTATTACTGTTATCTCATGCTATTCTGTTTATTTATATCAGTTTATCACACTGCAAGTTCCTTGTAGATTAGAATCACTATGGGTTGAAATGATACATACCCGAACGGACTTTAGAATAAGGAAAAATCGTTATGGGCTGAAATGATAGGCCTGAACGGTTTTTATTTATTTATTTATATTACTTGGGATTGCGGGTTTGAAATGATAAAACCCGGTTTTTCTTTGTAAACTGCGGATTGAAATGATACATATCCGTATCACTTGACCTAGGCTAGAAAATTATATACAGACCCGTGGTTTATATATTTTTCTGAAATTTTTAAAATACTTTTTTTTATGTAAATATTATGGTATTTTGATTTAAATTTCATAAAAATGATTTCTATAAAGTATTTGTGATTTTCTACAAATTAAATAAGTGAATTAAGTAAATGGTGAAGTAGAATTTGAAATATAAGTTAATTTTGGAATTTATGATTTTGTTTATAAATGGAATTTTTGTAAAGTAAGAAAATATGACAAATTTGATTTAAAGATGAATTTAATGATTTTTATTAAGTAATAATAATGTTTTAAAGGTGTTAATGATTTTGTATAAATTAAAATATGGAATAAAGGAACATTTAAGCTGAATTTGGAAATATAACTTAAATTGAATTTTGTGAAATTTGTTTAAAAGTGAAATTTTAATTAAGTAAAATAAATGGAAATAAGCTATATTTTTGGAAATTTAAACTTAGTTGTTAAGTTAATAATTTAATTAAAGAAATGAAAATTTAATTGTTATTAAATTTGATTTTTGTATGGAAATTTGACTTTATAAAATCATAGAAATAAAGGTATTTAAATGATTGTGTTAAATGTGAAATATATGATTTTATAAGTTAAAATTATTTATATTAAAAGTTAATTATTTGTGGAATTGTAAATAAAACTCTGAATATGATTTAACAGCATTTTGAAATGTAATGTAAAGGATATTACAGCATTTTGTAAATGTTGTAGTGTTTTAAATGAACTAAAAGGTTAATTTGAAATAAAGGCTATTATAGCACTTTGTAAGTGCTATAGTGGTTAAACTTAACATGTAAGTTAATTGAAACTTAAAAGAAATCTATTACAGCATTTAACGCTGTCTTTTGTTAATTAACTGTTTTAAACTATAACTTTACGTAGCATTTTATAAGTGCTAAGGAAACTATATTTTGTTGTTTTAAATTAATTTTAATGAAAAATAATCTCTGGAAAATGATATAATTTTGGGAAATTAAATGTTAAATTTCTAAAGATAATGAAGAGATATTTAAGTGGAAGAATTTGATTTCTAATGTGAGTTTAAAATGGTATTTAAATTTAATAAAATGAATGGATTTAAATGGTATTTAATTGAATAAAAATGAATGGTGTTTTGAATAATATTTTGATATTGTGAAATGAGTTTGAAATGATACTTGATTTCTGACTTATTTAATTTATTTGATAAATGAATATTTGAAGTATATATTAATTGAGTTTATTTAAATGATATTGGATTTATGAAATGTGGGAGATTAAAAGTTTTGAAATATACTAAAGATTGAATATTGTATTTTGTGGATTTAATCTATATTGGGAATTGATAAGATTTGAAACGGTTTGTTGGTAAACTGTAATTGAATTGAAATTTGATGGTTTGAATTTAATAAGTTTGTAAATGTATAGAATTAAAAGATGATTTTAAATATATGATTTCGAAATGCTGTGATTTTCAAAGTATAATGATTTCAAATGTTTTGTTTCAAAAGAGTTATAAATTTGAAAGTATAGACTATCTGAAAGGTGAATATATGTTTGAAATGGAAATGATGTTGTTTTGAAATGAACATAGTTTTGAAATAAAATGATTTTGGTTTCGAAGTATAACTATCAAAGGTATGATATTTTGATATATAAAAATGATTTGAAATAAAGTTTGAAAAGATATAATATTTTGATGTATTAAAATGATTTGAAAAGAAGTTTGAAAGGATACGATATTTTAGAATATTGAAATGATTTGGAAATGATCAATCTTTATTTTGATAAAGACATGATTTTGAAATGATATCTTATTTTGAAGTAAAGTATTATTTTTAAAAGTTATAACCACAGGTTATAATAACGATTGGTTGGCAAAGAGACCGGGATCGGATATGGACATACTCTCTGTCGATACCGAAAACCACTTTGACAACCGTGTACGCGGTGGAGATTCCAGAATGAAGTAGGATGGTGGCGACGTTCTTAAGGTATGTTACGTGGACCCAACTCCCGTGAGTTGGCATAAGGTGGCTAAAACAGGAGCGATTGACGGACCAATGAGGTAGCACCTCTTATCGGACACACTTCTTCGATACCATTCTATTACTTGTGATTGATTTGGTGGCCACCCTTGATTGGGAGTGTTGTTCGAGGTGGGCGGTAGTGGCTGCTATGCGTCACCACTAGTCCGGATGCGTAATTGGTATATCTACCCTGGCATTGCCTAGTTGTGCCGTGTCACCTACCATATCGAGCTTTACTACGATTATGATTTTAAGATCCGACCGCGTTAAGGTTCTCCATCCCCTTAGCGCTATTTTCTATATGATTATACTTTACTTATTTAGACACTATTATAATAGCGAATATTACTACATAGTAGATATTTTAACGGATCCTTAGAGGATGGGCGGTCCCAAGCATCTTCTAAGTTACTTGTACCCTTATTACAGTTCGCTTGAGTTGGTTTACATTATATAAGTATATATTGTCCTGACTCGAGTGTTTTTGTGTTTTGCTTTACGCTCGGGTCAGCCTGAGTTATTCACAGATTTGGATTTCCACTCTCTCGGAGATTTGAATCGCTGGAGATTGTCTGCTTGTCTGGTCCTATCTATTTCTGTTCCGTTGTTCTACTCAGCTTGTACTTGGTTATTGTATTGAGACTTCTGCTGTACTCTATTTCTTCTATTGTATCTTATGTACTCTGATATATTTATATAGTAGCTTCATGAACTACTATTTCTTTTACTTCCGCTGCATTATTTTACTCTGTGTCTGTGATCTGCGATTATATTTATTTACTGTATATTCTGAGATTTGCCAAATTTTAATTACAACGCGGTATTTTGAGCAATTCAACTCCGGCATGAGTGTCTACCTATACACTTATAATGGATGCGAATGGTTGAAAATATCGGGTCGTTACAGTTGGTATCAGAGCTTTGGCTTTGAGGCAAAACTCAGCATATAGAGTAGATTTATTTACAGAATCACTTTCGTTCGAGTTTGAATCTTTTCCTCTTGATTCGAATTTCCTTTTAATTTTTGGAACGTTCCCTACGGTTCCAAAATTCATTCTTGTCCCTCACTATTCATCTTCTTTTGATTCTGGAGTATCCCATAACTCCGCTTCGAATGATCTTTATAGTGAATTGGTGGTCTCGCCAATATTCTAATGACTTGTAAAAGGGGGAAAACTCCTTTACAAATTTGCATCGACTCACCAGAGATTTATATTTTCCTTGGTTTAGATGCTAATATCTTTTGTTATTCCAAACTCTATCTCTTGAGATCGGATGTAGATTTACCCCAGGAAAATCCACATTTGCTCTTATTCATTAAGTCACGGTTGACCCGGTTAAGGTTGCCCGCGATTTATCTAAGCTTATCCATCTTCATATTTTGTTAATTAATCATCTTGTCTTTGTTTCTAAACTATCTCCAACATTTTGAATTGTACTTTTAAATCTATATTTTATTATATATTGTGTTGTTTGATTTGTTGATGTCGATTTGGGTTTCTGATCGATTCGTCTGATCAACGCTATCGATAGGATTTCTAAAACACTTTGACAGAACAAACCGATACAATATTATTTTAAAATTTGGTTAATTAAATAAATTTTTATATATAAGTAAATTTATGGAACTTAATAAATTGGTTTAAATTGATTATTTAAAATGATAATACTTGATTTATCATTTATTGTTCTACAAAGGAATTTATAAATAGTTGTTTATAAATTTATTTGGGAACTGAAATGAATTTAAAACAAGAAATTTAAAGAGTTTAATTTCCGATGGATTTCAAACCTTGTGTTTAAAATTTTTAAAAGGATATTATTTAAAGTATTTTTGAATAAATTTTTTTTTTGTCTCTAAAGGATTTTAAAGTTTAAAAATTAAGTGCTCTTCTCTTTGTCGCTGGAAAATAATTTCGGTGATGACTGCAGCATCATCGACGTTCATTTTCGAGTTTCGAAGTGAAGAAACCATTCTGTAGTCTTGCTACAGCTTTGTTTTTGGAAACTTGATTGATATAAATTTCTAAAATATGATTGATTTATAAAATATATAGATATATGATTTAAATTTGATTTGACAAATTATGTACATACATTTATCTATCTCTAAATGGTTTGAAAGGAATCAGAGATTTTATTCTTAAATTCTATCTTAAATAATAACTTCAAGTATAAAAAGAAAATCAAAATTTTTGAATAGATGATTCAAGCTTGAAATGATTGAATTAGGATGTTTATAGTGTATATTAATTTTAGAAAGTTTTATTTGTATAATTCTCAATTGCATTCCAATATAACTTACCTTAATTTTTAGAAGTTAACAATGTAATTGGATAATATACAATATAAAAAGATTTTTATAAATAAAATTTGAGTGGTTATAATAAATATTATACACTTAAATTTTAGTTATAAAAAGATTTACACAGGTAAATAGACTAAAAGGTTAACTGAATAATTTACAATACAAATGATGTTAAGGGAATTAGGAATAAATTAAAACAGTTATAATAAGTGTAAGCATATTTAACATATGTGATAAAATATTTGAGAGGGATAAATTTAATTATAATTAGGAATAAAGAAGAATTAAATTTATTGAATGTTATACACTTAATTTTAATCAAATCATGATTTTAGAGATTGTTTGTTTAAGAAAATTTGATGATAGATAATGAAATTAGAGATAGTTAAGATTTATTTAACTTGTGTAAAATTAATTATCAGTTAAGCTGAAACCATGGAAATTTCAAACCTATTATCTTATTTTGTTTTTCAAACTTATTACATAATTTTGTTTTTCAAACTGTCTGTTAGTTGTCCTTATTTTTCCTTATCTTGCTACAGACTGGTATAGGCATCTATCTATAATCTTTTTGCTTAGAAATCTTTCTATAATCTTTATAATCTTTGGTACTCATTTTAAATCTGAGCACTGCTTTCCACTCACACACTGTCGGTCAAGCGGAAAGAGTGAATCAGATTCTAGAGGATCTTTTCGTACTTGTGTTCCTGATTCTGGAGAATCTTGGGAAGACCATCTCCACCTTGTTCAACTTACCTATAACCATAGTTATCAGGTATAATTTCAATCTTTTGTCATCTTGTCTTAATCTCATTTCAATTTTATCTTTCCTGTGTTTTCCCGTACTTCATTCCTTTTCGGGGACGAAAAGTTTTGAGTGGGGGAGAGTGTAACAACCCTAGATTTTGGCCTATATTTTAAATTTTGACTTTATTTTATTTTAAATTATTTTAAACTTGTTCTATTTCAAACATTTCATTTTAAATATAAATGTTGACTATTAAGTGAATTATAGTTCAAACTAGTATAAATTGGATATTTCACTGAAAAGTGAATTTCTATTGAAACTGGTCAAACTTTGACTTTTGAACTTTAAATTTAAATATTTCAAATTCTTAAATTTTATCTTTTATTATGAAAATAGATTTAATTCTGTGGATACAACTTTTCGTTTCGTTGGAAACGGAGTTAAATTGTGAAAGTTATGTATATTTCAATATTGTGTGTAAACTGATGTATTTAGCAATATTGTCTATTTTAAATTATATTTTATTTGTCATGTTTTGTTCTAATATGTGTTAGTATTTTATTTTATGTATAATTTTGTCTTTTAAATAATTTAAAGTGATTATATAATTTTTCCAAAGCGTATTGAATTTATTTTCTATTTTTAAAGGCTAGTTTCTATTTTTCTGCTATTTTCTTCAATTAAATTATATTTAATTAAAATTTATTTATTCATTTTGTGAATGCATTTTTATTTTATATTATTATCTTTGTTTATAAATGTTTTACAATTCCATAAACTTTTTCCAAAGTTCATTGCATTTATTTTTCATATTTTCAAGACTAGTTGCAATTTTTGCTGTTTTACTTAATTAAATTTTATATAATTAATAATTAATTAATTAATTTTTGTTTATTTACTAAATTTTAGTATTTTATCTGAGTTTATATATATATATTTCAGTTATATAAAACTTAAAAAGAAATTAGAGGAAATATGAAAAGTTTTAAACTATTGAAATTCCTATGGCTTTTCACCTCCCGACCTTTCACTTTCTCAACTCCTCTCTTCAATGTTTTTGGCCATGCATACCCTATTCTTTTCAGTGGACTTATTTTCATTTTTTTCACGCAAACACTTCTCTTTCTCCTCCAAAAAAATCACGGCCATGGCTTCAAAATTTTGGGTAAAAATTCCTTCTTTCTTCCTTGTTTTCTATGTTTTTTCTATTGAAACTGCATATGCTCTCTACCTTCATAGTTTGGTTCCTCCTCCTCCAGGCTTTGGCCGACCACCACGACCCCCTTACTCTGACCATCACCCATCCTAGCAACCCTCCTCCTCAGGCCTAACCAATCCAAGTCCAAGATCTACACAAAATCCACCAAAAACCATCACAAACTATCACTTATGACCTAGAATTGTCATCTCCTCCTTCTACCACCTTTTGCCACCACTACCTCCACCACCACCACCTCTGACCTGACCTTCCACCACCTCTGGCCCACACTCCAGCCACCACCTGACCACCACATACCATGGCCAAGCCACATCAGCAAGGGGCCGAACCCTATGGTGCAACAAAAGCCACACTTTGCCTTGAAACCCTTTGGTATTCCATTGCCTTCAACACCTTGTAACTTCCACTCACCTTCATCACCTTGTAGCCGCACCTTTTCCAGACCATACCTGATCCAAACCATGCCTTTAGCCATGCCATTTCAGATCTGGAGCTGAAGCATAGGTGGTAGGAAGCAAGTGCAAACACTTTGACTTTGTTTATGCATCCATTTCTAGCATTGTTTATTGAATTTTTGGGTTGAAATCTTATGTTGTTTGTAATTGTTTGGTTTGAATGTGACAAGGCAATTAGCTTTGGCTCTCCCACACTCAAATAATTATCGTGCTCTCGTGCCTCTGGAAATCTTTGTTGTGTGTTTGTGGTTGTCATCTCCAGCTTGAACAAGTGAGTAATTCTCACCAGACAATGTGTACTTATATAACTAGTAAACTGACACCATTTGAATCTGTAAAATTTTATCATCCTGTTGTAACGGTTATATTATGATCATATACTGTTTACCCCTGTTATTACATATGTTATATCATCTATTACTGTTATCTCATGCTATTCTGTTTATTTATATCAGTTTATCACACTGCAAGTTCCTTGTAGATTAGAATCACTATGGGTTGAAATGATACATACCCGAACGGACTTTAGAATAAGGAAAAATCGTTATGGGCTGAAATGATAGGCCTGAACGGTTTTTATTTATTTATTTATATTACTTGGGATTGCGGGTTTGAAATGATAAAACCCGGTTTTTCTTTGTAAACTGCGGATTGAAATGATACATATCCGTATCACTTGACCTAGGCTAGAAAATTATATACAGACCCGTGGTTTATATATTTTTCTGAAATTTTTAAAATACTTTTTTTTATGTAAATATTATGGTATTTTGATTTAAATTTCATAAAAATGATTTCTATAAAGTATTTGTGATTTTCTACAAATTAAATAAGTGAATTAAGTAAATGGTGAAGTAGAATTTGAAATATAAGTTAATTTTGGAATTTATGATTTTGTTTATAAATGGAATTTTTGTAAAGTAAGAAAATATGACAAATTTGATTTAAAGATGAATTTAATGATTTTTATTAAGTAATAATAATGTTTTAAAGGTGTTAATGATTTTGTATAAATTAAAATATGGAATAAAGGAACATTTAAGCTGAATTTGGAAATATAACTTAAATTGAATTTTGTGAAATTTGTTTAAAAGTGAAATTTTAATTAAGTAAAATAAATGGAAATAAGCTATATTTTTGGAAATTTAAACTTAGTTGTTAAGTTAATAATTTAATTAAAGAAATGAAAATTTAATTGTTATTAAATTTGATTTTTGTATGGAAATTTGACTTTATAAAATCATAGAAATAAAGGTATTTAAATGATTGTGTTAAATGTGAAATATATGATTTTATAAGTTAAAATGATTTATATTAAAAGTTAATTATTTGTGGAATTGTAAATAAAACTCTGAATATGATTTAACAGCATTTTGAAATGTAATGTAAAGGATATTACAGCATTTTGTAAATGTTGTAGTGTTTTAAATGAACTAAAAGGTTAATTTGAAATAAAGGCTATTATAGCACTTTGTAAGTGCTATAGTGGTTAAACTTAACATGTAAGTTAATTGAAACTTAAAAGAAATCTATTACAGCATTTAACGCTGTCTTTTGTTAATTAACTGTTTTAAACTATAACTTTACGTAGCATTTTATAAGTGCTAAGGAAACTATATTTTGTTGTTTTAAATTAATTTTAATGAAAAATAATCTCTGGAAAATGATATAATTTTGGGAAATTAAATGTTAAATTTCTAAAGATAATGAAGAGATATTTGAGTGGAAGAATTTGATTTCTAATGTGAGTTTAAAATGGTATTTAAATTTAATAAAATGAATGGATTTAAATGGTATTTAATTGAATAAAAATGAATGGTGTTTTGAATAATATTTTGATATTGTGAAATGAGTTTGAAATGATACTTGATTTCTGACTTATTTAATTTATTTGATAAATGAATATTTGAAGTATATATTAATTGAGTTTATTTAAATGATATTGGATTTATGAAATGTGGGAGATTAAAAGTTTTGAAATATACTAAAGATTGAATATTGTATTTTGTGGATTTAATCTATATTGGGAATTGATAAGATTTGAAACGGTTTGTTGGTAAACTGTAATTGAATTGAAATTTGATGGTTTGAATTTAATAAGTTTGTAAATGTATAGAATTAAAAGATGATTTTAAATATATGATTTCGAAATGCTATGATTTTCAAAGTATAATGATTTCAAATGTTTTGTTTCAAAAGAGTTATAAATTTGAAAGTATAGACTATCTGAAAGGTGAATATATGTTTGAAATGGAAATGATGTTGTTTTGAAATGAACATAGTTTTGAAATAAAATGATTTTGGTTTCGAAGTATAACTATCAAAGGTATGATATTTTGATATATAAAAATGATTTGAAATAAAGTTTGAAAAGATATAATATTTTGATGTATTAAAATGATTTGAAAAGAAGTTTGAAAGGATACGATATTTTAGAATATTGAAATGATTTGGAAATGATCAATCTTTATTTTGATAAAGACATGATTTTGAAATGATATCTTATTTTGAAGTAAAGTATTATTTTTAAAAGTTATAACCACAGGTTATAATAACGATTGGTTGGCAAAGAGACCGGGATCGGATATGGACATACTCTCTGTCGATACCGAAAACCACTTTGACAACCGTGTACGCGGTGGAGATTCCAGAATGAAGTAGGATGGTGGTGACGTTCTTAAGGTATGTTACGTGGACCCAACTCCCGTGAGTTGGCATAAGGTGGCTAAAACAGGAGCGATTGACGGACCAATGAGGTAGCACCTCTTATCGGACACACTTCTTCGATACCATTCTATTACTTGTGATTGATTTGGTGGCCACCCTTGATTGGGAGTGTTGTTCGAGGTGGGCGGTAGTGGCTGCTATGCGTCACCACTAGTCCGGATGCATAATTGGTATATCTACCCTGGCATTGCCTAGTTGTGTCGTGTCACCTACCATATCGAGCTTTACTACGATTATGATTTTAAGATCCGACCGCGTTAAGGTTCTCCATCCCCTTAGCGCTATTTTCTATATGATTATACTTTACTTATTTAGACACTATTATAATAGCGAATATTACTACATAGTAGATATTTTAACGGATCCTTAGAGGATGGGCGGTCCCAAGCATCTTCTAAGTTACTTGTACCCTTATTACAGTTCGCTTGAGTTGGTTTACATTATATAAGTATATATTGTCCTGACTCGAGTGTTTTTGTGTTTTGCTTTACGCTCGGGTCAGCCTGAGTTATTCACAGATTTGGATTTCCACTCTCTCGGAGATTTGAATCGCTGGAGATTGTCTGCTTGTCTGGTCCTATCTATTTCTGTTCCGTTGTTCTACTCAGCTTGTACTTGGTTATTGTATTGAGACTTCTGCTGTACTCTATTTCTTCTATTGTATCTTATGTACTCTGATATATTTATATAGTAGCTTCATGAACTACTATTTCTTTTACTTCCGCTGCATTATTTTACTCTGTGTCTGTGATCTGTGATTATATTTATTTACTGTATATTCTGAGATTTGCCAAATTTTAATTACAACGCGGTATTTTAAGCAATTCAACTCCGGCATGAGTGTCTACCTATACACTTATAATGGATGCGAATGGTTGAAAATATCGGGTCGTTACATAGGAAGCATACACGGTAGTCATAAAGAAGTCGGATGGATCATTACATATGTGTATTGACTATCTAGAGTTGAATGAAGTAAGCGATAAAAATTGTTATCCATTGCCTAGGATAGATGACTTGTTTGACCAGTTGAGTGGAGCTAGAGTATTATCGCAGCTAGATTTGGCAACATGATTCCATCAACAGAGGGTAGTGTAGGATAGTGTTCCATTGACCACGTTCAGAACAAGATATGGTTCATAGAGTGATTAGTTACGCCGTTTGGACTGACCAATGCCCTTGCGTTCCTCATAGATCTTATGAACCGAATCTTTTATGGTCGGTTGGATATATTTGCATTGGTCTTATTTGACGACATTTTACTACATTCTACAAATGAGAACATAAATTCTATCTTAGATTGGCATTGGAGACACCGAGACAACATAAATTAAAGGAAAGCTTTTCAAAGCATCACTTTTGGAAACGAGAATTTCAATTTCTTGGGCATGTTATATCGGAGAATGGATTTGCAATGGATCTGTCGAAGATTGAAACCATTAACGATTGGAAGAAACTTGAGACTGTCACAGAGATAAGAAGTTTCTAGGTTTTAGCTGGCTATTATCGCAGATTCATTAAGGATTTCTTACGTATAAAAGCAACCTTAACTAAGTTGATTAGGAAGAACCAGAAGTTTGTATGGACTGATAGGAGTGAAGGGTCATTTCAGAAGTTAAAGAAAAAATTAATGAATGCTCTTGTCTTGATCATATACGATGAGAATCATGAACTGGTGGTGTACACCGATGCTTGTGGAATTGGTTTGGGGAGGTGCTCATGTAAAAAGAGCGAGTGATAGCTTACGCATCAAGGTAGTTGAGACCGTAGGAAGTTAGATATCCAACTCACGACTTGGAGTTGACAGCGGTAGTTTTGCGTTGAAAATTTGGAGTCAATATCTTCTGTGAGAGTGTTCAAGTTGTATACGGACCATAATTTCCTTAAGTATTTATTCTCTCAAAAGGAGTTGAATTTGAGGCAACATATATGGATAGAATTCATGGCGGCATATGACTTAGGTATAGAGTATATGCTAAGAAAAAGGGAAAAGGTTGCAGATGCTTTGAGTATGAAGCATCAGAATGGAGTGTTAGCGATAGAGGAATGGAAGACATTAGAGACATTGGCGTCTTGTGAAGTGCATTATAGAACAAATGTAGGATCAAGTCGAGATCTAGGAATGGTGGCAAGTTTGGAAGTGCATCTAAACCTCATGGAAAAAATTGCTACAAGGAAAAGAGAAGACCGATTATTAGCCGAGAGAATCAGGTGATTAGGGACAGGAGTGTATGTTGGGGATTTAAAGGGATTCGAGATTGACTCGAAGGGATGACTTAGGAAGAAAGGAAGACCGTGTATTCCGAATTTGGAAGAAGGTCCTGGAAGAATTTCATCTATCCGAATTTACCGTACATCCCACAGGAAAGAAGATGTATCATCGGATGAAGAGAGTATTCTCTCAGGAAGGGATGAAGAGGGATGTCAGTGAGTGTGTGAAGAGCTACTCTACACGTCAGTGGGTAAAAGCTGAGCATCAGAAGCCGAGCAGTTTACTTTAACCTTTGAAAGTACTGACTTGGAAGTGAGATTCAGCGTCCATGAATTTTATTGATGGGTTGCCTAGGTTGAGAATGGAAAATGATAGCATTTGGGTTATAGTCAATAAATTGACTAAGGGTGCCCATTTTATCCTGGTGAAGTCGACAAGAGTGATAGCTAGTTTGGCAAAGTTATACATGGAGAATGTGGTGAGACTGCATGGCATTTGAGCATTATTGTAAGTGATAGAGACCTTATTTTACCAGTGAGTTCTGGAAAAGTTTGCATAGTGCATTGAGTACAGAATTGAGCATGAGTGTAACTTACCACCCGTAGACTAGTGGTCAAATAGAAAGGGTGAACCATGTGCTCAAAGATTTGCTGATGGCTTATGCTCGAGATTTCGAAGGATCTTGGAAAGATCAATTGGATCTTATAGAGTTTGCCTACAATAACAATTACTAGTCGAGTATTGGGATAACCCCGTTTGAGCTGCTTTATGGTAGACCAAGTAAGTCGCCTCTTTGTTGGTTGGACATAGGGATAGGCTCATGTTGGGACCTGATTTGGTAAGGAACACTATTGAAAAAGTAGAATTGATTTGCGCTAGAATGAAGATAATGCAATCAATGCTAAAAAAGTTATGCCGATACGAGAAGAAAAGAGGTTGAGTTCGCGGTAGGCGACTATGTGTTTGTGAAGGTCTCTCTAATGCGAGGAGTTATGCACTTTGGGAACACGAGGAAATTGGCACCTAGATATGTATGACTTATTCTGGTGATTATAGGAATGGTAGACTCGCTTATCGAGTCAAATAACCAAGTAGTTTAGCGGGTGTACATAATGTTTTTCACATATCACATTTGAGGAAGTCTATGCACGACTGAAGTTTGGTAGTGGAACCGAAGGTAGTCAAGGACTTATCTATAGAGCTAGGTTTGACTTATGTTAGGCGACTGAAGGGAGTAGTAGTAGGTCATGATATGAAAGAGTTAAGGAACTAAATTATCAAACTTGTTTGCGTCCAGTGGAGTGACGATATCAATGATTGTACCTGGGAGTTAGAGGATAAGATTAGAAATATCAATCCTGATTTTTTGACATGTATGATTAGACATATATGTTTTGTTGTATAGACTAGTAACGACACTATTATTACAATTTTGTGTTATTAGTGAAACAAATACATTGTGATTGATGATTAACGATTTACATTTGTGGAGAACTAGTGTAATTATTGTACCGTGTTTACATTGTTTTGATGGCGGTTGTCTTTAGTCTGCCTTGTCTGAATTTCGAGGATGAAATTCTTATAACAATGGGAGATTGTCACACCCTATGGTTTGAAGTACCATATTATATGGAAAATGAACTGAATAAATAATTAATCATATAAATTTATAATGATAAAAATAAAGACAAGTTATTTAAAAGGAAATAAATTTAAGACGAAGAGTTAAAGAAATTGATAAAAATATGCTATAACGAGGTTTTAGCTCAAGCCCAAATTACTAACCCCTTAACCCTTCCATCTTTCATTCGTTCCTTCATTTACTCAAAAACCCAAAACTAAATAAAGAATGGCTAGTTAAAGGAAGAGGAGAAGACAATTTAAGGAAAAGAAGGAGTTTCATACACAAGAAGAAGCAAAGCTTTAAATCAAGTTTAATCAAACAAAAAGTCAGTAATCCTTTTTCTAAAACCTTCCAAACCCATATGGTTAGTATTGTATGCATTTATGATGTTCTGAGTGACAGTGAAATTTTTTATGAAAGATAGATATTATTTGTTCATGTTTGTGAATTTAATGGTGATGATTTTCGATGTATTCAACTGAAAAAATGAATCAAACCTTCTTCAAATCACTTGAAATTTTTATATGATGTATATAATAATAATATGGAGTTGGGTTTTGAATTTCATAATTTTCTGAAACCATTTGGAGTTTATATTAATTTTCTAAGTTGAGAAAATGCCTAATTTAGGAAATTAATTATTTAAAACATTAAAAATAATTATTTTGGTCTAAAAATTTCATGAGGCAAAATAAGATGATTTGAATTTTTAGTAATTTTTTTGGTTTTTTCATATTCGAATTTATATTCATCATTTGGCGAAGGGAATGGCTAATTGAAAAAGAATGATTAATTGATTAATTAAGAAGGTAACTAATAATTTCTTAAAAGAAAACTGCATAAATCCCTTATAAACCGATGATAATTTGACATATAACTGGGTTGAAAAGTAATTTCTTTTAATGAAAATTCAAACTAAAACATTTTTTAAGTTAATTAACGAACTTCCATATCAACTTGCTATAGCTAATGTCAGCTTGAGATATCAACTTGCTATGGCGAATGTCAAACAGAGATATCAACTTGCGATATCTTAATTCCAATTAGAGATATCAACTTGGAGTATCCTAATGCCCATAGAGATATCAACTTGCGATAGCTTAATGTCAACTAAAGGTCAACTAGAGACATCAACTTGCGATAGCTAATGTCAACTAGAGACATCAACTTGCGATAGCTTAATGTTAGTTAAAAATATCAACATGCTATACTAATGATGTGCAATTAAAACGCTTAGTGGTTCTATAGCGGGAGAGGTGCAAAAAGTTACAACGGAGACAAAGCGAGGATATAGCGGAGGTGCAAAAAGCTGCACTATATATAAAACCAAATATTTAAAGTTAATTAATCCTCATTCTCACATCATTTGTGTAGAAAAAACAAATATTGTTTAATCTTATATAACAAAAACGAAGAATATCAAGATATATGCAAACTAGATTTGGTGTTAAAATAGATTTCTAAATTATATTGAGAATTTATGCCTTAAAATTAGGTCTTTACCTTAACTTTGTTGATCTGGTTTAAAAGAAATTAGTCAAATCAACCTTTGTATATTAATATTGCTAAAACATGTGCTAAAAAAATATTGATTTAGCGGATGTAGCGGAAAATGGTGGGGCTTAAAGTGGATCCACTGTTTAACAATGCTAAATTGAAATAGGATAGCAGTCAAAGAGCGTTATGTGCTATAGCGGGATTTAGCAGGGCTTTAACTACATAGAGCTAATGTCAACTAGAGATATCAACTTGCGATAGCCTAATGTCAACTGGAAATACCAACTTGCGATAACCTAATGTCAACTAGAGATATCAACTTACGATAGCTCAATGTCAACTTGAGATATCAATTTGTTATAACAAATGTCAAATAGCTATATCAACTTGCGATAACTTAATGCCAACAACTAGAGATATCAACTTGTTATGGCTAATGTCAAATAGTTATATCAACTTGCAATAACTTGACGTCAACTAGAGATATCAACTTGTTATAGCTTAATGTCAACTACCAACTTGCTATAGCTTAATGTTAACTTGAGGTAGCTATAAAACTTATACACTTGTTATAGTTTTTGAATGACAACTAGAGATAGTTATAAAATTTATCAACTTGCGTTAGCCTTTAACTTGCGATGGCTATGTACTGACAACTTGCTGTAGATAATGAAGCTAAGAACTTTTAAGTAAAATTAATGAACTTTTCATAGCACTTTGGAAGCCATCTTCCTAAGTGATGGCTGAGAATTTCATAAGGATGCAATAGTCGCAGCGACTAATAAGTAAACTTGAAGTAATTAAGACTAAGCTTAAGAAAGTCATAAAATGAAAAGTAGTATCTTAGAGATTGTAACACCCTTAATTTTACATAGCACATAATTTAAATATTTAATTATGGGATAATTAAATGAGAAATAAAAATTGTGGGATTTGCTAAAACCAATTAACTAATTAAAATGAGTTGGTGTGACGCCCCACCTCTATGCTCATAATAACAAAGCTTATTATAAGGAATAACATCTGCTATTGCGAAGAATAAGGCTTGTTAGAAGCGACCATCCGTTAGCTATGCCTTAGACGAGTATTGATTACATCGATAGGAGTTGTGTAAATTACTCCCAACGATATAATTTCAATCCAAATCTAAAACGAAACTACGGTGGATTAAGAAAAATTCAGAACAACTAATAAAACAACAACACAGATAAGTATAATCACATCAGAACAGAAATATCAGATATAGCATAAGACAAGTCTGGATACATGCTACAACAATCGATAGTTCACATGAACCCAATGTACATATACATAACCATCAATACATACATGAGACGAGAGTCAAACTCCAAAAGAAACACCTCGAAGCCTAAACAAAAGATGAGGTGAAATCCCATAAGCTGAAGCAACAACTGAATCAGAGATAGCAATTATCCTGAAATAACTCGGTCTGAACCGAGTATTATTTAAAATAAAATAATAAACGGATCAGTCTAATTTAAACTTAGAAGTGAATGCATCATAAACAACATCAAAGCAAATCAATCATAGTCTCGAATGAGACTATTCAGCATAAATAATCAACATAGCTTAAATGAAGAAATCTTATTAAACTCCATCAAATCAACTTTCAAATTCACAATTGAATTCAAAACAACAATTCACAAAATCTAGAAATCAAAATAGATAACTAGAAAATCAGCATTAAAGTCAACATCAAAGTCAACATCAAAGTCAACATAAAAGTGGATAGATCCCAGCATATGGCGAGTCTAAGCTACGCCGCACGTGCATCTCATATGGCCGAAGCCTACCAAGTACTGTCATCATAATATTTGGCGCCCAACAAATGACCCGAAGGTCTAGTACTGGTAATTGACCCGAAGGTCCATCAGATGACCCGAAGGTCCATCAGATGACCCGAAGGTCCAGCAGAGTGGCTCGAAAGCCCAACAAAATCATCAAAATCTTCAAACAGCAATTCCACGGCAAATATTTCAATTAACGAGTCCAGAATTAACCGAATTAGTAAAAGCGTGGTTCCATACTCCGCACTTTTGCTAAATCGTTTAAATCTCTTCATCGTTTCCTTGAAGTGCAAAATTGTGTATTTTAAATAAATAACATTTTACGTTCTCAAATGGACAAGTCCGGAATTAATTAAATCAATAAAAGTAAGGGTTCATAGTCCTTAATTTTTCTAAAACGTTTAAATCGATTCCTCATTCTTTTGAAAGCGTAAACTGTAAAAAAAATTGGAAACAATTTTATTTTAAAATGATTTTAGAAACACGTGATTGAAACAGCACCATCTATAGCAATTTCGACAAAGAAATTGCACTTCAGTAAACACCGTAAAAACGGATATCAAATCAGCATTGCGGGATAGCCGCTTGAAATTTCACTTTAAATTGACGGTTATTGAAGTCAAAGCAACAATAATTTATGTTCGTCAAAATCTCATCAAAACATCCCGCTTCAAATATAAATACCGGGTAAAAATCCATTATAAAAATAACGGCAACAAAATACGTTTTAAAACCAAACACCGGTTCAATGTATATTAAACACTGGTATTTAAAACATTTTCATGCGATTCAACTTGCATGCACAATTTGAAAGAAAAACGTAACGTGTGACTCACATTTGCATGCACCATTTGGTATAATTAAGGAAACTACCTTTTCCACACTGCATATGCACGCACGAATTAAACAAAGTAGGCACAAACATGAAATAACTTGGGCAAAGCTACAGCATACTACAACTTGCACGCAACTGATACATTAGTAAATATAACCTGTGCAATATTTTAATACACTACATCTTTCACGCAAAATGTATTAGAAAAAAAATATAATGACCTGGACAAGATTTCGAATGCTACAACCTGGGTACACGAAAAATGAAATAACACAAGTGCCTTTGCAAAGCTAAATATACATGCGCGCGATATCTATGTGTAGTCTATAAATGATTTTTTTTTTCACGTACACATAAAAATAATATGCCTGAACTTGGACTCATTTACATGCACACAGACCTGGACTTGCTTTTGCAGGCATGAATCAATATAAGGGTCAGAACTACAGCTTTTTACACACTAGCCTGGTCATATATATATGTACACGTCTGTACGCAAAATGAAATGGACCAAAATTTTCAACTATTATGCCTATCCTATTTTTGAACGCAAGTAGCAAAATAAATGGCCTGGAACTCGTTTTCATATGCTTCAAATTTTTGCACGAAAAGAAAAAAGAAACAAAGTTGGCAGCAAAGATGAAGTAGTGAATAAATTAGAAATGTGAGTTTTACACTCACCTTAGATTTGGTTTCAGAAACAACTAGCAACAAAGATCCAAGAGGGAGCAAAATTCTTGAAACGCCATTAATGTTCTTTTTTTTCCGGAGCTACTGGAAAATTTTAGCAAAAGAATGTTGCAGTTTTCTTTTCTCAAAATTGTGAACAAGTCAAAAATGAAGTGTGGTGGCAAACATTTTGTACATTAGCATTTAAGGCATAACGTGCATATGTAAAGGAAAGGACAAGCTGCAAAGAAATGATGATGGCTGCAAAGAGAATTCAAACTTTGTTTTATAAAATTTGTGGGTGTGACAGCAAAGTGTCCAACTTGCTTTTAAAAACTTAGTTGTAGCAAAGCAAAAATGTTCCAACTTTTTGCTTTTGAATTGATCTATTCACATATTTGCTTAAAATGGACCAATTCCTTTACACGTGAAGGCAATTTAGCACTACCCTTCAACGTGTTACCACTTAAATATTCATCTGACTTTGAAATTGATTTGCACTCTATATTTTTTTCTCATATCTCAAATTAAAATTTCTATTTTAAATTTTCATTTCGACGGTAATCAAAATCACGGTTGTTATAGTTGGCATTATAGAGAATGGTTTAAAGAGATTGGAATTAATAAACATGAACATAGAAGGGTAGAAAATGAAGAGCTGATATTATACCATGCTCTCCCATTTTCCTTGTCCATTTCTAATTCATTCTCAAAACAAAAGTAAGAGATAGATGCTAGCCACTATTAGGAAGAAAGAGAATTCAAGAGGAAAAGAAAAAGGAAAGAAAGCTAAGGCAAATTCCTTCATTTCAACAGGGGTTAAGGTGAATAATAAGCATCCATCTCATGATTTTTATCTATTTTATATTTGGTTTGATGTAATCCGAATTTTTAGGTGTTTATACCTTGCATTTGGATTGAATAATCATGGATATGGATTTATGTGTAACGACCTTTAAATTTGAACGATTTAAAATTGAATAATTATTTGAATTTAAGAAAAAATTGAAATTTAAATTTAAAATAATTAATTGGGTGCTTCTAAATAATTAATTTGATCAAATTTAATTAAATGAACAATTTTGGAAAAAGTCAAATTTTGGTCAAAACTTAGTCAAATTTGAATTTTATTATTGGAAAAAAATCTAGACAAAACTTTTTGAAGAACTCTGCTTTTCATTTCGTTCAAATTGGAGTTCTAGAACTCTAAATATGCAGTTTTTAGTGAAAACTCACGTAATTTGTCAGTGTTTCCTTTGCGTATTTACATATGTTATTCTCCTCCTTTCTATGTTTCTAATGGACTCTCTTATTTAGTTATTGGGCTTCTAGAAATTTAAGGAGTCAATAGAATGCAAATAGACTAATGGGCTTTGGGAAATTAAAGAGACCGTACCTTTTCATTTCTTCTGAATAGGTACGTACAAAACATCTCTTCCTCACATTTCTCCTTTCCGAATAAAAATTATCTGTATCTTCTTCTTTCTCTCTAATCCCTAAATCTAAAAAAAAATCAAATTCTAAAACCAAATCAATCCCCTTCCTTTCTCGTTTGCCTCCACCTTCCTTTTACCTTTACCTCTTCTCCCTCTCCCTCACCCACGCCACCACTTTTTCCCTCACCTTACTGCCGCCACCCACCTCCATCACCACCCACAACCCACGGCAGCAACCTATGGCCAAAGCCCCACCTTCCCTCTCCTCCTCTTTCTCCTTTTCCCCTCTTTCTTCCCCTTATTTCCATGGCTTCTATATTCCACTAAACTACCACAAATCAAATAATTCATTTTTTGAAATCGTTTATAATTTCAATGGCAACAACTTTGTTGTTGACCCTTCTTCCCATTCCAAATATTTCTATATCAAAAACTCCATTTTTCAAGTCCTTTCTCGGGTCCAGTTTTTGCCAAAAATACCCCATATTGTATCAATCATATCTCCATCGGAAAGAACCAAATTATGTGATTTTTTTTCAAACCATTTATTTTTCCAATTGCTTCAACTTTAGTTTTAAATCAGTTCTTCAAATTCCTTAATTTGCTATGCCAAAAACTCAAATCTTTTCGAAGTATTTTTGAACTCTGATTTTCAACTCAGAAAACACCTTTGTTTGTTTTGACCATAACTTCCTCAAGGCAGAAGCTTTTTAAGTGATTCTTTTTTTGAAAGCAGATAGAAAAGAATTTGCATCAAATTTCTAGTTAGTCACTTTTACAGTTTCTGTAACGACCCGTAAATTCTTAATAATTTTTATTTGTTTTATTTATATAATTAATTGAATTTTTGTGAAATTTTAAATAATGGAATTTGGATATAAAATTTTAATATTTGGAATACGTCTATTTAAACATAGCAAATGGTAAATTTTCATCTGATGATATGGAAGTTTATTTTCTGGTGTAATTTTTATTTCAATTTAAATCAGTAAAATTTGATGATAATAAAATCTTTTCCAAATCCGAATATTTTTATATAATAAATTTGTAAATCATCTTCTGAGTGAGACATCATATTTCGTCTATTGCTCCGTTTATCTTATTTCTGATATTTTAGCAGCATTTTCGGTACCGATTGTCGACTTTTGATAGGATGATCGTACCACTGATATCTGTATACCGTTTTGATCGTCTCATTGTACTGATCTCTGCGGTATATTCCCTTCTGTGTTCGGTGTCCGGTTCGTGGCGAAACCTCGAAATAGATAACCGCATCGGTACGGTTCTAAAATCTTTTGGTTTCTGGTTCCTTTTTATTTTCCATAGTATAAATCCAATGGCCCTAAACTTTTAATATTTCTTGAAATCAACAATTTGTGACTTTACGTTTTCATTCTTTTGCCTTTTTATCTTTTGGAAATATTATAACAAAGTTTTTTTTATTTTATCTTTTTTTCTTCCATTCGTTTAGCCTGCTGTTCCTTTTTCCCCTACTTCATCTTTACAGCCTGCGCACGCATATAGGCAATCATGCGATCCAGCCTCTTGCCCCACCTCCTCTAGCTTTTCCTCTCCGCCTTTGGCTTCACCCACAACATCTCTCCTTGCCAAAATCTCAGCTGACCACTACCTTCCACCCACCTGGTCGTAGCTTCCCTTCCGGCCTCGGCAAGCATGCTCTGCCTATTTCCCTTGCTCAGCAGTCTACCAGCATTATATACATAAGTATTATACTATATTCTAGGATTAGAGGTATATATAATTCATATATGTCATGGTTACCATATAGTTTTAATTTGTTTTCTTAATAATAATAATAATAATATATACCTTTATATAGTAAGTATATATATGTTTTTCGTATGTTTATGTATACTTGTGTTTACAGACTCTAAGTATAATAATATGTAAATATATGTATATTGTTACTGAAGTTTAATTTTATAAATATAGCCTAAATAAAATCTGTTATAGGGAATGTAATTTATGTATGAAGTTTTCAAGTGTATGAATTTATATATAAGCTGTCAGTAGTGCAGTTATGTACAAGATATATTATATATACTAGTTTTCAAGTGTGAAGTTTACAAGTTATAGTATGATATGTTATATATATATATATATTCAGGTACTTCTTTTTATACAAATATATATCTTAGTATTTAGATATTCTGTTATATTAGTTTATATACAGTAGAATTGCTTCCTTATGCACCTTGCTGCTGCATATAGAGATATATATGTAAGATTTTATATTAGCATATACATTGTTGTAAAATATGTATACAAAAATATAATTGTTGAAGTTAAATTTATAAAATTGATATGTATAGATCTTTATTTTAACATAAGCTAAATTAAATATTGACTCTACCTAGTTATCTATATGTATGGGTAAGTTTTAAGTTGCAATTGTCGTTTATTTGTATGTATGTATATATTTTATAAAGTAAGTTATTTTGTGCATGTAAGTTAAGGTAATATTGTATATATATATTTCGACACTTGTGTTATAAGTATACCATACAGTTAGTTTATATATGTAGTATTATATATATGCTTTCCCTGTATTTGTTTATAATCTATCAGTTCAACCGTACTATGATATGAACAAGTTGGTTAAATTAAGGTATTATATATATTTGTAGGTAAGTATATATATAGTTTATATAGATCGGTTATTTGAAGTGTTATATGAGTTCGTATATATATAGTATAGTTGTAATGTGTTAATATATATATATATATATATATATTTACAAGATGTTTTGTTTCTTTGTTCTACACTCTACTGTTATAAAACAAAAGTATATATATTAGTAAATAATATGTTTACAATATATAGTTTATGTTGGTTGCTGTTGGATTTATATGTTAATAAGGTTTGTATATATGGTTATTAGTATATATATATATATTAGTTAACATATGCCATTGTTTTGATGTTCTCAACAGTGCTAAGTTATATATGATATGTGTATGTAAACAATATTGATTTTAAGTACAACATGATATGTTGATATGTATATATATGCACGTATATGTGTTTTGGATAAATTGTTTAAAAGTGATTGGTTTATGCTGGTAATTTGAATTCTCAATGAACATACATTATATAGGTAAGTATTTTGTATTTTAATAAGTGTATATATATATATATGTATTTATTTCAAATTAAATTAAAGATACATTTGTCTTATTCTATATGTTATTTAAAACAATGATTCTTGAAATGCATATACATTTAATTTAATATGTGTTTGGAATTTAATATGTATAGTGATACATATGAGTTCACTTATACCCATTTATCTTCATCGACCCAATTCTGATTTGATTTCGTCTATTTCTTGTTATCAGCCTTGATCATCGAATTCGTGCTTGGACTCGTAACTTAATTCCACTGTCTGTATCTGTGTTCGTACCCGTGTCATCTCATGTTCTCTCTAGCCTCGAAAGGTGAGCAATCACTCACGATTAATGTTCTTATATTTATTAAATTTTATTTCAATTGGAACGACAATTGAAATATGCTGATGTTAGTTATTTACATTGCTATATATATGCCATTATATGTATCTGTTCACCTGTGACATCTGACACCATTATCTGTTATTTATATTGATGCTATATGCATGTTATATTATTATCATATCTGTTATTGTAACGTCCTGAATTTTCGCGTTCGAAAATCGACATCCATACTTTACATCGTACTCGAATGCCATAGATTCGACCGTTCAAATCCGAGTCGCCGGAGCTTATAACACAGTTAAGTAAATAACACAGTGGAATAAAAAGAATAATACATTGATATACAATATCTGATACAACAGAGTGATACAATGAATATCAATATACATCAGAGATATGATACAAGAAATAGCAGCGGAAAAGAAAACGATAACACCAGCAGCGGATAATCTCCATCTTCAAAGCACCAATCTGGATATAGCTCAAACTCCCAATAACGAGGCACAAAGATAAGCAAGTGCAGTCCGATCCAAAGACTGAACTAGCTCCAGAAAATTTACTGAACCTGACTATCTAAAAAACCCAACTCTAGACTGCTCGTGTAGAAAAAAAATTTAGCACCCGGAGTTTAGGAAAGAAACAATAAACTCCGGATCAGTCATGGGACTGGTGTGAGCAACAAAAATAGTTTATCTTTAAAAACAAATAACAGAGAATTTTAAAGTCAATTCGCAATGCTTTTAGAAAATGAAACTACCATAAGACCTCCCGCCACACACACAATGCAAATGCAGAATTGGAGGAGATTTCTTCTTATGATAGTCAAAGATGCTTACTACGCAAAATCAAATCATTTTTTGATATTATTATTAGTGCATAGTGTAGAAAACATTTTCGAAAGTAGAATATCAATCTTAGCCAGCATAGACATTTCGAACTATGCCTACTATAGCTACCATCCAAACAGTGGGGCGCCACCATAAGTAGATGGCAGGTTCTACAACTAATACCGTACAAAGCTCGTATTGGAAGATGGATTTCCAACAAATGGTCAGGCTAAGGAACTTCTTATGCCACGAAGGAACGCCTCTGGAATGACGTCCCAAGAAACTAACCGGATCTCTGCCAACACAAGGCCGGGTTACCCCTAACTGGGTAACTACTGACACGAATATGTCATCCCCCGATCGTAACCGATCTTCCCGAAGATCCTCGATTCCAACAACCACATAAGAATAATAATGCAGCAGCAACATAGGTTAAGTATCTGGGCTCCATACAATGATACCACCTCTATCCAGAAGGAATGACATACACTAAAGGGGCGCTACCCCCTAATAACCTTGCCGCATCTTTCCTGTTTTGACCATTTCCGGGGTGTGAGGTCCGACGAAGTCTCATCCACAAAGCTACGCTTTGTCACAAAGCCATGCTTTGGGTCAACAAATGATCAAAGAAATGATCACAAAGATAAATGATCAAACAAATGATCATATCACAAATGATCAAACAATGATCATCAAACAGCAACACTCAACATGTCACATTACCAAATTGGGAATATATCGCTGATAACCTTCAACTACATAACCTCTGAGCTCGTACGTCTCAGAGAAGGGTGTTAAGCTAAGAGAATAAATTCTCCACCACCAACAGATATGTATTTGAAAGAAATCGACTTTATATCTCAAAGTGTAATGTCAGACATGTAACCATACAAGTCTGTTCCGGGTTCGAACAGAACCGAAGGCACTTCCAAAGAAGCCCTTGCAATCCGGGTATTCACAATCCCGATCGGATTTCCCATCACTTAGGGAATCTCTATACCGGGCGCTACTCGGTGCAGAGACAATCGATAAGTTATCCTATCGCTCTAGCAAATACCCGGTCTTCAGCACCGGTCTTCAAATGCTATCCATATACGACGTATCACTTATTCGGAATGGGTTATATGACACAAAGGTCTTTTCCCGGCTAACCCGAATAGTGAGCGCAATATTTTAAAAATATATGGATATTGGGATTTCAATTAAGTCACAATTTAAACCCAAACTTTCTTTTCAAATGGTTTAACAAATTACCATTTTAATCTTTTTTAAACAAAAAGATTCAATTCAAAAAGTTCACTTAATTTCACAGATTCATTCACAGATTTTCCAAATCGATTTCCATTTCAATTTAACTCGTTAAATCTTTAAATCAAAGATTTAACTTATAGTTTTCAAAACAATTTCATTTCGAATGATTTAAATAAATCATCATTTTAAATCTGTTAAAAATAAACAGATTTAATTCATAGCTTTCAAAAAGAATTCATTCATAACTTGGAAAGTCCATTTTTCAATTCAATCTTGAAATTCCTTTAATTAAACTGGAATTTCATTTCTCATATGAAAGCTTTTATCATTTGAAAACAAACAGTTTCATTTCAGAAAATCTGATTCATCCATACGATTTGAAATCCTTGGTTTAAATTCAAATTCCCAAACTTTATACTTTCAAAATGGTTTAAATTCAAATTCCCAAAATTATACTTTTAAAATGGTTTAAATTCAAATTCCCAAAATTATACTTTTAAAATGGTTTAAATTCATATAACTTGTACAGCATCTTAAATCCCTAGTTTCGAATCATAGAATTCAATTTCAAACTTGAATTCAAATCAAATTATTTAAATTTCAAAACTTAATTAAGTTATTCAAAATAACTTTTATCTTTGAAATTCCATTTCAAAAGCTTTTCATTTTAAACCCAATCCATTTCCAAAATCAATTGAAATTAAAATTTCAATTTCAAAAACATCAAATTTAAATTATCTGTGACTTAACCGATTTCCACGTGAAATCCATATTTGTGTGTGTATAAGTGTAGTCCAGGGGTTTAACACAATAGTGCAACACAATGAATCATCACAGATCAAAATACAGGATATAGTTGATAAGCGATATAAACTATAACGCTTATCGTTCATGCACAGACCACAGATATATAAATATCACAGATAATAAATTACATCACAGATAATTTTATCACAGATCACAACATAAATCAGGGGGTATCACAAAGCATCACAAATCAGGGATATCAAACAATTCACATTCAATAGAATCCAAACATTCATAAGTAAGGTCGGTTAATTGTCTGATTAATTTAAATCGGATTAATTTCTTATTAATTTCTAATCCTGGTTAATTAACATCAATAATTTACAAATCATTTTGATTAATTATTCTTTAATCATTTATAAATTAACCTTTAATAATAAATTAATTAACCTTTAATTATTATTATTATCAACCTTTAATTATTAAAAAATTAACCCTTAATTATTAAATTCACCACTTAATTAATTATCTATTAATTAATAATTTAACCCTTAATTGATTAATTACCATTTACTTAATAAAATCCCAATAAGTGATCATCCCTAACCATTCACATTAATTAATTAATCTTTAATTAATTATCTTCAAATTAATTGCTTTAATTTATTAACCATATTACTAATCATTTGATAAATTAATCAACTTTAATCATTTATTTATTAACTTTTAAATTAATTAATTATCCTCAAATTAATTACCTTAATTAATAAATCATATTTATTAATTTTTCTTTTAAATTAATTATTCTTTAGATACTTGATAAATCAATCTTTAAATCAAAAAATTTCCATCCCTAATTACTTTCATTTAAGTAATTATTTTCAAAGAATTAATTATCCTTTAAATCAATTATTCATTAATTACTTTGTTTTGGAACTTTAACCAATAATTAACTTGAAAATTTTGTTTTCGATTTACTTTTAAACTTTTGTTCAACATTTCTTTATTAATAAAACTAGATTTCTTTGTTTTGTAGAATCTGTTCATATTTCACTGATCAAAAAAACAATCTGGTTATTATAAAAGAAAACAAACCCGAGACAACTCGAGTAAATCAAGCAAAAACCCCGAGCATCACACGAACCACTTCCATCCCGTCCCTGCTTCGAGAAAAACGCCAAATGCTTCGAGAGTTGACACGAGCCAGGTCCTTCTTCCCCAAATCTTAACAACGTCCAGATACGAACGTGCACGCGTGCACGTACACTTCGCCATCGGCCATCTTCCGGCATCGCCGACGTTATCAACAAGTCGACTACCATCCCCCGATCTAACAATGACCATCCAAACTCCTCCGATTCGACTCAAACTCGAATTCGAGTAAAATTCAAAACCTGGAACTACACAGAACCCATCATCGAAAGCCTATCATCGCCTCGAACTCACAACCCCGACCACCAGATCGCCAGCGCCTCCGGCCGTAGCCTCGTCCACCACCCAGCTTCCATCACACTAAACCTCGTCGAACTCGATGCTTCAAATTAGACGAGACCACCTCGCCATTAGTCGCGACAGAACAACCTCCAAAAACCCTAGTCTAGCTTTGCCAAGCAACCCTGATTTCCAAAAAATCTTAAACTATTTTTCCAGTGATCCACATCCCCTAGGCCATCTTCGACAACAACCCCTACCTCTGAATCACCATCGATCGCCGGATATTGGTTAAAACCCCAAAAACATAAAATTTCGATTATCATAGAGGATACTAATTTAAAAGTTTTGATTCAGGTTTCTAAATTCGTCATTTGAAGTCTAAAATCATGTTAAAGAATCGATTCAAGAATTCTGGACATTTGATTGTTTTGTCTATATATGATCAGACCTTAAGATTTCAACTTTTTTTTTCTTCATAAATACCTCATTATATTTATTTAGAACTATTTTTAAAATTAAATTTATATACTCACAAACGATTTCTATTTTCAGATTCTAGCCTATAATTGAATACATATGAAGATATGAATCTTCTTATAGATGAAAGGAATACTGTGAAACAACAGAGATGATCATCAGTCATATCACATAATGAATACACATACATTCAGAACTAAGCATACATGAAAATCATTCCAAAACTATTTTACTTCAAGATTTCATCCATGCATCAAAGTTCAAGTCTCAGATTTAAACTGTTTTTAAATTAAATATTTACTCACTTAGTAGGAAAGAACAGAGTTTGCTCACCTTAGTTTCTAGAGAAAAGAAGAACAGAGCTTTATGTTGCAACAGACTTGAATTCTTGCTTGTTTTGAAACTGTCTTGCTTAATCTTCTACTTTCAGATATTTGTATTGATGTTTTAATTGAAGATTTTTGTTAAAGTTTGAATTTGTTTTAGTTTTAGATGATGCTTGCTTTAAAGTTTTCCTCAGTAAAAATGAACAGACTGGAAATGAGAAAGGTTGATATGTATAAAGAAAATGGGGTAGATAGGGTATGGCTGAGATGATTTCGACCATGCTAGAGGTGCTGACATTTAATGCCTTGGTCCTTTCCACGTTTACAAATAATTTCCCTATATTTTAGGCTGAAGATGTTAGTAAGTACTTTTGTCTTGCTTTTATACATTTGTTTTACTTAGTTTATTTTGTTATGTTTTTGTATGTATTTTACTTTGTTTTGTTTACAGCCTAGATGCTTTCTTATGTGTACTTAGTTTGTAGATATTTATTTGTTTGTTTTATTTACTTTGTACATTTGAATATATATTTTCTTAAGTCTTGTTTTTGTTTGTTAATATTTGTTTTATGATGTTAAGGTTTATTTACTTATTATTTTTGTAACATAGATAATTTCTATTTTATTATGTTGTTAGATCTTTAGTTAATATGTTTATTTTCTATTTCACAAACTATAAAATTTATCTTGTATACATTTCTATTTCAATCTCTAACTCAAATATTTATAATTTTTGTATGTTTCTACATATATATATTTTTCTTACTTATTTTATAAGTGCATTTGTTTATATTATTTTATAAACTCGAACCATTATTAACCATCAATTCTAATTATTATTATTATTATCAATAATTATTATTATTAAACCATTTATTTACAATTTAAATTCAAATCAATTGTACATACATATATATATTCACATATATACAATATTCATTAAATTTAAATGATTTATACAAAATATATTTGGAGATCGGGAAAACTCGCAATCAATAAATCCATTTAAAATTAATTTTACAATTTTTTTTATTCAAAAATTCATTTAAGTATCAATTTAAATAAATTAAAATCTAGGGTCGTTACAGTTATCTTCTAAAAGTTTCCTGTTAGTATAGAATTCCCTATGGATTGAAATGATACATACCCGAACGATCAGTAGAATAGGAGAAAATCGTTATGGGTTGAAATGATAGACCCAAGTGATTTTCATTTGAATTGAATTTGGGATTGTGGGTAGAAAAGGTATATACCCATATATATTTAAATTGCGGATTGAAATGATAAATATCCGTATCACTTGACTATAGGATAGAAAATTATATACAGACACCGTTGGTCTATATATAAATATTTTGAAAATGATTTCTATGGTTTTGAAAAGAAATATATGGTTTTATTAAATATTGATTTTTAAGATTTATTAAAGTTGATTTAATAAAGTTGATATATAATATGTTTAAGTATTTATTTAAATATATATATTTCAAATATAGAGTTTATAATGATTCAAGTTGGAAAGATAAATTTGAAATTGATTTGAAATTATATTTATATAAGAATTTTACTTAAATAAGTTTGATTTGAAATTTATTTAAATTTGAAATTTTAAAGATATGTTTTATGACTTGAATTTGATTAAAAGTGACTTAAATGAATATTTCAAATTTACATAAATTGAAATGGGATATTTTGTTTATTTAAATTTGTAAATTGAAGTTGTATTTAGATGTTATTGAATATTTAAAGATTTAAATATATTGAAATTGAAATGGCTTGTTTTATGGTTCAAATATGTATTTGAAATCAATGATTTGAAATGGTTTATTGAGAAACTGAATTGATTTGAAATTTGAGGATTTGAGATTCGATTAAATTTGAATTTTGGAATCCAAGTTGAGTTGAATTGTGAAATTTAAGGAAACTATTTTATTATATAAAGTATTTTAAATTATATTTAAAACTATTTTATATTATTTTATAAACTATTTTTAATATAAACTATTTTTAATATAACTATTTTTAATATAAACTATTTTTAATACACTAATTATTTTAATATAAATTGTTTTAACTTATAACTATTTTATATAAATTATTTTATTTTATAAACTATTTTATTTTATATACTATTATTAATATCTAAACTGTTTGAAGGGAAGTGTTATGATTTCAAAGTGTTATGATTTCCAAAGTTATGAATTTCAAAGTATTATGATTTCCAAAGTATTATTATTTCAAATTGTTTTGGTTTCGAAAGTATTATATCTTTGAAAGTACTATGATTTTGGAAGAGAATATATTTGAAATGGAAATGATATCGTATTGATATGGTTTTTGAAATGGAAATGATATTTTGGTTTTGAAGTATAAACTATTTTGAAATGACTGCGGTGTTATAATAACGATTGGTTGTTAAAGAGACCGGGATCAGATATGGGCATACTCTCTGTCGATACGAAAAACCACTTTAACAACTGTGTACGTGGTGGAGATTCCAGAATGAAGTAGGATGGTGGCGAATATTCTATATGAGGTATATACATGGACCTAGCTCCCGTGAGTTGGCATAAGGTGGCTAAAACAGAAGCAATCGACGGGCTAATGAGGTAGCACCTCTGATCGGACACACTCCATCGTATGCCATTCTATTACTTGTGATTGATTTGGTGCGCACCTTCGGATTTTCAGGAGTGTGGCTCGAGGTGGGCGATTGCTGCAGCTCTGCGTTACCACCAGCCCGGAAGTGTAATTGGTATATCTACCCTGGCATTGCCTAGTTGTGCCGTGTCACCTACCCTAGCGCGCCTTTTACGAGTTTGTTTTGTACCATACCTATGGAGTGCCCTCTGACAACACCCATTACGGGGAAGATTACGGTACTGTATAGACTATGGGAATATATAAAATGTGTTAAGGGGGATATGGGTAACGCCTTAACACTATTTTAATAGTTTACTTTACTTTAGACATATTATAATAGCGTATATTACTACATAGTAGATGGTTTAACGGATCCTTAAAGCATGGTTATCCCAAACATCCTTTGAGTTACTGTCAGTTGATATTTCACTTGAGTTGAATTTATTGATATAAGAATGTTAATCCTGACTCGAGTGTTTTGTGTTTTGCTTTACGCTCGGTTCAGACTGAGTGATACAACATTTGAGACTCACCTTTGGAGTTGGAGCTTCACTTGGAGATCTAGCTATCTATCTAGCTTTTAGTTATTCAGTTGGTTCCAGTGTGTATTCAGATTTTGTATTTGACTATTGTATTAAGACATCTATGTATTCGAGACCTCTGTTGTATCTTATTTAACTCTGTTATATATATAGTAGCTTCATGAACTACTATTCTTTTGTTTCTGCTGCTTATTTTTATATTACTCCATGTCTGTGATTCTGTGACTATTTATTTACTGTATATGCTGAATTTTGCCAAATTTTAAATTAACAATCTGATATTTTGAGCAATTCAAATTCGACATGGATGGATGCGAATAGTTGAAAATTTCAGGATGTTACATGTGGTATCAGAGCTCTGGTTTTAGGCAAAACTCAGTATATGTAGTAAATTTGATTTCAGAATCACTTTCGTTCGAGCTTGAATCTCTCCTCTTTGACTCGGTTTCCTTTGAATTTTGGAATGTTCCCCTCGGTTCCAAAATCCATCCTTGTCTCTACCTATTCGTGTTTTCTTGATTCCGTAGCACCCCATAGCTCCACTGAATGATTTGTAAAAGAGTGAAACTCCTTTACAATAAGCATCGATTCACCGGAGATTTCTGTATCCTTGGTTTACGATGCTGCTATCTTTTGCTATACCCAAATTCTATCTCTGGCGATCGAATGTCGATTTGCCGCAGAATTCTACCTCGATCTTAGTTTGAAGTCACGGTTGACCCGGTTAAGGTTGCCTGCGATTTATATAAGTCTATCCATTTTCCTAGTTCGAAATTCAATTATCTTATCTCCCTTTCAAGCCTATCTTCTAGTCGGAATTCTTTTGATTTGGGTCCCCCTAATTTGAATCCCTATCCTTGCTTTGGAATCCATTCTGGTATTATCGAGTGAGGGAGTGTATTTGCATTTATATTAAAATTGTTTTATATATTGTGTTGTTTGAGTTGTTGATGTTGATTTGGGTTTTCGATCGATTCGTCTAATCAACGCTATCGATAAAATTCCAAAACACTTGACAGAGCAAACTGGCACAATATTATTTTCAAATTTGGTAAATGAAATAAATTTGCATGATTATATTACATATATATAAGTAAAATTTTCTAGAATTTAATAAGTTAATTAAATTGGTTGTTTGAATGATAATATTTTATTATCATTTATTGTTCTATAAAAATGAATTTATAAACATGGTTTATAAATTGATTTGGAATTGAATTGAATTTAAAATTTAGAATTAGAGAATTTAATTTTCGATGATTTCAAACTTTTGTTTTAGAGTTTTAAAATGTATATTATTTAAAGTATTTTTGAATAAAATGGTTTTCAAAGAAACTTTAAGTTTAAATCAGTACTCTCCTATTTTGTCGCTGGAAAATAATTTCGGTGATGACTGCAGCTGTTTGCACCAAAAATGGTCACAAACCCCAAGTGTTGTGAAAGCACCAGTGTATGAATACAAATCAGTAATATTCAAACACAAATATCAGATCTAAGCAAGCAACAAACAACAATCCAGAAATAATGAACAGTGACACACAATTTATAGTGGTTCGGCTATCTCCGGCCTACGTCCACTTCAAGGATTTTTATCTTTTATTGATGTTCTTCGCTGATTACAGATGATTACAGTAAATACAATGGATGAATCTGAATACGACAGCAATGGAAAGCAGTAGAGTTGAATCCGGCAGAGTCTGGACGTTGAACGGCCAAAAAGATCCCTTTTCTGTAGGCTTCAGGGGGCTATTTATAGGCGTAGGAGGCTGAGATCGCGCCCAAACTTCGGGAGATTCTTTCAGACACGTGAGTGGGTCCACGCGCCCGGTCCCACCAAGTTTCAACTCCATCTGGGATCGATTCGAAACAACTTCGTATCGATCAGAAAATGCTCCAATCGAGCTGAAACTTGGCAGGATTGCTCTTTACCTTGCGTGGAAGCTACTGTGAAAATTTCGTTGTATTTGGACCAGCGGTTCGTGAGATATGATCGATTCAATATTGTGTTTTCGTGTGCACTGTCGCGTTCGAATCCATGTTTTGCATTCGTCCCTTCGTATCGATCAGAAGCACGTGCGCAAGGGATAACGTGGCACGAGTTTCCCGTATCGATCCACTTCCAGTGGCGCATTGACCGATTCGTATCCATGAATTTCGCCTTGTTTGTATCGAGTACTATTATCTATTTTGAATCAGTCCTTCGCGTATCTCGTTTCAGCTTTCAACGTCTAGTTCGATTTGTTCATCGATTCGAACTAGGCATCGATCAATCGATACGAAATTCATGGATACGAAGGCTTGACCATTCTGATCGATACGAAGTCAATGGATACGAACCAAGGTGCGGTGATGGATACGAGTAGATATGCCTGCGAATTGACCCGTGCCTGATCGATCCGAAGATGATCGATTCGAAGTTGTCAAGCTCCAATGGATTCGAACTTGATGATGCCTCTCTGATGGATACGAATCTGATCGATTCGAACAGGTCGTCACCTTGGTTTTCTGATGGATTCGAACAACACCTTGTATCTAATTTGGATCGATCATATCTCATTCATACGAACTCCGATTAACCTGAAATTTGAACCGCTGGCTTTTATGGTTTTTCTCATCATGTCCTATCAATTGTAGCCTGACCCGGGCTCGAACGAAATTCATCGATATCCATGGCGAAATAGTGTATAACGAACTTTTACGACGAGCTATCTTCAGTTTCCCGGTCAACTTTTTGGTGTCACGGCCTTGCCAAAAGGCGGGATAACATTTGCCCCCCAAAACTGCGATAGGAAGGTGTGTTTTGTAGTTCCATAAGCTGGATGTTCATATCCTATCATCGACCTGCAAAGAACTTGGTAGTCTTTCCTGACCACGAATGACGATCGTTCGCGACCGTATGTCATTTGAGGTAAAATGGGACCGTTCGAGGTCGGATGCCGTTCGCGGCAAATAACAAAATGGGACCGTTCGCGGTCGGATGGCGTGGAAATAAGAATGTGATCATTCGCGATCGAGTGCCGTACGAGGCAGAAACGTGATCGTTCGCGATCGGGTGTCGTTCTAGACGAATTACGCCAGATTGTGACCGTTCGTGGTCGCATGGTGCGCGAGATAAAATGTGATCGTTCGCGATCGGATGCCGCACGAGGCGGAATGTGATCGTTCGCGATCGAATGTCATATTTGGTGAATTGTGACCGTTCGTGGTCGAGTGCCGCACGAGGCAGAGTGTGATCGTTCACGATCGACTGTTATACTAGATGAAGTGTGACCGTTTGCGGTCGGATGCCGTTCGAGGCAAACGGTGACCGTTCGAGGTCGGGTGCCGTTCGAGGCGAATGAGAGTGCCCGGGAGGGGACTTAGTATTATCGATGTCAGATTCACGTTCGGGTGAATTTCTGATTCAGCGATCGCGGCGGTTCATCGCCATACAAGGCGCGCTTGTGGACCATTCGCGATCCAAAGCATACGCGAGTGACTTCTTCTACAGAATTGCAAATATCAAATTAACGTTCACATGAATTCCATAACAGAAATATCCAAACAAACAAAGTCTAAATGTCCAAATCAACATGAAACAAAAAAGCAAAGCAAGGATGTCGAAGTGTAAATTCTCACTACGAGACAGTCAATAATCATTCAGAGCATGCCTATGGATCGTTCGCGATCTCATACATGCGTAAATGGTTTGATGTTGTTAGTGAGAAGTTTACGACTTGTTCATCGTTATTTAAATCAATTGATAATCATACGGTGCCCCGGCTCGGGGTCACTCCTGGCTGATGTAGATGGTGGCCGCTCTGGTTCCACCGTTGGAGCTCGCCTCCTCACATACCGAAGTAGCCTACCGTTCCTGATATGCCCTTCTACCTCATCCTTCAGGTGTCTACAGTCATTTGTGCTATGTCCATTCAGCTCGTGGAATAAACAATATTTGTCTGATTTTCTCTCGTCGGTAGTTGGATCCCGTCGCATTGGTCTGCGATAGGCAACTTGCTCTCGGGTGTCTTGGTAGATTCGCTCCAAACCCTCGTTCAGTTCTGAATAGGTGGTAAATTGCGGCTCCCTCCGTTGCCGCTTTGACCTTTCATCATTTTCTTCAGCCTTTCGCTTCCCTTTACCAGTATCTGTACCTTTTTCAGGTGAATTACCGCCTCTAACTACATAAACATCGATTTCTTCTTCTCTCTCCATACGAGCATCCTCTAATCGCAAAAACTTTTCGGCTTCATGATAAAACTCTCCCAGGTCCGTAGGTGGATCCTTAGTTAGTGAATTCTTGAACTCCGTGCCATCATATATTCCAGATACGGCTGCCATCATGACCATAGATGGATCTGGTCGATCCACTGACGCTGCTGCCGCATTAAATCGCGTCAGAAAATTCCTCAAAGACTCCCCAGCTTTCTGCTTTAGAGTCGCCAAACTCATCACGTTCTTGGGTCTTGAAATATGAACCCTGAATTGTCTCATAAACCTTTCTGTTAAATCTGTCCAAGTCCCAATGGAGCCACTCTCCAGTTGTCTAAACCATAGCGCTGCGATGTCCGACAAATACAATGGAAAGCACCGAGCCATGACTTCCTGTGATGCCCCCAGCACTTCCATGTGCCTTATATACTTCGTTAGATGGACCGCTGGATCTGTCCGCCCATCATACATTTCCACCGATGGTAGCTTGAAGTTTGGTGGATTCCTGGCATGCCTGATCGTAGGAGTAAAGGGACTCCTATGTACATCCTCCAGATCTCTATTGACTAGTCCGCCTCTCATGGCCCGTCTGACCATCTCCGCCAACCTGTCGTTGTCGCCAGGCTGTGATCTTTGAGTATCGCCTTCGTTCTGCCCCCCTGGCTGAGCGTTCATCCCTTCATTGCCACCAGGTTGCTCGGATGTCCCTGAATCTCTTCCCGGGATTGGATCAACATGCTCTAAGTGTGTGCCCCCCAGCTCCGGTGCTGCGCCAGATGGTCCTGCTCCGTTCTAGATTCTGGTTGTTCCTTGATTTTGCGCTCCAAGTTGTCCAATCTGTTGAAGCAAATTCTGGATCATTTCCTCCTGTCTCTTCATCATTGTCTCCATCTCATCCCTGGTGATGAAGATTGATGCTTGGTTTGCCCCCCGAGGAAGCCTCTTGACTCCCTTCATGCTGACTTTGCTCTGGCCTTTGCCTTCTACTAGTTTGCCTCGTCATATCTTCTCAGATCTGAGCTCTTAAGTCTTCGAATTCGACTTCTAAATGATAGAACTCCTGAATTAGCCTTCTCAGTGAAAGCACCAAAGTGTTTGCACCAAAAATGGTCACAAACCCCAAGTGTTGTGAAAGCACCAGTGTATGAATACAAATCAGTAATATTCAAACACAAATATCAGATCTAAGCAAGCAACAAACAACAATCCAGAAATAATGAACAGTGACACACAATTTATAGTGGTTCGGCTATCTCCGTCCTACGTCCACTTCAAGGATTTTTATCTTTTATTGATGTTCTTCGCTGATTACAGATGATTACAGTAAATACAATGGATGAATCTGAATACGACAGCAATGGAAAGCAGTAGAGTTGAATCCGGCAGAGTCTGGACGTTGAACGGCCAAAAAGATCCCTTTTCTGTAGGCTTCAGGGGGCTATTTATAGGCGTAGGAGGCTGAGATCGCGCCCAAACTTCGGGAGATTCTTTCAGACACGTGAGTGGGTCCACGCGCCCGATCCCACCAAGTTTCAACTCCATCTGGGATCGATTCGAAACAACTTCGTATCGATCAGAAAATGCTCCAATCGAGCTGAAACTTGGCAGGATTGCTCTTTACCTTGCGTGGAAGCTACTGTGAAAATTTCGTTGTATTTGGACCAGCGGTTCGTGAGATATGATCGATTCAATATTGTGTTTTCGTGTGCACTGTCGCGTTCGAATCCATGTTTTGCATTCGTCCCTTCGTATCGATCAGAAGCACGTGCGCAAGGGATAACGTGGCACGAGTTTCCCGTATCGATCCACTTCCAGTGGCGCATTGACCGATTCGTATCCATGAATTTCGCCTTGTTTGTATCGAGTACTATTATCTATTTTGAATCAGTCCTTCGCGTATCTCGTTTCAGCTTTCAACGTCTAGTTCGATTTGTTCATCGATTCGAACTAGGCATCGATCAATCGATACGAAATTCATGGATACGAAGGCTTGACCATTCTGATCGATACGAAGTCAATGGATACGAACCAAGGTGCGGTGATGGATACGAGTAGATATGCCTGCGAATTGACCCGTGCCTGATCGATCCGAAGATGATCGATTCGAAGTTGTCAAGCTCCAATGGATTCGAACTTGACGATGCCTCTCTGATGGATACGAATCTGATCGATTCGAACAGGTCGTCACCTTGGTTTTCTGATGGATTCGAACAACACCTTGTATCTAATTTGGATCGATCATATCTCATTCATACGAACTCCGATTAACCTGAAATTTGAACCGCTGGCTTTTATGGTTTTTCTCATCATGTCCTATCAATTGTAGCCTGACCCGGGCTCGAACGAAATTCATCGATATCCATGGCGAAACAGTGTATAACGAACTTTTACGACGAGCTATCTTCAGTTTCCCGGTCAACTTTTTGGTGTCACGGCCTTGCCAAAAGGCGGGATAACAGCAGCATCATCGACATTCATTTTCGAGTTTTAGAGTGGAGAGACCATCATGTAGCATGGCTACACTTTTGTTTTGGAGGTTAAATTTGATTTGAATTTCGTAAAGTATGATTTGAATTACAATATATATATATATGATTTTAGATTTGATTTGGTATATATGGTATATATATTTATCTATGAAATGGTTTGAAGATAATCATAAATCAAATTCTTAAATTTATGTTAGAGGTCATTTTTTTAATTATAAAATGAAGCCAAAAATTTTGAATAAATATTAAACTTGAAATAATTGAGTTGGGAAAGTTTACTTGTATAATACCCAATTTCATCCTTATACAACTTGCCTATATTATTCAAAAGTTGAATATGTAATTGGATAATATACAATATAAAATGAATTTTATAAATAAAATTTGAGTGGTTATAATAAATGTTATACACTTAATTTTTAATTATATAAAAATATGATAATGGAGATATATAGAATAATACGTTGATTGAATAGTAAATGAGACAAATTAAATAAATTTTTGTTTGAAAGAAATCTTTTGTATCAAACATTAATAAATCGAAATAAAATCAACTTAATGAAATACCTTGAATTTAAAATCAATTATTGAATATTGATTTATTTAGATTGAGATGTATATGGTTTAAATTAATTGTTTTATTTTGTTTTCAATCTATTTTCTTTCTGGTTGTTTCTATTCTCCTACCTCGTTCCTTTTCGGGGACGAAAAGTTTTGAGTGGGGGAGAGTGTAACGACCCGTAAATTCTTAATAATTTTTATTTGTTTTATTTATATAATTAATTGAATTTTTGTGAAATTTTAAATAATGGAATTTGGAAATAAAAATTTGATATTTGGAATACGTCTATTTAAACATAGCAAATGGTAAATTTTCATTTGATAATATGGAAGTTTATTTTCTGGTGTAATTTTTATTTCAATTTAAATCAGTTAAATTTGATGATAATAAAATATTTTCCAAATCTGAATATTTTTATATAGTAAATTTGTAAATCATCTTCTGAGTGAGACGTCATATTTCGTTTCCCCAAATTTGGACTTCTATTGCTCTGTTTATCTTATTTCTGATATTTTAGCAGCATTTTCGGTACCGATTATCGACTTTTGATAGGATGACCGTACCACTGATATCTGTATACTGTTTTGATCGTCTCATCTTACTGATCTCTGCGGTATATTCCCTTCTTTGTTTCGGTGTCTGGTTCGTGGCGAAACCGTGAAACAGATAACCGCATCGGTACGGTTCTAAAATCTTTTGGTTTCTGGTTACTTTTTATTTTCCATAGTATAAATCCAATGGCCGTAAACATTTAATATTCCATGAAATCAACAATTTGTGACTTTACGTTTTCATTTTTTTTATTGCCTTTTCATCTTTTGGAAATATTATAACAAAGTTTTTTTTTATCTTTTCTTCTTCCATTCGTTTAGCATGCTGTTCCTTTTTCCCCTACTTCATCTTTACAGCCTGCGCACGCATATAGGCAATCACGCGATCGATCCAGCCTCTTGCCCCACCTCCTATAGCTTTTCCTCTCTGCCTTTGGCTTCACCCACAACATCTCTCCTTGCCGAATTCTTAGCTGACCACTGCCTTCCACCCACCTGGCCGTAGCTTCCCTTCCGGCCTCGACAAGCATGCTCCGCCTATTTCCCTTGCTCAGCAGTCTACCAGCGTTATATACGTAAGTATTATATTATATTCTAGGATTAGAGGTATATATAATTCATATATGTTATGGTTATCGTATAGTTTTAATTTATTTTCTTAATAATAATAATAATAATAATATATATACCTTTATATAGTAAGTATATATATGTTTTTCGTATGTTTATGTATACTTGTGTTTACAGACTCTAAGTATAATAATATGTAAATATATGTATATTGTTACTGAAGTTTAATTTTATAAATATAGCCTAAATAAAATCTGTTATAGGGAATGTAATTTATGTATGAAGTTTTCAAGTGTATGAATTTATATATAAGCTGTCAGTAGTGCAGTTATGTACAAGATATATTATATATACTAGTTGTCAAGTGTGAAGTTTACAATTTATAGTATGATTTGTTATATATATATATATATATTCAGGTACTTCTTTTTATACAAATATATATCTTAGTATTTATATATTCTGTTATATTAGTTCATATACAGTAGAATTGCTTCCTTATGCACCTTGCTGCAGCATATAGAGATATATATGTAAGATTTTATATTAGCATATACATTGTTGTAAAATATGCATACAAAGATATAATTGTATGAAGCTAAATTTATAAAATTGATATGTATAGATCTTTATTTTAACATAAGCTAAATTAAATATTGACTCTACCTAGTTATCTATATGTATGGGTAAGTTTTAAGTTGCAATTGCCGTTTATTTGTATGTATATATATATTTTATAAAGTAAGTTATTTTGTGCATGTAAGTTAAGGTAATATTGTATATATATATTTTGACACTTGTGTTATAAGTATATCATACAGTTAGTTTATATACGTAGTATTATATATATGCTTTCCCTGTATTTGTTTATAATCTATCAGTTCAACCGTACTATGATATGAACAAGTTGGTTAAATTAAGGTATTATATGTATTTGTAGGTAAGTATATATATAGTTTATATAGATCGGTTATTTGAAGTGTTATATGAGTTCGTATATATATAGTACAGTTTCAATGTGTTAATATATATATATATATTTTTTTACAAGCTGTTTTGTTTCTTTATTCTACACTCTACTGTTATAAAACGAAAGTATATATATTAGTAAATAATATGTTTACAATATATAGTTTATGTTGGTTGCTGTTGGATTTATATGTTAATAAGGTTTGTATATATGGTTATTAGTGTGTGTGTGTGTGTGTGTATTAGTTAACATATGCCATTGTTTTGCTGTTCTCAACAGTGCTAAGTTATATATGATATGTGTATGTAAACAATATTGATTTTAAGTACAACATGATACATTGATATATATATATATATATATATATATGCACGTATATTTGTTTTGGATAAATTGTTTAAAAGTGATTGGTTTATGCTGGTAATTTGAATTCTCAATGAACATACATTATATATGTAAGTATTTTGTATTATAATAAGTATATATATATATATATGTATTTATTTCAAATTAAATTACGAAGATACGTTAGTCTTATTCTATATGTTATTTAAAACAATGATTCTTGAAATGCATATACATTTAATTTAATATTTGTTTGGAATTTAATATGTATAGTTATACATATGAGTTCACTTATACCCATTTATTGTAATGATCCGCCATTCATTCCACAGAATGATGCATCATTAATAAGAAAGAAAGGGATAGAAAAGAGAAATGACAGAGAAAGAACTAAACAATATCAGAATCTCACAGCGGAAACGGAACAAAATATAATATATCACATAACTATTACATAGTCTCATATACATCAGAGTACACAACTTATACATCACAAAATAGACAGTTATAAATTTCTGTGTATTATACAACACAAGTACATCAATACAATACATTATCACAGCGGAAACTCTATATATCTACACGCTGAAGCCTCCTGCTTCAAAGCTCCTCCATAGATTCGTCAAAGCTAACCTGAATCCCTTGGCTACTCGTAAAAATTTGAGTACCCAAGAGTTTATAAAACAGAAAATAAACACTTGGGTCAGACATGGGTCTGGTGTGAGTAACAGGTTAAACTTGCTTAACTTCAAAACCTTTTGAAAACAAAGGTATCACGTAAGACTTCCCACACATAAACATGGAAAAGTTTTTACCTTACGCTAACTAAAACATTGATAGGAAATCCAGTTTTATTATAATAGGGTCTAGGATTCTCAAATAAATATTCACATAGCCGAAATTGTTACATTCATTAAATTCCAGCATACATAGGTATACAATCAAGTCCGAGATCACTTATTGGAGATTGGATTCCATACAATGGCAGGGCTACTGGGGTACCGCCCGTCACAGTACCTGGCCTAGATCAGCGTACCAAGGATCACTCCCAATCCCCTGCAACCCAAAGCCGGAACCATCCCTTACTGGATAATTCCGAATAAAATCACCCCACGGTTGTGATCTGCAACCGTACCACTAAGCCGAAATAAAAAGGGACATCTAGACAGGGATGACCTTACTCTCAGTGGGCGCAACCCACGAAGCCTTGCTGCACCTCCCCTGTTTTAGCCATTCCCGGTTGATGAGGCTTGAGGCTACGATTACCTTTAATCAGAACATATCACTTAGAATGCTCATCATCCACCTGACGATGTTCTGAAAGCATTCAATCCATACAAGTTCGTTCCGGGTTCGAACGAAGCCGAAGGCATTATCTCGTTACACTCATTTTGGAATCACCCTCAAAGTTAACGACAATAACCCTTGCACTCTGAATCTTCACCTTCACTTGAGATTCATGACCTATCGTTAATTTGGATCGATGTGGTATTCGGATCTCCAAATCTGGAAACCCGATCCCGGTCTCATCGAAATCCAAAACGTATCTTTTAAGGCCAAGTTGTTTTAAAGTTAAAATAATTCAATTCTATTATCTATATACACATAGATAGATAATTCACAATATCACAATAGATAATCTACACTAGTATCACAAATAGATAATTCATATTATCATCACAATTCAACCAAACATCCATATCACAGATCAGCACATATCTCATCAGAGATATTAAACAATGCAAAGCATTCAATATTATTCAACCATCCATAAGTAATGATTTATACCATCTCTAATTAATTTAAAATAAATTAAATTAATTACTTCATTCTATAAATCCTGCTTACTTAACCATTAATTAATTATAAATCAATTAATTAATTATCCTCTAATTATTCATTTTAATTAATCATCCTTGATTAATTATCTTTTAATTATATTCGAATAATTAGCCTTTAATTAATTTCACAAATTAATTATTCTTAGTTAAATACAGTAATTAACCTTTAATTACTTCATTAATTAACTATAATTAATTACCTTAATCCTTAACTAAATACTCTTTAATCACTTATTATTGATTAATTAGCTTTAATTAATCAACCCTTAATTATATCATTAATTATATTAATTAATGATCCCTAATTACTCTTATTAATTATCCTATTTAAATTAATTACATTAAGTAATTAATCTTTAATTAAACCACATTTATTAATCACCTTTGATTAATCTCATCCAGTAATTAACTTCCCTTAATTACTTCATTACATAAATTAATTACTCTTTAATTAATCATCTTTAATTAATCCCTTGATTAATTACAAAAAGTAATTAAACTCAAATTACTTCCATTCTTAAATCATCTTCCATTAATTACATCCAATAATTACCATTAATTACTTTACTAAGTAATTACAATCCATTAATTAAATTAAGTAATTATTTATCAAATCATCAAGTGATTATCTTAAATTAATTAGTCTAATTAATTATTAAAATTAATCACATTAATTAATTATCAAATAATACTTAGTTAATGACCTTCATTAACTATTAACAATTCTTTAATTAAAGTAATTAACTAGGATTACTCATTATTAATTATAAATAAATAAACCATTAATTAATCCTATTTATTCAATTAATTAAGTGTTAACTGTAACTTAATTAATCCTTAATTACTTGATTAATTAATTTACAATCATTAATTAAAAATCTAATCTTATCTAATTAATGATTCTTAATTACTAATTAATTATTCTAAGAATAATAAATCTTAAACTTTAATTAATTTTAAAACCCTTAATTATTTTAATAAATTATCCATTTCATTAATTTATTAAATAATTTAATTATCCATTTTAATTACCTTATAATTAAATGAATTATAAATCATTAAATCCTAATTATCTTTAAGATAAAACACCATTCTCATTAATGATTATCATTAACAAAGTTTTAAAACACATTTTAAGTCTTTCATTTCACAAGTTTAAAATTTTCTCATTTAATAAAGAAGTTTAAAAAGATTTAAGACCAAATTCAGATTTAAATTCAAATCAATTTGAATTACCTTTAAACATTCAAAATTGTTTAAACATTTTAAAATTTAAAAACTTTCCTATATTTAAAAACTGAAATACTTATTTAAAATTTGAATTCAGATTAATCTTCAGATTTTAAAACTCTACTTACATTTTTAAACTTTATTTTAAAAATTCAAACTACTTAATCATTTTAAAGTATTTAACCATTCAAGTTTAAAGTCTTAATTTATTTTAAAACTGAGATTTAAACTTAAATTTAAATTCCAGAATTTAAACTTGGATTTACAATTTAGTTTATACCTTTGCTTTTCCATTTTTAAATTTCAGTTTAAAATTTTATAACAACATTACAGGTTTCTGTTTTAAACCTGATACAAATACTAAACCCGAGCCAACCAAATTTTGCTTCGAGTCCTCCAACCAAAAACTTCGAGCAACCCATCCCCATGCTTCGAGTCAATCACCACTTACTCGAATACAAAGCAGAACCAAGCAACATCACCATGACACAGCGCTCTGTGCACATGCACCAGCACGGCAGCTAACTCCAACCATCAACGTTGATTCACCCAGGTCGGCTATCACCTTCCTAACCGAATCCAAACACTAGATTAATGACATCGCCATGAAATCGAATTTGAGTAATTAACTCAAACCTGGAACAACAGACATTACCAATTCCCAAAAACTGTCAACACTTCATCCAAGCAATTCCGACCACCTGAACACCTGTGCTTCCGGTCATACCATCGTCAACTCATCCTCTACCATTCCCCTAAGTTTGGCTACACTTGATCATCCAGAGATGACGAACCAAACAAAACACTCAACCCAGTAGGAACTAGGGTTACAAACCTCAATAATCAACCACCATCACCACAAAGCTCTTATCAACATCCTGGCATTTTCCCCCTATCCACTGATCATCAGACTATCACCAGATAGAACCCCTTCCTCCCAGACCACATAGATCATCAGAAAACCCCATATTTCCATTTCCAGTTCATCCTAGAACTACACACTCATCCCATCATTAAAAATTATGATTTTAGTTTTAAAAATTTTGTTTCTGGATGATGTTTCATATTATAAGCCTGAAACATCGAATCATAATGTTTGAGTTTTTCACTTTATATTGATCTTGCTCTGTTGTTCTTATTTCCAGAGTAGATTTCATTTTAATTTTACTTAAAAAAATAAAACTTTACTCTATCACCTAACAACCAATTTTTGTTTAGAACCTATGTCCTGACAGAAATAGGATCAAGAGGAATTGAATTTTGAATAAATTTGAACCTCGAAGTTAAAACAGCAACCACAAATACATGCATACATTTACACATTCACATATATACACAGGAACTTATCTCACAACATACACATTTTCCAGATATAAACATGCAACTAATCCCGAAAAAAGGCAGAGAGTTTTGGAAAAACTGGAAGCTTTAAATTGCATCTGCTTTGATTTCTTTAAAAGATTGAAAAGCTCTTGAAAACTTTGCTTTTGCCTCAGATTATCTTGCATGCATTCTTGGAAATGGTTACAGGCTTGAAAGAACATTGCAGATTTAGTTTTGAACTTGTACAATGTTTTACAGGCATTGATTTGGTTTGAAATATGGTTTCAGGTCTTTTGAACTTGAGTATTTTACTGGTTTGCTTTGATTTTTGGTTTGAGAGATAATTTCAGATTTAAGGATAAATGATTACAGGTTTTGATTTATGTTAGAGGAGATGTTTTCAGGTTGTTTCTGGTTTTAGAAATGAATTACAGGGTTTTGGTTTGAGAAGTGTTTGCAAGCTTGATTTGAAATATGGTTTAGGTTGTAGATTTTTGGTTTGAGATGAATTTCAGTTTGGTTTGTGGAGATCATTTTCAGTTTTGAGAAATTTTCTGGTTTTGGTTTTGAACTGAAATTAGAAAAAGGAAATGAAGGGGAAAGATAGAAGTTTATATAAGTTAATTTAGATTTTATTAAAATTTAAAGAAAAATAAAATAAAAGATGACACTTGTCTCTACCATTTCTTAATTACCTTACACATGTATTTAACATGTTTAAAAATTCAACACTTGTCATTATTTATTTTTATTTGTTTTAAAATTATTTAAAAGCCTTTATAATGAATTTTCCTAATTAATTAATACATTTATTAATTATAAATGCTTTTCTATATTATACATAAATGAAACCTTTAAAAGAAAATAAAATAAAAACCCATTTATATTCTAATAAAATCATATATAATATATTTAATTCATTTTTAAGTGTAAACATAAAACTTCTATATTTAATTTACTATTAAATAAATACTTTCTAAATTTATATAAATAAATTTCCTTTAAAGAAAATACTGTGAAACAAATTTTATTTTAAATAAAAGCCTTGTTCATATATTTTATACCCAAAATATATTAAAATATTTATCTTTAAAGATTCAAATTTAAATCCAGATTCAAATTCAAATTTTACTTTTAAAATCCAATTTAAAAATCAACTCAACATTTATATTTTTAAATAAACACATTATTAAGTTTGAAATTGATTATTTCATTTAAAAATAACTCAAAACCTATATATATATATATAATTAAACAATACTTATTAAATTTGAAAATGATAAGTCTATTTAAAATCAAATTTATAAATTAACACAAATTAAATAATTATTCTTATTAAAAATCAATCTATAACCATAATTAAAACATCACATTATTATTATTTGGTTATTTATATTTGAAAATAACAATTTTATCAATTTCAATTAATTTAAATAAAGAGATTATCACATTTTAAATTCCTTGAAATTTCGGGATATCACATTTATCTTCATCGACCTAAAATGTGTATGCAGTGGAGATTCCAGAATGAAGTAGGATGGTGGCGACGATTCTATATGAGGTATATACGTGGACCCAGCTCCCGTGAGTTGGCATAAGGTGGCTAAAACAGGAGCAATCGACGGGCTAATGAGGTAGCACCTCTGATCGGACACACTCCATCGTATGCCATTCTATTACTTGTGATTGATTTGGTGCGCACCTTCGGATTTTTGGGAGTGTGGCTCGAGGTGGACGATTGTTGTGGCTCTGCATTACCATTGGCCTGGAAGTGTAATTGGTATGTCTACCCTGGCATTGCCTAGTTGTGCCATGTCACCTACCCTAGCGCGCCTTTTAGGAGTTTGTTTTGTACCATACCTATGGAGTGCCCTCTGACGACGCCCATTACGGGGGGGATTACGGTACTGTATAGACTATGGGAATATATTAAATTTGTTAAGGGCGATATGGGTAACGCCTTAACGTTGTTTTAATAGTTTACTTTACTTTAGACATATTATAATAGCGTATATTAGTACATAGTAGATAGTTTAACGGATCCTTAAAGGATGGTTATCCCAAACATCCTTTGAGTTACTGTATTTCAGTTGATATTTCACTTGAGTTGGATTTATTAATATAAGAATGTTAATCCTGACTCGAGTGTTTTGTGTTTTGCTTTACGCTCGGGTCAGACTGAGTGATACAGCATTTGAGACTCACCTTTGGAGTTGGAGCTTCACTTGGAGATCCAACTATCTATCCAGCTTTCAGTTATTCAGTTGGTTCCAGTGTGCATTCAGATTTTGTATTTGACTATTGTATTGAGACATCTATGTATTCGAGACCTCTGTTATATCTTATTTAACTCTGTTATATATATATAGTAGCTTCATGAACTACTATTCTTTTGTTTCCGCTGGTTATTTTTATATTACTCTATGTCTGTGATTCTGTGATTATTTATTTACTGTATATGCTGAGATTTGCCAAATTCTAAATTAACAATATGATATTTTGAGCAATTCAAATCCGACATGTATGGATGCGAATGGTTGAAAATTTCAGGATGTTACAGTTTCAGTAATATTCTGGTCCGAATATTTTCTTAAAGATGACCTAGTTTCAGGTTTGTCCGTAGTTTGGATCTTGGGTTGTTAGGAAGTTGGAAGTAGTTGAAACTTGTTTATTGATTCGTGTTCGGGTCTAAGCTTTGTTGGATTTTCTTTGCATTTGGATCTTTGTTAGGAATCTCCATATTACTCCATTTTTATCATCACCTTCGTAGCCACGAAAGGCGAGCAATCACTCACGATTGTTATTTTTATGTTAGTGAATTAATAGCATGTGAGAAGTTATTGAAATGTTGTTTTAGTTAGAATTTTATTTCATTAAATTCATATGATATAAATTAATTTATATGTCCATTTTTACATATAAAATGACACGTAGTTGACACATATTGGACACGAAAAATGACTCACCTATGTTATGCAAGTTGACATTGGTTGCTATGTGATTTGTTGTGACATATGCCATGTTATTTATCGTAAATCACCTTGCAAGTTTCTTGTATATATGTCATGTTGTATATTTATATGTTATGTTAGTATATGACATGTTAGAATTTGAAAATATTCACTTATACTGTTTATGATATGTGACACATGTGATATGTTAGTTAGGCATGTGTATATATATATATTAGATTGTTAATTATGTACGTATGTTGGTCATCGACATGTTATATTATTTATGTTATTATTTTATTGTTCTCACACTGCAAGTTCCCTGATAATTAGCAAATCACTTTGGGTTGAAATGATATATATACCGATATAAAATCACTTTGGGTTTAAATATATTGATTTAGAAATTAAATTGAAATATTGTAAGTTTAAATTAGTGTTGAACTTGAAATTATGAAATTGAAATTTAAGTGATTTAATGAAAAGTTTTAATGGGATTTTTAGATTTAAACTTGTTGTTTGATTTTAATTTAATATATTTTATGGAAAAGTTTAATTTAATTCGAAAATTTGATTTGATTTGGTGAATTAATTTAAAATTAATGTAGAAATTGGATTGATTCAATTTAAAGATTAAATTGGCATAATGGTGTAAAATTTCAAGTTAAACTTTAAAAGGTTTAATTGATTTATCGAAAATTGGATTATGAAAAGATATGAATTTGGAATTACTAAGTAATTGATTTTTTAAAGGTAAATGTTGAAGTTTAAAAGAATTGGATTTGAATGATGAAACTGGATAATTTGGATTAAGTTGACGTAAATAGTGTAAATGAGAAATTTAAACCATTAAACCTTAAGTTGATGTGAAAGTTGAAATCTGAATTGATTTAAGTCGGGATCGGAAATGTTGATATATGGTTCGGATTGGATCATGGAATGTGATTGGTTCGGTTCGGATTTCATATTAAATTTAACTATTTATATTTTATAACTATTTTATTAAACTATTTTATATTTAACCATTTATATTTTATGACCATTTCTAAATAAACTATTTTATATTAACTTTAATTATTTATATTTTATAACTATTTTTAATTAAACTATTTTGATATTAAATTTAACTATTTATATTTTATCAAACTATTTTAGATTAAATTTAATTAACTAAATTCTACGACTATTTTAACTAATATTATATATTAAAATTTAATTATTACATTCATATAATTCTGTTTAATAAAAGTCCATTTCCACCCGAATTGTTTAAGTTCAAATGATTTGAATATAAAGATTTCACTGAGATAATTTTGATATGGAAATCTAGAATTAAATTTTGAAGTTATGATAATGAACTGTCTTGTGATACGGGAATTTGAATCTGAAGTTGAATTTAATAATGAATCGATTTGAACGAATATGAAAATCAGTATTTGAACTGAACCGATTTATAATATGAAAGGTGATGTTATTTAAACCTGAGTTTCACTTATTGAGTTATATGTACATTTCACTTGAGTTGACTTACTTAAATAAGAATACTAGTCTTGACTCGAGTGTTTTGTTTTACTTTACGCTCGGGTCAGACCGAGTATTTCAGTTTAGTGAAGACACTTATTTCTGAAGACGAAGATGGAGTTGAGGACCGTATCTTCTACTATTATAACATTTGTCTATTCTGCCTATAAAAAAATGTCAATTCTGATTTTTTTGTAAATAGCTTCAAGGACTGTTTATGTATTTATTTTGTGTATTATATTTTATCCTTCCGCTGCGAGATTCTGTATTTTGTTCTTTAGAATCTTATTTCATTAGAACAATACCATTAATATTCTATCTTTTGAACAGTTTGAGTTGGACATGTGTAGTTTATTGTCGACTTAAACTGTCCAAAAAGGCAGGTTGTTATAGTTGGTATCAGAGCCAGGTTTAGCGATAACCTTAGCTTTGTTGGAATATTAACTCATTTAAGATAGGGTTACACCCTAGAATGAGTTTGAGTGTGTATATATGAGAGAGCATATTTTGTTAGTGTTATATAAAATGTTTTATATTATGTTGTTTGAATTGTTAAGTTTTAATTTTGGGTTCAGATCGGTACGTGGGACGCCATGTTATCGGTAGGAATTCCAAAACACTTAAACAAGGCAACCGACATAATATTGTTTTCGAAATTTGGTAAATGAAATAATTTTACCTAGAATTATATTCTATATATAAACGAATAATTTTCTGAAATTTAGATATATATAAAATATATTGGTTGTTGGAAATGATAATATTCGTTTATTATCATTATTGTTTGATTTGTTAATAGTCTAAGCTATTAACTATTGAATGTTAATAAAAGAAATGAAATTCCATAAACATGATTTGATATATGTACAAGATATACTATATTATTTCAAAGTAATTTGAATTGAAACCGGTATTAAATTCTTAAGTTTTATGTTAATAAATGATTTCATTATTGAAATAAAATGAAATTTGAAATAAAGATATTTAAGCTAAGTGTTTAGTGAAATATGAAAAGTTGGAATTTTATAACTATTAAATAAAAAGGTAATAGAAATGGAAACAAACTTCATATTGTTGAACATTCTGGTTAATTTAAAATGAATAAGATTAAATTTGTATAATACTAACTTGCATTCCAAAAAAACACACAACTTACCAAGCATTTAAAGTTAAAATGTTAATGAGCATACAAGGGAATATTATACATGTAAATCAAAACTTAATGAGAATGTTTCAAATGAAGTTGGGATTAAAGAAATAACTGTAAAGTAGAAAATCAAATTGTTAAAATAAATATCGTGTACTTAATAAATGTTTGGAATAAAACTAGTAACCTTTTTGAGATAATTATAAACTTAAATAAGGTCATATATAAGAAATTGAACTTTTATAAAATGATTATAAACTCAAGAGATAATTAATGAAATGTTTCACAAATGAATTTGTTATTAAATCAAATTGTGGAATTAAATGTGAATAAAATGTAAATGCATAAATTGAATAGTGAAAGAAGATATTATTTAAGTAAACAAATATAAGCTTAAGAAATTGATTAATGTATGATTTCATTAATGAAATTGGTATAAAATGGGAAATGGGAAATGTGAAATATGGAAATTGAGTGTGATATCCCGGGAATTTGGACAATATCAATTTAATAATCTGCATTGGAAATTAAATTGATTTGATGATCTTTGTTAATAAAATTGAATAAATTTAATAATCTAATTAAATAAATATTTAATTAGTGATTTATCTTTTAAAAGTTTAATAGAATATTTTATATTTATAATATATATGTATAATTGTATATATTATAAATAGATGAGTTGGTCTGAATTTAACAAATGAAATTATGTTTTCAAATTTCTAATATTTTGGGTAATTTGGAAATCATGATTTAATTTAAAACTATTAAGCTTTTTGATAAATAACTATATAGTTTTAAAATACATAATATAAATGTTTAATTGTTTAAAATAGATTTTTAGCTTAAGTTCAAATTTAAATAAAAAGGTTTGTTTATTTCTTTTTAGATATTACTTGAGATATATGATTTAAAAATAGAAGTAATTTATAATCTCTTTTATAAATTATTTAAATTTGTCAAATTTGATATTTTCAAATAATAATTATAATACTTTGTTTTTATAAAAATAAATAGACTTTAAATAAAATAGGATTGTTATTGTAAATTTAAATTGAATATGAATTTGGATTTATAATAGAAATTCAAAAGAGAGATATTTTAAAATATTTTGGATTTAAAATATAGATATAAGATTTTATTTATATATATATATATTGGTTATTTACATTTTCTTTAAAGTAATTTATATACATATACATATTAGGTAAGTATTTATAAATAGTAAACTAGTGTAAAAAGCTTTTATTCACATTTTAAAAATAAATAAAGTTATGTATTAAATACTTATAAGACAAATGTCATTATATTAAGGCCTAATGTGACATATGTTAAGTAATAAATAAAACTACATGACAAATGTCAAGATATTGTAACAAGTGTCTTTTTATTTATTTTGATTTTCTTTTATTTTTAAACCACATTCTAACTTATAAATACATATGCTTCCCATCTTCATTTTCTTTTCTATCTTTTTCTATTCAAAGCCAAGAAGAAATTCAGTCCTATTCTCAAACACAAAATCTGATAATCATACTTCCTCAAACAAACTCCTCATAAACGAATCTATAATCAACATCCTCCCCAAATCTGAGATGTAAATCTAAGCATGTATCCTCTTCAAAAACTAAACCTGGAAATGCATTTTTACAAATTAAACCCAAGCCTGCAATTCTTCAACCCTGTTTTGAGAGCAAGCAGATACAATACTATCTGTAATCAAGCCTTAAGCCATTTTCAGCAAGTTTCAAAGGCATACAAGTTTTAAATCAAACAAAGGCACTTTTCAGTACTCAAGTTTTCAAAAGTCAAATTCCAGCAAAAGTTTTCAAAGCTATTTTCAAAAATGAAGGCTCTGTCTTCTTCAAAAATAAGGTGAGTAACTTCATTTCTAAAAATTTAAGTAGGTTGCATGCTATGAAATTTGAAAGGGATATATATTATTAAATCTGCTGATGAATATATATATGTGAGCATGTTTGTTTATCTGTAGCATTTCTGTTTCTTTGATTTCAAGCTACTGTTTGATATAAAAACCATTATCTCTTGATTTAATTTAAGACAAACAAAATATAACAGAACTGTTCTCTGTTTCTTTTTAACCTGATGAGCAAATCCCTTGATTTTGTTATTATATTGTGATGGTTGGATTGATTCGTAAATTATGTGATGGAGATTAGTTGCATGGTTGTTAGAAATACATGTAGGACTGTATATACACACACAAATAAGTGTGTACATGTCTGTGTTTTATGCAATCATGTCTCTGTTTAGTTCACAGGCTCAACTCCCTTAAAGAAGAATTCAATTACTCTTCATCTAGTCGATTTTAGGCTAAGATCTTTAAATGAAAATGAGTATAACAATGTAATATCAATTTTAGAAATAGTTTCAAGAGTTTAAAGTTAGTATTTATTTCGAGATCAGGAAGTTACAGTAACAATCAAATATATGTCAAAGATCAATGTTCATAATTGTATGATTCGATTGTATAAACAGTTTTATATTGTAAATTGATGAATTTTAGTAATCGAATCATGATTTTTAAGCAAGCGATTCGAGAGCAGTTTGTGGTTGATTGGAAATAGGTTTTTGGTCAATTCGAGATGGCCGGAGGCGTTAGGGAGGCCGGGTTTTCGCGAGAGGGTAGAGGAGCTTGAGGGGTATCTAGGAAAAATGGTGCGGAGGTCTGAAGATGGTCGTGGCGGCGGTGGGTAGCAAATGAAGTGGGGAAACCTAGTTTTAGGTATGGTCATGAATCTGTCTCGTTCGTCATCACCGGTGGATCGAGCGTGGTGGGACTTTGAGGTTCGCGAGAGTAAAAGTGGCCGAGGCTGTGGACGGTAGCGATGACGTTCGGGTGATCGGAGGATCGGGGCCGAGTGATGTTTCCAGGCTTTATCTTCTTGTTCCAGTTTGGGTTGGAATGCTCGAATTTGACTTCGAGATGACGGTGGAGGTTAGATGATCGTAGTCTGGTACTTGAACGATCGTCGACGTGTTCGATGTTTTGGTGGTGACCGGAGATGATCAGTGCCACCGTACATGTGCACGGTGCACTTTAATTTTCTGGGGAATGATTTAGTTTGGGATCTGTATGCTCGAGTTTTTCTCGAGAAAAAGGGGAGGTTGACTCGAAGTAAAGTCAGGTAGGACTCGAAGTAAAATTAGTATGGCTCGAGTCATTTAGATGTACAGGTTATCATTTTTAAAACTGCCAGTGTTTTTGAGATATTAAATTCAAAATGAAAACAGGTTTAAAATCAAAGTTTGAAGCAGATTTAAGTGTGAATTAAAAGTGAATTTGAATCCTAGTTTTAAAATAAATTAGTAAGGTAATTAAAAGATAATTAATCAATTTAATTAATTTATGATTTGGATTTATAAATTAGTAATTAAAGGTTAAATTGATTAATTAGGACTTAATTAAATTAATTAAAGGGTAATTAATTTGAAATTAAGAATCATTAATTGATAAGTTAAGATTGTTAATTAATAGTTAGGAATAAATTATTTAAGTAATTAAGGATTAATTAAGTTATTGTTAGGTACTTATAAGAAATGAAAGATTAATTTATTGGTAATTAGAATTAATTAAATTGTAATCAACAATGGTTAATTAAAGTTTAATTATTTAAGAAAAATAATTAAAGAATAGTTAATATAGATCATTAACTAAGGTTTATTAAATAATTAATTAATATGATTAATTTTATTTATTAAATAGATTAATTAAGGTTAATCATTTGTGAATTGTTTTACTTAATGGAAGTAATTAGGAAATTAATTACTCATTGTAATTAATTGAGGTTGAATTGATTAGTTAAGTTAATTAATTAAGTTTAATTAATTTAAGATAATCATTTAATGATTTGTATAATTACTTAATGTAATTTAAGGAAGTATAATTACCTAGGAAAGTAATTAATGGGTAATTACTAATGTAATTAATAAAGTAATTAAGGGTAGTTAATTACTTAATGGAAATTAATCAAGGGATTAATTAAGAAATTAATTAAGGAATAATTAATTTATTTTAAGAAGTAATTAAGGTTAGTTAATTACTGAATGTGATTAATCAATAGTGATAAATAAATTATGGTTTAATTAAAGATTAATTACTTAATGTAATTAAGTAATGATAAAATGTAATTAAGGATCATTAATTAATATAATTAATGATGTAATTAAGAATTGATTAATTAAGAAATAATTAATAACTGAGTGATTAATTAATGTAATTAATTAGGGAGTAATGTAATTAATTATAGTTAATTAATAGATAAAGTAATTAAAGGTTAATTACTATAATTAATTAAGAATAATTAATTTGTGAATTAATTTAATGCTAATTACTTGAATGTAATTAAATGTAATTAATCAAGGATGATTAATTAAAATGAATAATTGGATGGTGAATGATTAATTAATTAATAATTAATTAATAGTGACTTAAGTAAGATTGTTAATGATGGAAGTAATTAATTTAATTCATTTTAAATTAATTATAGATGGTAATTAATAAATCATTGCTTAAGGATACTGAATGATATTGATTTACCTTGAATGGTTTCTCAGAGATGAGATAATTGATACTGTATGATTTGGATGCTTTGGTTGCATAATAATGATGATATGGATTATCTGCTTTTAATGATAATGTCGATTATCTATTATGAATTATCTATCTGTATGTAAATAGATAATAGAATTGAATTGTTTTAACTTTAAAACAACTTGGCCTTAAAAGATACGTTTTGGATTTCGATGAGACCGGGATCGGGTTTGCTACATTACAGCGTGATAGGGGGTTCTCGCTTTGCGTTAGGTGGCGAACGGGAGACTCTTACCCCTACATGTCCCCGGGGGTAGTATAAGGCCTTTTGGGGTTGGTTGCGACTCGAGAGGGTGGCCGTAAAAGCAAACCCGAGGTATCACTGTGAGCCACAGCGGGGCTGGGATGGTTGAAAAGCCTACCGGTCGTGAACCGTTGCTGAAGGTTGAAAAGCCTAGGACATTACAGTGGTATCAGAGCGATAGGTTGAGTGAATACCTAGGCTCTGGAGTGGTGTCTATCTTGAGAGAGCGTATTTGTAATTTTTATATAACTATATATATTTATTTATTTCTACCTATTTTTGGGTTACCTGTTCGGGTTTTCCAATATGAATTATAATGGTAGATGAGGTAGGTTGTGTGTAAACACGACTACCATTGATTGGAGTTTGAATGTTGAGGTTGGAAGTGTATCTGTCGAGACTGTAGACCCAATACCGTCTCGAGTAAGCTTTGCTGTGGTGAAGGATTTCATTGATCTCCGAAGGAAACGATTAAGGTTCGGAGTCAATCTTTGAAGTGCAGTTGGATGAGTAGAGTTTGGATCTACCAGTTAAACAGAAGCAAGTGATGTATCTTGGTAACTTCTGGAAGAAGTAGCTGTGTGATGAGACACAGTGACTATGGATGTCTCCGAAGATGTTTTCTTTGGAACAAGTTTAAGGAGTAAGTCTACTTCGGTGTTGTGGCTGAGTTCAGCATGACGTCTCTGTTTGAGGTTCGAGTTTCTCGAAGAGCTTTGGTTGGGAAGTCCTTGGCATCTGTGGCAGCAGTGCAGCTCGGAGTATTCTGTGTGTTAGCAGGAAGTTTTCTGGCTGAGCAGTTTTTCTAAAATGGAGTTCAGAAGCAGTAAAGTGGAATCCATTTCTTCGATGAATTGGATAGATAAGTGTAAGCTATTCTGATTTGTTAAGAGAGAATAGTATCTTTGGATACTGGACTGGGTTGATCGCAAAAGTGACTTGCGATTTCTGAGTGTTCTCTTGGGTTATCGGAGTTTTCTAGATGTCTTCAGGGAAGTCAGAAGTTGTCCGCATCTGGAGATGAGTTTTCTTATCAACAGGATTCCAGGAGTGGTACCGGTGGTTCAGCCAAGTTGAAGGATAGTTCCTAGAGATAGAGGTTGGTAGCAGCTCAAGTTTTGATGGAGTATCCGAGTTTTCTTTATGGATCTGTTGAACCATTTTTCTGGGGTGTGTTGTCCAGTTTGTGCTTGTGTTTTTCATCAGCATTCTTATCTACCTCAGATCAGAGTTGTGCAGCAGAAGCAGTTTGGGAGTGCATCTGTCTTGTTTCCTGGATAGGAGAAGTTAGTTCAGTCTTCTATTGTTTGAGGAGTAAAGTTGTGGATCTCTTCCTTGTTTTGATTTGGAAAAGTATTTGGTCTTCAGGATTGAATTGTCTGTTTGGACAACTGGAATTCATTGTGTTTTACGTATCTCTGAGGGAGTACGTGTTTGATCTATCATTGGTTTTGGAATCAGCAGTTCAGAAGATTTGGTTGTTGAGTCAGACTTGTCTGTAGTTTGATATCCTGTTTAGTTCTGTAGATATAGATGAGTAGGAGCTCTGTAGCTTCGTAGTTTAGATTGTTTATAGAGCGAGTATCCCGGTATATATATATATATATATATATTTGGGGAAACTCGAGGAAATTCTATCTAGAATTTTGTCTGAATAGTTAGAATTGTTTGTTTGGATGATTGGTTGCCATGGTTGTTAGCAAATGGTTGATATTATATGATGTGTTTTAAAAATTAAAATCTTTGATAGATTATTAAATTACCTTTGTTTAAATTTCGGGGACGAAATTATTTTAAGGGGGAAGGAATGTGATATCCCGGGAATTTGGACAATATCAATTTAATAATCTGCATTGGAAATTAAATTGATTTGATGATCTTTGTTAATAAAATTGAATAAATTTAATAATCTAATTAAATAAATATTTAATTAGTGATTTATCTTTTAAAAGTTTAATAGAATATTTTCTATTTATAATATATATGTATAATTGTATATATTATAAATAGATGAGTTGGTCTGAATTTAACAAATGAAATTATGTTTTCAAATTTCTAATATTTTGGGTAATTTGGAAATCATGATTTAATTTAAAACTATTAAGCTTTTTGATAAATAACTATATAGTTTTAAAATACATAATATAAATGTTTAATTGTTTAAAATAGATTTTTAGCTTAAGTTCAAATTTAAATAAAAAGGTTTGTTTATTTCTTTTTAGATATTACTTGAGATATATGATTTAAAAATAGAAGTAATTTATAATCTCTTTTATAAATTATTTAAATTTGTCAAATTTGATATTTTCAAATAATAATTATAATACTTTGTTTTTATAAAAATAAATAGACTTTAAATAAAATAGGATTGTTATTGTAAATTTAAATTGAATATGAATTTGGATTTATAATAGAAATTCAAAAGAGAGATATTTTAAAATATTTTGGATTTAAAATATAGATATAAGATTTTATTTATATATATATATATATTGGTTATTTACATTTTCTTTAAAGTAATTTATATACATATACATATTAGGTAAGTATTTATAAATAGTAAACTAGTGTAAAAAGCTTTTATTCACATTTTAAAAATAAATAAAGTTATGTATTAAATACTTATAAGACAAATGTCATTATATTAAGGCCTAATGTGACATATGTTAAGTAATAAATAAAACTACATGACAAATGTCAAGATATTGTAACAAGTGTCTTTTTATTTATTTTGATTTTCTTTTATTTTTAAACCACATTCTAACTTATAAATACATATGCTTCCCATCTTCATTTTCTTTTCTATCTTTTTCTATTCAAAGCCAAGAAGAAATTCAGTCCTATTCTCAAACACAAAATCTGATAATCATACTTCCTCAAACAAACTCCTCATAAACGAATCTATAATCAACATCCTCCCCAAATCTGAGATGTAAATCTAAGCATGTATCCTCTTCAAAAACTAAACCTGGAAATGCATTTTTACAAATTAAACCCAAGCCTGCAATTCTTCAACCCTGTTTTGAGAGCAAGCAGATACAATACTATCTGTAATCAAGCCTTAAGCCATTTTCAGCAAGTTTCAAAGGCATACAAGTTTTAAATCAAACAAAGGCACTTTTCAGTACTCAAGTTTTCAAAAGTCAAATTCCAGCAAAAGTTTTCAAAGCTATTTTCAAAAATGAAGGCTCTGTCTTCTTCAAAAATAAGGTGAGTAACTTCATTTCTAAAAATTTAAGTAGGTTGCATGCTATGAAATTTGAAAGGGATATATATTATTAAATCTGCTGATGAATATATATATGTGAGCATGTTTGTTTATCTGTAGCATTTCTGTTTCTTTGATTTCAAGCTACTGTTTGATATAAAAACCATTATCTCTTGATTTAATTTAAGACAAACAAAATATAACAGAACTGTTCTCTGTTTCTTTTTAACCTGATGAGAAAATCCCTTGATTTTGTTATTATATTGTGATGGTTGGATTGATTCGTAAATTATGTGATGGAGATTAGTTGCATGGTTGTTAGAAATACATGTAGGACTGTATATACACACACAAATAAGTGTGTACATGTCTGTGTTTTATGCAATCATGTCTCTGTTTAGTTCACAGGCTCAACTCCCTTAAAGAAGAATTCAATTACTCTTCATCTAGTCGATTTTAGGCTAAGATCTTTAAATGAAAATGAGTATAACAATGTAATATCAATTTTAGAAATAGTTTCAAGAGTTTAAAGTTAGTATTTATTTCGAGATCAGGAAGTTACAGTAACAATCAAATATATGTCAAAGATCAATGTTCATAATTGTATGATTCGATTGTATAAACAGTTTTATATTGTAAATTGATGAATTTTAGTAATCGAATCATGATTTTTAAGCAAGCGATTCGAGAGCAGTTTGTGGTTGATTGGAAATAGGTTTTTGGTCAATTCGAGATGGCCGGAGGCGTTAGGGAGGCCGGGTTTTCGCGAGAGGGTAGAGGAGCTTGAGGGGTATCTAGGAAAAATGGTGCGGAGGTCTGAAGATGGTCGTGGCGGCGGTGGGTAGCAAATGAAGTGGGGAAACCTAGTTTTAGGTATGGTCACGAATCTGTCTCGTTCGTCATCACCGGTGGATCGAGCGTGGTGGGACTTTGAGGTTCGCGAGAGTAAAAGTGGCCGAGGCTGTGGACGGTAGCGATGACGTTCGGGTGATCGGAGGATCGGGGTCGAGTGATGTTTCCAGGCTTTATCTTCTTGTTCCAGTTTGGGTTGGAATGCTCGAATTTGACTTCGAGATGACGGTGGAGGTTAGATGATCGTAGTCTGGTACTTGAACGATCGTCGACGTGTTCGATGTTTTGGTGGTGACCGGAGATGATCAGTGCCACCGTACATGTGCACGGTGCACTTTAATTTTCTGGGGAATGATTTAGTTTGGGATCTGTATGCTCGAGTTTTTCTCGAGAAAAAGGGGAGGTTGACTCGAAGTAAAGTCAGGTAGGACTCGAAGTAAAATTAGTATGGCTCGAGTCATTTAGATGTACAGGTTATCATTTTTAAAACTGCCAGTGTTTTTGAGATATTAAATTCAAAATGAAAACAGGTTTAAAATCAAAGTTTGAAGCAGATTTAAGTGTGAATTAAAAGTGAATTTGAATCCTAGTTTTAAAATAAATTAGTAAGGTAATTAAAAGATAATTAATCAATTTAATTAATTTATGATTTGGATTTATAAATTAGTAATTAAAGGTTAAATTGATTAATTAGGACTTAATTAAATTAATTAAAGGGTAATTAATTTGAAATTAAGAATCATTAATTGATAAGTTAAGATTGTTAATTAATAGTTAGGAATAAATTATTTAAGTAATTAAGGATTAATTAAGTTATTGTTAGGTACTTAATTAATTAAGAAATGAAAGATTAATTTATTGGTAATTGGAATTAATTAAATTGTAATCAACAATGGTTAATTAAAGTTTAATTATTTAAGAAAAATAATTAAAGAATAGTTAATATAGATCATTAACTAAGGTTTATTAAATAATTAATTAATATGATTAATTTTATTTATTAAATAGATTAATTAAGGTTAATAATTTGTGAATTGTTTTACTTAATGGAAGTAGTTAGGAAATTAATTACTCATTGTAATTAATTGAGGTTGAATTGATTAGTTAAGTTAATTAATTAAGTTTAATTAATTTAAGATAATCATTTAATGATTTGTATAATTACTTAATGTAATTTAAGGAAGTATAATTACCTAGGAAAGTAATTAATGGGTAATTACTAATGTAATTAATAAAGTAATTAAGGGTAGTTAATTACTTAATGGAAATTAATCAAGGGATTAATTAAGAAATTAATTTAGGAATAATTAATTTATTTTAAGAAGTAATTAAGGTTAGTTAATTACTGAATGTGATTAATCAATAGTGATAAATAAATTATGGTTTAATTAAAGATTAATTACTTAATGTAATTAAGTAATGATAAAATGTAATTAAGGATCATTAATTAATATAATTAATGATGTAATTAAGAATTGATTAATTAAGAAATAATTAATAACTGAGTGATTAATTAATGTAATTAATTAGGGAGTAATGTAATTAATTATAGTTAATTAATAGATAAAGTAATTAAAGGTTAATTACTATAATTAATTCAGAATAATTAATTTGTGAATTAATTTAATGCTAATTACTTGAATGTAATTAAATGTAATTAATCAAGGATGATTAATTAAAATGAATAATTGGATGGTGAATGATTAATTAATTGATAATTAATTAATAGTGACTTAAGTAAGATTGTTAATGATGGAAGTAATTAATTTAATTCATTTTAAATTAATTATAGATGGTAATTAATAAATCATTGCTTAAGGATACTGAATGATATTGATTTACCTTGAATGGTTTCTCAGAGATGAGATAATTGATACTGTATGATTTGGATGCTTTGGTTGCATAATAATGATGATATGGATTATCTGCTTTTAATGATAATGTCGATTATCTATTATGAATTATCTATCTGTATGTAAATAGATAATAGAATTGAATTGTTTTAACTTTAAAACAACTTGGCCTTAAAAGATACGTTTTGGATTTCGATGAGACCGGGATCGGGTTTCCGTATACCGGGATTCCAGGTCTGGAGACCCGAATACCACATCGATCCAAATTTACGTTAAGTCGTGAAATCAAATTGGAGCAAGTGAAGACTCGAGGTGTAAGAACTATTCTTTGTCAATATAACTCTGAGGGTGATTCCGTAATGAGTTGACGGAGATAGTACTTTCAGATTCGAGATGAAGATTCAGATTGCAAGGGTTATGGTCGTTAACTCTGAGGGTGATTCCAATACGAGTGTAACGAGATAATGCCTTCGGTTTCGTTCGAACCCGGAACGAAATTGTATGGATTGAATGCTTTCAGAACATCGTCAGGTGGACGATGAGCATTCTAAGTGATGTCCTGATTAAAGGTAATCGTAGCCTCAAGCCTCATCAAACCGGGAATGGCTAAAACAGGGGAGGTGCAGCAAGGTTAGTGGGTAGCACCCAAGTAGGACAAGATTATCCCTGTCTAGAGGTCCCTTCTTATTATTCGATTGAGTGGGCAGTTGATTGCAACAACTGCTGGGATATCTTGTGCGGGAATTATCCAGTAAGGGATGTTCCGGCCTTGTGTTGCAGGGGATTGGGAGTGATCCTCGGTACGGTGATCTAGGCCACGTACTGTGACGGGCGGTACCCCAGTAGCCCTGCCATTGTATGGAATCCAAACTCCAATAAGTGACAACGGATTTGATTGTATAACCCACTTTGTGGCTAGTATGCTGGAATTTAATAATGTAACAATTTCAGCTATTTCATATTTATTTGAAAACCCTAGACCCTATTATAATATAACCGAATTTCCTATCAAAGTTTTGGTTAGCGTAAGGTAAAAACTTACCCATGTTTATGTGTGGGAAGTCTTACGTAATACCTTTTGTTTCAAAGGCTTTACAAAGTTAAGCAACTTTAACCTGTTACTCACACCAGACCCATGTCCGACCCAAGTGTTTATTTCTGTTTATAAACTCTTGGGTACTCAAATTTTTACGAGTAGCCAAGGGATTCAGGTTAGCTTTGACGAGTTATCTGGAGGAGCAATGGAGCAGGAGGCTTCAACGTTCGTAGATATATAGTATTCCGCTGTGTTAATCTCTGTGATAGTGTTTTGTATTGTATTGAGTTGTAATAACTAGACAGATGTTTATAACTGTCTAGTATGTGTTGTATAATCTGTGTAACTCTGATTTTGTAAAGACTATGTAATAGTTATGTGATATATTATATTTTGTTTCGTTCCGCTGTGAGATTCTGATATTGTTGTTGTTTTTCTTTTTCTCTTTTCTTTTCTACTTTCTCACCTCTTTCTTTTCTTCAAAACGATGCGTCTTCCTAGTCGTAGGATGGCGGGTTGTTACATTGAGCTGTAAAGGAAACTTAAGTAATAAGGGATGAAATTTAATTTAACTTGTATAGAGTTAAATAGAATATAAAACAAAATATAACTTAAGTAAAGTTAATAAAATGAATGAATGGAATAAGTAATGAGATAAATTAATAAAACGGGTTAACTAAAATTGAACTTAAGAAAAAAAATGAACTTGGATGTGAGATGATTTCCAGAAGGATTTGTAATAGATGAAATGAAAACTATTGAACTTTTGTTCACAAATTTTGAAATCTACCTTGAAATGCTCAAGTGAAATGCTCAAATCAAAATAAACATCTACTTTGGAATGTTTTAAGTAAATGGTAATTCAAAATTGGAATGACGGTAATAATAACTTGAGAATGATTTTGATTTGAATATTAAATAATGAGGCTAATCAAATTGACTATTCATAAAGTAAAGATACTGTTCTAAACATAAGTGTTTAAATACATATGAGAAACATATATTGAAATGAATATTTGAATAGTATTATAAGCAAAATTTACTTTATGGAATTGAATATTTTATGAATAAACTTTGTAAGTAATCAACTCGAAGTTATTGATTTATTATAAATGGAATTCATATGAGATATTGAAATGTCTTCCGTTTTGAATTTATATGAAGAACGTTCTTTGTGAGATGTTGAAAAATCAAGAACGAATGTTATTCGAACATGAAATGAATCCAAACTATTAAACTCTATAATTTGAGTGTGGAAATTTATGTTCTTATATTTATATAAGCATGAAATCGAAAAGTTTGGAATCCATTGATTATTTAAAATCTTTGAATCTGACAAAGATTCAACATTGAATTTTTTTTTTGATTGTTATATTAAAATGGAATTTTGATTTCATATAAATGTGACTTTGTGAGGTATAAATAAATTTTCCTAAATTAAGTTTGAATTTTTTTTAGATTTGAATTTGAATAATATTCGACTTGAGGAAAAATGATTGTTGAAAGTCATATATGAATTTGAAACTGAACTGATATTTGAAATTTATTTATTTTTTAGACCTTTGATTCTATAAACATATTGATTTGAGGTTTTCGATTATATAAGATGGACCTTATATAAATTTGAAGTTATTTCAGAAACTATTTGTTTGCGCCAAAATTGGTCACAAACCTCGAATATCGTGAAAGCACCAGGGTATGAACACGGATCAACAATATTGTAACACAAATCTCAGATCCAGACAAGGTAGAGAACAACAATTGAAAAGTAACAAACAGAAAACACAAGATTTATAGTGGTTCGGCTGTCTCCGGCCTATGTCCACTTCGAAGGATAATCTTTTATTGATGTGCTTGCTGATTACAGTGAACTACAGCAGTAGTATTAGAATACAATAATGGAGTTTGAGTGCAATCGTGATTTTGGCAGAGTCTGGACGTTGCCGGATCCAAAAGTCCCCTTTCTGCAAGCTCTAGGGTGCTATTTATAGGCGCTCCATGCAAATATCTGGCTCAAACTTCGGGAGACTTCTTCTGGCACGTAGGTGGGCCCACGCGATCGATCCCAGGAAGTTTCGGCTCGATCCGTGATCGATACGAACCAATTTCGTATCGATCAAGATTTGGTCCAACCGAGTTGAAATTTGGCATGACCATTCTTTAGCTTGTACGTAATCTCCTGTGAAAATTTCATAGCATTTGGACTTATGGATTGTGAGACATGATCGATGCAAATTCGAGTTTTTGGTGGGCTGTTATGTCCGTATCGATACATTTCGTATCGATATGTTCGACTCGATCTTGAGCATGTGTATGCAAGGTGACGTGGCGCGAGATTCTTGGATCGATCCATTCTTCGTGCCGAGTTGACCGAGCCTTATTCGTACCCACTATCGGAGCCTTGTTCGTATCAATCACTTCGTCTTGTTCGTGTCGATGCCAGTGGCTGTTCGTATCGATCGCGTTTCGTCTCGTTCGTATCGAGCGACTGCATGTCCGCTCCATATTGATGAGAGATGTTGGTCTCGTATCGATGAAAGGTCGATCGTTACGAAGTATGTGTGATTGGTCGATACGAAATGAACACTGTCATTACAATCATGGATACGAAACCATTCGATGGCTTCGCTCGATCGATACGAACACGATGGATGCGAGGAGGTTACTTTGATCGATGCGAACACGATGGAAACGAGGCCCATGATCGATACGAACACGATGGATTCGAACAGTGCGGTCATGGATGGATTCGAACAGATCGACTCGATCATGGATCGTTGATCGATACGAACAGTGTTCTTTCCTCAACTTGCATCGATCATATCTCGTTCATACGAACTCTGATTGACCTAAAATTTGAAATGTTGGCTTTCACAGCTTTGCTTGTCACGTCTTGTCGATTGTAGCTCAATCTAGACTAGGACAAAATTCATCGATATCCATAGTGAACCTGTGATGTATAACCGATATTTGTGACTAGTAATCATTGATTCTCAGTTAATTTCTTGATATCTCGGCTTTGCTAAAAGGTGGGATAACACTTTGCCCCCCAAAACATGCCTTTTGGTAAAAGGTGTGTTTTGAATAGCTTCAAATCGAATGCTGTGAGCTCATATTTTATTCACAGCTATAGTGTCGTCAATCAAGTTTGCGGCTATTCAAAGCTGAATCAGTATCCATTTCCACTTGCGGAAGTCAGTAATCAAATCCTACAGCCTCTCCGGACTATCGATGGTCACTCCGGACCCTAGCTAAGTCCTTTCCAAACCTAGCGATCGAATAGAAAGATCTTGTTGCGCTTCGGTGTTGCTTTCTATCCCTTGCACTCTGGCCCTAGCGAGGGCATATAGCGATGTCTTGGTCTTTCTGGCCCGATCACATCCTCTCTGGGCTCTTGCTGGATCCCATCCTATCACTCTCCGGTGAAGGGGAAACAGCGTCGAGTGAGCCGATCCTGTTGCTCTCCGGCAAAGCGGCAACACCCCCTGCACTTCGGTTCAGTGTTTCTGAACATTAAGCGATTTCATGGCCTAAATCCTAGGCCGATCACAGCCACTTCGGGCTCTTATTGAACCCCGATCCAATCACTCTCCGGTGAATGGGGAACGACGTCAAGTAAGTCAATCCTGTCGCCCTCCAGCGAAGCAACTCACTTCTTGCACTCCGGACCCTGCCTCTCCGGGTAGGGTCATAAAGCGATTAATTTCAAATTGACTTCCAATATTCCTCCTTTAACTCTCCGGTCAAAGGTTTATTTTGTGAAATTCAAGTTCATTTATTAAATTCAAATTCCAAATGTTCAATCACAAACAAAGGAAAAACTTAGATGCCGCCTCTCAGGGCAAAGCGGTCTATTACCATCTCGGAGCATGCCTGGGGATCTCTCCGGTTCCCGTACACGTGTAAGTGGAATAGCCGTTTTATTTTGAAATCAAACCTAAGGATTTTAATCGACCAAAGTTCAAATCCTGAACTTGGCCCTTGCCATCATGATCAATTGATGACGAGTCGCGATCCCGATCCAGGATTAGTTCTGTTAAGTGAAGGCGGTAGTTGCTCAGGTCCTACGGTCGCTGTCCGATCTCCGGTGTATTGTGGCAATCTACCACTTCTGACATGATCTTCCACCTCATCCTTCAGATGGCGACATTCATCGGTAGTATGCCCTTCCAGCTCATGGAATTGGCAGTACTTTCCACTTCTACGGTCCCATTCTGTGGGATCTCTCCTGGGTGGTTTTCGATATGGGAGCTGCCCCCGAGTCTCCATGTAAATCCGTTCCAGGTTTGCCGTCAAGTCCATGTATTGTCTGAACCTGGGTTCTCGGAATTTCTTCCGTTTGTCAGGACCATCGTATCTGTCGTCCTGCTTTCGCTTCCCTTTGTCTGCTCCAGATTGTTCTTTGGAGGTTCCTTCGCCTTGCACAGCGTTTGTTTCTCGCCTCTCGGCGCGTGAATCTTCTAGCCGAATGAATCTTTCAGCTTCATGGTAAAATTCTCCGAGGTCTTGTGGTGGGTCTCTTGCCAGCGAATCCTTGAACTCTGTGCCTTCTACAACCCCTGCTACCGCCGCCATCAAAATCATCGATGGATTCGGGCGATCTACTGAAGCCACAGTTGCATTGAATCGCAATAGAAAATCGTTTATGGCATCTCCTGTCCTCTGCTTTATCGATGCCAAGGTCATCACACTCTTGGTTCGCGTCACGTGGACCCTAAACTGCGTCATGAAGCATTCTACTAGCTCGCTCCATGTTCTGATTGATCCATTCTCTAGCTGCCTGAACCAAAGCGCAGCCAAATCTGTCAAATATAGAGAGAAACATCGTGCCATCACTTCCTCGGATGCCCCCAGCACTTCCATATGCCTGATATATCTAGTAATATGCATGGTTGGGTCTGATTTCCCATCGTATGGGTCCAACGCGAGTAACTTGAATTTTGGAGGATTCCTTGCATTTCTGATATTCGGAGTGAACGGACTCCGACTAACTTCCTCTAAGCCTCCGCTTGACAATCCTCCCCTCATTATCCGTCGCACTAATCCAGCCACTCTTTCGTCCCCATCCTGGGGTCGTCCCCCCGACATGCTTCTATCCTGCCCCCTAGGTCTCGAAGGGTATTCCGGGTAATATTCCTCATGTGGTTCATTCATGTTGGAGTTGGCTCTAGCCTGCTGAGCCCCATCCGTGGGTCTTCCAATGTCAGATCCCGAGGGTCTGCCCCCAGGTCCTTGTTGATTGCCTTTAGGTTCTTCGTTCTGATATTCGATCTTACCTCCATTGGTCTCTGGGACTCTAGCTCCTTGTCCTACATTCGTAGTCACTGTAGTCGGTCCAAAGTTCTATGTTCCAGCTGTTCTCATCTGATCAAAGAAGTTTTGCATCATTTCTTATTGACTCTTCAACAATCTTTCATGAATTGAATCCGCCATAGCCTCCATCTCATCCCTGGTGATGTAGATCGAAGCTTGACCTGCTCCAGCTCCAGAAGAGGCCTCTTGGCTTCCCTCTTACTGGCTCCTTTCTCCTCTATGTCTTCTTGTTGATTGTCGTGTCATTACCTTTCAAATCTGAATTCTTTAAGCTTTCCAATATGATATCTATGCGATAGAATCCCTGAGTTAGGCGTTCTTAGTGAAAGCACCAAAGTGTTTGCGCCAAAATTGGTCACAAACCTCGGATATCGCGAAAGCACCAGTGTATGAACACAGATCAATAATATTGTAACACAAATCTCAGATCCAGACAAGGTAGAGAACAACAATTGAAAAGTAACAAACAGAAAACACAAGATTTATAGTGGTTCGGCTGTCTCCAGCCTACGTCCACTTCGAAGGATAATCTTTTATTGATGTGCTTGCTGATTACAGTGAACTACAGTAGTAATATTTGAATACAATAATGGAGTTTGAGTGCAATCGTGATTTTGGCAGAGTCTTGACGTTGCCGGATCCAAAAGTCCCCTTTCTACAGGCTCTAGAGTGCTATTTATAGGGCTCCATGCAAATATCTGGCTCAAACTTCGGGAGACTTCTTTTGGCACGTGGGTGGGCCCACGCGATCGATCCTATGAAGTTTCGGCTCGATCCGTGATCGATACGAACCAATTTCGTATCGATCAAGATTTGGTCCAACCGAGTTGAAATTTGGCATGACCATTCTTTAGCTTGTACGTAAGCTCCTATGAAAATTTCATAGCATTTGGACTTGTGAATTATGAGATATGATCGACGCAAATTCGAGTTTTTGGTGGGCTGTTATGTTCGTATCGATACATTTCGTATCGATATGTTCGACTCGATCTTGAGCACGTGTATGCAAGGTGACAAGGCGCGAGATTCTTGGATCGATCCATTCTTCATGTCGAGCTGACTGAGCCTTATTCGTACCCACAATCGGAGCCTTGTTCGTATCGATCACTTCGTCTTGTTCGTGTCGATGCCAGTGGCTGTTCGTATCGATCGTGTTTCGTCTTGTTCGTATCGATCGACTGCATGTCCACTCCGTATCGATGAGGGATGTTGGTCTCGTATCGATGAAAGGTCGATCGATACGAAGCGTGTGTGATTTGTCGATATGAAATGAACATTGTCATTACAATCATGGATACGAAACCATTTGATGGCTTCGCTCGATCGATACGAACACGATGGATGCGAGGAGGTTACTTTGATCGATGCGAACATGATGGATACGAGGCCCATGATCGATACGAACACGATGGATTCGAACAGTGCGATCATGGATGGATTCGAACAGATCGACTCGATCATGGATCGTTGATCGATACGAACAACATTCTTTTCTCAACTTGCATCGATCATATCTCGTTCATACGAACTCCGATTGACCTGAAATTTGAAACGTTGGCTTTCACAGCTTTGCTTGTCATGTGTTGTTGATTGTAGCTCAATCCGGACTCGGACAAAATTCATCGACATCCATAGTGAACCTGTGATGTATAACCGATATTTGTGACTAGTAATCATTGATTCTCAGTTAATTTCTTGATATCTCGGCTTTGCTAAAAGGTGGAATAATACTATTGATTTTGAAAGGTATTCAATTTGGAAGTGATGATCTTATATATAACAGAATTTATATAAAATTATGATTTGGAAAATCTTATGTAATGAGATTTATATAAGTACAGTGTATGCGGAATATGAAATGAAAAATACTATATATATAGTATCATATGTTTTCAAACTGAAGATATAGAAGTACCTTCCATTGGAAATCGCGATCCTACTCTATAGGGTTGCGCTGGAACTCCGTGTGGGGTGTCCATTGGAAATCGAGGTCCTACTCGGTAGGAACACGTATTGGAAATCGGGGTCCTACTCGGTAGGAACACGTATCGGAAGCCCACTTGGTGGTTCACTTATTATACTCATTTGATATTGATGCATAGCATAAATCGAGGGGCGGTGATGCCTACAGTTTCAAGTGATTCCGCTGGGATAGTGGCGTAACCATTGCGTAGCTGCGATCTATGAACCATAGCGTAAATCGAGGGGCGATGATGCCTACAGTTACAAGTGATTCCACTAGGATAGCAGCATAACCATTGCGTAGCTGCGATCTATGAACCATGGCATAAGTTGAGGGGTTATTGATGCCTACAGTTAGGGGTGGGCATTTAACCGACCGAACCGACTTAACCGACCGAACCGACCTTAATCGAACCGCTTTAACCGAAAAAATCAGTTAACCGAACATTCGGTTAACCGACCGACGTTAACCGATCAAAATCGGTTCGGTTAACGGTTAATCACGGTTATATATCGGTTAACCGTTAACCGAAACCATTTTTTAAATTATCGGAAAACCCAAATCTATTCCAACCCGACCCAACAATTTTCAGGTAACCCTAATCAAGAGTCTCCAGCCGCTGTTCACTATCTTCATACTTCAGTATTCACAATTCGAATTCGTTCCCAAAAATAAAATAGTTATCTACTTTCCTCTGTTCTATAATCAAATCGTGAATCCATGATAATCGAACCGATCCTCCGCCGCCTTGCTCTTCAGTCTTTGCTATCCAGATAATCGATTTGAGCAATGGTGAATACTAGCAGGAAGAGGAAAAACGTGAGTTTAATTTATTTTTTACAAATGCTTTTTCTGATTTGTTAGTTATTACGTTGGAATGGTTAAGCTTGGTTGAGGTTTATTCATTTCTTTGTTTAGCTTGAATGTTTTGAAAAGGATCCATCTATAGGTTTCTTCATTTTCACATCATTACATACATGTATTTTCATATAAGCCTGTGTGACTGATTCATAACCATTATGTTTAGTGCTAAATGTTAGCAGACTTTTCCCAAACTCTTACAAATGACAATACTGAAAAAACAGTTGATTTTGAAAGAAGGGTTTGTCAATATCTTTAGAATTTGAGGCTACTGCAGTTTAAATTAGCAAATTCTGTAAATATTTAAGCACGCAACTTGTTGCATATATATTCAAATAAGTACGTCTTATGAATTATAACTAGCCAGTTTATTTTATTACACTTAATTTGCTTGCACAATGTCAAAAGATTAATTCATCGTGTTATTAAGTGATATATATAGCTAGTTTGATACCTTGATATTGCAAATGGAAATTAGGTCATTTGATATGAATTGTATGTTAATTTCCCAAATTATATTATACTCATAATAATATTAATTTGGGAAGTAAACAGGAAAATGGTATAAATGAAAAAAACGTGTATTTGTTGAAAAGTTTTATCTATTCATTCCCAGATTCTCACCAACCAATTTAAACAAACACTAAAAGGGAGAATTCAACTTATCCAACAATTTGAACAATGGTACATTATGATATTCAGTATTCAATTAAGCTTAGCCATATCGCGTATCGTTAATCATTGTTTTGTGAGTAATAAGAGAAATTTGTTCAAAAGGTAAACAATAATTTGATTTAGTTAAGCATGTATACTTGTTGTTTTAGTTTTTTTTCTATGTATTTCATTAGTCTACAACACTTTGTTACACTATATATTCTATCTGCATTCTTGTATACTCAATCAATGTGTGAGTGTGTGTTTGTACCAGTGTATACTCAATCACTTAGGCTCGTAGGCTTAGCTGATTCTGATTGTGGGAGGAGCTTATCGAATTTCATAATATGATTTTTTAAATCACAGTCACAAGGAAGCTATCATGTTTAGAATGCCATTTTTATTATTACATTTTAAAAGCTAGTGCTATCAACAAAATTGTGTATGCAATCATAAACAATAGGTACTTGCCATTGGATTGAAGTTATTGCATGTATGTGTATGTTATCAAAAGACCAATTCTTATATGGTTTGTTTGGAAGTGCCTGATGTGGTCTTTTAACAGCAAAATATTTGAATATTGAGTAAATAATAATTGAATTTAGTAACCCAGAAAACAACATTGTATGATGATTACCATGTCTGTTGGTATATAAGCTGCATGCTCATATATATATATATATATATAGCTAAAATAAAACTTTACAATTGTCTGTCATTATTCATTAATTAGCTTAATTTTGTTTCAGTTTCGTAAATTTTTAGTACTGAATATATTCTTAAAATTTGACTGATTTCAGTAAATGATATTTTAAAAGTTAGATACATGACAAGTAAATGACTGTTGGTGGTAGGAGAAAGACAGTATACCCTAGGCATCATAATGGTGAAAAATCAAGTACTGTTTTTCTAAACTAGTGAACACCATGTCAGAAATTCTTGTTCTCCCCACTCCATGCTCTCAATACTCTTTGATTCATGTTGTTGTGCCTCTTTGAACTTCAGAAGAAGTAAAATAAAAACAGAGATAAGTTTTTTTTTGTCCCATCTAACAAGCACCAATTCATTTATAGATTACAACATTTTTGGATGGACATCCTTTTGATCTTCATCTCAACTCTTTTGTAATGTGCATGTTCAGTTGCTTGCATATCCGAATCACATTGCTCATTATTAGTTTCTTGCTTATTTAAATACATTTGGCATCTGCTTCTAACAACTCTAGCTAACATTAATAAGATTCTGTCTTCAAAGCATAAATTTGATTTTGGATACACATGCCTGAGTTAAATATTCTGCTTTATCTCTGAACAAAATTTTGCACTTTGTCTACATCAAACAACTTATTTATTTAACTGCACTGTAAATGTCAAAAAAGAACACGTTTCCTGCATATACCATAGTTATTGTCTTTAAAAATAACAACGGTGGCAATACTAATAACACTACATAATTTTCGCCATCATCTTCTATTTTCAACATGGATAGTCCATCTCCATCATCGCTATTTTCACCATGGTTAGTAATCTACATATCAGCTACTGTTAAATATTATTGTATTAGTTTAGTTGATATGAAAGCCTAAACAGTAACAGTATTGAATTGCACTGTCAACATTTATGTACACGATATGCACTGCTAGTTTCTTAATACTCTCATGCGCTAGAAGTTGGGTGCATTATACGTTGAACATTTAGTTTTCTAGTTAGAAAATTGCAAGGTCTTGAATTTAGCACTGGTAGATCAATCCTAACTATTATATGTTTATGGTTACAACATTCATGCATGTAAGGTAGTGTTTATCTTTGGGTGTTGTATTAGAGTGTCAAGGTTACTGCTAATGCTATGTCTTACATGCATGTGTGATGGATGTGCATGTGATATGTGTGCGTGTTTATATCTTTAAGTGTGTAAGTATAAGAAATTTCAAGTCAAATAAATATAGTTATATATATATTATAAATAATCACTATCAGCAACTTCCTTTGCTATCCAACACGCATACTCCCCCTCATCCAAGACAAAATCAACAAAATACTTCCATTACTCTCACCATCTTTTGCAAACTAGTCCATATAAGCAACCGATTCACCCGCCATTGTAAAAAATTGACAAATTATACAGCCATTTAAATATTGACAAACTAGTCCATATAAGCAACTCTCACCATCTTTTGCAAACTTACAATGACAGTCACACACTCAAAATTATGGCCAACTGAAATCATAGAAAAGGTATTTAGTTACCGTGTGTAACTTCATATGAGTATTTACGTACAATGAAACAAAATATGAGTGCATATTAATATCACTATTGTAATTAGTTACAATGCATAATCGAATTAGTTACAGACAGTGCATATTAATATCACTCATATTTAGTTATAGACTTGGTACATACTAATTAATTAATTTGTGCATATTATTATTACAGATAGTACAGGTCTGAAACTTGGAGATTGGGTGACTGGGTCAGGTCACTGGAGAGTGGAGACTAAAGTATTGAGCTGAACACCTATTTTACAATTGCAAATTTTCGAAGTTGTATGGAGTTTAACTTTGTAGTTTGTAATGTAATTTGAATTTAAGTTATCATTGTAATGTATGAACTATGGACTGAGAGTGACAAAGTGATAACTGACTTTGTAGAGTGCAGTTTTCCAGTTCCTTCATTGCTTGCCTTTCCTATTGTATTTATAACTGACCGTGTAGTAGTTGACATATTATATTTGTAGCTTACTCTGTAGTAGAGTGCAGAGTGCAGTTCTTGCATAAGGATAACTGTTGCCTTGTTGGAACTTGAGTTGACATAATGTTTTGGTCAGTTAATCGGTTTATTTAACCGGTTAATCGACTAATTTGGACGGTTAACCGAACCGTTCAAAATAGTCGGTTAACCGGTTAAATATATTGGTTAACCGCGGGTAATAATGAACGGTTCGGTCGGTAGGCCGTGGGCAAAATTAACCGAAACCGGTTAACCGAACCGGAGCCCGTATAGCGGTTAACCGAAAATTTTAACCGATTGAGTCGGTTAACCGACCGCGCCCACCCCTACCTACAGTTACAGGTGATTCCGCTGGGATAGCAGCGTAACCATTGCGTAATTGCGATCCATGGGGAAATGTGCTTTCCATATCTATTTTAAATGTTTTAAGTATTTTCACTGGGAGTTCAAACAAGTCTCTGAAGAACTTGAAGATTTTTAGACATGCGCCTGATCAACGAATGCCTAAATTCTTTAAGAACGAAAATAAACTTGTTAAGACTCCGAGTTATAAAAGTATTTTTGACTTTAAATAACAAATCTATAACATGAAAATTAAATATTTTATAACTTCAACATAATAAACTAAAAAAAAGAGTATTTAATGTTTTACAAATTTACTGTTTTGAAAAATATCAAATACTAATTCTCATCCCTGAAAGGAGGGGAACCAATGGAATAAATACGTAGTTGAACGTAATTCATTCTATTCGCATAACAGTTTTGATTCAGTTTCAAATATACGATTTTGGTTCCGAGTAGAATTATTTGCTCGATTCTCGACGACGAACACTGATATGGGGTTTGATATGAATTTGAAGTTCTATATCATAGCTTCTCGCTATGCAAGGAGAATGGAAGTTCTAATCAAAGATCGGATTAGAGTCCGCACTAGGATGGTCGGGTTATCAATACTAATTGGAAGCAAAATTTTATATTCGAACAAGCAACCGAATTTGATATGCGCACGAATGGTATATCGTTTAAATACTAGATTCCTTACTTCACCCTTTTCGAGGACGAAAAGTTTTAAGTGGGGGAGAATGTAACGAACCGTAAATTTGAACGATTTAAAATTGAATAATTATTTGAATTTAAGAAAGATTTGAAATTTAAATTTACAATAATTAATTGGGTGCTTCTGAATAATTAATTTGATCAAATTTAATTAAATGAACAATTTTGGAAAAAGTCAAATTTTGGTCAAAACTTAGTCAAATTTGAATTTTTGGTAAAAAGTTAAAAGTTTCAAATTTTGAATTTTATTGTTGGAAAAAAATCTAGACAAAATTTTAGAATAACTTTGCTTTTCGTTTCATTAAAATCGGAGATCTAGAACTCTAAATATGCAGTTTTCAGTGAAAAACGCACGTAATTTGTCAGTGTTTCCTTTGCGTATTTACATGTGTTATTCTCCGCCTTTCTATGTTTCTAATGGGCTCTCTTATTTAGATATTAGGCTTCTAGGAATTTAAGGAGTCATTAGAATGCAAATAGACTAGTAGACTAATAGGCTTTGGGAAATTAAAGAGACCATACATTTTCATTTCTTCTGAATAGGTACGTACAGAACATCTCTTCCTCACAATTCTCCTCTCTGAACAAAAATTATCTGTATCTTCTTCTTTCTCTCTAATCCTTAGATCTAAAAAAATCAAATTCTAAAACCAAATCAATCTCCTTCCTTTCTCCTTTGCTTCCACCTTCCTTTTACCTTTGCCTCTCCTCCCTCTCCCTCACCCACACCACCATTATTCCCCTCACCTTGCTACCGCCACTCACCTCCATCACCACCCACAACCCACGGCAGCAACCCATGGCCAAAGCCTCATCTTCCCTCTCCTCTTCTTTCTTCTTTTCCCTTCTTTTCCGTTCTTTTCCCCTTCCCTTTTCCCTCTTTCTTCCCCTTATTTCTATGGCTTCTATATTCCAATAAACTACTCCAAATCAAATAATTCATTTTTTTAAAATGTGTATAATTTCAATGGAAACAACTTTGTTGTTGAACCCTTCATCCCATTCCAAATATTACTATATCAAAAACTCCATTTTTCAAGTCCTTTCTCGGGTCCAGTTTTTGTCGAAAATACCTCATATTGTATCAATCATATCTCCTTCAGGAACGAACCAAATTACATGATTCTTTTTTCAAACTATTTATTTTCCCAGTGGCTTCAACTTTCTTTTAGATCAGTTCTTCATATTCCTTAATTTGTTATGCCAAAAGCTCAAATCTTTTTCAATGTATTTTTGAACTCAGATTTTCAACTCATAAAACACCTCTGTTTGTTTTGACCATAACTTCCTCAAGACCGAAGCTTTTTGAGTAATTCTTGTTTTAAAGCGGAGAGAAAAGAATTTGGAACAACTTTCTAGTTAGTCACTTTTGTAGATACAGTAATATTCGAGTCCGAATATTTTCTTAAAGATGACCTAGTTTTCAGGTTTGTCCGTAGTTTGGATCTTGGGTTGTTAGGAAGTTGGAAGTAGTTGAAACTTGTTTATCGATTCGTGTTCGGGTCTAACTTTGTTGGATTTGCTTTGCATTTGGATCTTTGCTAGGAATCTCCATATTACTCCATTTTTATCATCACCTTCGTAGCCACGAAAGGTGAGCAATCACTCACGACTGATATTTTTATGTTAGAGAATTGATAGCATGTGAGAAGTTATTGAAATGTTGTTTTAGTTAGAATTTTATTTAGTTAAATTCATATGATATAAATTAATTTATATGTCAATTTTTACATATAAAATGACATATATTTGACACATATTAGACACGAAAAATGACCCACCAATGTTATGCAAGTTGACAATGGTTGCTATGTGATTTGTTGTGACATATGCCATGTTATTTCATTGTAAATCACCTTGCAAGGTTCTTATATGTGTCATGTTATATATTTATATGTTTTGTTAGTATATGACATGTTAGAATTTGAAAATATTCACTTGTACTGTTTATGATATGTGACACATGTGATATGTTAGTTAGGCATGTGTGTGTATATATATATATATTAAATTGTTAATTATGCATGTATGTTGGTCATCGACATGTTATATTATTTATGTTATTATTTTATTGTTCTCACACTGAAAGTTCCCTGATAATTAGGAAATCACTTTGGGTCGAAATGATATATATACCTGATATAAAACCACTTTGGGTTTAAATAAATTGATTTAGAAATTAAATTGAAATATTGTAAGTTTAAATTAGTGTTGAACTTGAAATTATGAAATTGAAATTTAATTGATTTAATGAAAAGTTTTAATGGGATTTTTAGGTTTAAACTTGTTGTTTGATTTTAATTTAATATATTTTATGAAAGGTTTAATTTAATTCGAAAATTTGATTTGATTTGGTGAATTAATTTAAAATTAATGTAGAAATTGGATTAATTCAATTTAAAAAATAAATTAACATAATGGTGTAAAATTTCAAGTTAAACTTTAAAAGGTTTAATTGATTTGTCGAAAATTGACTTATGAAAAGATATGAATTCAGAATTACTAAGTAATTGATTTTTTAAAGGTAAATGTTGAAGTTTAAAAGAATTGGATTTGAATGATGAAACTGGATAATTTGGATTAAGTTGAGGTAAATAGTGTAAATGAGAAATTTAAATCGTTAAACCTTAAGTTGATGTTAAAGTTAAAATCTGAATTGATTTAAGTCAGGATTGGAAATGTTGATATATGGTTCGGATTGGATCATGGAATGTGATTGGTTCAGTTCAGATTTCATATTAAATTTAACTATTTATATTTTATAACTATTTTATTAAACTATTTTATATTTAACCATTTATATTTTATGACCATTTCTAAATAAACTATTTTATATTAACTTTAATTATTTATATTTTATAACTATTTTTAATTAAACTATTTTGATAATAAATTTAACTATTTATATTTTATCAAACTATTTTAGACTAAATTTAATTAATTATATTCTACGACTATTTTAACTAATATTATATATTAAAATTTAACTATTACATTCATATAATTCTGTTGAATAAAAGTCCTTTTCCACCCGAATTGTTTAAGTTCAAATGATTTGAATATAAAGATTTCACTGAGATAATTTTGATATGGAAATCTAGAATTGAAATTTGAAGTTATGATAATGAACTGTCTTGTGATACGGGAATTTGAATCTGATGTTGAATTTAATAATGAATCTATTGGAAACGAATATGAAAATCAGTATTTGCACTGAACCGATTTATAATATGAAAGGTGATGTTTATTTAAACCTGAGCATTTCACTTATTGAGTTATATGTATATTTCACTTGAGTTGACCTACTTACATAAGAATATTTGTCCTGACTCGAGTGTTTTATTTTACTTTACGCTCGGGTCAGACCGAGTATTTCAGTTTAGCAAAGACACTTATTTCTGAAAACGAAGATGGAGTTGAGGACCGTATCTACTACTATTAAAGCATTTGTCTATTCTGCTTCTAAAAAATGTCAATTCTTATTTTGTTGTAAATAGCTTCATGAACTGTTTATGTATTTATTTTATGTATTATATTTTATCCTTCCACTGCGAGATTCTGTATTTTGTTCTTTTGAATCTTATTTCATTAGAACAATCTCATTAATAATCTGTCTTTTGAATAGTTTGAGTTGGACATGTGTGGTTTATTATCGACTTAAACTATCCAAAAAGGCAGGTTGTTACATTATGTATGTTTGGATATTAATTATATAATTTTAGGAATTTTCCTAAAGGGTTTTGATATGAAAAACTAAGTTTTTAATCTTCAAGTTATCTAAAATTTTGATATGATGTTTGAATATTTATTTTGGAGATGGCTTTTAAATTCCATAATTTTTTGAATTAAAATGAATTTATTATGAATTTTCGAAGTGATAAACTGGTTAAAATTTGGAATTTAATTACTAAAAATATGCAAAATAATTTTGGTTTTTTATAGAACGTAGAAAATGGTAAAAGTGGTTTTGGGTGAATTTTTGAGAATTTTCCCATCATTTTTCCATTTTATATGAATTATTTAATGAATGAAAACAATAATTAATGATGGAGAAAATTAATTAATAAATTAATTGAATTAATAATGGGGGTTAATAATTTCTTGAAGAGAACTTAAAAGAAGGAAATTGGCCAATAGAAATTCAACATCAAATGACTTTTGGTAAAAAGAAGTTACTTAAGAAGGTAATAAATGATTTTAGTTTAATTAGAAAACTATTATTGAACCATTATTTACCAAGTAAAACATAAAACCCAAGGCTAAATTTGACACTGGACCACGAAAAAAATATGCATGAAAGTTAGAATAATTAAGTGGACACTGCAGGAGATCAAGTATTTCAACTGACAAATACATAAATTAATGCATGAAGGCAAAGGAACTATTCACGAAGGCTCCTTATAGCCTACGATGGCATTAAATATTATAATAAGATGACTCACAGAAATATGACATGTTGACTTGAATTTATATAACAAGCAAAAATAGGACACAATGACTACCCAAATGATCTGGAGCACACAACCGAGTAGAACATAACATAAAACCCTAGCTGCCACTGGCAACTGTCGTTTCCAAGCAGTCGACCGCTACGATCGACCGGTTCATCTATTCAGGTCGACCACTCTTTTATTCAGGGGCATTTATTTTTGTTTCCGTCATCGAATTATTTTATTCCCTAATTTACCTTTTAACGTTAAGCCTTAATTAATCGTTTACTTAGCCCCCAAGCTAATTTTTGAAATTCAAATCCTAAATTTGATTTCTCAATTGACTTTGAATTCAAACCAAATAAATTTAAATATGAGAACTTCAAATGCTCATAACTTCTTTGTTTGAGCTCTGTTTTCAACATATTATATATGGAAACAAATCAGAATTTCGCCACAAATGCAACTGAATAACTTTCATGGTCAAATTCCAACTTTTATAAAATTCCCATATTCAACCCTTATCATATTTAATTTAATTTACTTTGTTTATTTATAGTTTATTTTATGAGATGCTACATTCTTTCCCCCTTAAAAAGGATTTCATCCCAAAATCTTCCAAGGGGCGAACAACATAACTCGCAATACATCCATGTTATACAACCAAGTTCTCTACACAACCATCTATTCAACCATTAGTCCAATGTGATTATGTACTACAGACATGCTAAAATGAGCTCAATCCTAGCGTGAGTGTGTAATCGTGTCATGTAAGTATGTATGAAAATATCCTAAACATGCATAAAAATTTCTATATAAGTGTAAAGTGATTGTTAAAAGGTGTAACAACCATCTCCTACCATCTAATCTAGCAATCATGATGCAACCAAAATCCTAATTTTAGAGAGGGAAATTACCAGTGAAAAGCTCTGGGTGAGTATTCTTCATTTTCTCCTTAGTCTTCCATGTGCTTTCTGCCAGATTGTCCCCTCATTTTACTCGGACCAACTTAATTATTTTATTGTGGAATCTCCTAGTACTGTGCTTCACAATGCGTGCAGTGGCATGAGGCATTGTCGGCTCTATCTCAAAATCCTCCAACTGATCAGGCTCTACTCTCCAAGCGGTGTAATGAAGGTATTTCCTAAGGTGAGAAACGTGGAAAACATTGTGGACTCCTGCCAACTTGTCAAAAAGCTCCAAACGATATGCCAATTTTTCAGACTTGCCAAATCTAAAAACTTTCCTAAGTGGGGAGATTTTAACAAATACAATATCTCCAACCTCAAATTCAAGCTCATTCCTTCTTTTACCCGCATAAGATTTATGATGGTGTTGCGCTACCTTCATTCTCTACTTGATCAACTCTACTTTTTTCGCGGTATCATGTTGGGTCCAAGCAACACTTTGTCCTTGGTTTCCCACCAACAACTAGGCGATTTGCATGGCAGCCCATAAAGTGCTTCAAGGGGGGCCATACCAATCATAGTTTGATAGCTATTATTATATGCAAACTCAACCAAAACTAGATGATGCTCCTAATTTCCTCCGAAATCCAAGGCACAAGCTCTCAATAGGTCTTCCAAAATTCTATTCGCCCACTCTGTTTGTCCATCAGTTTGTGGGTGATATATCATGCTAAGATTCAAAGAAGTTCCTAAAGCTATCTGTAGGCTCCTCCAAAACTCGCTAGTGACAAAGAGGTCCCTATTACTGACTATGCTTACACGAATTCTATGTAGATGAACTACCTCTTTAATATAAATTTGGGTGAGATAAGCACTAGTCCTATTTCTCCTAATCGAAACAAAATGAGTCTCTTGGTGAGTCTATCTACAACAACCCCAAATAGCCTCATTGCCCTTCTGATTTTAGGCAATCCTTCCACAATATCCATTAAAATGTGCTCCTACTTCCAAGTTGGAATTCCAAAGGTAATAATAATACATCAGACTTCTCTTGCTCAGTTTTTATCTTTTGACATGTCAAACACCTAGCAACAAACTCAGCTATTCTCCTCTTTATTCCATTCCAAAATAAAATTCTCTTTATGTCCTTGTACTCTTATCTCCTCCGGGATGAATGGTTATCCTTTAGTGGTGACACACCATAAGCACATCTCTCATCAAGTCATCAATCATTGGGATGCAAAGACGTCCATCTCTTCTCAAATATCGCTTCTCATCAACTGAGTATCTCCTAGCATGGGGAAAATGCTCTCTTTTCCTTAATTTTTCCAAAATCTCTACTAGCTCCTTGTCTTTTACTTGCTCGTGCCCTAAACAATCCATCAAGGCTGGTATAACCTCCATAACTGATATAAAACCTTGGATGGGTTCTGTAGATGGTTGGAGGTTAAAATTCGAGAGAAACTCCAACCGTCTCCGTTCATATATAGCACCTAGAGTAGCGTGTCTCCTGCTAACGGCGTCGGCGACTATGTTCCCTTTTCTATGGGAATATTGAATATCAAAACCAAAGGATGCTATATACTCCATCAACCTCTACCGCCTAAGATTCAAATCTTTTTGGGAAAATGGATATTTGAGTGATTTATAGCCAGTGAATAAATCAAACCTTTCCTCCAAAAGATAATGCCTCCACATCTTTAAGGCAAAAACAATGGCTGCCAATTCTAAATCATGCATTGGATACATCTTTTCATGATCTTTTAGTTGTCTACTAGCATAGGCAACTGCCTTCCCTTCTTGCATAAGAACTGCTCCTAATCTTATGCCACATACATCTGTGAAAACCGTAAATGGCTTGGTTCCATCTGCAATATTAAGCACGGGTGCACTAGTCAATGACCCTTTAAGCTTCTCAAATGCCTTGGTACACTTATCATCCCAAACAAAGACTAGATTCTTCTTAGTCAATCGGGTTAAAGGGGCTGCTATTTGTGCAAAGCTCTTGATGAACTTCCTATAGTAGCCTGTCAACCCTAGAAAACTTCTAACCTCTGATGCATTACTAGGAACTTCCATCCTGGGACAACTTCCACTTTCGTAGGGTCCACCGCTAGTCCTTTCTCCAAAACAATATATCCAAGGAACCTAACTTCATTATTCCAAAAGTGGCATTTAGAAAACTTGGCTTTGAGTTAGTTTCTTATTAAGGTCTCTAATACCTCCCTAAGGTAGTCCTCATGCTCCTTTTTGCCTTTAGAGAAAACCAAGATATCATCAACAAACACCACGGCAAATTTATTAGCTTGCCCTCTAAATATTCTACTCATCAAATCCACAGTATGTTGGGGCATTTGTCAGTTAAAAAGGCATTACTTCCCACTCATAGATTCCATCTGGCATACGGAATGCGGTCTTCGGCTTGCTATGATGGAATCCCGTTGCTAAGTCTAATTGGAAAAAGACTTTAGCTCCTACAAGTTAGTCGAACAAGCCATCTATTCTAGGTATAGGGTACCTATTTTTCCTTGTCAACTTGTTTAACTCTCTACAATCAACGCAACGTCTTAAAGAACCATCTGCCTTAGTGGCAAAAACGACAAGGGCTCTCTACTTAGAACTACTCCTATGGATGAATCCTTTCTTCAATAGCTTTGAGATTTGCTTATCAAATTCCCTTCTTTCTTTAAGGGTCATATGTCTCAAAGGCAGAGTGATGGGTCTTGCGTCCTTTTCTAAATTAATTCAGAACTCAATCTTCCTATGGGGTGGAAGACCCGAGACCTCCTCGAAGACATTGAGAAATTCATGAACTACGGGTACAGATAGTGGCTCTCGATCAACAGATAGATTTAGTGAGTATAAGTGGTCTAACTCAACTAAAGCTTTGGGTGTAGAAAGAACTTCTAGGTCACGACCTCGACGATTCGTTAATCGTACTACCCTTTTGTCATAATCAAGAATGGCTCCATAGTATGACAACCAATCCATGCCCAAGATAAGTCCATACCCCTCGAAATTTAGAATGTACACAGTACATATGAAATAAACGTCACATATGTCTAACACTAGGTCTTTGTAAATAAAAGATAGATGGACCGAACCCCTAGTGGGGTTGGAAACCTCTATTGGGCTATTGACCATTTGGGTTTTAAGATTTAAAGTATTTACTACATCCCTAGCTATAAAGGAATGTGATGCCCTCGAATCAAATAGGGTAAAAATAGTAACCCTAAAAATAAGAGTTATACCTTCTAGAGCTTCTTTTCCTTGGTCTCTTGGTGGCTTACTGGAAATAGGGATAGCTCCAATAGCATAGGCATGTCTGCTTGGTCCTTCCTTGGCCATCTTGGGACATTGATTCTTGTGATGCCCTTCCTTCTGGCAGTTAAAGCACTTTCCTTTAAAGGCTTCCTTTATCAGACTCACTCTATAATCTTTAGCTTTGTGACCCCTCTTTGGCATCTCTTACACACCTTTACTTCCTTCTTAAACTTCCCCTTCGACTTCTTGTTGGCCCAAAAACTCCCCTTCTTAGACCCTCCTTGCTTTTAGGTCTGTGCAGACTTCTCTTTCTCTCTCTTATCTTCCTCATTGGCCACGTGCAGCATCACTGTTTCTACCAACATCTCATACGTGGCCCCATAGGTACTTGGGTCAACAACATTTCTCTTAGTGGGGAATTTAAGCCCTTCACGAACTTCATGGCCTTTTTCATAGGTGTGTCTATTAGGTTCATCCTGAATTTAGCCAATTCAGTAAACTTAGTTATTTACTCCTTAAGGGTAGAATATCCTTGCCTCAACTGAATGAACTTTTCCAATTGCAAGCTAACCTCTACTCTAGACATGAATCTCATCTTGAATTCATCCTAAGAGAATATCCTGCCCGAGTGCTCATCGGTCGCAAAGTTCCACCAATTTAAAGTTTCTTCCCTGAGGTGCCAATCTGCCATTCTTCTTCTTAACCGATCATCTCAACCAAGCTCTCTAAATATCTTCTCACGGTTACCAATCCATGCTTTATCTTCCGAATAACCTTCAGCTTAGAGTATGTCTTCCCTCCCACATTGAGAAAGTCCATAAATAGCTTAGGAAAGTCGGCAGAACGGGGTGTTGCATCAGCGGCCGGGGCAATGGGTGCTATTGGTGTAGCTAAAGGAATAGGAATCTGCTCGGTAGTCCTAAAATATTGTTTAAACCATTCGGACATTCCACGAATGGGTGGTCTTCCGCGGGTAGGGTTCCCTTGTTCGAAAGAAGATTGATTGTCAGCCGTATCAACTATCTATAGGTTAAACCTTTAGTGACAATTTCGTAAGATAGTATTTACATGCTGAAAGAAAGAAAAGTTTGCCTAATATATGTGTGTATGTTCAAGAAGATGGGATATATGGGTGTGTGTGTGTATAGTAAGAATACTTTTGAAAATTCTTTTTGGAAAACCTTTTTCAAAATAACAGATACGTCTCGCATACGTATATTTTTCTCCATTGATCGAGTAACTTAGAGCTCTGATACCAAATGTAACAACCCACCCCGGAACAAGCTTAAATTTCGACCCAGAAAAGGCCCATTGTAACTTAGACTATTTTAAGGCAAGGTGTTGGTAGTAAAAAGAAATAACATTTAAGAGCCATAACTAAACTTTCAGAACTCACAGTGGATGGAACAAAATATAATAATAAAGTGTACCCATTTATTTCAAAACTAGAAAAATGTCATAACATAGAATCCCACATAAAAGCCATAATATAATATTCGTTACCGTAATTGTTTAAATCCATAGGTACACATAAAAGAAAATAATAATAAATACTGCAACTTGCCAAGCTTCCACTTCTTTAAGCATCGTCACCGCCTCACTCCGCCCTTAACATGTGTTGTAATGAGGAAGGAGTCAGAATAACAAGTGTCTGGTGAATAAAAACCACGAGTCCTACCTTTTCAGTACTTGGGTGGTATATTTCAAAATAAGAATATGTCTATGAACATAAAATCATTTAATACTTCTTTATAAGGAAAGAAGGTGGGTCCAACCACTTAATACCTTCCATTCCAGAAGTAGAGCCCATATCCCAATCATACGTTATAAATAGCTAATAATGTAAGAGACGGTACCCAAGCCACTTAATACTTCCTAGTGGAAAATAGGCAGACCTCATCATTTAAGGCCTAATTCCAAAAGCGTGCTCCTCAATGGTAATATTTAGCTGACATCATATGGAATCTCATAGGCTACTTGATACTTCCAAATGGAAAATAGGCAGGTCCCGTCATTTAAGGCCTAATTCCATAAGCAGACACCTATAGAGATACCACCTAGCGTAACCCCTTGGCCATTTAATACATCATTTGGGAAAAAAGGCAGATCCAACCACTTAATACCTCAAGCCCCGAAGCAGGCCCTTCGTCTAATGGCCCATACCCATAATGACGTCTCACATTAGTCCTTTATTTATAGGAATTGGTAGCCAGATTAGCTGGGAAGATTTCTCCTATAGAATTTGGAACTAACCTCGTGTCATTACAAATGTTTATCATAAGTATATCTCACAACAATAAAAGTGTACACAACTGCTGGGAGCCTCAAAGTGAAGGACAGACTTCTGTCATGTAACTCTATTGACCTCGCATCCCTATGATTAGCCATAAATTAATTACTCTATATACGCACACACACACACACACACATTCATCTCACCATTTCATAAATAAGGCCATATAAGGAATCTTCCTTATTACGCCTTAAAATAATAATTAGGCTATATAAGAGTTTCCTCCTATTTTCACCTCAAAATCAATTACCTTCCTAATGGGGGAAAATAAATGTAAATAAATGCTTAATTAACTACGCCATATATGCAATAGTTATGCGTTAATTACGCAAATAGAAATAAATAAGCATTTGCACTTAATAAGTTCTGAACACATGGATTTTACATCCTAAACTAGCGTTAAATGTCAATTCCTTAGCCAATTATTATTACAAGTCCTTTTTTTCTAATTTCCCAAGATTTAATGGAATTCTAATGTCCGAAACAGGGAATAACTATTCATAATCAAAACTGCAATAACAGACTTGTAAATAAAATAGAATGTCAGTTTATTACACCAATTCAATGGAATATCTTAAACAACAAGAATTGCAATATAAACCTCATATTCTATCCGACTCCTCTTTTTACAAGAAATAGATATGAATAAGTGGTGTAAATTACGAATACAATTCATAATCTAAACCCCTTATTTTATTAAAGGATCACAATTTGATCCAAAGAAGAAGGAGAAGTGGAATAAACTATGAAATTATCAAAAATTGCATAAACGAAACAAACTCCATCAAATTAATGTAAATAATTGGGAATCTCAGCATAGAATTGGCATAAAAAGGAATTTGGGGGGATTTTATCTATCATATTTTCAAGATCCCAAAATCTCTAAGGTATATTCAAATCCAAAATTATACACTAAATAATTGCTGAAAAGAAATACTAAGGTTCCCACTTACATATTAGCCTTAGCTTTACTCAAACGGATTTGTAGCATTCCGATCTCTTCCAGTATCTCTCTCTCTTCTGATATATACACACACACACACAATAAGGAAGAGGTATATATATTCATTAGATTTAGAATAATTGGAGAAGAATAGGATAAGAATAGACCGAAGGAAGAAGAAACAAATAGGAAATAGGTTGAACCCTTACCTGAATTCTCTACGGAGTTTCTGAATTTTATTAGAGAGGTAGAAATGGCAGAGTTTTGTCGTATTCCCCAAAATAATATAAATAAAAGTGGAGAGGATAGGGTTCTATTTGTAGGAGTTGTGTAACGACCGCCTTTCTTACACTGAAAGACGAGCCATTAAAGAGTAGAAGAAAAGGAAAGATAAGAAGAAACTACATAATCATAGAATCTCACCACAAATCAGAACAACATACAATAGATGACATAGGATATTATATAGTCATTCCCATAATATTAATACATCGGAGTCATTACATTACAACTTCAATTGGATAGTTATAACTACCTGTCCATACAAAATACATAAAACATACATAAACACAGCGAAATAAGAAAATAATTAGCTAACGGTGAAGCCACATGCTCCAGCTCCTTGCAAATGTTTCCGTAAGAAACCTGGATCACTTGGCTACTCAAAAAAATTTGAGTCCCCAAGAGTTTTAGGAAAAAGAAATAAAAACTTCGAGTCAAACATGGGTATGGTATGAGTAAACTCAAACAATTTAATTTTTTACTTTTATAAAACACCTTGAAAATCAAAGGTATCTCATAAGACCACACCTTTACTATTTTTGATTCGAACGTTTACATTAGTTCGAAATGGTTTTTGGATAACAACTAATATCTGATCCTGGTCTCTCTAAACCAACGTTCGATAATTTTAAAGGGTCCAGCTGTTTATAGTGGACTATTCCACTATCAGTGTGTAAAGATTTACATATGAACATACATTCCATATGCTTAGATTATCATGACCCGCTTATCGAAATTAACCCCCTTATATTCATCACATTCCTAAAGTGCGGTATTTGTGACAAGTACAAATCGACTTACTTTCAATAAAATGCGTCAACATTTTATTACGATTACTTTAATTCAATTGACTACTTAATAGCATGGGCAAGAGATCCTTGGTTTTAAAACAATTTACTAAAACAAGAAAATTGGTTAAAAATAATTAATCGATGGAGTTTTGAAAGAAACTTTAAAGTCAATGAACCTTAACCAAATCATAAGTTTAAAATTTAACTAAAATTTAATTAATTTTAATTAAATCAAAAATCATACTTTAAACCTTAATTAATTAAAAATTCATTTAAAATTAAACTTTAATTAAATAACATTCATTTAAGAATTTAAACCCTACTTAAGTGAATAATTAACCCCTAATTAAATAAAAATTAATTAAATAACTAAAACTAATTAAATAATTAATTAAAAAATAAACTTGATTAAAATTAATTTTCTTTTATCTTAATTAATCATTATTTAAAACTTACTTTATTAAAAATATTTAACTTAGTTGATAATTTTCTATAACTCTAATTACTTAACCTAATTACTTAATTAATTAAATAAATAATAATTACCCTAATTAATAAATTAAATAATTAGAAACTTAAACTTTTGACATACTTAATTAGTTTGAAATGAGTTCAAAAACGATCCAAAAGAAAACACTTTAAAACTTGAAATCGTGACATTTTCCGAACTACATCCATAGCGACTATCGCTAGAAATGCAGTTCGCTAGAATTGATTTCTAGGTGAAAGCTTCAACTTAACTCTAGCTATAGCATATTTGAAACACAAATGGAAAAGTTTTTAAAACTTAAAAAAAAGGTGAAAAGTTGGAAAACATTTTCAAAACCTAAAATTAGAAAAAGAGCTTTTCGTTTTCAATCGGATCTCAAGTCCTTTATGACTTTTCAAGGTGCTAACTTCACAACATCCACATTACATACACATACTTTTGTTTCATAAACACACTACCATCATTTCATGACCAACCAATCACATATCCATATCCAAATATATTATTTAACAGCCAAATCACAAATCCAAGCTCAACCACAAACATATAGTATATATCATCAACACAACATGGTAATTCAACACAACAACCACTATATTTTCATAACATATAGTTCATCAAAATCTTCTTTTCCAAAAACAAAAGTTTTACTCACCGAAACTTTTTAAATTTAAGACGAACTTTCGCTAAAACTTGAAAACGCTTTAAAAACTTGCAAAATATGAAAAATTTTGTAACAACCTAGGTTTTACCGATTACCTATAAGTATTAAACTATAACGGTGGTTACTATTTAATATTGAGAATAAATAATAATTTTGATAATTTAAATTGTTTATTTGAAATAAACAATGAATTTTGGGAATAAAAGGAGAAAATAACATTTTGGAACTTTATTATAGCGGTTTGAGTTAATAATAAGTGGAAAATGATTTTATTTAGAGAAAATGAAATAATTTTATTAATTATTGCCAATTATTTCTTTTAATAATTTTTAAAGGAAGTAATTGATTTTTAAAGGTTGTTTATTTAATAAAAAGGTGAAATTTGGTTTAAAAATAAGTTGATTATAAAAATAAGGTTTGGATGATTTATTGCATTTTTTCTATGCAAGAAAATAATTTTTATAAAATTATTGGAGGTAAAAATGGTGATTTAAGCATTTATTTGTGTAAATAGGGTTATTTGTTTAAATAAGGGTTTTTATTAATAAAAATGTTTTAAAATAAAATAATCTTTTTATATGATGGAAAATATTTTATTTTATCATGTAAGTGTGTTTGTATGATTTATTATAGAGAAAACTTGAAGAATGTGTTGTTTTGTTTTAATAACGTTAGTGTATGCATTTTGTTTTAAGTGTTGAATAAATTAACCTAGGATAATTTAATTCTCTTTATTACTTGGGTCCAAAGCTCATTAGCCAGCTAAAGTCAGAAATAAGAAAGGAGGAAGTAACATGTACGTATTTTATTTTCTTCTTCCTCCTAAGAAATCAGAAAAGAAACCATCTCCACCATTTTCTTCAAACCAAGCTTTCAGTCTTCAAATTAATTCAAGCAAACAGAGATTTTTATCAATCTAGAGTGAAAATTAAAAGGTAATCCTTTCCAAAACTCTTTTATCTCATCAAAATCTAAATTTTAAAGGTGATTGTCTGTTAACTGTAAGTTTTCATCTTGCATGTCTCTGTCCAAGGTTTTTACATGATATTGAAGCCAATTCCTCCTCAAAGCTTCAACCTTTTAGCTACAAATCCGGTATTTGCTCTTTAAAAGCAAGGTGAGTTGAATAGCTCACAATTCTAGCTGAAGCCAATGCTTCAAACCGCTCAAATCTGTGAAAAAATTGCTCTGTAATTTGTTTTTACTTTCAATTTTGTTTCTGTGTCAAAACCTTCTCTGGTGGGTACTTTGCATGCTAATATCTTTCAGTCCGATAACGAAATGCTGTCGGATTTTTTTCTAATGATAGTTCAGATGTAGTAGTATATGCTTGTAAAATTTCATTGCAAAATATTGTCATTTGAGTGTTCAAAGCTTTACTGCAAAATCAACAAAAACCCATATTTTTGCCTAGGCATATTTTGTTTGAGTTGCTGCAAACATGGCCCGAGTCCATGTTTGAGACAGCATAACTCTTTTATTTCTTACTGGAATTCATCGTCTCTTTTTTTGAAAGATAAAGTTTTCTACTATATACATACCAATTTTAAGCTTAATCTGAGGTCATTTGGTCCTTTGTTTCATGCCTAAAAGTTGAAGCCAAGATGGTTCTCAGGCCTGTACATTTTTGTTTTTTGAACTGTTGCAAACATGGCCTGAGTACATGTTTAAGACAATGTAACTTTTTCATTTCCAGGCGAAATTCATTGATTCTTTTTTTTTGAAAGATGAATTTTTCTAGTATGTGCATACCAATTTTTAGCTCAATATGAGGTCGTTTGATCCTCTGTTTCAGACCTATAAATTGAACCCAATATGGTTTTCAGGCCTGGGCACATTTTTGTTTTTGAACTATTGCAAACATGGCCTGAGTCCAGGTTTGAGACAACGTAACTTTTTCATTTCCAGTCAGAATTCATCGATTCTTTTTTTGTTTGAAAGCGGAAGTTTTTTCTATGTGCACACCAATTTTTAGTTCAATCAGAAGTAGTTTGGCCACCTGTTTCATGTCCGGAAGTCGAACCTAGAAAAGATTTTAGACCTGGGTATTATTTTTCCTATGCATTTTTATGTTCTTTTTCCGTCCAACTTTTGACTTTTACTTCATGTTTTTGTGATATTTCTGAATTGTTTTGAGGGCTATGATGCCCATTAATAGGCTAGCCCAGCTTTGTTGAATTTGAAATTCAAATTTGAATTGAATTTGAATGAGGGTTTTGAATGATTTCTTTGATTTCGAGCATGAATTTTTATAATGATTTTGAATTAGTTTTTAAATAAATTAGCATTTAAAATAATTATTATATATTTTTAAATTATTTTAAGCTATAAAATCTATTTATTCTCTATAATAAGGGAATTTTCAAATATTGTTTTCAAAATTGATTTTGAAAAAAGGTTTTAAAAGCTTGTTTTCTCAAGAAAATTATTTTATATATAAAATACACGTTTTGCACTATTCGAGTGAATGAGAAGGAGAATTAAACTGTTTGGTAAAACACGTGGTATAGGACACGTGCGTTTATCTTATCGGTTAATTCTTGGCTTGTCCGTTTGATCGTTTTAACCTTCAGGTCGAGTTTACCGATGAGATGAGGTAAACTTTTTACTGCTTTGAGTGTGAAATTTACTAGCGGTTAGTAAACCCTTTAGTGCGAACGTGTGGTATGGGACACACGTTAACACTGCTCGGGTTCCTATCCGAGAGTTTGTGACACATTTGTCTGAGAGACATACTTGCCAGTACTGGACCTTCGGGTCATTTGTCCTTTGGGATGTTTGTCTAAGAGACGTTTATCATTGCGACGTATTTGTCCTTCGGGTGTTGTCCTTCGGGATGTTTGTCTAAAAGACGTATTTATTTGTCCTTCGGGACGTTTGTCTAAGAGACACGGCGCCCTATATTTGTGAGAACAGTACTTGGCAGGCATCGGCCATAAGCACGTGCTATATCTTTGAGATGATTTCATTGATTTCCTTGTGATTTTTCGAGTGTATCGCCCTTTTACATTATTGGCCATTTGAGCCGTTCGAGATATTATATATGGTGATTGCATCTTTGGAAATTGAACTCCTTATCGAGTTCTATATTTGAGATTTGGGTTTGCCAACACTTGGCGTTTATTTTAGATTTATACTCTCCTATTTGGAGATATATGATATTGGCATTTTTGGCGTATTTTGTGTTTGAGACTTCTCTATTTAGAGAATATTTTTGTGATTGCCATTTATGGCGAGTTTTGAGTTTGAGATTTGGGATTCTCCTATTTTGGAGATATGGTTCATAGAAACCATTTTAGTGGCTTTTGGGATTTCGCTGATGATATGAGGCATTTATTATACTTAGTGTTATTTGGTGAGTTTACCTATTTCGAGGACATACACTTAGTGTAATTACCTTATTTGAAGTAATGGCATGCTTTTATTATTGTTTCTTCTCATTCGAGAGGATATCTTACCCTTTGCCTTATGCTCATATTATCACTTATCCTTATAAACTGATTCGTTTAGCTAGACTGACCCGTGTATTTTATAGTCGGGTTAGACCGAGTTGTTTCAGGTTAGATACCTGCTTTTGGACTTTACTTGATGCTTCCGCCTTGGATATCAGCTTATCTCTTTTTGTAGTTTTATAGTCGTTCTATATGACTCTGATATGTTTTTATTGTTTTGACTCGTGTGTATATTGTGGTCGTCATACCACTTATGATGTATTATTTATATTGTATTGGAATGTATCAGTATATATGTATATATATCTGTTTGTTGTTCTGTGATGTGTTATGCATTTGAGTTGTTGTATTTTGTTCTGATAGATCCTATAGCCACCTGTAGTTTTGTATTAAACATTTATTGGATATGTCGATCCACTTGAGAAAGGAAATAAAAATATAGAGCACCAATCGACGTACTCAATAGATATTTAAGACAAGACTATAGATGGTCGCTCCTAACCAGCCCTATTCTCTGCATTAGCAGACAGTATTACCCAGTAATACTCTTTGTTAATGTGGGTCTCGAGGTGGGGCGTCGCACTTTTGGTTGCTCGAACACTTAAAATTGGCTTGTCCTAGTGGTTTTGGGCTCGGCCTAGGGCTTGTTGGGCACGGCCATGGGGTTGTAGGGTGGATGGTTGCTTGTAGTTTGGAAGAGAAGTATTGTAGAAGATGTAGAAATGTTTTTATGGGTTAAAAAGGAGATTTTTGGCAAAATGAAGTGGATTTTCTCACTTTGAAAATTATGAAGAGGAGGCCATGGATATTTTCTTAAGTTCTTAGGAATTTAAAAGTAGAGAAAGAGATTGTAAAATGAGAAAAATGAAAGTTTAGGGGTATATATAGGCTTAGGAAATTAATTAAAAATTATGTAAGTGTTTATATTAAAATATATATATATATGCATGCACTACCATACTCCTCCCCCCGCCCTAAATCCATCCACACTTGTAACCCCTCCACCCCTCCTTGCACTATTCAAGCCATGCACTTGTACCATGTGTTGAAAAAGAGCATTTTTAACTTATGTATATATATATTGCATAAAATCTTATTTTAACTTATATGTTTATATGTTTAAGTGAGCATATATGTACATGCATATATACACGTACACACCATGTTTAAAATGGTTTGTAATGTGTGCATGTATGTTTACAATAGCGCTATAACATTTTAGTTAACTTTTAATCAATGAAAAATCAATATTTTGAAAAATAATTTTCGGTCACATTTTCTATTTCTCTATGAATTATATTTATTAGTAAACAAATTTTGAAAATGATTTTATCAACATTAGTTATTATTTAAAATAGTTTTATTTGTTAATAAAAATCCATTTATTAATTATATGAAATATAATTAATTATGCATTTAAATAGCGATTAAATTTTGGGTCTTATAAGTTGAAACGCACTAGAACCGTAGGTTGGAAACAAGTAAATCTAGAGCGCACAACCGAGTAGAACATAACATAAAAACCTAGTCGCCACTGGCAACTATCGTTGCTAAGCGTTCGATCAATTGACCTATTTAGATAAACCCCTCTTTCATTTAGGGGCATTTATTTTTGTTTCCATTGCTGAATTATTTTATTCCCTAATTAACCTTTTAACGTTAAGCCTTAATTAATCGTTTACTTAGCCCCCAAGCTAATTTTTGAAATTTAAATACTAAATTTGATTTCTCGTTTGAATTTGAATTCAAACTAAATTAATTTAAATCTAAGAACTTTAAATGCTCATAACTTCTTTGTTTGAGCTCTGTTTTGGGCATATTATACATGGAAACAGATCAAAATTTTGCCATGAATGCAACGGAATAACTTTTCTATTCAAATTCCAAATTTTATAAAATTCTCATATCCAACCCTTATCATATTTAATTTACTTTATTTATTTATGGTTAATTTACGGGGTGTTATAGTTTTACTCTCACAAGAACAACATCCATAGATGAAAGAATGGAAACAAGTCAGACTTGAAAGAATGGAAACAAATAATTAAACATTAAGAAGAGCTCCAAGCATTTCTCGATGCAATAAAGAAAACGATTCAAAGATTTGAATCAAAAAGGAAAAGGAATTTTTTCAATAATGACTAGGAGGGTGCATCCCTTAGCAAAATTGTACCTCTAGAAATATACTTGAGAACTACGATGGCTTTCGAAACCCCCAAGCCAGACCCCACCAGCCTTACTGAATGTCCGAGTATTTCACATCTCAATGTGCATATAATCGAAAACCAATCTAGAGTAGATGTGAAAATACCCGAATGGGAACAATCCCACATAACTTGGACCCCACTCGCTCTTTTGTTTTAGTCATTATTGACAACGGATATCAACGTTCAAAAGCATAACAAATCATCTTGAATAGACGAAACACAAATTAGATAGCAGAATCAAAATTGCAGTCAATAAATAAACTATTAGGAATAACAAAATGATTGTATATGGAAATTTATTCACATACACTTACCATCAATAATGAATCAAGCTTTTAAACATTTGACTCACACTTGTGCTTGATTTTCACATCACAAATATTTATAAAACACTTTAAATACACCCGTTAAAAATATTCTTTTCAAAGAGCTTATTATATTTGTAAGTGTATTAAAAAAAGAAGAGTCAAAAACAAATGTCATTAAAACATTGTTTACTGTAAATCCATAACAATTTACACTTACTTTATTTCTAAACAATTCCTTTTAAAAGATTTTTCATTTATAAATTTCAAACAACATTTATTATCTCGAAAGATGATAAATCAATTAAAATGCTTTTATAAATTTAAAACAATGTTAATCATCCTGAAAGATAATTGATATAATTCTTTTATAAATTTATCTTAAATATTCCAATAGACAATTAATCAAATTTGTAACTCCTTTAATAAATTAATTAATTAACTTTAAACACCTTTATTAAATCAGTTAATTAATTTGAATAACTTTTATTAAATCAGTTTATTAACTTTAAAACACTTTTATTAAATCAATTAATTAACTTTAAATATCAATAATAAGTTTATTAATTAACTTTATTATGGTTAAATAATAATTAAGAATATATTTAACCCTCTAATTCTTTTCAAATACTCATACAATTCTTACAAACCCATTTGGAAAGAATTTACAAAATATTTAACATAAATAACCTTTATAAATTTAAATAACATTATTCCTAAAAGATAATTAAATCTAGTTTATAATCTTTTATAAATTTAAAACGACATTAATTATCTTGAAAGATAATTAACCAAATTTATAATCTCTTTATAAATTTAAAATAGCGTTAATTATCTCGAAAGATAATTAGTTAAATTCATAACTCCTTTTATAAATTTTAACCAACACTTATCCTTTATTTTCAAAATTCTCAAAATACTTGAAAATATAGTTTAAACAACTTTCAAAGTCCAAAATCCGACCAAACATTTATTTTGTAAAAATACAAGCATAAGTTCAACAAACACAAGGGTTTAAGGGGATGATATTTCATACAGTATGTCACAATTATTTCAACAAACATCATTATAAGCAACATAAGAATATAAGTAAGATGCATATAGCAATAAATTAATAATGGCGAGAAACCCTTTAGGGTCTCTCTACAAAAGTCCCCTGTAAAACAATGGTTATTTATGCAATCCACTTTTCAAGTGGGAATTCAAATCTAAACAAACAATCAAACAATAATAACAAACATATTATTATTAACAATTAGAGATCAATGCTAACATATCATTTATTAATTAATTTATATATGAATTAACTTTAAGATAGTCCTTTTACTTTGCAAGCATAGAATAGTGATTTATTATGCTCGATAGATGTCCAAAATAATCTACTCAATTTACTTATAGCAGAACAATGTTTTATTCTACTAAATAGATATCAGAAACAAAGTATAACTAATTTAATTACGTTAAAGGTAGTTAAATTAAATCACTATAATTTTATAATTAATTTATACTTCATTAATACTATCAACTATCATCCAAGCATTCAATAACAATCTATAGCAACACAAATGTCATATAGTTTATTTAAAGGTGAGTAAACTCACTGAAATTTCAGTTGACGCTCTCGCATTCTACTTTGATCTAAAATGTTCAATTTTAGCTCAAAATCCTACTAGCTCCAAATTCAATGAATACAACTCTAATGCATAGGTCATAATGATACTAGTCCAATGCAAAAGAATGTGTCCAAATTCGACGTTGTATGGAGAAGATATTGATTTTATAAGGACATGGATTAAAATATTCATTAATTAACTTAATTAACAATTGTTTTAATTACCCTCCCATATAATCATCTTCTCCTCCCCCATATTCAAAAACCTCTACATGATGATATGCACGCATTCAAACCCAAACACGTGCCTCCTCAAGTTAGTTCACGGAAGTAAGGATCTTAAGAGTAATTTAACACTGGAGGGGGGTGAATAGTTTTTAATAACTTTTATGAATCTTTCTGAATTCTTTTAAGGTTATAGTTTAAACAATGCAAATTGACAATCATAGATGTAAACACAAATAGATATAAATGCAGTAAAAGTAAAAAGTAAAGAGTTGGAGAGATTACACCAGGATTTTTATACTGGTTCGGAGTTACCCTACAGCCAGTCCCGTACAATTTCTTATACATATTTCATTTCAAATATCAAAGTTTATACAATCTCAGTTTCAAGGCTACGAGACACACCCTCTAAATTTTTCAAGCTCTAGGTACACTCACTGGATTTGAACGAGACAACAGCACATCTACTTGGATTCAAACTAGACAAAGCACACCCACTTGATTTAGACGGGACACAAGCACACTCACTTGGATTTCAGGAACATCAAGCACACCCAAGAGTATTTGAATATGATTTGATAGAGTTTACAAAATTAATTTCTTGATCTTGAGTACAAATAATCCTATAACCTCCCGAATAATGCTTTGATCTTGATTTAAGTGAGAGAGATAAGAGAGATCAGAGAGTATACAATAGAGAATTGAATCAATATAGTTTGAATTTGATTCTGATTGAATTTGAGAAGATTTTGAGTAGAATTTCTTTTAGAAATCAAGAAAGTGAAAGAGAAGACAAAATATGAGAAAGTAGTTAACGTAAATTCGTTTCAGAGAATCCCTGTCTATAGAGAAACAACAGTCATTCCATTCGCGGAGAGATACGACGAAATGACACTTCCATTCAAAATTTGAATTTTGAAAATATCGAACTATATTTCGACATATAGGTACTATATATGTTGACATATCCTTTGCAAATTTGAAAAACATTTAATAAAAATTGTTTTGAAAATATTAAGTTTTGAAAAATATTTTGATACTTTGTAAAATCATTTAAGCATAATTTATACACATTTTAACCATAATAAAACTTTATAAAATAATTTTGAAATATTTTAATGCATAAAGGATTTAAATATGAATTTCTTTTGAAAAATAATACATAAAGTATAAGTGAATATTTATTTAAAATTAAAGTATTAATGAATGTCAAAATATACTTTTAAACATTTAGAAAACATAAAACCAAAATCTATATCTAAATAGAATAAATTTAAAAGTATATTAAAATATAAAATGCTTAACTTATAATAAACTTGTTAATAAAAAGAAATTAAAAAATCATTTGGAAACTATTTTGAAAAGATGTTTGAAAAATCATTTTGAAAATAGGGATTCTTTAAAAATCATTTTTGAAAACTAGGATATTTGAAAATCATTTAAAATTAGAGAACTGATTTTAAAAACCTTTTCGAAAAGTTAAGAGAGGTCAAAGAAGTACTACCAAGGCTTTAACAAAATAATCTATGACTCTATAACTTATCTTGATTTCTTGAATCTTCAAACTCGTGAGTCTTTAATCTTTGACTCTTGAATCTGCTCTTGATACTGTATAGTCTTCTTAATCAATACCAGTTTAAGATCCTACACTATATACTATATATATATATCTTGATAAAAACATTAGTCTCTATATTTTATATAGTGTCATAATGTTGCATCAAAACCAATGCCTAAGATACTAACAATCTCTCATATTTCGATGGTGACAACCATGTATATAAAATATGATATAACTCCTTCTGAGTTACAAAACTCCCCTTTAATTTGTGCTTGGATATCCTTAGTTACAAAACCCACCCCCCTTAATTTATGCCTAGACATTTTATATATTTCTCCCCCTTTGTCATCAACAAAAATATAACCAAAACTCCCCCTAACTGAAGAACTATATAATATACAAAAGTGATATATAAGAGTGATAGTACATAATTTAATCAATCCAATCCAATATATAGTCAAACCAATCCAAAGTCTATACAATTTAATCCAATCATAAGTCAAACAAATCAGTCCAAACCAATTCTAATGCTAAATAAGTTTATACACACCAATCCATACTTCTTATCCTAGTGTAATATGTTAATATACAAACTTAAATCAAATCTTATATATACGTAAAAACAAACCAATTAACTTAAACTTCCCCAGGAACTTCTACCCAACCATCAGAATTAAAAATTGGATCTGCTTTGATGGCATCCTAATCTTCATTGTCTTTATTGATGGCACAATCCGCATAGTTGGTTGGTTCATCTTTGATAAGGGAAGAAATCATCCATCGAATAGCACCAAAATACTTTTCTTGTTCTTTTATCATTTGCATTTGACTCAATTCTAAGTGTCTTTGATTTTTAAGGATAAAGGTAAGGATATTCTTGAACGATTGAAGGGTTTGTTCAAGATTCTCACACAATTTTTGGTGTGGAGAAGTCATATTTGAAAAGTTAAGTTTATAAGTGAAAAAGGAGAAGAAAGAGAGTGGAAAAAAAAATTGGAGTGAATAGGTTTATATAGGAGTAAAAAAGCATTTGAATAAGTTGAATAGATGATGGCTATTTTATTTTGAATTCTAAATTTTTTTGCAATATGCCCGTTATATGCCCATATATAGGATATACATATGTCGACATATGTACCATATTTTGCAAAATCAACTTATTTGCTATATTTTGTAATTATCCTAAACAATTGTGCTTTTATGACTTTTCAGAGACTAATAGCAATGTATAACAGCAAGGAACAAGATTTCATTGATAACCATAGATGAGTACATGATATATAAATGATACATGGATTAAAACTAAAATAATTCAAAGTAAAAGCTAGAAAATCACAGGAATACAACTAGCAAGAAGTAAATGAAGATGAGGACTTCCCACTAATTTTATGAATAATCTTTCCAAATTACTTGTCTACTTTGTTGGAAAGAGAAGTGAATGATTTTTTAAGCTTCTTTTGGTTATTAAGAAGCTTCTCTTGATTTTTGAGAATTTCCTTTATGGATGGATGAGATGGCGTTTTGGAACTCTCCAAAGAAGTGTCTTCCTCCTCTTCTTGTTCTTTCTCTTCCTCCACATCCATTTCTTCTTATTCCTCTTCCTCCTTTTCTGTAATTTCACGCTCTTCTTCCCAAGCTAATCTTGCTTTCTTCTCCAAAAGAGTTTCATAAGGCTCAAAAATGGATGAGTTGTGCATGAGAGAGATGTTGTCCTTGTCGAAGATTTTTTCGAGGAAAGGTTTACTCTCCTCTTAGGTCAACTCCAAAATACGTGAATATTCTAGTTAGATATGCATCGTGAAAGAGTGTATTCTCGTGCCTAGAGATATTCTTAGGAAAGAATTCATCCAAAATAACTTGTGCCTAATTTATGTCGTAGTGACCATAAATCATTATAATTTGAAAACCTTTTGAGTCGAGTCATTATAATTTCCCATCCTCGGAGTTATGCTTTGTTGCAAAATGAGACTCAAAATTTTTACTTTAGGACGTAAATTCTTATTTTCAGACTCAAAATCATCATCACTTTCAAAAATATCATGAATAACTTCACGATTTTGATTTTCAATTTTAAAAGTCGAAAGGTCCATTTCACTAGATTTGCATCCGAGAATGTTACCAAAAATTTCACAATTCGTGACAATTTGGGTGACTTGACGCTACTTCAAACTTCACTTTCATTTCCTTCATAGAACTTTCCTTTAAAATTAGCACAAAACATTTTTAATAAATTTCAAAAACACACAAAATCATTTTGGGAAGCATCAATCAAACCAAGAATTTCATTTTGATTAAAAAAATCATAATGATCATAAGAAGGAAAATCATTTAATATGGAGAATCTTCTAGAAGAGACTTTTCTGAAAGAAACATTTTCCATATAGGCTTCTATGGCCTCTTTGGCATGAAAAAGATAGCATTTGGTTTTCTTAAAAAGCCTTATCGTTTTTGGACTTTTGCTTGAGGAAGCCATCGATGAATTATTTGTAGAGATAAGAGAGATAATGGATTTTTGAATTTTGAAAATGAGAGTGAAATGAATGGATGGAGATGGAATAATTAAGTAGAGAACCAATAGACATGTTCTATGGTCAAGAGACATCTTTTAATGACATTGGAGTTGGTAGAAAGGTAGAGGGAATTTTAAATTTTGAATTTGAAATGAAAATTCGAAATTCTGGTTTCTAAGTATATATCGACATATGATAAGTGAGTATGTCGACATATAATCGTCAACTTCCAAAATTTTAAGGTGAAAGAATTATTCCTATTTACTTATATATGTGTATATATATAATTATCCTATAATTATTACTAATCTATATACTTAGCAATTTAAAAATTATTTAAAAATATATTTTATATTATTTTTATTCAATATTATATTCTTATTAAAATAATTTTATAAAATTTTCTTTTTAATATATATTATATTCATATAATATTATTAATTGAAAGTCATTCCTAACAATCAAAAGCAACCAAAAACTCCATTAAAAAATTCAAAGTTCAAATTTTGAACGCGTCCCTATTTTTACTCCATTTCTTCAGCCTTTTCTAAATTTAATTGATTATTGCAATGAGGCACATATTGGCATCCTCTATATCTGGTTCATTATCACTTGAGCAAGTATCTAAATCGACTAATGTTACTGTATAAGCCCTTTTCCGTTTTCTAGATGAAATAATTTTTGATGAGATTTTCGGTTTCTCTGGTTGTGGACAGTCTCTATGCATATGGCCAAATTCATTGCAGTTAAAGCATTTAGCAGCATTTCCACTTCTTGGATTTTATTATCATTTCTCCTGAGATTATTCATTTTTCTACAGTTTAGAAATTTTCTGAAATTTTTGGTCATGAAAGCAATTTCCTCATCATTGTTGTTGTTTGAATCTAGATCATCTATTGTTGCATTGAAAACGATGGGTTCCTTTTCTATTTCCTTGCTTTCTCTCCTGTCCTGCATTTGTGCTTCATATGCATTAAAGTGCCAATTAAATCTTCAATTTTCATAGTGCTAATGTTATTAACATCTTCAATTACAGGAATCTTTTGATCCTACTTAGGAGTAAGTGAATTGGAGATTTTTCTAACTTCATTCTCTTCAGAAATTATTTTACCCAATGCAATTAGTGAATGTATTATATCTTGAAATCTACTATACATACCAGAAATGGACTCATTTGGACTCATTTAAAATAATTGAAACTGATTAGTTAACATAGAGATTTTGGTCTGTTTGACTTTACTAGTGCCCACATGTGTAACTTGCAGTGTTCTCCATATTTAATATGCAGACTTACAAATAGGCGCTCTATTGAAATCATTCTTATCTAATGAATAAAACAAAATATTCATGGCTTTAGAGTTACTTTGTGCAGGTGTATTTTGGTCAGCAGTCCATTGTGAAAAGTTAGTTTGGAGTTCAGTGTACTCATTCTGTGTGACATTCCAAATATCTAGACTAGTTGACTATAAATAGATTTTCATTCTGCATGACCAATATATGTAATTACTGCCATTAAAAAGTAAGGGTCTGGCAGTAGATTGTCCTTCGACAAAGGTATTACTAACAAATGAACTAACGGTGTTGTTAGCCATTTAAACTTTTCAAAATCAAAATTATGAGTACTTTGAAACCAATGCTCTAGTACCAAATGTTAGTTTGCGGAAATAAGGATCTTAAGGCTAATTTCACACTAGAGGGAGGTAAATAGTGTTTAATAACTTTTATGAATCTTTTTAAATTTTTTTAAGATTATAGTTTAAATAATGCAAGTTGACAATCACAGATGCAAATACAGACAAATATAAATGTAGTAAAAGTAAAGAGTTAAAGAGATCACACCAGGATTTTTATACTGGTTCGGAGTTACCCTACATTCAATCCCGTATAATTCTTGTACAAATTTCTTTTCAAATATTAAAGTTTATGGAATCTAGGTTTCAAGGCTACGAGCCACACCCTCTAGATTTTCCGAGCTCGGGGTACACTCACTGGATTCATAGACACCAGCACACCCACTTGGTATCAAACGGGACACCAAGCATACCCACTTGATTTATATGGGACACAAGTACACCCACTTGGATTTCAGGTACACCAAGCACATCCAAGAGTATTTTAATATGATTTGATAGAGTTTACAAAATCAATTTCTTGATCTTGAGTACAAATAATCATACAACCTCTTGAATAGCACTTTGATCTTGATTTGATTAAAAGGGATGAGAGAGACTAGAGAGTATACAATAGAGAATCAAATCAATAGAGTTTGAATTTGATTCTGATTAAATTTGAGAAGATTTTGAGTAGAATTTCTTGTAGAAATCAAGAAAGTGAAAGACGGGAGAAAATATGAGAAAGTAGTTAACTAAAATTCGTTTGAGAGAACCCCTATTTATAGAGAAACAACAGTCATGTCTATTCACGAAAAGGTAGAAAAGACACTTTCATTCAAAATTTGAATTTTGAAAATATCAGACTATATGTCGACATATGGGTACTATATATGTCGACATATCCTTTGCAAATTTGAAAAACATTTAATAAAAATTGTTTTGAAAATATTAAGTTTTGTAAAATATTTTGATACTTTGTAAAATCATTTAAGCATAGTTTATACACATTTTAACCATAATAAAACTTAAGAAACCTTTATAAAATAATTTTGAAATATTTTAATACATAAAGGATTTAAATATGAACTTATTTTAAAAAATAATATATAAAGTATAAGTGAATATATATTTAAACTTAAAGCATTAATGAATGTCAAAATATACTTTAAATATTCGGAAAATATAAAACCAAGATCTATATCTAAATAGAATAAATTTAAAAGTATATTAAAATATAAAATGCTTAAAAACTTAATTACTCAAAATATAATAAACTTGTTAATAAAAAGAAGTTTAAAAATCATTTGGAAACTATTTTGAAAAGATGTTTGAAAATTTATTTTGAAAATAGGGATTCTTTAAAAATCATTTTTGAAAACTAGGATATTTGAAAATCATTTGAAATCAAAGAATAGATCTATAACTTATCTTGATATCTTCAATCTTCAAACTCATGAGTCTTTAATTTCTGACTTTTGAATCTTTATATTAGCCTCTTAAATCTGCTCTTGGTACTGTATAGTCTTCTTAATCAACACTTGTGTACAATTCTACATTATATACTATATATATCTTGATAAAAACATTAGTATCTATATTTTATATAATGTTATGTGGTTGTTGTCATCAAAACCAATGCCTAAGATACTAACAAACTCCCATATTTCGATGATGACAACCATGTATATAAAATATGATATAATTCCTCCTGAGTTACAAAACTCCCCTTTAATTTGTGCTTGGATATCCTTAGTTACAAAACCCACCCCCCTTAATTTATGCCTAGACATTTTATATATTTCTCCCCCTTTGTCATCAACAAAAATATAACCAAAACTCCCCCTAACTGAAGAACTATATAATATATAAAAGTGATATATAAGAGTGATAATACATAATTTAATCAATCCAATCTAATATATAGTCAAACCAATCCAAAGTCTATACAATTTAATCGAATCATAAGTCAAACAAATAGGTCCAAACCAATTCTAATCTTAAATAAGTTTATACACACCAATCCATACTTCTTATCCTAGTGTAAAATGTTAATATACAAACTTAAATCAAATCTTATATATACGTAAAAACAAACCAATTAACTTAAACTTCCCTAGGAACTTCTACCTAACCATCGGAACTAAAAAATGGACTGCTTTGATGGCATCCCAATCTTTATTGTCTTTATTGATGCACAATACGGATTGTTGGTTGGTTCATCTTTGACAAGGGAAGAAATCATCCATCGAATAGTGTGTCATTATTTAAAATGTTAAATGACTAACAAACAAGATTTGGAATTTTTCTTAGGTTCACAACTTTCTCGATCGTCCAAGAATATAGATAATTTCCTAAGCGTATCATTACGCTCATCATCCTTTGGTTATTGCTTAGAAGATTATCTAAGCTCCCTCAAACAAAATTGAAAGTCACTCCCCAAACTTTCTAAAGTCATACCACAAAGCATACAAATATATTTAAGCCCGTATGATATACATAAATCATCTGTACGCAATATCTGATCTGACCACTTACTCGGATATGTAAACTTTACTTCCAAACAAGTATCACTCACTCGACATCCCTAGTGTGGACTCTGATCAGGTTCCTTGATTAGAAACCTATGTTCTCCTTACGTAGCCATATACTATGATAGAAAACCTTAGTATCATATTAAGAATCCGAATCAAGTGTTTGCTATCAAGAATAAAGTGAGAAATTCTTTTTCAGACTGGTGTGAATCACCCTAAAGTTATGTATTTGAATCCTACATTAAGAACCATGCGAATAAAATGATCTGTGTACCACTTATGTACATAATCCTATAGATTTCTTAACTACACCAATCTTTTTTCTTAATAACTTTCATTTTAATTTATAGTATCTCATTTGATACTGAAATTATTTATGAATTATTCCATAAATTTTCACTTAAGTTTTCAAACATTTTATAAAGGCTCATCATTATAAAACACTAAATTAAAAAACTTACTCCACTTTTACTTACTTGTATAATACTCTTCTACATCCTAAGAGCATATTTAAAATGTCAATTTTATTTTATTTTTGATTATTTATTTTTAGTTTTATTTTCAAAATTCAAATGGAGGCCCAAATAAAATATGGGTCTTAAAAATTGAGTCGACTTATAATGATCCGGATTTTCAGACCAGTCAAAATCATCGAAAACCCGTCTGTTCTGAAACTACGAATGAAAACTACCAACTTAATACAAAATATTTGATAAATATTCAACACTTTTAAATGTATAGGATACAATTTCAATAATACAACTTATCAGAGTTCTAATCATTTATTCTACAGATATGCTTTATTGCATACCAAATACAAATGTCCACAAATCTACTGTTGCGCACTTTGATGAGAGAGACATCAATAGCCATTCCTGCAAACTTAATAAACAAGTCAAAGTAGAATAAAATAGTAAGTAGGAAAGATAAAACAACACAAGCCAAATAGCAACCAATAAACAAATAAACATGAAAGAGTTATATTATCATTGGGGCTGCATCACTACCACTTGTGACTGCCTATGTATCCATATCTAGTTGGGTACCCAATTAGATATAAGATCAAACCAACGTAGTTCTCCTACCGTAAATAGGACTCAAGGAGCCTGTAATGCAATATGCAATTTCCAAACTACCCACTTAGGCTTAATCTTCACATTTAGATTTCTCAAATCTAATTCATATTATTATTTCAAAAATAATCTCTTTTGAAAATACTTATTCAAAAACAATCTCTTTGAACTAAATTCCTGTTTTTATTTCAAACCCTTTTGAAATAATATATATATATCTTTTATATCAAACTATATTTTTCTTCAGGAATTTAAAACAAATCACATTTGAATTATTTATGTGGAAATCCCAAAATACAACTATAAAAGCATATCAAAATATATGTAACCAGATCGGGAAGTTTTTCCCATAAACAAGGCAATTGGGTCCCAGCCTCTCTCTAAATGAATAAATAAACAAAGTATATCTCTCTATCAAAGGGCAGACTATACTAAGGGTTACGGAAACCCTTCAAATCCCACTTTCTAGTTATGATTACCCGAATCATTGGTAACATAATAAATCATTTTACATCCCAAAGTGATAAATCATTTTCACTAATATTCACAAATACTTTCAATCATAGTATTTTCATTTCCTAAAAAATTTGAAATCATTTTCAAACACTGGGTTTTAGTCCTCGAAATTTTCTTCATTTATAAAACACTTTTATAAATCATTATTTATATAAATAACTTTTATTATCGCTTTAAAATATTTATCTCCAATTTCTTTTAAAAGAAAATATTTCATAACATTTTTTGAAAACGCCTTTCAAAAAAATTCATTAAATTGAAGATAAATTATTATAACAAATTATAATAACTATATGAACCACATATTATTATTGAACACCTTTAAGTCAAATCATGAAATAAATCACAAGGTGTTAGCCTACAATTGTTTTCTACCCAACCCATGCTAAACAGAAAAGGGCAATAGCTCATAAACTGGCCGAGTGTAAATCAAACAACCAACAATCAATAATAAATAGCGAATACATCTATTTATTCAATAATAATTAGTAAATTAATTAATTAACTTCAAAATAATCATTTTACTTGCAAGCATGGAATGGGGATTTATTCTGCTTGATAAATGTCACTAATGAAATTTAATTATTTAATTATGTTTATCCTAATTAAATTCAATCCCTAATAATTTATCAATATTTCATATTTAATTAAACAGTGTCAATAAATTACACTAGTGTGTTCTATTCATTAATACGAATCTAATGGCGAATTCCGTGGGCAAAACAGACTTTGTATGAGTGGGATAAACCTTTTCAAAGTTAAACTTTTTAATTAGCAAAATCAAAATGAACAAATAAAATAACAATAAAATAGACAAGTTAACTTATTCTGTTAAGTTTCAAAAGTATCAACGTTTGCCGCAAAAAGAGTCAAACGATAATTTAATTATTTTCCGAAATAAAAATTATGGAAAAATCCTATAAATTAAATTAAACATACATCTCCAAAAACCAGGTATTAATTTAAAACATATATTTTATTATAATTTAATTCAATTCCAAATATTTAAATAAATTAAATATTTAATTTCGAAGACTCAAAATTGCGGGTCGTTACATGACTACTTCGACCTCTTTACTTATCCAATCTGGTAAGTAGCTAAGAAGAGTAGTATGTTGGTATCCAAACTCAATCCTAGAGTCTACTTTTCTTAGACATCCCTAACGTAAAGATGTTTATTAGTCGGCCCAATAATATCAAATAGATAATACGACTTAGATGTTTAAACAAAACAACGCTTATTAAACCTTCCTATCCAATTTCACCCATTTAAAAACTTGAGTTAAATTATCTCTTTTCTATCCAAAGTTTAAAATTTCATTTATCAAAATACTCTTTATTTTAAATCAATTTCCTTTAAGGAAACTTTAGAACTAAATACCTGGTTTTTATTTTAAATCAATTAAGTATCACTCTTATCATCAAAAGAAATCATTGAGACAATAAATTGATGGTATAAGGCTTTGGTTGTATCCAGACTATTCATGATAACATATGGTAATGAGGGCATAAGTCTTTCTCAGCATCTAGTTCTATCTATTCACGATGATTTGCGAGAACAATGGTATAAGGCTTTCGTAGCATCTAGTTTTGTCTATTCACAATAATATATGAGAATGACATAATAAGGCCTCCAAAGCAACCGTAATTTCTATACCTTGATGTTAGAAGGGGTAAGAATAAGGCCTATGTGGCAATTTAAAATGAATTAATTGTAGAAATAGTCAAAATATGTTGTGAAAGAAAAACCTCACACTTATTTTGAAATTAGTGACCTATAGTTAATTATGATACGATGGTTTACTATATAGCTGATGCAATTGTTGTTGATTGAATTAATGAGGGAAAAACCCGTTCCATGCTTCAACGGTGTGGTCTCGCTATATGTTTGTTATTTAGGGTAAAGTATTAATCATGCCAGACATTATGTTTGACTTGTATTTTTATTATTTTTCATAAACTCGCGGGCACTCATTCAGGTAGGCTAAGTTTATGGTATAGACATGTAGCATTTGGAAAAGACAAATGATGAATCCAAAGATGAAGCAGGATGATTGTTTTGCTAACAAAAGTTATTTTAAAATTTCTACTGTGTAAAATCAGGATTTATGACTGGTTAAGAGTGCATGTCGACATCTTCATATGTTGGGCATGACACTATATTTACATTTTATTATATTTATCCTGCGTAGGAATGAGATGTGTTAATGACTGTGTATAGACTTATGTAAAACAATTTTATGTAATGAAATTATTTAGCTTCTTTGTTTACTTAATGTTGTGAAAAAATACCGATCTTACTTTGTCGCCTGAAGATGACACCAACATCATTGGCATGAATTTTAGAGTCACGAAGTGGAGGTTGTCACAATTTCATAAATAGTTCAGTGCACTCTTTAAAAGTTTTCTTTTGAATGGCTTGACCATTTTAAAAGGAAAGCGAATGTTTGATAGCGGTGTAAAATATGCATAATTGTGTTACAGAGAGTGAATGATTATTTCTACTTCATAAAGAAACACCAGAATCAGGAATTGTATATAAAACAACTAGATACTTTATATGGACTGAGAAATCTGATATATATGCCTAGCATATTTTTATAGATTTTTTTTTATATAAGAGTTATTTTTTAAGTTCAAGATATTTGATCTAGAACCTCAACTGTAAACTAATTACAGTAGATGAAATAAATTGCTTATAACAATTGATTGAATGGAGCTTCACATTTCATGCACTGTTATAATAATGGCGGAAATAGTAGGAGCATACCATATGACACTTATTAATGGATGCATCAAATTATGAAAGTTTTCCTTCTTACATATACTAAGTATTATTTATGAAATAATAACTGTTTCCAATATTGATTGAAAATAGATGTAGTTTTATTTTAATATGAATATTTATTATAAACAAATCTATTATAATAATGGTATTTTTTCATAGACATGATGATGCATTAGCTATAGAAAATACATAAGTGTCTAAAAATTTCTACAATTATTTTGGAATGATGAACTAAGCTATATTTTTGAGAAATAATTCTTTAATCAAATGATTATAAACCATATGGTACTCTTGAATTGCATCTCAATAGAATGAAAGCAAAACACTTATTCAATGGGAGTAGCAAAAATGTTAATAACTCTTCAGACTGATATATATATATATATATATCCAAGGCCCAATGATTCTAAAATGGGCCGACTGACTTCATTAAATTCACAGATGAGTTATCATGAATGTGATATGTATTTTATACTCAAATATTACATCAATGATTCGTTCGTATGAAGTAGAAAATATAACATGCAAAGGAAATAAGAAAATTAACTTTGATCGAATAAGTGAGTATATAGAAAAAGGGTTCCAAGTGTACCTAAAAATGAATAAGATTAAATCCCAAAGTCAATCGTCCATATAATACACAATGAAGCAAGGAGTAATCAGACTTTGTTGGACAAAAACGATTGATTATCTGTGAATTGAGTTAACTTCTTTCTTTAAGAATGTGTACTTAAGAGTAAGTATGTATGTTAAAATTAATTTAATCTAAAGCATAGTTTATGATATCATATTAATACGAGATATGGATTGATATGAAATCCCGACCTTAAATAGTTTAAGATGTGTGGTTGTCTAATTTATGTTATGAACATAGTTTTCATATATTAAAGCTAATTCAGTTATATTTAAGTGCAAAGGTGGCTCATAAATGTTTTTGAATGTATGTTTCATTGTATTGAGAAACAATTATTGTTTCAAGAAACGATACCTTCATGAAAAGGAATTTCTTCTAGAAATTAGTGTTAGTATAATGACTTGGATAATGCCTTGGATACAATCCAAACACTATAACATGTAAATTGATTAATTAAGATGAAATAAAATCAACAAGCTTAGAATAGACACGACTCGTAGAATGTCTAATTAGAATTTTTGTACATTAAGGAGGAACTATAAGTTTCTTATTAATATTGAGAAAAAGAACTTATGATAATAACAATTTTCTCAATTTTCAATCTATGCAATTAAAGTGCTTAGCGGTTCTGTAGCAGTAGAGGTCCAAAAAGATATAATGAGGATAAAGAGGGGATATAGCGGAAAATAGCAAAGGTGCAAAAGCTTCATTAGATATAAAATCAAATATTTAAAGCTAATTTATTCTCATTATCACATCATTTTGTAGGAAAAATAATTATTTTTTAATCTTATATAACAAAACCAAAGAATATTATAATTTATGCAGACTAGATTTGTTGACTATAATAGATTTCTAACTTATATTGAGCATGTATGCCTTAAAATTAAGAATTTACCCTAACTATGTTGGTTTGGTCTAAAAGAAAACTAGTCAAATCAACCTTCATATATTAATGTTGCTAAAGCGTGTGTTAAAAAGCTTGGATTTATCGGGTGTAGCGGAAAATAGCGGGGCTTAACGCAGATCTACTGTTCAATAGCACTAAATTGAAATAGAATAGCGGTTGAAGAGCGCTACGAGCTATAGCAGGGATTTTGCGGGGCTTTAACCGCATAATTTTCAATAAGCCATAAAGAGTATAGACTCTACCATCTAACATGATGCTTTAAATCTGAAATGGATTCTAAGTACATTATCATAATACGATTTTGATAGTTGTACCCATGATCCACTGGCTGTAGATGTGCCTTCAAAAGGAAGATCAATGTAGTTGAAATATAGTAACATTGATAAGAATAGCCTCGTAAATTACAATTGTTGAAACTAGCATAATAGATTTCAGTCAGCACGCTTGAGTTGATTTAGATTCTAATCTAAAAAATTATCGCCCAATATGACTTTGAATTTTGTTACATTTTTGTTGAAACAAAATTTTTGAATAATGATATAAAATAGAATGTTGAACATGATAACCAAAATGTTACGATGTCAGTGGAAGCAACAATAAGTTTTCACATGTTGGATAAGATTAAAGAACTGATATGACAGTATCATTCGACAAGCACCAGAATCGAGCAAATATTTTGAGGGAGAAATCAAATAGTTTGATTATCAGTCAAAATGTAAAGGAAGCGTGTGTCTATAAGAAAGAATATTAAGAGGTGCTAAAATATTTCTAAAATTATAAGTAAGGAAATTTGGATTGTCCCAAACAATACACATAGGAGCCGTATTAAAATGTTTAATGTGGAGCATATCAGATGGATTCCTTATGCGTAGGCAATAAGAATGATTATTTCAAGTATTTGTGAAATGTTAGAGAATTGTTTATGGGAACAACAGACTCCTTATGAAGGAGTACTCAAACTTCATAAGTGATGTATAATATGGTATGCCAGTCCTAAATTCATGTTCAACCTTAGTTAAGGAACTTTGAGTCGGAAATGTTCCAAATAAGAGGTGGTTGCTAATTCAATCAAAAGGCCAAGTACATCGCCTTAAATAGCGCCACAATAAAAGGAGTATGAATATAAATGCACGAATATACAACAGAGTCAGGGGTGATTCCAAATGTTGAGAATCTCATGGCTTTGTTTTATAGAAACAATGTTGCAATATAGATCATGAAAGAACCTACGGCTCAATAGTTGTCTTGACGCATGCTTTGAAAGTTTCACACGATAACGACGGTTTATTAGCAATGGAGAGGTTTTGGCTGACATGGTAGATAAATAAAATCTAGCAGATCTATTCACGATGAGACTAGCTAAACCTGTTTTGAACTGATTGAAGGAATGATGTTAAGATTCCATAATTGAGCACAAGTGCAAGTGGGATACTGAAAGATTGAGTGGTATACGTAAGGGAAATTATGTAATTTGTTTCATATATCTAACTCTATAGTCAATCTTGTTCATAACAAAGGTGTTTGACTTCTGTTATGTACCTTGTTATATTGTGATATAATTAGTTGAGTGATTGATTTAAAGTATATTAATAAGAAAATCCTTAAATAAAATATTATATGTGATTGTAGTTGCAAATAGTTGTAATCATGAGTAATTAATCATAAAATAAAATAATATTATGTTTTAAATATTCCTGCTGGAAAAGTTTCGAGAAAGGATTCGATACATCAGTTGAGACCAAAGTGCGTAACGCTCTCCAAATTGATCAGTATATTATCCATGGCTGTTGGGGGTACCAAGAGGTTATGTTCTTGTAGTTATTGGATAAATATGGAATGACTCGTCTGATAGTTTCGTGTTGGTTAGTAAAAACTAGGTTAAATATTAAATCTCAAAGCGACAATGTTATACAATTCCCTCAACTTAAGAATACTATGGAGGTTCGTTGTGAATACTTTACGGTTAAATCATGGCATGGCGATCCATCGAGTGACTATAGTTGGGTTTGAGTTGAAGCATTGGAAGTGAAATACTATTCAGTAGAGAATTCGTCTTCTTTGTTATATGAGGTTGGAACTACGGTGAATTGTAGTCAACTTAAAGTCGAAATCTTTGGTTGGAGTAGTACAGTTAATAACAAATGTTATTATTGAACCAGAAACTTTTTTTTGGATAAATCAAGTTAAATGTGGATAATATTTGAATTTTGACCAACATCAAATTCCATATATCGTAAAGCGATATAGTTTTGATGAAGAGAACATGTGTAAATTATCGTTACTAAAAGGCACCGCTTAAGGAAATGTGAAATTGGATTTTACCAAAAAGATTTATAAGCGATGACTTTTTTCAAACTATTACATCACTAGTTAACATGACCTGTAAATGTTAATAATTGAATTGTTCAATATTAATCGCTGTTTGAATTCATACCTCTGAGTCTCATAACCGCATTATGAATTCTCTGAAAAACCGTATGATTTATCAATTTATAAAATATTATGAATTAATTTAATTAATTAATATATAAGAAATGTTAATTATTAATTTATTTGATACTTTTGGCATTGTTAGTAATTATTTGGATGTATGTATAAAAGTTATATATACGCATATTGATATACAATATCAATATATATTTATACATGTTTTAAACAGAGATAATTACTTAAACGGACTTTGGATTGTTTTTCCATTAAAGGAACAAGGTATGGCTGGCTTTAAGAGTTAGAATTTATTCTAAACATGATTTAGATTTAATTTGGAATTAATAAGAAAGGTTTTAAGGAGAAGAACGACAAAAGTTTTCATTCTTGCCATAAAAACAAATCTTCAACGTTAATTTCATTTGATTTTTTGCTCCTCCTTCCTATTCTCTTCAATGGCTGACCACACCTCCTTCATCCACTCTCCATGACCAAAATTTTATCCAAAATAACATAAAATCAAATAAAATCAAATGTGGTTAATTCGATCATTGCAACATCGAGTGGCGATTCAAGCAATCTAGGGTCAATTCTCAAATCAAGGTACCATAAAGGGCTAGATTTGAATACGTACTTATTTTATTTCACATATTCATACATGGTCACCCTTGACCCATCCAGATGTATGAAATATTTTTTTTCTTCATTAAATCAGATTTGGCGTAAAATTGTTATATGTGTTGTTTTACAAATGAAATTCAAAATTAAAGATTAACATGCAATAAAATTTGTGTTGATTTATGTTAGTCATTACAAATTACACTTTTTTTAATGCTCAACTCTAGGTATACATTTGGGTAAATAATCGTTTTTTCATTTCTATCATGGTTTAAATTGTACAAGGATTGTACGTCTAGGATTGCCTATACATACGTTATTTTTAATAGGTTTATTTATATATCTATCAACTGTAGAAAATATTTATTTATTTTAATCATTTTGGTCGTTTATACATTTTAATAAATATGAATACACACACACACACAATTATATATATATATAGCGTGAAATTAGAATTAAAATGTATATATATATTTAGTTTGCTGGATTTTAGTTACCTTATTTGCATAAATAATTCTTTCTTTTGGTTATTATTCAAAATGTAAATGTTATACATACATATATATCCTTAGATGAGTTGATATAAACAATACAAATATGGAATACAAATAAATTAGATCTATTGTAAGTTTAAATGGGAATTGAACATATTCTGATTTTGAACTAAAGAAACATTAATAGAGAGTTGTAGTTTTTAATTGGCATTTAAAAGGCAATTAATGAGAGTTGTCTCTCTAAATAAATCCTTTATATATTTTACATAGAGTTGATTTATATATATAACACATGCAGACGCATGTGTGTGCACACACACACATACACACACAGACATACATACATACATACATACATATATGCATGTATGTATGTGTCTATCTAAACTATATATACACATATGGTACAACCAACATGTGTAGTACCATCTGTGTATAAAGCATATACATGTATTATAGTATATTCAAACATATGTGTATACCTGTGCAGTTAAAGCCCTGCTAATGTCTTGCAAAATCTCTGCTATAGCGCATATCGCTCTTCGACAACTATGATATTTCAATTTAGCGCTATCAAACAGTAGATCCACTTTAAGCTCTACTATTTTCCGATATACCCGCCAAATCAAGGCTTTATAGCACAGCTTTAGCGACATTAATATACAAATGTTGATTGGACTAGTTCACTTTTAAACCAAGTTAACAAAGTTAGAGTAAAGACCTAATTTTAAGCCATAAGTGCTCAATACAAGTTAGAAATCTATTATAGTCACCAAATCTAGTCTGTAAATTATGATATTCTTCGATTTTATTATATAAGATTAAACAATATTTCATTTTCCTATACATATAATGTAAGAACGAGAATAGATTAACTTTGAATTTTTGGCTTTATATCTTATGAAGCCTTTTGCACCTCTTCTATTTTCTGCTATAACCTTATTTTACCCCCCGTTATAACTTTTTGCACCTCCACGCTATAAAATTATTAAGTGCTTTAACAGCACAGGTGTATACTCAGGCATTTATTTTCCTGATATGCATGTGAATTTATCACATGTGTATGTATGTATAATATATTTGTATATACGATAGTTATAAATGCAGTATCTATATGAATACACACACACACACACACACACACATATATATATATATATATGCATGTTCATTCATTATTGTGATGTCATGTTAGTGTGTGAATATATAGTAGATGTACTCAGAATAAATATTAATAAATTTAATTAATATAATTAAATAAACAAATATGAATATTTTAAAATAAGATATAATTTTATTTTGATAATATAGATTAGAACTAATGTTAGTTAATAGATTGCATATGCACATTGAGATTCAGATAAGGAACTTTTTAAAACCTACCCATTTTACCCACTTCGAATCAGATTGGGTTCCTTCATAAATATCGCATATAAACCATTTACTGTTATTTTTCCATGATTAACAATGGTCCTTATATAAACAAATATTACTATTTCCCTTAAATAATAACATTACCTTTGAATAACTCAAATTCTATTATAATTATATTGGAAATAATAATAATTTACTTCAAAATACGATGTTTTTGTTTATTCCCATAATAATAACATTTCACCTTTACTCATACCATTCTTTTTCTTTGAAGACGTAAAGAACCAAGCCTTGCTTGTAAATTATGAGAAAATATGCATCGAACCCACAACACATACTCTAGATAATTCACATAGACATGCAGTTGGTGAGGATTGAACCCTCGGCCTTTATTATTATACATTCCTCACTGACAATAATGTTGCCTAACATTTCCAAATCATATTATTATCCAAAAGTGCATAATGATATACCATAATATCTCAAAACAATATAATTACTATTTATTCACAAAAGTAATAAATATATTCCGTAAATATTGCAAAACCATAGCTATTATTAATTTACCAAAATAATAACAATCATCGTTTAATTATTTTAAAAACATAACATTATTATTTCCCCAAAAATAGCAATAATTCACTATGAAACTATTTTTAATCGCTTTATTATTTTCCAAACAAAAATAGAAACAAAATAATCAACTCAAGTATTTCAAATATATAACGTTTACGTTTTAAAATACTCGGTTGTATTATAATTTATATTTAAAATAATAATAATTTGACCAAAATATTTCTAAAATATCTCTTTACTATTAATCCTTATAATAACCATAAAACCAAAAATGATGATTTGTAAAGAAAATGTCATTACAAAATAATTTTATAATAGATACTGCCATGAGTGGAGAAAGCGTTGGGAATGTCGTTGACAAAATAATTTCTGAAATATCTCTTTACTATTTTATTTGTCTACATCGAAATAAATAATGAAAACTATAAATCTTTCCAAAGAGCTTTGTCCCCGTAATTCATTTCTAAAATATATTGTGGATATTTCCATCATCCTATTATTATTATTCATTTAAAATTCAACTTTACTTTATAAATAATAGTAATAATAATAATAATATTTCCTACATTTGCACAAAAATTGATTTACTATAATTATTTATGGATTTACTCAAAATTTCATGAAATCACATTGAAAATCATCCTTATATTCTTTTTTTCCTTTTAAAATCAGTTTCAAAATATTATTTATGACATTTCTTCAAAATTCATATATGTTTGAAACAATTTTTATTATTGTTCATCACAAGAAATATAATATACTTTAAATGTCGACTCATATTTTATTACTTATTCTAGGTAGTAATTAGAATTGATCTTAAACTTCTCTAAAAGGCTTAATGTTATTTATTTCAAAACTATAGCGTATTTTGAAATCTCCTAAAATTACATTATTATCACCCATCTCTATAATAATAATGCGCTTGCACTTAGATTTAAAATCGTGATATTATTATCTACTTCAATACAACAATAAATTTCTACTAAATAATATTATTTATCTTTGAATAACCAATTTCAAATATATATTTTTAAATGACATCATATAATATTATTGTTTTACCCTTAAATTATAGGTTATAACAATCATTTTAAAATAGTATTTATCTTAATATAATAAACCCGGTCTAATTAAATTCCCTCTCATCTTATAAATAGTCTCAATTTCTCTTGAATTTAACTTACTGCATTATATAATTATCTATTAATTTTCATAAATAATAATTTTATTGATTATTCCTTTTTAATATATGTATTAATCTATTCATAACCTCTCATTCTATAAGCAAATAATCATTGCTTAGAAAAGGTATAATACTCAATCAACATCAGATACTTAGCGTAAGGGTATATAATACGGGATACTAAATATACATACCCAATATTAAATATAAATATCATTTAACTAACAATCAATAAATAGGGGATTACGTCATGTATATAAAATCATGAATGTAATAAATAATGACACAATTACGGAAAGAACGTACAGTTAAGCTCATCCCTAAAGCATCGAAATTCAGCCAAATCTATGCCAAATTGTTTGGAATTTCAATATGAACCTAAAGAGACTAGTATTAATCAAATCCAAGCTCGTTTGTAAAAAAATTCATCACCTTAACCTGTCGCATCTGACTCTCTCCAAGCCAGCTATGACTGCCCCTTGTCGTTGCATCTTGCCACTTATGGCTCATCTCCACCATCATCGAGCTCTCCTTGCTAAGCCCTACATGGCTGCCACCGCCCAATTGTCTTAAATCGCCACCATCCGCTGCCACCAAAATTGTAACCACCACCTTTAAACATATATTTTGGCGGACTCCATCGTTATTTTATGTAGTTGATACCACTGTTGAACTCCACATGAGTGATCATATGACGGGTATCGTCCTCGCCACCTAATTGGCCTTCAATCAAAATGCCCAATTTATCCCTAGGATTTTATCGATTATCAACTTTGACTAGAAATTTGACAAATTCGTGCACCCATTTGATGAATGAATACTTGTTGCCACTTCAGCACATTGAGATGAGCAACTTAATATATAGTATGCTTGGTTTGGACATTGTTCAATGTTTCGACATATTTTGAATTAAAGAGATTAATCATTATTAGAAAGTGGTGATTAACTTCAAGAGTAGGGAGATTTTTATGAAGTGGGGGCTTCTTGCTAGGATTTGATAAGTTCGTTTATATAGGAGGGCAAGCTTGTTTGTCATTTACAATCATTCGACCAAAAAATAATTATGCATATCATCGTAAACATGTAGAATATTTATTTCACAAACCGTAGCTTCAAATTCCTTAGACTTACACTCTAAATCGATTAGTTCAAAGGGATCTGCCTAGTGATTATAAATACAACACTTAAATCATTAATTTGCTCAAAATTCACTTTTAATTCATCGCTAAATTATTTACACTGATTTATAGTTATTAACTGAATAGACGTGTAAATCTACGAGTCATTACAATTCCCATCCTAAATAAATTTTCCAAGGCATTTTCTACATAGGCGTCTCAAACACATCAATAAATTTTAGGTTATAGGGAAGGTAGGGAACTCCCTACGTCTTCCCTTTAAAAGTAATTTCTAACTGAACAACGAGTCATAGGGAATTTTCTATGCCTTTGCTCCTCCCCGCTAATGCCTATGTTGATGTGGCATAAGGATTACATTAGCAAACAACAATGATATTTCGAGTTTTCTCTAGTAGTGGGAGGAGAACTTCATTTGGTATTAAAGTTGTGGTTCAAATGTATGGACCAAATTTAAAGATTGGTCGAGAGGAAAGACCAAACAACAAGAGTGAAAATTCATCATTAGAGCACTCAAGTGACTAAAGAGAAGAAATATGATCATGATTCTATAGTATAACTAAGTGGATACACATAAATTCACAATGTCATATTGGAGATGGTGGATCACTTGAGGTAGTGATACTCCAGTATGATAAGGCTCGATTGTGTGAGGAAGGAACAAAGTTTAGAGCAATAAGTTGGTAGATGAATAAGTGATAACGAGAGAGCATACTTGTTATTTGTGATATTTATGCTATATATATTAACACCATAGACTCACTATCATTTACACACGTATACTTATCGTAAGAGGCTAATCATTCTTATTATAGATAACGCGAATGAATAAAATAGAAACTAGAGAAACGCGTTATGAAATGTGATAGCCAATAAGGAAGGCAATAGAGATAATGGAGAAGTGGACATGCAAATGATATTTAATCAATATACGATGAATCTAATGTAGAATACCATAGGAGTAGTCATACGAGTTGGCGCTACAAGAGCCGGTGTAGGTGGTCAAGTGCAAGCACCGAGGGCTAACTTCGCAAAGCCTAACATATCTTTTACTAGTCTTGGAGGGAATCCTTTCAATAGGATAAGAATTTATCATTGAAGTCCAAGAATGACTAGAAACTTATGGGAGGTTCTTTGATCTAGAGCTGGAGGACAAGAAACAATGAAAATGGCTCTGGATAAGAGAATATGTATCTGGATTATAATTAAGTTATTGTTCCAAAAGAGAAATTTAAATCCCAAATTGGTGGGAAGAGAAAATTCCATGGGAATGGTAGAGGCAAAAGGAAGTTAGATAAGGATGTAAAGAAGAAGAACGAAGGAGGTATGCTTTAAATGTGAGGAAAAAGGGCATCTTATTAAGAAGTGAGTGAGTGAATGAAGGAAGTGCTTGGTATGTTGCCTAGTTGTGCACTTCAATAAAGATTGTCCAATGCTAGCAGGAGTGCATAGGCTATCAAAGCTTATGTATTAGATATTTTTCCTAGTTCAAAATCTCTTCCTTTTACAAAATAGAAGCGAAGGGGCATCGCAATGAAGTGTATGCTTTTAGGTCATCATATACATGTTAGATTTTTATTTTTTTTACTTCTTTTATATTAAGTGAACTAGTAGATAGAACAACTCTTAAAATTGCTTTGGCTGATGCCCTTTTAGTAGTGTCAAATCTACTAAGTGGATCATTTAGTTTATCCATTAATTGTTATGATGTTAAATTATGATTCATAGTTTCTTGTTTGTATGTATTTTATTTGTGTTTGCCTTTGTTGGGTTCGTATCATACTTGGTATGTATTGGATCGAGAAACACAAAACAATATTTGATTTTGAGAGGTTATTGATCACTTTGGGAAATGAGAGAGTATGTGTAAGTTAGAGCTATATTGTAGGAATGAGAGTTTGATTACAGTTAGCTACTTATACTTTCTCGTTATCCCCACATACTATGAGTTAGCATTAGTGAATATTAAAAAAGAGTTTCCATATGTTTTCAATAGGTTTCATGTTTATGTCCACACGGAGAGATAGTGTTTCACATTGGCCTCGAGATCGATGCAAAACCAGTATGTATGCCTATAATAAGGATGACATCCGAGGAGCAACAAGAATTAGAGGTGCAAACCAACAAGCTTTTGAGGAATGGATTTATTCAAAGGAAGACTCCAAATGGGGAGCACCGGTTTTATTTGCCACTAAGGAATATGACTCTTTGAAATTATGTATGGAATATCACAAGTTGAACAAATTATGAAGAATAAAAGGTATCCTCTGCCACACACTCATGACTTATTCGACCAACTTAGTGGTGCAAAGATACTTTATAATTTGGATGTGTCGATGGGTTTTAATCAATTAAGAGTTATAACAGTGTGCTTGTTACTTCTTTATGTACACCATCAAGATTTTAGCAATGGTTGGTCATGCCATTTGGGCTACATATTTCTCTATCACATTTCATCGATCTTATGAACTGTATCATCAAAAATCAACTTGATAAATTCATTCTAATATTCGTTGATGATACTCTTATTTATTCATAAACCGAAGAAGCTAAGCGCACCTGAGAGTGGTGCTAGAGAAATCGATGAAGCATCAATCGAAAGAATTTTTTTTTTGATGTGTTTGGTTGTGCCTTTGGCTTCTCCCTATCCTGAACAACCACAACCTTCACTAGATCAAGTACAAGTTCTGGCCTCTATTATAATTTTGAAGTGTCATTTTTTGTGATCGGAATTTTGGTTTCTCAAACATGTTGTGTTGGAGAATGATATTTTTGTTAAAGGAGAGGTTCACTAAGATGTCATTGGCAATCACAGTCACAAACTTGTTCAGCTGGCCTTTCATACCTGACTCATTAAGTCAACAAAATAAGTTGAGGTATTAGTCATCCCAACGACATAACCAACAATTCATAGAAATGATATAAAGTCTTAAATGCAGTAATATGTACATTCTCCTCTGTTTCTTTTAACTAATTCATATTAGTGTAATTATACCACTGAAACTGTGATTTTCACTATAGCCCCATCTTGCACTTATATATTTTAATCTTATTCTACAGAAGAAGAAAAATCAATTTCTGCGACCACAACTTCTACACTTTTGTTGCATATTAAAAATGCAATTTGCACCTTTTAGAATTTGTTTTTATTGCTTATTTAAGTGCGTTTTTCTATGTATTCTCAAAATAATATCATGATTACATGTTATTTACGGACATAAAATCAATTGATATATGAAAATTTATTCTTTTTTATTTTTAAATATATTTCAATCTTATTCTACATGGAAAAAAAATCAATTCCACGACTGCTACTTGTACACTTCTATTTTATATAAAAATGTAATTTGCACATTTTAGAATTCATTTGTATTGACTTTTTAAGTGCATTGCTCTGTGTATTCTCAAAATAATATCATGACTACATGTTATTTACGGACATATAATCAACCAAAGATAGTGTACATGTCCAAAAATCAACAAATGACGATAAAAAATCTCACTCAAAAGATGATTATGGCTGGGATGATAAATTTACTTCTGAAGTGGTAATTGATATATCATCCAAAAATTTTGAAAAAATAATATAATTAAATTTTATTATCTTATCGGTTTTCTCTTTCTGTTTTTGCTATTAGCTAAACTTACACAAACGTATCTCTATAGATATTATCAAATGCTACCATCACTTAAAAATAGAATCTAGCAACTATACTATTTTACAAATTCAATACGCTCTCTCACATATATTTCCAAACTTAGTATCATTTAAATGTATGATCTAACAATTAAACTTCATGTACGTTTTCGCTATTTATTAATTGATAACAGAAACAAAAATTCGATCTAACAAAAAATTAAACGTTCCAATTTAAAAGTGAAATTCAAACCGATTACACATGATTCTAACGTAAAAACATAGCTACATATTTAAGAAAATTATTTTTCTTAAATATGTTAAACACATATAATTTGTAAAAAAAAACTCAATTTACTTTCCAAGCATATGCTATCGTCACGAACGAAGCGCCTGACATAACACTCGTATGTATAATAGATGTAAAAAAAAATTGGACTTCCACATCTAAATGGGTCCTGGATGGTTATCGAAATAGCCAATGGCCAGGACCGGTCCTGTTTGTAAATCCACGGTTTCCGCATTACAACAACTTCGATCATTTTGTATTTAGTAAACCCGCATTTCCAATGTGACTGAAATCAAAAACTAAAATCTAATTCAAAACACTAGTTGTCCAAGAGTGCACAACCCCATCCCCATCCTGAAAAATACGTGTTCTGCAACCTGTAAAAACAATGAGCTCACAGGGCATATTTTTAATGGGAATAGACCTTTGGAACATTTAGAGGGCAATTTGGAGGCTCTTCACAGTTCACACACAATTTGGACTACGGACCAAAATGGTCAATTCAACCAATTAAAAAAGCTGCTCTAAAATCGCCATGAGTCAACAACTTTCGCCTTCAGCTCCGCCGCTGTTTAATCATCAAATTCCGACCGTCACAGTCGAAGAAGCACTGAAAAAAGTGTTGGGCGTGGCGGTGAGGTTACAGCCGGTGGCCGTACCACTCATCGATTCTCTTGGTCTTGTGTTGGCGGAGGACATCCGCGCTCCCGATCCTCTCCCTCCTTATCGCGCATCCATTAAGGTTTCCCTCTTTTTATCTATTTTTACTATCAAATGAATAAATTTTGTCGTTGGCAATTGCAGATTTTATAAACTTTGATAGAATGCAAGCTACATGCTTGATAAAATTCGTGTGAAGATGTAAACTAATATTTCAGATTGTATACCGAATATCTTGTTCTATAATAATAAATAAGTTATCATATGAAAGCAATCATGTCGATCCCAGGATGGCTATGCTGTAGTGGCATCAGATGGGCCAGGAATATATCCAGTAATCACCGAATCAAGAGCTGGAAATGATGGTGTGGATGTGGTACTTACTCCTGGAACTGTTGCGTATGTTACCACTGGAGGTATCAGTTTCTAAGCTTCCACGTATATAAGTTATTGGGCGTACATGAATTTCATATTACTCTAATAGCAAGCGACTGAGCAGATAAAACATACCCAAGAAGACTATATGTATATAGGATTATAAAGAGTAAACTGAGGCTGCAGCCCCAGTCGTGTATATACCTCTACCCTGCATACATTCGGTTTACGAAAGTGCATTTTTTTTAATAGCAAGAGTGATACTTCATTCAAATAGAAACTCATTATGATGTTTCAGGGGCTCGAACCCATGACCTATGGAACTTTGTCTAAAGCTCCACACTTCTAACCACTTGAGCTAAAGGTCCTTGACCTGCTGCCTCCAGTTGAGCTTTCATTTCCATCATAAACTGTATATGTGTAGTAGGACTAGATACAACGGTGGACGCCATACAACACTTACATCTGCCAGTATCCTATGTATTTTTAGCTTGAAGATGTGTATTAGGATTACAAATGGATAACAAGATGCAACTTTATTTTGTAAGCAACACAGGATACAGAATATTTTGTTACTAAAGATATATGAAATTAAATAGCACATTAATAGTGTTGTTAGCGCATTATCATCTTTTGGCATAACATATAACCTGTAGTATTACAGTGCTACACAGATTAAACAACATCAATGATGTGCAGACAAATTGCTTCCGTGTTAATTCAGTTTCAGCAATCTTTTATTTATAAAAGTGATTTTTTTTTTCTCCAGGACCAATACCGGAAGGTGCTGATTCTGTTGTGCAGATTGAAGATACCGAACAAGTTGCTGACACTTCAAATGAATTAAAGCATGTTAAAATATTGATTGAAGTGCCTAAAGGGCTTGATATTCGTGAAATGGTACACAAATAGTTAGTAATTTTATATAGTGTAATGCTAAGGGCACCTCGTTTGGCGGTTAACCGTCGGACATAATTTTTTCTTTTTTTTACACTTTGGCCGGCGTACCACCGCCGCCCGCGGTGCCACTAGCAAGCAACGTGGTGACCTTAGCACCACACTTTATATATACTACTACTTTGACATGTATGATTCACGTGCTTATAGTAAAATCATGAATACAAAAAATGTGATGCAAAGGGTACCACGCTGCTTACTAAGGGCATCGTGGTCGGCGGTTGTCCGCCGACCGCAGTGTAAAAAAAAATATGTTTGCTAGTTAACAGCCAAATGAAGTGTCCCTGGCACAAATCGTGGTGCCCTTAGCATTACACTATAAAAAAACAAAACCATTTATATGCAAGTCCAATTTTACTATTGATGAAATTATTATTAAAGAATAATAACTTGATGCTATCTCATTTTAACATATTAATAAAATAAAGAAAAGTCAAAACTATTAAATCTTTTAATAAATCATTGGTCACCATGAAATTGCAGAATAACTTTTTTTTTCAAAGAACTCAAAACTTTGTTAAAATATATTTCTATTAAAATTAAGAATGGAAAACAATGATTTTATAAGAATTTAAATTGTCAAAATCACTTAAAAGCAATAACAAGTTAATATTTTTCTCACAACATATGAATGGAGAGGTTGAATGTTACTTGTACAGTATAAATAGAAGTTACTCGTGGTACTGCACATATTACATTAAATTCTTCGATGTTAAACAAAATGTATTCCAAATGTTTCACAAATTTTGAAACATCTGAATATCTGATTCCAAAACATTTAGAACTAGTATAAAAAGTACTATTGACACAATGTGATGCAAATATTATAATGAAATATAAAAATCATTTATAACAGTTAATGATATATATTCAATTCTTCGATATTAAACAAAATGCATATCAACATTGAGAGGTTGAATGTTACTTATACAGTATAAATAGAAGTTACTTGTGGTACTGCACATATTGCATTAAATTCTTCGATATTAAACAAAATGTATATCAACATTCCAAAGGTTACACAAATTTTCAAACATCCGATTCCAAAACATTTTGAACCAGTATAGAAAGTACTATTGACATGATGTGAAGCAAATATTATAATGAAATATAAAAATAATTTATAATAGTTAACGAGATATATTAATTACAAACGAAATTGTTTTATCTAAGAAAATATTGACCAATGTACAATAAATATTCAGAGTATACCAATAGAAACTTTATTTTAGATATATCATAAATTGGAGATCTTAATTTAGATATCATAGCAATTTTGAAAGGTTTATTTAGAAATAATTAATGATTTCATTATGCACGTGCTTACGCGTGCGCGTGCACATACATATATAAGAACAAATATTTAAATTGGAACATGTGGTTAATATTAGGGGGCTACAAAATGATGTTAAATAAAGGAGGCTATTGATCCTAGCTCGTGTATGTGTGTGCACGTGCGTGCGTGCATGCGTGTGAAGACTGTATTTTTAGCTCCTATGGAGCCCTTTCATATTGTTCATTGGATTTAATAATCACTTATTATTTGATGATGATGTAAGAAATAAAATGATGAAAATGTATGAAGAGAGAACATCATCAAATTTATTAAATCTAATGGGTAATACAAAAAGACTCCAAATGGACTAAAAATAAAAAAAGCTACGGATCCCAACTATGTATATACGCATACACACATATGTTTGTGTGTATGTATGTAAGGAAGAAATCTAGATCCCCTTTCTTATAAACACCCTCTTTGTTATTTTGTTCAAAAGGATTCAGGATTAAAATGAATTATTGTAGATATGTTGTATTCATTAGTTAGATCATCTATGTATAATTTGAAATCGTTTCGTTGCTTTTAACTCCTTTAAAATTGCAATGCAATATGAACTAATGAAAATATTTATTTTAATTATCGATTTAAAATGTTATTCTGAAGTGGGTAAAAGTTTCAGAATGATTCCAAAATTTTGCATAGACAATCTTGTTAATAAAAGTAACATATCTGAAAAAATTCATCTCGATTGAGAATTTTTTTTGCACAAAAGGGTTAGTGTTGAGTTTTAGAGGATAAATAAGAGGGGATGTAGACCATAATATACGTAAAGTTTGAAAGATTATCTGTTAGTAGCATAATATACGCAAAGTTTAAAAAAAAAATCAGTATCTATAAAGTTTGGACCATGTTCAATTTCAAAAGTAAGTTGATCTGCTTGGATATCAACGTTCATTTTTTTGTTTTGAAATATGCTAAATTAAAATACAAAATCATAACAAAATGTGTTCCATTGTGAAAACAAAGATATCAAATATAAATAATCGAATATTTTATATGTACTTGAATTTGTATTATGGTTGTCCCCCTTGTCCTAATTCCTGGTTTCACCCAAAAGCGAGAAAAAAGAAAAGAAAATTAGAAATGAAAAAAGTATGTTCCATGTACAAACACACAAGTGTCTCATTAATGGATTAAACACTTTGAACCTATCAGCAAAGTCAATTATAGCTGCTCATTGCTGCAAATAATGTTTTTATATGTTTTACAGTAATTTAGTACCATATTGTCAGCTCGCTGTTTTTCTCCATCAAAAAAAAAAAAGAAAAAAGAAGAAAAAAGAAAAAAGAAAAGAAAACAGTTCACTGTTAGTTGTGTGCTTTCGGGTAGAACTTTTTCATACTGACAAGAGAAATGGGACACAATTTTGACATAAACTAATGAATATACACCAAAAAATTATCACAATCGTATACACCACTTTTTACTTAATGTACACTATCAATACTACAAACTACCCAAACTTTAAATTAAAATAAAACACCGACCTCATTTCTCCCTCTCTCGCTTCTGTTGATCAAACCCATAAACTTTAATTCCCAAATTTTCAAAATTCAATTTTACGGATTCCGAATTTTAGTTTCTCAACACCTAGCTTATGAAGACGCGCTCTTAATCATCCCAGCAAATAACATGACTTTTTTACTGAGTGCGGTTGGGCATGAATATGATTTGAGTTTTAGGAATTACGACATTTTAGTTTTAATTTAATGGAGGGATGAATTTGATTGTTTAGTTTAAGCTATATGTAAAAGTTTCACTGATTTTTTTTTAACTATGATTTTAAGCTTTGAATTAGAATTCTAATGTGAAGCGGAAACAAATTCTTATTTTAAGTAGAAAAAAATTCTGATGTTAAGTTTAAACTTTGAATCAAAAGCTGATTTTAACTTATAAATTTGAACTATAAATATTTGAAACTATTAAAACTTGATATTTAAAATATTTTGAATGGAATTTAAACTTTAAATTTAAAACTATTGGAATATAAAGTTTGAATTTAGAAAACTAAAATATAAGGGCATTTTTGTGATAAATTTCCATAAAAAATTGGAGTAGGTAAAATAGTTTATGATGCATGAATAGAGATTGCTCACAATCTTTTCATTATATGTGAATTTATTTACCTCAGTTGCAATAGTCATCTCTTAAATCTATGCTAGTAGCAACTAGCAAGTGCCTCTCCTTTAGAGTTGCACCTCAGAGTAGAACTTACTAAGCAATGAATTTTGATCTGTTAATCTGATGTACGAAACACCGACAAACGTCAGATTAAGCTAAATCATCACTCTTGTTTTCTTACTATAGCAGTACATCTTAGAAACAGCGTAAACATGCAGCTATTTATAACTCCTTAGGGCAGCGACATTGCTGAAGATGCAATAGTTTTGAAGTCTGGAGACCACATTGGCAATCCTGAGATTGGTTTGCTTGCCACTGTAGGAGTTACAATGGTCAAGGTATAAATATAAGTATACTCTTCATTTCTTTTTAAATGAAAATATATTCATATTACCTTTTTTTTCTTGCTCGATTTCCATTTATGCAGGTCTTCCCGAAACCAAAAATTGCAGTTCTTTCCACAGGCGATGAGCTAGTAGAGCCAGGAACAAAAAATCTAACTCGTGGACAGGTTATATGTTTTCCTTCGTTTTGATAATGCTACCCATGCTCATTCGTGTGATTTTCTTACCTCCTACATTTAGGCTGAATCGTAGTGAAAGTGCAAAAACTCGGTTGACTTTGTAGGAAAATGCCATCGGCATCGTATAAATATCACATGCTCATATGTTTGTGTATTCCATTTTAACCCTGCAATGGTAATTCAAAAGATGTTGATTAAAGCTGAAAATTGAATATATCAATGGTAATAATATGCTACCATTTAAATTTTGAACTATATCATTGTTTCTTTACAGACAACCAAAAGTGTTGCATGCTTGTGCATAGTTTATATGAAAATTTTAATATGTCTACGGTCTGTCTGTTGATTTTATTATGGATTTATAGGGGGATTTTAGATTGCTTTCATTGTCTTTTACAAGTAACTATCTTTATTAATAGTTGGAATAGAAACACAAACTTTTGGTCCGACCACGAAGTCCCAAAAATACCCTTATATGTATCTTTATTAATAGCTGTAATATATTTGCCGTCGCACTCTTTTAATGTCAGCATAAAATACCAAAAATGTCTCTCTACATATATTATTATTAAGATTTAGCATCACTTACAAATAGGATCTTACAACTAAGCTTCCTTTACAAATTCAAAATTTCCTTTACAAATATTTACCAAGTCTTAATATTACTTAAAAATGGAATCTAACAAATAAACTACTTTACAAATTCGTTTTTTTATTAATTAATAAAATAAATAAAAATTTAAACTGACAGAAAATTAGATATTGCAACTTAGAAATAAAAATTCAAACTAACTACGTATTATTCAACACAATAATATGGATAAATATTTGTGGAAATCATTTTTTTTAAACGTATTAAATAAATACAATTTGTAGAAAAACAATTCAGACGTCTTCATCACGCGCGAAGCGCGTGCCTTAAGCTCGTGGTTATAGTGGTTGTCTACCTATGCTCCTCATTTTACAATGATGCTTGAAGTAGGTATTTACTTTATTCTTCTATGCAGATAAGAGATTCGAATCGTGCCATGTTGCTAGCTGCTGCCACTGAACAACATTGCGAAATAGTTGATCTTGGTATAGCCCCTGATGATGATGCAAGTCTCCAGAAGATCTTGGATGCAGCCTTTGATTCCGAAATAGACATACTACTCACTTCTGGTGGTGTGTCAATGGGGGATAGAGATTTTGTCAAGCCTTGTTTGAGAAAAAGGGGGACTATTCATTTTGAAAGGGTTGATAATTTGAACAAAATTTGTACCTTATCCTTCAATAATAGCAAACTATTCCGATGATGTTGTTGTTTTTATGTTATTTAGGTTAACATGAAACCTGGAAAGCCTTTGACTTTTGCTCAAATTGCTTCTAAATCGATGAACGTCAACAGCGACAGGTCAATTCTTGTTTTTGGGTTGCCTGGAAATCCTGTTAGTTGCTCAGTGTGCTTCAATCTTTTCGCTGTTCCTGCCATTCGTCTTCTTTCTGGCTGGTCAAATCCTCATCTCCAAAGGTTAATCTATTGTGTATATTAGCAAATTAGCAAGGGATAAATTTTCACAGATTATGAATGGGGTTCCTTCTTCAGAAACAATAGTGATCATTAACTGTTACTATGAGTCTGTTTGTCGTTGTTATTTTGACATCATATCTGTCTTATTGTAACTGTATAATTGTTCTTTACTTGCTGCGCGAAGTCTTTATCCATAAAACATAAAACAGAATAGTAAGTTCCAATCCAAAGTTTACACCTTAGAACTGTTCCAATAGGACTTAAGAAAACTGAAAGCCAATTACCAAACAGAGAAACTTGAAATCTGTAATTTCCAATTGTGAATTCAATGCTATATTCTATGAAACCTAAAACGAAAATGCTTGAGCATGAGTAAAAATAAGTCAAATGTAGGTCCATACTGTAGGAAGTATTAGGATGTGTTTTTTTTTATTTCTTTCCAAATACCCTAAGCAATTATTGTAACACAGGAATTATGTTCATGCCTTTTGTAGTCTGGAAAAATTGTATGCCTAGACTATTTCCAAGGGATACACACACATCTATGTATGTATATATGTTTGTATATCATTAGTCTCTCTTTTGTTGCCTATTTTAAGCGGGTAAAGGGGAATCAACAGTCATCTTTAGTTGATACACAAATATTTAACAAGTGCTGAATTATTTACAGAGTGCATGCTTGTCTTACGAATTCTATAAAGACAGACCCTGCTCGACCTGAATATCAACGTGCCATAGTAAGATGGGATTTTTCTAACGCAGCTGGGAAACCTGGGTAAGAAATGGAAACTTCCCATTATAAACTTGCTCCAGCATATTCATTTCATGGATAAACTTAATTTGTATAGCATGAATCTTGAGGAGCACATGTGTTTCTTGGAAAAGTTATCTATTTATTATTGCGTTCATTGTAAATTTTACATTGGGAACTTTGTAAAACTCCTTTAAGTTTCAACCGTTGCCTGTTATTAAAAAAACACCCTTCTTGTTAGTTTCAGCCAGACTGTAAATATTTGCAGTTATAAATTATATAAATATAAATTGCTCATAGAAACCTAATATTAAGTGCAAATTTAATTTTTGAAAAAAAAAAGTTATCGAAAATAATTTTAGGGGTATAATTTAAGACATGTTTTTAAGGAGGATTTTTCATCATCAAACATGAAAATAAGGGAGAGATCCAAATTTCCACTTTTACATTCTTGCCTCCTGCAGTTTTATTGCTGAGAGCACTGGAAAACAAATGAGCAGTCGCCTTCTCAGTATGAAATCTGCTAATGCATTATTAGAGTTGCCGGCTACAGGAGAGATACTTCCAGCAGGAAGACTTGTCCAAGCTGTATTGATTTCTGACATTAGCAGTTTTCCTTCAAGTACTATAAAGACATATGATGGTTCTACTATATCTCTTCGTAAAGGCGATAATGTAAAAGTCGACAAGTCGATGGAAAGTATGCAGACAAAAGGTGCTGAAAGTGTTAAAGTAGCAATTCTTACTGTGAGTGACACAGTTGCATTGGGTGCAGGCCCTGATAGGAGGTACGCCTTTATATTTCTATTATATTTTTAGGACTATGATACACATGAATCATTTTGCATTCTATAATCTATATGTTCTGTATGCGTATTGCTCTATGAACTATGCTGTAGTTGTTGAACCATGCATGCATGATGTATGAGATAATCTATATATGGAATATCCCTCCTAATCTGGGTCCAAGACTAAGAAACTCTTGTAGATTTTAAAACTCTCCTTTTGTAACTTTATAATTCAAGATGCAGGGAAGAGTATATTATAAAAATATTTCAACATAAGTGCATAATGCTACTTCTCTTTCTAGGTTTCAGCAAGCATGCATATTTATCCGATCATATTCGCTTATTCCATCATGAACAAAATTGATACTATTGTATTTTGCAGTATTCCTTGTAGTCTAGTGTACAGTATATCAAACCATTGTGGTGTTGTAATATTTTAGCTTAATTCTTTTTCCTTTTTTGCGGTTGCAAAAAAATTGGTTTACATGCCAATAATGCATCTTGATACACCTCTTCGAATCGTTATTTTGAAGGGGTCACAAATTTGATGCTACATCAAGTGTGGTATTACTGTTGGTGTTTGTGATAGGAAACAAAGTTTCAGCAGTCTGCAATTCCATACATCTAGTCAAAAGAAGTTTTTTCACATCTCTCTCTCTCTCTCTCTCTATATATATATATATATATATATATATATATATATATATATATATGATTTTCTTTTATGTGACTTAGGTAGACATTTCTCATCTGTTTCTTTGGTCAATAAAATATGAAAATGTGCAATCTGTCAGATTAATATGTGACATTGTTATTGTTTCATGATTTCCTCATCACTGTCTAACTTGACAATCTATATATAATGCAAATCAAAGATACATGTTTCGTGAATGTCTTAGTTAACAATGTATTCCTAAAGAAGTTGCATTGGCCTTGGATATTTCTCTATGTTAAGGAAAAAGAATATAGTTCAGTTCAACAGAAATACTTGTCATGGTCTTTTCACTAGAATAAAGAAATTCAGAATCAATTAACAAAGGAATACAAGTCATGCATTTTTGTCATGTTAACCAATTACAGCGGCCCAAGAGCAATATCCGTTGTCAATTCTTCATCAGAAAAGCTCGGTGGAGCTTATGTTTTTGCATCATCTGTTGTTCCCGATGAAGTAGATGAGATTTCAAGTACTCTGAAGAAGTGGAGTGACATAGATAATGTTGACCTTATCCTCACACTAGGTATCATTAATTTGATTATGAAGTCTACCTTTTTGGTATAAAAAAGTTTAATTTTGGCTCTTGCACTCTTCTTTTTAGGTGGTACTGGCTTCACTCCCAGAGATGTTACACCCGAAGCCACAAAGTCGGTTATTGAGAAAGAAGCTCCGGGTCTTCCATACATAATGCTTCAAGAGAGTCTCAAAATAACACCATTTGCAGTGCTTTCACGGGCGGTAGCTGGTATCAGAGGCTCTACCTTGGTAACAGTTCGTTTATTCAGTATAATTTAATTTGACGTCGTTTGTATACTCAGTTTAATGTCTTTTTTTTTCTAAATGAATTTGGGTGTTCAGATAATCAACATGCCAGGCAATCCAAATGCAGTAGCAGAGTGTATGGATGCATTGCTTCCTACACTGAAACATGCACTTAAACAAATAAAAGGGGACAAGAGGGAGAAGCATCCTCGCCATGTTCCTCATGCTCAAGCTCAACCTGCTGATGAATGGGAACGCAGTTTTAAATCTGCATCCTCTGGCTGTTCCTGCTCTCATTAAAAAAACTAGCACTGTGCCCATGTATAAGAATATATATATACATAATACTCAATTGAAGCAGTGTAAAGGTTTTCCTCTATTGTCATGATCTATGGTGGTTATCCTGACTTGATTTCTGTTCAAATTTCTTGCTATAGGGGCTTTAAGTTCATGGGACAAACTTTTATGTTCAAAGGACTAGTCACTTTCTTATTCCTGGAATCAAATTTCTTCCCTTAAGCAACATACTACTTGTAGATTTATTGTAGCTTTCTGAAAGTGTAATGCACAATGCTAAAAATGACGCCGCACTGACTACATAAAACCTTCCTCTTAATCCACTACATCAAATCCAATTCAAACTTCTCAAACTAAAAACACGATAACAACCAAATTTCAGAACATTCAGCAATACTCAATAATAAATAGTTCATAAAATAAATTTTATTTATAAAATGCCGCTAGTTCATAAAATGCTATGTATAAATAGCTTTATAAGCTAAAGACATCTATCATCAGTGTTGAAATGGATCTCTTTTGTAATGATCATGACTTATAATAGACTGTTTACTTTAAGAATAGTATTGAGGCAGCAATACACTTGCTTGATTCCATGTTTCACTGGATAGTTACCCCACATGACTCCAACATCTTCATGGGATAAGAAAGAACTGCTGTTGGTATTGTTCCATAGCTCTATTAATAGGGTCACTGACGAGCATTAGCAAGAATACCATTTTGAATTTTTATGCTGACGATGAGACCAGGCATTTTCCCATGGACAGTCCCAGGACCTGACGGTGTTGTTTGAGTGGATGTTGTATTGAACAAAAGGAAGCAGTTTGTCAGTGGATTTCAACAATCCCTCTTTTGGAGTACAATTTTAGCACCCTGTCACTTACCCAAAAAAACTTTATGGATATGTTCATATCATACTAAAAGATCGTCTCCACAAAAATTGAGCACACATGAACATATCTAACATAATATAATTGATATCTCAAAGCAATGGATAAAACAAATATTTTGACAATTAAAATTAACTTGTAAAAATGTAACATTGTACCATACCTATGCTATCTGAGGAAGCTTACCATCTGATAGCATAGGAAATGCAGCGTTAAACTTTATTATCATATTGTACATTACCGGTCTGTGGTACTAACTTTAGCAAAATATAATTTTGCGTGTGTGTTTTGAGCGTAAGGATAAAATACGACACAGAACACTGTCTAACATAAGCCAGATTGTAACTCCATAGCGAAATTTATAAAAGAACTCCATTTTTTTTTGCTACAGAAGCATGGTTGACGTAAGAAGATGTGCAACCAGTACCCCAAGTACACTAAATTAACATAATGTACATATAAATTACTTACTTCACATTCCACACCCCCAACGTGATGTGCAACCAGTACCCAAAGTATATATAATTAACATAATGTAAATATTAACTTGAACATCAAGTAATTGATTGTTACAAATATAGCCTAAAAGAACGAGTGAAAAAGTGTGAAAATTTATTTGGTATTACTCTCTTGTTTCATCTTTGCCTTTTTCTCTCCAAACACTAAGAAGCCATTGTCATAAAGATCAAGACTCCATTTTTAATTAGGTTTTGATTCTTTTTTTTCTTTCTTTTTTTACTTTTATTTGAAACATTAATTGTAAACAATTGTTTTTGAGAATCAATATAGAGAGTGGTTGAGTGGAATCTTGTATTTGTTCTTTTTATTTCTTTGTGTTTTGGAACTATTATCATCATTGTTTGTCTTTAAATATCATTACTTTTATCTAATATTATCCATTTGTGACTTAAGTGATATAAGATCACCTCTGCAATAATTTTATCATTTGTTACATTTTGCGCAGCAAAAGTCCTAACAAATTGGTATCGAAGCTAGATCATCGCAAGAAGAAAGATAATTTTGGATTTATATATCAGATTTAATCTCCTTCTCGAAGGTTGCTCTTCTAAATAAAAAAATTGAGGTATTTGAAAACCTAAGATGAAGAATATTCTATATCTCAACGAAGATATTCTATATCTCAACGATCTTCATGAGCCGATGAAGGCGATGGAAAGAGACCTTCAAATATAGAGAAGGGTAAATGGAAAAAGATGGACATGAAGGTGATTACGTTGATTCGTTAGTACCTTGATTCAGTTTTCCACCATGTGACTAATAATAAATCTACAAAGGCTTTATGGGACAAGTTGGTATCTTTATATGAGTCGAAAAGCGCTACTAGTAAGGCTTTTTTTGTTCGAAAATTGATTCGGTGGAGGCTGGATAGAGAGAAGTCCGTGATAGAACATTTGAACGAATTTCAAGATATAATAAATCAGATGATAGATATAGATGTCAAATTTGATGATGAATTACACTCTTTTGTTGATGAGTTTGCTTTCAGAGAGTTGAGAAATATTGGTTGTGTCATTAAGTAACTCCAATGCAAATGGAATTATTTCATTGGATACTAACCAGAGTAGTCTCTAGAATGAAGAGTTCAGAAGGAAAGGACAATCATGAAATCAGTTCAAGATGAGGCTATGGTAGCAAGGGACTGAAAGTGGGAGGCAAAAGCAAAGAAAAGGACCGCTAATGGTAAATGTATGTCGAAAAGTATTGTTTGTTATTATTGTCATAAAAAATGTCATATGCGCACATGTTTGAAGCATATAATAGAAATCAAAAGAAGTCTATACATAGCGACAGTGATAGCGATACACAGGCCGGTATAATAGAAGATAGCGATTGTGACGACCCGCAAATTCGTATCCTCTGCATCGACAATAAACCACACACGTCCGACCCAAAAAGCACAGACTGACGGAAAGTCAAGAGAAAGAAAAGAAGAGAGAAGAAGAGAAGAGAAGAAAGAGAGAAGATAGAACCAAACAGAACAATACAGAATCTCACATCGCAGTGGAAAACATATAATATCATATCAATGATCTTTACAAAACAGAAACTGTATATACATACATCAATCAGAATCATCAAATCAATCAATAGTTATCAGCCTGGACAGTTATAATAACATGTCCTCACAATTACTGATAATAAACAATAACTAAGCACAGCGGATAATAAAGCAAAACATGTACGAGTATACGAGAATGAAGATCTCCAGCTCTCCTGCTGAAGCTCCAAAAGCACCAATATGAACCTGTAAATATACTCGGTCTGACCCGAGCATTGAAAGGGAAGAACGTCCGGATCAGTCTGGTAAACCAGCGTGAGAAACACACTCAACTGAATTTTCGAACTCGAAACGAAGCGTGCCGCCTGGCGTTTATAATGTTTTACCTCTATTCCGAACACAATGGAATATATATCGAGAGCCAATTCGATCGTATTTGGAAGATAGCTTTTCGAATTGAATATTTAAATTTAAAATTTACTTAAACCGATTTCTGCGCGTTTTAGCTTGCCCCGGACAAACCGTAAATCCGATTGACACGAAATTTGAAATTTTACAATAATATAACATTACGGATCCGATGAAACTGGTTTCGTCGAAATCCGAGACTGTATGAAAAATGACTATTTTCAATCGTCAATTAAATATTAAAATATTCAATTTCTACAATTTAACTTTTAATTCAATTTTAAAAGTTTACTAACATCATTCTAATTCAAATAGGATTTAATTCAACTTTATAAATCATTTTTATTCCCATTAAATTCAATTTCCAACTATTTCAGCAATTTCAAATATTAAATTAACAATTTAATTATCCAATTAAATCCTGATATTTCAAATATAAGTTATCCAACTTATAAAATTTACTTGTGAATATTTAAAATTAATTAAATATACGAATTTCAAATGACAGAAATTCTGGGTCGTTACATTCTCCCCTACTTAAAAGAATTTCGGAATTTCGTCCTCGAAATTACCAAGTAAGAAAAAGTCACAAAATCCATTAACTTTTCAAAATAAATCATTCAAATTAGATATCAAATCTATTTAAACATTTTTACCATTTTGAAAATCCATTCGTTAAACTTCTTATAAAAACTTTTCTATGTTTCAAATCCATTTATAGTTATCTTTTCAAAAACAACTAATATCGTTTAACTTTTAACTCCAAATCAAAATTTCAGTTATCAAAAATTTATTCCAATTTCTCAAAAAAATTCTAACGCCTTTAATTTTCAAAAAAAATCGCCAGCGTCTCCTCTTCGCGGTTCAATCGTAGTAGGATCACAACATATATATATATATATATCACAAATATACATCTCATCATCGAGGACGAGGCATCCCGAAGGGAAAAAGGTATAAAAGTACGATATATAATCCGAGATATGTACTTTATATATTATTAGCGAGCATATACGGCTAATATAGCGCGAAAGCGAGCTCAAATACGAAGCAAGCGCCATCCGCACCCACTAAATACTCAACAAACAATGAGAAACATGTATATATGAAAATAATATCAATATACAACACATACCAATATAGTAATGCAATCAAAATCAACAAATCCAACCATCAAACAACTATCATCCAACTAACATCCATCAACTATCCAATCAATCCATAACCAAATCAATATTCATTCACTTCTCATTAATATTCATTAAATTGATTTTCAATTTAAATCACATTTGATTCGTTAACATTGGATTTTACTAAACATTCATTCATTCATATTCAATTAGTTTACATTCACTAATTTACATTCAAGTTAGTTCACTCCCAATTCAAATCAAATTCAATTCTATTTAGATTCACTTAACTTCCAATTCGAATTCAATTATTTAGCTTCCAATTTGATTAATTCAATTTCATTAACATTTAATGAATCTCTATACAATCAACTAACAACCATCTATCAACCAATGTATATCCAACATAGCCAAATTTATTTCATTTACTTCGTTTACATTCAATTTGGTTCAATACCTTTTTATTAGTTTTAAATGAATTAACACTTACATCCATTATTCTATATCAATTCATTTACATTTGATTGATTCACATTCAATTCAAATTTCATTATTTCTTTTACTAATCTATTCCATTAGTTCAATTCAATTCATTCGTTAATTCAATTGCTAATTCATTATACATTTCAAGTTGAATTTCATTATATAGCTCAAATTCATATTCATCACCTCACTTTATTAATTCATTTTGATATCAAATTCAACCTTATTTAACATCACTTAAGTCACGTTTCATTTCATCTTCATTTTATAAGTTATACAACTTATTTATTTAAACTTCCAAATTCATATTATATAATTACTTAAAAGCTTAATTTCCATTTCAATAATATATCTAATCTAGTTAAAATCCAATTCAATTTATTTAACCTTCCTTTAGTTAAATTTCAAATCATATTTTATTATACTAACTCAAATTTCTTTACTTTACCAAGTTAAATTTTATTTCATATTATAAGTCCAAAACTAATGTCACTTATATTTATCAATTACAACTTGGATTTTTAAATTCATATTTGTTTATCACAACAAAACTTCAATTTCAATTTACCATTGGTAGCAAATACATCACACAAAGACTCGAAAATGATACTGATGATGCTGCAGTCATCACCCTTATTATTTCCCAGCAACAGTAGTGAATTCAGTGCTTTATATTCTTTTAAAAATCCTTTTATATTTTTACAAATCACATTTGCAAATTCTCTTACTTGTACAATTTCACTTATTCACTTCACTTATATAAGATCCATTCTAAATTTATTTATCTTAATTAGATTTATAACAATATAATCTTTTTAACTTTTGAAAAATAACTTCCAAAATCAACGGGATTCAAATTTTCGAATTTAGTTTTAAATTCATTTTTATTTATAACTCGTATAGTTTTATTTCTTACATATAAGATTATTTCACAATTGTAAATCATATTAATTATAATTCCATACTCATAATTTATTTGCTTATATAATTTCATTTCTTTTATAATTGTTGCTTTTATTTAGATTATTCAAACAACTTTTATTAACTTATATATATTTACACTTTCAAACAACCAAACAATTCATTTATATACACTTTAATATTTCCTGAAAAATTAATCCTTTATATATAAAATATAGTCGAGGTAAAATTATTTCATTTATCCAATTAAAATAATACTATATCGACTTGCCTCGTTCAAGTGTTTGGTAATCCCTATCGATAATATGGCGCCCCACATACCGACCAGAATTCACAAACGGCTCAACGGATAAGTAAACACAATATAAAACATTTTATATTCACTAACAAATACACGCTCATATATATAATACACTCAAACTCAATATATGGTGCTACTGTCCCTAGCTATACTGAGTACACATCAAAGCTTAGGAATATACAAAATCTAAGCTCCGATACCACATGTGATGACCCACAATTCCGTATCCTCTGAATCGAAACCACACACGTCCGACCCAAAAAGCACAGACTGACGAAAAGTCAAGAGAAAGAAAAGAAGAGAGAAAAAGAGAAGAGAAGAAAGAGAGAAGATAGAACCAAACAGAACAATGCAGAATCACACATCGCAGCGGAAAACATATAATATCATATCAATTATCTTTACAAAACAGAAACTGTATATACATACATCAATCAGAGTCATCAAATCAATCAATAGTTATCAGCCTGGACAGTTATAATAACATGTCCTCACAATTGCTGATAATAAACAATAACTAAGCACAGCGGATAATAAAACAAAACATGTACGAGTATACGAGAATGAAGATCTCCAGCTCTCCTGCTGAAGCTCCAAAAGCACCAATATGAACCTGTAAATATACTCGGTCTGACCCGAGCATTGAAAGGGAAGAACGTCCGGATCAGTCTGGTAACCAACGTGAGAAACACACTCAACTGAATTTATTAAATTACCAAACTTTTCCTTTATCAACACAAAAGTATCTCTTAAGACAAGTCCACACATAAACACGGACATGTTTTTACCTTACGATAACTAAAATATTTCTTTAATATCAAATCCTCTTATATTATACTAGTGTCTGGTATATACAAATAATATTAATCATAGTCGAAATGGTTATCCATATAGCATTTCCAGGCTATTCATTATGCCTTTACAAACAAAATCGCAGCTCGTAGTGAGGTTTGGATTTCCATACAAATGACCAGGTGAAGGGACTACCTTCCGGCAGTACATCTCTAGAGGAATGTACTAAGGACCACACATGGATCCTCTACCAACACAAGACCGGCCCACCTCTATAACTAGATGGTACCGAATATATCATCCTCCGGTGTTACCGACCTTTACCGAGGGCCCTCTAGCATACAAACCACAATAATCAGATACATGACGTCATAGCGTGCAAAGATATATCTAGAAGAGGATGATCATACCCTAATGGAAGCGACCCACATTGTAAAACTCCTTGTACTCTTTCAATTATTTTTCTTCATCTTCATCATCTTCTTTCTTAAAGAACGGTTTACACTTCGCTTCCACATTTTTTCCTATATGTCGAGCACAAAGCAGATGGGAAGTACTTGGGAATGTATCCTCAATAGCATTAACTAACACAATTTTTGCATCAGTTATAATCACAGAAGGTATTTAATCATCTATTTATAATCGTTTTACAGGTTCTAAAGTCCAAATATATTTTTCACTAACTTTTTTACTCAGAAAAACAATTGTAACCGTGAATGTAGGACCAATTGACGTATGTGAGACCATATGAAAAAGTGATAACTTGTATTTATTAGTTTTGAAAGTACAATCTAACATAGGTAATTGATAGAAGCACTATGCTAGCCTTATGAATTTTGGAAGTACAAAGAATAAATTTGCTGATCTGATTAGTTATCGCATCTACCTTGTATTGCACCACATAATTGTTTTTCATCCCCAACTTCATAAATTGTTGCATTGTCGTTCTTCCTTCTATATGAACTAAATGTAACTTATATCCTGCATTATATACAATGCACATTCTAGAATGATTATTTGGGTAATCATTTTTCAATGTTGTAAGAATTTGATGCAATCAAGCACCATCCACAGTCATTTTTTGAACAATCTTTGTTTTACCTTCATTCAACTTTATTGCATAAGGATGTCCAACAAGACTTTTAGGAATATGATTACGAGTTCGGTTTTTAACTCGAATATATCATTTTCCAACAGCTTCGCATAATGCACTAAATTAAACGAATGTCCACATTTTATCGAACCGCTTTCCCTCTTATTTTTCGGTTTTCAGGGCATGATTCTTGGCTTTTGGACATCATGCTTCATTAATTAAAATATAACATAAAGCTCGGCTAGTACTGTTTATGTGGTAGTTGATATGCGCTTGAAACTAAGATATATATGTTAAATTTTGTACCATTCTTAATATGTGCTTAAAACACCATATGATTTATGGATTGATAAGAAACTCACCTTAATGACCTTAAGGTATGTGGTTGTCTAGTTTACATTAAGAATGTAAGGCCCAGTAAACTTGAGGCAGGATCGATTTTACGCAGGTTTATATAGCACTTTGAAAATTCTCATGGATGCACATTTTATCATATTGAGGAATAAAAGGTGTTTGTTTCAAGACAAGTCACCTTTTTGAAAAAGGAATTTCTATCTCGAGAAGCACTCAAAAATATATTTAAAACTTTGCTTAGAAGAATGGAAAAAGCATCCACGGACTAAAAAAGCTCTCAAAGCACTCAAGCAAGCTTTGGGTCCGCTCGAACAAAACCCCAAAGCATGCTCTACAGTAGAGTTCAAAAGAGCGGTCCGCTCAAAGCTAGGAGTGCTCAAGCATGAGCACCATTAAGCTTCGAGTGGGACCCGATGCAAGCTTCGAGTCCGCTTGAGTCAAACCTTGGAGCATGCTCTAATATAGCGCTCAAAGCTGAGCACTTTGAGTGCTCCGATCTGAACAAAAAAGTGCACCGATCTGAAAAACAAAGGAAATTTCCCATGAAATTCTCATATCCGGTTCAACTATAAATAAAAGCTCAGATTGAAGAATGAACAAGCGGTTTTTCTACCACAGAATAAAACAACTGTGCCAATAGGGTTAGCTTAGTTAGTTGGTAGTTTAAACTATAAGATTAAAGATTACGAGTTCGATCCCCGAGATCGACATTTGTTGGCATTAATGAACTGTGTTCAATGAAAAAATATCATCTCTGCATCTTTTTTCACTCCACTGTTTTCATTACTTCTTCATTAATAAAAATGCATTGTAACTCAAAGTAAAACTTATAAAGATGGAATATTCAAAATGATGATGAATGAAGATACAAATATAGGTCAACATTCGATCGAACCTCTATAAAAATCTGGTGTCTCCTTTTTATTATTTTATTTTGTATTTCTCTTTTTCTTGTATTCCTTGTCTTCTGTTTATTTTTTGGATCTGGATTTGTTGATATTTTGCATTTTCCCTTTAATATTTTATATAATTCTAAAAATCAACTAGATCTAATTAAAACTGGTATATAAAAAATCATTGGGCATGTACCAAAAATGACATAAACAATAACACTGTAACTAAATTAATAATACAACCTCAAAATTTTCGCTATAGATGTACGATTGACATACAGAGATGTACGACCACTACTTCTCAAATTACAACAATTTAATATAATACACACACAACCTTCTTCACACACGCATGCATAAACACACACACATAGACACACACAAGGGCATTCAATTTTTTCTACCACCCATTTAGCACCTATTTTATATACTAACTATACCATTTTAAATGCTACATTACTTTGTAAACATGTTCAAATCAGGTTTAAGATCATTTCTACAATAAAATTGGCTCATTTCAATATTCCTACCACAATATTATCGATGTTTAAAATAAACGGATGAAATAATTGTTCCAATGTTTAAATTGATTTATAATTTTGATAGGATAACAAACATTAATGTTCATGGATATGACAAACATAACATAAATTAAACATCTTTAAAATTCTATAGCATTTGAAGTAGTGTGGTCGATATATGAATGAGTGCTAAAGAATATGGATGCTCGTGAACCCATACACACACATAAACATGTATAAGTATATGCATATATACACATATGCATTGTTGGTTCTAAATGTATAAAACATTAAACATACTCAATCTTCTTCTTTTTCTAGAAATACTTGATAACTTAACTTAAAAGAAGCTAAATTACATATTTTTAATATTTAAACAAAGAGAATATTTTGTATATAATATATGGTTCAACTTGAGATTTCATTCACTATGCTAAGTTATCAACGTGCAATCCATGTGTTGTACATGGTAATATCATAAAAACAAGGTGTTCAAATTTTAGATATATTGTTAAAGTAATAAAATTTGTTGTGCAATGTATGTTGAAATAACTAAGATAAATGTGTTACAAATTGGACTTGTTCTTTTAAGTAAAAAATAATTAAGATACATGACTTGTACATTTTGATGTTTAAATAAAAAATAAATATCGGTGATCATTTTTGACTTATCAATAGTGCCGATAACAAATTTCTCGTTTCGGTATACCATTGTCATAACAGCCCTATAAGTAGGTGTGGTAAATAGTAAAATCCAAAGAAAGGTTGAATTGTGCTTATAACAAAGTGGAAATTATGACCCGTCCCTTATTTTCAAGTTTCATACACCAAAAACTCTCATCGAAAACATGTTTAAAAATTACACCCCTATTTTTATTCTAGGGAAAATATTTCGTTTTTTTTTCGAAAATTAAATCTGAACTTAATCGCATGTTTTTGTGATCAAAGTTTTTTTTATTTTCTTTTAAAAAATGCAAATATTCGCATTTTTCTTGCAAATATTTGCACTTTTTGGCTAAAATAAATAGAGATGTTTTTTAAAACTTGTTTTTGAAGAGAAACGGTTGTGCATTTTGAAACTTAAAGACGGTGTTTTACAAAAATGCCATAAAATAAATTTTGATTTTAATATGTACATATTTTTCAGATAATATATACAGTTAGGTACTGGTTAAATTAGTAAACCCAAAATTTCTTATTTGTACCAAAAAATCCAAAAGGAAAATGAATACACTCAAAATCTGTTATTATTATTCTTTGACTTTATCATGTAAAACTAATTCAACAGGTTAACCTCTCTCCCTTTTTTTTTATTTTTCTGCAATGTTCAGTAATGATTAATTAAGGTTTTGCTATAAAATTTAATATGAACCAGAGTTCACATCATAGTCCCGTAGCTCAGTTGGTTAGAGCGTTGGTCTTATGAGCCGAAGGTCGCGGGTTCGAGCCCCGCCGGGACTACTTTTCCTAAGTCTTAAGTATTTTTTATACAATTATTAACTTTTTAGTGATAGAATTAAAACATTTGGCAAATTTCCCTACTGCTTACCTTAACTAACTTGAGACTCTCTCGACCTACAAATTGAGGTTATAGCATACACCAATACAATTACATGATGCCTGTAACATACAACAAGGCTCTTTTTCCTAAGTCTTAAGTATTTTTTATACAATTATTAACTTTTTAGTGATAGAATTAAAACATTTGGCAAATTTCCCTACTGCTTACCTTAACTAACTTGAGACTCTCTCGACCTACAAATTGAGGCTATAGCATACACCAATACAATTACATGATGCCTGTAACATACAACAAAACAGACACAAGTACTGTAAATTTTGTTCTGTTCAACATACTTACCACAAGCTCTTACTTACAGCGGTCCAGGAAACAAAAAATGAGTTTCACTTCACCATAGTAATCTGGACTGACCTGAAATATACGTGTGGAGTAGTCATATATTGTAAAAGATGAAAAAAATATTCATTAGAAAAAGGAGTTGTCCGTTTTATCATTTATTCTGTAACCAATTCTGTGAGCCCCTGATTTGGATTTCTACAATCGATGCATTCATGCGCCTTGTTTATCTACATGAATCTATAAATTATGGGATTCAACTTGTTTCTCCATATACGAAAAGCATTAACATGTGTGCATGGGAACAACAATTCCAGGTATGTTAATTGCTAATCCAATAAGAATGAAACATATCGAGTATCAACCATAAAATACCCTAAATAGGATAGTACAAGTAGGTGAATAATAACACTTTCTTCCAATCTGAGCACCCAATTTTGCATGTGCATGATCAGGTTGATGTATAAGAATGAAAAATATACGCCTTCCGGTCTGTAATGAAATAAAATTATTGGGAACCCATGTTCCCAGAGCACTTCCCTGTCCACCTTTAAGGGCTAAATTATAAACATTCGGTGACACTTTGACATAGTTATGAAAGACGCGCCATGGCGTACGGCACGACGTTTGCGCCTTTCTTTCTTACGGCACAACATACATGAAAAGGCTCGACGAATGGCGCAAATGACGCATGGCGCAAAAATGGCACACGACGCAAAATGGCGCACTTTTTCATTGTAAAAGGTGAAACCCAGTGCACGAGGCTCCCGCACGATAGCGCGTTCTGGAGATGTCGATAATGTGCGCAACATTTCTCTCGCATTGAGAAGAGGCTGTTTTCGGGCTCGAATCTGGACTCTCAAATCACCATGCGGGTAACCTAACCGTTGCGCCTTTTCATTATATTACTGTTTTTTTTTAAATCCGAACTGCATAAAAAGAAGTATTTATAATATTATGGAGCATTAAAAAGTAGATACAACATCTTTGACACCATTGATCAAATATCTTTGAAGGATATTGATGACTGTAATAAATGAATAACGGGAAATATGGATGAAACATCTGATGCTAAAGAAGAGCTTTTATTTGATGATGATAATGATGACTTGATTTGGGGTGTTGCTACTACAGCAGCAGGTGTGGAGGAAGCTAAAATCAAAGTAGAAGAATGTACATGCTCTTCAGCTTCTTTACATCTTCATGAAGAAGAAATAAATGTAAATGAAATAGATGAGGAAGATGATGAAGTTTATGAATCTGACGATGTAGACATTGATTTGAAAATATTATTGCTGAATCATATTCAGATTTCGATTTTATCGGTAATATTTATGATTATATTGGAATTGATTTTAGAAAACCATTATGCTTGAAATTCTATATTTATGATATTATATTTGATGATATTTTTTTTTTGTAAAATGTCTAAAAAATCTGTGTTGTATATGTTTAGCAAAATAATTGATTTTTTTGAATTTATTGTTATATATATTAAATTTATAAATAAATTTAAACGTGCGCAGTAAATTAAAAGGGCGTTGGCGTCATTTTCCATGTTGTGCGCCAAGGCTCCGGAGAGGCTTTGCGCCTTTTTGCACCGTTAATAATACGCACTCTGACATCGTAGTATTTCCTTGTTATGGTGTAACGACCCGTAAATTTCAGTGGTCTTATTTATTTAATTAATTGAATTTTTGTGAAATTTTAAACGATAAAATTTTGAAATATAAATTTGATATTTGGAATGCATCAAATTAAACATAGCAACTAGTAAATTTTCGTCCGAAAATATGAAAATTTATTTCGCGAGTAAATTTACTTCGATTTAATCAGTTAAAATTGGTGATAATAAAATGTTTTCCAAACCTGAATAGTTTTACATAGAAAATTTGTAAATCATCTTCTAAGTGAGACGTCATCTTTCGTTTCGTCAAATTTGGATGTCTATTACTCCGTTTACCTTAATTCTGGCTGAATAGCAGCATTTTCGGTACCGATTAGCGACTTTTGATCGAATGATCGTACCACCAATATTTGTATATCGTTTTGATCGTCTCGTCGTGCTGATCTCAGCGGTATATTTATTTCTTTATTTTGAGGTCCGGTACGCGACGGAAATAATAAAACGGTTCGTTGTAACGGTACCAAAAATTTCTGACTTTACTCCTTCCTTCAGTTCAAATTTCTAGCGTGCTCCTACATTAAAGCCTCTGAACAATTCAACCTATTTCTATTCCTACCCTACCGTTTCTCCTCAAATAAATTAAATATATATTACGTTGATTTGGTCTTTCCACGTTCCTTTTTTTCTTTCTGTCCTTTTGTTTCCTTTTGAACTGTTCAATATTTAATTTATAATAAGTGGCTTCAGTACCTTACTTTCTTTTGCAACAATTTGTTCTCTTTCGTTTGTTGCATGTACCTTTTCCATTTGAGTCTTCAATTGTTCTTTTGAGAAGATATAAAATATTATATCTAAGTTTATATATATTATGATTGAAGCCCCTGATGTGACAGTCACCATCTCCATTTTCCACACCTACACTTGAGAACCGCAAGCCTTCAACCGGCCTCACCACCTCCACTTCATTGAGCACCCAAAACACATCGACCACATCAACCCATCAACAGCCATACCCTGACAAACTCCGAGCCCGACCCCAAGCCCTACAACAGCAACCGCCACCCTTTGCCTTGCAGCCTACCGCCACCCTAACAGCCTCGCTCGAACCTCCCTCCACCCACCACGTGTACAACAGCCTACCCAAGATCATCCTCCACCATTGAAGCATTCTCCCGCACCCCCTTTAGCCAGCACAACCGAATCCATCTCCGCTACCACTACTTCCACCTCAAAGTCGACAGCCACCATCACCTCCTCTCTCGAGTTCGACCCAACCTCTACCCACGGCCACAGCCACACCTCTAGCTCACCTCCCCTCACGAGCACATACCAGGCATCGCGCACCTCTCCTCCGCAGCCTGGCGATCAACTCCCCTCTATTCGCCTTATGGCCTTGCTCTTCCTCTGTGCTTATATAAGTGAGTATATATTAATATATCTACATTAGTCTATATATATATATATTGTTATAAAGTAAGGTTATAAAGGGTTATATTAGCTTTACAGTTGGATTTGTATGTATATAATCTGTTAACAAATATGTATATCTAACTAAGTTATATATTTTATCTGTTTATATATATACCAGCCCCTATATTTGTTGATATGATTCCAAGGTATATAATAGTTTGTTACAATTAAAAGTATATATATCTGTTAGTATGTATAAGTGTATGTGTATATAAATCTTTATTTACTGTTAGTCGTATCTATGTTAGTCTATACAGCCTATACTAGTTTATATATGAGTTGTCGAATCAATTATATAGGTGAATCAGTTATATATATGTTTTCTGGGAGTATATATGTTTTCTGGAAGTGCATATGTTTAGTTGGCAGTAAATTATATTTCAACAGTATATTGGTTTCAGAGTATATATATGTATATGTGGTTACTTCTGTTAGCGTTAACATTTAAAATGTATTTGGAAGAATTTTGAAAGAAATGTATGAAGAAATCAAACTGAATTTTTATATACATATTTCGTTAGGACAATTGGTTTTAAATTACATAAGATGCAAGTTATTAATATATAGTGATATATCGGAACAGAAGCTATATAAATATTAAAACGTGTATGTAGTTATTCGAGGAATAAACCATAGTATATATATGGGTTAGGTTATATATGGCTTGGGTAAGATTATAAGATGCTGGTTATATATTAGTATACATATATTTAGATCTCACAGTATTTTACGTATGAAAATCATGTATATTATTTTTTTATGTATTCCGAAACTTATTGGCATAGTGTTTATATATGCCTTAATAAAACATTTATTTCAAAGTGAATAGTAGTTTATACGTGGACATTTAGTTTATATATATATTACTTTATAATAAAGTTGGATTTATGTACATTTTATTTTAAGAAACGTAAGTATTTTGCAAGTAGATGTCTTTATCTCAAAACATAATGTATATACATGTTTGATTTTTATTTTAACATTTGGATTTTTAAATACATACATATATATTTAATTTAATATCTGTTTGATTTTAGCATATAATTTATATATATATAAGTTCATTCTTACCATCTATCATCATCTATCCGGTCCTGATTGATTTCGTCAATTTCTATCTATCAGCTATGTCCGTCAAAATCCGCTTTCAGAGTACTTCACTTTCAGACTGTTGTTTGGTTTGTTCGATTTTCTAGATCGTGATCCAATTCGTAGCTAGTTGTGTTTCAAACTTCTCTCTAACCTCGAAAGGTGAGCAATCACTCACGATTAACGTTCTTATATTTATTAAACTTGTTTTCAATCGAAATGTCAATTGAAATATGCTGATGTTAGTTATTTACATTGTTATATATGTATCTGTTCACCTGTGACACCTGACACCATTATCTGTTATTTATATTGTTGATATATGCCTGTTACTGTTGTTATTTTATTTTCATATCTGTTATCACTTTGCAAGTTCCCTGTTAGTATAGAATCACTATGGGTTGAAATGATACATACCCGAACGATCTTGTAAAATAGGAGAAAATCGTTATGGGTTTAAATGATAAACCCAAGCGGTTTTCAGTTAATTGAATTTGGGATTGCGGGTTGAAAAGATATATACCCGTAAATATATTTTAAATTGCGGATTGAAATGATAAATATCCGTATCACTTGACCATAGGATAGAAAATTATATACAGGCACCGTTGGCCTATATATAAATGTTTTGAAAATGATTTCTTTGGTTTTGAAAAGATATATATGGTTTTGATAAATATTGATTTTTAAAGATTCATTAAAGTTGATTTAATAAAGTTGATAAATAATATGTTTAAGTATTTATTTAATATCTATATTTTTTTAGATATAGAATTTATAATGATTTGAAATTGATTGAAATTATATTTTATTTAAGAATTATACTTAAATAAGTTGATTTAAAATGTATTGAATTTGAAATTTAAAGGAGTGATTTACAACTTGAAATTTGAAAAGGTGACTTAAATGGATATTTCAAACGTATAAATATTTAAAAAGGATATTCTGTTTATTTAAATTGTAAATTGAAATTGTATTCAAATGTTATGGAAATGTTAAGTTATTATTTCAAAACTAAATAATTGTAAAGTGAATTTGATATGTATAAATTTATCGAATTTAGTTCTGAAATGTTGAATATTTAAAGCTTTGAAATATATTAAAATTGAAATGGCTTATTTTATGGTTCAGATATGTATTTGAAATCGATAATTTGAAATGGTTTATTTAGAAGCTGAATCGAGTTGAAACTGATGATTTGAGATTTGATTAAATTAAATTTTTGAATTCGAGTTAATTTGAATCGATTTGTGAAATTTGAGGAAACTAATTTATTTTATAACGAAATTTTAATATCTAAACTGTTTAAAAGGAAAGTGTTATGATTTCCAAAATACTGTGATTTCCCGACTATGATTTCGAAAGCATTATAACTTTGGGAAGTAATATGATTTTTGAAATTGGATATATTTGAAGTGAAATGATATCGTATAAAATTGGGGTTTGAAATGATAATGACATTTTGGTTTTGAAGTATAAACTATTTTGAAATGACCACGGTGTTATAATAACGATTGGTTGGCAAAGAGACCGGGATCGGATATGGACATACTCTCTGTCGATACCGAAAACCACTTTGACAACCGTGTACGCGGTGGAGATTCCAGAATGAAGTAGGATGGTGGCGACGTTCTTAAGGTATGTTACGTGGACCCAACTCCCGTGAGTTGGCATAAGGTGGCTAAAATAGGAGCGATCTCGGACCAGTGAGGTAGCACCTCTTCTCGGACACATTTCTTCGATATTATACTCTTATTTGTGATTTGACTAGATGGTCATCCTCCGATTTGGGAATGTTGTTCGAGGTGGACGATAGTGGCTGCTATGCGCTCCATCAGTCCGTGTGCGTAATTGGTATATCTATCCTGGCATTGCCTAGTTGTGCCGTGTCACCTACCATATCGAGCTTTACTACGATTATGATTTTAAGATCCGACCGCGTTAAGGTTCTCCATCCCCTTAACGCTATTTTCCGATATGATTATACTTTACTTATTTAGACACTATTATAATAGCGAATAGTACTACATAGTAAATAGTTTAACGGACCCTTAGGGGATGGTTATCTCAAACATCCTTTAAGTTACTTGTATTCCAGTTGATATTTCACTTGAGTTGGATTTATTGAATATAAGAATGTTAATCCTGACTCGAGTGTTTTGTGTTTAGCTTTACGCTCGGGTCAGACTGAGTGATACAGCATTTGAGACTCACCTTTGGAGTTGGAGCTTCGCTTGGAGATCCAGCAATCTATCGATCCTGCTTTCAGTTATTCTGTTGATTCCAGTGATGTATTCAGATCTTGTATTTGATTATTGTATTGAGACATCTATTGTATTCGAGACTTCTGTTGTATCTTGTTTGACTCTGTTATATATATATATATAGTAGCTTCATGAACTACTATCCTTTTGTTTCCGCTGCATTACTGTTATATTACTCTGTGTCTGTGATCTGTAATTATTTCATTTACTGTATATGCTGAGTTTTGCCAAATTTTATTTACAACGCGGTATTTTGAGAAATTCAACTCTGGCATGAGTGTCTACCTATACACTTATAATGGATGCGAATGGTTGAAAATACCGGGTCGTTACATATGGAGCTCATTATTGCCTACTGTAGAAATAACTTAGTTAATAGAAATCGAAAATGTACATCATAGAAAAAAGCATGAGTGCAAACATTTGCTTTCAATAATTGAATTGCCATGATGAATTTTTAACTGCTACATATTGACATCTGAAAGGTTGATTATTGCCATTCTATCAAGAGTTTGGTGCACGCCCTCTATACCTGAGGTTGAGAGTGACCCTACTACCGTTGCTGGAGATGGCAAGTAATTTTAACAAGGGTGCAATATTTTGAATTTATATATTAAATATTCTTTGGCTAATAGTAGTAAAGAAATATGGTCAAGGTTATCGTCCAGTTTCAATCCGTCGTCTAGTCTGGAGTACTTATGTATTATTGCAATACACAGACACACATAAAGAGGGGGGGGGGGGTGCGATCCATAAACGATGTCGATTACAAAACTACCGATTCTATACTACAAATGTAACAGTTATTCCATACATGATCCATGTATTATTCTGAAAACATACATCCGATGAAACCATTTATGTTGCTGCATCTTTCTCCAGCCACTGGACGAATGCGCTGACATTGTCACAGGTAGACGTACTTTGCAATACAGTATGAATAAATAAATGGAAACAAATTCTAATGGGAAAAGGAATATAATAATACTTAGACCAAACTATAATAAATATACAAACAGTTGCTGATACTGAAATTTGAAATTTAACATCACCGATTTGTATCTTATTAGATTTTCCTTTTCATCTCTGCCTCATATTTATTTCTTCTGAATTCGTATACACACACCACTAAACACTTCTTTGAAATACAAAATTTGATAATCAGTTAAATATCTTTGTTTCTCATATATTATCTTCTTTGTGATTGCAACTATGTTAAAAAACTGGATAATCGGATATAAAATAGTGTGCAGAACTAAACTGTTAATTTTTACATGTCTAATAGTAACTCTTTCCAATCTATGCTAGCATATCTGCATTTGATATTCATGCATGATGCTCATTCTTTAATTTCAATATCACTACCAAATAAAGAAGGGGTTGCATACCATTCAAAACTCTACTCCCACGATAAAATCCAGATTATACTAATTAATTTTGAATTAACATTTGGATAACAATTCATCTCTTATATTTCAAGATAATATTATTATTTTTTACTAAGTAAATGTTAAGCCTTTTTTTTCAAATAACATCTAAATTCAATTCATACGAGAAAATATAACATTGAGTATTATCTTACATTGTTTTCTATGACACTCACTTGACCAGTAAATGAAAAAAAAAGAGTAAATAAATAAAAGACTACGATTTAGCATGCAACAAATGAATAGATTAAACAGTGCACATTGCGTAAAGCCGTGTATGTAACAGGAATACTAAAAGGCTCAAATCAAATTAGGGTAAATTATCGAGCATAGAGATTAAAAAAAACACAAGATCCCCTAAATTTCTATTTTTCCTCCATAAATTTTGTCTCAAACCTAACTTCCCAGACCTCCTAGCATTGCTCATAGACTCATATGTAAAGTAAAAAAAAAAAAGTTTATGTTATCTCCAGTAAATTTCAAACTCATGTAAAGCATAATAAAAGAAGGTTTATGTAATTTCCAATGTATTTCAAGCTCATATAAAGCACAATAAGACACACATGCACCCACACACACGCGTGCGCACACACTACCAAATTAATTTTGATATGATCATGGGAAAAAGTTAATATAAAAGGAAAATTATAGTAAATTATATTATGGATTTCCATTTTATTGGATATGTTTTTAAAAAAAACAATATTCTTCCCTCTATGTTTATAGGGTACAAATGCCTATTAAAATGTAATATAATATAGAACACTATCTTTCATCCAAAATCTTGATGAATAGGTGGTACATTTTTGCTTTCATTGGAATTAGTTTTACTTTAACAATTATAGAAGAAATTTAAAGACTCGTCTTGAAACATTTTAATGTTATATCTTTAAGATAGGATTGATAGGTCAGAATTTATATCTAGGAAACTAGTAATGTGAAATATCAGTTGACACTATTTTTAAAAATATAGTTATCTGGGGTATCAAAAAAAAAAGTAGTTATCTGAGTATAACCACCTAAGAATTTGTGTCCCAAATATAATGAGAGTTCATAACCTCGTAACAGGAGAAAATATATAAATCATTGGTCGCAACATCAAATAAATGCGATTTTTATGCTTTTGGAAGTCTGGTTGAGGTCAATATTCAAGAAAATTCGATGCAGAAATAGCAAAACTCGTTTAACAAAGCAACTGAAAATCATACCATGGCCAAATTTGTTACACCTAACTTCTGTTTTTACAATCAGTCTGAAGTTAAAATTGTACAGCTTTAAAAAGCACATGCACCAGTTCCTGAATAAAAACAAAAATTCCCAAACTGTTATGAATTTTTCTGCCTCCTAAATCAACGCACAAAATCCTAAATTTATCTTCTTTAGCCATCAGAATTTAACCTTAAAAAGAACCTGAAGTGCAAGCCTCAAACCAAAATTTCTTAGATTCAGGTGAGTTTGTTATGTTAGGATTTGACTAGTCAGGAATAGTAAAAACTATTATTAAATGATGAAGTAGATGGTGAAAGGGGACTCATATAAGTAAATCAACAGAACTCTTAAATTCTGTACAATAGCTTGCATAATATTTTCCTTCCTTGTAATTTCAATGTAATATTAAATACTGAACCTCCTTTTTTAGTAATATCACAACATATTTATTAATTAGAAGCAAAAGATGAACTTTAGAATCACTCCCGTATAAATATGTTAGAACAAAAACATCTTTTGTTTTAATTTTAAACTACGATAATTTGTTTCAACTAGAATGTGTTGAATATAGTACATCAAATTCAATTTCTCTCCCAATCAAAGTAATTAGAATAATTAGAATGGTAAATTTGTTATGTGTAAACAGAGAATACACTGTACCTTATTCAGAAAATTACTTTGTGTAAACCAAATATAATATTAGAGTAGATTCAACACTCGTTACAAATTATATATTCTTGCCACATGGGCATAATCCAACTTTTTTAAAACATGTATGATATGTCGACCGTTGTATATTTGAACAAGCATAAACGGAGAGCTCCACTCACTTAAAAATATTGTTTGTGGAGCATGTTTTATAAATAAACCTACTTCGCCTTCAGGGTGCACTCTACTCTAGCAAAGGTTTCTATAAATAGTGAAGTCGTGACCTCAAGAATATCACATATGCTAATTACCATATCAACTTTTGAAATCGATGTAATTTTAGTTTCATAACTTTTGTTCCAACACAGTCTACTGCTTAGTTTCTGAAAATAAATAATGTAATTTAACTTCAAGCTTAAATGCAGCAGCTGGGAAAATGAGCATTTATCTGTCATATCAGTTGAATTTAGTTATGCTGACATTGTAGGCAAATTCAAATGCTTACCGTACTGATTGGAACTGAGGTTAGGGTTAGACAGGCTGCTGACACGTCCCGCCATTGGCAGATTAAGGTGAGTGCAGCTGCCACACATAATGCACACGGGATATGCAACTAGTCAGATAGCAACATACAACAGCTGATGCCAATTGCATTAATGCCTAGCATATAAAAGAAAAGTTAATTCCATGGTCAATCAGAAAAAAGACTTCATACCAATTTTTGGGTTGTAAACAAAACTTGGCCATTTGAAAGATCTTGCTAAATAGTTAAGTTTGTAACTCATTAAATCAATACATATACTATAATATCCAGGCAGCCATTAGAATTATTATCACACCGTAATTATATAGCGCTCCAGAAGCAGTCATCGCCACTACACTACGACGCAGATATAAAATCAGTGTTATTTAGTCGCATTCGAGATTATTAGAAGTAGTATGCATAATCATGAGCTCAATCAAGTGTTAGGAAGAGAAAATCTATCGCTTTAGAATAGTCGAAGAAGAAAAATCAAAACATAAATCTGATATAAATAAACTGATTACCATTGCTTTGAGAGCTTAAGCAGGGGCAGAAATGGTAGAAATATTGTAGACTCGCCGTCGACGTCATGTTTTGCAGCAGGTAGGTTTTTTGCGAATTCCAAAAGGAGGGAGAGGAGATGAAAAGCGGGAAGGGGTTGGGTCATTTTAAGGTCCAGTTGAGGAAGTTTTTTTTTGGGCCGGTATTTCTTGGGCTTCATATTTTTTAGATGTATTAAAAATACGGAAATCAAAAAGACATAAACATTCGCGCCAGGAAGGGGTCGAACCTTCGACTTTCTGCTTAGGAAACAGACGCTCTATCCACTGAGCTACAGGCGCTTCGATGTTTAAATAATATTTTTATTGATAAATAATGAAATTCTACAGAAGTGCCATTGGCTAAATCATAAACTTTGTTTTAATGAATGAAATGCGATTCACAACAAAATCATATATTTGTGAACTAAGTACACATATAAGCTGAACCGAAGCTCTTTTCATTTACAAAAGTAATTTTACATAAATATCATTACTCAAGTGAAAGTAACATATTATGTTTGCCTCGATTAATGGTGAATATTGGACCTTGGAACCGATGATTGAAAGAACACTTAGAGCATCTTCAATGCAAATAAGATGTGATTTCAATTAAATCCTATGTGTCAAGGGATAAATCACAATGTTATTTCAATGTAATTTCTAAAAATTAAACATCACGTTAAAAACAAGAAAACTACTCCAATGCAAATGTATTTATTGGAAAAAAATTGACTATGTGTTCCAATCAAAATTTAAATAAATAAAAATAATAGATAAAAAATTAGTTCATTGTGAATATTTATTACTTCACATTGTGAAGTGTAATGTCTAAAACTAGACATTGCACTAGACAATGTCTAATAATTGTTTTGCCAAGTCATCATAACATTGTCATTAACATTGGCATTGGAGATTAAAATTTGAACTAAATTAAATGTTGATGATGTGTACTTGACATTACATCAAAATAGCTCATGGGTTGGAGATGCTCTTACGTGGATGTGCAAGGCAGTTGACATGTTTATAATTTATTTATAGGGATTTTCTATTACACAGTTGAATGAAGATTCTATAGGATTTTTTTCTAAGTATTATTTTGGATCGCTAAGTCAAAAAGAACGAGTCAGTTTGATTTGAAAAAAGATTAGCATGTACAATGCACGTTAGTATGAAAATGTATACATAATAAGACAACAAAACCAGAACATTGAATTTAATGGTTTATATAGTTTTAATAAACAAAAATTGAAAAATCTTAATAAAATAAACATAATCATTTTTGCTGGAACCGAGATTCTAACTTGTGATCTCGTGTATGCATCTAAATTTTCATCTCAAACTAAATGTTAATTTTGTTTTCGAACCCATGACTTTAATTGCAAATAAGGGTATTTGTGAAGTTGATGGTTAAATCAAAAAATTGACAACTTACTCCAATTATTAATATAAAGGAAGATATTCTGCTATTTATGTAATTCCAGAAATATGTGAAGTATTTTTTTGATGTACCAATATATAAAATTACGGTGTTGCACGAATATAGTTTTGCATTCAAAATTTTACATCGAAGCATGAATTTGTTATCATTGAGACAATTTATCACAAATACGGCTTCTGGATAAAAAAATTCAACGGTGATTACGGATGGTTAGTTTAAGAATCATTAGGTTGAAAAACCAATGCAAACCCGTGATCATTTGTACATGTTCGTTGGATAAAAGTGCATGAATTGTTTTCTTTTTCTTTTTTTGCGATTGTATTTATGAAGCGTGAATCACAATTGAGTAGATTTGTGATTGTGGTCAAATTAAATAGAAACAGAACACATGTCATACGACTAGGAATCTGATGTGTGTGTGTGTGTTGTTGATCTTTACTTATGTACACTATTTATGTATTATTTTACTCTGAGAAACCTGTGTATATTGCTTTGTGCCGAGACGAAATACATGATGGACGGGGATTCAAATATTTGATTATCACATATCCGTGTTGACATTAGAGACTGTATACGAGAGATCGTTTATATAGAGGACACAATGCTTTTGGATGGTAATCTCCCTCTGATAGCATCGGTATTAGATCGAGGCGTCTACGTCTTTTGAAACCATCCATGTTTATTTCTCATAATTTTGTACCAACTCGTAATTTAGTATAAATAGATTTTAAATCGTCAAATAATGAACATGTAATTATATCAAGGAATGGGAAATAACGAATCATATTTTCTACATTGATTTTGAAGAGAATATGTAAACGAAAAAGGCTTGACGAAAAAAGAACCACATAATGGCGCCTCACAAATGAACCCGATGGAGGGTTATAAAATAGTTCTTCAGTTGTCTTCTCTTCTTCTTCTTCAAATTACTAATTCTTAATTACATTTTCATCACATGACGCCTTTTGAGCTAGGAGAATCAAGTTGGGAGAGCGGAGGCAATAGAGAAAGATAAGGAGGAGGGGGATGGAAAGTGGTGACTAACAGAATAAATATGAAAAACGCAGGGCAATCCAGCAACAAGCTTGGAAATCGGAGCAATTTCTTTTATGGGGGAGGGACTAAAATAAAAAATAACCTAGAGAAGCTCGAAAATTTCCTATGTCATTTGACGCTAAGAAATTATCATGCTTTAAGGGCGTCGGAAGATCCGAGAAGCAAACCTTCAGTACATCCTTTAGAATATCGTCGAGAGTAAGAGAAAGGGAAACTAACAAAAAATGTTATAGAGGGAATCATAAAGTGGGTGGAAGAATTGTATAACTCTGTATGTGGTGGGATCGAGACCATACTATATAAATTTAGAAGCTTACATTAAAAGAATGCGGAAAATAGAGAGAGATGATATTTTGCAATCAAGAGATAATGGTTTTTTCATAGTTAAATTCAAAAATGAAAAAAATTGCAAGAAATTCATTAGCAAAGGACCATGGTTCTTCGAAAAAAATCTAATGATTATGAAGCGACTTGACCCAAACTTGAAGACTTACAAAGACCTTCTTACCACCATGTCGTTTTGGGTCAGGCTATCGGGTCTTATTTTTTAAATGTGGGACACAGAAGCCATTAGCACAATAACGAGTTTGCTAGAAAACCAATCAAAATGGATGAAGCCATGTTATTGAAGACTAAAATCTATTTTGCAAGAATAGTAGTGGACCTCAATGCCGATGTAGGGTTTTCCAAACGTGTTAGAGATAGAGAGTGTAGAAGGGGAAATCTTTAGACAATAGGTGGACTATGAAACTCCCCCCTCCCTCCAAAACTCTGGTGTGAAAATTGTATGTCTTTTTTTCAATTTAAAAAGCAATGTCCTATGGTCAAAACGTGGATGCAAAAACAACCAAACTTGGATACACAAACCAAGGAGGTTGGAACAGGGAGTAGTGACGGAGTCGAGTAAGGGCAGAAAGAGAAAAAAATAAAGGGAGGGCTAAGGAGAGAGACAAAAAAAAAGTAGCGTTCATAATAACTGAAGGAGGAGTTGTGTAGGAGAAGAAAAAAGTAGAGGATGTAGTAGGGGAAAAGATGAGTAGTAGGAAGGATTGTGAAGTGATTGGGGAGGAAAGAGTTGAAGATGTGGATAAAAAAAATGTAAAAGAAATAGAAGAAATGATTGAAAAACTACGAGTGGTGAAGGAGGCATTACAAAAGGAGTGGAGGAAGAAAGGAATTCAAAAATGTCAGAATGGAAAAATAATTGGAAAGATTGAAATATTTGAAAATGTGTTGTTTGAGACAATACAAATAAGTAACGATGCAGAGAGAGAGCAAAAAGCAGAAGTGTAGAAAAGAAATAAGATAAAACTAGTGGAAGAAAAAGAAACATAGATAATAGGGCAAGGAAAAAAAAGAAACTGAGATAATAGGGTAAGCGATGTTCTCAGAAAAGCTGTGGAGGGGGCACCGTCCATTGTACAGAAAGTAAGCAGTTATGTTTCTACGCTGTGTACAAGAGGAGCCACTATTGCTCCAAGTAAACAGACCACACCTACTGCTCCGATGGCTATGAGCCATATGCAAAAATCATCATCGAACATTGTCGATAGCATCTCTGCTCTCTCTTTTAATGAATTTTTTATCAACCAAAGTTTATCGGTTTTAAATGAACGTGAACCTATGTAGTTAATATCGGATAATATCATTGATATATCGTTGATATATCTCATATCCCTCCTAAGCCGACATTTTTTTAAAATATCACTTAAAATATCGTTGCCAATATATCGTTCGATATTTGTCGATATATGGGTTTGATGTTTAGCGTAAAATACTTGATATTTTTTAAGAACATCTTTCATCATCGTATATGTTGGAGAAATATCTTTACAAGTAAATATCTTTATATTCTCAATTTTTTTATATGGCGAATGACAATTTGTAGACCATGTTAGAAATCTCAATGCACTAATTTTTTCTGGTCTTAACCAAACAGTTTTAGGTTTCTTCATTAGTCTTTCAATAAAAAAACTCTACGTATTCCATTACTTTACATGTTTTATTTTCCTTGAAGACATTACCGCTAAAGATAAGATCATGAAAGCTTTACTTTTCTTTTTAGTTATTTTTTGTTCACCATTTCTAATTGGTACGTTAGCTTATGAAAATTTATTTTATTAGTTATTATCATGAACCTAGAACTAAAAGTTGAATAGCAGTAAAGTTATATATCTGACAACCGATACGAGCTAAAGTAATAACTGGTATCAAATCAACATTGCTTATTGGATAAATTAAGTAAAAATAAAAATGATGAAACTGTAAATATGAAAATTTTGAAAAAGTAATATAGATGATTAAATGTCTGAAGAAATCATGACTATAGTATAAAAACAAAGAAATTGATAAATATGTACATTATATGAATTTCTCTATTTTTACGAGCCTATATTATGATTTGTATTAAATAGAATATCTCAATAGACGGATTATAATCTATAAACTATACATAATCAGTCTTTGATAGTAATTTGGAATTATTTATCCAAATATTTAAATAATTGACATCAATATAACATTATAACATAGTATAATATCATTTATAACATGTTCTACATATGTCCGATATTTTACTGATATTTTAAAATATCTCATATCGGTACTTGAGCGATACATAACTTATTTTGATATTAACTACTTAGGCGTGAACTAACGAATATAAAATACGTGTAAGTACTAGGGAATGTTAACCTCGAACATCTTACGGTCAGTGATCACAAGAGTCCTATTAGCAAATATGGCCAAAAACTTGAACTAAGCAAAGGTGTAACCTAACCTGACTGTTCAAGCATTGCGCCTCTTAAGTGGCCCACCAAGAAACCTAAGAAAGCGAACATGATAAAAAAGAAGTGTTGGTTAAGAAAAACACGGACTGGACAGATAGAGAAAAGAAATTAGTGAAGAAGCATAGAGCCCATGAAATTCTGAGAGGATGAAACGTCTGATTGTTTCTAATATTTAAAACGGGTGACAAACGTCATTCAAAGACGCTTGCACACTAATCTAGCATATCAAAACAATGGATCGTCGTTTGTATAAGTAAAAATCCAAATCTATGAACAAAAAGAGAAATTTCACAATGGAGTTTAAATAAAAACATACATATATCTCAACAACAAATACATATATCTCAATGAAGCATACAAGGAACAATACAATAAATAGTACATATTTAACCCTCTATGCATTAATTTTTACTAAATTTATAAAATAATACAATGGTAATATAAGAAAATAATTTAAGCAAACAACCTATAAGCGAAGTATGCAACCAAACTTGTTTCAATTCCTTTGCTATCACCTGCAAGCCTCAAAAAGAAAAAATTGTTCAACTATGTTTGTACTATGCCAATTTGTATACACCTTAGCCCAACCTAAGGGACCTGGTGGCTACTGCATAGAAAAATACTGCCTACATATTCATTTGCAATCAAGTCTGCATAGTTCTGTTTACTACTCTTCTTTTGCATCCAAATGCTTGTTAGCACATAAAAACTATAGCATCCACGCAACCAATGCAAGTAGAAAACACTACTCCTACTAAGTCATCAAAATCAAATATCATAAATATGGGGCACCAATAATAATGACAAAACACATCCAATAAACATCACACAAGTTCGAAAATGCTCGATGTCAACCTTAAACATCAGACAAACTAACATCAATTAGTTGGAAATAATTTAAGTAAACAACCCGTAAGCGAGGAATGGAACCAGACTTATGTCCTTTCCTTTGCCATCACTTACAAGCCTCAAAAAGAAAAAAATTGTTCACATATGTTTGCATCATGCGAATTTCTATACGCCCTAGCCTAACCTAAGGGATCTGATGGACTACATAGAAAAATACTGTCTACGTACTCATTTGCAATCAAGCCCACGTAGTTATGTTTCTTTCTTTTGCATCCAAATACTTGTTAGCACATAACAACTATAGCATCCATGCAACCAATGCAAGCAGAAAACACTACTCCTACTAAGTCATCAAAATCAAATATCATAAATATGAGGCGACAACAATAATAACAGCCACAGCCAATAAACATCAAACAAGTTCGAAAATGCTCAATGTCAACCCCAAATATCAAACAAACCAACATCGACAAATATACTCACATGTACTAATCATCAAATATTAGTAATACATCTACAATTTAAGTATAAATCAAGCAAATGCGTACTAACCTACCATGTTATTAACACAAACACCAAATTATTAAATGTGTGCTAACCCACTATATTAGTTACACAAACATCAACTCATCAATTGTATGCTAGTCCCCTGTATTAGTAACACAAACATCAACATAACAAAATCATAATTAATTACACACAATGTAGTAATAATAGCCGAATATTTAATACACATCCAAATGCGATTTCATCGTCATAAATAACATATGTGATAATCTAAATTAATAATTAATCACATACATATTACATCCATCCAAAATATTGACAACCATTATTTTCTCTTAAGTGTATAATTGTTTTGTTATTGTTTACTACGAACACACCTTTATTTATTTCATCTCAAAACAATAATAATTCTTCAAAAATAATGTTTTGCTTCAAAAATCCTTTTATTATATTTTATTTTTCTCAAATATCTTAAAACCTCATATTTTAATCAAAAATAGTATTTTACATTGAATTACATTTCAAAACAATAATATTATTATTTTATGTCAAAATAACAATATATACTAAAACCACTTTAATAATTTCAAAAACTAGTTTATCTAAAAAATAACAATATTCTACATTAAACTTCAAATTTTCCTTGATTGCTATTTGTCTCAAAACAATAATAATTTAACTCAAAACTCGGTTGGAATCATATCTTTACTACTATCATTATTCCAAAAAATATCTTTTATTTTATCACCCAAACAATAATAATAATATTTTCTTCTATAAACACCATAAAACCAATTATATTATGCTTTAGACAAAGGTTCTAAAGGCTATGAGTTCAAAATCTGAAGACATCATAATGAGTGCTTTGCTTGAATAAAGTATCACTTTGTTATCAAAAAATTTAGTTAACTTAAATTATTCTAAAAACATATAATATATATATATATCCAAGTTTAAAAACCAAAATAATAATAAAACAATGAAATCTAAGAAAGGCTTCCTACTTTCATAGCGGTTGCTAACAGCTCTTCCTCCCTAATGGATCAAGTTCTTCATAATGAAAAGAAATACGAAGATCCTCTGGATTTAGAAATTAATGATGGTTTTACATTTGTAAAGCCTAAATGCCAGCGTAGAACCCCATGCAAGCCTTCATAAGTGATTTAATTGAAGAACTCAGTAAACCCTAACGAAAAATACAAATCCCTTCAAGATGTGCACTGTAACTAACAATTCCCCAATCTCCATCAAGAGCAGGCGGAAAACGGTCCTCCACCGCGTCAGACTGCAGGTAATAGATTCAATGCTTTAGGCCTTAGGCCTTGGAGTGTTGTTGTAGTTGATAATGACATCTCCACATATGCACCTCACCCTTACTTTCCTCCACACGATTTCAGTAACCTAAAATGTGCAATAATGTCATCACAAATTCATATGACATCTAGAGAAAATTGGAACCACTCGATCGTCCTCTATGTTATTGGCTCCAAACCCTACCATCATTATTTTAAAGCATACATTTAATAAAGTTTAGAAGCTCGAAGGAGTTATTCTAAAGACAATGGTTTTTACATTGTAAATTTTGTAAAACAAGAGGATTGCGAAAAAATATTAGCTAATGGTTCATATTTCTACGACAAAAAGTTAATGATGATGAAAAATAGAGCCCTGGAATGAATTTATCTAGAGTTTTCCTTTAAATGATCCCTTTATTAAGGAGATTTCTTATTAGATACTGAATTTTGGACTAATGAAGAGATTGGACGAATTACATCTGTGATTGGAAATTCCATCAAGCTCGATCAAGTTGCGAGTGGAAGTGTAAGGATTTCATATGTTAGACTGGTTATAGAAGTTGATTCTAATTCCTTATTCCCAATAATTGATGAAAACAACAATCTACAATAGCATGAAGTGCAATACGAATAAAAACCATAAATTTGTTTGTTGTGAAAATGTTTTAGTCATCCTGACAAAGTATATGGCATAACAAAACAATGGATATGAAAAAAATTCAGGTGTAAGTGTAGAAAATAATGAAATGCAAGTAGATCAAATGATGAAATTGCTAGAAATGAATGTATCATTAGTTAACAGCAACATTCAGGTACAAGCACAAACGAAAATGAAATTGGGAACAATAATCATAGCAAAACAAGCACAGTCTCAATGCAGTCCATGATAGAGTTAGGGGTATGCCATATAGGCAATTATGTAATTGTTACGTATACATAACTTGTTAACCAATCTTATTCGAAACAAAGATGTTTTCTTTCTATTATATACTTCATATAATGTGTTATATTAATTAATTAAACTAAAAGTATATTTAATAGAAAATTCATAAATGGTATGTTTTGTGATAGTAGTTATAAAGTACTGTAACCATGAGTAATTTATCGCAATAAAAATAAATATATCATTTTGAATGTTTCTAATCAACATGCATCGAGACTGAATATTGATGTATCCATTGAGAGTAGAGTATATAACTCTTTTCAAATGTTGGGCAACGTATTACTCATGATAGCTGGGGGGCATCATGAGGTAACGTACTGATAGTTATTGGATAACTATGAAATGACTCACTAGATAGTCTTTTGTTGATTAATATAACTAAGGTCAAACAGAAAATATTGATGTGATTAATTTACATAGTCCTCTCGACTTGAGAATACCGTCGATCTTAAATATAAAAGCTCCGCTTTGATTATAGTTAAATCATGGCACGACATCAACCAAGTGACTATAGTTAGGTCGAGTTGAAGTATTGGAAGTGAAGCCCTATTCAAGAGAGGGTTCATCTCCTCGGTTATATGGGGTTATCATTACGGTCAACTCAAACTAAAAGTCTCTAGACAGGGCATTTCCGTTAATAATAATTTTTATTATTGAACCAAGGACTTTGTTTTGGACTATAGAGTTGAATATGGACGATACTGGAATTTTGACCATTACCAAATTCCATAAGTCCAAAGTGATATATTTATGACGAAGATAATTAGTGTAAATAAATGTCACAACCGGGTAACGCTTAATAAAGTGAAATTGGAATTTATTGGTACTAAGTAAGCGATAAATTTAGCCAAAATATCACACCACCTGCTAAGTGATGTGTGAACATTAACATTCGAATAGTTTGATGTTAATCGCTGACCAAATTTATACCTGACGAGTCATACAATCGGAATGATGAATTCTCTTTAGACCAAATGATTTAATTAGTTTATAATTTATATAAATTAATTAATATCTATAAAATTTTAATTATAAAATTTTGAATATGATTTGAGAAATAAATAGTATTAAATGTACTTATAATAGTTATAATATATCGATCGATATATGATATCGATAAGCAATTTAATTAGATTTAATTAATAATATTTATTTGGGTTTAAATGTGATATTAGCTCATGATGATAGGTTGATAATTTTAGCTATTATAAGGGTTATAGAGGGCTGCTAAAAATGGGTCAGAGGGGTGAAAAATGGATGACTTAGACTTAGTGAGAATTGGTATGAGATATGATCCATAACTTTCTCTCTTTCATCCACTATTTAAAGACCTCTAACCCCAACTGTTTAAGATCTTTTTGCTTCCACTATCTCATTCCATTGTTGGTCAATTTCATCCCCTAGGAGCTCAAGAAAATCCAACTCAAATCAATTCAAAAGTCAATCACTATTTGATAGTCAAAGGTCTATGGTTCAAGGATTAGCAGTCTGCCAAATCTAAAAGCCTTCAAAGGAGAGAGAGTTAATCATTACTGGGTGTGCTCCAAGGCATTAGTTTTAGGTATATTTTTATTGTATTATATGGTTTATAATTTCTAAATAATATTTTAATATTCATATGCGTGTGTGTGTGTGTGTATTGTTATTATATTGTTTACGTATTGATGTTGTCACATACTAAATTTGTTATATGTATGTATTCATTTATAAAAACTATTCTTTTTCATATTGATCAGATATGCACAGCCAAATATTTCATTTATAATAATTATTATCTTATTAGTTAATATATACATATTAATATGTCATTTAATTATAATTATATGGTTTATATTTGATTATATCATAATTTCATGCTAATAATTGGACATATATTTTATACATATATATATATATATATTCATATTAATTATAATTTTAGATGGCTGTAAATTATTTTTATATAATTATTTACTATTATTTAATATTATGTAAATCAATACACTATCTAGATAATTATATAAAATAAAATATGTTTCAAAAATTAACTAATAAATTTTGTAAAATTATTTTATTTTGAAATAAACTCTTGGCCAGAAAATGAGAATTTAAAAATAATTTTGTATAATTTTAAAAATTATTTAATATGCGGTCGAAAATAATTAATTAATAAAAAATAAATTTTGACCTTGAAAAATTATGGAAATTTTTTCCAAACCTCAAATTATCATGTTAGATTCTCTAAATATTTAACTTTCGAATAATATATGTCTAAAATATTTTTATTAATATTTTATTATTTTTGACTAATTAATCAATATATATATATATATAATAAAATTTTGGTATGCTACATATACGATTTGGAAGTGTTTAAAAATTAAATTTTGTATTTAATTTTATTAATATATATAAATATGTATATATTTAGATATTATAATTATGCTTATATATACATATACATATAGATAATTAAATAAATTATTATTGTCTTTGTAGTACAAATATATATATTAGTTCATAATAATAAAAAAAATGTGTGTGTATACATAATATTACAATAATACATACACACGTATCTATAAATAGGCAATATTTTACTTATATATATAAGTTTTATATACATACATATATATATATATATGTAGATTTATTATATTTATCTAGATAACAAATTTATATACATACATATATTTGGACAACATACAATACATTTCGAATGAGCTAATATGTCTGTTGCGATGTAAATCTCAATATCTATATACGGGCATGTTATACCTTGCACGGGTTATCATGTTAAACACGCATACACATACATATATGTATATGATGCATGTGTGTACTTACATATACCTAGAATATAAACTAAATAAAATTTTATATAATTTATAAATTTAAATAAAATAAGAGATTTTATTTAAATAAAATTTAGAAATGTTCTAAATAGATTAGACTTCATATACCCAATATAAGTTCAATAAGGGAATTTTTTTGAAATTCACTCATAACTTCTGCTGCGGGCTGGCCCAGTTCCAACAATGATATTGGAGCCCAATAGCCTATGCGGTCTAAATTAGTCATGTTAGGGCTAACTATTAAGCTCATAACCAAAAAGTTGTCCCTAATAGAAAAGGCCCAAATGTGAATCGGGCATTGGGCTAATTTTCAAAATTGTTTGAAAATTAAAATATAAGAGTTTAAATTTAAAATAATAATATATAAAAATATTATAAAAGTTATAATAAAATAAAAAATAAAAAATGTTTGGAAATAAATATTAATTTCAAAATATATGAATAAGATTAATAATAAATTAATTAAATAAGTAAATAAGTTAATAAATGTATACATGTATTATATATTACGGTATATGTTATATTGTTTAAATTTTTTTAAAATAACATAAGTATACATGTATTTATATGAACTGAAATTTGAAATTAATATAATTTAATTAAAATTGTTTAAATAAATTAAATAAATTAATTAAAGGTTAATTACTTAAATGAATATACACATATATAAGATATATGTGTAATACTATAAAGGTTATAGTATGTGATAAATATTTAATATAAATGTTATATTAAAATAATATAAAATTAATTAAAATGTTAATTAACTAAAAATTAATTAAGATTGATTTAATTAATATAATATTATACATAAGACTATTATATAGGTAATATAAAATATAAAAGTTATATGAATGTATAAACTAAAGGTGGAACATCAAAGGAACCTAAATATATTTAAGGAATAAATACATATGTAAATGTATGTATACCGTGATTTCCAATGTGTCCGACGCTTGAATCATGAGGGTATTTCATAAGTAATACATTATTACATAAGTCGATATCACTCGATATAACACATTGAAGATTATGAATCTTTAATATAAATTTGTCCTCTATCATTTATATATTAATAGAATACTTGCATACTCTTTAGTTGTTAAGCATTCCTTAAGTTAGGGATGTTATGTGTAGCACTATTAATATATTGAATAGACGATGTAAGATAACTACACGTATTTGTTGAGCTTTTCTCAAGATATGTGCATTATACTTAGGTCATCGCGAAATTATAGGTCTGAGTGAATTATCCCACTTTACTTATTAAGCTTCCCTCAAGGTAAAGATGAGATTAGGACAAGGAACCATGGGTTAGGGGTTGTATGTGATACAATCGATAAGAAGTTATCCATTGTATGCCGGTTTATGATTTATTGAGCTTTCCTCAGGTCAGAATTCTAAGGCATACAAGTCCTAACATCCACTAGTGAAGTCGAAAGACTTTAATGCTTCGCGTGGGGTTTGGTAAAATATAAAAGACTAGTGGGAGCCTTATTAGAAAAATAAAAATGATAGCATTTAACCTTTATAAATTGTAAGATATGCTGTATAATGTTGTAATAATCTACATTGATAAATTTGTGCATTTAACACAATTGATAAAACGTTTATCAATTAAGATATAATTGAACTGAATTGAAGATTAACAAACGAAAATATAATATATACTTACTAATAAATGTTTCTTGCATGTTAGCGTTTCAATACCTATGCAAGCGCCTGATTTTACAACTACTAAATACATTCGTTATTTGGCCCCTTACACGTTTATTTGGTCGAGACTAGGTATTGCATTCTATGAGTTTCGAACTCTAAAGCAATACAAGACTATGGATATTTGATCTGTATATTATCGCCTTTAAGTGTTATATAGGGAATGGTCGCGGTTCGTAATGTACGATACTTTGATAAAGTTAGTTCATTCGAAATAAGCCAATATAAAGTACTATGGGATGGAGTATTCAATTTGATTGAACACGAAAGGATCGCATCGTATTAAATGTAACGCAAGGCCAAAACTACAATATAGATCTAAGAACTCGATCGCCGAAACGTCAGTTTAATCAGTTTACGCAAAGTGTAATATATTTAATGTCCTTAAATGTTAAGGATAATCGAGTGCGTTTTTGCAAAGAGTTCATTATGATATTATAGTAAGAGGTTTCTTTTGAATGGTTCAACCATTTAGAAAGAAAAACGAGCGTACAAGAGTAGATGTGATTCATGGTACAGTTGGAGTGAAGGAAGTGAATAGTCACTTCTGCTTCATAAAGAAACATCAGAAATGAGAACTGTAATAATATGAATTGATACTTAACATTGGAATGAGAAATACGATTTTTATTCCAAAATGTATTTCATATAGAAAATTGTTTTTTATGAGATTTATTTTTCGAGTTCAAGATATTTGATTAAAGAATTCTCTACGATAAACTAACTATGGTGTGTGAAATAAATAATCTACATTAAGTGCATGATGGACCTCCGAATTTAGCACGATGTTATAGTAATGGCGGAAATAGTGGGAGCATGCCGCATAACGCTTGTTGATTGCATCAAATTACGAAAATTGTTTTTGTAAAACATACTGTATATTATCTATGAAATAATGATTACTTTTTAGTATCGACTGAAAAATGGACATAGTTATATTTCAATGTGAATATTATGAATATTCATTGTAAAATAAAACTATAATACGGTATTTGTTTTCACAACAAAAGTAATGCAAGGGAAAAATACAGAAGTATCTAAAATTATTTACAATTATTTTGGAAATATAGACAAAGCCATAGTTTTGAGAAACAATTGTTATTATATGATTATGAATCATATGATACTAGTTAATTATATCTCAAACAATTAAGGGCTATGCTCCCATTTAGTGGGAGCATCATAAGAGTTGATGAGCTCTTCGGATTGATACATATAGATGTATGCAATCGTAAGTCTATTAATACTAAAATGGTTCCATGTACTTCATCATATTCACCGATGAGTTACCATAGACATAGACATGTGTATTTGATATGCATGTATATGTCTATGATAAGCCCATATAATATAAAACGGAAGTAAGTAATGTAACATGCGATATAAATGATTCGATTTGATTTAATGTGTGAGTATATTGGAAAGAGTTCCAAACATACCTAAAAATGAATAAAGGTTCAAATTCAAAAGTCAGTCCTCCCTATGATATATAATGATGCATCGATAAGGAGTAATCGAACTTTGTTGGACGAAGTAATATTAATTACGAGTGAAGTTGAGTTAATTTCTTTCTATAAGGCCATGTACTTGAAAGTAGTACACAAGGTTAATATTATTTCATCTAAATAATTATTTATAAAATCATACAAGATAAGAGTTTATAAGAAACCCTAACATATCCTAGGCCAAGGAGTTGACAGGTTATGCAAGTTGAAAGTCTGCACGTAATAATTGTTCGTGAAGGATCTTGCACGAATCTCCCCAAAAGAGTTTGGGAAGGACTATCATTGGATGATATATTTATGCTTTGAACATAAGTTTTGTAAACTAAAACCAAATCAGTTTTATATGTAAGGAAATTCATAAAATGTTTATGAATACCTATTCCCTTGCACCGAAAAACAATTATTGTTTCAAGAAATATCAACTTCATATTGAATGAATTTCTTTGAGAAATTATTGGCAGTAAAATGGAATTGAATACAATCCAAAGATAAAACTGATTACATGAGGTGAAATGAATTTAATTAACCTAAACGAACACATCGCATTAGAGAGTATTCTCGTATATTGAAGAGAAACTATGAGTTTCTTGTCAATGGCAAAAAAATATAATCCTCGGTTGTTTAATTAAATGATTAAAAGTATCGACTCTATGATATGGTATGATGTGCAAATCCAAAAGAATTACAAGTACGTTATCAAAATATGATGTGATCTATCGACCACGATTGTGTCTTTATAAGCAAGACTAATGAAGTTGGAATTAAATGCGTAATGTTGATAATAATAATCTCGTAAATTTTAATTGTTGAAATTAGCATAATAGATTCATCATTCAACATGATCAAGTTATTTCGAATTTACCCACAAAATTATCGCTTGATAAGACCTAGTGTGTTGGTATATATGTTCTAAAATAGAAAATTCTAAATAATGATTTAAAATAGACTATTTGCACATAACAACCAAAGTGTCTCGAAGTCGGTGGTAGCAATATAGAGGTTGTGAGTTTTAGGATATGATCCAAGAAATGATATGAAAGTATCATTTTATAGGTATCAAAATTAAATAAGTATTTTTATAGAAATATCAAATAGTTTGATTTTCATTCAAATGCAGAGGAAGAATATGTTCATAAGAAAGAATGTTAAAAGATACATTGGTATTTCTAAACAATAAGTAAATGACACATTGCTGACTTTTAACACTATACTTATGTTAAAACCATCGTTGGTTGTGTTAATGCTCAAAGTTGGAATTGTAAATGATGTCTTTTATAGTAAGTATAAAAGATAGTGGGAATGTCCAAATCAATATGAAAGGATGCCTTATTAAAAAAATTAATGTGGGACGTGTAAGATTGGTTCCTTATGCATTGGCAACAGGAATTATCATACATATTATGTTGTCTATCATGTCGTGACTTTTTTATGTATTTGATACATGAAGCAAATATCAAATCCAAATTGATACCACTAAATGGTTGTTTGAGGTATTTCGTGTATTTATGAAATACTAGAGAATTGTTTACAAAAGCAGTAAACTCCTTATGAAGAATGTTCGAACTCAAATTTTATAAGTGATATTAAGTATAATAGTCAATAATAAATTAAGAATCTTTAAGTTGAAAATATTCCAAATAGAAGAGATTATGGTTGATTCGTCGACTTGAATAACGCCATAATAAAACAATATATGTATGTATGTGTGTGTGTGTGTGTGTATATATATATATATAATAAATGCACAAATTTATAACTAACCCGAAGGTGATTCCAAATATTAGGAATCACATAACATCGTTATATGATAACCATGTCATGATATAGTTCATAATAGAACTTAGAGCTCACTAGAAGTTGAGAAACACACTTCAAATTGTTTCATATGATAAAGGTAGTTTATCAGTGCCGAAGAGAATTAATTGCGGAGTAGATAACTAAAGCAATAGCATACCAGTTCACCGAGTGACTAACCCGATTGATTTTGAGAAAACTAATTGGATAAGTTGGAATAATATTCCATAATTGACCCCAAGTGCAAGTGGGAGATTGATAGAGTTAAGGGTATGCCATAAAGGCAATTATATAATTTGTTACATATATAACTCGTTGACTAATCTTGTTCAAAATAATGTTGTTTTCTTTCTATTGTATATTTGATAGTGTTATATTAATTAATTAATATAATTAAAATTATATTTAATAGAAAATCCATAAATGGTATATTTCATAATAGTAGCTACAAAGTATTGTAGCCGTGAGTAATTTATCACAATGAAAATAAATAAACCATTTTAAATGTTTATAGTTAAGATGCATCGAGACTGAATAACAATGTATCCGTTGAGACTAGAGTATGTAACGCTCTCCGAATGTTGGGCAGTGTATTACGCATGACTGCTGGGGGCACCAAGTGGTTACATACTGATAGTTTTTGGATAACCATGGAATGACTAACTCGAAATTTTCAGTTGGTTAATATAACTAAGGTCAAATAGAACATATCAATGTGACTAATTTACACAGTTCTCTCGATTTGAGAATACTGTCGACCTTTAATATGACAGCTACGCTTTGATTATAGTCAAATCATTGCACGACATCCATCGAGTGACTACAGTTGGGTCAAGTCAAAATATTGGAAGTGAACCACTATTCAAGTAAGGATTCGTCTCCTCAGTTATATGGGGTTAGTATCACGGTCAAATCAAGTCAAATCAAAATCAAAGTCTTTGGCTAGAGCTTTTTGGTTAATAATAATTGTTATTATTAAACCAAGGACTTTGTGTTTGGACTATAGATTCGAATATGAACAATACTGAAATTTTGACCATTATCGAATTCGGTAAGTCCAAAACATTATCAAATTCCATAAGTCCAAAGTGATATAGTTTCAACGAAGAGAACTGATGTAAATAAGTGTCACGACCGAGTAACGCCTAATAAAGTGAAATTGGATTCTACCGAAACTAAGTAAGCGGTAAATTTAGCCAAAATTTCACATCACTTGCTAAGTGACTTGCGAACATTACCATTTGAATAGTTCGATGTTAATCGCTGACCAAATTTACACCTAACGAGTCATACAAACGGAATGATGAATTCTCATTAGACAAAACGATTTAATTATTTTATAGTTGCTATAAATTAATTAATATCTATGAAATATTAATTATAAAATTTTGAATATGATTTGAGGAATAAGTATTATTAAATGTATTTATTATAGTTATAAATATATCGATCGATATATGATATTGATAAGAAAATAAATTAGATTTAATTTCGGCTTAAATGGGATATCAGTACGTGATGATAGGGTTATAATTTCGGCTATTATAAGGGCTATAGGGGAAGGCTAAAAATGGGTTAGAGGGATTGAAAATTGGTGGCTTAGATATAGTGAGAATTGGTATGAGATACGATTCATAACTTTCTCTCTTTCATCCATTATTTAAAAACACTAACCCTAATTGTTTAAGACCTTTTTGACTCCACTATCCCCTTCCATTGCTAGCCTATTTCATCCCCTAGGAGCTTAAGCAAATCCAACTCAAATCAATTCAAAAGACAATCACTATTTGATAGTCAAAGGTCTACGGTTCCAGGATTAGTAGTCTGTTGAATCGAACTTTCAAAGGAGAGAGAGTTCATCATTACTAGGTGTGCTCCAAGGCATTAGTTTTGGGTATGTTTTTACTGTACTAGATGGTTTATAATTTCTGAATAATATTTTAATATTCACACACACACACATATATATATATATATATATATGTAAAAATTTATAATATTTATATAAATAACAAATTTATATATGTTTGAGTAGACGGAGCGTATCATACGCATATGTGGAGTCGAGATGACTAAGTAAAATAAAAGCATAGCATATGATGAAAGGCAATCGACATAAACTAATGTTATGTATAAAGTGTGTAATTTACCAATCAGTAGAACGTTGTCCGGACCCCCTCCTCATTACAACTCATATGATAGCTTTAGAGGGACATGTACTAGTACATGGGCGGGAAATTAAAAGGATAGATTTCCTTGTGCATGCTCGACATCGACAAGGATGCTAGATGTTGAAAGTGTAAACCTTGGTTAGTAACTCTATGTTATATTATACCCTACTATTTCACTGTGAGTTTATTTCGATAGTGCTTTGATATACTTTTGCTATTTGCAAGATACCAAAAACCAACGATTTGTGCTTTGGTGGACTTAGGTTTTCGATTAAGCAAAAATTCGAGTTCACCGAGGTGTAGTTTGTTGCATTTAGTATCAGAGCATAGGTTAGTCGATCTTGAAAAATTATAAAACATTGAGTGAACATATTTGTATTTTACCTATAATTATAAATATATTGTACGCTAAATCATATACATTCCAGGTATAAAGTAGTTATAACCATACTTTGAAAAGATGGATAAGCCGATTATGAGTCGGAACCATGAAGAAGTTGAAGATGTACACCTATCACGATTGCCCCACATGAGATAGGTCGTATGGAAATGCATTGACTTAAGAAGAGAATGATTGCAGTAAATGGAAAGTTCCTAAAGCTAAATGGTAAGTGACTCCCTAGTCGGGCCCTCGATAGCCCGATGATCATAGATCCTTGCAGGATTGCTGATTGATGATGTACATTAGGTCCAGATAAGGGGGAAAGTAAGGGTTTATATGTTGTAGATATTCGAAAGCAAGAATAAAATAAGTTCTCAAAGAAGGTGTGTGGTAACCACTTCAAGATTTTAATATTCTTGGAAAGGATAAGTCAGAAAGTAAGTAGAAAAGAAGAAGAGTCCAAAGAAGGGACAAATAAAAAGTCCACTCTAAGTCCGACCCTATATGAAAGAATTTAATATAAAAGTTAAAATGATTTTAATATAAAAGATTAAGAAATATATACAAACAATATATTGGAAATGATTTGCAAGGGACTTATTTAAAAGCTAAGAAATAGTATTTGAAATGATTTTCAAAAGATTCATTTGAAAGTAAAGAAATCTTATTTTGGAAAGTAAGTAAATATTAAATTTTCGAAGAAAATAATAAAATGCCAATATTTTTTTAATAAAAAGTTCTATTAAAATATAAAGTTTTAGTAGAAATTAAAATTTTGTTAAATTGGAAATTTCAATAATTGAGTTTTAATAAAAAGTTGTATAAAATAATAAGACAAACAATAAATTGGGAGGAATAGTCGTATAAAGATGAGCAATTTAAATAAGAACAATTTAGGTAGAAGATAGTTAAATAGTTGTAGCATTATGAAATATAAATAGAAACAATATTAGAAATTTGTATAAAAAAATGTTAGTAATTAGAAATAACGTTTGGAGATTATATTAAAAACATGCTAGTAATCTAATTAGAATCAACATTGGAAATTAAAGGCAAAACAAAGAAAACAGATATTTTCCATTGTTGTGCGTGTTGATTGCGCACGTCTTTTAAAAAGCCCCCCTCACATGCTATTAGAGACTCCACCAAGAATTAGAAGTGGAGATGGAATGAGTAATAGAAAAATAATAGGATGGAAGTGTCTTTGTCTACTCTAGTTTTTGTTGTTTAAAATTTGTAAAAGATGTTTTGGAAACATTGTAAAGTATATTTTTAAAGAAATGGTATGATATAAGAATTGAGTTTTCAAAAGTAAAACTTAATAAATGGTTCGAGTTAAAAATCCTTGTTTTTGAAAAAGGGTTTTAAAAAGAAAAAGTTGATTTGAAGAAAAAGAAAGGAACTTTTTTAAAATTAAATTGTAGTTTTAAAAGTTAAGATACTAAGTTATGCTTGAATTTATAATATATATATATATATAAAAATTACAAATTTATAATATTTGTATAAATAAATTTATATACTTTTGGGTAGACGGAGCGTATCATACGCATACGTGGAGTCGAGATGACTAAGTAAAATAAAAGCATAGCATATGATGAAATGTAATCGGCATAAACTAATGTTATGTATAAAGTGTGTAACTTACCAATCAGTAGATTGTTGTTCGGACCCCCTCCTCATTACAAACCATATGATAGCTTTAGAGGGACATGTACTAGTACATGGGTGGGAAATTGAAAGGACAGATTTCCTTGTGCATGCTTGACATCGACAAGGACGCTAGATGTTGAAAGTGTCAACCTTGGTTAGTAACTATATGTTATATTATACCCTACTATTTCATCGTGAGTTTATTTCGCTAGTGCTCTGATATACTTTTGCTATTTGTAGGATACCAAAAACCAACGATTTGTAATTTGGTGGACTTAGGTTTTCGATTAAGCAAAAATTCGGGTCCACTGAGGTGCAGTTTGTTGCATTTAGTATCAGAGCATAAGTTAGTCGACCTTGAAAAATTAGAAAACATTAAGTGAACATATTTGTATTTTACCTATAATTATAAATATATTGTACGCCAAATCCTATACATTCCAGCTATAGAGTAGTTATAACCATACTTTGAAAAGATGGATAAGCCGATTATGAGTCGGAACCATGAGTGAAGTTGAAGATGTACACCTACCACGATTACCCATAGGAGATAGGTCATATGGATAGGCATTGACTTAAGAAGAGCATGATTGCAGTAAATGAAAAGTAACTAAAGCTAAATGGTAGGTGACTCCCTGGCCGGGCCCCCGATAGCCCAATGATCATATATCCTTGCAGAATTGCTGATTGATGATGTACATTAAGTCCAGATAAGGGGGAAAGTAGGGGTTTATATGTTGTTGATATCCGAAAGCAAGAATAAAATAAGTTCTCGAAGAAGGTGTGTAGTAACCACTTCAAGATTTTAATATTCTTGGAAAGGATAAGTCAGAAAGTAAGTAGAAAAGAAGAAGAGTCCAAAGAAAGGACAAATAAAAATCCACTCTGAGTACAACCCCATATGAAAGAATTTAATATAAAAGTTAAAATGAATTTAATATAAAAGATTAAGAAATATATACAAACAATATATTGGAAATGATTTGCAAGGGACTCAATTAAAAGCTAAGAAACAGTATTTGAAATGATTTTCAAAAGATTTATTTGAAAGTAAAGAAATCTTATTTTGGAAAGTAAGTAAATATTAGATTTTCGAAGAAAATAATAAAATACCTATATTTTTTTAATAAAAAGTTCTATTAAAATATAAAGTTTTAGTAGAAATTAAAATTTTGTTAAATTGGAAATTTCAGTAATTGAGTTTTAATAAAAAGTTGTAAAAAATAATAAGACAAACAATAAATTGAGAGGAATAGTTGTATAAAGAGGAGCAATTTAAATAAGAGCAGTTTAGGTAGAAGACAGTTAAATAGTTGTAGCACTATGAAGTATAAATAAAAACGATATTAGAAATTTGTATAAATAAATGTTAGTAATTAGAAATAATGTTTGGAGATTATATTAAAAATTATGCTAGTAATCTAATTAATGGCAACATTGGAAATTTGTGCGTGTTGATTGCGCGCGTCTTTTAAAAAGCCCCCCTCACATGTTATTAGAGACTCTACCAAGAATTAGAAATGGAGATGGAATGAGTAATAGATAAATAATAGGAAGTCCTTGTCTACTCTAGTTTTTTTTTGTTAAAATTTGTAAAAGATGTTTTGAAAACATTGTAAAGTATATTTTTTAAAGAAATGGTATGGTATAAGAATTGAGTTTTTAAATGTAAAACTTAATAAATGGTTTGAGTTAAAATTCCTTGTTTTTGAAAAAGGGATTTAAAAAGAAAAGTTGATTTGAAGAAAAAGGAAAGGAACATTTTTAAAATTAAATTGTAGTTTTAAAAGTTAAGATACTAAGTTATGTTTGAATTTAATAAAAAGTTTCCAAGTTTGTACTTTTGAAGATAAAAGTTTGGAATTAAGTACTTTATAATTATGAAGTTTTAATCTTAGAAAAAGTGGCAAAAATCAAACCAAAATTTTAATATGGAGTAGATAAAGATGATTGCCTAGGTAAGGTAGGGTAAAAGATAAGGCTATAAAGAAAATAGCGATGACTTCTCATAGAATAATATAAGGAAACCCCTTAGAGTGTAAGGAATTTAAGACATGTGTGAAAGTCATAAGAAGAAATCGTAAAGGAATGATGAATGGTATCAAAGTACACTTCTACGAGTTTTAGAGTATACTCTCATGAAAGATCAAGATGAAGGAAGTAAATACCAAAATTTGAGAATACTATCAAGAGAATTGAATTAAAAGAAAATAGTAATAAAGGTTAATGAGATGACAAACACACATAGAGGATTTTGATTGGCTCAGGCCTAAAGATGACATGATGGAAGGTAGGAAATTTATTTCACCGAGCCAATTTTTTTTGTAAGTTATTATAAATGTGCATAGTTTGTATTTCTTAGCCCACTACAATATGGAAATACACAGTTCAACCTATAATTGGTGGTAATGATTAAAAGTAATGAGTGGAACTTATTTACTAGAAGCCAAAAAGGAAAGTTAAGGTACGTAAGTTATGATAAAATGGCATGTTGGGAAGGACCACTAAATTTAAGTAGGATGATAGAGCCACACCAACATTAATGTCAGTTAATGTTAAAAGGCAGCTTCCAGCAATTATTTCTTTTAAGGTAGTTGGGTTATTGCATTAGTTGTTTCTGTTGTATAAAACATGCATGATGTTATGAGCAAAGTTCCTTTTAATTTAGTTTTCTGGATTGACCGCTATATGAATTGGAAAACTATGTAACGAAATCTCATGTGCACACTTAACTAATACAAAGTAAGACTAGAAGTTTATAAAATAAACTAGGAAATTTATTAGCTACTAGGAGTAAAATAAAGTTAAGTCCCATAGAAGTGTTAAATTTTTGGGAGTAAACTTTGGCAATCGGAGGATAGGGAAATTTGTTGCAAAACCACGGGTTACTATCCTTATGCCTTAAAAGATGAAATTTATAAACGAACTTTTGTGTTGGTTTTTATTTAAAATTAAATGAAAAGTTTTTGAAATTGACATTTACCGTGTAATAGAATAGAGTCCATTATGGATGTCAAGCTATCAACTAAATCCCAACCGCGTAGGATGTAGCATGAATTGTTTTGAGAAAAAAATACTTTTGAAAGCTTTATTCAAAATTATTTGATTTCAAAAATAAAAAACTTTTTTTGAAAACCTTTGAAAAAATGAATTTTTGAATTTTAATGATTTTCCAACTATTTCAAAATTGTAATTTAAAAAGGTTTTGAATAGAAAAGAGGAATTTTTTTGATTTTGAAATTCCACATGCGAGACATAGGGATAAAGTTGGCAGGTTAGCAAGTATGAATTAAACTATGCAGCAGAAGTAACAATAAAGTAGAAGGTAGTTAGTGACGAGGAAAAAAGTTGTTTTAGCCATGGAATCTCTTTCTCCATACCTTGTCGATAGGTAAACAAAACTTGTTTTAAAAATAACTCTGTTTTAGAATATTAAAATAAATTTCCTTATGTGGATTGTACTTGGAAAAGTTGAAAGCAAATTGGAAGCAAAAGAAAAGGTTTCAAGGTATAGTGAAAAGGGTACACAAGAGAAGGATGGAAATATAAAATTCTCCATCTAAACTCTCTTTCGACATATGAGTATGGGTTTAGAAAAATGGGTTTTTCTAAAGGGGGAATTATTTTAAAGGACAAAGATTTGTATATTTTTTGCCTCAAGGACACAACCTCAATATTTTTACCATAAGGACAAACATTTTTCTAAAAATTATTCATAAGGACAAATATTTTTCAAAATTATTCATAAGGACAACAAAACTGCTACCAAGCTAAAAACTGATACCTAAAAACTGCTACCGATAACTACAAACTGATACCATCAATGACTAAAAACTGATACCTAAAGATAGTTGTCCTTCAGGATAAAATATTGAAGGCCTGTCCTTGAGGCAAAAAAGTTGAAAATTTTTATCCTTGACAGTAATTTCCTGTTTTCTAAATTTGGATGTTAGAAATGGTGTGCTAGGCTTGGATGGTAGGAATTAGATGCAAAATTGGTTGAACTATACTTCTATTCGTAGAAGTGTGGAAAAACATTAAATGCAAAAACAAAGATTTTGATTTCAAATATATATATATATATATATATATATAACTGCAGTATATATAAGTTGATTGCACCATATTTAAAAAAAATTGTTTTAAAGAATGCATTCATATAGTAGGCGTCGATTATAATTATTCTGTTTACATATAATGTACATTGTGATGCACTGTGCACTTATATACGATTGGCTGTAAAAGTTGTTAAACACAAATTGCTTGGTTAGTTTAGAATGGTTGCACGCTATGTACATGATTCAACCTTTGAGAAATTTCGACGACGAAATTCTTTTAAGGGGAAGAATGTAATACCCCAAATTTTTAACAATTATTAATTAAAAAGAACTAGTTAATAAATAATAATGCCAAAAAGTAGAATTTTTTACAGACTTTAGAGTTTGGCTCCGAAACTTGCATCATTAGGTTTGTGATGATTTTCTAATCAATTTTCATATATAAGATTTTTCGATTGGAGTACAAACGAAAAAGCTATTAACGTTGAAGTTTTTGAATTGAAAGTAATTATATATATAATTAAGGAAATAAATTTAATTAAATAACATTGGTTAACGTTAATGGTCGGTTAACGTTTAAGTATAATTAACGCTAATCAAAGCGGAAAGAAATTATATCAGTTGCATGTAAAAGGAAATTAATCAACAGAATCAAATGACGAACGATAATCAACCAAAATCATCAACTGGTGGATGTGTTGGCTGTGTAATTTGACGTGGTTGAACAGTCTGGATTTAAAATAATTTAATCTAATGACTGACATTAATTCGAACCCCTGTAAATACGCGCCTAGCCTCTCACTTTTCTTCTCATATTTCTAGAGTGACAGCGGAGCTCTACCATTTTCTCTTCTCCACAAATTCTTATTTCTAAATATAATTATAGTTTATATAAGTATATACAAGTGGAGAATAACAGAGGCTAATTGAGAAGACGAATATGGCTGAATCAAATCGTGGTAGGTTATAAATCCATATCTAAATCTAAATTAAATTCAAATCTCTTCTCAGATCTAGGTTTCTAATAGATATATGCATGCTTGCGGTATATATATTCAAATAGGGAAAATAAGGGAAGTCAAACTGGAATAAAAAGGGATTAGATCTGGGGATTTGGAAAGCTAAAAATGTGAGTGGAAAATTATATATTTTTGTCTAATATTGGATTTATATCATTGTAAATCTATTCATGTATGCCTAAATGTAAACTTGGAGTTGTAAGCTAAAATTGTATGTGTGTAATGAATTTATAAATGTTGCCTACATATTCTGTGGTTGATAACTTAATTTTAATATTTCATGTATATGAATCTGGAAAGTATTGGGTGCTAGTAGTCCTTGAAATTGATAAATAATCTGGTAATTCCAAATTTGTAGATTTAAATGACTTATGCAAGAAAAATGTAAATTAGAGTTATCACAATAAATTATGGGGCTTTAAGTAGTATTTTAATTCATTAGAATGTATAATCTTGCAATGTAAATTTCTTTAAATTATCAAGTTCGAATTCATAAATAAAAGTGCACCGTTTGAAATAACAAGGAATATGCATAAAAGAAAGAGATATATAAAATAGAGATATTTACTGTATTTTATAGTGTCTATTTCAATAAGTATAAAAAGATAATTCCTTATAATTCCAAACGTAACACAAATTCTCCTTTTGAATGAGACATAGAAATTTATAGTGTTAACCTTTTCTTTTGAAAGAGATGTAATTCCAATGTATTAAAATGCAAAAATCCCTAAGGATCAATTATAGAACCATGAATATGGTAATAATGATGGTTTAAGCAAAGAATTAATATATATGTAATAGAGGCAAGATAGAAATCAAATAATAATAGACAATATAAAGGTAAGCAAGTAATAATTTAAATAAAAAGGTATGGAAAGACCACTAAACAAGGGAGGGTAGTAAAAGTTAAAATAAAATAAAAATAGAAACCAATAAGGCATGAAAAAGTAAATAGGAAAGATGTTTAGATCTTTTAATGAAAGCGGTAAATGATAATAAATTGATATTAATGGAATAAGAAGTAAATGCATGAAAAAGTAAAGGAATATTACTAACAGTGGAACATGGAAGGCGTAATAATTAAATAAGTATGAACACACACACACACATATGGCCTCAAGTATGTATTTATGATGGGTGTGAATTATTAAAGTTAGTTAATAACTTAGATCGGTGAGAATGACAAGTCATTAAAATGGGTTGGAATTCGAAGTCAGTAGTGTTACATAACAAAAGTCTGCCCACCATAAGGGGCTACAAGCAGTTATGTATACATTATATTGACGTGAGACATATCCAACTGTAGGACCTATGGAGTTATATACATTCGCGTATAGGTGAGGGATATCCAAGTAGGAAGGTTCACCTCGGTTGAAGTGTCAAAGGACAAGTAGAGTCTGTTTCAACCTTTTAGGAGGTATTAAGTAACAAGTGGGTATCACCATGATTGCGTTAGGCAATGCAGATGGAACAGTAAGCAAGGCTCTCTGCTTTATCAGTGTGTGGTTGGCACCATATTAGGGAGTGGGAGCTGTATATAGGTCGAGAACGTCATTGATCCTAAGCGGTCAGTGGAAAGACAAGGGTTACGCCTAAATGGCTACACCTCCTACTGGTGTAGATTATGTTTAGGTCATGCACTGTCACGGTTATTTGCTAGATTGTTTGTTAGGGGCATGGCTAGATAACCCTTTATGGAGGTCTTTCAAAACGGATAGAATACGACTAACATTTGTGACGCCGTTATTAGGCACTACGGGAGTTCCTTGGTATACACGACAACGAGGACATGATACTGTGTTGATGATGGATCCTGATGAGGTGTTAGGTTATGGATACTGGCGGGGATAGTATCTTAGTCCAAAAGGGGACCGTGGTATACACACACTCACACATAAAAGTATGTAGTTATGGTCTACTTTGAGTAGATGAGGCATATCATAGGCGTACGTGGAGTCGAGACGACTAAGTAAAATAAAGGACATAATATGTGATGGAAGGCAATCAACATAAACTAGTGTTATGTATAAAGTGTGTAATTTACTAGTCATAAGAACGTTGTTCTGACTGCCTCTTCGTTACAACCCACAAGATTGCTTTAGAGGGACATTTACTAGTACAAGGGCAGGAACGGTGGAAGGACAAATTTTCTTATGCATGCTTAGCACTGACAAAGACACTAGATGTTGAAAGTGCCAACCTTGGTCAGTAACTATATATTTTATTATACTTTACTATTTCACTGTGAGTTTGTTTCGATAGTGCTCTAGTATACTTTTTCTATTTGCCGGATACCAAAAACCAATGATTTATACTTCGATGGACTTGGGTTTTCGATTTAGCGGAAATTCCGACCCACTGAGGTGTGGGTTGTTATAGGTTACTTACTAATAGTTGTTGGATAACTATGGGATGACTTGCTTGATAGTTTTCTATTGGTTAATATAACTAAGGTTGAACAGAGAACATCGAAGTGACAATATTACACAGTTCTCTCGACTTGAAAATACTTTTGAGCCTCCATGGACACTCAACTTTTATTATAGTTAAATCATGGCACGATGTCCATCAAATGACTATAGTTAGGTTTGAGTTGAAGCATTGGAAGTGAAACACTATTCAATAGAGAATCCATCTACTTAGTTATATAAGGTTAGTATCATAGTCAACAACAGTCAACTCAAAGTCAGTCTTTGTCCAGAGCATATCGGTTAATAATTATTATTATTATTAAACCAAGGACTTTATGCTTGGAATATACAATTTAAATGTGGATGATAATTAAATTTTGACCAAAACAAAATTTCATAAGTCCTAATGTGATATAGTTTTGACGAAGAGAATTGTGTAAATTATTGTCACTACTAGGGGTCACTTAAATTAGTAAAATTGGATTTTATAGAAACCGTGTAAACGATAAATTCAGTCAACCTGTTACACCACTAGCTAAGACGACATGTGAACGTTAATATCTGAATCGTTCGATATTAATCGCTAATTGAATTTACAACTAAGAGTCACACAACCACAATGTTGAATACTCCGAATATCACTTGATTTAATTAAATTATTATTATTATTATAAATTAATCAAATCAATTAATATTTGTGAAAATTATAAAATTGTATTTGACTTAGTTGAACTAGTATTGAAAATAATGCGTATATAAAAGTTATATACGCACGTATCGATATATGATATTGATGTGCATTTGAATTTGATTTAAATGTAAATTTACAGATATGCTTTAATGTTTCATATAAGCCCATTAGCCTATGGAATGGCCAATCATATGGAAGGGTTTGGAGGGTGAGATATTTTGAGATTAGGGTTCGAACTGGTGGAGAAAGAAGGGAAAAAGCTATATCCAAATCTCCTCTTTTCCCTCATTCTCTTTTCTTATTTAAACTCGCCACCCTCTTCATTTTTGAGGTGACTTTTCTAGCTCCTCACCTCCCCCCTTAGGCTACAAGTATAAATGACTATGCCTCCTCCTTTTTCAAACCAAATTCAAACTAAATCACATAGAATAAAAGGTGTCTAGTCCATAGGTGTGGCACAATGACAAAGGGATGCCTAAGTTTGGTAACATGCCTAGGTTCAAAGCCCTGCTATGCACACACTTCTTGCAGAAAACAGTACTCCTGGGGGTTATAGGCGTCATGAGTTGAAGCAGATGACACAACTTAATTCCCCCACTAGAATTGGTCGGTCCACCGTCCCTCCTAGAAGTCCTTTGTATCAGGGAGGTTTTAACAAAAGGTGTGTAGATCTCTTTGATTACTAGCATTTTCTAGAAGAGACCAAATCAGATTCAAGGAGTCACTTTGATCCAGCATTCAAAATGTTAAAACTATGCCACAACTAAAGTAACATTTAGTTTATATCAAATTATATGTGTAATCATTATGCTATTATACTTGTATATGTTAGATTACCACGAATTTGCATATGTATTGGCAGTCAATATTCATATGAATACGTTGTATAAAAAAATTATGTGTATATATATATATTCATGTTTGTTTTCAGCTATATTGAAAAAATTAAAATTTTCGAATTTAAAAATAATTTTAAAAGCATTTTAAATTAAGAATTGAATTTTAAAACTAATATAAATATATAAAAATATTAATAAATAATTTTAATAAATTCAAAATATGTTATTTCACATGCACATGAAATATAAAAAAAATTGTTCATGAATATGTTATTTAAATGAAATATATGTTTTTTTAATAATATTACTTATTAAATTATAACTTGTTTATATATATATATATATATGTATGTATGTATGTGTATGTGTGTGTGTGTGTGTATATATGGGGGTTTATGCGTATGTGTGTGTTTAATTAACTATGTACGGAATTCATAAAATAAACAATTTTTTTTCCTTATTTTGGTACGAAAATTTAAATTTATTCAGAAAAATATATATTACTTTTAATACGCACAGATCAATTAAAAAAATTTGACTTTGTCAAAATTATTCTATGGTCGAAAATAAATACATTTGTATATAGTTTTATTTTATATTTAATTATATAATATTATTTATATATTTAATGAATTAGACTTTTATATAAGTTAATTTTTTTTTGAAAATGAGTTAAAATATATTTATGTATGCATAGCTATGTATTTGCAAAGAAATAATAATAATATATATTTTGTTCTATACTTATGTATAAATATATTTATAATTAATTATAAAACATTTAAAATTTTAAATGGAAATTAATAAATCTATATCTAATTTCAAAATTGAATTATTCTTATTAAAAATTAAAAATTGAATTTCAAATTATTTTATATTTGGATTTATGTATAACCGTCTCATAAATTTTCACAAATAAATATATGTGTATGCATATAATTATTTTATACGATATGTATGTGTGTGTGCATTTTATATTATATTAATATTCTATATAACAATAGATAGTAAATATGTGTATGAAGGAGCATGTATACATTATATGTTGCATGTGCATACACACGTTTATGTGTATTTGATTCGCATATGATATACACATTATACATGAATCATATAAACGAATAAAATAAAATAATGGTTTTATTTAAAATTCATTTAGATTATATCTAATTAATTTAGACTTCATATGCTCAATAAGATCCAGAATGGTAAAAAATTTGAAATACACCTATTTAACTCGCTGCATGCTAGGCCAGATCTATTACATACATTAAAAACGTCGGCCCCAACAAACTTGAGGCAAGATTGATCCTGTGTAAACTCATAGGATATCCCGATAATTTTATGGGCTATGTTTTCTATAATACTACGGAACAAAAGGTTATTGTTTCTCGACATGTTGTCTTTTATGAAAAGGAATTTCTATCAAAAGAAATTAACATCGAAGTTTTAAAATTGAACGAGATCCGAGAATCTAACACAAAGACCGAACTTGTGCGAGAACCAAATTCACCCATATACGAAAATATGTAACCTATTAGAATGTCTAATAGGGAATCTCACGCACCGAAGAGATACTATGGTTTTCTTGTGGATGGCGAGAAAACGAATTGTGTCTTAGATGGTGACACTCCTCTCTCATTCTAACAAGCACTGCAGAGTAAAGAATCTGCACTTTGGCTTGGAGCTATTATGGATTCTATATATGAAAACAAAATATGGACTTTGGTTGGCATACCCGAAGGGATAAAACCCATCGACTTCAAATGGCTTTTTAAGGAAAATCTAAATGTAGATGGATAAGTGGAGATTTACATAGCAAGGCTAGTTGCGAAAGGATTTCATCAAATTCAAGGTGTCGATTATGAGGAAACATTTTCATCCGTAGCAATGCTTAAGTCCATTCGGACAATGCTAGCTATTGCTACATTCTATGACTATGAAATATGGAAAATGGACATGAAGACGGCATTTATAAATGGTAGTTTAAAATAAACCTTCTATATGTCGCAGCCCGATGGTTTTGAGGTCAGTGGGAGTGAGGAAAAGGCTTGCAAGTTGTTCAAATCCATTTATAGATTTAAACAAGCTTCAAGGACTTGGAATTAGTGTTTTGATAAGGTGATCAAATGGTTTGGTTTTTATCAGAACACAAAGGAAGCATGTGTATATCGAAAGGAGTAAAAAGTGCTATTGTGCTCTTAGTATTGTATGTCGATGATCTACTATTGATTGGCAATTATGTTTCGTTACTGCAATCGGTGAAAGCTTGGCTTTCAAATCATTTCTCCACGAAGGATTTGGGAGAATAAGCATATATACTAGGTATAAAGATCTATAGAGATAGATCTAAGAGGCTGTTGGGTTTGTCCCAATCTATATACATAAATATCATATTAAAAAGGTTCGATATTGAGAATTCCAAGCATATAAATATTTCGATGCAATCTAGAATCGTTTTTTCTAAGAAAGACGCTCCTCAAACTGACGAGGAGAAAGAACATATGAAGAGAATACTTTATGCATCAACAATTGGTACCATAATGTAAGTCATGCTATGTACTAGATCGGATGTGGCATACCCATTAAGATGCATAAGCCGATACCAGTCTAATCTCGGAGTAAAACATTGGACTATCCTATAATGTATACTAAAGTATTTAAGAAATACTAAGGACTCATTCCTCATTTATAGGAATGGAGACCCCCATATAAAGGGGTACACAGACTCTAAATTTTAAAGTGATATCGACGATAGTAAGTCAGCGTCAGGTAACGTCTTTACCTTAAACGATAGGGTTGTTAGTTGGAGAAGTTAATAATAGGAAATGGTAGCTGATTCCACGATGGAGGCTGAATACATTGCCCTCAATGAAGTAGCTAAAGAAGTTGTCTGAATGACCAAATTTATAAGTGAGGTAAGAGTAATTCTCGACATGGAAAATCCGATGACATCATTTTGTGGCAACAATGCGATAATGCAGTTCACAAAGGAGCCTAGAGCATGCAAAAAAATCAAAACACATTCTTTGAAAGTTCCACCTAATTAGACAATTTGTTGAGAAGAAAGAAATCGTGATTCAACACTATGGGAAAAAATGCATCAGACGACAGATATGCTCCATTGTCTGATTGCGTATTTATCTACCATTAAATCCTATGCCGTCTCATTTCACATCATGCCACATACATGCCCCATCGTTTGATATGCACTAACACACCCAAAAAAAATCATATGTTGTCTAATGTTATAGTATCATTTCTAGAATTTCCTATTATACAACATATATATATATATATATTGACTGATATGCATACAGATTACACTTATATTATATTTGCAAAATGAAATAAATGAACTGCAATTTTATTTAAACAAATATTTTATTTCAAATCAAATTCAAATGCAATACAACTTTCACTATCACTCTCATATATACAACCTTTCTCTACACTCTCATATATAACCTTTTTTTACTCGTTCTAACTCACACTAACTCGAGTTTATTTTTGATTTTTTGATCTTTATTTTCTTGCTCCAGCTTGTTCCAGCTATCTCCTATACTTGTCAAATAAACAACACAGTAAAATGGAAAAGGAAACAAACCTAAATTGAAAAAATAAAATTGAACTGAATATTAATATTGCCTCAATTTATGGGTTTGATTTCTCTTCATGTTTTAGACAGGGACAGATATATATGTGCACAGACAATTTATGATATGCACAGTGTATCACATGAATATCACAAGGCCGAGCATCGATTAAATCTCACAGATTGTTGCAAAGGTCAAGCCAGAAGGCTCAACACAGTGCAAATTTGCACAAGGTCAAGCCCAAGCCTCCTCTAGCTCAACTCAGGTGCACATATCATAAAACAAGTTTCAGTAATTCAAATTCAAAACAATTTTTAGCAATTCAACTTCAAAACAAGTGCACCAACAGGTGAAACACCAAAATACTCAAAATAGGAATATATGCAATTCAAGTGTGAGATAATACAACCAGAATTCTCAAACCAGGAAATGCACACTTGCACATATATACATATGTATGTATGTATGTATACACATGAAAATGCACACTTGCACATCCCGGAAATGCAAACAAGATAACTTGGTAGGAATTCAAGACAAAACTGCGGTGCACATAATGTTCAGAACTGCAGTGCATATAAATAAGGATTCAAGTGCATATAAACAAGCTTAGGCAAAACTGCAGTGCACATAGGAGCAACTCAAGACAACTCATAACAAATTCAAATCAAAATGGTTCAGAAACTCAAAATTGTTTAGATAAAGGCATGAACAAGGAACACTAGAAAATGCACCCATGAAGCATGTATAACAGTACATGCATGACAAGCATTTCATGCTATTGGCGGCAAGTATATATCATCAAAGTGAGCATGTACATACATACATACATATATAATATATGTATGTATGTATGTATACATATACATAGGCAACAAACAACAAGTGCTCAAGCAAAACAAGAAATCATAGTGTTGAACCAAGTATATACAAGCTCGAGTGTACATAAGTATATACAAGTACATACACATATATACAAGTATATATACAAGAACTAAATTAGAAGAAGATTTGCAATTGAAAGTGTAATAAGAAATCACAATGCACACAAACAAGGTCAGGAAAAACAACAAGTGCTGAAGCAAATATCAAAGTGCACAAATAAGAAACCAAAGCACATGAAAGGGATTCAACCAATGTTAAGGCAGTGCACACTGTTTTGTTCAAGGTAGTGCATTGCCTTGAACAAGGCAGTGTGCAGGTACATGGACAAAGCCAACAATGCAATAATGCAACAAGGCAGTGCCATAAATTAAAACAAGGCAGTGCCACGAACATTCACTATGTATGCATACATATGTATGTATATGTTATCTCGCCCTTTGGCAAGGCTGTGACACCAAAAAATTGACTGATAACTTAAGATAATTTGTCCCAAAGATCGGTTATACACCGGTTCGCTATGGATACTAACAAATTTTTTCCGAGTCTGGATCGCGCTACAATTGATATGGTACGACAAGCAAAGCTATAACAGTCAACATTTCAAATTTCAAGTCAATCGAAGTTCGTGTGCTCAAGATATGATCGATGAAAATCAAGGAAGACAAATACAATTCGCATCCATGGAAGGAGTAAAACTCATTCGTGTCCATGGCCAAGCAATGCTCTCATTCGTATCCATCAGTTCACCAACCACCTCCTTCGTATCCACTTCATTCGAATACATCTAGAAAGCCTCAGTCGTATCCATCACACCAACCACTACCGTATCCATCTCGTTCGTAACCATCAAGTCTCAAGCAAAATGCGGCTAGTTCGTATCCATGGATATAAGCATCACATTCATATCCATCTAATTCGTAACCATAGCCGCATAACAATCTCTTTCGTATCCACTAAGTTTCAAGTAAAATGCAGCCAGTTCGTATCCATGAAGAAACCTTGTTTCGTATCCATTACATGAGAACCCTTCGTATCGCTTACCCAATTCGTATCGACTACAAACAATCGATACGAAACACTGCCTAGAAAGCATCGATACGAGTTGGGGTGACAGCTATTGATACGAAGGAGGAATGGAAACGATCGATACGAAACAACACTTAAGAACATCGATACAAAGTCAAAATCGACACGAAGAGCCTATGTTCATATCGCTACAAAAGAAATTATCGATACGAAGTAGTCTCAAATGTCGATACGAAATAAAATTCAAACCATCGACGCGAAAAGAATGCGCATGGATCGATACGAAATGGGGTGTAATGGGTGGATACGAACGAGGCTAAATCGGTGGATACGAACGAGGCTAAACTGGTGGATACGAACGAGGCCCGTCCAAGAGAAAGACTCGATCGCTCAGCATGAAAAGTGGATCAATCCTAGAAGATAGCGCCACGTCATCTGGTTAGCATGTGCATTTCATCGATATGAAGTAAAGCGATTCGAATGGAAGCATACGAATTTCGCAACATGCTACAAACACAAACTTGCATCGATCATATCTCAAAATCTACAAGTCCAAATGCTACCAAATTTTCACAGAGGCTTGCGTACAACCTCAGGAATGTTCATGATCGATCTCGACTCGATTGGGCTAAATTTTGATCGATACGAATTTCATTCGTATTGATCATGGATTGAGTCCAAACGATCAGGGATCGATCACGTGGGCCCACCCACGTGAGGGAAGGAGTCTTTCGAAGTTTGAGACAGATATTCTCAGCCTACGCCTATAAATAGCAGCCCAGGGTCTTAAGAAAAGGGATCTCTTCTTGGTTCTTCTACGCCGTTACTCTGCCAAACTCGATTATAACTCAAAGATTATCAATTGCATAATTGTAATTAGCGAGTTATTATCAATAAAATAGCAAATCCTTCAAAGTGGACGTAGGCTACAACGCCGAACCACTATAAATCGTGTGTTCCTATTGCTTTCCTTTTAATTTTCTGAGTGTTCTTCATATTTATATTCTCTGCATACTTGATATCTGTGATTTGTGATTGTGAACGGGTGTTTTCATCGGTAATTGGGTGTTTGTGACCAATTTTGGTGCAAACATTTTGGTGCTTTCACTTAGAAGGCTAGAACTCAGGGATTCTGCAGCTTGGATTTTGGATCTGAAGGCTTAAGGACTTAGACTTGGAAAGCAATGGTGAAGCAATCAGCAAGGAGACCAAGAGCAGAAAGGAGCCAGCATGAAGGAAGTCAGGAGGCTTCCTCAGGAGCGAATCAGGCCTCATTCTTCATCACTCGAGACGAGATGGAGATGATGATGGAAGCTATGCAGGAGGGAATGCATAAAAGGCAAGAAGAGATGATGCATAACTTACTCCAACAGATCGGACAAGCTAGAGTGCAAAATCGTGGAAACGCAACTACATGAAGCGTTGGAAATAGGGATCAGGAGCATGGAACAACCGGAATTCGGAATAGAGCAGGACCATCAGATGCAGCCCCAAAGCTAGGGGGCACTCCCCCGGAGCATGTTGATCCAATCTCAGGCAGGATACCAGATAGAACTGTGCAACATGGCGTTGATAGAGGAATGGATGCTCGTCCAGGGGAGCAGATCCTAAGATTCCCTCGTGAACTCGGGGGGCAAATCAGAGGTGACGGACAAGGACTACCACTTGGAGACAGTGACAAATTGGCAGAGATGGTCAGACGAGCCATGAGAGGCGGACTAGTGAACAGAGATCTGGAAGATATGAACATGAGCCCCTTCGCTCCCGTAATTAGACAGGCCAGGAATCCACCAGAATTCAAGCTACCGACACTAGAGATGTATGATGGAAGGACAGACCCTGTTGTTCATCTGACGAGGTATATGCGGCATATGGAAGTACTGGGGGCACTAGAGGAGGTCATGGCCCGATGTTTTCCACTGTATTTGAACGACATGGCAGCATTATGATTTAGATAATTGGAGAGCAGTTCGATTGGAACGTGGGCCGAGTTGACTGAAAAGTTTATGTGGCAATTCAGGGTTCACATCTCGAGGCCCAAGAATGTGATGAGTCTGACGACACTAAAGCAGAAGATCGAAAAGTCTTTAAGGTACTTTTAACAAGGTTTAATGTGGCAGCAACATCGGTGGATCATCCAGATCCATCCATGGTCTTGATGGCGGCTGTATCGGGCGTAGCTGATGGTACGGAATTCAAGAATTCACTGACAAGGGATCCACCTATGAATCTAGGAGAATTTTACCACGAGGCAGAAAGGTTTCTACGATAAGAGGATGCAAATGCTAAGAGAGAGGAAGGAGAGGGAGTTGATGTGTATATAGTCAAAAGCGGAGATCCGCCCGGAAAGGATTCAAACAAGGAGAAAGGGAAACGGAAAACAGAAGAGAATTGTGATGAGTCAAAGCCGTCGCGAAAGGAACCAAGATTCACCTCTTACATGGAGTTGAATGAGACTTTGGAACGAATCTACCAAGACACTATGGGGCAGGTTCCCTACCGGAGGCCAATGAGGAGGGATCCGACCAACAATGAAAGATAATCGGACAAGTACTTTTTATTTCACGAGCTAAACGACCATAGCACAAACCATTGTAGGCATTTGAGGGATGAGGTCGAAGGACATATCAAGAATGGATTGCTATCACAGTACGTGAAAAGGCGGACAACAACGGTGGAACAGGAGAGACCGCCAATCGTGCCAAATGAGGACGGCTCTGGATCTAGGCATCGTCAGCTTATCATCAATTTATTATAATAATGACGAATAAGTAGCAAACTCCACGCTAACATGGTTAAGTCGCTTACACATGTACAAGATCACGAACGATCCTCAGGTATGCTCTAATACGACTATCTACCGCATCAGTGTAGGTGTTTGCACTTTGACGTCTCTGTTTTGCTTTTGTTTTCTATTTCTCACATTTGGACTTGACCTTGTTGGACATTTTTTTTGAAAGACTCATTTGAATGGATATTTGGTTTTAATAATTCTATAACAGCCAAGTCCCTTACATATGTATGGGATCGCGAACGATCCCTAGGCATGCTTTGAGATGGGGACAAACCGCTATAATAAATGATTCAGAAAATCACTCGAACGTGAAATCTGACATTAATGATCTTAAGTCCCCCTCGGGCACACACAATTTGCCTCATGCAGCACTCAACCTCGAACGGTCACAATTCGCCTCGAACGGCACCCGACCTCAGACGATCACAATTCGCCTCGAATGACATCCGACCGCGAACGGTCACAATTCGCCTCGAATGACACCCGACCTTAAACAGTCACAATTTGCCTCGAATGGCACCCGACCTCGAATGGTCACAATTTCCCTCGAACGGCACCCGACCTCGAATGGTCACAATTTGCCTCGAACAGCACCCGACCGTGAAAGGTCATAATTCGTCTCGAACGGCACCCGACCACGAATGGTCACAATTCGCCTTGAACGGCACCCGACCACGAACAGTCACAATTCGCCTCAAACGGCACCCGACCGCGAATGGTCACAATTCGCCTCGGACGGCACCCGACCGCGAACGGTCACATTTATCCTCGAACAACAATACGATCTCGAACGATCGCTATTCACAGCCAGGTAAGATTATCAATCTCTTTACAAGTCATTAACAGGATACGAGCATACAAATTATCAAATTATAAAACACACCTTCCTATCGCAAGGCATGTTTTGGAGGGCAAGTGTTATCCCACTCTTTGGCAAGGCCGTGACACCAAAAAATTGACTGATAACTGAAGATAATCTGTCCCGAAGATCGGTTATACACTAATTCGCTATGGATACTAACAAATTTTACCTGAGTCCGGATCGAGTTACAATTGATATGATACGACAAGCAAAGCTATAACAGTCAATATTTCAAATTTCAAGTCAATTGGAGTTCGTGTTCTCAAGATATGATCGATGCAAATCAAGGAAGACAACTATAATTCACATCCATGGAAGGAGTAAAACTCACTCGTGTCCCTGGCCAAGCAATGCTCTCATTCGTATCCATCAGTTCAACAACCACCTCCTTCGTATCCACTTCATTCGAATCCATTTAGAAAGCCTCAGTCGTATCCATCACACCAACCACTGCCGTATCCATCTCGTTCGTAACCATCAAGTCTCAAGCAAAATGCAGCTAGTTCGTATCCATGGATAGAAGCATCACATTCATATCCATCTAATTCGTAACCATAGCCGCATAACAATCTCATTCGTATCCACTAAGTTTCAAGTAAAATGCAGACAGTTCATATCCATGAAGAAACCTTGTTTCGTATCCATTGCATGAGAATACTTCGTATTGCTTACCCAATTCATATCGACTACAAACAATCGATACGAAACACTGCCTAGAAAGCATTGATACGAGTTGGGGTGACAGCTATCGATATGAAGGAGGAATGGAAACGATCGATATGATACAACACTTAAGAACATCGATACGAAGTCGAAATTGACACGAAGAGCCTATGTTCATATCGATACAAAAGAAATTATCGATACAAAGTAGTCTCAAATGTCGATATGAAATAAAATTCAAACCATCAACGCGAAAAGAATACGCATGTATCGATATGAAATGGGGTGTAATGGGTGGATACGAACGAGGCTAAACTGGTGGATACGAACGAGGCACGTCCAAGAGAAAGATTTGGTCGCTCGGCATGAAAAGTGGATCGATCCTTGAAGATAGCGCCACATCATCTAGTTAGCACATGCATTTTATTGATACGAAGTAAAGCGATTCGAATCGAAGCAATACGAATTCGGCAACATGCTATAAACACAAACTTGCATCGATCATATCTCAAAATCTACAAGTCCAAATGCTACCAAATTTTCACAAGAGCTTGCGTACAACCTCAGGAATGTTCATGATCGATCTCGACTCGGTTGGGCTAAATTTTGATTGATCATGGATCGAGTCCAAATGATCATGGATCGATCACGTGGGCCCACCCACGTGAGGGAAGGAGTCTTCCGAAGTTGGAGACAGATATTCTCAGCCTATGCCTATAAATAGCAGCCCAGGGTCTTTAGAAAAGGGACCACTTCTTGGTTCTTCTACGCCGTTACTCTGCCAAACTCGATTCTAACTCAAAGATTATCAATTGCATACTTGTAATCAGCGAGTTATTATCAATAAAACAGCAAATCCTTCAAAGTGGACGTAGGCTACAATGTCGAACCACTGTAAATCGTGTGTTCCTATTGCTTTTCTTTTAATTTTCTGAGTGTTCTTCATATTTATATTCTCTGCATACTTGCTATTTGTGATTGTGAATAGGTGCTTTCATCGGCAATTGAGTGTTTGTGACCAATTTTGGCGCAAACAGTATATACATGGAAATTCAAAGCAAAAACAAGTTTCAACAATTCAACAACATGGACCGATAAAGATAAAAAAAGATCAAAAAGTGCCAGTGGGCACTGCCTTGAATAGGGCAGCGGCAGTGCACCATCAAACAAAAGCAAAGTCCCATCAAAGCACCATCAAACAAAGCTTCAAAGTCATAAAAAAAATTGACAGCATATAAAAGAGTTAAATCAGATTCATAGGTTCAAACATGTCAGTAATTGAACAAGTGCCACAAATTGAATAATAATAAGTCCATATCACTAACAAATTCATATCACTGCCTTGAACAAGTGCCACAAATTGAACAAGGCAAAAATTGAACAAGTGCCACAAAATTGAACAAGACACTAACACTAACCACAAATTCGAACCACCAACATTCACACATATATACATACATATGTATGTATATACATGGATGATATTGGAATCAAAGTGCACAACTTTACCTCAACTAATAGTTGAACTTACTGCAAAGTGCTAATCCAAGTAAAAACAAAGTGCAGACAACAATGCAACATGTGAACAAATATCAATTTTAGGCTAAACCATAGAACGAGGTTAAACCATAGAACGCATACATACATATATGCATGTATATACATGGATGATCCAAGATAGCATAACTAATATACACATATGTGTATACATGTATATATGTACATAGTGAACAACAGGCAGTTCAAACCATCGAATTAGTAAACAAAACATGAAGTAAAGGCACAAGCACATTAAACTGCACATGAAAATGTATATAAGTAACCAAAGCTCATGAAAGTAATCAAACAAAACAACATGAAGTAAAGGCATAAACACACGAAAGTGCAGAAACAAGTAGAGGCACAAGCACATAAGTTCAAATATAAGTATAGTGTGCAACACACACACACACATGTATACATGTATATATGCAACATATGTTCAGTGTTGAGTGCACTGCCTTGAACAAGGTAGTTCCAGTCAACACTGCCTTGGACAACAAGGTTCAACATAGCAATCCACTAACTCAGACATGAAGTCAAGAGCACATGGTTAGGCACATAGTGAAAAACAAGGTCCAACATAGCAATCAAATTAGCAAACGGTAACCAAAGCAGAAATTCAAGAATCAGAAAATCATTAAGAGCGTTCACACATAAATCGACAGCCGAGAAAAATAATTTGAAAAATTCAAATCGAATCATATATTTGCATTTTTAGGAAATAAATTCCTATATAAGAAACCCAAATCATCATCGGCCAGAGATTAGAAGTCGAGAACCATATAAATTGAAAGGGGCATAAATCATGCCAATATCAATCGAAGAACACTCGACAAGGAGGAGCTGCAATCATCAATAGTCCGTAAATCAAAGTACATAATCTATAAGGAAGGAAGGGAGTAAGGTGATTTGAAGCTTAACATTCAAGCAACGACTTTCATGAAACCCTAATTTCAGAACGAAGATGAAAGAGGCGGATCTAATTAGGAAACCCTAACTTTATCGAAGAACATCGATGGGATGTAAGAAGGCTAGGGTCGGCAGCAGACGATGGCTAGGAGGAGGGATATGCGAAGGTGGTGAGGAAAATATTTGAAGGAACAAACGCCATTGTTTTTCTATAGAAACGAAAGAAAGAGGGGGAAATAATTGAAAGAACACGGCTACGAAATAATTTAGGCAACATTGAAAGGGAGACCAAAATTTTGATAAGGTGCCAAAATGAAATTTTTGATAATTTCAATCAGACAACAGATAAAATATTTTCTGAATGGCATGGATGAAATCTCAGTAGAACAAAGATTTCATGGGCTATGACACACAACATATGGTTTTTCCATGTGTTGTGTGAAACAATGGTAAATATTAGGATAATAGCAAATCTACCTTATGTTGGGTGATCGTTGTTGTCTGATTCACTTTGTGGTATAGTGCAAAGAGTAGATACAAAGGACAACATGGCAGATCCATTCATGAAGTGACTAGCTCGGTCAGTTCTCATCGAAATGATTGGAGGGATGGGATTGAGATTCCATGGTTGCCTCCAAGCACAAGTGAGGGACCATGGAGTTAGGGTATGCCCTAGGGGCAATTCTGTAGTTTATTGTAAATTATTACTCTCATTTGAAATAAAAGGTGTTTTTCTTTCTATTATATACTTGTTATAATCTGTTATATTAATTATTTATTTAATTTAACTTTATTTACTATAAAATTCATAAATGATATGTTTTGTGATGGTAATTATAATGTATTGTAATCATGAGCAATTTATCATAATAAAAATAAACATATCATTTTAATATTCCTAGTCCAGATGTATCGAGACTGGATATCGACACACTGGTTGAGACTAGAGTACGTAATGCTTTCCGATGTTGGGCAGTGTATTACTCATGGCTGCTGGGGGCACCAAGGGATCATGTACTGATAGTTGTTGTATAACTATGTAATGAACCAGTAGTTAGTTTTCTATTAGTCAGTATAACTAAGGGCAAATAGATAATATTGAAGTGACAATATTACATAGTTCTCTCAACTTGAGAAACTATTGCACTTCAATGTGTACACTCCACTTTGATTATAGTTAAACAATGACACGACGTCCATCCAACGACTAACGTTGGGTCTGAGTTGAAGCATTGAAAGCAAGATATTAGTCAATAAAAAATTTGTCTCCTCGGTTATATGGGGCTAATATCATGGCCAACTGTAGTTAACTCAAAGTCAAAGTCTCTGGTTAGAGTTGTCCGCTTAAAACTTATGTTATTATTAAACCAAAGACTTTGTTGTAACAACCCTGGTCACCACTGGTCCAACCAACTTTAAACTTCATTAGGAATCTCTAAATATCTCACTAATTTAAATTTTTCTTCTTTCCAAAACAACAACTTTTCAATGGCAGTGTCCTTTTATTAAAATAAATCCATTGAAAAACCATTCAAAACGTCAAGTTTGATTGTAAAGGAGGTAGTAACTCCAAATATTATGAATAATGATTGCAAAATTAGTAGGGTAATAAAGGTACAGTTAATAAGGAGTTACAGAAATTAAATGGGGACATAAATGCACTGAATGGGATTAATTACAGAATTCAATATGACATTTATAGAATGAATTAGGAAATTTAATTAACAACTAGAAATAAAGAATGCTTTAATCTTAAAAACTTTAGAATTTTGGAAAAGATAAATTTTAGAAAGTGAAGGACAGAGTAATGTTGTTACGTATGTGTTTGGACTATACAAGTTGAATATAGACGATATTGGAATTTTAACCAATACCAAATTCCATAAGTCTCAAAGTGATATAGTTTTGATGAAGTAAATTCATGTAAATAATAGTCACTACCAGAGACTGCTTAAAATAGTAAAATTGGATTTCACCAAAATTATGTAAGCGATAAATTCAGCCAAACTATCACACCACTAGCTAAGAAGATGTGTGAATATTAATATTCGAATTGTTTGATATTAATCGTTGACTGAATCTACACCTACGAGTCACATAACCACAATGTTGAATACTCAAAATGCCACATGGTTTAATTAAATTATAATTTTTATAAATTAATTTAATTAATTTTTGCAAAATATTAGATATTAAATATTGTTTGATTTATTCGAGTTGGTATTTAATAAAGTGTGCATTTAACAACTATATATATACGTATCGATATACGATATCAATAAATTTTTAATTTGGATTTAAATTTTATTAATACTAATTGGATTTGGAAATTTTTAAAGGGCCCATCTAGCCCTTGTTTTGGCGGGCCATATGGTAAAGGCGGTGATTTATGAATGCAAAATGTTGGTTTGAGTTGGCTAAAGGAAGAGGTAAAGTAGGAGATTTAGATCTCCAATTTTCCCTCATCTCTTGCTTGTTTAAACATCACCTCTCTCTCATTTGCATTGGTCCCTTTAAGCCTTTTTTCCATCAAGGTCGACCAAAATTTAAAGGACCTCCCCCTCACCATTTCCAAACAAAAATAAATCAAATTAAAATTAGTTTAAGGTGTGGTGTTCTCATCTAATCTTTTGCATATTATAGAGTCACTTATACCGGAACTATATATAGTGTTTGATTCAACGTCAATATGGTTTATTTAGGCAATAATTAGGTAACATCTATATTTATTCTTTTATATTTTAATATATATATATATATATATAATTGTATGTTGGCAGATTAGAGTATACAATATCACAAATTTATATATCTGATTGCTGTCAAATCTATATGTATATCTACATGTGCTTATATAATTTTGCACTTCTGTTTTATTTTCGACCATGATGAAATAATTTTTTTTTTCAAATTAATAATAATTTAAAATAATTTTAAAACTTAATTTGAATTTTAAATTGGTTTTGTATCCTTATAAAAATATGTATAATTTATTTAATAAATTTTCTTGTACGTATGCTTTCAAAAAAAAGGAAAATAATACATGTATATAAATATTAAAACCAAAAAAAATATGTATATATGTATGATGTAAATAACTTTTGAAAAAATAATAATAACATTTACGTGCGAAAATTAAAAAACCATTTTTAAACCGCGCAAAATTATAAAAAATTGATTTTGCCAAAAAACTTCTGGGCCGAAAATAAAAAAATTGAATCTTTGTCTTACATTTAAAAAATGTAATTTTATATTTATAAATTTAGTATTTTATAAAATTTAAAATATCTATCTATACGAATATATTATATGCATTTTTGAAATAAGAAAATTATATTTTAATTCATATATATATATTTTTAAATATTTAGATATTAAATTTAATTTTGAATTTCATATAAGTTATTATTTTGAATCTAGATCTGATTTTAAATTTTGAAGATTTCTTTAGCTATTTTAAATACTGTATTTTGAATTGGTTCTGTAATTAAATATATCTATACATAATTATTTTAGTATGTGTATATGTATGTATGTATGTATGTGTGTGTGTATATATATTTGTATGTGTATATAAATGTATATATATAATTATACTTTAACTTATAACAATTTATTTAAATCAATTTCCCCCTTTTTAACTTATGCTTTTTAATGGCAGATCTCCCTCCTCTTTTTGATCCCGCTCTACCTCCTCCCCCGTCCTTCCTCGCTCCTCCTTTCTTTCTTCATATGTTCCTCCTTCCGCCGCCCCATCTTGGTGCCCTACCCCTATCTCGCCTCTCACTTCCTCCCCTCTTCCAGCCGTTGTTCTTCCACTTTGTGTTTCTCCTTCTCTTGTCCCCTCTAATGCTTGTCCCTCCACCTTTTGTCCCTCCTCCTTCTGACCATGCCCTGCTTCCGTCCACCTCTGTGTCGTCCATCCCTATCTATTATGTCGATTCTGTTGTTCCTTCTTCTTCTTCATCTTCTTCATCTTGTCAACAAGCTTGGACTTCTTTGTTTAAGAACAAGCCTCGCAATGCGGGGAAGTACAACCCTGTTAACTTGGTTAATGAGTTCAGTGGTGATGCTCTGGTGCCACCTGCTTCTGTTCTTGAAGCTGAGCAGTTAGTTTGGGAAGATTACGTTGTGGGTTTTTTCTTAGACAAGCCTTTATCGTACATGGCGGTAATTCAGTTATTAAAAAAAGCTTGGAAGCTCAAGGGTAGCATTACAGTGAAATCTGATGGGATTGTCTTCATGTTTCTTATTTCAAATGCAGAGGATAAGAGAAGAACTCTTGAGGCAGAGCCTATTCTAATGCGCAACAAACTATTTATAGTTAAACAGTGGGATCCTGCTATTAGCAATGTATGTGGCTCTGTATCCTCCATTCCAATTTGGATTTGCCTCTCTAACATTCCCTTGATAGCATGGTCTCTATTGGGAATTAACTGGTTAGCTGGAAGAATAGGACATGTCAAGTGTTCAGATGAAAGTATAGAGAGATTGGATAGGCTATCTTATGCTAAGTGTTTGGTTGAAGTGACACCGTTCTCTGATATGGTTGATAGCTTTACTGTCCTCCTTGCTGATGGGACAACTCAAATAGTTTATGTATCCTATCAGTGGAGACCCGAAGCATGTGGTACTTGCAAAGTGTTCGGCCATACTTTAGAAAATTGCATTAATTCATCTAAGAATAAAGTAGCTGCTTCTCTACAGAAGCCTGATAATAGTACGGTCTCGAATGAAGAAACCATCAACACATCTCACAGATTAAATGATAATCGTAATCAAAATGTTAATAAGCAGGCTAGACCAATCAATGCCTGGAATAAGGTGGTGCATCACTCCAAATATAAAAGGTTTATTGTTAGAGGGAGGGGAAATAGTGGTGAAAATTTCATTGATCAGAGTGCAACAATGGTGAAGGAAAAAGTTTTATTCGATAAAACCAGTACCGAGCAACTTTCCCCTCCAGTGCATGGTGGTGGTGCTACTAGTGGTGAAAAGATTATGGAAGAAATGAATGATGTATTAAGTTCAAACAAGTTTCAGCTTCTATTGGTTGGGAATCCTAAAGAGGATTTGACTGAAAGTGAAATGGTTATTGTTAATGACTATACTTCTCATGAAGTAGAACAGCAAGCCCATGTAGTGGAAAACGTAGGAAATCAAAGTGATGGTCTTTAGTCTTTGTGTTTGCAACAAGACCGTTTGGTGAATGGGCATGGTAGTTTGCTGGGTGCTGATGGTCAAAACTGTGTGACCGATTGGCTACATATTGATAACGTAGGAAACATGCAGTGTGATGTTGTTAATGGAAAAAGTAAAGAGCCTGAAAGTGTAATTGATGTGCTTAACCAATTGGTTGAGCCATATGCAAATTATAATGTAGTAGACAAACAAATGCAACCATTTAAACTTTCTGATGAGTTACCTGTTGTGTCTTGCACAGATGTGCATGCACATGATACTGCACATGCACATGATTTTACTATTTCATCGGTGCATGCTACTGTTCCAACCGATCTTCCTCTTCCTCGTGAACCAATCTTAGCTTCCCCTACTTATCAACACATCCCCCTCCTCGTGGTTGGGTTCCTCCTCCAACTCCTCCTCCACCGCCACTAGCCACCAGCTCTGCCACTCTCACCTTCCATGTTGGTGACAATTCCAGTATGAATATCAACAGTGGGAAAAAATCGAAGAAAAAACCTTTTCTTCGTGACCATGATAAATATCAGATTATTGATTTTGAAGAAACTCTCCCAAATTCAAGCACATCTTCTTCTTTCCTTCGAAGAACAAGGAATAACTTATACCCTCTTCCTCTATAATTTATTTACTGTTACATAATTTTGCTAGTTGGAACATTCGTGGTGCGCATAAGGATTTCAAACTTATGTAAGCTAAAAATTTAATTTCTTAGAACAACTTAAGCATTTTGGCTCTGCTTGAAACTAAATTAAATCCGTCTCTCACTCTCAAAGCTGCTAATACCATCAACCCGCTCTGGACTCTACATCACAACCTCAATGTGGCCCCCTATGGTAGAATTTTAATCTTCTCTGACCCCTTTATATATCATTTAACCCCCATCGTAACCCATAGACAATTCATGCACTTTCATGCTTTTCATGTTCCATCTTCTACCTCCCTGTACATTTCTTTTGTTTATGCTGATAACCATTTGGTGCCAAGGTAAGTTTTTCTTGATTATCTTCCTCACTTAAGGTAGGACTCTCACCCTTGGTATGTTATGGGTTACTTCAACTACATGCTAAAGGCCTCTGATAGAAGTGGTGGAAGGCCTCTTTCTCTCTCTGACGTTGTCCCCCTCACTGAACCTATATCTTCTTCAAACCTCCTTTCCTTGGTCTTCCTTTTACTTGGAATAATAATAATCGTATGGGCATTCGAACAATGAGCAGAATTGACTTATCTTACATCAACTCTGCAGCTTTATCCCATTCTCCTTACACCATCTTACATATTCTTCCTCCTCTTTTATCTGATCACTCCTCTATCTTTTTGGCTTTTGGGAGCTCTGTTAATAAAAAGCAAACAAGTTTTAAATTTTTTGATTCCTGGATCTCTGATCCAGAATTCCTTCCAATTGTCAACAATGCTTGGGCTACTAATTTTTTTGGCAATAAAATGTTTATTTTTCAACAGAAATTACGTGCCACCAAGAATGCTCTTAGAGGTTGGGTTAAAGACAAATATGGGGATGGGCATAAAGCTTCGGATGCCTTGTCAGCTAGACTTGGTGATATGCAGACCAAAATGATGGAGGACCCAGGTAACATTAATTACTCAACCCTTGAACAAGATCTGTCTTTGCAGTTATCTGTAGCCTTGAATTCTAAGATCAACATGATGAGGCAGAAACTAAGGAAAGAGTGGAAAATTCATGGAGACAGGAACTCAAAGTTTTATCATTCGACTCTTAAAATCAAGAATGCGAAAAGAAATATTTTTCAAATTACCGATGAAGCTGGCACTTTACATGACTCCCCATCAGCTGTTGACAATGCTTTTCTGGATTATTATACTAATTTGCTTGGTATGGCAGGCAACTCTAATAACATGGCTTCTGAGATATCTATACTGCTTTGCCTCTCCTCAAGCTTGATGAAGTCAGTCTTCTGTCTTCTCAAATCTTTGACTTTGAAATTAAAGATGTTGTTTTCGAAATGAATAGATCTTCCAGTTGTGGACCTAATGGATTCAATGCCAATTTCTATGTTCACTGCTGGGACATTATTTCCTTTGACCTATAGAAAGCTGTTCATAATTTTTTCTTCAGTAGTAAAATGCTTGGTTCCATTAATACTACGAACTTGGTCCTAATCCCGAAAAGCAAGCATCCCCCTTCAGTCTCCTCTTTTAGACCTATTGCATGCTGTAATATTATATACAAGTGCATATCCAAAGTAATAGCTTATAAGCTCAAACTTGTTCTACTTGGCATCATCACTGAAAATCAAGCTACCTTCCTCCTTTCTCGAAGCATTATTGACAATGTTCTTATTACCAATGAGCTTATGAATGGTTATAATCGTAGCTGTTTGCGCCAAAATTGGTCACAAACCCCAAGTATCATGAAAGCACCAGTGTATGAATACAAATCAGCAAATATTCAAACACAAATCTCAGATCTAAGTAAATAGAATATCACAATTCAGAAATAATGAACAGAAACATGAGATTTATAGTGGTTCGGCTATCTCCGGCCTACATCCACTTCAAAGGTTTTCTTTTATTGATGTTCTTCGCTGATTACAGTTGACTACAGCGGATTACAATGGATTATAGCTCTGTTCTTTGAGTACAACGGTAGTAGTGAAGTGCAAAGTAGAGTCTGGTAGAGTTTGGGCGCTTTAGAATCCCGATCTCCTTTCCTGAATGACCTGGGGCTCTATTTATAGGTGTGGGAGGCTGATATTTCGCCTAAATTTAGGGAGACCTCTTCTGGCACGTGAGTGGGCCCACATGCCCGTGTCCAAGAAATCTGGGCCCGTTCCGGGATCGATTCGTACTCCATTCTAATCGATCAAGAACTCATCCGATGGAGCTGAAATTTGGTGAGAACACTCATCAACATGTACGTAAGCTCCTGTGAAAATTTCATAGTATTTGGATTTGTGGTTTAGGAGATATGGTCGATTCGAAATGTGTTTTCTCGGTTGGTCGTCTCGTTCGAATCGATCCTTTCGTATCGATTCCTTCGAATCGATGGTGGCATGTGACTTTGTGATGACGCGGAGCGCAGCTCTCGTATCGATCCGCCTTTTCCGCCTTGTTGATCGAGTCGCCCCGAGTATTTCGCCGCATTCGCATCCAAGATTATCGCGTCGACCCAGGTCTTTCTGACTCGATGGATTCGAACACATCGACGCGCATGGATCCGAATGAAGGCCTTCTTCGTATCGATCAGAATGAGCTCCAGTTGATCGATGCGAAGTTGACGTAGCAGGATGGATTCGAACACGGGCTTTACTGATGGATTCAAACAAAGCAAGACTTGATGGATTCGAATAGACCATCACCTCGACTCTTTGATGGATACGAACAACATATTTCTCTAACTTGTATCGATCATATCTCATCCATACGAACTCCGATTAACCTGAAATTTGAAATGCTGGCTTTTATGGCTTTGCTTGTCCTGTCTTGTCAATTGTAGCCCGATCTGGACTCGAACAATATTCATCGATATCCATGGTGAACCTGCGATGGACAATCGATATTCATGACTAGTAATCATTGATTTTCAGTTAATATTTGGGTATCTCGGCTTTGCCAAAAGGTGGGATAACACTTTGCCCCCCAAAACATGCCTTTTGGTAAAAGGTGTGTTTTGATCAGTCTCCAATTGAATGCAGTGAGTTCATGTTTTATTCAGAGCTTACAGCATTTTCAATCAAGTCCATGGCTGTTCGAAGCCGAATCGTTATCAATTTCTTCTAGTGGAATTTAAGAATGAAATTCTACAGTTTCTCCATACTATCGATGGTCACTCCGGACCCTTGCCAAGCCCATTCCAGACTTAGCGATCGAATAGAAAGATCTCATTGCACTCCAGCGTTGCTTTCTATTCCTTGCACTCTGGCCTCAGTTAGGGCGTAAAGCGATGTCTTGGTCGTTCTGGACCGATTTTAGCCTCTCCGGGCTCCTGTTGGATCTCATCCTGTCACTCTCCGGTGAAGGGGAAACCACGTTAAGTTAGTCAATCCTGTCGCTCTCCGGCGAAGCGACTCACTTCTTGCACTCCGGTTCAGTGTATCTGAACATTAAGCGATGTCATGGCCTAAATCATGGGCCGATCATAGCCTCTCCGGGCTCCTATCGAATTCCGATCCAATCACTCTCCGGTGAATGGGAAACGACGTTAAGTGAGTCGATCCTGTTGCTCTCCGGCGAAGCAACCCACTTCTTGCACTCCGGACCCCGTCTCTCCGGGTAGGGTCATAAAGCGATCATTTTTATATTGGTATTTTAATGCTCATCTTTTAACTCTCCGGTCAAAGGTCTATTTCAAGAAATTCAAGTTTATTTATTAAATTCAGGTCCTAGATGTTCAATCTCAAACATCAAGAAAAAACTAAACATTGCCTCTCCGTGCAGATCGGTCTATCTCCATCTCAGAGCATGCCTAGAGATCTCTCTGGTTCCCGTACATGAGTAAGTGGAGTAGCCGTTTATTATGAAAACAAATCTAATGAAATTATTTGACCGAAGTTCAAATCCTAAACTTGGCCCTTGCCATCTTAATCAGTTGATGATGAGTCGTGATCCCAATCCAGGATCGTTTCTGTTAGGTGGAGGCGGTAGTTGTTCATGTCTTACCGCCGCTGCCCGTTCTCTGACATATTGTGGCAATCTACCACTCCTGGCATGTTCTTCCACCTCATCCTTTAGGTGTGGCATTCGTCGGTTGTGTGCCCATCCAGCTCATGGAATAGACAATATTTTCCGGTTCTACGCTCTCGCTCTGTGGGATCTCTCCTGGGCGGTTTTCGGTAGGGGAGCTGCCCCCGAGTTTCAGTGTAAATTCGTTCCAGGCTTGCCGCCAAATCTGTGTATTGCCTGAATCTGGACTCTCGGAATTTCTTCCGTTTATCAGGACCATCATGTGCGTCATCCTGCTTTCTCTTTTCTTTGTCCGCCCTGGGCTGTTCACTGGCGGTGCCTTCGCCTTGTACAGTGTTTATTTCCTACCTCTCGGCTCATGATTCTTCTAATCGAATGAATCTTTCAGCTTCATGGTAAAACTCTCCAAGATCTTGCGGTGGGTCTCTCGTTAAAGAATCTTTGAATTCGGTGCCTTCTCCAACTCCTGCCACTGCCGCCATCAAAATCATTGATGGATCCGGGCGATCTACAGAAGCCACCGTTGCATTAAATCGTAGCAGAAAATCTTTTATGGACTCTCCGGTCCTTTGTTTTATCGATGCCAAAGTCATCACACTCTTGGGTCGCGTCACGTGGACCCTAAACTGCCTCATGAAGCAATCTACAAGGTCGCCCCATGTTCTGATCGATCCAGTTTCTAATTTCCTAAACCAAAGTGCAGCCAAATCTGACAAGTATAGAGGGAAGCATCGAGCCATCACTTCTTCGGATGCCCCCAACACTTCCATGTGCCTGATGTATCGAGTAATATGCATCGTTGGATCTGACTTCCCATCATAAGGATCTAGCATAGGAAGTTTGAACTTCGGAGGGTTCCTTGCATTCTTGATGTTCGGAGTGAACGGACTCCGACTGACTTCTTCCAACCCTCCGCTAGACAATCCTCCTCTCATGAGTCGTCGCACTAATCCAGCCATCTTTTCATCTCCATCTTGGGGTTGCCCTCTTGGTCTTGAAGGGTATTCTGGTACGTACTCTTCGTGTGGCTCGTTGGCATCAGTGTTGGGTCCAGCTTGTTGAGCTCCATCTATAGGCCTTCCAGCATCAGATCCTGAGGGTCTGCCCCCAAGTCCTTGTTGATTGCCTTCTGAATCTGCATTCTGACCTTGAACCTGACCTTCATTGGTTTCCGCAATCCTGACTCCTTGTCCAGCACTTGTAGTTGCTGTAGTTGGTCCAAGATTATGCATATTTGTTGTTCTCATTTTTCAAAGAAATTCTACAACATCTCTTAGTGAGTCTTCATCATCCTCTCTTGCAATGAATTCGCTATAGCTTCCATTTCATCTCTGGTGATGTAAATCGAAGCTTGCCCTTCTCCAGCACCAGAGGAGGCCTCTTGACTTCCTCCCTGTTGGCTTCTCTCAGCTCTTTGTCTTGTTTGTCGAGTCATTGTCGAGTCAACCTGAATCCTTCAAACTTTCAAATCTAAACTTTGAATCTGGTGTAGCGGGTGCTGGTTCCTCTCAGTGAAAGCACCAAAGTGTTTGCGCCAAAATTGGTCACAAACCCCAAGTATCATGAAAGCTCCAGTGTATGAATACAAATCAGCAAATATTCAAACACAAACCTCAGATCTAAGCAAATAGAATATCACAATTCAGAAATAATGAACAGAAACACGAGATTTATAGTGGTTCGGCTATCTCCGGCCTACATCCACTTCAAAGGTTTTCTTTTATTGATGTTCTTCGCTGATTACAGTTGATTACAGCGGATTACAATGGATTATAGCTCTGTTCTTTGAGTACAACGGTAGTAGTGAAGTGCAAAGTAGAGTCTGGTAGAGTTTGGGCGCTTTAGAATCCCGATCTCCTTTCCTGAATGACCTGGGGCTCTATTTATAGGTGTGGGAGGCTGATATTTCGCCTAAATTTAGGGAGACCTCTTCTGGCACGTGAGTGGGCCCACATGCCCGTGTCCAAGAAATCTGGGCCCGTTCCGGGATCGATTCGTACTCCATTCGAATCGATCAAGAACTCATCCGATGGAGCTGAAATTTGGTGAGAACACTCATCAACATGTACGTAAGCTCCTGTGAAAATTTCATAGTATTTGGATTTGTGGTTTAGAAAATATGGTCGATTCGAAATGTGTTTTCTCGGCTGGTCGTCTCGTTCGAATCGATCCTTTCGTATCGATTCCTTCGAATCGATGGTGGCATGTGACTTTGTGATGACGCGGAGCGCAGCTCTCGTATCGATCCGCCTTTTCCACCTTGTTGATCGAGTCACCCCGAGTATTTCGCCGCGTTCGCATCCAAGATTATCGCGTCGACCCAGGTCTTTCTGACTCGATGGATTCGAACACATCGACGCGCATGGATCCGAATGAAGGCCTTCTTCGTATCGATCAAAATGAGCTCCAGTTGATCGATGCGAAGTTGACGTAGTAGGATGAATTCGAACACGAGCTTTACTGATGGATTCAAACAAAGCAAGACTTGATGGATTCGAATAGACCATCACCTCGACTCTTTGATGGATATGAACAACATATTTCTCTAACTTGTATCGATCATATCTCATCCATACGAACTCCGATTAACCTGAAATTTGAAATGCTGGCTTTTATAGCTTTGCTTGTCCTGTCTTGTCAATTGTAGCCCGATCTGGACTCGGACAAAATTCATCGATATCCATGATGAACCTACGATGCACAATCGATATTCATGACTAGTAATCATTGATTTTCAGTTAATTTTTGGGTATCTCGGCTTTGCCAAAAGGTGGGATAACAGTAGCTACATGTCTCCTAGAGCTATTATGAAACTTGATATCAAAAGAGCGTATGACTCTATTCATTGGAAAGCCATTATTGGTATAATGTCTCGCATGGGCTTCCCATGTCATTTTGTCAGCTGGATTTTCTCTTGCTTATCAACGGTGTCCTGTTCGTTGATATATAATGGGAAATATGTTGGGTTATTTCGTGGAAAACGTGGTATACGTCAATGAGACCCTATATCTCCTTACCTTTTTATCATTGCGATGGATTTTTTTACTCAGTTGTTTGTTAAGCAAATTAATAAAAATTGTTCTGACCTTCACTCGAAATGTAAGAACCCTAGCATTTCTTCTTTACTATTTGCTGATAGTGTCCTCCTCTTTACAAAACCAACGCAAGCTTCCTTAACATGTATTACTTCAGTGCTTACTGCATTTTCTTCTGTTACTAGGCTCCATATTATTTATCAAAAGTTCTTTATTACTGTTGCTGGAGTGACTGAGCAACAAAGGAACACTATTTTTAACACTTTCAATTTGCCTGCTTTAACTTCTAAAGTTAAGCACCTTGGTATTCCTTTATCATCTGGTAGAATAAGCATATCTGCATGCCTCCCTTTGTTTGAGAAGATCGCTAGTACAATGGGTAACTGGAGTAGCAGAAACCTATCCCACTCGGGTAGACTTACTATCATCAAGTCAATTCTTCATGCCATGACTGTTTACTGGTGTAGAATTTTTCTTCTTCCAGCCAAGCTTATTTCTAATATTAAAAAAGCTATGAACCATTTTTTATGGTCTGGACACATGCATTCTAGAAAATTTATTCCTATTGCTTTCTCGAAGGTTGAAAGTCTTATGACATGGGAGGCTTGAGAATTAAAAGATTGGGATTATGGAATCTAGCTTCCATTTCAAAACACTTTGATAGCATCATTACCAACCATACAAGCTTGTGGGTTATGTAGGCTGTCAAACACCATCTTGGAAAAAAGCACTTCTGGACCATGGTGGCTTCTCCTGTTTGTGGTTGGGTTTGGAGATCAATCCTGAGCCTTCGCACAGTCTTGTTACCTTTTATTCAATATGTGTTGTTTCCTATTAGTACTACTTCATTCTGGTTTGAACCATGGTCGGCTATTGGTCATTTGCTGTGCAAAGAACTGACTTATGATGAGATAAGACAAACTGGGATACCCTTATCGGCTAAAGCCTCTGACTACATTACTGATGGATAAGTGAACTTACCTTATATATCAAATCCTAGGGTGCATCATCTATGGAACCATATCCAATCAGTTAAGCTTCCAAGTGGTACTAACTATTATATTTGGACTGTCAGACAGGTTAAGCATTCCATTGCAACTATTTATAAAGTTATTGATGACTCTTCTTCTATCCCTAACTTCTGGTGGAGCTCTAGGGTTTGGAATGTGAAGAGTACGTATAGATCGAGCCTTATGCTTTGGAGGGTTTTACGTAATGCTTTACTTACCAAGTCCAAGCTTGAACAACGTGGCATGAATATTGATACTTCTTGTGAGTTCTGTCGTTGCCATAGTGAAGATAATGTGCATTTGTTCTTTGGTTGTTCTATCACCCATAGTATGTGGGCTAAGGTTCTGTCGATTGGTGGATTTTATCCCCCGGTCCTCTTTGCTTTGATGAGTGGAACCGTATTTTTAAGGCAACCAGGTGGAGTGATGAGTGCTCGATGAGGTTACTAATTGCTCTTAAAGTCTTCGTAGATGTGGTATGGCATGAGAGAAATGAACATCTCTTTCGAAAAATCAGTAAAACAAAGGTGGTTTTATGCAATGAGATTGTTGCCATATTTAAGTTAGATGCATCTGCCTTTGGATTGCTTTTGCCTGAGGCTTTGCATGCTTCTTGATGTTGCATGTTTTTTGTTTTGCTTTGTTTTTCTTATCTTTCCTTTGGTTGTTTGTTGTTATTCTTTCTCCTTCTTTCTTTCCCTTTGTAGTGTCCTCATTTTTATTTTGGTAGGTTGAGCTTGTTCAACTGCCCTTTTTCTGTGTGCTTATTTTTTAATAAATTTGGAAAGGGTCAAGTCAACCCTGCTTGCTTTGCAAAAAAAAACTTATATCAATTTAAAATAATATTATACAACAAAAATGTGTATGAAGGGACTATTGTGTCCGTTGCGATGTAAATTATAGCACTTTTATAAGGGCATGTTAAACCTTGTACGCATTATATGTTGCACGTGCACATACATGTATATGAGTACTTGATACACATATACTCATTCTATGTCATATATAAACAGATCAAACTTTTATATTAATCAATTAAATATAATAAAGATTTTATTTGAAATTTACTTAGCTTGGATCTAAATTGATTTAGACTTCATAGGCCTAATAAAATATACAATGATTTTTTTTACTAAATTCACTCATTTAACCCGCTGCGTGTTAGTCCAACCCAACATCTAGCCCTCTTCCCTTTTACAATTACTGTTCTCTTTTGAATAGATGTTATACCTTTTGAATTAAGAAAGTAATGAAGATTTTAGAAAAACTCTTAATGGTTACTTCCTCAAAAATTAATTTCCCTTCTCCTCAACCTTCTTTATTTATATGGTGGGATGATGCATAGAGGAAATTTAAGCTTACCATGTAAAAAGAGCAATGTATGAATATTTGTTGGAAAATTTCCTTTAAACATAGAAAATTGATTCGAATTTATAGGGAATCGATCTCCATAAATAAAAGGATTAATTTATCTATATTTCAATCAATGCATAATTAATTACTGATCTACGCAATTAATTTCCCATAATATAGGAAATTAGTATACAACTAATTTATATATATATATATATATTCAATAATTAGGATATATGGAATAAATTCACCGCATTGAATATATGTGTATTTATAGACACATAAATATTTTATATATTTATAATTCATACAATTTAAATTTGTGCATAATTACCAATTTTATATTATATTACACAGATTAACTACATACATATATACGTACATGCGTACGTACGTACGTACATACATACATGTGTGTGTGTATACCCTTATATAAATATATGTACATACATATACATAGATATATATATATATATATATGCATATATTTCTACTGTACCTTTTATTCTCCATCTCTCTTATATATATACATTCATTTCTCTACATAAATATGTATCTTTTTGCTGGTTGGTTCTACTGATGCCTCGAAGTGGCCTTACACACCACGCTTTAAAAATAAAAAATTATTACGTTTTTGGACCTACCACATACTTAAAAAGATTTGAATTTAAACAATTAAAATAAAAAACCTAATCCTAAATAAATACACATGGAAATGAATTTATGAGCTATAAATATATAAATTGGGACTATCGTAACATATTTCCATTTATATCTAAAAATAAATAATTTATTAATAATAATTTTAGTTTTGAATTAGTGGCGAATATGAAAATCAAATATACTGCATTTGTATCAACCTAAATGTGGAAAACAAATAGCAAATTAATAGATTTTCATTTGGATTTCCTTTCCTCCGTATTACTTCTAGTTTTGCTAGGCATGAAGTATGCTTTTTTTCTTAACAAAATTTTATTGATTACATAAAAAGAGAGGAAGTAAAGGAAGTTGAAGAGCCTATCCTTGGATTTTCTAAAAGAATGGAGGAGGAGGAAGGGTATTTGTGGAATTATTGAGGGTTGTAAAGGATTACATAGGGTGTGATTGTTTTGAAAAAAATAGTGGGGTGTGTAAGGGATTTTGCAAGGTGCTAAATGATGCTAGCCTTTTTGTTTGCTTTGTAAGAATTCAAAAAAATGTGTCATTAGCTAAGATCAATCCCATGACCTCACCAGATGAAGTTTACTTTCTTAACCAGCAGCACTAAACATGTTTTTATTTTTAAAACTAGAACATTGAAAATCATTCGTTAATGGTGCAAATCTTTTAGAATTATGAAATCAATATCTTCTAAACCGTGACTCATAATATAACAAATCCATAGTTGAAATTGATTAGCTCAAAATAATCCATGCGAGGGTTATGAATACAACTCCAAAATAACCCTTCTATTAAAAATCCATTTTTAATAAATTTAATATTTATAGTGCCAAATATGTGGGTCATTACAATAGAGAATTACGAAGTAGAAACAAAACATCTAAATGACGCTGATGTGCTAGAATGTTAGGGTCTCCGTAAGCCTAGTAGAATTTTAGATGTAAAGAAATATATTTGTTAACATTGAGTAAGTTGCATGAGTTACTAGAGTATAAGTTGAGAGCAGAAGATAGCTGTTTGATCAAAAATGTGTAATAATTAGCAATATCGAGTATTGTCACAAATGTAGAATTTTAGTTCTAATAGATACATAAGTTTAGGAATCCAAATTTTATAGCATGCTTGACCAACACATAACAATATATAGGAAGAATTGTAGGGGAGTCATGAGTATGCTTACATTCATCTATGCGCAAAACTTTGAATACCCCAGGGAAAGATTATGGAACTACGCTGAAAACGCAGCTCGCATGATAGGTTTACCTTGGCTACTCTTAGGAGACTTCTGTTATATAAGATGCCAAAGTAAGTAATCTGGAGGAAACAAAGTTCCTTTTAATAAAATGATGGAGACTGATAGCTAGTTGAATAACAATGGTTTGGCTGAAGTTGCAATAACAGGTTTCTGATTCATGTAGTGGTGTGGTCCAAATAAAACATTCTTACAAAGATAGATAGAGCTTTAGAAAATTTATACAGGCTACAAGCATTTTCAAGTTGCTCAATAAGATACTGTCCTTCTAGTACAAGTGATCACACACATGTCTTAGTCGCTTTGGTGAAGGCCCCCAATTCTGATAAAATAAAACCTTTCAGATTCATAAACAAATATACAATATGTGAAGACTACATAGTAATTATTCTAGACTGGTAGAGCGAAGAAGCGGAGGGGTGATACATGAAAAGAAGTAGTTAACCTTGGGAAGCAATGTGGAAAACTTTGAAAAAGATTGGAAATATCAAAAGAAAAAAGCCTAGCCGAGGAGATAAATAAGAAGCAATAAGAACTAGAAAGGGGAATACAAACAGAAACAATTGACATTAGGTAAAAATCTAAATGGGACTGGTTAAAACAAAAGGACAAGGCATCTGCTTTCTTCTACGTAGAAATATTGTTAAGAAACAACATGAACAAAGTTCTGGAGTAAATCACAATTAGCGGTAAGAACTGCAACAATCACAAAGAATTTGTCAAAGGAGTTGTTAGGTTTTCCAACGAGTTGTTTAACCGGAGTTCTGAATACTCACAACTAAACTACATATGTAAAAAATATTGTAAAAGAATATATGAAAAATCACGTGAATGATAAAATTGATATCGAGGAGGTTAAGATGTCGTTTCAAGTGTTGAAGATAATTTTGCATCCAACCTAAATTGATTCAATGCAACCAAATTTCATTGGGAGTTAATAAAGAAGGAAATGCATGAGGCGGTGGTGAGCGTGTTCAATGCAGTGAAACTGATCAAAGAAGTAAACCATACGTTTATACATTTAATTCCTAAGGAACTAAGGGCATCTCCAGTGGCTCGCTGAATATTCAGCCCTGTAGCTTGGGTGGGCTCCCAGTGGTCAGGCGCCCATAAAATGGGTGCCTGAATAGCAGGCGCCCATTTTTATGGGCGCCAGCCTCCCTACTTATACCCGTCCCCTCTCCTCTCCATTTTCATTTTCATTTTCATTTTCATTTTATTTTAAATTAGAAAATCTAAACGAAATGCCACCGCGTTCAACCAAAATCGCCCGAAGAACGGTTCACAGACATCCAGCGGAGCAAGCTGGACCGTTACATGTTCTGCCGCCACCTGGAGTTTCACCAGATGATCTACGTGTACTACACGAGCTTCCAGATGGTTATCGGCATAGAGCCGAATCTGCTTTGACGACCGTACATGTATAAATTGCACATTAGTATATTTGGTTATTTTTATATGTACATCACATAATCATATTAAATAACTGTTACTCTATCAAAAATTATTAATTCATAAATTATCTTTAGGACCATTACATTCATTGTCGAGGTAGTTGGGCTAAGTGCATTACCCAGTTTTATGATTCTCTTCCCAGTCCTATTGTTGAGAGGCTACAAGCTAGCCCTTTTGGTCTTTTTTTGTCGATTAGGCCTGTTCAGTCCTTTGATCGACCTCTCATTCAGGCATTAGCTGAGAGGTGGTGGCCCACCACGCATACGTTTCATTTTTCAGATTTTGAGCTTGGTATCACCCCAGTTGATTTCTACGTGTTCACTGGCATTGAGATTGGACGACATGGTCTTCGACCTTTTCCATTTGATGATTTATACGAGTCTCCCAATCTGTTTACTGTTTTTCTACCATTGATAGATGTTACCTGCGTCAGTAGTGGTTCTGTTAAGTTGACTTACCTGCAGCAGTACATCACTACTTATATAGCTAGAGCCGATATGATGGATGATGTTACTAGAGCATTTCTGCTGTATTTGTTTGGTTCGACCTTTTTTTCGAACCAAAAAGGTACGGTTCGACTAGGCTATTTAGCATCTCTTTCTAGATTAGACTAGCTACATACTATTGATTGGGGCACAGCGATATTAGGCACCCTTTATACCGCTCTAGATTCATTTGCGCTTGGCGATGTCAAGCAGATGTATGCTTTTTGGTATATTTTGCCGTTATGGTACTACGAGTACACGACAAACATGCATCCCCGCATCCAGGACATTGCTAGTTAGGCTCCTGAGCAGTACTTCCCTAGGATGAGACGATGGGAGACTATGCAGTACGTACATCATGTTCCCTTAGGTGTACGGCATGACTTGATGGAGGCTAGGTCACAGCTTAATATGCGTAGTCGAGGTAACATCATTCGTACTCCTTGGGCCTCACATTGGACTCATCTAGCAGATGCAGGTCTTATGGTGGACGACCATCCCAAGATGGTTGCGTATTCTCTATCTAGACATAGGGTTGCTTTGCATACACCTGCATTTATGCCTATGTGGTATTTGGGAGAGAGGTGTGCTTATCAGATTACTAGTGATCGTCGTATACCATATGATCCTTTATCTTGTGAGGACATGTTTGGTAGACATAGGGTGATTGGTGATCATTACTTTGATGCTCTACGACAGGCTAGGTGGGTGGATAGCAGTACTTTCTTCATCGATGGAGACTACGATGCTTATTGGGCCAGAGTAGCACCCCATAGATTCATCGTACCAGATTATGTTTGTGGGGTCAACTCTGATCATATAGGACCTCACATGGCAGCCGGTAGAGTTCAGGTACCGCAGGTTTCATTTGACCCGATTCCGTCACAGTTCTCTCAGACTCCCATGCAGTTGGAGCCTGATACTACTTTTAGAGCATATGACGTGACAGGTACTGTGATTGAGCAGCCTTTAGTCTTTCCAGACCACCCCGACTTTCCTGGTGTGCCTTCAGTCGGGTTATATCCTTCGTATGAGGTACGTTTGTTGTTTATTGCCATTTTACCTTTATTTTATGCTTAGTTTCTTACTATGTCAAATATCATCTTTATGTAGTATGCTGTTAGATTGGACCAGGCCAGAGTTTCACTTGGTGTGTTTCGCGATATGACTCTCGCACATACACACACCATGCATGATATGTACATGTAGCATACACATATGCTAGAGGCGCAGATTGATCAGCTATCAGCTAGACTTGCTGTATATGAGCCTTTCGGATCACACAGCGGAGGTGATGCTGGTCCCAGTGGGTATGATGCTGGTGGTTTAGATGTGGACGATGGGGATGATGAGGACGAGGGGGAGGATGGTGATGGGGATGACGATGATGATGACGAAGATGATGATGATGGTGATGGGGATGATGATGACGATGACGAAGATGATGATGGTGATGGGGATGATGGTGATGATGCCGACGACGACGACGACGTTGCATCCCTTTAGTTGTATACCTTTTAGTATATGCATAGTGAACGTTTTATTATATGTTGTAGTTCATATATCTTATGTACTTATGTCATTGTCTGAGTATACTGTGTATTCTTTATGTTTATATAATTTCACTTTCTTGGATTTTGGATGATAATGTTCGAGTATAATGTGAATTCTATATGTTTGTGTATACTGTGAATTATATATGTTTGTGTATACTGTGAATTATATATGTTTGTGTATACTTATAAGCACCAACTAGTGGCATATACACATAAAAAAAACTACTAGTGACATTAGAATTGAAGATATATGAACATAGAACACTGATAAAAAATGACACAGTAATAATAGAACACAAATATGAAGATACTAGACGTGACGATTAAATTGCAACTCCTGTAAATAAAGTCGAAGACGTCTTATCTCCTGTTCTAGTTCGTTTGCATAGGTTATGCCCCTTGGACATAAAGGATCATCCAACCATTCCGCGTAATTGCAACCATTCGGCCAGAATTGACATATTTGGATTCGACGACCAATATTTTCTCCACCCGCACGTACTACAACTTCAACTCCATATCGCACTGACAAAAAACTGGGTACGATTCAACTTCTTGCTCAGTGGGAGGTTGAACAACTTGAACCTGGTTCTCAGGTTGTTCATATGCATGAGGAACAACATGTTGTTCATATAGTGGTTCAACCACTTCCTGAAGTCTCAGCTGCTCAAGATTTGGAAACTGATCGCGGACATCTTCATAGTTTTGTTCTTGATAATTGATAAGCCAATCCTCATCAGTATGTGGACTTTCCGTAGGCACGTAACCTGCATCTGAATCGATAGAAGAAGGCCAAGAAGGCATTACGATGAAGAATTATTGTTGTGAGTGAGGAAGAAGATGATTATGAATGATGAATAAGTAAATCAGAAAGCGCATATATAAACAAACAGGTCACAGGGGAATGACAAAAACAACAGACATTATTATTTGAAAAGACAATTCAGAAAGCTCTCCACACATTAATGACCGTTACATAACCAACTACCAATATTGTTATCTTAAGGCCATCCAAATCTTTCTAGCCAATTTTGGCGTATGAAGTACGCATTATGGCCAATGAACGGAGTGCAGTATTTTAAATTGTATCGACCGTCATAAGTCGTACGTGTATTCTCGAACACATTTTCTGATATTACCTCATTAATAATCTTTGTGTAACGCGTGCATGCCCTAGTAAAGTTTCCGTATGTAGTCCTGACCTCTTGAGCCGTACGTCTAACTTGACAGCCCACGTCGTTGTTGTACAGTTCAGGCAGAGTGTCCCAAAAATGAATTACCATTAACTCCTGATTGTCGCACATCTCATCGGTTTGTATGTAGTACTGCATAAGCAACTTTAATTCATGAGACTTAAATGTCATGTTGGACAATGTAGTTTGAATAATGTTAAGTTTTTAAATGATTTAAACAGATAACGATTTGTGAATTTATATAATGGATGTTGATTCTCTCCACTCAAGAAAGCAGAGAATCTTGACCGGCAAATGAACGTGGCTATAGTATTTAATTTGACCGCACATTGAGACACCTTCTCTCCACTCAAGAAAGCAGAGAATCTTGACCGGCAAATGAGCGTGGCTACAGTATTTGATTTGACCGCACACTGAGCCACCTTCTCTCCACTCAAGAAAGCAGAGAATTTTGACCGGCAAATGAACGTGGCTACAGTATTTGATTTGACCACACACTGAGCCACCTTCTCTCCACTCAACAAAGCAGAGAACCTTGACCGGAAAATGAACGTGGCTACAGTATTTGATTTGACCGCACATTGAGCCACCTTCTCTCTACTCAACAAATCAGAGAATCTTGACCGGCAAATGAACGTGGCTACAATACATGATTTGACCGCACACTGAGCCACCTTCTCTCCACTCAAGAATTTGTCCTATACATATAACCATTTGGATCTCATACTTGTTCACCACAATTAAGTCTAACAAAACATTCAAATATCAAACAACCATCCTCAAATATCAAACAATGTCTGGAAATTTACTAAAAGCTATATTGCTATGCGACAGTGACTCTGAAGAAGAAGCGTATGCGTTAGCGCATCAACAAGAGGAGGAGGAACTGATGGAGATATACCGTGAAGCATACGGTTCAACTTTTGGAAAACAAGGCGGTTCAGTTGTGGGTCGAAATTATATCAACTGTAACTAGCAAGCATTTCAAAAAACACTTATGCAAGATTACTTTGCCCGTGATCCAACTTACGGTCCAGAGATGTTTAGATGACGATTCAGAATGAGTCGTCCATTGTTTTTAAGAATTCTCGAAAGTATTTAGCAGAATAATAATTATTTTGTTTACAAGCAGGACGCTGCAAAAAAACAAGGTTTAAGTGGGCATCAAAAGATGACCGAAGCTTTGAGGATGTTAGCGTACGGTACACCCGCCGATGCCCTTGATGACGCATATCGTATTGCAGAGAGTACGGCATTGGAAAACCTAGATCACTTCTGTCAGTCAGTTGTGGACATTTATGGGACTGAATATCTTCGTTCTCCAAACGAGGCAGATGTAACGCGCTTGCGTGAAATGCATGAAAGCAAAGGCTGGCCTGGAATGCTTGGAAGTTTAGATTGTATGCATTGGGAGTGGAAGAACTGTCCAAAAGCTTTTCATGGAGCATATAACAGCAAAGAAAAAAAACCTACTATCATCTTAGAAGCGGTTGCCTCTCATGATTTGTGGATTTGGCATGCTTTCTTTGGAATGCCAGGTTCTCTTAACGACTTAAACGTTGTCGAATAATCTCATTTGTTTAATGATTTGGCACAAGGTAAGTCAACTCCCGTATCATTTACTCTTGGTCATAACACATATGAGCATGGATACTATCTTGGAAATGGAATTTATCCCAAATGGAGTACGATTGTAAAGACATTTGCAAACCCAATGACGGCAAAACAGAAACAATTTGCTGCAATGCAGGAAGGACAAAGGAAGGACGTTGAAAGGGCGTTTGAGGTCCTTCAAGCAAGGTTTGCAATGGTCAGCAATCCATGTAGATTATGGAAGAGATCAAAAATGGCTACAATTATGTTCTGTTGTATAATTCTGCATAACATGATCATTGAAGATGAACGCGCTATGGACTATCCCGATTTCGAGTATGATGGGGCAAGACAACCCCTCGAATTGTTTCGCACAGTCACGTTACGAAATGAAGGACAGTACGCAATTCATGTCGATCATCATGAAGTATATCATAATGCTGCTATTCATAATAGACTCCAAAGGGATTTAATGGAGCATATTTGGAATTCTCATGAAAATCAGTAGTTCGGGATGGTCGATCTTTGTTTAATTACATCTGTTTGCCCTTTTATTTCTGTAACGAAGTGTAGAATGCTATAATTTTTATGTTTGTAATATCATTTATGTTTGGTGAAGTAAATCTTTATTGATGTCTATAGAATGCATCGAAATAAATGATATCCCATTGAATATTTTAAAATTGAAAATAACACATGATTGAAAATATAAACTGAAGGTACATGGATATTTAAACTGCAATAACTTAAAATATCACATGAATATTTCAACTACATATGTTTTGTTCCCGATCTACTCTCAACAATGCGTTGTTTGTACTCCATCCAATATTGCATTGTAATTGGGTCCATTCCGATGACATCCTTTTCTATTACTAAGGTCTCTTGGCGTTGCCGCTCTAGCTCAAACCGGCCCTTCTCAATCTTGGTCAGTTCTTTTAACATGGCAAGCTTTTCTGCACTCCCCCTTTGACGTTCTGCATTTTCTCTCGCATGTTTTTCATGCATTAGGGCTAAACGAGAATCGATTTGAGATTGAACAGCAATTTTCTTCTTAGCTGCTCGTTGCCCCATCGGTCTAGCATCTTCATCAAAATGCGGATTCTGCTTCTTTGTCTTCGTTATCTGGGCATACATTAGAGTCCATCTGAGAAGAATTGCTTGGGCTAGAATTATAATTAGTTCGTCTTGTTTTTTTCTTGCCCTTCGAGTTCGTCTGAACATCTCTTAAGCTTTTTGCGGTGTTTGAGCTCCATTTTTGTTGACACACAAGCAAGTCATAGCAGTTTGCAAACTGATAGTAGTGGGGTTACTTTGTACCATTTTCTCTTGGAAATAATTTCAAGAATTGATCGTTCGCCATTCTCTTCTAAAAAAATAGAAACACAAAATGATATATTAACAAAGTGATCAGAATGAATATAAATTAAAAATGATATTTTTCAAAATGCTACCAATTCAGCTTCGCCACCCATTCCACTTGGATTTGCTGTTCTTATTTTGTGAATTTGCGACTCGTAGAATTGTGTTTGTCGATTAATCTTCCCAAAACGACTCGTGATTGCAGACATTGACCTCGTCTTTTCAACATGCTTTTTATTGTACGCAGTCAAGACTTTTGCCCAAAACGCCTCTCCACTTTGGTCATTCCCCTTTACCGAGTTGTTAGAAAAATAACAGTAAATATAACACAAATCCTTATCTTCATCGCTGGACCATGTAACAGAAGAATGGAAGGATAGAGGGGGAGCGGTCTGAGGATGAACATTTTGAAAGGGTTGGGAATCAAAATCGCAACTATCCATATTCATCGCTTCGGTATATGACTGAAAAGGATGAGACATACTTTCAATGTTATGGAATTGAGAATATAATTGTAATAGAAGAAGAGATGTGTGTATTACAATCTGAAAAATAGTCCTATATATGTAATGAAATCACAAATATGACTGTTTATAGCCGTTGTAATTTTAAATATGACTGTTTATAGCCGTTGGGGATAAAATATGACCCTTTATAGCCGTTGCAGTTCAAAATACGGCCGTTTATAGCCGTTGGAGTTCAAAATACGGCGTTTATAGCCGTTGGAGTCCGGATTAAGGCGTTTGGCAGCGGAGGAGGGGGGCCGTTTGGGGTTGGGCTTGGGCGCCCATTTTATGGACGCCAGACGTTTGGATGTAAGCGTACCACTGGAGATGGATCCTGAACTTTCAACTTAATATTAAACTTGAATTGGACGATTGGGGGTGTTTTTATTCAAATTCAGGATGTAAACGTACCACTGGAGATGCCCTAAGAGTGAAAGGTATGTCTAAATTCAGACCAGTCTCTTGTAGTAATTTTATTTACAATGTCTTGGGAAAGTATAATGCGATAGGATGGAACCTCTTATCGATATGCTAGTATCGAAAAACCAATATGCACTTATTCAAAACAGAAGCATTGGGGATGGAATTCTAATTGCGCATGATATAGTATGAGGAGTCAAAAGGAAAACAAACAGGAACGTATGAATTAAAATAAATTTGAGGAAAGCATATGATTCAATGAATAGAAGCTTTGTACTAAAGATGCTACCTACATCGGTTTCACATAAAAATGGATCAGAATTATCAAGGACATGATTTCGACCTCAACATTTTTGGTATTTACTTATGGAATGCCAGCTAGATTCGTTGATAGTACTAATGGATTGAGGCAGGGTGATCCTTTATCGCCTTTCTTGTTTTCTATAGTCATGGCGTATCTCGCGCTATTAATAGAAGAAAATGGAAGATGGGAAACTCAAATCAGTAATGAAAATTAATATCCATATTTCTCGCATTATTTATGCAGATGACATGCTTATTTTTGCTAAGGTTGATAAAGAAGGAGTGAGTAAATAAAGGAAGCCTTTAAAAGGATTTATAAAGCAGCCGGCTTGTTGATAAACAATAAGAAATCCGGTGGGGATGGATATGAGAACCAAAGAGAGATATGCAATATCTTGAACATAGAAGAAAGGACTCTTCCAATTAGATACTTGGGTATACTTCTGTCGAGTGCCAATATTACCGACGATCAATGCCTAAGCCTTATAATCAAGAGAAAAAGAATGGGAAGCAAAAATGTTAATTGCAGCAGGTAGAGTAGAGCTCCTTCGATTGATGGTTTACCCCATTATCCAATTTTGGCTGCAATGTTTTAAAATCCCTAAGCTCATGCAGAATAATATTGTACAAATTTTCTTACTTTCTTTGGAAAGGAAGAATAATTAAAGTACCATGGGAGATGGTAAATAAGAAGAAATTAGAGGTAGGTTTGGGTCTAAGAAGAATAAGAGAGCTAAATAAAAATGCAGGCATCAAACTCATTTAAGGAATAATCAATGGAGAGGGAATATGGGTTAAATGGATGAATGAAGACATATCAAAAATCAATCCATTTGGGAATCAGGAAAACAAATGATGATTTGGGAACTTGGAAGTATTTGCTAGACATTGGAGAAGAGGCAACTAAAAGCGTGGGAAAAAGAATCGTTGACGGCAAAGATACTTCCATCTAGTTCGACTTATAGATACAAGGAGGGAGAATTGTCAATAGGCTTAGAGAGGAAACAATGTTTAGAGTCAGAGGTGAGAAAACAATAGTTTAGGATGTACTGAGAATAATAATTGGAGGCCAGAAAAATTCAGGTACTTAAGTCATTACAGAAATGAGATCTGAGAAGTTAAACGATGGGATGATCATATTAAAGACTACTGGACTTGGCGCATTTAAAAAGTGGTAAAAATATGCATCTAAAGAGGTATGGAATGAGATCAGAATAAAATTCAAAGAATTTAGTTGGTCTGTATTCATATAGAATAACTGGTATACTCCGAAATGTTGATTTGTATGTACAAATGTCTAACTAATTTCCAATCAACCAAAGACCGCATAGTTCAAAGGAACATGATAATTGATCCAACTTGCATGCTTTGTAGTAAAGAAGCAGAAAGCATAGAACATATGTACTTTAAATGCAAATACAACAGCTATATTTGGAAATGGTGCCTAATAAAATTACACTGGACAACAACTCAGACAAAATTATTATATATTAATACCGAAATTAAAAACATACAACACCATTTTTAACATAGAAGCATATGCAAGATCGTAGCAAGCATTGCATTCTCAACCTGCATATATTTACCAATAACCATCAACATGGAACAGGAAGGAATTTATGGGAGCAGGCAGTTGATTTAGTAAAAATTAGAGCACTAAAATTCAATAATAGATTAGACTATAATGAAGACGAAGTTAAGAAGGAGTGGTTATAAGTTATAGTCAAATGCCATCTCTGGAAATTCTCGGAGAGAGATTTTGTTTACCAACAAGAATATGGTCATTTTTTCTATGGACTCGAGGAAGCGACATAAGTGTTCAATTATATTTCTCAATGGAGCATGCACAAGCTTTTATTTGTTTGCTTGCCCTTTTTTCTCTGACTGACCTAAAGGAAGTAAAATTTTCAAAAAACATAAGTAAAAAGTCATTAAATATTATAATATTTCACAAATCCAACATGCAAACACATAACTTGTAGAAAAAAAGAGATTCGAAGGGAAAGAAGATTGCTCAAAGTTCAAACGTTGTAAAAATTAAAAACACAATGATATCTAAACATCAAAAAAGGCAACAGTAGAAAAAAATAAGTTATAAGGTGTAATGATCGCCCTTCACCTTCGGCACCCAAGATAAACTATATAGTGCGCTGCTATAATGTCCAACTGATGTAGGATGATAGTCAGGGTTGTAAGTAAATAAAACATCATAGACCCCGTCGAATATCCCACAGTACATCGAATAAAATACAATAGTTATCACAAATATAAAACAGGCAAGACAGTAATAACCGAATGAACCACAAATCAGAGCACACAGATACATACAGTTATACAATATAAGTGATAGAATTTATACAACTAACGATAAACTCAATAGATAAAGTGTCTCTAAATAATATAAACGTAAATTGTCTAGGCTTCATAATATCATACAACAGAATAAGCAATAATGAGTCCAAATATAAGTACGAGAAAGCATCGTCTCCTGCTCGTCCATCTGTATAGCTCCATGTGTCGCCTACACCTACTATCTAGTCTACTCATTTAAAAGTACCGGATATAATAAGGAGAAAAGCATAAAATCCCCAGTTATAAAATAGTCTGCTGTGAGCGGTAGAAAATCCCAAATACTATAAAGTCAATATATGAGGACATAAGGTATGAAGAATCATACCCGACCTATCCATGCATCCAAAGAGTTAGCACATAACATAGGATATATGCTACTCTATATCATGTCCATTATGAGTGTACTATACGTCAAAATACTGATGGGTGTTCAGATATCTACATCATGTGACATCTTCAAAGTGATAAACAACCAAAGCAAACATACCAACCATCATCCATCCTCACATTACTTTCTCTGTGCATTGGATATATGATAACTCGTATGACCGCATCATAAGTTAGAGGCTACACAAAATTCTAGTTTCTCGGTACTCAAATCCATGCCACTCAGTAGGCCAGGAACTAAACTACATGTCATAGCAGTCCAGGGTAAGATAGATCAAAACATCATGAGATCCGGGGCACACATAATAACCCAAGCGAGCATCCTCACATACCCTTGCTTTATGAGTACACATCGAAACTTCTGAGTGTCAAAGATCCCTTTACACAAGTCATCCATGGCAGAGCGCGTTCTGGAACTGGTCTTTAAGTCATCATACAACTCCCGTCTGAAGTCACCAAAGTTGGGACGATTCTCGACAATCATCATTGGTCGCACAATATAATCATTTGTTCCATAAGCATCATCCAATAGTTCCTTAGGTCTGGTCCATAGCCCTATGTTCTGCATCTCAAAGTACGACTATACCATCATTAAAACCATCACTTTTCATTACTAGCCATGCTCACTAAGGCCTATGGCAAAGCACCAAGTTGTACAAGTCGGTACTGACAAAAGGCTTCAATTATTTAACCAAAAATTTGGTTAAATGTTTGAGCCCACTTGGACATTCTACTATGCCCAATTCCACTTCATAGCAGCCTCCTTCCTTCCTTATGCCTGCTTTAAGTTCCCATGCCTTGAACCTGATGTGAACACAACAAGGACCTGAAGTCCTCATGCCTAGAACCCAAAGTAAGCGCGCAAGGAATCCCGAAGTAAACTTTAGTTTTTCCCATCACCAAACCAAGCACACCAATCCATACACCCAGAACCATGCGCCACCGATCCATGCTCCATCGAACCATGCTCCACCGAACCATGCTCTACCAAACCATGCTCCACAAAATTGTGTTCCATCGAACTGTGATCCATCGATCCAAGCTACTTTTTTCTAAGTAAAACTCGAAGCTAACCCCCTTCACGGCCCTAAGCAAACATCTCCAAGACCCAAAGTTTCCTTTCTTGGAACATGAAGTCAATGCCACTGATCAAACACATAACACCATCACCGATCCATTCTTCCTTCACTCGTAACTTTAGCAAACTAACTCCAAATAACTTGAAATTTGACATGTAAGTTCTTAGGTCGATGATGACTTGTGATACTGTTCCTATTTCTAGGTCGCCATTCGATCGACATTTTCAATTAGACAAACAATATACATATAAGCATTCAACACATACATCAAATCATAACATAGATCTAAGGGTAAGAAAATAGGGAAGGTCCATAAGAACAAGGGAGGTCCATAAGAACAAGTAAGTCCATAAGAACACATTTACAAAAAACTATATAAAATCATTTGCAAATAATATAGGTGATTCGATATGATTTAAAACATATTTTAAAGTTCAAACACCATTTTAAAAATATTATTTTATATATAGTGACTAATTAGTAAGTGAAAGGTTCCAACCACTCACCTGGATCCAATGTAACCAAAAGACAACCCAAATCCCTAGATAAACAGTAGAAATTCGAAATCAAAGGAGCCCCAAATAATAAATCTTCAAAACCAAGTGCTATTCTCACTATTCTCATACATAATTACAAGGTTTGAATAATGAAAATAAGGTTTTAAAGTGGTTTATGGCTTAGAGAATGTTAATGGTAGCTTTTCTAACTATTTTGGGAAGTGTGAAATGACGAGGGAATGTCCCATCAGCCCCTACCTGGCTCTAATCCCAAAATGGGCTTTTGGGGTTAGCTACTAACCCTATAGTTACCTACTAAGCTGATCAAAATCAACGAAAACTTCAAACAACCATATCTTCCAAATGGTAAGTCTCTTTTCTTACTATAACAGCTCTACGGAAAGAAAACTATCATCTCGATCTATTGAATGTGGTTTTAGACACGAATTCAGCTCCTATCAAAAGTTAAAGGCCTTACAAGATTTTCAAGGTCAAAACTGTTCGATAAAAATTCAAAGGATGAAAAATGTCTCCAGTGGTCATTTCCTAAAGTTATAGACTCATACGTCCTTATATAAAAATAATATTAATATTTATGATCCTTTAATACATAAAATACGGGTTGTTGCATTCTCCTCCTTTTAAGAATTTTGCCCATGAAATATACTAAAAAATCAATAAGATCACCTCTCATGCCTAAAAATCATATATCATCAAACATCAAACATGCATACATAGTATCAATCATCAAAAGGTAACTATGTCTATCCTAGTATGTAGGATACTAAACTACACTTCATGTTATCAAAAAGAGAAGGCAAATGCGATAAATAGAAAGTCTTACCAAGTAAAGAGCTTCGAATAAGCTGTCTAATACTCTCCTCGATCTCATGTGCAATCGCCCTCGCTTTGACTCCATTGAACCTTAACCAACTCCACCGTCTTCCTCCTAAGCTATTTTGTATCACATCCAACAATACGAATAGGCCTATAAGGTCTTGAAACTTCTGGTTCAATCTCGATATCATCTAGTTGATACGATGCGATAGTCATAACTGAGTCATGCAAAAACTTCTGTAAATGAGAAATGCGTTACACATTGTGCACGTCTGCCATCTTCTAGGGTAAATCGACCCTATAAGCAAGGTTCCCGATCCTCTCTAGTATTAGAAAAGGACCTACAAACCTCGGTGCCAATTTTCTTTTAGTACCAAACTGAATTACATTCTTCAATGGAGAGATTTTGACAAACATCATATCACTGACAGAGAACTCCAAATATCTACATCCCTTATCAACGTAGCTTTTCTGTCTATCTTGAGCAGCTTTCATTCGTTGCCGAATGATCTTAATTTTCTCAGAAGTCTCTTTAATCATATCTGGCCCAAGTATTAGTTTTTTACTTACTTCCCACCAACATGAAGGAGCGTTACAGGGTTGGCCATACAATGCTTTGATTAATGCCATACAAATGCTGGACTGATAACTGTTGTTGTAAGCGAAATTAACAAAATGTAGGTGATCATCCTATGAGCCTCCAAAGTCAAGTATGCAAGCTCGCCAAAGATCCTCTAAGACACGATTCACTCACTCATAATGCTCTTCGGCATGTCATGGAATCGCACTATCCATTTCACATACAACTCATCCAATTTGACTACCGTTTTACTAGACTTGATAGGTATAAATCTAGCACTCTTGGTCAACCGATCAATTATGTAACATACGCTATCATACCTCCCTCTAATATGAGATTGTCCATCGGTATTTGCACCCACTTCTACTCGGGAACTGCTAGCGATTGCATCAAACCACTAGGCTTCTTATACTCTATCTTTACTAGCTAGCAGTGCATACACTTCGGGATGAATTTCCCAACGTCTTTCTTACCCCTTCCCAATAATAGGTTTGCTTCATATCACGGTACATCTTATTTTCGCCAGTATGTATAGTTTATCTCGAATGATGGCACTGTCATAACACCTCATTCCTCAACCTATCAACGTCAGGTAGAAATAATCTCCCATCTCTATGGAGCCAACCATCTCGGTCAAGCCCGTACTGCTTCATCTCTTTAGACTCTACTCCATTTTCAATCTTATCAATAATCTCAGCTAGTCTAGATCATGTCTCTGACTAGTATGGATTTGCTTAATCTGGGTAGGTCTGATAGTCAAGCTCGCCAACGTTTCTGGCTCTAGCTTACATCTTGGTCAAAAATTATAACCAGCAATATACTGTAACTATGTCCACTCTAGGAACATAGCTCCCAAACTGGCATGTCTTCTACTTAGTGAATCTTCAACTGCATTCCTTGTTACCGGGTGTACAAGAAATGCTAAACTCATGGAAGGCTAGGAACTCTAACCATCGTTGTAGGCGTAGGTTAAGATCCTTCTATGAAAAGAGGTACTTCAATATTTTATGGCTTAAACTGTCAACTAGCATACGCAACAACCTTACCCTTTTGCATCAATAACCGCACCCAATCCGGTACCACAAGCATATGTGCATACCATAATCTCTTCATTCCCACTCGAAATGTTCAACACTGGTGCACTTATCAACTTTTTTTCTAGACCCACGAATGCATGTTCGCATCTCACATCCTAAGTAGAAGTTTTATTCTTCTTCGTCAAATGAGTCAATGGTGCGGCTACCTTGGAGAAGTCTTGGATGAATCGTCTATAACACCCAGCTAATCCTAAGAAATTTCTCACATCTATAGCATTTCTTGGACTGCTGCAACTTTTGCAAGATCCACGATAATGCCCTACTCAAAAACAACTGTGAGAAATGCGGATTATGGATCTTAAGGCTGGAATAACACTGGGGGGGTGAATAGTGTTTTATGTATTTTTTAAATCTTTTTGAATTTTGTTCAATTTAAACACCAACAAATGCAATTCACAAACACATATATAATCACAGAATCAGATACAGATGCAAATACTAAATAAAAGCAGTAAAGGAAAGAACACACTAGGATTTTATACTGGTTCGGAGTTACCCTACATCCAGTCCCGTACAATCGTACAGATTTCTTTTCAAAATAATCTCCTAGATTACACCCTCGGTTTCAAGGCTACGAGGTACACCCTCCTGTATTCGAGTTCAGGGCAACTCTCTTGATTTAACCAGGCTACAAGATCACCTAATTGATTTCTGGGGCTACAGTCACACCCAATTGATTTCAAGGCTCAACCGCACCTTTTACTCAACAGTTTGATTTACAAAAGATTCTATAACTCTGAATAGCACTGAGATCTTATGGAGAGAGTGGCAGAGAATCAAACAAGAGATAATCAAGTTTGATTAACTTGGTATTTTGGCAGAGTATAGTTTAGGATTCTTTAGAATAAATGTGGAAGATAAAGAGGAGAGAAAATAAATGAAATCTGGTTAAAAATTCGTTTAGAACTTACTAGTATTTATAGTAGAGCAACAACCATATCTATTCGTGAAAGGATACGACGAATAGACACTTCTTTTGAAAATTGAAATTTGAAAATAACGGACACCCTGTCGACATGGGGGGTTGAGGGATGTCGACATACTCAAGGCAAAATTGATGTTTTGATTTTTTTATTAAAATTGGTTTCTATAATTTTTCAAAACAATTTCTAAACTTTGTAAATATATTTGGATATAGTTTAAACATATAAAAGAGTTTAGAAAATAATTTTTAATATATATAATCTTAATCTATAAAATGATTTAAAATCTGAGTATTTAAATATTTAAAACAAGAGATGGTTTAAAAACAAGGACAATTTTGAAATTAAAATATTAAAAATGATAAAAATAGTTTTGAGGCTAAAATATTTCAAACAAGAGAGATGTCTTTTTGAAAAGAAAGTTTTGAAAACATTTTTAAAAAAACAAGAGATATTTTTTGAAAAACATTTTTATAAAATTAGTGGATATCAAAATAGGACCACTATATGTTCCACTAGATATTATCGTGGGTTCCATCCCTTTAACAGGCTCGAAGTGGATTTCATTCCACGAATAAATTTTGAATAAAGATGTAAGTGCTTTCAAGAAGTTTTAACATAATTCTAGACTAACTACATTATCTTGTACTGTTTGAAATCTTGAACTATTGATAACTTGATTTCTTGATACTCATGAGTCTTCAATCTTGATATCTTCGATTTTTAAATTCATTAGTCTTGTATCTCTATACTGTATAGTCTTCATTCTTGGTACCTGCATGTTTATATTCTGCATATACATATATATCTAAACCATAACGTTAGTATTTATATTTTATAACAAGTCCTAAGGTTGTTGTCATCAAAACCATCATCTCAAGGACTAACAACAACAAAACCCAAGAATCACCCTTCCCTCCTCCAAAAGTGACATTTCGAAAACTTTGCCTTCAGTCGGTTCTTTCTCAATGCCTCAACTACAATCCTCAAGTGTGTCTTGTGTTCCTCTTTCATCCATGAGAAGACAAGAATATCATCAATGAACACAAACACAAATTTATTTAGTTGATCCCTAAAAACACAATTCATAAGATCCATAAAGTATGCCAGTGCATTGGTTAGCCTGAACGGCATAACCAACCACTCATAAAAACCAGATAGCATACGAAACACTATAATCAGCGCACTCTCCTTCACTGCTCTTAGCTGGTGAAATCATGTTGCAAGGTTCAACTAAAAAACACTCTAGCACCATGAAGCTGATCGAAAAAGTTATCAATATGTAGGAGTGGATACTTGTTCTTCTTCGTCACTTTAGTTAGCTCATAGTAATTGACACAAAGTCTAAGGGAGTCACCTGCCTTCGTGTCAAATACTGCTGGCGCTTCCCACTCATAAATACTTCAGCAAATGAACCCCTTTCTCAATACATCATTCACTTACACCTCGAGCTCTCTTCGCCCTCTAGACACCATCCTCCTCAAAGGCATAACCCATGGTCTGGCACCTTTCACCAAATCATTATAGAACCCTATCTCTCAATGTAGAGGAAGTCCAGTCACCTCCTCAAATATGTCTGTATACTCTCTAGCAATAAGCACTAGTGACAACACGTCATGTGGGATATCAAGTGAAATAAAAAGCTAACCATCACCTCATCATCTGTTAGACAACATAACACTACTTTTCACCCGTCATCTACCCTTATAGTCACCAACGACCTCTTAATATCCACCACCACTCCATATCTTTGAAGCTAGTCCATACCCAGAATAATACCAAACCCCATAAAACCCAAAACAAAGCAATTGCAAGTAAAATAACATCCATGAATTGATAAGATCAAATCACAACAAACCATACACGGGCTAATGGATCGTCCAACTGGGTTCATTAGAATCAATGGTCGGTTAATGATCTCTGATTTCAGTCCTAACTTATCTACTAATTCACTAGATATGAAGGAATGTGAAGCCCCAGTATGAAACAAAACACCTATGGGAAGATTATAAATAGAAGGCATACCTTGAATAATGACACCCTATCCCTTCTCTTTCGTCGATGGAGCATTTGACAAAGTTGGGACGACGTTGAGAGCATATGCTTTCACCCTCTATTTCTGCTTTAGTGGCTCTGGATAGTCCTTCCAGATATGCCCAAGCTAATTGCAGTTATAACACTTCTTCCCTTCAGCTCTGCAGTCTCTACCATAGTTACCCTTCTCTCCGTAGTTGTAGCAAGTTGGTCCACATTTGATCTTCTTTTGGCCATCTTTGTTATGAAACTGCCTCTTCTTGTTGTTGTTATTCCTCTTCCTCTTTCCTACCCACCTGATTACGACATTGGCTCTTCTTTGGGAATAACAGTCCTCGGCTTCGAATAAAGACACTTATGCCTCAAAGCCTTCTCGACTATCATCTCAAAGGACCCATCAATATGACTCATGAGTCCCTCTCATATGTAGTCATTCAAGACGATGATAAATTTCTTATTCTTCTTCAATGGAGTGTCAATGAAAGACATCTCATATTTCAAAAATGCATAAAACTCAGCAACATACTCGGATAAAGACATGTCTCCTTGTTTCAGATCTGTAAACTTATGGAATAAGACCGACTTTTGAGCTAACGATATAAAATTCTCTTCGAATCTGGCTTTGAACTGGCCCAAGTGAACTGATCCTCGGAGATCGTAGCTCAAAGAGCATTCCACTAATTCATAGCCCTTTCCTGAAGTTATTTGAAATCCAATCTCCTCCACATAGCATCCACCGGTTCTAAATCATTAAAAATTCCTTTGTAGGTGTCTAATAATTCCTTTACTTCCATAGTCGACTCCATTCTTTAGAATGGTCTGCCACCCAGAAGTCTTTATTCAACTTAGTGAAGTCGACTTTGGGCGCATGCACTCAAGCACCACCACCCAATGCAACATTTGGAGTGGCTACTTGAGCATTTTGTAGCACGTTCCTCATCATAGTATTGAACATCGCCTGTAAATCGGGATTAGCAGCTCCCAAGCCAGCTCCTTCCTCCTCAACTCCTAAGATGAAGTTCCTAGCATCGTTACTCGTATGACGACCCATCCTTTAATTTGTAATAAGGACGATCAGTCTCTCTACAAGGAATCCTGCATAAGTAGTACTCATGTATGCAGTGTGACTTAATACTATATATACTATCATATAGTTTTGAAAATCAAAACATATAACAAGTACGCTCACTTGTATATACTTTCGGTCCAGTCTAAGGTAACAACGCCTTATCTCTACTGGACCACGGTATCAACTTAGGTTGACTATGCAACCTAACCTCTAATACCAAATGTAATGACCGCCCTACAACTTTGGCACCCAAGATAACCTATATAGTGTGCTGCAATAGTGCCCGGTCAATGTAGAATGATAGCCGGGGTTGCAAAGCAAATAAAATATCACAGAACCCATCGAATATCTCACATCACATCAAATAAATTATAATAGTCATCACAGATATAAAACTGGAAAGATAGTAATAACAGAATGAATCATAAATCAGAGTGCACAGATCCATACGGTTATGCAACACAATTGATGGATTTTATACAACTAATAAGAATATTAATAGATAAACTATCTCTAAATAATATAAACAGACACTATCGAGGCTCCACAGTGTCGCATAATAGAATAAGTAATAATAAGTCCAAATATAAGTACGAGAAAGCATCGCCTCCTACTTGTTAATCTATACAGCTCCACATGTTGCCTACACTACTTATCTAGTCTACTCATTTAAGAGTACCTAAGATAATAGGAAACAAAACATAAAATCCTAAGTCAGACAACGATCTTGTATGAGCGGTAGAAAATCTCAAATACTATAAAGTCAATATACTAGGACATAGGGTATGGAGAATTATGCCTGACCTTTTCTGCATCCAAAGAGTTAGCACATAACATAGGATGTATTCTATTCATAGCCATCATAAGTGTACTATACGTTAAGATACTATATGTGACATCCCTTGAGTGATAAACAACCAAAGAAAACATAACATCCATCATCCATCGTCACATCTCTCACTCTTTGCATTGGTTATATGATAACTCGATGACTAGATCATAAGTCAGGGACTACTCAATGTCCCAGTTTCTCAGTACTCGAATTCATGCCACTCAGTAGGCCAGGAACTAAACCGCATGTCATAACTGTCCATGGTAAGATAAATCAAAACATCATGGGATCCAGGGCACACGTCATAACCCAAGTGAGCGTCCTCATGTACCCTTACTTTATGAGTACATATCAAACCTTCGAGTATCAACGGTCTCTTTGCACACATCATCCATGATAGAGCGCATTCTAGAAATGGTCTTTAAGTAATCACAAAAATCATCTGAAGTCGCCAAAGTGGGATGATTCACATCAATCGCCACTAGTCGTAGAATATCATCATTTGTCCTGTAATCATCGTCTAATAGTTCCTTAAGTCTGGCCCGTAGCCCTATGCTTTGTATCTCGAAGTACAACTATCTCATCATCAAAACCATCACTTTTCATTACTAACCATGCTTACTAAGACCCACGGCAAAGCACCAAGTTATATAAATCAGTATCGACCCAAGGCTTCAAACATTTAACCAAAACTTTGGTTAAATGTTTGAGCCCACTTGGGCATTCTACTATGTCCACTTCCACATCCTAGCTACCTCTTTCCTTCTTGTGCATGCTCCTAGTCCCTAAACCCGAAGTGAACAGAACAAGGACCCGAAGTCCTCATGCCTAGGATTCGAAGCAAGCACGCAAGGAATCCCGAAGAAAACTTTAGTTTTTCCCACTACCAAACCAAGGACTACCGATCCATATGCCCAAAACCATGCACCATCGATCCATGCTCCATCGCGATCCACTGAACGATGCTCCACCAAATTATGCACCACCGAACCATGCTTCACTAAATTGTGCTCCACCGATCCAAGTGACATCAATCCAAGCTACTTTGTTTCTAAGTAAAACTCGAAGCTAACCCCTTTTATGACCCGAAGCAAACGTCTCCAAGACCCGAAGTTCCCACTCTTGGAACACGAAGTCAATGCCTATGATCCAACATATAATACCGTCATTGATCCTTACTTCCTTCACTTGTACTTGAGAAAATGAACTCTAAATAACTTAAAATTTGAAACTGAGCTTCGTGAGGCCTTCCTTATCACCCCCACATAACTTATATCAAATTTTGGCAATGGCACTTCTCAGGTCAATGATGATTGGTGACACCGTTCCTATTTCTATGTTGCCATTCAATCGGTGTTTTCAATCAAATAAACAATATACATACAAGCATTCAACATATACAACATATTCAAGCAAAGAAAGCATTCACATACATCAAATCATAGCCTAGATATATGGGTAAGAAAATAGGGAAGATCTATAAGAACAAGGGAGGTCCATCAGAACTAAGAAGATCCATAAGAACACATTTACACAAAACTTTATAAAATATTTTGCAAATAACATAGGTGATTAGATATGATTTATTACATACTTTAAAATTCCAAATCCATTTTAAAAACATCATTTTATGTATATAATGACTAATTAGTAAGTGAGAGGTCCAATCACTTGCTAGATCCAAAGCAACCAAAAGATGACCCAGATCCCTAGAGGAACAGCAGAAATCTGGAATCCAAAGAGGCTCAGAGAGCAAATCAAACCATGTGCTAATCCCACTAATCTCCCTCTTGATAATAAGATTTGGCTAATCAAAGTAAGGTTTTAGAGTGGTTTATGGCTTAGAGAATGTTAATGGTAGCATTCTAACTATTTTGGGAAGTGTGAAATGACCAGGGAATGTTCCATCAGCCACACTTGGCTCTAATCCTGAAATGAGCTTTTGGGCTTAGTTACTAACCTCTTAATTACCCACTAAGTTGTTCGAAATAAGTGGAAACTTCATTCAGCCATATCTCTCAAACAGTAAATTCGTTGTCCTATTATAACCATTCTACAGAAAGGGAAACCATCATCCCGAGCTAATGAAAGTGGCTTCAGACTCAAATTCAACTCCTATCAAAATTTATAAGCCTTACAAGACTTTTAGGGTCAAAACCATCCAATAAAATTCTAATGATGAAAAATATTTCTAGTAGTCATTTCTAAAGTTAAAGAATCATATATCCCCATATAAAAATAATATTAATATTTTATAATCCTCCGATACGTAAAATATGGGTTTTTATATTCTCACCCTAGAAATTCCACCCTCGAAATTCATTAAAAAATCAATAAGGTCATCCTACATGCCCAATAATCATATACTAGCATATGAAATCATCTAACATCAAACATGAATACATAGTATCAAACATCAAAAGGTAATATATATGTTTATCCTAACATGTAGGATACTAAACTACACTTCATGATATTAAAAAGTGAAAGTAAATGTGATAAATAGAAAGTCTTACCAAGTAAAGAGCTTCAGATTAGTTGTCCTCGTACTTTGCTCGGTGTCCCATGTGCAATCACCCTCGTTTTCACTTTACTGAGCCTTCACCAACTCCACCATCTTCCTCCTAATCTATTTCATATCACATCCAATGATACAAATAGGCCTATGAGATCTTGAAGCTTTTGATTTAATCTCTATATTATTTAGTCAGTCCGGTACGATAGTCATGCCAGAGTCATGCACAAAATTCTCAAGTAAGAAATGTGGAACACACTGTACATGCCTACCATCTCTTGGGGTAAGTCGACCCTATAAGATAGATTATTGATCCTCCCTAGTATTGTAAAAGGACCTACAAACCTTAGTATCAACTTCCCTTTAGTATCGAATCAAATTGCATTCTTCAATTAAGAGATTCTGACAAACACCATATCACCAAAAGAGAACTCCAAATCTCTACATCTCTTATTAGCGTAGCTTTTCTATCTGTCTTGAGCAGCTTTCATCTATTGCCAACTGATCTCGATCTTCTCAAACGTCTCTCTAATCATCTCTATTCCAATTATCAATTTTTTGCCTGATTCCCGCCAACAAGAAGAAGTGTTGCATGGTTGGCGATACAGTGCTTCGATTGGTGTCATACCAATGCTGGACTAAAAACCGTTGTTGTATGCGAACTCAACAAGATGTAGCCGGTCATCCCACACGCCTCCAAAGTCGAGCATGTAAGCATGCAACAGATTCTCTAAGACACGGTTCACTCTTTCAGTTTGGCCATCAGTTTAAGGGTGATAAGTTGTACTCAGATATAGCTTTATCCCCTATGCCTCTTGTAAGCTCTTCCAAAACCCACAAGTGAACAACGGATCTTGGTCACTCATAGTGCTCTTCGGCACATCATGGAATCGCACTATCCATTTCACATATAACTTGGCCTTTTGGTTGTCGTTCTACCGGACTTGATACGTATAAATCTAGCACTCTTGATTAACTGATCGACTATGACCTAGATGTTATTATAACCCCCTTTAGTCCGCGGTAGTCCATCGATATTTGCTTCCATTTCCACTCAGGAATAGCTGGCGGTTGCATTAAACCACTAGGCTTATTTTGCTCGACCATCACTAGCTGGCTATTCATACACGTTGAGATGAACCTTCCACTGTCCTTCTTCATCTCTTCCTAATAATTGGTTTGCTTTGTATCATGATACATCTTATTATCGGTGGAATGTATAGTCAATCTTGAATGATGGCATTCTTGTAGCACCTCATCCCTTAACCCATCAACGTCAGGTAAAGACAATCTCCCATCCTTACGAATCCAACTATCTTGGTCAAGCCCAAATTACTTCATCTCTTTAGACTCTACTCCATTTTTCAATCTCAACAATAATTATAGCTAGTTTGGCATCACGTCTCTGACTAGTACTGATTCACTCAATCAAGGTAGGTTTGATAGTCATGCTCGCCAACATTTATGGCTCTAGCTTACATCTTGGTTGGAAATCATAACCAACAATATACTTTAACTATGTCCACTCTCTGAACATAGCTCCCAAGCTAGCATGTCTCCTACTCAGTGCATCTACAACCGCATTCCTTTTACCGACTGTATAAGAAATGGTAAAGTCATAGGATACTAGGAACTCTAATCAGTGCTATTGGTGAAGATCAATATCCTTCTACGAAAAGAGATACTTTAATGATTTATGGTCGTTGAACAACTCAAACCTCTCTTCTAAACGATAATGCTCTCAAATCTTCAATGAAAACACAATCGCTAATAAGTCTATATCATGGGTCGGGTATTTCCTTTCATGTGGCTATAACTGTCAACTAGCATACACAACAACCTTACCCTTCTGGATCAATACCACACCCAATCTGGTACCACAAGCATCTATGTATACAGTCATATCTTCATTCCAACTTGGAATGGTCAACACTAGTGCACTCGTTAACTTTTTTCTAGACCCACGAATGCATGTTCGCATCTCGTATGCTAAGTAAAATTTCAATCCGTCTTCGTCAAACGAGCCAACTGTGCGGCTACCTTGGAGAAGTCCTGGATGAATCATCTATAATACCCAGCTAACCCCAAGAAACTTCTCATATCTATAACATTTTTGAGTCTATTTCAATCTTGGACTGCTGCAACTTTTGCAAGATCCATGGCAATAACCTGCTCAGAATCAAAGTGACCTAAGAATCGCATTTCCCTCCTTCAAAATCGACAATTTGAAAACTTTGACTTCATTTGGTGCTTTCTCAACACCTCAAGTACAATCCTCAAATGTGTCTTATGTTCCTCTTTTGTCCGTGAGAAGACAAGAATATAATCAATGAACACAAGAACGAATTTTGTTAGTTGATCCCTGAAAACATAGTTCATGAGATCCACAAAGGACGCAGATGCATTGGTCAACCCAAGTAGCAAAACCTACCACTCATAGAAACCAGATGGCATATGAAATGCTGAAATCAGCGCACTCTCCTTTACTACTATCAGCTAGCGAAATCCTATCGCAAGATCCAAATGAGAAAACATTCTAGCACCATGGAGTTGATCGAATAAGTCATTAATACATGAGAGCGGATACTTGTTCTTCTTTATTACTTTATTCAGCTCATAGTAATCAACACAAATTCTAAGGTAGCCATTTGCCTTCATGGCAAATACTTAGGTGCTCCTCACTAAAAAATAGTCCAATGAACGAACCTTTTCTACAATAGGTCATTCAATTGCGCCTGGAGCTCTCTTTGCTCTCTAGGCCCCAACCTCCTCAAAGACATAACCACTGGTCTAGCATCTTTCACCAAATCAATATGAGACTCTATCTCTCTATGTGGCAAAAATCCGGTCACCTCCTCAAATATGTTCGGATACTCCCAAGCAATATGCATTGATGACAACTCGTCATGTGGGATATCAAGTGAATATAAAATGCTAACCATCACCTCATCTTCTGGTACACTACCATTCACCCATCATCTACCCCTATCATCACCAATGACCTCTTATAATCCACCACTACTCCATATCTATGAAGCCAGTCCATACCTATAATAATATCAAACCCCACAAAACCCATAACAAAGCAATCATAAGCAAATTAGTATCCATTAATCGATAAGATCAAATCACGACAAACATACATATGATAGTGGACTTTAGGCGTCTAAATTGGAGCACCACCACCCACTGCAACATTCAAAGTGGCTACTTAAGTATTTTGCAGCATGTTCCTCATCATAGTATTGAACATTTCCTACAAATCGGGATTAACAGCTCCCAAGCCAGATCCTTCCTCCTCAACTCCTAAGATGGAGTTCCTAGCATCGTTCCTCATGTGAGGACTCAGCCTTTAGTCTATAGTAAGGATGATCGGTTTCTCTATAAGGAATCTCACATAAGCAGTACTCGTGTATGTGGTGCGACTTCATATTATATATACTATCATATAGTTTTGAAAATATATAACAAGTATTCCCTCTTATATATACTCTCGTTCCAGTCTAAGGTGATAAATCCTCCTTATCTCTACTGGCCTATGGTATCTACTTAAGTCAACCGTTCAACCTAAGCTCTGATACCAAATATGATGACTCTCTACACCTTCGGCACCTAAGATAACTTGTATAGTGCACTACAATGGTGCCTGACCGATATAGGATGATAGTCACGGTTATAAAATAAATAAAACACCACAGAACCCATCGAGTATCTCATAATGCATCAAATAAAATATAATATTCATCACATATATAAATAGGAGCGACTGTAATAATTGAATGAATCACAAATCAGAGTGCACAGATCCATATAGTTATACAACACAAGTGATAGAGTTTATACAACTGATAATAAACTCAATAGATAAAATACTTCTAGATAATATAAACGGGCACCATCTACATTTCAAAGTTGTAAAATAAATAATATTTATGAAAATTTTGATTTTTTTAAAGAATAAATCAATACTTTTAAATATTTTATAATGTCGAAAGGCAATGTTTTGATAACTGAAAAATTATTTCGATAAAGATAAAAATTGGGAATATTATTTGAAAATTGAATTATTTTTGTAAGTATTTATACGAAGTGAACTAATTGAATTCGAGTGAGATATAATTTGCACAAAAGAAAAATAGGATTTTCTTTTGTTATATGGGCCAAAATCAAGCCTAATACCCATATGACCAATCCTTAGTCCAGCTGAATCACTATCTTTAAAATTGTTCTTATCCCTTATCCTTATCCCATTTTCTTTCTTCATCCTTATCCACTTCAAAAGCCTACACCCATTTCCCCTTTATCTTGCCTATCCCTAAATCGATTTATGCATATGAAAAAGGTAAAAATAGAGGGTCATGCAACCTTGGCGAGGACGAGTGATCAAATTCTTGCATGTGACAAGTAGGGAGGCATGGTGCTATGTGGGTCATAGTTGACACATGCTCAATGGGAATTGGCAATGTGATTTAGGCTGTACGACATGGCAGCTAGCAACCTGGGCTGACGTGTGACAACTTTGACGGTCTTGGCTTGCCTAATCGGAGTAGGACAACGAGACATAAAGCATCGGTTAGGATTTGTTTAGAAATTTTTGGTGAGTTAACTATACTCAGTAAATTAACTTTTCTAATTTGATTTCAATTTGATCCTATATTGAATGATGATGGCTTTGTAGCCAAGTGAGCATAAATAATCGTCAGTAAATGTTTGATAGTTGTGGTCCTGATATTAATTAATAGGCTATGAATCTGATCGTTGTTTATTATAAATGGAATGAAAATGAGTGGAAGGTGTTTTATTTGGTTGGCTGAAACGACTAGCGTTGAATAGCTTGATATAATTTGAATTGTTTGGATGGAATGGTTGATATGATATTGAATGTATTGTATGTTGAAAACTAAATTGAATTGAGTAATTATATTGAATTTCATATACTATCAATATTGATTTGAATTAAACATGAGAGAATATCATAAAAATAAAAATATTTGGGGATGAATAATGATTATTGTTATAATATAGTTTATTAAAAAGATTTGAATTATTGGTTATTTGGTGAAAATATTCATCTTAATAATTTGATTTGAGAATTAAGAGATTTTTTATGAAAATGAATTAAATATACATGATTGGGTATTAATTTTAAATAGGAAAGAAAATGATTTTGTAATGATCCGTACTTTACATATCAAAGGATCGTAAAATATTAATATTATTCTTATATTGGATCATACGATTCTATAACTTTGGAAAATGTTAATTTGTGACATTTCTTATCCTTAGAATTTTTATCAAACGGTTTTGACCCTAAAAATCTTGTAGAGCCTTTAACTTCTGATAGGAGTTGATTTGGGGTCTAAAACCACTTTCATTATATTATGATGATGGTTTCTTTTTCTACAGAGTGTTTATAGTGGAAAAACAAACTTAGCATTTAGGAGATACGGTTGTTTGAAATTTTGATTGATTTTAGGCAGCTTAATGGATAATTAGTGGATTATTGGCTAAGCCCAAAGGCCATTTTGGTATTAGAGCCAAGTTGGGGCTGATGGGACTTTCCTTAATCTTTACACACTTCCCAAAATAGTTAGAGTAGCCACCATTAACAATCCTCGAGCCATAAACCACCCTAAAAACCTTACTTTAATTAGCCTAATATTGTTATTAAGTAGAAGATTAGAGATATTAACACTTGATTTTGGAGATCTGCTGTTTAGAGGACCTTGGATTCAGAATTTCTACTGTTCATCCAGGGATTAGGTCATCTTTTGGTTGCTTTGGATTTAAGTGAGTGGTTGGAACCTCTCACTTACAATTTGAATGAGGTTTTAAAATGATTTTTAAACTTTAGAATATGTTTTAGGCCATACTAATCACCTATGTTAATCTCATAAGATTTTATAAATATCTGTGAAATTATGTTCATATGGGTCTTCCCTACTTTCTTACCCTTGGATCTAGGTTATAATTTGGCATATGTGTATGTTTACTTGTTTGGATGTATTTTGTATGTTGAATGCTTGTATATTTGATGTTTGTTTGGTTGAAAATGCTGATGAATGACAACTTAGAAATAGCAATAGGGTTATAGATCATCATCGATCCAATAACTTAATTTTGGCCAAATAGTATGCGATTTAATAGGGGACATCAAGGAGAGTCTCACGAAGCTACATTTTAGATCACAAGTCATTTGGAGTTAGTATGCTCAAGATACGGGGGAAAGAAGCTTGGATTGATGGTGGAGTTGAGTGTTAGACTGGTGGAATTGACTTCGAATTTCAAGGCTAAGTGATTTGGGTTGTAAGGGGTATTGTTTCAGGGTGGACTAAAGAAAGGCACTTGGATTGGTAAAGTGAAGAATCACTTGAATTGGTGGAGACAAATTCATGGATCAACGCCGAACCATGAAAGCATGACAATGACTCCGAGTCTTAGAGCTGGAAACTTCAGGTCTGCATGATGCTTGCTTCGAGTCAAATTTGAAGGGGATTCGCTTAGATTGTTGAAGGAGGAAACTCAGCCAAAAATTGGCTAATTCAGATGGATTGGCACCCCTTGGATCGGTACTGATTTATGAAGTGACAAGCTAGGAATGACTAGGTGGTTTTGGGATATGGACTTGGTTCATGCACTTGAAGGAATGGGGATATTTTTGAAGATGTGGGAACATTGTAGAATGCTCAAGTACTTAGCCAAAAGTTTGCTAAGTAAATGGCTCGGTACCCCTTGGATCGGTACCGAACTAAAAAAGGCAAGTGTCGATTTTGGACTCATGGCTCGTGGATGGGGAGTGATGGCTTCATTGATGAGATTGCTACACTTCGAGACTTAAAGCATGAGGCTTCAAGGAATACCCAGAGGTTCACTAGAAGATGTTTTCGAGGATAAACGATGGAATTCTACAACTAACGATGGGTGTCGAGAGTTGTCCCAAGATTAACAACTCAATAATAGGAGTTTTACGATGATCTAAAAAATGAGTTCTAGGAAGTGCTCTACTGCAACGATGTGTGCCAAGGGAACATTCATACTCAAAGGTCGGTGTGTACTCGTAAAACAAGGGTATGTAAGGACGCTTGGGTAACGGTCCGAATTTTCTACCCTCGAATGTTGACACTAAATTCATCCACGACATTCGTGTGCCGAGCACCCAAGTGCCAAAAGGACAGATAGTTAGGGTAAATAAAAAGAAAAGGAATAAAACAAGAATGAAAGAACACAACATCAAAATCTCATAGCAGAACGATAATATATAATATCAAAAGAACGGTACAAAGGATTACTCTGAATATAGAAATTTTAGAGTTACAAAACATAAGTTCTATCATTATCCTGGACAGTTATAACTGCCTATCCTCACAATGTTGGTAACATACATACATAATATAGTGCAACAGAAATAGAAATAGATAGATAACGAATGCCTCCAGCTCGTCTCCTAAACTCTGAAATGTCCAAAGTAAAACCTGTTTTGCTTAGCCTACTCGAAAGTGTACACGAGGAATTTAGGGAAAACAAAAACCATGTGTTAGATATAAGTCTGGTATGAGAAAACCCAAGATACATGCAACATGTAACAATAACTTTTGAGACTGTACGGATTACATTAATGGTTTTCCCCTCAAAAGAAAACAACCATTCATTAAGTTAATATAGTGATATAATATATAATGTCTAGGGCATAGAATATAAATCAAAAATAGTTGGGATGCTTACATTGATCACACCATAACAATATTAGAGCACATTCAAAACCGCTAAGGTATGTTCGTATATGGATTTTCCACGGAGATGCCTCCAGTAAACTGAAGCATCATATATCACTAGAGAGAATATACCATAAGGTAAACACAAGTGGCCCAATGTCCAAACATATAAAACTACATGGAACCAAGTATCAATAATTCCCATATGCAACATATCGATAAGCGTACTCTAGATATGGAGTTGGTATACCCTCATGGGTTAACTAAACCTAAGACTGTGCATCCTACTCCGTCTTTAGTCATTTTATGATGCCGAGGTCATGTTCGGCATCTTTCATAAGAGTCTTCATCACTCCAATGGAACATGAATCACTCCATGGATTCCCACATAAGCCCGTTTGACAAATGCTAATGCCGACCTCTTCCTTGGACTTAACCTTATGATAAACAGTTCAACTCTATAGCATAAGTTTGAACTGTTAACTTTGACCTCTCCCTTGGACTTAACCTTAGTATAGACAATTCATCTCTATAACATTCCACTTCACAACCTCTTCCAAAATGTATACTCGTATACTAGTTTTGAAGTGGTATTCAATAAGTAAAACACTTACCGATCTCGGACTCTCCAAAACTGATTGATGAATTTTTGGTTAACTCAATTCTATTTCTTTTGGAAGTAAGCAAACTATATAACGAGGAGTTCTCCTTGGGGGATCTCGTATATATAAATTCTTAAATCCAACGATGTTTCATACCAATGCTCCTCCCCGGGGGGTCTCAAATTGTATGAAGTCGTGAAGCTTTTAGATACTTCTTAAGTTATATTAGGTCAAGTTCGATAGTCGACTAATCAACTATCTAGTTAAAACTGATCGCTTAAAGAAATCAAGGCTCGTACACTTAATACGTTTTCTACATTCAAACTTGACTATTCCTTGGTCAAGAGTGAAGCCGGTAGATTAGAACATTATTTCTTCTAACCCTACTCGAACATCAATCTTAACTCTCACAAATAGATTCTACCTCGCTGGCTTTTAGTGTTAAGCATAGAATTAATGACTTTCCATAAACGAGTAAGTAATCAACGCGATTAGCACATTTCCGACCTTCCCAACTTAACTCCTCGGTCAAGAGTGAAGATGGTAGGTTAGAGTACTATTGCTTTTGTCCCTACTTGAACATTAGTCTTAACACTCACAAATAGATAAGCCTACTTCATCGACTTTTACTGTTAAGCATTGATGAATTTACGGTTAACTCAATTCCGGTTCTTTTGGAAGTAAGCAAACTATATAATGAGGAGTTCTCCTCAGGGGATCTCGCATATATAAGTTCTTAAATCTAGAGATGTTTCATACTAATGCTCCTCCTCGGGGGGTCTCAAATCTTATGAAGTCGTGAAGCTTTTAAATACTTCTTAAGTTATATTAGGTCAAGTACGATAGTCGACTAATCAACTATCTAGTTAAAATTGTTCGCTTATAGAAATCAAGGCTCATACACTTAATATGTTTCCGACATTCAAACTTGACTATTCCTTGGTCAAGAGTGAAGCCGGTAGGTTAGAACATTATTTCTTCTAACCCTACTCGAACATCAACCTTAAATCTCACAAATAGATTCTACCTCGTCGGCTTTTAGTGTTAAGCATAGAATTAATGACTTTCCATAAACGAGTAAGTAATCAATGCGATTAACACATTTCCGACCTTCCCAACTTAACTCCTCATTCAAGAGTGAAGATGGTAGGTTAGAGCACTATTGCTTCTGTCCCTACTCGAACATTAATCTTAACACTCACAAATAGATAAGCCTACTTCAACGACTTTTGCTGTTAAGCATTGTTAATTACTTTTCAAACAAGTAATTAAACAAATAACATTTTAGCCACTAAGCAATTCCTAACCCCTTGTGAAATAATTTGCTTATAATTTAAAACCCTTTTAGAAATGATGTATGTGTGTATAGTAATTTATTTATAACACTAGATATTTAATAAAATAATTTAAAAGATATTATATTACATAAGATATTTATACTTTAATAAAACAACTTAACAAATGTTCTAAGAACTATATATACTTAAAAATACTTTTAAAATACTTTAAAATACTTATAATAGGTTTGAAAACATTCATTCAAAATATTACTTTAAAATAACAAGTTTATAAAATATATAAAACTTGGAATTTCCTTATATTTAAAAATATACCTTCTACTTTAAAAATTCATAAAAACCTCAAACCACTTTTAAAATATTCTAATACGAATTAGTAAACACTTGTAAAAAGAATGAAACAAAATACTTAAATTTAAAGTCCTTTCCAAATATTTGAAGTTAAAAAACAAGGGCTAAACGAGGCAGTTTTGCATTAGTGGAAGTATAGTCACTTTTCAATATGTTACTTAAATTTTCAACCTCCAAACTTTTTATGGCAGTAAGCATACATAATATATACATCACAAATATGACAAGAAACCCCTCAGAATCTCTCTACGAAGTTTCTTAGAAATTGCCGAACACAAGGAAATTCCTAAGTGCATCCATAGCGAATATCACTATAACAACACTTTCAAATCCAAGTCCAATCTAAACTAAAGTCCAACTACAACCTATGTGCTTTATTTCAAGGCTTTGCAACAAGTAATAAAAATCCATACATATGGATTATATATGTCATTTGCTTTCAAAGTAAGATTCAAATCAATATTACAACATATATTAATATCTATTCCAACAAAATATAAGCAATCAGACACAAGCATATACACATAATATTTTCATTCAAGGTGGTGAATTAGCTCGCCCCTAACTAATCAAACAATCAAGATCTAGCTTCCCACTTCCTACCTCAACCTAGCTAACACTTTACTTCCTACTACTCCTTAGCTTTTTACTTGCTTTTGCCAAAATCCCTTTGATATTGCTCACGACCTTGAATGGATAGGGGAGATTTGCTTCAATTCTTCAAGATCTAAGTAGCTAAGATTTGTTATGATGTTGTCCTAAGGACCTTGGCTAAGTTTGAGTTGATTTGGAGTTGTTTTGAAATTATTTTGCTTTGGAAATTTATGTAGAGAAAGAGATGAAGCGAGTTTGATTTATTTTCTAAATTAGCAAAAGTGAATTCAAGAGGTATGCCCACTCTTATATAGGAATGAAGTCATGCTCTCTACCCTTACTCTCACCCTATTGTCTTGTCAAGGAAAGTTCAACCCCATATGCTCCATCACATCTCCTTTCCATCTCATTTCTAAGTAAATGACCAAACTACCCTTACACACAAATATCTCTTTATCTTCTAGAAGCTTGTAGAAGATTCCAATTTCTTTATGAAGCAAAGTGTGTTAAATAGTTGCTAATGTCTTCATATGTTTATTAGATAAGTACAAAAGAGTTCAAACAACTTAAAATGAATAAAAAACCGTTTATCGATAAACCGATTTTTAGTCACATTATCAATATTTCTTTGAAGTGTTTATTCTTGTAAATAAATTTCAGAAACAAGTTTCTTATCATTATTTATTAATTAAAATATGTTTAACAAGGTTATAGACTCACATTTATAACAGTCTACTATATTTCAAAATGTTACGATATTCAAAGAAGAAGTGTTTGAAATTACGAGTCGCTATAACATATTTGGGCATACGATGTGCATCGGATCTTTACGATGGAAGATCTATTTTACCATTCTCACTTAGGCAAATAATGGGCCCTAGATCTTTACGAGGGAAGATCTGTTTTAACCTGGACTACAATGATGGGCGGCCTAATTCCTGGCCTACAAAGTGGCATGGATTCAAGTACCGAGGAACGAAGACATTGAGTAGTCTTTGATGGAGCTACACGGGTATCATGTATCCAATACACTAGTGAGTTAATGTGAGCATGGATGGTGGATTCCATGTTTTCTTTGTTTGATTAGGGATGCTACATGGCGTAGATATCTAGAAACCCCTTATACACCTCGATGTATAGTGCACCTTTGGTGAGTATGATTTAAAGTAGCCTATACATCTTATTATGTGCTGACTCTTTAGATGCAAGGATAAGTCAAGTATGATTCTCTATACCTATTGTCTTGGTATAGTGACTTTATAGAATTTTGAGATTTTCTATCCTTCACACCAGATTATTGTCTGAGATAGGATTTTATGCTTTGGTTCCTGTTATTATGGGTACTCCTATGAGTAGATTAGGGATATCAGGTTTGGGGAGCACGTGGAGCTGGATAGGCGATGGGAAAAAGGCTACCTTATGTATTACTATTTAATTGTTATTACTTATTATTCCGTTGTGCAACACTATGAGGCTTACTAGTGCCTTTACTACGAGGCAATTCATTTTGAGTTATTATTATTTGATGTATAACTCTATTAATACTATTTAAAACTTTAGTGGATCTCTATACTCTAATATGGTTTTTGATTCACTAAGTTATATTTACTGTCTCGCATGTTTTATATCTGCGATGACTATTATACTTTATCCTTACGCTATGAGATATAAGATAGGTTCTGTGACGTTTATTTTACTTTACAACTCTTGAATATCATCCTATATCAACCGGGCGCCGTTGCAGTGCATTATACAGGTTACATCGAGTGACAAAGGTGTAGAGCAATCATCATAATTTTTGTATGGCTAACATTCTTTAAAAATGGGCATGTACACACACGCTTTTGTGATTTGGATTGGACATTTGATAATAATTGTTATCTATATAATTTCTCAAGAGGATATGGCTTCTAATTCAAAGCTTCAAGAAGACGATGCCGAACCTCATTGTAAGAAGAAGTGACATGGCCACGAGTTTTATAACTAATACAGACTATGAAGGTACAAAGCACTCTTTGATCACTTCAACTGCCATCAATACTTAAGGAGATCTATGACCAGCAATGCACTTATAGAACATCATTGAAAAGATCAAGGATTTCACATCTCATAAAGGATCGCATTTGGCCATACTGCATTTCGTGCTACATTAAACTTCATTCAAATCGAGATCCATCATGTTGCCTACCTTTGTTAACATGTGATAATCCTTCACTCATTATGAAGCCTTAAGCCCATGCAAGCAGTGTCACACATCAATAAAACCAGAGTGGAATGCCGCACTTTATCAATGACAAGATACATATAGTATTGCATGTAACCGATGAAGCTAAGGAAATCAAGTATAAGCAACTTCGAAAGCCATCAATGTGTGTTGAAGTGATCCATAATGCAACTCATTGATGCTAAGGCCTATTGACACCTCCTTTCATGACAAGGAGCCTTACTTCAAAAACGTATTCATCACTCATAAAGACATTCTGCCATTAATGTACTGGTGGTGTCCTTGCTCACTTATCATGACCAAAGTAGGATCACTGATTATAACCTTGAAGGCAATCAACACTACATTCATGCGGTGTCACACTTCATAAGCACTTCGAAGGTATTACTCACTAATGACATCAAAGGAATATAGAGTTATGCCGCTCTTTGTTTGTGCTCAACACAACACTTCATCGGCATATTTTATCAGCATTTGGAGGACGTTATGTATTTGTGCGAAGCGGTATTGATGTTGGGCACTATCAATATCCACGAAGACCTAAATACTTCTATATGATTATCATTATCGAGGCCATTACCTGCTCTCACAGGACATTGACGGTCATGATGAAGGCCTCCGTTACCAAAGATTGTAGTTACCGCATGCTTTCACTAAAGGAGCAAAGTGGCGACCTAACACATAGCAACATCAAAGTCATCAAAGTCCTTACCGACTCCATTGTCTGGGCTTGACTGCATCGAAAACCATGCCGCTCCTTCTCTATAAATATGACCCTAGGGGTACCATTTTAGAGGACGAATTCTCTCTCCTCACTTCTTACATGTTTTCAATTTTGTAAACCCTAAATCAATTTGGGGATTTTGCCGATTGTAATACTTGAGTCTTGTATACATAATGAATTAGAAATCTAACAATTACATAGCATATGGACTATGATTTATGACTAGCATAATTTGCATTTTGACTTGACTTCGAACATGAACAAGCATATCATATCGACCACATTCAAGTCCGAGACCTACAGATTTGACTTTGACTACAACCTGACTTCGACCTTAACTTTGCATAGCATATTTGGACTTACATATTGAACTCACACATTCACTTCGACCCTATACTGTATTTTACATGACTCCAGTTTTGATGACTAAGCAAGGAATTGCAATGGACATAGAATCATGCACATCTCAATCTATGACTTCAACGACTTCGACCAGATTCGAAGAGGTTACACATTGATTAATCCATTTTTATTCACTTTTGGGTGTTAATAAATTTATTCGTTAACATTTTGGCCCTAGAAGGAGAGCTTGAACCTTCAATCCCTTATAACTTTCTCTATAAATAGGTTTTATAAAGTTCTTTTGTTTCAGATAAAATTGTGAGAGCCATGGAAAATAATAACATTCCGAACTTCGATTCAGAGAATATGGAGATTAGGCAATCTTCGACTTTAACAAAGCTCGCAAGAAGTGAGCTAAAGTTCAAGATTTAACATAGCAATTGATAGTTATGTGAGAACTTCTTGAGCATGCCATATCTCAAAAATCTTCTAATACGATAAAGCTTATGGAGGAAGGAAATGAAGTGGAATTTTCAAACAAACCCATGATGAAGCGCACTATCTAAAATAACAAATAAAAGAAAGCAGTGAAGCTAAGATGAATCAACAAAACGAGAATCAAGAAAGCCAAGAAGGAAGGTTACTTGAACAATTAGATAGGCTAATCTCATCTAAAGAGCATAGGCCCTATGAAAGAAATTACTATGATGATGAAACCGACCAAAAGGACATTCTCGACCAAACAACAAAGGATATTCTTAAGGAGGAAGTAACTCTTGACCTAAGAAAAAATAACTTTCGAATAACCCCTTTTTGAGAAGAAATATTTGCTGTTGGAATTCCATCCCACATCAAAATTCCTCCACTAAAGTATGATAGAACTACTGATCCAGACGATCACCTTTCAACTTTTGAAAGTTGAATGGATTTGTATAACGCTTATGGGATAGTTTGTTGTAAGATTTTCCCTATAACTTTTTATGGAGCAGCTATCAAGTGGTATAGGCATTATCAGAAAGAGATCATCTATTCATGGGAACAATTCTCTTATGAATTTGTAGCGCAGTTTTACATATATAAAGACCCAACTATAAATTCCAATATGCTGGCTAATATCAAGCAAAGGCCATGGGAATTGCTCGGTGAATACCTACAGAGATTTAATATAGAAGCATCGAAAGCAGAAAATGCGATTGGTAGAGAAAAGTTGATGGTGGTTCATTCAGGGCTAATCAAGCAAACTCCTTTTTAGAAAGAACTTCATATTCATGGATGTAAAGATCTATAACACTTCTATTTTCAGGCTAAAAAATTCATTGAAATGGACAAGATGTACCATGCCATGAAAAAACTCTAACAAAACAGAAAAGAAGAAAAGTTTAACTCCAATCATCCCAACTAAAGGTCAAAGGGGAATGAAAACCAAAATGAAAGTCGGAAAGGGGCTTCCGAATCCAATTATATAAACTTGGACTGACCCCTTTCCCACATCTTCGCTGTGGCAAAAGGTGATGAGAATTTTCCCACTCCTTACAAAATACGGAATCATCCTGAGCCAAATAATGGGAAAAGCTATTGTGATTACCATAAAGTAAATGGACATAAAACTGACGAATGCCACATTTTGGCAGGAGCAATTTAGGACATGATCAAGTCAGGATTCCTAAAAGAATTGACTAAGGAAACTTAAAAGGTTTCATGATTGAAAAAGAGTAATCTAAGCACCTGAAACCAAAGAAGAAAAGCAACTTTGCAACTTCAAATCCAGATTCTAGTCAAATCGTGAAGTTTTGTGGTAGATGCCAACCACAGATTATCTTTACTCATAAATTTTTCAATTTGATTTGTACTTGAAATTCATTATGTATTAACATGAAATTCAAGTGTCTTTATAGGTTTAAAAAAAACCAATCCACTTTATTTGGAAAGTTCTGAATTTCCCTGTCGAAGCATAACATATTTCTGGTTGTCTTTGAAGGAAGATAGCTTAGATATCTAGTATAAAGTGGCTCCCTCTACCAAAGCTCGATTCTATGTGGTGTAAATAATTTCTTTTATAGAATCCAAAATTACCATCAAACTTCCATCATAGACCAGTTCCTGGAAAAGGTAAGTATCCAAAGTCTTCCCAAAAGAAGGGATTCTTAGAAAAAGCATGCTCTTATCCATAAAAGTCTATTAGTTCATGAATCATGACTTTTCAGATTTACAAACAAGATATTCTTTTTTGCTAAGAAAAACTTAAAGAGGTACAATTATATATATCATATAAAGATGGAAGTAAATACACCAACCTTATTTTTAATAAGTCATTTTATTGCCAAAAAAGGGTTTTCTAAACATGACTTCAAGAAAAAGTCCTTTCAAAAAATCAAGAAGGATTATTACCCTACAGATCAGGGAAGATAAATGTTTATCTATTTCAAGAAAGATTTATAAAACCTTAAGAAAAATGTTACATAGCATTAGTAAATGCACAAAAGACATTTCGGTTAAGTATACCCTAACAAAAAAGCATTTTCGGAGCTTTCTAAATTTTTAAAAAGGAAAGACATGCACTTTTTTCCAAGAAAAGTTTTTAGAACTACCAAGGCTAATTGGCAAAAACTCTAATCAGAAGAGCCTATTCTCAATTAAAGGACTATTGGTTTGTAAATCATGACCATTCAGACTCTTATTTGAGATTTGTGTTTCTATTATGAGAATGATTTAAAAATCTATTATCAAAGAGTTCAGGTATCCAAAATATTTTCAAAAAATAATTCCTCAATTTGTTAAAGAGGTCCTTTTATAGAAAATTCTTTCTTCCAAAAAGAAGTTTTATAACAAAAAAGTTGATGTTCAAAAGGGTTTTCGCAAATACTTCAATTGGCAAAAAATCATTTTTACAAAAAAAAATTTCAAAAGAAAAACTATTTTAAATCCTCCGATGCACTTCCGAAGCACCTTCTACAGGGAGGGACAAAAGCCTCCAAAGCACTTCCGAAACACGTCCTAGTGGGAGGGACAAAAGCCTCTAACGCACTTCCAGAGCACCTCCTAGAGGGAGGGACAACAGCCTCCGACGCACTTTCGGAGTACCTCCTAGAGGAAGGGACAAAAGCCTCCGATGCACTTTCGAAGCATCTCCTAGAGGGAGGGACAAAAACCTCCGACGTCCAATTCGAAGATCCTCTTACAGGCTGGAACTAGTCTAACACTAACTAACATTCTTTTAGAGGAAGATCAATCGATTATAAGCTATAATGCTTCGAGGCAAAGACAAAGCCAAAGAAGGGGCATAAGCAACTAAATAGACAAGGATGTCCGAAACCATAAACAAAAGGAACAAAAAAGTCCAAAGTTTGAAGCAAAGCCTAAGAAGGGGCACAACCAAATAAAATGACGAACATGTCCAAAGTCTAAAACGAAGGCAAAGCGCAAGAAGGAAACCATAGAAGATATGAAGGAATCCAGAGACCAAAAAAGAGGCAAATAAATTAAGCAATGAGCAAATCCTTTGCAGAAAAGCAAAGAATAGCTTCATTCAAGGAATATATCAAAGCAGATTTCTAATAGATCTAATCTAGGCCTAGAAATAAGGAAACCTTTAAAGTAAGGTCTATATATAATAAATATCAATAAATTAATCGGACCCGTTGAACAACCAAACCGTCGAACAGAACTTCCTGTTGAACAGCTAAACAATCGAATGAAACTACCTGCTGAATGACGAAATAACCAAACGAAACTACCTGCTGAATGGCTGAAAAGCTGAACGATTGAACGGAAATACCCGCTAACCGATTGAATGGTCAAACAAAACTACTTGTTGAACTGTTGAATAGATGAACGGAACTACTGTGCTGAACGGCTGAATGGAACTACTTGGCTCCAATATAATAATAGTGATAATAGTAATAAATAACGAACACCTTAACAACTATATATCTCCTAACAAGAAGCATTCCTTTAGACAACGGGAATCTTCGTTGTTGTTCGAAATATGAAATTACGAATCTTTTATTATAGGTCTACTCAAAATGACTATCACTAGAGGATTTTCTAATTTTCTATTACTATTAGATGGTTTTTTGAGTTCTTATTATCAGATAAAATTCTGACAAGCTTTTGATTGAATTCCTGATTTTCTAAACAAATGAATTCCTGGTTTTCATGTTGGTTTTTGGACTTCCTATTGAATTTTTGGTTTTCTTGTGGAATTCAAGTTTTCCTACTATTATCAGATTAGATTTCTAGTCTTGCCAGATAGGGATTTCTTGTCCTCTATTATTATCAGACATGGATTTCTGGCCTTCTATTAGGTTTTTTGGACTTTTGTTGTTATCAGACATGGATTTTTGATCTTCCATTATTGCCAGACAGGGATTTCTGGTCTTTTATTGTTATCAAACATGGATTTCTAGTCTTCTACTATTGTTAGATTGGATTTCTGATTCTCTATTATTATCAAACATGGATTCTATTATTACCAGACAGGGATTTTTGGTCTTCCATTTTTATCAGACATGGATTTCTGGTCTTCTATTATTGTAAGATTGGGTTTCTGATTCGCTATTTTTATCAAACATGGATTTCCGGTCTTCTTTCATTATCAGATTGGATTCATGATCTTCAGTTGTTGCCAGATTTGGATTTATGATGTTCCTTTATTATCAAATGGAACTCTTGATTTCTTATTGTCAAATGAAATACTGAATTCCTAGCTGCCTTATTAAATGGTTTCAGAAATAAGAGGGTGAACGATTAAGAAACCTAATCTAAAAGTTTACAAACTCAATATTGAAAGCCAGTCTCCAACAACCAAAGAAGAATTAGCTTAGGAAGAAAGGTTTTAGAGCCCATACTAGTCTTTTGGAAGAGTTTCTTACCTAGCCCTCCGTCTATCAACCAAGTGATATTATTCCCAATTTGAATACTCATTCTTAAGAGCATGTGAGTGATTTACATAATATCTAAACAGTAAAAAGTTTAAAGTCCAAAGTAACCTTTACAATAGGTCAACGACCATTGAATAATCAATGTCGGCTTAGTAAGAAAAGCTTAAGATATTAAGTTGATTAGAAGAACACAAACGCCGAACTTATGATAAAAGAACCAGTTTATGGGAATGTGCAAGGAACTAGAATGATAATTGACATAAAAGAATTCTAAATATGATGCTGTGCCAATAAAACCAGGCTGAGTAAGTAGATTAATATTAAATGCCATTTGAGTTACGCTATAAAGCAAAAATACATTAACGTTAAAACCATATATTAGTATTAAGCCAGATATATGGAATTTAAGATATTAGATGATCTCGATAATTTGAAAACTTCCTTTGTTTGAGTTTGAATCACATAAGAAAGAGGGACATCACTGGATTGAACGGATTCAAAGGCAACAAACAATATGTTTAAGATTATTGACTTGAAAAGTCAATGCTTCTACTACACTTTAGGGGGGGAGACAAATGTTATCCACATAATTTCTTAAGAGGGTATGGCTTCTAATTCAAAGCTTCAAGAAGATGATGTCGAACCTCATTGCAAGAAGAAGTGACAAGGCCTTTATAATAACGAGTTTTATAACTAATACAAACTTCGAAGGTACAAAGCCACTATTTGATCACTTTGACTGCCATCAAATTTTTTTGAAGACCTATGTCCAGCAATGCACTTATAGAACAACATTGAAATGATCAAGGACTTCGCATCTCATAAAGGATTGCAATTTGACCATACCACATTTCATGCTACATTAAACTTCATTCACATCGAGATCCATCATGTCGCCTACCTTTTTTAACATGCGATGATCCTTCACTAATTATGAAGCCTCAAGACCATGCAAGAAGTGTCGCATGTCAACAAAACCAGAGTGGAATGCTGCACTTTATCAGTGATAGGATACATATAGTGTCACGTGTAACCAATAAAGCTAAGGAAATCAAGTATAAGCAACTTTGGAAGACATCAATGAGTGTCAAAGTGATCCATAACGCAACTCATTGATGCTAAGCTCTATCGACACCGCCTTTCATGACAAAAAGCCTCACTCTAAACATGTCGTCTCACTCTCGAAGACATTCTGCCATTAATGTACCATTGGTGCTGCTACTCACTTATAATGACCAAAGCAGGCTTACTGATTATAACCCTGAAGGCAATCAACACTACATTCAAGTAGTGTCACACTTCATAAGCACTTCGAAGGTATTACTCACCAATGACACTAAAGGAATACAGAGTTACACTGCTCTTCATTAATGCTCAACACAACACTTCTTTAACATATTTTATCAGCATTTGAGGGACGTCGTGTATCTATGCGAAGCGGTATTGATGTTGGGCACTATCAATATCCATGAAGACCTTAATACTGCTTTATGATTATCATTGCTGAGGCCATTACCCGCACTCAAAGGATGTCGACCGTCATGACGAAGGCCGCCGCTGCCAAAGATTGTAGTTGCCACATGTTTTCACTGAAGGAGCAAAGTGGAAACCTAGCACATAGCAACATCAAAATCGTCGAAGTCCTTACTGACTCCATTGCCGGGGCTTGACCGCATCGAAGACCCTGCCGCTCCTCCTCTTTAAATATGTCCCTTGGATGCCATTTTGTGGGACGAATTCTCTCTCTTCACTTCTTACATGTTTTCAACTTTGTAATATATCAATTTAGAGATTTTGCAGACTGTAATACTTGAGTCTTGTACACATAAAGAATTGGAAATCAAAAAATTGCATAGCATATGGAATATGATTTATGACTAGCATATTTTTCTTTAATCATAATTTGCATTTTGACTTGACTTCGAGCATAAACAAGCATATCATATCGATCACATTCAAGTCCAAGACCTGCATGTTTGACTTTGACTACAACCTGACTTCGACCTTAATCTTGTATAGCATATTTGAACTCACACATTCAAGTTCAAGTCCAAGACCTGCTCACTGTCGCTTGGAACTCACGTTCTAGGCGACGACCGGTGCACCGATCTAAGCAACCGGTCCACCGGTTACAGACCTGGAACGTGAGTTCCAAGTGTCGTTTCCCCCTCCGACGAACTTCATTAATTTTTGGCACGACTCCAGTTCATCCCATGGCTAATATCTACCATACGACCTCAGAAACTAACATGCATTCATATAGGCAACTATAATTATCAACCAAATGAGATCAAAGACTAGGGTTTCAGCAGTTTTAGAAATTGAACCAAATAAACATGAACAGTACAACCAATATTCATCCAATTTAAGCCAAACAGCAACCAACAATCACAAACACATGAATTTAGAGATAGTTGGTGAGGTAAACTCACCTTTTTAACTTCCTATAGCTTGCTAGATCATCAATTAAGCTTTGTTAAACCCCTAGTTGTACCAAAATCACCTAAAAACTCAAGAACAAAAACCAACCGGCAAGTAATTTGATCAAAAATGAGATCAAAATCATTCTTTTATGGATCTAAAAAGTGGATATAGGGTTTAGAACACTTACACTTTTAGAAGTAACCGAAAGTCCTATGTTTTGCAATTGAATTTAAGGATAATGAAGCTAGGGTTTTGAAAGAGGAATTTTAGTTTTCTCTTTAGTTTTCTGCTTTGAACTAAAATGAATGTACCGACTTTTGCTAAGGAGAACTCTCCTTTAACTAAACGGGCTTGGATTAAGAACGAAACCCATTAAGAAGAAGTGTTACTAATTCTCTAAGAGCAGTGTTGCTAATTTTATATTTTGTTTTATCACTTATACCATACTCATTAACACTAAACAATGGTTTATAAAATATGAATTGATTTCTAGATTTTACCAAAACCAATAACAAGTTAAAATTCTCATTATTTTTAATAAGAGTAAATTATTAATTATAATTTCTCAAATTAAACAATAAATTTAAATATTAACATTTTATCCTAAATGCCAAATATAGATAATTGATTTAATAATATTTCAAATATAAATTGAAATCCTTTTTAAGAATGAAACTCATTTCTTAAATAAATCAAATCAATTATTCTCAAAAATCGGATTTAATTCCACAATTAAATTTCACAAATGACAAATTAGAATTAATATCCATAATTAAACTTAATTAATTAGGTAATTAACAACTAGGTTGTTACAAGAATGACTACTAACTAACTTATGCTAGGAAAAACTTGCATAAAGTGTACATGGAATACGTATGTGAAGATAAGCAAATAGGAATAATGGGAGTATGGTAGGAAAACAAGTGCAAAAATAAGAAACATCCAGATTATATCATTAAATATCCAAACATTTACGGTACAAACCCACAAGTATTATAAATAATACATACTTACCCTCACCAAAAGAATCAAAATCGGGTGAGCATGACTAAAAAATTTAGTGCAAGCAAAAAATCAGAATAAACTATTCCAAAATAGAAAAGATATGCGACCGCTGCCATCATTTAGATTTGGATTTGGAGGAGTGGCTCTTGCTAAAAGGTTTGGATTTCGCATGCTCCTCCTCTTTCTTCTCTACCTATGACTTAGATGCATCAGCCTCATCGAGCTCCATTTGCCTTTTCTTCATCAGCTTCAACTCTTCCATTGCTTCCAATTTGATTCTGGCAACCTTCCTGGAAATTTGACCAGGACGTTCTGCCTAAGGATTTCCTCCCTATCAAAATCCTCAATGGACTCATTGAACCAACCATCTCCACGTCATCATCATTTCGAAGGGCGGAAATTATCTTGTCATGACTCTCTTCGGGTATAAGATCTAAAGTGTCTAGGGCACGATCCCTGGTAGTAGGGATTCCAAAAAGACCATAACTCCAGGGGGATCTGTCGCAACTGTGTCACCTGGATGAAAGCAAGGAGGGCTATCAAGTACAGTCTTGCCTAAGTGGGCTCGAATGTACCGAGTAGTGACACACGGGTTATAGAAAAGGATCCTACCTCCTTTAGGAGAAACTAGAGTATCACCCCAGGGCTGAACATCATCTCTAGAATGGGTAAGGTCCCGATGCTAGCCCTGAACTGGTATATCCAAAGAAACATGGAAAATGGTTAAAGGGACATCGTGCATGGGGGCATAAAGGCCTATTTCGAAGTTTGACCTTGAGTTATCACCCCGAAAGTTAAGCAACCATTCTTCTTCCCTTCCCCATTCTTCTTTTGAGTTTTCTCGATGAAAGTTAGCTTTAAATATCCTAGGCAGACAACTTCCAATTCTTCCACTGTGAAGCAAGCATCGATAACCTCAAGACCAAAAGGCGGCCCTCCCTGTTCACTAGCTACCCTAGCTTCCTTGATTAACCATTTGTAGATAGAGGCCATGACTTCTTGGTAATCATCCATCCATGCTAGGCTTTTCTCGGTGAACATCCTGAAGTAAATCTTGTCAAGGAACTACCCAACTTGATCTAGCTGGCTGTTTATTTCGTTGCATTCAGCTTCTAGCCTCTCGACTTTAGTGGCTTAAGTTGCCCTTCCGGCATCCATAGCCTCGATCTAATTCTAGAGACAAACCCTCCCAGCCTTCCACTCCACCACCTTCTACTTCAAATTAGAAAATCCAGGCTCTATTTTTTTAGCCATCGCCTAGACCTTATCCAACATTTTTGTGAACTTGGCTTTGACATTCTTATAGTCTTCGAACAACCGCTCCGCCATAGCATTGTAATCCTCTTTGGCAGCTATGATGGCTTGAGAGCGCTCTTTCTTCAACTTCTCTAACTCCTTAGCATTAGCTTCCTTCAGCTTCTTTATCTCCTCCGCTTGAGACCTCTCTAACGCATCCAACACTACCCAATAGTCTTTATCCTTTTGGTGCATCTACTTTCTCATTTCGATTAAGTTTCGCTCAACATTCCTTTTTATCGATTTCCACACCAACCATGATTACTTTGGAGTGGAAATCAGATAAGGCCTTCACACTGCTTAGCCCATACTCAAGAAGATCAATTACTCTAGAGGAAGAAAGAGCAGGGGATCAGCTAGCAGTTCGGCAATGGGGTCTCTTGGCTGGTAGGACTACCGGAATTCATCATAGTTCAGATCATTCGGGTCGGTAATGATGGCTGCTTCTTCTTTATCCTTTCCTTTATCCTAGCTCTTGGGGGGGGATATGATCGCTCCCCTCTTATCCATCTTCTCCTACAGTTTAGAAGTTTCCAAATTCAAAAGAAGAAAAGGCAAGATCAAGGGAGATTTGGAGGGGCAAATAGGGGTCCTAGATCTCGATTATTAGTAGGTGAGTGGAACCTTTTGCGAGAGCCAACATGAGGGTCCTGGCAGCCCTCGTCCCCAACTGGGCGGTAGGATACAATCTCCTCTATTTTGACCTCCTTAGCTGGTTGTCCCATATTCTAGCTTAGGCTAAACAACAAAGCAGCTTTCTTAATATCGAAAGGGGGTGCATCTAATTTGAACTGTTTAAACTTGGACTGTATCTTTCCTCTTTTCGAATTCATGCTCCCTGCAAAAGTGTAAGAAACGAAGAATCAGAACCAAGTTAACGTTGAAATAGGCCAAGAGATGCATCACTATAGCATAGAAAAGAGGTGTATGCATGTATGCGAAATATTTCTTGGTGTCTGAATGAATCCTTAAGGTCATCATACATTTCCAACTACCGTTGGATTTTCGCTATCGAAGCGGAGTCCCCATAATCAATCCCTAGCTCTGAATCTTGTAGATAGTTGGAAACTGTGATGTCTCCGGGGACAAACTCTTCATGTTCCTCATCCCTAAAAGTTTAATTTAGGGCCTCCTCAACATCCTAGTTGGAAAAAGTCTCAAGGCCAATACATCAAAAAGAATAAGCCTTGCTATGATCTGAGGCGGTGACATCGTTATCATAGGAATGAGGGCTCGTCTCCTCTATTATCTTAGTTAGGATGCTTTCATCATCTAATCCCCTTATGGATGTAAGGCAGCCGCCCTTATAGGGCGATCCTGAAAGAATCTAGTTCTGACCCTATTATGTCTACATGAACTATTGGATTGGCTCCAGGTAGATATGAAGTTAAGGCGGAACCAGAGACGGAGGGCTAGGAAGATGGTACTTCGCTTGTCTCACTAGCTGTTGAGGCCTTTCCTTTCCTTTTCTTTAGAGGCTTATGTCTGGAGGGAGCCCAGCCTTTCTCGATCGAACGCCTGGTAGCTAATGGCCCGAGCTATCTCAAATTATCGTTTATTACCAGACAGGGAACCTCCTTGAATTCTATGGGAACATTTTGCAAATTTCTCGGCATTTCTTCTAAGTCGTTTCTTGATATAGCTCTCACCAAACCTGAAGAAGAAACCAAAATAGGGGAATTAGTGATTGACACAAAGTTGTTTAGTAAAATGAATGAATGGAAATAGATAAGCAAGATAACTCATATCCCAAGTGCCATTGATGAAAGCACAAAGAGTTGTCCCAGATGAAAAAATATTCTCTCTTGAACATGATATACTTTGAATATAAGCCCTCTACAAGTTTAAACCTACTCCCTACTTCAAAAGTAGATGAAAGGAGAGCATTATGCCTTTCTTTTGATAGATTACAAGAACCTAATCCATAAATAGGTAGGAGGAACATGAAACTTTCTGATGAAGATGGCATAGAGGCTAATCGGGATGGCATAACCATTAGGGTGCAGTTGGAAAGGAGTGATTTTAAAGTACACAAGGAAACCCGTAATCCATTGAGAACGAGGATGCAGGGCTCCAGCCATGCAGTGACGCCTTGAATATGCCATATATCCTTTCGATGGAGCATGGTGTCGTTGTTCGAAAGTAGGCAAGAGCATATCGTCCCTAGGAAGTCCATGAGTAGCTACAATTGTATCTAACCGCTTAGCGATTAGAAAGGAAGCTATAGACTCAATGAGATTCACTACCAACTGGGATGGTCCATACCTATAAACCAAAGATCAAGTAGAGCTGGATTGGCTAGTCTAGCGCCCTGACGATGTAGGATCTGGAGGAGCAGAAGAAGATGGAACCTGGCCTCCAGAAGCACTCGACGAGCGGATCTTGTAATGGCTTGACATACCTGTCTGATACAACAACCTATCTCATATACTATCGTAGAGTGTGTGTGCTTGTGGTTATGTGTGTGCATGTGCAATAGGAAATGCAGGACACTATTAGACAACATCAGTCTAAAACCCCTAGCAGAAATAAATTAACAACTTAATAGTACGTCGTAACCCAGTACCCTACTAGCTTACACAGAGTTTTGGTTCGATGATCGAGTTGTAGGTAGCAAGTAATCCTAAAAGGTGTATCGAAATATGGCGTTCGGAGAAAACAAAAGACGACCAGTCAATAGCCTAACTAGTTCCATCATGCCCTGACAATGCAGCTTGAAATGTTAGGATAAATTTCATGTGCACAACCTAAGTATGCTTCACATCCCTTATGTAGTCACCCTTGTTCAATTACCGAGCAAACAACTCAGCCAAGCACTAGCTAGAAACCCTAATTCCCCTTGAGTCAAGAGAACTTTGGATTCATGGTTTACGACTTAGAACTATCGGTTTAACAATTCTGTCTCAACCCCTAAAGCTAGCTAGCCAAGACCGAATCACCAGAAACCCTATCCCCTTTTTAGCCATATCGAACTAGTGCAAATCATGGTAAGAAGATTAAAAGAATATTAAAGATGGTCAGATTAGAAATAAAAGACTTACTGTAATGGATTATAAGGAGAGATGACGATTATAGCAACCTAGAAGCGCTTGAAAAAGAATTGGCGTGGCAACAGCTCCGAGAGACGAACATACACTAGAAAACAAGAGGGTTGGAAAATGTGAGGAAGTGTTCGGGAGAAAGGAAAACCCATCCTATATATAGGCATACCACTCTACCTAGTACCAAATAAGGATAACTAGACATGAAAGGTCGTTCATGTCACCACCGAGCCAAGTATGCCAGACTAGAAAGCACTGGACCCATTTCTAACACAAGTATGCAATATGCACTGAACCAAGGCACACACCAAATTGAGAATTATGATAAACTAGGACACGTGTGGTTGGCAGCAGTTGCTGGACAAGGAAAGTTGTTCATGTAAAGTAGAGGTTTACAAGAGGATGTCGAACAAAGCATACTTCGTATTCTATTAAGCATGCTTTAAGGGGCAAGTGTTATAGTTCTTTCGCCAAAGGAATGGTGGAAGCAAGTTATGCCCAAATAAACTTGAAATGTAGGGATAAGGAGCTTTGGGAACATTCAAAGGAAACTATGCAAGCCAAGAAGGAAGCACGACCCCTCAGCGTTGCCTGGTGGGAAAAATAGCTGGACTAAATCCTTTGTCCGGTGATTTTGCAACCAGACAAAGAATTTTGCCCGGTGGAAATGCTACCGAACAAGAATTTTTGTCCATGGTTTAAATGTACCAAACAAGAATTCTTATCCGGTGGTTTAAACAACGGATGAGAATTCTTGTCCGATGCAAGGAACTACCAGACATGATATTTTGTCTGGTAGTATATATATTGCACAAAATATCATGTTTGGTATATATTCAAAGTCGAGTAGGGAAGGAGGAAGTTACATCGAACCAAGGATATGTATGAAGGAACTTGGCCAGAAAGATGTCCATGTCTACCTTCCGAACCAACTACCACCGAACAGGGCTATTTCAGCCAAACCAAACAAGTCGTTTAAGGAATGAAATCTAGATATATAAGGAAATTCTGGATCATATCTGCTATATATGGAAATAACTGAACTGAACACGTTACACGAGGAAATTACATAATTTATTGGGATGACCTCCCCACATCTTCAATTCTATAAATATCCAAGCATCCAACAGCCATGGAGAGGACTTTTTAGGAGCCACTAGACTCTGCCGAATAGAAATAGCTAAACAGAGCCTAGAGACTTTAGTATTTGATAGTAAATCATTGTATTTTGCATCCAAATACTTGTATAAGCTGAAATATAAGAAAGGGAATATAAATGAACATTAGACGTAGGTCCGTTATGGTTGAGCCACTATAAATCTTTGTGTACTTTACTTTTCTAGATTTTCTTTCTATTTTCTTCACTATTATAAATTCGATTAGAGGTTTTTGTCAACATTTCGTGCAAATATCAATTAAGCAATTAATTACTTAATTATGAGTTGTACATAAATATTATCACATTTTGTTTGTAGTGTTAATATGTTATCTAATTTATTTTCCATCCACATGTTAATACATTTCTATGTAGTGAATGCAATGATCACACACCTACATTTCAATAGAGATTGATTGCGTCTATATTTATCATGAGTAATGAACTAAATACTAAAACATAAATTTCTAAAATTCATAATACAGTAAAAAAGATATTGACAAATCAAATAGACTAGTATACGTAACACTTTCTCTGATGGTGTGTGTAGAGATTTAGAGAGACACCAAGAGGTAACATATGTCTCTCTCGTGTTAAATGACACAAAATACATCATAGAAATGCTTTTATACCTTATTGTATCTTTATCAAATATAATATCTCATGTGTCAATATGCAGTGGTCTTTTGAATTGAGAATACCATAAAACTTTTGTGTGAAGTCTTTGCAATAACTATAGTTTAAACGCACTAACCTTTAATGTTACAGCCATAGTTGAGTATGATTCAAAACACAAACAGTAAGACACCACTTAAGCTAAGATTTATCTTCCTCGATGTACGAGGGTAAGTATCACTATAATTAGTATATAATGCAGAGTCCTAAAATCCTTGCCTAATGTAATATATGTTGATCGATAAATGCTATCATAAACCAAGAACTTCAAAGAGTTATACTTTTCAATTAGTTGTGTTGATGGTTAACTAAATTCTAAACATAGTGATAAAATAATGACAAAGTTATGCATTTTCACAAAATATTATTACTAAATGGTGTCGTAATAAAAATGATTGACTCTATGTATGTGTTGCCTCATGTAACCTTTTTTCTACTATGAATGTAAACCATAAAATAATTGAGAAAAAAACTGTCATGCCTCAGGATCGAACTCACAACTTATGAAAATTATTAGGATTACCTATCTAACCGACCTAAGGGTAATAACACAATAATGAAACATATAAAAGCTTTATTATTTCAAATATATTTTTCATAAAATGCTATTGTACCCACCTTGTCGTTTCTACTTCGAAGTGGATTATCATTTTCGATTGCCTAGGGTGTAGTTGCCTCATCCGAAGGGAACCTAGCCCAAAACTGGGCCAAGGAATGAATGATGGAAGCCGTATTTTGCCTAGATGATTTATAATCTGAACTATCATAGTAAAAAATACTTCAAATATGGGGCTTAATTAGTACATCAAATCCAATATAATAAGTTTCGTATACACAAATAAGTATGACTTGTATTTACTCAAAATACCAAATAGATACAATAATAGTGGTAATATTTATGGCTCCAAAGATATCCTCTAACTAATAGTGTTCCTTCCTCTAAGTCGTCCTACTCAAATAATAGATAACAAAAGAGACATTATAGAGGGGGTTGGATGTAAAGTTTTGTGAAAAGAAAAATCACTAACTATATGATTACCAATATACTTATATAACGCGTACAATACCGAGTGATATTTTATAAGATAACGAAACCATACCTCAACCTGTATGTTCATGTATTCAACAAGTGTACACTTTTTTTTGTAGTTCGATGCAATACGTGATAAGTCTAGCAAACTACTTAAATCAAAATGGCACCTCGAATGTAGAGAAAACACTACACCTTAGACTGTTGTGTCCTAGGTCCCTTGACAAGGCCAAGACCTATCAAATACGATACAAATGTAATACCAATTCGATGATGCACAGTGGCATCCATGCAACACTTTTGATCATATCCAACATGAATTGATATGTCATGCGTCTAACTATTTCCTATTTAGTTGTATAGGACGATAAAAGACTAGTGACCGGAGGCCTAAAAGCCCTTTTGACCAAGATAAGATGTCTCCTACCTCCGCCTCAACGTCACACAGATGCACCCATCCAAGATAATTTATCATCTCCTATTGCTAATGGTCTAGTAATATCAAGTCCCAATGTCATAGCCAAGGAACATGGACTTACTCAATGTACAAAATAAGTCATATGGAACCATGTATGGTCTTACTCCGTATTTATGCAGTTAAAGCCAGGCAAAATCCCTGTTATAGCACAAAGCGCTCTTAGGCTTTTTCAATATAGCACTATTAAACAATAGATCTGCCCTGCTATTTTCTACCATACCTACTAAATCAATGCTTTTTAGCACTTGCTTTAGCAACATTAATATAAAAAGGTTGATTTTATCGGTTCTCTTTTAAACCAAATCTACAAAGTTATGGTAAAAGCCAAAATTTAAGGCATAAGTGTTCAATATAAGTTAGAAATTTATTGTAATCATCAAATTTGAATCGCATAAATCATGATATTATTCGCTTTTGTTATATAAGGTTAAACAATATTTCTTTTTCCTACACAAATGATGTGAGAATGAGAATAAATTAACTTTATATATTTGGTTTGATATCCAATGAAGCTTTTTGCACCTCCGCTATTTTACGCTATATCACTACTCTATCCGCGTTCTAACTTTTTGCACCTCCAGCGCTATGGAACTTCTAAGTGTTTTAACTGCATAGCTTCGTATGCACAATATGTCATATGGAACCATACATCAAATACCACAGTCATCTTACTTAGAAAACCACCGAATAACTCAACCAAAACCATCATATGAACCAAAATGCGTCTCAAGCATTATCCATGGTCTCCTTGTCGTCTAACATCACTATTGCACCCTCTTTGACTTCCTTATGACTTCGAATCTTCCTAGACCCATCACTAAGCCCCATAATTAGGGAAACAATTCCTCATCCAATCATTCAATCAGTAGGGTCAACCAGTCAATTGATACTATATTCAATCAAGTGATGTTTCCCACCAATCGATTGAACATGGGCCAAAATAAAGATATTATTTCAGCCATGGGTTGGTACACCAACTAGTCAACTGGTTCGACCATCCAATCGACCTGCTGCCTCTGTTAGACCTAAGCAGACCATTTTTGTGGAATTTGAGGGGATTTTTGGTTTCTCCCTTTTATCATTTCCACTCTTTTACTCGTATATGGATTGTTCTTGACAATTCACTTTGAAACTTAGCTCTGTATCATGCAATATTCTATAAGTGTGTCTCACTACTCATGTTCAAGCCTTTGTTATTAATTATTCACCTTTCAGACATGTACCTCTTCTATATGGTAACTCAACAAATAACTTTGAGGCTTTGAACATTGATCAACAAACTATGTGAGTGTAATCACATAACTATCCTCTAAGCTCATTCCCTATCATCATAACATAGCTTCTACTAATCCACATAATCAAACCCAATAGTACTTAACACAATTCGATCCAACATATAAGCTATAATATTTATTGCATTCCTAAATATATATTGGTTCATTCACTATATATGTTTGTTAACAATTATCATTCAAAAATTCTTCTTTTATCTTAATTAAGCCTTAACCCATCATTTGATATTGAACATGAAACAAGAGTATAAAGGTAATTATAAAGTATAATTGTCTTTCCTACTCACCAATTACAAAAGAAACCACAAGCTCTAGCACCAAATCACTCTTGAAGCTTTCAACTTAGAAATCTGAAATCAACTTTTCCAAGCCGCCAAGTGGATTAGATGGTTTTATAGAGAATCTTCTAACTTGAACTTGAAATATTAATTTCAGATTTTTATGTTGTGATTTGAAGAAGTTATGAAGAGAATAAGAATGGGAACTAGTTTCCTTTTAAGAGGAAAAAGAGGGGAATAAATAGAAAGTTTCATACCAAAATTTAAAATGATATCTTCTTAGGTTTATTTACCATTATGGCCTTAGCTTCTTCTTTTGCCTCCTATTATCCTATTATCCAATTTTAACAAGTTTTATATGTTTTCATTATGTAAATGAAATTTCGAATTCAACGGAATGGGTCTTAAGTCCAAATTTATTTATCTTCAAAAAATCCATCTCCTAAGTCATTAACTTAAATAAGGTTAATCATTATCAATTAGTTAATTATATATATTCGAAATCTAGGTTAGTATGTCCCCATAAAATTATTTCATCCCCAAAATAATAAGAAGTGGGACGATGCATTATACCTACCCCACCGTGCCCACGATGCTTAACACATAACATACACAAACAATTTTAGCAAAACAAAGCTATTTCTACACCAACATGCAATCCGGATCAATCATATTGAAACAAAATTTTACTTAGAGAAGATGGAACTGTACCGGCAATAGGATCCAAGTGGGAAGCACGTATCTTCTTTTTTGAATCACATGTACTCTCCTCGGAATCCGCTCCACATTGGAGTCCAATAAGTTTGGCAACCTTATTCCAAATTGGTTTGATCCTACTCTCAATCATACAAATAGACCATCAAGGCATAGGTAACTTCAACTTTACATATATTCCTTCTAATCGGCTTGGATCAATAATTATACTTGAATCATGCACACGTTTGTTTTGGATCAGGTGCATTGGGCAACATGGTAAAATGAGTAAATTAAAAAAATATCGTTTTCAATTGATTATGCATTAGATCTTTTATAGTATTATTATGAATATTTAACATTTAATCATATCTAAAGTTTTGTCGGATGAATTTGATATTTGTGATTTAAATTTTATTTTACATTAATTGATTATATGTGTGTGGTATGTATATGTATGTTAATTAAAATAGAACTTCGTAATGTTATCGGTAACATGATTAACATTTAACCTTGTATGAGATTTTTTGAAATTATTTCATTTCTAATTCATATTAAAAATTTATTGAAAGAAATACATTTAAAGAAATCTATTTAAAGTAAATTTAGTATTAAGGTGAATAACAATTATTACAATATAATATTAGACAAAACAATTTTATTAAAATTAGAATAATATTTATTTAATATAGTATTTAATAAGTTATGTATATATTTATATATATGCAAGCTATATATGTAGACATAAATAAATAATTTATATTTTGTTTTGATTCGAGTGTGAAATTTTTTAAATGATAAAAGATGTCCTAATTTTTTTATGATTATATATCTTATTGACAAATTAATATATCAATGTATAATTTACAATGTCATATACAAGTATATGATGGTATATAAAGTAAAATAATTTTAAAGTTTCTAGAATTTCACTACGAGTCCAGTAGCGTAAGTTGCATGTAAAATAAGGATCATATGTAAATTATATAGGTTACAAGTTATAAGGACTAAATTGTAATTATCAAAATTAAGGGGTTAAAATAGAAATTATTTACCACTATCTTCTCCAATACAAAGCACTAATATGTAATTAACAAAATTAGGGGGTTAAAATAAATAATATTTACCTCCATCTTCTTCAATCCAAAGCATAATACCTAGCCCCCTTCAATGTAACTATCTAGGCTCGCTGCATCCCTACCGATGTCGCCACCACCTCTCTTGACATTAGCCGCAAGACCATAGCCTAGCAACTTGGTCTGATCTTCCCTTGTGACAAAATCCTAGGTTCGATCATGAAACCCTAATTCCTTAAAGCTGCTTCACAAGCTGCAAACCTCTGCCTTTGGTTGCTACCATTTTTGACATGCATGTTTCACAGGATTCTAACTCAAATGACCTTCACCTTTGGTTGCTGTCGATGACATGCGTGCTCCGCTTCTAAGGCCATGATACGGATGTGCACAATTATGCACTGAAAAGGAAAAACATTTTTTGATAAAACCAATTAAATCATAAAACCTAATAGCATGTAAATCAATTTTGATTAAAAATTGCTATCATGATTTCCTTGATAATCGCGCTAATCGTTAACACCTTGAACACTCAACTTTGCATGAAGAGAACATTTCACTAACCTAATGGTGAAGTCACAAAGTCCACCATTAGGATATAATTTATTTTGGGTGAAAGAATAAAATTCTATGTATGTTAATTGAGGCATCTAGGTATATTTATGGCACTAATAGGCTATGTAAAATATCTTATCCAAATCCACTATTCAATATCTGACCCATTATAAGTAAGATCCTACCTCACTAAATTAATTGAACTCATTTAATTAATTCATCACCACATATATTCTAGTCTGCCTTATTTTGAAAATAATTTAAAAAAAAATAGCTATCAGGGTTGAACTCAGCCCTAAGTGATATTTAAAAAAAGTAAATATTAAAGCATGTATGGAATTTACTAGAGCATAGTAGTGGACATGAGTTTAGTTGCTTACAAATTACCTAGGTGAAATCTAATTTTTTATCTTTTAAAGCGACACCCATAAGTAATGATATATTATGCATAGTTTCTCTTCGTCGTCACTATATCACTTAGATACTGTGAGCTTAGTCAACGGTCAAAACTTTTTTAATATCCGTAGTTAATTGTGAAGTCCATAGTTTAATTCGATAATAATTATTGATTAACCAATTTTCTTTGGCTATAGACTTTGACTTTACAGACTACCATTACGGTGATACTAACCTTCTACTCGATGAGACAATTTCTCTCTTGAATAGTGTTTCACTTCAAGTGGTTCAACTTAAACCCAACATGGCTATATCACGATCCATGTAGTATTGTTACTAATCATAATCAAAGTATAGTTTAACACTTAAGATTTAGAGTATTCTTAAGTCAAAAGACTACTGCACAATGTCACGTGAGGTCTTCTATTTGACTTTTAACCTATAGAAGACTCTTAGTGAGTCATCCAGTAATTATTCCAAACAAGTACACTTACATACCCCCATACCCCCAGGTGCTCCTAACAATCATGAGTAATTCACCATCCATCATATGAAGAGCATTTTTTACACTAATCTCAATGAAATATCGATATCATGTTTTCGATACAACTTGACTAGGAACATTTAAGAATAAGTATTTATTTTATTCGATTCAATCCTCATGGTTACAAATACATTCATAACTATAATCAATTAAATACTTTTTCTAAGGATTTTCTATTTGTATATATTTAGTGTATTTAAACATTGATTATATCCTAATATAACATTATATACAATAGAAAATAAAACCAAAGGCTAACTTTTATTTTGAACAACATTTGCTATAAGAGTTAAGTTATATAATCAAATTACATAATTGCCCCTTGGGCACACTGTTAACTCTATTAATCTTCCACTTGCACTTAGGGCCAATTATGGTGACTTGTAACCATATATCCGATCAGTTTTCCTAAACAAAATTGAGAAAGGGCATTATTAAGTGGACCTGTAGTATTATTATTTTGTGTCTACGTTTTCAATTATACTTTTCCGTCATCGATAAACTAGAGAACATTCTTCGATCTATTAATGACCTTTATGGTTTCTATTGCAATATATATTGCATATTATCATCACAATACATCATTGGATTTTTAATGGTGGGAACCATCCCTAACTTTCTTATAAATTTTGCATGCTTTCGTTCGATGTACTTAGCCTTTATAGTTGAATCAGCTACAGTATCTCATTTGGAACATTTTTAACTTAATGTTTAAGGGTAAGCATGAGTTTAAGATTGACTTAAAATATTCGATTTCAATTATAAGGTTTGAGTCTGAATACTACTTCATAAGGTGTTCGTTTCTTTCGATAAACAATTCTCTAGTATTTATAAATACTCAAGAATACTCTTAACCGTGACTCGTTTATTTTGACTCATACTTGATGTCATCTCACTACACCAAGTAAAGAAGCTAAATTCGATCTAGTACATTAAAAGAAGCGGGCTGATCAGAAGTGGTTAAATAGGTGAATTTAAAAAAAATAAATTCCATTTTAATCTTTGTTGAGTCTATGATGCCTAAATGGATTTTAAATCCAATCTAAAATTTTTAAATAAAATCTTCATTTTATTTAATATGTTTAAAAAGGTTTTTTTTACAAGTATCAATACACTTGTTTGTGTGAAGTGCACATGTTACAGATAAAAAAAGTACATAGTTAATGTGATCGTATGTAGATGTTGGGATTTACATCACAATAGACCTATTTTCCCTTTATATAGCCTTTGTTCTCCAAGGTTTTTAACTAAATATAAAAACATAATAAAAGATGTAAAATAGTACGTAAATTTATATATTGAAATTATACTTGGTAATTTTATACGATTTGAAATATAAAATTAAAAATTAAAAATAGTGAATTTATTTTCAACCAAGGAAAGGTTTAAGGTTAAAGACTACATTATTGTATAAAATCAATCTCATGAATTTGAATTAAGGTGACGGATATATGTTTCCATATATATAAATATAGCAAGTAATGTTTAAAATTTCAAAACAACTTACATATGTAAACATTGTAATTTATAATATATTTATAGATAAGTTTAAATTAAAGTGAACAATTTAAATCAAACTTTCAATTTGGAAAGGAAATAAAAGATATAAATTTTACACAAAACATCAAATTCGGAACGAAAACAATTTTTTTGGATTTTACAGAAAAGTTTACACATGAATTCTATATTAAAAAACTCTTATTCTTCTAAAAACAATACCTAAAACAATTATATTCAAATCATCAATCATCAAATATAACAAGTTGATTTTCAAAGAAAATTTAAATAACCGACATATACTATATAAAATTACAAAATAATTTTCACTTAAAGATTAATTTTTTGTGATAAATTTTCAAAAACAAAAGAAAATGGATTTGGACAACTTTGGTACATATACATTTGTCATAAGAACATTCATATTTAAATAATACAGAGACAGAGAACTACAACAAATTATCATAGGAGACAGAGGACCTAAATTATATGAATTATAATGAACATATAATAAATGGAGATGAAAACATAAGTGGATATGAATCAAATTAATATAATTAACATACTTTAATTTAGATGGACAAAAAGGGATTTAAATTACATGTTATAAGATGAACAATTAAAAGACAAGATGTGTCATATAGAATTCAAGCATATGAATAAGAGAAACACATAAAATGAATTAAATTAGAGTATTACCTTACGATGTTGCTAAAAAATCACACATTGAATGATGAATTGATGCTCCTAGATTCAATTGAATAGATCTCTGGATCTTGCAGGAATCAAGAGATAAGAACCACCATTTATTTTTGATTTTATTTTAGTATTGTTTAGGGAATTTTCTTATACATCATTTTATGGATTTTCAGTCATTGGAGGGAGAGAGATGAGCGAAAAAACATTAATGAACTAGAAAGAATAATGAAATCTAGAATGAATGAAAGAGAATTTGTTTTAAAGGAGAAACCTTTCACTTTAAAACTTTCCTTATTTAACTTCTTATTAAATCTCACCAAATCCTCTCCCCCTTTAATGCACGGTGGGCCATAAAAGAAGGCATGTAGGCCTCAAAACTTCCCAAATCCAGTTAGCATTTAGTCCATTTAAATCCAATTTAAATATTCTACGATATTATATATCGATACACATGTTTATAACTTTTATATATGCACTTTAATAAATACTAATGATATTCAAACAAATCAAATAAAATTTAATAATTGGTATTTCATAAATATTAATTAATTTGATTAATTTACAATAATTTATAAATTAATTAAATCGTATGGTTTTTCAAAGTATCTATCATTACTGTTGTGTGATTCATATGCATAAATTCAATCGGCGATTAATATCGAATAATTCAAATATTAATGTTCATACGTGACCTTCGTTAGTGGTGTGACATTCGGCTGAATTTATCACTTATAAATCTTTTTCAGTAAAATCCAATTTTACATATTATAAGCGGTATCTGGTAGTACCGATTATTTACACAATTCCATTCATCAACACTATACCACATTAGGACTTATGGAATTTGGTTTTGGTCAAAATTCCAACGTTGTTCACATTCAACTTAATTAATCCAAACACAAAATCCTTGGTTTAATAATAACAATTATTATTAATCGTATTATTCTAGCCAAAGACTTTTACTTTGTGCTGATTACAGTTGACTATGATACTGACCTCATATAACCAAGGAGACGAATTCTCTATTGAATAGCGTTTTATTTCCAATGCTTCAACTCAGACCCAACTATAGTCGTTCGATGAATGCTATGCCATGATATAACTATAATCAAAGTGGAGTGTCCACATTTAAGTTCAACAATATTCTCAAGTCAAGAGAACGATGTAATATTGTTACTTTGAAATTTTCTATTTGATCTTATTTATACCAACCAATAGAAAACTATAGAGTTATTCCATAATTATCTAATAATTATCAGTACATAACCCCTTGTGCCCCAGCAACCATAAGTAATACGCTGCCCAACATTTGGAAAGCATTACATGCTCTAGTCTCAATGGATGAATCGATTTCCCATCTAGAAACATCTTGGCTATGAATATTTAAAATAATATATTATTTGTAATGTGATAAATTTCTCATGATTACAACATATTGCAATTACTATCATGTAGCATAACATTTAAGGATTTTCTAATTAACATACTTTTAATTAATTAATTATATCACAATATAACAACTATATAATAAAAAGAAAACACCTTTTATTTTGAACAAGTTTGGTTCGAGTTGAATATATATGTAACAAATTACATAACTGCACTAAGGGCATACCCCTATCTCTATCAATCTCCTACTTGCACTTGGGGTCGATTATGGAATCTTATTCCCACTCCTTCAATCAGCTTTCTCAAAAAATAATTGGGTTAGCCCCTTAATGAATGAATATGCTATTTTGTTTTAATTATCTACTATGTTAATCAACTTTCTCCGACATTGATAAATTGCTTAGATCATGTGGAACACTTTGGAGTTTGTTTTTGGCTTCCAATGAGCTTTAGGTTCTTTGATGATTTGTATCGCAGTATTATCATCATATAACAATGTCATAGGAATCACAACATTTGGAATTGCCCACGGCTCAGTTATAGATTTATGCATTTATCTATACTTCTTACATTACAGTGCTATTCAAAGCGATGTACTTAGCCTTTGGTTAAATCGGCTACTACTTATTATCTGGAACAATTCCAACTTAAAGTTCATAACTTATGTTTGAACATGAATTTAGGATTGACATACTATACTGATATCATTATTGAAGTTCGATTCTGTACACTCCTTTATAAGGAGTTCTTTGTTTCTATAAACAATATATATTATTACATTAATACTCAGGAACACTCTAAACTATCATTTAGTAATATTAGTTCGGATTTGTTACTTGCTCTACGTATCAAATACATGAGTGAAGTGTGATATCGTAGACAATATAGCATGTATTATAATTCCTATTGTTAATGCATAAGGAACCCATCTTACATGCTCCATATTAAACAATTTTAATACTATGTCCACGTATATCATTTTGGGACATTTTCAACATTCTTTTATACCGATTATAAAAGACGTCCTTTCAAATGCTATATTATGATTTAAACAACCAAACTGAAATGATTTTAATACCAATACATCGTTAACAATCATAATGTAACGACCCATAAATTAATTACTTTGTATTTGAATATTTAAATAATTTTTCTAAATATTTAAATAATGGATTTTAATAACCAAATAAACATATTTTAAATATTAATTAATGACACTAAAATCATTTTCAAATTTTTTTACCAAAATAATTAGTTCAAATAAAAATTTAAAATGTGACCGAAAAACATTTTTCGAAATTTTGACTTTTCGGCATAAGAAAGTCATCGGAAATGTTGTGCACATTTTGTATAACTCATATACACATGCACATATGTCATGTGATAAACTAATCAATGTGTTAAAGATTATAATCAAGCTTTGTTTAAATATAAAACTTGATTTGACATAAAATACACAAAGTTACATTAAATAACATTAGAAAATTAATTAAGTACCCTAACAATCACCTAAACAACATAGGATATGACCTAAGACATGGTGCATGGGGGCCTAAGAGGGTGCGTGTGCACCTAGGGTGAGGGGGGAGGCATGGGAGCATGCTACATGAAGACATTTTGTTATTTTATATTAATAAGTTATTTTAATCACCTCTTCATTTATTTTGCCTATAAATACTCCTCATCTCCACGCATTTTCCACTTTACATATTCATTTTTTTCCTCATTTCTTTTCTCTTCATATATATGAATACTTCCATGGCTTCCAAGAGAAATTCTCAAGCTAAAAACTAGTGAATACACTTCTAAAAATCAAGTTAAACTCCTTACTTCACTTCCAAAAACCATTCTCTACTAAACAAGACCCTATACTCTACTAAACTACCTAAGCCAAGCCCAATCCTAGCTTAGGCCGAGCCACCTTGCACCCCTCAAGCCCACACAAGTTCATAAATCCAAGTCAAGGAAGTTTACTTAGCGTTTAGTCAAGTTCAGTGGAAGCTTAGCATAGATTTAGTGCACTTTGGTGAGTAAAGCTACCACCTTCAAACCAATTGTTTTCAAGCTATATTTGTGTTCATGTTATAGCTATTGAATGCCTTTTGTATTGGTGAAATAATAGTTTGGTTGTTAGATTGGTTTGTTGCTTGAAAGTTAGTCGCTTTGAAAAATTAGTAAGCGAATCATAAGACGTATGAAATTTTAGTAGTTAGATTTATGCCTTTGTTAATAAATGTTTGATATATGTTGTATTATTGTAAACCACCATGTATATAAGCTCATACCCTTGCTATGGGATGTATGGTTGTATTACAAATGACAAAAACTTGAATTTCAAATTGCCTATACAGTGATAGTTGCTATATCGACACTTTTGGAAAATCACCTTTTTATCGAAACTGTTTGGTTTCATTATCGTGCTTGGAATTATTTTACAAGTTAAGCAAGTTTTTGACTAATGATGTTTTCAAAAATAATTAATTATTTTAATAATTATTATTTAATTTAATTAATAAGGGTCAAATTTAACTAATTAACTTATTAACGATGTGTTTTAAATTTAACTAATTACTTAGTTATTGATGTTTCAAAATTAATTAATCATTTTATTTAATGATGTTTAAGGCTGGGTAATTTTTTAATAATGTGGATTAAATTAAGTAATCAATTTACTAATGATGTTTTAAAATTGATTAATCATTTTAATTACTAACTTTTAGAAGTTAATAAATCTGTTTAACTTTAATTAATCTTTCTTTTAAAGGTTTTACAATTAATGAATCATTTTTAAATAATGAGATTTAATCATTTAAAAATTAATTATATTTAAATGTTATTAATTAATTGAATTAATGATGTTTAAAGGTAATTTACTTTAAAGGTTATTGAAGTTAATTAATTAACTTAGTTAACAAAATTTTAGAGTTAATTAATCAATGTAATAAGGATGTTTTAAGTTGTTAAATCCTTTTTAATGATGTTTCAAAGTTAGTAAGCTCTTTTAACAAAGTGTTTTAAAGCTAATACTTGTAATGTGAAGCCAAGTACGAATTCGGTTTTTAAAATAAAAAGTTTGATTCGTGTTAACCCAAAAAATGGATCAACAGATCACAGATCACAGATATTGAAAAAGAACGGTAAAAGAAAGTAGATAGAGAATTTTTATAGTGGTTCGGCTGTTAATGAAGCCTACGTCCACTTTATAGTTTTATTAAAGATTGATTGCTGTTACAAGAGGTGTTTGATTACAAGGCTTTGATTATTTTTAGCTAGATTGAATCCCCAGAGTTGAAATCCACTGGAGAATCAAAGTGAATTGAAAGAGTGTATGGATCGTATATTTATATCTAATATGCAAGTGTAGTAAAATACTAAATTATGAATAACAGAGTAAAGTAAATAATAGTAAAAGAACAATCACACCAGAGTTTTTATACTGTTCGGACCTCCCGTCCTACGTCCAGTCCCGAAGCTCCTCTTCGGCTTTAACTAGTAAAAAACCCTCGCTTCGTCCGGAGGAATAGGCTTAATAGAAAAGTTCTTTCTGAGACAAGTGTGTGTTCGAAAAAACACTAATTTTGACTGCACAATATATCTTCCTATAATCTCCTTTGAGTAGTGTGTGTAGGTGAAGCTTTTGATTTTAGGAAGTGATAAAGACTGATATGGTTTGCTTATAGAAATCAGAGTATGCAAAAGAATGTAGATATAGGATTTAGGAAATTCAAGTGCTTTAATTCTTAAAATCTTCACATATATATAGATGGTGAAGAGTTTTTGTGAAGAGTAATATCCATTAGAGTTTTCAGTTTCAATCTAAAGGTTACAATCACTGAGAAGGAAGAGGTGTGGTTAAGAGTTGTGAAAGCAGCCATTAGATTGAAGTAGATGTCTTTTCAGTGTATAAGGCCGTTGCTCATCACAGATGTCTGGCTAAAATTTCAGACGTCTAAGCTTAAATATAATTTTTAGTTAGAAGCCAGAAACAGAGGTCTGAAAGTTTTATCAAACGTATGATGTATGTTTGGTTGAAAAAACAGAACATTTAGTCAGACGTCTGATATGTAATGTCAGACGTCTGACATTTGTTGTTTTCGATATTTCATCCTTTTGATATATGAAGTGTTAAAAGAATTTTTTATGCAATGTTTGTGTTTAAAAATAACTACTAAAGGAGATTTTACAAGTTATATCTATGACAATAACAACTCTATATTGACATTTCTAATACTGAGTTATTTTGCAGGACAAAAACATATGTCCGGCCATTTTTTCAAATTAAATTGACTTGCTAGTTTCTTAAATCGATCAGGCGATCTTTCTAATTTGATCAGGTGATATTCCTACGTTGATCAGGCGAGGTTATTTTGTTGATTAACTCAAGCGATCTTTTTAATTTGGTTTCGTGCATGATTTGATATCGTTGGTGGAATAAGGTGTCGATTTGATATCGTTGGTGGAATAATGGGCTCTGAAAATCAATGTTCAAGAGATCGGTTAATGGATTGTGGTGATGAAAGGTATTGTTTTTTTTAAGTATCTATTTTGTTTGGTTATGATAATAATTCCTCAACTTGTTATCTTTTTAGTCCACTCATCTGACTTCCTCGTCAAATTGTTTAATAATGAATTTGTATTTTTGTTAAAAGCAGTATACAAATAAGGTTGATTATTTTGTTTGATTATTAGTTTTTCTTTGTTGTTTAGTTTTGACATTTCTTATTGACAATGCTTCTTCTTTAGTTCTTGGTGAATGTGTTAAATGGATGACATTGTAATTTTAAGTTCTGGAAAAGATAAATGGTTTTATCTTTTTCTTAAAAGTGGGCTAAAAAGGGTTTGTCATGTAATTAGTTGTTAATTAAGATTAGATGTTTTCAAACATTTTCATACACATATTTATTTGTTTACATCTTTAATTGCAGGTGTTATTCATCTGTTATGGTTGTGTTTGATTTCAATAAGAATTCTTTTAGTGCTCGTTTTGGATTGGATGCTTCTATTTCTTGTGTTAGGAATAAGATTTGTGAGGAGTGGAATAATTTTACTCCATTATGCTTCGATATTTTTTATATTCGAGAATCAAAGACCACCTTTATTGAAACAAATAGTGATCTTCAAGCTGTATTATTCTTATCTTGGTTTAAAAAGGAAGAATATTTGGGTTTTTTTCTAAGGCTGAAGAATAATTCCATGGATATTGTTGTTGGTGAAAGTAGTAAATCTTGTTCACTTGTTGTTGGAGAATCAAGTAGTAATATGTTAGAGTATGCTGATGATTTACAGTCTGGTTTTACACAAGAAAGGGATTTACATGAGCTGATGAAGAAGAATTCAAATTTGGAATTTTTTACTGGGGTAGGTCAACAATTTGATTCTGCTCTTGGATTTCATCAAACAATTAGTGCTTATTGTTTGAAGAATGGGTTTAAAGTACAGTATATTAAGAATTGTAAGGAACGATTGACAGTTCGATGTGTTGTAGATGGTTGTCCTTTTAGGATTCATGCTTCTTGCAAATTGAAGCAATTGGACCAATTGTTTGTTAAAAATATCCATTTAAGTCATTCTTGTGGTGGTGGATTTCGATCGACTACTAGTCCAACTATTAATAGTGATCTTGTGAGAAGTTTAATTGTTAATCAAATTCGTGATGAGCCAAAAAGAAAAACGAAGGATATTATGAAAAGTTTTAGAAGAGATTATGATGTGGATTTGAGCTATTATTTTGCTTATAAGGGTAAGAAAATGGCTATGAATGATATTTATGGTGATGAAAAGAAATCTTATAATGATTTGGTTTGGTATTTGAAGGCAGTGGAAAGAAATAACCCGAATAGTTACTCAAGTATGGAAGTGGATCCGGATACTAATCGATTTGAGAGAGTTTTTGTTTGTTATGAGGCATGTATCTTTGGATTTTGTTATTATCGTCCTATGGTGTTTTTAGATGCAACATTTTTGAAAGGTCGAAGTGGTATTTTGATGGCAGCCACTGCAAAAATTGGGAATCAAGGTACATTTGTTATCTTTTTTTTATAATGTATATAGGTTATACTTTGTAGTGTTTTCATGCTTTCCTTGTTATAAATTTGGGCTTGATAGTTGTGCTGCTGTAATTTATTTTTATAAATTTGGGTTAGATAGTTGTGTTGCTGTAATTTATTATTGCTGAGTGGATTAACAGTGAATGTATTTTGCTTTTTTTTTGTTTCAGGTTTTTTTCCATTGGCAATGGCTCTTGTTCCTAAGGAAAATGAAGAGTGTTGGAGTTGGTTTTTGACTCACTTAAAGAATGCTCTTAGTTGTGATAGACCATTGACTTTATTAAGTGATAGACATTGGGGTTTGCTTTTAAGTATTCTTAAAATTTTTCCAAATAGTTATCATTCTTATTGTTTGCATCATATGCAAAATAATATTGCTAGTATTGTGAAAAGTGGAAGGGGTTTGTGGGTAGCTCATTTACTAGAATGTTGTGCTTTAGCTTCTAATTTTTATAAGTTTGAAAAGGCTATGTCAAAGTATAAAGAAATTGGAGGTGCAAAAGCTACTGAATATTTGAATGATAAGCCATATGACCACTGGGCTAATTTATTTTTTCCTGGGAAAAGATATGGTGAAAATAAGTCTAATGTAGCCGGAAGTTTTAATTCTTGGATTTTGGATGAAAGAAGTCTACCTGTCACTTTATGTCTTGATGGTATTGATGCAAATGTCTAATCGAAGAGAAGAGGCATCTAAGTGGACTAGTATGCTTTGTCCAAAAATGGAAGCTCGTTTGTTGAAATTGAAGGAAGAAGGATTTGAATGGAGTGTTTCTAAATCATCTAGGTATGTGTTTGTATTTTATTACATGCTTCTCACAGTTTCTGAAAAAGATAAATGTATTTACCTTTTTTCCATCTGCTATATACCCTGTGTATTATGTTTTGATTTTGTTGCTGCATGTTATTTTTGCATTAAAGAATTCATTTTGTTATCTGACACACTTTTCTGCACATACTTTGAGGCTTATGTGTTACAAAGAATATATATGCAAGATTGTGTCATATGTATGTTGCAATATAATGGCAGAATCAGCAGTTGTCTTGCATATGTATGTTAGGATATTTCAACAATAATTTTTTAATTTTAATTCAACATTCTAAACGAGAATTGGATAGACATAGATCGATGATCGTAAACTTAACCGCTACTCTTTTGCTAGAGTTTTTGTTATATAAATAATAATATGACTGGAAATTCAGATCCAACAATTGAGAATGATATGAAAGATGCCTTTATACAAGTATAATGAAAGCAATACTCTTTACAATGAAAAATCTCACAATCTAACATCCCATGAAAACTATTTAGATTTCATTTATACTGTTTGTCCGGATTCAACCACTTTATAGGAGATGTGTGTTGAAAATTAAGCTAAAATTAACATCAATAGTTCTGTCAACTCTGTCTCTGACATCATAAAGAATCTTCACTAGCCCAATGATATTTAACAACAAATGTAATAGTGGTGAACATCCTTTATTGTGTTCAGTCTTTATAGTTCTATTATGTTTCTTTTGTAATAGTGGTGAACATGCTGTATTAGGATTTTCCGACAATGATTTTCCCAATATTTATTTTGATGCCAAAATTCTCAGTTTTATTTTCTGTTGTGGTTGTGTAAATTTTTAGAGCATATCATTTGTTAAATTTTTTGCTTTTTTCTTTACTCTGTTGATTTTTTTTATAGTTGATTCATTCGTCACATTTTTGAAATTTTGTAGGTATATTTTTAAAGTTCATTCTCCAACATCGCAAAAAGTTGATCTTAAAAATCGCATATGTAGTTGCAATCAATGGAAAGTGACGGGTTTTCCTTGTGCACATGCTTTGAAGTGTATTTCTTTAACTAGAAATTCTGTTTATGATTATATTGAGAATTACTTTACTGTTGAGTATTATCGAGCTTCGTATTCACATGTGATCAATCCTATTCCAAATTTTGATAAGGAAGCAATTGAAGCCGAAGAATTATCTACTGTTCTTCCTCCTAAGCCTATTCGTGGAGTTGGTAGGCCTAGGTTGAATAGAATTGAAGAGGTTGATTTTCATGCTAAGCAAAGCAGATGTGGAAAGTGTAAAAAACTAGGACATAATAGAAGGGGGTGTTCTTTGAATAATTGAGTTGAGTGTTTTAATTCAATGTATTTGATTGATTGTTCTTTGAATATTTTGAGTTGAATATTTGAATAATTGGGTATATTGAATTGTTGCTAATATGTTTCTGATTATTTTTGGTTTAAAGCAATTTGTATGTTTAATTGTTATTTGGTATACGTTGTTGTTAGTTTTGTGAAAAAGATAAATTCATATATCTTTTTTCTGTTCTGTTATAGATTGAAAGATACATCAGTCTACCAAGTGTCCTTTTCTTTCCAGAAATTATTTTTCTGTACTATTACACTAATATTTTGGTATGTGTAAACTATTAGGTAAAAGATTGAATAATGTTAGCATGCTGTGTGTTGTGATGAGAGTTTAAATTTTTTCCTTGTTATCTTTATCTGTAATTAAATGATTTTCAATCTGAACATATTGCAAGTATACAGAAAGAGTTACATGAGATACTAGGTGTTATATTAATTTCATAAAATTAATATTCTATAGTAAAACTGATAGCAGCACCACTTGTATTATACTATTCTAGCCCAAGTTTTACTTGCATTAGTACATGAAATAAAGTGAATATTGCTATACATATAAATCTGGGAGACATAAAAACAGTGCGTACTGTAAAAGATTGATACAACATACTATTAATAATGTATTATTTTATGACATCAGAATATTATGAATAAAAGATAAAATGCTTTTATCTTTGTTAACAGAGCATTAGAAACAAATTAGCCATTACAAATTCATGATCAGTTATCAAAATTTAATCATCAAATTAACATTAGTAGTGTAATTACTGGCTAGTTAACATCAGCCATTACAAATTCATCATCGAATTCAGATATACTGCCTAAAATCTATCATCAAATAAATTTTTAACAAATGTATGATAAAAAGACTGTCAGACATGAAATAAATTGTTCCTATCATTCTCAGTTTGAATTTTTTGTAGCTGAAGCTGAGCTGCAAAAAATTTCAACTGTCCAGCAATATGGTTCGTCAGAGAGGATTTGTGCAGCTATTTGCGCTCTAAATGCATTGAGTTGTTCAAGACTGATTTTTGATGTATTCTCCATTCCTTGTGCAATCTTTTGTATGAACATCATTACAAAAACTTCACAGTCGAACCTGTATTTGTTAATTTTAGCAATTTGAATATAATGATAGAACAGATTATCTTTTGTTCATTTTGATAACGAATTGTATTTAGTAGTGTATTTATCTAAGTAACAGTATGTGAATAATAATAGTATCTAATTCGCCTAGTTATCGTGTAACATGCATTTCTGTATAAAAATCTCCACTATCTTCAAAATTACCCATTGCTTTGTTAGGCACTGTCAACATTTATAAGCAATGTAGACTTCCCCAGAATTGTTATCTCCCCTACATCTTGTAGCTCTTTATTAATGTTGTTTACTGATGCTTTCTGCCAATTTTTTTTTAGAATAAAGATAAATCTATTTATCCTTTTTACTTTCTGTGTATTTTTACTTACCACATTAATAGCAAACTTTGAATGTCCCCTTCTTAAGGTCTTAGATCTTGTGGACAAGTGTAGAGAATCATAATGGTTCCAAGTACATGATTCCACTACTAGTTCTAGCAAGATCCAATGTTCGTTGCCGTGCATAGAAAATAATATATTGCAACATAATGGATTTAGAAGTGTTTGTTTAATAAAAGGATTAAACATATCTCTTTTGATATTTTCCTTGTTTCCGTCTGTTGCACTTTTATGTTAAAAAATAATTTCAAAAAATTCATCTTATAAAGAAATTTTGCATTTGACATTATAGTTCACTTACTGTCATTGTTGTGTTCACATAGATAATGCTAGAACTTTGTTCTAATAATTTTGTTTTTCTGAACCAAAACCAATCAATAACCTACATTTCAAAAAGAATATGGATTAAGTATAGAATTTATAATGAAGCAAAGTATAGTTTTTTCTACTTACTTGACCAAAAATATATTCTCCATAAAAAAGTTCTTCAATCATACTTTTTGTGATGGTGATGAAGTTTCCATCATCACAAGTAAATGCTTCATCATTGAAAAATTTGATGGTTGTTAACAGAAGAAATTAAGATTAGTATGTACTGTGTTGTTTCTATTTATTTGTTAATAAAAGAAAATAACAACCTTTGTAGAAATTTGTATGAAAAGATAAAGATAAGTTAATTTATCTTTTTTAGTTTTGTTTAGTTTTTATTATAATTTTTATTTTTAAATCATCATATTTTCATGCTGAAATAAAAAGCTTTATTTGAGTTATATGTTGTTAACATATTGTACCATAAACAATATGTTATTGGAATAAATCTATAAACAATATATGACTGTTGAAGTGTAAATTTTATGCGTGCCTTAATATTAAGGCTAAATTTAGAACTTTTGGAGATGCTCTTAGGTGAATTTGATACATATGTGATGGTGATCGAGGATTTTAAAAACCTTATCTGATGTGAAGTTTTGTTTATTATCGAAAATTTGAGTAAAACATGGGTATTAAATCAGTCCTGCTTTTAAGGCACTTACAGTATAAACATGGATTTAATCTCTTGCATGACCGCTATTGGGGAATTCATGGATAAAAAAGTCCATGACTTCTATATGACCAAACAAATATAGGTTGTGTTGCAAATTCTATAACTTCTATATGACTTTAGTAATATTAGCCTATACGTATCAACTAAACTTTTATTATGATTAATATGCATGTCATAAACCATGTTTGCCAAAGATATAACTAGTATGTTTATGAAAATACTAATTCTATTTGTTTATACTATTTTTCCTAAACAATCCGCAGGAAAGGAATTCAGAGTTACTGAATTTGGAAATCCAAAAGAACATGACAAACCAATACAACAATTCATTGTTGATCTTACAGATTGTGGTTTTTACTGTTAGCTTTGAGTACATATTCCGTCTTTTTATTACCATTGCTTAAATTTGTGTAGTCTGTATCGTATATAATTAACAAACCTAAAAATGCCAAGCATCAAACCTAAAAAATGAAAAGATAAAGATAAATTAATTTATCTTTTTGAGTTTTGTTCAGTTATTTATTTATTTATTTCTAAATCATCAGATTTTGATGCTGAAATAAAAGGCTTTATTTGAATTATATGTTGTTATCATATTGTACCATAAATAATATCTTATTGGAATTAATCTATATTCAAGTAAATTGAGTGAAAAGTAGTTTAGTTACTTACTTGTTTCCTCCAAGAATTTTGAAAGTTTTTTTGACAATTTCTTTCTGTTCTTCAATAAGATATTTGAGGAGTGGACATTTCTCAACATTCCTTGGCTTCTTCTTTTTTTTGGTTCTTTTAGGACAACATCTTCAACAACAATAGAATTTTCGAAAGTAGTTTCTTGAGCAGTTACTTTCAGATTGTCAGATTTTAAATTATCTTGTGTCTGCTCTTCTAGTATGAAATCTTGAGTTTGCATTATATCAAAAGTTGGAAAATTAGCAGAACTGTTTATGTGAATTATACCAACAATTTTTCTTTTTTTTCTTACCTTTTTCAGCTTTTGTTTTTTCCTTCAAATCATCTTTTCCTTCACATCGTGCTCTTCTAAATTTTCCAACTTCTGGAGCTTCATTTCAAGAATCTGGATTCTTTTTTCAGCCATTTCTCTTAAACGTCTTTCCTCATTTAATTATTCTGCAACATTTTTCATCTTAGTAGTCAAAAAAGTGACTTTTGACTCTAGCTCCTTTATGCTACTAGCAAATTCTTTAGCATATTTTTTCAGACTTGTGCCTTCCTGACGCTCGTCTAATTTTCTTTTCTTGTTTTGGTCTTCTTCCACCTCAATAGCTTTTATTTTATTTGAAAGAAATTCTTTCTCTTCTTTTGTTACATTTGAAATTATTTTTAAAATCCGCAAGGAATATATTTAAAGTTAAGCTTGCACATATACTGTCATTCAAGTACTAGACAAGTTACACACAACCAGTTTTGAGATAATATAGCACTGAGCTAAATAATTAATGAACATAGTTATTTTGTAGAATCAAAGAGTTATATAATAGAACAGGGGTAGTCCCATCTTCCTAGAACATGAGAAGTTACATACAGACTCCCTACTTGTTATTATTATTAGCTATTTATAAAAATTAGCAAAAAGTGTAATACCTCAAACTTATAAAGTGGAATTTGACTTCAGTATTTCAGCCTTTAATATAATATTGTTATGCAATTCACATAGAGGTACGATCCTGTATATGTACCAACTCAAACTAGCTTAGTTTCTATACTCATTTTGTTTTCTATTATTTAGGCCACTAACATTCCAAGAAATGTCATTACTAGAAATTAAAATAAATGTACAGTTAAAAAAAACTAGCATACTTTGTCATTGTCAACTTCAGTGAGGTCCAAATCTTTTAGTTTTGATAATTCCCATTTTCTCATTCTTGAGATTTTGGTTTGCAGATTTTCCTTCTCATTAATTATTTGTGTTCGTTCACAAAACCAGTACTGCAAGAAAAAGATAAATAGATTTATATTTTTGTAATAAATATAAATTTGAATATATTTATATTTAGTTAAAGTTATGAAAGCATACCAATAACACCATAATACAGCCTAGTGTAATTCTTGGGTCAGCATGATACCTTTTAACATTTTTCAACACATTTTCACATATTGCCCGTGGCCAGGAGATTGAATTCAATTTTTTTAAATTTAACAACTTTGACAAGAAACCCCGTTGCATATAGCTTTAGTTGTTTGGAAAAAGGAAAGTTATAACCAGCAATAATAATAACAATTTCACTAAATCTTCATTCCCTTTTTCCTCTTCTAACATTATATTCAATCTTTTTGTTACTGTTTTTTGGCTGATTATGTCTTCTTCTTGAAAATTGGCACTTAAAAAATTGGAGAAACTTTCCATAGCTAAGTCTTTGTTAGAAGCTAGTATGGGAAATAAGTCTTCCCCAGCTAATGGCATTCCGAATATTAGACTGACTACATCGGGACATATTTTGAGAAATTTGTTTCGAATTCTAAAAGCATTTTCTTTTACATCAAAAGAAGTAATGATGTCATCTAAATTCGAAGCACTTTTTCTTAAATCTTGTCGTGCTATTGAATCTCTAAGAAAAACATTGAAGTTGAATGGTGTTTTTTCTATAAAAGCTGTTGCTTCAGGTGAAAGAATGTTTTTCTCCTTTATGATTGAAGCACTTTATAGATTGCATCCAAATTTCATCTATATGTACCTGTGTACTGTTGCCTATTCTTCTATTTGGCTATTTTTTAATTTCGTACTGATCGACATCATTCGAATCAGTAGTTTCTTCAGCCGGTTGTTGTGAAATTGTTTTTCTTCATCAGAGTTTTCTAATTGATTATGTTTGAAGTCCTTATCTCTCAAGTCTTCTTTTTCATCAGCACCGGGTAGATCCTGTGTTGGTCCAGTTTGATTCTACATTTATGAAAATTATAAAATCAATTGGGAGGTAAAAATAACAAGTTCATCAAAAAAATATCATACTGCACAAAAATTTGAATAAAAAGATAATATGCTTTATCTTTTTAATTGTTTTGTATCTTTTTGGGATTAAGATATTTTTCAGTATATAAAGTACCTCTTTTTCAAAAAAAAAAAGATAAAGCACTTTTTTAGTATATAAAGTACCTCTTTTTAGTTTTAAAATTTGTCCATAGGAATTTGTATAGAAAGATAATCCGCTTTATCTTTTTTAGTTGTCTAAGTAATGGTCAATTAGAAATTTGAAAACTTAGAGAGAACCAAATACAAAATAGCCAATATTCACAATTAAGAACATGTTTTCAAATAACTAAACATGTTTGTTAACATTCATACTTTAGAACAGTTAACATTCAGAATCAAAAACATTTTTAGGGAGAAGCAATTTTGGTTGTGGTTTCAGTGGGTAGTTGTAAGGTCTGGTTGTAGATAGTTGAAGTTTTGGTGCAGTATATCAACTTAATCAGTTCTGATGAGGTGTAATTGAGAGGAGAAGATTGAAGTGGTATTGAAGATGGTGTGTGGATGATGGAATTTATTATTGAAGTAGTTGAGGTGTATTGTTGAGGAGTTGTTGTCCTTATTTCAGGTTGTAGTTTGGATGGGGTATAAGAGTGTCATATTTCAGGTAGAGATTAGACTTCAAATGTATTGGATGGCAATTGGTATAAAAGTTGTTTGAGTAGTAATAGATTGTACTTTGTGATGAAATTGAAGGATGGTGAAGTTGTGGTTGTAGAAGGTAGAGAAGAAATAGATGGTGATAAGGAAGGAGCAATGGGTGACAAAGATCAAATGTTGTATGGATATTGGAAATAGGAGACAGAAATAGGAATAGCAATGATGAATGTAAAACACTATGTTGAAAATGCAATAGCAATAGTAAAAACACAAAAATGATCAATGTAACAGCTCATGAACATTATAAAGTGAGTGAATAAAGATATTAATGTGCACATATCAATGAAAATATTGAATGGAAAATAGTGAATGGATATTGGAAATTTTCATAAAAAAAATGCAACACAATAACAATAACAAACAATGGATGAAAATAGTGAATGAATATTGAAAATTGTGGTAAAAAAAATGTCAAAATATCTCTATAGGAAATTTTGTGGAAAGATATTATGTTTTATCTTTTTTAGTTGGTTTAAGTTTTTTTGAAATTATGCTACTTTATAAACACTACAAAGTGAATGAATAAAGAGTTTAATGTGCAAACAGCAAAGAAAAAAGTGAATAGAAAGTAGTAAATAAATTTGTACTTTTTGTTTTTTTTGAGAAAAATGTGCGATCTTTTAGAAATAGAGGAGAGCACGCATAAATTTGTACTTTTTATTAATAACTCTTAAAATAGAAGATGGAACATAAAAATAATAACAAATAGTGAGTAAAAGTGGTGAATGGAAATTGCAAACTAGATTAAAGAAAATGCCAAAATATCTCTACAAGAATTTATGTAAAAAAATAATTTGGTTTATCTTTTTTACTTGTCATAACCTTTTTTGAAATTTAACTATTTTTTAATTTAAAATATGGAATCTAGCTTCCAATTTAATATGCATATACAAGTTGAAGAGTAAAACTAAATATTATAGGAAACATAAGTAGGAAAACAGTTACCAATGGAGTTAAAGATAATGATGGTCTCTAGCTACGTTCATCATAGAAAGGACTATATATTGGTCTTATGTTTATGCATTGAGTTCCTCCTTCATTTATAAATATGCAAGTAGATTTTTCAATGAATAACTTTGATTTAGAAGACCTCGTCTGCATCTTTATGCTGTATAAAAATTGTCATGTATAATAAAATGTTAGCAAGAGTGAAGAATAATATTTTTTTACTAAAAGTTGATTAAGTATGTTTATTTCACATAAATCCTTCAGGAAAACTACAAATGACTTAAATTCAGTATTTATTATCTTATATGTAGTAGCTAATATAAAAATTTATCTGGGATTTATTATGTATTTTAATGTTTTACATAAAAACATAAATGCTTTTATCTTTTCGAACTAGGGTTTAAATTAGTTGTATATTTTTCTAATAACTTTAAATCGTGAGAAAAACAAAAACATATCTATTAAGTATAAGTAATTATTAAACACACCTATGGTTTAGCATGTAGTTTAAATCTTTCACATTAAAAGATAGATGCGTTTATCTTTTTTAACAGCTAAACAATAAGTTGTTCAGTTTAACACCTAGGGTTTAGTATCATTTGCCATTGAATATTTACGTATGCTTAATTAAACAAATGTCGATTATGTTAAATTATAACAACAACTAAAATACCTTAAATCGATTACAAAAGCTATCATCAGCATCAGTAAGAATGAATATTTAACTACGATTTATCATCTAACTAAAACATTTACATAAAAATAAAATATAGTTGACTTGTTCCGCATTTAAGTTTGAGGTGATTAAAGAGATTGCTCGATGAAAGTATTTTAGTTTAAGCTAAAATCGATGAAGTAGAAATTGATGAAGATGAAGTCATTGTAATTGAAATGCGGCTTTGATAAATGATTTGTAATCATTTTAGCAAAAATACTGGGAAGAGAAATCAATCGTTTGTTTTTTAAAACCTAGTTTTGGTTTTGGTTTGCAGCTCTGAAAAATGGTAGAAAGCGAAAGAGAAAATGGAACGGAAGAAGGGCATGAAGTAACGAATTGAAGGGCTAACGTAACGTGTATAAAATTTTGTCCTGCAAAATAATTATTTTAAAGCCGTGTCCTACAAACTTATTGTTTGATGAAAGAAGGCCCTTATGGTAAAATTCCCCATTTTACAAGTTATATCTATGACAATAACAACTCTATATTGAAATTTCTAATACTGATGATTCTTCTCCTTTGTTAGTTGTCTTCAAGTTGAATTCTAAAAGCTTTTTCCTGCAAGTAGATTGAATATATATTGTATGTGTATGATTGTATAGTTGTTATCGTCGAAATCATAGAATAATGGTTCTAACATTCTCCCCCATTTTTATGATGACAACTATACAATCGTTTGATAAACATATAACTCCCCCTGAATGTGATTCCTCCCCCTATATGCATGTAATATGACATTTCTCTCCCTTTGGCATAATCAAAAAGGAATATAGATGAACAACCGAAAAATATAAGTCCATAGTCAAGCAATGAAAAATGTGAACATTTATACAGGCATTGAACATAAAATAACAGAGTGACATGAATAAATATGACCAAACGATCTAAAAAACTCACCGATAGTTATAATATCCCCAGAAGTTTGACGAGTCTTCATCATATGTTCCTTGTTGCTATTGAGACTGTTCAACATATTCTTCATCTTCGTGAATGGAGAGTCACTGGAATGATGGGTAATAACTGTAGTCCTAGGGGTCGTGTGAAGCATGAGAATCTTCTAAAGGGAACGATAAACCTTCACTCTCTTCGGTGTCCAGACAAATAGGCACTTTGCCAGGACGAGAGTGCTATAGAGGTTCCTGTGAAGGCCTTGCGCCTATGTGGAAAACTGGTGGTGGTGGTGGTGTAGGGGACAGAGAAGAGGACGAGAGGGAGGAAGAACAACCGCGAACCTTTCGGAGAACCTTTCCTAAGGTGGAAACGACCTTATCCAACGTTTTTTCTACTTTGGTCATACGAGTAGAAAAAGACCGTCCAAACGTGACATCATTTTATCTAGCACCTATTGATTTAGGAAGAGAAGGCGTTGATTTTGTAGTGCAATATCTCGATAGTTCTCTCCTGGACCTGCTGCTATTCTAGCTTCCTGTATTTCAGTATCAGAGTAATACTCTGTAGATGCTGAAGCTATGGGTGGTTGAGAAGGCTGAGTTATAGGTGCTTGTTGATGTTGTTGAGGAGCTTGATATTGAGAAAACAGAATAATGTTCGACGATGTCTCTGGGAGATGCATTAAAGAGAGAAATCTAATGCCACTATCCTTTATAGATATTTCTTCATATTGGGAGAGATATGAAGGAATACCTAATGACCATAGAATTCTCATGATGTAGGGAGCATAAACAATGATACGACGGGTTGGAGTCCAAAAACTTTTTATTTGGTCAAAAATGTATTGTGCTCAATTTACTTTAATTTGACCAAAAATGGCATATAAAGCTTTATGGTCGTCATCGTAGACTTGTTCGTGACTTCCTAATCTAGGGATGACAACGTTTATTAACATTCGGTTAAGAAGTCGTGCTTTTGGATGTAAATTAGATCATTTTAATTTCCAAAAGTCGTCATCCCAGATTAGATGAGTAATAGCATCTTTAGGGGCATAGCGCTTATCAGGAACTTCTTGTAATCGAATTCCCTCATAAGAACAGTTAAGCATTTGCCCAATCATGTCAACATTAATTTTTATCAATTCACCACAAACACTGGTCCAAATTCAATTATCTTCATCCGAAGGATTCCAAAGAAATAGTGAACAAAGATCAATGAAGAAAAGAAATACCTCTAGTTAGTCAATTTTTGTGGCATTGTTGTCATAGTTGACCAAGTGGTAGATCCCAGCATCTTGAAGCAGTTCTTCGGCATCATAATGGATGAATCGGCAAAGAGGATAGAAAGGTCCAGTATGGAAGGGCTTCTTCTCCAATTCCTGAAGCCGTTGTTTTCCATGTTGCTTCTCCACAATTCATTCGTCAATGTGGTGATCGGTTACAAATTATTGAGAAGATGGCTGAGAGCTTTGTCCCGTGGAAGGCTTGCGATATTTTGGTATTGGATTTCTTGGTTTTGGGGCCATAGATTTGGGAATTTTGAGAAAAAATTGAATTGGTGTTTTAGGGTTTTGAGGGTTTAGCAAAAATGAACGGTGAAATTGAAGTAGGTTGAAAAAGATAATTTATAGGAGGGATAAATGGTGAGGCAGAATATACGTTCAAATGTCTGGTGTTAAAGGATCAGACGTCTGATCATGATAATTTTCATAGTTAGAGAAGTTTATCAGAATTTACGATAACATACAGGCGTCTGTCTTTGAGATTGTATGTTTTCCAGAGCGTAGATACAGACGTCTGATGATGTACACAGACGTTTGTGCTAAATCAATCATTTTCTTATATAACAGATGGTTCAAACATGAATTCCTTTGGAGATTGTTGTGAGGGAGGTAGAGAGTGAAAAATAATTCCAGCAGAGCTTCAGCAACAAGTTTGGAGAAGATCCCATTTATATTGCAGGTAGGATGGTATTTATATGGATCGGAGAGCTTCTGGGCCGGGCCACTTCATCAACTGCTCGCAGGTAGGTAGGAAACGTCCCAGGGTGGTTTGGCTCGCAAATCAAGGAAAAACCATGGGTCGTTGGCGACCCATGGTCTATGGCTCATTTACGAGCCAATGCCTTGGCTTCTTTTCATTACATCCTTAGTTAGTTCATTTGAAGATTCGAGGAGAGGCATGGGTCGCTGATGATCCAAGCACTTAGGATTTTTCTAGAGTTTGAAATTGGAGATGTTTCCATAGTCTTTTGTCATCGTTGTTCCATGTTGATGACAATTTACTAGCTGTTTGCGCTCAGTTACTGATTGGACTAAAAGAATGCCGATCTCTCGGTTTAGTTGATCCCAGTCATTGCCATAGTAATGTAGCTTGGCTCTCGTTAACTTCTCTCCTTAGCCTTTCTGGTTAAGTTCCAAACCATTCCAATAACACCAGACTGTTCTATCTCCCGTTAGATCCTACTGGGTTAAATATCTGGATAACATTTGACCCCAGAGTATGTCTTCGTTGTAAACAAGGCGTGTTCTGGAAGTTATCGCTCTCAATATCCATCCGTCGATTTCCAAATGATTGCATTAAAGTTTTACGAATACGTAGCAGGTTATGTTGTTGGTCGTCTTGTTTTGGTTTTGACTGCTATTGCTTGCCACAACGGATCAAATTTCTTCTCGTAGCTTCCCAGTATGCTTTGGAACGATAGATAAATGTCATAGGATGAGCTCGAGAAAAAGTGCCCCCAACACTATGGGTCGCTAGCGATCCATTACATATGGATCGCTAGCGATCCATACTGTTGAAAATTTCCTTTGGATATTTGGGTCGCTAGTGACCCATGATGGATCGTTGGCGACCCAATGCCTTAGGAAACTTTTATGCTTCCTTCTTTCTACATATTTATACCCTCGAACTGACCTAATAGCTTCATTCGACCCGAGCCAGAAAACTTCTCCACGCGATCCATTCTTCGAGCGACTCAACTTCAAGCGATTCAACAACCTTTTGACGGCTCGATCCATCAATCCCTGGTAATCCATCAGTCCCTGGTGATATTTTATCCTTCTATCGTGATTCCAGCTCGAAATTTCAAACCCAAGCTCGAAATTCCAACTCGCCACCATCTTGAGTCGCCATCGATCCATCAAACTCGCCACCTATCCATTCATAGTTCGTTGAATTCAGCCCTCGATCTTTCCCATGTCTTAGAATTCAATCAAAGGTGGGTTCACTTAATTGGTTTGCTAATTACCGTGTTTGTGTAATGATTTGATGATGAGCTTCCATTTGTAGTGTTGATTGCGAGAAGTTCGAGTTGATTGCAATTTAATGGAGGAAGATAGTAAATTGAGTCTCGAGTTGTTTCCCGGAACAACATTCGGGCTTTGGCCTAGTGCTTAAAACGTTTTTCTTTCTTCGTCCACTAGACCAGAATTGACTTATGTCCAGTTTCGTAGCTGTTATTGTACGTCACATCACCAACCGATTATGTTTCTTTCGCAGAATTTGGACTTATCCTACTTGCTTGTTGCACGCTCGGTGTTCCTATAGTGAGAAGAGTTTTCAACGTCGCTTCGGACAACGGATCCGTTATCGATCATGGATCAATAATGGGTAAGTGTAAAGGAAGTAGAAACAAAAGTAGAAAATAAAGACATGGGAAGTTCTTTTCTTCTTCCACTGCGAGCGAACTATCTACACGGGATAAGACGTCGGCAGTGTATTGAGCACCGAGTTTATCCCTTATAGATAGCACACTGCACTTGCCCCAGTCTGCACTTGAAATCCGACATGACGATTACAAGTTAATGTTTCTTCGGAATTCAAGTGTGGTAGAGGAAGATATTAGTTTAGGATAGATTTACCTAACCGTTTTCGGACACGAGTTTTGTTATTTAGAATGAAGCAGCCATCCATGCATCGTAAGTCAATCAGAGGAAACCCGACGTTCTCAGAAGCTGAGTCATCATCCACTTCACAAGCTCAGTATGGCCAGTTAGTCCCGGTTTGGCCAATCGTGGATCGTACACCTCCCAACTTTAAAGTTTTGCTTAATCCGCCTAAGAGAGCTTCATTGGTTGTTTCCGCCAAGATCCTTCTTAACATCTGTATGCAACATGGAATTCCCAAAGAGGATGTTCGTCTACCAGAGAAGGACGAATTCGCTCATATGCCTCCCCTAGGGTACACCACTTGCCACCGATACATGTGTTTGAACGGAGCCGTACCTCCCTTTAATGACGTTCTACTTGAGACTCTCTCGAACTTGGGTATTGCCCCATTTCAGGTTCATCCGAATGGCTACGCCATCCTGACTTGCCTACATGTTCTTTTCATGCATGCGTTCAACCGCGCTCCAAGTTTTGACGAGTTGCGGTACTTTCTGGCATTCAAGAGGAGAGATGATTGTCCCTCCTTGATCATAATCGAAGCCCAAAGAAACCAGAAAATCATCCAACGCTTGCAAAGCAACTTATCGCAATTCAAGACGCAATATTTATTTGTCAAATGCCCCGAAGGGTTCAATCGTCGGTGGACGACAGGGGTAAGTGTAGTACAATAGCCTATGATTTTTGTTTGATGATAATAAACACACACACACATATATATATATATATTCGTTTAAATGTATTTTATTATTGTACTATTTTATTTTCCACATAATTAAATAAATATTTGTTGAATAAAATAAATAACACAGAATTCATATTCAAATAAATATTTTATTCAAACAAATATTTTATTACAAATTCAAATAGTACAAATTTGAGCTCTCACTACATATATACATTTTCAATTACATTACAATTTCGATTACCACTACACCAAAATAGTGATTTTGCAATATTTTATATTTGTTAATTTCTAACACTTATAAATGTTACAGCCTACTGACAATAGAAAAGTGTTAGGATACCTGGAAAAGTGTTGGGAAATAAAATTAATGTTTTTTATAAATTTTCCAACACATCAGTTATAATTTACAACACAAAAAAGTGTTACAACAGTTGGTAAATTTGTAAATAACTCACTAAAAATTGGACTATTATGTAATCTGGTATATGTTTCATTTCTACCGCTTTCCCCTTCCATCACCACTGTCGGCCGCATAATTTTTAATTAGATTAGGGTTCCCCTTCACGCATTCCATCACCATTTTTGAACGCTTTCCCATTCCCATTCCATCACCAGCATTTGGCCATTCGCGCATCCTCCAAGCTACCAGACATCTAACTGTTCTCTTCCCTCATTGCAAAATACCGAAAACTGCTTCTTTTTTGACCCATCCAGCCCTACTTATGAAACGCTGCCTCATTCTTCTAAGATTTCTTAGTCTACCGTTCAGAGCCACACCTATGACCCAAACAACATCGTCGATTTCACAAAGGTACGTCAATTTAATGTTCCTCCTTCCCAAATTAGCAGAAATCAGTAATTAGGTTATGTACTCTGTTTAATTAATTGCTCAAAATTGATTATTATATTTGGCAATAGTTGTTAGATAGTAAGTCTATTTGTTTACCATACTCTTTAAATGAACTTATTTCCATAGCAGTAAAAGGTGGTATAAAGATATATACTTGCAGAAGCATAGGGATCCAGGAGCGTTAGATTCCTGTAACTTCGATGCTGACTTTATGATGCAGCTAAACCCAGAGATGAAGTCCTGAGTCGTCCACGAGATAAAACTTACACGGCAGATATAAGTCGACTACGACTTAAGGGCAATGTGATGAGTCGTCCACGACTCATAGAGACAGGCATGAATCGTATGCGACTTAAGGAAGCGGTGATGAGTCGTCCACGACTCATAGAGACAGGCATGAGTCGTCTACGACTTAAGGAGGCGGTGATGAGTCGTCCACGACTCATCTGGAAGACCAAAGGGAAAGATGTGACGAGTTTACGACTTAACGAAGCAACTATAACTCGTCTACGACTTAACAGGGAGATGAGTCGCTCACGACTCAAGGGAAAGAATACACAAGTGATAAGTCGTCTACGACTCAAGGAAGGTGAGGAGATAAGCCATCCACGACTCAAGGGCGAGGCTGGTATAAGCCGTCCACGACTTATCAAAACTGGGTTAAGTCGTAGAGGCCTGGAGCTGTATAGTCTGATGCCGCTTTAATCCATGTCGTAGATTCTCCTGACGAGTTAATCTGAACCGATTGTTTCTAAGTCGCATCTGTTATAAATCATAAGTCGTAGTGTGTTGTAATGTGATGAGTCGTAAACGACTTATGATGAGTCATAGAGCGTAGCTATGAGTCGGAAACGACTTAGGAGTTGGAGAAATTTCTGTTGTAAAATTGTTCGCCTATAAATAGGCCGTGAGTCTCATTTGTAAATGGTTGTTGAATATTGAATAAAATTCTCTTTTGTTAGCTTTGTGCTTTCAATTTCAATTGGTAGTCGAGTGTATCTCCTATCTCCACTTACGTCATTTGAGTGCGCTCGAATCATCGTTTGCTGAAGCCGATTCACGGAATCTTGTGCGCAAGATCAACGTTGAAGAATTGTAGATCTCTTTCCCGGTATCTTCGGATCAACGAGTCAGAGATAGCTAGAGTTCGGTATCTTCGGATCAACGAGTTCGAGCATTTCAGTATCCATCAATCCACAGATTGCTACTTTCATCGATTGAAGATCGTCTAGAATTATCCGCTGCGTCAATTTTTGGTATCAGAGCTTGTTCTAACCAATCATAGTTAGATCGAGACTTGGAGCCTAATCATTTTGAAGAGTTTTGAAGTTTGAAGTTGTTTGACCGAGAAGTTTGAAGTTGAGCCGTGAGCAAGTAAAGTTGTTCGCATTTGTTTGAAGATTGAAGTTCGGATTTGCATTGGAGGCCGAAACTTTGTCCATCGTGTTCATCGCGATTTGCTACAAAGTGGAAGTTTTCGATCCGTTTCATTTTGGATCAAAGTCCGAATTGTGTTTGAATTTTGAAGTATTGGAAGATTTTCAAGTATGCCGCCAAGAAGAGCTAATCGCCACCAAAACGTAGAAGCTTTGTATCGAAGAGAAGAAGCTGATGAGATGGAACAAAGAATCAATGAGAATTTTAGTGAAAAGCTTAACGAAGGAATTGGCCGGTTAGAGAGGCTTATGACGGAGATGAATCAAAATCGGAGAAGGATTTCACCAGAATCTAACCATGGGGGTAGTAGAGTCTCGCCACATTCCAATCGAGACAGAAGTGTTGAAAATGATCATGGGCGTGGGAGGAACGTGAATGATCGTGAACGGAGGAATGGAGGTAGAAGGGATGGTGGTAGACGTGAAGGGAGTAGGGATGTTGGTGGTCAGAATCGACATCGTTATGCATCTGATTTTGAAGAGGAGTATGATGGTGGTAGTATTCAAGGAAGAGGTCAAGGAAGAAATTACTCTGAGTATGATCACAAGTGGGAGTCGGGGATGAAGACGGAAATTCCTGAATTCAAAGGTGGTATGCAAGCGGAGGAGTTTCTAGATTGGGTAGCTAATGTTGAGGAGATTTTTGACTTCTAAGAAGTTCCAGAACATCGTAGAGTGAAGTTGGTTGCTACAAGGCTGAGGGGTAGAGCTTTGGCATGGTGGCAGCAGACCAAACTTACACATGATCGGATGGGAAAGTCAAAAGTTGAATCTTGGGAGAAGATGAAGAAATTGATGAAAGCAACGTTCTTACCTTACAATTATCAGTCATTGATGTATCAACGTTTGCAGAATTTGAGACAGGGCACTAAAACAGTTAATGATTACGCAGATGAGTTTTACCAGCTTATTGCCAGGAATGATATTATGGAGACGGAAGAGCAGTTGACATCTAGATTCATTGGGGGATTGAGAATGCAGATTCAGGATATGGTTAATATGTTCGATCCAAGATCGGTGGCAGAAGCACATCAGAAAGCGTTGGCTTGGGAAAAACAAAGGAGACGAGGAAGTGGTGTGTTTACTAATTCTAACAATCAAGCGAAGGGTGTTGGAGGAAGTTCTAATGTTTCTAAACCTATCAGTAGACCAGTGGTGAAGGAGGTTGAGAAGACAAGGGTTAACAATGGTTTCAAATGTTACAATTGTCAGGAATTGGGTCATAAAAGCAGTGAGTGTCCAAAGCCAAAGAAGAGAACCATGATTGCAGAAGTTGACGATGAGGATGTTGATGGAGATTGTTCTAATCCAGCTGAGGAGGATGAGCAGGATATTGCGTCAGGAGACGAAGGTTGTAATCTAATGCTAAGAAGATCGTGTTTAACACCGAAGCAGGAGGAAGCTAGTTGGTTGAGAAGTAATATTTTTCAGTCAACATGTACTATTCTGGGGAAGGTGTGTAAGTTTGTAATTGACGCAGGAAGCTGTGATAATATTATTTCGACCGAGGCTGTGACAAAGTTGAAATTGAAGACAGAGAAACATCCGAGTCCATACAAGTTAGCATGGTTGAGAAAAGTAGGAGAAGTGAAAGTGGATAGACGAGTTCGTGTACCATTCTCTATTGGGAAGAAATACAAAGACGAAATCTGGTGTGATGTCGTAGAGATGGATGTTTGTCATTTATTATTGGGAAGACCATGGCAGTATGATCGAGCGGTACAACATGACGGTCGGACCAATAGTTATAGTTTTATGTTTGAAGGCACGAAGATTATCCTAGTTCCAAAGAAGAGACCACAAGGAGAAAGTAAGTCAGAAGAGATTGAAGAGCTCAAAACTTTGTTATCGTTGAAAGAGTTTGTGAAGGAAGTAGAGGAGGAACCTGAAGTGTTTTTGTTAATTGGGCGAGAGAGCAGTGAAGAGGTTGAGATTCCAGAAGAAGTAAAACCAATTTTGAAAGAATTTGACGATGTATTTCCAGAAGAGTTACCAACGGAGTTGCCACCATTAAGAGATATACAACATCAGATAGATCTTGTTCCAGGTGCTGTGTTGCCACACAGACCACATTATCGAATGAGTCCGAAGGAACATGAAGAGTTGCGAAGGCAGGTAGAGGAATTGCTTGAACAGGGGCGTGTGCAGGAGAGTCTGAGTCCTTGTGCTGTACCAGCTTTATTGGTACCCAAGAAGGATGGGACGTGGAGGATGTGCACTGACAGTCGAGCATTGAATAAGATTACCATGAGATATAGATTTCCAATGCCGAGGTTGGATGACTTGTTAGATCAAATAAGCAGAGCTACTATATTTTCGAAGATAGATTTGAAGAGCGGATATCATCAAATTCGTATCAGACCAGGAGATGAGTGGAAGACTGCTTTTAAAACCAGGGAGGGTCTATACGAATGGTTGGTCATGCCATTTGGTTTATCCAATGCACCGAATACTTTCATGAGAGTGATGAATCAGATTTTTCGACCGTTCATTGGGAAATTTGTGGTGGTGTATTTCGATGATATTCTGATTTACAGTGGGAGTCCAGAGGAACATTTGAATCATCTTAGAGAAGTGCTAATGGTATTGCGACAAGAACAATTCTATGCTGCAACGAAGAAATGCGTGTTCATGACGCATAGTGTTTTATTTCTGGGGTATGTTGTTTCAGAGAAAGGAATACAGGTTGACCAAAGTAAAGTTGAGGCGATCAGAAATTGGCCGCAGCCCAAGACGATAACGGAAGTTCGTAGTTTTCATGGGTTGGCTTCATTCTATCGAAGGTTTATACCACACTTTAGTAGTGTGATGGCACCTGTTACAGATTGCATGAAAGGTAAACAGTTTGCATGGTCAAAGGAAGCAGGGAGTGCCTTTGGGAAGATCAAGGAATTACTGACGTCTGCACCAATCCTAGTGCTACCTGATTTTCAGCTAGTGTTTGAACTACATACTGATGCATCCAAGGGTGGGATTGGAGGGGTGTTGAGTCAGAAGGGACGTCCAATTGCATATTTTAGTGAAAAGTTGTCAGGAGCGAAGATGCGATACAGTACATATGATGTGGAGTTCTATGCTGTTGTACAATCTATTAAACACTGGAGACATTATCTATTTCAGAAAGAGTTTGTTCTTTACACTGATCATGAAGCCTTGAAGCATTTGCAAGGACAAGACAAGATTTCAGCGAGACACGCATCGTGGATTGCATATCTGCAACAGTTTACTTTTGTTGTTAAACACAAGTCAGGGGTGACAAATCGTGTGGCTGATGCTTTGAGTAGGAGGAGTCATTTGTTGACTACAATGAAAGTTGAGGTGACTGGTTTTGAATTATTACCGGAGCAGATTGCAGAAGACTCTTATTTTAAGAAATTTGTTGAAAGAGACAATGAAGGGAAGATAGATGAATTTATAATGATAGATGGTTTTCTGTTCAAAGGAAATCGATTGTACATACCGGAGGGTAGTCTGAGAATGAAGATTATCAAGGAGTTACACGAAGAGGGACATGTTGGGAGAGACCATACATTGCAGTTGATTTCACAATCCTATTTTTGGCCATCAATGAGGAAAGAGGTGGAAAAATTTGTGGAGCGTTGTCATATTTGTCAGGTTTCGAAGGGAACTGCTACTAATGCTGGGTTGTATATGCCGTTACCTGTACCAACTAAACCATGGGTTGATGTGAGTATGGACTTTGTGTTGGGGTTGCCGAGAACGCAGCGTGGTAATGATTCCATTTATGTGGTGGTTGATCGATTTTCGAAAATGGCACATTTTATTGCTTGTAAGAAGACGGCGGATGCAGTTCATGTTGCTCAGTTGTTTTTCAGAGAGATCTATCGACTTCATGGATTGCCAGAATCGATTGTGTCGGACAGGGATACTCGTTTTCTAAGTCATTTTTGGCTAAGTTTGTGGAAAATGGTGGGAACGAAGCTGAAGTTTAGTAGTGCTTATCACCCACATGGACAGACTGAGGTGGTCAACAGATCATTGGGAAACTTGTTGAGGTGTCTTTTTCAAGATAATCTGAAGAGTTGGGATGTGAAGTTATGCCAGGCAGAATTTGCTCATAATCATGCTATGAATCGAAGTACTGGGTTCAGTCCATTTCAGATAGTATATTCGAGCTTACCGAAGGGACCGTTGGACTTAACGGTAGTGCCACAATCAAAGAAGACAATTAAGAAAGCTGCTGATTTTGTTAAAGGGCTGACGGAGTGTCATAAAATCATTCAAGAACGATTAGAGAAAGCAAATGAGAAGTATAAACAATCTGCAGATTTGAAACGAAGGAATGTTGAATTTCATGAAGGTGATATGGTTTATGCAGTATTAACAAAAGATCGTTTTCCAGTGGGCGCATACAACAAGTTGAAAGCCAGGAAAATTGGTCCGGTGGAAGTTGTGAAACGAATCAATGAAAATGCTTATAAACTGAAGCTGCCAGATGATGTGTATACATCTGACGTATTCAATGTTAAGCATCTCGTACCATATCATGGGGATGAGTTTGTTGGGAATGAAGAGTGTGCAAATTCGAGGTCGAATTTCTCTCAACCTGGGGAGGATGATGCAGCTAAACCCAAAGATGAAGTCCTGAGTCGTCCACGAGATAAAACTTACACGGCAGATATAAGTCGACTACGACTTAAGGGCAATGTGATGAGTCGTCCACGACTCATAGAGACAGGCATGAATCGTATGCGACTTAAGGAAGCGGTGATGAGTCGTCCACGACTCATAGAGACAGGCATGAGTCGTCTACGACTTAAGGAGGCGGTGATGAGTCGTCCACGACTCATCTGGAAGACCAAAGGGAAAGATGTGACGAGTTTACGACTTAACGAAGCAACTATAACTTGTCTACGACTTAACAGGGAGATGAGTCGCTCACGACTCAAGGGAAAGAATACACAAGTGATAAGTCGTCTACGACTCAAGGAAGGTGAGGAGATAAGCCATCCACGACTCAAGGGCGAGGCTGGTATAAGTCGTCCACGACTTATCAAAACTGGGTTAAGTCGTAGAGGCCTGGAGCTGTATAGTCTGATGCCGCTTTAATCCATGCCGTAGATTCTCCTGACGAGTTAATCTGAACCGATTGTTTCTAAGTCGCATCTGTTATAAATCATAAGTCGTAGTGTGTTGTAATGTGATGAGTCGTAAACGACTTATGATGAGTCGTAGAGCGTAGCTATGAGTCGGAAACGACTTAGGAGTTGGAGAAATTTCTGTTGTAAAATTGTTCGCCTATAAATAGGCCGTGAGTCTCATTTGTAAATGGTTGTTGAATATTGAATAAAATTCTCTTTTATTAGCTTTGTGCTTTCAATTTCAATTGGTAGTCGAGTGTATCTCCTATCTCCACTTACGTCATTCGAGTGCACTCGAATCATCGTTTGCTGAAGCCGATTCACGGAATCTTGTGCGCAAGATCAACGTTGAAGAATCGTAGATCTCTTTCCCGGTATCTTCGGATCAACGAGTCAGAGATAGCTAGAGTTCGGTATCTTCGGATCAACGAGTTCGAGCATTTCAGTATCCATCAATCCACAGATTGCTACTTTCATCGATTGAAGATCGTCTAGAATTATCCGCTGCGTCACTTTAGCTATTTGGGATTGTTAAGTAATATCTTTCGTTCTATTTTGTGGCTCTTTTACATATATAAATTGAGCGTAATATGCAATTATAGTACACCATGTCTCCATTTGTAGAACTTAACAATGAGTTGGAAAATGATAAACTAATCGCAACTTGTAAAAGGAAAGCAAGATTTATGATCACAAAGGAATGCTCTATCACAAAACACATCGGTCTATACTACTGATTGCATGTTGACTATAATGAATATTTATTGCTTTTGATCGGACGATGCCTTTAATGATCGGACCAAATGACATTCATAGTCACCAAGTCATGTTGCAATAACATCATACTAAGCAATATTGCAATAAAATCATACTATATAGAAAACAATTTTTCCCTACAGTCGCTACAAAAGGAATTTCAGATATATTATATACGGCTTTAATTTTCGTTTTGTACTAAATTTAGTTCTGCATTTTTTTTCTTTTAGCGACTTATGTTTCTCCTTATGCTCCATATATTCATAACACACTATTTTTTTAGATACAATGTTGGGCTTATCTCCTGTTGTACAAAAACAAGGCAGTTCAAATGATATTTTCTCAATTATTCTAGAATTGGCTTTAAAGGAAGTTGCCGTAAATATCTTTTGTAGGCCTATTGTTCCTCCATCTTCAGTTATAAAGCGGTTGGCAGTAGCTTTAGAGTAAGTATCTTCTAATCGGTGATCTTACTGTTTATATCTAATCATTTATAAAATGCTTTTGATATTCTTTTTTTGGTTGTGTGGATCCTTAAATTATTTTTCTTTGAAGCTGGCTGTGTACCTTAATGTGTCAAATAAGCAAGTTGATAGAAAAGAAAAAAAAAGAAAAATCATGAATTTACACCTGTTGTATGCTATTTTCTCAATTATTCTGTCTTAGAGCATTATTTTACATAATTATATCAGTTAGTTTTGTATTTAAGTTTTTTGCTTAATATGTTTTACCTAAAATTTGGTGCCAACTGATTTTGGAAAATATTGTTTATGCTGTAAGTGGAGTATTGTGATATATAAATGAAATGTTCACTTGTTAATGGGTTGTACGGTTGTACTAGTATAGCAGATCAATCTTTGAAGACTTATAAATTGACTTGCATGGGTTTAAGTAATAACAGATCTCACTAATCACTTATGTATACATATTCAAGTATACCCATGCCATCATAAAAAAGAGATCAGTCAGCACATGCAGATCATGATTCAGTTGACTATGTAAAAAACCAACCAACACTTGCAGCGTCATAACATCGAAACAGAGGATATACTATGAAGACACACACAAAACACGCATGACACACCCTAGACATGTAGAATTATACACGCATATACAAGACACACTACACAAACGCAGTGCAGCTCCTAGATACACACACATAATACATACATACAAGCGCATGCATACTTAAACTAAAACCCAAAACACTATACACTCGCAGACATGTATTAACATCACCCACGCATATAGCCATGTTTATTCACTCACACAGAGAAATGAACACACACTCTTTTAAGCAAACGTACACACACACACATAGCACACACGAGCTCTCAGATCTGAATGCACACACGGATTGAAGAAAATGAAATGTTCACTTGTTCATACTCAGTTCCCTCGCTATTTTTCTGTTGCATGCTCCTTTAAAACATTTGATGGCTTTGATATATTCATTTGTTTAGCCATGAGATGGGTCTGCTTATCATTTAGCTGAAACTTCCCATTCTTTTTTGAGTTTACATGAAGTTAGTTATCAATACATCAGTCTACTATATATTATTGTATTTTTTCAGTTACACGTTATTCATAAATGCGTAACTATATTATAAAAATATGATAATAACAATGTTTTGACTCTTTTTTTCCTTTGTTGCTGTCTTGACAGGTGATCAAAACTAGTAGAACAATGATCTATTTTCTTAATTAAAGCCGCCGTTGGAACTTGGAACTTGAAATTCTACTTACAAGACTGTAAGTTGTTATATTGGTTTAATAGCATAACACATAACCTTATTCCAACCGACTTTTAACATATGCTTGAGAAATGGAAGTCCAAATTGAATATATGTAATCTAAATAGCATAAATACAATATTTTACATTATTTGAATGATATTTTCATATCAACCGATATGCTTTCACATTCATAATCATTTCCATTCATAAGAATCTATTTTGTTCCAAAAAAAATGGATGATGCTATTTGGGGTTTCTAGGTTGATATGTTTCCCAATCCTTGCAAAATTTCTATGCATCATGTAGATTCGAATCGCTAATTGATTACTTGATTTGGATGATTAGTTCAATTCATATTAATTTATATATTCCCGTCAAATAAAGCGATATTAATATAATTCTTTTTTCTCCAATTGTCACAGATTAAACATTATTACATACACAAAAAAGCTTTATATTTCTTTGAAAATACATCAACTGGTTGGATTTTGAAACAGATCATGTTTTTATATATTTTCTGATTGTGCGCATGGTGATATTTGACAAAGTACATAAATGTTTAGTTTGATACTTTGATTTGATAGTTTAAAGATGCTGATGATAACAACATCAACTCTATTCCCCTCGCATACCCAATGATGTTGCTTTGAACTCGGTGAAGTGTGATTTTTGCAAACGTACTTATTGATTTTTGCAATGCTATTGTGCAAATTCAAAGAATATATTACCTGCCAGGTTTTAATTCTTACTCTATTTGTTGTACCACAAAATGTAATCGTGTCCATAATCACATTATTTAGTCCATTTATTATGCTCTCCATTTTTATGCTTATGTTTACAACTCTGAATCATCTTTCTTTCTCACATTTAATTGAACTGAATAAATAAATAAATAAATGAGCATATTGTTTTTCTATTAATCAATTGTATTTTTTTTATACTATGTTGTACTCTATTTTATTTTAATTTTAACATGTACTGGATGTCATGCAATGTGTTTGATATGTTCTGGGAGTGGATTCAAATCGATTAGGCCATATCGAAATGGATATTTTGGAGCATGGATTAAGCTACAGAGTGGTTATACTGCAGGAGTCAATACTGCTCTTTATGTAAGTCCTCATTCATCAATTTCAGTTCATCTATTTCTAGGACTAAAATATACTGCAGGCATGTTTTTATAAGTAGATGTGGCTGTTTTCAGGTAGGGAAGAAGTTGATAAGAGGTTATGAGTTGATGGAGCAGGTTGGTTTATTGGCAGTGGTAGGGTGATGTTTTGGGGTTTGTTGTTGGCAATGCAAGGAAGTGTGCACAGAAGTGATGTTGCACTTGATGGTTCGTATGGGTGATGTGTGCAGGGAGGTGAAAGTTTTGTATTTGTGGTGAAGAGGGTTGTAGCAGTTATGTATATGGCAGCTGGCAGTTAAGTCAGTGGGAATTTTGAGGCAGTGCAGTATATTATGTGAAGTGTGAAGTGTGAAGTGTAGTTGCAAGTATGCTGGTGGAACTCGGTGAGATGAATGAATGAATGAATGTAGGCAGTTTGTTAGAAGTATGGGTGTATGTGGCAGCAGTTGATGTATGAGAAGAAGTGATGGCAGAGTTTACTGTTGTGATAGTTGTGGATAGTTATGATAGTTATGGATGGCAGAAATAATGATGGCAGAAATAATGATGTAGGGGATGTTGAGATATGCTGTGATGATGGTGAAGTTTGTATGTAAATGGTGGAGCTGCAGTTTTGTGAAGTAGTCTGTTGATGGCTATGTGCAGTGGGGTTGATGAAGTATGTTTGCTCTGTGGCAGTTAGGGATGTGTGTAGTGAGGTGGATGGGGGTTATTGGCAAAAGCTGCTGTGTAATGGTCGGAGGTGGACTTGGAGGCGGTGGATGGTTGTCAGTGGTGGTAAATGAAGGTAATATTAATGGAGTAGTTTGGATGGTTTAATGGGATGAATGTATAGCAGAAATGAATGGCAGAGGTGAAGTTGTGGTATGTCAGTAGATGGATTGTTAGTCTGAAGTGGATGGTTTGCTATGTGAATATGCAGATGGTCGGGCAGCTTGGTCGCATGTTGAATGGATGGGGAGTGTTTGTAGAGGAGGGAATTGTTAACAGAGATAGCAAATATGTGACAAAGAATGTAAAGTTGCAAATATGTAAACAAACAATGTAAAAGTGAATAGATTGTAACATGTAAAGCTAGAGTATGAAATGAAAGGAGATGTTCTAGCAAATGAAATGTGATTTTTTTTGTAAAAAGAGAAATCGATGGAAGTGTTACCATATATTTTTGTACCAACACTTATAAGCGTTACCGTATATTTCGTTACCAACACTTATAAGCGTTACCGTATATTTCTGTACCAACACTTATAAGTGTTACCGTATATTTCGTTACCAATACTTATAAGCGTTATCGTATATATACGTATCAACACTTATAAGTGTTAGTAATACGTATGTTTGTAACACTTATAAGTGTTACAAATTTGGCCGCTCCATTCCTCACAGTCCATTAGTAACACTTAAAATGTATTACTGAAATTATTTGTAACACTTATAAATGTTAGAATTTGCCTGTTTTGGTGTAGTGTACATCACAAATTTCAATTTACAATTTTTTTCACCTCACTACATATTCACTCAACACTCGTATTTTTATCTTCAACTCTATTCCAGTTTGTATCCAGCATCTGAATTATCTGCAAAATAAACACTGACGCAGTAAAATTGAAAAAGAAATCTTTTTGCACTGTACAATGAAGTGTGTGTTTTGAAAATATTGTTTGCCTCGGTTATTTGGGTTGTTCGTCATCATTTTTCTTTTTAATCCATCTTACTCGAACAACTTGTAACATGCATAATGTATCACTGTACATGTCATAAGGCTGCGCACACCGATATACACTTGTGTGTTAAATAGCAGGGACAGGTGAGCATAAGGTCAAAACCAAGCCAAGGCCGGATTCAACTCAAGTGCAAAAAAATTCGACATAACTAGTCTAGCATGCAACATGAAAACAAGCCAACCAAGTGCATAAGCACACAAATCACACAAATATATACATACATGTATGTATATAATTATATATATACATGGAGAAAACTGAAGTGCATCATGCCAACAAACAGTGAACATGGCATTTCAAAATAAAGTAATTCAAAGCACACTACAAACAAGATCAAAGCAAGGATGCAAACCATGGAACAAAAAGCTTCAAAATGCAATGACCAAAGGCAACAACACCCCACAAGACCATACTCAAGTTCAATAAACATGAAAACATGTGAAACAAAACTTAAAGTAGAACAAAATGATCCAGACCAGCATACATGTGTATACATGTACAAATATGCAGTAACATTCACTACACATATATACATGCATATGTATGCATGTATATACATGAATATGTGCGTATTTTCCAAAATCAATGAGCTATAGTTCAAGTCCACAAAAACAACATGCAACCACACTAGACAGACTTAAATAAAACCCATAAAGCCATGAACACACAAACAAATACAATTCAACTCGAAGCAAAACCACACTCCAGACAGATACATGAATGCTCACACAAATGCAAGACTCCAGAGACATCATGGTGACAAGCAAAAGCCTCAACACCAAAATGTAACAAGACCAGCTTTGAAATAAAGTCTTCAACATACAACAAACATGAATTAGAGGATTGCAACCAAGACCAGACCAGTCGAAGAAAAAAATGCAGACAACATCAAATGGCACAAGTACATGGAAGTAACAGAGGTCAGAACTACAGACTAGACTCAAGAGGAACCACACAGCAACAAGTTCACATGGATAGGCACAACAGTTATACACATATATACATACATATATGTATGTATATACATCTTTATATGTGTAGAGTTATTAACAGTAGCAATGTGAATATAGTCGTAGAGAAAATCAAGTCGCGGTTCAAAGAGAAATAATATGCAGCAGTTCAAACAAAATAATGTTGCAGGGGATTTCAGATGAACACGTCATAAAAGAATGGAACGAAGTCAGTAATTAATAATTATCTCAAAAATTAAGAAGCCGAAGTCATAGCCGAAATAAACAAAGTAAATTTAAAGTCATGGAGCAACACGTATGGGATGAACCAGTCAAAACAATTCACAAGCGCCCAAGCAAAATAAAATGGACAAGTGAAAATCACTGAAGAATTCAAATCGAAAATAGAACGCGTATTTAGAGGTTTCGTTCCCTATAAAATCCCAACATCATCATCGACAAAAGTGTATTCAATTTCAAGAAAAATCACTGAGCCAAGATTCAAATTAAAATCTCAAATCAATAACTCGAATCAAGTTCGAACCAGAGCAAAAAAACAGAAAAATTAAACGGCAAACATCACATACCATATTTATAGCCTTTGAACTCAATTCTAAAGCGACCACAAGCATAATCAACAAATCAGGAACGACCAGCAATTAGTAGCGGCGCCTCAATCAACAAGCCCTAATTTTTGAAGAGGAACGAAGCAGCCATTGGACTCACGAAGCAAATAACAAAGTCGGCCGAAGTATTGTAAAAGGGAAGTTATCTCATTTCATATTGGGCTGAAGAAATATTAAGGGAGAGCACACAAATTAATTCACTTTGGGCCGACTTTCTAATTTATTTTGGGGCTTAAGTGTTTAAAAGGGATTTTGTTTTATTTTGTTTGTAATTCATTTTTTAAATATTATGATTCTTCTAGTTGTGTAACTAAGTTACGAACTATGGTGGTGTAGTTCGAGAATTCGCAATTCAGTGGCTGAGTTGTGGCAGAGTTTTGAGCGTAGAGTTAGATCAGCCAAGTAGCGGGTGTCGCAAGTTTACATGTGTAAGCGTCCAACTACTTAATTTCTAGTAGAAACCTTAGAGGCAGCACGTAGGCAGGGTTTTGCCGAAGCTGGGTAAATTTGTGTTTGACTTCTTCTACATTACTTTCAGTTATTATTTTTATTTTCGCATTAGGGTGAAAACGATCCTACAAGTGGTATTAGAGATAGGAACAAAAACCAATTTTTATTTTAAAATTTTGATTTTTTGATGGCTTCTTTTAATAATGCTTTTGCTGAGGGTCAGTCCATAGTTAGACCACCTATGTTCAATGGTGAATATGAATATTGGAAAAATAGAATGAATTTTTTTTTGAAAACCATTGATGCATGGAATATTGTTGAAACAGGATATAGGACACCAACTATAGTGGTAGATAATCAAGAAATTGAAAAACCGATGGATCAATGGACAGATCTTGAAAATAAACTGCAGAATGCTAACGCTAAAGCTATGAATTCTATTATTTTTTCATTAGAACAAATTGAATTTAACCGTGTCTCACATTGTCTAACTGCGCAAGGAATTTGGCACACACTCGAAGTGACCCATGAGGGAACCTCTCAAGTCAAAGAATCTCGCATTGCCATGCTTAGTAGCGAGTACGAGAACTTCAAAATGGAAAAGGATGGAAGTGTCAAAGAAATGTATGGACGACTTTCTAATCTATTATACAAATCAAAATCACTTGGAAAGCCATACACAGAACTGGAAATAGTTCGGAAAATCCTCATAATTCTTCAACGAAATTTTGAAGCAAAAGTGACTGCCATTAAAGAATCGAAGGATTTGAAACAACTTAAAGTTGAAGAACTCATCGGAAATCTCACCACTTATGAGCTAGAAATCAAATTCAAGGAAGAACGTGGAGTGATACAAGAAAGAAATCAGTAGCTCTGAAAGGAACAACGGAAAGTGAAGATGATGACGATGAGGATGGAACAAATGAAATAGCACTGATAATAAAGAGATTCAAAAGGTGGAATCACAAATATGGAAATCCTGCCCTAAATCAAAAACTGAAGAGCGGAATCGTCAAAATTCTAGACAACTTAAAAGAGCAGGAGATCATTTGTCACAGCTGCAATAAACCTGGTCACATCAAGCCCAATTGTTCTCAAAATCGACTCAGCAAAGGAAAGAAACCGAAGAGGAGAAGTTTTGCAGCCACGTGGGATGAAAGTGATGAAGATAAAGATGAAAGCAATAGCAGTGAGAATGAAAAAGCAAAACTGTGTCTTCAAGGAGAAACAACCGACAGTGATGATGACGAGCCAATTAAGGTATCAAAACTTACTCATTCGGAATTACTTATATATTTTCATGAGGTAAATGGTTGTTTTGAAAGACATAGGGAGAAGTACGCTAAACTTAAATTACAAAAAGATAGTTTGATAGAACTAAATAAGCAACTTGATTATTTGGTTAAAAACTTTCGAAATAAGAGCCCTAAGTGTGATAAGTGTCCATCATTCGAAGAAGAAATTAAAAATTCAAAAATTAAAATTAAATCACTTGAAAATGAAATTCTGATTTTGAAAGAAAGTGAAAACACTGGGAGCGAAAATTCTATTAAAAAGTGCACGTTGTTATTGAATGAAAATGAATCTCTCAAAACACAAGTCCAACAATTGTCTACAACTTTAGGAAAATTTTCCAAAGGAGAAAGATCGCTAAATATGTTATTAGGGAAACAAACTGTTAATATTGTTAGACAAGGACTTGGGTACACTCAATCTGAAAGAGTTAGAAGTAAAACTAATCGTGTCAAATCCGAGTGCACAATTTGTAGAAAAATTGGACACAATCAAAACAATTGTTGGTATAGGCCCAAACACGTGAAAACCATACCAATTTGGGTTCCAAAAGGCACGAATATAAAATCTCTTAAAGTCAAACAAATCTAGGTGCCGAAAGGAACAAATATAGATTGTCTTGGGTCTACACAAACATATTTTTCAAAATCATTTATGACTAACAATCATGGACCTATAAAAACAAATAGGTCACAAATATCTTTCCTTGTGTAGGTGTGGTGGCAGGCTAAGAAACAACAAGAGTGATACCTGGATTTTGGATGTTCCAGGCACACGACGGGCGACAAATCAAAGTTCCTTAGCCTAGCACAATGGTGGCAAAATCACAATGGACAACAACGAAAAATTATCGGTAAAGGTAAAATAGGCAATGGTACATTTATCTTGAACGATATATTAAATGTTGAAAATCTGCACCATAATCTGATGTTAATCAGCCAGTTATGCGATAAGGAAATGAAGGTTGATTTTGATTCTGACTTATGCAAAAATGTTGACTAATCATTTTTTCATCCTTGAACTAGTTCAAATAGATTTGTTTGGACTAATGATATTGCAAGTTTAGGAGGTACGAGATATTGTCTTGTGTTGGTTGATGATTATTCTAAATACATGTGGGTATATTTCTTTACCTAGACCTAACACTATATTCACTATTTGTTTATGTGCATGGTTTCAATAAAATCCAAAAGAATCTCATTTAAAAGTTGTAAAAAGGATTATAAAGTATTTGTTGCACACTCCACGGTTTGGTCTATGGTATCTTACTAATGATAACCTTGAGTTTAAAAGGGGTACTCAGATGTAGATTATGCTGGTAGTCTAGTTGATAGAAAATTACTAGTGGAATGTGTTTTATGTAGGGATATTCACTAGTTGCATCAAATTTCCAAAGAAAATATCTACATAATTTTCATTTTAATTGATTTTCAATTAGCAGACATTTTTTTTCCATAAAACCCCTTCTAGAAAATAGTTTTTGTTGACTTCGTTTCAGATTAGGCAGTTTAGAAATTTGATTTTATATTTATTTTTGGATTTAATCTTAAATGAATACATTAACTAATCTGACTCCCTACGGATTATCGAAAAGATAAATAGTGATTGAAAATATGATGAGTGTTGATATTAACCATATATTATGACTTGAGACAGTATATTTAGTAAATTTCTTTAAAAATTTAAACAAAATTTGTAATAACTTTTGTTGGTAAAAATTCCATGACCATCTCTATTTCTATCATATTTCTAACGACCGTCACTCATCAAAATCCAATAGAGTATGTCAAAATGTGGTATTTTAAATGAGAAATTATTCATTTTTTTAGAATTAATTATCAATAAAAACATCCAAAGTATTCACTCTCATTTAAAAGTCCTCACGGTTATGTATGGGTGAATTACTTGGAATATTTGATTATGTGCTTTCATGCTCATTTAAAAGTCCTCACGGTTATGCATGTATGGAGCACATATCAAAATTGATTATTAAATAGGCAAGTTGATTCTAATCCCATTTAAAAGTCCTCACGGTTATGCGTGGTTAGAAGATGCTATAAATTCATTTTTTAATAAAAATTGGGAATACTACTAATCTCATTTAAAAGTCCTAACGGTTATGCATGGTTAGTAAGTATTCAAACTCCTGTCATAAATATACCACAAATAGATATAACTATATGGTTTTATATGCCTACATCACCTCTATCACTCCAAAGTAGAATATGCGCCTAACTGAGTATTTATGATTTTTGTTTGAAATTTAATATTTATACTCAATTAGGTAGTAATGTTGTATTAATGTCTACCACTTTATCTCTATTTTTCTAACACTATCACTCTTTTGCTGATAATCAAAGGGGAAGAGAGAAGTTAAGATTTTGGAAAATAACCCAAGTCTTATTTTTTATTTGCATATTCCCATCTATGTTCATTTGCATATTTTTTATTTATTTTCATGCATATGTGAATGGGGGCCTTTGTTGTAGGGGGAGCATTCAAATAGGGGGAGCTAATAGAATTCACCAAAACCAAATACATCTAATATAGTCAAAATCTTAATATATGTTTGTTATCATTAAAAGAGGGAGATTGTAGAATACAATAGCCTATGATTTTTGTTTGATGATAATAAACATATATATTCGTTTAAATGTATTTGTTATTGTACTATTTTATTTTTCACATGATTAAATTAATATTTGTTGAATAAAATAAATAACACAGAATTCATATTCAAACAAATATTTTATTACAAATTCAAATAGTGCAAATTTGATCTCTCACTACATATATACATTTTCAATTACATTACAATTTCGATTACATCACAAATTTCAATTTACAATTGTTTTTACCTCACTACATATTCACTCAAAACTCGTATTTTTATTTTCAACTCTATTCCAGTTTGTATCCAACATCTGAATTATCTATAAAATAAACACTGGCGCTATAAAATTGAAAAAGAAATCTTTTTGCAGTGTACAATGAAGTGTGCATTTTGAAAATATTGTTTGCCTCAGTTATTTGGGTTGTTCGTCATCATTTTTCTTTTTGATCCATCTTACACGAACAGCTTGTAATATGCACAGTGTATCACTGTACATGTCATGTAACACCCCTGATTTTTCAGTGTTGTTAATTTAAATTTAATAAAGATTTAAACTTGTAATTTAATGAGAAATAAGATTTCTCATTTATTGAAGTGGATTTGAATATTGAGTGTTTTATTTACATAATAATTGGAAGAGTAAAATAAATAAAAATTGTTGATGTAAAATTCTTGTTTTGAAACTTGTTAAATAATGTTAGTGTTTTCTAAATATTGTGTAATTTTTTTTTTAAAAAGATTTCTAAAGTTAAATTACTTATTTACCATGTTGTCTTATTTTAGGATTTTCTCATTTATGATAAATTGGGTAATTTTGGTTAGAAAATGATTTAATCCTACTTTTGAGCTAAAATGAGATTTTGTGAAAGTAAATAATTTTATTAATGGAGAGGATTTAAATTAGTTTTACAATTAAAAATTAGAGTTTTTGATTGCATTTTTATTGTAAGTTTTAAATGAGAGAAAAAGAATTAAAAACCTTTGTTTTAATTAAATTGGCTATTGGGTTCATTTCATTTTAAGCCCACTTAGACTACACTTAGAGCAAATATGATAGAGCCTTCTCTCCTTTATCTCCTTCCTTAATATTTTGTAGGTAATATTTTACTTACAGAACAAAAGAAACCAAACCCCTCTCTCCAAAACTCTTATGCCCTAGCTCAAAATTTTGGCTAAATAAATTAGAGAAAAGTCCAGAAAAAATAGGAGAAAAATATTGGTGAGTCTCTCTATCCATTCTACATCTTTTAGATATCTTGTTTTCAGTTTTAGCCTTGTTTTGATCTCTTCTATTTGCTGTCCTGAGATCAAAGTTAGGGTTTTGAGCATGATTTTATGAAGATTGGCGGTTAGCAAGGTTAGGGAATGTTCTAGAGTTGATAGCAAGGAGTTAAGGTAAGTTTGCACTCACCGCTATATCTAAATCTTGCGATTTTGTGTTTATTAACTGATGTATGTTTGTGAAAATTATGAATTTGATGAATTATGAATCCCTATGTTAATTTAGAGAAGCATTTTCCCCAAAACCTTCCTTGTTGATTGCTCGCGCATTTGTGTATGTTGGTATTGGTGATTGTAGTAGGTTGTATGTTATGTTTTGGGTGTTTTGTGATTTTAGAAAGTGAGTGATTACTTATTGTTACAACAAACAAGGCTTTCACACTAAGTTTTAGTGTTGTTTCGATGTCTATAGTTGTTGCTGCTTGCACATGGTTATTTGTTGAATTTGCAAATTTGTTTGCTGAAAATTATTTGTGAAAACCGTTGTAGTAAAACAGCAATATCTTGGTGCAAAATGATTCTAATTAGTTTAATCTTTTTGTGGTAGAAAAATATTTCAATAAGCTACAATTTTTATGTTGGTCATTTTTCGAAATAATAAGTTTAAATGGCTCTAAATTAAGTGTGAAACAGAGGTTATAGCACAGCCATATCAAATTTTTTGAGTTGATAGCTGATAGTAAAATGGACATAACTTTTGATCTATTAATCCAATTATGTTTATCTTTTTGTAGTAGAAAGATACTTTCCTAAGGAATAACTTTTGTTTTAATCACTTTCTCGTATTTTTTTTTTTTGAGATCATGGGGAACCTTAAGATCATGGTATTCATTGATACTCACTTAAGTAAACCCCACGCCGTGTGTCTACCCCGCTTTTATTTAGTCGTCGCACACGGATGCTTAACGTTGAAACTCCCACTGATGGTTTGGCGCTGGGATTCGAACCTGCCCGGACACAGTCCTTAGGTTCCCATCTCCCAGCTTCCAAACCAACCGAGCTACGAACGGCGGGTCACTTTCTCGTATTTTGAAGATTTCAAGATCAAAATTGGATTTTTAACAGAGTCATAGTCTCTGCCCTGTCAAATTATCTGAGCTAAAACCTTGTTAATAATCTAAGCATAACTTTCTCATTTCTAATCGGATTTTCATGAAATTTAAAGTTTTGAAAAGCTTAGGTCCCGTTTGGTTTGTTGTTTTTAGTTTTTTTATTTTTGTCTAAATAAAAATGCGCATTTCTTATGTATTGTTGGAAAACACACAATTCGAAAAATGAAATTAACATGGAAAATAGAAAACAAGTTTATTTGATTTTTCGTGTTTTGAGACATAACAAAAGGACAGAAAATAATTCATCTTCTCCATTTCCCGTCGGTCGACGCAATGGCTAAGAATTGTAAAAAAAATTCCACATTTTCTTGTATTTTGTAGTGTAGGTTGAAAACACAAAACACAAAATTCAAAACGAAACCAAACGGGCCCTTAGATTATATGCTGCAACTTTCATATTTTATGTTTTGTAATATTTTGTGGTTTACATGATCAAAAATACGTTTTAGTATCGCTGTCCCGAGAATAAACGACAGCGATAACCAAGTTAAAATGTGAAAATTGTTTTAGTCGTACCTTTTAAACCGTAAATCCAAATTGGGTAATCTTTTTCTTATTTGAAAGCTGAGACTTTTGTCTACAACTTTCATGTTTTAAGTTTTGTAAAATTATGATATTTATGTGGTCGAAAGTGTGGATCTTTAAGTCATAAATTTGAGTTGAAAATATATAAATGGATATGTCTCATATTCAAGTAATTTTACGAAAGAGAGTTTATTTAAATTTATAAATTTCAAACTTGTTTCTATATTAGTTTGACTTTCATTTGTAAATGATTTTAATAAGTAATTATGTATAAATATATGAATTATTTGTAGTATATAGTGTTATGGATTTAAAGATATGAGCGATTATGGTTTATAAAATAAGTGATAGCATATACAAGTGGCTTTGGAATATGGTTTTAAAAAGGCGAGTCTAATTTATTTCTAAATAATATATATATCAAAAATGGATTTGGAAGAATAATAAAAGTGGTTTTGAAATATGGTTATTAACTAAATGTTTTATATGGAAATTTGAGGCACTGTGTACATAAATGTTAATTCGGAATAATTCGGGTTTATGGAATATTTTATCAAATAAGTGAAAATTTATTTTATTCAAAATAGTAAATAAACTTATGGAAATTTATAACAAGTGGTTCTAGACAATAAAATCAAAGAGAAAAAAATATTTTGGGAACCTTAATTCTATAATTTGAGGAGTACTAATAATCGACTTAGTGTCATCGATTGGTTTAAATGCTTTCGAATAACGCTTCGTCGAATATGGTATAACTCATTGAATAGAATGTTTGAGTGGAATTTACTAGCCTATTAACGAATACTCGAATTTCACTGAGTAGTATGGGATGCCTTGGTTAAATTCTTGTGATCGTATTTGGGAAAGTACTTAATACTTTAGAGTTGTATTCTCTTCTAGTGTGCGATAAGTGGTTGCTAGATCCTTAAGAGAATATGGTTCAGGTTTTTCAATGGTATCCTTAATAAGTGATATCTACTAGCTTTTAGTAAACACTTGAATTTCACCATACAGTATGGGACGTATTGGTTAAATTCTAGTGATTACTTAAGGTGATAGTATTTGGCACTTTAGAGTTTACTCTCTTTTGCTGTGCAACAAGTGGCTGCTAGATACTTAAGAAGTTTATTCCTGGATTTCTTTTCAAACATAATAATTTTAATATTATTAAACAAATGTGGAATTATCGAGTCATTGTTTCTACGATCACCTTGATCGGTATGGACTATCCTTGAGATCATTCCGTGATTTTGTGTTCCGGGTCTGAGTACGATCCTTGGTATCGGATCGATTCGAGTGATACCAATTTGTTTGTTTGTTTGCCACGGGTTTTGAGTACAATCATTGAGATTGTTTTGGACGATCATTACGATCGGTTTGGATTAAGATCTTTTGGATTCTGGATATTTGGATTTTGTGACTGTTCTATGTTCGTGAAATAAGTATATATATTCTTGTGTCTTGTGTTTGTGAAATAAACATATATTCTTGTGTCATGTGTTCGTGAAATAAATATATGTTCTTGTGTCTTGTGATGGATGTTAAGTTAATTCAGCTATTTTGTATTTAGTGACTAGTTCGTGTTTGTGACGAAAACTTATAACCCTGTACTGAGTTAATCATTGATATTTGCATGCTTAGAGATATTGTGTTTTTTTTTCTGTGAATTCAATCCTGAACATCTGTATTTACTTATATGTTGTTTGTTCTTGTGTTATATCTTGTTCTCCCCCTATTGGATATTTAGAGATAGTTTGACCCGGGTGTTATTTTGCTCGGGTCAGGCCGAGACATTTCAGGTTACAGAACAGGTCGACCTTTGAATGGTTGTGCTAGCAAGGAGATAAACATTTGGACTTTTAGTTTATCCCATTAGGAATTTGGACCTTGAATATAAAATGTATAATTGATATTAGAGAATTGTTAAACTGTATAACAATCGAGTTTAGTATTTCATTTTGTAAACTAAATAATTTGTATATGTATAAGTTGAGATTTATTCCACTGTGATCTGTGACTGTTATTTATATGATATATTGTTCTGATTTTGAGAAATTGGTGTATCTATTACTTTTTATTAATATTGTACATGTCAAATTCAGTTCAGATATTAAGTGAAAATGTATAAATGATGTGTTAGTATTAGTATAAGGATATATTCACATTCGATCGCCCTTAACAAGCAGTATTATCTGGATTAGCAGACGACATTACTTGTAATGTTCTTTGCTAAACTGGGCATCGCGGTGGGGTCGTTACATGTCACAAAGCCGTGCACACCGATATACACTTGTGTGTTACATAGCAGGGATAGGTGAGCACAAGGTCAAACCCAAGCCTAGGCCGGATTCAACTCAAGTGCAAAAACTTTCGACACAGCTAGTCTAGCATGCAACATGAAAACTAGACAACCAAGTGCATAAGCACACAAATCACATACATATATACGTACATGTATGTATATATATACATGGAGAAAACTGAAGTGCATCATGCCAACAAACAGTGAACATGGCAGTTCAAAATAAAGTAACTCAAAGCACACTGCAAACAAGATCAAAGCAAGGATGCAAACCATGGAACAAAAAGCTTCAGAATGCAATGACCAAAGGCAACAACACCCCACAAGACCATACTCAAGTTCAATAAACATGAAAACATGTGAAACCAAACTCACGGCAGAGCAACATGATCCAGACCAGCATACATGTGTATACATGTAAAAATATGCAGTAACATTCACTACAGTACATATATACATGCATATGTATGCATGTATATACATAAATATGTGCGTATTTTCCAAAATCAATAAGCTACAGTTCAAGTCCACAACAACAACATGCAACCACACTAGACAGACTCAAATAAAACCCATGAAGCCATGAACACACAAACAAATACAATTCAACTCGAAGCAAAACCACACTCCAGACAGATACATGAATGCTCACACAAATGCAAGACTCCAGAGACATCATGGTGACAAGCAAAAGCCTCAACACCAAAATGTAACAAGACCAGCTCTGAAACAAAGTCTTCAACATACAACAAACATGAATCAGAGGATTGCAACCAAGACCAAACCGGTCGAAGCAAAAAATAAAGACAACATCAAATGGCACAAGTACATAGAAGTAACAGAGGTCAAAACCATAGACCAGACTCAAGAGGAACCACACAGCAACAAGTTCACGTGGATAGGCACAACAGTTATACACATATATACATACATATATGTATGTATATACATGTTTATATGTGCAGAGTTATTAATAGTAGCAATGTGAATATAGTCGCAGAGAAAATCAAGTCGCGGTTCAAAGAGAAATGATATGCAGTAGTTCAAACAAAATCATGTCGCAGGGGATTTCAGATGAATACGTCATAAAAGAATGGAACGAAGTCAGTAAACTGATAATTATCTCAAAAATTAAGAAGCCAAAGTCAAAGCCGAAATAAACAAAGTAAATTCAAAGTCATGGAGCAATACGTATGGGATGAACCAGTCAAAATAAATCACAAGCGCTCAAGCAAAATCGAATGGACAAGTGAAAATCACTAAAGAATTCAAATTGAAAATACGAACGCATATTTAGGGGTTTCGTTCCCTATAAAATCCCAACATCATCATCGACAAAAGAGTATTCGAGTTCAAGCAAAATCACTGAGCCAAGATTTAAATTAAAATCCCAAATCAATAACTCGAATCAAGTTCGAACCAAAGCAAAACAATAGAGAAATTAAACGGCAAACATCACATACCATATTTATAGCCTTCGAACTCAATTCTGAGGCGACCGCAAGCATAATCAATGAATCAGGAACAACCAGCAATTAGTAGCGGCGCCTCAATCAACAAGCCTTAATTTTTGAAGAGGAATGAAGTAGCCATTGGACTCACGAAGCAAATAACAAAATCGGCCGAAGTATTGTAAAAGGGAAGTTATCTCGTTTCATATTGGGCCGAAGAAATATTAAGGGAGAGTGCACAAACTAATTCACTTTGGGTCGGCTTTCTAATTTATTTTAGGGCCTAAGTGTTTAAAAGGGTTTTTGTTTTATTTTATTTGTAATTCGTTTTTTAAATATTGTGATTCTTCTAGTTGTGTAACTAGGTTATGAACTACGGTGGTGTAGTTTGAGAATTCACAACTCAGTGGCTGAGTTGTGGTAGGGTTTTGAGCGTAGAGTTGGTTAGTCAAGTAGCGGGTGTCGCAAGTTTACGTGTGTAAGCGTCTGACTACTTAATTTCTAGTAGAAACCTTAGGGGCAGCACGTAGGCAGGGTTTTGCCGAAGCTGGGTAAATTTATGTGTGATTTCTTCTGCATTACTTTCAGTTATTATTTTTATTTCCGCATTAATTTTTAATTATTTTTAGTATCACCCTATTCACCCTCCCCCTTGTAGGGTGAAAACGATCCTACAGTAAGCTTCTTTTTATCCATCGAGCTTTTGATGCATTGCAATGGAGTTCCTAACCAACCGTATGTTTCTTACAGTTATTCCAAGGCCGAATAGAGACACGACACTCAATGAAGTTTGTCAGACATTAAAGGTTATCGATGTCGAGGAGAGAAGCGTTAAAGTATTATTGACTGATGAAAACTTGCATCGATATGGACTACTGGCTCCAGGTAGATCTGCCGTTCAAGTTGAAATTCTCTCTCCTACTTGATCTGGGGTTCATACGAGATCTATTTCCTCCTCCCACGATTTCGAAGAAGGTGCCTCTCAAGAGAGAGAAAGCCCGTCCGGAGGATCCACCGACGAAGCCCATAAGGGGAAGGAGGCTGTTGCAACTGAATTAAGCGGCCCAGGTAGAATGCCTCCAATTCTGGAGGAAGTAGAAGAGGAGTTCAAACAAAGAGAAGGCAAGGCCGCGTTGGATTTGGAAAAGGAAGAGGGAGAGTTTGAAGGTAGTAGTGATGAGTCCACTGCCAGTGATTACTTCTTGTCTAAATCCGACGGTAGGGACTCAGAGTCTTGTGATGAAACTCCGGGTATGAGCCCCGTTCTTCCGAGCTCGCCTCTCCCTGATATAAGTGATAAAGGCAAAGCTCCAGAATCTAGAAGGCATCGAGACTCTCCAAGTAAAGACGTCGGAGCGGAGCTCGGGGATTTCAGCGACGTCTATGTTGACTTTGATGAGCTCATGAAGGCTGATTTTAAATTTGTTACGGTGCCTCCCTGCTCGGGTGATATCGCGTCAGAAGTTATCCTGGTTCCGCCTATAACAGCCGAAGATAGTCTGATTCCACCTACGACGACCGTCTGTCCTGGTTTGTGATGACGTTTTAGGCTCGCCTTAGAAACACAATACACGTCACGCTAGGATTACACTCATTTTCATTCATTTCTCCATATTCATAGTGTTTATCTTATGTTTCTGAAACCTTTTATGTATGTTTTATGCCAGATATGACGAGAGGACAAGGTTTCTATGATGACTTTGAAGAGTTTACGGACTCGCAGCCGTATTCCAAGCGCACCTCCAGCCGTTATCAATCCTGAGAAACGAAGGAGGATTATAGGAGTAGAAAAGAGCTCGAAGCCGAAACCCGCCGCCAAGAAGAAAGAGACCGAGTTTGATCATATAAGGGCGGGTATGAGAAGAGAAGATCTCTTGAGGAAAGGGATGAACCATTGAAAAAGTCAAAGTTTGAACATCGCCCTCATTCTTCAGAGCTCGCTTCAAAACATTCTTCTATGGGTCAAGAAATTCCAACCACTTTTGCCCCAATTCTGCCTCCAACTCATATTTCATCATCTTCTATCATTACTGCTGCCCCTAGTGCTTCTCTCCCCCACCGGAGACCTGCCTACATCCTTCCTTCGGGCCCCCCTAAACCTGAGGCGACGCTTCCTGGTTGGTTCTTTAAGGGGGTTAAGTTCGACCTGGATCTACACCCCGTTCGCAAAGGTTCCTACGTGCCACATCTCCAAGCTATTTAGAGCGACCTAGAACAGGCCGAAGGATGGGAGAAGCTTTGTAAACAACTGGCGGATACGAACAAAAACAATTACCAGGAGATCCTCTCCTTTGAATCAGAGAAGGACGATTTGGAGAGGGCGTTGGCCGACCGCAACGCTAAGATTAAACAGCTGGAGGAAGAGAAGGAGGCGGCCCTTCATGAAAGTAGGAGGAGCACCGATCTGATAAAGGAGTTGAAGGATGCGCATGCAAAAGTTGAGATCGTCTGGAGGGAAAAGATTAAGAAGACTCATGCGGAGGAGGCTAAGCTGAAAGAAGAAGTGGCGGCTTGTAACACCATCATCGAGGCTTAGAGGAAAACTATCGCCGACCATGATCTGATTGTTAAGGGGCACAACAAAACTATTTCCGACCAAGCCGAGACCATCGCCAAGCTACAGGCTCAGGTCACGCAGCTCAGTGCCGATAAGACTGCTGCTGAAGTTAAGAAGGCTGTCGTGAAAGCGGATTACTTGGACCTCCATAATGCCTTCGACGGGAAAATGGAGAAGCTAGATGCGACTATTCTGAACTTCTATGTTAACTCTCTGTTGCATCAAGGAAGTCTCAGCTATATTGGCCCGAAGTTTCTGCGCACTCTCGCCTTAGTTTAGGTGGAAATCTTATCTCATTTTGCCGACCACAGCGATGTTTATTTCGATCGAGAGTTGCAGGATGCCTATCTTAATGATGAATCCAAGAAGGCGTTACTTGAGGGCCAGGAAATTCTCCGAGTTGAAAGAGAGAAGGAGGCCACCGATGTTGCCTTGACAACTGTCGCCGACGTGCTTACCAAGCCTTCTATTTCTGGCACGGGCGAATTATCGGAGCAGCCCCATGATCAGCCAACGAGTTCAGGACTTGAAATTCTCCCTTAGGTGGTGGAGCCATCAAAAGAAGGCAAAGGAGGTGAATTCGAGGTTGCTATTCTCGATCGTTCCACTGGTGCAGGTAATGTTCTTGCTTCCCCTGAATTTGGGAGCTTCCAACTAACGCTGCAAGAGCAGAAAGAATTAAATGCTTCATTTTTGATCTTATAGGTCCATCTACCTTTCCTGTTGACGTGCTAGCTACTTCGGCGCCCATACCTGCTGCCATTTCCACATCTTCTGTGGTTGTTTCTGTTCCTATTCTGGTTCCCACGTCCGCATCTGGTTCGCAACCGGGGCCAGAAGCTAAAAAGATAGCTGCACTTCATGGCCTGGACGACCCTTCTGTGTCATTGGAAAGAGACGTAACAGCAACTAAGGCCAAGGAGCAAGAGACTCAGATGGAGCAACCGCAGAAGACTCAACACGAACTAGCTACTATCAAAAGGGAAAAGGTCGAAGCGATTAAAGCCTCTAAAAGCTCCCGCAAATCACAAAAGGGAAAGACGAAGGGAGAGACTTCTGAGAAGACTTCGGAGGAAGATGAGGACATTGCCGCCGAGCTGTTCGTTGACATCACTGGCAGTGCCACCACTCCTGAGAAGAAGTAGAAGTTGCCGATCAAGGGCGGAAAGGGGAGCGGTGGAAAGAAACGTTAAGCAGCTTGTATGAAGGCTGACTTGTTTTTAGTCAATAGCTTCCATGAAGATTGGCTTGTTTTTGTTTCATTTTGAGTCATCCTGTTCAACTGCAGAGTCTGCACTTTGCGTCTTTACTGTGGAGTCTGTATTTTCTTTTTGTTGGTCGGCGTTGTGTGGGTATGGCCCCCACATTTTGATCCCATGTATAGAAAATTATAGGCAATATATTGATATTTTGACTATACTCTTATCTATCTGTTTATATGTGTTCTATGTACTTTTGCTTGTTTTATCTCATACTTTTCTAGTTCTGTGATAATAGCCAAAGCCCTTCGTTTGAAGTAATAAAACTTAAAGATTAACAAAACTTAAAAATTAACAGCACTTTGTAAATTAATAGAACTTTAGAAATTAACAGAGCTTAAGAGTTTCTTTATTAACTTCTTTGTTTAAAAAAATTTTGTTTGGAATGACAGAACTTATGAACTTATTGTTTTCACGTGCTTTTGTTCGGGTACCGGTGTATGCCCCCATTTCACAGAACTGTTTACTTCAAACAATTTTCAAATGACAGAAAACTTAAGGTTTGGATAACTCTTTTATCAAACTTGAAATTTGGCTAAGTTACAACTTGATCCCTCTTTCTTCAAAAATCTTGCAATTTACGCATGTAATCCCAGTTTCTAGTGATATTCTGGTAAGGTGGAATTATTTAATGTTATTGGGCCGGCTAATAAAAGTCTTTACCTTAAAGGTGTCTAAGAAAAAGTAGACTCTAGGATAGAGTTTGGATACCAGCATTCTACTCTTCTTAGCTACTACCAGACCAATTGGATAAAGAGGTTGAATTGGTCGACTCAGTTTTGAGGCTGCAATTACCTTAGGTCTCCATTTGAAAAGTTAAAGGTGAATGGAATTAAAATCAGATGTTTTGTATATACTCTTAGGATGTAGTAGAGTATTATACAAGTAATAAATTAAAATAATTTTATGAAAAGGTTTCATAAATAAGTTGTGTCATTTTAAAATGTTGGATCTAAAGTAGAATTTTGTGAAGTGTTTCCATAAATATTTTTGGAAGGGTTAAAGGTAATTGGATGAGTAAGAACCTTTATAAGTGTGTATGTTATACGTAGATCATTTCCTATTCTCATATAGTTCTCCATCCAAGATTCGAGTACATGACTTGAGGTATTTTACGCCATTTTGTATAAGGATTTATCACTCTATCTTTTACAGCAAACATTTGGTGAGGGTTCTTAATATGGAACCAAAAGTTTTCTATTATAGTATATGGCTATGCAAGGAGAATGAAGGTTTCTAAATTAAGAAGCCTGATCAGATTCCGCACTAGGAAGTCGGGTGAACGATACTAGTTTGGAAGTAAAGTTATATATTCGAGTGAGTGGTTAAATTAGATTTTTCATAGGAATGATCTATGTACATCATATGGACTGATGAATAGAGTTAAGTGTGTCTGGGTTAGGGTTGGGGTCGAAATTCTTTTAAGGGGGGAGTGTAACGACCCGGAATTTCACCACTTTGATTTGCGAATATTTAATTAATTTTAAATATCCAAATAATAGATTTTATAGTTAAATTAAATCTCTTTTAAATAGTAAATAATGATGGTGAAATAGTTTTCCAAATTATTTTACAACATAATTAGTTCGAAGAAAAATCGAAAATGTGAACGAAAATTGTTTTTCGAATTTTCGTCATCTAAAACTTGTTAAAAATGTGTAAACCTTGTTAGTGCAAATATATACATATAATTACAAATTAATTAAGATATATTATGGTTTATATATATATATACACACTCTTAAGCATATATAAAGTTGCTGTGACTTTCATGAAATTTAAATACATTAAATATGTAAAAAAGAGTTTAAAGGCATGAAATGACCCATATTGCAACATTAAGTACAAATGCATTAATGGATGTTGGAACATGTTGGGGGAACACTAACACATGGGAAATAAGGTAGGAAAGGGGGACATGAAGATGATGTGGCATTCAAAGAGTAGGGGGTATGTACTTAAGGGCAAATGGGTAACTTTCCTTATGCATTTCATATAAAATTATACCTAATTTTCTTACCATTTTCATTTTATAAACTTCATTCTCCTCCTTAACCACTTTCATGGCTTCCACTTCTTTATTCTAAAGTTTGAAACCTAAAGCTTTTATCACATTAAAACTCTAAAACCTTGTTTTAAAACCACCTCCTTCCTTTCCTTCATCTTCTCTTCCAAAACAAGGCCAAAACCCCCACTTCAACACCCGAGCACTTCCCTTGCATGGTAAAACCCTCTTTCACTTTAAGGCCACCAAAATATCATTTTTTTAAAAGGAAAGCTAAGAGTCTAGGTCGTTCGTAAAAGTTAGTAAGAGTTCGGTTTGATTGGCTAGCTTTTGGTGAGTAAAGCCCACACCTTTAAACTAATTTAAACTAAGTTTTAAACTTTAAAGTATTTCTTATATTGGTTGTAAAAGTATATTGCTTGTTTATACGAAGTTGATGTTGGTATGTATGATCAAATATGTGTATATATGTGTTTAGATGTGATGTTGTTTAGACTTGAAATTAAAATGTTAAAGTCAAGTATAATTTGCAAGTTATGGTACAAAGTAATGATTTTACTTTATGTATATTATATGGCATGTGATATGTTGAGCATATGATATGTGTAGTAAGCTAAAAGGGAAGTTAGTATCTTGACTTGCTAAAGCGACATTGAGGTCCTTTAAGTAGTTTCCTTTACTTTATGTTTTTGAAATGTTTTTGAAAGTCCTAAAAACCTTACCCTTATTTTCCAAAGAATTCTTCTATGTTTATAAGGTGTCTGAAGTATTAAAATAAGAATTTTGAAGCTATTTGAGATAATAAATAGGTTTTGAAATTTCATATCCTGTAGCGATAATCGCTATAAACGCAGTTTGCGAATACTTACTCTTTTTGCAAAATTTAAATTGCTTTTACTTAAGAATATTTTTTTAAAACTTCTATCAAGTATCTAAAACTAATATTTATTTATTTATTTAATTATGTTTAATTAATGATTATTTAACTAATTTATTAAGTAAAGTAATTAGTACTTAATCATTAGTTAACAAAGATAATTAATACTTAAGTTTAAATCAAGTAAGTTAATTATAGTTATTCAATTAATTAAAAATTAATTATTATTTAAGGATTAATTATTATTTTAATTATTTTATTAAAGGTTAATTATTAATTAATTATTTATTTATATAAGGGTATAATTATTAATTAATTACTAATAAAGTTAAATTCAAGTTAATTAAAACTTAATTGTGATTTAATTATTTTAAATAAAGGTTTGATTTATTATTTAAGTTTTAATTAAGGATTAATTAATTAATGGAGGTTAATTAATATTTGATTATTATTTAAAGTTTTAAATTATTATTTAATAATTAATTAAAGATTAATTATGGTTTAATTTTAAAAAAAATGGTAAATATTATTTAAATTTTTAGTTAAAGGATAATTATTATTTAATTATTTATTTAAAAGTTAATCATTGTTAAATTATTAATTAAAGGTTTAATTACTTTTAAATAAAGAGTTTAAATGTTATTTATTAAATAAAGTTTGAAAATTTTAAACCTCTTTAGTTTTGAAGATCGGTTTTGTTTTAAAGTAACTTTCTTTTAAAAGAAAATTTTAAAGTCAAGGGATTTCCTTGTCGACTACTCTTAAGTAACTCCAATCAAATATGAAACTCAATGAAATCTGTTTTAGCAGGATAAATCACCATCCTGCTAATTAAATTATATCGGACATTTGTTTGGCAGAATGAATCATAGTTCCACCATAATTTTCCCAAGTAGATCATAATGACATCTACGTAAGTAGAAATAAAGCCTAGTTCTATTATTAAGATCACTTGAACATTTACCTATATGTGATTGATTGTTACTGGTTGATTTCCTTTACATATCTGCTTGTTATGTAAATACCCATATTATAACTTGGATAAGTTCAACTAAATTAAATGAACCATTGTGGTCACTAAGCCTCTATCTAATTTTGTGAAGTCAAGCATTTCATTTTATCCTTTTTGAAATGGGTTTAAAGTTATTATCATTTTAAAATATGATATTTAAAGGATAATTAGGCAATGATTTTACTAATGGTGTTTTTGAAGTTAATTGAATACTTTTTAAAATCATTGTTTTGTTAATAAGGTTTAAAGATAATTGAATGGAGGATGTTTTTAAATAATAACTTGTTTAAAGGTGTTTTAAATAATCGTTTTTTTATCAAAGGAACTTTATTAAATGAGATTTTTTAAAGGAGTTTTTTTATAAATAAGGAATATTTATAAAGAAAGTTTTGTAACTGGTTTGAATATTTATAAAAGAGTTTTTATAAATTATAATTGAGATTTATAAAAGAGTTTTATAAATAATTTTGTATATTTATAAAGAGTTATATAAATGGATTTAATATTTATAAAGATGTTTTGTAAATTGACTTAGAGTTTTATAAAGAGTTTTATAAATGGATTTGGAATTTAAGTAAAGGAGATTTCATAAATGGAAGAGATTTAGTAAAAGGATTTATAGAACTAAATTATAAAAGAATTTGAGATTTAGATTTCCTTGAGCCGACCTTCTCAATTCTGGTGGTATGGACATTCGTTTCGCACTTAACACCTAAGGAATAGTGTTTGACGTTATTTTTATCTCCAACTTAAATAACATTTGTTGATCCTTTAATATGATTTTGAAAATAAGAAATCATTTATAATGTTTTGTGAATATACTTATGTCGATGAGATAAGCACATGAATATTTTGATAAATATTCTGAAAGAGATTTACCGAATGAAAGATTTATTTAAATGAGGCTTAGTGGTTGCTATGGATAATTAAATCCCAGAATTTGTTGTTGTTTGATTATTTGATAGTTAAATAATCGACTATCGGATCTAGATATGTTTTGACTCAAGAAGTATGATTGTATATGCGAGTTCCCCAGTAAGGACTCGAATATTTGTTGCATACTTCTAAAAGAACTGGGAATGAGTCAACCGGAAATTATCGTTGTTGGTTCGGAGACCCCGGGATCGGGTATACTATCCGAAACCCATTTCGAACCAACATAAGTGTTTGAATGGAAGACGTCATGAAGATGATTGATGACAGTGCTCCTTGAAGTGCATTTGGTTTCGTACAGACCAAGAACGAACTTGTATGGATGAATGTTCGCATTACATTTCTGCCTAAACGGTAGTGTTAGCATTCCAAGATGGATTGCTATAAGGAAATGGTAAGAGCATAGCCTCTCAAGCCTCATACCTCGAAAATGGTTAAAATAGGGTTGCCACAAGGCTAGGTGGATTACTTCCATCAAGGTATGATCATCTCAAGATCTAGTGTCGATATCCCTATGTATGGTTCGAGGCCCATTTTTGGTTGTTGATCATAGCCAATGGGTGATCATATTCGATACTATCCAGTCAAGGGTAGGCTGGTCTTGTCATGCGGGTTGCAAAGGTAACTGCTGCCCACGGTATATTTTATCTAGAGGTGTATTGTACGAAAGGTAGTCTCTTCCCTTACCATTTGTTGGAAATCCATTCCCTAATAAGCGCCTTCGATTTTTGATTGTATAACTATTATTGCTGTCATGTACACACATCACAACTACTTGATCATTAGTATTTTAAAATCCACTGACATTATTATATTATAATTGGATTTTATATAGAAATGTTTTGCTTATCGTAAGGTAAAAACCCGTCTGTGTTTATATGCGGCGTAGTCTTACGAGATACTTTTGGTTTTAAAGGTTTTTATCAAGTTAAACTTATGTTTTACTCACACTAGACCCATGTCTGACCCGGAGTTTTATTTTCTTTTCCTAAAACTCTTGAATGCTCAAATTTGTATGAGCAGCCAAGCAGTTCAAGTTTCCCACAGATGCATTTTAGAGGAGCTTGGAGCAGGTGGCTTCATCGATAGCTAGTTATTTACCTTGTTTTCACTGTGTCATATGTATCTTGTATCAGTTAAATTAGGACAGGCAGTTATAACTGTCCCAGGGTATAATTTGTAATATTATAACTTGATCTATCATTTTGGAAAAGACTATGTAAATTTTTATGTTAATTAATATATATTGTTCCATTGAGTTATGAGATTCTATGCTGTTTAGTTTCTTCTTGTCTTATTTCTTCTTTCTTTCCCCTAACAATATGTCTTTCTAGCACTTGGTTGATCGACATGAATACCGTGGATAAATTAGTGTCGACATTTGAGGGTCAAAAAAGCGGATCATTATATATATATATATATACACACACACACATACACATACATGGTTGATTTCATTACAGATTAGTTGATGCATTAGTACATTTTGTTTAAGACACTTAAGTAGAGAACTTATGTGTATTTATGCCAGAGTAGACATGGGATAGAGTGAAGAATCACTACCATAACTTACTTGAATTTTTAAGATGAAATTCCTATAAGGAGGGATGCTTGTAACATTCCATAAGTTAATATATAATTAATTAAACATTCAATTAAAAGAATAATTATTAGAAGGGTTAAATCATGAAATTAGCTAATATAATGTGATAAGTATCTAGATATATGTTTTCTTATTATAATATGTTAAATGAAAACATATCATGCATTTTCAAATTAGGCTTAGCTTGAATAATTTATGTAAGAAAGGGAATGATGGGCCAACAGGCCCATAAAGCTGAATGATACAAATCCTTTCTTCTATCCAATTCCATTCATTACTCATGCAAACTAAAAATAAAGCTTGAGCTCTTTAATGGTGGTTCCAGTATAATTAAGAAAAGAGAAGAAGAAAAGATTAATGCTAAAAGAACTAGAGACTTCATTAACTAATAAATCTAGGTGAGTAATATATTTCCTAATTTTCTTCTCAAAATCTCTCATTACCAAGTTAATATTGAATGTTTTTCATATTTCCTGTAAATTTTAAAATTAGAGAATTTATTATGATGATAGAAACATATTATTAGAGATGAGTTTGGACTTATAGAATTTTCCCACAATTAAATAAATGGTTATGAATTAACAAAAGGCCATATGATGTAGAAAATGGTTAGAAATAGGGAATTTAAGTATTATACAGGTTACAGAAACAAATCATGACTAATCTAACTATGATTTTCTAGAAACTAAATAAGTAATTTATGAAAGAAAATAAGCATCATGGAAGGGTTATAAATAGGGAGCCGAAAGACGGCTAATTGTTGTAGGAAGATGGAATAATTAAATCAAATATTTTATATTGGGTCAGGAGACCAAATCCACTTTTTATGATGGAGGTGTCAGCAAAGTAATAAATAACGATCAGAAGGACCGAGTTAAATGAATCAGAATGCGAAATGTAAAGTTAGTGTCAGATGTGTAGAAAATGGCTCCTAACGTGCGCCCAAGGAGGAACCAAACTAAAAGTAAAGATGGATCAAAATCTGAAGTATACAAAACTTAAGTAAGAAAAGCTAAATATAAAGCTATGGTTTAGTAAACCAAAGGTATTAACCGAGAGCCGAAGAAGGCCAATGTTTAAGGAGGAATTATAAGTACAGGAGGTGATTTTAGAAATTTAATGATTAAACCTCAAAAATCACCAAAGCAAAACCAGGGCAGACTTCTCCTAGAAGAAACCAAAGGCGGTTTATTTATTGGTAAGATAATGAAAACGGAACTTATTGACTTTCGCAAAAGAATAAAAAGTATTGATTAACCTGACCAGAACTAGTGTATAGGCCATCAATGATAATGTAGTTACGCAGCTTGATGAATAGCTAAGTGAAAAGCTTAATAGTAACTGGTTAGGTAGTATGTCTGTAGTTGAAGTAAGACCTGGCGTGGTAGTTAAGGAGTCAAAAGCGAAGGATAAGCCCTTAGTGGCATCCGCAAACGACAACAAAGGATAAGCCTTAGTGGCATCCACAAATGAAACCGTAAGCATAAGGCCTTAGTTGCTACAAAAACCATGATAATTGGTGTAAGGCTTGAAGTGGCAATCGTTGACGAACAATGGAGTAAGGCTGAAGAAGACATCCAATTACTTTTAGTGTAAATCCTAAGTGGCAATCAAAGATTTGGTAGACGACATAAGGCCTGAGGCGGTAGTTGAGAACTAAATGCAAAGTGGGTGTAAGGCCATGGTGGCAATCGAATACGAAAGTATAGGTGTAAGACATGAAGTGGCAATTGAAAACAAAAGCTCAATAGGCATGAGGTCGGATGTGATAGCATAATCATAGAAGCAAAGGTGTAAGGCCTATGTGACAACCAAAACCAATAATGTGTTTATTAAAATTTAGAAAGAAGTAAGGCATAAGGCGATGGTGGCAGCCGAACGCTTAAAATAAAACCTTTCAGTTTTTAAGCAAGGTGTAAGGCCTTAGTCGCAGCCGAATGACAAGACTTCAACCGTGTAACCTCAGTAGAAGATGCAAGCCCTTAGCAGTGGCCAAGGCTAGCGTATTTTGGTACTTTTAGGTAAAGTAGTATTTATGTGAAATGAATCGAGAGATTGCTTTTGGTCAGGACCACATATTGTTGCTTTGACATCTAAATATTGAACTTATGAATTAGGCTTATTTTCAATTGATAAACGTTTGTTTTGGTACAGTGAGGAAAAAACCCGTTTTGTACTTTGACGGCATGGTCATGTCATGTTTTATGTTTAGGGTAATATGTTATTCATACCATACTTCATGTATGACTCGTGTTTTTATTGTGTTTTCCTTATAAACTCACGGGTACCTATTTTGAGTAGGTTAAGTTTATGAATTCTAGGTAGGTTGCTTTCAGATGACGAATAAAAATCTAGAGACGAAGCAAGTGGCTTAGATGATATAAATGATTTTGTTTTCTGTTGTATTAAATGCTCGTGTCAACATCTTCATATGTTGGGCGGAGCATTATTATCTATATTGTATTATATTTTGACCCCTACATGGTCATGACTTTGGGAATAGTCTAAACATGTTAAATTTTTTGATGATGTTATGTAATATTGATTTGCTGCTATATTTATTTAAAACTGTATAATACAACTGATCTCACCTCTGTGGCCGAAAGATAATTTCAAAGTGACCACAGCACATTAGGGTTCCAACTTTAGCTTTTGGAATAAGGGATGTTACAGTAATCCTTATCTCAGCTATGCCGCCAAAGTCTAGTCCTAGAATTCCATAATATTCTTAACAATGTGCATCTAAAGCATCAGTAGAACTGCCCTATCAGCACATGACAGTGCAGTTCATTATCACCAGCTACCAAGGAAGTTCAAAGCACTTCAAGGAACATCGTATCCTTTTAGACGGACGACAAACATCTAGCGGCATCATTCCCATTTCAACATTTCAAAATCAAAGTATCACACCTAAATCAAATTACCCTGCCAAAGCCAAAATTATCCTGCCTAAATCAAAGTCATCAATCCACAACATACAATCGGAGGTATATAGATGGACATATGGCATGATCCATGATCCAATGGCAGCAATCAAATATGAGGAGTGATGTCAATAATCCATGTGACATCAATTTTGCCTATAACAAGAAAGGACTATAGCAGAAGAAAATGATCGAACCTTTTGTACTTATAGAGAATCGTAACTATAAAAGCAATAAACAAAATCTACATTGTTTTATATGCTTGTACTAAAAGAGTACAAAGGATTAAATGATTTGACTGGTGGACATACGATTCCTTAACGTCAGAACCACATAAATTCTTTGTATCCTTTATTTTTATGCTATTTTATACTTTTTCTATGTTGCACTTTGCTAAAATTAGATAATATCTTCTTAGGCATTTTAACAAACATTTAATATGCTACCTCTTAATTGTGTAAGTGTATAGCATCATAATTACTTCTATTAACGGCATTATAATAAACATTAACTTCTTAATTCCTAGTTATATAAGCATACAACAACATGACTACTTCTAATTGGTGTTGTGAGAATCAAAAAATCTCATAAACTTGTTATTATTTCATAAATAATATTTGATACATACGAAAGTAATTTTTTAAAAATTAATGCATCTATTAGCAATTGTTATATGGTATGGTCCCACCATTTCTGCTATCACAATAACAACATTCGAAATATAAAGCTCCATTCGATCACTTACCATGGGTGATTTTTTTTCTTTCATTGTTACCAATTTAAAGTCAAAAGCTTCAAATCAAGTATCTCGAACTCAAATAAATAAATCTTATAGAGAATAGTTTTCTATAAGAAAAACACGTTTGGACTAGAAACCATAATTCTTGTTCAATATTAAGCGCCTATAAATATTTTACATAATTCTATTTTCCAGTATCTCTTCATAAAGCAGAGGTGACCACTCACTCTTTGCTCATCCCAATTAAGCCTGTGTTACATTCACTCAAAGATTTTCGCTTTTTCTTTTAAATGGTCGAACCATTCAAAAGAGAAACTCCTTACAACATGACATCATCAGGTTTCTATATAAATTTGCATTCAATCCTTCTTAACATATTAAGGAGACCAAAAGGTTACACTTAAGTAAATAAAGCAAAACTGACATTTCAATGATCAAATTATTAGGTCTATATATAGTCCTTGTTCCAGTATTATTTTCAACACAATAAGATTCACATTGTATTCAACCGTATTGAACACATGATCTCACACTATGATTTACTTACTCATTTCGAATGAAATAATTTCATCGAAATTTTATATATTATGGAACATGACAATTCCCCATGCCACTTTTGTATGTAATCGAATATGGATTGAATATCTATATCCTTGTATTATTTTGGAGTTCAGAACTCATATTAGACAATACACAACCTAAGGTAAATTCATACTTAAGTGACCAAGGCATGGAAGTTTTAATGGTTGTATGATTTGGCTTTTGCATGGGTCCTGAAGTGATTGCATGCCAAAAGATTAATCTATTGGTAAGTAAATTATTACACTTATTTATCTTTATTTGATTCAGTTCTTTTAGTGTGTTTTAATCGATAAACAATTTTATCAATTACATTATCTATGAAAATTTATGACGGTAGATTATTTTGATACCACATACGTTCTTATACCTAATAGAATCGTTTGTGATCCATTTTGTTCTGGTTTTACATCTCTTAAAATCCTAAATGAGATGCAGAAATATCAAAAATTCCTTTAGTGAGTGTTATGGTCCATTTATCATGTTACTACATGCTTTAGGGTGCTTAACAAACTGTAGTCCACATAAATGATAAATAACACGTTAGTAGTTATATCTTGTATATAACTCCTAGCTATATTTTCTTTTGCTTCGAATCATTTTTATAACCTTAAGGGTGCTCAACAAATCATAACGTACATTAGATACTTATAACCCATCATTTCATGATTACCTAAGGAAAATTTTGTAAATCTTGAGGGTAGTCAACAAACTTACAAAAAATTCTTACTAATTTGGGAACAACACAAACATCATTGCTTAAGGATTCTCAACAACCATAAGTATGTATAGTACTCTATTTATATTGTAAACGATGAAAAGCAACATTATTTCAGATTCATGATCACAAAATAATAATAATAAGTATTATCGTCTACAAGGAATAATGAATAGCAATACTCAATAATATCATTTTCCATTACACACACATACATATATTATATGCATATGCATTTATACCTTACAACAATAATGGATTTTATTTTGATTTTTCACATTTAAAATTATACTATTTTATTTTATTTATATTATATAAGTTTCTCTTATTTAATTATAACATTTATAATTTAATACAAAATCTTATATTTATGTATATATTATTATGAATTAACAACTGATTAATACTACAACTTTATTGTAATATTTTATGAATTAGACCATTTATAATTCATATTATAATTTAAATTATTTTCAAATTATTTATTTATAATTTTTATAATTTTAGATTCGGACAATTTCAAATTTATTTATTAACAACTTTTATCAATTCAAATATAAAAAAATTAATTTGTTTATTTATAAACTTTATGAATAAGAATTTAAAATAATTTTAAATTTTATCCATAATCTTATGAATTTTAATTTAAATTTAAAATAATTGTAAATTAATTAATTTGTAATTTTTATGAATTCATATTCAAAAACAATTTTAAATTTATTTATAACCTTTATAAATTTAAGTTTAAATTTAAACTAACTTGAAGTTGAAATTTATATATTATTCACAATAACATAATACAGGCTTTGATACCATTATTGGATGGGAAATGGGGTAAAAATGGGCAAATTAAAAAGAAAATAAACCTTTTTAATTCATTATGCACTAGATCATTTACAGTGTTATTAATGAATAGTGTCGATAATGAATTATATTTATTGGTTTATATTGATTTTAGAAAAGAAGTGTATTTGTGTTTATTAAATTATATATTACTTTAATTAAGGAAACAATATTCATAACTAATTATCTCGTGAATTAGATGTATTTTTTTTCTTCTTTTGATCCCTCATTTGCAAATGATTTTGAATTTTAAAATAGGTAACTAACAAAATAATTACTAGACTTCTCATGTACGAACTGCTACACACTAGGGGTGGCAATGGGATGGGTCTAGGGTCCAAACCCGATTGACCCGCCCCTGTTTTGGCCCGCCCAGATCCGCCCCATTGGGTCATCGGGGCGGGTAGACCCATGACTCGTTCTTGAGAGCTCCGGGTCTAGGGTCGGGGATTGGCTGACCCGCCCCAAACTGACCCGCACTACTGAGATCTCGTGAAATCGGTTTAGTATTATAATGATGATTTGTTAATATATATATATACACACACACACACACACAATGTGTGTGATTATGACATGGATATTATAATGTTCTAATCAATAAGCTATAAAACATTTATAGTAATAAGCTACATCATTGATAATTATACAATAGCATATGCATATTTTTTTGAACTACTTGGCACACCATATTTTTATTATCTTCCCTTATCATTGTAAACACATTGTTATTTGTATTAATGTATCATTTATTAATAACAAATATAAATATATGTACATTAGGACACAATTTTGAATCAAAAAAAAAACCTCATCGGGTCTCGGGACGGGGCGGGTCTACCCTGACCCGTACGGGTTTAGGTTTTAGAGCAAAATTCCGAACCCGCATCGGGTCTACGGGGCGGGTCTGGGGTACAAGAAACCCGCCCCAACCCTTCACATTGCCATTCCTATTACACACTGCTTCTTTGGTTAACAATCACCATGGTAAGGATTTTTTCTCGTTGCCCTCAATAATTTTGAACCCTCTTTTCAAGATTTCTTTTCATTAATTTGGATCTAGATCTCCACTTTTTTAGTCTCTATATTAGGTAAATTAATGTGAGTTTCTCCTACTACTGCCTATACCAAGCAGTAACAAATTTGATAAATGGCCTCTATGCCATTTCTAAGGCTAACGACGACTTTGAAGGAAGTCTTAAGTGGTTATCTGATGATATGGAACCTCCCAATTATTTTTCCTAATCCATATATCGTTGGAACCCATAAACATGCCTCATAAATCTTCCAAAATAAGTGTACATTGCAGTTTGATGTTAACAATTTAGGGATTTGATTTGATGAAGAGAAAACTCAGGTGTTGGATCTGGAAAACGAGAATTGTATATTTGTATGAAGTGACTCATCAGAAGTTCTGTGATCTTGGCAGTACCATGCACCCTTGCCTTGAAATGTATCTACAGGCATGTGGCTTGCATATTATGCTCTATTATGAAACTATGAAACTTGGTAGCCAGTAGATGATAAACTTGATAAAATTGGCAAATACAAACTTTAATCGCGTCCAACTACGACAAAGTATTTGTAGATGTTTGACTATCAAATATAAGAACTAAAGTAAATGATACCCTATTGCAAACAATAATTTCTAATTCACATTGTCAATATTCATATGTATATGTGTGTGTGTGCGCGCGTGTGCGCACACACATGCGCATATACACATCTAAACATACTAGTGTTCAAACATTTAAATTACTATATTAAATGAGGGTATATTAAAAAATGTTACTGTGTTTAGAATTTCAATATGAACTGAACAACGCAAGCTGCGTGCAAAACGAGGTTCCTATGTGAAAAATACAATGTTTACAGATTATAGGGTTTTTCGTATAAACATATAATTATTATGGACTAAAATGAATTCTACCTCTTTCTCCCTAGACTCTAATTGCCTTGATATCCCTGAGCTTTGCGCCTCTTCTCGACTTATGATGCGCATCGCCCTCGCGGTTCACCGAACACCATCCAAACTTGCCACTGGCATTCCCTGCCTCTTGCCCCATTGCCTACTGGTTATCTCAAGAGCTGATTTTAAAACCCAATATCGATGGCCACACAAAATCCTCTGCTGCACTACCTATCTGGCCTTACATGTACCCTGCATTAACTCATGGTTGGACTCTGATGGTCAAAGTCATCGATATGGTAGCTTGGCCTTGTGAACGAGTACCTATCTGATATAATCTAATGCGCAGTATATGCACATCGTATGTGCCGTAGGTCAGAAGGAGAAATATATATTTTATTAAACTAATTTTTTTAAGACATAATCATTTATAAAATGTAGTTTAGAAACCAAATTTAACTTAAAATATTTTCTAAAAAACTAGATTTTCAATTTTCTTTGGTAATCTCGTCAATCGATTACACCTTGAACCCTCTACGTTGCCTTTGGGACAATTTTTCTTTAACTTAGTGGTGGAGTGATAAAATCCACTATTAAGATTTAGTTTATTTGGGAGAGAGAATCAAATTCTGTGTGTATCGAAAGAGGCTCTCTAATGTTTAAATTATTATATTGGTTAAAAAATAATTAAATGTAGTTACAGATGGTAGAGATGAGTAATTCGACTGAAACTGGCACTGGAAAGGAGGTTATGGAGATACCGGGAGTGAACATTCCATTGTGGTTCCACCATTATCCAGAAACTAGGAATTCGGCTGTTGTTAATACTGAATTTCCTACATCTTCAATACAAGGTGTTGTAGCTGCTCAGACTCCCGCTTTGAATTTTCCTAAGTTGTGCAAGGAGTTTACGGGTTTATGAGGTAAGCCGTTTATGGGAACTGAGTCATTTGTGGAAACTCGCAAATGGATTCGCAATTGTGATAAGGTTCTCAATCTGCTTGGATTGGATGATGGTGTTAAGAGAAAGCTTGCCTCTTGGTATTTGTATGGAGAAGCATGTAATTAGTGGGAAATAGTAGCGGGTGAGGTTAATGAGGAGGGAATTACCTGGGCTTACTTTAAGAAAAGATTTGAGATTAAGTTCATATCTGAGGCCGAGAAGGAAGTGATGCTCGAAAAGTTTATCAATCTCCGTCAGGGTGAAATGACTATGAAGGGGTATATAAATAAGTTTAACGAATTGGCGAAATATATGGTTTTGAGTTGATAAATACGAAACATAAGAAAGCATCAAAATTTGTAAAAGGATAGAGTTCGCCGCTTAAGGAATTAGCACTTTACCAAATCCCTATGGGAGCAACCTTCGAAAGTTTAGTGGAGGTAGCACTATTGAATACCACTTCGGTAGAGCCTCCAAATTGGCAATTGCTGAAAAATATCGGTCAAGGTAACTGCAAGGATTCTTGAGGTCCAAGTGGATAGGGTAGTAAGTAGAACGTTAAGTGTAAAAGGTGTACTATGAAGGGACACGATGTGAAGAACTGTAGGATCGATGTCTCAAGGATCAAGTGCTACAAGTGCAATCAGCTAGGACATATGAAGGGAAAATGTCCGACTTTGGCAAGGAACTAAAGGTGTGTCATTGGTTTTGCTTTGATTATGTATGATACAATTTTGTATGTTATGCGATACATGAGTGTATGCATTGCATTTTTAGTCCTTTGAGAATTTCGAGGATGAAATTCTTTTAAGAAGGAGAAAACGTAATACCCTGTATATTTGGCATATTTATTTAAGGGCATTTTGGTAATTTGAACTAAAAAGGACAAAATAGTAATTTTACAAACATCGGAAGTAGGCAACGATATTGGTTTCATTGCGTAGAATCATTTTTCTAGTCAGAATGGTATATTGGTTTGTCCGGATCAGAGTTCGTATGAACGAGATATGCGGGTTTTAAGTTGTGGGTTTTAATTCGGGGTAAATGAGCCTAAGCCCATTAAGATGGAACGACGGTTCATAATTTTATATAATGGGGCTAAGAAGTTTTGAATTCAAGCAGTTTCTCATTTACGTATATTTCAGTTTTTCTGCCTTCTTCTTATGTCTGTCTCTCTCTCTCTGTAATCATCAATTCCCTCTGATTCATCACTCCTCTTTCAAATCTAAACCAAACCCTAGACAACTATATATCAAATCGATCAGTGTGACGAAGGCTACAAAGAAATACCAGCGGTTTCTTGATTCGATGAAGTCTATAGGACTAAAATTTTGGGACAGCAAGGAGATTGGATTTATTTGGTGATTTCTAGAGTTCGGCAACGATATTCGGTGAATGGGAATCACTACCTGTTATATATTGTTGATATGAAAGTATGATTATTGTTTGATTGCTAATTAGAGATAAATTGGTGTTTAACGAGTATAGAAGTTAGGAGAACAGTAATTAGTTGATTAGAGAACTTATAAAGGCATATAATCTAAGATTAGCAGAGAATTGATTGAATTAGGGATTAGAATGACTATGGTCAGTAATGGGTTAAATTGGCAGTGACATGATGATAATAGAACTTGTAGGCATGAACTATGGATGTATACTAGGGTCTAGAACTTGTAGAAATGTTATGGAATGAACATGAGACAAGGCGAAACAGAGAAAGGAAGAGATCATGCGGTTTTTGGAATCGCATTCCAAGCGACCACGGGTGACCGGTGGTGAACCTGGGTGTACAGAATCGAGGGCCAAAGGCCCGACGTTCGATCGATTTGTAAATTACGAAGCTCGATTCGATGTTGGTTCGATGTAGCACTTATTTGAGGTTTCCAGGCTTCAGGTGAGTGTGAGATTGGCTTTCGAAGCAGTGGTGTGGCACTTGTAAAGATGATGCGATGAAGGAGTCTGAATGCATTGTGGTTGAGTGTTATCCGTTAATGGAATATTCTGTTTATTTAACCCATTCGCGTTGAGTTGGTTTTGTTTATTTAACTCATACGTATACGCGAGTTAATCATGTTTATCTAACTCATTTCGTTGTGCGAGTTGGCACTGTTTATTCAACTCATTACGTACTATGGGTTTGTTCTGTTTATTCAACTCATACGTATACACGAGTTAGTCATGTTTATCTAACTCATTTCGTTACGCGGGTTGGCTCTGTTTATTCAACTCGTTATGTTTATGAGTTTGTTCTGGCTATTTAACTCATATGTATTCGATACTTAGTCTGTTTATCTAACTCATGTTGGTATTTACTGTATGACTGTATAAGTAGTCATCATGTTATGTTTCTTATGATGGACCAACTTTATTTGTGCAAACGAGGCAGGTTAAGGTATGTTTATACTAGGTATTAGTTTTCATATGATATTCTAAAATCATATTGGCAGTATAAACTTAATAGCCTTTGTCATTCACAAAACTTATGTCTGACCCCCTCCTCTTATGTTCCTTTTTGTTTATGGATTTATAGGTGATGATGATGGACTTGAGTGACGATGATGGGTGACGATGGTGTTGTTTATGTATATAGTGTCTTGTATTTATCACCTGACAGTATTAGTATATGATGTATTTATGTATATGGATTTGGATTTGATCATGTATGCTAAAATGTGATTTGATATTTGAAGTATATTATGTTTATTTCCTTCTGCTATGAGATTCTGAAAGTGTAGTTAGTTTATATAGCTCAATGTATACAATATGTTAACCATGACGAATCGTTGTTTTCGGTTTCCATTTGTTTATATACGAAGGTCGAAAATGACGGGTTGTTACAAAATGGCTCATTCTTTACCATTTCCTTCGACACTTAGCTCCGTGTCACCGCAAAACTTCGCATGTGGGTCTTACTACTCGTGTCCAAGCCTTTGCTGTATGTTATTCACCTTTTGGATGGGTACCTTTTCTCTATGGTAACTCGACGAATATCGTCGAGGCATTGAACACTGATCAACAAACCATGTAAGTATAATCGAACAACTATCCTCTAAGCTCATTCCCTATCATCTTAACATAGCTTTTGCTAATCCAAATTCGACCAAAACTAATGCTACTCAACACAATTCGATCCAACATACAAATTATCACATTCCTAAGTATATATTGATTCATCCGTTATATAATCCAAACATTAACACAATTGTCATTCAAAGATTCTACTTTTATCTTGAATCAAGCCCTAACCAATCATTTGACATTGAATCATATGGTATAGTAAGTCTTTCTCACTCACCAATGACAAGAAGAAACCACAAGCTCAAGCCCAAATTAGCTCTTGAAGCTTTCAACTCAGAAATCTGAAATGGAATCTTACTCAATTGCCAAATTAAGTATATAGGTTTGTAGAGAATCTTCTACCTTGGATATAAAGTATTCATTTGGATTTCTATGTTGAGATTTGAGGAAGTTGTGAAAAGAATAAAAATGGAAACTAGGTTTTCTTTTAAGAAGAAGAAGAGGGAAATGAACGAGAACGTTTTATTTAAGAAATGATAAAGATAACTTCTCAGATTTATTTATCATTATGCCCCTAGCTTCTCTTTTCATCTCTTTTTACCCCATTATTCAATTTTAACAAGTTTTATATATTTTCCATATGTAAACAACATTGAATGCAATGAAATACTTCTCCTATGTTGAATCTACAATGGTTGTGTTTGTAAGGATTGCTTTGACTCGTAGATTGGATTGGATTGTGTGTTACCTTTAGATGCATTAATTCAACGGTGATCGTATTTTCGAGGGATATATCAACTCCCTTATCAAGATTAGACAATCAAGGATGTAGTTATTCGAAGGTGAGTAACCAAACAAAGCCTCACTGAATGGTGATTCACGATAGTTTATTTTTCAAGAGCAAGGGAATTAGACAATGGTTTAAGGGATAGTCATCATTATCGAAAGAGCACAAGGCAATGTGATATGGTCAACAATAGAGCGGCAACTAATGAAAATGTGAAATACGTATATATAACTAAATGGAATAACTAAGGTAACTAAAATGGGGTTAGTCGGTATAGGGTATGTTCAGTCGATATTGAAATGCAACCAATGTGATTGTAAGGGTGGTTGAGCTTGGAAGTTAAGCCCAACTTACCTCATTCTAACAAGTAATAGGCCCATGTATGAATTTTTATTAGTTAACTTGGCATTGAGATACCTCCCACCAAGACTTTGATTCTAATTCATTTGGTGCTTAACCAATAACTCTTGGATATTCATATGAGAAGATCAAGGGGAGGCCTAGCCCCAAGGCAAGACAAGCAAAACGACCGCTTAAAACAACTGATTCGGCAGAATCAACAGTTAATGGTGGTGATGATGATTTAGCATTTTATTAAGATAAAAATTATTTTATATAATAGCATTCTCAATTGAGTGTACAAAGTGGTAGTTATCGTGTTGTTAGTTTAACGGGACAACCCAAGATTAAATCCTAACAAAATGCAATTTTATTTGTTCCATTACTTAAAATCTAGGCTAGGACAACCAAAATGCTTAGACCGGCTCTAATAAAGGGGAACAAGTTTGGATGGAAGTAGGACTTGACGGTAGGCTGGTAGAAGTTTGATTGAAATGCTTGTTTAATGAATGAAATGGTTTATGATTCTGTACTGGCTCCTAGCATATAATCATTGGTGTATAATGATCTATACATATATGCATTTTATTCCATGTACATCACGATAATCGTATTATTTTCGTTTTCATATATTAGGATGAACTGTTACATAAGTTCCGATTTGTGGAAAGAGAGGTAACGATTGTGGTTTCCAATGGACTTATTGGGCCCTACAACTGTTCTTACTCCCGGCCTTTCTAGAGGCCTAGATGAGCAGCACTTCTGATACCGTGCTGCTAAACTAGATTTACCACAAGATAGTTTGACCAAATACAAAGAATATATCAGTCATTTTAAACAATCTCAAAGAATCAATACTATCATTTTGAACCAAACCCGAATAATTTTGCAAAAATATTTTTGTTCTTTCCGCGAGAATTTTTTTCTGGCTTAACAAGAGCAGGTGCTACCTCCTTTTGTACTGAAATTGGTGATATAGCCTCCTTTGGTTTAGCTGTTAAGATAAAAAAAATGCAATTATCAAAAATTGAAATAGAAGGCAAACTATTTAAAACTAAATTACAAAAAGAATATTTGAATTTAGTAGATCATGATCGTTTTCCTTCATCATTGGCAATATCTAGTACAGTGAAAACTAAAATTTATTGAAATTTCATATAACTCTATTGAAAACTCAAATTTATTGAAAACTGGCCTACATTGAAAGTACAGTGTAAAGAACCCAAAAAATAATTGGTGTGAGCTCTACAAGTAAACAGTTTTGGAGCAGCTTGTATTTAAATTGACAAGATGATATCATTTCTACGTTGTTACCTCTTAGATTATTTCCCAACAGTTATTTTGTTCACTTCATATTTTTGTAACCAAAAAAACTGAACAGAACTCCTAGACCCAGAAATACTCATACCAACAACAAAACAAGTTGTTGAAACAAATCATTATTTATTAAAATATAAATAAATAAATCAAGGGCATTGTTAAAAGAACTCGATTTTTGGAAGGGGTTGGGATGACAAATTTTAGGGGGACCACACCTAGAAAAAAATGTTACGAGGACTATACCGAATAAAACAATTTACTATTTTACTCCTCGTGCAAAGAAAAAAATCAGCAGCACCCCATCGAAGAAAAAAACGACGATGGTTCCACCGAAAACCATTTTCCGTCGGATATGATCGAAAAGAAAGTAAATAAAGAGCAAAGGGTCACTGAAATACTGATGGCAGCTACGGATTTTTTCTTGTTGAGAGAAGGCAAATTTCTTTAGTACACCCCATAGTAATTTTCCGAAAAATGAACCCCTCTCCCTCTCCTTCAAAATTGAAATCCCTTTAACAGTGCCCTAAATCAATATGCATTAAAACAGTTGAGCTAGAAACACGAGTGGTACTTTCTTCAAGCAGAGTTTTTTTTTTGATGCCTCAGGGGCTAGAACCCATGACTTTTAGAACCTCTAACCACTTGAGCTAGAGGTTCTTGACATTTTGAATGTTAATATTTGAACTCAAATTAATTATTTGTTTGGATTTCTTCTATAAAAGGTCAGGTTTAATAGTTTTTGTTTATCGACCCGGAATTTTAGTTTGGTTTGGTTTCAGTCTTTACTAAAAACGAAACAAAACGGCTCTTGGTGTTTCGTTTGAAATCTCAAATCTTGACATAAATACAATATTTATAGTTTTTATCTTTCTGAATACAATCAAAATAGTTGTATAAAATGGAAGTAAAATTGAGAGTAAAACAGCTGATGTATATTGGGAAGAAGGGCATATTTGGGATTTGTGGGGGTGGAAAAAGAAAATAAATGGGGTATAATGATTTTTTTTTGTTAAATGATGGGCTGTCTAAGGCATTATTGGGGTAACCAAATGCCAAAGCAAAGTCAACTGAAGCAGGTCGAAACACTCAAACCAATTAGGAAAACAAAATAATAATGAGTGTAAATTAACTAGGGATAACAACTTCAAATATTTGTTGTCTTATGATAATAAGAAGCACATCTACAAATTATTTGAAACTAGTGGTACATATGTTCGCCAAGTATAACTCTGGTGTCTTTTTGGTTGCTAGAAAATATTACTTTTTTTGCAAATCCAAATTACTAGAATTACCCAAATTATCTTGCTCTCCAGTGACTATCTTCTGATACAGGTTGAGTAACTTTACTGCTATGACGACTCGAGTAAATCAAATCAAATGTTGTTTTTTTATGAGCGGACAAACAATAGCTACATAAGGACAGAGAGAAATAATAGCTGGTACCCAAAAAACTATCTTATTATGGAAGAGCTATAACATAAAAAAGGGAAGTAACACTTTCTTACCCGAAGGTATCATTTTAGCATCTTTCAGAGGAATCGATGTTGATACCCTTGGCCCTTTAAACATATCATCGTCTTCCTTATCTACAAATTCAATAATATTTGGTAAAATAGTAAAATTATAGCTTCAATTTTTGTTGTCATTAAAAGGAAAACCTATTTCTTTTTTTTCCCCCTGAAGAGGTTATCTTCTCGTTTTAACTATTTATTCATCAAGCGTCGTCAGAATCGAAGCTTACCATCAGTAGAAGACTTCCCATAGTTCTCCCTCATAGCTTCCAGGAACAAGTTACTCCTGTGTTCTCTTATCACTATTGGTGGAATTGGAAATGGAAATAAATAGATAAATAATACCAAGACAAAAAAGGAAAAGGTATGTTAATTTAGAAGTTCAAATGCATACACTGCTCATATAGTTCATATTGGTAACTGGATGAAGATCCAACTAATAGCAGTTGCACTGCTTCTGCATCCCGGTTTGTAAAACGCTTAATAGAGCTATTCAAATTTCGTGTATCTAATAGTATGCCTGCAAGCTGAGAATAGAAAATACAAAGCTTATATCTCTGCCTTGTAAAAATATACAACTGAAAAACGATAAAGTATACATGAATGCATATATACCAGAAGCTTTTTTAAGCTTGGAGCCTGGAGCAAGTAGTATGCATCTTCACAATAATTATCTGTAAGAACAGTGCACTGTGATCCTACCTAAAGTGATAACATCAAAGCATGTTTAACATCGCAACAATGGTTCATAAATCTACATGCAAAGGTAAAAGTAAAAATGAAAATCACCACCTCTCCATTTGTTTTAAGAACATCGTGTCCAATTACCAATATGCTTAATTGCCTGGTCATTATCAACCCCTCCAAATCAACCTGAATGAGAACGAGAGTAAGAATCTAGTCAGGTAACTTTTTGGTTTCTACAGTACAGCTAAAAAACCATTAATTAAGCTGTATAGTAATGACAGATAATGATAGCAAACATTCAGATCTTTGAAAAAGAAAATAAAGAAACGTGAGTGATGTTTCATGTTTGCATGCATAGTTCTGAGTTTACAGTTAAAAACAGGGCAAAGTTTCAAATCTCTTTCGTCATCCCCAAGATCTCAATTTTGCATTTGAATGAGATGAAACTTCAAACATGATTTTATCTTTGTTTGACACTCAACTCATCCAAAAGTGTTAAGATCGCAAACCGAGAAATGGACCGGGACGTCAATCCGAGATTTCATCTGAAATTCAAGATTTGAAACCTTGACATAGAAATATATCTTAATATGTTTAGGTAAAACACAATAAACCGTTGACGCCTAAATGTAGGAAATTAATGCTCACTATGAATCGAGGATAATCCATAGTTCATTGGCAAACATCATTTATGTTTATTTTATACACGTGCCTTTGTATATATAATTAAATTTCTGGCGTTGACATGAAATGTCAAGTAATAAAAATTTCCAAATGTTGTGACGTCGGTGTCAATTAAATGCAGGAAATATTAAAATACTTGATTAGTCCCCTCCCCGCAAAAATAAAACAAAAATAAATATTTCTTCGAGAATAATATGAGGAAATGTACCGGATACAAGCTTTCGAATAAGCCTGCCATTTCATGGGTAGGCAAATATAATTTGTTCTAACACAATATCAGAAACATAATCTATGTGGGGAGAAAATATTTAACACTGGTGTACATGAACACTTCCATATTAAAATCGGTACATTTCTGGGCCTGATAATGGATACCTGAAAATTCAAAATCCATCTATAACCGTATCCAAAAAAATAGAAACAAAATCTAGAGTTCGAAAAAACAAATACGGATGTGGACATTCGAAAAATATCCATCCTGTGCATACGAAGATAATGATTTATACTTGTGCATTTGTCTTATGAACGATTGATATTTATCGTCCTATTATGTTCTGAATGCAATTTTGTTGTTACACACTATATTTATTATGATTATTATATATATATATATATATATATACATATATTCTTTTTTTTTAAGCATTGGTCTTGAAACATGATTAAACAAAATAGACAAATGATGTGAAATGAATCCGATGTGCTATTACCTACATGATTTCATTTTATCTTCTACATGTTGATACTTCAATGGTTTGGTTCTCCACATTATCATTTTTGCAATGTAAAATTTTATGTTTTAGGCATCTTGGTTGTTGACCCGCCTTTTGGCAAGGCCGTAGACAGGCGGATTTAACTAAAATCGACTGCTCGTTTGTCGAGACTGGAATACGATGGGTTTGAGCTAGCTGGATGGATGGACGATCAGCCATGGATGGTTCGGTGTGGGTCGCTCGATCAAGGTGGCTCGGTTGTACATGGCACGATCGAGGAGAGGAGGACATGCATGGTTCGGTGTGTGTCGCTTGGTCATATAGGGTCGGTCAGGGTAGATGAGTCAAAGTGGATCGGTTAAGGAGGGTTGGTCGGACAAAGGAAGGCAGGCATGTCGTTCGGCCATACGTGGATCGGCAGAAGGAGGATCGGCTTCGTGGAGTGCTTCAGGTCGACACGTTCGTAGCTCCGGGTCAGCACTCCATTTTACTCGAGTTGGCATTTGGAAATTGGATCGGCGTTTGAGTGGGTCGGCTATAGTGAAATTAGCATTGGGTCGGTGGAATGGCTTTGGGATCGGTGAATATGGGTTCGGTATGTTATACAGGATCGGCTGCTTCGGGTCATTGAGCTTTCAACTCCGAGTCGGCAAAGAACAAACTTGGGATCGGCATAGGATTATACTTGGGTCGGCATGTCCTAATACCTCAATGGGATCGGCAGACATGCCGGCTCCGGATCGGTGTAGAATGAAGCTCGGGTCGGCCATGGTAGGTTCAACATGGGGTCGGCATTGGAAGAAGTGAAGTTTAATTCGGGTCAGCCGCTATTCTACTTCGAGTCAGGAATGGATTTTCTTCGAGTCGCTCCCGGGCGAGATTGGATTGGCATGCTCAGAGTTTAGGTTGGGTCATAATGATGGTTTTGGATCGGCTATGGTGTTGATGGGCCCGGACCACTCAGGAAGTCCAGTAACTCAGGTTTTGTCTATAAATACAGCATGTGAGGCTTCAAAAAAGGAGATCTTCATTTTGTTTTCCTCCTTCCCCATTAAGGCTACTCTGTCATTATTGCTTTAAAAACTCTTGATTGTAACTGTAATTAATTCTCATATCAATAGAAAGGAAATTTATGGAGTGGACGTAGGCTGGAGTTAGCCGAACCACTATAAATCATGTGTTATTACTGCTTTCTTTTTAATTTTTACTGTTCTTCACATTCATACTCTCTACATACATTCTATCTGTGATCTGTGACTGTGGTTTGGTGCTTTCATCTGGATTTGGGTGTTAGTGACCAATTTTGGCGCTAACATTGGTGTTGATAAAATTCAGTAGGTTTGGAAAACACTTACCATATGACGCTGGGCTTCTATTTCTACACTGTCTATCGAAAACAATATCATGCAATATGTATTTAGGAACTCTTGGATTAAAAAAGGCAACGCAGTAATAATACCTCATCGGTAAATAGCAATGCAGAAGCATCAATCCCCAAATGATACAACAACCATGCAGCTTGCCTATGCTTCCACATCATTGCTCTGTTCACATTTACCACTGGCACAATCTCACAAGAATTCTCCTTCTCCCCATTCTCAAGCAGCCATGCATAACAAATTGCAGCTGCTATGGAACTCGCCATATCTACAAAGTAAAGTCCCCAGAAGGGAACCTAAATCAAATTGCAATTACATCTTTGTGTTTCGAGCATAAAAAACCACAGCTATAGTTGTAAACCCCATTATTCAATTAAAGGCGCTATATTACCAAACAACTAGTACAGTCAACATCGGCCAACAGTAGTGGTGTCAGCAAAGTTTACCAATAGCCAAAAATGAAAGATGCTGTTCACAGCTGTCTACATTACTAGGTTTTTTTAACTGAATATGATGGAATAAATTAAAAACTGAATATGATGGAATAAATTAAAAAGGCCAATTCTATTCAAACACAGCAATTTCTATTAACCCCCAGTCCATTCAACAACAACAACAACAACCACCACTAAAAAAAGGAAAAGATAAAACACCCCAATCATTTCTTTTAACCTCCCATAATAATCCGCTTAAATCCATCTTCCCTCCTATTTCCATCATATACCTGAGTTGCAATCAGCATGGCAAGTTAAAGCCTGACAATTCCTTCTTCACTAATCTTGTCTTTGGTAATTTCAAGTAATCAAGGTTTGAATAATTTTGAAAATCAATGAAATTAGATGAATATTTGTTTGAATTTACTGGACTAATTTGGAATTTTGTTCAACTGGGTTCTAATTACTTATGAGTATAGCTTCATAAGCTGTTTTGCCCATCGAATTTTACTATCAAAAGGATGATTTCTAAATTGATCCACACTAGAAGAAGCACATTCGTTTAAGAAACAAAGTTGTGTTCAAAGCATGCCGGAGTTAATTCATCCTCGTATTATTTTTCTTCCTATGACAGTGTGAGAAAGGAAAATTAAGATGCCGTAGTAGAGTTCGCCAGCTAAAAATTGATCATAATTTTATAAATAAATAAATATAAACTTACTTGCCGAGGGAGAAGATCCAGCAAGGATAATCTTTGCCTTATTTCCAATCTCCCCATTAGAAATTTTCATAAGGACGTCCTTTTTCCTCTTCAAAAAAGTATTAATATGCACAACATCCTCATTCTTCAAATCAGGGGGAGAAAGCGAAAAGGAAGCCCTCCTTCCATCAACAGAAGCACAAGCGTTAGACGAAAGAGACCTCCGATGAGAAGGTTGCAACAAGTTACGGGGCGGTGACAACACAGGAGATGGAGCTGCTGCATCCAACGAGATGTTTCTCGAGAGAGAGGAAGTGCCTTCTTGGAATCGCGACTTTCGAGGTGTTTTTTGAAGTTTCGGAGGGAGAGGTAATGGATTTGGGTTCGGGTTAGGGTTAGGTTTGGTAGGGGATGGGTCGGGCATTGGAGGAGAGAAGATGTTGGAGAACCATTGGTGGACGGCGGAGGAAGGGGAGATATCGGTGATGGCTGGTTTTGATGTAGGGGAGGAAATGGAGTTCCTTGCGGTGGTTTTCAGCAAAATTTCATCACTGATGCTCTTTGTTGGTCTGTGCCTGTACAGTTCAAATTTGTAATTTGATTGAAAGTTACTTTAGAGTGAAGTTTTTGCTTTCAAATTGATTGCACCCAATTTCCTTTTTGTTTTATGCAGTTTATATTTTACTCACATTTATTTGTTACTTGGTGCATATTAATTAAATTATATTACTCAAATGAATTGATTTGCGGTTGTCATTTTATTATTTTCAATAGGTTGTATATTATCGTTCAGTTATATGTTGTCTTGTCAGTAATATGTTCACTATCAATCTGGATAATATGACGGTCTTTTCCTTGAATCTGAACAAATGAAAAAAGAATAGAATACATTTTGTACCACTCTTTTTTCATGATAACCAAGTAAAATAGAAAAGAATAAGCATAAAGAACCCAATACTTGGTTTAAAATAGAATACAATTTTATGTCTGGCCTCTTCTTCTCACCATTATATTTCTTATGTTTCGTAACTTCTTTGCACATGCCAAAATTACATCTTCCCTGCACCATTTATACCTGATGATAATTTTCAAAAGATTTTCTAGGAGGAAACTACGCAATTCAATAACCATCTTCGATATCCATGAAAATTTCAAATAATCACGTACGAAAATTGTGAGAACGAAACTGTGAGAATGCACTGACTTTTGAAGATAATTTCGATAAGAAGTTCCAAACTGAGAATGGCTATTGAGAAATTATTCTTCTAAGCTTTTGTATCAAAATTTCATTTAACAATGAGGAAAGAAGTGAGGTAAATGAAATAAATACTCATGATTATAGTTCGACAGTGAATAGAAATGGTAGGAATGACTAGTGCGCTGATCTGGATGGCGACACAATGGAGGAAACGATGATTCGAATATTGATTTGAGGACATATAATATAATACTGATTTGAGTTTAGGGATGTTGGAAAGAATGAATCGAAAAGATGATGATTGCACAAGAAGAAGATAAACGGTATTTTGATACAATTGTTTTTAATGTCTGCTTTCTCCCCTTGACATTTTTTTTTACAGATCCTCCCTTGTAAAATCATTTCCCTTATCTACATATTTTTTTCCCACAACAATCATCAACTTTATGAACAATGCCGTTAGCATCATAATATCCATGACATTTTACCAGATTTATTTTACTGCACTATACTCAGTTCGTTGGATAGTATATTTTTTTTTCTTTCTAATTGGTCAAGAAGTCATAGCTGAATGTATCGATATACTTTTAACCGGCAAAAAAAAAAAGACTTAACGGTGTCAAATATTGTTTTCTTAAATAACAGTTCAAATTTTAGTGGTCATTAATATTATACCTACTTATGAATATAAAAATATAATTCTACATCCTATGATCCTTTGACACATAACCCAGGACATTAATAAAGGAGCTTGTGTTTATAGTGTATTGAATAATATCACACTCATTGGCAGTCCCTTTATGGTGCAAGTATTTTTCCGATAGATAATTTAGGATACTATCAGATATGTAAATTAAATTGGATTAATTAATCTCTTCTCGTTTTTACTGGCTTGAATTCTCGACTATTTTTAGTCATCTCTTTTGTTTTAGTGCATAGGGTATTACTATGAAATCGTAAGTGGATCATCATTTGCATTGAGACAGACTCATTTTTCCCCTAAGTTTGAAGATTTGGAAAACCGGTCGTTATACTTGCACCATATATCAAGGCATACACCATAAAACGAATTCACGTCACTACTATTAATAATCAAAACATTTTAATTTTAACCGTTTCAAGTGTGTGCAGATGAACTGATAATGAGATTCCCATCCAGGTTTTACCACTTCTATCTCTGTACTCGTTACAATTAGATAAAAACCAGAATTCAATCTTTCAATGAAATATTTGCACTTCCAGTTATTATTTGATTTTTATTACAATGTCCCATTTATCTGTGTGATGAGCATTGTATACAATCAATAAAAAATGCATAAAACTCGTAACTTTTTTAAAACGAAAAAAATTAGATGTTTCCAATAAATAGTACATATGTGGATTAAAAGAAAATATCTATAGAATTAGTAAAATCAAATATTATTAATCATAAATATGTGGTCTGTGGAAGTTATTTTTAAATATTCCCCACTTATTCGTCCAATCCTTCATTTGTTGATGTTTTAATATAATTTCTTTTGTAGACATGGTCTGCTTATAGTCAAGATTATTTTTTGGAAAAAAAAATGAGCTTTTCTTTTCTAATTTTCTGCCGAAACAGCATTTGAAACTGAAGTTCAAAACTGGTTTCAAAATGACGGTTTTTATGAATATTTTAAATGGTCAATTTGGTTTATGGATCTAAATTAATTAGAATTTTCATAAACAAAAAAAAATAGAAACACACACAAAAGCTGTAGGGTGGTATTTATTGTAGTAACATTTAACAAAAATTTGATATGAGAAAGGGTAGTATTAGAAGGACACTAACAAATACTAAGGGAAAAATTATAATCAGATCAAGTTGAATATTAATTTTTTTAAAGGGTCACCAAACTCAACAAATAATTCAGTGTATATTATTAATGTAACAATATACCTTTTTACATCAACCCTGTCTCTCTCCTATACTTCTTACTCTAACTCTTCACTATAAAATTGTGAATTCAAAGAAAATGCTAATCCGAAGAAAAAAATTGAACATGTGCACAGGATGGTCCGAATGAAGACCACTAATACAAACTCAACAAATTGAAAAACAGTGGAGAAAATTTTATAGATTAAACATTTTTCATTTTTCATTTTAAAATATGATTTTATTTGTTTTGAATACGAATTTTGTTTTTATGCTGTAGATTTTGACAAGTCAAACAATTTTAGGATTTTCGATTTGATTTGGGGTTTTAGGGTCTGAATTCAGATTTATTAAATCTGCAAGTAATTATTTGGTTGATTTTATATCCAAAATTTATTCATCAACTTTAATTTCTTTCATATTTACTAATGATTTTTTGATTTAGACGTTGAATTTAAAAGGTAGAGTTTAATGTGTTCCCAAAGGTTGATTAGTTTGGAAAAGAAGATTGATGAAGAAGAAATAGTGGGTAGTTTATGAACAGAATCTACTTTTTAACGGGATATATTTATTTATTTGCCCCCACTTAATAAAAACTAATGTGTTTAAAGTTTCCCCTTCCCTTAATAATTAGTGGTGTCCCTTTTTTAGCACCTTATGATAAATTGCATGGGAATTTGAAGCATGAAGGATGTGGAAACCACCTTTTACATTTTGCGAGAAAAATCATTAAAAAAAAGTTTAACTTAGAAGCCACACAACTAATGGCTTGCGAGAAAAATCATTAAAAAAGAAGTTTAACTTAGAAGCCACACAACTAATGACAAAGCAAATCTTGCTTATTAACATTTAGTACATTAGCTATGAACATTAAGAAATGCATGACTTTGAACTATACGTCTTTCACAAATGCTTAGTGTTCCATATAAATTGTCCCACAAACGATTTTATTAAATATTTTTGGTAACACGCTATCTTTAAATCATGTTACATGCAATTTCAGGACCATCTAGCTCAGGCAAATAATAAATAGAAAAAAATGATATAGTTGTTTTTTTTTAGTTTGGTTGTAATATATGCTTAGAGGTCAAGCTGCTATTATCAATCGTGATAGGATTCAGAGGCAAGAAGAGTTTCTTCAATTTTCATTGCATCTTAACTTGAACAAAAGCTTTAAGCAAACACTCAAACTTCACAAAAGCAGATGAATATAAATGTTTGAAAATGATTAAAAGCAAACAAATATTACCTTCTTGCAGATCGCGACAAAGGGTCCCTCCTTTCAATAGCAGGTTGTCTTTCCCTCGCGTTACCGGAACCAAACCTCGGAGATCCCACAAACCTAGCAGGCGACCCTGGCCTTGATGCTGGCGAATCTGCTACCATTTTCTTTGCTTCTTCAAGCCATTCTTGCGTCAACTTGCCTGAACTAATTAACGATTCATCATCTTTCTTCTTTTTGTTCAAGCTCTGATCCTTTGGTACTGCACCACCGTAGAACCAGTCGTTCATCATAAAATCTGCAATGTCAGGCATGGGCTCTACATGCTCTACTACTACTTCTCTTGGTATATCCTGCATTGCAAATAAGTGTTTTTTGACAATTGTTTATTGTGAAGATATTCGATCTTACGAAGATTATTACCTTGGGTAATCTTTGAAATCTTGTAGCCATGGAGGTGAAGGCAGAGAAAATAAATGTGGTTATGACTGATTATTGGAGTAAATGGAGGTGTTAATTATACATGAAAAGGAACAGGCTGAGAATACAAAGTGACAAGAGGGGACATTCTGAAATATGAATTTATATCTGGAGGGACTAAGGAGCCGGCTGTCTTTTCTTCTCTATATTTGTCTGCAACTGTTTGAACACTATTATACTAAGGAACCCAACTCAACACACAAAGCTTTTTGCCATGTATTCATTGAAAAGGTAAAAAGTAGTTTTGGAAAACCATGAGTTTAATATTTGGAATAAATAATAATATTCCAGGAGAACATGATCTGAACTTAAGAAATACAAATGTTAAAAAAGAACTTGTTGCCAAACTTGAAAAAGTATGAAGAAATGCCCTGACGTTAATAATGTCGTTTAGTGATATGACAAATGCATATCTAAGACGACAGTGATGGCCAAACGATGCAGCTGAACTTTACTATTAGCTAGCTGTTTTTTGTATGGAGTTCTTATGCAGCATAAATTCTGAATAAGTCAAACAATGACTTTTATTTTTTTAAAGCGACCTGAATAACCCTCCATTCTCGGACATCAAGAACTGCCGTTCACTGTGACCACAGAACCCTTACGTCCAATGTAAGAAAAAGCACGCTGGACGTAAAGGATACATCTACAGACATCTAGGACAGATCAAATGCCAAAATTATGAGTGGATCACTGTTCAAATTTTAAGTTGGACTTAAGATACCTTTAAAAGTTTGAAACAAGCCTATATGATTTTTTATTATAGTAATAATCAAATTTAGTATAGTTGTTTGTACAAATACTACGCATTGTTTAAAAAAATTATATATTAATATTTAACATAAATATTATGAAATAAATACTACAAAAAGTTTTTAATTATTAGTTATAATTCATTAATTACAATTTATTAATTATAATACATTGGTTACTAATTATTAGTTGTTAATTATTGATTATGTGTTAGTTATTAATCAAATACCGCAAAAGTTATTAGCTATTAATTATTATATATTATATATAATTTTTTAATTATTAATAATGACTTTTAATTATCAGTTCTAATTTACTAACTGTCAATCATTAATTACTAATTTATTATCTACTAATGAGAAATTCTATTGAGATATAGTTGATGACACAATTGGTGACACAATGGATCGCGACCACTAGATTGCCTCCTGATTTCAATCTCAAATGTAAAATTTCATGGGATCCAACAATCAAGATCTATTATGTCACATTTTGTGTTTTTTTTTTGGTCAAAATAGACACCCCTTTTACTGATTATAAGTTACTAACCATTAGTTCTAATTTATTATTTATTAATTGTTACATCATGTGTTATCACTTATTAGTTAGAATTTATTAAGTTTAATTACTTATTTAAAGAATAATAACTAACAAAATAAAAAACATCCTAAATTTTACATTCTGAACTTAACCGTTTAAAAAGTGTTCAAGAATGCATTTTCAGTAAGCTACCGTTTGCTTCACTGTTGTCCAAGAATGAAGCCCTAGTTCTGGACGTTTTGATTCAGACCAAAAACAGATATTATGGTTTACAAAACCTGTTGGTGGCTATTTTATGAAAGAACGAAGATAAGAGAAAGGTCTTTTTACAGTTGGTAGAACATCAAAAGAAATACCAGTCATTTTAATTCATACAACATGATTTCAGGAGTAAAATAACTAGACGTTCAAGATCGGGAATATATGATTCAAACAAATATGAATTTTAAAAGATATAGAAAGACAGCAAGAATTTCCAACATGTTTCATCAGCTAAGCATACACACCATTTGATACATTAGAAAGACATGAATACTAAAGATTGCACAGATGATAGACCATTAATTGTAATAAAAAGATGCATCAAGAATATCTATTGTGTTTAGGAAGTTGAGTTTGCGGTAGATATCTACGTGCACTAATATAAGAGTAGTTTCTGTCATCATAAAATAACCAACTTGTTATACTTTCAGATGCCAAGGCTCGGTACATTGTCGCCGAAGTTTGTGTCATCATCTGTCAAGTTTCCACAGGTTAAGCATTCAAATTTGTGATGAGTACACTAAGACAAACAAAAGAATGAATATTCAGCAAGTTTTCACTTTTAACATCAAGCTTTGACCCTTTCTTTTATAGCAAAAAAGCACTATCCTAGCTTAGTGGCGATACAGCCTGTTAGTCAATATTCACTGTTTTAGGTACTTATTTTAATTAACAATGGTTTGAAAAATGTGTATTTCGTAAATGTAAATTAGAGGTCATATTTTAACAAAATATTGAATAGAAAGTACAGAAAATAATTTAACATCATTCAGCTTACGTTAGCAGTCAAGAGAATCAATTGCCAGATTCTACAGGATTATTTTATAACATATTATGCCTGTAAAACCAATATTCTATATATGTAGTTGAAATGCATAAACATAAGATCGCTTCATAAGATCTAATTCAAGATCAACAGATATTGACTAACAATGGCACTATAATCAGATATTGACTAAGGTCTACATGATAGATTATTCTATTCGAGAACCGCTTAAGATCACAAAACCAATTGGTGATGTGAACTTGTGAAGAGTAATCTCTTAATATTTATAGAGGGTAATTATATTAATTCCCCGATGCGCTTATTTTCAATACGCACGTGTGGTGTATCTTGAGATTATATTTTGGCTTGGGTGATGTGGGGGCATGTGTGATGTTTAAGCACACAAAGATTGGACCTAATTCTAATACCATATTAAAAAACCACTTATTTATCACCAAATCCAATTGTTGATGTGAAGAGCAAATGGTTCTCTAACATATTCTACTAACAAAAAGAAAAGCGGAAAAGCTTCTTGCCTCCATCAACTAGTGGATGCTAGTCAGTTGAATCTTCATTTTCCACATGATTTCCAGACAGCTTTAGTGCAAGTGCATATACATGCTTCTTTTTCGCTGAAGTCCCTTCTGCAACCAGCTTCACTGCCTACATGCAGTTTCAAACCATAAGGCATCAAGTATTGACTTTTTAGCTTGAATTGGGAATTATGAATGTAGATGGTTATATCTAAAATATAAAGTACGTTGAGTGTTCCTACGAAATCTGAAACTGGTAATCAGCAAGTAATAAAAAAACCGTTTGAATTACAGAGGTAATGTTATGGGCACATCTATTTTCCAGAAAAAAAATGTTGTACAGCGGTTAGACAACTACTAATTTAGCTTTCTTTAGACCTTAACGGCAATAAAAAAAATGGTAAGCTTTCATTTAATTAATATTGTTTTGTAGAAAGGATAAGACAATAAGCAAAACTGGGCTGTCAAGCAAATAGATGTTGCCAGACTTCATGCAAATTAGAACATATAACTAAACCATCATCTCTCATACAAATATGAAAATTAACACAAGGACAGTTCAGAGTCTAGACATGAGTCCAGAGTCTTTACGATCATTCGGAAAAGGTGTTATTAACTGCTTCAATAGCTCATATCTGGTTCACCTTAGATTTATATCTGTCTATTAAAGAATCGAATTACTGACATTTTGTTAACATTAATCCAATTCCAAGGACAGTGTTCAAAGTTCTTTCAACATAAGAACGCACACAACTAAGATTAAGTGATGTTGAACAATGATGCATACCGTCGATATGCTATGACCATTTGAGATTAAAACTTTTAGATCATGCTCAATTTCACAGTCCGAAGGAACTTCAGTCACAGATTTCACCTTTCCTTCTATAATGACTGTGATTTCTCCCTTTGGATGTCTGCTAGAAAATGTTTTACATGCATCCTCTAAAGTGCCACGCCAAAACTGTATTCGCATGGTATATACCAGTTACTAGTGTAATTCTGTAAAGTCAGGAAGGTCTGGAAAAAATATGCACTGGAGACATATAATCATAGCAATGACATAATTAAAGGAGGTGGAATGAAGAATGGGTCCACACATCATTATTGCTGCAGGTAATATTATATGATGTTACATTTTGCTACATGGTAAACTCCTATTCAATGGGTGATAATCAACTAAATTCTATCTAGGATGGATATACTAGTAGTCAAGTACATATACACGTTTGTGAAAAATTGTATGTATGATATGTGATATTAGATCACAGAAGTATGGAAGAGATGCTGAGACGGAAAGAGAAAATGGTTAAAGAAAATGTACAGATGGAGATTTACTATCTTCCAAATTTCTTCATTTCTTGTAGAAATATCTATAAGAAAGTAGAGTTGGTACACACACGTGAGCGTGCGCACGCATGCGCGCGCACACAAGTAAAAGAAAAGAAAAAAAACTGTAAAGTAATTGGTTATTCGGATTAAGGTCCAAAATATCATAATTTAATGAGGTTTAAACTCAACCTCAAAATTTTGATACACCTCTTGTTGCTTGCATTATTCAATTAAAAGTCCCACGTTAAAGGTAAAGTTAATGCAAATAAGAAATGGGAATAAGCATGCATGAAGTTGCATCTTAATTAGTATGGAATCACCTCTTCATGGAGTTTGGTCAACTCTCGAGCAATAACACACGACCTGTTATGAAGAAGAAAAAAACTGTCATCTATCAGTTTTCACAAGGCGGTCACAGATTTATGCAAGCAAATAACAAATAACTAATATTTAATAATCGACGGTTCTATCAAAGGTAATCACAGAATCATATTGTTAATCATGAAGAAATGATCATATAGATTTGTCCGGTGTGTGTATACAATATGTAACAATCTCAGGCAAAGAGAAGCTCAAATCTCAACTGTGCAAGCAGATACAAACACCTAAACCCCACATTATGACCACTGCTCTTAGTAACTTGCCTAGGGAATCACATGAGAATAAGCCAGAGAGAGCAGGAAGACTGGAAAAGGCAGCCAGTAAGAAAAACCTTTTATGTCAATTGTGCAGGTGCGCAATGATACATGCATGCAAACGGTGGTATGTCAGCCATGAGATCCGTGTCCCTATACGCACCTGGGATGCGTAAAAACCAAGGTTTGAGGTCTCGATTTCGGTCTCGGTATCGGACTTTTGAGATTTCAGTCATTTCGAATCATTTCGCCAATTCCGTTATCGGTTTTGGTGTCATATTATGATGTTCATTTTGGATTATATACATAAATCAATGATATATTCATAAAACAATATTCGATTACACTTTCAAAACAAAATTGTTATTCTAAAATGTATTTAAATTAAACAAAAAGCCCAATATAATATAGTCCACAACTATAATATAGCCCTAAAGTCTTGCATTCTATATAAGATGGCATGAATAATAAAGTAAAAGTTTCACATACACCGGTCATAACATTTCAGCCCATCATGCTGCAATAACGTTTCAAACTAATTCTCATTTGCAGCCGCATAAACCAAAAACAAAATCAATGGGAATAACGAAAAAGAGATGAAATCGACTAACTGAAAAGAGAAAAAACCTAGTCCTATTTATTTAATCTAATCGACAAATTGAGGAACTAGAGATCTTGAGATATCTTTTATAATTACTATTCATAATAACTTCAGTTGATGATTGTTCTATTTGTTTCTTCCTTCTCTTTTCTAATTCCTTTGTTTTTCCATCATAAAAGATTGATTTTTGCATGATACATCCGCTATCTTGGTCGAAACCAGATTTTGCCTAGGCTCTCATCTTGGTGACGGTCGGAACCGAACCGGGATGGCCAGAATTGCGAGGTTCCGATCGAGATCTTAAACCTTTGGAAATGCACCAAATGAAAGAGATAGGGACCCTAGTGCCATCTGCATACAACTGTTGTTGCAGTGTCATAGAAAAACCAAGCTCTAGAAGGTATAAAGGTGATTTCTAGTGAAGATAATTTATAGGCAAAGTGCTTATACAACTTATTGTCCAGGAATCATTTCCATATGATTTCTAGATATTTAGCCATTGTAATGTAAACGCTATGCAAAAGTTAATGAAAATGCTCGTTCCTCCGTTAATTTCTTTATATTTTGTTATGTTTTGCACTTTGTATTCTGATGACATGGTTGACACTAGGAGTATGCCCAACGCTCATACGTATTAGAATCCTAGGATCTTGAGATAACTGATGGCCCACCTCAAGGATTTCCTGAAGCAGAGCCCTGAGTAGAAGGAATTAGCCAAAGCAATCTTGGGATATTAGAGTTGTGACTCAAGAAAAAAAAGGACACTAGTAAGCTTTCACCTTATCAAACGTAATACTACATCACGGTCTACCACTGGTCCATTTAAACGTTGAAAATTGAAGGGTTCACGTACCATTTAGGCCTTGCTTCTGAGGTAATTTCCCCCCTTCAAATCTAAGCATTGAGACTGCATTTTCTTGTCAATTTATGGAAATATAGCAGAAAATGCATCAAAAATAGAAAAAAATAAGGAGAAAAAAAATAACATTTTTGCACATGAACATTGATCAACCAGCTAATCAATCAATTGGTAGCGTGTGTGACTTGGTATATTCTCGTGCAAACTTTCCATAACATACATTGAAAATCGAACACCAAAAAGTGCTCAGACCAAACAAATTAGTTGATAACTTGATATATAAGGAGACACGTTTCTTTAATATTTTAGCAATGTGTGACCATAATTTTTTTTTTGAAATGTTCACTGCTCACGTGAGCTTATATCTTTGATGTAGCTTACCAATGTATTTCTTTTGTTCTCTTTTAAATTACATGTTTATGTAATAAATCAAAATGCATGATACATTGTATGCTCAAATATTATTAATTATGTACAGTAATTTAAAAAAAATCATTTAATTATACTATTTAAGTTATTAATTAATAATTTAATAGAACATAACAACAACAACAACTAAGTCATTATTTCCCAAACAAGTTGGGATCGGCTAGAGATAGAATCTAAAATTAAATGACAAAGTCAATGTAAAAATCAATTTAAAAACCATGATAATAATAATAAAATAAAGTAAAATAATTAAAAAAATAATAAAAAAATAAGATAAAGATAAAAATAAAATTTAAATATAAAGAAATTAAAAAAAGCCATGATAATAATAATAATGGCACTAATAGTAATAGGGACCGAACACTACGTCTTAGGCTTCTATTCACTGGTCATATAATCTAAAACTTATAACACTACCTCTAAATCAACTCTAAGCAAAAAAAAAACTTTCAGCTTATGATTCTGACACGTGGAACGCTAACTTTCACGCACTTCTGTCCGACACCAGCTCTTTGGATATATTTCAATCTCTCAAATTTCTTTTTACTACTTCCTCTCATGTCAACCTTGGTCGATCTCTACCTCCCTTTGAACATTTGATGCGACCTATAATTCCACCGCGCACAGGTGAAGGCCTTCGTTGGAGATGTCCAAACCATCCTAAGCGGTGTTGGACTAGCTTCTCTTCAATTGGTGCTACTCCAAGTTTGTCACGTATATCATCATTTCTAATTCGGTCTCGTCTTGAATGACCATCGCAGTATACGCATCTCTGCTACACTTATCTTCTGGACGTGTTATCTTTTAGTAGGCCAACATTCTGCACCATACAACATCGCAGGTCTGATTGTCGTTCTGTAGAACTTTCCTTTAAGTTTTTTTGGGACTTTTCTATCACAGAGAATGCCAGACGCTGGTCGCCATTTCATTCATCCCTCCCGTTCGAATTCTAAAACTAACATTTTCATCAATCTCATCATCATACTGCAATATTGATCCTAAATATCCAAATAATTCCTTCTTGGGCACTACTTGTCCGGCCAGAATGACATCTTCATCATCTGACCTGACACCGTTGAACTCGCACTTTATATACTCTGTTTTAGTTCTGCTAAACCTAAAACCCTTTGATTCTAAAGTCTGTCTCCACAACTCCAATTGTCTATCAACCCCTATTCCATTTTCGTTAATTAGCACAACATCATCAGCAAAGAGCATCCATCAAGGAATCTCATCTTGTATACCTTCGTAATCTCATCCATCACTGGGGCAAAAATATAGTGGTTCAAAGCTGACTCTTGATGTAATCCTATGTTAATGGGAAAATCACTAATTTCACCATCGAATGCTCTGACACTAGTAACAACATCATCGTACATATCCTTGATAAGAGTAATGTACTTTGTTGGGACTATCTTCTTTTTCAGAGTCCACCACATAACATTTTTCGGTACTTTGTCATAAGTTTTCTCCAAATCGATAAATACCATGTGTAGATCATTCTTTTGCTCCATAATCTCTCCATAAGTTGTTTTATCAAAAAAATTGCCTCTGTGGTCGACCTTTCAAGCAAGAAACCAAATTGATTTTTTGAAACGCTTGTCATTCTTCTTAATCGATTGTCAATAACTCTCTTCCAAAGCTTCATTGTATGACTCATAAGCTTAATTTCTCTGTAGTTTGTGCAACTTTGAATATCTCCTTTATTCTTAAAGATTTGAACTAATATGCTTCTCGTACACTCATCTGGCATCTTGTTTGATTTGAAAATATTATTGAACAACTTAGTTAGTCAGGCTATCCCTGCATCTTCAAGGCATCTCCACACCTCAATGGGGATGTTATCAAGCACCAACGTCGTGTATGCTTTCATTATGTTTTAGCGCCTCATTTACCTCGAACTCTCGAATTCTCCAAACAAAATGTCTACTGGTGTCATCAAAAGCGTCGTCCAGCTCGATCGTAGTGCTATCACCTTCTTTATTGAATAGTTTATCGAGTATTCTCTCCATCTATTTTTTTATCTCATCGTCCTTTACCAAAAGTCTATTATTCTCATCCTTGATGCATTTAACTTGGTTGAAGTCTCTCGTCTTTCTTTCGCGGAGCTTAGCTATCCTATAGACGTTTTTTTCACCATTCTTCGTACTTAGCTTTTGATATAGATCTTCATACGTCCGACTCCTTGCTTCACTCACCGCTCTCTTTGCGTTCTTCTTTGCCGCTTTATACTTTTGCATGTTGTCCTCGCTCCTGTGATGATGCAAGCATTTGTAGCATTTCTTCTCTTTGATAGCCTTTTGCACATCACTGTTCCACCACCACGAATCTTTATGTTCGCATTTATTTTCTTTGTTAACCCAAACACCTCAGTAGCCAATTTCCGAATGTGCGTTGCCATCTCATCACACGTCATTTGCTTCTCCTTCCATATTTCATGTCTCTTCTCCCATCATTCTATCTGTAAACACCCGTGAGGCGTCTTCTTTGAGCTTCCACCATTTCGTCCGACTAATCTTGGCTCCTTTAGCTGTCGAACACGTATCTCAAGACGAAACTCGAATATCAAAAGCCGATGTTGTCAGACGACACATTCTTCAGGTATGACTTTGCAATCTACATAAGCTCGTTTGTCATCTTTTCTAGTAAGGACAAAGTCAATCTGGCTAGAGTGTTGGCTACTACTAAAAGTAACTAAATGCGATTGTCTCTTTCTAAAGAAGGTATTAGCTATCATGAGATCATAAACAATAGCGAAATTCAATATTTCTTCTCCTTCTTGGTTCCTATCGTCATATCCAAAACCACCATGCACCTCTTTCAAACCCCCACTAGGTGTACCAACATGGCCGTTGAAATTCCCTTCTATGAAAAGTTTCTTGCTACTAGGCACATCTCTAACCATGGCATCTAGCTCTTCCCAGAAATTCCTCTTGGTGGCTTCACTTAGACCTACTTGTGGGGCATAGGTACTAATGACGTTCAGAACCATATCACCAACTACCAGCTTGACTAGGATGATCATGTCCCCTTGTCTCCTAATGTCGACCACTCCGTTTTTAAGGTTATTGTCAATTAAGATGTCTACCCCGTTCTTGTTACGTTCTTTTTCCCATATACCATAATTTGAGGCATTTGTTCTCCACCTCCTTCGCCTTCTGGCCCCTCCATTTGATCTTCTGAACGCATAAGATATTTACATGTCTTCTAATCACAGTATCAACTATCTCTCTTAACTTCCATGTTAAGGACACTACATTTCAACTACCTAACTGAATCTTACTTTCATCGACCAGCTTTCTTGCCCCTCGCACCCACCGAGTAAAGTGTGAAGACCCTTGTTCATTTATCACTAAATCGGGGTGTCAATGTAGCGCGCCACTAAGGATGTGACGACCCAGCCCTTGCATACTTATCAGCATACCCGAGCCTCGATATAGCGCGCCACTAAGGGAGTGGCGACCCAGTCTTTTCTTATTTATCATACTCGAGCCTCAATATGGCGCGTCGCTAAGAGGGTTACGCCCCAACGAAATATAATAAATTTTTATTTTCATAAGAGAGACTATGATTTTTATATTGACTCGCCAAGCCTATCACAACCTTCTTTCTTTATCCTCACTTAGGACAGGCTGCATAGAAAACTACACAGGCGGAGTTATAGAACATAACTAATATAAAATCACATGATAACAACATTCAAATTATATAAATAATTATGTTTTCAATCTTACATCCAACTTTACATTCCAACTTCCAATCTCCATTCTATGTCTAAGAAAGCAAGTTCACTCAACTCTTATCTACAAATGCATCCTGAGTTGCATTTCAATATGCAAATCAATAACACAAACACACTTCTCCAATCATTCAAGCTTGAGTTTCAAACCTTACTTCAACTCATCACAAGGGAGTTGAAAGAACTCAGGGTGGGCCAAGAAGGATTGAGATCTAGAGTTCTTCAGAGGGGGAGGGCAGGATGCTACGCAAGAGGATAAGAACCATGACAGCTCCAGTATACTTGGTCCCTCATCTTTCATTTGTGATATTATATCACTTTCTATGTATTTCAGTACAACACTCTTCTGTCAATTCAAATACAAAACTAATTAACCGATATATGTGAGCCAACCCTTAGAATCACTCACCAAACCTCATATCCTCACTTCCAAGCCATACACCCACAAGAATAGACTACTCACATTGGACTTCCCCATGTTATTTGTTCTAAGGATGTCATATCGTGGGTAAGGCAAACCGAACAAGATTCTCAATATTACGAACTAAAAGACCATGAGAAAGTGAAAATTTGTGCTTTTTATCCTAAAGAGAAAGTACTACAATAGTATAAATAGGGTGTCACTAACACCTAGAAACTATTTTGAATAAGAATTGTTAAAGGAGGTGACCATAAACAGGTTTGGAATTGTAGCTATGTTAAGCCATATGAAGCTTTTCCTTGTTTTAAACAAACCACTACTGTGAGAGATTGCCTCAATATTTTCGAACAATTACAAAGGCTATTGGACAATCTACCATCGAAGCATGTCTTCGGTAGGTCTGTGGATGGAGTGGATTGAAGGATGAAATTAAATTTGGACTTCTAACAGCATGACTAACTTTTTTCATTGATGCTATTACCCTAGACAAAATATATGAGGAGAGTCAAGAGACACACTTGTCTCCTAAAAAAATCAATCGACCCATCTACCATAATCCTCACCTCAAAACATGACCTTTCAGAAACCTACCCAAGAAATTTCCCACCCAATACCATATCCCTAAAAGCAATTGAGAATAACTTTCTTCATATATGCCGAACATTAATCAATATTAGCTTTTTTTTTAATCTTGTCATTTGTAAATTCTTCGGCAGTTTTGCAGTCTCTGGACTTTATATGTCTAGATTTCATCTAATATTAATTATCTTTGCAAGTTGCAAGAATAGAAACATGAATCCATATTTTCTTTGGAGCATAATCACTGTTTACCTTTTTTTCTTTATTGAAAATTTGACTAACATTCACATACGCCAACTGTTAGGTCATCCGCACGGTGATCTGGACGTCCAGGTTCGAGTCCGAAAACAGCATATTCGCAATGCGAGGGAAAAGCTGCGTACATTATCGACCTCTGCAGAGCCCGCTATCATGCGGGAGCCTCATGCATTGGGTTCCACCTTTTTATTCACATACGCCAACTGGACTATTACAGGCAAATCAGTTAGTTCTTGGAATTGACGTGCTGTTAAGATATAAAGCTTAGCCAAGCTAAAAGAGAACCCCCAAAAATGTGTACGTTTTCTTTTTTCTATTACTAATGTGATTGTATCGATTGTCGTTAATGTTTAATCTATTTTATTGACTCAACTAAGAAAACCTCCCAAATTGATAGCTAGAAGAGATAAAAGTCCGTGTAATAAATGTGACTTGACTAGTTTCTAGGTCATAAGTGTAAGGGAAATCGAATATATATTTTAGAAGGATTATTATCTGATGATGAACTTAAGCTACTTGACAAGAAGATGATGCCACTGAGTCGCTACCCACCTTGGAATCACGACCCTAATCAGAAAGACCTCCTTGATATCCTTGCAAGCAGTAAGTGAGGCTACTTTAAACAAAACAAAAAATCATCAAAAACTATCGTATATCTATCCTCATAGATTCAGGTTTCTCTCATAATTTTATTAAAGGTGAATTAGCAAGTAAGCTATAGCTGTGCAAGTACAATACTTCTTCGAGTCAGAATTAATCAGAGCTTTCAGAGCTAGTGGACAGGTGCACGTATGTGCAAAGAGGTCCCCATCAAATGCCAAGGGTCAGAGATGAAAGTCGGTCTGTTGCTCTTACCAATAGCTAAATTTCAGGTGGCGTTGGAAGCACAATGGCTAAGGAAGTTGGATGAAATACTACTCGATTTTGAATCATTGCAATCAAAGATCCAATGCCCAGGCAACGAGGATTGGGTGCTGCAATACCTAATAGTGGAAGAATATCAAATTAAGAAGGAGCTACACTATAATTACATTAGTTTTATGCAAAAGGGGGAGGGGTATAACTACATATTTATAAGGTGTTCTTCATCAAGAGTCCTTTATGATCAACAAACCAACCTTCGTCAATTCGTCACTACATTTGAAATCCGGATATCATCAAGAAGAATGAACGAATATGATGTGCACAAAATAATATTAGGTCCTATGTAGAATGCTACCAATTCTTAGTCATGCATTTTGGTCTGAATAACAACCTTTTGAAGTCTGTACTTGAGGAGTTTTGCGCTAGTCTTCATTTGATGATATTCTCATTTACAGCCTTACTTGGAAGGACCATTTGCTGCATATTACACTTTGGCTCAACAAGTACTCAAGGAAATTAAGTTGTGAACTATGTAATATAAGCGCTAAGCAAAGCAAGAGGATGTTGTTGTTTCACTTAAAAAGCAGCGGTTAAGCCTTGCTCAAGTGCCTCTTACTTTTTAAGCAAGTTAATGTGTTTTCCGGTATAAACCTGGAAGTTTGTAAACTATGATTTAAGCATCAGAATTATTAGCACAAATATTTACTTTTATAATATAATACGGGCTCTTTTAATACTTCTACTGATCAAATATAATCCATATGTAGAATTCTAACACTTTCATTATATTAAAACTTTACAAATCATTTTGTATGTTATTTTTTATATAGCTGGATTGCTTAATTGTTGCTAAAAACGAAGTAATGTGTTATTACGCATTGTTTATGCGCGCTTTAGCACCTTTTGTTTAGTGATATTCAATTCTGGAAAAATTAAGCACCAGGCAATCAATTTGTGCTTAGGTGTCGCTTATTTAGACAGTTGATAAGAGAGGTTGTAAAGGCTTTTAAAGTGTCATTTAGAATGGCTACTTGGGGCATGTGGTCACAAACTAAGGAATGACCATGAATGTAAAAAAAATTGCAGCTATGAAAGATCACCCACACCTAAACTCTAAAGGCTCTTAGAATTTTTCTTGGTTTACCTGGTTATCGCGATATCGAAAATCAAGGCACTATTTTTAAACCTTTCAGTCAATTGTTTAGAAAACTGCTTGTTCATGGTGCCGATGCTCAAAATAGCTTGAAAAACTACATAATAGCATGATTCCATCTGTAGTACTTGCCATGTCCAATTCAGGAAAAAATCGCAATTCCATGTGATGCATCAGAGGGAGGCATATGAGACGTGCTCTTGCAACAAAACAGACCAATAGCTTTCATTAGTCAAGCACAAAGGGTAGAAATCTACAACTATCTATTTATAAAAAGGAGTTAATAACTATCATGTTGGCAACTAAGGAATGGAATCGGTATTGGGTGGCAAATTTATCATTAAAACTGATCACAAAAATTCAACTGCAAATTATTGCTTGTCAAATTGCATTGACATGATATCCTGTGAAGAATAAAATAGGAAAAGATAATATGGTTGTTGATTGTCTCTCTAGAAGAGATGAAACAGTAGAACGCATAGAATTGATTGTTATTTCACAAATACAAAGTGACTGGGTAAAAGGAAGTGAAAAAGATGGCACTAACTGACCCTTATTTTAATGACTTGAAGAAAATGGATGATAACCAGGAATAAATAACCAGTTATGGAAGGTTGATGGTTTATATTTTTACAAAGGAAGGAACGTTGCCAGTAAAAATGCAGCCACAATTTTATATGTGTGTGTATCACTTTTGCTACACCTCAAATCCCCTTAATTTCAACCACATGTTCCGATTAAATAATATAGTTTCTCTCTCTTGTCACTTCGGGAGAGAGAAACTATACTATTTAATACGAAACATGTGGTTGAAATCAAGGGAATTTGAGGTGTAGCAAAAGTGAGGGGAAGCCGATCCTTCCCACACACACGCTATAAGAATAACATTATTTTCCCTTCGAAAGGCACACGAGAATGGATAGATCCTCAATAAAATAAGAAAAAATAATCTGACGGGATTGTATGAAAGAATATGTGAGAGCTTTTAATCCGTGTCAAAGATTGAAACAAGGTTCAAATTTTGATTTTCGTTTCTGAAAATTTTGGTTACACTTCCAGTTTTGAATTTCGGTACTTTTTTATAGAAACACATTAATCGATACTGCATATAATAATTATAAATATATGATATGCATTATATCTAAAAATTTGGTTTAATTATTGTTCTATACAGTTCTTTTGTAATTTTCTTTTTGCTGAATTGAGCTGAAATCAACAAAATATAATTATTATTTTTTCGAAACAATTTGGTTTTTCGAAACAATTTCTATTCTTGTACATGTTTATTGCATTTTTGCATTTTATGTTGTATTCATTTTCACCTTTTTTTAAAATTAACTTTAGACCAAAACTGGAATTTAAACCAAAATCAGATTTTAGCGCCTTGATTATTACCATAACCACATCGAAACGGCCGAATCTTGGTGCATGGATTGAAGCATGAGAATGTTTTATCACCAAGGCTACTTCAAACTATTGCCTACATCAAAGAGAGCATTGGAAGATATAAATACAGACTTAGTTATTAATCTAAGTGCATAAATTACACGGTTATTTTTGTGGCAGTGGAGAGGTTCATTGCGTATGCCCATCTTTTCCTCTTAGTACATCCTTGTAACTGTTTGAAGGTGACCAAAGCTTTTTTTAGTGGACTGTTTAGATTACAAAAGCTACAAATAGCTATCGTAAGTGAATAGGATGTGCTGTTCAGAAGTTTTTGAGAGTGAACTATTCAAGTTACATGGATGTTCATCAGATTTAAGTGGCGTCTGCTACTTTCAAATGAAGGCTAGGTAGCTCTGACTATGAAACTGTAAAGTGCTATATTACATGTCTTTATGCACATCAATCAAAGGAATGGATTAAGTTGCACATTGTTGAATTTCGGTACAACTCCATTTCGAAGAATCATATAATCAAGATATAAGGTTTCGGTCGGAGATACAGAATTTAAAGCCCGGTCTGTTTTCAACTTGAATCGAGATGAAATCCGGCAAGAATCCCGATTTTTGCCAATAAACAACAAAATCTTTCTTTTAGAATTGGCAAAAAAGAGCTCGTATTAATCCAGTAAATAATAAAACGAGAACAGTCAGTCAATTCAAGCAAAAATTTGACAAAATGCAGAGAAGAAAAGTACAAACCTCACAATAGCTCCTCAAATCCAATCTATAGTTTGTAAACTTCTCAAGCATTCTTCTCTCAGGAATTAGGGTTCATTATTATTTGGAAATGAAAAACCAAGCTCCACCGCAACTCTAGTTTTTTTTCCGTTAGTTGGGGAAACATGAAAGAAATGGAAATGGAGAACGTTGTGACCAAAAATAAAAAGAAACAGGATAAGATATTTGAGGTTGTTTTGTTAATAATATTTATTAGCGAATAATATTGACTAGGGTTTGTCAATATTACGACCGAATTATAAATTTGGGGTTTAATTTGTTTATATTATGGTTTGGGTTTGGTAATTGAGCAAAGTTATGTTTAATGCTTAATAACGTTTACTTAGGTTAGGGTATGTTCAATGTTTAACAATGAAACACAGATCAAGTGCAAAATTGAAGCTTTTGAATTTTCCAAAATTGACTGAAAATTTCAAAGTCCCAAAAGACTACTGCTATAAGCTACACGAGACTTTGTGTAGCAGGACGCAGGAAACCTCCCATCCTTGTAAATTACATATCAAACTCTGCTAAAATACATCAAGTTGAAGAGGAACTATACTCAACAGACATTGTATTACAACTGTTAAATCATAGTATTCACAAAGCAAAAGAAAGAACAAAGAAATATGCAGACGCCAAGAGCATTGAAAGGCAATTGAAGTGTTTTGAGGTTGCAACCTTAAATAAATATCACAATTGTCCATAAAAAACTCATAAATATTCCACAGCATTTTAAGGCCCGTATTTGATAGAAAGGACGGGGGCAAGCAGAATACAAGCTCAGATTACCTGACACTGCGAAAGTTTGTTCCATATTTCATGTTTCACAGTTAAAAGGAAAAAAGTTGGTAGGGTATTGTGATACAACATGCTATGTCATCATACAGTGAAGAAATAGAAGAGGAACCTGAAAGGGTGTTAAACAGGAGGCCAGCTAAAGGCAATGGAAAAATGGTCACCCGAGCTTTAGTTAAATGGAAGCAGAGGTCGAAATGGGCACAGTTGTAACATTCCAAACCCGCTTTGGGGGGGGGGGGGGGGGGGCGCTCAACTGTGCATGTGGACAAAAGCCAAAACTCACACAAACAAATCCTCACGCCCAACTCCTCATTTGATCACTGCTCCTAGTAACTTACCTGAGGATTCACTTGAGGTGATGCTAGAGTTAGCTGGAAGACTGCAGAAGGCGGCTAGCCAGGAAAAGCCTCTTGTGCCAGTTGTGAAGGTGCACCAAAATATATATTCACACTATGATATGTCAGCTTAGGGACCTTGCTATGCACTCAACAGATAAGGCTTCCTGTGACTCAAATGCACCAAACATAGGGACCTTACACTAGTGGGCCCTAGCGCCAGCTGCATATTATACTATTGTTGCACCAGTGTAGGGGACCAAGATTTAGAAGAATAAATGAAGGGGGTTTTTAGTGGAAAAAATGTATTGGATAGGTGCTGAAAAGTGCAACTAGTTGTCTAACTTTTACATGCTGTTATAAACGTTCTAGCCACTGTAATGAAAATGTTATGCAAAAACTAATGAATAGCCATATTCCCAGTCTTCCCTTCATTTCACTCCCTGCTCTTTTCTCCCTTAATTTCTATTATATTTTGTTTTGTGATATATATTCAGAGAATATGGTTGGCACTAGAAGTGAGTTTCAACTTTCAATGCTCACAATATAGAAGGTGTGTTGCATTATAAGGAAAGAGATCAGATAATGATCATGCAAAACTTGAAGAGAAAAATATATACAACGATTCATGCACCACATGACTAGAACATATGTTCTCGGTGCGGTAGCAGAAAGTGAAATTAACACAGCATAAATCCTAGAAGATATAATTGTCTTGTTATGTAGAATCACCACACGATTCTCATTAGATAAATTTAAGATTTCCAGACTAGCATATGAAAAGGGGGGTTAACTCTTGATTTTCATTTACCTTGAATGCCCAAAAATTGGCAAAGCCTCTTCCAGAAATTGTTGAAGCTTGTGAGGAGGAACATAGAACAACTGTGTTGCAGTTTCAGTTGAAGCGACTAACATTCTCTCTCTTCTTGACGCAACACTTTTTGGTAAAAACCCAACTATACAGGAAATATAAATAACAGATCAGAAATGAAAACATTTAAGTTACTGCAAATGCTTGTCATGTTCGCTGAGTCACTTGCCAAATGTAAACTCGTTGGTGGATAAACCAGATGCTGTAAGAGCAGCAAGAAAAGCACATGGTCCAGGAATAGGAATAACAGAGATCTCGTTTTTAGAACATAACTTGGCCTGTAACAAGTAACAGTATGATAATCAAAGTCTCTTCAAAACTTATATTGGACTTCCTCTATTACTAAACTATGCACAGACGAGAAAGCCCATAAGGTAATTTGATTTAAGATCAAGATTTGTAAAACCAAAGATATATTTCAAATTAAAAATCAGGGACCACATATACCAAAGGAAACTTGTTACTATTCAATAACTATTTTAACAGGGTTGACCCAATGGGAGAGGAACTAGTGGATGATAAAATGTCATGGATTTGAGTCTCGTTAACAGCAGCAGGTAAGTAACACCTTATGTACATACCTAAAGTATGTGTTATAGCTTTGATGCATACTTCCTCGGAATTTACAAGCTAAGTATGGTTTTCTGGGTATTAAAAAGAAATAACATGTTTGTTCTTATGATCTCATCTTTTACATAATAACTAACATAATTTTTTAGATTTGCATATTCAGGTAATATAGCAGACGGCTGCAGTTTTGTAATAAAAATGAGATCGTTTAATTGTGGCGAGAAGAATTGCAAAAAGAAAAAAGAAAAGGAAGAGGTTATTCAAACTTCGCACAAAATGCAACAAGAAATGTAGGGGTGTTACGGTTGCAGTAAAAAACCACTATTACATCCAACCATAACCGCAACAGTCATTGATGGTTAATAAACTTCATCACCATTACCGCAACCGTTTATGATAGTTAACCATCATTCCTTTAAATTTGAATTTTTTACCTGTATATTATTAGTTATATACATTATTGTTGACTAATAACTATGTTCGAGCTCTTTTTTCCCGAACTAGTCTCTTCGCTTAGAAAATTAAATCATGCATGCCCTTGTCACTAGTCCATGAAGGCACATGTCATTTTTCTAGCTTAAATTATTACAATGCATACATCTTTGTGAAATACCACGCAAAAAATCACACACAATTGGTATGGTTAACCGCGATTATCAAAACATTTAACTGTAGTCATAACCTTTACCAATGGTAACCACATGGACGGTTGAGTGGTTGATGGTATAACCGCAATAGCCCTAACAAGAATAGTGGTTGGCTATTGAACTTTAATTCTATCTATAAATGAATCACATTTACCATGGTTTTTAATTCCATAAGCATATCTTCATCAATGAAATGATGATAGTGGTTTTTTTTTTTTTGATATTTTCTAAAAACAAATTATAGTAGTTTGAGACAGACGATTGGTTTATAAATAAAGAAAAGTAAAAAAACAAAAAAAAAACTATATCAGTTGTCTGTATAGTCATATGTATTAGTAATAATGTGATTTTCTGATATAACCAAATTCATGAATGGAGTTCTGTAAGAATTAAAATGAATTAGACACCTTTTATAATTAAGAAATACTTCTGGTGCAATGGCACAATGCAAAGACATACATGGATAAGCTCTCTGGGTAACAGAAATACCTACAAGTTCTGAACCTGGATCACTAATTCCTGGAGTACCAGCATCACTGATTAATGCGACAGTTTGACCTTCTTGTAATCTCCGTAAAATTGCGGCTTCACGTTGAGCTTCATTAAATTTATGGTAACTAAGCTGCAACGTTAAATTTAGATATAAATTGACCCACTATATTAACAAAAGATTGTAAGTGAGAATTGAACTCACGAGAGGAGTTGTAATATCATAGTGCTGAAGTAACTTCTTTGAATGTCTTGTATCTTCAGCCAGTATCACATCAGACGCTTTCAGTATTTTCAGGGCTCTGCATTTGATATTAATTATGTTAGACAAAGAGTTGTACTTATTTAGACACAAACATAAGCACATGTTATGCAAGAAATATTCACCATATAATATGGCAGCTTAGTAATACAGTGTGAACATTATGAATAATGGAATACCACAATGTGGTTTTATGATGTCTGCAATATATACCTCTCTTTCGCTACACTTCATTCTACACATCTACGGTTTTTGGAGCTACACTATTCCAAATCAAATGAAACTTTGGGGATGTTCAATCTACACTATGAACATCATGTCCACACAAAAATGAGATCATTTTGCGACTCCTAACATATTCAAAATGTTTTGTGGAATTTCAACCGCTAAAACACTTATTTTAACGGTTAATTTGAAACGTGATTTTGAACATGTTAGGATTATTCAAATTAAGCCAAATTTTATAGAGATGATCTTGAGTTATGTAGGAACATATCTACAAATTTTCGTTCGATTTCGAATTGTGTAGGTCAAGAAAAAAGAGAGGTGTAGATGAGGTGTAGCAGAGAGCTTATTTTAGAGCACTAAAGTGTTTCTTGAAGCACTAGTGATAACGAGGACCTAGTTTATAAAATGTTTGTGCAATCGTCACTTTTATCCTTTTGATTTTGAACTTCTTTATCATATCAATATTTATTTTTGTGTTAATGGATTAGATTATCGGTGAGACTTTATGTATTATTTATTTGTGTTGGACAAGTCTACATGTAAATTGTTGAAGTTTATGAGTTTATGTTTTATTGTATTTATTGAAGATGTTTGTTTTTTATTTATATTTTACTTTTATTTATCAATGGAATGGTTAATAGTTGGCACATATGTCAATCATACCAAAGTAACGAACGCATGAGAATCCCAAACAAAACTACTTAAATTTATAAAGTTTGTGATTATTCATTTTAGTTGATACAAAATTTATTAATATCAATTTTTTGGTGCAAAAAACTATTTTTGGCCCAAGCCCTGTTTGGAATCTGAGGGCATTCTAGGACTGCTATGGTAACGGTAAATTTACCATTATCATGTCATTACCAGTCAATCGGTTGCCATTTCTAAGTGAAATCGGTATACCGGTTTAATCGATATGGTAACGGTAAATCATCGGTAATATTTTTTTTCAAAACCAACGGTAACGGTAAATTTACCAGTCAATTTACAATGCATGAAAATTCATGTAATATGTTTTATTATAGGTATTTAGAACCGAGCAAATGATTAAATTTAGTTAAGCAATTTAAATCAAATAATGCTAACTACACTTATTTTATTTCTTCTTGATATCTTTTATTAAGTAACACTATAAATTGTACAATGAAGCATCATCATAGTGCAAAAAAAATGTCAAGTTGCTGATTTTTAAGAAAAACGGTAATTTACCATTTCCAGTGTAGTGGTTACCAGTTTATCGATATACCAGTCTTCGGTATACCAGCAAGTCGGTAACAGTAACGGTAAACAATTTTAGCTTACCAGTAAAAACGGTACGGTAACTGTATTTGCATAATGGTAACGGTAACCATTACCATAACAACCCTACTTTTTACTTAGCGCGTCATTCGAGCTCCAATAGCACAGACACAGAACTCATTTCTTCATGGTTTCCATGGCAAGAAATGTGGACAAAACGCATAGTTATAGCAATTTTGTGATGTCAAATACAAAACCAAGTAACTATTTTGTATATTCTGCATGTTAATTCATTGTTTTTACAAACAGAATTACTTTTGGTTTACACTTCAAAATGTTTTGGTGATGTTATCTGATAATATTCAGAAAGAAAAGGATTAAAGGACTTTCTTCCGTACATGATCAATCAAAGTTTTTCTTCTTTTAGTCATTTTCCAGCAACAGGTTTCGAGTCTTTAAGAAGGAATTTTATGTGAAAATGAGAAAGAGAAGCTAGTACTATCATTGTTCGATTGCTTGGAAAAGGGTCCGCAATCCTAAAGATCAGGGAGAACTAAGAGTTTTTATTTATTTTTATCTCAATGATTTAATAAGGCCCTACTCTATAAATTCCTTTGGCATCTCAAAGATGGTGGAGATGCTCTTTAGAGGAAATAAAGTACTAATCTTCATTGTAATGGGCATTTTAATCAGTATAAGACTAGCACAGATTCTGAAATGTCAAATTTTTTAGAGCAATTTCTGGTTTGACACAACAATTTCAGTTGAGCAAGCTGAAGTGAATTCTGGTAGGTAGACATGTAGCTTTCTTGCATGGTACTTGGGTGATGAATATGCCATTGAAAGTTGAACGCACAAAGATCTATGAAATCCTATGTAACCAGAAGCTGCAGTACATGAGCCATAGAATCTAAATTATACTTTTCAATGAAAGTCGCGTTTCAACAGAAATCTTGTAGGGTGTTGCTTTAATTTCGATTAACAATTTGTTACCGTGACTGTAACATATATATTCAAATGATAATGATGATGTATGGGCATGGGACGTTGAACCTAAGTGAGTTATATACTGTAAAATTGTAAAGAGAACAGTCATAGAGCACTTTTAAAAACAATCACTCCTAAAGTTAAATTCCTTATATGGACTTTAATTCAAAAAAGGATAAATAGTTAAATTATCATTGAAATGTTGAAGACCAAAAGCGTGATAATAGATCAACTACATGTTTTCTGTGGTGTATCTAAGACCTAGGAGAATTTGTTTTAGTCCTGCAATTTAAGTGATTTGTGGATGTGATGCAAACAGCACTTCAATTTGAGCGCTGATCTTTTGATTAATGATCAGCTCTTCTATTGAAGTTCAGCTAGAATGCAGATTAAAAGTTCAGTTTTTAGAAATTTGACTGATATAGCTTATGCTAGAATGTACAGTTTGAAAGAAACATTATGATTTTTAAGAGCAAATGAGGCCATGCTTTTTATTCTTCAAGCTATACTTACTAACATTGAGCTTTAGTCAGCTGAAGAGGAAAGCTGGTGTACTTGCAAAGGGAGGTCAATAGTTATGAAATGACGCACCATGGCGCGATGACTATGTCTTTTCATCCTAAGACGCAGCGCATATGGGAAGGCACACCGAATGGCACAAAAGACATAATAAGGTGCACATGGCACATGGCGCAAAAAAGACACGTGTTTTCAATATTTTGTTGCTTTTTTTAATTTTATTTTTAATTTTTCACAATTCAAAAATGCTTAGAGATTAGTACTTATCATATGACTGTACTCATTGTTGTTGTTGTTATGAATGTTATAATGGATAGCTTTCTTTGATTCTTTTTTGCTTGAAGACAATAATATGTTACAATTGACATGGAAAGTCTTTTTTGTAAGACTCTTAAAGCAAGTTGTAATATAAAATCTATCGTGTATACACACACACACATATGTGTGTGTGTATACATATGAATCAGATTCAGCTATTTAGTTTATCGGTAGTATATATTATTGTTTTGGCTTTTAAAAAGACTATTGTACTTGAAATATATGTTTAATGATGTTTTTGCAGAATGATTAAAAAAAATCTTTGCTATACATGTTTATAACAAAATGAATATTAATTAAAATGTACTTTTTCAATTAATTGTTATGTATAATAAATTTATGTATTTTTTTCTAAATATGCACATTAAATAAAAAAAGTCATGCATCGTTCGCTGGGCATGCATCAAGGTTCCAGGAAGGTTTTGCATCATTTTGCGTCATGCGCCGTTCATAACTATAGGGAGGCCACAGCCTATGACACTATTGTTGGAAGATTGGTTGCATGAAGAGCTCGGACCATAAATGATGATTGATTCAGAATATTTCTGGTTGCAGTTTAGCTTGGGTATCATTTCATGTTTGATCCAGGCTGATGTATACTTGTGATATTATGTTCTTTCTTTTCTCCATTCCTGACTGCATGTAGCAGAAAGTTGGCAATATATTTTTGGTTGTAAACAGTAGATATTAAGCAGTATATTTATATGACTAAGACCAGAAACATAACACACTTTTGTGTGTAATACAGAAGGCTGATCAATTTATCTTAAAAAGGAAGAAAAAAAGAAAACAGATTAGATATAGAAGCAGAATGTTAAACAAATCTAAGAACCCCATTTAAAACCCATGCTATTGAAAATATATGGAAATACCGCAAGGTGATATCCTCAAGATTGCCAATAGGTGTTGCTACAAGATATAAACCAGATTTGAACGATCCTTGAACAACAGTTTCCTACAATTTAAATTATGTGCATATTAAGCAAAAAATAACAGTGAAAAGTAAACTAAAGTAACAAGGAAATGCTACAAAAATAATGCAGAAATAATTTGTTAACATTAGGTTACTATAAAAACTGTTCATTTATTGTTGATCAATACTTGTAATGTTCGTCATAATAAAAAAGTTGTATATCATGTTTTTTAGAAAGTTATATATCTAATGCTTAATAATTAGAAAATTGTATTCAGCACTTGTTATAAGGTAACAAGTGAGCTTCACTTGTTTATAAATAAAGAATTTATTGAAATAGGTGTTTCACGATGATTTATAGTATTAAGCATCAAGAATTTTATGCTTAGTTCTTGATGCTTATCTTTTAGGATATTTTACCAATATAGGCTTGTTTTAGAAAGTAATAACAAATTTAGCCCAGTTTTAAAAATAATTACAGAAATAGACCACTTTTTTTTTTCTGGTCTATTTAGTTGGCGATTTTTCAAAAATCGCCCAAAGAAAAAAGCTTTCCTACGTTGGCGATTTTTTAAAAGTCGCCAACAAAGAAATGTGCTATTTTCTTTGGGCGATTTTTGAAAAATCGCCAGTTGGCGACTTTTGAAAAATCGCCAACTAAATAGACCAGAATAAAAAAAGTGGTCTATTTCTGTAATTATTTTTAAAACTGGGCTAAATTTGTTATTACTTTCTAAAACAAGCCTATATTGGTAAAATTTCCTATCTTTTATTGAATTATAAAAACATTAAAAGTACAAGGTTAGAAATTAGAATTGTAAACAAACAAACAAAGTTTTAACATTCTTATCACTGATTTTTCGTTCTATTAAGAACTATTTATAGCAAATAAACACAAATCAACAATCAGACATTATACTGAAAACAAACACAACATTTAGCAGTTACAAAATCACTTATAATGTAATAAGTATTCTATATTTCTGTTTAGAATTGAACACATTTTGAAGTGCTGAACAAATACCCCCAGCTAGCACAATCAGTATTAATATAAATTGATTTAAAAATAACTTCCTAAGTGAGTCCGAATAATCCACAACAACCAAAAAGCATGAATTGTACTTTCCGCATAGCAGTAAACTATCATGAAGCATTGCCCTTTGCACAATGAACCTATAGGTTTTGATCACTGTCTTGAGACAAAAAGTCAGATTACGTGATACGATCGAGGAGACATATTAACAAACAGCTAGAGTGCACGTTCTGTTACAACATAGGCTACATAGCAAAGATAAAAATACCGATTTTTTGCAGAAATCTTCCACTTGATCGTCGGAGCATGAAGAAATGGATGAAAATGAGTTTCTTGACAATCGAAACTGAAATCGAGGAATTTGGGGTTTAGGAAATAGGGTTTTAGCAAAGCTCACGACAGTACTCATGGTGTTTTTATGTTTCGCGGTTCTGGCGTATCCAGATTCTAGTAGTAATGTAAATGACTCCACGGAGTAAAATTTTAAGTGGGTGACTATTTATTAAAACAAGAAAAGAGTAGGGTCTCTGTTTTTTATGTTGTTATACAAAAAGTCCCTGCAGAAATAAATATATAAATTTGGTCCCTAAAAGTAAAAAAAACGCAAAGTGTCTTGCACCTTTCTGACAGAAAATGCAAGATAAGTTGCACTTTTCAAATTTTGAAATATTTTTCAAAATTTTCAAAATTGTCGAAAATTTTGAAAAGCGCAAATTAACTTGCACTTTTTATCAGAAAAGCGCAAGCTAGTTTGCGCTTTCTAATTTTGAAATTTTTTTGAAAATTTTAAAACTTTTAAATTTTTTGAAAAGCGGAAGGTAACTTGCGCTTTCTATCAGGAAAGCGCAAGCTAGTTTGCGCTTTTTGATTTTAAAAATTTTGAAATTTTAAAAAGCGCAAGCTAACTTGCGTTTTCTTATTTAGAAAAAAATAGGGATTTAATTTACGTACTTATTTCTACAAGGACTTTTCGTGTAACACCATCAAAAATAGGGACCTTTCGTGCAAAGCCCCTTATTAAAATTTATTAAGTTTGTAGTGACATTTTTGACCTTAGCTCGTACTAAAAGTAGGCCTGTCAAACAGGTTGGGTTGGGTCAAAATGAGTTGGGTCGAGTTTGACCCAACTCATTTATGATCCATTCTTTTTTATCCATTTATGATCCAACCCGCTTAATAAACGGGTTACCCATTTAACCCATTTAAAGATTTAAATTTGATTTGACTAATAAAAACAAATAAATATAAGGGGGAATTAATTTAAAGGACAAAAATTTGTATATTTTTAGCCTCAAGGACATGACATCAATATTTTAACCACAAGGACAAATATTCTCCTAAGAATTCATCATAAAGACAAACATTCTTTCAAAATTATTCATAAGAATAAACATTCTTCCAAAACTGCTACCGAACTAAAAACTAATACCTAAAAACTGCTACCGATAACTACAAACTGATACCTAAAAACTGCTATCAATAACTAAAAACTGATACCTAAAGAAAGTTGTCATTCAGGCTAAAATACTGAAGGTCTGTCCTTGAGGCTAAAATGCTTGAGAAATTTTGTCTTTGACAATAATTTCCTGTAAATATAAAATAATTCTAATTCTAATTTTTATGTTTTGAGTTCCGATAAAAATTTAAAAATTTAATTCTAATTTTCATCAAAATTAAAATATAGGGATGCGGTAGCTTATTATTTTCTAAGTACAACTGTCAGTCCCCTTGGAGAACTACAATGTGCGTTCATACGATAAAGTATCCAAGTGTTCCATATTGTCCGTAATTTAGGTGTGAGTTAATCGGTCGAAGTCTCGTCTGATTTCGAGTTAGAACGAATGAGTTATTGCAGTCCGAACAAAAAAAATAGCGGCTTCTACACTAGGCGGAGTTCAAATATGGAGATGTGGTAGCCTGTTATTTTCTAAGTTCAACTGTCAGTCCCCTTGAAGAACTACAGTGTGCGTTCATACGATGAAGTATCCGAGTGTTCCATACTGTCCGTAATTTAGGTGGGAGTTAATCGGTTGAAGTCTCGCCTGATTCCGAGTTAGAACGAAGGAGTTATTACAGTCCGAACAAAAAAAATAGCGGCTTCTGCACTAGGCGGAGTTCATATATATGGATGTGGTAGCATGTTATTTTCTAAGTACAACTGTTAGTCTCCATAAAAAACTACAATGTATGTTCAAAGTTCTTATTTTTCAAATTTATATTAAAATTTAATATTTTTAATAAATTGATAAATGGGTTACCCATTTATAACCCTTTTAAAAATGGGTCAACCCAATCCATAACCCATTTAATAATATTTATAAATGGGTTGACCCAACCTATTTATAAGTAGGGTAAATGGGTTAGGTTAATGGGTTGTGTCATATTTTGACAGGTCTAACTAAAAGATTATAGAAAGCTGAATTTGATTAATGATGAAATTTCGCGTACAAAATCTTCGGCAAGCCTTGCGTTAAAATTTAGTTGGACATTTTGTGGTAAACCCTAGTCTAACTTCCCCGCGAACCCTGGGAGAAGTAAAGAAAGCCTCAAATTTTTGTGTTTGTTCCTGCCATTTATTCGTGATTACGATTTGGATGTGTCGAAAATAAAAAAATGGCAAAGTGGTATCTTTCGTGTTTATAATTCAACCACATTCTGTCGATGTTTTATTTTTGTTCCACTGAGGGATTGCTGAACTTGATTGTGTGATGCGATAGTTTTGTTGTCTACAATCGATCGACTCTTGCCGAATTTCATTTTTTTATTGGCAATTGATTGTTAACGAAGTTCATGATTATTTACAGCAAACAATCATCTTCTACGTCATCATGTATTCCACCAGTGGCTTTAAATCGTAAGAGGTTAGCTTCGAAAAGATTATAGACAGCTGTAGAGCAAGAATCCAATGAACAATCTGATTACAAATAAAACAGTAGTAGTGAAGATGATGAATCTGAACAACGTGAAATCGAAAATCAAAGTTCTAACGATAGTAATAGAAATAAGGAGGGGGAGAAAAGATGTAGATTAATAGGTAAAGAGACCGATGAAGAGGGTGGGGAAGAGGTAGATGAAGAGGTGGACGAAGAGGTAAAGGAAGAGATAGAGGAAGAGCTAGAACAAGAGAAATGTGCAAGAAGTAAAAAAGAAGAGCATCAAGACGAAGAAGCGAGCATCCACAGAAACATCTTAATCTCAAGTTCTACAGTTGCTACTTGTTGCATTCAAAAATCATATAGCCCATGAAATTTGGGATTCCAAAGTAAGTTTATGTTATATGATATTGATATTTAATTTTGAAATCATACACTTAACTTAGAAACAACGGGGGAAAGTTAGAACTATTACGGTTCACAGTTATGTTGGGACGTAGAAATTATGGGATGTTAACAAAGAATGTTGTTTCATAAAGGATGTAGTTTCAAATCTATGTATTTATCCATTTACATTGCATGCACATGAAAAACTTGATAAGTTCTCATCAATGCATTCATCGAAGGATTTTGTCTTGAAACAAACACATTTTATCTTGCTTCGGTGAGATATCGATAATTATAGATAATGTCGTCACATAATTGGTTTTCCAGTTGAAAGCCGAGCTATTGCAGGACCCTTTAGTCGACCTAGGGGGATTAGTTATGACGATGTGCATTGTTAACTCCCTTTTAGCAACGAGTTACGAGTTAAGAAATGAGCGACTCAGATTATGCCACGACTTATAAGAAGCCAACGAGTTAAAAAGCCTAACACCTAAGTGGACTCGACGACTTACGACTTAGCTGCTGAAAGAGGATCTACGGCTTGAACGACTTACGACCTACCGGGTTAGGGAGCTACGACCTAAGAGAGTCTCCGACCTAACTGCTGATGGTAACTTCGCGACCTAGCAGTGTTGCGGCCTAAAGACTTCGCGACCTAGCAGTGTTGCGACCTAAAGACTACGACTTAAGAAGGTTCCGACCTAATGAGTTACAGCTTAGCTTAAGTCGTTCACGACTTATAGCTCCAGTTCCTAAAGACTTAGGAAGTATACGACTTAACAGTCTATGACTCAACAGGCCACGACTTAACAGTTTACGACCTAGTGGGTGTACGACTTAAGAGCTTCACAGCCTACGACTCATGGTCCTAACGACTCAACGAGTTAAGCTATCTACAACTTAAAGAAAGGGGGTTCCGACTTAACGACTCAGCGAGTTAAGGTCTTACGAGTTAAGGTCTTACGACTTAAGGGCTACGAGGTTAAAGTCCAGAGCCCATGCTTATACTACCTGTCTGATAAGTCGGCTACGACTTAACACTTGTCGAAGACAGCCACAAGATGAGCCCAGAACAACCCAATCCCTTAACTCGTCACCGACCTAACCCAATCCCTTAACTCGTCACCGACCTAACCCAATCCCTTAACTCGTCACCAACCTACCCTAAGTCGGCTACGACTTAGGACTTAGGAAAATTTCCTGAATCCAAATCAGCTCCTATAAATACCCCACCACTTCTAGCATGAAGAGGACTTTTGGCCATTCATTTCTTCAAGCACCGTTACGCTGTCGAAGTCTCCTCTCATTCAGCAATCAAAGATCTTCAAGCATTCAAGACACTACAACAATCTTCAAGAGAAGAACTCCTTACATCCAACACGGATTCGTCGAGTTTCATCATCAAAGATCGAGCTAGTAGTCAAGAGTGCTTTCATGATCAAGTTGTATTGTATTTTGAAGGATATTGTATCAAATTGTAACCGAATCAGCAACAAAAGACTATAAAGTGGACGTAGGCTAAATTACGGGCCGAACCACTATAAATCTGTTGTTCATTTACTGCTTTTCTGCTATTTTCAGCTTATACTCTGTTCCCGTACCAACGGGTGGTGCTTTCACAATTCTATTACACACGCCGGGTGTTAGCGTTCACTTTTTAGCGTTAACATTTTGGTGCTTTCACTGAGAACCCAACTCAGGCGATCGTCCACCATTGCTTTGCAAAGATTCATAAAAAGAACCTCTCTTAAAAACCAGATCCGAAATAATGGCTCCTGGAAGAAGAGGTAGACCTATCAGATCCGGAAATGCTCACGAAGGGACTTCCGCTTCCCCAATGACAGACCAAGCAACTCCAACCGTTGGAGTCACCAGGGCTGAATTGGATGATGCAGTTTCTGGATTATACCAACAGATTGAAACCCAAAACGCTTTGATGATGGATAGGTTAACTGCTCTGCTCGGGGTAAATCGTCAACCAGAAAACCGTCAAACTACTCTTCCTGAAATGCCACCTTTCCAGGCTGATGGTTCTATGCCGCAACCAACTTGTCATGAACATATGCCCGGACAAACTTCCGAGGGAAGAACTAATGCTTGTCCGGAGGTGTCTTTGAACAATAAAGAATACCGGTCCGAAATGGTTAGCTGCATCATGAAAGAGAGCATGCAAAGGGAAGAGGATGAGAACGACTGGGGATTTGCACCAAGCAGAACTCCGTTTACTGAAAGGATCCTGAAAGCAGAATTTCCAAGGAAATTTGCACCTCCTACTATCCAAGCCTATAGGGGAACCAGTGACCCTAATCATTTCCTATACAAATACGATTGGCATATGACCGGTGCAAGAGCATCAGATGAGATCAAGTGTCGATACTTTCCAGTATACCTGGAAGGTGTGGCTTTACTTTGGTTCACAAAGCTTCTAGTTCGGTCTGTAGATAAGTTCTCCGACTTAACGCAAAAGTTTAAAGAACAGTTCAGATTGTATGCTTCAAAAGCTAAGGATATAATGTCACTGTCTAACCTTGAACAAGCGCCCAGAGAATCAATTAAATCTTTCTTGAGCCGTTTCAATATAGCTTTAGCCGAAGTAGAAAATGCGGAACCACGCATGATCCTGACTTATTTGATGCGAGCCATTGATAAATCGAGTAAATTTGGAATATGGCTAAAGTTGAAGGAACCGAACTCACTTGATAAATTTTATAAAAAGGCCGACGAGTTCATTCGCCTTGAAAGCCTTTCTACGACATCAAAAGTGGTTGCTGCCCAAACTAATAATAACAATGTCCCATCTAATAAAAAAGAATCTGAAAGTCAGAAAAGGGAGAATGAAGGAGGAAAGAGCCAGGGAAATGAAAAGAAACCTCGCCGCTTTAATCCTTCGGATTATACTCCTTTAACTGATACACCAAGAAATATCTTTTTTGCAACAAAAGACATTGTCAGGTATCCTAAGCCACCTGAGATGACGAGAGGTGCAAAGCGTAATGGAAAATTCTGCCAATTTCACAATCAACCTGCCCATGACACTGACCAATGTCGCCAATTAAAGAATGTGATTGAAGAATTGCTGGAGCAGGGTAAACTCCAACAATACGTTAAGAGAAGCGGAGTCGTTCCAACCTCATCCACTCGGGATCAACAACATCCTACCCATCAATCCGATTCTCTCAGCAACACTGCAGTGCAAGATTCATAAAAGCTTGTCATTAATGTTGTCACAGGAGGTCCACACCCAGCAGGCAGAAGTTGGGACGACTGCTAATGGTCCACAAAACTGCAACTGGGGCATCTTTCACTTTCTCTGGCATATAAATCTGAAGCTGCAAATCTAGCACAAATGGAAATCCAGCTTGGAGATTCTAAAACAACAATAACTAGCATCCATTTTTTACTTAGCAGCATTGCTTGAATTTGTAAAAATGATAATGGATGTGTGACTTCTGCATTGTAAACCGCTGAGAAATCAGCGTGACTGAATAATGAAAAACTATGCATTCTGTGTTTTCTATTATAAAATGCCTGTTATATTTCGTTGTGTAAATACTCTAAATGTATTGCTAAAATGTCGATCTAATATTGCAGGTCATTAAAGCAAAGCTCACCCATCGCAAAGCTGAGCGAGCCTTACAAATCATTTATTAAAGCAAATACCAAGCAACAAAAAATTCCATATTCAAATCCTATACAAGAAGAACCTCACATAAAAAGTTGGCAACTTCACTGGGGCAAGCCTTCGTTAACCAGTTGTGATTGTCAATATGAACAGGCATCCAGCTAGGTAACTCGCGTCTGTCCCATGAAGTTATTCAACAGTGAAGTCCACTTCTTCGGATAAGGCAATTTACATACAAAAGGAACAAAGATACGCTTGGAAATGATAATAAAAGATCGCTAATGGGCAGATGATGGGAGAACATGGCCAAGCAAGCACGGAAGCAACCAAAAGGAATTTTGCTCCTCGATAAAAGGGCCGGTAGAACCACCGAAGGGACGCCTTCCCAAGCAGAAGGAACAGGGCCCTCGCTAACTGATCGTGATGCATCCGATCAGGCAGCTTGCGTTCGTCCCGTGGATCTACTCGCCCCTGAGAAGCAACCTTCCTGGCACACCAACCAACTGATGCTCCTTCCCAAAGATCAACAAAGCCCTCTAACGAGGCACGCCAATAAATGAAAGTGCTTCTCTCAATAACAAGATTGGTGGAACCACCGGAGGGGCACCTTCCCAAGCTGAAGGAACAGGGCCCTTGTTAATTGATTGCGATCGTTTGTGCAAACGAACATCCAATCAAGCAACTTGCGTCCGCCCCGTGGATCCACTCAACCATGAGAAAGTAACTTCCAGGCAATTTCAAGACCTTTTCGGAGGCAAAAGCCCTTTTCGGAGGCACATTTCACCCGTGTAGAAGTGCAAAATGCTTCTCTTCGGAGACCCACTTCACCAGAGCTGAAATGCCAAAATTGCTTCTCTTCGGAGACCAAAATTGCTTCTCCTCGGAGGCCAAAATTGCTTCTCCTCGGAGACCAAAATTGCTTCTCGTCGGAGACCAAAATTGCTTCTCTTCGGAGACCAAAATTGCTTCTCTTCGGAGACCAAAATTGCTTCTCCTCGGAGACCAAAATTGCTTCTCCTCGGAGACCAAAATTGCTTCTCCTCGGACACCAAAATTGCTTCTCCTCGGAGACCAAAATTGCTTCTCCTCGGAGACCAAAATTGCTTCTCCTCGGAGACCAAAATTGCTTCTCCTCGGAGACCAAAATTGCTTCTCCTCGGAGACCAAAAACGCTTCTCTTCAGAGACCAAAAGACCTCTTCAGAGGCTTACTTCACCTTGCTTGAAGTACCAAAAATAAACCCTTTACTGGGGCACAAAATCAAAACCTTCTTCAGAAGCTCATTTCACTGTGCAGGAAAATTCACTTTTAAACAAATAAAAGTGATCATTCCCAAAAGTTGAAGTGTTCTTCAGGAAGAAAGAGAAAGTAAAAACTTCTCTAAAGACGAGATATACTCTATTAAAAGCAGAATGATTCTTCCCTTAAAAGTGGAGTAGTTATTCTCTGAAATAAGAGTATCAATCTTGAGGAAGCTAGAAATGTTGCAATGCACTTGCGGTATGGGGACAACACTATACGATTCAGTTACATGAATAAAGTAATATGCAAGCAACATACCGCGAGTTCATTACAATATCGTGAAAAATAGATGTGGAATAAATGCATTCTCAAAAAACAGACAAAGAATCATTTGTTCTACACTAAAAAAGAAAAACAGATGCATTCTCACATACACAAGAATTTGTACAAGTAAAATAGCTATTTTATTCAATATTATGGAAGCTTTTTACATTGTGCAGATTACAAAAACAAGCGGAGACCGGTATCCGCACAATCTCCGGCCAATACAAAAAGCAGAAAAGACAAAATCAAACTCATTTCTCCTTCTTCCCACCCTTGGAGCCTTTACCCGGTCTGGTAATTAGTTTCGAAGGCTGTATCGGAGAAGAAGGAGAAAGAGACTCAGCCGGATCGACTTCTGCCTCATCTCCAGCAACAGAAGAACTCTTCTTTCCTTTCTTCGAAACTGCACGTTTCCCCTTCTTCTTGGAAGAAGACTCACTCCCCGGAGCAAGAAATGTAGAAAGCTTTGTGTCGTAGTCAAAAGACCGCTCCAGGGTCTTCTCGCTATCTTCCAGATCTTCTGCTTTCTGTTCCTCGGAAGCAGATGGTTCGTCCAAACCTTGAAGGGCTGCTATCGGTTCTTCCTGTGAACCTGGTTGAGAAGCTGGAAGAGGAGTAATTTGAGAAGGAGGAGGAACGGCAACTGAAGAAGGAAGAATTGGTGCAGTTTCCGGCACGTCTGCTGCATAATAAAAGAAATCAAAATCAGTATTCTCCGAGAAAAAAGAAGACCGTGAATCGTCAAAGTTACCTGGAGAAGCCGGTTTAGCGAGATCAATCTCAAATTCCCGAGCTTGGAAGTCCTTCATTGCCTCTTCCTCTGTAGGAGTGGTCACAGTTTCTTTGTCAACCTTAGCGGAAGGCGTGGAATGAGAACTAGAGCCAGTAATATCCGCGTAAGCTAAAGCCGAAGTATGAGCAGGAGCTATAGGAGGTATTTCTCTCTCAGGAAGCTTCTCTCCCGTTGCCTCGGCCCGCACTCGGATAAGCTGCTCTTTTCCTTTGGCAAGGGCAGCACGGTCGCTCTCACCTAAGTAGGTAGCTTGAAGATCTGCTTCAGCATAACCGGCACCGCCAAACAAGTCAATGATTGCCTCCCATACTTCCGCTAATGTGACTTTATATTCTGATCCCAAAAATGAAAGGCTCCCACGCCCCAGGACGCAATGCATATAAAAGTCGAATAAAGTCGCGTCAATGGTGGCTTTGGTTGCCTTTTGGGATTCTTCAGCCACATCCTTACCAGAGAGAGCTTCATCACGCTCTCTTTCAGCTTTCAATAACTGGGATTGCAGCCTTGCAATTTCTAAGTCTCGAGAGCTGATTTTCTCCTGAAGTTGAGCAGCGTCATCACGATATTTTCTAGTAACATGTTGTTCTGCTTCCAGTTTTACTTCAGTATCTCGCTAAGCAGCATGGGCGTCTCGAACTTGTTTTTGAAGCATTTCTTCTTTTTGAGAATAAGATGTGGAAGAAGCGGCAAGCTCATTTTTGAGTCTTTCAACTTCAGCTTCGAGCTTCCCATAATCATCACTAATGCTTTTCATCTCCGCATCATGCTGCTTGCGCCATTTGTCCCATTCTGATTTATCATTTTCCATGGTCACCATCGCCTCAAGGTTCATATGGTTGACCCTTTGAAGTTCATCAACCAGCTTCTGCCATCTAGACATTCTTTCAATGTCAAGCTTGACGGCATCGACATTTCTCAGCATCGCCTGCTTATCAATGGGAACCAAGTCTAAGTCAAAACAGACTCCTTTTAAACACCAATTTGGAAATCGGCTCTGGAGTGTGGGAGGTCCGTCCCCGGCTTGATACTGAGGTCTATTAATAATTGCCTGGATGTCAGACTCCTTAAGGGTAGGAGAACCGGACGATGTATTAGGAGGAATAGAAGCGGTAGTCTTTTCCGAGATGTTAGATGTTTCTTTCTCACCAAGTCTGATCCGTTTGCTGGAATCATCAGAAGTATGACTCTTCCCCTTATCGTCGTAAGATTTCCTCTTGTAAGGATCGTCGCTTTTGCGGGAAGAGTCACGTCGCTCGTCTCTACTCCCATAGTGCTCTTCGTCTTCTCTCCGACAACGTTCTTCGTAAGCTCGTCTTTCGTGAGCCTTTCTAGCAGCCCTTTCCTCATCAGTTTCCTTCGGAGCGCCGATATAACTCCTAAAGTCATAAGCGTCGCGGCTTCCGTGACGCTGGAATTTGTCAAAGTAAGAGCCACTTCACCCCATTGTAGAACCTGAAATTGAAGAAGAAAGGCAAGTCTTAGGAATTTTCAAATTTAAGGAGCTAAGTGCATATAAGTGCCAAAATCCTAAGTGTGTGTGGCGTGTGGGCTATGCGCGTCGAACTACAAACCACTTTTTTGTGTGGGAATGGTGACGGCTTGTATAGAAGGCGTTGTGGTTTGTTGCAAAGAAGAGGTTGCTTCGATGACAGAAGAGATCGCTTTAGAGGCATCATCTTTAAAGAGCTCCTGAGAGGTTATCATGATGTCGCTCAGACTGTCAAAAGTATCATCGCCATGGTGCATGGGAGAATTATCTTTTTCAACTTCCACCTCAGCCGTCTTTTCAAGAGTGTGAAGATTTTCCTCCTCTTCAATAACTGGGGCAAGTGCTAACTTACTGGACGACCCCGCAATGTCGGTAAGAGTAGAACACTTTACCAATGAAGTCTCAACGGTAAGTTCTTTCGGTGAAGGTTCTTTAGTAGATGCGGGGGCATCTGACTCCTCAGCTGGAGAATCAGGGACTTCATGTGACTGAGTGGAGCGGGAAGGATGTAAGAGTCCAAATTCATGGAGGAACTCATCTTTCAATAGAAATTGAACACTCCTCTCCTCAACCGGCACGGCCATAAGCCTCTCAAAGGTAGTCTTGTGACGAGGTTCCCTAGAGGGGGGAGGGAGCGCTGAAACAATAGAAAAAAGAAGTTAACACTTGACAATTTGGACTTCGAATAATTTAGAAAACACAAGGAAAAGATAGATGGTCATACTTCCCACTCTCCAGATGGCGTAAAATCCCGGAGGACAACGAACAAAGAAAAATTGGCTCAGAAACCCAGGAAAGCTTTCGGGAAGACCAATAATCAGTTTACGGTTCCTGGCACTCCTTACAACTGTGATAGAGGGATGGTCTTTGTTCTTTGCAAATGAGCACAGGAAGCAAATTTCTCCAAAACTGGGAAAACGGTCCAGCGTTCTCCTAAAAAGCACACACAGTCCCAGCAGGATGGCATAGCCATTAGGGTGTAGTTGAAAAGGGGAGATAGATAATCGAAGGAGAAGTTCTCGAAGACAGTCATTAAACGGGGGAATCGCTCCACTCAAGCACATTTGGCGGTTCACTGCGACAAAGCCGTGGGGCGGCCTATCAGCAGTGTCATTTACTCCAGGGAGCAAAGCGTCAGATTCAGCAATGCCAAACTGGGTGCATAGTTGACGGAAGACTTTATGACTCAGAGTGGTAGGAGTCCTTTCAGGGGGATCATTCAGCGGGGTAGCAATTGGAAAAGCTTCTCCAGCTGGTTCCAAGTCTTCTTGATGAGATGCCATTCTACACAATCAGCTGAATGTTCAAAAGTGAAGGTGCACGTTTCCTAAAAGTGTGAAGTGCTGTGCAAAACTAATGAAAACAAGAATAAGCAAGTATAACAGGAATTAAACTAACTGACAATCAGTCGATTACGAGATTTCAGAACTTGTTAATGCTCAAGTGCAGTGTTAATGCAGACAAATCAGTTTTAGTTTACCATTACGATTTTGCTTTAATACTTCACTTGAATTGGTTATTGTATAGCATCTCACTTATACAGTTCATTTAATTTAATTTTTTCTTTATCAACTAATCTGTCATTCGATGTGGGCGGTCAGTGGCAGTATATTCGTCCCAGTATTCTATGAATGTTGTATTAAGCAGGTTATCAGCATTAAAGTCAAGACAGTGTGAAAGGAAACACAACACAGTTCAAATTCAAGAATCCAGCCAACTTCTGTGCAAGTTCCTAAGTCTTAAGTCGTTAAACGACCTATCATAGGTCGGGGCTTTTAGGTCGTATTGTGCGAATCAAGGTGTTCAAGGCATGTTCTCTTAAGTCAGATCATTCAAGTCCAAGAATTCGAAGCAATGGAGTTAAGTTATTAAGTCGTTTGGATGAGTTCGCGAGTTACGAGTTAAGGGCTATCTCGTCCACGACCTAGTCATTCAGATGTGCTCGCAAGTTAAGGATTTAAGTGCTAACTCGTCAACGATCCATGAGAAACTGCAACAAGATAGGTCGTTAACTTTTTAGGTCGTAATCCACACAAAAGAAAAGTCGTCCTAGCTCGGCAACGACCTAAACCTAATGCTGCAGTAAGCAACCAGAAGAGTTAAGTCGCGCACAATCCAAGCTGAGAAAGTGTTAGGTCGTTCTCAGGGGACTTCGAGCTATCTCCTACTCAAACAAAAGCATCAGTTCCTCTCCTCAAATCCTTTCCTCTACTAAGAATCCCATTCCTCATAATTCTCCAACCCAATAATGGCCTCTTCATCCCTTCTAAGATCACGAATTAGCAAACCTAATGCACTGAAACTCTTCCCCTTCTTCTCGCAAATCACCGAAAGCCAAATCGAACCATTTCGATTTCCTCGGCGATCAATTGAAACAAAAATCGTGAAGAAAGGCATAAGGTAAGCGAAACTCATAGTTCGATGATAGCCGAGGATTGATCAGAGAATGGGATCACTTACGCAATACGAAATTGAAGATGTCTGGCGATCGAGTAATTAAATTTGTCTGAGAAGAACTTGAATGCTTGCAAATGACGGAATGAAACAGGTGAAGGAGAAGAAAGAACGACCTAAGCTATTTGTACCCTAACACAGTGAAAGGTGAATCGACACATCTGACTTACGACTTATACTAAGTCGTTAGCGACCTACGACTCATCTTAAGTCGGTCGCAATTTAGCGCACTCATCAAGAAGCGAGCTAAGGAAATCGAAGCACACGACTTACGACTTAAGGCGTGTACTTCGAGGGGCAAATGTTAACTCCCTTTTAGCAACGAGTTACGAGTTAAGAAATGAGCGACTCAGATTATGCCACGACTTATAAGAAGCCAACGAGTTAAAAAGCCTAACACCTAAGTGGACTCGACGACTTACGACTTAGCTGCTGAAAGAGGATCTACGGCTTGAACGACTTACGACCTACCGGGTTAGGGAGCTACGACCTAAGAGAGTCTCCGACCTAACTGTTGATGGTAACTTCGCGACCTAGCAGTGTTGCGACCTAAAGACTTCGCGACCTAGCAGTGTTGCGACCTAAAGACTACGACTTAAGAAGGTTCCGACCTAATGAGTTACAGCTTAGCTTAAGTCGTTCACGACTTATAGCTCCAGTTCCTAAAGACTTAGGAAGTATACGACTTAACAGTCCATGACTCAACAGGCCATGACTTAACAGTTTACGACCTAGTGGGTGTACGACTTAAGAGCTTCACAGCCTACGACTCATGGTCCTAACGACTCAACGAGTTAAGCTATCTACAACTTAAAGAAAGGGGGTTCCGACTTAACGACTCAGCGAGATAAGGTCTTACGAGTTAAGGTCTTACGACTTAAGGGCTACGAGGTTAAAGTCCAGAGCCCATGCTTATACTACCTGTCTGATAAGTCGGCTACGACTTAACACTTGTCGAAGACAGCCACAAGATGAGCCCAGAACAACCCAATCCCTTAACTCGTCACCGACCTAACCCAATCCCTTAACTCGTCACCGACCTAACCCAATCCCTTAACTCGTCACCAACCTACCCTAAGTCGGCTACGACTTAGGACTTAGGAAATTATCAGCTCCTATAAATACCCCACCACTTCTAGCATGAAGAGGACTTTTGGCCATTCATTTCTTCAAGCACCGTTACGCTGTCGAAGTCTCCTCTCATTCAGCAATCAAAGATCTTCAAGCATTCAAGACACTACAACAATCTTCAAGAGAAGAACTCCTTACATCCAACACGGATTCGTCGAGTTTCATCATCAAAGATCGAGCTAGTAGTCAAGAGTGCTTTCATGATCAAGTTGTATTGTATTTTGAAGGATATTGTATCAAATTGTAATCGAATCAGCAATAAAAGACTATAAAGTGGACGTAGGCTCAATTACGGGCCGAACCACTATAAATCTGTTGTTCATTTACTGCTTTTCTGCTATTTTCAACTTATACTCTGTTCCCGTACCAACGGGTGGTGCTTTCACAATTCTATTACACACGCCGGGTGTTAGCGTTCACTTTTTAGCGTTAACATGCATGACCTAATGGATAAGTGTTTTGGGACTGACAAGGGAAATGCTATTGCAATAATGGATGGTGAAAAGAATATTAGATTGGAATGCTTGAGATCTAGTTGCATAAGAGACATTACGTCATCGCAGCATGCCTTTTGTATACTATTAGTTGTCTTCTTTGTGGTGACAAGTCCATGAATAAAGTGTTTGACTGTTTTCTCCAATGTCTTAATGAGTTAGATCATGTGAATTCTTACTCTTAGGCTAGTGCGTGTTTGAGTTTGTTGTTTCATAGCTTAGATCAAAGTACTAGAAATGATGTCCACCACAAGTTTGGGTGCGTGACCTTACTTTAGGTATGCATATATTCCTGTATGATGTCGTCGATGTTTAATACATTCATATTTTCAATGTAGGTTTGGATTTTTGATCATTTTTCAAATTTAAGGCATCATAATAGGTGTGTTGCTGTTAGAACTGGGTCAGCCTGCAACAGAGGAATTTGGTCAATTTAAAAAAAAATCTACTATTGGATCTTAATGGGCCCATGTAGTCTAATTCATTTAAAAAGTTTCTAAATTTTATTTTAACTAAAATCAATATTTTATTTGAATTTTATTAATGAATTTTTTAATATTTTGTATTATATTTCATATATGTGTATCATATAGACATATGTGTGTGGGTGGACGTGCAATAAGACAATGTGTAGATGGTTTGACATGGCCATGTAAAGTTGGGATTTACACCGCAATGGACAAGTTAGCCCTTCGTGTATACTAATATACTGTCTGAATATACATATATGTGCACCAATTATTATATACAAATAAATATATGTATATATAAATTTAATATATATTTATTATAAAATATTGATTGTAAATTACATTTATAAATCATTCATGAAATATATGTATATACACATATATATAAAATATAATCAAATTATAAAATTATTTTTAATATTAATTTGTAAAATAATTTAAAATATTTATCATATGTTATATAAAGAAAAAATTTTAATATACATATATACATAGATATATTATATATAAATACATATAACTAGTTTATTAATATATATATATATATATTAAATATATATTTGCTGCTGCTCATGGCCAGGTAAAAAAATATTTTTTATTTTTTTTGATTTAAATGATTTTCAAATAAAATACACATTAAAAATTAAATCCATGTGGATATAATAATAATAAAATGTTTAAAAAACATTTATGAAATCAAAATGCATGTTTCATATTATATTAAAAAAAATTATAGAATGTTATATATTATTTATAAATGTGTTATAAATATATTTTGTTTGTTTAACCAATATTAAATCGAATAAATAATTTAAATATTTATATTAGATATATATATACATATATGATAAATATTATTTTTACTACCGAGTGGCTTTTAGATGTGTACAAAAAATTTAAAAAATTTAAACACATATATCATATGAATTAATATTTTACAATTAGATTTAATTGATTAAATCATTTAATAATAAAATTTTAATAATAATTTTTTTTATTGTTAAGCCGAGATCAACAAGATGATATCTAAAAAAAATTATGCACGTGTATATATATATATAACCATTGACATGTGACAATACAATAATATACCGATTCGTGATATGATCTATTTGACCAACATATGATCGACTGGTTAACTTAAGCAATTTAAAATATTAATAAATCTGAAGCATACCTCTCGATAAGGTTTAGAGGTCACACTTTGAAATGATGAAATGGCTCCTTGAATTGAATTCCAAGTTCTATAGTTGTTGGCTCCCAAATTTCTTTACCACCGACGATCGAATCGAAGAGTTTTGAAGTGATCTGTGTTTGGGTACTTTAGGATTTGGAAAGGGGCATTTCTGGCCGAAAATAGCAGGTAGGAGGAGGAATCAGAAGACAGAAATAAATGAATAGAGAGTGGATTATTTAAAGGGAGATGGGAGAGTGAAAAGTGGATCACAATTCCAAATATCTCTCTTACCATTTCCACTCCTCTTTTCATTCAAATTCACCATGCAACATCATATATGGTCGGCCCACGTGCAATCATAATAGTTGAAATTCTGGCTCCCATTGGGCCTCAAAAACAATTCTAATCCTGAATGATGTTCGTTGCATTTAAATCCAAATTCAAACGCGTACCTATAACGACCCGACTTTTTGACCTTTGAATATCGACACTAATACATCCATGATATTCATGTTTTAAACACTCAAGTGTCGGAAAGTCGGAAAGTTAGGGTAAAATAAAAAAGAACAGAACAAGAAAGGAAGAACACAATATCAGAATCTCACAACGGAACGATAATATATAATATCAAAAGAACAGTACAAAGGGTTACTCTGAATACATGACTTTCAAAGTTACAAAACCTAAGTACTATCATCAGCCTAGACAGTTATAACTGCCTGTCCTCACAGCACTAATATATACATAGGTAATATGGAAAAACAGAAATAGAAATTGATGGATAATGGAAGCCTCTAGCTTGTCTTTTGAACTCTGAAGCATCCAAGTTAAAACCTGCCATACTCGACCTACTCGAAAGAGCATGCGAGGAATTTAGGGAAACAAAAACCAAGCGTTAGACGTAAGTCTGGTATAAGAAAGCCCAAGATACATGCAACATGTAACAGTAACTATTAAGACTGTACGGATTCCCATAACAGTTTTTTCCTCAAAAGAAACCAACCATTCATTAAGTTTAATATAGTGATATATAGATAATGTCTTGGGTGTATGATATAATCATATCAAATAGCTGTGATGCTTATATTGGTCACACCACAACATATTTAGGTTACATTTAAAACCGCTAAGGTACGTTCGCATATTGGATTTTCCATTGAAGACATCCTTGGATACTAAGGCCTGCCTCCTGACGAGGGTCAGAAAGTACTTTCCGAGCGACGTGTATCTCTAGATAAAATATACCATTAAGGTAAACATAACTAGCCCACGCACAAACTTATAGTTACATGTGGAATGAAGTACCATCAACTCCCACGCACAACATATCGATTAAAACGCTCTAGGTATGGAGTTGATATACCCCATCGTGGGTTAGCAAAACCCCGAGATGTGCGTCCTACTCTGTTTTCTATCATTTCCGATGTCGAGATCATGTTTGGCATCTTTCGCACGAGTGTTCATCACTCGAACAAAACACAAATCCCCAACTGGATTCCTACATCTCGAATAGATCACGAATGCTACATGAATTGGAGCATATAGAGCAGATCTTGAATCTCCACGTCTATTCCCTTTTCAACTGCTTCCAAAACATAGAACTCGCATTCTATTTTTGAAGTAGTATTCGGTAAATAAAACATTTACCGATCCCAGACTCTTCAAAACCAATTAATGAATTTCTAGTTATCTCAATTTCGGTTCTTTCAGAAGTAAGTGAAAGCTATAGGCATTTCGTACCAATACTCCTCCCCGAGGGTTCTCATTGGTATGAAATCGCGAAGCCTTTCGATTACTTCTTAAGTTAATATTAGGTCAAATTCAATAATCGACTAATTAATTATCTAGTCAAAACAATTGCTTATAAAAATCAATATTCGTATAGTTAACTCGATTCCGACATTTCAACTTAACTATTCCTCGTTAAAGAGTGAAGCCAGGTAAATTAGAGCACTGGTTGCATCAAAGCTTGCCTAGACACTTCATTCTTGAATCTCACAAATAGATAAGTCTACCTCGTTGGTTTTTAGTGTTAAGTATGATATTAATGATTTCCATAAACAAGTAAGAAAGCAACAAGATTAACACATTTCCGACATTCCCGACATAACTATTCCTCAGCCAAGAGGGAAACCAGTAAGTTAGGTCTCTATTGCTCCATCCCTACTCGACATCAATCTTAACTCTCATAAATAGATAAGCCCACTTCGTCGACTTTTAGTATTAAGCAAAGTTAATTACTTTTCAACAAGTAATCACATAATAAAACCATTTAGCTATTAAGCAATTCTTAATCCCTTTTCGAAAACATTTGTATCTAATTTTAGAATACGTGAAAATTCTTATAATAGGTTTTAAAACATTTATCCAAAATATTGCTTTAAAATAACAAGTTTGTAAAATCTATAAAACTTGGAAAAGAACATGTTTTATTATAAAAACCTCTTCTTTAAAAATTTGCAATTAATTCTTAAAAATTCATAAAGATCTCAAACCACTTTTAAAATACTGTAATAATAGTCAGTAAGTACTTGTAAAAAGAATGAAACAAAGTACTTAAACTTAATATATTTTCAAACCTTTAAAGTCCAAAAATCAAGTCTAAATGAGGCAGTTTGGCACAAGTGAAGTTTTGGTCGTTTTCGAAATGTTACTTAACTTTTTACTACCCAAGATTTTAATAGCAACAAGCATACATATAAATATTTCAAAATACGACGAGAAACCCCTAAGGATCTCTCTACAAAGTTTCATAAACATCGCCAAAAACAAGGCAATTCACAACTGCATCTATAACGACTATCGCTATAAGTTCACTTTCAAATCCAAGTTATACTCAAATCTATGTTCAACTACAACCTATATGTTTTGTTCCAAGACCTTGATATATGTCATACAATTCCATTCAATTTTGTTCAATTCCCATTAAGTTCATACATATGCCACTTGCTTTCAAAGAAAATATCAAAATTAATGTTTTCAACATATGTCCGAGTCAATTTAAACTTTAGCAAAACCAAACATAAGAAAATACAAGTTATATTTTCAATCAAAGGGTGAGTCAGCTCACCTTTTACCCTACAAACAATAAGATCCAAGCATCTAAGTCCAACCTCAACCTAGCAACGCCTTTCCTTCCTTCTCTTTCCTTGCATGTGCCTCCAAACCCCTTATAATGCTCACGGCCTTCACTTGAGGGGAGAGATTGTCTCTGCTTTTTCATAGTCTAATTAGGTATGATGTTTTTTAATGTGGTAGTAAGGCTTTACTCCAAGTTCGAGTTTATTTGGATTTGATTTGCAAATATTTTGCTTTAGGGAATTATGAAGAGGAAGAAGAAGAAAACAATGAACTTATGATACTTTAGCTTTTGAATTTGTGAATTATAAACAAGGGTGTGCCCCTCCTTTTATAGGCTGAGAATTGTGTTGCCTAAGCTTGCACTCACCCCCCCCAAACCATGCCATGGAAGCTTCACCTCCCATCTCTTCTCCTTTATGTCACTTCTCCTTTATGCATATTACACTTATGCCCTTCTCATAATATCTCTTATCCATATGGAAGCTTCAAGAACCTTTCATTGTCTCATTAAGAGGTATGTGTGTATCTTAATTAATTGCTAATGTGTTCATTTGATCATTAGACAAGTGCAAAAGAGTTCGAACAACTTATATCGATCGAAAAGCTATTTATCGATAAACCGATTTTCGGTCACATTATCGATTTTTCTTCGAAGAACATATTTTTATAAACAATTTTCAAAAACAAGTTTCTTATCTCATTAATTAAATAATGTTTAATAAGGTTATAAAATCATATTTATAACACTTAACTATAATTCAAAACATTTAGATATTCGAAGATGAAGTGTTCAAATTTCAGAGTCGCTATATTCTCCCCCACTTAGAACATTTCGTCCTCGAAATTCAGATAAGAACGATAATTCAAGAAGATAGAAGAACAAGATACATATATAGAGTACCGCTGAAACTATATACAAACTAAAATGCAACCCAAAATGCATACTAAGTGACTCCACCTAAAGTTGTAAGAACACTATAAATGATATATGATACTACGATAAGAAATCTCTAGTCCAAGAAAAAATCCAGATAGGGTTCCCTCAAACTATCCTCTGTTTCCCACGAACAGTCCCGAGTATCCTTGCTCCATTGCACCTTGACGAACTTCACAACCTTAGTCCTCAATCGCTTCATATCCCTATCAATAATACGAACATGCTATCTTAAAACGGTCAAATTTGGTTCAATCTTCAAGTCCTCCTACTGTGATGCTTTCCGTGTCATCGAAGGATCATGCACAAACTTATAAAAATGCGACACATGAAATACATTGTGCATACCTGATAGCCTAATCATTAACTCAACTCTATACGTGAGTGTACCAATCCTCTCCATAATCGGGAATGTCCTATATAATTAGGAGCTAACTTTTCAGCCCTTCCAAACCGAACTACATTTCTCATCGGAGAAACCTTTACAAACACAAAGTCTCCAACTGAGAACTCCAAGTCTCTACGCCTCTTGTATGCATAGCTCTTTTGTCAATTCTGCGCTTCCTTGATTCGCTTTCGAATCTCTATAATTTTATCTGACACCTCTTGAATCGTATCCGGCCCAAGCACAAGACGATCTCTAGATTCTACCGAACATGATGGATGTAACAACCCGCATATTTATCGATTATTTATTTATTTAAATATTTTGTTTAAATATAGAATCGTTAATCGGATTGATGTCCGAAAAGCTACCTTTTGCAAACAGTCGAATTAGGACTCGAGACCACTTCCATTGAGTTCAAAATGCCGTTTGCGACCTTTTTGAGTATAAACTTCGATATGTTTGGAGATAGTAGAATTTTGCTACTTTTTCACTTTGGGTTTGGGTTTGGGTTCAGCCCACTAGCCAACTTATACTCAAATCTGAACCACTCCTCCCCATTCACTCTCACTTCCTCCTCTTTTCAGTTCTAAAGCAACAATGGTGGAAGAGAATGGGAAATAGAAATTCAAAACCCTAGTCTTCATTAGCAAATCCAACTTCTAGCTCCAAATTCAAAGAGAACCCATTGGTAAGCATCTCCATCTTCTTCTCCTCTTCAATTTCAGTTTATTCCTAAACCTAACATTAGGAAATAATTCTCTTTTAAGCTTAGATTCAAGCTTGTTGAGTTGGAATTGAAAAGTGATTGTCCTTGCCTTGCTCTATAGCTTCCTCTTCATTGTTTTTGTGTAAAAGGTGAGATTTTTATCTCACATCTTAATCTATATTTATCTTCGATTGTTAGGTGTGAATTCCTAACACTTATTCTTGTGCAATTGCACTTGGTTTGGATTGATTTGGTGAATATTCCAATTTTTAGTGTTTTGAGTTCAATTCTTTAAAAATCCAAACTTTGATCTTTGATCATGATTTTTGTGATGCATTGAAGAGATTATAAGGACGGGCTGTCGTTTGGCTTAAATCCTTAGTGTCGTTGCTCGCGAAAATGCAATTTGGTCGAGATTTGGCCAATGAACTTGATAAGTTGGGCAGTGCTGGAAACAGGTCCGGCCGACCGAGCTCTGTAGCCGGCCGACCGACCTGCTTCCAAAAGTGCCAAGCACTTCTCTGTTTTGGGTTTGGTCGACCGGCTTCAGAGCTCAGTCGACCGACCTGCTTCCCGAACTATTTTTCAGAACAGGGTCCGGTCGACCGAGCCCTGAAGCCGGCCAACCGACCTGATGCTGTTTGCCTATTTCGCCTATTTTGTGTGATCTCCAACTTTAATCGATTCGTGTGGTTTCCCTATTGTTGTTATCTTTTATTATCATCTTTGATGACATCTTTCTTCGGGAATTTTGGAAATATCCACTTTGATGGATTTGATATCGATTTCTTTGGAATTTATTCACGTCTTCAAATGTGAATTTTGGTGATTGATTGTTTCTACAATCATTTTTGTGATTTGTCACTTTAAAAACATAAAGGTTTCAATACTAGTATTAAATATCAAAACTTCTTCATCAAAACGATTTCAACTCTATACTCAATATCAAACTCGTTTATAAAAAAACCGTTTTCCAATCTACTAGTATATATACAAACCTTTACTTCACTCGGATGAGAAATCGAATTAAACAACTTAGTAAAACGAGTGGTATGAAACGCTTGCGTTCACTTCGTCGGTTAGCTCTTGGACTTGTTCGATTGAACCCTTTTGTGACAATTTCCTAGTGGAGATCTACAGTTTGTTCGTAAATATTTAAGTTAAGCTAGTGGTTATGGGACATGAAGCTAAACTCATATATTTACTAGCTTAGTGTAATTGACACTTACTTATGATCATGACGATCATTTTTATGATTTAGACTAGCGATTGAGTGATGTCTCTTCGTCTGTAAGGGAGACTAGACCCCGCTTTTGTGATGTTTCGCCATCACATATATGGGATAGCACCCCATGGTCTTCGGGCCATTCTTGTGTGAAAAATGGGGTAGCACCCCATGGTCTTCGGGCCATTACTGTGTGGAAATTTAATGGATAGCTTCCACGAGATAGCTTCTTGTCATGTGTTATACGCGTAGGTGAGTTTTCATGCTCCCATTCATGTGTTAGACCTCCCCCCTATTTATGTGTTTTCTGGATTTCTGGTGTTGATTTTTGGAATTTGTGCTTCACCAATTTTCATGATTTTCATTGATATGATATCAGTTTTTGTGCATTGGTGAATTTATGTGTTATTGACTTGTTATGAATACAAGTTTGGGGTATGATACCCTATCTTATCTTCAAGAAGATTCTTGTGATATTGATTAATATTTTGTTGATTATCATTTACATACTTATAGTAGTATACCGTTATGGTTGTTATATGTTCATGCCATATTATTTATCCTATACCTTATCATCTGATATTTATGGCTAGACTGATCCGTTTATTATTTTCTTATAAATAATACTCGGGTCAGACCGAGATGTTACAGGTGCTTCTGCTTGACTTCTCTTCTGGATTATTCTGACTTTTGGCTAACTACTTAGATTAGTAGTTTTTGGATGTATACGTTTGAGAGATAGACTCTTTGTTGTATACTTATTCTTTTGTATAGCACGTGTTGCTATTCTTTTGTATTATCGTGGATCTTTCTGACCACTACTCTGATGTACACTTTCATGTGTTATATATTTATTCATATCTTTTTCTGCCTTTATGATATGGATGTCTGTGACTGATTGTGTTATGATTATTTCTATGTTTGTTTCCGAAGATTATATAGCCACCGTGTGATAGCTTTGTGTTTGTATCGGTATGTCGGATTTCCTCCTTAAAAGATATGCATTCTATTCTATCTGACATATCGGTGCTCGCACAAAGAAGTTACACGGATGGTCGCTCCTCAACAGCCTTATTCTTTGTGTTAATTGATAGCACTACCTCGTAGAGTTCTTGGTTAGCGTGGGTATAGAGGTGGGGCGTCACAATGGAGATTTGCAAGTTCTTCCATACAACACTTCAAATGGTGCCATCCCGATAGTGGCCTAATAACTTTTGTTGTATGAAAACTCAACAAGCGGTAAGTTTTCTTCCCACGAACCCCCAAAATCTAAAATGCATGCTCGAAGCAAGTCCTCCAACACTCAGTTCACCTTCTCCATTTGCTCATCAATCTGCGGATGGTAAGCGGTACTCAAACTAAGCTCGATCCCTGTTGCTTCATGCAAACCCTTCCAGAACTGGCTTATGAATATCATATTTCTATCACTTACGATATCACAAGGAACACCATGCAATCTGACGATTTCCTTAACATATAACTTAGCCAAACTAGAAGTCGTTCTTGTAGTCTTAATAGGTAAGAAGTGCGCGCTCTTGGTCAATCGATCCATGATAACCACACACCCTCGTTACTACTTCTCGACCTAGGCAATTTGTTGATGTATTCCATGGAAATCTGCTCTCACTTCCACTTAGGAATCTCGAGTGGCTGAAGTAGTCCAGTCGTCTTTTGGTGACTACCTTTCACTTATTGGCAGTTAGCACACCTGCTTACAATGATAGAAACATCCCTCTTCATGTCCTCCCACTAGAACATCCTCTTCATGTCTTGATACATACTAGTGACCCCATGATGTATCGTCAACCTAGAACGGTGACTCTCTACTATAACTTCTTACTTAATCTCATCAACATTTGGGACACATAACCTACCGTTCATTCTCAAAATAATATGGCCATCCACCTTGACTCCTGGTCACCTCTCTGGTGCCTCATTCTCGCTTACATTTTTAGCAACCATAGAAAAATGAAGATCTCTAAGCTGATTCTCTTCGATACGACTAATCAAAGTCGGACGAACCTCAACATTTGTCATAACTGCATATCTCTTATTGAGCGCATCGGCTATGACATTAACTTTCCTTGCTGTGTATAATATATCCAGATCATAGGCCATAAGAAACTCCAACCATCTTTACTGCCTCATGTTTAAGTCTTTTTTCATAAAATGATACTTCAAAGATTTATGGTCCGTATATAACTCAAACCTTTCACCTAACAAATGATGCCTCCATATCTTTAACGCAAATACCACCGCTAACAACTCCAAGTCATGAGTTGCATATCTTGCTTCATGCGATTTGATCTGCCTATTCACATTTCAATAACCCTTTCATATTGCATTAACACAACACCTAGAGCCATTCCACACGCATCAGTGTAAACAGTCAAATCCTCACCTCCATCTAGCATAGTAAGAATAGGAGCGCTAGTCAACTTTTCCTTTAACTCTATGAATGCTTGCTCGCATTTCTTAGTCCACACAAATTTGATATCTTTCTTCGTCAAATTCATTAAGCGAAAGGCAATCTTTGAGAAATCCTATATGAATCTCCTATAATAACCTGCTTGATCTAAAAAACTCCTAATATCAATTGCACTTTTCGGCCTCTTCTAGTCCTGAATGGCCACAACTTTAGCGGGATTAACATAAATACTCTCCATCAAAATAACATGACCTAAGAACCTAACTTCGGAACACCAAAAATGACACTTCGAGAACTTAGCCTTCAACATATGCTCTCTTAGCATTTCTAGAACAATCCTTAGATGGTACGAATGTTCCTCCTCAGTCTTGGAATAGACCAGAATATCATCGATAAATATAAGGATAAACTTATTCAACACATCTCGAAAAACCCGATTCATTAGGTCTACGAAATATGCTGGAGCATTAGTTAGGCCGAACGGCATAGCTAACCACTTATAAAACTGGTCGGATCTAAAAGCGGTCAAGGGTACACTTTCCTCTGCCACCCTCAATTGATGGAATCCTGTAGCAAGATCAAGCTGAGAAAATACTCGAGCTCCAAGAAGCTAATCGAACAAGTCATCTATCTTAGGCAAAGGATACTTGTTCCTAATAGTTCGTTTGTTGAGCTCGCGAAAATCTACACACAATCTTAAGGAACCATCCACCTTTGAAGCAAAGACGACGAGTGCTCCCCAGCTCGAACGAATTGGTCGGATCAAGCCCTTCTGCAAAAGATCACTAACTTGGATAGATAGCTTCAACTTCTATTTCAGTGCAAGTTTACGAACATGCAATACAATAGTCCTTGTATCATTAACTAAATCAATGCGAAATTCAGTCTCTCGATGAGGTGGTAAACCTAACACCTCTTCGAAGACATCCTCAAATTCCCGACAACCAAGATTGAACCCAACTCCTCTTTCACCATGTCAAGAGAATAAAAGAAACCACACATAAAGAAAACTAGTCTCTCCACTATTAACTACTAGAGTTTCCCTTCCCCATTTTTAAATGACATAGTTCTTTTCACATAATTCAGAGCTGCACGATATCGAGATAACCAATCCATCCCAAGTAAAACATCAAAGCCCATAAACCCTAGAACATATAGATCGTAAGGAAAGAGTTGGTCAAAAAAAGAAATCGGAACTCCTAAACAGAGCATACAAAGATTGGTCAAGCCCTCAACAGGGTTTGACATTGAATTTAAATCCATAACTAGCTCAAGTTTCAATCTGTCAATAAGAATACTAGATATGAAACTAAGAGAAGCACCAGTATCAAATAAGACATAAACAATAATGCCAAAAATAGATAGAATACCTTCCAGAACTTGCTTCCTCTTTTCAACGGTAGAAGTGGAAGGTGCTGAAGTTCGAGATTGTTCTTCCTTCTGGAGCAATGGACGCTCCCTAGCAAAATGGCATTGCTGATGGCAATTATAGCAACCCTGTCTTGGAACAAACTAAGTCTTGGTTGTTGGTGGCTCTATCTTTGGGATCTTAGCAATAAGTGCTTTTACTAACAGTGCTTTCGCCACCTGTCCTCTCCCAACTATTGTATAGTTCCAAGCGAAATGCCTCTTCTTCCTGCACTTGTGACATGCTAAGCCAAAAACATCACTAGGTAGTTGAAACTTCTGCTTGTTGTCCCCAAGTGGTGTAGCATTAGACGGCTTTGGAGCCAAACTCTCAAACCTTTAACCTATATTTACCTTATCCATATAAGATTCCATTATGTGATTAGTCATATTTCCCTTGAATTTCGGACGCATTCCTACGACGAACATCTCATTTTTCTTCAATGGTGTATCTACCAAACCGGGCTCGAACCAAGATAAGGCAGTGAATCGGTTATCATACTCCGCCACTGACATGATCCCCTGCTTTAGATCGAGGAAGCTCCTAAATAACAAAGTATTTCTAGATTTCGGGATAAACTTCATCTCGGATCCCTCCTTAAATTTGGCCCAAGAGAAGTTGTTCTCTTAGACGTTACCAGTGATAGAACTCCACTAATCCATGGCTGTGTCCGTTGGATGTTGTGATGCCAACCGACTCTTCATCGCATCATCTAACTCCATATCCCCATATATCAGATCACATAATTTGATCAAAGTCTAAACTTCTATGATAGTCTCTGTATGTGACGCCCCATCTCTATACTCACACTAGCCAAGGACACTACGGGGTAATGTCGTCGACTAGCACGAAGAATAAGGCTGTTGAGGAGCGTCCATCTGTGTAATTACTTTGTGCGAGTACCGATATGTCAGATAATATGACTTACATTTCATTTCAAGAGGAAATCCGACATATCAAATACAAACTCAAAGCTACCACACAGTGGCTATACGGACTTCGGAAACAAATATAGAAATAAGCATAACACAAATCAGTCATAGATATTCATATCACTAAGGCGGAAACAGATATGAATATATCACATAGAAGGGTACATCAAAGTGGTGGTCATACAAGATCCACTACATCACAAAAGAATAGGTACAGGTGCTAGACAAAAGAATACATATACATCAAGGAGTCTCTATCTCGAATGTATTATAACAAAAACTACTAATCTAAAGTAGTTAGCCAAAAATCAGATGATGGACCCTGATAACAAGTCAAGCAAAAGCACCTAAAATACCTCGGTCTGACCTGAGTATTATTTAAGAAGAAAATAATAAACGGATCAGTCTCGCTATAAATATTAGATAAAATGAGATAGGATAAGAGATATGACCAAAAACGTATGATAACAAAAATGCCATACTAAGTCAAGTATACATCAATTAATCAACAAAAATCATACAATATCTCAAATATTCTCAAACACCAAAAAGAATCACATTCTTTAAATTATTCACCAAAACACAAATATTGATAGAGCTTATCAATGCAAACCACGAAAATTGGTGAAACACAAATTCTAGAAATCAACAACCAGAAATCCAGAAATCACAAAAGGGGGAGGCCTATCACAAACGAGAGTATGAAAACTCACCAACATGTGTATCACAAACGAAACGCTATTCCATGGTCGCTAACCATAGAGCCGGTGCAACGACGCAGTACAATAACGGTACGTCGAATGAACCGAAACTCAAATAATTCGAAACAATGACACAGTACAATAACGGTACGTCCAATGAACCGAAACTCAAATAATTTGGAACAATGACACAGTACAATAACGGTACGTCCAATGAATCGAAACTCAAATAATTCGGAACAATGACGCAGTACAATAACGGTACGTCCAATGAACCGAAAAGCCGGGACATCGATGTAGTACAATGACGGTACATCCGATGAACCGAACACCATAGTAGAACATGGGTCGCTAGCCCATTAAAGAAATGAGACGAAGCTCAATAAAACGAGGTACAGTCCTCCACGTGGACAAAGAGACATCGTACATTGCTAGTCTAAATCATAAAATGATCACCATTGATCAATAAAAAGTGTGAATCACACTAAGCTAGTAAATAAATGAGTTTAGCTTCATGTCCCATAACCACTGGCTTAACTTAAGTATTTACGAACAAATTGTAGATTTCCACTCGAAAATTGTCACAAGAGTTCAATCGAACAAGTCCAAGAATTAACCGACGAAGTAAACACAAGCATTTCATACCACTTGTTTTGCTAAGCCGTTTAATTAGATTTCTCATACGAATGAGGTAAAGGTTTGTATATACTAATAGATTGGAAAACGGTTTTATAAATGAGATTTGTATTAAAAATAGAGTTGGAATCATCTTTGTGAAAGAGTTTGAATATTTACTACTAGTATAGAAAACTTTGTATTTTAAAGTGACAAATCACAGAAATGATTGTAGAAACAATCAATCACCAAAATCCACATTCGACGACGTGAATTAAAACCATAAAAATCGATACCGAATCCATCAAAATGGATATTCCCAAAAATCCCGAAAAAGAAGTCATCAAAGTCAGAAATAAATGATAACAACAATTCGGATAAACACGAATCGATTAAAATTGGAAACCCACGCAAAATAGGCAAATTGGGTTGAGACAATAAAATCAGTCGACTGAAACAGGTGGTCAGTCGGCTGACCCAATGCTTGGAAACTTTCGGTTTCCAGGTCAGTCGAATGATACAGGTACAGAGTATTTTCTGTCCCCTAGTTCAATCGACTGACCTCCTGGTTCAGTCGACTGAACCTGCTTCTACAGCATTATCAGCCTAGCCCCCAAGTTGGGCAAAATCCTAACTGGAGGCGAACGGACGAGCAACGGAGACTAAGGATTTACGCCAAGCGACAACCCAGCCTTGTATGGCTCTTCGAAACACCCCAAAAAAGTGTTCAAACATAAAAGATAGGGTTTTTTTAAAAGATTTGACCTCAAAACACCAAAAATTGGAATATTCATCAAACCAATTCAATCCAAAAGCAAATGGACAAGGAATAGATGTTAAGAATTACTACCAAACAACTATCAAAGATATAGACATAGATGTGAGTTCAAAAACTCACCTTTTTAAACCCAAAACACAAGTGAGAAGCTTTAAAACAAAGGAAAGACCAATTCCTCTTCAATCTCTACTCAAGAAGCTCCAATCTAAGCTAATAAGCAAATATTTCCTAAGTTAGGGTTTAGGAATTTCTGAAATTGAAGAGTGATAGAGATGGAGAAGATGAAGATGATGCTTACCTAAGCTTTTCTTTGATTTTGGAGCTAGAGCTTGAATTCCTAATAGAAACTAGGGCTTAGGAATTTTGATTTCTTTTCTCTTCCCCCATTTTTGCTTTAGCTTGAGTGTTAGGAAATTTTATGAAGGAATGAAGAGGAGTGGAGTGGGAGTTAGGGTATTAGATGGGTTGGGTGTTAGGTTATTGGGCTGAAACCCAAACCCAAAGCCCTAATAGAAAAATAGCAAAATTCACTCAACTCCAAACATATCGATGTTTATACTCAAAAAAGTTGTAAATGCCATTTTGGACTCAATGGAAGTGGTCTCGAGTCCCAATTCGACTATTTACAAAAAGTAGCTTTTCGGACTTTAATCCGATTAACGATGCTATATTTAAATAAAATATTTAAATATACAATCGTAAAATATGCGGGTTGTTACACTGCACCACCAAACCTCTTACCTTCCAGCCCTTCATAATCGCGGTAGAGGAAGCAAAATTCACCCGAGGCCTAACCTACACGACCACCTCTACAATATCCACTATTGGTTCCCCGACTGGAGCAACATTCCTTAGTGCTCGATCTCCGCCATTTGTGGCCGTACTGCCCCTACCACCTCTATCTTTATCTCCTCGAGCATTGGCAGCTCTAGTACTCATGATTTGTACTACTTGAACACATCAGAATATATTTAGGATATGAAAGGCAAGAGTTATTTCAAAGAAAGAGATTATTCTTAAGAAAAGCTGAACAGAGGGTATAGGTTTTACAGAAAAATACAAATACACTCTCATATATTTTATACACTCGACTCATTCATGGGTGTCTCTTACCCTATCTCTAATGAGCCATACCCAACCAAAGCCAAAATTTTCACTCAACCTTGGTTTCTGATACCAAATGTAACGACTAGACTTTTCGACCCTCGAATGTAGATACTAATACATTCACGGTATTCATGTGCCAAACACCCAAGTGTAGAAAAGACAGAAAGTTAGGGTAAAATAAAAAAATAGAACAAGAAAGGAAAAACATAACATCAGAATCTCATAGCAGAACGATAATATATAATATCAAAAGAACATTATAAAGGGTTACTCTGAATACAGGAATTTCAGAGCTATAAAACCTAAGTAATATCATCAGCCTGGACAGTTATAACTCCTTGTACTCACAACACTGATATATACATAGCTAATACGAAACAACAGAAATAGAAATAGAATGATAATGGAAGCCACTAGCCCGTCTTCTGAACTCTGAAGCATCCAAGTTAGAACCTGACATACTTAGCCTACTCGAAAGAGTATGCGAGGAATTTAGAGAAACAAAAACCAAGCATCGGAAATAAGTTTGGTATGAGAAAACATGAGATACAAGCAATATGCAACTGTAACTATTGAGACCATACGGATCCCCATAACAGTTTTCCCCTTAAAAGAAACCAACCATTCATAAAGTTTAATATAGTGATATGATAGATAATGTTTAGGTTATAGATATAATCATATCAAATAGCTGTGATGCTTACATAGTTACATTGGTCACACCACAACATATTTAGGTTACATTTAAAACCACTAAAGTACTTTCGTAAATTGGATCTTTCGTTGAAGACATCTCTAAATATACCAAGGCCATCCTCCTGACAAGGGTCAGGAAGTACCTTTCGAGCGACGTATATCTCTCGATAAAATATACCATTAAGTTAAATACAACTAGCCTACGCACAAACTTACAGAACAACGTGGAACCAAGTACCATCAACTCCCACACGCGACATACTGATTAGAACACTGTAGATATGGAGTTGATATACCCCATCGTGGGTTAGAAAAACCCCGAGTTGTGCCTCCTACTCTTTTTTCTATCATTTCTGATGCCAAGGTCATGTTCAGCATCTTTTACACGAGTCTTCATCACTCACACAAAACACGAATCTCTAACTAGATTCCCACGTCTCGAACAGATCACGAATCACTACATAGATTCGAGCCTCTAGAACAGATATCGAATCTCCACATATATTATGTTTCAACCATTCCAAAATGTAGAACTCGTGTTCTAGTTTTGAATGGTGTTCGGTAAGTAAAACACTTACCGATCCTGGACTCTTCAAAACCAATCGATGAGTTTTCGATTAACTCAATTCCGGTTCTTTCAAAAGTACGTGAAAGCTAGAGGCGTTTCGTACCAATACTCCTCCCTGAGGATTCTCATTGGTATGAAATAATGAAGCCTTTCGATTACTTCTTAAGTTAATATTAGGTCAAGTTCGATGATCGACTAATCGATTATCTAGTCAAAACAATTGCTTATCCAAATCAATCTTCGTATACTTAACTCGTTTCCGACATTCCAACTTAAATATTCCTCGTCCAAGAGTGAAGCCATGTAAGTTAGAGCACTGGTTGCATCAAATCCTTGCTTAGGCACTTCATTCTTGAATCTCACAAATAGATAAGTCTACCTCGTTGGCTTTTAGTGCTAAGTATAATATCAACGATTTCCATAAACAAGTAAGAAATCAACAAGATTAACATGTTTTTGATATTCCCGAATTAAGTATTCCTCAGCCTAGAGGGAAACTGGTCGGTTAGAGCTCTATTGCTCCATACCTACTCGGCATTAATCTTAACCCTCACAAATAGACAAACCTACTTCGTTTGCTTTTAGCATTAAGCAAAGTTAATTAGTTTTCAACAAGTAATCGCATAATAAAACCACTAAGCAATTCTTAATCCCTTTTTTGAAAACATTCATATGTACTTTTAAAATACTTGAAAATACTTATAATAGGTTTTAAAACATTTATCCAAAATATTACTTTGAAATAACAAGTTTGTAGAATCTATAAAACTTGGAAAAGAACATGTTTTATTATAAAAACCTCATCTTTAAAATTTTATAATTAATTCTTAAAAATTCATAAATATCTCAAAACACTTTTAAAATAATATAACAATAGGTAGTAAACACTTGTAAGAAGAATGAAACAATATACTTAAATATCTTTTCAAACCTTTAAAGTCCAAAAATCAAGTCTAAACGGGGCAGTTTTGCACAAGTGAAGTTTTGGTCGTTTTCGAGATGTTACTTAAATTTTTACTATCCAAGATTTTAATAGCAACAAAAATGCATATAAAAAATTAAAAATATGGTTAGAAACCCCTAAGGACCTTTCTGCAAAGTTCCAAAAACATCGCCAAAAACATAGCCAAAAACAAGGCAATTCACAACTGCATCTATAGCAACTATCGCTATAGGTGCACTTTCAAATCCAAGTTATATTCAAACCTATGTTCAACTACAATCTATGTTCTTTATTCCAAGACCTTGCTATATGTCATACAAGTTCATTCAAGTTTGTTCAAGCCTGTTCAAGTCCATACATATGGCACTTGCTTTTAAAGGAAGAATCAAAATCAATGTTTTCAGCATATGTTTAAGTCAATTTGAACAACCTTAACAAAACCAAACACAAGCAAATATGAGTCATATTTTCAATCAAATTAGTGATTTATCTCTTATTTTACCCCATAAAAATCGAAGATCCAAGCGTTTAAGTCCAACCTCAACCTAGCAACATCTTTCCTTCCTTCTCTTTCCTTGCCTTTGCATCGCCTTTGCCTCAAAACCCCTTATAATGCCCATGACCTTAACTTGAGGGGAGAGATTGGCTTTGTTTTTCAAAATATAACTATGTATGATGTTTTTTAATGTGGTAGTAAGTCTTCACTCCAAGTTTGAGTTTATTTGGATTTGATTTGCAAATATTTGCTTTAGGAAATTACGAAGAGGAAGAAGAAGAAGACATTGAATTTATGATAATTTAGCTTGTGAGTTTGTGAATTGTAAACAATGGTGTGCCTGTCCTTTATAGTCTAAGAATGGTGTTGCCTAAGTTTGCACTCACCCCCTCTCCCCCAATCATGCCATGGAAGCTTCACCTCCCGTCTCTTCTCCTTTATGCATATTACACTTATACCCTTCTCATAATATCTCTTATCTATACGGAAGCTTCGAGAATCTTCCATTGTCTCATGAAGAGGTGTGTGTAAATTAGTCGCTAATGTGTTTATTTGATCATTGGACAAGTGCAAAAGAGTTCGAACAACTTATATCGATCGAAAATCTGTTTATCGAAAAACCGATTTTCGGTCACATTATCGATTTTTCTTCGAAGAATATATTTTTGTGAACGATTTTCAAAAACAAGTTTCTAATCATTATTCATTAATCAAAATATAGTTAACAAGATTATAAAATCATATTTATAACACTTAACTATAATTCAAAATGTTAGATATTCGAAGACGAAGTGTTCGAATTTCAGGATAGCTACAATGCCGATATCGTATATCGATCAATATATTTATAACTATTATAAATACATAGTTTAACATCATTTAAGACATTACATATAAAATTTTATAATTAAAATTTTATAAATACTAATTAATTTAATTAATTTATAATAATTACAAATTAATTAAATCAATTGGTAAAATGAGTATTCATCATTTCGGTTGTGTGACTCTTAGCTATAAATTTGTTCAGTGATTAACATCGAACAATTTGAATATTAACATTCACACGTCACTTAGCAGGCAGTGTGATATTATAGCCAAATTTATCGCTTACTTGGTTTCGGTAAAGTCTAAATTTACTTTATTACGTATTACTCGGTAGTGACTGATAATTATTTACACCAATTCCATTCGTTAAAATTATATAACTTTGGAGTTATGGAATTTGATAATGGTCAAAATTCCAATATCGTCCATATTCAACTCTATAGTCCAAACATAAAGTCCTTGATTCAGTAATAACAATTATCAATCGAACTACTCTAGCCAAAGATTTCGACTTTGAGTTGACTTCAGTTGATCGTGATACTAACTCCATATAACTAAGGAAACGAATCCTCTCTTGAATAGTGTTCCATTTTTTATACTTTTGCCCGACCCAACTATAGTTATTCGATGGACGCCGTGCCATGATTTGACTATCAAAGAGGATCATTCACATTAAAGATCAACAGTATTCTCAACTTGAGAGAACCATGTAAATTAGTCACATCGATATTTTCTATTTGACCTTAGTTATATTAACCAACAGACAACCATCAAGTGAGTCATTCCAAAGTTATTCAATAACTATCAGTATGCAACCCCTTGGTGCACCCTGTAATTATGGGTAATACACTGCCCAACATTTGGAGAGTGTTACGTACTCTAGTCTCAAGGATGCATTGGTATCCAGTCTCGATGTATCTTCACTTGGAATATTTAAAATTTTGTGTCTATCATATTGAGATACAATACTCATGATTGCTACTATTTGAAATTACTATCACAAACACACCTGTAACACCACTAATTTTAATAACATTATTCAAGAGATTTAACTAGATAAATTAAATAGAATAATATAAAGATTAGAGTGATAAGGGGATTGAGATTTGAAAATTTATTAGAGCCTGTGCTTAACTCAATAAAAATTTAAAAGAACGAGTTTATGGAAATGGTTTCATAAGTTAACTAATAAGAGAATAAAGCGAGGGTATTATGTGGAATAGCCATACACCATAACCCTTAACCCCTAAACCCTTATTCCCATTTTCATTTTCACAAGTTCATAATTTTAGAAACATAAACCAAGGAGCTCAAGCCGGCCATAACCTAGGGGAAAAGAAGATTAAAAATCAAGTAAAGGTTAAGGAATCGAGCAAGGAGAATTAAGCAAGATCAAATCTCAAGTTCCTTATCCAAAGAAAGGTGAATAATAATCAAAACCATCTCATTTTCGTTTTTATAAAGCATTTGATTTTGGGTTTTAAGTTTAAACCTTTATGATGATTTTAATGATGATATGCTTGGATTATATGATATGTTTGATTCAAGTATGTTGATAAATGTTTTATTCGATTTTAAGGCTAAAATCGTATATATATTGGGTTTTGAATGCCATGAGCATTTAATATGTTATGTAAAACATTATTTTGGAGATGAGTTTAAAATTTTGTAATTATCCAAGCTATGGATAATTTATTATGAATTTTCGAAGGAAGAAATAGATAATTGGGTTTAAAAATTTATTTCTGATATTATATAAAGGATTTTGGATCCAAAATTTATATATATTAGATAACGTATTAAAAGTGAATTATGATGATTTTTGGGGATTTTTCCTAAGTAATTTACTATGGAAATTAAATTAATTAAGTTGGAGGACTTAAATGTTTTAATTGTTTTGTTAAAGGGAAGGGCTTCTTTGCTAATTATTTTTAATTAATTCCAGATGAATTCGGCAGTCCTTTAGAAAAGATTTTGGTAAAGTCAAGGCAACTAATTATATTTTTACAAATAGGCAAGTTAGTTGAAAAGCATTTACTTAAAAAGGCAACAAAACAGTTTTGCATAGATTTATTGTTTCACCACTTCCAGTAGCAACCTTTCGATCTCATACCTCCACCCCCAACTAAGTCAAAACCAATACACATGGTATTAATGCTTTTGTACGAAGTGGATTGGAGAAAGGCGACGGGTATAGAGTCGAAACCATGCTTTTGAAGGGGTCGATGCCATTTTAAATAGCTTTAGAAGGCCTTTGTTTCGCTTTCAAAAGAGATACTGCTTGCCTTGTTTTTAAATGAATGCTTTTGAAAGGGTTTTAATATAGCTTTTGAAGGGGTTTCCGCCTTCTTATTTTGAAAGGGTAGCTTTCGAATGAGTTGCTGCATTTTATGTTTTAAAGAGAAGCTTTTGAAAGGGTAGTTTTGAACCAAGTTGAAACCTTGATGCCGTCTTCATACCTTTTGAATAGGTTGAAAGTTTTCAACGAGTTCGAAAGGTAAGCTTTTGTTTTATATGTATAAAGCCGCTTCCCAATGCTTTTGAAAGGGCTCCTGTAGCTATTTAAACTAATGGCTTCGAACACAATGGCTTCGAAAGGTGTTTCGAAGCTATCCTTTCAATTGTTTTACTTAAAAGATTAAAGCTTTCGAGAGGATGGTTCCGAAGCCATCTGTTTTCCCCAAATTCAATGGTTTCGAAAGGGGTACTTTTGCTTATGTTCACTTTGACCCAAAAGTTATATTTTAGATTAAGCCCAATAGTCTCGAAAGAGGTACTTTCAAATGGTTTTGAAGCTATGCTTCTATAAGTTAGAAAGATATGCTTTAATACTTTTAACAGGAATGTTTTGATGGTTTCGAAAGGATTGTTTTGATGCTTTCGAAAGAGATATTTTAAAGTGTTTTGAAAGGCATATGTTTAAGTGTATTGAAAAGAAGGTTTGAATGCTTTCGAAAGATATGTTTTAATGGTTTTGAAAGTAAAGGTCTAAGGTTTTAAAAGCCTTAGTTTTCAAAAAAAGAACCCAATCTCATTTTTAAAGGAAAACCCATGGCAATATAAAAGAGCTTTGAAATGGTTTTTAAATTTTGGAGTTTTTGAAGAAGCTTTCCTTGATAAAAATAATGGGTTAAAGGGATTAACCATGTTTCATGTGAAAAAAATTTCAAGGATATTGAACCATAAATATTGGTATTATTATGTTATAATTAGATATTGTATGTGCTTCTTCTATATGCATATTCACTATATAATGGACCCATAACTGTATTTTAGGGAGTAAGGGCAGAATAACCAGTAAAGTTGACCCGGTAGTGAATATAAATTAAGCTAACTCCTGTATGAGTAGAATTGCATTCAGGAGGTCAGGCAGACCATAACATGGGTTGTCCGAAGACTGATCAAAGAAGTTTTCAGATCGGATAGGTTTATAGTAAACCCATGAAAACTATGTTTGAAAAAAGTTATTGATAGAAGTCAATAGGTTCATAGTCAACCCATGAAAAGTATGATACGAGGGAAGTTATTGGAGATACCAATAGGTTGAGGGAGAACCCATGAAATAATTTAATGAAGTTATTTACAGGGGCCAATAGGTTCTAGTGATCCCATGAAAAGTATAAAACCAGGCAGATAGTCCCTAAGCTTTAAACAGGTTATTAGTCAGCTCATGAAAACTAATAAGTTAATAGTGACCCTAGAAACTATAACTGAGACAGATAGTCAAATGAATAGGGATGAGAAATCCAGGATAATTTGCTTGTTTTCATATCATCATGATATTTTAAATTGCTATGTATTTAACCATTTTGAATGCAGGAGCATAATATATGGTTATTATAAATTTTTGGGCAAGATACTAGTGAGGGGAAAACCCGTTCCGCTAAGCGGCATGGTCTCACCAGATATCTAAAGGGTTTGAGATGGAAAGTTATTATTCATACCAAGCTTTATGTCTGACTCCAATTTTTTTTCTCCTTAAACTCTTGGGTGCTCAATTGATTTTGAGTAGTTTGAGAGTTGAGGTTTTTCAAGTTCTCCTTTAAACGAATAAGCTTCCGGAGACGTACAGGAGACAAGCTACCTATTAGGAGTTCTTTTCTTTTTGATTCCACTGTGTTTTGATGTAAAGGCAAAGTTGTTTAATTGCCTATGAATATACTCTGATCATCCAAGGGAGCATCTTCATTTGTCGCTCTTGGCATAGTTTGTAATAATTATATTTTCCTCAAACATCATTCTCGAATATGGGAATATGTAATGAATTTGAAATATGATTGAAATGGAATGATAAATTTGTTTAATGGTTTAAAAAAAATTCATATCCATGTGTTTCTGTTATATCGATGTTACAAGTTGGTATCGGAGCATAGGTTTATGAAAACTTAAAAGAAATTCTAAACTTTAAAAGATTTTTCAAAACATAATCCAATGAATCAGAAAATAAGACCGGGGTTTTGGTTAATGCTATAGTAACGTACTTGTGTTTGATATATATATATATATATATAAGTATGTATTACCTCTCTCTTAGACTGTTCTTCTGTATCTTAGTAAGGCTCATTTGCAGATTTACGAGAAAGGAAGATATGAAGGCAGGGAACGGAAGAGGAAATCTCAGTGGAGGATGCACCACAACTAGTGTAAATGCTCGACCTAATATTAGGAGGAACTCGGGTCGACAGGCAAATGCTAATCAAAATGCAGATGCCAACGTAGGTGCTGGAAATCTGCCAGTAGATATGGGGATGATGTATCAGTTTTTTGTCAATCTGGTGCAAGCAGGAGCTGCCGCAGGAGTAGCTGTGGTAATACTGGGAATGTTGAAGGAGCTAATCCCATGGCTCCAATTGTAAACTACTATGCTAAGCTGAGCAGGGATTATACCAGTCTTGGTGGGAATATGTTTTTTGGAACAGAGGATGCTATAGAAGTTGAGAATTGGCTTTTGCATTGTGAAAGGATCTTTGCTGACTTGGGATTGAATGGTGAGTAGAGGAGGAGACCAGCCTCTAGGAAATTGTAGTGAACAATGCTTCATTGGTGGAATAGTGTCACTACCGAAGTTCCCAAGGAAGAGTTGACTTGGGTGGAATTTCGGAGAAGGTTCGAGCAGAGGTTTTTGTCTGAAGTTGCCAAGTCTGCAATGTTGTGGAAGTTCATTGATTTGGTGCAAGGCGAGATGTCAGTGATTGAGTATGCCACGAAGTTTGATGAGTTATCTAAGTATGGACATGCCACCATTGACACCATCATCAAGAGGAATGAGAAGTTTATTCGAGGATTGAGACCCGAGATTGCTTGGGTGACCCTACCACATCTTTGTGATTCTTGTAATGTTATTGTGGAAATGGCAATCCGACATGAGGAGATGCTTGCTACTTATGGGAAGGAGAAGTAGGTTGAAACTCAGAGTTCTCTTGGCAAGAAGAGGAAGTTTTTAAGACGAAGGGAACCCAGAAGGGAGAAGCTGCCAAGAAGGCAAAGGCTAACCTGGTTTGCTTTAAGTGCGATAAGAAGGGTCATTATGCTCATGAATGCCGAATTGCCAAGGAGAAGAAAGCCGCAGATAAGAAAGGAGTGAAATGCTTTAACTATGACCAAATTGGACATTATAAAAATCAGTGTCTGAAACCAGTCAGGTCAGACATGGGAAAAGTCTTTGCTGTTGGACCATCATTTGCTAGGCCGACTGCTGCTGAGAAGGGAAAGACTGTGATGGAAGGTACGCTTTTGATTCAGAGTATACTAGTTAGGGTAATTTTTGATACCCATGCATCACATTCATTTATTTCTCGACGTTTGGTTGATAGGTTATGTTTAGAATCCACATACCTTGTTACTTCCTTAAGGGTTGCAAATCCGATAGGAGGGTATGCAACTCTGGGAATAAGATGTGACCGACTAGAACTTGATTTGTTAGGTCATAGTTTGCATGTAGTTTGTATGTTTTCGATTTCGTAGACTTCGAAATCATTTTGGGTATGGATTGGTTGGGTAAATATATGGCTAGGATATTTTCCCAAGATATGGAAATATCACTGAGACACCCTGATAGTCATAACCGAATTATATTTTCAGTAGAGGATTCTGACCGAGTGCTTGTAATATGTTGAGTGCTATGGAAGTAGAAGAAGAATTAAGTCAGGTTCGAATAGCAAGAGAATTTGCAGATATTTTTGAGCCGGTTACAGGACTACCACCGAAACGAGCCGTTGAGTTTCGGATAGATCTTGTGTCAGGAGCAGAACCTGTAAGTAGACCACCTAGCAGGATGACAATGATCGAAATGAAGGAATTGAAGGTGCAGCTAGTGGATCTGGAAGGGAGAAATTTTATTAGACCAAGCAGTTCGCCTTGGGGTGCGGTTGCGGTGTTCGTGAAGAAATCGGATGGGTTGTTAAGGATGTGTATCGACTATCGTAAGCTAAACGAGAAGATGATCAAGAATAAGTATCCTTTGCCGAGAATCGACAATCTAGTTGATCAGTTGGGTGGAGCAAGAGTATTTTCCCAATTAGATTTGGCGACGAGGTTCCATCGGTTAAGAGTGGAGAGGACAGTATTCCATTGACAGCATTTCGGACTAGGTATGGTTCGTACGAGTGGTTAGTAATGTCATTCGGGTTAACGAATGCACCAACTTTCTTCGTAGATTTGATGAATCGAGTTTTTCGAGAGTACATGGATAGGTTCGTACTGGTATTTATAGATGGCATTTTAGTGTACTCTAAGGATGAAAGAGAGCATGAAGATCATCTTAGAGCAGTGCTTAAGATGTGAGGCTGCATCAGCTGAAAACAAAGTTTTCCAAGTGTCATTTCTGGAAGAAAGAGGTTAATTTTCTTAGTCACGTGGTTTTGGAGAAGGGTTTGTCAGTCGATCCAGATAAGGTCAAAGCTGTTAATAATTGAAAGAGACTAGAGATGGTGACTGAGATTAGAAGTTTTCTTGGACTTGCTGGCTATTACCGGAGATTCGTTATGGATTTCTCACGGATAGCAGCGCCTTTGACTAAGTTAACCAGGAAGGATGTGAAGTTTATTTAGTCTGACAAATGTGAGGAAGCATTCCTTAAGTTAAAGCATTTGTTGACCAACGCGCCTGTGTTAGTGGTTCCAGATGGAAACTAACAGTTGGTGGTGTATACCGATGCATGCGGAATCGGATTAGAAGTTGTGTTGATGTAGAAGGGTAAAGTCATTGCCTATGCTTCACGACAGCTTAGACCGCATGAGGTGAGATACCCTACTCATGATTTGGAGTTGGCTGCAGTGATCTTCACATTGAAAATATGGAGACATTATCTCTTAGAGGAGAGATTTGAGCTATACACAGATCATAAGTCCTTAAGATATTTATTCTCTTAGAAGAAGTTGAATATAAGACAACAACGGTGGCTGGAGTTTTTAGCAACTTGTGATTTTGGTATAGAATATACACCTAGACAATGAAATAAAGTAGCAGATGCTCTTAGTAGGAAACGTCAAAATGTGGTGTTAGCTATGTTGGCAGAATGGAAAGATTTAGAGGTGTTGACTACTTGTAATGTGCAGATAAGATCGACTGCTAGTTCTAGTCAGAGCACCGTCATGTTGTCCTGTTTGGAAGTTCGACCAGTATTGATTGAAAGAATTGCTTCTAAGCAGAAAGAGAATCCATTATTAGTCGAGAGGATTAGAAGGCTTGAGGTTGGGTCGGAGATCGATGATCTAAAGGATTTTAGTCTTGACAAGAAGGGATGGTTGAGAAAGAAGGGACGGTTATGTGTTTCGAATGTTGAGGACTTAAGGAAAGAAGTTCTTAGGGAATGTCATCGATCCAATTTTACGATTCATCCTGGAGGAACTAAGATGTATCATGATATGAAGAGGAGCTTCTACTGGGAAGGCATGAAGAAGGATGTTGGCATGTGGTTTAGGCAGTGTGCAAACTGTCAACAAGTGAAGGCCGAATATCAGAAGCCGAGTGGATTGCTTCAACCTTTGGAGATACCAATTTGGAAATGAAATTCAATATCCATGGATTTTATAGACGGGTTGCCAAGGTCGAATAAAGGAAATGAAAGTATATGGGTCATAGTGGACAGGTTGACCAAGAGTGCCCATTTCATTCTAGTTAAGTCAACCAGGATGGTACCTGTGTTAGCTAAGTTGTTCATGAAGAACCTAGTTAGACTGCATGGAATTCCTAGTAGTATAGTCAGTAACAGAGATGCTTTGTTTACTAGTGGATTCTGGAAGAATCTACAGGATGTGTTAGGTACCAAGCTCAAGATGAGTATTGCGTATCACCCTCGGATGAATGGGAAAACAGAGAGAGTCAATAGGTACTCGAGGATTTGTTAAGAGCTTGTGCGTTGGACTTTGGTGGATCTTGGGAAGATCACCTACGACTGGTTGAGTTTTCCTATAATAACAGTTATCAGAATAGTATAGGAATGGCGCCTTTTGAAGCTTTGTATGGAATGCCATGCAAATCACCAACATGTTGGTTGGAGACTGGAGATAGTCTTAGGTCCAGATCTGGTTAGAGAGGCGACATAAAAGATTGAGTTGATTCGAGAAAGGATGAGGGAAGCTCAGTCTAGACAGAAGAGTTACGCAGATAAGAGGCGTAGAGGTCTAGAATTCTCAGTTGGAGATAGAGTCTTCATTAAAGTATCACCGATGAAGGGTATGGTATGATTCAGAAAGTCAAGGAAACTGGCACCAAGATATGTTGGTCCGTTCCTAATTATAGAGAGGATCGGGAAGCTTGCATAAAGAGTAGAGTTGCCGAGCAGTATGGCAAGTGTCCATAATGTGTTTCATGTATCTCATCTTCGCAAGTATGTGCATGATCCAGAGACTACTATTCCTCCGACAGAGTTGGAAGATTTGATAGTAGAACCGAATTTGACTTTTGTTAGACAACCGGTTCGGGTTATGGCGAGAGATGAGTAGAGGTTGAGGAACAAGACAGTCAAGTTGGTGAAAGTTCAGTGGAGCGACAACGAGAAGGACTGTACTTAGGAGATAGAAGACATGATTAGAGATACTTATCTGCTATGAGGGTATGTTCTATATTTTCTTTATATAGACTGTTACTAGTCAAGTAGGCTAGTATGGTAGGTAGAAGATGTTACAGATGATGGCTATGCTTAGTATTTAGTGCTTACTGGATTTCGAGGATGAAATTCTTTAAGGAGGGGAGCCTATAACACCCCTAATTTTAATAACATTATTCAGGAGATTTAGTTAGATAAATTAAATAGAATAAGGTAAAGATTAGAATCATAAGGGGATTGAAATTTGAAAATTTATTAGAGGCTGTGCTTAACTAAATAAAATTTAAAAGAATGAGTTTATGAAAATGGTTTCATAAGTTAACTAATAGGAGAATAAGGCAAGGGTATTATGGGGAATAGCCATCCACCATAACCCTTAACCCCTAAACCCTTATTCCTATTCTCTTTTTCACAAGATCATAAATTTAGAAACATAAACCAAGGAGCTCAAGCCGACCATAACCAAGGGGAAAAGAGGATTAAAAATCAAGTAAAAGTTAAGGAATCAAACAAGGAGAATTAAGCAAGATCAAATCTCAAGTTCCTTATCCAAAGCAAGGTGAATAATAATCAAAACCATCTCATTTCGATTTTAAAGAGCATTTGATTTCAGATTTTAAGTTAAAAAACTTAATGATGATATGCTTGGATTATATGATATGTTTGATTCAAACAAGTATTTTGATAAATGTTTTATTCCATTTTAAGGCTAAAATTGTATATATATATTGGGTTTTGAATTCCATAAGGATTTAATATGTTATTTAAAACATTATTTTGGAGATGGGTTTAAATTTTCGTAATTATCCAAGTTATGGATAATTTATTATGAATTTTCGAAGGAAGAAATAGATAATCGGGTTTAAAAATTTATTTCAGCTATTATATAAAGGATTTTGGATTCAAAATTTATATATGTTAGACAACGTATTAAAAGAGAATTATGATGATTTTTAGGGATTTTCCTAAGTAATTTACTATGGAAATTAAATTGATTAAGTTAGAGGACTTAAATGTTTTAACTGAAGTGAAGGGCTTCTTCGCTAATTATTTTTAATTAATCCTGGATGAATTTGGCAGTCCTTTAGGAAAGATTTTGGTAGAGTTAAGGCAACCAATTATATTTTTACAAATGGGCAAGTTAGTTGAAAAGCATTTACGTAAAAAGGCAACAAAACAATTTTGCATAGATTTATTGTTTCGCCACTTCCAGTAGCAACCTTTCAACCCCATACCTCCGCCCCCAACTAAGTCGAAACCAATACACATGGTATCAATGCTTTGGTATGAAGTGGATTGGAGAAAGGCGACAAGTATAGAGTCGAAACCATGCTTCGTAAGGGTCGATGCCATTTTAAATAGCTTTCGAAGGCCTTTGTTTCGCTTTCAAAAGAGATGTTGCTTGCCTTGTTTTTAAAAGAATGCTTTCGAAAGGGTTTTAATAAAGCTTTCAAAGGGGTTGCCGCCTTCTTGTTTTGAAAGGGTAGCTTTCGAATGAGTTGTCGCGTTTTATGTTTTAAAGAGAAGCTTTCGAAAGGGTAGTTTTGAACCAAGTCAAAACCTTGCTGTCGTCTTCATACCTTTCGAATAGGTTGAAAGTTTTCAACGAGTTCGAAAGGCAAGCTTTTGTTTTATAAGTATAAAGCCACTTCCCAATGCTTTCGAAAGGGCTCCAGTAGCCTTTTAAACTAGTTTCGAAGGCAATGGCTTTGAAATGTGTTTCGAAGCTATCCTTCCAATTGTTTTACTTAAAAGATTAAAGCTTTCGAGAAGATGGTTCCGATTGTCACATCCTCTTTTTTGCAATTCTATAAAAAAGAATAACTGAACTAATGATTACAGGTGCACATAACTCTCTTCTATTATGCATCATAAGTTTCTATGATACATATTCTGATTTTCTATTATATATTTGACTGGAATACAATGATACTTATAAAAGAACCAGACCAGGTCGTAATGGGTTAAAGGGTTAATCTCAACAAAAAAATTCCATCATATATATTTATTAGGCCTATGAAGTCTAACAGTTTTAGTTCCAATCTTAGGTATTTAAAATAAAATCTTTATTTTATTTAATTTGTTAATATAAAAGGTTTTATTTAATTTATACAGTATATATTGTATAAGTGTATTAAATACGCTTATATGTGTATAGTGCACGTGCAACATATATAAGTGTACCTAGTTAATGTGTATGTATGTAGGTGTTGAGATTTACACTGCTACAAACACACTTGTCCCTGTACATTTGTTGTCCATGGTTTTGTTTGAATTATGTGTTATGTATAATAATATTTATAGTTGCTTTATCTATTTAAATAATTTGACCAATTCAAAATAATTTGACAAATTCAAAATAATTTGACAAATTCAAAATAATTTGAAATAATATCTAAAATATCTTGTGTTAATTTTAAAATTTTAAAATAGATCTAGGTCTAATAAATATCGGTTTTAAATTTAAATTTAAATTATTTATATAGATGTGTGTGTGTGTGTTTGCAATATACATTTAAGTAATTTTATATTTTAATTAAAATATATTCTACTTATATATTATTAATTAATAAACATAAATACATATGTTGAAAATTTTACTTTTTACTTTTGGCTGAAAATGATTTTAGTAATTTTTTTTAATAAATATAGAAGTTTTTCGACTTCTCTAGGGAGTGTTAGGACTCTTTTCCTTATAGTTTCAATTTTGAGTTTGCTCAACAAGTTAATGGCCCACAAGCGATGGATACACCTTATCGATTGTATTATATACAACTCAGAACCTATTGTCTTGTCTTAATTTCATTTTGACCTTGAATTTGCTCAACCATTCGAAAGAGATTATTCACTCATACCTACTATTTCGCGACAGTCTAACCAGTATATGTACCTTAAGTTTGCTTTACACATACATATAGTCATCTTACCTCATCTAGTCAATATATTAATAATACTACACATAACATCTCTAGCTTGAGTTTGCTCAACAACTAGAGGAAATGTGAGTAATTTGTTAATATGTAAATGATTGAGGACAACATATATACTAGAGATCGTAATCTTTAACATATTTATTTGAGTGATATCGACTTGTGGAACAATGTATTTCTTATGAAATATCATCGTGATTCAAGTGTCAAACACATCTGAAATCATGTTATACGTATATAATATGCTTAAAATGGAACTCAAACAAAAAAGTTATGAGCGTTTGAAGTTTTTAAATTTAAATTAATTTAGTTTGAATTCAAATTCAAATAAGTATTTAAATCTAGGAGTTTAATTATAAAAATTAATTGTAGGTTTACTTTGAGATTAAGTAAACTTTTAATTAACGGTTAACGTTAAAAAGTTAATTAGGGTATAAAATTAATCATGCACTGGAAACAAATCAACACTCCCCATTTAAGAAGAGCGGTCGACTTATTGAACCCTACCGGTCGACCGCCAACCGATCGACCGCTTAACCGGTCGACCCTAGTGGTCGACCGGTCGAGTATAGGGGGTCGACTACTTGGTCGTGGCGGCGCCTAAGGTTTTATGCTATCAAACGTTCCATATTTGTTTGTTTTTCACATAACTCGATCCTATGGTTCTGGTGCATTTCAACTCCTATATATAGGACCCTATCCTCTCCACTTTTTATTCATAAATATTTGGGAAGTACCTCGAACCTTTGTCATTTTCTCTCTTCAGTTAGATTCAGAAATTCAATTAGAAATTCAGGTAATGATTCTAATCCTTTTCTAATTATTCCTTGACCTATTTTCTTCTCCTCCAACCTCTTTGAATTTAACAAAATTATATACACACACCTATCCTTCGCTGTGTATATGTATCAAAAGAATGAGATCTGCAAAAGAGTTGCTTTAGCATTGCAAATCCGTATAGGAGAAGCCAAGAATAATCTGCGAATGTAAACCTTAGTATTTTTATTTTAGTAATTGATTAGTATATATCTATGGATTTGATTTGAATATGCCTAAGGGATTTTGGAGAGGGTGAATAGAATTTCGGAAGACTTATTAAGGGCTTTTATTTTGGATTTCGGAGGACATTGGGAGCAACATCTACTATTGGTTGAGTTCGCATATAATAATAGCTATCAAGCGACGATTGATATGACCCCTTTGAAGCACTTTATGGGAGGTCATGCAAATCACTAAGTTATTGGTGGGAAACCACCGACATGGCATTACTACAACCCGGTTTGATCTATGATACCATGAAAAAGTAGAGTTGATCAGACAACGAATGAAGGCAGTGCAAGACCGTTCGAAATCTTATGCGGATAAAAGAAGGAAAGAGCTTGAGTTTGGACATATGGTATTTGTCAAATTTCCCCTATTAAAAAATGATTAGGTTTGGCAATTCTGAAAAATTAGCACATAGATTTGTTGGGCCATTCGGAGTTTTGGAAATGATAGGAAATCTTGCTTATCGCATGGAACTTCCTAACAAATTGGCAGGAGTCCATAATGTTTTTCACGTTTTCCACCTTAGAAAATGCATTTATGACACTGCCATTAGAGTTGAGCCTGATAAGTTAGGGGAAATAGAGACAAAGCCAATAGTACCCCATGCCACCGCATGCATTGTGGAGTACGGAACTAGGAGACTCCACAACAAAATAATTAGGTTGGTTCGAGTACAATGGGGAGACAAATCGGTGAAAAGAACATGAGAAACCGAGGAGAAGATGAGGATCACTCATCCAAAGCTTTTCACTGGCAAATTTTCTCTCCAAAATTAGGATTTTGGTTGCATCATGGTTTCTAGATTGGATGGTAAGAGATGGTTGGCACACTTTTCACAATCACTTTACACTTATGTAGAAATTTTTATGCATGTATAGGGTATTTGCATGACACAATTACACACTCATGCTAAGATTGAGCTCATTTTAGTATGTCTGTAGTACATAATCACATTGCACTTTGGTTGAGTAAATAGTTGTGTTTATAACTTGGTTGTGTAACATGGATGTTATTGCACATTATGTTGTTCGCCTCTTGAAAGATTTCGAGACAAAGTCCTTTTTAAGGGTGAAGAATGTAACACTCCGTTAAATCAACCGTAAGTAAATTGAGTGAATTGAATTAAATAAGGTAGGGTTGAAAATGGAAACTTTATAAAAGTTGGAATTAGATCGCGAAAGTTATTCCGTTGCATTTATGGCAAAATTCTTATCTGTTTTCATATTTAACATGTTGAAAATGGAGCTCAAAAGAAGAAGGTATGAGCGTTTGAAGTTTTCAAATTTAAATTAATTTAGTTTGAATTCAAATTCAAATAAGTATTTAAATCTAGGGTTTGAATTTCAAAAATTAACTATAGGTTTACATGGGGGTTAAATAAATGTTTAATTAATGGTCAAAGTTAAAAAGCTAATTAAGGTATAAAATTAATCGTGCAACGAAAACAAATCAATGCTCCCCATTTAAAAGGAGTGATTGACCTATTGAACCTAACCGGTCGACCGGTCGAGTATAGGGGGTCGGCCGCTTGGTCGTGGCATTGGCTAGGGTTTTATGCTATTAAATGTTTCAGATTTGTTCCTTTTTCATCTAACTCGATCATATGGTTTTGGTGTGTTTTAACTCCTATAAATAGGACCCTATCATTTCCACTTTTTATTCATAAATATTTGAGAAATACCTCGAACCTCTACCACTATCTCTCTTCAGTTAGATTCAGAAAATCAATTGGAAATTCATGTAAGGATTCTAATCCTTTTCTAATTATTCTTTTGATCTATTTTCTTCTCTTCCAACCTCTTTGAATCTAACAAAATTGTTTATATATCTATCCTTAGCTATGTGTATATATATATATATATATATATACAAAGAAGGAGGTCTAGAAAAGAGTTGCTTTGGTGTTGCAATTCCATACAAGAGAAGCTAAGGATAATCTGTGAGTGGAAACCTTAGTATCTTTAGTTCAGTAATTGATTGGTATATACCTATGGATTTGAATATGCCCGAGGGACATTGGGATTGCGAAAATACGATAGATAAAATCCCCCAAAGTTTCTTTTTATTTGGAAATTTCAATCCTAGATGGAGATTCTCAATTATTTATGTTTTTGATGAAATTTATATTGTTATGCAATTTCTGATAATTTTATAGTCTATTACACTTCTCCTCCTTCTTTGATTCAAATTGTGAGTTTTCAGTAATAAAATAAGGGTTTAAAGTACGAATTCTATTCATAGTTTACACCACTTATTCCATACAAAATTCCTTCGTTTATTTCTTTGTAAAAAAGGAGTTGAATAGATTATGAAGTTAGGATTGCAATTCCTATTATTTAGAATGTTCCATTCGATTGATGTAATAAATTGAGTTATATTTTTACAAGTCTATGTATTGCAGTTTTGGATATAAATATTTACTCCTTTGTTATAGATATTGAAATCTAGGGAATTTGAAGGAAAAGGACTTGTATTAGTGTTATGGTTAAAAGAATTGACATTTAACGCCAGTTTAGGGTGTATAAACCGCACACTAGAATTGATTAGGCGCGAATATATATTTATTTTTATAGTATAATAACCGTATAATTGTGGCATATAATTACATAGTTAATTAGGTAGTAGTCGTCATTAATTTCCCCATTTTAGGAAGGTAAATGATATTTTGAGGCACAATAAGGAAGATTCCTTATAAGGCCTTATTTATGAAACGGTGAGATGAGTATTATATATATGGAGAATATTTAAGTGATGGCTAAGTCATAGGGATGCGAGGTCAGTAGAGTTGCACGACGGAAGTTTGCTCTTCAGTTTGAGGCTACCAGCAATTTATATACTTTCTATTGATATGAGACATCTCTTATGATAAATATTTATGATGATGCGAGGTTAGTCCCAAATTTTGTAGGGTAAATCTGCCCAGCTAATCTGGCTACCAGTTCCTACGAATAGTCGGATTAATGTAAGACATCATTATAAGTATGGGTCATAATACATGGGGCTACTTCGGAGTCTTGAGGTATCTAGTGGTTATTTGAGGGCCAGCCTCTTTTCCCCAAATGAAGTATTAAATGGCCAAGGGACTAGTTATTAGGTACGTTAGGTGGTATCTCGAAAGGGATTCGCTTCGGGATAAGGTATTAAGTGATTGATTGAGGATCCGTCTTTCCATAAAGAAGTAATAAGTGGCTTAAGAGATTTCATATGATGTCAGCTAGATGGTTACCATTGAGGGGTCTGTCTTGGGAATAGGTATTAAATGATGGGGTTTGTCTCAATTGAGATCTTAAATGGCCAGAGTCTACCTATTTTCCAATAAAAGGTATGAAGTGGTTTAGGTACTATTTCTCGCATTGTTAGACATTTATGACGTATTATATAGGTTATGGGATTTAGAAACCTGCTTCGGGAATGGAAGGTATTACGTAGTTGATTGTGGACCCGCCTCTTTTCCTTATAAGATGTATTAAATGGTTTAATGTACTGTAGACATATTCTTATTTTGAAATATACTGCCCAAGTACTGAAATGGTAAGATTTGAGGTTTTTATTCATAAGACATTTGTTATTCTGACTCCCTCCTCATTACAACACAGGTTAAGGACGAGTGATGGCGGTGACGATGCTTGAAGGTGGAGTGGCTTATGCTTGTGGCAGTTATTATTATCTTTTATGATATTTTTATGTTGTACCCATGTATTTGACCAAATGATGCAACAGATCTTATGCGATAGTTTTATGATGTTTTGTATTATGACATTTCAAATAGTTTTGAAATAAATGGGTACAATTTGATATTATCCTTTGTTCCATCTGTTGTGAGTTCTGAAAGAATAGTTATTGCTCTGCAATGTTATTTCTTTTTCCAACCAACAGTCGGCCTTAAAATGGATCTAAGTTTCAATGGTTCTTTTCTTGGTGGAAAATTAGGTCTGTTCCGGGTGGGTTGTTACAGTATCAAATACACTTTTATGTTTATAGTGCACATGCTACATATATAAGTGTACCTGGTTAATGTGTTTGTATATAGGTGCTGTGATTAACACCATTACAGACACATTTGTCCACTTTTATATAGATTTGTTGTTAATAGTTTTGTTTGAATAATGTGCACATATATAATAATATTCATAGTTGTTTTATTTATTTAAATAATTTAACCAGTTCAAAATAATTTGAATTAATATCTAAAATATCTTATGTTAATTTTAAAATTTACAAACAGATTTAGATCTAAATAAATGTCTATTTTAAATTTAAATCCAAATTTCAAATATTTATATAGATGTATATAAATACATACATACATATACATACGCATGCGCACTCTCTGACACACACACACACACATATTATTCAAAACATACACTTAAGTAATTTTATGTTTTAATTAAAAGTATGTTTTATTTATAGATTATTAGTTAATAAATATATATATATATACATATGTTAAAAAATGTTTTTTTACTGTCAGCCGAAATGATTGTAGTAAAGGAAAATTATTATGTCAAATCCACATGGATTTGGTATATAATTTTTAATTATTTAATACATGAATTATAAAATTAAAGTTATTTTAGATTTATTTTTATAAATACTATATGAAAATAATTTTTTTTAAAAATCCGACAATATTTATGTAGATATAAATCAGTATAAGTTATTTAATATATAGAACAACTTTTTTTAACAAGACTGATATTTATTCAAGCAGAGCACTGATTATGATGTCCCAAGGCTCAAACCCATGACCTTTAAAACCTTTGTCTAAAGCGTCATACCTCTAACCTTTCATGATGAATGAACTCCTTTAGATCTGATCGAAACACCTTAAGAAATTGCAGCAGAATAAAGATTAACACCACACTTTTTTTTATTTTGATTTGAATTGTTTCTATAAATTTAATGGATTATTGCCTCTGTAATTTTTGGTTGAAATGTGTAGTAGAAGGATGCACAAACAAACAAAAGAAGGGAATTTAAATAGGCATTGAAATAGAGCAAAAAGTGGAGATGTAATCTCCTTTGTTTACCCTTTCTTTTCTGCCAATTCAAAATAAGATCTAAGCATTTAAAAACCACACCCCTCCTCTCTATGGCCTGCCAAGGCATGAGAATAACGGGCCTACAAAATTTTCAAAAAACTATTCGGTATTTAATTAATTTAAATCAAATTTAAATATTTATCGATATTGTATATCAATACGTACATAATATCAATGGCACTAAAATAAATAAAATAAAATTTTAATAATTAACATTTCATAAACATTAATTAATTTATAAAAATTATAATTTAATTAAATCGAGTGGTATTTTGGAGTATTCAACATTGTCATTGTGCGACTCAAATATGTAAATTTGGTCAGTGATTAACATCAAACAATTTGAATATTAATGTTAACACGTCATCTTAGCTAATGATGCGATAGTTTGGCCGAGTCTATCGCTTACATATTTTTTGGTAAAATCTGATTTCACTATTTTAAGCGGTACTTGGTAGTAACAATTATTTACACCAATTCTCTTCATCAAAACTATATCACTTTAAGACTTATGAAATTTAGTTTTGGTCAAAATTTCCAAAATTTCAATATAGTCCACATTTAACTTGTTTAATCCAAACAAAGTCATTGGTTCCAAAATAATAGTAATTATTAACCGTATTGACTTAGCCAGAGACTATGACTTTGTGTTGACTATAGTTGATCGTGATATTAACCTAGGAGATGAATTCTCTATCAAATAGTATTTTAATTCCAATGCTTTAACACAAACCATTCTATAGTCGTTCGATGGACGCCATGCTATGATTTAACTATAATCAAAGCGAAGTGCCCACATTGAAGTATAACAAATATTCTCAAGTTGAGAGAACTGTGTACTATCATCACTTCGAGATTCTCTGTTTGACCTTAGTTATATGAACCAATAGAAAAATCTTGAGCGAGTCATTCCATAATTATCCAATAATGATCAGTACATAGCCTCTTGGTTTCTCGATAGCCATGAGCAATACACTACCCAACATTTGGAGTGTGTTACATACTCTAGTCTCAATGGATGTATCAATATCCTGCCTCAAAAAATCTTCACTAGGAATATTTAAAATCATATGTTATTTTTAATGTGATATATTTCTCATGATTACGAAACGTTGTAATTACTATCACATAACATATCATTTAAAGATTTATTTTTAACATACTTAAATTAAATAATTAATTAACATAACACAGTATAACAAGTATTAATAAAAAGAAAACACCTTTTATTTCGAACATGATTTTGTTACAAAGCTAACAATTTACAATAAATTATAAAAATGCTCATCTTTATCAATCTCCCACTTACACTTGGGGCCAATTTAGAATCCTGGACCTATCCCTTTGATCAATTTGCTGAGAACAGACCGAGCTAGTCCCTTATGAATGGATCTGCTACGTTGTCCTTGGTATCTACTCTATCAGTGACTACTTTTTTTATTAGCAGTAAATTCTCTAATAAGGTGGAACTTACGAAGAATGCTCCTTGACTCCTTATGAGCTTTGGGTTCCTTTGTGCTTTGTTTCACTACATTATGTCACAAAACAATTTCAATGGATTTTCAATGTTCAGAATCCATAAATTTGCATATCTAGACCGCTTCTTTAGATATTTTGTTAAAGGTGATGTATCCAGTCTCCATCGTTGAATCAGCTACTGTTTCTTATTTAGAACTTTTCCAACCAACGTCTCCACCATTTAATATAAAGATGTAACTAAATAGAGACTTACTGTCCTCGATATCATTTTGGAAACTATAATCTATATACCCCTTCATAAGAAGGTCTTTATTTTCATATATAAGGAATAAGTTAGTATTCCTCAAATATTTAAGCATACATTTTACAACAGTCTAATGCTTCTCTCTAGGATTAGACTGGTGTTGGCTTATGCATCCTAATGCATAAGCCATATCTTTTCTAGTACATAACATGATGTGCATTATGGAACCGATTGTTGATGCATACGACAACCTCTTCATGCACTCTTTCTCCTTATCAGTATGAGGAGCATCCTTTTGAAAGGACAATTTCAGATTGCACCGGATCATTTATGCGCTTGGAATTCTCCACACCAAACCTTTTTAGTACGATATCAATGTACAGGGATTGAGACAATCCCAACAACCTTTTAGATCTAACTCTATAAATCTTAATATCAAGTATATAGGCTGCTTCTCCCAAATTCTTCATGGAGAAGTTCTTGGATAACCATGCTTTTACTAATTACAACAAAGCAATGTCATTGTCGATCAGTAACAAATCATCGACCAATAGAATTAAGAACACTATAGCACTTCCTTGTTCTTTCCACGATACGCATGCTTCCTCCGTGTTCTAATAAAAACCAAACCATTTGATTACTTTATCAAAACACATATTCTAACTTCTTGAAGCTTGTTTAAGACCTTATTTTGATCTCAACAATTTTCAAGCCTTGCCCTTGGTCCCAATGACCTCGAAACCCTTAGGCTGCACATGTAAATGGTCACTTCTAAATCACCATTAGAAATATCATTTTCACTTCCTTTTTCCATATTTCATGGTCATACAATGCGATAATTTCTAGCATTGTATGAACGGACTTAAGCGTAGCTACAAGAGTAAATGTTTTATCATAATCAACATCTTAAATTTGACAGAACCCTTTCGCAAATAATCTTGCTTTATAAGTCTCTACTTGTCCACCTACATTAATTTTTTTTTAAAATTCCATTTGCAGCCAATGGGTTTTATTCCTTTGGGCATGTCAGTCAAAGTCTATACTTTGTTGTCATACATGGAATATGTTTTGGATTTCATAGCTTCAAGCTAGAGTGTAGAGTCTTTACTTCATGACGCTTATTGGAATAAGAGAGGAGTGTCATCTTTTAAGATGCGGCCCTTTTTCTCACCATCCATGAGAAAATTATAACAACTCTCTGGTGAACAAGATTCCCTATTAGACATTCTAATAGGTTACATGTTTTCATATATGGGTGAATTTGGTTCAACTACTAGTTCGGGTTCTGTGTTAATTTCTTGGATCTCATCCAAATCTACAATCTCATTGTCAATTTCTTTCGTAAAAAAATCCTTTTCCAAAAAGACAGCATGCCGAGAAACAATAACCTTTTGTTCCTCAGTATTATAGAAAATATATCCCATTTAATTCTTGTGACATCCTATAATTTTACACAACGCCGATTTTAGCTCAAGTTTATTGGGACTAGCATTCTTAATGTAGACAGGATAACCGCACACCTTTAAATACTTGAGTTGGACTTCTTCCTGCACCACATCTCATATGCGATCTTAGGCACAAATTTAGTAGGCATCAAATTCAGCATATGCGGTGCAGTTTCCAATGCATACCCCTAATAGAAAAGAGGTAACTCAACATTACTCATTCTGGAATGAACCATTTCTAATAGGGTTCAATTCCTTCTCCCTAAACACCATTGTATTGTGGAGTATAGGATGGAGTAACCTAAGAGGTAATCTTATTATCTTTTAAGTACTATTGGAGCTCTTGTACAAAATCCTCACCTTTTCAATTAGATCGGAGTATCTTAATCTTATGGTTCATTTTATTTTCAACCTTATTCCTATATTCGTTAAATTTCTCACATACATCAGATTTATTCTTTATACGATATACATATCCTAGTCTTGAGAAATTATCGGTAAAGTTACAAAATAAGAAGAATTATCTTTAGTAACCAGATGTATTAGGCCGCATACATCAGTATATACAAGGCCGAAGAGTTCATTAACTCTGTCATTTTTCTACTAAAGGGGTGCTTAGTCAATTTTCCTTTAAGACACGACTCACGAGTATCAAATGATTCAAAATCAAATGATGGTAGAAAACCTTCGGTTTTTACTTCATATAATTGTTTATCACTAATATGACCTAGCCTATAATGCCATGGATAATCAATATTAATGTCAACATTAGAAGAATTATTCACAGCATAGATATGATTAAAATTAAACAAATAAATGTCATTATCCAAAATACTATAACAAATCTTATTTCCATCAAACATAATGTTTATAACATTATCAACATAATGAAAACATATCCAATCTTAGACAGTCTAGACATAGAAATTACTTCGCAAATAAAGTTTTTAACATAATAGCAATTATTCAAAATTAAATATAATCCATTCGGCAAAGCTAAGTGATAGTATTCAACTGTAGTTGCATCTACTTGGGATGCATCGACAACTTGAAGCCCCGTTTCAACCTTCGCCACATGCCGCCTATTCTAAGTCCCTATAATGAATTATAGATATGAGTTTCAGATCTAGTAACTAAAACCCAAGGAAATTTATTGATTGCAAAACAATTTTGAATCATAAACATACATGTAAGAGCGGTAGAACCATTCTCTTCCTTCTCCTTGATAAGTTTTAGGTTGTCCGGACAATTTCGTTTCCAGTGCTCCTTATTATGACAATAGTAATGGCCACCCTTGTGATTAGGAGTGCTCTTATTACTCTTCGTATTAATACACTTTCTCTTCTTTGAACCTTTTGAAAATGATGCCTTCCCTTTTACAACGAACATCATGCCTTAATCTTTGGATTAAGGCTCGGCCGACCTCAACATATTTAGCAGCTCTAAGAGACTTACTTCATTATAAAAAATTCATTTAAATACTGCAAATCAAAGACTGAATTATCTCAGTTTCTAACTTTAAACTAATTAACGACTTAAAAATTAGTCTTTAGATTTTAATAATAAAGACTAAAAAGCTGTCTTAAGTAGTCTATAAATTTTTAAATGGATTAGATACTGAATTTTAGCTTTTAATCAATATTTAAATCATTAAATATTTAGTGGCTAAGATTTTCTTCTAATTATAAATCTAATGGCTAAATTCGACGATCTATGCTTCCATTTGAGGATCTATGTCTCCTTATGTCTCCATTCAAAGCGCCTTGAAATAAATAAATAATTTAATGCATTAATGGTCCCACATCTCCACTCGAAGTGCATGAAACCTTTTCATTTACTCGAAATGTTTATTTTGATGCGTTAAAAACAACACTTCTCCATCGGTTCTTGGAAATTTTCCTTATATACTCTTTTAAAATCAAACCCACTTTCATCTTCCATAATCTGATCTACTTTCTTCTTATTTAAAAGCACTTAATAATTTTTGGTTTCTTATTCCTAATGGATTCTTCTTAACAAAGCACTTAATTTTAGTCCTCTCTAAATGTTCTTTCCTTAAGGTCCTGTAACTTATAGTTCAAAAAAATCAAAGGTTGAATCTAGGTATACTCTCAAGTTTTTAAAAGTTATTATTCTGTTTCATGAATGGTGCCATATGATAAATCAGTTTGAGCTTTGTTCGAATGATGGTTTGCTTTTTTTCTAGCATGGTTCTTTTTTCATCCAATGATCCCATGGAATACTGGATAGTGGGAAGCAATTCATCAGCTGAAGCTTAAATTAAATTTTCATTATCTCCATAATAATATACCATATCACATAGTTGTGATTATATACTTGGTTGAAGCTCGAATCAATTCATTATACTTCAGTATTTTTTCTTTAGTGGTTTGGAGTAAGATAAGAGCATGAGAAAGGGTCAATGTGTAGAAAATTCCATTGTACCGTCTAATTTTGAAATTCTAATATATCAACTTCTTGAACCAATATGTAAGAACGTGTTGTTGACATAGTACTATTTATTACCCTACTATGTATTTTAATTGGAGGGGCAGTTATACTAATTATTTATTTTTTGCATTTGTTATTTTTGATTTTTGGTTATAAGAGATCGAGATCTATCTCAAAGTCACAGTTTAGAATTCATAATTTTAACTATGATATTATATTACAAACTATTGGTTATTTTCGAAATGAAATATATAAAGTTGGTTGAAAGTCGTAAAAAATAGTTTTTATTTAACGAAAATAAAGTGCATGCATATATATATTTGTGTGTGTGTGTATGATTTTATTTTAAGACTAATTAGAAACTATACCATAGTCTCTAAACTTCAGCCTTTAAAAGAGTTAAGATTGACATTTAGTCTTTACATATTAAGACCAAAATTATTAGTCATAAATATTTTTTGTGACTAGCAAATTAGCGATTGATCATTTTGATCTTTAATCAGTTTTAAAATGTTATTTAGAGACTGAAATGTTTGATTAAAGACTAAAGCATCAGCCTTTAACTAAGCTTGTTTTGGTAGTGATTCAACCAGTTCATATCGTAGTTCAGTACGAACGGTTCAAACTATGAAGAAAGAGGCACTAGGATCAAGTCCACTTGCAGCCCATTGCTTATCGTGACGTTCTTCTACGAAAGCTTATCGATACAGCCTTTCCTTAATAAGACGTACCAAGCCCTTCATCATCTTCATATTGAATAATTTCATAGTAATCTCATACCTTGCGTAACGAGATTGCTCCCCAAATTCTTTGAGGCTATCGAAGATTTGATGGACAAACATTTCCACATTGTATTTGCAAAGGTTTTTCTAGAGTATATATCACATAAACCTAGGCGATTTCAAGATCTGCAGCCCATTTTTTATAAGTGATTATTAATTCAGGATCTACATCCTCAATGGCTTTTTCTCATTTATTATTGATGACCATAAGCATTCGTAAGTTAATGCTATTTTGATTGCTTTAAACCGGTCTATGTAATTAGATCCAATGAGCTTTCATTGTCTAAAAATAACTTTGGCGTAGAATTTTTCTACAAATTTAATTAAGTAGATTAGGACATTTATACATAACAAATGTTCTTATATAATTAGTAAGGTCAAACATTATATTTCATTTTACTAATAAGCACCCACTAAATTTTTATAGTTCTCAAAACCTAAAGAGAAATATGTAAGTCTTTCGACATCTCTAGTAAGTATCAGGACTCGCTTGCCTTGGTATTTCGACCTTGAGTTTGCTCAATAAGTCATAGGCTCACAACCAATGGAAACACCTTATCGGTTGTATCATATACAACTCCTAACCTATGGTCCTTGTCCTAATTTCGACCTTGAGTTTGCTAAACAAATCGAAAGAGACTATTCACTCATACCTACTATTACACAATGGCCTAAATGTACTATATATAACCTGAGTGTGCTCAATAAATACATATAGTTATATTACCTTGTCTTGTCAATACGTTAACAATACTACGTGCAACATCTCTAGCCTGAGTTTTCTCAACAACTAGAGAGTATGTAAGTAATTTATTAATATATAAATAGTGGAGGACAACATTTATATTAGAGATTCGTTATCTTTAATATAGTAATTTGACTGATATCGATTTATGGAATAAAGTATTTCTTATGAAATACTCTCATGATTCAAGTGCCGGACACATTTGAAATCATGATATATGTACTATATGTATGTATTTATTACTTAAATCTAATTTGGATTTCTTATAGTTCCATTCTATTTAATTAAAACATATTTAATTCTATTTTAGTTTTATTAATTAAATCATATTTATTTAATGTAATTATTTATTTAATTAACTCTTTAATTAATTTAATTTTATTCATTTTAAACACTTTAAAATTGAATATATTTATATACTATAACACTTATTAAAATATACATATATCACTATACATGTATATTGTTTATTAATTAAAATTTAAAGAATTTAATTAATCAAAATAATTTTAGTTACAGGTAAATAGGCACAAGGAAGAAGTTGTAAAAAAATTTAGTTCCACGGACAACAAGTTTGCTTTTTAGTTCGAAGGACACTTTTTAGTGTAAACTGAAAATGATAGTTACAACTATCATTCTGTGATTTACACTAAAAAGTGTCCTTTAGCCTACAAACCAAACTTCTTGTCCCTGAAACTAAATTTTTCTCTAACTTTTTCCTTGAGCCTAAAAACCCCTTTTAGTTAAATATAATTAATTTAAGAATTTACCGAAACACTCTCTTCGCAAGGGAGAAAGTAAAAAAAGTGTACAAAGATGGAGAACTATTTAATTCAAAAATAGTATTTTCTTCCCCATGGCATTAGATGTCCCCAAATCTACACAGTTTTTCATTATTTGGATGTAATTAGAATTGGAATATATGTTCCTCGAGGTTACAGTGAATTTGTTCAAAGCACGGGAATGAAATTGCATGGATAATTCTATCACTAAGCAATAGCAAAATTAGAGGCCAAGTAGTTGTTCCATTCCCAACCGAATAAACAATTCGACTGTATCACTCTTCTCCAGATCTAACAACTGAAGTATAGGGTTTGGCATTGATTAATAATGCCTATATCAATAAGGGTTTGGCGTTTTCAATCAATTCAAATCATAATCAAGACTTCCGTTAGTGAGGCAAAGTTGTACCCTGACTCCAACAACCTAATCAAAACCTAAACCTACAGACCGATGGTAAGAGTTTTGCATCTACATGAACCCTTATTTGTAGATCCAAAATTAGGAAAATCATATAGGTATATAATTTTGACTTAATGATTGGGTTTATTGGTTGGTTGTCTAAATCTCTTGCCGAGTGTGGATAGTTTTCTGTTTCACACTAGCGGTTGGTGTGACGTTTTTAGTTGATGTTGGCAGAGCTTTTGCGGGTATGGTTTCATAAGAAGTTAATGAGTAGAAGAGGAGGTAGTGTTTGACCAGTCATGGCAAAAATAGATGCGGCGGTTGTGAATTGATGTGAATCCATTAGTTTTAATGGTTATAATAACTACAGCCGATTGTAGAAGAAGACACGTTCATTGTTGGGTTAAATTCAAAATTCCAAACAATGTTGATGTGGCTAAAAAATTGCTACACAGGCGGAATGGGCTTTATTAAATGGATTATTATTTATTAGTAGTTAATTATTGTTCTGAGTTAAGCTTAAGTGTATATTTTTGCATGTTCTTTGTATTTTTCTTCCTTTTAGGAAACCAATAAAGAACCAAGTTTCTAAAAAAAGGGAATTTTCTTAAACATTTTAAGATAAATATATATATATATATATTTACTTTAATTAATTAACTTTAAATTAATTATAATTAAAATTTTGAGATCAATTAATTAATTTTCAAAACAATTTTGAAAAATATTTTATAACATTTATAAAATTTCTTTTACATTTAAACTACTTTTAAATTTAAATTTTCAAAAAAGATTTTGAAAATTAGTCCAAGATCCAAAATTAATAGGCCTTTATATTGGTGATAACCTTTGGCTGGTACTGCATCATTCGAGTTAGGCCAGTAGCCAGGTAAGGCATAATACTTGATTTCCCAAATCTAATCTTAGACGCTAACTTTCTAGACACTCTACTAAAATGTAGGCTTTAATAAGTTAACCATAATAACCCTAATGATGACCGCATAGGCTATTCGGCACTGATATCGTTGAAGAATCTATGCCAAAAAAATCCATTTTATATATTTATTTGGATTGTGAAGTCTAATCAATTTTATATCAAAACTAAAATATTTTAAATAAAATGAATTCAATTTTATATCAAAACTAAAATATTTTAAATAAAATATTCATTTTATTTAGTTGGTTAATATAAAAGGTTTTGTCTAATTTAGATCAGATATATTTTATAAGTGCATCAAATGCATTTTTCTGTGTATAGTGCACGTGCAACATATATAAGTGTACATGGTTATCGTGTCCGTGTATAGGAGCTGAGATTTACACCGTGATGGACACATTTGTCTTTTTATATATACAATTGTTGTCCATAGTTTTGTTTAAATAATTTATGTGCATATATAAAATAATAATAATAGTTGTTTTATTTATTTAAAAAATTTAGTCAATTCAAAATAATTTAAATTAATATCTAAAATATCTTATGTTAACTTTAAATTTTAATTCTAAATAAATATCTATTTTAAATATAAATTCAAATTTCTACATACGTGCATACATATAAATTTTTTATTCGAAATTTATATTTAAGTAAATTTATATTTTAATTTAAAATATATTTTATTTATAGATTATTATTTAATAAATATATATACATACATCAAAAAATGTTTTCATACTTTTGGTCGGAAATGATTTTAGCAAAAAAAATTATTATGTCAAATTTGTAATGATTTGGCAATTTTTTTTTAATTTAATACATACACTATTAAATTAAAATGAATTAAAATTTACATTTTGATGTTTATAGATATTATGCAGAAATAAAAATATATTTTTTAAATTCAAAAACATTTATATAGAAATAAATTAGTTATAAATTATTTAGTCTGTAAAAAACTATTTTATATGTATATAGAATTACATACATCCAATTAAAATTGTTAAAACCATTTGAAATTATTTTAAATGCAAAACTAAATATTTTTTAATATTTTCAAAAAAAAAAAATTATTTTGAGATAGAGGTTTTTTTATTTAGATGATTATGAAAGCATATGTACATATATAAGATTAGACAACAAACATGTATATATAAATTCATCATAAAATTGAGATCTAAACATCATAGATATAATGAACCTTGAATGAAACTAAAATTGTTAAAACTATTCCTGCTAAATGCACCTTGAATGATGAATGAAACTCCTTTAGATCTAATCAAAGCACCTCTAAAAATTGCAGCAGACTAGAGATTAACACTGTATTGAACGAGATTTTCGACCCTCGAAAATCAACACTAATACGTCCACTATATTCCATGTCGAGCATTTAAATGCCGGAAAAACTGATTGTTAAGGGTAAAAGAAAGTAAAGACAGAACAAAATCTCACAAGAATGGAATAATTGATAATATCAATAATCTTTACAACGAAAAATTTGAAATACATATATCGAAGTCTAACCTAAGCTCAACATGGACAGTTATAAATCTCTGTCCTTAGAATTGCTGAAAAACCAAAACAATGAAACTAATGCAGCGGGAATATAATCTACGTCCATACATTGATGAAAATCTCCAACTCTCCTTTGAAAAATCCAAGCGTCTTCATTTAAACCCTTAAACTACTCGGATCTGACCCAAGTATTAAAAATACCTGGATCAGGCTGGGTAAACCAGCATCAGAAACTTGAACAATAATCATATGACGGAGTCATAGATCGGATCAATGCCAAACAAAACATTTTTGAAAAGAAAGGGTATCTCGTAAGACCACGTCGCACATAAATACGGACGAGTTTTTAACTTATGATAACCAAAATACTTTATATGTAAACAACTCGATATTATCATTAATGACATTGGTTTGAAAAAACTTTTCAAATACATATACATACAAAGTAGGTATCAATACCTAACGATGTCAAATGGTGTATATGATACCAAAGGAGTAGCTGAAATGTTTGCAAAGCATTACAGCTATTTTGGGAATACAACCAAAACTGTAAAGCTCGTATTGGAATTGGATTTCCAATATGATAGGGAACTAGTGGTCATTTCCTCCAATGCGAAATCCATGCATAACAATTCTAGTCCTCGGTGACTATTCACTCGTCTCAAGCAAGCCTCCGTACTACATTGTTACATTACTATGGAACAACGTATCTCGATGGCTTTGCTTTGTCTCAGTCGAGCCTCCAATACCTTTCCATTTAAACCATTGAGGTTTTAGATAGAATCCTCTATCCACTATAAAACCGATAGCCCCAAATATGTCCTGCAGACCACATAATTACCCGCATCATCTCCGGTATGTGAGGCTCGTGAGGCTACGCTCTATTTTCACAAACCCACGCTTTGCTTTTCACAAAGAAAAGTCCACTTAGAATGCCACGATGCCTTTTCTATCAACACACTATTGATTTCCACAAAAGTACAACCCCCAAGTTCATACGCCTCAGGGAAGGGTGTTAAGTATAAGCAGGGTTACCTCCTACACCACCAAACAAATGTACGTTTATAAAAACTAATGTACGTTTATAAAAACTAATGTACATGGTCTTAGAAATGCAATGTCAGACATTCGTCCATATAAGTTGTCCAGGTGAAGGACAAATCGAAGACACTCCTCCTACTACATCTTGTTTGAGAATCACCCCTAGGATTAGTAGCTATTAGTCCTTGCCAATAGAAGATTTTCAGAATGAAGGCACTACTGCCATCATATATATAATATGGGAATTACCCCAGAGGTTAGTGGCAAGCAGCCCTACATTATAAAGATCTTCGGCTTCAAAAATCATCGTCTTTGACATGTCTTCACTTTCAAACGCATATGTTGGTTCGAAGTGGTTTTCAGATAGAAATCATCCAAATTCGATCTTGATTTCTTCGAAGCAATCAACGATAAAAAGATGTCAAGTATATTGGTGATTAACAAACAACATCCAATCAATTTATCTTTTTTATCAAATCGAATATCCTTTAGAGATATATTCTTTTAAATTATTCCTTTATCTTTTCAAGGGTATATGGAATCATTAAGTCTCTTTTATCAAATCCTTCGGTAAATTAAAACCATTTTTCATCTTTGGAAATACCAAATTATTTTTCCTTAATTACTTAAAAAATATATTTCCATTCTATTATTAGTATAATTCAAATCTTAATGAAGATTTCACATTTTCAAAATAATTCTTTAATGGGTCAAAAACATTGTTATTTAAGACATCGTTTACTGTAAACCCAAACCAGTTAGTATTGAGTAAAAAGGGATCCATAGAAACTAGACTAATTATACTCAATACTAATCTACATATTCAACCCGTACTATTCGTCGAATAACGGTGAAATCACCTTTTAAATTCACACAGGTAGTATGTGTTCCCTCCTCGAAATTTAACACTGAGTTTAACTAGAATGTTTTTATGCTTCCAAAATCTTTATTAGTTTAAAATATTATTTATCCTTTGGAAAACTCCAAATATCCTTTTCTCTTATCTTAGGAAGATGCGGTCTAAGTAAATCAAATTAGCTACCCCCTCCGTCGGGCCAGTTTGGATAGTTAGGGAGAGCAGGAAAATAGTTTTCCAAACTCAAGCCTAGAGGCTATCTCTCTGTCACTCATAAGGCGGTCAAGTTATTTGATCAACTCTAACCATAATATTTTTCAAACTTCTTAGTTGCCTTTAAAATACTTGATTGATTACTTGAAAAAAATTCACAAAAGATTTGGGAAGAAAAACCGAAGTTTTATAAACAATTTCCTTTTAATCGTTTATTTTAAACTCTTTCAAAATAATTGTATAGCTTCAAAATCACCTTCAAAATACTTAATTATTCATTTGAAAATATTATTAAAAGATTGGGAAGAATAATTAAGCTAAAATCCTGATTTTCAAAAGTTACCAAAACCTTCACAAAAATCGCTATGAATAGTGTTTTTAAAGCTTCTTTGATCAAACCACCTTTTCCATTTCACATAAGTCTATTTTTGTAAGTTAAATCCATTTTAACATATTTATGGAATTTATTTCAAATTTTTAGAGATTAAAAATATCCATTGTTAAAGAATTTACCACTTTGGTTTCAGAACCGCTAAAACACGGCATTTTTGAAAACTTGATTTGGACATGTCTCGAATTCTACTAAATGAAATCTCGATTTTTCTTTTTCATTTGAAAACTATAACCCCAAGGGTCCAGAAAATTCTTATTTCAAAGAAGTTCAACTTATAAACCCTACACATTCGTTTAACTTTTCGGGTCGCGAAATCGCGAACTACCAAAACGCGATGGCTTATTTTTACCACTTTAGTCAAATTTTATGAAACTTGTCGGAAACGCTTTTAAACTATTTTGAAATCATAATAAATCATTTTAGACCATTTTAAACTATTTTTGGATAATATTTTGGATATTAAAACTCATATTCACTTTTATTCCATATTATGATATTATATTATTATAGTATTCAATTTACTATCTTTTTCTTTGAAAATCCATTTATAAAATTCTCAAATGATATCTTATATGGAATTTCAACTTTTCAAATTCTCATTTTCCAAATCAAACATTGTAATTTATTTTTCCAAAATAAATCAAAACTCCTCTTTTTAAATAAATTTCAAAATGATATCTATATATCTATTTTAAACCATCCAAATAACTTTTATTTTTAAATTCAAAACTATAAAGAGGCTTAATAAACTCCATACACATACTAATGTAGATTTATTTTCAATGAATTAACTATGGTTTATTAGTTAACCATTTCTATTTTGATAAACATGATTTTCTCATTATTTGTTATATATTTATTACAACCAAGTTATCAACCATATAATCAACCAATATTCAAACATGTTAATCATCTAAGCATATTAATTTACTAATTAAACATGCATATCATTATTTTCTAAACAATTTTAAGGTATACATAAATCAAGTACTCATTATCATATCCACTCCTCCCCGTAGCTCTTTGAAATTATTCTGGCGATATTCCGGCAGTATTTCTCTCCAATATCTTCACTCCAGAGCTTCCCGGATCTTCCTCATTTCTTCTTGCATGCTCGGCCATGACCCTCTTGAGGGTGTTAGCTCGGCCAAAGGTGAATGGTGGTGGCGTCCGTGGGTTTGAGGAGGGTAGAGGAGGAGAATGAATTTTCCTTTGAGGTGTATGGAATTTGTATGTGTGTGTATATATATATATATTTATATACTATTTTATGATAACTTTCTCATTATTTTTGCATAACTTCCTCATGACTTTGGGAAGCCCTGAAAGAGCTTCAAGAAGAGAAAGAAAAAGAAGAGAATTGATGTAAGAATAAGTGAAGGGGTAGGGTGCTATTTATAGCATTTTGGAAGCTTAACACTTAAGTAATCACTAAAAATATCTCCAACATCATCATGCATCCCCCCATCACCTTGTACACATGCCACCGCCTCCTCCATGTGCCTCTCAGTGTGCACCTCCATGTGCGCTTGGCTTGTGGTGTGATGGTGAGTTTTGTTTTTTATGTTTTTTTGAAAATATCTTGATATTTATATTTTTACTTAAGGTAAATGTGTAAATGCACATAGTAACTTATTATATGTTTGTACATGTTATGTGCATGCATATATGCACACATATATATCATTTGACAAACTATGGTGCAACATTCGATTATGACTTTTGCTCGTCAAACCGTTGTGAATCCGGGATCCGAATTCAGGTCTTATTTTCAGTCTTTGATCATTTTTTTATGTAAAAAAAACTTGAAAAGCAATTTCTTGTCATTATAAATTAATTAAAACGATCACATTTGAATTATAAAACCATATAAATCAATATTCAGACAAGTGTTGCAAAATCCTACCGTTAAACTACCAAAGTGCGATGAAATTTGCATATCTTTGTAAAACAAGTTTATACATTTGTGAAGCTATTATAAATCAATTATTATCATTATATAACAATTAAAATGAACTATATATCATTTAAAATAATTATTTGGATATTTAAATACCCAAAATACCAAAATTTTCCTTAAATGCTCATTTTTTAAAATGATGACATCATCGCTGACATCATAATTATTTTTATTTCCAAAAATGGAAAAATATTTTTATTCTTTATTTTTGTTTAAATAGTTAAATAAGTGTATGTAAAAAAATCGTGCACGACTTTTGATGGTTAAAAAACTGTTTATCAATAAAAAGATTTTCGGTCATATTATCAACATTTTTTCAAAAAAAATATTTTTGTAAACATTTTTTCCAAAACAGGGTCAGCATTATTATTTATCACATAAAACATGATTATTTATGTTTAATAAACCTATTTTCGAATATTTAAAATTAATTAAATATTCCAAATCAAAGTGATAAAATTACAGGTCGTTACATTCTTCCCCCTTCAAAGAATTTCGTTCTCGAAATTTAACCACAAAATAAAACCTAAAAGAGTTTACCTAAAATATTATCTTTAAACTTAGTTCCATACGATATACCTAGATCATCTATATGCAACATCTGATTTGATCTCTTATTCGAATACACAACTTTACTTCTAAACTAGTATTGATCCCTTGATCTTTTAATGCGGACTTTGATCAGGTTTCTTGATCAGAAACTTTAGTTTTCCTTACGTAGCTCTCAACTATGATAGAAAATGCAAGGATCCAACCATTAACCCTCATCAATGTCCACCATCAAGAATTGAGTGATAAATCCTTTTTCGGACCAGAGTAAACACTTCAAAGTCGTTTACTCGAATCTTCGATCAAAATCGTGCGACGAAATGATCTACGTACCTCATATGTACTCATTAACCTTTCCAAAATTTTTATGAAAACATTTATTCAAACATTTTTATAAAGATGCTTCTTGATATATAATTACTTTAAAAAATTTATTCACCAAAAATTTTCTATCTTCTTTCCAAAGAAACCATTTCAATTTCAACACTTAGAAAATACCTCTATATACTTAAATCAGTACAAATCTTTGAGGAAAGCTTCACATTTTCCAAAACACACATTATTGGGTCAAAACAATTGTTGCATAAAACATCGTTACGATAACCCAAAAACACTAGTATAGGGATCTGATTAACTATACTTAATATTAACTTTTGGTTTTGAACTTATACTATTTATTAGTTAACAATGAAGCCGATCAAGTTGGGATATCATTACCTCTTAGACCTTGAATGGACACATTCTTAACTTAAAAATAGATATAAGTTACCCACCTTGAATCTTAACATCAAATATAGCATATGTATAAATCCCGTATACTATATAAAATATCTCCATTCGGAAATCACTTACTATAGCAACAGTGTTATAGTCTATGTCTTCCTCACTTTCCCAAAAATATTTATTTATGACAATGAAGTCAAAAACCATGTCTTCTTCCACTTAAGCCCTTTTTAAATCACTTTTAAAAAATATAGTTTAAATATCACTTTTAAACCATTTCTCTTAAAAGATTTTTTAACTTTATAAAACTCTTTTATAAATATAAACTTTCCATTTTATAAACTCTACTCCTACAATATCTTCTACCAAACCATTTTAAATTTTTTCAAAGCTTTTCCAAAATATCAGGATTTAAATTCTCAAAATCTCTTTTTATAAAACATATCTTCTAAATCCATCTTTTGCAGAATCATTTTATTTTTGTAAATCACACTTTTATACAACATGATCATTTATTATCTTATATAAATTCATTATCCTTAACCTAACATTATTATCAAACACCTTACAGTTAATCGTGAAACATAATTCACAAGGTGTTTGTTCAATAAACAAATGACAATAATTGAATGTTATTACTTCCTTAACCACCAACTAACACACATAAATATCTATATCTTTCTGAAAGATACTCCTTTGTATATAAAATATAGTCCTTTCAAAAATAGTGTGTCGGTTTGGCTTGTTAAGTGTTTAGGAATCCCTATCAATTACATGTGGCAACATGCATCGACCAGAATTCATAAACCACTCAATAGACCAATCAACATAAAATATTTTATTAGTCACTAACAAATATGCGCTCATATATATAATACACTCAAACTCATTCTAGGATGTCTCTTACCCTATCTCTAATGAGTTACTCATCCTAGGCTATTACTAACCCTATCTCTGATGAGTCTTACCCCTACCAGGCTTAGGTGTTCGCTCAACCAAAGCTCTGATACCAAATGTAATGAATGGGATTTTCGACCCATGAAAATCGACACTAATACGTCCATTGTATTGTGTGACGAGCATTCGAGTGCCAGATAAACCGATTGTTAAAGGTAAAAGAAAATAGAGACAGAAAAGAATCTCACAGGAATGGAATAATTTATAATATCAATAATCTTTATAGCAGAAAATTTGAAATACATATATCAGAGTCTAACCTAAGTTCAGCATGGGCAATTATAAATCTCTGTCCTTACAATTATTGAAAAACCAAAACAATGAAACTAATGCAGCGGGAATATAATCTACATCCATATGTTGATGAAAATCTCCATCCCTCCTTTGGAAACTCCAAGCGTCTTCAGCTAAACCTGAAAATATTCGGATTTGACCCGAGTATCAAAAATACCGAGATCAAGCTTGGTAAACCAGCATGAGAAAGTTGAATCATAATCGTACGACAGAGTCATAGATTAGATCGATGCTAAACAAGGCCATTTCGAAAAGAAATGGTATCTCGTAAGACCACGTTCACACATAAATACAGATGGGTTTTTACCTTACAATAACCAAAGTACTTTATACTTAAACAATTCTATATTATCATTAATGACATTGGTTTGAAAACACTTTTCAAATAAATATATATACAAAGTTGGTATCAATACCTTGACGATGTCAAACAGTGTATATGATACCAAAGGAGTAGTTGAAATGTTTGAAAAGCATTATAGCTATTTTGAGAATACAACCAAAATTGTAAAGCTCGTATTGAATTTGGATTTCCAACATGATAGGGAACTAGTGGGCATTTCCTCCAATGCGAAATCCACGCATAACAATCCTAGTCCCCAGTGACTATTCACTTGTCTTAAGCATGCCTCCTTACTACATTGTTACACTACTATGGAACAGCGTATCTCAGTGTCTGCTCTATCTCAGTCGAGCCTCCAATACCTGTCAGTTTACCGTTGAGGGTCCAGATGTTGGACTCCTCTATCCATAATAAAACCGGTAGCCCGAAATATGTCTTGCAGACCACATAATTACCCGTATCATCTCTAGGATGTGAGGCTCGTGAGGCTATGCTCTATTTTCCAGAAAGCCACGCTTTGCTTTCCACAAAGCCAAGCTTTCTTTTTCACAAAGAAAATTCCACTTAGAATGCCGCATTGCCATTTCTAACAACACACTATTGATTTACACAACAATACAACCCCCGAGTTCATACACCTTAGGGAAGGGTCCTAAGTATAATAGGGGTTACCTCCTATACCATCAAACAGATGTATGCTTGTAAAAACCAATGTACATGGTCTTAGAAATGCAATGCAGACACTTGTCCATAAAAGTTATCCAGGTGAAGGACAAACCGAAGGCACTCCTCCTACTACATCCGGTTTTGGAACCACCCCTAGGATTAGTAGCGAGTAGTCCTTGCTAATCGAAGATTTTCAAAACGAAGGCACTACCGCCGCCATATATTGTTAGTCCTTGAGATGATGGTTTTGATGAAAACAACCTTAGAATAAGATTATAAACTATAAATACTAACATTATAGTTTAGATATATATATATATATATATATGTATATGCAGGATTTAACCATGCAGGTATCAAGAATGAAGACTATACAGTATAGAGATTCAAGATATCAAGATTGAAGACTCATGAGTATCAAGAATATCAAGATTATCAAGAGTTCAAGATTTCAAGAATAAGTAATTTAATTAGGAATTTTGTTAAAACTCCTAGAAAAGCACTGACATCTTAAAATCCAATTTAGTCGTGGAATGGAATACACTTCGAGCCCGTTAAAGGGATGGAACCCTAAGTAAGATGGAACAGTGGAACATTTTTTTGTATCTGCTAACTTTTATTCAAATGATTTTACAAAATTATCTTGTTTTCAAAATGATTTCAAAACCTTCCTTTTAAAAAGAATCAAAAACATCTATCCTGATTTTAAATACTTTTAGCCTCAAAATAATCTTTATTTTCAAAATCAAATTATCCTTAGTTTTAAATTATCTTTAATAATAAATTTAATATTTATACTTAGATTTAAATATAAAATTATAGTAAAATTTTATATATTATTCTCTATATTTACTTATGTATTTTAACTATAGTTAAGTATATTTATAAAGTTTAAAATAGTTTAAAATATAAGATAGAAGTAATTTTCAAAGAAAAACAAATCACCAAAATTTCCTTTGGGATGTCGACATACCCAAGATACCCATGTCGACATAATGGCAGTTGGTTTCAAAAATTTGAATTTCAAAAGAAGTGTCTATTCGCCATAACCTTTCATAAATGGACATGGCTGTTGTTCTTCTATAAATAGGGGATGCTTTCAACGAATTTCATATCACTTTTTTCTGGTTTTCACTTCTCTTCTTCTTCCATATTTCTTAATACAAAATCATACCATTACTCTACCGAAATCAACATCGAATCATACTCGATTACTTCTAGTTTGATTCTACATCACTATCTCTACAAGGTTCTCAGTGCTATTCAGAGTTATAGACTTATTTGTAATTATTCAAGTGAGAAAAGGTGTGATTGTAGCCTTGGAAATCAATCAAGTGAGAAAAGGTGTGATTGTAGCCTAGGAAATCAATTGGGTGAACTTGTTGCCCGGGAAATTAAGTATCTCTACCCAGAGGATTGTGAATCTGGAGTGGTGTACCTCGTGGCCTTGAAATCGAGGGTTGTAATTGTAAAGATTGCTTTTGAAAGGAAATCCGTACTTGTGTGCGGGACTGGATGTAGGGTAACTCCAAACCAGTATAAAATCCGATGTGTTCTTTCCTTTACTGCTTTTACTTTATATTTGCATCTATGTTTGAATCTGTGATCATATCTGTGTCTGAATATTGCATACATTTGTGTTCAAATTAATATAAACTCAAAAAGAATTAGTAATTCCTTAAAACACTATTCACCCCCCTCTAGTGTTAATTCTAGCCTTAAGATCCGTAATCCGCATTTCTCACATTTGGTATCAGAGCTAGGTTTTCAAAGTTTCATAATCTGATTTTTGAAAAAGTTTTTAAAATGGCTATGTTTAAGAAATTTGTTAATACTAGTTTAGAAATATTCAGATCATCATTGTCTCTTGAGTCTGCATATAATCAATATTCAAATACAAGTTGTCTACTAAGATTATTTGATGTGTAGGAAACATGCTTTATGGGAGTTGAGGAATCAATCCACAACGGACAAATTATGCAGATCAAAAAGAATAAATGGATACTCAATAGTGGATGTTCTAAACACATGACTGGGAATCTAGATATGCTGAATGATATAATATACAAAGACGGAAGACTGGTTAACTTTGGAGACAATTCAAAAGGATATGTGATTGGCATCGGAAAAGTCGGTAACTCTGAAACTCCTATTATTACTAATGTTTTGCTAGTTAAGAATCTGAAACATAATCTTCTAAGTATAAGTCAACTTTGCGATAAAGGATATAAAATTAAATTTGAAAAAGATAAGTGTCACATTGAAGATAATAATTCAACCATAATATTTGAGGGAATTAGGAAAAAGAATATTTATATTCTTAGTATGAAAATTTCAAATGATAACCTATGTCTTTTGGCAAATACAAGTGACCCTTGGATTTGGCATAAGAGATTTGGGCATTTGAATTTCAAACTCTTATCTAGACTGTCAAAACATGATCTAGTAAGAGGTCTCCCTAAAATGAATTTTAAAGTAGATAGTTTATGTGATGCATGTCAATTAGGAAAACTTAGAAAAAGTTCCTTTAAATTAAAAGATATGATTTCAACTTCAAAACCTCTTGAATTACTTCATCTTCATGTATTTGGTCCATCTCAAATTCAGTCACTAAATTACAGTAAATAAGTTTTTGTAATTGTAGATGATTATTCTAGATTTACATGGACAATATTTTTGAAACATAAAAGTGATACTTTTGAATGTTTTAAGAACTTTACAAAAAGGATTCAAAATCAACTTTCTCTAAAAATTATAACCATCCGTAGTGATCACGGTGGTGAATTTGAAAATGAAAAGTTTGAGGAATTTTGCAATAAAAAGGGAATAACTCATAATTTTTCATTTCCAAGAACTCCACAACAAAACGGAGTAGTAGAACGTAAAAATAAGACGGTTCAAGAGTGTGCGAGAACTATGCTTTCAGATAGTAAATTACCAAAGTATTTTTTGGCAGAAGCAGTTGCTACCACCTGTTATATTTTAAATAGAATTTTAATTAGACCTTTAACTGATAAGACATCTTATGAACTCCTTCATGGAAAGAAACCTAAGGTATCTTATTTTAGAATTTTTAGAAGTAAATGTTTTATTTTAAATACAAAAGATAACTTAAATAAATTTGATCCTAAATCCGACAAAGGTATCTTTATCGGATATTCTAATAGAAGTAAAGCATACAGAGTGTTTAATTTAAGAACTAATACCATCGAAGAAACAATGCATGTTTCATTCGATGAAAATTCCAAAATTTTTGAAGATATAAATGATGAAGAGGATTTAATCACTCAAAATCAAGAGTCAACTGAAACTAATAATGAAATAAATCATCCTAATAAAAGGATTAAACTTTTAAAAGATCATCCTATAGAAAATGTGCTTGGAGATATGCAATTTGTTGTTAAAACTAGAAATCGACTAAGTCAAATGAGCAATGTAGCTTTTATATCAACTATTGAACCCAAAAATCCAAAAGAAGCATCAACTGATGATTCATGGATTTTGGCTATGCAAGAAGAATTAAATCAATTCACTAGAAATGATATTTGGGAACTTGTTCCTAGACCTGAAAATAAAACTATAATTGGAACTAAATGGGTTTATAAAAATAGAATGAACGAACAAGGTGAGGTCGCTAGAAATAAAGCCCGGTTAGTCGCTCAAGGTTATTGTCAAGAAGAAGGAATAGATTTTGATGAAACCTTTGCTCCCGTAGCAAGATTAGAAGCCATTAGGATTCTACTTGCTTTCGTAAATTATAATAATATCAAATTATTTCAAATGGATGTTAAAAGTGCCTTTTTAAATGGATTTGTAAAAGAGGAAGTATATGTTGAACAACCACCACTTTTTGAAAATGAAAAATTTCCAAATCATGTTTACAAACTTAAGAAAGCTCTATATGGTCTAAAACAAGCTCATAGAGCCTGGTATGATAGACTAAGATCTTACTTATTACAATCAAACTTTGAAATTGGTAAAGTAGATAATACTCTTTTTATTAAAAGAAATAAGAATGATATTCAACTAGTACAAGTTTACTTAGATGATAACATTTTCAGATCAACTAATTTTGAAATGAATAAAGAATTTTCTGAAATAATGACAAAAGAGTTTGAGATGAGTCATATGGGTGAATTAAACTTCTTTCTAGGATTACAAATAAAATAATTAGATAATGGTATCTTTATTAGTCAAGAAAAATATGCTAAAGACCCAGTTAGTAAATTTGGTTTGACTACTACAAGTGGAAATCCCACTCCTATGGCAACCAATGAGTACCTAAGTAAAGAAGATCTCTCAAAAGATGTAGATCAAAAGTTATATATAGGAATGATTGGATCACTACTCTATATCACTGCTAGTAGACCTGATATCATGCATAGCGTTTGCCTCTGTGCAAGATATCAATCCCAATCTAAAGAAACCCACTTAAAAGCTGTAAAACGTATCATAAGATATATTAAACACACCATTGACTATGGCTTGTTTTATCCTAAAAATGATTCTTTTGAATTAATATCTTACTGTGATGCTGACTATGCTGGTTGTAAGTCAGACCGAAAAAGTACAAGTGGAACTTGTCACTTTTTGGGGCATTCTCTGATTTCCTGGTTTAGTAAAAAGCAAAACATAGTTTTTTATCAACAACCGAAGCAGAGTATATTTCTGCTGCTTTAGCTTGTTCTCAAGTAATATATATGCAACAAACTTTAAAAGATTTTGGTTTAAATATCTTAAAATCACCAATTTATTGTGATAATACTAGTGCAATAAATTTATCCAAAAATACTACTCATCATGCTCGAACTAAACATATTGATATCAGACATCATTTTCTCAAAGATAATATAAGTAAGGAAGTAATTACTCTCGATTATATCAATTCTGAGAATCAAATTGCTGATATACTAACAAAACTCTTAAATGAATCTATATTTACTAAATTAAGAAGATAATTAGGTATTTGTTCAATAACTGAAATATAAAATATAAATAACAAAGTATAATTAAAATTAAATCAAATAGTAAAAATATCAAGCACCATGTCGACATCCCCCTCCTACCCATGTCGACATAAAACGATTTTTTTTATTTTTGAAATTTTCCTACCAAAATTCAAATAAGTGGTTATATATTCTTCTTATTTCGAAATTTGGATCATTCTTTCTGTTCTTTCTCTGTTCTATCTTCTGAAAACATTTAAACAATGGCCACCTCTTCCAAATCAAACATAAATTCAACCTTTTCGTTCCTTTCTCCTACTTCTGGACTGTTTCAACGAACAACGCTCGCAAGAGTGATGAAAATGGAGGATTCTCTGAAGGATGCACTGCAATTAATGACTGAAATTCAAGTGGTACAACTTAGAATGACCAAGGAACAAGAAAGGCAAGGCAAAATCCTTAGAAATTTGCTAAAATTTCTAATGGACAATCATGCTAATCCAATCTTGATTGACGAAGATTCTTTAGGAGATCGAGTGCAAGAGGACAGCAAGGAAGAAGAAGAAGAAGCCCCCATGGAAGAAGAGCACGCTGAAGATGACGACAAAGTCGTTTGCGTAGGTGAAGTGTGCTTTGACAAAGATGGAAATCTTGTCGAACAATGTGGAAATTTCTGTTTCCACTTCCCAAATTGTTCGGTTCATAGATCTCCTATGTTCTAAGACACACATTAGTTTCTTCTCTTTCTTTCTTATTGTTGTTTGTTTTTCTTACGTTCTCTACGAAAATGTAAATATAAACAAATATATAATTAATAAATAATGTGTGTTCTTATATATGTTCTATTAAAAGTATTATTATATGGATACTTGGTTGGGAAAGTTAGTAGTCTAGGACTAAGTTTTAATTTTAGAATTAAGTGTTGATTATCTATGATAACACTATCATTATAATCACATGTCATAGATTAAGGGGGAGTTATATAGTTTGGAGTTAGTTTTTTGTTGATGGCAAAGGGGAGAAGTATAAAATAGGATAGTTAGGCATAGATTAAGTGGGAGTTATCAGTTTTAGGAGGAGTTATTAGGATAGAAGTAATATTTTATAAACAAAGGTTGTCATCATCAAAAAGGGGGAGATTGTTAGTCCTTGAGATGATGTTTTTGATGACAACAACCTTAGAATAAGATTATAAAATATAAATACTAACATTATAGTTTAGATATATATGTATATGTAGGATTTAACCATGCAGGTATCAAGAATGAAGACTATACAGTATAGAGATTCAAGATATCAAGATTGAAGACTCATGAGTATCAAGAATATCAAGATTATCAAGAGTTCAAGATTTCAAGAATAACTAATTTAATTAGGAATTTTGTTAAAACTCCTAGAAAAGCACTGACATCTTAAAATCCAATTTAGTCGTGGAATGGAATCCACTTCGAGCCCGTTAAAGGGATGGAACCCTAAGTAGGATGGAACCTACGAAAAATCTAGTGGAACATTGTTTTGTATCCACTAACTTTTATTCAAATGATTTTACAAAATTATCTTGTTTTCAAAATGATTTCAAAACCTTCCTTTTAAAAAGAATCAAAAACATCTATCCTGATTTTAAATACTTTTAGCCTCAAATAATCTTTATTTTCAAAATCAAATTATCCTTAGTTTTAAACTATCTTTAATAATAAATTTAAGTGGAAATTAACCACAAGGGCCTCTTTAGCAAGTGGAATTAGTTTCTAGGACACACAACTGAAATAATTACTTTCAAGGACAAAACGTAAAATAATTAGTTTCTAGGGCCTAAAAACCTATGAAATTTTATCCTTGAAAGTAATTGGACTGTTGACTTTGTCCTTAAAAGTAATTATTCTGTTGACTTTGGCCTTGAATGTAATTTCTTTGAATGTGTGTCCTAGAAACTAATTGGACTGCATAGTTTATCCTTCTGGTGAAATGCCCCTAAATTTAATATTTATACTTAGATTTAAATATAAAATTATAGTAAAATTTTATATATATTCTCTATATTTACTTATGTATTTTAACTATAGTTAAGTATATTTATAAAGTTTAAAATAGTTTTAAATATAAGATAGAAGTAATTTTCAAAGAAAAACAAATCACCAAAATTTCCTTTGGGATGTCGACATATCCAAGATACCCATGTCGACATAGTGACAGTTGGTTTCAAAAATTTGAATTTCAAAAGAAGTGTCTATTCGCCATAACCTTTCATGAATGGACATGGCTGTTGTTCTTCTATAAATAGGGGATGCTTTCAATGAATTTCATATCATATTTTTTTGGTTTTCACTCCTCTTCTTCTTCCACATTTCTTTATATATATTCTTACCATTACTCTGTCGAAATCACCATTGAATCTAACTAGATCATTTCTGGTTTGATTCTCTATCACTATCTCAATAAGACCTCAGTGCTATTCAGAGTTATAGACTTATTTGTAATTATTCAAGTGAGAAAAGGTGTGATTGTAGCCTTGGAAATCAATCAAGTGAGAAAAGGTGTGATTGTAGCCTAGGAAATCAATTGGGTGAACTTGTTGCCCGGGAAATCAAGTATCTCTACCCAGAGGATTGTGAATCTGGAGTGGTGTACCTCGTGGCCTTGAAATCGAGGGTTGTAATTGTAAAGATTGCTTTTGAAAGGAAATCCGTACTTGTGTGCGGGACTGGATGTAGGGTAACCCCGAACCAGTATAAAATCCGGTGTGTTCTTTCCTTTACTGCTTTTACTTTATATTTGCATCTGTGTTTGAATCTGTGATCATATCTGTGTCTGAATATTGCATACATTTGTGTTCAAATTAATATAAACTCAAAAAGAATTAGCAATTTCTTAAAACACTATTCACCCCTCTCTAGTGTTAATTCTAGCCTTAAGATCCGTAATCCGCATTTCTCACATATATATAATATGGGAATTACCCCAAGGTTAGTGGCAAAAGCCCTACATTATGAAGATCTCTATCTTCAAAAATCATAGTCTTCAACATGTCTTTACTTTCGAACGCATATGTTGGTTCGAAGTAGTTTTCGGATAGGAATTATCCAAATCCCATCTCGTTCTCTTCGAACCAATCAACGATAAAAATATGTCAAGTATATAGATAATTATCAAATGACATCTAATCAATTTATATTTCTATCAAATCAAATATCTTTCAGAGATATGTTCTTTTAAATTATTCCTTTATCTTTTCAAGAGTATATGGAATCATTAAGTCTCTTTTATCAAATCCTTTGGTAAATTAAAACCCCTTTTCATCATTGGAAATACCAAATCATTTTTAATTACTTAGGAATAATATTTCCATATTCTATTAATAGTATAATTCAAATCTTAATAAAGATTTCACATTTCTAAAACATATCTTTAATGGGTCAAAAACAACGTTATTTAAGACATCGTTTACTGTAAACCAAAACCAGTTAATTTGAGTAAAAAGTGATCCTTAGAAATTAGACTAATTATACTCAATACTAATTTATGTATTCAACCCATACTATTCGTCGAATAACGGTGAAATCACGTTTTAAATTCACACGGGTAGTACGAGTTCCTGGCCTCCTTGGAATTTAATATGGAATTTAACCAGAATGTTACCTATATTACCAAATATCTTATTATTTTAAAATCCGGTTTAAGCTTTGGAAAATTCTAAATCTTCTTTCTTTTTATCTTAGCAAGATGCGGTCCGAGTAAATCAAATTTACTATCTCCTCCGTCAGGTCAGTCCGGATAGCTAGTGAGAGCAGAAAACTAGTTTTCCAAACCCAAACCTAGAGACTATCTCTCTGTCACCCATAAGGCGGTCAAGTTATTTGATCAACTCTAAATCCTTTAAAATACTTGATTTATTATTTGAAAAACATTTATAAAGGATTCGGGAAGAAAACCCAAGTTTAAATCTTATTTCAGAAATTTCCAAATTCCTTTATTAAATTGCCGGTGAATAGTGCTTTTAACTGCTTCGTAGGACAAATCCCATTTTAAACCTTTTATATGTCCAATTTTTCCATTTAAAACTCTTTTAAAATATTTTAACATATTTTTAGAATTTATCTCATATTTTTTAAGATGTAAAAATATCTATTTTTAAGAGTTGAAATCCATATTTTACGAACTGCAAAACACGATGATTTTAAAATTTGATTTGGACATATCTCAAATTTTACTAAATGAAATCTTGATTTTTCCTTTTCATTTGAAAACTATAAGCCCAAGGGTCCGAAAATTATTATTTTAAAGAATTCCTACTTATAATCCACCCTACACATTCATGTAACTTTTCGAGTCGCGAAATCGCGAATTGTCGAAACGCGATGACTTATTTTTACCACTCTAGTCAAATTTTATTAAACTTGTTCGAAAAACTTTTAAACTATTTTGAAATCAAAATAAATCTTTTTAAACCATTTTGAACTATTTTGGACAATATTTTTCATATTAAAACTCATATTTTTTAAACATTTTAAGTGATTTGTAAATCAATACGTTGATGAAGATCTCCAGCTCTCGTCTAGAAACTCTAAGTATCATCAACTAAACGTGAAACTACTTGGATCTGATCTGAGTATTAAACACTTTTATCTTTGATTTTGATTTGAAACTTTTTTTGAAATTTAATGGCTTATTACCTTTGAAATTTTCAACTGAAGTGGGGAGTAGAAGGAGGCACAAATGAATGAAAGAAGGGAGTTTAAATATGCATTAGGATCGAGCAGAAACTGGAGATCTAATCTCCTTTATTTACTCTTCTTTCTACCAATTCAAAACAACATTTGAGCATTTAAAAATTCCACCATCTCTTTTATATGGTTGGCAAGGCGTGGGTATAATGGGCTTACAGAATTTTCCAAAATCTATTCAGTATTTAATTATTCTAAATCAAATTTAAATATTTATCGATATCCTATATCGATACATACATATATAACTTTTATATACGCATTCTATTAAATACTAATGACATCCAAATAAATCAAATAAAATTTTAATTATTAATACCTCATAAATATTAATTAATTTAATTAATTTATAACAATTATAATTTAATTAAACTAGGTGGTATTTCAGAATATGCAACGTTGTGGTTGCGCGACTCAAAGGTGTAAATTTAGTCAGTGATTAATATTAAACAATTCGAATATTAGCGTTCACACATCACCTTAGCTAGTGACATAATAGTTTGACCGAACTTATCACTTACATATTTTTTTGGTAAATTCCAATTTCAATATTTTAAGCAGTACTTGGTAGTAATGATTATTTATACCTATTATCTTCCTCAAAATTATATCTCTTTAGGACTTATGAAATTTTGTTTTGGCCAAAATTTTGATATCATCCACATTCAACCTATTTAATCCAAACACAAGATCATTGGTTTAATAACAACAAGTATTATTAACCGTACCGCTTTGGCCATAGATTTTGACTTTGAGACTATAGTTGAGTGTGATATTAACCTCATATAACCAAGAAGGTAAATTTTCTATTGCATAATTTTTACTCCAACGCTTCAACTCATACCCAACTATAGTCGTTCGATGGATGTCATGCCACGATTTAACTATAATCAAAGTGGAGTGTCCATATTGAAGTTCAACAGTGTTCTCAAGCCGAGGGAGCTGTGTAATATCATCACTTCAAGATTCTCGGTTTGACCTTAGTTATATTAACCATCATAAATCATCTCGAGTGAGTCATTCCATAGTTATCTGAAATGACCCTTCTATTTCCACCCTAATTTCATAAGGATTTTTTTTTGTTAAGAGATGATATATAGATATATCATTCATTACAAATATATTTCCCAGGGTCATTTTCTTTCTCCAATAAACAAAACATATCCAGGATCTTTCACAATATAAAAATATTGTTTTAAATCTAAATCATTCCTAACATACATATATGAAGATATCTATGTTATATTCTACTAGAATCAGAGCATGATAATATGTAAGTAGAAACCCTTTTAAATCTATTAAAATGTGATAATTCCCTGATAATTTAGTCTGTTATTCTAATTAAGAAATGATCAAGTAATAATCAGTGGAAAGCAAGCTTTTAATATGGATGATTGTGTTAAAGTCTGTATAGTATCAAACTCAGGCTAAAAGAAAGTGGATCATAAGTGAACACAAGCAACATCTAGGCGTAATGGAAACGCGCCTAACTTACCCATGAGAGGTCACGAGTTCGAGTGCTATGCTGGTCGGTTCAAACCCAATTTTTGTTGTTTTTTTTTCTTTTTATTTTTCTCCTGTTAACAAAATTGTCTGAACCTATTATATACTTTGGCTATGAAACAGATCTGAAAATTTAATTTAAATCCTTGGTTGCTGGCTTGACCCAGGCTCAAGAAAAATGGCTATGTTAGCCCTGTTCTGGTTTGCACTACTTTGTTACAAAATACCTGCTATATTATTTTCTTTTCAAAGCAACTCAAACCCTTTCTATCAGATTTTATTTTTGACTTGAACATGGATTTTCTTATGCCAGTTCTATAGATATACATACAAACCACAAATTCTTTCAATCTCAGATTTTCTACCATTATAGCCTAACTGTTCTTGAAGCTTAAAATTCATTTTTCCTTAGCAAAGCATTTAGCAAAACAAAGCACATAGTTCAGCTGAGACATATAAGTTCAACATCTACAAAACAGCAATTAACCATACATTGGTTTCTCAAAGTAATTTTTAAACAATAGGTCTTAATCTAGTTCATCATGAAGGTGTAGTTTACTTCAGCAAAGTCCATCCAAATCTTAAGCAGTTTAACATCCAAAGCCTGATCAAAGCAATTCCTATTTCCCTGCAAAATCACCATGAACTGCCCCATATGAATATGAGACACCCAATGGTGCATAAACACAAAAGGGTCAGACTATTTGTCTGGTATGAATAATCCAACTGAAAACATGATCTCATTCAATTCTCTTTATATACAAACTTTACATGAATAAGAAACTCAGCATCTTCCTTATGCTTGTTTTTTTTGAAGCATGTTCCTTCATCTCAGTGTTAACAGATTATTTATATATATAGTCACCATGACTTGATTCATAGAAAACAATCATAAGATTCATCAGTAAAAAGCACCAAAACAACCAAATGCAAACATCAATTCAGTTATCATCCCCTTTTCAACTTTACTGGACATCAGGGATTTTGCCCAGACCTCTCCTGAATCTATTCCTAGAATTCATTATCAAATATAACAGGGTCTTTAGCTACTTTCTCCCTTTTTAAACACACACTGCCTGGGATTCTCTCTGTTAACCCAGCACACTCAGGCCCCTGGGTATAAACATACCATGTGTGAACTTGCAATATTCCCCTTGCCAAGCTATACTTTGGTAGCCCTAAGATCCCAAGTCCTTAGTTAAATTACTAAGTGTTATTATTATTTTTCATAGCAGTGCTAATCCCTTCTGCATCTCACTTCTTAATCAGAGAAATATAAATAATGCAAGCAACATGTATTCATCCAGAGTTTGGTAAGTTATATTCTCAGAAGCAAACATTTTATCATGAAAGAGGGAGGTGACTTCTTAGCACATTATTTTGCCTATGGGTTTCACTGGATCAAGATGTAAGCATATGGTCCTGAGTAATTTGCTAGATATATATTTTCCCTTACCTCTGGTTCAATCAGATTCATGATCTGGCTAAACCACAAGTATATTTGATTTGGGTATTTCATAAAACATAGAAGCTCAGCACATGTACAACATTGCACTTCTACATTTTCTTTTGTTTTAATTAATATGAGACATAAGCAACAACACAATGTTACAGTCCATATTTCTTTCTACCTTCAGACCATATACCCACTACTTGAATCTGGGGATTTTTATAAACAACTGTATAAAGAAAACTTATAAAAGAAATCACTCAATCTCAAAGCTAACCCATATCACAGACAAACATTTTAGTTCATGAATCCATGACTCTTATTTTTCTGGGTAAATCAGATAGAGGTTTTACCCTTAAACAAATCATTAACAAACCAAAGTCATCCAATCATAAAACATAACTTGTAAAAGAAAATTAGTTCAAACAGGCTGCCTCAATATTCAGGTCTTAATGCCAAAGTTTTCAGTGAGGTTACTCACCTTAATCCTTCTTCTTCCTATGCCTTATGAACCCCTTTTTAGTCTTCTGCCTTCTCCTATTTCCTCTGGTTTATGCCTTGTATATTTTTCTTTAGGTTAATGAAGAACAAAAATATATGGTCTTACTATACTAGGCCTTTTATATAAATCTTGGCTGTTACTAGGGTTTATGGACTTACCCAATGTCAGTTCTACCCCATCCCAAACATAGCCTGCCTCTGGTTTGATTCAAGAAAATAAAAGGGTATGTGGTCCTTGTCTTCCTTTCCAGAAATTAGTCCCTCTCTTTTAATTTTCCCTGGTCATGTCATATGCATGACTTCTTCTTATTATTATTATTATTTTCTTAATAAAAGAGATTACTGAGAATAGATAAAGTGCTTGTTTAGGGACTCATGCCATTTTCATGCAACTTCTGTTTCCTTCCAGAGATTGATTGACTGTATACATGTATAACCTATGTATACCTAAGCCTTTTATTTTTCTTTCTTTAAATAATTTTAAGTTTATTTCAGCCTAGCTCTTATTTTCTTTGTACTCTATTTTATTTAAAGACAAAATTCTATCTTTGTGCATATGTATTTCTAAATCAGTTATTTTATTTTATCTATTAATTTCTGCCAAATTTTGTTACACAGAAATCTGTGTGCATGTGTACACTGTCTTGTGCACATGTACATGTTTTATACTTTGTATCTGCAAATCAATTTCCTATTCCTATTTTTCCCAATGCAATTTCAAACAAATACAAACTAAATTAAATCATGAAATTACTCACAAAAATCAGGGTTATCACATATACCCCTCCTTTTAGGAATTGTGTCCCACAATTCTTTCATACTTAACTTAAGTATCATCTCTTCAGAAAAATGAATTTTTTTTTTGATTTCAAAATCATTCTCAAACCAATTACCTATTAAGCACTATGCATATCAACACAAGATAAAAATCACAATGCATATTCGACCAACACATTCATTAGTATGTATATATATAGATTTACCTTTTCTTCAATCAAACAGCTGGGGATAATCATTTCTGATTTTATCCTCCACTTCCCATGTGCAATCATTTGGGTCTAGACTCCATTGTACTTTTACTAATTTAATTTCTTTGTTTCTCAATTTCTTGGTTTCTCTAGAAACTATGCCCACTGGTTCCTTTTCATAGATCATTCTAGGATCAATCTGCACATCCTTAGAGGATTCTAGTATTGCTTCCTTATCATGAACCCATCTTCTTAGTTGAGACACATGAAAGACATTATGCATTGCTCTCATTTCTTCTGGCAATTCTAATTTATAGGCTACTGTCCCTATTCTTTCTAGAATTTTATATGGTCCTATATATCTAGGAATCAACTTTCCTTGTTTCCCAAACCTTAGAACCTTTTTCATGGGTGATATCTTGATGAACACATAATCCCCAACATCATATTGTACTGCCTTCCTTCTTTGATCTGCATATTTCTTTTGCCTATCTTGGGCAGAGGCAATTCTTTTTCTGATCAAGGCTACCTTTTCAGAAGTCTCCTTCACATTTTTTGGTCCTAAGACCACTTTTTCTCCAGACTCATGCCAACTTGAAGGTGATAAACATGGCATTCCATAGAGAGCTTCAAAGGGGGCCATGCCTATGCTACTGTGATGGGTGTTATTGTATGCAAATTCAGCTAGATATATGTAATCTTCCCAGCTTCCTCCCCAATCCAATACACATGCTCTCAACATGTCTTCAAGCAATTTGTTCACAATTTCTGTTTGACCATCAGATTGAGGATGGTATGCTGTACTCAAACATAAATCAGTCCCCATTGCCTTGTGAAAACTCTGCCAAAATTTTGAAGTGAAGATGGTATCTCTATCACTTACTATAGTCTTTGGTATACCATGCAGTCTGACTACTTCTTTAATAAACAATTGGGCTAGGGTATTAGCATTTCTTTCTGATTTCACTGGTATAAAGTGGGCTGACTTGGTTAACCTATCAACCATTACCCAAATACTATCATTTCCCCTCCTAGTTCTAGGCAAACCATCAATAAAATCCATTGATATGTCTTCCCATTTCCACTGTGGTATTTGTAAAGGTTGAAGCATTCCTGAGGGTTTTTGATACTCAGCCTTCACCTGCTGGCAAACCATACATTTTGATACATAGGTTGCCACTGCACTCTTCATACCACTCCACCAATAATCTCTCTTGAGGTTGTGATACATTCTTGTGCTTCCTGGGTGTATAGTATATTTGCTTTTGTGGTAAGCATCCAAAATTTCTTGCTTCAACTCATCCATTGCTGGAACACATATTCTTTCTCCTTTCTTCAGATGGCCCTGATCATCCAACTGAAAACCTTCTACTGTCTCACCATTTAATATTTGTGTCTTCTTTCCAAATAAAAATGGATCTTGGTTTTGTAGCATTGCAACTTTATTTTTCAATTCTGATCCCAGAGTAATAAAACTTAATTTTCCCATTTCTACCTTCCCACTGCATAAGCTCATGTTTTCTATGTTATCACTTTCTATCTCTGAATCAATTAATAATGATAAAGTGTTAAACTCTTCTATCATTAATCTAGCCACTTTAGCATGTTGTCTACTTAGGGCATCTGCTACTTTATTAGCCTTACCTGGTGTGTAAAATATTTCAAAATCATATGAGGCTAAGAGTTCAATCCATCTTTGCTGCCTCATATTTAATTCTTTTTGTGAAAACAAATATTTGAGTGATTTATGGTCTGTATATACTTCAAATTTTGCTCCTAACAAGTAGTGTCTCCATAGCTTAAGGGCATACACTATTGCAGCCAATTCAAGGTCATGAGTAGCATACCTTACTTCACTTGATTTCAACTGCCTAGAAGCATAAGCTATTACCTGATGTTGTTGCATCAACACTGCTCCAAGCCCTTGTCCACTTGCATCAGTATACACCACCAAGTTTTCATTTCCCTCAGGTACTTTAAGAATTGGAGCTTGTACCAGTGCTTCTTTTAATTTCCCAAAGGCATTTTCACATTCCTCAGTCCAAGTGAACACTTGATTTTTCCTAGTCAATCTGGTTAATGGAATTGAGATTTTTGCAAAATCTTTTATAAATCTTCTATAGTAACCAGCCATTCCCATGAATGATTTGACTTCAGTGACATTAGTAGGCCTTTTCCAAGCTTGCACTGCCATGACTTTATTGGAGTCCACAGCTATTCCTTTTTCTGATATAATATGGCCTAGAAAGTTCACTTCATTCTGCCAAAAAGTGCATTTTGAAAACTTTGCTTTCAAGTCTTCCTGTCTCAATTTCTCAAATACTATATGCAAATGGTTCTCATGCTCTCTAACTGACTTAGAATAAATTGGTATATCATCAATAAATATTAATACAAACTTATCCAAGTATTCTCTGAAAATCCTATTCATCAAATCAACAAAATAGGAAGGAGCATTTGTTAAGCCAAATGGCATCACCAAAAATTCATAAAGTCCATATCTGGTGTTAAAGGCTGTATACTTAATGCTTTCCTCTTCTACTTTCATCTGATGAAAGCCTGAAGCTAAATCAAGCCTGGAGAATATCTTTGCACCACTCAATTGATCAAAGAGATCATCAATTCTTGGTAAGGGGTATTTATTTTTAACTGTGACTTTATTTAATTCCCTATAGTCAATACATAATCTCAGGGATCCATCATGTTTCTTAACAAAGACTACTGGTGCTCCCCATGATGAGCTACTGGGTCTAATAAAACCTTTTTCTTCTAGTTCAACTAATTGCTTTTTCAACTCCATCAATTCCTTAGGCCCCATTCTGGTTGGTCTTTTAACCACTGGGCTAGCTCCTGGAATTATTCTAATTGAGAATTCAACTGGCCTGTGATTAGGAACTCCTCTTACTTCCCCAAACACATCATCATATTGATTAACTATGGGGATCTCTTCTAATGCAGGCATGGGTTTTTCATTTGACAATGCAGAAAGGTTGGCTATACTTCTATTTTTGTTTGCCTCACAAAGAACGATTATTCTTTGTCCATAAGAAACCTTCAATGATATGGTGGATGTCTCCATATTTATGATAGCCTTATATCTACTCAACCAATCAACTCCTAAAATAATTCCTATGTCTGGATATTGCAACACATATAGGTTTGACTCAAACACATGTCCTCCTATATTTAATCCCAGTTGCATGCACATCATACCCATGACACATGAACTACCTATAGGGCTTTTAATTAGCAGTGGTTTATCAACAATCATACAGTTCAATTTTAATTGTTGTGCAATATCATGAGAGATCAATGAGTGTGTAGCCCCAGTATCATATACTACTGTTAAAGGTATTGAATGGATAAGCAAAGTACCTTCAACTTGACCATGCTTTTCAACATTTGATCCCTCAGCTGCCTTGCCTTTCCCTTCCAAAGCCCCTAATTTTCCTTGCTTAAAATCTGGGCAGTTCCTCTTTATGTGACCTTCCTTCCCACAATGGTGACAATTGAAGGATGCTGGTCTAGGATTGGTGCACCTATTTTTCATGTGCCCCTCTTGTCCACAGTTGTAACAAGTGATCCTCTTCTTAACTTCAGCAGTTCTGGCTTCTTCTGGTTTCTTGGTGGAAGTTATGTCTGTTTTCTTTTTATCATAATGGTGAAATTTACCCTTTCCCTTCTTGTTTTGATTATTTTTGAATGCTCTGAAATTCTCTCTAGCTTTATCATGTTGTTCAATGCTCAGAGTCAAATCCAAAACTTGATCAAAAGTTTTATCCTTATATGGTAGCATGGCTCTACTAAGGCTAGAGTTCAACCCTTGGATATATCTGCCATTCTTAGCTTCCTCAGTAGTGATGAGCACTGCACCATACTTTGCCAATGATTCAAACTTCTGAGTGTACTCAGTGACACTCATAGTCCCTTGCCTCAATTTGATGAATTCCTCCAGTAAAGACTCCTTAGCTGATGCAGGGATAAATCTGCCTTCCAACATTGCTTTAAATTGATCCCATGTTACTTCTCCTTCAGGTCTTCCAGCTATGATAACCTCCCACCAATCCAAAGCTGCTCCTCTCAATTGCCTGGATGCAATTTGCCTCTTCCTTTGGTCTTCAACTTGCATGTCTGCAAAGATTCTTTCCAAAATTCTAAGCCAATTTTGAACTCCCATAACTCCTTCTGTGCCATCAAAGGTTTTGCCTCCAAGATTGGTAAAAGTCTTGAGTAGTTTGGAAAGTTCCTCATGTGGATTTTCCTGCCTGTTGCCTACTCCATCTCTTATGGCCCTCATGAATTCTTGCACATTCACCATGGGTGGTTCACTTGTTCCTACATTTTGATGTCTGGGTCCTACCATAGCTCTATGGATATAACACTTAGGTTAGTCTGTTTTGCCTAATGCTCTATAGATTAATTCATTTTAATTTATCACTTATTCTGTCATAATAGATATCAATAGTGTAGATAAGAAAAAAAAACAAAACATCCAAAGCAGTAAACACTTCTATACATCCAATGCAAACAAATTCATACAAAAATTTTTGCTATGTTATTTAACAACATAGCTCTGATACCAACTGAAATGACCCTTCTATTTCCACCCTAATTTCATAAGGATTTTTTTTTGTTAAGAGATGATATATAGATATATCATTCATTACAAATATATTTCCCACGGTCATTTTCTTTCTCCAATAAACAAAACATATCCAGGATCTTTCACAATATAAAAATATTGTTTTAAATCTAAATCATTCCTAACATACATATATGAAGATATCTATGTTATATTCTACTAGAATCAGAGCATGATAATATGTAAGTAGAAATCCTTTTAAATCTATTAAAATGTGATAATTCCCTGATAATTTAGTCTGTTATTCTAATTAAGAAATGATCAAGTAATAATCAGTGGAAAGCAAGCTTTTAATATGGATGATTGTGTTAAAGTCTGTATAGTATCAAACTCAGGCTAAAAGAAAGTGGATCATAAGTGAACACAAGCAACATCTAGGCGTAATGGAAACGCGCCTAACTTACCCATGAGAGGTCACGAGTTCGAGTGCTATGCTGGTTGGTTCAAACCCAATTTTTGTTGTTTTTTTTTCTTTTTATTTTTCTCCTGTTAACAAAATTGTCTGAACCTATTATATACTTTGGCTATGAAACAGATCTGAAAATTTAATTTAAATCCTTGGTTGCTGGCTTGACCCAGGCTCAAGAAAAATGGCTATGTTAGCCCTGTTCTGGTTTGCACTACTTTGTTACAAAATACCTGCTATATTATTTTCTTTTCAAAGCAACTCAAACCCTTTCTATCAGATTTTATTTTTGACTTGAACATGGATTTTCTTATGCCAGTTCTATAGATATACATACAAACCACAAATTCTTTCAATCTCAGATTTTCTACCATTATAGCCTAACTGTTCTTGAAGCTTAAAATTCATTTTTCCTTAGCAAAGCATTTAGCAAAACAAAGCACATAGTTCAGCTGAGACATATAAGTTCAACATCTACAAAACAGCAATTAACCATACATTGGTTTCTCAAAGTAATTTTTAAACAATAGGTCTTAATCTAGTTCATCATGAAGGTGTAGTTTACTTCAGCAAAGTCCATCCAAATCTTAAGCAGTTTAACATCCAAAGCCTGATCAAAGCAATTCCTATTTCCCTGCAAAATCACCATGAACTGCCCCATATGAATATGAGACACCCAATGGTGCATAAACACAAAAGGGTCAGACTATTTGTCTGGTATGAATAATCCAACTGAAAACATGATCTCATTCAATTCTCTTTATATACAAACTTTACATGAATAAGAAACTCAGCATCTTCCTTATGCTTGTTTTTTTTTTGAAGCATGTTCCTTCATCTCAGTGTTAACAGATTATTTATATATATAGTCACCATTCATAGAAAACAATCATAAGATTCATCAGTAAAAAGCACCAAAACAACCAAATGCAAACATCAATTCAGTTATCATCCCCTTTTCAACTTTACTGGCCATCAGGGATTTTGCCCAGACCTCTCCTGAATCTATTCCTAGAATTCATTATCAAATATAACGGGGTCTTTAGCTACTTTCTCCCTTTTTAAACACACACTGCCTGGGACATCTCTCTGTTAACCCAGCACACTCAGGCCCCTGGGTATAAACATACCATGTGTGAACTTGCAATATTCCCCTTGCCAAGCTATACTTTGGTAGCCCTAAGATCCCAAGTCCTTAGTTAAATTACTAAGTGTTATTATTATTTTTCATAGCAGTGCTAATCCCTTCTGCATCTCACTTCTTAATCAGAGAAATATAAATAATGCAAGCAACATGTATTCATCCAGAGTTTGGTAAGTTATATTCTCAGAAGCAAACATTTTATCATGAAAGAGGGAGGTGACTTCTTAGCACATTATTTTGCCTATGGGTTTCACTGGATCAAGATGTAAGCATATGGTCCTGAGTAATTTGCTAGATATATATTTTCCCTTACCTCTGGTTCAATCAGATTCATGATCTGGCTAAACCACAAGTATATTTGATTTGGGTATTTCATAAAACATAGAAGCTCAGCACATGTACAACATTGCACTTCTACATTTTCTTTTGTTTTAATTAATATGAGACATAAGCAACAACACAATGTTACAGCCCATATTTCTTTCTACCTTCAGACCATATACCCACTACTTGAATCCGGGGATTTTTATAAACAACTGTATAAAGAAAACTTATAAAAGAAATCACTCAATCTCAAAGCTAACCCATATCACAGACAAACATTTTAGTTCATGAATCCATGACTCTTATTTTTCTGGGTAAATCAGATAGAGGTTTTACCCTTAAACAAATCATTAACAAACCAAAGTCATCCAATCATAAAACATAACTTGTAAAAGAAAATTAGTTCAAACAGGCTGCCTCAATATTCAGGTCTTAATGCCAAAGTTTTCAGTGAGGTTACTCACCTTAATCCTTCTTCTTCCTATGCCTTATGAACCCCTTTTTAGTCTTCTGCCTTCTCCTATTTCCTCTGGTTTATGCCTTGTATATTTTTCTTTAGGTTAATGAAGAACAAAAATATATGGTCTTACTATACTAGGCCTTTTATATAAATCTTGGCTGTTACTAGGGTTTATGGACTTACCCAATGTCAGTTCTACCCCATCCCAAACATAGCCTGCATCTGGTTTGATTCAAGAAAATAAAAGGGTATGTGGTCCTTGTCTTCCTTTCCAGAAATTAGTCCCTCTCTTTTAATTTTCCCTGGTCATGTCATATGCATGACTTCTTATTATTATTATTATTATTATTATTATTTTCTTAATAAAAGAGATTACTGAGAATAGATAAAGTGCTTGTTTAGGGACTCATGCCATTTTCATGCAACTTCTGTTTCCTTCCAGAGATTGATTGACTGTATACATGTATAACCTATGTATACCTAAGACTTTTATTTTTCTTTCTTTAAATAATTTTAAGTTTATTTCAGCCTAGCTCTTATTTTCTTTGTACTCTATTTTATTTAAAGACAAAATTCCATCTTTGTGCATATGTATTTCTAAATCAGTTATTTTATTTTATCTATTAATTTCTGCCAAATTTTGTTACACAGAAATCTGTGTGCATGTGTACACTGTCTTGTGCACATGTACATGTTTTATACTTTGTATCTGCAAATCAATTTCCTATTCCTATTTTTCCCAATGCAATTTCAAACAAATACAAACTAAATTAAATCATGAAATTACTCACAAAAATCAGGGTTATCACATTATCTAATAATTATCAGTGAGTAACCTCTTAGTTCCCCTAGCAACCATGAGCAATACTCCACCTAACATTTGGAAAGCATTACGTACTCTAGTCTCAATGGATGTATCGACATCCTATCTCAAAACATCTTGACTAAGAATATTTAAAACAGCATGTTATTTTTAACATGAAATATTTCTCATGATTGCAACACATTGTAATTACTACCACAGAACATATCTTTTAAGAATTTTCTTTTTAATATAGTTAAATTGGATAAATAACTAACATAACACAATATGACTAGTATATAATAGAAAGAAAAATACCTTTTATTTTGGATGAGATTTTATAACATAGTTAATAATTTACAGTAAATTATAGAATTACCCCTAGGTCATACCCCTAGCTCTATCAATTTAGTTTTGTATTAGTTTTCCTTTATGTTATTTCTATAAATGTCAACTTCGACACATTGTAACCATTATTAGACCATATTCTCTTGGTAGTCAATGAATTAAATACTAGAGAGAGTCAAACACATGAAAGAGGAGGAACCGCTTCAGACTTATGGAGAGGTTGTGCCACTGGCAGATCTATTTGAAGGTAGAAATATGAAGAAGAGCAAAACAAAAGAAGTGGAAGGGACTGGCAAGTGTAGAATGAAAACTACAATGAAGAGAAAGTAATATCGAAGTTGTGATTGATTATGGATGTGTCAGTTGTTATCTAATATTTTAAAAAAAGTTATTTGTGGTCTTTTAGTACAAAAATGATGATATGTTGTAACATACCTGTTATTGTATTGTTATAAGATGTGAGTGATGTTTTTCTTTGAATTATGCTGTCATCTTGAAATTATGTTATCCTTTGAATTGTATTTTCATTTTCGATTTATGTTATTCTTTGAGTTATTTTTTCATTTGCGGATTATATTTATCTACAAGAAGAAGCTATCTTTACAAATTTATTCTCGATAATTTGATTTTCACTGGGTAATAGTCGTTTGTCCATAGTAGTTTCGGCAAGAAAGCGCCGTTTTTATTATCTCTTTTCGATAAATTCTCAAACTTTCAGATTGGATGAATTATTGGAAAATGGTGGCAATTAGCTGAAATATTCATGTTTAAACGACGACCTTAGGCCGTAAACTTTTAGGATAATTAAGGAAGTTATGGACGGTGGGACTCCACCAAAGATGGAATTTAATTTGATGGTATTATGCTAAAAACTTTCAGGATATTTGAGTGAACTGTAGACGATGGTTCACTACCATAGATTGAATTTTAATTTAATGGTATTATGTCATGAACTTACAGGATATGGAGGAAGTTATGTGTGGTGGGACACTATAGAAGGCAAAAATTTTGATTCGATGGTATTGTGCCACAAACTTACCGGATAATCGAGGAAGTTGTAGATGGTGAGACTCTACCGATGTTGAAATTTTGATTCGATGGTATTGTAACGTAAAATTTGATGATAATTGAGGAAATTTCTTATAGTGGGACTTTACTGAAGAAGGAATTTCATTTTGATGGGTTTCTGTTGAATTAAAGTATTTTTATTATGACCCCGTCTACTATTTTATCTAACACAATATCAATCATAGTATCAAATTATCAAACACAACTATTTACATCGTTTACCGTTTTATTATCAAACACAACTATCAACCCGGTATCATAATTTAATAAAATAAGCATTAGAAAGAAGGACCATTTTAGTCAAAAAGTAATTTGAAGTAGCATTCCAATCAATAGAGATTTTATACAAAATAAACCACATACCAGCATTTACATACATATCCCATTGATGGAAAAATAAATCATATCCAACAAAATAATCACATCCAACAAAGAAATCTACTACGTATTCACAGTTTATTCTCAATCTTCATCAGTTTGCACCAAATCCACATACTTTTCCATTCTTTCTTTGTAAGATCTAATCTATCTGCTTGTGTTGATATTAAATATCCTTTGGAAATATGCAGCTTGTGGAGTAGAACATAAAGGAGAGTCTGGTTGAGTTGAATTGTAACTTCCCAGTTAGGAGTATTATACAATATTTATGATAAATAGGATTAAAATGTATTTTGGAGATTAAATTGAGAAAAAATGAGGATCCTTTTGAATTAAAAATTGGTTTTTTGGCAAATAGTCGATTTAAAATTTTGGAAATGGATATAAATGTGGAAAAATATAACAAATAAGATTAAAAATATTATTTTGTAGTTTTATTTGAATTAAGATTTGATAAATATAAACTTAATCGGTTTAGTGAGGAATTGATTAAATATTATATTAAATATCAAATATTGAATTAAGTTTCATATTAGATAAAAAATATGTTTTTTTGATCAAAAATTGATTTAAAATTCATGTTTAATGAATAAAAATATAAACGTAAATATAAATTTATTTCGATAAATAGATAATAATTTAAAAATATTTTTCAAAGGGTAAAACTGGCATTTTTATTCAATCCCTTAAAATGAGTAAAAAAAGGGGGAATTTTTCCATTGAAAAAAATTATTTTAAGGAAATAAAAATTTATGAGAAATATTTTATGGCATAAGAAATGTTTTTACTAAGAAATATTTTACTTAGAATTATATGTTATTTTATGAAGTAATATATATTATTTTAGAGAATGAAATATTACCTTTCTAAATTTAATTATTCTTGAACAATTTATGCAACTGTTAGGTATTAGTGTGAAGTTAAGATTAATGGCGAGGCAATGTTGATATATAATCATAGGCGGTGTTGGGCTATGAGATGGAAGAGCAGGCAATGAAGCAAGGGCTGAAATCTAAAGGTGAAAGCAATAACAAGCTAAGGAGGGTGGCTATTATTATTGATGAGTTATTTTATTTAACTCACATATCTATGCTATAGAACATTTATTTCTCTTTACGTGCTTTACTTTGATTACGCTTGTGATGATCTTTGGTTCAAATGATTGAATTTGGTTGGAAATTGTTTGATATTAGTTGAAAATATGTTGTTAAATATCAATTCATCCACATATGAATATCCCCTATCGGTAATGGTTATAAGTACATGTTGGTTTAGTGTAATTTTCTTTGTAATTGTATGTATAATGATTGCAAGTCCTTACCTTAATGTGATAATAGTCGAACATTGCAACTGAAATTGGTTAAACGGGGAACTTTTGATTTAATCGACTTTGAAACTATATATATATGTATGTATGTATATGTACACACACACACACACACACATATATATAAGAAATTTGTTGGTTAAATTATATTTGAAATGAATGATTTTGAAATTTGATTATCTAAAAGAATTTAATAAAAGAGTGTGTATATATATGTTAAAGTGAATATTTAAAAAAAATTGTATGGGAATTTGCTTTAGAAATGGAAATGATGGTATTCGATTTGTAAGTTGACATATGAATAAATATTTTATTTATCTATGTAAAAAATATTTAAAAGGATATTTCTAAAAGGATTTAAGATTTATATTCCAAAAGCGATAAGATTATTTTATGGAAATAAAAAAGGTACAAAGTTTTGCTAAATAATATTTTAGGAATAATAAAAATCTTGTATATGACTTATTTATTGTATGAAAAACCTTATAATCAAAATTTATTATTAAATTTTGTAAGTATAATTTTAGAAGTAATTTATTTTATATTTGATTATCTTTAAATAAATAAAAATTTAATTGATTCGAATACCTTTGTAAATATGGTAAAAGCATATGAAATTGAATCATTCTAAAAAGCAGAAATTTTGGAGTTTGATTAGATAAGTAAATCATTTAAATCAATGTTGCATTGGTAAATATTTGGAATGCTTTTATAAAAGGGAAATTTTGTTTTATAAATTGTTTTACAAAGGTGATTTAAAAAGATTTGAAAGCAAATAAGGCTTTTGTAAAATTGATTTTGAGAATTAAACTCATTTTTGAAAATATTTTAGATTGGGAATAAAATAATTTAAATTTAATGTTTAAAAGGGTGAAACTACCAAATTCCTTTATTAGTGTTTTTATAGCATTCAAGGGGGATTTTCGATAACGTGAAATTATTTTAAAAGGAGTTGGGTGGTTTGAAATACTTTGGAAGATTGAAAGGTTGAATTATTAAAAAATGAATAAGAAGTTTATTTTAGTTAACTAATATTTTTGGAAATAATGGAAATTTCTGAATTAAACCTTTTTAAATTTAGTTTTATATTTGAAATTGTATTGAATATTTTGGAAATGATCATTGTACAATAAAATCCCTTTTGGATCAATAAATGGTTGAATCATATGTGATGTGTGAACTTCTATATGATGAGAATTTTGAATAAACGAAGTTATAATACCATGCATGTTTATATGATGTATTATTTGAGTAAATTATGTACTGGTCTCAGCCCATACCAACATAATCCATATCAAAAGTTTAGGATGGTTATGTGAATTTTCAACAGTACTAAAGGACATAGTATCATAATGTTTCAATTTATTTATACATACCAACACAAACATTTCTTTATACTTAGTTAATTAATTCTTCAACACACATGTTACCGATTTCTTCTATGTTAACCACCACTCATCACTGAAAGATTTTATGTTGTGTATATATTCCCCTTCGGCTAAAGAGTTGATGATATTAACCTAACCATCCCAAAAAAGCTGATATTTTTTCCCTCCTCCACCGTAATCTCATTTTTATCAACCATCACTCTGCCCTTTAAATGAAACTTGGTTTGTAATTTTCTTGCACATTTTTTTAGACATGTTAAGCACATAAGATATGATGAGCTATTGGAAATACACTTAGCATCGGTTATAATAACATCTAGAAGTTCTTATTCTCTATACAAATTTCTAACACATTCAAGAGCCTATATGTGACGCCCCACCTCTATACTCACACAAGCCAAGGACACTATGGGGTAATGCCGTCGACTAGCACGAAGAATAAGGCTGTTGAGGAGCGACCATCTGTGTAATTGCTTTGTGCGAGTACCAATATGTCAGATAGTAGGTCATGCATTTCATTTCAAGAGGAAGTCTAACATATCAAATACAAACTCAAAGCTACTACACAATGTCTATATGGCCTTCGGAAACAAATATAAAATAAGCATAACACAAATCAGTCACATATATTCATATCACTAAGGCGGAAATAGATATGAATATAACACATAGAAGTGTACATCAAAGTAGTGGTCATACAAGATCCACTACATCACAAAAGAATAGGTACAAGTGCTAGACAAAAGAATATGTATACATCAAGGAGTCTCTATCTCAAATGTATAAAAACAAAAACTACTAAGTTAAAGTAGTTAGCCAAAAGTTAGAAGATAGTCCCTGCTAAAAAGTCAAGTGGAAGCACCTGAAACACCTCAGTCTGACCCGAGTATTATTTAAGAAGAAAAATAATAAATGGATCAATCTAGCTATAATTATCATGTAAGATGAGATAGGATAAGAGATATGACAAATATATATGATACAAAAAAAATCATACAATATCTCAAGTTTTCTCAAACACCAAAAAGAATGTCATATTCTTTAGCTTATTCACCAAATCACAAATATTGATAGAGCTTATCAATGCAAATCACAAATATTGGTGAAACACAAATTCTAGAAATCAACAATTAGAAATCCAGAAAAACATAAAAAGGGGGAGGCCTATCATAAACGAGAGCATGAAAACTCACCAACACGTGTATCACAAACGGGACGCTATCCCATGGGTTGCTAACCCATAGAGCCGGTGCAACGACATAGTACAACGATACACCCGAGGAACCTGAAACTCAAATAAGATGGAACAACGATGTAGTACAACGGTATGCCCGATGAACTAAACTCCATAAAAAGACCATGGGTCGCTAGCCCATAAAAATTGAGACAAAACTCCACAGAATAGGGTACAGTCCCCCACGAGGACTAAGAGACATTGCACATTGCAAGTCTAAATCACAAAAGGATCGTCATTGATCAATAAAAGTGTAAATTACACCAAGTTAGTAAACAAATGAGTTTTGCTTCATGTCCCATAACCACTGGCTTAACTTAAATATTTATGAAAAAATTGTAGATTTCCACTCAAAAATTGTCATAAGATTTCAATCGAACAAGTCTAAGAATTAACCGACGAAGTAAACGCAAGCATTTCATACCACTTGTTTTGCTAAGTCGTTTAATTGGATTTCTCGTATGAATGAGGTAAAGGTTTGTATATACTAATAGATTGGAAAACAGTTTTAAAAATGAGCTTTGTATTAAAAGAAATGTTGAAATCATTTTTGTGAAAGAGTTTGAGTATTTACTACCAGTATAGAAACCTTTGTATTTTAGAGTGACAAATCATAGAAACGATTGTAAAAATAATCTATCACCAAAAATTCACATTCGACGATATGAATTAATACCATGAATCGATATCAAATCCATCAAATGGATATTCCCAAAAATCCAAAAAAGATGTCATCAAAGTCGATAATAAATGACAACAACTAACCGGATCAACAAAAATAAATAAAAATTGGAAATTTGCATAAAAACAGGTAAATTGGCCGATTTTAACAGCACCAGATGTTTGGTGGTTCTCCCAGACATCTGAGCTGAAGGTCTGGAATTTTTCCAGATCACTCAGATGTCTGAGCCGTAGGTCTGGAATTTTTATTCCTTTGCCTCAGACGTCTGAGTGTTTTACCAGACGTCTGAGCTGAAGCTCATGGCAAAATTTGCCTAGGCCATTGATGGCCAATTCAACTCGGAAGCGATCGAATGAGCGATGATGGCTAGAGATTTATGCCAAGCGACAACCCAGCCCTATAGGCTCTTCAATACACTCCAAACAACATGTCCAAACATCCATAATAGGATTTTCATAGATTTTGACTTCAAAACATCAAAATTGAAAAATTCACCAAACCAATTCAATTCAAAAGCAATTGAACATGAAATAGATGTTAGGAATTCATACCTAACAACAATGAAAGCTATAGACATAGATGTGAGTTCAAGAACTCACCTTTAAAATCCAAAAATAGAAATGAGAAGCTCTAAAACAAGCTAAGATTGATTTTTCCTTAACTACACCTCAAAGATCTTCAACCTATTATCACATGCAAGGATTTTCCTAAGTTAGGTTATAGGAAAAATCAAGAATTGAAGAGGAATTGAGATGGAGAAGATGAAGAGGATGCTTACCTAAGCTTCCCCTTGATTTTAGAACTTGAACTTGAATTTCCTAAGAATCTAGGACTTAGGAATTTCTAATCTCCCCACTTTATCCTATTTTTCCTTTAGCTTGAGTGTTAGGAAATTATGAGTGGAATGAATAAAGGGGAGAGGACTTCCTTACTTATATTATCTCTAATAAAATGATGTCTGATATCAATATGTTTAGTTCGAGCATGATGAGTAGTATTTTTTGATAAATTTATTGCACTAGTATTATCACAATAAATTGGTGATCTGAAATATTTAAACCAAAATCTTTTAAAGTTTGTTGCATATATATTACTTGAGAATAAGCTAAAGCAGCAGAAATATACTCTGCTTCAGTTGTTGATAAAGAAACTGTGATTTGCTTTTTACTAAACCAGGAAATCAGAGAATGCCCCAAAAAGTGACAAGTTCCACTTGTACTTTTTCGGTCTAACTTACAACCAGCATAGTCAGCATAACAGTAAGATATTAATTCAAAAGTATCATTTTTAGGATAAAATAAGCCATAGTCAATGGTGTGTTTAATATATCTTATGATACGTTTTACAGCTTTTAAGTGGGTCTCTTTAGGTTGGGATTGATATCTTGCATGCAGGAAAACGCTATGCATGATATCAGGTCTACTAGCAGTGATATAGAGTAGTGATCCAATCATTCCTCTATATAATTTTTTATCTACATCTTTTGAGAGATCTTCTTTACTTAGGTACTCATCGGTTGCCATGGGAGTGGGTTTTCCACTTGCAGTAGTCAAACCAAATTTACTAACTAGGTCTTTAGCATATTTTTCTTGACTAATAAAGATACCATTATCTAATTGTTTTATTTGTAATCCTAGAAAGAAGTTTAATTCACCCATATGACTCATCTCAAACTCTTTTGTCATTATTTCAGAAAATTCTTTATTCATTTCAAAATTAGTTGATCCGAAAATGATATCATCTACGTAAACTTGTACTAGTTGAATATCATTTTTATTTCTTTTAATAAAAAGAGTATTATCTACTTTACCAATTTCAAAGTTTGATTGAAGTAAGTAAGATTTTAGTCTATCATACCAGGCTCTAGGAGCTTGTTTTAGACCATATAGAGCTTTCTTAAGTTTGTAAACATGATTTGGAAATTTTTTATTTTCAAAAAGTGGTGGTTGTTCAACATATACTTCTTCTTTTACAAATCCATTTAAAAAGGCACTTTTAACATCCATTTGAAATAATTTAAAATTATTATAATTTGCGAAAGCAAGTAGAATTCTAATGGCTTCTAATCTTGCTACGGGAGCAAAGGTTTCATCAAAATCTATTCTTTCTTCTTGACAACAACCTTGAGCGACTAACCAGGCTTTATTTCTAACGACCTCACTTTGTTCATTCATTTTATTTTTACAAACCCATTTTGTTCCAATTATAGTTTTATTTTCAGGTCTAGGAACAAGTTTCCAAACATCATTTCTAGTGAATTGATTTAATTCTTCTTGCATAGCCAAAATCCATGAATCATCAGTTGATGCTTCTTTTGGATTTTTGGGTTCAATAGTTGATATAAAAGCTACATTGCTCATTTTACTTAGTTGATTTCTAGTTGTAACAACAGATTGCATATCTCCTAGAATATTTTCTATGGGATGATCTTTTAAAAGTTTAATCCTTTTATTAGGATGATTAAATTCATTATTAGTTTCAATTGACTCTTGATTTTGAGTAATTAAATCCTCTTCATCATTTGTCTTTACAAAATTTTTGGGGTTTTCATCGAATGAAACATGCATTGTTTCTTCAATGGTGTTAGTTCTTAAATTAAACACTCTATATGCTTTGCTTCTATTAGAATATCCGATAAAGATACCTTTGTTGGATTTAGGATCAAATTTATCTAAGTTATCTTTTGTATTTAAAATAAAACATTTACTCCCAAAAATTCTAAAATAAGATACCTTAGGTTTCTTTCCGTGAAGAAGTTCATAAGATGTCTTATTAGTTAAAGGTCTTATTAAGATTCTATTTAAAATATAACAGGCGGTAGCAACTGCTTCTGCCCAAAAATGTTTTGGTAAATTACTATCTGAAAGCATAGTTCTCGCACACTCTTGAATCGTCATATTTTTACGTTCTACTACTCCGATTTGTTGTAAAGTTCTTGGAAATGAAAAATTGTGAGTTATCCCCTTTTTATTACAGAATTCCTCAAACTTTTCATTTTCAAATTCACCACCGTGATCACTACGGATGGTTATAATTTTTACATAAAGTTGATTTGAATCCTTTTTGTAAAGTTCTTAAAACATTCAAAAGTATCACTTTTATGTTTCAAAAATACTGTCCATGTAAATCTAGAATAATCATCTACAATTACAAAAACATATTTACTGTGATTTATTGACTGAATTTGAGATGGACCAAATAAATCAAGATGAAGTAATTCAAGAGGTTTTGAAGTTGAAATCATATCTTTTAATTTAAAGGAACTTTTTCTAAGTTTTCCTAATTGACATGCATCACATAAACTATCTACTTTAAAATTTATTTTAGGGAGACCTCTTACTAGATCATGTTTTGACAGTCTAGATAAGAGTTTGAAATTCAAATGCCCAAATCTCTTATGCCAAATCCAAGGGTCACTTGTATTTTCCAAAAGACACAAGTTATCATTTGAAACTTTCGTACTAAGAATATAAATATTATTTTTCCTAATTCCCTTAAATATTATGGTTGAATTATTATCTTCAATATGACACTTATCTTTTTCAAATTTAATTTTATACCCTTTATCGCAAAGTTGACTAATACTTAGAAAATTATGTTTCAGATTCTTAACTAGAAAACGTTAGTAATAATAGGAGTTTTAGAGTTACCGACATTGCCGATGCCAATCACATATCCGTTTGAGTTGTCTCCAAAGTTAACCAATCCTCCGTCTTTGTATATTATATCATTTAGCATATCTGGATTACCAGTCATGTGTCTAGAACATCCACTATCGAGTATCCATTTATTCTTTTTGATCTGCACAATTTGTCCATTGTGGATTGATTCCTCAATACCCATAAAACATGTTTCCTACGCATCATAAAAACCTTGTGAACGATTTGACTTTGAATATAGATTATATACAGACTTATGATACAATGATGATTTGAATATTTTTAAACAAGTATAAACAAAATTTTCAAATATAGCCATTAAAAAATTTTCAAAATTCATATTATGAAACTTTGAAAACCTTGCTCTGATACCAAATGTGAGAAATACGGATTACGAATCTTAAGGCTAGTATAAACACTAGAGGGCGGGTGAATAGTGTTTTAAGGAATTACTAATTCTTTTTGAGTTTATATTAATTTGAAAACAAATGAATGCAATATTCATACACAGATATGATCACTGATTCAAACATAGATGCAAATATAAAGTAAAAGCAGTAAAGGAAAGAACACATCGGATTTTATACTGGTTTGGAGTTACCCTACATCCAGTCCCGCACACAAGTATGGATTTTCTTTCAAAAGCAATCTTTACAATTACAACCCTCGATTTCAAGGCCATGAGGTACACCACTCCAGATTCACAATCCTCTGGGTAGAGATACTTGATTTCCCGGGCAACAAGTTCACCCAATTGATTTCCTAGGCTACAATCACACCTTTTCTCACTTGATTGATTTCCAAGGCTACAATCACACCTTTTCTCACTTGAATAATTACAAATAAGTCTATAACTTTGAATAGCACTGAGGTCTTATTGAGATAGTGATAGAGAATCAAACCAGAAATGATCTAGTTAGATTCAATGGTGATTTCGACAGAGTAATGGTAAGAATATATATAAAGAAATGTGGAAGAAGAAGAGGAGTGAAAACCAAAAAAATATGATATGAAATTCATTGAAAGCATCCCCTATTTATAGAAGAACAACAGCCATGTCCATTCATGAAAGGTTATGGCGAATAGACACTTCTTTTGAAATTCAAATTTTTGAAACCAACTGCCACTATGTCGACATGGGTATCTTAGGTATGTCGACAGCCCAAAGGAAATTTTGGTGATTTGTTTTTCTTTGAAAATTACTTCTATCTTATATTAAAACTATTTTAAACTTTATAAATATACTTAACTATAGTTAAAATACATAAGTAAATATAGAGAATAATATATATATAATTTTACTATAATTTTGTATTTAAATCTAAGTATAAATATATTATAATTAAAAGATAGTTTAAAACAAACGAAGTTTAAAACAAGAGTTTATTTTAAAAACAAAATCAAAGAATATTTTATGGCTAAAACATCTTTTTGAAAATCATTTGAAAATATAATTTTTAAGGCTAAAACATTTTGAAAAGCAGTTTTGAAAATCATTTTGAAGTAGTTTTGCAAGCTTCTTCCTGTAGAATATCTCATCACATCAGGACTCGAGAACTTGTACAAAACCAGGATGTTCGTGGGTTTGTAAGCCACTTGTCGTAGGTTTGTAAGCTACTTGTCGTGGGTTTGTAAGCCACTAAAAAGGTAGAAATGGGTTCCATCCCAAATGAAATATGGAGTGAAGATTTCAGTGCTATTATGAAGTTTTAACATAATTCTAGACTTAATACTTATTTTGTACTATTTGATAATCTTGCTATTCTTGATATTCTTGATACTCATGAGTCTTCAATCTTGATATCATGAATCTCTATACTGTACAGTCTTCATTCTTGATACCTGCATGGTTAAATCCTGCATATACATATATATCTAAACTATAATGTTAGTATTTATATTTTATAATCTTATTCTAAGGTTGTTGTCATCAAAACCATCATCTCAAGAACTAACAAAGTCTACATTAAATACAATTAAAATATGGGTACCAAAGTCTAGTGATATCAACTTCAAAAATAAGTATATAAAGGATTTCTTGAATAATATTCATTGTAATGATGATTTCATTTTTAAAGGGAAAACCAGACCCTCTTAGGTATAGTTTTCTAAGATCTAACTCTTATGATTCTAATGTAGGAAGTGTGTGCCGATTTGAACTCACATTTTTTGTAGGTTCCTGACAAGAAAAAGGAGAGATGGATTCTGGACAATGGATGTTCAAACACATAACAAAAAATCTACACATGCTTACAAATATCAAATACAAGGATGGAGGCACCATCACCTTTGGAGATAACTCTAAAGGATATTTTATTAGAATCAAAGACGTCTACAATGAGGGCATATCTAATTCTCATTTAGTCATAATTATCTTACTAGTTGAAAATTTGAAACATAATTTACTAAGTATTAGTCAACTTTGCGACAAAGGATTTACAATTTATTTTGAAAAAGGTAAATGTGATATTTTTGATGAAAACAAAAATTTAATTTTTAAGGGAATAAGAAATATTTATTTTAAATATTAAAATTAATAATGATAATGAAATGTGTCTCTTAGCCAATGATCATGATCCATGGCTATGGTACAAGAGATTTTGTCACATAAATTTTTAATATATAGTAACAAACTCGCTAAAAATGAATTGGTTAAAGGATTACCTAAAATGAGTTTTGAATGTGACGAATGTTAACTATAAAAACTGATAAAAAAAAATTAAGTCTAAGAAAGTTATTTCTACCTTACGATCTTTAGACCTACTCCACCTAGATCTTTTTGGACCTCCTAGAGTTAGATCTCTTAACCATAACAAATATGTATTTGTTATTATAGATTTTGTCAATTAATTTTTAATATATATTAACAAACTCACTAAAAATGAATTGCTTAAAGGATTACCTAAAATGATTTTTGAAGTTAACGAACTTTGTGACACATGTCAACTAGAAAAAACTGAAAAATCTTTTTTTAAGTCTAAGAAAGTTATTTCTACCTTACAACCTTTAGAACTACCCCACTTAAACCTTTTTAGACCTACTCAAGTTAGATCTCTTAACTATAACAAATATGTATTAGTTATTATAAATGATTTTTTCGAATATGCATGGACTCTATTTTTACAACATAAAAGTGATACATTTGAAGTTTTTAAAACTTTTGCAAAAAAATTCAAATCTAAAAAAAATCTGAAAATTAAAAATATTAGAAGTGATCATGATGGTGAACTTGAAAATGAACCTTCTAATGATTTTCGTAATAACAAAGGAATAAGTCATAACTTCTCCTTTCCTAGAACACCTCAACAAAAAGGTGTTGTTAAAATAGAACGCTACAAGAAAGTGCAAGAACATTATTATGAAGTATCCAATTACCAAAGAATTTTTGGGCTGAACCTGTGACTACGACTTGTTATGTTCTAAATTTTGTCTCTATAAAACCGTTAACTAAATATACACCATATGAATTATTTAATGGCAGAAAACCAAATGTTTCATATTTTAAAAAATTTAGTTCAAAATGTTTCATATTAAATACTTTAGGTAAATTTGATCCAAAAGTCGATGAAGGTATTGTAACACCCCGGATTTTTTATAACATTATTTAGGATATTTAATTAGTTGAATTAAATAAAATAATGTGTTGATTAGGGGATTGAGATTTGATTTTTAATTAAGGGTTGCCGTGCCATTTCACAATGAACTAAAGAAGAGTTAAATGAAATAGATGAGGGGTAAAATAGGAAAGAGGTCATTCCTAAATCCTCCAAAACTTGGCCATGTAAAATTTTACACGTTCATTTCATTTTTAAATTAAGAGGCGGCCACCATTAAAAAGGAAAAGAAGAAGAAAAGCTAAGAAGAAGCAAATTCAAATCAAATCTATTCATATCTCGATCTCCATAATCTCTAAAGCAAAGGTGAATAATGTTTACATCTCATTTTTTATTGTGTTTTTGGTTTAATATGAATTCCGAATATTTTGCAATGATTTGCCATGTTTTTAACTGATGGAATGAATATGTATGCATGTTGATGAATTATGGTTATTCATATTGATTTTATGAGATGTTTTAAGGCGAAAACCCTATAAAATGACATCGAGATTTGTCCGGTGTCTATCGGGATTTGTCCGGAGCTTGGAGAAAGTTGAGTTACTTCAAAACCGAATGGTTTTTCATCCACTGTCCATCGGGATTTGCCAGGAGGTGGCTGGTTAGACATAAGTGCTTCAACTTCGTTTTTTATTAACATGACGATATTAATTGATGTGGAGTCTAACACTTTGCTTCTTATACAGCTTTAATTCTGTGACCTGAAGGAGCTCGATTTAAAGAAATAGTAGGGTTCTTCAAGAAGTGCCCGTCGCGCAAAGAGAAATCAATGAAGTCCTCACAAACGAAAATCTGATTATCGTGGGGTTGATTGATAGAGACCAGAGCATCAGACTTGTAGTACTCCTCAGAACGGCTCCGGTGAGGCAAGTTAGAAGGAGAGCTTCTGGAATTGTGATTGCCGAATAGGGCGATGATGAAAATGCGCCCACTAGTGAAGAACCTATAGATGTGCTTCCGCAGAACCCTCAAGCATCGGGAAAAAGAAAAGGCAAGATTGTTGTCCGCAAATCTTTAAGGCGCAAAACCGTCGTAGTGTCTTTGCCTGCTACTAGTCAAGAGATTCCTCCTCCGCAAATGGAGAGCTTGTTGAAAGGATTGGCGGATGTCACAATCCCAAACGATCTGACTTCATTTCAAGACTTTAGGTTGGAAATGGAGGCAGGCTGGAGCGCTTTAGATGTAGGGGAGCCGACTCCTGCAAGCGGAGCCGCCACAATCGATCGGTTAGGGGGTTTGCACATACATGCACACACTTCACGGCACCACACAATCTCTAATCACGAGCTATTAATCTCTGGAGATTACCAACTCTGTTTCTCTTTTCATTTTACAGACATGATGTCAAGGCAGGGATCTATGCTCGGTAGTCTTCGTTCTGCGCGCCATTCATCTAGCTCATATTTCGAGTCTCGCGGGCGTAAGGCCAAAAGAGAACACGATCGCGGCTACTGCAATCAAGAGAGGGAGCATTACGAGAGGGAAAGAGTAGGGAAAGGGATCATAGGCGCCGCTCACAGTCGCGCTCTTCGCCATCTATAATTCCTTCAAACCTTCTGGTTCTGGTAAACAGCCCTCGGAACCTTCACATCAAGTACCACCACCTCAAACTTCAAGGCTCGACGAACAACGTCGGAGGATCGAGACTGTGACCCCCATCACCACTGAACAAGCCATTACAGAACACACCGGGGAAGGAGCGATTAGAATTTCAAAGTTGAAAAAGGATTTCCCAAATGTCTGCATCGACGGCTTCATATTTCCTCCACACTTAAAGCGAATTCCCAACGAGGCAGAACAGACGATGCATGACCACATATACGATGTTTATGGTCAATATCGGGAATGGATGAAGACCGCAGAGAAAGTATCAGCGGTGGCCTTTGAGCGAGCGAAGACAATCGAGAAACTAGGAACCGATCTTGCTCAGAAGGGCCGCATAATTCAGGTGCTTAACGATGAAAATGAGTCTTTGAGAAATTCATTCAGATGCAGAACAGGCGTTTCTTCTTATCCCTTCTTTTGGTAGATAGATAGGAATTTCATAAAGTGTTTCCTTTTGCTTTCCTTAGTCCGTGTATAGATGCGGGTTCGGCTCCTGCCTATAGGAATTCTTGAAATAATTTTTTTACTTATCCTTTTCTTTTGAAGAATAGTTGAAATGAAATTCCATTTTGTTTTTAGCATAACTCTACGTTTATTTACTTAAGTGTTTCAGCACTCAAATTTCCATTCACTGTACTTGTGAGGCTTTAGTCTCTGAATCGGACTTAAGTTCGGTTGTCAAGTCCCGAAGTCATAGCTTCGGGTCATAACCAAACGTTAAGTCGAGTCCCCATGTTGTACTGTCTCGATCAACAGCTGGTACTTGAGTTTGCCCCCAGTCCTGGGGATGAATTGAAGTGGTCAGTCGACGATCGCTTTCCACCTTCTATAAATTGAGCTTAACTTAGTCGGAACAAAGTTGAAGTGAGATGAGTTTGAGTGGTCGGATCACACTTTCTCATCTATTGGTAATCACATACACACTCTGGGGACTGCACTTGTGTGTCGGCGGTCGGTCATGCCTGCTTAATGTTTAAAAATATGTCAGCGCTCCAAGGACTTAAGTTATTTTACGGGCGATTAGTTACACCCGTTTGATATTTAGAATTACGTCCACACTCTGGGGACTTAGGTTGATTTGTGGGTGGTTAGTCGCACCCAATTTTATGTTTTGTACTCCAGTCCACACTGTGGGGACTTAGAGTTACCTCGTGGGCGGTCGGTTCACACCCGGTTTGCGTTTATACTCCAGCCAGCGCTCAGATGACTTAGAGTTAGTCAATGAGTGGTCAGTCACACCCATCTTGATGTTTATACTCCAGTTCGCACTCCGGGAATCTGGAGTTGATTGACATACGGTAAGTCACATAAGCCTAAGTGTTGGGATATCGTTCACACTCTGGGAATGAGAAGTTGATCAGGAACGTGGATGGTCAGAACACAACCACCCTGAGTAGGCAAGCGAAGTCATGGATAGACGGGTCCATCCTCCTCGAGTTTAGATTGTACATGGGCGAAGTCGTGGGTGGACAGATCCACCCTCCTTGAGCCTACGTTTTGGATTTGAAGTATATACTCTAGTTCGCTTCAGTGTAGTTGCTTGCCCCCGAGCTCGGGATTTCACTTAGCGAGTGACTGCTCGTATCACAGTCACTCCCCATTTGAATAAGTCCCACCATAGGATGGAACATAGCTCTCCGTGCATTGTGATAATTGCATGATGCATTTCAAGAATCGCTACCCTGGCTTGATGAGTTTGCATTTTATTGCTGAAATAAGAAAGTATGGCAAAGTAAGTTGCCTTATTACAAGTTCAAATTTCGAAATGCATAAACAAATTTCAAATGAAAAGCAGACAAAATGAATAAACAAAGCCTGTCATGTGTAATAGCGCCGGAGGCTCTCATTGTTCTAAGCTCTCGGCAAAGTGAGACAATCAACAGTTGATAATTTGAATGTGCCGTCTCAAAGTCTCCGTTCGACGACATACGGTCCTTCCCATGTTGATTTCATATGCGAAGGGAGTGGATAGGTTCTCTTGAGTATGAGATCGCCAAGTTCAAAGGTTCTGGGTCGGACCTTAGCATTGTATAATCGGGCGACTCGGCATCGGTGTGCGGCTACCTTCAAATCAGCCTCTTTGTACTTGTCATCCAATAAGTCCAGGGATTTAGCAAGTAATATGGAGTTCATATTTGGATCATAATATGTCACACGATGAGAAGGTACTTCAAATTCAACTTGAATAACGGCTTCAGAGCCGTAGGAAAGTGAAAATGAAGTGTGGCTGATCGCGGACTTGTGGGTAGTTCGATATGCCCATAGGGCCATGGGAAGTTCATCAACCCATCTGCCTCCAGTCTTTTCCAGTCGTTTCTTCAGAATGGACTTGATAACTTTATTAACAGCTTCGACATGTCTATTTGCTTGAGGGTAAGCAACTGTCGAGAACTTCTTCTGGATGTGAAAATGTTGACAGAAACTCTTGAACTCGACACTATCGAATTAGGCTCCATTTTCAGTGATAATTGTATGTGGGAGGCTAAAATAACAAATAATGTTGCGTACAACAAAGTTGATTACTTTCTTTAGCATGATGGTAGCAAGGGGCTAAGCTTCCACCCACTTGGTAAAGTAGTCAACTGCAACGATAGCGTACTTCGCACCACCCTTAGCCAGAGGTAAAGATCCAATTATATTGATGCCCCATGTGGCGAACGGCCATGGACTGACCATCTGAGTAATTTCGATAAGAAGGGCTCTTGGAATTCGAGCATGTTTTTGCCATCTATTACATTTCTTAGTGTAATTCGATGCATCTCGATTCACTGTCGACAAATGGTACCCATATCAAAGTATCTTCTTAGCAAAGACTTGCCCCCTAGTGTGATCGCTGCATTCTTCCTCGTGCACATCATGTAACACTCGTTTGATCTCGTCATGGGAGATACATCGGAGTAAAGGAACAAAGTATCCTCTCTTGTACATAACTCCATTCTGGATAATGAATCGCGAAGCTTTGCAGAGATCTTGTCTTTTCTCACTTCTGCGCTCAGGCAAAGCTCCATGTTCAATATAGTTTCTGAGTGGGGTTATCCATGACTCCTTCTCGGACGTTGCTTCATGTACCCACTCCATCTCCATCTGATCGATACTTGGAGAGGTAAGTGTCTCAACGGAGACGAGTCCCATTTGTTGTGCTTCACTGGTGCTTGCCAGTTTTTCCAATGAATCGGCCTTCTAATTGTGCTCCCGGGGTATACAGAGGATGGCATAGTAGTCGAACTGATTCAACACTTCCCGGACCTGCACAAGATAAGCGGCCAACCTTCGGTTTCTTGCTTGATATTCTCCCCGAACTTGGCATACGACCAACTGCGAGTCGTAATAGATCTCCACAGCAATAATTCTCAAGTCTCTGGTAAGTCTGAGTCCAGCGAGTAAAGCTTCATATTCGGCCTCGTTGTTAGTCGCGTGGAAGTAACACTTTAAAGCATAGCATATGGATCGACCTTCTAGGGTTTCGAGTACAACTCCAGTGCCTGTGCAACGGTCTTTTGATGTGCCATCAGTATAAATCTTCCATATGTATTTAGGAGATTCACTAGTCTCAGGCAAGTCCTTCGGTGTAGTAAATTCAGCTATAAAGTCTGCCGGAACTTGTCCTTTGATGGTTCGTCTCAGTGTATAAGAAATATCAAACTGACTTAACTCAATGTTCCACTTGAGTAACCTACCAGACGTCTCAAGCCATGTGAGGACCTGTCGTAACGGCTGGTCGGTGTAGACTGTGATCGGATGAGCCTGAAAATATGGACGGAGCTTTCTCGAGGCAATAAGCCAGCTTCTCCAACTTTGGGTAGTTTCTCTCCGCCCCTGTCAATCACTTGCTTATATAATAGACCAGTCGTTGTATCCAATCTTTTTTCCGAATCAATGCAGCACTGATCGCATTTTCCGAAACCGCCAGATGGATATATAATCTTTCATGATCAACCGACTTTAACAGAATAGTTGGCATTGCCAAATGTTGAACCAATGCTTGGAATGCTCTTTCGCACTCTGCCGTCCATTCGAAATTGTGCTTTCCTTTTCTGATCAGGTCGAAGAAGGGAATGCACTTGTCTATGGATTTGGAGATGAATCTACTCATGGCTGCCACCTTCCCGTTGAGGCTCTGCACTTGCTTTATGGTTCTAGGAGTCTCGAGATTCCGAATCACCCATATTTTCTCAGGATTGGCTTCAATTCCTCGAGCATTGACAATGAATCCAAGGAATTTTCCGGATGCAACTCCGAAGTGACATTTCAATAGGTTGAGCTTCATTCGGTACTGTCGAAGGATGTTGAACATTATTTCCAAGTCTTTGACATGATTGATGGACAGCCATGACTTTACAAGCATATTGTCCACGTACACCTCCATGGTTTTTCCGATCTGGTTAGCAAACATTCGGTTCACAAGCCTTTGGTAAGTTGCCCCAGCGTTCTTGAGTCCGAACGACATCACTTTATAGCAATAGAGTCCTAGATCGGTGACAAAGCTGGTTGTATGCTCCTGATCAGGTAGGTGCATCGGTATTTGATTGTAGCCGGAATATGTGTCCATGAAAGATAGGAGTTCGTGTCCGTTTATTCAATCTACAAGTTGATCAATTCTGGGAAGTGGAAAATTGTCCTTGGGGCATGCTTTATTCATCTGAGTAGTCCACACAAGTCCTCCATTTCCCGTTGGATTTCCTGACAGGCACTGGGTTGGATACACACTCTAGATACAATGCGTCTCGAATAAACCCATTCGACTTGAGTTTATCTACCTCTTCCTTCAGGGCGGCAAATCTCTCTAGATCCATATCGCGCCTTTTCTATTTGATCGGGACATGCTGCAGGTCAATATTCAATGCATGGCTCACGATGTCCGGTGAGATCCCACAAATGTCTGAGTGCGTCCAAGCAAACACGTCGAGGTTTTCCGAAAGAAATTCAACCAATTACTCTCTCATCTGTTGGCTTAGCTGAGATCCATCCTTTCTCATTCTGGAGTCATCATCATCATCGATCGGAACATCGATCGTCGGCTCCACCGGGGAAGCCTGACTGTCTTTGACTTCCTCTTCATTATCGTCATCTCGTGGATCAAGATCTTTCAGGAACTGGTTGTGGTGCCCGGGCCTAGGCTCATGCGTTAACTATCAATTTTCAGAAAAACAAACGTAGAGAGATTCCTCCACGTCCTTGCCCTTCTCTTTCCGCTACGTCTCCCGCAACTCAGCAACATAATAGGCACGTCCAGTCGCCTGATACCCCTGAACAACTCCAACCTTGTTATCCGTGGGGAACTTAAGAGTCAAACACCATGGAGCAATGGCTGCCCTAAATTCAGCTAGGCTTGGTCGGCCCAAGAAAGCATTATACGGATAATTAATATCCAACACGACGAACTGTAACATCCGGACTCTTCGGCGATCTCTGATTCCCAACTCAACTGGCAACTCCACCATCCCAAAGGGTATCGTTGCACTCCCAATAAAGCCATGCATGCGAGACTGACACGGCTTCGCTTCCTTCGCTTCCATTTTCATCTGGTCATAAGCTCGTTTGAAAAGAATATTTACGGAGCTTCCACTATCTACCAAGATCATCTTCATCCAAGCAGGACCTATTTGAGCCGATATGACTAGTGGATCTGAAATTTTTATATGTTAGAAAACATATATAATGTGATTTTCTGGAATTTTCAAGATTTTTCTTAAGTGTCTTAATAGTTATATAAAATTATTTAAGGTGTGGGACTTAAACATTTTATATAATTAAAAGAGGGAAGGGGCTTTCTGCAAAAAGATTTAAATTTTAAAATCTGAAAAGTCGGCAACACTTTAGACAAAGTGTAGTACTTTTTATTGGTAAGGAAAGAGGCAACCAATCACAATTAGACACATAAGGCAGATTAGTTGAAAAAAACTATTTGCTACAAGTTTTTCACTATTTCATCCCTTTCGACAACAGGTTCCGCCTCCATACTATCGCCTCCGACATAGGCGAAACTAATGCATATTGTATCAGGAATCTGGTACGTGATGAATTGGGTGATGGTGGAAGGTAGGGAGTCAAAACCAGGGGTTGAGGTAGTCCTTTGTTTTTAAATAAAAGAAATACACCTGCTTGCTTTCAACCAAAAAGGCTTTCTACTAAGTAGCTTTTGACCAAGTCAAATGATTTAATAGAAATGGTTTCGATTGGGTTGCGCCTCTATTTTTAAATAATTTCTTTTGACTAATTCAAGACCTTTTTGCTGTCGTGTTTCTACCTTTCGACCTAGATAGTTTCGAACAGGTTGTTTTGTAAAACCAGTCCACCTCTCCAATGCTTTCGAAAGGATGGTTTTGACACCATCACTTCATTACTTAGGAAATGATTTTGAAGCGGTTGCTTTCGACTTAAATGTTTTTATGACCCTTTTTCTATAAGTAAAGTAAAACCCAAATGGCTTTGAAAGAGATAGTTCTAAAAGGTTTCGAAACTAATGCTTTCGACTTTAATGGGGTTCTGATCCTTTTGCTCTACTTGAAGGCAGAATCCAAATGGTTTCGACCGAGACGTTTTTGAATGGTTTCGAAAGGTTTCCACATGTTTTAAATTGAACCCAAAGTGCTTTCGAAAGGATTGAGTTTTGACTGTTTCGAAAGGTTTTGATGATTGGTTTTGAAAGGGGTAGTTCCCCAGGGTTTCGAAGGTATTGAAAGGAAGGTTTTTCCTATGTTTTCGAAAGGTAATATTTAAATGGTTTTAAAGGGGGATGTCTGTTACTTTGAAGCTTTCAGAGAAAAGGAAGGAAAGGTTTTTCCAATATTTTCGAAAGGCAATATTTAATAATTTTGAAAGGGTTTTCCAATGGTTTCGAAAGGGTTGCCTTCAATGGTTTCGAAAGGGTTGTTTAAACGGTTTTAAACAAAGGTTTCGAATGTAATAAATAGGCAATGTAGCCTAAGTATTTTCAGTTAAAAAGGGGTTTTGACTTGTTTTGGAAGGATAGTTAATCCTTAGTAAATCCCATCAACATTATTTTGAATAAAGTATATATAACGTGGCAAAATGGCTTAGAGTAAAGCTAAAGATATATTTTCCTTGTATAAATATATGATTTGAAGGACTAAATCACTTTGAAAAGGTTTTCAAGGAAAATTTGAAGGGTAGTTAACCCTAAGTAAATAATTCGGACAGTTAGTCCATTTTGCAGGCAGTCAGCCAAGATTTCGGACAGTTAGTCCATTTTGTAGGTAGTCAGCCTAGATTTCAGGCAGTTAGTCCAGTTTACGGACAGTCAACCCAGTTGTATGGACAAATAGGGAACTTGCTATTATGTGTGGCCAAATAGTTCACATATTACTTGTATTATGGACGGACAGTCCATTTTTAGCATAAAGGATATTGCTATTTTGATATAATCGGTTTGATTAATCAGTTTGGTTGTAGGAAAAGAATTGCAAAATATAATGTTTTAAAAAGGATTTTAGTGAGGGGAAACCCATTTCTCTAAGCGGTGTGGTCTCACTTAATATCAGTAAACCGAGATGTAACAGAATTATTCACACCAGGCTTTATGTCCGACTCGAAGTTTATGTTTCCCCTTAAACTCTCGGGTACTCAAAATTGATTTGAGTAGGCTGAGGGTTGAGGTTTTCATGTTTTAGTCTTTTGGCGAATAAAGCATCCGAAGACAATTAGGTGGATGACGGATAACTAATTAGGATTTGTTGTTTCATTTTGTTTTGAATCCGCTATCTATATAAGTCAAATATAACCATATTGCTTTGATCAACCAAGGGGGCATCGTCATATATCGCTCTTGGCGTATTTTTGTAATGATATATTTAATCATTGCCTGGGAAACGTAAAGGGATTATGTAACATGGATATGAATTATTGTTTTGAAATGTAATCAGCAAAGTGTTTTTTTAAATCTGTGATTTTATTCATATTCATGTGCTTATGATATTATGGATACCATTATCATTGCCGTATTTTGTCACCATAAGTTAATACTATGGATGACTGAAGCATCTGTAGCACTTAACTTTTGGCCTCCAGATATGGAATGTTACAGGTATCTTTGTCAGGTATTCGAAAAGTAGTAAAACTTATAAAATATTTAATAAAAAATCAAATACTACAAAAGAAACTGTACACGTATTTTTGATGAAAATTATAAGATAAGTAATGACGAAGATGAAGTTGTTTCAATAAACCAACCAACTATCTTAGAAAATGCCCTTCAAAACGAAAATGTTGATAATTCACTAAAATCACCATTTAGTATACTAAAAGATCATCCACTCGACAACATAATGGTGAAGTTAATACAGGAATAAGAACAAGAAATCAACTAAACCAATTGGAACATGTTGCATTTTTATCTAATATAGAGGCAAAAATTTCAAAGAAGCATCTAAAGATGATTTTTGGATTTTAGCTATGTAAGAAGAACTAAATCAATTTGAATGGAATGAGGTTTGGGAATTGATTCGAAGACCAAACGATCAAACCATAACCAGTACATAATGAGTATAAAAAAATAAAGTAAATGAAAATGATGATACAATATGCAATAAAGAATGATTGGTAGTTTAGCGGTATAATCAAGAAAAATGAATAGATTATGAAGAAACTGTTGCGTCGATCGCTAGGTTAGAAAATATTAGAATTCTTTTAGTCTTTACATGCAAATGGATGTTAAAAGTTCCTTTTTAAATGGATTTATAAAGGAAAACGTGTTTGTAGAATAACTACCTCTTTTTTAACATGAAAATTTTACAAATCATGTTTTTAAACTTAAGAAAGCACTTTGCAGTCTTAAACAAGCACCACATGCTTGGTATGATCAGTTGAAAATTTATCTTTTGGAATCTAATATTAAAATTGGTAAAGTTGATTCGACTTTTTTTATTAAAAAGCAAGATAACGATATTTTAATAGTACAAATATTTGTAAATGAAATTATTTTAGGTTCTACGAATGGAACTTTGTGTAACGAATTTTCAAATAGTATGAAAAAATAATTTAAAATGTCATATATGTGAGGGTTAAATTATTTTCCTGGCTTACAAATTGAATAATTAAAAGATGGAATTTTCACTTTTCAAGAAAAATACTATAACGATTTATTAAAGAGATTTGGAATGGATAAAGTTTCTAGAAAGCCAACATTGATGAGTACTAATCTTCATCTTGAAAAAGATGAAAATGGTAAAGAAGTCGACCAAAAATTATATAGAAGTATGGTCTTCTCCCTATTATATTTGATGGCTAGTCGACCCGACATAATGATTATCATATGTTTGTGTGCACGATTCCAAGAAAATTCCAAAGAATCACATTTACGAGCAGTAAAACGAATTCGGCGTTACTTTACTACTAAAAGAGATTATGGACTTTTCTATTCAAAAGAGTGTTCTTTTGAAATCGTGTCATATAGTGATGCAAATCTCGATGGATGTAAAACAGACTGAAAAAGTACAAGTGACACATGTCACCTTATTGGTCAATCTCATGTATTATGGTTTAGTAAAAAGCAGAGTTGTGTTTCACTCTCGATGTGTGAAGTAGAATATATTTTCATGGCTTTGGCAGGTACACAAGTTATATATATGCAACAAACACTTCAGGATTTTGGCGTTTCTCTTAAAAACTCATCTATATGTTGTGACAATATAAGCATAATTAATTTATTGAAAAATCCTATCAATCATTCTCATACAAAAAACATAGACATTCAACATCACTTTTGATGCGACAATGTTGAGAAAAATATAGTTCAACTAAAGTTCGTTAATTTAGAAAATCAAGTAGCTGGTAATTTCACTAAGCTACTTGCCGAAAATGTTTTTATAAATTTAAGAAGAAGGTTAGAAATTTGTCCACTAAATGAAATATTTTGAATAAGCTAAAAATAACTAGTTTATTTATTGGCTTTAATTAACTATAAATCTACAACACATAAACTTTGAAAAAGTAGCTATAATCTTGTTAATAGTTAAACTTTTCTTCATTTTAACATACTCACCAAATGGCTTATAAGTAAAGTTCATTTTCTTTGATTCATATAACTTCTTCATCTTCATCCTCAAAAGGATAAAGTGACTACTTTTCTAAAGAAAAGAGAGTTAAAAATGCAATTACCTTAGATGGTATTTGATTAGGCATGATGAAAAATTCGATAAAAATAAACATACGCAATGCAAATTAAAACAACAACATGATGCTATTATAATGGAGCAAAGGAAGTTCAGGTCGAAGCAACAATGACAAGTTGAAATATCATTGAATGGATGTTTTCATCATTCTATGGAAATACTCAAACAAGAAATACCATTGGTAGCTACCATTCAGTAAATTCTAGACCCTTGGAAGTATATAATCCATAGAGATTACCTCTATCTGAATCTGATCCAATGACTCCCTCTGGATATCATGACTGGAGGAGGCCATTTGATCAGTAAAATAACATTAGTTTTAATATATATGTGTGTATGTGCGTATTTTTGTATTTATTAAGTGATATTTTTAAATAATATTACCCGGCTACCTAGCCCGGCTACGAGGCGATAGTTGCAGAGGCTATGGTTGGACCTAGATGGGACTCAAGCCAAGGAAGGATTGGAAGTATAAGGGATCGGTGTAACTTGATTGGGTCGGCATATATATGTGGTTCGACATATATATGTGGTTCGACATACCTATGTGGTTCGTCATATATATATGGCATATATATGTGGTTCGGCATATATATGTGGTTCGGCATATTTGACACTGGATCGGCGTGCTTGTGAAGTATCGGAATTGAAGGTGGGCCGATGATGGAGTATGGACATGGTGGTTCGTTATTAGATGGTGGGTCGGTTGAGGTAGGATGGCTATGATAAAAGAACATATTGGGATCGGCCATGGTGGGTCCAAGGTTGTTCGGCCAAGGACGATTAGCATAAGTGAGTCGGCAATGATGGGTGACAGTGACGGGATCGGCCTTGATGGTTCGGTCGTATGTGGATCGTCCTTGATGGCTCGGTCGTAAATGGATCGGCCTTGATGGTTTGGTTGTATGGGATTGGTTAGTATGGCTTGGTTTCATGATTGGAAGAAAGGATCAGCACGAGCATAAGCATGGATTACTTCGAGTCGTGATCCAGATTACTTCGAGCATGCACGAGGGATACACCGAGTCAACATTCAGAGGATCCCAAGTTAGCAAGAGGGGGTCGGCAATAGGTGGGTCGGTCATGAAGGTTCGGGATGCCTGGTTCGGTCTACCTAACTTATCAGCTATGGGCCGAGCTATCTTAGTCATGGGCCCGGACAGGGGAGCCAGCCTATATTCGCCTATAAATAGAGGGGCAGGGGTCTAGTTTATGGGACCTTTGTTCGAGAACTCCAAGGATACTTTGCCATTTTCTGTACTCACTTCTTTTCTGTTCAAACTTGTATTCAAGTTGTTTGTTTACGGATTGTATCTGTACTTAAGTGATTGGAAAACTAATAAACATTGTATTCAAAGTGGACGTAGGCAATTACGCTGAACCACTATAAATCTGGTGTTCTCGTTTTTGTTATCCTTTTTGCATTCAACTGTGTTACTTCTCTGCTTTAATTTACTTTCTTCATTAATCTCTCTACACAATTTTATTCAAGGGTGTTAACGACCAATTTTGGTGCTAACATTTTGGTGCTTTCACTGGGAACGTTCATTCTCAGGCTGTTAGGCTCTACTTTGTTGCTACTGGATTGAGGAAATCCCCCGAAGGAGATCCAAGTTCATTCTCAAGAGTTCATAGATTCTACTCAGAGTTCCTACGGACAACTCTAAGATGACAAGGCCACGTACCAGATCCATTTCCCACAACGTCGATGCTAATGAGACCGCTAGCGTCCAGCAAGTAGGACCTAACAATCGGCAAGCTAATGCCAGTGCAGAACCCACCATCATCCCAAACCAAGCAGAAGCTGTCACCAAGGAAGAGTTCAATGAGCAGATGAGGGAGCTCATGGAAAGTAGGAGACAGCTTAATGAGCAGATTCAAACAAACGCCAACATGATGATCCAGATCGCTAAGCATCAGCGTTAGAACACTAGAGGAAGCCCTACTTCCTACGCATCATCCGACAGCTCTGCTTCGTCAGATGAACACCCCAGACGTAGACGCCATAGGATTGAAACGGCACAAACTGGTGCAACAGAGTAATTGGTGACGAGTCGCCGAGAACAAACTAATAGAATGATCCTGATTCCTTAGCTGGAACCGTGGCCCCTCAACTGCACCTGGGGAGTCGCACCCAACCTGAAGTGGGAAACTTAGGATCTGGAGCATGCTTGGGAGCTGGTCAACCACCTTGCCAGGGTCGTAATAAAGCGGGTCCTCAGGATGCAGCTTAGGTGATCGCCTACCAAGGAGGCACCAGCCGTAGTAATCGCACAGGATGGACACCGACTTGCCACCTCCCATCCAGATTCCGGATTTATCAGGTATGGTCAGGCAATTGATGAGGGAGAATCAGGGCTTAACCAACGATGATTGGGGCATATCGAGGAGCCATACTCCGTTTACAGATATCATCCTACAAGCTGAGTACCCCCGGAAATTCAGCATGCCTACTATTCCAGCTTATGAAGGGAAGACCGACCCTCGATAGCACATAATGAGATATGAGTGGATAATGGACTCGGCTAGGGGAAATGATGCGACCAAATGCAGATGCTTCCCAATAACCCTATCCGAAAATGCTACCATTTGGTTCACCAGACTTCCCTCGTGATCGATCTTCAAGTTTGATGAGTTAGCGACGAAGTTCATGGTGCAGTTTAGGATCCATGCCACTCGCCCAAAGTACGTGATGTCGCTGTCCAGTGTGGTCCAGGCTCCGAGGGAGTCGTTGAAGGATTATTTGCAAAGATTTCACATTGCTGCTACCGAAGTTAGCAATCTAAATGACCATGCTATCCTTATGGCCGTGATGCGAGGAGTAGATCCCGACTTAGAGTTTTGTGACTAGCTGGTAGGCAAACCACCGACTACCCTGGAACGCTTTTATTCAAAGGCGAACCAATTCATGAGAAAGGAAGAGGCCAGATGGTCTAGATGGAGCAGTGCGCCAGGACTCGGTAAGGAAGCGGTGTAAAGCAACATTATGGTAAAACAATCTGGCGAAAACTCTGGTAAGGTCCAAGTCAATGTTCAAAATAAGCCGGAGCAGTCCAAAGGATTCAGAGTCCAAAGGTTCCGGAGGAGGAAATTCCGGGCGAAAGAGGGAAGCAAGAAAGTGGAAACCAATAATCCCAACCTATAGTGAATATACGCATCTGAATACATCTTTAGAGAATATTTATCTATCGACTTGTAATACATTCCAATCGAAAGCCGCACCCAAAGGAATCGATAGAGGAACAAAAACAGACTGGAAAGTATTGTCGGTTTCACGAGACCTAAGGGCATAATACTGAAGAGTGCAGACACCTCCATGATGCTATAGAAAAGTTGATTCGCTAGAAGAAGTTATAGCAGTTTGTTAAGAATTCGCAGGAAGGCGGACAGGGGACATCCGACCCCAATCACGGGCAAGCTTCACACCAACCTGAGGAGCCCGCTCGGACCGGAGGAAGGCTGGTCATAAACACGATAATCAGTAGACCTCATCCGACAGACAAGAGTTGGCAAGAAATGGAATGCTATGCTAGTTCCTTGAAGCATGCGGGCTTCGAGTGCTGCACGAACACAGAAGACGGGACTCCAGCAAAACAGCAGCAAATGATGACCGATGATATAGTATTCAGGAGTAGGAATGTCGATCAGGTGGAGGCACCTACCATTGACCCGATGGTTATCTCAGCTACGATCGGACCGGCGCTTGTGAGAAGAATATTAATTGATTATGGGAGTTCTGTTAATATTATCTTCAAGAAGGCGTATAACCAAATGAAGATGGAGGCGAAGGATCTGAAACCATCTAAAGCCTACATTCACGGCTTTAATATTGCAGCTACCGATGCAGTAGGTTTTGTTGAATTGCCAGTTGAACTAGGAGAAGGTGAATGCAGAAGGGTACGGATCCTACCGTTCATTTTTTTAGATGTTGATTCCCCGTATAATGTTTTTTTGGGCCGACCGACCCTGGTGGAGTTTAGGGCAGCTTTAGCCCTATGGTGTTTGACCTTGAAATTTTCAACGGACAGTGGAGTTGGTGTAGTGTATGGCGATCAAGCGACTGGTCATGGTTGTTATGGCTGAGCTGAGAGAGGCCTAGTGAAGAGAGAAGGCAAAGGGTGTGGACAAGCCTGTCCGCATCCATGTTGCTGAAAATTGACAAATAGCCCCTGAGCCTTGGCTTGGGCAACACAGTCGGATCTATAGAGACATAGATCCGAGGGATGACGATGAAGAACCCAAGGAAGCCAAGGCGGCGCCGGCTGAACTGACAATTTATTTTCCATTCAGCCATGATGACCCATCACGGGTGCTTAAGATTGGATCACAGCTCAACCCCTCGATGATGGGGGATCTTACTGATTTCCTCCGAGCGGATCTCGATGTTTTCGCTTAGACCCATTCTGATATGTATGGGATTTCTCCCGCCATCGCAAGTCATATGTTGAACATTGACCCGAAGTATGTGTTAGTGAAACAAAAGAGGAGAGGCATGGACCCGGAGAGGTCCGCTGCTCTCAAGGAGGAGGTGGATAAACTCAAAGCCAATGGGTTCATCCGCGACGCCCTCTATCCTGAATGAATATCTAATCCCGTACTGGTGAGGAAGACAAACAGGAAATGGAGGATCTATGTTGATTACTCAAACCTGAACAAGGCATGCCCTAAGGATAGTTTTCCACTGCCCAGAATTGGTCAACTGGTCGACTCGACAGTAGGATAGGAGTTATTGTCATTTATTGATGCGTATTAAGGATACAACCAAATCCCGATGCACATTCTGAACCAGGAGCATACCAGTTTTGTCACAGACGTTGGATTGTATTGTTATGTAGTGATGCCTTTCGGGTTGAAGAACGTAGGGGCAACTTATCAGTGTTTGGTGAATCGGATGTTTAAAGGCCAGATTGGTAGAACGATGGAATTCTATGTGGATGATATGCTTGTGAAGTCATGACAGTCAAACGACCACATTCGAGACTTAGCATAGATGTTTGATATGCTCAGATTTTACGGAATGAAAATCAATCCAATGAAATGTTCATTTGGCGTTGCATCGGGGAAGTTTTTTGGTTTCATTATCAACGCGTGAGGAATCGAAGTGAACCCAAAAAAGATTCAAGCTATTCGAGACGTACAAGCACCCAGAACTATAAAGCAAGTACAAAGCCTGAATGGGAAAGTCGTTGCGCTCAGTCGATTTATATCCAGAGCAGCCGACAAGTGTTTTCCTTTCTTTGATGTGATGAAAAAGGGAAAAGAAATTTTGAATGGACGCCGGATTGGGAGGACGCGTTCCGAGCTCTGGTGAGTCACTTAGAGAGGCCCCCTGTTCTGTCAAAGCCTATAGACCATGAGGAATTGTATGTTTACTTGGCCGTATCCCAGCGTGCCATTAGTGCAGCTTTGATTCGTGAGGAGGACCGAATCCAAAAGCAGTGTACTATGTTAGTAAGCGTTTAATGGGGGTAGAGAGGAATTATCCCAAGATTGAGAAGCTGGCTTACTGTTTGGTGATCGCATCACGCAAGCTTCGCCCGTATTTCCAGGCACATCCGGTCAGTATCTATACCGATCAACCTTTGCAGCAGGTGCTCCAACGACTAGAGACTTCTGGAAGATTACTCAAATGGAACATTGAGCTAAGTCAGTTCGACATCACCTACCTACCATGGAGGGCTATCCAGGGACAAGCGCTAGCAGATTTCATTACAGAGTTCACTATATCAGACGAGCCAAGTGGAAGTGATGTGATTCCCGTTGTTCGATGGAAGCTATATACCGATGAGGCATCCAACGACCATTGTCCTGGGGTTGGTGTTATTCTAGTAACTCCCGAGAACCGATCGATTTGTTATGCTTTGAAACTTAATTTCCCCGCTACGAACAACGAAACCAAGTGTGAAGCGTTGATCGCTGACTGAAGCTTACCAAAGAACTTGGAGTGAAATCGGTTGAAATCTTTTGTGACTGATAGTTGGTGGTGTACCAAGTACTGGGAGACTATCGGGCAAAGGGATGAAGGCTTGTCCCATACCTTGCTCGGGTTCATGAATTGTTGGCGGACCTCGAATACTACGATATTTCACACATTCCACGCAAACAAAACGAGGAAGCCAATTCCTTAGCAAAAGTTGCAAGTACCGGTGATGCACAGCAGATGGGCTTGGTTCCTGCTGAAACTTTACATGCCCCGAGTATAATGCGATTGAGGTAGATTTTGTGGCGAAGACGGAAGCTGTAAGGGAGTCATGGATGACCCCGTTCAAAGAATACTTGCTACACTGAACCTTCCTCGAGAGAAAGAACGAGAGACGGCAAGTCGTTCGCAAGGCTTCACGGTATATAATGCAGGATGGAATGATGTATCGAAAGGGATTCTCTGTTCCCTTGCTTAGGTGCATCGCACACGACGAGATAAAGCGGTTTTTAAGAGAAGCCAATGAAGGAGAGTGTGGCGACCATACTGGGGGGCAGACACTAGCCAAAAAGATACTCCGCTATGGATACTATTGGCTGACCATGAATCGGGACGCCGCAGACTATGTAAGGAGATGTGAAAAATGTCAAAAGTACACAAAGATCCCTAGAGGGCCGCCGACGGAACTCACGCAAATGGTTAGTCCATGGCCGTTTGCGATATGGGGGATCGATATAATTGGCTCCTTGCCAATCTCCAAAGGTGTTGCGAAATACATAATTGTTGCGGTCAATTACTTCACCAAATGGGCAGAAGCGGAGCCATTAGCTACGAGCACCACCAAAAAGGTCGTTAACATTGTTGTGCGAAACATTATATGCCGCTTTGGTCTCCCACAAACTATCATTACTGACAATGGAATTCAATTTGAGAGTAGAGAATTCAAAGAGTTCTGTCAAAATATTGCATTGAGAAACGGTTTGCAGCAGTCGCTCACCCTAAAGCGAATGGGCAAGTTAAAGCCATAAATAAGATAATCAAGTCCATCTTGAAAAAACGTTTGGAGAAGGCTAGAGGCAAGTGGGTGGATGAGCTTCCAACAGCACTCTGGGCCTATAGAACCATTCACAAGTCCGCATAGCCACACTCCTTTCGCCTTGGCATATGGCACTGAAGCTGTTATACCCGTGAAACTTGAAGTTCCTTCTCACCGGGTGACTCATTATGATCCTAGAACGAACTGAGATCTTTTACTGGAGTCGTTGGACTTTGTCGACGAGAAGCGTGAAGAAGCTGATTTAAGGGCGGCCGCATATCGGCACCGAGTCGCCCGATATTATAATGAAAAAGTTCGACCAAGAGCTTTCAATGTGGGCGACCTTGTTTTGAAGCGAGTTTTTCTGGTCCCATCACATATGAATCCCACATGGAAAGGTCCCTACGTCATCGAATGGAGGCTTGGAGAAGGAACCCTCAAGCTAGCGACTGTTGATGGCGTGACACTCCCTAGAGCAAGGAATAACGAGCATTTGCGCTGTTATTATACTTAGTTTATTTCTTTTTTGTTCTAGTAGTAATTGTTTCCAGTATATGTTTCTTTTGTTGTTCTCTATTTTCGACATGTAATAAGACAATTCAGTTTGTCCCTATTTTCTACAATCAATAAAGGCTTGAAGCTGTTTTTGTATGAACTATTGGTGTTTCGTGTTTTATAATTTCATGGCAAAATTAATTTGCATTAATCTGTATGGCGTATGAACGCACACACAAAACTAAAGTCGACCAGCTAAGTATTAAAAAATCTCTAAGTCCCTGAAGCGGACTGGAGTACTCTAAGTCTCCAGAGCATGGACTAGAGTATAAACGATTCAAAAATCTCTAAGTCCCCAGAGTGTGGACTAGAGTACTCTGAGTCCCCAAAGTGCGGACTAGAGTATAAACGATTCAAAAATCTCTAAGTCCCTGAAGCGGACTTGAGTACTCTAAGTCTCCAATGTGGACTAGAGTATAAACGATTCAAAAATCTCTAAATCCCCATAGGGCGGACTAGAGTACTCTAAGTCTCCAGAGCGTGGACTGGAGTATAAATGATTCAAAAATCTCTAAGTCCCCGGAGTGCAGACTAGAGTACTCTGAGTCCCCAGAGTGCAGACTAGAGTATAAACGATTCAAAAATCTCTAAGTCCCTGAAGCGGACTGGAGTACTCTTAGTCTCCAAAGTTTGGACTAGAGTATAAACGATTCAAAAATCTATAAGTCCCAGAGTGCGGACTAGAGTACTCTGAGTCTCCATAGCATGGACTAAAGTATAAACGATTCAAAAATCTCTAAGTCCTTGAAGAGGACTAGAGTACTCTGAGTCCCCAGAGTGCGGACTAGAGTATAAACAACTCAAAATCTCTAAGTCCCCAGAGTGCGGACTAGAGTGCTTTAAGTCCCCAGAGCACGGACTAGAGTATAAACGACTCAAAATCTCTAAGTCCCCAGAGTGCGGACTAAAGTACTCTAAGTCCCTAGAGCGCGGACTAGAGTATAAATGATCCAAAAATCTCTAAGTCCCCAGAGTGCGGACTAGAGCACTCCGAGTCCCCAAAGCGCGGACTAGAGTATAAACGATTCAAAAATCTCTATGTCCCTAGAGTGCGGACTAGAGTACTCTGAGTCCCCAGAGCGCGGACTAGAGTATAAACGATCCAAAAATCTCTAAGTCCCCAAAGTGCGGACTAGAGCACTCTGAGTCCCCAAAGCACGGACTAGAGTATAAATGATTCAAAAATCTCCAAGTCCTTTGAAAGCGGACTGGAGTTTAAATGACCCGAAAGACTTCGAATTTCAATTATTGATTAAATTATAAGCTAAGCGATGAGAATTTGTGAATGCAAAGAAACAAGATTTTATTTACTTTTCAAAAAAAATTCCTTATAACTTCTCCGAAAGTTCGGAGACCAAGTCTATCTACAACGACTACTGACAAAACAAAAAGAAAAGGAAAGGGAAACGACTACATGATTTTGACTTATTTAAGCTAAGCGAGGCATGACAGGACGACAGCTACTTCTTCGGTTTTCTTTCCTTCTTCGGCTTCTTCGAAGTCTCCTCAGCTGAGTGTTTTCTCCTAGACCCCTTGCTTCCAAGCAACGTGGTATCTGAGGAAGGAGGGGGAACTTCCAAAGGTGTGGTCCCATGGGGGAGAATGACCTTCAATGGCCAATTTAGGGGATCGTTGAGTTCCACCACTTTGTATTATGTCTTAACTTTGATTCTCTCTTTCTCCTCCTCCTCGAGTTGCTCCTTCATGCTAAGCTGGGAAGTATGCTCGGAAGCGCCTGTGATTTCAACATCGTCGTGTTCTTCTACAGGTGAGGGATCTTCAGGTTTATCCTCATCTAGCGCCCCGATCACTTGAGCATCGGGACCAGGGGTATCTCCGGTGTGAGGTGCCTCGGCCTCTTTTTCTTCCCGCTTTGTGGCGACATAGCTCCTTGGAGTCGGCTCGGGACCAGAGTGACCTATACGAATTCATGGAAATCAAATGTTAGAACACATCCGTTACTTGCCAAAAGCGATGATTTCCTGAATTCTAGAAGGTGAAGCTATGTACCAGCTTCCAATTGACTTTCAGTGGTCATCGGAGTATCACCCTCAGGGATTGGGGATAAAATGTGAATGCCAAGTTCGGGCTTCTCCGAATCATAACTGACATGCTTCTTGGGAGGCCCAAGTGACGAAGTCTCGGCCGGTTGAACGAGAAGAGGAACTTGAGACTCAGTGCGTCGGACGGGCCTTCAATATCTTCCTTGCCCTTCGATGATGGGGAGTCTCTTCCGAAGAGGGCTTTTGCCATAGATAAGTCTGAAGGCTCATTTCCTCAGAGCACTTCCCTCACGAAGCCTCTTCATCAACCTCTTCAATGCCTAGCTCCACTTTCTTAATTTTTATCAAAGTATCCCATGCTTCAGCTAGTGCTTCAAGATAACCATCGCCCAAGAAAGATAGGTCACGGTGCATGAGGACTCTTGCATTGTACTCAGCGATGAGCGGGTCAAAGGAGCACTTAATCTCTTCTCTGCCGGCTTCGGTTGCTTCCTCAATTCAGGAGTCTACCTCTGAAAGTGTCACCTTTCTGCCTTCTTCGTGAGCGGCATCTTTTAGCGCTTCAATCTTGAGTAGCTCTTCATCGAGTTTTATTTTAAAATTTCTCATCTCGATGATTTCATCGTAGTATTTTTGTGATTCTTCTTGCGCTGCGATTTTTTCTTCCTTTTCTTTGGAAAGTAGCTCCTCTAACTCTTTGACCCAACAGGCGAGGGAATCTTTCTTTTTTTACAAAGAGTCTTTCTCCAGAGCTAGAGCGCTGTTGCGTTGAACTGCCTCGTTTAACATTTTTTATGACTAGCCTCTAAGCGTCTGATCGCCTCGGCTGTCTCCTTGGCATTCTTTTGGGCGCTCTCAAGTTGAGATTTGTATGAGAGTAGTTCCTCATCCTAGCCCTTTATAATATCTCTGTCGTGAATGGCTTCGACCTTAAGGCGGTTAATTTCGTGCTGGAACTCGATGGAGACTTCCGAGACTTTTTCCACTAAGTGTACAATGCGTCGTGCTAGAAATACACGTCGTTGTTGCAAGCAATAGCACTCTGTTTGACGTGCCCATGAATAGGATGAATTGTGGGGAGAAATTTCAGTCCGACGAAACAGATCTTCGAAAACGTAGCTCTGAGCTCGGCTAATTTTTCTGCCGTAGTCGGATCATGATCGGGAGCCAGGGGAGTCTGCCTTACCAGAGTCATAGATTTCTTGTGAGGCTGGCGGGTTTGTTTGGTGCTCGAGGAGCCAGAATGTTGGTCGTGAGGGACTTCGGACTGGGAGCCTTTTTGAGCAGACTTGTCCCCACTACGTGCCGGAAGATTGGGAGGATCATTTGGATATGAAGAGTGGCCATGGAACCTCCTTCGGGAAGATGCAGACGACTCTCTAGAATGATAGTCTCTATCTCTGCCTTCATCCCTATCTCTTCGTTTACCCGATCCTGAGTCTCAACCAGAATGATAGAAGACGGAGGATCTTCGGAGACGATCAATGCCATGTGTGTGCCCCATTTCACTTGTATGTAAAATTAAATGAGAACGAATTAGTAGAAGTCACACAATGAATTGAATTCAGGTGCATGGTGGAGTGTAAGTGTTCATGTGTTTCCTAGTGCATCCCCCCAATGGACCAGTGTTTTTTGCTTTACTCATCGGAGTTTTCTCTCCTTGATCATGAAGATGGGCTCCTTCTTCACTTCTCACAGGCGAGTTAAATCCCATAGCGTCGGTATTATTGAAGTCATAATTAAACAGATCGTGGGGGATGGTCAAGTCAGATAGTCCCTTAAGTGAGCTTTCCAATTTTTGGGAAGATGATCCTTTCTCGTTAGGGGTTATCTTGACCTTTGAAGTTCCATCGACCTTTTTCTTTTTCAGCTTATATGCTAAGCTCTTCTACTTTTTCAAAGGAGGCGGTGGTTGGTCAGCGCCGGGTGCATCAGCTACTGGCGCTTGGCTGGAACTTATATTCTCATCAGTCGCCACTGGCGCCTCAGTTTCTTTAATCTTGCCTTCTTCGGTAGTATCGGGAGCCTCTTCGGCAGGGGGCACCGAAGGACCAGCTTGTTCTTAACTCACTTCTGCAGTCGTTCTTGTAATTGTAGTGCCACTTGGAAGGCTAGTCTTGCGACCCTCTTCTAGTAATCTGAACCTCGAAAGCAGTTCGTTGGTAACTACCAATTTGATTTCTCGGTCTTCCACAAGGGTAGCTCGAATAGCCTCAACAGCCATAGAGTAACTGGCGCCTTCGGGTCGTGGGCGGATACCTGTAAGGATTAAAAGAAGTTCAGATTTTCAGAAAATGTGCCTTAAGTCTTTAAATGAAGAGTGAGATAAGGAAGAGACTTACGTCCTTCCAGCCATCTTCTCGCAAAGCCGAGAGGGCAACGTACGTAGAACCACTTCTGTTTGAACTGAGAAAGCTTGTTCCACGCACCCATTAGAACTTAACATTTGGGGTATGGCTCGAGGAATATGTAGGATGGACTATCAGTACTTCGCTTGAAGCGGTAGATGTAAAGGATGTCCTCAGGAGTTGGAGGTCTAAATAGGAAGTTCATGAAGAAAATGTATATACCGTGAATAAATACATGGCTATTGGGATGTAGTTGTGCCGGAGCAATCCCTATATATTGTAATACTTCATGGATAAATGAATTGAAGGGTGGCACGCTTCCGGCCCAACACATGAACTTGTTGCACACAATGTAGCCGGTTGGGGGCAAGTGGGGCCGATCTTAAGCTAACGAAACCAGGACGTCGTCAGAAGGGATTCCATGGATAGAGCACAATCGACGGAGAGCGGCTTCGCCGATTTTAGAGGCCTGTGAATCAACGGGGTTATCTAAAATGACAGCTCCGTCTACGGCATCAGGGGTCGGATTGATAACCTCAGCAGGGAGAACTGGAATGTCGGGAATGGGGGCGAATGACGGACTTGACATCCCCACTACCTCTTGTCGTGAACTTGGTCCCGGCTTGTCAGAAACAGTGGCGGAGCTTGACTTCTCAGACATCTCCGAAAAGCGATTGATGCGAATAGATACATGTTTAAGCAATACTTGAAAGATGATCGACATCAGAATATAACAACAAAATATTTCCCCCGTGTGGTGTTTGAACTACTGCAACCATTCAAGCATGAGTATAAAAGAATTAAAGTTCTAAAGACTGGTAAAGCGTGATTGAGCTTTAAACTATCGCCTTCGGAGACCTTCATCGCTGACCGTTTCCGACAGCTTGTCCTATGTTCGGTAGTAGAGGTCTCGGAATTGGACATTGTCAGCATATATTGTGAAGGTTGTTACTTGCTTTTGTTGGGTTAAATTCGTGTTTAGAATTACTTAAGCTGTGGAGTTGTTAATCCGAATTAAGTCCATAGGCTTATATGCTTTGGTCCTTGTCATTGTTCATTGTTTTATGCTCAAGCATGGGAATGTGTGGTCCTGCTGTATGCGATGTTCAAATTGATATGGTCCTAATTGCCAATGCCGATGCCAACACTCAATACCAATCGACCCAACCTAGATATCGACCCACTCTCCTATGGAATACCGACCCATTCGCTCTCTCTCAAGGTACCGACCCAGTTTCTCTTAGAAATACCGGCCCGTACTTTCATTGAAGGTTTACCGACCTAGCTCTACTCCAAAAACCTACCGACCCCTCTCCCTCGATTGGTATGCCGAGCAAGAGCCTACAGCCTATACAACGAACCCCTTAAATCACCGACCTTCCTTCTCAGAGACACCGAACTCTCTTATTCTCCACGTCACCGACCTCAAAGTTAAGGCTATCACTACTTCTCCTAGTAATTTTTCCTCTAATCCCTCAAGACCGAGCAGAACGCCTATCCTAAAACACGCTCCTATCTCTAATTCGTCTCTCTCTTCTTCGCCATATCCTATTGATTCCTACTTGAGAATCATTTACCCATGTAATCGGACTTCACACGAGACTCCAAACTTAGGGGGATGAATTGAGTGAGAGATTCATACCTATATAGAAAGTTTGAAACTTGTGGAAATTGTGGGATTTTGAGCTGAGGATTGTTCGGGTTCGGTGGCGGTTGGAGTTGCAATGTGGGCGGTCTCGGTTTGAGAGGAGGAAGGGAGGACTGAGTGGAAAACAAGGCTTGGAGGGAAGTAAGTTAGCAGGCTTGTGAGAATGAAGTAGAAGTGAGAAGAAGAGGAAGCGTGGGCTTTTATATATGGTGAAGGGGAGGTGAACGGGCATCTTCCTGATGACCCGGTCACCATGCTTCAATGGGTCGGTAAAATGACATGCCGACCCAACCCACATAACCGATCGAGTGCATTGGCTTTAGTATGTCGATCCCTCCTTTTTTAAAAAAAATAAAAAAATATATATAATAAATAAATGGAAATGATAATATGATAAAATGTGTATATATGAATATATACACGTGTAATGGTAATTGAGGATGTTAGTGTGATAAAGAGACGAATACTATCGGATAAGTGGAAAAGCGTAGGTTTAGAAAACCCACTATGATTCAGCCTTCGAAAGGTTGTATACATTCATCTTTTGAAAAGTTAAAGCAGTACTTTAAGAATCTCTTCGACACTAAGCTAGTACGTTCAGACGACGCGAAGCTTCGTCGAAGGCTAATGAAAAAGCGACAGTCGGTTATCATTCTGGACAAGCTAGCCTCTGAAAGCAGGGATTACTCGCTGATTCAAAGCGCGTCATGTTGATTCACACAATGCACTTTGGGGGGCAAATGTTACCCGGCTACCTGGCCCGGCTACAAGGCGATAGTTGCAGAGGCTATGGTTGGACCTAGACGGGACTCAAGCCAAGGAAGGATTGGAAGTATAAGGGATCGGTGTAACTTGATTAGGTCGGCATATTTATATGGTTTAGCATATATATATGGTTCGACATACATATGTGGTTCGGCATATATATGTGGTTTGGCATATTTGACACTGGATCGGCGTGATTGTGAAGTACCGGAATTGAAGGTGGGTAGGTGTTGGAGTATGGACATGGTGGTTCAGTATTAGATGGTGGGTCGATTTAGGTAGGATGGCTATGATAAAAGAACATATTGGGATCGGCCATGGTGGGTCCAAGGTGGTTCGGCCAAGGAGGATTGGCATAAATGAGTCGGCAATGATGGATGACTGTGACGGGATCAGCCTTGGTGGTTCGGTCGTATGTGGATCGGCCTTGATGGCTCGGTCGTAAGTGGATCGGCCTTGATGGTTCGGTCGTATGGGATCGGTTAGTAGGCTTGGTTTCAAGATTGGAAGAAAGGATCAGCATGAGCATAAGGATGGATTACTTTGAGTCGTGATCCAAATTACTTCGAGTATGCACGAGAGATACACCGAGTCAACCTTCAGAGGATCCCAAGTTAGCAAGAAGGGGTCGGCAATAGGTGGGTCGGTCATGAAGGTTCGGGATGCCTGGTTCGGTCTACCTAACTTATCAGTTATGGGCCAATCTATCTTAGTCATGGGCCTGGACATGGAAGCCAGCCTATCTTCACCTATAAATAGAGGGGCATGGGTCCAGTTTAGGGGACCTTTTTTCGAGAACTCCAAGGATACTCTGCCTTTTTCTGTACTCACTTCTTTTCTGTTCAAACTTGTATTCAAGTTGTTTGCTTACGGAATGTATCTGTACTCAAGTGATTGGAAAAGTAATAAAGATTATATTCAAAGTGGACGTAGGCAATTACGTTGAACCACTATAAATCGGGTGTTCTCGTTTTTGTTGTCCTTTTTGCATTCAACTGTGTTACTTCTCTGCTTTAATTTACTTTCTTCATTAATCTCTCTACACAATTCTATTCAAGGGTGTTAGTGACCAATTTTGGTGCTAACAAATAAAAAGCACTTGTCTATATTTTTTTAATTTAAAATCATTAGTGGGACATTTGACAAGCCTATTCAAACGTCTGAGATATATCCAGACGTCTGAGTAGACCACTCAGAAGTCTAGCGGCTTTCAATTTTTTTTTATATATATACATATGTTTTGACTTTATTACCTCGTATGTTAAGACAACCACCCACTAACTCCACATCCATTCAGTTTTAAAATAGCCTTTCATCTCCTTCTTATTCATTTAGTTTCACCTAAATTTTTCAAAAAACCTAAAATTTCTTCAATGGCACCAAAAGTTCCTCAAAAACCAAAAAGCTCTAAGAAGAGAAAGGCCGAAGAATCATCTTTCGATCAACCTCCAGTCGTCAAACAAGACCAACTAAAGGCTTGGCTTTATCATGAACTGGAAAGTATGCGAAGGTACAAAATTTTAATAGAAATAAAGCTTTTTAATGGTGTATTTTACAACATAGATGATTTCCTGGGTTATAACTTTCGTGCTTTAACCGATAGAGCTCATATTACTTCACTTGATTATAGCTCTAATAAGGTTCAAATACACACTTTAGCTATAGGACTTTTCTATTCTAACATGGAAGGAATATTTGTTCAAATGTACAATAATAAAGGATACCAATGGACTAATGTTTATGGTAATGTTATAAACTTCACTATAATCACGTTGGCCAAATTATAGAAGTTGGTCATAAGAGGATTCAATTAAAAGACATAGATACCGAATACCATAGGTGATATCAAATTAGTCATCACTTATGAAAAAATCAAGTCACTAAGGGCAATAAGGATTTATATCCTAGACCTCGTCTTTTGGAACATATGGTTATCGACACTTTTATTCCTCACATCGGTAGTCACGAACAAATTTACGACAAAGATTTTAAGGTGTTGTATGCTATTGTTGGTAATACTGAAGTAAATCAGACTAGATTTCTTCAAGATGAGATGTTGTCATTTTTTTAGCACTCAAGCAAAACAATTTTCTATGGACCTTACATAACTCGTCTTATGATATCCGAAAATGTCCCTCTTGTACTTAAAAATATGGACAATGTTACTTAAACGGGTAAGAAATTCTTCTCGCTTATGAAACTTCATACAACTGTCTCATCGTATATTTCCTATGATGAGTATTTGCAACGTTTACAACAATAAACCTCATCAATAAATGCAACCACTTGAGGTAAAGAGGTAGAAACTCATGAAGAAATTAAGGAAGAATGAAGTGATGAAGAAGAGAGTGATGATAGTGACGAGTTGGTTAAAGTTATCTTTTCCAACATGGCTACCTTTGAAATGTCGTACCTACATAAAACCCAAGCTATTTTGTCACAAAACCAAAAAATCCTTGAAAATTGTCTTTCCTAAAGTAACTCTAAAATGAAAACAATCAAAAATGAACTATCAAGGATTAACAATTTTCCCGAAAAAATTTGGAAGAAGTTGTTAGTCAATTCTAGATCTCCATGTCCACCACCTCCTCCACTACACCAAGGTGCTGGACCATTTACTGAGCAGCCATTAAAGGTTGGCTGTGAGGAAAGTAGTAGTGTGTCTGAGACGAAAAGCTAAGAGGGTGAAAAAGAGTTGTCACCACTTCATGGCTTGGAATAAAGGTAATATAAAAGTTCCTTTTTTATAAGTTCGTTCATCTCATATTTACAATGTCCACATATATGTCTTAGGTTCCCTTTGAGTTTGCATTGTACTTTGTTGGCTTTGTGCATTGGTCCTTACTTTCTTTCACTTTAGATGTTGTTTTCGTGAAGTCTTGCTATCAAACTTTGTTTGTTGGTTGTTTATTTCTAGCTTTTAAATTTGGTATGTATTAATGTAGTGTCAAAAAAATTTGTGGTAGATTTGTGGTGTTGATGACTCCAAACATGTTATGTAATATTTAGTATGTTTATTTTGGTGTGTATGCTGTTATGAATGAATATGTGATGATTGCAATTATTACTCTTATTACTATAATCATCAATATATTTTGGTATATTTTCAATATGCAAAACCTTCTTTTCATCTTCATTTTATTCCCTGTCTTTTCGACATTTTTAATAATGATAAAGGAGGAAAAATATGGGACACATTGATGGGGGTATTTTATGTAATAGATATATATAATTGTCATCTTCAAAACGGGGAGAATATTGAATCCCGCCTTTTAGAAGTTTTGTTGACACAACTATGTATTTCTATAAATACTGCAAAACTTCATCTCTTACAAGATATTTCCAAAAGAAGACGACTAGCTGCTGCAATCAAAGCATTGAAGATCAATTGTCAAGTATCATCGTCATAATAGTTCTAGAATATAATGTACAATATACTTTGATGGTTACACACTCAAAATTATTTTAAAATGATCAAAACTATTTTATACACTAATAAAATCAAGTTTTCAAAAGTGATAAAACTTAGAGGTCTGACTTCATTTACCGGACCTCTGAGTACACAAAGTTCATAAATTTTTAAAAGGTCAAGGCGTTTGACTTAATATCCCAAACAGTTGAAAAATTAAAGATTTGCCTTGAAACTCTCGGGACATAACTCCATAAAAATTCAAATTTTGACCTATTAATTCAGATGTTTGAAGTACTTTAAGCTTTTATTTTATAAAGTAAGTCAAATGTCTGAAAGAATAGACCAGATGTCAGATGAGGGTATTGGACGTCTAATCGGTTCATCTAGATGTATGACCTATAAAATCCAATTTTTAAAACAAAAGAACTCGGACATCTTACTATATGTTACAAACATCTAAATAAGGTCGAAAATGAATGTACTCCTTTCTGGAATACATTCATACATCTAACCACAACAGTTCAGATGTCTGATCTTGTTTCAAAAAGATTTTAAAATAAAGAGACTGGCGTCTACGTTCTTAACTCAGACGTCCGAGAAAGAATAACTGCTATATTTCTAAATGGACATCAACTTGCTGAAAGGAAGTATCTGCTTTAAAGAGATGCGATCTCTTGAACAATCGCTACTTTTTAGCAAATATCTTTGCTGCTATAAATATAGACCTATCTTTGATTTCAACTAATATTCTTGCTCTCTAATTCTTATTCTATTTTCTATTCTTTGAAATCAAAAGTAATCAAAAATTGATCTGCTCCCTATAGAACTATACATTCAACTCTAATACAATCAAAAGATATTATAGGTAGGGAGTATTGAAGTGTTACGTATTTGTGTTGTTAAAAACACATCGAAGTCAAAAAAATAAAGAATTCTTTATAGTTGGTTGAAGTCCCGATCATGTGCTCGGGCGAAGTCTGTAAACCTGTTCCTCCGGGTAAAGTGAGGACCGTTAATAGTGAAAATCCTAAGTGGATCTTAGAGACTGAATGTAGGATGGAAGGTCCAAATCAATATAAAAATTCTGGGGTGATTTTACTATTTTATTTACCGTGCTTAACTGCTTATTTGCTCAGGTTTATATATATTTAAATATAATACATAGTTTATTATTATATCCTATATGCTTTCATACTCAATGTGACCAGTTATTCTAATGCCTTATAATCTCCCTTCTTGGATGTGTATAAAGAATCCATACATGTTTCAAAATTGTAAATGTTCCTGAACCTAAAAGTCCAAAAAATGGAATAGACGTGTACTTGCAGCCTTTGGTTAATGAGTTGAAAAAGCCATGGATAAAGGGTTGTTATGTACGACGTTTCAAGAAAGAGAGCTTTAGAATTTTTTCTTCTTTGTTGTGGATGATAAGCGATTTTCCTACATATAGGATGTATTCTAGATGGAGTACTTGCGACAAATTAGCTTATCTTATTTACATGGATTGGACAGAATCATTTCGACTTGAAAATGGTTTCCAGATAGGATTGCATATTATGAGTAGAAAAATAAGTGTTGACAAAAACTTTTGAAATGGGTTTAAAATTTAAGGTTTCCAAATGAAATTTCCTCCAACATGAAAAGATGCGTTAATACGAACTCCAAATGTCTATTATGAAGAGTCATGATTGTCATGAATTTTTAGAGACTCTTTTCTCGATAGAATTTAAGGAGCCATTGCCGCCAAAGGTGTGGATATTTATCGAGCTTAGTTTGTTCTATAAAGAGTTGTGCTTAACCATACTTATAAGTGTAATTTGGAAAAACTATAAATGGATATACCTAAATTATTGGGTAAGATGAAGAAAATATTTCTTCCCGGAGTATTCAACTGCATAAAACGTCTGCCTACACATCTACTAATTGAAGCTTTAATGCGAGGATCAGTGCAATATGGATGGATGTATACTTTTGAGAGATATGTAAAATATAAGTAGGAATTATATATTCTTTTTTGAAATCAACATAGTAAACGTATAATTGATAACTTTTTTGTATGAAGGTATGTGGGTCACCTTAAAGAAAAGGTGAAACAATGACCATGTGTTGAAGGTTCAATATGTCAAGCATATATTATTGAAGAAGCATCCACATTTTTTTATGTTATATATATATATATATATATATATATATATATTAGTAATTATTTCAAAGACCATGTTAGGCCGAATTCTAATAGTGATTTGCATAATGATGATGCCATGGATGAGTCATTTGACATTTTTCTTTCCATGTTTCAAAAACATGGACGTCCTTTTACTAAATGGAAGGATGAAAGTTTTCAAACAATTAAAGAGTGTCATAGCTAGAACAATAGTGCTTCTCAATTATAAAGAATTATCAGATCTTATTAGGTAAAACTATATTTGTTTATTTACTATCAATACCGTGTTATATTTTATAATCTTGCTTATCTTAATAATATCAATTGTTTGATAGTCAATTTGAACAACAAAATCCAAGGATTCAACCCAGTAAAGGATTCGAGGCTTTGTTTTAGAAATATGTAGGCATATATAATTGTTGAATAAACTTAGTATGAAATAGTTTATTGCATATATTAATTTGTATTAATTTATGAAATAGGTTGTTGATAATGAAATTATTGATATTTGTTATAAAACTCTTATATTTGATCTAATGACAAAATACAGAAAATGCCCAATCATGTATGTAAACGGATTTAAATTTCACATAATAGAGTTAGAGCTAGTAAAACAACTTCAAATAATGGGGTATATGTTTAAAGCGATGAACATGTAATGATTTCCAACATTATCAAGAAGTGTTACAAGAAATAATTGAGCTCACTTGTTCTGCAATGTCATGGTTTAAAACATTTTTATTCAAATGCGATTGGTTCAACACTACTCCTAATGTAGGAATACGTCATATACATAAAGATTATTCTCTTATTAAGGTAAACCATAAAATGTGATATAAAGGAAAGATCCACTTATGCCAGCGACACCAGAAACACAAGTTTATTATGTGCCTTATCCTATCATGAACAACAAGAGGGAGGACTAGTAGGCTGTCGTTAAAATAAGGACGCTTGGTAGGTCGATCTGCAGTAGGTGAAAAAGATGGATTTCAAATAAATTTCCCTAATTAGATTTTAGTCAGTGTATGAAGTCTAATGGTTGTACGAGATCCAATCTAGTTAGTTTAAATAAAATCCAATTTTATATAAATTTTTATTTTTAATTAATGAATTTAATTAACTAATACATACGTACTTACATATATATATATATATATATATATCATTTTATACTCATGAGTTTATGTCATAAATGTGCAGCATAACAATTGCATACATTGTTAATGTATATGTATATGTATATGTATATTGATATTTGGATATGCATCTATAACATATACGTTCGTCGTTTATACGTGCAATGGTCATCTCAAAATATTATTTAAAATACATACGTACATATACATATACATACATGTACATATATATAATTAGGGAATTTATTTATATATTAAATAAAATAAACTTTTAAAATATTTGATTAGAATTTGACTAGGTCAATAAAATCTAAATTCAAATTTAATGTCTAAAAATCTTGCTTTGGCTTTAAAAAAATAATTTAAAATTCAAGTATACATCTATAAACCATTAATTATCCTTTAGTCATTTAAATAAATACATACATACGTACATATATACATATATATATATAATATTTTGTTGCTGAAAATAGTATGTATCTATATAAATAATTTTTTTAAACATATAAACTATTTTGAAATTAAATAAATAAATTGAAGTATGTAGTTTGTAGCTAAATAGTACTGAAATATAAAATATATATGTTTTTTCTTTTGGCTATGTTAAAAATTAATTTTTTTAATAAGAAAACCAAAACTATTTATTATTAATTATAATAAATCAAATGGTTACGTATGTATTAATATAAAAAACATTTAAAATTATAAAAATATAGAAACAATATTATTATATAATATATGTTTAAAAAAAAATTAAAGTTAAAACATAATTTTAATATACATTTAATTTTATAAATAATTTAAATCCTTAACATATTAATATTTTAAAATAGTAAAACATTTGAAATTATTAAAACAATTCTGATACATAGTAATTAGATATATACAATATATTAAATGCGGCTGAAAATGAAATGAAATTTCTTCTATATTTAAAAATCTAGATAACAATATCAATAGCATATATTGTTCAATGTGATTTAATAATAGAAATAATTAGAGATGACACATGTTCATATAAAATCATTGTATATTATATCTACTATTTGATAAGTATGACATAAAAGATAAAAAATAATTTATACTTTAATGATGTTGCCTTTGAAAATACGTCGATTAGTGGGTTCTTCTAAATTCACCTTGAATCTATCAATGGATGTTGCAATGATCAAGTGTACCATGGTTTTTACTTAATTTGATGTATTTTGGCTTAAAAAAATTTCGGCTACGAGGAGATGCATTTGTGCATGGCTAAGGGAGGAGGATGGAGAAATCAAGAGAGAAAATGCGATGACTAGCTTGGTTTTAATAGGGAGAGAATGTGGGAAAACTTCTCATCCTTTTACTATTTCTCCTTTTCCCAAGTATTCAGATCTACAACTGAAATTCAAACTCCACATCCCCTCTTTATGGATGGCTACATCATAGACAAGATGGGCCATCAGATACTCTAACCCATTTGGTAATTATTGTCATTTAACTCATATTTAAATGCGTATCAATATCGTATATCGATATGTACATATATAACTTTTATATAGGCACCCAATTAATTACAAATGACATCCAAAATGCTAAAAACATCCAATACATTAAATAATTAATTAATAATTCATAAATATTAGTTAATTATAACAATTAGAAATCGATAAAATCGTGTGATATTTTGAAGAATTCACCAATATGGTTGTGCGACTCGTAAGATGAATTCGGTTGGTGATTAATATCAGCTATTTGAATTTAACGTTCACTCATTATCTTAGCTAGTTGAATGAGAATTTGGCTGAATTTATTGCTAATATATCTTTAGCGATAAAGTCCAATTTCACAATTTAGGCGGCACTTTTTTGTAACAATTATTTACACCAATTCTCTTCATCAACACTATATCACATTAGGACTTATGAAATTTTATTTTGGTCAAAATTACAATATCATCCATATCAACTTGGTTAGTCCATTAACAAAGCCATTGCTTCAATAATAACATTTATTATTAACCATACTTTTTGCACCAAAATTGGTCACAAACACTCAACTAATACGATAATATCGTCGATTCAATGTCCAAACCTAAGTAGAGTGATGTAGAGAACAAAATATGAAGAATAGTAAATTAAAAATAGTAAGAAAGTAAATGAACAAGAGAATTTATAGTTGTTCGACGTACTCCGTCCTACGTCCACTCTAAAAGCTTTTCCTTTTTATTTATTTATACTGCTGATTACAGGTACAATCCATGAAAATCAAGAATCAAAATGGCGGAGTATAGCTTAGGAAAGAAGATGAAGAGAGCCAAAAAGAAGATCACTTTCCTTGAGCCATGCCTGATATATTTATAGAGAAAGTCGACGAAATATCTCACTCGAAATTGGGTCGTTTCCTGAGTTGCTTTGGTGTTCGTCGAGTTATTGAGCGATATCGTTGAGTTGAACTACCAATCCGAGTGATCCATATCTATATTGATCTGATCTGATCTGTACTCTATCACATTGATCCGATCTGATCCTCTATTTAGGGGAAGTACCAACCCATACTTAGCCAATTCTGAGAGTTCATTAACTTGAATCCGCTTGACTATCATTCATAGCTTTGCATATAACCAATCCCTGAACCAAATAACCATCTCTCTGGGATTTCTTTCTTGATGATCACGAAATCCATTTAGTCAAATCCATGGTATCATGGCCTTGCGAAAAGGTGGGATAACATTTGCCCTCCAAAACATGCCTTGCGATAGGAAGGTGTGCTTTGCGATAGGTAGGTGTGCTTTGCATTTCCATAAATTTGAAGTCCGTAATCCATCGATAGCCAAATTTTCCAATCCAAAATCCAATCCTTTGCCAAGCCGAATCCTCAATCTCTCTGGGTTATTAGTGGAGTCTGTGACTATTCCGAGTCGATAATCAATTCTAAAATTATTCCAAATCCTTAGCCAAATCCAAAGCCTCGATCTCTCCAGATCATTATCCACATCCTTAACCTCTTTGAGTCGATTTGAAATCCTGGAAGTCGGTAAGCCAATCCACGATCTCTTCGGATCATTATCCGAGTTCATGGTCTCTCCGGACCAATCAATGATCTCTTTGGACCCTTGCCAAGTTTAATCCAAACTTAACAATAAGTAAGCTGATCATGTCGCTCTCTGAAGAATCGACCTACCCCTTGCACCCCGACCCATTTGGGGCATATAGCGATGTCTTGATCCTCCTGTACCGACACAACCTCTTTGGGCTGTTGTGGAACCCCATCCTATCACTCTTTGGTAAAGGGGAACAACAACAAGTAAGTCGATCATGTCGCTCTCCAACGAAGCGGCATTACTTCATGCACTCCGGTTTAGTGTCCCTAAACATAAAGCGATGTCATAGCCTTCCTAGGTCGATCGTGTTCTCTCTAGACCAGTGCAGTTAAAGCGCTCAGCAGATTCAATGCGACGGAGGTGCAAAAAGTCACAGCGGGGATATAGCGAGGATATTGTCGGATATAGCGGATGACTCTAAAATAGCATATAAAACTCGTACTTAATGTTTTTACAAATATATAAATGGAAATTAAAATGAAAAATTAACATTCAATTGAATTATAATTAATACATAAATAATTTTAAATAAAAACATGTGCGAATACACTGTAAATAAACGTAAAACTGCTATATAATATAATTGAATTTAGTAGAATATTAGAGTATTTTCGTTTCTGCAAATATATTAAAAATTCAATTAAATAAATTAATTTTATAATGTATAAATGTCATTTTTTAATTCATTTCCTTTATAGAAGATATAGCAGAAATAGCGGAATATGGCGGGAATAACGGGATATAACGAAAATAGCGGGGCTTAAAGTGGAAAGGATATATTTGGGGCTATATGGAGAAATCGTAGCGGTAGAAATCTGCTATGAGATATAGCATGGTTATAGCGGGGTAATATCGGGGCATTAACTGCACAGCTCTAGACCCTTGCTAAACCATCCAGTCGCTCTCCGATGAAAGGGGGAATAGCGATAAGTGAGATGATCCTACCACTCTCCGGCGAAGTGACTCACTTCTTGCACACCGGTCCCTAACTCTCTGGTGGACATAAAGCAATCAATTCTATACTGACTTCCTTTCTTCGGCCTCGACTCTCTGGTGGAGGACTTAATCCATTATGTATGAGCCCATCCTATCGCTCTTTGGCAAAGGAACTCGCACCTTTCGGTTATTGCCCCATCTCTCAGTTCGGGACAACCACAACCTGTTTTGTTCGTCACATTAATGCATATTTGAAGTAAATTATTGAGCCCTTACAGCCAAAAAACCAAAAAATAAAGAAAACCAAACATTGCCACTCAGGACTGACAGTTTATCATCATCTTTGAGCATGCTTAGGGTCCGTCCTCGGTCCCATACATGTGTACGTGACTTAGCCGTTTTATTTTGGTGTTTATTATTTTAGTTCATGTCAACCTGATTAGGAAATGACATTCTGTGACCTCGATCCAAGGACATTTCCATTTGACGTGGACCGTTGTCGCTTCTGTTCCACCGTCGCCGCCCAAGTCCTCACGTACTGTGGCAGCCTGCCATTTCTGATGTGTTCCTCAACTATATCCTGTAAGTTCCCGCATTCATTAATGGTATGACTATCTAGTTTATGGAACATACAGTATTTTCCAGACCCGCGCTCCCGCCCCGTAGGATCCCTCCTTGCCGCTTTTCGAAAAGGGAGTTTCCCCTTAGTATCCAAATAAATCTGATCCAAGTTTTCCATCAAATCCAAATAAGAGAAGAACTTTGGCTCTCACTCGTTCCTTAGCCTTCTTGGTACATCATATCCATCTTCTAGCTTTCGCTTACCCTTATCCTTCCTGATTCCTTCTCCCGTTGATCCTTCGCCTCACATAGCATTTACTTCCTATTTTTCTATTCATGCGTCCTCCTGCCGCAAGAACTTTTCCGCTTCATGATAAAATTCCCCAAGATTCATCAGTCGATCCCGTATCAGTGAAATCTTGAAGTCCATTGCATCAGCAATTCCTGATACCTTGCCATTAAAACCATTGATGGATCTGGCCGATCCACCGAATCAACTGCCGCATTAAACAGTGTCAAGAAACTCCTCAAGGACTCTCCGGTCCTTTGCTTTAGTGCTGCCAATGTCATTGTGTTCTTAGGTCTTGAAATGTGGATCCTAAACTACCTTATGAACCTGTCTACCAACTCGCTCCATGTCCTGATTGATCCGTTCTCCAACTGCCTAAACAAAGCGCAGCTAATTCCGTCAGGTATAAAGGAAAACATCTCGCCTTGACTTCCTCCGATGCCTCCAGCACTTTCATATGCATGATATACCATATCATATGCATTGTAGGGTCTGACTTTCCGTTATATACCTCCAGTGTTGGTAGTTTGAACTCTGGTGGGTTCCTAGCATTCCTGATATTTGAAGCGAATGGACTCTATTTGACATCTTTCAGATTCCTGTTGGGCAATCCGCCTCTCATTATCCATCGTGTAAGCTCAACCATCCTTTCATTCTCATCCATAGGTGGTCTCCAATCCATATTCCATGCTTGTCCCCTGACTCCACGAGGGTATTTTGGAATATACTGCTATGGACATGCATTCACATTCTAATCTGCATCCAACCGAACAGCATCAACCACTGGCCTTTCATGAATCGATCCTGACCTACCCAGGGGCATGCCCCTAAGTTCCAAGTGATCGACGCTCATCTCGATAAAGGGTCGGTGCCAATCCCTCCATGTTGACCGGGAGCTGCCCTTGGCTGCTCCACTCCGTTCCTCTACTTGCTAGCTTCGTTTCCATGCCCCCAGTTTTGATTTTCTGCAGCTCCTGCTACTCCAACTCCCTGATCCAGATTGCCATTAGCTCCAAATCCTTGGTTATGTGCTCCAACTTATCTAATTTTCCTGAGGAAATTCTGCATAGTCTCCTCTTACCTCTTCGTCATTCGCTCCTGCATAGCATCTAGCATAGTCTCCATCTCGCTCCTAGTGATGTAGATGGAGGGTTTATTAGTTCCAGCTCCATAGGATGCCTCCTGACTTCCTCCATGGTGACTCCTATTCGTAAGTGCTTTCCTTGTAGATTTCCTGACCATTGATCCAAATCTAAGCTTCAAATCATTACCAAATCTACGGGTGCAAGCAACCTGGCTCTGATACAAAAATGTTTGCATCAAAATTGATCACATACACCTAATATGATAATAGTGGCGATTCAACATCCAAACCCAAGCAGAGTGGTGTAGAGAACAAAAATATAAAGAATAGTAAATTAAAAATAGTAAGAAAGTAAAAGAACAAGAGAATTTATAGTGGTTAGGCATACTCCGGCCTACGTCCACTCCAAAAGCTTTTCCTTTTTTTATATATTTATATGCTGGTTACAGTTATAATCAGTGAAAATCAAGAATCAAAATGGCTGGGTTTAGTCTAAGGAAGAAGATGAAGAGAGCCAGGAAGAAGATCCCTTCCCTTAAGTCATGTTTGCTGTATTTATAGAGGAAGCCAACGAAATATCTCACGCAAAATCCGCATGTAGAACCTCCAGAACCAGACGGACCCACACATAAAAAATGGGAGCCATCTGGGCCTCCTAGAGGGATCGGCCCCGACCCTATAAGGGGATCAGCGTCGATCCTTAAGGATTAAGAATGGGGGTCGGCGATCTCTAGAGTCGGACTCCTATGCCACCTGCTTCCTGTTTCCATAGTCATTTCCTAAGTTGCTTGGTGTTCGTTGAGTTATTGAACTACCAATCCGAGTGATCCATAGCCTTATTGATCTGATCTGATCCGTACTCCATCACACTGATCCGATCCGATCCCCTGCCTAGGGGAAGTACCAATCCATTCCTGTGACGTCCCGGCTTTCCACTCCCGGAAAATCGAATCGCTAATAAGAAAGAAAGGGATAGAAGAAGAAAAGAAAGAAAAGAAGAAAGAACAACAACATCAGAAACTCACAGCGGAACGAATGAAATATAATATATCATATAAAATATTACATAGTATCATATACATCAGAGTTACACAACTTATACAACACATATTAGACAGTTATAAACATCTGTCTAATTCATACAACTCAAGTATCACAGATACAGACACAACATATACACAGCGGAATCATCATATATCTACACGGTGAAGCCTCCTGCTCCACAGCTCCTCCAGAATTCGTCAAGACTAACCTGAATCCCCTTGACTACTCATACAAATTTGAGTACCCAAGAGTTTAATAAAACAGAAAATAAACACTTAGGTCAGACATGGGTCTGGTGTGAGTAAACGGTTAAATTGCTTAACTTTGAAAACCTTTGAAAACAAAAGTATCACGTAAGACTCCCCACACATAAACATGGGTAAGTTTTTACCTTACGCTAACTAAAACATTTGATAGGAAATCCGATTGTATTATAATAGGGTCTAGGGTTTTCAAGTAAATTACAGAAATAGCTGAAATGCTTACATCTCACATTCCAACATAGTTGGGCACAACTAATACGTACGGCACTTATTGGAGTTTGGATTCCATACAATGGCAGGGCTACTGGGGTACCGCCCGTCACAGTACGTGGCCTAGATCACCGTACCGAGGAGTACGCCCGCTCCCCTGCAACACAAAGCCGGAACCATCCCTTACTGGATAATTCCGAACAAGACAATCCCGTAGTTGGCGCGACCAACCACACACTAAGCCGAATAAAAGAAAAGGGACCTCTAGACAGGGATCTATCTTGCTCTCAGTGGGTGCTACCCACGAAGCCTTGCTGCACCTCCCCTGTTTTAGCCATTCCCGGTTGATGAGGCTTGAGGTTACGATTACCTTTAATCAGAACATATCACTTAGAATGCTCATCGTCCGCCTGACGATGTGCTGAAAGCATTCAATCCATACAAGTCCGTTCCGGGTTCGAACGAAACCGAAGGCATTATCTCGTTACACTCGTTTTGGAATCACCCTCAGAGTTAACGACAATAACCCTTGCACTCTGAATCTTCATCTTCACTTGATTCACGACCTATCGTAAATTTGGATCGATGTGGTATTCGGGTCTCCAGACCTGGAAATCCGGTATACGGAAACCCGATCCCGGTCTCATCGAAATCCAAAGCGTATCTTTTAAGGCCAAGTTGTTTTAAAGGTTAAAACAATTCAATTCATTATCTTTATACACAAAGAAAGATAATTCACAATAGATAATCAACATTATCAGATAATCCATATTATCATCACAATTCAACTAACATCCATATCATACAGCATATATCTCATCAGAGATATCAATCAATGTAAAGCATTCAGTATTATCATCCATCCATAAGTAATGATTTATATCATCTCTAATTAATTTAAAGTGAATTAAATTAATTACTTTATTTTATAAATCCTTCTTACTTAACCATTAATTAATTACAATCAATTAATTTATTATCCTCACATTAATCATCTTAATTAATCACCCTTGATTAATACCCCTTAATTACATTCAAGTAATTATCCTTAATTAATTTTACAAATTAATTATCCTTAATCAAATACAGTGATTAACCTTTAATTACTATCATTAATTCAATAATTAATGAACCTTCATTAATTAATTAACTATAATTAATTATATTAATCCTTAATTATTTGCAATTAATTAATCATACTTAAATTAATTACTTTTATTAATCATCCTTAATTTTATTAATTAATAATCCTCTAATTACTTCATTAATTTATTACCTTCTAGTTAATTAAATAATTAATCTTTAATTAACTACATCCATTAATTATCCTTAATTAATCATAAACAGTAATTAACCATCTTGTAATTACTTACCTTAATTAATTAAGTATAATAATTAATTATTCTTTAATTACTTATTATTGATTAATTAATCTTAATTAATCAATCCTTAATTACATCATTTATTATATTAATTAATGATCCTTAATTACTTCTTTAATTAATTACTCTCTTTTAATTAATTACCTTAACTAGTAATTAATCACATTATTAATTAACCTTAATTCTCTAATTAATTAATTACTCTTTAATTAATTAATTTCAAATCAATTATATTAATTATCTTTTAATTAATAACATCAAGTGATTTAATTACTTCCACCTTAATTACCTTCCTAAAGTAATTATCCTTTACTTAATTACCTTCAGTAATTAATTACTTAATTACTTCACCAAGTAATTACACTTAATTAACTCCAAAGTGGTTATCTTTAATAAATCACAAATTTATTACTTAATTAATTATTTAACTTAGTCCTTTAAATTTAATTAAATGATTTCTTAACTTCTTGAAAAGAAAACATTATCTAAATCAAATCATTTATATTAACCAATAACTTTTCAATGGTTAATAATTTAATTACCTTAATTATCTTTACAAATTAATTATCTTTAATTAAATCAAAATTCTACATTACTAAAGATAATCCTTATTTTAATTGATTTCTAAATCTTAATTATTTTACTTATTTAAAATAAAACACTTTAGAAATCAATCATAATTTAAAATAATTTAAACATGCTAATTATAACTTTTTAAATCTTTGAACTTCCCAAAGTTATTTAAATAAATTTAATACAACTTATTATTAAAATCTACTTATTTATTTTTAAAACTTTTATATTTCCAAATACCAGAACTTTGTTTAAAACTTAACTTTAAACAAATTTAATTTTATAAATAAACTTGTTTAACTTTTGTTTAAAACTTTAATCATTTACAAAATCATATTATCTTTGTTAAAACTTGAAACAAATTTAAATTCAAGGTCTCAGATAAAACCAGAACGACCCGAGTAAACTCCACGAAAACACTATCCTTTCCCGAGTCTTCCACCCTTCTCGTCTACTTCGAGTCGTCACGCAACCTACACAATAACTTCCCCGAGTTCCCTTCGTCTTCCCCAACGAAAACAAAACCAGATGCCCAAACGTGCATACGTGCACGTGGTGCACTTGCACCATCGCCGCCGACTACAGATGATCGTCGCGACCATCCTCACTGACCATTCGAACTACCTTGATCACGAATCCAAACCCAGATCAACAACTTCGACAGCAAATCAAAATCAAGCCAATCGATCTAAAGCTGGAACCATCCCAATCGAATAAAACTCCTCGCCGACGACGATCTCGTCCACCGGAACCCCCGCCGCTTCGTCCAGAGCAACGTCATGACACCCAGCGTCGATTCCCCCACACGCGATCGCCTCCGGTCTCCCCATGGTGACGCAATCGCCTCGAATACATCGACAACCCAATCTTATGACAAAACCCTACTTCACCAACGTACGACCCCCACGACGAACTATAAAAGCTTCGATCATTTTTCCAATGATCATCAACCTGCAAGCTAACTTCGATATCAAGCACGAACTTCATCTCATCGTTGATCATCGAATATCGACGAAAATGCCAAATCTGATCAACTCGAGATATCACATCATTTACTTCCTTAAAAATTATGAAATTTATATCAAAATTCATGATTCTCCAATTCGAATTCAGTTATATATTCAAAACACAAAATTTAATCCATCGATTTTCTTTTGTCTTATACACTTTTACTGCAGTTTTTCTAATTCCCAGTTAAGCATCAACTAATTCCCCTAAAAATTATTTCTAAAAATAAGATCTAGTTAATCCAAACCTAATTCCTTTAAGGATCCTTGCCAGAAATTGTTTAGATTAAGAGATAATAATTTATTTTGATTGAACTGAACCTGTTAATTTAACCAGAGATGAATATGCATATACACAGATATGCATATCAATATACAGAGTAATTTAGACTTAGTCCCCGTTCAAAGCATTCATACAAACATATCTATAACAATACTTCAATCATTCATCACATCCATTAACATATTAAGGCTTAAAATATGAGGTTTGCTCACAGGTTACAAGACAGAGAACAGAGGCATTTCATTTACATATATATACAATCTAAGGAGAAAATTTTAAAAATTTGCTTATAGGATATTGAAACAGAGAAGCCTGTAGACATGCAAATCTATATATATTCAATAATATAAATACTGGAAAGATTTTCATGCAATCATCAAGATAAATTCACAGATTTAACACATGCATTAGAATCTAAACCATCTCAAACTGTTTTTTTAAAATAATTTACTCACCTTAATAAAGCAGAGAACAGAGCCTCCATTTGAAAAGCTTTTGATAACAGTTGAACTTTAAAACTGGAAATGCTTCTTCGATTTAAAACTTGCATGTTGCTTGATGTTACTGGATCTTGCATGCATGCTATTATCTTGTTGATATATTGCTTTAGATTCCAGGTTTGGCTTGCTTCAAACAGATTCCAGATTTGAAGAAAATATGTAGGCTTTTGGTTTGATTTTGGAAAATGAGTTTACAGGCTATTGAATTTGGTTTTTGTTTGAGGAGAAACTGATTTTGTTTTGAAACAGGAAGTGGAAACTTTAGTTCTTAGATTTGCATGCAGGCATGACTTCCAGATTTCATTTGAAAACTTGGGAAAATGATTACAAGCTTGAAACAGAAACAGACTTTGGATTTTTCTTGAATTTGAAAATGTTTTCAGGTTATTGAATTTGGTTTTTGTTTGAGAAGTATTGATTTCAGATTTGATTTTGAGAAATAAGTTTTCAACTGAATTTCTTTGTTTAGAAATTAAATGAGAGAAAGAAAAAGAAAAATGAAGATGTGTGCTTATATAACTTAATTTATGAATTATCAAAAATCAAAGAAAAATAAAATACAAAATGACATTTGTCATCTTCCTATATTAACATGTTGACACATGTGCTTAGATGGTTTTACTAATTTACACATATAATTTTACATGCAAAAATGAATTTTATAAATGGATAAAGCTTTAATTAACAAATTTCTAATAACTATATACTTATTCAAATTTAAATCAAAGAAAATCAATCAACTTATATATATTCAAATAGAAAATATCTTATTAACTTTTAAAAGATAAAATCATCAATTAAATACTAATTTAATCAGATTATTAAATTAAATTCAAATCTTATTATCAAAGATCATCCATATCAATTTAATTATTCAACAGATTATTAAATTGATATTGTCAAAATTTCCGGGATATTACAATTCCATACTTAGTCAATTCTAGGATGTCATACACTTGAACCCGCTTGATTATCATCTATAGTCTTACTTATAACCAATCCTTGAACCTGATAACCATCTCTCCGAGCTTCCTACCTTATCATGAAATCCGTTTAGCCAAATCCATGGTATCACTGCCTTGCCAAAAGCCGGGATAACACGTACAACTCTGACTAGAGATTTTAACTTGAATTGACCAAGTTGACCATGATACTTACTACATACAACTATGGAGACGAATTCTCTATTGAATAGTTTTCACTTCCAATGCTTCAACTCAGACTCAACTATAGTCGCTCGATGGTCATCGTGCTATGATTTAACTATAATCAAAGTGAAGCATTAACATTAAAGTTCAGTAGTATTCTCAAGTAGAGAAAACTATATAACATCGTCACTTTGAGATTTCATATTTGACCTAGTTGTTATTAACCAAAAAATAAACTCTCAGGTGCGTTATTACATAGTCATCTAATAACTATCAGTACGTAACCTCTTGGTGCCACCAGCAGCCATGATTAATACACTCCTCAACATTTGGAGAGTATTATATACTCTGGTCTCAAGGGATGTATCGATATCCTTCTCAAAACATCTTAAGCAGGAATATTTAAAACAATATATTATTTTATATTGTGATAATTTTCTCAAGGTTTTACCTCCTTGTAATTATTATCACATAACTTATCATTTAAAGATTTTCTATTTTAATATACTTTGAATTTATTTATTTATTTATATCACTATAACAAAGTATATAATAGAAATCAAATACCTTTATTACAAAAAAAACTGGTTATGGGGTTAGATATATATAGCAAATTACATAATTGCCCATGGGGTATAACCCAAACTCTCTCACCGTTAACCCCCACTGGTCAAACGAAGGTCTTGGACTTTAAAACTGAAAAATGGAGGAGAATATGAGGTTCAAGGAGGAAATAATAGCAAACGACGTGTTCGACTTTTGGCCAGACATCGATGGTGAAAGGTATAATCTTTGTTTCAATATTTTAGTTATATATACATGTATAAATATTCTTGCAAATCACCTTGTTCCCTTCTGTATGCTTTCGGTCATAATTATTAAACAAAATAGAATATAATTTTAATTATGAATAATTATTTTATATAACAATTATATATATATATATGTTATATGTGTGTGTGTGTTTGTGTGTGTGCGCGTGTATTTATTAAAAAATTACTGTCAATAAAAAATATTTTAGATTCGATTATACATTTCTTTTAATTCTAATACACACACACGCACTCTCTAATAATTACTTTATTATTTTAAACTCTAAAATGTTCTTTCGGTTTTATAAAATAAAATGAGATTCATTTTTTTTCTTTTTTAAAATTATATATATATATATATATATATATAATTTCCTTATGGAAATCATTTAAAAAAAATAGATTTGTTTGTTGTCGGTTAAATAAAAGTAGTTTTGCATTTTGATATTATCTTTAAAAGATTAAACTTGATTCAAATTTTAAAATTTTGATTTTGTCAGAACAATAAATCCATACTCATTTATTTGTTTTTAAAAACTTTACTTATTATTTGCTGGAAGCATAATAAAATAAATAATTTTTTTATGTACATATACTTTAGTTTTTATCTTTGTTAAAGTCAAATGTTTTTAATTTTGAATTTTACATATTATTTATAAAACCTCTATATGTGTATTGATGGTCAATATTGTATTAGTAGTACTTAATATCATGTCTATGATGTATATATATTGGTTCCTTCAGGTTAGTTTCACATCGATTCATCACTCTGACATTTATTAACCGTAGGATACACAATCAATTTTCTCAATTTATACCCCTTGGATTGTTTATACAATAATATTGTTGTGATGTTCGTATTATGAATATGAATATCACAAAATAATAAAATATTAAACTAAAATAAATCAAGTTAAAAAATAACTTTAAATTAAATATTAACAAAATATTATTTTGAACATTATCAAACAAATAAATATTTTAAAACAAATTAAATAAATCAAAATATCACTCTAACAATTTTGTTAACAAATTCTAACTTGACTTGGTATAAATAAAATTTGATTCACATAAACACAAAATAAAATCTTGTGCAATTTAATAAAGGGGGAATTAATTTAAATGACAAAAATTTGTATATTTTTAGCCTCAAAGACACGGACTCAATATTTTTAGCCTCAAAGACACGGACTCAATATTTTAACCACAAGGACAAACATTCTCCTAAAAATTATTCATAAGAACAAACATTCTTTCAAAATTATTCATAAGGACAAACATTTTTTCAAAACTGCTACCGAACTAAAAACTGATACCTAAAAACTGCTGCCGATAACTACAAACTGATACCTAAAAACTGTAAAAACTGATACCTAAAGAAAGTTGTCCTTCAGGCTAAAATACTGAAGATCTGTCCTTGAGGCTAAAATACTGAGAAATTTTGTCCTTTGACAATAATTTTTTGTTTAATAAAATGCATTGTTTTATTCATCATTGGCTTTGCGGTCAGTGCACCTGATCTAACAGCTATAGCATTGCTAAACTAATCAACGACGCCCAATAATGATCTGATGGAAAAATGGTTGCAATTAAAAAATTAATGATGCCAGATAAATGACGCCTTAGCGACGCAAAAAAAATACAGCGATGCATTTGCGATGTCGCTTTGGTGACGCTTTAGTGACGCCCGTAATCATTTGTGATGGGGTATCAGTAGCGTCGTGACAATGCTAATTTTGTGACGCCATTTTAGTGATTCCTAAAAAATTAAAACAGAAATTAAAGAAGATGTCACAAAGCCATTGATAATATTATGTGGCATCACAAAAACGTAAGCAATTGCCTACGCTTACGTAATAAAGACGGTAGTAATATTTCGTGGCATAACAAACTCATTGAAAATTATCTACGTCTTTGTAACGCTTTGTGATGGCATAAAATATAAAAATTCAAAAATAAAATACGAAGGCATCCGGGAAATCGTTGTTGATGTACATAGCAGAGCTAACGCGTTGTTAATTAACGCCGCCTTGATAAGGATATGAATTTTATAGATGTAACATCGGTAATCAGCATCAAAAATCAGACAACTGTCCACAAATAGGCTCGTAGCAAACTTAAAACCGTGGAACTTCATAGCCGACTTTGCCGATGAGAATAATAATTTGAACTTAAAATATTTCAGTTCTCCGAATTGATTATACAGTAAACTATTTAAAACCTATCAACGTACACACATTTTGGGCTGTATCATTTACAAAAATTCATTGCTCACAACGTCATAAAGGAATAATCTGACATGATAATCGATACAAACTACAAAGTGTACAGTGCTCGCATTTAAAATCTTGAAGAATAGATGCCTCAACAACTTCAGCCGTACGGTGCACTGATCATCATTAAAATCAATAATTCAACTAAAACCTAATCTTAATTAATTTTAGGTTAAATTAAGCATAAAAATAATCAGAACTGTCGGCACCAAATAAAGCACGGGGGAATATGCACATACGTACAGTTTGGTAATATAGAAAATAATAAAGCGGTGGCCTCGTTGTTAGTATACTTGTACGTGTCCATGTACAACCGCTGCAAAAACGTTCAATTAATTGCAAACTTTTAAGTCTTTAGCGAACCCAACAATAACATGGCAATCTTTTGTCTCTGTCTGTAGCGTCCATGACTCGTGTTAATCAGTGACAAACGTCGGTTGGCCCTGAGATGTCCGTAGCCTGCCGAATATATCTATTGCTAAGCACCGGGGTTGGAATCGGTTCGCTACTGAAAATTTATTTTCAAAATTATTACCGTATCAATTTATATGGTAATAAAAAATTCATATCATTACCAATCTATCTAGGTAATCGAAAAACCAATACCTTCGATTCATAGTTGGTAAAGGTTAGTAATAAACTTTTATCGTTTACAAATTGATACTGATTTATTTACAATATTTCATGTTAAAATGATAAATATTAAAAGTTCTTATTTTTTATTATATGATGATTTACAAGTTTCATTTTAGATAGTCAAATATGTAAGCAACGTCGTGGAAAAAGCTAAAATATTTTATAAAATCATTTTATTTTATAAATACATGATAAGAATGGGTGAATTAATTTAAAGGACAAAAATTTGTATATTTTTAGCCTTAAGGACACGACCTCAATATTTTAACCACAAGGACAAACATTCTTCTAAAAATAATTCATAAGGACAAACATTTTTTCAAAATTATTCAGAAGGACAAACATTCTTCCAAAACTGCTACCGAACTAAAAACTGATACCTAAAAATTGCTACCGATAACTACAAACCGATACCTAAAAACTGATATCAATAACTAAAATCTGATACCTAAGAAAAGTTGTCTTTCAGGCTAAAATACTGAAGGTCTGTCCTTGAGGCTAAAATATTGAAAAAAATTGTCCTTGACAATAATTTGCTGGATAAAAATTGCATTCAATCTAATGTGATAATAGCATTTTGGTAGATTTTCTATTAAATTATTACACGTTAGTTGTTAGATGATATATAATAAAAAAACAGAAAAATAGGCACAATGACCAACTTAGAAAAAAAATTAGGTTGAATATAACTAGCATTTGTATAGTGTAAATGTTGAATATAATGCTAATTACAATTAGCATTTGTCCTTCAGCCTAAAAATAAAACTTGATGTCCTTCAGTCTAATTTTTTTTCAAAGTTTGTCATTTTCTCTAACTTCCACTAATAAAAATATATAATTGAAATTTAAGAAAAAATATATATATCAATTACCATTACGGTACTATGGTTCGGCAAACCGTATCAACCAAACTAATTATCATTTTTCAGTATCATTTTAATTGGTAATTACTAATAATGGTTGATAAGTGTTAATATGGTAAAAATGTGCCGCCCCCGCTAAGCATGCTCTTACTCTTTTAAAGAAATGGGCTTGTATTTGCTTTATGATCCGCGTGGAGTGATAGACAATTATCGCGAGATCATGTTGCAAGTAAAAGCACAATCTCCATCAATCATTAGCATTTCTCATCCATCGATTTACTTTCATTTCAGTTTTATGATGTTCAATTTTTTTTTTTTTATTTGATTACTCAGGTGGTAGTACCTGGTTGTTCTGTAAGTGTTATTTAATTTATAGTACACATTACAAGTGATCGTATCTTCAAGGGATCGAATCACCCTATGAAGAGTTCAAATTTATGATTTCATAGATCAAATTCACAGACAAGTTCCAATAGACTTGTTTTAGGCTTAATCAACATTCAATCCATATATAATAATAGACCTATGATCAAAGCTCTCTATTAATCACCATCAAAATTAAATTCACTTCTATCACGGAGGAAAATTGCACCCCCTCCGGAATAAAGTGGACGAACCTAAACATGATTTTTGAACTGCAAATGTAAAAAAAGAATGATCAAACTAAACTACGCAAGTTCTAGAAGGTTTAAAAAAATACAAAGGAAGCATAGGAATGTGTCACATTGCATAGTAGCAAGTATCATTATCAGCCATAACTAAAGCCTAACCCTGCAGCAGATTCTGCCAACTAATCTGTAGCTTATAAGTTATAACTATCGCCCTTTTTTTTTGTCTTGCGCCCTGTTTTCTTTCCTTGTTCATCTTAAATTCCAAAGCAGCTTCTTTTTATGCTTTCCAACCTTAACACATGTTACTGTCACTTGTAACTTAAATTCCAAGAACTCACGGAACGTGGATTGTAATGTTAATTTGTGCTGAAAGAATTTCGTTGATGGCTGTATCTTTTCTATTAAAGTTTACCCAGTTTTATGACAGTTTTATTTGCCTGTTTTGTCCAAACAGTCAACAAACGTTTGTTATCCATCGATATCTCTTGAAAATTCAAACCAGACCTTGTCTTTTGCTATAAAGCGTGCCTATGGTTTTAAGCATTTTATGTCATGCATTGTAAAACTTTTAACTTTGTATGTTTTTGAAAAATAAAGAAACTTGGATTCTATATGTAAAAATGCTATATTTTATGCATTTGAATGATATAAGCATATTAGATTTTCAAAATATTATCAACTATGCATTACTATGATCCAATGCAACTTCCATTTTGCAGTTCAGTCGACTAGGATCGTTATTATTGTTGGTTTTAATTTGATGTTTTTGGATTGTTAAATTTGATAAAGAGATAATTAAACTTGAGGAAAATACATAATAGTTATTATTAAGTGGAAATTAGGTTGGAGGGCTTTTCGTAATAAGTTTTAAGGACAACACTTATGAATTACTAGTTTTAAAGACAATTTACAAAAAAAAATGATAAATTCATTTATCTTTTTAAATTATACAATAAAATGATAAATTCATTTATCATTATTTTTGTATAACTGAAAATGATAATTTCATTTTTTTTTCCTGTAAATTGTCCTTAAAACTAATTTTTTAAAAGTGCAGTTCTTAAAACTTATTACCAAGTACAAAGAAACCCTTTGAGTGAAAATCCCCTATTATTAATTAGACGAGAGGATTTTACATATCTAAAGTATTATTCTAGAGAATGGCAAAAAACAAAAACTCTAACCTTAATCTTAACTAAACTTCTATTTTAAATTCTCACTTCTTTAATAGAACTTCAGGTCTTTATTATGATGGAGAGCAAGAGGAGCAGATTGGTTAAAAAAATTGGTGGATAAATGGGAGATAAGAACGTCCATGTTAATACCACAATTATTGATTTTGATGATAACAATCTTGATAACAATAAAAATACATACATATAACATATATACTAATGTTTTGCCAAGTTATATAGTATATAATGTAGGATATTACATAGGTGTTGAATCGAAGGCTGTATAGTATAAAAAAATCAAGAGATGGACATGAAAACTCATTATTACAAAGACCAAGATATGAAGCTCTTAAGACTATAATAGTGTATAGAGTCATAGTATATTGTTAAAGTCTTTAGTAGCAATCTTTGATCTTTATCTCTTATTTTTCTATCTTTTATATTTTTAAAACAAAATATATTTAAAAATAATTTATAAAAGTTTTTTAAAGTTCAAAATGTTTATAAACTATGTTCAAAACATTTTACAAAGTATCAAAATATTTTACAAAGTATAGGATTTTGAACATTTTAAAAGAAACAAGTTTTCAAATTCAACATGCATATGTCGTCATATGCCCAGATGATAAGTCAACATACATGCTGCTAGATGTTTTTCAAATTTTGAAAATAAGTGTCTATTCGTCGCAACTCTTCGTGAATGGACACGTCTGTTTATTCACTATATAAAGGGGAATTCAAACAAAAATTTTGATAAGGTGAACGCAAACAAATTTTTTGATGGTTATTAACTTATTTTCTTCCCTCCTCTTACTTTCCTAAAAACTCAATGAAAAATATACTATATTCTCTTCAAAATCATATATAATCAATTCAAACTTCATTGTATTGATTCACTGCTACTTTCTTACTGTTTTGGAATCATCTCTCTCTCTCATCAAAAATCAAAGTGTTGTCCAAGAGGCTATAGGATCATTATATCCAAAGTTCAAGAAATCATCGTTGGAAAACCCATCAAACTCTATTTGTATTTGCTTGAGTGTGCTTGTAGCCCGCTCAAATTAAGTGTGTGTGCTTGGTAACTCGGAAATTTAAGTGGGTGTTCTTAGTAGCCAGGAAATCTTAGTGGGTGTGCTTGTAGTCCGTCCAAATCAAATGGGTGTACCTTGAGCCTAGAAAATCAAGAGGATGTGTCTCGTAGTCTCGGAATCGAGATTGTAATTGGGTTTGCTTCTGCCCGTTTAAATATTGGCATTTGAAAAGAATTCTGTACAAGTAATTATATGGAATTGAATGTAGGAAAAATCCGAACCAATATAAAATCTCTAGTGTCATCTCTCTAGCTCTTTGCTTTATTTTATTGCTTTTATTTTAATCTGTGATTGCATGTGTAGCTGTTTAACAATATAATTCTATATTATTCATTTGAAATTTAATATTTAACTTGAACAAAATTTAAAAAGATTTACAAAAGTTCAAAGACACTATTTACCCCCCTCTAGTGTTTAATTAGCCTTAAGATCCATAATTTCGTAACCCATAATTGATATCAGAGCAAGGTTTTCAAAAACTCGTGGTTTGATTTTTGCAAAGTTTTAATGGCTAGCAACACTGTTAGTGTTGGGTGCGTTTCCACCACCACCGAGCCATGCATCACCGAACCAGTCCACTCCCAAGACCACTGGTACCGAACCAGTCCACTCCCGAGACCAACTATCTAGCCGAACCAACCCTTACTCCACTACTACCGAACCATCTACTACCGAATCAGCTACCTCCATCCACTGTCGAACCAGAGGCAAGGGAAGCCACCATCGGGCCACTTACTACCGGACCAACCTCCACCGAATCAACCTCCACCGAACCAACGTACTACCGAACCAACTTTACCAGGCCAGATTGCATCAGCCCAGGCCCACCAGCAGCTATATACATCCAAGACCCCTACCCCCAGCCTCACTCTATAAATAGAGGGGCAGGGGTACAACAATGGCAGACAAGTTTGAGAGCTCAAGCACGGATATAACTTTCAAATAACTTTCATATACTTGTATCAAAGCTTTGTACTTGTAATCCGGACAAGAAAGGAGAAATAATATATAAAGTGGACGTAGCACTACTACAAAACAGGCCATTTGCATCGGTTGTTTACCCCCCTTTTGCATCAGTTCAACAACCGATGCATATGCAACCGATGCAACAGGCTTAACACTTTTGCATCAGTTCTGAAACCGATGCAAAAGGGTCCTTTTTGAATCGGTTGTTACTAACAACTGATGCAAAATATCATGGTTGGTTGCTTGGACACACCCCCATGTTGCATCGGTTTTTTATAACAACCGATGCAAACTAATCCCTCTATTGCATCAGCTATTTATACCTGATGCAAAAAAGCCATTCTCAGAAATCATTATTACAGTACTCAAATAGACAATATATATATATATATATATATATATATATATTATTGATTATAACAAACAATTATTGCATGCAATATTACAATCATTCAAAATTAAATTTGATGGCAAATACAAACTGAATAACATAATACCAAATTAAATTTGATGGCAATATTTCCTTTTACCGTTGTTTCTCTATTACATACATATATCACTATCACATTCAGAAAAACAGTGAAAACTCTTATAGTTGCACACTACCTACATAACAACTGGCAGTGTATATCACCACCTTAACATCTGCTCTACCATTTCAAACCAAACCACTGCTGCAACACTACAACTCCACCAACACTGCTTTTTCCTGTCAAACATATTGCGACATTCATCCAAACTTCATTTTCTCCTTCATCTAAAAACACATCAGTAACCACCTCATAACTGCTCACTCATACATACAAACTACAGCCACCTTCATACATAAACCAACCTCCTCCCATCGCCACTTCTCATTTCCCATACATCCTCTCAACCAGCAACTCTTGCTACTGCCTCATCAATCTGCTGAACAACATATTCAACCAGAGAACATTCCATACTTCACTATGTAGTGCACTTGTGCACATTATCTGTGCACGGAAACATTCAAACTGCCTCACTTTTGCAACATTACCTTATCCCACCCCCTTCTACACAAACCACAACTTCCCCTACCAACTCAATTCACCAAGTCACGTACCATTCTTCTGACCATCTCTGACATATCAATCAACTGCCTAGTCATTTCTGCACCAGCACATCATCATACACTTCCTCAACCTCTTGACTACCTTCTAGCCACAACAACAGGCCCGAAACTTCCTCTGCCCAATACCTTACAGCCACAGATACATCACCAAACAGTGCACTTCACATCAAATAAACCTTCCACTGTCTCGACATGACCTACTCATACACCCAAATCCAACTGCCAACATCCCCGAACATTGCCGCTTCAACTGTACTTCATTACCCCTCTGCTATAAACTGCTTTGATATAAACTACACTCTCAATATCACCTCCTCCTCTGCTATAAACTGCAATGTGCCACCCCATCAATTTGCATCCACGCTGCCAATACTGTCCCCAGTGCAATAAACCCTCCCAGCCATATATCAAATATCACTCTACTTCAACACCCATGTACATCACTTGCATTTCAGTGCATAACTACCACCACAGTGATCCAAACTGTTGTGCATATCTCACCCTGTGCAGTTAATGCCCCGCTATATCCCCGCTATAACTCTGATATATCTTATAGCAGATTCCTACCGCTACGATTTTTCCATATATCCCCAACATATAGCCTTTCCACTTTAATCCTCGCTATTTCCGCTATATCCCGTTATTTCCGCTATATTCCGCTATTTCCGCTATATCTTCTATAAAAATTGGATTGAAAAATGATATTTATACGCTATAAAAATTATGAAATTAATTAATTTCATTGAATTTTTGATATATGTTTAGAAATGATAATACTCTAATATTCTACTAAATTAAATTAAGTTATATAATAGTTTTACGTTCATTTACAATACATTTGCACATATTTTTATTTAAAATTATTTTTGTATTAATTATAATTCAATTGAATGTTAATTTTTCACATAATTACTATCTATATATTTGTAAAAACAACAAGTATGGGATTTATATGCTATTTTAGAGTAATCCGATATATCCCGCTATATCTTCGCTACATCCCCGCTATGACTTTTTGCACCTCTACCGCATTGAATCCACCGAGCGCTTTAACTACACAGATCTCACCACAACCACCGCTACACTTTCCTCCAACACCTCACCACAGTTCAACCACCAATGCAAAGGGCAGGACGTGGAAGCGTGAAGTTTGCAATTCATTTTGCTGAAAAACAATAAAGCAATCAATTTTTGAAAGGCAAAGGATGCAAAAAGGTCCATCGCTGAAAATTTAAAAACAATCCAATACAAAGTGCTTAATTAATAAGAGGTTTTTAGTGGTCCTGTATAACTTCAGGTGCAATGATAGAATTAACAAAAAGTTAAGAACACAATAATCAATAACAAATTCATCCAAAAGGTCAAAACTTCTGTCCCATTATTTAATAGCCAATGTATCTTTTTAATGATAGTAGCATATATATATAACCTACAGAATTGGTCACAGACATGTCTCAGTATATCATAACATGTTAAATTGCAAGGGTCATATTCGGTAATGTAGAATTTTATGAAGGCAATTAGTATCATAACAGTTCATCCAAACACATTTATTACCAAACTATCGTACTATTTTAAAACTTTGTAAGGCGCACAATAGCCACGAATGAAAAGTCACATATTAAGCTACAAACAATAGTATCATTCTAAAGAAAGTCTATTATCTGTAACTGTGAGGTCCAATCATCTATGTCAAATTATATTTGAGTCAAATTCTCAGGTAATTAAAATAGAACCATACTTTGATACTTGCATATATTAGCTGCAATGTATATAAGCAGTGATGTAATGAGTAAGCATCATAGTTGAGAAAAATGTTGATAGCCAACTGAGTGAAAGCATAGATACAACATTAAACTCTGTGGAGCATGTAAAACATATTGGTCATTAATATTGCAACAACCAAAGCTTTAAATTTAGCTACAAATGGAAGCCAAATATAGTTACTCGTATTTATCGTGCTCTTACGAACATGTGTAGCGGGGAACATCACAGCATGATTGTATCCAACCAACAGTGCAATTTAGATTTTAATCGATTGTTCCAATAGTACAATATCACAGCATGATTGATAATGAACAATAGACTATTCCTATAGGTAATCGACTGTTTGCTTCTCAAATACTCGACTGTATACAGCCAGGAAGCTCTAGAGAAAAACTAAAGTGGTTACAACAATTACCATCTCTGTTCTGCTCTTTCTTTTATTTTTCTTGTCTGGTGATAATTTATGACGTTTGTTTACTTCTTGCTCTCCTTTTGATATGTGTTCGATATTGGATGATGCTATGTACATATTCATATACAGAATTAAGGGGTAAACAACATATAAACAAAGAATAAAATGTAAATGTTAAGAATGAAGGTAATTAAGGGTACCTTGAGTGGTTATAGGTGGTAAGTCGGGAAGAGGATGATCTGAGAAAAAGTAGGATTTGAGGTCTGCTTTGAGAAAATGGAAATGATGGGGATGTTTTGATTCTAGATTTTGAAGCTCCTGTTTTTCCCATTCCTCTATCCACGGCTCTTCTCCACCTGCCATCGGCTTCTTCTACTCTTCGTTTATAGACACGACAGATTTTCATTGGGTTTAGGTGAGTACTTTTTATTTTCGTTTATAGACATGGCTCTTCTCCACCTACCAAAGGTTGAAGTGTCGATTGGTAATCTCATGTCCTATGGAGAAAATGTGCAAGCCAACGGAGAGAGAGCACAAGAAAAAAGAACCGTTGCATATTAGATAAATGAGGGTACTGACACTGACATGGATGAATACAAACTCGACTTTGTTGGCAAAAATTACAAAATGTTCAAGAGATTCAGAAAAATGGAGAAAAGATAAAAGTTTGAAAACTACGACATGTATTAATTCAAAGGGTAATTGTTTTTACCAAGGAAAGGCACATCGCAGGAGATAAGATATGTATTAATTCCTAGTACACATTTCAACATGAAACAACTAAAATAAAACATCGCATAATAATTTAGGGAATATAGCCAGAAAATCTAATTGTTGTCTAGGGCTCACAATAGCAGTTGTAAATAACCGCCTCCATCGTTCCGTCGCTCAAGCCTGCATTTGTTTACAAAGATTAGTTTACTCAAGTAGATAGGTAGTTAACCCTATAACCCTAAATAATCAATCATGTTCTAGAAACCACCTTTGACATCAAACAGATACTATTACCGCTCTAAACATGTTCGCTTATTGCTTTTCCGCTTATCAATGCCAAGTCTTTCGTGTTTGTTTCCAGGTCAATCGCCTTCTCATTGTTGGTAGTTAGGGTTTGAGATGAGAGAGAGGAGAAGAAGGTGAAGGAGAAAATGGGAGAGGAATTCGGTTGATTAAATCATGGATTTGGTTAAGGTCTAGGGTTTTTTTGGAAGTAGGTGAAATAGTGGAAACAAACGGGTAAATAAGCAGCGGCAAAAAAAATTGGAATGGCGGGAATTAACGAAAGTGCATAACGAAGGGGATGCAAATTAATTTAGTTGCATCGGTTGACTTTAAAACCGATGCAACTACAACTATTTGCATCGACGTATTTGCATCGGTTGTTGGTGATAACTGATGTAAATTTGATTTTTTTATTACCTATTGCTTTCTCCGTACCAATTGCATCGGTTATTAACACAGAACTGATGCAAATAGTTCTATTTGCATCAGTTTTTACTTCAACCGATTCAAATGAGGCGATGCAAATGGCCTGTTTTGTAGTAGTGTAGGCACATTCTGGCTGAACCACTATAAATCTGTGTCTTTTACAGTTTAGTCCATGTTTTTTACATATTCGCATAAATCACCCAAATCACTAAAAACAACATAAAATCAACTAAATCATACGACTTGGAGGTGTTTGCCCATTTTTTGTGCAAACATTTTTGGTGCTTTCACTGAGAACGGGAAGCTCGAAGCTTCATCTTCTCCCACTTAACCTTCTTCCTAACAGCGTCGTTCATTGCTTGGAAAACATGCCTCCCAGGCAGAAAAAAGACGTTAACAAAGAAAAGAACATCGCAACTAGCAGTGTTCCAGATCCAGTGGTCACAGATCAAGTAAATCATCCCATTCTAACAGCAGTACCAAATGAAGGTCAGGCAAATCCGACAACCCCTGCCACAGAACAGCCGACAGCAATTACTAGGGCAGATCTAGACAGGGTTATGGCTGAAGTGACTAACCGCTTCACATCCCAGCAGGAAGCCTTGGTGGACTAACTCATGTCACGCTTAAGGGATGCTGAAGAGTCCAACCGCAACACTGAATCATGGGGTGAGTCCTAGTCTGGAGGATCTCGGAGACAATAAAGATCTTCCTTCTTCGAAGGAGCTAACGACAGAAACGGCCATGGTAGGAGCCGAGACCGAGCTCAGCTCGAAGTTGGACCTGAGGAAACGCTTGGAACCAAACCCAACGGGGGAGGTACCGGGCGGAGGTCAACTGTAGCCGAGCCTGTCGTACTGCCTAACCACGGAAACACCAATGAACGGGGCCGAGCTAGAGTCCAGCCCGAAGTTGGACCCGAGGAAGTGCTTAGATCAGAACCCAGCAGGGGAAGATCAAGGCAAGGGCCGACTGTAGCTGACCCTAGCATGCTCCCAGAAGACCAAAGACAGCCACTGGAAAACATTAGGAATAATAGAAGATACCATCCCTACAGGTCATCTGGGCGGAATCAATCCCATAGAGAAGAACCGAACTCATTTTTATCTACTCCAAATTCTGATGAAAGGATGGCACGCTTGTTCAGAGAGTGCGTCCAACAGGATCAAAGAGACCGAGGATTAGGCGCTAGGGTAACCATCCCTTTCGCCCGCAATATCGAAATTGCCATCACCCCCCGAGAATGGAAAATGCCAACAATGGAACCTTACAAAGGAACCTCTGACCCCGTTGTACACTTACAGAGATACACACAGTATATGCTCATGAGTGGAGCAACAGAAGGAGTGCTGTGCAAATGCTTTCCGCTATTCTTAGCAGATCTAGCTACCTCCTGGTTCTGCCATCTACCCCAAGGATCCATCAGCTCATGGGAGATGTTGAAAGAAAAATTCATCATCCAATTCCGCATTCATGTGGAGCAACCCAAGGACGCTTATTCCTTATCCAGTATCAAACAGAAACCTGGAGAGAAAGTGCAGCAATACCTAACCCGATTCAATGCCGCAGCAGCCACAGTCCAAGATGCCGATGAGAAGCTTATCTTAATGGCCCTCTGTAGTGGTGTGCATCCGGATACTAAATTTGCTAGAAGATTGACCAAAGAAAAACCAGCTACTTTACCCGATTTCTTCCATGAAGCTGGGAAATATATGAGACTTGAAGACGCTGCCACTGAGAGGCAGACAGGGCAACAAAATAAGGCAGCTCACGGCAACACGCCCGCTGTAGCAAAGGACGTTCGAAGAAATGATTCTAGAGACAACGCTGGGGGCAAGAAGGGAGAAAAGCGTCTATATCGGCCAGGGTCGAGATTTGACGCTTACACCCCGTTGAATGAAACGATCGAAAACATCTTCTTGGCCACTCAAGACGAAGTTAAATACAAACACCCCCCGCACAAGAAGGAATCAGATAACGCAATTAAGTCTGGAAAATTCTGCCGCTTCCACGAATCCCATGGGCATGATAACAACGAATGCCATCATCTCCGGGACTTGATTGAAGAACACATCAGGAGAAGAAGACTAGAACGCTATGTAAAAGGCCAGAATAGGACTCCAGTTCCTGCCAATGAGAACCCAAGGCTACCCTCCCTAGAAATAGGAAGAGGAAATCGCAACACCAGCGGCTCCAGTCAAGAGAAGATAGTGGTCCATACCATCTCGGGAGGGCCACACATCGCTGATGGAAGCTGGGCAGAGATGGAAAGGTACGAAAAGTCACTTAAAAACAATGAAGAATGCGTCAATTCTATTATAGAAGAACGCCACCCGAAGCGGATAGAGAATGGTGACATCACATTCAGTAGGCGTGACCTGGAGGGAAGGCAGTACCCTCACACGGATCCCATGGTTATCTCTGCCCGGCTCGGTCCAGCCGTGGTTTTCCAAATTCTAGTAGACACTGGAAGCTCAGTGAATATCCTATTCAAGCATGCCTTTGACAAAATGAAGCTGTCATTAAAGGATGTTTTCCCTACAATAAACCACTACACGGTTTCACAGGGAATGCGAAGATGCCCCTCGGGCGACTGGACCTCTTTGTTGAAATTGGAAGTCATCCCCGCTCCGTTGTGCGGAAACAGACATTTGTGCTGACAGAAAACCACTCGGCCTACAACGCCTTCTTAGGAAGGCCAGCCTTGTCTGACTTCCAAATTGTCCTGGCCCCATGGTGCCTGAAGATGAAATTTCCAATGGACAATGGAGTAGGGGAAGTAGAGGGAGACCAGGACATTGCTCGAGATTGCTATGTAACTGAACTTCGCAATAACCACAGGAAGGATAAAGGGAAGAGTGTAGAGATTGCCCTCTGCACAAAAAGTTTGGAAGCATAGCAACTAAAGAAAGCCCCTCCTCTTCGATATACCAGCGACCCTTTCAATGAATTAGACCCCAGGGACAAAACGGAGGAGGCCACCGCCGAACCTGCAGAGGCTATGGAATTTGTATCTATAGACAGACATGACTCGAGCAGACTGTTGAAAGTCGGGTCCCAACTAAAAGCAGAGTTGAAGGAACAACTCATTGATTTTCTCCGCCATAACTTGGATGTATTTGCATGGTCACACGCTGACATGACCGGAATCTCCCCTGACATAGCATGCCACGTACTAAACATTGATCCTACCAAGGCGCCAGTAAAACAGAAAAAGAGAAGTATGGGGGCAGAACGATCAGCAACCCTCGATGAAGAAGTAAAGAACCTACTTGCCAATGACTCATACGAGAAGCCATCTACCCAGAGTGGATCGCCAACCTGGTGCTGGTAAAGAAGGCTAATGGGAAGTGGCGAACATGCATTTACTTCTCCAACTTAAATGACGCCTGCCCGAAGGATTGCTTCCCACTTCCCCGAATCGATCAGCTTGTAGACAGCACAGCCGAGCACGAACTCTTATCTTTTATGGACGCATACTCAGGATATAACCAAATTCCTATGCATGCTCCCGATCAGAACCACACTAGTTTCATCACTGACCGGGGATTGTACTGCTACAAGGTAATGCCTTTCGGACTTAAAAACGCAGGGGCCACCTATCAGCGCCTCATCAACAAGATGTTTGCGGGGCTAATAGGACAAACTATGGAAGTTTATGTGGATGACATGCTGGTAAAGTCAAGGGGAGCCGACGATCACGTAAGCCACCTGGATGAAATGTTTCAAGTACTTCGCCAATATGGAATGAAGCTGAATCCTCTAAAGTGATCCTTCGGAGTATCATCAGGAAAGTTTCTAGGATTCATCGTCCATGCCAGAGGAATTGAAGCAAACCCTGAACAAGTCCGAGCTCTGAAAGATATCAGGATACCTTCTACCCGAAAGGAAATGCAAAGCCTAAATGGGAAGGTGGCCGCCCTGAGCAGATTCATCTCTAAAGCGACTGACAAATGCATCCCCGTCTTCGAAGCTCTAAAGAAAGAGAGAGGAAAATTCGAATGGACTGACGAATGCTTAACAGCTTTCCTTAACTTAATCGAACACCTCCAGAGACCACCAGTACTCTCAACTCCGAACAAAGGCGAAGAGCTATACCTATACCTTACTGTGTCATCTCATGCTCTAAGCGTCGCATTGGTGAGAGAAGATAAACGCACGCAGCGGCCAGTATACTTTGTAAGCAAGAGGTTTATAGGGGCGGAAGCCAGATATCCTAAACTTGAGAAACTAGCGTACTGTTTACTAATCACATCACGGAAACTGCGTCATTATTTCCAGTCCCATTCCATCAGAGTTCTGACCGATCAACCACTAAGGCAGGTACTCCATCGTCCCGACACTTCTGGGCGACTACTTAAATGGTGCATTGAACTAAGTCAATATGATATCATCTACCATCCTCGCACCGCCATCAAGGGACAAGCCATGGCCGATTTCATTGCCGAATTCACTACCAACGAAGGTAAGGAGCAATCGGAAATAGCAGAAGACATCAAGTGGAATCTCTTTGTGGATGGTGCGTCAAACGAACAAGGCTCGGGGGCAGGTGTGGTAATAATCACTCCCAGGGGAAATAAGCTACACTATGCTATAAGGATGGAATTCGCTGCCACCAACAACGATGCAGAGTATGAAGCAGTGATAGCTGGATTAGAACTTGCCTTAGAAATCGGAGCCAATTCTTTGTGTCTTCATAGCGATTCTCAACTTATTGTAAATCAAATACTAGGAGAATTCCAGGCTCGAGAAGAACGGCTCATAGCATATTTAAAGAAGACCAAGTTGCTTCTCAATCGATTGGATCACTATTTAATCAAACACATCCCTCGGGAAGAGAACCAAGAGGCCGACGAATTGGCGAAGCAAGCTAGCATGAGAGACGACACTGTTTCCGGAGCAGTAGCCATCTCAAAGCAACTAACCCCAAGTTTTGAGCAAGTGAATCTGATAGCTGCAACCGAAGAAGCAACTTGGATGACTCCCATCCGAGACTACTTACAAAGTGGCACACTGCCCAACGGGCGTAACGAAGTCAAGAAAATCTTTAGGAAAGCTTCCCGCTACACAATACAAGAGGGAACCCTCTATCGGCGCGGCTTCTCTAACCCCTTATTAAGGTGTGTCATTGGAAGGGAAGCCAAGGAAATCTTATCCAACATCCATCAAGGAAGCTGCGGAGATCACACTGGAGGGCAGACTTTGGCAAAAAAGATACTCCGATATGGATATTTCTGGCCCACCTTAAGCAAGGACGCCTTAGATTTCGTCAGAAAATGTGACAGATGTCAGAAGTTTGCTAAGATTCCGCGGCTACCAACAACTGAGATTACTCAAATGACCAGCCCTTGGCCCTTTGCAGTATGGGGAATTGACTTGATTGGCGAACTGCCAATGGGCCGAGGCGGGGCCAAATATGCTATAGTGGCAGTTGACTATTTCACCAAATGGGTGGAAGCAGAACCCCTAAATAAAGTATCTTCAGGAAAAGTTATTAACTTCTTGATAAAAAATGTTCTATGCAGGTACGGAGTCCCATTCAAAATCATATCGGACAATGGACTTCAGTTTGACAGCGAGGAGTTCGCCAACTGGTGCCAAGAGCACGGAATTCACAAAAGTTTTTCATCCGTAGCTTATCCCCAGGCAAACGGACAAGTCGAAGCCGTCAACAAAATTCTCAAAACTCTAATCAAAAAGAAACTCGAAAAGTCAAAAGGCGCTTGGGTGGATGAACTTCCTACGACACTGTGGGCCTATCGCACATCTTTCAGAACATCAACGGGGCATACTCCTTTCTCTTTGGCGTACGGATCGGAGGCTATGCTCCCAGTTGAAACTATAGTGCCTTCCCACCGTAGGATCCACTATAACCCAGAAGAAAACGAAGAACTCCTCCACATGTCTTTGATCTAATTGAAGAGAGAAGAAATGATGCAGCACTCAAAACATCAGCTCACAAGCAAAAAGTGGCAGCGCAATACAACTCCAAAGTCAAGCATCGTAGCTTACAAGAGGGAGATCTTGTCCTCAAGCGAATCTTCATGCGTCCCGGAGCACTAGATCCTATCTGGGACGGACCATGTGTAATTCATAAAGATCTCCACAATGGAACTTATATTTTGTCAATAGTGGACGGGGAGGTGTTCCAGAGGGCATGGAACATCCAACACCTTCGTCGATACTTTTCTTAACTTGTACTGCCCATATGAAGTGAATTAACAAAGAGAATCAGTGGACGTAGGCATTTTCGTGCCGAACCACTTTAAAAACCTTGCCTCTTTTTTAACTTGTTCCTTTATATCTTGGCTGCTTGTTAACTTTATCCTTTTCTGTTGAACAAAATCCTGTGCAAATAGCATTTTCATTCAAGGCGCTCCACAGCGCGACTTCTCCTGGACAAGACCTAACAGGTACTATACGAATCTATGCCCTCGCCAATGAGACACTTTTGCTCCAGCATCCCTCTGCTACGGGTTAACTCATTGCTCGCGACGGCCCTCAAAGCCAACTGTAATGAGCCGATTATAAGCCACCAAGAAGGCCGACTATAGCTAAGGCAGCTCATTACGGCGTTTGGCTCGCCGACAACTGTGAACCTACTTTAAGCCCCAACATAAGGTGTGGCCAGCTAAGGGTAGTTCACGGTTGACGATCGGCACCCACGCTAGCCGGCCATAGTAAATCGAATAATACCCACGATTACGGGCCATAATGGTCCGGGTAGTTACTGTGCACGATCTCGGCTCCGATGTGTCTTAAGTATGGTTGTGGTAAAAAAGATTAACTCCCCGCGGAGGCGTAAGATGGGTAACAAATGTCTCCAAGACCCACAGTTAGGGAAAGTGACTACAAAGCCCATTTGCCACGAACTTAAGCACATCGAAGGCCTTCCGTGATTGGAAGTTTTACTATTTCTCATATTTCAATTTTATTTAAAAAACATTCCTCCTATCCTCTATAGCGATCCCTAAAGTACAGGACGCAGAATATGAGACATTCGCTAATGGGAGTGGGAACTCACAACAGGACACTAGGCCGCATTCCATACTCAGTCACACAAGACATTCAAAGCTGCCATCTACAAGTAAAATATGAAGGGCAGTATTTTCTTCTTTCGTGTATAAATACGTGGCTATAATTTATTCACACATCACACTAACATTGCAAGACATGAAATTATGTTTTAAGCAAGAACTTGACATCAAACACAACTGAATTACAAGCATATGCATAGCTATATTTCTCATACAACATGTCAAAATAATAAAAGCATTCAAATACGACAGAATCAACTTAAGTTAAAAAATTACACGCCAAAAATGATGTTGTTTATTACAAGTAACATAATTACAACCTAAAAGTTACGTTACTATTTTGAGACTAACATATACAACAATGTTCAGTAAGCAAAAAGATATCCAGGTCAAGTCAAGGAGCCGGCTGCATTGGAGCTTTACCCTTGTCATGTTGACCGCCTGTCCGATCAAGGAAAGAATTCATTAGTGATAAGCAATCAAGTTAACGGAAAGACTAAAGGGGAGGACTTACCAGCATCTGCTCCTTGATCATCTTGATCATCATCCTCTACTTGCACACCTACCTCCTCAGCAGCAAGCAGCCGCATGCCCTCCTTCACCGCCACCTTCTCCACCTTGGTGAATTGAGCCGTAACCACATCCATTCTGAAGACCTCGCCACCCTCCTTATCCGCATCAGCCTTGGCCTCCTCCAGAGCCCTGAGATAAATCCTGGCCATGACTCGGGGATAATCATCCATCCAGGATAAGTTACCCTGTTTCCAAGTACGGAAGTACATATCCTGGAGCATCTCATCCATCATCCCCTCGTTCTCCTCGAACTCCCTCATTCGGACCTCAGAAGCCAATAGCTTTGCAACGGCATCATCCCTCTCCGATCGGTATCGCGAGCGGTCAGCCTGAAGGGTTTTCCTCATCACCTCCATCTCATCCTTTAGCTTGGTTTGAGCCAGCTCTGCAGCTTTAAGCCTCCCGGATAACTCCTCTACCCGCTCGAGATCCGCTTTCCGAACCTCATCCACCGTTGCTATAGCCATGTCACTCCGTTCTTTACAGGCGGCTTCCATTTTCCGCAACTCTGCCCTGCTGACCTCTTCCATAGTCTTCTTTAATTGCCTAGATGCAGACTCATGCTGAGAAATCTGGATGGCTTGATTAGCGAGTTGTTTAGCCTGGTCAGAAACCATTAACCGCAGTCGAATATTGGCACTCCCGATTTCCTCCCCAGCCTTGAACAATCGGGCATGATGTCCCATCAGCTTCTTGGTTTCCTCGGCGACCCGGTCGATGTTCGCCTTAGCTTCATCCCCCAGAGTTACAACCCGAGTGGTAAGCAAATCAAGGTCCAGGGACTTAGCCTCGTCAAGCACCCGTACCATAGGATTGCGAGGGAGAAGGTGTTCACCAGTAACCTCGTCGAAGGAGATATCATGAGAGGCCGGGTCCAGATCTGGATGACCCGCAAACGGATTACGAGCCAAGCCAGGATGGTCTATCGGGGTAACGGTAGGATTTTCAGATGGATGCGGAGAAGGTATGAACTCAGTATCCCCCTCCGTGATATCGTGAAGAGGCTGGAGTGGGGGCTGAGGACCAGGTGAAGGTTCATACAAGGAGCGGCTCCTCTTCTTCTTCTGAATACCCTCTTCAATGACCCTAAGAAGAGGACGGTAGCCGACTACATCCCCGGAGCGGTTGGTCGGAGGCTTCGGTTTAGTAGAAGCATTGAGGAACTTATATTGATCGAGGCGGTGCCGAACATCTGAGGTCTTGGCTGCTTTGCCCGCTCCTGGAATGAAAACCAAGTGTCACAAGCATGCATTGAACCGTAATTCAAGAAATATGTCAAGTTAAGAAGAGTAAAAAGGTCTGCAGGAGTCAAAAATTCACCTTGAATCGTAGAAGTTGCCTCAACGGAAGCACTCCTGGAAGATAAATCCACGCCAGTCCCGGCCTTACCAGCTTTCTTAGGTTTCTCCGCCAAAGCCGGTCCTTCCTCCAACCCTTCGAAGGCTTGGCGGAGAGCGTCATCTGTCCACTCTTGAATCACGCCTGCTTGCCCAGGAGGTAAAGCCCCGGTGCCATCACCGCTCTGTCCTTCGCCACCATCATCGCCGTGACGATCACCATCACCTTCTCTGCCACTTCCGCTCTCTGCCTCACCTCCTTCATCCTCGCCTTTTTCCCCTCCACATTTTCCTCCTCCGGAACATCTGGACATGTGCTGGGGAAGGGTCCATCGGACTTCTTGAGTTTCTTCCCCCTGGCGACTGGATGTATCGAGAAGGGTCTCCTTTTGCTGCTCTTCGCTGTAGCCCCTCCTGTAGCTTTGGCAGCCCTCTCCTCCGCCGTGTCTCTCTGCTTGACCATGGACTGATGTGGTAGAATCAAGTTGTGCCTCAGAAGTGTAGCGTTTCTGATCAAGTAAGAAGCCGACCTATCCCTTCCCGAAATGGCTTCTATTTCCGCAGCCATCTGAACCAGGCGATCGTTCTCCACGACCGCAAAGCCACCTGTCGCTAGCAAGAAATAAAAACACATAAGAAGAAGCATTATAGTCAGAACAGAAATTATAAATAAGCTTCAACTTACAGCCAGAGGTGAAGCGACAGAGAGAAACAGAGTCATCCTTGACGAAAAACCATTCCTTCTTGAACATGCTGAACTTTGAATATAAATCCAGGACTGGCTTGAAGGACACGGCCGACTCCAAGCTAATATACGGAGACCCCTTCTTGTAGCCTCTTAAGTTGTACAGATACCGGATTTTCCGGTTGGAAGGAGGACGCCCGTATCTCCTCTGGAAGATAACAAACAGGCTCACCAAGATGGCGTAGGAGTTAGGCTGAAGCTGGAATGGAGCCACCTTCAAGTAGGTGATGAAGCTGACTATCCAAGCATCAATCGGGAGAATGGCCCCACACATACAATGGTACCTACTATAAGCAAAATATCCTTTGGGGGGATTATATGGCATCACTCCTTCCCCCGGCAACAGCATACGCGCTCTGTCAATCCCAAAAGAGCGAGAGATGACATCAAGCTGCTCGTCTTTGAGGGAGCTAGGGGAGCAATTAGGAGGTGAGTTCAGAAGCTCTTGAGGACCGTACCCATCCACTAGCGATCTCGGTGTGGGTCCACGTCGTTCTGGATTCGGCTGGACTGGGGGCACGACGGAGGACTCTCTTCTGTCCGTAGATTTCTTCTTGCCGGAACGGGTTTCTACTTTATGAGACATTATCTGCAACACGAGAAAGCACATTGTTAGAACGAGGGATGTAGAGATATAAACAAGCAAGTGCGTACAATCTAGAATTTCATTTGTAATTCGAAACATAAAAGGCTCAAGATTCATTCGGCAATCGTACTCCCCATGGTCATTCGGGAGTTCAAGGCCAAGAATTCGTTCGACACTCACGCTCTACGATCCCATTCGGTGGCCTAGTCATAAAAGTTCATTCGGCAGGAGAAAACTCACCTGGTTCGGCAATTAAGTTTGATTCGGTACTTGGTTGATTCGGCTGTTTCGAACAGTCAAGTTTGATTCGGTACTCGGTTGATTCGGCTATCTCAAACGATGAAGGGTGAACAGAGGCGTGAAGCCCATACTTATAGGCAAATATGGACGACCGAACCAACCGGTTCGACACTTGAAACCGAATGACCTAAAACAAAGTGAGACATATGTTGGCATATGCCCCACTTTGGGGGGCAAATGTTGGGTGCGTTTCCACCACCACCGAGCCATGCATCACCAAACCAGTCCACTCCCAAGACCACTGGTACCGAACCAGTCCACTCCCGAGACCAACTATCTAGCTGAACCAACCCTTACTCCACTACTACCGAACCAACCACTACCGAATCAGCTACCTCCATCCACTGCCGAACCAAAGGCAAGGGAAGCCACTACCGGACCAACCTCCACCGAATCGACCTCCACCGAACCAACGTACTACCGAACCAACTTTACCAGGCCAGATTGCATCAGCCCAGGCCCACCAGCAGCTATATACATCCAAGACCCCTACCCCAGCCTCACTCTATAAATAGAGGGGCAGGGGTACAACAATGGCAGACAAGTTTGAGAGCTCAAGCACGGATATAACTTTCAAACAACTTTCATATACTTGTATCAAAGCTTTGTACTTGTAATCCGGACAAGAAAGGAGAAATAATATATAAAGTGGACGTAGGCACATTCTGGCTGAACCACTATAAATCTGTGTGTCTTTTACAGTTTAGTCCATGTTTTTTACATATTCGCATAAATCACTCAGATCACTAAAAACAACATAAAATCAACTAAATCATACGACTTGGAGGTGTTTGCCCATTTTTTGTGCAAACAGTTAGTACATTTATTAACGCTTTTGTCGAAGGACAATTTGCTGCTAGATCCCTACTTTTTAATGGTAGTAATTACACTTATTGGTCATGTAGGATGAAGATTTATTTACAGTTTAATGGTTTAGAAATTTGGAATGTTACATAAAATGAGTACCCTGAACTCCAAACTAATTTTTGTACAATAGATTGCTGACCAAAAGGCACCTGCATAGACTAATTTTAAAGCCATGAATATTTTATTTTGTTCACTAGATAAAAATGAATTTAATTGGGTCTCTATTTAAATGTCTGCTTATGAAATTTGGAGAACACTACAAGTTACACATGAGGGCACTTGTAAAGTTAAACAGACCAAAAAATTTATTCTAACTAATCAGTTTCAATTGTTTAAAATGAATCCAAATGAGTCTATTTCTGATATGTACTGTAGATTTTAAGATATATTGCATTCATTAGTAGCATTAGGTAAAAACTTGCCAAAGAGGACCAAGTTAGAAAAATCCTAAATTCACTCTCTTCAGAGTGGGATCAAAAGACACTAGCAATAGAAGAGACTAATGATATTAGTACTCCGAAAGTTGAAGACTTAATAGGTAATTTAATGTACTATAAAGTACAATTGCAGGGCAGAAGAGAAATCAAGGCAACAAAAATGAAATCAATCACTTTCAATACAATAACCGACGGACATGATTCAAACGATGATAATGACGAAGAAATTGCTTTCATGACTAGAAATTCCAAAAAGTTCCTAAAGCATAGAGAAGTGAACAACTATTGGAGACTTGAAAACAAGACTCCTAAAATTGGAACTGCAATTGGATATTTCGACTACGGTGAACTCGGTCATCTACAAAGAACCTGTCCGTATCCAAATAAATCAAAGATCTCACCAGCTACTAATTCATCCAGAAAAGGAGAAGGGCTTACACAGTAGCATTAGATGATTCAGACACTTCCTCAAGTGACAATGGACCAGTTACTGAGAATGCAAACTGTTAACAAGAAACCTTGTCAACAGCCCAAAGTCGAATTTAAAGTGTAGTTAACTCTTTCGAAACATTCCTTCAAAAAGTTAAAGGTGGTCGACATCTCTTAATCAAGTTAAGATGGTTATAATCCATTCTATTCTCTTCATTTTTCTTTTAGTGTTGATTATTGTGGTTGGAATTCCTTCTTATTGAACCTTTCGATTTAGATGAAACACTAAAAATCGTTCTTATATGGCCTTTCGATTTAGTTAATCTGCTTTAGTACTCTGTCGAAACCTTCCTTTCGAATCGCTTGGATATGCCCTAAGGTTGGCTTTAAAGAGTTAAGGATGTGGATTGGATTGATTGGTTTCGACCTCTTTGGAAGCTAACATTTTGTCAACTTAAGAGTAGAGGTTAAGACTCTAAGGGTATTGGTAAAACTAAGGGTTCCGACTCACTTTAAAGGTGACCTTTGGACTCAGTCGATACAAGAAGATTATAAACTAAATCCAAAAGAACTATCAAATCCACAAAACATCTAAAAAAATCCATAATCATGCTTCCATTAAACTCAAGTAATATAAACTGACAAAATTCCCAATCTAATTTCAAAACTAGGGTTTACAACTTTTAGAAAATATAAGAATGGAGTGAAAGAATTCAAATCCCCAAAACCAGACCCCTAGGGTCTTATTTATAGGTGCAGGTTGGCACTTTTTGACTTAGTGCTTTCGACCTGGTCGAAAGGTGGCCTTGTAGACCTTTCATCACCTTTGACACTTGCCCATCCATTTGCATTGCATTTGAATAGATTTGAATGCTTTTGTCTTCATTGAAAGGGGTAGATGTGCCATTTTCCCTTGTGTTGCTTTGTTGTTGCAAGTGAGAAGGAGCATGAGCTTTCGACTTTGCCAACAGGTTCATTTTTGGGGTTTCGAAGGTATCGAAATACTCTAGGTTTCGACACGGAAGGTAGCTTCCAAAGACATACTTGCGGATTGACACGCAATCCCTCTTAGTTGTGAAAGGTTTTGACCGGCTCGAAAGACTTAGTTGTGCTTTCGAAGAGGTTATTCCAACAAAATATCTTTCTAAGTAATTTGCATGAAGGTGAAACCTTCGGTTTTGAAAGGTTTGGTGCACATACGAGTGGCTGTTATTGCCATTCGAAAGGTATTCCTCAACTCATTTGAAACATCTTCATACATGCAAAAGCATCCCTTTCGAAAGGAAGCAAGTGAAGCGCAAGGGTGCTTTCGATCCTTTTGCCCCTTTTGAAAGCTTGTAACGCATTTGATCCTTGACTATAGCATCCCTTCGACTCCTTCGAAAGACTTTGTTGGTGCTATCATCTCTTGTACTTTCTTCACTTTTATTCATTTTGGTTTCGACAAGGTTGAAGTGAGAATTGGTGGTAACACTTGCCCCCCTTGCGAAGGGATGCCTTTGATTTTTCAAGTCATATGTTTCGATACCTCACCTTATTTTAGCATTGTGATTTCCCGCCTTTTCATATTCTTGCGCAAATCCTGGCCTTTTATTTAAATTTGATTGCACAGTCTATTCTTCATGCTCACTTTTCTTATAAAATGTGCCTCTTTCTTCCTCCCTTTCATTTACCTATGATAAGAAATATCTCTAGCGAAAAATCAAAATCCTCAATTTCTTAAATAATTTCTTATTCCCAGCAGAAGCTTGAATTCAAAGTAAGTTCTTGTTATCTTGCTTTTCGAACTTACTTTTCATGGTGAATTTTTTAAAATTTTAAATTCACTAGGTTTTGATTTTGAATTGTTGTTTTAATTTCATAGAAAAATTTAGGTTTTCATTCGCCTGAAAGCATTCTATAATTCATTCTCATGACTTACTTCGTTTTATTTCCTCTGTTAATTTTCATTCAGAACTCATCCGATTTGGATTTTTTCTTTAAGGTTCGGATTTACATCTTGAGGATTTTACGATTATTGATTGTTGGTTTGTGCTTAAATCAATTTAATTATTAATTCTTTGAAGCTTTGGATTAAAATTGAATTAGGGGAAGAAATAATTTTCAAGTTACTTCATAAAGAAGTTTTAGCAGTATGAATCGTATTTTGGCGCTGTAATTTTACCTTCTACCCCTTCGAAAGGAGTTAAGAAGGTTAACTTTGTTTTGCTTCTTCGACCTCTTTCGATGGGGTCGAAAGGTAGTCCAGTGCCTCTCTTGATTGATCTCGTCGAAAGGTTGATATAGTTAATATAGAGTGGACTTTTTCGAAAGCATAAATAGACTTTAGTATATTTTGGTACTTTTCGAAGAAGTTGCCTGATGTGTTTCTCTAGATGATTACATGGTACATACCTTCGAAAGCGCAGTTTTTATTTTATTGGTTTTTAAACTTCTTGTACCTGTTTAATTCTAATTTATTTAAGGAAATGGGAGGAGTTGGAAATTCATTTTTCTTTTTATAAATTGGATTGAGGAAAACATATTTTGTTTAATTTAAAATCAAATCAAACCCTTCGACTTGATCGAAACCTATTGTATCGATTCAAATTTAGTTGCTGGTATGCTTTTAGAAACATATACCCTTTCGACTTTCTCAACACCCTTTGTAACTAATTGGGATTCGATCATCATTTTACACCAATATTGTCGGAACGTCCCAAGGCCTTTTCATTTGTATTAACATAATTCAAACTCAAACCTTTCGACTTAATTAGCATATAAGGTTTCGACAGCATTCATATTCTCTTAGTGAAATAAAGTTCATGGGTTTAAACATTGTTGAAAGGTTCATTTGTCTTGTTTATTGAATATCGTTAGCGTATACTTATATTCAAATTAGTTGTGTAGGCTTCAACTACTTCCTTCAATAACAAAGTTATCCTTGAGCTTTTGACATTGTTGAAGAGTGTTTGTTGGATGTCCGCTTCTATTCTTCCTTTCGACTCTGTTGAAACTCAACAAATTTCATTTTTCTAAACTAGTTTAACATTCCTTCAAGGATATGAAATTTCATGTTCTAGTTGATATTCAAATTGTTGTAATAGGTTTTCGATATCCTTGAAAAAAAGGTCGATTATATAACAAATTATAACTTTCACTGAAGTAATTTCACCTGGCAGGATCATGGGCGTAAAAAGGACTTCTTAGAATCCAAAAAAAGTCGTTATACCGGCGATGGAATCTTCTCCTAAGAAGATTGAAGCAATTTCCAAACATTCTTTAATATCTACTCAGGAAGAGCTGGATGTAATTCTTAATGACTTCGGCATTACTGGGGTGGAAGCTATTCCCCCAAGTAATAGCGACACCATCCAAAGCTCACCTAAAGGATATTTTGCCTACACTACTATCCACATTTGGCATGGTGGTTTCTTGCCTTTTCTGGATTTCTTGGCCAAATTCCTGACCCACCTGGGCATTGCTCCCATCCAGCTGTCACCAAATGTGTGTGTGTGTATATATATCTTCTATCCTGGGAACTTACGGCGCTGGATTCTAGGATTCCATCATTAAATGCTGAAGTTTTGAGCTATCTAATTCGATTAGTAAACTTAGCAATGTGAATACTCAAATTTTTAGAGCCAATCCCTCCCAAAAAGCTAATCTCCGAGGGGGTAAACAAATTCAGAGATTGAGAAACGCAGTTCTTTTTTGTTGAATGCTTTCCCAACATCGGTGGGGTTTTCTATTCCCCTCGTAAGTTGATCAAAGTCTTTATTTTTATTTAGTTACTCTCTTTTGCTAATTTACGTTTCCTTATCAGGTCCTTCCACTAAAGATCTAAATGATGAAGTTAAGGGAACCGTCAAGCTATTGATTGCTGCTTCGAGTAGCATAGGAAATAGGCTTACTTTGTTGAATCCCTCAAATCTTCAAAAGCATTCCCTTCTACCAGCAGGTAAGAGGGTACTTGGTCAACCTCCTTTAGTTCAGCACACATCTCGGAGCAAACGCTTCCTTTCTTTGGGTGATCCAAAAAACTTCTCCCCAATGTCTCCAATTTGCCCAGATCACTCTGGTAGGTTTAAACTTGTAGTTTGTTGTTGTGTTACTTTTTAAATTATTTCACTGACTTGTAATTTTTTTTGAATCTTTAACAACTGCTCCTTGGATTGAGCCAATTAAAAGTGATCCGACTCTCCCAACTTCTATGTCCCGCGCGTCATCTTTGACTCATGCCATAGCTAGGTCAAAGATGGCTGCTAAAAGAAAATTAGATAAAGCTGGCCATGGCGGAACCATCCCTTAAGAAGGCTAAGATCGTTGAAGTTTCCAATTCTCCGCCATTAGAAGATAAGGAGACTATTGATATTCACAAAACATTGGAGAGTTTAACTATTGAAGCTTCTCTTGATTGACCTAAGAAGACGTCCTCAAAGGTCGATCCCTACCATGCATTGTCTTCTCCTACTCTCCTTGTGTGATTGAGAAAATGTAAAAAGAATTAGGGACTTCGACCCCCTCTTAGTAGTTACACTCTTCCAGATCCACATCACCTGTTCCTCCGAGTGATTTGAAAAAAATGGTTAAGTCTATCGTGAATTCTCCATCCTTTACTTCTATTCGACCACCTTCATCCATTTCTGATCCAATGGATCACTGTCTTTCTCTAGTTGAACAACAACTTCTGGTATGCTTCATATCACTTAACCTTATTGCTATTGTTTCTCTTTATATGTTAACTTATGTTATACTTTTCCTTTCGGATTTCCAAAAGCTGGTTCTCTCTGCAAGAAAGTGCATTAAAATCTTCCACACAAACATCAAGGCTTCGAGAGGAAATTTCAAACTTGAACAGCCAAGTCATCTCATTGTCTGCTGATAAAAATGAAGATACAATGGAACTATAGAGATTGAGAACCTTTGTTGCTATATCAGAGTCAATTATTTATGAGGAAAGAAAAGCACATCAACTTCTGGCTGATTAAAATCTAGCCTTGAAAATGGCTCTGAAAGAGTCTGAAGATGAAAAAGCTCAAATGGCGACAAAACAATCCTCTCTCATGAAAAGGTTGGAGAAAAAGAAAAACTCTCTCTAAAGTTGTTGTCAATGTTATCTCCTATGCAAAGCAACGGGTATCTCAATTTCTTAATACTTCCCTTGATGGCATCATTGTTAATTCTTTTGAAGATGCTATGATGCTTGATTATGCCGATAACATGGAAAAATACCCAGATTGAGCTTTTCTTCACTTGACCCTGCTCTTGTCAGCAGATTTATGGACAAAGTTAAAAGAATGGAGATGAGGGTTGAAGTTCTTAAAAAAAGGAGATTGATGTCTCCAAAATCTTATCCTTCGAAGTCCCTTCCCTCGAAGTAGATTCCAATTATAAGGATGAAGATGATAAAGATGAAGTCGCCGAGGATGAAGGCGACAATGATAATAAAGACGATGACGATAATAATGATGATAATAAGATGAAGGCCATGGTTCAGGTGGTGATGAGGGTGGTCACATTGATGTTTGTGAAAAAGATGATGATGACAACATCGGGCTTCAGAAAAGGTCAACCCCGATGCAATTATTCATGAAGCAAGCCCACCTGAACCCCCTGCGCCTTCTGACCTTCAAGATGGGACTGCTAACATTAACGTGGAAGAACAAAGAGAGAAGAAGCAGGTCCCTCAAGCAATAGTTTTTGTTTCTCAAGTATGAGATTCTTTGTTTAAGTGGATTTCACTTCCAAGATAATAATTGTTTACGTCCTTTATTTTAGATAAGGAGGAAATCCATTCACCCTTATAAAACCAATCTTGAAAGAAAACAAGCGGAAATAAATAGCTTGTATAGAGAGTTAGATAAGCAATTAAAAGAACATAATATTCTCTTCAATAAGTATCATAAACTTAACAGGAGTGCAACTGTGTTAGCGTCTTTCAAAAATCAAAAGGCTGCCCCACGACTGAGGAGGACACGCCTTCGATACGGTAGCCTTTTGAAAGAGAATCGGGAGTTAATTACACTCTTTTGGATGTTGATTGAAGAAATAAACATCCTTGTAGACTTTTTATACATATGCTATTGTAGACACCCAACTGTAGATTTTTCATACTTAGGTGATTTTTAGTGGGGGTCTACTTAGGCGTTTACACAAGAGATATTTGATCAAATTTGGATCTGATCCACATCCTGGAGCATGCTGTAACTTACCATGAGTCAGATTGATTCCCCAAGAGTTTCCTCTTGAGAAACTTAAATACTATAAGAATAAATTTGTTTCATAGTTACTTAAAAAGTCAATTTTGTATGAACCGGATGAACATTCATAATTATGTAATAATATTGTTTTGTGAATTTCTTGCTGTAGTTTCCTTTTATACTTAGCTTTATTTTATTATGTTATCACAGAATAAATGTCCCTTGGGTAACTTTGTCTCTAGAGATTATCTAAGCAAGCATGTTAAACTAAGAAGAGATTATCTAGAAAAGGCATCAATTTTGAAATCTTAAAAATTAGCCAGATATTGCTTCCTTGGAGATTAGCACAAACTTTACGTGGAACATCCTCGTCTTCATTCAATTATCTTGGTGAAGGAAAAGAAAAGCTTCTTAAAGAAATTCGGATATATCATACCAAATTGATATGTGGTCTTAATATAGTCCTCTTGCCGAGGAATGAGACTATAGCAAATATCCTCCAGTTATCACCCCGGAAGGATTTAATGTTCCTTTTGATTCAACGGTTACCCTTTCGGCTAATTACTTGAATAAAATCAAAAAGGCCGTGTCTTACCTTTAAATGTGAAACAAGTGTCCAATGAAATTGTACCTTTTGTTTCATTTTTACTTAGGTTGTAATCCTCTATTGCTATAATAAAGAGATTGATTATTCAAGTCTTGACTTCATTTTATTTTTTATTTTTTTATATAGGAGTTACAGTTATCTATAAAGTCGCTCTCGTTAGATTCTCCATCTCGTTTCATCAACATCAAAGATAGGCTGTTAGTAGACATTGAAAAGAGAAAACTCGCTAACGATCCTTTATTTACTCACTTTCAAAACAATACCGCAGCTTTTGAATGGCACAAAAGATACTTGCTTCAAAAGACAATTTTTAGAAACCTCAACGATCGGATTGCCAATCTTGAGGCGGCCATTAAGAGTAAGAATGAAACAATTTCTATATTGAAGTGTCAAATTAAATCAAATCCTTCATCTAGTTTTGACCATAAGATGTCCGAACTTCTCCAGCAAATAAGTGATTTAGAGATTGAACTAAAGGATAGTCAAGCTCAGTGTGAATCACTAGAATTCATTATGGGGAATAATATTTCAGACATCGATTTACCAGCTTCTCCCATTATTTCATCTATTGCAAAATCAACAAGGTCTACTTCTCTTGCCATCTAAAAGTTCCATACTATGACTAATCCTCCTCCTGGCTTAGATGAAAAGGTAGTAGGAGAATGGTGCGGGAAAGTCAAATTTGAGATGATGAATTATTTCGATGAACAACAGAAGGTGAGATACCCGCAACACATAAATGCATATGCAGCTAAGATTCCGAAACTTGAACACGAAAAGTATCTTCTTCAGAAACGTATTGCTGATTTATAAAGGGAAAATAAAACTCTCAAGGGTGCAAACAAAGCCTTCAATCATGCTTTGAAGACCCATATTGAATCTATTGATGATGCCGATAAGACAAGGAAAAAAGAGAAGAAGCTTAAGGAAGTTCTTTGTATTGCAATTCATCACATTATTGATCCCTTAATTGCTGAAAATCTAGACAAAGCTGCTCAAGATTCGTAAAATATATATTTGTACCGTCTACTTGTAAATAATTTCATAAATTTTGTAAATTATGAAAATTTTGTAAATATCACCTGGTTTGTAGTCCTATCTTATAATGTTGTTTTTGAATCAGCTCTTTGATAACTTGTACTATGATTTTTGTATTTGTTGGATCCTCCTATCCTTTTTACCGATTTCTTTTCCTTGAAAAACATGAAGTAAACAATATTCCTTATCGTTAACTTAAAATCTATATAGGGGTTTATCCACATTACTTGCGGAGGTTAACAGTAATTATGCTGACATATGATAGTGAGTGAAAAGTAATTCTACAATTGAATATGGTTGAATGTCTTGAAACCCATCTTTGGTAATGATGAGAGAAAACCAGGTATTCAACTTCAATTATATTGGCGGAATACCAGAGATTAATTCAATTAAGGATTTAATTATTGATGTTTAGAAATTCATCTTCTGAAGATAGCTAATAGGAAGTCGTTAATGATCATTTTACAGAAGTCCAGAAATCATTGTTTGAAAATTCATAGTAGAAGTCCAGTGACCCAGATTCAGGCATTAATAAATGAAAATTAAAAGTTAGGTAATCCGAAACCCAGATTCAGGTATTAGTGGTTGATAACTAGAAATCCATAATAATAATCTTCTTAATAGAAATCTTAGGCCCAAATTCGGGCATTAATAAGTGGAGTTCAGTAAATAATAGTAATAGCCTCGAAACCCAGATTCGAGTATTAATAAGTAAAATCCTTGACTCAATAATGAAAGACTCGAAACCCAGATTCGGGTATTAATAAATGAAGTTCATAAATTCTTCTTTGATGATTAGTTTCAGGTTGTAGATTCTTATTTAAGCCTTCTGTTCTATTCCGCTCCTTGGGTTTTGTCTCTTTCGATATGCGTTAACCCTTTAGGCCTTGTACATAGTTGCTGTTTGATTTGCTTCTTCTTGAGCTTGGACGTCTTAGTCCATTGTTTGATATGTCGCTTCTTGGGCTTGGACATCTTAGTCCACCATTTGATATGTCGCTTGTTGTGCTTGGACGCCTTAGCCCACCGTTTGATATGCCGCTTCTTAGGCTCGGACGTCTTAGTCCATTGCTGTTTGGTGCACTTGGTTAGCTTATTCACAAGTAGGACCCAAGGACTTACGCAACCTCCCTCCAGGAGATGCCTTGACCTGGCCATAGCGTGGCATGATAAAGGGCTTATCGATGCTTAAACATGGCCATAGCGTGGCGCGGATAAAGGCTTACTCTAATCTCCCTCCAGGAGGCGCCTTGACCTGGCCATAGCGTGGCACGACCAAGGGCTTGTCGATGCTTTAACCTGGCCATAGCATGGTACGGATAAAGGCTTACTCTAACCTCCCTCTAGGAGGCGCCTTGACCTGGCCATATTGTGGTGCAAATAAAGGCTTACTCTAACCTCCCACCAGGAGGCGTTTTGACCTGGCCAACTCGGTGTGGACAAATGCTTTGATCGTTTAAGGTCATGTCCAAGTGCAAGGATAATTTCACTCCCGACCATGTAGATTTTCCTTAGTAAAGTAGCTCTTTATTGACTTCATCTATGATCTTTTTACAAACCTATTAATTTTGCCTTATCTGAAGAAGTTGATTATCATTCCTTTGAGTGTTGTGCATTGATTTGTTTCATGACCATTCATCATATGGTAGTGGCAATATGATCCTCCCAGATTCCTTTCATATTTGGGTTTTCCTTCTATGATGGCCAATAGTTGAGCTCTTCGTTGGTTAGTAGGTAAACATTCTCGATTGATGTTGTCAAATTGCATTTCTTAGGAAGTCTCGACTTGAAGCTTGTTTCTCGAGGATGGTTTCTAGGTCTTTTATTACTTGGTTCTGGAGTTCCACCATTAATGACTTGTTTTCTTTTTAAAACCCTTTGAAGTTCCTGTGTAGGCAATGTCCCACTTTTTGCTTGATGCCATTTGTGCGTAAAGGCGTTGTAATCAGCCATCATTCCTTCTTCAAAGATTGTTTCTTTGGTGTAGAATTGAATTGTTTTCTTAATTTGATCAAACCAGTTATCACTTTCATATTTCGTTTCTCCTAAGGCAAAGATAGGGGTGGAGCCAATATGAAAAGGGTTTAAATTCCATTTAACTGGATCATAGGCTTCAATTTTATTTTTCCGTATGATCTTTAAGGCCTCCATTCTTAGCAGTTGTTCTTCATGTAGATTTGAATCATTAACTGTTTCATGGGAGAATCCAATTTTATGTGGCTCCAAGGAACCTTGCTCGGATCTTTTGGCTTTTCTAATCATGATGAAATAAAGTCTAAAGTGGATAGGCATGGAATAGAATTGGGTTAGAGGAAAATGGTGTTGGAAGTTCGACAAGATCGGAGGTTCGAGCCCTCCATCTAACACCAAAAATATTAACAAGAAAACTTGTCAACACCCCAAAGTCGAATTTAAAGTTTAGTTAACACTTTCAAAACCTTCCTTCAAAAAGTTAAAGGTGGTCGACACTACTTAATCAAGTTAGGATGGTTATAATCCATTCTATTCTCTTCATTTTTTCTTTCATGTTGATTATTGTGGTTGGAATTCCTTCTTATTGAACCTTTCGATTTAGACGAAACACTGAAAATCCTTCATCTATGGCCTTTCGATTCAGTTAATCTGCTTTAATACTCTATCCAAACCCCACTTTCGAATTAGTTGGATAGGCCCTAAGATTGGCTTTAAACAGTTAAGGATGTGGATTAGATTGATTGGTTTCGACTTATTTGGAAGCTAACCTTTTGTCAAATTAAGAGTAGAGGTTAAGGCTCTAAGGGTATTGGTTAAACTAAGGGTTCCGACTCACTTTAAAGGTGACCCTTCGACCCAGTCGATACAAGAAGATTATAAACTAAATCCACCAGAACTATCAAATCCACAAAACATCCAAAAAAATACATAATCATGCTTTCATTAAACTCAAGTAATACAAACTGACAAAATTCCCAATCTAATTTCAAAATTAGGGTTTACAACTTTTAGAAAATACAAGAATGGAGTGAAATAATTCGGATCCCCAAAACCAGATCCCCAGGGTCTTATTTATAGGTGCGGGTTGGCACCTTTCAACTCTGTGCTTTGGACCTGGTCGAATGGTGGCCTTGTAGACCTTTCGTCACCTTTGACACTTGTGCATCCCTCTGCATTGCATTTGAAAGGATTTGAATGCTTCTGTCTTCATCAAAAGGGGTAGATGCGCCATTTCCCCTTGTGTTTCTTTGTTGTTGCAAGTGAGAAGGAGCGTGAGGTTTTGACTTTGTCAATAGATTCATCTTTGGCTTTCGAAGGTATCGAAATACTCTAGGTTTGAAAACGGAAGGTAGCTTCCGAAGACATATTTACGGATTGACACGGAACCCCTCTTAGTTGTGAAAAGTATCGACTGGTTCGAAAGGCTTAGTTATGCTTCCGAAGAGGTTGTTCCAACAAAATATCTTTCTGAGTAATTTGAATGAAGGCGAAACCTTTGATTTCAAAAGGTTTGGCACGCATATGAGTGCCTGTTATTGGCTGCCTTCAAAAGGCACTCCTCAACTCATTCGAAACATCTTCATACATGCGAAAGCATCCTTTTTGAGAGGAAGCAATTGAAGCACAAGGGTGCTTTCGATCCTTTTGTCCCTTTCGAAAGCTTGCAACACATTTGATCCTTGACTGTAGCATCCCTTCGACTCCTTCGACTTCTTTGAAATTTTTTATTGGTGCTATCATCTCTTGTACTTCCTTCTCTTTTATTCATCTTGGTTTCGACAAGGTTGAGGTAGAATTGGTGGTAACACAAACATTTATGGCAATAGTTGATTAATCAATATATACAGATCAAAGAAAAGAAGCAAAAATGGTTTTACATTTCATTTTTATTTCATTTTTTTGTGTTTTGTATGTTTTTAGGAATAACATATAGATTAAAAATAATATTGGATGTTTATAAATATATATATATGAATATGTTATATAGTTTTATTTTTTTTGAAAACTACGGCGTATATGTCAACATACATAGAGCATTTACGTTGACATACCTGCCAGAAATTTGAAAACTGAAATTTCATTTCAAAATTCAAACTTCCCTCTCCTTTTGCACTTACTCCCATGTTTTGAAAATGCAACTTTTTGACCAGAGAACACGAATCTTCACTCTCTATTAATTCAATATATCTCATCCATTCATTCACTCACTTTATTTCAAATTTCAAATATCTCTTCATTCTCTTATCTCCTCAAAATCTCAGAAATAGCCTCATTCAGTCAAACTCCTAAAGCCATAAGGCTCTCTAACAGAACCAAAGGATTTATTTTCAATGAAAAAGAAGCCATTGGTACTTATTTGGAGTATGCTACTTCTGAAAAAGTTTTTCCCGAAAGATTTTCCAAATTTGAAGACGTTTCCTCTTATGGTATTCATGATCTTTGCATTCAAAATGAATTTTTTTGGTTTAATTGACTCTTCTTAAAATGATTTTGTTTGTTATCTGGATTTGGTCAAAATATTCTATGCAAATTTAAATGGAAATTTTTTTTAAGGAGAAGAGGGACAAATTTGGAGTAATGTAAATGACACTCTAATTGTTTTAAATTGTGAATTTTTGGGTCATATACTTGGTTGCAAATTTAGTGAAACTGACCTCTCCATTTTCAAATTAATGAACAAAATCATGAAGTTTTTCATAGCATTTTCGAAAGTGATGAAGAATTTGATTTTAAACAAAAGGACTTCGACCAAAATTGATGCTTATGAGTCTCATTTTACAACAAAGTATCACTCCGAGAACGGGTAATTACAATAACCCTACTCAAAAAATTAAAAATTCTTTTCACCATTTAAGAAAACTATGACATCAATTAGGTACAATTCATCTTAAATGACTTTGTTCAAAAGAATACTTCTAAACATGTGAACACACTCTACCATGGTGTGTATCTTACTAAAAATTTCATATATTTTGGTGTCAATTTAAAAGGAGAGCAAATTCTACCTTAAAAAGTTTTCGATAAGGAAAACATTTCTCTCATGTACATTCCACCTTATTTCAAACCATATGAGACTCTTGCTAAAAAGGAACAAATATTAGCATATGAAGAGGAGCACGAAATTCAATAAGAAGAAGAGGAAGAAGGTGACGAAATGGATGTAGAAGTGGATACTTCTTTAGAAAGTTTCGACAAGCCATCTCACCCCTCCAACAAAGAGATTCTAAGGAACTAAGAGAAGATTCTTAAAAATCAAAAGAAGCTTAACTGTTACTTTGGTAAAAAGTTCAATTCTCTTTCCAACAAAGTGGACAAATGGTTGGAAAGATCATTCGCAAGCTTGGTGGGAATTCGTTATCATCATCTACATCTTTCTAAGCTTATCTAGTTATTTTCTTATGATATCTAGCTTTGTATTCCTTAGTAATATGTGTTTATAATTTAAATTCATGTTATTTTCATGTATTTCATTTAAATCCATGTACTTTTATATCATTAATAATGAACTATTATTCTTGCTATCATATACAGTTCTAATAGTCTCTGGAAGTTACAAATATATAATGATATAAAACTAAAACAAAAACTATAACAAAATCAATAGTTTTGCAATTTCAAATATGTATGTCGATATACATACAATCGATATGTTGACATGTGTTGACCTAAAAAATGGACCAACACCCTGGTTTGAATTTGAAAGCACCAGTCCTGTTCTGACAGAGCAATATCACAGATAACAGATTTAGAAAAAGAATAGTGAAAGAAAGAAGATAGAGAATTTCTATAGTGGTTCGACTGTTAATGAAGCCAACATCCACTTTATAGTTTTATTAAAGATTGATTGTTGTTACAAGAGATGTTTGATTACAAAGCTTTGATTATGTTTTGCTAGATTAAATCTCTAGAGTTGGAATGCACTAGAGAATCACAGTGAATTCCTTTTGAGATTGTTGTGAGGGAGGTAGAGAGTGAAGAATAATTCCAGTAGAGCTTCAGCAACCAGTCCAAAGAAGATCCCGTTTGTGTTGTAGGCATGATAGTATTTATATGGATCGGAGAGCTTTTGGGCAAGGCCACTTCATCATCTGCTTGTAGGTAGGTAGGTAGGTAGGGACGACCCAGGGATGGTTTGGCTCGCAAACCAAGGCAAGAACATGGTCGCTGGCGACCCATAGACTTGGCTCGTTTGCGAGCCAATGTCTTGGCCTCTTGTCACTGCATCCTTAGCTAGCTTGTTTGAAGATTCGTGGAGAGGCATGGGTCACTGAGGATCCAAGCACTTAGGATTTTTTTCGGAGTCTGGAATTGGAGATGTTTCCATAGTCGTCGTGGTTCCGTTTTAATGACAATCTACTAGCTGTTTGTGCTCAGCCGCTAATTGGGCTAAAAGAATGCTGATCTCTCGGTTTCATTGATCACAGTCGTTGCCTTAGTGATATAGCTTGGCTTTCATTAACTTATTGCCTTAGCCTTTCTAGTTAAGTTCTAAACCATTCTGATAACACCAGATTGTGTTGTCCCCTGTTCGATCCTGCTGAGTTAAAAACCCGTATAACATTTGCCCCCAGAGTGCATCTTCGTTGTCAACAAGGCGTGCTCTGGAAGTTATCGCTCTCGATATATGTCCATTAATTTCCATGTGATCGCATTAAAGTTTTTGAATGCGTGGCAGGTCATGCTGTCAGTCATCTAGCTTTGTTTTTGACTACTATTACTTGTCATAACGGATCAAATTTCTTTCCGTAGTTTCCCTGCATGCCATAGAATGATGAATAGGCCTAGGAGATCGAGTTCAAGGAAGATGTATGTAGCCTTCTTTTTTTTGGGTCGCTAGCGATCCATGTGGGATGGGTCACTAGCGACCTGACTGCTTGGGGAAATTTACACTGTTAAGGTGGGTCGCTAGCGATCCATGGTGGATCGCGCGTGACCCAACTACTTAGAAATTTTTTTTGCTTCTCTCTTTTGCTCGCCTATATACATGAGTTGAGCCGACCCATCCTTCATTCGACCCGAGCCAACAACCCTCTTCATGCGATCGATCCTTCGAGCGACTCAATTCAATTCCAGGTGATTCGTGCCCTTGCTCGACCCGATTCATCTCCTCGTTAGATCCACTCCATCCAAGCTCCACGCCATGCATTCGCTGTTGATTCATTCGCCTGAATCCAAACCATCCAAACCCTAGCTCGCCTTTGTACTGAAGCCGACCTATCATCATCTCGCCATCGATCCATTCCGTAGCTCGTTGAGTTTGATCTTTGATTCTTCCTGTGCCTTTGAATCCAGTTAGAGGTGGGTTCGCTTAATTTGTTTGCTAATTATTGCGTTGGTGTTGGGTATATTTCGACACCATCTACCGGACCAAGCATCTACCGAACCAACCTACCTCCTATGATTGCCGGACCAAGCATCTACCGAACCAACCTACCTCCTATGATTGCCGGACCAACCATCTACCGGACCAAGCATCTACCGGACCAAGCTCCTCCAACCATCTACCGGACCAAGCTCCTCCAACCATCTACCGGACCAAGCATCTACCGGACCAAGCTCCTCCCACCATCTACCGGACCAAGCATCTACCGGACCAAGCTCCTCCCACCATCTACCGGACCAACCATCTACCGGACCAAGACATTCTGAACCAACCTACCGGACCATGCTCCTACCGGACCAACTCCTTCCGGGCCAACAATACCAGGCCAGGTCGCGTCAGCCCAGGCCCACCAGCTGTTATATACATCCATGACCCCTACCCCCAGCCTCACTCTATAAATAGAGGGGCAGGGGTACAACAATGGGGACAAGTTTGAGAGCTCAAGCACGGAAGGAACTTTCAAACAACTTTCTTTTACTTGTACCAAAGCTTTGTACTTGTAATCATAACAAAAGAAGAGAAATAACATATAAAGTGGATGTAGGCACATTCTGGCTGAACCACTATAAATCTGCGTGTCTTTTTACAATTTAGCCCATGTTTTTCATATATTTGCATAAATCTCCAAAATCACTAAGAACAACCTAAGATCTACTAAATCATATAACTTTGAGGTGTTTGTCCATTTTTTGTGCAAACATTTTTGGTGCTTTCACTGAGAACGGAGAAGCTCGAAGCTTCAGCTTCATCCACTTAACAGCTTTCCTAACAGCATCGTTCGCTACTTGGAAAACATGCCTCCCAAACAGAGAAAAGATGTTAACAAAGGAAAAAACATCGCATCCAGCAGTCTTCCAGATCCAGCTATCACGAATCAAGTAAATCGTCCTCCTCGTGCAGCAGTAACGAATGAAGGACAGGCTAACCCAACCATTCCTGCCACAGAACAGCCTGCAGCAATTACTAGGGCAGATTTGGACAGAGTTGTGGTTGAAGTAACTAACCGCTTCACGTCCCAGCTGGAAGCTTTGGTGGACCATCTCATGTCACGCTTAAGGGACGTTGAAGAATCCAACCGCAACACTGAATCATGGGGCGAGTCCCAGTCTGGAGGATCTCAGAGACAACAAAGATCTTCCTTCTTCGAAGGAGCTAACGGCAGAAGTAGCCATGGTAGGAGCCGAGACCGAGCACAGCCCGAAGTTAGGCCTGAGGAAACGTTTGGTACCGAACCCAACGGGGGAGGTACCGGACGAAGGTCAACTGTAGCTGAGCCTGTCATACTGCCTAACCACGGAAACGCCAGTGAACGGGGCCGAGCTAGAGTCCAGCCCAAAGTTGGACCCGAGGAAGTGCTTAGATCAGAACCCGGCAGGGGAAGATCAAGGCAAGGGCCAACTGTAGCTGACCCTAGCATGCTCCCAGAAGATCAAAGGCAGCCATTGGAAAATATGAGGAATGATAGACGATACCATCCCTACAGGTCATCTGGACGGAATCAATCCCACAGAACAGAACCAAACTCATTTCTATCTGCTCCAAGTTCTGATGAAAGGATGGCACGCTTATTCAAAGAGTGTGTCCAACGGGAGCAAAGAGATCGAGGGATAGGCGCTAGGGTAACCAGCCCTTTCGCCCGCAATATCGAAATTGCTATCACCCCCCGAGAATGGAAGATGCCAACAATAGAACCCTACAAAGGAACCTCCGACCCCGTTGTACACTTACATAGGTACACGCAGCATATGCTCATGAGTGGGGCGACAGAGGGAGTACTGTGCAAATGCTTTCCGCTCTTCTTAGCAGATCTTGCTACCTCCTGGTTCTGTCATCTACCCCAGGGATCCATCAGCTCGTGGGAGATGTTGAAAGAAAAATTTATCAGTCAGTTCCGCATTCATGTGGAGCAACCTAAGGACGCTTATTCCTTATCTAGCGTCAAACAGAAACCTGGAAAGAAGCTGCAGCAATACCTAACCAGATTCAACGCCGCAGCAGCCGCAGTCCAAGATGCCGATGAGAAGCTTATCCTAATGGCCCTCTGCAGTGGTGTGCATCCGGACACTAAATTTGCTAGAAGGTTGACAAAAAAAAACCAGCTACTTTACCCGATTTCTTCCATGAAGCCGGGAAATACATGAGGCTTGAGGATGCTGCCGTTGAGGGGCAGTCAGGACAGCAAAATAAGACAATCCATGGCAACGCCCCTGCTGTGGCAAGGGACGTTCGAAGAAATGATTCCAGAGACAATGCTGGGGGCAAGAAGGGAGAAAAGCACCTATATCGGCCAGGACCAAGATTCGACACTTACACTCCTTTGAACGAGACCGTCGAAAATATCTTCCTTGCCACCCAAGGCGAAGTTAGATACAAACGCCCACCATACAAGAAGGAATCAGATAACGCACAGAAGTCTGGAAAGTTCTGCCGCTTCCACGAATCTCACGGGCATGATACCAACGAATGCCATCATCCCCGAGATCTGATCAAGGAACACATCAGAAGAAAGAAACTGGAACGTTATGTAAAAGGTTAGGACATGACCCCAGCTCCTGCCAATGAAAACCCAAGGCTACCCTCACCGGGGGCCGACAGAGGAAACCGCAACGCTAGCAGCTCTAGTTAAGAAAAGATAGTGGTCCATACCATCTCAGGAGGGCCACACATCGCAGACAGAAGCTGGAAAGAGATGGAAAGATACGGAAAGTCGCTTAGAGACAATAAAGACTATGTCAATTCGGTTATAGAAGAACGCCACCCGAAGCGGAAAGAAAGTGATGACATCACATTCGGTAAGCGTGACCTAGAAGGAAGGCAGTACCCTCACATGGATCCCATGGTCATCTCTGCCCGACTTGGTCCCGCCGAAGTTTACCGAATCCTGGTAGACACTGGAAGCTCAGTAAACATCCTGTTCAAACACGCATTCGACAAAATGAAGCTGTCAATGAAGGATGTATCTCCCTGCGATAAACCACTACACGGTTTCACTGGGGATGCTAAGATGCCCCTCGGGCAACTGGACCTCTTTGTTGAGATTGGGAGCCATCCCCGCTCCATTGTACGGAAGCAGACATTCGTGCTAATAGAAAACCATTCGGCCTACAACGCCTTCTTAGGAAGACCAGCCTTGTCTGACTTCCAAATTGTCCTAGCCCCATGGTGCCTAAAGATGAAATTTCCAACGGACAATGGAGTAGGGGAAGTAGAAGGAGACCAGGACGTTGCTCGAGACTGCTATGTGACTGAACTTTGCAACAACCACAGGAAGGATAAAGGGAAGGGTGTAGAGATTGCCCTCTGCACAAAAAGTCTGGAAGCATAGCAACTAAAGAAAGCCCCTCCTCTTCTATATACCAGCGACCCTTTCAATGAATTAGACCCTAGGGACAAAGAGGAGGAGGCCACCGCCGAGCCTGCAGAGGCTATGGAGTTTATATCTGTAGACAAGCACGACTCAAGTAGACTATTGAAAATTGGGTCCCAACTAAAAGCCGAATTGAAGGAACAACTCATCGATTTTCTCCGCCACAACTTGGATGTATTCGCTTGGTCACACGCTGACATGACCAGAATCTCCCCCGACATAGCATGCCACGTATTAAACATTGATCCTACCAAGGCGCCTGTAAAACAAAGAAAGAGAAGTATGGGGGCAGAGCGATCAGCAGCCCTCGATGAAGAAGTAAAGAACCTACTCGCCAATGACTTCATATGAGAAGCTATCTACCCGGAATGGATCGCCAACCCGGTGCTGGTAAAAAAGGCTAATGGGAAGTGGCGAACCTGCATTGACTTTTCCAACCTAAACGACGCCTGCCCAAAGGATTGTTTCCCACTTCCCAGAATCGACCAACTTGTAGACAGCACAGCCGGGCACGAGCTCCTATCTTTTATGGACGCATACTCAGGGTATAACCAAATTCCTATGCATGCTCCCGACCAAGACCACACTAGTTTCATCACCGACCGGGGTTTATACTGCTATAAGGTAATGCCTTTCGGACTTAAAAATGCAGGGGCCACCTACCAGCGCCTTGTCAACAAAATGTTTGCAGGGCTAATAGGACAAACTATGGAAGTATATGTGGATGACATGCTGGTAAAGTCAAGGAAAGACAAAGATCACGTAAGCCACTTAGGCAAGATGTTTCAAGTACTTCGACAATATGGAATGAAGTTGAATCCACTAAAATGCTCCTTCGAAGTGTCATCAGGAAAGTTCTTAGGATTCATCGTTCATGCCAGAGGGATAGAAGCAAACCCTGAACAGGTCCGAGCGTTAAGGGATATCAAGATACCTTCCACTCGGAAGGAAATGCAAAGTTTGAATGGAAAAGTGGCCGCTCTAAGCCGATTCATCTCCAAGGCGACGGACAAGTGCGTCCCCTTTTTTGAAGCCCTAAAGAAAGACAAGGGAAAGTTCGAATGGACTGGCGAATGCCTGACCGCTTTCCTTCACTTAATCGAACACCTCCAGAAACCACCGGTACTCTCAACTCCAAGCGAAGGAGAAGAATTATACCTATACCTCGCTGTGTCATCTCACGCCCTAAGCGCTGCCTTGGTAAGGGAAGACAACCGCACGCAACAGCCAGTTTACTTCGTCAGCAAAAGGTTTACTGGGGCAGAAGTTAGATATCCTAAACTTGAGAAGTTAGCATACTGTTTACTAATCACTTCACGGAAACTGCGTCACTACTTCCAGTCCCATTCCATCAAAGTTCTGACCGATCAACCACTGAGGCAGGTACTCCATCGTCCCGACACTTCCGGGCGACTACTTAAATGGTGCATTGAGCTGAGTCAATATGATATCACCTATCACCCTCGCACCGCCATCAAGGGACAAGCCATGGCTGATTTCATTGCAGAATTCACTACCAAAGAGGATAGGGAGCAATTGGAAATAACAGAAGATATCAAGTGGAATCTCTTTGTGGACGGTGCATCTAACGAACAAGGCTCGGGGGCAGGTGTGGTAATAATCACTCCCAGGGGAAACAAACTGCATTATGCTATAAGATTGGAGTTCGCTGCCACCAATAACGATGCAGAATATGAAGCAGTGATAGCCGGACTAGAAATTGCCATCGAAATCGGAGCCAATTCTTTGTGTCTTCATAGCGATTCTCAACTTATTGTTAATCAAATACTAGGAGAATTCCAAGCTCGAGAAGAACGACTCATAGCATATCTAAAGAAGACCAAGTTACTTCTCAGCCGACTGGACCACTACTTAGTCAAACACATCCCTCGGGAAGATAACCAAGAGGCCGACGAATTGGCGAAGCAAGCAAGTGTGAGAGACATCACCATCTTCGGGGCGGTAACCATCTCAAAGCAACTGGCCCCAAGTTTTGAACAAGTGAATCTGGTAGCTGCAACCGAAGAAGCAACTTGGATGACTCCCATCCGAGACTACCTACAGAGTGGCACACTACCCAACGGGCGTAACGAAGTTAAGAAAATCTTGAGGAAAGCATCCCGCTACACAATACAAGAAGACATCCTCTATCGGCGCGGTTTCTCTAACCCGTTATTAAGGTGTGTCACTGGGAGAGAAGCCAAGGAAATCTTATCCAACATCCATCAGGGAAGCTGCGGAGATCACACCGGAGGGAAAACATTAGCAAAAAAGATACTCCGATACGGATATTTCTGGCCCACCTTAAGCAAGGACGCCTTAGATTTCGTCAAAAAGTGTGACAGATGCCAAAAATTTGCTAAGATTCCGCGGCTACCAACAACTGAGATTACTCAAATGACCAGCCCTTGGCCCTTTGCAATATGGGGAATTGATTTAATCGGCGAGCTACCAATGGGCCGAGGCGGGGCAAAATATGCTATAGTAGCAGTCGACTATTTCACCAAATAGGTGGAAGCGGAACCTCTAAATAAAGTATCTTCAGCAAAAGTTATTAACTTCTTGATCAAAAATGTTCTGTGCAGGTACGGAGTCCCACTCAAAATCATATCAGACAATGGACTTCAGTTTGACAGCGAGGAATTCGCCAACTGGTGCCAAGAGCACGGAATTCACAAGAGCTTCTCATCCGTAGCGTACCCCCAAGCAAACGGACAAGTTGAAGCCGTCAACAAAATTCTGAAAACTCTAATAAAAAAGAAGCTCGAAAAGTCAAAAGGCGCTTGGGTGGATGAACTCCCTACGGCACTATGGGCCTATCGCACATCTTTCAGAACATCAACGGGGCACACTCCTTTCTCTTTGGCATACGGATCGGAGGCTATGCTCCTAGTTGAAACCATTGTGCCTTCCCACCGTAGAATCCACTATAACCCAGAAGAGAACAAAGAACTCCTTCACATGTCTTTGGATCTAATTGAGGAGAGAAGAAATGATGCAGTCCTTAAAACAGCAGCCCACAAACAAAAAGTGGCGGCACACTACAACTCCAAAGTCAAGCATCGTACCTTTCAAGAAGGGGATCTTGTCCTCAAGCGAATCTTCCCTCGTCCCGGAGCACTAGACCCAATCTGGGATGGACCATATGTAATTCATAAAGATCTCCACAACGGAGCCTATATTTTGTCAACAGTGGACGGAGAGGTGTTCCAGAGGGCATGGAACATCCAACACCTCCGTCGATACTTTTCTTAACTTGTATTGCCCATATGAAGTGAATTAACAAAGAGAATCAGTGGACGTAGGCATTTTCATGCCGAACCACTTTAAAAAACCTTGTCTCTTTTTTAACTTGTTCCTTTGTATCTTGGCTGCTTGTTAACTTTATCCTTTTCTGTTGAACAAAATCCTGAGCATATAGCATTTCTATTCAAAGCACTCCACAACGCAACTTCACCTGGACAAGACCTAGCAGGTACTATGCGAATCTATGCCCTCGCCAATGAGACACTTTTGCTCCGGCATCCCTCTGCTGCGGGTTAACTCATTGCTCACGACGGCCCTCAAAGCCAACTGTAATGAGCCGATTATAAGCCACCGAGAAGGCCGACTATAGCCGAGGCAGCTCATTACGGCGTTAGGCTCGCCAGCAACTGTGAACCGACTATAAGCCTCAACATAAGGTGTGGCCAGCCAGGGGCAGTTCACAGTTGACGATCGACACCCACGCTAGCCGGCCACAGCAAATCGAATAATACCCACGATTACGAGCCATAATGGCTCGGGTAGTTACTGTGCGCGATCTCGGCTCCGATGTGTCTTAAGTGCGGCTGTGGTAAAAAAGAATTAACTCCCCGCGGAGGCGTAAGATGGGTGACAAATGTCTCCAAGACCCACAGCTAGGGAAAGTGACTACAAAACCCGTTTGCCACGAACTTAAGCACATCGAAGGCCTTCTGTGATTAGAAGTTTTACTTTTTCACATATTCCAATTTTACTTGAGAAACTTTTCTCCTATCCTCTGTAACAATTCTTAAAGTACAGGACACAGAACATGAGACACTCACTAATAGAAGCGGATATTCGCAGCAAGATATTGGAACGCATCCTTCAATCGATCACAGAGGATATTCAAAGCTGCCACCTACAAGCAAGATATAAAGGGCAGTACTTCTTTCTTTCATATGTAAACACGTGACTATAATTTATTCACACCTCACACTAACATTGCAAGTCACGAAATTATCCTGGCATCAAACACTACTTGATCACGAGAATATGCATAGCTATATTTCTCATACAACATGTCAAAATAACAAAAACACTCAAAGACGACAGAATCAGCTTAAGTTAAAAAATTACACGTCAAGAATAGTGTTGATTATTACAAATAGCAAGAATTACAACCTAAAAGTTACTCTACTGTTTTAAAGCTAACGTATACAGCCATGACAAGTCTACAAAAAGAATTTTCCAGGTCTAATCAGGGAGCCGGCTGCGTTGGAGTCTTGTCTTTGTCCTGTTGACCACCTGTCCAGTCAAAGAAAGGATTCATTAGTGATAAAACAACTAAGTTAATGGAGAGACTAAAAAAGGAAGACTTACCAGCACCTGCTCCTTGACTATCCTGGTCGTCATCCTCTACTTGCACACCTGCCTCCTCAGCAGCAAGCAACCGCATACCCTCCTTCACTGCCACCTTCTCCTCCTTGGTAAACTGGGCAGTGACCACATCCATGTTGAAGGCCACACCACCCTCTTTATCCGCATCCGCCTTAGCTTCCTTCAGAGCCCAAAGATAAATCTTAGCCATGACCCTAGGATAATCATCCATCCAGGATAGGTTGCCCTGCTTCCAAGTTCGGAAGTACATGTCCTGAAGCATTTCATCCATCATCCCCTCATTCTCCTCAAACTCTCTCATCCGGGCCTCGGAAGCCGACAACCTTCCAACAACAGCTTCTCTCTCCAAAAGGTATCTCGAGCAGTCAGCCTGAAGGGATTTCCGCATCGCCTCCATCTCCTCCTTCAGCCTAACCTGAGCAAGCTCTGCGGCTTCAAGCTTCCCCGACAGCTCCTCTACCCGCTCAAGATCTGCCCTCCGAACCTCATCCACTGTCGAGATGGCCATATTTATCTGCTCCTTGCAGGCAACCTCCATCTTCCGCAGTTCCGCCTTACTAGCCTCCTCCATAGCCTTCCTCAACCGCCCGGAGGCAGCCTCATGCTGAGAAATCTGAATGGCCCGATCAACGAGCTGTTTGGCCTGGTCCGAAACCATCAATCTTAGTCGGATGTTGGCACTCCTAATCTCCTCTCCAGCCTTAACCAGCCGGGCATGATGCCCCATCAGCTTCCTAGTCTCCTCCGCCACCCGATCAATATTAGCCTTGGCCTCGTCTCCCATGGTAACTATCCGAGTAGTAAGTAGATCGAGATCTAAGGATTTAGCCTCATCAAGCACCCGTACCATGGGATTGCGGGGAAGAAGGTGCTCACCAGTAACCTCGTCAAAGGTAATATCATGGGAACTTGGACCCAGGTCAGGATGACCCGCAAATGGATTCCGAGCCAAGTCAGGACGATCAATCTGAGTGACGGTAGGATTTTCAGACGGGTGCGGAGAAAGTACGAACTCAGTATCCTCCTCCGTGATATCATGAAGAGGCTGAACTGGAGGCTGAGGACCAAGTGAAGATTCAGATAAGGGATGGCTCCTCTTTCTCTTTTGAATGCCCTCGTCAATAACCCCGAGAAGAGGACGGTAGCCGACTACATCCCCGGAACGGTGGGCCGAAGGCTTCGGCTTGGCGGAAGCTTTGGAGAGCTTGTACTGTTCAAGCCTGTGCCGAAGATTTGAGGCCTTGGCCGTTTTGCCTACTCCTGATATGAAAAAAAAAGTATCACAAGCATGCATTGATCTATAATTCGAGAAAACACGGGAAATTAAAAGGTAAAAAGAAAGGAAACACATCTGAGGTTGTACAAACCCTGGGGAGGAGTAGGATACTGCAATAAGTCCTGGATTTCATTCCAGGACGGGAGCGGGTCATAAAATATTCCTAAGTCCCTATCATAAATGGAGCCCGCAGGAGTCAAAAGTTCACCTTGAGTCGTCGGAGCCACCTTGGCTGGAATAGTCTGAGGAGGCTCGCTTGCACCAGTCCCAGCCTTGTCATCTTTCCCAGATTTCTCTATCAAAGCCGGTTCCCCGTCCAGCCCCTCAAAAGCTTGGTGGAATACATCATCCGTCCACTCCTGAATCTCGCCTGCTTGCCCAGGAAGCAGGGCCCCGATGCCATCACCACCATCGCCACCTTCCCGGTCACCTCCACCCTCACCTCTTTCCTCCTCTACGTCTTCCTCCTCCTGAGTAAGTGGACAATTGCTAGGGGAGGGACCGTCCGACTTCTTAAGTTTCTTACCTCCGACGGCTGGAGGTTTTGTGAAAGGTTTCCTCTTGCTACTCTCTACCGTGACACTTCCCTTAGCCTGAGCAGCCGCCCTCTCCTCCGCCGTTTCCCTCAGCTTGACTACTGACTGCTGTGGAAGAATTAAGTTATACTCCAGAAGGGTCGTGTTTCTGATCAGGTAGGCAGATGACCTATATCTCCCGAGAATAGCTTCTATCTCAGCCGCCATCTGAACCAGGCGATCAGTCTCCACAACTGCAAAGCCACCTGTCGCTAGCAAAAAATGAAAATGTATGAGGAGAAGCATTGCAGCCAGAATGGAAATTATAAATAAAGCATCAACTTACATCCAGAAGTAAAACGCCGAATAGAAACAGAGTCGTCTCTGACGAAGAACCACTCCTTCTTGAATATACTAAATTTGGAATACAGATTCAAGACTGGCTTGAAGGTTACAGCTGACTCCAAGCTGATGTATGGGGACCCCTTCTTATAGCCCCTCAGATTATATAAGTACCAGATCTCCCGGTTGGAAGGAGCACGACCATACTTCCTCTGGAAAATGACGAAGAGGCTCACCAGTATAGCATAGGAGTTGGGTTGAAGCTGGAATGGGGCCACCTTTAGATATGTGAGGAAGCTGGCTACCCAAGCGTTAAGAGGAGGAATGGCACCACACATACAGTGGTATCTGCTGTAGGCAAAGTACCCTTCAGGAGGGTCGTATGGCATAACTTCTCTCCCTGGCAACAGCAAGTGCGCCCTATCAATTCCGAAAGAACGGGAGATGACATCAAGCTGCTCCTCCTTGAGGGAGCTAGGAAAGCAATCGGGCGGGGAGTTCAGGAGCTCCTGTGGGCCGTACCCGTCCACTAGTGATCTCAGGGCAGATCCATGACGTTCTGGATTCGGCTGAGCTGGGGGCACGACAGAGGAACCTCCTTCGCCCCCAGATTTCTTTTTGTCAGATCGAGTTTCCGCTTTACGAGACATTATCTGCAACACCGGAAAAACACATTGTTAGAACAGAGGATGTAAACAAGTATGTGTGTAATATGAAATTTCACTCATAAAATCAAAATGCCCAAATTCCTATTGTCATCCGATAAGGTGAAGGTTAAAATTCATTCGGTATTCAGAGTCTCAAGGTTCATTCGGCATTCCCCGTGGGGAATTCATTCGGTGATCCAAGTAAGAATACTCATTCAGCATTTAAAGTCACGAGCTCATTCGGCATTTAAAGTCACGAGCTCATTCGGCATTCAAAGTCTCGAACTCATTCGGCATTTAAAGTCTCGAGCTCATTCGGCATTTACTAATAGAGTTCATTCGGTACACACAAGTCTCATTCGGCGAAGGGAAGTTAAGTACCTGATTCGGCAGGCGTAGGCAGTTCAGTAGATTGATTCGGCTATGCAACAAATTTGGCTCAAGTGCTTCGTTCGATAGGAAATAACAAGGGCCCTAGCTCCGTACTTATAGACGAAGGTGGACCTCCGAACCAACCGGTTCGGCGTCTGGAACCGGATGTGACTATTCAAAGGAGAAACAAAGCACGCCATGTGCTGGCACATAACCTGCTTTGGGGGGCAAATGTTGGGTATATTTCGACACCATCTACCGGACCAAGCATCTACCGAACCAACCTACCTCCTATGATTGCCGGACCAAGCATCTACCGAACCAACCTACCTCCTATGATTGCCGGACCAACCATCTACCGGACCAAGCATCTACCGGACCAAGCTCCTCCAACCATCTACCGGACCAAGCTCCTCCAACCATCTACCGGACCAAGCATCTACCGGACCAAGCTCCTCCCACCATCTACCGGACCAAGACATTCCGAACCAACCTACCAGACCATGCTCCTACCGGACCAACTCCTTCCGGGCCAACAATACCAGGCCAGGTCGCGTCAGCCCAGGCCCACCAGCTGTTATATACATCCATGACCCCTACCTCCAGCCTCACTCTATAAATAGAGGGGCAGGGGTACAACAACGGGGACAAGTTTGAGAGCTCAAGCACGGAAGGAACTTTCAAACAACTTTCTTTTACTTGTACCAAAGCTTTGTACTTGTAATCATAACAAAAGAAGAGAAATAACATATAAAGTGGATGTAGGCACATTCTGGCTGAACCACTATAAATCTGTGTGTCTTTTTACAATTTAGCCCCTGTTTTTCATATATTTGCATAAATCTCCAAAATCACTAAGAACAACCTAAGATCTACTAAATCATATAACTTTGAGGTGTTTGTCCATTTTTTGTGCAAACAGTTGGTATATGATTTGATGACGGATTTCCATTTGCAATGTTGATTGCGAGAAGTTCGAGTTGATTGAGGTTTAATGGAGGAAGATAGTAAATCGAGTCACGAGTTGTTTCCCGGAACAACATTCGGGCTTCGGCCCAGCGCTTGACACATTTTGCTATCTTCGTCCATTAGACTGGAATTGACTTGTGTCCAGTTTCGTAGCTGTTACTGTACGTCATATCACCAGTCGATCACGACTCTTTTGCAGAATTTGGACTTATCCTGCTTGCTTGTTGCACTCTCGGCGTTCCTGTAGTGAGAAGAGTTTTCTACATCGCTTTGGACAATGGATCCGTTATCGATATTGGATTGATAACGGGTAAGTGTACATGAAGTAGAAAAAAAAGTAGAAAACGAAGTGACACAGGAAGTTCTTTTCTTTCTCCACTACGAGCAAACTATCTACACGGGATAGGGCATCTGTAGTGTATCGAGCACCGAGTTTATCCCATATAGATAGCACACTTCACTTACCCCAGCCCGCAATTGAAATCCGACGTGGTGATTATAAGTTAATGTTTCTTCGGAATTCAAGTGTGGTAGGAGAAGCTGTTAGTTTAGGATAGATTTACCTGATCGTTTTCAGACGCAAATTCTGTTATTTAGAATAAAGCAGCCATCCATGAACCGTAAGTCAATCGGGGGAAGCCCGGCGCTCTCAGAAGCCGAGTCATCATCCACTTCACAAGCTCAATACGGCCAATTAGTCCCAGTTGCGCCAATCGTGGATCGTACGCCTCCCAACTCCAGAGTTCTGCTTAATCTGTCTGAGAGAGCTTTATCGATTGTTTCTGCCAAGGTCCTTTGTAACATCTATGCACAACACGGAATTCCCAAAGAGGTTGTTCGTCTGCCGGAGAAGGACGAGTTGGCTCATATGCCTTCCCCGGGGTATACTACTTGCCATCGATACATGTGTTTGAATGGAGTCGTGCCTCCCTTCAACGACTTTCTACGTGAGACTCTCCCAAACTTGGGTATTGCCCCATTTCAGCTTCACCCGAATGGTTACGCCATCCTGACTTGCTTGCATGTTCTTTTCATGCGGGCGTTCAACCGTGCTCTAAGCTTTGACGATTTGTGGTACTTTCTTGCGTTCAAGAGAAGAGATGATTGTCCCTCCATGATTATAATCAAAGCCCAGAGAAATCGAAAAATCATCCTGCGCTTGCAAAGTAACTTATCACATTTCAAGGCGCAATATTTCTTTGTCGAATGCCCCGAGGGGTTCAATAGTCGGTTGACAACATGGGGTAAGCTTCTTTTTATTCATTGAGCTTTAGATGCATTGTTATGGAGTTCCTAACCAACCATATGTCTCTTGCAATTATTCCAAGGTTGAACATAGACGTGGCGCTCAATGAAGTTTGCGAGACTTTAAAGGCAATCGATGTCGAGGAGAGAAGCATTAAAGTATTACTAACTGATGAAAACTTGCGTCTCTACGGACTACTGGCTTCAGGTAGATCTGCCATTCAAGTTGAAGTTCCATCTCCTGCTCGATCCAGGGTTCATACGAGATTTGTTTACCCCTCCCATGATTCCAGAGAAGGGGCCTCTCAAGAGAGAGAAAGCCTATCCAGAGGATCCACCGACGAAACCTGTGAGGGGGAAGAGGCTATTGCGACTAGATTAAGCGGCCTAGGTAGAATGCCTCCAATCCTGGAGGAAGCATAAGAGGATTTCAAACAAAGAGAGGGCAAGGCCGCGTGGATTCGAAAAAGGAAGAGGGAGAGTTTGAAAGTAGTAGTGATGAGTCCACTGCTAGTGATTTCTTCTCGTCTGAATCCGATGGTGGGGACTCTGAGTCTTGTGATGAAACTCAAGGAATGAGTCCCATTCTCCTGAGTTCACCTCTTCCCAATGCAAGTGGAGAAGGCAAAGCCCCTAAAACTGGAAGACATCAAGATTCTCTGAATATGGATGTCAGAGCGTAGTTCAGAGATTTCAGCGATGCATTTGTCGACTTTGACGCACTCATGAAAGGAGACTTTAAATTTGACATGACGCTTTCCGGTTCGGGTGATACTGCATCAGCAGTTAGCCTGGTTCCGCCCACAATAACCGAAGTCAATCTGATCCCTTCTACTACGGTTGTTCGTTCCGGTTCGTAACGCCGTTTTAGGCCCATATTAGAAACACACTACACGTTGCATTAGGATCTCACTCACTTCCATTCATCTCTTCATATTTGTTGTGCTACATTCACTTTCATTCTTTTGAGACTTTTTATGTATGCCTCGTTTTAGGTATGATGAGGGTACGAGGCTTTTATGACGACTTCGAAGACTTCACCGATTCATAGCGGTATCCCAAGCGTCCCTACAGCCGCCATCAAGTCCGAGAGACGGAGGAGGAATACATGCGGAGAAAGGAGCTCGAAGCTGAAACCCACCGCCAAGAAGAAAGAGACCGAGCTCGATCATATAAAGGTGGGTATGAGAAGAGAAGATCTCTTGAGGAAAGAAATGAGCCGTCAAAAAAGTCAAAGTTTGAACATCTCCCTCATTTTTCGGAGCTCGCTTCAAAACACTCCATCGTGGGCTAAGAAATTCCAATCACTTCTGCTCTGATTCTACCTTCAACTCATGTATCATCATCTTCTATTGTCACTGCTGCCCCCAGTGCTTCTCGCCCCTACTGGAGACCTACCTACGTCCTTCCTTCGGGTCCCCCTAAACTTGAGGCAGCGCTTCTTGGTTGGTTCTTAAAGGTGGTCAAGTTTGACCTTGATCTCCACCCCGTTCGTTGGGATTCCTTCATGCCGCATCTCCAAGCTATCCAGAGCGACCTAGAACAGGCCGAATGATTGGAGAAGCTCTGTAAACAGCTAGCGGATACAAACAGAAACAATTATCAGGAGATCCTCTCCTTCGAATCAGAGAAAGATGACTTTGAGAAGGCATTGGCCGAGTGTGACGCCTAGATTAAGTGGTTAGAGGAAGAGAAAGTAGCGGTACTGCAGGATAGCAAAAGAAATGCCGACACACTGAAAGAGATGAGAGAAGCCCACAGTCGAATAGAAATCGTCTACAAAGACGAGGTCAAAAAGGCTCACGTGGAGGAGGAGAAGTTAAAGTAAGAAGTGAATGCTTGCAGCGCAACGATTGAGGCTCAAGAAAGACTATCCCTGATCATGACCTCATCGTTGAAGGGCACAACAAAACTATTTCTAACCAGGCCGAGATCATTGCCAAGTTACAGGCCCAGGTCACACGGCTCAGTGCCGACAAGACAGCTGCTGAAGTTGAGAAAGCCGCTGTATGAGCGGATTACTTGGACCTCCAAAGTGATTTCGAAAGGAAAATAGAGAAGCTGGATACGACTATTTTGAATTTCTATGTCAACTCTCTATTGCATCAAGGAAGTCTCAACTATCTTGGCCGAAGTTTCCGCACACTCTCGCCCTTGTTTGGAAGGAAATCTTATCTCGTTTTGCCAATAGCGGCGACGTTTATTCCGATCGAGAGTTGCGAGATGCCTATCTTAATGACGAATCCAAGAAGGTGTTACTTGAGGGCTAGGAAATTCTCCGAAGGGAAAGAGAGAAGGAGGCCTCCGATGTTGCTTTAACGACCGCTACCGACGTGCTTACCAAGCCTTCTATTTTCGGTGTGGGTGGATTATCAGAGCAGCTCCATGACCAGCCAACGAGTTCAGGACTTGAAATTATTCCTCAAGTGGTGGAGCCATCAAAAGAGGGCGAGGGTAGTGAGTATGAAGTAGACATTCTCGAGCATCCCTCTGGTGCAGGTAATGTCCTTGCCTCCTTCGAATTTGGGAGTTTCTATCTTACGCCACAAGAGCAAGAGGAGTTTAATGATTTTATTTTTGATCTTATAGGTCCATCTACCTTCCCCGTTGACGTGCTAGCTACTTCAGTGCCTATGCCTGCTACCATTTCCACATCTTCTGTGGTTGTTTCTGTTCCTACTCCGGCTCCTATTTCCATGTTTGGTTTGCAACCGGGGCCGGAGGCCGAAAAGATAGCTGAGCTCCACATCCTGGATGACCCTTCCGTGTCTGTAGAAGGTGATATAACCGCTGCAGAGGCCAAGAAGCAAAAGATTCAGACGGAGCCACTACAGAAGACTCAACATGAGCTAGTTACCGTCAAGAGGGAGAAGGTCAAAGCGATCAACGCCTCCAAAAGCTCTCGCAAATCTTGAAGGCGAAAGACGAAGGGAGAGGCTTCTGAGAAGGCTTCGGAGGAAGATGAGGACATTGCCACCGAGCTATTCGTTGACCTTATCGGCAGTGACACCACTCCTGAGAAGAAGCGGAAGCTGTCGATCAAGGGCGGAAAGGGGAGCGATGGCAAGAAACGTTGAGTGGCTTGTGTGAAGGTTAACTTGATTTTGGTCAGTTGCTTGTAGGAAGATTGAATTGTTTTGGTTTCTTTTTGAGTCATTCTGTTCAAGTGCAGAGTCTGCACTCTGCGTCTTTTCTGTAGAGTCTGTATTTTCTTTTGTTGGCCGGTGTTGTGTGGGTTCAACTCCCACATTTTGACCCTGTGTAAAGAAAATTATAAGCAATATATTGATATTTTGACTGTACTCTTGTCTGTTAGTTTATCTGTGTTCTGTGTACTTGTGCTTTTTTTATTTCATACTTTTCTAGTTCTATGATTATAGCCAAAGCTCTTAGTTTGAAGCAACAGAACTTAGAGATTAACAACACTTTGGAAATTGATAGAACCTTTAGAAATTACCAGAACTTAGAAAATTTTTGTTTAGAAATTCATAGAACTTCAGAAAGTAACAGAACTTGGAAATTTTTTGTTTAGAGATTCTTTGTTAACTTCTTTGTTTAAAAATTCTTTGGAAACTCTTTGTTTGGAGTAACAGAACTTGTGAACTTATTGTTTTCACACATTTCTTTCCAAGTACCGGTGTATGCCCCCTAGTTCACATGGCTATTTACTTCAATTAATTTTCAGATAATTGATAACTTAGGGTCTACATAATCTTTATTGAAAATTTGGCCAAATTACGACTCGATTCTCATTTCTTCGAAGTTTTGCAACTTTAGCACGCAATCCAAGCTTCTTGTGATATTTTAACAAGTATGCATTACACGCCTATTTTAGAGGTGCACGGTGCATAGGTTAATTGAGGGCAGTTTTATCCCTTAAGTGTCTATAGTTGAGGCTTTTCATTTGGTTTGTGGCATTCCAATATTGTTGGAGTTATGCTCATTATTTCTGAGTATGGGAGCAGCTGGCATTGGTTATGAGATGCGCGGCTTTTCATGCTCCTCGGAGTTGCCTATCTTCGGGCAACGTGAGGAGTTAGTGTTTTGGAATTTAGTGTGTGGCTTATGGAGTGCACAGCTTTTCGTTTTTCCTCGGTGTTTCCTACCTTCGGGCAACGTGAGGAGTTATCATTTTAGTGCGCGGCTTATGAGATGCACGGCTTTTTGTTTTTCCTCGGTGTTGCCTATCTTCGGGCAATGTGAGGGGTTATTATTTTAGTGTGTGGCTTATGGGATGCACGGCTTTTGATTTTTCCTCAATGTTGCCTATCTTTGGGCAACGTGAGGGGTTATTATTTTAGTGGCCGACTTATGGGATGCACGACTTTTTTCTTTTCTTGGTGTTCCCTATCTTCGGGCAACGTGAGGGGTTATTATTTTAGTGCGTGGCTTATGGGATGCATGACTTTTTATTTTTCCTCGGTGTTGCCTATCTTTGGGCAATGTGAGGGGTTATTATTTTAGTGCGCGGCTTATGGGGTGCGCGGCTTTTGGCACTCCTCGATGTTACCTGTCTTTGGGCAATGGGAGGAGTGTTCATTTTAGCCTTCTCGACGTTGCCGGAGCAACACCGGTTTTTGAAAGGCCAAGATCGGGTTCTGTCGATCTAATGGTTTGGGTCAATTTTTCTTCCGTCGACCCAACGGGTTATTATTATGAACACGGTTTTATTGGTTCAAGAAGAAAACTTTATTAAGGAAGGCATGGTAGTTTTTGCCTATATACAATGCCCCTGGTGTCTCGAGATGGCTTATTTGCTGGAAAATAAAAAATATATATAAGATAGCTTTCAAACAAAGTAACGGCGAAGCGATTCGCTATTTCATGCCCTGGGAATTTGTGGTCCGTCGACGGTTTCTAGCTTGAAAGTCCCGTCTCTTAGCTTTTGATTAATGACATATGGTCCCTTCTAGTTTGGTCCGAAGGCCCCCGGAATGGGGTAAACTCGCTTGAGCACAAGATCTCCCACTTTAAAGGTTTGATTGTGAACTTTGGAGTTGAAGTACCGTGCGACCCTTTTTTGGTGGGCGACGGTTCTCAGCTCCGCTTCTTCTCTTTTTTCATCAACCATATATAGAGATTCGAGTAGGAGCCACTCGTTTTGTTTTTGGTTGAAATTCTGCCTTTGGTGCGAGGGGACTTCTAATTCAACAGGAATCATTGCTTCTGAACCATATGCTAGAGCGAATGGAGTGTGGCCGGTTGCTGCTTTGTGGGTAGTTCTATAAGCCCATAGTGCGAGTGGAAGTTCATTAACTCAGTTTCCTTTGGCTTTTGTTAGTCACCTTTTGATAGTCGACTTGATGATCTTGTTGATTTCCTCCACTTGCCCATTTGCTTGCGAATGATCCACTACGGAGAAGCTTTTTACGATTCGGAAGCGCCTGCAGTTTTCTTTGAACTCGGCACTTTCAAATTAAGTTCCATTGTCAATGATGATTTTTTACGGCACACCAAACCTACAAATAATGTTTTTTTAACAAAGTTAATAACTTTCTTCGTGGTATAGTGGCCAGCGGTTCCGCTTCGGCCCACTTTGTGAAATAATCTACGGCAACTATTGCATATTTGGCCCCTTCTTTTGCTATTGGCAAGACACCAATCAAGTCGATCCCCCATATTGCGAATGGCCATGGAATGACCATCTGCGTTAGCTCCATTGAAGGAGCTCTCTTAATTTTTTCGAACCTTTAGCAGTGATCGCATCTTCTTGCATGATCTGCTGCATCGTGATTTATCGTTGGCCAAACATACCCATATTGAAGGACTTTCTTTGCAAGGGTCCGCCCTCCGGTGTGGTCTCCACATTCGTCTTCATGTACCTCCTTTAAGATTCCTCATGCTTCGTCATCGGTCACACACCCGAGGAGAGGGGTCGTGAATCCCCTTCGATAGAGTATTCCATCATGTATTATGAATCACGGCGCCTTCCGAAGGAGCTTCTTTCGTTGATTTCCGTCAGTTGGAAGGGTTCGTACAAGTAGATAGTCCTTTATCGACGTCATCCATGTATCTGGTTTGGTGGTGGTCTCGAGAATCCAGTCTACGTCCATTTCGTCTATGCTTGGGTTGGTTAGAGTTTCAACCGGGACCAACCCTAACGACTGAGCTTCTTTGGAACTTGCCAGCTTAGCCAAATAATATGCCTTGGTGTTTTGCTCCCATGGGATGTGAGTTATAGTGTAGTGCTCAATGTCGCTTAGCAGTTCTTGTACTTTGGACAGGTATGGGGCAAGATTTCCTCCACACGCTTGGTACTCCCCTTTCACTTGGCAAACAACCAGCTGAGAGTCGCTGTATATGTGAATTGATTTTATCTTGAGTTCCTTCACAACCTTCAGTCTAGCGGTCAGTGCTTCGTATTCTGCTTCGTTATTTGTTGTTGGGAATTCAAAGCACAAAGCATAGCTAATGGCTCGCCCCTCAGTGGTTTCAAGCACTACCCCTGCTCCCGAACAGAAATTGTTGGATGAGCCGTCAACGAAGAGTTTCCATTGGGTACTTACTTATAACCGAACTTCTTCCTCGTCATCCCTCATAGTAAATTCGACGATGAAGTCGGCCAACGCCTGCCCATTGATGGCTTTCCTAGGGTGATATGCGATGTCATATTGGCTTAGCTCTATATTCCATTTGACTAGTCATCCGGAAGTTTCTGGTCGGTATAAAACTTGCTTCAGGGGTTGGTCAGTCAATACTTTAATTGGATGAGCCTGGAAGTATGACTGTAATTTCCGGGACGCGATCAAAAGGCTGTATGCTAGCTTCTCCAGTTTTAGATAATTCTTCTCAGCTCCAGTGAACCGTTTGCTAACGTAGTACACGGGCCATTGGATTCTCGCTTCTTCCCACACGAGAGCGGAACTCAATGCATGCAGGGAAACTGCTAAATAAACGAATAGGTCATCTCCATCCACCAGCTTTGATAAGATTGGAGGAGCTTCCATGTGTCGTAGCAGTTCCTCGAAAGCTGTTCGACAAGCTTCACTTCATTCAAAGTTTTTCTTGCCCTTCTTCAGTGCGTCGAAGAACGGTATGCACTTGTCCGTAGCTTTTGAGATGAATCGACTCAGTGCTGCGAATTTTCCATTCAAGCTTTGAAGTTCCTTTTTATTTTTAGGGGCTTGGAATTCCCGTAACGTCGTTATTTTCTTTGGATTCTCTTCGATGCCCCAGGCACTTACTATAAATCCCAAGAATTTCCCAAAGGCCACTCCGAAGTGACATTTGAGCGGGTTGAGGTAGTATTTTCGGAGTATCTCAAACATTTCGGTGAGGTTGTCTAGATGGTTAGCAGCTATTCGAGATTTGACCAACATGTCATCCACGTAAACTTACATAGTCTTTCCAATCTGGCGTTTGAACATAGTATTCACTAGCCTTTAGTATGTAACCCTGGCATTCTTTAACCCGAACGACATTACTCTGTAGCAGTACAGTCCCAAATCGGTGATGAAACTGGTGTTCTCTTGATCTGGCACATGCATCGGGATCTGGTTGTAGCCCGAGTATGCATCCATAAATGACAGCAATTCATGCCTAGCCATTCCATCCACAAGTTGATCGATTCTGGGGAGTGGGAAGCTATTTTTAGGACGAGCCTTATTTAGATCCGAGAACAATACAAGTTCGCCATTTCCTATTATATTTCTTGACTAAAACTGGGTATACCCATTCAGAGTATGTTGCATCCCGAATGAAGCCGTTAGCCATCAACTTGTCAACCTCCTCTCTCAATGCTTTGGACCGTTCGAGACCCAAGCTACACCTTTTTTGCTTTATCGGCGTGAATTAGGGTCAATATTAAGAATGTGGCTGGCAATTTCAAGTGATATCCCACACATATCGGAATGTGTCCAAGTAAATACGTCTAAATTGGCGGGAAGGAATTTGGTTAGTTCTGACCGCATCTTGTTTCCAAGGTGCGACCCAATTTTCAGGACCCGTGTTGGGTCATCCATACAAACTGGAACAGACACCGTCAATTCTGCTAGTGCTGCCCAATCCTCCCCTGAGCTCTTCTTTCTAGGGTCCAAATCCTTGTCGAATCGGCTATGGTCCCCAAGCCAGGGGCGGTTCTGTGGTTGCTATTCGGAGGGTTTACGAGGAGGGTTTTCCCCACATCTTATCCTTTTTCTTTTCTTCTTGACTAATGCAATTTTGCAATGTAGCATTCTCGGGTGGCGCTTTGGTCTCCTTTCACAATTCCGACTCCATGTTCTATAGGGAATTTCATTGTAAAGAACCATTGGGCCAATGCTATTCTAAAGTCGGCTAATGCGGGTTGTCCTAAGAAGGCATTATATGCTGACATTTCATCCACGATCACGAAAGTATGAATGAGGGTGACCCTTCGCTCACCCTCTCTGAGCTCCACGGGTAGGACAAATGTTCCTACCGGTTGTTTGGGTTCACCAGTAAACCCTTGAATCTTTGTTTGGCACGCGGACATGCTTTTCATGTCAATCTTCATTTGATCAAAAGTGCGTTTGAAGAGGATGTTAACAGTGCTGCCACTATCAACCAACACCCGTCGAACTACAGCAGGTCCAATTCCTACCGTCATCACCATCGGATCAAGAGTTGGAGCTTCAATCCCTTCGATCTCCCGATTTCAGAACACAATATTGTCATTCAAGATCCTTTGCATTTTAACTGGAGTTTCGTCTTCCATAGCCAAACATGATTCCTTCGGAGCATGCTTCAACGAACTTGCACACCACTCAATTTCTCCCCTACTTCTTTGTGCGGGATGAGGTCCCCCGTATTTTGTTCCGATGATGAGTCTCTGGACAGTTCATTTCGACCCTTCTTCGCTGTTTTCTGCTTGATTCCTTTGTTCTCTTAGGGGTTGAGGAGTTGCAGATTGATCGGGGTTTTGCGGTTGTCTTACGTCCGCTAAAGTTTGTTGTTCTGGATCAGTTCCTCAATGAGATTCTTTAGGTGGCGGCATTCGTTCGTATTGTGGCCCTATGTCTCGTGGAAGCATCAGAACTTCCCTGAGCGCTTCTGCTGCTCGGTCGCCTCCTTTCTAGGTGGCTTTTTTCATTCCTCGGTTCCTTGAATTGCGAGAAAAATGTTTTTTGGTGTGTCGCTCAGGGGAGTGTAGCCTTCGGGCCTAAACCCTTTGAGCTTTTTATTGCTGCCATTTCCATTCTTCTTATTTGAGTTTTGACCTTTTCTCTTTGAATTCTTATCTGTCTTAGTGGTTCCTTTAGCAGCCCGAGAAGTGTGCGCATTTTGATTCATTGCCACATCGCTTTACCAGGCATTTGCCGGTTGCACACTAGTAGACATCCCTTTCAATTCCTACGCTTCCTCCAACCTTAGGTACTGACTTTCTTTGCGATTGAAATCTTTCCTGTTGGTAGGTTGCTTCATTTTAATCCACTTTCCAAATTCAGTTTTCGGGTGAATGGCACGAACTAATGCCAAAAAAACCATGTCTTCGTTGGGGTTGCTTACTTCCGTCACCGCGGTATTAAACCTGTTCATGAAAGACTTTAGTGATTCGTTACGCCCTTGGAACAACCCGGATAGGGACGTGACACCTTTTGGCTGTGCAGTATGCAGTCTGAACCGATCAAGGAACCTTGTCGCTAGTTGGTTAAAAGTAGAGATAGATCATGGTAGAAGCCTAGTGAACAACATTGACGCAACCCCTTCGAGAAAGATAGGGAAGCATCTGCATCAACAGCTTCAAAGGCATTCGCTCCGTTCATATACCAACTGTATTTGTACAAGTGAGGCTTCGGGTCCTTCGTTCCATCATAGGACAAAATAGTTGGCACTGTGAATTTTTCTGGATATCTCTCATTCAAGGTTTCATCGGTGAAGGGAGTCCAACTCGGCGCAGATCCCCATTCATCATCTCTTCTATATTTACTCTCCTCCATTAATCGGTTAACCATGTCCGCTATGTATGCCTCTGATGTTCGGTAGTCCTGAGGACTACAACCAGTCACTACGCCAAGTGTTTGACTTTACAAATGGTCTTGGTGAGTGGGCTGAGGCCTAGGCTCTCCTGTCTTCGGGAGAGCCACTTCTACAGGTCCCGTTGGCTTGCAGTTGGTCTAATTGGGGCAGCTTGGGTATTCCTTGCATTATCAAATGCATTGGCGTTTTCTTCCAATTTGTCATCTGGCTCTCTGTCCTCTGAGTCAGAAAGATCCATGGCCATGTCTTCTACGGGGGTCTTTGCCCCTTGACTCAAATTCAAAATAGGTTGCCTTGTGGCAAACGAAGTACTTGCATTTCCGTCCACATTACGTTCTATTGTCACCCTTTTTTGTTGTTGTTTTCTGTTTCTTCTATGTAGACCGGAAACAGAGGAATTCTCCCTTTCCATAGCAGCCACGGGTTTGGGCATAGTCCTTGGAGTGGGATTTGACTGTAGGGTTAGGAGAGTGTTAAGTTTATCCAATATAGCCTTTTGGCTACTCTCCATTTTTTGGTTAATCTCATCAACCATTTTATTTAACTCACCCCTGGTAACAACTTTATGCTGACTGGAGGATGCTGGCGCCTGATTCCCTAAGTTAGCGCCATTACTTCGGTTAGTTGGGGATTAACATCTTCTCCAGCTACTACTGGCCCTATGGACCTTCCAGAGGCAGTTCTTCTTCTTCCAGGAGCCATTGATTCCAAACAGTGGATTCTTCAAGCAAAGATGAGGATCTAACTTCTGGACCTATGAGATCCAAAGTAGATAGCTAGATCTGGATCCTGAGTTGGACCTCTTGGTGAAAGCACCACAATGTTGACCCAAAAAATGGACCAACACCCTGGTTTGAATTTGAAAGCATTAGCCCTGTTCTGACAGAGCAATATCACAAATAACAGATATAGAAAAAGAACAGTAAAAGAAAGAAGACAGAGAATTTTTATAGTAGTTCAGCTATTAATGAAGCCTACGTCCAATTTATAGTTTTATTAAAGATTGATTGTTGTTACAAGAGATGTTTGATTACAAAGCTTTTATTATCTTTTGCTAGATTAAATCTCTAGAGTTGGAATCCACTGGAGAATCACAATGAATTCCTTTTGAGATTGTTGTGAGGGAGGTAGAGAGTGAAGAATAATTCCAGTAGAGCTTCAGCAACTAGTTCGGAGAAGATCCCGTTTGTGTTGCAGGCAGGATGGTATTTATACGGATTGGAGAGCTTCTGGGCCAGGCCACTTTATCATCTGCTCGCAGGTAGGTAGGGAACGACCCAGGGATGGTTTGTCTCGCAAACCGAGGCAAGAACATGGGTCGCTGGTGACCCATGGTCTATGGGTCAGTAGCGACCTATGGACTTGGCTCGTTTGCGAGCCAATGTCTTGGCCTCTTGTCACTGCATCCTTAGCTAGCTTGTTTGAAGATTCGTGGAGAGGCATGGGTCGCTGATGATCCAAGCACTTAAGATTTTTATGGAGTCTGGAATTGGAGATGTTTCCATAGTCGTCGTTGTTCCGTTTTAATGACAATCTACTAGCTGTTTGCGCTCAACCACTGATCGTGCTAAAAGAATGCTGATCTCTCGGTTTCGTTGATCCCAGTCGTTGCCTTAATGATATAGCTTGGCTTTCGTTAACTTCTTGCTTAGCCTTTCTGGTTTAGTAATAAACCATTCTGATAACACCAGATTGTGATGTCCCTTGTTAGATCCTGCTGGGTTAAAAACCCGTATAACAACATATATGAGCCGTTGGGCAAATTTTTTAAAATTTTAAAATAAAATAACTACCAAATTTTAAAATTCTCCAACAAATGTCTTCTTCGCACCAAAAATTGTGTGAAAATCTTAAATAAAAATTTCAATCTTTTAAAGATATTCCTACTTTTATCTTAAGAAATCAAATTAATTTAGAGTTAAGTCAAATGAAGATGATCAAAGAGTAAGAAAAGCATTTCTATGCCCTTCGAAGGATGATTTCTTCCTTAATCAAAGACGATCAAACCAACAACCTACAATTCTTTATCAATAAGGATAATGAAGATTGGGATGACATCAAAGAGATCTAATCTTTGGATTTGATAGTTGGGTTGAAGTTCCTAGGAATGTCTAGTTTTCTACTTGTTTTTCGTAAGTGCATGTATATATTAGATCTGGATTTATTCGGTTGGATTTGTGTGATATAGTTTGGATTTGATTGTATTGGTATTTGGACTTATTTGATTTGGTTTGATTGGATGCTTGGATTGATATGTATGGATTGAGTTTAGATTAATAAAAATAGTTTGTGTTATCTTATTACATCATCATATAATTATCATGCTTAAATATCATATTACATCATGTTTAGTATGCATCAATTATTTTAGTGTTTAGTTATTGATTTTGACTCTTTAGTTTCTCAGTATTTGACTTAGGGGGAGTTTTTATTTTTCATCCTTTTTGTTGATGACAAAGGAGGAAATAAATATAAAATATACAAGGGGAGTTATATCATATTTTATATAGAGGAATATTTAATGGTTTTCATCATCAAAGGAGGAAATTGTTAATACCTCAATTATTGATTTTGACGATATCAACCTTGATAACAATAAGAATACATTCATATAAAATATAGATATTAATGTTTTGCTAAGTTATATAGTATATAGTACAGAATATTACACAGGTGTTGAATCAAAGGCTGTATAGTATAAAAGAATCAAGAGATGGACATGAAGACTCATGAGTACAAAGACCAAGATACGAAGATCTCAATACTGTAATATAGTGTATAGAGTCAGTATATTATTAAAGTCCCTAGTGGCAATCTTTGATCTCTATCCCTTATTTTCCTATCTCTTATATTTTTAAAATGAATAAATTTTCAAAATATATTTAAAAATAATTTATAATAAAATTTCACAGTTCGAAATATTTTTAAACTATGTTCAAACCATTTACAAAGTGTCAAAATATTTTATAAAGTATAGGATTTTCAAAACATTTTAAAAGAAATAAGTTTTAAAATTCAACATGCATATGTCGACATATGCCTAGATGGTATATCAGCATACATCCCGCCAAATGGTTTCTCAAATTTTGAAAAGAAGCGTCTATTCGTCATAACTCTTCACGAACAGACACATCTGTCTATTCATAATATAAAGGAGAGTTTAAACGAATTTTTTGATGGTTATTAACTTATTTTCTTCCCTTCTCTTACTCTCTTGAAAAATCCATTCAAAATATACTCTATTCTCTTAAAAATCATGTAGAACCAATTCAAACTTCATTATATTTATTTAGTCCTACTTTCTTATTATTTTGGAATCATCTCTCTCTCAAATCAAAGGTCAAATTGTTGTCCAAGAGGCTATAGGTTCCATTATATCCAAAGTTCAAGAAATTGTCTTTAAAAAAACCATCAAACTCTATTTGTATTTGCTTAAGTGTGCTTGTACCCATTCGAATCAAATGGGTTGCTAGATAGTTCGAAAATCTAAGTGGGTGTGCTTGGTGGCCTGAAAATCTAAGTAGGTGTGCTTGTAGCACGTCCAAATCAAGTGGGTTTACCCTTAGCCCGAAAAATTAGGAGGGTATGCCTCGTAGCTTCAGAATCGAGATTCTAATTGAGTTTGACTTATATTCTTTTAAAGATTGACATTTAAAAAGAAATCTGTACAAGCAATTTTATAGGACTGGATGTAAGAGAAATCCAAACCAGTATAAAATCCTTGCTGTCATCTCTCTAATTCTTTACTTTGCTTTACCGCTTTTATTTCTATCTATGATTACATCTGTGACTTAATTGTATAATTATATGTTGTTAACTTGAAATAAATTTATAAAGATTTACAAAAGTTAGAAAACGCTATTCAGCCCTCCCCTCTAGTGTTTAATTAGCCTTAAGTTCCATAATGTCGCAACCCACGGTCCAAAAGAAAAGAACTAGTAAATCGGGTATAACGTCGAAGAACGATGGAATAGATTAGAAAACATAAAGGGAAAATCTTGTATAGTGGGAAAAATGAATAGTAGAGAATAGTGGAGTAGACACTAAGGGAGAGAAATCGGATATGGGATGACACAGATCTGGGCAAAATGAATACATATATGGCAGATCTAGTATAATCAGCGACAAATCTAGTGGAAGTCAAACTGGTGGAGCTGGATTTAGATTAGAAACCGACAGTGCTGAAGAAAACATGAAGATGGGGGAGAAGACAGATTCTAGGAAAGAGGGGCTGAAATCAGGCCTAAGTGATACATGGGCGAACGCACGAAGCAGAAGCACACAGCTATACAAATATAAGGTGTAACAGATCTAGTGCGCAACTTAACGATCGGGCCATTAAGATGGATTCTAGCTATCTGATCCTTTCCAACGCAAAAAAATGGAGTACATTGTGATAGTAACACATAGTACGAATAAATAAAGGCACAAAGCCTTGCTGGTCAATAGACATGAAGCCTTACTCTGTGAATACATGCACGGAGCCTTACTCATCGCTATAAGCATCACCTCACACCTATATCACTATTCTTGTCATGTGAGTCCCATCTACTTACAATGATTAATCGAATAAATATCACATCGGCGTCACATATCACCTCGTGGTACTCAATCGTTTATTCACTACTCATAAACTACACTCATTCACCATAGTATTCTATATTATGAGTCCAAAGAATAACTAGAGAAATATTACTGAAAGTCACATACTAGACATATTATAACTCCGTTTATTCAGATTCTTCGCCATACAGAATTAAATATCATGAAATCATGTAAAAGGATGTCATCACTATATCACATCAAAACACTAACCAAATCAATATCAACGGTGAATCATTCACATATCAAAATCAATATAAGAAAACTGTGAAGTTAAAGCGCTTAGTGGTTCCATAACGGTGAAAGTGTAAAAAGTTATAGCGAGAATAAAGTGGAGATATAATAGAAAATAGCGGAGGTGCAAAAAGCTTCATTATATATAAAACCATATATTTAAAGCTAATTTATTCATATCCTCACATCATTTACGTAGAAAAAAGAAATATTGTTTAATCTTATATAACAAAATCGAAGAATATCGTGATGCATGAAGACTAAATTTGGTGGCTATAATAGATTTATATCCTATATTAAGCACTTATGCCTTAACGTTAGGTCTTTACGCTAACTTTATTGATTTGGTTTAAAAGAAAACTAGTCAAAACAACCTCTGCATATTAATGTTGCCAATGCGGATACTAAAAAGCCTTTATCTAATGGGTGGATTGGAAAATAGTGGACTTAAAGCGGATCTACTATTTAATAACGCTAAACTGAAATAACTAGCGTTCGAAGAGCGTTATGCTATATAGCAGAGATTTTGTCCGGTTTAACTGCATAGTAGGAAAATAAGAAATCGAGAAAGTGTCGTAAAATCTCATAAATCTAGTATGTAAAACATATTTCCATTATTTTTAATTAACTTATTAATTATAATATATGCTTTAGAATGCTTAGATCATTAATTAGAAATTACTTCATATTTTTTTAGAAATTACATCTATAGCTTTTGAATAATCACTTAAAACCAAGATAGATCTGCTTTCGATAAATTAATAATTTTAAATATAACGAAATACTAAATTTTGAATAAAAATTTGCTTCATAAACTCGCATGTTTAGTTTATATAAATTATCAAACAATGAATCATCCACAACATCCAAACTCATAATAACAAAGATAAGAACATCAAAAGCACATAACAACCATTCTAAAATTGAACTCGCTATTTAAATAAACTTTAAATGATTAAATATACATATATTTTCTCTAATCAAATATAAATATACACACACAATATACTTCAATTTAAACTTATTAATCACGGAATTTACTTTAAAATAATTAGAATAATTAGAACACACTTCACATTTTCTTAATCGAGATAAACTTCTTAAATAAGTATTAAACCCTAATATAGATTTCTTTTAAATGTATGTATATATGTACTTACTAAAAATATTTCTTAATAAATCACATTCTAAATACTAAAATTGATTTTAATAAACATATTTCATTATATATATATTTATTATTATATATATACTTTTTATATTATTTTTTTACAATTGCACATGATTTTAGGTGACTGATGGCACCACCGGTCGACCATCGATGATCAACTGGTTGGTGGTCGACCAGTCAACCCACCGATCACTCAACCATGCGGCTATAGATGATCATTCGATCATCTTCTAACCATTTGTCCGCCTATTTCTTCACCAACTTAATGCATACAAGCTTCATTGTCAAATAGCAATCAAATTTCGAACATATTTACGCAAGTATAGGGATTAAACATAGATTCATGAGTAAAAGTTTACTCGTCTGGAAGCTTTTCTAGTTCATCTTCCTCCCTGTATCCAATTCCAGAACTTCAACGCACCATCAAAACTTTGATTTCTTCTTAGGCATAAGTGTGTGTTGATATTGAGATGCATATATCCAAATTTTGGAATTCATAGTAATTTATTGTATTTTATTTTAAATATTGAAAGAGGAAGATTATCCTAATTTTCCCGCGGGAAAGGAAAAGGAGAACGTAAGCTAGATATTTTTTTGAGTGAAAGGTGAAATCTCGATATAGAAAACTCTAGATCTTAGAATAATCAAGATATAGATGTTTAGGCTTAAGGACTTGGGCTTAGGCTTGGGTATAACAAATATTTATTTTCTTTTTCATTTTTTTTATAAAACTATTTTCTATTTAACACAAATCACTATAAAATTTCAAATAAAAATTACATTGACAACACTCATATATTTTCCCAACTTCCATAAATTTTATAGAATCATTCCCCATAGTTTAACTCATTTTAATTTAAATATCTCATATTCACGTTCTAAGCCCATGTATTAAATAATTTTCAAATTATGCTTATTTAATATTTAAAAATATATTTTAATCAATTAAATCGCTATTATTAACTTTAACTAATTATTGCTTAAAACCGAGTTGTTACGGTTGTCTAAAGCATCAAACATATAACTACTTGAGAAAGTTCCTTGATAAATATTATAAACCACAAGGATATGAAAATAATGGAAAATTAAGAAGATCCATGAATTTGTTTAAAATTAATGAACATCTCTCAGTAATTTTTATTCTTTAGCATCATGTAATGGATAGCTTGCAAATGGACGTTCACCTTCCTCTAATTTGCCCTTGGATGTGTTTAAAATCATGGATCTCCGTCCTCTTGTATCTATCTATCATGATAAGCCTTAAACATATTAACAATTACTGTTACAATCCTCATGAAATAACCTTAACCCTAAAATCGCCTGTTAATAAAATCCAATTATTATGAAATGACCTAGGTAACATTATGAAATAACCTAGGTAACAGTATACTAAAATCATTATGAAACAACCTCAACCCTTCCGTAGCTGTGCAAAATTAAAAATCTAAATCGACACATGTTCCCCCTTTCCTTTTGCCGTCTTTATAAACCTGACCTTGTTGTATATTTCTGCTTTACTCCACTTTGCAGATATTAAACAAACATCTTCTTCTCACACTCTCCAATATATACAGCTGGTGCTCTTATTCTCAACATTTCAAATTTGCCTTTTAACCAGAGATCTGGTTCTTTTTTCCCATTACAATGGGCACCTTCAAAATTTTGATTTTGTTGGTGCTGTTTACTGCAATTTTATTTTCTGAAGTGCATTGTGGAGTTACATATGATAGAAAAGCCATTGTTATTAATGGACAAAGAAGAATTCTCATTTCTGGTTCAATACATTATCCGAGAAGCACCCCTGAAGTAAGTTCCTTTACTTTGTTTTCAACAAGATCTCTTCTTCTTTTTTCCCTTTTTTGCGATTAACTTATAAAAATATATAATGGGTGTTACCCGATTTTTTATTTTTATTTCTTTTTTTAGATGTGGGAAGGACTAGTGCAGAAGGCAAAAGCGGGTGGATTGGATGTTATACAAACTTATGTGTTTTGGAATGGACATGAACCTTCCCCTGGCAATGTATTTTTTTACAAAATTTTAGCCCCTTTTTAAAAACAAACAATTATGTTTTTCATTAAATATGTTATCTTTCTGATTTTTGCAGTACAATTTTGAAGGAAGGTTTGATTTAGTGAGGTTTATAAAGACAGTGCAAAAAGCAGGTCTTTATGTACATTTGAGAATTGGACCTTATGCTTGTGCTGAATGGAATTTTGGGTACATATTTGTTTTATTGTATTTTATTAATGCTTCTGGTTTGTATATGATTTTGTCAACATTTATCCTTTTTCTTGAATTTTATATGCAGAGGGTTTCCTGTTTGGTTGAAATATGTTCCTGGAATTAGCTTCAGAACAGATAATGAACCCTTTAAGGTTATCTTCTTAATTTACCTAAAAATAGAAAAAAATATATGCAGTTTTGATAATTATGTGTTTTTTTTTACAGAATGCTATGCAAGGATTCACCCAGAAAATAGTTCAACTGATGAAAAGTGAATCACTTTATGAGTCGCAAGGTGGCCCTATAATTCTTTCACAGGTATTATCTCCATTTTATGAACCATCATTTAAGAAATATGGTAAAATTCAGAATGACATAAACAACATATTTTGCTGAAAATTTGAGTATCAATGCAGATTGAGAATGAATATGGACCAGAAAGCAAAGCATTTGGTCCTGCTGGTCACAATTATGTGAACTGGGCTGCAAAAATGGCCGTTGAAACCGGCACAGGTGTGCCTTGGGTTATGTGCAAAGAAGATGATGCACCCGACCCAGTGGTATGAGATTTACTCTTTCAAGCACAATTTTTAATACACAGATAATTGTACGTTGTCTCTAAATTTCTTAAATAGTTTGCACCGACTCTATAATACATACTTCAAGTAATTCAATGTAATTTACACTATGTTGAAATTCGATCTTTACATGTTTTATCGGGCATCTCAGTACATTGGCCATATGAGCTATTCCAAACGCAAATTTATTGCAAATAGTTGATATAGCTGCAATTTGGATTAGTAATTGTAATTAGCGTCATTTTCTCTGTGTGATGCAATAGATTAACGCCTGCAATGGTTTTTACTGTGATTGGTTTACTCCGAACAAGCCATATAAACCATCGCTCTGGACTGAAGCTTGGAGTGGCTGGTAATTTTTCTTTTACTGTTGCAGTAATCTTTTATTTGTAATATTATCAAAGTTAAGTAAGTTATCTACTATGATAAACAGGTTTACAGAATTTGGGGGTGCTGTATTTCAACGACCAGTTGAAGATTTAGCATTTTCCGTAGCTAGGTTTATTCAGAAGGGTGGTTCATTTGCGAATTATTATATGGTTAGCTATGTACATAATATAACCATATATATCAACATTAAATTAATTTTCTTGATAAGTAATGACTTGGGCTATACTATTGTTAATCTTAGTATCATGGTGGAACCAATTTTGGGCGTACTGCTGGTGGTCCATTTATAACTACTAGCTATGACTATGATGCTCCTATTGATGAATATGGTAAGAGTGTAACTTGCCAGTATCTATACAAGCTTATCATAGATACCAAGATTCAAACTTTTAGAACTTATATAACTTTTATCAGGTTTAATTAGAGAACCGAAGTATGGGCATTTGAAAGAACTTCACAGGGCGATTAAACTTTGCGAAAAGACTTTAGTTTCGGCTGACCCAGTTGTTACTTCAATTGGGAGTTACGAACAGGTTTGTAGCATAAGTTTACATATCGCCTTAGTAACTTTCAGTGATATTATCTGTATTCATTTATGCTTTATTATTTTCAGGCGCATGTATTTAAATCTGAAACAGGAGGATGTGCAGCATTCCTCTCAAACTACAGGACAGATAGATTTGCACGTGTAACGTTCAATAATAAGCAGTACAATTTACCGCCTTGGTCAATCAGCATTCTTCCTGACTGCAATAATGTTGTGTTCAACACAGCTCAGGTGGGTGGTTATACTGTGCAAAGCAATAATGGCTTCAACCACTTATATATTTATATGTTAAATGTGATGTTAATCGTTGTCTTATATCACCATTATGAATTGCTAACGTTGGCCCCATTTCGTGTTACATATATTGACACTTGATTCTGAAAGCAACCTAATTACATGTTATAATCTTTTAAAGCAAACTAATTTTGCGACTTCTATGTTCATTGTTTAATTTGCTTTATAAAATCAGTCATAATCATTAGGTAATAACTTCCAGTCCACAACAACTTTTTTAGCTGACGCCAACAAGACTAATCAATAAAGATTTAAATTTGATTTAAAAATGAGCATACATGAAGCTTGTTTCTTTGTTTATTGTAGGTTGGTGCTCAAACATCGCATATGCAAATGTCAAGTGTCAATGACCAGTCACTTGCATGGGAGAGATATGATGAACAGGTTGCTTCATTGTCAGATAATTCACATGTCACTGCAAACGGGTTATTGGATCAAGTTAATGTAACCCGGGATACGAGTGACTATTTATGGTATATAACCAGGTAAGCTGCACATACCAAGTTCATGATTTTATTTCAGTTACCAGCTCTCTTACTATTTTAAAACAATAATTTTGTTTCCAGTGTTGATATAAACTCAAATGAGAAATTCTTGCATGGTGGAGAGCTTCCTTCTCTTGTTGTACAGTCAGCTGGTCATGCCCTACACGTTTTCATTAATGGAGAATTATCAGGTACATATAAATAGAAAATACTACATATATATCAAATAATAACCAAGAAAATGGCCATAATTCATTATTGCCACATAGGGTCTGCTTATGGTAGCAGAGAGAACAGGAAGTTCACATACACAGGCAGCGCTAAGCTTCATGCTGGAAGTAACAAAATAGCTCTACTTAGTGTTGCTATGGGCCTACCTGTAAGTTCCTTATTATGAGTATTGCTTTTCACCTTACATTTGCAGTGAATCAGTATATTTAATTTATTACGGTGTGAAGAACGTGGGTACACACTATGAATCGTGGAGCACTGGAGTCACGGGTCCTGTAATTCTTCACGGCATCGATCAAGGAGAGAGAGATTTGACCTGGCAAAAATGGTCATACCAGGTAAACCTTCAGTTGTTCACAACAATTATATGTTTGTGAATATGAACTTATTTTCAATATATATACAAAATTGAAACTGTAGGTTGGGTTAAAAGGCGAGTCGATGAACGTAAACTCTTTAGAGGATACATCCTCCGTTGAATGGGTTAAAGGTTCATTGGCTGTTCAAACTCAGCAACCTATGACATGGTACAGGGTAAGAAAATTTCTACCAAGTTATTTGTTCTTAAAATACCTTTCTCGTCTTTTTTTTTGGAACTAATACTTAGAAAAGGGCAGTATCTACTGACCTCAAAATCAAAGTCTGAGCATCTTATCACTGGGACACGGTCTTTGACAATCTTTTCTTAATACGAGAACCCTTTTGCTATTATGTTAGGCTTATTTTAACGCTCCTGAAGGAGATGAACCGTTAGCACTGGACATGGGTAGTATGGGCAAGGGGCAGATATATGTAAATGGGGAGAACATAGGAAGATATTGGACAGCATGGGCAAATGGTAATTGCAAGGAATGTGCATATGCAGGGACCTACAGAGCACCAAAGTGCCAGACTGGTTGTGGTCAACCCACTCAACGCTGGTAAGATATCCGATTCACCCCCATGTGACTTGGAGTAGAGTATTGATGCAGTTTTAACCACATACTTTGGTTTGATTAACTAGAGTAGGGAAACATCATTCATTTTACTAAAGGTCTAACGACTTTAACCAATGATGCATGCATCATCATTATTCATTATCTTCTTTGTATGGAGTCTTTACCCATATCATTGGAGATATTGTTTCTGAAACTTGATTATAAAATTGGCATGTAACATGTATTTTATCATCTGCACATAAAGTGGGATGTTCAAATAATTAACGTAGACCAGACATTGAGCACCAAGTCATATGTTACATGCAATAATACAAAAGTTTTTGATTAAGGTATCATGTGCCAAGATCTTGGTTGAAACCAACACAGAACCTTCTAGTAGTATTTGAAGAACTGGGTGGAGATGCAACAAAGATCGCCTTAGTGAAAAGATCGGTTTCTGGGGTGTGTTCTGATGTATCAGAAAGTCATACAATGGTGAAGAACTGGCATATCGAGGATAATGGACAGTCAGTGGAGTTGCATAGACCGAAGGTGCACCTCCAATGTGCACCTGGGCAGTCCATTTCATCCATCAAGTTTGCAAGTTTCGGCACACCTTCTGGAACATGTGGAAGTTTTGTACAGGGGGCATGTCACTCCCCTAAATCTTACCATGCTCTTGAAAAGGTAATCAACCTTCACTTTTACAGTGCATTATTACTTATATATTGAGTACAAAATCTTCATATATGGTTATAAAATATCGACATTTTTCTTTGGCGGAGCAGAAATGCATTGGTCAACAGAGATGTGCAGTGGCAATAACAAACGACAATTTTGGAGGGGACCCGTGCCCAAATGTCATGAAAAAGTTTGCAGTAGAAGCTGTTTGTACTCCCTAATGTGATAGCCATGATTATCGGCATGTGATTATACATTATATAATATATCATGGCATATCACATGGTTGGTACTATAGCCACATCAAGCAAAAAAGAAGCAATAATGTGATAGTAGAGTAAAGTGAAGAAGGAATATGTGCAGTTTGCTGATGTTGAGTAAATATTAGTTTACTTTGTGAGTTCATATATGTTCATCTCTCTTCAATGAGTAGGAGATAATGAATGAAGAAAGAAGTGGGGAAAAAGTGTAAAAAGTAAATTGTTGGCTGTTTGCCTTTTCTTTTCATTCCTTATATTGAATGCCTTATTCAATTTATTGTACTATCATTCCCTTTGTGATAATGTATTGTGGTTGTTGAGTACTATTTACTATTTTTCTGTATCATGATTGTTGTGGATTATCAAATCCTAGATGTTTTCTTTTTCTGGAGTAATTATATGAATATGTCTTTTTAGTGATAGCACTACAAAGTATTTATGATAATGGGCGTCTGCTTAAAAATGTGTGGTCAAATATAATCTTGAATTATAAGCATACATCCATTATTCATATAGCACTTTGAGAGGTAAGATGTACATGTTTATAAAAATAGTTTTAAACAGGACATTCAATTGAACTAACTGAAGTTATATTTTTATTTATCGTATATTCAGTTTATATTCTGGCAAATTAACGAGATTATAAAAGTTGCAGTTAAAAGCGTTTTTCAAACTGTTGTATTCCAAAAAAGAAATTTAATACATTAAAATATGTTTCATATAAATTACAATTTTACTTTGTATGATAAACGCTCTTTTGAAATTCAAAATTTCAAAAGATTGTAAGTCATAAAAGCATTAAAGAAAGTGACTTTATTAAACATTTTGATTTAAAGAATAATATTAGCGTTTTAAAAAGTGTAAAAAGAAAAGTAGCTTTCCACAACCAATTTTACAAGTATTCAAATATACGTTACGAGCACATACACACACAAAATAGAGCATACGCGCTCTCTCTCTCACACACACATATTATTGGATATACTAATTCAACAAACACAATCAAACTCAAATCCTAACACACAATACACAATGGAATTCCTACAACCACCGACATAAACATAAACGTTGCAAAATAACCCATCACAACATCTCAATCAAACAACACCTATAAATCAGTAAGTGCCATAAGTAAATAACTCTAAGTTTTATAGTGCTTCCATTAATAATTTGTTAATGTACATCCACTTTGGAAGAAGGGATATCTTATTATCACCAAAAGAAGAGTACAAAAGATTAATTAAAATTTGAATCACTCAAGTTTGTCTTTCTCCACGGAAGGTGATTTTGTGAAGAAGAGAAGTGAATAAATATCCGAGGAGGAAACCCTTGAAATATTTCTGCCAAAACCGAGCTTTGTTTTTCCAGATATTAAATTTCAACATATAAAAATGTATAGCAATATGAGAGCGAAATGTGAGCATTAAATGGAAATTCATGTGTTTTGCTTTGGGGATAATGCTGACATTGTATAAGGGTGCATGGTTGCTTAAAACTAGTCAAAACCCTTGAGGAAAACGTTTTGGAAGGGACGCAAGAAGCAGAAAGTGGCGACCTCTTAGTTTTGTGCCTGAAATGTCATTTCAGCATTGCAACTAATCGACCGCTTGTTTTGGGATCGGTCGACCGCTTATTTTGAGACCGGTCGACCAGTTAAAAAATTTTGAGAAAATATTGAAGGTACACATGTTTCAAGAACCTTCACAGAAAATTAAATCAAGTCCAAAGTATAAATTTACATTTTGAAATATTTTTTGCAAGATAGACTGTACTGTTTACAACTCTTGTGTTATAAAAGAACATCAAATAAAAAAATTATAATTTTGTTGAAATAATATATATATATATATATATATATATAATTTATATATATATATATCATGTAGTATGTAGAACATATGTATAAAATTTCAAAGAAAAATATTGGAATTAACATTTTCAATGAAATCTAATAAGCCCTCAAATTCACTAAAATTATATTTTGAAAAGTACTTCTATACAAAAAGTGCTTTTCTAATGTTCGTCAAAATCACACAAAAAAATGAAAAAATATATCGGTGAAGGTCAGGAGCGATTCTAAGATCATTTGTGAGGTTTTGACAAATCTATTTTGTAAAGACACGATATATGCTCTATAAAAGCACATACACTATTGTAGCTCTTTAGTCCACCTTCAACTTCATCTTCGACATACTTGTAATCCAATAGATTTGTAAAATCATTTTATCGACTTGAAAAGTTGTTGGCTCCTTCGTAAAATAATATTTTCTTCTTTCCAAAACAATTTTCAACTAACCAAAATCATTATTCAAATTATTTTCCCATTTTTACTCTTCATAAAATATTTTCTTAAAAATCCCAAATTCTGCTATCTCTACAACGGGTTGTTACAATTTTATTTTTAAATCTCTTTTTTACTCCACTACTAGTGCACCTGATCTAATATTTGGTAGGACATCATCACATTAGAGATAGCCGCAACCAATATTGTTCACCAACTTCGACAACAATAAACAACTTCACAATGGATCATCAAAGAAGCATTCTTCAACCACAATAGTGTTTACTATCCAATCCAAACAAGTCAACAACTGCAAAAGCAACAAGGACATTGAAATTCTCATGAGCAAGAAGCAACATGCTTTGCATTTGGCTATGGAACTCCAACACGGTAGTCTCAATCTGCTGCAAGTTCTCCTCAATAGCAGATAAATTCTTCAATGTTGAAACAAATCAAAATTGCTAGCTTGAGGAAGTGTGATTCAAAAAAGAACCATCATCGATGACGGTACAAAAATGGAACCCTTATGTGGATAATTCCAGTGCATCAAATTATTCTAGGTGAGGCAGAGTACACATTGCCTAATATATGGTATGAGTGATAACTATATAACCAACGAGACATCTTACCCCTTACAAGCTAACTTTTGGAGGTGAGTTCTACCTAGTTTAATTCATAACATATGATACTATAGTCTAACACCATGATAAAAAAGTTTAAAACATGTTGGCGATATGTAAGTTCATGGACGACATGTATGAGTGCAACGTCTCTCTATTAAACATTAACATTGTATGGGTGGTGTCAGTGCAATAGAGTGCCGACGTGGATGTCGGACTTTGGAAGCGTGGTGGTATGTAATGTTCTACATCGTTTAATATGGTATATATGATGACTACATAACCAAGTAGACACCCTCTCCTTACAAGCTAGCTTTTGAGAGTGAGTTCTACTTAGTTTGGTTCATAACATACACACAACAACAACGATAAGAAGTGGTCGGGGCAAAGTCTTCGATTGGCATGATTGGATTTGGGAATTAATTTTGAGATTATAAAAATAAAATAAAGATTTCAGCAGGTTCACATATTTAGTTGGTTTGAAAAACTTTGTGAAAAGTATAGGGAAAGTTAATAGCCAAAATTTTGCAAAAGCGAAAACTTAGGAATATACTTAATTGATCCAATGTTTGTTATATTAGTTACGAGAATTAGCAGACAGATCCAATAACTATTATTTACTTATTATGTTGTAAAAATTAAGATCCCGTTACGAGACAAACGCTTTCGATTAGCTTTTGCGATTTCAAATATTTATGTCAAATATAATGTGTTTACGTTCGACGCATGAAAATATTTATGTCAGTGGTCGAAAAAATGTTTCATCTCTCCTTTTTTTGAGCGTTTAGCCACTCGTCTCCTTTTACATCTGACCAAATTAAATTGCGCCGAACATAAAAAAATAATAAATCTTCCCTTCTAAATAATAAATAATAAATTTGATTTTTATTTCTTGATTATATTCTTTTTTTTACCTAATTGTAATATTATTTAGGATTAACTATTAATTATTTTCGCCTAGATGAATTTATATGAAAATACGAATGTTATAATATTCATATCCATATGCACTACATATCATTTTCTCAAATGGAGCGCTACCCTTTGACCCCATGTCCAGTCATGCTAACTCAATCGCCGTCAGTGGGGAAGTAAACCCTATGCCCTCATATAGGTTTGCCAACCTCGCACTCCCCCAACCCCTTGCGTAGCGAAAAATATTTAGAAAAGAAACATCAAATACATATTAGTTACTAAATTTGAATATTAATTAGTAATTATTAACAAATAACTAATAATGAATAAATAATAATAATAAATAATAACCAACGGGGTTGGCTCAGTTGGTTGGTTTAGACTACGAGATTAAAGTCACGAGTTCAATCTTTGAGATCGACACTTGTTGGCATTAATGAACCATAGTGTTCAAAAAAAATAAAAAAAAAAAAAATTTCACATTCAGCACCACTGTCTCAGTGATTAGACATTCGGTTTTTGTCTGTGAGATCACAAGTTTGAATCCCGCGTTGCGTGATTTGAACAACTTGACATATGATGACTTATAGTATGTTATATACTACCTTAAGACTTGTAGTACAATTATGTACTACCATCTAAGTATCCAATTTCCAAAAAAAAAATTCAAGTACTATTTTTTTATTGTTAACTAAAAAATATCAATTACTTTTATGAGTTATTATATATTAATATTGCTGCGGTTATGGTTTTGGGTTTGCTGTAGATGTCTGGTCTCCTCTTCTTTCAAATGCTCAGTTATTACTCTTTGTTATTATATTTTAATGTTTATCTATATTATGCTATTTGTACTTAACTATGTGAGTGATCTTTACCACCTAAACTCTTGACTTAAATCTTTTTGGTGCCATCGATCAGGCATGTTGATCGAAAGAACATTTTAATTTCTAGTTATGCTATTGGCTGTGTAGTCACGCACTATACAACCGTTTCCTAAAAAAATATTAATCATTATAGATTAATTAATAGTTAACAATTAATAAAAAATCAAAATTGTTTGTTAGATATTAATTACCAGTTGTATTTTATTTTATCCAAATATTAAAAAACACAATAAATTTTTTTTACCAATCAACCTCTAGCCCCTAATCTCTAACTTAAAATAAATAACTTCTAAGAAAAGGTGTTTTAAACTAATATTTATGTTAATGAAATAAACATTGTTACAAAACATTATTACTACATTTGGATATAAAAGGTTGTTAACAATATCTACTAGAGTTCTTTAATTTAGAAAGCTGTCAAAAGATGTGGAAAATAGGCACTTTGTTGTATATTGTGATAATCTGGATCATACCAGATAGAGAGAAAAGGAATTTGAAATCTTTATTGATTATTATGAGCTGAATTAGCCATACAAAATAAGACCAAGAAGCTTATATACAGAAGCTATAACTAACTTCCGAGAATTTAGGGAATGTCCTAACAAAGCGCAATTAGAAAATCATTTTATATTTACAGATACTTACATCATATTCCAATAGCCTCCCCTCAAGCTGGAACTGGTGGCTTAGACACAAGTCCAAGTTTGGTAGAAAAGAATTTGTGAGGTTCAGAACACAGGGGCTTTGTTAAAATGTTAGCAAGCTGCAAAAGTGTTCTTACATGCAAGATGTTAATGAATTTTTTTTGCACATAATCTCGAACAAAATGGCAGTCCATTTTGAGATGCTTGGTCGCTCTTGGAAAAATGGATTTTCTGCAGTATACTTGGCGGCAATGTTGTCACAGAACATATCAATAGGCTTTGGAACCTCAACAAACAGATCCGATAATAGACCTTTAACCTAAAGAAACTCACTTGCAGTATAACTCATGCTTCTATATTCTGCCTCACAAGTACTCTTTGATTTAGTTTTCTATTTTTTAGTCTTCTAAGAAATTAAGGAATTTCCCAGAAAAATAGCATATCTAGACAAGGACTTTGCAGAAAAAGGACATGAACCCCAATCAACATCACAATACCCTTTTAAGATCAAATCACTTCCAGACCGAGCATGATTAAACAAACCAAGGTTGATTGTTCCTTTCAAGTACTTCAGAACATGTAAAACAGCTGAAAGATGAGATTGAGCAGGAGCATTGGGAAATTGGCTCAATTGTTGCATAGCATATGAAATATCCGGCATGGTCATATTCAAATACAACATTTTCCCAACAAGTCTTCTATATATTTCTGGATCAAGTAAGAGAGGAGTATCCTATGTACTCAGCTTCAGATTCTTGGGAAGAAGAAAAGAAGCTTCCTTACACTCAAGCATATCGGTATCCTTTAATAAATCAAGAATGTATTTTCTTTTATTTAGAAGGATACAAGCTTTTGTCCTTGATACCTCAATACCTAGGAAATACTTCAAATTTTCTAAGTCTTTAATAGTAAAAGAAAATTCAAGAGACTTCTTTAACCTTTCAACTTCAGATGGACAATTACCAGTGATCAAAAGATCACCTACGTAAGCCACAGTTGCAGTAAACTCTCCATTTTCTGTCTTCTTGCAAACAAGGAATAATCTTGTTTAGACTGAACATACCCCATCCCTAGAAGATGCTTACATAGCTTAACATTTCATTGTCTAGCAGCCTGTTTCACGCCATATAATCACCTTTTTAACTCGCATACTTGTCCCGGTTTCCCCCTCTTATAACCTGGAGGAGGATGCATATACATAACTTCTTCCATATAGCCATGAAGAAAGGCATTATTTATGTCCAGTTGGTGCAAATCCCATTCTTTTGCAGCTGCTAAAGCTATTAGAACTCTAACAGTTGTGAACTTTGCAACATGGGTAAAAATGTGTTTGAACTCTTTACCCATGACTTGCTTATCTCCCATAGCTACAACTCTGGCCTTGCACCTTTCAGGATTGCCATCGAGTTTCATTTTTGCCTTATATACCAATTTACTCCCAATTGCCTTTTTACCAGGAGGTAAATCTGTCAAATCCCATGTATCATTCTTCTCAAGAGCCTCCAACTCTTGCTCCATAGCCTCTACCCATTCCTTTTCATCTTTGGCTTGATTATAAGAACTAGACTCATCAACAGAGAGAACATTTGCTAGGTTAGCCAGAAATTCGTCACCTGGAAAATCCAGGAGAACATTATAGGCAAAGGAAAGATGAGCAGATGTAGTGGATTTATTTGAGAGAATAAAACCTTCGAACTTCTTTAGAAGTTGAGTTGGTCTAGATGACCTCCTAAGAGGAATTTAAAATTGAGTATTCGATTTTTTTTCGGGAAGAGAAGAACTAAAAGAAGAAGGTGTTTGAAACAAGAGAAGAAGAGATGTTTGTCTGAGTACTAGTTGGAAGAGAAAGAGAAGGAACTTGTTGTGTATTTTGTGGAGAAAAATGAGATGGATCAAGAAGGGAATATGAATGTTGCTATGTAGGAAATGGAGGAATATTGACAGGAATAGAGTTTTGTATTTCTGATGATGAAGTAGGAGGAGCATAAGTAGGATTAACCAAGGGAAAAGAAGGAGATAAAGAAGAAGAAAAGAAAATTTTGTGTTGTTAGAAGAGTATGGGAAGATGTGTTACTTAAAATTCACATCTCTGCTAAGAGTCACTTTCTTATCCTCCAAATCATACAATTTGTATCCTTTTAAAGCATATGGATATCCAATCAAAATACAACTTTTGGCTCTTTGTTCCATCTTATCAGAAGTTTTTACGGTAGGGTAACAAAGATAGCCAAATGCTCTCAAATGAGAGTAATCAGGAGGCTTTTTCATCAGTACTTCATAAGGGGTTTTCCAAGACAGAGTAGTTAAAGGCGTCATATTTATCAAATATGTTACTACAAGAAGAGCATCTCCCCAAAATCTCTTTAACACACTTGCTTGGATTCTAAGAGCCCTAACAGTCTCAAGTAAATGTCTATGCTTCCTTTCTACCCTCCCATTTTGTTAAGGAACCATAGGTAAGCGCTTTTGATGGATAATGTCTTTTGACAGAAAAAATAGTTGTACAAAACTCTTGAATAATTTCAATACTATTGTCACTCCTAACCACATTCACATTGGTCTGAAACTGAGTCTCAACATATGCTAGAAAAGCAACAATTATTTGAGGAACTTGAGTTTTATCATGGACTAAATGAGTCCAAGTAGCTCTAGAATGATCATCTAATATGGTAAGAAAATACCTAGCTCCTGATAAACTAGGATCCTATATGGACCCCAAAGATCCATACACACAAGATCAAAACAAGAAGCACCAATTAAACTTGAAATATTAAATGACAACTTATGATGTTTTGCTAACACACATGGTTCGCAATCAAAAGGTTCAGAATATACATAAAAAGACAAATGTTTCAATTTGCTTATTGATACATGACCAAGTCTGGCATGTAAAACAGAAAAACTAGGATTTTGAGCAGAAGAATGACAAGCAACAAAATCTGAGATAGAAAAGATATTTAAGGAGGATGAAACCTCCTTACTTTGAAACCTGTAAAGACCTCCATGTCTTGTGCCAGTTCCCTTAACCTTATTGGTTTTGAGGTCCTGGAAAGTACATGAAGTTTTCTTAAATTTTGCATATAGTTGGTTTTGATCAAGTAATCTACCAACTAATAACGAGTTGTGTTTGAATTCAAGACAGAAAAAGATATTGTAAAGAGTAATTTCAAGGGTTAAAACGATGTTTCCTATTGTATCAACAATTTTCAAGGTTCCATCAAGTAAGGCAATGTGAATAGGTTTCTTTAGCATGCATGTGTTAGCAAACATCTCCAAGTTGGAAGCCATATGATCACTTGCACCAGTGTTTATTATCCAAGCATTATTTGCATGCTTATTAGATAAAACAACATTTGAAGCAGATACAATACTTGCAAAGTTGATTGAGGGATGATATCCTGAGCTACTATTCTTCATCATCTTGAAAACTTCCTTGCAAATAGTAGATAATATCCGAGTATTCATAGCAGGAGATGACCAATTTAAGGAAGAACCTGGCTCAAAATCCAAAGGAGTATCAAGAGGAGAACTCCCTAAAATTCCGGAGGAGTCATGAATAGCAGCAGCAATTCTAGTAGAAGAACTTTGAGGCTTCTTTCCTATTAAATCCACATACCACTTCGGGTATCCCACCAATTTGAAGCATTGGTCCTTAATATGTCTTTTCTACTTGCAGTGATCACAAATCCTTTCATACTTCATCTTCTTATATTCCTTATACTCTCTTTTAGGAGGAAACTAAGACTTGAAACCGGTTGGATTCTTCATAGAATGTAAGGCACTCATCTTAGAAGAAACATGAGAAACATTGAGAGAGTTCCGTTTCTTAATTAATTTGCTGAAGAAAATGGTAAGCCTTATTGACAGAATGTAATGGATCCATACTTAGGATATTTGTCTTAACCCGATCATATGACTTATTCAGACCAGCAATCAACTGAATAAGCTTCTTAAGTTGATCAGCCTTCAAGATTTTCTTGAGTAAACCACAAGAACATCTCAACATCGCACCACAAGAACAATCCGAAAAAAGTTCATAGGCTTGTAATTTATCCCATACCTTCTTCAATTTTCCATAATACTCAGCAATCATGTCATCATTTAGTTGAACAGACAACAATTCTTTATGACACTCATACAGAAGATGTGCATTAGACTGACCATAACGTTCCTGAATCTCTACCCAAAGACTTCTAGCAGAAGGAGAAAAGATGAAGGTCTCAGAAATTGACTTTTCCATGGAGTATAGAATCCAACCTGTAAACATATAGTCATTGCGTATCCATTTTTGCAGATCGGTTGAGTTATCAACAGGACGAGGAGGAGTTCCATCAACGAAGCAAGTTTTGTTCTTCGCTCCGAGTGCAAGCTTAACACCGCGACTCCAATTGAGATAGTTTCAACCATCGAAGACGATTTAACCAAGCTGACTGTTCGAAGAATCTCCATGAGAGAGGAAATAAGGATTGTTATAATTGATCGTAGAATTGATGCCCTGTTACATTGAATTATCAGAAGACACCGAATTATCTGAATTGACTTGATTTTCGGGCTAGATTTTCAAGCATTTTTGAATCCGAAAATCTTGAAGAAATCAAAAATCGAGTAACTTGAGATGAAGAAATTTCTAAAAATCGCCGAAATCGGAAACCCTTGGTTATCGATTGTTAGTCCCTGAGAAGTTGGTTTTGATGACAACAACCTTAGAATAAGATTATAAAATATAAATACTAACATTATTGTTTAGATATATATGTATATGCAGGATATATATACAGGTACCAAAGAATGAAGACTGTACAGTATAGAGATTCAAGAACTGATGAACTCAAGAACGAAGATATCAAGGTTCAAGACTCATGAGTATCAATATTATCAAGAGTTTAAGATTTCAAGATAAGTAATTTAGTTAGGAATTTTGTTAAAACTCATAGAAAAGCACTGATATCTTAAAATCCATTTTATTCGTGGAATGGAATCCACTTCGAGCTCGTTAAAGGGATGGAACCCTAAGTAGGATGGAACCTACGAAAAATCTAGTGGAACATTGTTTTGTATCCACTAACTTTTATTCAAAGGTTTTACAAAATTATATCTTGTTTTCAAAATGATTTCAAAATCTTTCTTTTTAAATCAAAAACATCTATCCTGGTTTTAAAATACTTTTAGCCTCAAAATAATCTTTATTTTCAATATCAAATTATCCTTGGTTTTAAACTATCTTTTAATTATAATATATTTAACTTTTAATATTTATACTTAGATTTAAATATAAAATTATAGTAAAATTTTATATATACCAAAATATTATTCTCTATACTTATTTATGTATTTTAACTATAGTTAAGTATATTTATAAAGTTTAAAATAGTTTAATACAAGATAGAAGTTATTTTCAAATAAAAACAAATTACCAAAAATAACTTAGGCTTGTCGACAACCCCAAGAAACCCTTGTCGACAAGGTGACAGTTTATTTCAAAAGTTTGAATTTCAAAGGAAGTGTCTATTTGTCATATCCTTTCACGAATGGACATGGCTGTTGTTCTACTATAAATAGGGGCTGTATTAAACGAATTTACAACCATATTTTCTCTGATTTCACTCCTCTTCTTCTTTCACATTTCTTTATATACATTTTTACCATTACTCTGCCGAATTCACCATTGAATCTAACTAGATCATCTCTGGTTTGATTCTCTATCACTATCTCAACAAGATCCCAGTGCTATTCAGAGTTATAGATTTCTTTGTATTCGATCGAGCGAGAAAAGGTGTGATTGTAGCCTGGAAAATCAATCGGGTGAACTTGTTGCCCGTAAAATCAAGTATCTCTACCCAGAGGATTGTGAATCTGGAGTGGTGTACCTCGTGGCCTTGAAATCGAAGGTGTAATTGTAAGAATTGATTTTGAAAGGAAATTCATACTTGTGTTGCGGGACTGGATGTAGGGTAACTCCGAACCAGTATAAAATCCGGTGTGTTCTTTCCTTTATTGCTTTTACTTTATATCTGCATCTGTGTTTGATTATGTGATAATATCTGTGTCTGAATATTGCATACATTTGTGTTCAAATTAATATAAACTCAAAAAGAATCAGTAATTCCTTAAAACACTATTCACCCCCCTCTGGTGTTAATTCTAGCCTTAAGATCCGTAATCCACATTTCTCACATTTTGTATCAGAGCAAGGTTTTCAAAGTTTCATAATCTGAATTTTGAAAAATTTCAAAATGGCTACCAACACTGGTACTGTTACTACTACCAACACTGGTTCTATTACCTCTGTCACTAGTTCATTTGTAGAAGGTCAGTCTACTGTCAGACCACCACTTTTTAATTGCAGTAACTATGTATATTAGGCATGTAGGATGAAAATATATTTACAATATGTAGGACTAGACACTTGGAATATCACACAGACTGGATATTTTGAACCCACAACTGGTTTTGCATAGTGGACTGCTGAGCAAAAGACCGTCGCTCAAAATAACTCTAAAGCTATGAATATTCTATTTTGTTCACTTGATAGGAATGAATTTAATAGAGTGTCAGTTTGTAAGTCTGCATATGAAATCTGGAAAACTTTGCAAGTTACTCACGAAGGAACAAGCAAAGTTAAACAGACCAAAATTTCCATGCTCACAAATCAGTTTCAATTATTTAAAATGAATCCTAATGAGTCTATTCCAGATATGTATAGTATATTTCAGGATATTGTGCATTCTCTAATATCCTTGGGAAAGGTATTTTCGGAAGAAGATCAAGTCAGAAAAATCTTAAATTCTCTTACTCCAGAATGGGATCAAAAGACACTTGCGATCGAAGAGGCAAATGACATCAGTACCTTAAAGATAGAAGAATTAATTGGAAATCTAATGTCGTTTGAAGTCCAAATGCTTGGGAGAAGAGAAAGCAAAGCATCTGAAAAGAAATCAATTGCATTCAATGCATTGATCGATGGATCAGACTCAAACAACGATAATGATGAAGAGATAGCCTTTATGACCAAGAACTTTCGGAAATTCCTGAAATACAGAAAGATGAATAATCTCAAGAGAAACAACTATAAGAACTCTGGTAATCAGAATGTAGTGCCAAACTATATCAAATGTTTCAACTGTGACGAACCAGGCCATATCAAAAGAGACTGTCCGCATCCAGATAAACAAAATCTTCCTATAAACAATGATTCCGCAAAGAAACGAAAACGTGCATTTACCGCTACTCTAGATGACTCAGACTCGTCCTCAAGCGATGATGATCAGAAGACAGATAATTCAAATATGTGTTTCACGGTAGTTCACGACTCCAACGAATTCAGAGAAACAGACTCAGAAAAAGGTACACGTTTATAATACATTGGTTGAAATTACATGCTTAGGATTGGATATTTGATTGGTTGATTTTGAATTGGTGTGTCGTTTGAATTTTAAAATTATTATTATTATTTTATTATATTTTTACTATTATTTTATATTTATTTTTATTTTTAAATAGTATCATAATATTTTATGGAATATACTATAATTCTAGTAATATTCCAGATATTATATAGACATTAAAAATAATAAATATATATATATATATATATATTAGAATACTTAAGAGAAATAAATCATGAAAATTCAGATACACCTGTCGACAAGGGCCCCCCCACGTTGTCGACAAGGGTACAGAAATTTGAAATTCAAATTTGAATTCAAATGTTTGAATTTCTCTCCATCTTTTCACTTCATTCAAGTCTCTGAAAAGTCACCTTTTTGACCAGAGAACCTGTCCCTTGAGAATCTATTTATTTACTATCTCTTATCATAACTTTTCACTTTCATTTTCAAATTCAAACTCTTATTTCAAAATATCAAGCTCTCTACTCTCTACTCTAATGGCTTCTTCAAGCAACCCTTCCACAATGAGACTTTCCAGAAATATAAAAGAGCAACTTTTCAATAATCCGAAGGCTATAAAAGCATATATCAACTATGCTAACTATGGAAAAGTCCATCCCGGAAATTTTGCTATATTTCAAGATTTCTCTACTTATGAAATCGATTCTCTTTTAGCAAACAACCAAGTTTTTAGTCTTGTTGATGCTTCACAAAATGACTTTGTTTGTTATCCAAATCTTGTTAAAATTTTCTATGCAAATCTCAACCGTGGATTTTATAATGGAAATGATGATGAAATTTGGAGTAGTGTCAAAGGCACTAGAATCATTTTAAATTGTGATGTTTTGGGTACCATTCTCAATTGCAAGAGCACGGGAATGGATCTTTCTAGTTTTAATATCGATGAAAATAATCATGAGACATTTCATCACATTTTCGAAGGAGATGATAACTTTGAATTCATAAATCGAAACTTTCGACCAAAAGCAAGAATTGTTAATCTTCTTTTACAACATACTTTGACCCCAAGATCGGGGAGTTTTAACAATCCAACTTCAAAAGTTTGCAAATCACTTTTTGCTATTTTTGGAAATTATGATATTAATTGGGCGCAAGTTATTTTGGATGAATTTCGTCCCAAAAATTTTGAAGTGGGTGAAAACACTTTATATCATGGAATCTATCTCACTCGGATTTTTAATTATTTTCGAGTGGATTTCAACGGAGAAGAATTTGTTTTAAGAAAATTTTTTAATCACTCAAACATTTCTCTTATGAAAATTCCATATTTTTTTCAACCATATGAGTCTCTTGCCGAAAAGGAAGAGCGTTTGGCTCATGAGGAGATAGAAGAGGAGGAGGAAGAAGAAGAAGAAGCGGATGAAATGGAAATAGAAGAAGAAGGTGAAACATCCTTGAAAAGTATTGACTATCCCTCTAATCCAACCAACAAAACCTTACTCAAAAATCAAAAGACCATTGTTGAGAATCAACGGACTCTTAAACGGTCCGTTAGTAAGAAATTGGATAAAATGTCATCCAAGATGAACAAGTCACTACAAGAAAACATGTTATTAATAGCGCCATTTAATAACGCATTATTCTAAAGCGTTATTGTTTACCTTTAATTATTTGTCCTTTCGTTTTGTACGGTACATGTGTAACGTTTTGGCCCCAAAATTTGCGTCTCCCTCCAAAAACACTTGACCAATTTGGTCTCCCTCCCAAATAACACTTAACAATTTTCATCTCCCTCCCAAAACGAAATAACCCTAACCGACGTTCTCTTCCAATCCCCATCTCTAGTTACCGAACTTCAGCCGTTCTACTCCATATCCTAAGCTCTGATTCACATTTAATTGCATGTTTTACGATCCCAAATCCCGAATCCCAAATCAACATGTGCTGCTTCTCTACCTTCATCGCGACTTGCTTCTCGGCAGTGGCTCAGCACATGTGCCACTTTTTCAACTTCGTCAACATCAAAACCTGGCGGCTAGCACTCTTCTTCTCACTTGTCTTCCCTAAGGCGGCTCAACATCATGGCCAATTTAGTGAGGTATTCTCGTGAGTCGCGCCTTTCATTACATCAAGTTTCTTCCTCGTTTCAGAGCGCACTACTGCCTTGGCCAATAGAACATTCTCTCCGCCACCGCTGATGCCATGGGCAAGCTCGTTTTGTTTTTCGAATTTTGATTCGCTCGCAACCGTTTCTGATTGATTGTTAAAATTATAAATAGGTGCGTAAATTATAAAAGCATACCGTCTCTGATTGATTGTTAAACCCCCAAAAGGAACAAGTGCAAATTATAAATATTCTTGAATCTTAGTTATAATTGATTATTCGGCAACCAAATTAGTTCAATTTTGTTTGATTATTTGTTTTAATTTATTAGATTCAGTTTAATTTCTTACTCACTGCTTAACCGTTCAAATCGATCAAATTAGTTCAATTTTGTTTGATTATTTGTTTTAATTTATTAGATTCAGTTTAATTTCTTACTCACTGCTTAACCGTTCAAATCGATCAGCCTCCTAGTATCTGTTGTGTAGCTTCTTTAGTCGGAAAATAGTAATTGTTAATCATATCAGCTTATTGTTCTATAACTCTTCTATTCACATGATAGGACTGCTTGTTCTTGTTTATTATGTCTGAATTAGATCTAAATTAATGCCTTTATAATCTTGTTTTACAACTAAAATCTTCAAATCAAGCAGTTTTCTTGGTTATTTTGGTGAGGTAGCGATGTAGCTGATCAATCACATATGCTAGAAAAAGCACATAACTTGCAAAATATGATATGGTATTATAACATTTTATAACCTACATTAGCCAATATAGCAACTGCTAAGTAATGTTCCAAAAATTGATCAAAAATTAGAAGGTTACAAATTTCGTTAATCAAAATACAATACAATAATCAAGACACAGGTTCTATACAAATGTCATTTTATTGTTAAAGCAAATTCAAGGTAAATCCATCGGAATATAAAATCGTTGCTTTTGCTTACACCCTCCAAACTACTATGACATTTGTGTAGGAATTAATTATGAAATGTTTATGTCATTGTCGACAGATGAGAAGTTAATGATTGTAATTTCATTATCTATCCTGACTATCCAAGAAAAGGCAGCAATGATATAATGGGTATAGAACTAGAATATGTCATCTGCTCTCGTTTCTACACTGCTTGGATTCTTCCTTCCTCTTTTAGCTTTAAAAATAATATTTTTCCCTTCCTAAAGCGAACCAGCAATCATTTGCATTTCACTAATGAATATGAATTAAAATAGTTTAAATTTTACAGCGAAAGAGATTAGGCAGGAGAAGGGAGCTGAGCAGGTAGACAACTGAACAGGTATTGTATTAAAGTTTAAATATATACTTATGCGGTTGATATATTTTGTTTTAGACTTTTCTACTATCCTTCCGTCGTTCTTGCCGACCGCTAAATTTAGTAGAAAACTAAACTCATGACTTGACATCGATTATGCAGGACCCTCTAGTTGAAATGCCCAAGGAAACTATCATTGCAGCACTAAAAGTTTTACTTGGTACCAAAACTGACACAGAAGACAATCAATCTTTCTCTAACTATATACTAATCTAAATTATTCATTCATATGTTAATCTTTATTTCTTTTCCACTTTAGATGTAAGGAATCACCCAGTTCTGATCCACTGCAAAAGAGGGAAGGTAAAGGCCATTATAATTTGTTTCATATTGTCAAATTATCCATGGATTGTTGCTGCATTCAGCAATATGTCAATGGTTTTTGCACTACAGTATAAGAGTTACAATCTCATTCCTTTTGTACTGTGTAATAAGCACAACATCGCACTGGTTGCCTTGTTGGTTGTCTAAGAAGGTTTAGATATGGTGTCTTTCATCGATATTTGAAGAATACACAAGGTTTGCTGCAGAGAAAGTTCGACCTAGAGATCTTCGATTCATTGAAGGTTTCGATATCTCCGGAATGAATGAGTGCACACTTAGTATCATGTACCGATACCAAGCGTACAACGGTTTCATTCCAAGCGCATCCTATATAAGAGTGATTTATGACAAAATGTTGTGAATTTGTCAGGGGATGAGACTTATACAGTAAGTACTATTTGTATCAGAGGTTTTGATCAAGTCTGATTCTAAGGTAGGGTAACATTCATGTAAAAAGTTTTACTAATCTCGGTCGCTAAAACTAGGCCAATTTCTCCATGCTTTTGCCTTCAAATACTCTGGGAATTCATCAGGCTATCTGCTGGTTCAGGTGTAATGCTGCGGTAAGGTTTAACTCTATAATTTTAATTGTATTGTAGTTTAAGTTGTTTTCCTCAAATGTCAATGAAAAGTAGGTATCCTCATCTCTAATTTGAATAAAACTTTGGTACAGAAAGATGTACCTCTTATTTATTTGATATGAATTTCATTTGCAATCTAAGCATTACATGAAATTTTTTTTGATACAAATGTCTCTGTAAAAATTCTGTTTTATTAACTAATATAAAAAGAAATGTGTTTTGTTTTTAGTACACTTTCACAATTTGGAAGGATTGCATCAAAACTTTGATAAAAATATTTGTATCAAAGTATTGCTCGCGTTACTTTATGGACTTATCAAATTCACGGCATCAACAAAACATTTGTTTTTATTGGTTTATTGAGTGAGACTGAAAGGAAGAACAATAATTTAATTTTATATCACTCAATAAACATGATACTAAAATTTTGTGTCTCCTCACTAGTCTCCCAAACATAATCTGCCGAGTGGCTGTTATGGTAATAATTAGATGGGTGAACTGAAATTGGATTTGCAAAACTATAGAGATCAATATTTAAGAAATTAAGCTTCTTTTTTTTATTTGCATATGCAGTTTAGAATTTTGGTATTATAGAATATTGATATTATTGACTGTCAATTTGAGAAATGTCGAACTTGCGCTTGTATTTTCAGTTCGAATGTAAAAGAATCATGCAATCATGTTTCTTCTATTATAAATATAAATTTTAGATACTGATATTCGCATGAGAACTATATCTAGACTTATATTTTGAATCTGCAGCGTAAATATAGACGGATGGGTGGAGATGGTTCCTTGCTCATTCATTGTAGGAACAGGGTATGTTCATACCAGTATCATTTATTTATCTATTTCTTTCTTGACTTAGACGAATCTATGAAGTATATAAAGCTTCACTAGCTATTTGCACAATGCGATCTAGATATTCTTTTGTATGACATACCTATAACAAGCATAAACAAATATGTTTCAACATTTATTTCTTTTTTGAAGTTTCAATTTTTTTATGTTTTAATTTTCAGTCATCATTCTCTAACAATAGATATTAATTAATCAATTGATATTATTCCAGGATTAATGAGATGTAGCAAGAGTTGCAGGCTGAGATGGAAAAATTATTTAAGACCAGGGATTAGACGCAGAAATTTCACGGATCAAGAAGAATAACTAATTATCCATCTCCAGACATTATTGGGAAACAGGTAAACAATATTGCATTCTGACGATAATAATAGAGAATAACGAGTCCTTTCTAACTATAAACACATATGGTATAACCGAATATTCTTTTACTTTCTTTGGTATTCAATTTTGAAATAAGATGGTTTATATTCATTTCTTGTGTAACATATGATCACAATACTTCATAGCGATGATAGGGAACAATTATGGTATGAATTAGCTACATTTATTTTTCATTGTAGAAAAAATTTATGAATCAACTCAATGTAGAAAATAATGCTTTCAAGTTGAAAAATGACAAAGTATAAGTGGATTCATGTACCTGACATGGGCTCGAAATCCAAAATATTCATTTTGGGTAATCAACAGCAGCATATTAAGAATGAGGTATCATTGACATTTGTCACTAAGTTGAATGGTATAACTTTGTCAAATTACTATGACTTAAATAATTATAGAAATTATGACCAAATGTAAAACTCGTAATAAAATTACAGAAATGGTGTAAATAATCAAAAAAATTATGTGGCCTGTACATACTATTATTAGCTTTAATTTAATTCCTTATCTCGTGTTAACTTATGTATATAATCAAAAAAATTCAATCCAAAAATGATGAACTAAATTCATACTGAAAAGAGATAATATGACACGTGAGATCCATGTGTTAGTGAACAATTACTAATTATAATTGTAGGTCTTTAAGTGTAGGGAAGCAATTCCTAAGCTGTACTTGAATCTATTTACCTAAATTTATAATAATGATTATAATAAATAAATAATAATAAATTAACCAAGCTAACTAAGTTTTATAAAAAATAACTAAATTAATGTAATGATAATCAAATTAAATTAACTAAAATTAAAATTAACTAAAATTAAAATTAACTTCGTTGATTAAGTTTTATAAAAATTAAACAAGTTGATAAAAATTAACTAATTAACTACGTTTATAATAATAATAATAATAAATTAACCAAGTTAACTAAGTTTTATGAAAATTAAATAAATTTATATAATAATAATAATAAATTAACTAAGATTATAAAAATTAATTTTGTTTATTAAGTTATATAAAAATTAAATAAGCTTATAAAAATTAACTAAATTTATAATAGCGATTATAATAAATAAATAATAATAAATTAACCAAGCTAACTAAGTTTTATAAAAAATAACTAAATTAATATTATAATAATCAAATTAAATTAACTAGGATTAAAATTAACTTCGTTGATTAAGTTTTATAAAAATTAAACAAGTTGATAAAAATTAACCGCGTTTATAATAATAATAATAAATTAACCAAGTTAATGAAGTTTTATAAAAATTAAATAAATCAACTAAGATTATAAAAATTAATTTTGTTTATTAAGTTAGATAAAAATTAAACAAGCTTACAAAAATTAACTAAATTTATAATAGTGATTATAATAAATAAATAATAATAAATTAACCAAGCTAACTAAGTTTTATAAAAAATAACTAAATTAATATAATAATAATCAAATTAAATTAACTAGGATTAAAATCAACTTCGTTGATTAAGTTTTATAAAAATTAAATAAGTTGATAAAAATTAACTAAGTTAATAATAATAATAATAATTTAATCAACGTTTATGAAAATTAACTAAGTTTATAATAATAATGCTACTAATAATGCAAACAACAACAATCATAATAGCAATAATAACAATTAATAACTAAGTTTATAAAAATTAACTAATTTTCATAACAATTAATTAAGTTGAGAATAATACTAATACTAATATTCATAATAATAGTACTTATAAATTATAAAATATTAACCAAGTTAGTTAAATTATAATAATGATAATGATTATAAATTATAAAGTATTAACCAAGTTAACTAAATTTATAATAATAATAAATAATAACAACAACAACAATAATAAATTAATTTTTATAGAAATCAGCGAAGTTTATAATAATAATACTACAAATAATAATGGTAAATTATAAAATATTAACCAAGTTGAATTAGTTTTATAAAAATTAACTAAATTTACACAATACTAATAAATTAACCAAGTTTATAAAAATTAACTTCGTTAATTAAGTTTTATAAAAAAATAATTAAGTATATAATAGTAATAATAAATTAGAAAAGTTTATGATTAACTAAGTTAATAATAATAAAAAAATAATTAATACTTTTACATCTAATTAATTATATCGATGGTACCTATGATTTATGAGTGGAAATGAAATGTTATATGTTATTGGTTTCGTAATTCTCAAGTCGTTCTTTTTTTCCTTTGTTATTTGTATCGATGGGAGTTTTACAGAGTTTAGTAAAGCAAGAATGCAAAAAATGGGTGTCCAATGGTGTAAATGTTAAATATGAGATCAGGGACAATAGATATGTATACAAAGCAGGCGCCATGAAAGAAGGCATGAAGCATTCATATGTGGATAAATGTGAATTTATAGCCATTTTCGATGCAGATTTTCAACCTGAACCTGACTATTTGATGCGAACTATTCCATTTCTGTTCCACAACCCAAGTATAGCATTAGTTCAAACTAGATGGATTTTCAGTATGCAGTAACAACTTTTATTGAAATCGTAGTAATATGTTAATGATTAGTTTGATCATTCTCTCATGCTGAAGTCTGCACTTAATGTTTAACTCTGTAGTCAACAGCAATGAGTGTCTAATGACTAGAATGCAAGAGATGTCAATGGATTATCACTTTAAGGTTGAACAAGAAGCTGGTTCTACATTGTGCAACTTCTTTGGTTTCAATGGTGAGCAAGAAATATACAATTTTTTCATATTGGTTAAACAATGCAATTGATTAGTTTGACAATATAACAGGAACTGCTGGTGTTTGGAGAATCTGTGCAATGAATGATGCAGGAGGCTGGAATGAACGAACAACGGTTGAAGACATGGATTTAGCAGAAAGAACAAGTCTTAGAGGTTAGAAATTCATTTATGCTGGCAACATTAAGGTTAAAAGCGAATTACCCAGTACATTCAAAGCTTTCAGAAACCAACAGTATAGATGGGCTTGTGGCCCTGCTAACTTATTTAGAAAAACTTTTGGAGAGATCTTAAGAACTAAGGTTAGCCTTCTTTCTAAGGCAAAAAATTATTGTTTGTACATTAAGGTTATGCACTTGCTTTAATGTTTGTACATTGTAGTGAAAAATATATCACATTTCTTTCTGAGCATGCTCTTGTGTTATATTTGTTGATTATAATCTTTATTCGTTTATGAAGATTTAGTTTGATTGCTATTATTAAAATGTAATATATAGGCATAGCTCTTGAAAAGTGTATCTACGATTTTTATAGCGGCATATATGAGCTGTAAAAGAATTTATCAATACTATAACATGTTGATTTAATAGCGTGAAATGACCGCTATTGAATAAATATTTTATAGCGGCAAAATGGTGTTATAAAGATTTCCAATTCCGTTGAGATTTAGCTGTATTATAGCGGCTATAATGAGCTATTGAATAAATATTTTATAGCGGCAAAATGGTGTTATAAAGATTTCCAGTTCTGTTGAGATTTAGCTGTATTATAGCGGCTATAATGAGCTATTGAATTAACGTATCATAGCGGCGAATTTGCGTTATAAAACTAAGCTTAACCATAGCGGCATATATTTTGTGTTATAAATATTCAACAGTTTTTTATAACATGTCGATATACAACGCTATGGTTGTGATTAATAGCGGCTATATGCCGCTATAAAAGACACTTTTTGTTGTAGTGAGTTTTTCTCCAAAGTCAGCAAGAAGCTTGGATTATCTTCATCTTCGTCATCCTCTAACTAGTTCTACCTTTTCATGTCATGTTGTATTGGTTTTAGTTTGTTTTGATTTGAATGTTCGTGTAGTTCTTAATGTTTAATCATTGTATCGTTTTATTATGAAATGAAATTGAATTACTTTTCTGTTATCTAGCTTATCTTATCTCCAGAATAAATGTTAGTATATTCTATAAATATATATATATACACACAATTATTCACAAAATCAAAATGAGTCATCAAAATTAACTGACCCCTGTCGACAACCCCCCAGAGACCCTGTCGACAAGTACTGGTCAGAAATGACTTTTCATTTGAAATTTGAAATTTGAATAACTACCTTATGTCTATTCATTTCAAACGAATTTCTACACATATAAATACATATTTCTTCCAGAATTCATCACTCAAAATCATTTCTTATCTACTCTATCTATATTTCTTCTCACAAACTCAAATATGGCCGATCCAATTCATAGTTTGACCGAGAATCTTGAAGAAACCCTTAATTCTTTCAAGAATATTCTTTCTTTCATTCTCCGTAATCAACGACACTTAGAGTTGAGTCAAATGCAGATGATCAAGGAGCAAGAAAAACATTTCAATGCGATTCGATGGATGATTTCCTCCCTGCACAAAGATGATAATGAAGCACATCCTCCAGTCTCTCTCACCAATGAAAATGAAAATTGGGATGCCATTAAAGCATACCCTATATTTGGAGAAGAAGGATGGGTGGAAGTTCCTCGTAATGTTTGATTTTATTTGATTGCTTTGTTTAATTTGAATTGATTGCTTGGATTGATTTGGTTTGGTGTGGATTGATAATTGGTGTGCAAAACATAATATGTATAAATACACATTGATATTTATATGATCTTTGATTAGTTATCATGTCAATTAGTATAATTATCTCTTAATCTATCTATTATATACTCCATTATATATTTTATTAATGCAGGTACTTTAGTACAAGAATAAGGGGGAGTTATATAGTTTGGAGTTAGTTTTTGTTGATGACAAAGGGGGAGAAGTATAAAATAGGATAGCTAGGCATAGATTAAGGGGGAGTTATTAGTTTTAGGGGGAGTTATTAGGATAGAAGTAATATTTATAAACAAAGGTTGTCATCATCAAAAAGGGGGAGATTGTTAGTCCCTAAGAAGTTGGTTTTGATGACAACAACCTTAGAATAAGATTATAAAATATAAATACTAACATTATTGTTTAGATATATATGTATATGCATGATATATATACAGGTACCAAAGAATGAAGACTATACAGTATAGAGATTCAAGAACCGATGAACTCAAGGTCGAAGATATCAAGATTCAAGACTCATGAATATCAAGATTATCAAGAGTTCAAGATTTCAAGATAAGTAATTTAGTTAGGAATTTTGTTAAAACTCCTAGAAAAGCACTGACATCTTAAAATCCATTTTATTCGTGGAATGGAATCCACTTCGAGCTCGATAAAGGGATGGAACCCTAAGTAGGATGGAACCTATGAAAAATCTAATGGAACATTGTTTTGTATCCACTAACTTTTATTCAAAGGTTTTACAAAATTATATCTTGTTTTCAAAATGATTTCAAAATCTTCCTTTTTAAATCAAAAACATCTATCCTGGTTTTAAAATACTTTTAGCCTCAAAATAATCTTTATTTTCAATATCAAATTATCCTTGGTTTTAAACTATCTTTTAATTATAATATATTTAACTTTTAATATTTATACTTAGATTTAAATATAAAATTATAGTAAAATTTTATATATACCAAAATATTATTCTCTATACTTATTTATGTATTTTAACTATAGTTAAGTATATTTATAAAGTTTAAAATAGTTTTAATACAAGATAGAAGTTATTTTCAAAGAAAAACAAATTACCAAAAATAACTTAGGCTTGTCGACAACCCCAAGGAACCCTTGTCGACAAGGTGACAGTTTATTTCAAAAGTTTGAATTTCAAAGGAAGTGTCTATTCGTCATATCCTTTCACGAATGGACATGGCTGTTGTTCTACTATAAATAGGGGCTGTTTTAAACGAATTTACAATCATATTTTCTCTGATTTCACTCCTCTTCTTCTTCCACAATTCTTTATATACATTTTTACCATTACTCTGCCGAAATCACCATTGAATCTAACTTGATCATCTCTGGTTTGATTCTCTATCACTATCTCAACAAGATCTCAGTGCTATTCAGAGTTATAGATTTCTTTGTATTCAATCGTGCGAGAAAAGATGTGATTGTAGCTTGGAAAATCAATCGGGTGAACTTGTTGCCCGTAAAATCAAGTATCTCTACCAAAAGGATTGTGAATCTGGAGCGGTGTACCTTGTGGCCTTGAAATCGAGGGTGTAATTGTAAGAATTGATTTTGAAAAAAAATCCGTACTTGTGTTGCGGGACTGGATGTAGGGTAACTCCGAACCAGTATAAAATCCGGTGTGTTCTTTCCTTTATTGCTTTTACTTTATATCTGCATCTGTGTTTGATTATATGATCATATCTGTGTCTGAATATTGCATACATTTGTGTTCAAATGAATATAAACTCAAAAAGAATTAGTAATTCCTTAAAACACTATTCACCCCCCCTTTGGTGTTAATTCTAGCCTTAAGATCCGTAATCCGCATTTCTCACATCGATTTCATCCAAATTGATCGAATTTGATAAAAAATTATCAAGAAATTATAAGAATCAAGAAGAGAGACAAGAAGAATTCAAGATTAGTAGAAATTCAATGAAAAATCAAAGAAATTTGAGCAAATCCGTGTTCTGATACCATGATAATCTGGATCATACCAGATAGAGAGCAAAAGAGCATGAAATCTTTATTGATTATTATGATTTGAATCAGGCGTATAAAATAAGACCGAGAAGCTGATATATATGAGCTATAACCAAGTTCCTAGAATTTGGGGAATGTCCTAACAAAGTATAGCAGGAAAATCATTTTATATTTACAGATATTTACATCATATTTCAATTTACAGGAAATTTTTGTCAAGTACAAAATTTCTCAGCGTTTTAGCCTCAAGGACATACCTTCAGTATCTTAGTCTGAATGTCAACTTTTTTTAGGTATCAGTTTTTAGTTATTGATAGCAGTTTTTAGGTATCAGTTTGTAGTTATCGGTAGCAGTTTTTAGTTCGGTAGCAGTTTTGCAAGAATGTTTGTCTTGTGAATAATTTTGAAAAAATGTTTGTCTAGAAGAATGTTTGTACTTGTGGTTAAAAATTATGGTTAAAATATTGAGGTCGTGTACTTGAGGCTAAAATTACATAAATTTTTGTTTTTTAAATTAATTTCCCCTTCCAATATAATGAGATTAATGATTATGTCCACAAATGAAATGATGGTTTATGTATTTTCCCCTTCTACTTCAAGAAAATGAAAAGGTACAATAAAATACTCACGGATAGCACTAGTGTAATAAATACAAATAACGACCTTCTTAATGGGTCATTGCGTTTCTAGGAAGCATGCACACTTATTATATACATCAAGCAAATTGCTAGACTTTTAGCGGTAATAATAAATATGCCCAACTAAACGTGAGAACTGGTGAAGTAATGGTTAAGTGATTTCCAAGTTGAGACAGACTAAAATGAAATATAGTGGTATAATTAAAATCATTGTTGCTTCGGATAAAGAAATCATAGTTGAAATATAAATTCATAAAATTTTATTTCCAGCTGTTATTCCAAATATAAATTCATAAAATTTTCACAGTTGTAGTTCATTTTGGAAAAAAAAGAAACGTTTATTGAAACAATTTATATATAAGTTTAACCTAAAATTTATGATGGTAGGAAGAAGATATAAAAGGAAAAGGTCTTTCAAATTCAATTAACTTAAAACTTTGATAATAAAGATTTGACGGTGATAGTTTGTACGGTTGATAAACTAAATAAAGTAAATACAGTCGCAAAAAAAGAGAGTTTCATTTGAATTTTTTTGTAAAGGAAATTATTTACAGTTACTTTAGTAGTAAAAATGTTTGGATAGCTTATTTTGAAACCAACTCGTTAAAACGAATAACAGGGAAACCCGACCGTTAAATTACATAATTTTTAAAAAATACCTACCCTGATGTTTCATTAATTTAATTAAACTTCAAATATGTTTTCTGTTTTTTTGATTTCACACAATTTGATTTAGCAAGCCTATCGTGGACAAGTGGAACTATCTGAATCCTAATTTGACTTTTAATTAGTAATGTTGGATCAAAATTGCATAAAAAATATTTCATAATTCATAGAAAACACTGATTAAGTGCTTTTGAAAACTACATACAATAAATTCTTAGAGTAAAATTAAAATAAAAAACTTGTAAATATATAGCTCCAAGTACTTCAAAAGAGCTGGAGAAATAAACTTTAAAATAATTGTCAAAACTAGTTTAAAATATATTAATAAGTGTTAAACAACAAATTATTACTTTCTATATTTCCATATTTTAATTATTTTTGTAAGCTCGTTGTAAAAGTTAGCAAATGCTTGATCTGAAATAATTGATTTACGGACAAATTTTGTTTATATGTCCGGAAGAAAAACATATTTAAACTTTAGGCCTCGTTTAAAACTTATTATAAAAATGGATTTTTTTTCATATAAAAACATTTTATACTTGCTCAATTCAAATTTGCGTCAAGAAAATTTTTTTTCTTCAGAAAAATACAATAACAAAATTCAAATTTGCACAAACCCAAATTTTTTCTTTTTCAAAATTGTGGACTTGTACAATTTCAAATTGTACTAACTACAAATCCAGACTCAATCAAAACTAGTTCTATTTCTGTAATAAACTTTGTTTAAAGGTTTAAAGTTGAAATATGTTTTTATTTTTTGGATGCACAAGCAAAATCTGTTCTTGATTTAGACAAAAGTTTGACTAATTGCAAGTATTAGTAAACATGCTGTAAATCTAATTGTACTTAAGCATGTACGCTTTTCAACTTCACCGAATAATAATTAATTAATTTAAGTATGAACGTGTCATTTTCCATCCATAGAAATATAAACTAAATAAACTCAAAAGTGATGAGCATCAAAACATGTCCCATCTCCTTTTCTGCGTGTCTGTTTGTGTGTCGGTCGAATTATTGTTTGATCCACATAGCAATTTAAAATTGAAATTACAGAAGAATAAAATATTAATGTATATTTAGGTTGATACCCATCGCATGTACACATACTACTTAGTCCTTATCATATATGATGATTGTTTATTTTAATTTTTAATTTATACACGCGTAGATTATTGTAACGGAGGAATGTTAATGCGTCGTTATAAATTTTATAACCATTCAATTTCAGTCAAAGAGGTATTAATTATGGGACACATGCATTTTCACAAGGATATACATTCAATTCAACTGAGAAAGAGTTAAATGAAGGCATCATATTTATAAACCTAAACCAGAAAAGCTGATAATATGAACTTACATGCAATGGCACGTAAAATTCTGAGAAAATGCATATGTTTGTGGATTGATGGCTAGTAGGCAAACTCGCGTTTTGCATAAATTCGATTAAGCCAACAATGATCACTGTTGATGAAGTGAGCACAAACATTGATATGGCTATAGTTCTATTGATTAATTCGACGCCTAACTTTCTGTTCATTGAAAGCAAGCTTCCAGTGTCCATATCATGTAGCTGCAGGCAGCTGTTTGTGCAGCATCTTGTTTAAAAGTCATTATCAGATTATAAATGATGAACTAATCCTCAAAATCCGTCGCAAAGATGTCGGTGGGGGTGTGATGGATGGTTTTGCAATGAGTTTTTTTGTTGAATTGAAAGTGTAAAAACCAAGTTTAGTTAAAGTTCAAGATATTTTTTGGTTCATGCGTCAATGCTGGTGGGTGTAGGAACTGTCATTGTACTTGATTATTAATTGAAATATAACGCATGCCTTATATCGTATTAGTTATCTGGCATATAGTTTATGCATCTGCAGTGAGTTATGCATTTAGATTTTATTGCGTATGCATGCATGTAGGATACAAACATCTATTTACTCAACTCAGTTGAGGAAAAATATGGAAATAAAAGAAATCTTTTTGTGTAATAAATTTCTTTACTCCCCTCGGTTAGAAACACGATTTCAATGTTTAATTGGTAATTACCATGTGACAGTGCTACTAATGTGTTTATACGTGTATTGAGATATTATAGGATTTGCAGCGATGTAAAAATTAACAGGACGACAATGAAAAATCAATTAAAATGGAGCACACAAAGCCATAACGGAGTAAATGGGTTTTCACAGCACTAAAACAGGGTTTAACAAATCTACTAGAGAGCGCAAATGTGGGTGCGCACACACACAAACATATTGAAGATATACTCGAAAACATATCAAAGAGCTAAGAAGAAGAGTATGTTTAATATTGAGTCTTTTAGAGTCTAGATTTATAAAACCGCACAAATGATATCAAAACCAATCCAAACTTGTCCACGGCCTCCAAAATATGTTCCACTAAATCAACAAATACAAACCAGATAGGAGACCTACTAGCACACAACTAAGCTCCAAGAGTCTCACACAAAAAGCGCACGGTAACACTTTTACAGTCCTCAAGTTACCTCCTTGTCATCATGACTCTCCATACCCATCTGAAATATATCTATGCATGTTTGCATGCCTACACATGCATGTTTGCATGCCTCTGCTTTCTTTTGGACGTCGAAGGTTGATGCTCGCCGCCATTATTGGGTCTCCTGGGACGCCATCTGTCGTCCCAAGAGTGAAGGCGGATTAGACTTGCGCAATCCTAAGGAAATCTGCGTGGCTTTTGCGTGCAAGCTGTGATATAGGTTTGGGGCTAACGACTCCCTTTGGGCGTCTTTCCTCCACTCGAAGTACTGCAGGATGGCGATCTCTGGCTTCTTCGGCTCTCCTTCTTACGCTAGTGAGATTTGGAAACACATGCAATCGGTGAAACCGATTTGTGATTCCCATGGCGGTCTTTCCGGATGGGACGACGGGTCTTTCTCGATTTCCAAAGCCTGGAGTTCGATTCGCTCTTCGGCTCCGGCTCTTCCTTTGTTTTCTTTCATTTGGAACTCTCGTATTCCTCCTAAAGTTTCTCTGTTAATGTGGCGTATCCTTCATGACGGGTTGCCATTGGACGAGAACCTTCAGAGTATTGGTATTCCCTTCGTCTCCCGTTGCCGTTGTTGCGGGAATGGTGATACGGAATCTCTTGGTCATTTGTTTTTTCTCGGCTTTACTGCTAGGGCTTGCTGGAATTACTTTGGAAATCTGGTAGGTATTCGAGGTAACGCCGGGTCCCCTGCTGATCTCCAGGGGAACTGGTGGTCTGGCAACCCTAGGAATTCGCTTAGGTCTATTCTGCTCCGTCTGCTTCCTTGCCTAATCTGTTGGCACATCTGGTGCGCGCGGAATAAGGCAATCTATGATGATTTCCCGATGGATCCCCCTTCTATCATTCGGCGTGTTAGGAATGATGTATTCTTAGCATTTCGTGGTAGGCCTTTTAAGAGATCGCCCAGTTCTCGATCCCAGCGCCTTGTGGATCTTCTTGCCATTTCCTGTGCTCAGGCTCCTGCTAGAGTAGGAGTTGGTTGAGGCATTCTACCGGTCACGGGCCGCCCTATTTCGCCTGTCACCTATCCCCCCTTTTTTCCTTCTTATGTCTCTGTTGATTTTCCCAGGTTCTGGATTATCAGGTTAGGCCTTGCTTTTCTCCTTTCGGGCTTATGAGTGATTCCTGCGTAGCTTCGGAGGAGGTTCTTGTGTCCTCCTTCTTTTTATGTCTTGGCTTGGATTTAGTGGTTTTCTTTGGAGGGCCTTACGCTTTCTTCTCCCGTATCTTGCTCTGCATGAGGTTTTGTAAACATCTTCATTGGGCGGTGACATTGCCGGAGCTCGATGAGGTTGTTCGATGGACGGTGGATTTTACGGAGCTCATCCAGATATTCCGTGCTGCTCTGATTCTTCTATGGGGCCCTTCTTGGTTCTTCTGAGCTGGCTCTTCATATCGGTCGGCGCAAGCTCCTTCCCCAGGAGTCTGCTTCCTCTAGGTTTAGCTGCCTTTGCTGTAGCTCGGTGTGCTTTCTATGTGGTCTGGTTTGGTGGTCTGGCCTTTACCTTCTGGTTAAGGCGGGTTGGTGGTTGTTGGTGGTTTTTTCTTTTTCTGTATTTCTGAGCTGGTTGTCTTGTCTCTGTCTGTTGTGGCCTTGACTTTTTGTCTTTTCCGCTTTTGTTCTGTGCTCTTCGAGTCTGGAGGCATATGTCCTTCATATGCTTCGCTTTTTTTGTAAGCCACCGGAGAAAGGCGTTTTTTCTCCTTTTGTTTATATATTTCCTCTTCTTTCAAAAAAATATAAAAAATGCATGTCTAATCACAACCCTAATTTGCCCATAGATAACATACTATTTGGCTTGTTGTGAATCAAGACATCAAGCACACAACAAGTAATAATACATAGAAGTGATGTTATGGAATCCGGGGCACGACCTCCAAATCAGCCAGCTAGGATGTTTACTAGTCTAGTTGGTCACACATAAAACACATATAGCATACATTTGACAGGCACACAGTAACGGTATGGCACACAACCAACTAACACACACTAACGATATGGCACATAGTTAGCGAGCACAGAACAAGCAACCCATGGGCGTTTCATTGTATTGTTTCCAATACACCTCTATCATTTACTAACTATTTACCCATTGTCACTAATTAAATAAGTGATATATTACTTAACAAAAAGTAACCAAAAAAAAAAATCAGCCCGAGTGTCCCATGCAACCCAGTGTCCTTACTTTGTTTACTTAATGTTCATAAACGCCACTCTTCAACAAAAAATCGACATAATGAGTCAAAAGAATAACCAAAGAAGTACTTATGTGTTTATGCATCGAGATACTATAGGATTTGTAACATTACACAGAGAACAATGCACAAAGAAACAAGGCGACAATGAAGAAATCAACAAAAATGGAGCACGCAAAGCTATAATGGAGTAAATGAACTTTTAAAGCATTAAAATGTCTCTGTGTGTGTTTGTTGAAGATATACTCGAAGACAGATCAAAGAGCTAAGAAGAAGGGTATGTTTAATATTGAGTCCGATTTAATTAAACCGGACAAATGATATCAAAACCACTTCAAACCATAGTTTTCATGACCGTGTCGTGCCTTGAACCGTGATGATGGAAGGTTTAAGGTTTTGATGGTTCAACCGATCGAACCGTGATTTTTTTTTTGAAAAATTTGCACATTTAGCTACAAAATATACATAAAAATATTGAAATAATAATGTATTTACACAAGCTGTAGACGGCCTTCAAGGTATACAAACTTGATGAGTCTTACACTGGTATTAGAGTAGTTTGCAGCAGTGAAGAAAAAATGATGAAGTTTAGTGGTTTAAAATTTGAAACGATAATGATTTTTGAAATATATATTTACTTATTTTCTTCAAAGCAATAAAAATAAAAGAGAATTACACGATGAGAATGTAAGAAAAAACAAAAGAACCGTGGTTCAACCAGGTAAAATTGACGGTTGAACCGTTGGTTTAAAGGTCTGACCAAGGTTCATCGATAAATGAGGTCCGATTGAATTCCGAATCGTGGTGGTCCAAGGTTCAGGGTTATTCGAGGTTGGACCGCGGCAGGGTTGGATCATGAAAACACTGCTTCAAACTTGGTCACCTCCTAGGAAAATTTCTAATAATTTACAATTTTTTTTTAAAATTTTTGAAATTCGAAAGAGGCATAATACAAGCATAAAATAGTGAAAAAGTGTTGCGAAACCTCTAACTGGTTAAGAGATAACTGAACAATAGATTATGAGATAACTGGTCAATAGGTTATCCCAAACCGGTCAACCGATTAGGGAGTTTGGGAGTTGTATTTTGTGCTATTGTCATTCATTGGTTCGTCTTTGTTATAAAGTCACTTCCCTTGGTCAGAACATCGTTCAGCTTTTGTTCTATGTCCAGTCTCAGTTGTTGTAACTTCTGTTAGGCATCCATACATCTAACTATATATGTAAACCCTTACTATTTTATAAAATAGGTACACGTAGGTTTAAATTCAAATCTCTCTTATGTATACATATTATACTGCTCGCAAGTCGCAATCACTTTCTATACCATTTGATCTCTGGTCATTCAATTCTACATCATATTGATTATAAAATATATAAACCAGTGACCATTCAATTGACTACCCTAAGATTCTAGTCAAGATTGATTTCCAAGTCTCTACACCTCCACTTCAATTCATTTATGCTGGTTATAGGAGGATTTGATACAAAAAGATCGCCATTTATTGACGCTAAAAAGATGTCGGCGCGGTGTTAGTACATGACCTGCCACCGTCGTGCCAATGCCTTCCTAGGCGTCGGTGTAAAGAATATGTCAAATAAAGAATTTTGATGCCTGGAAGATGTCATGCATGGTGCCATTACCGACACCAGATTATCCACGTCATCCCAACGCCTTTTTTAGCCCCTTTTGACGACGTGTCGAGTACTTTTTAAATTGTAAATGATGGATTTTCTGTTGCCTTCCAGGGGCCTTACCGATGCCATTTCTATTACATATTTGTAGCTTTTCTCACCTCATTCACACATTCAAATATATACAATATATAATCACGCATATTACAAATTTATATATCATATATCATATACCACCAAATTCATATATCGAACCATATTGCCCAACATCATAATATCATAATTATACTAAACCATATACAAACATAAATGCCAGCAATCATACAATGATCTACAACCATACAAATACAAATGTCAACAAGTATACAAATAATCTTACAACCATACAAACACAAATTCATATACAAACGCACTTGCTCCAACGAAGATGAAAGAATCATAAAATAAGAAAACCGCTTATAGTGGCATGAAGAAGAGAAACAACATTGTTCATCATCTTGTCTTTAGCCATGCAAGTCATCTCCTTCACAGGATCACCATTTGAAATTATATCCCACTCGCTCCTCAGTCTTTCATTTCTAATAAACTCAAACATTTGCACTGGTTGCACGACATGGTAGCATGGTAATATTGAGAGGAGGCACCTGATGACATGCATTGTAGTGTTGTTATAACTAGTAGTTGTGGTTAGGGTAGTGTTGGCAGGCCCGGCCCTAGGGCAAGGTTGGCAAGCCAACCGCCTAGGGCAACGGAATGGGAAGGGGCAACAACCTAAGATGTCAGATAAGTATAAGCTTATTACAAGAATACACCAAATGTTAAGTTGTAATAGGTATTAGAATTTTGTAGAGCGACCTGAGTTCGAATCTTGGAATTCCCACCTTTAGATGTTTTTTCTGTTTTCAGATTTGCTTAGAATGTTTGCCTTGCCTAGGGCATCTAAATACATTGGGCCGGGCCTGAGTGTTGGTGGCGGTACTGTTACCACTGATGACGACAATCACCATCATTAACAGTCAATGACTCCAGTGTTAACAGTATCCCCTTCAATACTATTCCAACTAACCACCACCAGTTATAACAGCACTACTATGCATGTCTAGATGTCTCTTCTATTAATACTACCATTCTGCATTTTCACAAGGATATGCATTCATTTCAACCGAGAAAGAGTTAAATAAGGGCATCATATTTACAAACCTAAACCAGAAAAGCTGATAATATGAACTTACATGCAATGGCACGTAAAATTCTGAGAAAATGCACATGTTTGTGGATTGATGTCTAGTAGGCAAACTCGCGTTTTGCATAAATTCGATTAAGCCAACAATGATCACTGTTGATCAAGTGAGCACACAAACATTGATATGGCTATAGTTCTATTGATTAATTCGACGCCTAACTTTCTATTCATTGAAAGCAAGCATCCAGAGTCCATGTCATGTCGCTGCAGGCAACTGTCTGTGCAGCATCTTGTTTAAAGGTCATTATCATATTATAAATGATGAACTAATCCTCAAAATCCGTCGCAAAGATGTCGGTGGGGGTGTGATGGATGGTTTTGCAATGAGTTTTTTTTTTTGTTGAATTGAAAGTGTAAAATTAAAAAACCAAGTTTAGTTAAAGTTCAAGATATTTTTTGGTTCATGCATCAATGCTGGTGGGTGTAGGAACTGTCATTGTACTTGATTATTAATTGAAATATAACGCATGCCTTATATCGTATTAGTTATCTGGCATTTAGTTTATGCATCTGCAGTGAGTTATGCATTTAGATTTTACTGCGTATGCATGCACGTAGGATACAAACATCTGTTTACTCAACTCAGTTGAGGAAAAATATGAAAATAAAAGAAATCTTTTTGTGTAATAACTCTATACTAGAAAAGGATTAAATAGCGACGGGGGACGACGGCTTCCGACGACCATTTTCCGACGGCTTCCGACGGCGTCGGAAAATCGCGTAATACCGGCTCCAGCCGAGTCTTTTCTTCCTCATTTCATAATACTCAAAACCTAATTACAAATTCTCAAATTCACACCCCAAGCCTTCAATCACTAATTTCGTATTTTTGCATCCTCTCCGGCTACGAATTAAACCTCTCTTGCTTTCTAGCTCAGGTATAATCTTTTATTTTCGTGAAAAATTCAATTTTTACCATATTTCTAGATTTGCATAAGTTGATAAATTAGGGCTAGTTGGTGATTGAAATTGTTTCCAATAGTGTTATAATAGTTTCTAGCATTCCATGATATACCTATTTCATCTTTGTATATGTAAATCGTTGTGTATGCCTAGATTCTACGATTGTATATGTGTGTAGCACTGCTATCATTGTATTCACTACAAAAGAAGCACTGTTTAGCGACGGCTAATAGCCGTTGGCGGCCGTCGCTAAAATCCGTTGCAAAATATCTCGTTGCAACTAAAGAAAGCGACGGCCTTAGCGACGGCTCCGTTGTTCTTTTTGCAACGGCTTGTAACAGCTAAGTGTCCACGTGGAAGCAACCGTTGGGGTTGTTGGTTTTTCGGGTTGTTGATGCAAACCGTTGCAAAGCGTTGCAATATGGCCGTTGCTAGCCGTTGCAAAACTGGAATATATTTGCTGCCACATTGCAGCACCTTCAACCCTCAATCCCAATCAATCCAAATAATATAATTCCATCATTCCACACATATAATACCATTTCATCATACCATATAATCAATATCAACACAACCAAATGATCAAATATTGCATATTTCAACATATATTCACAAAATCATATAAGAAAATCAGCATAATCAAATATGAAAATTCACCAAAGCAAACCACATAACTAAATTAAACGACCAGTACATATCAAGTGCCAAAGTATCAATCACAACAACCAAAATACCAAATCCACCAAAACACTAAGTATCAATCACAACATCCAAAGTACCAAATGTCAAACCCATCATAATATGTACATATATATAAAGCGTACCCATCAAAACAAACCAACTAAGCATCATCATCATCATCATCATCATCATCTGCACCTCCTTTCCGGGCATTGACCCATGCTCCTGATAGAAGGCAGCAATACGCTCATCTATCTGCATCGCCAACTGACTCTTCCGCCAATCATTGAGCTCATCCAATTGTGTTTGCATCCGAGCAATCTCTTCCTCATCTATGGATCTCCTATATGCCCCTTGGAAATTAAGAACCTGTGAAATAATTCAAGTGAATAAGAAGTTCATGACATACAATAACAATAAGAAAACTCAAGCTATTGGTAATAAACTCAAGTGGATAAGAAGTTCATAGCATACAGGTTTCTACTGTGTAAACATTGAGTACATACCATATTGCTGAAACTGTAATGCCTGTTTCGACTTGCTGGTTCAATGATTGAATTCCATATCCGATTAGACTCATCAACCATAAACGACTCCCGTCCACTCGCTTGTATCGCTCGTGCATGCTCTGCTTTATATCTCTCATACAATTACGAACAGATATTTGACACAATTGCTATACAATTTACTTATTTACTGTGAAATAAACGAATATGAAATATTTTCATTACAGAAATAAACATATTTACCATTACAGAAGCAGCCTTGTCGTCCGACCAATCATATGAAATATTCCCATCCTCATCTGTATGCTCCACTGCATGTGTGACTCTGAAAACCTCAGCCGCTGTAGGCTCCCTTTCATACTTTGCCCACCGAATATATACAAGAATAGATTATATTGATAATTTGCATGAGTATATACAAGAATAGATTATATACAAGAATAGAATATATGGTAAAGAGACACTAGTAAATATATACATCAATAACATAAATATTGGTTAATTTATTTACCAATTCCCTCCTATGTTGTTGGAAGGATTTCGAGCCACCACGATATAAAGCAGGGTTTTTGTTCCTATTAGCCTTGTTTCTTGCCGATAATTCCTATTAATTTATACACACTATTAAGTAAAATAATTCAACACATTTAAATGTAAAAGTATAGTGACAATATAATTTACTTTAAATGCTTTATATTCCCAATATTATTGGAATCTAGCCCAAATATCATCCCCATCCAACTTGGCTTTTTCCCTGAACTCTTAGCCCTTGACAAAGTCTCTCTGTAATTTTTCCGCATCATTTTATTCCAATGATTTATAAAAACATCCATATCCTGCGGATCCATACGTACAGCTGCCCGTATATTGAATTATCATACGTGTTATGTAAAAGAGATTATATAATTAAAAAATAATCAGTAGAACAGAATACGTAAAACTGATATCATATATGGAGTTTTCATACACATCCATGGAGGTAAATTATAAGGAGTAATAATAATAGGCCATGATGAATATTTACTACCAAATTGAGAAAATGGTGAAAATCCATCCGTACATAAGCCAAGCCTAACATTACGGCTCTCTGCCGCAAATTCAGGATAAGTCTTATCGAAATGTTTCCATGCTTCTCCATCAGATGGATGTATCAAAGTTCCTTCTTCTGGTGTTCTCACACTGTGCCATCGCATATGACATGCTGTAGCAGAAGATGCATATAACCGTTGGAGTCTGGGAGTGATGGGTAAATAATGCATTCTCTTATATGGAATTTTTTTTCCTTTCTTTTTTCTTGGTTTGTATCTTTTCTCGTTACATATTTTGCATTTAGTAAGATGAGCGTCTTCTTTCCAATACAGCATGCAACCTTTTACACATGTATCTATCTTCTGGTACGGCAATCCAAAAGCAGACATAAGTTTTTTTACTTTATAATGACTATCACACATCAAATTATTAGGTGGCATGTGTCGTTTTGCAGTTTGTACAACTGATGTAAATGCAACTTCTGTAAGATTAAATTTCGATTTCATAGTGATGTATTCGGCGGTTACAGATAATTCGGTTTCGCTTGTACATCCATCTCACAATGGCCTCTTAGCAGAATCCAATAAATCATAAATTTTTTTAGCTTCCGCGGTCGGCTCTTCGTCAACATTTTCGTTCCCATCATCACCTTGGTCAAAGGTAGGAAACATTGATCGTGCAGCATCTTGCATCATGTTTTCTATAGGATTGGTCATAGTATTATCGTCCTCTAACACTACATGATTAGGTGTAGGTTGAACAAGTTCTCCATGATGATCCCATAAGTAATAATTCGGCACAAAACCAAATTTGTACAAATGTACTTCTACTACATCTGGTTTCCAATGCTTCAGATGTTTGCACTTACTACACGGACAACGAATGTCTACGTTATTTCGATTATTAGATTGAGCAAATCTAATAAATACGTGTATACCGTTACAGAAACGTTCTTTTATTGATCCTTTCATACCTTTTCGAGGTTCATACATCCAACTACGATCGAAAAAATAATTGAAATATATTTCTTGATTTGTAAAATGTAGGTTAGAAGATTGAATAACACAATTCATATTAAAGTATTGTAAAAATTCATATATAACCCTTTACTATTTTAACAACTTCAAATAAATACTGCATTCAAATTTTCAATTCTTAAGTTTATTGTTTTTTTACTTTGACGGCCGGTTATCCTACTTCCCATTACAAACACAATAACGTAATCATATTTTATAAATCATTTCAGGTTAAACGATTCTAAAAAATTTCGGCAGCACTTCCCTTTATTCCCTGTATCGTACACAAATGCGTGTCCACAGGGAAAAAAGAAAGTGCCATCGAAATTTTTTGAACCGTTTAAACTGAAATGATTTATAAAATATGATTACTTTATTGTGTTTGTAACTTGTCCAAATACTAGGACAAATCCAACAAATGTTGTATCAGATGAATATAGATGTCCGTTTTGTGGAAAAACGAATATCCATATAACGATCATATACAACACTTGTCAGACGGGGCCAAAAATTCTCTAAGGGGTTCACATAAATAAAGCACAAATTAAAAAATATTAATATTGAAGTATTAGTGGTCTGTAGAGAAATAATGATCTTAAATTTTTTTTAGTAATGTAGCCAAATAGAATTCGTTTAATTATGAATCAAAATCCATGGGATCTATCAGTAACTCGGAAAATATGCCTTATCTCACAAATGGGAACTATGAGTTACTATTTTAACAACTAAAAAAACTATTTTATAATTCATTTAACTATTCAAATATTTATTAATTAAATCTAAAATTTTAAAATGTATTTTAACTTTTGTTTAACTACATAAATTTTAATTAACGATTTTGTGAACTAAATAAGTAGTTAGCACTTACAACAGTATAACAAACATTCTCGTAAACTTATCAATAAACATATTATTCAATAATCATGGACTATTTTTTGGATTTTAAATTAGCCATAATTTTTAACAACAAAGTAAACAATAAATTCACTAATTAATACCACCAAATCAACACTAATATCATCACCTAATACGCAATAATCACCATTTTCAAACACATAATCAACTAATTTTCTAAATTAGGTTTACCATTATATACCTAATTCAAATAATAAACCATATATCATAAACTAATAACATATATTCATCAATTCCAAACCCCTAAATCATCCAATTCCAAATCCCTAAATCATCAACTAATTTAATTTAAACCTAAATTAAACAAAGATAATGGAAAATAGGAGATACCGGTAAGTTTGGAGAGGTTGAAATTAGCGACGGAAGGTTGCGACGGCTCCTGGTGGCGGAGGGTGGCGGCTCGTTGCGGGGAGCGACGGATCTGAGTGAATTTGGGGAGAGGAAAATGAAATGTTTTCTCTCGGGTAGCAGGTTTGTATAACGCGATAAGCGACGGCTAGCAACGACCGCTTATTTTAGCCGTTGCTAGCCGTCGCTAGGCTATGTCGCTTTCTGAAGCCTTTCTAGTAGTGATTGTGTTAGTTGGAGTAAGATAAAATGAATGCACGAGCTAGGAGTATTATATTGTGCACGTATTGACTTATGCAACAAAAAAAATGCATGAGTCTAAATTATAATTGTGTGTATTGAAAAATGACAAAAATGTTAAATCAGCCTTAAGTTGATGTAATACGTCGAATAAATGTGTTAAATTTAAATATATTTTTGTAAATGTGAACAGTTAGTAAAACTGTATTTTTTCGTAAAATGCGCACATTTAATTAACTAATGTCTCTTAGAGAGTTTTTGGCTCCGTCTGACGAGTGTTGTACATGATCGTTATATAAATAGTCGTTTTCTTCAAAAACGACCATTTATATTCATCTGGTACAATGTTTGTTGGATTTGTCCCTGTATTGGACAAGTTATGAACACGGTAAGCATTTACATTTTGTATACTACTTTGTCTCAAACGGTTCATAAAATTTCGGCCTAACTTTTCTTTTTTGTTTCCTACATACACGCATTTGTGTACAATGCAGGGAACAAAAGGGAAATGCTGCCGAAATTTTGTTGAATCGTTTGAGACGATGTAATATACGAAATGTAAATGCTTACTGTGTTTGTAATGGGAAGTAGGATGCTTGACCATGGAAAAAAATATCTTTTTGTACAATATTTTGTATCGATACGTTAAAAAATAAAATGTGTCGTATTTTAAAATATTTTTTAATTTGTGAAATAGTTCTTTAAATTCAAATATTATACGACCATGAAAATAATCTTTTTCGAATTTGTATTCTTGAAAATAAATATTAAATATTGAACTTGTGACTCATTTTCTCAAATAGGAAAAATGATTGATTATTTTGTTGATCGGAGGAGATGGATGTACCAAAGAAAAGGACTGAGAGGCTCAATAAAAGAAGATTTTTATAATGGTATAAACGTATTTGTTGAATTCGCTTTAAGTAATAACGGAAACGATCCAGAAATTCGTTGTCCGTGTAGTAGGTGTAGACATTTGAAGTATTTGTTACCAGATATTGTAAAAATTCATTTGTGCCAAAACGGTATCGTACCCGAGTATTATGTTTGGGATCGGCAGAGAAGTTGTAGCAAATACTTCTGTAGAACCTAAAAGTGTCGTTAACGAAGTAGTTACGACGACCTGTATAGAAAATATGGTCGAAGATGCAGCACGATCAAGGTTTCCTATGGTTGAAGATGACGATGATGGAAATGTTGAACAACCAAATATTGAAGCAATTTTTTTTAATGATTTACTAGATGCTGCTATGAAACCTATTTGGGATGGTTGTAAAAGCGGCACTCAGTTGTCAGTAATCGCAGAATACATTGCGATGAAGTCAAAATACAACATCACCGAAGCTGGGTTTACGGCTGTTGTACAAGCTGCAAAAAGATATATGCCGCCCGATAATCTAATGTGTGAAGATCACTATGAAGTTAAAAAACTTATGTCGGCTTTTGGTTTACCTTATTAGAAAATAGATACATATTTAAAAGACTGCATATTGTTTTGGAAAGAAGACGCAAACTTTAGATATTGTAAAATTTGTAATCAGGAGAGATACAAACCAAGAAAAAAGAAGGGGAAGGAAGTTCCGTACAAGCGTATGTATTACTTACCCATCACTCCAAGGCTTTAAAGATTATATGCATCTTCTGTAACTGCATCTAATTTGAGAAGACTTAGTGTGAGAACGGAGGAAGAGGGTACGTTGACACATCCGGCCGATGGAGAAGCACAGAAGCATTTCGATAAAACATATCCAAATTTTGCAGTAGAGAGTCAATATGTTAGATTAGGATTATGTACGGATGGTTTTTCGCCATTTTCTCAATTTGGTTCTAAATATTCATCCTGGCCCATTATCGTCACACCGTATAATTTACCTCCATGGATGTGTATGAAAATGCAATATATGTTTCTTACTGTTGTCGTTCCTGGCCTCGATGATCCGACACAAGGAATCGATGTATATTTACAACTGTTGATTGAGGATTTAAAAATACTGTGGAACGAAGAAGTAGAAACATACGATGTGTCCAAGAAGAAATTTTTTCGTATGTTTGCTTCTTTGTTGTAGACTATAAGTGATTTTCCTGCCTATGCAATGCTTTCAGGATGGAGTACTGCCGGTCGTCTAGCATGTCCATATTGCATGGATGAAACACGAGCGTTTTCTTTACCTCACGGTAACAAAATTTAATGGTTTGACTGTCATCGATATTTTCTCCATGTAAATCAACCCTTCAGAGGAGACAAGAAAAACTTTTTAACTAATAGAGTAGAAACCAGACAACCACCGATGATATGGTCAAGCGAAGACATATATGAACTTGTTAGGGACTATCCAAAGATATATGAAACTGGAGTGCAAACAAAAATTGAAGGAAAATCGATTGTTCATAACTGGTGCAAACAAACTATTTTTTGGGAGTTGCCGTATTGGAAACATCTTCTGCTTCGTCATAATATAGACGTGATGCACAATGAGAAAAATGTATTTGATAATGTTTTTAACACAATTTTGAATGTGAAAGGGAAGACGAAGGATGATTTGAAATCAAGACGCTATATAGAAGAATTATGCAAACGTCCTGAGCTTTATATGGAACCAAATGACAGTAAAAAACCCAAAGCATGTTACGAATTAAATAATAATTAAGTTAAAGTTGTGTTAAAATGGGTGGAAGGGTTAAGATTTCCTGATGGGATATCATCAAATCTTTGTAGATGTGTTGACTTTAAAAACGGTAGATTGAGTGGAATGAAAAGCCACGACTGTCACATAATGATGGAAAATTTATTTCCCATTATGTTCAAAGAACTACCGCCGTTAAAAGTTTGTAAGGTAGTAACGGAGCTTAGTATGTTTTACAAAGAGCTTTGTTCGACTACTTTAAAAGTGCAACGTTTACGTAAACTTGAAGTAGATATTACTATATTGCTCTGCAAATTAGAGAAAATATTTCAGCCAAGCTTTTTTAATGTAATTGAACATTTACCTGTTCATCTCCCATCTGAAGCACGACTTCGAGGTCCTATCCAATATGGTTGGATGTATCCATTTGAGAGGTATGTAATATGTTATCACGTAATTTAATTGCATTTGAAAGATGAAGTTAATGTAAATTAATTTTGCATAGATATCTAAATCATCTAAAGAACAAAGTGAGGCAAAAAACACGAGTTGAAGGTTCGATATGTAAATCTTACATCGAAGAAGAAGCTTCGTTCTTTTTCTCTCACTATTTCAGTGACCATATGAATATATCATTTGAAAGTGTTCCTCGTAATGACGAAGGCGACGAACAAGAGTCCTTTCAAGCAATGTTATCTATTTTTAGACAACATGGTCGGCCTTCTGGAAAATGTGTAGAAATATGGCTAGACGATAGAGATCTTTATGTAGCATACACTTATATTCTTCTAAATTGTGCCGAGGTTGCACCGTTTGTTAGATAATTTGAAATAATAATTTGTGTTTTATTCTTTTCTAAAATGCATGCGCGTGTATAACCTAATGTAATAATTTGTTTATATATACAGTGTTATGAATGTGAACATCCGAACGGAGATCTCAGTAAAGAATTTTCTGGTTGGTTTTCAAATTACGTTTATGAGCCGAGAAATTGTGTTGTTGACGAAGGGTTGAAACATCTTGCGATGGGACCAAAAAGAGTGGTCAAGACATATCCAATACATTTTGTCAATGGATATAAATTTAACACCAAAGAATACGGTGCAGAAAAATTAACGAATAATACTGGTGTATTTGTTAAAGGTAGTGACGATCCAGAAAATCACATAAATGATTTTTATGGCGTTCTAACACAAATTTTGCAACTGACATATTTCTCACGACCTACGGAGGAGGTGTTTCTATTTAGATGCAATTGGTTTAGCAATGTTCCAGGTTCTAGAATTAATGTGCACAAGGTTTATAATCTTATCGAAATAAAGCATACATCGCACTATCACAAGTACGATCCTTTTGTACTAGCCAAACAAGCATTGCAAGTTTATTATGCTCCTTATCCGTCTCTAAAAAGAGATAAAGCAGATTGGTCTGCAGTTTTTAAAACAAAGACCAGATTTACATTCGATGGGAAGAATATTCCAGACGAACAAGCTTATGAGGCAGATCTTGAGGAAAATAACGAAATAATAATTACAGACGATCATATAGATTTTGGTCCTTTGATCGATGAATCAAATGTTTTGGTAGAAGCGTTTGACAGTGCAGAGGAAAATATCGTAGAAAACGAGACCGAATCTGAATTAGAAGACGACGACGATTGATAAAAATTCGAATCTAGTTTTTTTTTGCAATTGATGTAACTATGTTGAATTCTTGATGTATTATGAAATTGGTATAACTATGAAACCAAATCTGTATGTTTACCATTGTTTACATGTTTTATGTCATTTCCATTTGTCATTTATTTAGCAATTTTTATTAAAAATGCAATGTAATCTGCTTATCGTCGGAACATGAGACCCATTATGAATCAGGTATAACACACTTCCATTTCTATTTCCATTTCAGTTATTAATTTAGCAATTTATACCGTTGATGTCATTTACGTATGAAATATATTTCATTATCATGTTATTATTCTCTTTTGAAATGATGTGTGTATATGTCACAGGTTTTATCGTAATGTCATATAGAGGTAGGAGCTCTTCCAGATCTTCAGGAGGCGATGACAGTGGTCCATCGCAAGCATCACAGCGTCCTGTAGTTTCTTTAGTATCCAGAGCAGAGGGGTAAGCATTAAATTTTATTCAGCATCTTATTTTTTTTGATATCCGTACGTACTTATCTGTATCATATTTAAAAACAGGGGGTTCGACCTACTTCCCTCGAAGGTTGTGTTGGATGTTTCTAGATCTTCTTACCGGAGTAGGATGAGTGCGTGTTGGCCGAAGTGGGATAACATCCCTCCCCACATAGTAGAGTGTATTTGGCAGGATGTCCTAGTAAGTATATTTTTCTGTTTTCCATTTTTAATTCGTTTTTGTCGTTTTTTTACTATTTATCGTTTACAGTTTAATATTCTTTTTTCTTTTTATCGTGAAACACAGGCTGAGATAGACATTCAGACAGACAATATGCAGTTAGCATGAGAATATTAGATGAAGAAGATGCATAAAAACTATAGGGACTCAATATCCGAAATCAAGAAATCAGGTAAGAAACCACGTTGGATGGGGGAGAGCGTATGGCAAGCATGGTTGGGATACTGGGAAATTGACGAGGCGAAGGCAAGTATATTAATTTTTTTAAATTATTTGACTGGTAGTAAATATCAAAAAATACATGATCGATAAATAATGTATCAAATTTTGAATGTACATGCAGAGTCGGAAAGAAACTCTGCAAACAGAAATAAAAATCCCGTCACTCATCGCGGAGGGTCGAAGTCATTTCAGCAGTATCGGCAGGAGTTGGTAAATTTACTGAATGCAAATTGCAAATAGTTTGTGCTATATAATTTTAAATGTACAATAATTGTATGTAAAAATCAATTTCAGGAAGCTGAGGCGCATGGTCCCGTGGGCTATATGGACGTGTTTACTCGTACGCATGCTGTCGAGCATGTAAATCCAGACATGATAGTTTCGTATACATGGCAGGACGATAAATCCAGCAAGAGCCATGTAAGCATATTTCATTTTATGCAGTATTAGTAATTGTTCTACTTGTTAAAATGTAATGAAATAAGATATGATGATATTAATTTGTTAATGCAGAAAAAGTTTATGGAGTAGCGCCAGAAACTCCTTGCTGATACGGGTCGAGATCAGTTGACGACAGATGAGGAGGATGCTATTTTTGAGTAAGTTATGGATCCATCGGAGCATAGCAGACGATACGGATTTGACAATCAAGTGGTAAGTAAATAATATATTGGGTGTCATATAAGTTTTCAAATTTAGTACATTGGTTTTGAGTCACTTCGTTATGAAAGCATTATGCATTACCAAAATATATTAATTCGTTATCACGCTGCTAATCATTCACATACCTGCACATACACTTACATAAACATGCATAAACTAAATTAAATAACATTATCATAATGCTAATCATTCACATACCTGCACATACATTTACAGAGATCACACAACTAAATTAAATATTTATTACAAGCCAGCAGTCAGAGACGGGGTAGGCAGACTAGAGCTCGGATCGATCTAGCAGAGATCGAAGATTTGCGGGCTAGAGTGGCGCAGCTGGAGGAGCAGAATCGTCGGTAGGCCATAGAGACCACACAGTTGCTAGACCAGCGTATCGCCGAGTACATGCAGTAGTATGATGGCCGCTTCCCTTCCTCTGCTGGCTCTGGTTCTGGAGGAGATTGATTGATTGCTTTGGTCGGTATGTTTTTTTTCTTCTGTTTTGTATGATTTGGTAGATGGTGGAGGTAGTTGTTGATTTATGTACTATGTTATGATACACTTAGCTGTTTTGTTGTATAATTATATGGATGTTGGGTGATGATTATGTGTTTTGACTTAATTTTATGTATTTTTTTTGTTTGGTGAATTGTGTATAGTTTGGTTTTTGATATTTGGTTGAAATATTATATATTGGATTCTGCAGAATAGTGTTTGTATGAGAAATGTGGATGGAAGGCTATATTGCAGCAGAAATATAAAAACAATTGTAGCAGATTTCCGACGGCTTCCGACAGCTTTCAGGTTATATTTTTCCAACGGCTTCCGACGGCTTCCGACAAGTGTCGGAATCCGTCGGAAATACCAACGACGAGATGTGTCGGAAGCCATCGGAAACACTGCACCCCAACGCTTTATTTTCCTACGGCATTTTTCGACGGCTTCCGACGGCCGCCGACGGTTTTCTACCGTCGAAAAATGCCTTTTTCCTTGTAATGTAAATTTCTTTACTCCCCTCGGTTAGAAACACGATTTCAATGTTTAATTGGTAATTACCATGTGACAGTGCTACTAATGTGTTTATACGTGTACTGAGATATTATAGGATTTGCAGCGATGTAAAAATAAACAAGACGGCAATGAAAAATCAATTAAAATGGAGCACACAAAGCCATAACGGAGTAAATGAGCTTTCACAGCACTAAAACGGGGTTTAACAAATCTACTAGAGAGCGCAAATGCGGGTGCGCGCACACACACACAAACATATTGAAGATATACTCGAAAACATATCAAAGAGCTAAGAAGAAGAGTATGTTTAATATTGAGTCTTTTACAGTCTAGATTTATAAAACCGCACAAATGATATCAAAACCAATCCAAACTTGTCCACGGCCTCCAAAATATGTTCCATTAAATCAACAAATACAAACCAGATAGGAGACCTACTAGCACACAACTAAGCTCCAAGAGTCTCACACAAAAAGCGCACAGTAACACTTCCATAGTCTTCAAGTTACCTCCATACCCATCTGAAATATCTATGCACGCCTATGCATGTCTAGCCACAACCCTAATTTGCCCATAGATAACAGACTGTTTGGCTTGTTGTGACATCAAGGCATCAATCGCACAACAAGTAATAATACATAGAAGTGATGTTATGGGATCAGGGGCACACGACCTCAGAACCAGCCAGCTAGGATGTATACTGGTCTATTTGGTCACACACATAGAACACATATAACATACATCCGATAGGAAGACGATAACGGTATGGCACACAAACCAACTAGCACACACTAACGATATGGCACATAGTTAGCGAGCAAAGAACAAGCTACCCTTGGACGTTTCATTTTATTGTTTCCAATACACTTCTATCATTTACTAACCATTTACCCGTCGTCACAAAATAAATGATATATTACTTAACAAAAAGGAACCGAAAAAACATCACCTCGAATGTCCATTACCACCCTGTGTTGTTACTTTGTTTACTTAATATTCGTAAACACTACTTTTCAACAAAATATTGACATAATGAGTTAAAGGAATAACCAAAGAAATACTAATCTGTTTATATATCAAGATATTACAGGATTTGTAACATTATACAAAGAGCATTGCACAAAAATATATGACGACAATGAAAAGATCAACAAAAAAGAAGCACACAAAGCTATAATGGAGTAAATGAATTTTCAAAGCATTAAAATGTCTTTGTGTGTGTCTGTTGAAGATATACTCGAAGATGGATCAAAGAGCTAAGAAGATGAATATATTTAATATTGAGTCTTTTAGAGTCTAGATTTATTAAAATCGCACAAATGATATCAAAACAACTTCAAACTTATCACCTTTTAGAAAAATTTCTAATAATTTACAAATTTTTTTAATTTTAGAATTCGAAAAGGGGTGTAATACGAACATAAAATAGTGAAAAATTGTTACGAAACCTCTAACCGGTCAACTGGTTAAGAGATAACTGATCAATAGATTACGAAATAATTGGTCAACGGGTTATCCCAAACCGGTCAACTGATTAGGGAGTATGGGAGTTGTATTTTGTGCTATTGTCATTCATTGGTCCATCTATGTTATAAAGTCACTTCCCTTGGTCAGAACATTGTTCAGCTTTGTTCCATGTCTAGTCTCAGTTGTTGCAACTTCTCTTAGGCATCCATACATCAACAATATAAACCCTTACCATTTTATAAAATAGGCATACGTAGTTTAAATTCAAATCTCTCTATGTATACATATTGTACTGCTCTTAATCGCTTTCTATACCATTTGATCTCCGATCATTCAATTCTATATCATATCTATTATAAAACATATAGACCAGTGGTCATTCAAGCCAAGATTGATTTCCCAGCCTCTCCACTCGATTCATTTATGTAGGTTATAGGAGAATTCACTACAAAAGGATAGCCATTTATCGGCGCTAAAAAGACATCGGCGCGGCGTCAGTACATGCCGTGCCGTCGCCTTTTTAGGCATCGGCGTAAATAATATCTCAAATGAAAATTTTCGACGTCTAGAAGACGCCATGCTTGGTGCCGTTACCGACCCCAAATTGTCCGATGTCATCCCAACGCCTTTTTTAAACCCTTTTGATGACGTGTCGACTACATTTTTAAGTTTAAATAATGGATTTTCTGATGCCTTCCAGACTCCTTACCGAAGCCATTGTTATAACATACTTGTAGCATTTCTCACCTCAGTCGCACATTCAAATATATACAATATATAATCACCATATTACAAATTCATATATCATATACTTCATACCACCAAATTCATACACCGAATCATATTATCCAACATCATAATATCATAAATATACTAAACCATACAAACATAAATGCCAACAATCATACAATGATCTTACAACCACACAAACACAAATGTCAACAAATACACGAATAATCCTACAACCATACAAACACAAATTCATATACAAACGCACTTGGTCCAGTGAAGGTGAATGAATCATAAAACAAGAAAATCGCTTGCATTGGCATGAAGAAGAGGGACAACATTGTCCATCATCATGTCTTTAGCGATGCAAGTCATCTCCTGTATAGGATCACCATTTGAAATTATATCCCACTCGCTCCTCAGTACCTCATTCCTAAGAAACTCAAACACTCACGATGGTTGGACGACATGGTAGCATGGTAATATTGAGAGAAGAAGGCACCTGATGACATACGCGATACCGTTGTTATAACTAGTAGTTGTGGTTGAAGTAGTGCTAGTAGCGGTACTGTTACCACTGGTGGTGACAACCATCATCATTAACAGTCAACGACTCTAGTATTAATAGTATCTCCTCCTTCACTATCCCAACCAACCACCACCGGTTATAACAGCACTATTACACATGTCCAGGTATCTCTTCTGTTAGTACTACCATTCTGCCATGTCATGCAACCGAGGCGGGTGTTCGAGTTCTTAGAAATGATACCTAGCTTCATACCAAAGAAACATGTATGGTAGTATTGATAGTGGTGGTGATTAGAGACATGCATGGTAATGCTGTTATAGCTGGTGAGGTGGATGAATAAGTGCTAGCGGCGATACTATTACCACTGGTGGGAACAACTGCCATCATTAACAGTCAACGACTCTAGTGTTTACAACATCCCACATAGTAGTTCCCCATCCACCATCACCAGTTATAACAACACTAATATGCATGCCCAGTCACCACCGCTATTAATACTACAATGCTACCTAGCTTCATATCAAATGCATGTTGCTCAACAAATCTGCAAAATATCAGAGCAAACAATTAAATTACAAAACAAACAAATCTATTCTAAGCATATGGCTAATAAACTAAATTATTCAAAAAATAAATTAATACCATGTACATGCGATATGACTTTAGACCGTCTTTATTTTTCACCATATAATACAATGCTAGTTTTTTTCATGATGGATGTCGCTCCTTTTTGTAGATTCTATCAATCTTTCGATCATTTCCATACTATCATCATATGCATATTATGAGAATTGTGTTTGGTTGTGAGAGTTCTAATTAGAAAATTAGTTCAGTTTTGTTGATGTGTTATGCTAATTTTTGTTGAGGATATTTTAGTTTCTAGTTATAGTGAATTGATGTTATAGTTTGATACATTTGGAATTTTTAAGATTTTTGATACACATTTTCCGCTGTACACAATTCTATAGTTTGATTGTTTGATGAATTAAAATCCTCTTTGAATGTATTTTCTGCAGTACACAATTCTATAGAGTAATACTGCAATTCCAGCTCTGCCATATAGAGCATTTTGAGTTTAATTTGTGTGAAGATAAGTATAGTTTCTGTTGGAATTCTCAAAAATAGTGAATGAGATATATCCCACATCGTCAAAAATAAGTCCATTTTCTTGTTTATATAGTGTACTCTCAATCCTTATATTGGCCCTTAGGGTCAGATAATTTTGTGCGAGGGGGAGGACCTATATGGCAATGGACTAATACGCGCGCGCCGCCGCCAGCCCGTCTGACCGAACCGGGTCGGGCCGGGTCGGGACCACTGCAAATGAAGAGACGCGACTGTTGCAAACTGCGACGGTTTTTGGCCGTTGCAAATGAAGAGACGCGACTGTTGCAAATAGCAATAGTTCTGAACCGTTGCAAACCAACGGACGCGGCTGTTGCGAACAGTAACACTTTTTGGCGTTGCAAATGAAGGGATGCTACTTTTCTCAATGGGTGTAGCCATTGGGAATTCGGCTATAAATAAGGAGGAAACCTGATCACTTTTCTCACTCAATTTTAAAACCGAATTATCTCTTCTTTATCTTCATTTCTTAAAAAATCATAATCAGTCCTATCACACATAAGATCATACACATCACGATCTCGAGCAGCTTACGTCTGTTGTATCTTGGGAGACTTTGAATAAAGTCTTAAGGAAAATTTTACGACAAGCCTCAAACAAAATTTCCTTCTTCAACTGGTTAGATTTCTAGTTGATTTATATATTTTTATATATATCATTTTCGTTTCTACGTTGTACTATTTCTTTAAATAGTATAACGTTTGATTTATCGCTATAGTTATTATTACTATAGTTGTTAGTTTGTTGTTGTAATTAATTACAATATATTTATTGTTAAAAATAGCTAATACAGAATTCCAAAGTAGTGGAAATCTGATTTGTAAACTTGTGAGACGAGTTTATTATTGATTAGTCTCTGTTTTGGTATACTAGACGTATAACATCTTAAGACTTTTCTGTTTTCACTAAAACAGAGATGGCAACAGTTGAACTATCAAACTTAGGATTAATTCCGAAATTCCAAGTAGATAAAAACTACAAATGTGAGACATGCGTAGAAGCAAAAAGGGTCAAAAAACCATTTCATACAGTTGATAGAAGCACCGAACCACTAGGTTTGGTTCATACTGATTTATGTGATTTCAAATCATTACCTACAAGAGGTGGGAAAAGGTACTTGATTACTTTTATTGACGATTATACACGATATTGCTATTTATATCTTTTAAATAGCAAGGATGAAGCAATTGCATCATTTATGAAGTACAAAGCTAAGGTAGAAAATCAGTTAAATAAAAAGATCAAGATATTGAGATCTGATCGAGATGGAGAATATGAATCACCATTTGAACAATTCTGTGCCGAAAATTGTATAATTCATTAAACAACAGCACCATATTCACCACAACAAAATGATATAGCCGAGAGAAAGAATAGAACATTAAAAGATATGATTAATGCGATGCTCTTAACTTTTGGTCTATCGACGAACTTGAGAGGGGAAGCCTTAAATATGTCTAATCACATATTAAACAAGGTTCCTCACAATAAAACAGGAACAATTCCATATGAGTTATGGAAAGGACACACACCAAGTTTTAAATACCTCAAAGTGTGGGGGTGCTTGGCAAAAGTTCCAGTTCCGCCTCCCAAGAAAGTCAAACTTGAACCAAAAACAGTAGATTGTTACTATTTAGGGCCAGCCCAAAATAGTAGTGCATACAGATTTTTGGTATTTAAGTTTGATATAACTGATATTCATGTAAATACAATCATGGAATCAAGAGACACCTCATTCTTTGAAGATGTGTTTCCGCACAAAAGAAATGAAGGAAATAATGTCCCCAAAAGGACAAGAGAAGAATTGAGTAAATCATATGAAGATGAAACTCATAATGAAACCGAGGAAGTTGAACCAAGAAGAAGCATAAGGGCAAGAACTTCCAAGACATTTGGTTCGGAATTTTTAACATATATGTTAGAACACGAACCTCAAACGTACAAGGAAGCAATGTCATCTTCTGAATCCTCATGTTGGAAAGAAGCAATCCAAAGTGAAATTGATTCAATTCTAAGTAATAAAACTTGGGAAATAGTTGATCTTCCACCTGAAATAAAACCAATTGGTTGTAAATGGATCTTCAAAAAGAAGATGAAACCAGATGGCTCCATCGACAAATACAAAGCAAGATTGGTAGCCAAAGGATATCGTCAAAAAGAAGGTGTAGACTTCTTCGATACCTATTCACCAATAACATGAATAACCTCTATAAGAATGTTAATAGCAATTGCATCCATCTATAATCTACAGATTCATCAAATGGATGTAAAGACGACATTCTTAAATGGAAATCTCGATGAGGAGATTTACATGGAGCAACCTGAGGGTTTTATATCCAAAGAGAATGAAAACAAAGTATGTAGATTAGTCAAATCATTATACAGACTAAAACAAGCTCCAAAACAATGGCACGCAAAATTTGATAGTGTCATGATAAAAAATGGATTTCGTATAAATGAATGTGATAAATGTGTTTATTACAAACAAATCGGACAATCATACGTGATGATTTGTCTATACGTAGATGATATGCTAATCTTCGGTCCAAATACTAAGGTAATAGAGACCACTAAGCAAATGTTAATCAACAATTTCGATATGAAAGACTTAGGAGTTGCAGATATTATTTTGGGAATCAAAATAATAAGAACACCTAATGGAATTGAATTATCTCAGTCACATTATGTAGAAAAAGTGGTTGAAAAATTTCAAAATTTTGAAATTAAAGGAGTACGAACACCGTATAATCCATCGGAAGTACAGCATAAAAACACTAATGAGAGTGTAATGCAACTGGAATACTCTCGTGTAATAGGATGTCTCATGTATCTCATGAATTGCACAAGACCAGATATAGCTTATGCAGTAAGTCGATTAAGCATGTATACAAACAACCCAGGGAAGGAACACTGGAAAGCACTAATGAGAGTGCTTGGATATTTAAAAAATACCACAAACTATTGCTTAAATTATGGAAAATATCCTGCCGTCTTAGAAGGATATAGTGATGCAAACTGGATTGCTGATTCAGAGGAATCAAAATCAACGAGTGGTTATGTCTTTACCATAGCAGGGGCAGCAGTGTCATGAAAATCTATTAAACAAACATGCATAGCTCAATCCACTATCGAATCGGAGTTCATCGCTTTAGATAAAGTAGGTGAAGAAACAGAATGGCTTCGTCACTTTTTAGAAGATATTCCGTTTTGGTCTAAAACTGTACCGACCATCTGCATACACTGTGATAACCAAGCAACATTAAGCAGAGCGCAAAACTTTGTGTATAATGGAAAGTCACGACACATTCGTCGACGCCATAACACAGTTAGGCAGTTACTCTCAAATGGAACTATTTCCATAGATTATGTGCAAACAAATGATAACCTAGCGGATCCATTTACTAAAGGTTTATCAAGAGAGAAAATTAACTGCGCATCGAGGGGAATGGGTTTAAAAGCCTAAACCAACAAGAGTTATCTTATATGGAAACCTATCCTAGCGACCGAAAATCCCACAGACTAAGATCAATAGGCAAACCAGTTCTGAATAACTCAAGAAGCAATGCATTTGTTTGGACTTAGTCGTACTCCATTCATGTGGTGCATAATGTAAATGCATGCCTACAGAAGTATTAAAAGGATAAAACTATGTTTTTTAACGATGACTATATCTTGAAAATAACAAGTGGGGTATATGTAGGATACTCTTAATGGTTGTGATCACCTATGTTAGTGTGAGCTGAGTCGGCTCTATGAGAATATTAAAGGCTTTTATTCTCTATAAACACTCGCAGAACCAAAAATTGTTCAGGACCAAAATGAACACAACCAAGAGATTGGATGTGAAGGAAAATAATGCTTTGTAAAGCTTATTGTCTGGTTATACAATAACGGCTGACGGTTCAAGATGAAATAATTCACCAAACCAAGTATATCCGATAAGTTTTTACTAGAGAAAGTTCAAAGTGAGATATCTACTTATCCTCGAAATAGCATTATTTTCATATGAACTATGTGATATTACACTTTGTGTGGGGGAGACATATATCGTCATTCATGTGGGGAATTGTTGGAATTCTCAAAAATAGTGAATGAGATATATCCCACATCGCCAAAAATAAGTCCATTTTCTTGTTTATATAGTGTACTCTCAATCCCTATATTGGCCCTTAGGGTCAGGTAATTTTGTGTGAGGGGGAGGACCTATATGGCCATGGACTAACACGCGCGCGCCGCCGCCCGTCCGACCGACTGAACCGGGCCGGATGCGGGTGCAATAAGATTGGGCTGTGTCATATATTTTTGCTACCTAAAAAATGGACTGATTTTAAAACAGAAGTGTGTTTAAATAGATACAGATTTTCCAACGGTTGTGACCGTTGCAAATGAAGAGACACGACTGTTGCAAACAACAACAGTTCTGAACCGTTGCAAACGAACGGACGCGGTTGTTGCGAATAGTAACACATTTTGGCGTTGCAAATGAAGGGATACTACTTTTCTCAACGGGTGTAGCCATTGGGAATTCGGCTATAAATAAAGAGGAAAGCTGATCACTTTTCTCACTCAATTTTAAAACTGAATTATCCCTTCTTTATCTTCATTTCTTAAAAAATCATAATCAGTCCTATCACACAGAAGATCATACACATCACGATCTCGAGCAGCTTATGTCTGTTGTATCTTGGGAGACTTTGAATAAAGTCTTAAAGAAATTATTACGACAAGCCTCAGACGAAATTTCCTTCTTCAACCGGTTAGATTTCTAGTTGATTTATATATTTATATATATCATTTTCGTTTCTATGTTGTACTATTTCTTTAAATAGTACAACGTTTGATTTATCGCTATAATTATTATTACTATAGTTGTTAGTTTGTTGTTGTAATTAATTGCAACATATTTATTGTTAAAAATAGCTAATACAGAATTCCAAAGTAGTGGAAATCTGATTTGTAAACTTGTGAGACGAGTTTATTATTGATTAGTCTCTGTTTTGGTATACTAGACGTATAACAGTTTCAACTTACGATGTTTACAGTCTTGTGAAGCAAATGCGTAGGTAAATTTGTTTTTTTATCATAATAAACAAAGTCGTATGGATGGCGTAGCTAAGTTGTAGATGACTATGGCATAGAAAAGGCGTTGGAAAGTCCATGACGTAAAATGGCGTACTAAAAGCCCATACGCGCGGCGTAGGCACTACTAGGAATACAGTATATAGCCACGAAGGCTTTCTAACGTCCGCCAACGGCATTTTCCAACGGCTACCAACGACTCGTTATTTTTTAACTTGCCGTTGGTAGCCGTTGGAAATAACGCCGTTTGCGGCCGTTGGGAACCGTTGGAAATTTGCGTATACCTACATCAGGCCGAGACTGAAACATTATTATCTTCTTCCCCAATTCCCCCAAAACCCTACTCCTCCCCTCCTCCTTTCTTGCTCCAAGCTTCCCCACGCAACCAGCAGCTGCTCCAACGCCATCACTCAACGCCAACATCCTCTCTCCATCCCTAGAAGTCTCCAAAATCAGGTTTGCCTAAAACCCTACAATTTTTAATTTTTCTAATTTTGTGTTAATTTGCTGTTATATTTGTATCCAATGGCATATTGCTTGTTTATTACACCAAACTAAATGCTAATTACAATTATTGCCATCCAAATGTCCAAATTGTTTGTGTATGTATATATTATGCACATATGTAAATATGTTTATAATTTAGTATAAATGCGCATGTGAATTAGCATTAGATTAGTTAGGATTGATTTAAATTATTTTGTGTATGTTTTGTAAAATGTTAGACAAACATGAATTAGTGGACTATTTTACGAACATTAATTATATCTTTTTCAAAATATATTAGCATTAAATAAATAAGTATATAATTTAGTATATATATATATACACATGAATTATATATTTTGTGAAATAGTAAAAATCATATAATTTACTATATATATATTTAGTAAAATAGTAGAATATAATTCATATAATAATGCATAATATGCTTTATTTTATATATTTAATAAAACGGTAACATATAAACCAAATTTAAATCCCTTAGTGAATTTTTGGCCCCGTCTGACAGGTGTTGTATATGATCGTTGTATGAATATTCGTTTTTATTGCAAAACAGATATTCATATTCATCTGATACAATATCTGTTGGATATGTCCCTGTATTGGACAAGTTACAAACACTATAAAGTAATTACGTTTCGTAAATCATATCGTTATAAACGGTTCATAAAATTTAGACGGCATTTCCTTTTTGTTCCTTGTGTACATGCATTGTGTACGATACAAGGAACACAGGGGAAGTGCTGCCGAAATTTTGGGAAATCGTTTATAATGATATGATTTAAGAAATGTAATTACTATTGTGTTTGTAATGGGAAGTAGGATAACCGACCATCACAAAAGGTACAAAAATGTAAACAAAATAGCAAGAAATATAACTTTGTATATAAACGAAAATGGATTATAAAAAACAGTAAAATCTAAAATGTGTTTATCAAATTTGATTAATAGTTTTTTTACTATTGATCATAGGTTTTACAGTAGGAAAAATGGTCAATTATTTTATTGATCGGAGCTGGATGTATCAAAGAAGAGAAATGAGAGGCTCTATAAGTACACATTTTCTTAACGGGGTAAATGTGTTTGTCGAATTTGCTTTAAGTAATATTGGAAACGACGTAGAAATTCGTTGTCCATGTAGTAGGTGCAAATTGTTGAAGCATTTAGTACCGAATATGGTTAGGATTCATTTGCGCCAATATGGTTTCGTAACCAATTATTTGGTATGCGATCGTCATGGAGAAATTATAACACGTAACGAAGAACAGTCAATAGAGGTCATTAGTGATGAAGTTAGTACGACGAATCTCATAGAACATATCAGTGGGATGGTGATGATAAGGCGACGGCTGCATATGTATGCATATTTTAAAACTTATTTTATTAATATCGATATGTTTAAATCCTATTCTACTAATTTTAACCTGTAATTGTTTTTTATTTTAGGCAAAGTTTCAGGAGGCACGGGCAGAGCTGCTTTCAGAATCAGATCGCGATGAGTTGACGGTAGAGGAGGAAGATAATATTTTCGACGTTATTATGGATCCGACGCAGCGGAATAGGCGCCATGGCTGTGGGAACCAAGCGGTAATCTTATAAACATTGCAATATTATATTTAATAAATTAACCTATAGATACACTATACATATGATGATTTCTAGTTGAGTTAACCTATATATTTAATAAGTTAACCTATATATTGTATTAAAAATATACATTTATTTGTGGTATATACATTGCTTAAGATCACGTCATTTACGTTTCTATATTTTAAAATATACATTGCTTAAGAAAATGATTATAATACAAATGTGAACATCTCATATTCTATTTGCAGGTTCGGGCAGCTCAAAAGGCGTGTGACAAAGCTGAAATAAAAGAGCTTAGAACCATGGTTGAGCAGTTGCAAGAGCAGGACCGTCTTCGTGCTATACAAATGGAGCAGCTGAAACAATGTTTAGCGGAGTACGCGCAGAGGCATGGTTCCTTCCCTTCGTCGTTTGGTGCTTCCGGAGGTGATGATGATGCTTGAGAGGTATGATGATTATTGTTTTGTGGTTGGTTATTGTACATATTGACTTTGAGGTGGTGAGGATTATGTTTGATGGTTATTGTGTATGTATTGACTTTGAGGTGGTGAGGTTTAAGTGTTTGCATTGTATATATTGATTTGAATATGGAGTTGGAGTTGGTGTTGGTGAGGGTTTGGTTGTAATGTTTGAATATGGAGTTTGTAATACCCCAAAATTTTGTGAAAAATCATTTTTGTAAAATGACTTAATTTTGAAATATTTAGATTTAAATATGGTGAAATTTCTGGAATAAATAGTGTGCAAGTATATGTGTGCACGTGCACACTGAAATGGCACAAGAAAGAACTCCAGATTTCTTGGATTTAAAACAAGAATTAAAGAGCAATACAAACATGATTTTGCAACATGGTTATTTGATTTCTGAGATTTTATGGGTCATCTTAGAAAATAAGAAAAGTAAGTTTTACTTTAGATCAGTAAACAAATTTATTTAAAACCCAGAAAAGAAAATAATATATATATATATATTTGTAAACTTGTATACATATAGGTGCATATGTTTCTGAATTTAAAAGAGGAATTAAAATAAGCCTAGATAAGATATGTATACAAATATACATTTTTAAATACTGAAAAGTACATATATATATATTAGCAAGTGAAACCATAACATTAAAATGACATGAAATGTGATACAAGTCAATATGCTTGTGTAGGCAAAAATAGCAAAGGGGATTTTCAGAAATAATTAAAATAAATAGAATAGTCACACTTTTGACATGACTAAGTGAGTGGCCATTTTCTGAAAAAGTAAAAGAAAGAAAATGCAGCCTTTAAATTGGTTAATATGGCCGGGGTAATATGAATGAAAAATGCATGATGCTAAGCCAGGACAGAAATGGAATTCTGTTTCAATAAAACCCTAGAGGAAAAATGCTTATAAATAGGCAGTTTAGCCAGTAGAATTATTTTACCCCGAGCTGCATAAAAATAAGAAAAGAAGAAGAAAATATTGAAAGGAAGGAGAAAACACTCAAACAAGAATTTTCTGGATTAATAAGAAGAAACATTTAGGTGAGTAATCTCACTGAGTTCATGGCATTAAGACCTGAGTTGAGGCAGCCACTTTTTATATTGCCATTTATGTATTTCTGGTTTTGATGTATATGATTTCATCAATGCTTTTTGGATGTTTTATTTTAAATCTGATATGATTTAATATGGATGATTTTGATGATCTTTGATTGGTTGAGACATTTGTCTTTGGATGAGTATCATACTGTTTTATTTATACTCATAAATGTTAAAGTTTAGGATCTTAAAAATTATATAGAGAATACTCTCAACTGTTATAGATCTATGGCATGGAAACCTTATAAAAATGATTGGAGCTGCATTATACTTGGTATAAGTGCTGAGGCTTGAAAAGAAAAATGTTAAGGGTGCAATAGAAATTTTCTAAGTGCTGAGCCCTTAATCAAAAAAAAAAACCCACAAGCTAAAATTATGATTGAACCAGATCTTGAATCTGAATCAATCATAAAGGCTTGCAGATCAGTATAACATGCCATGCCTCTTTTACAGTTGAAAATGTTCTTATATTTACTAAGATCAAGACATATTGACCCCATTTAGGAAATGACTGTCTGATTATTTCTGAGGGGAAATTATGCTAGAAGAAATTATGGATGTTTCCATGTTTGCAGTGACATGTTCACTTAGCATATTTGATGTTAGGATTTAAGACAATACACTAGTAAATAAACTAGGGAAGGGAAGGCCAAGATGACTGCTGGAATGCTTGTCATATTTGAAGTATGCAAGTTGGCACATGGTTTGTTTAAGCCCTGAGATCTTTGTGCAATGATGTGAATTAGTTCATTGCAATGTGTCCCAGTGATTCCTTAATAGCAGATGAGGCAGGGATTTAAATTGAATATTACAACTTGTAAATGAAGAAATAGGAATGTGGATATTTCTTAGGTTGAATGGTATGGAACCAAGATGATTCCAGTAAATGAAATTGATGCCAATAGATAATCATGTTTGCATGATTATGTATGCAAGTGAAGGAATGATAAGTGAATATATCATACCTGAATCAACTTAATTATACTATGTTAAAATATTTGATTGCAGAAATTTGCTTAAATAACAAGTTAGTACCCTTATATTCTCTATTGCTTAATATCATGAATGAATTGATGTTATTCATACCAGATCATAGATCTGACCCTTGTTTGCTCATGGCATCTGGGGTGTCTCATTTTAAAATGAGGCAGCCACTTATGTTCTTTCAGGTAACCCAGGCACTAAGTAAAAATGAAGTTATGGCTTTTATGGAGGAGTGAATGAACATGCTAGCTAGTCTCAATAAGAGTTTAAATTGATTATATCTGCATGTATTCAGGAAAAATATTATGTTTCTAAGACTTCCAGTCATGTAATGAATTCTATTATGGTTAGATGAACTAGTTGTATCATGTTAAATATATTGTTATGCACTAAGGTTTAAAATCTCAAAGGAAAAATCTGACTGGGAAACAATGAAATGATTTTAATTATTGATATGAATGTTTGGAAGAGAAATATGCACATGTAGTTGAGCTACTGTTTTGTATAATTTATATTATGTATTAGTTAACCTTGAGACATAACAGAGCACTGAGTTTTAGAACTAAAATCTGGATTTAGCAAGAAGTAAACTTAAAGGATTTTATTTTCTTTTTACTGAAATGCTTTGTAAATAGATCTGAATTCATTTCTGAATTGAATTAGGAAAAGTAAAATGTTTTTCTAAAAGCTTCAGATAGAATGAAATGAAAGGTATCTCCCTTGTTTTTGAACTAGTGTATAGCATATACAAGACTCATGAGTAACCAGCCTCAACTAAATGAAGTATTGGTTGATCATGATAGACTGTATCTTGAAAATATAGATGCATTTCAAAGCATAGTACATTTAGCAATTGTTTCACTCAGTTTTCTGGAAACTGGGCAAAGGTAATGACATGTACATAAATACCTGTGTACATGTTGATAAATTGGGCAAAAATATAAATTTAAATTCTTAAAACAGTTGTAGGAATGGGTTTTAAAAATAGTTATGTAAAAAGAATTGTTTTGTATGTTAGGTTATAGGCAAAAATCAAATATATATGCACAATTATAGGTAGGTATCAGATTTCAACCATACAGGAGAAAAATAAAGAGAAAAACCAAAAATTGTGTTTGAACCGACCAGCATAGCACTCGAACTCGTGACCTTTCATGTATAAGTTAGGCGCGTTTTCATTACGCCTAGATGTTGCTTGTGTTCACTTAGGATCCACTTACTTTTATACTGAATTTGATATTATCCAGACTTTAACATAATCATCTATATTAAAAGCTTGTTTACCACTGATTATTACTTGATCATTTCTTAATCCTAATGACAGACTAAAGTACATGTTTCTAGTGGATATTATGGCCAAAAATCTGAATACAATAATTTATCTGAATTGCTAAAAATCTAAATCAAACAGAATGTTCTTGTACAAAAAAATGAAGTATACACTCTGAACTTAGATAAGAAGATCACATACATCTTCATATGTATGTGTATGTTATTAGATATACACTGATATATTTATATTGGTAAGTTATTTTGATCCTGGATATATTTTGTTTATTGGAAAAAGAAAATGACCTTGGAAAAGATATTTGCAATGAATGATATATCTATATATCATCTCTTAGCAAAAAAAAAAAATCCTTATGAAATTGGGGTGGAAATAGGAGGGTCATTTCAGTTGGTATCAGAGCACTTGGTTGCATTGATTGTTAAGTATTATAGAAATGTATAATGTCTGTTTGTTTTGGATGAAATAATTTAGATAAGAAATTAGAAATTATAGAAGCACTCATAATATACTAATACCATTTACCCAGAATTTAGTTAGCAGAACATGGTAGGAAGAGGATCTCATCACAATGCAGGAACCAGTGCTCCTCAAATGCTTGATATGCAAGAATTTGTGAGGGTTTTAAGAGATGGAATTGGGCATAGGCCTGAGAACCCACATGAAGAGCTTTCAAAACTACTGAAGACTTATTCCAATTTGGGAGGCAAGAGTTTTGAAGGAACAGAGAGTGTGATGGAAATTCAAGCATGGTTGAGAACACTTGATAGGATTTTCAATGACATGCAGTTGGATGACCAAAGAAAGAGGCAAGTAGCTTCTAGACAACTGAAAGGGGTAGCTTTAAGCTGGTGGGAGGTGATCATAGCTGGAAGAAATGAAAATGAAATCACTTGGAATCAGTTCAAGGAGATGTTGGAGGCAAGATTTGTACCAGCATCAGCCAAGACCATTTTGCTTGAAGAATTTATCAAACTTAGGCAGGGAACTTTGAATGTCACTGAATACACTCAAAAGTTTGAGGGGCTATCTAATTATGGAGCAATGCTAGTGGCAGATGAAGCATCCAAGAATGATAGGTATATAAAAGGGCTGAACCCAGGACTTAGCAGAGCTATGCTACCATATGCAGATAGAACATTTGATCAAGTAATTGATCTGGCTTTGAAACTGGAACAACATGACAAAGAAAGAGAGAAATATAGGAATTTTAAGAGCAACAACAATAAGGATAAGGGAAGATATCACCCTTATGATAAAATGAAGGAGGAGGCAGACAACAGGAAGAGTAAAGATACTAAAGCCAATGATACTAAGAAGAAATTGGTTTGCCATCATTGTGGAAAAGAAGGACACATCAAACCAAGGTGCCCAGAGTTAAAAGGAGGAGCCTTCAAATGCTACCTATGTGGGAAAGAGGGGCATATGAAGAGGAACTGTCCTGAGAATAAACAGCAAGGGAAATTGGCAACTTTGGAAGGAAAAGGCAAATCTGCAGTGAAAATTAATGCTGAAAATCATGGCCAAGTGGAAGGTACATTACTCATTTGTGCCATACCCATACCAGTAGTATATGATACTGGAGCAACACACTCTTTGATTTCCTATGAATTAGTTAAAGTGTTAAAATTAAACTGCAAATTGGTTGAAACCCCATTGCTTGTACAAAGTCCCCTAGGGAGTTCTAGTGTTTTGAACATGAATTGTGTGGATGTGGAGTTAAACATAGGAGAAAATATTTTTATTTCCAATTTATATGTTTTAAATTACCCAAATATAGGAGTTATATTGGGGGTAGATTGGTTAAGGCAATTTAAAGCCATAATTAATTTAGACTCATCCACCATATCATTGCAAGATTCTAGAGGCCAGAGAATCACAGTTCTATGTGAAATAGCTAAGGAAGGGAAATTGTATCACTTAGTTGACTTAGAAAAAGATCTGAGTGAACTAACCATTGAAGAAATTCCCATAGTTAATGAATACTTGGATGTGTTTGGGGAAGTTAAGGGTGTTCCACACCACAGACCAGTTGAGTTCCAAATTAATCTCATTCCAGGAGCAAGTCCAATAATCAAGAAACCTTATAGAATGGGGCCAAGTGAACTGAAAGAATTGAAAAATCAGTTGGAAGAATTAGAAGGCAAGGGATTTATAAGGCCAAGCAATTCTTGCTGGGGTTCTCCAGTAGTGTTTGTAAGAAAACATGATGGTACCTTGAGAATGTGCATAGATTACAGAGAACTAAATAAAGTAACCATCAAGAATAAATACCCATTGCCTAGAATAGATGATCTCTTTGACCAACTCAGTGAAGCTAAAATATTTTCTAGGCTAGACTTAGCATCAGGATTCCATCAAATGAAGGTTGAAGACTCAAGTGTTAAGTATACTGCATTTAACACAAGATATGGCTTATATGAATTTTTGGTCATGCCATTTGGTTTGACAAATGCTCCTTCATATTTTGTTGATTTGATGAATAGAATATTTAGAGATTATCTAGACAAGTTTGTACTGATTTTTATTGATGACATTTTGATTTATTCTAAGACAGTGGAAGAGCATAAAAATCATTTGCATTTAGTTTTGTCAAGACTAAGGGAAAATGATTTAAAGGCAAAATTTTCAAAATGTGCATTTTGGAAAGAAGAAGTGCATTTCCTTGGGCATGTCATCTCTGCCAAAGGAATATCAGTAAACCCTAACAAAGTAGTGGCAATCCAAGCATGGAAAAGGCCTAGCACCATCAGTGAGATTAGATCATTTATGGGGATGGCAGGATATTATAGGAGATTCATAAAAGATTTCTCAAAAATATCATCACCACTTACCAATTTAACTAGAAAGAACCAAGCCTTTGTATGGACAGAAAAATGTGAGCAAGCTTTTATCAAAATAAAAGAAGCCCTGATTGATGCACCAGTATTGAGAGTGCCAGAAGGAAATGAAAATTTGGTTGTGTACACTGATGCAAGTGGCTCTGGGTTAGGGGCTGTGTTGATGCAGCAAGACCAGGTGGTAGCCTATGCATCTAGGCAATTAAAGCCACATGAAACCAGGTATGCAACCCATGATCTTGAACTAGCAGCAGTTGTGTATGCTTTGAAACTTTGGAGACATTATTTGTTAGGTGCCAAATTCATTTTGTACACTGATCATAAGGCACTGAAATATTTATTCTCACAAAAAGATTTGAACATGAGGCAACATAGATGGGTAGAGTTCCTAGCTGCCTATGACCTAGATATACTATATACACCAGGCAAGGCAAATAAAGTTGCAGATGCCTTGAGTAGACAACATGCCAAGGTAGCCATGTTGATGATGGAAGAGTTTAGGGATTTGTCTATACTTACTGATTTGGAAATTGAGGAAAACAGTGAGGAACAAATGATGCCTATTGAAGAAGGTAAAGGTAAAGGAAAATTAAGTATGATATCTCTGCAATCAGATTTACTTCTTAAGATTGGACAAATGCAGGAACAAGACTTAAACATGATGGAAAAGAAAATGCTCATATCAAAAGGGGAGGAAGTAATAAATTATCAAATTGATAAAAATGGTTATTTAAGGAATAAAAATAGGATATGTGTTCCAGAAAATATAGAATTGAAAGAGGAAATATTAAATGGGTACCATAGGAGTAAGTACTCCATACACCCAGGTAGCACCAAGATGTATCAAAATTTGAAAAGAAATCTTTGGTGGAAGGGGATGAAGTCAGATGTGGCCAGATATGTTGCAAGGTGCATGACTTGCCAACAAGTCAAGGCAGAGACACAAAGGCCATCAGGACTATTGCAACCCCTTAGTATACCACAGTGGAAGTGGGAGGATATATCTATGGATTTCATAGATGGTCTTCCTAGATCTAAGAAGGGAAACACAAGTATATGGGTAATAGTGGATAGGCTAACTAAGGTAGCACATTTTATCCCAGTTAAAACAGAAAGAAATGCTCCAAAATTGGCTCAAATATTCATGAAAGAGGTAGTAAGGTTGCATGGCATACCCAAAACCATTGTGAGTGATAGGGATACCATCTTCACCTCAAGATTTTGGAAAAGTTTTCAAGAGGCTATGGGGAGTGAATTGTGCTTAAGCACTGCCTACCATCCACAATCAGATGGTCAAACTGAGGTGGTGAACAAAGTCTTAGAGGATTTGTTGAGAGCATGTACACTGGACTTTGGAGGCAACTGGGAAGACCACCTCCATCTAGCTGAATTCACCTACAATAACAGTTACCAAAGCACCATAGGGATGGCACCATTTGAAGCCTTATATGGCAAGCCATGTTTATCACCTATATGCTGGGTAGAGGCTGGAGAAAGGGCTATTCTTGGACCTGAATATGTTAAAGAAACCACAGAGAAAATTGGGTTAATAAGAAAAAGAATAGCAGCAGCTCAAGATAGGCAAAAGAAATTTGCAGATAGGAAGAGAAAGCAAGTGGAATATGAAGTGGGAGACTTTGTTTTCATCAAGATTTCACCTATGAAGAAAGTCATGAGATTTGGCAAGCAAGGTAAGCTTACACCAAGGTATGTTGGACCCTATAAAATTCTGGAAAGAATTGGTTCATTGGCTTACAAATTAGAACTACCAGAGGAGATGAAAGCAATGCATAATGTTTTTCATGTGTCCCAACTTAGAAAATGGGTACATGATAAGGAAGACATTTTGGAAAAGCCTACCAAAATTCAAATAAATCCTGACTTGGTTTATGAAAAAGAACCAGTGGGGATTATAGCCAAGGAAGAAAAGAAATTAAGGAGCAAAACCTTGAAACTAGTTAAGATCCAGTGGAGTAGTGATCCTAATGACTGCACATGGGAGTTAGAGGATAAGATTAGAATGGATTATCCTAAGCTTTTTGCAAATTAAAAGGTAATTTTTTTTTTCTGGAAAAATTATTTGTTATGCATGGTTGATATGGTTGAATTTGTTTGCTTATGCATATATTTGATAAGTTTTCAGAAAAGAAAAATGATGCTTACTAAATGTTAGAAAAATTGTGAGGACACAATTCCTAAAAGGAGGGGTGAATGTAATACCCCAAAATTTTGTGAAAAATCATTTTTGTAAAATGATTTAATTTTGAAATATTTAGATTTAAATATGGTGAAATTTCTGGAATAAATAGTGTGCAAGTATATGTGTGCACGTGCACACTGAAATGGCACAAGAAAGAACTCCAGATTTCTTGGATTTAAAACAAGAATTAAAGAGCAATACAAACATGATTTTGCAACATGGTTATTTGATTTCTGAGATTTTATGGGTCATCTTAGAAAATAAGAAAAGTAAGTTTTACTTTAGATCAGTAAACAAATTTATTTAAAACCCAGAAAAGAAAATAATATATATATATATATATTTGTAAACTTGTATACATATAGGTGCATATGTTTCTGAATTTAAAAGAGGAATTAAAATAAGCCTAGATAAGATATGTATACAAATATACATTTTTAAATACTGAAAAGTACATATATATATATATTAGCAAGTGAAACCATAACATTAAAATGACATGAAATGTGATACAAGTCAATATGCTTGTGTAGGCAAAAATAGCAAAGGGGATTTTCAGAAATAATTAAAATAAATAGAATAGTCACACTTTTGACATGACTAAGTGAGTGGCCATTTTCTGAAAAAGTAAAAGAAAGAAAATGCAGCCTTTAAATTGGTTAATATGGCCGGGGTAATATGAATGAAAAATGCATGATGCTAAGCCAGGACAGAAATGGAATTCTGTTTCAATAAAACCCTAGAGGAAAAATGCTTATAAATAGGCAGTTTAGCCAGTAGAATTATTTTACCCCGAGCTGCATAAAAATAAGAAAAGAAGAAGAAAATATTGAAAGGAAGGAGAAAACACTCAAACAAGAATTTTCTGGATTAATAAGAAGAAACATTTAGGTGAGTAATCTCACTGAGTTCATGGCATTAAGACCTGAGTTGAGGCAGCCACTTTTTATATTGCCATTTATGTATTTCTGGTTTTGATGTATATGATTTCATCAATGCTTTTTGGATGTTTTATTTTAAATCTGATATGATTTAATATGGATGATTTTGATGATCTTTGATTGGTTGAGACATTTGTCTTTGGATGAGTATCATACTGTTTTATTTATACTCATAAATGTTAAAGTTTAGGATCTTAAAAATTATATAGAGAATACTCTCAACTGTTATAGATCTATGGCATGGAAACCTTATAAAAATGATTGGAGCTGCATTATACTTGGTATAAGTGCTGAGGCTTGAAAAGAAAAATGTTAAGGGTGCAATAGAAATTTTCTAAGTGCTGAGCCCTTAATCAAAAAAAAAAAAACCCACAAGCTAAAATTATGATTGAACCAGATCTTGAATCTGAATCAATCATAAAGGCTTGCAGATCAGTATAACATGCCATGCCTCTTTTACAGTTGAAAATGTTCTTATATTTACTAAGATCAAGACATATTGACCCCATTTAGGAAATGACTGTCTGATTATTTCTGAGGGGAAATTATGCTAGAAGAAATTATGGATGTTTCCATGTTTGCAGTGACATGTTCACTTAGCATATTTGATGTTAGGATTTAAGACAATACACTAGTAAATAAACTAGGGAAGGGAAGGCCAAGATGACTGCTGGAATGCTTGTCATATTTGAAGTATGCAAGTTGGCACATGGTTTGTTTAAGCCCTGAGATCTTTGTGCAATGATGTGAATTAGTTCATTGCAATGTGTCCCAGTGATTCCTTAATAGCAGATGAGGCAGGGATTTAAATTGAATATTACAACCTGTAAATGAAGAAATAGGAATGTGGATATTTCTTAGGTTGAATGGTATGGAACCAAGATGATTCCAGTAAATGAAATTGATGCCAATAGATAATCATGTTTGCATGATTATGTATGCAAGTGAAGGAATGATAAGTGAATATATCATACCTGAATCAACTTAATTATACTATGTTAAAATATTTGATTGCAGAAATTTGCTTAAATAACAAGTTAGTACCCTTATATTCTCTATTGCTTAATATCATGAATGAATTGATGTTATTCATACCAGATCATAGATCTGACCCTTGTTTGCTCATGGCATCTGGGGTGTCTCATTTTAAAATGAGGCAGCCACTTATGTTCTTTCAGGTAACCCAGGCACTAAGTAAAAATGAAGTTATGGCTTTTATGGAGGAGTGAATGAACATGCTAGCTAGTCTCAATAAGAGTTTAAATTGATTATATCTGCATGTATTCAGGAAAAATATTATGTTTCTAAGACTTCCAGTCATGTAATGAATTCTATTATGGTTAGATGAACTAGTTGTATCATGTTAAATATATTGTTATGCACTAAGGTTTAAAATCTCAAAGGAAAAATCTGACTGGGAAACAATGAAATGATTTTAATTATTGATATGAATGTTTGGAAGAGAAATATGCACATGTAGTTGAGCTACTGTTTTGTATAATTTATATTATGTATTAGTTAACCTTGAGACATAACAGAGCACTGAGTTTTAGAACTAAAATCTGGATTTAGCAAGAAGTAAACTTAAAGGATTTTATTTTCTTTTTACTGAAATGCTTTGTAAATAGATCTGAATTCATTTCTGAATTGAATTAGGAAAAGTAAAATGTTTTTCTAAAAGCTTCAGATAGAATGAAATGAAAGGTATCTCCCTTGTTTTTGAACTAGTGTATAGCATATACAAGACTCATGAGTAACCAGCCTCAACTAAATGAAGTATTGGTTGATCATGATAGACTGTATCTTGAAAATATAGATGCATTTCAAAGCATAGTACATTTAGCAATTGTTTCACTCAGTTTTCTGGAAACTGGGCAAAGGTAATGACATGTACATAAATACCTGTGTACATGTTGATAAATTGGGCAAAAATATAAATTTAAATTCTTAAAACAGTTGTAGGAATGGGTTTTAAAAATAGTTATGTAAAAAGAATTGTTTTGTATGTTAGGTTATAGGCAAAAATCAAATATATATGCACAATTATAGGTAGGTATCAGATTTCAACCATACAGGAGAAAAATAAAGAGAAAAACCAAAAATTGTGTTTGAACCGACCAGCATAGCACTCGAACTCGTGACCTTTCATGTATAAGTTAGACGTGTTTCCATTACGCCTAGATGTTGCTTGTGTTCACTTAGGATCCACTTACTTTTATACTGAATTTGATATTATCCAGACTTTAACATAATCATCTATATTAAAAGCTTGTTTACCACTGATTATTACTTGATCATTTCTTAATCCTAATGACAGACTAAAGTACATGTTTCTAGTGGATATTATGGCCAAAAATCTGAATACAATAATTTATCTGAATTGCTAAAAATCTAAATCAAACAGAATGTTCTTGTACAAAAAAATGAAGTATACACTCTGAACTTAGATAAGAAGATCACATACATCTTCATATGTATGTGTATGTTATTAGATATACACTGATATATTTATATTGGTAAGTTATTTTGATCCTGGATATATTTTGTTTATTGGAAAAAGAAAATGACCTTGGAAAAGATATTTGCAATGAATGATATATCTATATATCATCTCTTAGCAAAAAAAAAAAAAATCCTTATGAAATTGGGGTGGAAATAGGAGGGTCATTTCAGAGTTGGAGTTGGACTTGAATATGTAATGTTTGATGTTGATTTTTGGTTGTTTATATTGTTTGTGGTATAATGTGTTGAATATGTGATATATATGTGAAATGGAATGGAAATTGATATATATTGATTGTGTGTGGGTGGAAGGTGAATCGCGTGCTGCTATAAAAAAAATTTCATCCAGATTAGCAACGGCTACCAACGACTTATTGGTCAGTTTATTGCAACTACTTCCAACGACACCCATCGGTTAACTGCCGTTGGTAGCCGTTGGAAATGCCATTGGAATAACCCCGTTGTTTCCGTTGGAAGCTGTTGGAAGGCGTTGTATGCTATTCCAACGCCATTTCCAACGGTTCCCAACGGCCGCCAACGGTTGGGAGCCGTTGGAATAGCCTTTTTCCCTTGTAGTGAGGCGGTGCATGGAAAATTATTTACCTACGCGTGTTTTATCCATGCCTTTAAAGACGTAGGCACTGCAAAGGTAATTGCAGTTACCTACGACATTTTGACGTATGTAAATCCACGTGTTTCTTGTAGTGATATGTTCCTTGAGTAACCGGTTTATCAGCAACAAGAACATATAAATAAAAAATGGAAAAAAAGGTAAAAATTAAAAAATAAAAATAAAAATAAAGGATTATTACTAATAGGAATCACATGGATATAGGTTAATAGAGCATAAGGATCATAAACACAAATGAACTTATCATTTATGTTTTTTTTGTTTTTTCCTTTTATTTTCCGGAAATAATTAATGAGGTACTATACAATACACGAGAATAGCACTTGTATAATAATGAACACATATAGAATAACTTCTTAATCGGTTCTTTGCGTTTTAAGTAAGCAAATACATTTATATACATTTAAATAAAATGGTAGACTTTTAGTGGCAATAATAAATATGCCCAGCAAACATGAGGACTGATGAAGTAATTTACAAGCTGAAACAGATTCAAATAAAACAAAACATAATTATTAATTATTATTATTATTATTATTACTACTGATTTTGAGTAAAATTTCATCGTTGAAATCGGTACATTCTCAGTTATGGGTTTATAATTGAAATACAATTCTGTTTTTCGCCGATTATTATATATTTTAGAATTTATAATTTTTTTTTGGTAGTACCAAGATTTAAAAAAAAAAAGCTAACGGTTTTTCAAAATTTAAACAGATTTATACTCTGATACAATAAAAAAATTGAGGGTGATAGTTTGTAAAGTCCATAGCAATCAACTTGGAAAATAAAAGCAATCACAGGGTCACAGAAAAAGACAGTTCGATTTCATCTTATGCCAAAATTACTGATCTAGTAACAATAAACTATAAGCACGTACAGTCATCAACTTCACCAAATAATAAAAAATTCATGTTTGGACCTGTCGTTTTCCTTCAAGAAGATAGGGCAAAATACTGAAATAAAATTGAAATGTGATGAGAATCAAAACATGTCCCATATCTCGTTTTCTGTATGTCTTTTTGTGTGTTGTCGGTTGCATTATTGTTTGATCCACACTGCAGTTTAAAATTCAAATCATGGGAGAATCGTAAACTTACACAGGCTGATGCGTATCTTATGAGTACATTACATGCACCTTATCTTGCATGGTTGTTTACTTTATGCATGAAAAATAATCAACAGACACACCAATGGACACATGCATTTCATATATACACACATACGCACATTTCACTTGAGAAAGACCTAGGTAAGGTCATGATATGATTCATTTCACTTGGGTTTTAGCATAAATTTGATTAGACCAACAATTATCACTCACTATTGATGAAGCGAGGACAAACATGCATCGATTGATTAATTCCACGCTAACTTTGTCTTCATTGCGTTATTAAAAGATGATGACTCGTAGCTGATTTTGCGGTTTTGTAATTAAAGGACATTTATTAGATTACGAACTAATCCTGAAAATCCTTTTCTAAACACGTCGGTGGGGTTCTTTGGACCGTTTTGTGACCCATTCTGTTGGGATGTAGACCCAAACTATAGTCGATTTTGAAAGGAGATGGGGACCGAACTGAATTCAAGTATGGTTCCATCTTCCCTTGGTATAATTTAGTCCGTGTGAGATGAAGTCCAATCTATCAGATGCGCCTAACGTATCTATTGTTGAGGGGGATTGTTTTATGAAGAGGAGCAAGTATATTGGTCCCACATCGAAGAAAGTTATTTCAATATTTGAGTATATATATATATATATATATATATATATATATATATATATATATATATATATATGAAACATCACCTATCTAATTAATAGAAATAACTAAAAGAGAAGGGAAATGTGCCATTGTCATAACGTGTGGAAAGTAGTTAGCAATTTGCTCGAGTGCGAGAGGTGGTTTGGAAAGGGTATGGACGTTGCCAGCCAACAGTCATAGTTACGCCTCTTTTCAAACGGTCGCGTCTCTTGCCAGAACAACTATTCGTCTCCTATATAAGCATCTCCCATGTCGCTGTTTTCAATATATATCTGTTCTATCTTCTTCCCCAATAATAAAAATCCCGTTGAATCCATCCCCAATAATAAAAATCCCGTTGAATCCACAGACGTTGCTATATCTTTGGGTTCAGGTTTTGTTGTATCCTGGGAAGCAATTTTCCATCCATCACATTAACAAACTCTAAACGAGTAGGGGCAAATATTGCTTTAAGGACAGCGATTACGCGCTTCAAAACCAAATCCACTCAAGTTTTGAAAACTGCTCAACATCTATGGTGCAACTCCACAATTTTGATCCTTTTGAACAAACTAATGACATCATACAATTGACGTCGGAAACATCCACGCGTCTGACGCGAACGTAATTTTCCAACGTTCGGTCCAAGCGGTAAAAACACACACTATATATATGTTACAATTATCTCTTCTTCTTTTTCACCATCAACTCAAAATTCTGAAATTTAATTCAAAATCTGCAAAAAGCAGTTAAGTTTTGAGGTATTTTTTGTCACATTTTTCTCTCTCATTTTCTTTTATTTTCTTTATTTTTATTTTTTATTTATTTATAATTATTTTTGAGCTAGAAAAAGGCGGAAACTAGATCAAAAAACTCCCGCCGAAATCCTATAAATTGGTCTAAAAGAGCGATAATAAAATTCTTGCATTACGCCATTGACCTTACCAAACAGTTAGAAATAATAAAAAAGTGAAAATTAGACCCACGTCCTTATAATTAAACTTAGTCCGCGTAAACTCCTCCCGTTTGAAAACTTATATTTCCGATCCCTCTTTTTATTTCTGGCTAAATTTATTCCATAAATACCCCTGTTTACATGCCGCGCTAATTTTAATGGTGGTTTTGATTTCGATTGCAAGTTTTTAATTCTGATTCAGTTCGATCACTGTTTTAAGATATTATTGCGGATTCATGGCTTTATCTTCTTCCAGGTAAAATATTGTTAGGATTTGTAATCGATTTTGCGATATTCATTTATAATTTTGTTATTTCTGTTTCGTTAGGTTTTTTTAGTTTACTGTAAATGAAAATTACAACTATTCTATTGTTTATTTTATCAGAAAAATTAATGCGTGTGTATAGGGTACTGTTCGATGATATTTTTTTTAGCTTTGATTAAGTTCATATTTGTCTGGAATTAGTGTTAGTATTTTACAGACTTGTCCGCAAATAATTTGAATATGTATGGTGAAACTGGTACAAATTACTAATAGTTGCTGATTTATCTGCAATTTTTTACAATTATTGCATTCATATCAGCAAGTAATGTTCATATTTCACTGTATTTGATTAAGCTCATACTTCTGCTTATTTATCTGCTTTTTTTTAGAAATATTGCTTACATATCAGCAAATGATATTGCTTCCGTATTAGAATATTTTTTTATGGGCTAATTTATCTGCAATTTTTAATAATTATTGCTTACATATCAGCATATAATATATACATCCTGTGTTATTTTTTTTTTATAATTGTAATTATGTTTTTTTAAAATTAAAGTGTTCCTGATGATGCTGGAGTGCTTGTGCTGTTGAAGTTTCGATATGATAGCTTTTCGTTACGTATTCAATTTGATAGTTCGGTTGTTATGTTGAGAAGTGCTATTTGTGGTAAATGGACAGAATTGAGTTCATTGTCATTTGAATTATACTACATTAGAGATGGATTGAGAAGGAATATTGAAACTAATTTTGATCTTCAATCTATTATGTTGTTGGCTGCTCATAACCGTGAGGATTACTTTGTTATTTTTGTTGATGTTGTTCCTGCTAGTTTTTCAGCTACCAATATTAGATCAGATGCTGTTTCTTATAGCAGTGATTCCTCATTTGTTAGTACCAGTGATTCTAATATTCAATTCAGGCAGTTATTGAGAAATGATTCCAACCAATCTGTTTTTACGGGTGTTGGTCAACAATTTCCAGGGGGTGTTACTGAATTTAGGCTCAATTTGATGATATATAGTATTAAGACTGGGTATAAGCTTGATTTGGTTAAGAATGATAAGGAAAGAGTTACGGCTGTTTGTTCTCGAACAAAATGTACTTTTAGAATTCATGCTTCTGTTAAGTTTAATCTTCCTGGCTATTTTGTTATAAAGAGATTTCATCCTGAACATACTTGTGGTGCTGGAATTCATGATATTAATGATCCTCCTGTTTCAAGTAAATTGATTAAGTTGTTGGTTTATGATCATATTCAAGCTAATCCATTAATGAAGACAAAGGACATTATTAACCTATTTCAAACTGAGTATAATATCATTTTGAAGTATTATTTTGCTTATAGTGGGAAGAGATTGGCTTTAGAAGATTTACATGGAAGTGATTTGATGTCTTATCACCATTTGAAGTCTTTTTGTGATGCTGTAATCGAAAGTAATCCTGGTAGTAAAGTAGTTTTGGAGTGTAATCATGATACTCGTCAATTTGAGAGGGTTTTCATTGGATTTGAAGCTTGTGCACATGGTTTTCAATTTTGTCGGCCTTTAATATTTGTTGATGCTACTTTTATGAAGGGTAGAGCTCAAGATTGTTTGATGGCTGCTACTGGTAAAAATGGCAATGAAGGTATGTTGTAGATTAATTTATAATTGCATTAATATCTGCAATAATTATTATATGTTGCTGCAACAACAATATTTATTAAGAAGAAAAAAAATATTTTACTTACAGACATCATTGCGGAAATCGAAGCAATTTTACTTAAAAAATTGGTGAAAAGTATGCAATCTTTTTGAATTAGTGAAAAATTGTTGTGCAGTAATATTTGGTAATAGTTGCAGTTTTGTCTGCACCTTTTCAATATAAGTGAATAGTATTAAGCAATTTGTTCAGTTATTTATATATTTATTGTTTTATCAGGTTTTTTTCCTATAGCAATTGCAATTGTGTCTGGTGAAGATGAAAATAATTGGATTTGGTATTGTGAACAGCTTAAAGATTTTTTGAAAGATGATAGTAGAAAGTTTGTTTTCATTTCTGACCGTCATCCTGGTATTCTTGTTGCTATTCCCAAAGTGTTTCCAGATTCAGTTCATGGTTCCTGTTTTTATCATTTAAACAATAATTTAAAAGTAGCTTTAAAGTCTGAATTTTCCAAATCAAAAAAGAAATGGTTGATAGATTTGTTTGGACGTGTTGCATATGCTTCTAATTTGGATGATTTCAATTTTGCCTTGAAGAATTTTAAAGATGCTAGTGGTTCTACTGTGGCAAACTTTTTGAATGGAATTCCATTTGAGAAGTTTACTAATGTTTTTTTCCCTGCTTGTCGTTATGGTGAAATGTCTTCAAATTGTTCAGAGAGTTTCAATAAATGGATTTTGGATGAAAGACATTTACCAATCACTGCATGCTTGGATAGTATTAGAGTTAAGTTGATGAAGTTAATTTCTGATCGTCGAGAACTGTGACGCCCCACCTCTATGCTCATAATAACAAAGAGTATTAAATGAAATACTGTCTATTATTACGAAGAATAAAGCGACCATCCGTAGTTGGACTTACACTAATATTGGTTATCTCGGTAGGAGTGGTATATACTTTTTATTTTTCATCCATTATTTATTTACTCCCATCGACATACCCAATTATCAGTATAAAACAAACTACAATGGTTCATAATAGTTTAGGACATTAGATATAACAATAACACAGATAATATAAATGCGGAACACAGATAAAAACAAAAGTCTCATATATATATATAACTGATGTCAGTTACAACATAGTTGACACAATACATATGATACAACTACAACTGTCGACTCTGGAAGTTATATACACACGTACATTATCAACTAATATACATGAATACATATCAACCTATACAATTTGACACGACTTCTAAAAATGACGAAAACTACTCCAGAAGATATAAAAAGTCTTCATATCCCGAACAGCAACTCAAAGCAAGAATATCTACAACCTGAAATAACTCGGGTCTGACCCGAGTATTACATTCAAAAGAAAATAATACACGGGTCAGTCTAATTCAAACTCAGTTATTAGTGCATAGAAGCAATAATAATCTCAAATAGATAACAGTCACAGAAATCACGTATATCCAACTTCTCGATAAGAGAGTCGGATAACGGTAGATATAACACTAAACAGTGTTAAACACAAATCAGCAGATTTAAATCATCAGCAAAGATAAGTAGAAAGAATGTCAATGAAGAAAATATTAAAAACATTAGAATTGCCTAATGGCAATTACAACACAAAATAATCAATATAAAACATCCACTCCGGTAGGGCTGCAGTATACGCATGCGTATACTGCCTCGCCACTACAGAAATAAATTTCCCCAAAAGATCAATGAAAGTTCATAAACGAATACAAGGTCAAATCCGAGCAACAATCTGGATTCAACTCAAGTGATTTCGAAAACAATCCAAGTGCCTCTATGCGACGCAACAAATGAATCTCCAGTAAACCAGAATTCAAAACGAACTAATACAAATCAATGCCAACAACATGAAACTGGACAGTCCATACTTATCAACCCGACAACAAGTAAAGTCGACAAATACTTCATGTACGAATGCACATCTGGATACCACTCAGTGGCAAAATATACAAAATCAACATGTAGGCAACATTAAATCGAATTGGCAAAATAACTCAATCAATGCCAAAACCACTGAACAGTGGGTCAAAACCCAAAATCTCTACAGACAATTCCAAGTGAGATTCACAAGTATAAAGGCATTCAAGCCAAAAACAAGTAAGACTGCAAACAAATGCAACTAAAACCGGAACAATTGCCAACATATATGCAAAGATAAATTAAGTAGCAGTTTTGATCAAAACACAGGCAGTGATCATAGACAGAGGTACACATGTGCTCGAGGCAAACGAGCTAAATATCAAAACAACAGTGGTACAACTTTACCTGAAAACACTAAATACACTTATAACTGAACTGTAGTTCAAAGAGATACCAAATGCCTTGAAGTAAACAAAACTCTTCAAAGTATACTGAAATTGTGCAACACGAAACACTTACGCCAATTGAAATCATCGATATAGACAAATAATCACGATTTGGCTGCAGTGCACGCTTGCGTGCACTGCCTCGCCAAAATTCCGGGTACACTTGAGAACCAATACCACAAACCCCAAATGTAACTAGAAAGGTTGGAAAAGCAGCAGTCTCAACATTAAATTGTCAAGACAACCCAAAATTACTCGAACCTGCAGCATGGGATAATTTTGATGTATCATACCCGAGAGCAAAGGAAATGGTACAACTCAAATGAAACAAATCAAGTGACATGATGAAACAGTGTGAAACCAAAATTACAAGCATACAAGATGCTCACTGCAACCACAACGTACAGGCTACAACTTCAAAAGAACCAGGTTCAAGTGACATCAATGTGCACAAAGACAACCGATATGAAAACTGTCTCAATGGTCAAGACAGTCCCATAGGCAGTGACAATAAGTATGAAAGTGCAGACTACCAAGACAAATGCCCATGTCAACACACTCGCAAGCTACAAAGAACATAAATCTAGGGACACTGAATCGAGACGCTACAGAGACCAGTAAACGACCAGGCAACATCATGTGATCTTCAAAATGACCAAAGTCAGATATATTCAAGGGATTGAAATCCAACAAAGTCAAAACCGATGGCCACAAATAACAAATTTTTCGATTCGATAAAGTCAGAGATTAGCCTCGACATCCAAACGAATATCGATGGCCGAGAAGAATTCAAGCAACGAATTCAATTAATGGATACAACAACAATCAAAAGCATCGAATCAATTCCAAGTTAAGAATTTCACGCAGCAGAATTTAAAACGACTGAAATCACTTTCAAAACAAGACCGAAGTCATAAATATGTGGCGAAAATAAAGGGTTCGAAGTTAAAAGAAAAAATAATCGAACAGCTCAATCGAAGTCAAGATAGCCATGAAACGGTTTGAATTAGATGTGAGACGAACTCACCTCTTTCGACGCAAATCAAGGAGCTGCGAGCGACGACCACAAGATTGAGCACGGCGATTGACGAACCTCCCATCTTTGCTTCGATCGAATGAAATGATGCTTCGTAGAGCCCTAATTGTGGCGGAAGAACGAGCGAGACGCATGCCCTAATTCAGTTGCAAAGAGGAAATCGTCGCCTCCACCATTGTTTTTCGTTTGTTGGTTTAAGGGTTTCGAACGAAAAATGAATGGATCCCGTAAGTGGAGCGGGTATTCTTTGATAAAACACGACCCAGGTAGAACTAAAGAAACATGGGTTGCAAATTTTTCATTTAAGGCCCAAACAATTCTATCAAATCTATAAAGGAATTTCAATCAATTTAAAAACTACCAACCGCAATTAGTCAACTAATCTAATCGTCATTAGATGCCAATAATTAAATAGCAAAACCCCGGGTCGTTACAGACTCCCCTCCTTATAAAAATTGCGTCCCCGCAATTTTCATAATTAAGGTTGTCAATAACAATTATTTTTCTAACATAAACTGGTTAAGCTAGAAAAAAAGGCGGGAATACAAATGCCAAAGAAATCTTTCCATTTCGTAAAAGAAGTTCACAAATTCTAAACAAAATCTAACTATCAATAGATAGTCAGAAAACAACAAAACTGAATAATTGCAATCATCAGCGATATTAAATTATCAACCAGACGATTAAAATACAGAAATTCACAAGCCAACAATATCTAATTATCGACAAGAATGTCTAGAAAGCACAAGTCACAATTCGCAAACTGACAATATCCAGTTATTTAACAATTAACTGGAAAATACAAATTTCAAAATCAGTAAAACTCTAACTATTAACAGAAATAGATAGAAAACAGTGATTCAATAAAATCAGCATATTCTAGAATCTATTGGAGACTAGAAAATCTCATATCAATAAAATCAGCAAACATCCAATCATCCAAACGATACTCAGAAAAAAATTCAACAAATGTTCGATTATTAAAAACGATAATCAAATTTCTCAAATTCAACAAATATTCGATTATCAAAACGATAATCAAATTTCTCAAATTCAACAAATATTCGATTATCTCAAGCGATAATCAAACTTAAAATTCAACAATTATTTGATTATCTCAAGCGATAATCAAACTTAAAATTCAACAAATATTTGATTATCTCAAGCGATAATCAAACTTAAAATTCAACAAATATTTGATTATCTCAAGCGATAATCAAACTTCAAATTCAACAAATATTTAATTATCTAAAGCGATAATTAAATTTCAAATCAACAAATATTTAATTATCTAAAGTGATAATTAAATCTCAAATCAACAAATATTTAATTATCTAAAGCGATAATTAAATCTCAAATCAACAAATATTTAATTATCTAAAGCGATAATTAAATCTCAAATCAACAAATATTTAATTATCTAAAGCGATAATTAAATTCGAAATTAGCAAATATTTAATTATCTAAAGCGATAATTAAATCTCAAATCAGCAAATATTTAATTATCTAAAGCAATAATTAAATCTCAAATCAACAAATATTTAATTATCTAAAGCGATAATTAAATCTCAAATCAACAAATATTTAATTATCTAAAGCGATAATTAAATTCGAAATCAGCAAACATTTAATTATCTAAAACGATAATTAAAAGCAACAAATATCCGATTATCGAAAACGATAATCAGAACTCATATCAACAAATATCTAATTATCACAAGCGATAATTAGAAACAACAAATATCTGATTATCAAAAACGATAATCAGAACTCATATCAACAAATATCTAATTATCACAAGCGATAATTAGAAACAACAAATATCCGATTATCAAAAACGATAATCAGAACCCATATCAACAAATATCTAATTATCACAAGCGATAATTAGAAACAACAAATATCCAATTATCAAAAACGATAATCAGAACTCATATCAACAAATATCTAATTATCACAAGCGATAATTAGAAACAACAAATATCCGATTATCAAAAACGATAATCAGAACTCATATCAACAAATATCTAATTATCACAAGCGATAATTAGAAACAACAAATATCCGATTATCAAAAACGATAATCAGAACTCATATCAACAAATATCCAATTACCTGCAGATAATTGGAAACAACAAATATCTAGAAATCAATTAAGAAGACTAGAAAATCAACATAAAAGCTTGGATCGATCCCATCAGATGGCGAGTTTTTAATTCGCCGCACGTGCAACAACATATGGCCGAAGCCTACCAAGTACCCAACATAATTTTGGCGCCCAACAAATGACCCGAAGGTCCAACATATGATCCGAAGGTCTAGTACTGGTATTTGACCCGAAGGTCCAACATATGACCCGAAGGTCCAACATAGTGGCTCGAAAGCACACGAAAACATCAAATATTTCAATTAACGAGTCCGGAATTAACCGAAATAGCAAACGCACATGTCCCATACCACGTGTTTTACTAAATCGTTTGATTCTCTTCATCGTTTCCTTGAAAGTGTAAAATTCATCAAAATCATCAAAACAACAGATATTCAATTAACGAGTCCGGAATTAACCGAAATAGTAAAAGTGTGGTTCCATACTCCGCACTTTTGCTAAATCGTTTAAATCTCTTCATCGTTTCCTTGAAAGTGCAAAATTGTGTATTTTGTAAAAATACACTTTACATTCTCAAACGGACAAGTCCGGAATTAAGCGAATCAGTAAAAGAAAGGGGTCATAGTCCTCGATTTTGCTGAAACGTTTAAATCGCTTCCTCATTCTTTTGAAAGCGTAAACTGTTAAATTTCTGAAAACAATTTTATTTATTTTGTAAAAATAACAATTCACCTTCTCAACTGGACAAGTCCGGAGTTAAGCGAAACAGTAAAAGAAAGGGGTCATAATCCTCGATTTTGCTGAATCGTTTAAGTCGCTTTCTCATTCTTTTGAAAACGCAAACTGTTACAATTTTATAAAACAATTTTCATTTTAAAACAATTTTCCAATCACGTGATTAAAACAGCAAATCAGTAACAATTTCGATAAAGAAATTGTACTTCTCAAAATACCGTAAAAACGGTTACAATCAATATTGCAGAATAACCGCTTGAAAATCCACTTTTAAAATTTGGCGGTTACTGAAGCCAAAGCGACAGTAGTTTTAAAACGTCAAAATCACATCAAAACAATCTACATCAAAATGTAATGTTAGTGAATTTTCATTCATCAAAAATGCCACAAACACCGTGCTTCAAAATATAGCATTGGTGTAAAAATCCCGTTATAAAAATAACGGCAACAAAATACGTTTCATAACCAAGCATCGGTTCAACGTAAAAATAAATGCAGTAGCGCGCAATTCAAATTTTTGCACGTACTACAGAATGAACAAAGAAATCATTCGAAGGTATCTTCAATGAAGACAATTCAAAACAGCAAAATCTAATCAATAGATGATTAGTACAAAAGAAAGCCAGCGGAAATTTCAACAAAAATCACATATCTGCAATTTCTTCGAATCCTCAATTTGGATTCGAAATTCTCAAAGAAACAAATAATTACAGCTATGTAAACAACAATTGGAATTCATATCAATTTCGTATTTTGATTCTTAAATCAAAAAGATTATCAGTCGTACTCAGCGAAGACAGTTTCACTGTTTCCGCTGCGCACTCTGATAATTAGAACACAAATCAATCAAATCATCAGAACACAATTTCACTATTATTTTTAAATAAAGATATTTAAAAATTTCATCCAAATTTCAAAACTTTAGTTTTGACTCAAACACAATTAAAACATCGACTAATAGTTGTAACATATGTTCCATCCGAGTTAAGTTTTATATTATGTCCATAAACCCCAAGCTCTGATACCAACTGTGACGCCCCACCTCTATGCTCATAATAACAAAGAGTATTAAATGAAATACTGTCTATTATTACGAAGAATAAGGCTGGATAGGAGCGACCATCCGTAGTTGGACTTACACTAATATTGGTTATCTCGGTAGGAGTGGTATATACTTTTTATTTTTCATCTATTATTTATTTACTCCCATCGACATACCCAATTATCAGTATAAAACAAACTACAATGGTTCATAATAGTTTAGGACATTAGATATAACAATAACACAGATAATATAAATGCGGAACACAGATAAAAACAAAAGTCTCATATATATATAACTGATGTCAGTTACAACATAGTTGACACAATACATATGATACAACTACAACTGTCGACTCTGGAAGTTATATACACACGTACATTATCAACTAATATACATGAATACATATCAACCTATACAATTTGACACGACTTCTAAAAATGACGAAAACTACTCCAGAAGATATAAAAAGTCTTCATATCCCGAACAGCAACTCAAAGCAAGAATATCTACAACCTGAAATAACTCGGGTCTGACCCGAGTATTACATTCAAAAGAAAATAATACACGGGTCAGTCTAATTCAAACTCAGTTATTAGTGCATAGAAGCAATAATAATCTCAAATAGATAACAGTCACAGAAATCACGTATATCCAACTTCTCGATAAGAGAGTCGGATAACGGTAGATATAACACTAAATAGTGTTAAACACAAATCAGCAGATTTAAATCATCAGCAAAGATAAGTAGAAAGAATGTCAATGAAGAAAATCTTAAAAACATTAGAATTGCCTAATGGCAATTACAACACAAAATAATCAATATAAAACATCCACTCCGGTAGGGCTGCAGTATACGCATGCGTATACTGCCTCGCCACTACAGAAATAAATTTCCCCAAAAGATCAATGAAAGTTCATAAACGAATACAAGGTCAAATCCGAGCAACAATCTGGATTCAACTCAAGTGATTTCGAAAACAATCCAAGTGCCTCTATGCGACGCAACAAATGAATCTCCAGTAAACCAGAATTCAAAACGAACTAATACGAATCAATGCCAACAACATGAAACTGGACAGTCCATACTTATCAACCCGACAACAAGTAAAGTCGACAAATACTTCATGTACGAATGCACATCTGGATGCACGTGTACCACTCAGTGGCAAAATATACAAAATCAACATGTAGGCAACATTAAATCGAATTGGCAAAATAACTCAATCAATGCCAAAACCATTGAACAGTGGGTCAAAACCCAAAATCTCTACAGACAATTCCAAGTGAGATTCACAAGTATAAAGGCATTCAAGCCAAAAACAAGTAAGACTGCAAACAAATGCAACTAAAACCGAAACAATTGCCAACATATATGCAAAGATAAATTAAGTAGCAGTTTTGATCAAAACACAGGCAGTGATCATAGACAGAGGTACACATGTGCTCGAGGCAAACGAGCTAAATATCAAAACAACAGTGGTACAACTTTACCTGAAAACACTAAATACACTTATAACTGAACTATAGTTCAAAGAGATACCAAATGCCTTGAAGTAAACAAAACTCTTCAAAGTATACTGAAATTGGGCAACACGAAACACTTACGCCAATTGAAATCATCGATATAGACAAATAATCACGATTTGGCTGCAGTGCACGCTTGCGTGCACTGCCTCGCCAAAATTCCGGGTACACTTGAGAACCAATACCACAAACCCCAAATGTAACTAGAAAGGTTGGAAAAGCAGCAGTCTCAACATTAAATTGTCAAGACAACCCAAAATTACTCGAACCTGCAGCATGGGATAATTTTGATGTATCATACCCGAGAGCAAAGGAAATGGTACAACTCAAATGAAACAAATCAAGTGACATGATGAAACAGTGTGAAACCAAAATTACAAGCATACAAGATGCTCACTGCAACCACAACGTACAGGCTACAACTTCAAAAGAACCAGGTTCAAGTGACATCAATGTGCACAAAGACAACCGATATGAAAACTGTCTCAATGGTCAAGACAGTCCCATAGGCAGTGACAATAAGTATGAAAGTGCAGACTACCAAGACAAATGCCCATGTCAACACACTCGCAAGCTACAAAGAACATAAATCTAGGGACACTGAATCGAGACGCTACAGAGACCAGTAAACGGCCAGGCAACATCATGTGATCTTCAAAATGACCAAAGTCAGATATATTCAAGGGATTGAAATCCAACAAAGTCAAAACCGATGGCCACAAATAACAAATTTTTCGATTCGATAAAGTCAGAGATTAGCCTCGACATCCAAACGAATATCGATGGCCGAGAAGAATTCAAGCAACGAATTCAATTAATGGATACAACAACAATCAAAAGCATCGAATCAATTCCAAGTTAAGAATTTCACGCAGCAGAATTTAAAACGACTGAAATCACTTTCAAAACAAGACCGAAGTCATAAATATGTGGCGAAAATAAAGGGTTCGAAGTTAAAAGATAAAACAATCGAACAGCTCAATCGAAGTCAAGATAGCCATGAAACAGTTTGAATTAGATGTGAGACGAACTCACCTCTTTCGACGCAAATCAAGGAGCTGCGAGCGACGACCACAAGATTGAGCACGGCGATTGACGAACCTCCCATCTTTGCTTCGATCGAATGAAATGATGCTTCGTAGAGCCCTAATTGTGGCGGAAGAACGAGCGAGACGCATGCCCTAATTCAGTTGCAAAGAGGAAATCGTCGCCTCCACCATTGTTTTTCGTTTGTTGGTTTAAGGGTTTCGAACGAAAAATGAATGGATCCCGTAAGTGGAGCGGGTATTCTTTGATAAAACACGACCCAGGTAGAACTAAAGAAACATGGGTTGCAAATTTTTCATTTAAGGCCCAAACAATTCTAACAAATCTATAAAGGAATTTCAATCAATTTAAAAACTACCAACCGCAATTAGTCAACTAATCTAATCGTCATTAGATGCCAATAATTAAATAGCAAAACCCCGGGTCGTTACAAGAACTTGCTAATAGTTGGAATAGTGTTGTTTGTCCGGTGAATGAAAATCGATTGAAAAGTCTTCATTTGGAAGGAGCTTCATGGTTTGTTATAAAATCAAGTGATCATGTGTTTGAAGTTCATTCTCCTGTTCATCAATCTGTTGATTTAAATAATCGGACTTGTTCTTGTAATTTGTGGCAAATTTATGGTTTTCCTTGTGCTCATGTTGTTAGATGTATTTTGAGTTGTGTAAAGTTAAATGTTTATGATTACATTGAAGATTATTTCAAAGTTGTTTATTTTCGATCGGCATATTCTCATCCAATCAATCCTATTATAAACTTTGTGAAAGAAGATGTTTTGATTGAAGATATGGTTGTAGCACCTCCTAAAGGTAGAAGAATGCCTGGTCGACCATCAGCATTTAAGAGGATAAAATCTGCTGGTGAAATTTCAAAGACTATTAGATGCAGTATATGCAAGAAGTTGGGTCATAATAAAAGGACTTGTTCAGTGAAACACATGTAGTCTTTTCTTTTATTTAGGAAAGCTAAAATGTATGGAGTTGAGTTTATGTTTTTCTTATTCATTTTAATTGTATTTTCTCTGTCCTTAGGTTGTATGTTTAATGTCTGTAATGTATTAATCATGGTATTCTTTCGATTAACCATTGTTGCAGTATTTTCTACAATTATTACTATCAATTGCACATATTTCTGGAGTTTTTTTGAATATTTGTTTACTTTTAATACCCCTTTTGTGAATACTGCTTTTTATATGTAGATGATATTTGTGTAATTGGTTGGCACAAAATAAATAAGATGTATCCATAAGTATGTGTAATTTTTGTTAATAAATATGGAGGTATCAGCAATTATCTATTTCTTATACTGACATTTCTGAAATTATCTGGTTCAAGAAATTCGAATATCTAAAAATTTGTGGAGATATCTGTATATATATGGTTTTATTGCTGACATTTCTGCAACTATTTGGTGAAGAATTTCCAATAGCTAAATATTTTTGGAGATATCTGCAGATATGTGCTTCTTTTGCTGATATTTGTGAAATTATTATGAGTAAGAATTTGGAAAAAATAAATATTTATTGAGATATCTGCAGAAATATGCTTTTATTGCTGACATTTCCGCAATTCTTAAGAGCAAGTATTTAATAACCAATAAATTTGTCGAGATAACTGCAGATATGTGCTTTCATTGCTGAATACAATTGTAAGAATTTTTTTGGTAATAAACTCTAATATTGTGTTAACAAATTAATATTGTCTTTCAATTACATAAGTTTAGCAAAATATGTACATACATTTCAGTATTCTTATAGAAAACATTACAGTTTGATACATCCCTCAAATATTTTGGTTTGCTTCAGAAAGTAAAAACTTTTGTGTCAAGCTTTCTTCTAAGCTCCAACTGTAAGGTTTGCAAGAAAGAATTTGATGTGCTAGTTCAGCTCTTTGTAAATCCATAGCTTCATATGAGAATTCAGGGTCTTCATTGTTGATTTCTTTGTCTTCACTTCTTTGTTTCATAATGTTCATTACAAACATGCCACAGTCAACTCTGCAATGATTGACAAATATTACATAATTATTAGAAGAAATTTTCTATGATATGGAAATATATGTACATTTTTTTTGTTGTGTACTTACGTATCAGAACGTTGTTGTGGGCTGTTAGCAAAAGTGACTTGCTTTGATGGTTCATGCTCTGCTTTTTCCAATTTTTTTAGTAAGGCAGTGACATAAAATCTCTGTAAAAAAACAAAGATTTTGTTAAACCGTTTACTTTTCTTTGATTTATTCATTTTTTAATTTACATACCAGCTTTCTTGCTGCCTTCTAATGTTCTCCTTCGTGCCGTGGTTTTATGGAATCGTAGTGAATCCATATTCTATCTTGTTTAATAAACTCCAACAGTGTAAAATGTGATTTTTGGTGGATAGGAAAGAACATTTTATTGCAGTTTGTAAAATTTTGAGCTACTACATTATCGATTAGGGCTTGTGTTACATTCTTTGAATTGCTCAGTAGAAATGTCTGTAGGAGAATATATTAGACAATTGAATTTATGAACATTTAAACAAATTCTTCAGTAGAAGATTATAAAACTTACAGTAGCGTAAACTTTGAAGTACAAGTTTTCTGGATGAACTTTACGCAATTCATGTGAATACCAGTCAATGATCTACAAATATTATTATAAGGAAATAGTGATAGTATATTTGTTGACAGAAGACTATAATATGATTAGCAGAAAAAACAGTAAGTTCTTGAAATTTTTGCATAAAAAAAACAGGTTTGATTAAATGTTGCTGAAAAATCAGCAGTTAAATGTAATTGTTTTGAATAAATGGAATTTTACTGACAAAACAATAAGTTTTAAGAAATATTGCTGATAAATATGCAGATAAATAGAGTTATTGCGGATAAATGTGTTTTTTGCAGATAAAACAGCAAGTCCAATTAAATGTTGCTGATAAATTTGCAAATAAATGGACTTTTTAGTACAGTTCTACCTGGCCATCAAGAAATCTTCCTATAATTAGTTCACCAAGTGATGTTCCAGTTACAATTATGTCATCGTCTCCATTTAAGTATGCACTTTTGCTGTGATATAATGATCAATATTAGTAAATGTTTGCATTTTTCAAATATTTTCTGATATGTCACCAGGAAATTTAAATAATTACTTTTAGTTAAGCAATTATTGGTATACTTGGCTACTAAAAGAATTATATAGTTTTACCTGAGGTCGGAGTTATTAAAGAAGTCCTCAAGCAGCTTGATTTTTTCTTCAGATAGACTTTGTACATTTGTCCTCCTTCTGACATTTATTTTTGTACTGGTAGATAATTCTTTTGATCTAGGTTCAGATTCATACTCTTCAACTATTATTGGTAAGATTTCTACTTGCTGTTTTGCCTTTTTTGCTTTCTTTTCAGTTTGGAAATTCACTTCTTTAGGTAATTTATACCTTTTTTTGGCTTTTCAATTTCCAATGTTTTTTCTTTGATTTCTTCAGTTTTTGTTTCTGCTGAAGTAGATATTTCTTCGGTTTTTTTGTCTTTTAACTGTGGATAATTTTGAATGCTTTCACCTGAAATTAATTTGAAAGTTGCTTAATATTTCATTATTGGTTTTTGGACTACAATTATTGTTTTTTGGTTAATATAATTTTTGTGAATAATTGTGAAAAAGTGAAGAATATGCTTGCACTTTACAATAGTTGTTGCATTAATATCTGCAATTATTCTTCATATTATAATAGGAAGAATATTTGCGGATATATCAACAAATATGTCAAATTTTTACAGTCTGGTTGAAAAACTATAATAATTCAAAGTATTACCAAATGAAGGATCTTGTTCAATTGCTTTGTCTTCCTCAACTATTTTTGTTTCTTCACCATCTTCTGGATCTTTCTGTTTTGCTTCAAAATTTATTTTTTTCCCATTATCAACATCTTTTTCTTTTTGTTCCTCTTTTTCTTCAGCTTTATCTTCCTCCATTAGCTGAGATTCATCTTCAACAGTTTTGCCTTCAGTTTGAATATCAGTTAAATTTTGACATAGTTATAGATTTTATGTGTTATGTTACAATGTATTATGTAAAAAATGAAGATTGTGCTGCTCTATTTAATAATTATTGCAATGATATCTGCATTTATTCGTTAAAAATGTTTTTGTCATTTAGTAAGAATATTTGCAGATATATCATCAAATATTTTAAATTTTTACATTCTTGTTGGAAAACAATATATTATTGAAAGTATTACCAGATGACGTATTCTCTTCGGTTTCATTATCTTCACTTTCTTTGTTTTCTTCACTTTCATTTTCATCTGAGGAGTTTAGTTTGCTACCAGATCTTTCTATTAGTTGTAGCTCTACATTCTCAGATTCTGTGGATGATGATGTTTCCACATATTGTCTCAATTGCTTTTTTAGCAGCGTATTTTCAGCTTGAAGTTTCCTGTTGTCCAATTCAAGTTTTCTTATTAATTCTTTTTATTTTTCTTCTCTTTTCTTGTATAATGCTTCATATTCTTCATCTTTTTCAACTGCATCTTTCAACAATTTTAGCTCCTCTCCTTGAAAATCCTGGAATAAATAGTTGAATCAAAATTGAAGCTTAAGAATATTTGTATGTAATTATGTAAGAACTGTGAATAATTGGCAAAATAAATATAATTTTAATTATGATTGGTATGTATGTCCATAAATATTTTTAATAATGGCAGAAAAATCTGCAAGTATTATACAAAATTATAGATATATCTTTAATTATTGTAAATATTGTACAACTATGTTCAGTTTTGCTATTTTAAGTGCAGATAAATATGCAATTGTTTATAAAAATTGCAGATAAGTCATCATCTGTAGTGAATAATTGCAGCCAAAAAAAGCTCAACTGCTGCTAATAAATGCAGATATATCTGCAACTATTGTTAACTGTTGCAGATAAGTTTGCAAAAAAATAGAGTACTGGCTATTTTTTTACTAAAGCTTAACAATTCTACAAATTAAATTGCAGTTATACTTACTGAGTTGTATTCTATGGTCAATAACATTATTGGCTTGAGTTTTGATATATCCCATTTGCCAGCCAAGGGATACGAGTTGTTGTATTGCAATTTTGCAGATTTCAAAATTTGTGTTTTCTCACAGATCCACCACTGCAAAAAAGACAATTAGTATTAGAATAAATTATTAATAATAGGATATTTATCTAATTAATCAAAAATTTAATACCAGTAATAATGTAACGCATGCATTTATTTTCCTTGGGGACTCAATATATTTTTCAATTTGATTTATCAAATGTTTGTGAATCATTTTTGGCCATGATATCTGCTGCATTTTATCTTCACAAACACAATATGGAATCATATTCCATGATACAGTTGAGTTTGGATTTGATATTAAGAATGTTGCAACCAAATGTAGTTGCAAAAGCTTTGCCGTATCTGCTTTTTCTTCTTTTGATTTTCCTTTTATTGTTGCAAACAATTCCCTTTCTATGTTTTTTTTGTTGACACTTGTTTCTCCTTCGAAGTGTCTGCTGATGAATGATGTAAACTGAGCATTGCTTTTACCCTCTTTTTTCATATGGCCAGAAGTTTTGATTTGCTGACCCTCTGTAGGAATTGATAACAATTGGCTTATATCATCTTCTGTGAATGTTAGTAACATATCTCCAAACTGGAAGCAGTTCAAATTCTTTCTGTATGCTTTGATGATTATGTCTATTGTTGTTGAGTTTTTTGTGTTTTCCTTTGCAGGTATAATTCCAACATAGATCATATGAATGGATTTGTAGAAAGGTAAATTCTGGAGATATTTTGTATGTGATACTGTCAGCAATTCTTCATTCTTAATCCTGCCAAGAACATCGATGAAAGGCCTTAAATTATTTCTATAGTTATCTTCTCTAGATGTAATTTTCTCTTCACCGTTTGTTTTTCTTTTTTTCTGTGCAATATTTGATCCTTCTTGTTGTTCAACAGGAACAATTGAAGTTTCCAGCATTACTTTTTTCCCTTCTTTTATTTCTTCTTTTGTGTTCTTCTGCAAAAATAAATTAAAAATTATGAAATAAATATGCACAATCTAATAATATGATAGGTGATGTTAAATACTTGCAGTTATAATGAATATGTAGAAAAAACAGAAATGTATGCAATTATATTAAATAATTGCAGTTTGTTCAGCAAATTTTAAGGTATATGCAAATTTTCATATATTTGGAATTGTTGCATATAATTTAGCAGTTTTAAAAAACAATTGCTTATATTTCAGCAATTATTTCAAAAACTGTGATATCAAAATTTTATTGTTTCTAATCATACATATTTCCCGAATTTTCTTCACTTTTTGGAAATAGAATGGTAATCCAATGAAAGTATTGAAAAAATTGTTAGCTTATAAAAACTTTTCTTCAATATGTTGTACTTGCATATATGTTAGCAGTTTTAAAAATTATTTGCTTAATTTTCAGCAACAATTTGAATAACTGTAAACTTTAAAATATGGTTTTTGTTATTATAAATATTTTCAGTTTTTTTTTCATTTTTTTCCAACTAAATTGGTAATTCAATGAAACTGGTCAAAAAGTTGCATATAAAAATTAGATTAATCTGTTTAATTGAATTATTGCTGAAAAGTAAGCAGTTAAATTGTATCGTTGCTACTATATATGCAATATTGTCAGTAATGCTTATTTTTCTACATACTTAAATGTTGCAAAGATATTCAACAGTACTCAGTATAGTTGCATATCTGTCAGCAATAATATGAATAATTGACATTAACCTACTCTAGAAATTACAGATAACGCTAAGTTTATTCTGTTTAACTGCTTTATTACTAAAAAGTAAGCAATTATGGTTAATTATTTGCAGCCATATGTGATATTTCCTGTAATGTTTACTTAATTTCATTTATACACAAATGTTGCGGAGAAATTCAAAAAAAATTCAACACGGTTGCATATTTGTCTGCAATAATTGTGACTAATTGACATTATTATGATATTAACTGTTAGATTTGTAATTATTATGAAAAATTGCAGGCAAATACAAACATTGAACGAATATATTGCTTAAAAATTAGCAAAAAACACATTAATAACATCTGCTTAAAATTTGCAGAGAGGAAACAGTTTTTTCAACAATTTTTTAACAAATATTGCAGTAATTACAGAATGTTTTTTAGTTTATCGTCTACATTCTCAATTATCTTTGCATTACCGTAAAAAAGCTCGATTACATGCATGGCTAACTCAAAAATCTCCAAAATCTTTGCAAAAACCCTAAGATCTATCGATTTAAAATAGTGGAATATAAATCGACTACTTATGAAATTGAGATATATCACCTTCGATCTTCCCATTTTGGCTCGTTTGATTTTGAAAACGTTAGATATTCGACTTGATTTTGGTTGTTCTGTCTGTTCGATTTTGTAGAATTTTCGGATTTTGTTTGAAGAAAATGTGATTTCAATTGTATAAAGGTTGAACGATAAAAAACGCGTGGGTTCAGGGTTTTACGATGATTTTCGAGGGTAGTTTGGGAAAAGAAAAGGCTGTGTTTAAAAATTGGAATGAAATTTTTATGTTTTGTGTCTAAGGGATGTTTGGTGAATTATGAAAGTTATTAAGGATGTATGGCAAAAGTTCCCTAAATTTATTTTATACAGTTTTGAACTTCTTTTGGGTTTAAAGATAAATTTTGACAAAAGTGTTGTTTTAGTAGTAAATGATATAGATAATTTAGAAAATCATATTGCACTTACTTTAAATTGTAATACAATGAAATTTCCTATTGAATATTTAGGTTTCTTAATTAGACTGCAAAAACTTAAACACGATGATTGGAATACCATTATTGATAAAGTTAATAACAGACTTTCTAATTGGAATAGTAAATTCTTATCGAGAGATGGTAGAACTGTTCTTATTAATTTATTTTTATCTGCATTACCCATTTACTGGATATCGTTTTGTTGTTTTCCTAATTGGGTAATAGGTAAAATTGACAAATTAAGAAGAGATTTTTTATGGAGTGGTGACAATTCCAATAGTAGCATTAAATGTCTTGTAAATTGGAAAATGTTCTATAAATCTAAAAATGAAGGATGTTTGGGAATTATAAATTTGTATAATTTAAATATTTCTCTTTTAGGAAAATGATTTTGGAAATTTAAAGATAACAATGAAACTTCTTTATGGAAAGAATTAGTTTCGAATTAATGGTATGGTCGTATTTCTAATTTGGCTAATTTGTGTATTAGTAACTATAAAATATATCTCAATTTTGGAAATCAGTAATGTTGAATTTTAACATATATAAACTAGGAATTAATAATATTGTACGTTCAGGTAATAATACCTCATTTTGGCACGATTGTTGGTTATCGAATATTCCTTTTAAAGTGGAATTTGAAGAATTATATGAAATTTGTAATTTTAATTTCGTTCTAATTTCTGATATTTATAGACCCGAGTTAAATTTTCCTTGGGAATATAATTTTAATCGTGCATTAACTGGTATTTCTTTTATTCAATTTGCATTATTGTGTGCTAAATTAGAATACTATAATATTGATAATGATAAAGGTATTATTAATTGGTGTTGGGATAGTAGTCAAAAATACACATCTAATTCTTTTTACAAATTTATTAACTTTTCTGGAATTAAATTGAATATATTTAAATACATTTGGAAAGAGTGGAAATTATGTTGAAGGGCTTCTATTTTCAGGGTAATAAGTTTTAAGGACAACACTTCTAAATAATTAGTTTTAAGGACAATTTACAGGATAATGATAAATTCATTTATCTTTTTAAGTTATACAGGAAAATGATAAATCTTTTTATCATTATTTCTGTATAACTGAAAATGATAAATTATTTTATCTTTTTCCTGTAAAATGTCCTTAAAACTAATTTTTTAGAAATAGTGTCCTTAAAACTTATTACCTGCACAAATAAGCCCTTGAAGTGAAAATCCCCTTTGGAAAGCCAATGCTCCACCTAAGGCTAAAGTACATATATGGTTAATTATACATAAAAAATTAAATACTATTGAATTATTAAAAAAGTAAAATATTTTTAATGATAATAAATGTTATTATTATAATAATGAAAAGGAGGATATTTTGCATTTATATTTTAATTGTAATAAAACCAAATATATTCTTGTAAAAACTTTAAGTCTTTTCAACTTTAATATAAATTTTACTTATATTACTAGTGAGATATACTAGAATAATATTAGATTTCTTTACACGAGTTTAAATAGATTTTTACTAGACACTATTTTCACCATTATTTGTTGGTATATTTGGTTTGATAGAAATCAACGTATATTTAATAAGTCTAATTTAACTTTAGATCATGTAATATATGCTACTTCCATTTTTATTTTAAACTGGATTTCAAATCCTAGTTATAAGTTAAATACAAATATAAATTTTAAGAATTTCCTTAGAAAAACAAAATTTCATATAGATTCTTATAGGAAAACTATTTTCTCTAATAGTAATAACTTGATTAGTCTGAATGTCGATTTTCTAGACATTATATCTAGGAATTTATTTAACAATTTGCCTTCATTAGAATATTAACTTAATAAAATTTGTTATATATTTCTTCTTTTTTAGTGTATTTGTTATAATATTTTATATATTGATGGTAGTATTGGAAAATTTACTTATATTTTGCAGCAATATATCTTGTTGTTAAATTACTGTACCTAATTTTATTTTTTTATCAAACAATAGAAGTTTTTCTTTTCATTTTGTATTACAAACATAACTTTTTAACCTATAGCTTGCTAATATATTCTATGTTTACAGATATAACTTTAAAAGATATTGTTTTTAATGAATTCTAGTTAACTTTCATTATTTTACTAATAAGATTTTTATGATTAGATTTTTCCGACTGGCTTTTTATTTTTAGACAAATTTAATAGTTTGAAAACTCTATTTATTTACTGTGGTTCTAACTTTATTTTCAATAGTTTTGTTTTTATTGTTTTATTCTTCATGACACAGGTAGTCTAACTTGTTTTCTTTATTTTTGTTGCTTATTAAAATTACTTTATTAACTTTATTTTTTACTGTGTTAAAATAACTTTACTTTATTTTTAATTAGTTATTTTTATTGTTAACTTCATGTAACAGTTAATTCTCTTGTTTTTCTTATTTCCATGATATCTTATTATTGAAAACAGGAAATAAAATAGCTGTATTCGATAGAAATAAATAGATGCTAGATAACAAATAGATGTTATGATACTTTGTAAACAATAACTAATAACTGCTATTTTTTTTCTGTTTTCTTGTGTTATTTTCAACTACTATGTTGTATTAGCCTTATCGTATTAAGAAAACAATCAACAACCTTTTGTTTTCTTAATATAATTTAATTATAACCATATTCTAACTTTTTTTTTGTTATAGTGTGGATTTTGTAGGTCTTCAGCTGAACCTCACGTATTAAGCAGATGGTTGCGATATTTTTTGATTTATTGTTTGCTAACTTGATCTCCTACACTCTCAAAATGAAGTATAGGATTATTTGATAAGATCATATGTGTTCTGTAAGCCAGTTATGTTCTTTGACATATTAAAGGAGGTACTTTCATTATTCCTTTCTTTAAGTTGATCAAGGCCTAGGTAAATGTTTGTTTATTGTTGAAGGTCTGACTTATGTTATATTTTTGTCATAGTGATAGGCTATTTAGAACTGTATTTTCTCTTGTTAATTTCTTTTGTTATTTGCTATTACTTTTGACATCTCAAAGGAACTGTTCTATTTTTATTACTATTAACATTATTAGTTATTAGCTTTGATTTTACCTATTGCCTTACAATTGCAGATGACTTAGTTGTATATATTATATACTAGTTGTGTTTCTAAGATATAGGGATTGATTTCTTGTTCCTGAGAATAGTATGTTTAGTTAGAGTCGTATATGTTGTCTTCTGTTACGATATTTTTATTTATATAACATGTGATCAATCTTTACTGTTTGCTTCTTACTTTAGTTTTTAAGTGTTAGATGATTTTGCATATTTGTTTTTGTATTAGTTGCGTTTCGTATATTTGCTTTCAGGTCAGATGCTATTGGGCCGAGGTATACTATTTTTAATGTTATATGGGCTGTCTTTTTCTCTTCTGTAATAGCATATTTCGCTAGTGGGCCAATGTTGGTTTATTTTAAACAATTTTTGATATATATAATTTTGCACATTTATAAGTTTAATATATATATATATATATATACATAAATATTTATCCTATGTATATAAATTTGTAGTTCTGTTTTGACATTTTCTCGTTTAGTTATTCTTTGCAGCTATAGGTGTTGGTATTGGACTAGCGAGATTCCGAGGACATTGTTTTTTCTAGTTTTTTTGTAATTTATTTTGGACCTTAGTTGTACAGGTTTTTGGGGGTTCTTTTTGTATCTTTTTATATTTTTATTTTTAATTTGTATGAGGGGCATTACTATCTATCAAGCTTGTTGGCAGCTCCTTAATAGTGTAGAATAAAATTATATGAGTTATCTCCTTCTCGTAAGGATCACTCATTTTTCTCAAAACAATTACCATTATGAGGATCTGAACTGAAAATTTGACCAGTACAATATTAATACAAAGTAGTAAACACACCAATTTAAAATATACAAAACAGTATATAATACAAATAAATCAAAATCAGAGTCACATATCAAAACGGAATAATATACATCATATAACATAAAAATGTGAATCTATAAAATATCAGTACTAGACCTACATAAATATATACATCACATCGAACACAATATCAGGTACACAGTGACTACTAAATAATATACATGACATATCCTCCTAAGTGTCAATAAATAGAACGATGAAGTAAACTAAAACAGTCAAAAGAGTTTACTCCAATGCTAAAAGAAAATCCAAAGTTCAGTGAGTCCTTGTACCTATAGAGTTTCAGCATGACTCGAGTATTTTTAAAATAAACGGGTCAAACTATATCTAATAAAGAGGTGAGGTACTGATATTGTAAATATATGACTTAATAATTATAAGCCATAATAAAAATATGCAAGAACAAATAATCATAATAAGGCATATCAATTAGAAATCGATTATCACTTAACCATAAAATAAGTCATCTCAAATTATGCCTAAAAATCAATAAACCATAAAAAGGCCTATCAAACCAAATCACTATTTCAGAAATCCATTTCAAGTCTCTAATGGACTATCATTAAAAATATGGTGATAACAATTTAAAATTCTCTAGAGTCAAAAAATACTAAATATCTATCCAAAAATCTCTAAAGAAACAATCATCACTAATAAAAAATAATAATCTCGAATCCAAAAAAGATTATGATAGCCTTGACAAGGTCGCTAACACATCCTCAAGCAGTTTCATCGGCCCCAACAAGGTCGCTGGCACCTCCTCAAGCGGTTTTGCCCTGAATGACAAGGTTGTTAACACCTTTCTAAGTAGTTTCAACGGCCATGGCATGGTCATTAATAACTCACTAAGCAGTTTCGCTCCCAAATGACAAGGTCGCTAACACCTCTCTAAGCAGTTTTGTCAGCCGTGTCAAGGTCGCCAACACCTCACTAAGTAGTTTTGCTCTAAATGACAAGATCGCTAACACCTCACTAAGTAGTTTTGCCAAAAATGACAAAGTCGCTAACACCTCTCTAAGCAGTTTCGCCCAAAATGACAAGGTTGCTAACACCTCCTCAAGTAGTTTTTCAAGCGCTACTCAAATATCGACTCTCTGGTCGATGAAAAATGAGTCATCATCTCTCAGAGATCTATTGGCTTGAAATTCATACACCCTAAGATAATACGACTCTAAAGTGTAGATAACTTTCACTTTAGTAATCGGTAGAATTTAACTAATTGTCCCATACCAGAAAGTAAATTCAAGTATTTACTAATATCTATTAATTTCCACTCAAACTCTATTTAACAAATTATAATAATAAGTGAAAGTATTGTACGAAATGTCCCATACCAATCGGACAATTCAATCATTTATTAAAATTATTTGTTTCATAGAAAAGCATGAAATCTCGTTAAAATATCATATCCATATTAAATAAAATAAAAGAGTTTTAAATTAATTTTATATATACAAAGATATAATTTTCCAAAATCACTTTTAATTCAATAAACTCATTTTAAAGGAGAGTTGCTTATTTATAGAAGCTTTTGAATGCTTTCAAAATCATTTAAACCACTTTTATAACAAAATCATTTGAAATTAAAATTATTACTTTCATAACTGCTTTTATAAAATAATACCGCTTTTATAAAATAATACCATATTATTTAACTATTTTTTATGAACTAAATTCCAATGAGGATCAAAACTGATAAAATCTCATTTTTGAAATTCTTTTAAAAAAAACATTTAAAAAATTCAAATAATAAATCCATTAAAAATGCATCTTTTAGAGCCAACACTAGTCTATAAAATATTATTCCAAATTATGAAATTATTCTACGATCCAAATTGTTGTCCGACAACTCTGATCACACGACAGTATACAAGTATAAACATACTATAAGGTTTTAATTCACAAACGGATGGAGTCTAGTTTGTAAATTTGCACAATCCATCCAAACAAGAGGTCAACACTCCAAATAAATCAACTACATCTAAAATTGTGTGTGATAACTAAATTATACTACATGCATTAACAACAATATACATATGCAAATGGAACATTCATCGTAGATAATTCAACAATGCATACAGGAAGTGCAAAGGGATGGAAATAGAATAGAAATAGATCTTGTGAGCTTAACAACCCACATAGCCTAATAGCTTGTTGAATTCCATGTTCTTGCTTTATCAGCCCAGTCTGTAACTTAAACCCTTGCATGCCTTCCCCTTTGCACGCGAATCCCTTAATGTGCACGACCAAAAGCCCATCCCCTCTCGCTAGTCGTGCCCATGACTTCATCGAACAACATCGCATTGCTAGGCCCAAATATGCCAACCGCCACCATTGCGAACACTTCCTATTATCGGTCCTCACCCAGACTTGCATGCTCCCGAACTTGCGAGATGCTGCTCCTCGCTTATCAAACCTCCTCGCATCGCCCTGACACTTGCCACGCCTCTTCACCTGAAATCTCTATTCGATCTTCATGCTAACCACACCTCCGTCGCCTATGAGTCGCGCCCGAAGAACATGCTCCGTCTCTCCCCTACTTGCATCAACCTTCGCCCCCACACTAGCATTGCGAGCGTCGTAATCGTGCCACCCATTTGTTCATTGATGTTTTGTTTTCTTTTCTTTTAGGGATTATACGAGAGAGGAAGAGAACAAATGGGAGATAAGGGTAAGCGAATACTGGTATGGGTAGTTGGGTTTAGGCTTTGAAGTGTTAAAGAGGAAAATGAATGAATCTATTTAATTTCTATTCTTATTTATCTCTTTTACTTTCTATTTCTTTTAATCAACTCATTTTTATTTATTCCAATTTAAATATTAACCGATTTACATTTCATTTTACGGAATATGTATATTTTTCGACGGTTGCATAATTTCATTCAATCCAATATTGTTCACTCCGTTTAATTACTTTATATATTAACATGATTGGATTTTATTTCCAACCATTTATTGGATTGAAAATTTTATTCTTCTCTAACTATTCCAATTATATAAAATTATTTACATTTTAAAATATTTCATACTTATTAAAACCTTTTATTCAAATTTTAATATTTATATAAAAAGAAATTTATTAATTAATTCAATTTTACTACAAAAAAAATACTTTATTAAATAGACTTTAATTGAATAATAATTTGATTCCAAAATAATAATAGTCAGAATCGAATTCAAACACTTCTATTTTAATTTAATTAGTTTATGATTATAGCTTCAAATAGGGTTGTTACAGACCTCCCCTTGTGAAAATTGTGTCCTCGCAATTTCTTATAAGGAAACGTCACAGACACTCAAATGTTATTCTCTTTGTATTGTGCAATCAAGTTATAACTCGCTCACTTTTTTAAATGGTTAATATAGAAATCAAACTTATTGTAAGTTATAAATTTGAATATGTTCATTTATTAACCTTTATTTCTTCGCATATGAAAATTACTAAAAAAATCCTAAATGTTAGAATTTTTGAAAATTTTTGACAGAGTCTCCTTTGTATGGAGAACCATTTGCATTTTCAAAAATATATTATAAACAATATACATCAACCATACAGTCGGAAAAACAATATTTAACACTATTTCTATCATTTCTGTATTTAATCTGAAAGCGTACCTTTATTTAGCGTTTGAAAGCAATTTATTAAATTCTTGTGTGAGCAAGAGCGAGTTTGCACCGCTTACTTATCCATGTAGCCTTCCTTAACCAATGCTTAACTCAAGTTTTCATATTGGTCACATATAATGAGATAAGATAAGCATGCATTCATTTAATAAATAGACAATCCTGATATTCTTGTTTAGGCCATATTTTGACAAAGATTTCAAGCATCAAAATACATAATTTGAGGATGGTTTCAAAGAGAAAATTGTTTCATAATGTATTGGCTTCCTAAAACAACTTTCGAATCATCTACCATAAAGTAAACAAGAAGTTATGGTGTTTTTCCCCAAATATATACAACCTGGAAGAGTAAAAGTGGTGCAAATCCACTTTATATAACACTATTTTAAGCATAGAAAATCTGAAATTTCACGAAACACTTAGAATAAAAGTTGTTGCTTAGATTCTTAGCTTTTCAGAATCGGCAAAATCGTCAAAATCGGACAATACACTCAAAAGATATGGCCAAAATACTTTGGCTCTAAAATTCTAAAAATAATTATTCAGGTCAGAATTCCAATCCATATTCAAACACGTTTAAACATTTCTAAACGTCAAAATTTCAAAAAGTGACGAACCTAAAAATTGTTCCATATTAAAATACCTTTCGAATAGAAAAAAATTTCATTAAAATTAAATAACAAAACCAAAATTTATGATTACTTTTATATAGAACTTTACCTAAAAAGACAATGCATATGCACAAAACCATAGTTAACAGGGAAAGACCAACAAACTATGCTTGCATTCTATATTCTTTGATTGCTCTTTAATCATGGCAAATGAAAATAGACAAGTAAGCAACAAGAATGTATTAGAATAAATCGACTGAATTAGAAAAATTTATCAATATATAAGATTCAAAGTAAGAACTTGAATATAATATGGCTGTTGTACCTAAAAGAAGCTAAGCATTCAGAAGTGCGATTATGCATCATTAAATTTATATTGGTTTATAATATTGAGATCAAGCATCTGCGTTAAGTCTTGCATTTCGATGGGTGCCTTCCTCTTAATGTGAATTTGTTCATTTCTTACAAGTTTTACATATACTAACATGTCAAGCACAATATGCATTTGTTTTAGTGCAAAGAAAAAAGATCATGGATAAGTGAAAGATCATGCAAAGACAAGAGATCGTTTATTGTGTTTGGAAACCAAAACATTTTATTTGAATGGTGATTAATATTCTAATTTACTTGGAAAGGTTAATAGTTCAGTTATAAAAATAGAGACCTTCCCTAAAAATAGAAACTGAAGGACAATCCAACTATGCTCTTGGAATAGAGAAGGGATACGTGCTTCCTCAAGAAGAGAGAACCACAAGGTCAAACATACAAAATTAATCTTAGGAAGCATAAAAATAACTAAGCATGAAACTAAATTAAACCAAGGCGTCAAATTAGCTCTATTATAAAACTAATAGCTCAATTCAAAAACTGAGATAATATATCACTTCCTATTTGAAAAAAATTTCTTTTTAGTTTTATTTTATCACCCTTACAAAAATATATCGCTTTCTTAACTCAGATATAGATATTCTCAAATATCACTTAACGTTTTCACTTCATTTTCTATTTATTCTAAAGCCATAAATTTATTTTATATCCACATGTATTTATACCTTCTTAAAGAAATTCTTTTTGTTCACTAAATCAAAGTATTCAACATTCAATAACTTATTACATTTATAATGAATTATAATTTCATTTCAAACTTCACTTAAATTAGAAATTCATATAAATATGTTTTGTATCATTTTACATTTTGTTCAAATATAAAATCTAACATTCATTCCAACAACAATATAATATGTATTATCATCCAAAGGTATCACAAAAAATTTGTTTATCATGCATCTATGCAAATGAATATATAAATTTTACAAATACTAAATAATACACCATTATTCAGAATTTTATAAATATCGAGTCTAATTTTCTGAAATAACTTTGTCAAGTAATATTTTAGTTTTAAAAAAAAAGCACACTCTCACATTCAAATTCTTTATTTATTTATCAAAATATCTTACGATACCTCCTTTCGAAATATAGCTTATATAGTTCCACAAATATTATTTTATCTTCAAAACCTTTTCCAAAATTAATCGCTTTATTCTGTAAAATAGTTAACTTATTTCAAAATTCTATCTTCTCTTTAAAAATTATTATACACTCACTAAATGTTATTACTTAAAACATTTTATACCCAAAATACTTTGTCCAAATGTCACATACTAGTGTTTAGGAATCCCTATTGATAACGTTGATCAGGCACATCGACCAGAAATCTTAAAGCACTCAAAGGGAATTTAACACAAAATTTATTTCCATACAATATATGTATCTTTCAATACCTTAGGCTTTTCAAAAATATTTGCTTGTTTATAATAAATATAATAAAATTGCATATATATGTATATCCAATATCAAAAGGATTTTAATTCAAATAGATGCTTGCTTTCATTAAAATCCTTTCAATTAATCTTAATATCTTCTACATATAAGAATAATTCATAGATAACAATTCCATAACACTCATTCATTCATAAATACTTTAAGTAAACATAAAAATTTAAATTCATTTTAACATTTATTTAGTTATACCTATGAATTAAAACTTCATCTTATATAACTTTAAATTTTTTAATATTTCTTGCGGTAACTATACTATTGAAGACAACACAAGTTCTTATTGTTATTATTGAGCAGGCTTCAACTATCAATAGTGATTCCTACTCAATATTGATTTTTCACAATCATTTACAATTTTAATACAACCAAGCATCCATCAACCAATAAATTTTTATTATATCTAATTTTATTTATTAAGTATATTTTCAAATTCCAAATTTAACTAGGTACATATTATTTATCCTTCAATATTTTATAACTATTAATTGCTTAAACATTTTTAATATTCCCCAGCGATTCTATTATAGAGAAACCGCTAGCTTTTACTAATAATTGGGTTCGTCTAGATTCAAATGGAATTATAAATTCTTTGAATGATAATGTCTTATTCAATTCCACATTTTAAACTAAGCATAAACAAAACAAATATTAATGCAAACAATATACATTTTAATCAAACAAACAAATAATCGCCTGCAGCGGAAAACTATCTTCCAGCTTTCCCTACGCAACTCTGATCATTAACCGATCATAGCACAGTAATATTCAATTCTAATCCATATAAGGTCTCATTTATGCTATTCATTAGTGAGTTCCAACTTTAGAATTGTTTTCATAACAATAATTAGTATATAAATTCAAAAATTTTACAAATACGTCCCGATGATTATTCCTAATAATCATTTATATTTATATGCTAATAGAAATATAAATTCTAATTCTACCCCACACACCAAAGGGACGAGAAACTAAGTATCACTAGGTTTAGATCTCGACTATGTGTCAATTATATTATTTAATGTTCTGAACAGAGCTTTATACCTAGCTGTAATAACTCCACGGCTATACCCATATTATTAAAGAACATTACAAATAATGTCGTCTAATAACACAGAGAATACTACTAGTTAAGGGTGATTGAATGTGAATATATCTTTGGACTAACATTGACACATCTTTATTACCATTATAAGGATCTGAACTGAAAATTTGACGTGTATAGTATTAATACAAAGTAATAAACGCACCAATTTAAATTATTCAGAATAATATATAATATGAATAAATTAGAATCAGAATCATAGATCACAGCGGAATAATATACATCATATAACATTGTAAAATGTGAATCTATAAAATATCAGTACTAGACTTGCATAAATATATACATCACATCAAGTACAGTATCAAGTAAACGGTGACAACTAAATAATATACATGACATATCCTCTTAAGTGTCAATATATAGAATGATGAAGTAAACTAAAACATTCAAAAGAGTCTACTCCGGTGCTAGCACAAAATCCAAAGGTCAATGAGTCCTTGTACCTACAGAGTCTCAGCATGGCCTAGGTATTTTTAAAATAAATGGGTCAGACTATATCTAATAAAGATGTGAGATATTGATATCGTAAATATACGACTTAATAGTAAATAAGCCATAGTAAAAATATGCCAGAACAAATAATCATAATAAAGAATATCAATTAAAAATCCATTTATGACTTAACCATAAAATAAGTCATCTCAAATTGTGCCTAAAAACTAATTAACCATAATAAGGCTGATCAAACCAAATCACCATTTCATAAATCCATATCAAGTCTCCAATGGACTATCATAAAAAATATGGTGATAACAATTCAAAATTCTCTAGAGTCAAAAGATGCTAAATGTCCATCTAAAAATCTTTGAAGAAAAAATCATCACTAATAAATAATCATAATGTCAGATCAGAAAAAGTTTATGATAGCCATGACAAGGTCATTAACACCTCCTCAAACAGTTTCATCGGCCTTAACAAGGTCGCTAACACCTCTTCAAGCAGTTTCGCCCCTGAAAGACAAGGTGGCTAACACCTCTCTAAGCAGTTTCATCGACCAGGGCAAGGTCGCTAACACCTTGTTAAGCAGTTTTACCCTAAATGACAAGGTCGCTAACACTTCTCTAAGCAGTTTCGTCGGCTGTGGCAAGGTCGCTAACACCTCACTAAGCAGTTTCGCCCTAAATGACAAGGTCGCTAACATCGCACTAAGTAGTTTCGACCTAAATGACAAGGTTGCCAACACCTCTCTAAGAAGTTTCGTCCTGAATGACAAGGTCGCTTAAACCTCCTCTAGCAGTTTCATCAAGCGTTACTCAAATATCGACTCTTGGGTCGATGAAAAATGAGTCATCGTCTCTCAGAGATCTATCGACCTGAAATCCGAACACCTTAAGATAATACAAATCTAAAGTGTAGATCACTTTCACTTTAGTAATCACTTGAATTTTACTAACTATCCTATACCAGAAAGTAAATTCAAGTATTTACTAAAAGCTAGTAATTACCACTCAAACTCTATTTAACAAATTATAATAATAAGCAAAGAATTGTACGAAATATCCCATACCAATCTGACAATTCAATTGTTTACTAAAATTCTTTATTTCATAGGAAAGCATGAAATCCCGTTAAAATCTCAAATCCATAATAAATAAAATAAAAGAGTTTTAAATTAATTTTATATATACAAAGATATAATTTCCAAAATCACATTTAAATCCATAAACTCATTTTAAAGGAGAGTTGATTATTTACAAAAACATTTAAACTCTTCCAAAATCATTTAAACCTCTTTTGTAACAAAATCATTTGAAATTAAAATTATTACTTTCATAACCGTTTTTATAAAATAATACCATATTTTATCTTTTGCCTCTAAAACATTTCCAAAATTATATACTTAAAATAATAAGTTTTAAAAAGATTTTATAATTAAATATTACTCAGTTTTAAAAGTTTTAATTGGAAATTTTGAAATAAGCAATAAGTTAAAAAAGATAATATGATTTAACTATATTTTATAAACTAAATTCCAATGAGGATCAAAAAAGATAAAATCTCGTTTTTGAAATTCTTTTTTGAAAAAACATTAAACAATTCAAACAATAAATCCATCAAAAAGCATCTTTTAGAGCCAACATTGCTTTATAAAATATTATTCCAAATTATGAAATTATTCAGTGATCCAAGTTTCTTTCTGACAACTCTGATCACGTAACAATATACAAGTATCGACATACTATAAGGTTTTAGTTCACAAACGAATGGAGTCTCGTTTGTAAATTTGTACAATCCATCAAAACAAGAGATCAACACCTCAAATCATTCAACTACCTCTAAAATTATGTGTGATAACTAAATTATACCATATGCATTAATAGCGAAATACATATGCGAATGGAACATTCATCATGGATAATTCAACAATGGATACTTGACGTGCAAAGGGATGGAAATAGAATAGAGTTTAGATCTTAGGAGCTTAACAACTCACCTTAGCCCAATAGCATTTTGAAATCCATGTTCTAGCTTTATTAGCCCAGCCTGTAACTGAAACCCTTGCCTGCTCTCCACTTTGCAGGAGAATCCCTTAATGTCACACCACCAACAGCCCATCCCTCTCGCTAGTCATGCCTATGACTTCATCGAACAACATCGCATTACTAGGCCCATTTATGCCAACTGCCACCATCGCTAACCCTTCCTATTATCGGTCTTCACCCAGACTCGCGTACTTCCGACCTCGCGAGATGCTGCTCCTCGCGTATCAACCCTCCTCATGTCACCCTGGCACCTGCCATGCTTCGTTGCCTGAAATTTATCTTCAATCTTCGTGCTAACCCCACTTGGTCGCCTACCAGCCGCGCCTGAAGCACATGCTCCGTCTCTCCCTTACTTGCATCGACCTCCGCCCCCGCACTGGCGTTGTGAGCGTCACAATCGAGCCACCCAATTTGTTCGTCGTTGTTTTATTTTCTTTCATTTTAGGAATTATGCAAGAGGGGAAGAGAACGAATTGGGGATAAGGGTGAGTGAATGCGAGTATGGGTAGTTGGGTTTAGGCTTTGAAGTGTTAAAATGGAAAATGAATGAATCTATTTAATTTCTATTCTTATCTACCTCTTCTTCTTTTTATTTCTTTTAATCAACTCATTTTTATTTATTCAAACTTTATTCCAATTTAAATTTTAACCTATTTATATTTCATTTCACGGAATATATATATTTTTCGGTGGGTGCATAATTTCATTCAATCCAATATTGTTCAATCCGTTTAATTTTTCTATATATTAACCCAATTGGATTTTATTTCCAACTATTCATTGGATTGAAAATTTTATTTTTCTCCTACTATTCTAATTTTATAAAATTATTTACATTTTAAAATATTTTATTGTGACGACCGCCCATGACCCCTGCACCGAATCTAGAGATAGTGCGCTGTAAAGTGTGCCAGGCGACCATGAACGATTGCCAGGGTAAATTAAAACAACAGAATCTATCGTATTACTCACAGCGCATGGACAAAATACAATAGAACATACATATAGTGAAGCTTCACAGAATAGAACCTCATCAATAAAACTTCATAATAGTTGAATACAAACATCTGAATAGTCAATACAACAAGCCTCACTACAAACACTCAGAGAAAAATACAAACAGCGGAACACCCAGTACATATAATAAGAAGATAATATGCAACCCTCCAGCTCGTCTTCGATATCAACACCGTGGAAAGCAAGAACAACACCTGTCACCTGCTACCTAGTCTGCCCGTCCCAAAATGGACGAACAGCCCAAGGCAATAAGAGTTAAAACATAAAGCCTTGAGTCAGACAACAGTCTTAGTGAGCAGTAAATTAACTAACAACATACCAAAAGAGCATAAAGGAAAAAGGAATAGGAATACAACCCTCCCACTCCACCTCTTTCTACAGTGATAGCCCCCAGACACACACTAAGTAGAAGCAATCATAGCAAAGCACACAATTTAAGGTAAAGCAATTATCACTCGAGTCAAGGGCGATGTTTTCCAAGTACAAACCCCCAAGGCCTAAACCAAGATCAGATAAGCACCCAGAAAATACCGCTCTTGAGACCGAATGACGATACAACCAAACATCCATGACTCTGGCTATCACTGTTATCATTGCTTCGATATCATCGTTAATTGAATGACCGACACATTCTTTCAGCTGTCCATCAAGGGCTAATGGAAACCCCGGTTCTAGACATAACTCCCGCACGTCATCGTGACCCGTGTCTAGGACTATCGAATCTGCCCAGAGTACTTGACTATCAATCATTAGCCTTCAGGGACTATCGAATCTGCCCAACGTACTCTTGCTTTGAGCATGCTAGAACCTTCAACAACAATGAGATCTCAGCCTTCTAGTCATCCTCCTCGGCGACTATTTCCATACTAGCTCAAGCGCCTCTCGAGCCAACCATTATCCTCAACTCGAACCATATCACCGAGTTATCAACATGCTTGGAACGATCCCATCTGGATTAGACCAAGACTATCTCATATCATGCCTCGCTTCATCACATCCTCGCAAAACTTCATCTCAACATCATCATCATCAAATCTATGCATAAGAGCTTCATCATCCGCTACATATGCCACGAGCAGCTTTCCAAATCAAGAGCCTTTCCCTTAGCTTTCGAATCATCTTCGACCAACTTGTCTAATTCAAATCATCAATCATCTAATTCATAGCAATCAATCAAGTTAGACATTAATCCAAGTAGTCAAGCATTCAAATATAAGCTAAATGGACGATTATAACAATAATGGCAATTTCGTAATTAAGGAGTCGAAAGTCTAATAAACATGAAAACATGAGCAATGTCTCTATAATCTTGATGAATGAACTTGCATAGGTTAACATGTAGTAAAATGGATGTCAAATCATCATGAGAAATGGATCTATATGGATCTACACATATGATTAGGAAAATGCATGGAAATCACTATTTTAACACCAAATCAAGCCAACGATCCGATATACTCCTTTGGATCCGTGTGAGAGATAATCACCACTCACCAAATCACCTAAACAACCCCAAATCAACACGCTTTAGATCTGGACAGCGAAGGATCAATCTCGATCTATCACCAATCCGCTTCAAACGATGAAATCTATCTTCGATGGATGAAGATAAGCTCTTGAATCTTCAACTTGATCTTCGATTTGGATGGAAGGAAGCACAAGATTAAAGTGGAGAAAAGAAGTGAAGAAGTGTATAAGTCGAGCTCTCAAAATGGCAGCACTTCGTCGCTTCGAAATCCGGATCCCAAAAAGTGAGAAAATGGCGAGTATTTAAAGGCTGAAAACTTAGGTCGTCTGCCTCTATAAGTCGTCTCCGACTTATCCCTATCTCCGACCTACGACTCAACAGCTTAGCCGACCTAGCAAAGTTACGACCTAACCAAGATGCGACCTAACACAGACCACTTCCTTGCGACCTAACAATGCCTCCACTTAGCAACTCACGCGACCTAACTACTCGCGCGACCTAACTGGGTTACGACTCAACTCCTAAGTCGTCTACGACTTAACTCAGCACATGTGCGTGCGAACCAGAACTCAACGAGTTACGACTTAACTACGCGCGACCTAACAATGGTTCCGTCCTAACGACTTAATAACCATGCGACTTAATAATGCGCATCCAAGCGACCTAGTAACAGCTTCGACCTAACATACCCACACAACCTTACGACTTAACCAGGCTACGACTTAACTTCCTTAGGTCTTTAACTCGCCAAAACTCTTAAGTCGTTAGCTCTTATGCCGTTAACTCCTAGGTCGGTCACTTACTAGAGTTGCCCAATTCCTTGAGTCGGTCATAATCTTAAGTCGTCTAAATCCTATAGGTCGCCTATCTCCTTAAGTCGGCTACGACCTAAGCCTCAACATAGAATCTTACGACCTAACTATTAGGTCGCTCAAAACCTTAACTCGGTCAGTCTGCTTAGATCGTCTATCTCTAAGGTCGTACACTTCCTAAGTCGGTCACTCGACCTAAGCCACCCCATACGACCTAATTTCCCCACGACTTATCCCAATGCCTAGGTCGCTCCAAACCTTCCTACGACCTAAGACTTAGACTCTAGACGACTTATCAACAATGCGACCAATTGTCAACTGTTCTACGATGTTTTCGATCCGTAAAAATACGGGTCGTTACATTCTCTCCTCCTTAGGAATTTCACCCCCGAAATTCCAAACAAACAGAGCAATCAAAGACTATTCTGCACGCCTACCATCCATAGCAATCAACAAACCATGCATCCAATTCTAGCTTAGCGTACAGAATTCTAACACCAGAACAAGTTACAATATCGTGAGATGACACGACACCTTAGGGCCATACCTTGAAGAGTTCAGGATGAGCTGCCTTCATCCTCTCTTCCACCTCCCACGTACAGTCGTTATCATCATCACTCCATTGTATCTTGAGTAACTTAACTATCTTCCTCCTAAGCTGTTTCGTGTCGGTTTCCACAACACGAAGCGGCTTACGAGGTCTCTTATCAACTGGATCAACTTCAAAATCTTCACAGCTATCAGCAGAAACCACTGTATTCGAGTCGTGCACATACTTCCGTAGATACGATACATGAAAAACATTGTGCACACTCGACATCTTCTCTGGTAACTCCAATCTGTAGGCGAGCTTTCCAATTTGCTCAATGATCGGAAATGGTCCAACAAATCTCGGAGTCAGTTTTCCTCTCTTCCCGAATCGAATAACATTCTTCAATGGAGAAATATTCACAAAAACCATATCACCTACGTCGAATTCCAAATCCTTACGACGCTTATCAGCATAACTTTTCTGACGATTTTGGGCTGCCTTCATTCGTTGCCGAATGATCTCTATACAATCTGAAGTCTGTCGAATCATCTCTGGCCCAAGTATCAGCTTTTCTCCGGCCTCTAACCAACATATCGGAGAGTTACACGGTCTTCCATACAATGCCTCATACGGTGCCATACCAATGCTTGACTGGTAACTGTTGTTATACGAAAATTCCACCAAATGAAGATGATCTTCCCATGATCCTCCAAAATCCAAAACACAAGCTCTAAGAAGATCTTCCAAAACTCGGTTGACTCTCTCGGTCTGACCATCTGTTTGAGGATGATAAGTTGTACTCAAACACAACTCGGTTCGCAAAGCATCTTGGAAGCTCTTCCAAAATCCGCTAGTGAACAATGGATCCTGATCGCTCACTATACTCTTCGGAATACCATGGAATCGAACTATCCACTTAACATACAACTCTGCCAACTTTGATGCAGTCCTAGTCGATCGAACAGGAATGAATCTTGCGCTCTTAGTCAGACGATCTACGATGACCCAAATCCCTTCATTTCCCGTTCTTGTTCTAGGTAGTCCATCAATAAAATCCATCGACACTTGTTCCCACTTCCATGTAGGAACCTCTAATGGTTGAAGCAATCCACTTGGCTTCTTCTGCTCAGCTTTCACCAACTGGCAGTTCATGCACTTGGAAATAAAATTTCCAACATCCTTCTTCATACCTTCCAAGTAGTAGGTTCTCTTCATATCCCGATACATCTAATTTCCACCTGGATGAATTGTCAGCTTCGAGTGATGACTTTCCTTCAGAACTTCACCCCTCAATTCATCTATATCGGGAACAACTAGTCGTCCTTATTTTCGAAGCCAACCCTCTCGATCGACCTCGAATCCTTTATCCTTTTCTGGTTCCAATCCAGATTCCAAATCACGGATAATCTTGACAATCTTATCATCTCCCTTTTGACTCTCGCCGATTCTTTCCACAAGAGTCGGTCTTATTGATAAGTTTGCCAACATCTCAGGTTCCAATTCACATCTGGGCCTGAAGTCAAATCCAGCTAAATACTCGAGATTCTTCCATTCTGAAAACATGGCTCCCAATCCTGCATGTTTTCGACTTAACGCATCTGCCACTGCGTTACCTTTTCCCGGAGTATACGTTATCCCAAAATCATATGATGCTAAAAACTCTAGCCAACGTTGCTGCCGAAGATTCAAATCCTTTTGGGAGAAAAGATACTTCAACGACTTATAATCTGTAAACAACTCGAATCGAACTCCCAATAGATAATGTCTCCACATCTTCAGAGCAAAAACAATCGCCGCTAATTCCAAATCATGAGTCGGGTAATTCCTTTCATGCGGCTTCAGTTGTCGACTTGCATACGCAACAACTTTATCCTTCTGCATCAGCACTGCTCCAAGTCCAGTACCACATGCATCGGTGTAAACCACCATCTCATCATTCCCACTTGGAATAGTCAAAACAGGAGCACTCATCAATCGCTCTTTCAGGATCCTGAAAGCTTGCTCACACTTAGCTTCCCATCTGAACACTTGGTTCTTCTTCGTCAATCCTGTTAACGGTGCAGCTATCTTGGAAAAATCCTTGATAAAACGACGATAGTATCCTGATAATCCAAGAAAACTTCTCACATCCGATGCATTCTTAGGTCTAACCCAATCCTGGATTGCTGCCACCTTAGCGGGGTCAACCGCTATTCCATTTCCAGAAATAACATGGCCTAAGAACCTCACTTCACTCTTCCAGAAGTGACACTTCGAAAACTTAGCCTTCAGCTGATGTTCCCACAAGATTTCCAAAACAATACGCAAGTGCGTCTTGTGTTCTTCTTCAGTTCTGGAATAAATCAGAATGTCATCCACGAACACTAGCACGAACTTGTTCAATTGATCTCTGAACACTCTATTCATAAGATCCACAAAATATGCTGGCACATTAGTCAATCCAAACGGCATTACCAGCCACTCAAAGAAACCGGATGGTGTCCGAAAAGCAGTTTTCGGCACACTATCCTTAGCCACTCTCAACTGGTGAAATCCTGTTGCCAAATCCATCTAAGAAAACACCCTAGCTTCGTGAAGCTGATCGAACAAGTCATCTATCCTCGGCAATGGATACTTGTTCTTCTTAGTCACCTTATTCAGCTCACGATAATCCACACGCAGTCTCAATGACCCATCTGCCTTGGTTGCGAACACAACTGGTGCACCCCATTCGGACACACTACGCCGAATGAATCCTTTCTGTAAAAGATCATCAACTTGCACCCTCAACTCTTGTTGTTCCCTAGGCGCCATCCGCCTAAGAGGCATCACAACAGGTCTGGCTCCTTCAACTAGATCTATACGAAACTCGATCTCTCTATGCGGCAGTAACCCTTTGACCTCGTCAAAGACATCCTCAAATCCATTAGCGATTGGCACAGATGACAGTCCATCCCGTGGAACAACCAACGAATACATGAAGCTCATGAAGACGCCTTCTTCATGCTTACATCGTATCACAACCTTTCGCCCCTCCACATTCTCAACTGTCACCTCCAACCTTTCGCAATCAACCTTTGCCGCATACTTCCTAAGCCAGTCCATACCCAAAATAATTCCGAACCCCGCAAAGTTCAGAACAAAACAATCACAAACAAAAGAGCAACCATGACTCGACACAATCAGACCACGGCATAACATACACAAACAAGACGAACCCCCAACTGGATTAGTCACAACCAATGACCTATCAACAATATCCGGTTCCAAACCCAACCGGCCTACAAGTTCATTACAAACAAACGAATGCGACACCCCAGTATCAAACAGAACTCTAACTGGAACACCACATAGGAAAAGAGTACCTTAACCACCACACTCTTTCCTTTCTCTTCAGCGGTAGGAGCTTTCGAAGACGATGGGACAGCTCCCAAAGCATAAGCTTGCACAATCTGCTTGTCCTTCCGCGGTTCTGGACAATTCTTCCTGATATGCCCCGGCTTGTCACAGTTGTGACACTTCATCGGCACCTTCAGATTCTTACAATCCTTGGAGAAATGGCCCTTCTGCTGACAGTTGTAGCAAGTCACTTCGCCCTTCGGCTTCTTCTAGCCATCCTTGCCCTTCTGCTGCTGCTGCTTCCTCTTCTTGTTTCCACTCTGCTGTGGTTTAGACTCTTCCCTGGTCACAGCAATAACAGATCCTTCCTTAGGAAACAGACTCTCATGCCTGAGAGCTTTCTCCACAAGCTTCTCAAATGAATCGTCCAAATGATCCACCAACTGTCTTCCAAGATAACTGTCCAAGCCTGTCACAAACTTCTCATTCTTCTGATAAGCAGATTCAATATACGACCGGGCATACTTGGACAAAGCTTCAAACACAGAAACATACTCAAGAACTGGTCTTCCTCCCTGCTTGAGCTCCACAAACCTCTTGAACAGAACAGACTTCTGAGCTGTAGAAATGAACTTAGCTTCAAATCTGGCTTGGAATTGCTCCCAAGTAATCTCTTCCTCCGGAGTATCAATAGTGATAGAGTTCCACCAATCATAAGCTCTTCCTTGAAGCTGCCTTGATGCTAACTTTCTCTTAGTCGCATCATCGATTCCCAAATCACCAAAGATCCTTCTACAAGCATCTATCCACCTCTGGACTTCAATGGTTGATTCTGTTCCCAAGAAAACCTTTCCTCCAAGAGCAGTATAGTCCTTACACAGCTTAGCAAAATCCACCGGCTTTGGGGTTTGGACTTGAACTCCAACATCAACTGCTGTCCCCGGAACTGGTATCCTTCTCATGATCGAAGTCATCATAGCTTCGAAAATAGCTGCATAATCAGCAGTCCCTTTAGCAGCACGGCCTTCCCTAGCAGCTGGTCTCCCTCTTCGATTCATCCTTAATATCTATAAAAAGGAATGATTAGCACACCTAGAGAAACAACTGCATAAAGGACTCAAACTCTACTAAGCTACTATATTATATATAGTAATCATCCATCAAAATACAATTACGTCTCTCATACGTAGTTACGTCAGCGAGCGTTGGGTAAAATCGATTAACCAAAGCTCTGATACCAAATGTGATGACCGTCCATGACCCCTACACCGAATCTAGAGATAGTGCGCTGTAAAGTGTGCCAGGCGACCATGGACGATTGCCAGGGTAAATTAAAACAACAGAATCTATCGTATTACTCACAGCGCATGGACACCATACAATAGAACATACATATAGTGAAGCTTCACAGAATAGAACCTCATCAATAAAACTTCATAATAGTTGAATACAAACATCTAAATAGTCAATACAACAAGCCTCACTACAAACACTCAGAGAAAAATACAAACAGCGGAACACCCAGTACATATAATAAGAAGATAATATGCAACCCTCCAGCTCGTCTTCGATATCAACACCGTGGAAAGCAAGAATAGCACCTGTCACCTGCTACCTTGTCTGCCCATCCCAAAATGGACGAACAGCCCAAGGCAATAAGAGTTAAAACATAAAGCCTTGAGTCAGACAACAGTCTTAGTGAGCAGTAAATTAACTAACAACATACCAAAAGAGCATAAAGGAAAAAGGAATAGGAATACAACCCTCCCACTCCACCTCTTTCTACAGTGATAGCCCCCAGACACACACTAAGTAGAAGCAATCATAGCAAAGCACACAATTTAAGGTAAAGCAATTATCACTCGAGTCAAGGGCAATGTTTTCCAAGTACAAACCCCCAAGGCCTAAACCAAGATCAGATAAGCACCCAGAAAATACCACTCTTGAGACCGAATGACGTTACAACCAAACATCCATGACTCTGGCTATCACTGTTATCATTGCTTCGATATCATCGTTAATTGAATGACCGGCACATTCTTTCAGCCGTCCGTCAAGGGCTAATGGAAACCCCGGTTCTAGACATAACTCCCACACGTCATCGTGACCCGTGCCTAGGACTATCGAATCTGCCCAGAGTACTTGACTATCAATCATTAGCCTTCAGGGACTATCGAATCTGCCCAACGTACTCTTGCTTTGAGCATGCTAGAACCTTCAACAACAATGAGATCTCAGCCTTCTAGTCATCCTTCTCGACGACTATTTCCATACTAGCTCAAGCGCCTCTCGAGCCAACCATTATCCTCAACTCGAACCATATCACCGAGTTATCAACATGATTGGAACGATCCCATCTGGATTAGACCAAGACTATCTCATATCATGCCTCGCTTCATCACATCCTCGCAAAACTTCATCTCAACATCATCATCATCAAATCTATGCATAAGAGCTTCATCATCTGCTACATATGCCACGAGCAGCTTTCCAATTCAAGAGCCTTTCCCTTAGCTTTCGAATCATCTTCGACCAACTTGTCTAATTCAAATCATCAATCATCTAATTCATAGCAATCAATCAAGTCAGACATTAATCCAAGCAGTCAAGCATTCAAATATAAGCTAAATGGACGATTAAAACAATAATGGCAATTTCGTAATTAAGGAGTCGAAAGTCTAATAAGCATGAAAACATGAGCAATGTCTCTATAATCTTGATGAATGAACTTACATAGGTTAACATGTAGTAAAATGGATGTCAAATCATCATGAGCAATGGATCTATATGGATCTACACATATGATTAGGAAAATGCATGGAAAACACTATTTTAACACCAAATCAAGCCAACGATCCGATGTACTCCTTTGGATCGTGTGAGAGATAATCACCACTCACCAAATCACCTAAACAACCCCAAATCAACACGCTTCAGATCTGGACAGCGAAGGATCAATCTCGATCTATCACCAATCCGCTTCAAACGATGAAATCTATCTTCGATGGATGAAGATAAGCTCTTGAATCTTCAACTTGATCTTCGATTTGGATGGAAGGAAGCACAAGATTAAAGTGGAGAAAAGAAGTGAAGAAGTGTAGAAGTCGAGCTCTCAAAATGGCAGCACTTCGTCGCTTCGAAATCCAGATCCCAAAAAGTGAGAAAATGGCGAGTATTTATAGGCTGAAAACTTAGGTCGTCTGCCTCTATAAGTCGTCTCCGACTTATCCCTATCTCTGACCTACGACTCAACAGCTTTGCCGACCTAGCAAAGTTACGACCTAACCAAGATGCGACCTAACACAGACCACTTCCTTGCGACCTAACAATGCCTCGACTTAGCAACTCACGCGACCTAACTACTCGCGCGACCTAACTGGGTTACGACTCAACTCCTAAGTCGTCTACGACTTAACTCAGCACATGTGCGCGCGAACCAGAACTCAACGAGTTACGACTTAACTACGCGCGACCTAACAATGGTTCCGTCCTAACGACTTAATAACCATGCGACTTAATAATGCGCATCCAAGCGACCTAGTAACAGCTTCGACCTAACATACCCACACAACCTTACGACTTAACCAGGCTACAACTTAACTTCCTTAGGTCTTTAACTCGCCAAAACTCTTAAGTCGTTAGCTCTTATGCCGTTAACTCCTAGGTCGGTCACTTATTAGAGTCGCCCAATTCCTTGAGTCGGTCATAATCTTAAGTCGTCTAAATCCTATAGGTCGCCTATCTCCTTAAGTCGGCTACGACCTAAGCCTCAACATAGAATCTTACGACCTAACTATTAGGTCGCTCAAAACCTTAACTCGGTCAGTCTTCTTAGATCGTCTATCTCTTAGGTCGTACACTTCCTAAGTCGGTCACTCGACCTAAGCCACCCCATATGACCTAATTTCCCCACGACTTATCCCAATGCCTAGGTCGCTCCAAACCTTCCTACGACCTAAGACTTAGACTCTAGACGACTTATCAACAATGCGACCAATTGTCAACTGTTCTACGATGTTTTCGATCCGTAAAAATACGGGTCGTTACATTCTCTCCCTCTTAGGAATTTCGCCCCCGAAATTCCAAACAAACAGAGCAATCAAAGACTATTCTGCACGCCTACCATCCATAGCAATCAACAAACCATGCATCCAATTCTAGCTTAGCGTACAGAATTCTAACACCAGAACAAGTTACAATATCGTGAGATGACACGACACCTTAGGGCCATACCTTGAAGAGTTCAAGATGAGCTGCCTTCATCCTCTCTTCCACCTCCCACGTACAGTCGTTATCATCATCACTCCATTGTATCTTGAGTAACTTAACTATCTTCCTCCTAAGCTGTTTCGTGTCGGTTTCCATAACACGAAGCGGCTTACGAGGTCTCTTATCAACTGGATCAACTTCAAAATCTTCACAGCTAACAGCAGAAACCACTGTATTCGAGTCGTGCACATACTTCCGTAGATACGATACATGAAAAACATTGTGCACACTCGACATCTTCTCTGGTAACTCCAATCTGTAGGCGAGCTTTCCAATTCGCTCAATGATCGAAAATGGTCCAACAAATCTCGGAGTCAGTTTTCCTCTCTTCCCAAATCGAATAACATTCTTCAATGGAGAAATCTTCACAAAAACCATATCACCTACGTCGAATTCCAAATCCTTACGACGCTTATCAGCATAACTTTTCTGACGATCTTGGGCTGCCTTCATTCGTTGCCGAATGATCTCTATACAATCTGAAGTCTGTCGAATCATCTCTGGCCCAAGTATCAGCTTTTCTTCGGCCTCTAACCAACATGTCGGAGAGTTACACGGTCTTCCATACAATGCCTCATACGGTGCCATACCAATGCTTGACTGGTAACTGTTGTTATACGAAAATTCCACCAAATGAAGATGATCTTCCCATGATCCTCCGAAATCCAAAACACAAGCTCTAAGAAGATCTTCCAAAACTCGGTTGACTCTCTCGGTCTGACCATCTGTTTGAGGATGATAAGCTGTACTCAAACACAACTCGGTTCCCAAAGCTTCCTGGAAGCTCTTCCAAAATCCGCTAGTGAACAATGGATCCCGATCGCTCACTATACTCTTCGGAATACCATGGAATCGAACTATCCACTTAACATACAACTCTGCCAACTTTGATGCAGTCCTAGTCGATCGAACAAGAATGAATCTTGCACTCTTAGTCAGACGATCTACGATGACCCAAATCCCTTCATTTCCCGTTCTTGTTCTAGGTAGTCCATCAATAAAATCCATTGACACTTGTTCCCACTTCCATGTAGGAACCTCTAATGGTTGAAGCAATCCACTTGGCTTCTTCTGCTCAGCTTTCACCAACTGGCAGTTCATGCACTTGGAAATAAAATTTCCAACATCCTTCTTCATACCTTCCCAGTAGTAGGTTCTCTTCATATCCCGATACATCTAATTTCCACCTGGATGAATTGTCAGCTTCGAGTGATGACTTTCCTTCAGAACTTCACCCCTCAATTCATCTATATCGGGAACAACTAGTCGTCCTTGTTTTCGAAGCCAACCCTCTCGATCGACCTCAAATCCTTTATCCTTTTCTGGTTCCAATCCAGATTCCAAATCACGGATAATCTTGACAATCTTATCATCTCGCTTTAGACTCTCGCCGATTCTTTCCACAAGAGTCGGTCTTATTGATAAGTTTACCAACATCTCAGGTTCCAATTCACATCTGGACCTGAAGTCAAATCCAGCTAAATACTCGAGATTCTTCCATTCTGAAAACATGGCTCCCAATCCTGCATGTCTTCGACTTAACGCATCTGCCACTGCGTTACCTTTTCCCGGAGTATACGTTATACCAAAATCATATGATGCTAAAAACTCTAGCCAATGTTGCTGCCGAATATTCAAATCCTTTTGGGAGAAAAGATACTTCAACGACTTATGATCTGTAAACAACTCGAATCGAACTCCCAATAGATAATGTCTCCACATCTTCAGAGCAAAAACAATGGCCGCTAATTCCAAATCATGAGTCGGGTAATTCCTTTCATGCGGCTTCAGTTGTCGACTTGCATACGCAACAAATTTATCCTTCTGCATCAGCACCGCTCCAAGTCCAGTACCACATGCGTCGGTGTAAACCACCATCTCATCATTCCCACTTGGAATAGTCAAAACAGGAGCACTCATCAATCGCTCCTTCAGGATCCCGAAAGCTTGCTCACACTTAGCTTCCCATCTGAACACTTGGTTCTTCTTCGTCAATCCTGTTAACAGTGCAGCTATCTTGGAAAAATCCTTGATAAAACGACGATAGTATCCTGCTAATCCAAGAAAACTTCTCACATCCGATGCATTCTTAGGTCTAACCCAATCCTGGATTGCTGCCACCTTAGCGGGGTCAACCGCTATTCCATTTCCAGAAATAACATGGCCTAAGAACCTCAGTTCACTCTTCCAGAAGTGACACTTCGAAAACTTAGCCTTCAGCTGATGTTCCCGCAAGATTTCCAAAACAATACGCAAGTGCGTCTTGTGTTCTTCTTCAGTTCTGGAATAAATCAGAATGTCATCCACGAACACTAGCACGAACTTGTTCAACTGATCTCTGAACACTCTATTCATAAGATCCACAAAATATGCTGGCGCATTAGTCAATCCAAACGGCATTACCAGCCACTCGAAGAAACCGGATGGTGTCCGAAAAGCAGTTTTCGGCACACTATCCTTAGCCACTCTCAACTGGTGAAATCCTGTTGCCAAATCCATCTGAGAAAACACCGTAGCTTCGTGAAGCTGATCGAACAAGTCATCTATCCTCGGCAATGGATACTTGTTCTTCTTAGTCACCTTATTCAGCTCACGATAATCCACAAGCAGTCTCAATGACCCATCTGCCTTGGTTGCGAACACAACTGGTGCACCCCATTCGGACACACTACGCCGAATGAATCCTTTCTGTAAAAGATCATCAACTTGCACCCTCAACTCTTGCTGTTCCCTAGGCGCCATCCGCCTAAGAGGCATCACAACAGGTCTGGCTCCTTCAACTAGATCTATACGAAACTCGATCTCTCTATGCGGCGGTAACCCTTTGACCTCGTCAAAGACATCCTCAAATCCATTAGCGATTGGCACAGATGACAGTCCATCCCGTGGAACAACCAGCGAATACATGAAGCTCATGAAGACGCCTTCTTCATGCTTACATCGTATCACAACCTTTCGCCCCTCCACATTCTCAACTGTCACCTCCAACCTTTCGCAATCAACCTTTGTTGCATACTTCCTAAGCCAGTCCATACCCAAAATAATTCCGAACCCCGCAAAGTTCAGAACAAAACAATCACAAACAAAAGAGCAACCATGACTCGACACAATCAGACCACGGCATAACATACACAAACAAGACGAACCCCCAACTGGATTAGTCACAACCAATGGCCTATCAACAATATCCGGTTCCAAACCCAACCGACCTACAAGTTCATTACAAACAAACGAATGCGACGCCCCAGTATCAAACAGAACTCTAACTGGAACACCACATAGGAAAAGAGTACCTTGAACCACCACACTCTTTCCTTTCTCTTCAGCGGTAGGAGCTTTCGAAGACGATGGGACAGCTCCCAAAGCATAAGCTTGCATAATCTGCTTGTCCTTCCGCGGTTCTGGACAATTCTTCCTGATATGCCCTGGCTTGTCACAGTTGTGACACTTCATCGGCACCTTCGGATTCTTACAATCCTTGGAGAAATGGCCCTTCTGCTGACAGTTGTAGCAAGTCACTTCGCCCTTCGGCTTCTTCTGGCCATCCTTACCCTTCTGCTGCTGCTGCTGCTTCCTCTTCTTGTTTCCACTCTGCTGTGGTTTAGACTCTTCCCTGGTCACAGCAACAACAGATCCTTCCTTAGGAAACAGACTCTCATGCCTGAGAGCTTTCTCCACAAGCTTCTCAAATGAATCGTCCAAATGATCCACCAACTGTCTTCCAAGATAACTGTCCAAGCCTGTCACAAACTTCTCATTCTTCTGATAAGCAGATTCAATATACGACCGGGCATACTTGGACAAAGCTTCAAACTCAGAAACATACTCAAGAACTGGTCTTCCTCCCTGCTTGAGCTCCACAAACTTCTTGAACAGAACAGACTTCTGAGCTGTAGAAATGAACTTAGCTTCAAATCTGGCTTGGAATTGCTCCCAAGTAATCTCTTCCTCCGGAGTATCAATAGTGATAGAGTTCCACCAATCAGAAGCTCTTCCTTGAAGCTGCCTTGATGCTAACTTCCTCTTAGTCGCATCATCGATTCCCAAATCACCAAAGATCCTTCTACAAGCATCTATCCACCTCTGGACTTCAATGGTTGATTCTGTTCCCAAGAAAACCTTTCCTCCAAGAGCAGTATAGTCCTTACACAGCTTAGCAAAATCCACCGGCTTTGGAGTTTGGACTTGAACTCCAACATCAACTGCTGTCCCCGGAACTGGTATCCTTCTCATGATCTAAGTCATCATAGCTTCGAACAAAGCTGCATAATCAGCAGTCCCTTCAGCAGCACGGCCTTCCCTAGCAGCTGGTCTCACTCTTCGACTCATCCTTAATATCTATAAAAAGGAATGATTAGCACACCTAGAGAAACAACTGCATAAAGGACTCAAACTCTACTAAGCTACTATATTATATATCGTAATCATCCATCAAAATACAATTACGTCTCTCATACGTAGTTACGTCAGCGAGCGTTGGGTAAAATCGATTAACCAAAGCTCTGATACCAAATGTGACGACCGCCCATGACCCCTGCACCGAATCTAGAGATAGTGCGCTGTAAAGTGTGCCAGGCGACCATGGAAGATTGCCAGGGTAAATTAAAACAACAGAATCTATCGTATTACTCACAGCGCATGGACAAAATACAATAGAACATACATATAGTGAAGCTTCACAGAATAGAACCTCATCAATAAAACTTCATAATAGTTGAATACAAACATCTAAATAGTCAATACAACAAGCCTCACTACAAACACTCAGAGAAAAATACAAACAGCGGAACACCCAGTACATATAATAAGAAGATAATATGCAACCCTCCAACTCGTCTTCGATATCAACACCGTGGAAAGCAAGAACAACACCTGTCACCTGCTACCTAGTCCGCCCGTCCCAAAATGTACGAACAGCCCAAGGCAATAAGAGTTAAAACATAAAGCCTTGAGTCAGACAACAGTCTTAGTGAGTAGTAAATTAACTAACAACATACCAAAAGAGCATAAAGGAAAAAGGAATAGGAATACAACCCTCCCACTCCACCTCTTTCTACAGTGATAGCCCCCAGACACACACTAAGTAGAAGCAATCATAGCAAAGCACACAATTTAAGGTAAAGCAATTATCACTCGAGTCAAGGGCAATGTTTTCCAAGTACAAACCCCCAAGGCCTAAACCAAGATCAGATAAGCACCCAGAAAATACCGCTTTTGAGACCGAATGACGATACAACCAAACATCCATGACTCTGGCTATCACTGTTACCATTGCTTCGATATCATCGTTAATTGAATGACCGGCACATTCTTTCAGCCGTCCGTCAAGGGCTAATGGAAACCCCGGTTCTAGACATAACTCCCGCACGTCATCGTGACCCGTGCCTAGGACTATCGAATCTGCCCAGAGTACTTGACTATCAATCATTAGCCTTCAGGGACTATCGAATCTGCCCAACGTACTCTTGCTTTAAGCATGCTAGAACCTTCAACAACAATGAGATCTCAGCCTTCTAGTCATCCTTCTCGACGACTATTTCCATACTAGCTCAAGCGCCTCTCGAGCCAACCATTATCCTCAACTCGAACCATATCACCGAGTTATCAACATGATTGGAACGATCCCCTCTGGATTAGACCAAGACTATCTCATATCATGCCTCGCTTCATCACATCCTCGCAAAACTTTATCTCAACATCATCATCATCAAATCTATGCATAAGAGCTTCATCATCCGCTACATATGCCACGAGCAGCTTTCCAATTCAAGAGCCTTTCCCTTAGCTTTCGAATCATCTTCGACCAACTTGTCTAATTCAAATCATCAATCATCTAATTCATAGCAATCAATCAAGTCAGACATTAATCCAAGTAGTCAAGCATTCAAATATAAGCTAAATGGACGATTATAACAATAATGGCAATTTCGTAATTAAGGAGTCGAAAGTCTAATAAGCATGAAAACATGAGCAATGTCTCTATAATCTTGATGAATGAACTTGCATAGGTTAACATGTAGTAAAATGGATGTCAAATTATCATGAGCAATGGATCTATATGGATCTACACATATGATTAGGAAAATGCATGGAAATCACTATTTTAACACCAAATCAAGCCAACGATCCGATATACTCCTTTGGATCCGTGTGAGAGATAATCACCACTCACCAAATCACCTAAACAACCCCAAATCAACACGCTTCAGATCTGGACAGCGAAGGATCATTCTCGATCTATCACCAATCCGCTTCAAACAATTAAATCTATCTTCGATGGATGAAGATAAGCTCTTGAATCTTCAACTTGATCTTCGATTTGGATGGAAGGAAGCACAAGATTAAAGTGGAGAAAAGAAGTGAAGAAGTGTAGAAGTCGAGCTCTCAAAATGGCAGCACTTCGTCGCTTCGAAATCCGGATCCCAAAAAGTGAGAAAATGGCGAGTATTTATAGGCTGAAAACTTAGGTCGTCTGCCTCTATAAGTCGTCTCCGACTTATCCCTATCTCCGACCTACGACTCAACAGCTTTGCCGACCTAGCAAAGTTACGACCTAACCAAGATGCGACCTAACACAGACCGCTTCCTTGCGACCTAACAATGCCTCGACTTAGCAACTCACGCGACCTAACTACTCGCGCGACCTAACTGGGTTACGACTCAACTCCTAAGTCGTCTACGACTTAACTCAGCACATGTGCGCGCGAACCAGAACTCAACGAGTTACGACTTAACTACGCGCGACCTAACAATGGTTCCGTCCTAACGACTTAATAACCATGCGACTTAATAATGCGCATCCAAGCGACCTAGTAACAGCTTCGACCTAACATACCCACACAACCTTACGACTTAACCAGGCTACAACTTAACTTCCTTAGGTCTTTAACTCGCCAAAACTCTTAAGTCGTTAGCTCTTATGCCGTTAACTCCTAGGTCGGTCACTTACTAGAGTCGCCCAATTCCTTGAGTCGGTCATAATCTTAAGTCGTCTAAATCCTATAGGTCGCCTATCTCCTTAAGTCGGCTACGACCTAAGCCTCAACATAGAATCTTACGACCTAACTATTAGGTCGCTCAAAACCTTAACTCGGTCAGTCTTCTTAGATCGTCTATCTCTTAGGTCGTACACTTCCTAAGTCGGTCACTCGACCTAAGCCACCCCATACGACCTAATTTCCCCACGACTTATCCCAATGCCTAGGTCGCTCCAAACCTTCCTACGACCTAAGACTTAGACTCTAGACGACTTATCAACAATGCGACCAATTGTTAACTGTTCTACGATGTTTTCGATCCGTAAAAATACGGGTCGTTACATTTATACTTATCAAAACATTTTATTCGAATTTTAATATATTATCAAAAAAGAAATTTATTAACTAATTCAATTTTATTACAAGAAAATCCTTTATTAAATAGACTTTAATTGAATAATAATTTTTTAATTGAATAATAATTTGATTCCAAAATAATAATAGTCAGAATTGAATTCAAACACTTCTATTTTAAATTAATTAGTTTAATATTACAGCTTCAAATAGGGTTGTTACAAAAGCTATTCGCCGCCACTTTGTCTGAAGTATCATCAATGTTATACTTCCAACCTTCATATCCATCACCATTTTAGAACTTCTACCCTTTGTTTCCTCTGCCATTTCTAGCCATGATAACTTACCGTTGTATCCCCTCCTCGCTTCCCATAGCACCACGTGTTTCAATCACCACTGCTGAATGGGTTTCAACTAGGTATTGATTTAGGTTTTAAAACTTTGCCTACAATTAGTCCTTTGAATGCTACTTGTTGTCTATCTATTCTTCAACTGTTGTTTCATGATAGAAAACTTTTAACCTTATGCTAATTTAGGTCTTGCTTCGGTCGATATTTAACTTGAAGATTAAAAAAGAAGTTGATAAATTAATTTATCTACTGCTTGACGATGGTTTTGTGAGTGATAACTTCTAACCTAATAGTAATTTGAATTTAGATTTGATTAGTGTTTAAGTTGAAAATCTAAAATGAATTTGGTAAATTAATTTAAATATTAAAAATATTGGTATTGCAATATTGTTGTATTACATAAACAAAGTGCTGAAACTCAATACTTCATGATTTAGAGATTGATTAATCAAACTTAGATGCTTCCCTCTATTTGTCCAGTGTTCATTATGTTCGCATTTTCTTATATTATACTTCTTCAATAGTACCGCTGAATTGTTCTACTTAGTAAGTTGTCATGAACATGACTATCTTTCTTGAAGCATCACACCATGAACTTGAATTCACATTTCCCATGCAATCATAGATTTTTAAAATATAAACTTTTTTGTTTTTTTAATGTTGCAACCTTGAAAATAATACTCCTTTTGGTTCAATTATTGTTATTTAAAATCAGCGCCTCCAAATCAAACTTAATTTTAATTCACAAACAATAAACTATATGTCATGCTGATATCATATAGTAGTGTTGTTTATGCTTGGAGAATGAAAAATTATAAATTTTCATTACTTTGGGTTACAGATTGGTTTAATTATTCATATTGCAAGTTGATAACTTTTGCCTACTCATACATTAGATAAACAATTCTTTTTCTATGTTAATATCCACGATCATTAAGGTTATTTCCAATTTTACCTGAGAATGAATTTATCATAAAAAAATGTGTAACGACCCGTATTTTCACGGATCGAAACATCGTAAGATAGTTAACCTTTGGTTGCATTGCTTATGAGTTTAAACGACTTAAGGATGGAGTTAGGTCATAGTGACCGACTAAAGATATAGTGGACGACTTAAGGTTTTGACCGGGTTAAGAGATAGGTCACTATGTATTAGGTCATCTGGTTGCTTGAATTGTTAGGTCGTAGACGATCTAAGATCAATTAGGTCGTGTTGGGTTGGGTCGTTAATGAGTTAGGAACGACCTATAGTATTTGACTGACCTAAGGAAGTTAGGTCGGCAACGACCTAAGGACCTAGTAGAGTGAGCGACCTATGGGACTGACCGACCTAAGAGTTAACGACTTAGGTAGGATAGCGACTTAAGAGATTTAGCAAGTTGACCGACCTAAGAGATAAGCTAGCTAACGACTTAGTAGTTAGGTCGTTAGACGACCTAAGGGGTTAAGTATTAGGTCGTGTGGACTTTAAGTCGGAGTGGTTGGCTAAGTCTTAGGTCGCATGTTGGCTTAAGTGTTAGGTCGTAGGTCTTAAGTCGTAGAAGGTGTTGAGTTACTAAGTCGTAGGTCGGCATAGTTATTAAGTCGTATACCCTGTTAGATCGAAGACTTTGTTATGTCGCGCAGTGTTAGGTCGTAACACTGTTAAGTCGGTAAGTGCTTGTAGGTCGTTAGGTCTATGCAGATGCACTAAGTCGTAGCGTGTTAAGTCGTATAGGCGCGTGTGTTGAGTCGGAGGTTGTTAGGTCGGAAGAGGTTAGGTCGGAAGGGCTTAGGTCGGAAGGCTATAAGTCGGAGATGACCTATGGAGATGGCCGAGTTAAGGGGAAATCAGCCTATAAATACTCGTCCATTTCTTCATTTTTGGGATCCGGATTTTGAAGCGACGAAGTGCTACCATTTTGAGAGCTCGACTTCTACACTTCTTCACTTCTTTTCTCCACTCTAATCTAGTGATTCTATCCATCCAAGTTGAAGATCAAATTGAAGATTCAAGAGCTTGGATTGAAGATCTTCATCCTTTGAAGTGAGATTTCTTCGTTTGAAGCGGATTCGTGATAGATCAAGCTTGATCCTTCGCTGTCCAGATCTGAAGCGTGTTGATTTGAGGTTGTTTAGGTGATTTTGTGAGTGGTGATTATCTCTCACACGGATCCAAAGGAGTACATCGGATTGTTGGCTCGATTTGGTGTTAAAATAGTGATTTCCATACATTTTCTTCATCCTAAGTGTAGATCCATATAGATCCATTGTTCATGATGATGTTACATCCATTTTACTACACGTTAACCTATGCAAGTTCATTCATCGAGATTATAGAGATATTGTTCATGTTTTCATGCTTATTAGACTTTCAACTCTTTAATTACGAAATTGCCATTATTGTGATAATTGTCTACTTAGATCATATTTGAATGCTTGATTGCTTGGATTAATGTTTGATTTGGTTGATTGCTATGAATTAGATGATTGATAATTTGATTTAGATCAAGGATGATTCAAAAGCTAAGGGAAAGGCTCTTGAATGGGAAAAGCTGCTTGTGGCATTTGTAGTGGATGATGAAGCTCTTATGCATAGATTTGATGATGAGGTTGAGATGAGACTTTGCAAGGATGTGATGAAGCGAAGTATGATATGAGATAGTCTTGGTCTAATCCAGATGGGATCATTCCAAGCGGGTTGAGGATAATGGATGCTCGAGAGGCGCTTGAGCTAGTATGGAAATAGTCGTCGAGGAGGACGACTAGAAGGCTGAGATCTCATCGTTGTTGAAGGTTCTAGCATGCTCAAAGCAAGAGTACGTTGGGAAGATTCGATAGTCCCTGAAGGCTACTGATTGGGTAGTCAAGTACTCTGGGCAGATTCGATAGTCCTAGGCACGGGTCACGATGACGTGCGGAAGTTATGTCTAGAACCGGGGTTTCCATTAGCCCTTGACGGACGGCTGAAAGAATGTGCCGGTCATTCAATTAACGGTGATATCGAAGCAATGATAACAGTGATAGCCAGAGTCATGGATGTTTGGTTGTATCGTCATTCGGTCTCAAGAGTGGTATTTTCTGGGTGCTTATCTAATCTTGGTTTAGGCCTTGGGGGTTTGTGCTTGGAAAACATCGCCCTTGACTCGAGTGATAATTGCTTTACTTTACATTGTATGCTCTGCTATGATTGCTTCTCCTTAGTGTGTGTCTGGGGGCTATCACTGTAGAAAGAGGTTGGAGTGGGAGGGTTGTATTCCTATTCCTTTTCCTTTATGCTCTTTTGGTATGTTGTTAGTTAATTTACCGCTCACTAAGACTGTTCTCTGACTCAAGGCTTTATGTTTTAATTCTTATTGCCTTGGGCTGTTCGTCCAATTTGGGACGGGAAGACTAGGTAGCAGGTGACAGGTGCTGTTCTCTTCTCACGATGCTAATATCGAAGACGAGCTGGAGGGTTGCATATTATCTTCTTACTATATGTACTGGATGTTCCGCTGTTTTGTATTCTCTGAGTGATGTAGTGAGGCTTGTTGTATTGACTATTCAGATGTTTGTATTCAACTATTATGAAGTTTTATTGATGTGATTCTATTCTGTGAAGCTTCACTATATATATATATATGTTCTATTGTATTTTGTCCATGCGCTGTGAGTAATACGATAGATTCTGTTGTTTTTATCTACCTTGACAATCGTCCATGGTCGCCTGGCACACTTTACAGCGCACTATCTCTAGATTCGATGCAGGAGTCATGGGCGGTCGTCACATTTGGTATCAGAGCTTTGGTTAATCGATTTTACCCAACGCTTGCTGACGTAACTACGTATGAGAGACGTAATTGTATTTTGATGGATGATTACTATATATAATATAGTAGCTTAGTAGAGTTTGAGTCCTTTAGGCAGTTGTTTCTCTAAGCTGTTCTGATCATTCCTTTTTATAGATATTAAGGATGAGTCGACGAGGGAGACCAGCTGCTAGGGAAGGCCGTACTACTGAGGGAGCTGCGGATTATGCAGCTATGTTCGAAGCTATGATGACTTCGATCATGAGAAGGATACCAGTTCCGGGGGCAGCAGTTGATGTTGGAGTTCAAGTCCAAACTCCAAAACCAGTGGATTTTGCTAAGTTGTGCAAAGATTATACTGCTCTTGGAGGGAAGGTTTTCTTGGGAACAGAATCAACTATTGAGGTCCAAAGGTGGATAGATGCTTGTAGTAGGATCTTTGGTGATTTGGGAATTGAGGATGCGACTAAGAGGAAGTTGGCATCGAGACAGCTTCAAGGGAGAGCTTCTGATTGGTGGAACTCTATTACCATCAATACTCCAGAGGAAGAGATTACTTGGGAGCAATTCCAAGTCAGATTTGAAGCTAAGTTCATTTCTACAGCTCAGAAGTCTGTTCTGTTCAAGAAGTTCGTGGAGCTCAAGCAAGGTGGAAGACCAGTTCTTGAGTATGTTTCTGAGTTTGAAGCTTTGTCCAAGTATGCCCGGTCGTATATCGAATCAGCATATCAGAAGAATGAGAAGTTTGTGACAGGCTTGGACAGTTATCTTGGGAGACAGTTGGTGGATCATTTGGACTAATCATTTGAGAAGCTTGTGGAGAAAGCTCTCAGGCATGAGAGTCTGTTTCCTAAGGAAGGATCTGTTGTTGCTGTGACCAGGGAAGAGTCTAAACCTCAGCAAGGTGGAAACAAGAAGAGGAAGCAGCAACAGCAGAAGGGTAAGGATGGCCAGAAGAAGCCGAAGGGCGAAGTGACTTGCTACAATTGTCAGGAGAAGGGCCATTTCTCGAAGGATTGTAAGAATCCTAAGGTGCCGATGAAGTGTCACAACTGTGACAAGCCGGGGCATTTCAGGAAGAATTGTCCAGAACCGAGGAGGGACAAGCAAATTGTGCAAGCTTATGCTTTGGGAGCTGTTCCGTCGTCTTCAAAGGCTCCTACCGCTGAAGAGAAGGGAAAGAGTGTGGTGGTTCAAGGTACTCTTTTCCTATGTGGTGTTCCAGTTAGAGTTCTGTTTGATACTGGAGCGTCGCATTCATTTGTTTGCAGCGAACTTGTAGGCCGGTTAGGTTTGGAACCAGATATTGTTGATAGGCCATTGGTTGTGACTAATCCAGTTGGAGGTTCGTCCTGTTTGTGTATGTTATGCCGTGGTCTAGTTGTATCGAGTCATGATTGCTCTTTTGTTTGTGATTGCTTTGTTCTGAACTTTGCGGGGTTCAGAATTATTTTGGGTATGGACTGGCTTAGGAAGTATGCGGCAAAGGTTGATTGCGAGAGGTTGGAAGTGACGGTCGAGAATGTGGAGGGGCGAAAGATTGTGATACGATGTAAGCATGAAGAAGGCGTCTTCATGAGCTTCATGTATTCGCTGGTTGTTCCACGGGATGGACTGTCATCGGTGCCAATCGCTAATGGATTCGAGGATGTCTTTGACGAAGTCAAAGGGTTGCCGCCGCATAGAGAGATCGAGTTTCGTATAGATCTAGTTGAAGGAGCCAGACCTGTTGTGATGCCTCTTAGGCGGATGGCGCCTAGAGAACAGCAAGAGTTGAGGGTGCAAGTTGATGATCTTTTGCATAAAGGATTCATTCGGCGTAGTGTGTCCGAATGGGGTGCACCAGTTGTATTCGCAACCAAAGCAGATGGATCGCTAAGGTTGTGTGTCGATTGTCGTGAGCTGAATAAGGTGACTAAGAAGAACAAGTATCCATTGCCGAGAATAGATGACTTGTTTGATCAGCTTCACGAAGCTAAGGTGTTTTCTCAGATGGATTTGGCAACGGGATTTCACCAGTTGAGAGTGGCTAAGGATAGTGTGCCGAAGACTGCTTTCCGAACACCATCCGGTTTCTTTAAGTGGCTGGTAATGCCGTTTGGATAGACTAACGCGCCAGCATATTTTGTGGATCTTATGAATAGAGTGTTCAGAGATCAGTTGAACAAGTTTGTACTTGTGTTCGTGGATGATATTCTGATTTATTCCAGAACTGAAGAAGAGCACAAGACACACTTGCGTATTGTTTTGGAAATCTTATGGAAACATCAGCTGAAGGCTAAGTTTTCGATATGTCACTTCTGGAAGAGTGAAGTAAGGTTCTTAGGCCATGTGATTTCTGGAAGTGGAATAGCGGTTCATTCCGCTAAGGTGGCAGCAATCCAGGATTGGGTTAGACCTAAGAATGCATCTGATGCGAGAAGTTTTCTTGGATTAGCAGGATATTATCGACGATTTATCAAAGACTTCTTTAAGGTAGCTGCACCGTTAACAGGATTGACAAAGAAGAACCAAGTGTTCAGTTGGGATGCGAAGTGTGAGCAAGCTTTCGGAATCCTGAAAGAGCGATTGACGAGTGCTCCTGTTTTGACTATTCCAAGTGGGAATGATGGGATGGTGGTTTACACCGACGCATGTGGTACTGGACTTGGAGCAGTGCTGATGCAGAAGGATAAAGTTGTTGCGTATGCTAGTCGACAACTGAAGCCTCATGAAAGGAATTACCCGACTCATGATTTGGAGTTAGCGGCGATTGTTTTTGCTCTGAAGATGTGGAGACATTATCTATTGGGAGTTCGATTCGAGTTGTTTACAGATCATAAGTCGTTGAAGTATCTTTTCTCCCAAAAGGATTTGAATCTTCGGCAGCAACGTTGGCTAGAGTTTTTAGCATCATATGATTTTGGTATAGCTTATACTCCGGGAAAAGGTAACGCGGTGGCAGATGCGTTAAGTCGAAGACATGCAGGATTGGGAGCCATGTTTTCAGAATGGAAGAATCTCGAGTATTTAGCTGGATTTGACTTCAGGCCTAGATGCGAATTGGAACCTGAGATGTTGGCTAACTTATCAATAAGACCTTCTCTTGTGGAAAGGATTGGCGAGAGCCAAAAGCGAGACGATAAGCTTGTCAAGATTATCCATGATTTGGAATCTGGATTGGATCCAGAAAAGGATAAAGGATTCGAGGTCGATCGAGAGGGTTGGCTTCGGAAGCAAGGACTACTAGTTGTTCCCGATATAGATGAATTGAGGAGTGAAGTTCTGAAGGAAGGTCATCACTCGAAGTTGACAATTCATCCAGGAGGAAATAAGATGTATCGGGATATGAAGAGAACCTACTACTGGGAAGGTATGAAGAAGGATGTTGGAAATTTTATTTCCAAATGTATGAACTGCCAGTTGGTAAAAGCCGAACAGAAGAAGCCTAGTGGATTGCTTCAGCCATTAGAAGTTCCTACATGGAAGTGGGAGCAAGTGTCGATGGATTTTATCGATGGATTGCCTAGGACAAGAACGGGAAACGAAGGGATTTGGGTCATCATAGATCGTTTGACTAAGAGTGCTAGATTCATTCCTGTTCGATCGACTAGGACTGCATCAAAGTTGGCTGAGTTGTATGTTAAGTGGATAGTTCGATTCCATGGTATTCCGAAGAGTATAGTGAGCGATCGAGACCCATTGTTCACTAGTGGATTTTGGAAGAGCTTCCATGAAGTTTTGGGAACCGAGTTGTGTTTGAGTACAGCTTATCACCCTCAAACAGATGGTCAGACCGAGAGAGTCAACCGAGTTTTGGAAGATCTCCTCAGAGCTTGTGTTTTGGATTTTGGAGGATCATGGGAAGATCACCTTCATTTGGTGGAATTTTCATACAACAACAGTTACCAGTCAAGCATTGGTATGGCACCGTATGAGGCATTGTATGGAAGACCGTGTAACTCACCGACGTGTTGGATAGAAACTGGAGAAAAGCTGATGCTTGGGCCAGAGATGATTCGACAGACTTCAGATTGTATAGAGATCATTCGGCAACGAATGAAGGCAGCCCAAGATCGTCAGAAAAGTTATGCTGATAAGCGTCGAAAGGATCTGGAATTCGACGTAGGTGATATGGTTTTTGTGAAGATTTCTCCACTGAAGAATGTTATTCGATTCGGGAAGAAAGGAAAATTGACTCCGAGATTTGTTGGACCATTCCCGATCATCGAGCGAATTGGAAAGCTCGCCTATAGATTGGAATTACCGGAGAAGATGGCGGGTGTGCACAATGTTTTTCATGTGTCATATCTACGGAAGTATGTGCACGACTCGAATACAGTGGTTCCTGCTGATAGCTGTGAAGATTTCGAAGTTGATCCAGTCGATAGAAGACCTCGTAAGCCGCTTCGTGTTGTGGGAACTGACACGAAACAGCTTAGGAGGAAGGTAGTTAAGTTGCTCAAGATACAATGGAGTGATGATGATAACGACTGTACGTGGGAGGTGGAAGAGAGGATGAAGGTAGCTCATCCTGAACTCTTCAAGGTAAGGCCCTAAGGTGTCATGTCATCTCACGATATTGTAACTTGTTCTAGTTTTAGAATTCTGCATGCTAAGCTAGAATTGGATGCATGGTTTGTTGATTCCTGTGGATGGTAGGCGTGCAGAATAGCCCTTGATTGCTTTGTTGTTTGGAATTTCGGGGGCGAAATTCCTAAGGGGGAGAGAATGTAACAACCCGTATTTTCACGGATCGAAACATCGTAAGATAGTTAACCTTTGGTTGCATTGCTTATGAGTTTAAACGACTTAAGGATGGAGTTAGGTCATAGTGACCGACTAAAGATATAGTGGACGACTTAAGGTTTTGACCGGGTTAAGAGATAGGTCACTATGTATTAGGTCATCTGGTTGCTTGAATTGTTGGGTCGTAGACGATCTAAGATCAGTTAGGTCGTGTTGGGTTGGGTCGTTAATGAGTTAGGAACGACCTATAGTATTTGACTGACCTAAGGAAGTTAGGTCGGCAACGACCTAAGGACCTAGTAGAGTGAGCGACCTATGGGACTGACCGACCTAAGAGTTAACGACTTAGGTAGGATAGCGACTTAAGAGATTTAGCAAGTTGACCGACCTAAGAGATAAGCTAGCTAACGACTTAGTAGTTAGGTCGTTAGACGACCTAAGGGGTTAAGTATTAGGTCGTGTGGACTTTAAGTCGGAGTGGTTGGCTAAGTCTTAGGTCGTGTGTTGGCTTAAGTGTTAGGTCGTAGGTCTTAAGTCGTAGAAGGTGTTGAGTTACTAAGTCGTAGGTCAGCATAGTTATTAAGTCGTATACCCTGTTAGATCGGAGACTTTGTTATGTCACGCAGTGTTAGGTCGTAACACTGTTAAGTCGGTAAGTGCTTGTAGGTCGTTAGGTCTATGCAGATGCACTAAGTCGTAGCGTGTTAAGTCATATAGGCGCGTGTGTTGAGTTGGAGGTTGTTAGGTCGGAAGAGGTTAGGTCGGAAGGGCTTAGGTCGGAAGGCTATAAGTCGGAGACGACCTATGGAGATGGCCGAGTTAAGGGGAAATCAGCCTATAAATACTCGTCCATTTCTTCATTTTTGGGATCCGGATTTTGAAGCGACGAAGTGCTACCATTTTGAGAGCTCGACTTCTACACTTCTTTACTTCTTTTCTCCACTCTAATCTAGTGATTCTATCCATCCAAGTTGAAGATCAAATTGAAGATTCAAGAGCTTGGATTGAAGATCTTCATCCTTTGAAGTGAGATTTCTTCGTTTGAAGCGGATTTGTGATAGATCAAGCTTGATCCTTCGCTGTCCAGATCTGAAGCGTGTTGATTTGAGGTTGTTTAGGTGATTTGGTGAGTGGTGATTATCTCTCACACGGATCCAAAGGAGTACATCGGATTGTTGGCTCGATTTGGTGTTAAAATAGTGATTTCCATACATTTTCTTCATCCTAAGTGTAGATCCATATAGATCCATTGTTCATGATGATGTTACATCCATTTTACTACACGTTAACCTATGCAAGTTCATTTATTGAGATTATAGAGATATTGTTCATGTTTTCATGCTTATTAGACTTTCAACTCTTTAATTACGAAATTGCCATTATTGTCTACTTAGATCATATTTGAATGCTTGATTGCTTGGATTAATGTTTGATTTGGTTGATTGCTATGAATTAGATGATTGATAATTTGATTTAGATCGAGGATGATTCAAAAGCTAAGGGAAAGGCTCTTGAATGGGAAAAGCTGCTTGTGGCATTTGTAGCGGATGATGAAGCTCTTATGCATAGATTTGATGATGAGGTTGAGATGAGACTTTGCGAGGATGTGATGAAGCGAAGTATGATATGAGATAGTCTTGGTCTAATCCAGACGGGATCATTCCAAGCGGGTTGAGGATAATGGATGCTCGAGAGGCGCTTGAGCTAGTATGGAAATAGTCGTCGAGGAGGACGACTAGAAGGCTGAGATCTCATCGTTGTTGAATGTTCTAGCATGCTCAAAGCAAGAGTACGTTGGGAAGATTCGATAGTCCCTGAAGGCTACTGATTGGGTAGTCAAGTACTCTGGGCAGATTCGATAGTCCTAGGCACGGGTCACGATGACGTGCGGGAGTTATGTCTAGAACCGGGGTTTCCATTAGCCCTTGACGGACGGCTGAAAGAATGTGCCGGTCATTCAATTAACGGTGATATCGAAGCAATGATAACAGTGATAGCCAGAGTCATGGATGTTTGGTTGTATCGTCATTCGGTCTCAAGAGTGGTATTTTCTGGGTGCTTATCTGATCTTGGTTTAGGCCTTAGGGGTTTGTGCTTGGAAAACATCGCCCTTGACTCGAGTGATAATTGCTTTACTTTACATTGTATGCTCTGCTATGATTGCTTCTCCTTAGTGTGTGTCTGGGGGCTATCACTGTAGAAAGAGGTTGGAGTGGGAGGGTTGTATTCCTATTCCTTTTCCTTTATGCTCTTTTGGTATGTTGTTAGTTAATTTACCGCTCACTAAGACTATTGTCTGACTCAAGGCTTTATGTTTTAATTCTTATTGCCTTGGGCTGTTCGTCCAATTTGGGACGGGCAGACTAGGTAGCAGGTGACAGGTGCTGTTCTCTTCTCACGATGCTGATATCGAAGACGAGCTGGAGGGTTGCATATTATCTTCTTACTATATGTACTGGATGTTCCGCTGTTTTGTATTCTCTGAGTGATGTAGTGAGGCTTGTTGTATTGACTATTCAGATGTTTGTATTCAACTATTATGAAGTTTTATTGATGAGATTCTATTCTGTGAAGGTTCACTATATATATATATGTTCTATTGTATTTTGTCCATGCGCTGTGAGTAATACGATAGATTCTGTTGTTTTTATCTACCTTGACAATCGTCCATGGTCGCCTGGCACACTTTACAGCGCACTATCTCTAGATTCGGTGCAGGAGTCATGGGCGGTCGTCACAAAATGCTTTTGTATCAAATGTAAATAATCATTTAAATTCGGTATTGGTGTTTGACACTCATTGTATGTTGTGTAAATATCAAATACCTGCTAATTTCAAAATCATTGTTTTACATAAGGTTGTCATTATTGTGAGTTTATAATCCTTTTCTTTTACTATCTATTAAAGTGCACGCTTAATAGGTTCATTATTACCAAAATAACATATTGATTTACATCTTCATATCATATAAAGATTTGTTATTTTTCCTTGCCAATAAAAAAATGATTGAGCATTTTGCGCTGGGTGAAAATAGGCTTTAGTCTTGCATGTGATAGAGTTAGGGGTATGCCTTAGAGGCAATTATGTAATTTACATATATCTAACTTGATAACCAATCTTGTTTAAACTAAAAGGTTTTTTATTTCTATTATATACTTGATATAATATATTAGTTATTTAATTTAATTAAAACTATATTTAATAGAAAATCCATAGTATGCTTTGAGATAGTAGTTACAAAGTGTTGTAAATGTGAGTAATTTATCACAATGAAAACAAATATACCATTTCAAATATTCTTATTCAAGATGTATTGAGACTGGATATCGATACATCTGTTGAAACTATATTATATAATGCTCTCCAAATATTGGGCTGTGCATTACTCATGACCACTAGAGGCACTAAGTGGTTACGTACTGAAGCTATTGGATAACTAGGGAATGACTTACTCGATAGTTTTCTATTGGTTAATATAACTAAGGTCAAGCAAAGAATATCGATGTGACTAAGTTACATAGTTCTCTTGACTTGAGAATCATGTTGATCTTCAATGTGAAAGCTCCGCTTTGATTATAATTAAATCGTGGTAGGGGGTCTATCAAACGAATATAGTTGGGTCGAGTGGAAGCATTGAAAGTGAAACACTATTCAAGAGAGGATTCATCTCCTCAGTTAAATGAGGTTAGTATCACGGTCTACTGAAGTCAACTCAAAGTCAAAGTCTTTGGCCAGAGCATTTCGGTTAATAATAATTGTTATTATTGAACCAAGGACTTAGTGTTTGGACTATAAAGTTGAATGTAAATGATATTGTAATTTTGACCATTACCAAATTCCATAACTCCTAATGTGATATAGCTTTGATGAAGATAATTGGTGTAAATAATTGTCACTATCGAGTGCCGATTATAATAAGTAAAATTGGATATTACCAAAAGATGTGTACGTGATAAATTCAGCCAAAATATTACACCACTGCTAAGTGACATGTGAACGGTAATATTCGAATAGTTCGATATTAATCGTTGATTGAATTTACAATTTTGAGTCGCATAACTGTAAGGATGAATTCTCTAAAAAACCACATGATTTAATTTATTTATAAAATGTTGTAAATTGATTAAATTAATTGATATTTGAGAAATATTAATTATTATTTATTTGATGTGTGGAAGTTATTTGTAATTATTTTAATGCATATATAAAAAGGAGATTTGCATGCATTGATATACAATATCGATGTAATTTAAAGATAATTGCATGGAATGATTTACGTAAATTTTATGTTAATTGATGAGATGATTTAAGGAAATTATACGTCATTTGTTGATATAATTTATGGAAATTTTATCTCATTTGATGATATATCATGTGAAAAGAAAGAATTGGAGAAATAGAAACAACCAAGAGAATTAATTAGGGAAGTTTTAATTAAAGACTGGGAACAGTTTCATTCTTTCAAGTAAAACATATTCTCGAATTCAATTTGTACGTACAATTCATTCTTTCTTATTCATTTTTTTCTCTACTCTTAACTTTTCATGGTGCAAAAGAAAAATAAAAATTTCAAAATCTTTCAACTCTGAATAAAAAGATCAAATAAAATAAAACAAAAGGGTTCATCCATCTCTTGTAAGGATAGGATGGGGATCTTGAAATTCTGAGATATCATCATTCAAGGTGTGACTTCTAAGCAACATCCTAAGAGGAATTCATTTTCAAAGTGTGCTTCAAGGCTTTGGGTAATAAGAGCGATTCACGGAATCTAAAAGCTTTTATGTAACGACCCAAAAATTAATCGCTATTTAAATGAATATTTAATTATATTTTAAATAATCAATAAATGAATTTTTATTAACAAAGAAAACTATTTTAAATAGTAATTAATGATGATAAAATCGTTTTCAAAATTTGTTTACCAAATATATAGTTCATAGAAAATAGAAAATGTGACCGGAAGTTATTTTCTGAAATATCAATTTTTCATTGGTTAAAAGTTGTCTTAAAGGTCATAACACTATGGTAAACCTACAAGCACACAATATAAACCATTTTAACATGATAAATTCATGTGTACATATACATGTATATGCTCTCTTTTAAGTGTGTATATATATAAGGATAAAAGAAAATATTTTATAAAGGAATACACACACACACACACACATATATATAAATGCTCCTTTTCAACACAAGTAAACTAGTGCATGAAGTGAATAGTTGAAAGTATGGGGGGAGGGTGTTGTGCATGGTTTTGAAGGGGGGAGGAGGTATGGCCATATATGCATATGTGTATAATTGAATATAAGCACTTATATGTATTTTAATAATTTCCTAAACCTATAAATACCCCCATTACTTTCATTCTTTTCATTTTACAATCTCTTCCTCCACTTTAAATTCCTAAGAGCTTGAGAAGATTAGCCATGTCTTCCTCTTCATAATTCTAAAGTGAGAAAATCCATAAATTTTTTCCAAAAGTGCCTTTTTAATCCATAAACTCACTTCTACAAACCATTCAACATCTCCTCTTCCAAAATACAACACTCCATCACCCAAAACCACAAGGTTTGAGCCCAAACCTCCCAAGGCCAAACCCATTAGCCCTAGGCCAAGCAAAAAGCTAACTTGGCCGAGCCCAATTCGAGTGTTCGAGAGTCCAAAAGCTTCAAATTTGCAACATTCTTAAGCGTTTTCGAGTTCCGGCAAAAGTTGCTTTGATTTAGAAAAAATTTCGGTGAGTAAAACTTTTTTTTGGAAAAGAAATTAACTTGATTTTGATGGACTATATGTTGCGAAAATATGGTGATTGTTATGTTGAATTATCATGTCGTATTGATGACATATGATGATATGTTTAAGTTTGAACTTGGATTTGGTTATTAGTTGATATGTTGATATGTTTGGATATCTTTGGATATGTATATGAATATGGATATATGATATTGGGTATGATATTATGGTAGTTTTTTTATGAAAACAAAGCCATGTGTATATGATGTAAATGTTGTGAAGTTTGCACCTTGAAAAGTTGCAAAGGACTTGAGATCCGATTTAAAAATGAAAGCTATTTTCTAGCTTTGGATTTTTGAAAATGTTTTTCCAAGTTTTTACCTTTGTTTTAAGTTTTCAAAACTTTCCCATTTTTGTTTTCAAAGATGTAGTAGCTAGACTTAAAGTGAAGATTTCACCTAGAAATCAACTCTAGCGAACTGCGTTTATAGCGATAGTCGTTATGGATGTAGTTCGAAAAATTTCACGATTTCAAGTTTTAAGTGTTTTTTATATTGTTTTTGAAAACTCATTTTGAATTAATCAAGTAAGTTAAAAGTTTAAGTTTTTAATTATTTAATAATTTATTTATTAATTTAAATTAATTTGGGTAATTATTAATTAATTAATTAAGTAATTAAGTTAAATAATTAGAGTTTAAGAAATTATTAACTAAGTAAATTATTTTTAATTAAGTAATTTTAAAATAATGATTAATTAAGATAAAAAGAAAATTTAATTTTTATTTAATTAAGTTGTTTATTTTATTTAATTATTTAATTAGAGTTAATTATTTAATTAATTATTATTTAATTAAAGGTTAATTATCCACTTAATGAGGGTTTAATTTCTTAAATAAATATTAATTAACTAAAGTATAATTAGGGTCTAATTATAAATAAATTATTGATTATTAATGATTTAATTAAGATTAATTAAGGTTTAATTGAGTTTTAAACTTATGATTTAGTTAAAATTTATTTGTTTTAAGGTATCTTTTAAAACCCTATCGGTTATTTATTTTTAACTAATTTTCTTGTTTAAGTAAATTGTTTTAAAACCATGGATCTCTTGTCCAGGCTATTAAGTAGCCAAATGAATTAAAGTAGTTGTAATAAAATGGTGATGCGTTTTATTGGAACTAAGTCGACTTGTACTTATCACAAATACCACACTTTGGGAATGTGATGAATACAAGGGGGTTAATTTCCATAAGCGGGTCATGATAATCTAAGCATATGGAATGTATGTCCATATGTAAATATTACACCCTGATAGTGGAATAGTCCACTATAAACAACTTGACCTTTTAAAATTATCGAATGTTGGTTTGGAGAGACCGGGTTCGGATATTAGTAGTAATTCGAAAACCACTTCGAACCAATGCAAACGTTCGAATTGGAAATAGCAAAGGCAAAGTCCAAGATGAAGGCTTTGAAGTGCAAATGCTATTTGCTACTAACCCTGAGGGTGATTCCAAAACGAGTGTAGTGGGGATAGTGCCTTCGGTTCATTCATCTCTTGAACGACTTATATTGATGAGTGCTAACATTGTGTCAACATATATAAGGCAATGTTAGCATTCCATGTGGCAATGCTATAATAAAGATAAACGTAGCCTCAGGCCTCATCAACAAGAAATGGCCAAAACATGGTATGTAGTAGGGCTATGTGGGTCACTCCCATAAGGGTATGTCACCACTGTATCTAGAATCGATATTTGATCCATTTTATATGCTTCGGTACGATTGCTGATCCCAACCGTGGTGGTGATGTATTCGGTACTACTAGTCAAGTATTAGGCCAGTTCTTTGTAGCAGGGGTACAAGAAGTTCTTGTCAGACCCCAAGTGTATTTATCTAGAGGTACACCTTCGGAAGGTAGTTCCTTACCTGATCATGTATGGAATCCATTTCCTAATAAGTGCCTTCGGTCTTAGTTGTATACCGATTATGTTGGTATTTAATTAATGTAACAATTTCGGCTATGTGAATTATTTATTTCAAAACCTTAAACATTATGATAATATCATTGAATTTCTATATAAAGTGTTCTAGTTATCATAAGGTAAAAACCCATCCATGTTTATGTGCGGCGTGGTCTTACGAGATACTTTTGATTTCAAAGTGTTTTATAAAACATTAATTTTAAGTTGTTTGAGTTTTACTCACACCAGACCAATGTCTGACCCAAAGTTTTATTTTCTTTTCCTAAAACTCTTGGGTACTCAAATTTTTATAAGTAACCAAGTGATCCAGGTTTCTTATGGAAGCATTTTGAAGGAGCTGGAGCAGGTGGCTTCACCATAGCTTATTATATTTATTTCCGATGTGTTTATGTATGATCTATGTATTTTGTATGGATGGTTAGTTATAACTATCCAGTTGAAGTTGTAACGTAGAGACTCTGATGTATTATTATTATGGAATGATTATTTAATACACTATGTTATCTATTATATGTTGTTCTGATTCGCGCTAAGATTTTGTGATTGTTAGTTTTCTTCTTATCTTTCTTTTTCTTCTACCCTTAGTGACTCGTCTTTCGGTGCAAGAAAGGCGGTTGTTGCATTGTGGTATTAGAGCCAGGTTGAGTGAATACTTAGGCTTTGGGTTAGGGTCACTTCGAGAGTGCGTATTTATAATTTTCATTCATATATATATATATATATCTGATAGATAGATCGGTTTGATAGGTTTGATTAGTACCCTTCTTTTAAGACTTTTCTCGTCCAAGTATTCTACGAATTATCTTACTATATCCAGGTAGTAAGACATGAGTAATATAGGAAGACAAGGTAGGGAAGTAGGTAGTACCACCACTACAAATGGTCGAACTTTGAATCCTGGAGGAGTTTGGATTTTCGAAGAGGCAGCGCCAGAGCAGCTAAGAGTGAACTTCGCAACCTTATGCAAGGATTACACCAATCTAGGAGGGAAACCATTTAAGCGAACCGAGTCTATCATGGGAGTGCAAGCTTAGTTGCGATCTTGCGAGATGATTTTTAAAGGTCTTGGTTTATCAGATGAGTAGAAAAGTTTTTTAGCAGCATGGCAACTACTAGAGGGAGCAGCAGCTTGGTGGGACTCCCTTACTATAAATATTCCAGAAGATGAGTTTTCGTGGGCTCGATTTAAAGAAGTTTTTGTGGAACAATTCTTGCCAGCAGCAGGAAGGACGAGGATGTACCACAACTTCATGGATTTGAAGCAAGGGGATCTATTTGTAGCAGAGTATGAGATGAATTTCAACGAGTTGTCTTGTTTTTGACCTGAATTGATTAATACCCTATTAAAGAAGAACGAGATGTTTGTTTTGGGGATGAGGGAGGAATACCATGAGAAATTGACTATTCATGTTAAAGGTACTTTTGTGGATCTAGTTGACATGGCTCTGAGGTACGAGACCTTGGAAAAGAAGAAGCCTACTCCTGTAGCACCTAGTGAAAATACCGATGGAAATAGTTCTAACAAGAGGAAGTTCAATCCGAATTGGAAGAATCAGGGAAAGGGAAAGCCTAGATGTGGAGCCCAAGGAAGCTGTTTTAAGGATTTTATTTGCCACAAATGTCAGCAAAAGGGCCACATAGCGAAGTTTTGCAAGAATTTTGGAATGCGGCAGCAACAACAAAGTGGACCTATCTCCCCGATGGTCCAGAAGACCCTTTGTTTTAATTGCCATCAGCCTGAGCATATGGTAAAGGACTACCCACTCATGAAGACAGAACAACAACCTAAGGTGTATGCCATTAAGGATGAACCGTCGACTTCAATAGATGTGAAGGGAAAGGGCGTCCTTGAAGGTACCTTATTGATTAATGGTATATTTGTTCGAGCATTATTTGATACTGGTGCCTCTTATAGTTTTATCTCTTGTGAATCAGTAGGAAAAATTCATCTTATTCCTAGTATTTTAGAAAACCATATGTCCGTGTCTAATCCCATAGGTGGTGTGACCCATTTGAATATGATTTGTAAGAATGTGCCAATTTCCTACCTTTCTCATCACTTTTCTTGTGACCCATATGTCCTGGACTTTAAAGGATTTGACATTATTCTTGGTATGGATTAGTTATCAAAATATAAGGCTGTCTTAAATTGTAATAAAAGAGCTGTATCTTTGGTGACCGATATAGGAAGGAAAGTTAAAGTGCATGTAAGGAACACAATATTCATATGTGTAGTTTCTTGTATACCCTGAAAGCAGCCTAGGAGAGTTTGGATTCTATTGAAGTTGTTAGGGATTTTCCCGATGTATTCAAAGAGGTTAAAAGTTTACCTCCGCACCGTAAGATTGAGTTCCGCATTGATTTGGCCCCTGGTGCAAGACCTATAGTTCAACCAAAGTGAAGGATGACTTCGAGGGAGAGAGAGGAGTTGGTAAGTCCAACCTAGGACATGTTAAGTAGAGGATTGATTAGACCCAGTCGTTCAAGTTGGGGGTCTGCTGTGGTGTTTGCGGTGAGGTCTGATGGATCTTTAAGGTTGTGCGTGGATTATAGGGTGTTGAATAAGCTGACCATTAGGAACAAGTACCCCTTACCCCGCATCGATGATCTTTTTGATCAACTTCATGGAGCTATGTTATTTTCTCAAATGGATCTCGCTACTAGATTCCACCAGCCGAGGGTTGCTGAAGATCGTATACCCTTAACTGCTTTTAGAGGCCCTAATTGTTTCTTTGAATGGTTAGTTATGCCTTTCGGGCTAACCAACGCGCCAACATGTTTTGTAGATCTCATGAACCGTGTTTTCCGAGATGTTCTTAATAAGTTTGTGTTAGTTTTCATCGGCGACAACTTTATCTACTCCAAATCTGAGGAGGAGCATAAATATCATTTGGAAGTGGTGTTGGAAACATTGAGGAGACACATGTCTTGAAGGCAAAATTTTCTAAGTGCCATTTTTTAAAATCAGAAGTAAGATTCTTAGGACATATAATGACAGGAGAAGGTATTTTAGTAGATCCAGTGAAGGGGGAGGCTGTTCAGGAATGGAAGCAATCGCGGACTCCTACCGAGGTTCGCAGTTTTGTAGGTTTGGCTGGATATTATAGGAGATTTATTCAAGATTATTCCAAGATTTCCTCCCATTTGATTAAGCTGACGAAGAAGGAGGAGAAGTTTGTATGGACCCCTAAGTGTGAAGAGGCATTTCAGAAATTAAAGAAGAGATTGACCAGTGCACCAGTTTTGGCTGTTCCAGATGGAAATAGTGGGTTCACAGTTTACACGGATTCGTGTGGAGTAGGACTTGGTGCTGTTCTGATGCAGAATGGTAGAGTGATTGCATATGCAAGCAGGCAGTTGAAGCCTTATGAGAAGAACTATGCTACGCATGACCGGGGTTGCTAGTTGTTGTCTTTGCATTGAAAATGTGGAGACACTACTTGTTAGGTAAGGATCCTTATATTCCTCTTAGTTTCTTTCTAATCTTTCGAGTAATTAGGTGAAAAATTTGAACTCTTCACCGATCATAAATCCCTGAAGTATCTTTTTACTCAGAAGGATCTGAACCTGAGGCAACAGAGATAGTTAGAGTTTCTAGCGACTTATGACTTGGATATTATGTATATGCCAGGGAAGGCAAATGTGGTGGCGGATGCCTTGAGCAGTAATGCTGTTTTGACTCTTTTGGAGGTTACCCCAACTCTTCTAGAAAGAATATCGAGCAACCAAAGAGAGGACAGAAGCTTCATGGCGATCATCAGAAAGATTGAGGAGGGGCAGTGTACAAGTTTTGAGATTGATAACCGAGGAGATTTAAGGATGAATGGATGTATCTATGTGCCAAATGTCTACAGTCTTAGGCAGGAAGCTTTGTCAAAGTGCCATTGTTCAAAGCCGAGTATCCATCCAGGTGTATCAAAGATGCACAAGGACATGAAGCAGATGTTTTGGTGGAAGGGAATGAAAAGAGATATCTCTATCTTTGTTAGCTAGTGTTCGTGCTGTCAACAAATCAAAGGCGTTCATCAGAAGACAACTGTATTACTACAACCTTCGGAAATACCTAATTAGAAATGGGGAAATGATATGAATGGATTTTATCGATGGTTTGCCCAGAACCAAAAAAGGAAATGAAGGAGTATGGGTTATCATGGATTGTCTAACGAAGAGTGCACGTTTTATTCCTGTGAAACCGACAAGGATCGTTGCTTTCTTAGTTGAAATTTTTACGAGATAGTCAGGTTGCATGGAGTTCCTGTGAGTATAGTAAGTGATCGAGACCCCATATTTACTAGTATTTTGGGAAGCATTGCAAACAACCCTTGGAACAAAATTGAGTTTAAGCACATCATATCACCCCCAAACCGACGGATAGATGGAGCGAGTAAATCGAATTCTAGAAGATCTCTTGAGGGCATGTATTCTAGATTTTTTTTGGATCGTGGGAGGATCATTTGCATTTAGTTGAGTTCTCCTACAATAATAGCTTCCAAGCAAGCATTAAAATGGCACCATATGAAGCCTTATATGGAAGACCGTGCAAGTCACCAGTATGTTGGGTTGAGGCAGGAGATAGATTAGTTCTGGGACCGGACATGATCTGAGAGGCTACGTAAAAAGTTACAATGATTAAGAAATGAATGAAGGAGACACAAGATCACCAAAAGAGTTATGCGGATAAGAGGCGAAGGGATTTGGAATTCATGGTTGGAAACTTGGTGCTTTTAAAGATTTCACCAATAAGAGGGGCTATTAGATTTGGAAAGGCTGGGAAGTTAGCTCCAAGGTATGTTGGACCCTTCCGTATTCTTGAGAGGATCGGACCACTTGCTTATAGGGTCGAGTTGCCAGAAAGGTAGGCGGGTATTCATAATGTGTTCCACGTGTCTCATTTGAGGAAATATGTTCATGACCCATCTTTGATTGTGGGGCCATCAATTTAAGAGGAATTGGAAATAGAACCGAACCTGATGGCTATTAGACATCTAGTTTATGTGGTGGATCGGGATGAAAAGAGGTTGCATAACAAGGAGGTGCGACTAGTTAAGATTCAGTGGAGTGAGGATCCAAAAGACTGCACTTGGGAGATGGTGGATCATATGAGAGAAGCCTATCCCGAGTTGATGTTGGAATAACTAATCGTAGGTTGTATGTATAGTGTATGTTTGTTTGCTATGGATACTTGCTGTATGTATTTGTATATGTTTTATGATATGAATATATGGCTTTTTGCGTAGTTTGAATTATCTCCATGTTGCAAATTTCGGAAAGAAATTCTTTTAGGGGGGAGAATGCAACGACCCAGAAATTAATCTCTATTTAAATGAATATTTAATTATATTTTAAATAATTAATAAATGGATTTTTATTAATTAATAAAACTATTTTAAATAGTAATTAATGATGATATGTTTTCAAAATTTATTTACCAAAATATATAGTTCATAGAAAAATAGAAAATGTGGTCGAAAGTTATTTTCCGAAATATCGATATTTCATTGGTTAAAAGTTGTCTTAAAGGTCCTAACACTATGTTATGCACATAATATAAACCATTTTAACTTGATAAATTCAAGTGTACATGTGCATGTATATGCTCTCTTTTAAGTGTATATATATATGTATACATGTATATATATGTGTGTATATATATAAAGATAAAAGAAAATATTTTATAAAGGAATACACACACACACACATATATATAGAAATGCTCCTTTTCAACACAAGTAACTAGGGCATGAAGTGAATAGTTGAAAGTATGGGGCGGAGGGTGTTGTGCATGATTTTGAAGGGGGGAGAAGGTATGGGCGTGCATGCATATGTGTATAATCAAATATAAGCACTTATATGTATTTTAATAATTTCCTAAACTTGTAAATACCCCCTTACTTTCATTCTTTTCATTTTACAATCTCTTCCTCCACTTTAAATTCCTAAGAGCTTGAGAAGATTAGGCATGGCTTCCCCTTCATAATTCTGAAGTGATAAAATCCACAATTTTTTTCCAAAAATACCTTTTTAATCCACAAACTCACTTCTACAAACCATTCAACATCTCCTCTTCCCAAATACAACACTCCGTCGCCCAAAACCATAAGGGACAAGCCCAAACCTCCCAAGGTCGAACCTATTAGACCTAGGCCGAGCCCAAAGTTCACTTGGCCGAGCCCAATTCGAGTGTTCGAGAGTCCAAAAGCTTCAAATTTGCAACATTCTTAATTGTTTTTGAGTTCCGGCAAAAGTTGCTTTGATTTAGAAAAAATTTCGGTGAGTCAAACTTTTGTTTTTGGAAAAGAAATTAACTTTATTTTGATGGACTATATGTTGTGAAAATATGGTGATTGTTATGTTGAATTATCATGTCGTTTTGATGGCATATGATGATATGTTTATGTTTGAACTTGGATTTGGTGATTGGTTGATATGTTGATATGTTTGGATATCTTTGGATATGTATATGGATATGAATATGTGATATGGGGTATGATATTATGGTAGTATGTTTATAAAAACAAAACCATGTGTATATGATGTAAATGTTGTGAAGTTTGCACCTTGAAAAGTCGCAAAGGACTTGAGATCCAATTTGAAAATAAAAGCTATTTTCTAGCTTTGGATTTTTGAAAATGTTTTTCCAAGTTTTTACCTTTGTTTTAAGTTTTCAAAACTTTATCATTTTTATTTTCAAAGATGTAGTAGCTAGAGTTAAAGTGAAGATTTCACCTAGAAATCAATTCTAGCGAACCGCGTTTATAGCGATAGTCGCTATGGATGTAGTTCGGAAAATTTCACGATTTCAAGTTTTAAGTGTTTTCTTTTGGATTGTTTTTGAAAACTCATTTTGAATTAATTAAGTAAGTCAAAAGTTTAAGATTTTAATTATTTAATAATTTATTTATTAATTTAAATTAATTAATTGAGTAATTAAGTTAAATAATTTGAGTTTAAGAAATTACTAACTCAGTAAATTATTTTTAATTAAGAAAGTTTTAAATAATGATTAATTAAGATAAAAAGAAAAATTAATTTTTATTTAATCAAGTTATTTATTTTAATTAATTATTTAATTAGAGTTAATTATTTAATTAATTATTATTTAACTAAAGGTTAATTATCCACTTAATGAGGGTTTAATTTCTTAAATAAATGTTAATTAATTAAAGTATAATTAGAGTCTAATTATAAATAAAATTTGTATTATTAATGATTTAATTTTGATTTAACTAAGATTAATTAAGATTTAATGGAGTTTTAAACTTACGATTTAGGTTTATTTATTTTTAAGGTTTCTTTTAAAACCCTATCGATTATTTATTTTTAACCAATTTTCTTGTTTAAGTGAATTATTTTAAAACCAAGGATCTCTTGTCCATGCCATTAAGTAGACAAATGAATTAAAGTAGTTGTAATAAAATGGTGATGCGTTTTATTGGAAATAAGTCGACTTGTATTTATCACATATACCGCACTTCGGGAATGTGATGAATACAAAGGGCTTAATTTCCATAAGCGGGTCATGATAATCTAAGTATATGGAATGTATGTCCATATGTAAATATTACACCCTGAAAGTGGAATAATCCACTATATATAACTTGACCTTTTAAAATTATCGAATGTTGGTTTGGAAAGACCGAGATCGGATATTAGTTGTCATTTGAAAACCACTTCGAACCAATGCAAACGTTCAAATTGGAAATAGCAAAGGCAAAGTCCAAGACCAAGATGAAGGCTTTGAAGTGCAAGGGCTATTTGCTACTAACCCTAAGGGTGATTCCAAAATGGGTGTAGTAGGGATAGTGCCTTCGGTTCGTTCATCTTCTGAATGACTTGTATGGATGAGTGCTAACATTGTGTCAACTTATGGAAGACAATGTTAGCATTCCAAGTGGCAATGCTATAATAAAGGTAAAGGTAGCCTCAGACCTCATCAACTGAAAATGACCGAAATAGGGTATGTAGTAGGGCTATGTGGGTCGCTCCTATAAGGGTATGTCATAACCGTATCTAGAATTGATATTTGACCCATTTTGCATGCTCCGGTACGGTTGCTGATCCCAATTATGGTGGTGATGTATTCGGTACTATTAGTCAAGTGGTAGGCCGGTTTTGTGTAGCAGGGTTACAGATGTTCTTGTCAGACCCCAAGTGTATTTTATATAGAGGTACACCATCAGAAGGTAGTTCCTTACCTAGTCATGTATGGAATCCATTTCCCAATAAGTTCCTTCGGTCTTAGTTATATATCTATTATGCCGGAATTTAATTAATGTAACAATTTCGGCTATGTGAATTATTTATTTGAAAACTGTAGATATTATGATAATATCACTGGATTTCTATATAAAGTGTTTTGGTTATCGTAAGGTAAAACCCGTCTGTGTTTATGTGCGGCATAGTCTTACGAGATACTTTTAATTTCAAAGTGTTTTATAAAAATAAAATTTAAGTTGTTTGGGTTTTACTCACACCAGACCCATGTCTGACCTGGAGTTTTATTTTCTTTTCCTAAAACTCTTGGATACTCAAATTTTTATGAGTAGCCAAGTGATCTAGGTTTCTTGCGGAAGCATTTTGAAGGAGATGGAGTAAGTGGCTTCACCATAGCTAATTATATTTATTTCTGTTGTGTTTACGTATGGTCTATGTATTTTGTATGGATGGGTAGTTATATCTGTCCAGTTGAAGTTGTAATGTAGAGTCTTTGATGTATTATTATTATGCAATGACTATATAATATCCTATGTTATCTATTATACATTGTTCTGATTCGCGGTGAGATTCCGTGGTTGTTAATTTTCTTCTTATCTTTCTTTTTCTTCTACCCTTAATGGCTATTCTTTCAGTGCAAGAAAGGCGGTCGTTACATTTTGATTCATCATTCAAGGTGTGATTTGATAGCAACTTTACAAGGTAATTTCTAATTAATTCATTCATATTCTCTATATTCATATGCTTGGATTTGTGTGATTTATTTATGTTCACATTGACTATGTTGTAACATGAAAATTGGTAACCCCTTTCTCAATTAAAAGTATGTCTGTTATGTTCATTTCATTTAGATCTGCATTTGTTATCTTTTACATTACAATAATTATAAATTAATTTCTAATGAATTATATTTTATAATATTTACATACACAATTTCAAATGAGTTATAATTTAATTTTTATTTTAAAATTAATTTCTATTATTGCATGAGTAATGATTGGATACAATCATTTTGAATATTGTTTATGCAAGCATGAAAGGTTTTGATCTAAAATTTTGAAAGAACTTTTTATGTAATTTTAAATTATATATATATATATCTTTTCTAAACTTATAGTTTTGTAGAATTTCCAAACTCTTGTTTCATTTCCAAACTAAAACTTTAATATAAGTTGTTAATTTAGAATGAAATGTAAATTGTCAAATTGAAATTTTAATTATAAATTTTGGTTTTTATATTACACGAGTGCGAACCCATGCTACGCACATGATATTCTAAAGTTACATAAACTAAAATAGTTAAAATGTGATATTGATAATTGTAATGGTGATTCCAAAATACAGAACCGATCAAATAATTATAATATAAAGTGATTTTCTCAATTTGAGGTCGAAACTTTAAATAGATATCTACATTGATATGGTTAAATAAACAAAATATTCTTTATACTAAAAAATTTCTGATAACAAATTACATAAAACATAAACGTATCTAGTCAAAATTCATTAAAAAAAATCCATATTGCACCGGAATGAGAAGATTGAAATGTTGAATTAAGAAATTTTAGAATAATGTTAAAAAGGAGAAAAAATGATTTTTAAGCGCAATATCATAGAGTTCAATGGAATATCATGGAAAAACGATCCAATAGAAAAATTTATTTGCAAAATATAATAACATAGAAATTACTATTAATGTTTCATTTATTGAACTTCAAATTGCATAAATAAATACTTTCATGTCTAATTAACAGCAAATGAGCTGGGAATAAGCAAACAACAAAAGATTCATAAATAAGCTTCCAAATTGCATAAAAAGTAAAATGTAAATTAGTATAATATAGCTACATTAATCTTTGATATATATAACAATAAACTATTGAAATCATTTTTAGTGTTTTTGAAACAGATGTTACACTTGAATTTACTAAAATCTAACAAATGAATAATTTTATAGTAGAAAGCTGCTCAACCAACAAAATTTCTAGGTTATTTATTTGTATTTATTTCAATATTCAGATATAATTTAGACACCATCCCAAGAGGTTCAACATAAAGAATTTAACTTTTAACCTTCTTTATTTTCACTATATCTACCTACAAATAGATTTGGCATATTCGAAGAATAAATGATTCATATATAAACCTGCAAATTAAATATAAAGGCAAATTAGCTTAATGTAGTTGACATTAATTTAATTTTTTTTGTATAACAAACAAAATATTGAATTAACTTTCAATATTTTAATTATGCATCAAAATCATGATCCAGACTTAATTTATAAAAGATACCTTATATAAACCATGCTTACTTATTTTAGGAAATAAAAAGAAAAAAAATAAACTATCAACATTTAATATTTTAGATTTTAATTATTGTACAGACTTTTCTTTAAATGTAATTTTAATAAAAAGTGAATATTTGAGATAATTCAAATAAAATTGTTTATGAACATAAAGAATGAATTGTAAATAGTAATAAAAATTCTAGTTAATTGAGTGGGAAAGAGAACAAGATATCCTATGTGTACAAATCCAAATTTTAATCAAATTACGTGACCATTTATGAAGATTGAATTGTGTAATTAAAATTATGACATGATTTTGAGATCTTGAGGAGTCCAAGACTAAAGAGCAAATAAAATGAAAAAAATGAAGCAAATAGGCTAAAGATCCAACTTTAATATATACTATATAAATTATGATGCACTTTTGAGTTCATGTGAAGCTTGAGAGTAAAATGAAAAATAAAGTGAAGGAACAAAAGAAAATGATTATATAATTTATTTTAGATAAGGAAAATAATATTTTCTTCTAGGTATTGAAGTACATAGAAATGTAATATTCTATGGAATAGAATGAATGAAAAATTGGTAAACAAATTAAAGCGATTGGTTAAAAGGGAGTGATTTGGTTTAGGGGAATAAAAGTCAAAGAGAAATTTTCCATAAAAGTCAATAATTGATAGAGGTAGAAACTATTAACTTGTACTAAATTTTTAGACAAAATTATCATAAAAATTTCCACTGTTAACCTTCATTTCATTTAAAATAATTTTCATTATTTTCCTTTTATGTCACTTCAATCTAAAAACAAATAAAATATTGATATTAGTTTTGTTTAAACAAATGAAAAAAATCTTGATTAAATAGATAATTACATACCTTATTTTGAACCTCCATTAAGATATAAGATCCAAAATGTAACGACCCGTATTTTTACGGATCGAAAAGTTTGTCAAAATCTGGAATTTTAGCATTTTTGAGCCATTTCAGATTTTAGGCAAAAATATGGCTAAGTCCTAAGTCGTTCACGACTTAGTATAAGTCGTATACGACTTAGGGGATAGGAGCTACCCAGGGGAATGGCGAGTTAAAGGTTTGGAGATAGGTCGTTTGAACGACTTAAGGGGTAGGCGCGACTTAAGGATAGTGGTGAGTTAAGTTGTTACCGAGTTAAGTGTTTAAGTCATTGCCACGATAAGTCGGCTGGGTGAGTTAGCGACCTATGGAGTTAGCGTGTTAGCGACCTAAGGAGTTAGCGTGTTAGCGACCTAAGGAGTTAGGTCGCATAAGTGTTAGGTCGCGACAATGTTAAGTCGTAGGATGGGTTATCTCGCTAGGTCGTCTAACCAGTTAAGTCGTATCCCAGTAAGCCATTAAGTCATGTGAAGGTGATAAGTCGTAGCCTAGTTGAGTCGTGGCCGTGTTAAGGAGATAGCATTAAGTCGTAGACGACTTAGGAGTTGAGTCTTATCCTGATAGATCGGCAAAGCTGCTATGTTATAAGTCGTAGGTCGGCATAGCGTTATGGCATAGTTGTTATATCGTTAAGGCGTAACTCGGTAGAGCTGTTAAGTCGGAGCCTCTGCAAAGTCGGTAGGTCGTAAGTCGGAGGGAGATAAGTCGGGGACGACTTATGGAGGCGGCCGAGTTAGGGGTTTTTCAGCTATAAATAGGAAGGGTTTTGCTCACTTTTTGGAATCCGGATTTTGAAGCGACGAAGTGCTGCCATTTTGAGAGCTCGACTTCTACACTTCTTCACTTCTTTTCTCCACTCTAATCTAGTGCTTCCTTTCATCCAAATCGAAGATCAAGATTGAAGATTCAAGAGCTTGCATTGAAGATCTTCATCCTTTGGAGTGAGATTTCTCCGTTTGAAGCGGATTCGTGATAGATCAAGCTTGATCCTTCGCTGTCCAGATCTGAAGCGTGTAGATTTGTGGTTGTTTAGGTGATTTGGTGAGTGGTGATTATCTCTCACACGGATCCAAAGGAGTAGATCGGATTGTTGGTTTGATTTGGTGTTAAAATAGTGATTTCTATGCATTTTTGTAAACCTAAGTGTAGATCCATGTAGATCCATTGTTCATGATGATTTGACAACCATTTTTGTATATGATTAACCTATGCAAGTTCATTCATCAAGTTGTAGAGATAATTCTCATGTTTTCATGCTTGTTAGACTTTCAACTCCTTAATTACGAAATTGCCATTATTGTTATAATTGTCTATTTTGCTTATATTTGAATGCTTGGTTACTTGGATTGATGTTTGACATGATTGATTGCTGTGAATTAGATGATTGTTGATTGGTTTTAGACAAGGTGGTCGAAGATGATTCAAAAGCTAAGGGAAAGGCTCTTGAATTGGGAAAGCTGCTCGTGGCATATGTAGCGGGATGATGAAGCTCTTATGCATAGATTTGATGATGTGATGTTGAGATGAGGCTTTGCGAGGATGTAATGAAGCGAGGCATCATGTGATGAAGACTTGGTCTAATCCAGACGGGATCATTCCAAGCACGTTGGTAACTCGGTGATATGATTCGAGTTAAGGGTAATGGTTGCTCGAGAGGCACTTGAGCTAGTATGGAAATAGTCGTCGAGGAGGATGACTAGGAGGCTGAGATCTCATCGTTGTTGAAGGTTCTAGCATGCTCAAAGCAAGAGTACGTTGGGCAGATTAGATAGTCCCTGAAGGCTAATGTTTGATAGTCAAGTACTCTGGGCAGATTAGATAGTCCTAGGCACGGGTCATGATGACGTGCGGGAGTTATGTCTAGAAGCGGGGTTTCCATTAGCCCTTGACGGACGGCTGAAAGAATGTGCCGGTCATTCAATTAACGGTGATATCAAGGCAACGATAACAGTGATAGCCAGAGTCATGGATGTTTGGTTGTATCGTCATTCGGACTCAAGAGCGGTATTTTCTGGGTGCTTATCTGATTTAGGCCTTGGTACTTGGAAAACATCGCCCTTGACTCGAATGATTATTACTCTACTTTAAATTGTATGCTCTGCTATGTTTGCTTCTATTTAGTGTGTGTCTGGGGGCTATCACTGTAGAAAGAGGTTGGAGTGGGAGGGTTGTATTCCTATTCCTTTTTCCTTTGTACTCTTTTGGTATGTTGTTAGTTAGTTTACTGCTCACTAAGACTGTTGTCTGACTCAAGGCTTTATGTTTTTAACTCTTATTGCCTTGGGATGTTCATCCATTTTGGGACGGGCAGACTAGGTAGCAGGTGACAGGTGCTGTTCTCTTCTCACGATGCTGATATCAAAGACGAGCTAGAGGGTTGCATATTATCTTCTTATATGTACTGGATGTTCCGCTGCTTTGTATTCTCTGAGTGTTATGTAGTGAGGCTTGATGTATTGACTATTTGGATGCTTGTATTCAACTATTATGGAGTTTTATATGATGGAATTTTATTCTGTAAAGCTTCACTATACATATGTTCTATTGTATTTTGTCCATGCTCTGTGAGTAATACGATAGATTCTGTTGTTTTAATTTACCTTGACAATCGTCCATGGTCGCCTGGCACAATTTACAGCGCATTTTCTCTAGATTCAGTGCAGGGGTCATGGGCGGTCGTCACATTTGGTATCAGAGCATTGGTTAATCGATTTTACCCAACGCTCGTTGACATAACTACGTATGAGAGACGTAATTGTAATTTTGATGGATGACTACTATATATAATATAGTAGCTTAGTAGAGTTTGAGTCCTTTATGCAGTTGTTTCTCTAGAAGTTCTAATCATTCCTTTTTATAGATATTGAGAATGAGTCGAAGAGGGAGACCAGCTGCTAGGGAAGGCCGTGCTACTGAGGGGGCTGCTGATTATGCAACTATGTTCGAAGCTATGATGACTTCGATCATGAGAAGGATACCAGTTCCGGGGGCAGCAGTAGATGTTGGAGTTCAAGTCCAAACTCCGAAACCAGTGGATTTTGCTAAGTTGTGCAAGGATTATACTGCTCTTGGAGGGAAGGTTTTCTTGGGAACGGAATCTACCATTTAGGTCCAGAGATGGATAGATGCTTGTAGAAGGATCTTTGGTGATTTGGGAATTGAGGATGCAACTAAGAGGAAGTTGGCATCAAGACAGCTTCAAGGGAGAGCTTCTGATTGGTGGAACTCTATTACCATCAATACTCCGGAGGAAGAGATTACTTGGGAGCAATTCCAAGTTAGATTTGAAGCTAAGTTCATTTCTACAGCTCAGAAGTCAGTTCTGTTCAAGAGGTTTGTGGAGCTCAAGCAAGGTGGGAGACCAGTTCTTGAGTATGTTTCTGAGTTCGAAGCTTTGTCCAAGTATGCCCGGTCATATATTGAATCTACTTATCAGAAGAATGAGAAGTTTGTGACAGGCTTGGACAGTTATCTTGGGAGACAGTTGGTGGATCATTTGGACGATTCATTTGAGAAGCTTGTGGAGAAAGCTCTTAGGCATGAGAGTCTGTTTCCTAAGGAAGGATCTGTTGTTGCTGTTACCAGGGAAGAGTCTAAACCCCAGCAGGGTGGAAACAAGAAGAGGAAGCAGCAGCAGCAGAAGGGAAGGGATGGCTAGAAGAAGCCGAAAGGCGAGGTGATTTGCTACAACTGTCAGCAAAAGGGCCATTTCTTTAAGGATTGTAAGAATCCGAAGGCCCCGATGAAGTGTCACAACCGTGACAAGCCAGGGCACATCAGGAAGAATTGTCCAGAACCGAGGAAGGACAAGCAGATTGTGCAAGCTTATGCTTTGGGAGCTGTTCCTTCGTCTTCAAAAGCTCCTACCGCTGAAGAGAAGGGAAAGAGTGTGGTGGTTCAAGGTACTCTTTTCCTATGTGGTGTTCCAGTTAGAGTTCTGTTTGATACTGGAGCGTCGCATTCGTTTGTTTGTAGTGAACTCGTAGGCCGGTTAGGTTTGGAACCGGATATTGTTGATAGGCCATTGGTTGTGACTAATCCAGTTGGGGGTTCGTCTTGTTTGTGTATGTTATGCCGTGGTCTGATTGTGTCGAGTCATGGTTGCTCTTTTGTTTGTGATTGTTTTGTTCTGAACTTTGCGGGGTTCGGAATTATTTTGGGTATGGACTGGCTTAGGAAGTATGCGGCTAAGGTTGATTGCGAAAGGTTGGAAGTGACAGTCGAGAATGTGGAGGGGCGAAAGATTGTGATACGATGTAAGCATGAAGAAGGCGTCTTCATGAGCTTCATGTATTCGCTAGTTGTTCCACGGGATGGACTGTCATTAGTGCCAATCGCGAATGGATTCGAGGATGTCTTTGACGAAGTCAAAGGGTTGCCGCCGCATAGAGAGATCGAGTTTCGTATAGATCTAGTTGAAGGAGCCAGACCTGTTGTGATGCCTCTTAGGCGGATGGCGCCTAGGGAACAGCAAGAGTTGAGGGTGCAAGTTGATGACCTTTTACAGAAAGGATTCATTCGGCGTAGTGTGTCCGAGTGGGGTGCACCAGTTGTGTTTGCAACCAAAGCAGATGGGTCGTTGAGATTGTGTGTGGATTATTGTGAGCTGAATAAGATGACTAAGAAGAACAAGTATCCATTGCCGAGAATAGATGACTTGTTTGATCAGCTTCACGAAGCCAAGGTATTTTCTCAGATGGATTTGGCAACGGGATTTCACCAGTTGAGAGTAGCTAAGGATAGTGTGCCGAAGATTGCTTTTCGAACACCATCCGGTTTCTTTGAGTGGCTGGTAATGCCGTTTGGGTTGACTAACGCGCCAGCATATTTTGTGGATCTTATGAATAGAGTGTTCAGAGATCAGTTGAACAAGTTCGTACTTGTGTTCGTGGATGATATTCTGATTTATTCCAGAACTGAGGAAGAACACAAGACGCACTTGCGTATTGTTTTGGAGATCTTGCGGAAACATCAGCTAAAGGCTAAGTTTTCAAAGTGTCACTTCTGGAAGAGTGAAGTGGGGTTCTTAGGCCATGTGATTTCTGGAAGTGGAATAGCGGTTGATCCCGCTAAGGTGGCAGCAATCCAGGATTGGGTTAGACCTAAGAATGCATCTGATGTGAGAAGTTTTCTTGGATTAACAGGATATTATCGACGGTTTATCAAAGACTTCTCCAAGGTAGCTGCACCGTTAACAGGATTGACGAAAAAGAACCAAGTGTTCAGTTGGGATGCTAGGTGTGAGCAAGCTTTCGGAATCCTGAAAGAGAGATTGACGAGTGCTCCTGTTCTGACTATTCCTAGTGGGAATGATGAGATGGTGGTTTACACCGACGCATGTGGTACTGGACTTGGAGCGGTGCTGATGCAGAAGGATAAAGTTGTTGCGTATGCCAGTCGACAACTGAAGCCGCATGAAAGGAATTACCCGACTCATGATTTGGAGTTAGCGGTGATTGTTTTTGCTCTGAAGATGTGGAGACATTATCTATTGGGAGTTCGATTTGAGTTGTTTACAGATCATAAGTCGTTGAAGTATCTTTTCTCCCAAAAAGATTTGAATCTTCGGCAGCAACGTTGGCTAGAGTTTTTGGCATCATATGATTTTGGTATAGCTTATACTCCGGGAAAAGGTAACGCAGTGGGAGATGCGTTAAGTCGAAGACATGCAGGATTGGGAGCCATGTTTTCAGAATGGAAGAATCTCGAGTATTTAGCTGGATTTGACTTCAGGCCTAGATGCGGATTGGAACCTGAGATGTTGGCAAACTTATCGATAAGACCTTCTCTTGTGGAAAGGATTGGCGAGAGCCAAAAGCGAGACGATAAGCTTGTCAAGATTATCCATGATTTGGAATCTGGATTGGATCCAGAAAAGGATAAAGGGTTTGAGGTCGATCGAGAGGGTTGGCTTCGGAAGCAAGGACGACTAGTTGTTCCCGATATAGATGAATTGAGGAGTGAAGTTTTGAAGGAAAGTCATCACTCGAGGCTGACAATTCATCCAGGTGGAAATAAGATGTATCGGGATATGAAGAGAACTTACTAATGGGAAGGTATGAAGAAGGATGTTGGAAATTTTATTTCCAAGTGTATGAACTGCCAGTTGGTAAAAGCCGAGCAGAAGAAGCCAAGTGGATTGCTTCAGCCATTAGAAGTTCCTACATGGAAGTGGGAGCAAGTGTCGATGGATTTTATTGATGGATTGCCTAGAACCAGAACGGGAAATGAAGGGATTTGGGTTATCGTTGATCGTTTGACCAAGAGTGCAAGATTCATTCCTGTTCGATCGACTAGGACTGCATCAAAGTTGGCTGAGTTGTATGTTAAGTGGATAGTTCGATTCCATGGTATTTCGAAGAGTATAGTGAGCGATCGAGACCCATTGTTCACTAGTGGATTTTGGAAGAGCTTCCAAGAAGTTTTGGGGACTGAGTTGTGTTTGAGTACAGCTTATCACCCCCAAACAGATGGTCAGACCGAGAGAGTCAACCGAGTTTTGGAAGATCTTCTTAGAGCTTGTGTTTTAGATTTCGGAGGATCATGGGAAGATCACCTTCATTTGGTGGAGTTTGCATACAACAACAGTTACCTGTCAAGCATTAGTATGGCACCGTATGAGGCATTGTATGGGAGACCGTGTAACTCTCCGACATGTTGGATAGAGGCAGGAGAAAAGCTGATACTTGGGCCAGAGATGATTCGACAGACTTCAGATTGTATGGAGATCATTCGGCAACGAATGAAGGCAGCCCAAGACCGTCAGAAAAGTTATGCTGATAAGCGTCTTAAGGATTTGGAATTCGACGTAGGTGATATGGTTTTTGTGAAGATTTCTCCACTGAAGAATGTTATTCGATTCGGGAAGAAAGGAAGATTGACTCCGAGATTTGTTGGACCATTCCCGATCATCGAGCGAATTGGAAAACTCGCCTATAGATTGGAGTTACCGGAGAAGATGTCGGGTGTGCACAATGTTTTTCATGTATCATATCTACGGAAGTATGTGCACGACTCGAATACAGTGGTTTCTGCTGATAGCTGTGAAGACTTCGAAGTTGATCCAATCGATAGAAGACCTCGTAAGCCGCTTCGTGTTGTGGAAACCGACACGAAACAGCTTAGGAGAAAGGTAGTTAAGTTGCTCAAGGTACAATGGAGTGATGATGATAACGACTGTACGTGGGAGGTGGAAGAGAGGATGAAGGCAGCTCATCCTGAACTCTTCAAGGTATGGCCCTAAGGTGTCGTGTCATCTCGCGATATTGTAACTTGTTCTAAGTTTTAGAATTCTGCATGCTAAGCTAGAATTGGATGCATGGTTGGCTGATTGCTATGGATGGTAGGCATGCAGAATAGTCTTTGATTGCTTTGTTTGTTTGGAATATCGGGGGCGAAATTCCTAAGGGGGAGAGAATGTAACGACCCGTATTTTTACGGATCGAAAAGTTTGTCAAAATCTGGAATTTTAGCATTTTTGAGCCATTTCAGATTTTAGGCAAAAATATGGCTAAGTCCTAAGTCGTTCACGACTTAGTATAAGTCGTAAGTCGTATACGACTTAGGGGATAGGAGCTACCCAGGGGAATGGCGAGTTAAGGGTTTGGAGATAGGTCGTTTGAACGACTTAAGGGGTAGGCGCGACTTAAGGATAGTGGTGAGTTAAGTTGTTACCGAGTTAAGTGTTTAAGTCGTTGCCACGATAAGTCGGCTGGGTGAGTTAGCGACCTAAGGAGTTAGCGTGTTAGCGACCTAAGGAGTTAGCGTGTTAGCGACCTAAGGAGTTAGGTCGCATAAGTGTTAGGTCGCGACACTGTTAAGTCGTAGGATGGGTTATCTCGCTAGGTCGTCTAACCAGTTAAGTCGTATCCCAGTAAGCCATTAAGTCATGTGAAGGTGATAAGTCGTAGCCTAGTTGAGTCGTGGCCGTGTTAAGGAGATAGCATTAAGTCGTAGACGACTTAGGAGTTGAGTCTTATCCTGATAGATCGGCAAAGCTGCTATGTTATAAGTCGTAGGTCGGCATAGCGTTATGGCATAGTTGTTATATCGTTAAGGCGTAACTCGGTAGAGCTGTTAAGTCGGAGCCTCTGCTAAGTCGGTAGGTCGTAAGTCGGAGGGAGATAAGTCGGGGACGACTTATGGAGGCGGCCGAGTTAGGGGTTTTTCAGCTATAAATAGGAAGGGTTTTGCTTACTTTTTGGAATCCGGATTTTGAAGCGACGAAGTGCTGCCATTTTGAGAGCTCGACTTCTACACTTCTTCACTTCTTTTCTCCACTCTAATCTAGTGCTTCCTTTCATCCAAATCGAAGATCAAGATTGAAGATTCAAGAGCTTGGCAGCTTGCATTGAAGATCTTCATCCTTTGGAGTGAGATTTCTCCGTTTGAAGCGGATTCGTGATAGATCAAGCTTGATCCTTCGCTGTCCAGATCTGAAGCGTGTAGATTTGTGGTTGTTTAGGTGATTTGGTGAGTGGTGATTATCTCTCACACGGATCCAAAGGAGTAGATCGGATTGTTGGCTTGATTTGGTGTTAAAATAGTGATTTCTATGCATTTTTGTAAACCTAAGTGTAGATCCATGTAGATCCATTGTTCATGATGATTTGACAACCATTTTTGTATATGATTAACCTATGCAAGTTCATTCATCAAGTTGTAGAGATAATTCTCATGTTTTCATGCTTGTTAGACTTTCAACTCCTTAATTACGAAATTGCCATTATTGTTATAATTGTCCATTTTGCTTATATTTGAATGCTTGGTTACTTGGATTGATGTTTGACATGATTGATTGCTGTGAATTAGATGATTGTTGATTGGTTTTAGACAAGATGGTCGAAGATGATTCAAAAGCTAAGGGAAAGGCTCTTGAATTGGGAAAGCTGCTCGTGGCATATGTAGCGGGATGATGAAGCTCTTATGCATAGATTTGATGATGTGATGTTGAGATGAGGCTTTGCGAGGATGTAATGAAGCGAGGCATCATGTGATGAAGACTTGGTCTAATCCAGACGGGATCATTCCAAGCACGTTGGTAACTCGGTGATATGATTCGAGTTAAGGGTAATGGTTGCTCGAGAGGCGCTTGAGCTAGTATGGAAATAGTCGTCGAGGAGGATGACTAGGAGGCTGAGATCTCATCGTTGTTGAAGGTTCTAGCATGCTCAAAGCAAGAGTACGTTGGGCAGATTAGATAGTCCCTGAAGGCTAATGTTTGATAGTCAAGTACTCTGGGCAGATTAGATAGTCCTAGGCACGGGTCATGATGACGTGCGGGAGTTATGTCTAGAACCGGGGTTTCCATTAGCCCTTGATGGACGGCTGAAAGAATGTGCCGGTCATTCAATTAACGGTGATATCAAGGCAACGATAACAGTGATAGCCAGAGTCATGGATGTTTGGTTGTATCGTCATTCGGACTCAAGAGCGGTATTTTCTGGGTGCTTATCTGATTTAGGCCTTGGTACTTGGAAAACATCGCCCTTGACTCGAATGATTATTACTCTACTTTAAATTGTATGCTCTGCTATGTTTGCTTCTATTTAGTGTGTGTCTGGGGGCTATCACTGTAGAAAGAGGTTGGAGTGGGAGGGTTGTATTCCTATTCCTTTTTCCTTTGTACTCTTTTGGTATGTTGTTAGTTAGTTTACTGCTCACTAAGACTGTTGTCTGACTCAAGGCTTTATGTTTTTAACTCTTATTGCCTTGGGCTGTTCGTCCATTTTGGGACGGGCAGACTAGGTAGCAGGTGACAGGTGCTGTTCTCTTCTCACGATGCTGATATCGAAGATGAGCTAGAGGGTTGCATATTATCTTCTTATATGTACTGGATGTTCCGCTGCTTTGTATTCTCTGAGTGTTATGTAGTGAGGCTTGATGTATTGACTATTTGGATGCTTGTATTCAACTATTATGGAGTTTTATATGATGGCATTTTATTCTGTAAAGCTTCACTATACATATGTTCTATTGTATTTTGTCCATGCGCTGTGAGTAATACGATAGATTCTGTTGTTTTAATTTACCTTGACAATCGTCCATGGTCGCCTGGCACACTTTACAGCGCATTTTCTCTAGATTCAGTGCAGGGGTCATGGGCGGTCATCACACAAAATCTCTTCCAAAGACATCATTAAAATATTGAATATAAGAGGAAAAAATATACCGATCGTCTTTTTAGGGTAATGACTTGATTTTATAATGGTAGAATCAATTTTTTGTGTCTTTCCTTTTCAACTATTTTAATTAAGAATTTTTTTTTTCTTCATTCCCTTTATATAAATCGATTCTCCCTCCCTAATCAAAAGGAGAAGACAAAGAAACAACTTCCATGGATGGATTTATTAAAAGTAATTAATTAGAAATTTTAGACCAAAAGTTATTAAACTGCCAAATTCTAATTTGGTTTCTTTTAATATTTGAGCACAACGTAGATACCATCCACATATTTTAAACAAGTTCAATATAAATAATTAACTTTCAACGTTCTTTATTCTCAATGCTACCAGTAATTAGATTGTGTGTATTTGAAGAACAAAAGAACCAAAAATAAACTTGCTAATTAAACAGAAAATAAAAAATTGGTTTAATAGAGTTAAGGTGTGTTCTTTGAGAAGTAACTAATTAACAAAATGAAATCACTATCTATATTTTAATTATACATATAGATTATTGATCTAGACATAATTTATAAAAAGAACAGAATAAAATAAATTCCACAAACTAATTTATCTTCAGGGATAATAAATGATATTTCAAGTAAAAGTGAAAACCTACAATGATCAAAGATTTTTTGTAGATATGGTATTTGAAATATGAATAAACATAATAGTAAGAAAAAATCCAGTATTGATAGGGAAATAGAGTATAATATCATCAAAATAAAAAACTTACAATTATATTATTCGACCCTTTCTGATGATTTAATTGGAAATTCAAATTTGATATCATTTTGAGTTCTCATGGAACTTGAGATAAAAGAGACAGTATAATGAAATATAAAAATAAAGAGAGTGGAGATTTTATTTCTGATTAGAGAAAAGAAACTCCTTCTTAGGGACAGTTTTAACTTTAGTTAGAAATAAAACTGAATTAAATACAATGAGTAGAAATAATAAATGAGATAGTCAAAGAGGTATGCTGTTACCACTGAATATATTGAAAATTGTTAAATGAGAAACTTTAGAGGGGTAAACTGGAAATATATAGATGAATCATGTAGAAATGAGGATTTTAATTCTAAAATTATGAGAAAAGACAAAACGATTATGAGAGATCTAACTTCAACACATGCACACACAAATTAAGAACGTTAAATTAAAATAAATTATATAAACTACTTCTTACTTATCTGTAGGAAAAATGGAGACTAATGTAAACTCAAACTATGTTGTACTTTGGTACTAAAAATTATACAGACTTTACCATTCAAGATAATAAACACAATTTCAAGGAAATGTGACGGCCTGCAATGATTCAAAGAGAATTGTCTATAAATATGGAATATATAAAATGAACTGTATGTAGAGTGAAAATAAAAATTTAGCGAATGAGTGGGAAAGAGAGTTTAATATCATCAAATTTTAAACCTTACCATAATATTATATGGTCCATTTTGATGATTGAATTGCGCAATTGATATTTGATATCATTTTGAGTTATTGCGGAGCTTGAGATTAAAGAGAACTATAATGAAAGATGGAAATAAGGAGAATAGATGTTTACTTGTAATGATAATAAAGAAATTTTGCCTATGTTTAAAGTTCATAGATATATAAAATAGACTTGAACAAAAAGAGTAAAACCAATAAATAGGAAAGTCGAAGAGATATGCTATTAAGGTTGAGTATATTAAATCTTATTAAATGATAAATTTCAAAGCGTTAAATGTTTGAATATACACATGATTCATAAAGAAAGAAGGATTTAAATTGTAAAAGTATGTGATAAAGCAAAAGAATTAGGATAAATCCAACATTAAAACATACATGCATACATGCATAAACACACACACACACACATACATACATACATATATAATTAGATTACATGAGGTTAATGGTTGAATTATAAAAAAAATTATGACAAAATTATACTACATTATCACAAAAATTAGATTTTAAGACAAAATTATCACAAAAATTTCCACTACAACCCTTTATTTCATTTAGAATCATTTTCATTATTTTCCTTTTGTATCATTTCAATCTAAAAACAAATAAAATATTGATATTAGTTTTGTTTGAACAAACAAAAAAATAATCTTAATTAAATAGATAATTGCATACCTTATTTTGAACCTACATCAAGATATAAGATCCGAAATCTCTTCCAAAGACATCATTAAAATATTGAATATAAGAAAAAAAATACTCCTATTGTCTTTTTTGGTAGTGATTTGATTTTATAACGGAAGAATCAATTGTTCAAGTCTTCCCTTTTCAAATCTATTTTAATTAAGAAAATGTTTTTCTTCATTCTCCTTATCTGAACGATTCTTTCTCCTTAATCAAAAGGAGAAGACAAAGAAACAACTACCACAGATGAATTTACTAAAAGTATTAGTTAGATATTTTAGACCAAAAGTTATTAAATTGCCAAATTCTAATTTGGTTTCTTTTAATATTTAAGCACAATATTAGGCATCATCCATAGATTTTAAAAAGGTTCAATATAAATAATTAACATTCATTGTTCTTTATTCTTAATGCTACTAGTAATTAGAATGTGTGTATTTGAAGAACCAAAAAACCAAAAAAAATCCTGCTAATTAAATAGAAAATCATAAATTGGTTTAATAGAGTTAAGATTTTTCTTTGAGAAGTAACTAATTAACAAAATGAAATCACAATCTGTACTTTAATTATGCATACAGATTCATGATCTAAACATATTTTATAAAATAACAAAATAAAATGAATCCTACAAACTAATTCTTACTTATATATGGGGAAAATGAAAATAAAATATTATATAGTTATCTTCAGGGATAATAAATAAAATTTCAAAGAAAAGTGAAAACCTATAACAATCAAAGATTTTTTTGTAGATATGGTATTTAAAAAATGAATAAAACATGGAGTAAGAAAAAATCAAGTGAATTGATAGGGAAATAGAGTAAAATATCATCAAAATTAAAACTTACCACTATATTATTTGATCTTTTATGATAATTTAATTTGAAATTCAAATTTGATGTCATTATGAGTTTCCATGGAACTTGAGATAAAAGTTAAAGTATAATGAAATATTATTTTATTTTTGATTAGAGAAAAGAAACTCCTTAGAGATGGTTTTAACTTCAGTTCGAAATAAAACTGAATTAAGTACAATGAGTAAAAATAATAGATGGGATAGTCAAAGAGGCATGTTGTTACAACTTAATATACCAAAACTTTTTAAATGAGAAACTATATATGGGTAAACTGGAAATATACAGATGAATCATGTAGAAATGGGGATTGTGATTCTAAAATTATGAGAAAAACACAAAACGACTGAGAGAGATCTGACTTTAACATCACACACAAAAACTAAGAATGTTAAACTAAACTACATTATATAAACTAATTCTTACTTATCTATAGGAAAATGGAAAATAATGTAAACTAAAAGTATGTTGTATTTTGATACTAAAATATTATATAGACTTTACCATTCAAGGTAATAAACGCAATTTCAAGGAAACATAAAGGTCTGCAGTGATTTAAAGAGAATTGTCTATAAATATGGAATATATAAAATGAACTGTGTGCAGAGTGAAAATAAAAATAAGCGAATGATTGGGAAAGAGAGTTTAATATCATCAAAGTTTAAACCTTTTTTTTGAAATGGTACTTTATATACAACAAATCACTGTGATAACATATCACATGTCAATAAACGTTCGAATCACGCTACACAAGTTTCGAACTTGTCAATAATATTATAGTAAAGTTTAAACCTTACTATAATATTATATGGCCCATTTTGATGATTGAATTGTGCGATTGAAATTTGATATATATTATGGAGCTTGAGATTAAAGAGAAATTTGATATATATTATGGAGCTTGAGATTGAATTGTAATGAAAGATGGAAATAAGGAGAATAGATATTTACTTTAAATGATAATAAAGAAATTTTGCCTATTTTTAAAGTTCATAGATATATAAAATATGGTTGAACAAAAAGAGAGAAATCAATAAATAGAAAAGTTGAAGAGACATGTTATTAAGGTTGAGTATATTAAATCTTGTTAAATTAGAAATTTCAAAGTGTTAATGTTTGAATATACACATGAATCACAAAGAAATAAGGATTTAAATTGTAAAAGTATGTGATAAAGCAAAAGAATTAGGATAAATCCAACACTAAAACATACATGCATACACACACACATACATACATATATAGTTAGATTACAAGAGGTTAATGGTTGAATTACAAAAAAAATTATGACAAAATTATACTACATTATCCCAAAAATTAGATTTTAAGACAAAATTATCACAAAAATCTCCACCGTCACCCTTCATTTCATTTAGAATCGTTTTCATTATTTTTCTTTTGTGTCATTTCAATCTAAAAACAAATTCACATGGTCACTGAAGTAATGAGAGAAAAAGAATGAAGCTTCTTCTTCAAGATATGATTTGCAAATCGATCCTTCAACTCGTGCTTTTTGTCTAACTTTTTTCTTCAGATGATTCAAGTACCTATTAGAAAGTTAATTCAATTCAAATTTTCTTATGTAAATCTGAATTACCTCTCAAATGAAGACCTATTAGAAAATTAATTCAGTTCAATTTAGAATAACATAAATATTACGGGTAGTCGGTATTACCTCTCAAATGGATACATCCATCCATATTGCACAGGACCTCGAAGAAGTGATTCGGATGGAAGATGAACAGGTAAATGCTCCATTACATTAAAGAAACCTGATGGAAATATTTTCTCTAGTTTGCAGAGCAGTATAGGGAATTCTACTTCAAGTTTTCGTATACGGTCGAATTTTAACGTCGTCGAACAAAGCTGTTTATAAAACATACTTAATTATGTTATAACAATCCATACTTTTACGGTCAATAGTTCTTTAAAAACCACCGGTAATAAATATTCCATCATGATATGGCAATTGTGACTTTTCATCCTACTAAGTTTATTGTTTTTAAAGTCAACACATCTACGGAGATTAGAAGAAATCCCATCAGGACATCTTAGTCCTTCCACCCACTTTAGCACGAGTTTTACTTGCTTGCTGTCTAGTTCATAGCATGATTTGGGTTTTTTATTGTCATCGGGCTTCATATGAAGTTCAGGACGTTTACAAAAGTGTGCTATATCAAGTCTCAAATTCAAATCATCATTAGTTTTTCCCTTTATGTTCATAACAGTATTAAACACGTTATCAAACACGTTTTTTTCATTGTGCATACGTCAATATTATGTTGGAGTAAGAGATCTTTCCAATATGGTAACTCCTAAAATATACTTTGTTTGCACCAATTATGAATGTTCAATTTACCTAGAATTTCAGTCTGTACTCCAGTTTCACGTATTTTTGGATAGTCCTTCACAATCTCATATATTTCTTTGCTTGACCAAACCTTTGGTGGTTGCATATTTCATTCTCTGTTAGCTTTAAAGTTTTTTTATCTCTTCTAAAAGTATGATTGGGATGGAGAAAACACCAATGACAATCAAACCATGAAATTTTCTTTCCATACCATAAAGAAAATGCTCGTGTTTCTTCCATGCAATAAGGACAAGTTAGACGACGGGTTGTACTCCAACCTGAAAGCATCCCATATGCAGGGAAATCACTAATAGTCCATAACAAAGAAGCGAACATACGAAAATTCTTTTTTCTCGAAATGTCGTATGTTTCAACTCCTTCATGCCATAATGTTTTGAACTCCTCTATCAATGGTTGTAAATAAACATCAATTTCTTATGTTGGATCATCAGGGCCAGGGACGATAACAGTCAGAAACATATATGGGGTTTTCATACACATCCATGGAGATAAATTATACGGAGTAACGATAATAGGCCTAGATGAATAGTTACTACCAAACTGAGAGAATGGTGAAAATCCATCCGTACATAAACCAAGTCTCACGTTACGGCTCTCTTCAGCAAACACAGGGTATGTTTTATTGAAATGTTTCCATGCTTCTCCATCAGATGGATGTGTCAAAGTTCCCTCTTCATGTGTTCTCACGCTGTGCCATCGCATATGACATGCCGTAGCTGAAAATGTATATAACCTTTGAAGTCTAGGAGTGATGGGTAAATAATGCATTCTCTTGTATGGAAATTCCTTTCCTTTCTTTTTTCTTGGTTTGTATCTTTCCTCATTGCATATTTTGCAGTTTCTAAGATTAATGTCATCTTTCCAATACAACATACAACCTTTTATACATGTATCTATCTTTTGGTACGGCAGACCAAAAGCCGACATAAGTGTTTTCACTTTATAATGACTATCGCACATCAAATTATTAGGTGGCATATGTCGTTTTGCAGCTTGTACAACTGCTGTAAATCCAGCTTCTGTAAAGTTGAATTTTGATTCCATAGTGATGTATTCGGCGGTTACTGATTATTCGGTTCTACTTTTACAACCATCCTACAACGGCCTCTTAGCAGCATCTAGTAAATCATAAAAAAAATTAGCTCCCACATTCGGTTCTTCTTCGATGTTTACGTCTTGATCGTCAACTTGGACGGTAGGGAACATTGATCGTACTGCATCTTCCACCATATCTTCTATTGGGTTCGTCATAACATGATCGTCCTCTGACGCTATAGAATTAGGTGTAGGTGCATCATGTTCTCCATGACGATCCCACATATAATAGTTTGGCACAAAACCAGATTTATACAAATGTACTTTAACTGTATCTGGTTTCCAATGCTTCAAATGTTGACACTTACTACAAGGGCATCGAAGTTCTTCGTTATTTCGATTATTAGATATTGTGAATTTAATAAACACCATTGTAGAAATGTTCTTTCACCGAACCTTTTATTCTAGTTCTGACTTCATACATCCATGTACGGTCGACAAAATAATCGAACATTTTTCCTAATTAAAAAAAATATGTTAGTAATTTCGACAGCACTTCACTTCACTTCTATTCTATGCACAACCTCTCACCTAAGCGATATACTTATTTTCTAAAATAAAGTAAAACCTTTTAAGACTAAAGGCTTCATACACCACACTTCTATCTTATTTCGACAGCACTTCACTTCACTTCTCTTCTACATATAACTTTGCATCCAAGGGGTGTATTTTTGTTGTATTTTCTAAACTAAATTAAAACCTTTTGGGACTAAAGGCTTTAATTTTTTAGCGTCAATTATTTGTTGAAATAATATTTAATGCTTATTTTCAAATCAACATTATATTTATTCCAAATTTTTTTAGAAAATCGATTTCGGTATAATATTTATTCTTGTTATATTTATTTCTTAATTTTTTGGAAAATCGGTTTTAGTACAATGTTTGTTCTTATATTCATTTCTTAATTTTTTTATAAAATCGATTTTAACAGAATATTTGTTTTTTTATATTCATTTCTAAATTTCTTTACAAAATCGATTTCAGTACAGTATTTGTTGTTGTTATATTCATTTCCTAATTTTTTTTTCCAAAAAATCGATTTTAGCAGAATATTTAATGTTCTTATATTCATTTCTTAATTTTTTTACAAAATCGATTTTAGTAGAATATTTGTTGTTGTTATATTTGTTTCTTAATTTTTTTACAAAATCGATTTTAATACAATATTGGTTGTTGTTATATTCATTTCTTAATTTTTATTAGAAATTCGATTTTAGCAAAAAATTTAATGTTATTATATTTATTTCTTCGTTTTTTACAAAATCAATTTTAGTAGAATATTTATTGTTGTTATATTCATTTCTTAGTTTTTACAAAAAATTGCTTCGGTATAATATTTTTTATTGTTATGCTCATTTCAAAATTATATAATTCATTCAACCATTTAAATATTTTATTTAATACATTTTAAATTTTAAAACGTATTTAAAAGTTCAGTTAATAATTTAATTTTTTTTATCGATTTTGTAAATGAAAATTAGATGTTAGCACTTGTAATAAATTAAATTAATTTTATTTTATACTAACAACTAATAGTTATAATGTACACACGCTACTTAAATAATAAATATTACTTATGTTTAACGTACCAATCTAGTAGTATATTAATCAATAATTATACACTAATTTTTGAGCAAACTATAACAAACACTGTTCCAATTAACTATAACAAATATTCACGTAAACTTATATATCCATTAGCATATCAATCGGTAATTATACATTAATTTTCGGATTATAAATAAACCATAATTTTTAATTACAAATTAAACAATCAAATCACTAATTAATATCACCAACTCAACAAATATAATATTATCATTAACTAATACACAATAACAAACCCATAATTAACTAATTTACCAAATTAGGGTTCTCAGCATATCCCCAAATCAATCAATACGCTACTATCAACAACTAGTACCGCATAATCATCAATTCCTATCACATAATCAACCAATTTTCAAAATTAGGGTTTTGATTAAACCTAGATTAAGTAGAAATTGGAGAACAATAACATACCTTCGAGCTTTGGAGAGTTATAGCTTTCGCAATGGAGAGATTGACGGCTCGCATCGGGGGCAGCGGCTGGGGCGTCGGTGGAGGAGGAGAGAAATGGCTGAATTGTTTTTGGTGGGAAGAGGAAGATATGTTTTCTGTTCGTGGGTTGCTGTCTGTTTATACGCGTTAAGCGACGACTAGCGTCGGCTGATTTTTTTAACCGTCGCTAGACATTGTCGCTAAACGAAGCCTGTTTTGTAGTGGTGCATACATATATTCATATACTACATACATAAATATACATATACATGTACATGTACATACATACATACATATATATAATTAGATTACATGAAGTTAATGGTTGAATTACAAAAAAATTTATGATAAAATTATAGGTCTTAAACTAAGTATAAGTTTATAGACTTCTTGGTTGTTATACTTTTGATTTTACTTAATTGTTATTAATTTTATAATAAGTGTTTATTGAAGGCATTTTTTGGAAACTTTATATTTTAAAAAACAAAACAAACGAAATTTGAATAAAGATCATGCTATAGTTGGAAATTATAAAACTATACAACAGGAGATTTGATTTAGAATGTAGGTTATATATAGACTTTATATGTTGCAGAAGGCTTCATAGGAAAATAAACATTTTTAAATGAATTAAGTAATTCTAAAATTTATTGGATAAAATGAGGTTAATCGGGTTCGAACTAGGGTGCTTGAGCTTAAACTAAACCAAGGCAAATAAGGTTATTGTAAGATAATAAGATATAGGAGTAAATAGCGGGAATTGAACTTGTGACCTTCTTCAGAACATAATCAATCAAGAAGAGATGAGTATTTGAATTCTAAAATTATAAGAAAAAGGAAAAATTGCAAGTGAGATCCGACTTTAAGATACATATATAGTATAAGTTATACATACATACATACACATATACATACATACATACATATATATATAATTGATTACATGAAGTTAATGGTTTAATTACAAATAAATTTATGATAAAATTATAGGTCTTAAACTAAGTATATGTTTATGGACTTTTTGGTTGTTATACTTTTGATTTTCCTTAATTGTTATTACTGTAATTATAATAAGTGTTTATTGAAGGCACTTGTTAAAAACTTTATATTTTAAAAAACTGAACAAACGAAATTTGAATAAAGATCATGCTTATCAATGTAGCTGGAAAGTATAAAATTGTATGACATGAGATTTGATTTAGAATGCAGTTTATATGTAGAGTTTATATATTACAGGAGACCTAATAGAAAAATAAATATTCGTAAATGAATTAAGTGAGTTTAAAATTTATTGGAGAAGCGGGGTGCTTGAGTTTAAACTAAACTAAGGCAAATAAGGTTATTGTAAGATAATAAGATATAGGAGTGGCTGGTGGGAACTGAACTTGTGACCTTCTTCGAAACATACTCAATCAAGGAGAGATGAGTATTTAAATTTTAAAATTTATGAGGAAAAAGAAAAATTGCAAGCGAGATCCGACTTTAAGGTATATAGTATAAGATGTATGCTTGTGTAAATATATGTGTGTATACATATAAACTTTAAATATTCGCATCTTTAATTGCTAAAGTCTGATTTAATCCTTTTTAATTAAAAGTGAGGCAATTACATATATACATTAATTACTAGTTAATCTTTATGTCATTGTATCATAATACCTCTTGCATGTAAAACAGTGTGGTATTTATTGAATTTGTTAAAAGGGAAAGTGAATAAATTAATGATTCCACCTTTTCATTTCCTACCTTATTAGATCCTTATGTAATTGCATTCAATTTATTTTATTTATTCCTGTCTATGTCAACAATCAGTCTTACTTACTTTATGCCTAGCATTTTGGTCATACGAATTAAAGTATGAATATATTTGATATATTCACACTTTTCGTATATCACACTTAATTTAGATCTAAATCAATATTAAAAACTTTCCCTTAATTAATGTTATTTAATATATATTAATTAATTCAATTAAAGAGGGAGAGAAATGAAAGGTTTCTCTCTACATATCTTCCCTTATTTATTGCATAGGCAAGAGAAGGTAATGAAAGGTTTCCTCCTCTAAATTCATTTTACATGTTTTTATTACATACATTTGCACTATTTATATATCCACACAAATGGATGTATTTGATACATCCATTATAATACTATAAATCAAGTTATATTCAAATCTCCAATTTAACAATTAAATAAAATATTGATTTTATTTAAAAGAAAATTTAGATAAGGTCTAAATGTATTTAGAATTCATAAACCCATTAATGATCCAAAATAGTATTTTTTTTGAAATTCACTCATTTCTTTCGCTGCGGATTGGCCCAGTTCCAACAGCATGCAAGATATCAATTGTGTATTCCTGTTGATAATTGTTCCATCGATAAAAAAGACAGGTGTGAACAAACATAATTTTATTTTAACTATTAAATCAAAAAAAATTCAAGCTTTATTCTATTTGAATTTCAAATTTGAAACTATGTATAACTCAAACTTTTAAAGCTTGGTTAAGTTTTATAGTTTTCTACACTTTCAAAATATATTTTGTAAAAAAATAATTTTTAACCAATATGATTTTTCACTTTTATATTTTCTCATAATAATTGAGTAGAGTCACAACAGTGCCGCACGTCTTTTTTGTCATATGTAATACTAAAAATAATAATGTGGAAATTAGCCACAAGGGCCATCTTAGCAAGTGGAATTAGTTTCTAGGACACACAACTGAAATAATTACTTTCAAGGACAAAACGCAAAATAATTAGTTTCTAGGACCTAAAAACCTGTGAAATTATGTCCTTGAAAGTAATTGGACTGTCGACTTTGTCCTTAAAAATAATTATTCTGCTGACTTTGGCCTTGAAAGTAATTTCTTTGAATGTGTGTCCTAGAAACTAATTTGACTGCAAAGTTTGTCCTTCAGGTGAAATGCCCCGTATGTTGGCATGATCATGATACATGTTGATTATTTCTCAATTTTTTGATTATATCGATATGTCCAACCTTCTAGATTTATATGGAGTGATTTAAATATATTATTTCCTTCCATACTTGATCATTAATGCTAAATAGACAATTCAATATTGCATTGATTGAAATTAAATTGTTTCCTTTCCCTAAGGCTAGAATTTAAGTATGTATTGCGTTTCAATAAATCGGTGATAATCAAACCTTCAGATTACCCAGTTCTAACTTAATGATTTTGGATAAACAATCGGCTGAATGCTCATATATATTTTACAATATTAGTTAAATATTTTAGAATTTTGCAATAAATGTGTGTCAATTCATGGTAGATTTATTCTTATTTTATAGAAATTGAGTAACATATGTGTCGTGTGTGCATGTGCCATTCAAGTAGATATATGTATGCTAAATATATATTACTCTTAGTATATTATTCATTAATTTTAGGAATATATAGGCATCACTATACTAGATTAACCGGTTTGTCTATCACCGTTTAATTTCTTTATTAAAAAAGAATTTGTTAAGTGAGTCATTTTTTTTCTTTTGCTTATCAATAAAATAATAATAATAGCAATATAATATTTACAAGTAACTGGACAGAAGTAGATGCTGGACACTCCTGTGTATTTTAGCTCCACACACCTTTAGGAGGACAAATAAAACATAACAGAAATGAATCACTGTTTTGTTACTGTATTTTGCATTTCTGCCTAAGAAAATTTCATTAAATGCTCATCTTACAGTATAATTTAGTTTACTGTTGCATGTTTTTACCTTCCATAACTCTACTTAGTTGCAAGGGGACTAAACTGCAAATCAAAAACATTTCTATTTTATTGTGCCATAAGTACAAATATTTTCATTGTATGAGAACTACAAGTAAAAAGTTTTTTGTAAAGGGACCATCGCTGAAAGGGGTGCATGTGGTGGATATTTGTGCTGTAAGGTTGATTAAAATAAAGTTTGTGATATAGCCACACAAAGACCGCATAGATAGTATAAAATTGGATTCACTAAACTTTTGTGAATTGGTTTTTGGATAAAGTTTGCAAAATGATGGGTACACTTATAGAGGCAAACCTAGGATGCAATAGTAGAAACCTGGGAACATATACTAAAGGCTGAATTATACAAATGGATATAAACACATATATGAAGCAAAATATCTTGAAAGAAGTTTATTATAAAGAGTATTAATAATCATGCACATCTATTGGATATTTGTGATTTAAGATTGATTAAAAGAAACTTTGTGATATATCCTGATTTATTTGGTTGTAGGTTTTAGTCTTCTATGATAGATTTTTCATCACACATCACTGGTCAACAAACCTTTAAACTAAATATCTCTTTGAAGCCACAAGGAAATATATTCTATAATATTTTCCCACAAGGCACTCAAATTTGTACATCAAAAATCCCCTACTATTATTTCTATCTATTATTATTATTATTATTTTCCTATTATTGCACAAATAGTTCATGTATGTACATAACATATGTTGATAATCTTAGTTCAAGCATATAGACATGTAATGGATATGGTAGAGTTGACTGTATTTCCATAATACTTTAGAAAAGCAGCATGGAGAAGATAAACCTTGGAGCCATTGTTAGGAGCATCTAATGCAATGTATTATATATAAACTAATTTACAAAAAAATTCATCTTAGTATGCCTTTTTCATTCACACATAGTTGGACTCTATATATTGTGAATATGACTTCGCTGTGTTTCCTATCAATCCAAGACTGCATTCTCTCTCAATCACAACCATCAGATTCAACGGCTGAGATCAAGCCTTGTTATTATGTGAGGATTACTAGATTGGGCTTTGGGCTGTAACTATCCTATAAATACTCTGTAATAATATAGATTGCAATACAATATTATTTTATAATATGGTATCAGAGCATTGTTAGAGCCTAACGGCATAAAACTTTAAGATCAGCAATTTCTTGCATTCCTCTTTGCAAAAATTGATCTTTACTCTCTCCTCAGTTATTTTTTCATCATCGGAGAGTTATATCCTTCCCGATTCGAGCATCATCATTATCTTTACCAATTCATTGTGCCACGCCTAACAAAAATCCGAACAACTTCAGATTCTTAACTGGCTGCAACAATCCTTGGTGATTCCTCTCAGATTAGAATCATCATCGAGTTCTTTCCTCTCCCACATTCTTGAATCTACAGTGCCTCTCCAATATCATTTGGCTGCATCACACATTCAAGAAATCAGATTAGTCAATTACCAAGATGTCAGACAAAGAAACAGGAGATGAAAGATCATCAACCACTTCAAGAAATGATAAAAGACAAACTATTGTATTAGATATGGGATTAATCAAACCTAAAAGTCAGATCATCAGCATCCCACTTGATGAAGACAATTACATACTCTGGAAATATCAGATTGAAACAGCCTTGAAGGGATATGGCCTCCAAGACTATGTCAAAGGGAAAATAGCTGTACCACCTGTAGTCATAGAAGAAGACAATGGAACAACAATTAGTAACCCGGAATACTTGAAACATCTAAAGCAAGATAACTTACTATCGTCATGGTTACTATCATCCATCAGCTCAAGTCTATTATCACAAATCATTGGATGCAACTCCTCACATGAAATTTGGCCATCAATAGAACAGATATTCAGTTCACAGTCAGCCGCAAGAATTATGCATTTTAAAAGACAATTGCAAAATTCAAGAAAAGGTGATATGCCTATGAGAGAATATCTTGCAAAGATCAAAAATTTATGTGACAGACTTAATGCAATTGGTCACAAAGTTTCTGAAAATGAGCAAGTTCTCACCATAACAAATGGACTTGATAATGAATATGAATCAGTGGTAACTTTCATAGCATCACAACAAACTCTACCAAATTTACAGTTTGTCCAGTCTGCTTTGCTTGCTCATGAGGGCAGAATTGAACAAAGAAAGGCTATGCAAAGTGAATTCTCAAAAAACTATGCCAGCAGTTCAAGAAACAAAGTACAACAGGGCAACACAGCAAATCAAGAAAGCAAACAAAATGGTCAGAGGAACAATTACACACAAAGAGGAAGGGGAAGAGGAAGATGGAACAACAACAATAGAGTAAAATGCCAAATATGTGAAAAATTTGGTCATATAGCTAGCAAGTGCTATTTTAGATTCAATAAAGACTTCACTGTTACACAACAAAATCAAGGAAATCCCAACATCAATGTGACACAACTGGAACAACAGCAGAAAAACAAGAATGAAGATTCAAGAACTCAGTTAATCAATTCAGATGAAACCAGACTAGAGAACACAAACCTGGATGATTGGTACCCGGACTCAGGAGCGACTAATCATGTGACAAGTAACCTTCAAATTGCTAATGACAAGTATATCTCATGTTGGCATAGGAACCATTCAAGGTAAAAGAGAATTATATTTAAACAATTTACTGAGAGTTCTTGAGATAAAGAAGAATTTAATTAGTGTATCTCAATTTGCTAATGACAATAAAGTATACTTTGAGTTTCACCCAACCTTTTGTTTAGTTAGAGATTTACTAAGTAAAGACATATTGTTGCAGGGTAGTTTGAGTAAGGGACTGTACAAATTTAGTGCTGTGAAGAAATCTGAACCTTCAGTGAAGAAATATTGATGCAACAATGTTCACACCAGTATTCAAAATAATAGAAATATTTTAGATCATTGGCATTGTAAACTAGGGCATCCTAGTATGAAAATTGTAAAAAGATTTCTGATGGATAATGAAATTTCTTTTCAAAATAATAACTCTTATGATATATGCACACACTGTCAATTAGGAAAAAGCCACAAATTTCCTTTCAGCAATTCTGAAACTACATATAAAAATCCTCTTGAATTAATAGCTGCAGATCTATGGAGACCAGCCCCATTGAATTCCATACAAGGGTACAGGTACTACTTATCTTTTGTTGATGCATATAGTAGATACACATGGATATTCTTTCTAAAATCAAAATCTGAAACTCATGATGTTTTAATTCAATTTATTTCATTGGCTGAGAAACAGTTTAATTATAAGGTGAAAATTATGCAAACTGATGGAGGGGCTGAATTTTATCCACTTAAAGGATATTTTCAAAACAGAGGTATATTACATAGAATCACTTGCCCCTACACATCTGAGCAAAATGGGCTTGTTGAAAGAAAACATAGGCACATAGTTGACATAGGCCTGACACTATTATCTCAAGGGTCTTTACCACTAAAATATTGGAAAGATGCATTCACCACAGCTGTTTATCTTATAAACAGGATGCCAAGTAAAGTGGTTGATTATAAATGTCCATATGAAAAACTATTTGGTATTAAACCTAATTATGATATATTAAAAACATTTGGATGCTTATGCTTCCCCTGTCTTAGGCCCTACAACAAAAATAAATTGAGTTTAAGGCCAAGTCCTTGTACATTTTTAGGGTATGCTACAAACAAAAAAGGATACAAATGTCTTGACAAAAGTGGTAGGATTTATACATCAAGACATGTTATGTTTAGTGAAAATAATTTTCCTTTTGCAGACAAAAGATTAGCAAACAGCAAAGACACAACAAATCAATGCACTGATTATACCAAAGTCTGCTTGCCCACCATACCAGAATTAACTATTCAGAAAGAACAGAAAAACAATGGAAAACTTGAAAGGTCACAATCTATTGCAGAAACAAAATCTGATTGCAGTGCAAATGATACACATGAATGGCCAACACAACAGCTTGATGAAAATGATGAAGCACAAACATCTGATATATCAACATCCAGTAATAACACACCAATAGCTACAGAAATTAATCAAAATATGGAAGAAACTGGGCATCATATGGTGACAAGGTCGAAAAGTGGGATTTTTAAGCCTAAAATATACAATGCAAGTGCTGAAATCATGGAATCAGTCACATATGAGCAAGCAGTTAAAAACAAAGATTGGAGAAATGCCATGAAAGATGAATATGAAGCATTAATTAAAAATAAAACATGGGATCTTGTGTCAACTCCAAAGGATAAAAACATAGTTGGATGCAAATGGACCTATAGGATCAAAAAGGATGCTAGTGGAAAAATAGCAAGGCTGAAAGCAAGGTTGGTTGCTAAAGGCTATTCCCAACAATTTGGTTTTGATTTTAATGAAGTCTTTTCTCCGGTTGTTAAACCCACTACCATCAGAATTGTACTCACCATAGCATTAAACAATCAATGGAAAATTAGACAGCTGGATGTACACAATGCTTTTCTTAATGGAGACTTACAAGAAGAAGTATATATGCATCAACCAAAAGGATTCATAACAGAAGGAAACAAAGATAAAGTCTGCAAATTACGTAAAGCTATTTATGGCCTCAAACAAGCATCAAGAGCTTGGTACGAAAAGCTCAAAATGACATTAAGAAAATTGGGGTTCAATCCAACCAAGGCAGACAACTCATTATACATCAAAACCATCAATCATGAAGCCATATATATATATTAGTATATGTTGATGACATCCTCATCACTGGGAGTAATGAGAGTGACATCATTGAGGTCATACAATTATTGGACCAAAACTTTGCAATCAAAGACCTGGGGACACTTGATTATTTTCTTGGAATTAAAAATTAGTAGACCATCACAAACAGAAATGTTTTTATCTCAAAGACAATATGCTTCAGAAATCTTGGTTTGTGCTAACATGGATCAGGCCAAACCTTTACCTACACCCATGGTCAGTAACTTACAATTATCCAAAAGCAAGGGAGAACCCATCGATAATGCTAAACAGTATCGAAGTATAGTCGGAGCTCTACAATACTTAACCATTACCAGACCAGATTTATGCTACAGTGTAAATAAGGTTTGCCAATTTATGCAAAATCCCCTAGATAGCCACTGGAGGGCGGTTAAGCGTATTTTAAGATATGTAAAAGGTACTCAAGACTATGGCATACTGTTAACTCAAAATAAAGAGGTAAATATACAGGCTTACAGCGATGCTGATTGGGCCAGCGACACCGATGATAGACGATCCACTTCAGGCTACTATGTTTACGTAGGTGGCAACCCAGTCTCCTGGTGCACCAAAAAGCAATCAACCGTGTCACATTCAAGCACTGAAGCTGAATATAGATAAGTAGCAAGCACAGCAGCCGAGATAATATGGTTAGAAACCCTAATTCATGAATTAGGGCTAGAGAAAAAAGGGAAACCACTGATTTGGTGCGATAACATGAGCACCATCTCCTTATCTTTGAACCCGATCCAGCACTCTCGCACTAAACACATAGAAATCGACTTATTCTTTGTTCGTGAAAGAACAACAATGGGAAAACTAGAGATTAGGCATGTTCCTTCATTCTACCAACGAGCCAACATTATCACAAAGCCACTCTCTTTCAAAAAATTTGCGAGATTAAGAGAGGAAATGAATATTATTTATGGAAGCAGATTTCATGGCGGCGAGAGGGAAAGAGATGGAAACCCTAGCTCGAATTAAAGCCGGGTATTGTGAATATGATTTCGCTGTGTTTCCTATCAATCCAAGACTGCATTCTCTCTCAATCACAACCATCAGATTCAACGGCTGAGATCAAGCCTTGTTATTATGTGAGGATTACTAGATTGGGCTTTGGGCTGTAACTATCCTTATAAATACTCTGTAATAATATAGATTGCAATACAATATTATTTTCTAATACTATAGCCAATCCATTATTTGCATGCTTCAATATTGCATCATTATAATATACAGAACGTTACAGTAAGTACTCAAATCCAAGTCATCCTCCTAACAAGTGAATGGAAAGCATCTACTCTTTTGTTTCTACAATGCCATCATCATCTATTTGCTTTGATTTATACTTCATACTTTGAGCTATTGAAGAACAAATTCCTTTTATGGAATATATTTGGGGTTAAAAATGTAAATGACCGGTATCCTAATAACAAATATATTCATAAAAAATTAAATATTTGAACCAACACATGTTTTTACTGTAGCATACTTCTTATTAAAACCACATATTTGAAGACCATCTAAACACGTTACCTTGCTTTTTTTTATTACTCACCAGGGTAACACATGTTTTTTAACTATTGTGTATTAATTTTATATCAAATGAAAATTATCTAAAAAATTGAAACCATATTAAAAAGCCATATTCCATAATAACAGAAGAAACTATATAATCAAAACTTATGTGTTTTAATAGCTAATCATACCTTATGCTATTAGGTTAATGCATACATGAATGCTTCAATTTTTCTTTACACGTTTAAAAGGGTACAAAATATATCACCTATACCAGAAATTTGAGAACATTATCTATAACACCCCATCTCTATACTCATACTACCAAAAGGTATTATTAGATAATAATGTCAAATAATACCAAGAATGAGGCGATATTGTTTCATAAAATATTTTATATAAATTTTCTTTCTTGCAAACAACACAATATGACCACATATTTATAGTGGTTTACATATCCTTACAAATAGACATGACCATTTAGATAGACACCTCTTCACTTCAATGGACACGACTCTTCACTCAATAGACATGACTCTTTAGATAGACACATTTTCACTCCAATGGACACGACTCTTCACTCAATAGACACGACTCTTCACCTTATTATTAATTTGAGTTTATTCTTTAACAAACTCCTCCCTTAAACTCAAACATTTTCCATCCTTCATTCCAATCACCATCTTACAATTTTCGAGCTGCACTTTTGGTAGCGGCTTTGTAAATATATCCACCACTTGATCATGACTTGCAACATGACTCATTCGCACATTGCCTTCCTTCACATGTTCCCGAATAAAGTGAAAGCGAACATCTATATGCTTGCTCCTTTCATGGTGCACTAGATTCTTTGCCAATTCAATTGCAGATTTATTATCGATTCGTATTTCAGTTGCTTTGTGCTGCTGGAGTTTTAACTCATATAACAAATTTCTCAACCATACTACATGACATACACACAAAGATGTTGCCACATACTCTGCCTCACACGTTGACAATGTCACTATTGGTTGTTTCTTTGAGAGCCACGTAAAAGCAGTATCTCCCATATAGAAGACATATCCCGATGTGCTTTTCGATCATCTACATCTCCACACCAATCGCTATCAGAGTAACCCACCAGCTTGTATTCATTTGTCTTAGAGTAGAGTAACCCAAGTGACTCCATTCCTCGTATATATCGAAGAATCCTATTAACAGCCTTCATATGTGAATATTTTGGCTCCTCCATGAACCGACTTACTATGTCAACACTATACACAATGTTTGGCCTGATGCATGTGAGATACCATAGTTTTCCAATCAAACTTCGGTATTTGTTTGCATCCACTCCATCTCCTTCATCAAATTTAGAGAGTTTCGTACCAAGTTCCATCGGCGTTGCTACTAGATTGCACTCTTCCATCTTGTTCTTCTTCAAAATGTCTTTTGCATAAGCCTCTTGTGATACAAATATTCCATTTCTTCCTTGTCTAACTTCAAGACCAAGAAATTATTTCATTAACCCTAAATCTGTCATTTCAAACTCTCGAGTCATGGCCTCTTTAAAATCTTTTATCATCTCCATATTATTCCCGATGAATATTAGATCATCAACATAAAGAGCAACAAATATCAAGTTGTATTTTTCTTTCTTCGCGTATAGTGCATGATCGTAGGGACATTGTACGAACCCGTTGTCCTTTGATGCAGTAGCATACCTGGAATCGAGAACGAGTTCGTTAGGTCGCTCCGCCTTGAGTCGCGATGAAGTCCTGGCTCGCGAAACAACCCAGGTCGAACGTTCCTCTTCTTTAGGTCGTGAACGACCTACCCTGAGTCGCGACAACCGTAGATCGCTCCAGCTAAGTCTCTCCTCCAGCCTAGGTCGCTCCGCTCTAGGTCGCGAACAAAACTATTCCACGAGTCGCTCTGCCCTAGGTCGCGAACAAGACAAAAGCCTAGATCGCTCCAGATTTCCAGCCTAGGTCGCGATGCGCAGATTCCTACATCGTGGAGCTTCGTTAGGTCGCTGCCGAAGATATCTAGGTCGTTGCCGAGCTTCGTTAGGTCGCTAGCTTCGTTAAGTCGTGAATTTCCTTATGTCGCTGAATCCAGTTAGGTCGCAAACGAGTTACTAGGTCGCTGAAGCACTGTTTGATAAGTCGTTTGTACTTTGTTTTCTTATGTCGTTTGTGTAAATTGTTGTAAGTCGTGGTGAAGTATTGTAATTTTCTTAAGTCGTTGTGTCGTGTTGTAAACCCTATAAATAGGGACGGGATATCATGGTAAAATTTAGTTGAATTTGAAATAAAATTTGGTTTGTGCTTCTTGCCTCCATTAAAATTGGTAGTTGAGTGTTATCTCCTATCTCCACCTTCGGCATTCGAGTGCGCTCGAATCAACGATTGTTGAAGCCAATTCACGGAATCAAGTGCTCTTGATCAACGTCGAAGAATTGTAGATCTTCTCTCACGGCATCGTGCGTGATCAACATGTCGAAGATAGCTAAAGTCCGGTATCTTCATGATCAACGGATTTGGGCGTTTGGTATCATTAATTAATCGATTCATATTGCTTCATCTAATCGTTTCATCGATTAGTTTGACACGAAATCTTCATTTCGTTGTCATCCGTGATTTCCGCTGCGTCATTTGGTATCAGAGCTAGCTCGCAAGGAGTTTGCGTAGATTTTTGGGGTTTGTGCGAGATTTGCATCATTTGGAGAATTGGGTTCTCGAGATTTTGAAGAGATTTGTTCCTTTGGTGATTTTTTGAAGATTTCAACAAGTGGGTAGTTTGATTTGAAGATTTTTTAGATCGAAGTGAATTTTTTGTTGGAATTTGTTGAAGAGTGATCATGCCTCCGAGAAGAGCTAACCGTTATCGCAACATTGATGCTTTGTATGGGAGAGAAGAGGCCGATGAGATGGAGCAAAGAATTAACGAAAACTTTAATGAGAAGCTTAATGAAGGGATTGGTCGATTAGAGAGGATGATGTTGGAGATGAATCAAAATCAGAGAAGGGTTTCACCTGAATCTAACCATGGAAGAAGTAGAGTTTCACCACATTCAAATCGAGAGAGAAGTGTTGATAGTGATCATAGAAATGTGGGTCGAGATTGTGATAGAAATGTGAATGATCGTGATCGGAGGAATGTAGATCGAAGGGATGTTGATGGAAGGAATGGTGGTAGTAGAGATGTTGGTGGTCAGGATCGACATCGATATGCATCAGATTTTGAAGAGGAGTTTGATGGTGGTAGTGTTCATGGACGAGGACGAGGTCAAGGAAGAAATCATTCAGAGTATGATCACAAATGGGGAGTCCGGGATGAAAACTGAAATACCGGAATTTAAGGGAGGTATGCAGGCCGAGGAATTTCTTGATTGGCTAGCTTATGTTAAGGAAATTTTTGACTTCAAGGAGGTTCTGGAAGATCGTAAAGTGAAGTTGGTTGCTACTAGGTTAAGGGGGAGAGCTATGGCGTGGTGGCAGCAAACCAAACTTACTAGAGAGCGGATGGGGAAGTCGAAGATTGTTGCTTGGGAGAAGATGAAGAAGTTGATGAAGGCTACTTTCTTACCCTACAACTACCAATCACTGATGTATCAGAGATTACAGAACCTGAGGCAAGGGACGAAGATTGTTTCTGATTATGCTGATGAGTTCTACCAGTTGATTGCTCGAAATGACATCATGGAGACAGAAGAACAATTGACCGCTAGGTTTGTTGGGGGACTTAGAACACAGATCCAGGATATGGTGAACATGTTCGACCCTAGATCTGTGGCAGAAGCACATCAAAAGGCGTTGGCTTGGGAGAAACAAGGTAGACGTGGGGGAGGTGTGTTTCCAAGTTCTACGGTGCAGAACAAAGGAGCGGGTAGTAGTTCTAATGTTCCTAAAGCATCGAGTAAGCCAGTTGTCAATGAAGTGGCTAGGACCAAGGTCAATAGCAATATCAAATGCTTTAATTGTCAAGAGTTTGGCCACAAAAGCAACGAATGTCTGAAACCGAAGAAGAGAACTATGATTGCTGAAGTGGAAGATGAGGATGTAGAAGAAGATCTCAATTCACACCGTGATGAGGAGGAAGAAGAGGTGTCGGGAGACGAGGGATGTAATCTGATGCTACGGAGATCTTGTTTAACCCCGAAGCAAGAAGAGGAGTCGAGTTGGTTGAGGAGTAACATTTTTCAGTCAAGGTGCACTATTTTGGGGAAGGTCTGTAAATTTGTCATTGACGCTTGGAGTTGTGATAATATCATTTCAATGGAAGCTATGAGGAAGTTGAAGTTGAAAACGGAGAAACATCCTAGTCCTTATAAACTTGCTTGGTTGAGGAAAGGAGGAGAAGTGAAAGTAGAGAGGCGAGCGCATGTTCCATTCTCTATTGGGAAGAAATAAAAAGATGAGATTTGGTGTGACGTGGTTAACATGGATGTTTGCCATTTGCTGTTGGGAAGGCCGTGGCAGTACAATCAGGAGGTACAACATAATGGTCGAACAAATAGCTACAGTTTCTTGTTCGAGGGCACGAAAATCACTTTAGTTCCGAAGAAGCGACAACAGAATGAGAACAAGCTGGAGGAGATTGAGGAATTGAAGACTTTGTTGTCCTTGAAGGAGTTCGTGGAAGAGGTAGATGAGAGTCCTAAAGTTTTTATGTTGATTGGGCATGAAAGCAGTGAAGTTGCTGAAGTTCCAGAGGAAGTGAAGCCAGTTTTGGAGGAATTCAAAGATGTGTTTCCAGAGGAGTTGCCAAAAGAGTTACCACCGCTTAGAGACATACAACATCAGATTGACTTGGTGCCAAGTGCTGCATTGCCTCATAGACCGCACTATCGGATGAGTCCAAAAGAACACGAGGAGTTTAGAAGACAGGTGGAGGAATTACTGGAACAAAGGCGTGTTCAGGAGAGTTTGAGTCCTTGTGCAGTGCCAGCTTTGTTGGTGCCGAAGAAGGATGGAACGTGGAGAATGTGCACAGATAGTAGAGCATTGAATAAGATTACGGTGAGATATCGATTTCCTATGCCGAGACTGGATGATCTGTTGGATCAGTTGAGCGGTGCTGCTGTGTTTTCGAAGATTGACTTGAAAAGTGGATACCATCAGATTCGTATTAGACCGGGTGATGAGTGGAAGACTGCTTTTAAAACTCGGGAGGGTCTGTACGAATGGTTGGTGTTGCCGTTTGGCTTGTCAAATGCTCCGAGTACATTCATGAGAGTCATGAACCAGATTTTTCGACCATTTATCGGGAAGTTCGTAGTGGTATATTTTGATGACATTTTGATCTACAGTGGAAGCACTGAAGAACACCTACAGCATTTGCGGGAAGTGTTGTTGGTTTTACGACGTGAGGAATTTTATGCTGCAACGAAGAAGTGTACCTTCATGACTACAAGTATTCTATTCTTGGGCTATATTGTGTCGAAGGATGGTATTCAAGTTGATCAAAGTAAAGTTGAAGCTATTCGAAATTGGCCACAGCCTAAGACAATAACAGAAGTGAGGAGTTTTCATGGTTTAGCATCATTTTACCGAAGATTCATTCCACACTTCAGTAGCGTGATGGCACCAGTTACTGATTGTACGAAGGGAAAACAATTTTTGTGGACGGAAGAAGCAGGATTAGCTTTTGAGCGGATCAAAGAGCTTTTGATGTCAGCACCAATTCTAGTATTGCCAGATTTTCAGTTGTTATTTGAGCTATATACTGATGCCTCGAAGGTTGGAATTGGGGGAACGCTGAGTCAAAGGGGTCATCCTATTGCCTATTTTAGTGAGAAACTGACGGGAGCTAAAACGAGATACAGTACTTATGACTTGGAATTCTATGCTATAGTCCAAGCCATAAAGCATTGGAGACACTATCTATTTCATAAAGAATTTGTGCTATACACTAACCATGAAGCTTTGAAACATTTGCAGGGGCAAGATAAAATATCAGCAAGGCATGCTTCGTGGGTTGCTTATTTACAGCAGTTTACTTTCGTTGTGAAGCACAAATCAGGAGTTACTAACCGAGTTGCCGATGCATTGAGCCGTAGAAATCATTTGCTGACAACTATGCGAGTGGAAGTGGGATTTGATTTGTTGCCAGAGTTACTTATTTTAGATTCTTATTTTGCGAAAGTGCTGGATCAAGTGCAGGAAGGGAGTTCTGATGATTTTGTGATGAAAGATGGATTCTTGTTCAAAGGAAATCGATTGTGTATTCCGGATTGTAGCTTGAGGTTGAAGATTGTCAAAGAATTGCATGAAGAGGGTCATGTGGGCAGAGATCGTACATTGCAGTTGATTATGCAATCATATTTTTGGCCTTCTATGAGAAAAGAAGTTGAAATATTTGTGGAGAGATGTCATATTTGTCAAGTTTCCAAAGGGACAGCGACGAATGCAGGATTGTATATGCCATTACCCGTGCCTACTAGACCATGGGTTGATATCAGCATGGATTTTATTTTGGGATTACCAAGAACTCAGCGAGGGAATGATTCAATATATGTTGTAGTGGACAGGTTTTCGAAAATGGCACATTTTATAGCCTGTAAAAAGACCGCTGATGCAGTCCGTGTTGCTCAATTGTTCTTTAAAGAAGTGTATCGACTACATGGGCTACCTGAATCCATTGTTTCTGACCGAGATACGCGATTTCTAAGTCATTTTTGGTTGAGTCTGTGGAAGATGGTTGGAACGAGACTGAATTTTAGTAGCGCCTATCATCCTCAAACAGATGGGCAAACAGAAGTGGTGAATAGATCATTGGGAAACTTGTTGTGATGTCTTGTGCAGGATAATTTGAAAAGTTGGGATATGAAGTTGTGTCATGCAGAGTTTGCTCATAACCATGCTGTTAACCGAAGCACTGGTTACAGTCCATTTCAAGTTGTATATTCAACCTTGCCAAAGGGGCCGTTGGATTTAACGGTAGTGCTACAACCGAAAGGAGTGATTAAGCGGGCGTCAGATTTCGTTGATGAGTTGAAAGATTATCATAGAATCGTTCAGGAACGTTTGGAGAAGACGAATGAGAAGTATAAACGAACTACAGATAAAAATAGAAGAAGTGTGGAGTTCAACGAGGGTGATTGGGTGTATGTTGTGTTAACGAAGGATCGCTTCCCAGTGGGTGCTTATAACAAGTTGAAAGCTCGAAAGATTGGTCCAATAGAAATCTTGAAGAAGATCAATGATAATGCATATTGGTTGAAGTTGCCAGATCACATTCATACTGCAGACGTTTTCAACGTTAAGCATTTGATTCCGTACCATGGGGATGATCGTGTTGAGGTAGAGAGAGGTACAAATTCGAGGTCGAATTTCTGTCAACAAGGGGAGGATGATGCAGTAGCATACCTGGAATCGAGAACGAGTTCGCTAGGTCGCTCCGCCTTGAGTCGCGATGAAGTCCTGGCTCGCGAAACAACCCCAGTCGAACATTCCTCTTCTTTAGGTCATGAACGACCTACCCTGAGTTGCGGCAACCGTAGATCGCTCCAGCTAAGTCGCTCCTCCAGCCTAGGTCGCTCCGCTCTAGGTCGCGAACAAAACTATGCCACGAGTCACTCTGCCCTAGGTCGCGAACAAGACAAAAGCCTAGATCGCTCCAGATTTCCAGCCTAGGTCGCGACGTGCAGATTCCTACATCGCGGTGCTTCGTTAGATCGCTGTCGAAGATATCTAGGTCATTGCCGAGCTTCGTTAGGTCGCTAGCTTCGTTAAGTCGTGAATTGCCTTATGTCGCTGAATCTAGTTAGGTCGCAAACGAGTTACTAGGTCGCTGAAGCACTGTTTGATAAGTCGTTTGTACTTTGTTTTCTTATGTCGTTTGCGTAAATTGTTGTAAGTCGTGGTGAAGTATTGTAATTTTCTTAAGTCGTTGTGTCATGTTGTAAACCCTATAAATAGGGACGGGATATCATTGTAAAAGTTAGTTGAATTTGAAATAAAATTTGGTTTGTGCTTCTTGCCTCCATTAAAATTGGTAGTTGAGTGTTATCTCCTATCTCCACCTTCGGCATTCGAGTGCGCTCGAATCAACGATTGTTGAAGCCAATTCACGGAATCAAGTGCGCTTGATCAACGTCGAAGAATTGTAGATCTTCTCTCATGGCATCGTGCGCGATCAACGTGTCGAAGATAGCTAAAGTCCGGTATCTTCGTGATCAACGGATTTGGGCGTTTGGTATCATTAATTCATCGATTCATATTGCTTCTTCTAATCGTTTCATCGATTAGTTTGACACGAAATCTTCATTTCGTTGTCATCCGTGATTTTCGCTGCGTCATCCTTGAAATAGGTGTCAATTCGGGTGTTCCATGCACGAGGCGCTTGCTTTAGCCCATATAGCGCCTTCCTTAACTTCAATACTTTACTCTCCTCCCCATCTTTCATGTACCCTCGTGGTTGCTCCACGTATACTTCCTCTTCATGCACACCATTTAAAAATACCGATTTTACATCCATCTGATAGATCGACCACTTGAATTGTGCTGCTTGTGATATGAGAAGCCTGATTGTTTCCATTCTCGCAACCGGGGCAAAGACTTCGTCGTAGTCGATCCTTGCCTTTTGTTTGTAGCCTCGCAACTAGGCGTGCCTTATACCTTTCTATCTCACCGTGGGCATTCGTCTTTTTCTTATATACCCATTTTACTCCTATGGGTTGATATCTTCTGGCAAATCCACCAAGTCCCAAGTTTCATTTCTACCGATAGCCTTCATCTCTTCATCCATCGCGGCTTTCCATTTCTTATCTCTCACAGCCTCTTCAAAAGTAATATTCTCAGCATCTGCCAAGAGACATATCAAGTGTACTTCATATGTTGACTCGTATAGGTCTTGCAAACTTCACATCTTTGGTTGCCTTGGCTCTTCTTCATCATCAGATATTTGACGTGTTATTGGTGTGCGTATCGATGTAGTAGTTAATGATTCTCCTTTTTCTTCCTTCTGCGTCACTTCCATTTGGTTGTTCCAATCCCACGCGCTTTCTTCATTCACCTGCACATCTTGGCTCACAACCACCTTTTTTTCAATTGGGTTGAATAACTTGAAAGCTTTTGTCTTTTCATCATATCCAATGAATACTTACTTCTTGCTCTTATCATCTAATTTGGTTCTTCTTTGATCTGGTATACGCGCATATGCCAAACTACCGAATACTTTTAAGTGTGATATAGTTGGTTTTTGTCCGCTCCAAGCTTCCTGTGGTGTTTGATCTGTCAATATCGCATGTGGACACCAATTTTGCACATACACTGCATATTGTACTTCTTCTGCCAGAATTCTTTCGGCATGCCTTTGCTTCTCAACATTGATCGAACCATGTCAAGAATAGTTCGGTTTTTTCTTTCAGCCACACCATTTTGTTGAGGTGAGTATGGTGCGGTTAAAAATCTTTTTATCCCTTGTTCCTCACAATAGTTTGTGAATGTTGTTGACATGTACTCTCCACCTCTATCTGATCGTAAGGCCTTGATATAAAGACCGGTTGTCTTCTCTATTAATACTTTGAATTTCTTGAACATTCCAAGTGCCTCAGATTTTTCTTTCAAAAAATAAACCCAAGTTTTCTTGTGTAATCGTCAATGAAAGTGATAAAGTACATCTACTCGCTGAATGACTTAGGTGTGATCGGGCCACATATGTCCGTGTGTATCAACTCTAGAGACCTCCTTGCGCGATAATCAACCTTCTTTTGAAAAGAATTTCTTGTATGCTTGCCGAGCACACATCCCTCGCAAAATTTCTTTGTGTAATCCATGTTTGGTAAACCGTAAACCATATCTTTCTTTGTTAACTCTTTCAAACCGTCATAATGTAAGTGTTCGAACCGTAAGTGCCACAGTGAGTCTTTATCCTCCACATTGACTTGCAAACACCTTTCTCGCACTTTTCCCAGATTGAGTTTGAACATTTGATTTTTGGCCATCTCTACATTTGCAAGTAAATAGCCATTTTTGTCCTTCAAATGTAACATCCGATCTTTCATGAAAACTGAATACCCCTTCTCCAGTAGTTGCCCCATGCTAAGGATGCTGCTCTTCAGTTCAGGCATGTAATAGACATCTTCTATCGACCCTTCTTTACCATCCTTTTGAGAAAAAAATATTTGAACTTGGCCTTTGACTTGAACTTTTGACGCATCTCCAAATGACACATGTCCATCCTTTACCTTTTGCATCTCTACGAAAAGGTGTTTTTGTCCACACATATGATTACTAGCACCGGTGTCGAGATACAACATTATATCGCTGTCAGAAGCATTGTCCTTGTAAGCCATCAAGAGAACACCATCGTCTCTTGTTTCTTCTTCCGCAACCAGATTCGCGTTTTCTTCCACCTTTTTCTTGGAATAGCAGTCTTTTGCATAATGCCCATATTAGCTGCAGTTGTAGCACTCAACTTTTGGACGATTTGACCGGCCACCTCTTCCACGACCAAGTCTTCAACCACGCCAATTTTGTTGTCTCGGCTGGCCTTTTTCTTCAAGATTGTTTCCAAATCCACGGCCTCCACTACGGCCAAAACCACGACCGCGTCCCCTTCCTCGATTTTGTTGTGCATATATCGCCTCGTCTTCCTTAATACTTGCCTTAGCTTGTAAAGCCTCTTCGGGTAGCTCTTGTTTCTTTTTCATCATCCGTTGTTCATGTGCTTCAAGAGAACCTGCAAGATCATCGATGGTTATTTCTGCCAAATTCTTCGACTCCTCAATTGCGCATACGATATTCTTGAAATCATCGGTCAATGATCGCAAAATCTTCTCCACAACCCTTGCATCGGTTAGGTTTTCTCCATTTCATTTGAGTTGATTAACCACCGTTTGGACACTTGTGATGTAGTCGGATATTCCTTCCGATTCTTTCATTTTCATCGCTTCGAATTCGCCTCGAAGAGTTTGAAGCCGCACTTGTTTAACTCGGTCGGCTCCCTTATAGACCTTTTGTAAAATGTCCCATGCTTCCTTCGAATTTGCTGCATTGGTAATTTTCTCAAATCCTGACTCATCCACTGCATGGAACAAGAGGTAGAGAGCGGCCTTGTCTTTCATACACATTTCTTTCAATGTCTTTAACTGCATCGTAGTCAAGTTCGTAGTATTTTCAGTTTCTGTGTAGCCATTTTCGACTACTTCCCATGCATCTTGTGCACCTAGCAATGCACACATCTGAAAGCTCCAATTGTCATAATTCAACTTAGTTAGTCGTGGAATCGGTATTTGCCCCAACGATAAACTCCCGAAATTTGCCATAGCTCTGATACCAATTTGTTAGAAACGAGGAGGAGAGAAGAAACTAATTATAATTCATAAAATATTTCATATAAATTTTCTTTCTTGCAAACAACACAAAATGACCACATATTTATAGTGGTTTACATACCCTTACAAATAGACACGACCCTTTAGATAGACACCTCTTCACTCCAATGGACACGACTCTTCACTCAATAGACATGACCCTTTAGATAGACACCTTTTCATTCCAATGGACATGACTCTTCACTCAATAGACACGACTCTTCACCTTATTATTAATTTGAGTTTATTATTTAACAGATATTAGGCTATCAGAAGTGAATATTCCTTTGGGCTAACACTGGTACATATTACAAAAAATTCATAATCTACTCACCTATAGATACACGGTATCAGTATAAAGCAATAAACACGTGTGTTTCTATGATAGAACAATACAAAATATGCAATAATAAATATTAGAGAAAACAAAGTTATTAACACAACAATAATGTATAATAGAAATATGTACAAAGCTGAGTGGGATATAAAACTAGTCAAACTCCCACTATCACAAAAATATACAATGTACAAATCCAATGCATATATCTTAACATCATCAATATACATGAGGGAACCCAACACACAATGATATACCATAATCTCCTATCCTCCATCTTTGCCCAACAAGCCCAAACTGGTCATCTTTTCCCTAAACCTAAAACATCTCGGACTGACCCGAGTATTATACGAATAACACATAGGTAATACTATGTCTAAAATATACGTGTCAACATATCATGATAATAGCATAGCATCTCAATGACATCGTAAAATGATATAAGGATATCTCAATGTAGCAACACACTATAAGACCATGTATAAGAAATATTACCCATATAGAAAATCAAGTCAATCTACATATTAAGTGTATAATGTCAAACGGGTAAAACAATCCATGCATCCAGATATCACTAAGTATATAACTAACTGTACGGGATATGTTATCTGCAAGGCCCAATATTAACTTTCGGATAATCGTAAAGTAAACATACCTGTGGTTCGTCATACTCAACATATATATGTATACAAAACACACCACAATTATCCAAATCAAACATATACGTAATATAAATATGACATACCCTTGGTAGCCAAGGTCATCTCTTAGATAACCATATAAAAGATATGTACAGGGTCCAACTCCATGCTCTCAGCATCCCCAACTATCCTCGATAGCAATATAATCAATGTGTACGTGGTTACACAACTATATGGACACACACAGTCCATCGAAAAATCAAAGACATCTATAATCTTGTAGTGATCATCTAGACTTTCAGCCTTATAGTAGTCGACTTAGCTCTCAGCTAATAAAATATTCATACGGTCTCTCAAACCTCCACTAATCACTCAACTCTTAGTATCATAGATAATCATCTGGACTATCAGTCTTATGTACTGTTAGCATTATTAATAACTATAACGTCATTGGTCTCAACAAAATAACCAATCGGCTCTCAACCGTATCTGTAATGATCTTATATAGGTGAATAAGCATATGTGCATATAAATAATAACCAGACGGGAGACAGACAGCTCTTAGCCTGATCCAGGAGCCTTCCTCGCATGCTCTTAGCACTACTCCAATAGTCATCGGTTACTTTGATGGCTATCATGACCCAATATCCATCAAACGAAAGACAACGCTATAAAATGGTCACGACCATGCAAGTGCCCCAATGGTAACTGACTGCTAGCCTATGTGACACAGGAGCGATAGCTCTCACCCATATGCATCAAAAAGGCGTGTCACAGATCCGAAGAGTGACCCCGCAATTAGGCCGCTAGGATGGATACTAGCTTAATCTGGTTAACCGCAAGTCGTATAATTGGAGTATACACACAATAAATATACACACTTATGGCTCTCGGCCTGCTCATTCTCAGTTCGCATCACTATAAACATAATATCTCTTAGACTTGACCCTGTCAAGTGACATCTACTTACAAAAAGTAGTCAAACAAGTATCAGCTTAGACGTCCCACACCACTAGGTGTTACTGGAATAATCAATGCTCATAAATTACACTCATAATATTCCATCCTACGAGTCCAAGGAGTAAACAGAAAAATATTACCAAGAGTCTCATTCCAAACGGCATTGCTAATCCAATTACTCAAATTCCTCACAATCTAGAATTCCACATAATATTATTTTATGTAATGAGTCTAAAGAATAACCAAAAGTTCCATACCAGACGGTATTTGTAACAATCACACCGCGTTGCCCAGTTTAGCAAAGAACGTTACAAGTAATGTCATATGCTAATCCAGAGAATACGGCTTGTTAAGGGCGATCAAATGTAAATATATCTTTATACTAACACTGGCATGTAATTTATACCTTTTCACTTAATATCTGAACTGAAATATAACGTGTACAGTATTAATACAAAGTAGGCATACCGATTTCTCAGAATCAGAACAATATATCATATAAATAACAATCACAGATCACAGCGGAATAAATCTCAGCTTACACATATAAAAATTTTGAGTTTACATAATGAAATACTAAACTCGATTGTTATACAAGTTTAAAAATTCTCTAATCTCAATTGTACATCTTATAAACATATTCACAAATTTTCTAAATGAGACAAACTAAAAAATCAAAAGTTTTTATCTCCTTGCTAGCCCAAACATCTAAAGGTACTTATCCTGTAACCTGAAAGTCTTGGCCTGAGTCGAGCAAAATAACACCCGGGTCAGACTATCTCTGAATATACAATAGGGTGAGAATAGAATATAACATAAGAATAAACAACATATAAGTAAATACAGATGTCCAAGATATAACGAGTTAGGGAATTAATTTAACTTAGAACAGGGTTATAAGTTTAAGTCACATACATGAACTAGTCACTAAACACAGAATAATAGAATTAACTTAATTTAGCATCCATCACAAGGCACAAGAATATATATTTATTTCACTAACACAAGACACAAGAATATACATTTATTTCATGAACACAAGACCCAAGAATATATATTTATTTCACGAACACAAAATAGTCACAAGATCCAAATATCCAGAATCCAAGAGATCTTACTCAAAACGATCTAAACGAATGTACACAGAACCATAGCAAACAAACAAATAATTTGGCATCACACGAGTCGATTCGATACCGAGGATCGTACACAACACGGGGATCACAGGATCACAAGATGATCTCAAGGATAGCAGCCATAACTGAACCTTTTACACTACACCAAAATAGTGATTTTGCAACATTTTATATTTGTTAATTTCTAACACTTATAAATGTTACAGTCCACTGACAATAAAAAATTGTTAGGATACCTAGAAAAGTGTTGGCAAATATAAATAATGTTTTTTATAAACTTTCCAATGCATCAGTTATAATTTACAACACAAAAAAAGTGTTAGAACCCTTGGTAAATTTGTAAATAACTCACTAAAAATTGGACACTTCTGTAATCTTGTATATGGAGCATTTTCTAACGCTTTCCCATTCTCGGCCGCATTATTTTAATTTAAGATTAGGGTTCCTCCAAGCTACCCCCGCGCCAATCAAAACTTTGGCCCCTCCGATTCAGGCTTCCCCATTCTCGCCTATCAAAACTACCCTCCAAGCTAACCGCGCCTATCAAAGATTTCCCATTCTCGGCCGTAAAATTTTCCCATTCAGTTGGCGCGTCATCTCCACTCGACATCGACCAGAGGCTCTCGTGACTTCAGGCTTAACTGATTCGACTTCATCTTTCCAGGCGACTTCGGCAACCTTAGTTTCGATTTTGATTTTGATTTTTTTATATTGGTTCTGTTGGATAGATATTTTATATTAATAGATGCTCGATGGTATGTTCAGATTTTTTACTTCGCTTGACATATGCTAGATGGTATGTTCAGATTTTTTTTAACTTCTAATTTTTTACTTTTCAATATATATTTAAAAAAAAGAACTAAAAAAGAATGTGTACATGGTATGCTAGATGGTATTATAGAACTGCTACGATACCCAAATCAAGATTCATAATCGATTTTTTACTTTCCAATATATATTTAAAAAAACAGAAATAAAAAAAGATAAACAAAGGGAAAAAACATACCTAGAATTGAATTGAAAGTGTGGAAGAATGAGTGTTTAATAGCATACTGCAGCTTTCATAGTATTGTGTTTTATATGTTGATATTATGCTAAAACTATTAAAGTTTGATTTTAAGAGAAGAAAGAGAGAGTTTAAACTGCAGATCCTTCTGTGAATTTATCTATTGAAACTGATTTTGATCGATGGATAATTCTCATTTCACAGGAAAAATAGAAAAAAATATTTTGTAATTTTATAAGCACACAGATGTTGATATTCTCGGTTCATCATTATTGGGCGACTTCAAATAAAGTAAAATAGTTCATGCTTGTGATCAACAAATTAAAACTGGAGGTTGATGTATTGGCATAATCAGTCAATTTTATGTTCTTTGAGAACATAATCAGTGTAGACCCTAATATTTATATATATATTCTTTGAGAACATAATTAGTCAATTTTATGTGTAAAACTTTTGTATTGTAAGCTAAAGGTTGATGTATTGGCATATGGTTTGCTTAAATGAGAACTGCAATGATCATAGTAGCATTTACAAATGAACTAAAGCTCAGAATGCTGTTGTATTTTAGCAATGAAAATGAACTAAAGCTCAAAAATTGGTTATTTGAGATATAATGCTCAAGATTGCAGGTCGGTATTTGTGAATTTCTACTTAATCTGGATGTGTAGTTAGTTGGATGTGCATGCTAAAATTCTTTATGTTAGGAAGATAAAACTAGAGTTGCTAGTATTTGTTTAATTTGTTTAATCACTATCTCGTACTGTCTTTTTTTTGTTAATTATTTTATTGTGCTAATTTTCATAAATTCATTTGATTATAAATTGGTTGAAATCATTGTTCTCGTTCTTTTGTTATTCTGGTGGGCGATAGGTAGTTGTTAGATAGACGACTAAATGCAAAGTATGCTAGAGATAAAAATAAACTCACAAGGGTAAACAACTGTTTCTGCTACAAACCCGAGTTTCCATAAGAATCAAAACTGTTCTGATTTCGGCCTTGACTTTTTCAAAATGACAGCTCAAATTGTGGTTCAATTTTGAATTGTTGTGCACCTTGTTGTATTGAATCATGTAGATGACATTGCCTTTGTGTGATGTTTGTGGTCACTATACCACTTGCTTCATTGTGCACATGGCTTTGATTTCATGTTTCTCTTCTCGAGTGTACACTGCTGCATCCCTTGGCTTCCATGTATATACACGTATATGAGAATAGAACATTTCTGAGTTTCCACGTATTGCTATATATAGTGTGTGTTGTTCCTGTTTGGTTTGAACCATTGCTGATGCATTTGTCTTGTGTTGTTTTGTACTGATACCTTGTTGCCCTACCATATGCTTGTGCATTTATGTGATCATTTTTGTGGCCTTGTTTGTATTTCCTGAGGGCACTGACCTGTTGTGGTCATGTGCACTTGTTATTTTTTTACTCCCTTGTATGCTAAATGGTTTGATATTTTGTCTTGAACTAAAATGAAATATGCGTGTGTATAGTGTATAGTGTTGCGTGAATGTGATAATATGCGGGTGTTATATTGTATGTGCTGTGAGTGCAAATCATTTTCTGTATTGTGCGCGTGTATTCATCAGTGCTCGATAATCGAAATCTACAAGTTCTTGCTCCACATAGTCTGAGTTCCTAACCATATCCACATTCCCATCTTCATCAACCGGTGAACAAAGAGATTGACATAACAAGTCGATATTGTTGCCTTTGGAGTTCATATACATGATGATAAGTAGTTCCAAAATGATTTCAAACTTTGGTCAAATGTGTTACTTTAATTAATCCCAAAGTCAAGTATTTCTTGAATGATTTTAAAGAAGTATATACATTGAATGTACAAACAAGCTAGTTCAGATTAAATCATATAGTCAACAATTTATACTTCATTATATTTTTAGTTTAATCATTTTGAAACACATGTATAATTCAGTTTAAACTATATGACTTTAGAATTAGCTCAGTTGGCAGTTTAGAATTTACTAATATTATACAAACCAAAATATACAAAAATGAACCTATTACTAACTTAGAACTAGTCCACGTATCAACTAGCATTAGACAACAGTTTACTAATATTTTATACTAATTTTTGTCTACACTGAGCAAAGTGAACCCAAATATTAAACAAAATGAAAACCAAACCATAATGAATTATTCAAAAAATTAGAATTTGATCCTTTAGCGAAGGATATCAGCAAGTAATAAGGTGGTGGCGCGCATGCGAATTGTTCGCGATACACTGTAAATATGCTAGGACAGTAAAAGAATAGATATAGAGGAGAGGAGTGGAAGAATGAAGAGTCGAGGGAGGAAGAAATAAAGAAGAGAGTATTTTCCCAAATATTCAGCCTCCTGTTCCATTCCCATTTTCACCGATATATAAATTTATGTACATAATTTTGTAACTAACTTTGGAGCGCATGGCATGATACTGTCCGTTACATTTTACAATAAAAATAATTCATTCATAAAAAGGAAAATTAGTTATAACCAATTCTAGGAATCCAATGCTTGAAACAAAAATCACCCTGTTTATTGCAAGTTGTTGACATGGCTGCATTATTTCATATAGTGGGCTGGAGTCTTGTGTGCATGCCTGGTTTGGTTTGCAGCTTCAAGATGTGGTGGTATATCCCTAACCATATCACTGTTATCCCCTTGAAAACGACCTTGTCCTTTAGGTCGAAAATGTTCTATGCGTCGAAAATACCACAGTGATCGAAGATAAAAGTTTTGTTTTCATTTATCGCTTTCGTACATTCAATGAAATCCTTCACAAGAACACAATATAGTAATGTTGGCAACTCACTTTGCTTCTCTTTATCATATATCCTTTTTTATCTGAAGTTCAATTGTCTTGCCTTGTCTAGTCATGATTTCAATAAGTATCTTGACAGTCTCATTCAAAGTTTTATATGTAGAAGCACGAAATGTAAGACTGACAGTACCTGTACAATCAGATGCTGAGAGCAAACTAGCTACAATTCTGGTAAGTTGAGGTGAAAGAAGAATACATTCTGATTCGGAATCATCATAACCCTGCACAAGAAAATACATAGCTTCGCAAAGTTTCTCAGCCACATTAGGAGTGCCATTGATACTTTCCAATAACCCTCATATGATACGTGGAAGATTCTCAGCTGTTACCACTGTATGGCTACTATTTCAATAATGCAGAAACTCAATATCCTACCAAAAGTCCAAGCAGCCGTATCCTTCAAATGACAACTATGATCTTTCATCGCATTAAGTAGAAACCCCAATTCAGCATGAACAAATGGGGAAGTTTTTTAACAACTGGGCCTTTCAGAATTGACCCAAATGCAAAAGTAGCTGCTTCACGATTTCTCCATTCAGTCTTTGGAATCCACAGAAGGCACAACAAGAGGCACAATTTCATTACCAACTGTTTTAGCAATAAGTCTAAGACATGTCCCGCCTGCCATTAAAAGATTCCAATTTGCATTATCTTGATCTTGATCTTTATCTTGTTTGAGTGATGCATCCAAGAGTATTGGCACAAGCATAGTTAGTGCCTTTTGAATGATAGAATGAGAAACCAAGTTTCCACTGTCACCATATTCTTCATGTAGTTCAATTTCTTCATCACAAATAGAGCTCGAGAACTCTAAAGTTTGTAAAGCAACAGATTCTTCTCCATTATTAACAGCATTCGCTGTCAGCATGAAAAGTTTTAGTGTAGCGTGTATTAATCCATACATCCAAGCTACATGTCAGGTACCATTTTTGACTGTTCATTAACAATTTACACTTCTTGACATGTTCTATTATAATCCTTGAGTTCACTTTGCTATCATGAACAACTTTATATATGAAGGTTTAGTGTAGGGAGTTATTGTAATCAATCGTGTGAAATGTCATGATATGTATGAACCTGAATTAGGATTGGGAAGTTGAGTAGGTTCTGCAAAGCTCCAAGTAACACCTCCATCAACTGATTCAGACATGCAAACCTTGCCTATTGAATTAAACGACCTTAGCAACATGCGTAATGTTCCATTCTCTGTTTGATATGGAACTGGTTGAATCACACCAAGCGTTTTATCTTTGACATGTATCGGTCCATATTTTTTCCATGTACGTCCAGCATTTGAAGTAACCTTGTATACAAAACTTTGCAATTTACTCACTCTGTAAGGCATGCAAAATATAATTTTAGATGTGTTATGTTTTACCTCTGCCCATGCATCCCAGGAGTTCCAGCTTTCTACTGATGACCCGCATAGTAAACGGCCATCTTGAAGCAATAGAGGCTGGAATTATATATAAAATTTTTGTAGATTAGGTCGACACTTCAACTATTTCCCGGTTGTTATAAAAACTTTAGATATAAAATTTGTAATGCTACTGTCACAGGATACGAAGAAGGATGTAGCAAAAGCTTATATTGGAAGTTGGAACACAAACAATGTGTCATTTCAGAGAGATAGTTCCAAATATTGAGAAAGTTGTTTGGATAACAGAAGTTTTAGAACCGAAAGCACCAATTTACGATGGTCCTCAAAATGGGCACCACAAGCTTTGTGAATTTTCAGATGGGGGCTTTGTGATATGGCCTGTGTTTCGTCTTCGCAGTATCTAAAATTCTATTTATTAGTAGCTCGTATTATATTGCATATTTAAAATTAGATATGAAATTGCTTTTTTGTAATTTGGATATGATATTGTGGTATTTTGAAATTGGAAAGTTTGTAGCTCATATTATAGTATTATCTAAATATGATATTGTTGCATTTGATATGGAAGCATTTTAGACTTCATATTGAATTGATATGATGAATTATATATGATATGGACATCATCATTTATAAGATATTATATTCATTTGTTTTAAGAATTTAATATTAATTGTGTATAAAATAGTGTAAAAACATAATTTCAATTAGTAACGCATATAAGTGTTACCAATATTTTGGATAACAACACTTATCTACGTCACAAACCTAAATGATAAGCAAAGCATTTTATGTGTAACAACACATATGTGTTACTAAATAATCATTTTCCAACACTTATAACCGTTACCGCATATTTCTGTATCAACACTTATAATCGTTAACGGATATTTCTGTACCAACACTTATAAGCGTTACCGCATATTTCTGTACCAACACTTATAAGCGTTACCGGATATTTCTATACCAACACTTATAAGTGTTACCGTATATTTCTGTACCAACACTTATAAGTGTTAGTAATACGTCTGTTCGTAACACTTATAAGTGTCACAAATTTGGCCGCTTCATTCCTCACAGTCCATTAGTAACACTTAAAAAGTGTTACTGAAATTATTTGTAACACTTATAAATGTCATAATCTACTCACCTATAGATACACGGTATCAGTATAAAGCAATAAACACATGTGTTTCTATGATAGAACAATACAAAATATGCAATAATAAATATTAGAGAAAACAGAGTTATTAACACAACAATAATATATAAGAGAAATATGTACAAAGCTGAGTGGGATATAAAACTAGTCAAACTCCCACTATCACAAAAATATACAATGTACAAATCCAATGCATATATCTTAACATCATCAATATACATGAGGGAACCCAACACACAATGATATACCATAATCTCATATCCTCCATCTTTGCCCAACAACCCCAAACTGGTCATCTTTTCCCTAAACCTAAAACATCTCGGACTGACCCGAGTATTATACGAATAACACATAGGTAATACTATGTCTAAAATATACGTGTCAACATATCATGATAATAGCATAGCATCTCAATGACATCGTAAAATGATATAAGGATATCTTAATGTAGCAACACACTATAAGACCATGTATAAGAAATATTACCCATATAGAAAATCAAGTCAATCTACATATTAAGTGTATAATGTCAAACGGGTAAAACAATCCATGCATCCAGATATCACTAAGTATATAACTAAATGTACGGGATATGTTATCTGCAATGCCCAATATTAACTTTCGGATAATCGTAAAGTAAACATACCTGTGGTTCGTCATACTCAACATATATATGTATAAAAAACACACCACAATTATCCAAATCAAACATATACGTAATATAAATATGACATACCCTTGGTAGCCAAGGTCATCTCTTAGATAACCATATAAAAGATATGTACATGGTCCAACTCCATGCTCTCAGCATCCCTAACTATCCTCGATAGCAATATAATCAATGTGTACATGGTTACACAACTATATGGACACACACAGTCCATCGAAAAATCAAAGACATCTATAATCTTGTAGTGATCATCTAGACTTTCAGCCTTATAGTAGTTGACTTAGCTCTCAGCTAATAAAATATTCATACGGTCTCTCAAACCTCCACTAATCACTCAACTCTTAGTATCATAGATAATCATCTGGACTATCAGTCTTATGTATTGTTAGCATTATTAATAACTATAACGTCATTGGTCTCAACAAAATAACCAATCGGCTCTCAACCGTATCTGTAATGATCTTATATAGGTGAATAAGCATGTGTGCATATAAATAATAACCAAACGGGAGACAGACAGCTCTTAGCCTGATCCAGGAGCCTTCCTCGCATGCTCTTAGCACTACTCCAATAGTCATCGGTTACTTTGATGGCTATCATGACCCAATATCCATCAAACGAAAGACAACGCTATAAAATGGTCACGACCATGCAAGTGCCCCAATGGTAACTGACTGCTAACCTATGTGACACAGGAGCAATAGCTCTCACCCATATGCATCAAAAAGGCGTGTCATAGATCCGAAGAGTGACCCCGCAATTAGGCCGCTAGGATGGATACTAGCTTAATCTGGTTAACCGCAGGTCATATAATTGGAGTATACACACAATAAATATACACACTTATGGCTCTCGGCCTGCTCATTCTCAGTTCGCATCACCATAAACATAATATCTCTTAGACTTGACCTTGTCAAGTGACATCTACTTACAAAAAGTAGTCAAACAAGTATCAGCTTAGACGTCCCACACCACTAGGTGTTACTGGAATAATCAATGCTCATAAATTACACTCATAATATTCCATCCTACGAGTCCAAGGAGTAAACAGAAAAATATTACCAATAGTCTCATTCCAAACGGCATTGCTAATCCAGTTACTCAAATTCCTCACAATCTAGAATTCCACATAATATTATTTTATGTAATGAGTCTAAAGAATAACCAAAAGTTCCATACCAGACGGTATTTGTAACAATCACACCGCGTTGCCCAGTTTAGCAAAGAACGTTACAAGTAATGTCATATGCTAATCTAGAGAATACGGCTTGTTAAGGGCGATCAAATGTAAATATATCTTTATACTAATACTGACATGTCATTTATACCTTTTCACTTAATATCTGAACTGAAATATAACGTGTACAGTATTAATACAAAGTAGACATACCGATTTCTCAGAATCAGAACAATATATCATATAAATAACAATCACATATCACAGCGGAATAAATCTCAGCTTACACATATCCAAATTTTGAGTTTACATAATGAAATACTAAACTCGATTGTTATACAAGTTTAAAAATTCTCTAATCTCAATTGTACATCTTATAAACATATTCACAAATTTTTAAATGAGACAAACTAAAAAATCAAAAGTTTTTATCTCCTTGCTAGCCCAAACATCTAAAGGTACTTATCTTGTAACCTGAAAAGTCTTGGCCTGAGTCGAGAAAAATAACACCCGGGTCAGACTATCTCTGAATATACAATAGGGTAAGAATAGAATATAACACAAGAATAAACAACATATAAGTAAATACAGATGTCCAAGATATAACGAGTTAGGGAATTAATTTAACTTAGAACAGGGTTATAAGTTTAAGTCACATACATGAACTAGTCACTAAACACAGAATACTAGAATTAACTTAATTTAGCATCCATCACAAGACACAAGAATATATATTTATTTCACTAACACAAGACACAAGAATATACATTTATTTCATGAACACAAGACCCAAGAATATATATTTATTTCACGAACACAGAATAGTCACAGGATCCAAATATCCAGAATCCAAGAGATCTTACTCAAAACGATCTAAACGATCGTACACAGAACCATAGCAAACAAACAAATAATTTGGCATCACACGAGCCGATTCTATACCGAGGATCGTACACAGCACGGGGATCACAGGATCACAAGATGATCTCAAGGATAGCAGCCATAACTGAACCTTTTAGATTTATTTTAGATTATTACACTTGATAAGAAATCCAAGAGTAAACTTCCTAAGGATCTATCAGCCACTTGTTGCACACCAAAAGAGAGTAAACTCTAAAGTGCCAAATACTATCACCTTCAGTAATCACTAGAATTTAACCAATACGTATCATACCGTATGGTGAAATCCAAGTATTTACTAGTAAATATCACTTATTACGAATACCATGGGAAAACCTGAATTACATTCTCTTAACGATGTAGCAACCACTTGTCGCACACCAGAAGAGAATACAACTCTAAAGTGCTAAGTACTTTCCCAAATACGATCACAATAATTTAATCAAGGCATCCGATACTACTCAGTGAAATTTGAGTATTCGCTAATGGGTTAGTAAGTTCTACTCTAAAATTCCATTAAATGAGTTATACCATATTCGACAAAGCATAATTCGAAAGCATTTAAACCAATCGATAACACTAAGTCGATTATTAGTACTCCTCAAATTATAGAATTAAGGTTCTCGAAACATTTTTCTCTTTTAAGTTTATTATTTAAAACACTTATTATAATTTTCCATAAATCCGTTTATTATTTAACTTTATAAAAATATTCACAGTTTGCTAAATTATTCCATAACTCTGAGTTTTTCCAAGATTTTACTTATATACACAAAGTTGTCCCAAATTTCCATACGATATATTATTCACAAAACCAATTTCTAAAACCATATTTAATTACTCTTCTAAATCCACATTAAAATATAACCATTTTATTTAGAAATAAACTAAGTTTATAATGTTCAAAACTACGTTTCCTAATTCCATGAATCCTAAATCATTTATTTAATCAAATCGTAATACTTATATTCCAATTCCATCATCACTTTTATTATAAAAATAGATTAGGTTTGTATTTCCAAATTCATAAATATTTTACTAACCATGCTTAATACATAAAATAAATTGATAAAAATCATTTATAGTGTCTATTAACTTAATTTAGAAACAATTCTAAGATTTGTCAATATAACTAATTCTCTTTCGTAAAATTACTTGTATACGAAGCTTATCTATTAATTTTATTTAAATCAAATTTATGGTTTAAAAATCTGCAGTTTCGACCACTTAAATCTCATAATTTTACAACACTTAAAACATGAAAGTTGTAGATAAAAGTCTCAGCTTTCAAACAAGAAAAAGATCATCCAATTTGGATTTATGGTTCAGAATTTATGACCGAAATAATATTCAGATTTAAATTTATTAACTCTGTCTTTCATTGATAGGGCGGCGACAAAGAAACGAATTTGACCATTTAAACTTCAAAATTATGCAATACTCAAAACATGAAATTGTCACACACAAAGTAAGTTTTTCAGAAAATTAAAAATTATCAAACTCTGACAACAAACGTGAAAAATATGCCCAATTTACTAACTGTGTTTAGCTCAGAGAATGCGATTATCAAAGTGACAGAGCTGAGAGTTTGCAACATGATTTCAGTCAATTTATGTTCAAAATTTGCAAATATGTTCAACATGAAAGTTGTCGCACATAAATTAAGCTTTCCAAAACATTAAAAATTATTAAAATCCGACCAGAAAGGAGAAAGATATGCCTAATTTACTAACCGTGTTAAGTTTTGAACAGGGGCTAAACAATAACATTGGAACTACAAAAACACCAATTCATCAACTAAATTCACAGTCAATTATTATGAAATCAAAAGCTTGCAAATCAGAAACTTAGAGTAATGTTTCGTGTGGTTTAACTCACCTTTTACTCCTTAATGCAGCAGAAAAATCAATCACAACAACCACAAATAAGAATCAACAAACCCTAGAAGTTCTCTAGCATAATAACCACAAAACCCTATTTTAAATTACTGCATAATTGAGATACAAGAATCTATTTGTATATAAACAAGTTTGAAACCATTACTTGAATTCATTTCTTCAATAATTAGATAATTTTCCTTTGATTTGCGCTAGAATTTGATTGATTTAGGTTTAGAGTTTTCATTTTCTGATTTTCTGTTTCTGATTTCTTTCATTGGTAAGGAAGGGAACGTAAAAAATACGAGAAAGAGGATCTATCTCTTTGACTAAGTGGGCTTGGGTTAAGAACCAAACCCAATAAGAAAAGAAGTGATACTAATTTGATTCCTAGGAAAGTTTTACTAATTATTTCTCAATTCTCTTGTTATAAACACTATTTTTACCTTAAGCCAATATTTTATTTACCATAGTTTAATCTCTTAAAATTTATCAAAACCATTCACAAGATAAAAATTTCATTTCTAATAATATTGAGATGTCATGTAAAATTAAATATAACTTTTGAAATAAAAGTTATTCTCATTGTTTCGATAAAAATAATTTATTAGTTATAAATTCTCATTTTAAACAATGAATCTCAACATTAATATTTTACTCAATTTACCAAACTTAAATAATTGATTTAATAATATTTCAAATTTAAATTGAAATACTCTTTAAGAAATGAAACCCGTTTCTTAATTAAATTAAATCAACTATTCATAAAACCATATTAAATTTCACAAACCACAAGTTAGAATTAATTATTCATGATTAAATTTAATTAATTAGGTAATTAACAACAGGGTTGTTATAGTATTACTAATCTGTTTATTCAGATTTCTCGTAACATAGAAGTAACACAACCATGACACACGTATTATTTAAAAAGAAATATAAATATATTTAATTTTAAAATAAATCTATAATTAATAAAAGCATTTATAAATTTTACGTAGATAAAATAATTATTATACAACCTTTTATAAATCAAAATAGAATATTAATATTTATAAATTACTTTTGAAATCCTATTTCTTCATCTTAAATCCTTAAAAATAGACTGTAAAACTAAATATTTCTCATAGCATTCATTTCATAATTTCCTATAATTAAATACATTTTAAATAACTTTTATAATATCTAAATCAATTTCATTATTTCCAAATCCATAAATATATTTTTTGAAAACTTTAGATTATATTCAAAATTCATTAAATATGCATCGAAATTCTTAAAATAACAGTTAGAAATCACTTCTTGTTTATCTAGAATTTTATAGGACTTTTTAAATAATTACTAAGATTAAAAATCTAATTTTTGTAATAAATGAATATTTAATAATATAATTAATATTCAATTTAAATAAAACTTTTTCTTTAATCAAATACATATAACATACTTCAATATAACATGTTTTATTTAATATATTTTCATATATTTTTATTTTATTTTATTATATATATTTTTTTAAATAAAACTTGCACTGGATATGCAACGTTGGCACCTTCGGTCGATCGGTTACCCTACCTTTACAGGCACTGGTCGATCATCTTTTTGACTGATTCAGGCCTTCTCCTCCTCATTCTTGCCATTATCTCCTCCAATTCAATGCATACACAACCATAACCATCCATACAATAATCCAATCAAACATATACATATAATTATCAAAACTAGACATAGATTTGTGAGTAAAACTACTCACCTATAAGCCTGCTTTCTATAACGACCCACCTTTTCGACCTTCAGAAGTCGACTCTAATACATCCACAGTATTCACGTGCCAAGCATTCGAGTGCCGGAAAGACAGACTGTTGGGGAGAAAGAAAGAAAAGACAGAACATAATCTCATAAAATAACGAGTAATCTATAATGTAACAATGATCTTTACAAAAGAAAAACTGAATCTTATTATACACATATTAATTAGAGCCAACAAATCAATCGGTCAGCCTAGACAGTTAAAACAATATGTCCTCACAATTGCTGATAAATATAAACAACCAATGAAGTGGAAATAGAATATACGTGAATACGAGTTGGAGGCATCTTGCTTGTCTTCTGAGGCTCCAAGTATCTAAACTGAATCTGTAAATATGCTCAGTCTGACCCGAGTATTATAACAAAATAACACTCGAATCAGTCTGGTGAACCAGCATGAGAAACACACCTTAATTAAATTTTTATGTTATAAAAACCATTCAAAATAAAGGTATCTCGTAAGACTACACCGCACATAAACACAGATGGGTTTTTACCTTATGATAACCAAAACATTTCATACGAAATCTTCTGATATTATAATAATGTCTAGGGTTTAAAATAAATATTGAATCATAGCCGAAATTATTACATTGATTAAGTTCCAGCATAATAGGTACATAACTAAGTCTGAGAAGCACTTATTGAAGAATGGATTTCATACAATGACAAGATAAGGGACTACATTCCATAAGTATATCTATAGATAATGTACCGAGGGCCTCACATGAACCCTCTGCGAATCAGGACCAGCTCTACCCCTTACCAGATAGTTCAAAATATTTCATCACCCTAGTTGCTTTTGCAACCTTTTCCAAGAGCTCTCATGCACAACCAAATCCATAAATGTATATATCTAGAAAAGGTGATGACAATACCCTAATGGGTACAACCTATATAGCCCTGAAGCATTCCCTGTTTTAGCTATTCCCGGGTGTGAGACTTAAGACTACAATTACTTTTTATATAGTAATTCCACTTGGAATGCTAAAACTGTCCTCCATGCAAAAATGCAATGCTAACATTCGTCCATACAAGTTCGTTCTGCGTCTGAACAAAACTGAAGGCACTACCTCTACTACATCCATTTTGGAATCACCCTCAAGTTTAGTAGCAAGTAGTCCTTGCACTTCAAGAACTCCATCTTCAATCAACTTCAAGATATTCCAACTCGAATGCTTATGCTGGTTCGAAGTGGGATTCAGATAATATATCTGATCCCGGTCTCTTCGAACCGACAACGATGGTTTAAAACTGATCAAGTTTTGATAGTCGTCTATTTAACTATCAAATAAACAACCAAGCATCAATCAAAATTGGGGATTTATGTTCATAGGGAAACCAATATTGGTTAAGCATGTAAGCAGCCACTAATCCCTTTAATAAATCCTTTCATGAATTAAAATCGCTTTGTAAATACTTGTATCAAAATAGTTTTACAAGAACTTATTCACAAATCCTTCATACTTCTTTTTATACTTGGAAAAATATCCATTACTTATCTCAACATACAAGTATATTCACAAAAACACTACACTTTCATTACATAGAAAATGTATCTATACAACTCTAAAATCATTGTATAAAACTCCTATTATAAATCTCCAAAAAATTTTATAAAGCTTCTTTTAAAAATCTATAAACCCATTTATAAAACTTTATTCTTTTATAAAAGTCTTTCATAAAGATCCTTTATAAAAATTCTTTATAAAAGTTACTTTATAAGCCTCTATGAAAATCTTTTTATAAAGTCTTTTAAAGATTCTTATAAATCCAAGCCCCATTTCATTTATAAACTCTTTAATAAATCTCTTTTATTAAATGAGATTCCTTTTTATAGATTAATTTATTATTTATAAATACAATCAATCAGATAAATTAATTTACTTTAAACTCCTTAAATAACCAATAAATTAACTTTCCAACATCATTAATAAAATAATTTATTAACTCCAAAACGTTATTAATATAATAATTAATAAGTTCAAAACAGTATAAATAAAAAATTATTTACTACAAAACATTATTATATAATAATAACTATTAATAGCAAAACATTTCTAATAAATAATTATTATTAACTTCAAAACATTATAAATGTAATAGTTAATATTTCAAACCTTATTAACAACACAATAATAATAAATCTTCATACGTTATTATATAAATAATAATTATCTTCCAAAACCTAATTGTAAATAATAATTATAAATTCTAAAGCATTATTAATAAATAATTATTATAAATTCCAAAACATCGTTAATAAATAATTATTAACTTCAAATAATATTAATTATTTAATAAATAACTTTTCACAATATAAAATATTGATAAATACTTTTAAACGTTATTAAATATAAATAAACAACTTTTAAAACCTATATAATGATTTAGAAAAGACAAATAAAAAGATTTGGGTAAAATAGAGAAGTTCGAAATTTTCTTAAATAAAAATATTCCAGAAAACCCAAAGGTTAGATTTTAAAATCATTATCTGAATTCAAACCATTTCCAATTCAAACTGGCAATTAATAGTATTTCAAAATACTAAATTGAAGCCAACATCCATCACATCACTTAACCAATGTTGATATTGATTTTTATCACTACAAAGGTTAAGTTTTCAACATATAACAATATCATATCTCACAGTGCCAGAAAATCAGGTTTTATATTTCATATTTCATATAACAGGAGTATTATTGAAAATGAATCAACAAGGGCTATTGTCGACACGAGCCTAACGCGATTGACCATGTTCGATTTAGACCTTGTATGAAATAGATTTTTAGTTTACAAGATTTTTAGATAATTAAATACCATTTATTCACTAATCACATCATTAAACCTTAATTAACAACCTAATAATCTTCGTTCACTCTCCATGCCGCACCAAAAAAAACCCGACTTCCCACTATTTCGCCAACAGCCGCCTTCGGCAATGTCATGCCATCACACCACCCTAGGAGGAAGCCCACGTCAATCTGCGTCCATCGAACTTTAATTGTCGTCGCCACTCCTCGAATCAGCCCAATCCCACTGACCAAATTGTTCGTCTCGACACCGTGGTCAACTTTTATGTTGACACCCCCACTTGAAAATGCCCATAGTAACCAAAGCAACGCCGGCCGTTGGGTGACGGTAATGAAAACAGTGGCTAGGGTTTTTATTTTCTGGTTGGGAAAATAATGGGTTATGGTCCTTATATAAAGATTTCTAACTAAAACTATTCACGTCCAAAAATTTCCGATCTCAAATCGAGGCATGCTTACTGGCGTTCTTAGCTAAATACTCATATTCCGAACTTAATGGAACTATTATCGGGACCTAATTCTATCATATACAGAAATTAACTTTTAAAATCAAATTATATTATAAATAATCCCTAAAATTAATCGATACGTATTTCAAGCTCGCATGACCACACAGTACATCTGATCATCACGAAACTCGTCGGTCTACAACAATTTATTATTTCGGATCTAATGACACTAGTTTTATAAAATTCTGAGACAATGCCCCAGAATGACAATTTCACATTAATTAAAATGAATTATTATTACAACAAATTCAATCATTTTTAATTCTAAATTAAAAGTTTACTATTATCATTCTTATTTAAATAGAATTTAAATAAGCTTTCGAAATAAATTTATTCAAATAAAATTCAAGATCCAACTATTTAAATAATTCTTATATTTAAATCACTATTCCAATATTAAGTTCACAATTCACATATTTTAAAAAATCCCTATATTTGAATTCAAGTTTAAAACTTTAAAACCAATTATTCTAATATTTAAAATTAATTAAATATTCAAAATCAAATGATCAAAATTTTGGATTGTTACATTCTCCTACCCTAAAAGAACTTTATCCCCGAAATTGTCATGGTAAGGAAAATGCCTCCAAACCCATTAACTTTTCAAAACCAATTAGTTGGAATAGGTTATTAAATTTTCTAAGTCCTAAAACTATGGAAAATTTTGATAGCATCTCCATTCCGTGGCTCGATCGGAAATACTACAAATCGCTACTACGGGTCCAAACCAACAAAAGAAAATAAAAGCCAAGTGGCCTCCCATATCTAGGGCATAAAACCATCAAACCAAACAAATATAAATATGTACCAATTAGCCAGGCAACCAAACTCAACTCTTGAAAGTAAAGCATTAGACTAGCCTCTGCTTCTATATACCTGAATCTCACTTACATAACCTAAAAGAATGTTAAACATGAAAATGAAACAATACTACCACTCAATCATCATATTCATGAATTTAAGAATGCTAAAACATATGTAGCAAACATCTCAAACAATCATGCCATAACAAATCGTGAATATTGCATTTTTAGAGACAAAAGCATACAATTACATTTAAGCTTGTATGATGTACATATACCATCTATACGCAACAACAAATCCGATCGCTCGCTCGATCACCTAATTTCACTTCCGAATTAGCATCGCTCACTCGACTTCCTTAGTACGGACTTTGATTCGTTTCCTTGATTAGAAACCTTCATTATCCTTACATAGCCATCAATTGTGATAGAAAACTTCGGATTCAAATCAAAAATCTGTATCAAGTGTTCACCATCAAGAATCGAGTGAAAAATTCTTGTTCGGACCGATGTAAATCATCTCGAAATCATGTGCTCGAATCTGGATCAAAGATCCTTATGTGATTAAAATGATATATGTAACTCCTACGTAATTGTTCTAGTTGGTTTCTTAGATTATACCAAATTCTTTTCATTCACATTCAATTTTAAACCACGCTTAATTTTCCAATAGTATTAACACTAAAATTCATTTACAAACCATATCATAAATCATATTATTTTACTTAAATTAAATTTTATCTCATAGCTCCATTTCCAAATTTACTTTTCTTAACTATACCAATTAAATTAATTCACATTTTCAAAAGTCACAACTTCATCTTAAAGCTCCTTCATACTTAAGTTTAGTATAAACACTTTATAAAGCACACTTATGTTTACTATCCAGTTTAAAACTTAAGTTCATATTTTTAAACTAGAATTCATTTTCTAAGTCATTTTATAACATATTACTCAAGGCCTTAAAACACTTTATAAAGATTTATCTTCATTAATAAAACATTTCCCAAAATTATAATTACCTTTAAAAGAATCAATATTTTACTTAAGAAACATTACTTAAGTCTACTAACATTCTGCAACTCAAGTTCTTAATTGCAAAATACTTTTCTATTTCCTAAGAGTATATATACAATATTCAGAATTGTTTTACTTAACTAGAATATTCAACAAATTTAAAACCTATTTTAAAATTTCTATCTCTTTAAATTTATAAGTTACAAAAACCTATTTTCTTATGTTTTCACAAAACACTTAGTTTAATTTTTTCCCAATTTAAATCGGAAGTTTCGACCGTTCAAATCGTCGAAAATTCCATTTCATTTTACTACATGAAAATTACCAAACAACATTTCAAAACCAGATGCACAAACCAGACTATCTAAATGGTTAAGATACAGTAGTCTATAATATTACTTAAATGAAATTTTTAGAACCAAAACACCAGCTTTGATTTCAAATCCCCTTTTTGAAATATTAATAATAATATACATATAATTCCTTTGTATATCAAATCATGCTTTCAGAAATTTTAAAGCAAAACTTGTTTTACCCAAAACAATTTTGAAGCAGAACTACCATGGTAGCAATCCGTTAAGACGAAACTCGAAGATGAACGCCGATGATGCTGCAGTCATCACTGGAATTATTTTCCAGCAACTGAAGTGAGTTTAGTGCTTTTGTACTCTTCCAAATCCTTTTACAATATTTCTATTAATCAATGCTTTCAAAATAATACCATTATTATTTTTCCCAAAAATTTGAAATCAATTTCCAAACACCTGCTTTGAGTTCTAAATTTCTCAGTTTAAATCCATTTTTATTTATAAACCGTATTTTCTATTCCAAAACACTCTCCAATAATACTATTATTATTCTTCGAAACTTTTCAAAACTAATTTCCAAAACACCAGGATTTACGTTCTCTAATTCTCATCTTAAATTGCTTATTTATAAATCCTACTTATATAATTTCACTTCTTATATAAGGTCATTTTCACTATTGTTTATCTTTATGTAAATTATGACAAATAACTTTTATTATAATTAAAATTCAACTCAACGTTATCATTCAACACCTTATAGTCAAACTGTGAAACTGAATTCACAAGGTGTTCGTATTCAGTTTAAGCAAACAAAATGCCCATAAACTATTGGAGCACAACTAATCAATAATAAACGATAATAATCAAATATTATCATTCTTTAACAACCAAACACACCATATATAACAATATTAATTTCTAAAAATTATTCCTTTAAAATACAATTTAGGTAAAATCATTTCATTTACCCACTTTTCCAAAACAATACTGTGTCCATTTGCCTTGTTCAAGTGTTTAGAAACCCCCATCGTTACAGCTGTTCCTTCTGTATCGACCAAAACTCCTAAACCACTAAATTGATAAATTATCACAATGTCAAACATTTTTATATCACTAACAAATACGCACTCATATATATATATATATATACACACACAAAAATATATATATACATACACTTAAAATCATCCAAGAGTCTTAGTTACCGTATCTCAAATGAGTTAACCTCACCAAAGCCAAGGTATTCGCTTAACTTAAGCTCTGATACCAACTATAACGACCCACCTTTTTGACCTTTAAAAGTCCACACTAATACGTCCATAGTATTCACGTGCTAAGCATCCAAGTGCCGGAAAGATAGATTGTTGGGGACAAAGAAAGAAAAGATAAAACATAATCTCATAACGTAACGAGTAATATATAATATAACAATGATATTTACAAAAGAAAAACTGAACCTTATTATATATATCAATCAAAGCCAACTAATCAATCAGTCAGCCTGGACACTTTTAACAACCTATCCTCACAATTGCTGATAAATATAAATAACTAATGGAGTGGAAATAGAATAGACGTGAATACAAGTTAGAGGCATCCAGCTCGTCACTTGAAGTTCCAAGAATCCAAACTGAATCTGTAAATATGCTCGGTTTGACCCGAGCATTATAATAAAATAACACCTGGATCAGTGTGGTAAACAAGCGTGAGAAACACACCGAAATTAAATTTTTATGTTATAAAAACCCTTCAAAATGAAGGTATCTCATAAGACCACGTCGTAGATAAACGCGGATGGGTTTTTACCTTACGATAACCAAAACATTTCATACGAAATCTTCTGATAATATAATAATGTCTAGGTTGTAAAATAAAGATTGAATCATAGTCTAAATAGTTATATTAATTAAATTTTAGTATAATAGGTATACAACTAAGTCCGAGAGGCACTTATTGGAGAATGGATTCCATACAATGATAACGTAAGGGACTACCTTCCGTATAGTACATCTCTAGATAATGTACCAAGGGCCTCACATGGACCTCTACGAATCAGGACCGGCTCTACCCCTTACTGGACAATTCCGAATATTTCATCACCTCGGTTGCTTTTGCAACCTTTTCCAAGAGCTCTCATGCACAACCAAATCAATAAATGTATATATCTAGAAAAGGTGATGCTAATACCCTAATGGGTGTGACCCATGCATCCCTGAAGCATTCCCTGTTTTATCCATTCCCGTATTATGAGGCTTGAGTCTACGATTACCTTTTATATAGAAATTCCACTTGGAATGCTAACAGTGCTCTCCAAGCAGAAATTCTATGCTAGCATTCATCCATATAAGTTCGTTCTGGGTCTGAATGAAACTAAAGGCACTAACTCTACTACAACCATTTTCGAATCACCCTTAGGATTAGTAGCAAGTAGCCCTTGCACATCAAGAACTCTGTCTTCAATCATCTTCAAGATGTTCTAATTTGAACGCTTATGCCAGTTTGAAGTGGTTTTCGGATAATATATCTGATCCTGGTCTCCCTGAACCGACAACGATAGTTTAAAACTGGCTAAGTATTGATAGTCGATTATTTAACTACCAAATAAACAAACAAGCATCAATCAAATTTGGGGATTTGTTTCCATAGGGAAACCAACATTGGTTAATCATGTAAGCAGCCACTAATCCCTTTAATAAATCCTTTCATGAATTAAAATCGCTTTGTAAATACTTGTATCAAAATACTTTTACAAGAATTTATTCACAAACCCTTCATACTTCTTTTTATACTTTGAAAAATATCCATAAACTTATCTTGACATATAAGAATATTCACAAAAACACTATACTTTCGCTACTTAGAAAATGTATTTATACAACACTAAAATCATTGTATAAAACTCCTTTTATAAATCTCCAAAACAATTTATAAAACTCTTTTATAAATCTCCAAAACAATTTATAAAACTTCTTTTATAAATCTATAAATCTATTTATAAAACTTTATACTTTTATAAAGACCCTTTATAATTTTTTTTATAAAAGTTACTTTATAAAAATCCTCTATAAAAATCTTTATAAAGCCTTTTAAAATTTCTTATAAATCCAAGCCCCATTTTCATTTGTAAAGTCTTTAATAAATCTATTTTATTAAATGAGATTCCTTTTTTAAAACAATTTATTATTTATAAACACAATTAATCAAATAAATAAATTTAATTTAAACACCTTAAATAAATAATAAATTAACGTTCCAACATCATTAATAAAATAATTTATTAACTCCAAAACATTATTAATATAATAATTGATAACTTAAAAATAGTATAAATAAATAATTATTTACTTCAAAATTGTTTATATAATGATAACAATTAACAGCAAAACATTTCTAATAAACAATAATTATTAACTTCAAAACATTATAAATGTAATAGTTAATAATTTCAAACATTATTAACAATGCAACAATAATTAATCTTCAAACACTATTATATAAATAATAATTATCTTCCAAAACTTTATTATAAATAATAATTATAAATTCCAAAACATTATTAATAAATAACTATTAAAAATTCCAAAACATTGTTAGTAAATAATTATTAACTTCAATAATATTAATTGTTTAATAAATAAATTTTCACAATATAAAATATTGTTAAATAGTTGTAAACACCATTAAATATAAATAAACAACTTTTAAAACCTATCAAAATGAGTTAGAAAAGACAAATAAAAAGTTTAGGGTAAATAGAGCGGATCAAAATTTTCTTAAATAAAAATATTCCAGAAAACCCCCAAAGGTTAGATTTTAAAATCATTATCCGAATTCAAACCCTTTCCAAGTCAAATTGGCAATTAATAGTATTTCAAAATACTAAATTAAAGCCAACACCCATCACATCACTTAACCAATGTTGATATTGATTTTTATCCCTACAGAGGTTAAGTTTTCAACATGTAACAATATCATATCTCATTGGGCCAAACAATCAGTTTTGATTTCATAATTCATATAACAAGAGTATTATTGAAATGAATCAACAAGGGCAAGGAACCCCATTGGATCCCTCTACAAATTTCCTGTACATCAGATAAGTCCCTGTAATTACTTTTGTATATTGACCGCTTTAAAGCGACAACTCATCAAAACCAAACAATCAACTATAAAACATTACTGATTAACCGAAAAGGTGAGTTAAACTCACCTAAATTTCAGATATCGCCAAAGCATTTCATTTTTGACTAAAATCAAACAGCGTTCGATTATTTGCTGAAATTACTACAAGCTCCTATCTAAGCAATCTAATTCCATAACATAGATATCGTCGACACGAGCCTAACGCGACTGACCGCGTTTGGTTCGGACCTTATATGAAATAGATATTTAGTTTACAAGATTTGTAAATAATTAAGTACCATTTATTCACTAATTACATCATTAAACCTTAACTAACAACCTAATCATCTTCATTCACTCTTTAGGTCGCATCAAAAACAAAACCCGACTTCCCACTGTTTCGCCAGCTATAGCCTCCGGCCATGTCACATTGTCGCACCACCCTAGGAGGAACCCCACATCATTCCACATCCATCGACACCTACCACGCCTTCTCCCCTCGCCTATAGCTCAAAAACGAGCTGAAAATGTCAAACGCCGTCGTACTTCGATTGTCATTGCCACCCCTCGAATCAGCGACCAAAATGTTCGCCTCGAACCGCGGTCAACTTTTATGTTAACACCCCCGTTTGAAAACGTCCCTAGTGGCTAGAGCAACACCAACCGTTGGATGAAGGTGATGAAAACAGCGACTAGGGTTTTTATTTTTTGGTTTGGGAAAAAATGAATGGGTTGTGGTACTTATATATAGATTTTTAACTAGTACTTTTCACGTACGAAAATTTCCGATCTTAAATGAAAGCATGCTCACAAGCATTCCTAGCTAAATACCCCTATCCTGAACTCAATGGAACTATTATCGGGTCTTGATTCTATCATATATAGAAGTTAGCTTTAAAATCAATTTATATTATGAATAAATCCCTAAAATTAATCGCTACGCGTTACGAGCTTGCATGACCATGGTACTTCCGATCGTCACGAAACTCATTGGCATACAACAATTTATTATTCCAGATCTAATAACACTATTTTTGTCAAAATCCTAGATAGTGCCCCGGAATGAAAATTTCACATTAATTAAAATGAATTATTATTAAAACAAATTCAATCGCTCTTAATTCTAAATTAAAAGTTTACTGTTATCATCCTTATTTAAATAGAATTTAAATAAGCTTTCGAAATAAATTTATTCAAATTAAATTCAAGCTTTTACTTAAATAATTCCGATATTTAAATCACTATTCCAATATTGAGTTCACAATTTAAATATTTTAAACAATCCCTATATTTGAATTCAAGTTTAAAACATTAAAAACCCATTATTATAATATTTAAAATTAATTAAATATTCAATATCAAATGACCAAAATTTCGGATCATTACACTTTCCCTCCTTTTCCACTTCTATTTAACTAAACATTTCCCAAGCTCCAAATCTTGATCAAAACTCTAACTTCTTTATACATAAGGTGTAGTGTGGTGTTGAGATGCTTATATTTGAATTTAGGAATTTATAGAAATATATTTGATTTTAGTTTGATTATAGAAGGAAGAGGGTTTTCTTACTTTTTGTTCAGGAAGTAGAAAATGAAGAGAAGGGTGTGAACATGAATTGCTTAAGTGAAAAATGGAGATTGTTGCTACAAATAAAGATGTCGAATATGTAAAGGAACATGTCAAAATTCAAGATGTCGAAAGGAAAATAGTAAAGCATTCAGCAAGGGATATTGCACTTCAAACACTTCATGAAGATGTCGAACTTCTACTATAAAAGATATCGAGCGCCTAAGAAAGGATGGCAAGTTTCCAAGAATGTGGAATTCCAAGTGATTGACAAACATAAGGGTTATCAAACTTCAACAAAGAGGAGATGTCATATAAAGGCATCAAATCTCTAAGGATGTCAAACTAGAAAAGTAATCGAGCTTAAATAAAGGAAGGGCAGATGTCGAACCTCAACAACCATAGAGGTTGTCCAACATATAAGTAAGGGGGAAGCGATATCGTATCCCAAAGCAGTTTCTAAGGATATCGAGCATGTAACACGCCCGAAGTGGTACCAAATGACAATAGATGCCAAAAGACTATGGTGTAGAAGATATTGAACCTAAAGACAATCAAAGAGAGATACCGCATTACTAAAAGATGTCGAATACTTAAATGTTGAGATTTTACAATTATAACCACTGTAAAGCATATACAAGTGGCAAAGGATGCCGAGCTTCGAAGAATATAAGGGATATCGAATATCTACGATTGTCAAAGATGCCACATTTCGTCAACATCCAGAAAGATATCGAATGACATAAATATAAAGAGAGATATCGAATTTCATTAGAACCATAAAAGATGTCAGACATCAACAATATAAAGGGATGTCGAATATTGACAACACAAGGAAGGATGTTAGATATCAACAACACAAAGAAGAATGTTGACGTTCAACAATGTGAACATGGGTGTCAAATATCATCAACATAATGGGCAATGTGAAGAATTGACAATCCAGGTAGGATATCGAATATCATCTATCTACCTTATAACACATGGCAGCCGATCTGCCTACCTCCACTCCTATAAATACGGACTCAATGGCAACTTGGATGGGCGAATTCTTCTTATCTCATTTCTTACATTATTCAAAGTTGTAAACCCTAAATTGAATTCAGGATTTCTAGAGCCTATTGTAAAGTGGTGACTTTTGCACATAAGGACTTGAATAATAAACTTTGCATAGCATATTACAAGTGAATAAAGATATTTGACTTTTATACATCTTATGACATGCACATAGCTTTCTTATGCGCATGTATGAGATCTTTTGACATGCAAATTACTTTTCCTCTTCAAAGTCGACATCATGAACATGCGTACTTCACTTTGGATTCCCATACTTCTTGTGGGTTCACATAAGGCCATTCGAGTCTTTTATTAACCAAGACTTATTTGCCTTTCATATTTGCGATCGACAAGGAAATTTATTAACATTTTGGTGCTAAAAGAAGGCCTTGAACCATTGTCTCCCTAATATTCTGATAAAGGACTTTTCCTTGCTTGCATATAAAGGACATAAAGGATCTTTCCAACCTGCATATTTCCCTAAAGGACTTTCCATATTGTGTAAATCCCAACAAAGAACTTCAGATACTTTTGCTTCCTGTAGAGGACTTACCACATCCAGCATAACCCATTAAGTCGGATAATGACTATCTTTGAACAAGGAACTTTTAAGCTATGTTTGGCCAAACCAGTTTACCAAATCACCCATGACCTTCAGTTTCATGAGAAACAAGTGTCGAGATTGTTGGCACTAAAAATTATGGAAGAAAAGGGACAAGTGACTCCTTATAATCCAGATAAGTGGAGTATAAATCCACTTCATATAGGCTTTAAAAATCCCCATAGCTATTATCCTAGCCTTGGAGAAAAGAATATAAAAAAGGATGGCTTATTATTAAAAATGAGGAAGGCCGTATAACTCCAATGTAAAGGAACTATTTTCGAAAAAGAAATAATAAAAGACATCAACAAGTTTGCCCAAAAGTGGGAAGGAATAGTAGGCTGCTCTTCTACACTAATAAAAACTCAAGAATCTTTAAAAAGGAAAGTTCACAGATGATACTGATACGCCAATCCGATGTTACAAGAAAGTTAAATGGGAACAAAAAGCACAGTGCCCTAGAAGTTACATATCTTCTAAGATGTGCTGTCTTACCACTTCCTACAAGAGTATCTACTTCCTAACTAAGGAAAAGCTAAACTATTGGCCCTCTAGGAAGAGAAAACCAAGAAATGAATGGAATCTTAGAGGCACTTATTGCCCATATCATCAAACAAACGGGCATGATCCTAACCAATGTCGATCCTTAAAAGGAATGATTGAAAGCTTCTTAGGAAAGGGAAAGCTTAATGAGTTTGTAAGCCAAGTTTAAGCAAATCCATAGCAAAGTAAAATTCTTCATGGCAAGGAATTATGAAATAAAGGAAAAGCCTAAATCATTACCTAAAAGGTAATAAAAGGCGAAAGAAAAGATTTTGATCCCGCTACAAGGGCCTAATTAAAGCACCACTTGAGAGGTCAGAGTAAGTCTTTGGTCCCCCTAAGATCGCCTGGCAAAAGCACTACAAGCCTTTAGTCCCGTCTACGTGGCCTGGCTAGAGCACCTCCTAGAGGGAGGATGGAGTAAGCCTTTGGTCCTGCCTAAGATGGCCTAGCCAAAGCACCAAACATGCCTTCAGTTCTGCCTATAAGACCTGACTAAAGTGCCTCCTAGAAGGAGGACGGATAAGACTTTGCTTCTGCTTAAGATAGCTAACCAAATGCACCAACCAGCCTAAATCATTATCTATAAGGTAATAAGGGGCTCAATCATCACCAAGAAGGTGATAAGGAGCAAAAGAACTCAATCAAAGCCAAACTCATTACCTAATATGGTGATAAGGGATCCGATCAAAACCTAAATCATTACCTAAGAATGGTAATAAGGAATTCAACTGAAGCCTAAAACATTACCCAAGACGGAGATAAGGGGTAAAGGAAATTAATCAAACTCTATCCTAAAGAAGGGATCAAAAGCAATCTTCTAGTAAAAGAGCAATTAAATGTGAGCTATTATGCTCTAAAGTATAGCAATCTACAATTTTTGGATGCTGTTTTGGTCTTCTATTCAAGTAATCGCCATATGGTTTTTCTAGCCTTCTATTCAACGGTTTTTTGGTCTTTTATTCAAGTAAACGTCGGATGGTTTTCTGGTCTTCTATTCAAGTAATTGCCAGATGGTTTTCTGGTCTTCTATTTCAAAGTTATTGTCAGACAGTTTCTTAATCTCTTATTTAAGTTACTGCCAGATGGATTTCTAGTATTCTATCAAATAATGTTATCGCTAGAAGATTTTTAGTCTTCGATACAGATGAAATTATAATTACCAAATGAATTTCTGATATTTAAAACAACCATGATTACTATAAGAGAAAGATAAAAAAGTAAATTGATCCAACTTATTTAAAGTTTCTCTTATAATCATTTGGAAAAATGAATTTCGAAACCAAACTTTTGGGATTTCAAAGATCAATAAGACAACTGTTTCACAAATAATCTTTAGCATTTACAAAGCAAAATGATCGATTTGAGAAAGGAATAATTTCTTGAAATTATGAAAATCATCATCATTAATTGTTCTATGTTTTCCAGAAAAGAGAAAACTGGAAAGTCTGGTCTAAAGAATTCTTCAAGGGAATAAGGAACACGCAAATCTACGCTTAATCGAAGGCTATAAATCAAATGGAATCCGACTAAAGCACTGAAGTGAGTTGTAAATCTCAAACAATTTCCCGAGTTCAACTGTATGACAAAAATAAGGAAAGAAAATACAAGTTAAATTTAGAATATCAATCATTTAGGTAGGAATTTATTTACTGTTTTACATTTGATAAATTACATGCAAAAGTGATAAATATTAAGAAAGATTAATCAGTAAGAGATCTCAACCAAGAGTTTCTAGGAAATGTCACTTCAATCAAGGTTTTGCACCTTTTTATTCAAACCTTCAATAGTCAAAAAGTGTTCAATAATGTGGCAAAGTACCACTTCTAAAAATATCTTAAGCTTCTTTTCCTTCTTGCAAATATTTATATGTCATCAATTGAGTTAATTGGGACCATTAATACACGATCGAGCATGTTATTGGCTTCTTTGAGGGTTTTAACTCTATCATGTAACTCTTTAACCTTTTGCTCAAGGGCGTGCTTCTCACATCCCAATTCCTTAACTTGACTTTGGTAATTATTGAGATGTTCTGAAACTTTTTAGTCCCATTTTCCTTTGAGAAATTGGGTACACTCATATTTTTATGCTCGGCACCACTTGGAAATCTCTCCATCATCCATACCCGGAGGAGGGTTCTCCAAGGAAGAAAATTTCTTCTTACCAGCCGAGGGCTAAGATCTAGTTGATTTTGCAGGAGTAAGAGTAGGAAGGCCAGATTCGCCTTCGCTCGTAATGATCTCTAAAGATTGGCACGATACTTGGCTCTTCAATAAATCAACTTGAAGATCTTCAATTTTCTGATGCAACCGAGGAATTTTCGCATCAACCTCAATCCTTTGATATGGGAATCCAAATTGACCGATTGAAACTATATATCTCTTTTAGCTCTTTAATTTCTTTATCCTTCTCTTTGATTTTTCCTCCAAACTAAAGGTTATTTCCTTTATACTGCTTAATGTTGATCTCAATTGATAATATTTATCATGTCAATTGTGCGCCTCCCGATTGTTGGGATATGGTATAGCCAAAGCTCCTTGGGACAAGTGCTTCTTAATATCTAAGTGTATCTTGATTTTGATATTCTATAGTTAAGAAGAAGATCCTGGCCACTGAGTGCAAGCATCAATTGACTCTCCTATTAAAAATAAATTTAGAAAAAATAAATTAATACATTAGAAAATGCAGTCTTTATTAGCAACAAAAAGGTTTACAAACACAAACAAACTAAAATTACATTAACAAATACAAGCTTTATATATATATATATATTCTTAAAGTTTAAAGACGACAGTTTGAGTCTTTTTGAGTGAATCAGTGGACATAGAAAGAGTAGAGTGAAAAGGAACATTAAACCCTTAAGGGGTACTCACTGGTGGGAATTGATGGTAGTCCTATTTCACGACCGAAGGACTGACTTCCCTACATAACAATTTTGCATAATTAGTTCGTATTTCTTTAAGAAAATTATCCTTTTCGTTGACCAAGAAATCAAAACAAGAGTGTGGAAATCATGTGTAAACTTCCTGGAGATCACTAAAGAAGCAATATTTTGCTAGCCGAGAGGTTTTGAGAATTAACAGTTTTTTTAAAGTCCTTTAATTTAATAAATTTACTTAAGAGTTCCACAGAAACAGGACTACCCGATGATTCCTTAATCTGTATGATTTATGAAAAATAAGCTAAGTTGCAAATTCTTCAAACTATCTAAATTGCACATTAAAAACAAAATTACTTAGCTTCATACAATATTGATCCTTTGTAAAATTCAAAAATAAATCTCTCCTTGTTAAATTTAACTTTCTCGAGAGGAAGAGTGTTTGGGGTAAGAGGAATGGTTGCCACCCTGGGAAGATTTCAGCACTCCTCGGGATGGGGGTCCGACCCATGTTCATCTAAGTGTCTACCATGGAGACGTCTAAGTAAACCACCCATCTCCTTCCCTAAGAAAGAGAAACCAATGAAACTATTCCTAGAGTAAATTTTGTAAAGAAGCTCTACTGAAGCATCTCTATCATCAATAAGCATCCAAAAAAAAGTAATTAGCTCTGCATTTTCTCTTATAATTCTCTCCCGATGAAGGCAAGACTTCTTCAATAGCAGGGCTGCACGTTTTTCTTTGAAATTACTTAATCATGTGGCATAATTAGAAATAATGCTATATTTCTTGGATAAATTGTTGTAATCTTTAACTGCTTTCTTAATCTCTCTATTTAGTTGCTGCACCTAATTCTTACTCTTCTCATATAGAATCTCAAAGTAATACTTATTCCTTTTCCTTAACTAAGAATGTAAGCTTATCAACTAAAGTTAATAAATAAATTACAAGCATGTAAGGATCGCAAACTTTATACATGTACTGCGGGTGCTTATGAAGGAGAAACCCGAGTTTTCTCCTTATCTGATTTAACAGCCGGTACATCCTTAATGGGGTGTCTCCTGTAGAAGCATTATGAGGATAGGAAAGATCAGGAAAATCAATACCATGAGTGGTGGGGCTTAAGCCTTATCCGCCCGATCCACTAGTGCCATCTCGTGGTCCTTCAAATTTTTTTTGCCATTGCCCCTATCTCAATCATCATCATTATTATGATCATCATCTTGGTCATCATCCTCCCCTTCATCAGAATCCTCATCTCCTCCAAATAGGGGATCATCAAAAGATAAAAAATCCTTTAGATTAACAGCTTCCTCCTTAGGAAATTCATCTTGGAATGATCCCTTATCTCTTCCCATCATAAGAAGGAACTTTCTCTTGAATGTGTCATTCAGATCTGGGAGAGAAATAAAGTCCAGGTCAGGACATCTGTCTACGTTGTCGTTATAAGGTACAAAAAGGGAATTTTCATAGCATTTCTTGGTTATCTTAGTAAGAGCCTGATTCAAGAAGAATGAGACTTTCTTCTTGGCAGTTTTTATAATATTTTTAGCATAAGCCAAGGTGGCATCTTTGGTATCCACCTTAATCTCTAAAGACTTTATCTTACTGGCCATTTCGGCCTTTTCTGTCTTTAAAGTTTTTACATTCTCTTAAAGCAATAGTTTAGCTTTCTTCTCCTCATCAAGGGAGGAGGCAAGTTTGTCATTCTCAAGGATAGCCTCATCCTTTTCAACTGTGATATCAATCATTTGTTTCAGTAAAAGTCCAACTTTAGCCGTTAATGAGGAAACTTGTTCCTTAAGCTCTATAGCTTGACAAACGGGTCCCTAGGAGGCTAGTTGAAGGAAAAACATGTGCCTAGCCACCTGAATTGTATGACAAGTATAAGTTAAGAAGTATATACATAATTAGAGTCAAGATTAGCCAAAATACTAAATGACACATACCAACAAAATTTGCTGATCCAGAACACAAAGATGATCTGTAGAGAAAGTCGATGGCTGTAGTGGAAGGAGAGAAGCCATAGTAGGAGATTGAATAGCTAAAGTAATATGATCGTTAAAGCCCATTAAGATGGTTGGAGCTTAGGCCTCTGAAGGAAGAGATTCAATAGGAAAAGGAGTCAAACCTAACTCCTCGAAAAAACGTTGGAAACCAAAAGCAGAAGTAGGAAGCGAGATGTTTAGCAAAGGATCCGAAGTATAAACATCCTTGGTGTGCTTGTGAGCATCATGATCCAGAGAGCTTGAATCAATCATGTTGGGATCTTCAGTGGCCAAGGCAACATCCACATTTGATTCCTAAGCAACAATGATGGAAGTCTGAACTTCCACGAATTTAACCTTTTTACTTGGAGGAGGGATTGAAACATCAGATGGGGCACTGGAGACTGCCTTCCTTTTGATAACATAAATGGCTTTTGCGACAGAACCCCCAACGGTGGTAGCCTTAGTTGATTCAACCAAAGAAGAAATGGGACCATTAACTTTCTTATGCTTAGAAACTATGGCAGTAATAGAAGAACCTAAATCAAAGAAAAATTCATAAGACATTTGAAAGTCTATGTCGATCGATTAATATGATTATATCTACTAGATAAAAACTTATATTGATCCGGCAGTATAAAAATTGCAATAAGTAAAGTGCACCGGAGATTTTTATACTGGTTTGAACTTCCAGTTCTACGTCCAGTCCCAGACTCCTTCTGGATTTACGACTATACCCTCACTTAACCTAGAGGAATAGGTTTTACAAACCAACTGAGCTGTCGAACAAGACTTCTATATTACCAACCATCTAAGCTGTCAAATAGAACTTCTTGCTTGAAAAGTTCCAACAGAAATAGAACTCCTAGTAATTAGTTACAAAGTGCTATAAAATTCTACAAAAATAGAAAGTGATTTCTAATTAATATTTTATGGATTTCAAAGCATATTTCATGAATTATGAATATGATCTAAAATTTTCGAAAAATATATTGATGGATTTGGAAATAATGAAATTTATTTAGATATTATAAAAATTATTTAAAAATCATAGTAAATTATAGAAAATTATGATATGAATGTTATGAGAAATATTTAGTTTTACAATCTATTTCTAAAGATTCATAATGTAGAATGGAATTTCCAAAAGTAATTTATAAATATTAAAAATTCTATTTTGATTTATAATAGGTTGAAAAATAATTATTTTATCAATGTAAAATTTATAAATGCTTTTATTAGTTATAAATATATTTTATACATAAATATATTTATATTTCGTTCTAAATAATAAGTGTGTGATGGTTGTGCTAATTCTATGTTATGAGAAATTTGAATAAACATACTAGTAATACCGTCGAGTATGGGACTTTCAGTAATACTTTTTCGGTTATTCTTTAGACTCGTTATATAGAATAATATTTTGTGGAATTCTAGATTATGAGGAATTTGAGTAAATGCATTGGCAATGCTGTTTGGAATGGGACTCAAGGTAATTTTTTTTGCTTACTCCTTGGACTCACAGGATAGAATATTATGAGTGTAGTTTACAAGAATTGAGTAAAAGTTCTAGTAACAATAGGTGGTATGCGACGATTGAGCTAATACTTGTTCGATTACCTTCTATAAGTAAATGTCACTCGGTAGAGTCAATTCTACATAGCATTATATTTTTGATGATGTGAACTAAGTGTGAGTAGGCTGAGAGCCATAAGTGTGTCTGTTTATGATGTGTATACTCCTATTATAAAAGGTGGGGTAATCAGATTAGGCTAGTATCCATTCTAGCGGCCTGATTGCAGGTCACTCTTTGAACCCATGACATACCTTTTTAATGTATATGGATGAGAGCCACCGCCCCTGTGTCACATAGGCCATCAGTCAGTTACCATTGGGCACTTGTAGGGTCATGACATTTCTATAGCATTATCTTGCATTTGATGGATATTGAATCACGATGGCTGTCGAGGTAACCAATGACTGTAGGAGTAGTGTTGATAGCATGTGTGTAACACCCCTAATTTTTGATTACATTATTCAGGAGATTTAATTAGATAAATTAAATAGTATAATGTAAATGTTAAGTGATAAGGGGGTTGAGATTTGAATAAATATAATAAGGCCGCGCTCACTTAAATAACTAAATGGGCTTAAGAATGGTTTATAAGTTAATTAATTTACATAAGGGTATATTGGGAATTTGCTGCACATAACCCTTACCCTTACCCTTATATAAATTCTCATTCCTACCATTTAATTTCACATTCACGTCATTTTGAAAACGCAAAATAAAAACGTAAAGAGGAGCCGGCCATAATCAAAGAGAAGAGAAATCAAAGTAAAGCTAGAGATTCAAGCTTAGGGGAAATTAATCTCAATCCAATCTCCTTATCTTAATCAAGGTGAATAATAATTCCATCTCTATTTTTTTTATAATCGTATGTTTTTGGATTTAAGGGTAAATTTGGTTTTGTGATGAATTGGATAGTGATATGCTTAAATTGTAATTTGTTTAATTTAAACAAGATTGTTTATATAGGAATATACACGATTTTAGGGCAAAAACCGATTTATATTGATTTTTAAATGCCATGGAAAAATATAATGTTATATAAAACATGATTTTGAAGTTGGGTTTTAATTTTGATAATTTTCAAAGCTACGAAAAGATTATTATGAATTTTCGAAGGAAAATTTGGTTAATTGGGTTTATAAATTTATTTCGAAAAATATATTGAGAATTTGTGTCCGAAATTTTGATATGTCAGACAACATGATTAAAGTGAATTTCTGGAATTTTTGGGGATTTTTCCTAAGTTATTTGCTATGAAAATTAAATTATTTTGGAAGAGGGATTTCTTTGCGATATTGGTTTTGCTTAATGGAAGGGCTTATTTGCTAACTTAACCATGATTTAGATCTGAAATAAGCTGCAGTTATTTTAGTAAAGAATTTGAAAAGTTAAGGCAACTAATATTGTGTTTACACGTGGCAGGTTAGTAAGAAAGTGATTGCTTTAATTAGTATTAAATCAAGTTTACCCAGAAAAGTTGGTTCCGCCTTCTTTAGAAATACCTTTCGACTCAGAGCTTCCACTTCAATTAAGTCGAAACCCACTAGGCCGAAACCAATATACAAGATATCACTCAGATGGTACGTAGTGGATTAGAGAAAGGTGGAAGACTTGGTATCGAAAGCATGGCTTCCGATGGGGTTGATACCTTTTGTTTGTTTTAAAAAGTGAAGCGCCTACCTTTGTTTTATTTAAGCCTTCGAAGGAGTCGAAGCATATGTTTTCTAAAGAGGTTTTCCAAATGCTTTCGAAGGGGTTGCCATTAACTTATGTTTGATTTCGAATGGGTTTCTTTACTTATAAAATAATGTTTTCAAAAGAAGGGGTTCCGACCTAGTCGAAGCCCTACTGCCGTTCTTTAGCCTTTCGAGTGTATTGAAGTCATCAATGATTTTGAAAGGCAGTGTTTATTTTAAAGATGTTTTAAGTCACTTCCTAAATTCTTTCGAAAGGATCCAATGGTTTCGAAGGCAATGGCTTCGAAAGGGGGTTTCGACGCTATCCTTCAATGTTTTGTTTAAATGATTTGAAGCTTTCGAAAGGGGTGGTTCCGACGCCATCATGTTTTCCCCAATATTTTTTATGATAAAGGATGGTTTCGAAAGAGATACTCATTTATATTCACTTTGACCCAAATAATATTTTAAGTTTAAACCCAACAGTTTCAAAAAGGGGACTTTCAATGGTTTTAGAAGGGTTACTTCCAAAGGTTTCGAAGCTATGCTTTTAAAAGATAATAAGTAACACTTTATTATATTCGGAAGCTTTCGAAAGAGAAGTTTTAAAGTGTTTCGAAAGGCAGGGGCCTAATGTTTTGAAAAGATATTTATATGCTTTGAAAGGAGGTTATCCAGTGAAGTCGAAAGCAAGGTTTTGAAGGTTTCGACAGCCTTAGTTTTCAAAGCAAATAACCCAATCTCATTTTTGAAAGAAAACCATGACATAAATAAACAAAGTGTTTTGAAAAGGAGTTTTTGAGTTTTCTTTGATTAAAGGCTTAAAGAGAATTAACCAAGTTATTGTGTTTGCTTCTTCATATATGTATATATATTCACATTATAATGGACCTATAAATTAATTTTAGGGAAGGGCAAAATAACCAGCTAGGTTGACCCAGTAGTGAATATAAATTAAGTTAACTCATGAATGAGTAGAATTGCATCCAAGAGGTTAGGAAGACCATAATATAGGATGCTAAAATATTAAAGGAAGGTATTGGCAGGGGCCAATAGGTTCTTAGTATACCCATGAAAACTGTGTATAGGAAAAGATATTGGAAGGGGCCAATAGGTTCATAGTTAGCCCATGAAAACTATGTATAAAGGAAGATGTCAGAAAGACAGGTTCATAGTAAACCCTTGAAAACTATGATTTGATATTGGTAGGGGCTAGTAGGTTTGTAGTTAGCCCATGAAAACTATATCTGGATTAAGATATTAATAGATGTCAATAGGTTCCTAGTCAGCCCATGAACACTAGGACAAGAAGAAAAGATATTGGAGTTACCAATAGGTTCCTAGTCAACCCATGAAAACTAGGATAAGTGTAAATATATTGGAGTCGCCAATAGGTTCATAGTGATCCCATGAAAACTATGTAATTGGAGAGGGAGTTCTTAAACATTTTGCCGGTTATTAGTCAGCCCATGAAAACTATAAGGCTAATAGTAACCCTAGAAACTATAATTGAGATAAATAATCAAAATGAATGGGGATGGGTAATCCAGAATTAATTCATTTCTTTTACATATCATCAAATTATATTATTTTGAGATGTTTTAACCATTGTTGATGCAGGAGCACAGTATATGGTTTTATAAAGGTTTTAAGATACTAGTGAGAGGAAAACCCGTTCCGCTAAATGGCGTGGTCTCACTAGATATCTAAATGGTTTGAGATGGTAGATTATTATTCATACCAGGCTTTATGTCTGACTCGAAGTTTATGTTTTCCCCTTAAACTCTCGGGTACTCAATTCATTTTGAGTAGTTTGAGAGTTGAGGTTTTCAAGTACCTCATTAGACCAATAAAGCTTCCAGAGACATGCAGGAAGCATGATAGCTATTTATAGTTCTTTTTTATTTTGATTCCACTGTGTTGTTTGTAATGACAAAGTTTTTAAATTGCCTCTATATGCTCTGATCATCCAATAGGGCATCTTCATATGTTGCTATTGGCGTATATTGTAATAAATATATATTTTTGAACGTGTTTAACGATTGTGGTATTATGTAATGAATTGGAAATGTTTTGAAATGGAATGTGATCTTGTTTGATGTTTTAAAATTTTTCCATATTCATGTGTTTCTATGTATCAAGGCTTCTAACACCGCCATATTTGGTCGCCGAGGATTAATAACTATGGATGACTGCAGCATCCGTAGCCGTTAGTTTTGGGCCTCCAAGTAGGGGGATGTTACATGTTGGTATCAGAGCATAGGTTTATGAAACTTTAGAAGAAAGTTAAACCTAAAAGCTTTTCCAAACATAATCCAATAAATCAGAAATATGATCGGGGTTGGGATAACACTGTAGTAACGTGCTTGTATTTGATATATAGTTATATATATATAAGTACGTACTCCCCTCTGTCTTAGACCATTCTTCTGTATCTTACTAAGGCTCGTATGCAGATTTACAAGAAAGAAGATATAGAAGCAGGAAATGGAAGAGGAAATCTCGGTGGAGGAAGCACCACAAACAATGAAAATTCTCGACCTAATACCAGGAGGAACCAAGGTCGACAGGCTAATGCTAACCAAAATGCTGAAGCCAATGTGGGTGCTAGAAATCCACCAGTAGATATGGGGGCGATGTATTAGTTCTTCGTCAGTGTGGTGCAAGCAGGAGTTGCTGCTGGAGTTGCTGGGAATGTTGGAGGAGCTAATCCTGTGGCTCCAGTTGGGAATATGTAACATCCCCTGTCTAAAGGCCCAAAACTAAGCGCTACAGATGCTGCAGTCATCTATAGTAATAGCTTGCAGCGACTAAATACGGCTATGTTATTGGTATCTACAATATCAGAAGCACTTGAATATGAAACAAAACACAGATTTCAAAACAACATTTTCTTCATTATATTTAAAACAGATGTTCCATATTCACTTACATAATCCTAACACGATCCTAAGCATAGATAAAATATACTTAATACAAAATATGCCAAGAGCGGTATATGAAGATACCCCCTTGGATGATCAGAGTCATGTAGTCATAATTGACGTAATACAAACACAACAGAAATACAACAAAACATAAAACTACAACTCCTAAGTAGCTAACTGTTTGCCTCCTGCTTGCCTCCAGTAGCCTTAATCGTCATCCTACTAAAACATGAAATGACTCTAATTCCTCAGCCTGCTCAAATTAATTTTGAGCTCCCGAGAGTTTAAGGGGAAAACATAAATTTCGAGTCAGACATAAAGCCTGGTATGAATAATATTATACATCCCGGTTTAATATGTTAAGTGAGACCACGCCGCTTAGCGGAACGGGTTTCCCCTCACTGACATCCTTTTAAAACATACCTTTGTAAAACCTTTTCCTACAACTATAACACCCCACATTTTATTGACAGTTAAATTAAAATAAATTTAATTGATAACTATAAAAACAGTGAAAAATGAATTTTTGCTAATGTTGGAATTTAACCACAAAACTTATACCATTGTGTTCGTGGCAATTTTCTGATCAACTTCCATACACAATGTTTTATGAATGAACTTCAAACGGAGAAGTTATAGCCTTTTGAAGTTTTATAGTCAGAAACAATTACATATGCAAACATGGAAATTTTATCAATTATAAACATTTGCAATTAATTCATAGGATATTTATAAAGGTAGTAACAAATTTATTATGTTTTTAATGAATGTAAATTATTAAAAGAATTAGATGCAAAAGGAAAAAATAAGGGGAATAATTAACATTGCAAACAGAATCGGCTAAAAAGTGCAATTAATTAATAGGTGAATTAATATTAGAGATTAATATATAACGTGTGTGTGTATATATCAGATCCCTCAATTTAAAGAGGTTTACATATAAATGTAACAAATAAATGTTCAAATTCAAATCTCAATTAAAATAAAATATGCATATTAAATATATATGTTAATTGAATGGTGGAATTAACTGACATGCCAATTAATGAAATGTTACAATGTGTAAAATATTAATTAAGGAAATTAACTAATAGAAGTGACATGTTAATCTATTAATAGGGCTATTAATTAGGATTGTAACGTAATCAGTAGAAAATGTCAATTAATAAGGAAAAGAAATAATAGTTGACCTAGATTTGAATGTGTACATATAGACAGTATATTGCTGCACATAAAAATTAATTGGAGGATCAATTAAGTAGAGGATTAATTAGATAATTGGTGGGCTGCATCTATATAATAGAGAACGTAATGTAATTCATTCCATCAGCCGTCACCTTCTTCACCCCTCTCTTACTGTAAACAATGGTTTCTTTCTTCATTCTTTTCTCCTATTCCTCACATCTTCACTAAATAAATCCAAATAAAATATATGTGAACAAAATAGAGAAATTGCAACAAAGAAAAGAAGAGAGGTTGTAGAATAGCGTAGTAATTTTAGAAGATAGTGATTTAAAGCTAAGGACGATAGATGAGTGGATTTAATTATATATCTTTTACGTTTATGATATATTATCGTTAGATCCCCGTTAAATAATTTTATTTAGAATTTATTTCAGTAATTAATTATGTTAATTAGTTATGCTGAGACTGTAAATTGTATAAGAGAGCTTGTATTTAATTAATATTAGGCATGACAGTTAGAGAAAGGCATAAGCCTGAAAGTAAGAAATTTACCGTTGTTTACATCTATTTTAAAGTAGAAATTCAGCCTGTAAATGTTAGCTTCTTTTTATTCCTTTTTACACGAATAAATTAGTAAAGAGAATAATTCGCAAATATGGACTAAAATAGAAGAACACTAGATTTATAGAAATTAGATGTAAAATAAGAAAAGAGAAAAATAGAAATTTGCAGTAAAATATGCTAAAATGGGGAAAAATAAATTAAACGGGGAAATTTAATAACTTGATAGGGAAGTTAGTGATAGATTAGTTCATTGGCTTAGAAAAGAGAATACATTTCCATAGTTTAATATTTATAAGATAATGATAAATGTAATTGCAAGTATAAAAGAAAGAAAAAAAGGAATTAGTGTAAAATAGAGACATTACTGTATTTTGCACTACCCAAAAGTAAAGAAATAATAAAAGGAATATCTTGCAATTATAGATTATTGTTTATAGCTTCATTTGGTATTAAAATATGGAAATGGATTTTAGCACAGTTTTCATAACCAACCAAATAGAATAGAACTACTTCCTAGAATATAAGAAAATAAAGTGAAGAATTAAAGGAATTAAAGAGGGAATCAAGTAAATTATTAGACAAGACTAGAAGCTATAGACAGAAATGTAACTAGATCTACATTTACTGCGCAGATAATAGGATAAAACGCAAAGCAGTTATTATGATAAGTAAATTTGTGACAGTCGGACGTAGTCCCAAGCCAAGATTGTCATATAATATAAGAGAATTCAATATCATAATAAAAGAAGACAGACTAGAATAGAAAAGAGACGCTTGTAATTATATTTATAATATATAGATTATAAAAGAATATAGTAGTGACAATTGCAAGTAAAATTATAACATAGGTTATAATTAAGTAGAAAGAACAGATAAGGCTTATTTTAAGACTTAAATTAAGTTAATAAGTAAATAGAGAAGAAATAACAGAAGAGACTTATTTTAATAAACTTAGATCTTGGATTAAGTTAATAAGCAAGATAATAGAAGTGGCCTATACCAATATCATTCCCTTTCAGTCAGGAATTGATGGTCTCACAATAGTTAGGTGAGGCTGGGACAAGATTATGCTAATTAGGGTAAATAAGTAGCCAATAGAATAAGAAAAGTAAACTAAACGCAAAATAAAAGATTAGACTTAGGGTCTAATAAAAGAGTAAGATGCGTTTGGAATAGCACAAAGGATGAAGAGCCTAACGAAGCAGTTCATCACAGATTTCAGCGTAGAAGAAGCACGTCCAACTTAGTTATTTTGGGCTAGAAGGAAGTACGAGACTTCAACGGTACGTGAGGGTACTCTAGGATGGCCCTCTGGGGTAAGCATAGCAAAGTAGTCCTCCAGAGGCAGGTCTATAGGTGTTCCATCAAAAGAGTATGCCTTGACTGTTTTTGCATGTCAGGACCATTGTAGGCAGTCAAAAGGGGTTGATGTTTGGAGTAGGATATATGTGTGTCCCCGTACTTGCAAGTAAGTTTTAGTGGGCAGGACCCAAAATGATAGTTGCATGCGGATATCGGGCCAGCATTAAAACCAAGAAGCGAGTTCGGGAAAGACTAGAGTTAAACCATCAGTCCAATGATTCTTTCACTATTGAGACATTGGATGAGGGGCGTAGCCAATTGGATGTTTAGATTGCTTGCAGTAGGGCATAGCCACTTAGCTCTTTAGAGGTCTTTCAATTAGTTGAGTGGTGGCTGTGTGGGGCCATAGCCACGATAAGAAAAGGGACAGACCAAATAGAATATCTGTATTGTAGGCCTAACAAAGCAGTCCTTTACAGAAATAGAAAATCCCCGACTGAGTTTCGTACAAGGTAGACCTTGTTAAGCGGGATTCAGGGAGTAGATAGAACGATTACGTATAGTCCTTAAGGTACGCACTGAGTGGTACATTGTGGATGTCCAAGCATTAGTATAGACTAGCGCGGACGCAGTTTTACGTTTCCATAGTAGACGACGGAACATCTATATTGTAGGCCTTACGAGGCAGTCCTTTACAGATGTAGTCACAGAACGCTATAGGAGCGAGACGATGGAGTCCTTTGCGAGGAGGATACGGAAGGTACTATGGGTAGTACCTAGGACCGATGCGGTCATTGGGCTTATAGCTACATATGTATTGGTTATTAGGTTTTAATCTACTAGGGAGTAGATGGGCAAGATTCACGCAGAGAGGCGAGAGTATTATAAACCCATTGAATCTAATATAACAGTAAATGGAAATAAAACGGTATATGTAGAATTAAGCTTAAAAGTGTATAATTTGTCCATTCACCAGAACTTTAGTTCTGACCCCCTCCTCATGACATCCTACAGGTTAGGTAGATGGTAGAGACTTTCCAACTTTGAGACACTTGTTTAGAAAGTGTTATTATATTGGTGAGTATTTACTTACTATTATATTTTAGTCAGTTCCGCTGTGAGATATTTATCTTAGCTCTAATATATTTGTCTTTGCCTATTGGCAGGATACCAGAAACCTAACTCGGGCTTCAGTGGGCTTGGATTTTAGCATTTTCGTGAAAAATCCGGATTCACTGGAATTCGGGTTGTTACAACAACCAAAACTGGTTAAATACTGTAAAACAATTCATTATGTAAACATACATAAATATCAGGTAATAATGAACTATCTGTTCAAACACATAAGTTTTATTTGGATAACTTTTAACCTTTGGCTGACTCGGGCCTACCGGATAATATAAACAAAATTAATCTAACTCATGTTAGCTATTCTTCTTATGGACTATCTATCCTTAACTATCTGTTAAATACTTCACTTCTGGACGGTTTGTCCCTAACTTAATCATCTCCCAGGTCTTCCTGATCTTAATGGTTTTTTGGGCTCACCAATAACCTATCTATATACAAACATATATTCCCTTCGGTGTGTAATGATAATTTTAGTCTACCTGTGACCAAGCCCTACACACTGGAATTTTGGACAACAATTGGCTGGGGCTAATAGCTAATGTATAAGGCACGACCCTATGCTAGTCCCATCTGGTATTCTAATATCTGAGTCATTTTCACTTAAGAATCCCCTTCCATAATTTTCCTTAAAAACATTTTAAAATGATTTAAACTTTTTAAATAAAACTAATACAAGGAAATTACATAATCTTTATGCTTTACTCAAAATCACATTGCTATAGTATATATATCTCCTTTACTCAAACTTTAGTTGATGAAAACATTTAAACATTTGAAAGTACCTCCTTCTAAACTTTTGAAAGCATCCCTTTCGAAACCAAGTAAAACTCTTTAATTATCTAGGCCAAGAGGCCAAAACCTTACCTTTTGAAACCAAACATCAAACCTTTCGAAACTATTGAAATCATTCCTTTCGTAAGCAATAAAACTTTAGACATCCTACTTTAAAAACAACTTAAAACATTGCCTTAGAAAACCTTTGGAAACCTTCCATTTAGACCTTCTAAAACCATTCAAAGCAAACCCTTCGAAATCATTGAACTCAAACCTTTCGAAACCATTGAACCAAAACCTTTCAAAATCATTGAACTCAAACCTTTCGAAACCATTAAACTAAAACCTTTCGAAACCATTGAACTCAAACCTTTCGAAATCTTTAAACTCAAACCTTTCGAAACCATTGAACTAAAACCTTTCGAAATCTTTAAACTCAAACCTTTCGAAACCATTGAACTAAAACCTTTCGAAATCTTTGAACTAAAAACTTTCGAAATCATTGAACTCAAACCTTTCGAAATCAATGGAAACAATCTTTCGACTTTGTCGAAAGCTCTGCTTCCAAAGCTTTAAAACATATCATTTAAAACAATAGGCCTCTGCCTTTAGAACAACTCCTTCGAAAGCTTGGGTTATTCTTTAATTAAAAACAAGGGTAAAACATCTAAGTCGAAAGCTTTCTTTCGAAAGCATGGAGAAGCGGCTGATTTTTAAAAACAGGTAAACCTTTCGACTTTGTCAGAAGGTTCAAAACAATACAATGATAAAGCGGCAGTAACCTTTCGACTTTGCCGAAAGGTTTAGAACCTTTATTTTTTAATAATTGACCTGGTCGAAAGCAACCAAGTTGAAAGCTCGTTTTCAAAAGCAAGCAGGTGTAAGCTTTTGGTTAATAAAACAAACATACCCCAACCTCTTTGGCAACCAACCTTTCGACTAAGTACCCTTTGACCTTGTTCAATTCATTACGTACCAAGTAACTTGATACCATATGCATTGAGCTTTGACCTTGTCGAAAGTTATAACCTTTCGACTTTGTCGAAAGGTCTGGGTCGAAAGGTTTGATGCCTAAAATGGCTAAAACATGCTAAAAGCATGGTTTTCTTGTTTTTAACTTAAAAAGATAACTATTCAACTAACCTGCCTTTGTTTGTCAAATTCTCATTGGTTAATAAATACTTTTCAGAAAAGTGCTTCCACTGATTTCAGAGTTTAATAATAATTTCATTTTATAAAATGCCCCTTCTCCTTAATTAAATATATAAAACATTTAAGTCCCATACTTTAAATAATTTTATATATTCATCAAATCACTTAAGAAAAATCTGGAAAAATCCAAGAAAATCTATTTTAATATGTTTTCCAACATATAAAAATTTCAAACCCAAATAATTATTATTTTAGCAGTAAATAATTTATAACTCAATAAATTATTTTCTTCACTAGAAATTAATAAAAAATCCATATAAATTCAGAAAATTATGAAAATTGGAACCCATCTCTAAGAATCATTTCTGACCTATATTTAAGTTTTCAAGGCATTTGGATGTCATTTAATAGGGTTTTCATATCAAACATATCATAAAAACTAATATGAACATGTATAAATCACCAACAAGCATATATATAACTTTAATCCTCAAAACATGGCATATACTTGCAAAAGCATTTCAGATCTAATCTTAAAACCGAAAACCATAAGAAAATGGGATGTAGAAATTATTCACCTTAGCATTGAGATTAAAATATGTGAGATTTGATGTTGAATTACTTGATTATCTTCCTTCTCTTGAATCCTTGCTTTAATCTTTCCTTGAGAACAATAATGGTGGCCGGCCTTAAGAGTTTTTAGTTTGGTAAAATGAGAATGAACATGAGTTTCAATTCCTAAGGGTTTAGGGTATAAGCCTTTCCTATTTCCCATAACGCCCTTACTCATGTCCTAACACATTAGTTTATGTTTTCTCATTTTAATTTACACATTAACATGGCACGGCTACCCATAGTTTAATCAAATCTCAACCTACTAATCTTTACATTATTTTATTTTATTTAACCAATTAAATATCCTAAATAATGTTATAAAAATATGGGGTGTTACAGACTCCCCACCTTAAAGAATTTCATCCTTGAAATTACTATAGGGCACCCACAAAACAATCAAAGGTAAAACATACCATCAAACAAATCAAGGTAAGCCTCTCTAATCCTGTTCTCAGTCTCCCAAGTACAGTATCTTGCATTGTCATTCCACCGGACCTTTACTAATCTGATTGTCATGTTCCTCAACTTCTTCTCATCTCTTGCCACAATTTGAATCGGCTTTCCAACTATGGTCAAGTCTGGCTCTATTACTAAATCTTCTAACACTGTAGGTACTATAGTGGTCTCCGGGTCTCTAACTCACTTTCTAAGATGAGAAATATGGAAAACATCATGATCTCCTGCCAAACTATTCGATAACTCCACTCTATAAGCGAGTTTCCCGATCATCTCAACAATATGAAAGGGTCCAACGAATCTGGGTGCTAACTTTCCTGACGTTCCAAATCTAATCACACCTTTCATCAGTTAAACCTTAATAAACACATAGTCTCCAACTGAGAATTCCAAGTCTTTCCTTCTTCTGTCTGCATAGATTTTCTGCCTAGACTGAGCTTCTTTCATCCTAGCTCGGATCAACTCAATCTTTTCTACGGCTTCGTTCACCAAATCCAGACCAAGAACCAACCTATCCCCGGTCTCTAACGAACATACGTGAGATTTGCATGGCCTCCCATACAAAGCTTCAAACGGTGCCATCCCAATACTTGTCTGATAACTATTGTTATATGAGAACTCGACTAAATGAAGATGGTCCTCCCATGATCCCTCGAAATCCAGTACACAAGCTCTTAATAAATCCTCCAAGACTTTGTTAACTCTTTTTGTTTGCCCATCAGTCTGTGGATGGTAAACGGTACTCATGTTGAGCTTGGTTCCTAATGCTTCCTGTAGACTCTTCCAGAACTCACTAGTAAACAAAGAATCTCTATCACTGACGATACTACTAGGAATCCCGTGCAGTCTAACTACATTCTTCATAAATAACTTCGCCAAAATAGGTGCTGTCCTAGTTGACTTTACTGGAATGAACTGGGTACTCTTAGTCAGTCTATCTACCATGACCCATATGCTTTCATTTCCTCTACTAGACCTTGGCAACCCATCGATAAAATCCATGGAGATAGAATCCCACTTCCACAATGGAACTTCCAAAGGTTGAAGCAATCCACTTAGCTTCTGGTGTTCAGCCTTTGCCTGTTGGCAATCCAAGCACTACTTAACACATAAACCAATGTCTTGTTTCATACCTTCACAGAAGAAGCTTCTCTTCATATCCTGATACATCTTCGTTCCTCTTGGATGGATAGTGAACTTCGAACGATGGCATTCATCCAAAAATTCTTTCCTCATGTCTCCTACGTTTGGAACACACAATCTTCCCTTCTTTCTCAACCACCCATTTTGGTCAAGATCGCTCTTTGTTCCCTCCTTTAACCTTTTGATCCGTTCAGCCAAAACTGGATCCTCCTCCTGTTTAGAAGCTATCTTCTCAATCATTACCGGTCGAACTTCCGAACAAGACAATACAGCACTTCCTGCACTAGAACCTGCCTCGGATCTATACTGCACTCTACAAGCTGATAATGCTTCCAAATCTTTCCACTCAGTAATCATAGCCAGTACTGCATTCTGATATTTTCTGCTATGTGATTCTGCTACCTTATTTCCTTTCCCGGGTGTGTACTCAATTCCAAAATCATAAGTAGCAATAAACTCCAACCATCTCTTTTGTCTCATGTTCAGCTCCTTAAGAGAGAACAAGTACTTCAACGACTTATGATCTGTATAAAGCTCAAATCGCTCTTCCAACAAATAATGCCTCCACATCTTTAAAGCAAATATAACGGCAGCTAACTCCAAATCATGCGTTGGATACCTAACTTCATGTAGTCTGAGCTGTATAGAAGCATAAGCAATCACTTTACCTCTTTGCATCAACACAGCTCCCAATCAAGTTCCACACACATAAGTATAAACAACCAAATCTTGATTCCCCTCCGGAACCACTAACACTGGCGCAATGGTCAATAAGTGTTTTAAGATCTGGAATGCTTCCTCACACTTATTAGTCCATACAAACTTCACATCTTTTCGTGTAAGCTTAGTCATTGGTGCAGTTATCCGTGAAAAATCCTTTATAAACCTTCGATAATATCCAGCTATTCCAAGAAAGCTCTTTATCACGGTCACCGTCTCAAGTCTCTTCCAATTGTTCACCACCTCAATCTTAGTCAGATCTAAGACAACCTTTTCTCTGAAACTACATGACCAAGGAACTTCATTTCCTTCTTCCAAAAATGACACTTCGAAAACTTAGCCTTCAACTGATTCTCCCTCAAGGTCTCAAGCACAACTCTAAGATGAACTTCATGCTCCTTCTCATCCTTAGAATATATCAGAATATCATCTATGAAGACTAACACAAATCTATACAAGTGCTCTCGGAAAATTCGATTCATCAAATCCACAAAGAATGCCTGCGCATTAGTTAGTCCGTACCTTATCAAATCCATACCTTGTCCTAAACGCCGTCAAAGGAATACTATCCTCTGCCACTCTAAGCTGATGAAATCCGGTCGCCAAATCCAGATGATAGAATACCTTGGCTCCACTTAACTGATCAAACAAATCGTCAATTCTCAGCAATGGATATCGATTCTTTATCGTCTTTTCATTCAACTTACAATAATCGATACATAGCCTTAACGATCCATCCGACTTCTTAGCGAACACTGCAGCAGCTTCCCAAGGTGAACTACTTGATCGAATAAAACTCTTTCCTTCCAAATCCACCTACTGCACCTTCAACTCTCTCATCTCAGTGGGTGTCATCCTGCTTGGCGGCCTACTCACCGGTTCTGCTCCAGGCACCAAATCAATCCGAAACTCAATGGCTCGTTTCAGTGGCAGTCCAACTACCAGCTCAAACACATCAGCAAATTCCCTAACTACAAAGACTCGATGCAACTCATCCTCCAACTCCATAATACCCAATAAAGCATTCACTTCACAACTAGGGTTTTCTATGGTATAAACTATCCGATTACAAAAATCCAGGTGACAAAATGATATTTTCCTTTCATGGCAAAATATCCTAGCATCATATTTACTTAACCAATCCATCCCAAGGATAATCCCAAATCCCACAAAATCAAACACATGTAAATAAAAATCAAAAGAATAACCTAGCAAATTAAACTCTAAATGGTCACACCTCATCCCAAGTGTCTCATACCCTCCTACCGAATTTGCAACCCTTAAGGAAGTAACTAAATATGAGGGTTCTAGGTTAAGCTTATCTACCAAACATAGAGAAATAAAAGAATGTGATGCACCAGTATCAAATAGAACGCTATCAGACATACCGTGAATTGTAGCGAGCCTCCTATAACAGTCTTCCCTTTCTCCTGCACAACCGGCCTTGAAATTGTGGGTCCAATGCATACATCTGTCCCTTTCCATCTCTAGCAGGCTCTTTGCATTGGTTCTTATAATGGCCGATCTGATCACAATTAAAGCATCAGATGTTCTTCTTCCCAATCACCTCCTTTCCTTTCTCTTTTCCATTTCTAGTACGACACTCATTAGCATAGCGTCCTTTCTCATCACATTTATAACAAACCACCTCATCTTTTCCCTTCTTCTATGATCCTCTCTTCTGATCATTCTTCTTATGGAAAAATATTCTTTTATGGCCTTGTCCCACCTGGACCTCCTTCATTTTCTTCCTCAAACAAGCTAACGCCTATTCCTACCTCAACGCCATTTCTACCACTACATCACTTGGATCTGTTAAGTGCGGTAAGGTAGAACTTATCAACTCCGGCCTCAAGCCTCTAATAAACTTCTCATTCCTCTTGATTACCGTATCAACTAAGGCATACCCGTACCAGGCCAACTCTTCAAATCTTCTTGCATACTCTAAAACATACATCTCCCTTTGTTCTAGTTCAGCAAACTTCCTACCTAATGTCGACTGCGCCATCACCAACATAAACATTTCTTGAAACCTTCTCCTAAACTCCGCCCAAGTCATGGTTTCCTCATCAACACCAGCTACAACAGTATTCCACCAAAATAGAGCAGCTCCTTGAAGCTGTCTCGAATCTAATCTCCTCTCTTGCTCGTCATTAAATCCTAGGTCAGCAAAGATTCTCTCACAATGTAGTAGCCAATTTTCCACCTCAATCACATCTTCAGTTCTAATGAATGGCTTCCCTCCAAGCCTAGTACAATCTCTACTCAAGTAAGCATAGTGGTTGAATGTTGGAGCTTCCTGAACTCCTCCTCCAACAGCATTCCCTCCGATAACTCCAACTGCAATTCCAGCTTGCATCATGTTTACCAAAAACTGATGCATGGCTCCCATATCCACTTGGGGAACCCCAGCACCAACAGTTTCAGCTTGAGCCTGACCTAAACCTCTTCTAGCATTTAGTCGAGAATTTCCATTAGTGGTGGTGCTATCTCCTCCAAGATTAACTTTGCCTCTTCTTCCTTCCATATCTGAGTTCAAGCTTCGTGAGATACAGATGAATAGCCTAACTAAGATAGGAGCCTAGATATATAGCGTATACTTATATATAGCAAATATAAGTACGTTACTATAGCGTTATCCCATACCCCGATCTTAACGTTGATTACTAAGGATTATGTTTCTAAAAAACCATTTTTAATTAAAGTATTTCATAAACCATGCTCTGATACCAAGCCGTAACATCCCCTATATAGAGACCCAAAACTAAGCGCTATAAATGCTGCAGTCATCTATAGTATTACCTTCCGGTGATTAAATACGGCTATGTTAATGGTATCTACAATATATGAGGCACTTGAGTATGAAACAAAACACAGATTTCAAAACAACAATTTCTTCATTATATTTAAAACAGATGTTCCATATTCATCTTACATAATCCCAACATGTTCCCAGGCATAGATAAAATATACTTAATACAAAATATGCCAAGAGCGGTATATGAAGATATCCCCTTGGATGATCAGAGTCATATAGTCATAATAGACTTAATACAAACACAGCGGAAATACAACAAAACATAAAACTACAACTCATAAGGGGAAAACATAAACTTCGAGTCGGACATAAAGCCTGGTATGAATAATATTATACATCCTAGTTTAATATGTAAAGTGAGACCACACAGCTTAGCGGAATGGGTTTCCCCTCACTCACATCCTTTTAAAACATATATTTGCAAACCATTTCCTGCAACCAAAACTGGTTAAATACTATAAAGAAATTCATTATGTAAACATACAGAAATATCAGGTAATAAAGAACTATCCATTCAAACACATAAGTTTTGTTTGGATAACTTTTAACCTTTGGCTGACTCGAGCCTACCAGGCAATATAAACAAAATTAATATAACACCTGTTAGCCATTCTTCTTCTGGACTATCTATCCTTAATTATCTGTTAAATACTTCACTTCTGGACGGTCTATCCCTAACTTAATCATCTCCTAGGTCTTCCTGATCCTAATGGTTTTTCGGGCTCACCAATAACCTATCTGTATACAAACATATATTCCCTTCGGTGTGTAATCATAATTTTAGTCTACCTGTGACCAAGCCCTACACACTAGAATTTTGGACAACAATTAGCTGGGGCTAATAGCTAATGTATAAGGCGCGACCCTATACTAGTCCCATCTGGTATTCTAATATCTAAGTCATTTTCACTTAAGGATCCCCTCCCATAATTTTCCTTGAAAACATTTTTAAAATGATTTGAACCTTTTAAATCAAACTAATACAAGGAAATTATATAATCTTTATGCTTTACTCAAAATCACATTGCCATATTATATATATCTCCTTTACTCAAACTTTAGTTGATGAAAACATTTAAACATTTGAAAGTACCTCTTTCTAAACTTTTGAAAGCATACCTTTCGAAACCAAGTAAAACCCTTTAATTATCTAGGCCAAGAGGCCAAAACCTTACCTTTTGAAACCAAACATCAAACCTTTTGAAACTATTGAAACTATTCGTTTCGAAAGCAATAAAAATTTAGACATCCTACGTTAAAAACAACTTAAAACATTGCCTTAGAAAACCTTTGGAAAACCTTCCATTTAAACCGCCTAAAACCATTCAAAGCAAACCCTTCGAAACCACTGAACTAAAACCTTTCGAAATTATTGAACTCAAGTTTTCGAAACCATTGAACTAAAACCTTTCGAACCATTGAACTAAAACCTTTCGAACCATTGAACTAAAACCTTTCGAAACCATTGAACTAAAACCTTTCGAAACCATTAAACTCAAACTTTTCGAAACATTGAACTAAAACATTTCAAAATCATTGAACTCAAACCTTCGAAATCAATGGAAGCAACCTTTCGACTTTGCCAAAAGCTCTGCTTCGAAAGCTTTAAAACATATCATTTAAAACAATAGGCCTCTGCCTTTAGATCAACTCCTTCGAAAGCTTGGGTTATTCTTCAATTAAAAACAAGGGTAAAACATCTAAGTCAAAAGCTTTCTTTCAAAAGCATGGAGAAGCGGCTGGTTTTTAAAAACAGGTAAACCTTTCGACTTTGTCGGAAGGTTCAAAACAAAACAACGATAAAGCGACAGCAACCTTTTGACTTTATCGAACGGTTTAAAGCCTTTATTTTTTAATCATTGACCCAGTTGAAAGCGATCAAGTCAAAAGCTCCTTTTCGAAAGCAAGCAGGTGTAAGCTTTTGGTTTATAAAACAAACATATCCCAACCTCTTTGGCAACCAACCTTTCGACTAAGTACCCTTCGACCTTGTTCAATTCATTACGTACCAAGTAACTTGATACCATATGCATTGAGCTTTGACCTTTTCGAAAGCTACAACCTTTCAACTTTGTTGGATGGTCTGGGTCGGAAGGTTTGATGCCTAAAATGGCTGAAACATGCTAAAAGCATGATTTTCTTGTTTTTAACTTTAAAAAGTTAACTTTTCAACTAACCTACCTTTGTTTGTCAAATTCGCAATGGTTAATAAATACTTTTCCGAAGTTCTTCCACTAATTTCAGAATTTAATAATAATTTTATTTTATAAAATGCCCCTTCTCCTTAATTAGATATATAAAATATTTAAGTCCCATACCTTAAATAATTTTATATATTCATCAAATTACTTACGAAAAATTTGGAAAAATCCTAGAAAATATATTTTAATATTTTTTCCAACCTATAATAATTTCAAACCCAAATAATTAATATTTTAGCCGTAAATAATTTATAACCCAAAAAATCGTTTTTTCACTAGGAAATTAATATAAAATCCACATAAATTCAAAAAATTATGAAAATTGGTATCCATCTCTAAAATATTATTTGAGACCTATATTCAAATTTTCAAGGCATTTGGATGTCATTTAATATGGTTTTCATATCAAACAGATCATAAAAACTAATATGAACATGCATAAATCACCAACAAGCATATATATATATATATAACTTTAATCATCAAAACATGGCACATACTTGCAAAAACATTTCGGATCTAATCTTAAAACCAAAAACCATAAGAAAATGGGATGTAATAATTATTCACCTTAGCTTTGAGATTAAAAGATGTGAGATTTGATGTTGAATTAGTTGATTATCTTCCTTCTCTTGAATCCTAGCTTTACTCTTTCCTTGAGAACAATAATGGTGGTCGGCCTTAAGATTTTTTAGTTTGGTAAAATGAGAATGAACGTGAGTTTCAATTCCTATGGGTTTAGGGTATAAGCCTTTCCTATTTCCCATAATGCCCTTACTCATTTCCTAACACATTAGTTTATGTTTTCTCATTTTAATTTACACATTAGCATGTCACGGCTACCCTTAGTTTAATCAAATCTCAACCTATTAATCTTTATATTATTTTATTTAATTTAACCAATTGAATATCCTAAATAATGTTATAAAAATATGGGGTGTTACAGAATAAATATGCTAAGTTGAGCAAAGATTACACCAGTTTTGGTGGAAAACCGTTTATCGGAACGGAGGATGCCGTAGAAGTTAAGAATTGGTTGTTGCATTGTGGGTGTATCTTTGCTGATTTGGGATTAGAGGATGAGCAGAAGAGAAGGTTGGCCTTTAGACAGTTGCAGGGGTCAGCACTTCATTGGTGGAACAGTGATACTGCTGGAGTTCTGGAGGAGGAGTTGACATGGGCTGAGTTCAGAAGGAGATTTGAACAAAGGTTATTATCTGAGGTTGCTAAGTCAGCATTGATGAGGAAGTTTATGGATCTAGTTCAGGGAGAGATGTCGGTTATCGAGTATGCTACTATGTTTGATGAGCTGTCTTGATATGGATATGCTACTATAGACACATGCATTAGAAGGAATGAGAGGTTCATTCGAGGTTTGAGACCTGAGCTTGCTAGGGCAATCCTGACACATATCCGTGATTCTTGTAATGTGGTTGCAGAAATGGCAATTCGCCATAAGGAAATGCTTGCTGTTTGTGCTAGAGAGAAGCCAGTTGAAACTCAGGATTCTCGGGTGTAACGACCCGATATTTTCAACCATTCGCATCCGCACATGTCAGACTTGAATTGCTCAAAATACCGAATTGTTAATTTTTATTTGGCAAATCTCAGAATATACAGTAAATAAATAATCACAGATCACAGACACAGAGTAAAATAATGCAGCGGAAGTAAAAGAAATAGTAGTTCATGAAGTTACTATGTAAATATATCAGAGTTACATAAGATACAATAGAAGAAATAAAGTACAACAGAAGTCTAAATATGATAACCAAGTACAAGCTGAATAGAACAATAGAACTGAAATAGATAGGACAAGACAAGCAGATAATCTCCAGCGATTCAAATCTCCAAGAGAGCGGAAATCCAAATCTGTGAATAACTCAGGCTGACCCAAGCGTAAATAAAAATACAAACACTCGAGTCAGGACATACATACTTATACAATGTAAACCAACTCAAGTGAACTGTAATAAAGGTACATGTAACTTAAAGAATGCTTGGGATCGCCCATTCTTTAAGGATCCGTTAAACTATCTACTATGTAGTAATATTCGCTATTATAATAATGTCTAATCATAAAATAAACATACTTTAAAATAGCGTTAAGGGGTTACCCATATAGCCCTTAACACATAATAGTGCCAATAGTCTATACAGTACCTGCATACCCCGAGAGGCTACGAGAAGATACTCCATAGGTACGACACAAATAGAAACTCGTAGTAAAGCTCGATATGGTAGGTGACACGGCACACAAGGCAATGCTAGGGTAGATATACCAATTACGCACACGGACTGATGGAAACGCATAGTAGCCACTACCGCTCCACCTCGAACAACACTCCCAAATCAAGGGTGCGCACCAAATCAATCACAAGTAATAGAATGGTATCGAAGAAGTGTGTCCGATAAGAGGTGCTACCTCACTGGTCCGAGATCGCTCATGTTTTAGCCACCTTATGCCAACTCACAGGAGTTGGGTCCACGTATATACCTTAGGATCGTCGCCACCATCCTACTTCATTCTGGAAACTCCACCGCGTACATAGTTGTCAAAGTGGTTTTCGGTATCGACAGAGAGTATGTCCATATCCGATCCCGGTCTCTTTAACAACCAATCGTTATTATAACCCGTGGTTATAATTTAAAAACAGTTTATACTTCAAAATAGAACATCATTTCAAATCCAAATCTTTATCAAAATAAAGATTAAATCAATTCCAAACCATTTCAATATATTTAAAATATCATATCATTTCAAACTTCATTTCAAATCATTTTAATATACCAAAATATCATTTGAGTTCAAATCTAAATATTCAACTTTAAATACTTTTTAAATTTAAAGATATCATTCATTTATTATCATTTCAAGTCACCTTTTTAAATAGTTTATATTTCAATCAAAATAATTTATTTAAACCATTTAAAAGTGTAATTATTATACTTTCAAATCAAGTATTAAAATTTCCAAAGTTTCAATTCAATTCAATCATTTATTTCAATTAAATTTCCATAGACCATTTCAAATCTTATAAATTTCAAATATAGATTTAATCCACAAAATAACTATTCAAATTATAAAATAAATTCCAAAGCTTTATTATCCTATATTTCATAAGTCTAATATCTTTTAAATAGATTCAAATTACAAGTAAACCAAATATTTTTCATACTAATATAAACTTCAAATATTCATTCCAAGATTTAATATCATTTCAAATTCATCTCAAAATATCAAAATATCACTTCAAAACATCATTTATTTAATTTAAATACCATTTAATCACATTTCAAAATAGTTGTATTTCCCAAATCAACTATTCCATTTAAATCATTTAAAGTCAATTCATTATATTTAAAAATTAAATATTAAATTTCCAAAATTTAATCTTTTTTCAAAGATCATTTATTCATTTGAATTTATTAAACAAAGAAAATTCAACTCTCGCATCACTTAGAAAATGCTACGAGATGTTATGTTTAACAACAGTTCATTAACAAAAGACGGCATTTAAAATGCTGTAATATCTTAATTTAGTTTCAATAAAAAATTTAGTTAACTTTAACAACTATAGCTCTAACAAAGTGCTATAATAAAACTTAGTTCAAATTTGCTATTTGGTTCATTTTAAACAACTACAGCATTTTCCAATGCTGTAATATCTTTAAATTACATTTCAAAAATGCTGTCAAATCAAATTCAGAGTTTTATTTACAATTTCACACATAATTAACTTTTAATATAAATCATTCTAACTTATAAAATCATATATTTTCACATTTTAAAAACAATCATTTAAATACCATTATTTCTATGATTTTATAAAGTCAAATTTCCATACAAAAAATCAAATTAAATAACAATTAAATTTTCATTTCTTTAATTAAATTGTTAACTTAACAACTAAGTTTAAATTTCCAAAATATAACTTATTTCCATTTATTTTACTTAATTAAAATTTCACTTTTAACAAATTTCACAATTCACCAATTTAAGTTATATTTCAAGAAAATTCAACTTAAACATTCATTTATTACATATTTTAGTTTATAAAAAATCATTAACATTTTTAAAAATTATTATTACTTAAATAAAATCATTAAATTCATCTTTTAAATCAAATTTGTCATATATTCATACTTTACATAAATTCCATTTATAAACAAAATCATAAATTCCAAAATTAACTTATATTTCAAATTCTACTTCACCAATTACTTAATTCACTTATTTAATTTGTAGAAAATCACTAATATTTTATAAAAATCATTTTAATAAAATTTAAATCAAAATATCATAATATTTACATTTTTAAAATATTTTAAAATTTTCAGAAAAATATATAAGCCACGGGTCTGTATATAATTTTCTAGCCTAGGTCAAGTGATACAGATATGTATCATTTCAATCCGCAGTTTACAAAGAAAACTGGGTTTTATCATTTCAAACCCGCAATCCCAAGTTAAATAATATAAATAAAAAGTCGCTCAGGCTTATCATTTCAGCCCATAACGATCTTTCCCTATTCTAAAGTCCGTTCGGGTATGTATCATTTCAACCCATAGTGATTCTAATCTACATGGAACTTGTAGTGTGATAAACTGTTAAAAATGAACAGTACACAATATATAACAGTAATAGATGATATAAAATGTGTATAAACAGGGATGAACATCATATAATCATAATATAACAGTTATAACAAGATGATATAATTTTACAGATTCAAATGGTGTCAGTTTACTAGTTTTATAAGTACATATTAGTCTGGTGAGATTTACTCACCTGTATTAGCTGGAGATGACAAACAACAACACACAACAGAGAAGCTTCGAAGGCACGACAACACGAATATGATTTGAGAGTGGAGAGCCAAAGGTAATAGCCTTGAACAAACATTTACACAAAGCAATAGAATAGATATAAGTTTTCAACACAAATTATACATAAACAATGTTAGAAATGAATGCATGAAACAAAGCCAAAGTGTTTGCACTTGCTTTCTACCATCTATGCTTCAGCTCCAGAACTGAAATGGCACGACTAAAGGCATGGTTTGGATCTGGTTTGGGTTCCTAAAGGTCGGCCTAGCATGTGTTAACAAAGGTGGGTTTAGTCTAGGTGCATAAAACTAGGTGTACATGGCTAAAACTATGCAACATACATCATTTGTTTGCTCTTGTTTGGTACGGCCAGAAGTTATGGGTCATGGACAGTGGCTCGAGGAGGTGGTGGGTGACATGGCAGAGGGTGGAGGTCAGGCCATAGGTGGTGGTGGTGGAAGTGGCGGCTAAAGGTGGTAGAAGGTGGTGATGGCAAATCTAGGCTAGGTTTGCATGTAGTGATGGTTTTTGTGTAATTTGATGGTGGTTCTCTTGCCTAGGGGTGGTCGGCCTGCCATGGTGGTGATCTAGGGTGGTTGATGATTAGGCTATGAAGTGGTGGAGGTTAGGTCAGATCTGGTTGAGGAGGAGCCAAGCTATGAAGTGGAGAACAAGTACAAAATTCAATAGAAAAACTAGAAAAACAAAGGAAGAAGAAGATGAAATTTACCCAAACTTTTCACAACAATGGCCATGATTTTTTTGTTGAGAAATGATTTGAGAAGATTGTTCACGTGAAAAATGAAGATGAGGATGAAGGGAAAAGGAAGTATACGGCCAAAACAATTGATGTATTGATTGAAAAAATGAAACGGTGGAATACAAAAGGACTTAGTCAAATAAAAGGTCTCAAACTCTTCAAATTTCCATCATCTATTTTGTAATTATAAATACATATAAATTACTGATAAATAAGGATAAAAACTCAGAAATGAAAATAAAATGCAAAAAAAAAAAAAATTTTAATTAAATATAATTAAATTAAGAAAATGGCTTAAAAATGCAAACAGTGTCCAGAAATTACAAATAAATCACCATTGACTTTGAAAAATTATTTTCTTCATTTCAAAAATATTCTAAAACAAAATATACCTAAAATAACATACTAATATAATTTAAAATAAAACATGACAAAGAAAATATAATTTATGTAATTTAAAATAAACAAAATAGCTAAATAAATCAAATTGCACTCAATATTGAAATATACATAACTTTCACAATTTAACTCCGTTTTCAACGAAATGAAAAGCAGTATTCATGTTATTAAATCTATTTTCATAATAAAATATAAAATTTAATATTTTATATAATTTAAATTTGAAGTTTAAAAGTCAAAGATTGAACAGTTTGACCAGAATTTCACTTTTCAGTAAAATATTCAATTTATATCCGTTTGAAACTATAACTCACATAATAATCAACATTTATATTTAAAAATGAAATGTTTGAAATGAAACAAGCTTAAAATAATTTCAAAGTCAAATCAAATCAAAATTTAAAATATAGGCCAAAATCTAGGGTTGTTACATCGGGAAAAGAAAAGAAAATTCTTTAAGAAGAAGGAAGCCCATAAGGGAGATGCTGCCAAGAAGGCAAAGGCTGATTTAGTTTGCTACAAGTGTGACAAGAAGGGTCATTACGCAAATGAGTGCCGGTCAGGTAAGGGGAAGAAGGTTGCAGATAAGAAGAATGTGAAGTGCTTTAACTGTGATCAAGTTGAGCATTATAAGAACCAGCGTCCAGAGCCAGTTAAGGCAGACAAGGGAAAGGTCTTAGCTGTTGGATCATCAACTAAGCCAACTGCAGCTGAAAAGGGAAAGATTGTGATGGAAAGTACGTTTTTGATTCAGAGTATACTGGTTAGGATACTATTTGATACCGGTGCATCACATTCAGTGATTGATAGGTTATGCTTAGAACCCACATACCATGTTACTTCCTTAAGGGTTGTGAATCCAATAGGAGGGTGTGAAACTCTAGGATGAGATGTGACCAGTTAGAACTTGATTTGTTAGGTCATAAGTTTGCATGCAGTCTGTATGTTTTCGATTTCGTAGATTTCGGAATCATTTTGGGTATGGATTGGTTAAGGAGGTATGAGGCAAGAATATTTTTTTAGAATGGGGAGATATCACAAAGACACCCAGATAGTCATAACCAAATTATATTCTCAGTAGAGAATTCTGATCGGAGTAGTTTTGCTTTATTAAGTGCAATGGAAGTGGTAAAAGATCTAAGTCAGGTTCGAGTAGCAAGAGAGTTTGCAGATGTTTTTGATCCGGTTACAGGACTACCACCGAAACGAGCTGTTGAGTTTCGGATAGATCTTGTGCAAGGAGCTGAACCTGTAAGTAGACCACCTAGCAGGATGACACCGACTGAGATGAGGGAATTGAAGGTGCGGCTAGTGGATCTAGAAGGAAGAAATTTTATTAGACCAAGCAGTTCGCCTTGGGGAGCGGCCACAGTATTTATGAAGAAACCCGATGGGTTGTTATGGATATGTATCGACTCTCGTAAGCTGAACGAGAGGAAGATAAAGAATAAGTATCTTTTACCGAGAATTAATGATCTATTTGATCGGTTGAGTGGAGCCAGAGTGTTTTCCCGATTGGATTTGGCAACAGGTTTCCATCAATTAAGAGTGGCAGAGGACAGCATTCCTTTGACAGCATTTCAGATTAGATATGGTTCGTACGAATGGTTAGTAATGCCTTTCGAGTTGACAAATGCACCTTGCTTTTTTTGTGGATTTGATGAACCAAGTCTTTCGAGAGTATTTGGACAGATTCATTTTGGTGTTTATAGATGACATTTGGGTATACTCTAAGGATGAAAGAGAGCATGAAGATCATCTTAGAGTTATGCTTGAGACGCTGAGGCAGAATTAGCTAAAGGCGAAGTTTTCCAAGTGTTATTTTTGGAAGAAAGAGGTTAAGTTTCTTGGTCACATGGTTTCAGAGAAGGGTTTGTCAGTCGATCCAGATAAGATCGAAGCTATTAATAATTGGAAGAGACCAGAGACGATGACTGAGATTAGAAATTTTCTTGGACTTGCTGGCTATTACTGGAGATTCATCAAGGATTTCTCGCAGATAGCAGCGCCTTTGACTAAGCTAACAAGGAAGGAGGTGAAATTTATTTGGTCCAACAAATGTGAGGAAGCATTCCTTAAGTTAAAGCTTTTGTTGACCAATACACCAGTGTTAGTAGTTCCAGACGGAAACCGAGGGTTAGTAGTGTATACTGATGCATGTGGAAATGATTGGGAGTTGTGTTGATGTCGAAGGGTAAAGTGATTGCCTACGCTTCACGACAGCTTAAATAGCATGATGCGAGATACCCTACTCATGATTTGGAGTTGGCTGCGGTGATCTTCGCATTGAAGATTTTGAGGCATTTTCTCTTAGGGGAGAGATTTGAGCTATACACAGATCATAAGTCTTTAAGATGCTTATTCTCTCAGAAAGAGTTGAACATAAAACAACAGAGGTAGCTGAAGATTTTGGCTGCTTACGATTTTGCAGGGAAAGGTAATAAAGTAGCGGATGCTCTTAGCAGAAGACAACAGAATGTAGTGCTAGCTATGTTGGCAGAATGGAAGGATCTGGAAGCTTTGGCCAATTGTGGTGTGCAGTTAAGATCGACTGCTAGTTCTAGTCACAGTACTACCATGTTGTCCTGTTTAGAAATTCGACCAGTGTTGATCGAGAGAATTGCTTCTAAGCAGAAGGAGGATCCATTATTAGCCGAGATGATCAGAAGGCTTGAGGTTGGAACTGAGTTCGATGATCTGAAAGATTTTTGTCTTGACCAGAGAGGATGGTTAAGAAAGAAGGGGCGATTATGTGTTCCAGATGTTGAGAAGTTGAGGAAAGAAGTTCTTGGGGAATGTCATCGATCAAAATTTATGATTCATCCTAGAGGGTCCAAGATGTATCAAGATATGAAGAGGAGCTTCTATTGGGAAGGTATGAAGAGGGATATTGGCTTGTGGGTTAGGCAGTGTGCAAACTGTCAACAAGTGAAAGCTGAACATCAGAAGCCGAGTGGGTTGCATCAACCTCTAGAGATTCCAGTTTGGAAATGGGATTCGATATCCATGGATATTATAGATGGGTTGCAAAGGTCGAATAAGGGAAATGAAAGTATATGGGTCATGGTGGAAAGGTTGACCAAGAGTGCCCATTTCATTCTAGTTAAGTTAACAAGGATGACACATGTTTTAGCGAAGTTGTTTATGAAGAACATAGTTAGACTACATGGAGTTCCTAGTAGCATAGTCAGTGACAGAGATGCTTTGTTCACTAGCGAATTCTGGAAGAGTCTGCAGGATTTGTTAGGCACTAAGCTCAAGATGAGTACTGCATATCACCCTCAGACGGATGGGCTAACAAAGAGAGTCAATAAAGCACTCGAGGATTTGTTGAGAGCTTGTGTATTGGATTTTGGTGGACCTTGGGAAGGTCGCCTACATTTGGTTGAGTTTTCCTATAATAATAGTTACCAGACTAGTATAGGAATGATGCCTTTTGAAGCTTTGTATGGAAGGCCATGCAAATCACCAGCATGTTGGTTGGAGACTGGAGACAGATTGGTCTTAGGTCCAGATTTGGTTAGGGAGGCGTCAGAGAAGATTGAGTTGATCCGAGAAAGGATGAAGGAAGCTCAATCCAAACAAAAGAGTTACACAGATAAAAGGCAAAAAGACCTGGAGATCTCGGTTGGAGACAACGTATTCATTAAGGTATCACCAATGAAGGGTGTGGTACGGTTCGGGAAGTTGGGGAAACTGGCATCGAGATATGTTGGACTATTCCAAATTATAGAAAGGATTGGAAAGCTCGCATACAGAGTAGAGTTGTTGAGCAATATGGCAGGTGTCCATGATGTATTTCATGTGTCTCATCTTCGTAAGTATGTGCATGATCCATAGGCTACTATTCCTCCGACAAGGTTGGAAGATCTAGTAGTAGGGCATAATCTGACTTTTGTTAGACGACCAGTTAAGGTTGTAGCAAGAGATGAGAAAAGATTGAGGAACAAGACAATCAAGTTGGTGAAAGTTCAGTGGAGCGACAACGAGAAGGACTGTACTTGTTAGACAGAGGATAGGATTCAAGATACTTATCATGGTCTGCTTTAAGGGTATGTCTATATTAGATTCATATAGATATTTGCTAGTCAGGTAGACTGGTATAGTTGTTAAGAGTTGTTACAGATGTTTGCTATGTTTAGTATTTGGTCCTTACTGAATTTCGAGGATGGAATTCTTTAAAGAGGGGAGCCTGTAACACCCATAATATTTGATAACATTATTCAGGAGATTTAATTAGATAAATTAAATAGAATAATGTAAATGTTAAGTGATAAGGGGGTTGAGATTTGAATAAATACAACAAGACCGCGCTCACTTAAATAACTAAATGGGCTTAAGAATGGGTTATAAGTTAATTAATTTACATAAGGGTATATTGGGAATTTGCCGCACATAATCCTTACCCTTATATAAATTATTGTTCCTACCATTTCATTTCCCAATCACGTCATTTTGAGAATGCAAAATAAAAACATAAAGGGGAGCCAACCATAATCAAAGAGAAATCAAAGTAAAGCTAGGGATTCAAGCTTAGAGGAAATTAATCTCAATCTAATCTCTTTATCTTAATCAAGGTGAATAATAATTCGATCTCTATTTTGTTTTAAATCATATGTTTTCGGATTTAAGGGTAAATTTGTTTTTATGATGAATTGGATGATGATATGCTTAAATTATAATTTGTTTAATTTAAACAAGATTGTTTAAATAGGAATATACACGGTTTTAGGGCAAAAATTGATTTATATTAATGTTTAAATGCCATGAATTTTTTTTATGTTATTTAAAACATGATTTTGGAGTTGGGTTTTAATTTTGATAATTTTTCAAACTATGGAAAGATTATTTTGAATTTTCAAATAAAAATATGGTTAATTAGGTTTATAAATTTATTTCGGAAAATATATTGAGAATTTGGGTCCGAAATTTTGATATGTCAGACAACATGATTAAAGTGAATTTCAGGAATTTTTGGAGATTTTTCCTAAGTGATTTGCTATGCAAATTAAATTATTTTAGAAGAGGGACTTCTTTGCAATATTGGTTTTGCTTAATGGAAGGGCTTATTTGCTAACTTAACCATGGTTTAGATCTGAAATAACTGGCAGTTATTTTAGTAAAGAATTTGAAAAGTTAACGCAACCAATCTTGTGTTTGCACATGGCAGGTTAGTTAGAAAGTGATTGCTTTAGTAAGTATTAAATCAGGTTTACCCGAAAAAGTTGGTTCCGCCTTCTATAGAAGTACCTTTCGGCTCAGAGCTTCCCCCTTCAATCAAGTCGAAACCCACTAAGCTGAAACCAATACACAATGTATCACTCAGATGGTACGTAGTGGATTGGAGAAAGGTGGAAGGCTTGGTATCGAAAGCATGGCTTCCGATGGGGTTGATAACTTTTGTTTATTTTAAGAAGAGAAGCGCCTACCTTTGTTTTATTTAAGCCTTCGAAGGAGTCAAATATGTTTTCGAAAGAGGTTTTCCAAATGCTTTCGAAGGGGTTGCCATCAACTTATGTTTGCTTTCGAATGCGTTTCTTTACTTATAAAATAATGCTTTCAAAAGAAGGGGTTCCGACCTAGTCGAAGCTCTACTGTCGTTCTTTAGCTTTTCTAGTGTATTGAAGTCATCAATGCTTTCGAATGCAGTGTTTTCTTTAAAGATGTTTTAAGCCACTTCCTAAATGCTTTTGAAAGGGTCCAAGTGTTTAGAAGGCAATGGCTTCGAATAGAGGTTTTGATGCTATCGTTCAATGTTTTGTTTAAATGATTTGAAGCTTTCGAAAAGGGTGGTGCTGACGCCATCATGTTTTCCCCAATATTTTAATACGATAAAGGATGGTTTCGAAAGAGATACTTCCATTTATATTCACTTTGACCCAAATAATATTTTAAGTATAAACCCAATGGTTTCGAAAGGGTTACTTCCAATGGTTTCAAAGCTATTCTTTTAAAAGTTAATAAGTAACACTTTATTATATTCGAAAGGTTTCGAAAGAGAAGTTTTGAAGTGTTTCGAAAGGCAGGGGCCTAATGTTTTGAAAAGAGATTTATAGGCTTTCGAAGGAGGTTATCTAGTGAAGTCGAAAGCAAGGTTTTGAAGGTTTCGACAGCCTTAGTTTTCAAAGCAAATAACCCAATCTCATTTTTGAAAGAAAACCATGGCATAAATAAATAAAGTGTTCTGAAAATGAGTTTGTGAAGAAGTTTTCTTTGATTAAAGGGTTAAAGGGAATTAACCAAGTTATTGTGTTTGCTTCTTCGTATATGTATATATATTCACATTGTAATGGACCCATAACTGAATTTTGGGGAAGGGCAAAATAACCAGCTAGGTTGACCCAGTAGTGAATATAAATCAAGTTAACTCCTGAATGAGTAGAATTGCATCCAGGAGGTCAGGAAGACTAGAATATAGGATGCTAAAATATTAAAGGCAGGTATTGGCAGGGGCCAATAGGTTCTCAGTAAGCCCATGAAAACTGAGTATAGGAAAAGATATTGGTAGGGGCCAATAGGTTCATAGTTAGCCAATGAAAACTATGTATAAAGGAAGATGTCAGAAAGACTGGTTCATAGTAAATCCATGAAAACTATGATTTGATACTGGCAGGGGCTAGTAGGTTTGTAGTTAGCCCATGAAAACTATATCCGGATTAAGATATTGATAGATGTCAATAGGTTCCTAGTCAGCCCATAAAAACTAGGACAAGAAGGAAAGATATTGGAGTTACAAATAGGTTCCTAGTCAACCCTTGAAAACTAGGATAAGTGTAAAGATATTGGAGCACCAATAGGTTCATAGTGATTCCATGAAAACTATGTAATGGGACAGGGAGTCCTGAAACATTTTACCAGTTATTAGTCAGCCCGTGAAAACTATTAGGTTAATAGTAACCCTAGAAACTATAATTGAGACATATAGTCAAAATGAATGGGGATGGGTAATCCAGAATTAATTCATTTGTTTTGCATATCATCAAATTATATTATTTTGGGATGTTTTAACCATTGTGGATGTAGAAGCACAGTATCTGGTTTTATAAAGGTTTTAATATACTAGTGGGGGGAAAACCTGTTCCGCTAAGCGGCGTGGTCTCACTAGATATCTAAATGGTTTGAGATGGTAGATTATTATTCATACTAGACTTTTTGTCTAACTCGAAGTTTATGTTTTCCCCTTAAACTCTCGGTTACTCAATTGATTCTGAGTAGTTTGAGAGTTGAGGTTTTCAGGTACCTCATTAGACGAATAAAGCTTCTAGAGACATGTAGGAGGCATGATAGCTATTTAGAGTTCTCTTTTATTTTGATTTCGCTGTGTTATTTGTAATGGAAAAGTTGTTAAATTGCTTGTATATCCTCTGATCTTCCAAGGGGGCATCTTCATATGTCGCTCTTGGCGTATGTTGTAATAAATATATTTTTTCTGAACGTGGTTAACGATTGTGGGATATGTAATGAATTGGAAATGTTTTGAAATGGAATGTGATCTTGTTAGATGTTTTAATTTTTTTCCATATTCATGTGTTTTTGTGTATCAATGATTCTAACACCGTCGTATTTGGTCGTCGAGGATTAATAACTATGGATGGCTGCAGCATCCGTAGCCGTTACTTTTGGGCCTCCAAGTAGGGGGATGTTACAATGTGAGCAGGGCTCTTGGAGCAGGCTGAGAGCTGTCAGTCTCCCATCTAGTTATTATTGATATAGAAACATACTTATTCACTAATAAGAGATCATTATAGATACAGCTGAGAGTCAATTGAGTAGTTTGTTAAAACCGATGTCGTTATAATTATTTATGATGTTGAGAGCATATAGGACTAATAGTCCAGATGATTATCTATGATACTGAGAGTTGAGTAGATTACTGAAGGTCTGAGAGACGTATGACTATTTCATTGGCTAAGAGCTAAGTCGACTACCATGAGGCTGAATGTCTACATGATCACTATGAGATTATAGATATCTTTGATTATCAGTGGACTATGTGCATGCATATAGTCGTGTAACCCCATACACATTGGTTATATTTCTACTGAGCATAACTAAGTATATTGAGAGCATAGAGTTGGACCATGTACATACCTTTTATATGGACATCTAAAAGATGGCATTGGCTACCGAGTGTATGCCATATTTGTATTACATATATGTTTGATTTGGATGATTGTTATGTGTTTTTATACATATATATGTTGAGTATGACTAACCCTGGGTATGTTTACTTGACGATTATCTGAGAGATAATCTTGGGCATTACAGAGAGCGTGTACTATATAGTTAGTTATTTTATACCTAGTGATATTTAGATGCATGGATTGTTCACCCATTTGACATTATACACATAGTATGTATATTGAATTGATTTTCTATATGGATGATATTGCTTATACATGGTCTTTTAATGTGTTGCTACATTGAGGTATCCTTATACCATTTTATGATGTCATTGAGATGCTATGCTATTATCATGATTTTTTTTTGCAAGGCAAGCCGGCTTTATAGTGGGCTGTGCCACTATATCATTAATAGTTTAAAAATAGATGTTCGGCACATGCACCAGAATAGCTAATAAAATAGGAAAAGAATAAGAGTTTGGCAAAAATACAAAAATTATTACAAGAACACAGACTAGCCCCCCTCCGAAGAGGAAGATCCACTGCCATCATCAGAAGAATTAGGCCCTAAAACATAAATAACCTTTCAAACAATGAAACCAAGGAAGGAACGTACGCATTCAAGTCAAAACAATATATGTATTTTCTATCCCAAGAATCATCCACTAACAGAGCCATATTCCTATCACTAACTTCACCTAGGACAAAGTGTGATAGGTTACCATTCACCACTTGATAATATATTCATCTCCTCTCACCGGACTCTCCCACATTCTTGTAAAAAGTTACATAGGATGGATTATATCTCATATCGCAATCATCATGTATCCAAGTTTGCTCAATAGCATTCAAATGAATGGCAACAGGGGGCGGTGTAATGGGCTTTAGCGAATTAACATCGACGTAGAACTAGCTGGGGAATCAGGATTTGCATCAGGGGAAGCTCTAATAGCATTTTCAGTAGCGGGAGAGGAATCAACCTACACTAGCTGACTTGGATCACGACGAGGCTTAGGAACACAACAACGGATAAGGGGACGTGGAAGAGGAACCTTCACACAAGGAGGAAGCAGAGGTATAACTGGAGGAGGATTTACAAAGGGGAGGCCATGATTGCAGAAATTAATAGAGTCACCAAAGGATTTGCAGGAGGTGCAAATATCTGGAACCCAGCAACAACGAATAACGTCCACATAGTGCCCCATCATGATATATTGACACATACATTTTAGACTTAGTCTAACCTATGTGTTATTCATATAATACTCCGGTTAGTCGGAGATATTTCAGGTTCAAGGAGAAGATGACCAGTTTGGGGGTGTTGGGCATAGATAGAGGATGTGATATTATTATATATCATTATGTGCTGGTTTCCCTCGCTTATATTGATGATGTTGAGATGTATGCATGGGATTTGTACATTGTATATTTCTGTGATAGTGGGAGTTTGACTTGTTTTATATCCCACTCAGCTTTGTACATATTTCTATTATATATTATCGCTGCATTAATGACTTTGTGTTCTCTATTATTTATTATTATATATTGTGTATTGTTCTATCCTAAAAATGCCTCGCTCCATTGTGTGTTATATATTTCTATTATATATTGATTATGCTAATTAAATACGTACCAGTGTTAGCCCAAGGGAATATTCATGTGTAACTGCCCAATATTGCCTCATTCTTCATATTATTAGATAGTATTACCTAGTAATACTCTTTGGTAGTATGGGTTTAGAGGTGGGGCGTTATAGATAATGTCCTCAAATTTCAGGTATATGTGATAAATTTTATACCCTTTTAAACACACAAAGAACAATTGTAACATTCATGTATGCTTTAACCAAATAGCATAAGGTCTGATTAGCTATTAAAACACAAAAGGTTGGATTATATAGTTTCTTCTTTTATTATGGAATATGGCTTTTCAATATGATTTCAATTTTTTAAATAATTTTCAGTTGATATGAAATTAATAAACAATAGTTAAAAAATAATGAGTTACCTAGATGAGTAATGAAAAAAGCTAGGTAACATGTTTAGATAGTCTTCAATAACAAAATATGTGATTTTAATAAGGAATCTATTACAGTAGAACATATGTTGGTTTGAATATTTAATTATTTATGAATATATTTGTTATTAGTATATCGGTCTTTTACTTTTTTTTAACCCCATATATGTTCCACAAAAATAATTTGCTCCTCAATAGCATATGTATGAAGTATGGATCAAAGCAAATAGATGATAATGACATTGTAGAAATAAAAGAGTAGACGCTTTGCATTCACCTGTTAGGAGGATGGCTTTGACTTGAGTACCTACTGTAAAATTATTTACATCACAATAATTCAATAATAAAGAATGATAATAATGGATTGGCTATAGTGATTCGATCGTAGCGAAGCTATAGCGGATTTTCGTAAAGTTAGAAACCAATGAAGGTGAGAAAACTCTATAAAACTTTATATATATATATGATAATGATGATATGATATGATTGATATGGATGTTTACTATGTTTTGATCATCAAGTATTGGTTGTTTTAATATAGTATTTAATTGTGTAAACAAGTCATGTTAAATACAGGTCGATATTACTCGAGGAAATCACTTTTCGAACCAAATTATAAAAGTGAAATGGAATCATTAAACCCCTTTAAAATGATTTAAAATGCTTTGTAAATGTTTTATAAACGCTAAAACCCAATTTGGTGAAGTTTGGAAAAGTTATGAAAGTTGAGTCAAAAATAGGCACGCCGCGTAACGGTAGTTCGTGATTTCGCGCCGTAGAAAGTTAAATCCATTTATATGATTGAATCAAAGTCAGAATTCTTTGAAATAAGAATTTTCTGAACTCTTATAATCATAGTTTTCAAACAAAAGAAAATGATCAAGATTTCGTTTAGTAGATTTAGAAATATGAGCAAAACAAGTTATCAAAATAGTTGTGCCTTGGTAGTTCGAGAACCAATGCGATAAATTCTTCAAATTTGATTTTTTTATTCTTTATAAATATGAAATAAATTCTATAAATATTTTAAAAATATTAAAAGAGATTTGAGTTATAAAAATGGATTTCTAAATGATGGAAAAGTTATTTTGATCAAATAAGCCTTAAAAGCACTATTTGTTGCACTTTATGCAGCACTTTTAGTAGCTTTTGAAATATGACTTTAAACATAAGTATTCTTTCCCAAATATGTTTTCAAATAAATAATTAAGCATTTTAAAGGTGATTTTGAGGTTTTATAATTTATTTTAAAAATTTTAATAAATGATTTAAAGAAAGCTGTTATAATCAAGTGGTTAAATCTTGGCTCTAAAACCCTATAAGTAGACTGGATATTTCTATTCGTAAGATCAGGATGTGAGGTACTCAAACTAAAGAGATGTTTAGGAGCAACTAGTGCCCTAGCTCACCTGGCTTCTTTCCTGGGCGAGGAATAGAAAAGGTCAAAATCTCGGAAATGAGGAAAGTATAAAATGTTAAAAATTTTCAAATTTAATACAACTTGGCTTGTATAGAAATAATCTTCTTATACTTGGTTTAAATTCTAAGGAGGGGACCCATACTATCTGTGTGAATTTAAAAGGTGATTTCACTACTATTCGACGGATAGTAAAGGTTGAATACGGAAATTGATGTCGAGGAAAATTAGTATAATTTCTATGGATCTGTTTTACTCGAATACTAACTAATTTGGATTTACCATCTTAGATAACTTAGTTTCAACCTGTTAAAAAGTTATGATTTGGAAATAAGAAATCTTTTGTCAAAATTTAAATAAATTATTTGGAATTGTTTTAATTCCTATGGATCCTTTTACTTAATAATTGTTTTGGGTTTACAGTAAATGATGTCTTAAATAACATTATTTTTGACTCGTTTAAAAGTTATGATTTGGGAATAAGAAATCTTTATTAAGATTTAAATAAACAATTAGGAGATATTTTCATAAGTAAAGAATGAAATGATTTGGAATTACTCCAAGATTTACGAAGGTTTGAATTAAATAAAGATTTGATAAATGAGGTTTAATGATCCCATGTATACTGAAGAGAAATGGTTTTAAAAAGATATATATCTCTAAGAAGATAGTTTGGACAAAAAGTTACCAATTAATGGAATAGTAATCATCCACCTACATAACATCTTTTTATTGATGATTGGTTTGGAGGAACCGGGATCAGATTTGGGTAAATTCCTATCTGAAAACCACTTTGAACAAATTTACAAGTTCGAAAGTGAAGACATGTTAAAGACAATGAAGTTGAAGGAAGAAATCTTCATAACGGAAGGACTGCTTGTTGATAATTACAGAGTAGCACCCGAAATAAAGAAATAGCAGTGGTCCCTTCATTCTTAGATCTTCGTATGCAAGGACTACTCGCTACTAATCCTAGAGGTAATGCCCAACGGGAAATGGCAGAAGAGTGCCTTCGGTTTTTTCTTTTCCTGGACAACTTGTATGGATGGATGCCTAACATTGCATTTCTAAGATCACAGTGCATTGATCTCTACAAACGTACATCTGTTTAGCAGTGTAAGAGGTAGCCTTTCTTATACTTAACACCCTTCTTGAGGCGTACGAGCTCAAAGGCTGTACTTTTATTGAAATCAATAATGTGTTGTCGAAAATGGCAATGTGGCATTTTAAGTGAAAATGTTCTAAGAAAGGTAAACAATACCTCTAGCCACACACCCGGGGAATTGTGAAATAGGGGTTGCTTTAGCTCTATATGGTTTGCAACCATTAGGGTATGATATCACCTTTTTATATTTATTTATTTCTACTCGCTATAACGTCGGGTTTAAATTTTATGTTGTATGCTATGAGACGTCTCGGAGTGGTCGGGAACGGTCGAGGTGATATCATATTCGGTGCTATCCGTACCATCTGTTGGTCTCGGGTAGGCCGGTCTTAAATCATAGAGGACCATTTGTGGTGGCCTCGGTACATTCCTCCAGAAATGTACTATACGGGAGGTAGTCCCTTACCTCGCTATTCATTGGAAACCTATACCCCAATAAGTGCCTTCGGATTTAGTTGAAAACCTATTATGCCGTCAAATTTAACCAATGTAACAAATTCAGCTATTTGAATATGTTTATTTGAAAGGTTTTCAAAAGAATGACATTAAAAGTAATATCACTGGATTTTATACAAAAATGATTTGGTTATCATAAGGTAAAAACTCGTTCCATGTTTATGCGCGATGTGGTCTTATGAGAAACCCTTTTATTTTCAAATACTTGTATTTTATGTTTCTCACACCAATCCCATGACTGACCCGAAGTTTATTTTCTTTCCCTTAGACTCAGGATGCCCTATTTTTCTAGGCAGCCTAGTAGTCAGGTTTAGTTTGGAGCATTTTGAAAGAGCTCGAAGCATGGAGCTAGAATATTCTACTAAAGATTGTTTTCCATTTCCACCACACTTATGTACTATTGAATTCCACAATTGAAGGGACAGAGATTTATAACTGTCCATGTTGATATTAAGTTTAACTCTGATAAATGTATTTAAAAAATTTCTGCTGTAAAGATTATATGTTGAAATAATATATGTTATTCCATTCATGTAAGATTCTTTTCTCTGCCTTTATTTTCTTTCCCCCAGAACGGTCGTGTTTTCCAACACTTGAAAAAACGACACGTGAATACCGAGGATGTATTAGTGTCAATTTTCGAGGGTTCTAAAATCACATTCGTTATATTTGGTATCAGAGCTTAGGTTGAGCGAACACCTGAGCCCGGTTATGGTGTGTCTCATCAAAGAGAGGGTAGTAATAACCTAGGATGAGTAACTCATTAGAGATTGGGTAAGTGGCACCCTAGAATGAGTTGAGAGTGTTATATATGAGCACGTATTTGTTAATGCTAAAAATGATTTTATTTTGGAAAATTTGGGTAAATGAAATAATTTAACCTAAGATGATATTTTATATATAAAGAAATAACTTTCAAAAATGTATAGTTATTTATAGAATGATGGTTTGTAATTAAGAGAATAATAGTATTCAGTTATTATCATTGATTTAAACAAACACAAACACCTAGTGAATTAAGTTTCACGATTTGACTATATGATGTTTGGTAATAATACTGGTATAAAGTTAATAAATTTATTTAAGATAAATAAATTTATGAGCCTAAAAATGTCTAAAAATAAGATGATCCAAAGAAATGAATGTATAAATCAAGTTTTATAAATAAAGGAATTGAAAATAAGAATCTTATGATGACTAGTTCGAGTGGCTGGGAAGTAACTAAAAATTGGCAGAGGTGATATGTTCGGATGGTAAACACTTCCCTTAAGTATTATCCTTCTGGTTAAGGGGATATATGATACTATTGGTAGTACCCAATTCCTTGGTATCAATTTGGAGTTACTCGATCTATAAAAAAATTTAGGCTAAAAGATAATGCGAATCATCAATTGGTAAATTGATTAATAATTATAAACATCTTTATAAAAGCTTTAAACCAAAGATAATTTGGATCACTAATTGATAAAATAAAATGGAATTTTCAACGATTTTGGATAGTCTAGAATTTTCGAATCACACTTAACTCAGAATTAAGAAATTTTCAAAATATAAAAGATAAAAAATTATGAAATGTTTTGAGTAAATAAAATTATATAAGTATAATTTATTAATGTGATTTATAAATAAAAAGGATTTAAAAGTTGAGAATTTGAGAATTTAAATCCTGGTATTCTTCAAAATTGAGAAAATAATTATAGTATTATTTGGAAGTATTTTTGAATAAAAATATAAGAGATAAGTTTCATAACTATGAGTTTGAGATGATAGTAAATTACAACTTTTAAATTTGTCAAACACCCTGATGTAAGTAAAACCAATCTAAAATTTGGGATTTGTATATATACTCTTAGGATGTAATGGAGTATTATAAAAATATAGACTTAAGTCGTGAACTATTTATACACTTATGTAATGTTGTAAGTGGTAATTCAATAATGGATTTAATATGAAGTGAATGGTTATGAAACTTAAATGTGTTTTGATTAAACCAAAGTTGTGTTTTATAAGTGTTTATAAACTTAAGAAATAGTTTTATGAAATGGTTCATAAATTGATAGTGATATAAAATTGATTGTGATTTGGTATGGTTAAGAAAACCAATTGGAACAAATATGTATGTTATACATAGATCATTTTATTCGTGTAACTGTTTGACCTGAAATTCGAGTATAGAACTTTGAGGTATTTACACCTGTACAAAAAAGGATTTATCACTTGATTCTTGACGACGAACATTGATGAGGGTTTGTGGTTGGATACTTGATTTTTCTATCATAATTGAGAGCTATGCAAGGAAAACTAAAATTCTAATCGTAAAGCCTGATCGGAATTCGCACGAGCGGATCGGAGGATCAATACTAGTTCAGAAGTAAAGTTGTTTATTCGAGTAGTAGATTGAATCAAATACTGCATATGGATGATCTATATACATCGAATGGGAATAGGTTTAAAAATAAATATTTTAGGCAAACACCTTTTGGCTTTGCATTGTAATTTCGAGGACGAAATTCTTTTAAGGGGGTAAGTCTGTAATGACCCGCAAAATTTATCACTTTGATAAATTATATTTATTTTTAAAATATTCAAATATAATTTTTTTTCTAACATAAACTATGATATTTTGAACAATAAATAATAATAGTAATCTTATTTTGAATAAGTATTTACGGAAATATAAACTTTGAAGGAATATCAATAAAATGGTCGAAAATTATTTTATCGATAAACAGCTCTATAGTTATCAGAAGTCATGCACCGAGCTGGATATATACACTCATTTATCCATAAAAATAGGAATATATAATAAAATTATTTATTTTATTTTTGGAAAATAAATTATATTTATGACATCATCAATAATGACATCATATTTAATAATTGATTTATGAATTTAAATTGAGACTTAATGTTTAACCATTGTTATAATTGTTCGGATAATTATTTTTAAATGATAATAATTCATTTTTAATTAGTTATGAAGTGATAATAAATAATTTATAATAGTTTTATAAAGATATATATTTGACTTGAAATTATAAGGCAAATTGAGCTTTATCGATATAGTAGCACTTTTTGTAAATAATTGTTTAATATTAATTTATATGGTTTTATAAATCAAATGCGATAATTTTAATTTTAGGAATGATAACAAATTAGTTTTCGAATTTTGTTTACATTTGTATGTAATTTAATTAAGAAGTGAAAATGTGACCGAGAATGTGTTTTCAGATTTTCGACGGTTTAGCGAATGGAAGTTGTTCAAAGTTGTTGCAACCTTATTTATATGTCTTATGCACATATATAATTCACACATACACACCCTAACATATACATATACCCATATATATACACATAAAACATATATACATTTATATATACATATATGATAAAAAAATATCTAAGATATTTTAGAAAACTTCATCCTTAAGCTATGCAAAGTCAATGTAAATGTCATGAAGTGAAGTGAAATGATGGAGGCACATGGGGAGGGGGATCAACGTGTGGAATGATGGGAAAGGAGGGGAGTGGGTTGAGGGTAGAAAAGGAGATGCACATTTAGATATTTTCACACATTTTTGCCTATAAATACAAAGGCTTAGCTCTTTCATTTCATTCATCCATTCACTTCTTCTTCCTCCTTCTTCTTAAAGCTTTAAGAGCTCTTTTTTAATGGCTTCCATGCCTTGAAAAAATATTTGCAAAGTTATGGCAAGATAAAGTAATACACACACACACACACTATGTCATTCCACCTCAAAAACAAGGCAAATCACTCCACATCTCCTCTCAAAGCTCACGGCCACACCCATATCCATGCTCGGCTGAGCCCACCTCCACTTGCAAGCATAGGGCGAGCATTCCAAAAGTCTCGGGCTCGATTCTATAGGCTTTGGTTCGATCGTAGCGAAGCTATAGTGAATTTTCGTAAAGTTAGAAATCAATAAAGGTGAGAAAACTCTATAAAACTTTATACATTTTTTTTGAAAATCATAAAACTTTATACATACATTGTGACGCCCCACCTCTATACCTACGCTAGCCAAGGACACTACGGGGTAATGCCGTCAACTAGCACGGAGAATAAGGATGTTGAGGAGCGACCATCCGTGTAACTTCTTTGTGCGAGCACCGATATGTCAGATAGTATAGCATGTATTTAATTTGAGGAGGAAATCCGACATACCGATACAAACTCAAAGCTATCACACAGTGGCTATATATATAATCTTCGGAAACAAATATAGAAATAAACATAACACAAATCAGTCACAGACAATTCATATCACAAAGGCGGAAGAAGATATGAATAAACATATAACACATGAAAGTGTATATCAGAGTAGTGGTCAAATAAGATCCACGATAACACAAAAGAATAGATACAAGTGCAAGGAAAAATAATATGTATACATCAAGGAGTCTAGATCTCAAATGTATACAACAAAAAACTACAAGCTAAGTAGTTAACCAAAAGTCAGATGATGGCTCCAGATAAGAAGTCATGAAGAAGCACCTGTAAAATCTCAGTCTGACCCGAGTATTATTTATAAGAAAATAATAAACGGATCAGTCTAGCTATAAATATCAGATGATATGGTATAAAGTAAAAGACATGGCAAGAACATGTAATAACCATAGTGGCATATTACTATAAGTATATAATTGAAAATCAACAAGAGATTAATCAATATCACAAGAATCTTCTCAAAGATTAAAAGAATGTCATATTCTTAATTTAATTCACCAAGCCACAATAAATGACATACATATCAATGCCAACTGAAAAAGGTGGTGAAACAGAAATCCTAGAAATCACAACAAGAAATCCAGAAATCACAAGAAAAGGATGGCCAATCCCAAACAGGAGCATGAAAGCCGGAACATTGACGCAGTGCAAACGGTACGTCCAATGAACCGGAAAGCCGAGACATCGATGTAGTACAAACGGTACATCAGATGAATCGAACATTGACGCAGTGCAAACGGTACGTCCAATGAATTGAACATTGATGTAGTGCAAACGGTACATCCAATGAATTGAACATTGACGTAGTGCAAATGGTACGTCCAATGAATTGGAAAGTCAAGACATCGATGTAGTACAAACGGTACATCAGATGAATCGAATATTGACGCAGTGCAAACGGTACGTCCAATGAATTGAACATTGACGTAGTGCAAACGGTACGTCCAATGAATTGAACATTGACGCAGTGCAAATGGTACGTCCAATGAATCGGAAAGACAATACAATTCAGAACATTGACGCAGTGCAAACGGTACGTCCAATGAATCGGAAGGCCGAGACATCAATGTAGTGCAAACGGTACATCAGATGAATCGAAACACATTAAAAGTACTTGGGCTACCAGCCCACAAAGAAATGAGACGAAGCTCAATAAAATGAAGTACAGTACTTCACATGGACAAAGAGACATCGCACATTGCTAGTCTAAACCATAAAATGATCATCATCGATCATCAAGAAGTGTCGATTACACTAAGCTAGTAAATATAAGAGTTTAGCTTCATGTCCCATAACCACTTGCTTAACTCAAATATTTACGAACAGATTGTAGATCTCCACTAGAAAATTGTCACAAGAGTTTCAATCGAACAAGTCCATCAATTAACCGACGAAGTAAACGCAAGCATTTCATACCACTTGTTTTGCTAAGCCGTTTAATTATATTTTCTCATACGAATGAGGTAAAGGTTTGTATATACTAGTAGATTGGAAAACAGTTTAAGAAACGAGCTTTTGATATTTAAAATAGTGTTGAAATCGCTTTGATGAAACAGTTTTGATATTTACTACTAGTATTGAAACCTTCATATCTTTAAAGTGACAAGTCACAAAACGATTGTTGAAACAAATTGAATTACATAAATTCACGTTCGAAGACGTGAGTAAAGTCCAAAGAAATCAATCCCCAAAACCATCAAAGTAGGAAGTTCTGTTGAATGTTTTTCAGATAAGATCCCCTACGAAGGGGGGTACGGGGCAGCGCCCCATCAAAACGGTACGACCTTTTGAAGACAAGATACAAAATGATTGTAGAAACAATCAATCATCAAAATTCACATACGAAGACGTGAATTAAATCCAATTAAACCGATAAAGAATCCATCGAAATGGATATTCAAAAATCCCGAAAAAGGAGTCATCAAAGTCATAGTAAATGATAACAACAAATAGGATCATCACGAATCGATTTAAATTGAGAATTCAATCCAAAAAGGCAAACTGGACTGAAACAGCAGGTTCAGTCGACTGAACAGAGTTTTCAGTCGACTGACCCTGTACATGGAAATTTTCCAGGTTCAGGAAACTTTCTGTTTCCAGGTTCAGTCGATTGAACAGAGTTTTCAGTCGACTGAATCATGCTTGGAAACTTTTAGGTTCCAGGTTCAGTCGACTGAACAGAGAATTCAGTCGACTGAATCATGTCTGGGCTGTTTTTCAGCCTATACAAAATGAAGAGAAAACTCTTCCAAAATGCAACCGGACGAACATTGGCTCTAAGGGATTATGCCAAACAGCAACCCGGCCCTATATGCTCCTCGGTGCATCACCAAAAGCATGATCAAACATCCATAAAAGGATTTTCACATAAATTTGACTTAGAAACCCAAAAATTGGAATATTCACAAAACCAATCCAAATCAAGGGCAATGCACATGAAGAAGTGTTAGGAATTCATACCCAACAACCAAAGATAATTATAGTCATAGATGTGAGATAAAAATCTCACCTTTTCACAAAAACAATGAAGAAGGAGCTTGAAAGCAAAGGGAGAATCAACCACTCTTCAACACAACCCAAATGAGCTTGAATCTATGCTCAAAAGAGAAACATTTCCTAAATTAGGTTTAGGGAATTTTCTGAAATTGAAAGGAGAACGGGTTGGAGAAGATGAAGATGAGGCTTACCAATAGCTTCTCTTTGAATTTGGAGCAAGAACTTGAATTTGCAATGGAACTAGGGCTTAGGAATTTCCTAATTCTTTTTCTCTTCCCCCATTTTTGATGAAGCTTGAGACTTAGGAAATGAAAGTGAAGTAATGAAGAGGAGAGGGGGTGGAGTAAAGATATAACCAGATTTGGGCAAGTGGGCTGAACCCAACCCAAAGTCCAAAGTGAAAAAGTAGCAAAATTCTACTAACTCCAACATATCGAAGCTTATACTCAAAAAGGTCGCAAACGACATTTTGAACTCAATGGAAGTGGTCTCGAGTCCTAATTCGGTTGTTTGCAAATAGTAGCTTTTCGGACAAAAATCCAACTAACGATTAAATATTAAAATATAAAATCGATAAATATGCGGGTTGTTACATACATACATACATACATACATACATATATATACATACATATATATGATAATGTTAATGAGATATGATTGCTATGGGTGTTTACTATGCTTTGATCATCGAGTATATATTGTTTTAATATAGTGTTTAATTTTGTAAACAAGTCACGTTAAATACACGTCGATGTTACACAAGGAAATCACTTTCCAAATCAAGTTATAAAAGTGATATGGATCATTAAACCCCTTTGAAATGGTTTAAAATGGTTTATGAATGTTTTATAAATGCTAAAACCTAATTTGGTGAAGTTTGGACAAGTTATGAATGTTCAGTCAAAAATGGGCGCGTCGTGTAACGGCAATTCGCGGTTTCGCACCGTAGAAAGTTAAATCCGTTTATATGATGGAATCAGAGTCGGAATTCTTTGGAATAAGAATTTTCCAAACACTAATAATCATAGTTTTCAAATAAAAAAAAGATTAAGATTTTGTTTAGTAGATTTTGAAATATGAGCAAAACAAGTTTTCAAAATGGTCGCGCTTTGGCAGTTTGGAAACCAAAACGATAAATTCTTTAAAATTGATATTTTTAATTCTTTAAAAATATGGAATAAATCTTGTAAATATTTTAAAAGATATTTGAGTTATAAAAATGGATTTCTAAATGATAGAAAATTGTTTTGATCAAATAAGCCTTAAAAGCACTATTCTCAGCATTATTCGCAGCACGTTTTGTAGCACTTTTAATAACTTTTGAAATATGACTTTAAACTTAAGTATTATTTTCTAAATATTTTATAAATGTTTTCAATAAATAATTAAGTATTTTAAAGATGATTTGAAAGTTTTATAATTTATTTTTAAAAGTTTAAATAAACGATTTCAAGAAAAGCTGTTATAATCAAGTGATTTAATCTTGGCTCTAATAGCCGATTAGTAGATTGGATTATTCTATTAGTGAGATCCGGAAGTGAGGTGCTTAAACTAAAGAGATGCTCAGGAGCAACCAGTGCTCTAGCTCACCTAGCCTCTTTCCTGGGTGAGGAATAATAAGGTCGAAATGTCAGAAACTAGGTAAGTATAAAAGATTAAATTTTTCTAAATTTAATACAACTTGAATTATATAGAAATAATCTTCTTATACTTCGTACTAAATTCCGAGAAGGGAAACCGTACTATCCGTGTGAATTTAAAAGGTGACTTCACCGCTATCACTATAAGAAATCTGACCTTTACCTACCGATATTTTACCTACCAATATATAAGGGTGGGTAAAGATAACCTTTATCAACCAATATTTAAGGTGAGATTTACTGGTAGGTAAATATTTCCAACATTATTACATTTTGGAAGGATAATTATCTACCAATAAATATAAGTAAGTAAAAAAATGTTACCTACGCATATAGTGGAGGGAAAGTTTTTTACAATTAGTGCATATATTCCCCTCCTATCATTTTAACTTTTCATTAAAAATAACACTGAGTTGTGCGATGATGTGTCAAAAAACCCAATCATAGCAATTTCTTTTTTGGAATAAAAATTTCGTTTACATATCCTAGCAATGTTCTTTGTAAAATCACTTAAAAATTAATTGTTATAATTATTTTGAAATATGAAATAATTAGCAATTAATAATTAATAAACAATAATTAAATTTTAAATAATTAATATTAAATAATCAATAATCATTTATTAATAACTAATCAACTATTAATAATTTTTCATATATTGCAATTTTTTTCAAACAGTTGACTATCAAAATGTAAGTGTTGCAATTTTTCTAAGAAGTTTCAAAATTTCATACCAATATGTCGTCATTCAAAATGGCTAAAACATATTCTCCCAAGTTTATTAGAGAAATACAATCCATACCATCCCCTAGCAGCAGATCTAACCGTTTATTTTAAATCAAATCTAATGGTACAAATTTCAGTCCGCGTGGACTACCAAAATTTTGAGTATTAGAGGCACTTAATTAAGGGAAAAATAGCATAATTGCCTCTAATAATGTAAAGTTAGAGGCAAAATAAGATAATTTCCTCTAATAACGAAATTAGTGGAAAATTCTAATTTGGCCGCTATAATTATTATTATATAATTATTATCACGTTCTTCAAACACTCGGAAAACACTTTTCTCCAATCTCCTCCTTCATATAAACCCTAATTCCTAAAATCAATTAATTGATTTCAGATCCTCATGGAAATCTTCATCATTAGTATATTGAGAAAATATCGTCTATAATCTGGGCAATTCCAAGTTGTTGAGAAATAAATTAGGAGAAAGGTATCATCAATCAATTTCCCCTATATCCTTATCTTAATTTTAAATTACTTGCTCTGCCATCCTAGATGGGGTTTTGATGTATCATTTTGTTATTATTTTGAATCCTTTTAAAAAGCAAAATTTTGGTAATCTCTAAAACCTATTCATAGTACTTTCTTGCCATTATTTTTGCTAGTCTGATTTTTGAATCCTTCTAAAAAGAAATTTTCTAGTGATCTCTAAAACCTACATGCACGCAAGGTGTTTGAAACAATATCCAAGTCGTGAAAGTTGAGGTACTAATTATAATACTATCATCTATACAAAAGTAAGTATTCTCCTATTACATGATAGCTTTTACGTTGTTTTTATGTCTCTACCTTTAATATTGCTATCTGAAATAGAAAGAATTTGATTCTTTTGATTCAAGTGAATGTTGCAACGTAAATAATTTTTAATATATTCACTTTTATTGTTGCTTCTTATGGAATTATTTAGCAATTGTATTTATTTTATTTTCAACGTTGACATTATTTTGCTGTTCAGATGCTTTCATATTTTAGATTTATTTAGATAATTTTACTATGATAATTGGTTCAATTAAAATTATGAAATTAGTCATAGCTTTTATAAGAGAAACACTTCAATTTATGTAAAACTGTGAATTTTTTGTATAATGAATACGATGATGTAAAAAAGTAAGGTTGGAACAATTGCTGATAGAATCGTAAATGTGGTATGTTAATTCCTAAATTATTAGTAACTCTCTATATTTTAGTTTAATATGTTTATTAACATGCATTCGTTTATGTCCCGACATTTTTTTAGATTTTTATTATTTGAAATTTGTTAAATTTGGCTTTTAAGTTGGTTTTAGAGTGATTTCAACATTTTATTATACCTTGGAATGATTCAAGATTGAATTTTTGCTAATGATAGTCAATAGTTTATTCTTTGAATGATATATTATACTATGGAAGGAGTTTGATACTTGACTTCTCAATCAATATCAAGCCATATATTCATCTTTGAGTAATACTAGCAATTTTTTTACATTTGGCCCCTACAATTCATTTTTTATACCAACTAATGTTACAAACTTTCACTAATTCTTCACTTCCTACTTATCCTCCATCTCTTTATTTCAATACATCCTACTCTCCATTCTCTCTAATTCAAGATTTATTTTGAAGAAAATAATCACCTATATGATTTTCTTTCAATCTTTTTTCCTTTTAACTCACATTTAAAAAACAAAATAGTGATAAATTCAAAAGTGTCGTCTCATTAATTCATCTTTTTTTTTAAAGTTAGCATGGCTTTTTTTAGTTCTTAATTATTCACATATACACTTTTATGTAGCAGGTAAATTAAGGGGTCTGTACAATATTTGTATAAAAAAGTTGAAAAGGTCAATAAGGGAACATAGTGTAGGATCGTTTTCACCCTAGAGGGGGGGGGGGTGAATAGGGTGATACTAATAATAATAAAAATTAATGCAGAAATAAAAATAATAATGGTAAATAATGTAGAAGAGATCACACACAAATTTACCCAGCTTCGGCAAAACTCTGCCTACGTGCTGCCCCCAAGGTTTCTACTAGAAATTAAGTAGGCAGACGCTTACACACCTAAACTTGCGACACCCGCTACCTGACTAACCTAACTCTACACTCAAACCCTGCCACAACTCAGCCACTGAGTTGCGAATTCTCGAACTACACCACCATAGTTCGTAACCTAGTCACACGACTAGAAAGTTACACAAGTTAAAAAAGAAAATTACACAACTAAAAAACCAATAGAAACAAAACCATAATTATTTAATTTAAGCCCAATAATTATATAAAGGAAGGCCCAAATAAATTATCCCTTAAGAAAAAGTAGATGTCTTCCTTTCTTTTGTATTATCAACTGAACCCTTTTGTTCCTTCGTTCCTCTTCAAAAGCTAGGTTTTTTCCGTGTTGAAGCCGCCGCTTGGATTGGAGTTTGAAATTGATTGTCATGATGTTTTTCGTTCCTCTATTTTGCTTCGATGCTTCTTCAATTTGCTTGCGGTTGCCTCAAGAACGAGTTCGAATGCTATGAATTTGGTATGTGATTTTTGCCTCATTTTCGATTGATTATGCTCGAATTATTCTCAGTATATTTGCTTGGGATTGAACTCGATAAATGCCGATGATGATTTTGGGTTTAATTTATAGTGTTCGAACCCCTATAATCTCGTTCGTATTTTTTAGTTTGAATTCTTCAATTGATTTTGGTGCTTGAGTTGATTTTTAATCGAATGGTTGTTGTTATTTGCTGACTTGTTCCATAATTGATGAATTTGAATTTCTTAAGTTGGTTTCATTATTTTCTTTTCTACAACTTTGACTTTGGTGTTTGAATATTGAGATAGTCTGGACTTGTTCAATTCAAACTTGTTATTCCATGAACTTTAATATTGCTCCGTTTTTTCACCGCCTTGACCTGTTCATCATTTTATCAACTGCGAGCCCCATTTCTGACTTTGACTTTGGCATTAAATTTGTGATAAACTGGACTTTGACTTGTCCAATTCGTATAACCATTCTCTGTTTTTGCTGCCTTGACTTTGTTCGAAATGCAACTGTTTTTTACTATAAACAAGTAGACTGCTTCACTGTTACACACATGTAAACTGCTTTGTTGTGTGTTATCTCCATGTATATACATACATATATGTATGTATATGTGTATGTGATGGCTCGGCATCAATTCTGGTTGTGTTGCATTTTATGGTGGTCTGCATTGTGACTGGTTCCATTTGAATGCTTGTGTACTTCATGTACTTGTGCCATTGTGTTCTGGTTTCACATGTTAATTTATTTTTTGTACACCACTGGGTGATTTGGTCTGCTTCATCAATATATATGCATGTGTATACATATATATATATATATATATGTATATATGTAAACATGTGTTTATGTACTGTCATATTGTATTGCTCTGACTAATGTCTGGTGGTCTGCATTTTCTGAAGTCTTGTTTGCCATCGCTTTATTCTTGTGCATGACTGGTTCTGGTTGCTTTGAGATTCTATGTTGGGTCTGGTGGAAGGTTTGCAAATTTGAGCATGTTTAGTTTCACATGAAGTTCCTTTTGGTTATGACTTGGTCTTGTCTGAATTTGCTCATTTGAGCTACTGTTTGGTTTCTCTTGAGATCATGTTGCATATTGTTTTCATACTTCGAGTTAAGTGTGCAGTTTCTTCGAGTCATTTCATTTTGAACCTCAGTGTAGTTTGATGTTACTGTATATCAATCATTATATTGCTTACGGTACTGCATCCATTGAGTTGCTGTGATCACTCATATGTGTGTCTTGTTATTGTGTTGAGTTCGGATGCATGTGTGGATTTGTGTTTTCATGTGAACATTTATTATTCAGTGTTGAACCCCTTGTTTTCATGTAGCTAGTCTGCTCTACTCTGACCACTACTGTGTTGCCTCTCTTTTGTTCAACTGAGTTGGGTCTTCATGTATACATCATTGAACTGATTATGTTGTAGTCTATTGTATGCATGTACACTGCCTTGAGTCCAGACATTTGTGTGCACTTGAATATGTTGCTATATGCATATATGTATATTAGTGTGCTTTTTTTTCTGCTTCTGATAAGTGCACTTGAGTTGAATCCAGCTTAGGCTTGGGTTTGACCTTGTGCTCACCTATCCCTACAGTTTTAACAAGCAAGTGTATATCGGTGTGCACGGCCTTGTGGCATGTACAGTGGTACACCGTGCATGTCACAAGTTGTTCATGTAAGATGGATTTAAAAATAAATGATGACGAACAACCAGAATAACCCAGGAAAACAATATTTTCACACACACTTCATTTTACACTGCAAAAATATTTCTTTTTCAATTTTACCACGTCAGTGTTTATTTTGCAGATAATTCAGATGCAGGTTACAAGCTAGAATAGAGTCGAAGATAAAAATATGAGTGTTGAGTGAATATGTAGTGCGGTGTAAATTGTAAATTGTAAAATGAAAATTGTTTTGTAATTGAAATTGAATTGTAATTGAAATACTGTAAATGTAGTGAGAGCTCAAATTTGTACTATTCAAATTTGTAATAAAATATTTGTTTGAATAAAATATTTATTTGAATATAAATTCTGAGTTATTTATTTCATTCAACAAATATTTGTTTAATTATGTGAAGAAAAAAATAGTACAACAATAAATATATTTAAACGAATATATATATATATGTTTATTACCATCAAACAAAAATCATACACTGGCATATTCTATAATCTCCCCCTTTTGATGATAACAAACATATATTAAGATTTTGACTTTATTAAATGTATATGATCTTGATGAATTCTATTAGCCCCCTCTATTTGAATGCTCCCCCTACAACAAAGCTCCCCCTACATAGATGCGTGTAGTTAAAACTGAAAAATTAATTAAAAATAACTTTGAATAAAAACAATCTCGAATATTAGTAAGGATATCGCTCAAAAATCAAAATCTTAACCTCTCTCCCCCCTTTTGTTATAATCAATAATAACAATAGTAATTAAAATAGCTACGATAATTTTGATTAAAAATATAAAATCAAATCAAGAGGGAAATATTAATTTCAAATTCCAATTAATTAAAAAAAAATCATAATATTTAATTAGAAACAAACTCCACTTTAGAGAAATTGTAGGATTATGAAAAATTTTATATAGTGACAAGAGTTTGATATTTTAAAAAAAGGAATAATTTGTGCATTTTCTCTTTTCAAATATTATACAAAAAAAATGTGAAGCACTTACTAACCATGCATAACCGTTAGGACTTTTAAATGAGGTTAATAGTTACCCCTTTTTTTTAAAAAAATATGTTAAGTATTTTCTAACCATGCATAACCGTGAGGACTTTTAAATGAGATTAGAATATACTTGATATTTATCCCTTTCTTATATGTGTCCCATCCATGCATAACCGCGAGGACTTTTAAATGAGAATGAAAGCCCATATATAGAAATTCAAGTAATTAACCCATGCATAACCGCGAGGACTTTTAAATGAGAGTGAATACTTTAGGATATAATTATTTTACAAAAAAAATATTTCCTTATTTTGAAATACCAAATTCTGCACACTATATTATGATATTTGGATTGATAGAAAGGTGAAAGTGATAGAAATGATCATGGAAAAAGTGCTAATCTAAAAATATTATAAAATTTGTTTAATTTTCAATAAATTATAAAATTATACTTCCTCTTGTTATGAAATATAATTTAATCACTATCCAATACTTTTCAAGTACTATAATAATTTAGATGAGTTCCAAAAGAATCAATTAGTCAATGATTATCTTTTCTAGAGTACATCTCTTACCGAAATAAACTAGAGTATTTTTAACATGATGAAAACCCAAGTTTCAAATATTAAAATAAGTGAAAATCAATTTTCTGTAAGGGGGTTTTGTGAAAATGACTTCTAGTTGAAAATCAATATAAATAATTAAATAATTGCAAAAATGATTTCAACATGAGATGATATCAGATACCACTTGTATTTGAGATATCATGGTGATATATAATGGTATATAAGAAAAACGTATACTCCTCAACACTTGAATTGTTTTTGAAATTTTTCAGCACGTCCATTTATATCAAGCACAAGTAAAGTAATCTATATTGAGCAAAAACACACATTCAAAAAATTTGACAAAGCAGTTTTTCATGACATTCCAAAGTGAATCAATAAAAACTAAAAACAGAAAAGTTGTAGCATTATCTGTTAGCTTTCCAGAACTTCAAGAATTTCAAAAATCAAAGTTGAGATGTTCAAGATATTGCAGAAATACTTCAACAATGTTGATGAAAACATAATTAATAATATGTGAACAAAATTGAGTTAAGAGATCATACCTCACTTTCTTTCGTTGCCGTGATATCCAAAATGCGATGATCTCCATCTAATCTTTATAGGCTAAGGAACATTTAAATTTTAGTTATCAATCATGTAGAACAACTCGAAATCTATCTCCATCAAATTTGTTCCTTAGCCCACTTATGTGTCTAAATTTCGGAAAAGGCAAGTGGTCTAACTAAGGAAGTAGGACCACTATTACTATCTATTGAAATCTTTGGTACCCAAATTTGTCTATATAACAAACCATTAGCATCTACAATTGTACCCTTGGGAATCCAAATTTGTTTAAATTTCAAACCATTTATATTCCTACCTTTTGGAATCCATATTTGTTTAACGATTTTGTGTTTGTATATATTTTGACAATTATTCTTGTCATGTCCAATATTTCCACACTTTACGCATTTGGGTATCACACTTTTCCCTTTAACATTATTATTGGTCGTTTGTTCATATTTTGACACTTTCGCAAATCTAAATCCTATCCTTTTATTCACGAAGAGTTGATTTTCTAAGAGCATATTAAATGATTTTTCTCTAGTGAAATTTTTTTGAGTAATCAAATCAAGTTTATTAACTTTGGATTTTAAAAGTTTATTTTCATTTATTAGCTTCAAACAACAACTAATGGTACTATTTCTCTTTTCAAAATTATTCATTTTCAAGCCCATATTTTCATTTTCAAGCTCTCTAATTTTAGTCTCAATTTCTAGCATCTCAGTTTCAAAGAGTTGGAGTTTTTAAAATTCAATTTTTTCAAAATCCTTGATTTTTTCAATCTCCTTTTCAAACTCGTGATTTAATCAAATAATTTCAAATTTGCTCAAAATCACGTTTTCTTTTTCAAGGGTTTTGAAATTTCCGTTGACCCCATTTAATTTCTTTTCAAAAATCGCACATTTAGAACTTTCCAACCTCTTAAAACTATCCAACTCTTTTTGCAAAGTATTATTTTTACAAATCAACTCAGTTTTGTTTTTCTCCCGAATTAAAATTTCGTTTTCTAACTTTTGAAGTTTTCATGAAAACAGACAAATTCTTTTTCATAGTCCAAACACCTTTTGCAATTAGAATTTTTATTTTTCTTAATATTTTTAAGCTCATTTTCCAAATAATTATTTTTCTGACGTAGTTTAGATTGTTCCCTTATCAACTTATTATTTTTCATATCAAGAGCTTCATTATTTTCAATTAATTTTCGGCACAAGAGAACTAAATCATTAAATGAAACATCACTTATCTCATCGGCAATTGAATCTTCATCGCTGCCATATTTTGCAAATCCTGTCAAGCACGTTTCTTCAACTGAGTCGATTGTGGAGGATTTCTCACCGTTGTTGACTTTTGCACCATATATTACATTAAAAGTATTCCAGATTTCCTATGCACTTTCACAATGAGAGATAAAGTTAAAATTATCTTGATTAATATGAGAATATAGTATATGCATAGCAAGAGCATTAATCGAAGTATTTTTCTTGTCTACTATATCACAGCCATTTTCAATAATATCCTAACATTTAAAATTAACAGATATTAAATAAAATTCCATTTTTAATTTCCAATTTAAAAAATCTATTCCATCAAATCTATTCCTTTCTTTTGTATTATCAGCCGATCCCTTTTGTTCCTTAGTTCCTCTTCAAAAGCTAGGGTTTTTCTATGTTGAAGCCGCCGCTTGGATTGGAGTTTGAAATCGATTGTCGTAATGTTTTTCGTTCCTCTATTTTGCTTCGATGCTTCTTCAATTTGCTTGCGGTTTCCTCAAGATCGAGTTTGAATGCTATGAATTTGGTATGTGATTTTTGCCCCCTTTTCGTTTGATTATGCTCGAATTATTCTCTATATATTTGCTTGGGATTGAACTCGATAAATTCCAATGATGATTTTGGTTTTAATTTATAGAGTTCGAACCCCTATAATCTCGTTCGTATTTTTGAGTTTGAATTCTTCAATTAATTTTGGTGCTTGCGTTGATTTCTAATCGAATGGTTGTTGTTATTTGCTGACTTGTTCCATAATTGATGAATTTGAATTTCTTGAGTCGGTTTCATTATTTTCTCTGCTATAACTTTAACTTCGGTGTTTGAATATTGAGATAGTTTGGACTTGTTCAATCCAAACTTGTTACTCCATGAACTTGAATATTGCTCCGTTTTTTCACTGCCTTGTCTTGTTCATCATTTTATCAACTACGAGTCCCATTTTTGGCTTTGACTTTGGCATTAAATTTGTGATAAACTGGACTTTGACTTGTCCAATTCGTATGACCATTCTCTATTTTTGCTGCCTTGACTTTGTTCAAAATGCAACTGATTTTTTACTGTAAACAAGTAGACTGCTTCACTGTTATACACATGTAAACTGCTTTGTTGTGTGTTACCTCCATGTATATACGTACATATATGTATGTATATGTGTATGTGATGGCTCGGCATCAATTCTGGTTGTGTTGCATTTTATAGCGGTCTGCATTGTGACCGATTCCATTTGAATGCTTGTGTACTTCATGTACTTGCGCCATTGTGTTCTGGTTTCACATGTTAATTTATTGTTTGTACACCACTGGGTGATTCGGTTTGCTTCATCAATATATATGCATGTGTATACATACATATGTATATATGTATACATGTGTTTATGTACTGTCATTTTGTATTGCTCTGACCAATGTCTGGTGGTCTGCATTTTTTGAAGTCTTGTTTGCCATTGATTTATTCTTATGCATGACTGGTTCTAGTTGCTTTGAGATTTTGTGTCTAGTCTGGTGGAAGGTTTGCATATTTGAGCATGTTTAGTTTCATGTGACGTTCCTTTTGGTTATGACTTGGTCTTGTCTGAATTTGCTCATTTGAGCTGCTGTCTGGTTTCTTTTGAGACCATGTTGCATATTGTTTTCATACTTCGAGTTAAGTGTGCAGTTTCTTCGAGTCATTTCATTTTGAACCTCAGTGTAGTTTGATGTTACTGTATATCAACCATTATATTGCTTATGCTACTGCATCCATTGAGTTGTTGTGATCACTTGTATGTGTGTCTTGTTATTGTGTTGAGTCTGGATGCATGTGTGGATTTGTGTTTTCATGTGAACATTTATTGTTCAGTGTTGAACCCCTTGTTTTCATGTAATTTGTCTACTCTACTCTAACCACTGCTATGTTGCCTCTCGTTTTTTCAACTGAGTTGTGTCTTCATGTATACATCATTGAACTGATTATGTTGTAGTCTGTTGTATGCATGTACACTGCCTTGAGTCTAGACATTTGTGTGCACTTGAATATGTTGCTATATACATATATGTATATTAGTGGGCTTTCTTTTTCTGCTTCTGATAAGTGCACTTGAGTTGAATCCAGCTTAGGATTGGGTTTGACCTTGTGCTCACTTGTCCCTGTAGTTTTAACAAGCAAGTGTATATCAGTGTGCATGACCTTGTGACATGTACAGTGATACACTGTGCATGTTAAAAGTTGTTAATGTATGATGGATTTAAAAATAAATGATGACGAACAACCCAAATAACCGAGGTAAACAATATTTTCACACGCACTTCATTTTACACTGCAAAAATATTTCTTTTTCAATTTTACTGCGTCAGTGTTTTTTTTGCAGATAATTCAGATGCGGGATACAAGCTGGAATAGAGTTGAAGATAAAAAAAACGAGTGTTGAGTGACTATGTAGTGAGGTGTAAATTGTAAAGTGAAAATTGTTTTGTAATTGAAATTGAACTGTAATTGTAATAGTGTAAATGTAGTGAGAGCTCAAATTTGTACTATTCAAATTTGTAATAAAATATTTGTTTGAATATAAATTCTGAGTTATTTATTTTATTCAACAAATATTTATTTAATTATGTGAAAAATAAAATAGTACAACAACAAATACATTTAAACGAATATATATATATATATATGTTTATTATCATCAAACAAAAATCATACACTAGCATATTCTACACATAGTACACATTGTTTTCTTTTTTCACTTTCCATAAATATATTTGTTACATTAGCATGGTTCTTTTCATTTTATTGTGTGTTATTTAGCATTATAATGAAAGCAGATGTTACATGTTCCAATGTAAATATAAAGTGCATTTATTAATACTTGTTTAAAAGGTTATTAATCATAGTATTCCTTTTTTAAGAACAAAATAGTGGATCATGTTATATGGTAAATGATGGAATAAATGTTGGGTGATATGTAGTGGGTGGGAACATGGAATCCTATTATTAATCATACTTACTATGTTTCGTCACTAATTTGAACAGTCACTAGTTTATTATTTGAAATAGTGGATTAATCTACTTGCTCTTTTCCTTCGCTTCATATTTATTTTTGGCCTCTTATTTCTATCTATCTTACTGTTCCTCCCTAGCTCATGGTTTATTTTTTAAAAGTCATTATATAATTTTATTTTACTTTTTCATCCATTTAACCCGTAATAAAAAAATAAGAGAACTAAAATTAAAAAAATTCTAATTACTTCCTTCGTTTAATGTTTTATTTCATTTTGTTCATCCAAATATTTTGGCATTGCTATATTATTCCTTAGTTATTCCTATTTACTCTTTTTATAAAGTACGTAGCTTAAGAATATGTAGGATATTTGTTTATTTATTTAAAGAAGCTAATAGAAAACAATGACAGAACATAGTAAGTATTTTTATTTTTTTCACTTTTCTAAATATGCAGTAGCTAAGAATTTGGAATTAATTTAATATGTTATAAGATCCATTTTAAGATCAAAATTTAACATAATTTTACCATCTACTATATTATATAGAAAGAAAGTTAATTAAGATAGTTTGGAAGAATTGAAATTAGAGTTTAATGATAAGTAACCACCCAAGTAAAAGCTTTCATTTGCTTCTTCTATTTTTCTTATATTTGAGCTTTTTTATTTTAGAAAAAGTTGACGTCATGGTTTTTCGTATGTAGTATGCTAGAAATTAAACGAATGCAATCTTAGATATGTAAAAATTATTCCTTTAGAAAACATTTCTATTTATTGAAATAGTCATAAATGTCATAAAGCATTTTCCTTTTTTTCATTCTTTTTTAAATGAAAATTGAATTAGTGACATCTACATTAATAACTTTCTTTCACAATGATCGTGAGTATTATAGAAATAATTTGAATTTAATCAAACATTCATATTTTTTAGCAGTTTTTGATCATTCACACATCTCATACTTTTGCCTAAATAAGGAAACATTTTTTTTTCACTAGTATACTGCATATTGCATATTGCTTCTAATTAAGTTTTTGTTGATATTATAGAAATATTCAATCGATGCATGGGATCCGAATATTAGTGGAGACTGAATTAAAAATAGAAAAATGCATAAGGAACATTTTAAGACAATTTTTCTTGTTGTTATTTCAGGGAAATCCAAAATGAATCGAGTAAAACAAATTATAAATTCAATTTTAAGACCTAACTTCCTTACAATTGTTGTACAATTGACCACTGATCAATGTCCTTACTAGTCATTTGAGCAGAAGACTCGTTAGAGAGGAGATTGGACCTGCAGTACAAAGTCAGGTAAAGTACAGCCAAATCATTATATTATAGACTGATGTTTCATAAAAATGAAATTGATATTCACATCATATATCAAACATAGTAGACTCCTCAGTAATAAAATTCCTTGACATATTCGATACAGAATGCACAAAAGGCATGTTATAAGATACAATTGATAAAATTGGAACAATTAAGATATCAATGGAGAATAGTTCTTATGCATTAAAGTCAGTATGATGCTCAGTTTGCCTTTAGGTATAACTTTTATTGCAAAATATTTTCTTGATATGTTATGCCTAATTATTAGTTAATGATTAACAAATTTTTTTGCATGATTTTGAAAACGAAGAAAGCACGAGGGATCTACCAATGTAAATATGTTTTTCACGTAGAGTGTGTCCATAGCTGGCTTATCAGGCATGCTTCATGTCCATTGTGTAGAAGAGACATCTAATTTTTTCAAGTTATTTTCCATAAATTATACATACATGGGCATCAGTTGTTTGTACATATATAAGTGCGAATTTTATGTACACTACATATACATTTGATTTGGTTATTTTGGTTGTTGATATATTAATTTTGTAGACAATAACAGCGTATGTTTTTTCTAGTTTATTTATAATATAGAACATTTATAAATAACTTTTATTATCTTTTACCTACACATAACCATTAAATTTGACCAAAATTTGAATTGTGTAACGGATCAACAAAATGATGCCATGTGGGCGAATAAAATAACGCCACGTGGTCCAATAATAAAATGATGCCATGTGGAAAATTAGATAATGCTACATGGACTAATCAAATGATGCCATGTGGCCTAAGAAAAATGATGCCATATGTACTAATCAAATGATGACACGTAGAAAAATTGTTGACCAACCACAAGTTTCCAAGTGACAGCATTGATGTATGCCACATGTATGCTACTGTGGCAACCATGCCAGTAGACACATAGGATGACACATCATCAAACACATCAACCGATGACTCATCATTTGATTCGCAACTTAGTGGGATCCACGGATTCTTTTACCTACCAGTATTAATAAGTGTAGGTAAAGACTCTTTCCCTACTAACCTTTACCTACCAGTGACTAGCAATTCAATATTGGTAGCTAAAACATATTGCCCACCATTAGGCAAGTTTTACCCACACTTATAATCGGTAGGTAAAGACCCCATTTTCTTGTAGTGTATTCAATGGATGGTAAAGGTTGAATACGGAAACTGATGTCGAGTAAAATTAGTATAATTTCTATGAATATGTTTTACTCGAATACTAATTAATTTGGATTTACTATCTTAGATAACATGGTTTCAACCAATTAAAAAGTTATGATTTGAAAATAAGAAATCTTTTTTCAAGATTTAAATAAATGATTTGGAATTATTTTAATTCCTATGGATCCTTTTACTCAAAATTAATTGTTTTGGGTTTAGAGTAAATAATGTCTTAAATAACATTGCTTTTGACCCGTTAAAAGGTTATGATTTGGAAATAAAAAAATCTTTGTTAAGATTTAAATAAATGATTTGGAGATATTTTCCTAAGTAAAGGATGAAATAATTTGGAATTACTCCAAGATTTAAAAATGTTTTAATTAAACAAAGGTTTGATAAATAAAGTTTGATGATCCCGTGTATACTAAAGAGAAATTGTTTTAAAAAGATATATATCTCTACGAAGTTATTTTGGAAAAAAAGATACTAACTAATGGAATACTAATCACCCACCTACTTAACATCTTTTTATCGATGATTGGTTTGGAGGAACCGGGATCGGATTCGGGCAAATTCCTATCTGAAAACCACATTGAACAAATTTACGAGTTCAAAAGTGAAGACTTGTTAAAGACAATAAAGTTGAAGGCAAGGATCTTCATAGCCGAAGGACTGCTAGTTGATAATTTCAAAGTAGCTCCCGAGATAAATAAATAGCAATAGTCTCTTAGTTTTGGGATCTTCAGATGCAAGGACTACTCGCTACTAATCCTACAGGTAATGCCCAACATGATGTTGTAACACTCCTAATTTTAAATAACATTATTCAGGAGATTTAATTAGATAAATTAAATAGAAAAATGTAAAGATTAGAGTGATAAGGGGATTGAGATTTGAAAATTTATTAGAGGCCGTGCTTAACTAAATACAAATTTAAAAGAATGAGTTTATGGAAATGTTTTTATAAGTTAACTAATAAGAGAATAGAAAGGGTATTATGGGGAATAACCGTCCACCATAACCCTTAACCCCTAAACCTTTATTCCCATTTTCATTTCACAAGTTCATAATTCTAAAACATAAACCAAAGATCTTAAGCCGACCATAACCTCTGGGAAAAAGAGGAGAAAAATCAATTAAAAGCTAAGGAATCAAGCAAGGATTATTAAGCAAGATCAAATCTCAAGTTCCTTATCCAAAGCATGGTGAATAATAATCAAAACCATCTCATTTTCGTTTTTAAAGAGCATTTGATTTCGGGTTTTAAGTTAGAAACTTTATGATGATTTTAATGATGATATGTTTGATTAAAACAAGTATGTTTGATAAATGTTTTATTCAATTTTAAGGCTAAAATCGTATGTATTGGATTTTGAATGCCATGAGGACTTAATATGTTATGAAAAACATTATTTTGGCGATGGGTTTAAATTTTCATAATTATCCAAGCTATGGATAATTTATTATGAATTTTTGAAAGAAGAAATAATTAATTGGGTTTAAAATTTTATTTCGGCTATTATATTAAGGATTTTGGGTCTGAAATTTATTTATGTTAGATAACATATTAAAAGTGAATTTTGATGATTTTTGGGGATTTTATCTAAGTGATTTACTATGGAAATTAAATTAATTTTGTTGGATGACTTAAATGTCTTAATTGTTTTGTTAAAGGGAAGGGCTTCTTTATTAATTATTTTAATTAATTAATTCTAGATGAATTCGGCAGTCTTTTAGAAAAGATTTTTGGTAAAGTTTATGGAAACCAATTATATTTTTACAAATAGGCAAGTTAATTGAAAAGCATTTACTTAAAAAGGCAACAAAAGAGTTTTACATAGACTCACTGCATCGCCACTTCCAGCTGCAACCTTTCGACCCCATACCTCCACCCCCAACCAAGTCGAAACCAATACACATGGTATCAATGCTTTGGTATGTAGTGGATTAGGGAAAAGTGGCAGGTATAGATTCGAAATCATGCTTTCGAAGGGGTCGAGGCCATTTTAAATAGCTTTCGAAGGCTTTTTTTGCTTACCAAAGAGATACTGCTTGCCTTGCTTTTAATGGATGCTTTCGAAAGGGTTGAATTACTTTTATGTTGCTTTCGAAGAGGTTGCCGCCTTTTTTTTAAAGGGTGGCTTTCGAATGAGTTGTTGCGTTTTATGTTTTAAAAATGGAGCTTTCGAAAGAGTAGTTTTGAACCTAGTCGAAACCTTGTTACCATTTTCATACCTTTCTAATAGGTTGAAAGTTTTCAATGAATTCGAAAGGCAAGCAATTGTTTTATAAATATAATAAACCGCTTCCCAATGCTTTCAAAAGGGCTCCAGTAGCCATTTAAACTAAAGGTTTCGAAGGCAATGGCTTCGAAAGATGTTTCAAAGCTATCCTTTCTATTGTTTTATTTAAAGATTAAAGCTTTCAAAAGGAAGGTTCGGAAGCCATCTGTTTTCCCCAAACTCTTTTATTTGACGGACTAATGGTTTCGAAAGGGGTACTTTCGCTTATCTTCACTTTGGCCCAAAAGATTAAACTCAATGGTTTCGAAAGAGGTGCTTCCAAATAGTTTCGAAGCTATCTTCTATAAGTTAGAAAGTGATGCTTTAATACTCTCAAAAGGAATGTTTTGATGGTTTTGAAAGGAAGGTCTTGATGCTTTCGAAAGAGACGTTTTAAAGTGTTTTGAGAGGCATATGCTTGGTGTTTTGAAAAGAAGATTCGAATGCTTTCGAAAGAGATACTCTAATATTTCGAAAGTAAAGGCTAAGGTTTCGAAAGCCTTAGTTTTCAAAACAAATAACCCAATCTCATTTTTAAAGGAAAACCCATGGCAATATAAAAGAGCTTTGAAATGGCTTATATTTTGGAGTTTTTGAAGAATCTTTCCTTGATAAAAATAATGGATTAAAGGGATTAATCATGTTTCATGTGAAAATGATTTCAAGGATATTAAACCCCAAATATTGGTATTATTATGTTATGATTAGTTATTCTATATGCTTCTTCTATAAACATATATTCACTGTATAACGGACCCATAACTGTATTTGGGGAGAAAGGACAGAATAACCAACTAGGTTGACCCAGTAGTAACTATAAATTGAGTTAACTCCTATATGAGTAGAATTTCACCCAGGAGGTCAGGTAGACCAGAACATAGGATGCCCAAAGACTGATAAAAAAAGTTGTCTGATTGACAGGTTCATAGTAAACCAATGAAAACTATGTTTGGAAAGAGTTATTGGCAGGAGCCATTAGGTTCGTAGTGATCCCATAAAACCTATATCCGGATAAAGTTATTGAAAGAAGTCAATAAGTTCATAGTCAACCCATGAAAACTATGATATAAGAGAATTTATTGGAGATACCAATAGGTTCAAGGAGAACCCATGAAATTTTTTAATGAAGTTATTGGCAAGGGCCAACAGGTTCTTAGTAATCTCATGAAAACTATGAGACCAGACAAATAGTCCCTAAGCTTTAAATAGGTTATTAGTCAGCCCATGAAAACTAATAGGTTAATAGTGACCCTAGAAACTATAACTGAGACAAATAGTAGAATGAATGGGGATGGGAAATCCAGGATATTTTGCATGTTCGCATATATCATCATGATATTTCAAATCGCTATGTTTTTAACCATTGTGGATGCAGGAGCATAGTATATGGTTATTATAAATTTTTGGGGTAAGATACTAGTGAGGGAAAACCCGTTCCGCTAAGCGGCATGGTCTAACTAGATATCTAAATGGTCCGAGATGGTAAGTTATTATTCATACCAGGCTTTTTGTCTAACTCGAAGTTTATGTTTTCCCCTTAAAATCTTGGGTACTCAATTGATTTTGAGTAGTTTGAGAGTTGAGGATTTTCAGGTTCTCCTTTAGACAAATAAGCTTCCGGAGACGTGTAGGAGGCAAGCTTGCTATTAGGAGTTCTTTTCTTTTTTATTCCGCTGTGTTTTGATGTAAAGGCAAAGTTGTTTAATTGCCTATGTTTGGACTCTGATCATCCAAGGGGGCGTCTTTATACGTCGCTCTTGGCGTATCCTGTAATAATTCTATTTTCTCTGAACGTGGTTCTCAAATTTGGGATTATGTAATGAATTTGGAATGATTTGAAATGGAATGAGAAATTTGTTTAATTGTTTTAAAAAAATTCATGTAATGACCCAAGATTTTAGGAATTTATCCTGGAAAATATAAATGAATTTAAAATAATTTTTTTAAATAAATTTTGGAAGGAGATTGTTATGGCTTGATAGTGTATCAGTATGTGTGTACATGTGTGCACAGGGTATACACATGAACAAAAGCTAAAAATCCCTGATCTTTAAGAATAAATACATATTGATATGTATGGGAATATATATATGTATATATATATATATATATGTTAAATCTTTAAAAGCTGAATGCATAAGTAAATATAAATATATGTATGCTACTGAATGTTTTTCTTAAGTATACATGTGCATGTGTGTGTCAGTACAGAATGATATATATATATAAATATATATATATGTGTGTTAATAAAATACTAGAGTTCAAACTAGTGAAATAAAATATATATATATAGACATATTTTAATATAAACAGAAATAAAAAGAAAGAAGATATAAAAAGAACTAATCCTCTTATAAATAAATAAAGGAAGTACATGCCATTTACATAAAAGCTAAAAATAGAAAAAAATAAGAGAAAACAGAGAAATGTTGCTATAGGCAGAATTAGGAAGTGTATTAAATAAATAACAAAACCAAGTCACATTTTTAGCATGATTGTAGACAAGGGGGAAAAGTATTTTCTGAAAAGCAATTTCTGAAAGAAAAAAAAATGTAACCACTTTTCTCTTCATCCAAATTAAGCCGGGAAGGGGGGTAAAACTTTGGGTTTAAAATGCAGATAACATGATTTTCTGGTGGGCAAAAATGGCTTTAGCCAATACCCAAAACCCTAAGAGAAACCCTGTATATATACAAGTATATACAGCAGCCTCCTCTTCTCCTCAGAATAGAATTTTGAAAAAAAAAAGGAAGAAAAACAATACCACAGAAATCATAAGACAAGGGAAGAAAGAGAGCTTGAGGATAAGAGTAGGAGTTCATCAGTTAATTAAGGAAACAAAGGAGAGAGCTAGGTGAGAAAACTCACTCAAAAATATAAGGCAATAAGTCCTAATGTAGGCAGCCAGTTAAAAGTATTTTCTTAAAAGAATATATTCATATATAAATGTTTATCTGTGAATCTAAACCTGAATATGTTTTGATTTTCTTTGGTTGATTACTTGTTTTATTATAACAAAGTTTTATGTGTTGTTAGCATACATATCTGTTTTATACACTCAGATCTCTGATATGTTAATATTTAGGGATATAAACAAATACCCAGAAAATAAAATGTTGAGAATAGGCAAGTAGTATTGGTTTTGGCTCAACCCAAAAAGATGTAAATAATAATGAGCTGCAATATACTCATGTATAAGTGCTGAGGCTCGAAATAGAAAGGAATTAGGGGTGCAATAGGGTTGCCTATGTGCTGATGCCTCTGGTTCAATAAAATGCATAGCAAACCAAATTTTGTGATTCAGTGAAACCAGATTATTCTGAGTTTAACTCAAGCACAAATGTTTGCAAAAGAAAAACTCTCTCAGAAGCTATAAGCCAATGTTAGTTGCCTAAACTCCTTTTAAAATACCAAGATGAATATATGTATATGCAGAAACCTTATTTTGTAATCACCATTGGTTGTTTGCTTGTTTACCTCTGTATGGTTATGAATAATATGTGATGCCATGTATGGATGTTTTGGCTATTGAAATGAATTACTGAATGGTTTTGCCATGAAAAAGAGTTACTATTAACTTAAACCTGATTAGGATATTGGGGTCAAGAACACTGCAGGAATGACTTGTGTGCTTGAGTAACATAAGTTGACACATGGCTTGTTTAAGTCCTGAGATCTTTGTGTAATGGAGTGAATTAGTTCATTACAGTGTGTCCATTGATTCATAAGTATTGCAGGTGAGACCAAGGATAGATAAATATACCTAGGAAGTAATACTTGAGCAGATGAGAAAACTAGAGTTTTTCCCAGATTTGAAATATGAGTATTGAATGAGTGATTTAACTCATATTAGTTATTTTCCTGTTTGGTATGAATGATTGTTTGTCTATGATTGAATTGTATGCTTGAATGTTTGTGCTATATATATATATGTAGTCTCTGGGAAGAAAATTTAAGTGTGCACATGCACAATGACACAGAGCATGCACACAAGTATTTACCTAATTCCAAAGGACAGAACCTTATGTATTTGTACTTAACTTGATTTTAAACTAATTAACAAATTTCTTTTGTGAATTTTCTCATACCAGACATGTGTCTGACCCTAGTGTGCTATTGGCATCTGGGGTGTCTCATTTAAAATGAGGCAGTTTCCAATGCTTTTTCAGGGATTGCAGCAACTAAATAGGAGTAGGAGCAAGGCCTTGAGAAGAAGATATAGCATGCTAAAACTTAGTTAGATAAGAGCCTAAATGTTGAAATCTGCATGTATTGACAATTTAAATTGCTACTTGTATTAAGTGTTGAATATTGGATTGATATTTTGTTAGGCATTTTGTTAAGAATTTGACTTGTATCTGGAATCTATGAACCTAGTTAAATTCCTGTTATGCTTAAAAAGGATTTTGATCAAATCTTGTAAGTAGATTTAGCAAGAACACTATGTTAAAAAAATTGAATGATTACATTTTATAAATGTATTAGTCAATCTTGAGACTTTAAAAAGGATTTAAGTTTTTGGAAAATCTGGAGAGTTGATTCTCAGATAATCAAACTGGTTTTATTTTCTAATATAACATATGTATGCAAAAGAAATAGACATAGGTTGAATGTTTTTATATGGCTGCAAGGTTTATTTAACTTGTTCCATACAAATGCTTCATGTCCTATTTTTAAATAAAGAAAGGATCTGTAGTAAGATAGATGGAAGCCAGATTCAAATAGTTGCAGATATATATGCACATAAACATGTTTAAGTGCAGATTTTACCTCACCTTTTCCTTTGTATTTGAAATAAGAATCTGAATTTTACTCAGATTCTAACCAAATGCATTTTAAATGCCAGACAAATCTTATAAGAAGAAATACAAACCTGGAAAATGATAAACACTCTTATCATTCAATCATGAAGCCTTCTAGGTTGTAGGAATGGAATTCAAAAATGATTAAGCAAGGATATTTGTTTTGTATGATGAATCTTAGGTAAAATAAAATATGGATATGCAGACAGGTAGATAACAAGTTTCAAATTGTACAGAAGAAAAATGCAAAAAAAAAATGAAAAACAAAAAATTGTGTTTGAACCGACCAGCATAGCACTCGAACTCGTGACCTTGTATGTATAAGTTAGGCGCGTTTCCATTACGCCTAGATGTTGCTTGTGTTTCCTTAGGATCCACTTTATTTTATACTGATTTTGACACTATTCAGAACTTAACACAAACATCTATATTAAAAGCTTGTTTACTACTGATTATTTCTTGACCACTTCTTAGTTAGTATAAACAGACTAATGTGTTTGTTCCCAGTGGATTGTTTGATCAAAAAAAAAATAATATATGAAATAAATTAGCAATCCAACATCCTCTTGTTTTTCAAAACTCTGATTCAAACAAGAGAGGCATATACATCCTCACATGTATGTGCTTATTTTTGTAAATGTACTGATATATTTATATTGGTTGATTATTGTGATCCTGGATATATTTGATTTATTGGAAAAAGAAAGTGACCCTGAGAATGATAATTGAAATGGATGATATATCTATATATATATATATCCTCTTTAAAAAAAAAAAAATTCTTATGAAATTAGAGTATAATTTGGTGGGTCATTTCAGTTGGTATCAGAGCTATGTTATTCAACATAGTAGAAGTAAGGATCAAGTCCTTAGATAGAAATAAAATTAAAAAGGAACTAAAATATCTAACTAACCAGCTATGTAAATTATTATTAGCAAACTATGGTAGGGAGACCACCAAATCAGGGAGCAGGATCTTCCCATGCACCACCAATGGTCAATCTGCAAGACTTGGTGAGAGCATTTAGGGATGGGGCAGGACAAAGGCAAGAAAATCCCTATGAAGAACTCTCAAAATTGCTTAAGACATATACTCATTTAGGAGGCAAAAGCTTTGAAGGGACAGAGAGTATCATGGAAATTCAAACATGGTTGAGAACATTGGAAAGAATTTTCAATGACATGCAACTTGATGATCAAAGAAAGAGGCAAGTGGCTTCAAGACAGCTGAAAGGAGTAGCTTTAGGCTGGTGGGAAGTAATCATTGCAGGAAGGAATGAGAATGAAATCACTTGGAATCAATTCAAAGAGATGTTGGAAGCAAGGTTTGTACCAGCATCAGCAAAGACTACCTTGTTAGAAGAATTCATTAGGCTTAGACAAGGGACCATGACTGTCACAGAATACACTCAAAGGTTTGAGGGGCTTTCCACATATGGAGCAATGCTTGTGGCAGATGAGGCATCTAAAAATGATAGGTACATAAAGGGTTTGAATCCAGGACTTAGCAGAGCCATGTTACCCTATGCAGACAAGACTTTTGACCATGTGATAGACTTAGCTTTGAGGTTGGAGCAGCATGACAAGGAAAGGGAGAAGTTCAGAAATTTTAAGAGCAATAATAACAAGAAAGGTAAGGGGAGGTATCACCCTTATGATAAGAAGAAAGAAGAGGCTAGTAACAAAAACACTGGAGATGTCAAGGCTAAGGAAGACAAGAAGAAAATTGTGTGCCATCAGTGTGGAAAGGAAGGGCATATCAAACCAAAATGTCCAGAATTGAAAGGAGGAGCTTTCAAATGCTATCTATGTGGGAAAGAGGGGCATATGAAGAGGAATTGTCCTGAGTATAAACAGCAAGGCAAATTGGCAAATTTGGAAGGAAAAGGCAAAGCCACAGTGGAGAGTAGCACTGTAAACCCTAGCCAAGTGGAAGGTACATTACTTATTTGTACCATACCCATAGCAGTAGTATATGATACTGGGGCAACTCACTCCTTAATTTCTTATGAACTGGTTAGAATGCTAAAACTGAATTGCATATTGGTTGAAACCCCATTGCATATACACAGTCCATTGGGGAGTTCTAGTGTTTTAAATATGATTTGTGTGGATGTGGGATTAAACATAGGAGGAAATATTTTTATTTCCAATTTATATGTTTTGAATTACCCAAATATAGGTGTTATATTGGGGGTAGACTGGTTAAGGCAATTTAAAGCCATAATTAATTTAGACTCATCCACCATATCATTGCAAAATTCTAGAGGCCAGAGAATCACAGTTTTATGTGAGGTAGCTAAGGAAGGAAAACTATATCATTTAGTTGACTCAGAAAAAGATTTCAGTGAACTAACCATTGAAGAAATTCCCATAGTCAATGAATATTTGGATGTGTTTGGTGAGGTCAAGGGTATTCCACACCATAGACCAGTAGAATTCCAGATCAATTTAGTTCCAGGAGCAAGCCCAGTGATTAAAAAGCCAACTAGAATGGGGCCAAATGAACTAAAGGAACTAAAGAAACAGTTAGAAGAATTGGAAGAAAAGGGTTTTATAAGACCAAGTAATTCTTGCTGGGGAGCACCAGTGGTATTTGTTAAGAAGCAAGATGGTTCTTTAAGACTCTGCATAGATTATAGAGAATTAAACAAAGTAACTATTAAAAATAAATACCCATTGCCAAGAATAGATGATCTTTTTGATCAATTAGCAGGGGCAAAAGTATTTTCTAGACTAGACTTAGCATCTGGTTTTCATCAAATGAAGGTGGAAGAATCAAGCATCAAGTACACTGCCTTTAACACTAGGTATGGGTTGTATGAATTTTTGGTTATGCCATTTGGCTTGACCAATGCACCATCTTACTTTGTAGATTTAATGAACAGAACCTTTAGAGATTGTTTAGACAAGTTTGTGCTTATTTTTATAGATGACATTTTGATTTATTCTAAGACAGTGGAAGAACATAAGCATCATTTGCACCTGGTTTTGTCTAGACTAAGGGAAAAAGATTTAAAGGCAAAATTTTCAAAATGTGTGTTTTGGAAGGAGGAAGTACATTTTCTTGTCCATGTTATATCTGCCAAAGGAATTTCTGTGAACCCCAATAAAGTAGTGGCTATCCAAGCATGGAAGAGGCCAAGCACTGTGAGTGAAGTGAGGTCATTTATGGGGATGGCAGGATATTATAGAAGGTTTATAAAAGATTTTTCAAAAATTTCTACACCACTCACTAACCTAACCAGGAAGAACCAAGCTTTTGTTTGGTCAGAAAAATGTGAAAAATCTTTTGAACAATTGAAGGAGGCATTGGTGAATGCTCCAATTCTAAAAGTACCACATGGAAATGAAGAATTAGTGGTATACACTGATGCTAGTGGATTTGGCTTGGGTGCAGTGTTGATGCAACAAGGCCAAGTCATTGCATATGCATCCAGACAACTTAAACCCCATGAAGTAAGGTATGCCACACATGATCTCGAATTAGCAGCTGTGATATATGCTTTAAAACTTTGGAGACATTATTTATTAGGCACCAAGTTTGAACTCTACACTGACCACAAGTCTCTAAAATATTTGTTTTCACAAAAAGATTTGAACATGAGGCAACACAGATGGGTGGAGTTCTTAGCTGCCTATGATTTTGACATACTCTATACACCAGGCAAAGCAAACAAAGTGGCAGATGCTCTAAGTAGACAGCATGCTAAATTGGCTATGATGATGATGGCAGAATTTAAAGATTTGTCTTTGCTAACTGAGTTAGAGATTGAGGAGAATGGTTGTGTGCACATTAATGAGCAAATGCATGGTGCACAAGAAGATAAAGGGAAGTTAAGCTTAATGACACTTCAACTAGATTTAATTCTGAAGGTAGGAAAAATGCAAGAACAAGATGCTCACTTATTAGAGAAGAGAATGCTCCTCTCAAGAGGGGAGGAAGTAATGAATCACCACATTGATAAAGATGGTTATGTGAGATACCAGAATAGGATGTGTGTACCAGAGGACATAGAATTGAAGAAGGAGATATTGGATGAATATCACAGAAGTAAATACTCCATACACCCAGGTAACACAAAAATGTATCAAAATTTGAAAAGAGACTTCTGGTGGAAGGGGATGAAATCTGATATAGCTAAGTACATTGCCAAATGTATGACTTGCCAACAAGTCAAGGCTGAAACTCAAAGACCATCAGGGTTGATGCAACCTCTTAGTGTACCACAGTGGAAGTGGGAAGACATATCTATGGACTTCATAGATGGACTGCCTAGATCTAAGAGAGGTAATACAAGTATATGGGTGATAGTGGATAGGCTAACCAAGGTAGCACACTTCATCCCAGTCAAGTCAGAAAGAACAGCACCAAAACTAGCTCAAATTTTTATAAAAGAAGTGGTAAGGTTACATGGCATTCCCAAAACCATTGTGAGTGATAGGGATACCATCTTCACTTCAAAATTCTGGAGAAGCTTTCAAGAAGCAATGGGAAGTGAACTATGTTTAAGTACTGCCTACCATCCTCAATCAGATGGGCAGACTGAGGTGGTAAACAAAGTTTTGGAGGACATGTTGAGGGCATGTATACTGGATTTTGGGGGCAACTGGGAAGATTATCTTCATCTAGTTGAATTTACCTACAACAACAGCTACCAAAGCACCATAGGAATGGCTCCATTTGAAGCCTTGTATGGTAAACCCTGCTTGTCACCTGTTTGCTGGGTAGAAGCAGGAGAAAGGTCTATTTTAGGACCTGAGTACATACAAGAAACCAAGGAGAAAATTGAGTTGATAAGAAGAAGAATGACAGCAGCTCAAGATAGGCAAAAGAAATTTGCAGACATGAGAAGGAGGCAGGTAGAATATGAGGTGGGAAATTTTGTTTTCATCAAAATCTCACCCATGAAAAATGTGTTGAGGTTTGGAAAACAAGGCAAATTAACCCCAAGATATATTGGACCATACAAAATTCTGGAGAGAATTGGTTCCTTGGCATATAAGTTGGAATTACCAGAAAACATGCAAGGCATACATGATGTTTTTCATGTATCACAATTGAGAAGGTGGGTCCATGACAAGGCAGAAATTCTTGAAACCCCAACCCAAGTGCAGATAAATCCTAATTTGATTTATGAAAAGGATCCAGTGGGAATTTTAGCAAAAGATGTGAAGAAGTTGAGGAATAAATCTCTGAAACTTGTGAAGGTACAGTGGAGTCTAGATCCTAGTGATTGCACATGGGAATTAGAAGACAAAGTTAGGATGAATTATCCTAAGCTATTTTCAGATTAAGGTAATTCTGATTTTTGATTGTTTTCTTTATTTTGGATGAATATATTTTTAGTTAGTATAGAACTAAGAATCTATTTGGTAGAGAATATACTTGTTCTCTGAATTAAGTTTAAAATTTATTTTAAGCTTAGGAAAATTGTGGGACACAATTTCTAAAAGGAGGGGTGTATGTAATGACCCAAGATTTTAGGAATTTATCCTGGAAAATATAAATGAATTTAAAATAATTTTTTTAAATAAATTTTGGAAGGAGATTGTTATGGCTTGATAGTGTATCAGTATGTGTGTACATGTGTGCACAGGGTATACACATGAACAAAAGCTAAAAATCCCTGATCTTTAAGAATAAATACATATTGATATGTATGGGAATATATATATGTATATATATATATATATATATATGTTAAATCTTTAAAAGCTGAATGCATAAGTAAATATAAATATATGTATGCTACTGAATGTTTTTCTTAAGTATACATGTGCATGTGTGTGTCAGTACAGAATGATATATATATATAAATATATATATGTGTGTTAATAAAATACTAGAGTTCAAACTAGTGAAATAAAATATATATATATAGACATATTTTAATATAAACAGAAATAAAAAGAAAGAAGATATAAAAAGAACTAATCCTCTTATAAATAAATAAAGGAAGTACATGCCATTTACATGAAAGCTAAAAATAGAAAAAAATAAGAGAAAACAGAGAAATGTTGCTATAGGCAGAATTAGGAAGTGTATTAAATAAATAACAAAACCAAGTCACATTTTTAGCATGATTGTAGACAAGGGGGAAAAGTATTTTCTGAAAAGCAATTTCTGAAAGAAAAAAAAATGTAACCACTTTTCTCTTCATCCAAATTAAGCCGGGAAGGGGGGTAAAACTTTGGGTTTAAAATGCAGATAACATGATTTTCTGGTGGGCAAAAATGGCTTTAGCCAATACCCAAAACCCTAAGAGAAACCCTGTATATATATACAAGTATATACAGCAGCCTCCTCTTCTCCTCAGAATAGAATTTTGAAAAAAAAAAGGAAGAAAAACAATACCACAGAAATCATAAGACAAGGGAAGAAAGAGAGCTTGAGGATAAGAGTAGGAGTTCATCAGTTAATTAAGGAAACAAAGGAGAGAGCTAGGTGAGAAAACTCACTCAAAAATATAAGGCAATAAGTCCTAATGTAGGCAGCCAGTTAAAAGTATTTTCTTAAAAGAATATATTCATATATAAATGTTTATCTGTGAATCTAAACCTGAATATGTTTTGATTTTCTTTGGTTGATTACTTGTTTTATTATAACAAAGTTTTATGTGTTGTTAGCATACATATCTGTTTTATACACTCAGATCTCTGATATGTTAATATTTAGGGATATAAACAAATACCCAGAAAATAAAATGTTGAGAATAGGCAAGTAGTATTGGTTTTGGCTCAACCCAGAAAGATGTAAATAATAATGAGCTGCAATATACTCATGTATAAGTGCTGAGGCTCGAAATAGAAAGGAATTAGGGGTGCAATAGGGTTGCCTATGTGCTGATGCCTCTGGTTCAATAAAATGCATAGCAAACCAAATTTTGTGATTCAGTGAAACCAGATTATTCTGAGTTTAACTCAAGCACAAATGTTTGCAAAAGAAAAACTCTCTCAGAAGCTATAAGCCAATGTTAGTTGCCTAAACTCCTTTTAAAATACCAAGATGAATATATGTATATGCAGAAACCTTATTTTGTAATCACCATTGGTTGTTTGCTTGTTTACCTCTGTATGGTTATGAATAATATGTGATGCCATGTATGGATGTTTTGGCTATTGAAATGAATTACTGAATGGTTTTGCCATGAAAAAGAGTTACTATTAACTTAAACCTGATTAGGATATTGGGGTCAAGAACACTGCAGGAATGACTTGTGTGCTTGAGTAACATAAGTTGACACATGGCTTGTTTAAGTCCTGAGATCTTTGTGTAATGGAGTGAATTAGTTCATTACAGTGTGTCCATTGATTCATAAGTATTGCAGGTGAGACCAAGGATAGATAAATATACCAAGGAAGTAATACTTGAGCAGATGAGAAAACTAGAGTTTTTCCCAGATTTGAAATATGAGTATTGAATGAGTGATTTAACTCATATTAGTTATTTTCCTGTTTGGTATGAATGATTGTTTGTCTATGATTGAATTGTATGCTTGAATGTTTGTGCTATATATATATATATGTAGTCTCTGGGAAGAAAATTTAAGTGTGCACATGCACAATGACACAGAGCATGCACACAAGTATTTACCTAATTCCAAAGGACAGAACCTTATGTATTTGTACTTAACTTGATTTTAAACTAATTAACAAATTTCTTTTGTGAATTTTCTCATACCAGACATGTGTCTGACCCTAGTGTGCTATTGGCATCTGGGGTGTCTCATTTAAAATGAGGCAGTTTCCAATGCTTTTTCAGGGATTGCAGCAACTAAATAGGAGTAGGAGCAAGGCCTTGAGAAGAAGATATAGCATGCTAAAACTTAGTTAGATAAGAGCCTAAATGTTGAAATCTGCATGTATTGACAATTTAAATTGCTACTTGTATTAAGTGTTGAATATTGGATTGATATTTTGTTAGGCATTTTGTTAAGAATTTGACTTGTATCTGGAATCTATGAACCTAGTTAAATTCCTGTTATGCTTAAAAAGGATTTTGATCAAATCTTGTAAGTAGATTAGCAAGAACACTATGTTAAAAAAATTGAATGATTACATTTTATAAATGTATTAGTCAATCTTGAGACTTTAAAAAGGATTTAAGTTTTTGGAAAATCTGGAGAGTTGATTCTCAGATAATCAAACTGGTTTTATTTTCTAATATAACATATGTATGCAAAAGAAATAGACATAGGTTGAATGTTTTTATATGGCTGCAAGGTTTATTTAACTTGTTCCATACAAATGCTTCATGTCCTATTTTTAAATAAAGAAAGGATCTGTAGTAAGATAGATGGAAGCCAGATTCAAATAGTTGCAGATATATATGCACATAAACATGTTTAAGTGCAGATTTTACCTCACCTTTTCCTTTGTATTTGAAATAAGAATCTGAATTTTACTCAGATTCTAACCAAATGCATTTTAAATGCCAGACAAATCTTATAAGAAGAAATACAAACCTGGAAAATGATAAACACTCTTATCATTCAATCATGAAGCCTTCTAGGTTGTAGGAATGGAATTCAAAAATGATTAAGCAAGGATATTTGTTTTGTATGATGGATCTTAGGTAAAATAAAATATGGATATGCAAACAGGTAGATAACAAGTTTCAAATTGTACAGAAGAAAAATGCAAAAAAAAAATGAAAAACAAAAAATTGTGTTTGAACCGACCAACATAGCACTCGAACTCGTGACCTTGTATGTATAAGTTAGGCGCGTTTCCATTACGCCTAGATGTTGCTTGTGTTTCCTTAGGATCCACTTTATTTTATACTGATTTTGACACTATTCAGAACTTAACACAAACATCTATATTAAAAGCTTGTTTACTACTGATTATTTCTTGACCACTTCTTAGTTAGTATAAACAGACTAATGTGTTTGTTCCCAGTGGATTGTTTGATCAAAAAAATAATAATATATGAAATAAATTAGCAATCCAACATCCTCTTGTTTTTCAAAACTCTGATTCAAACAAGAGAGGCATATACATCCTCACATGTATGTGCTTATTTTTGTAAATGTACTGATATATTTATATTGGTTGATTATTGTGATCCTGGATATATTTGATTTATTGGAAAAAGAAAGTGACCCTGAGAATGATAATTGAAATGGATGATATATCTATATATATATATATATATCCTCTTTAAAAAAAAAAATTTCTTATGAAATTAGAGTATAATTTGGTGGGTCATTTCAATTCATGTCCATGTATTTCTGTTATATCAATGTATCTAGCGTTACCGCATTTGGTCGCCGATGATTAATAACTATGGATGATTGCAGCATACGTAGCCGTTAGTTTTGGGCCTCCATGTGGGGGATGTTACAAGTTGATACCAGAGCATAGATTTACGAAAACTTAAAAGAAATTTTAAACTTAAAATGATTTTTCAAAATATAATCCAATGAATCAGAAAATAAGATCGGGGTTTGGGTTTACGCTATAGTAGCGTACTTGTATTTGATATATATATGTTACACCAAAAATCAACCTTTCGATTAAGACGAAGGGTCTTTCAATAAAAGCAAAGGAAAAGGAGCATGGCCCAAACTTTTCAAAAGAGTCGAAGGGATGCAGACATCAGAATTCATTAGCATCAAACCTTTCGAAGGAGTCGAAAGGTTCCATCTCTAGTATCCAAGGTGTTCTTATCTTTCGAAGGGAATGAAGAAGTCAAAGCAAGTGTGAGAAACTACTTAGTGACCTTTTCGAAAGCAGAACAAGCCTTTGGAACCGGTTGAAGCACATCCAGGAAACCTTTCGACAATGACGAAAGGTTTATGGAGAAAGCAGCACTCATAAGTCAACAAAGAGCAAAAGACAACCTTTCGACGACGTTGAAGGAAAGTACAGCTCTCGAAGAGCAACCTTCCGACAAGGTCGAAGGGTTCACAACAATCAGATGGAGAGCAACCTTCTGACAAGGTCGAAGGGTTCACAACAATCAAGTGAAGAGCAACCTTCCAACAAAGTCGAAAGATTGAGAACAGTATAAAGAAAAGTAAACCTTTCGACAAAGTTGAAAGGTCCATAATAGCATATGAAAGGCAAGCCTTTCGACAAAGTCAAAAGTTTCATAGCTGCATATAAAAGGGAAACCTTCCGACCCAGTCGAGAGCATGGAGTCGAAAGGAGGGCCGCCTGCATCTATAATAAGATCCAAGGGGTCCAGTTTTAGGGATCTGAATTCTCTCATTCTAATCTTGTATTTTCTAAATCAATAAATTGTAACCCTAATCGGATGCTGATTTGGGAATTTAATAAAAGTAGAGTTCTTTCATGGATAAAGAGGGAAGTCTTATGCTCTATTAATTGCTTTATTGTTTTATTTTACTTTTGTTAGATTAACTCCTAATTTCATATTCAACATAATCGAAAAGTTTCTTGTCGACAAGGTCGACAACACTTCTGCTACAAGTGACTACTGCAACCTTTCGAAGCCCTCAACCCTATAGTTTAAACCTTTCGACAAGGTTGATAATACAATTGGTCTATGCAGTATTGGTAACCTTCAGAAGTGATTAACTTTGAGACCTAAACCTTCCGACTAGGTCAGAAGTGCTTATGCTGTAAAATATCAATAACCTTTCGGAGTTATAGACCAAGTGGCCTAACCTTTCAACTAGATCGAAGACTGCTCTTTAAGTATAGATACCTGGACTCGCAAGGCTAAATCCAAAAGATACCATTCCTAAACCTTTTGACAAGGATCAAAGATACATCATATAAGCAACCTAATCTTTTGACAAGGTCGAAAGCTTTTACATATCCCCTGAGAAGTTTGATATCCAACCAAGACTCAAAGAGGGCTATTCTTCTAACCTTTCAACAAGATAAAATCTAACCTTTTAGGGACCAACTCAGGGAACTAAAACTTAACTAAAAGGAAATTCTTGAAGAGGATCTCATACTAACTCAATAAAGTCGGAAGGTTTCATAACCTAGCACCTAAACCTTTCGACGACGTCGAAAGGTCTGATTCGAAAGCTATCTACCAGTAAAACTAAGTTTGAAGACAATTCCAAAGGAATTCACATCCACTATTCATAGATAGAACTTTCATCTTCCTAAGCACTATTTTGGGGTGTTGATAAGAAATCTAGTTAACATTTTTGGCGCCAGAAGGAGGGCCTGAACCTCCGACTTGGTTAAACCCCTAACACTACTATTCTCTAACCCCTATTGGATCAATCCTACGTCAGGTTTACTCATTTTGGTTTGAACATAGCTAGAAGATTTAAAAGATCTGAACAAGGATCTTTTGAACCATACTTGACAAGATTCTCCCAAGTAGACGTCAAAAGCTCCAATCAAGATGAAGAGCAAAGACTAAGGCTCGAAGCCTTAAGGATTATAAACAAAAAGAAAGCAGAATCTTATGACCCTGAAAAATAGAGTCTAAATCCTTTTCATGTAGGCCCTACCCCAATCTTTGCACTTGGAAAGAAAATAACTGGAAGTGACAATGTCTTTAGTCAAATGAGGAACAATTCAACATTATTCCAAGGGCGCAATTTTTGAGAGAGACATAATGAATGATTACAATGCCTTTGCACACAAATGGCAACCAACAGTAACAAGAGCGCTTCCAACCCAAGAGATTCAAAGGGTAGCAAAAAGAAAGACAATTGAAGAGCATGAAATGATAAGGTCGAAAAGTAAAAATCTAAAGAATCAGCCTCAAGAGTCAAGTTCAAGTCTAGACTTCCAAAAGAATGCAACTTAACCACATCAATAGAAAACGTCTACTTGCTTACAAAGGATGAACTTAACTATTGGCCATCACAAAAGAAAAAGCGAAAACATGAAAGGAACTTGGGAGGATCCTTCTGTCACTATCATATAATGAATGGTCATGAAACCAACCATTGCAAAGCCCTGGAGGGGATGATCATCAATTTCTTTAGACAAGGAAAGATCATTGAATTTGAAAAGAGAACTTGAGAAAAGATTAATAAAGATCAGCTTTTTGAAAATAGAAAGTCTACATGGTTGGGAGTGAAATGTCCTCAAATTTGGATACTGCCTAAGATGGTAGTACTACCCAAGATGGTAGAAAAGCCTCTGTCCACGCCGAGATGGCCAGGGCAGAGCGCCTCCTGGAAGGAGGACGGAGTAAGCCTCTACCCACACCTAAGATGGCCAGGGTAAAGCACCAAACAAGCCCTTAACCACGCCGCAAAAGGGCTAGGTTAAGGCACTTCCTGGAGGGAGGATGGAGTAAGCCTCTATCCGCGCCTATGATGGCCAGGGTAGAGCACCGAACAAGCCCATATCCGCACCGCAAAAGGGCCAGGGTAGGGCGCCTCCTAGAGGGAGGTCGTGTAAGTCCTTGGTTCCAGCCTCTAAGATGAGCTAACTAAGAGCACCGGACAATGGACTAAGATGTCCAGGCCCAAGAAGAGGCCCAATCAAAAAAGGACTAAGATGTCCTAGCCCAAATGAGGCTCGATCCATACTGAATTAAGATGTTCAAGCTCAAGAAGAAGCATATTCAATCATGGACTGAGACATCCTAGCTCAAGGGGCAGCCAATCAAATTATTTCTACACACATTCAAAAGCTGGAGGGTTCATGAACGTCAAAGAAAACGAAAACAAAGAAGTAGATTGGAACTCCACTTTCTATTACCCGAATCAGGGTTTCAGGACTTTCTTAACATCATCTATTAATGCCCTAATCTGGGTTTCAGGACTTTCTTAACATCATCTATTAATGCCCGAATCTGGGTTTCGGGACTTTCTTAACATCATCTATTAATATCCGAATCTGGGTTTCAGGACTTCTTTAACATCATTTACTAATGCTCGAATCTGAGCTTTGAAACGCTCATATTTAAATCTCAGTAACTAATACTCGAATCTGGGTTTTGGGATTCTATCAATCGCCATCTTTACTAAGCCCAAATCGGGGTATGAGAACATTATCGATCACTACAATTAAAATCCAAATCTGGGTTTCAGATCTTTCACACAAATATTTCCTTATCTAAAAACCCGAATTTGGGTTTTGGATTATTACTAATCACTCACTTACTATACCCGAATTTGGCTACAAGATCTTTGGATTTCTATCTATTTCAAGTACCCAAATCCAAGCCAAATAATATTATCAAAAAGACCGTTATTAAGATCCTCCAAATGGGACTTCGGGCTTCTAACTTTTTAAATCCCATTAAGGTTAAAGAATGGGCGAGAGAGTTACTACTTCAAAATTTTAGACAAAGACTCTTGAATCAGGTTCTTTATCGAATAAAAGTTATACTCTAATATTAATGACCTAATGAAAGGCAGAGTCTACTACCTACAAGTTTTTTGCATTCCAAACAAGTGGAAGGAGCTAAGTCCTTAATCATTTCTCATCATGGTTGAAGATGAGATCTTAACATTTTGAATAAATTACTTTTCATACAATTGGCAAAGATGATTTGTTAATTTAGGAAAATGACATACATAGACAAATATGTCAATTTCAGGCTAATAATTAAATATATTGTTTGCTACATGTTTCTTAGCAAAATCAGAATGACAAGGAGTAACAAAAGATCCAGCAAGCACAAAAGTCGTTGAATGAACAATTTAAAGGCATATCAAAGGTTACGCTACAGAAAAGGATCACAAATCAGGTGATATTTACAAAATTTCTATAATTTACATATAAGTTATGAAGTCATTCACAAACGAAAAAATTATGTACAAGATAGATTTACATGACTCAAATACATAAATAAATTACAAGTCTTGAGCTGCTTTATTGAGAGTCTCCACCACCGAAGGATTGACGACATGATTGATTGCTAAGCGGAGAACTTCCTTAAGCTTCTTTTCTTTTCTTCTTATACTGCTCTCATCATCAATAGCATCAATGTTGGTTTTCAAGGCGCGATTAAAAAGCCCTGTTTGCGGCCTTAAGGGTTTTGTTTTCCCTTTCTAACTCTATAACCCGCTTGTCGAAAAAGTAATTATCAAGCTCTAGCTTCTGATTTTTAGCAGCGTAATCATTAATAGTCTGAGAATACTTCATCTTCTACTGCTCATCGAAATACTTAGCATTTTCAAATTTCACCCTCCGACACCAGTTTCCAACTACGTTATCATCTAAACTCGGAGGAGGGTTCCGCATGGTTGGAAACTTCTGAGCTGCGAGAAGTTTTGACCTAGTAGGCTTGACAATCGGAGGGGTTGCTTGGGAGACCAGAAGATCAATATTTGGAGTCTTTTCCCCTATGAGGAATTCTAAAGATGCACATTGAGCTTGACTATCTCTTAATTTTAACTCTAAATCGCTTATTTGCTGGATGAGTTCGGACAACTTTTCATCAAAGTCGATTGTAGGATTCAACTTCACTTGTCGTTTGAGCATAATGATTCCTTCATCTTTTCTCTTAATCTCAACTTCAAGATGGTCAATGTGACCCTTATGATTGCTGGCTATGGTTTTTTGGATAAGGTATCTTCTATGCCATTTTACGGCTCCAACATTGCCACCAAAATGTTCTAATAATACTTCATCTCGAATCACAATTGCTCCACTCTCTGTCAATAATCTCTCTCTGATTACATCAACATGGGATATTAAGCTTTAAGCAAGAGAGGTCATAGGTGACTGTGGCTCCTATTTAAAATAAAAAGAAACGAGAGAAAATCAAAATTTGGATAAAAGATATTTTTATTATTGCAGTAATGAATTACAACCAAATAACCACAAAGTTAAAAGGTACAACAAACACTTTCATCACATCTAAAGTTGAGAGACCACATTCCTAACTTTGTCTAAAGTGTTAGATGAAAGCATGACTGTTGAATCAAATGGTATGGTAACTCCTTTGGGAGTTATAACTGGTAGACATTTACTATAATCCCATTTTCGGGCTGGTGGGCTATCGCGACCACAAATTAACTTGGAATGGAATATTCTGATTTTTTTAAGAATGATTCCTTTTCTTCACGGAGGAAGTCAAAGCGGAGACGAGGGTATTCCAAGTATAATTTTTGTAAATCTTAAAGAAAATAGTTTCTCGCTAACTTCGAAGTCTTTAAAGTTGGTGCATTTTTAGAGTAAAATCTCCTCAAGTTAACTTATTGACTTAAGTGATCTCTTGGGACGACACGACCTAAAGAACTGATATTCTAAAATAGTACGGTAAAAGAAACTAAGCATAGAGAACATAACAAAAGCATGTATTCATAAATCAATTACTTGATACATATTTACAATCACTCATCCGGTTCATACGAAATAGACTTAGAGAAAAACTCAGAAACAGATTTGTCTTTATAATACTTAAGCTTTTCAGAGGGAAGATCTTTAAGAATCGATTTGACCCACGGTAAGTTCCAGCAAACTCCAAGATGTGGGTCAAAACTGAATTCATCTAAGTATCTTTTGTGAAAACATCTATGAAGATCCCCACTGAACTCCCCTAAGTATGAAAAATCTACGATAGAGTTTCTACAATATGCTTTATACAAAAAATTGACTAAGATGTCTCTCTCTTCCATCATCATCCAGAATAGAGTTATTAACTCTCTATTTTCCTTTAAGAGAGTGTCGTACCGATAACGCGCTTTCTTTAATAAAGGAGCCGCCCTCTGATATTTAAAAGATGCTAGAACGGAAGTACTCTTGTCCAGACTATGATATTTATGAGATAGAGCATTGTGTTCCTTTATTAATTTGTCTAACTCCCTATATAACTTGTTAATTTCCGCTTGTTTGCTCTCAAGTTTTGTGCTATAGGGAAAATTTGACTTCTTCCTTACCTAAGACAAATGATTTATCACTAATTATTATTTTCGAAGTGTAAGACATTTAAACAAAGAAGCCCATACCTATGAAACTGGAATGGAAGCCTCGCGAGCTTGTTCTTTCTCTTACAGATCCTCGGTGTGAGTGGGAACGGTTTCCTCCTTTGGAGGAGCATATGGACTAGGAGATGTTGGTGGCATGTCTTTCAAAGGAGATTTCCCTTTCTCAGGAGTCTCGATTTGACCACCACTGTCCATCCCTTAAGCACTGGAAGGCCCCCCGTTGTCTCCACCAAGGCCTTGACCTCCAGAGGGGTTATCATCATTATCATCATCATAATCACTGTCCCAATCAAGGTCGTCACCATCATCGCCTTTTTCCTTGGGGTCGTCATCTTTATCACCCTCATCTTCAGAATCAGATTCGATATCGAAGGAGGGGATATCAAAAGATAGAGCTTCCTTGACATTAACAATCCCCTCCTCACCTTGGGGCTCAGTACCCTGCTTAATTTGATTAATTTTGTCCATAACTCTTTCGGTTAAAACTGGGTTGAGAGAAGAGAAGCCAAAGTTAGGACATTTCTCATGATTGTCGGCGTAGGCGAGCATGAGGTCATCTTCATAATGATTTAGCATCATAGGCCCCAAGGTGGATTCAGCGAACTCAGTGACATGCTTATGGAAATCGGAGAGGGTTCGAACAGCTAGCTTAAGTGAAGCTCTAGTCCTCTTGAATTTGGCTTTCAGCAGAGTATTCTTAGTAACCAAATGAGCTTTCTCCTCTTCTGAATCCGTCAAAGCCAACTCCCTTTCAAATTTTTCATCGGAGGTAAGACGGTGGGCTCGCCTCTCTACTTCTAGATCGTCCTTAATCATAGTGAGGGAAGCCTTGACTCGCTCCAACTCAGAGGAGGAATCATTTTAAGCAGCGGTCAGTGAAGATATTTGATTTTTCAGTTTAGCATTTTACTCTTATAGCCTAGAGGATCCAAAAGAGAGCCTGGAGACATTTTCATTTAAGGAAATCCAGTTCCTGGAAATCTGCAACAAGAAGAAGTGTAACATAAGTTATCAATTAGAAAGATCCAAAGATAATAGGCTTAATTGGATAAAAGCTTACCAAGAGTTGTTACTCCATGAGAGAGTGATGATTTTCTGCCAAGTCTGGGCTAAATGACGGTGGAGAAGAAGTAAAAGATTCTGAATGAAGGATAAGCTCGACGAGTTCATTGAAAGAAGTCGGCGGAGGAGCAGAAGATGACGGCTCCGGCGGAATTTGCATCTTGGAAGAAGTCACTAGAAGTGCAAGTTGCATTTGCGCAAGCTCCGTCGGGGAGTCAGTAATGGTAATATGTGGAAAGGGAGTTGGTGTAGGTGGAGTTGGCTCCACTTTGTCTACAGGAGCTTCAACAGTGGGGCTTTCCGAAGTTTTTCTCTAAGGATGTGTGTTTTTCTTCCTCCGAACACATTAATATTTTTTGCAACTTTCACTGGAGGAGCATCTTTAGAATGCTCCGTTAATCTTCTCTTAAGAGACTTTTTAGATTTGGCGAAAGCCTCCAAGACCGATGTAACATCCGAAGAAGATGGAGGAGGGGCAGCACCACTTGAAGATTCATTGGCCTTAAAGGGAGCTGGAACGAATTCAAACGAATATAAGATCAGTCAGAGTAACTTAAAGAATTTCGGAAACAAAGACGGAAAATACAAAACATACAGTATACCAGAAGTGTTAGAACAAATGGGCGACATTAAAGTAAAATGCTCAGCATTGCCTGAGGAAAAGAAGTGCTTGCCAGGAGAATTATGCATGATGGTGGGTGGAGTGCCTAGAATCTTTTGGCCAGGCAGCAGAAAAGAATGTTTCCTTAAATTAGAAAGAGTTAGGAGCTTCAGCCTACTCCTAAGTTGTTCTGGAGCTGCAGTTAAGGAATCGATGGTTTTCTGGTCTGCATCACTAAGTGTCTTTGGAGATTCACCTGGAAAGGTCAGAGATTAGTTGATAGAAAATATAGAGAAAAGCAGGTACAACATTAAAATAGACTTATGGGGGAAGGCAAAGGCCCCTTGAACATCCGCAAAGCATTTGACGAAGAAAAATTGGTTCTCCCAATCCTTAAACTTGTTGATTCCATCTAATATCAGCTTCTTATATACATTAACTTTATAGATCTGCTTGCTAAATTTTCTTAACCTTTCCAGCTTTGTCAAGGAGTTTAAAACTTTAGGATTGAGCGAAGGAAGTCCGAATTCCAGCGCCAGCATTTCAACAGATAAAAGATGGGTATAAACATTGGTAGAAAGTTGTATCGGAGCAACTCCAATGTGAGACAAGTAGGAGAGCAAGAACTCAAGAAATGGAAGAAAGCCACAATGCCATATGTGGATGGCTGTGTATGCAAAATACTCTTCTGGAGGGTTGTCTATGGTATCAGTGGGTTTAGGAGGGATAGCTTCAATCCCGGTGATGCCAAAGTCTTTCAGTATGGCGTTTACTTCGCTTTGAGACTCGATGGAAGATTGCTTAGCAGTGGCTTCAATCTTTGGAGAGCTCACGATTCTGCTAGGTGAAAACGTTTTAATTAAAAACCCTTGATCAATTATGAATTTAGAAAGAAATCAAGAATTAAAAAGTAAATAAGTTTGCTTAGATAGCTTAAGAATGGAAACATGCACAAAGCTTTAAAAATAATGCAAAAAATTTCAGTCAAAAATTTGATGGTTAAAGCTTTCGACAAAGTCGAAAGGTTTACAGTTTAAGCTTTCAACGAGGTCGAAAGGTTTATAGTAAAAGCTTTCGACAATGTCGAAAGGTTAACAATACAAGCTTTCGACAATGTCGAAAAGAATAATGACCTCAACTTTAACCATTATACTTCAACAATATTAAAAGCAAACAAAAATGTAAACTCCTTAAGCTATCGACAAGGTCGAAAGAAAAGAGTGAAATATCACTACCTTTCGACAATGTTGAAAGCTCTATGGAAACCTGGATATACTTCAAGTGCAATATAAGCTAAGTGGCAAGAACTTTCGATATGGTCAAAACTAAACCTTAAAATTACTAAGTTAGAAAATATTGATATTTTCGATGTCGACGAAAGGTCTGGTCAAAGTTATCAAAATATGTCATATCCATTGAGGTCGAAAGGTTTCAGGTTTGGCTCATGCGTACTTTAAGCGATCCAACAAAGATGGACAGAAGCAACTCTAAGGTTGAGGAATTTCAACCTTGTCAAAAGCAAGTAGTTAAAAGGTTCAAACACTTCAACCTTGTCGAGAGCTCGTTGCTGAAAGGTTGTACCATTAAATTATCTAACCTTTCGACAACAATGAAAAATTGGCATCTCAATACCTTCCAATCCCATCGTAAGGTACAAAGAGGGCGAATCCATTATTGTTGCCTTAGTTCCCTTTGAAGGGGTATAAAGGTCATTTTGATTTACCAAGTTGTACACTAGTGGGTTCTAAGTTATCATATTGGATTTGACCAAACCCAAACCCGATAATAAATGCAGTTTTCAAATTCTTCTTGAAGAACAAGTAAAACAAACCCATTAACAAAACCGACTTCATCTGGAATCGATCTAATTCGATTTCGAAGAGGGATACAAATTTTCAACAAGTCAAAAACCAAGATTAAAAACCATAAACTAAATTTAGATTCTTTGGATTAAAAATTGAACCCAGGAAGGGGATTTTCCTTAATCAAACATCGCCAGTTGAAAATCTAAAACCACAGATGAATTTTGTTCAAAAACTGATTTAGGAGAATTTTTTTTCCATAAAAACCAATCCAACAAGACTTCTTGTCTAACAAGAAAAACTTGTCAATTTCAATTTCAGATTTAGAAAATAGGAAGTTTGATTAGAAACCGATAAGAGTGGAGATTAGACTAAAATTATGAATCGAATTCAAGAAATTACCTTTTTTATTGCAAGTCGAAATTCAGGGAATTCTGGGGAATTCTTTTACTTGTATATGATGATTTTAATTTCAGGTAAAAGAGGAAGAAAGAGAAGAAGCGTACTATATAAGAAAAGTTGCCCAAATTCTCAATGGTTGGATCAGATTTGAATGGACGCCCCGGATCAAAGCGGGAAGACCAAGAGCGGGAAGTTTTATAGCTTTCGACAAAGATGACTTGGAAAGTCAAGAGCATCCCTTTGAATGGGGGGGCAAATGTTACACTAAAAATCAACCTAGATGAAGGGTCTTTCAATAAAAGCAAAGGAAAAGGAGCACAACCCAAACCTTTTGAAAGAGTCGAAAGGATGCAGTCATCAAAATTCATTAGCATCAAACCTTTCAAAGGAGTCGAAAGGTTCCATCTCTAGTATCCAAGGTGTTCTTACCTTTCGAAGGGGATGAAGAAGTCAAAGCAAGTGTGAGCAACTACTTAGTGATCATTTCGAAAGCATAACAAGCCTTTCGAACCGGTTGAAGCACAACCAGGATACCTTTCAACAATGACGAAAGGTTTATGAAGAAAGCAGCACTCACAAGTCAACAAAGAGCGAAAGAAAACCTTTCGATGACATTGAAGGAAAGCATAGCTTTCGAAGAACAACCTTCCGACAAGGTCGAAGGTTTCACAACAATCAAATGAAGAGCAACCTTCCAATAAGGTCGAAGGGTTCACAACAATCAAGTAAAGAGCAACCTTCCGACAAAGTCGAAAGGTTGAGAACAGTATAAAGAAAAGCAAACCTTTCGACAAAGTCGAAAGGTCCATAATAGCATATGAAAGGCAAACCTTTCGACAAAGTCAAAAGGTTCATAGCTGCATATAAAAGGGAAACCTTCTGACCTAGTCGAGAGCATGGAGTCGAAAGGAGGACCGCCTGCATCTATAAATAAGACCCAAGGTGTCCAGTTTTGGGGATTCGAATTCTCTCATTCTAATCTTGTATTTTCTTAATCAATACATTGTAACCCTAATCGGGTGCTGATTTGGTAATTTAATAAAAATAGAGTTCTTTCATGGATAAAGAGGGAAGTCTTATGCTCTATTAATTGCTTTATTGTTTGATTATACTTTTGTTAGATTAACTCCTAATTTCAAGTTCAACATCATCGAAAAGGTTCTTGTCGATAAGGTCGACAACAGTTCTGTTACACGTGACTACTGCAACCTTTCGAAGCCCTTAACTCTATAGTTGAAACCTTTCGACAAGGTTGATAATACCATTGGTCTTAGCAGTATTGGTAACCTTCCAAAGTGATTAACTTTGAGACCCAAACATTCCAACTAGGTCAGAAGTGCTTATGCTATAAAATATCAATAACCTTTCGAAGTTATATACCAAGTGGCCTAACCTTTCAGAGTTATAGACCAAGTGGCCTAAACTTTCGGCTTGATCGAAGACTGCTCTTTAAGTATAGATACCTAGACTCACAAGGCTAAATCAAAAAGAGACCATTCCTAAACCTTTTGAAAAGGATCAAAGATAGATCGTATAAGCTACCTAACCTTTCGACAAGGTCGAAAGCTTCTACATATCCCCTAAGAAGTTTGATATCCAACCAAGACTCAAAGAGGGCTATCCTTCTAACCTTTCAACAAGATAAAATCTAACCTTTTAAGGATAAACTCAAGGAACTTCAACTTAACTAAAAGGAAATTCTTGAAGAGGATCTCATACTAACTCAATAAAGTCATAAGGTTTCATAACCTAGCACCTAAACCTTTCGACGACGTCGAAAGGTCTGAGTCGAAAGCTATCTACCAGTAAAGCTAAGTTTGAAGACAATTCCGAAGGAATTCACATTCACTATTCATAGATAGAACTTTCATCTTCCTAAGCACTATTTTGGGGTGTTGACAAGAAATCTTGTTAATAATTTATATATAAGTACGTATTCCCCTCTCTCTTAGTCCGTTCTTTTGTATCTTACTAAGGCTCGTATGCAAATTTATGAGAAAGGAAGATATGGAGGCAGGAAACGGAAGAGGAAATCTCGGTAGAGGAAGCACCACAATAAATGGAAATGCTCGACCCAATAGAAGAAACCAGGGTCGATAAGGAAATGCTAATCCAAATGCAAATGCCAATGCCAACGTAGGTGTTGGAAACCCGCCAGTAGATATGGGGATGATGTATCAGTTCTTCGTCAATCTGGTGCAAGCAGAAGCTGCCGTAGGAGTAGCTGGGGGTAATGTTGGAGGAGCTAATCCCGTGGTCCCAGTTGGCAACAACTATGCTAAGTTGAGCAGAGATCATACCAGTCTTGGTGGGAAGCCATTTTTGGGAATAGATGATGCTATAGAAGTTGAGAATTGGCTTCTGCATTGTGAAAGAATCTTCGCTGACCTAGGATTAAATGTTGAGCAGAAGAGGAGACTAGCCTCTAGGCAGTTGCGGGGAGCAGCGCTTCATTGGTGGAATAGTGTCAGTGCTGGAGTTCCCGAGGAAGAATTGACTTGGGTGGAATTTCGAAGGAGATTCGAAGAGAGATTTTTGTTTGAAGTTGCCAAGTCAGCATTGTTGAGGAAGTTCATGGATTTAGTGCAGGGCGAGATGTTGGTGATTGAGTATGCCACGAAGTTTGATGAGTTATCCAAATATGGACATGCTACCATTGACACCATCATCAAGAGGAATGTGAAGTTTATTCAGGGATTAAGACCAAAGATTGCTAAGGCGACCCTGCCACATCTTCGTGATCCTTGTAATGTTGTTATGGGAATGGCAATCCGGCATGAGGAGATGCTTGCTACTTATAGGAAGGAGAAACTGGTGGAAACCTAGAGTTCTCTTGGCAAGAAGAGAAAGTTCTTTAAGAAGAAGGGAACCCAAAAGGGAGAAGCTACCAAGAAGGCAAAGGCTAATCTGGTTTGCTTTAAGTGCGATAAGAAGGGTCATTATGCTCATGAATGCCGAACTGGCAAAGGGAAGAAGGCCATAGACAAGAAGGGTGCGAAGTGCTTTAACTGCGACCAGGTTAGGCATTATAAGAATCAGTGTCCAGAACCTGTTAGGGTGGACAGCGGAAAAGTCTTTGCTGTTGGACCATCGTCTGCTAGGCCAACTGCTGGTGAGAAAGGAAAGACTATGATGGAAGGTACGCTTTTGATTTGAAGTACACTAGTTAGGGTACTATTTGATATCGGTGCATCACATTCATTTACATCTCAGTGTTTGGTTGATACGTTACATTTAGAACCCACGTACCTAGTTCTTCCTTAAGGGTTGCGAATTCGATAGGAGGGTATGCAACTCTGGGAATGAGATGTGACCAGTTAGAACTTGATTTGTTAGGTCATAAGTTTGCATGCAGCCTGTATGTTTTTGATTTCATAGATTTCGGAATCATTTTGGGTATGGATTGGTTTGGTAGATACGAGGCTAGGATATTTTGCTAGGATGGGGAAATATTGCTGAGACACCCTGATAGTCATAAGCGAATTATATTCTCAATGGAGGATTCGACCGGAGTGCTTGTACTATGTTGAGTGCTATGGAAGTAGAAGAATAGTTAAGTCAATTTTGTGTAGCAAGAAAATTTGCAGATGTTTTTGAGCCGGTTACAGGATTACCACCGAAACGAGCCATTGAGTTTCAGATAGATCTTGTGCCAGGAGCAAAACCTATATGTAGACCACCTAGCAGGATGACACCAACCGAGATGAAGGAATTGAAGGTGCAGCTAGTGGACCTGGAAGGGAGAAATTTTATTAGACCAAGCAGTTCGCCTCGGTGTGCGGACGCGGTGTTCGTGAAAAAACCAGATGGGTCGTTAAGGATGTGTATTGACTATCGTAAGTTAAATGAGAAGACGGTTAAGAATAAGTATCCTTTGTTGAGAATCAACGATCTATTTGATCAGTTGTGTGGAGCCGGAATATTTTCCCAATTGGATTTGGCGACAGGTTTCCATCAGCTAAGAGTGGCAGAGGAGAGTATTCCGTTGACAGCATTTCGGACTAGGTATGGTTCGTACAAGTGGTTAGTAATGCTATTCGGGTTAACAAATGCACCAGCTTTCTTCGTCGATTTGATGAACCAAGTTTTCCAAAAGTACTTGGATAGGTTTGTATTGGTATTTATAAATGACATTTTAGTATACTCTAAAGATGAAAGAGAGCATGCAGATCATCTTAGAGTAGTGCTTGAGACGCTAAGGCAGCATCAACTGAAAGCGAAGTTTTCCAAGTGTCATTTCTGGAAGAAAGAGGTTAAGTTTCTTGGTCACGTGGTTTCAGAGAAAGGTTTGTCATTCGATCCAGATAAGATCGAAGCTGTTAATAACTGGAAGAGAATAGAGACGGTGATTGAGATTAGAAGTTTTCTTGGACTTGCTGGCTATTACCAAAGATTCATCAAGGATTTCTCACGGATGGCAGCGCCATTGACTAAGTTAACCAGGAAGGACGTGAAGTTTACTTGGTCTGACAAATATGAAAAAGCATTCCTTAAGTTAAAGCATTTGTTGACCAACGCGCCTGTGTTAATAGTCCCAGACAGAAACCAAGGGTTGGTGGTGTATACCGATGCATGTGGAACCGGACTAGGAGTTGTGTTGATGTAGAAGGGTAAAGTCATTGCCTATGCTTCATGACAGCTTAGACTGCATGAGGTGAGATATTCTACTCATGATTTGGAGTTGGCTGCGGTGATCTTCACATTGAAGATATGGATAGATTATCTCTTAGGAGATATTTGAGTTGTACACAGATCATAAGTCCTTAAGATATTTATTCTGTCAGAAGGAGTTGAATATGAGACAGTAAAGGTGGAGGGAGTTTTTAGCAGCTTATAGTTTTGGTATAGAGCATACACCTGGAAAAGGAAATAAAGTAGTGGATGCTCTTAGCAGAAAACACTAGAATGTGGTGTTAGCCAAGTTGACAGAATGTAAAGATCTTGAAGCTTTGACTACTTGTAGTGTGCAGATAAGATCGACTGCTAGTTCTAGTCAGAGCACTGTCATGTTGTCCTGTTTAGAAGTTTGATCAATGTTGATCGAAAGGATTGCTTCTAAGCAGAAAGATGATCCATTATTAGTCAAGAAGATTAGAAGGCTTGAGTTTGGGTCAGAGATCGATGATCTAAAGGATTTTAGCCTTGACCAGAGGGGATGGTTGAGAAAGAAGGGACGGTTGTGTGCTTTGAATGTTGGGGACTTAAGGAAAGAAGTTCCGAGAGAATGTCATCGATCCAAATTAATGATTTATCCTGTAGGAACCAAGATGTATCAAGATATGAAGAGGTGCTTCTATATGGAAGGTATGAAGAAGGATGTTGGCTTGTAGGTTAGGCGGTGTGCGAACTATCAACAAGTGAAGGCCAAACATTAGAAGCCGAGTGGATTTCTTTAACCTTTGGAAATACTGGTTTGGAAATGGGATTCGATATCCATGGATTTTATAGACGGGTTGCCAAGGTTGAATAGAGGAAATGAATGTATATGGGTGATAGTGGATAGGTTGACTAAGAGTGCCCATTTCATTCCAGTTAAATCAACCAAGACGGCACCTACTTTAGCTAAATTGTTCATGAAGAACATAGTTAGACTATATGGAATTCCTAGTAGTATAGTCAGTGACAAAGATGCTTTATTTACCAGTGAATTCTGGAAGAGTCTACATAATGTATTTGGTACCAAGATCAAGATGAGTACTGCGTATCACCCTCAGACGGATGGGCAGACAGAGAGAGTCAATAAGGTACTCGAGGATTTGTTTAGAGTTTGTGTGTTGGACTTTGGTGGATCTTGGGAAGATCACCTACACTTAGTTCAGTTTTCCTATAATAACAGTTATCAGACTAGTATAGGAATAGAACCTTTTGAAGCTTTTTATGGAAGGCCATGCAAATCACCAGCATGTTGGTTGGAGACTGGAGACAGATTAGTCTTTGGTCCAGATCTGGTTAGAGAGGCGACAGAGAAGATTGAGTTGATCCGAGAAAGGATGAAGGAAGCTCAGTCTAGACAGAAAAGTTACGCAGATAAGAGGGTAAAGATCTAGAATTCTTAGTTGGAGATAGAGTCTTCATTAAGATATCATTGATGAAGGGTGTGGTATGATTCAGAAAGTCAGAGAAACTAGCACCGAGTGATATGTTGGTCTGTTCCTAGTTATAGAGAGGATCGAAAAGCTCGCATACAGAATAGAGTTGCCAAGCAGTATGGTAGGTGTCCATAATGTGTTTCATGTATCTCATCTTCGTAAGTATGTGCTTGATCCAGAGACTACTATTCCACCGACAGAGTTTGAAGATTTGATGATAGAACCGAATTTGACTTTTGTTAGACAACCAGTTCAGGTTGTGGCAAGAGATGAGAAGAGGTTAAGGAATAAGAGAGTCAAGTTGGTGAAAGTTCAGTGGAGCGACAATGAGAAGGATTGTACTTGGGAGATAGAAGACAGGATTAGAGATACTTATCATGATCTGTTGTGTGGGTATGTTCTATATTTGCTTTATATAGACTGTTGCTAGTCAGATAGGCTAATATGGTAATTAGGAGTTGTTAAAGATGATTGATAAGCTTAGTATTTAGTCCTTAATGAATTTTGAGGATGAAATTATTTAATGATGGGAGCCTGTAACACCCCTAATTTTAAATAAGATTATTCATGAGATTTAATTAGATAAATTAAATAGAATAATGTAAAGATTAGAGTGATAAGGGGATTGAGATTTGAAAATTTATTAGAGGTTGTGCTTAACTAAATACAAATTTAAAAGAATGAGTTTATGGAAATGGTTTTATAAGTTAACTAATAAAGAATAAGGCAAGGGTATTATGGGGAATAGTCGTCCACCATAAGCCTTAACCCCTAAACCCTTATTCCCATTTTCATTTCACAAGTTCATATTTCTAAAACACAAACCAAAGAGCTCAAGCCGACTATAACCTAGGGGAAAAAGAGGAGAAAAATCAATTAAAAGCTAAGGAATCAAGCAAGATCAAATCTCAAGTTCCTTATCCAAAGCAAGATGAATAATAATCAAAACCATCTCATTTTCGTTTTTAAAGAGCATTTGATTTCAGGTATTAAGTTTAAAACTTTTATGATGATTTTAATGATGATATGCTTGGATTACATGATATGTTTGATTCAAACAAGTATGTTTAATAAATGTTCTACTCGATTTTAAGGCTAAAATCGTATATATTGGGTTTTGAATGCCATGAGGATTTAATATGTTATGAAAAACATTATTTTGGATATGAGTTTAAATTTTCATAATTATCCAAGCTATGGATAATTTATTATGAATTTTTGAAAGAAGAAATAATTAATTGTATTTAAAAATTTATTTCGGCTATTATATAAACGATTTTGGGACTGAAATTTATATATGTTAGATAACATATTAAAAGTGAATTTTGATGATTTTTGGGGATTTTTCCTAAGTGATTTACTATGAAAATTAAATTAATTTTTTGGAGGACTTAAATGTCTTAATTGTTTTGTTAAAGGGAAGGGCTTCTTTGTTAATTATTTTAATTAGTTAATTCCGGAGAATTAGGCAGTCTTTTAGAAAAGATTTTTGGTAAAATTTATGGCAACTAATTATATTTTTACAAATAGGCAAGTTAGTTGAAAAGCATTTACTTAAAAAGGCAACAAAACAGTTTTACATAGATTTACTGCTTCGCCACTTCCAGTTGCAACCTTTCGACCTCATACCTCCGCCCATAACCAAGTCGAAACCAATGCACATGGTATCAATGCTTTGGTAGGTAATGGATTAGAAAACGGAGGCAAGTATAAAGTTGAAACCATGCTTTCGAAGGGGTCGAGGCCATTTTAAATAGCTTTCGAAGGCCTTTGTTTTGCTATCCAAAGCGATGTCGCTTGCCTTGCTTTCAATGGATGCTTTCGAAAGGGTTGAATTACTTTTATATAGCTTTCGAAGGGGTTGCCACCTTTTTGTTTTAAAGGGTAGCTTTCGAATGAGTTAACGCGTTTTATGTTTTAAAAATGGACCTTTCGAAAGGTAGTTTTGAACCTAGTCGAAACCTTGCTACCGTCTTCATACCTTCCGAAAAGGTTGAAAGTTTTCAATGAATTTGAAAAGCAAGCCTTTGTTTCATAAATATAAAGTCACTTTCTAATGCTTTCGAAAGGGCTCCAGTAGCCATTTAAACTAAAGGTTTCGAAGGCAATGGCTTCGAAAGGTGTTTCGAAGCTATCCTTCCTATTGTTTTACTTAAAGATTAAAGCTTTTGAAATGATGGTCCCAAAGCCATCTGTTTTCCCCAAACTCTTTTATTTGAAGGATTAATGGTTCCAAAAAGGGTACTTTCGCTTATGTTCACTTTAACCTAAAAGATTAAACTCAATGGTTTCGAAAGAGGTACTTTCAAATGGTTTCGAAGTTATGCTTCTATATGTTAGAAAGTGATGCTTTAATACTCTTGAAAGGAATGTTTTGATGGTTTCGAAAGGAAGGTTTTGACACTTTCGAAAGAGATGTTTTAGGGTGTTTCGAGAGGCGTATGCTTTGTTTTGAAAAGAAGATTTGAATGCTTTCGAAAGAGATATTCTAATGGTTTCGAAAGTAAAGGCGTAAGGTTTCGTAAGCCTTAGTTTTCAAAACAAAGAACCCGATCACATTTTTAAAGGAAAACCCATGGAAATATAAAAGAGTTTTGAAATGGCTTATAATTTTGGAGTTTTTGAAGTAGATTTCCTTGATAAAAATAATGGGTTACAAGGATTAACCATGTTTCATGTGAAAATGATTTCAAGGATATTAAACCCAAAATTTTTATATTATTAAGTTATGATCAGTTATTCTATATGCTTCTTCTATAAACATATTCACTGTATAATGGACCCATAACTGTATTTTGGGTAGAAAGGGCAGAATAACCAGCTAGGTTGACCCAGTAGTGAATGTAAATTGAGTTAAGTCTTGTAGGAGTAGAATTGTATCTAGGAGGTTAGGTAGACCAGAACATAAGATGCCCAAAGACTGATCAAAGAAGTTGTCAGATTGACAGGTTCATAGTAAACCCATGAAAACTATGTTTGGAAAGAGTTATTGGCAAGGGCCATTTGGTTTGTAGTGATCCCATAAAAACTATATCTGGATAAAGTTATTGTCAAAAGTCAATAGGTTCGTAGTCAACCCATGAAAACTATGATATAAGACAAGTATTGGAGATACCAATAGGTTTAGGGAGAACCCATGAAATAATTGAATAAAGTTATTGGCAATGGAAAATAGTTTCTTAGTGATCCCATGAAAACTATGAGATCGAATGATAGTCTCTAAGCTTTAAACAGGTTATTAGTCAGCCCATGAAAACTAATAGGTTAATAGTGACCCTAGAAACTATAACTGAGATAGATAGTCAAATGAATGTGGATGGGAAATCCAAGATATTTTGCTTGTTTGCATATCGTCGTGATATTTTAAATTGTTATGTTTCTAACCATTGTGGAAGCAGGAGCACGGTATATGGTTATTATAAATTTTTGGGGTAAGATACTAGTGAGGGGAAAACCCATTCCGCTAAGTGGTGTGGTCTCACTAGTATCTAAATGGTTCGAGATGGTAGGTTATTATTCATACTAGGCTTTTTGTCTAACTCGAAGTTTATGCTTTCCCCTTAAACTCTCGAGTACTCAATTGATTTTGAGTAGTTTGAGAGTTATGGATTTTCAAGTTCTCCTTTAGACGAATAAGCTTCCGGAGACGTGTAGGAGGCAAGCTAGCTATTAGGAGTTCTTTTCTTTTTGATTCCGCTGTGTTTTGATGTAAATGAAAAGTTGGTTAATTGCCTATGTTTAGACTATGATCATCTAAGTGGGCATCTTCGTATGTCGCTCTTGGCGTATGCTATAATAATTATATTTCTCTAAACGTGGTTCTCAAATTTGGGATTATGTAATGAATTTGGAATGATTTAAAATGAAATGAGAAATTTGTTTAATAGTTTAAAAAAAATTATATCCATGTGTTTCTGTTATATTAATGTATCTAACGTTACCGCATTTGATCGTCAAGGATTGATAACTATGGATGACTGCAACACCCGTAGCCGTTAGTTTTGGGCCTTCAAGTGGGGGATGTTACAGATGTAGTAGGAGAGTGCCTTCGGTTTTTCCTGTTCCTTGACAAATTGTTTGGATGGATGTCTGACATTGCATTTCTAAGATCACGTCGTATTGATCTCTGTTTGGTGGTGTAGGAGGTAACCCTCTTATACTTAACACCCTTCTCTGAAACGTACGAGCTCAGAGGTTGTACTTTTTTTGAAATCAATGGTGTGTTGTTGGAAATGGAAATGTGGCATTTTAAGTGAAAATGTTTTACGAAAGGTAAACGTTACCTCTAGCCTCACACCTGGGGAATTGTGAAATAGGGGTTGCTTTAAGGCTACGTGGTTTGCAACCATTAGGGTTTGATATCACCTTTCTTGATTTATTTATTTCTACCCGCTATAACGTCGGGTTTAAATTTTATGGTGTATGCTATGAAACGTCTCGGAGAGCTCGGGAACGGACGGGGTGATATTATATTCAATGCTATTTGTACCGCCTGTTGGTCTCGGGTAGTCCGGTCTTAATTCACATAGGACTATTTGTGGTGGTCTCGGTACATTCCTCTAGACTTGCACTATACAGGAGGTAGTTTCTTACCTCGCTATTCATTGGAAATCCATTCTCCAATAGTGCCTTTAGACTTAGTTGTAAACCTATTATCCTGTCAAATTTAACCAATGTAACAATTTCGGTTATTTGAATATGTTTATTTGAAAGGTTTTCAAAAGAATGTCATTAAAATAATATCACTGGATTTTACGTAGAAATGATTTGGTTATTATAAGGTAAAAGCCCATTCCATGTTTATATGTGGCGTGGTCATATGAGATACCCTTTGTTTTCAAATACTCATATTTTGAGTTTCTTACACCAGTCTCATGACTGACTCAGAGTTTATTTTCTTTCTCTTAAACTCTAAGTGCCTTATATTTTCAAGCAACCTAGTAGTCAGGTTTAGTTTGGAGCATTTTGAAAGAGCTCAGAGCATGGAGCTAGAAGATTCTTCTGAAGATTGTTATCCATTTTCACCACACTTATTTACTATTGTATTCTGCATTTGTAGGGACAAAGATTTATGACTGTCCATGTTGATATTAAGTTAAACTCTGATAAATGTATTTATAATTTTTCCGCTGTAAAAATTATATGTTGAAATAATATACGTTATTCCATTCGTGTAAGATTCTATTCTTTGTCTTTATTTTCTTTTCTCCATAACGGTCGATTTTTTCGACACTTGAATTTGCGGCACGTGAATACCAAGGATGTATTGCTGTCGATTTCCAAGAGTCAAAAATCCCGTTCATCGCATTAGTTATTGTATAATATATTCCATGGACATACACATATATCTGTGTTTGTAGATATATTTTGCAAGGTGAGCAAGGTTGAATGGCCCCTTTTTATTTTTTTATTCATCACGATAAACCAAGTACATGGTACATTTGCTTCAATAGCTACATCACTCAAAATACACTCATAACATATCACACACCTGACATTATAACTATTAATACAACATTTAAAAAACAAGCACAATGCAAATTTCCAGTACATCATAAAAAAATCATTAACCAGAAGCATTACAAGCTAACTAATGTACACTATCACATAATGGATCGACAAAAGAGAATCACGTATCAACAAACTGAAGCAAGACATGTCTCACTTCATCACAAAAGCATTCATCGACACAAAGTTTTCCATTGAAGCAATTACAAAACAGAATATCATACCCATCAAACCGATAACACATTGACCAACTACTTAAGGAAAATCCACCATTAGAAAAGCCAGAACATAACCTTTCACCCACACTAACTAGCGAAACTACAGTCTCTATTGTAAAATTTCTTCTAGGCCTCCACCTATAAACCGACTAGATGAGATTTACCGTTTAGCTATCTATCGAGGTCCACCTAAGCAAAGCTTACCGTCTTATCTAAACTCTAAACGTATGCATTATTTAAGGCTTTGTGCCACGTACAAGCATTTATGTGTTAGTTTTAGACAGCCATACCTTGTTGATTCCTTATATGACCAACCAAAATCCAAAAATTTCCAATTTGAATCAATTAATACTAAACCAATTATCAAGACAATTTCCAAAGTGCATGAGTTATCAAAAACGTCGAACTCCGATTAATCCCCGCTTATACAATTAATCATTAATCCACACTTACATTCCAACGTCAACCTAACGATTATTACAACCTTGATTGTGGCATACTCGATCCAACATTGCATCATGGAAGAGTGAAAATGGATGAAGAATTCCATGGCCACAGACATGGATCGTCGGCAATAAGTAACACTCAAATCGTAGATGTTTCAGACTATTGTTGGGAAGATGATGCCGATACAGTGAGCAAGGCGCATCAAACAATGAAGTTCAAGTTGATAAAGTTCCAAAACTAGTTGGAAAGCGGTCGTAATAGTGGATGATGCAAGGTGGAAAGGTTAAGGGACATGCGAAGCTTGAGGCGATAAGGAAAATTTCGCTCGATTAAATCTTAAAGAGAATGATTATAAAAATAAGAAAAGTGATCCCTAAGTTTTGAGAAGAGGGCAAGGAAGAGCGAGTGAATAGAAGAAGAATGAGGAGAACAAGTGGGAGGAGAAATCATATACAGATATGTAGTATTATGAATTATTCAGGATTATATTTAATATATAATTTATCCAAATTCAAAATATTACTTCAACTTCTTTTATAATTAGAAATTATTATTTTAAAGCATAAATATTTGAAAAAAATGATAATATAGTTTTTTTCATAACCTTTTTGTATTTATTTAGTAAGAACAAATTAGTTGAACATGGTATTTCATATGTAAACCATTGAAATTTAAAAACTAATTTTTAAAAATTAATTTATAACAAAATGAATAATTTTGAATAATTATCAGAAATGATAGTAGATATAATTATTTATAACTATTTAAAATATATTAATTAACAAAGTATGAGATTTAATATGCAGTTTAATTAATTTCAAATTTTTAATTTATAATTATTTGATAATAACAGAATATTATTTTAACACATAAAAATCCATAATGATAATAGTAGTAATTTTTTATATATTATTATCACTTATTTAATTCATATAAATTAATTAATATTATACTTAAAGTATAATATATTTAAACTTAAAAATTATTATTTTAAAATTATTTTTAAATCAAACTATATTATTTTAAATATTTACTATTTGAATATATGTGTGTATGTATAATTTATTAATCTACTAAATAATAGTAAAGTAGAAAAAATATTCTCTTCTCCTACGTTCTCTTTATTATTTTGACATTAAGCCACTCACAATTAAAACGATGTGGGAATAAGTCTCACGTTGAATACCCGAAAAATCCAAAATTCATCCACATTCCTACCTGAAAATGGATAAATACCCAATATCTGAAAAACAATTACCTGTGTGGATATGAAGGTATCCACATCTCATAGGAACTTCTAATGGTTCATTCATTTGTCCATATAACTTGATGCGATGTTATGAAAATTAATTTTTTAGTGCCAAGGAGTTGGGAAAAGCTCGAGAGACCTTAGCACGACCATGAAAACCGCTTTAATCGAGCATAAGGACAAAAGGGAGCGTTTAGTGTTATATACATATATTTATACAAATTTTACAATTATTTTAGAAGAAAATATTGCTTTAATATTTAAATTTAAAAAATAATAATACATAAGATATAATGGCACGTGTTACGCACATGCAATACAAAATAATTAGTATAGAGCATGTATTCATAAGTACAAAACAAAATGATTAACAATATTTGGCAGACATTCCCCGCATAAATGTAAACTGAATAGTACCAATGACACATGCTCTCGTGTTCGACAAAATAATTATTATAAATGGCACAAGATCCGCAAGTGAAGGACAAAATGTTATAGTTTGGAATCCAAAAGCTATGTTAATGTTTAATATTAGGAATTAAGTACATTGGCACATGCGGTGCATGTGAGTATTAAAAAGGTATGTTTGAGCAAATAATCAAACTTTTACATTTCGTATTACTCACTTTTCAATTTGATAAAAAAATTAGTAGAAAATATATAATTAGAAATGATTTGAAAATAATAGATTTTAGATTTTAAAAATGTAATAAGACTACAAATACATAAAAAAAATTCCTATTGTATTATTTCATTTAAAAATAGCATGTAAGGAAAAGAAAAAAATTGACTGTCATACAAAATGCTATTAGGGAAAGAAAATTTAATTTACGATAGGATGAAATTATATTAAAATCTCAAATATTTAAAGGAGTATTTTTTCTAAAAGAAAAACCTTATATTCTTCGAATATTAATGTAAAAAGTGAATTCTTTCAAGGTTCACTAGCTCAAGTGGCAAGGTGCTTTAAACTTAGGTCTAGAGGTCTTAAGTTTCAACCCCACGAGACATTAAAAAGAATGCTTTGCTTATAAAGTATCACTCTCATTCTCAAAACAAGAACAAAAAAAAATTGAATCAACATAAATATGAATAAAAAGTAACAATGAACAATTGATATCGTTGATAGAAAAAGCAATTAAAAAATAAAAAAGAAAGTATGCAATAAAATTATCATGGTCGGAATTTGAACCTATGACCTTAATATTATTCCGAACTTTCAAACCAATTGTTATAATTAATTTTTTTCATTGCGAAGATTCAAACTTGTGTGGTTCGATTTAGATACCTTAAAACCCTGACCTACACTTGTTTACTAAACTCATAACGTAAGCTCGACCTGAGCCTACTGGATGTTTCAAACCCGTAACCCAATCCCATCCAATCATGCTATATAAGCCCATCGATTAAAACCACATACTTGGGCAGAAATTCTGATAGCATAATTAACCATCACTTTAGCTTGGACCTTTTTAAAAATGATACATAATCGAAGTTTACAAAAAAATAGACGGATATGAAATTCGATTTTCCAATAAAAATAAGCAAAAATTCTACATGTAGGCAAACTAATGGTATATAGAAAAATATATACTTATATTTTTGGTACAATAAACAGATAATAATCAGGTTCGGCCCAAACCGAACGGTGTAGTGATGAAGCGGTACCCAGATCTAATAATAATCAAGTTGAGTCTGGGTACGACCTTCACCTAGGTAGTTAAAGTAAACCCATACCCATATTAACATGACAAGTTTGGACCTGGATCAGGCCAAAATTTGTACAATTGACACACATACAGGGCATTTCTAGAGTTTCATGGTCCGACTAAAAAATTACTATAGATAATTAAATACAATTATTTAATATATATGATTTAGTTAAATATCATACGTAATATAAAATTCATTATGTGTGTGTATTAATTATGATATTTAATATAATTTAATTAATTTCAAATATATAAATATAAATTATTTATTACAAATAAATTATCATTCAACAAAAAATATCCAACAACAATAATTATATATTTTTTATAAATTTTTAATATTAATTTAATAAATATAAATTAATTATGTATTATACCTAATGTATATATTTTTTTAATTTCAGAAGTATTTTTTTGAAATCAAAATATTTATGTTAGATATTAATAATATGGATATATATATATATATATAATATTTATAATATATTAATGTATTAATTTATTTAAATAATAGTAAAGATTTAAATAATAGTGAAGCAGAAGTTTTAAAATCCTCTTATTGATCTATGCAAGCAATTTTCCACCCTCTTCTTAGTTACTCCTTGATATTTTATATCCATATCCATATAGTTTATTACTTTTACAATTATTCGCAATGTCCTACTAATTCTCTTTCACCATTTTACGTTTATACCAACATTTACAAAATTTTCTCAATTTTTTTCCATTATTTTATATTCAACTCCACATATTTAAATCGATTAATTAACAATTAGTTTAAATTGTTTTAAAAAATTCGTTTAGCTAATATTTATCAATTCATCCAAATAAATCTAAAATTGACAACTAATATGTATACCACATTCATATTTACAAAAATGACAAAATTAATTTTTTGTTCACATATTTAAAAATATAAATCATATAACATCAATTATCTTCATCATTAACAATAGTAGCAATTATAATATATAATTTATTTAACTCCATAAATTCTTCATATCTCACATAAGAAAATTCTATTTTTAACGGTATTTAAACTGTAAATACTATGTTTTTACAACATTACCATGTGCAACGCACATGTTACACACTAGTGTATAGCATAGGTAATAATACAAACAACTATATGTATCCATCCAAGAAATCTAAATCGGTTTACCATAGGTTGAGTTGTCCATGTATTACTATCATATAACAAAGTTTCCTTTTTTTTTCTTTTTTATAATCGTAAGTTTCTATCATATTACCATGGCATGCCTTGTAATTAACTTGTACATTATTATGCAAAATTGTGTACATTTTTTTTCTTTTCTTTTATAATATGTAGTTGTATGCAATCAATCATATATAGTATCTGTTAAATATCGACATTATGCATTTTTACTTTAAATCATTTTTTTTATTTGAAGCAAAAACTATTATAACACATCCTCCTTCATTCTACACGGTCTTAATGGAGCAGAATAAAAATCTAGAAAATTAGGCCCTGTTTGGCTTGTCATTTTTAGTTTTGTGATTTCGTCTATACAAAAGCGCGTCCGTTGTATGTATTGTTGAAAAACAAACAATTTTGAAAAATGAAATTAATATGTAAAATAAAAAACAATTTTATTTTGTTTTTTGTGTTTCGAGAGAAAACAAAAGCACGGAAACAATCCAACTCATTCGTTGTACGTTGGTGGTCGCAATGACTAAGAATTATAAGGGCTCGTTTGGTTTCGTTTTGAGTTTTGTGTTTTGTGTTTTCAACCTACACTACAAAATACAAGAAAACATGAGAAGTTTTTTTACAATTCTTAGCCATTACAACGATGGACGGGAAATGAAGGAGATGAATTGTTTTCCGTCCTTTTGTTATGTCTCAAAACACGAAAAAACAAATAAATTTGTTTTCTATTTTCTATGTTAATTTCATTTTTCAAAATTGTGTGTTTTCCAACCATGCATAACAAATGCGCATTTTTATTTAGACGAAAACACAACTAAAACCAGCAAACCAAACGGACCCTAAAATTCCAGAAAATTAATTTCGCCCAGTTATTTATGTAAATCTGGAGCAAAATATTTTCCAAATTTCATTCTCAGAGGAAAAAAAAAACCAAATTATTTTGATCAAGGTTTATAATTTAAAGTGGTTTAATGAAGAACCATGACCAAGCCCTCCGAAATACTTCATGTAATCAAAAACAAGTGTATCTTTGTATATTGGAGGATTTTCATCGGATAGTACTTCTTTAATCGGTCCATATCGCCTTTCCTCATCTATCCCTGGACTGTAAAAAGTTGCTACTGATAATCTTGGCCCTTCCCGGCTGACCAACACCCTATGCTTCACGCTTTTAAATCCATCGTTGCTTATAAGCTACACATTCACAAGCCAGTTTCAATAGTAGGTTATTTTTCTACAACAAATAATCAACTATAAATATTCATTCATATGTCCCTCCTATGTTAGCTAATAAATTATGATGTGGTTTGTTTTGAATTAGATTTATACATACAAAGACAAATAACGGGCAGCATGAATTCCTAGTTGTATCAAGTATTTGAATTTTGAAGTAGCAACAAGATTTAATAAGAAGGCGGGTATAGAGAAAAATACCTGAAGAAGATCTCCAATATTGCATAACAAAGCTCCATGAACTGGGGTTACTGGAATCCACTGATTTTGATGAAGTACTTGAAGTCCCCCGATTTCACCTTGCGCAAGTATAGTCAACAGTGTAAAATCAGTGTGTTTTGTTGCTCCCAGAGTAAGTTCTGGTTCAGGACATGGAGGGTAATAATGGCATACCAAACTTTGTGTTGCACTGGAATTCATGCTTTTTAGGTAGTTCGAGTTGAGTCCCAGAGCTTCTGATAGTAGTTGGCATAGTGTCTCTGCAACAATATTAACATGCCTTTGGTACTCCATTATCTCTTCCCTGCAACAAACTAGAATTTTAAAGCAGAGGAAAACAAGCCTGCGCCTTACAGCGATAGACTCGTGTTATTCTTTGAAGTACTATCAAAACTTTTGAATTACCACAACGAATAAATTTAAAAATGTTTTATTTTACCTGAAAACAGATGGTAATTCTTCAGGTTTGAGTGATCCATCAAAGATAATGGAAAGTGTGTCCCTCCAATCAGCAGCAGGCGATGTAAACAAACGAAGATCAGATGCATACCTAACCTTATCATTTAAATCCCTCGAAAAGTATTTAGCCTTGATATCAGCATCCAGTTCATGAAACCTTTTGTTTCCTTGTATCATATTATGAAGAACACCTGCTGGTATTCCATGCTTGAAAAAATCCCCATGATTTCGCTGCTTCATTAACTTGAACAACAACTGTTCGCGGATGCTTTTGTTATCGATTCAATTGAGATTTATAACTGGGATCTGAAGCTTTGCGTTTAGAGAATCTTTCGGGTTTAGTAAAGTTTCAGGTGCATGTATGAAAATTCTTGCAACTTTTTTTATGCCTGAATCAACTAAACCTTTTACACCAGCTTTAGTATTGTCGAACTCTGTAAGCTCTTTCATTCTATCATATGTGGTTTCATCCATATCGAACTATATGCTTCCTTTTTGTGAATACAGGAAGATTGTATATATACAGTACTGCAGAATGCAAAGTCAATAGTAGGTAAACTTGTATTTAAGACAACGACTGAAGCATTACAACCTTGTGGATAATTTACGTTGATTAAATTTAAGTGGAAATATCAGTTATAATCTTCTTGCCATTTGAAATAGAAGTGGGGAACATGACAAAAACATTATTCGTGAAAAACGTATGCCATGAGCTCATACAGCCACGGCTCAGCTAATGTAATACAAAAATATGAGTCGTGCAAAACGTATGCCATAAGCTCATATAACCACGACTCAGCTAATGTAATATTGTAGGAAGTACAAATCTTAACGAACACATGGTTTATTTTGTTCAGTGTTGTGCATGCCAATAAGAAGGGAAAAAAAAGACCGCAGTTAATAGATTTACCAGAAATACATACACCTTGCAACAATAAACAGACCGTTGTAGTCACACTCCTTTCTAATATATGGATAAAAAAAATAAGTAAATGGAACGAAAACGCTCATTGGTTTGTTTAAAATTGATAAAACTAACCTCATGAGTCATGATGCCACTACGGTGATTGCAACTTGTGATTATTTGAGATATAGCCAGGACATACGAGCTTATGATGCAGGCTTTCGTTTTGAGAGGTTCTGTAACTTATATCATCTTTGGGTTTTGCTAAATTTCTCATTAAATCGTTGATTTTCGCGATCACTCTTGATTCCACCTTTGCAACGACCAACTTTTTTGGACGGTTTAAATCGACAATAAACCACACATGTCAACTCAAACCATTCAAAAGAGGGATTGTTAATATGATAAATAAGAAAATAAGAGAAAATAAAGAAAAACAACATACACAATCTTACAGCGGAATGACATAATATAATAATCAAAAAAACAGTTCATGAAGCTGTTTTACAAATAACATTTGATTACACTTTTACAATACAAATCAAAGTTATACATATATCAGGAATAAATAAATAATGCAGCGGAACAACATGATGCAGTGAAATAAATATGATAAATAGCAATAATATACTAAATCTTCGTCTTCGTCCTTCAGAAATAAGGTCTTCAACACTGAAATGCTCAGGCTGACCCGAGCGTAATGAAAAGACAAAACACTTGAGTCAGAACTAAAAGATCTTATGTAAGTTAAATCAAATAAGTAAATATGAGTGTAACGGCTTCAGAAATACTTACGGGACTTTACATCTCATGTCCAGTGTCTAACGTACGTGCAATAACTTAAGAGATGTTCGGGATTCCATCTCCTAAGGATCCGTTAAACTATCTACATACATAGTACAATACGCTATTATAATATGTCTACGGTAAAGTAAAGTATTAAAATAGCGTTAAGGCATTACCTATATCCCTCTTAACATATTTTTATATAAATAATGTAGTCTGTACAGATACTGTAAGCTCCACCAAACCGGTGGGATACTCAGGGAGCACTTCATAGGTACGATACAAACCAAACTCGTAGTGGATGCGATAAGGCATATGACAAGGCACGCGAGACAATGCCCATGGTAGGATACTACCGTTTTTGCAGAACCGGGCTGGTGGTAACGCATAGCAGCTACTACCGCCCACCTCGAAACACACTCTCATAATTAAATCGAAGATGGCCACCAAATTAACCACAAAGTAACAGATATGGTATCGAAGAAGCATGTCCGATTAGAGGAGCGACCTCACTTGGTCCAGGTATAGCTCCTGTTTTAGTCATATCAAGCTGACCCGAGGGGTCAGGGCTGCTTTCATACCTCATACAGTAGCGTTCGCCAAACTATCCTATTTCGTTCTGGATTCTCCACCACGTGCATAGTTGTTAAAGTGGTTTTCGGTATTGGAAGAGAGTATGACATATCTGATCCCGGTCTCTTTAACAACCAAACGCTTATTTCATACCGGTTGGTTCTTTTACATTTCCAAAACCGATTCATAATTGATATCAAAATATCATATTCACTTCAAAAATCATGTCACTTTCGAAATCATATTCACTTTCGAAATCATATTCATTTTCAAAATCATAACCACAAAATAGGTTAAACCGTCATATCAAGATATTCGCATTTAAATCAATTAAATCTAAATCATAACAGTTCCAATTTTAAACAATTTGAATATTGAAGGTAGTTTATTTATTGGAATAGTTAGACATTAAAATAGTATAAATATTAAAATATATATTAAAAGTTTTTTATAAATTTAAAATAATATATATTAAAATAGTTTATATTTTAAAAATAGGTTATAGATTAAAATAGATTATATATTAGAAATAGTTTATATATTAAAATAGGTTATATATTAAAAATAGTTTTATATTAGAAATAGTTTATATATTAAAGTAGGTTATATATTAAAATAGTTTTATATTAGAAATAGTTTATATATTAAAGTAGGTTATATAATAAAAATAGTTTTATATTAGAAATAGTTTATATACTAAAATAGGTTATATACTAAAAATAGTTTTTATATTAGAAATAGTTTATATATTAAAATAGGTTATATATTAAAAATTATTAATATATTAAAATGGTTTATATGAGAAAAATAGTTTATATATTAAAAGAGTTTGTATATTAAAAATTATTAATATATTAAAATGGTTTATATGGGAAAAATAGTTTATATATTAAAAGAGTTTATATATTTAAAGAGTGTATATCGAAAATAGTTTCAAATTAGAATTGTTTCTTCCAATTTCACAAATCAATTCAAATCAACTTTAGTTCCAAAATTCAATTTAAATCAATTCCAATTCAACGATTTCAATTCAAAAGGCTAAAGGTTTCAATTCAAATTCTCATTAAAAACCATTTCAATTTATATCGATTTCAAATCCATGTTTGAACTACAAATTTAAACCACTTCAAATTCAACATGTTTCAAAGTTTAAATACTCAAACGTTTACCGTAACCCAATTTTGATAAATTTCATTTATATTTAAAAATTCAACTTTAAGATTCCAATTTAAATTCTTTAAACAATTCATTTAAACCAATTTCAATTTCAACATTTTAAAGCTTGGATTTGAAAATAATTCAGTTCATATAAATCAAATTTTATTTCATAATAACATTTAACTGGATTCAAAAATTAAGGATTTAAAATCATTTAATTTAACCAATCCGGTGTCCGTATATAATTTTCTACCCTATGGTCAAGTGATACGGATATATATCATTTCAACCGGCAATATTTAAATTTACGGGTATGTATCATTTCAACCCGCAATCTCGAGTAAAATTCAAAATTCATAAAATCGCTCGAGTTTATCATTTCAACCCATAACGATTTTTTCCTAATCTATAAGATCGTTCGGGTATGTATCATTTCAACCCACAGTGATTTTCCTAACAATAACTAAGGAATAGTGTGATAACAACATATAAAGTAAAAATAATATCCAATCATCCAAATATCAACAATTAACCATCCATCACAATCATCATTCAAATCAACCAACAAATCACAACAAATAAACTGGTTATCATTATTAGGTATTTAACTGATAATTAAATTCAATATTAATTTAAATGGCAATTCAATTCAAATAACTTAAATTAAATTTAAATGACAATTTAAATTACTAAACAACAATCAATAAATTTCTAATCACATCATAAATTCAATTTAACCAACATAAGATGATTTAGTATTTGTGAGTGGGTAAAAACACTCACCTTTGGTTTGTCGTCGATTTAAAATCCAAATTAGGCCCAAAATTCCAACAGTCTCAGAATTCAACCAAACCAGTCCCATATTGTCTGAAATTTCGATATGATCGCAACGGAGAAAACTGTGCGTGAATTTGAGCTCGTATGCAAAAGTTATTCGAGTTAGAACATTTAAAATTCAAAATTTAAATTAAATTAAATAGGGAAAATTTGTAATTTTGTTTACCCTAACCCTATCTGATAACTCGAGCACGAACGACAAACGACAACGAACAGCCGCCACCCCTTTCGCATTCGCCACCGCCGTTGGGGGCCAGTCGCGACCACGCTCCCACCACCAGACAACGCACCTACCTCACCTCAGCCCTCACGATCACCGAAACCCCTTCTGAGCGCCACCAGAATCAAGCAGCCGCCACCCATAGACAAACCCTAATCAATTTATTGTCGCCGATCCAACCATCAATAAGCCCAACCGACTACTCTGATGAACTCCCTAGGAAATTCTCTACAAGATTGTACCCTCGGATCGATGCATCACCGTCGTTTATCAACCACCAAAACTATGATGACGCGCAAATCCGTACCCCTTTGAGCCGACAATATTCCACATCAATTCAACTCAAAGTGGATGGAAATACAAGTCTTCAGGGTTAAAGAAGAAAGAGGTAGAAGAAGAAGGAGAAAATAACAACATCAGAGTCTCACAATCGCAGCGGAACAAAATACAATATATAATAACAGCTTTTAAATACAAAGAAATCTGTACTGTTATATATACATACCATTATCAGAGTACAACAATCATCTATCACTTTGGATAGCTTATTATATGTCCTTACACAGTAGAAATAATAATTCAAGTACGAAGATACGTCTCTGTCATCCAGCTCGTCTCTTGAGCTCCATAGCACATTCCTGGATCTGTACAACTCGGTCTGACCCGAGCATCATAATAAAACAACACCCGAGTCAGTTTGGAAAACCATCGTGAGAAAATCACATTCAATTGGATTATTATATTTTGTTTTGAAAACCCTTTGAAAACAAAGGTATCTCGTAAGACCACGCCATAAATAAACATGCGGGTTTTTACCTTACGATAACCAAAACTTTTCTATCAAATCTGTCTTATATTATAATAGTGTCTATAGAAAGTAAATAGAATCTAGCTGAAATGCTTACATCTCACGTTCCAGCATAGTTGGGCACAACCAAAACCGTACGGCCACACGATAACTCCGAAAGCTCTGAAATTTGAAATCCGATAATAATGCAATATTATGGATCCAATGGGACTGGTTTTGTCGAAATCCGAGACTGTGCCTCGGAAGGCTATTTTTAAATATCGATTTAAACGATATATTTTTAAAATTGAACATATCACTTCCAAATTGAATTTTAAAACTTAGATTACCTTTATTACTATCCATATAAATTTTACAAGCCTTTAAAATATTTTTAACAGGCTTAAAACTCAAGATTAAATATTTTAACTAATCCTCCGTTATTAAATTCGATTATCCAATAACCCGCTATATTTAAATCTTGCATTTATTTTATAAATGAAAATAAATCTTTTCATACTAAAAATCAATTTATAATTCAAATTCAATATTTAAGATCATTTAAATATTCCAAATCCAACGTCGAAAAATCCGGGTCGTTACATTCCTCCCCCCTAAAAGAATTTCGTCCCCGAAATTACTAAGGCAGAAAGAACGCCTTAAACCCAAACCCATTTAGTGAAAATCCCATATCCACTTTTCTAATCCTTTAGTTTCAAACTAAACAATTAGTTTCAATTCCAATTCCAAAATCCTTTTATTTCAATTCCAATTTGAAATCAATACGTCGTTAACAAAAAATTTCAAAAATTTTCTAACTTCCAAAATTTCCGGAAAATTTTGGCAGAGTCTCCCTTGTACGGAGGAGCTTTTGCAATTTGACAAGAGAGATAAATATATATACATCGACCTACATGGTCGAAAAACCAAAATAAACAACAATATTTCATATTTTTATTCCTTTTATTGCGTAGGCGTACCTCTATTTAGTATTTTAAGCAAGCGGCTTATATATTTAGCAATTAGTGCGACCCAAAATCCAGCCAAACGGTCTCCAGGTACCTGTACTTACTCAATTTAAACATGTAAGTACCAAATTATGTAACTCAATAACATTTTACTTATTTGCAATAGCTAAACACATGGATTTTTATAAGCAATGCAGATTAAACAATATTTATAAGCAACCTATATAATTTCAACACTTATTCAATTGTTTCAATCAGCCCATATACTATTTTCACTCAGTTTAAATGATTTACAACTCAATTGTTCACATTCAATTCATTTTTAAACCAAACGAACTCATATCCATTCCAGTTGATTCCAAAATCAATTTTATTTGCTTCTATCAATTCATAGAATTTTATTTACTTTCGTTTACATCAAACGACAACTTTTTCTATGTGAATTCGACGATATTCCTTAATAGAATATCCATTTTAGTTTAACTACTTCAAATTACTTCCAACTCATTTTATATTAAATTCCATTTCATTTTAATTTTATTCACAATCCTTTCATTGCATTTTATTTCATATCCAAATAGGTTTCATTCAAACCCATTTTATTAAGCTCGACAACATTCCATACTAATATGTATTAAATAACCATTCCGCAAATAAATTTAAGCCAAGCTTCTTTTAATATTAACTTAAGTTATTTATTTTCTTCAAATTATTTCACCCCATAAATTAAGTTTATTTTTCTTGTAACCCACTTCCAATTTAAATCCTTGATTTGATTTTTATTTAATCAAATCCACCCATTTTACTAAATTTTATTCCAATTAGTCTATTCACTTATTCCACTTTACAATTTTAACTTCCAAACTTAATTCATTCCCGAGCTCATTAAATTAATATCAAGGCCATTTCAATTATTTTGCACTCTAATTGGATTTATTCACTACTCAAACCATTTCTATTTTAATCCAATTCCATTTCATTTGACAACATTCCCACTTATATTTAATTCACTAACAATCCAAGTTGAATTTATTTATAACTCGAGTTCATTTCCAAACTCCATTATTAACTCATAATTCAACTTCTATTTAACCAAATTAGGTTCCATTTCCATATTTCATTAACTAGTTAGTTATCTAATTAGTTCACTCCCAATTCTTAAATCAATATTTGATTTTTATTTCAAAAATCACTTTAACTATTTTACTTGAGTTCAATCTATTTTATAATTCAAGTTTGGATTTTTATTTCATTTTCCAAAATATCAAACAATCTTTATTTTGGGGTTTCTATTCCATTTTTCCATTTTTATAAGTCACCCACTTATATTTCTTATTTCCATCAATTTATAATCAAGCACATTCACATTTCGTTATTAACTCAAGACTATTCATTTATTTATAGCCCAAGCATATCTTTATTCAATCCATCTTTTATGAGCTATTCCAATTCATTTATTCCAATCCAATTCTTATTCAAACTTACTTTTATTTATTTAAGCAAAAATTTAATTTCATTCAATATCATCTATAACTCAACTGAATTTTATTTAAATTTAATTCTATTTCAGCTCAACTTCATTTAGTTTAAGTTAATTTCAATTCAATTCTTATTTCTCAAATCCAACTTAATTTTTTTATCCCATCTCAACCACATCCAAAATCTAATCCATTTAACTAAAATTTAATCCATTTAACTAGTTTACTTTACTAATTTATTTCTTTCAAATCACCATTAATTTAATTTCAAACATTTTTTTTCAACTTAATCCAAGTTAAATTTCATTTTTTTTCTTTTCTTCTTTTGTATAATTTATACTTATACAATTTTCCTATATTAGTTATATGAACTATTTCAAATTTTATAATCTTGTTTGACTATAATATTATCATCCAAACACTTCGATTATATAATAATTTCAAAAAATTATTTCTTTTTATATCAAAATATATTTTGGGTAAAATTATTTCATTCACCCACTTCAAAACCATATTGCGTCGGTTTATCGTGTACAAGTGTTTATAAACTCCTATCGGAATAGCAGCGTCCCCCTACTCGACAAGAATTTTTATACCACTCAACCAATAAGTCAACACAATATTAAAACATTTTTATTCACTAACAAATACGCGCTCATGTCTATTAGTACACTCAAACTCATTCTAGAGTACTAATGACTCTATCTCTAATGAGTAATCCCCACCAGAACCAAGGTTCTCGCTTAACCTTTGGCTTTGATACCAAATGTTATGACCCGCAAATCCATACCCCTTTGAGCCGACAATATTCCACATCAATTCAACTCAAAGTGGATGGAAATACGAGTCTTCAGGGTTAAAGAAGAAAGAGGTAGAAGAAGAAGGAGAAAATAACAACATCAGAGTCTCACAATCGCAGCGGAACAAAATACAATATATAATAACAGCTTTTAAATACAAAGAAGTCTGTACTGTTATATATACATACCATTATCAGAGTAAAACAATCAGTTATCACTTTGGACAGCTTATTATCTGTCCTTACGCAATGGAAATAATAATTCAAGTACGGAGATACGTCTCTATCATCCAGCTCGTCTCTTGAGCTCCATAGTATATTATCCTGGATCTGTACAACTCGGTCTGACCCGAGCATCATAATAAAACAACACCCGAGTCGGTCTGGAAAACCAGCGTGAGAAAATCACATTCAATTGGATTATTATATTTTGTTTTGAAAAACCTTTGAAAACAAAGGTATCTCGTAAGACCACGCCACAAATAAACATGCCGGATTTTTACCTTACGATAACCAAAACTTTTCTATCAAATCCGTCTGATATTATAATAGTGTCTATAGAAAGTAAATAGAATCTAGCTGAAATGCTTACATCTCACGTTCCAGCATAATTGGGCACAATCAAAACCGTACGGCCACACGATAACTCTGAAAGCTCCGAAATTTGAAATCCGATAATAATACAATATTACGGATCCAATTGGGACTGGTTTCGTCGAAATCCGAGACTGTGCCTCGGAAGGCTATTTTTAAATATCGATTTAAATGATATATTTTTAAAATTGAACATATCACTTCCAAATTGAATTTTAAAACTTATATTACCTTTATTACTATCCATATAAATTTTACAAGCCTTTAAAATATTTTTAACAGGCTTAAAACTCAAGATTAAATATTTAACTAATCCTCCGTTATTAAATTCGATTATCCAATAACCCGCTATATTTAAATCCTGCATTTATTTTATAAATGAAAATCAAGCTTTTCATACTAAAAATCAATTTATAATTCAAATTCAATATTTAAAATCATTTAAATATTCCAAATCCAACGTCGAAAAATCCGGGTCGTTACAAAAACGGATGGCCAAGATTAAATCGCCAATTCTTAGCCAAACCAAACCTCGATTGCAAAAATGAACTACAACAGTAGATTGCGCTCATCGAGAGCTTTCCAATGATATATTATATGGCAAAGTTTGAGGAGTTTGAATTTTTGAAATTGATTTGAAATTGATTTGAAATTTGAAATTAGGGTTTTAGAATTTGAGAATTAGGTTTCTGCCATTGGAAGGAAGAAGGAGCAGATAAGAAGTACGTACAATAAATGAAATAGATAGCTAGGGTTTCAGGAAAGAAGTCTATTTATATAGACAAGGATAGATAAGGATGAATGGACAGATCGAAACGATTACACGAACCCGAAAAGCCCATTCCGTTCCCGAAACGAAAATATGTCATCCAATATATGGAAATATAGGTTTTCGATAGTTTTAAACTCAATGGAACTAGTTTCAAGCCCAAATTCCATTGTATACAGAAGTTAGCTTTTAAAATCGAATTATATTTATTTAATTTCTATAAATCGATTTCTACGCGTTTCAAGCTCGCACGATCAAACAATAAGTCCGATCATTACCAAACTTGAAATCCTACAATAATTCGCTATTACGGATCCGATGAAACTGGTTTCGTCGAAATCCGAGACAGTGGCCAAAATGGCTATTTTTACACGTTAATTAATTAAATTATTATTAGACTGGTTTTAATCACCTTTTAAATTCTAAATTAAAAGCTAACAATTTCCATCATTCTTGATTTCATATAAATTTATAATCTTTTAAACCATGTCAAGTTCAATATTTAAATATTACAGTAATTTTAACGTTCAATTACAACTGTAATAAAACCCCAGTTAATTATGTTTTAATTTCAATCAAATTCTTATATTTTGATTCTCACTTTTATTATTAAATCATAAAATATCATATGAATATAATTAACATTAATTTACACTTTATTACATTCAAATTCTACAATTATCATCTTTGCTCAAATTAATTGAAATATTTGATCACATTAAATTCCAACCATCGATTTCCAAATTTAATTTCAAATGGATTTTAAAATAAGAAAATAAATAAACAATTGTTATTCATTAATAATTCTAACCTATTAACTTATTGTTTACAACAAGGATCATAAATTACTTACCACAATAGATTTCATATTCTATATAAAACCCAATTTCAATTTATAACAGATAATTCCAACATTAAATCCAACATTTAATTTATTCCTTATTTACAATTATAACCAAATTAACTTTACAATAATTTCAATTGACTGAAATTATTTAAAATAGTTGTCAATTTCATTAAATCAACGTTATTAAATCACATTTTAATTATTTTCCTCATTAATAAATCATAAATTTTAATCCCTCTCAACATTAAATTTCAAGATCTTATTAAATTTAATATTTTTAATTATCGAGAATTTTGGGTCGTTACAACCCTTGAAGAATTTTGAAGATTTCAAGCTATAATTACAAATACAGAATCGAAATTAGAATCAGGGAAGTTCTTAACTCGACTACATGCTGGAATAGATGGATAGTGACTGAATTCTAGGGGTTATGTGAAAACAAAATAAAATAATTGCTTTTGAGTACTTTAGGAGGATGTAGACAACGTTGTCGACGTTGCGGTTCGAAATGACATAATTTACATCATTGAGGACTGACCATCAAAGCATGCCTTCCTTGTTGTTTCGGAAAATTGAATGTTGCCAGAACATGCAGTGTGCATGGGTTTCGTGGAGAAGAAAACGACTTAAACAATTCGGAGGCCAATAATAAAAATGAATTAAGCTCATTGACATCAATTCAAATTCAAATGCGTGGCAATTCTTATTGCAAAGCCCTAAAGATTCTTAAATATTTACAATTTCATCCCCAATACTACGGTAGATTATTCATATCGATCAACCGTCCAGATCCCTAAGTTTACTTCATAGAATTGACCCAACCCATCCTAGATCTGTTGACATTACCCATAAATGGGTTGCATTAATAATTCATTTATGAATTTTTACTAAAGTATTACAAAAAGGTTATAAATAGGGCGTGACTCTTTATTAAATGAGTTGTAAGTGGATAATTTATTTATGTCCCATGACACAATAACGCTTAAAGAAAAGTGGTCAGCGGGAAATACATCCGACTTATCTGAGTTATGTCGGACATATCTGTTACGCCAATGGTTTAATGGGAAGAATTTGCACTCTCAACATTCCAGTGGTTGGGTATGACATAACAATTACATTAGACGTAACTAGAATATGTCAGACTTAATTCTATGTATAACAATGGCTGAGAGATGCTTTGAAAAACAAATCAATACTCATCCTTTCTCTCTTTTGTAACCAAACAATTAAAAATGGCTTCATCTTCTACCTCACCCACCAAAAACCTATTCAAGAATGGTCAGAATTGGAAACGGTTAGATTCGTGGATGCTTGCTTTTTATTGCACTAACCTTTTCGATTTGGAAAGAACGAGTTCATGTCTGGTATCCAACATACCTGCTCAATGATGATGATTTCTGGGCTCGAGTAAAAGCACAGAGCATACTGTTTCTGACGGTTCTTGGACGTCATTCTCCATATGATTGGGATATAATAGATTTTCAATGGAGGGACATCTGGTTAACAAAACAGGTTCATTCCACGATCAAATTGATTTTAGTGTCCCTCCATTCCTATCCTACAACGAAGCTGTGCGTCCTATCATATCGGTGGGGACTGATGAGAGTACAGATGGGTTAATGATGGGACTGGATAATACTTATTTTAATAAGTTTAACAGCATATCTTTCACTCCAAATGATACGTTACTTACCCGACCTACTAGATCTATTGTACGCCACTACCCTAGTCGAAAATCCAAGTGCCATGATGCCACTGGACCTTCCACTGCACTTGCTCCCATTTGTGCAACCTTCATCCGATGGAAGGAAGTTATGAAACAACTTTATGATATGTGGGGCAATTATCTAAACAAGTCATGGCTACTACTGGTATCTTGTTGTCAGAGCCAGAGAAATTAGACGTGGATACGTCGACGTTAGAAATCGATAATCCTGGGACATTTCTTGAGACTATCCGCATCTTTATCATGGAATATCGTCATTAGTTTCTCTTTTTTTGAATATTTTTGTCTTAATTTGTAGTAGGTGTTTAAATTTATATTAAAATTTAAATTTAAATTTATATTATTCCTTATTAAATACTAAATATGAAAGATTTATTAATTAAATTTATTAATATGCTATTCATAATTAATAATTATTAATTCTTACAAATAAAAATTAAACATTATACATTACACAATACTTTCTATGTAACCTCTAACCAAATTTTTATCCGCAAACGCTACAACATCTAACTTCGAACTTCTGATTCAATTTATTCGTCAATGCACTCTTAATCATTTATTAAAAATCTAAAATTAAAAAACATAATTTTTGAAAATTTGAAAATTTATCAATTTTGAATATTGAAAATCAAAAATTTTGAAATTTTGAAAATTTACACTTGAATGAGTAGGCAAGCATCGTCTTTTTCTCCGTTCAAACTACTGTAACTTCTTCTGACTCGAAATCAGGCGAGACATTGACAAATGAACTCGCATTAACATTACGGACAATATGAAACACACAGACACTTCATATGCTGAACGTACAATGTAGTTCTCCATAGTGACTAATGGTTGTACTTAGCAAATACCAAGCTACATCTGCTTATCCAAAATTTAATTGGAACAATATTTAAATGATTCATTCATTTGTAATATCACGAGATAGTCTTGTGGAAATTTACTCCTAATAGTTAGAATTTTGAAATTTTATGCTTAGATGACTCAGCAGAAGTCGCTACTTTTTTCGTTCAAACTGCTATAACTTCTTCATATTAACTGGAATCAAATGAGACTTTGAAACCTAAATTCGTACCAAAATTACGAGCGATACTAACTTGGATAATTCATATTCTGAACGTATGTTGTTGTTCTTTATGGTAATTAACAATTGTACTTTGCAAATAACAACTGCATCCTCCACATTTAAACTCTAACTCGAACAATACTTCAATGATTCATTCGTCTCCAAATTATTGGATAGCCATGTAAGTTTTACCTATGGGCATTTGGAATTGGAAATTTTGAATTTTGAAAATTTAAAATCTTTTATTTTTGAACATTTAAATTTCATAATTTGAAGTTGAAAAATTTGAATTCTAAGTTTGGATATTAGAAAATTTAATTTTATATTGAATTTGAATTTGAAAATTTTAATTTACATTTGAAAATTTGCATTTTGGTTTTGAATTTGAAATTTTGAAACTTCGAGATTAAAAATAAGGAAATTTGAATTCCGATCACATTTAGAATTTGAATTTGAAAATTTAATTATTTTAGAATTCAAAGTAAAAATCAAAATTATATTTTTAAATATATTTTTTATATTTTCTATTAGTTAAATCGAATTTAAATTATAGTGAATCCTTCGATACTAGATACGTGGGGGAACAACGAATCCTTTGCAATATTTTCACCGAGCTGTTGGCATAACCAAAACTTTCCTGAAATGACTAGGCACCCTAAGTAACTAATTCACACATGGATGGGTATCAGAATCGACTGACGCGCGATATCGCCTGCTTTGGCGCTGGCTTTATGTTAGTGCTAGTTATTAATTTTTTAAGTAAAATATTCATTTTTGAAGTAGAAATATATGTTTTGATTAAAAAAAGAGAAAGAGAATATGATATTAAAAAAATTCATTAAATGGATAAATAAGTAACCTATGTATTAAGTGGGTTGGTTGGATTGAGCGTTAAGTAAGTGCATCAAATGGGATGGATCATAGATTGATCGAACAAATTTTTACCTAACTCTTTTATGGTCCAACACGACCTGTTTGGCAGGTCCACCCACGATGATTATCATCACATAATTCTTGTTGTGCTCTCATTTTCCCTTACTTTTCATCACATATATTGTTAATTGATTATTTAGCTAATCTATCTTTGATTTATTCCATGTCACTGTACTGATAACTTGTAATATTAGTTTTGCAAACAAATTCATATCACTAATTGGAAAGGAACACACTTGACAGTTATAGTAATAAGCTTGTTTTATTTTCATTTAGATGCATACCTTAGCAAAATGCTACTTCAACTAGATTTAGACCCTGATTTAAGTGCATAGGGAATTGTAATAGATGAAGTTAAAATGCCCTCCAAAATCTACCGTTAATTTCTACACATGTAAGATTCGTACTTTCAATGGTTGATCATTGTAGCATGGTTCTCATGCTTTATACCATGCTCAATTGATAAGTTATTAAAATAAAAAAATTTGAATGTACATATTAGTTATTGTTCCTAAACAGTCTCGGAGCTCTGCTCCGATCTGATCATATGGTTTTAGTATTTATGTGGGACATTTTGGGTTATGGTGATATGTAATGTGATGTGTGAATATGTACTGTGCGAGTTGTTGCTGTAGAGGCATTCAACCTCAAACCTGTTATGATAATTTATATAATAATTGGATAAGCCTCTATAAAAACTAGCTTGCCTTGCAAAATAAAGTAAACTAAATATTACGTAATTCCTAATGTTCCTTGTATATTGTAAAATTTGGTTGATTCTCACATTCTCGTTTCATGGCATTATCCGCCCAGTTCCAACCAATCGGTTGATAAGTCAATTAACCATACTATTAATTGTGAGAAAAAATCACTTGGTTATCAAATTGTCTATCAAGCAAAAAAATCAACAAAATATGAAAACAAATATGTTATATATGTTTTATGTTAAGCAATTTGTGGAGTAACTCCTTGTGAAGAAGTACAAGCAAATGTGAGGATGAATCAACCCGTCAACCTCCTATTAAAATAGGATCTATACAAGACAAAAACTTATCATCATATCAAATATGCTTGAGTTTATAAAAGTGATTATTTATTTTTACTGATGATGTGTACTTCTTTTCATGGACGTTAGAAGATGATTATAGATATTTATTATGGTATAAATTGTTGTTATTGAGCCATAGAGTTGAGCTGAGTATATTTGTATTCGAAATCTTCTATTCTAGTGTGGATGGTAGATATGGCCATGTTTATTGAAGTTGACGTTTTTCCTCTTCTAATGTCCAAAAAGTTGGACCTTGAGTAAGAGGATCAAGTTTGCTCTTGCAAATAATTCGATGCACTATTTCCCTTTAACCTTTTGCAATGAGAAAATTGTAGAGAAAGAAAAAAAATACCAAAGGACTAACCCTTTCTTACTACCTTGTAGGAACCACGAGATCGTCCCAAGCATACCTTCGAAATCCAACATTCGCAAAAAACCACCATAGACCCTATCAGGTATCCATATGATGTAAATTATCAATATATTATCAAGAGCATTGGAAGTTCATCTATGAGTAGTTCCACCGACGTAGACACTTAAAGCAATCTTGTACAATCGCTTTCATTTCTTTTATCGGACTAACATAGTTGATGATACAAAGTTAGTCCACACTTTCCTTTAATATCCTCAGTACTTCTTCTTTGAGAAAAAAGTTCACGACTCATGGTATAGTATCTCCATTTTGCATTGTTCCAACTTGCTTTTGGCCATTGCAGAAATTTCTCCGTTGTTGCCTTTACAGACTAAGGATCGTGTCTCAAAGCTAGTGTGGTTGATATCCTCTCAAACAAGCCACTAATCACCTCTTTGTGAGATATTGCAATTTGCATCACAAATTGGCTGATCAAGCACAAGCCCCTCCTCGAGTGAATTTCTCCTTTTGCTCTTAGCCTACATGGTATTACCAATCATTTTCGGTTGTACCCCTTTCCAAAGGCAATTTTTTAAGTGTTATTCACCTATCCAACACTTAACACTATTTCTCATCTAACTTGCAAATGGATAATTCTTCAATATCATCTTCATTCACAACAAAACATTTTATTCGTGAAAAAGCCATATTTTTTAGGAAAGGGATCATCAATTGAATCATAGGTATATGATAAATCATATTTTATGATTTTCCACAAAATTGTGGATAATATGCACCAAAAATAGGAACTAATGAATAAATCTATTATCGTATAATGACCTCACGATCCTTTGTGAATAAAAAGAATATAATCTCAGAAAATTTCTTGCTTTTCTAGACTTTGTTATAATTAAGTTCTATCAGCCTATGTTATGATCGATGATCGTAAGAACATCAGTTTCCTTATTGGCTCTTCATATTAGCTTATATGCAATTGATCCATTCTTTCGCAATGTGCCCCCCCCCCAAGCTATTCAATCATCATCTCATTCTCCATTGCTTCTTGCTTCATCCGCTCAACATTCTAAGAAATTTATTACATGCATCAAGAAGAAGAGCACATTGCTTTAAAACAAATAATCTATGAAGCTAATTTTTTTATTTTATACTTATAGTTTTTACTTTTTAATTTCTATTATTAACTCATTAATTACATACTGGTTTATCCTTATATCTATAAGCACACTGGTTGTGGATTGTGAGAAATTTAAAAAATATCATGCTTTACCATCAAAAGAGTTTGGTCGTCCTCATTTTTCTTCCTTTTATACTCTGCCTATTTAATATTGCAAAAATAATTTGATTCATATATAAATCCATATATTGATATGTGAATCACTACATTTACAACAGAATATCAAGATCAACTATCTATCCACACAAATTTAGATGTCCCATCTTCATGTAGTAACTTCTTCTTATTGCATCCTTATGTATACCTCAAAGCAGGCCTCCCCTCTATTCACCTCTTGAGTGTTGGATCCCAGTCCGTTTCGTGGTGGATAAAATGGGTAAATTTCAAAAAAATTACCCATTTGGATCTTAATGAGCCTATAAGATCTATTAACTTGCATTAGATCCAATCTATGTATTTAAATCATATCACATTTATTGAAATTATTTTACGTATATTTAATTAAACTAATTAATTAAATTTATTCTTTAGTTAATTTGAATATATCTCATATATTCATAGCATGACATGATAGTGTGATGATGTATAAACATGTGTATAATTTTATGTCTATACATATAAATATTGAAATTTTATATATTCTATATACATGTATATGATACTTACATATGCAAACGGTAATTTCATATTTCATATAAATATTAGGAATATAAATGCCTAAGAGTGTGTGTTTATGTTTAAAATATTATAATATGTGTATATTGTTCATATAAAGATATTTATAGTACCATATATATATATATATATATATGTGTGTGTGTGTGTGTGTGTGTGGATATATGTATGTGTATATATGTATGTATGTATGTATAGTTTTGACACGCGCGCACACACACCAGATATATATATATTGTGTATTTCTATCTATTTATTTATATACATAGGTCAAAAATAAATCTATATATCAGATTAGATATCTTAAAATTTATGTGAATATTTGTTAATTGAATAGAAAAAGCAAAGTATCTACCAATTTCTCATTTGCAATCTTTTAATTAATCTAATCTTTTTTAATGAATGGGGAATATAATTCCTTAAATTTCCATAGACAAAATTATTTTACATTAAGCTTCTTAGATTTGAAATATTGTATACAGTTTATGAATCAAATCACCTTTTAAACAGTGTTACAACTAAGATTATTCAAACAACTGAAATTTCATATCTATATTCACATTCAATTTCAACATTTGTCAGATATGTACCAAACAATAAATGAGTTCAAAATAGAACAAGGAATTATATTGGACATGAAATATTTCAAATCTAAACATGTGCATATTCATATATATGGAATAATATTAGTTGTCGCATAACTTATAAATGACTTGAATCAAATCATTTAACAAATATCTTAGATATCTTGAAATATTGTATACAGTTTATGAATCAAATCACCTTTTAAACAGTGTTACAACTAAGATTATTCAAACAACTGAAATTTCATATCTATATTCACATTCAATTTCAACATTTGTCAGATATGTACCAAACAATAAATGAGTTCAAAATAGAACAAGGAATTATATTGGACATGAAATATTTCAAATCTAAACATGTGCATATTCACATATATGGAATAATATTAGTTGTCGCATAACTTATAGATATATTAAAATCTATGTAAATGTATATAAATGATTTTGTGTGTGTGTGTACAATTTTGAAAAAATAAATTACTTGTCACATACCGAAATTTTCGACTTTCGAAAATTCGACATCGATACTCACTTTATCGACTGCCGAGAAATCGAACGCCGGAAACTCGAATAGTGATGGTTTAAGAAAGAAGAAAATGGCAGAAGAAGAAGAAAACAGAAGAAGAAAGAAGAACAACAGAACAACATCAGAACAGAAAACAATATCAGAATCTCACATATCGCAGCGGAACAATATACAATAGATAATTACTAGTCTTTTAAAACAAAGAACTATATTAGTTTATACATACATCAATCAGAGTCAATATACAACAATGGACAGTTATATAAACTTGTCCTCATACAGAATACACAGCGGAATAAATATATCAGATACAAATACTACGTCTCGTCATCCAGCTTATCTCCAAGCTCCAGAATATCCAGAATATCCTGATAACCTAACTCTAGACTGCCCGTGTGGAAATTGGTGGGCACCCAGAGTTTAGAAGGGAACAATAAACTCCGAGTCAGTCATGGTGACTGGTGTGAGATCGTAAAACAGTTATTTTTCACAAAGAAAATAAAACAAATTCGCAATGCTTTTGGAAAATGAAACTACCATAAGACCTCCCGCCACACACACAATGCAAACGCAGAATTGGAGGAGATTTCTTCTTATGATAGTCAAAGATGCTTACTACGCAAAATCAAATCATTTTTGATATTATTATTAGTGCATAGTGTAGAAAACATTTCGAAAGTAGAATATAAATCTTAGCCAGCATAGGTACCATTATAGTATGCTTGCTATAGCTGCCATATTAGATGGCAGGTTCTACAACTAAAACCGTACAAGGCTCGTATTGTTTTCTTTGGATTTCCAACAAATGGTCAGGCTAAGGAACTTCCTATTCCACGAATAGAACGCCTCTGGAATGACGTCCCGAGAACCTAACCGGATCTTTGCCAACACAAGGCCGGGTTACCTCTGCAAAAATAGGTAACTACTGACACGCGTATGTCATCCCCCGATCATAACCGATCTTCCCGAGGATCCCCGATTTCCAACAAACCACATAATAATAATAATGCAGCAACCACATAGGTTAAGTATCTGGGCTCCATACCATGATACCACCTCTATCCATAAGGAATGACATACACTAAGGGGCGCTACTCCCTAGAACCTTGCTGCATCCTTCCTGTTTCGACCATTTCCGGGGTGTGAGGCTCGACGAAGTCTCATCCACAAAGCTATGCTTTCTACAAAGCCATGCTTTGGGTCAAACAAATGATCAACCTATGATCACAAAGATATAAGATCAAACAAATGATCATATCATAAATGATCAAACAACGATCATTTCATAGCAACACTCGGTATGCCAGGTTACCAAATTGGGAGTATATCGCTGATAAATTTCAACTACATAACCTCTGAGCTCGTACGTCTCAGAGAAGGGTGTTAAGCTAAGAGAATAAATTCTCCGCCACCAACAGAAATGTATTTGAAAGAAATCAGCTTTATATCTCAATTTGTAACGTCAGACATACAATCCATACAAGTCTGTTCCGGGATCGAACAGAACCGAAGGCACTTCTCACGAAGCCCTTGCAATTCCGGATAATTTTCAATCACGTTCGGACTTCCCGTCACTAAGGGTAATAAAAACCTCTAAATCGGAGATCAGCCGATGTAGAGTAACTCGACGGTAATCCTTCCGTTTCCAAAAATATCCGGTCTTCAACACCGGTCTTCGAATGCAATTCATAACGACGTATCACATATTCGGAATGGGTTATACGACCCCATGGTCCTTTCCCGGCTAACCCGAATAGTGAGCGTTTATTCAAAAATAAGTGTGGCATTCAAATTCATCCAATTCACAACAAATACCATTCAAGGTAATTATTGATAGTCGGTTATTTAACTATCAATAAAGATGCGCAACATCATCAGATTCCAAATAATTTTCCCAAATTATTTCATCTTCAAAAATATCTTTACTAGATATATTATTTCCACACTTAACCATTTGTAAACAATTTCAAATCAATTTCCACATTTCAATTTATCTTTAAAAGATAACATCTCAAAACAGTTCATTTCATATTGGAAAAGCATTTCCATACTTATTTAAAAATAAGTAATTCACAAATCATTTATTTTCAACATTTGAAAATATTCAATATACTTAAATCAAATTTAAGTATAAATTCATTCTTTAAGGAAAACATCCTTTTAATACCTTTATTTGAGTCAAAACGAATGTTACGTAAAACATCGTTACAACGACTCAAAATCACTAGTATAGGGATTCGGATTTTTAAGATAGATATATAAATCCCAATACTACATAAAAAAAACATTTCCTTTCGAAAATCATTTACTATAACAACAGTGTTATAGTCCACCATTTCCTTATTTCTCGAAAACGTCTATTTCAACAATAAAAGTTGAAATCTATGATTTCGATATTTAACACGTTTTAAAACATCTTTTAAAACAATTACTTCATTTCATAATATCACTTCTCCAAAACAATATCCATTTTACTTAACCATATATTCACTGTCCAAAATCGTGAATATACTTCACTAACCAAATTTCAATCTTTTCTACACATTTATTCCAAGAATTATCCACTATCAAAAATCATGGATAAAATTCCCTTAATCACTTTCTATATTAGATTTATCAAATTTGATTTATTTTCGAATTTATAAAACAACTTTTATAAATTCATCTTCATAATTCATAACAACTTTGATTTAATAAATCTCTTTTATTAACAAATTCGATAAATATTCCATTTAAAGGCAAAAATCCAATTTATAAGTTAATTTCTTATAAATCTCCTATTCGACAGTTTCATCCATTTTATAACTTCACAATTTATAAATCTATAAATTTCATTTACTTATGAATTCCATAAATATTTCATTTTTAACACTTATAAAAACTCGTTTTATAATTCCAATATTTGATTTATAAATATCAATTTTTATAAATCTTTTTATACAAATCGTTTAAGGTTATTCAAAAATCCCAACTTAAACCATTTTATAAATAAATCGACTTTTACTTCAAAAACGACACTTTGGTTATATTTCACAAAAAATTATAACTTTTATAACTTTAAAATTTTAACGTTTTTAAATCAATTCAAAAATTCCATAAAACGTATATTTTCAAAAATCACTTTAAAAATCCTTTTAAAGTAAAGTCGTTATTTTTAAACTTCAAAACTTGAATCCAATGATGCAACGCATCAATTAGTCAATCACAACAACAAACATCATATATCAATATGATACACAATATACATCAATATCTGTAAATAAATAACTACTGGTGAGGAATCCAGTTGGATCCCTCCAACCTGTTTCCCTGCATCCACAGATGTTAGCACAATACCAATTCCACTTCGAGGTGGAATATCGCGGTATATGGGTTTTATAAAAATAATCCGCTTACTAACGGCGCAATAGGGTCTCATCCGCTATACGAGGCGGGAAATCAATCAATCCAATATATACATATGCCAATATGTATATATTGCTATATATATAGATATATCCTATTATATCTAATATCACATCCAATAGCAATCAAATCAATAACTGAAAATTCCACTTTTTAATTTTTTTGAGTGAGAAGATCTCACCTTAGCTTTTTATTTTGCAATCCCACTTATCATTTCAGCTAGTTTCTCCATTTCAGACCTAGTATAAACAATTTTAATACAATTTATTAATATTTGAATTTAAATCGAACAAATCAATTTCTAACTTTCAATTACACAATGCTTTTAATTTTTAATTTACTAACGTTTTGATTTAAACTAACTTCCTTATAAATATTTCCTTTCTGTAGTTATCAAAACAGAAATTCACTTTACTGTAAATACTTCCTTTTAACATATGTATATTTATTTTTAAACTTCATATATATAAAAACTATTACTTTCTTTTAACTGTATAAATATTTTTATTTACTTTAAATCTTCAACTGTTTAAAACACATTTTATTTACTCTTTAAATAACTGCAATTTATACCTTCACTGTCGAACTCGCATTTTACAGATCGCCGCCGTGAAGTTCGTGCCTCCTCGACGAATCCAAGCTCAAATCCCCATCGCTGCTACGCGCGCCCAGCCCTAGCTGTCAATGCCACGCATCACCAGAAACTCGCGTACGTGACAGCGCCACCACGCCTTCCATCGCAGTCCCCAAAAATTGCGTCGCCTCCCTTGCGAAACCCTATGCCTTCGTGCCAAACTCCAACGCTCGAGATGTCGTCTTGACTTCGCGAGCCTCCAACCTTTGAACGCGGAAAATCAATTCGCGACCCTTGCTTCTGCAGCTCCGACCACGCGCGCGGCACCACCACGCGATTCCTGAACTCGCGAGCCTCGTCGCCACTGCTGCCCCTTTGCGTGCGCGAGCACTACCGGTTCAAACCCTAGAATGCCTCGCTGAAGCTTCCCCTTCGTTAGCTCGAGTTCGATCGAGATTTCTTTTTTCTTCTTCTTGAAATTGATTTCGCTCTGAGAAACTCACTTCGATTCTTTTGTTTTGAAGAATAGAGCGGCCAGGTTTTTATTTTGATTTGAACTGTCGATTTGAAATCGAAAGGGAAGAGGGAGAACGAGATGTCGCCATTGTTTTTCTTTGAATGGAAACGAACAGATTTTGTTTTGAACGAAACGATTTCGTATAAGATTTGAAAAGGGAGGGGGAGACAAGAGTACGCGACATTGCAGAGAGGAAAAAGTGTCGATGTTGAAAGAAGACAGGCTGAAGAAAGAATCTCGGCTGGGTTGACTATTTTTTAAAATTTTAAAATTTAAATTGAATTTGATTTTATTTCAACGCGTTTACTCACCGTACGCTCACATATCAACTCCGATAAATACGAAATTTGAAATCCGACAATAATTCAATATTACGGACCCAATGGAACTGGTTTCGTTGAATTCAGAGACTGTGCCTCGGAACGCTATTTTTAAATATCAATTCGAACGATAAAATTTCAAAACTGATCAAATCAATTTCAAACTCAATTCTGAATCTTCGATTATCTTCAATATTATCAATATGAATTTTACACGCCTTTGAAATATTTTTAATCGGCTTAAAACTGAAGATTCAAATTTTTATTCAACTTTCAATAGATTAAATTTTATAATTTAATCGTCAAATTCATTCTGATAATTTGAAATTCGATTCGAATCATCATTCAAATATTTAAAATTAATTAAATATTTCCAATTTAAATTGTTCAAGATTCTGGGTCGTTACAAACTTCCCTCCTTAAAAGAATTTCGTCCCGAAATTACAAGTTAGGAAAAAAAGTCCTTAACTCCTCTACTATTTTCCAACATCTAAATAGTTTTGTCAAATTTTCAAAACAAATCTTCCTACTAAAGATTCATTATTATTTCAACTAGTTTTCCAAACCTTTCATAGTTTTCAAACAATATTGTTTAACTTCTCTTTTCAAATTTAAATTCAAATTCAAATTTAAACTTTCAAAATTTTCCCAAAAATTTTCTAACGCTCGAAATTTTCGAAAAATTTCGCCAGCGTCTCCTTTGCGCGGCTAACACGGCACGACTACAAAACGTCCCTACGGACTCTCAGATTTCAAAAAGAAAAGAAAACGCCAAGCGGCTAGACAAGAAATCATCAAATTTCATATTGAAATTTAAATACTTACCTTTTGTCGAGCAATTCAAATTTATCTTCAAATTTAAAATCTCAATTCCTTTATAACACCTGTATATCCTACTAGCCATAATATCTAGTTACATATATTCAAACCATTCTAGACATTTTATTACAAAATTTTCAATATATACTTCTTATACATTTTCACTGTTGAAGTTACATATTTATTTTCATTAAATTTTACATTTCACATTCATTTGAATTTAATTCACAATTCCAACCTTATTTGGATTCTATTTAACTTCTGAATATTGAATTTTATCAATTATCTTTCATTCACAACTGCATCATTTTAAATTAGTTTCATTTACTAATTTATCACAAATTGTAATTCACTTTATTCAAATTTGTTTTCAACATTCAGTTTCAATTCCAGTTTTATTCTTTCGTTCATTCCCAAAATTTATTTTCAATTTGCCATTTTGGTTTATAACCACTCATATTAAACTGGATTTCAAATTCCATATGAATTTAATTCATTTCACTTTATTTAATTGATTCACTTATACTTAATTTAATTTAACTCCATCCTTTAAATTGAATTTATTCTATCAATTCAAATTGTATAAGTTATCAACTTAATAATATTTCATAAATATTTCTACATAGTATCCCAGAGTTTACCAACATTTCAAAAACCATTTTTGAAAACAGTTCAAATTATCCTTTGAATTTTCTAAAACAAAATCCAAATTTTCAAAACAACATCCATTTAAAACAATTTGGCAGCAATTCCTCTTTTGGAAACCCGAAAATGGACATCAATAATGCTGCAGTCATTACCGAAGTTATTTTCCAGTGACCGAAAAGAGTTTAGAGCTTTTATCTTTCCAAAATACTTTTCAAAACCTTTGAAATTCATTTTCAAATTCAAAAAGATTTAAACTTTCTAAATCTCCAAAATTTTCAAATTCTTTTCAAACATTTCCAAAAACTTCTCTGGAATTCCGTTTTAAATTACAAATCACGTTTATAATTTATATTCTCAAATTTCATTTGTATGTGAATTCATCTCTTTATCTTTCAATTCACATTTATAAATTTCATTCGTTAAATGGATTTATTTCCAAATCTTTGGTTATTATTTTAATTTCTCATTTAATTTCAATGATAATAGTTTAATATTATCACTTCTAACAACCATGCAACCATATACTGTAATAATTTACAGAAAAATCATTTCTTTTATATACAAAATATAATCAAGGTAAAATTATTCCATTTACCCAATTTAAAACAATACTGTGCCGAATTGTTCTATATAAGTGTTTAGAGATCCCTATCGATAGAGTTGTACGGACAATACCGACCAGAATCCATATACCACTCAACAAACCAATCATCACAATATAAAATAATTTTATATTCACTAACAAATACGCACTCGTATCTATTATTACACTCAACTCATTCTAGAGTACTACTGACTCTATCTCTAATGAGTAACACCCAACAGAGCAGGGTTGTCGCTTAACCATATGCTCTGATACCACTCTGTCACATACCGAAATTTTCGACTTTCGAAAATTCGACATCGATACTCACTTTATCGACTGCCGAGAAATCGAACGCCGGAAACTCGAATAGTGACGGTTTAAGAAAGAAGAAAATGGCAGAAGAAGAAGAAAACAGAAGAAGAAAGAAGAACAACAGAACAACATCAGAATAGAAAACAAGATCAGAATCTCACATATCGCAGCGGAACAATATACAATAGATAATTACTAGTCTTTTAAAACAAAGAACTATATTAGTTTATACATACATCAATCAGAGTCAATATACAACAATGGACAGTTATATAAACTTGTCCTCATACAGAATACACAGCGGAATAAATATATCAGATACAAATACTACGTCTCGTCATCCAGCTTATCTCCAAGCTCCAGAATATCCAGAATATCCTGATAACCTAACTCTAGACTGCCCGTGTGGAAATTGGTGGGCACCCAGAGTTTAGAAGGGAACAATAAACTCCGAGTCAGTCATGGTGACTGGTGTGAGATCGTAAAATAGTTATTTTTCACAAAGAAAATAAAACAAATTCGCAATGCTTTTGGAAAATGAAACTACCATAAGACCTCCCGCCACACACACAATGCAAACGCAGAATTGGAGGAGATTTCTTCTTATGATAGTCAAAGATGCTTACTACGCAAAATCAAATCATTTTTGATATTATTATTAGTGCATAGTGTAGAAAACATTTCGAAAGTAGAATATAAATCTTAGCCAGCATAGGTACCATTATAGTATGCTTGCTATAGCTGCCATATTAGATGGCAGGTTCTACAACTAAAACCGTACAAGGCTCGTATTGTTTTCTTTGGATTTCCAACAAATGGTCAGGCTAAGGAACTTCCTATTCCACGAATATAACGCCTTTGGAATGACGTCCCGAGAACCTAACCGGATCTCTGCCAACACAAGGCCGGGTTACCTCTGCAAAAATAGATAACTACTGACACGCGTATGTCATCCCCCGATCGTAACCGATCTTCCCGAGGATCCCCGATTTCCAACAAACCACATAATAATAATAATGCAGCAACCACATAGCACTACACCAGAAAAGACTTTTGGTAGCGTTGAAAAAACGCTACCATAACTTATGGTAGCGTTTTAGAGAACGCTGTTATACGACATGCAACTAAAAGTCTAAAACTTTTTGTTGCGTTGTAGTAAACGCTACCAAAAGTCACTTTTAAATGCAACTATAGGTATTTTCTGTAGGATTTAAAAAACGCTACCAAAAGTCACTTTTAAATGCAGCTATAGGTTTTATATTAGTTTACATTTGTTTCTGTAGCATTTCTGAAACGCTACTAAAAGTTATTGGTTGTTTGGTAGCATATTTTAAATGCTACTATTTACGGTTGACGGTTTATACCATTTCCAGCAATCGCTTATATACTATTCATATTAAAACGAACAATCAATCGCATAATTTTCATATATTCAAACAAACAATTAAATCACATAATTAGCATATACAAACAATCAATCATATGATCATCATATTCAAATAATTGCAAAAACATGTTAATCTCACAATCAAATATAATATCCATAATCAATTCGATAGTAGTTTTTCAACAAAACAAGTCACATACTACAAGCATTCACAGACAAGTTTCCACAAATGGTACTAACAAAATACGACAACATATATAACAATTAAATTCATATGAACTCCCCTATAAATTGTGCATCTCTATGCACACAATCACCACATATATTCAATGTTATCTACAATCTTCTTTGCGATACAACACAGCCTTCATCTAACGACAGCCTTCTTCAATTCACTTCGATCAACACCACAAGCCTGAACTCATCGGCAACTCTTCTCTGCCCTAACCCCTGACATCAAACTCTCCCTCACTGCAATCATGAACTACCCACAAACTCCTTAAATCACATATCGTCCGCCACATACATCAAATTTCCATCTTCAACCACAAGCATAGTATCAACTACTTCTCTTTTACACTAACAATGCAGAACATCACAGAACATACATGTACTCTACTGTCATTCATCAACTGCAGTAATCATCCATCCACCCCCCTCCGACAACACGTACAACAACCATCTTGCTTCACTTCCACAACCCCTACCACTTCAGAAATCATTACCACAATGGCCCACTGACCTGAATTGCCTTCGACAAACATCACTACCATTCAACTGACCACAACACAATATCCTTTGCCAAACCACTTCATACAACCAGACCACTCCTCAACATCTATCATCCACCATTCATCATAATCTTCACACACAATTTTCAATCATTCAACCCACTGAATAAGCAACCACTACCCACTACCATAAGCAGACTTCTGTACAACTACCCACTGGATACCCCTCTTCCACCATAATCACTTTGCCTACTGCTTGTACAAACATTCGGCAACCCACTGACACAACTACCACTTCCAAAATGCACAAAAAACTGCCGTATACAACTCCAACAACAATACTTCACACTGCCTTTACCCCAAAAAAACAAAACAAAAAACACCATCACCCAATAGACTATAGCACTCATCAATTTCTCCTACAGCCATCAGTACAACAAAGTACAACTTAGTTAACTTAATTGACTTATTATTACTATTATTATTATTAAAACTCAGTTAACTTAATTATATTATTATTGATTAACTTAGTGGAATGATCAGATTATTTCCACTTGTTGTGCATGTTAGGTTCCTTAATTTACATGCACAACTAAGTTAATAATTAGTAATTAATCCCAGCAAGTAAATCATTAACCAAGCTAAGTTAAGGATATGAATGTGCACTTATTACCTGGAAAAGCTTTATAGATCTCTTTGGAAAATTTGCCATTAACCCCAACCACCTCGACCAAAGACTTGACACCTTCAAAATGATCAACGACTCTTCCATAATGACCTTAGCAACTGCATTAGAATCGACTTCCAGACCCATCTACAAAAATACAGTTGTAACCAAAACCATGCATATCAAAAACTAATACCTAAATAAATAGAATTCAAAAATTAATATAAATTAAAAACACTGGCAGTGATTACTTACCAAAAGTCCTTCCTTCAGTGCCAGCTCTCTTGCCATCTTCACTGCATCATCACTGGAAACCTGATAGTTTATTATAATAAGAACACTGGCAGTGATTTATATGTACCTGTATAATCTTTCAAAAACAACACTGGCTATGATTCATATTACTGGACTGATATCATCTACTTTGGTAGAGGATCAAAGTTGGGATACTCTTAGAGAGCATGACATAGAAAGTTTCCTGAGACATAAAGGCACCATTTCTAGTATATCAAAATGAAATTTTAGAAAGGTAATAATACCTCAAGCACTTTTTCCATCACATCCATGTCCAGGATATCAGGCTTAAATCCCACGCCATTATCGGTAATGTGATGAGGACCTAGCAGAATCAATGTTAGTCGATGAACAAGAGTTATAAAATCTTTAGTTCCAGTGTAAAAAAGAAGACTGGCTTTAAAAAATCTCAACTATGCATCAAGTATTTATTGCTTGATTACCAGGTTTTCCTCCATTTAGTATATTGATTTCTGCTGGTTCAACTCCATATATCTAAGACCAATATTTGATAAAGAATCATGGTTCAAACTATGATATCACTCTATAATAATTGAATTATGCTAACTAATTACAATGTTTATACTTTGACATTAGGGTTCATTTCTTTGTGATATTTTCCAACACCAGTAACAGTGCCACCACTTCCTATTCCCATTACAAAAATGTCTACTTGTCCAAGTGTGTCCTCCCATATTTCCGGTCCAGTTGTCTCATAATGTATATGTTTCCATTTTCTTTTATTGATTACAATGTACATTTAACATTCATTTTGTAGCAAATAAAGACGTCTTGATCTCAAAGTACATAGATAAAGTTTGATAATAAAAAGTAGCAGAAATAATATAAATCTATAACCTTAACATTAGCAGGATTGTTAAATTGCTGAAGCATGAAAGCATCAGGAGTGGAATCCATAAGCATTAAAGCATCTTGATAGAATCTCAGACGCAGTAGAGTAGAATTGAACCCTTGAAAACTCGACAACAAGCTTCATGAGTCTCAGACATATACTTATGCCACACCATGAATATTAAACGACTATCTCTGTCTTTATGATAAAAAACCGGCTGTCCATGAACACAAAATAAATTGCACAAAACAATCACCTAACTATAAAAAGAAGCTCTGTCCATTCAAAAGCAAAGGCTTACACCCTTCAAACAAATCGGCCTTAGTGATTGCAAATGTTGTTTACATAAATAGAGGATCTCTTAATACTTTTCTGGAAATGTATACCATCCACAAAACCTTCAACTACAACTACAAATGTTGAGGCTATACTAACTACTAATGAGGTCTCCATAAAGTCCAAATTATGGTTCCTTTTATACATTTTCTTTACTAAAATGAGTACCTGTAAAGGCACTGTACAAGAGTGTGGATTCCAAACTTTAAAGCTCTTATGTGCTATCCTTTCTCGAGATCCAACTTCCCAAATTCCAATATCACCAACATTAGTTCCAACTGTAGCAGAAAAAATAGTGGTTATAACATTTCACATCAGGGTTAAAGTGGCAAGGAAAATTAAAGCGCACAATCAAATACCTAAAAGATATGTTTGGTGCTGAGGATGGAAATCCAAGCTCATTACATTAGAACCTTGATTTAGTGTTCGTACTACTATTTTGGGAAGGTTATCTTGGGAATAGGAACCAGAAAATGAAACCTATAGTGTTCGTACTACTGTATGTGCATGAGTGGAACCAGAAAATGAAACCTATAGGAATATGTTTGATCAAAACAATATACTAAATAGTAAATAATTAAACACCAGTTTCTTAATGTACGATACCTCATCATTTTGGCCAGAACGCATCCTTTTCATCAAGTGTTCAGAATCAGCTGTCTGATAATCCATACCTGGGGCACTAGTAGGAGTTCTTGGCTGTTTCAGAAATGCAACTACAATAACACAAGACTAGAATAAGGGTACAACCAAAAATGACTAGATTAAGAGTATTTCCACTGCTTTGGCTCTGTCATGCCTGAACCAAACAAAAAGTAACCACATGATCAAATCAATGCTGCTATTGCCCAATAGATAACATACCTCATAAACCCAAAATAGAAAAACACCTATAAAGAGCTTCAAGATATTTCTGCTTCCTGATTTCAAAAAATATTTTCATGGAATATCTATTATCCTTGACCTTTGTGAACCCTCCGAGATATTTTTCAACTTCATCCCACTCTCCTGCCTGAACCTGATCCTCAAAATACTTCATGTTGAAGTAGAATCCTGATTCCTGTTCCAACCTATAAACACCAAATTTCACAAATTGTTTTCCTAACATTAAACTGAGCAATGGGTATTATATTGTTGCCAAAGACGGGTTACGTAAGCCAGAACATTGTGACTTGTTCACCTATTTCAGACTAAAATAAATTCTACAATTATGGGTATGATCCATAGATGCTGACCAAAACCCAATTATCACATCCTAAGCACTTAAAGCCAAGTTCTTATCCTATGCTGGATGTATTTGAAATCTATCATCATAGATGCCTTTAAACTTTTGTACGTAACAGTTTATGGTTAAAATGTTCAATGATTGAATAATGATTTCTTTAAATGCTCAAGTACCCTAACAATTTGGAAATAATTACTACACTGATAATGTATACACGAAACTTCCAAGCATATGACACACAGGGACTACTAAAACTTTCAAGCATTAAATTTACATTTTTTTCAATTTACTGTATGTTTATTTTGGAAATTTATGTTCATCATCCTAAATTGACATATTTATATGCATGATAATAACAACTTATAGCTAGACCACTCAGTATATCAAGACAGTAATCAATTCCCTTTAACTTATGCACTTGCTTATTTTAGAAAATTTTGTTTTTATTTTGTTTTATTTTTTTCACTTCGGTTGTAACCTGCTATTTGCTAAACAAGTCATCCAATATACTGACAAATTTATTTATCTACATAAAACAAGTCGAAACAACAAATAAACAGTCTATGCTGTAAAACTTACTTATGAACGGTCTCTTTGAATTTCTCCTCATCCAAAAACTGGAGTATGAGGAAGACAAGTTCCCTACTCAAGGAGGACATGCTTCCTGCTACACCTAATCGCTCCAGCGCAAATATTCAAATTGTCCCCAAAGAATTGTAAAATAATCTACTTCCTTCTTAGACTGAACACCTCAAACAATCGCAAATTTTGAAATCACAGCACAAGATAACAAACACAAGCTAAGAACCAGAACCAAACTAACAGATTGATTTCAGATTAAAGATCTGCCTTCAGATCTGACCTTTTATCAAAAAGTTAGAAACTTGCGAACTCCAGTTGCAATTTCTAGGGTTTCATGATTTTCTCTCTCTTTAAAAAGAACTGGCTCTCTCTTTCTTTTTCTTTATATATATAGCGCTGCTTCTGCTGTTCGGCATAATAATCACATAATTCCATAAGTAAAAGCGATTACCTGATTTGTAGATTCAGGGCGTGAACAAAGCGGAGGGGAGACGAAGTGGACGAAGCGGAGGGCGTGAACAGCGATTACCTGGTTTGAAGTAGCATGCAGCGAAGGTGCAGCAGTGGATAGGACAACTGAAATGAGGGAGAGGAGGGAAATTTTGTTGAAAGAGGGAAAAAATTTAGCAGTGGAGGGAAAAAGAAAGCCATGGAGGGAAATAGGAGGAAAAATCGTGACAAGTTTTGTATCGGTGTAAAGTAAGGCGGCAATCCTAAAATTAAAGAAAAAAATGGAAAAGGTAGTATTTGTTGCACTTACACTACAAACGCTACCAATAATTGCAACCAAAGGTAGGTTTTCTTGTAGTGTAGGTTAAGTATCTGGGCTCCATACCATGATACCACCTCTATCCAGAAGGAATGACATACACTAAGGGGCGCTACTCCCTAGAACCTTGCTGCATCCTTCCTGTTTCGACCATTTCCGGGGTGTGAGGCTCGACGAAGTCTCGTCCACAAAGCTATGCTTTCTACAAAGCCATGCTTCGGGTCAAACAAATGATCAACCTATGATCACAAAGATATAAGATCAAACAAATGATCATATCATAAATGATCAAACAACGATCATTTCACAGCAACACTCAGTATGCCACGTTACCAAATTGGGAGTATATCGCTGATAAATTTCAACTACATAACCTCTGAGCTCGTACGTCTCAGAGAAGGGTGTTAAGCTAAGAGAATAAATTCTCCGCCACCAACAGAAATGTATTTGAAAGAAATCAGCTTTATATCTCAATTTGTAACGTCAGACATACAATCCATACAAGTCTGTTCCGGGATCGAACAGAACTGAAGGCACTTCTCACGAAGCCCTTGCAATTCCGGATAATTTTCAATCACGTCCGGACTTCCCGTCACTAAGGGTGATAAAAACCTCTAAATCGGAGATCAGCCGATGTAGAGTAACTCGACGGTAATCCTTCCGTTTCCAAAAATATCCGGTCTTCAACACCGGTCTTCGAATGCAATTCATAACGACGTATCACATATTCAGAATGGGTTATACGACCCCATGGTCCTTTCCCGGCTAACCCGAATAGTGAGTGTTTATTCAAAAATAAGTGTGGCATTCAAATTCATCCAATTCACAACAAATACCATTCAAGGTAATTATTGATAGTCGGTTATTTAACTATCAATAAAGATGCGCAACATCATCAGATTCCAAATAATTTTCCCAAATTATTTCATCTTCAAAAATATCTTTACTAGATATATTATTTCCACACTTAACCATTTGAAAACAATTTCAAATCAATTTCCACATTTCAATTTATCTTTAAAAGATAACATCTCAAAACAGTTCATTTCATATTGGAAAAGCATTTCCATACTTATTTAAAAATAAGTAATTCACAAATCATTTATTTTCAACATTTGAAAATATTCAATATACTTAAATCAAATTTAAGTATAAATTCATTCTTTAAGGAAAACATCCTTTTAATACCTTTATTTGAGTCAAAACGAATGTTACGTAAAACATCGTTACAACGACTCAAAATCACTAGTATAGGGATTCGGATTTTTAAGATAGATATATAAATCCCAATACTACATAAAAAAACATTTCCTTTCGAAAATCATTTACTATAACAACAGTGTTATAGTCCACCATTTCCTTATTTCTCGAAAACGTCTATTTCAACAATAAAAGTTGAAATCTATGATTTCGATATTTAACACGTTTTAAAACATCTTTTAAAACAATTACTTCATTTCATAATATCACTTCTCCAAAACAATATCCATTTTACTTAACCATATATTCACTGTCCAAAATCGTGAATATACTTCACTAACCAAATTTCAATCTTTTCTACACATTTATTCCAAGAATTATCCACTATCCAAAATCATGGATAAAATTCCCTTAATCACTTTCTATATTAGATTTATCAAATTTGATTTATTTTCGAATTTATAAAACAACTTTTATAAATTCATCTTCATAATTCATAACAACTTTGATTTAATAAATCTCTTTTATTAACAAATTCGATAAATATTCCATTTAAAGGCAAAAATCCAATTTATAAGTTAATTTCTTATAAATCTCCTATTCGACAGTTTCATCCATTTTATAACTTCACAATTTATAAATCTATAAATTTCATTTACTTATGAATTCCATAAATATTTCATTTTTAACACTTATAAAAACTCGTTTTATAATTCCAATATTTGATTTATAAATATCAATTTTTATAAATCTTTTTATACAAATCGTTTAAGGTTATTCAAAAATCCCAACTTAAACCATTTTATAAATAAATCGACTTTTATTTCAAAAACGACACTTTGGTAATATTTCACAAAAAATTATAACTTTTATAACTTTAAAATTTTAACGTTTTTAAATCAATTCAAAAATTCCATAAAACGTATATTTTCAAAAATCACTTTAAAAATCCTTTTAAAGTAAAGTCGTTATTTTTAAACTTCAAAACTTGAATCCAATGATGCAACGCATCAATTAGTCAATCACAACAACAAACATCATATATCAATATGATACAGAATATACATCAATATCTGTAAATAAATAACTACTGGTGAGGAATCCAGTTGGATCCCTCCAACCTGTTTCCCTGCATCCACATATGTTAGCACAATACCAATTCCACTTCGAGGTGGAATATCGCGATATATGGGTTTTATAAAAATAATCCGCTTACTAACGGCGCAATAGGGTCTCATCCGCTATACGAGGCGGGAAATCAATCAATCCAATATATACATATGCCAATATGTATATATTGCTATATATATAGATATATCCTATTATATCTAATATCACATCCAATAGCAATCAAATCAATAACTGAAAATTCCACTTTTCAATTTTTTTGAGTGAGAAGATCTCACCTTAGCTTTTTATTTTGCAATCCCACTTATCATTTCAGCTAGTTTCTCCATTTCAGACCTAGTATAAACAATTTTAATACAATTTATTAATATTTGAATTTAAATCGAACAAATCAATTTCTAACTTTCAATTATACAATGCTTTTAATTTTTAATTTACTAACGTTTTGATTTAAACTAACTTCCTTATAAATATTTCCTTTCTATAGTTATCAAAACAGAAATTCACTTTACTGTAAATACTTCCTTTTAACATATGTATATTTATTTTTAAACTTCATATATATAAAAACTATTACTTTATTTTAACTGTATAAATATTTTTATTTACTTTAAATCTTCAACTGTTTAAAACACATTTTATTTACTCTTTAAATAACTGCAATTTATACCTTCACTGTCGAACTCGCATTTTACAGATCGCCGCCGTGAAGTTCGTGCCTCCTCGACGAATCCAAGCTCAAATCCCCATCGCTGCTACGTGCGCCCAGCCCTAGCTGTCAATGCCACGCATCACCAGAAACTCACGTACGTGACAGCGCCACCACGCCTTCCATCGCAGTCCCCAAAAATCGCGTCGCCTCCCTTGCGAAACCCTATGCCTTCGTGCCAAACTCCAACGCTCGAGATGTCGTCTTGACTTCGCGAGCCTCCAACCTTTGAACGCGGAAAATCAATTCGCGACCCTTGCTTCTGCAGCTCCGACCACGCGCGCGGCACCACCACGCGATTCCTGAACTCGCGAGCCTCGTCGCCACTGCTGCCCCTTTGCGTGCGCGAGCACTACCGGTTCGAACCCTAGAATGCCTCGCTGAAGCTTCCCCTTCGTTAGCTCGAGTTCGATCGAGATTTCTTTTTTTTTCTTCTTGAAATTGATTTCGCTCTGAGAAACTCACTTCGATTCTTTTGTTTTGAAGAATAGAGCGGCCAGGTTTTTATTTTGATTTGAACTGTCGATTTGAAATCGAAAGGGAAGAGGGAGAACGAGATGTCGCCATTGTTTTTCTCTGAATGGAAACGAACAGATTTTGTTTTGAACGAAACAATTTCGTATAAGATTTGAAAAGGGAGGGGGAGACAAGAGTACGCGACATTGCAGAGAGGAAAAAGTGTCGATGTTGAAAGAAGACAGGCTGAAGAAAGAATCTCGGCTGGGTTGACTATTTTTTTAAATTTTAAAATTTAAATTGAATTTGATTTTATTTCAACGCGTTTACTCACCGTACGCTCACATATCAACTCCGATAAATACGAAATTTGAAATCCGACAATAATTCAATATTACGGATCCAATGGAACTGGTTTCGTTGAATTCCGAGACTGTGCCTCGGAACGCTATTTTTAAATATCAATTCGAACGATAAAATTTCAAAACTGATCAAATCAATTTCAAACTCAATTCTGAATCTTCGATTATCTTCAATATTATCAATATGAATTTTACACGCCTTTGAAATATTTTTAATCGGCTTAGAACTGAAGATTCAAATTTTTATTCAACTTTCAATAGATTAAATTTTATAATTTAATCGTCAAATTCATTCTGATAATTTGAAATTCGATTCGAATCATCATTCAAATATTTAAAATTAATTAAATATTTCCAATTTAAATTGTTCAAGATTCTGGGTCGTTACATTTCTCTTTTTAAATAGATCTAAATAAATTTTAATCTAGTCCTATAAAATTAGTGACCAAAGTCAAATATCAATAATATACATGTATATAATTTATTCATTTGTAATTTTAGTAATTTTTGATTTAAAACATATCAATAGTTACAATTAACTTTCAACAATTGAAAAACACATAAATAAGTATTTGGCAATACCAATATATTTTGAGGGTAGATGACATATTACCTTACTAGATCTAGCCATTTGTCACATCTTGCTTTTGGAACTGCTTCCTAGACTCCTTGAATTTGCACCCGATCTTTCTCGAATCGAGTAAACAACCTTAATTTTATTTTATCTGATTTGATTTTGGGTGAAATTTTTTTCGATCATGAGAGAGAATAGGGGGCGGCAACCATGGATGAAGTAGGTAAGGAGAAAAAGAAAATTAAATTAGAAATGAATGAGAGAATATTGTTTTATGGAGATAATATAAACCTTTCCCGTTCTCTCTTTAAAATTTCCCTTTTTAATCTCTAATGAATTCTCAAGTAATCCAAGCCACTCCTCTCTCCTTTGTATAGCCGGCCAACACTTGCCCCAACATGGATCGATTCTTCAAAAGCCTGTCAAGTAGTTAACTGCATATAAAACTCATTGAAATATGTATCAATATCATAGATTGATACATGCATATATAACTGTTATATACATATCTAAATAATTTCTAACAATACCCAAAACATCAAATAAATCTGTGACATCCCGGAATTTCTGACAATATCAATTTAATAATCTACATTTAAAATTAAATTGATTTGATAATATTTGTTAATTAGATCTGAATTTGATTTAATAATATTCTTTTAAATAAATATTTAATTGATAATTTATCCTTTAAAAGCTAATAAATTGTCTTCTATTTATAATGTATATATATATATATATATTTTTATATATTGTAAATAGATAAGCTTTGTTTTAAATTTAATAAATAAATCTTGTTTCCTAATTTTAATATATTTTGGTAATTTGGGAAATTGGTTTAAGTTAATATGAAATAAATAACTATATGGTTTAAAATACTTAAGATAAATATTAATTGTTTTAAATTTATTTTAGTTTAAGTTTGAATTTAAATAAGATAAACAAAATGTTGTTTTGTTCTTTTTAAATATAGTTTGTTTAAATAAGTAATTTATTTATAAAGTGATAATTTCTTTTATAAATTATTTAATTTAATAATAAGTTATCTTTAAACAATATTAATAATGTAATATCTTTACAAATGGGTTTTTATAGAAATTGTTATTTTAAATTTATTAATTAAGGGAAACTATGATTTGGAAATTTTAAAATCTAGACTTTCAAAAAAATATTTAAAATAAAATAAACCTTGAAAGAAATCAATATAAACAGGGGAATATATATGTTATGTAAAAACTTAAGTAAACATATTTCATAAGTTTAACATCTTGATATTATAGACCTTATTTATTTTACAAATCATAACACCAAAACAAGACTAAAGCAAGCAAGGAAAAATGAACACTTAGAGAAATGCTGGAAACATATGTTCATGTTGCAAGGTTGTAAAACAAAGTATAAAAATAAAAATATATGTTCATGTTGCACGGTTGTAAGTAATTGTAAAAAGGCAAGAATAAAACAAAGTTTAAATGGAAAGTATGTCTTCATAAATGCTTGTACAGGAAGAATTAAATGGGTATGTACACTTGAAAAGAAACATAAAGAAAAGGATGTATAAGTACATACGAAATTTAAAATATAAGATAAATATATGAAGACATAGGACATCTTCATAAATGCAAAGCATCTCTAGTAACCAACATTGATCATTTCAGCCCCCTAGTAGAGAAAAGATCTCTGACCTGGTTGTACAAATAAATAAACAAACCTGTAAACTTTGTTCTATTTATCAAACTTTCTCTATTTTATTTTCGTTCAAAAGACTTAGCCTTTCCAGTTTTTAAAGTTCAAACTAGATCTGTAAATCATGTTCAAAAACTAGAGACATAGCAAGCTTTCTATTTTTACAACTTAAACATCAACAACAACTAAGGAAAGCTAGATGATTTATAGGAAGATCAAAGCTCAGTTTAAAAATTCAAGGCCTGTTTCAAAATCATGGCTCTGTTCTTCCTTTTCTGAAAATTGGTGAGTAACTTTTTATTTAAAAGCCTAATATAATAAACCTATTGCTTGTTCATATCTATGTATTTGTATGGTTGTATGTACATATATATGGGTGCATGTTTGTGTATATATGTGAATGTATATATATGTGTGTGAATGAATGTTTTCTGTGATATCCCTGTTCTTAGTTTCCAAAGCTAAGGTTTTTAATCAAATCTAATTATCTCCTGAACAAATCATTGTTAGGGCTGAAGTTTCAAACAAGTTGTGTTTGTTATATCATGGATTCAAGTTTAAAAATTTGTTTAAGTAAAAACAATGTTGTGTTGCCTCTGGAAACACTAAACAACACAGAACATTTAAAATAAGTTAAAAATCAAGTACCCTGATTCTTTGATTCAGGAATCTGAATCAAATACTAAAATTAAAACTTGATTTTTGAAACTAAATTTACGATTTTTAGGAAGGGGATTTGAGTATATTTCTGGTTTGACTAGAAAATGGGAATTTGGGGTTTTCTGGTGATATTTGTGATCTGGGAGGTTGTAGTTCCCTGTAGTGATGCACGAATGATCGGAGAGTAGTGGAAAATTATCTGGAGTTAGTGGATTTCAGCATGAAGGAGATGATTGTGATTTGAAGGCTGGAACCCTAGTTTTAACTAGGAGGAGTGGATCGATCACCACGGCGTGTAGACGTGATCGAGTTCAACGAGATATTGGGTGGTGATAGCCTGAACGTAGACGAAGTCGATGACCGGAGTTGCGAGTATTCTCGGGGTCGGAGATGTGATTACGTGGCATTGACAGGGATGAGGTTGTTTGGGATCATGTGTTCCAGTTTTGAGCTTGAAGCTCGATCTCGATTTTGGGTGGTTAGTCGAGTTCTGATGGTCGGAATGGGATGTGGGGTTGATCGCTGACATGGTGAGGCCAGCATGGTTGGTCGGAGATGATCAACGGCACCGTGCACGTGCACGGTGCACTGCCATGGTTTGATGAAGTTTGGGTTTGAGCAGAGAGGGTTTCTGGTTTTCTCGGGTCGTTTGAGTGAATTGCTCGAAGTAGTGGGAGGTTAGGCTCGGAGTAAATTTAGGGTAGCTCAGGTAGTTGCCTTTGTTACAGGTTTCAACATTTGAACCTGATTTGTTTTTAAATCTAAACAAATGATTTTTGAATTATGAAGCAAAGTTTAAACCAGTTTTTAAATGTGATTTCAAACTTAAATTTGTATTCATTTTAAATCATAAATTTAAAATGGAATGTAAAAGCAAAATTGTTTTAAAAATGCTTGATAATGATAATTTGATCATTAGTAAGAATAATGTTTTTATCTTATGGTAAATTAAGATTTAAATAATTTAGAGTAATTTAATTATTAAGGTAATTAAATGGGTAATTAATTAATTTAATTAATTAAAGATATGAATGATTAATTAAGTAATTAAGAGTTCAAATTAATTAATTTAAGTTTAAGATAAATTATTTAAAGACTAATTAATTTGTGATTAAAGATCATTAATTTGATAAGATTAGATTTAATTAATGATTAGGGATGAATTAATCAAGTAATTAAAGGTTAATTAAGTTACAGTTGAAAACTTAAATTAATTTAATAATTAGTGGTTAATTAATTGGTTATTAAGGATAAATTAACTGGTAATTAATATTGATTTATCTAAGTTAAATTTCTTAAGAAAAGAAATTAAGAATTTTTAATAGTTAATGTAGGTCATTGACTTAAGATTTGTTTAATAATTAATCAATGTGATAATTAAATAAATAATTAGATTGGTTAATTAAAGAAAATAAATTGTGAAATTGTTTAAGTGTAATTAAAGGAATTAATTACTCAAGGTAATTAATTAAATAAATTTGATTTATTTAAGTTAATTAATTTAGTTTAATTGATATAAATTAATCATTGGATGATTTGATAAGTATAATTACTTAAATGTAATTAATGAAGTGAAATTACTTAATGAAGTAATTAATGGTAATTACTATATGTAATTAATAGAAGAGGATTTAAATATTGAAAGTAATTTGGATTAAATTACCTTGGGAAATTAATCAAGAGATTAATTGAGATAATTAATTAAGGAGTAATTAATTTATTTGATGAAGTAATTAAGGGTAGTTAATTACTGAAATGTGATTAATCAAGAGTGATTCATAAATGTGGTTTGAGTAAAGATTAATTTCTTAATGTAATTAATTTAAGTAGAATAATTAATTAAATTGTAATTAAGGATCATTAAATTATATAATTAATGATGTAATTAAAGGATTGATTCATTAAGATAAATTAATCAATAATAAGTGTTTTTGAGAAATTAATTAATATAATTAATTAAGGATTAATGTAATTAATTATAGTTAATTAATAAATGAAGTAATTAAAGATTAATTACTGTATTCGATTAAAGAATAATTAATTTGTGAAATTAATTAAAGAATAATTACTTGAATGTAATTAAAGGGATAATTAATCCAGGATGATTAATTAAGATGGAAATTTGTGAATAATTAATTAATTGACTTGTAATTAATTAATGGTTATGTAAGCAAGATTTATAATGATGAAATAATTAATTTAATTTACTTTAAATTAATTAGAGATAGATAATTAATTTAATTCATTTTAAATTAATTATAAATGGTGTGTATATGAATCATTGCTTATGTATGGATGGATGATATTGATTTCCTTGTATGGTTTGAAATCTCAAATATGAGATAAGTAATGCTGTATGATATGGTTGCTTTGGTTGAAGTATATGGATAATGTAGATTATCTATCTGTGATATTGTAGATTATCTATCTGTGATACTGTAGATTAACTATCTGTGATATTGTGAATTATCTATCTGTGTAAATATAGATAATGAAATGAATTATTTTAACTTTAAAACAACTTGGACCTAAAAGATGGCGATTTGGATTTCGATGAGACTGGGATCGGGTTTCCAGATTTGGATATTCGAAAACCACATCGATCCAAATTAACGATAGGTCGTGAATCTCAAGTGAAGATGAAGATTCAGAGTGCAAGGGTTATTGTCGTTAACTCTGAGGATGATTCCAAAATGAGTGTAACGAGATAATGCCTTCGGTTTCGTTCGAACCCGGAACGAACTTGTATGGATTGAATGCTTTCAGAACATCGTCAGGTGGACGATGAGCATTCTAAGTGATGTGTTTTGATGAGGTAATCGTAGCCTCAAGCCTCATCAACCGGGAATGGCTAAAACAGGGGAGGTGCAGCAAGGCTTCGTGGGTAGCACCCACTTGAGAGCGGGATATACCCCTGTCTAGATGTCCCTTTTTATTTCGGTTGTGTGGTCAGTTGTTGGCCACAACTGCGGGGTTATTTCATTCGGGACTGTCCAGTAAGGGATGGTTCCGGCCTTGTGTTGCAGGGGACTTAGGGTGGGTCCTCGGTACGCTGATCTAGGCCAGGTACTATGACGGACGGTACCCCAGTAGCCCTGCCATTGTATGGAATCCAATCTCCAATAAGTGTCGTACGTATTAGTTGTGCCCAACTATGTTGGAACGTGAGATGTAAGCATTCCAGCTATTTCTGTATTTTACTTGAAAACCCTAGACACTATTATAATATAACTGGATTTCCTATCAAATGTTTGGTTAGCGTAAGGTTAAAACTTTTCCATGTTTCTGTGTGGGAAATCGTACGTGATACCTTTTGTTTTCAAAGGATTTTCAAAGTTAAGCAACTTTAACCTGTTACTCATACCAGACCCATGTCTGACCCGGAGTTTATTTTTTGTTTTTCTTAAACTCTCGGGTAATCAAATTTTTACGAGTAGCCAAGGGATTCAGGTTAGCTTTGACGAATTGTGGAGGAGCAATGGAGCAGGAGGCTTCAGCGTTATAGATATGTATAGTGTTCAGCTGTGTTGGTATCTCTGTATTGTATTTGAGTTGCATCGTGTTGTATTAACTAGACATGTGTTTATAACTGTCTAGTATGTGATGTATTATCTGTGTAACTCTGATGTATATGATATTATGTAATCTCTTATGTGATATATTATATTTCATTCGTTCCGCTGTTGAGATTCTGATGTTGTTTCTTCTTTCTTCTTTATCTTTTCTATTTCTCACCCCTTTCTTTCTTAAGAATGATGCAACTTTCCGGTAGTAGAAAGTTGGGTCGTCACAGTTGGTATCGGAGCCGGGTTGAGCGAATACCTAAGCTCTGGAGTGGTGTCTATCTTGAGAGAGCGTACTTGTAATTTTTATATATATATACATATATATCTATATTTCTACCTATCTGTTGGGTTACCTGTTCGGGTTTTCCAATATAATTTATAAAGGTAGATAGGTTTGTAGTGTGAGTAGCACTACTACCAATGGTTAGAGTTTGTTGAGGTTGGAAGTGTATCTGTCGAGACTGTAGACCTAATACTGTCTCGAGTGAATTTTTGTTGTGGTGTAAGGATTTCACCAAGTCCCTGAAGGAAATCTGTTAAGATTTGGAGATCATTTTTGAAGTGCAAGTTTGGATGAGCAGAATTTGGATTCTGACAGTTGGGCAGAAGCTAGTGATGGTATCTTGATACCTCAGGAATTAGTAGTTGTGTGATGAGGCACAGTGATTATGGATGTCTCCGAAGATGTTTCTTTGGAGCAAGTTTAAGGAAGTGTGTCTGCTTCGGTGTTGAGGCTGAGTTCAGCTGGGTGCTTGTGTTTGGCTTTGAGGCCTGAGTTTCTCGAGGAGTTTGGATTAGGAAGTCTTTGCCGTCAGTGGCAGCATCGCAGTTCAGATTGTTCTGTGTGCAGGCAAGAAGGCCATCTGTCAGTAGTCTGCTAGAGGGGAAGTTCAGAAGCAGCAAAGTGGATCCATTTTCTTCGATGGATTGGCTAGATAATCATAAGCTGTTCTGATTGGAAAAGAGAGAACAGTTTTCTTTGGATATTAGATTGGGTTGATCGCAAAAGTGACTTGCGATTATTGAGTGTTCTCTTGGTTTGTCAGAGATCTTTCGGGATTTCTGAGTTTTCTCTTTATGGATCTGTAGAACCATATTTCTGGGATGTGTTGTCCAGTTTGTACCCGTGTGTATCATAAGCATTTTCATCTACTCGGATCAGAGTTGTGCAGCGGAAGCAGTTTGGGAGTGCATCTGTTTTATCTTTTCGGATAGGAAAGGTAAGTTCAGTCTTCTGATGTTTGAGGAGTAGAGTTTGTGTTCTGGGATTGATTGTGAGTGGATCATTTTGATGAGTTGTTTTGAGGCATCAGCGAAGGTTGAGCTGATCAGTAGGGGTGTAGGCAGCCAGGATCATCAGATGAGTTTGGTGGATAAGAGACGGAGAAATTTGGATTTCGAAGTCGGGGATTTGATTTTGAGTAAGTTTTCTACGATCGAAGGAGCTTTAAGTTTGGTAAGATTGGGAAGCCAGCTCCGAGGTATCTTGGATCTTTTCTGTGTTTGTGAGGAAAAGAGTTTGGTCTTCTGGAGTGAATTGTCAGTTTGGATAACTGGAATTCGATGTGTTTCACGTATCTCTGAGGGAGTACGTATATGATCTATCTCTGGTTATGGGACCAGTAGTTCTAGAGGTTTGATTGTTGAGTCAGACTTGTCTATAGTCTGATATCCTGTCTAGTTGTGTAGATCTAGAGGAGTAGGAGATCTATAGCTTAGAAGTATAGTTTTGTTTGGATTCTGTAGAGCGAGTATCCCGGTATGTTTATACTTGGGAAACTCTAGATAGTCCTATCTTGATTTTGTCCGGATAGTTAGATTTGTTTGATTGGATAAGTTGGTTGCTATGGTTGTTAGCATATAATTAATATATGCTTGTGTTTTTAAAATTAAATCTTTAATTAGATTATTAAATTACCTTTGTTTTAAATTTCGGGGATGAAATTCTTTTAAGGGGGGAGGAATGTGACATCCCGGAATTTCTGACAATATCAATTTAATAATCTGCATTTAAAATTAAATTGATTTGATAATATTTGTTAATTAGATCTGAATTTGATTTAATAATCTTCTTTTAAATAAATATTTAACTGATAATTTATCTTTTAAAAGCTAATAAATTGTCTTCTATTTATAATGTATATATATATTTATATATATTGTGAATAGATAAGCTTTGTTTTAAATTTAATAAATAAATCTTGTTTCCTAATTTTAATATATTTTGGTAATTTGAGAAATTGGTTTAAGTTAATATGAAATAAATAACTGTATGGTTTAAAATACTTAAGAGAAATATTAATTGTTCTAAATTTATTTTAGTTTAAGTTTGAATTTAAATAAGATAAACAAAAGGTTGTTTTGTTCTTTTTAAATATAGTTTGTTTAAATAAGTAATTCATTTATAAAGTGATAATTTCTTTTATAAATTATTTAATTTAATAATGAGTTATCTTTAAACAATATTAATAATGTAATATCTTTACAAATGGGTTTTTATAGAAATTGTTATTTTAAATTTATTAATTAAGGGAAACTATGATTTGGAAATTTTAAAATCTAGACTTTCAAAAAAATATTTAAAATAAAATAAACCTTAAAAGAAATCAATATAAACAGGGGAATATATATGTTATGTAAAAACTTAAGTAAACATATTTCATAAGTCTAACATCTTGATATTATAGACCCTTATTTATTTTACAAATCATAACACCAGAACAAGACTAAAGCATGCAAGGAAAAATGAACACTTAGAGAAATGCTGAAACATATGTTCATGTTGCAAGGTTGTAAAACAAAGTATAAAAATAAAAATATAAGTTCATGTTGCACGACTGTAAGTAATTGTGAAAAGGCAAGAATAAAACAAAGTTTAAAGGGAAAGTATGTCTTCATAAATGCTTGTACAGGAAGAATTAAATGGGTATGTACACTTGAAAAGAAACATAAAGAAAAGGATGTATAAGTACATACGAAATTTAAAATATAAGATAAATATATGAAGACATAGGACATCTTCATAAACGCAAAGCATCTCTAGTAACCAACATTGATCATTTCAGCCCCCTAGTAGAGAAAAGATCTCTGGCCTGGTTGTACAAATAAATAAACAAACTTGTAAACTTTGTTCTATTTATCAAACTTTCTCTATTTTATTTTCGTTCAAAAGACTTAGCCTTTCCAGTTTTTAAAGTTCAAACTAGATCTGTAAATCATGTTCAAAAACCAGAGACATAGCAAGCTTTCTATTTTTACAACTTAAACATCAACAACAACTAAGGAAAGCTAGATGATTTAGAGGAAGATCAAAGCTCAGTTTAAAAATTCAAGGCCTGTTTCAAAATCATGGCTCTGTTCTTCCTTTTCTGAAAATTGGTGAGTAACTTTTTATTTAAAAGCCTAATATAATAAACCTGTTGCTTGTTCATATCTATGTATTTGTATGGTTGTATGTACATATATATGGGTACATGTTTGTGTATATATGTGAATGTATATATATGTGTGTGAATGAATGTTTTCTGTGATATCCCTGTTCTTAGTTTCCAAAGCTAAGGTTTTTAATCAAATCTAATTATCTCCTGAACAAATCATTGTTAGGGCTGAAGTTTCAAACAAGTTATGTTTGTTATATCATGGATTCAAGTTTAAAAATTTGTTTAAGTAAAAACAATGTTGTATTGCCTCTGGAAACACTAAACAACACAAAACATTTAAAATAAGTTAAAAATCAAGTACCCTGATTCTTTGATTCAAGAATCTGAATCAAATACTAAAATTAAAACTTGATTTTTGAAACTAAATTTACGATTTTTAGGAAGGGGATTTGAGTATATTTCTGGTTTGACCAGAAAATGGGAATTTGGGGTTTTCTGGTGATCTCTGTGATCTGGGAGGTTGTAGTTCCCTGTAGTGATGCACGAACGATCGGAGAGTAGTGGAAAATTATCTGGAGTTAGTGGATTTCAGCGTGGAGGAGATGATTGTGATTTGAAGGCTGGAACCCTAGTTTTAACTAGGAGGAGTGAATCGATCACCACGGCGTGTAGACGTGATCGAGTTCAACGAGATGCTGGTGGTGATAGCCTGAACGTAGACGAAGTCGATGACCGGAGTTGCGAGTATTCTCGGGGTCGGAGACGTGAGTACGTGGCGTTGACAGGGATGGGGTTGTTTGGGATCATGTGTTCCAGTTTTGATCTTGAAGCTCGATCTCGATTTTGGGTGGTTAGTCGAGTTCTGATGGTCGGAATGGGATGTGGGGTTGATCGCTGACGTGGTGAGGCCAGCATGGTTGGTCGGAGATGATCAACGGCACCATGCACGTGCACGGTGCACTGCCATGGTTTGGTGAAGTTTGGGTTTGAGCAGAGAGGGTTTCTGGTTTTCCCGGGTCGTTTGAGTGAATTGCTCGAATTAGTGGGAGGTTAGGCTCGGAGTAAATTTAGGGTAGCTCGGGTAGTTGCCTTTGTTACAGGTTTCAACATTTGAACCTGATCTATTTTTAAATCTAAACAAATGATTTTGAATTATGAAGCAAAGTTTAAACCATGTTTTTTAAAGCTAAGTTTAAACCAGTTTTTAAATGTGATTTCAAACTTAAATTTGTATTCATTTTAAATCATAAATTTAAAATGGAATGTAAAAGCAAAATTGTTTTAAAAATGCTTGATAATGATAATTTGATCATTAGTAAGAATAATGTTATTATCTTAAGGTAAATTAAGATTTAAATAATTTAGAGTAATTTAATTATTAAGGTAATTAAATGGGTAATTAATTAATTTAATTAATTAAAGATATGAATGATTAATTAAGTAATTAAGAGTTCAAATTAATTAATTTAAGTTTAAGACAAATTATTTAAAGACTAATTAATTTGTGATTAAAGATCATTAATTTGATAAGATTAGATTTAATTAATGATTAGGGATGAATTAATCAAGTAATTAAAGGTTAATTAAGTTATAGTTGAAAACTTAAATTAATTTAATAATTAGTGGTTAATAAATTGGTTATTAAGGATAAATTAACTGGTAATTAATATTGATTTATCTAAGTTAAATTTCTTAAGAAAAGAAATTAAGAATTGTTAATAGTTAATGTAGGTCATTGACTTAAGATTTGTTTAATAATTAATCAATGTGATAATTAAATAAATAATTAGATTGGTTAATTAAAGAAAATAAATTGTGAAATTGTTTAAGTGTAATTAAAGGAATTAATTACTCAAGGTAATTAATTAATAAATTTGATTTATTTAAGTTAATTAATTTAGTTTAATTGATATAAATTAATCATTGGATGATTTGATAAGTATAATTACTTAAATGTAATTAATGAAGTGAAATTACTTAATGAAGTAATTAATGGTAATTACTATATGTAATTAATAGAAGAGGATTTAAATATTGAAAGTAATTTGGATTAAATTACCTTGGGAAATTAATCAAGAGATTAATTGAGATAATTAATTAAGGAGTAATTAATTTATTTGATGAAGTAATTAAGGGTAGTTAATTACTGAAATGTGATTAATCAAGTGTGATTAATAAATGTGGTTTGAGTAAAGATTAATTTCTTAATGTAATTAATTTAAGTAGAATAATTAATTAAATTGTAATTAAGGATCATTAAATTATATAATTAATGATGTAATTAAAGGATTGATTCATTAAGATAAATTAATCAATAATAAGTGTTTTTGAGAAATTAATTAATATAATTAATTAAGGATTAATGTAATTAATTATAGTTAATTAATAAATGAAGTAATTAAAGATTAATTACTGTATTCGGTTAAAGAATAATTAATTTGTGAAATTAATTAAAGAATAATTACTTGAATGTAATTAAAGGATAATTAATTAAGATGGAAATTTGAGAATAATTAATTAATTGACTTGTAATTAATTAATGGTTATGTAAGCAAGATTTATAATGATGAAATAATTAATTTAATTTACTTTAAATTAATTAGAGATAGATAATTAATTTAATTCATTTTAAATTAATTATAAATGGTGTGTATATGAATCATTGCTTATGTATGGATGGATGATATTGATTTCCTTGTATGGTTTGAAATCTCAAATATGAGATAAGTAATGCTGTATGATATGGTTGCTTTGGTTGAAGTATATGGATACTGTAGATTATCTATCTGTGATACTGTAGATTATCTATATGTGATATTGTGAATTATCTATCTGTGTATATATAGATAATGAAATGAATTGTTTTAACTTTAAAACAACTTGGACCTAAAAGATGGCGATTTGGATTTCGATGAGACCGGGATCGGGTTTCCAGATTAGGATATCCGGAAACCACATCAATCCAAATTAACGATAGGTCGTGAATCTCAAGTGAAGATGAAGATTCAGAGTGCAAGGGTTATTGTCGTTAACTCTGAGGATGATTCCAAAATGAGTGTAACGAGATAATTCCTTCGGTTTCGTTCGAACCCGGAACGAACTTGTATGGATTGAATGCTTTCAGAACATCGTCAGGTGGACGATGAGCATTCTAAGTGATGTGTTCTGATGAGGTAATCGTAGCCTCAAGCCTCATCAACCGGGAATGGCTAAAACAGGGGAGGTGCAGCAAGGCTTCGTGGGTAGCACCCACTTGAGAGCGGGATATACCCCTGTCTAGATGTCCCTTTTTATTTCGGTTGTGTGGGCAGTTGTTGGCCACAACTGCGGGGTTATTTCATTCGGGACTGTCCAGTATGGGATGGTTCTGGCCTTATGTTGCAGGGGACTTAGGGTGGGTCCTCGGTATGCTGATCTAGGCCAGGTACTGTGACGGGCGGTACCCCAGTAGCCCTGCCATTGTATGGAATCCAATCTCCAATAAGTGTCGTAGGTATTAGTTGTGCCCAACTATGTTGGAACGTGAGATCCAGCTATTTCTGTATTTTACTTGAAAACCTTAGACTCTATTATAATATAACTGGATTTCCTATCAAATGTTTGGTTAGCGTAAGGTAAAAACTTTTCCATGTTTATGTGTGGGAAGTCTTACGTGATACCTTTTGTTTTCAAAGGATTTTCAAAGTTAAGCAACTTTAACCTGTTACTCATACCAGACCCATGTCTGACTCGGAGTTTATTTTCTGTTTTTCTTAAACTCTCGGGTACTCAAATTTTTACGAGTAGCCAAGGGATTCGGGTTAGCTTTGACGAATTGTGAAGGAGCAATGGAGCAGGAGGCTTCAGCGTTATAGATATGTATAGTGTTCCGCTGTGTTGGTATCTCTGTATTGTATTTGAGTTGTATCGTGTTGTATTAACTAGACAGGTGTTTATAACTGTCTAGTATGTGATGTATTATCTGTGTAACTCTGATGTATATGATATTATGTAATCTCTTATGTGATATATTATATTTCATTCGTTCCGCTGTTGAGATTCTGATGTTGTTTCTTCTTTCTTCTTTATCTTTTATATTTCTCACCCCTTTCTTTCTTAAGAATGATGCAACTTTCCGGTAGTAGAAAGTTGGGTCGTCACAAAATCAATAATTAATATTTCATAAATATTAATTAATTTTTAAAACTTTATAAACTAATTAAATCGTGTTGTTATTTGGAGAATTCACAAATGTGGTTATGTGACTTAGAGGTGCGAATTTAGTCAGCGATTAATATTAAAAAATTCAAATATTAACGTTCACACGTCACCTTAGCTAGAGGTGTGAGTGTTTGGCCAAATTCATCGCTTACAGATCTTTTTGGTAAAATCATATTTTATATTTTCTTAAGCGGTATCAATAGTGATAATAATTTACACATGTTATCTTCACCAAAACCGTATCACATTAGGATGTATGGAGTCAAGTATTGGTCAAAACTCCAATATTATCCACATTCAACTCAATCAATCCATAAACAAAGTCCTTAGTTCAGTAATAACATTTAGTATTAACCTTTCCACTCTGGCTAGAGATTTTGACTTTGAGTTGACTATTGTTGACCATGATACTAACCTCATGAAACCGAGGAGATGAATTCTCTATTGAATAATGCTTCACTTTCAATGCTTCAACTTAAACCCAACTATGATCGATCGATGGACATCGTACCATGATTTAACTATAACCAAAGTGTAGTATCCATATTGAAATTTCTCAGTATTCTTAAGTCGAGGATATTGTATAACATTATCACATTAAGATTTTCTTTTTGACATAGTTGTTATCAACCAACAAGAAACTCTCAAATAAGTCATTCCATAGTTATCCGACAACTACAAGCATGTAATCTCTTGGTGCCTCCAGCAGTCATGAGTAATACACCACCCAACATTTAGAGAACATTACGCACTCTTATCTCAAAGGGTGTAACGACTTTATTTGTAAAAATATCTTGACTTGGAATATTTAAAACAAAATATTGTTTTACTTTGTGATTGATTAGTCATGACTGTAACTATTTTCAACTACAATCACATAACATTTTATTTAAGGATTTTCTTGTTAATATACTTTAAACTAATTAGTTAGTTAATTGTATCACAATATAACAAAGTATATAACGAAAAATAAATACCTTTCATCTGATTCTCTCTTTCCATGCCTTGCAACAAATAAAAGTCTATTTCTCCTCAAATTCCTAAGGAGCTTTTGTCGACTAGATCTAGTCGCGTTTCAATAGTGTCGCTACACTGCCGACCGTGCCCAGTCAATCTCCTTCATCATTCTCTTTGTCCATCGATGATTTCCCATCTCTGTTCGTGCCTCTATCTGTCTATGTTTTGGTATCTAGGTCCCCTAGCGTTCATAGCAGAATTTTTGGATCTAGCAATTCAAACCCATTACGTGAATTTGCTTTGTCCCTTGTGTACTTTGATTCAACTACTGCTATAGTTTCTAGGCTGCATGATATAGATACTATGAATATCTCGCTTGTTTTTCTATTGCTTGTTGCTGTTGTTCAAGGTGGTGATGGGATTTCGAGTAATAAAGGTAATTGTGATGATGTATTAGGCCTGAATGATGTTGTTGTAGATGATAGCGTGGTTGAAGTGGCTGATTTATCAACTGCATATGTGCTCTCCACTTGATTGTGTTAATGCCCTTCCTGCTGATGCTCGTAAGTTACCTACTTCAATTCTTGAATTGCCTGAACTTCCATTGTGTGCTACTCCAGATGTTATCCCTGGTAATTCTATTGCCACTCTTGATTCCCTAAATGCTAATCAGGCAGTTCCTCGTACTACTTTAAACAAATGGTCCTCCTTGTTTACATCCATGTCGAGAAATGCGTGTGTTTACACACTTCGCTCTTTTGATATTGTTGAAATAGATGGAGTGATGGTGCCTTTGGTTGAGGTTTTGCAAGCGTGAGTTGATTTTTGGTCGAATTCTTCCTTGACTCTAACCCATCGTACTATGTAGTTAAAGGTCATTGTCTAAGTTTTTGGAAGCTTAAGGGCGGGCTTGTGTTCATTTTGATGATTCTATGTTTTATTTCAAGTTCTTTTGTAAAGAAGAAATATTGCGTGTCCTCGAAGTGGATCCGACCATCATTGCTGGTAAGCCTTTTATTTTGACTCCATGGAATTCATTAGTAGATAGTGCTAGGGAACAGATTTTGTCTATTTTGGTGTAGGCTCACTTCACACATATCCCTTCCGTTCTGCAACCCATGATTGGGCTAGATTGTTTAGCTAGCCTAGTTGACAAGCTCAAATGTTTTGATTTTTGTGAGTAGAATCCGAATTAACGTAAGCGCGTTGTCTAATGAATATGTTACGCTAACTTTAACGATTTATATGAGGTTATTCTTCATCAATGTTGCACACTATATTCAAACTGTATTGGTCTTCCTTTTAAAGGCATACCTATGGCTGATAGATTATATCCGTTCTGGTGCAAATATCCAAATCATATTTCAATAATGTACTTGGAATCTATCCTGGATTTATGCATCCTATCATATAGTAGAGTCTATACTCTTTATGGCTTATTGACATTAAGGAAGTTGTTATTATTAATAATTCTTTTTCTCGACATTGATAAGAAACTCATAGTTTCTCTTTAATGTGTGAGAATTATCATTAGATATTCTAATGAGTTATGTCCCTTTTAGGCTTAGTTAGTTTCATTTCATCTTATATAATCAGTTTCTAAATTAGATTTTTTTTGATCGTATCTAATACTTACATAAAACTAATTCAATTACGAGTTTACGAAACTTATGCTCATAACATAAATTATTCAACCATTATTGGTTAGTCCTAAACTTCTTTGGGGTGATCCACACAAGATCTTTCATGAGCGAATTTTACGTGCAACCTCTCGAATCACACAACCTATCAACTCTTTGACCTTGGACATGGAGGGGTTTCTTATCAACTCTTATCTTATATGAGCTCGTAAACAATACTTTAGAAGTTATTAAATTTAACATAGGTACTCACTCTTAGGTGCATATCCTTATAGAAAGAAGTTAACTCAACATCACTCATCATCATTCGTACTTTGTCCAACAAAGTTCAACCATCCTTATCATTACATCGTTATGTATCATAGGGAGAACTGACTTTGGGATTGAACCTTATTCATTTTAGGTGCATTTGGAGCTCCTTTCCAATATACTCACCTATTTGCTCAAATCAAATTGTTTATTTCCCTTACACGTTATGTTTTCTACTTTTGTTTTATATTCTATGAACTTATCAAAGATATACTAATTGTGTATTAAACAAACATGTTCATATCGATGATAATTCATTGGTGAATTTAATGAAGTAAGTTTACTATTCTGGTATCAATAGACCTTGGATTGCATACATCTATATGTATCAATCCAAAAAGTTCATTAACTATTTCGTCACTGCACTAAATGGGTACTTTTCCCTTAATATTTTGAGATACAATTCACGAGTACCATATTATTCATAATTATATGATTAAAGAATTATTCATCAAGGATATGGCTTGGTCCAGAATTTCAAAATAATTATAGAAAATTTTAGATACTTATGTATTTTTTATAGCTTATGCATCACTATTGTTATAAAAGAAAATACCATCATTATAATAGATATAATTTATAATGAATATCCATATTAAAATAATATATCTATTTTCGATCAATACCGAAAACTATTATTATTTCACTAATAATATTTGGTTTATATAAAAACAATCTTTTGTAACTTGATGCATCCATTAATAAGTGTCATATGGTATGCTCCTACTATTTTTGTCATTACAACGATGGTGCATGAAATACGAGCTCCATTCAACCATTTATTATGGGCCATTTATCTCATCCTTTATAATTATTTTATAGTAGAGAGCTTTAGATAAAATATTTTAAACTCAAAGAAATAACTATTATAGAAAACAATTTTTTATAATAAAATTACATTTGGAATATAAATTACATTTATCATTTCATATTAAGTATATAGTTAGTATTTTATACATCGTTTCCAATGCCTCTTCATAAAGTACAAGTGACTGTTCGCTCTCTTCATTCCAACTGTGCCTATTTACATTCACTATTAAACATTCACTTTCCTTTCCAAGTGGTCAAACCATTAAAAAAGGAAAACCTTACTGTAGGACTGCACCAAACTCTTTACAAAAGCGTATTTGAACATCTTTAACATTTTAAGGATATCCATCTAAGTAAACTGATCGAAACTGACGTTTCAATAATCGAATTCCTAGGTTAGCCTTTAGCCCTTGGTATTTCGTTATTTTCAACATAACAAGATTCTTATTGTATTCAATGGTATTGAATGCATGACCTTGCACTATGGTTTTCTTGCTCATTTCGAGTGAACCTATTTCGTTGAGATTTCGGATATTATGAATGCGATTGTTCACCGCATAACTTTTGTATATGATCTAATATGGATCAAACATGCATAATTTTATATTTATTTAGAGTTCAAAACTCACAAAAGACAATAAACAGTCTCGAACAAATAAACACTTAAGTTACCATGGTATGAATGTATTTAGTAGTTGTAAATATGGCTCTTGCATGGGTCTTGAAGTGATAACATGCCAAAAAATTATTGTTAAGAATATATTATATTTCTTTGCCAATCTTAATTCAATTCATTAGCATATTTCAATTGATAAACAATTTTATCAATTAGACTCGTTGCATAAATTCATTAAAGTAGATAATTTTAATTTTGTATAGCATGTGTTCTTACAATATTAGAAAGGTTAAATTTAATCATTTTATTTTTCTAATAAGACCCTAATAGATTTTTATGTTCCTCAAAACCCTAAGAGAAATATAGAAATCTTTCAATTTCTCAATGGACAGTTAGGAGTCGATTGCCTTGGGATTCTGGCCTTAAGTTTGCTCAAATCATAGGCTTATAAGCGATGGATACTCTTTATCAGTTGTATTATAAACAACTCCTAACCATGGTCTTTTCCCTAATCTCGACCTTGACCTTGAGTTTTCTTGACAAATCAAGAGAGATTATCTACTCTTACCTATCATTTCTTGATGGCCTACGTATAATGCACATACCTTGAGTTGGCTCAACAAATACATGCATGTATCTTACCTCATCTTGGCAATATATTGATAGTACTATAAATAACGGATTTAACTTAAGTTTGCTCAACAACTAGTGCATTTGCAAGTAATCTACCAATATATAAATAATATTAAAGATTCATTTTCTTTAACATACTTTGAGCGCTATCAATTTAAGGAATAATCTATTTCTTTTGAAATACCCTCATGGTTCAAGTGTCGGGCACATCTGAAATCATGGTATACATATCAAACATACGTATTTATTCCAAAATCCTATTTGGGTTTATTTTAGTTCCACGTAAATTTAGTTTATACATATAATTATATAAGTTCAATTTATTAATAACTATTATAACTTAATTAACTTATATAATACTTATATATATCTTATTAATTAATTTAAATTCTTAATTTAACAAACTAATTTAATTAAATTTTATTTTAAAATTTCACAAAATTTTATTTATTTATTTTAATATATTTAAAACGAATATTTAACTATAACCTTTATAGCTTTATATATATACACATATTTATTAACCATTTAATTAGTTTGATTTAATTAAACATTTTAATTAAATTTTAAAAAAAATTAAAAAAATTATTTTGTTTAACTTCTCAACATAATTTTGATAAAATCAAAACATTTTAAATTATTAAACCATAACCTTTATAGTATATATATACATACACATCATTTGATTAATTATTAACTTTTATTTAATTAAACATTTTATTAAATATTTGATAAATTTCAAAAGTTTATTTAATTTATCTTAACCAACTTTGTAAAAAATATTCAACTATAACCTTTATATTTTCAAATATATATATAAACTTTTAATTATTTATTTATTTAATTAATCATATTAGTAAAATATTTATAATAAAATTTTGAAATCAATTAAATTGATTCTCAAAACAATTTTGAAAATTTTAAAATTTAGTTTTATAAAATTTATAATATTTACTTGTATAATTAAAACTTAACCTTTAAATTTATAATATATTTTAAATTTTGAAATATTAATTTGAAAATTAGTTGGGCCCAAAATCAATCTGGTACATTTGGTTCAACCTATTGGACTTACTCCACCCATTGAGTTAGGCCAATAGCTAGGGAGGGGAGAATAAATTTTATCTAACCCCAACCCTAGACACTACTATTCTAAACACCAATTAGATAGAAAAGTTTATTATTTGGCCACTAATACTGGCTACTTAGACTACATAGACCATATGGCTCCGATACCATTGTTGGAGCACAGTCTACTCCAGAGAAGGTGAATTAGGTAAATTTCAAAAAAATCCCTATTTGGATCTTAATGGGCCTATGATGTTTATTAACTAGTATTAGATCCAATCTATATATTTAAATCAAATCACATCTATTTGAAATAATTGTACATTAATCTAATTAAATTTATTCATTGGTTATTTTGAATATATCTCCTATATTCATAACATGACATGGCAGTGTAATGATGTATAAACATGTGTATAACTATATGTACATACATATAGATATTATGATTTATAACTATTGTAGACACACACATATCTATATATATAATACTTACATATGCATACGAAAATTTCATATGGATATCAAGAATATAAATGCCTAAGAGAGTGTGTATGTGTGTAGTGTAGACACATATATAGCGTATTTCCATATAATTATTTATGTATATAGTTTGAAAATAAATCTACATATCAAATTAGATATCTTAAAATCTATGTGAATATTTAGTAACTGAATAGAAAAGGGAAAGTATCCACTTTCCTCATTTGCAGTTTTCTAACTAAAAACAGATCTAATCGTTTAGAATGAAAGGGAAATATAATTCCTTAAATTTCCATAAATAACATTATTTAACACTATAATTCTTAGATTTGAAATATTGTATAAAGATTTATGAATCATATTACCTTTTAAATATTGTTACAATAAAGATTATTCAAACATTTAACATTTCATATCCATATTCACATCCAACTTCAACATTTATCAAATATGTACCAAGCTAAATGGGTTCTAAATAGAACAAGAAATTAAATTAAACATGAAATATTTTAGATCTAAACATGTGTATACTGACGTATATGAAATAACATTAATTGTAGCATAACTTAACATAACATGTTACATTAAATATATATACTTATATATATATATATAAATAATTATATATATATATATATATAACTATGAGAAAATAAATTTCTCTTTTGTACTAGATCCAAATAAATTTGAATTTAACCTTAGAAAATTAATGACCAAATTTAAACATCAATAGTATATATGTATATAATTTATTCATTTGTAATTGCAGTGATTTTAAACTCAAAACATGTTATAGGTTACAACCAAATTTCAATAATTGAGAAACACATAAATAAGTGTTTGACAATACAAATATGTTCTAGGGTATTTGACGTATTAAAATCAAGAGATGAATTATTACCTTACTAGATCTAGCTTTTTGTATCACCTTGATTTGGGAATTACTTCTTAGACTCCTTGAATCTGCATATGGTCTTGTTGGAATTGAGTGAACCGCCATAATTTTATTCCATTTTATTTGATTTTAGGCAAAAAAATTCAGCCATGAGAGAGAATAAAGGGCGGCGGCCATGGATGAGCAGGGAAGGAGAAAGGAAAATTAAATTAGAAATAAATGAGAGAATACTGTTTTCTAGAGATAATCAAAACCTTTCCATTCTCTCTTAGCTTCCCTATTTAATTTCCAGTTAACTCTCAATTAAGCCAATCCCTCCTCTCTTTTTTGTATGGTCGACCAACACTTTCCCTTTATATGGATAAATTTTTTCGAAAGCTTACCAAGTAATTAACTGTATTTAACACCATTTAAATATGTATTAACATCGTATATTGATACGTGGATATATAAATTTTATATACACATCCAAATAATACTACCAACACCCATAAAATCAAATAAATTAATATTTAATATTAATTAATTTATAACACTTGACATCGCTAGTTCGAATCCATCAGTTAATTTGTGTGGTTTTTTAGAGAACTCACCAATGCGATTATGTAACTCGGAGGTGTGAATTCAGTCGCCGATTAATATTGAACAATTCAAATATTAATGTTCACATGTCACCTTAGCTAGTGGTGTGGCAGTTTGGCCAAATTTATTGCTTATAGATCTTTTCGGTAAAATCATATTTATATTATCTTAAGCGGTACCAATAGTGACAATAATTTATACATGTTCTCTAGGCTATATCACATTAGCATGTATGGAGTCAGGTATTGGTTAAAACTCCGATATTATCCACATTCTATTCGATCAGACCAAAAACAAAGTCCTTGGTTCAATAGTAACATTTATTATTAATTGTTCTACCATAAATAGAGATTTTGACTTTGAATTGACTACTTTTGACCATGATACTAACCTTATACAACCGAGGAGAAAATTTCCTTACTTAATAGTGCTTCATTCTCAATGCTTCAATGAAGACCCAACTATAATCATTTAATGGAAGCTATTGCCATGATTTAACTATAATCAAAATGGAGTATCCACATTGAAGTTCCACGGTATTCTCAAGTCGAAGGAACTGTGTAATATTGTCGCACTAAGAATTCCTATTTGACCTAGTTGTTATAACATGAAACTCTCGAAAGAGTCATTCCATAGTCATCCAATAATTATGAGCACATAACCCTTGGTGCCTCCAACAACTATGAGTAGTACGCTACCTGACATTTGGAGAGCATTATGTACTAGGGTCTTAACGGATGTATCAATATCCTTTCTCGACACATCCGGGCAAGGAATATTTAAAAAAATTATTTTATTTTGTAGTTAATTACTGATGATTGTAGCTATTTGCAACTATAATCACCTAACATTTTACTTAAGGATTTTCTTAGTGATATAATTTAAATTCATTACTTAATTAATTATATCATAATATAACAATGTATACAACAGAAAATAAACACTTTATTATGAACAAGATCGATTACAGAGTTAGATATATATAAAAAATTAGATAATTACTCCAAGGAGATACCACTAACTCTTTCATTGAAGTTGCAATAGGAAGATTTAATAACACATTTTTGTATATTTTCATATATAAACTGCCAGTTTTGTATTAATTTAAACTCTTATCAAACCTCATCACTAATTTAATGTCAATTTTATTCTTTTTTTATCCAAATAAAGGATTCAAACTTTTGTTCTAGTAGTTTCTCTTAAACTTGAGCTAGAACTTTAGTGCCCTCTATTATGCCAATAGTTGACCCAAAAATTATTGCGCATAAAGTGTAGCTTCTTATTTGTTTTTTTGTATCCACCTATGGGGATAGCTAAAATTGGCTATAACCTCATAGTGCCAAGCCTTTTTAACCTCTAACCAAGCCTCAAATGATCGTTACTTAGGCGATGGGAAAGTTATGGTCCTGCCCGAAGTACAAAATCTATGTTATTCACTAAGACTTGGATTTAGAGCAACCAACAATGTGGTAGAGTTTGAGGCACTGATAGTTGGACAAGAGATAACAAAGGAGTTGAGAATCAGGTCACTATGTGTTCACAGCGATTCTCAATTAGTCATGAATCAAGTGCTTAGGTAATTCCAGGTCATGGGAGAATAATTGGTATCTTATCTGAAGAAGGCAAAAGCTTTGCTCAATAAGCTAGAATACTACATGGTGAAACACACCCCACAAGTGGAAAATTAGGACATAGACAAACTTGGCAAAGCTAGAAAACTTAGGAAACAGGCTACTCCTTTGATTGATCTAGTAGAGACTTTGCCAACCCCAAGCTTTGAAGGAATGAACATCGTTGCTGTGACTGATAGAGAAGAGACATAGATGACCTCCATTATTGAGTGCTTAACTAATGGATTCCTACCCCTGAATCAAAATGAAGAAAGGAATGTACTATGAATTGCACCTCATTTTACCATATAGGATGGTGTCTTATACTAAGAGGATTCTCCAATTCATTGTTGAGCTGTATGGCTTAAAGAGTAGCCAACGAAGTGTTGGACAATGTGCATCAAGGCATATGTAGATATCACACTAGTGAGAAAACCCTAGCAAAGAAGATACTACGATATGGATACTTTTGGTGAACTCTAAACAATGATGCCATGGAGTATGCCAAAATATGTGATAAGTGTCAAAGGTTTACTAAGTTCCCTGGATTACTGTCGACGGAACAAACTCGTACGGTCGGCCCTTGGCTATTTGCTGTCCGGGGTATCATTCTGATCAAAGAAATTCCAATTACTTGCAGTAGAGCCATGTAATATCCTGTATTTTTCAACAATTAAAAATTAATTAAATTCAATAATTTTGACCTTAGGGGCGAAACCATCATTTTTCAAACATTAGAATCTGGAGACGAAACTTACGCCATTGCAAACACCTCCTTTTTTGATCCATGCCATAATTTGTTTGTCCAAACCGGAGTAGGGATGGAAAGGATAACATTGGCTTCCTATTTTGAAAATTCCAATTTTAAACGGGCTAAGCCTAAATCAAACTGAAGGGACACTTTACCTAGGCTATAAATAACAGTCGATTCATTCCATTTGAAATTTTAAACCTTTATTTCCATACATATTATTATTTCCCCTCATTTCGAAAAACAAAAGCCCCTTTTCAATTTTAAACATCAAGTTCTCACTCCAATCTCCACTAAAATTAATAGTTCAAGTGTCAAATCGAAGAGCGATTCGAGGGCTACACTATAACACTAATTAGAATCTTGAATATGCAGATTTAGAGGAAAGCTTAGTTCCAAATGCAAGCATTTAAGAACAAAATGGATTTATTTGAGTGGTTTTCATCTTCTCTACTATATAACTATTCAATCTTGCATAATTCTTTGATAATGTATGGATTAGGATTGTAATTTGGGTTAGATTGGATAATTATCGAGTTTGGACAGTAATTAATGTTAACAAATAAATTAGCTAACCCTGAAAGTGCTTGGAAATTGGGTTGCTCAAAAAGAAGCCTTGTCGAGGCTTGGGGAAGTCATCGAGTCAATAAGAACCTTCGTAGTATCTCTTGATGTTATGGTCATAGTTGAAGTATGGACAGTTTAAAGTAGTATATGCAAGATTTGATTGTGTTCGAAGTTACTAGGTCGAAGTCAATTATGCTATGCCAACCATGAAGTCACGACAATTCAAATATGCAATATGCAAATTCATAAGCATATTTAATTCACAAGTTTGAACGATTACACATATGCTATGTTATGTCATTGTTTAATATTCAAGACCTTATGTATACACTGTTCTTGAATTACAATGTGCTTTAATATCCCCATATCGACTTAGGGTTTACAATGGAAGAAATGAGAGAAGAGAAAATCTCTCCCCAAATGGCACCCTTAGGGTCAAATTTATAGAGGTGAGCAGCCACCACTCTGCCTCCATGTCTTCGACTAGGACCGATTTCGGCAATGCTTAGTACTGACCTCTTCGCTAGTATGCTATCAGCGAGGTTAGCCTCGGTAAGACTTGTCTTCGACTTTGTTAGGTTGGCCTTAGTCTTCGCATTTAGATTTCACATGTAAGAGGCGGCATTATCTCATACTTAATGTCTTCGATGTTGTCCTCAATTGGTGCTGGTATAGGGTGGTATCCCTGAATTGTTGTGATATGCGAAGCTACCTTAAGGTCTCTGTGATGGCTAGTGATGGGCTCATTTCAGTGCTTTGGGGACTTCGCCACACTTCAACATGGTTTCGGCAACAATGACTACGATGTCCTTCATGGATATCGATGACGTTCGTCATCGACACCGCTGGTGTAGACTTGTGCAATGTCTTCGAAGTACTTCCGAGGTGTAAGATGGGCATGGCTTCGCTTCAATGGAACATGTTGTGATCACTTTGGCACCTTCTAATATCTTGCAAGGTGAGTTACATTTGATCTTTTCGCTTGATTCATCATATGCGGCATTATGCTCACTTTATTACAGTTGAGGTTTGACATTCTACCACTTCAAAACTGTCCCACAAGTGAATTGATGACTCTATATCTTCGACAATGGTCATAGCTTGGAAAGTGATCAAGGAGCAATTACAAATATTGACGTTGTCGCCTTAATACAGCTTATTAGTGGCACCTCAAACTCCTTCGATAAGACTTATTGTAGTAACATTTGCCCCCCTAGTGTAGAGGAGTCCTTGGCTTTTCAAGCCAACAACATCCGGGACACCCTTTCTCGCCTTTTGGTCTTCTCGCGTCGATCTTAACCGTTCATTTAAAATCGATTCAATGATTCTAATAAGCTCATCTCCCCCTATAAATACATGAGCTTCCTCTTCCTTCCCTTTTTACCTATAATTCATATACTCAAGCAAGAATCATACTTTTGAAAATTATCAACAAATTCGAATTTTCCAACCGCAACTCATAATCAAGGTACGATTTCTTTAAATCAAAATTTAGCTTGTCTAGCTTTCGCATTTGTAATTAAAACTGGGTTTTGACCGAGACTTGTGAATCATGTCTAATCATTTAGTTTCAATCTCCAAATTTCATTGCTAAATTCTATTTATTAACTTTGTTGGTTTTTTAGTTCATAACATTGCCTCATCGATCTTAAATTGATTGATTACCTACGCATTGATTTCAAAATTTGGGGGATTTCGCTGTTTGTATCGGTTTTATTAGAACCTTATCGATCCCATATTAAGGTTTGGGTAAAATGTTTAAAGTCTTAATGTTCAACGGTTTTAACGAAGGTGAACCTAAGTTAGATTATTAGCAGCTCTTTCACCATTAATTGAAGTTGGCATTTCACTAAACACGTTCTAGGCTAGGTAGTGAGAGAGATACTTCATTTGACCCATGACCCGTTATTGAACAACATAAACGACACTTATGGTTTTATCATGACAGTCAAAGTCAATATTCCCTATTACCTTGTTGGTTCATTCATTAATGATTTCAGTGGGTGAAGTTACCCATTCAAAGTCATCACAATGTTGGTTTTGGGTAGTTTTTATACTAGTCGATCAAGGCTAACAGATCTGAAACCCTCTCACACCTTGTCAACTAAGCCGAAGTGCAATACCTTATAACTGAGACCTTAGGAGTTGTCGATGGTGTTCGCCTTGATTAGGCGCAATGTAAATGACTTCGATGTCAAACAATTGCTAAGCCATATATCTTCGACATTTGGTTACAAACATAACTTGATAACAAATGACCTTATCATTCTCCATCGCTTTTTCACAATTATGCTAAATGTTGTAAGTAGGGTTCTATATGACTTGGACACCATTGTCGCAATTACTTTTTAAGTGTTATGAATTGTTTAACCAATTATTATATTTTTGATTCCCATTGCCACCACCCATTAACGTCGACGTCCTTATCATATTGGGATTAAACGTGGTTATAAGAATCATTCGTTATAAGTTACAATATCAATGGTGTTCTATTTTACATCACTAACACGGTGTTACCATCAGATAGATTGTAAACTTTTAACTTACACATTTATGAATGTCACATGCTAACCCATGTCATATTGCTCTTTTCGTAAAGTCCCTTATTGAGATCATAGTTTTCGTCATCTAACATACTTACCGTACGTTATCGAAACATTACTGCTTTATAATTAGTAATTACTTTGTTACTTTTGCAATTTTAGACCATTTAAGCAAAAGCTTAATAAATTATGGCAATTTCAAGTTTAGAATAATATCACCTGGCAGGAAAATGGAAGGTAAACAGCCCAAGAAGAAATCTTCGAAGAGAGGGGCCAGAGAGTCCAAACCTTCACCCTCAGACAATATGAATGAAGACGCTATTTTCAAGCCATCATATATCACTTCTCAGGACGAAGTAGATTCCATTCTTTGCCAATTCGGAATAACTATGGTGGAGGCTATCCTAGCAGGATCTTCAGATAGCATCTGCAACTCTCCGAATGGATATTTTGCTTTCTCCACTATCCATATCTGGCATAAGGGTTCTTCCCTTTTCCGAATTTCTTTAAAATAAGTTTGAAGCATCTCGATATCGCACCGATCCAGCTCCTACCAAACTCTTATACACACCTAACTTGTCTAAAAGTCTTGGCTCGAGAAGCTGGTCTTCCCTCTCTTAGTCTTGACATCCTACATCATATTGCTGGCCCTGCTAAGGTTGGTGATAAATCGAGCCGCCAATTATATTGAATCCACCCTTATCCAATAGGCGTAATTTCTAAGACTCTCAATAAATCCAAAATATAGAAGATTCAGTTTTTCTTCATGAAATGCTTTTCTGGTCTTAGAGGAACCTTTTCTACTATTGGTGAGCTTCTCTTTTTCTTTACTTATTTATATCGATTCATCATTCTTTGCAGACTGGTAGCTCTTTTTTAGATCTTGTTCCCAATAAACTGAATTCAAAAGATCAACGACTAGGACATATGATGACCGATGCAGCGATTATGATAGGAAACATGCTAAATCTACTAGTTTTGTCTAAGCTTTGTCAACACTCTATTATCTCAGCCAGACATAAGATCCTTGGGGGACCCTCCCTGGTAAAACATAACTCCAAGGGCAAAGGCTCATTGGTAATGCGTAAACCCAAACTTTTCTCTTCCAATTCTCTTGTTTAGCCCAGGATGCCTAGTAAGATATCACTGTAATCATTCAAAAATTTATCATAATGTCATCTCATAAGTTTATATTTTTTGGTCAAGCCCATCTTCTTTGGTTGTTGCCCCTGCTAGGAAGGAAGTTGTTGCTAATACTTCTAAAGATAAATTGGAGAAAGATGTCACTTCTGCTATAGTTTAGGCTCCTAAATCTCGATCTCTTAAGGATGCTGTCTCTAGTTTATTCTCTTCTGCTAAAAGAAAACTAAGTGATGGTTCTACTCTGCTCCTATCCCTTGCAAAAAGTGTAAGATTGGAGATATACAGACCCTAGTTGTTATCGAAGAGGGAGAACTAGTTGGCGCAAATCTAAAGTCTCCTGATCTTGATTCTACTATTGTAGACAAGTTAGATTTTAATGCTGCTGTGGACAAGACATAGCAGGTGGTTGAGGCCGAATCTTCTCAGGACCTGCTTTACCGTATTACCATCTCGAGCTCCCTAGAGACCTTAAACCATATTTGCGAAGAGCTTGGGTTCTCTTTCACTCTGAAGGACCCCTTCCCTTCTAAGTCCCAATTGTCAGCTCCTATCAGCGAATTTAATGACCTTCTTCAATTGGTTATTCAATCTCCTTTTTTGCTGCTTTCCAACCATTAAAACCTTCTTCCTACACCCAAGACCATCGGTTTGATATCCTTAGACAACACTTGGTGGTACGTACCCTTTTTGTCTAATTACTTTAAACTCTTAATAATTTACATATCCAAGTTTCATTATCCATTCCAGGTTGCCATGCATCTGCTTTCACTTCAAGATGAGGCTTCAGAGCCATCAAGTGAAATTTCTAAGCTAAAGGTGGAAAAGTCCTTGCTTAACAATCATATTATTGACTTGACTACCGAAAGAGATGAAGATGTGTAAGAGAAAAGCAAGCTGGCTGCCTCTATTGAAGAAACAAAAATTCTACTTCAAACTTTAGACGATAGGGTGATGGATTTTGAACTCCCTCTTAAGGAAGCTGAAATGAAAGAAGCTAGGCTTGTGGCAGAGAACACATCTCTCAACAAAAAGCTAAAATGGGAGGAGGATCTTATAAACAAGTCAGCAAAAGCGATTAAAGACGCAAAACAAAAAGTATCCCATTTTTTTGGCACGTCACTTGACATTATCATTGAGAGATCCTACGAGAAGGCACTCTTTATCACTTATGCTAATAATGCTTATAAGCGCTCAGACTTTGGCTTGCCCTCTCTTCGTTCAGAATGGAATGACAAGTTCATGAGCAAATTTAAAAAGATGTCACAAGGGTCTTATGTTCCTGAAGAAGAGGAGGAAGTTAATGCCGCTAAGTTATTGACTTTTGACGATCCTTCAGTTAATGAAGAGACTGATCCAAACGAGCAGGAGAAAGATGATGATGTGGATAAGGATGGGGGTAATGATGATAATGATGGTCTTAACGACAATGATGATGATGATGATGATGATGATGATGACAACTGGTGGAGGTGGCATTTCTGGACCATCTGCTGATAAGGATGGACCAGGAGATGCTAGTCTAGATCCATCTTTGCAAGGTGCGAGGGATATCAAAATTCCTTATCCTACCAGGGTAAGTTCTCCCGAGGGAGACAATGCTCCTCCAGACTTAAAGCCAAAAAATAAAGAGAAATTCTCAACATTTATTGTCCTGTTTTCTCAGGTATGGATCTCATTACATAAATATTTTCAATTATCAAATAACCTTTAGTTAACTTATTGACTACTTTAGTTAAAGAGAAAGTCAAAATACCATTACAATGTTAATGCTCGAGAAGAAGCAAACGGACATAGATTGTCTTAATAGAGAGTTGGACAAACAAATGAGGGATTGTAATAAGTTATCTAAGAAGTATAAGAAGCTGGCCAAGAGCGCATCTAGATTAAGGTATTTCAAGGAGAAAGAAGTCGCTCCTCGGATGAAGAATGCTCGCCATCGCCGAGATGTACTCTTGAATGAGAATGCTGAACTGATGACCCTTTTTTGGATGTTAATCGATGACATGGACGCCTTGGTAGAATTCCTATATAAGATTTATTGTATTGGTTTAATTGTTGACTTCTCATACTTAGGTGATAATAGTGGAGGTTTGCTAAGACGTCTTCACCATAGATGCTTGGATGAGAATAAGATTGATCCTCTTCCCAAGGCATGTTGGAATCTTCCCCGAGTCGCTCCCATTCCTCTTTCCTTACACTCTCTTCCCCCCGAGAAACTTAAATATAATAGGAAGAGATTTATTTCTAAAATGTAGAAGATATCTATTTTGAACCTATATGATTGTACAATAATGATATGTTACTTGGTTTATGTATTTCATTGTTTTAGTTTTCTATGTTGCACAGATAAAAGACTTCTCGTGTAGTTCACTCCCTAAGGATCTCTAGAGTTAATTTGTTAAGTTGAGGAAGGATTTTAAAAAGAAATCTTTAATTCTCAAATCATCATAATTGGCAAGATACTTTTTCCTCAGAGATTTACAGGAAATTTTCATGCGGTTCCCCATTTTTGCTTTGACTTTCTGGGTGATGAGAAGGAAAAATTATTAGCAAAATCTGATCCTTCCACATAAAATTAATATGTGGTCGGAATAGCCCTCCAGTCGGGGAATAGGATTATCATCATTTTCCTCCAATTTATACTCCGGATGGGATCAAGGCTTCTTTTGATTCTACATGCACTTTATTTGCTAGGTCGTTTGTAAAGGCTAAGACCGCAGTTTCAAAGCTTTGAACATTAATTGAACATTATTGAAATGAAATTGCAATATAACCTTGACTCCTGTTATTATTTGTAAACTTCGTTTGTTATTAATGGAAGAGTTTATCCTTCATGTATTAGTTTTTGTTATCTTTATTTTTAATAGGACACCCAGTTAGCACGTAAATCTGATTCTTTAGACACCTTGTGAATTATTGAAGTCAAAGATAGCTGTTCGCATACATGAAGGAGAAACGATCATCTCAAGATGACTCGGCTTTACGATTCCTAAATAACCCTGAGACATGAGAGAGGCATAGGAACCATTTCCTATTAAAATCATCTTTTAGTGCTTTCAAAGAAATGATCGCTCTCATGGAGGCAGAACTTAAAGAAACGAAGGACGAGCTTTGATTGCTAGAAAAGAGAAAGGACATAGCTCATGGATCTAACTTATCTATCGAAGCTAACATTGAGATAACCAAGCTTCATCAGAAAATAAGTGATCTTGAATTAGACCTAACAAAAAGCCAAGTGTCATGCCAATCTTTGGAGCTTATTGTAAATGAGGATAATTCTAGCCTTCCCACTCCTATTCCGAGACGAAAAACAAGATCCACATCCTCGACTAATCATGAGTTTTCCACTTTAATAAACCCTCCTCTAGGTTTGACCAAAGCAACGATCTCTAAGTGGGGTAATCATGTCAAATTCGAAATGACGTAGTATTTCAATAAGAAGTGGGAGGAAAAGATATCCCTCATCAATGAAAATGAAATTAAGGTTCAAAAAGTCAACCGTGAGAAGTATGATCTTAATCAAGAAATCAAAAGGCTAACGAGTATTATTCAGACTTTGTGAGGAGCTAATAAGACTCTTCATCATACCCTGAAAGAGCATATCAACTCGATTAATGAAGCAGACACCATTTGTAAAAGGGAAAAGAAACTCAAGGAACTCATGGACATGTCCATTCATCGCATCTCTAATCCCTTAATTGCCAAGGGCTTGGCCAAATCAGCATAGAGTCTTGGGCTCGGATATGTAACCAAGAACTGAATTTTGATTATGACTTGAAACTATGTGATGCTTAGTATTTAACCACTCCAGTTTTGAGCCCACTTTTTGCTTGTTTGTAAAATTGAGATTGCTGTTGATTGAGCCTTTTATAACCCAATGCAAATGTTTAATAAAGGAGATTCCTGTTTAAATAATATTAGATCCGATAAAATATATAGAATATCAGAAATCCCTATCTAGATGGTTAGAAACCCATGTCTGGAATAATAGAAGTCCAGAAATTCGTATATAGGATAATAGAAGACCGGATGCGGTAATAGCAGAAAATCAAAAACTTAAATCTGGCAATGGAATACTTGAAGACCTTTTCTTCATGGTTAAATAGATTTGAAGCACTACTTGACTTGGATTTTCATTATATCTTCCTTTGGAAGACTGGTCGATTGAGAGTACTACTTGGCTCAAACTTTGTTAGACTTGAAAGCATTACTTGGCAGTGATTTAGATCGATCCGGGAGCACTTCTTTGGAACAAATTTTGATAGGTTTGAGAGCACTACTTGGCTCTTATTTCGATTGATTCGAGAGCACTACATTGGCTCGGACCCCTTATCACCGTCTTAGGTGATGGTTTAGGCCTGCTGTCCAGTGCATTTGGTTAGCTATCTTAATCAGGACCAAAGACTTATCCAACATCCCTCTAGGAGGTGCTTCAGTGATGTCTTTGATGGCAGACACTGAAAGCTGGTTTGGTACTATAGTGAGGCCTTTGATGACGGCACTAAAGGCTTACTCTGTCCTCTCTCTAGGAGGCGCTCCAACCAACCATTTAGGCAGTGGTTGAAGGCTTGTAGAAACTTTAGACATGCCCTTTCAGATGGCACCAAACGATTACTCTGGTCTACCTCTAGGAGGTGCCTTAACTAGGCCTTTGATAATGGGGTTAAGGGGTTATGCTTCGGCCAGGTCACGTAGGCGGGACCGAAGGATTAGTCGGTGCTTTGGCCAGGCCATTTCGGAAAGGACCGAAGGCTTACTCCATCCTCCCTCTAGGAGGCGCTTTGTCTAGGCACGTGTTAAATGGAGACAAAGGCTTTAGCCCCTTACTACCATCTTAGGTAGTGATTTAGGCTTTCCATTATAGTAGGAGAATTTTACTCCTCAACCGTGTAGAATTAATTATTTGAAGAACTTCTTTTATTATCGAACTTGTCTAATATCTTTTTACAAAGTTGCATTTTTTTACAAAGTCACTGAGCTTGCCTTGCCTTAGAAAATTGATGATCATTCCTTCTAGGCTTTCGCATTGATTGGTTTCATGCCTATTTGTAAGGTGATAGTGACAATATGAGCTTCAAAGGTTTCTTTCAAACTTATTCCTTCTCTTCTGCGAAAGTCAAATAATCAAGCTATTCTTAGTCAAGAAGTAAATGTTTTCAAGAGAAGTGGTGAAAGTTCAATTCTTTGGAAGTCGAGATTTTAATGCTAGCCTTCTTGACTGTTAGTTTTTTTGCTGCTTGATATCTCATCCTCTATAGGCAACTTTCTTTTCAATGTCCTTTGAACTTCATTAGAGGCCAACGAATGATTCGTGACTCTATGCCATTTTTGAGCGAAAATATCAAAATCATTTATCATCTATTTCTCAAATATATCCCCCTTGACTTGATATTGGATAGCTCTCCTTATCTTTAGGAAAAAATTATCCTTCCTTGGGGCATCTTTTCCCAAGGCAAAAATTAGAGTAGGGCCCATATAAAAGGGATTTATGCTCCAATTATCCGAATCATAAGAAACCACTTGCTTCTTTTCATTTATGATTTGCTAGGTCTTCAGTCTTAATAACCGTTCTTTGTGAAATCGTGTATCATCAGTGATTTGATCAGTGGGCCTAATAATTCGAGGCCTAAATGACCCCTACTCAGACTTCTTAACATGATTAAGTAGCACTGTGTTGGAGATTAAGGTTGGTTACCTTCGGATTAGTATATGCTTAGATAAGAATGTTATTTATGCCCTAATATGCAGGCTAGGAAAATCCAATGCAGGTTGAATTGGTTCCACTTAGGGTTTCAACGAAGTCGGATGTTCGAGCCCTCCTTCAAGCGCCAAAATGTTAACAAATAAATTTGCTAACCACGAAAGTACTTGGAAATTGGGTTGCTAAAAAAATAAGCCTTGTCGAGGCTTGGCGAAGTCATCGAGTCAGTAAGACCCTTCATAGTATCTCTTGATGTTATGGTCATAGTTGAAGTCATATGGACAGTTCGAAGTAGTATATGCAAGATTTGATTATGTTCGAAGTCACTAGGTTGAAGTCAATTATGCTATGCTAATTACGAAGTAACAACAATTCAAATATGCAATATGCAAAGTCACAAGTATGTTTAATTCACTAGTTCGAATTGATTACACATATATTATCCTATGTCTTTGTTTAAGATTCAAGATCCTATGTGTATGATGTTCTTGAATTACAATGTGCTCTAAAATCCCTAAAATAATTTAGGGTTTACAATGTAAGAAATGAGAAAAAAGAAAATCTCCCCCAAAATGGCGCCCCTTGGGTCATATTTATAAAGGTGAGCAGCCACCACTCCACCTCCATGTCGTCAACTCGGACCGATTTCGGCAATGCCTAGTACTGACTTCTTCACTAGCATGCTCTCAACGGGGTTAACCTCGTTAGGACTTATCTTCGACTATCTTAGGTTAGCCTTGGTCTTCGCATCTAGATTTCACATGTAAGAGGCGGCATTGTCTCATACTTGATGTCTTTGATGTCATCGTCAATTGGTGCTGGTATAGGGTGGTATCCCCGAATTACTATGATATATGAAGCTTCCTTAAGGTCTTCGTGATGGCTGGTGATGGGCTCGTTGTAGTGCTTTGGGGTTTTTGTGATGCTTCAACATTGGTTTCTACAATAACGACTTCGATGTCCTTTATTGATATCGATGACATTCGTCATCGACACCGTTGGTTTAGACCTTTGCAATTTCTTTGAAGTACTTAAGAGGTGCAAGATGGGCATGGCTTTGCTTCAATAGAACATGCTGTGATCACTTCAGCACCTTTTAATATCTTACGAGGTGAGTTACATTTGACCTCTTCAATTGTCTCATCATATGTGAATTACGTTCACTCTATTACGGTTGAGGTGCGACATTCTATCTCTGGGAAACTGGCCCATATGTACACTGATGGCTCTATATCTTCGACAATGGTCATAGCATGCGAAGAGATCAAGGAGCAATTACTAATATTGACGTTATCGCCTTATTATTGCTTATTAATGGCACCTCGAAATCCTTCGATGAGATTTACTGTAGTAAGAATTAAAAATGATGTAATCTGACATAAATGGTGAAATGATTGTCATAATCAATAAAAAATAATGATTTGTTGATGTTTGGCCAAACAAATGAATATTTAGATTGAATGTTGACAATATGAGGCTAAGATGCATAAAAAATGCTTATCCCCGCCCCGTTTCCTGTCTCTCCCGGCTGGCATGGACGTATATGAATTAAAGTATATAATGATATGTCATACAAATCAAAAAATAAAATTCAAAAATTACAGAATATATATATATATATATTGTATATATAAATGATATGAGGAAAAGAGAATGTATAAAAATGAACTTTCTAGACATAATGAGGTATGATATATAGAAAATACTATAATAAATCACATAAGAACTTTATATAAAAGTAATTTATACATTTCAAAAAATAAATATGAAATAAAATAAATTTGAAATGGTTTATCATGTAATGTTTGATAACATATTGGAAAATAATATTTTTAAGCAAGAAAAGAGATTAAATGGAAAGTACGCATTATAAATGTCAAAAAAATTTATGGAAAAAATGTTTAAGATGTATTTTATGTATTTTAGTTGATAATATAATTTTATTTCTAATTTAATATAATTTTTAACGGTATTTTGAAGTATATATGTGAAAAGTCATATTTTGATTTTTTTTAACTAGTTTTGTTAATAAGGGAATTTTGAGTAGCTTTGAAATGATTTTTATATAAATCTTTTTATGAATTTGATTTATAACGAACTATGGAATCATATCAGAATCTAAATGAATACGGACTGAAAATCATATCAAAAAAGGGGAAAGAAAACTGAAAAAAATACAACCAACAACAATAAGTGCTCTCGGCTACAGGTCAACAGGTCAACCAGTTAAAACCTATTGGGCCATATTGAACCTAAACCCAACAGAGCCCACAGTAATAAAGGAATCAAATTGGGGGTTTTCTTGGGTTCTTCAGGCAGCATTTAGGCAATATTTTGACATGATTACCAAACATTGTTGAATAGGATGAATAGATGTGTATATAATAGTATGTATGTTGATATATATATATATATACTGATAGTTGGTTGCTATTACTAGTGATTCCATTTTTCTTCTATTGGTTATCATGGTAACACAATCACTCGATTATTTGAGGTTCGGTTGTTGAACGAAAATGGGTCCGTAAGCCGTATATGGAACTGCATACATTTGGTGATTCAGCCATGTGTTAATGCAATAAGGTAGTCTTGGCATGTACATGGTTTAGACCATGTCATGACCATTGTAATTGTTTCTTTACTAAGACCTTGTTGTATGAGTTAGCCATATTTGTTATATTGTTAGACTAACATGTTGGTTGCAAGTGAAACATGACCATGGTACGATGTTTACCATATATACCTTAGTACTATTCAGGAATGATTAGAGTATATGGTAAAGTAGATGTACATCACTCACCAGACTGTATTCTGATACCTTTTTCTCTTTTTGTTTCATCACAAGGTTAATGGAATTCGGTATGTTGTATCAAGTAAGGTTTGAAGGTGCAGTTGACGATGGCATTACTGATGTAAATAAACTGGTGTTGACATTAGTTTGTATGTATGTGTGTTTGGATTTGGATTGGATACGTATATGAAGTACATATATAGTTGGATCTATTGGCTTGAAATAAAATGATATTTGATTATATTATATGTTTATTACCTTTCGATGTGATCTCGAAAAAGATAGATAGAATATATTTATCTTGTCTCTTGTTATCGTTCACCAATGACCCGTCCTTTTCAGCTTTTGGGGTTTACATATGTGAGTTGTGTTGAATCAGAGGGGCCAAAATGGCGAGTTGTTACATTTGATATTAGAGCTAAATATTCCTTAAGATAAGGACTAAGAACGTATTGAAAGATCGTAAATATTTTTTTCTATTAGATACTTATATATAAAAGTTGAGTACATATGTACACTCCGTTTACAGTTCTAGTTTGTTTCCTATCTTTTCGGGAGTTGCTAATGAATCCCAATTTTACAAATAATTGAAAATGAGTAGAACAAAGACCAACACTGCCAACTCCGATAGGATAGAGACTACCGTTATTAGAGTTGAAACTATAGACATCCTTGGAGTGAATATTCCTATATGGTTTCAAAGTTATATATAGGTAACATGTCAGACCAATGTTATTGACCACTGAACCCACATCTACTGGCCATGGGATTGTTCCTATCTAATAAGCACCAGTAGTTGATTTCCCGAAGCTCTTTGGGGATTTCTCAAGTTTGGGCAGAAAACCTTACGTAGGCACTGAACCATATTCAGTGACAAGGGCATGACTTACTTCTTGTTAGATTATCTTTAGCTTATTAGGTCTAGGAAATATCACTAGTAGGCAGTTGACTGCATGACACCTTCAAGGAGGGGTAGTTGACTGGGGGTGGTGATTACTTCGGAAGTGGATGAAGACATTATCACATGGGTTGACTTCAAAAGGAGGTCTATTCAAGTTCTTCTCAGGAATAGAGGAAGGGTTACTACTAGAGAAATTTATTCATTTGAAATAAGAAGAGTTAACTGTGGGCGAGTGCTTCAATCAGTTCAATGAGTTGGTCAAGTTTGAATTTGATTTGATCAACGCCCCTAAGAAGAAGGTGTTGAAATTTGCTAATAGCCTTAACTCATTGTTAAAGGAGCTGGCACCCAGTCAAATACCATATGGAGTGACATTTGAGGGATTGCTTGAAGTTGTTATTGCCTAAAAAGTTGGTTTTCAACACCCTAAATCAATAAAAGATGAATTAAACAAATGGAAAATGAAAGAAATCAGATAGAAATAAAAGAAAGACATGAGATTTTATAGTGATTGGGCAAAATATCCTGCCTACATCCATGTAGTTGTTTTTATTGCTTTATTCTCTCCAGAATACTCAATTTACAATCAATTCTCCGATTACAATAGTCAGATCTAATAAAGAATAAGGAAAAGCCAAAAGTCCACTTCTAGTTGAAGAAGGCTTAATATATATGTAGGCATATACTCCCATCAGGGGCAGTAGAATCGATATGAAAGAGTAAACATCCAGATCCAAAATTCCAGCCACGAAGATCGAATCAAGAAGATGAAGTCCAACTATCAATATCGTTCGGTACCGACCGATATCGTTTGGTATCGACTAGTGCCTTGTCATATCTTAGTTTTTCTTTTTCACTTAGTAGAAGTCTCCAAACTTGTTGGCACAAAAATCAAGAAGATCGGTATCGTTCTACATCGGTTGATATTGATTGGGTTGACTGATTCACTTAGTATTTGTTGTATCTTTCTTCATTTCCAAGCTTGGTTCTAGTATAAGGAAAAGTTAGCCCTATCTTCTCTGGGACCATTCGGTAACGATCGATTTGAGTTATCTAAAACTTTTCCATTTTCTTCTGTCTTTCAATTCTAGCATTTCCTAAGCTTACTAATCCATTCTTTCATCATTTTGTAGTCCAATTTCTATGATTTGAGTCAATTCTGAAACTATGATTAATTTATAGGAAACACGTGTCCCCTAAAGCATGATTTTGTGGAAAAAATATGCTTTGATCAAGAAGATGTATCGAGACTGGCAGATTATGATCAATGCTCTCAGGCTATCTACCGGACTGACCAAGGTGAATCATCCACTTCTCTTAGATTCACATGCAAATCAGAGATCATTCTAGACCCATCGTGGCTAAGGACTCAAATCCTCATCCAAACGTCAATTATAAATCATTATCATCCTGCTTTCTCTTGGGATTAAGCTATAATAACTACATTATATATCATGCTATCATGTAGTATATATCATGGTGGTGCATTGCCTCTGGTCAGAGCGTCACTTATAAATCGTCGAGTGTCTCCCAACCTTCGTTATAAGTACGTTCAACCAGATCGAGGCAATGACATCCATCGATCATTCAGTAATTATTATCAAATCATCTCAAATCATAAGGCGTCATACCTAGTATTTAGATTTTAATATCTCTAGATTAGATAAGTGCATACCTATATCGAACCCATCCGCCCGCTCATCGATGAAGGGACTCGATGTTTAAAGCGAGTCTGTCTACTCACTCACTGGTGAAGGGACTCCCTTATCTCATACAAGTCCATCCACTCACTCTTCAACGTGGGGACTTGCTTTTTATGGTTCATCGCCCATCTCTTCAGTTAGGGGAATCATAATCTACCAGTCCATCTATAAAATATAAAGTATAACCAATTTTGATTGGTATCCCACGGTAATATCATAATCAAATATCATGTCTAATCTATATCTATCATCAGATCAATTAAGTATCCTTTTTCAAATCAAAATGCATCAAACGAAAATTAGAACAACTAGTCAAATAAGGGAATACCTTCGAGCTTGAACTCAGGGCACGCCTATAGGACTGATTGAGATCACTCACATCTATAAGCGACCCAGAGGTAAACCTTTATTGTTTATTTAAAGCAAAAGCAAAATGCAAAAAATAAACCTTATTTCGATACATCACGATCATGGGATTACCATGCCCGATCCAGATACTCGGCTACGACCGAGTATATCCATCATAGTTGGTAATCCCTCCAGCTACACCACTATAGTTTTTGCTACTGTTATACAATTCCTCACGTATTTTTGCAATTAGTTACTCCGAATCTGCACCTCTATTAAATCCATCAAGTGTCTGCATTCATTTGTCTTATGTCCACCCAACTCATGGAATAGACGATATTTTCTAGACTTTCTCTCCCATTCTGTAGGCCCTCTTGTAAGAGGTTTCCTAGATGAAATCTGCCTTCTAGTATCACGATAGATCCTCTTTGAGCTCTCAGTCAAGTTAGTATATGAGGCAAATTTTGGTTCCTTCTTCAATTGCTTTGAGGTTCCAAAGTCATCAGCAACCTTTAGTTTTCCTTTATCTTTTCCAAACCCTGCCTTGGATGGTCCTCCATCCTCTATAGCATTCGCTTTACCATTCCCAGCTTCCACGTCTTCGTAACACAAATATCCATCACCTTAAATGTAAAAATCAGTGAGATCTACTAGCGGATCTCTTTCTAAAGCCTTATTAAACTCTGTCTTATTAGCAAATCCAACAACCACTATTATAATAACAATTGACGAGTCTAGTTTCTGAACTACAATGGCTGCTATGTTAAATCTATTTATGTAACTTTGTGTAATGACCCGTATTTTATGTATCGAAGGATCATAAAATATTATATTTAAATTCATATAAGGTCGTATAACTCTATAACTTTAGAAAATATCAACTAGTGACATTTTCAATCCTTATGATTTTTATTGGACAGTTTTGACCCTAAAAATATTATAAGGCTAGCAACTATTGAATAGAGTCGAAATAGGGTTAGAAACCACTTTCATTGGAAAGAGACGATGGTTTCTCTTTCCGTAGAGTGATCATAATAGTTTTTATACCATTTAGGACATATGGTCATTTGACATTTGGATGCTTTCTAACCAGATTAGTGGGTAATTAATAAGGCCCGGATTAGATTCACTAACCCATTTTGGGAATTGTTCCTAATTAAGGATGACGGGGTAGCTCCTAATCACTTTCCCACTTCCCAAAACTTAACCAAACCTCCATTAATCTAAATTTAACCAAAAAGTTCTACTTTTTTCTACTTTAATCAGCTTAAATACATAATTAAGGGATGGTTAGCAAGGGGCATCAAGGGACTGCTATTTGGACCATCTTTGAATTCATGTAGTTACTGTTCAATCTCAAATTTGTCTTGGGGTTTCGATAAATTGGTATAAGATGAGTGATATTTCTTCTCTCACTATTCTATGTCAATGTACATAGTAAAATCGTTATTTTTGACAAAATTTGAAAATCTTAAATGTTTAAAACTTAGATTTAACATCAATGACACCTTTAAATTAAGATTAGAAAGATAAAATTATATTTAACACATTTCACAACAATTTCATCTAATCTATGTAAAATTAAATATAGGAAGATAAATGATTTCAAATCATATTTTGATAGATTGTATGTGTTGCTTGAATGTTATATGATGTTGTATGATGGTTGTAGGATTGTTTTGATGTACTTGTTAGTTGTTGTGCATAGTTATGAATATGGTCGTTATTTGGTGAAAAGTGGTATAAAAGATGTTTAAAGCGCTGTACGGTTGGAACATGATGTGCTTGAAGTCATAATAAAATGCAAAAAAGTCATAAGTAATTTGGATATGAGTTGATGGTTCAAATTATCATCGTCACTTATGGTTTATGACGGTGAAATATATTCGATGGTGGGTCAAGATATGCTTTATTTCGGGTTTTTGGAGTGCAAGCTTCGGGTCTGGCTAGAGGCCGACGTGGTGGAAGAATTTGGACTTAGAGAATTTTTTTGGGAACATGGGTACATGGTTAGCACCGACCATGTTAGACCTAAGTTTTCTACTACCATGCTCCGAGTTTTTGCATGCATTGCTTATGGTCAACTTACCATGACGATTCAGGAACTTTGACTTCTAGCATTTTAAGGTGGACCCACATGGTCATGGATAACCATAAATGGTCGGTACCAACCATGTCAAGGGGGTGGGGATCAAGGCAAAAAAATTGGGGGAAGGGCGTAAGTGATGCCTAGGTGACCATGTTGCGTGCATTCTTTTGTTCGTTCGGCATTCGTTTTCGATGATTGTGGCACGATGAAGAACGATGATAAATGATGAGGCAAAGACATGATGCTTTAATGTGATGGCTTCGAAACTTTGATATGATCATTCTACTCTAATTTGGGGTGTCTACAAGTGTTTCGATGATAAAGGCTCAATTGTAGGAGTCGAAATGATGATCCAAAGGGTAGGTTCAATGATTGGGGCTCGTGAGTGGAATTTAATTTTGTATCACTATGGATGTGAATGAGATGGAATGATTGATCGTGTTCTATCAAGATGACGTGTGCAAAGGGATCGTGGATACTTGGAGGTTTCATGTGCGCTCGTGTAGATGTTACATGGGGATGCCCACTTGTATTATGACTATGTGCAGATCTTATGACCGTGTATCACCAAGGACCTTATGACTGTGGGTTTATTTCCTAGCCTTACAAAGTGGAATGGATTGAGCACCATCAAACTGAGATTTGAACGAGTCATTGGCTTATGATCATGCCAAAAGAGATCTTATATCCATAGCATATTAGTGATAGTAAGGATTGTTTGATGGATGTTATATTTGCTATGTTTGTTTGTTGCTCTAGGGATGTCAAAGAACGTAGGTATTGTGCAGGTGAATACCCAAACACCCGATGTTGTACTTAGGATGTTGTACAGTCTATGGTGTTAGTAGATTAGCACATATTATTATGTGCTAATTCTTTGGATGTAGGGATAGGTCAGGTATAACTCTTCACACCATTGTCCTTACTATATCGATTTTTATAGTATTTTGAGATTGCTTATCGCTCACACCAGATTATTGTCTAACTCGAGATTATATGCTTTGCTTCTTATTATTTTGGGTACTCTTAAATATGTAGACTAGATAGCAGGTGTAGGTGACATATAGAGATGTATAGATGGACTAATAGGAGGTGATGCTTTCTTGCACTTATATTGAGGCTTATCATTGCTAATTCTATTACGTGAGACTATAGAGCCTAGACAGTGTTCATTTACATTATATTAGAGATAGTTTATCTTTTGAGTTTGTTTATTAGTTGTATAAACTTTGCTACTATTTTTATAACTATGAGAACCTGTGCACTCTGATTCTATGGTTCATTTAGTTATTATTGCCTTTCCTTTTTATATCTATGATGACTATTATATTTTATTCGATGCATTGTAAGATATACGACTAGTTCTGTGACTGTTCATCTACTTTACAAACCATGACAATCATCCTACGTCGATGGGGCACAATTGTAGTACCATGTGCAAGTGTATTAGGCGCTGAAGGTATAGGGAAGTCATCGTAAGTGGTATTAGAGGTTAGGTTGCATAGTAGACCTAAGTTGATACTAGAATCCATTAGAGATTAGGAGGAGTTGCCACCTAATAATGGATCGAGAGTATATAAGAGTACTTGTTATATATTTTAAATTTCAAAACTATATAGTAGTAAATATTATGCATTACATATAAGAGTACCATTGATGCAGCTTTTCTTTATGAGAGACTGTTCATTCTTATTATAGACTAAGAATAAACTAACATACGAAATGCTACTAGAACTCCGTCTATGGAGTTGAAGAAGAAGGGGCAGGCCTAGGAGCTAGTAATCCAGATTTTCAAAAGATGTTCAATACCATGATGAGGAACATACTGCAAAATGCTCAAGTGGCTGCTTCGAATGTTGTTGTTGGTGGTGTTCAAGTGCAAGCACCCGGGGCAGATTTCGCGATGTTAAATAAGGACTTTTCTTGTCTTGGAGGCAAACTATTCCAAGGAATGGAGTTGGCTATGGAAGTGCAGGATTGGCTAGTACTTATGAGAGGGTCCTTGATGACCTAGAGTCGGAGTGATATGAGGAGGAGGTTGGCTTCTCGAAAACTCTAAGGTAGAGCCATAAACTAGTGGAATGTTGTGAAGGATGCTACTCCAAAGGATCTATTCACTTAGGATTAGTTCAAGACTAGGTCTGAGGAGAAGTTCATACTAACGGCTCAGAAGTCTATGTTGTTCAGGAAGTTTGCGAATTTAAAGTAAGGAGATTTGCCTATTACTGAGAATGTGGCTGAGCTTGATGCCTTGTCGAAGTACATGATGTCTTTTATTAACACTCCGTTAAAGAAAGATGAGAAATTTATTATGGGCTTGGAAGATTACACGAGGGAGAAGTTGGTGGGTCACATTGATAAGTCCTTCAAGAAACATATTGAGAAAGCTCTTCGACATGAGAATCTGTACCCCAAATCTAAGTTAGTCATTTTTTCCAAAGAAAAGCCAAAGCCACAAGATGGCAGGGGAGACAAGAGGAAGTTGAATAATAAGAATAAGAGGCAGTTCAATAACGGCGACTCGAAGAATGGAAAGTAGAAGCTTACTTGCTACAATTGTCAGAATGAGGGCCACCTTATCAAGGACAGTAAGGCTAAAGGGAAGAAGTGATACAACTGCAACAAGATATGGCATATTCAAAAGAATTATCCCAGACCAGTTAAGTAGAAACAGATGGTGAAAGCATATGATTTGGCTGTTGTTCTGAACTCGTCAAGTGCTCTCTTGGCAAAAGTGAAGTGGAAAGGCATCACTATTCATGGTATTCTTTCATTTATGATGATTGCATACGTGTTTTGTTTGATACCAAGGCTTCACATTCTTTTATTTCTAGTGACCTGGTAGATAGATTAGAATTGAAACCCAAAATTATTGAGCGACCTTTAGTGGTGACAAACCTAGTTAGAGGCTCCACTAGCCTTAGTATGGTTTGTCGTAGTTTGGTCTTATTGAGTCATGGATGCTCATTTACTTATGATTTCTTTGTTTTAGATGTTTTGGCGTTCAGTATTATCTTAGGGATGGACTGGCTTAGGAAATATGTGGTGGTGGTGGATTGCGAGAAGCTGTTGGTGACAATTAGGACTGAGGATCAACGAAAGGCAGAGTTGGGCTATGTGACGGTCACTCCACACCACCGACACCCAATATAACTATATAGTGCATTGCTGCTATGCCCGACCAACGTAGGATGACTGTTAGGGGTAAAAAGAAATAAAACATCATAGAACCTATCGTATATCTCACATCGCATGGAATAAAATATAATATACATCATAGATATAAAACATGAGAGATAGTAATATCTAAGTGAACTAAATATCAAAGCACAGGCCAAAAGAGTTATACAACATAGTGATAAAGTTTATTCAAAATGAAAATAAACACAAATAAATTGTCTTATAGTAGTAAATCAAACACTGCCTAGGCTCTACAGTGTTGCACAATGGAATAAGACTAATATCCGTATAAAATACGAGAAAGCTCCATCTTGCTCATCCTCAGCACTACCACTGCATATACCAAGACCTGCTATCTAGTCTACTCATTTAAGAGTACCCAAGATAATAAGAAGCAAAGCATAAAACCTCGAATCAGTCAATAGTCTGGTGTGAGTGATAAATGAATCTCAAAATACTATACAAGTCAATATAGTAAGGAACAAAAGGTATAAGAATCATACCCGACCTGTTCCAGCATTCCAAGAGTTAGCACATAACATCTATAATATGCTACTTTACTATCATCATCAAAGTGTACTAAGCCATAAGAACAGTATTGGGTGTCTAGGTACCTAAGTCCTAGATACCTACATCAGGTAACATCGCTAGAGTGATAAACTACAGGGAAGACAACCAGAGCTAACGTAACATCCATCAAACAATCTTCATTATCACTCAATGTGCTTGGATATGAGGCAAATCGTATGGCATGATCATAAATCAAAGACCAAATCAAATCTCGGTTTCATGGTGCAAAATTCCTACCACTTCGTAAGGCCGAGAAATAGACCACCAATCACATGGTCTAGGGTAATCTACGGTCATAAGACCTAAGCATAGTCATAATTCAGTTGAACGTCCCTACGTACCCTATCTAAGCGAGCACACGAGAAACCTTTGAATGTCTATGATCCCTTTGCACACAACTTCACAGTGGAATGCAGTCATAATTCCATTTTATCCATATCCATAATGGAATACGATCATATTTCCACTCATGAGTTACCCTCACTGAACTCGCCCTTTGGATCATCACTTCAGGTTCGTTCATTGAGCCATTATCATCAGAACCTAACCTTATCCCTCATTGGATTTCCATCATTAAAGTTATAAACCATCATGTCAAAGCACTCCAATATCGCTTTTCTTCTTACTCTTATATAAGATCTATTAGCAGGCTCTGGTATCGAATCTACCAATCATTCTTCATCGTACTGTCATATCTCTATCGAACATCAAACGAGAGCACCTCCAGCGCGACCCGCAAACCATATAATTTAACCCCTAGAAGTTTCAACTCGATCTGATCACAAACTACAGGTCGATACTGACCTCATCTACTCGATGTCGAGTGGAGCACTTGACCAAATTTGGGTTCTTCTACTTCCATGAAGCCCCCTCTCCTCTAATGCTCCAACTTCCAAGTGATTAGACCCTTTACGTCTTCCAAAAAAGTACTCGATACCAAGTTGAGTGGTTGGAACCGAGTGCTTTACTTGGCCAAAATTTGGCCTCTGACCCCTGGAACTCCTCTTCTTAGCCAATCCATGGCTCGAATTGTAGCACTCCTGCATCTTTCCCTAAGCAAGCCTTAAGCACGATTCAAAGTCTAAGTCCACCAAGCTCATTTCTGTCGACCACAATTCTATTTATCGCAAGAAGATTCCCTCGATCCAAATTTGATGCGACTTGAAGCATGGGCTCCTCCCATGCTACAGAGCCCCTCCTCCAAGTTACATCCAATTCCGATAAATTTTGCCTTTGATTTGCCTAATTCGACCACCTCTTTCCTAACTACCTAAAAGCTCTAGCAAACAATTTCAAAGCACAACATACCAAACTGAATATCCACATACGTCCATACACACATGCAATTCATCAAAACATGATTATCATACAAATCCTATACTAGATCTTACTTTTATGCTAGCATGTCAATATGATCAAAAAGGAATGCAAAAAAATTTAAAGTACATTTTAATTTATTTTAGTTTCGGCCATAAACATCTATAAAAGTGTGATTAAAGTTAGAAAAAGTTTTAGGATCAAAATCATGTTAAAAACATCAATATTAACTATATAAATATGCATATGATGGTGAGAGATCAAGACCACTCACCAAATACCTAAAATATCAGTCTTTCCTCTAGATCTGAAATGGATAGCAAGGAAAACGAATTCAAATCACCCAAAAATAATAACCACCAATCCCTCTATGCTAATTACCCCTCAAATGATGATTTATGCTAGGATTAATAAGAGAATGGTAAGTTGTATTATATAATTAGGTTTATTGGAGCTTTGGGATTGTATTGGGAAATAAGAAATGTGATTGGGGATGTCCTATCAGCCTCAATTTGGTAAAAATTTCAAAATTAGTTAGTGGGCTTAGGTTTGTATCTAATTAATTACCCACTAATTCTTACCAGTAGCAGCAAAAACTTAAAATAGCTATAACTTTCAAGCAGTAAGTTCGTTTTACTATTATGACCACTCTACATAACGAGAAATGATTATCCTAAATCAATGGATGTGGTTTGATACCCTAACCCAGCTCCTACCAAAAGTTGAATTCCATATGAGATTGTTCAGGTCAATATGGTTATATACAAATTCAACAAAAATTATAGATGTGGAAAATGTCGTTAAGAGTTATTTCCCAAAAATTTAGAGTCATACGGCCTCATATGAATAAAATAAAAATATTTTATAATACTTTGATATGTAAAATACGAGTTGTTACACTCTTTTCCTTTAGGAATTACGCTCCCGAAATCCCTAAATAAGTCAAAGAATAGTCAACTATAGTTAATCTACGTGCCTAACAATCATATGCAACCATAAAACATATCAAACAGGAAACCATGCAATTAATAGTACAGATAAACATATCCTTGCCAGCGAGATACTAAACTATCCTATATGATATCAAGGTGGAAGTAAATACGATAAACAGTAGGCCTTACCATGCAAAAAGCTCTGAATATGAAATCCTCATGCTCTCCTCGGTTTCCCACGTGTAATCACTTTCACTTTCGCCCTATTAAACCTTCGCTAAATTCACTACCTTCCTCCCAAGCTGTTTCGTATCACGTTCGAGAATACAAATTGGCCTATGAGATCTTGAAGCTTCTGGTTCAATCTCAATATCGTCAAGTTGATTCAGTGCAATTTCCAGGCCTAAGTCATGTACAAAATTTTGTAAATAAGAGATGTGGAAGACGTTATGCACGCCCGCTATCTTCTGAGGTAAGTTGACCCAATATGCTAGGTTCCTAATCCTCTCTACTATTGGAAAAGGACCTATGAATCTCAGCTCCAACTTCTCCTTACTACCGAATCAAATAACATTCTTCAATGGAGAAATCTCCACAAACACCATATCGATAGAGAACTCTAAATCTCAACGTCTCTTACAAACGTAACTTTTTTCCCTATCTTGAGAAGCTTTCATTCGTTCTCGAACGATCTCAATCTTTTCTGAGGTTTCACTAATCATATCTGGCCAAAGTATCCGTTTCTCGCCCGCTTCCCATCAATATGAAGAAGCGTTACACATTCAACCATACAATGCTTCATACGGTGCCATACTGATACTAGACTAATAGCTATTATTGTATGCGAATTCTACGAAATGTGGATGATCTCCCACAAGCCTCTAAAATTGTGATTACAGAACCGCAAGTGATCCTCCAATATACAATTCACCTTCTCATTATGCCCATCATTTTATGGGTGATAAGCGGTTCTGAGATACAGATCAGTCTCCAATGCCTTTTGTAAGCTTTTTAAAAACCCGCTGCTGAATAAAGGGTTATGGTCATTCACAATTCTCTTCAACACACCATGGAATTGCACTACCCATTATACATACAACTCAGCCAATATGGATGTTGTTCTACTAGACTTAACGGGTGTGAATCAGGCACTCTTCGTCAATCTATCGACTGTGACCCAAATGTTATCGTGCCCTACTTTGGTCCTTGGCACTCCATCTGTAAAGTCTATCGACACTTGCTCCCACTTCCATTCGGGAACTTCAAGTGGTTCTAGCAATCCACTTGGATTCTTCTACTCTGCCTTCACCAACTGGCAGTTCATACACTTTGAGATGAATGTTCCGACATTCTTCTTCATACCATTCCAATAATACATCTACTTCATATCATAGTACTCCTATTACCGTCGAGATGTATAGTCAATATAGAATGATGGCACTCTCATTGCACCTCATCTCATAATCCATCAACATTGAGAATAAACAATCTCTCATCCTTATGATGCCAACCATCTCGGTCGAGTCTATACTACTTCATCTCCTCAGACTCCACTCCGTCTATTTTTTCCATGATCTACCTAGTCTATCATCCTGCCTTTGACTTGTACCGATCCATTCAATCAAAGTAGGTTTGACCGTCAAACTCGCCAACATTTTTGGCTCTAGCTTGCAAAGAGGTCTGAAGTCATAGCCACCAATGGACTCCTACTATTTCCACTCTAGGAACATCGCTCCCAAACTGGCATGTCTTTTACTCAATGCATCGGCGACTGCATTTTCCTTACCGGGTGTATAGGAAATGTCAAAGTTATAGAAGACCAAGAATTACAACCATCCTTGCTGGTGAAGGTTGAGATCCTTCTACGAGAAAAGGTAATTCAAGGATTTGTGGTCCATGAACAGCCTGAACCTTTCCCCTAATAGATAATGCCTCCAAAGCTTCAAAGCAAACGCTATCACCGTCAACTCTAAATCATGGGTCGGATACTTCTTCTCATGCAGTTTCAGTTGTCGACTAGCATGGGCGACCACTTTTCCCCTCTACATCAACACTACACTTAGTCCAGTACCACAGGTATCTTTGTATATTGTTAGCTCCTCATTCCCGCTTGGAATAGTCCATAATGGTAAACTCATCAACCTTTCTTTCAGACTCACGAATGTGTGCTCATACCCCACATCTAAAAAAAGATCTGATTATTATTCGTCAAATTGGTTAACGATGCTGCTACCTTTGAGAAGTCCTTGATAACATGTCTATAATACCCCACAAGTCCTAGGAAACTCCTCACATCGGTAGTGTTCTTGGGTTGGTTCCAATCCTAAGCTGTTGCCACCTTGGTAGGATCTACTACGATACCTTGCTCAGAGACGGCATAGCCCAAGAATCTCACTTTTCTCCTCTATAAGTGACACTTCGAAAACTATGCTTTCAACTTATGCTTCCTCGACACTTCAAGCACAATCCTCAAGTGCATCTTGTGTGCAACCTCTATCCTAGAATAGACCAGAGTATCATCCACGAACATAAGTACGAACTTATTTACCCGATCTTTGAAGACACGGTTCATGAGATCAACAAAGTATGTCAGAGCATTGGCTAGCCCGAATAGCTTAACCAACCAATCATTGAAACTAGACGGAGACAAAATGTGATGACCGACGCGCTCTCCTTTGTTACTCTCAGCCGGTGAAATCCCACCGCTAGATCCAATTGAGAGAACACCTTTGCACCTGGAGCTGATCAAACAAGTCATCAAAATGTGAAAGTGGATACTTGTTCTTCCTCGTCGCCTTATTTAGCTCACGGTAGTCTACACACTACCTCATAGAGCTATCCACCTTAGTGACGAATACTACAGGTGCGCCTCACTCTGATATGCTCCTACGAATGAACCCTCACTTCAAAAGATCGCCCACTTGCACCTCTAACTCCTTCTTCTCTTTGGGTTCCATATGCCTCAAAGGCATTACTATCTGTTTGGCATCCTTCACCAAATCTATACGGAACTAGATCTCTCTATGTGGTGGTAATCCAGTCACCTCCTCAAATAAGTTCGATAGTCCCTCACTATAGGCACAGATAACAACTCGTCATGCAAGATCTCGAGCGAATACAGAAAACTAACCATCACCCCATCATCAGGCAGGCTGACTATCTCCAACTTATACACGTCATCTATCCCTATTGTCACCAACAAGCTTTCACAATCCACCACCACTTCATATTTCTATGGCCAGTCCACCGAACCCAACGAAATTAAAAACAAAGCAATCATAAACAAAAGAGTGTCCATGACTCGATAAGACCAAACCATGACAAACCATACACTGACTTGTGGAGCTTCCAACAAGATTCATCATAATCAAAGGTCGGTCAACTATTTTGGGTTTCAAACCCAATTTATCTACTAGGTCACTAGATACAAAGGAATGTAAAGTCCTAGTATCAAACAAAACACGTATGGAACATCATAAATGGAAAGCATACATTGAATAACATTGCTCTTCCTCTTCTCTTTCTCCAAAGGAGCACTCGATGAAGTCAGAACAATGTTCAAAGAATATGCCTTCACCACCTGCTTCTACTTCATTGACTCAGGATGACTCTTTTAAATATGCCCCATCTTGTTACGGTTGTAGCACTTCCTTCCTTCAACCTTACGGTCTTTAATAAGGTGACCGTTCTCCCTACAGGTGTGGCAAGTAGGCTCCCACTTGCCCTTCTTCTGGCCTCCCTTACCCCACAGCTATTTTCTCATCCAAATCCATTTCTTCTTGCCTTCAACGCCTTGTTGCCGTTTTTGTTCTTCTTTAACCACAGCAGCTGATTTGGACTTGGGTATAAACTCTCCTGGTAAAGAGCCTTCTCGATAAGTCTTTGAAATGGCTCATCAATATGACTCACCAACTTCTCCCCTAAATAGCCATCCAAACCCATAAGAAATTTCTCATTCTTCCTTAATGGAGTGTCGATGAAGGCATCCCTTATTTTGAGAAGGTGTCAAACTCAGCAACATACTAGAAAATAGACATGTGTCCCTGCTTTAAATCATCGAACTTTCTAAATAGCACCACCTTTTGAGCAACCAGAATGAACTTCTCCACGAATCAGGTTTTGAACTCGTACAAATAAACTGATCCTTGGGTGTAGCAACTCTAATAGCATTCCACCACTTCATTACTTTCGCTTGAAGCGGTCAGGAAGCCAAACTCCTCTTTATAGCATCATTGAATTCAAGGCCATCAAAGATCCTTTCGCAGGTGTCCAACTAATCCTGCACTTCCATAGCTAATTTCGTTCCTTGGAATGGTCTACTACTAAGACTAGCAAAATCCTTATTCGGCTTAGGGAAATCAACTTTGGGCGCTTGCACTTGAGCACCATCACCAACGTCAACATTCAAAGTGGACACTTGGCACTTTGCAGCATGTTCTCCATCATCGTGTTGAATATCGCCTACAAGTTAGGGTTAGCAACTCCTGATCCTACTTCTTCTTCAACTCTAATGATGGAGTTCGATGGTATTTCTTGTATGCTGACTTGTTCTTGATCTATAATAAGAATGATCAGTCTCTCATATAAGAAAAATGTATCTATGGTACTAGTGTGTGCATGCGACTTATATACTATATATACTACTTTATAGTTTTGAAAACAAAATTATATAACAAGTAGGTTCACTCTCGTGTGTGTGCGTGTGTGTGTGTGTCTAGACATACACTCTTGATCCAGTCTAGGGTGTAACTCTTTCCCTATCTCTACTGAACCATAGTATCAACTCAAGTTAATCGTGTAACCTAGGACCGGATAGCGAATGTGACGACCACCCTACACCATCGCACCCAATATGACCAGATAGTGTGTTGCAGCCGTACCTAGCCAATGCAGGACGATTGTCAATGTTAAAAAGAAATAAAACATTATAGAACCTGTTTACATCAAAAGTTGGCACAAACACCTAAAGATTAATAGTAGATAATAAAATGAAGAAAATAACCTGAAAATTAGGAAAAAAACAACACATGGTAATTATAATGGTTCGGTTAATCAAAGGCCTATGTTCACTTAAACTTTATTAAAGTCTTAGATGAGTTTTTACAAAACTGTTCTTAGGGATCAGTGATGATCGGTGGAATGACATGGAGAATACAATAACTTGTAAATAGTTGAAAATGATCCCAAAAACTATGCCCTTATCCCTCTATTTATAACTACAGGTCGACAGAAATCTCTCGCCCACGTTCTAGCCCATGTTTCCCATATTCTGGAGTGGTCAACTGAAGAGATCATGTTTGTACCACTAACATTCAGGGATCAGTACCAATCCATGCTTAGGGATCGGTACCGAGCTACCCACTTGCTCCTTGGGTCTTTATTTAACTCTTGTAGATGTTCATCCTACTTGAGTCCTTGTCTTTGTTGTATTGTTTGCATTCTAAGCGAACTTCTCGGTTTAGGGATGGAGCAATAGTGTTTGAGTTAGGTGATGGTTGTGGTAGTTGACATGAACTTGCGAACCATCTCACGTAGTATGTACTTGATTGTAAACACCTTAGGTTGACATAGCATGGGACAAGTTCCAACATGGATGAGCAATTGGGGATTTGTACCGAACCCTAATCAAGGATCGGTATCGATCCGTGCTTTCATTCGCCATGGACTTGGAAATATTTGCACATTTATAGAGGGTGTTTTTGGTTACATCTGGATTTCACTCCCTGGTTTTGTCGAACTTGGTAGTTTTTGATATGGATTCATGCTGGATAACTTCTCAGTTCGACCAACCTGATGCGCCCGACAATGGAATGGTCACAAGGTTGGATGACATTAACCCTTTAAAGTATAGTTTGTTTTAACAAGATGTACTTTGGAATAAGACTAGTCGAAGGTTCTACATCGTTGGCTTCTTTCCATGTTTTGAAAAGATATCATCTTTCAATCTAAACCATTTCGGTAAAGCGTGGAAAATTTAGTCAATTATTGTACCGCTTTGTTTAGGTTAGGCCTGTAGGCTCTCTATAGTATAAAAGTTGAAGTGTGTTCTCTAAGTTTGCTATTCTAACTTCAGAGATCTTTCAATGATTTTCTTTTCCAGATTCTGCAGGTTTGACTCCGATTCTCTAGGAACTTCAATAGCTTAGCGTTATATGCATACACACATATATATCCACTCATCTGTTGTTTAGACATTTATGTATGTACCTGCATTCATGCATATGTATACATATATACACACACATATATATCATATATGTATATATGTTATCTTATTATTATTTTTATTATATTTTTTATATAGGACTCAGTATCGATCCTTGATTAGGGATCGGTACTGATCCCAGCCTTTTAAATTTAGGCAATTATCTTGTCTAAGTTTCTGGGTCGAGCATTATATAAGCACTGAACCCATACTTCATCACTTCCACATTCATTTGCTTCATGCTTTGGGATCTTCCTCTTTGAAGCTCTCAAGTCGCCATTGCAAAAGCTTTAGCCGCCAATCCAAACTATAGTCTGAAACCATCGTGCCCTCCTCTTGTTCGAATCGACATGCCTCCTCATTCATCAGCGAAGCCGATTTGCTTTAGTACATTAGCGTCAAACGATTAAAACAATCTTATAATTGAAATCATTAGTACCTACTTGCTTAGGTAGGTCGTGGCATCGCTACATTATCATCGTCGATGATCGACTGTCGTTCGCCTCTCTAGGCCGACCTCGACCATAAGAAAAATGTAGGAAAAGAATTTTTCCCTCAGGGATCGATCTCGATCCCTCATGTAACGACCCTAATTTTGGTTAACATTATTTAGGATATTTAATTAGTTAAATTAAATGAAATAATGTAAATGGTTAAGGGATTGAGATTTGCATGATTAGAGGTAGCCATGCCTAGTTAAACTAATGAACTAAAGGGAATTTAAAATGAAATAAGTAAGGGAAATTATATAAGGGAAAACTAGGAAGGAGTCATATTCTAAAAAATAAGAAGAGGTCAGCCACCATTATAAGAATTAAGAAGAAGATACGTCTCATATTTTGTGTGAAATGTTAACTTCATTCAAGATCAAATCTCAACTCCTTAACAACAGCCAAAGGTGAATAATAGATTACATCTCATATTTTATGATTTTCGGTTACTAGATTGAGATCCAAATTTATTTTGCAAATGTTTTGTCATGTTTTGGTTATTTAAATGGATATATGTATCTGTGTGTGTGTATGTGTATATATATATATACGAGTAGTTTGGCACGTGCAATGCACGTACGCAGAATGAATCGGCATTATAAAACACTATTTGTAAGATTTGCTTGATCTTACAAAACGACTTTGACATTTACGTAATATTGCTTTTTCTAATGTGTATACATACACAAATCAACAATTTATCAAAACATGAATGAGACAAAACAACTTCTTTCAAATTGTATTCCTAAGGTTTCTTTGTTTTTTTCATCTTTCTTTTCAAACTCATTAAGGCATTCTTATTCTTTTTTCCTTCCTTTTTTTCCAACCCACTTTCATTTGTTTGGGTATGGAATTATAATGCTTTATGCACTTAACAGTTGGACTTGAGTTTGTTGTTTATTGGGTTATTACAGCTAGATGTTCTCAGTTTGCTCTTTCCACTAACGTGGTAAACATGTCATAATTAAAAAAAGACCCGCTTGTGTATAAGATAAAAGTGATCAAATTGTTTAGAAACATGCTCCTTCTTGTGCTTGTTTCACAGGTACAAATTGCTTAGAACATCAACAGTGTTTTTATTTTAGGCTCTTAAGTCCAATAGAAATTTCTTTTACATTGTAATAATCTTAAGTACCTTAGCTATTTCCAATTGGAGGCTGAATCAAATTTGAATAATAAGGGAGGAGGAGATAAGTATTTTAGTGCAAGCGTTGAAGAAAGAAACTACGACCCTGATGGAGAGTGGTCGTAAGCAGATAACTATGGAATTCTCATTTCGAAAATAGAATTAACCTAGTAATAATCTTATGCACTATTTTATTAAGGTTGTAAGTATGTTCTTTCAATACTTGTGAGTTCAAATCCCTGCTTTTGGATAAAAAAGATATTTCTTAGGGCAGAATCAAAATTTAAAAGTATAAAAGATCAAACAAATATAGGGCAATGATAAAACAACCACATATACTACCAATGCCAATACTTTATATAACTTTTTTTTGCATTATATGCTGATACTTAATCACTATATTTGTATATGTACTTATTCATCTTCTTAACATATGGTGCCAAATTGTTCAAAAGATTGAGATGCAACTACGTCGATTTATAAAACGCTAATCCACTTGCATAAAGTCAAAGATGAAGATGAATGTTAGGAGTAGAAAGTCAACTAAACAATATTTTTACCACATAGCTTCACATCCCCAGTTTCTTCATTCTGCTATGCTACTAATTTATTAGTCTCATAAATTTCAAACGTCGGTCCTTTCAATACACAGATAAATATGTGAGCCTCATTTTCCAAAAACTCCCGCACTCTTCAATTTGGAATGAGAAAGCTTAGTTTTTTCACATGATGTGGTAAATTGATCTTTTCTATAAGAATAAGCCACAAAATTGCATCAATACGGAGTTTAAGTACCGAATATTTTACACCAAATCAACCACTACTGTAAAAGGGAACCTAAAAGGGAACCACAAAATTGCATCGATACGGAGTTTAAGCCACAAAAATGTCTGCCTTCGCTCGATGAGTTGGTTTTTGAAGCTGCTTCGTGGTGTGCAGCCGATAGCCGCCTTGATGCTCGTTTGTGTAGATGGACTGACCTAGGCCCAGGTCTTCCCATGACCTAGGTTGGTAACCAAGGGAGTGTAGCCATCCTGCCTCTAACCTTGGTTGGTTTGCGGGTGACCGACCGGGTCCGAGTCGGCCTGGATTGGAACGGGACAAGCTTAGAAGTCTTGCTACTTACAAAAAAATTGAGTAACATATGTGTGTCAATATATATATATATATATATATATATATATATATATATGGGCGGCCCTGAGCCAGTCAATTGCCTAGAGCAATCTCTCCGATACAAAAATTAATATATATAAAAAGTTCACAATATTCTAATGGACTAAGTAGATGTTTAATAGTTATAATTTTACAATTTAATGGAACTGAAAACGTAATTAAGTTTATTTTATTTATCACTACCTATATTAATTCAATTATAATTATTTTCTTCAACCGGAGAAATTATAATTGCACTTTGTTTAGGGCAATCCAAATGACAGGACCGGCACTATATATATAGACATACACATACACACACATTGATTATTTGAACGAAAAGTAAAATATAAATTGGAAAATGATTGGTTGTTGAACATAGTGACGATACATATGAGATTTAATTAAGGAAAGATAGTTTGAGATTTTACAACAATTTAAAAGTAAGATTAATAACTAAAAAATCAACGTTTCATCATAGACGGATGTAAACTTAACCTGCATACAGGCCACTTCAATATTTGTAGGCTTCATTCAGGTCCAATTCAAGAGGCCGCTTGAGATTAATTGAATTAGATGGGTATATATGTATTATACAAAAGTTTCATAGAATGCACTTTGATGAGCTTGGACCTGATAGTTATCGCTTTCCTAACTGGCACTCGTTACCAAAGTCCAAAATCGTTTCATTGACCCTAGGGAAGAAATCATCTAACTTGAGTTTATTTTTTCTCTTTTGTTGATCTTATCTGTGTAGAGTTAAGATGCTATATTAGATATTTGCAAAAACATTTAAAAATATCCTTGTAACATTTATTGATGCGAAAAAAGAAAAAAGAATCGCTTGTTCTATCTTTAATATAAACAATTACTTTAGGGTGTTATGCTTATGTTTCTAGATAGACATATCAACTGAGAAAAATGTTTAATCACATAGTTAACTGAGAAATTAGTTTCATGAACAGAAATGTCAATTTAACGCAAGAAAGTGTCATGTTCAACACTTCAACAGTCTGTCTGCCTTCTGATTGAACAGTCTTTTCTTTCATATATATATATATATATATATATATATATGTAAATTCATCTGATTAAAGTTGTCTAATTTGTTTTAGTGATACTTGCATTTACACATCATAAGCCTTTCAACATAGCAGACTTAGGAAACTAAGGGTCGGGCCTTCTAGTGTAAATCCAATTTCTTAACATGAGTGCATGTCATAATCTGTTACGTCGTTGTAATTTTGCTTTTGCAAATGTATCTGTCATATTTCTGGAATTCCAAGGTACTTCTTCACTGACCATTTTGGATAAGGACTGACATATTTGTTTAATATATGGATGTCTTTATCAGTTTTAATTGTGATCTATAGAGCTTTAATAACTATTTTAAATGTTAATTTGCATTTTAATTTTATTTCTTGCATCTAACTGAACTTGACGACGCATATATACAGTAACCTTGTATTTTGAGTCTTTCATTCTGAATATTTTTCTTCTTCTTTGTTTCCATTTTTAATATGGAATTATTGTTTTGTCAACGCACCTTTAACCGGTTTACTGTATACATTTTTACTTTTCAGTGTATTTATAATTGTACAATCAAATAATTCAAATAGTCTACGCGAAAGTTATTATATGCATATTTATATCTTACGGTGTAACCGGAAAGGAATCGGGCTGATGTCGATGTGCTAACTTTGTTCTATGCAGTAATAAACGTGAATATAAGGCTTGAGTAGGATGTTATAATAAATCTTCACTGGTTAAGTTGATTAAGAGCAAATGATTGGGATTTATAATTCATGTGTACAACTGTTGGTCACACGTATATAAATTTAATGAATTATATGACTTAGGATGCTTAAGCACATGACTGATATTGATTATGTGGTGTTAGGCAAGATCAAGACGGTACTATTCATTTCATTTTTTTTTTGTTCTTCATGTCATCAAATTGTATGTTTATTGTTTCCAGTGCATTGTGGGATCCAATATTATTTTGTTCCAACTCCAATGTTCCAAGTTATTTTAAAATATTATCTACCTTATTCATTCATTTGAAATTTAATCAAAGGTCGTACAGCCTGTTATCTTCCAACTTTCAAATTGCAACTGTACATATTTATTATTTCACTAATTTCTGACAACGCCTACTTACACAACAGTCGTTTTCACCAAATTCTTTCACATTCCATCATCTTAAAAAATACGCAAAATAGATTTAATTAGTGAAATTGGTACGGTTTAGAGAAGTTTTAAAACAATAAATAAAGAGAAAAGCAACAGAATATGGGATGTTTCGTATTTATGTGACAATGGAATAAAAAAATGAAAACAGGCCATAGAAAAGTGGGAAGAAACGTCATGGTCTTGCATACAAATTTCCAGCTTTTGTGATTACTATGCGTTGACCGCACGAGCAGAAATGCAAACTGATTTTGAGTTTGTGGGTCCCTCCTTGACTGAGTCACCAAAAGTCCATAATCTCGGGTTCGCTAGCTAACTCATTCAACACACACCATCTCAACTGAATGCTATTCCTGTCCTGAGCCCAGAATATCACACCTTTATCCCATCTCTGTCTTGCTACATCAAGCTACCGCTCTCCACTGCAGTATGCACACAACAGGCCCCGGCTTGAAGCAACCTTCTACTCATAGCAATCAAGCTCGTATCTCCAATCGTTAGCTACTGACATGCCCAGGCCTTACTATTCCCATGATTGCAATTGTAAACAGTTGCCGCCCCCATGCCTTGATGCCCTAAGTCTTGCACACCATTATAAGGCCTTGATGAGCTTCTCTGTAGCCTTGCAATACTCAGACAAAATCAGCAAAGAATACCTACTTGTTCATTTAATAAGCCAACTGAATTGCATCAACTTCAAGCATAACTGCCCTTGCAACCTAGCACATGACCTCCCTGCAACTTCATCTCATGGCATGGCTCCCCTGCAAGATTTTTCCGACTCAATGCGCTTGGCTATTCTGCTCTATAGTTATACTGTAATAATAATAGTTGGTTGTTATTGTCAACTCCCATATTTGTAATCATATTATTTTGCTCTCTTTTACATTCTTTTAATTAGTCGAAGTAGCATATAAGTACAGCAGTTTCACAATCATGAATCATGAACAATAGATGTCTCAAGAATAATCTTGCAAGTGGTATAGTATGAGTTCTCCCAAAAAATTTGATAGATAAAATGATTTAAACTAAAATCGAGGTGACAAAAATACAGTCAAGTGGAAGTGAAATTTGAAGAAAAAGCAATCATATATCTACAACAGCCGAACAGAATTTGAAAAAATATAGCTGACATTTTGTCAAATCTATCTAGTACGTGTCTTGATCCAAAAAAAGATAAGCTTTAAAATAGCACCATAGAAAATCACATGAAGGCATTCATGTTAACTTTTTTAGCTAATCACATATACATGATGGCTGACATCAATATGGACAATACCCATGTTTCTCTCACATTATTTTCAAGGTATGCCATACTCCCTCTTGAATTACTACTACCCTCACCATGACACCCACTCTAACTAAAAACGATTTTTCCCTAATCATTTTTGATGGTGTTATAAATAATTTATTCGAGATTCAACTCAATCCAACAGTTGCATATGAGTATAACATGTAGTTATCCATATATAAATATCAATTGGTAATGCAAGAAGAATAATAATAAAAGAAAACATATTTTCCTCAATGAATAAAGAACATATGCCCATTAAATATGAAGATTTCATTCTTCATAATATTTTTCCATTGGCAAATAGATAAGTCACAAAATTCAAGCAATCCCTTAAATTCAAATCTCTCAAAACACACAATGAAGGACTGTAAAAGAAAAATATAAAAAATATTAAACAGGGTTACACAATCAAATATTCCTATTACCATTACACATTCATAAAAGTATTCTCTATCATCTGTTTGAATTAAGATGGAACTAACAATCTATTACAATACGATAAAATGAATTAGTTGCAGTAAAGAAATTCTGAATAGTCTAGTATTTTGGTCCAAACTTCAGAAAGTGGTAGAAAAGTTAAAATAAATTATCTTAGGCATTAACTATTTATGTAAACTAAGAATAGCATACATGCATCAATCATATAAAGCTTTAAAGACAAATTTATCCAAGCATGCTTTGTATTCTTAATATATATTTATCTTAATGTTAGGACGGATATTTAAAGGAACTTACTTTGTTCTTAATTAGTTGGATAAATATATGATTTTAATATGTTAGAAAATACATGAACCTATACTGAAAAAAATCATTGTAAAACTAAAAGCCACTTTTAAAATTATCAAATGAAAATCAATAAACAATTAGTATGTTATAATGATGACACCTGTTTGTAGAATTTTTTAACTTGGAAATACTATTCTTCCAACATACAATTCCTTGCACTATTAGTTGCAAATATTCATCAGAAATACATGCAACTTCAACTTAAAGTATGGATGAACATGCAGATATCAAGTGTGTAGCATATTAGAATTACAGATCTTGCTCTGCTCATACTTGGATAAATACATATAAAATATATCTAATATGCTCTATAAAAGAAAGAGAAGTGAGTATTTTTTACAGCTTTTCTAATGAAGTTTGAGAGGATGAATGTTGCATTTGGATTTGATTTTCAACTCTGGTTTTAACCAAACTTCACAGATAATAATTGATTAGCGTAGAGTGATAATGTAAACTAAAAAGCCTGAAAAACAATATTTTTTTGCTAATACTCAACAAAATTAAGCTCTTAAAACCACACATCACAACGATACACCTTATCAAACGTGGAATAATGAAGCATGTTTCAAAAATACGTTTGGAATTTAGTAATGATGCATGATATTAACATCCAGATTTACATTGTTTCTAAATTGCTGCAGCAATGACTTGCTGCACCTCTAAATTGCTTCAGCGATAATTTACAAATTATCTATTAAACTAACATATTCAGGGAACGAAAAAAATTTAAACTTTGAAAGATCATTATGAGTATTTTTTCAATTATTTTTTGTTAACCAAAATTAACCTTTCAATATAACAATTATTCAGAAATATGTTTGGAATTTAGTAATGATGCATGATATTAACATCTAGAATTACATTGTTTCTAAATTGCTGCATCAATGACTTGATGCACCTCTAAATTGCTTCAGCGATAATTTACAAATTATATATTAAACTAACATATTCAGGGAATGCAAAAAATTTAAACTTTGAAAGATCATTATGAGTATAAGATCTTCATTCTTAGTGCTTGAATATACCTAATACAAAAATCGATACAAAAAATAATAATAAATAAATCAAAGACCAAATCTGTACATTAGAGAATAATTAAGGATAATAGCAAACCAATAACAATAGATAAAAAGTTTTCTCCAAAGTTTATATGAATAATATTTCAATTAGCATCAGTTTAAACTCGAGGCAATTCATCCAATCGTCTAAACAACGATTCTACTAATGAAACACAACCATAATAAATTGTCTAGAAGTTTTTGAAGTAAAATCTACTAAAAAGCATAAAATAGTGGAACTTTAATTGAAAATATATGAAGAAACAATACCTATTTGTCTTCCTTCAATTCTTCACCTATATGAACAAAGTCGTTTATCTTCCAACTTGTCGTTATCAATCATCGCTTCCTGTTCATTAATTGATTATTGGAGCTTCACTGAAAACTTAACAGAAGCCCTAGAATTTCATCTAAAAGCTGTAAAAGAATAAAATTACCAAATTGACCCAAATTTGACATAAAATAGAGTTAGGTCTCAAAAATCGACAGAATCAGTGATTATTGTCGACTATCCATGAATGGTGTATATACGAAACACGTTATATGCAGTAAAAAAATAATTCAAGTGCAACACTTCTTAAAATAAGCGTTGTTTGTATTTTAGAATAAAAGAAAACAACTTACTCACAGCTCGCGACCTCACAGAAATACATCAAATCGCGAACGAAGATGCAGATTTCTGAAACCGGCACTCAAAAGATCGGAAAGGAGATGCAAGATGATGAAGTAGGTCAGGTCCCTGCATTATCAATTCAACCTAGATTTGTGAAGCTCCCATTTTTTGCTGGATTGCTGATGCGTACGCGATGGGAAATTTGAGGAGGCGGAAGAAATAGATCCAAGGTTGAGTGAAAGGGAAGTAGATTTGTTTACGGATTGGATTTGGTCAGTTATTTGACCACCTTTGTTGATTGAGGATGCAGTGTAAAGGAAAAGAAATTGGAAATGGTGACGTGAGGAGGAAGTGGGTAAGTGGTGGAACATGGGGTGATAGACGACATTTTTTGGGTAAAGACAATTGTACCCATATATATTCTATTGGAAAATAAGTTCTGCAAAAAGAAAGAGTGGGTAACTTTGGCAATTCGAAAAAGGCTTCAGTAGGGGAAGTATTTGCTTTATATATAAGATATATATATGTGTGTGTGTGTGTGCTTGTTGGTGATTTAGGCTATTTCATATGTATTTTTATGATAAGAATTGATTTAGAAAACCTATTAGATGACCAAATGCCTTGCAATTTTGATATATGGTCAAAAATGATATTTTAGAGATGGGTTTCAAGTTTCATAATTTTTTGAATTAATGTGGATTTATTATGTATTTTCTAGTGAAGAAAATGGTTAAATTGGTTTAAAATTAATTACGGCTATTTTATATTAGCTTTTGGTCAGAAATTTAAATAGGTTAGAAAACATATTAAAAGTGATTTGTTGGAATTTTTGGAGAATTTTCCTAAGCGTTTTATTAAGTATATAAAATTATTTAAGGTATGAGACTTAAAAGTTTTACATGTTTAAAATAGGAGAAGGGGCAATTTGCTAAATGTTTTAAAATATAAAATACTGAATTCGACAGCACTTTTACAAAAGATTTTGGAAAAGAAATTGGCAACCAATTACATTATGACAAATATGCAAGTTAGTTGGAAAGAAATTACTTTATAAAGTAAGAAAACAGTTTTTGTAAGGATTTGCTATTTCGCCACTATCGGCAGCAAGCTTTCGACTACATACCCTCGCCTTCGACCAAGTTGAAACTAATTCATGTGGTATCAACGCCTTGGTATGCAGTGAATTGGAGTTAGGCAAAAGGTATAAGGTTGAAACGTGCTTGCTTTGCTTTTAAAAGGAAATGCCACTTGCTTTGCTTTCTAAAAATTAGTTTCGAAAGGGTTTAAAGATAGCTTTCGACAGAGGTTGCAACCATTTGTTTTAAACTAGCTTTCGATAGGGTCAAAACTTACATTGCTGCAATTCTACCTTTCGACCCAGTTGAGGCCGTTGCCTTTAAACATGGTTTCGAAGGGATGCTTTCGCTTTTAAAATAAGAGCCACTTCTTTAATGCTTTCGAAAGGTTTGGTGTCGAAACCTTCCACTTTATTTTACTTAGGAAATCGCTTTCGAAAGAGTACTTTCGACTTAGTTAATTTTGGACCCTTTGTTCTATTGAAAGATAAACCCATAGGTTTCGAATACAATGATTTTAATGGTTTCTAAACTATAATCCATAAGCTTTTACTTGAACCCAATGCTTTCAAATGGTTTATTTTGAGTAAAGAACTTTAATGCTTTCGAAAGGTTCAAAGAGTTTCAAAGGGGAGGTTCCCCAATGGTTTCAAAAGGTACTTAAAGAATTTTAAATGGAAGGTTTCCAATTGCTTTCGAAAGGCAAGATTAAAGAGTTTTGAAAAGAGAATGTCTAAGGCTTATGAAGGTTTCGAAGGGATACCTTCAATGATTTCGAAAGGTGTTATAAAGGTTTCGAAAGGTATGTTTTGGTTTTTCGGCCTAGTGTTTCAAGGCATAGTAGTTAATATGTTTCGAAAGGGGTACTTTCAATGGTTTCGTAAGGGTTGTTTAAAGTTTTTAAACAAAGGTTTCGAATGGTTTACCTTGGCTTTATGGCCTAAGAGTTTTTAAGTTAAAAAGGGTTTTAACTTACTTTGGAGGGATAGGTAACCCTAAATATATTTCATTAACGTTGTTTTGGGTAAAGTATATATATCACATGGCAAATAGCTTTGAGTAAAGCAAATAGTACTTTTTCTTTGTTTATGTATGATTTAAAGGGTTAAATCAATTTGAAAGGTTTTCAAGGAAAATTTTAAAGGGTAGTTAACCCTAAGTAAACGAATTAGACATTTGAATACTAGATGGAACTGGTATAGGGTCGCGCCCTATACATTACTATAGCCTTTAGCTAATTTAGTCCAAAATTCCAGTGTGTAGGGCTTAGTCACAGGTAAGACTTAAATGATGGTTACACACAGAAAGGAATATATATAGAGAAGGAGGATATGTTATTGTGAGCCCAAAAAACCATTAGGATCAGGTGACCCTTAGAGAAGTAAGTTAAGGACAGACCATCCAGAATTTGTCTAACAGATGTTAGATTATTTGTTTATTTTGGCTGGTAGGCCCGAGTTAAGCAATGGTTAGTAGTTAGTGAAAAAAAACTATATTGTTCGGACAGATGGTCCATTTATTACCTATTTTTGAGCATATATGATATTGCTATTATTGATATAATAAGTTTGATTAACCAGTTTGGTTGCAAGATAGTGGTTTGCAAAAATATGTTTTAAAGGGATATTAGTGAGGGAACCTGTTTAGCTAAGCGGTATGGTCTCACTTAATATTAGTAAACCGATATGTAACAGTATTATTCACACCAGGCTTTATGTCTGACTCGAAGTTTATACTTTTCCCCTTAAACTCTCGGGTGCTCAAAATTGATTTGAGTAGACTGAGAGTCAGAGTTTTCAGGTTTAGTAGGTGGATGAATATAGCTTCCGAAGACGTATAGGAGGCATGGATAACTATTTAGGAGTTGTTATGTTTATTTCTATTTCCACTATTATGTATTAAGACATTTTTTGTTTATTTAGTACTCTGATCATCCAGGGGGCATCTTCATATGTCGCTCTTGGCGTATTTTGTAATAATTATATTTGATCAAAACCTGGGAATCGATTATGGGATTATGTACTTTGAATATGAAATATTTCTTTGAAATGTAATCAGAAAAGTTGTTTTAATCTGTGCTGTTTTATTTCATATTCATATGCTTATGATATTATGGATACCATTAACATTACCGTATTTTGTCATCGGAAGTTAATACTATGGATAACTGCAGCATTTGTAGCTTCGGGCCTCAAGATAGGGGATGCTACAACTTGGTATCAGAGCATAGGTTTATAAAAAATTTAAACTTAAAATGATTTTGAAAACATAATCCTAAGGAATTAGAGAAAAGATTGGGGTATGGGATAACGCTATAGTAACGTACTTGTATTTGTTATATATAAGTATACGCTTTATCTCTATTCTCTTATCTCTATTAGGCTATTCTTTTGTATCTTATGAAGACTCGAATGCAGATATGGATGCTAGAAGTGGAAGAGTTAACCTTGGGGGGGAAGCACCACAACTAATGGAAATGCAAGGCCAAATACCAGGAGAAATCAAGGTCAAGCACAAGCTGCAAATGTGGGTGTTGGAGTCTCGCAAGTTGACATGGGAGCAATGTATTAGTTCTTTGTAAACATGATGCAAGCGAGAGTTGCTGCTGGAGTAGTTGAAGGAAATGCTGGAGGAGGAAATCAAGAAGCTCCAGTAGTCAACAACTATGCCATTTTGAGTAGAGATTATGCTTAGCTTGGAGGAAAACCGTTTATTGGTACTAAAGACGCAACTCAAGTGGAGAATTGGTTAGTTCGTTGCAAGGGGATTTTCGCTGATTTAGGGCTCAACGATAAGTAGGAAAGTAGATTCGCTTCTAGACAGTTACAAGGGGCAGCACTGTATTAGTGGAACAGTGTTATTGTTGGAGTCAATGAGGAGACCATGACTTGGGCTGAGTTCAGGAGAAGGTTCGAAGAAAAGTTTATGTCAAAGATTGCTAAGTCCACTTTGCTCAAGAAGTTTGCTGAGTTGGAGCAGGGGGATATGACTGTACTTGAGTATGCAACAAGGTTTGAGGGGCTAGCGAGATATGGCTATGCCACGGTTGATACTGTTATTAAGAAGAATGAAATGTTCATTCGGGGGTTGAAGCCTGAGCTTGCTAAGGCCATGTTATCGCACATTAGAGATCCATGTGATGTTGTTGTGGAGATGGCCTTGAGGCATGAAGAGATGCTTGCTTTTCTTGAAGGAAATAAGGCAAAGGAAGCTCAAGGAGTGCAGAGTCAGAAAAGGAAGTTTTTCCATAAGAAAGGAAAGGCAGAGGTTGTCTGTTATAAGTGCGATAAGAAAGGACACTATGCTCATGAATGTCGACTGGTAAAGGGAAGAAAGCTACTGAGAAGAAAGGGGTGAGGTGTATCAATTGTGATCAGATTGGGCACTATAAGAACTAGTGCAAGAAGCAGCCAAGGATGGGAAATGCAAAGTGTTTACATTGGAGCCAGTTACCTCAAGACCAACAGCACAGGAGAAAGGAAAGCTGTGTTGGGAGGTACGCTTATGATTCATGGTATGTCAGTTAGCGTTCTATTTGATACTGGTGCATCGCATTCTTTTATATCTCATTGTTTGGTAGATAAGCTTAACCTAGAACCCTCACTCCTACTTACTTCCTTAAGGTTTGCAAATCCGATAGGAGGGTATGCGACACTTGGGATGAAGTGTGACTGCCTAGAGTTTGAATTATTAGGTCATACCTTTGTTTGCAGTTTGCATGTGTTTGATTTCGTAAGGTTCGAATTATTGTTGGTATGGATTGGTTAAGTAAATACGATGCTAGGATATTTTTCCATGATAGGAAAATATCGCTTAGACACCCTGACTATAGTGGTCGGATCATATCCTCGTAGAAAACCCTAGTTTTTAGGTTAACGCTTTGTTGGGTGTTGTGGAGGTAGAAGATGAGTTGAATCGAGTTTTCATCGTTAGAGAATTCGCAGATGTTTTTGAACCTGTAGTAGGACTGCCGCTGAAACGAGCTATCGAATGTCAGATAGATTTGGTACCAGGAGCAGAATCGGTGAATAGACTGCCAAGTAGAATGACACCTACTGAGATGAAGGAGCTTAAGATGCAGTTGGTGGATTTGGAAGTCAAGAATTTTATCAGACCAAGCAGTTCGCCTTGGAGAGTAGCCGTAGTGTTTGCCAAGAAGCCATACATATCGTTGAGGTTATGTATCGATTATCGTAAGTTGAATGAGAAGACGATAAAGAATCGATATATGTTGCCTAGAATTGATGATTTGTTCGACCAGTTAAGTGGAGCCAAAGTATTTTCTCAGTTGGATTTGGCGACAGGATTCCATCAGCATAGAGTGGTAGAGAATAGTATATCTTTGATGGCGTTTAAGACCAGATATGGATCGTACGAATGGTTAGTAATGTCGTTCGGACTAACTAATGCATCAACATTCTTTGTAGATCTGATGAATCGAATTTTTCGAGAGCACTTGGATAGGTTCGTGTTGGATTTCGTAGATGATATCTTGATATACTCTAAGAATGAAAGAGAGCATAAAGTTCATCTTAGAATAGTACTTGGGACGCTGAGGCAACATCAGCTAAAAGCGAAGTTTTTGAAGTGTCATTTCTGGAAGAAAGAAGTGAAATTTCTTGGTCATGTAGTCTCAGAGAAAGGGTTGTCTGTAGATCCGACTAAGATCAAAGTGGTGAATAATTGAAAGAGAACCGAGACAGTGACTGAGATAAAGAGTTTTCTTGGATTAGCTGGGCATTATCAGAGGTTCATTAATGATTTTTTGCGGATAGCGGCACCATGACCAAGCTAAAGCGAAAGGATGTGAAGTTCATTTGGACCGATAAGTGTGAGGAGACATTCCGAAAGTTGAAACACTTATTGACTAATGCACCTGTGTTAGTTGTTCCAAAAGGGAATCATGATTTAGTGGTATATACAGGTGCATGTGGAACAGGGTTAAGAGCTGTGTTAATGCAAAGAGGTAAAGTGATTGCCTATGCATCTTGACAGCTTAGATCGCATGAGGTTAGATATCCAACGCATCATTGGGAGTTAGCTGCGTTGAAGGTGTGGTGACATTACCTGTTGGGAGAAAGATTCGAGTTGTATACGAATCATAAGCCTCTGAGGTATTTATTCTGTCAAAAGGAATTGAATATGAGACAACAGAGGTGGTTAGAGGTTTTAGCCGCTTATGACTTTGGTATTGAGCACACACCAGGAAAAGGCAACAAGGTTGTGTATGCACTTAGCAGAAAACATCAAAATGCAATGTTGGAAATGATAGCTAAGTGGAAAGATTTAGAAGTGTTGACTACATGCAGGATATAGTGGAGATCTGAAGCTAGATCTAGTAAGGAAAATGTTACGTTGTCATGCTTAGAAGTTCGACCGATGATGATCGAACGAATTTCTTCTAAGCAAGGAGAGGATCTAGTATTGGCTGAACGGATCAGGAAGTTAAGAAATGGTATAGAGAGCGATGACTTGAAAGATTCTGTCTTGACCAGAATGGGTGGTTAATGAAGAAAGGAAGGCCGTGTTCCAAATGTGGGGAACATTAGGAAAGAAGTTCTTGAAGAATGTCATCGATACAAGTTTACGATTCATCCTGGAGGGACCAAGATGCATCAAGATATGAAGAGAAGCTTCTATTGGGAAGGTATGAAGAGAGATGTAAGCTTATGGGTTAAACAGTGTTTGAACTGTCAACAGGTAAAAGCCGAACATCAAAAACCAAGTGGGTTACTTCAGCCTTTAGATGTTCTAGTATGGAAATAGGATTCTATCTCAATGGATTTTATAGACGGATTGCCAAGGTCAAATAGAGGAAATGAAAATATATGGGTCATAGTGGACAGACTGACCAAGAGTGCCCATTTGATTCTAGTTAAGTCAACCAAAACGACACCTGTTTTAGCTAAGCATTCATGAAGAATATAGTTAGACTGCATGAAATTCCTAGTAGTATAGTAAGTGATAGAGATTCCTTATTCACTAGCTAGTTCTGGAAGAGTCTACAAAAGACTTTGGGTACCAGCTCAAGATGAGTACCACTTACCATCTATAGACAGATGGACAAACGGAAAGAGTTAACAAAGTCTTAGAAGATTTGTTATGAGCTTGTGTACTAGACTCTGGAAGATCATGGGAAGACCATCTACACTTAGTCGAGTTTTTGTATAACAACAATTATCAGGCTAGTATAGGGATGGCACCGTTTGAAGCTTTGTATGGAAGGCCATGCAAATCTCCAGTTTGTTGGTTTCTTGGTTCGAATTTGGTTTGGGAAGCTGCGGAAAAGATTGAGTTAATTTAAGCTAGAATGAAGGAAGCTCATTCTAGGCAAAAGAGCTATGCTGCTAAGAGACGGAAAGAGTTAGAGTTCTCAGTTAGAGATCATGTATTCGTCAAGGTATCACCGACGAAAGGTGTAATCAGATTCGGAAAATCAGGAAAATTGGCGCCGAGATTCGTTGGACCGTTTCCTATTGTAGAAAGGATCGGGAAACTCGCATATAGAGTAAAGTTACTGAACATTTTGTCAGGAGTCCATGATGTTTTTCATATTTCTCTTCTAAGGAAATGTATTCGAGGTCCAGAGACTACTATAGAATCAACTGTGTTAGATGACTTAGTAGTGGAACCGAATTTAACTATAGTTAGTAAACCAGTTCGCATGGTCGCGAGAGACGAGAAGAGGCTAAGGAACAAGATAGTCAGATTAGACAGAGTCTAGTAGAGTGACGACGAGAGAGACAGTACTTGGGAAACTGAGAGAATGATTAGAGACACTTATCCTGACTTGTTTCATGGTATGTTTTACCTTTATGATTGATTTTGATGAGTACCTTATCGTAATTTCGAGGACGAAATTCTTCAAAGAGTGGAGTCTGTAACAACCCTAATTTTGATTAACATTATTTAGGACATTTAATTAGTTAAATTAAATGGAAATAATGTAAATGGTTAAGGGATTGAGATTTGTGTGATTATAGGTAGTCGTGACTAGTTAAACTAATGAACTAAAGGGAATTTAAAATGAAATAAGTAAGGGAAATTAGATAAGGGCAAAATAGGAATAAGTCATATTCTTATACCCTAAACCCTCATACACTTTTATTTTACACATTCACAATTAAAACTAAAAAATAAGAAGAGGCTGGCCACCATTAGAAGAATTAAGAAGAAGATAAGTAAGAATCTAAAGAAGGAGGCTTAATCAAATCTCAACTCCTTAACAACAAGCCAAAGGTGAATAATAGATTACATCTCATATTTTATGATTTTCGGTTACTAGATTGAGATCCGAATTTATTTTTCAAATGTTTTGCCATGTTTTGATTGTTTAAATGAATATATATATATATATATATATATGCTTGTTGGTGATTTAGGCTATTTCATAAATATTTTTATGATAAGAATTGATTTAGAAAACCTATCAGATAACATCCAAATGCCTTGCGATTTTGATATATGGTCAGAAATGATATTTTAGAGATGGATTTCAAGTTTCATAATTTTCTAAATTAACGTGGATTTATTATGAATTTTCTAGTGAAGAAAATGGTTAAATTGGGTTTAAAATTAACTACGGCTATTTTATATTAGCTTTGGGTTAGAAATTTAAATATGTTAGAAACATATTAAAAGTGATTTATTGGAATTTTTAGAGAATTTTCCAAAGTGTTTTATTAAGTATATAAAATTATTTAAGGTATGGGACTTAAATGTTTTATATGTTTAAAATAGGAGAAAGGGAAACTTGCTAAATGTTTTAAAATATAAAATACTGAAGGCAGCACTTTTAAAATATAAAATAATTAAAAGTTAGTTGGAAAGAAAATACTTTATAAAGTAAGAAAACAGTTTTTGTAAGTATTTGCTGTTTCTCCACTATTGGCAGCAAGCTTTCGACTACATACCCCCGCCTTCGACTAAGTCGAAACAAATTCACATGGTATCAATGCCTTGGTACATAGTGAATTGGAGTTAGGCAGAAGTTATAAGGTCAAAACGTGCTTTCGAAGGGGTCGAGACCTTGCTTTGCTTTTAAAAGGAAATGCCGCTTGCTTTGCTTTCCAAAGATTGGTTTCGAAAGGGTTTAAAGATAGCTTTCGACAGAGGTTGCCGCCTTTTGTTTTAAACTATCATTCGACAGGGTCCAAACATACGTTGCCGCAAATCTACCTTTCGACTCAGTTGAGGCTATTGCCTTTAAACATGGTTTCGAAGGGATTCTTTCGCTTTTAAAATAAGAGCCGCTTCTCCAATGCTTTCGAAAGGGTTGGTGTCGAAACCTTCCACTTTCTTTTACTTAGGTAATCGCTTTCGAAAGAGTGCTTTCGAATTAGTTAATTTAGGACCCTTTGTTCTATTGAAGGATAAAACCATAGGTTTCGAATAGAATGATTTTAATGGTTTTGAAACTATGTTCCATAAGCTTTTACTTGAATCCAATGCTTTCGAAAGGTTTATTTTGAGTAAAGAACTTTAATGCTTTCGAAAGCTTTAAATGAAGGTTTCGAAAGGGAGGTTCCCCAATGGTTTCAAAAGGTACTTAAAGTATGTTAAATGGAAGGTTTCCAATTGCTTTCGAAAGGCAAGATTAAAGTGTTTTGAAAAGAGTATGTCTAAGGCTTATAAAGGTTTCGAAGGGATACCTTCAATGATTTTGAAAGGTTGTTATAATGGTTTCGAAAGGTATGTTTTGGCCTTTCGTCCTAGTGTATCAAGGTATAGTAGTTAATATGTTTCGAAAAGGGTATTTACAATGGTTTCAAAAGGGTTGTTTAAAGTTTTTAAACAAAGGTTTCGAATGGTTTACCTTGGCTTTATGGCCTAAAAGTTTTCAAGTTAAAAAGGGTTTTAACTTACTTTGGAGGGATAGGTAACCCTCAATATATTTCATCAACATTGTTTTGGGTAAAGTATATATGTTGGGTGTGTTTTCACCCCTACCGAGCCAGAAGAAACCAAGCTCCTACCACCGGTCCAAACAACAGCCGAACCAAGCATACAAGCTCCTACCACCGGTCCAAACAACAGCCGAACCAAGTATATCCCAACTACCGCCGAACCAGGCAGCTACCGAATCAGCTTCCTCCACCCATGCCGGATGAAGCCTCGCCGAACCAAATCGAAGCACTACATACCGAACCACCACTGCTCCAACCACTACCGAATGAAGCCTCGCCGAACCAGAACGTTGCCAGGCCAGATTGCTCCAGCCCAGGCCCACAGGCAGCTATATACATCCAAGACCCCTGCCCCCATCCTCACTCTATAAATAGAGGGGCAGGGGTACAACAATGGGGACAAGTTTTTTGAGAGCTCAAGCACGGAGAGAACTTTCAAACAACTTTCTTTTACTTATATCAAAGCTTTGTACTTGTAATAAAAACAAGAGAAGAGAAATAACATATAAAGTGGACGTAGGCATATTCTGGCTGAACCACTATAAATCTGCGTGTCTTTTTACAGTTTAGCCCCTGCTTTTCATATATTCGCATAAATCACCCAAATCACTAAGAACTACATAAGATCTGCTAAATCATACAACTTTGAGGTGTTTGTCCATTTTTTGTGCAAACATTTTTGGTGCTTTCACTGAGAACTAGAAGCTCGAAGCTTCAGCTTCATCTACTTAACAAGTTTTCCTAACAGCACCGTCCGCCACTTGGAAAACATGCCTCCCAAACAGAGAAAAGATGTTAACAAAGGAAAAAACATCGCATCCAGCAGTCTTCCAGATCCAGCTGTCACGAATCAAGTAAATCGTCCTCCTCCAGCAACGGTAACAAATGGAGAACAGGCTAACCCAACTGCTCCCGCCACAGAACAGCCTGCAGCAATTACTAGAGCAGATCTGGACAGAGTTGTGGTTGAAGTAACTAACCGCTTCACGGCCCAGCAGGAAGCCTTGGTGGACCATCTCATGTCACGCTTGAGGGACGCTGAAGAATCCAACCGCAACACTGAATCATGGGGCGAGTCCCAGTCTGGAGGATCTCAGAGACAGCAAAGATCTTCCTTCTTCGAAGGAGCTAACGGCAGAAGTAGCCGTGGTAGGAGCCGAGACCGAGCACAGCCCGAAGTTAGGCCTGAGGAAACGTTTGGTACCGAACCCAACGGGGAAGGTACCGGGCGAAGGTCAACTGTAGCTAAGCCTGTCATGCTGCCTAACAACAGAAACACCGGTGAACGGGGCCGAGCTAGAGTTCAGCCCGAAGTTGGACCCGAGGAAGTGCTTAGATCAGAACCCAACAGGGGGAGATCAAGGCAAGGGCCAACTGTAGCTGACCCAAGCATGCTCCCAGAAGACCAAAGGCAGCCACGGGAAAATATGAGGAATGATAGACGATACCATCCCTACAGGTCGTCTGGACGGAATCAATCCCACAGAACAGAACCAAACTCATTTCTATCCGCTCCAAGTTCTGATGAAAGGATGGCACGCTTATTCAGAGAGTGTGTCCAGCGGGAGCAAAGAGATCGAGGGATAGGCGCTAGGGTAACCAGCCCTTTTGCCCGCAATATCGAAATTGCTATCACCCCCCGAGAATGGAAGATGCCAACAATGGAACCCTACAAAGGAACCTCCGATCCCGTTGTACACTTACAGAGGTACACGCAGCATATGCTCATGAGTGGAGCAACAGAGGGAGTACTGTGCAAATGCTTTCCGCTCTTCTTAGCAGATCTTGCTACCTCCTGGTTCTGTCATCTACCCCAAGGATCCATCAGCTCATGGGAAATGTTGAAAGAAAAATTTATCAGTCAGTTCCGCATTCATGTGGAGCAACCTAAGGACGCTTATTCCTTATCCAGCGTCAAACAGAAACCCGGAGAAAAGCTGCAGCAATACCTAACCAGATTCAACGCCGCAGCAGCCGCAGTTCAAGATGTCGATGAGAAGCTTATCCTAATGGCCCTCTGCAGTGGGGTGCATCCAGACACTAAATTTGCTAGAAGATTGACAAAAGAAAAACCAGCCACTTTACCCGATTTCTTCCATGAAGCCGGGAAATACATGAGGCTTGAGGATGCTGCCATTGAGGAGCAGTCAGGACAGCAAAGTAAGACGACCCATGGCAACGCCCCTGCTGTGGCGAGGGACGTTCGAAGAAATGATTCCAGAGACAATGCTGGGGGCAAGAAGGTAGAAAAGCGCCTATATCGGCCAGGACCAAGATTCGACACTTACACCCCTTTGAACGAGACCGTCGAAAATATCTTCCTTGCCACCCAAGGCGAAGTTAGATACAAACGCCCACTATACAAGAAGGAATCAGATAACACACAGAAGTCTGGAAAATTCTGCCGCTTCCACGAATCTCACGGACATGATACCAATGAATGCTATCATCTCCGAGATCTGATTGAGGAACACATCAGAAGGAAGAAACTGGAACGTTATGTAAAAAGTCAAGACAGGACTTCAGCCCCGGCCAATGAAAACCCGAGGCTACCCTCACCAGGGACCGACAGAGGAAACCACAATGCTAGCAGCTCTAGTCAGGAGAAGATAGTGGTCTATACCATCTCAGGAGGTCCGCACATCGCAGACAGAAGTTGGAGGGAGATGGAAAGATATGGGAAGTCGCTTAGAGACAATAAAGACTGTGTCAATACGGTTATAGAAGAGCGCCACCCAAGGCGGAAAGAAAGCGATAACATCATATTCAGTAAACGCAACCTAGAAGGAAGACAGTACCCTCACATGGATCCCATGGTTATCTCTGCCCGACTCGGTCCCGCCGAAGTTTACCGAATCCTGGTAGACACTGGAAGCTCTGTAAATATCCTGTTCAAACACGCATTCGACAAAATGATGCTATCAATGAAGGATGTATCTCCCTGCGATAAACCACTACACGGTTTCACTGGAGATGCGAAGATGCCCCTCGGGCAGTTGAACCTCTTTGTTGAGATTGGAAGCCATCCCCGCTCCGTTGTAAGGAAACAGACGTTTGTGCTGATAGAAAACCATTCGGCCTACAACGCCTTCTTAGGAAGACCATCCTTGTCTAACTTCCAGATTGTCCTAGCCCCATGGTGCCTGAAAATGAAGTTTCCAACAGACAATGGGATAGGGGAAGTGGAAGGAGACCAGGATATTGCACGAGACTGCTATGTAACCGAACTTCGCAACAACCACAGGAAAGATAAAGGGAAAGGTGTAGAGATTGCCCTCTGCACAAAAAGCCTTGAAGCATAGCAACTAAAGAAAGCCCCTCCTCTTCGATACACCAGCGACCCTTTCAATGAATTAGACCCTAGGGACAAAGAGGAGGAGGCCACCGCCGAGCCTGCAGAGGCTATGGAATTTATATCTGTAGACAAGCACGACTCAAGTAGGCTACTGAAAATTGGGTCGCAGCTGAAAGCTGAATTGAAGGAACAACTCATTGATTTTCTCCGCCACAACTTGGATGTGTTCGCTTGGTCACACGCTGACATGACCGGAATCTCCCCCGACATAACATGCCACGTATTAAACATTGATCCTACCAAGGCGCCTGTAAAACAAAAAAAGAGAAGTATGGGGGCAGAGCGATCAGCAGCCCTCGATGAAGAAGTAAAGAATCTACTCGCCAATGACTTCATACGAGAAGCTGTGTACCCAGAATGGGTCGCCAACCCGGTACTAGTAAAGAAGGCTAATGGGAAGTGGCGGACCTGCATCGACTTCTCCAACCTAAACGACGCCTGCCCAAAGGATTGTTTCCCGCTTCCCAGAATCGACCAACTTGTAGACAGCACAGCCGGGCACGAACTCCTATCTTTTATGGATGCATACTCAGGATATAACCAAATTCCTATGCATGCTCCCGACCAAGACCACACTAGTTTCATCATTGACCGGGGTTTATACTGCTACAAAGTGATGCCCTTCGGACTTAAAAATGCAGGAGCCACCTACCAGCGCCTCGTCAACAAGATGTTTGCCGGGCTAATAGGACAAACTATGGAAGTATATGTGGATGACATGCTGGTAAAGTCAAGGAAGGCCAAGGATCACGTAAGCCACCTGGGCGAGATGTTCCAGGTACTTTGATAGTACGGAATGAAGTTGAATCCACTAAAGTGCTCCTTCGGAGTGTCATCGGGAAAATTCTTAGGGTTCATCGTCCATGCCCGAGGGATTGAAGCAAACCCTGAACAAGTCCGAGCGCTAAGGTATATCAAGACACCTTCCACCCGAAAGGAAATGCAAAGCCTAAATGGAAAAGTGGCCGCCCTAAGCCGATTCATCTCCAAAGCGACGGACAAGTGCGTCCCCTTTTTCGAAGCTCTAAAGAAAGATAAAGGAAAGTTCGAATGGACGGACGAGTGCTTAACCGCTTTCCTTAACCTAATCGAACACCTCCAGAAACCACCGGTGCTCTCGACCCCAAGCGAAGGCGAAGAATTATACCTATACCTTGCTGTATCATCTCACGCTTTAAGCGCTGCCTTGGTAAGGGAAGACAACCGCACGCAACGACCAGTTTACTTCGTCAGTAAAAGGTTTACTAGGGCAGAAGTCAGATACCCTAAACTTGAAAAGTTAGCATACTGTTTACTAATCACCTCACGAAAACTACGTCACTACTTCCAATCCCATTCCATCAAAGTTCTGACCGATCAGCCACTAAGGCAGGTACTCCATCGTCCCGACACTTCCGGGCGACTACTTAAATGGTGTATTGAGCTGAGTCAATATGATATCACCTATCACCCTCGCACCGCCATCAAGGGACAAGCCATGGCTGATTTCATTGCAGAGTTCACTACCAACGAGGATAAGGAGCAACTGGAAATATCAGAAGATATCAAGTGGAATCTCTTTGTGGACGGTGCATCTAACGAACAAGGCTCGGGGGCAGGTGTGGTAATAATCACTCCCAGGGGAAATAAACTGCACTATGCTATAAGGTTGGATTTCGCTGCCACCAACAATGATGCAGAATATGAAGCAGTGATAGCTGGACTAGAAATTGCCATAGAAATCGGAGCCAATTCTTTGTGTCTTCACAGCGATTCTCAACTTATTGTTAATCAAATACTAGGAGAATTCCAAGCTCGAGAGGAACGACTCATAGCATATCTAAAGAAGACCAGGTTGCTTCTCAGCCGATTGGATCAGTACTTAGTCAAACACATCCCTCGGGAAGAGAACCAAGAGGCCGACGAATTGGCAAAGCAAGCGAGTATGAGAGACATCACCATCTTCGGGGCAGTAACCATCTCAAAGCAAACGGTCCCAAGTTTTGAGCAAGTGAATCTGATAGCCGCAGCCGAAGAAGCAACTTGGATGACTCCCATCCGAGACTACCTACAAAGTGGCACACTACCCAACGGGCGTAATGAAGTCAAGAAAATCTTGAGGAAAGCATCCCGCTATACAATACAAGAAGACATCCTCTATCGGCGCGGTTTCTCTAACCCATTATTAAGGTGTGTCGCCGGAAGGGAAGCCAAGGAAATCTTATCCAACATCCATCAGGGGAGCTGTGGAGATCACACCGGGGGGCAAACATTAGCAAAAAAGATACTCCGATACGGATATTTCTGGCCCACCTTAAGCAAGGACGCCTTAGATTTCATCAAGAAGTGTGACAGATGCCAAAAATTTGCTAAGATCCCTCGGCTACCAACAACCGAGATTACTCAGATGACCAGCCCTTGGCCCTTCGCGATATGGGGAATTGACTTAATCGGCGAGCTACCAATGGGCCGAGGCGGGGCCAAATATGCTATAGTGGCAGTTGATTATTTCACCAAATGGGTGGAAGCGGAACCTCTAAATAAAGTATCTTCAGCAAAAGTTATTAACTTCTTGATCAAAAATGTTCTATGCAGGTACGGAGTCCCACTCAAAATCATATCAGACAATGGACTTCAATTTGACAGCGAGGAATTCGCCAACTGGTGCCAAGAACACAGAATTCATAAAAGCTTCTCATCCGTAGCATATCCCCAGGCAAACGGACAAGTCGAAGCGGTCAACAAAATTCTGAAAACTCTAATCAAAAAGAAGCTCGAAAAGTCAAAGGGCGCTTGGGTGGATGAACTTCCTACGGCACTATGGGCCTATCGCACATCTTTCAGAACATCGACAGGGCACACTCCTTTCTCTTTGGCATACGGATCGGAGGCTATGCTCCCAGTTGAAACTATTGTGCCTTCCCATCGTCGGATCCACTATAACCCAGAAGAGAACGAAGAACTCCTTCACATGTCTTTGGATCTAATCGAGGAGAGAAGAAACGATGCAATCCTCAAAACAGCAGCCCACAAGCAAAAAGTGGCAGCACAATACAACTCCAAAGTCAAGCATCGTACCTTGCAGGAAGGGGATCTTGTCCTCAAGCGAATCTTCCCTCGCACCGGAGCACTAGACCCAATCTGGGATGGACCATATGTAATTCATAAAGATCTCCACAACGGAGCCTATATTTTGTCAACAGTGGACGGAGAGGTGTTCCAGAGGGCATGGAACATCCAACACCTCCGTCGATACTTTTCTTAACTTGTATTGCCCATATGAAGTGAATTAACAAAGAGAATCAGTGGACGTAGGCCTTTTCGTGCCGAACCACTTTAAAAAACCTTGTCTCTTTTTTTTGTTCCTTTGTATCTTGGCTGCTTGTTAGCTTTATCCTTTTCTGTTGAACAAAATCCTGAGTATACAGCATTTCTATTCAAAGCACTCCACGACGCAACTTCACCTGGACAAGACCTAACAGGTACTATGCAAATCTATGCCCTCGCCAATGAGACACTTTTGCTCCAGCATCCCTCTCCTGCGGGTTAACTCATTGCTCGCGACGGCCCTTAAAGCCAACTGTAATGAGCCGATTATAAGCCACCGAGAAGGCCGACTATAGCCGAGGCAGCTCATTACGGCGTTAGGCTCGCCGGCAACTGTGAACCGACTATAAGCCCCAACATAAGGTGTGGCCAGCCAGGGGCAGTTCATAGTTGACGATCGGCACCCACGCTAGCCGGCCACAGTAAATCGAATAATACCCACGATTACGGGCCATAATGGCCCGGGTAGTTACTGTGCGCGATCTCGGCTCCGATGTGTCTTAAGTGCGGCTGTGGTAAAAAAGAATTAACTCCCCGCGGAGGCGTAAGATGGGTGACAAATGTCTCCAAGACCCACAGCTAGGGAAAGTGACTACAAAACCTGTTTGCCACGAACTTAAGCACATCGAAGGCCTTCCGTGATTGGAAGTTTTACTATTTCACGTATTTCAATTTTACTTAAAAAGTTTTTTTTCCTATCCCCTATAACAATCCCTAAAGTACATGATACAGAGTAGGAGATACTCGCCAATGGGTATAGGGACTCACAGTGGCAGGACATTCGACTACATTCTATGCTCGGTCCTACGAGATATTCAAGACTGCCATCTACGATTAAAACATGAAAGGCGGTATTTTCTTCTTTTATGTACAAATACATGACTATAATTTGTTCACACCACACGCTAATATTGCAAGTCATAAAATCATGGTGTAGAACCAGAGTCTAACATCAAACACAATTTAATTACAAGAATATACATAGCCACATTTCTCATACGATATGTCGAAATAGCAACAAATATTCAAGAAACGACAAAATCAGCTTAAGTTAAAAAATTACACGTCAAGAATAATGTTGATTATTACAAGTAGCAAGAATTACAACTTAGAAGTTACTCTATTGTCTTAAGATTAACAGATACAACAATGCCGAGCCTACAAAAAGAATTTTCCAGGTCCAATCAGGGAGCCGGTTGCATCGAAGTCTTGTCCTTGCTCTTTTGCCCGCCTGTCCGGTCATAAAAAGGATTCATTAGTGATGAGTAACCAAGTTAACGGAAAGACTAGAAAGGAAGACTTACCAGCACCTGCTTCTTGACCGTCCTGGTCGTCATCCTCTACCTGCACACCTGCCTCTTCAGCAGCAAGCAGCCGCATACCCTCCTTTACCGCCACTTTCTCCTCCTTGGTGAACTGGGCAGTGACCACATCCATACTGAAGACCGTTCCACCCTCTTTATCTGCATCAGCCTTAGCCTCCTCCAAAGCCCGAAGATAGATCTTGGCCATGACCCTGGGATAATCATCCATCCAAGAGAGATTGCCCTGCTTCCAAGTTCGGAAGTACATGTCCTGGAGCATGTCATCCATCATTCCCTCATTCTCCTCAAACTCCCTCATCCGGGCATCGGAAGCCGACAACCTTTCGACGGCAGCATCTCTCTCCAATCTGTATCTCGAGCAATCAGCCTGAAGGGACCTCCGCATCACCTCCATCTCTTCCCTCAACTTAGCTTGAGCAAGCTCTGCAGCCTCAAGTTTCTCGGACAATTCCTCCACCTGCTCGAGATCCGCTCTCCGAACCTCATCCACCGTGGCAATAGCCATGTCAATCCGCTCTTTGCAAGCAGCTTCCATTTTCCGCAATTCGGCCCGACTGGCCTCTTCCATGGTTTTCCTTAGTCGCCCAGTAGCAGCCTCATGCTAAGAAATCTGGATAGCCTGATCCGCAAGCTGTTTGGCCTGATCCGAAACCACCAATCGAAGTTGGATATTGGCGCTCCCAATCTCCTCTCCGGCCTTAACCAGCCGAGCATGATGCCCCATCAGCTTCTTGGTCTCCTCTGCCACCCGATCAATATTAGCTTTGGCCTCGTCTCCCATAGTGACTATACGAGTAGTGAGTAGATCGAGATCTAAGGACTTGGCTTCATCAAGTACTCGTACCATGGGGTTACGGGGGAGAAGGTGTTCGCCAGTGACTTCGTCAAAAGTAATATCATGAGAACTTGGATCCAGATCAGGATGACCCGCAAATGGATTACGGGCCAAGTCGGGACGGTCGATATGAATAACAGAAGGGTTTCCGGACGGGTGCAGAGAAGGTACAAACTCGCTACCCTCCTTAGTAATATCATGAATAGGCTGAGCCGGAGGCTGAGGACCGAGCGAAGTTTCGGATAAAGGATGACTCCTCTTCCTCTGCTGAATACCCTCTTCGATGACCCCAAGAAGAGGACGGTCGACTACATCCCCGGAGCGTTGGGTTGAGGGCTTCGGCTTAGCAGAAATTTTGGAAAGTTTATATTGCTCAAGCCTGTGTCGAAGGTCTGAAGCTTTGGACGTCTTGCCTGCTCCTGATATAAAGAACAAATGTCACAATCTTACATTACTATACGATTCGAGAAACGCGGTAAATTACAAGTTAAAAAAAAGGAAAAGAAACACAGCTGTGGTTGTACAAACCCTGGGGAGGAGTGGGATACTGCAATAAGTCCTGGATTTCATTCCAGGACGGGAGCGGGTCATAAAATGTTCCTAAGTCCCTATCATTAATGAAGCATGCAGGAGTCAAGAGTTCACCTTGAGTCGTCGGAGCCACCTTGGCTGGAATGGTCGGGGAAGACTCACTTGCACTAGTCCCGGCTTTGTCCGCCTTCCCGGTCTTCTCTACCAAAGCCGGAGCCTCATCCGACCCCTCAAAAGCCTGGTGGAACGCATCGTCCGTCCACTCCTGAATCTCGCCCGCTTGCCCAGGGAGTAGGGCCCCGATGCCATCGCCACCTTTGTCACCATCCCGACCATCTCCACCCTCGCCTCTTTCCTCCTCTATGTCTTCCTCCTCCCGGGTAAGTGGACAATTGCTGGGGGAGGGACCATCCGATTTCTTGAGTTTCTTGCCTTCGACAGCTGGAGGTTTTGTGAAAGGTTTCCTCTTGCCACTCTCTGCCGTAACACCTTCCTTGGTCTGAGCAGCCGCCCTCTCCTCCGCCGTTTCCCTCAGCTTAACTACAGACTGCTGCGGAAGGATTAAGTTATATTCCAGAAGGATCGCATTTCTAATCAAGAAGGCAGATGATCTATATTTCCCAAGAATGGCTTCTATCTCAGCCGCCGTCTGAACCAGGCGGTCAGTCTCCACCACCGGAAAGCCACCTGTCGCTAGCAAAAATGAGAAAGTATGAGAAGAAGCATCGCAATCGGAATAGAAATTATAAGTAAAAGCATCAACTTACATCCAGAGGTAAATCGCCGGATTGAAACGGAGTCGTCCCTAACAAAGAACCATTCTTTCTTGAACATGCTGAATTTAGAGTACAAGTCCAAGACCGGCTTGAAGGTCACAGCTGACTCCAAACTAATGTATGGGGATCCTTTCTTGTAGCCTCTCAAATTATATAAGTACCGGATCTCCCGGTTGGAAGGAGGGCGCCCGTACTTCCTCTGAAAGATGACGAAAAGGCTCGCCAGTATGGCATAAGAGTTGGGCTGAAGCTGGAATGGGGCCACCTTTAGATACGTGAGGAAGCTGACTACCCAAGCATTGAGAGGCGGGATAGCACCACACATACAATGGTACCTACTATAAGCAAAGTACCCTTCGAGAGGATTGTATGGCATGACTCCTGGGCCCGGCAACAACATGAGGGCTCTATCGATCCCAAAGGAACGAGATATAACATCGAGCTGCTCCTCTTTGAGAGAGCTAGGAAAGCAGTCAGGCGGGGAATCCAGCAGCTCCTGGGGACCATGTCCATCCACTAATGACCTTGGGGCGGGCCCATGACGCTCCGATCCTGATTGAGCTGGGGGCACGGCCGAGGACTCTCCTTCGCCCCCGGACTTCCTTTTATCCGAGCGAGTTTCCACTTTGCGAGAAATTTATCTGCAAAACAAAAGATACGAAAGTATAAAACAAGCAAGTATATGATTTCTGGAATTTAATTTGTCATTCGAAGCATAAAAAATCATTCGGTACAGAAAAATTCTCAAGTCCATTCGACACGGGAAGTTTTTAAGTTCGTTCGGTGTTAAGTTCGTTCGGTGTTAGGTTCGTTCGGTATTCGAACTCCTAATGTTCATTCGGCGATCACACTCTCCCATTTTCATTCGGTAGGACTAAGACCCATTCGGTAACAAAGGTTCATTTGGCGGTTAAGAGAAATCACCTGGTTCGGCTAGCACAGCTGATTCGTCAGAAGGCAGAAATTTTGATTCGATAAAGTCAATCGTTTTGGCTATCTCAAACGGTGAGGAGACGACGGTAGCATAGCGCCCATATTTATAGGCAAGGGAAAGGCCACCGAACCAAAGCATTCGGCGCACAAGACCGAACGAGAACAACCAGGATCAAACAAAGCAAGCTATATACCAGCATATACATCGCTTTGGGGGGCAAATGTTGGGTGTGTTTTCACCCCTACCGAGCCAGAAGAAACCAAGCTCCTACCACCGGTCCAAACAACAGCCGAACCAAGCATACAAGCTCCTACCACCGGTCCAAACAACAGCCGAACCAAGTATATCCCAACTACCGCCGAACCAGGGAGCTACCGAATCAGCTTCCTCCACCCATGCCGGATGAAGCCTCGCCGAACCAAATCGAAGCACTACATACCGAACCACCACTGCTCCAACCACTACCGAATGAAGCCTCGCCGAACCAGAACGTTGCCAGGCCAGATTGCTCCAGCCCAGGCCCACAGGCAGTTATATACATCCAAGACCCCTGCCCCCATCCTCACTCTATAAATAGAGGGGCAGGGGTACAACAATGGGGACAAGTTTTTTGAGAGCTCAAGCACGGAGAGAACTTTCAAACAACTTTCTTTTACTTATATCAAAGCTTTGTACTTGTAATAAAAACAAGAGAAGAGAAATAACATATAAAGTGGATGTAGGCATATTCTGGCTGAACCACTATAAATCTGCGTGTCTTTTTATAGTTTAGCCCCTGCTTTTCATATATTCGCATAAATCACCCAAATCACTAAGAACTACATAAGATCTGCTAAATCATACAACTTTGAGGTGTTTGTCCATTTTTTGTGCAAACAATATATATAACATGGCAAATAGCTTTGAGTAAAGCAAAGAGTATATTTTCCTTGTTTAAGTATGATTTAAAGGGTTAAATCAACTTGAAAGGTTTTCAAGGAAAATTTTAAAGGGTAGTTAACCCTAAGTAAATGACTTAGATATTTGAATACCGGATAAATAGCTATTGCCCCTAGCTAATTTAGTACAAAATTCCAGTGTGTAAGGCTTAGTCATAGGTAAGACATAAATGATGGTTACATATAGAAAGGAATATATACAAAGAAGGAGGATAGGTTATTGGTGAGCTCGGAAAACCATAAGGATCAGGTGACCCTTGGAGAAGTAAGTTAAGGACAGACCATCTAGAAGTTTGTCTAACAGGTGTTAGATTAATTGTTTATTTTTTCTGTTAGGCCCGAGTCAGCCAATGGTTAGTAGTTAGCCAAACAAAACTATATTGTTCGGACAGATAGTCCATTTATTACCTGTTTTTGAGCATATATGATATTGCTATTATTGATATAATTAGTCTGAATAACCAATTTGGTTGCAGGATTTTGGTTTGCAAAAAGATATGTTTTAAAGTGATATTAGTGAGGGGAAACCCGTTCAGCTAAGTGGCATGGTCTCACTTAATATCAGTAAACCGAGATGTAATAGTATTATTCACACCAGGCTTTATGTCTGACTCGAAGTTTATGTTTTCCCCTTTAAACTCTCGGGTGCTCAAAATTGATTTGAGTAGACTGAGAGTCAAAGTTTTCAGGTTTAGTAGATGGACGAATAAAGCTTCCGAAGATGTGCAAGAGGCATGGTTAGCTATTTAGGAGTTGTTATGTTTATTTCTATTTCCGCTGTGATGTATTAAAACGATTTTTGTCTATTTAGTACTCTGACCATCCAAGGGGGCATCTTCATATGTCGCTCTTCGCGTATTTTGTAATAATTATATTTGATCAAAACCTGGGAATCGATTATGGGATTATGTAATTTGAATATGAAATATTGCTTTGAAATGTAATCAAAAAAGTTGTTTTAATCTCCACTGTTTTATTTCATATTCATGTGCTTCTGATATTATGGATACCATTAACATTACCGTATTTTGTCATTGGAAGTTAATACTATGGATGACTGTAGTATCTGTAGCGCTTAGCTTCGGGCCTCAAGATAGGGGATGTTACACCTCACTTGAGATAATTCCCACTGGAAATTTGAAGGCACAAGTCTCTTTTGCAAAACCAAGGAGTTGCTCGAGTTTTGGTATCATTTTCTCAAAAAACGACTCGAGTTCAACTCCTTAGTGTACTGGCTCGGGTTGGTGTTAGTTTCTACTCGAGTCAAGACTGAGACTTCACAAATGTTTCATGTTTTCGGTGAAAGTTCTCAATATTGCCAAAGATTTGTAATTGGAGTTATATAATCGAATCTGGTCAAGGTGTGGTTGATGATGCATGATCCTTGGGACGATCTGCGATGACGGTCACCTCAGATATTGAATCGACGCTTGAACATACTGTTAGTTAATTTCTTGTTGAACGATTAATTTGAATTATAGGACATTAGATGCTCGCATTGCATGGTTTTAGATGCATACACTGCATAATGCATTTAACTACACTACCCTATCGATGCACGAGACTCGGTCGATCAACACACGTTGATATCTGTCGGGTTTAGTACATCCACTTCACAGGGCTATTTTTCCAGCATGAAGATTACAACTTTTAATGTGTCTGATATCAGTTATATGTAAAGCTTTATTAGTTATGGATCATAGACATTTCGAGCATCTCTCAGCTATGGTAGCAGGTCCGTCATCATCAAAAAATGCAGAATTTTGGACAGAATCTAATTCTACTACAGTTCCTGCAGTAAGACGTACTCCTTAATTGACTTGTCGTTAAGTAGTACAGCCTTTAGAAATGATTCCTTTTGTTCCAATCAAGGAGCCTGCGGTTGGAGTTGCCTCCGATTGGGACATGGGCGATGCCATTATTTCAGATGATCCATGGGACTCTCCAACATCGAAAGTTGATGAGACATCTCTTCAAAGAATATGTGAGAGACATGGCTTTAAATATGAGGACATGTTAGTTTTGTCATGCCATCAACGGGCCCATCTCCCACCAGTAAGACACATGGCTTGTAACTGGTATATGTGTGGCCGGTTGTGTCTCGTTGTTCAGCAACTTCATTCGCACAATTTTGCAGTTCATGAAATTGGCTATGGCCCAACTGCATCCCAACAGCTATGCCTTTTTGAATAGCATTTATATCATTTTCACCCGCCATCTGAATCGCGAGCTGGTTACTTGAGAGACCTGCTACTTATATAGCTTTAAACATCGAAAAGGATCTCCTTCGCTTACATATCTAGAATCTTCCATGGGTTGTCGAAATGTAACGGGTCTCTAGAAAAAATTAAGCTATTTTAAAGATGAATTCTTTTTCATGCACTACCGGCCTGGTTTTGCATAGAAGTGGTTATTTGGACGTAAGTGTTACCTTTATCCTTTTTATTTGGACAATATAACTTCGATTACTCATACAATTATTCCTTGTTCTTGCAGATAGCTCGAGAACGCCTAGCGGAGCAACCTTGGCGAGCACTCCTGCATCTCTCCATCAAATCCCACTTGAGGAAAGGGAACGAGGGCACTTCCCACTGATGAGAATTTGGAAGCTTGTAATCTTTTGGAAGGGGATCCTAGCATTGATCACGTTCTCTGTTAACCCTGAATTATCCACGACCTAAGAAGTATACATCTCAAGACTTAACGAGTTAAGGATTGCAAGACTTAACAAGTTGACTTAGATGATCTACGACTCAGTAGACTCCGATCTAAGGAATGGTCCTACTCAGCGACCTACGACTTAAGAAGTTAAGAAGTCTCCGACTTAACTACTCAACGAGTTAAAGTCTCTACGACTTAAGAAGGTTTCGACTTAGCATGCTACGACTCATCAGGCTTACGACTCAAAAGGATCTTACGACTCACAAAGTCTGTACGACTCATCAAGCTAAGCCGCATACGACTTAAGAGCTTTACGACTCATCAAGTTAACTCTTCTACGACTTAAGAGACTCAGCGACTTAACTTGCCTAGCGACCTAACTATCTGGAAGGCCTTAAGTCGTCTACGACTCATGGTTTGCTATAAGTCGTCTACGACTCATGGTTTGCTATAAGTCGTCTACGACTCATGGTTTGTTATAAGTCATCTACGACTCATGATTTGCTATAAGTGGCCTACGACTTAAGAGCTTCATGACTCAACGAGACAAGCTTCTTACGACTCATGGTCCAAACGGTTCAACGAGTCAAGAAAACTTACGACTCATGAGGTCTTACGATTCATCAGTCTTACGACTCATCAGATTTACGACTCATGGAGATTTACGATTCATGAGGTCTTACGACTCATCAGGCTTACGACTTAAAGGCTATCAAGCTGGAATCCAAAGCCCTGGCCTGTGCTACTTTGATCTGATGAGTCGACTACGACTTAGCACTTGTCTTCCAACTGAGCCACAAGATGGACCAAATATGGCGCCCACGAGACATCTTAAGTCGAATACGAGTTACGACTTACCATGAGTCGGTCACGACTCATGACTTGGCCAAACCGAGAGCTCAGAAATCTGCTCCTATAAATAGGCCACCACTTCCAACATGAAGAGGACTTTTGGGCCATTCATTTCTCCAAGCGCCGTTATGCTGTCGAAGCCTCCTCTCATTCAGCAATCAAAGATCTTCAAGCATTCGAGACACTACAACAATCTTCGAGAAGAGCTCCTTACATCCAACACGGATTCGTCGAGTTTCATCATCAAAGATCGAGCTAGTAGCCAAGAGTGTTTTCATGATCAAGTTGTATTGTATTTTGAAGGATATTGTATCAAATTGTAACCGAATCAGCAATAAAAGACTATAAAGTGGACGTAGGCTCAATTACGGGCCGAACCACTATAAATCTGTTGTTCATTTACTGCTTTTCTGCTATTTTCAGCTTATATTCTGTTCCCGTACCAACGGGTGGTGCTTTCACAATTCTATTACACACACCGGGTGTTAGCGTTCACTTTTTACCGTTAACATTTTGGTGCTTTCACTGAGAATTGAACTCAGGCAATCATCCACCATTGCTTCGCAAAGATTCATAAAAAGAACCTCTCTTAAAAACCAGATCCGAAATAATGGCTCCTGGAAGAAGAGGTAGACCTATCAGATCCGGAAATGCTCACGAAGGGACTTCCGCTTCCCCAACAACAGACCAAGCAACTCCAACCGTTGGAGTCACCAGGGCTGAATTGGATGACGCAGTTTCTGGATTATACCAACAAATTGAAACTCAAAATGCTTTGATGATGGATAGAATAACTGCCCTGCTCGGGGCAAATCGTCAACCATAAAACCATCAAACCACCCTTCCTGAAATGCCACCTTTCCAAGCTGATGGTTCTATGCCGCAACCAACTTGTCATGAACATATGCCCGGGCAAACTTCCGAGGGAAGAACTGGTGCTTGACCGGAGGTGTCTTTGAACAATAAAGAGTACCTGTCTGAAATGGTTGGCCGCATCATGAAAGAGAGCATGCAAAGGGAAGAAGATGAGGCTGACTGGGGATTTGCACCAAGCAGAACTCCGTTTACTGAAAGGATCCTGAGAGCGGAGTTTCCAAGGAAATTTGCACCTCCTACTATCCAAGCCTATAGGGGAACCGGTGATCCTAATCATTTCCTATACAAATACGATTGGCATATGACCGGTGCAAGAGCATCAGACGAGATCAAGTGTCGATACTTTCCAGTATATCTGGAAGGTGTGGCTTTACTTTGGTTCACAAAGCTTCCAGTTCGGTCTGTAGATAAGTTCTCCGACTTGACACAAAAGTTTAAAGAACAGTTCAGATTGTATGCTTCAAAAGCTAAGGATATAATGTCATTGTCTAACCTTGAACAAGCGCCCGGAGAATCAATCAAATCTTTCTTGAGCCGTTTCAATATAGCTTTAGCCGAAGTAGAAAATGCGGAACCACGCATGATCCTGACTTATTTGATGCGAGCCATTGATAAATCGAGTAAATTTGGAATATGGCTAAAGATGAAGGAACCGAACTCACTTGATAAATTTTATAAAAAGGCCGACGAGTTCATTCGCCTTGAAAGCCTTTCTACGACGTCGAAGGTGGTTGCTGCCCAAACTAATAATAACAGTGTCCCATCTAAGAAAAGAGAACCTGAAAGTCAGAAAAGGGAGAACGAAGGAGGAAAGAGCCAGGGAAATGAAAAGAAACCTCGCCGCTTTAATTCTTCGGATTATACTCCTTTAACTGATACACCAAGAAATATCTTTTTTGCAACAAAAGACGTTGTCCGGTATCCTAAGCCACCTGAGATGACGAAAGGTGCAAAGAGTAATGGAAAATTATGCCAATTTCACAATCAACCTGGCCATGACACTGACTAATGTCGCCAGTTAAAGAAAGTGATTGAAGAATTGCTGGAACAAGGTAACTCCAACAATACGTTAAGAGAAGCAGAGTCGATCCAACCTCATCCACTCGGGATCAACAACACCCTACCCATCAATCCGATTCTCACAACAACACTGCAGTGCAAGATTCAGAAAAGCTTGTCATTAATGCTATCACAGGGGGACCATGCCCAGCAAGCAGAAGTTGGGATGACTACTAATTACCCACAAAACTGCGGCTGGGGCATCTCTCACTTTCTCTGGCATAAAAATCCAAAAGCTATGAATCAAGCACAAATGGAAATCCAGCTTGGAGATTCTGAAACAACAATAACTAGCATTCATTTTTACTTAACAGCATTGCTTGAATTTGTAAAGATAATGATGGATGTGTAACTTCTGCATTGTAAACCGCTGAGAAATCAGCGTGACTCAATAATGAAAAACTATGCATTCTGTGTTTTCTATTATAAAATGCCTGTTATATTTCGATGTGTAAATACTCTAAATGTATTGCTAAAATGTCGATCTAATACTGCAGGTCATTAAAGCAAAGCTCACCCATCGCAAAGCTAAGCGAGCCTTACAAATCATTTATTAAAGCAAATTTCAAGCAACAAAAATTCCAAACTCAAATCCCATACAAGAGGAACTTCACATAAAAAGTTGACGGCTCCACTGTGTCAATCCCTCGTTAACTGGTTGCGATCGTTGATATAAAAAGGCATCCAACCAAATAACTTGCGTTTACTCTGTGGAGTCATTCAACAGTGAAGTCTACTTCTTCGGATAAAGCAATTTACTTGCAAAAGAAAGGAAGACGCGCTTGGAAACGATGATAAAGGATCGCAGATTGGCGGATGATGATACAACATGAGCGGGCAAACATGGAAGCAGCCAAAGGGAGGTATGCCTCTCAACAGGAAAGCAGGTAGATCCACTAAAGGGATACCTTCCCAAGCAGAAGGAATAAGACCCTCGCTAACTGATTGTGATGCATCCGATCAGGCAGCTTGTGTCCATCCCATGGATCTACTTGCCCCTAAGACGCAACCTTCCTGGCACACCAACCAAAGCCCTCTAACGAGGCACGCCAATAAATGGGAGTGCTTTACTCAATCAAAAAGATTGGTAGGACCACCGAAGGGGCACCTTGTTAATTGATTGCGATCGTTTGTACAAACAAACATCCAATCAAGCAACTTACGCCTGTCCCGTGGACCCCTCCGACCATGAGAAAGTAACTTCCAGGCAATCAAAAGCCCTTTTCGGAGGTACAAGCCCTCTTCGGAGGCACAAGCCCTCTTTGGAGGCACAAGCCCTCTTCGGAGGCACAAGCCCTCTTCGGAGGCACAAGCCATCTTCGGAGGCACAAGCCCTTTTCGGAGGCACAAGCCCTCTTCGGAGGCACAAGCCCTCTTCGGAGGCACAAGCCCTCTTCGGAGGCACAAGCCATCTTCGGAGGCAAAAGCCCTTTTCGGAGGCACATTTCACCCGTGTAGAAGTGCAAAACTGCTTCTCTTCGGAGACCAAAATTGCTTCTCTTCGGAGACCAAAACTGCTTCTCTTCGGAGACCAAAATTGCTTCTCTTCGGAGACCAAAATTGCTTCTCTTCAGAGACCAAAAGACCTCTTCAGAGGCGTACTTCACCTTGCTTGAAGTACCAAAAATAAACCCTTTACTGGGGCATAAAATCAAAACCTTCTTCAGAAGCTCATTTCATTGTACAGGAAAATTCACTTTCAAACAAATAAAAGTGATCATTCCCAGAAGTCGAAATGTTCTTCAGGAAGAAAAAGAAAATAAAAATTTCTCCAAAGACAAGATATACTCTATTAAAAAGCAGAATAATTCTTCCCTGAAAAAGTGGAAAGTTATTCTCTAAAATAAGAGTATCGGTCTTGTGAAAGCAAGAAATATTACAATATACTTGTGGTATGGGGGCAGCATTATACAATTCATTTACAGTAATAAAAGTAATATACAAGCGACATACCACAAGTTCATTGCAATATCACGTAATAAAGATGTGGAGTAAATGCGTTCTTGAAACACAGACAAAAAGTTTGTACAAATAGAAAGAATCGTTTACTCTACACTTCAAATGAAAAACAGATGTATTCCTACATACACAAGGATTTGTACAAGAAAAATATCTATTTATTTCAACACTATGAGAAATTTTTTACATTGTACAAGTTACAAAAAGAAGCGGAGACCGGTATCCGCACAATCCCCGGTCAATACAAAAAGCAGAAAAGACAAAATCAAACTCATTTCCCCTTCTTCCCACCCTTGGAGCTTTTACCCGGCCTGGTAATTAGCTTCGTAGGCCGTATCGGAGAAGAAGGAGAAAGAGACTCAGCCGGATCAATCTCTGCTTCATCCCCAGCAGCATAAGAACTCTTCTTTCCTTTCTTCGAAACCGCACGCTTTCCCTTCTTCTTGGAAGAAGACTCGCTCCCCGGAGCAAGAAATGTAGAAAGCTTTGTGTCGTAGTCAAAAGACCGCTCCGGGGTCTTCTCGCTATCTTCCAGACCTTCTGCCTTCTGTTCTTCGGAAGCAGGTGGTTCGTCTAAACCTTGAAGGGCTGCTATTGGTTCTTCCTGTGAACCTGGTTGAGAAGCTGGAAGAGGTATAACTTGAGGAGGAGGAGGAACGACAGCTGAAGAAGGAAGAATTGGTGCAGTTTCCGGCACGACTGCTGCATAATAAAAGAAATCAAAATCAGTATTCTCCGAGGAAAAAGAAGACCGTGAATTGTCAAAGTTACCTGGAGAAGCCGGTTTAGCGAGATCAATCTCAAATTCCCGAGCTTGGAAGTTCTTCATTGCCTCTTCCTCTGTAGGGGTGGTTACAGTTTCCTTGTCAACCTTAGCGGGAGGCGTGGAATGAGAACTAGAGCCAGTAATATCTGCGTAAGCTAAAGCCGAAGTATAAGCAGGAGCAATAGGAGGTGTTTCTTTCTCAGGAAGCTTCTCTCCCGTCGCCTCGGCCCGCACTCGGATAAGCTGCTCTTTTCCTTTGGCAAGGGCAGCGCGATCGCTCTCACCTAAGTAGGTAGCTTGAAGATCTGTTTCAGAATATCCGGCACCACCAAATAAGTCAATGATTGCCTCCCATACTTCCGCTAAGGTGACTTCATATTCTGGTCCCAAAAATGAAAGCCTCCCACGCCCCAAGACACAATGCATATAAAAGTCGAACAGAGTCGCGTCAATGGTGGCTATGGTCGCCTTATGGGATTCTTCGGCTGCAGCTTTACCAGAGAGAACTTCATCACGTTCTCTTTCAGCCTTCAGTAGCTGAGATTGCAGTCTTATAATTTCTAAATCTTGAGAGCTGACTTTCTCTCGAAGCTGAACAGCATCATCGCGGTATTTTCTCGTAACCTGCTGTTCTGCTTCGAGTTTCACCTCAATATCTCTCTGAGCAGCATGGGCGTCTCGAACTTGTTTTTGAAGCGTTTCTTCTTTCTGAGAATAAGAAGTGGAAGAAGTAGCAAGCTCTTTTTTAAGTCTTTCAACTTCAGCTTCGAGCTTCCCATAACCATCGCTAATGCTTTTCATCTCCGCGTCATGCTGCTTACGCCATTTGTCCCACTCAGATTTATCATTCTCCATGGTCATCATCGCCTCAAGGTTCATATGGTTGACCCTTTGAAGTTCATCAACCAGCTTCTGCCATCCAGACATTCTTTCGATGTCAAGTTTTACAGCATCGACATTTTTCAGCATCGCCTGCTTATCAATGGGGACCAAATCCAAATCAAAACGCACTCCTTTCAGACACCAATTCGGAAATCGGCTCTGGAGTGTGGGAGGACCATCTCCAGCTTGGTACTGTGGCCTATTAATGATTGTCTGGATGTCAGACTCCTTAAGGGCAGGAGAACCGGAAGATGTATTAGGAGGAATAGAAGCGGTAGTCTTTTCCGAGATATTAGATGTATCTTTCTCGCCAAGTCTGATCCGTTTGCTGGAATCATCGGAAGTATGACTCTTCCCCTTGTCATCGTAAGATTTTCTCTTGTAAGGATCGTCGCTTCTGCGGGAAGAGTCACGTCGCTCGTCCCTATTCCCATAGTATCCCTCATCTTCTCTCCGGCGACGCTCTTCATGAGCTCGCCTCTCATGAGCCTTTCTGGCAGCCCTCTCCTCATCAGTTTCCTTCACAGCACCGATATAACTCCTAAAGTCATAAGCCTCACGGCTTCCGTAACGCTGGAATTTGTTGAAGTAAGAGCCGCTTCGCCCCATCAAAGAACCTGAGATTGAAGAAAAAGACCAGTTTTAGAAATCCTCAAATTGAAGAAGCTAAGTGCATATAAGTGCCAAAATTCTAAGTGTGTGTGATGTGCAAACTACACGCGTAAGACTACAAACCACTTTTGGGTGTAGAAATGGCAATAAGTTGTGTGGAAGGCGTTGTGGTTTGCTGCAAAGAAGAAGTTGCTTCGATAACAGGAGGGACCACTTTAGAAACATCATCTTTAAAGAGCTCCTGAGAGGTTATCATAATGTCGCTCAGACTGTCAAAAGTATCATCGCCATGGTGCATGGGAGAATTATCTTTTTCAACTTCCACCTCAGCCGTCTTTTCAAGAGTGTGAAGATTTTCCTCCTCTTCAACAACCGGGGCAAGTGCTAACTTACTGGACGATACAGCAATGTCGGTAGGAGTAGAACACTTTACCAATGAAGTCTCAGCGGTAAGATCTTGCGGTAAAAGTTCTTTAGCAGGAACAGGGGCATCTGACTCCTCAGCAGGAGAATCAGGGACTTCATGTGGCTGAGTGGAACGGGAAGGATGTAAGAGTCCAAATTCGTGGAGGAACTCATCTCTCAATAGAAATTGAACACTCCTCTCCTCAACCGGCACGGCCATAAGCCTCTCAAAGGTAGTCTTGTGACGAGGTTCCCTAGAGGGGGGAGGAAGCGCTGAAACAGTAGAAAAAGAAGTTAACACTTGACAATTTGGACTTCAAAGAATTTAGAAAACACAGGGAAAAGATAGATAATCGTACTTCCCACTCTCCAAATGGCGTAAAATCCCGGGGGACAACGAACAAAGAAAAACTGGCTCAGAAACCCAGGAACGCTTTCGGGAAGACCAATAATCAGTTTACGATTCCTGGCACTCCTTACAACTGTGATAGAGGGATGGTCTTTGTTCTTTGTAAATGAGCATAGAAAGCAAATTTCTCCAAAACTGGGAAAACGGTCCAGCATTCTCCTAAAAAGCACACACAGTCCCAGCAGGATGGCGTAGCCATTAGGATGAAGTTGAAAAGGGGAGATAGATAATCGAAGGAGAAGTTCCCGAAGACAGTCATTAAACGGGGGAATCGCTCCACTCAAGCACATTTGGCGGTTCACTGCGACAAAGCCGTGGGGCGGCCTATCAGCAGTGTCATTTACTCCAGGGAGCAAAGCGTCAGATTCAGCAATGCCAAACTGGGTGCATAGTTGACGGAAGACTTTATGACTCAGAGTGGTAGGAGTCCTTTCCGGGGGATCATTCAACGGAGTAGCAATTGGAAAAGCTTCTCCACTCGGTTCCAAGTCTTCTTGATGAGATGCCATTCTACACAATCAGCCGAATGTTCAAAAGTGAAGGTGCACGTTTCCTAAAAGTGTGAAGTGCTGTGCAAAACTAATAAAAATAAGAAAAAGCAAGTATAACTGGAATTAAACTAACTGACAATCAGTCGATTACGAGATTTCAGAACTTGTTAATGCTCAAGTGCAGTGTTAATGCAGACAAATCAGTTTTAGTTAACCATTACGATTTTGCTTTAATACTTCACTTGAGTTGGTTATTGTGTAGCATTTCACTCATACAGTTCATTTAATTTAATTTAATCTTTATCAACTAATCTGTCATTCGATGTGGGCAGTCGGTGGCAGTATATTCGTCCCAGTTTTTTGTAAATGTTATAACAGGCAGTTAGAATTATTGACAATCTACACAAGAGTGCAACAAGGTTCAAATAACTCAAGTCTCAACATTCGAGGCAGTGCAAAATTTGCTCAAGTTCTAATTCATTCTCGACTTAGCATGGGTTAGATTTTCCTCAAGTTCTAGCTCGGTCACGGACTAAAAGATATGCTATGAATCAAGTTGAGTTGTAACTCTCCAATCGTACCACATTCAAGCAAAGTCTGAAGTGTTAAGTCGCAAAACGACTCAAATGGTTCCTGCGAGCTAGGGACAATTATTCTCTAAGTCGTAAGTCGTGGGGTTTAAAAGGGGACTTCAATTCTCTAAGTCGTAAGTCGTAACTCGGCTATGACTCAAAGCTTAGGTTGCTGTAAGTGATAAGTCGATCCGGAATTTAGTCCATCTAACTCCTGACTCGTTTGATCCCTAACTCGTTAACCATATATCTATCCAACCCGTTAACCCATTCACTGGTTAGCTTCTTCGTCAACCCTATTTCTAAACCACCACAGATCACAAATCATTACAAGCCATATCAAGCCACCTTAATTCCATGAATATCCTACATAGCAGTATTCGCAAGGACCGAGGGAAGAATTCATGGAGAAAGGTCGATAGCAATGGTCAGCGATTGGGAAAAGGGAGAAGACGCTTACGCGATGTAACTAGAAGTGGTTGGAGGTAAATCGAGTCGAAATCGCCTTTGGAAGCTTGAGATCTTGTTAATGGCAGGTACGACTTAAAGCACGAGTGATAGGAAGAAGAAGATAAGAGGTATGACCTAAGCGTTTTATACCTCAGGTCGAAGGAATTGGAATCGACTCACACGAGCTAAAATGAATCGAAACACACGACCTACGACTTAGGCGTGTATTTCGAGGGGCAAATGTTAACCCTGAATTATCTACGACCTAAGAAGTATACGTCTCAAGACTTAACGAGTTAAGGATTGCGAGACTTAACAAGTTGACTTAGATGATCTACGACTCAGTAGACTCCGATCTAAGGAATGGTCCTACTCAGCGACCTATGACTTAAGAAGTTAAGAAGTCTCCGACTTAACTACTCAACGAGTTAAAGTCTCTACGACTTAAGAAGGTTTCGACTTAGCATGCTACGACTCATCAGGCTTACGACTCAAAAGAATCTTACGACTTACAAAATCTGTATGACTCATCAAGCTAAGCCGCCTACGACTTAAGAGCTTTACGACTCATCAAGTTAACTCTTCTACGACTTAAGAGACTCAGCGACTTAACTTGCCTAGCGACCTAACTATCTGGAAGGCCTTAAGTCGTCTACGACTCATGGTTTGCTATAAGTCGTCTACGACTCATGGTTTGCTATAAGTCGTCTACGACTCATGGTTTGTTATAAGTCATCTACGACTCATGATTTGCTATAAGTGGCCTACGACTTAAGAGCTTCATGACTCAACAAGACAAGCTTCTTACGACTCATGGTCCAGACGGTTCAACGAGTCAAGAAAACTTACGACTCATGAGGTCTTATGATTCATCAGTCTTACGACTCATCAGATTTACGACTCATGGTGATTTACGATTCATGAGGTCTTACGACTCATCAGGCTTACGACTTAAAGGCTATCAAGCTGGAATCCAAAGCCCTGGCCTGTGCTACTTTGATCTGATGAGTCGACTACGACTTAGCACTTGTCTTCCAACTGAGCCACAAGATGGACCAAATATGGCACCCATGAGACAACTTAAGTCGAATATGAGTTACGACTTACCATGAGTCGGTCACGACTCATGACTTGGCCAAACCGAGAGCTCAGAAATCTGCTCCTATAAATAGGCCACCACTTCCAACATGAAGAGTACTTTTGGGCCATTCATTTCTCCAAGCGCCGTTACGCTGTCGAAGCCTCCTCTCATTCAGCAATCAATGATCTTCAAGCATTCGAGACACTACAAAAATCTTCGAGAAGAGCTCCTTACATCCAACACGGATTCGTCGAGTTTCATCATCAAAGATCGAGCTAGTAGCCAAGAGTGTTTTCATGATCAAGTTGTATTGTATTTTGAAGGATATTGTATCAAATTGTAACCGAATCAGCAATAAAAGACCATAAAGTGGACGTAGGCTCAATTACGGGCCGAACCACTATAAATCTGTTGTTCATTTACTGCTTTTCTGCTATTTTCAGCTTATATTCTGTTCCCGTACCAACGGGTGGTGCTTTCACAATTCTATTACACACACCGGGTGTTAGCGTTCACTTTTTACCGTTAACATTCTCGAAGCAGGTGACAAAGATTATGACGGTTCTTCGTCAGAGGATGGTGACGATAATCAAGAAGTGCCCCTAGTCCCGAGTCGTGCTGTGAAGACTGGAGACGTTCGTGAGCACACTGAGGAAGGAAGAAGTGTGGAGGAGATAATGATGATGTTGATATGGGTCGTGGGCTCTCTAGTGATAAAGTCACTGGTCACCAAGCTTTCCATCTAAAACGATGACCCAAGGTAAAGATTGTCCCAATATGGACTCCGATGCAATCTCCACCAGCCAAAGTAACAGAGGAAACTCCTATCCCGCCTTCTGAGGACATTTATCGAAACCTTGGCCTGATCCCAAATGAGTTTAGTTCATATGGCCTGGGTAACATCAGTATTGGGGATATTGGATCCCCCATCCATCTACCAGATGAAGTTCCTACCACCAGCGCAAGGGAGATCACCCCTGTTAGCAAACTCCAAGTCCACGATCCGTAGGGGACACTAGGACACATCCACACACCCATACAACACTACACTTTGTTTAGCTCATGCCATGTTTCTATCTTATTTGAGCTAACTCTCTTACGTTTCATTTGTAGTTTCAATAGAGCGTTGAGGTATGTATGAGACCATCAAAATCTAGGGAGTAAGCAAAGGAGGCATGGGTTATCTAATCGTCCTTATGGCTCCTCTTACGATTCCGATCCAGGAAGGCATTCCAGTCGAGACCATAGAAGCCGAGAAAGAGGCTACACATCCCGCGAGTCATCTCCATTACATAGGGGTCGGTCACCCTTGCCTCGCAGTCTGGATCCATCCTCGACGAAGCCTGATTACATTCCATCTATAGATGTACCAAATGTTCCTACTTCAATGCATCCGATGATATCCTCTCATGTGCCGCGTCGCTTTGAGCAACCATCGGGTCCAACTATTTCTGGTATTCTCCATTCAAAGCCTAACAAGAGATCGGTTTCAGCAAAGGAAGGAATTGTTTCTAATCCTCACATGGATTAGTTGAAACACACTTTTTCGAAAATATTTTTCGATGATGTTATATTCGTCCCTGATCTGAAGGACATTCCTCCACACATCAGAACCGACACCGTGGCTTACGTTGACGATGTCTATGACCAATATTTCAAACCAAGGCAGATAGTTGAAGTCATTTTTGAAGGCAGCTCTAAAAGAAAGGTGAGGCTCGATGGAGTGAAGTTAGAAAAAGAGCAGGACAAGCCTATCATCACCAACCTTGATGGGGAGGTCGAGAAGCTCAATACTTCGTTAACTGAGTCCAAGAGACAATTGGGCGATCTAACCAAGTCGATTGTGAAAGAGTAACATAATCATCAGAATAAATTGAGACTGCTTACCTCAAGAGTTATAATCCGTCGCTAGAATAAGAGTAGCTTAAGAAATTGTAGAGGAATTAAAGAAGCTGTTTGAGAGTGAGAAGAAAGAGAAGGACGATGCTCTTACCGAGGCCTAGGGCTACTACGAAGAGTTGTTGGATGCCCATAAGGCAAGAGATGATGTAGAGGCATGGGCAAAAGACGTCAAGAAGTAGGTCGAAGCTATGGAGAAGCGGGTTAAGGATGAGCTTGAGCCCACACTATCCGTTATAATGCCAACGTCATTAAGTTTGGAAACCTGTAATGGCTCGGTGAAGGGTATCTCGAGGCTCTGGCCCTAGCATGGGAGGATATTGTAAATAAAGAATAAGAGTTCTCCGGTGGGGCTGAGGTCGATGTGGAATAGGTGAAACTTGACCTTTTGGATGAAAAAGACTTGGAGGCTCTTAGGATTGGTGAATGTATCATGCACCCTAAATCTGCTATTAGGGGTCAAAAAGACCAAGGTAAGGTCTCTGGGTCTGCTCTTCATGACTCCACGGTGAACATTACTGCTCCTTCGAGGTTTGAGTCGCTACCTACTGGAAATGTCACTTATGTTCCCTGCTCAACCACTATTTCTGCCACTTGGATGGGTTTTGAAGCTACAATGGTTTCAACATCTTCGTCGGAGGTTCAATACAACCCAAATGAATCCTTGCTTCCAAAGTCGTTCATCTTATCACCCATTTGGGAGGGAGGTTCTGGTAAGACTCCAACTCACATCGAGTCTGTGTCTCTATGAGGTATATCATTATCCTCTCCTGTGTTTGAGATGGCCCATATGACACCTGTCAATGTCACTAATCTTTGCTTTATGTTTCTCAAGTTTCAGATCAACCTTCAATTGTCCCTTGCAAGAAAAAAACTTGTCAGTGGGGACATAAGCTACAGTTATAGAATCAGATATCGTGTCTGCCTCCCAAATGCTCTTAGATATTCCGGCCGACAAGACTCCAGGGCCTAGGGATGAAAGGATTCATGCCTTGGAAGAGGAGGTGACATGAGACTTTCATGGGGTGTAGGAGGAATATGACGTCGTTATAATTGGAGCTTCTGTTCCTTCCTCGAGGCGTACCATGGAGGATATGCTCTAAACTCAAGTCCTACTAGCTAAGGAGATTAAGAAGGAGAAAGATGTCTACATACCTCCTCCCTTGTCCGTCTCGTTACCCGATCAACCTATCTTCGTACCCCTTGAGACTTCGGCGAGCGATCTTTCGAAGGGTCATAAAGGCAAAGACAGGAGCTGGAGGAATCCTGGTGAGTCTGTAATGCCCTCTTCCAAGGAGAAGAAGAAAGAGACAATGAGGAGAAAGAAGATTTAGTTGCGCCCTTGTTTTGGCTATTTTTGTTTTGATTCGAATAACCATGTAAATAGGCTAAAGTTATGTGAGTGCAGCCCTCTCTTTTTGTTTTAAGCAGTATGTTAATAAGTTGACTTTTTTTTGTTCAAGCCTTGTGTCAATATGTTTCAACATTGTGAAATGTGTTTACTATCTTCGCTTATATGTGTGTGAATCATGTCTCTATCATTAGTTAGCTAAATCAATAGCTTACTTCGCTATCTTTTAGTTGAGCTCCATCCAACTACTGATAACATTTGAAATTACATTATTTCCGTTCTCAAAGAATAATGGCCTAGATGCATTTCTTCGAGCATCCCTGTTAGACTAGGCCCAACCTTAGGTCTTGACCGGAATTGGCTATTTAGAGCGGCAGTCCGAACATCCATTTCATGGACGCTTTCCTCTCTCTTCTAACTCCGGCATTAATCGCGGGGTTAATCACCTGAAACAGTGGTTATAATTTTCAACCTCGGTGTACTTAGGGAAGATCCCATCTAACTGTGAGCGTGAACCTTTGACCTAACCATACTCTGGGTGAGGAGTTTGAGCTCCGCCAAACTCCAGGTGAAAGCTTTATCACGATGCAGATTGTTTTGTTTTCCAACTCTAGGCAATGGTTCTTGGGGCGAACTATCTTGGTCGACTCCCTATGGTTTCATACTCCTATGTTTGGGTCGGAGGAGTTATTTGGAATCTACTTTGGATACCCGGAACAATCACGTTGTAACACCCCATAAATTTTACGATTAGTTGTTTAATTAATTAATTAGTTAATAAAGCTTCAAAATGGAATTTGTGCAAACGATGGAATTTAACCAAAATTTTTGCACAATTGTGCTTATGGTTAAATTCTGAGCAACTTTCATATTTAGAGTTTTGCGATCGGAGTCCAAATAAAGAAGTTATGGACGAAAAACGAATTCGAAACAGAAATAATTAAATTAGAAAAGTTAATGTTTATAATTAATCACCGGACCCATAGGTCGACCACCATTATTGGGCAGGTCAACCCCTATAGAGGGAGCGGTCGACCGGTCCTCGCATTGGCGGGTAGGGTTTGCCTCGGCCAAACGGCCCGAATTTTATATAATTAAATCTAACGGCTATGGTTGATTCGAGTGCCTATAAATTCAGGCCTAACCCTCTCTTCTCTTCTCATATTTTTCTAGAAACAGTGGCAAAGCTTTATTATCTTCTCTTCTCCACTATTTTCTAAATTATAAAATAATATATTTATATTTGTATATATATAAATTAGAGAAGAATAGAAATCAAATAGGAGAAAAAGAGAAGCGAATCAACACTACGCGATAACGAGGTTATATATATATATATATATATATATATATATATATATATATATTTCCCTTCAATCCTAATCTCTTCTTAGATCTGTAATTCTAGTACATGTAAACTCTTTTTATATATATTTCTTGGAATAAGAAGGAAATGGAGTTGAATCAAATCATTCACTTTAGATCTGGAGATTTGGAACGCTTTTAGAAGGTAAATGGCATATTTATAAATTGTTTATGGTACTGAATCTATTTCATTGGCATACATTTTATTTTTATGCCAAAATGAATAAATATATGCGAATTGTAGGCTAAAATTGAATGTATTAAACATCATCTACATACTGTTAGGAGATCTAACTGGAATTATTGTTACACCCTGATCTGGAAGTCAGTCCCAAAATTTATAAGTATGAATATTGATTAGATGTGAAATTTATCCAAGATATGAAATTGGGTTGTAAATTATTAGTATGATTTTAATTATTACCCTAATTATGTTGAATTGGAGATTTTCCGTAGTTTAATTTGTTAAAAGAATATCCGTTTGATTTTTACAAATTTGTTTATACTTCCAAATTGCATAGAAAATGTAGCATTTTATTTAATAAGAATATATGCAAATAAAAAGGAAGAGATGTGTAAAGTATAGATTTATTCTTCGTAGTTTACACTATCTATTCCAAAAAAAAGAAAATAATCATTTCTTATAATTTTAAACGAGGCGAATCTTTCCTTTTATTCATGATCTTTTTTTTTAAACTAATTTATGGAAATTACAATGGAGAATCTTTCTAAGAAATGTAGTTTCAGCAAATTAAATATGGAAAGAGCATTCCAGTTGAAGATTTGTGACTAGAATATATTTGGTAGAAGTAGGTATTTATACGGATTTATATGCGCTAATAAATACTTAATTAATAGTGACGAATTATGCCTAACGCTCGCTTAGGATATTAGTTATACGTAGGAATAGTGTTGAATAACGGATAGGAAATAGGTAGAAAGTTTGGAAAGGTTGTAACTCCAATTAATGGGTAATAAATATGAAATTCATTTGAGAGTTACAAGTAATTAATATGGTAAATGGATTAATGAGACTGATAAATAATGAAGTTAGGTTAGTAACTATGGAATAATTAGGAAAGGTTGCTAATTGAAAATTAGTAAATATACATAAATGTCTTAGGAAATGTCCATTGTGATGATGTTCTTTTATCATGGACAAATTGACATTTATAAATAAAGGGATTCATGGGTAATTGAATATTTAAGGTAAATTATATAGCCTTAAATAAATAAAGAGGAAGTTAGTAAGCTAAGTCCAGGATAATATAGCTTAAATTAGTTAAGCTTAGAATAATTAATTGGACTTAGTAGGTTGGGATGCGAGGTCGGTGGGGTTATACAACGGAAGTCTGCCCTTTACTTTGAGGCTAACAGTAGTTGTGCACACATTCTATTGATGTAAGACATCTTTATCCATAAAACCAATGGAATAATTAATTAGGCTTAGAAGATTGGGATGAGAAGTCGGTAAAGTGACACAACGAAAGTCTACCCTTCACTCAGAGGCTATCAGTAGTTGTGTGCACTTATTACTAATGTAGGACATCACTAATCATAGGACCGTGAGAAACGATTATAGGAATAATAGGATATGCTTAAGGATTAGAGGTATTAAGTGGTTGTTTGAAGGCCCGCCTCTTTCTTAATTAAAAAGCATTAAATGATCTGAATTAACGATTAGGAGTGGTAGTAGATATCTCGGGAAGGGTTCGCTTCAGGTTTGAGGTATTAAGTGACTGATATAGGGTCTGCCTCTCTCCTACAAAGAAGTATTAAATGTTCTAGTGAGATTCCAAGCGATGTCAGCAAGATAGTACTAGTGAGGAGTCCGCCTTTGGGATTAGGTATTAAATGACAAAGGCCTACCTAGATATGGGTATTAAATAGTCAGGGATCTGCCTAGTCCTTATTAATAAGTATTATATGGCTTGAGTACTATCTCTCACATGGCTAAGGCTTCATGCGTTAGTAGTATGGCTATATGTATTATAAAGCCTTAAATAGTGGTCAAAGGTCTCTGTAGCTAGGACCAATAGACCAACGATGACGATGTTAAGAGTACACTTCATATTTAGAAGTATTAAGTGGTTGATAGACTTACGTTAGTATTTTATACCTTGGGAAGGGTAGGTAGGTGAATCATGCAAGGTAGGAATATCGTGTATACAATATTAGGTTAATTTGATTAACCTTAAAATAGTAGACATAACAATTAAATGGAAATCAATCGGTATAAGTTTATGTTGTGGACACTGTATAGATTTTGTAGTTACCAGAATGTTGTTTTGACCCCCTCATCATTACAACCCATGGGATAGATTTAGAGGAACATGTCATTGGACCTAGACGTGATTGGTTGTTGGAGAAGTCTTCTTATCTCTCATGCTCGGTACTGATATGGCGATTTGATATTCAAGGAATACCATTAATATCAAGGTAGTAGCCATAGTCAGTATTTATATCCTATTATTATTTCCATTGTGAGTATAGATTTTTTAAATATTTGATAATGCTCATGCTTATTTGCAGGTACCTAATCTAACGATCTGTGTTTTAATGGACTCGGGTTCCGATTTTTGTTAAAATTTTGGCTTATTAAAGTGCGGGTTGTTACATGCGTTCCTTAGGTCCGGTCACCGGCTGTAAAGTAGGATCAGCACCTATCTCCAGGGCACCTACAATTATGTATTATATAAGCATGTATCGTTCAATTATGTTGTTGTTTACAGTGTAAAAATTAGCTAATAAGAATGTAAATTCATCGATTCCCAAAGCCAATTCATTTCATATTCACAAGAATGGCCAATGTAACGACCTTGCCTTTATACCCATATTATTAAAGAACATTACAAATAATATCGTCTATTAACATGGAGAATACGACTGGTTAAGGGCGATCGAATGTGAATATATCTTTGTACTAACACTGACACATCTTTATTACCTTTAGAGGATCTGAACTGAAAGAAATTTTGATGTGTACAGTATTATTACGAAGTAATAAACACACCAATTAAAAAGATTCAGAATAGTATATAATATAGGTAAAATAGGATCAGAGTCACAGATCACAGCGGAATACTATACATCATATACATACTAGAATGTGATTCTACAAAATATCAGTACTAGACCATTTGTTTAAACAATGCAAGGCCATATATAACAATGACAGGCGAAAAGAATTGAAAGCATGAATTGCTTTCTCAATTTGAGCAATGTATCCCCATATTTCCATGCATGAGTATAAATTAAAGTGAACAAATTAATAACAACCACAAATTATATATGGCAAAGATGAATATAGTAATGCCAGGAATCAAAGCAAAATGTGTGCTTGAGTGTATGACTTTTCAATGCAATAAAATAAACAAAGATAGAAAGGACAACAATATATAAATCAAAGCATGAATTCATTCTTAATACAAGAAATATATGCCCACATTTCAATTCCAGGGATGAATTTACTGACATGGACAAAAGAAATTTGTGCCCATATTCTTCAATGCAAAGGACACTTTAAAAGTTGAACTGATAGGACATATATATAAACTAAGCTAGAAATATTTGTGTATTCAATTAAACAATGCACAGAACAGAGATAGGGATGCACGCAATTAATGCCAAAGCAAGGGTGAGTGATCATATTCTCAAGCAACATGGAAAAATGTGTGTCTATTTTTAAGGCAACAGGGCTGAAATAACTCAAAGCAGTAGGAACGAAACAAATTAAGGCACAGGGAAAATGCCTTAATTTTCTGAGACTAAGTTTATACCGACTCATCTAACTGATCAGTTCATCCAATTAGTAAATAAATTCAAACGGGTAATTCATCTCAAAATTATCACCATTACTAAATATAAGTGTGTGAGATTTTTATCTTACCTTGAATTCAGAAATAAAAGAGATGAACCGAATTGGGATTAAGCTGCAAATTGAAAACTACTGCCTTCCTCTCTAACTCCTAGATTCCACACAAAAATCCAAAACAGCCCCTAATTAACAAAATTTCAGAGATTACTAACTGAATAAAAATATAAAATTGATAGTATCAATAGGTAGAGGAAGAAACAAGGAATTCATACCTATTAAATTTGAGATTTACTTATTTTTGATTGAATTCCTAAAATCAAAACTAGGGCTGAAAATTGGGTTTGTTTGCCTTTGTCGTTCTGCTTAGTTTCCTGAAGAAGATACGTGAATGAATAAGCAGTAGTTGAATTTGATTAAGGAATGAAGTTATAAAATTTACTAATGGGCTTGAATATAAGACCAAGATCCTAAAAAAAGGCTATTACATTATTTAGTTAAATTTACTCTTAACTAAACTTGCTAAACAAAAGAATTCTAATTAAAAGAGAAAAAAATAGAATCCTTTTCACTTTATTTTAAAAACCTTAAAATAGATAATATCATTACAGTTTGCCAAAATCCAAACCAACTTAAATAAAAATAAACTAAACATCAAATTTTAATTATTCTTTCCAAATCGCAGTGTCGAAATGTCTCGTAGCAGTGTTTTAGGAAGCCCTATCGATAACATTGGCCAAACGCATCGACCAGAATTCTTAAAACTCTCAATGGAAAAATTAACACAAATTATATCATAATATTATTTTTCCTATTTTAAATGGAAATCTTCTTTTAAAATAGATAAATTTCAAACCAATTATCCAAATTAAATTTACTTCTCAATTTAACTCTTTAAATTAACAATTAGAATCTATTAATCAATTATTAATTAGATAATTATTAATCGGGTTGTTATAGACTCCCTCCCTTAAGAAAATTGCATCCTCGCAAATTCCTATTTAGAAGGAATCTTTAACATGAATAATTAATCTAATTAATATTTAACGAATTATCAAAGAGAAAAGAATTTACTAGACTCATGCCCCAGAAAATAACTCAGGATGAATCCACTGCATATACTCGCGAGTCTCCCAAGTACAATCCTTGGATTCCTAAACCATTGCACCTTTACTAGCGGAACTTCCTTGTTTTTGAACTGTTTGACCTATGTTCCCTCTATCTACACTGGCATCTGAGCATAAGTCAAATCAGGAGAAATCTCAAGTTCCTCTATTTGTGAAGGCCAAAAATTGACTCAGAATCTCTAAGACGTCTGCGGAGCTGAGATACATGGAATACATCGTGTATTTCAGATAAATGATCAGGTAGAACAACACGATATGCCACGGTACCAATGTGCTTAGTAGTAGGATACCGTCCAATGAATCGTGGAGCTAATTTCCCAGAATTACTTAATCGCATTACTCCTTTCAGTGGAGATACTCGTACAAAAACAAGATCTCCAACAGCAAACTCTAAGTCCTTTCTCCATCTTGTTGGTTGGAGGCTGGAGATGTATATATTGACATTAGGAGTTTGTGTCATGTATATATTCTAGTAGTCATTATGTACCTGCTACAATACTTTTGGATGTGATGTATATATATATATATTATGTGGGTCTAGTACTGATATTTTATAGATTCACATTCTAGTATGTATATGGTGTATAGTATTCCGCTGTGATCTGTGACTCTGATCTTGTTTTATCTATATTATACACTGTTTTGAATCTTTTTAATTGGTGTGTTTATTACTTTGTAATAATACTGTACACGTCAAAATTTCTTTCGGTTCAGATCCTATAAAGGTAATAAAGACGTGTCAGTGTTAGTACAAAGACATATTCACATTCAATCGCCCTTAATCAGCCGTATTCTCCATGTTATTAGACGACATTATTTGTAATGTTCTTTAATAATATGGGTATAACGGTAGGGTTGTTACAGCCAATCTTCCTTTTACATTGAGATTAACAAAACATGTACAAAGACAGTTCTAAGCGAAATAGCATCGTAAATGTTCACTATTCCACACCCTTGGAAGTGAAATTCCATCTTTGGTCGCTAGCATGAATTTTCCATCTCCAAGCTTGTGCTCTATAGCATACGGACCTTACCAATCAGGCCTATGCTCACTGGACATAGGAAGATTCGTTTTAGAATGAGATCTATGACCTTGAAGGACTGGTTCCTGACCTTTTGTGTTGTAATGCCGAACTACTCGCTTTCGATGAGGAGCGGCTCTCAAATCAACTTCATCACGCTTCTCATTGATCATGTCGAGGGACTCGAGCAAGAATTCCTTATTCTTTTGGGGATCATAGTGGATCTTCCGACGAGACTGCACCTCCAATTCAATTGAAATCATGGCCTCTGACCCGTAGGCCAAAGCAAATGGAGTGTGACAAGTCGTGGATTTGTGAGTCGTTCAATAGGCCCAAAGTGCCAGTGGTAAGTCATTGACCCACTTGCCTTGGGCCTTTGTTAATCCAATTTTCAAAATGGACTTGATGATTTTGTTCACCGCTTCCACCTGTCCATTCACTCACTAATGCGCTACTGTAGAGATATTTTCTCAATTTGATACTTGCTGCAGAAGTTCTTGAATTCCACACTATCGAATAGGGTCCCGTTGTCAAAAATGATTATTTATGGGATCCCAAAATGATAGATAATGTTCTTGACTACGAAGTTGATGACCTTCTTTATGGTGATCATGGAAAGCGGTTTTGCCTCGGCCCACTTTGTAAATTAATCAACCACAATAATAGCATACTTCGCCCCACCTTTCGACATCGGCAACACACCGATAGTGTCGTTTCCCCATACTGCAACGACCATTGACTAACCATTTGTGTAACCTTCACAGGTGGGACATAAGGAATTTTTGTGAATTTCTGGCACCGATCGCACCTCCTGGTATAATCAGCTGCATCCCTATTGATGGTTGGCCAAAAGTATCCATAGCGAAGAACCTTCTTTGCTAACATTTACCTCCTGGTGTGGTTGCCACAAGCTCCTTTAGAAACATGTGCAAGGATCTTTCAGGCTTCTTTGTGAGCACTACACCGTAGTAGGGGTACAAAGAAGCCTCTTCGGTATAATAGCCCATCTTGGACATAAATCGTAGGGCCTACGCAGTACTTTCCTTTGTTCGCTCCTCCCATCCGAAAGAGTTCCCTTCAATAGGTACTCCTTGATCAGAGTCATCCATGATTCTTTTTTAGGTTTAGCCTCCAAGATCCAATCAACATCCATTTGGTCGATGCTCAGGGCTGATTATACTTCTACTAGAACTAAACCCATGAGTTACACATCCCTAGAGCTAGCAATTTTGGCAAAAGAATCGGCTTTTGTGTTTTCTCCCTGGGAATGTGCATTATTGTGTAATACTCAAAATCCTTGAGCAGTTCTAGTACCTTCTTCAAATAAGGGGCCAACCTAGCGCCCTTTGCCTAGAATTCCTTCCCTACATGGTAGATCACCAACTGAGAGTCATTGTATATGTGCAAAGTGTTGACTCCCAATTCCTTCGCGATCTTGAGTCCTACAATTAGCGCTTCATACTCAGCCCATTGTTCGTTGTGGTGAACTCAAGTTTTAAAGTGTAGCAAACTGATCGCTCCTTGGGGATTACCAAAACTGCTTCTGCCCTCGAGCAACGCTCATTGGATGCTCCATCCATGTACAGTTTCCATTGATTCCTCCGCTCTGCAATTTCTTCCCTTTGATTATCTCGAGCAGTGAACTCGACGATGAAATCGGCCAATGCTTAGCCTTGGATCATCCTCCTTGGATGGTATGATATATTGTACTGACTCGGTTCGATATTCCACTTTAACAATCTCCCAGAGGTCAAGTCATTGTAGGACTGTCTAAAGGGCTGGTCAGTCAGCACCTTAATTGGATGAGCTTAGAAGTAGGGACAGAGTTTCCTTGACGCAATCTATTGGCAATATGCCAGCTTTTCCTACTTTGGATAGTTTTTTCGACTTCCGTTAATCGCTTGCTGAAGTAATATACCAGCCTTTGGATTCTAGTTTCTTTACATACGAGGGAAGCACTCAAAGCATGAACATATGCTACTAGATAGACGAATAAATCTTCTCTTTCCAAAGGCTTTGATAAGATTGGCAGCCTTTCTAAGTGATCGACCAATGCTTGGAAAACATCCTTGCATTCTTGCATCCAAGCAAAGTTTTTGTTTCCCACTTTGAGGGCATCGAAGAATGGTATGCATTTGTCAGTAGCTCTTGAGATGAATCGGCTCACCATGGCTTCTTTCCCGTTCAGACTCTAAACCTCCTTAACCATCTTGGAGCCTCCACATTCCTCAAGGCTTCAGTCTTCTTTGGATTGACCTCAATTCCTCTTGAGTTCACAATAAAACCTAAGAACTTCCCAGATGCGACTCCGAATGAGCATTTAAGTGGGTTGAGCTGCATTTCATATTTTTAGAGCATGCCTGTAACGGATCGGGTTTTGCCCGCTCGAAAATCAACATCCGTACTTCACATTGTACTAGAATGCCGCAGATTCGACCGTTCAAATCCGATTCGCCGGAGCTATAACACAATTAAGTAAATAACACAGCGGAAGAAAAGAATAATACATTGATATATAATATCTGATACAACAGAGTGATACAATGAATACCAATATACATCAGAGATGATACAACAAATATCAGAGATACAAGAAATAGCAGCGGAAAAGAAAGATAACAACAGCAGCGGAACAATATCAATAGAAATGATAACTCCAAAATGATCTTCAGACAAGAATGAATCCACAACTCCAAGATAAGCAACTTTGATGAATGAACTAGCTCCAGATAATCTACTAAACCTGAATATCTGAAAAGAAACCCAACTCTAGACTGCTCGTGTGGAAAATTATGAGCACCCAGAGTTTAGGAAAGGAACAATAAACTCCGGATCAGTCATGGGACTGGTGTGAGCAACAAAAACAGTTTATCTTTAAACAAACACAAAGGGTTTTAAACATTGAAATCTGCAATGCTTTTAGAAAATGAAACTACCATAAGACCTCCCGCCACACACACAATGCAAACGCAGAATTGGAGGAGATTTCTTCTTATGATAGTCAAAGATGCTTACTACGCAAATCATTGGATTATTATTATTAGTGCATAGTGTAAAACAATTTGAAAGTAGAATATAAATCTTAGCCAGCATAGGTACCATTATACTATGCCTACTATAGCTACCATATTAGATGGCAGGTTCTACAACTAAAATCGTACAAGGTTCGTATTGGAGAAATGGATTTCCAACAAATGGTCAGGCTAAGGAACTTCCTTCCGTCGCATGGGATCGCCTCTGGCGGGACGTCCCGAGAGACAAACTGCTCTCTGCCAACAAGGCCGGGTTACCCCTGTAACAGGTAACTCACGAATATGCCACCTCCCGGTCCTTTGGGACCTTTATCCGAGCTCGGTATCCAACATCACACATCATAAAGAAAGTGTATCCACATGAGTAAGTATCTGGGCTCCATACCATGACACCACCCCTTTCCAGAAGGAAATGACATACCCTAAAGGGCGCGACCCTCATAACCTTGCCGCAACATTCCTGTTTCGACCATTTCCGGGTTGTGAGGCCCTGACGAAGTCTCGTCCACAAAGCTACGCTTTTTCAAAAAGCCACGCTTTGGGTCAACAGATGATCAACCTATGATCACAAAGATAAATGATCAAACAAATGATCATATCACAAATGATCAAACACTAATCATCACACAGCAACACTCAGCATGCCACATTACCAAATTGGGATATATCGCTGATAAATTTCAACTACATAACCTCTGAGCTCGTACGTCTCAGAGAAGGGTGTTAAGCTAAGAGAATAAATTCTCCGCCACCAAACAGAAATGTATTTGAAAGAGATCGGCTTTATATCTCAAAGTGTAATGTCAGACATGTATCCATATAAGTCTGTTCTGGGTTCGAACAGAACCGAAGGCACTTCTCACGAAGCCCTTGCAATTCCGGATAATTTCCAATCACGTCCGGACTTCCCATCACAAAGGGTGATAAAATCTCTATACCGGGGACCAGTCGGTGCAGAGACATTCGACGAGTTGTCCTTTCGTTTTCGAAAATATCCGGTCTTCACCACCGGTCTTCAAATGCTATCCATATACGACGTATCAGTATTCGGAACGGGTTATATGACACAAAGGTCCTCTCCCGGCTAAACCGAATAATGAGCGCGATACTTTAAAAACATATGGATATTGGGATTTCAATTAAGTCACAACTTATTACCCAAACTTTTCTTTCAAATGGTTTAACAAATTACCATTTTCAAATCTTTAAACAAAAAGATTCATTTTAACCACCTTCAACGGTTTAACAATTTCCACACTTTAATCTTTTAAACAAAAGATTCATTCACAGATTTTCCAAATTAATTCCCATTTCAATTTGATTAACTCGTTAAATCTTTAAAACAAAGATTTAACTTATAGCTTTCAAAACAATTCCATTTCAAATGGTTTAAACAAATCATCATTATAAATCTGTTAAAAATAAACAGATTTAATTCATAGCTTTCAAAAAGAATTCATTCATAACTTAGAAACCATTTTTCAATTCAATCTTGAAATTCCTTTAATTAAACTGGAATTTCATTTCTTATCTAAAAGCTTTTATTCTTTTGAAAACAACAGTTTTCATTTTGGAAACCTGATTCATTTATACGAGTTAAAGTCATTTGGGTTAAATCCAAATTCTCAAAATTATACTTTTAGATGGTTTAACTTTATATAAACACATTTATATCATCTTTAATCCCTAGTTTCAAATCATAGGATTCAATTTCAAACTTGAATTCAAATTTAAATTAAATTATTTAAATTTCAAAACTCGATTAAGTTATTCAAAATAACTTTCATCTTAAAAACCCCATTTCAAAAGCTTTAACATTTAACCCAAATCCAATTTCAAAATCAATTGAAATAAAAATTTCAATTTCAAAAATATTAAATTTAAATTATCTGTGACTTAACCGATTTCCATGTGAAATCCATATTTGTGTGTGTACGGTGTAGTCCAGGGGTTTTACATACAATAGTGCACAACATCAATCATCACAGATATATTAATATCGATAAGCGGTATAATCCACAACGCTTATCTTCATTTACAAATTCATAGATAAAATAAATTTATCAGTCATAAAGATTCACTATTACAATCCGATGTGGGTTTCGGATAACCAACTGGAATCCGACTCCCTGTCGCATCGAAATTCAAGTGTCGTTTACGGGTCAAAAGGTTTTCACATTCACATAGTAATATATCACAGAAACAGAAAATCTCAGATCACAACATAAATCAGGGTACATCACAAAGCATCATATATCAGGAAATATCAAACAATTCAATCATCCAATCAAATCCAAATCTTCATAAGTAAGTTCAGTTAATTATCTGATTTATTCAAATTAGATCAATTACTTATGAATTTCAAATCCGGGTTAATTAATCATTAATTAATTACAAACCAATATAATTAATTATCCTTTAAATCATTTATTAACTAACCATTAATAATTAATTAATTATTCTTAAATTAATTATCCTTAATTAATCACATCGATTAATTAGCCCTTAATTTATTATCTTTCCTTAATCACCTTCATTAATTAATTAACCTTTAATTAATCACATAAATAAATTAATCACCTTGACTAATTATTCTTTAATTTATTAACAAATAATTACACTTAAACTTCAAATCATCATTCAATTGATTACATTCAGTAATTTTCTATTAATTACTTTTGTTAAGTAATTATACCTCATTGGTTATCCTAAGTAATTATGCTTATCCCAACATCAATTGATTCCCTTTAATTAATTAAGATAAATTAATTTGGTATCCTTAAATCCATTAATTAACCTTAATTATTGATTAATAAGACTTGATTACCCATTCATTAATCAATAATTACTTCCTTAATGACTTTAAAAACCAATCATTTACTAATTTAAAAAGTTTCAATGTTAATTAAACCTTAAAACGTATCTTAAATTAACTACTTAATTAAGATATTCATTTAAGTATTTGAAAAACATTCTTAACAATTAAATGAATTTCATTATACTTTAACTGGTTCAAGATGGTAATTTAAATTTTTATTAGGCTTAAGCTCTGAAAACACATACTCGAGAAATAATCCCAGGTGTCCTCGAGTTCAAACTCCAATTTCCCCTCCTTTTTCGTTCTGTTAAAATATTTGAGAAACCCTGTTACAAGTCTCTCGCGCAAAAACATACGAAGACTCGAGGAAAACCCATTTTTCCCCAGCATAAACCTGAGAACTCGAAGCTTCAGAACATCATCATGTGCACGCGATCATCTGTGCACGTACACCTACCACCGACGACTTCTGTCACCTGAGTCGATCACCAGCACGTCGACTATCGTCCATTCCCTCGATCAAAACACCCAAACACTCTGACGAACTCAAGAACGGAAAACGTCAGTCCAAGCTTCCAGAACTACGATTCTCCGACCATCTATCTCCTCGTTCAGGCAATGCCAACCTCCAGAGGCCCCGAAACTCCGGCCATGACTTCCCTAGCCTCCACACTATCATCATCCCTAACCACGTGCCACTCGATGCCCTAGCGTAGCCACAGTGATCGAAAATCCGACCACGATCCACACGAGAGTCAAACCCTACTTCCTCCAAATTCCGACACCATGAAGAACTGGAGTGACTCCGACCATTTTTCCCCACATCAGTAGACACTCCTCCATCCCCGGTCCAACTCCTGACACCCCAACATCCTCCTACCATCTGAATTTGCTCAATCCCCATTTACAGTTCATCTCGAAACTGCTCTTAGCATACACAATGAAAAATTACCATTTTAGTTTTAAAAATCTTATTTTCGAATGACGATTTAAGTGGTGAATTCAAATCAACAATTTAAAATGTTTGGGTTTTTCATATTTAAAGAAAATCTACTGTATTTTCAAACTTCCCATAAAATTTCAAACCAATAACGCTTGGAAATATTTTTAAGGTTAAGATTTGGTTGAATCAATCAACTTTTGTTTAAACATCAAATCTTTAGAGGGTTAGGAGATGAATGTTTGATTTTCTTAAAGGGTTAAGGCCTGTAAATTTCTTTTAAACAGAGAAGTATTTATACTAACCTGTATATTCTAAACCTTCCTATATACAGACATACAACAAGATTTACATCCATAACTTTCAAAGATTATCTCATATATCAAGATGTAAATCAGATTAAATTTCTTAAAACAGTAACTCACTCACTTGTATTTGTGAAAGAAGAACAGAGCCTTCATTTTGTTTGAAACAGGTTTTGAAACTTGCTAACTGAAGTTTCTTGACTTCTCTGGTTCAAGTTGTTTAAAGTTGAATCTGTGTTTAACTTGAAGTTTTGTTTTAGTTTTAAACCTTGATTTTAAAACCTGTGAATTCGAAAACAGAATTACATCTACATATACTGACAGGCAACCATTTCATATATATGTATATACATATATAAACACATTCACAACTATGCAGCTATCTTATTTTAGAAATCAACCCAGGCATTTTAGTTATAGATTTAAGGTTTTAAAAATAGAAATTTGCTCATAGTAGTTTCCAGAGGAAAGAAAGCAGAGCTTTTCTTTTATGCTTGAAACAGGTTGTCATTTGCAAGTTGAAATTCTTCTTCTTGATTCTCTGATCGATCTGAGTTGTATGTTGTTTAAGTTTTAAGTGATATTTACTTCATATTTTCTCAACTTAGATGGACGAAAATGAATTTAAGAAGATATGTAAAATGAGTTTGCAGGGGATATATTTTGTTGTACAATATAGATAGGGTGATAAAAATGTGTTTGTACAAGTTGATATTCCATTTGATCAGAGATTTTTATTTGGTTTGGAGGCTGCATTTATTAGCTTTGTACATATTATTTTCGGCTGAGAAGATGGCATTGCATGCTTATGTCCTTCATGTATCATACTTGTCCCCTTGTATATATTTTCTTTTTATATGTACACAGTTGTTTACTTGTTCAACATGAAGATATGTATTCTTCTTCCTATGCAAACTTTTCATTCGTATATACTTTGTTTCATTATCTTCTTTTGTCCTTTGTATTTTATTTATTTTCTTATTTGAATGAAAGCACTTGAATAATCTTATATTTTTCCTTTTGTCTTTGTAATAAATATGCCATTCTATAGTTAATATGTTATTATAATTTATTTTAATATGTTTACCTTGTTTAAATTTAGCTAATGTGTTTACTATATATATATATTTTCATAAACTCAAATTATTATTAAACCATTTATTTACGATTTAAATTCAAGTCAAAATATATATCTATATATTTACAATATTTTAAATTGAAATGATTCATACAGAATATACTTGAATCCGGGGAAACTCGCTCCATTTTATCAATTTAATTTTACAATTTTTATTCAAAAATACAATAAATTATTAATTTAAATATATAGAAAATTTGGGGTCGTTACAATGCCAAACATTTTCGACAAGTATTTTAAATGATTCGTCAACCGTCGCGACTTCACTAATATATCATCCACGTAGATTTCCATTGATCGTCTGATATGATCTTTGAACATTGAATTCACCAGTCTCTGGTATGCGGCTATAGCATTATTCAGACCAAATGGCATGACAAGGTAGTAGTACAGTCCCAAGTCGGTTATGAAGTTGGTATGTTCCTGATCTAGGATGTGTATTGGAATTTGATTGTAACCAGAGTAGCACCCATAAATGACAGCAATCCATGGCCGAAGGTTGAATCTACCAATTGATTGATTTTTGTAGTGCGAAACTGTCCTTTGGGCATTTTTTACTCAGGTCCAATCAATTAATGCATGTACACCATTTCCCATTGGATTTCTTGACTAAGACCGAATTGGATACCCACATGGGGTATAGGGCATCGTGGATAAAGCCATTGTCTTTTAGCTTATCCATGTCTTCTTTCAGCGTAGTGGATCACTCTGGACCCAAACTCCACCGCTTCCGTTTCACTGAGAGACACCCGGGGTTCACATTCAACGCATGGCATGCTATCTCAAGCGATATTCCACACATGTCAAAATGTGTCCAGGCAAACATATCTAGATTTTCCCAGAGAAAACTCATCAACTCCTTCCTTATCCTCATACCATGCTAAGAGCCAATTTTCAGGACCCATTTAGGATCATCCTGACTGATTGAGATGTAGATCATCAGCTCGGTAGGGACCGCCCTTGCATCCTATGGCTCTTTCCTCGGATCCATGGTTTTATGGAATCTACTATGCCGACCAAGCTAGGGCTTAGGTGGTGGTTGTTATGCGTCCATCGTCTTGATGTAGAGAGTCTTCTCTACATCTTTCCTTCTTTACATGCCACTTGGCTTCCATTAGCTCCATGATATAACATTCACGTTTGACACTCTAGCTTCCTTGGATGACACCTATCCCATTCTCCGTAGGAATTTTCATTGTTCGGCACTATAGGTCAAGGGCCACCCAGAAGCTAGCTAGGGTCAGTCAGCCAAAGAAAGCATTATAAGCATAAAAAATATCCATCACCATGAACGTCACAATCCACACTCTCTTGCGGTCACCTTCACCTAGAACCACCAGTAAATCCACATAACCTACAAGCTCTATCGCCACTTCATTAAACCCCTGAATGCGGGACTTACACGGCTTTAGATCCTGGCCATCCATCAGCATCTGATCGTAGGCTTTTTTGAATAAAATATTGTCTGAACTACCACAGTCAACCAACACATTTCTCATAGTCGCTGGCCCAACTATGGCCGATATAACCAAGGGATCCAACATAGGTGCTTCGTCCCCATCAGCATCCCTATTTCTAAATACAATATCATCAGTCATTGTCCTAAGCTGCTTTGCTGGAGCTCCGTCATTAACAGCAAAGCAACTTTCCTACATAACGTACTTTAAAGAACTTGTCTACCTCTCCATCTAATTCCAGCTCTTCGCAGCCGGATGAGGTCCACCCGAGATAGTGTTAGTAACCAATCTTTCCCAAGCTGCCTAGGCTCGTCATCACTAGGCCTAGCTTGACCTCTTTGGAGTAGTTAGCCCTGGGGTTGAGCATTCTCTTGTCCATTATCCTACTGGGCTTTCACATATTGTTCAAGCTTCTTTTTCCAGATAAAATCCTCAATCACGTCTTGCTAGTGTCTACATTCATTCGTATTATGACTGTGGGTCTCATGGAAGCGGTAAAACTTCCTAGACCTTTTTTCTCTCTCAGTGGACTCACTAGGAGTCAACTCTTATACCGTTCCTTGCGTTGCAAGGTATATGTTCTTAATAGAAATGTTCAGTGGTGTATAACTTTCATATTTCGAACGTCTCTTGAAATCAGGCTTCCTGCCTCCATCACCTTGATTGTTCTTCTTTTATGTATTGCCTTTATTTCTTACATTTATAGCAACATTTCCAGAACTTCCACCGGATTGCTTTACAGCCATAGTACTTTGAATTACTTCAGCCGATCGGCCACCATCAACCTTCCCAACAGTCGTACTTTCCTCTTCCAAGTGCAAGAACTGGGTCGCCTACCTACAGAAAACATCCATCATCGGTGGGAATTTCATTTTTAACCACCTTCCAAAGTCCGTATCAGGATGTATCCCCCTAATCAAAGCCATTAACATAATGTCCTCCTGTGCATTGCTCACTTCCGTGACCATCGTATTGAACCTGCTCAAAAAATCCTTTAGCAATTCTCCCGCTCCCTGGAAGAGGTTTGATAATGACATCACATATTTGGGACATGTTGTGTGTAAATGGAAATGCTTAACAAACTTTCTTGCCAGCTGATTGAAAGAGATATCAGCCTCGACAGAAGTTGAGTGAACCACGTCATCCTACACCTTCAAGGAAAATTGGAAAATATCTACATCTCACGGCATCCGTTGCCTTTACCGTATCCATATGCCATTCATATTTCAGCGAATATTGCCATGGATCCATTGTCCCATTGTAGGACGGCATCATTGGCATTGTAAATCTCCAAGGGTATTCCGCACGTAGTACCTCCTCGATCAATGGGTTCCTGCTAGGGGAAGAGCCTCATTCATCATTACTTATGTGCTGGTTTTCACTCACTAATTTCTATACCATTTCCGCTAGTGACTCTGGCTCAACTTGAACTATTGGATGCCGATAACCATGGCATATCCTAAGGTTTTGACTCTACAAACAGTCTTTGTTTGTTCCATGATACTTGAGTTGCCTTATCTCAACGCGAACCGTTCTTTAGTGGATGCATTCTTATTATTTCTATAAGGAAGATAAGCAGCATCTACCTGAACTCTAGGATTCTGGCCATTAGCAACACGACCAACATTACCACCAACATCATCTTCCAAGACATCAAAACATTCGTTGACCAACTCAAGGACAGAGGGTTCGATACCAATCCCTACTTGCGGTTCAACATCGATCCCTAAACATCCACTTCGAACAACATCCAATTTCTCTTTCGAAATTCCTGTCTACTTTCTTTTCATTTTTGGTTTTCCATCTCGATGTCACTCAGCAAATAAAGAAGAACTGTCTTATGAGTTCGAAGGTGATAGATCTCTCCTACTTTTTCTGTGACTATGGGTTAATTGATTTAACAAATCAAGAATCTCCTTCGTTTTCCTTCTTAGTTTATCCTGACTCCCTTGCACCTTGTCATTCATCTGGTTCATCATACGATCCATCTCAACCCACGATATCACATCTACAGGACTCTGAATTTCAACAGTTACATTTTCAGCAACTACTTGAACGTGTTGAGAACTAGTGTTCTCAACATCAGCAGTAGGTATAGAGGCAGCGGGTTTCTCCTTTCAAGGGGCCATAACTTCAAATGATCCTGTGATGGATTTTACGGAAATATGAATAGTCATGGATTACAGCAAAAACTGATGGATCTACCTTGTGGATTTAAACAACCCAAAAGTAGAAAATAGATCCTAATAGCCTGAGATCGATATGTTTTCAGTAAAAGCACAAAATGTTTATGCCAAAAGTTAGCATAAACACCCAAAGATTAATAGTAGAGAATGAAATGAAGAAAATAACTTTAAAATAAGGAAAACAAGAACATACAGTAATTATAGAGGTTTGGCTAATTAAATGTCTACGTCCACTTAAACTTTATTTAAGTCTTTGATGATTTTTTACAGGACTGTTCTTAAGGATTGGTAATGATCCGTGGATTGGGAAGGAAAATACAATAACATATTAACAGCTGAAAATGATCCATAAAATTACGCCCCATCTCTCTATTTATAGCTGCAGGTCGCCAAAAAGCTCTCGCCCACGTTCTTGCCTATGTTTCACACGTTCAAGAGTGGTTAATCGAAGAGATCGTGGTTATACCACTAACATTTAGGGATTGGTATGGAACTCTGCTTAGGGATTGGTACTGATCCATGCCCTTGCTTCTTGGGTCTTCATTCAACTCTTGCGGATATTAGTCTTGGTCAAGTCCTAGTCTTTGTTGTTTTGTCTGCTTTGTTAAGGGCATGGATCTAAGTGAACTTCTCAGTTCGAAGATGAAGTAATCGTGTTTGACTTAGGCGTTGGTTGTGGAAGTTGGCACGAACTTGCGAACCATCTCACGTAGTATGTACTTGATTGTAAACACCATACATTGACATAGCATGGGACAAGTGCCAACATGGATGAGAAAATAGGGATCGATACCGAACCCTGATCAGGGATAAGTACCGATCCGTGCTTTCATTCACCTAGGACTTGGAAATCATTGCACATTGATAAAGGGTGTATTTGGTTGCATTTGGATTTCACTCCTTTGTTTTTATGAACTTGGAAGTTGTCAGTATGAATTCTTGCTGGATAACTTCTCGGTTCGAGCGACCTAATGCGCCCGACTATGGCTTGGTCATAAGGCTAGATAACAGAACCGTCGTATATCTCATAATGCATGGAATAATATATAATATACATCGTAGATATAAAACAGGAGAGATTGTAATAACTAAATGAACCAAATATCAAAGCGCAAATCCAATAGAGTTATTAACATAGTGATGAAGTTTATACAAAATAGAAATAAACTTAAATAAACTGTCTTATAATAGTAAAGAAAACTTTTCCTAGGCCGCATTGTGTTATCCAACGGAATAAGCATAATATCCTTATATAATACAAGAAATTTCCATCCCGCTCATCCTTTACACTGCCGTTGAGTACACTAGACCTGCTATCTTGTCTACTCATTTAAGAGTACTCGAGATAATAAGAAGCAAAGCATAAAACCATGAGTCAAACGACAGTCTAGTGTGAGCGATAAATGAATCTCAAAATGTTATACAAGTTGATACAATAAGGAACAAAAGGTACAAGAATCATATCTGGCCTGTCTCTGCATTCAAAAAGTTAGCACATGACATCTATAATACGTTACTCTACTATCATCATCAAAATGTACTATGCCCTAAGTACAGTATCAGGTATGGTATCCACATCCTAAATACCTACATCAAGTGACATCCCTATAGTGTTGGACTATGGGGAAGACAATCAAAGTAAACATAATATCCATCAAACAATCCTCACTATAACTCAATGTGCTTAGATATAAAAAAACTCGTATGGCACGGTCATAAGCCAAAGACCCAATCAAATCTCGATTCCATGGTGCTTAATACTGCTACTTCGTAAGGCCAAGAAATAGACCCACATTCATAAGGTCCAGAGTAATATACGGTCATAAGATATGGACAAAGTCATAATCTAGGTAGGCATCCTTACGTACCCTCTTTACGTGAGCGCATATGAAACCTTTGAGTGTATAGGATCCCTTTGCACATGCCTTCATATTGGAATGTGGTCGTAATTCCATTCTATCTATATCCATAGTGGAACACACTCATAATTTCACTCATGAGTTACGCTCATTGAACCCACCCTTCGGATCATCACTTCTGCTCCAGTCTTCGAGCCACTACCATTGGAACCTAACATTATAACCGATTGATTTTCCATCATCATAGTTCTGAACCATCATGTCAAAGCACCTCAATATCGCTTAGCTTCTTAACCATCAATCTTCATCGTGTTGTCATATCTCAACTGAAGGTCTAATGAACAAATGAGCACCTCTAGCGTGACCTAGAGAACATGTACTTTAACCCTAAGAAGTTTCACCCCGAGCTGATCAAGAACTATAGGTCGGTACTGAACTCATCTACTCAGTGCCGAGTGGAGTACTTAAACAAATTTGGGTCCTTCTACTTCCATGAAGCACCTCTCTTCTAATTCTCCAACTTCCAAGTGATCAAACCCCTTCCATCTTCTAGAAAAGTACTCGGTACAGAGTTGAGTGGTTAGTACCGAGTGCTTTATTTAGCTAAAACTTGTCATTTGACCCCTAGAACTCCTCTCCGTAGCCAGTCTAAGGCTCAACATGAAGCACTCCTATGTCATTCCCCAAAAAATCCTGAAGCACGACTCAAAAACTAAGTCCACCAAGCTAATTTCTATTGATTACAATTCTACTCATCGCGAGAAGAATCCCCCAATCCAAATTTGATCCGACTTGAGCCATGGGCTCCTCTCATGCTCCATAGCCCCTCCTTTAAGCTATCCAATTTTGATCGATTTTGTCTTCGATTTGCCCAATTCGACCACCTCTTTCCTAACTACCTAATCGCATAACAAATCATATCAAAGCATAACATACCAAACTAAAATATCATCCATATACATCCATACACACATGCAATTCATCAAAACATGATAATCATACAAACCCCATCCTAGATCTAACTTTTACACCAGCATGTCAATACGATTAAAAGGGGTTGTAAAACCATTTAAAATTTCCACCATAAACACGTATAAAAGTGTGATTAAAGTTAGAAAATGTTTTAGGATCAAAATCATGCTAAAAACATCGATTTTAACTATACAAACATCTATATAATAGTGAGAGGTCAAGAGACACTCATCAAATATCTAAAATACTAATCTTCCCTCTAGATCTGAAATTGACAGCAAGAAGAATTAATTCAAATTAGCCAAAAATGATAATCTCCAATCCCTCTATGCTAATTGCCCCTCTAATGATGGTTTGGGCAAAGATTAGTAAAAAAAGTAAGTCTTTTGATAGAATTAGGTTTAACGAAGGTTTAGGATTGTATTGGGAAATGTGATTGGGGATGCCCCACCAACCCCAACTAGATGAAAATCCTGAAATTAGTTAGTGGTCTTAGGTTTGGGCCTAATTAATTACCACTAATCCTGACCAACAACAGTTAAAACTTAAAACAACCATAACTTTCAAACGGTAAGTCCGTTTTACTATTATAACCACTTCACGGAATGGAAACCATCATCCTGAAGCAATGGAAGTGGTTTGAGACCATAACTCGGCTCCTATTAAAAGTTATATTCCATACTAGATTTTAGGGTCAAAACGGTCACATAAAATTCTACATAAATCTTAGATGCGTAAAATTTCCTCAAGATTCATTTTTCAAAAGCTTAGAGTCGTATGACCTCATATGAATAAAATAAAAATAATTTATGATCCTCCGATACATAAAATATGGGTTGTTATAGGCTACCTACAGGAGGACGATGCTACGGTTAGCTTTCTATATTCGCTAGAGGTCCCAAAGGATAAGTTTTCATTTGTGCCTATTACTAAAGAGTATCCAGACGTGTTTAAGGAGGTGATCAAATTACCGTCACATCGAGAGATAGAGTTCCCTATAAACTTAGTGAAGGATGTCGGACTAGTAGTTATTCCTTTGAAGCGTAAGGCACCTAGAGATCAGAAAGAACTAGATTTGCAAGTGAATGACTTGATGAGAAAGGGTTTCATTCACATGAGTATATTTGAATGGGTCACATCCATGGTACTCGCCACTAAGGTGGATGGCTCTTTGAGGTTGTGTGTTGGTTACCGTGAGTTGAACAGGGCAACGAGGAATAAAAGTATTCACTCCTGCTATAGAATACTTATTTATCAGCTCTATGGTAAAAAGGTGTTTTCTTAGCTAGACCTTGTGATGGGATTTAATTAGCTGAGAGTAGCGATGGAGATTGCATCGATTACAGCATTTTGTATGCCGTTTGGATTTTTTAAGTGGTTTGTCATGCCATTGGGGCTGACCAATGTGCCAACATACTTTGTTGATCTCATGAACCATGTCTTCAGGGATTAGCTAAATGAGTTCATACTTGTGTTCATGGATGATATTCCGGTCTATTCTAGGATAGAAGAGGAACACAAGACACATTTAAGGATTGTGCTTAAGTCTTAAGAAAGCAGTGATTGAAGGTAAAGTTTTCAAAGTGTCACGTCTGAAGGAGGGTTGTGAGGTTCTTGGGTCATGTAGTTTTAGAAAAGGAACTGTTATAGACCCTGCAAAGGAGACACTGGTTCAAGATTGGAACGAACCCAAGAAAGCTAAGGATGTGAGGAGTTTTCTTGGATTGACGGGATATTACTGACGTTTTATCAAGGACTTCTCAAGGGTAGTGGCATAGTTAACCAATTTGAAGAGAAAGAAAAAGACTTTAGTTTGGGACACGAAGTGTGGACATGCATTTGTAAGTTTGAAAGAAAAGTTGATGAATGCACCAGTTTTGACCATCCCGAGTAGGAATGAGGAGATGACAGTATACACGGATGCTTGTTGTACCGGATTGGGAGCGATACCGATGCAAGGAGGTAAAGTTTTCGCATATCCTAGTTGATAGCTAAAGGCTCATGAGACGAAGTGGCTGACCCATGATTTGGAGTTGGTGGCAATAGTGTTTTCTTTGAAGATTTTGAGGCACTACCTATTAAGAGCGAGGTTTGAGCTATTCACTGACAAAAGTCGTTGAAGTACCTCTTCCCCCATAAGGATCTCAACCTTCACTAGTAGCGATGGTTTGAATTCTTGGCCTCTTATGATTTTAGCATTTCTTATATGTCTAATTAGGGAATTGCAGTTTTTGATGCTTTGAGTAGAAAACATGCTAGTTTGAGGGTGATATTTTTGGAATGGATGTAGCTCGAGTTTATCACTGGCTATGTCTTCAGACCTAGTTGTAAGGTGGAGCAATATATGTTGGGGTGTTTGACTATCAGACCAACCTTGATTGAGCGGGATTAGTACTAGTCGGCACTATGACATTAGACTAGCAGAGATCATAGCAAAGATAAGGGAAGGAGTAGAGTCTAAAGAGATGAAACAGTAGAGACTCGACCGAGATAGTTGGCTCTGTAATGATAGCTTATTGTTTGTGCATGACATATATGGATAATGAGATGAGGTACTATGGGAGTGGTATCATTCGAAATTGACTATACATCCTGTTGGTAATAAGATGTACCATGATATGAAGCAGACATATGATTGGGATGGGATAAAGAAGGATGTCGGGGCATTCATCTCGAAGTGCATGATCTATCTGTTGGTGGAGGCAGAGCAGAAGAAGCCAAGTGGGTTGATGCAAACACTTGACATTATTGAATGAAAGTGAGAGCAAGTTTCGATAAATTTCATCGATGGATTGTTTAGGACCATAGGAGGGTACGATAGCATTTGGATCATAGGCAATAGATTGACGAAGAGTGCTCGATTCATACCCATAAAGTCTAATCAGTCGACATCGAAATTGCTTGAGTTGTATGTGAAGTGGGTTGTATGATTCCATTGTGTGCTAAAGGGCATTGTGAGCGACCAAGACTCTTTATTCACTAGTGGGTTTTGGAAGAGCTTACAAGAGACATTAGGGATAGAGCTGCATTTAGTATAGCTTATCACCCGCAAATAGATGGGTTGACCGAGAAGGTAAGTCGTATCTTATAAGGTCTCTTAAAAGCTTGCATTCTCGACTTCAAACGCTTGTGGGAAGGTCGTTTGCATTTGGTGGAGTTCGCATACAATAACAGTTATCGGTCTAGCATAAGTATGGCACCATTTAAGGCATTGTATGGCCGACTATATAATGCTCCTTCATGTTGGTGGGAAGCGGGCGAAAAAATGATATTTCGGCCAGATACAATCAGAGAGACTTCAGAGAAGATTGAGATCATTTGGCAATGAGTAAAAGTTGCTTAAGATAGGCAAAAGAGCTTTGCTGATAAGAGACATAGAGATTCAGAGTTTTATGTTGGTAATATGGTGTTTGTGAGGATCTCTCTGCTAGAGAATGTAGTTTGATTCGGTACTAAGGGGATGTTGGCTCCAAGATTCTTAGGCTCTTTTTCGATACTGGGGAGAATTGGGAACCTAGCTTATAGAGTCGACTTACCTCGGGAGATGGTGAACTGCACAATGTATTCCACGTTTCTTATTTAAGGAAGTTTGTGCATAGCTTAGGCATGACTATTTCATCGAATCATTTGGATGGTACCGAGATTGACCTGAAGCTTCGAGACCTCATAGTCCTATTCGAATTATCAGACGTGATACGAAGTAGGTTTGGATGAAGATGGTGGAGTTAGTGAAGGTTCAATGGAGTGAGAGCGAGGGTGATTGTCAAGGAGAGCATAAGGACCATTTATCTAAACCTCTTTACTTGGTAAGGTTTTCTGGGTACATATTAACAAAAGAAAATATTAACATATCTCTTATTGAGTACATGCCAAACCTTTATGGCCCAAATAGTAAGTAATAAGGCATGAGAAACGGTACGTTGTTTTCTCATTCTCATTTTCTTTCAGCCAAATCAGAAATAAATTTCCCTATACTCTCAAAACCTTAGTTCCTATAATCCCCAAATTCGAGTTGTAAATCAAAGGGATTTTGGTAATGAATACAATCCATAATGTGTCAATTAAACTAATTAATTTCAGTTTATAATTCTTGTTGTTCCTTGTTTTAGTCATGAAATTGCTTAGGGTTTGCTGGATTTAAATACAAAGCTGAAAAGGGTTTGGCTAATCTATTTGAGGAGAAAAAGGCGAGTTTACTTCACACTACTATCTCTAAATGAAATCATGTTCGTTTTTTAGTAATTGGTTGAATATAGGATTGAATTACTCTCAATTTCTTGTGCTAATTATAAGTTAGGTTATGAAATTCTTAGTTTGTTGAAATCATCATCTTGTGATCACCTTTAATATCAATTTGTAGTTGAATATATGTGTGCATGTGGTAAAATTAGTGCTCTAGAAATCAGTAGAATCACCGTCGAAGAAATCATCACCAAGGGAGGGGCATCTGGACCTGAGATAGTTCTAGGTTGCATCACCACCGGTGTACCAGTGGCATGCACACCTGGAGCTATTTTAGCTCCAAATGCTGCCCCGACTTGCCTATTTCTTACCTCGTTCTTTGTCTTGTTCGCTGATGTTGTTGTGTTGTGTTTTGCATGTTTGTTTGTGACCTTTAGATGTCCATTTTCATTGATTTTCTAAGCTATAACATATAATTGAAAATGATTTAGAGTAGAAACTTTATGGACCAAATCATGGCTATAATCTTGTGATGACTTAGTATTTTATCGTGTGCTATGGACTTTGAATCACTTTGATTCGAAGGTTTGGAATTTTATAAACTTATATCAATCTTTTTTATAAATATAAATACAAAATTTTATATATAAATAATTTCATAAAAGAGAGTTATTTAAGTTTACAAATATCAAACTTGTTTTCTAAATTAATCTAGTTCTTTTATAAATGATTTTATGAGTGATTATATACCTATAGTATAACTATATCTAGTTAGTAAGAAAGATTATGGATCTTTATCATATGGTTTTGGTAAATTTATAAACTAAGTGCTTTATTTAAACAAGTATTTAAACATCGATATGGGTTGGATTTCAAGTATTATGTTTTGATAAAATTAAGAGAATACTTATATACGTAGCCTTTAGAAAATAATTTTTGAACTATGGATCTTAAAAAGGAATACAGAATAACTATATATATATGAGAGTATTTTGATATTAAAAGTGAAATATTGGGTTATTGTTTTTATGGAATAAATATATTTGGGAAATAAATGAGATTGTGAATTTTAAAAGAGAAGTCCGAAGGTAAGTTTATAAATAGAGTATTTAGAAACCATTTCCTATATGAAGATTATAATATTAGATTTCTAAACAATGAACTTTTATAAGATAAATGTTTTGAGAGCCTTGGTTCTATAATATGGTGAGTACTAATAATTGACTTAGTGCTACTAGTTGGTTTAAATGCTCTCGAGTAACGCTTCATCGAATATCGTACAACTCATTGAATAGAATGTTTAAGTGGCACTTACTAGTCCATTAGTGAATACTTGAATTTCACTAGGTAGTAGGGGATGCCTTGGTTAAATTCTTGTGATTACTATTAGAAAGTATTTACCACTTTAAGGTTGTATTCTCTTTTGGTGTTTGGCAGGGCCGATAGATCCATAAGAGAATATAGTTCAGGTTTTCCAGTGGTAACCGTAATGAGTGAGATTTACTAGCTTCTAGTAAATACTTGAATTTCACCAGGCGGTATGGGACGCCTTGATTAAGTTCTAGTGATTACTGAAAGTGGTAGTATTTAGCACTTAGGGTATATTTCCTTTCGGTGTTTGGTGGGACCGATAGATCCTTAAGAGATATACTCATGGATTTCTTTATGATTATAAATTTATAAAGATGAATAATCTAGAGCTTCGAGTCATAGTAGCTACGATCGTCTTGATCGATATGGACTATCCTTGAGATCAGTTGTGATTCTATGTTCCCGATATGAGTACGGTCTTTGGTATTGGATCAGTATGAGTGATACCTTTGTTTGTTTTTTAGTTTGCCACGATCTAAGTACAACCATTGTGATTGGTATGGACAGTCATTACGATAGGTATGGATTAAGATCTCTTAGATTCTGGAAATTTGGATTTTGTGGCTATTCTGTGTTCGTGAAATAAATATGTAATCTTGTATCTTATGATGGATATTTAGTTAAATTAATTCCATGAGTTGTTATATCTTGGACTTCTGGATTCACTTATGCCACATATTCTTTTGTTATATCTTATTCTCACCCTTTTGGATATTTAGAGATAGTCTGACCCATTTATTTCATAATGTTAGGGTCAGGCCGAGACTTTTCAAGTTACTTGACAGGTAGACCTTTGGATGGTTGGGCTAGCAGAGAGATAAACAGTTTGGACATTTAGTTTATATCATGTAGGATTTTGTGTCTAAATATGAGATGTATATTTGAGTTAGAGATTTGTACCGGACGTATACTATGTGAGTCTAGTGTTACATTTGATTGACTCTCAGTTTTGTATATGAATATGAGGTTTATTATTCCGTTGTGATCTGTGATTACTATTTTATATGATATACCATTCTGATTCAGAGAAACCGATGTGTTTATTTCTTTGGATTAAGATTGTACACTTAAAATATTATTCGAAAGATTAAGAAAACCTATAAGTATAACGTGTCAGCGTTAGTTTAAAAATATATTCATAGACGCTCACCCTTAACAAGATGTATTCTCCGTATTATTAGACGACATTATTTATAATGTTCTTTAATAATATGGGCAAAGCAATGGAGTCGTTATACTATCAAACATGCTTTATTTAAGTCTGTGTAGTCAACACACATTCTCCACTTCCATTAGATTTTTTAACCAATATCGGGTTCATTTGCCACTTTGGATAAAATGCTTCACTAATTAATCCATTTTCCAACACCTTCTTTACTTCCTCTTGCAGTGCCATAGTTCAAACTTTGTCAAATTTCCTTTTCTTTTGTCTTATAGGAGTAAACTTTAGGTCAATATTAAGCGCATGACATATTATCATAGGGTCAATTCCTTCCATATCGGCATGAGTCCAAGCAAAAACATCTTTAACTAATTTAGAAATGAAATTAGTTCGTCTCTCATGCCCTTAACCTCCCTTCTTCCTATCTTCACTACCCTAGTAGAATCTTAAGAATCCAAGCTTATTTCTTCCAAGTCCTCCATAGATTGTGCTCTCTTGACCATTTCTAGAATCCATATATGTTACCATCTCCTCTAAAACCTCTTTAGGGTTCTTCTCTTGGTCAACTTGATCAATTCCATTTAGTTCCTTTTCATATCCTTTGATTTGACCCTTCTATTTAGTATTTGATGCTTTTTCATCGGAAAACTTTATTTGTTTGCCTTAAATATCAGTTCTTGAGGACTAATATGCAAGGGATTGGGAGTTTTAGTTTCTTTTAGTTTATTTAACGCAAGCCCATAACAAGATTCACATTCTTTATTATTTTGCTCCAATGTGGCAAAGTACATTTTCATGAGAACTAAATTGTTCCCCACATACTGTTTCCCATCCTGCCTTGGAAAGGAACTTCACAAGCAAACATTATAAGGACACAAAGGCATCAATCTCATCTAGTGCAAGTCGTCCGAAGAATGTATTGTAATAAGATGGCTGTTTCATCACTACAAAAAAGTTTCAAAAGCTATGGAATAAGGTGGGATCCCAATTGAAGATATGGTTTGATTTTCTCAATCGGTATGGAACCCTTGTTGTTGAACCTAAAGATAGGTTCCAAACTTTGTTCAAGCTTCTCTTTTTGAATATCTATTTGATCAAAAGCACTTTTAAAGATGACATTAACTGCACTTCTAGTATCAACAAATATTTTGGACATAAGCAAAAGTCATATTTGCATGGTTATCATAAGTTGATCGTTATACGGATGTCTAACCAGATCTGGGAGTTGAAAAGAAATTTTGCGAGTTTTTGTTGGTGGCTCTTAACTTATTGAATAGGTCCCTTCCTTGGCCTATCTTATATAGCAATTTCTTATGCCCTTGCTCATCTTATCAACGTGCGGTCCACCGTGAATTACATCAATACAGTTGATTAGTTGGAACAGATCCCGAGGAAGTTCATTTTCTAATATGTTGGCATTATTAATCGGAGGTTTCTCATTACAAGAGTGTTTCTGATCATTTTGCCAAAAAATTTAAACATATCCCTTCTAATCATATTGTATATGATTCCAAGCAGAACTTGACAATCATCGATCTTCTTGTGCCCATTTGTGAATGGCACAATAATCTCCTCCTTTATTCGTTTTTGAATTTATCTTTGACTCGAATGACGTGGGTTACTAAATCTCATCTTTAGTCATAGCATTTATATAATAGATAGGATGGTTCAACTCGGCAGAATTTAGTTTAGAAAATTCATCCAACTCCCTCTTTTGTTTAAGGCCATAAGCCTCTCTTTCTCATTGCATCTATTTATCATGGAATATTTCATCCATTCGGACGAACTTGCTTGCTTGGAAGTGAAAATATAGCAAACCTTGCAACCATTAATATAGAGTTTTTCCAAAAAAAGGGTATTCTCAATTAACCCAGACTTCAGGGCCATTAATTTCTCTCTATCACTTACTCTTTTTGCCTTGTTAGCTTTAGCGTTAAACCTCTTCAAATAGTCTCCCAACAACTCTCCTAGTCTTTGCTTTATGTTTGCCAACACACTCGCATCAATAGTTGGTTCTTTAGAAGTGCAGAATTTTGTCGAGAATTCATAAGCAAACGGTTCACATGCGTAAATAGTCTTCTCATGACAACATCTATACCACTTTTCTATTGCTCCAAAGAAGGTGGTTGGAAATAGCCTATATCTCATTGCTCCAGGGGAATCATACCAGTCTGTCTAGCTTTCAAAAATGATGAAATGGCCATCTGGATTAGCTTTGTCGTCATATTTGATCGATGGAATTTTGACGTATGGTGGCAATGGGACCGCCATAATTTCTTCGATGAGCGGAGCTTCCCTAAAGTTGTTTTTCACTTTGGGGTCCATTGTCCTCTTTCAGGTCTGCTTTATTTCTCACTACCTTGTTAGTCAAGTCTATTAGATATGGTTCACCATTTTTATAGTCCCACCTTTCTAGCCCATATTCTTTTTGCAAAGCAGAACTAGTAGATTGCTCAAAGGGAGAATTTAACTCTTTATTTGTCTTTTGAGCCGGTCGACTTTCATCTCTTTTTTACGGTCCAATGGTTCTCTTTTCAATGTTCTTACTTTTTAAGTTCGACTCTTCATCCCTCCTCCAAGGGGACTCAACTTCTTCTTCTTTGAATTCTTTCATCGTCCGCGATGTTCTCAAAGATTTTTTAGAGACAAGCATTTCAGTTAGTTCATGCATAGTCTGTAGTTGCTTCTTTACGGTCTTAAGGTCATTTTCTTCTTTTGATTTCTCTATGTGTGTTGATGCTTTGCCTATCTCAACATTCTTTATTGAACTAAGGAGTTACATTTTCCTCAAGATTCTACAATGCATGGTTTCCCTTTGTACCTGAAAATTAAACTCCTTGGTCGATCGATACATTTCATATTGATGGTCAGTAAGTTGTCTTCCCTGAGTTCAATTCTTAATGAAAGTATCACTTATAATGTTGGATCAAAATTTGGTTTAGCCTAATATGTTTTGGTCATAAAGAGTCAATGATACTTGAGTAAGATAGGTCACTTAGTCAAGCATTCTAGTATTGAGTCCATTTGAAGTCATTACGCAAATAGTGCTTTGTTAAAGTCCTTGCTTAGAAAGTTACAAATTCAATTTAAGCTAACGGCTATTAAAGTCCCAATCTCAAGTTTCTTTATTATGGACGACTGTGATTTGCTGACTTGGAACATGACTAATTTGAAATGCAGCATAACTCTCTTTATTTGTTCCTTCATGATAACATGGCATAGTAAACTAGTTAGGGAGTGCCACGAGGCCAAATAGAGCATCACATTTTGGTAATTTTATCAACATGCGATAGATATTTAACCCCCAACATGCAACAAGGGATAGCTATTTAACCCTCAACATGCGACAATATGTCAACTTCAACATGCGATAATTATTTAATCCACAACATTCGACAGCTATGTGAACCTCAATATGAAACAACTGTATACACTTCATCATGCGACAGCTATGCGTACTTCAATATTTGACAACTTTATACTTTTCATCATGCGACAACTATGTGAGCTTCAATATATGATGGCTATATAGTCCATGATAGCTTCTTGTTCCTTCAATATGCAATAGCTTTAATAATATCAATATGTGATATCCATATATTATCATCTCACGATAGCTTCTTGTGATAGCCCCTATTATCTTCAGCTTGTGACAGCTCCTTCACTATCAATTTGCGATAGCTTCTTATATTCAACTTGCGATAACTATGTCATCTTTAAATTGCAACGGCTCATCCACCATCAATTTGCAATAGCGTCTTCATATTAACTTACAACAACTATGTTATCTTTAACTTGCGACAGCTCCTCCGCTATCAATTTGCAATTGCTTCTTCATATTTGACTTATGATAGCTTCTTCATTCTTAACTTGTGATAGCTACTTTATCTTCAATTCTTGACTCACGACAACCCATTTATTGTCAACTTAGGACAGCTCCTTTCTTATCATCATGTGATAGTTTCCCTTATTTCAAACATATGGTAACTTTTAATCTGCTATATGTTAACCAAAAAAATGGATCAACACACAAATATCAAATGAAAGCACCAGTTCAGATAAAAGTAAAAGAAAAGGAAAAAGTGGACAAGAACACGCAGAAGGTTTTATAGTAGTTCGGCGTAATCTCCGGCCTACTTCCACTTCAATCTGTTTTAGTAGTTGTTCTCTCCCTGGATTACAATTATTTTGATCCGATCTGGGAATAATATTGTGGATCCTAGACTTACAATGGTGTTTAGAGAGTGTGTTGTGGAGAATAGAAATGAAGAAAGTCTAATGGAAGCTCCAAGTCTAAGAGCATCAATAGAAATCCAGCAGAGAGAAGCCCCATTTCCGATAGCAAGTTGGTTGGCGTTTATATAGGAATCAGCTATGATTTGGATCAGAAGCCTATTACTAGAGAGGTCCAGATATCACCCCGAAGAAGTGTAAAAAAGTTGGGGACCCCATGAGTTAGGGTGGTAACTCGGCGGAGAGTTATCCCCTTAAGGGGAAACTTTTCCAACTCTCATGCATCGTGTTTCTTACTTCATTTGGTCTTTTCCTTGTATTTTCATAGGTTGATGACTTTCTTTGATGATCTTTCCTTCATGACTTGGCTTGTTATGTAGCTTACTGGAGCTAACTCTTCAATTCTTGAGATTGGTAGTCTAGAATTCTATAAAATTTCTTGGGTTTGCATATTAGAGCTAGGGAATCACTTATGCAAAGTTTGGAGTGGTGGTGAGGAAGTGTGATAACTTGGGGTTGAGTTAAGGCTATAACTCATCGTCGAGTTATTGCTATAACTTGGGGTTGAGTTATGGTGCTAACTCCATCCTTGATGGAACTTTTACGAACCTCTTCTCTACTTCTTTTAAATGTCTTACCAAGTTTTAAGTAGTTTCGTGAAGATTCCTTAATTCAGTACCAACCGAAGGCCTTAACTTAGGGGTGAGTTAAGGACTGGGCTCTAAACATTGTGAAACTTCTCCAAGGCTCTTCATTGCCTCTTCTAAGGGTGCTCACCAAGTTTTAAGCCATTCCGACTTCGTCTCGATGCTCTAACCTTTGTTAAAGTTTTAACTTGGGGATGGCCTATTTTAACTCGAGGTTGACCTAAGGCCTTAACTCGAGGGTAAGTTAAGGACTTAGCTAATTTTCCAACCAAACTTCTTGAGCTCAATTCTCTAGTCCTTCTCAAGGTGTTTCCAAGTCTGTGAATCATTTCATCTTTGTTTTGATCTTCTAAGTCAAATGGAAAGCTGCTTTGCTAAAAAGCAGGTTAACATTATAGTTCCATATCATCAACTTGCGACACCATTCATTATGTGATAACCTTCTACTTGTATTGATTTCATATTACTATCGATATATGATTGCCTGGACTTTAACTTACGATAGCTCGTTGCTACCACCTTGGGATAGCTCATTGCTACCAACTTGTGACAACCCTACCCCTTAACATGCGATAGCTGATTCTCAACATTTGATGAGTTTCATCCTTTAATGTACTATGGCTTTCAAAGTGCGATAGCTTTATATTACCAACTTTCAATGGTTTTGTACCTTATTAACTTTTGAAAATTTTAGGTGTAACGATAGTATTTTGAGATTGCTCATCGCTCACACCAGACTGTTATCTAGCTCGAGATTTTATGCTTTGCTTCTTATTATCTTGGGTACTCTTCAATGAGTAAACTAGTTAGCAAGAGTAGGTGACACATGGAGATGTACAGATGGACTAGCAGGAGGCCATGCTTTCTCTTACTTATATTTGGGCTTATTATTGCTTAATTCCATTATGCAACATTGTTGAGCCTTGATGTTGTTCATTTAATTTATACTAGAAATAATTTATCTATTGAGTTTATTTACCAGTTGTATAAATTCTGCTACTTTTTTGTGTAACTGTGTGAACCTATGCACTCCGATTCTTTAACTCATTTAGTTATTACAATCTCGCATGTTTTATACCTATGATGACTAATATATTTTATTTAATGCGCTATGAGATATACGACATGTTTGGTGATCGCGTCTACTTTACAAACACTAAAAATCGTCCTTCATCGGTCAAGCACCGTAGTAGCGCACTGTATAGGTATATTGAGTGCCAAAGGTATAGGAAGGTCGTCAAACTTTGCAAAGTCTCATTCTCCCTCTGATTCATATTCAAAACCATCATTACATTCCTTGGTCGAACAATAAGAACTTTAAATTGGCTCATAAATCTCTCCACTAACTTGATCCATCTGTTGATGGATCCATTATCAAGTTGACGAAACCACATGGCAGCCAAATCAGTCAAAAACAATGGAAAGCACCGACCCATCACTTCCTCTGAAACTCCTAAAACTCTCGTTTGTTGGATGTATTTTATTAAATGCATGGTAGGATCAGTTGTTCCATTATAATGTTCAAAGGAAAGTAGCTTGAAATCTTGTGGATTCCTAATGTACTAGATGTTTAAGGTGAAAGGGTTCTGTTTCACATCCTCTAACTTCAAGCTTCACCTCGAAGCACCTATCTTATCATCTTAGCTACTCCATATTCTTGATCCAATTGAAATCTATAAGGCTCTACATGCTTCTGGTTTAAACTTCCTCAATGTCTCTCATTTCCATGGGGACCTTCTGGTTCATTTATATTCCGTTATAAGTTCGGATTATGATCCTGGTTTGCAGGCTTGAAATCGTCTCTCAGAGGCACCGTTTCCTTCTCAACATCTAAAACTACTCTGCTCCCTTGTCCATATCGGTCGATATCGGTTAGTCCAGATCAGTAGGTACCGACCGGTTGAGGAATTTGGAGGCCGAGTCTATTTTGTTCTACCTCTGTCACAATCCTGATTTTTTTGAATTACTATAATAAATAAATAATGACTTGAACTGTAGATTTATATAAGAAATTGAATTTTTAAGGTATTGAAATATGGAGAAATTTAAATTTGTACCCTTTTATGGAAAATGATAAATTCTTTAAGAATGAAAATTTTAAATTTAGTTGGTATTGCGAAATTTAAGATATGAATTAATATTTTGGAATTTATAAATAAATCCATTGTTATAAGAAGAATAGAGATTTTAGTTTGGTAAACCCTTTTTATTTATTATAAAGAGGAGTTAAGAAGTGTAAAATTGTAAGTAATTAATTTTAAAAGATATTTTGAGACTTTATTTGTTAAATTATTCAATTATTTATAAGGAGGGTTAAAAAATGATTATTTTGTAAATAATCAATTTAAAGTACATGTTGAGACTTTACTTAAATAATCGTATTAAAGTTTATGATTTTACTTCATAAAATAAAGATAAATTAGAGAATTGATTAGTAATAATTATTATAGAATACATTTTAAAACGTGTTGAAAGCTTTGATTGGAAATGAATTTGAAAAGAAAAGGATGTAAAAGAATGAGACAAAATGAAATGAATACATTTTTCTTCTTAACGGGTTTTGCTTCAACCCAAAGCCCATATTAGAAATAATCAACAGAGAAGTTTTCTCTTCTCATTTTCCATTACCAGTGTTGTTATGCATATATTTTTTAAAGGACACGAACAAAGGAATTGATATCGCACCCCATTGATATCGCACTTCATCGAAGCCGTCTATCATCATTACTGCATGTTAACATGGTGATGATTATATCAAAGAGATACATATCATAAGCCACCGCCTAAAGATACTGAATGCTTCATCAAACTTCTCCTCTGTGCCGCCTTCCTACAAAGTTGCATCTTAGGTAATACCACTAATTCTTTTCAATACCGGGCCTTAAGTGATGATGCGCTACTTCCATGTCGTATAACATCAATGCCGCATAGAATCCATTCCACACTTTGTTATTCGGCATTTTAACTGGCCATATTGAACTAATTGCATGAATTAGATTCGACTACTATCAAGATCAATGATTTCAAAGTGATGATTGTGGGACCCAGAAGTTAAGTACAGATGATAACACAAAGTCAAGGTTGAATGAATTGATAGATATGCAAGGAAGAATGTTCAAAGTATGAAATATGTTTCAAAACATAGGAGGGATCGACATAAATTGACTTCCAACATAGGGATCGATATGTTTCAGGGAATAAGAGCATTTCAATAAAAAAACAAGCAATATCTCAAGATCCACGAGTCCAATGCATATGAAATTTTGTGAATAAGACATGGGGGCCCTAAGGAGCCTACTATAGGGATCACGCCTCAAGAAGATGAAGTTAGAGAGATTGGCATTCTTTCCTTGGAAGGGATCGGTAGGAACTAGCAATTAACCCATATTGAAGCAAAGATTAAGCAATAACTCGAGTTATACTGATCCAATTGGCATGAAATTTAGAGGCTAAGCATATTTTAGCATAAGGGAGCTACCATAGGGATCACATCCCAAAATTCCATCAAAGTAGGGATCGGTACCGATCCCTCTTCTTTGGAAATTGGGTCATGCGATCCCTCTAGTGGGTCCATATAGTTCTGAAGGTCCTTCTGCCAAATTTCAGGGAAATATTTGGTCATCTACGTCTATATACATGTTTGGTTGTTCATTTTGGGGACTTTTACGCTACTAGTTGCTCTATATTATTTTGTAACTAAGGATTTTCATCTTATCTGTATTGTACTCAGTTTATAAAGTGATTAATAAAGCAATCTATTCAAAGTGGACATAGGCAAACAACGCTGAACTACTATAAATCATTGTGTGTGTGTGTTATTCTCTGGATTCACTGCTATTTCTTTGTTATTATCCTCTATTTTCATTTTATATTCTTCATTTATTTCTCTTCAAAACTTTTTTTGGGTGTTTATGCCAATTTTTGTTGCAAACATTTCGGTGCTTTCACCGAGAGCCTTGATTCTCAGCTTATTAGGATCCTTTTGTTGATACTGGATTGCATAAATCTCCCGAAGGATATCCATAGTTATCTTTAGGAAGTTTTCTCCTTCTATTTAGATTTTAAAAAATCTAAGTAAAACTATCAACAATAATGAGGTATAATAGATCTACTTCTCACAACGCAGAAGGAAACGAGAATGCTAGCATCCAACAAGGAGGCCCGAGCAGTCAACCAATGGATGTGAATGCTGATCCAGTTGAAGTCTGGAATGGATCCGATTCCATTACAAGAGCTTAATTCCAAAATCCAATGAGAGAGCTAGTGGACAGCCATCGACAACTAAATCAGTAGATTCAAGCCAATATCAACCTAATGAACCAACTCAGTCAACAACATCGAGGGAAAGCTAGGAGGGATCTTAACCCTTACTCGACATCGGAGAGTTCTAGTTCATCGGATGAGTATCATAGGCACATGCATCGCAGAATAGACGGATATCGTGCAGAAACTTTGGGGCATCTGGTCTACCAGGACCGATTGGTGTCGATCCCTCCATAGGGATCAGTACCGATCCCTCCTCCAGAGGAGGGAACTTAGCTATACATGTTGGGATTCAAACTGGAGCTGCTACGGCTGATTTAGATGATGGAGTTCAGTTGAATTTTGACCAGTTGTGTAACATCCTCTATTTGGAAGCCCAAAGAATAGCGCTAAATGTAGCAGTCATGCATAGTATTAACTTCCGGTGACCAAATACGCTATTGTTAATGGTATTCATAATATTAGAAGCACATGAATATGAAACAAAATCACAGATTTCAAAAAAATGATATTTTTGATTACATTTCCAAAACATGTTCCATATTCAAATTACTTAATCCCATCGCTTTCCCAGGTTCAGATAAAATATAGTTATTACATCGCCAAGAGCAACATATGATGATGCCCCCTTGGTTGACCAGAGTATTATATATACAACACAGCGGAATTAATCCAAAATAAAACAACAACTCCTAGTTAGCTATCCGTTAGCCATCTGCTTGTCACTGGAAGCTTTATTCGCCAACCTGCTAAAACCTGTAAACCTCAACCCTTAGTCTACTCAAATCAATTTTTGAGCACCCGAGAGTTTAAGGGGAAAACAAAAAAACTTCAAGTCAGAAATAAAGCCTGGTGTGAATAATACTATACATCTCGGTTATTTGATATTAAGTGAGACCACGCCAAGCTCTGTAGGCCCGAAGCTAAGCGCTACAGATGCTGCAGTCATCCATAGTATTAACTTCCAGTGACCAAATACGGTAATGTTAGTGGTATCCATAATATCAGAAGCACATGAATATGAAACAAAGTCACAAATATCAAGAAAAAACAATATTTTTGATTACATTTCCAAAACATGTTCCAAATTCAAATGGCATAATCCTATCGCTTTCCTAGGTTCAGATAAAATATAGTTATTACATAAAACGCCAAGAGTGACATATGATGATGCCCCTTTGGTTGACTAGAGTATTATATATACAACACAGCGGAATTAATCCAAAATAAAACAGCAACTCCTAATTAGCTATCCGTCGGCCATGTGCTCGTCACCGGAAGCTTTATTCGCCAACCTACTAAAACCTGTAAAACTCAACCCTCAACCTACTCAAATCAATTTTTGAGCACCCAAGAGTTTAAGGGGAAAACAAAAAAACTTTGAGTCAGACATAAAGCCTGGTGTGAATAATACTATAAATCTCCGTTATTTGATATTAAGTGAAACCACGCCGCATGGTGGAACGGCTTTCCTCTCACTAATATCCTTTTAAAACATATCTTTTGCAAATTATAATTATGCAACCAAAACTGTTTAAATATGTAAAGCAATATCATGTATATGTACATATCAGTTATTAGATGGACTATCTGTCCATACACTGTAGTTTTTTTTGGCTAACTTCTAACTCTTTGCTGACTCGGGCCTACCAAAAAAAAAATCTAACATCTGTTTGAAACTCCTCTTTTGGAAGGTCTGCCCTTACTTACTTCTCCAGGTCTAACTGATCCTAATGGTTTTTCGGGCTCACCAATAACCTGTCTTTCCTTTTAAGATTCCTTCCTGTGTGTAACATAATTTTAGTCTACCTATGACAAAGCCCCACACACTGGAATTTTGGACCCATTTTAGTTAGGGGCTACTAGCTACAGTATATGGCGCGACCGCATACCAGCCCCATCTGGTATTCTAATATCTGAGTCATTTTACTTGGGGTTATCTACCCATAAAATTTTCCTTGAAAACCTTTTCTTTCAAATTGATTTAAACCTTTAAATCATTCTTTAAACAACGAAATTATTTAAATATACTCTTTGCTTTACTCAAATCACCTTGCCATGTTACTTATTCTTTACACAAAACCTTATTAATGAAAACGTTTAAACTTTTGAAAGTACCCCTTTCAAAACCTTTGAAAGTATCCCTTTCAAACCATTGGAAGTACCCCTTTTGATACAAGTAAAACCTTAAGCCGAAGGCCAAAAACATACCATTTGAAATCATACCTTTCAAAATTATTCATATTTATCCTTTCGAAAGCATTGGAAAACATCTCCTTCGAAAGCTTTAAAACCTTAGACATCCTATTTTCAAAACACTTAAACATTGCCTTTCGAAACTGTTCGAAAACATTTCCTTTTAGACCTTTCGAAACCATTGGGGAACCATCCCTTAGAAACCTTTCTTTAAAACCTTTTGAAAGAATTAAAGCATCAAGCTTTTCAAAAGCATTTGGGTTCAATTTATAACATGTGGAAACACCTTTCTAAACCATTAAAACTATCTCTTTCGAAACCATTTGGGTTCTGCCTTTCACAGAGCAAAAGGGTCATTAAAACATTTAAGTCGAAAGCATCTCTTTCAAAAGCTTTTTCTAAGTAAAGAAGTGATGGTGTCGAAACCATCCCTTCGAAAGCATTGGAGAGCGGCTTGGTTTTAAAAACAAGGTAACCCTTTCGAAACCAATCTAGGTCGAAAGGTAAAAAAGCGGCAGTTAGGGGCTTCGACCCCTTTGAAAGCATTCATTTAAAACCAAAGGCGCAACTCATTCCAAACCTTTCCTTTTAAACATTTGACTCAGCCGAAAGCCAACCATGTCGAAAGCACTTCCTTCGAAAGCAAAAGCAGGCGCATTTTCCATTTAAAACAAAGCATGCTTCGACCCCCTCGGAACCTTCCGCCTATATCCAATTCACTACATACCAGGTATCCAATACCATGTGCATTGGTTTAGATGGAGTCAGAGGCGGAGGTAAGGAGTCGGAAGCCTGGTGCTGAAAGCATTGAAACGAGAAAAAGCATGTTGATTTGACTTTTTAAATTAATCCTTTGTACCTAACCTGCCTTGTTTGTCAAATTATGATTGGTTGCAAATTTTCTTTTCTAAAAGTACTGCCGATTTTTAGAAATACAATTTGAATTATTTACAAGATACCACTTCTTCTTTTTATAAATATATAAAACATTTAATTATATCCATTAAAACACTTAAGAAAATTCTACAAAAATTCCTGTAAATCATTTTTAATAAGTTTTCCAACACACATAAATTTCAAACCCTAAGCTAATATAATTTAACCGTAATTAATTTTAAACCCAAAATAGCATTTTCTTCACTAGAAAATTCATATAAAATCCACATTAATTCAGAAAATTATGAAAATTGAAATCATTTCTAAATTATTGTTTCTAATCTAAATTTAAATTCATAAGGCAACTGGATGTCATATAATAGGGTTTTCATATCAAAACTTATCACAAAATTTATGTAAATTAGCATAAATCATCAACAACATATAGATATACATTATCATCCAAAACATGGCAAAATATTAGCAAATAATTCGGATTTCATACTAAAAACCGAAAACTATTAAAAACTTGAGATGCAGTTATTATTCACCTTAGCTTTGTGATTAAAGATGTGAGATTTGTTCTTGATTAAGTGATTTGATTCTCCCTCTTGAAATCCTAGTTTTTATCTTCTCTTGATATTGCTAATGGTGGTCGGCCTTAGCTTGTATTTTTTATTTGTGAAAAATGAAGTGAACGTGAGTGTTGAGGGTTTAAGGGTTTAGGGTATAAGGATGTGCCTTGTTCCTATTTTGCCCTTGTATATTTCCTAACTTTTTATTCTCTTTTTATTCTTTAGTTCACTTATTTAACATGGAATGGCTACCCCTTATTTAATCACAAATCTTAATCCATTAATCATCTTATATTATTTTATTTTATTTAACTAATTAAATATCCTAAATAATGTTACTAAAAATATGGGGTTTTACAAGTTGCATCCTCGGAATGATTAGGAAGTGAAGATATGAGATATACATTGGGAAGATGTTGAACTAAGAAAGCATGGAATGGCCTGTAGACATTGACCGGACCATTCATGTGAGGTAGAACACAACCACAACTTGGCATCAATATCCAAACGCCGGACTTGTTGGCTATGGTTAGACAGTTAGTAAGAGAGAGCCAAGGCTTAACCAATGATGACCAGGGAATCTCGAGAAGCCATACCCCGTTCACTGAAAATGTCCTACATGTAGAGTATCCAAGGAGGTTCAACATGCCATCGATGCCTTCCTACGAGGGAAAAACCGACCCCAGGCAGCACATCATAAGATATGAATGGCTGATGGATTCCACACGAGCAGATGATGCAACCAAGTATAGATGTTTTTCGATAACCCTTTCTGGAATAGCAATAATGTAGTTTACAAGGTTACCTCCACGGTCGGTCTCTAGATTTGATGACTTGGCAACAAGGTTTGTGGAATAGTCCGAATGCATGCAACTCACCCCAAAGATGTATGTCCCTATTCAACGTGATCTAGGCTCTAGGAGAATCATTAAAAGATTACTTGAAGAGATTCCATACAGCTGTCATAGAAATTAGTAATCTGAATGACCATGCAATATTGGTGGTCGTAACAAGAGGGATTGATCCAGAGTCTGATTTTGGCGATTGATTAGTTGGCAAGCCACACGCAACATTGAAGCACTTTTATGCAAAGGAAACTCGATATTTGAGGAAGGAAGAAGCGAGATTCTCTAGGAATAAGAATGTTGAGGGATCAAATGGAGAGGGAGTACAGAGTAATAAAAAGCGGTATGATGATAGCTCTGGAAAAGTTCAAGTGAATGTCCAGAACAAACCGAATTAACAAAAGAGAGGTGGAGATTGGAGCCGAAAACAAACGAGGTATTCTGGAAGAGGGAAACCTAGGATTCCAGTGTACGATACTTACATGCCACTAAATACATCACTAGAGAATATCTATTTGTCTACCTGCTACACCATGCAGTACAGGAAGCCACCTCTGAAAGAATCAACGGAGAAGAAGAAACAGACCGAAAAGTATTGTCAGTTTCATGAATGTTATGCTCATAACACAAATGAATGCAGGCATCTCTAGGATATTATCGAAAAGCTGATTCGAGAAAGAAAGTTACAACAGTTTGTAAAAACCTCGCAGGATGGCGGACAGGGGACATCCGACCTCAACCAAGAGAAAGCATCACTCAGAGCTGAGGAGCCTACTCGGACTGGTGGAAGATTGGTAATCAATACAATAGTCGGAGGACCACATCCGGCTGGTAAGAGTTGGCATGAGATGGAGCGCTACGTTAACGCGATTAAGCATGTGAATTTTGAATGTTGTTCGAGTATGGAAGATGGAGCTCCGACAAAATAGCAACGTACAATGGCAGATGATATTGTGTTTAGAAATAGAGATGCAAACAAGTTGGAGGCTCTGACAATCGACCTAATGGTCATTTCAGCCACGATTGGCCCCGCTTTAGTGAGAAGGATATTGGTTGATTGTGGAATTTCTATAAATAAAATTTTCAAAAAAGCTTATGATTAAATGAAGATGGAAGCCAAGGACTTGACACTGTCTAAATCCCGCATTCATGGCTTTAACGATGCTGCAACCGTAGCTGTTGGTTATGTTGAATTGCCCATAGAATTGGGAGAAGGTGACCGTAGGAGAGTGCGGATTCTTCCTTTTGTTGTTTTGGATGTTGATTAATCGTACAATGCCTTTTTGGGCCCATCGACCCTAGCTGAGTTCCGGGCAGCTCTTGCCCCATGGTGTTTGACTTTGAAGTTCCTGATCGATAATGGTGTTGGAGTTGTTCATGGTGATCAGGCGATCGGATGTGCCTGTTATGTAGCTCAATTGAGGGATGCTCAACGAAAGGAAAAGGGTAAAGGTATGGACAAGTCTGTCCGCATCCAAGCCACTGAAGATTGACAACCAGCGCCTGAGCCTTGGCTCGGGCGCCACAGTCGATTCTATAGAGACATAGACCTGAGAGATGATGAGGAGGAGCCCAAAGAAACCAAGGCTGCACTGGCTGAACTGATGATTGACATCACAATCAGCCATGACGACCCGTCACGGGTCCTAAAGATCGGATCACAGCTTAACCCTCCAATGATGAAAGAGCTTGCTGAATTTCTCCAAGCGAATCTCGACGTGTTCGCTTGGACTCACTTTGAAAGTCGCCTGCCATCACGAGCCTTGCATTGAATATTGACCCGAGGCATGTCTCGGTGAAACAAAAAAGGCGTGGCATGGATCCAGAGAGATTTGCCGCTCTTAAAGAGGAGGTAGATAGGCTCAAAGATAATGTGTTTATTCACAACGCCCTCTACCCGATGTGGGTATCAAATCTTGCACTTATGAGAAAGGAAAATGTGAAATGGTGGACATGCGTTGATTACTCAGACTTAAGCAAGACATGCCCAAAAGATAGCTTTCCCCTTCCAAGGATTGACCAGCTGGTAGACTCAACTACGGGACACGAATTACTATCTTTCATGGATGTGTACATAGGATATAACCAGATCCCGATGCATATTCCCGATCAAGAGCACACCAGTTTCATTATCGATGTTGGATTATATTTCTTGTGGTAATGCCGTTTGGACTAAAAAATGCAGGAGCAACCTACCAACGCCTAGTCAATAGAATGTTTAAAGATCGGATCGGAAGAACAATGGAGGTATATGTGGATGATATGCGCGTGAAGTCACAACAGTCTAGCGACCACATTAGAGATATGGCAGAAATGTTCGATATTCTTCGATACTAAAAAATGAAGATTACCCTTTGAAGTGTTCTTTTGGCATAGCATCAGGAATGTTTTTGGGTTTCATCATTAATGCCCGTGGAATCGAAGCCAATACCAAAAAGATCTAAGCTATTCACAACATCCAAGCACCAAAGACTATCAAACAAGTGCAGAGCCTGAATGGGAAGGTTGCCGCTCTAAGCCGATTTATTTCCAAAGCTACTGATAAATGCATTCATTTCTTTGACTTGATTAGAAAAGCAAAAAGGAATTTTGAGTGAATACATGATTGTAAAGACGCCTTCCAAAATTTGGTGAATCACTTAGAGAGACCTCCCATCTTGTCAAAGCCGGTAGATCATGAACATTTGTATATCTACTTGGCCGTGTCGGCGCATGCTATAAGTGCCGCACTACTTTGCAAAGAGAATAGGATCTAGAGACCGATCTATTATGTTAGCTAGTGATTAACAGGAGCCGAAAGGAATTATCCAAAGACTGAGAAACTGGCATATTGCTTGTTGATTGCATCATGAAAGCTCCGCCCTTACTTTCAGGCACATCCTATTGTTTACACCGACCGGCCATTACGACGGGTCCTACAGCGACCTAAGATGTCTGGAAGTTTGCCAAGTGGAATATCGAACTTAGCCTATTCGACATCACTTATCTTCCTCGAAGGGCTATCCTGGGTCAGGTACTGTTGGATTTTATAGCAGAATTTAATGCACATGTTGATTTTTCAGAGAATGGTGAAACCCCTCCATACCATGGAGGATACATACAGATGAAGCATCCAATGAACGTTGTTCTGGAGCTGGGATTGTGCTTGTAACTCCCGAAGATCGATCAATTTGCTATGCTTTTAAGATCAATTTCCCTGCAACAAACAACAAAGCTGAGTATGAGGCTCTGATTGCTGAACTTAAACTCGGCAGAGAACTGGGAATAAAGTCTCTTGAAATCTTTTGCGACTCACAATTGGTAGCATACCAAGTTAGGGGAGATTACCAAGCTAAAGGACAACGACTTGCTTTGTACCTTACATAAGTCTAAGAATTGTTTACTGACTTTGAATACTATGATATTACTCACATTCCTCGGGATCAAAACAAAGAGGCTGGTTCATTAGTAAAGTTGGCTAGCACTGGGGATGCGCAACGGATGGGTTTAGTTCCAGTCGAAGTATTAAATGCTCTGAGCATAAACCCGATGGAGATCGACCAGGTACTGGAGATGTAGCCTGAGAAGGAGTCTTGGAGGACTCCAATTAAAAGCTATTTGCTGCAGGGAATCCTTCCCGAACGAAGGAATGAAAAATGACAAGTCCTTCATAAAGCTTCACGTTATATCATACAGGAAGGAGTTATGTACAGAAAGGGTTTTTTCGTTCCCCTGCTCCGGTGTATCTCTTGTAATGAAATAAAACAAGTCCTAAAGGAAGTTCATGAAGGAAAATGTGGCAATCACACTGAAGGGCAAACTCTAGCAATGAAAATACTCCATTACGAGTATTATTGACCGACCGTCAATCAAAATGTTGTTGATTATGTAAGGTGATGGACAAGTGCTATATATATGCAAAAGTTCCAAGAGCTCCATCGATGGAAATTACACAAATGGTCAGTCCATGGCCGTTTGCCATATGTGGCATAGATATTATCTATTCCTTACCGATCTCTAAAGGTGATGTGAAGTACGCCATCGTCGCAGCTGATTACTTCATCAAATGGGCTGAAGCGAAACCATAGCTACGAACACAACAAAGAAAGTAATCAACTTCATCGTACGGAACATCATATGTCGTTTTGATCTTCCACGAACTATTGTAACAGATAGTGGGACTCGATTGAACAGTGCTAAATTCAAAGACTTCTGCCATCAGCATCATATTGAAAAGAAATTTGCATCAGTCGCTCACCCTCAAGCCAATGGACAAGTTGAAGTTATGAATAGAATCATAAATTCCATTCTGAAGAAGCGTTTAGAGAAAGCCAGAGGCAAGTGGGTAAATGAACTCTCGACAATACTATGGGCTTATAGGACCACCCACAAGTCTATGACTAGCCATACTCCATTCGCCCTTGCTTACGGTTCTAAAGTCGTTATTCCTGTTGAGCTCGAAGTTTCTTCTCATCGAGTGACCTACTACAATGCCAGAACGAATAAAGATCTCCTCTTGGAATCTATAGACTTTGTAGATGAGAAGCGTGAAGAAGCTAATTTGAGGGCAACTGCGCACCGACACCAAGTCGTTCGATACTACAAAACCAAAGTTCGACCTAGAACCTTTGACATCGGCAATCTCGTCTTGAAACGGTTTTTTCATGCCCCATCGCATATGAATCCTACTTAGGAAGGACCATACATCATTAAACAGAGGTTTGGAGAGGGAACTTTCAAGCTAGCGACTGTCGATGGCATCGCACTCCCAAGGGCGTGGAATAGCAAGCATTTACGATGTTATTTCACTTAGTTTATTACTTTTTCATTCGGTTGTATTTAATTTCAGGATTTGATTTAGCGTTTGATTTTCAAAGATATGTAATAAGACAAATTATGTCATTTCTGTCCATGTGGCAATTAAAGTTTTGAATTTCCTTCATGTCTATGTTTTCTGTTGCAGAAATATGATACTGGACTAACTAGTATTGACATATCCGAGCAGTTTCCCAGAGTTTGGAGCTAACCGAGTATATAAGTTCATGATTGAATTAAATGAAATAAGAATGGTCTGATCGTTCATTTGACGATTCACGCTCATAACAGGATGGACGGAATGCCCAACGAGGGATGGATATGATTCGACCATCCAATAACCAACTTAATCCTATCAAACGATGGGACAAATATGAATCAAAAGCGAACGTGACATGACCGATCACTCGCTAAGTTAACCCCTAGACTTGGGGGCAAATCAACCAATTAAGGAAAGTATGATCCGATATTTTTCGAAATAACTCTAAGTCCACAAAGTGTGGACTGGAGTAGAAATACAAGCCAGGTATGATTCGATCACCCGCTAACTAACTCTTATCCCCAAAGTGCGGACTGGAGTATAAACACAAGCCGGGTGCGGTTAGACCACTAGCTAATTAACTCTTATCCCCAGAGTGCAGATATGAGGATAAACAAATAGACATGTGTGGTTCAACCACTCAATATTTTGTGAACTCCGCCTTGAAACTGACAGGAGGAGTATAAATTTGCAAAGGATGGAGTTCGACCATCCACCGTTTAACTCCACTAACCCAAGACTGAGGGCAAGAGTATAATCGTTCAAACCGCTGAATTCGATAGTGTAACATTAAGGCTTGAGCCCCGTGTTTGGTACGACTCAAGACCACGACCACATGGAGGCCTTAGGACAACGGATTATCATCCAAAGTCACGAGCAACAAATTACAAGTACATTGAATGAAAAGTAATAGCTTGACCACTTAAATAAAAATTCACATAATAGTTCGACAGAAAACAAGGAACTTTTATTTACATAGTAAACTTCAAAAAAGTTTATTCAAAAACGAGATCCGCACCCGCACCGTCACGGCCGACAAAAGAGTAAAACAGTTATGCAAACTATTTACAGACTAAGTCAGAGTGATGAGTATTTCTTTTGCTCTTCGTACTTTCTGGATCTCTTAGGAGTACCACCACCCGAACTTCTGCATGTTCTTTTTCTTTCTTTGCCACCCTTGGCAGGAGAACTTTCAGAAGATGGAGGGAGTTCTTAGGGAATCGACCCACCAGGTGGGATGACTTGTAATGGGAAGAGATTTGGATCGTCAATGTCCACGTCGGTAGGTTCGGCCTTAGGTTTTTTCTTCAACAATTCCTCCCTCTCGATGTTCTCTTTTAAGCTGAGATCAACGGTATGTTCACAAGCGCGAGTAATTGCAACATCATCCGGCTCATCAGCCAATGGCGGGTCTTCAGCTTTATCATCATCAAGCACTATGATAACTTGAGCGGTGAGTCCTGGATCATCGGTGGCCACCAGAATCTTAGTTGATGTTGACTGTTGCTCTATGGCGGCACCATTTTTGGAGTATGGCTGAGACCCAAAAGACCTATAGATTCGTGAAAACCAGAAGATAAGCCCATGACTATTAGACATGAAGAACAAAATCTCTCGAAAAGTGGAGGATAGAGTGGAGTACCTGCGTTCGGCTAACTTTCAGTTGTCGCTGGAGTCACCCCTTCTAGAATAGGGGTTTGCACCTTAGATTGATAACCGGATTTGTTCGAATCATAGCTTAGATCCTAACCCGGACCGAGAGAAACTAACACTCCGACTGCTTGAAAAGAATAGGGGCCTTTGGGAACAGACTCTGAAGACTCGGCTGTGTTTTTCCCTTTGCCATAGGGTGTTATAATATCAAAATATCAAAGTCTTGCAGCAGCAAGGTCTAGAGGCTCATCCCCATGGAGAATCTCCCATATTAGTTTTTCTTCGTCTAAATCAGCTTCGCCGAGGGTTCTCTTTTTCATTTCAACAATGTACTTCCAGGCCACGACAAGCGACTCAAGATAACCCTCACCAAGAAAGCTCAGATTGCGGTGGATAAGGACTTTAGCATGTATTCAAGCAAGTTACTCATCAAGCTTTTCTCTTATCTGGGCCTCAACTGTTCTCTTATCTCATTGCGGCCCACATCCCTCACCTCTTCTTTGAGGACTTCAATTTAAGCAAGTTACTCATCAAGCTTAATCTTCAAAGTCCGGGCCTCAGTAGCCACTTCGCAATAACATTGCGATTCTTCTTGAGCTTCGATTTTCTCTTCCCTCTCCTTCTTAAGAAGTTCTTCAAGCTCCTCAATGCGATGGGCTAAAATATTTTTCTCCTTTTGCAAGGTATTTATCATGGATCGCCTCTAGCTTGAGACGATCAATTCCATGCTTTCTCTCAATAGACACCTCGGAGATCTTCTCTGCGAAGTGCTGGAATGACTCATGTTGAACAAAAACTTCATTGACCCTGCCTTAACATTCCCTGGGATTGTATGAATGGATGGGAGCAACTTAAGCCTGTTAAAACAAATCTTTGGGAAAATGACCTAAAGTTCGGCCAACTTTTTGCAATAGAAGCTTCAGGAGCCACAGTCGGCAAAGATGGATCAGAAGTAACGATTGGACGTTTTCTTGACCCACGGTCACGAGATTGCTTCGAGCTGGAGGAACCGGAGTACTGCTCAAGTGGTATAGCAACTTGGGGACCATGGAAAGAGGTTTGATCGCCACTGTACATAGGAAGATTAGGTTAAGCTTCCTGATAGGACGATCGAGACTAGGACTCATTCTTGGAAGAGGAAGATTCCCTCGAACGATGACTTCTTTCTCGGTCGTCATCCATTTCTCTACGCCTACCCAATTATGAATCATGTTTGGATATTTATTGCGTCGAGGAACTCTTCAAGTGATCAAAAGATCGGGAATGAGACATCGCACCTACAAAACCAAAACAAAAATGTATAAGTATACAAAAGGTAGATGGAGATCGTGTGGTGAAGTGCACGTGATTGTGAGTGTCCTAGTGTCCACCCAACGGTCCAGTAGCTGTCGCCTTGCTCATAGGAGTTTTCTCTCCTTTGCCAGTGGGAAGAATGCCGTCACCACTTCTAGTGGGAGAATTTAGCCCCTCAATGTTGATGTTGGGGAAGTAACAAGTCATGATGTCATTAGGGATTTGGAGATTTGAAAACCCTTTCATCGAGCTTTCTAAACATTGGGAAGACGACTCTTCGTCGACTAAAGTGATAACAAACTCAAGCTCACTAGCAGTTTTCCTCCTACGGAGCTTATATGCAAGCTTCTTTCTTCTCTTAGCTAGCATGTAAGGTTGCGCACCTTGTGACGGTTCGACCACAGGCACGTTGCTAGGACCCGCATCAGCGTTGCCAGGTTCGTTGGTCTCAGCACCCTTAACTTCACCATCTTTGGCGTCATCCTGAGCTCCCTCGACTGGGGGCACAACAGGGTTATTGATCTCACCTTTTTGTTTTGCAACTTATCCTGGTGGCGCAGTGCTTTCTGGAAGCCTAATGCTGTGATCTTCCTCTAGCAATACGAACAGAGATAAACATTTGTTGGTTACAACAAGTCTAATGTCCTTGTCTTCGACTGGAGTAGCACGAATTGAAGAGATTTCCCATGAAAAACTATCGCTCTCTGGACATAGATGGACACCTGTTGATTTTCAGCATGTTAGTTGACTCAGGATATGACCCGAGTTAAAGAATTTGATAATAGAGAAAAAATGACACTTACGTCCTTCTAACCATCGCCTTGCAAATCCAGGCAGACATCGAACATAAAACCATTCATGTTTGAAAAGATTGAGTTTGTTCCAAGCACCCGTTAAAACTTGGCAGTTGGGAGAAGGCTCGAGGAAAATGTAGGAAAGGCTCCATGTCCGTCATTTGAAGTTATAAATAAACCTTATATCTTGAGGAGTTGGAGGGCGGAACATAATGCTCATGAATAATAAGAAAGTGCCATGGAGAAAGGCATAGTTGTTCGGGTGTAGTTGAGTAGGAGCTATCCTAAGATATTTTAGCATCTCCCGGATAAAAGAATTGAAGGGCGGCATGCATCCGACCTGGCACATGAACTTATCGCATGTAGTATACCCCTCCGGTGGCAAGTGGGCCCTATCATTTATCGAGGGAACCAAAACGTCTTCGAATGGAATTCCATGTCTGAAACATAATCTACGAAGAGTGGCCTCACCAATTCTGGAGGCTTGAGAATCTATCGCGTTATCTAAAAATATAGCACTTTCTATAGTGTCAGGGGCAGGACCTACATCTTCCGTCGGAAGGACGGGAACGTCAGGGAAAAGGTCGGCCGATGGGCCGAAAATTTCTGGTTATTCAGTTTGACGACCAAGGGAAAGCCTCCCAGATATAGTCGTGGAACTTAACTCAACTTCCAGATTGCTATGTTGCAAGACTGGTCCGAAAGACATTGCAGTTAGATGCTCTGAACATCTGAAGTCCATGTCAACTATACTCAGTAGATAATCGAGATTAGAAAAGTTTACCTGTTCCACCGTGTTAAGTGTAATCTAGCATGATGTAGTGTCGTGTAGTGTAGAGATAAGCAGCTTAAAATAAAACAAATCAAAGTAAATGATGAAATTTTAGATTCCAACCAGAGGGACCGTCATTACTGACTGTCCCAACTAGCGAATAGATTGATCGTTTGTGTAAGCTTTGGGATTGGCCATCGGCATATCAAATGCAAAATCTGTTATTCAAGTCCATGTATTAAGTTTTATTTCATGTTCTAAGTCCTAAGGATTTGATCGTTCAATTTTGAGTTCAATAGTGAATATGCAAGTCATGTTGTTCATCATTGTCATATGTCCAAGTTCAATGAGATGGGATTGGTTATAATTGCTCAAACGAGTGATTATGGATTGGTTTTCGAGTTAAATCTAAAGCCTAAGAATTATCCAAGTACATATATGATGATCCCTATATGTCGATCCCTATATAGCCGAGCCTTCTCCCAGACCAAAACAACCGATCCTTCTCTCCAGTTGACCAATGCCGATCCCTTTCCTTTAAGAAAAACTACCAAACCCTTTCCCCACATGACCCTTGCTGATCCCTTTGCAACTCTGAAGTTACCGATCCTTCCTTTGCTAACTTTCAATACCAATCCTTTGCCCACTCTACCGAACCCTTCCTCCCATCAAGCTTCCACACCAATCCCTCTCCCACTTAACCAAGCGAGGGATTGGTATACCCACACATTACAACAAATTCCAACTGATCCCTCCTTTACACAACCTGCTATCCTCCTTTCCTACTTGACCGAACTCTTTGCCGTGCACTCCCTTCTTCTTTCTCCTTTTTTTTTGCTCTGCCGATTCCTTCTATGTCCCACATCTCATCTCCTCCAAGCAACTTCGGCAATCGATTCATCACCGCATCAAGCACCATCCTAGTCATCAATGGCATGGAATCCACCCTCTCGTCATAAAATCAAAAGTTATAAACTAAAAAAAACTACCTACGTGTGTATGTTTGTTAGAGGTGTTGGCGGATGGCTTAGAGAAGTTCGAAATGGAAGGTAAGAGGAAACGGGTTCGTGAAGTAAGGTGAATTGTAGAAAATTTAGTTTCGAAGTTAAGGAAAAAAGAAAGAAGGGTGGGATCGGTTTTGATGGAAGATAAGACGAAGGTTTGGTATTTTGAGGGATGGTAGGGAATGAAATAAGTAAGGGGGAGAAGAATGTTAGTTTATATATAGGGGAGAGGGGATCGGTACACGGTTTCAACTTGAAGTGAAGGGTAGAAGGATCAGCTAAAAAGTTACTAATCCCAATGAGCATGCGTATATAAAAAAGTAGAAAAGAGAAATGGATCAGATAGAAATATGCTGACCCGTGTAAACATAAGAAAGGGAGAGGAGGGATCGATTAAACATATGCTGATCCCTACAAACACTCAAAAAAAGAGAAAGGAGAAAAGAATAGGGATCGACTATAAGCATGTATGCAAAAAAACATAGGCGTGGAAATTACTCAAAGCATGTATGTACAAAATACGATGAAAATTGGCAATGACCCGTGAACATGCAAACACGTCCGGGAGCCAACGACAAGGATATGTATCTGAACGTGCACTTGTATGGTCAAAATGTTCAATTCTTGAAATCAATAAAAATTGAAATCAAACCTAAAGCCTTCAAGTTTGAGGCTGGACCAGACAACCAAAGCTTATTAGTCTCATGGAACCAGACTTATATATCAACGGACAGAATACAACCCTGGATTTATATTATCGAAAATCAACCAAGCGTCATGACAACCAAGGAGAGATGCAACACTTTGGGAAAATAATTCGACAAAGGGATAGCCACTATTTGGAAAACTTGATGGATTTCTTTTCGATGACTCTAACTTGCTTCAATTCAAAGCATGTCATGTTCATCACAAGACATACTTTAGGGGGTAAGTGTTATCCGGCATTTTAACCTGGCCATATTGAACTGAATGCACGAATTAGATTCGATCGCTATCAAGACCGATGATTCCAAAGTGATGATTGTAGGGCCTAGAAGTCAAGTACAGATGATAACATGAAGTCAAGGTTGAATGGAATTGATAGATATGCAAGGCCGAATGTTTGAAGTATGAAATATGGTTCAACACATAGGAGGGATCGGCATAAATTGGCTTCCAACATAGGGATTGGTATGTTTGAGGGAATATGAGCATTTCAATAAAAAAACAAGCAATATCTCAAGATCCATAATTCCAATGCATATGAAATTTTGTGAACAAGATATGGGGGTCCTAGGGAGCCTACTCTAGGGATCGCACCTTAAGAAGATGAAGTTAGAGGGACTGACATTCTTCCCTTTGAAGGGATTGGCAAGAACTAGCAATTGACCCATATTGAAGCAAAGATTAAGGAATAATTTGATTTCTACTGATCCAATTGGCATGAAATTTGGAGGCTAAGCATATTTTAGCATGAGGAGCCACATAGGGATCGCACCCTAAAATTCCACCAAAGTAGGGATCGGTACCAATTCCTCTTCTTTGGGAATTGGGTCATGTGATCCCTCTTGTGGGTCCATATAGTTTTGAAAGTCCCTCTGCCGAATTTTCAAGGAGATATTAGGTCATCTACGTCTATATAAAAACAGGCTTGGTTGTTCGTTTTGGGGACTTTTATGCCACTAGTAACTCCATATTCTTTTGTACCTAAGGATTTTCATCCAATCCCTATTGTACTCGGTTTATAAAGTGATTAATAAAGAAATCTATTCAAAGTGGATGCAGGCAAACAACACCAAACCACTATAAATCATTGTGTGCGTGTTATTCTCTGAATTAACTGCTATTTCTTTGTTATTATCCTCTATTTTCATTTTATATTCTTCATTTATTTCTCTTCAAAACTTCTACTGAGTGTTTGTGCCAATTTTTGGTGCAAACACACGTCATCGAAGTCACATGTTATCAATGTCGCTTCATATCAATCATGCTTTATATCAATACCGCTCCATATTGATGCCACTCTATATTAATATTGCATCATATCAATGCCGCTTTAGGTCGATGCCACCACCTATTGATGGAGAATACCAAAGAACTTCTATGATACTCGACGTCATTAAATTTGTCGAAGATTATGCATGCCAAAGATAAGTCAGGCCGAAGGCGGCATAAAGCATCATGCCAAATCTATCTACCTCTATAAATAGGGATCTAGGAGCATGAAGGAAGGGGCGATCGTTTTTCTTTCTCTCCTCTCAAAATTAAACTCTTGTAACCCTAAACTGATTTGGGGAAAGCTCCAATTTGATTGTAATCATGTTCAGTTGAAATAAATGAGAACTTCATGCTTATTACTATGATCGTGCATATTGGACATTATTGAACATGAGAATGCATATAATGTAGCTCCTTAGACCAAAAGAAAATGCGATATTATTCACATAGGATCACATGAACTTTGGTCCAAACTAGTATTTATATGCATAACTCTATTTTGCCTTATACATATGGACATTGGACTGTGGACATAAGGATTGTTTATTTAGTTCATTAACATGCTTAGTGGGCTAATGCGTACATTTACTACTTATCTTCTCTCTCCTATGAATATATGACACATGACTTTGAGTGCTCAATTCCTAAAGACCAAATAGGTTCTCAAATATATTATTCGTGACCTTAACGGCTCTCGAATATCTTGTTCCAAGTGACCTTAAGAGATCTCGAATATTGTGTTCCAAGAAATCATATTGGCTTTTAAATGTGTAACATCCAAAGTTTATGAGTATTATGGATCCATTTCCTAATGATATCCACTCGTGCTTAGCATTGAATACTAAGCTTATTCTTGATTTAATTAGCACTAACTAAACCATGCTTGGTTGTATTGACATATGAACTCGAATCAAGGATTGGCTCATCATTCTTGGCTTCATGGGTGTCATACCAATTTTTTGCGCTAGAAGGAGAGGTCGAACCTACGATCTCATTTGATTCTCTTCTCAAACTAAATTGGGTAAATTTATGTTCCAGGAAAATGGGAAAATCAAGACGAGTTAATGCTCCAAGTGAAGAAATCATACAAATGACGACATTAGAAGAAAATGTTATTCCTAACTTCAACTTAGGAAGCATAGAACCTAGACAACCATCAGAGCTGGTACAACCTACCAACAGTGAAGCTAAAATTAAAGACCTAGAACAATAAGTGTTGATGATGAAAGAACTTCTGGAACGAACCCTTGCTCAAAAATCCTCCAAAACCACCTATCTCATAGAGGAGATGAGGTAGAGTCTCAAAGAAAGGGCTTGGATACCTTTTTGCTTAAAAACAAAAGCAGAAGCAAACTCGTTATGACTCCACAAAAGAGAAAAAATCATCAGCAAGTTGCAACAACTGAACTTTCTCCAAGATCATTGGCAGATAACAAAGTTAAGGAAAATTACCAAAGGAGATTGGTGGAGAAGTCCAAGGAGCAAACTAGAAGTTCAACCTCTAAAGAATACAAACCTATTAGAAGCAATTACCACAGTGACGAAGCTTATCTAAGAGACATGGCCAAGAAAGTGGCAAAGGATGTGCTTAGTCTTAAAGGAAAAAGAACTCTTGATGAGAGGGTCAACAATAATCATCGAGAAGCTCCCTTCACAGACGAGATCATGTCCACCAAGATCCCATCCTACATCAAAATTTCGATCTTAAAATACAATGGAACCACTGATCCAGATGATCACTTGATGGCCTTCGAAAGTCAGATGGACTTATACAACGCATATGGAGCTGTGCATTGCAGGTTTTTCCATATCAATTTCCAAGGTGCAGCATCCAAATGGTACAGGCACTACCATGAAAAAACCTTCTATTCCCGGAAAAAAATTTCTTATGAATTCTCAGTGTAGTTCTTTATTAATAAAGACCCTACTATCGACTATACTGTGCTGGCTAATTCAAGCAAAAACCATGAGAGTTATTTGACGATTATGTGAAGAGGTTTAATGTAGAGGCACTAAAAGAAAAAGGGATGACCGATATGGACAAGTTGGTGGCAATACATTCGAGGCTGATTGATCAAACCCCATTCTGGAAAGAGCTCTATATACACGTATGTAGAGATTTACAAGACTTTCATTTCCAGGCTGACAAATTCATTCGTATAGTGAAATATTTCATGCTAAAAAGAAAGCTCAAGCGAAAAAGGAGATCGGGAAAACAGGCTATAACCATAACCATGAAAAACCAAGATGGGAGGAGGTCCCTAATGCCAATCACATTGCTCTAAATAAGCCCCTATCTTATATATTCGCTATAGCAATGGAAAACGATGATTTTCCGATCTCATACAAAGCTAATACCAATCCTAAACCAAGAATGGGGGAAGACTATTATGCTTATCATAAGTCAAATGGGCACAAACTAACGAATGTCGTGTTTTGACAAGCATAATCCAATGCATGATTCACTCTAGACGCATAAAGGAGTTTATTAAAGATAGTCAAAAGGTTACTCGTTCTGAAGATCCCTACTAAAGACTCCAAAACAATGCTGCCAACTTAGTGGAAGGTGATGGTCAACTGGATTTATTACCGCCCCTCAATAGGATCGATGTGATCCATGGAGGACCACATCTAGCTGGAAGTAGTAAAGGAGCTAGGGACTGCTTTGTTAGAGAAGAAAAGGAGGGAACTTTCTCTATTTTACGAAGAACCATCGCTCAAGAATCCCAGGTTCCAACTTCAGATGCACAGCTTAACCATCACTCCGCAAGAGCTAAGAGGAGAGTTCATCATCCACACAATGATCCATTCATGATTACTGCTCAAATTAGATTCTCTGTGGTTTCCAAAATTTTGGTGGATACGGAAGTGCAGTCAACGTGATCTTTAAACATGCTTTCAATCAAATAGGAATCCTGAAAGATAACCTAGAGCCGAGCTTTGAACCCACTTTTGGGTTGAACAACAAAGGATTAACCCCTATTTGGCAAATAAGGCTTTTGGTGCTGATGAGAATTTCGCCAAACTCCAGGACATTCGAGACTCTCTTTGTCATCATGCATCAGCCATCCTATTACAATGCATTCTTTGGGAGGCCAGCTTTGGATGAAGTTGATGCATTTGTTTCACCAAGATACTTGTGTAACAACCCTGATTTTTACTATCACTTGGATAAAATAAATAAAGGTTTAAATTGGAAATTTAAATGAGAAAATTGATTTCTCAAGCATTGGTATTGGAGAAATTAGAATTTTAATTGTTTACTTGAAGATAATTGAATTGTGGTATTTACAAATAAATCTATTTTGAAAAGAATATAGAGTTTTTTTATTTTGTTTGGTAAACCTCTTCATTATTATTAAAAATAATGTTATGAAGTGATCATTTTGTAAGCAAGCTTTTTTGAAGGATTTTATTATTATTAATGGAAAATTAATTGTTTTATAATTTTAGATCTTAAAATTTATATGAAATAAACTAGTTAGAATGATTTCTAGATTTTGATATATGGGCTTTGGTAAGTATTAAAAAATTAATTAGAATTTAAGTGCTCTGTTTGAATAATAATTGTAATTAGAGTTTGAAATGAGAATTATAAAATGTGTGTTTTATTGGAAAAGCAATATATGGAATTTAATGATGTGAATTCCTATGTTAAAATATGTTAGAGAATGAGTTAGAGTTTTCTAAATATTATGTAAATTAATTATGAGTGAAAATAAGTTAGTTGTGTTCAAACAATAAAAATGATATATTTGGCCTTTTATTGAAATTAAAAGCATTGCCATGACTTAAATATTAGTAGAAGATCAAAATAATTATTTAAAATACATTTTCTTTCCTTTATATGGAAAGTTGAGATGTAGAAATATACTTTAGTGTTTTTGTATAAATTTTAGAAGTAAAATCAAAAGGGGAAAATATGGTTTTAAAAGTGAGATAATGGGTGAAAATATTTTAGTTCTTTTAATTAGTCTAATTATGGGTTTGGGCTTAAATTGTATTTCAGCCCATTTTTGCATAAGATAGATAATTTTCTCTCTTCTGTATTTGACAAAAATGAACAAGTATGTTCATTTCTCATTTATAGTAAACAGAAACTTCTTTCTTCCCCATTCTCTTAAAACCTAGCCTCAAGAAAAAATCAATTTTTAAAATTAAAATAAATTCCAGAAATTGTGATAAAAATCAAAGTAAGTTTCTCTAGCCCTATTTCATCTTGTAATCTTGCTAATTCAAATTTTACAATGTTTGATGTTTGGTTGTTCTTTCTTTTGGTGGAGGCATTCTAGGGTTTGTTGATTTCTATTTTTGGGCTGTTGTAGAAGTATAGCTACCTATTGCAAGGAGAAAGGTGAGTTGAAAACTCACAACTATCTCTAATCTTTAATCAGAAGTATATGCTGAACTTGATTGTGGAATTGGATGTGTTTTCTACTGTTTTCATTGTTTGATTTCAGTGATTTAATGTTGACTAAACTTACCCTTGTAGTCATTCCTTGCCTAGGTTTTCAATGCTTTGATCATGCTAAGAGTTGTTGTTAGTTGCATGCATGTTCTAGGTGTATTAGAATTACTAAATTAAGGTCCTAAATGCTAGAAAATGATTCGTTGAAGTGTAGAGTCGACGGTGGAAAAAGTTTATCTGGAGCATGCTGCTCCTGGTGACTCACCGGTCGACTGGCCAGGGACGACCGATCGACCGATCGGAGCCTGGAATAACATGTTCCAGGCGATTTTCTTCCCCATGTTGTATTATTGCTTTATTCTTGTTGTGGGTTGTTTCGAAGTGACGTTGTGGCTTCCTTCGAACTCCAAATTCCAAATGTTGGATTGCTTTGGTTGTTGTTTTAATTGGTTGAAAAAGTTTCACCTATTTGTTCATGTACATGTCTTGTTCATTAATATATATATATATAGACACACACACATATATATACATATATACATACATACATACATACATACATACATATATATATATATATATTACAAATTAATTTCAAAGAAGCTATTCAAAAATCTATGGTTTAAAACTATAGTTGCAATTAGTTTCAGTTTTAAAGAAGTATTCTATAAGAGAGTTATATTATATACATATATATGGAAAAACTCATTATTTTCATTTATCAATTTTTAGTTCTAAACAAAGTGTTTCTATATCTATATATTTGGAAGAAGAAAGATTTTAGGGATCTTACACACACACACACTTTGAACTTTAAAAAGGGATTTCGAAGAAAGATTATAGTTATAAATACAAATTTATTCATGTTCCCTATTATATAATATTAGTCTTTTTAGACAAATATTTCAAATTGAATTTCGAAACAAAACCATTTTATTATACAAATTTACAATCTCACTTGGATGATAAATTGAATTTAATAGTCTAGTAAAACAAGTGGTATGAAAAGCTTGCGTTTACGTCACCGGTTAGTTCATGGACTTGTTCAAATGAACATTTATTTGCACGAGTGAATTTTACTAACTTTTAGTAAATATTCGAGCATCGTCAAGTGGTTATGGGACATCGGTCGACGCTCTTATGATTACTAATCGAAAGTCGATAACACTTATTTAATGAGTTTTCAGACTCGTTCTTGGGTAATCCGTTTAGGCGGATTAAATGGATTTTCAGGCCCATCTTTCGATACTCGTTTTCAAGCGAGTTATAATTTGCGAAGTGCAATCTCTTGTGTTGGCATGTGAAGTGCATGTCTTTTGCAATGACTTGTGAAGTGCATGACTATTGCTTGCATATATGGTTGTGATTTTCTATGCTCTTATTATTATGGTTGCTTTGACTTTGATGAATGTGGTAAATGAGCATAAACTTAACTATAAACTGTGAATCGTTAAATGAAGTATTATTATGTTAGTAAAGTATAATTTACAGATATTTATCCTTGGTATTTATGCAAGTTTATTATTATCAGTATCTCACCTTTTGTGATAATTAGAGAGAGTCTGACCCAGGTGTTATTTTAATGCTCAGGTCAGACCGATACTTGACAGGTACAGAGACTCAGTGGCCCTGGATGTGAGCTAGCTTAAGAAGTTTTCGATGTTGTCCCTATTTTAGATCACTATTTGAGCCTTGTGTATATGCTTATTCTATGCTTGTACATGTTGTAGACTATTGTAGCCGTGTTTTTGTGTGTGTGTGTGTGTGAGTTTAGTATTTTCTTCTGTAGATTCATACTTTTGAGAGATATTGATGTATATTATTTCCGTTGTGACATTTGATTTTGTGTTGTATAATTTATTATGTATTGTGCTGAACTATATTAAACCATTGTATTTGTTTGTACCAAAATTGGGAAAAACACTCTTCGGAAGTTTTTTGAAGAGATAAAGTGAAGAAATTAAATGGAAAACGAGGATTATCTAACAAAAACTCCAAATTTCATATATGAAAGTAATTAAAATGCACGAAGACACACGAATTTAGAGTGGTTCGGCGTATCGCCTACGTCCACTATGAAGTTGATAGCTTTATTGATCTTTCTTTTATGATTACAACTGATTTCAGCAGGTTACAGCAAATAACAATGATTTTCAACAGTGAATTTCGTTGGTTGCAGCAGCACTGAGGTTTAGGACTGGATCCGACAGAGTCTGGGCATTGGAGAATTCAAAGAAGAACCCTTTTTCTGTTGGCTTTGGGGGTCTATTTATAGGTGTAGGGGTCTGTTGGACATTCTTTAGCATGCACGTAGTCTTCTGTGAAAATTTCATAGCATTTGGACATGTAGATTAGGAGATATGATCGATACGAAATATGAAACGCCCGGACTCCGCCAGATCTAGATCTGAACTCCACTGCTGCTGCTACCAACGAATTTCACTGCTGCAAATCATTGTTATTCGCTGTAATTTGCTGAAATCAATTGTAAACATCAAAGAAAGATCAATAAAGCAAACTACTTCATAGTGGACGTAGGCAATACGCCGAACCACTCTAAATTCTTGTGTCTGCCTGCATTTTAATTATTCTCATTTCTGAAATTTGGAGTTTTTTGTTAGATAATTCCTCCTTTTCCATTTAATTTCTTCATTTTATCTCTTGAAAAACTTTCGAAGAGTGTTGTGCCCAATTTTGGTACAAACACTTTGGTGCTTTCACTGAGAAAAACCCAATTTTTCTCCTGCCCTTTGGATCTCCTATCTATATTGGATTGCATAAATCTAAGAAGAAGATCCAGATCTAGAATTTTGAAGCCCTTCCATTCTATTCAGATTTGCAATCAGATCTAGGAAAGGACTCCATCAATTCATTATGGTGAGCACACGTACCACTTCTGCAGCTGCTGAACAAGGAGCACGGGACCGGCAAAATCCCGTGCAATCACCTCCATCCAACCAAAATGTTGCAGGACCTTCAGACCCATCAGGTCCAATCACTAGGCAAGAATTCCAGACATTGCTTCAAGAGTTGACCCAAAGTCGATAGCAGCTAACTGAGCAACTGCGCGCCAACACAGAGTTGACTAACCAGCTAAATCGCCAAAGGCGAAGAAGATCCAGAAGAGACCAAGGTTCTTATTCTTCCACGGAGAGTTCAACCTCCTATGATGGCCAAACCAGATCCACACGCCCACGGCTTGGTGTAAGCTACACCCAAGCCATGGGACACCAACCTGCTTCAAATCTTGGGCAACCTAGAACTGGACCATCCGCTAGTCTCCGTACAGAACCTTCGTCTCGAGGAGGTGCTGCTCCTTACCATGTTACCGGCAACATTGCTACTACCATCATTGCCGGACGAGGAGGTGATGCTAGAAACCAAGTTGATCCTCAACGCAGCCAACGAGAGCAGACTCCTGAGCCTTATGTCCCTGAGGATGTTGAACCAAGGAGGCGAGGCACGGACCGTCGACCGCGTCCAGTCCAGACTCGCGCTGTGGAACCCGACCACACCTTGGCACAGCATGCTCCCAGCATCCGAACGTCGGATATACCAACGATGATTCGTCAAATGATCCGTGAAAGTCAGGGTCTCAGTAATGACGACTGGGGAATCTCCCGGAGTCATACCCCTTTCACCGATGACGTATTATATTCTGAACCACCTCGGCACTTCAGGATGCCAACTTTGCCAGTTTATGAAGGAAGTTCTGATCCCAATCAACACGTCCTAAAATACGAATGGCTAATGAATGCCGCGAGAGCTGATGACGCAGTGAAGTGTCGTAGTTTCCCCATTTCCCTAGGAGGCATCGCTACCATGTGGTTCACTCGTTTGCCACCACGATTCATCTCTAACTTTGACCAAATGGCCACCAAGTTTGTCGAGCAATTCCGTATGCACGTGGCGAGGCCTAAGGACGTTAACACTCTGTCTAGTGTTACACAAGCCCCCGGAGAAACACTTAGACGTTACTTGGAGCGATTCCATGCTGCGTGTGCAGAGATAAGCAATCCCAATGATAACTTTATTCTGATGGCATTGACTAAGGGGATTGATGCTGATTCCGAGTTCGGAAATTGGTTAGCTAGAAAACCACCTGCGTCATTGGACCGTTTCTATTCCAAGGCAGCCCAATTCCTGAGAAGGGAGGATGCGAAACAGTCTAGGAAGCAGGATGACGGAGGGCCCAACATCGAAGGAATACAAAGTAACATCGCTGTTAAACAATCCAGAGATAGTTCTGGGAAAATTCAGTTGAACGTACAAGACAAACAGAATCAGCAGAGAGACAATGGAAATCAGAACAAAAAACGCGATCAGAATCGTGGTCCACAGCGTAGAGCTTCCATGTACGATAATTACACTCCATTGAACACATCATTGGAAAATGTGTATTTGCAGACCTGCAACACCATGCAATACTAGAAACCTGCCCCAAAACTGCCAACTGAGAGACAAATCCAAACAGGAAAATTCTGTAGATTCCATGAGAGTTATGGCCACAACACCAATGAGTGTCGTCACTTACAAAACCTCATTGAAAAACTGATACGTGAGCGGAAGCTGGATCAGTATGTGCGGGCGCTGCAGTATGGTGGTGCGGGCCCATCAAATCAGAATCGTGCGCCGAATCAGGAAAGACAGGAGGAACCCGCTCGTACAAGCGGGAGGTTAGTTATCAATACGATAAGTGGTGGTCCTCACCCAGCAGATCGAAGCTGGAAGGAAATGGAGTTGTATGCCAGTTCTATCAAGCATGCAGACTTCGAGTGTTGCAGTAACTTTGATGAAGGAGCTCCGGCTAAGCAACAGAAGACGATGACAGATGACATCGTATTCAGGAACAGAGACGCTGATAAAGTCGAAGCCTCCACTATTGATCCACTGGTCATCTCAGCACAAGTAGGTCCCGCTTGGATGAAGAGGGTAGTTGACAGTGGGAGCTCTGTGAATATTTTGTTCAAGCGAGCTTATGATCAAATGAAAATGGAAGCCACAGACTTGAAGCCTTGTCAATCTCGAGTCCATGGTTTCAACGGAAGTGCAATTATACCCGCCGGAATGGTGGAACTGCCAGTAGAGTTGGGAGTTGGAGAACGTCGGAGAGTACGGATGTTGCAGTTCATTGTTTTGGACATAGACTCCCCTTACAATGCTTTCTTGGGCCGACCGGCCCTCGCTGAATTCAGGGTAGCCATCGCCCCGTGGTGTTTGACTTTAAAGTTTCCCACTGATCATGGAATATGAATCATTCATGGAGATCAGGCTGCTGCTAGAGCCTGGTATGTTGCTGAACTGTGGGAGGCACAGCGAAAGGAAAAAGGAAAGGGCGTGGAGGAATCTCTCTGCGTCCGTTCAACCGATAATTGACAATTAACGCCCGGGCCCAAGCCTAGGCACCCCAGCCAATTCCTCAAGGATCTTGACCCGAGAGAAACTGAAGACGAAGGAGAATCTAAAGAAAGTCAAGCATCCCCGGCCGAACTGACGATTGATGTCCCAATTGACAATAACGATGATTCAAAAATGATAAAGATTGGATCTCAGCTAAGCCAGCAAACTCAGGAGGAATTGGTTGAATTTCTGTGGGAAAATCTTGACGTATTTGCCTGGACACATTCTGATATGTGTGGGATCTCGCCGGACATCGCGAGCCACACTCTGAACATCGACCCGCGGCATGTCCCGGTCAAAAAAAAGGCGCGGTATGGATCCAGAGAGATCTACCGCCCTTAAAGAAGAAGTAGAAAAGCTTGAAGCGAACGGATTCATTCGAGATGCGCTATATCCTGAATGGGTGTCAAATCCCGTGCACGTCCGAAAGCCAAACAGGAAGTGGATAACATGTGTCGATTATTCCGGTCTGAATAAAGCATGTCCCAAAGACAGTTTCCCGCTTCCTAGAATTGATCAGCTAGTAGACTCGACGGCTGGCCATGAATTTTTATCCTTCATGGACGCGTATGCAGGCTACAATCAGATACCGATGCATTTACCCGATCAAGAACATACCAGCTTCGTAACCAATCTAGGACTTTACTGTTACAAGGTAATGCCATTCGGACTCAAGAATGTCGGGGCTACTTATCAACGATTGGTCAATCGAATGTTTGCCAATCAAATCGGGAAAACAATGAAAGTATATGTAGACGACATGCTTGTGAAGTCGCGACTCTCCACCGACCATGTTAAAGACCTAGAAACTATGTTCAACATACTTCGAGAATACAAAATGAAGCTCAACCCACTGAAATGTCACTTTGGAGTTGCATCCGGAAAGTTCCTTGGGTTCATCGTTAATGCTCGGGGAATCGAAGCTAATCCTGAAAAGATTTGGGCAATCAGAAACCTTGAAACTCCCAAAACTATAAAGCAAGTCCAGAGTCTCAATGGAAAGGTAGCGGCATTGAGCAGATTCATTTCAAAGTCCATTGACAAATGCATTCCCTTCTTCGATCTGATCCGAAAAGGGAAGCGAAACTTTGAATTGACCACGGAGTGTGAGGGCGCTTTCCAAGCACTAGTTCAACATCTATCCACACCGCCAATACTGTCAAAGCCTATTGATCATGAGAAGTTGTATGCATACTTGGCGATATCAGAAAACGCTATCAGCACTGCCTTGGTTCGAGAAGAAGACGGGATACAGAAGCCAGTGTACTACGTCAGCAAATAATTGACTAGGGCTGAAAGGAACTATCCAAAGCTAGAAAAGTTGGCTTATTGCCTTGTAATCGCATCAAGAAAACTCCGACTGTATTTCCAAGCACATCCCATAGTTGTTTACACCGACTAGCCATTACGACAGGTCCTTTCGTGGCCTGAGACGTCTGGTAGGCTACTCAAGTGGAACATCAAACTGAGTCAGTTTGATATTACTTACACTCCAAGACGAGCAATCCAAGGACAAGTCCTCGCTGATTTCATAGCTGAATTCACCGTTCCAGAGGACTTGTCCGAAACCAGTAAATCCCCCGAATATGTCTGGAAGCTGTATACCGATGGTGCATCGAACGACTGGTGTTCGGGCACTGGTGTTGTGCTCGAAACCCTCGAAGGTCGATCTATATGCTACGCTTTGAAGTTTGACTTTCATGCAACCAATAATGAAGCTGAATACGAAGCCCTCTTAGCTGGCTTAAAACTCGCCAGAGATCTGAAAATCATCGCTGTAGAAGTTTATTGTGATTCACAATTGGTTGTGTGTCAAGTTAGGAAGAGTATCAGGCAAGAGATCGAAGGTTGGCTGCTTACTTAGCTCGAGTTCAGGAAGTACTGAATCAATTCGATTACTACGCCATCTATTGTATACCTCGGGAGTGCAACCAAAAGGCCGATTCATTGGCAAAGCTAGCCAGCACAGGTGAAGCTCAACAAATGGGACTCGTTCCCGTGGAAACGCTATCTTCCCCAAGTATCGACCGAACAGAAATAAACCGGGTATGCGAAACCGTTCCCGAAAAGGATTCATGGATGACCCCACTCAGAAATTACATTGAGCATGGAACCCTGCCGAAGCGCAGGAGTGAAAAGAGACAAGTCCTTCGGAAGGCCTCACGATTTACCATCCAGAATGGACTCATGTACAGAAGGGGGTACTCAGTCCCCCTACTCCGGTGTATCGCTCACGATGAAATTAAACAAGTGTTGCGCGATGTGCATGAGGGAGAATGTGGCGATCACACCGGGGGGCAAGCACTTGCCAAGAAAATACTTCGCTACAGATATTACTGGCCTACCGTGAATCATGATGCGTTGGACTATGCAAAGAAATGTGATAGGTGCCAGAAATATGCCCGAATCCCTAGAGCTCCTCCTACTGAGATAACGCAAATGGTCAGCCCATGGTCGTTCGCACTGTGGGGCATCGACATCATTAGTGCTCTACCTTTGGCAAAAGGTGGTGCGAAGTACGCCATCGTCGCAGTTGATTACTTTACAAAGTGGGCTAAAGCTGAAGCTCTCGCTACCATTACAACGAAGAAAGTAATCAACTTTGTGGTTCGTAACATCATCTGTCGATTCGGTCTCCCACACACCATTATTACAGACAACGGAACCCAATTCGACAGTGCTGAATTCAAAGATTTCTGCAAACGATTTCACATCCAAAAGAAATTCTCTGTAGTTGCACACCCTCAGGCAAACGGAAAGGTCGAAGCAGTTAATAAAGTTATAAAGTCCATCCTGAAGAAACGACTGGAAAAGGTCGGGGGCAAGTGGGTCGATGAACTTCCTATGGCTCTATGGGCTTACCGAACAACCCACAAGACCGCGACCGGCCACACTCCATTCTCTCTTTCTTACGGTTCAGAGGCCGTTATTCCAGTCGAGCTAGAAGTACCTTCTCATCGTGTGACATACTATGATCCAAAGACAAATGCTATATTACTTGCTGAATCTCTCGATCTACTGGATGAGAAGCGTGAAGAGGCTTATTTGAGGGCAGCTGCACATCGAAGTCGAGTCGCCCGATTGTACAACGCCAAGGTCCGTCCGCGAACCTTCGAACTGGGCGATCTCGTCTTAAAAAGAATCTATCCGGTTCCTTCGCATATGAAGCCGACATGGGAAGGACCGTATGTTATTGAACGAAGGCTCGGAGATGGCACATTCAAGTTATCAACCGTCGACGGTCTTACTCTGCCAAGAGCTTGGAATAGCGAGAGCCTTTGCCGCTATTACACATGACAGGCTATCTTTATCCATTTAGTTTACTTTCCTTTTTTGAAATTTGTTTCTACATTTCAAAATTAGAACTTGTAATAAGGCAACTGACTTTGCCATACTTTCTTATTTCAGCAATAAAATGCAATCTCTTCAAGCCAGAGCTGTGATTTACTTGAAATGCTTCATATGACCATCACTATGCACGGAGAGCTAAGTTTCACCATACGGTGGAATTTATTCAAATAGAGAGTGACTGCGATGCAACCAATCACTCGCTAAGTGAAACCCGAGCTCGGGGACAAGCCATCACATCAAAGTCAAAAAAGGATTAATACACGACAATCCTTCATCAACTCCGTATTCCCAGAGAGCGAAGCGGAGTATAAACATCAACTCCGAACTCCCAGAGCACGAGTCGGAGTATAAACATCAACTCCATATTCCCAGAGCGCGAAGCGTAGTATAAACATCAACTCTGAACTCCCAGAGCGCGAGTCGGAGTATAAACATCAACTCCGTATTCCCAGAGTGCGAAGCGGAGTATAAACATCAACTCCAAACTCCCAGAGCGCGAGTCGGAGTATAAACATCAACTTCGTGTTCCCAGAGCGCGAATCGGAGTATAAACATCAACTCCAAGTTCCTAGAGTGCGAAGCGGAGTATAAACATCAACTCCGAACTCCCAGAGTGCGAGTCGGAGTATAAACATCAACTCCGTGTTCCCAGAGTGCGAAACGGAGTATAAACATCAACTCCAAGTTCCCAGAGTGCGAACCGGAGTATAAACATCAACTCCGAACTCCCAGAGCGTGAGTCGGAGTATAAACATCAACTCCGTATTCCTAGAGTGCGAAGCGGAGTATAAACATCAACTCCAAGTCCCCAGAGCGTGGACGTATAATTTAAACTCAAACCGGCGTGACCAACCACCGATAAACAAATGAGAATTCCCGGAGTGCGGATTTGATCGTCAACAATCAAACAAGCATGGACGAATTACTCAATCTCCGTTTGCCTCAAACATCCATTTGGTGGCACTAGACTCAACATGTTACAAGTAAAGAGCGATCGTCGACTGATGTTTTACAATGCCTGGGGGCAAGACTTAAGCGTCAACCATCGACGGAAGCGATGCGACATCAAAATTTAACTCGCTCCTCGGTCACAAACCACATCCACAGTCTCCAAACTTGGCGAACAAAAACAAACTTGATTCGAAAGATAAAACTTCACAAGTGCATTTCAGACATTGAAACACTTAGGCAAATACACAATGACAAAAAAGAAGCCAAAAAAGAGAAGTTTCATTTCTATTCTTTGTAAAAGAAGTTCGTGTACAAGTTTCCAAAAATTCCTACTAGCAGGGGCCGAACCCGCATCTATACGCGGCTAACAAAATGCAAGTCAAAATGAACCGGGAAAGCATGTTTAATCTTTCTTCTTCCTTTGCTTCCTCCTCGATGTAGACCCGTTGGAGCCACCGCTAATCTTCCTCTTCGAGCCTTTGCTTTTCGGTGGTGGGTCTTCAGGCGAGGGCATTATATCAACATCCTCCTCCGAACTCGAGTGAATAGAAATGCTCTCTACGGGCGGATTCGGAGGAACGGGATCAGGTACGGAAGGTGGAATGGGCACGCTGCTAAGGAAAACAGTACCACCAGGAGATATCGTTCTGAGTGGAGCAGGCCCCGGTGCTGCCATCCTACCTCCAAAACTGCCACCATGGGCCGCTGCTGCCATTTCAGCGTCGATTTGGGCAAACATCTCCTCTTCAGTTACTACTCAAGACCCGCTAGGGGCACCAGCAGTCGGCATTGAAGAACTGGTAGCAGGATCAGTTTCACTCATGACAGATGACAAGTCAGCAAGAGGATCGCCGTGGCGACGAAAGAGTTCATCCATTAGCTGCTCGTCAAACATAATTGTACCTCCCTGCAGATCAACAAGCGGGGCAGCTGTACTCATGGTGATTGCTTCGATCGCAATAGCCTCCTGCGTTTGATATGGCTCTTGAGTAGCAGGAGGCATGGCCGGTGCGGCATCGATCACTGGACAAGGAATGAGAAAACTGTTAGAACTTAACTCGATCGAAGATGTCGACTTAAGAAAGATATGTGGAATGTTCAAAATACCTTCCTCAGTTTGACTCGTAGGCGGCGGAGCGGCATCAATGACTTGCACTGCAGCCGAAGACATCTGCGGTTGATCTGGATTATAAGCAGGAACGGCCTGGGGATCGACCGTAGACAAGGATTTGGGCTGGGTTGATGCGGGAACTTCAAGACTTGCTTCATGGAGGTCAACTCCAGAACCCTCTCCCACTTCAAAGTGCCGGGCGCCAAGTCTTTCCTTCTCACGCATAATCATCAACTCGTGGAGAATCTTCTTTTCATCCTCAGTCAGAATGCGATTCTCGAGTTCTAATTCATCCACGGACTCGCCCTGATGCACTTCCTTCTCCTCCTCGACTAGTCGGCCCCAAGCATTATAGAGATGCGTCGGAAAATCATCGAGCCAGGCTAGACCTCTGTGCCTTAGCACGTTAGCATTGTAAACAACAAGAAGGTCTTCGATGTCAGCCTCTAGCCTGGACTCGGCCAACTTCACTTTTTCCTCCACCTCCGCCTCCACCTTGTGGACTTTAGCCACGGCCGCATCCCGTTCGTCCCTGAGCAGGACAGCTTGTTCGCACGCCTCCTGGGCTGCGTTCTTCGCATCATCTTTTTCCTTGGCCATGTCGGCGAATTTGGCCTTGAGCTCATTGAGTTCCTTAACCGCCGCATCCCGCTCGGCGGTGACCTTAGTGTTCCGGTGGCCCATCTCCTCCACCAGGGCAACATGTGTCTGCCCCAACCTCTCCATTTCCGCCTTCGCTTCATCAGCCTTTTTAATGGCCTCAATCTCAGATTTTCGAGAAGACTCGGACTCAGCGGTGAGTACCTGAATAATCCGATCCCTTTTTGCGAGCTCGGTCTCAATCTTCTCGAGCGCTTTGGCTCGCTCAAAGGCCACTTTGGAAGCTTTCTCGGCAGCCTTTGCCCACTCTCGGTACTGGGTGTATATGTCGTGAACAAAATCGTGCACCGTGTTTTCCACCCCTGATGGAATTCTCTTTAAGTATGGTGGGAAGACATAACTGTCGAAACAGATGTTTGGAAAGTCCTTCCTCATCTGAGCCAATTTAAGGGCCCCTTCTCCTGCGGGGTCAGCTGGGACCTGCTCTGTAATCATGGAGGCCGTGGTCTCAACTCTCTGAAGATGAGTTTCGGACCTAAAAGCATGAGAAGACGGCCTGTGACAAGGAGGCTCTGGTGGATTTGAAGTTTGAACAGGAGGAGGAGACGGAAATCTAGGAGGAGGAGAGCATGATCTGGATCGATGTCTATACTCTCTGTCACGCCCATACCAGTCCTGGTTAGAGTATTCACGATCGCGATCTCTATCTGAATCCCTCCTACGGGAATCATAGTAACCAGAAGCTTTTCGAGCTGAGCGAAGATTCCCAAGCATCGATCCTCTTCCAGACATAGTACCTGAGAATGAGAAACGAAGAAAGAGTTAGCGACTTCTTAAGTTGGTCGATTTACAGTCGTGGATCATGCAGTGTAGTGAAGTGTAAGCATGTGCAACCCCCCGACCAACCGGAAATGTCGGCCGTACTCGTAGCAAGCGACCCGCTCATTTCAAGAGCGCTATCAAGCTCCTCCATCCCGACGTCGTGTTGACACGACACAAAGTCCGTAATCGGAACATCGGCAAGCCCTTCAAAAAGATTCTCTACCGACGGGGGAGAAGCCTCCGCAATTCTAATCCCAGGAAAAGGTAAAGACACGACCACAGATTTAAATCTCTCAGATTTAGGGCGTTTGTGAGCAGCAGCCTTGCCTTTTCTTTTTCCTCCCGAATCCTGGACATCGGCAGAAGGCCCAACCGAGAGCTCGGTGTCGGTAGGCGTTCTTTTTGGATCAACTTCTTCGGCGATCACGACTGCGGGCGCTTTGCGCTTCACCTGTTTTTTCAAGACCACTCTATGTATCCCTTCCAGATGTATGCTCTGTCTCCATTCTATCAGCCCGACAGTCCTCAAATTCCTATCGGTCAAGACCAAGTCGATATGCCTCTCTTCGCCCGGAAATGCTTGAAGAATCCGAACAAGCTCTCTGAAGTATGCGCCGTCGGGACGAGAGATTACGGCTATTAAAAAGGAAGAGTATGTTAGTTTTGAAGTCAGTTACTAGTATCCCAATGATTAAAGAGAGAAATGGCAACACTTACGTCTATCTAACCACCGCCTAGCGAATCCAGGAGGCACCGAACGTAGAACCATTCAGTTTTATAATAACTTAGCCTTCCCCAGGAGCCCAGTACAATGTGGTAGTTTCTGACCGCTTCCAAGAAGGTGAAAGAAGGGCTGTCTCCACGGCTCTTGACATTGAATAAATATCTGATTTCGATCGGCTTCGGCGGTCGAAAGAGGATCTCCATAAATAGGACAAAGGTGTTGTTCAACAAGGCGTACCCATTGGGATGTAGCTTAGATGGAGCTATGCCAAGAAACGATAACATCTCCCTTATATATTGGTTGAAGGGAGGGAGTGTCCCCGCTGTGCAAGCATGACGAATGAAAGCAGTAAACCCCTCTGGGGGATCGTGCGGCCTATCATTTGGCCCAGGAAGTTGCACGTCGTCGAGCGACAAACCGTGCCTCAAGCAAATCCATCCTAGCATATCTTCAGAGATACCCGACGGCACTGAATCTTGTGGATTGCAAATAAACCGAGCACCCGGACGCTCATCTGGCGCTGGCTCTATAACTTCGGCTTTAATAACTGGTATCTCTATGGTTGGAGGAATAGAACTTAGGAGTTCCGGCTGCTGAGAACTTGAAGGGTCCATGACTAGCTAGCTTATAAAAAATCATTGTTAAACTGACAAATAACGCTCGTGCATCCCCCAGTGTAAAGTGTGTGAGTGTGTTGTGCAGTGCAATACTTTATATCATTTGAGAAGATCAACAGGGTTGAAGGAAGCATGTAAACGACGAGACTTCGGAATTCAGTCGGAAGGACCGTCATCGCTGACTGTCACAACCATACCATCCAGCTATTAACTATCATTCCAAGTTAAAGTTTGGTGTCATTTTGATAAGTTCTAGTTTCGTCGACGAGCTTCGATAGGCAATCAGATATGCGGTGAAACGGTTAAGTCCAGTAATACAAGTTTGAAGCTCGTCGGAGTCAATTGTTCGAATGGGCAAGGAGTTTCAAATTTTTAATTCACAAGAGCCGTGTTCGCATCAATAAGTTATGGTCGTGTGCGTATGAGTCAGACTCGGTCAAAAGGTTGGAATGCAAGTTCGACTCGATCCAGGAGCTAAGGATTTCGAATCGATCGGAGCGCAACACTCTGACTCGATCCCAAAGCCTCCAGTTCAACTCGCTACCAAGACTACGCAGTTCGACTCGCTTCCAAGACTATGCAGTTCGACTCGCTTCCAAGACTACGCAGCTCGACTCGCTTCCAAGGCTACGCACTTCGACTCGATCCAAAGCAGCCGCTTCGACTCGATCCAAAGCAACCACTTCGACTCGATCCAAAGCCTCTGCTTCGACTCGATCCAAAGCCACGCGCTTCGACTCGACCCAAGGCCATCCACTTCGACTCGATCGAAGGCCACCATTTCAACTCGATCAAACACAGCCCCTTCGTATCGATCCACAGATTCAAAGCGTTCGACTCGATGCAAAGCTCCACCATCGATTGATACGAAGGCCTCCGCCTCATCATCTCGAAACCCCTGCTCCAGATCGACATGAAGCTGAGGCCAAGGAATTTTCGACCGATCACGACCCTGTTTGATTTGGTGTAAAGAATCGAGTCTCCTCGTTTACGCGATGGTTTCGCTCAATGGATTACCTAAATTTGTCAATTGGTTCAAATAATTGAAGGTATGAATCGGTTCGAAAGCAAGGATGTTTGTTCTTTCTTCTTGAGTTTCTGAGCGTTACGAAGGCAAGGAAGGAGAGCGAAAGGTGAAAAGTGGAAAAATGGCTAAGTAGAAAGTATTTATATGGACTTGGAAACAAAAGGAATAGACGATTCATATCCCGATGGATTCGAACACGCATTTCGACTCCATCTCCAGTGCATCGATGCGAAGCTCCCCTTCGTATCGCTTGCCTTCGACTCCATCCCCGTGTCCAGTTCAACTCCATCGATATGAGACCACCCTTTGTATCGATAACCCATTTCGACTCCGTCTCCTGTGCATTTCGACTCCGACTCCTATGCAGTTCGAACCCAAGACCGAGTCGAACGGGCAGTTCGAATCCATCAGGGAGTCTACATCAACTCGCTCCACTTCGACTCGCTCAGTTCGAGTCCATCATCAAGTCGAACAAGCGCTTCGCATCCATCGAACCCATCAAATCATGGCTTCCAGAGGCCAACTCCATCGAATCGGAATACTTACTCTAAATCCATAAATTCAATAAACATTGTCTTCGATGTTTCAATCCTTCACATCGATTCAGGAGAGGATCGTTACGAAGGAACATTCAAAAGCAACCGTCAAGCGTTGTTGCAACGAATTTCACATCGGTTCAGGAGAGGATCGATACGGAATTCGAAAATAAAATAAGCTGACAACGACTCGAGAACGTACAAACGTCAACGAGAGTCAGGTTAACATATATGCATGTATATCGGACTAATATTCAATATTCCAGATTTTCAGGAATCAAAAACTCATCCAATAAAAATTACAACAACAAACAGGTAACCACTGGCATACAGCAATCAGTCGCAACAATACAGGGTACAGTAGTTGACGGTCAACAGTTTACATTATCGAGAAAAACAGTCGAAGATTACAGCTTTCATCGAAAAGACGATGGCTATTCAGAATAAAGATTGCAGCATTTCAAAGCACATCATGTTTTCATAAGACGTACTTTGGGGGGCAAATGTTATCCCGCCTTTTGGCAAGGCCGTGATACCAAGGAATTGACTAGTAACCAACGACGGCCCGTCCTAGAGATCAGTTATACACAGGCTCACTATGGATATCAACGAATTTTGTCCGAGTCCGGATCGAGCCAAAATTGGTAGGACATGACAAGCTAAGCCATGAGAGTCAACGTTCCAAATCTCAAGTCAATCCGAGTTCGTATGCTCAAGTTATGAACGATACAAAATTGGATGAAAACCAATCACCGGTCGACTCGCTCCCTTCGACTCGCTTCCTTCGACTCGCTTCGTATCCCTCAGAAGTGATTAGTTCGACTCGCTCGCATCCCTCAGAGGAGCCCGCTTCGACTCGCTTCACCTCGAGCCACGCTTCGACTTGCTTCACTTCGTGTCCGTCATGGAGCCTTCGTTCGAACCCCTCAGATAGGCCTCCTTCGACTCGCTTCGCAACCCCCAGATAGGCCTCCTTCGACTCGCTTCGCAACCATCAGAAAGGCTTCCTTCGACTCGCTCAAGCTATGCACAGATTCGACTCGATCAAAACAGCGTCAAGGACAGAGTGAGATTCAAGCGCCATGTCACCGAGTCGAACGGAAGAGAGTCGAACAGAGCGAGTCGAAACAGAAGCGAGTCGAACCAAACAGCCACCGAGAATTGCATTTCGTATCGATCATATCTCCTAATCTACAAGTCCAAATGCTATGAAATTTTCACAGAAGACTACGTGCATGCTAAAGAATGTCCACGCCAAATTTCGACTCCATTGGATGAAATCTTGATCGATACGAAATCTATTCGTATCGATCATGGATCGGACCGAAACTTCATGGGCTTGGGCGTGCGGGCCTGGTCACGTGCCAGAGAGGGTCTCCCGAGATATGAGCGAAATATCAGCCTCCTACACCTATAAATAGACCCCCAAAGCCAACAGAAAAGGGGTTCTTCTTCCTCTTTTAGATCTCCAACGCCCGGACTCCGCCAGATCCAGATCTGAACACCACTACTGCTGCTACCAACGAATTTCACTACTGCAAATCATTGTTATTCGCTGTAATTTGCTGAAATCAATTGTAAACATCAAAGAAAGATCAATAAAGAAAACTACTTCATAGTGGACGTAGGCAATACGCCGAACCACTCTAAATTCTTGTGTCTCCCTGCATTTTAATTATTCTCATTTCTGAAATTTGGAGTTTTTTGTTAGATAATTCCTCTTTTTCCATTTAATTTCTTCATTTTATCTCTTCAAAAACTTCTGAAGAGTGTTGTGCCCAATTTTGGTACAAACACAGACCATCTTCTCACACTTCTAGATCCGAGACTCATCTCCAGAGAGTCGAGACCACAGCCTCCATAATTACAGAGCAGGTCCCAACTGAGCCCACAGGAGAATGGGCCCTTAAATTAGCTCAGATGAGGAAGGATTTTCCGAACATATGCTTCGATGGTTACGTATTTCCACCTCACTTAAAGAGAATCCCATCTGGAGTGGAAAGCACGATGCATGATTACGTTCATGACATCTACACCCAGTATAGAGAGTGGGTAAAGGCTGTAGAGAAAGCTTCTAAGGTGGCCTTTGAGCGAGCCAAAGCGCTTGAGAAAATGGAGACTGAACTCGCTCAAATGGATCGGATCATTCAAGTGCTCACTGCTGAGGCTGATCTTCTCGAAAGTCTGAAATTGAGGCCACCAAAAAAGCTGATGAAGCGAATGTGGCAATGGAGAGGTTGAGGCAGACGCATGTTGCCTTGGCGGAGGAGATGGGTCATCGGAATACTACTGTTACCGCCGAACGGGATGCAGCGGTCAAGGAACTTAACGAGCTCAAGGCCAAATTTTTCGACATGGCCAAGGAAAGGGGTGATGCAAACAACGAAGCCCAGGAGGCGTGCGAACAGACTGTTCTGCTTCGGGGTGAAAGGGATGTGGCTGTGGCTAAAGTCTGCAAGGTGGAGACTGAGGTTGAGGAGAAAGTGAAATCGGCCGAGTCCAGGCTAGAGGCTGATATTGAAGACCTTCTCGTTGTTTACAACGCTAACGTGCTGAGGCACAGGGGTCTAGCCTGGCTCGATGATTATCCGGCGCATCTATACAACGCCTGGGGCCGATTGGTTGAGGAAGAGAAGGAGGCGCACCTGGGTGAGTCTATGGATGAATTTGAACTCAAGAATCGCATTTTGAATGAAGATGAAAGGAAGATTCTCCACGAGTCAATGATTCTGCATGAAAAGGAAAGGCTCGGCGCCCAGCACTTTGAAGTAGGAGAGGGTTCGGGGGTTGAACATCATGAGGCGAGTCTTGAAGTTCCAGCATCAACCCAGCCCGAATCCTCGTCTGCGGTCGATCCTCAAGCTGTTCCTGCTTACAATCCGGATCAGCCGCAGATGTCTCCGGTTACAAAGCAGGTCACTGAAGCCGTTCAACCGTCTTCAAATCAAACTGAGGAAGGTATTCTGAACATTCCGCATATCTGCCTTAAGTCGGAATATTTATTTGAATTAAATTCTGACGGTTCTCTTATTCTTTGTCCAGTAATCGACGCTGCACCTGTCAGGCCTCCTGTTACTCAAGGATCATATCAGACGCAGGAGGCTATCGTTACCGAGGCGATCACTGTAACTCTAACTGCCCCCCTTGACGGTACGCAGGGAAGCACGCTTGTGTTTGATGAGCAGTTGATGGAAGAAATCTTTCGCCGTCATGGCGATCCTTTAGCTGACTTGTCATTTGTCATGGGTGGAGGCGCTCCTGCTACTAGTTTTACAATGCCAACCACTGATGCCCCTAGCGAGGCTCGAGCGGTCACTGAAGAGGAGACGTTCGCACAAATCGACGCTGAAATGGCAGCTGCGACTCATGGTGTCAGTTTTGGAGGTTGGATGGCAGCACCGGGACCAGCTCCACTTAGAATGATATCTCCTGGTGGTACTATTTTCATCACCAGCCTGCCCATTCCACCTTCTGTACTTGATCATGTTCCTCCGACTCCGCCCGCAGGAAGCATCCCTATTCACTCGAGCTTGGAGGAGGATGTCGATATTATGCCATCGCTTGGAGACCGACTACCAAAAGGCAAAGGCTAAAAGAGGAAAAATAGTAGCGGCTCCAACGGGTCTACACCGAGAAGGAAGCCGAGGAAGAAGAAAGATTAGACATGCTTCCCTGGCTTATTTTGATTTTCATTTTGTTGGTCGTGTATAGATGCGGGTTCGGCCCCTGCTAGTAGGAATTTTTTGGGAATAAACTTGTACATGAATTTCTTTCATAAATAGTGGAAATGAAACTTTTTCTTTTTTGGCTTCTTGTGTATTCGTTTAAGTGTTTCAATGTTTGAAATGCACTTATAAAATTTCAGCTTCAGAATCAAGTTTGTCTTTTTGCACCAAGTCTGGAAACTGTGGACATGGTTCGCGACTGGGAAGCGAGTTGAATTTTGACGTCGCATCGCTTCAGTCAATGGTCGATGCTTAAGTCCTGCCCTCAGTCTCGGGGATGAGTTGTGGAGCATCAGTCAGCGATTGCTTCTCGCTTATAACATGTTGAGTCTAGTGCCACTGAATGAATGCTTGAGACAAGCGGAGACTGAGCGGTTTATTCACGCGTGTCCGATTGTCGATGATCATATCCGCACTCCGGGGATCCTCATTTGTTTATTGGCGGTTGGTCACGCCGTCTTAAGTTTAAGTCATACGTCCGCGCTCTGTGGACTCAGAATCGACCTTTGTACTCCGACTCGCACTCTGGGAGTTCGGAGCTGATATTTATACTTCAATTCACGCTCTGGGAACTTGAAGTTGGTGTTTATACTCCGTTTTGCACTCTGGGAATCCGGAGTTGATGTTTATACTCCGTTTCGCACTCTGGGAACCCGGAGTTGATGTTTATACTTGACTCGCACTTTAGGAGTTCAGAGTTGATGTTTATACTCTGTTTCGCACTCTGGGAACCCGGAGTTGATGTTTATACTCCGACTCGCACTTTGGGAGTTCGGAGTTGATGTTTATACTCCGTTTCGCACTCTGGGAACCCGGAGTTGATGTTTATACTCCGACTCGCACTCTGGGAGTTCGGAGTTGGTAAGCAGACGGTCAGTCACATCTGCTGTATGTTTTTTGGATTTCGCTCGCACTCTGGAAACGAAAGGTGTATCAGGATCATGGATGGTCAGATCACATCCACCCTGAGTTAACAAGTAGGTCGTTAGATGGACGGGTCCACCCTCCTCAAACTTGGTTCGGATACGGACGAAGTCGTTAGGCGGACGGATCCACCCTCTTCGTAGACATATTTTAATACTCCAGTTCGCACTCTGGGAACCGTGGGTTAGGTGAGGGATTGTCGTGTATCAATCCGTCTTTGATGTGACGGCTTGTCCCCGAGCTTGGGTTTCACTTAGTGAATGACCAGTTGCATCACAGTCACTCCCTATTTGAATAAATTCCACCGTATGATGAAACTTAGCTCTCCGTGCATTGTGATGTTCATATGAAGTATTTCAAGTAAATCACAGCTCTGGCTCAAAGAGATTGCATTTTATTGCTGAAATAAGAAAATATGGCAAAGTCAGTTGCCTTATTACAAATTCTAATGTCGAAATGCAGAAACAAATTGCAAAAATGGAAAAATAGACTAAATGAATAAACATAGTCTATCAAGTGTAGTAGCGACGAAGACTCTCGCTATTCCAGGCCCTTGGCAGAGTAAGACCGTCAACGGTCGATAATTTGAATATGCCATCTCCAAGCCTTCGTTCAACAACATACGGTCCTTCCCATGTCGGCTTCATATGTGAAGGAACCAGATAAATTCTTTTCAGGACGAGAACGCCTAGTTCAAAGGTTTGCGGGCGGACCTTGGCGTTTTACAATCGGGCGACTCGACTTCGATGCACGGCTGCCCTCAAATTAGCCTATTCACGCTTCTCATCTAGTAGATCGAGAGATTCAGCAAGCAATATAGCATTTGTCTTTGGATCATAGTATGTCACACGATGAGAAGGTACTTCTAGTTCAACTGGAATAACGGCTTCTGAACCATAAGAGAGAGAGAATGGAGTGTGGTCGGTCGCGGTCTTGTGGGTTGTGCGGTAAGCCCATAAAGCCATAGGAAGTTCATCGACCCACTTGCCTCCGAATTTTTCCAGTCGTTTTTTCAGAATTGATTTTATAACTTTATTAACTGCTTCGACCTGTCCGTTTGCCTGAGGGTGTGAAACTGCAGAGAATTTCTTTTGGATGTGAAATCATTTGAAGAAATCTTTGAATTCAGCACTGTCGAATTGGGTTCCGTTGTCCATAATAATGGTGTACGGGAGACCGAATCGACAGATGATGTTGCGGACTACAAAGTTGATTACTTTCTTCGTTGTTATGGTAGCAAGAGGTTCAGCTTCAGCCCACTTTGTAAAGTAATCAACTGCGACGATGGCGTATGTCGCACCACCTTTTGCCAGAGGTAGAGTACCAATGATGTCGATGTCCCATATTGCAAACGGCCACGGGCTGACCATTTGCGTTATCTCGGTAGGAGGGGCTCTAGGAATTCGAGCATACTTTTGACACCTATCACATTTCTTTGCATAATCCGACGCATCACGATTCACAGTCGGCCAGTAATAACCGTGTCGAAGTATTTTCTTGGCAAGTGCTTGCCCCCCGGTGTAGTCGCCACATTCTCCCTCGTGCACATCGTGTAATACTCGTTTAATTTCATCGTGAGCGATACACCGGAGTAGAGGGACTGAGTACCCTTTTCTGTACATGATTCCATTCTGGATGGTGAATCGTGAGGCCTTCCGAAGGACTTGTCTCTTTTCATTCCTGCGCTCCGGCAGGGTTCCGTGCTCAATGTAATTTCTGAGCGGAGTTATCCATGAATCCTTTTCGGGGACGGTTTCACATACCCAGTCAATTTCTGCCCGGTCAATGCTTGGAGAAGCTAGCGTCTCTATGGGAACGAGTCCCATTTGCTGAGCTTCACCTGTGCTGGCTAGCTTCGCCAATGAATCGGCTTTTTGGTTGCGTTCTCGAGGTATACAATAAATGGAATAGTAGTCAAACTGCTTTAGCACTTCCTGAATTCAAGCTAAGTAAGAAGCCAGCCTTCAATCTCTCGCTTGATACTCTCCTTGTACCTGACACACAACTAACTTCGAATCACAATAAATTTCCACTGCGATAATTCTCAAATCTCTAGCAAGTTTCAAGCCAGCTAAGAGGGCTTCATATTCAGCTTCATTATTAGTCGCATGAAAATCGAACTTCAAAGCGTAACATATGGATCGGCCTTCGGGAGTTTCAAGTACAACACCAACACCCGAACACCGGTCGTTTGATGCACCATCAGTATACAGCTTCCAGACGTATTCGGGGGATTTGCTGGTTTCGGGCAAGTCCTCTGAAACGGTAAATTCAGCTATGAAATCGGCGAGGACTTGTCCTTGAACGGCCCGTCTTAGAGTGTAAGTAATGTCAAACTGGCTCAGTTCGATGTTCCACTTGAGTAACCTACCAGACATCTCAGGCCGCGAAAGGACCTGCCGTAACGGCTAGTCGGTGTAGACAATAATGGGATGTGCCTGGAAATACGGTCGGAGTTTTCTTGATGCAATAACAAGGCAATAAGCCAACTTCTCTAATTTCGAAAAATTCCTTTCAGCCCTAGTCAATCGCTTGCTGACATAGTATACTGGCTTCTATATCTTGTCTTCTTCTCGAATTAATGCAGCACTGATAGCGTTTTCTGATATCGCCAAATATACGAACAACTTCTCATGATCAATAGGCTTCGACAGGATAGGTGGTGTGGATAGATGTTGAACTAGTGCCTGGAAAGCGCCCTCACACTCCGTGGTCCATTCAAAATTTCGTTTCCCTTTTCGGATCAGATCGAAGAAGGGAATGCACTTGTCAGTGGACTTTGAAATGAACCTGCTCAATGCTGCTACTTTTCCATTGAGACTCTGGACTTGCTTTATGGTTTTCGGAGTTTCAAGATTTCTGATAGCCCAGATCTTTTCAGGATTAGCTTCGATCCCTCGAGCGTTGACGATGAACCCAAGGAATTTTCCGGATGCAACTCCAAAGTGACATTTCAGTGGATTTAGCTTCATTTTGTATTCCCGAAGTATATTGAACTTAGTTTCCAGGTCTCTAACATAGTCAGTGGAGAGTCGTGACTTCACAAGCATATCGTCTACATATACTTCCATTGTTTTCCCGATTTGATTGGCAAACATCCGACTGACCAATCGTTGATAAGTAGCCCCGGCATTCTTGAGTCCGAATGGCATAACTTTGTAACAATAAAGTCCCATATTGGTTACGAAGCTGGTATGTTTTTTATCGGGTAAATGCATCGGTATCTGATTGTAGCCAGAATACGCGTTCATGAAGGATAAGAGTTCATGCCCAGCTGTTGAATCCATTAGCTGATCAATTCTGGGAAGCGGAAAACTGTCTTTGGGACAAGCTTTATTCAGATCGGAATAGTCGACACATGTTCTCCATTTTCCGTTTGGCTTTCGGACGAGCACGGGATTTGACACCCATTCAGGATATAGAGCATCTCGAATGAACCCGTTCGCTTTAAGCTTTTCTACTTCTTTTTTAAGGGCGGCAGATCTCTCTGGATCCATACCACGCCTTTTCTGTTTGACCGGGACATGCCGCGGGTCAATATTCAGAGTGTGGCTCGCGATGTCCGGCGAGATCCCACACATGTCAGAATGCGTCCAGGCGAATACGTCAAGATTCGCCCGTGGAAATTCAACCAATTCCTCTTGAGTTTGTTGGCTTAGCTGAGACCCAATCTTTATCATTTTCGAATCATCGTCATCGTCAATTGGGACATCAATCGTCAGTTCGGCCGGGGATGCTTGACTTTCTTTAGATTCTTCTTCGTCTTCTGTTTCTCTGGGGTCAAGATCCCTTTGGAATTGGCTGGGGTGCCCAGGCCTAGGCCCGGGCGTTAATTGTCAATTATCAACAAAGCGAACGCAGAGAGATTCCTCTACGTCCTTTCCTTTCTCCTTTCGCTGCGCCTCCCGCAACTCTGCGACATAACAAGCTTCCAGCAGCCTGATCCCCCTGAATGATTCCCACTCCATGATCAGTGGGAAATTTTAAAGTCAAACACCACGAGGCAATGGCTGCCCTGAATTCAGCGAGGGTCGGTCGGCCCAGGAAAGCATTATAAGGGAGTCTATGTCCAAAACAACGAACTGTAACATCCGTACCCTCCGACGTTCTCCAACTCCCAACTCCACTGGCAGTTCCACCATTACGGTGGGTATGGTAGCACTTCCGTTGAAACCATGGATTCGGGATTGACAAGGTTTCAAGTCTGTGGCATACATTCTCATTTGATCATAAGCTTACTTAAACAAAATATTCACAGAGCTTCCACTGTCAACTAAGATCCTCTTTATCCAAGCAGGACCTACTTGAGCTGAGATGACCAGTGGATCGATGGTGGGGGCTTCGACTTTATCAGCGTCTCTGTTTCTGAACACGATGTCATCTGTCATCGTCTTCTGTTGCTTGGCCGGAGCCCCTTCATCAAAACTACTATAACACTCGAAGTCCACATGCCTGATAGAGCTGGCATACGACTCCATTTCCTTCCAGCTTCGGTCTGCTGGATGAGGACCACCACTTATTGTATTAATAACCAACCTCCCGCCAGTACGAGCGGGTTCCTCCTGCCTTTCCGGATTTGGCGCACGATTCTGATTCGATGGGCCCGCACCACCTGATTGTGGCGTCCGCACATACTGATCCAACTTCCGCTCACGTATCAGTTTCTCGATGAGATCTTGCAAATGACGACACTCGTTTGTTTTATGGCCATAACTCTCATGAAATCTACAAAACTTCCCAGTCTGAACTTGTCTTTCTGTTGACGATTTTGGGGCATGCTTTTTGTATTGCATGGTGTTACAAGTATGAAAATACACATTCTCCAACGACGTGTTCAATGGAGTATAGTTATCGTACATGGGAGCCCTACGTCGTGGACCACGATTTTGATCTCGCTTCTTGCCCTGATTTCCATTGTCCCTCTATTGATTCTGTTTTTTTTTGCACGTTCAACTGCACTTTCCCAGAACTCTCTCCGGATTGTTTAACGGCGATGTTACTCTGAATTCCTTCGATGTTGGGCACTGCGTCATCCTGCTTCTTAGACTGTTTCACATCCTCTCTTCTTAAGAATTGGGCTGTCTTGGAATAGAAACGGTCAAATTACGCAGGTGGCTTCCCAGCTAACCAGTTTCCGAACTCGGAATCAGGAACAATCCCCTTAGTCAATGCCATCAGGATAGAGTTGCCATTGGGATTGCTTATTTTTGCACACGCAGCATGAAATCGTTCCAAGTAACGTCTAAGTGTTTCTCCGGGAGCTTGTGTAACACTAGACAGAGTGTTAACTTCTTTAGGCCTCTCTACGTGCATACGGAATTGTTCAACAAACTTGGTGGCCATCTGGTCAAAGTTAGAGATGGATCGTGGTGGCAAACATGTAAACCACATGGTAGCAATGCCCCCCTAGGGAAATAGGGAAACTACGGCACTTTACTGCGTCATCAGCTCTCGCAGCATTCATCAGCCATTCGTACTTCAGGATATGTTGATTGGGAACAGAACTTCCTTCATATACTGCCAAAGTTGGCATCCTGAAGCGCCGCATATAATATGTCATCGGTGAAAGGGGTATGACTCCGGGAGATTCCCTAGTCGTCATTACTGAGACCCTGACTTTCACGGATCATTTGACGAATCATCGTGGGTATATCCGGCATCCGGATACTAGGAGCATGTTGGGCCAAGGTATGGTCGGGTTCCACAGCGCGAGTCTGGACCGGACGCGGTCGACGGTCCGTGCCTCGCATTCTTGGTTCAACATTTTCCGGGACATAAGGCTCTGAAGTCTGCTCTCGTTGGTTACGTTGAGGATCAGCTTGGTTTCTAGCATCAACCCCTTGTTCGGTAGTGGTGGTAGTAGCAATGTTACTTGTGACATGGTAAGGAGCAGCACCTCCTCGGGATGAAGGTCCGATATGATGACTAGTGGATGGTCCAGTTCTGGGTTGTCCTAGGTTTGAGGCAGGTTGGTGTCCTGTGGCCTGGGTGTAGCTTACATCCAGTCGTGGGCGTGTGGATCTGTGATGAACGTCAAATGAGGCTGAACTCTCTATGGAAGAATAAAAACCTTGGTCTCTTCTGGATCTTCTTCGCCTTTGGCGATTAGCTGGTTGGACAACTCTGTGTTGGCGCGCAGTTGTTCAGTTAGCTGTGGGTGACTCTGGGTCAATTCTTGAAGCAGCATCTGAAATTATTGTCTAGTGACCGGGCCTTATGGATCTGAAGGTCCGACGGCATCTTGGTTGGATGGAGGCAACTGTGTGGGATTCTGCCTGTCCCGTCCTCCTTGATCAACAACTGTAGAGGTAGTTCGTGTACTTACCATGGTGAATTAATGAAAGTCCTTTCCTAGATTCGATGCAAATCTGAATAGAATGGAAGGGCTTCAAAGTCTGAGATCTGGATCTTCTTCTTAGACTTATGCAATCCGATATAGATAGGAGATCCAAAGAGCAGGAGAAAAATTGGGTTTTTCTCAGTGAAAGCACTAAAGTGTTTGTACCAAAATTGGGCACAACACTCTTCGGAAGTTTTTTGAAGAGATAAAGTGAAGAAATTAAATGGAAAACGAGGATTATCTAACAAAAACTCCAAATTTCAGATATGAAAGTAATTAAAATGCACGGAGACACAAGAATTTAGAGTGGTTAGGCATATCGCCTACGTCCACTATGAAGTTGATAGCTTTATTGATCTTTCTTTTATGATTACAACTGATTTCAACAGGTTACAGCAAATAACAATGATTTTCAGCAGTGAATTTCGTTGGTTGCAGCAGCACTGAGGTTTAAGACTGGATCCGGCAGAGTCTGGGCATTGGAGAATTCAAAGAAGAAGAAGAACCCCTTTTCTATTGGCTTTGGGGGTCTATTTATAGGTGTAGGAGGCTGATATTTCGCTCAGATGTGGGGAGGCTCCCTCTGGCACGTGACTAGGCCCGCGCGCCCAAGCCCGCGAAGTTTCGGTCCGATCCGTGATCGATACGAATGGATTTCGTATCGATCAAGATTTCATCCGATGGAGTCGAAATTTGGCGTGGACATTCCTTAGCATGCACGTAAGCTTCTGTGAAAATTTCATAGCATTTGGACGTGTAGATTAGGAGATACGATCGATACGAAATGGGACTTTCGGTTGGCTGTTTCGCTCGTATCGATGATTTCGACTCGATGGTTTCGAATCGATGGTGGCATGTGTTGGCAGGTTGACGTGGCACGCGTCCTTCGCGTCGATCTGTAGCACACCCAGTTCGGATCGATGAAGGCAGCCTAGTTCGAATCGATGGATGTTGGCTTGTTCGCATCGATGAAGATTGCATAGTTTGTATCGATGAAAGTGCCCTGGTTCATACCGACTATTGTGCTTTTCTTTGTATCGATGGGAGGCATGCAGTTCGTATCGATAGGTGATCGATCGATACGAAGAGAGCTTTTAAGATTGAGCGATGTGAAACTGATGAAAGTGTTCGTCGCCGATGGATACGAAGTAGGAGTTTTTGGATGGATGCGAAGTGGACATTGGATGATCGAATCGAACTGTTGCTTCTTGATGGATGCGGGGTCGATCGATACGAAGTGTTTATTGACTGATCGAGTCGAACAGAGCTTTCCCTGATGGATTCGAACAGTGATTCACTGATGGGTTCGAACAAAGGCCTCCTGATGGATACGAACTCGATCGAGTCGAACAGAGGCTTGGTGATGGATGCGGAATTGATCGAGTCGAAGTAAGCTTCCCTGATGGATTCGAACTGATGGATTCGAACAGTGGTTGGTTTTCATCCAATTTTGCATCAATTGTAACTTGAGCATATGAACTCGGATTGACTTGAAATTTGGAACGTTGACTCTCATAGCCTCACTTGTCGTGTCATATCAATTTTAGCTCGATCCAGACTTGAACAAAATTCGCCGATTTCCATAGTGAGCCCGTGTATAACCGATCTCTAAGACGAACCGTCATTGGTTACTAGTCAATTCTGTGGTGTCACGGCCTTGCCAAAAGGCGAGATAACAGTATTATTGTTTTGCACCTGGATCAGATATGTTGAATTACCACTTGTAAGAAAAGAAAAGAAAAATATAGCTACATTATTTGACGTATTCGGTACTCGCCCAATGAAATTTTACAAATGGTCGCTCATATCCAGTCCTATTCTCTACACTAACAGGTAGTATTACCCAGTAATACCCTTTGTTAGTGTGGGTCTTGGGGTGGGGTGTTACCAATTGATGGTGAAATTCTTAACCAAAAATGGTTGGAGAATAATAAGGGGGAACAATTTAGCTCTCGTAAAGTGTATTTGCCACTCTTGAGCAATATAAACAGAACAATCTTTCTTACTATGACTCGGAGATAAATGAGTTAATTGGAAATGATATTAATAAGCCTTTGGATGAGTGTTATTTAAACCAATCATCCAAAGCAAAAACAAAGCCTATTGAGAAAACTAAGCATGTATTAAGAAAATTCAAATTCTCTGGAAAGAAAAGGAAGAGAAAGGAAACAAACCCGTGAAAGACAAAATAGTAGTTGATGAAATAATCACTAAATTAGATTGTATAGGCAAGGAAGAATGGATGAAGCCTACGGAAGATCTTGAGGAAGTATGCTTAGATCCAGTTGATCCAACAAAGATAGTAAAAATTGGAAAGGAACTGGATAGCAAACTCAAGGGGGTGCTAATTCAATTTCCTCAATCCAACAGAGATGTATTCCCCTAAACCCATTCTGATATAGTCGGAATAGATCCAACCATTAGGTGTCATGCTTTGAATATAGATCCAAATATCACACCTTTTCGGCAGAAGAAAAGGCAAATTGATAAAATTCGATCCAATGATTTAAAAGAGGAAGTCAAAAAATTGCTTGAGAATGGGTTCATTAAAGAGGTACTTTATCCAAAGTGGTTGGCCAATCCAGTGCTGGTCCAGAAATCCAATGGAAAGTGCAGAACATGTGCTAATAATACTGATCTAAACAAGGCATGCCCAAAAGACTGATACCCTCTTCTAAGAATAGATCAGTTGATTGATGCAACCGATGGGTACAAACATTTATCTTTCATGGATGCCTATTCCGGCTACAACCAAATTCCCATGTTCAAGCCAGATGAGGAGAACAATAGTTTCATAACAAATTGGGGAACTTATTCTTATAAGGTAATGCCTTTTGGGTTAAAGAATGCAGGCGCCACATACCAGAAATTGGTAAATAGAATGTTCAAGGAGCAAACTGATCGGAATATGGAAGCATACATGGATGATATGCTAGTTAAGTCTCATGAAGGGAATAGCCATTTAAAAGATCTTGGGGAAATGTTAGGGGTATTGCGAAAGTATTAAATAAAGCTCAACCCACAGAAATTCTCTTTTGGAATTCAGTTTGGGAAGTTCTTAGGATACATTCTCAGTGCCCGGGGAATTGAAGCTAACCCTGACCAGATTCAGGCTATTCAGGACATAGCAGAGCCTAAAAAAGCAAAAATGAAATGAGTCTAATCGGAAGAGTGGCAGCATTGAATAGGTTCATTTCCAATACCACTGACAAATGCATTACATTCTTCGATGTGATTAAGTAAAAGAAGAACTTCGAGTGGGGAAATGGCAGTCAAAAAGCTTTCAAGGAGTTGAAAGACCATCTAGAGAAATCACTGATCCTGTCTAGTCCCGTAGAAGGAGAGAACCTTTATCTTATATGGTAATTTCCAAACATACAGTTAGTTCTGTATTAATAGAAGAAGAGAAAGGGATTCAGCTTCCGGTATACTATGTAAGTAAAAGTCTAAAGATGCAAAGACTATATATCTAGTCATAGAGAAACTAGCATACTGCTTAATGCTTACACCATGAAAGCTAAGAGCTTACTTTCAAGCCATCCAATTAAATTTTAACCAATTTCCCTCTTAGGCAAATTTTCAGTAAGCCAAAAACCTTAGGAAGATTGGTAAAATGGAGGATAGAGCTTAGTCAATATGACATTGAATTTCTGCATCGAGCGGCAATCAAAGGAATGCTTTAGCTAATTTTGTTAATGAGTGTACAGGTTTCATGAAAGAACAGTCAGAAAAGGAAGATGATCTAAAGCCTATGTGGCAATTATTTGTGGATGGAGCTTCAAATGAGCAGAGTGCTGGAGCAGGATATATCATTATCACACCCGATGGACATCGCCTACATTATGCAATGAAATTAGGATTTCCGGCCACTAATAATATGAAAGAGTATGAATCAATGGTGGCAGGACTCACTTTGGCCCTACCACTAAAAATTCCTAGAATTTTAATTTTCAGTGATTCCTAATTAATGGTAAATCGGTTGAGACAAACATATCAGACAAAGGATGCCAAGCTAGTCTCATATGTAAAGAAGGTATTGAAAATGCTAAACCAGTTTGAGGATTCCAATACACCAAGTACCAAGGGGAAAGAACTCCCAAGCTGATTCCTTAGCTAAACTGGCCAGTTCACGAGGAGCGCCAAAATCCTAGGATCATTCCAATGGGCTATCCACAAAATACCAGTATATAGGAGAAGATGCCTAAGTTGGAAAAAAGAATCGATGGTATTGACCAGATCTCAAGCTCTAGCACGTAGAGAGGAGGAAAGAGAGAATGAAAATGAAATCGCTTGAGAGAAATTCTGCCATTCAGAGATAAATGATCGCCAAAAGAATAACCGGATTACACCCATTGTTGAATACCTTATAAAGGGAACATTACCGACCGATAAAAAGGAGGCAAGAAGGGTTAAGCATCAGGCTCCAACTTTCCTTATGATAAATGGAATACAAGGGATACTCTCTTCCCTACTTAAGATGTATGGATCCAGAAAGTGGACTAAAACTACTGAAAGAAGCCCATAAAGGATTTTGTGGGGATTATTCTAATGGAATAAAACTAGCTAAGAAGGTCATAAGATAAGGCTTTTATTGGCCTCAAATGGCTAACCCTGCCATCGAGTATGTAAAAAGATGCAACAAGTGCCAAAAGTACTCTAAAATCCCACATTTACTACTAAGCAAATTGACTTCAATCTCACGCCCATGACCTTTTGACATATGGGGAATCAACCTAATAGGACCACTGTCTATCTCCAAAGAGGGAGCCAAATACGCTTTAGTGGTCATTGATTATTTCACTAAGTGGGTAGAAATAGAACCCCTACCAAATATCACATTTGGAAGAGTACTCAAGTTTGTAATCAAGAATATCATTACTAGATTTGGAATCCCGCAAAAGATAATATCTTATAATGGAACTCAATTTGAAAACAAAGAATTCACTCGATTCTACAATAAAAATGGAATCATCAAGTGCTTTTCATTTGTAACTCACCCTAAGGCTATTAGAGCCGTTGAGGAAGCTAATGAAACCATTAAAAACACACTCAATTAAAGATTAGATAAAGCAAAAGAAAACTGGGTAGAACAGTTACTGTTGGTATTATGGGCCTATAGAACTTCTACTAAAACAGAACAGGACATACCCCGTATTCATTAACATATGGATGTGAAGCAATGCTTTCAGTTGAGGTGGAAGTGCCCTCCCATCGAAGAATTGCATATGTATTCAATCCGAATCAAGAATTTAGGAAAGAATCCTTAGATCTGAATAATGAATTGAGAGATGAGGCAGCAATACGGATAGCTGAATACCAACGAAGGATATTCAAGTATTACAACTCAAAAGTAAAAGCAATGTCATTCCAAAAAGGAGATTTGGTGCTCCGAAAAGTTATGGAAAATAATAAAACCGGTAGATGGACCAATTAGGCCAAATTGGGAAGGACCCCTAATCATCCACAAAGTAATCCTAACTAGAATCTACAGATTATGCTGACCTGATGGCAATGTGAGAGCAAGAACATGAAATGCTGAACATTTGCGACCATATTTTCTAACAATAGATGAATAAAGAAGTTGAAATATGAATGTTTACTTGATTAGGAGTTAGAATCTCCTTAAACAAATGGAAAAAGTCTTTAGTGACATCATCAAAGGTCTCACTAAAGCGCCTCCTAGAGGGAGGTCGGATAAGTCTCCGGTTCTGCCTAAGGTAGCTACCCAGAGAGCCGAACAAGCCATCAATGCCATCATCAAAGGCTTCACTAAAGCGACTCCTAGAGGAAGATTGGGTAAGTCTCTGGTTCTGCTTAAGATAGCTACCTAGGGCGCTGGACTAGCCTTTAATGCCATCATCAAAGGCCTCACTAAAGGGGCTCCTAGATGGAGGTCGGATAAGTTTCTGGTTCTGCTTAAGATAGCTACCCAAAGTGTCGGACCAGTGTTCAGTGTCATCATCAAAGGCCTCACTGAAGCATCTCTTAGAGGGAGATTGGGTAAGTCTCTAGTTTTGCTAGCAGCCAAAGCACCGGATGAGCCTTTAGTGTCGTCATCAAAGGCCTTACAAAAGCACCTCCTAGAGGGAGGTCGGGTAAATCTACAGTTTTGCTAGATATAGCTAACCAAACGCACCAGATAACAAGACCTAAACCATCACCTAAGATAATGATAAAGGATTTGATTTAAGTTGAGATCATCACCTAAAGATGATGATAAGGAAATCAGTTGAGTCGGTTAAACCCTTATCCTAAAGAATGGATCAAAGCAATCTTCTAGAGGAAGAATGACAAAACATGGACAAAATAATCTCCAAAAGAAACAGAGATCTACCATCATATCAGAAAATCTATTGCTAGAAAGGTATTCTGGACTCCTATTTTTGCCCGAAGGTTTTCTGGTCTTTAATTCAGATTATTATTGCCAGATGGAGTTTCTGGTCTTCTACTATTAATTATCAAATGGATTTCTGCTCTTATATTATTGCCAGATGGATTTCTGATCTTCCTTTATTATCGGATGGATTTTTGGTCTTCTATTACTGCCAGACAGATTTCTAGTCTTCTTTTATTATCAGATGGATTTCAGGTCTTCTTTATAATCAAAGGGATTTCTTCTTCTGCTATTGCCAGATGGATTTATGGTCTTCTTTTATTATCAGATGAATTTCTTCTTATATAATTTCCAAATGGATTTCCGGTCTTCCTTTATAATCAGATGGATTTCAGGTCTTCTATTATTGGCAGATGGATTCTGGTCTTCTTTTATTATCAAATGGATTTCTTCATATATTATTGCCAGATGGATTTCTGATCTTCTTTTATTATCAGATGGATTTTTGATCTTCTATTATTACTAAATGGATTTCTGGTCTTATTTTATTATCAAATGGATTTCTTCTTCTATTATTATTAGATGGATTTTCTGGTGATATTTTCGGATAACTTTCTAGCTCCCTACTCAGAATACTATTGCTGCCAGATGGGTTTCTAGTCTTTTATTTATGATATTGCTAAAGAAAATTTCGGATGCACCCTCCTATGATATTACTAGATAATCTCCTAGGCTTTCGTTTGAAAATTTATTTTTATTTATTGGTCTCTTAAAGAAAAAATATATTATTGACTAAGGCGGATCATTACAAAAGAAATATGAGAAGTAAAATAAGATTCGCGTGGATTTTAACATACTTTATCTACTAAAGTACGAAAATACCCTATTACTAACTCAAATAATAAAAACATGTCTTTTTTAGATATCTTGTTCATCATTTTTGTCTTCATCTTGTTAAATGATACTCCATCCATCTTATACTTGAACCGGCACATCTTAGAATACTCTTATTGTTGTCATCGTCAAAATATATGGTTTAACATTCCCACTTTTTGATGATAATAACTATTTAATTTGTACAGATATAAATCTATGATTAATACTGCCCCTATTACAATGCTCTCCCACTACCAATTTAGCGTCCATATATTTTTCTCTCTTTTTCAATAACGAAATGAGTAGAAATACTCAAAATGAAGGAGTGCATGATAATAGAGTTACATACCAAATACTTATATTACATAGACACCAACTGTAACATATAATACCATGTATTGCATAATACATAAGAACTCATGTAAATAACATAACCAGAATAAAATGTCAATGGTACATCAATGCAAGTACATAATGTCTACAGAGTCGAAAATAACAAATGAGCACACTATAAACAAAGAATGTATACAGAGTTAAAGACAACAAACTAACATGAAAAATATGCAAATAGGATGAGATGATGTTTTGAAAACTAACATGAAATCTAAGATAAATCATAATATTTAGTCACTCATGGGTCTATAATAATATCGAGAAGCGGTAGGGTCAATAGACCCCAAAGTAATCTAAGCATGTGGTTTGGGAGCCCAACGATACTATGGTCATGGAGGTCTAGGGGAATGTGTTGTTGTGCTCCCATGTATAGTAGGTGCAGTATTATAAACAGATAAACGAAGGGGAATAGACATACATCAAATAAGATGAGGTTGTTGGGTCGCTAGACTAGTTACTCGTTCCCACTCTACTTTCCCCGGTGCCTACAAATCCATATAAAGAAATGAGTGATACAGTTAGGTGTATGCCTTATAGGTAGTTATGTAATTTATTACATATATGTAACTCGATAACCAATCGTGTTCAAAATAAAAGGTATTTTTATTTCTATTATATACCAGTTATATAGTGATATAAATAATTAAGTAAATAACTTTAGTATATTTAACAGAAAATCCATAAATGGTATGTTTTTTGATAGTAGTTAACTTGTGTTGTAATCATGAGTAATTTATCACAATAGAAATAAACATACCATTTTAGATATTCCTAGTCAAGATGTACCGAGATCCGTGCAGTTAAAGCGCTTAGCAGTTTCATAGTGGTGGAGGCGCAAAAAGTTATAGCGGGGATATAGCAAAGGAAAATAGCGGAGGTGCAAAAAGATTCATTAGATATAAAATCAAATATTTAAAGTTAATTTATCCTCATTCTCATGTCATTTGTGTGTGGAACAGAAATATTATTTAGTCATATGTAAAAAACCCGAAGAATATCATGATTTATGCAGTTCAGATTTGATCACTACAATAGATTTCTAACTTATATTGAACACTTATGCTGGCTTAAAATTCGTTCTTTACCCTACCTTTATCGATTTGGTTTAAAAAAGAACTAGTCAAATCAACCTTTTTATATTAATATTGCTAAGCTGGTATTAAAAATCCTTAATTTAGTGGATGTAGGGGAAAATAGTAGGGCTTAATGTGTATCTACTATTTAATAGCGCTATATTGAAAAAGCTTAGCGGTCAAAGAGCGCTGCGTGCTATAGTGAGGATTTTGTGAGGCTTTAGTGGGATAATTGCATAGATTGAGACTGAATATCAACACATCCGGTGAGTATTTAATTCCCTTAAGATGTTGGATAGTGTATTATTCATGACTACTGGGGCACCGAAGGTTATGTACCAATAGTTATTGGAAATATATATATATATATATATATGAAATGACCCATTTGATAGTTTTCCGCTGGTTAAAAAAATTAAGGTCAGATAGAAAATATCGACATGACAATATTACACAATTCTCTCGACTTGAGAATAATGTCAAGCTTTAATGTGAAAACTCCACTTTAATTATAATTAAATCATGACATGGCTTCCATCGAACGTGTATAGTTGGGTCGAGTGAAAGCATTAGGAGTAAAACACTATTCAGTGGAGAATTCCTCTTCTCGGTTATATGATGTTAGTATCACTGTCAACTAATGTTAACTCAATGTCCAAGTCCCTGATCAGAGTAGTTCGGCTAATAATAACTGTTATCATTGAACTAAGGTCTTTTTGTTTGGTTTATAAGTTTAATGTGGACAATATTGGAATTTTAACCATTGCCAAATTCCATAAGTCCTAATGTGATATAGTTTTGACGAAGGGAATTGGGGTAAATTATTGTCACTACTAAGTAACAGTTAAAAGAAGTAAAGTTTAGATTTTTATCGAAGCTATGTAAGCAATAAATTTGGCCATAATGTCACACCGCTAGCTACGGTGACGTGTGAATGTCAATATTCGAATTATTTAATGTTAACCGCTAACCGAATTTACACTAAGAGTCTCACAATTGAAATGTTGAATACTCCGACTACCACCTGATCTAATGAAATTATAATTGTTATAAATTAATTAATTTAATTGATATATATTAAATATTGGTTACAAAATTTTATTTTGATTTGTGTTGATCAGTGTTAAAAATAGAGCGTATATAAAAGGTTATACACATGTATTGATATACGATATCAATGTGCGTTTAAATTAGATTTAAATGCATATTTATTTGATCGGACTTGAAGTGTTTTGGAGGCCCATAAAGGGGCATTTGCAGTCGGCTATTATAAAGGGGAAGGAGGGGTTGATTTGGTTTGAATGGGATCTGAATTTGTAGAGATATTTATGTATACGGATCCACTTTGAACTCCTACCTTTCTCTCATATTTAACACTTCTTACTCTTCACTTTTAAGCTCTTGTTTTTCCTTCATCATCCCCATTTATGGCCAGCTATCCCCTTTTCCCTCCTCTATATATTCAAGCATTTTAAAACACAAATTAAATTAAAACAGTAGATCGATGGATGGTGTTTTCAATCTGGTAACTCTCAACGGAAGTTTTGGATACATATTCAAGGAGTTAACTGATTCAATGCTTCAACGTATTACAACTAGGTTATAGTCAAGGTAATAACTTTATTTACATTTGTATTTACATATATTTGTTTATTATGTCACCCATGTACCATTAGATTATATGTATATGACCATAAACACACATATGTCTATGCTGTCAACATTGGATGAATATACATAAATACATACATACATACATACATGTATTAAATTTATATGTGTATATATATATATATATATCTGTGTGTGGCGCTCAAGACTACAAGAAAAAACTTTAAAAAAATTAAAATTAAATAATAAGTTCAAAAAGGATTTTTTAAACAAAATTATTTATAATATATAAATATAAATTACATAGAAAGTTTGTTAATATTATAAACATAATATTATTTGAAATTGCAATATATACATATATATATATATATTAACAAAACGATATACATAAATATGTGTGTGTGTGTTTCAAAATATGATGTATTGCTTAATTCAAAATACACGTATATCAAAACATATATATATATATAATAATAAGTTTAATAAGTATAAATTTTGAATGTTGAAAAATTAAGTCTACGAAAAGAAATTATACATATTTAAAAAAATTCTGTACGGAAATTATTTATCAAAAAATCCTTGATTAAATAAATTTAAAACCGAAAAAATTTGATTTCGTATAGCCGTGAATACATATATACACATAAATATATATATATATATACATACGTGTATATATATATCTATGTGTATGTATTTATAAATCTACATTATTTTATATTTGTTTTAAATATTAATTTCAATATATATACACATACACAAATATACACACATACACATTATACATAATTTCATTTAATAAATTATATATATTTATTTATTTTCTTATGTGTGTGTGTGTGTTAAATACAATTTACTATAAAGTTGTTTTTGAAATTATAAAATATTTTAAAATCCAGATCAAGATTTGATTTTAAATTTTGAATTTTGAATTCAATTTTGAATTTACAAATGTTAGTATTATACGAAGTTATTATATGCTTATAAATTTTTTATATATTTTATAATTATAATTTTATATCATGTTAAACTATATATATTAGACAACACTGTATATGGAGGGGCTAATATGTATATTGCAGTGTAAATCCCAGCACTTATATATGAACATGTTATATCATATATACTGTATATGTTGTACGTGCACATACACACATGTGTATATGATATGCATGTTATATTATATAATATTAATATAACATTAAAATAAAACATTATTTACAACTTAAATAAAATAGTGATTTTATTTAAAATTAATTTAGATTAGATCCAAATAAATTCAGACTTCAAAGGCCCAGAAAGATTCAAAATGGAATAATTAATTTAAAATTTACCCATTTTACCTGTTGCGTGCTGGGCCAAATCCAACAATGAGAAAGAATTAAATAAATCCGAGCTCTTTTCACTGCTCCAACTGCTAGTTAATTATGACCTTCTATGTGGATATAGTTTTCTCTTGTTGCTTCAAGTTACGGGTAAGAGTGGAAGATTGTTGACCATCAGAACCAAACTCTTCTTCTTCTCTAGTCTCTACATCATCAAAATCATTCCTCGGTCTAACAGTGCCTACACCAAAGCAGAGTATAGTATAAACAATTTTGGATGTTCCTGTATTCCCAACAATAGAACTATCGAAAACTTTTCCATATGTAAATAGATTACTTGCTCATCTTATAATCTCACATGGCAGTGTCTAAACTAAAAAGATAAAATATTTCCATATGGATTATATATTCATTGTACTCTTGAATTAATTCTATATCGGCCATGTTTTTCCCTTGCCCAATTCACGGATATTCCACCTCTAATAGCATAAGCAACTTTTCGTTCAAGCGGGTAAATTTTATCAAAGCTCCTTAATTTAGGGAGGTTGTTGTGTTATATGATAGGAATAACTAAGCGAGCTTTTTCTGTTTATGAATTAGCTTTCCAATCTCTTCTTTTTCTTAAAATATTATATAAACTTTGTTTATCATTCATTAGGATGTTTTCTATGCGTTCACTATCTGTTGAGAAATAGGAATGATAACCTTAGAATATTTCATCTATGCTGAAAACGAAAAATAAATAAAAGGCTAGCATCCATTATCCAGCTGTAACGAGCCGCTTTTCCGTACAATTCAAGCTGACAATAACCCACACATGTCCAACCCAAATTAAATGGAAATACAGATAGTTAAGGGAAAGAAAGAAGACAGAAGAAGAGAAGAAGAGAAAAGAAACTAAAAACAACACAGAATCTCACAATCACAGCGGAACAACATATAATATAATATCAATGATCTTTACAAAAGAGAAACTGTTATATACATACATCCATCAGAGTACAACAACAATCACAATCATCAACCTGGATATTTATAACATCCTGTCCTCACAATTGCTGATAATTTCAATAACAAAGCAGCGGAAATAAATATATACGAGAATACGACTTAAAGACCTCCAACTCATCTCCTGAGATCTCATGCATCCAAAGCAATATGTAAATATGCTCGATCTGACCTGAGCATTATAATGAAATAAGATCCGAGTCGGTCTGGAAAACCAGCGTGAGAAAAACACACCCAATTGGATTTAATAGTTATGAAACCTTTGAAAACAAAGTATCTCGTAAGACCTCGCCACACTTAAACACGGACGGGTTTTTTACCTTACGATAACCAAAACAATTCATATGAAATCCTTTGATATTATAATAGTGTCTAATATACAAGTACTTATTAATCATAGCCGAAATTGTTAAATTAATTAAATTCCAGCATATTATGTTATACAACCAAACCGAAGGCTCATATTGGATAATGGATTCCAACTATAAAAGGGTAAAGGTCTACCCACCGAATCCATACACCTCTAGATCAAGTGTACGGGAGGCTACAACACGTTGCACCTTTGCTACTCAGGACCGGCACTACCCCCTTCTCAAGTAGCACCGAATATGATCACCCCTCGGTTGAAATCAATAACCACGCAATGAAATCCTGAAGCATACATGAATATCGCTCAAGATTTGGGATGATCATACCCTACTTAGGTGCGACCCACTTAGCCCTCCCGCATGTCCCTGCTTTATTCATTTCCCTTCCTGGGTGTGAGGCTCAAAGAGGTTACGCTCTAACCATTTATATAGCACTTCCCATTTGGAATGCTAACACTGCCCTCCAGACAACAATGCAACATCATCATTCATCCACACAAGTTCATTCTGGGACTGAACGAAACGATTGAGAGCTCCATCTCCAATTCTATCATCTTCAAGATGTCTTCACTTTGAACACTTAAGTTGGATCGAAGTGGTTTTTGGATAACACATCTGATCCCGGTCTCTTCGAAACAACATTCGATAGTTTTCGGTAAACCCAACCCCGGTTCTTGAGGAAATAAACAGTCAAAGATAAGATCGGAGATCACGTCCAAACCATTAGTAGATGGATTTCCTTATTATTTGTCCTAGAAGAATGAAACGAGATTTACACACACAGTACAGCATCATCGAAGATGACTGTGCCACATAACTCACGTGTTTCTCCTAGATATTTCCAAAGTTACTTTTGGGTCCAAATTCCGATAGTCGATTATTTACCTATCGAATAACAAACATTCAATCAGGGATTTAATTCCATCGAAAAAACCAACATTTGGTTAAGCACCAAGCAACACTGAGCCTCTTTAATTAATCTTTTCATTAATTAAAACCATCTTGTAAATGCTTGTATCAAAATAATTTCACAAAGATATATTCACAAACCTTTCTATTTTCAATACTTAGGAAATATCCATATACTTATCGCATCGGTATAAGTATATTTACCAAACTTTGATAATGATCACCTTTTTACCAAATTCTAAAATCATTTACAAACTCCATTATAAATTTCTAAAACCGTTTATAAACAATTTATAAATTATTTCCCAAGTCATTTATAAATCCTTTATAAAACCATGCAATTATTTATAAAACTCTTTTTATAAATCTATAATCCATTTCTAAAATTCGTTTATAAATATCCATCTATTTATAAACTTCTCTACCTTGTAAATAATCTCCCTTTAAATCTTCAAACCATTTTATAAGCTCCTCCAATAAAAATCCAAGTTTGTTAACAAAATTCTATTTATGAATCTCGAAAACATCATAAATAAATAATTATTATTAACTTTTAACCTCTCAAAAATAATAATTAATAATTCAAACCCTTATGAATAAAACAATCATTAATCTTTATTATATAAATAATAGAAATAAATTACCAAAATATTATTAATAATCATTATTATTAATTTCAAACCATATTTATAATTTAAATAATTAACCCTTCAAAATATTTAAATATTAATAAACAAGTTTAAACAATATTAATATAAGTAACCAACTTTTGGAACATAATATATTTCCTGATAAAAGTCCATACTTAAATCTTCAACCCAGTCATTTCCATATTTATAAAACTATATTTAAGAATCTCTTTACATTTCATAAAAACTTCCTTTCATAAATCCCATTTATTTATGAATTCCATTTATACTATATTTTCTGTATGAATCTCAATTATTCATAAATCTCAATTAAAACATCAATCACCATCCATTTAATGTTACTTCCGTATAGATAAATTCCTTTTATAAATCCCTTTCTATTTATAAAATATCATTTAATATTCAAATTTACCCTCACCTTCAATTTCCAAAATATCAGTGTGTATTTATAATACATCCACTATTTGATTTGTTCTCCAATTTATTAAACGATAATAGTTTCTTTTAATTTATAACCCAGTTTATAAATTCATACTTTTATTAAAAAAATACGATTTTAAAAATCTTCACTTCATTTGTAAAATATTACTTTTATAAATTATCACATTCACAAAATCTCACATTTGTAATTAATCTTTCATATATGTACACATATACATATATATATATAATATATATATTACTTTGTATAAAATGGTTAATAAATATTAATGTCAACATATTTCTATTTTCCTTTAAACATATCCCTTTATTATAAAAGGTGGACTTATTTCAAAATTTTAAAAATCTTTATTTACAGTGCGGAAATCTCTATTTAATAGTATTTTATGAAACTATTAACTTATGATATCCAAAAATCATACCTTTGATTTTAAAATAAATTGCTCCTTCAAATAATTCAAGACTAATTATTTAAGCATATATAATTTTCACAATCGCTTTGAAATCCCCTTTTAATCAAATCACTATTTAATAGTATTTTAAAATACAAAAAATGAGGCCGGGTGCTACTAAAGCACTAATTAAGCAAATCATATCAATGTCATCAATATGGCATTCAACAAGTCATATATCACTATATATATGAAAAGTAAAATCAACAGTATGAGGAATCCTGTTGGATCCCTCCAACCTGTCCTCCTGCATGACACACAGTATATAATCAATAATATAAAAATCAACCGCTTTGAGGCGGGACTCATATACAAAGGGTCATCCGCTCTTACACAGGAATGTAATATGGTCTCATCCACTCCAATAGGCGGGAATATATCCAATCCAACTAATAATAATTAGTAATTCATCCAAACAGTCAATAACTATCAATAATAAATATTCAAACATCAAATAAATAATTTTTGTCGACTAAAACTATTTCTGGTTAACAAAAAGGTGAGTAACTCACTTTGATTTTAATAGTCCTCAAAACATTCCGTTTTGAATAAAAATTGAACGGATGTTCAATTTTAATCCAAAATTCCAACTAGCTCTGAATCCATCCAATCCAACTCCACAGCGTAGTGCTCGCTAATACGAACGCAACGCAACTTGTCGTGCTCAAAACAGACCTCGTACGAGAAAGTTACGGATTTATTAACATGCGATATAATTAAAATTTGATTAACTAAAATTAAATAAGTTCAAGCATTTTAACCTTCTTCCCTCTTCACATTTCATGCTCTAGTCCCACGCACCTTTGTTTTTTTTCCACGTTCGATCATCGCTCCGCCATCCACGAACGTCGATCTGCCACTCATGCTCGCACGCCACTGTCGCTTTCATGAGACACATGGCCACAACACGAATGAGTGTCGTCACCTAAAGAACTTGATTGAAGAGCTGATTCGGGAAAACAAGCTTCAGCAGTATGTGAGAAAACCACAGAATCCTGACCAACCCATAGTGCCCCAAGCTTCTAGAGATCAAGGGAATCAAGCTTGAACCAGCAAAAAGGGACTAAGACGAACTGACCAGAGACTCATTATTGGAACGATATCCGGAGGGCCCCATCCCACGTAGAAGAGTTGAGAAGAAATAGAGCGGTATGCAAGCTCGTTAAAGCATGCTTCGAAGGATTCATGCTTTGTTTAAAAACTCGATAAAGAAAATACCAGCTTCATTGCTGATCTGGGACTATACTGCTACAAAAGTGATGCTATTTGGTTTAAAAAATGCTGGGGCAACCAACCAACGACTAGTAAATGCTATGTTTAAACATCATATTGGGAAGACTATGAAAGTTTATGTGACGATATGTTGGTTAAGTCATGCATATCTGCAAATCACTTGGACAACCTCGCCGAAATGTTTAAAATACTCTGCAAATATGGAATGAAGCTCAATCCACTTAAGTGTCATTTTGGGTAGCCTCTGGATAGTTCTTGGGATTCATCGTAAGCACCAGAGGCATCGAAGCAAATTCCGAACAAATAACCGCTTTGTGGGAAGTCGAGGCCCCGAGGAACAGGAAAGAGTTACAAAGTTTGAATGGAAAGATTGCAGCACTAAGCTGGTTCATCTCAAAAGCAACCGATAAATGTATACCGTTCTTTGACGCGCTAAAGAAGGGAAAGAAGAACTTCGAACGGAATCAAGTTTGTCAAACTACGTTCGAAGAGCTACTGCGGCATATGAAAACCTCGCCAACCTGTCCAAGCTGGTAGATGGAGAAGATTTGTACATCTACTTAGCAGTCTCGCCACATGCATTGAGTGTCGCAATCGTACGAGAAGAAGCTAAGATCCAGCGACCCATATATTACATCAGTAAACGGTTCATTGGAGTAGAAAAGAACTATCCAAAATTGGAAAAACTGACATATTGCCTCTTGACCACATCCAGAAAGTTACGATCATACTTCCAGGCACACCCAATCAGAGTGCTGATAGATCAACCCTTGAAGCAAGTGTTATACTGCCCCAAGACCTCTGGATAGCTTATTAAATGGAACATTGAATTAAGTCGGTACGAAATCACATAACATCCGTAAAAGGCGATCAACGGGCAGGCGCTGGCAGATTTCATCGTCGAATTTACAATACGAGACAACGAGGAAGAAATGACTCAAGAAGTGGAGACACGTTGGAAGTTGTTCATCGATGGTGCATCTAACAACTTCTACTCGGAAGCAGGGGTAATGCTTGAGACTCCCAAAGGACGATCCATTTGCTATGTCTTGCGCTTGGAATTCCCTGCAACAAATAACGAGGCAGAATATGAAGCACTGATAGCCAGGCTCAAAGTTGTGAAGGAACTCGGGATAAAGTCCATACACATTTATAGCGAATCTCGGCTAGTCGTCTGTCAGGTGAAAGAAGAAAACTAGGCTCGGGGGGAGAACCTCGCCCCGTACCTATCTAAAGTGCAGGAACTGCTGAACGACATCGAGCATTAAAGCATAACTCATATCCCGAAGTAACGGAACACGAAGGCGGATTATATAGCCAAACTGGCCAGTTCCGGAGAAGCTCAATCGTTGGGGCTAGTCCCGGTTGAAACCCTAACCACTCCAAGCATAAGCGAAATGAATATCAACTGGATTCTAGAGACAACCAAGGAACCAGAAACATGGATGATGCCTATCAAAGACTACCTGCTCACAAGAACTCTCCCCACAGACAGGAATCTGCGAAAAAAGCTTCATGATTCACGATACAAGATGGGATACTCTACCAAAGGGGATTTTCTACCCCCTTTCCTCAGATGTGTGACCAAAACGAAGCTCGAAGGATCCTAAGAGAAGTTCATGAAGATGACTGGGGAGATCATACCTGGGGACAAACCCTTGCAAAGAAAGTTCTCTAGTATGGGTATTTTTTGCCAACAATAAACTGTGATGCACCAGATTACGCCAGACGACACGACCAATGTCGAAGATTCAACAAGATCAAAAGAACTCCTTCGACAGAGATAACACAGATGGTCAGCCCATGGTCATTCGCAATCTGGGGAATCGATCTGATTGGTGTATTACCAATGGCTAAAGGAGGAGCCAAATATTTTATCATTGTTGTTGACTATTTCACCAAATGGGCCGAAGCGGAACCGCTAGCCACTACTACCACAAAGAAATTTATTAACTTTATTACTAAAAATATTATTTGTAGGTTCGGTGTGCCATGGAAAATCATCATGAATTATGGGACTCAATTCGAGTTCAAAGACTTTTGCAAACGCTTCCAAATCGAGAAAAGCTTTTCCGCTTTAGCACATCCACAAGCAAACAAGCAAGTGGAAGCAGTAAATAAGATAATCAAGTCCACCATCAAAAAAAGGCTAACTAAAGCAAAAGGAAATTGGGTCAATGAACTTCCACTCGCATTATGGGCTTAAAGGAGGATAACACACAAATCTGCAACCGGGCACCCTCCGTTCGCCCTGACATATGGTTCAGAAGAAATGATCCTGGTTGAGCTAGAAGCCCCTTCTCATCGGAGGTAAAACTTCGAACAAAGGCAAAACTTGCCCAACTTTCATTAATAAAATTTCTTTGCTTTTCGAACCAATAAAACCACGTTCACAAAAGTAACATGCTGAGTCGATGGGGTCAAATTGACTCAAAACCATTTGATCGCTGCTTGAGATAGTGGAACCACGCTCAAGTATGCCCCATCTACCCGCCAGGTCGACGGAAGCAAATCGACTCAAACCGTTGGATTGACGGAACTCGATCCTCGCCTTCTAAGAACCAGTGTTGCTCCGACAACGTCGGGAAGGCCCCCAATCAAAGCTGTGAACCTCCATAAACCACGCATTGCTTCTTGAGTCGTGGAACCATGCTCTCGAAACATGAATTCCTCACGTTACCCGAAGATTGGTAACATCGAGAAATTCCAAACCGTTTCAGATCGATGGGTCAAATCGATCCCAAAAGCTGCGCATCTTGAAAGCCATGCATAATCTTGAAAGCCGTGCACACTCTTAAGTACTGGTATTGTCCCGGTAATGCTGGTAAACTCATCTATTGCAATACTAATAAGAATCCACTCTCACTATCAGGACTAATGGACACGAATCCAGTAATGTCGCACGACTGCGAATCAGCAAAGAATTCCGATTGTTGGCCGACAAAATCTCAGGACTCGAGACATTCAAATCACAAGTTCTCGAAGATAGGAACCACAAAATAGACTCGGTTACAAACATCCGAAGAATCACATGGATCAACCGGTCATTTATCAAGTGTTTGAAGTAAACAGCCCCATGAACTGGGGGCACACTAATTCCCAACCAAAAAACCAAATATTTCACAGTTCTGTTACTCCAAACAAAGAATTTTGGCGGTGATTACAGGACTAGATAAAATAGTGATAAATAAAATTGGCATGAATGCATGAAATATAGATAACTAGACAAATGAAGTTACAATCAAAATGTTAACATTTTATTACGTATAACGTTTTCAATGTACAACAACAAATAGCAAATGTCGTGCCCACACAATATCGGCAAAAAAAGGAAAAATACAAAATACCACTGTGAAAACAACAAGAAAGTGCTAACTGCAGACTCTGCACTTGCACAAAAGGTGATAAAAAACAACAAAAGGAGGAAAAGATAGATCAAGACGTCTTCTCACCACTTCCTCAGTCTCCTTTCCCGCCTCTAATTCGCAATTTCTCGGGCTTATCATTTCCTGAGCCAATCTCACTCTCTGAAGCATGGCCGCTGGCAGACTCCCCTTCCCTTTATGCTTGTGGGATCGGTGAGAGCTCTTCGATGACCTCTTCTATGCTTCAACCTTCTCCTTTTTCACTGCGATCATCTGTTGCTCGGTCTTCGGCTGCTCGGCTTCTACTCTATCCGGTTGGCTGCCTTAGTCTGCTTGCTTTCGTGTAGCACCAGCTGCCAACCTCTCCTCTTGAGAAATAGAGGGGTCGTCCAAACCATGCAGCGCCGCGATTTATTCAAAATGCGAACCGGGCTGCGAGCCAAAAGCGGAGATGACGGTTGACGTAGTTAAAATAGTAGCAAACCCGGCATCATGGTAAGAAGGCAATTCAGTGGGAAAAGAAGGTTTATTTACAATATCAGAATAAAAGGCGGTTATCTCTGCAATCTCTTCTGGCATGAATTGAAAATCTTCAAGCATGGGAGAGTTAAGAAAGTTACCTGCTGTGGGGGTTTGTTCATGTGTAACAACTTCGAAGCCTTCGTCGTTGCCTTCCTTCGATGGCTGCACGACTATAGGAGAAGTGGCAATGATCCCCTTACTAGTATAAAGATGTGAAGACGACTCGCCCAAGCCCAAAGGAAAATGTTCAGTAGCAACCTTTTCGGTGGTGGCCGTGAGATCGATGGTTTCACGCTCCCTCTCCAACATTAAGATTTTTCGGCCTTCCAATAGATCTAGGCGGGATTCATTGTTCAAGTAGGCCTAAACCAGCTCCTCTTCAGTGTAACCGCCACCCATATCTCGAAACCGGGCCAAAACTTCTTCCTAAACTACAACGAGCATGTGAGGGAACAATGGACCCAAGTAACTGAGGCTACCGTGATGAAGCACGGAATTAACTTAGAAGCCTAAAATGGTAGCATCCAAGCCTTTCGTTTTCTTAGCAAAAGTACCTTGGAGCTCTGAAAGGCTGGCTTCCGTGCTTTCCTTCTCAACTGCCGTTGATTTTTCTCGGCCTCCAAAGTCAAAACTTGCGCACGCAGAGAGGCAATTTCCTAGGACTGTTCGGCGATGACTTTCTTCTCCGCCTCTTCCATTGTCTCGCTTGCTTTCAGTTTTTCTTTCAGAGCCACCTCATCGATGTAGCACTTCTTTATTTCGTCCCTGAGTATAAGCACGGTTCGGCTGGTTGACTCCTTCAACTCCTTAAATAAAGAAGCACCCCTACTTTCTCTCTTCAGGGCATCATTCCTCTCCTTCTTCAATCTCTTAATCTCCGAGTCACGGTCCGCAATCTGCTTCTCGTATTCATTTTTGTCGGACTCGAATGAGAGAATCCCTTAGTTATTATTTTGATTAACGGTAGAAAGCTGTGTGCACAATTTCTCCCATCCCTTGGCTTGCTCCAAGCCACTCTAGATCTCATGGAGATTGGGTGAATAAGATTTTACGCAAATTGACTTCAAGTCGAGTTTATCGAAAATAACCCCCCTTAAGAACAAGTTGGGAAATGCAACCTGCAGGAGCGGCGGACCAGTAGGGAGAATGTGGAGGGCCCGCCTTGAAATTGGGAGAGAAGAGATCACTACAGCGTGAGTGGAGGAGGTCACGACGTCGGAAGTGGCAACGGCGATCCTAGTAGAAGTAGGAAGCTATGCGGCGAATGCATGTTCTTGATCCTTCTTCAACTTCTTTGATGGATCTTCCCATTCAATCGGGCTTTTCCTTTTCTCATGGCCGCTTCCTCTGTCGCGGTGTTGATCCTTCTCAGCTCGACGGTGCTCTTCTGCCTCCTTATCTTTTCTCCTCCTTCTCTCTTCGTCAGTTTCACGAAAGGTATAGTATCTGGATGAATACCTTCCCGAAAGCTGAGACTCAAGCACTTGGTTAAGATTGTTATAGAAGCCACGAGGCATGATCCCTACAGCAAATAACAAAACAACTTCAAAAAAAGGCATTTGATGGATTAAAATATCCTAAGAGGATAACAGTGAAATGCATGATTCTAGTGAAGTGTGTGCTACAATGAAACGACCCTAGCAGAATACACAAACTGGATCGATCGCTAACTAACGCCAGGACATTCATATCTGTAGGAACAATTTGGGTAGGCTGGGAAGGCAACCCTTCCAAAGTGAAGTTACCCATTAGGGCGCCCATATCCACAAAAATGTCGCTCGCATCTCCCAAGTCAAGATCGGCGCCCTCCAGCAAATGGCTGGGAATGGGCTCGTTCCTGGGAAGAGCTTCTTCAAAACATTCCTTCAAAGGAGGTGAGGGAGTATGTTCACGACTCAACTTCGGGGCCTTATCACCTAAATCGACATCGCCTTCGTCGGTATTTGTATCCCAATTTATTTCTTCTTCGATTAAGGGTAGCCCCTTACCGATCTCTCCTTCCTCCTTCCCTTCAATCAATGGAGGTTTTTCCATCCAATGAACAAAATATTCTCCTTTATCCTCTAGGATCGAAGGCACCTTTGGCGGACTGTCAACCCCAACTTGAACATTCTCCTCTTCAGAAGTTTTCTTTGACCCACCGGATCAGTCACTTTCTTCCTCCTCATCATCGTCATCGTCACCTTCACCAGAATCATGAGAAGTGGAAACTGAGCGAGTCCGGGTTTTGGAGTGAGAAGGGGCACTAAAGAATCCAACAGACCTCCCGGGATGTGAGAGCCCTCATCGGCGAAGATTTCCATCTATAAGCAGAAACCTGATCGTGCGCTCTCGAGCATCAACCGCTTTCAAGGGCCCAGAACAGGATCGAGCGTCGGATCTTAGTTAATCTTCGGGAGAACTGCAAAAGAATAGACGATCGTTCAGAGGATTTCTTAGCAGCTAAAGGAAATTCCATGCGTAGTGAAATAAACTTACCCCCATGGTCCATAGATTAGTGAATCCCTCTGAACATTTGGCAAAAAAGAACTGATTTTTGAATGAGGGAACCTTGCTAGGAAGATCAAGTATAAGCTTTCGGTCGCGTTGCGCCTCAATATAAATAAGTGATGGGTTAGCCTCCCTCTTTTTAAATAACAGGAGATATTGTAGCTCAGCGAAGCTCGGGGCGTGGTTGAGTGTTTGCATGAACAAGATATACAAGCAAGTTAGCATGGCATAACCATTAGGGAGGATTTGGAACGGAGTCAACCCTATGTTCTGAAGAGTCGCCATAAGAAAGTGATTAAAGGGAGGCACCGCGCCATACATACACATGTAGTGATGGCAATCCACGTATCTGAAAGGTGGTATATAAGCGAATTCCCCTTTTGACGATAGAAGACGTCATCCTCTGGGATGCCATATTGCGAGCAAATGTTTCACAATGCCCTTTGTGTAAGGATCGAAGAGGCTTTCTCCGGAGAATCAAGTAGAACCCTGAAGTTGGGGGAATGCGATCAATGACGGGGCCAACTGGGATCAGACGGCCATATTGCTCCAAGGCCATGGAGGTAGCAGGTCCAGCCAGGATCGATGAAGACTCCGCTTCAAAAATAGGTACACCGACTGTGCAATGACAAGACCAAACCAATACGAGCAGCTATAGACCGATGAGTCCAAATCATGAAGAAAATTATCAGCATAAGTCGATTGTAGTTTCTTGGAAAGTGATAACAACCTAAGCTGCATGTAAGACGCTATCCTAAGTTATTATCAACCCCCAGAAAAACCAAATCAATCCGCAATCCGTAGGATGTTATGCTGGAATCAACCGTGGATGAAGGTAGCAAAACATGTCGAGCAGTAGGGCAAAAAACTGGCTTCGTTCCGTGACGAACTTCGGACTCGATTTACTATCTTCTTCCACAAAATCGCAATCAGCTCGAATCTTCCACTGCATCCGTCATTAACAAAACCTCACCATCGATCAATTAAGTAAAAATACGTCAAAATCCACTTCACAGACCTTCGAGATTGTGAAAAATGATGATCTTTGGTTCAAGATAGCTCGAACGAGGGTGTTGGGTGAGTTGGATCAGTAGCGCTCCAAGGCAGGTATAATCGCAGCAGCGGTGACTTCAAAAGGCAGCAATAGGTGGCATTAGGGGAAAAGATTAACCATGGCAGCACTCTGGCAGCGGCAGGTGATAGATCGGTGAAAGCTCGGTGATGGCAGGCTTTGGATCGACAAAGTTTTGTTATCTTTTGAATCGGCTCGATTCGAAAATGTTAAATGGGAGAATGGATATCCGATCCCATTTATATATAAAAAAAAGAGAAAGGTGGAAACATTTTCCTAAGTACTTGGATCGATGTCGATCTGATCCAATTGGATCGGTACCGATCCAATTTATTTCCCCCAAATGACCTCAAGCTTTCTTTGTTTGCCCAATTTGATGTTCGTATACATTCTGGAGGTTATCAAGTCAAGATCAATCCGTCATTACGACTAATGGAGATTTTCACTAAAGACTGGATAGTTAGCCGGGATGTCATAGGCAGCTACTCAAGGAAGTTGGATATGGCCAATAAAGCTCCATGCAACAAAAACTATAATTCCATAACATGCCTTGTTTCCAACGAAAGCATGCTCTAGGGTGCAAATGTTAGCCGGGTTTTTAACCCAGTAGAATTCAGAAGGAGTTATAATATTCAAACTGAGCCAAAACGACTCGAAACTTGACCGGAAGACCTAAAAGTACATGATAAAGAAACCCCGGGAGTTTGATCCAAAAATACGTTAAGTATTTGGATCGGCACTGATCTGATCCAATTGGATCAGTACCAATCCAAAATATTGACTTGTGGATTCTCTAATACACATGCATTATGTTCCTACATCTCTCCTAAACTTATCTTCCATGTTTGATAGCATTCCGAGCATTCAAATTGAAGAAGTCAAGGCTTATCCGATTCAGATTACAGTTCAATCTAATTTACAGGTGAACCATCTTCAAAACAAGTCAACAAGCTATGAAATCACATGGGGAACTCGCATGCAAGAAAGAAAGCCAATGAAGTAGGAGTTGTGCAAAAATTGCACAACATTTTGGATTGGTACCGATCCGATCCAATTGGATCGGTATCGATCCACAAAGTTAGTTCCAAATCACCAACAATTTTACATGCCTCCTCCTATGGATAACTACAGGCTTTTGGTACTCTGGTTCCGACCGATCCAAGTGCTATCAAAATCCTATAAATACCATCCTATCTTCAACGAGAAGGGGGCTGGCTGTTCTGATCACTGGGAAAACTCTGCTACTAATATTCTTCAACCTTCTTCCTCCTTACAATGGCTACCATGGGACGATCGAGATCCTTCCTTTTGTCTCCATAAATGGTGGTCTGATCTTTCCTCATTCAATTATTATAAGTGTAAACAACTTGTACTTGTAATCAACGGTCAGTCTATCAATAAAATTTATAAAGTGGATGTAGGCTTCGTTAACAGCCGAACCACTATAGAAATCTTGTATTTCTCTACTTTATTTTGTATTTTCTGCAATTTGGAGAGTGTTTAGCTCTACTTTATTTGTCCTGATAAACAGGGTTGGTGCTTTCATAATCATATCAGGGTGTTGATCCATTTTTTGGGTTAACACTGTAGGTTGCAAATGGGTATGCAAAATCAAACACAATAGTGATGGTGTTATTGAAAGGTACAATGCTAGGTTAGTGGCCAAGGGATTTACCCAAACGTATGGTATTGACTACCAAGAGACTTTTGCATCGGTAGCAAAAATGAATACGGTTAGAATTTTGTTGTTAGTAGCCACCAACTTGGGATGGAATTTGTTCCAAATGGATGCAAAAAATGCATTCCTTTAAGGAAATTTAGAAGAGGAAGTCTATATGACTCTTCTTTCGGGCTACAAAAGTAAGCCGAACTCATCTCTAGTTCTAAATTAAAAAAGGCGATCTATGGTCTAAAGCAATTTCCAAGAGCATGGTATGCCAAGCTAATATTTTATCTTTTAAAGATTAATTTTTTTAAAGTACTACCGATTCATCTATGTTCAGCAAACACTCACAAAATACCAGTAATATTATTCTGATTTATGTTGATGACATTATCATCATTGGAAATAATAATGAGGAAATTGGAAGGGCTAAACAATATTTAAAAAATGAATTTGACATCAAAGTGAAAGGGAGTGCGGATTAAGGATCTTAAGGCTAATTTAACACTAGAGGGGAGGTGAATAGTGTTTAATGGATTCTAAGACTTATATGGACTAATTTAAAAATTATGATATAAACAAATGCAGAACTTAATCACAGAACAATCACAGAATAAAACACAGATGCAGTAAGTAAATAAAAAGCAGTAAAAGGAAAGAACACACCGGATTTTATACTGGTTCGGAGTTACCCTACGTGCAGTCCTGTACCAAGGCAAAACACCTCATACAGATTTTTATTAAATCAATGTCGAGATTACAATCCTCAATTTCTAAAGGCCTTGAGGTACCCTCCTGTCTCTCGAGTCCGGGGTAAATTCTCTTGATTTACGGGCCACAAGATTACGCAATTGATTTCCAGGCACAACCACACCTTATAAAGAGACTCGATAAACATTTGATTACAAATTAATCCTATAACTCTGAATAGCACTTTGATCTTCGAGAGATGGCAGAGAATCAAACAAGAATGAGATTTTAATTTGATTCACTTGAGAATTTGGCAGAATTTCGGCACGATCTTAAAAATATGAATATTTTAGAATATGAATTTGTGGAGAAGGAGTGAAGAAAATAAGAAAATAGTTAGTTAAAAAATTCGTTTGTGAAGGCTATTTATAGACCAGTAACGGTCATAACCATTCGTGAAGAGATTTAAAAGAATAGACACTTCTTTTGAAAATTGAAACTTTTTGAATTTAACGGCCACCATGTCGACATGGGGTATCCTATGATGTCGACATCCCTTAGTTAAAAACAGTGTAAAATTCGTTTTGAAAATGATATTGAAAGGAAAACAAGATAAAATGATTCTGGAGTAAAATAAACTAATTTTCCTATGTTTTAAAATAAAGAAGAATAGAAAAATATATTTTTAGTATGTATATATAAATTTGATTTTAAATCTCAAGTATATATATATTATAAAAGAATATTTAAAAATCAGAAGATAGTTTTAAAAACAAACGAAGTTTAAAACAAGAGTTTATTTAAAAACAAAAACAAAGAATATTTTAAGGCTAAAACATTTTGAAAAGCAGTTTTGAAAATCATTTTGAAGTAGTTTTGCAAGCTTCTTCCTGCAGAATATCTCATCACATTAGGACTCGAGAACTTGTACAAAACCAGGATGTTCGTGGGTTTGTAAGCCACTTGTCGTAGGTTTGTAAGCTACTTGTCGTGGGTTTGTAAGCCACTAAGAAGGTAGAAATGGGTTCCATCCCAAATGAAATATGGAATGAAGATTTCCGTGCTATTATGAAGTTTTAACAATAAACTAGACACATATCTCGAAATCTTGATCTTGATACTCATGAGCCTTCAAACTTGATTTCTTCATTCTGATCTTTATACTGTACAGTCTTCAATAATCAGTATCTGCCTTATATATATCCTGCACAATAACATTCATATGTATCTAGACAATAGTGTTAGTATATAAGTTATAATAAAATAAGTTACAAAGGTTGTTGTCATCAAAACCAATATCTCTAGTTCCTAACAATCTCCCCCCTTTTGATGATGACAACCTTATAAAATATACTTACCACTTCGATCATACCATAACTCCCCCTTACACCAACAACTCCCCCTTACTCCAAGCCTATTATTTTATATAACTTCTCCCCCTTTGTCATCAACAAAAATAACCTATAAACCTTGAACTTAATAGAAAATGAGATAAACAAACATATGACATAAGAATAATAACTATGTATGAGTGAAATATAGCATCCTAAGTTAAATGGAATTCAAGATTTTATACACCAAAGATTGTTTTTAGAAGAACATTAATTAAAATAACACTTATATACAAATTAACAAACCAATATACAATCAAGAAAGAGAAAAACGAAAAACGCTTAACGAGGACCCTTAACTATTGGTGATTTATGGACCGAACAATTTGGATAGTGGAGATAAAAGTTTCCACATTGTTCGACCAAGTTCCCATTAGCGTCAAAAAGGACCTCTCCAACGCAAATCATGTCATCGTCTTCGTCCATATGAACATCCGGATTCGGCAGAGGATGTTCTTCTTCTTGATCCTCTTGTGGTTCTTCTAGAGGCTATTCTTCTTCAGAATCCATGGCTTGTGATGATTCTTCGATGACAATGGGATTGACATGGTTATCCATAAGGAATTTTTGTAAATTCCTAAGGATTCTGCCTTGCCTATCTTGTTCTCTAGCCATTCGCACTTGACTTACTTGAATTTCTGTCATCATTTGAAGCAAATCTTTCATCTTCTCTTGTAGTTTGATGAATCATACGTATGTGGAACGTTGAAAAGGAACAAAATGAGAAGTGGGTGAAGAAGGTTCATTATTAAAAGAGGAAGCCATTAATTTTCTATTTTAGAAGTTTATTACATAGAATAGAACAGACAAAAGGAGTAAAAGTCGAAATATATAAATATATAACCAAATAACAAATTTTAGAGGGAAATTTAAATTTGAAAATCTCGGCCTATATGTCGACATAGGGGGATGGGTCATGTCGACATGCCCAGTTTAATTTTCTAGAAATTTTTATTTATATTAATTATTAACTATACTTGTATTATTTATAATTTATATTTCAGTTAATGAACATATACCTAATTCTCTTCTAAATTTAGTAAAGTTTTGTTCATTTAATGGTTTGGTTAATATATCAGCAATTTGTTTTTCAGTATTAATATATTCAAGAGTTATGACTTCTTTACTTATATTATCTCTAAGAAAATGATGTCTAATATCAATATGTTTTGTTCTAGCATGATGAGTTGGATTTTTAGATAGGTTTATTGCACTAGTATTATCACAATAAATTGGTGATTTAGTTATAGTTAATCCAAAATCTTTTAAAGTTTGTTGCATATATATAACTTGAGAACAAGCCAAAGCAGCAGATATATATTCTGCTTCAGTTGTTGACAAGGATACAATGTTTTGCTTCTTACTAAACCAGAAAACCAGAGAATGTCCAAGAAAGTGACAAGTTCCACTTGTACTTTTTCGGTCTGATTTACAACCAGCGTAATCAACATCACAATATGAAATTAAATCAAATACATCATTTTTAGGGTAAAATAAACCATAATCTAAAGTATGTTTTCCACATCTTAAAATTCTTTTAACAGTTTTTCAATGAGTTTCTTTAGGTTGAGATTGGTATCTTACACAGAGACAGACACTATGCATGATGTCAGGATGACTTGATGTTATATAAAGCAGCGAACCAATCATTCCCCTATATAATTTTTTATCAACATCTTTTGATTTATCTTCTTTACTTAAAGCTACATTAGTTGTCATTGGAGTTGGTTTCCCACTAGAAGGGGTCAATCCAAATTTATTAATTAAATCCTTAGCATATTTTTCTTGACTAATGAAAATTCCTTTATCTAATTGTTTGATTTGAAGTCCTAAGAAGAAACTTAGTTCTCCCATATGACTCATTTCAAAAATTTTAGTCATTATATCTGAGAATTCTTTATTCATTATGTTATTAGTTGACCCAAATATTATATCATCTACATATATTTGTACTAATTGAATATCATTTTTGTTTCTTTTAATAAAAAGAGTTGTATCTATTTTACCAATTTCAAAACCAGATTGTAGTAAATAAGATCTTAGTCTTTCATACCAGGCTCTAGGAGCTTGTTTCAGACCATATAAAGCTTTCTTTAATTTATATACATGATTTGGAAATTTATTACCTTCAAAAAGTGGAGGTTGTTCAACATAAACATCTTCTTTTACAAAACCATTTAGAAAAGCACTTTTAACATCCATTTGATATAACTTGAAATTATTGTAGTTTGCGAAAGCAAGTAGAATCCTGATAGCTTATAGTCTTGCTACGGGTGCAAAGGTTTCGCCATAATCAATTCCTTCTTCTTTACAATAACCTTGCGCGACTAAACGAGCTTTATTTCTCACGACCTCACCAAGTTCATTCATTTTATTTTTATAAACCCATTTTGTTCCAATTATACTTTTATCCTCAGGTCTAGGAACAAATTCCCAAACATCATTTCTGGTGAACTGATTCAATTCTTCTTCCATAGCAAGAATCCATGAATCATCTGATGATGCTTCCTTTGGATTTTTAGGTTCAATAGTTGATATAAAAGCTACATTACTCATACTATTTAGTTGATTTCTTGTTTTAACTATAGATTCAATATTTCTAGTATATTTTCTACAGGATGATCTTTTAATAGCCTAATTCTTTTATTAGGTTGAATGATTTCACAATTAGTTTCATTAGGTTCATTATTTAAAATTACAAAATCTTCTTCATCTTCTATTTGTGCAGTATCTTTAAAATTTTCATCAAAAGATACATGCATTGTTTCTTCAATAGTGTTAGTTCTTAAATTATAAACTCTAAATGCTTTACTTCTATTAGAATATCCAATAAAGATACCTTTGTCGGATTTAGGTTCAAATTTATCTAAATTATATTTTGTATTAAGAATAAAACACTTACTACCAAAAACTTTAAAATAAGCTACTATGGGTTTCTTATTGTAAAGTAATTCATATGGTGTTTTATTAGTTAATGGTCTAATTAAAATCCTATTTAATATATAACAAGCTGTAGCGACTGCTTCAACCCAAAAGTTTTTAGGTAAGTTACTATCAGAAAGCATTGTTCTAGCACACTCTTGAATCGTTCTATTCTTACGTTCTACCACTCCGTTTTGTTGTGGAGTTCTTGGAATAGAGAAATTATGAGTAATTCCTTTTTGATTACAGAAATTTTCAAAATTTTCATTTTCAAATTCTCCACCATGATCACTACGAATAGTTTTTATTTTTAAAGAAAGTTGATTTTGAATTCTTTTAGCAAAATTCTTAAATAATTCAAAAGCATCACTTTTAAGTTTAAGAAAAATTGTCCAAGTATATCTAGAATAATCATCTACAATTACAAAAACATATTTATTGTGATTAATTGATTGAACTTGAGATGGACCAAATAAATCTAAATGAAGTAATTCTAGAGGTTTAGAAGTAGAAATCATATCTTTTAATTTAAATGAATTTTTCTTAAGTTTTCCTAATTGGCAAGCATCACATATACTATCTACTTTAAAGTTTAACTTGGGAAGACCTCTAACAAAGTCAAGTTTTGATAACCTAGATAACAATTTGAAATTTAAACGACCAAATCTTTTATGCCAAATCCAAGGGTCACTTGTATTAGCCAAAAGACATAAGTTATCATTTGAAACTTTCATACTAAGGATGTAAATGTTTTTCTTCCTAATTCCTTCAAAGATAATATTTGACTTATTATCTTCGATGTGACACTTATCTTTTTCAAATTTAATTTTAAATCCTTTATCACATAGTTGACTTATACTAAGCAAATTATGTTTTAAATTCCTAACTAGCAAAACATCATAAATAAGAGGAGTTTTAGAATTACCGACATTGCCGATGCCAATCACATATCCTTTTGAGTTATCTCCAAAGTTGACCAATCCACCATCTTGATATATAATGTCATTGAGTATCTCGGGATTTCCAGTCATATGCCTTGAACAGCCACTATCAAGTATCCATTTATCTTTCTCAATTTACACAGTTTGTCCATTGGTTGTTGATTCTTCAAAAGCCATGTAACATGTCTGTTCCTGCATAACAAACCAATTCGATAGATAACTTGATTTTTCATAAGAACTATATGCAGACTTATGATACTTTGATGAAATGCATAAATTCAAACTAGTATTAACAAAATTTCCTAAAAATGCCATTTTTAACTTTTCAAGTTTCAGATTATGAAAACTATGAAAATCTATGCTCTGATACCAATTAAAAGGCAGTGCGGATTAAGGATCTTAAGGCTAATTTAACACTAGAGGGGGGTTGAATAGTGTTTAATGGATTCTAAGACTTATATGGACTAATTTAAAAATTATGATATAAACAAATGCAAAACTTAATCACAGAACAATCACAGAATCAAACACAGATGTAGTAAGTAAATAAAAAGCAGCAAAAGGAAAGAACACACCGGATTTTATACTGGTTCAGAGTTACCCTACGTCCAGTCCTGTACCAAGGCAAAACACCTCATATAGATTTTTATTAAATCAATGTCGAGATTACAATCCTCAATTTCTAAAGGCCTTGACGTACCCTCCTATCTCTCGAGTCCAAGGAAAACTCTCTTGATTTACGGGCCATAAGATTACCCAATTGATTTCCAGGCACAACCACACCTTATAGGGAGACTCGATAAACGTTTGATTACAAATTGATCCTATAACTCTGAATAGTACTTTGATCTTCGAGAGAGGGAAGAGAATCAAACAAGAATGAGATTCTAATTTGATTTACTTGAGAATTTGGCAGAATTTCAGCACGATCTTAAAAATATGAAAATTTTAGAATATGAATTTGTGGAGAAGAAGGAGTGAAGAAAATAAGAAAATAGTTAGTTAAAAAATTCGTTTGTGAAGGTTATTTATATAACAGTAACGGTCATAGCCATTCGTGAAGAGATTTAAATGAATAGACACTTCTTTTGAAAATTGAAACTTTTGAATTTAACGGCCACCATGTCGACATGGGGTATCCCATGATGTCGACATTCCTTAGTTAAAAACAGTATAAATTTGTTTTGCAAATGGTATTGAAAGAAAAACAATATGAAATGATTCTGGAGTAAAATAAACTAATTTTCCTATGTTTTAAAATAAAGAAGAATAGAAAATTATATTTTTAGAATGTGTATATAAATTTGATTTTAAATCTCAAGTATATATATATTATAAAAAAATATTTAAAAATCAAAAGATAGTTTTAAAAAAAACGAAGTTTAAAACAAGAGTTTATTTAAAAACAAAAACAAAGAATATTTTAAGGCTAAAACATTTTGAAAAGCAGTTTTGAAAATCATTTTGAAGTAGCTTTGCAAGCTTCTTCCTGTAGAATATCTCATCACATCAGGTTTCGAGAAGTTGTACAAAACCAGGATGTTCGTGGGTTTGTAAGCCACTTGTCGTAGGTTTGTAAGCTACTTGTCGTGGGTTTGTAAGCCACTAAGAAGGTAGAAATGGGTTCCATCCCAAATGAAATATGGAATGAAGATTCCTTGCTATTATGAAGTTTTAACAATAAACTAGACACATATGTTGAAATCTTGATCTTGATACTCATGAGTTTTCAAACTTGATTTCTTCATTCTTGATCTTTGTACTGTACAGTCTTCAATAATCAGTACATGCCTTATATATATCCTGCATAATAACATTCATATGTATCTAAACAATAGTGTTAGTATATAAGTTATAATAAAATAAATTACAAAGGTTGTTGTCATCAAAACCACTATCTCCAGTTCCTAACACAAAGACCTTGGAAAACTTTCATATTTTCTTGGAATAGAAGTAGCCCACTCAAGTAAAGGATTATTTCTATCCCAAAGAAAGTGTCCTTGATCTGTTAAAAGAGACTAGTAAATTAGGACCAAAACCAGCCAATACTCCTATGGAGATGAATATAAAATTTGGTGTTGAAGATGGTGAGCCATTATTGGACATAGGACAATATCAGAGGATGGTAGGAAAATTAATTTACTTTACAGTAACCAGACCTGATGTTCCCTTTGCAGTTAATGTCATAAGTCAATTTATGCATGCTCCACGTACCAGCCACTTGAGTGCAATTGATAGGATATTGAGATATCTTAATGGCACTCCAGGTCAAGGAATTTAGATGAAGAAAAACAATTCTAATGATGTGGTTGGTTATTCTGATGCAGATTGGGCCGGAAGCTATGACAGAAAATTAACCATAAGGTTTTGTACGTTTGTAGGTGATAACTTGATCACTTGGAAAAGTAAGAAGAAGAATGTTGTAGCTAGATCAAGTGCAGAAGCAGGATATCGAGCCATGGCATCTACAACAAGTGAGCTTGTCTAGATTAAGCAATTACTTAGTGATATGAAGATAGAGCACACAAAAACAATGCAAATGTACTATGATGATCAAGCTGCACATCATATTGCATCCAATCCTGTCCTCCATGAGAGGACAAAACATATAGAGGTAGGTTGTCACTTTGTTAGAGAAAAAGTGCACTTAGGGGAAATAGAAACTCCATTTGTCAAAAGTAAAAGGCAACTGGCAGATATTTTCACAAAAGCACTTGACAAGACCAGCCATCTGAACATACTTGACAAGTTGGGTTCTATAAATTTATTCGAACCAAACTTGAGGGAGAGTGTTGAGAAATAGGAATGATAGCCTCAGAATATTTCATCTAGGCTGAAAACAGGAAATAAATAAAAGGCTAGCATCTATTATACAACAGTTAGCTATACTTGGTACTTTGTTGTAATTATGGTGTAATTTGGCAATTATAATTTAGAAAATAAGCAACGGCTAGTAGAATTATAATTTGGGAAATAAGCAACGGCCAGTAGAATTATAATTCAGGAATAAGCAACGGCTAGTGGAGTTAAGCTATATATAATCATGTACAAAGAGCTTGTAGAATCAGAGAAAATATTTGCAATAAAATTAATTATTCATCATATTCTCTCTTCTCCTCTAAAATTCAAAACCATCCATAGAGATGTCTACGTAGCACCTAATATTCCATCTTCTAGTAACATATCAACTCCTTTAGCACTAGAACACACAATGAATTGATTTCCATCAAATTCAACTTCTAAGTTTGCATAAACATAGTCCTACACCTAGGATAAATGGTGGATTCAAAATCTTTTTGGTCCAAGGTACCTAACAACCCCGTATTTTTGAATAATTCTCTTGAATTATAAAATGAAAAGTCATCAAAATTTACCAATCGTCCTTGGAAGTCGTTGTAGGCAGTTTTCTTGTACATCTCAATAGCTTCAGAATTTTTCAACCAATTTTTGATTCCTAGAGAGATGCGGGATGACTGAGAAGGGTAGAGATTCTCTGTAGCATCTCTCTTTCTTCTTGGCGTGATCTGAAGATGAATTTATGAAGGAAGTTTGACCCAGGGTTTTGGATCTGGGAGAAGAGAAGGTTTCGACTAGCAAAACATTATAGATGAGGAAAAACTGAAGTCACGGTTCAACCTTGGGATTTTGTTTACAATGTACAATCAGTCGATCGTTTAGGTTACAAACTGTTAATCGTCTGTACCCTGAAGTGCAAAACTAAGGTTGTATTATAATTTTATTTTAGATGATTCATATTTTTTTGCCTTCTTTCTAGTTAAAATCATTATTCTATTTATATGTATATAGTAAATTTATTTTATTTATAATAAAACATTCCCCTATAAAATGTATATTTATATTGAAAAATCTTTTTATATTTTATTTAAAATTTCAATTTTTGAAGACTTGTATTTGTTTATCAAACTGGCCTAGTTGGTTGATTATTTTCTTTTAGCTACCAATTGACGGAACTATTGTTCAGTCAACATTATTATTTTTATCAATTAATTCCATAATATAGTAATTTGCATATCAATTTTTGGTGAAACCAAACATAGTGAAAAAAATAAAATATGGAAAAAAATTAATCTCCTTAAATCAATCGACCAATTTTATGATCTATCAACTAACCCAAAACGTTTATTATTCTATCCATTAACACACAAAGGAGACGTTTTGTCGAGGATAAAATAATATTTATATCAAAATTATTATTAATATATAATATTTTATAAAATTAATTTAGTTCATTAAATGAGCAGATACCTATTTCGCTTCTTAATTTAAAAAAATTATTTTCCTATAAAGATTCTTAAAAATATGAGCAATCTGATTTTCTATGTTTACAAAATCCAAAGTGATTGTTTCTTTTGCAACATGGCCTTATAAGAAATAATGTCGTATATCAATGTATTTTGATCTAACATGATTTACTAGGTTTTTAGAAAACTTAATATCATAGGTATTATAAGTAGTAAGTAGGCAATTTATTTATATATACACTAAATTATTATAAAGTTTGTTGTAGATATACGAGTTGAGCACATGTGTAGCAGAAATATATTAAGCTTCACAAGTAAATAAAGATGTGCAGTTTTTCCTTATCGAACCAGGATATTAGAGATCGACACAAAAAATGACATGTGTTGCTTGTATTTTTCCTGTCCATTATGAGCCTTTGAAGTCAGCATCACTGTAAGGTGCTAAATTGAATGGAAAACTTCTTGGTTGGAAAAGTCCATAATCTTTAGTATTATTAAGTAACATAAAAATTATTTAACTGCTCAAATATGTGATTCTTTTGGACTTGATTGAAATTTAGCGCAAAGGCAAACACTTATCATAATATTCAAACGACAAGCTGTTGCCAAAGAAGTAAGCCTATCATATTTAGTAAACTTATTTACCATTTGATCTCTATTAGGATGTAGCGTTGTGCTCGTCGGTGTTGGTTTAGAGGAGGTGTTTTCCATATAAAAACGTTTAAGTAGATCTTTACAATATTTTTCTTGGTATATGGAAAAATTAATATTTAATTGTTTAATTTGCAATCCTAAGAAAATGTTTAGTTCTTCCATATGGAATATTTCAAATTCACTTTTCATTATGTTTGAAAAATCATTATATATTTTTTTGTCGAACCAAAAATAATACCGTCTACTTAAATTTGTATTACTAGTAAATTGTTATTTTTCTTCTTAATAAAAAAGTGCAGAATCAGATTTTCCAATTTCAAAATTCGAATTTAAAAAGTAACTTTTTAATCTATCATACCAAACTCGTGGAGCTTGTTCAAGGCCATAATGTTCCATTTTCAGTTTATAAACATGATCTAGGAATTTTACATGTTCAAACAAAGATCGTTGTTTCACATAATCGTTTTCTTTAGTAAATCTGTTCAAAATACATTTTTTACGTCCAAAGTTGTGATTGTGATTGCACACAAATGGTAATAATATTCTTATGGCTTCTGAACCTGCTACAGGGGAAAAAGTTTCATCATGGTCAATTCCTTCCTCCTAATTGTATCCCTATGCAATTAATTAGGCCTTAATACATATTACATCTCTTTATTCATCTACCTTATTTTTGTAAAAACATTTTGTTCCAATTACAGATTGAGCAGTAGATGTCGGAACTAATTTGCAAACGTCATTGCATTGAAATTGGTTAGTTAATCCTGCATAGCTAAAAGCCTGTAATCATCTTTGGATTCTTTATAATATTTAGGTTCTAATTTTGAAATAAAAACAACATGATTCATTTGATTTAATTGTCTTCTAGTCGTTATTCTAATATTAATATCCCTTAAATCAATTTCAATATGATTTTTTAATATATCAGAGGGTGACTTCAAAATTTTATCTTCGATTTTTTCTTCAATAGTATTTTCAGCATTATCATTTGGTTGTGAAGAATTTGGATCTAAAGTTGTTGGTCTGTTAGTTTTAGGATTATCAATTGTATCATCATTGATTTTTGAAATTCTCAGCAAAAGATTCATGTATTTCTTCAATTATATTAGCTCATAAATTATAAATTTTATAGGTTTTGCATCTTTCCGAATAGCCAACAAAAATTCCTTCGTCGGCTTTTTGATCGAATTTACCTAATTGATCTTTTGTATTTAACATAAAGCATTTCAATCCAAAAATATGAAAATATGGGACTTTTGGTTTTTGACGATAAAATAATTCATATAGTGTATTCGTTATAAATGGCCTTTTAGTAACACGATTCAGACATAACAATAGCAGAGATTGTTCACCCCAAAAGTATTTAGGTAAAGTACTACTATTTGACAAAGTTCCAACAATTCTTGTAGGTTCTATTTTTACATTCTACCATACCATTCAGTTATGTTGTTCTACTACCTTTCTAATATAAAATTGTTTAAAAAGTTCATTTTTGAATTATACACAATGTTCGCTTCGAATATTTTTATTTTCAAATCCATTGAATTTTGGATCTGTTTTGTAAAAAAGTTGAACATTTCAAAAGTATCGCTTCTGTGTTTAGGAAATAAAGTCTACCAACATTTTGAAAATTCATCTACTATTACAAAAAATATTTATTATGATTTATGGATCAAACTTACGTTGGTCTAAATAAATCAAGATGTAATAATTCCAGTGGTTATTTAGTAAAAATTTCATTTTTAGATTTAAGAGATGCATTTTTAAGTTTTCCTAATTGAAAAGCATCGCATAAATATTACTTTAGAAATCATTTTTAGTAAACATTTAATACTTTCATTTTTAGGCAGTTTGTTTATATATTTAAAGTTGATATGGAAAAACCATTTGCGTCATAACCATGGATCGTTATGATTGCGATTAGAAACATATCACTATTGCGATTTACTTTCATATTCAAAATATAAATTTTATTTTCTTAAGACTTCGAAAATTAAATTCTTATTTTTATCAAAAATATTTATATTTATTATAGTAATAATATGAGAGTTGGCTATACCGTCATTGATGACGTCCTCATCTCCAATGACGTATCTTTTTTAATTATCGCCAAAGGTGATAATGCCACCATCTATAAAGGTAATATTTGTTAACATCTCCGAGTGTTCCCATCATGTGCTTGGAACAACCATTGTCAAATATTCCATCTTTCTTTTTATTGTGGTTTTTGGATACTACAAGAAATAGAAAATTTTATGGGTATCCACTTCCTACGTTAAGGTCTGTGGTTTAAGTTAATGGTAATCATACTAGGAGGTTTTGGTAGACCTTTTGAAAATAAGATCATTAACATCTTCTATAAAATTATCTTTATATTTCTTTCCAATTAAATTACTAGTTGTTCTTGGTGCCCAAATTTTGATGGTTTTACTAACAGCTGGATTTTCAAAGTTAATTTTAGACTTCTTAATACTCGTGTACAAAGAATTGTATTTCTTTGGACTAGACTTTTTGCTTGTTGATTTTTTAAAACACAAGTCATTCTTATTAAAAGCTAGTTTAGAAATATCTATTAGTTTTATATATTTTCTTCTCCTTGGTTAAATTTTGAAACATTGTTTGATAAATTTTCCAATTCAACTTTTAATTCACTTACTGTTTTTTGAGAAATATCAAAATTTGATTTTAAATCACAATTTTTTTTGAAAGTTTTATGTTCTCATCATAGTATTCCATGATTACATTATTAATCATGTATTCTAAGAAATTAAATTTTCAATACAATTCTGCAATTTTTGCAATTTTTCCTTGAGAATTACTTTCTCATCTTTGAGCATTTCAACTTCTAGCTCTACTCTATATAATTTTGATTTAAGTTCCTTAACTTTTTTTCTAGCATTTCTATATTTATCATCTATTTTTGAGGTTATTTTAATAACTCTTCGTGAGTGAATTCCAAATTTACCTCATCGTTTGCCGTGAAGCAAACATTCGCCTGCTCGTAGTCATTATTACTGTCACTATGAGTAAACGAGTCTGCATCATCCTAAATAACTTGTAAAACCTCCTTCTTTCCCTTGGAAAATCATTCATGTTTACTTTTGAAGCTTTTTTGTCTTTATTTAGCTCGGGAAAATCTTTCTTCATGTGTCTAGTTCGATCGCATTCGAAACACTGAAGATGAATTGTTGTTAATGCCAAATTTCTTGTTTTTCTTGAAAATCTTAAATTTCTTATAATTCTTAGTAATAAAAACAAAATCATCTTCACCAAAATCTGAATCTTCTTCGACTGGAAAGTTATCTTTCTATTTTTGTGACCTTATTCATTCTTAGTCTGCAAATTACTTCATACGACATTAGATAACCAACTAACTCGTCATCCTTAAGTGTTGAGAGATCATTGGCGTCTTCAATTGCGATGACATTTCTCTCCCATTCATCAGTTAGAAAATTAATAATTTTATCAATAAATTTCTCACTAAGTTCCATGAGAGGATATTGGATATTTGGAGATCTAGAATAAATTTCAACATTTGCATCTAGTTTTTGAGCAGAGAAATTTTAATTTGTTTGACCTTGTTCGCACCTTCATGCGTGATTTCTAAAGTTATCGTATGTCCTATGAAATTTTCAAATGATGACTCTATAAAATTCATTTGTGTCTAATATACCAAATAGTATATTCATGCCTTTAGGGTTATTTTTAGCCATTGTTTTCTATTCATTAGACCATGTCTCAAAGTCAGTGATTGGTTCCACATGCTAAACTTGAGTCATTTTCCAAATCGTGAAACCGTTGGCTTGCATATAAACTTTCATCCTTGTAGAGAAGTATGTATAGTTTGAATCGGTAAAAAGTGGTGGTCGTGCAGTGGATTGACCTTCTAGAAACGTGTTAAAGCTAGTAGTAGCCATATTAATATTCAAAAAAATTGTTATGATTTTAGAAAAAACAATGCTCTAATACCAAATGAAAGTCGAAGTGGATTGGATGCTATAGCCTTAAATATATTACTTAGTTACATCATTTGAATATAATTGTATAATTATTCAGCCGAATAAAGATGAGATAAGATAAGAAATTAATGTAATGAGTAAAGTACATAAAATAAATCACATTAGAGTTTATATATTAGTTCGGACTCTGGTCCTATGTGTAACCCCGAAGCTCCTCTTCGAAATATCCTTTAACGATTCTCATGCTTAACCTGGAGGAATATGTTTCTACAACATTGCCTAAACATCAAACATGAGTTATTCCAATAATTTGACAATAAAATTGTGACAGCATTGTGTACCTTTGATTACTGATTTGTCGGTTGTGGTACAAAGGTCCTATAACCCATAAACAAGTCTTTGAATTGAAGTTTAGAAGATGATAAGATAACAAATGATCAAAAAACAATTCAGAATAGAATGGTCAGAGATCAAGGATTGGGACTAGAGAGAAAATTTGAGAGCACTGTTGAAATAGAGATTACTGAGAGAAAATATTTTGTTTTGAAATAAAGGTGAACGATCCTTTTATAGTGATGAAGAGTTGCACTAAAAAATCACGTCTGAATGAAGAGGAAGAGGAAAAGAGTCGTAATTTTTTATCTTTGAAATATTTAAACTAACCTTTGAAATTTTCGTTAGTTCAGAACTTCAAATTCAAAGGTATGGTCAACCTTTTAGGATACAATCGGTCGACCTTAGTACCATGAATTGTGAATTCTAAACTATTTGTTTAGATACAATGTTTTTCTTAAAATCATTTAAACATTCATAGACTTGAAAAAATTATGAAGAAGACCTCTGAGAAGTAAAATAAGAGTCACGTGGGTTTTAACATATTATTTTCCAGTAAAGTACTAAAACAGTATATTACCGCCTCAAATAATAAAAACATGCCTTTTTATATCTTGTTCTTCGTTCCCGTCTTCAACTTATTAAATGATACTCCATCTTTCTTGTATTTAGCCTGCACAATTTAGAATACTCGTGTTGTTATCATCATCAAAATATAAGATTTAATGATATTGACTTCATATTTATTTAAAATATTTTTTTTCAAACACCCAAAAAAAGTTTCAAAATTCACTTTCATCCCTTCTCAAAAAAAAGTTTCATGAAACATCCATATCAACTTTTGCAGGGAAATAATGCAGTTTAAACCGCATATATTTGCAACCAAAACTGCGTATATTTGCAGGCTTAACTGCAAATTTTCGTTTTACAAAATTGTGCAGCTAGAACTGCAAATATTGCATTTTAAACTTCATATATTTGCAGTTCTAGCTACATATATGTGAAGTTTAGAATGCATATTTTTACTAGAAACTTTGATAAAGGTGTTTTGTGGAACTTGTATTTGAGAAGAGTTTTTCAGGTATTAATTTTGAAATTAAGGGGCGGGTTCTATTTCCACTTAAATAAATTTACTAAAGTATTTACAAAAAATATTCTTACATTTATATGGAAATTCCTTTGTAAAATACTTCAGTAAAATTCTTTCTCCAATAAAATATTTGAAAACCAATTATCTCAAAATAATGGTTAATGGATATAATATTTTTAAATGTATTTACCTAAAATCATTCAAATTATATTTCAAACACTTTACTTCAAATATTTATAAATATCTCTACTTTAAATTCTTATTCAATTGTTTAGACTTCAAATATACTTCATCCCTATTTCTTTACTTCAAATATTTGTGGATATTATTAATTCAAAGGTATTTATGAATATAATCACAAGTACCCAAATATTAGTAAAAATACACATTCACCTACAATTCTATAATACACTCTCAAGCATGCATTCCACATCACATTTCAACCGTTTACACGCATGCATTCAGTCAAGACACATACAGATACAACATGGACTTCAACTCACAATCAGTTTATTAAATTATATTCGAAAACTCATTTTATTTTCCTTAAAATATTCCCAAACAAATTTAATCGAAAAATATTCCAATTTATGTATATATATATATATATGTGTGTGTGTGTGTATTTGTATAGATTTATCCTATATGAAACAAATCAATTCAACGATACTTTTATTTACATTCTAAACCTATTTACTCACATTTTAAAACCTTATTACTTTATAAAAATTAATTTTTTTCAACAAAGATAATTTTCAATACATTTTTAAATAAGTTAAACAACATGCTTTAGTTCGATGATTAATCGATCTTGTTACTTACTTCTATATCTCTATTGAATAAATCTTCATTCCATTATTTTAATATATATATTTAATAATTCAAATTATCTTTATAGTCCATTCCTAATTCATTTCTTTACATCGGTTTTCATATTTGACCCTTTAAATATAATTAACAATTTAAATATAAAAATTTACTCTTAATATTATTATTTCTACTTTCGCTAAATAATTTCCACAAAATGAAGTATTTATTCTTTTTATTAATTCATATATTTTTTTCTTAAAATAAAATTCACATTTCCATTCATTACAACAGTATACAAATTTATTTACAACATATAAATAATTAACACTTATAATCAGTTCTATCTCATTATATTTGAGACAAAGAATTTACTAATTTTTAAACCATTAAAATAAATTTCTTTAATAAATTTAAATTGAATAAAATATCCTTAAAATAATTTTCATCCTAAAATTCAACTTAAATAATTTATTTTAATAAATTAATTGATAGTATACCGAAAGTCAGATTGTTATAGATATTTGCATAGTATACCATAGATTTGCTTGGAAGGAATGCAAATTGGTTATTATGGACTCCACCTACTTGCTTACAAAGTGTTAGTATACATTATCCTCATAGGGTTATGAGACGGTTTGATCTAAACCGACGTATACCCGATGCAGCTGAAGTGATGTTTTCGGATGAATGGGTTGGAGATTTATATCACACGTATGTTGCTAGATATTGGATCACAAATTTGATTATACTAGCATAGAAGAGTATAATTGTCGATATTAGCAGGTTACTCGATGATGTTGTTAGAAGAGTAATTATCACCCATGCTTCATAATGTTTTAACAAAGTATTGAAAGGTGCAAGGACGTTATCAGCTAGGGCATTGGTAGCACGTACATTCTATCTTTAGAATAGTTATTCTACAAAAGTGTGTGGAAGGATTGGAGTACATGACTGTAACAACCCGCATATTTGTCGATTTTATATTTAAATATTTTATTTAAATATTTCGTCGTTCGTCGGACTTTGGTCCGAAAAGCTACTTTTTGCAAACAGTCGAATTGGGACTCGAGACCACCTCCATTGAGTTCAAAATGTCGTTTGCGATCTTTTTGAGTGTAAGCTTCGATATGTTTGGAGTTAGGAGAATTTTGCCACTTTTCACTTAGGGCTTTGGGTTGGGTTTCAGCCCAATAACCCCACTTAACCTCCTACCTCTCTAACTCTTCATCCATTCACTCCCATTTCATTTCATTTCCTCAAGCAAACTGATAATGGAGGAGAGGAAGAGGAATTAGAAATTACAAAACCCTAGTTCCATTTGCAAACTCTTGTTCTAGCTCCAAATTCAAAGAGAACCCATTGGTAAGCTTCATCTCCTTCTTCTCCAACACATTCTCTCTTCAATTTCAGTTTATTCCTAAACCTAACTTTGGGAATGTCCTTCTTTAAAGCTTTGATTCAAGCTTGTTGTGTTGGAATTGAAGAGTGATCGCCCTTGCCATTGCTTTCAAAGCTTCTTCTTCATTTGTTTGGGTTCAAAGGTGAGATTTTTATCTCACATCTTAATCTATATTTATCTTCGATTGTTAGGTATGAATTCCTAACACTTATTCTTGTGCAATTGCTTTTGGTTTGGATTGATTTGGTGATATTCCAATTTTTAGTGTTTTGAGTTCAATTCTTTAAAAATCCAAACTTTGATCTTTGATCATGATTTTTGTGATGCATTGAAGAGCTTATAAGGCCGGGTAGTCGATAGGCGTAAACCCTTAGCGCCGTTGCTCGACCGATTGCATTTCGGAAGTGTTTGGCATTCATTTGATTGGCATGGGAGTGCTGGAAACAGGCTCCGGTCGACCGACCTCAGAGTCCGGTCGACCGACCTGCTACTCTAGCATCTCCCTGCCTCTGTTTGGAAGTGCAGATTACAGGCTTCGGCCGACCGACCTCAGAGTCCGGTCGACCGACCTGCTACCCGAGCACTTCTGTCTCTGGTCCGGTCAGCCGACTCAGGGAGTCCGGTTGACCGACCTGCTCCTATTTGCCAGTTTTTCCTATATTGCTTATTTGTTTGAATTTCCAACTTTAATCGATTCGTGTGGTCTCCTATTTGTTGTTATCATTTCTTAAGACTTTGATGACTCCTCTCTCGGGATGGTACCTCGTCAGGTCGAACCCCGTACAACTCTGCGTAAGCAATCTTATCCGAAAGCCATTTAACCGAACTTCTTACTTTGATGGTTTTGAGAATTGATTTCTTTGAACTTTACTCACGTCTTCGAACGTGAATTTTTATGATTGATTGTTTCTACAATCACTTCTATGATTTGTCACTTCAAAATATAAAGGTTTTCTATACTACTATTAAATATCAAAACTCTTTCATTAAAACGATTGCAACTCTATTTTCAATATCAAAGCTCGTTTCTTAAAACTGTTTTCCAATCTACTAGTATATACAAACCTTTACCTCATTCGTATGAGAAAATATAATTAAACGGCTTAGCAAAACAAGTGGTATGAAACGCTTGCGTTTACTTCGTCGGTTAATTTTTGGACTTGTTCGATTGAAACTCTCTTGTGACAATTTTCTAGTGGAAATCTACAGTTTGTTCGTAAATATTTGAGTTAAGCAAGTGGTTATGGGACATGAAGCTAAACTCTTATATTTACTAGCTTAGTGTAATTGACACTTCCTAATGATCATGACGATCATTTTTGTGATTTAGACTAGCGATTGAGCGATGTCTCTTTGTTTGCAAGGTTAGACTAGACCGCAGTAGTGTGATTCCGACTCACACATATCTCTTTGTTTGCAAGGTTAGACTAGACCGCAGTAGTGTGATTCCGACTCACACATATCTCTTTGTTCGCAAGGTTAGTCTAGACCGCAGTAGTGTGATTCCGACTCACACATATCTCTTGTTCGCAAGGTTAGTCTAGACCGCAGTAGTGTGATTCCGACTCACACATATCTCTTTGTTCGCAAGGTAAGACTAGACCGCAGTAGTGTGATTCCGACTCACACATATCTCTTTGTTCGCAAGGTTAGTCTAGACCGCAGTAGTGTGATTCCGACTCACACATATCTCTTTGTTTGCAAGGTAAGACTAGACCGCAGTAGTGTGATTCCGACTCACACATATCTCTTTGTTCGCAAGGTTAGTCTAGACCGTAGTAGTGTGATTCCGACTCACACATATCTCTTTGTTCGCAAGGTAAGACTAGACCGCAGTAGTGTGATTCCGACTCACACACATCTCTTTGTTCGCAAGGTTAGACTAGACCGCAGTAGTGTGATTCCGACTCACACATATCTCTTGTTCGCAAGGTTAGTCTAGACCGCAGTAGTGTGATTCCGACTCACACATATCTCTTTCTCTTTTTATGATTTCTGGATTTCTTGTTTTGAATTCTGGATTTTTATGTCATTGACTTGTTATGAGTACAAGTTTAGGGTATGATGCCCTCTTTGGATCTTTGAGAAGATTCTTGTGATATTGATCATTTCTCATCGGTTGATCTCCTGTTGATCATCATTTTCATACTTATAGTAGTATGTCAGTATGGGTATTCTATGTTTATGCCATGTCTATTATTTTATATCATGTCATCTGATATTTATAGTTAGACTGATCCGTTTATTATTTTCTTAAATAATACTCGGGTCAGACCGAGATGTTACAGGTGCTTCTGCTTGACTTCTCTTCAGGACCATTTTGACTTTTGGCTAACTACATAGATTGTAGTTTTTGGATGTACACATTTGAGATATAGACTCTATGTTGTGTACTTATTCTTTTGTATAGCACGTGATGCTATTCTTATTGTATTATCGTGGATCTTTCTGACCACTACTCTGATGTACACTTTCATGTGTTGTATATTTATTCATATCTTCTTCCGCCTTTGTGATATGGATGTCTGTGACTGATTTATGTTATGTTTATTTCTATATTTGTTTCCGAAGATTATATATAGCTACTGTGTGATAGCTTTGTGTTTGTATCGGTATGTCGGATTTCCTCCTTAAAAGATATGCATTCTATTCTATCTGACATATCAGTGCTCGCACAAAGAAGTTACATGGATGGTCGCTCCTCCACAGCCTTATTCTCCGCGCTAGTTGACAGCACTACATCGTAGTGTTCTTGGCTAGCGTGGGTATAGAGGTGGGGCGTCACAATGACACAACTAACTCCATATGAAAAATAATGGGAAAAATTGTAGTAGAAGCACAAAGTATGAGTATCCAAAGGTTTAGTTTAACTACGTTGCAAGTAGCTGATACATATGCATATAATTACACAATAAACTTTGACAACAACGTTTATAAGTGTTCATGCAATATTTATGTACTTGCACATATTTTATGTTCACATGTATTAGCTAGTTGTGTGTGCACGATGCAAAGATTATGCTAATTAAGCATTTCATGGTCTTATTTCACCGTGGTTGGCAGTAGAAAAAAAATATAAAGCTACATATGCTCTGATTTTTCATCCTGTCCTTGACAATAAATATTAGGATGTGCACAAGGGGTGGATTCTACTATCACCCCTAGCTCGTAGATCTACGGGAAGGCAACAATCTACAAGAATTAAAGGTGTTATGGACGAAATGGACGATCATAGACAAGACTTGGGTCATAAGAAATGAACCTGTGGGAAAAAAGCCTCTACTCGATTTTTCGTTATGTTATGTAATATATAAGTTTGATTTGGCAAGGTTTAAACTTACATAGTGTATGTTGTGTCCAAATATGTATAGAACTTATGCACTACTTAAGTTTACTTAGAAGATGTATAGTTCTTATCAAGGCTGTAAAAACGCTAGGCGGTAAGTATGGATTATGGATTAATCGTTTAGACAAGGATTAATCAAACCTAGACTTTTCTAATAACTTATGGATTTTGAATAAAAATTTAGAGCTCTGTTCGATGCCAACTGATAATATGATACAAATGAAATTTTGGATGTGTTTGGGAGTAGCCAAGGATGCAAAATCGCCTAAAACTAGAGGATTTATGCTTATACGTGACAATGAACCTTAAATAATGTCTAACCATTACCTAAATACATAATTAGATTCTTACACAAGAAGATAAACCTTATCCAGATGGCCTAGGCGGCAAGCCTCGTCTAGAACTTAGGCATGGCCAAGACGGAGGCCTGGAAGGATTTTTACAACAATGGTTCTTATGCTTATTGACTATTGAAGTTTAGTCCAATATTGATGTGTTGACGTATTATGATACGCATGGTGTGAATTTGCTTTGTAATGCGTGTATACTAGTGTGTAATTCGTGCGTTCACACGATAAAGTTGTAAAAATATTATATTTATAAATATTGGTAAAAAAATTATTTAGTACATGATAAATATGTTGTGTTATCAATTATAAGTCAATTTTTTTATCGTTCTTTACGTACATAACATTTGTTAAGTGATTTATATAATATATATTCGAACTAAAATTTGATTTTACTATTTTATTAATAAGAAAGTGGTATACATTTGGAAATTGGCAACTTTTAAGATTTATTGGACAAATTACTAATTATTAGTTACCCAAATTTATTTAAATAACTTATATTTAATTTTAAATTAATTAATAATTTAAATATCTGGACATAAGTGCAATATAGTAAGATCAAATCGAAGAGAACTTTTTACTATCATTATTATAAAAATGTCGGTATCTGAGTGTATGTCTATGAAAAGAATTAGTAAACATTACGTATAATTATGAAAATGATAACTTACATTTTTTTTTTAAATATATGAGAGAACTAAAGAGAGGGGACAAAACTTCAATCACTAACTTCCATAACTAATGAGAGGGTTGTAAGTTCTCAACCCTACTATTATTTATTTAGTAGATAATTTGTTGAGATAAATAAAATATAAATTAAAGTTATTTTTAACGTTTATGTATGTAATGTTTATCATGTGATATATTCTTACATTTGAACAAAAAAAATTCTGTTTTTTAACATAAATACAATATGCATATTGAAATTGTTATTTCTTGAGATTTAATAGACAAAACAATGAATGGTAACTTAAATATATGGATTTAAATGTAAAATATTGCTAGAAAACTAAGTAAAAGTATTTAACATTAGAAATTATAAAAGATGAGTGTTTGAATGTAATATGGTTGGTGAGAATTTATAGAACAGTGGTAATTTTTAATAATCATAAATTATATTAAAATATTTTGAAATTAAACAGCGTGAAAGAATTAAGAAGAGAGGAAATTTACATAAGTGCAAATCCTATCCATATTATAAGTGTGTACCTCGTGCATTACACATGTTATGATTTAGAAAAATAATTTTATACATATTTTAAAGAATTGAATTTATTGTGTAATATATGGTGAATTTGTTAAGATAACTAAATAATGCATATGCCTTTTTTTAATATACCCAGGAGAACCCGAGGGACCGGTAAACTTCTGAGGGAAATTAAGTTGTTCATGTATATACCTTATTTTGAATATACTTTATTACTTTTAGGATGTAATTTTTGTTATGTGATTTATGTAATTTATTTGCATAAAAAATTAAATTATCATTTTGTAGATAATATAGAGTTTGATAGTAATTTATTATTTTTTTAAATTTAATATTTGTCAAGAAAATAAATGAAAGTTTGTATTTTAAATTAATTTTAAAATTTTAAAATTTAATATATTTTAGTAGAAAAATATTTATATACATATATTTTGGGTTTAATATTTGCTTTTAGTACCTTTTTAAAACATAGGTGATAAATAGATTGTATTTCAAATATTATTCTAGGAAATGACAAAAAAATTTGATAATGGTTACAATATCTTTGGTGTCACACTTTTTTGGTATCAACGTGAACTATCAAAAATGTCACTTTATAAATATTATTAAATATTAATATCACTTAAAATTAGGATTTAACAGATAAGTTTCCTTTACCAATTCAAAACGCTTACCTACAAATATTATTGAAATCTCAATATCACTTAAAAATAGGTCCTAACAAATAAATTTCTTTTCAAAATCGTTATTTATTAATTAATAATAGAAATAAAAATTCAAAGTAATAAAAAAATTAAATTCATTCTTTATTAATTAACAATAAAAATGAAAATTCAAACTAACAAAAAGATTAGATGTTGCAATTTAGAAAGAACAATTAAAACTAACTGGATATCATTTCAACGTAAAAAATGACTAAATATTTATGCAAATCATATTTTTCCGGACAAGCTAAACATATACAATTTGTTAAAAAAAACAATTCACGCGCGAAGTGCGTACCAACATCCGTAACGCTCGTACCTAAAATTATGTTGTAATAGCAATGAACCGGTATAATTTTATGCATTTTAAGCTCTTACAGTTAATATCAACATTGGAACTTAGTAAACAATACAATCAAAGTGATAAACAAAATATTTGTTTAACGACTAAATAAAATGTTGATTAAAAGAAACACTACAAATTATATATTTATTTTTATTTTGTAAAAATAATAATTTAGTTTTTAAATCATTGTTTCATATCTCATTAATCTTAATTTATAATAAAAATATATTAAATCTACTTCAAAAGGACAATAAAATTTAAATGAAAAACAACTCTAATCAAAATATAGTATATTTTAATCTATTAATTAACATAAATTATGAATATACATAAGTAATATTTAACATTTTTAGAAAAGATATTAACTAAAAATATTTGTTTATTTCAAAATTATGAACTATGGTATTCATCACTCATCATTAATTTAATGTTATTCTTAACAAAAATAAATTTTATTAATGATAAAGAATCCACTTGATGTATCAATTTTAAAAAGAAAGAACATTCTCTACATTTGTAATAATATACCAAGTTTAGCAAGAAAATTTATGTGTATTTTTCTTGGTAATAAAGCACTAATTTTAGAAAGAAATAAATAATGTAAATGAATGTAAAATGTTTTATAAAGACTAAAGGTAGTTTTGTATATAATTGTAGAAATTTTAAGTTATATGGACTTGAACGAAATATTAGTTTTATAATTTTTGTCAATATAAATGGGGTATCTAATACGCTGTATTGTTATTTTTTTAGGCCTATTATACCAAATAATAAATAGTAGTTATTTCAATTTATTTTAAAGTTCAAATTTAGATCGTCGATTAATTTAAATATATGAACTAAAATGTAAAATAGCATTATAAAACTTAGGAAAATGGTAAAAATAATTATAGAATTACTTAATTATAGATATTTAAATGTAAAATGATAATGAAGAAAACTACTAGAACTTTGCAATAATTATTATATTGATAAATTATAGGAATTTGAAAATAAAATATTTGAAGAGAACAAATGTGAGAATGAGAAATGCCCGGAACTAATAAAAAAGCAAGAAATCGTTATGTTTTACTATTATTTGATAGATGCCATAGTTAAAAGACCTTAAGTCTGAAAATACAGAACAACGGAAATGAAGTTATAGTTGGGCGTTTTTTTTGTGCAGGACAAAAAACGCAAGTTTAAGTGAAGCATTTTTACATTACAAAAAAGGCTCCAACCATACTTGCGCATATGTACCTTTACTGAAGTAAAATTTTGTGCATTATTTTTTTACCAAGATTTTTATTTTTCCAAACATGCACAATTCAGATTTGCGCCACTGGATTGGCAGTTGAAAAATGTTAATGTAGCTCCTCATATGTCCAATACCGGCCTATTTTGATAGTCAGGTCTGTTTGATTTGTCCTTTTTAGTTTTGACTTTTTGTTCAAACAAAAAAGCGTACGACGCATGTATTTTTTCAAAAAAACAAACGATTTGAAAAATAACAAAAACATGTAAAACAATTCATTCCTCTATCATCCCTCCATCCTCCTCGTCGACTTAAAATTTTAAATATTTTCATTCATTCTTTTCATATTTTATAATGAATTTTAAAAATGCAAAACAAACAATTCAAAATGAAATCAAACGAGTCCCGTGTTTTTTAAAACAGTCTATTTTTTTAAATTGTTATGTTAATCAACCTATATCCCAAAATTTGTCCTAATAATATGAATTAATGGTCAACTCTTAGCCCCGCACGTACCAAAAGTACCGTAGACATATATTTGGATTTCGACTTCGGAAATCATGTCAGCAAATAATACATCAATATGCAATATGAATACGATATAAGGTATCTTCAGGTATTAGCTGCTATATACTTCCTTATTTTTGCAATTCGGCAATGAATTTTATGATCCAGAGAACTCAAAAATTCTTGGATTTCCAAAAATATTGTCTATAATACAAAGTTATTGCTAGAAACGGCCCCTTTATAACTTACATTATACACCATTATTCTTCTTCTATATATGTATAATTTCTATAATGTTCAAAGAGCACAATAAATCTTGGTGTTTTCCTTTGTTCATTTGACTACACCACTGAGAAGATTTTTTCTGCAATACCCAAAAAACTAATTACAATTTAATAGACTTCATCGTCATGTAGTAACAGGAACCATCAGAAATGATACTGCTTTGGCTATACAGATTATATCATGTTCTTTTTATTGAAGAATTAAACAGATAATTGAAGCAACAACATATATAAATGATCTGCTACTACACATAATAACCAAAAAACCAACACGACATACCTTTTCATAACTTCGATTTTGGTTTCGAAAGAGCATGTTCTTTGAGCTCTCTTCTCAATATCTTTCCCGCAGGAGATTTTGGTATCGAACTAACAAAAGCAACTTTACGAATTTTCTTGTATGGAGCAACCTACATAATTAAGGAAATAAACAATTTTAATTACATTAATATATAATTGTTACGGGCATTCAAACTTCAGAAGAAGAAGAAAAAAATTGAAAACTTTAGATTTTATATGCAGAGCACAACTGAAATAAAAGAATTTATAAGTTGTACATACTTGGTTAGCAACAAAATCCATAACTTGTTTTTCACTAATTAGGCTTCCAGGTTGTCTTACAACAAAAGCCACTGGAATTTCTCCTGCTTCTTCATCTGGGTACCTGCCAGAAAATAGGAGCATAAAATAAACGGCTATGGCTCATATGCTGAACTTTATTTTATTTTATTTTGCCGAAGATGATAAAGACCAATTTAGGAATTTAAATATTTTTGAACAAAATAAATAAGATTACACACGGAATAACAGCAGCATCGGCTATTTCCTTGTTTGATTGAAGTATTTGCTCCAATTCTGCTGGAGGAACCTGTGGTGGGAGTTGCATTAAGAAACAAAGTTAGATACATATAGGCCTAAATGAATGAAATTTGATATTTTCTGAAGAATGTTAATCACCTGATAACCTTTGTACTTGATCAACTCTTTTAGTCTATCGACAATAAAAAGAAAGCCATCGTTATCAAAGTAGCATAAATCACCGGTTTTCAGCCAACCATCTGATGTCAAGGTAGATGCAGTGGCCGCATCATCACCAACATACCCTGCATTAAGAAAATATAAACATCGATTAACTTTAGAATTCACACACGCGAGATTAATTTTGAGTATAATGTCTGCTTTGTATTACAAACATAAGATCTTTGCTTATTCATCAATACAATTATTACAATTGAATATTGGCTAATACTGTACAACCAATACTACATAGAATCCACGGCGTAAAATGATAATAGGATCTAAGCTATTTATAATAAGTACGCACTTTGTTTTAAATAGTAATTTTTTAAGGGTAGTTTTATTCAAAAAAGCTTCATCATCCTTGAATTTTTTTTTAAAATATAATAATATATTAGATAAAAATAAGACGCTTCTTATAAATTTTTAAAATTACAAAACTACCCATGCACAGAAAATTAAAACTAAATCTGGAAAATATAAGAAAATGCTTGTTCTTTTCACACTCATGTAGCATAGAACTACCAACTCATGTAACTTCTTCGTCTCTTCCTCTTTCGATCTCAACCCTAAATTCAAACGATCTCTCAATTTTCTATGCATATAAAAAGAATTTAGCTGGCATATTTATTCGTGTCAAGTATTATCAATGCATATGACCATCACTTCAAATAAATGAATTTGCTCTTAATTTTCTTTGCACGCGTCCAATTTATTTTGTCCTGTGTAAAACGAGCAGTCGGATAACAACTACGCAATGTGATACTGGAATTTACAACCAATCAATATAAAGACATGGGCAAATGTGTTCAAAATGAGCATGTACGAAGAAAATTTATGTAAAACTATCATAAATCATAATGGCATGCAATATGTGCGAGTATTAATCACATTATGTAACTTTGCATACTTTAGCTTTATCCTAATCATCAAAAATCAATTTTGTTCTTACTAAGATTGCAGTTGTGTTCATGATTTAATGTAAAAAAATGTTTTTTTAATGTACCTTTTTCAACTCTACTATAAATATATATATATATATGGACTACTTAATCTCTAGTTCACAACTGAATTCTCATCAATTGCTCTTCATCTGAATATCACTATTTCAATGTATTGGCATGTTCCATTGACATGTTCAATTCAAAAAATTTGCTCCATTTACCCAAAAAAAAAATTTAGTAAAATGAGTGATCATTACTAGAGAAACAGTGTGTTCCAACGGCGATGTTCCAACGGCCTCCAACGGCATTTCTAACGGCTTCCAACGGCGCGTTGGATTTTGACGTAACCGTCTGAAGTCGTTGAAAACCGTTGGAATGAAGCCGTTGGAAAATTTCCTGCATATCTCACCGAGACCAGACCTGCAACTCATTATCTTCTTCCCAATTAACATTTTCACCAAATTCCTCCATTCCACCACCTCCTAACCTGCTACCGCCGCCCCAAACACCATCCCAACCACCTTCGACGCCATCTAGAAGCCGCTCCAGCCCATCTCCACCGTTCTAGCTCTCCAAATCGGTAATTTTGCTAAACCTAATATTTAGGTTTTTTTGATTTAGGGTTTAATTTTGAATTGTGATTGATTGCTACTTGTTACTGTATGCATATTACATCATGTTATCCCCTAATTGCAACTATTATCCCATAATGAACAAGTTATTATCGATTGAAAATTTTGTAATTTAGGATATTGCATTAGTTTATGTTGATTTGGTTAGTATTGAACGTATGTGTGTGATAGAGTTTATTGCATTTGGAAGCCGCTAGAACGGATATTGCATTTGTGTGAACACGAGTTTTGTATTTGTGCGAACACGCGAATTGATTTAGTGTATAAATGAATTTGTAATAAATGAATTTTGTGTACAAATTTTGTGTATAAATGAATTTAGTACTTATGTAATAAAACAGTAAAATATAAACCAATATTAATTAAACGAGTTATATATTTAAATTTAATATAAACAAATATTTAAATCGTTAGATATATTTGGCCCCGTCTGACAAGTGTTGTATATGATCGTTTTAGGGATATTCGTTTTTTCCACAAAACGGACAACTCTATTCGTCTGATACATCATTTGTCGGATTTGTCCCTGTATTGGACAAGTTACAAACACTATAGAGTAATTATATTTCGTCAATCATATCACTTTAAACGGTTCACAAAATTTCGACGGCATTTCCTTTACATTTCTTGTGTACATGCATTTGTGTACGATACAAGGAACACGGGGGAAATGCTGCTGAAATTTTGTGAAATCGTTTAAAATGATATGATTTACGGAATATAATTACTATTGTGTTTGTAATGGGAAGTAGGATGACCGACCATCAAAAAAGACACATAAGTGGCAATGAATCAATAGTTGTTTATTTAAAATAAAGTTTGTAGAAAAAATATAAAATTTAGTACATGTTTACTAAATCAGTAAATAAAATTTAAACAAAATATAAAATGAACGATTTATAATTTTTTTACTTTATCATAGGTTTTCAAGTAGGAAAAATGGTCAATTACTTTAATGATCGGAGCTGGATGTATCAAAGAAGGAAAATTAATAGCGCAATAAGTGAACATTGTCTGAAAGGGGTACAAGTGTTCATCGAATTTCCTATAAGTAATATTGCAAACGATGAAGAAATTCGTTGTCCATGTAGTAGATGCAAATTGTTGAACTATTTAGTATCAAATATAGTTAAGGTTCATTTGCGCCAATACGGTTTCGTACCCAATTATTTGTTGTGGGATCGTCATGGAGAAATTGTAGCCCCTAATAATCAAGAACAGTCGGTGGAGGTCATTAGTGATGAAGTTAGTACCAATCTCATAGAACATATGGTCGAAGATGCAGCACGATCAATGTTCCCTACCGTTGAAATTGATAACGACGATGTTAACGTCGAAGAGGAACCAAATGTTGCAGCTAAAAAAATATATGATTTATTGGATCATGCTAAAAAAATCCTTTGGAATGGATGTTTAAGCGGCTCTCAATTATCGATAACTGCAGAATACATTGCAATGAAATCAAAATACAACCTTACAGAAACTGGATTTACGGCTGTTGTTCAAGCTGCTAAACGTCATATGCCATCCGATAATTTAATGTGCGAAAATAGATACATGTTTAAAGGGTTGCATGTTGTATTGGAAAGAAGACATCAATCTTAGAAATTGTAAAATATGTAATCAAGAAAGATACAAACCGAGGAAAAAGAAGGGAAAAGAGGTTCTGTACAAGCGTATGCATTATTTACCCATCACCCCTAGACTTCAACGGTTATATGCATCATCTGTAACAGCGCATCATATGAGATGGCACAGTGTGAGAACACCTCAAGAAGGTACGTTGACACACCCATCCGATGAAGAAGCATGGAAATATTTTGACAAGAAATATCCCGATTTCACAGCGGAGAGCCGCAACGTTAGACTAGGGTTATGTACAGACTGCTTCTCACCGTTTTCTCAGTTTGGTTCTAAATATTCATCTTGGCCTATAATAATCACACCTTACAATCTATCCTCATGGATGTGTATGAAAACTCCATATATGTTTCTCACAATTGTCGTCCCTGGCCCAGATGATCCGACACAGGACATTGATGTTTACTTACAACCGTTAATTGAAGAGTTGAAAATATTATGGTATGAAGGAGTTGAAACATACGACATATCAAAAAAGAAAAAATTTCGAATGTTCGCTTCTCTGTTATGGACTATTAGCGATTTTCCTGCATATGCAATGCCTTCGGGTTGGAGTACGGCCGGTCGTTTTGCTTGTCCAAGAAACACGAGCATTTTTCTTACCGCATGGGAAGAAAATTTCATGGTTTGATTGTCATCGATGTTTTCTTCATATTAATCTCCCTTTTAGAAGAGACAAAAAAACTTCATAGCTAATAGGCATGAGACTCTACGACCACCAACGGTTTGGTCAAGCGAGGATATATATGAACTTGTAAAAGATTATCCAAAAATACACGAGACCTGACAACAAATTGAAATTCAAGGTAAATCGACGTTTCATAATTGGTGCAAACGCCCATTCTTAGATACCCGGACTTTCAGTTACTCTTTGAGCTAAATACTGATGCGTCCAAGGTTGGAATTGGGGGAACATTGAGTCAAAGGGATCATCCTATTGCCTACTTTAGTGAAAAACTGACGGGAGCTAAAAGGAGATACAGTACTTATGACTTGGAATTCTATGCTATAGTCCAAGCCATAAAGCATTGGAGACACTATCTATTTCATAAAGAATTTGTGATATACACTGACCATGAAGCTTTGAAACATTTGCAGGGGCAAGATAAAATTTCAGCAAGGCATGCTTCGTGGGTTGCTTATTTACAACAGTTTACTTTCGTTGTGAAGCACAAATCAGGAGTTACTAACCGAGTTGCCGATGCATTGAGCCGTAGAAATCATTTGCTGACAACTATGCGAGTGGAAGTAGTGGGATTTGTTTTGTTGCCAGAGTTGCTTATTTCAGATTCTTATTTTGCGAAAGTGCTGGATCAGGTGCAGGAAGGGAGTTCTGATGATTTTGTGATGAAAGATGGATTCTTGTTCAGAGGAAGTCGATTGTGTATTCCGGATTGTAGCTTGAGGTTGAAGATTGTCAAAGAATTGCATGAAGAGGGTCACGTGGGCAGAGATCGTACCTTGCAGTTGGTGTCACAATCTTATTTCTGGCCGTCGATGAGAAAAGAAGTTGAAAGATTTGTGCAGAGATGTCACATATGTCAAGTTTCCAAGGGGACAGCTACGAATGCAGGATTGTATATGTCATTGCCCGTGCCTACTAGACCATGGGTTGATGTTAGCATGGATTTCGTTTTGGGTTTGCCTAGAACTCAACGGGGAAATGATTCTATATATGTTGTGGTAGACTGTTTCTCGAAGATGGCACATTTCATTGCTTGTAAGAAAACGATGGATGCAGTTCATGTGACACAGTTATTCTTTAAAGAAATCTATCGTTTACATGGGTTACCTGAATCTATTGTTTCTGACCGAGATACTCGATTTCTGAGTCACTTTTGGTTGAGTCTGTGGAAGATGGTTGGGACGAAGCTGAATTTTAGTAGTGCATATCATCCTCAGACGGATGGGCAAATTGAAGTTGTGAATAGATCATTGGGAAATCTGTTGAGATGTCTTGTGTCGGACAATTTGAAGAGTTGGGACTTAAAGTTGTGTCAGGCAGAGTTTGCTCATAACCATGCTATTAACCGAAGCACTGGTTACAGTCCATTTCAAGTTGTATATTCAAGCTTGCCAAAGGGGCCGTTGGATTTAACGGTAGTGCCACAACCGAAAGGAGTAATTAAGCGGGCGTCAGATTTCGTTGATGAGTTGAAAGATTGTCATAGAATCATTCAGGAACGTTTGGAGAAGACGAATGAGAAGTATAAACGAGCTGCAGATAAAAAGAGAAGAAGTGTGGAGTTCAACGAGGGTGATTGGATGTATGCTGTGTTAACGAAGGATCGTTTCCCAGTGGATGCTTATAACAAGTTGAAAGCCCGAAAGATTGGTCCAGTAGAAATTATAAAACGGATCAATGAAAATGCTTATAAGTTGAAGCTGCCAGAGGATGTTTATACTTCTGACGTGTTTAATGTTAAACATCTTATACCTTATTATGGAAATGAACAACCCAATGGGGAAGAACTTTTAAATTCGAGGACGAATTTTTCGCAACCAGGGGAGGATGATGCAGCACATAGCTCGATTCGCCAAATCCCTAAATCGCGAACCCTAGATCCCAAAGAAGATGATGCCGCTCCAGAACTCTTTAGGTCGCGAGCGACCTACCAATCTCCTAGCTCGCGAACGACCTTCCATAGGTCGCGAGCCTCCAATTCCTTACGTCGCAAGCAATAGGTCGCCTCCAGTAAGTCGCGAACGAGGAAGCTTGGGTCGCGAACCTCTTCAGGGCGCTGATGATTTTAGGTCGCCCTTTCTTCAGTTAAGTCGCGAAGCAGAGCAGAAGATCTCTAGATCGCGAACGGTTTCTTAAGTCGCTGATGATTTTAGGTCGCTGATGCTTTGTTTGTTAAGTCGCGAAGTCATTGTCTGAAGCTTATACCGAAGTCTGTTAGGTCGTGGATGATATGTCGAGAAGTTAAGTCGTAGACGACCTACTTAAGTCGCGAAGAGTGTTAAGTCGTGTGTTTTCTTTAAGTCGTTTGTATTGTATGTTGTTTTTAGGTCGCGTATTATTGTTACTTTCTTATGTCGTTTGTTTTGTAAGTCGTTGTGAAGTGTTGTAATTTTCTTAAGTCATGTGTTGAGTTGTAAATCTCTATAAATAGGGATGTGAGATCATTTGTAAAAGGTTGTTGAATTTGAAATAAAATTTGGTTTGTGCTTCTTGCCTCCATTAAAATTGGTAGTTGAGTGTTATCTCGTATCTCCACTTTCGGCATTCGAGTGCGCTCGAATCAACGATTGTTGAAGCCAATTCACGGAATCAAGTGCGCTTGATCAACGTTCGAAGAATTGTAGATCTTCTCTCACGGCATCGTGCGCGATCAACGTGTCGAAGATTGCTAGAATCCGGTATCTTCGTGATCAACGGATTTGGGCGTTTGGGTATTCTTAAATTCACTGATTTATCATCGTTACACCGATTATTTCCGCTAATCGTGTAAGATCCTGGACGGATTCGATTTACATCATCGAATTCGCTTCCTTGGCTGCGTCAAGCGCGTATTTTCTTTGTGGAAATAACTGTTTTACGGTCTCACACCAGTCACCATGACTGACCTGGAGTTTATTGTTCCCTTTCTAAACTCTGGGTGCCCATAATTTTCCACACGGGCAGCCTGGAGTTAGATTATCAGGATATTCTGGAGCTTTAGAGGAAAGCTGGATGGCGAGACGTACTCCCATACTTGTTTATTTATTCCGTTGTGTATTCTGTATGAGGAAAAGTTTATATAACTGTCCATTGTTGTTTTGAGTTGTATATTGACTCTCATTGTTGTATTGTATAAACTGATATAGTTTTTTGTTTAAAAGACTAGTAATTATCTATTATATATTGTTCCGCTGCGAATGTGAGATTCTGATATTGTTTCTGTTTTTTTCTGTTTCTTTTTCTTCTGTCTTCTTCTACCTCTTCTTTTTAACCCTAATGATTCGGTTTTCCGGTATTCGATTGTGCGGCAGTTGATACAATGGACGTATTGATGACGACTTTCGAGCGTCGAAAGATCGTATCGTTACACAAAGCATGCTACGAACTAGACATCAACCAAGTTAAAGTACTGTTAAAATGGATGGAAGGATTACGATTTCCCGATGGAATTTCCTCTAATCTTCGTAGATGTGTCGACTATAAAAATGGAAGACTGAGTGGAATGAAAAGCCATGATTGTCATGTAATGATGGAAAATTTGTTACCCATCGCTTTCAAAGAATTGTTACCGGTAAAAGTTTGGACAGTAATAACAGAACTTAGTTTATTTTACAAGGAGCTTTGTTCAACTACGTTAAAAGTTGATTGTCTACTTAAACTTGAAGAAGAAATTCCTATACTGTTCTGCAAACTGGAGAAAATATTTCCTCCGGGTTTCTTTAATGTAATGGAGCATTTACCTGTTCATTTTCCATATGAAGCACGTCTTCGAGGTCCTGTGCAATATGGATGGATGTATCCATTCGAAAGGTATGTTACTATACTGAGTATGTAAATGTTAATTTAATTTTAAATAGATGTTAATACTTAACCGAAATATTTTTTATTAGGTACTTAAATCATTTAAAGAAAAAAGTGAGACAAAAAGCTCGAGTTGAAGGTTCTATTTGCAAATCATATATCGAAGAAGAAGCTTCTTTCTTTTTCTTTCATTATTTTAATGATCATGTGAACTTATCATTTGTAAGTGTTCCGCGTAATGATGAGGCCGTTGAACAAAATTCTTCTTCTGAATTAATATTATCTATTTTTAAACAACATGGCCGACATGCTGGAAAATGTGTGGAAGTATGGCTAGATGATAAAGATTACCATGTAGCACACACATATATTCTTCTTAATTGTCCTGAAGTTGCACCATTTGTTAGGTAATTATCACCTTCCAAGTTTTGTTAAATTTAATACTACACGTGTAAATAAATAATAATGTAATATATCTTGTTTGTGTTTGCAGTATTTTTGAATCACAAAATCCAAGCGGCGATTTAAGCAATGTTCCAAGTTCTGGTATTTACGTGCATCCAAATTATAATCTTATAGAAATTAAACAAACCTCGCGTTATCAAAAGTACGACCCTTTTATACTAGCCAAACAAGCCCTACAAGCTTATTATGCCCCTTATCCATCTCTAAAAAAAGATAAAGCAGATTGATCTGCGGTTTTTAAAACCAAAGCAAGATTTACGTTCGATGGACAGAATATTCCAGACGAAAAAGCCTATCAAGCAGATCTGGAGGAAAATGTTGAAATAGCAATTACAGACGATCAAACTGATTTTGGACCTTTAAATGATGAGACAAATGTATTAGTCGAAGCATTTGAGAGTGTAGAGGAAAACGACATAGAACACGAAACCGAGTCTGAATCAGAAAACGACGAGGACGACTGAGTAATATCCGGTAATTTTTACAATTATTCACACTACATTTATCTCTGATTAATAATGCATTTATCCAAAGTTATACAATTTTAATGCCAACAAGTGTATACTCACACACTCAACACATACACGCAACATGACACATTTGTAGCATATTGTATTACATTTTTTAATGGTTCGTCATATCATAATTATTATGAATTGTATATGTATGTATATGGCAGGTATATTATGTCTGGCACTGGTTCTGGCTCTCGGCGACGTGGCTCTTCCCAGCAGATTAGAGAGAGTAGTGGTGAGCCATCAGCTCGTCCAGTCGTTTACTTGCAGCCAAAGGCTGATCAGGCGTAAGTATCATAATTAGCAGCATAACAATTTAATTTTGTGTACATGATAAATCTATAATTGTCTAAAGTTCTATTTTATATTTAACGCGGTGGATTTGAGTTGGAGCCATCTAAAGTGGTTCTGAACATTTCTAAGCAGGCGTATATGAGCAGGATGAGCGATTGCTGACCTAAGTGGAGCAAGATCCCCGATGATGTGAGAGAGACCATTTGGCAAGATTTTCTAGTAAGTTTATACCGCTTTACAAAATGATTAATTAAATACAAATAAATAATTAGTAATATTTTCTCATTGTACAGGGCGCAGTAGATTTGCAAAAGTCTGACATCAACTTAGTTCAGCGACACTGGAACTCAAAGATCGCTAAGAACTATAGGAAGAAGATGTCAGAGATTAAAAAAGTGGGAAAGAAACCAAAGTGGATGAGCGCGGCTGTATGGGATAAGTGGGTTGACTGGTGGAACTCTGAGGAGTTCAAGGTAAATCTATAATGAATCTCAGTAAAAAATTTAACGTTTAATAAATAATTATTCATTGTAAATTTGCAGGAGGAGTCAGAAAGGAACTCAGCAAACAGGAGCAGAAATCCAGTAACTCATCGTGGAGGCTCCAAATCTTTCCAGCATCACCACGAAGATTTGGTAAATTTATCTATTATCACATTTGTATATTGATCAGTTCAGAAATTAGTTATGTGAAGTTAAATTATTCAAATTATCAATTGCAGGAACGAGCTTATGGACATCCCGTTGGCTTAGTGGACTTATTTGCTCACACCCACGCATATAGGCAAGTAGACGAGTCTGGCAAAATCATATATTAGTGGGGTGATCAGGATAAGGCGACTGAAGCATATGTATGCGTTTTTTAATTTCTAATACTTACATCGATAAGTTTATTAATTACTAGCTATGTAAAATAAAAATTACATTCTACTATTTTTTAATTGAAATTGTTTTTTTTTTAATTATAGTCAAGGTTACAGGAGGCACGGGCTTATGCGCTTCAGCAGTCTGGTCGTGATGAGTTGACACAGGAGGAGCATGATAACATATTTGACACTGTTATGGATCCGACGCAGCGGAGTAGACGTTATGGCTTCGGAAACGTAACGGTAATTAATCCTTTTACATATGTACAACAAATTAGCGTTTAGATATATAGTGTTATAATATTTTATATGCGTTTCCAACCCTTTTGCTATTATTTCTAGTTGCAGGCTCGACAAGCTCAAAAGGCCCAAGACAAAGAAGAAATTAAGGAGCTTAGAGCTATGATTGAGCAGCTACATGAGGAGAATCGTCTGCGAGCTGTACAGATGGAGCAGTTGAATCAAAAGCTTGCGGAGAATGTGAAGAATCATGGTACCTTTCCTTCGTCGTCTGGTGCTTCCGGAGGCGACGACGAAGATGCTTGAGGAGGTATGCTTTTTATTGTTTGTGTTTGAACGATGTATATATTGACTTGGAGATGGTTATAATGTGTTTTAATGTTGTATATATTGGTACGGAGTAGGTGAGAACGATATTTTGATGGTATGTACGTGGTTTGTTGACATGTTTTGTTGGTATTTACGTTGATGGTACGGTTTATGATGTTTGAATGGTTTGGTTTGTTTATATTGGTGTTTAATTGATTTATGTGTGTTGTTTATATTGATATTGATATATATGTGTGGAATGGATTGAAAATGTATTGGAAATTTATTGGAAATGGAATGGATTGGAAATGGTGTGGCTGGAAGGTTAATAGACTTGCTGTTGTACAGCAAAATGAACCCAGATTTCCAACGGTTTCCAACGGCTTATTGGCCATTTTATTCCAACGGCTAGTAACGGTTTCCAACGGCTATTAACCGTTGGTCGCCGTTGGAATTGCCGTTGAAAAATATCCGTTGGTTCCGTTGGAAGCCGTTGGAAAGCGTTGATTATATTCCAACGGTTTCCAACGGCCGCCAACGGCTCGTAGCCGTTGGAATAGCCGTTTAATCTTGTAGTGGATCCTCTCCAGGAGGAGAGCACTCACATAATTTTCTTGCTCCATTTACCCAATTGTAATCTTTGATCAAAACTTTGCCACTCCACGCTTCCCGATTAGAGTATATGGATCTTACAATTTCAAGTCCATTAAACCTTTCCCATGCTCCACATTCATCAACCGTCTATCCAAGAATAACTTAACCATCAATGCATATTCCCATGTTCATTCATCCAACTATCAGTCATCTTCCACATCAACAATGTTTTCAATGATAGGAGGTTACTTTTGTCATACCACGATGCTTGAAAACTCGAGCCCACCGGTATCCAAGATTTCAAATCTCAGTTTTGATCGATCGCATCTCGTCTCAAAATTTTCACAAACAATATCTCATATCGGGTGTGAACTCAAACAAGATAAGTGTATATTGAATGTACATCTTGGATTTCAAATTAAATCTCAGGATTTATCTCGGAGTAACTTATGAGTTAAAATAGACATCTAAAGAAAATATTTGTCGTTAAAAAAAGAATTATAACTTATTTAATTTGCATATAAAGATAGTTGTTGCACTAGAAAGAGAAAATTGATTCATTTTAGGAGTGTAGCAGCCTCATAGATTGGATAGTAACTAAAGGATTTCTTTTTAAAGCATTGATAGAAGAAAAAAATGAAGTCATTTTCTACAACTTTAGCCGGATCAATAGTAAAAGGTATGATTAAAAAATTAATAAATAATAATTAGTAGAACAATTCCATTTGGATAATGCAAAAAGTAAAAAAGGTATATGAAATAGAAACCTATAATTTCGGACGAAATCTTGAATTGGGATCAGGATCCAAATTTCAACTGAGTTTTTAATATCTTAGACGAGATGAGTACCAAACGACATACAAAGAAGAGAAGATGTTTCGTCTCATTCTAGTGGAAAATGAGATATCGGACGCGATGAACAAGATTTAAAACTCTTGATGAATTATGTAGAATCAATTCTTGAATAGTGAAACTGAGCTGTAGCTGTCAACATATATCCGTTAATGTTCACTTTAAAAAAATGTTCATTAAAACATATGAATATAACAAATTTTGCTGAGCTGTTAGCCTGAGGATAGAATGGGCTCATGGAATGGATTAAGAGAACCCTGCCTGACAATGTAGTTTTGGCCAGACTTTAGAAATGTGGTTTTGCCCCCACATGATATTATATGCTTTCATGTTATTCAGTTGTCTCTTGACTCTCCTTGTGATGTCTGCATTTCCTTGTAAGCCAAAAAAGAAAAGAACGAGAATAATTTCTACACAAAGTTTACCTTCACCCATCATTGTAATTATATAATAACTATGTCCCTAAAAGAATTATACAATTCCATGCCAGCCGAATTGTAACTTATTTAAGTGTCCTTGTTTTAAAAACAAGAAAACATTCGCAAATTCTTAGGCCTTTCTACAATCGTTTTTCCACATTGAAGTATTAATAGAATCTTTTAATGTATTTCTTAAAAAGCACAGTTAAACAGTGTGTATGCCTGCTAAATTATAAATATATTTAACAAATATTGTTTTTAAATCATATCATTGATATCAATGAATATTCATTGATATTAATGAATGTTCACTGATACTATAATGATTCAAGGAATCAAGGTCAAATAAAGAATGCATTCCGAGCTGAAAACAAGAACGTTCACAAGTGAAAATTATTCCATGCCGGTAGAATTCCAACTTATACAAGTATTCTGTTACTTAAAGCAAAGAATATATTAGCAAGTTTTTAGACCTGTCTACAATCCTTGTTTTAGAGTATGGTATTAGACTGTTAGATTGAATAGCAAGCATAAATATTTCAAGAGCATTGTAAAAACTGAGTGAATGCACGCTACATTATAAGTGCACATTATCAAACACAGGTTTAGCGAACGGTGGTTAAGTGAAATCGTGTTCTTGAACTCTTTGAATATTAGAGTTTAGTTAAGATGTACAGTCATATTAATTATTTAATTGAACTAAATAGTTATCATTTATTTAATTAGTTAAATGAAATAGTTCCGTAAGTTAAATAATTATTTATTATTAAGAATTATAATTAATAATTAACTTTTATAATTCATTTATTTAACTTATAATTAATAAATTAATAATACAACGTATTAATAATTGGTAATGAACGCTTTAAATTTAATAATGATTAATTTAATTCATTGATTATTTAAATTCAATACTTAAAGGTTGAACATCGTTGACAAAAATCTTAAAATCCTATCATCTAAATCCCGTTTCAAATCAAATCTCCCCCTTTACGATTCGATTTATATTTCGATTCAAGCTCGACCGATACATTGTTTAGGAAAAACAGTCAATTCGAACTAATATATTCGATTGGATCTAAAATTTAAATTCTAATCATTTCCAAACAAAATAAAATCGCAAAAATAGAGAAAATGAAGTTTTAGGTTTAGATGTAGAATTTCAAACTTCAAAATCAGTTTCAAAGGTGTGTAGACCATAAAATATGTGTTTTTGAACCTACAATCTACGATTTAAATCCCATTTCGATTTAAAGTTTGAATTTTACAATATACGTTTTAAATCACATTTTGAAAACCTCGGATTTGAATATAATAATCGGTAAATTAAATCTGATCAATAACAATTTAAATTTATATATAATAGTTTATAATTTGTATTTAATCTTTAACAATTATTTTATAATTTATAAACAATTTACAATCTATAAAAGAAACATTTAACATTTTATAGTTAGTAATTAACAATTAAAAATTAATGAAAAATAATATATTAATAATCTATAATATGGTTTAAATATCTTGAAATATTTAAAGGGACTCCTATTAGCACATAAAATGAGGATACAATAGATGTTGATCGTTATATCTCATTGTTGATTGAATTCATTGAGAGATCTTATGGTTGAAATCTCTTATGTCGCCACTTGAGTCATCTATTTGTGTACAAATAGATTTTATCATATTTAAATATATAATTTACAATGAATTAATTGATGTAGGGGGGATTAGATTCAAATTCCGGTTTTGAAAAAAATCAATAGTGTTGTATTTTTCCGATAAAAACAATGTAAACCAAGTCACTATTTTTATATTTATAAAATTATTGTTCAAAATGAGCACAACAACCGCCTCCGTCTACAACAAGTCTACTCTACATCAAAATTCGAAACTAACTGTCTCAGTCCCTAGTTTTCTCATAGCATTGTTGCATCTATCGGAAAACCCTAACTAGGATGTGGCAATTGAAACCCCAAGTCCGATCATCAAAGGAGAACTTTCGATTAATCTCCAACATCAATCACTCATTCATCGAGCCGCGTTCATTGAAACCAAATTCGCGATCTCTGGTCATTGGTTGTTGATTTTTCAATTTTTGATAATTTTAAAGAGTTGTTGCATGTGAATAAGAGAAAATGAGAGATATGTATTTTTTTGTGAAAATTAGGAAGTGCCGCTATTTTCCACTTTACGTTATTATTTTGAAAAAGAAAACATACTACTTAACATCCAACAGATGTAAGGCCTACATAAGGTTTGAACTTTGAACTCTCCGTCGTAGGGTTTATAAATGCTGCATTTCACGTATGAAGCACCTTACCCTTACCTTGAATGTAAGGTGTTTTTAGTTCTATGAACTGTGTGTAATGTGTCCACAAATGAAGCTTAAATGAAGATTACCAAACAACTAATAACCCTGCCCGATACCAATGAATAGTTTTTGTCATTGTAATAATACAAGTTGAGTTAATAATGCATTTAAAGCCGGAAAGAAAAAAGTAAATGCACAAATATGCAAGTATTGTATTACTTATTTGTTTCTTTTCTTTTTTTGATCTATCTGCATTTTAATAGTAGGAGACATGATGCATGAGAATATTAATTTACAATCACAGGCTGTCACTAATCATTAGTATTTGGTATTGAAAACGTGAGTTTGAAAATTCACTGTAGCCAATTTCAGGAAGTTGCGGAATCAAAATACAATTTTACTTCTTGATAGGTCGATGAGCCACTTAGTTTGAAGAAAATTATGTTTAGTGCATAACCATGGTCCATATATTATATCTGGATGGAAACTGTGTGATGCACGGAAACACTATATCATTATTTTTATAGTTGTCCTGTACCTAAATACATATTATATTAATATGGATATGATACCGATACAACATAAATTAAAGTGTTTGTGCTATTTGATAATATAATATGGCGTGTCAAAGCGGATCCTTTTTATTAACTATAGTAGTGAAGTCTTCAGTCAGCAAAAAATAATACTTTATTTAAACCACATGAATTTTAAATTCAGATCTGCACCCACGTTGCACATGAAAAGAGTCATGTATACTACAATCACTATATGTCTATATCCAAAGGGAAAGTCATTTTAGTTATCATTGTAGAGTCCTCCGGTTCCAATTTTCAATGCGTCGACACATTGGAAATTGAAATAGGGCAAAAATCATAATTTGACAGTTTAGGAACGACGCATCGGATGCATCTGACCTGTCGTTCCCTATTCGTTTTCATTTCGCCTTTAAAAAACAAAATAATAGATAGTAAATAATAAAAATTTAAAACCTAAAAATAAATATTAAAAGCATAAATAATTATAAAACCTATAATTTGTAAAAATATTTATTTTTAGTAAAAATGACAATAAAATTAATAAATATATTTTTGTAGATAATAATAAAACTAATAATATATTTTTGCAAAAATAAAACAATGTTAATATTTGTTTGCACCAAATTTGGTCAAACACTCGACTAATATGATAACACCGCTGATTCAATTGTTAAATTTTAGTGGTACAAAATCACAAATAGATGGAAACAAATATGCAAGAAGGAAAGTAATCACATTTGTTCATTATGAAAACGCATAGATTATTGGATTGCATTTGAATGAGATAGCAAGGAAATATATGCTTGCACACGTTATGGAATTATATATATGCAAAAAGATATGCATATTATTTCTTTCTTCGTAATCGCATTGTTTTGGAATTATTTTCTTCCATCTTTGAAACGAGTGAATTACTTGTAATGTTTGCGCGATTTGTTATTATTGTAATTTGCCTTCATTATCTTCTTACCATATCTTAGTAATTTGATTGATGACTCGTATGAATTTACATTGGCTATATATTGAGGGTAGACTTCATTGTAAACTCATCCTGGTATTTAGCCAGTGATCTCCAAATGGAGTGTCTCTTCTTGTTAACCATAATTTAGGGCTTTAATATGTAAACTCTTATCTTGTAATCTCTTGTAATTCTCTCAGGTGTAATAAAATCTCTCTCCTTTGGACTGGACGTACATTTTATTGATGATAGTAGAACCTGTATAAATATTGTGCATATTTTTCTTCTTTATAGTTATTTGATATTTATTTGGAGTAATAGAATAATTGCCGCTAGATTGAGTGATGTTCAAATTGGCAAATCTAGATCTTGTTTGTTGTTTTTCTGCATTTGTGCAATTTTTGCACAACAGATTGGTATCAGAGAAAGGTGATTTGTTTAAATTTGTGCATCAATGGCTTCTAAAAAGAGCGGTAGATCCAGTGGTAATTATGTTATTACTCATTTGGACGGAAAAAGGAGATTTTATGCAACATGGAAGTTAAAGATGGAGGAGATTATGTTGAGAGAGAAGAGCGTTCCAATCTTGAAAATTTAGTGGTAAGGAATTTAGTGTGTTGAAGGGACAGCTGGATTTGGGAACCTATATCTGCTTCATGGCTTAATGTTGATGTGAGTCTTATGTTGATTTTCATGGAAAATTTGTTGTTTGGCAAATAAGGTATGTGCGAGGAGAGAGATTTGTGTTGCATACAAAGATTTGGATTAGCCTTGTTATGTCCATTAGTTTTTATTTTTTGGCTCTGTATTTAGATTGTTGATTGAGAGAATTTTTGGCCTTGGTGGCTCTAAGATTATTTTGGTATCTACTTTCTTTTGATTTTGGATATTTGCAATATTTTGTTAGCGGACGGGGACATAGTCTGAGCTCGTTAGCAAGGTGTGATGGGGGATGACCTTGCCGAAACCCATTGGCTAAATATTCATTTTTGGTTTGTATCTCGTTAAGAGATTTTGGTTGAAAGTGGAGTTTGATTTTAAGAGTTTTATGTTGAGAAGAGTTCGAGGTGGGGTGTCGGAGATATGTGATTTTGCATCAGGATGGAGTGTTAAATTTTGGTGATACAAAATCACAAATAGATAGAAACAAATATGCAAGAAGGAAAGTAATCATATTTGTTCATTATGAAAATGCATATATTATTGGATTGCATTTGAATGAGATGGCAAGAAAATGCATGCATGCGCACGTTATGGAATAATATATATGCAAAAAGATATGCATATTATTTCTTTCTTCGTAATCACATTGCTTTGGGATTATTTTCTTCCATCTTTGGAATGAGTGAATTACTTGCTATGTTTGCGCGATTTGTTACCATTGTAATTTGCCTCCATTATCTTCTTACTATATCTTAGTAATTTGATTGATGACTCACATGAATTTACATTGGCTATATATTGAGGGTAGACTTCATTGTAAACTCATCATGGTATTTAGTCAGTGATCCCCAAATGGAGTGTCTCTTATTGTTACCCCTAATTTAGGGCTTTGATATGTAAACTCTTATCTTGTAATCTCTTGTAATTCTCTCAGGTGTAATAAAATCTCTTTTCTTTGGACTGAACGTACACTATATTGATGATAGTGGAACCAGTATAAATATTGTGCGTATTTTTCTTTTTTATAGTTATTTGCTATTTATTTGAAGTAATAGAATAATTGCTGCTAGATTGAGTGATGTTCAAATAGCAAATCTAGATCTTGTTTGTTGTTTTTCCGCATTTGTGCAATTTTTGCATAACATCAATAGCAAAAAAACAAAATAAACACACGAATGTTATAGTGGTTCGGCAAACTATGACTTATGTCCGCTCCAATAACCTTTTTATTACACTGTAGGATTACAAATACAGTTTGTTTTAGTCTTACAAAATTAATGGTGGAAGAAAAGAGAAATAATGAAAAAAGAGCCAAAAGATGATCAATCCAGCCAAAAAAGAAGATTCCCTGCAATGAGCCAATGATCATGTAGTTACAGAAGAAGACGTGCAAATATCCAGCTGAAAAATTCGCGTACAGAAGACTGAAGCAAAGACGGACCGATCCAAAAAAAATGAAGCCCATCCGGGGCCATATGACCGATCGACGCCGATCGGTGGTAAGGGTCACGTGATGCAACACCATCGGTCGTGGTGGTCACCCTCCACTCTATCTTTGTGCTTCCATTGTTGTTTGCTTGATTCCCCTGGTATTCGTTGAGTTATTGAGCAATCATCGTTGAGTTGAACTGCCAATCCGAGTGATGCATAGTCATATTGATATGATCCGTTCCTAACCATATTGATCTGATCCCCTGTCTAAGGGAAGAGCAAATCCATATTTAGTCATTTCTTGGACGCTGCATGTTTGAATCTACTTGACTATCATCCATAGCCTTGCTTATAACTGATCTCTGAACTTAATAATCATCTCTTCGGGCTTCCTACTTTGATGATCGCAAATTCATTTAGCCAACTTCATGGTATCCTGCCTGATCAAAAGGCGGGATAACATTTACCCCCAAAAACATGTTTTGCGATAGAATGTGTGTTTTAAATTGCCGTAAATCCAAAGTCCATAATCCATGGGTAGCCAAATTTCTAATTCAAATCCAATCATTTGCCAAGCCAAATTGTCGTAATCCGCGACTATTCCAAGTCGATAGTCAATTCCAAAACCATTCCAAATCCTTAGCCGAGTCAATATTCATCCAAAGTCAATAACCGAATACATGATATCACCGGATCGTTTACCAATTCCAAGATCTCGTCAGACCAATAGCCTGGTTTATAGTCTCTCTGAACCGATCATAGCCCCTCCGAGCTCTTGTTGGACCTCATACAATCACTCTTCGACGAAAGGGGGAATGGCGATAAGTAAGCCGATCATGTTGCCCTCCGACGAAGTAGCATTACTTCCTGCACTTCGGTTCAGTGTCACTGAACATAAAGCGAGGTCATGGCCTTCTTAGGCCGATCATGGTCTCTCCGGACCCTTCCTGGGCCCTACTCACTCTCCGGTGAGAAGGGCACAACGATAAGCAGACTGATCTTGTCACTTTCCGATGAAGCGGCCTACTTTTTGCTTCTCCGATTTCATCTCTCTGGTCGGAACATAACGCGATCTGTGGGGTATTATTCTCCGGCCCCGTCCCTCAGTCGAGGACTTAATCCATGTACAAATCCATCATGTCGCTCTCTGGCGAAGGGACTCACATCTTGCGATTATTGTCCCGTCTCTTCGGTCGGGACAACTGCGACATGTTTCATTTATTATTTTTAGAAGCAGATTTGAGCATTCCAAAATCCATTCATTAAATCATTAAATTTAAGTTTTTACAACCAGAAAACCGAAACCAAGAAAAATCAAAAACTGCCTCTCAGAATATGACGGTTTGTCGTCATCTCAAAGCATGTCTAAGGACCGTCCTCGATCTCGTACATGTGTAAGTGACTTAGCCGTTTTATTGTGGAGTTTATTAGTTTATTAGTTCATGCCATCTCGATCAAGAGATGACGATTTGTGATCTCAATCCAAGACCATTTCCATTTGATGCAGACGGTGGCTGCTCATGTTCCACCACCGCAGTCCGAACCCTTATATATTGCGGTAGTCTGCCATCCTTAACGTGTTCCTCAACCATATCATTCAAGTGCCTGCAATCGTTGATAGTGTGCCCATCCAGCTTATGCAATAGGCAGTATTTTCCTGATGCCTGTTCACGCTCTGTGGGCTCTCTCCTTGCCGGCCTTCGGTATGGAAGACGTTCTCGAGTATCCAAATAAATCCTTTCCAAAGTCTCGTTTAAATCAGTATAAGAAGAGAATTTTGATTCCCTCTTTTGCTGCTTCATCATCTGCTTTTCTTTGTCCTTGCCTGAACCTTCGCCAGACAGTCCTCCGTCCCTCACTATGTTAACCTCTTCTCTACCGGTCTTAGCTGCTTCATCATCTGCTTTTCTTTGTCCTTGCCTGAACCTTCGCCAGACAGTCCTCCGTCCCTCACTACGTTAACCTCTTCTCTACCGGTCTTAGCATCCTCCTGTCGTAGGAACCTTTCAGCCTCATGATAAAACTCCTCGAGATCCATTGATAGATCACATTTCAGTGCAACCTTGAAGTCTGTGTTGTCAGCTATTCCTGATACCGCTGCTAAGACCATCGGCGGATCCGACCGATCCACCGAAGCAATCGCTGTATTAAACCGTGTTAAGAAATCCTCTGGGACTATCCTATCCTTTGATTCAGTATTGTCAACTTCATCACACTCTTGGGCCTCGTGGTGTGGACCCGAAATTGCCTCATGAATTTATCAACCAACTCTGTCCAAGAATCGATAGAATCATTCTCCAATTGCATAAACCACACTGCATCTATATCCTCCATGTACAAGGGAAAACATCACGCCATCACTTCCTTCGATGCTCCCAGCACCTCTATATGCCTCATGTACCTCATCGGATGAACAATAGGGTCCGATTTTTCATCATATGTCCCCAATGTCGGTAGTTTTAACTCCGGTGGATTCCTAGCACGCCCAATATTAGGAGCGAATAGATTTCTATTCACATCTTCCAGATCCATATTCACCAATCCTTCTTCCATAGCTCGTCTGATCATCTCCACAAACCTATCACTGCATCCAAATGTATCCTCCAATCACCATTTCTAGCTTGCCCTCCGAATCCATGAGGGAATCCTGGAACATACTTTTCTGAACGTGCATCCGCATTCTAATCCGCACCAAAGTGCACAACATCGATCACCGGCCTGCCGTGAACCGATCTAGCCTGACCCGGGGGCATCACCCTTGCCATGGCGATCGGTGTCGATCCGTCCTTGTTGGCCGAGGACTGCCCCCGGCTGCTCTGTTCCGTTCTCCCGCCTGTTGGCTCCATTTCCATGCTCTTGTTCCTGATTTCCTGTAGCTTATGCTGCTCCAATTCCTTGATCTGTATTGCCAGCTGCTCCAAATCCTTGGTTTTGATTGCCGTTAGCTCCAGCCTGTCCAATTTGCTTGAGGAAATTCTGCATCATCTCCTCTTGCCTCCTCATCATTCGCTTCTGCATAGCATACATCATAGTCTTCATCTCGTTCCTAGTGATGCAGACGGAAGGTTAATTAGCTCCTACTCCTGAGGAAGCCTCCTGACTTTCCCTATAGTGACTTCTATCCGTAGTTGATTTCCTTGTAGATTGTCTGACCATTGATCCAAATCCAAACTTCAAATTGTTTTCAAATCTGCAGGTGCAAGTAACCTGGCTCTGATACCAAAATGTTTGCATCAAAATTGATCACAAACACTCAACTAATATGACAACACCGCAGATTCAATAGCAAAAAAATAAATGAACACACGAATTTTATAGTGGTTCGGCAAACTCTGGCCTACGTCCACTTCGATAATTTTTTTAATATACTGTAAGATTACAAATACAGTTTGTTTCAACTTAGAAAATTAATGGTGGAAAGAAAGAGAAACAATGAAGAAGAGCTAAAAGAATATCAATCCAACCGAAAAAGAAGATCCTCTGCAATGAGCCAATGATCCTGTATTTATAGAAGAAGATATGCAAATATCCAGCTGAAAATCCAGATCAAAAGACGGAAGCCAAGACGAACCGATCCAGAAAGATAGGGCCCATCCGGGGCCATATGACCGATCGGTGCCGATCAATGGTGGGGGTCACGTGATGCCATGCAATCGATCATGGTGGTCCCTCTCCACTCCCTCTTCGTGTTTCCATAGTTGTTTGCTTGATTGCCCCGAAATTTGTTGAGTTATCGAGCGATCATCGTTGAGTTGAACTGCCAATCCGAGTTATACATAGTCATTGTGATCCAATTCTTTCCTAATCATATTGATCCAATCCGATCTCCTGCCTATGGAAAGTGCAAATCCATACCTAGCCATTTCTTGGACGCTACTTGCTTGAATCCGCTTGACTATCATCCATAGCCTTGCTTATAACTAATCTTTGAACATTATAATCATCTCTCCAGGATTCCTGCTTTGATGATCACAAATCCATTTAGCCAGCTTCATGGTATACTGTCTGATCAAAAGACGGGATAACAATATTAATGTGATATTTTTCGTAAAAATAAAAAATGCCATTGATAACATATAATGTTTTTTTCGATGGGGTGCTACTCCGTATCCTGCTAGGTTGCACTGCTTCTAGACCTCGCGATCTGACCGACCAAGTCGACCGCCGTCCACAGGGGTGTTGCCCCACATCCCCACATGAGGAGATTGTCACTTCTCATCTATAATGACAAACCCGCATAGTGGCAAATATTTTCTAAAGAATTCATTACTCACTTTCAATCATAACATGTTCTTTCAGGTATTTGTATTATGTCTATTGTATATTTTTTTCAATCCCGCTGTACCATTTTTTTGATGTATCCAATTTTTAATTCCATAATTCTCGCATAAATTTATAATTTAATAAAATTACTACCGGTTATTGAAAAATACTTTAAACAAATATAAATATAAATAGATACAAACAATTATTCCACTTTCGTTCTCTTTCATCATACAAAAAGGCATTTCTTTCTTGTCGAAATTTCCACGTTCGTGCCCCTTTCAAAATGCATCTTTCGCGTGAGACTTTCGCTTCAAAAAAACGCACCTAAAAAAGTGTTATTACCCCAGTTTAGTTTTCTAAAAAGTGTTATTAACCCAGTTTAGTTTTCTGCCAACAGAAGAATGCATTGACTTACAAAACTTCATTACCACTCTACATTTGTTATGTGGACAAGATGTTTTGATCGAATGCATCCATTTTTTTTATCATCGTCATCATCCTTGCCTTATTCCCAAATAATTAGGGTCGACCACATGAATTCTCAATTTCAATATTTTTATATGTTGAAACATATTTTAGCCAAATTTAAATTTTTTATATTATTTTTAATATCCTCCTCTCATGTCAATTTAGGTCAGCTTTTTTATCTTTTTCCTTCAAGCTAAATATTATCTCCTCTTTTTCCCGGAGAATTTTCTTGTCTTCTTTGCATATGTCCATACCATCTAAGTTTATTATCTCTAATTTTCTCATTTATATTGTCACTTGCAATCTCTCGCACACAATCTCATTTCTAACTCTGCATTTTCTTGTAATTCCAATTATCTCTCTTGGCATTCTCATTTCCCTTAATTTTGATGTGGTTGTAAATAAATCCTTGTGACAAAAGAATATATCAGGTCCATTTTGAATAGATAAAAAGCATCGACAATATTTTCAAAAAAAAAAAAAAAAAGATTTGCTCTTTTCGTAAGAATGCATAGTTGATATCTTTGTTTTTTCTGTTTGTACAAACCCAGGAATTTATAACATCTTCCCAAGCTAGTGTCAAATGTGAGAAAATTATGAAAGTTGCAAGGGTTTATAGTCAATTTGTACTGGAGGAACTTCGTACAAAATGATACTGGGACCGGTGACATAACATCACAAAAGGTGGCAAATAGGAATATTATTTAACCAAGGAAATAAGAGGTGGTGCACTTACCAACCATGATTACTGGACCTCTGAGGCATAGTTCTCCTTTCTGTCCAGGTCCCAAAGCTTCTCCTGTTGCCGGGTCAATGATCTTTGCTTCCATGTTCGTCCCTAGACGGCCTACTGAACCCCAAACCTTGGATTCTTCTGGTCCTGATTGTATCGCTGCCCCTCCTGATGATTCTGTCAATCCATATCCCTTTTACCACACAAATTTACATCGTATTATAGAAGATTAGTCTCGCAATCTAGCACAAAACACAAGAAAACATAATATGACCGTGCCTGTTGTGTTTAGTTACTACATATAGTTGTAAACATTTCAACACGAGCATTTCCAACAAAGTCCGGGTCACATTTTACAAATTTTTAATAAACATAATCTCTAGATTTTATTTTTTCAACAGTTTATTACAAAACATTAAGCTAGACGCATGTTGAACAGACTTGTATTTCCCAACATCTAGATGTGTGTTTCCCAACATCTAGACGTCTATTCGACAAACACTTCAACATTAAGCCAGGCGCAGGTTAGATAGGCACACATTTTTTAATACAAATTTTAACCAAAATTAACTGATTATTACATTACAATTTGTAACTCAACTTTAGGAGCTGATTTCAGGTCAAAATTACCTGTATTCGTAATATCTAATCTCATTATGGGAGATACTCAACTTATAGGTATGAAGTATGGTAAAACTCATCTACTGATATTATCTGGTCCAGTGATACATAACTGTTAATAGAGACTCAGCACATTATTTTTGATCATTCAATTTGGAATCGATTGCTAGGATTGAACTTAAACCAAGAAAAACTCTTCTCAATTAGCTAAATGGAATTTTAATCAGCCAAAAAGTAGGATAAAAAATAATGCTATTTTTTATCCTCTGTATTTTCCAGTTCAGTAACACTAAAAATCAGAGTTTATAGACTTAGAAGATAGAAAATCGTTATACACTAATAAGTCTATAACTATATGCTATTAAAATTTACCTGAATATGATTTCCAATAGCTACCAATGTTATGCAGTTTGAAATATCTCATGATTTTAGTATTTTGAAAGTTATTTTCAAAAACAAATCCAATAAAGTTGCTAGACTGATATTTTGCAGTTGGAAAAGCAAGCATTACAATGTATGGCAAGACTGATACTTAGTTGAAATAAGAAATGGCTTTTTATTTTTCAACGGATCTATAGTTAACAGGGCCAATACCATTAATCTCTTTTGATACTTCAGATTATTAATCCCATCACAAAACCCATTGTTAAGCTGAGAGCGAAATATATTCCACTAATAATTGGAGAAACACATCACAAATTGCTTTTGAAACTAACACGTGTTTTTGGGGGAAAAATAAATTAATAACATAAAACATAAACAAAGACATGTCACAAACTAACTGATAAATGGTGGATAGATACGGAATTCGAACAAAATCATCCAAAACATGCGATTCTCACCTGACTAATTTCAATGTTCGGAAACCTCTCCTTAAACTTTTCCACGACCTCTTTCCCTAATGGCGCACCACCACTTCCAACCACCTCCAATGATGACAGATCATACTTATCCACCAATGGCGACTTTGCTAAAGCCAGAACAAGTGGAGGCGAAACTGGAATACCCGTAACCTTATACTTCTGCATCGCTTGCAGCATCTTCTCAAAATCAAACTTTTGCATCAAAACCATAGTATGCTCCATAGCGACACTTCTTATACACATAAAAACACCAAATACGTGAAATAAAGGAATCGGAAACAACCCAACATGCCGCTTTGCTTTGTCCTCCTCAGTCTCATTCATCTTATAACCCGCGATCAGAGCTATAAAATTACCATGCGTAAGGACCACGCCTTTAACTTTTCCGGTGGTGCCGGATGAGAACAGAATCGTAGAAGGGTCAGACTGGAACACCTCCACCTGCGGCGGAGGTAAATCAGAATTCAAAAAAGATGAAAACTGTTCAGAATCGAGCAAAACTGTGCGCACATGAGAAGGTACTTTGGAGGCGGTATCCTTAGTGGCGAAAACAATGGATGGTTTGGAAAGAGAGATCTGATGGTCGATTTCCTGGTTAGAGCTCAAAGGGTTCGAAGGAGAAACAATGACGCCGATAGAGAAGAGAGCGAAGTAGAGAACGGGGACCCGGGACGAGGCGGGGGAGAGAATGAAAGCGACGTTTCCTTTGGAAAGATCGAATTTGGAGATTAGAGAGGAGGATAAGGAGTTGATTTGGGAAATTAAGGCTGGAAAAGAGAGGGAAGTGTCGGTGGAAGAGTCGATAATGGCGGGAAAAGAAGGGAGAGGTTTGGAGAAGAGAGAGAAGACGTAAGAGGTGATGGAGATAGGTTGAGTTTGGGGAGGAAGCGAAGCGGGAAGTCGATGAGAGCGAAAAGTTTTTGTGGAGGGGTCGAAGCCGGATTTGGGATCTACTGAAGAAGACATTTTTCTTCTTTTTCAGCTAAATTGATGGAGAAAATTGAAATGAGAGGAGGGAAAAGAGAATCATCAAGAAGAAGATGGAGAAGCGTGGTTTATATAGGAAAGATGTGGATATTGAAATCCGATTATTGTGAGATTTTAATGCGCACTCAAAAATATGGCCAAGGATTTGAAGTTGAAAGCACCTCCAAAAGCGTGGACCCAACATGATTTGGACACAAAATTTGTCATACATTAATAATATTTTATTAGTTGATTAATTATATTTAATAATTAATGATAAAGACAAAATTAATAACAATAGATGATTTTAATGAATAATCAATAAATTTAGTTTTTTATTATTTAGCTCAAATAAAATGCAAAATAACTGGAGTTTTATCATTATTAATTTTTTTGATTTATCGATAATAATAGAAAATGAGCTAGAAAAAGTTACAAATCAAATATTCTCTGTGTTTCTCCAAGCTACACACTCCTTCATTAGCTCTTGGGCAGTAAATACAAACTGTTATGGGCTGGCTGATCTAGGATAAAGCTCTAACAATTTGGAAGCATGATACTCAACTAAATGCAATCGAACTACCAAAAGAGTCAAGAAAACAATATAATTATGGATGAAAGATTAAATGAAGCCAAAATCAAGAAAATAGAGTAATTCCAGAAAGAAATGAGAACGATTGCAAGATCATTAATTTTCGATCAAAAATTAGCTAATATACTTTCATTCGAAAGCATAGTTTCAATTACAATGTTTTCATATGTTGTTCAGGTCAAAAACCACTTTGATCACTTCTCTACTTTTGAGGACTGCTATCACAATGGTGTCAAGCATGCAAAACTAGAGGCTGACACATATCTCCATAAAATACGAAGTAAATAACTGACTTTTAACCTCATATAAGTAAATGCACAAAAGGGAGGGTTGCTTTTTGTCATCGGAAACATTAGCTAGATACTCGGATCGTTATTCAACCATTTTCGGATGAAATACTAAGTTTCGATTGTTAATTCGAAACTTTTCCCTGATTCGATTTCTAATCTAAGTTGTTTCATTGATTGAAACACTCATTGAACTTGGATTGAATACAAATCCACAATAAAAAAGAGAAGCAAAGTGGATGTATGCAAAAGATAGGAACATTAGATTGTCAAGATATGAGAATGAGACGGTGAAGTGAAAAGGGATTTCTTCAATTGAAAAGATCTGGAGAATGTCGACTAACCTCATATTGATGACCCAATTATAAGTATTATGATAGATTTGGTTACTGCATGGAAGATATTAATCGATGATGTGGATTCAAGCAATATTGTGTTCAAAAAAGCTTTTCACCTGGCGAAGTCTGAAGAAGACTTGTTTCTTTGTAAGATACTCATTCATAGGTTCATTGGCAATTTAATGTAACTACTTGGAATAATTTAGTTACCATTGATGGTTGAAAGTGCACCAAAGAAAACAAAAAGAAATTTAAAGTTTATAATATCAAATTATCTATAAACATATAATGCATGTATTGGAAAACCAGCACTCCCCGCATTAAGGACTACAATATTATTTAGTGTTTATATATGAAATTCCAAACATGTAATGTAAAGACCTGCTATTTGTAATAACTGAAAATCCATGCACAACCGCACCTGGTCCCCAAAATATCAAAAAAGGACGACTCTTAAAGGTGGTAGAAAACAAATAGAGCATATCCATCAAGGTTTGTACAGAATTCACAGCGGAAGGATAAAATATAATAATAACATATACATGTGTAAGATTATATGTATCTTAACAATATGAAGATAATATGATCTATCAATGTCGAAACTAGATATATCCAAGGTATTCCTGTGCCAAGCATCCAAGTACCAGAAACATAGAAATTTAGGGTAAAATAAAAGAAAATAAAACAGAACAAGAAAGAAGAACACAATATCAGAATCTCACATGCGGAACGATAATGTATAATATCACAAAAGTGTAGTACAAAGTGTTACTCTAACATACATAAAACTTAGCGCTATAAAATGACTAAGCACTGCAATCAGCCTGGACGGTTATAACTACATGTCCTCACAATATTGAATACATACATACATAATAGTGAACAGAAATGAAAATATATAAATATATAGGTAGGTGGAAGCATCCAGCTTGTCTCTGTAAGCTTGAGGCATCCAACTAATACATGCTTTCCTTAATTTATTTGAAAGAGTACACGAGGAATTTTGGGAAAAGAAATACCGCGCGTCAGACATAAGTCCGGTATTAGAAACTCAAAGATGCGTATAAACATGTAAAAGTACTTCCGAGACCAAACGAATCATTGAATCGGTTTCCCCTCGAAAGAACCCAACTTAACTGATATTAACATTAGGTGATATTATTGATAATGTCAAAGGTGTGTAATATAAATATGAAAATAGTTGTGTTGCTTTCATCTCACAACGCAACGATATTATAGTACATTTAAAACCGCTAAGGCACATTCATATATGGATTTTCTATGGAGACCTCCCCAACAAAACTAGTAAGCAAACTGAGACCAATCTCCATGACAAGGATCAGAGACTACCTTCCGAGCATCGTATATCTCTAAATAAAATATTTCATAAGGTAAATACAACCAGCCCATGCCCTAACACATGAACCAAGTATCAATCAACACCGACTAGGAACATCTATAGGCATACTCTAGATAATGGAGTTGATGTACCCCCTATTTGGGATAGCTAAACCCAGGGTTGTATATCCAACTCTGTTTTTAGTCATTTTTATGATGTCGAGGCTACGTTCGGCATCTTTCACAAGAATCTTCATTACTCGAACAGAATCCACTTCAACAACCTCTTCCAAAACTGAATCATATATTAGTTTTGAATTGGTATTCGGACACTTACCAATCCCGGACCCTCCAAAACTAATCGATGAATTTTCGGTAACTCAATTTCGGTTCTCTTAGAAGTAACCAAAAGCTAGAAGTGTTTCGGACCAATGCTCCTCTCCAGGGGTTCTCATTAGTATAAACCCATGGAGCCTTCCGTAGACTTCCTAAGTTAAGTTTGGTTAAGATCGATAGTCGACTAATCGATCATCGAGTCTTAAGCGCTTGCTTATAGAAATCAAGGTTCGTATACTTAACACATTTTCGACGTTATAGCTTAACTATTCTTTAGTCGAGAGGGGAGTCTGTAGGTTAGAGGTCTATTGCTCCATCCATACTCGATCATCAATCTTAACTCTCACAAATAGAGAAGCCAACCTTAGTTGGCTTTTAGTATTAAGCATAGTAATACTAACATTCCATAAACAATCAAACTAAGGTCATTTCATAAATGTTACTTTTCATCCATTCTTCTAAAACAATAGTCTTTTGAAGTTACTTGTATAAACAAGTTAGAAACCCTTTTAAATTGATATATATATATATATATATATATATTAGTGTATTTATAAATAGTTTTATTTAATAAGATAATAGAATTTAAAATAAGTTAAGGAAGGAAAGTGTATAAAAAGCTCTTACTTTAATAAAAGATTAAAAATAGTCTTAAAAAATTATATATGAATAAAATTCATATAAAATACTTATAATTAGGATATAAATAGTTATAAAATATTACTTTAAAAATAGTTACTTAATTTTAGTTTGAAATTTTTTACTACTTTAACAAAATAAACAAGTTTTGTGTATATAAAATAAGAATAACTTTTACTTTAAATCTTTAAAATAATTATTTAAAAATATATTTAAACTTAAAATTTCTTTTAAAGTACTTATATATCTTTTATAAAACTCTTTTGAAAATATTTCACAAAATATCCAAATTAACAACACTTTAAACTTTGCTAAAAACTTGTTTTTCCAAAGTGAGTCCATAGCGACTACCACTATATAGACCATAACTTTTGTAACTTTATATTATAAGTAAAATAGCTTTTAAACTCCATTTCTTACTATCTTTTATACTTCTATAAGTATAAAAAACATCATTCAAAAATTAACAAAGGATATGTTTTAAAAATGAGATAGAAGAAAATGATTCAAAGTGCATTTATAGCGACTATCGCTATATGGACAATTCCATATTCAATTCAATATCATTTAATCATATAAACATATGTGATTCTCAAATACAAATTACCTCACAAAGAGGCATAGTATAACACGTGTACAGAATATGTGATGCCCCAACTCTATACCCACGCTAGCCAAGGACACTACGGGGTAATGACGTCGACTAGCGTGGAGAATAAGGCTGTTGAGGAGCGACCATCCATGTAATTGCTTTGTGCGAGTACCGATATGCCAGATAAAAATATAAGTTTTCATCTCAAGAGGAAATCCGACATACCGATACAAACTCAAAGCTACTACACGGTGGTTATGTATATATACTTCGGAAACAAATATAGAAATAAACATAACACAAATCAGTCACAGACAATTCATATCACAAAGGCGAAAATAGATATGAATATAACACATGAAAGTGTACATCAGAGTAGTGGTCAAATAAGATCCTCAATATCACAATAGAAAAGATACAAGTGCTAGACAACAGAATATGTATACATCAATGAGTCAATATATCGAATGTATAAAACCAAAAACTACAATGCTAGAGTAGTTAGCCAAAAGTCAGATGATAGTCCCAGATAAGAAGTCATGAGGAAGCACCTGTAAAATCTCAGTCTGACCCGAGTATTATTTAATAAGAAAATAATAAACGGATCAGTCTAGCTATAATTATCAAATAAAATGAGATATAAGAAGAGATATAATAAAAACGTATGATAACCAAAAATGTCATACCTCGACAAGTATACATTAGAAAATCAACAAAGGAAAATCATACAAATATCTCACGAATCTCATAGCATAAAAAGAATGTCATATTCTTTATTTAATTCACCAAGCCACAATAAATGACATACATATCAATGCCAACTAAAAAAGGTGGTGAAACATAAATTCCAGAAATCACAACGAGAAATCCAGAAATCACAAGAAAAGAGGATGACCAATCCCATAAACTGAACATCGACGCACCTGGAAAGATACGCCCCATGTAAAGTCTAGCATCGATACACCTAGAAAGATGCACCCCATGCAAAGTCGAACATCGACGCACCTAGAAAGATACGCCCCATGCTCTAGCATCGACGCACCTAGAAAGATACGCCCCATGCATAAATAAACATCGACGCACCTAGAAAGATACGCCCCATGTAATGTCTAACATCAATGCACCTAGAAAGATACACCTCATGCAAAGTCGAAACATCGATGCATCTAGAAAGATACGCCTCATGCATAGACGAACATCGACGCACCTAGAAAGATACGCCCCATGCCCCAACTTATTGAGCCGATTGCTCCACGAAGTAAACAAACATCGACGCACCTAAATAGGTACGACCCATGCGAGAAGTGAGGCGAAGCTCATTAAAACGAGGAACAGTCCTCCACGTGGACAAAGAGACATCGTACATTGCTAGTCTAAACCATAAAATGATCATCATCGATCATCAAGAAGTGTCGATTACACTAAGCTAGTAAATATAAGAGTTTAGCTTCATGTCCCATAACCACTTGCTTAACTTAAATATTTGCGAACAAACTGTAGATCTCCACTAGAAAATTGTCACAAGAGTTTCAATCGAACAAATCCAAAAATTAACCGACGAAGTAAACGCAAGCATTTCATACCACTTGTTTTACTAAGCCGTTTAATTAGATTTCTCATACGAATGAGGTAAAGGTTTGTATATACTAATAGATTGGAAAACGGTTTTATAAACGAACTTTGTATTAAAAATAGAGTTGAAATCATCTTTGTGAAAGAGTTTGAATATTTACTATTAGTATAGAAACCTTTGTATTTTTAAAGTGATAAGTCATAGAAATGATTGTAGAAACAATCAACCATCAAAAATTCACATCCGAAGACGTGAATCAATTCCAACGAAATCGATACCAAATCCATCAAAAATGGATAACCACAAAAATCCCGAAAAAGAAGTCATCACGGTAGATAATAAAAGATAACAACAAATCGGATAACATTGAATCGATAAAGGCTGGAAATCAAAACAAAATAATTAGGTAGGTTGAGATGAGCAGGTCGGTCGACTGGACCAGGGGGTCGGTCGACCGATACAGACCCAGGCAATTTCCTGGGTCTGGTTCGGTCGACCGAACCTGCTTCCGAAACATTCTGTTTCTGGTTCGGTCGGTCGAACCCCTGGTTCGGTCGACCGAACCTGCTCCAGAAGCATTTTCAGTCCAGGCCCCTTTTGGGGCAAATTCGATATCGCGGATGGAAGTGGACGAACGAGCATCTACGACTGAGGATTTACGCCTAACGACAACCTAGCCTTGTATGACCCTCCGAAACACTCCACTAACGTGTTCAAACATCAAAGATTGGATTTTTATAAAAATTGGATTCCAAAACCAAAAATCGAACAATTCACTAATTCAATCTAAATCGAAAGCAAATGCACATAAAGAAGTGTTAGGAATTCATACCCAACAATCAAAGAAAAATATAGACATAGATGTGAGATAAAAATCTCACCTTTTCACAAAATCAATGAAGAAGAAGCTATAGAGCAATGGCAAGGACAATCACTCTTCAATTCCAACTCAACAAGCTTGAATCTAAGCTTAAAAGAGAAACATTTCCTAAATTAGGTTTAGGGAATTTCTGAAATTGAAAGGAGAATGAGTTGGAGAAGATGAAGAGGATGGTTACTAATAGCTTCTCTTTGAATTTGGAGCTAGAAGAAGGATTTGCAAATGAACTCGGGCTTGGAGTTTTAATTTCCCATTCCACTCTCCATTTTTGATGAAGCTTAAGTGTTAGGAAATGAAAGTGAAGTAATGAAGAGGAGAGGGAGTGGAGCTTGAGTTAATGAAACCGGAATTGGGCAAATGGGCTGAACCAAACCCAAAGTGAAAAAGTAGCAAAATTCTACTAACTCCAAACATATCGAAGCTTATACTCAAAAAGGTCGCAAACGACATTTTGAACTCAAAGGAAGTGGTGACGAGTCCTAATTCGACTGTTTGCAAAAAGTAGCTTTTCGGACTATAATCCGACGAACGATGTTATATTTAAATAAAATATTTAAATATAAAATCGATAAACATGCGGGTTGTTACAGACTCCCCTCCCTAAAGAAATTGCGTCCTCGCAATCTTAAGAAGAAAATAAATAGTAATAACCATATAGGCATATCAACACAAAAGAAAATTTGAAATAAGAAGTTCACCATAAAGAGCACGAAAGAGTTAGTCCGAACGTGTTCGCTCGATGAATTCTCTGGATTCCCAAGAGAAATCCTTAGGATTTGAGAACCATCAGACTTTCATAAAAAGAACATCTTTATTTCGAAGGCACTCAACCCCCGAAGAGATGATGCGAATAGAATGTTGCTCAAAAGTCAAATCTGGTGAAACTTCAATCCCTACTATAACACCAGGCTCAAGAATAAAAATCAGAAACCTAAAATCATTTCCATAGTTAAAAGACGTGGAAAACGTCAAGAATAACATAAAATTGAGCCGGTGCAACGGCGTAGTACAATAACGGTACGCCAGATGAACGGAAACTCAAATTATTCGGAACACCGACGCAGTACAAAAATGGTACGTCCAATGAACCAAAGCTTAAATAATTCGGAACACCGACGCAGTACAAAAACGGTACGTCCAATGAACCGAAGGCCATAAAAGAACATCGGACGCTAGTCCATAAAAGAAATGAGACGAAGCTCACTAAAACGAAGTACATCGAAACGTTCGATGAACTTGGTAAAAAGATTATTCCTTTCGGACATCATCAAAGAAACAACCACTTGTTGCTTGCAACTAAGGATATTGGCAACACGATTTCCCCTTTTGGGAGTATAAAAAATATTAAGATCATAAGATGCAAGGAACTCAAGCCAATATTAAGTTCCTTATGAGAAAATAAATATTCCAAAGATTTATGATCGGGGTAGAGGACCAATTTCTCTCCAAAAAAATAATGATGCCAAACACTAACAGCGAAAATAATAGCCGCGAGCACTAGATCATGAGTGGCATATCTAGTCTCGATCGGCTTAAATTATTTAGAAGCACAAGTGATAGCACGTTCTCTTTTGCAAGAGAACGGCATCCAAACCAATACGATTAGCATTGGTACAAGAGATAAAGTCTTGGTTCCCTTCGGGAATCACAAGAATAAGAGTATCGAAAAAAAAGAATTTCTTTTAAATAATCTTCTTTCCCGAAAAGCTAAAACTTTCAAAATTACATTTATCTTTATGTAATAATCTTTTCAGAAAAAAAAAAATTTTATTTTACAAGTCAATTTACTGTGTCTGATTGTCTCATCAAAGCGTTTAGGAGATTCCTATCGATAACGTTGATCAAGCGCACCGACCAGAATTCTTAAAGCACTCCCTAGGCAATACAATCACAAAATCATCTTCTATATGATAAACATGTTTCTTAAAAACCTTTAAGAATATTCTTTGCTCGTTTAAGAGCAAAAATCAAATTGTACTTGTAAATAAATCTTATGAAAAAGATTTGCAAAATTTTAAATTGCTGTTTTCATCCAAAATCAATATATACAAGAATGGAGTCATTGAGATCATAGAATACTCGATTCATAAAATGGATGAAATAAGCTGGACAACTGAATGACATAATAAGTCATTCACAAGTTTCATAACGAGTGCGGAATGCGGTAAATGGAATGCTAACTCCCGCAACTCGTAGCAAATGAAAATCGGTGGCAAGGTCGAGCTAAAAAGACCTTAACACCACTCAAAAGATTGCTTAGGTGATAATCCTAAGACAAACTCAAAAATACCAGAAAATTCCACAAACTACCCGAATGAGAAAAATAACACTTTCCTCATCAAGTGAGTTTAAAGAACTAAAATGATATCACCAAATTTGGAAATCAAAATCATTAAGAACAAAAGAAATCTGCTTAACAGATCGAAAATGTCGAAGATAAATAGTCCACTCGAGACATAGGATATGGCTTCATAATGATTAAGCCAACCCCTTTAAAACAAAAATTAATTCATAAGCCCAAGTAACGCATGACATGCAAATCGGCCTGGAAAGAAAAATCACAAAAATAATCTCGACATTTTCACAAAGTAAATTGAGTGTTACGGATCCATCAATCGAATTCGCAATACTCAATAAAGTCATCAAGCCCAAATCAAGTTCTTTTGATATAAAATAATGAGATAAACCCAAATCATCAAGTTCTTTTGATATAAAATAATGAGATAAACCCAAATCAAAAAGAACTCAAATAAGATAATCTCAAAACAAATATCGTCAAGGATAGAAAATACCTTGACCAAGAGAAGTGCTAGTAGAGGCTTGCACAACCTTTAGCTTTCCCTCCTTCTTGCTTGAAGTATGGGACACGCAGATATATGATGACTCAAACTTTTGCAATAGCGACAATAGAGGGATTGCGGACACTCCTTTGCATAGTGGTCCATAGAATTACAATTGTAGCATCGTCCACGACTAGTGGTAGGAGTCTTTGCTACAGAAGTTTCTTGCTTCCCTTTCTTGTTGGGATCGGGGCCTTTGAACTTAATAGGCCTCTTCAGGTTATTGTTGAAGTTCTGTTTGGCACCCACAACTTCAACATTACTTTCATTTTCGGCCTCTTCAAGTCGAAGAGCGATATCAACAAGCTGATCAAAAGAAACTTCTAGTTTCAGTAGCAAAGGATTTTTAAGGTTCTTATTCAACCCATAGACAAATCTTTGATTTTTCTTCAATGGGGTATTAATATATTCAACCCCATATTTAGAGAGAGATTCAAAAGATGCGACATAATCTGCCACCGAAGATTCACCTTGAACAAGGTCAATAAAGCGTCGGGCTAAAGTTACTTTTTCAACCTCCGGCACAAATTTCAATTCGAATCTTTCCCGGAATTGCTCCTAAGTGAGATTTGCTTCAACGATTTCAGAAATAAGAAGCTCATACCAATCCAATGCTCTTTCTTGGAGCATGCTAGAAGCCACTTGGACTCGGTGGAGATCAACAAGATTCATGCGAGAAAAGATGCAGTCGCATGATCTAAGCCAAGCTTGGATTTCAATGACACTCTCGGATCCTCGGAATGGCCTTCCACCCAAATTGGTATAATCTCTGCACAAGCATGCAAAACCGGATCTAGGATGAATAGGCTCTGGAATGGGTCCGATAGCTTGAGCATTCTTAACAAGATCTAGAAGCTGCTGGGCAGACATAAAGACTCCCTCCTGAGGAGTAGCACTGGATTGACCGACGTTGGTACGACCAGATCTAACCATTTCTCTTCTTTAAGAAAGAAAGAAAAGAGAAAAAGGTTAATCTCAGAATGAATATCAAACAAACTTGATTGATAAAAAAGGAATCATAAAATGAAATAGGATAGAACGGTACGAAGACCCGAATTAAATGACTTAGGACAATGATCCTTGCTAGATTATTCTACATTGTTCCGAAGTTTGACTCTGATACCAAGTTGTGACGCCCCAACTCTATACCCACGCTAGCCAAGAACACTAAGGGGTAATGACGTCGACTAGCGCGGAGAATAAGGCTGTTGAGGAGCGACCATCCATGTAATTGCTTTGTGCGAGTACCGATATGCTAGATAAAAATATAAGTTTTCATCTCAAGAGGAAATCCGACATACCGATACAAACTCAAAGCTACTACACGGTGGCTATGTATATATACTTCGGAAACAAATATAGAAATAAACATAACACAAATCAGTCACAGACAATTCATATCACAAAGGCGGAAATAGATATGAATATAACACATGAAAGTGTACATCAGAGTAGTGGTCAAATAAGATCCACAATATCACAAAAGAAAAGATACAAGTGCTAGACAACAGAATATGTATACATCAATGAGTCAATATATCAAATGTATACAACCAAAAACTACAATGCTAGAGTAGTTAGCCAAAAGTCAAATGATAGTCCTAGATAAGAAGTCATGAGGAAGCACCTGTAAAATCTCAGTCTGACCCGAGTATTATTTAATAAGAAAATAATAAACAGATCAGTCTAACTATAATTATCAGATAAAATGAGATATAAGAAGAGATATAATAAAAACGTATGATAACCAAAAATGTCATACCTCGACAAGTATACATTAGAAAATCAACAAAGGAAAATCATACAAATATCTCACGAATCTCATAGCATAAAAAGAATGTCATATTCTTTATTTAATTCACCAAGCCACAATAAATGACATACATATCAATGCCAACTAAAAAAGGTGGTGAAACATAAATTCCAGAAATCACAACGAGAAATCCAGAAATCACAAGAAAAGAGGATGACCAATCCCATAAACTGAACATCGACGCACCTAGAAAGATACGCCCCATGTAAAGTCTAGCATCGATACACCTAGAAAGATGCACCCCATGCAAAGTCGAACATCGACGCACCTAAAAAGATACGCCCCATGCTCTAGCATCGACGCACCTAGAAAGATACGCCCCATGAATAAATAAACATCGACGCACCTAGAAAGATATGCCCCATGTAATGTCTAACATCGATGCACCTAGAAAGATACACCCCATGCAAAGTCGAATATCGACGCATCTAGAAAGATACGCCCCATGCATAGACGAACATCGACGCACCTATAAAGATACGCCCCATGCTCCGACTTATTGAGCCGATTGCTCCATGAAGTAAACAAACATCGACGCACCTAAATAGGTACGACCCATGCGAGAAGTGAGGTGAAGCTCGTTAAAACGAGGAACAGTCCTCCACGTGGACAAAGAGACATCGCACATTGCTAGTCTAAACCATAAAATGATCATCATCGATCATCAAGAAGTGTCGATTACACTAAGATAGTAAATATAAGAGTTTAGCTTCATGTCCCATAACCACTTGCTTAACTTAAATATTTGCGAACAAACTGTAGATCTCCACTAGAAAATTGTCACAAGATTTTCAATCGAACAAGTCCAAAAATTAACCGACGAAGTAAACGCAAGCGTTTCATACCACTTGTTTTACTAAGTCGTTTAATTAGATTTCTCATACGAATGAGGTAAAGGTTTGTATATACTAATAGATTGGAAAAATGTTTTATAAACGAACTTTGTATTAAAAATAGAGTTGAAATCATCTTTGTGAAAGAGTTTGAATATTTACTATTAGTATAGAAATCTTTGTATTTTTAAAGTGACAAGTCATAGAAATGATTGTAGAAACAATCAACCATCAAAAATTCACATCCGAAGACGTGAATCAATTCCAACGAAATCAATACCAAATCCATCAAAAATGGATAACCACAAAAATCCCGAAAAAGAAGTCATCATGGTAGATAATAAAAGATAACAACAAATCGGATAACCTTGAATCGATAAAGGCTGGAAATCAAAACAAAATAATTAGGTAGGTTGAGATGAGCAGGTCGGTCGACTGGACCAGGGGGTCGGTCGACCGATACAGACCCAGGCAATTTCCTGGGTCTGGTTCAGTCGATTGAACCCCTGGTTCGGTCGACCGAACCTGCTTCTGAGACATTCTGTTTCTGGTTCGGTCGGCTGAACCCTTGGTTCGGTCGACCGAACCTGCTCTAGAAGCATTTTCAGTCCAGGCCCCTTTTGGGGCAAATTCGATATCGCGGACGGAAGTGGACGAACGAGCATCTACGACTGAGGATTTACGCCTAACGACAACCTAGCCTTGTATGACCCTCCGAAACACTACACTAACGTGCTCAAACATCGAAGATTGGATATTTATAAAAATTGGATTCCTAAACCAAAAATCGAACAATTCACCAATTCAATCCAAATCGAAAGCAAATGCACATAAAGAAGTGTTAGGAATTCATACCCAACAATCAAAGATAAATATAGACATAGATGTGAGATAAAAATCTCACCTTTTCACAAAATCAATGAAGAAGAAGCTATAGAGCAATGGCAAGGACAATCACTCTTCAATTCCAACTCAACAAGCTTGAATCTAAGCTTAAAAGAGAAACATTTTCTAAATTAGGTTTAGGGAATTTCTGAAATTGAAAGGAGAATGAGTTGGAGAAGATGAAGAGGATGCTTACCAATAGCTTCTCTTTGAATTTGGAGCTAGAAGAAGGATTTGCAAACGAATTAGGGCTTGGAGTTTTAATTTCCCATTCCACTCTCCATTTTTGATGAAGCTTAAGTGTTAGGAAATGAAAGTGAAGTAATGAAGAGGAGAGGGAGTGGAGCTTGAGTTAATGAAACCGGAATTGGGCAAATGGACTGAACCAAACCCAAAGTCCAAAGTGAAAAAGTAGAAAAATTCTACTAACTCCAAACATATCGAAGCTTATACTCAAAAAGGTCGCAAACGGCATTTTGAACTCAATGGAAGTGGTCTCGAGTCCTAATTCGACTGTTTGCAAAAAGTAGCTTTTTGGACTATAATCCGACGAACGATGTTATATTTAAATAAAATATTTAAATATAAAATCGATAAATATGCGGGTTGTTACAGAATATATAAGCAAGAAACATATGTGAAATATTATAAGTCCACGTCTATGTCCAAACTTCCAATTACATATGCCATTATCATATACTCATTCAGACAACATAAACTAAGGCCTTCCAAGGCACAACAAGCACACAGATAATATGCGATTCAAGGCATATAGATATGAGTTTATAACTTTTCTTAGTTAGGGTCTATTATTATTATTAATAGCAAGTAAATCGTCAAGTTTTAGAGATTTATTAAAGGAGTGGGATAACTCACTTCTCAACTAATTCAAACTAGCTCTTTTCAATCTCGTCCTAGCAACAACCTCATACCTTCAACCTGCACGCACACCAATGAGGATAGAACAAGCCTTAAAATAGCACAAACATGAGGAGAATAGCCTAGGATGGGCACAACCAAGCTCCAAACACCCAATATTGGGTACGGCCTTGAAGGGAGCTAAGGATGTGCTATTATAAACTTCTAAATCGATGGAAAATGACCATAGGTACCCTTCCCTAGTCATTCCTTAAAGGACCACTACACCAGAATCCTCATTTCGCAACGGATTTAAGCCGTTGCAAAATAATTTCGCAACGGCCTTGAGCCGTTGCGAAATGGGCAGTGGTAAAAATTTCGCAACGGCTCAAATCCGTTGCGAAATATAGTTATTGCAATGGCTAAGGGCCGTTGCAAAATATATTTTAGCAACGGCTTGTAGCCGTTTTGGATTTTATTTTGCAATGGCTTAAAGCCGTTGCTAAATGTAGATGTATAACTGATGTCTTAAATACTAACAACGGCTTTAATCCGTTGCTAATTAATATTTTATTTTTTAAAAAACATATTCGAAATTTTTCTCTGCCCCAGCGACAGTCATTTCATTATCATAATTAATACAACAAATTGCAAGTTTAACAGTATCACAGAAGAAAGATTATTAAACCAAATATTTTTCATAGATTAAACACAAAAAGCAAACATAACAAACGTTTGAACTATAATGTTCAACATCAACACATACCGCAATATAGTTCAACAAGTATACATAACATACATAGTACAACAACAACATCATTACATAATACTACAACATATGGTACATAACGTCTTCCTCTAATCGTCTAACGCTTATTGGAGACTGGAATATTGACATAAAATACTTATTTAGAGTATCCTGCAGACACTGGTATATCTAGCAGCAGTATATCCTGCAAACACAAAATCAAATAATGTATTAGAATATCAACTAGCAGTGCTAAAGGATAATATTAAATAATGTATTAGAAAATTTACAAGGGACCACTTGGTTTAAAACTTTAAATTGATTGATAAGTTTAAATTTACATGTTCTTTTTACAAGTTTCATTTGTTCAAATACCATTGACCGCTGCAAGACACAAACTCCATTACCCGTCACAAATACCACTGCCACTGACCACTTTCAAATACCCATCACAAATAAACTCCAAGCCCTCCCACTGACCACTGCGGCTACATCATCAATACAGCAGTCAATCTCCTTACCACATACATCGTCAACAAACACAACTGCCCTTTGCCTACTTATCTTTGGAGAACATACATCACAAAACTGCTACTCTTTCAAACAATTCACCATCAAACTATCTACAACATTTCATTATCCATTCATACTTCAACTAATCCTCTCTACCCAAACTCCAATACTCCCTCTCTGTCTAATATCCACCAAAACATAACTCTCCGTTGCAACTGCTATCAGTTATGGTGCAGTAACAGTTCAACCCTTGCCGCCTCTCCTTATACATTGCAACTGCTATTAGTTAACACCAGCAACCAGTGCAACTCCCTCCTCTGTCTAATATCCACGAAAACATAACTCTCCTCTGTCACTGCCTTGCTCAAATCTCCCCTATCAACGGTTCCGCCATCAACCTCATCCAACAGCACTTCACCTTCCCACTTCACTGCGGCAACACTGCTGCCCGACCCGCAAACAACACTACTGACAACACTGCTGACCAACCCGCAAACATCTCACTATCTTCAGACAACCCGCAAACGACACTGTCACTTTGCCTTCAGACATCTCACTGCCTTCTCTGCCCAACCCCAAAAAAACACTACTGCACCGCCTTGGCCTCATCTTCCCACTACCGACATCAACTACCCTACACAACTACAGCCACATACATCAACTTGCCAACAACCTCCACCTTCCCTACAATACTCCATAACTGCCTCGTTGTTCACTGTCATTCCATTCTCTGTACCATTTCCTTCATATCATACCATACATCCTCCAATACGTTCCCTTTGCCATATCATTCTGTCACACTCTGACAAGCCTCCCTGCAGTTCCATACATCTCCACCCCCATTCACTTGCATCACAAATACCACAAATACCACTTCTGCTGTTGCCAAACCACACCACTTAATTGCATTACATTTCCATGTACATACTTTTGCATATCCACCTACTTGCAATATCTCCACTGACCACTCAATACAATCACACCATCATCCCACTGCAAACCAACTTCCACTACCATCTCAACACTCATCCCTCATTCACTTCACTTCACTACAAAACATCAATTACAACAGCATCACTACAAAACATCACAAACTTCCAGTCAACTTAATTTATCAACTTCCGCAAATTACTTCAAACACTTCATTTTTGTTTTGTATAGACTTTATTTTTCATACTCTTTGACTTAGGGTTATGAAACGAGGGAGAAGAACGTGGTAGGGTTCATTAGTGGGCTGGGCTATGTGACTTGTCATGAGTTAATGGTGCCTTGTATATATATTTACATGATTCACATAATGTGATTAACAAACAATGTGAATTCATTTGTGTAAATGAAACAACCATAATCTATGTTAGAATTGGAGAGTTATTACAGTATTTAGTTATTTACGTGAAAACTACAAGAATTTGCAAACCGGAAATAAAACAGAATTTTCGGAATTTTTGAAATGGAACCGAAATTTAAAAAATTATCAATGATCGGAACAGAAATGAAAAGCGGAGTTTCAAACCTTGGTATAAAACACTTGAAATACTAGTGCCAACGATTACTTTATTACAGACAGATGTTGAAGAATTTTACTTTTAGAAAGCATACCTTTGACAGTACCATCTTCATCTTCCATGCATGCCCGAAAATTAAAGCCAAGCAGGCCATCTTCATCTTCCATGCATGCCTGAAAATTTAGAAAAATAAGTCAGATATGAAATTAATAAAGGTTCTCATGTTCTAAAAATGTATTACTAGATATAGAGTTTTTTGATATTTTTTGTCAACAAAACCGACCGTAAAAATTGCAAGACTCCTAGAAAGTAATTTGATAAAAATATCTGTTTTGATGAGTTTATAAGTATGATGTCTTCTTAATCTTTGTATTTGATGTATCATATAATATGTGTATCAGTAGCAATGTTGTTTCAGTATAATTTATCACACTTTTTCTTCTTTATATAAGTTGATCACTTCTTCTTTTGGATGATAAATATCAGTGTGCTTAGAGTTTGTTATATATTGTTTATGCAACTGTGTTATTTTGGTTTCACCTATGATTTCTGAATCATATCAGTTTCTGCTCATAGAATAGAATCACCTGCTCCTGTTAAAAACTAAATGAAAACTGAAGGATTTGATCTGTTTTAAAATCGTATTTGATAGCCAGTCTTGAGCTTTGAAATGCTGAAGGATTAAAACGGATACTATTTTAACTTTAAATGGATCAATTAATCCAACGAATCAACACATGACAATAATATATATTTCAACTGAAAAAACAATTCTCAGTATAAAACCTGATTTTACAAATGAGTATTATGTAGTTAAACCTGTGGCTAACTCAAATACCTTAAAAGTGCGTGTAATCATGTATCTTAGTTAAAGATCTACTTTTTAATGATGTGGGCCTCATTGGTCCAGTACTGCAGAAATAGACCATGAACCAACTATATAACTTTATACAACATACATCACTTTTGATCATAATCAACAGTGATACCATTTGAAATGGTATAAGCTCAAAAATAAGTAAATAAAGATAATCCTTTCTTGTTATAACTAAGACAACATAAGTATAGCAAAAATCAGTAAATGTGCGTTGATGTGATTTTAAATCTGTCAAAGATCACATTGCATTAAATTTTGAAATTGATCTGCTTTTTTATTGTTTGGTGAAAGAGGATATCATTCAAATTCCTATTACTTCAACAAAATTTATTCCTTTACTGGTTCATTGTTGACTTGGATGATAAATTAAACTTAGAACCATTAGAATTAGATATTAATGAATCAGTTGTCCAAGTTTATAAGTTATCAATCATAGTAATTCACATATATTAACAACATTACTAATATAAATAAACAACTCATATTTAAGCCTCTCAATGAGGTTATTGTTGAGCTGTATGACAAAACTAACTTGTATGATTATCTTATCTGGTTGACATTACAACCGAATAACTGTGATACCCTAACATGCTGACTTTACACACAGAATAAGCAGTTCTCTAAATAAGCAGTTCTCTAATAAGCAGTACTCGATTTCACATATCCACTATGCGTAAAACAAGAGCGAAATAATATTTATCATTAGTTATTATATAAATAGTACGAAAGTAAAAGAGATTGCCAGTTGAATGGCTGAGTCATAGCAACATTTCTCTTAGTTTGTTATAAATATTTGTTATTTAGGTATATTGTTACATCTTAGTTTTAGCTGGAACTCAATTGATATAGACAAGTCTAAATATAGATCAAACAGCTATATTGTATACTTGTGGATGTATATCACTATAAATACATACACATGGTCTCTACTTCTCACATATAACAGATTATTTTAAACTTGTAGTTTTCTAGTGAGCGTTAGGACACAAGCTAATACATTGGGAACAAAGTCTATCAATACGTTTATTCGAGTATGTGATTACATATGTATGAACTTAAATGGCATTGTTTCCTATGTCATATATCTTGATAAATCTATGCTGGTGCAAATATTTGCAATTTGAATCAGCACTGGCAAACATTTATATACTTACAATGGTGGAGATTCAGGAGTTATTTGTGAACTTACTTCTCCCATTCATCCAATCCATCATACTTATTGAGGACCCATCTACGAACTTGTTCAAACTGCCACTATCTCTACTTCATCTTGACATCACCACCTCTGCCTGCCTCCATAGCAACAACAACATTGCTTGCTCGTCACCTTCTCAACCTTTGACGTCCTCAACAAAAAAACACCCTACAGTCAATGACCTTAAAACACCACAACCGAAACAGCAACCTCCCCACCACAAACCATTATGCACTGTACTGCCTATCCATACATAACATCATCATCTCCCTTTATCTCTGTCCATCCATAACACCATAACATTTTGCTGCAAACTCCACCATCCACATTATTATACTGGATAACTTAATTTGTTATAAGCTAAACATTTCACCTTCCATTTCATAAACAGTTCAATTTATAGTGTTCAGAAATATGATTAACAGCTATAATAACACAGAAAAACACAGACATTTGTTAACTAAATCAATGCTATATGTAAAACACAAGTTAACGGTAGTTGAAATACCATTATCATACCCAAAAAAATAAAATTTTACTGCAATCAAAAATGCTGGTTAGAAATCTATCTCATCTGAAGGCAGTATTAAACTACTGCTGACTTACAACTATATAGAATTGTCAGTACTCTTTTATCTGTAAACATAATCTAAATGCACATGGAAAATCATCAACCATATTGTAAAATTATAATAATATGTGCCTCATTCATAGATACACTATCATAGTTATGACTTAGAAAAAAGTATAGTTAAAACTGTGCTAAAAGCCGAACATAATTGAATAATTGCTAGACTAGATATTTATTTTTCAGTCATACAGAGTATGCAGTAATAAAGTATATTAAAATCTGAATTTTATTATAATGCGCATCGAACAAAAATTCACTAACTCTACATTAATTTTTAATACTTAATAGCCAAGTAGTAATTGAGGAAATGAGCCATTGAAAAAAATAATTTAAAACAGAGGGAAAAATAAGACTGCCCACAGTCTTATTGACTTCGTTGGTCAGGTGATGTCTATTGCCAACAGCCCCAACCACAAACCCGAACTTCTTCTCTTCCCCCAACCCTAACACCACCAACAACCACGACGACAACTCCTCGAATCTCAACCCAATCCAATTTAACATTGAAATAAAAATAAAAATGGTACCTGATATTTAGATCTGAGGTTTGACAGGTCGAAGAAAATAAATTTTGAAAGAAGTGGAGGAAATCTTTGTCGAAGTTGTTGGCCAGTAGTTTAGATCTGATATTTAGATCTGAGGTTTGAAAGAAGTTGTTGGCCAGTAGTTGAGGACGGAAATCTTTGTCGAACAGCTGGAAATGGGGGCTAGGGCAAACGCGTGGAGGAGAGGGGAATGAAATTAAAAGGACGTTAGTTTTGGGAACGAGGGGTTGTGAAAAAAACACGGTAGCTACACAACGGCTTTGAGCCATTACAAGGTTACAACGGTGAATAGCCGTTCTTGAATCATTTACAACGGCTTTGTCCCGTTGCTATTTAGCAACGGCTCCGAACCGTTGCGATTTTTCCGCATGGATGTGTTGCGAAACTGACAATATGGTGTAGTGGACCTCCACTATTTGAAGCCCATACCTTCACTCACTTCACACTATATTTTGGAAAAGTTTCTTCCTTAATTCCCTTCTTTATGTACTTCTATAAGCATTTAGGTTAATTAACTTCTCTTATTAAGATGGAAGATTTAAATACTTGTTAATGTGTTCATATGTTTATTACACAAGTCCAAAGAATTTAAATAAGTTTTATTGACTAATAAGTTGATTTTTTTACAAAATGTATTTTGGTCGCATTTTCAATATTTATTCAAAGTATATATATTTTTGTAAACACATTTCGAAAATAAGTTTTCTATCATTAGTTATTATTCAAAAAGCGTTTAACAAGGTTATAAGATCAAAATTTTAATACTAAATGATTTTCAAAAGTTGTTATATTCAAAGATGAAGTGTTCGAAATTATGGGTTGTTATATTCTCCCCTCTTAAGATATTTCGTCCCCGAAACCCAAACAAGAATAATACAAGTAGAATAGAAGAAGCACATAAGTAGACTCACCTTTTCGACACCCGAATGTCAAGACTAAATACATCCATGGTATTCGTGTGTCAAGCACTCAAGTACCGAAAAGCCAAAAAATTAGGGTAAAATAAAAGAAAAGAAAACAGAACAAAAAAGAAGAACACAATATTAGAATCTCACATATGAACGATAATGTATAATATCACAAAAGTGTAGTACAAAGTGTTACTCAAACATACATAAATCTCAAAGTTACAAAATGACTACGTACTATAATCAGTCTGGACAGTTATAACTGTCTATCCTTACAATGCTGAACACATACATGTATAATAGTGAACAGGAAATGAAAATAGGTAGATAGATAGATAGGTTGTAACAACCCAAAATTTAATCCATAGTAATTAATTTGTTAATTAATTAGATACTAAAATAACTTTGGAAATTATTAGAATTAAGCCACGGAAGTTGCACCATTATGTCCGTGGTAATTTTCTGGTCAATTTCCATATATATAACGTCAAAATCGAAGCTAATATGACCAAGTTATAAAATAAACAAAATAAGCAGAAAACGAAGAATATATATATAGGCGGGTCGACCGGCCAGTCGACCTAGGCACCAGGCGGTCAACCGCCCGGTCAACATGCCTCTACTATTTACGAACGAACGAACGTTCATTCGTTCGAACATTCCAGAGCCTCAAACTGACGTGTTTTGCATTCTTTATTTTAATCCGGTCCTTTTATGTTTGCATTTGATGGTTCCTATTTAGCCTATAACGTGGTTGCATCCCATACCATCTTCAAAATCCAACGATCTGAGATCCACTTCTACTAAATAAACCCTAGACCTAACAGTTTTTCTCATTCTAGGTTTTCTCCAATTGGGTTCACCTTTCTAGGAAGGACCCTAAATGGGATAATTTTCCAAGGAGAAAATCGTTATAAATTAAATTATTTTACAACTCTAAGTGGATTCGGGAAGACCAAACAAAGAGCTTAGGACCGGAGGTGAGTGATTGTAATTATTTTAAGATTCCTTTAAGTAATTTAAAATAATAGGGTTTTCAATAGTTGTAGTTTTACTATGATTTTGGAATAGCCTTTTATCATTTTTAGATCTATTTTTCAGTCTATTCCCTTTTAGTTATTCTTTTTCAGTTAATTATAATTTATTACTGTTAAGCATAGATTTTTATTTATTTACAGTATTTAAGTTTATTTACTGTTATTTATTTCTTAATTACATCTTTTTCGACGTTTTGGATTTTATGCAAGCGTCTATTCTCTTCTTCCTCCTTTTCTTCGCGTATGGATTAGAATAAAATAAACGCGAATATGGATTATATAAGTAAGAATATTGAATGAAGAAAATAAGATGTAAATTATGAAAACTGTAATAAATAATGGAATTGGACTGTAATATAAATGGAATTGGACTGAAATTATGCCTAATTATGATTAGAATTGGACTAATTAATTGGCTTAGTTATAACTTAGAATTATAACTAAAAAGAGTATAAGATGAAAGAAGCTTATTTTCACACTTAGACCTGGATTAAGTAATAAGCATGATTATAACGTACGTTATAATAAGAAATAGAACAGAATGAGGCTTATTTTAAGACTTAGGATAAATTAATAAGCATAGATAGTAGGGATAAATTGTCAACGCTTATTTAAATAATTTATCTAAGTTAATGAGCAAAGATGAAAGTACAACCTGTACCATATAGTATTCCCTATTAGACAAAACGGTGTCTCACATTAGCCTAAAGTGAGATGAGGGCACGCTTATGCTAAGAATGGTAGTAAATGGTCAAATAGAAGTCCAAATCATGGGGGATTTGGATAAGGGGCACAACTGGATATTGTTTGGATGACGGGCCAGTACCAACAGCATTTCCCCTATAGATTCTATGGACACACGGTGATCTCACGTTAACCTGAAGTGGGTCGAGGGGCATGCTTATGCTGGAGTTTGAGGTAATAAGAAGACCCAATAAGTGGAGCAAAAGGTAGCATGGGCATGGTGGCATTTACGCGTGCGACTTCCATTCTGGTGCTCAGTAATCGCTACGAGTTCCAAGCGCTTAGTATGGGTGTCTTTCGTAGACACTATTGCCTTCTGTGTAGGGAGCTATATATGTCATCCGGATCCACGGTAGGTGCTTTGTGCACCTTTCGTAGATACTATTGGCTGTTGTGTAGGGAGTTATATAGCATCTGGTCCATAGTAAGGTCTATGGAGTAGCAGGCCGATCAAAAATGGTAGAATTTGGATTACATCCTAACTACAGGATTAGGAATTCAGCCTAATCAAAGCAGAAATCAAGGACAAGTGTAAGCGGTCGAAATTAACCTTTCTCGTAGTTAATTGTATTTATTTCCAGTTTATCTCTTTCCTATTTTCTTTGTTTCCTCTTTATATACTAGAACTGTTGTAGAGTCTATTACTTTTACTTGCTTAAAGACTCTAGTAATTACTATCATTCACCAGACTTTTTGTCTAACCCACTCCTCTATTTTTCCCCTTACCCCCCATAGGCAATCCAGGGAGAGGGCAGTAGATTGCAGTTGCTTGGCGGTTTCTTGGAAGAGTTATCTACTATGTATTTCTTTTATTTCAACTTTAGTTCTTTCTATGTACTGGCTTATTATGAGGGATATTATGTACTCTGATTTTTGAGACTATGAGTTTTTGTTTCATAAGACATATTGGATTTTTAGACATGTATGTGGTATTTGGTATTTGACTTATTTATGAAGCAATTATGAAGTTTTGTTTTAATTAAGTTATTATTTTAAGTTTCCGCTGTTTTTATCTATTTTTGTCTTGTGAATCTTAGTCTCTGTTAGCTTTAGTTATACCTACAATGCACCATGCCCTTTTAATACGTTCTTTTGGGTATATTAAGGGGTGTGAGGTGTTCCACTTGGTATCAGAGCCTAAGGTTATAGGATTCCAAAAAAAATATTTTTAAAAGTAAAGTATTTTTCAAAATAACTTGTTTTAAAAGAATTTTTTAGAAAAGAACTTTTAGAAATGATTTTAAGTATAAAAGAGTTTTTATAAAAATCCCCTCATAAGTCCAGTTCAATCTCCCTTTGACTCTTTTTGCTTAACTATCTTTTTCTTTTCGTAGAATGGTTGATGCCCCGAACCTTCCCGAGGACATTCCAGTCCCAGCCTGGTTTCGTAGGTACTTACAAGCCACGACTCCAGAGGTGCACGGGCCTGCGCCCAATCCTGCACCAACGGGTGGGAATCTCATCAACCCACCTGCCGCCATCAATTTCTCTAAGCTTTGTAAAGATTTTGCGAGTTTGGAAGGGAAGACTTTTTCTGGCAAGGAGACTTTTGTGAAGGCAAGAGCATGGATTAGGGACACAGAGAGGATTTTTGGTCTTTTGGGATTGGATGGTCAGCAGCGAGTTCAGCTAGCTGCTTAGCAGCTAAAGAAGGAGGCATCATATTGGTGCGAGGTGATCAAGTTGGAGGAAAGGAATATCACTTGGGATGGATTTCAGAAGCGATTCGATAGGAAGTTTCTGTCTCAAGCGGAAGAGAGTGTTCAGTTGGAGAGGTTTATCAATTTGAAACAAGGGAGTTTGTCTGTTAAGGAATACATCAATCAATTCAATGAGCTATCGCAGTTTGGAATGGATTTGGTGAACACGCCGCACAAGAAAGCTATGAAGTTTGCGAAGGAATTGAATCAACCCCTTCAGGGATTATTACTGACTCATGTACCGATGGGAGCTACTTATGAGTCTTTGGTCGAGATGGCACTTATGTCGGATACAGTCAAGGAGGGAGAGTCTAAAGAGGAGGTTAAGTCAGAAGGTTCAAAGAAGAAGTGGGAAAAGCATAAGAAGAAGAAGAAAGGTGATGGTCCTCAGAAGCAGATTAAGAAAGGAGTAAAGTGCTATAGTTGTGGGAATGTTAGACATATGGCCAAGGATTGCAGGAAGGATAAGATGATGGGTAAGTGCTATGTTTGTGGGCAGCTCGGTCATATGAGTAGGAGTTGTCCCCAGAGAGCTGGTCAGGGAGCGAGTGCGCCAGTTTCACAGATTCAGGCGTTAGATGCAGCACTTCCAGTAGCATTCCAGATAGAGGTAGGAAAGTCACAGTTGATGGTTTGATTTCTATATCTGATTTTCCCATTCGGACTTTATTCGATTCTGGAGCATCACATTCTTTTATCTTTAGTTCTCTAGTAGATTGTTTGCACTTGGACATATCATTAGTAGTAGACTTCATTATTGTTTCAAACCCCATAGGAGGATCGGCACACTTATCTATGGATTGTAGGGGTTTGGAAATCTTTATCTTAGGCGTAGAATTAGACTGCGATGCCTATGTTTTGGGATTCTCAGGGTATGGGATGATCTTGGGGATGGATTGGCTATCTACATACGGAGGTATATTAGACTGCGAGAGGAGAGCGTTAGACTTGAGACTTGTAGTGGTAGGACTTTGGAGGCATCTTGCGACCCGCAAGTGTCAGTCTTGTTGAGTTTTCTCTATTCCTTTGATTTATCGTCATCAGAATTGCATTCGGTTCCTATCGTCAGAGATTTTGCAGACGTGTTTGAGGAGGTTAGGGGACTGCCACCTAAGAGAGAGATTGACTTTAGGATTTATTTGACCGAGAATGCCAAGCAGTAGCATTACCTGTGAGGCACATGGCACTTAGGGAGAGGAAAGAATTGAGCAAGCAGATCCGTGAGATTTTGGAGAAGGGTTTCATAAGAAGGAGCATACAGAGTGGGGAGCGCCAGTCATCTTTGTCACTAAGGCGGATGGTTCTCTCCGACTTTGCATGGACTATAGGGAATCAAATAAGCTCACTAAAAAGAATCGATATCCACTTCCTAAGATTGATGATATTTCTGACTAGTTAGTAGGCTCTTCAGTTTTCTCTCAGCTTGATTTAGCCACGGGATTCCATCAGCTTAGGGTAGCAGAGGATAGTATGGATAAGATTGCGTTTAGGACACCAGACGGATTTTTTGAGTGGTTGGTTATGCCTTTTGGGCTAACCAATGCTCATGCCTATTTCATTGATTTGATGAGATGCGTCTTTAGGGATGTCCTAAATAAGTTTGTGGTGGTATTTGTAGATGGTATCTTGGTATTTTCCAAGAATATGGAGGAGCATGCTATTCATTTGGAAGAGGTTCTTAGCACACTTCGTAGTCATCATTTGAGAGCTAAGTTTTCGAAGTGTCATTTTTGGAAAGAGGAAGTTCGTTTCTTAGGGCACGTACTCTCGAAGGAAGGTTTGTCTATTGACCCCGCCAAGGTTATTGCAGTGCAAGATTGGAAGGCCCCCAAAAACATTACCGAGGTTAGGAGCTTCCTAGGATTGGCTGGCTACTATAGAAAATTCATTAGAGACTTTGCCAAGATTTTAGCACGACTCACTTGCCTTAATAAGAAGAATAAAACTTTCATGTGGGACGCAGATTGTGAGGATTCCTTCATGAAGCTTAAGAGAGCCCTTACTAGTGCACCAGTGTTAGTTTTACCCAACGGAGCTAAGCCTTTTGCTGTATACACTGATGCATGCAGAACATGTCTAGGAGCGGTGTTGATGGAAGAAGGGAGGGTAGTGTGTTATGTTAGTAGGCAGTTGAGGACACATGAGAAGAACTACCCTACCCATGATTTGGAGTTGGTTGCCGTAGTTTTTGCACTTAAGTCTTGGAGGCACTATTTGCTTGGAAAGAGGTTTGAGCTTTTTACCGACCACAAGTCATTAAAGTATCTATTCTCGCAGAAGGACTTGAACTTGAGGCAACAGAGGTGGATGGAGTTTTTAGCCTCGTATGATTTTGAGATAGCTTATACCCCTGGCAAGGGTAATGTGGTTGCAGATGCATTGAGTAGAAAGAAAACAACCCTTAGTCCTTTGTTCATAGAGTGGAGGAGCTTGGAGTTTATTTCTACTTTAGATTTTAAGCCCTCTATGGACATTACTCCCAGATTGTTGGCAACATTAGAGGTAAGGCCCACCCTTATGGATCAGATTGGCTCGAGGCAGCGGGAGGATTCAGAGCTCATGGACATTATGGATAAGATTAGCTGAGGAGAGGTCTCGAGACATCTCCAACGATATTCCATTGATAGTAGAGGGTGGCTTAAGAGAAATGGGAGGCTTTGTGTTCCACACGCAAGTGACTTATTGAGAGCAGTTTTGGAGGAGACGCACCATTCCCGTATGACTATTCATTCGGGTGGTGACAAAATGTATCGAGATATGAAGAGGATGTTCTATTGGGGTGGCATGAAGAAGGACGTGGCAGAATTCGTAGTTAAGTGTCTCATATGCCAAAAGGTAAAAGCAGAGCAACAGAAGCCCGGTGGATTACTTTAGCCCTTAGATGTACCAGAGTGGAAGTGGGACAGTATTTCTATGGATTTCATTGATGGTTTACCCCGTTCTAGGAACGTGGACACTAGCATTTGGGTGATTATTGATAGATTGACCAAGAGTGCCTATGTCATCCAAGTTAAGAGTAAGCGTACGGCTTCATATTTGGCATCCTTATATATTCGAGAGATGGTCCGTCTACACGGAGTTCCTTCTAGCATTGTTAGTGATAGAGATCCCATTTTCACTAGTGAGTTTTGGAGAAGCTTACAGGAGGCGCTAGGGATGCAACTTAGGTTGAGTACGGCCTATCACCCCTAGACAGATGACCAAACGGAGAGGGTAAATAAGGTGTTTGAGGATTTGATACGGATGTGCTTTTTGGACTTTGGAGATACTTGGGAGGAGCATCTTCCATTGGTTGAGTTTGCCTACAATAATAGTTATCATGCAAGCATAGGGATGGCACCGTTTGAGGCTTTATATGAGAGACCTTGCAAGTCCCCATCATGTTGGGTTGAGTTTACGGAGAAGTTATTACTTGGGTCTGATATGGTCAGAGAGACATCTGAGAGGGTGGATTTGATTCAACGGAGGATGAAGACAGCTCAAGACAGGCAGAAGTATTATGCGGATAAGCGGAGGAGAGACTTAGAGTTTGAGGTGGGAGACTTAGTTTTTATCAAAGTATCACCGCTTAGGAAGGTGGTAAGGTTCAGATCAAATGGAAAGTTAGCCCCTAAATTTGTTGGACCATTTCCTATCACAGAGAGAGTTAGGAAGATGGCTTACCGAGTAAGGCTACCTGATAGGCTCGCAGGAGTGCATGACGTTTTCCATGTTTCGCACTTGCGAAATTGCTTATATGACTCTACGGAGGTTGTAGAGCCTAGTCAGTTGGAGGAGGTGGAGGTAGAAAGGGAAGCTTCTGTTCGGCATATCCCCACGAAGATTGTTGGAAGAGACATCAAGCGACTAAGGAATAAGGAGGTTCCACTGGTGAAGGTGCAACGGGGAGATGAGGTTGCAGACGCCACTTGGGAAGTAGAAGAGAAGATTCGTACTTCCTATACTAATCTTAATGATAGTAAGTTTTAGAATTCTTTTTTCCATCTTTAGATTCGAATAGGTTCTTTCTTTATTATCCTTTGGAAGGGTAGAACTTAGGATTTAACCTATAGATGGTAGGATTTGATGTAAGCATGTTAATAGAACATGTTATGAATAATGTATGCTAGTGGTTGCAAGTGTTTTCTAGTGGATGCTAATGGATGCATATAGGTACACTAGGCACTATTATTCCTTAGGGATCGGCCTAATTAGGATACTAGAGCATATGTATATAGATGCATGTGCATTTTTACTTTATTTCCATGGTTTCCATAAATGGATGTTTATCACATGATTGTTGCATTTGATGATATTTGTAGCATGCATATAGAACTATCAGTTATCATTAGGAATTTTTACATTCATTTGGATACATGGCACGGACATGATTGCATAAAATGAGGTCAACTGAATCAGTGGACCACCTAATCTTTTGCATTAGTTAGGGTCATTTGCACTACACTAATTACATAAGTATTATAAACTTCATTAGAAAAACTTAAGGACAATGGATGAATGGTTGATGATTGAGTGGTTGGTTGTGGAACTTAGATGAAAACATTTAGTCATTCTTTTATCCTTAGAGATTTCGGGGACGAAATCCTTTAAGGAGGGGAGAATGTAACAACCCAAAATTAAATCCATAGTAATTAATTAGATAAAAAAATAACTTTGTGAAATTATCAGAATTAAGCCACGCAAGTTGCACCATTGTGTCCGTGGTAATTTTATGGTCGATTTCCATATATAGAATGTAAAAATCTGAGCTAATATGACCAAGTTATAAAATAAACAAAATAAGCATAAAACGAAGAATATATATATAGGCAGGTCGACCGACCGGTCAACCTGAGCACCAGGCGGTCGACTGCCCGGTCGACCCGCCTCTGCTATTTACGAATGATCGAACGTTCGTTCGAACGTTCCAAAACCTCAAACTAACGTGTTTTTCATTCTTTATTTTAATCCGGTCTTTTTATTTTTGCATCCGATGGCTCCTATTCAGCCTATGACGTGGTTGCATCCCATACCATCTTCAAAATCCAATGGTCTGAGATCCACTTCTACTAAATAGACCCCTAGACCTAACACTTTTTCTCATTCTAGGTTTTCTCCAATTGGGTTCACCTTTCTAGGAAGGATCCTAAACGGAATAATTTTTCAAGAAGAAAATCGTTATAAATTAAATTATTTTACAACTCCAAGTGGATCCGAGAAGACCAAAGGAAGAGCTTAGGACCGGAGGTGAGTGATTGTAATTATTTTAAGATTCCTTTAAGTAATTTAAAATAATAGGGTTTCCAATAGTTGTAGCTTTACTACGATTTTGGAATAGCCTTTTATCAATTTTAGATCTATTTTTCAGTCTATTCCCTTTTAGTTATTCTTTTTTAGTTAATTATAATTTATTACTGTTAAGCATAGCTTTTTATTTATTTACAGTATTTAAGTTTATTTACTGTTATTAATTGCTTATTTACATATTTTTCGGCGTTTTAGATTTTATGCAAGCGTCTATTCTCTTCTTACTCCTTTTCTTTGCATATGGATTAGAATAAATTAAACGTGAGTATTGATTATATAAGTAAGAATATTGAATGAAGAAAATAAGATGTAAATTATGAAGACTGTAATCGATAATGGAATTGGACTGTAATATAAATGAAATTGGACTGAAATTATGCCTAATTATGATTAGAATTGGACTAATTAATTGGCTTAGTTATAACTTAGAATTATAACTAAAAAGAGTATAAGATGAAAGAAGCTTATTTTCACACTTAGACCTTGGGTTAAGTAATGAGTATGATTATAACGCAGGTTATAATAAGAAATAGAATAGAATAAGGCTTATTTGAAGACTTAGGATAAATTAATAAGCAAAGATAGTAGGGATAAATTGTAAAGGCTTATTTAAATAATTTATCTAAGTTAATAAGCAAAGATGAAAGTAGAACCTGTACCATATAGCATTACCTATTAGACAAAATGGTGTCTCACATTAACCTGAATTGAGATGAGGGCATGCTTATGCTAAGAATGGTAGTACTTGGTCCAATAGAAGTCCAAATCATGGGGGATTTGGATAAGGGGCACAACTGGATATTGTTTGGATGACGGGCCAGTACCAACAGCATTTCCCCTATAGATTCTATGGACACACGGTGATCTCACGTTAGCCTGAAGTGGGATGAGGGGCACGCTTATGCTGGAGTTTGAGGTAATAAGAAGACCCAATAGGTGGAGTTAAAGGTAGCATGGGCATGGTGGCATTTACGCGTGCGACTTCCATTCTGGTGCTCAGTAATCGCTATGAGTTCCAAGCGCTTAGTATGGGTGTCTTTCGTAGACACTATTGCCTTCTGTGTAGGGAGCTATATATGTCATCCGGATCCACGGTAGGTGCTTTGTGCACCTTTCGTAGATACTATTGGCTATTGTGTAGGGAGTTATATAGCATCCGGTCCGTAGTAAGGTCTATGGAGTACCAGGCCGATCGAAAAGGGTAGAATTAGGATTACATCCTAATTACAGGATTAGGAATTCAGCCTAATCAAAGCAGAAATCAAGGGAAAGGGTAGTAGATTACAGTTGCTTGGCGGTTTCTTGGAGGAGTTCTCTACTATGTATTTCTTTTATTTCAGCTTTAGTTCTTTCTATGTACTGGCTTATTATGAGGGATATTATGTACTCTGATTTTTGAGACTATGAGTTTTTGTTTCACGAGACATATTGGATTTTTAGACATGTATGTGGTATTTGACTTATTTATGAAGCAATTATGAAGTGTTGTTTTAATTAAGTTATTATTTTAAGTTTCCATTGTTTTTATCTATTTTTATCTTGTGAATCTTAGTCTCTGTTAGCTTTAGTTATACCTACAACGTACCACGTCCTTTTAATGTGTTCTTTTGGGTATATTAAGAGGTGTGGGGTGTTTCATAGGTGGAAGCATCTAGCTCATCTCTATAAGCTTGAGGCATCCAACTAAGACCTGCTTTCCTCAATCTACTCGAAAGAGCACACAAGGAATTTTTGTAAAAGAAATACCACATGTCTGACATAAGTCTAGTATGAGAAACTCAAAAATGCATATAAACATATAACGTACTTCCGAGACCAACCAAATTACTGGATTGATTTCCCCTTGAAAGAACGCAACTCAATTGATTTTAAATTAGGTGATATTATTATTAATGTCTAAGGTGTGTAATATAAATACAAAAAATAGATGTGATGCTTACATTGGTCACACCGCAACATTATAGAATACATTTAAAGCCACTAAGGCACGTTTGTATAAATGGATTTTTCACGAAGACCTCCTTAGTAAACTAAGACCGATTTCCTACAACAAGGATCAGAAACTACATTTCGAGCATCGTATATCTCTAGATAATATATACGATAAGGTAAATACAATTGGCCCACATTTGAACGAGTAAACCTGAACCATATAGAACCTAAGCATCATCAACTCCCGCTAGCAACATTTTTAAGCATACTCTAGATAATAGAGTTGATGTACCCCTCCGGGTTAACAAAACCCCTGGATTGTGCATCCTACTCTGTTTTTAGTCATTTTTCCATTGTCGAGGCAACATTTGGCATTTTTCACACGAGTCTTCTTAGCCACTTCGACAACCTCTTCCAAAACTGAACCGTATAATAGTTTTGAAGTGGTATTCGACAAGTAAAACACTTACCGGTCCCGGACTCTTTAAAACTAATCGATGAATTTATGATTAACTCAATTTCAGTTCTTTTTGAAGTAATCGAAAGATAAAGGGATTTTGTACCAATGCTCCTCCCTGAGGGTTCTCATTAGTATAAATTTGCAAAGCCTTTCATATACTTCCAAAGTTAAGTTTGGTCAAGACTAATAGTCGACTAATCGACTATCGAGTCTCAAGCACTTGCTTATAGGATTCAAGATTCGTATACTTAACACATTTCTGACATTCCAGGTTAACTATTCCTCGGTCAAGAAGGAAGGCGGTAGGTTAGAGCTCTATTGCTCCATCCCTACTTGAACATCAATCTTTACTCTCACAAACAGAGAAGCCTACCTCGCTCGGCTTTTAGTGTTAAACATAGTAATACTAACATTCCATAAACAATCAAACAAAGTTCATTTCACAACTGTTACTTTTCGTCCCTTCTTCTAAAACAATAGTATTTTAAAATTGCTTGTATAAATTAGTTAGAAACTCTTTTAAAATGATATATATTTGTATAATAGTTTTATTTATTAAGATAATAGAATTTAAAATAAGTTAAGGAAAGAAAATGTATAAAAGCTCTTACTTTAATAAAAGGTTAAACTTAGTTTTATAGACCTATATATATATATATATATATATATGAATAAAATACCTTTAAAGTACTTATAAATAGGATATAAATAGTTATAGAAAATATTACTTTAAAAATAGTTACTTAATATTAATTTGAAAACTTTACTACTTTAACAAAATAAACAAGTTTTGTGTATAAAATAAGAATAAACTTTACTTTAAATATTTAAAATAATTATTTAAAAATATATTTAAACTTCAAACTTCTTTTAAAATACTTATATATCTTTTATAAAACTCCTTTGAGAAGATTTCACAAAATATCCAAATTAACTACACTTTAAACTTTGCTAAAAACTTTATTTTTCCAAAGTGCGTCCATAGCAACTACCACTATATGGACCATAACTTTTGTAACTTTATATTATAAATAATATAGCTTTTAAACTCCATTTCCTACTATCTTGTATACTTTTATAAGTACAGAAAACATTTCATGCAAAAATTAACCAAAGATATGTTTTAACAGGAGATAGAATAAGATGATTCAAAGTGTGTTTATAGCAACTATCGTTATATGGACAATTCCATACTCAATTCAATATTCAACATCGATTAATCATATAAACATATATGATTCTCAAATCCATATTACATCACAAATAGGCATAGTATAACATGTGTACAAAATATATAAGCAAGAAACATATGTGAAATATTACAAGTCTAAGTCTATGTCCAAACTTCCAATTACATATGCCATTACCAATACTCATTCAAACAACATAAACCAAGGCCTTCCAAGGTACAAGCAAACAAATAATATGCGATTCAAAGCATATAAATATGGGTTTATAATTTGACTTAGTTAGGGTCTATTATTATCAATAGCAAGTAAATCGTCAAGCTTTAGAGATTTATTAAAGGAGTGAGATAACTCACTTTTCAACCAATTCAAGCTAGCTCTTTTCAACCCCATCCTAGCAAAAACACAACAACCTCCTACCTTCAACCCATACACACAATAACAAGGATAGAACAAGCCTTAATATTGCAGGAATAAGAGAAGAAGAGGGCCTAGAGTGCACGTCCAAGCTTTGAAACACCCAAATAGGGTACGACCTCAATACTAATCAAGAGAATGGCTCCAAATTTCTTAATTCCAAGATGATGCAAGTTGATGGTATGCTATGTCATGATGGTAGAAAGAGTTTGGAGGAGTTTTAAGTTTTTTGGAGTTACTTTGGTTAATGAAATTTTTGAAGAGAAGAGGGTGAAGGTTTTTGCAACAATGGATATGTGAATTAGTAAAGAATGATGGGAGCTAAGGGTGTGCTTTTATAGACTTGTAAATGGTTGGAAAATATACCCTGCCCTAGCCTTGCCTTAAAGGACCTCCACCTTTTCAAGCCAATACCTCCACTCACTTCACACCATACTTTGAAAATGTCTCCTCCTTAATTCCCTACTTTGTGTACTTCTTCTAGAAGCATTTAGGTTAATTAATTTCTCTTAATAAGATGTAAGATTTAAATACTTGTTAATGTGTTCATAAGTTATTTACACAAGTCCAAAGAATTTAAATAACTTTTATTGAATAATAAGTTGATTTTTTACAAAATGTATTTTGGTCGCATTTTCAATATTTATTCAAAGTATGTATATTTTTGTAAACACATTTCGAAAATAAATTTTTTATCATTAGTTATTAATCAAAAAGGTGTTTAACAAGATTATAAAATCAAAATTTTAATACTACATCATTTTCAGAAGTTGATATATTCGAAGATGAAGTGTTCGAAATTACAGGTTGTTACAATATCCCCTCCTAAGACATTTCTTCTTTGAAATCCAAACAAGAATAACGCAAGTAGAATAGAAGAGATGCATATACATAATATTGCTCAAACTATATATAAACCAAGATATAAGCTAAGTGACTCCATCACATGCAGTGAGTACACTATAAAAGATAAGATACAACAGGAAACTGATAACCAAGAAACAACTCAGGATAAAAGGCTCTAATACTCTCTTCGGTCTCTCAAGTGCAATCTCAGATGCCCTCACTCCACTGTACCTTGATCGATTCCACAACCTTCGTCCTCAATCTCTTCATATCATGATCAATGATAGAATAGGCTGTCTCACTATGGTCAAGTCAGGCTCAACCTCTAAATCCTCTAACCGCAATAGCTTGATAATCAAAGTAGGATCATGTACATACTTTCGTAGATGAGATACATGAAAAATGTTATGTGCATACGACAATCTAGTCGGTAACTAAACCCGATAAGCAAGAGTGCCTATCCTCTTAAGTAGCTAAAAAGTTCCAATAAAACGAGGAGCTAACTTCCTTCCATTCATGAACCTAAGTACTCGTCTCGTCGGAGAAACTTTGATAAACACAAAGTCCCCAACTGAGAACTCCAAGTCTCGACACCTCACATCAACGTAGCTCTTCTGCCTACTCTGAGCTATCTTCAAGTACTTCCTAATTTCTACCACCTTATCTATAGCATCATGAATCATATCTGGTCTAAGCACTAAGCAATCTCCTGGCTCTTCCCAACACGAAGGAGATTTACAAGGTCATCTATACAATACCTTAAAAGGTGTCATCCTAATACTTGCCTGGAAACAGTTATTATAAGAAAACATTAAAAATAGCAAGTGATCCTCCCCTGAACCTCCAAAGTCTAAAACACAAGCTCTAAGCAAACCTTCCAAAACCCGATTCACTCTTTCGACTTGTCCATCCATTTGAGGATGATAAGCAATGTTCAAGCTCAACTCCATCCCAAGTGCATCATGCAAACCCTTTCAGAACTGACTTGTGAAGATCGGATCTCGATTACTCACAATATCATGTGGAATGCCATGAAGTCTAACAATCTCTTGAACATATAGCTGGGCCAAACTAGACGCAGTCCTCGTTGCCTTCACTGGTAAGAAGTGCGTACTCTTGGTTAATTTATCAATAATAACCCAGATGCCTTCATTACCTCTCCTTGACCCAGGCAAATCGTCGATAAAATCCATAGAGATATGCTCTCACTTCCACTTTGGAATCTCAAGTGGCTGAAGCAAACCTTCTATCTTCTGATGACTACCCTTAACTTGCTAGCAATTAACACATCTATTAACAAATATAGAAACATATCTCTTTATACATTCCCACCAGAAAGTGTGTTTCATGTCCCAATACATCTTAGTGACCTCTAGATGCATCGTCAATCTAAAATGACGACTCTCCTTCATAACTTCATGTTTAATACCATCAACATTCGAAACGCACAATCGACCGTTCACATTCATAATGTTGTGGTCATCTACCACAAATCCTAGATACTTCTTTGGAGCAACATTCTCACTAACGGCTTTAGCTAGCGGAGCAAAATGAACATCCCTTTGCTTATTACTCTATACGATCGATAAGAGTTGGATAAACCAACACACTAGCCATAACAACATGCTTCTTACTCAACGCATCTGCGACAACATTAGCTTTCCCCATGTATATAAAATCTCAAGGTCATATGTTGTAAGAAAACTCCAGCCAATGCTGCTGCCTTAAGTTCAAGTCGTTCTAAGAGAAAAGATACATCAAAGGTTTATAGTCCGAATAAAGCTCAAACTTCTCACCCAATATATGATGCCTCCACATCTTCAATGCAAAAACCACCACCAAAAGCTCTAAGTCATGCATCACATATATAGTCTCATGCTGCTTCAGTTATTTACTAGCATAAGAAACAACCTTCCCATGTTGCATCAACACGACACCTAACCTCGTTCCACAAGCATCAGTATAAATAGTAAGACCCTTACCTTCGTTTGAAATAGTCAGAACGGGAGTGCTAGTCAACTTCTTCTTCAGCTCTCTGAATGCTAAGTCACATTTCCCCCTCCAAACAAATTTGATATCTTTCCATGTCAAATTCATAAGTGGTGAAGCAATCTTGGAGAAATCCTGAATGAATATCTGATAATAGCCTGCTAAACCCAAGAAGCTTCGAATCTCCATTACGTTTAGGCCTCTTCCAATCCTGAACAACCGTAACCTTTGTCAGATCAACTGAAATACTATCTCTAGAAATAACATGCCCCAAAAACATACCTCCAACCATCAGAAATGACATTTTGAGAACATAGTCTTAAGAACATGTTCTCTCAAGTCTCAACATCTCCAATGCAATTCTCAAATGTCGAGAATGCTCATCCTCGGTCTTGAAATAGACTAGAATATCATTAATAAAAATAAGCATGAATTTGATCAAGACATCACGAAAGACATGATTCATCAAGTCAACAAAACAAGTTGGAGCATTGGTTAAGCCGAACGACATAACTAACCACTAAGAAAACCGGTCGGGCACACTTTCCTCTGCCACCCTCAACTGATGCAAACCTATAGTAAGGTCAAGTTGAGAGAATACATGAGCTCCTTGAAGCTGATCAAACAAGTCATTAATTCTGGACAAAGGATACTTGTTTCGAATAGTCCGCTTATTAAGCTCACGGTAATCAACATAAAGCCTTAGGGAATTGTCTGCCTTAGTAGCAAACACAATGGGTACTCCCTAACTCGAACTGCTAGGTCAGATTAGACCCTTCCCTAACAAGTCACTAATCCAATTAGCTAACTCCAACTTCTCTTTCTAAGATGACCTACGAACTGGTAAAACAATAGGCTTAGCATTAGGGAACAAATCGATTCAAAACTCGATTTCACGATAAGGATGTAGACTAGAAACCTCCTTGAAAACATCATAAAATTCATGAACAATCGGAATCAACTCCAAAACTCCATCTATCACATCAAGTGAATAAAGAAAACTACTCATACGAGAACTAGGCTCTTTGCAAGATACGATAAGATCTTTCATTCCCCTCTTCATCATCACAGCCTGCTTCTCACAATCCAAGATGGCATGATTATGAGACAACCAATCCATTTCCAGTAGAACATCGAAACCAGAATAAATTTATCACATAGAAGGAGTTGATCAAAATAAGAAATTGGAACTCCTTTACACAACATGCTAAGATTTGCCAAGCCCCTTACCGAGTTCGACACATAAATAGAATTATAAACTGTAATCGATTCCAGACAAAGTCTATCGACAAGGCTATGAGAGATAAAGCTTTGAGAAGAACCAATATCGAACAAGACATGAATATGAATGTCATAAATGGATAGAATACTTTCCAGTACCTGCTTCCCTTTAGGTGCTGCTGAAGTGGAAGGTGCGGAAGTAATAGCAAAGACCCTAGGCTACTCCCCTTTCTTGAGCATAGGAAAATCCTTCACAAAGTGACGTGGTTGCTGGAAGGCATAATAACTCTTAGGTGTAAACTGCAATGCTTTCACTACTGGTACCTTAACCATCTGCCCTCCTCCACCCGACTTATAATGATTAGCATAATAAACCATCTTTCCATATATGTGGCAAACAACCTTGGCCCTCTTCTCCTAAAAATTGCACTTCTTATCTCTAGCTGATGTAGAAACGATGGGATTCTGTGTAGAAACAACAGGCTTCGGTGCTAAACTCTCAAGCCTCAAGCCCATATTCACCAAATCCACAAACGAAACCATGAGATGATTAGTCATATCTCGCTTAAACTCAAGATGCATACCTGCCATAAAAATCTAATTCTTCTTTAAAGGTGTATCTATCATATTAAGCCCAAAACTAGACAATGCATTAAACTTGTTCTCATACTCTGCAACAGTCATAGTTTCTTGCTTTAGATCCAAGAAACTCCTAAACAATAAGGTCTTACTTGCCTCTGGTACATAATTCCTCTCAAACTCCTCTTTAAACTGGGTCCAGGGGAAATCATTCTTTGGGATATCCGCTGTAACAGAATTCCACCAATGCATGGCTGCATCAAAAAGATGATGAGATGCCAATCGATGCTTCATAGCATCACCTAACTCCAAGTCCCCAAAGATCCTCTCACATAACCTCAATGAAGTTTGCACCTCAACAATTGATTCAGTTCCACTCTCTCAAAATCCGGACAAAGAGAAGCATAGTTCATAGGAGGCTGAACTTGCACTACTTCCTCAACAATATTCACCCTAGGTTCGGTTATAGAAGCAACATTCTCCGCAGCTCGAGCCCCACCGTTGCTATGGTACTACTTCCACCTCCTCTACCTCTACCTCCCTTAGCATTTGCAGCATGAGTACTCATACTTTGCCACCTGAATTTATAGCAAAACATCTTTAGAATACTTCAAGATAGAGTTATTCAAGCAAAGATTACTGAGAAAGGAATTACTAAGAAATGATTAATTTGAAGAAAGAGTTATTCAAGGAGAAGGTTATTAAGAAGGAGATAATTTTAAGAAAATATTTCAAAATTTTAGTTTTTCAATAACAAATATGCTCTTATATGTATAATACATTTGACTCATTCTAGGGAATCACTAACCCTATCTCTAATGAGCCATACCTAACCAAAGCCAAGGTATTCACTAACCTTGAGCTCTGATACCAAAATGTAACAATCGCTTTATCGACCCTCGAATGTCGACACTAAATACATCCACGGTATTCATGTGCCGAGCATCCAAGTACCGGAAAGATGGAAAGTTAAGGTAAAATAAAAGAAAATAAAACATAACAAGAAAGAAGAACACAATATCTAAATCTCACATGCTGAGTGATAATGTATAATATCATATAAGTGTGGTACAAAGTGTTACTCTAACATAGATAAATCTCAGAGTTACAAAATGACTAAGTACTATAATCAGCTTGGATTGTTATAACTGCCTATCCTCACAGTGCTTAATGCATACATATATAATAGTGAACAGAAATGAAAATAGATAGATAAATAGGTGGAAGCATCTAACTCGTCTCTATAAGTTTGAGGCATCCAACTAAGACCTACTTTCCTCAATCTACTTGAAAGAGCACACGAGGTATTTTGGGAAAAGAAACACCATGTGTTAGACATAAGTCTAGTATGAGAAACTTAGAAATGCGTATAAATACATAACTGTACTTTCGAGACCAATCGAATCACCAAATTGATTTCCTCTCGCAAGGATCCAACTCAATTGATATTCATATTGTGATATTATTAATAATGTCTAAGGTGTGTAATATAAATAAGAAAAATATGTGTGATGCTTACATTGGTCACACAATAACATATTATAGTACATTTAAAACCACTAAGGTACGCTCATATAAATGGATTTTCCACGAAGACCTCCTAAGTAAACTGAGACCGATCTTCTATGACTAGGATCAAAAACTACCTTCCGATCATCGTATATCTCTATATAAAATATACCATAAGGTAAAAACAACTAGCCCATGTCCGAATGAGCGAACCCAAACCACGTGGAACCTAAGCATCTTCAACTCAAACTAGCAATATTTAACTCAAACTAGCAATATTTATAAGCTTACTCTAGATAATGGAGTTGACATACCCATCTGGGTTAGTAAAACCCTTAAACCATGCATCCTACTCTATCTTTAGTCATTTTTCCAATGTCGAGGCTACGTTCGGCATTTTTCACCCGAGCCTTCTTCACTCGAACAGAATCCACTTCAATAACCTCTTTCAATACTGAACCGTATAATAGTTTTAAAGTGGTATTCAGCAAGTAAAACACTTATTGATCCCAACTCTTTAAAACTAATCGATGAATTTTCGGTTAATTCAATTCCAGTTCTTTTTTGGAAGTAATCGAAAGCTAGAGGCATTTCGTACCAATGCTCCTCCCCGAGGGTTCTCATTGGCTAAATCAACGAAGACTTCCATATACTTCTTAATTTAAGTTTGGTCAAGACCGGCAGTCGACTAATCGACTATCGAGTCTCAAGCACTTGCATATGGAAATCAAGGTTCGTATATTTAACACATTTTCGACATTCTAGCTCAACTATTACTTAGTCAAAAAGGAAGTCGGTAGGTTATATCTCCATTGCTCCATCCCTACTTGAACATCAATCTTGACTCTCACAATTAGAGAAGCCTACCTCGCTCGGCTTTTAGTGTTAACCATAGTAATACTAACATTCCATAAACAATCAAACAAATGTCATTTCACCAATGTTACTTTTCATCCCTTCTTCTAAAACAATTGTATTTTGAAATTACTTGTATAAATAAGTTAGAAGCTCTTTTAAAATGATATATATATATATATATGTATGTATGTATGTATGTATGTATGTATGTATAATAGTTTTATTTAATAAGATAATAGAATTTAAAATAAGTTAAGGAAGGAAAATGTATAAAAGCTCTTACTTTAATAAAAGGTTAAAATAGTTTTATAGATTTATATATGAATAAAATACCTTTAAAATACTTATAAATAGGATATAAATAGTTACAGAAAATATTACTTTAAAAATAGTTACTTAAGATTAATTTGAAATTTCTTACTACTTTAACAAAATAAACAAGTTTTGTGTATATAAAATAAGAATAAATTTTACTTTAAATCTCTAAAATAATTATTTAAAAATATATTTAAACTTCAAACTTCTTTTAAAATACTTATATATCTTTTATAAAACTCCTTTGAAAACATTTCACGAAATATCCAAATTAACAAAACTTTAAAATTCGCTAAATACTTGTTTTTCCAAAGTGCGTCCTCAATGATTATCGCTATATGGACCATAACTTTTGTAACTTTATTTTATAAGTAAAATAGCTTTTAATCTCCATTTCTTACTATATTGTATGCTTCTTTATGTATAGAAAATATTTCATTCAAAAATGAACAAAAGATAGGTTTTAAAAATGAGATAGAAGAGAAAGATTCAAAGTGTGTTTATAGCGACTACCGCTATATGGACATTCCATAATCAATTCAATATTCAATGTCATTCAATCACATAAGCCAAGGCCTTCCAAGGCACAACAAATACACAAATAATATATTATTTAAAGAATACAAGCATGGGCTTATGACTGTACTTAGTTAGGGTCTATTATCATAGTGTTTAACAATAAAAAATCGTTAAGTTTTATAGTTTCATTCAAGGAGTGAGATAACTCACTTTTCAACCAATTCAAGTTAGCTCTTTTCAACATCGTCCTACTAACAACACAACAACCCCCAAACTTCAACCCACACACACATAAACAAGGATAAAACAAGCCTTAATATCACACGAACAAGAGAAGTGCACGACCAAGCTTTGAAACACCCAAATAGGGTACGAACTCAATGCTAATCAAGAGAATGGCTTGAAATTTCTTATTTCCAAGATGATGGAAGTTCATATGCTATGCTATGATGATTCCTAGAGTTTGGAGGAGTTTGGAGGAGTTTTGAGTTGTTTTGAGTTACTTTGATTAATGAAAGTTTTGAAGAGAAGAGAGTGTATGTTTTTGCAACAACTAATATGTGAATCAGTAAAGAATGAAGGGAGCTAAGGGTGTGCTTTTATTTACTTACAAATGGGTGGAAAGTGACCATGGATACCCTCCCCTAGCCATGCCTTGAAGGACCTCCACCTTTTCAAGTCCATACCTTCACTCACTTCATGCCCATATCTTCACTCACTTCATGCCATGAAAGGGACGCGGAAGATGATCTTAAGGCTATTTAACACTAGAAGGGGGGGGTGAATAGTGTTTTAAGAATTTCTTTAAAACTTCTTTAATTTAAATTGATTTAACTAACTTAATGCAAATACACAATCACAGATCAAATCACAGAATCACAAACAGATGCAAATATAAATAAAAAGCAAGTAAAGGAAAGAACACACCAGGAATTTTATATTGGTTCGGTGTTACCCTACATCCAGTCCCGCACAACTCGTACGGCTTTCTATTCAATAATAATCTAGATTACAATCCCTCGATTCCAAGGCGACGAGGTACACCCTCCAGATTCTCAGGTCTCTGGGTAGAACCACTTGATTCACAGGACACAAGTTCACCCGATCGATTTCCAAGGACACGATCACACCTTTATAACCCTAAACAAGTTTCTTTGAGTACAAATGTATCTATAACTCTGATAAGCACTGAGATTCTTTGAAGAGAGTGGCAGAGAATCAAACTAGAGATATTCTGGTTTGATTCACTTAAGATTTCGGCAGAATATGAATAGGATGATTAGAAAATAAGATAAGAGAGTAAAGAGGAGAGAAAATAAAGAAAGTAGTTACTGGAAAACGTCCATAACAGTCTCTATTTATAGAGAATGAATGGATGTGTCCATTCAAAGAGATTTAAACGAATAGACACTTCTTTTGAAAAACAACCTTTGCTATAACGGGAAGTATGTCGACATGACAAGTAAAGAGGATGTCGACATGGTCTAGTAAAAAGTGATGATTTGCTTTACTTTGAAAATGATGATTTAAAACATATGCAACTTTATTCAAATGGACTCTATGTATTTGTAAAAGGTATTTAGAAGTAGAAATACTTATGAATGTATATATGTATATATACTAAAATATATTTAAAAATCAAAGTAAATAAACTAAAGTAAATATAATATTAAAATAGATTTTGAGGCTAAAATATCAAGGACAATTTTGAAATCAAAATATAACAAAATGATAAATATGATTTTGAGGCTAAAACATTTTTGGAAATGTGAACGAAGGTTTTTCTTTTAAAAAGGAATATTTGAAAATCATTTTATAAAACAAGAGATAATTTTGAAAATCATTTTGAATCAAAATTAGTGGATAACAAAATAGGGCTACTATCCGTTCCACTAGATATTTCGTGAGTTCCATCTCACTAGGGTTCCATCCCTTTAACAAGAACGAAGTGGATTCCATTCCACGAGTAAATTGGATAAAAAAGAATGATAGTGCTTTCAAGAAGTTTTAACAAATATCTAACCTAACTATATTATTTGTCTTGAACTCTTGAATATCTTGAATCTCATGAGTCTTCAATCTTGAACTCTTGATCTTTGTCTTCATCAATTTTGTCTTCTTTACTGTACAGTCTTCTTTTGTTGATACCTGCATATAGATTTCCTGCACATATATATTTTATAACACTTCTATAGTTGTTGTCATCAAAACCACTATCCTATGGACTAACATTCTCCCCCTTTTTGATGATGACAACCTTTGTTTATAAAATATTTATATTCTCCTTATAACTCCCCCTAAATCTAATAACTCCCCCTTAATCTATGCCTAACTAACCTATTTTATACTTCTCCCCCTTTGTCATCAACAAAAAAAATGACACTAACTCTAAACTATATAACTCCCCCTAAAACTTATCACTCTATGACGTGTGATTATAATGATAGTGTTATCATAAATAATAAACACTTAGATCTAAAACTAAAACTTAGTCCTAAACCACTAACTATAAAACTCCCCCTTAAACTTAATACTAGAACAAAGTATAGTAAATGAATTGTGAAAGATATTAACTTAATTATACTATAATTATTCAATAAATATGTATAAATATATTTCAGACAATATAATCAACACATACATCAAAACCAATCATGTCAGACAAGTCAAACAAATCAATCAATTCAAACAAGTTAAACAAGTCAATCAAGTCAATAAATTAAACAAGTCAATCAATTCAAACAATTCAAACAAGTCAATCAAATCAATCAAATCAACCAAAAACTAATAATCCTATATTATAAGACAATACTACAAACTCCTCCTAAATAAGATACACTTGTTATGTATACATGTATGCAATATATAGTTTGTAAAGTAGTATGAAGTGTATAACATATGCAATGTAGCATGAGATAATATGCGAAATGAAGTGCGACTTGTGATGCAAATGATTATGATATGCATTGTAATTTATGATGTAATATGCAATGAAATGTGATATGAAATATGATGCATAATGATATGTAATAAAATGATAATGAAGTAAAATAATTTGCACAATGATATGATGATATATATACTATGGTAAGAGATATTCAGACTATAAGGTAAACATGAGTGATAAATAATATCTAATTGGCAAGCATATATATATATATATATGTGTGTGTGTGTGTGTGTGTGTGTGTGTGTCTATATATGTATGTATTCATATATCAAACTATTTATTATACTTCAACCAAACAAAGGTAAAACACACCAATTACTAAACCTAAGTTAAGGAAACTAATGAATGGGATAGAAAGAGTTGTAAAGTAAGAGTTTAAAGGTAATAAATGGTATTAAAACTATAACATATTCATGAAAGGTAGTAATCAAACTCAATATCAAAATTAAATTGCTAAGAGATATGGATCTAAACTATATATATATATATATATATATATATGATCAAATATAAAAAATAATAGCCTACTTAAATAATTATTTTAACTTGATTGTTTTTATTTTATTTTTATTTTTAAGAATCCAAACTTCCATGTTTATAAAATACTTAACTTACTAATTAAAACCTTTATATTAAATTTTTATTGACTAAAATATTTAGAAACATGTTTAAACATTTTTTTTAAAAAAAAATATCATAATGAAATATTAAAAACAACAAAGATTAAAAAACTAAAATAAACATATGTTATATTAATGCCTCTTTCATTTAAATTTTAATTAATTACTAAAGAATATCTAAACATTAATTTTAAATATTCTAATATAAGTTAGAAAATAATTTCTAAAAAGAATAGAGAAAAATACTTAGTTTAAATATCGTTATTTTATAATTTAAAGTTTTAAGTAGAAGAGACAGCATTTACAGAATGCTATAAAAAGTTTTTGCATTAAAATATATATTCAAAGCATTATAAAACAGAAACTGCGGTATTTACCAAATGCTGTGAAAAGTTTCAGAAATACTACAGTGTTTCAAAGCACAGAAATGCTATAAAAACGTATTTGCAGTGTAACAAAAGCAAAGACAACATTTCAGAAATGCTATCTAAAGTTCTGGGCAAAAATGGTGATTTTTGGCCCAATTTTTATAGTAGTTAATATAATTAAAGTACAAAAAAATAATAATAATGAGAATACATGTGTAAAGATGCTTGGCATTATGCATGTAAAAAATGCTTTTATTAAAATGTATGTCACTATCTACTTATATGATAAGTATCATGTGATGTGATGCAATCTTATTAATTGAAGAAATCTATAAGTAAAGCCTTATTCTAACAATCTAAATTCCTTTTACTAATTTCTTAAAAATATAGAATTAGTATCTTAAAAGAAATATAGTACGAGAAATAAAAACAACATTAGATAAGTTAAAACTACGAATGAAGGTATGCTTACTTTCTTAATATAGTTGTAATAAATTAGTTGTAAGATTTTATTCGAAAGAAAACACATTTTAAAAGACTTTTAAAACATTAGACTTGTATATTGATATTTATACTATGATGTGTCAATATATGGACCAAAATACCAAAACTTATAAAAGTGATAAATTTCTATACCTAACTAAGTGCATAGATATATATATTCCTAAATGCAACAATAAAGATGAAATAATAGTAAAGCATACCAATTTTTGCATTCCATCTTTCTAACTTTGTCGTTCCTCCATTGTTGTGATCCACACATTTATATCTTTTCGAATTTGACAATGAAATCTGTTCTATTGCGACGGGCTCGTTTTTCTGATCAGCGTAGTATATTCATTTGCTGAATTTGAAGACCATATGAGAAAGATACGGATGATTTAGTAGATTGACCAACTTGGCGCCAAAACTTTGAATTCGAATTTTGAATGAATGGACACTTCAACCACTATAAATAAGCCCAACGGTCACCACTTTTCATAAAAATTCCTCCTCTTCATCTTCTTCCCGTTTTTCTATATACTATCAAACTTCTAGAAGACATATCTCCTTCGTTTCTTAACGGAATTGGATGAAACCAGCGGCAAGTCGAAGAGGAAGGCAAGGGCTACGATCTAGTTATAGTTTGGTGTCGAATTTGGATGATATTGTGATGCAACAGGCCGAACAGTAGAAGAAATGCTGAAGATCCCGTACACAGTTTTTCAGTTTTGGATAGCCAACTTCAAACTTTCATATCTCACTCAATTTTGATCGGAATTTGATGATCCACCCATCAAAATGACCACGAGAACAAGAACTACAATCTGAAAAGGAGTGGGAACAAAATATTCAAATCTCTGGATGAATTTTGAAGAATATCTTTGACGGATTTGCCTTCTTTTTCTCTTTGTTCACCAAAACTTCATTTGACCATAACTTGGTCATTTCTTGACGGATTCTCACGAAACCAGTGACATTGCGAAGCAGATAGAGAGAAGTACAGTATCAAATCAAGTTGTAGATGAGAACCCAAAGTTTTGAATTGATCTGGTACCAATTTCTTTGTCGATTTCCATTATATATCCATTTGTACATAACACTTCTCCTGCAAAATAAGATAACAATTTTTGAAGAATCAAGTGACTTTTCAAAATAACTAAATATAATTTTAAACAACAATATCATGATGATTCTGTGACATATTCAAATGAAAACAGTGTTAATAATTTTATAAAAAAAAATTGCCATTTTAAAAATTTTCAAAATTCAGATTATGAAACTTTTGAAAACCTTGCTCTGATACCAAATGAAAGGGACGCGGAAGATGATCTTAAGGCTATTTAACACTAGAGGGGGGGTGAATAGTGTTTTAAGAATTTCTTTAAAACTTCTTTAATTTAAATTGATTTAACTAACTTAATGCAAATACACAATCACAGATCAAATCACAGAATCACAAACAGATGCAAATATAAATAAAAAGCAAGTAAAGGAAAGAACACACCAGGAATTTTATACTGGTTCGGTGTTACCCTACATCCAGTCCCGCACAACTCGTACGGCTTTCTATTCAATAATAATCTAGATTACAATCCCTCGATTCCAAGGCGACGAGGTACACCCTCCAGATTCTCAGGTCTCTGGGTAGAACCACTTGATTCACAGGACACAAGTTCACCCGATCGATTTCCAAGGACACGATCACACCTTTATAACCCTAAACAAGTTTCTTTGAGTACAAATGTATCTATAACTCTGATAAGCACTGAGATTCTTTGAAGAGAGTGGCAGAGAATCAAACTAGAGATATTCTGGTTTGATTCACTTAAGATTTCGGCAGAATATGAATAGGATGATTAGAAAATAAGATAAGAGAGTAAAGAGGAGAGAAAATAAAGAAAGTAGTTACTGGAAAACGTCCATAACAGTCTCTATTTATAGAGAATGAATGGATGTGTCCATTCAAAGAGATTTAAACGAATAGACACTTCTTTTGAAAAACAACCTTTGCTATAACGGGAAGTATGTCGACATGACAAGTAAAGAGGATGTCGACATGGTCTAGTAAAAAGTGATGATTTGCTTTACTTTGAAAATGATGATTTAAAACATATGCAACTTTATTCAAATGGACTCTATGTATTTGTAAAAGGTATTTAGAAGTAGAAATACTTATGAATGTATATATGTATATATACTAAAATATATTTAAAAATCAAAGTAAATAAACTAAAGTAAATATAATATTAAAATAGATTTTGAGGCTAAAATATCAAGGACAATTTTGAAATCAAAATATAACAAAATGATAAATATGATTTTGAGGCTAAAACATTTTTGGAAATGTGAACGAAGGTTTTTCTTTTAAAAAGGAATATTTGAAAATCATTTTATAAAACAAGAGATAATTTTGAAAATCATTTTGAATCAAAATTAGTGGATAACAAAATAGGGCTACTATCCGTTCCACTAGATATTTCGTGAGTTCCATCTCACTAGGGTTCCATCCCTTTAACAAGAACGAAGTGGATTCCATTCCACGAGTAAATTGGATAAAAAAGAATGATAGTGCTTTCAAGAAGTTTTAACAAATATCTAACCTAACTATATTATTTGTCTTGAACTCTTGAATATCTTGAATCTCATGAGTCTTCAATCTTGAACTCTTGATCTTTGTCTTCATCAATTTTGTCTTCTTTACTGTACAGTCTTCTTTTGTTGATACCTGCATATAGATTTCCTGCACATATATATTTTATAACACTTCTATAGTTGTTGTCATCAAAACCACTATCCTATGGACTAACATGCCATACTTTGAAAAAGTTTCCTCCTTAATTCCATCCTTTATGTACTTCTTCTAGAAGCATTTAGGTTAATTAATTTATCTTAGTAAGATGGAATATTTAAATACTTGTTAATGTGTTTATATGTTATTTACACAAGTTTAAAGAATTTAAATAATTTTTATTGAATAAAAAGTTGATTTTTTACAAAAGTTTTTCGGTCACATTTTCAATATTTATTCAAAGTATATATTTTTTAAAACACATTTCAAAAATAAGTTTTTTATCATTTGTTAATAATTAATAAGTGTTTAACAAGACTATAAAATCATATTTTTACTATTTTACCATTTTCAAAAGTTCAAATATTTGAAGATGAAATGTTCGAAATTATGGGTCGTTACAATCATTATAGTACATAACACCCAAAACATATGGAGTTCAAATGATACAACATCTCAAAATAATATGTCTCATGTATAAGATAAAGGCTGACACATCCATGTATAAAATACTAGATTAAAAAATCATAACATATATAGTTATGGCTCCATGACTGCTCCAACTAGCAATGTCTCCCTAAGTTTTTAGTTAGTACCTACTCAGGGAATAGATAAAAAGATAACATAGAGAGGGACATACATAAAGAGTTGGTGAAAATGAAACATAACTACTAAACATGATATCTAATACACTAGTATGACATGAACAATATACTGAGTGGAACCCTAGAATAAGCAATATAGGTAAACTGAATATTCATATAAAGTGAGCAAGAGCTCTAGAATAATGAGTACATAGCTCTAACCTTCTCCTACATCCAACAAGTTCGCACAATGAACAATAATGCTATTATAACCATCGAGAATATCAACAAAGGCTTATGCAAACCTTTATGCATATGGAAACGAGTCAAAGCTCCAAGGTATCGCTTTATCATACCCAAACCATAACTCTAAGGTAATGATGTATTGTACCCACCAACGAATTTAAAACTAATACTAACAAGCCATAACGCTTTTCTATCGAACTACAATACAATGGAGAAAACAAAGTGGTTACTGTCTCTTTATGGCGATTACCGATATAAATGAGCATCCCTATCTCTCTCCAACTATCACACTCAGTGAAAGCCATAGCTGATCCCTAGTAGCCTCGATGGAAAAATAACACTATTTAAGCGTATCTATAAGCCTCAAGTGTGGGTAGCGCCATATCATACCCAACCCTGATCTACGTGTTTTCGATACCCTAATGATCGGATACTGAAGTGGTCCCTAACGCTAAAACCAAAAGGAAGTCACAATAAGCATAATCACCTAGTCGTCTCTTACATAGGTCATCCGAGTATCCTGACCCATGACTTACGCCTCGATTGCACTTTCAATTACCTCTAGGCCACCATACATCATAGTACATGCCATCAAAGCCTCGACCCTAAGCCATATGTGCTCCTATGCCGAAGAACTATAAAACATTGCTTCATGGTTACATCGGACCCCATGAGCCTCTTATGAATATCGAAGTCCCGGCTAAATGCTAATAACCTAAAGCAATCCTAAGTCCTCCAGCCCATAGTTGAACAGTCGACTGAATCATATTGGTCAGTCAACTGACCTGCTACAGCCAACCAGTCAACTGGCTGAGGTTGGCCAATCGACTTATCCTTTTGATAATCGATTGGTTGAGCTTAACCAATAAACTTTTACAGGATGGATTTGTCCTATTTCTATTTTGTTTCCAAACCCCGCATCCCAGCCTCAATCGGTCAATTAATGATCCCCAATAAGTCAACAGTTTGTCTTTAGGGACGCCGGTCTAAACATTGATAAGGTAAATTGCCCTTAAGGGAATTTATCCCACCTCTCGAACTCTATCCGACCATTGTCCTAGCTTCCATTTCCCAGATGTCATGCTCTATGGAATTGCCACTTTATGCCTGCCTACTAATGACTATCGAGCATGGGATGAATAACACTAAAAGGCAATTCGACGAACCATCCCGAAACTCAAACACTTCAAAAATCATGCAAGTATGAAGTGCTCAACCATCTATGTGATGTAACAGCCCGATATTTTAAAGCGAAATTTTAATTTTTAAAAACAAAACATTTTGAAATATTAATTTAAATATAAATTGTAGAAATTCGTAAAACGAAAATTTAAAACGTTACATTTCGTCACTTTTGTCCGTTCTTAATTTTTTACATTAGAATCAAATTTTATTAACGTTGATTTTAGCTATTTTAAATTTTGATTTAAAGATACGTTATATTTTAAGGAACCGTTAACATTTTTAAATTAATTAAAGAAAAGAAATAAAACAAAAGTTGTACGTTACTTTGGGCATTTTATAACATCTCTTGTTTGTTTCCTTGTTAAAATTGACTTTTGTATGCGTTGGAAATTCAAAGCTTGAGCCGTTCAAATTCTTGCCCAAAGGCGTGCACTAAATCACTTCATTCCTTTGGCCTTCCATTCGTGTCCAATATTTAAAATAATTAATTTTCCTTAGATTCCTCTACCGTTTCAAAAACCTTTTATTTTTCCTAAATTTTCTCTAACCGTTCAAGACCCTTTCCTTTTGCATTCTCTACAAATCAGTAGATAGTTTTGACAGTCCTCGTTCAAGAAAAAAAATTATAATATTTCAAAACCAAAAATCATCTTCCTCTGCAAAGTTCTCTTGGGAATCTCGTGAGTCGGTACAAGGTAGGAGGCACGTTTTCTTCTTTTCAGATTTCACTCATCTTCAAATATTTTTAAAATTTGCTGTCCCCTGTTTTGGTTAATCTATATTTGCCTACCCCATGCTTGCCACCGAGACCAACCCCTTCCCCCTTCGCCATGTTCCCAACCCACTACCGCCTGTGAAGCCTACCACCAGCCGCCATCGCCTGACCAACACCAACCGAGTCCAACCCTGCACCCACCAGCAACCACCCATCGCCTGACCAAACCCACCACCGATCGCCGATCCACCAAACCCATACGAGACCAGCCTGACCTGCAACCGAACCCCGGACCACAGCCTGCACCACGTGAAAACCCCATGACCAGTCGTCTCCACGTCACCCCAGACCGCGTCCATCCTACCCAGACCGAACCCAGACCTTCGCCAGACCCGTGCCAGCCCACGCCTCCACTCCAGGTCAGAACAGACCACGACGCTACCCAGTCCACCGAACTCCTACCCCAACGCCACCAGCCTCGTACGCCAGAGCCACCACAGCCCCAGCCGAGATCTCCACGTCACCACCCTAAGCCCAGCCCACCACGACTCTCTCCAGTCGAGACTCTCCCTGCTGAGCCACACCATGAGGCAGCCTTCAACTTGCCTCGTTTCATTTTGAGTGTATTGGGTATAGCCGAGATAATTTATAGCACTGACATATTGATGAAAAGAAATTGTTTTGTTTGTCACCTTGAATTGAGTATTTTGTTTGCAGAACTTTGTTTGAAAGCAAATATGTACTTTTGTTTTGTTTTAGTTGGTAACCGAGCCTATTACTTTTTCTACTGGCATTTGTTTAGATTTGAAGTGGTTGGTCACGTGTTGTTCCCTCTACCTACTTTTGTATTTGGTTTCCAGAGCCTTTATTTCGAAGTTTTAAAAATGCTGAACTTTGTTTTGGAAAATTTTGTTTTATCACTTTGATAATTTTTAAAGTTATAATTGATTTTTTTTAAAAAATAGGCGTGCTATTGTTTTTGATTTTTAACCTGTTACTTTTTCGTTGTTCGCTTCGTTGAAAATTCGTTATTCGTGAAATCTTAGAGTTGGTTATTTACTGTGCTTTTGGTTTGAATCCAGTTGGCGCATCCGCTAACGACTGATCGTGCTATCCGCGTGCTTTCGATTGACTTCGTATTTCTTTCATTCCGAATCTCCAGCTCCGTAGAGGTGAGTAAATCTCACTCGAATATCCATACTTATATAATTGTGAAACGACCGCAACTGAATGTGTAGAAATAAATAAATAAATAAATGATGTTATAATTACCTGTGATTTATTTATAGTTGATGTTAATTGTTAAAACTGCATATCGTATCATCTGTTATATCTGTTATTATTTTACTGTTATTCTATTCTGTTAAATCACACTGCAAGTTCCCTGTAGAATAGAATCACTATGGGTTGAAATGATACATACCCGAACGGACTTTAGAATAAGGGAAGATCGTTATGGGCTGAAATGATAGGCTTGAGCGATTTTCAATTAAATTTTATTTACTTGGGATTGCGGGTTTGAAATGATAAAACCCGGATTTTTCTTTGTAAATTACGGATTGAAATGATATAGTATCCGTATCACTTGAATTAGGCTAGAAAATATTATACAGACCCGTGGTTATTTTTATGCATTTTCTGAATATTTTTAGATAATTTAAAAATTGTAATAATATTTAATTTGATTTAAACCGAATTTTTAAATGATTTATTAAAAATAGAAATGATTTTTCTATGAGATAAATATAAATAAATGGAGGAATATTGGTTTTAAAACGAAACTTAAATTTTGAAATTTTGGAAAAAGGGAAAAAGGAAAGATGAAAACTTAAGTTAATTTAATTGAAATTGAAATTTAGTTTTAAATTTGTGGAAAAATGAAGTTTAAGTTTAAGTGTTGAAATGAATGTAATAAGCAAATTTGGTAAGTTTGGTTTTAACTTGTAAAATTTCTTTGAAATAAAATTTGTCAAAGGATTGAACTGAACATTTTAATGTATGATTTTATAAGTTTTAACTAGGTAGAATCTGTAGCACTTGTTAAGTGTTGTGGGTTTTATACATGAACCAAAAGATTTAAAATGAACTAAAGCTACGATAGTACTTGGTAAGTGCTGTTGTAGCAGAAACTAAAATTGAACTTGAACTAATGAAAAGCTACTGTAGCACTTGTTAAGGACTGCAGTAGACTGAAATATGATTTTGTTTAAAACTGAACCGATATAACAATTTTAAATGTTGTTTTGTTGAAATAAAATGGCTTTCGAATATAACTTACCGCCACACTTTTAAATGCCGTGGAAGCTGAAAATTGTAATGTTTGTTTAAGTGAATAAGCGAACTCCGTAGGGTTAGATTTTTGGAAATATAATATTGATTTAGAGGAATAATGACTTTGTTTTTAAATGGTTTAATTCGAAGTATATTTTGATAAATTGTTTTAAATCTATAACCACGGGTTATAATAACGATTGGTTGGCAAAGAGACCGGGATCGGATATGGACATACTCTCTGTCGATACCGAAAACCACTTTGACAACCGTGTACGCGGTGGAGATTCCAGAATGAAGTAGGATGGTGGCGACGTCCTTAAGGTATTACGTGGACCCAACTCCCGTGAGTTGGCATAAGGTGGCTAAAACAGGAGCGATCTCGGACCAGTGAGGTAGCACCTCTTCTCGGACACATTCCTTCGACATTATACTCTTACTGATTTGACTAGATGGCCATCCTCCGATTTGGGAATGTTGTTCGAGGTGGAACGGTAGTGGCTGCTATGCGTATCCATCAGTCCGTGTGCGTAATTGGTATATCTACCCTGGCATTGCCTAGTTGTGCCGTGTCACCTACCATATCGAGCTTTAGTACGATTATGATTTTAAGATCCGACCGCGTTAAGGTTCTCCATCCCCTTAACGCTATTTTCCGATATGATTATACTTTACTTATGTAGACACTATTATAATAGCGAATATTACTACATAGTAGATAGTTTAACGGATCCTTAGAGGATGGGCGGTCCCAAGCATCTTCTAAGTTACTTGTACCTTTACTACAGTTCATTTGAGTTGGTTTACATTGTATAAGTATGTATATCCTGACTCGAGTGTTATGTTTTATTTTTCGCTCGGGTCAGCCTGAGTATTCACAGCTTTGGATTCACCTTTCTGGAGCTCGGAATCACTGGAGATTCTGCTTATCTAGTTATCTTCCTATTTCAGTTTCAGTCGTCTTATTTCAGCTTTTGTTTTAGAGACTTGTGTATTTGGGATTTCTACTGTACTTATTTCAGAACTATATTGTGTTTCAGATTATGTATTTTGTATTTGATTTTAGACTATGTATTTAGTGGCTTCATGAACCACTATGGTATTTTTAAATTCCGCTGCGAGTTATTCTGATATTTCTGTGTCTGTGATTCTGTGAATGATTTTATTTGCTCCAAATTTTATTACAATCTGTTATTTTGTATTATTCAAGTCTGACATGTGAGGATTATTGTCGATTTGAATGGTCCAAAATAGTGGGTCGTTACATTTGGTATCAGAGCCAGGTTTTAGGCAAACCTTAGCCTATGGAGCAAAAACTCATTAGAGATAGGGTAGAAATACCCTAGAATGAGTGAAATCAAACTCAGAATCATTTCCTTGTGAGTGAACGTATTTTTCAAAGTATAAAATGATTTTAAAATGATTTTTCAAATGATTTTTCAAAGATTATTTTGATATAAAGTTTTCTTGTTTTAAGAAGAAATTTTTTAAACTTCCTTCTTTCCGTATCTACCTTGTTAGGAATTTTGTTATTAGGATATTCACCCAAGTGACCTTATCGTGTTTTTATCTTAACTTATCTTAGTCTTCTTTGTACCTTGTCCTAATTCAATTCTTGATATTTCCAGGATGAATCGTGGAAATGCTAGAGGTAGGGGTCGTGGTATTGCCCCAGTTCCTCCACCTGTTGCACCCGTTAAGTTTACAGTCCTTTGCAAAGAATTCTCTCAGCTCGGTGGCACTAAGTTCACCGGTTCAGAAAGTATCATCGAAGCCCAGCAATGGCTAAGAAGTTTGGAAAGAATCTTTACTGGTTTGGAGATCACTGATGCCCAGAAGCGTCAGTTAGCAGCATGGCAGCTGCAAGAGTCAGCCCTAGATTGGTGGGAGTCTGTTACGACTCACACTAATGAAGGTGATCTTTCATGGGAACAGTTCAGGTATCCTTTGTGTTAACTTGAATTTTTCCCATTTCCTTTCCTTTTGAATTTATCTTAAGTTCTGTTTCTGTATCTTCTTTCCAGGGAGGCTTTTGTGGCAAAATGGATGCCCGAAGCCGGAAAATCTCAGCTTTACCGAGAATTCATGGACCTCAAGCAGGGTACCATGTCCTTCTCAGAGTATGAACGGAAGTTCAATGAACTCTCAAAATTCGGTCCTGGTCTTATCGACACTCAGCTAAAGAAGAACGAGAAGTTCATTTCTGGAGCTCGCCTAGAGTTCTACGATCGCCTTATTTCACATGTTCATGGCACTTTTACTGAGCTCATGGATATGGCTATCCGCTATGAGAACCCTACTTCCAAGGGTCCTGCTACTTCTGGTACTCATGTCTCACAATCTTCCTCTGCAAATTCCAAGAAGAGGAAGCCCAACTTCCACCAGCAGAAGAAGAATTGGATCAAACATGCGGGCTTGGGATCTTCAGCATCTGCTCCTTCTCAGAGACACCCTATTGATCTTTCCTCCATTACTTGCTTCAAATGTGACCAAAAGGGACACTATGCCAATAGTTGCCCTAATCCGTCCAGTGCTGCTGTTCCTCCACCCCAGGTTACCAGGAACGATCTTTGTCATGTTTGTCTTCAGCCGGGTCATTTTAGGAAGGACTGTCCTTTATATCAGAAGGGAAAGCCATCTGGCGTATTTGCTGTCACATCTGCTTCATCACTTGCTCCTGCACCTACTCCTGCTCCTAGCGATAGTCAAGGTACTCTTCAAGGCACCTTTACTTTATTTCATCATCCAGTTCGTGTTTTATTTGATACTGGTGCTTCGCATAGTTTTATTTCTGATGACCTGTGTAATAAGTTTGAACATCTCCTTTCTCCTGAGTATGCTTCTGTTCCTTTATGTGTTTCTAATCCTATTGGTGGTCCCGCAAACCTTAATAAGATTTGTAAACATGTGAAACTCCTCCATTCCGATCATAGTTTTAGTGGCGATTTCTATATCCTTGGTTTTGATGCTTTTGATTTGCTGCTTGGAAGTGATTGGCTTGATAGACACGATGCCCGTATCTCGTGCAAATCCCGAATTGTTTCTCTTAAGGATGATCGAGGAAATTCTTTGCTTATTCAGGGCCGTATGCCTCATGATTATGCTGGTAGCTTTATCTTTTCTTTAGATGCCTCTATTGATGATCTTCAGTCGACCCGTGTAGTTAATCACTACCCGGATGTATTTGGTGAAGTTACTGCTTTACCTCCCAAGCGGGAAATTGATTTCCGCATTGATCTCATTCCTGGAGCTCGACCTATAGTTCTTCCTCCTAGAAGAATGGCACCCTGCGAGAAGGTTGAGTTAAGGAAACAAATTGAAGACCTATCTTCCAAGGGTCTGATCAGACCTAGTTTTTCTGAATGGGGAGCCGCGGTGGTTTTCGTCACCAAGTCCGATGGTTCTCTTCGGATGTGTGTTGATTATAGGGAGTTGAACAAACTCACTATGAAAAATAGATATCCAATGCCTCGCATCAATGACATGTTCGATCAGCTTTATGGTGCTACTGTTTTCTCTCAGCTTGATCTTGCCACAGGTTTTCACCAACTCAGAGTTGCTGAGGAAAGTATTCCTAAGACTGCTTTCCGTACCGAGAATGGATTCTTCGAATGGTTAGTCATGCCTTTTGGTTTGACTAATGCTCCCGCTTTCTTTGTTGACTTGATGAATCGTGTATTCCGTGATGTGCTAAATAAATTTGTTCTAGTCTTTGTGGATGATATCCTCATATTCTCTAAGTCTGAAGAAGAACATGAGTCACATTTGAAATCTGTTCTTGAGACTCTTCGAAGGCATCAGTTAAAAGCTAAATTTTCCAAATGCCATTTCTGGAAGGATGAAGTCCGATTTCTCGGGCATATTGTTTCTAGTAATGGAGTTTCGGTTGATCCAGTCAAGATCGCTGCGATCAATGTAAGTTCTCCTTTCTTTCTCTTTCATTGTTTCATTTCAATTTACTCTATCTTTTCTATTATCCTTCTTTTTCCCTATTCTGTACAGGATTGGGAAACTCCTAAGACTCCTACTGATATCCGTAGTTTTCTGGGCCTCGCCGGTTATTACCGGAGATTCATTGAGAATTTCGCTCGGATTGCTGCACCTCTCACTGCTTTGACTCGGAAGAATGCTAAGTTTATTTGGAGTAGTAAGTGTGAAGCCGCATTCAATGAGTTAAAAGACAAGCTTACTTCCGCACCTGTTCTTACCGTTCCAAATGGAGATGAGGGATTAACGGTATACACTGATGCTTGTAGAGAAGGTTTGGGGGCTGTTCTGATGCAAGATGGTAGAGTGATTGCTTATGCTAGTAGACAGTTGAAGACTCATGAAGTAAATTATGCTGCCCATGATCTAGAGTTGCTTGCAGTTGTTTTCGCTTTGAAACTTTGGAGACATCATCTGTTGGGTACCAAGTTCGAGCTTTTCACTGATCATCAGTCTTTGAGGTATATTTTCTCTCAGAAGGATTTGAATCAGAGACAAGTTAGGTGGTTGGAGTTCCTTGCTTCTTATGACCTCGACATCAACTATACACCGGGAAAGGCTAATGTAGTGGCAGATGCTTTGAGTAGGAAGAAAGCTTTGTTGTGTCAGATTGTTGTTTCTTCGCCTCTTGTGGATCGTATTATGGCTAGACAGGATGAAGATCAGATGCTTAAGTTGATTAAGGAGAATGTTCGAAGTAGAGTTGGAGGTAGTAGTCTTGATGGTAATGGAGCTCAGATTGACGATAAGGGTGTATTGAGGATTAATAATAGGATTTGTGTCCCGAATGTTGATGGTTTGAGACAGGAGTTACTTCGGGAGAATCATCAGTCCAGACTTTCTATTCACCCAGGCGTAACCAAGATGTATCAGGATATGAAGAAGTTATATTGGTGGAAAGGTATGAAGCGAGACATTTCCATATTCGTCAATAGGTGTGCGACTTGTCAGCAAGTCAAGGCAGATCATCAGAAGACCCCTGGTTTATTGCAGCCTCTTGAGATTCCCAATTCGAAGTGGGAACAAGTTTCTATGGATTTCATTGATGGTTTACCAAGGAGTAGGAAGGGTAACGAGAGTATCTGGGTTATTGTGGATAGATTGACCAAATCAGCTCATTTCATTCCGGTCAAGTCTACCCGTTAAGCTTCTAGTTTATCTGAGATTTACATGAGGGAGATTGTTCGTCTCCATGGTGTTCCTCTCAGTATCGTTTGTGATCGTGATCCTATCTTTACTAGTAGATTTTGGAAAGCCTTTCAGGATTCTTTGGGTACTCATCTAAATCTGAGCACTGCTTACCATCCACAGACTGACGGTCAAACGGAAAGGGTGAATCAGATTTTAGAAGATCTTCTTCGTGCTTGTGTGCTTGATTATGGAGGATCTTGGGAAGATCATCTCCATCTCGTCGAATTCACTTATAACAATAGTTATCAGGCCAGTATTGAGACATCTCCATTTTCTGCTCTTTACGGACGACCTTGTAGATCTCCTTCTTGTTGGATTGAATCCGGTAATCGATTGGTTCTTGGTCCTGAGATGGTTTTGGAAGCTTCAGAGAGAGTTGAAGAGATTAAGAGAAAGATGAGGATTGCTCAAGATAGACAGAAGAAGTACGCTGATCGTCGAAGACGGAGTTTAGAGTTTGTTGTTGGTGATTTGGTTTTCCTTAAGGTCTCTCCCTTAAGAAATGTTATTCGTTTTGGTCGTAGAGGAAAGCTATCTCCTAGATTCGTTGGTCCTTTCCGCATTTTGGAAAGAATTGGTTCTCTTGCTTATCGTCTGGATTTACCCGAGAAATTTTCTGGAATTCACAACGTCTTTCATGTATCTCATCTTCGTCGCTATCTGCATGATCCATCTCTTATTATTCAGCCTTCTGCTCTTGATAGTTTGGATATTGAGCCAAATCTGACTGTTGAGAGGAAGCCACTTCGTATTGTCGATCGAGGTACGAAGCAGCTAAGAAGAAAATCTGTCAACCTGGTCAAAGTGCAGTGGAGCACTGATGAACGGGATTGCACCTGGGAGACGGAGGAGAGCATTCGTGCTTCGAATCCGGAATTGTTTATTTCAGGTACTTTTGCTATTCTATCTTATCTTTCTTGTTTTCCTTCTTCGTTCCTTTTCGGGGACGAAAAGCTTTGAGTGGGGGAGAGTGTAACAGCCCGATATTTTAAAGCGAAATTTTAATTTTTAAAAACAAAACATTTTGAAATATTAATTTAAATATAAATTGTAGAAATTCGTAAAACGAAAATTTAAAACGTTACATTTCGTCACTTTTGTCCGTTCTTAATTTTTTACATTAGAATCAAATTTTATTAACGTTGATTTTAGCTATTTTAAATTTTGATTTAAAGATACGTTATATTTTAAGGAACCGTTAACATTTTTAAATTAATTAAAGAAAAGAAATAAAACAAAAGTTGTACGTTACTTTGGGCATTTTATAACATCTCTTGTTTGTTTCCTTGTTAAAATTGACTTTTGTATGCGTTGGAAATTCAAAGCTTGAGCCGTTCAAATTCTTGCCCAAAGGCGTGCACTAAATCACTTCATTCCTTTGGCCTTCCATTCGTGTCCAATATTTAAAATAATTAATTTTCCTTAGATTCCTCTACCGTTTCAAAAACCTTTTATTTTTCCTAAATTTTCTCTAACCGTTCAAGACCCTTTCCTTTTGCATTCTCTACAAATCAGTAGATAGTTTTGACAGTCCTCGTTCAAGAAAAAAAATTATAATATTTCAAAACCAAAAATCATCTTCCTCTGCAAAGTTCTCTTGGGAATCTCGTGAGTCGGTACAAGGTAGGAGGCACGTTTTCTTCTTTTCAGATTTCACTCATCTTCAAATATTTTTAAAATTTGCTGTCCCCTGTTTTGGTTAATCTATATTTGCCTACCCCATGCTTGCCACCGAGACCAACCCCTTCCCCCTTCGCCATGTTCCCAACCCACTACCGCCTGTGAAGCCTACCACCAGCCGCCATCGCCTGACCAACACCAACCGAGTCCAACCCTGCACCCACCAGCAACCACCCATCGCCTGACCAAACCCACCACCGATCGCCGATCCACCAAACCCATACGAGACCAGCCTGACCTGCAACCGAACCCCGGACCACAGCCTGCACCACGTGACAACCCCATGACCAGTCGTCTCCACGTCACCCCAGACCGCGTCCATCCTACCCAGACCGAACCCAGACCTTCGCCAGACCCGTGCCAGCCCACGCCTCCACTCCAGGTCAGAACAGACCACGACGCTACCCAGTCCACCGAACTCCTACCCCAACGCCACCAGCCTCGTACGCCAGAGCCACCACAGCCCCAGCCGAGATCTCCACGTCACCACCCTAAGCCCAGCCCACCACGACTCTCTCCAGTCGAGACTCTCCCTGCTGAGCCACACCATGAGGCAGCCTTCAACTTGCCTCGTTTCGTTTTGAGTGTATTGGGTATAGCCGAGATAATTTATAGCACTGACATATTGATGAAAAGAAATTGTTTTGTTTGTCACCTTGAATTGAGTATTTTGTTTGCAGAACTTTGTTTGAAAGCAAATATGTACTTTTGTTTTGTTTTAGTTGGTAACCGAGCCTATTACTTTTTCTACTGGCATTTGTTTAGATTTGAAGTGGTTGGTCACGTGTTGTTCCCTCTACCTACTTTTGTATTTGGTTTCCAGAGCCTTTATTTCGAAGTTTTAAAAATGCTGAACTTTGTTTTGGAAAATTTTGTTTTGTCACTTTGATAATTTTTAAAGTTATAATTGATTTTTTAAAAAAAATAGGTGTGCTATTGTTTTTGATTTTTAACCTGTTACTTTTTCGTTGTTCGCTTCGTTGAAAATTCGTTATTCGTGAAATCTTAGAGTTGGTTATTTACTGTGCTTTTGGTTTGAATCCAGTTGGCGCATCCGCTAACGACTGATCGTGCTATCCGCGTGCTTTCGATTGACTTCGTATTTCTTTCATTCCGAATCTCCAGCTCCGTAGAGGTGAGTAAATCTCACTCGAATATCCATACTTATATAATTGTGAAACGACCGCAACTGAATGTGTAGAAATAAATAAATAAATAAATGATGTTATAATTACCTGTGATTTATTTATAGTTGATGTTAATTGTTAAAACTGCATATCGTATCATCTGTTATATCTGTTATTATTTTACTGTTATTCTATTCTGTTAAATCACACTGCAAGTTCCCTGTAGAATAGAATCACTATGGGTTGAAATGATACATACCCGAACGGACTTTAGAATAAGGGAAGATCGTTATGGGCTGAAATGATAGGCTTGAGCGATTTTCAATTAAATTTTATTTACTTGGGATTGCGGGTTTGAAATGATAAAACCCGGATTTTTCTTTGTAAATTACGGATTGAAATGATATAGTATCCGTATCACTTGAATTAGGCTAGAAAATATTATACAGACCCGTGGTTATTTTTATGCATTTTCTGAATATTTTTAGATAATTTAAAAATTGTAATAATATTTAATTTGATTTAAACCGAATTTTTAAATGATTTATTAAAAATAGAAATGATTTTTCTATGAGATAAATATAAATAAATGGAGGAATATTGGTTTTAAAACGAAACTTAAATTTTGAAATTTTGGAAAAAGGGAAAAAGGAAAGATGAAAACTTAAGTTAATTTAATTGAAATTGAAATTTAGTTTTAAATTTGTGGAAAAATGAAGTTTAAGTTTAAGTGTTGAAATGAATGTAATAAGCAAATTTGGTAAGTTTGGTTTTAACTTGTAAAATTTCTTTGAAATAAAATTTGTCAAAGGATTGAACTGAACATTTTAATGTATGATTTTATAAGTTTTAACTAGGTAGAATCTGTAGCACTTGTTAAGTGTTGTGGGTTTTATACATGAACCAAAAGATTTAAAATGAACTAAAGCTACGATAGTACTTGGTAAGTGCTGTTGTAGCAGAAACTAAAATTGAACTTGAACTAATGAAAAGCTACTGTAGCACTTGTTAAGGACTGCAGTAGACTGAAATATGATTTTGTTTAAAACTGAACCGATATAACAATTTTAAATGTTGTTTTGTTGAAATAAAATGGCTTTCGAATATAACTTACCGCCACACTTTTAAATGCCGTGGAAGCTGAAAATTGTAATGTTTGTTTAAGTGAATAAGCGAACTCCGTAGGGTTAGATTTTTGGAAATATAATATTGATTTAGAGGAATAATGACTTTGTTTTTAAATGGTTTAATTCGAAGTATATTTTGATAAATTGTTTTAAATCTATAACCACGGGTTATAATAACGATTGGTTGGCAAAGAGACCGGGATCGGATATGGACATACTCTCTGTCGATACCGAAAACCACTTTGACAACCGTGTACGCGGTGGAGATTCCAGAATGAAGTAGGATGGTGGCGACGTCCTTAAGGTATTACGTGGACCCAACTCCCGTGAGTTGGCATAAGGTGGCTAAAACAGGAGCGATCTCGGACCAGTGAGGTAGCACCTCTTCTCGGACACATTCCTTCGACATTATACTCTTACTGATTTGACTAGATGGCCATCCTCCGATTTGGGAATGTTGTTCGAGGTGGAACGGTAGTGGCTGCTATGCGTATCCATCAGTCCGTGTGCGTAATTGGTATATCTACCCTGGCATTGCCTAGTTGTGCCGTGTCACCTACCATATCGAGCTTTAGTACGATTATGATTTTAAGATCCGACCGCGTTAAGGTTCTCCATCCCCTTAACGCTATTTTCCGATATGATTATACTTTACTTATGTAGACACTATTATAATAGCGAATATTACTACATAGTAGATAGTTTAACGGATCCTTAGAGGATGGGCGGTCCCAAGCATCTTCTAAGTTACTTGTACCTTTACTACAGTTCATTTGAGTTGGTTTACATTGTATAAGTATGTATATCCTGACTCGAGTGTTATGTTTTATTTTTCGCTCGGGTCAGCCTGAGTATTCACAGCTTTGGATTCACCTTTCTGGAGCTCGGAATCACTGGAGATTCTGCTTATCTAGTTATCTTCCTATTTCAGTTTCAGTCGTCTTATTTCAGCTTTTGTTTTAGAGACTTGTGTATTTGGGATTTCTACTGTACTTATTTCAGAACTATATTGTGTTTCAGATTATGTATTTTGTATTTGATTTTAGACTATGTATTTAGTGGCTTCATGAACCACTATGGTATTTTTAAATTCCGCTGCGAGTTATTCTGATATTTCTGTGTCTGTGATTCTGTGAATGATTTTATTTGCTCCAAATTTTATTACAATCTGTTATTTTGTATTATTCAAGTCTGACATGTGAGGATTATTGTCGATTTGAATGGTCCAAAATAGTGGGTCGTTACATGTGACGTAACCATAAACCAACAAAAATCACTCCATAGAAAAATACTAACAAGTAATTCTATCATTCATTGATTTCATTGGAGTTAGTTTAATTATTCAATTAATGACTTATGTTCATTATTTTAATTCAATGCTCTTACAATCTACTCAACATATTCAATCAAACAACCAATACTTATCATTCAACAAAAGGCAAAGCACTCATAGCTAAGCCCTAACCCATCTTAGCAAATAAACAAGCATAAAACACATATAAGGTAGAGAATCATTCCCACCCTCCCAAGCTTGTAGAAATCCCCCTAATTTTCTTGAAATCAACTCTTGAAATCTCTATTTTAGAAATTCTGAAACCAACCCTTTAATTCTAGATAATACTAGCTTATGGGTATTATAGAGGACACCGTCACATGTAATTAAAGTATTTATGTGTGATTTTTGGTGAAGGAGTGGAGAAGTTATGGGAAGAGGAAGATGAGCTAGGACTTGAGGAATATGGAGAAGTGGAAGAAGAAGGCAAATGAGAATAATGAGAAAGTAAAGCTCTTATTTTGGAATTTGCTCCCATAAAGATATTTCCCTAACTTATTTACAAGTTTGTCACTCCCAACTCGATTTTCTCCATTCTTCTACTCTTTCAAGTCATATACGTTTCTCAGACATAAACTGAGAATGAAACTAGTTTTGGGTCCTAATTCCATCGCCTTCAAAAATGCGACTTTTACGTCCAAAGTTACTTTTAACTCTATTAAACCCATTTTAAGTTATTAAAATGATTTAAATCAATTCATTGATCTTCTCTAAAAATCTAGCCTGTTACATTCCACCCTCCTTAAAAGGAATTTTCCCTTGATATTCTTAAAAGCGAGATAATGTTAATCTTAACATAAACTTTACTAGCATATAATAACAACAAGCAGCAAGAATAATAAAACAAGTTTTACCCAATCATGTGTGTATGCTAGAAGAAAAAAAGTACTACTAAATAGAGTGAATCATACCGGTAAATAGCTTTGGGTGGGGATGTAATACCCCAGTATTTTAACAGTGACTAATATGAGAGAGTTGGAGGTATGCTCTGGGGACAATTATGTAATTTGTTACGTATATCTAACTTTGTGACTGATCTTGTTCATAATAAAGGTATTTGTTTTCTATTATATAATTTGTTGTACAATGATGTAATTAATTAAGTAATTAATCTAAAGTGTATTAAATAGAAAATCCTTAAATGATATGTTATATGATAATAATTACAAGGGGTAGTAATCATGAGAAAATTATTACAATATTAAACAACATATTATTTTATATATTTCTAGTCAAGATGTTTTGAGAGAATATCGATACATCCGTTGAGACCAGAGTACGTAACGCAATCTAAATGTTGGGCAGTGTATTACTTATGGTGTTAGGGGAACCAAGTAGTTACAGATTGATAGTTAGTGGATAACTATGGAATAACTCGCTCAAGAGTTTACTATTGGTTAATAATAACCGAGGTCAAACTGGAAATTTTGAAGTGATAATATTACACAGTTCTTTTGACTTGAGAATACTTGTTGAACTTTAATATGGATACTTCGCTTTGATTACAATTAAATCATGGCATGATATCCATCTAACAACTATAGTTAGGTCTGAGTTGAAGCATTGGAATTGAAACACTATTCAATAGAGAATTTGTCTCCTCAGTTATATAAAGTTAGTATCACAGTCAACTGTGGTCAACTCAAAATCAAAGTATTTGGCAAGAGCAGTATGGTTAATAAGTGTTAACATTGAACCAAAGACTTTGTTTATGGACTAACCGACACGAATGTGGAAGATATTTTAATTTTGACCAAAACAAAATTCTATAATTCTAAAGTGATTTAGTGTTGACGAAAAGAACTGATGTAAATAATCGTTACTAAAAGGTACCACTTAAAACTTTAGCATTGGATTTTACCAAAAAATATGTATAAGTGATAAACTCGGTCAAACTGCCACTCAGCTAGTTAAGATGAAGTGTGAAATTAATATTCGAGTTGTTCGATGTTAATCGCTGACTGAATTCACAACCATGAGTCGCACAACCGCATTGATAAATTCTCCTAAATACCACATAGTTTAATTAATTTATAAATTGTTATAAATCAGTAAAATTAATTAATATTTATGAAATATTAATTATTTATTATTTCATATATTGGGTGTTATTATTAATTAACAGGGTGCATATATGAAAGTTATATATGTACTAACCGATACGTGATATCGATACAATGTTTCAATTTGATTTAAAAATAACTAATTGCTAAAATGTTTTGGAACATTTGAAGGGTCTATCGAGCCTTGTCCTGGCCCTCTATGGATGAGCAAAAAGGATTTGGAAATCCAGTGGTTGGATCTAAAATATGAAAGAAATAGATTAATGAATTAAATGAGCCAATTAATATTTGATTCCCTTTATAAATACCGTACTAAATTTTACACATACACATGTGTGTGCATTATAAATAATTCAAAAACAACTTTACAATAAATGGTTTAACAAAAATATATATTTATACTTAAATACGTACATACATACAAAGATGTGTCCGTGTATTATTAAAAGAGATCTATTTTAATGTATATAACAGTACAACAAAATACTCGTTTCTTAACTAGCAATGCCCATTGTAATATGCCTATTACAACTGTTAGCTGAAAGTCTTAATATGCGAAGTTGTAATAGGATCGAAGCATTTTATAACTGTTTTGGACCATTGCATGGTACTGTTGTAATTAAGCCTTTTACAACTATTTTTTCCAGTTGCAATAGACCTTTTACAACTGTTGTTGCCCATCGCAATATGTTTTTACAACTATTTTTGCCCATTGTTAGAAAATTATAAAGCAAAAAAATATATGCATTGTTATAGCGTGTATCTATAGATTTAGCTTCATTTTGCAACTGAAACCAACATTTTCCTAATATGAACAAAAACCATTCATATACATATACTTCAGAATACATACAACTTCAAAACACATATAGCTTTAAAATATACTGCTACAAAATGTATATAAGCGTATAGTTTACACCCAAGTACACAAAAAATACCATTCCACTATATTTAGTCGCCTTCACATTTTTTTTATGCTCCAATTTGGTTTAGTAGCTTTAGCCTTGTATCTTCTGTGCTAGCCTGCTTCTATATGGTCTTTATCCAAACTTCATGGTCTCTTCTATATCCACTTGTTTTTATGTGGAATCAAAGACTGAACCTCGTATTCTTAAATGATAAGGTTTGAGGTAGAAAAAATCATATTGGAAATAAGGTTTATCAGCATGAAAATGGTTTTATCAGCATGAAAATAGTTTTATAATATAAATGATGGTGCAATAAAAAGAAAGTATAAATATCAAGCATGTTGCCACACAAGATACATGTGACAAAGCCTAAACTGCCAACTATCCCGAACTGCCAAAACCTGAATTGCTAACCATACCCAAACTTCCAAAAGTACCTGAAATTCCAACTTTTACCAAAATTAGAATTGCCACCTCTACCAGAGTTGCGTAAAATACACACCACCACTACTAGTAAGGATGAGATATCACCTGTTGCTATAGTTCCAACCTTTTCAAAGCCAGAACTACCACCCTTGCTTGTAATGCCAACCTTGCCAATGCAAGAGCTACCAAAGTTCGAGTTGCCGCCAATGCCAGAATTGCCAAGGATATCTGGAAGCCCTAAGTTGCCATCATTTCCAACTACCACTCATGTTCAAAAAATTCCAACTATCAAAATCCTATGGGAACCACTTTCATAGGATATTGAAAATCAATCAAATTATAACCAGTTCTAAACATTGCATGGGAAATAAGATAAAAATAGAGACACGTGACTCTAACACGATTATTTCAATGTTATTAAATAAAATGAAAAAAATTTGTCCTTTCTGGTAAAGAACACAGTTCATATCGTTAAATAATTTTAAAACTTTGTGGTAACACCTTTGTGCTAACTGGAAGAGCTCTTGGAGCATGAGCAATGGTTGCAGCAATTAGCATGAGAATAACAAGTAGGACGATGGCCTTTGACATAATTATTTTCTTTTACTTTGTTTTTTTATTTGTGAATTGATGAAAATATGAAGAGACACCAGGTATTTATAATGAGTGAATCTGAATATATATCAAGCAACAAAATTTATTAGATTCATTGCAATTTGCACTTGTAATTAGCATAAGGGATGAATGCCAAATTTAAGGCATTCATTGAATATGTGCAAAGAGAATTTGAGTTGATTTATTGATTAGCATCGATATATTTTGTTATCTTGTAGAGAGGGATGATAGTACATCTACATTTAAATATATATATTATTAAAGTTAATATTTAAAATAAATTTTATTATGTATACATATATATTTAAATAAACTATTTACAATTACTACTTCACACACACACACACACACATATATATATTATATCTTACATAATATTATTTTCGTACTAATTTGATGTATACATATGTGTTATCCGGTCTTTTGATTTGGCAATATTCGGATAGGCTGGACGGATCAAACTTGGAACCATCGAGGCATAAAGCTCGAAGAGATGGCCCAAGAGTGCAGATACCAGATACAAACCGAGTCAAGAGGCAAATACCAAACATCCCAAGAAACCAAAAGACAAAATTCACCAAAGTGGTGGATCGATACCGATCTAACCACTTGGATCGGTAACAATCCATGTTGCTTCATCCAAACTTGCCCCAGCTCCTTCTACTCACTCTACTTGATGCTAGAAGCCTATTCCAAGTGTTGTTTTGTCGATCCCATGTAATTCTCTATCGATCTCCATGAACATTTAAATCAGCAAATCTACTTCTCTACCGATCCATCATTTGGACTCATAAACAAGCAAACAATGGTGCAAACAAGTTTGGAATCATGAAGCTAACCACCAATCAAGCTTAGACAAGGAGTTCAAGACAACCAATTTGGCAATCTCATGGATCGGTACCAATCTAAGCCCATGGATCGGTACCGATGCACGCAAACTGCTGAGGTGTCCATTAGTTTCTTGGAGAATTGGTCTATGGCGTGGAAAACGAGGTGGAGATCTTAGGAGCAAGATTTTAGCTTCCTGTCTCTATAAATAGGAGGGTAGGGCTAAATTTTATTGATCTTTTTGGCTCTTGCTTTGTCCACTCTAATTTCTTATAATCACCCTTAGACTTATATCAATCCGTAAGAACAACTTCTTATAATCCAGTGATCTAAGCAATAAAATCACTAAGTGGAGGTAGGTCAGGATTAGTCGAACCACTATAAACGTTGTGTGTTCTTTTCTTGCTTATTTTTTATTTATTTTCTTCACTCTTTATTCACTACGCAATCTTTCGGATGTTTACGCCATTTTTGGTTGAAACATTTTGGTGCTTTCATTGAGAAATGAACTCAGGCTACTTAGATCCATCATCTACTACTGGATTTCTCAGATCTAATAGATAGATCCAATCTTTCAACCTTACTGTTCTACTATTCAGATTTTCAACAATATAAGAGAAGTTATTCGTCATGGCCCCATCAAGGAGAGAACGTGTGGCAATTTCCAGAGCTACTAATGATGATGAGAACCAAGACACTCACTGTGTGGATGAAGTTGCCCAACTAGAACAAGCTGAGTTGCAGAATCCAACTGAAGTAATAACCAGAATGGAGATGGATCATATGATGAAGCGGATGTAGGATAGATTCCAAGAGACTCGCAATGAGATGAACTAGTAGATGTAGCAGAGCTTGAGACTGCTAAATGACTAACTTAGAACCACTACAAGAAAAGTAACTTTTGATGGAAAAAAGAAACAGCGTTTTAATAAAACTTGTTGTCATTTGTTATTTTATAAAAAGGAAAATGGTGAAAACGTTGTTTCAAAGGTGAGGTGGTGAAAATTTAGTTCCTTCCCATTCTTCAATCAAAAATTAGGAATATTTTTGTTTCCTCCCGCTATTTGATCAACACTTCTCAAAAATAAATTGTTCGCTCCTCTTGATTTAATCGAAACACTAGAGGAAGAAAAATTATTCCCTCTCCACTCTTATCAAATCATATTGAACCCTAAAATTATCCTAATTCTTTTCCCATTCGAAACATTTATCATGAATCTGTCACAATCCTAATCACCTCTACCAAAATCTTCCAACGCGATATCTATGGTCTTGTTTTCACCGTCGGCCTTCAGCCTCTCAGGTCCTCAACGATATCATCAAAAAGTCGATCCAACAATCCAGGCCTGAAACGTGCATTACTTTGGAGATCCACGATTCACACGAATTGCCTTCCGGTCATTGCCAGTATAGTTTCTCCTTTGCTATCTACTTGTATTTTCTTGTAAAGAAGAGGGATAAAGCCATTTGGGTATCTATTGTGTGGACCTTGGCGGGGTTGACTATGTGGTTCAGAGTTTTTTGGAATATCATACTATTGCTTATATTTTTAGATCGTATTGATAATTTGGTTAGGATTAGCTTTATATTATTTTCTTGTGAATGGAATGGTTTTTCCCTAGGGATGTGCTTGGTTTTGTTCTTGTAGGATTTGGTTTTGGATTGCGAACAATATGATAGTAGGCTATTTCCTACTGATTGAGAAAGTGCAATAGGTAGATATTTCCTCGACATTTTCTTTCTCCATGGGAATTAAGGGTTTAACAAAGCTATTGGCAGAGCATGCTCCAAATACGATGAAAGAGCATGTATTCGAGAGCTATTTTGGCTGGAAGATCCCAATTGATGCTAGCATGAGCATTTATCAATTCTTTATTGTGGTTGGAAGAAATAAAAATCAGACCCTTGCTAATGAGGTTGGCGAAGTCAGTCACTTACAAGGGATGCTAACTCGTACTATAAGACTGTTGGAAGCAGGACTGAAGCCAATGTTTGTATCTGATGGCCGGCCACCTGATCTGAAGAAACATGAACTCACAAAAAAGGTTATCAAAGCAAGAGGATGCCACCAATGGCCTTAATAGTACAATAGAGGCAGAAAACATGAGGAAATTGAAAAGTACAGCAAAAGAACAGTGAAGATTTTTGAGCAACACAATTATGGCTATAAAAGACTTATTCGGCTTATGGGTGTCCCTATTATTAAGGCACTTACTGAAGCTGAAGCAGAGTGTGTATCACTTTGTAAAGTTGGTAAGGTATATTTTGTTGCTTTAGAAGATATGGACTTACTTACTTTTGGAGCACCCTGATTTTGCCGCCATCTAATGGTTCCTAGTTCGAAAAGATTCCCGTAAAGGAGTTTGAAATAACTAAGGTGGCGGAGGATTGAGAATTGTCTATGAATAAATTTATTGATTTATTCATTCTCTGTGGATGTGATTACTATGATAGCATCAAAAGCATTAGGAGGCAAAAAGCATTGAAGCTTATAACACAGTATGGCTCCATTGAAACTTTACTGGAGAAAATAATCAAAGAAAGGTACATAGAACCTAAAGATTGGCCATATGAGAACATCGTTGCTAGTTTAAAAATCCTATCATCTTTAGAGATATTGAAGAGCTCAAGTGGACTTCTCCAAATAGAGAGGGACCCATGAAATTTTTGGTTGATGAAAATAGTTTTAGCAGTGATCGAATAATCAAGTCAATAGAAAAGATTGAAGCAGCTATGAATAAACTCTCCCAGGGTAGCTATTACAGGTTGCAACCATCTTTTACACTAGTAGAGACTAAGTGCCTTCCTATCAGGACAAAGGTATGATAACAACACAGTGGAAGAATGTACTTAACCTAACCCTGGATGTGATAACTATTTTGTGAATGCTAATTTTTTTTGTAATTTTACTACTCGCTAATGTAGTGCGGTAGTTTTCATCATGATCAATTTAATGCTGACTCCATGAAATATTTTGGTTCAAAAAATGAGAAATATGTTGAGGACTGCTAAACATGATAGGTATTTTGGATCCATCCTCCTAGATTTTGATCAAGTTCCTTCTTATAAATCCTCTCATCATTCTATCATTTTTATGTATCTTTTTCAAGGACACAAATCATATAGTGGAAATTAACCACAAAGGCCTCTTTAGCAAGTTGAATTAATTTCTAAGACACACAACTTAAATAATTACTTTCAAGGACAAAATGTAAAATAATTAGTTTCTGGGGCCTATAAACCTATGAAATCATGTCCTTGAAAGTAATTGGACTACTGACTTAGTCCTTGAAAGTAATTATTCTACTGACTTTAGCCTTGAAAGTAATTTCTTTGAATGTATGTCCTAGAAACTAATTGGACTGCAAAGTTTGTCCTTCTGGTGAAATTCCCCAATCATATACCTAACGTGCTCAAGTTTGAATATGATAATGCTAGAGCTGCTCGAAAGAAACTCGCTACTGATTGAAGAAGTTAGTCGTGCTTTTGAGTTTATGCTAACTATCAGTTTATTTTTAAGCAAAAAGCAAATAAACATGTAACTATGTATTGGATGGCCGTATGGTATTTTAACAAAGAACGATGTCACCTTCATTTAGTTTTTATAATTTTTATTGCATAGATGCAACGAACTTTTGACATGATGTCATTTCATTGAAAAACATTAGTTTGGCTACATGATATATGTGTATATAGAACTCTATCACACCTATAAGGACAAATCTTTTGAGGATTTTCTGAATATCTCATGGTAATTTCTATTATGAAAGAAGATATAAAAATGGTTCAATTGGAAAATCTTATACAGTGTAAAGATAGATTATGCAAGATATGTAGAAAAACCTGTTCAGTTATATTATGACCACCCTTTTTTAGACTGTTATATTATAGTGCAAGTGATACAATGAATTTATTATAAAACTGCTTTTGTGAATCTAATTATATTTGATTTAAAGGTTAGTGGTTATTGATCAATGCATTTTTGTTCACTAACTTGGTGTTTCGATGAATTAAAGCTATTTGTTATGCCTCTCTAAATTCCAGTCTACTCAGAACTCATTTCCTAATTAAAAAATTTGGTATCCTTATTTATTTTCAACTCAGTAACATTCTTAATGCAGTAATTTTCCCGTTAATTTTTGCTCCAAAATGATTAGTACTTTGCCATATTAGCTTGCAAATTTCCAATTTTAAATTGATCATGTCAACTTCAATGGCTTAAAATTCTCTTTTAACATATATTCCATTTATAAAGGTTAGGATAATGTTGTCTAAGCTAGGTATTTGAAAGGAAAAAAGTAGATTTTATGAGTCAAAATTTTAAACGTGGTCTCAAGAGTATCGTCTAACTTAAATTAAATTCAGTGTTAATTACCAACTGTATTATGTGACTTATAGCTTTTCAATACACAAGTAAGCGGTATTCATTTGGTAATCCAAATATATAATACTTAAATGAATTCAAATATTGTTTTGAAATTCATTTAATTTCCTATGGTGTATTTGAATCTGATTTAAACTTAGTAATATATTTTCTTAGACTTTGAATTCATTTTCAACAATGAATTAAACGAGTACCTTATTTCATCATAAGTTGTTTTAAATCATTTATTGTGTACTTTTGTTTTATATGTGTTTAAATAACCATTTTGAGTAGTATGCATATATTAATTTAATGGGTATTTCAAGTTCAATTAGTGAAATAGGCTTTTTCTCACGGAAGAGACAAATGATTCTTTTTATGTACTTAACATTTTTTTTCTAATTTCCATTTGTTTTCTAATTTAAGTACTCAACGTTAGTTCTAATGGACTCTATGTGTTTCCACTCCATAGCTCATCACCTGGACCATATGCATCCAAGTACCGAAATAGATTAACAAGTATTTCAATATCCTTTCAGCATTTTTACAACACTACTCATTGTAGGTCATGATTGTGGCAGATACTGAACATACTATAGCGCCACTTTACACATTCATTTTGCCTGATCGTTTTCCAATTTTCCATACCACACAATTTCACCACTTTGTCCAACTCTCCAGTTTTAGATTTCTTCCACATCCATCCAAAACCATTATCTGCTTTCTTTATTGTTGAATTTAAGATTTTTTTTCTTCTCCCTGATATCTCAAACAAAAGCATACCAAAACTGTACACATCACATTTATGTGTTACAGAAAATGGCATCCACATTTCTAATGCAGCATAACTAGGTTTTCCTTTTCCCTAGTTACTACTACATGTGTTTTTTCACTATCACACAATTTTGTCAATCCAAAATCAGCTATTTTTTGGTAATAAGTCTTCTTGTAAAAGATTATTACGTGGTTTGATGTCGTAATGAATTATTTTTCTCTAGCATTCTTCATCCATGTACCACAAACCTTTTGTTGTACCAACTGCAATAACCTGAAGTTTCATCCATGGTATGTTTTTTGTTCTATCGAACAAGTACTTGTCTAGTGATCCATTTTTCATATACTCATATACCAATGCTTTTGTCGTATCTTTGAAACAGAACCCACAGAGTTCAACTAGAGAGATATGATATGTTTTGCCAATGGTACCAACTTCTGCCATGAACTATTCTTTTACATTTTTATTTAGTGTTTTATGAAGTACTTTAACTGCTTTATGCATCCCATTTCGGAAATCTTCCTTCATACACTTCACCAAATCCACCTAAACCCAATTTGGCTGTGTAGTTGTTTGTGAACTCTGTTAGATTCTGTAGGCTAGACCTAATTGATTTTCTTTTATGATTTCATCTAAAAAGTTCTCTACTGATTCAAGTTCGACTTTAGATTCTATATTGGTGGTTTCAGTACCAGCTATGTTGTTCTAGAAGCTCTTCTTTTTTAGGCAATACCTTGTTATTAAAAAAGCAACAACCATTAGTGCCATTGCACCCGCAACTGCTAAAGATGTAATTATCGACATAGAAATGGGAAATAATTTATATAACATTATTAAACAAAAAATAAGCATATTTTTATATTTTTATTATTGAGGGTGATAGCAGTTATGCCTGCATAAGAGATGTTATCTGTACTAGAGGTTTTGATATTATTACTGGATGAACTTGACATGTTGATTGATCTAAATGAAGTTATAATTGTGTTGTTCTCATGCCATTAAACTCAACATTCCACTGTATCATATAATCGATACACAAGGTTTTTCATCTGAACCTTTTGTTTTCTTAGCTTGCATAATATTTTTATTTTTATATATTTTGATTTTGAAGACTTAATTGTCGAATGAAATCATATTTAGAGAAGAAACATTTATTAGGGCATCATTTTTTTCAAAAAAGAGAAACATACAAATACCTTTTGTAGAAGTGCTTTAATTTTGCTAACCATGTAACAATTTCCCTCCTAATCAGATTTCTATCTTTTATCAGTAATTTCAACTGGGTGTAGCATAGCTAAATTTGCCAGGCCAAAGATTTTTGCTTGAGTTGTTTATATATAAATATATTTATCAAGTTTACTTTATTTCTAGAGTTGAGAAAATGCTAAAGCTATATAGATGCTTGGTTCAGTATGTCAAAGTCCATAAGGGATTACATGTATAATGTAGTTTTCTGCTAACCAAAGTCAAATTTGGCAAGTTTATGTCCTATTTTTCACACCTGCAGTTCATTGTGTTTTTGTCAATATTTGATGAATCTAGGCTCTGACGTTCAATATTATGAAATATACTTAAGAATATCATATTATACTAATATTGTTGGTTATCTTTTAGATTAGACTAGGACGACAATGAATTTTGTTCGGAGATTATTTCGAAGGTTGTTGAAGATTAAAATGTGCAGGTACTTTTTATTCCTTTTTTTCTTTTCGGTACTTTATCGTTTGAAATAATTTTATATTAGTTGAGTTTTATATTAAGCATTTAACACTTTTGCATAATTACATAACTCTTTTATAGATTTGCACCATAATTATTCCCTTTACTTTGTTACATAAGTACATAAAACATTATTTTATTATATGGGAGGTTGCTGGTTAAAATTACAAATAAAAGATATGTTTTTATGCATTTTAATATGTATGCTATATGAAGTATATTTAGTTATATATGATATGAACCCGATTTTGTTTTGATCGTGTAAATATATATTGAATTAAGGGATGCAGAAAAGTACTAACTACGCAAAGGAGGTATTGTCGAAATTTTATGAAATGCAATAAATTTATAAAAATTAACCAAATTTTATAGAAATTTTGCTAAGTTGAATTTTTATTAAGGATAAAATTTATCTAAATATTAATAAAATTTTATAAAAATTAAATAAATTAATAAACTTAACAAAGTTTTACAAAAAATAACGAAGTTAACTAAGTTTTATAAAATACCTAATTTTATAAAAGTTAACACAGTTTTATAAAATTTAAAAAGTTTATAAAAACAACCAAGTTAATAAAATTTTACTTGTTATTATAGAATTAAACCAAGTTTCATACACGTCTGACTAAATTAATTAAGTTTGTAAAATTTAACTGAGTTTTATAAAAATTAAATAAGTTTATAAAAATTAACTATATTTTATAAGAATTTAACTAAATTAACTAAGTTGCTAAAGAATTTATTAAATTTCATAAATATTTATCTAAGTTGACCGAGTTTCGAAAAATCAGCTAGGTTTATTTTCTTAACAAGGTTATTAAAAATTAACTAAGTTTTACAGAAATTTAACTAATTTAATTTTTTGTTAAAATGTACTAATTTTACAAAAAATAATTAATTTTTAGAAAAAAAATCTATATTAAGCAACTTTTATAAAGAAATAACTAAGCTTATAAAAAATAATTAAGTTTTATAAAACTTAAAACAAGTTGACTAAATTTTTATCAAAATTAATTAATTTACAAAAAAATTAACTAAGTTAACTAAGTTTATAAAAATTAACTAAGTTAACCAAATTTTATAAAAATTAAATAATTTTCAAAAACTTAACCAAGTTTTATAAAACTTAAATAAAATCATAAAAATTTAACTAAGTTAACCAAGTTTTATAAAAAACAAAAAAATTTCTAAATGTTAAGAAAATTTTATAATAAATAAATAAATAATAACTAAATTGTATAAAATTTAACGAAATTAAATGTTTTATAAAAATTAATCTAATTTATAAAAATCAACTAATTTTTATTTATTAAAGTGAACTAAGTTTTATAAATATTAAATAAGTTTATGAAAATAACTAAGCTAATAAAATTAACTAATTTTTACAAAAGTTAACTAAGTTTTATAAATTTTTTGACTAAATAACTATGTTTGAAAATTTTAATCGAGTTTTCTAAAAATTAAATAAGTTTATAAAAATTAACTTTGTTTTATAAAAATTTAACTAAATTAACTTAGTTACTAAAGAATTTATTAGGATTACTAAAATTAACTACGTGTGATTTGTTTGGCTATTACTTTAGATTGAGCCGCTCTTGGTTAGGCCGCCATTGCCACTTGATTTGACCATGCATCTTTCATTTTTTAACATTTTAGCAATTCTTGAAATTGCCCCTATACTTTAAATCCCTAAATTAAACATCCATCCGGCTCTCAAATAATTGTCACCTATTTTAATTTTGTTAAATCTTCTTCAAGTATCACCTTTAGTCGATGTCACACAGTAGTCATACTTATTCCCGTTCTCCCCCAAATGGCAGTTAAAGATAATATATGTACTAGATTGTATTGTTTGAACTATTTTGTTAGGAATCAAAGTTTTCATCTAAAATGGTGTGACCTATCCTAGAATTAATTGAACCTTTACCATGATCAAGGTTCTAGCCTTTCAAATTTTTATTTATTGTATTTAAGATTTATTTTGCTAATTTTTGAACTTTTACTTTACATGTAGATAGATATCTTTGATTCAAAATAGTAACATGTCACAACAAGTCATCGATTTGAAGTTATATTTAATGCTAGAATTACATTTTGGTTTGTATGCTTGCATGTATTACTACTTTTGGTCACTAACTATTACTTGTTCTACATTGTTCATGAAATATTATTGACGCGTTGTGTATGATTAATGTAAGAATTTTGCGTATGTTGATTATGTAACGTTACAGGTTGATGAAATTTGTGAATAATATATAATGTGTTGATTTTAATTGTGCTATGTATTTGGTATATAAATTGCAATTGATATCTATGGAAATAGAACCTGGTGGTAGAGAAATGCAGATATTCCAAACGATAGCATTTCAAAAGGGTTGTGCTAACTTTCAACAACGTTTATGGAGTGCTATAACAAAGAGTATTAGTAATGAAAAAACGCTGTGTAAAGAACTCACAACAATGTTAAAAAGGCTTTGAAAAGTTTCCATAGAAAAGCTTAATGCTGTTTATATTTAACATGACATAGAGTTAAACGATATAAATCAGTTATCTTAGCAAGGCAAAACCGTTGTTAAATATATTTGATAACTGAAGTGGAACGCTACGAAAAGTATTTTAGCTCATCAGCATAAACGCTATAAAATGTGTTCTTAACATGTACAAAATGCTAGTAAAAACATACTTTTTATGGCCTTTACACTACTGCTATGGTATGTTTCGAACCTATAATGGCATGTTGTTATACAACGTAGTTAAAAACGCTGTTAAACCCTTTTACAACCATTTTTAAATGCTGTTAAAGGTCCAATTTGTTGTAGTGAACATCCGTAGGAGGAGTAGGAGGGAACTAGACCATTGAAGTTCAAAATCTAAAAGTTTCTCATCATCCGAGCAAAGACGGAGGGATAGGAAGCAGAAGAAGATGCAAAACACAACCAGGACCTCAAATCAAGGGACGAGACAAATTCGCGCCTCGAGTTGTTGATCGGCATCGATCCAAGAGGATGGACCGGTACTAATCCAACTTATGTTGGAGTTGGATCTCGCCCTCTAGATAGTGGCACGGCTGTGACCTATGGACATGATGTTGTGTGGAATATTGAGTTACTACTAATGATGTAACGCACGGGAATCAAACAGGTGGGACCGCTAGATGAATGGATCTCCTAGAGTTTGGAGAGTCTAGGAATCAAGAGCCTACTCGAGAGCATTTGCCAGGCCAAATACTAAGGGTAGACCTCGATTACCGTCGTTCAGTCGTAACTATAGACCCAAAGTACTTGGAAGGCATGGTCAGGAGACCTATAAGTGAAAACCTATACAGAAGCAATGATGAATGTGTCCTCCTAGTCGGAATCCGTTTATCGAGAACATTCTGCATGCAAAGTATCCATAGAGGTTTGTAATGCTAACTATACCGCTTTGGAAAGACAAATCCAAGGCAGCATTTGATTAAGTATGAATGGCATATGGACTCACTAGAGCATATTATGCCATGAGATGTTGTTGCTTTCCAATTTTCCTAGAGGGAGTAGCGATGATGTGGTTCACTCGGCTCTAACCGAGATCCATATTGTCTTTCTTTGAGTTGTCATGAAAATTCTAAAGCAATTCCATTTACACACTTCGCGTCCGAAAGATGTTTTGTCATTATCAAACCTCTTCTAGGGATCGGATGAGTCGTTAAAGGATTTCTTGAACCGGTTCCATATAGCTATGACGGAAGTGACAAATCCTAATGATGACATAATATTGATGGCATTGATCAAGGGGAGTCATCTCGAGACCAACTTCGGGAGATGGTTCGAAATGAAGCCCCTGTCGACAATGGATATTTTATATAGGAAAGCTAATCAGTTCCTGCATTTGGATGAGGCACATAATCATCCTTGAAGAGGCGAGGCTGGGAGTTCAGCTAAAGCGATATAGAGCAACATTGCTGTAAAACAGCCCGGAGGAAGTTCTGGGAATGTGGATGTGAACGTTGGCAACAAGAGCGGTAGTCAAAAACAGAATGACAATGGGCCAGAAAGTGAAAGCCTGATAATAGGAATCATTCCAAGATTCCTAAGTATGGTAATTATACTGAGTTAAATAGCTTGATCGAGAATATCTATCTTGCAACTCAAGATACTAAGCAGTATAGGAAGCCGGCTCTGAGGGAGTCGACTGAGATGGAGAAAAGATCTAGTATGTTCTGTAGGATTCATGAGATGCATAGCCATAATACCAATGAATGTAGGCACTTGCGCAATATGATTGAGGAGCTGATTAGAAAGAAGACATTGCAACAATTTATGAAAGCTCCGTAGGATGGCGGGCAAGGAAAGACTTGTCCCCCTAGGTTGACATCCCAGCAGGGGCAAACTGATCTTAGTGGTGAGGAGTTTAGGCAGCTTGAAAAATGTTTGGTGAAAAATACAATCATTGATGGACCACATCGAACCGATAAGAGCCTGAATGAGATGGATAGGTATGTTGGCGCATTGAAACACATAGAGAATGATAGCTACTTCACTGTAGAGTATGGAGCCTTGGCAAAACAGTTTAGAACCATGACTAACGATATTATTTTCCAGAACATAGATGTTGATGGGGTGGAAGCCCCAACGATTGACCCATTGGTTATAACGGCCATAATTGGCCCTGCTATTATGCGGAAGGTGTTGGTTGACCGTGGGAGTTCGTTCAACATTTTATTCAAAAAAGTCTACGACCAGATGCTTCTGAAGGGAAAGGACTTGAAATTGTGTAATATCAGATCCAGGGATTTAATAGGACAACTATGGAGCCAGTAAGATATGAGGAATTACCGGTGGTGGTTAGAGAGGGCGACCGCAGGCGAGTGCGGGTCGTTCCTTTAGTGGTGTTGGATATTTACTCCGCTTACAATGTATTTTTGGACCGACCGACCCCAGTTGAATTTAGAGCGGCTATAGCTCCTTGGTGCTTGACAATAAAGCTTCCTATAGAAACGGTATGGGAACAGTCCAGGAAGATCAGGGGCTAGGTCGTGAATGTTATGTCGCCGACCTAAAGGACACAAGATGAAGAGATAAAGGAAAATGTATAAAGGGGGCCCTCTACATTAGGTTTTTGGACACATAGCAACCACCGCCTGAGCCTTGGCTCGGGCAGCACAGTCGGTCCCATAAGGATATGGATCTGCGGAAAGAGCCAATGGATGGAAGAGTAGATCCCCTTGAATTGACGATTAATGTTCGAGTCGGCTAGTATAATCCGACACGGGTCCTGAAGGTTGGTTCACAACTCGATGTGAGAATGATGAAGGAGTTAGTTAGTTTTCTTCGGGAGAACTTAAATGTATTCGCCTGGACGCACTCTTATATGTGTGCGATCTTGCCAGAGATAGGAAACCATGCATTGAACATAAATTGAAAATGCGTTTTTGTGAAACAGAAGCGTCGTAGCCTAGGTCCAGAGAGATTCGCTGCACTCAAAAATAAATTGGAGAAGCTAAGTTGAGAGAAGCTGTGCATCGAAGTTAAGTTGCCCGATATTACAGTGCTAAGGTCAAGAATCGGACTTTTAAAATTGGCGACTTGGTCCTTAAATGAATCTTCATAGGCCCTTAGAACTTGGGCCCGAGTTAGGAAGGTCCGTATGCAATTGAGCATAAGCTTGGGGATGACACTTTCAAGCTAGCAACAATGGATGAGATCACACTTCCGAGGGCGTGGAATAGTGAACACATGTGACGCTATTTCGCTTGAGAATAAGTTTGTGCATAATTGATTAAAGCCATGAAATAAGATAAAACCTATCATTTCCCATCGCCAATAAAGTGAAATGGCTTTCTGGATCTATAACTCTATCTTTACATAGTTTAAGAGTTGTGAAATATGACCAACTTGAATGAATCTGCATGTGTATAATGCAAATATGCAGGTGTCCGGAGTTAGGTGCCAATCAAACTTCTACGGTCCACGAACAGAACTGCTCTTATGGTGCCTGTGGTCAGAAGATCGACCGGAATGGGATGGTGCCAAATGCTACACAGGAATGGAAGTTGGAGGTAGTGCACGAGAAACACTACCCGATTGAAAGTCATCACGGCAATCAAAATGTTTGTCCGAGCTTCTTGGCGGAGGTGACCTAAACCTAGAACAATACCTGGAGGTAGTGTCATGAGATGGGTAGTCTCTATCATGACTTCCTCAATCCCAAATAGACTGATGGCTTGATTCAGAATTGCCCCTAATAGAAAAGGTCCAATTTGAATTGGGCCTCGAGCTAATTTCAAAATTGTTTTGAAATTAAAATAGAAGTTTTAAATTTAACAATTAAATTTAAAATAAGAAAATATTATAAATGTTATAATATAGATTTCCAAATCATTTTGAAAATTAAAATACAAGTTTTAAATTTGAAAGTTAATTTTAAAATAGAAAATAATTTAAAAGTTATAAATATAATTTTTTAAAATGTTTGTGAATGTTATAATATTAATTTCAAAATTTTTATTTATTAATAAGATTAATAAAATAAAAAAATTAATTAAATAAGTTAACTAGTTAAATATGTATGTATGTATAATATATATATAATGATATATGCTATATTGTCTTGAATTGTTTAAAACAATATGAGTATACATATGTGTATAAAGGAATTTTCGAAATTAATAAAATTTAGTTAAAATTGTTTAATTAAATAAATAAATTAAAAGTTAATTAATAAATTAAAATACATACATATATATATATAAGATATATGTGTATTACTATAAAGGTTATAGTATATATATTCAATATAATATGTTATAATTGAATAATATAATAATTAATTAAAGTGTTAATTAATTAAATTAATTAAATAAGATTTAATTAATATATGTTATACATAAAATATTATAAAACTAAAATAAGGTATAAAGTTTATATAATAATAAAATTTATATAATATAAATGTATAAACTAAAGCTGGACTAGAAAGGAAATCTAAATAGACTTAAGGAATAAATACATATGTAAAAGTACGTATAACGTGATTTCTGATGTGTCTGATACTTGAATTACGAGAGTATTTCGTAAGAAATACATTATTCCAATAAGTTTATTTCACTCAATATAATATATTAAAGATTATGATTCTTTAATATAAATCCTCTACCATTTATATATTAATAAATTACCTGCATACTCTTTAGTTGTGGAGCAAACTCAAGCAAGAGATATTTTGTGTAATATCAATATATATATTGAATAGATGAGGTAAGATAACAATATGTATTTGTTGAGCAAATTCAAGGTACATATACTATACTTAGACTGTCATGAAATGGTAGATATAAGTGAATAATCTCTTTCGATTTGTTGAACAAACTCAATGTAGAAATGAGATTAGGACAAGGAACCAAGGATTAGGAGTTGTATGTGTTACAACCGATAAGGAGTTATCCATCATTGTGGGGCTATGACTTATTGAGAATAAACAAGTTTAGAATCCCACAAATGAGTCTTAACACCCACTAGTATAGTCGAAAGACCTATATGTTTTGTCTTAGGGTTTGGAGAAACATAAAAGACTAGTGGGAATCTTATTAGACAAACGAAATGATAACATTTAGCCTTTCTAATATTGTAAGAACATCTGCTATATAAAGTTAAAATAATATACATTGATAAATTCGAACAACTAATATATATATACATATATAATTGATAAAATGTTTATCAAATGTAATAGACAAATGGACTGAATTAAAATTGACAAAAATAAATGTAAAATAAACTCACCAATAAATTTTTGTATGTTGACCCATGCAAGCGCCTAATTATACAACCACTATATACTACGTAACTTGGTCACTTATGAGTTTACTTGGCCAAGATTGTGTATTGTCTTCAAAGAGTTTCAAAATCTAAAAGTAGTAAAAGAATATGGATATTTGATCCATATATGATCATATATAAATGTTATATGGTGAACGATCATAATTCGTATTGTACAAAACCTTGATGAAATTAGTTCATTGAAATAAGCAAGTAAACTGTACTGTGAGATCATGTATTTAATATGATTGATTACAATAATAATCTTGTTGTGTTAAATGTAACACTGGACCAAAGGCTACAAGATAGATCAAAAAATTCAATCATAGAAATGTCGATTTGATTAGTTTACGTAAAATGTAAGTTTTTTTAATATCCTTAAAAGTTAAGGATGACCAAATGCACTTTTATAAAGAGTTCTTTATGATATTGTAGTAAGATTTTCCTTTGAATGTTTTGACCATTTAGAAAGGAAAGTGAATGTACAAGAGTAGTTGTAACTTAAGGCACGGTTAGAATGAAAAGAGTGAATGGTCACTTTTGCCTTATAAAGAAATATCGAAAACAATAATTTTATGATAATAATAGATACTTAATGTTAGAATGAGAAATATGATTTTTGTTCCAAAAATATTTTCACTTAGAAATTGTTTTCTATGATATTTAATTTAATTACTCAATCTAAAAATTCTTGACTGCAACCCAGTTAGTATATGAAATAAATAGCCTATTAAGTGGTTGAATGGAGCTTCATATTTTATACGTTGTTATAGTAATCAAGAAATAGTGGAAGCATGTCGTATAACACTTATTAGTCGCATCAAGTTTCGAAAATCGTTTTCGTAGAAATACTGAAAATTATTTATGAAATAATATCCATCTTTCAATGCAGATTGAAAAACAGACATAATTTTATCTCAATATGAATATTTTGAATATTCATTACAAAATAAAACTATAATAGTGGTATTTGGGATGGGTTGAAAAATACAGAAGTATCTAAATTTATTTATGACTTTTTTTTGGATTATAGATAAAGCTGTAGTATTGAGAATTAATTTGATTATATGATTATGAATTATATGACACTAGTTAATTATATCTCAAACAATAAAGGGTAAAACACTCATTCAGTCGGAGCTTGGTAAGAGTTGATAAACTCTTTAGATTGATACATATAGATGTATGTAATCACAAGTCTATTAATATCAAAATGGTTCCACATACTTCATTAAATTCATCGATGAATTATCACAAACATGAACATGTGTATTTGGTACACATATAGAATATCTATGATAAGTTCGTAGAATATAAAATGAAAGTAAATGAAATTACATGCAATAGAAAATAAAAATAATTCAATTTGATTGAATTAGCGAGTATATTGGAAAGAGTTCCGAACTTACCTAAAATGAATAAAGATTCAATCTCAAAAGTCACTTCTCCTATGATATATGATGATATACTGATAAGGCGTAATCAAACTTTGTTTGGACAAAGTACGATTAATTGTGAGTGAAGTTGAGTTAATTTCTTTCTATAACAACCCGCACAGGACACACTAGTCCAAAGCCTAATTTGACTATTGGACATACGTCATGTCGAGAAATATGAGATGGTAGGATTATAAAACCTTAGAGAGCATAATTACCAGGGTAAGTTCTAAGACAATCTACACTTTCAGATCTCACAGCAAAAGGAATTAAAACGTAAGTACATAAAATAGACATCTTACAAAAACAGTCTAAAAAATACTTGTTTTTACATATACACTGCTTTCAAAGTACAGCTTAAGCTTTATAGATATTTAATACAATAAGTGACTACAAATGGAACAACAAATAATATGAGAACTCCAATGTGAAGCTCCTTTCTCCATATACTATGTCCAATCAATTGCTAACCTATCATCCTATGGTGGAAAAAAATAGAAAATAGGGAGTTGCTCAGACAAATGTCCGGTGAATAATTATAAGTTTACTATGTGATGATCATGTGCAGTTAACTCAAAAAATATTCTAAATGACATAAGTTAATTCAAACGCTTGTGTTCTTCTAGGTTGCTTTAATTTGATTTTTAAGAAATTTTTAGAGTGGGGAAATGAGCAAATTTTGGCACAGTTTTGTTACAGTGTTCTGTTAAGTGAATTTTAGGGTTAGATTAGATTAATATTTTTAGAGTGGGGAAAAGAGGCAACGTTTACCTTTTTTAGAAAATTTTCACTTAAATTGCCACTTTGCTATTTTCAACAACACACTATTAATTTCCACAAAAGTATAACCTCTGAGCTCATACATCTCAGAAAAGGGTATTAAGTATAAGAGGGGTTACCTTCTACACCATCAAACAAATGTATGTTTATAGAAATCCATGCACTGTGATGTCAGACATTCATCCATACAAGTTGTCCAGGAACATGACAAATCGAAGGCACTCTCCTAGCACATCCAGTCAGGCATTACCTTTAGGAGTAGTAGCGAGTAGTTCTTGCATACGAAGATCCCAGAATTAAGGGATCACTACTATTTATTTATCTTGGGAGCTACTTTAGAATTATCAACAAGCAGTCCTTCCGTTATGAAGGTCCCCGCCTTCAACTTCATTGTCTTTAACATGTCTTCACTTTTGAACTCGTAAATTGGTCCGAAGTGGTTTTCGGATAGGAATTACCCAAATCTGATCCTGGTTCCTTCAAACCAATCATCGATAAAAAGATGTTAAGTAAATAGGTGCTTATCATTTTATTAATTACTTTCTCTTTATCAAAATAATCTTCTAGAGATATAATCATTAAAACCTTTCTTTTCAGTATATACAGAATCATTAAACATCATTTATCAAATCTTTATTTAATTAAAACCTTTTTAAATCTTGAAATAATCCCAAATTATCTCATCCTTAGAAAAATATCTCCAAATCATTAATTTGAATCTTAACAAAGATTTCCAAATCACAACTTTTAAAACGGGGCAAAAGCAATGTTATTTAAGACATTGTTTGCTGTAAACCCAAAACAATTAATTTTAAGTAAAAGGATCCATAGGAATTAAAATAATTCCAAATCATTTATTTTGAATCTCAACAAAAGATTTCTTATTTCCAACATATATCTTTTTAATATGTTGAAACCATGTTATCTAAGATGGTAAATCCAAATTAGTTAGTATTCAAGTAAAACGGATCCATAGAAATTATACTAATTCTACTCAACATCAATTTCCGTATTTAACCTTTACTATCTGTCAAATAATGGTATAATCACCTTTTAAATTGGTAGTACGGGTTCTCTTATCGGAATTTAATACCAAGTATAAGAATATTATTTCTATACAATCCAAGTTGTATTAAATCTGGAAAACTTAAATCTTTTATACTTGCCCCGTTTTCGACATTTCGACCTTATCTATTACTCGCCCAGGAAAGAGGCCAGGTGATCCAAGACATTGTTTGCTCTTGAACATCACCTTAGTTTAATCACCTCCCATCTAGATCTCACGAATAGAAAAATCCAATCTACTTATCGGCTTTTAGAGCCAAAATTAAATCACTTAATTATAACATCTTTTTAAAATCATGTATTTAAAATCTTTTGAAATAAATTATAAAACCCCCACATTATCTTTAAAATGCTTAATTATTTATTTGAAAACATTTATAAAATATTTTGGAAAGAACACTTAAGTTTAAAGCCATATTTCAAAAGTTATTAAAAGTGCTGCCAATAGTGCTTTTAAGGCTTATTTGATTAAAAAAAACTTTTCAATCATTTAGAAATTGATTTTTATAACTCAAATTTCTTTTAAAACAAATATCATTTTTAAAGAATTTATCGCTTTGGTTTCTGAACTACCAAAGCGCGACTATTTGAAAACTTGATTTGCTCATATTTCAAAATCTACTAAACGAAATCTTGATCATTTTCTTTTGTTTGAAAACTATGATTATAAGAGTTTGGAAAATTTGAGAATCCCAACTCTGAATCCATCGTATAAATAGATTAATTTTCTATAGCACGAAATCATGAACTACCTTTACCCGACGTGCCTAATTTAGACTCAACTTTCATAACTTGTCAAAACTTCACAAAATTAGGTTTTAGTGTTTAAAAAATATTTATAAACCATTTAAAACCATTTTTAAGAGGTTTAACAATCTCATATACACCATTTCATTTATTAAAGGAAGTGATATCCTTTATGATATTCGGTGCGTATTAAACGTGAATTGTTTACACATTCAAACAAACATATTATCATATCCAAACATGGTTTACAATCATTAAACCAAGCATAATCAAACATATATATCATCCAATATATCATAATATAAATAGAGATTATCACCTTCATTAGTTTCCAACTTTACGAAAAATTTCTATAACTTCGCTATGATGGAATAATCCCTACAAAATTGAGCCTTGGACCTTTGAATGGGCTTGGCCTATGCTTGCAAATGGAAGTGGGCTCGGCCTTGGTGGTAGTGGCTGTAGGTTTTGAGTGAAGGAAGGAGTGATTTGCCTTGGTTTCGAAGTGGATTGCTAATGTATGTATACTTATATAAATTTAATTTCTTTTTAAATATTTTTCTTCATAATTTCCTTAAGGTAGGAAGCCATTAAAAAGCTTGTGAATGAGGAAGAAGATAAAGTAGAATAATGTGTAAAATTATGAAGAGAATGGTAGGTATTTATAGGAAAACTTTGGAAATAAATATCTAAATGTATAATTACTCTTTTGCCCCTTGCCCACACCCCTCCATCACCATCAAGGCGCTTGGCTATGCCACCCCCTTGTGCCTTCATGTGTGTGATGATAATGGTGTGTAAGTGAGTTGATGTTTGCCTTTTAAGGTAGAAAATATCTTGGATATTTACACTTTTTTATTATATGTAAATTCCAATGTAAATGGTAAGTATGTTTGTATGTATATATGCATTCATGTATATGTTAGGGTATGCATTGTTAGGAAATCAAATTCAGGTTTTAATGATAACAACTATACAATGAAAATCAAATGTACATATATATGTATATATACAAGAAGTTGATAGAGTAACATCACCAAAGAGACTAAAACAACACTCAAGAGAAGAATCAAAAGACGTCTAATCAGTAGAAGTTGAAAAGAAATGGGACATGCACAAGATAAAGCAACATGCACACTTTCAGAAGTCTTAGTGCACTATCCAGACGTCTGAATGATTCCTCTAGTTCACAATCTCAGAAGAAACCAGACGTCTGATCTAGAACTCAGACGTCTGACATACATCCAGACACAAAACAGAAGTAAAGACCAGACGTCTGGATTATAAACTCAGACGTCTGAAATGCTACCAGACACAAAAATATATGAAGGCCAGACGTCTGAGGTTTCTTTCCAGACGTCTGATTATAGGCTCGACTGTGTATTTTCAAAGTTCAACTGTCACATCCGAAAAGACACATCCGCTTCTTTTCACTACAACTCTTCATCATCAACAGAAGCAACTATAGAGCACTCATTAATGGATGCAACTACTCAACATACCTATCTACAACTATATATAGCATCAGGAATCAAGAGAAAGATCATCCGACTTACTTGCGCTTTCTACTCTTATACTCTGATATAGTCTTGATCTCAAGCAAATCTATACTTGTATTCTACTCTTCCAAATATACAGTTCCTCATAGACAACACTCTCTAGATATATATTGGAAACATTTGTACTCAATAGTCAACATCCGTGTTATAGAACACATTCTTGACAAAGAAACTCTGCTATTGTAAACCTGTTCCTCCGGGTCAAGTGAGGGTTAGTTGAAAGGAAATTCCAAAGAGGAGCTTCGGGACTGGACGTAGGACGGGAGGTCCGAACCAGTATAAAATCCTGGTGTGATTATTCTATATTTACTTAGATTAACTTTATTTTAGTTGCATCATATATTTTGCCACATATACTAGCACATACACTACACGATCCACCCCGTATAGACTTACAATTGGTATCGGAGCATGGGATTCTAGAGATCGTAACAACATCCTAGAATAAATGGCTATAAATAGATCTAGTCAAGGCAATAGGAAGAGGAAGAGCAATAAAGAAGAATCAAAGGAGAAAACAAACAATTGCTTCATGGCTAAACTCAGATCATAATCGGTATGCTTAGATTCTTTATATAAAGATCTTTTGTTAGCACATGATGAATTATTAAAAGATTGTAAAACCTTGAATAAAGTTAATAGAATTGCTTTAGAAAAGTTAAAAGATTGTGAGCAAGAAGTTTCCAGTTTAAAAGAGGAAAATAAATTTTTGATAAAACAAACTAAATGTTTTGAAAATACCGTAGAAGAACTTGTTTCACAAAAAGGTTTCCTACAAAAAGAAAATGAGCAGTTAGAAGATAAAAACAATGATCTTTTAGAGGAAATCAATGTTTTGGAAAATAAAAACACTATCTTTGATAAAGAAAAGAAAACTTTTTCAAAAGAAATTACGGATTTGAAAAGACAAAATGATTTATTACAATCATCTTTAGATAATTCAAAATCTCGATTTTCTCTTCTCGAAAATGAGAATTATACGATAAAAAGGGAGAATTTTGAATTAAACAAGCAAATTGATATTTTGAAAGACAGTAATATTTCTTTTGAAAATAATAATTTTGACTTCAAAGCTAAAGTTGATAAACTTAACACCGAAGTCACAAAATTTAATAAAGGTCAAAACGATTTAAGCATAATTTTATCTAGTTCTAGACCTTTACATGACAAAAGTGGTTTAGGATATAATAAAACTGATCGTAGAAATAGCACTAGATACGCTTTCATGTATAGAAAAAATGTTTGTGCTAGTACTAAATTTCGAGTAAAGTCCAAATCAAATTCTTATAGAAATTCAAATACTACTATGGCCAATAATATTTATAATTTCTCTAGAAGTACAAAATCATTGAACGGAAATATGAATAAAGATTATCTATGTATTTGGGTTCCTGTTAGTTGGAAAAATAGAGAAAAATACATTGATAATTATTTTGATATGGTAGTTAATAATGAAAATTATATTTATAAAGGTTTAACCACACCCAAATGGGTATGGTTTCCAAAGATCTAACCCCCCTGACCCTAACATAGTAAGTGGGTACCAAAAATTGATTTTTATTTATTGCAGGTACTCAGAGAAACAAAAGGAAAGATTTTGGAATTTACAAATATGATTCCCACATTCTTTTTTGATAATGAAAAAGGGGGAGAGATAATGGAAAGCACATATTCAGGGGGAGATTTATAAAAATTACATATAAGTACATTGTATAGTTGTCATCATCAAAAAGGGGGAGATTGTTAGGAAATCAAATTCAGGTTTTAATGATAACAACAATACAATGAAAATCAAATGTACATATATATGTATATATACAAGAAGTTGATAGGTAACATCACCAAAGAGACTAAAACAACACTCAAGAGAAGAATCAAAAGACGTCTAATCAGTAGAAGTTGAAAAGAAATGGGACATGCACAAGATAAAGCAACATGCACACTTTCAGACGTCTGAGTGCACTATCCAGACGTCTGAATGATTCCTCTGGTTCACAATCTCAGAAGAAACCAGACGTCTGATCTAGAACTCAGACGTCTGACATACATCCAGACACAAAACAGAAGTAAAGACCAGACGTCTGGATTATAAACTCAGACGTCTGAAATGCTACTAGACACAAAAATATATGAAGGCCAGACGTTTGAGGTTTCTTTCCAAACGTCTGATTATAGGCTCGACTGTGTATTTTCAAAGTTCAACTGTCACATCCGTAAAGACACATCCGCTTCTCTTCACTACAACTCTTCATCATCAACAGAAGCAACTATAGAGCACTCATTAATGGATGCAACTACTCAACATACCTATCTACAACTATATATAGCATCAGGAATCAAGAGAAAGATCATCTGACTTACTTGCGCTTTCTACTCTTATACTCTGATATAGTCTTGATCTCAAGCAAATCTATACTTGTATTCTACTCTTCCAAATATATAGTTCCTCATAGACAACACTCTCTAGATATATATTGGAAACATTTGTACTCAATAGTCAACATCCGTGTTATAGAACACATTCTTGACAAAGAAACTCTGCTATTGTAAACCTGTTCCTCCGGGTCAAGTGAGGGTTAGTTGAAAGGAAATTCTGAAGAGGAGCTTCGGGACTGGACGTAGGATGGGAGGTCCGAACCAGTATAAAATCCTGGTGTGATTATTCTATATTTACTTAGATTAACTTTATTTTAGTTGCATCATATATTTTGCCACATATACTAGCACATACACTACACGATCCACCCCGTATAGACTTACAATTGGTATCGGAGCATGGGATTCTAGAGATCGTAACAACATCCTAGAATAAATGGCTATAAAAAGATCTAGTCAAGGCAATAGGAAGAGGAAGAGCAATAAAGAAGAATCAAAGGAGAAAACAAACAATTGCTTCATGGCTAAACTCAGATCACAATCGGTATGCTTAGATTCTTTATATAAAGATCTTTTGTTAGCACATGATGAATTATTAAAAGATTGTAAAACCTTGAATAAAGTTAATAGAATTGCTTTAGAAAAGTTAAAAGATTGTGAGCAAGAAGTTTCCAGTTTAAAAGAGGAAAATAAATTTTTGATAAAACAAACTAAATGTTTTGAAAATACCGTAGAAGAACTTGTTTCACAAAAAGGTTTCCTACAAAAAGAAAATGAGCAGTTAGAAGATAAAAACAATGATCTTTTGGAGGAAATCAATGTTTTGGAAAATAAAAACACTATCTTTGATAAAGAAAAGGAAACTTTTTCAAAAGAAATTACGGATTTGAAAAGACAAAATGATTTATTACAATCATCTTTAGATAATTCAAAATCTCGATTTTCTCTTCTCGAAAATGAGAATTGTACGATAAAAAGGGAGAATTTTGAATTAAACAAGCAAATTGATATTTTGAAAGACAATAATATTTCTTTTGAAAATAATAATTTTGACTTCAAAGCTAAAGTTGATAAACTTAACACCGAAGTCACAAAATTTAATAAAGGTCAAAACGATTTAAGCATAATTTAATCTAGTTCTAGACCTTTACATGACAAAAATTGTTTAGGATATAATAAAACTGATCGTAGAAATAGCACTAGATACGCTTTCATGTATAGAAAAAATGTTTGTGCTAGTACTAAATTTCGAGTAAAGTCCAAATCAAATTCTTATAGAAATTCAAATACTGCTATGGCCAATAATTTTATAATTTCTCTAGAAGTACAAAATAATTGAACGGAAATATGAATAAAGATTATCTATGTATTTGGGTTCCTGTTAATTGGAAAAATAGAGAAAAATACATTGATGATTATTTTGATATGGTAGTTAATAATGAAAATTATATTTATAAAGGTTTAACCACACCCAAATGGGTATGGTTTCCAAAGATCTAACCCCCTTGACCCTAACATAGTAAGTGGGTACCAAAAATTGATTTTTATTTATTGCAGGTACTCAGAGAAACAAAAGGAAAGATTTTGGAATTTACAAATATGATTCCCACATTCTTTTTTGATAATGACAAAGGGGGAGAGATAATGGAAAGCACATATTCAGGGGGAGATTTATAAAAATTACATATAAGTACATTGTATAGTTGTCATCATCAAAAAGGGGGAGATTGTTAGGAAATCAAATTCAGGTTTTAATGATAACAACTATACAATGAAAATCAAATATACATATATATGTATATAAAAGAAGTTGATAGAGTAACATCACCAAAGAGACTAAAACAACACTCAAGAGAAGAATCAAAAGACGTCTAATCAGTAGAAGTTGAAAAGAAATGGGACATGCACAAGATAAAGCAACATGCACACTTTCAGACGTCTGAGTGCACTATCCAGACGTCTGAATGATTCCTCTGGTTCACAATCTCAGAAGAAACCAGACGTCTGATCTAGAACTCAGACGTCTGACATACATCCAGACACAAAACAGAAGTAAAGACCAGACGTCTGGATTATAAACTCAGACGTCTGAAATGCTACCAGACACAAAAATATATGAAGGCCAGACGTCTGAGGTTTCTTTCCAGACGTCTGATTATAGGCTCGACTGTGTATTTTCAAAGTTCAACTGTCACATCCGTAAAGACACATCCGCTTCTCTTCACTACAACTCTTCATCATCAACAGAAGCAACTATAGAGCACTCATTAATGGATGCAACTACTCAACATACCTATCTACAACTATATATAGCATTAGGAATCAAGAGAAAGATCATCCGACTTACTTGCGCTTTCTACTCTTATACTCTGATATAGTCTTGATCTCAAGCAAATCTATACTTGTATTCTACTCTTCCAAATATACAGTTCCTCATAGACAACACTCTCTAGATATATATTGGAAACATTTGTACTCAATAGTCAACATCCGTGTTATAGAACACATTCTTGACAAAGAAACTCTGCTATTGTAAACCTGTTCCTCCGGGTCAAGTGAGGGTTAGTTGAAAGGAAATTCCGAAGAGGAGCTTCGGGACTGGACGTAGGACGGGAGGTCCGAACCAGTATAAAATCCTGGTGTGATTATTCTATATTTACTTAGATTAACTTTATTTTAGTTGCATCATATATTTTGCCACATATACTAGCACATACACTACATGATCCACCCCGTATAGACTTACATGCATGTGTATGTTATATATGTGCACATGACATATAAACAAGATTGCAACAACTTTGAACAACTTATGTTCGTTAAACTATTGAAAATCGGGAAGCCGATTCCCGGTCATATTTTCACTTATAAATTAATTTACACATAAATGTAAACAAAATTTAAAAACTAATTTCTTATCATTTTCAATTAATTAAAATGATCACATTTGATTTATAAAACCACATAAATTAGTACTAAATAATTGTTTACAAAAAGTGCTGTTACATTATAAAGCGATACGAATTTTCTTATATTTTCAAATCAAGTACATATCTTTATAAACTATTATAAACGATTTACTATTACTCTATAACTAATTAAAATTAATTATTATCGTTTTAAAACAATTATTTGAATATTTATAATAATTATTAAATCATTAAATCTTAATTTAAATTCATAAATCTATTATTAAATATGATGCCATTATTGATGATGTCATAAATACATTTTTCCCAAAAAATAAAATAATTTTTTTAATTCATATTCTTGTTTAAACGGATAAATAAGTGTATGTATCCAGCTCTTGCATGACTTTTTAAAATTATAGAGCTATTGATAAAACGGTTTTCGGTCATTTTATCAATATTTTTCTAAAGTATATATTTTTGTAAATACTTATTCAAAATAAGATTACATTATTATTTATTGTTCAAAACATCATAGTTTATGATAGAAAAAATTATATTTGAATATTTTAAAAATAAATATAATTTATCATAGTGATAAATTTACGAGTCGTTGCACTTTTAAATACATAAATATATTCAGACATTGCTTTGTAAACTAGTATATATTGAAAAGCCTTTGCGAAATCTCTTTAGACATATGAAGAGTACCATATCAATTTAAAAGCATTATTATAATAAATAATTATATATATATATGTTTTCTAATATACTTATTATAGAAAATAAGTTGTGCTAAAAAAGATTTAGATAAAACACTTTAATTTGGAAATCCGCCTTTTTCAAATTCCAGTTGAAACCGTACTAGAAATTTTTGTGTATAAGTCCACGAACCTATAGAGCATTTCTATGGTATAAAAACTTCAAAATGAATTCTCAAATTCATAAATCAAAATTCATAAGTAGCATTGAAATTGATGTAGAAAACATCATCAAAATCAAGAAAATAGTTTCAAGTGATCACACGGGCGAATGAAGGGGTGAATGATGCAATTGGAGAGCCGAATGGCTTGACTTGGGGCTCAACCCAGGTCACCACTGATGGTCACGCATAGACTGCGTTCCAGGCGGCTTTGATGGCACTCCGATGGCCCGTTGTCGCTTGTTTCATCGCAATCGTTCTTCTTGAGGTCTGGGGTATTGAATTAACATTCAAGAAAGCATGCAAACATGTACAATTGGATGCAAGTCATGATTATATGATGTTGATTTTTGGCAAACATAGAATTGAATTACATAAGATAGAAATAACACAACAAGATTAAGATCAATTCAACATAGATTCTTCCAATTCAAAAAGCAGCAACATGCAATCAATTGTAAGTTATAAGTGTGAGATTAACTCACCAATTTAAGCTTGAATTAGATGCAATAACTCAGGATCCCTTAGGCTAGCTTCTCTCGGCAATGGCCTAGGTTTATTTTCAAAAATTGCAAATGAGTTTGTAATCAAGATGGAATTCTAAAACTAAATTCCCTAAAAGATGTGACAGGAGATGGAGGAGATTACTTTGTTTGATTTCTTCAATTATTATCAAATAACCCTTTGATTTCAGCTTGAATTTAAGGATAATTAGCTCTAGGGTTTTGGAATAGAGGAAGAGATAATTTTTGTATTTTGGTTGAAAATGAGAAATGGTGCAAGGAAATAAAGGTATATGTTTATTTCTTAACTTAATACATAGGCCTTGGGAGGCATATTGACCCAATAAGTATATTTATTATTATTCATTTCTTATTTCCATTATAAAACACCAAAGTTATACTTAAACAAGGTTTTACAAAACTATAAATTGGTTTCTTTCAATTTTTCTAAAACAATCAACATGTCAAGATTTCCATTTCATTAGCATTAAAATATTTTATAAACTCAACACAACTTTTAATATAAAAGTTGTTCTTGTGATTTATTTTAATAATGATTTATAAATTGCAAAAAAATCCCATTATAAGAATAGATCATAATATTATAATTTTAATTAAATTTACAACACTTGTTGTAATAATTTGAAATGGAAAATATTTATCATAAATCTCCGTTTAAAATAAATAAGTGAATAAACCTAGGTCATATTTTAAATTATAAAATTATTTTCGTATATTTTACTCACCCATTTTCTCAAAATTATCTTATATTGTTATTTATAAGAACGAAACTACTTAGTTTGTTGTTTCTATAAATTCTCAATTTATCCATTATTACTAGGAAATCCTTTTATAAATTTTTTAAGTTATTTCAGTCCAAATATAATTTAAATTTGGAAATAAAATCATTATAAATTCCATAATTTTTATCTAAAAGAAATTAGTTATGATTAATTAAATCATATTTTAAATTTATTTCCTTGTAATCTCGACCAAGGTTGTTATAGGTTCTCTCTTACAAAAATTGCATCCCTATAATTTTCTTAAAGGAAAAGTCTACAATAAATTACAAAGAACGTATTTTCTCAAAGAAAATTGAGCATGAACAAAGAATAACTCAAAATAAGAGACTTATCACCAATGAACTCAGGAACTTACACATGATGTGTTGGCTCAATGAACTTTCTAATTCCACAAGAATAGTCCTTAGGCTCATCGGGCCATTAAACTTAGATAAGCGAAACGACTATATCTTGAAGGCATTCCACCTCGGAGGTAACAAAACTTGAGCTCTGATCATAAATTAGATTTTTTAAGATCTCAAGTGCAACACGGATTCTATACTCAAGAATAGAACCAGAATTCCTAAAGTGTTTCCAAGGCTGAAATACGTGAAGAACGTCGCGAATGCCAGTAAACTGGATGGGTAAGGAACTCGGTAAGTAATAGGGCCACTACACTCAATGGTTGGATAGGGTCCCATATATCAAAGAGTTATTATCCCAAATTGGCTGAAATACCAGTCACCCAGCAAGGAAAAACACAAATAAAGATTCGGTTTCCAACAAAAATTTCCAAATTTTTCTAAAGGATTCAGAAATGGAGTTGGGTCTTAGGATCAATTCTTTCCCCAGATTCCAGCTAACGAGAGAGTGATCGATATGGTCTCGTAAACAAAGTCTCGAGAGGAGCCATACCGATGCTGGGTTGGAAAGTATCAACAGTTGGAAAAATTCAATCAAGGTGGATATGATCCTCCTAGCTTCTACCAGAATAAAAACACAAGCATGAGGTAGATTTCTATGATCTTATCTACATTCAAACCTCATAGAAGCTCTTTGTTTAATTTTCCCCATGAAATACAATATTTTTATTACTTATTTGAGATAAACTCAAATGATTGTTTGAATGCTCAAAATTTCTATAGTCCTTTACTTTCAGAAATTTATTAATTTTCTCATTCCTAGGCTCATTGTAGATTACTCCTATAACTTGTATAAAGGATTAAAATTTTGCAAATTCCAACCTCAATCAATCAAACAAAGGTTATAATTCAAAGAAGAGCTTCTTAGCTGTAAATTTCCAATCAAGTTTTAATCCAAATTTTCACATCTAAATTTTTTAAAAGTATTTTCTCTATTCAAAATACTTATCATTCTTAATGTTCTAAGTGACTTACTTAATTATTCATATTCAAGAGTTGTATATTAATTCTAGGATTTCTTGTCATTAAAATTTGAAGATTTTTAATATAACTTTATCTCATCATGAAATAATTTCCCAAAGGGTTTTGTTTTAAATTCACAAAAATCCGAATTACAATTCTATTCTTTGTAAATTTTCATCCCACTCATTTCTATACCGAGTAAACTCTTAATTAGTTTTTAATTTGAGAGGCTCAAATTATATAACCAGTTCTAAAGTATTCATGTTTTTTAATTAAGTTTCTTTTATAGTCTCAAACTACAAATTTCATTTCAAAATGAAGATTACTTTTTACCAAAGAAATCCCAATTATTTTTCTTTGCTAAATATTTATTTCCCAATTAAAGAAACTTCCTTTAGTTATTTCCAAAATTAGCATTAAATTTTGAAAACTTTAGACACTACCTAATTTAAGGTTGAATCAATACAAACGCACACAATACATATATGTATATATATCCTACGAATTCATCTCACTAACATCTTCTTAGGAGTGTATCCAATTTCCTCTTAATATTTTAATTAATATCTAAGAGACAAATAAATCCATAAAATCATTTCCATAAATTTTTATTTCGAACACAATTAGAGATAGCATCTCCAACTCACGCATTATTTAACCAAAGCTTATCCATTCAGAATTTGTTTCCAATTGATTTTAAATAAAAGAATCATTCTTCTCTTTAGCATTTGCTGATTTAGCTATTTAAGAATTTACACTTATATGTTTGTACTTAGATTATAATGGTCTTTTAAAGTTTATCCAAAGCATACCTCTTAAAGATCTATCGGCCCCCGACCGAACACCAAAAGGAAATATACTCTAAAGTGCCAAATATTATAACTTTCAGTAATCACTAGAACTTAACCAAAACGTCACATACCGCTTGGTAAAATTCAAGTATTTACCAGATGCTAGTAAATCTCAGTTGTTATGGATACCACTGAAAAACCTAAACTATATTCCCTTAAGGATCTATCGGTCCCACCGAACACCGAATGAGAATACAATCATAAAGTGTTAAATACTTCCTAATAACAATTATAAGAATTTAGCCAACACATCCTATACTACCCGATGAAATTCGAGTATTCACTAATGGGTTAGTAAATTCCACTCAAAGATTCTATTTAATGAGTTATACTATATTCGATGAAGTATAACTCGAGAGCATTTAAACCTATTGGTACCACTAAGTTGATTATTAGTACTTCCCCATATTATAGAACTAAGGCTTTCAAAATATTATTTATCTTTATTGATATTTCTATTCTTTCTATATTATAGAAATACCCATATATCTCAAAACCTTAGTATATAATTATAAATATACCTTTGTATACATATCCAAATATCTTTTTATTATAAACCACATTAGTTTCAAAATGTTTTTATTCATTCTTGAATTAACATATTTCTAAAATATGATTTTCCAAAACAATTATTTCAATAAAAGCGTATGTCTAATTATCTTGTTTCAGTGTTTAAAAATCCATATTGAGTACATTGGCCAGACGTGCCGACTAGAATCTATAAAGCACCCAACCTGCAATTTAACATCTATAAATACACACACACACACACACACACACTTTAAAAGAAATCCTCTTGTAAATTGAAGAATACTTATATCTTTATATATCCTAGTTTATACATATAATAACAAGCTTATAATCATCACCATTTAACATCTTGTAGAAAACTCATAGGATGGTGTTTCCTAATTAGGCAATGATTTCATCAAAACAATCTTAATCTAACTCTTGGTCTAGAGTAAATAATAAATAATATATTATTTTTGGTTAATTGGTAATCAAGTACCAAAAACTTACCTCCATTTCCAGTTGAGTAATTTTTATAACTACAAGATTTGATCCTTGTTATTTTATACCCAAGAAATTCAATTTCCCTTGTGGTGATTTCCTATACGAAGATACCACAAGATTCAACTATTAACCTTCAAATAAAATTCTAATTGTCAAGGAATATTTCTTAATTAAATTGGAATTATCACTAGGAATCTTATGCAAACATACATTCAATCAACCAATCAAGTCGATTACAAATCTATAGGATAATGTTCTCAACGGAAACATCCGTATGCTTCCGCCGTGCGATTCTAATCATAAATAGATCAACAACAAACTTTATGTTTTGCTAGGTGGATAAAGTACTATATATATATATCTATATATATACACACCTTTATATATCCTAGTTTATACATATAATAACAAGCTTATAATCATCACCATTTAACATCTTGTAGAAAACTCATAGGATGGTGTTTCCTAATTAGGCAATGATTTCATCAAAACAATTCTTAATCTAACTCTTGGTATAGAGTAAATAATAAATCATTTATTATTTTTGGTTAATTAGTAATCAAGTACCAAAAACTTACCACCATTTCCAATTGAGTAATTTTTATAACTACAAGATTTGATCCTAGTTATTTTATACCCAAGAAATTCAATTTCTCTTGTGGTGATTTCCAATACGAAGATACTACAAGATTCAACTATTAACCTTCAAATAAAATTCTAATTGTTAAGGAATATTTCTTAATTAAATTGGAATTATCACTAGGAATCTTATGCAAACATACATTCAATAAAATAATCAAGTCGATTACAAATCTATAGGATAATGTGCTCAATGGAAACATTCGTATGCTTCCGCTGCGCGATTCTGATCATAAAAAGATCAACAACAAACTTTATGTTTTGCTGGGTAGACAAAGTACTATGTCTCAAATGGGCTCGTTGGATTAACCAATACTAGAATGAGTGACTCAGTTGCCAGTCAACTATAATTTCAGAATGGATAAGATTGGATCAAAGATTGCTTAGGAATCATATGATTCGATAATAAGAACATCAAAGAGTGGAAACGAAGGAAATTTTTTTTAGAATCCCAGAAGTCAATTTCTTATTCAAAAAAAGGGATGATTCCTACAAGTTACCCAAGAACTCTAAATGGACGGTCTCTGCGACTCATCTAGGCCAAGATTTGTGTCTGTAATATCATATTTTGTTCTGAATTCAACTATGATACCAAGCTGTGATGCCCCACCTTGAGTCCTACACTAAAAAAGGATATTACGGAGTAATATCATCTGCTAGTGAAGAGAATAGGGCAGGTAGGAGAAACCATTCACGAATTTTACTTTAAAAGAACATTGTTACGTCGATTTGGGTGTTAAATATTTATTTTTTCTCAAGTGTAATCAACGTATGCAATCCATGCTTAAATCAAAACTATAGTGGCTATAATAATAATAATCCAAAACAGTATATGATAAATAGAAGTCATAGAATCATAGATCACAGAAAATACACATCGGAATACAAATAGATACAAGTAGATCAGATTGAAAAAATACATAATATCAAATACAAGACTGTGATCAAAATAATCCATATAATACATCTGTACTACATATCCTGAAATGAATATGTACACAAAGAATCTAGGCTCAATACAGGATACAACCTACATGAATATATACATATGTATGAGATAAAGATAAGATGAATGATAACTAGATAACTAGAGTGAATCCTCTCTAGAACTATCAAACTGGAGCACCTAAAATATTTCGGTTTGATTTGAGTATTATAAAATAATAAACGGGTCAGTCTAAACTTATAATGCATGAGTTAGCAAGATAAATGATAGATAAAGTGAACTAGAACTCAAGTATAGTCATTAAGTCATATATCGAAAAATATCAAGCATTCTTCAAAACTCCAAGAATGAAATCACCAAATATCAAAACTCAAGATAACTTCTACAAGCAAAATCCCTGAAACTATTTGGTGATAACACAAATAATATCAAATCCAGAAATCAGAATCCAGAAATCTTATAAAAAGGGGGAAGGCGCCAAACTTCAAGATTGGTCAAATATCCAAGATATGTCTATAAACATCAAGATAGGTACGAGAAAACATCAAGATAGGAAAAAGTCCAATAATCTACGAAATAGGTATGAGACCTGTAAACATCAAGATAGGTATGAGACCTATAAATTCCAAGATAGAACAAGTTCTATAAACTCCGAAGGTGAGTCATAAACTCGTCGATAAAAGTGTTAAATACTTTTATATAGCAAACGAATAGATAATGACCATGTGTCCCATACCACATGGGTTTACCAAACATTTACTATACAATAGTAAACTCTGCTTCTGTATATAAATGACTCAATCGATTAAGTCCGGGAATTAATCGGAAAAATAAATATGAGCGTCCATACCACTCGTTTTATTAATCTATTTAAATCAACTCCTTATTCGATTGATGCCCTGTAATTTTATAAAAGTATAAAGCTTTGAAAAGCTTTCTTAAAACTATATATATTAGTTTATAAGCTAATTTTAATAGTAAAGGAATTTCTTTAACTTTTAAATACATAAATATATTTAGACGTTGCTTTGTAAGCTAGTATATATTGAAAAACCTTTGCGAAATCTCTTTAGACATATGAAGAATTCCATATCAATTTAAAACCATTATTATTATAATAAATAATTAAATATATGTGTGTGTGTATATATATTCAAATATAATTATTATAGAAAATAAGTTGTACTTGACTAGATTTGGATAAAACACTTTAATTTGGAAATCTGCCTTTTGCAAATTCTGATTGAAACCGTGCTAGAAAATTTAATGTATAAGTCCCCAAACTCATAAAACATTTCTATGGTATAATAACTGTGACGACCCGGAATTTTTGTATATTTGAAATGTGAATATTTAATCTATTTTAAATATCCGAAGGTTAAATTTTAACTTTAATTTCAAATATACAGTATTTATTTGGATAATTAATTATTAAATTTAATTATCGGGATTGGGTAAAATATTGAATCTTGATTTTAAGCCTGTTAAAAAAAATAGTTCAAAGGTTCAGAAAATTTATATTGTTAATACTGAAGATGATAGAACTTTTAAAATGGAATTTTAAAGAGTTTTGTTCAGTTTTAAAAATATATCGTTGAAATTGAATTTAAAAATAGCCGTCCGAGGCACAGTCTCGGAATGCGACGAAACCAGTTCCATTGGATCCGTAATATTGTATTATTATTGGATTTCAATTTTCGTAGTATTTGGAGTTGTCGTGTGATCGTACGAAATATAAACGCGTTGAAATTTAATCGGAAATTTAATATTTTAACTGGTCAATATATCTTCCATCAGTGCTTTTTACTTTCATTTCTCAACACCTATAGCAAGCATGCAGACACGCAAGGCAGTTCATTAACACGTGTCCTACCTAATAAACACGCGTCTCCCCCTCGGTTGTTCCTTTCAATTGAAGCTATCTCGTTCGAAAAGAAAAAGAGAGGCTGCCTTCGTTCGTTTTCCCTTTACCTCCCTCTATTCTCAAATTAATTCTAATAAAATCTGTTCTCTTCAAAATCACAGTTCAATAGCAATCTCCATGTCGTGATGCTTGAACCCGTGAAAACTAGGGTTCCATAAATTAACGCCTTCGAGAAAAATCATCGCTGCCTACTCAGATATTCCATCAGCCATCGTTGGCTCATCCTTGCCCTACGCGATATTTTCTGCTGCTGTTTCGAAGCCCTGCTACAGTCCCTTTTTACTGCCACTGCTAATTGATTTGAAGTGAGTGCGATAGGAAAGGGAAGTTGAAATCGCAATACAAGTGGGGTCGCCGTTCGATCGATCGCGAGGCAAGGGTCGTGGGGTTCCTCGTCTTCATCAAATCGCGTGGCCAAGGCGAGGCGCTCACGCATGCGTGGGAGGCCGCGACCAGCAGGGAAGGGTTCGTCTGGAGAGAGAGTCGACGAGAGGCTAGGGTTCAACTCGAGCCGAGTGGAGCGTGATGGTAGTCTGGGTGCGTGGATGGCTCGAACTCGAGCTTGGTAAGAGAGGTATTCGAGTTTTTCTCTGATCTATTTCGATTTAATGAGTATATTTTATCAGAGGGAAAAAAATAAAGATTATCTTTATAAAATAAATGCATATTGTTTCAAGTTATATATATACAGTAAAGGAGATTTCTGCTTTGATATTTTCAGAAAATAATAATAATAATATATCCATTTGTTTTAAACTGGATAGAACAGTGAAATGAAATTAGGAGAAATATAGATAGACAAGATTAAAATATACAGTAAGCTATATTTGATAATAATTTTCAGTCTAAAGGATTTTACCTGTATATACATACCTATTCTACTTTAAATATACCCAGGATAAACCGAAATAGGGATACGTAAGGTTTTGGGAAACATAGAAAAGGAAAATGATAAAGACCTTATTTAAGTAATGAATTTGTTTACTTAACTTATTTAATCATTCTAGAAATTTAATGGAAAATTAGTTTGAACTTAAGTGTTAGTTAATTAAATTTATATAAATGAATATTCGGTTTATTCGAATATTAATAAAATCATATAAATATGTATCCAAGGTCTGGCATCGTGAAGAGGACTATTGATTTGGGTTGAATTGCAAAATAGAAGAGGCAAGCTGGATTGGGGATGGGAAGCAAATAAAATAAAAGTGAGTTAATCTCACTCAGTTAGATTTAAATTTAAATGGCTAAATTTAAATAATTGATTGGATGATTGCATTGATTGATGTGCTATACTATATATAGTAGTATATAGCAATATATACATATTGGCATATGTATATATTTGAGTTGTTGATATTCCCGCATTTATATAGCGGATGAGACCCTATGCGCCGCATAATAGCGGATGATTTATATAAATCCCATATACCGCGATATTCCATTTTGAAGTGGAATTGGTATTGTGCTAACGTTTGTGGATGCAGGGAAACAGGTTGGAGGGATCCAACTGGATTCCTCAAAATTATTTAGATTATTTAATATCCTGTTCTATGAATATTGATATCCTGTGATGATTTTATTGATGATTGAAATATTGGATGATATGGTTGGATTGAATATTTCAATAAAAGGAGTTATCAAAATATATTGAATTGGATTTTGAATGAAATAAACGAGTAAAATTTAAGTAAATAATTCAAGTGAATTGGAATAAGGGAATTTCGAAATAACAAGGGAAATATTAACTTTAAACTAAAGTGATATTAAATTTAAAGAATAAAGGATTTATTTTGAATGTAAGGATTAAATTTAATTAAAGGCTAAAAAAAGGAATTTTGGAAGTTTAAAATTGGTATTTTCAGTTAAAAAGGGTTTTAACTCAAATAAAGGAATAAATCTAAAAGTTAATGTATTTTGAAATAAATGAAGTAGTAAAGGAAATTTATTTCAAAGTAAAGTAAAGTAAATTGGAAAATCAATTGGAAATTGATTTAGTTGTTTAAAATTGGAATTTTAAAAGAGAAGTGAGATTTTGGAGATATAAACTGGGTTTATAAAGTAAAATAAAATATCAGTGGATATTTGAATATAAATTCAAGATGGGGATTTATAAAAAGATATGGGTTGGTTTAAAAATAAATGTTGGTTTATTTTTAAAAGATGGAAATGAGAAGTGTATTTCTCTGGATAGCCAAGTACGTTTTCAAAGCAATTTTAAATAATAAGTTAAAAGTTTTAAGTATGTTTTAAAAATCATGTTTTAGAAAATTGATTATTTCTAAAGTAAGTATTTTCAAAAATATATTATTGTAGTAATTATATAAAAGTGATTTGGTATTATATTTTAAAAAGAGAAATTTAGTTATATTTGTAAAGTGGTTTCATTTTAAATATTTCTTAAGTATATATTTTGTTAAGGTATTAAAGTAGTTTTTTTTTTTAAATTTCAATATTATTAAGTATATTTATAGTAAAGTGTTTTAAGATTAATTTAAAATCTAAGTGTTTTGTACTTGGTGTTTCAGAGGAAATAAATATTTGGAAATGTATTCCGTAAGCGGAAACTGTTTGAAATTGTTTTCAAAAGGAGTTTGAAAATTGGAAATATATCTTGGAAAGATATTTGGGCAAATAAATAATGTGGGAAATTATTTATTGTGTGATGGTTGCTTGTGGATGTTAATTGATAGTTAAATAACCGACTATCAATATTGGCCAATGCGCTGATCGTTTCGAAGAGACCGGGATCGGGTTTCCGTATACCGGGATTCTAGGTCTGGAGACTCGAATACCACTTCGATTCGGTTTGTACGTTTCGGGTAACGTGTTCGAAGTCGAAGATGGAGCAGTGAAGTACAAGGGCTAGTCGCTACTAATCCTGAGGATATTTCCAAAATGGATGTAGTAGGAGTAGTGCCTTCGGTTCCGTTCAAACCCAGGACGGACTGGTATGGACGAATGCTTGCGAAACATCGTCAGCGGACGATGGGCATTCTAAGGGATATGTTCTGAAAAGGTATCGTTTAGCCTCGAACCTCATCAACCGGGAATGACTGAAAATCAGGGGTTATGCAGCAAGGCTTCGTGGGTAGCTCCCACTGGAGGGTAAGGTCATCCCTGTCTAGATGTCCCTTTTTATTTCGGCTTAGTGGTGCGGTTGCTGATCCCAACCGTGGGGTGATTTTATTCGGGATCATCCAGTAAGGGATGGTTCCGGCCTTGTGTTGCAGGGGAGCGGGCGTACTCCTCGGTACTGTGATCTAGGCCACGTACTGTGACAGGTGGTACCCCAGTGCCTAGTCATTCGTTGGAAATCCATTCTCCCTACGTGCCTGTACGGTTTTGATTGTGCCCAACTATTGCTGAAACGTGAGATGCAAGCATTTCAGCTAGATTCTAGTTTACTTTCTGTAGACACTATTATAATATCAGAGGATTTTGATATAAAGTGTTTTAGCTATCGTAAGGTAAAAACCCGACATGTTTATTTGTGGCGTGGTCTTACGAGATGCTTTTGTTTTCAAAGGATTTTTGGGAAACTTTAAAAATCAATTGAGTGTGATTTTCTCACGCTGGTTTTCCAGACTGACTCGGGTATTGTTTTATATGATGCTCGGGTCAAACCGAGTATTATTAGGTTACAGGATATGATGATATGGAGCTCAGGAGACGAGCTGGATGACGATACGTACTCTCGTACTTGTTATTATTTTTCCGCTGTGTATTCAGTTGTATGATATTGATGTGATGTACTCTGATGATGTATTTGGATGTATATATATATACAGATACAGTTTGATTTGTGTAAAGATCTGTTGATATATATATTATATTTTATTCCGCTGCGTATGTGAGATTCTGCTGTTGTTTTCTATTTTTCTTCTTCTACCTCTTCTTCTTAACTAAAATGGTCCGGTTTTTCGTGTTAGAAAAACTCGGGTTGTTACAGTGGTATCAGAGCTTAGGCTAGCGATAACCTTGGCTCTGGTGGGAATTTTGAGAGTACTAATAGATATGAGCGCGTATTTGTTAGTAAATATAAAATGGTTTTATATTGTGTTGGTTGGTTTATTGAGTAGTTTATGGATTCTGGTCAATACGAGTAATTAACGTTATTGATAGGGATCTCTAAACACTTAAATAGAACAATTCGACACAGTATTGTTTTAAATAGGGTAAATGAAATAATTTTACCCAACTTACTTTTGTATATGAAAGAAATAATTTTTAGAAAATTATATATTTGGTTACTTGGTTGTTAGAAAGCGATGATATTAAATTATTATCATCGTTGTGTAAAAATTTAATCAGAAATTAGAAACTTATAACCAAAGTTGGAAGAATAAATTTATATATATACAAATGAGATTGTAATTTTGAACTGAAATTCCAAAGTAATGTTTGAATATTAAATTGTATGGGTATTGAATTTGGAATTTTGAGAAAGGTTTGAAATTCCTTGAGATTTGAAAATGGTTTTCAAGGGTTTTGGGAGAAATAATAGTGATATTATTTCAGAAATATTTTTGAGTTGAATTTGAAATCTTGTGAGATTTGGAAATTAAAAGTATTTGAAATGTTTTTAAAGAGATGAAAGCATTAAATTCTCTTTCGGTCGCTGGAAAATAACTTCAATGATGACTGCAGCATCATCGATGTTCATTTTCGAGTCTCCAAAGAAAAATTGCTACCCAACTGTTTTAAATTGGAATTGTTTGTGAACTAGGTTTGGTTTTAAAATTCCAAAGGGAAATGAAAATTGTCAAGGGTTTTGGATGAAGTTGATTTCAAAAGTGATTTTGAAATTTTGGAGAATTGTTTAAACTCTGGAATCATATTTAAAATGTTTATATGGAATAATAAATATGCCAAACTAAATAAAATATAAATCCTGTAGTAAAGTATTAAAATGTGAATGAAATCGATTGAAAATGAATAAAATATAGATATAAATAAATTTGGGACTTATAAAATTTGGAAGTAAAATAAATAAGCCAAATAAAACTGTTTGTAATAGTAAGGAATATAATCCAGAAATTTAAATTATAAAATAGATTGAACACTTGAAAATAGTAAAGTGTTTTTGAAATAAAAATCAAATATTAGAAATAAGTAGATTGGAAACGGGTAGTGAATCTAGAACTCGAGTTCTAAATTAAAAGTTAACATGAAGTGTTAACAAATTAATTATAATTGAAATTGTATCATATAAAAATGAAATTGGGTTAAAATAGAAATGGTATGAATTGCAAATAGAATCCAACTAAGTGGAAATAAATTTTAATCGAACTAAATTTAGGTGAGTTACAGATAACATTTAATTGGAATGCGTCGAGCTAAATAATTGTTGTGAATGAATTAAGATAAAAAGGAAATCCACTTGGTAATGAAGATGAACCTAAGTAGTTAAAGGGTTCGAATTCAAAATGCAATGAAAATGAGATTGTATAAATCTATTGAGTTAATATAAACAATAAAATTTGTTTTGAATCAATTGTAATGATATGAGTTTGTTTGGACTTAAAAATAAATTGAAGTTAAGAAAGGAAGTTGTAAAATCATTTAAATTGAATGGGATGGTTTAAATGTTGTTGGGAAACAATTAAAATTAGTGTTGAAACATTTCATACGTGTTTATGGAAGTATATAACATGCATTGTAATAGAATCCATATTTTAGCTATTTAAATATAAGTGAAATGCTATGAACTTCCTATATTTGTCACTTACACTTTTAAATTGAGTTAGTACAGGTTCAGGGAAGCCGTATAGCTGATTTTGGGTTACATTAATTGCTAAATAATAAGCCGCTTGCTTTAAAAATGCTAAAATAGAGGTACGCCTACGCAAAAGAATTTAATAGGAGATATGAACTGCATATATTGATATATATTGTGATTTCCGGCCTGAGGCCGATGTATATACATATTTGTGCATCCTGCGATATCGCAGAAGTCCCTCCGTACAAAGGAGACTCTGCCAAAATTTTCTAGAAATTTTGAGAGTTAGAAAATTTTTGAAAATTTTTGGAAATTTTCACTGACAACAAATGATTTAAAATTTGTTAAACAAATAAGGTTGAAACTGAGTATTGAAATCTATTTAAAATGTGAAAGTAAAGTAAGTGAAATCGAAGGAACTAACGAAAGTAAAGCTTGCAAACAAACTTTTAATTGAGATTTAAATTAATTAGTAAGTGCAACTAATTCAATATTCAAGTGGAAGATAAATTGAATTCAAGTGGAAATGTAAAGGCAAAAGTGGATAGAAATGAATAGGAACTTCAATAGTGAAGTGAAAATATGTATAAGCAGTATGTAAAAGGTTTATCTTAAACTTAAGAAATGAATAGTGAATTCTTAAGAAAATGTGGTACTGAAAGTATGCTAAGTGAATAATTGAATTAAGGTGAGACTGTAAATTGTGAAATGAGATAGTTGTGAATAAAGGGATAACAATCAAAATGAATGTGAATAAAGGAGAATTGATATAACTAATAATCAATTAGGCTAATTACGTAAGATATACGTATATTATTTTATTCGCATAGCTATTTGGTCCAGATGTCGAACACAGAATTTCGAGATAGTTTTATCGATCCGAATCAGGATTTTTCACTCGATTTTCGACGGCGAGCCTGGATATGGGTTGTTGATTGATTCTGGATATTCTCTATCATAGTTTGTGACTATGCAAGGAGAATGACGGTTTCTGATCGAGAAACCAGATCTAAGTCCGCACTAAGAAGTCGGGTGGACGATACTAGTTCGGAAGTGAAATTGTGTGATCGATTGAGCGATCGAATGTGATATTGCGTACGAATGATATATGTGCATCGTACGGGCTTAAGTAAAACAAATATTGAAAATTTGTAAAGAAAAGTATAAAATGACTTTGGGATTGTGATTGAATATTATTGCTTAGTAGGATATACAGGTGTATAAAAGCAAAGGATAAATTGGGATTTTTGATTTAGAAGATAAAATTTAATGGCCGACAAAAAGGTATGTATTTGAATTTCTATATGAAATTTGATTGGGTTTTTGATCCAGCCACTTGGCTTTTTGTTTTCTTTTTGAGATTGGGAGGCCGTAGAGCCATTTTGTAGTTGTACCGAGCTAGCCACGCAAAGGAGACGCTGGCGAAATTTTTCGGAAATTTAGGGAGTTAGAAAAATTTTTGAGAAATTTTGATAAGTTAAAATTTGAATTCAAATTTAAATTTGAATGGATAAGTAGGTGATATGGGTTGAACTTATGAATAAGTTTGGGAAGTTAAAAGATGATTAGTGTATCATTAATAAAAGATTGTTATGGAAAGTTGTTAAAACTATTTGGATGGGAAAAAGAACGGGTATCGAATCATTTCTCTTAACTGGTAATTTCGGGGACGAAATTCTTTTAAGGGGGGAGGAATGTGACGACCCGGAATTTTTGTATATTTGAAATGTGAATATTTAATCTATTTTAAATATCCGAAGGTTAAATTTTAACTTTAATTTCAAATATACAGTATTTATTTGGATAATTAATTATTAAATTTAATTATCGGGATTGGGTAAAATATTGAATCTTGATTTTAAGCCTGTTAAAAAAAATAGTTCAAAGGTTCAGAAAATTTATATTGTTAATACTGAAGATGATAGAACTTTTAAAATGGAATTTTAAAGAGTTTTGTTCAGTTTTAAAAATATATCGTTGAAATTGAATTTAAAAATAGCCGTCCGAGGCACAGTCTCGGAATGCGACGAAACCAGTTCCATTGGATCCGTAATATTGTATTATTATTGGATTTCAATTTTCGTAGTATTTGGAGTTGTCGTGTGATCGTACGAAATATAAACGCGTTGAAATTTAATCGGAAATTTAATATTTTAACTGGTCAATATATCTTCCATCAGTGCTTTTTACTTTCATTTCTCAACACCTATAGCAAGCATGCAGACACGCAAGGCAGTTCATTAACACGTGTCCTACCTAATAAACACGCGTCTCCCCCTCGGTTGTTCCTTTCAATTGAAGCTATCTCGTTCGAAAAGAAAAAGAGAGGCTGCCTTCGTTCGTTTTCCCTTTACCTCCCTCTATTCTCAAATTAATTCTAATAAAATCTGTTCTCTTCAAAATCACAGTTCAATAGCAATCTCCATGTCGTGATGCTTGAACCCGTGAAAACTAGGGTTCCATAAATTAACGCCTTCGAGAAAAATCATCGCTGCCTACTCAGATATTCCATCAGCCATCGTTGGCTCATCCTTGCCCTACGCGATATTTTCTGCTGCTGTTTCGAAGCCCTGCTACAGTCCCTTTTTACTGCCACTGCTAATTGATTTGAAGTGAGTGCGATAGGAAAGGGAAGTTGAAATCGCAATACAAGTGGGGTCGCCGTTCGATCGATCGCGAGGCAAGGGTCGTGGGGTTCCTCGTCTTCATCAAATCGCGTGGCCAAGGCGAGGCGCTCACGCATGCGTGGGAGGCCGCGACCAGCAGGGAAGGGTTCGTCTGGAGAGAGAGTCGACGAGAGGCTAGGGTTCAACTCGAGCCGAGTGGAGCGTGATGGTAGTCTGGGTGCGTGGATGGCTCGAACTCGAGCTTGGTAAGAGAGGTATTCGAGTTTTTCTCTGATCTATTTCGATTTAATGAGTATATTTTATCAGAGGGAAAAAAATAAAGATTATCTTTATAAAATAAATGCATATTGTTTCAAGTTATATATATACAGTAAAGGAGATTTCTGCTTTGATATTTTCAGAAAATAATAATAATAATATATCCATTTGTTTTAAACTGGATAGAACAGTGAAATGAAATTAGGAGAAATATAGATAGACAAGATTAAAATATACAGTAAGCTATATTTGATAATAATTTTCAGTCTAAAGGATTTTACCTGTATATACATACCTATTCTACTTTAAATATACCCAGGATAAACCGAAATAGGGATACGTAAGGTTTTGGGAAACATAGAAAAGGAAAATGATAAAGACCTTATTTAAGTAATGAATTTGTTTACTTAACTTATTTAATCATTCTAGAAATTTAATGGAAAATTAGTTTGAACTTAAGTGTTAGTTAATTAAATTTATATAAATGAATATTCGGTTTATTCGAATATTAATAAAATCATATAAATATGTATCCAAGGTCTGGCATCGTGAAGAGGACTATTGATTTGGGTTGAATTGCAAAATAGAAGAGGCAAGCTGGATTGGGGATGGGAAGCAAATAAAATAAAAGTGAGTTAATCTCACTCAGTTAGATTTAAATTTAAATGGCTAAATTTAAATAATTGATTGGATGATTGCATTGATTGATGTGCTATACTATATATAGTAGTATATAGCAATATATACATATTGGCATATGTATATATTTGAGTTGTTGATATTCCCGCATTTATATAGCGGATGAGACCCTATGCGCCGCATAATAGCGGATGATTTATATAAATCCCATATACCGCGATATTCCATTTTGAAGTGGAATTGGTATTGTGCTAACGTTTGTGGATGCAGGGAAACAGGTTGGAGGGATCCAACTGGATTCCTCAAAATTATTTAGATTATTTAATATCCTGTTCTATGAATATTGATATCCTGTGATGATTTTATTGATGATTGAAATATTGGATGATATGGTTGGATTGAATATTTCAATAAAAGGAGTTATCAAAATATATTGAATTGGATTTTGAATGAAATAAACGAGTAAAATTTAAGTAAATAATTCAAGTGAATTGGAATAAGGGAATTTCGAAATAACAAGGGAAATATTAACTTTAAACTAAAGTGATATTAAATTTAAAGAATAAAGGATTTATTTTGAATGTAAGGATTAAATTTAATTAAAGGCTAAAAAAAGGAATTTTGGAAGTTTAAAATTGGTATTTTCAGTTAAAAAGGGTTTTAACTCAAATAAAGGAATAAATCTAAAAGTTAATGTATTTTGAAATAAATGAAGTAGTAAAGGAAATTTATTTCAAAGTAAAGTAAAGTAAATTGGAAAATCAATTGGAAATTGATTTAGTTGTTTAAAATTGGAATTTTAAAAGAGAAGTGAGATTTTGGAGATATAAACTGGGTTTATAAAGTAAAATAAAATATCAGTGGATATTTGAATATAAATTCAAGATGGGGATTTATAAAAAGATATGGGTTGGTTTAAAAATAAATGTTGGTTTATTTTTAAAAGATGGAAATGAGAAGTGTATTTCTCTGGATAGCCAAGTACGTTTTCAAAGCAATTTTAAATAATAAGTTAAAAGTTTTAAGTATGTTTTAAAAATCATGTTTTAGAAAATTGATTATTTCTAAAGTAAGTATTTTCAAAAATATATTATTGTAGTAATTATATAAAAGTGATTTGGTATTATATTTTAAAAAGAGAAATTTAGTTATATTTGTAAAGTGGTTTCATTTTAAATATTTCTTAAGTATATATTTTGTTAAGGTATTAAAGTAGTTTTTTTTTTTAAATTTCAATATTATTAAGTATATTTATAGTAAAGTGTTTTAAGATTAATTTAAAATCTAAGTGTTTTGTACTTGGTGTTTCAGAGGAAATAAATATTTGGAAATGTATTCCGTAAGCGGAAACTGTTTGAAATTGTTTTCAAAAGGAGTTTGAAAATTGGAAATATATCTTGGAAAGATATTTGGGCAAATAAATAATGTGGGAAATTATTTATTGTGTGATGGTTGCTTGTGGATGTTAATTGATAGTTAAATAACCGACTATCAATATTGGCCAATGCGCTGATCGTTTCGAAGAGACCGGGATCGGGTTTCCGTATACCGGGATTCTAGGTCTGGAGACTCGAATACCACTTCGATTCGGTTTGTACGTTTCGGGTAACGTGTTCGAAGTCGAAGATGGAGCAGTGAAGTACAAGGGCTAGTCGCTACTAATCCTGAGGATATTTCCAAAATGGATGTAGTAGGAGTAGTGCCTTCGGTTCCGTTCAAACCCAGGACGGACTGGTATGGACGAATGCTTGCGAAACATCGTCAGCGGACGATGGGCATTCTAAGGGATATGTTCTGAAAAGGTATCGTTTAGCCTCGAACCTCATCAACCGGGAATGACTGAAAATCAGGGGTTATGCAGCAAGGCTTCGTGGGTAGCTCCCACTGGAGGGTAAGGTCATCCCTGTCTAGATGTCCCTTTTTATTTCGGCTTAGTGGTGCGGTTGCTGATCCCAACCGTGGGGTGATTTTATTCGGGATCATCCAGTAAGGGATGGTTCCGGCCTTGTGTTGCAGGGGAGCGGGCGTACTCCTCGGTACTGTGATCTAGGCCACGTACTGTGACAGGTGGTACCCCAGTGCCTAGTCATTCGTTGGAAATCCATTCTCCCTACGTGCCTGTACGGTTTTGATTGTGCCCAACTATTGCTGAAACGTGAGATGCAAGCATTTCAGCTAGATTCTAGTTTACTTTCTGTAGACACTATTATAATATCAGAGGATTTTGATATAAAGTGTTTTAGCTATCGTAAGGTAAAAACCCGACATGTTTATTTGTGGCGTGGTCTTACGAGATGCTTTTGTTTTCAAAGGATTTTTGGGAAACTTTAAAAATCAATTGAGTGTGATTTTCTCACGCTGGTTTTCCAGACTGACTCGGGTATTGTTTTATATGATGCTCGGGTCAGACCGAGTATTATTAGGTTACAGGATATGATGATATGGAGCTCAGGAGACGAGCTGGATGACGATACGTACTCTCGTACTTGTTATTATTTTTCCGCTGTGTATTCAGTTGTATGATATTGATGTGATGTACTCTGATGATGTATTTGGATGTATATATATATACAGATACAGTTTGATTTGTGTAAAGATCTGTTGATATATATATTATATTTTATTCCGCTGCGTATGTGAGATTCTGCTGTTGTTTTCTATTTTTCTTCTTCTACCTCTTCTTCTTAACTAAAATGGTCCGGTTTTTCGTGTTAGAAAAACTCGGGTTGTTACAATAACTCCAAAATGAATTCTCAAATTCATAAATAAAAATTCATAAGTAGCATTGAAATTGGCATAGAAAGCAGCATCAAAATCAAGTAAATAGGTTCAAACGATCACCTAGGCGAATAGAGGGGCAAACGGGAGCAACCGGAGAGCCGAATGGCTTGACCTGGGACTTGGCCCAGGTCACAACCGGTCACTGGTGGTCATGCCTGGACCGAGTTCCAGGCAGCTCCGGTGGTGCTCTAATGGCCCGTTGTCACTCGTTTCTTCGCCATTGTTCTTCTTGAGGTCTGGGGGTACTGAATTAACATTCAAACAAGCATGCAAACATGTACAATTGGATGCAAATCATGATTATATGATGTGGGTTTTCAGCAAAAAAAGATTTGAATAACATAAGATAGAAATAACAAAACAAGAATGAGATCAATTCAACATAGATTCAACCAATTCAAAGAGCAGCAACATGCATTTAATTATAAGCTAGAAGTGTGAGATTAACTCACCAATTTAAGCTTGACTTAGATGCAATAGCTCGGGCTCTCCTAGGCAAGCTTTTCTCCGCAATGGCCTAGGTTTATTCTCAGGAATTGCAAATGGACTTGTAAATCACGATGGAAATCTAAAATTAAATTCCCTAAAAGATGTGACAAAAGATGGAGGAGATTACCTTGTTTAGATTTCTTCAATTATTATCAAATAATCCTTTGATTTCAGCTTGAATATGGGGATAATTTGCTCTAGGGTTTTGGAATAGAGGAAGAGATGATTATCATATTTTGGCTAAAAATGAGAAATGGTGCAAGGAAATAAATGTATACGTTTATTTCTTAACTTAATACATGGGCCTTAGGAGGCATACTGACCCAATAAGGATATGTATTATTATTCACTTCTTATTTCCATTATAAAACACCAAATTTATACTTAAACAAGGTTTTACAAAATTATAAATTGGTTTCTTTTAATTTTTCTAAAATAATCAACATGTCAAGATTTCCGTTTCATTAGCATTAAAATATTTTATAAACCTCAACACAATTTTTAATATAAAAGTTGTTCTTATAATTTTTAATAAAAATGATTTATAAATTGCAAAAAATCCCACTTTAACAATAAATCTTAATATTATAATTTTAACTAAATTTACAACACATGTTGTAATAATTTGAAATGGAAAATATTTATCACAAATCTCCGTTTAAAATAAATAAGTGTGAATAAACCTAGGAGAATTCATATTTTAAACTATAAAATTGTTTCCTTATATTTTACTCACTCTTGTTCTCGACATTACTCTTATTTGTTATTTATAAGAACAAAACTGCATAATTTGTTGTTTCTATAAATTCTTAATTTATCCATCATTACTTCGAAATCCTTTTATAAATTTCCTTAGTTATTTTAATCCAATCAATTTTAAATTTGGAAATAATAATAATTATAAATATAAATTCTGCAATTTTTATCTAAAAGAAATTAGTTATGATTAATTAAATCATATTTTATATTTAATTCCAGGTAACCTCGATCATGCTTGTTACAATTTAGTACTTTCCAATTAAAAAAGCAAGTCCAATCTCTCACATCATCATGAGTCCTAGGATTAGTGATATCTTACATCAGTATTAAGTGCAGCCGATTCCTGGTAGTCTCAAAGTGAAGGGCAGTCTTCTATCGAATGACTCTACTGACCTCGTATCACTAACCTACTAAGTCCATTTAATTATTCTAAGTCTTTACTTATGCGATCTTAGGTTGACAATGGACCTAGCTTACTAATTCCCTTTTTGTTTAAGACAATAAGGTTTACCTTAAATACTTATCTATCAATAAATCCTCTTTTTAATGCTCATAAATGTCTAAAATCCTAATGGACATTTCCTAAGGTATTTATGTATGATTACTAATTTCAAATTAATAACATTTTTATATCTATTTTATTTTTATCGGTCTCATTAACCCATTCGTCTCTATTAATTGTAACCCTTAATTTAATACTATTGATTATTTATCATTAATTGCCTATTAATTTAGGTCATAATCATTCAATTCCCATCAATTAATTAATAGGAATTCCTAATTTATTTTCCATTAATATGAATTACTACCTTTTCTAATTCTAGTTATTCGTTTTCCTAAATATAATAATAACCAACGAACGTTACATATAAATAACGCAAGAATAAGCGTTGTTCTTCTTTATTAGCGCAATAAATAGTATAAACCGCCTAATAAAACTACCTATTCATAACCAAAAATATTCTAATCATAAATATGTAACAAGAATATGCTTTCTATATTTAATTTGCAACCCCATAGTTGCTTTGCCCATTCCTTCGGAGTGGAACTACAACTACTTCTATAGTTGGAATTCTTAGAATCTAATGTATTGATATAATAATACTAGATAGGAAAGTATGAATGCATTCTCTCAATTTATCCTTATTCCTCTAATCTACTAACCTATGCTCTAATACCAAATGTAATAACCTGTACCTTAATGGGCCTAAAGTTCGACAAAAATCAAAACCCAAGTCCATCAAAACACAGATCGTTGGATTTGGTACATACAAATAAGCATGAGCATTATCAGAGATTGATAGAAATCTAAACTCATAGCAGAAACAATAACATGATAAGAATACTGATTATGGCTATTATTTTGGAATTAATGGTATTCCTTGGATAGCAGATTACCACATCAGCATCGAGCATGAGAGAAAAGAAGGCTTTTCCAACAACTAAACACGTCCAGCTCCAGTGACCTATTCCTCTAAATATAATAATGACTAACGAATGTTACACATTAATAATGCACGAATAAATGATATTCTTCTTTATTAACGCAATAAACACATATAAATTGCCTAATAAAACTACCTGCTTGTAACCAAATATATTATAGTCATAAATATGTAATAAGAATATGCTTTCCATATTTAATTTGCTCGAATTAAATTTCTAAGAAAGATTTTCCGTTATGATTTTCATAAATTGGTTTAACACAGAAAGAAAAGATGGACTCCGATTGAAATTCAAGGAATGGATAATTTCTTATTCCTTGTTAAATCAAACATCGCCCTTTTGAATGAAAAGTGGAAAAAGTAAACAAATTTATAAAAATCAAACAGATGTTTTTTCCAAAAATTGAACTATGAAAAATCTACAACATAACAAAAATTGGGAAATAATACAAAAATCCTATATTACACCCAAGTATAGATCTGGAATAAAAATATACAACATTCAAATTCTAAAATATTTGGGACTGATTTCCAGGTCTAGGTGTAAACATATTTCAAATTAGATATAAAACAAGAATATGTAGGCAATAGTTTTATATACTAATTTAGGCCTACAATTCACAATTTAAATTGATTTAGGCATAAAAATCAAAAGTATGCCAACGGAATAGATCTAAAATCATAAACAATATATAAAATTTCCCACTCACCTTTTAAAAGCGATCCAAATCTCCAAATCTAAAGTAGAACTTTTGATTTATCTCAAAATCCTTTTTAATCCAAGAGATATGTATAAAAAGAGTATATACACATATTAGAATTACATATCTGAGAAGAGATTTGGGATCAGGAGAAAAATAGATACAAATATATAAATATATAAATTACTTAAATACACGTATAGTTGATTCTCTTCTCTTCTCCTTTTTATTAGATTTCTATTCTTCTCCAAATCTAGTTTGTATGAATATAAATACAAATATCTTATTTATATAATTTAGAAAGAAAGTAGAGAAGAAGAAATGGCAGAGCATTATTGCTCTGTTGAGAAAAAATATGAGAAGAGAAGGAAGAGTTAGGCCTGAATTTAAAGGCTCTAGAATCAACCAGAACCGCACGATTTAAAATTCAGGCCGTATATGGCCTAAGGTTACTGGAGCCGCCACAGAGGTAGGTCGACCGCCCCCTGTCGACTACTTATACACGACAGTCAACCAGTGGGCCTAGGCAATTTGATTAATTTTCTTATTTTAATTATTTTCGTTCTGAATTCATTTTTCATCGTAACTTCTTCGTTTGGACTCCGATCGCAAAACTCAAAATATAAAAGTTGCTTAGAATTTTACCACAAACGCAATAGTGCAATATTTATGGTAAAATTTCATCATTTGCATAAATTCCATTTTGGAGCTAAACTGATTAACTAACTAACTAATTAAATAACCAATGCCAAATTACGGGGTGTTACAACTCTGGTCTTAACAAATGTATCGATATTCTTCCTCGAAACATCTTGACCATGAACATTTAAAACAAAATGTTAGCTTATTATGATTAATCGCACACGATTGCAACTAAAGTCACATACATTTTATTCAAGGATTTTCTTGTTATATACTTTAAATTAATTTCTTAATTATTTATATCATAATATAACAATGTATATAAAAGAAACAAACACCATTATTACGAACAAGATTGACTACATAGCGAGATGTTTGTAAAAATTACATAATTACCCCTGAGACATACCACTGACTCTTTCAAAAAGTGATAAGAAAGTTTGAAGGTTGCTCTTCATAACCTTAACATCATTTTAGATTTCTATGATTTCTCTTTATTTACCATGCATGAAAATCATGCCTTTGTTTTAATTTCATGTCCATATATTAAAAATCTATTATTAATGAAATATTTGTACTTTAACTTATAAAAATATATATGCAACTCATTATATTCCCTATAAATACAACTAAATATAAATAAAAAAAAATTCACTAAAAAATAATAAACAAAAATTAACTAATAAGAAAAATAGAAAATTGGATTATATGTCAGCATATAAAAAGAAAACATGTCGACATACATGTAAGCTTGACAATGATATCTGAAAAATCCAAAATCCGTCCACGTTCATGTCCAAAAAATGAATAAATATCCGATATACGGAAAAACAGATATGGATGCGGATAGGAACATCTATATCCAAAAATTATCCCTCTAGTTTCTACCAAATTATAATTTATATTATACGTATTATAGTACAGTGAATTGTTTTATTAAGTTTGTAGTTTATATTATATACATTAATAGGTGTTAACTACTTAAAATTATTTACCATCATCATGTTTGTTTATTTTTCAACATTTTTATAATCAATGAGATTGAAAAAATATTAAATCAAAATTTTCTATTTACATTTCTTAATTTATCAATAGTTAGCGGATCAGATAATTATCTGATTTCCGTTTGTATTCGTAGATGAGAATATCCGAAAATAATTTCGAATGTGTATATGGCACTATCGGTATTCGAAAGTATCCACTGACATACCTACATACAAGAAATGTATATGTTGAGGTATCAAACGATAATTTCAATTTTGAATTTTGAAATAAAATTTATTTATTCTAAATGGTGGAAACAATTTCAAGTTTGTTTTTGACACTATAAAAACACCATTTCAGTCCAGAAATACTTACTAATTTCTTGTTGTTAGAAACCATATGCACTTAGAAACGAACCAAAAACCAATAGCGCATGAACAAGAAAGAAAATTTGCTTCTTTTTGGTGATTTATTTCCTATGCTCTTAAAGAAAGGATGGAAAATATTACTCAATCTTGTGAAAATAGAGAAATACTGAATGACACAGAGATGAATATAGACATCAAAGAAAAACTTGACTAATGGGAAGTCACTCCAATAGATGATGGGCAAAATTTTCATCTAAGAAACCGTGATGTCTAATCGATCAAAAGTAATTATTGTATAACTATATTATTTGCTGCTTTATATTCTTTGTAGTGATTTATATGTCTATGCATATATTATGTGTATATTCTGTGTTGTGTATGTTTATTTTACTTTGTTGTAAAATATGCTTACGTTTAGTGTAATTAAATGTTTATATATTAGAATGAATTCGTTTTAACTGTTAATGAGTATAATTCAATAAATTAGACGTATATCTTACTTTTATATAAATTAATTCTGATTTTCCTAAATACCACTTGATATAACATCATATAAAACTCATATTAATTTTATATCCATTTTTGTTGATGACAATGAGGAAAAATGTTATAAAATAAAAAATATATTTTGGACAAACAATTTAAGAGGGGGGGGGGGAGTAGGAAGTGCATAGACTCGTGGAGAATAAATCCATTGAGGAGGAGTAAATCAAGTCAAAAGAAATTTGCATTCAAATATTATTATATTTTGTATCAAAAATATTTAGATGGTTGTCATCATCAAAAATGGAGAGGCCGTTAGTACCACATGCATTGATTTTGATGACAACAATCATATAAATATTACCACTAATGATTTTCTAAGTTGGGTAGGTAATTGCAAAATAATTTCACTTATACTACTCAAATATATTACAAGAATATATAAGTGCAGATGACTATGCACCAAGACAGAAAAGTAAATGGACTCGAGAGCAAAAGAAGGAGGCGAGGAAGAACCAAGGCAAGAGGAACAATAGCGGAGATTAGAAGGGCACAAGAGATTTGAGGAAAAGACACTACAATTGGTCAGAAAAGTATTTGTAGAGTGTTGGAAATTTTATTTAAAGACCCTTTAGCAAATATCTTTGAATTTTCTTTCTTACCAAACTTTATTTTCTTTTATAGTACCTTTTTATAATTATACAGATATTGTTTTAAAATATTGAAAACAAAAGATAGTTTTATAAAGTGTTTTTCCAAAATCAACTAGCATATGTCGACATAGGGATCATAAAGTAGTTTTTTAAAATTAACATGGATATGTCAACCTGCCCAAGGATCATACGTCGACATAATGACCATCGGGGAATTTTTTAAATATAAACAAACGGATATTTCTCTTCAATCTTTCACTAAAAGTCATATCTCTTCATCTTCTATATAAAGGCTTTGGTAAATGAAATTTAACAACATTATCTCATTCTTCTCTTACTCTTTCATCACCACTACTTTGATATAAAGCTCTCTTGATATTTTTGCATTTACTTTGCAAATCCACACTATCTCACTCTAATTATTCATAGATTTGCAAACCATATAAGATTAGAGAGTTCATACTTGAATTCTTGATCATTTTTTCTCTGGTTTAATTTTATTCTCTTCAAATTAGGAAGACAAACTGATACTAGAGGTCTTTGTATCAAAGATTGCAAGAATCTGTATTGAAAAAAAGATTACTTGTTATATTACTCTACTATTTGAATTGAAAAGGTGCATTCTACCACTCGTCGAAAGTCTGAATTGTATAGGCAACCTTGACTACCTGTAGAAAGTCAGAGATTATGTCTGTCTTACCATCCAAGAAAAGTCAAGATATATGTTATTGCCACCTGGTTCAAAGTCAAGAGGTTATGTGTATTCTGTTACCCGTGGAAGGTCAGGATTGTAAAAATGCACTTGACATTCATGGAAATCAAGTTTGTGATAGATGACTAGACATAGAATTGAAAATCCAAAGCAGTATAAAATTTTCTATCGTTATCTACTTTACTATTTTTATTTATGTTTCTGCATTTATATATATTTATCTACTTGCATCTGTGAATCTAAATCAGTAATTTTGAAAACTACAAGTTTAAGTGTTAAAAAGGTTGATATACACTATTCACCTCCCTCTAGTGTAATAATAGCTTTTAGATCCATTTTTCATAAGTATATTAGGGTAACTCACATATTCCACTTTAACAACCGAGGTGATACCTTGATTTTAGTCGCCAGAGATAAATTTTGTGGTGTTTTTTTTGAAATTCAAGGAGGTCCCATCCTCTTCTCTCTCACAAGTATACACCGGTCCATACAACAATTTCCACAAAAAAATAATATATTTGTACGTTGTTAAATGGCAATAGAAGAAAGTGATTTAGGATTTTTCTCGAAACTTAAAATATATTAATATATTGTATGTAGTTGAATGTCAACGGAAGCAAGCAATTTGACTGCTCGAGTGGTATTTTAAATCTTGAACAAGCATAATTATTAAAGATTAAAAAGGTAAAATATTTACTCCAAGATAGAATCATATATGCAGATAGTAAAGAGAAAAACAAATGTTTCCACATGATGTTTCTAACAAAGTTGGCTCTGAATATGGACCATCTTAATGGTTATCCATTATCCAATTTTTTTTATAAGGATTGATAAATATTATTTATTTTTAAAATTATCTACTTTGGACGGAATATTGTCTTGACGGTAATGTATTGACATTGCTTTCCATGGTGACACAAGTTCAAATCTAAAGTTAATAAATCTTTCCTATCATTAAACATATAACTAGTGCGAACCCGTGCTTCGCACACGGATGTTGAAAAAATATTGTTGTTGCATAGGTCATATCCAAATGTATAAGAAATTTAATACGGTGGTAATGAAAAAACATTATTGAACGATAGTGTTACATCATGAATAACAATTTGGTAGGATAAAAAATACACATATATATTTAGTTATGATAATCACAATTAAAATCGAACAAAACAATTACAGTGAATATGTTAAAGTTCACAGACTATTTAGAGGATAATGTGTTAAAAATTTATCCGCTAATGCATAGATATATTCACTGTGGCATATAACGCCAATGTTGTTGCTTTTGCAATTACACAGCTGCTTCAATGTGCATAGATATAGTTGAAGTATTCACTGTGAACTGCAGACACAAAGACACAGTGCAGTTCGATTCAATTAAATAAGAGTAACAAAAGTTTTTTGCAATGGGAAGAAATATAGTAATAGGATGAAATTTGTAAACAGTCAGGAAAAGTATTTGTCAACGGCTGAAAAAAGGGAGCAAAAAAAAAGAAAAAAGCAACAGATGTAGTACAGGGGAAAAGTAGTAAAACAGAAGATTCAATTGAAATAGAAATGATGATGCAATAAGAAAATAACATGGGTTCCAATATAAATTACTATTGTTCACCGAATCTGATCTATGTCGATGCAGGGTACAAAACACGGCATACAGCTAGTCGTAGTAACCAATATTTGAAAATATCCAAAACATACAGAAGAGAACAATTGTGAGAAGTCCATTCATTTTTTAGCCTCAGAAATAACTGCTAGCAATGCGTGTATGATATTGGCTTGAGCGCTAATATGTGATGTTTTCTTGGCCTTAATAGATGCATTACATTAGTCAATTATTTTAACCATTGAAGGTATTTGTACCTGCAGCCAAAAAATGCAAAAGTGTCATTGATGCAGTATTATTACTAAATTCTCTCACTGCTCGTCTGACCTATTAACTATATCTAATAATCAAACTATGACTACATAATCATCTATACAAAGATACATTCATCAATTGTTTTCTAGAAGTTTTCCGACGGTGGTGGTGCAAGTGATTTTAGAATTTACTGCAAAAAAATAAACTCTTTTAGGTGGTTATCAATATTATTCTCACTACAACACATGTTTTGACCCAGCACTTAAACTGTGCATCTACCTTAAGCCCGAATACAACAACTTATATGCTTATTGTATTATTGATCATCGTAATTATAAACGAAATTGAGTAAACTTAGCCAAATTATGTCATCAAACCTGGAAGCAATGTATTAAATGCTGAGCTGCACGGTTGAATCAAGCATTAATTATGTGAAGTCATGATTTAATCATCTCAAGCTATCAAAAATCAAAATTCATTTTTCAATTATATTTTCATAATGCGGTTAAATAACTATCGTTAACATCAAACAAAATTATTACTACAGCTAAATTAGTATTGCATCACACAAATGCAGTTAAAATATTCAAAAACAATAATTGCTTAATTCCAAAAATACTACAAAATAATAACCGCTTTTTCTTAATGCATTTAAATTTTAACTACAGTAAGCTCGAATAAATCATCGTGTACAACTAAAATTATTACTGCATTACATAAATATAACTGAAATATTAAATTTCTACCATGCATAATTCAAAATTGTCATTAAATTATAACTGCATTTTATTAATGTAGTTAAATTTTAATTGTATTAAGATTGAATAAATTCCTGAAATGTAGCCAAATTTATTACTTCATCACATAAATGTGGTTAAAAATCTTCAAATATAGTTAAATTTACCCAAAACTTGCTGGTAAATTATAATTGCATTTTCTTAATTTCATTAATTTATAACTATTTTAAAATTAAATAAAATTATCAAATATAGTCAAAATCATCAATAGTAAATGCAATAAAAAAATGCTAACGTAATTAAATTAATTCAAAAAATGCCTATAAATTATTACACCATTTTTTGATGGGGTTAAATTATAACTGCACTAAGTTTGAATAATATCAAACACAATCAAGATTATTACTTTATTACATAATGTAGTTACAATATTCAAAGGCAACCATAATTGTATAATTAAAAAAAAATATTCCTTTCAAATATGTTAAAAGATAATAAATACATTATAATAATCTAGGTAAAACTACTATGTAATGTTTATGATCATCATAATAATGCTGTTACAGAAACGCGGTACACAGCGGTGACACAAAATAATTGTGCAATTAAAGCTGCTATATAAAATTATGATTTTAAAAAATTTATTTTTAGCTATCAACAATGGATATCATTGGAAAGCAAATTAAATTTGAGATTTAATAGTGAAAACGATTCTTAAATCCAATCAATGTAGAAAAAGTTATCACATTTTAAAGTTTGGAATATAAAGAAATTAAAAATGCGACTGTTCAGTTGCCAAATTTCAAGGGGGCCTGTGTGAGCTTGAAATTCAACTCACTAATAATAATATAGTATAGATGATGCTAAAATCGCTTTTATTATCAAGCATAATCTAGAGTCCAAAATCATGTTTGACTCTAGTTTCTAATAACATTTTTAGCAATTTTTTTAAAATAATTACAACTTTCTCTCTTATCAATATTTAAAAACAAATTACGCCTTGTAAAATGAACTAAGCTAGCAACAAATTAAAAGCATATGTAAAATTGAACTCTTAATTGGAAATTTCTTATTTGAACTTCCTAAAGATATCCAGATCTTAGTCCGGTAAATTGCTAAATTGCGTGAAGAAGTTAAAACAATGAAATTTAAGAGGATATTATATTGACGCATGAATTAACAAAACTGTAGAATTACTTTACTGCTACTTCAACCGCATAACGGTGGAAAAATCGACTATTCGGTTATATAATTTCAAAATAGAATATTCTTAATTTGAAAAAAAATTTGAAAATTAAAAATTGAAAATAAGAATTTTAAATTTGAATACTAAAATTTAAAATTACAGTTTTGAATTTGAAATTATGAAATTTAAAAATCAAATTTGAAATTATTAGATTTGAGTTATAAAATGACAACCCAGATTTTTGATTGACAAAACAGAATTTGAAATTCTGTTTTTTTCTTGATCTTCGAATTTTCTTATAGGTAAAAAAGGCCAATTAGCAAACCTTCTACAACAAGAGTATAATACATACTTGATTTCATTAAATTCATACTTTCAAATTATTTAAATTTAAAAACGTGAATTTTGAATTTAAAATTTTGAATTTTAAATTTGAAACTAATAAATACATAATTTTGAAAATGTGTATTTTTGTTTAAATTAGAAATTTTAAAATTGATTTTACGTTTGAAAATACATATTTTGAACTTGAAAATTTGAATTTTGAAATCAAAATCGGCAATTAAGAGAATTTGAAACTTTATAAAAAAAAGTCAAAAACATTTTAAAGAGAAAACCCATTACGAATTAAATATCAGACAAATATCAGAAAATTGATTTAAGATGTTTGCGGAACAAAACAAATAAACATTGAAAAGATTTAAAAATACATATTAAAGACAATATCTTTGATGTTTTCTTTTTTCATTACTTCACACTATTTAATTTTGCATGTCTATGGTAGAAACTTCCTAGCAGTCGGTTTGATCACTAATCACCTGGCAGTTTGAATGATCTTTAGTATTTCCACATGATTACTCATGAGGACCATACATCACATTAAAATTCAAGTACTATATCACCGGAAAAATCTGATAGACCTAACCGAAACAAACAAAACTATACCAATATATTTCAAACACTTGACCGCTATTGCAGACGAGTAAACTAAAGTAAACAAGATTAACATCAAAATAACAACTCTTAATTACTTTAACGTCTTACACTAACGCAGCCAAATGCGTGTCCCTTATTACAACATAAATCAAAACAAGTTCAACCCTAACTCCACAATTCTACGTCAAATACCTTTAAATATCCAAAAATATTTACAATGAACTTAAACATCATCCAGATAACGAATTCAAAACACATATATTAAGGCTATCATTAAGCTAGGTATGTTACTAAGTAGGTATTCTTCTATAAAAGCTTAGTACCCCATCCTTCATCAAACAAATCCAAAATTACATCTTTCACCACCTCTTCCACATTTTCCTTCTCCTTTTGATCAACATGCACCTTCCCTTTTCCATTTCCGGTTCCCATTTTCTCCAGCCCTTCAATGATATCTTTGTATGTATCCTCCACTTCCTTAATCTCCTCTTCCATTTTCCTCTTCTTCTTCTTCTCTTTCCTAGCACCAAACTCTTCAATCACAATAACCTTATCACCATTGCCCTCTTCTTCTTCTTTATTGCCTTTACAATGCATGGACACATTGACCACTTTTTTATCCTCGCACATTTTATCAACCATGGCATCATTTTCATTATTTATATCTTCTAGTAGCACATTGACGATGTCGATGAATTCATCAAAGTGCTTTGGAAGGGACTCGGCCATGAGTGCAAGTTCATCGACTATGGCAAAGAGGTAGGAGGTTGAAGGGAAGATTGTCATGGCTTTGTCTTCTACAAATAAGAGGTTTTCGTCGATGTATGATAAAATATTGAGGCATTGATGTTCAATAGGTTTGAGTAATGGGATCGAAATAGATGCAAGAGTATGAACTAAAGAGGATATAGGGTTGTTTGCATGTTCGATATGATGGTAGGTTTTTTGAGCTATGGTTAAGAATGATGTTGCCCAGTTGCGGAGGAGATATGGCCTTCGATTTCTTACATCAAACTTGGACATTGAACTCTGTAGAAAGTAGTACAAATTTAGAACGTAACATGATTGGCATTTTATAGGGTTAACTTATGGCAGTGGCTAAAATACAAGTATAGATAGTTCAGATCATCTATCCTAGATCTTTATGACAACATAATAACAATTATAACACATGCCAACTTGATCTTAATTACACTTTCATATTTCATGGAACAAGAGTAATGAAATATATTGAGTTAACATTGACAGTTGTGATTGAATGATGTAGTGGGCTGTGATAAAACTAGGATTGTAAGTAACATGACAATAAATATTCTATTTGAAGTTTATTTTATGATAAATTTTTCACTGGTAATCAAACAAACAGTATAAAAAAAAAGCACAACACCGTTTTTTATAAAAGAAACAAAAAGTAAAAATAATAGATAGATTCTCTGCTATCTACATGCAGTGTGCAATATTTACTGGCCAAGTGTTCATTAGGTAAAATAAAATTAATCGCACTAATAGTAAATTGGCTGTATAGGAAAAGAGAATGATCATAAATTAATGAAATAAAGAAATTAACCAATATAAGATAGGTCATAAGTGTCATGTATTTCCGCTATTTGTTCACTTTTTATTTATCCTTTTCATAATTTTATTAGAAGATGACAATAAATAACAAACCCGTTTTGTGATAAATTTCACATAAATTAAATCCATCCAACAAGTCTATAATATGAAAAAGTGTTAATTAATTCAAAGCAATAGTTATTAATTCTAATTATTTTTGGAACAGTCAAGAACTGATTCTAATAGCTGAAGCGGTAAACTATTTCTATTGTAGTTGTGCAAGTATTTTTATGATGTTTAGCGAAGCTCTTCTCATAGACACACCACAAAATAAATGAATAACAATGATATGAACCGATAAGTTGACCTTAGCACATAGATTTGAGTATGGTCGTATGCGACTGAAAACTGCAACACCATAAACTTCTCAAAAGTAAACAGGTATCAATATTTCTTTTCAGTTTCATGATCTCTTCATATTAAGAGCTCCAATATCTCCAAAAACATAATTGAAATCTTACGCCACATTGAGGGTTCCCTCATGCACCCTTTAAATCATATTCATTCATTTTACATTATAGTTATAATATTAGTCAATTATTATCTTTATATTCTATAATTAAATAATTGATGAATATGATTTAAAGGAGAGATGACAGTATGAAAGACAGAGGAACTGTACTCCTTGAAATAGGAATTAAATTATTTCAAGTTAGAGGTTATGTGGCATTGATCCCAAACAATTCTTCTAAGCCTAGTTCTATAAATTTCATCATTGTAGCTTCCTCTCCGGTATTTTTACCAACAAATTACATTGACCTATTCAATTTGTATAAACCAAATCCTAAAAGGACAATACAGACAAGGGAAATGAAAATTCTGAAAATTTCCATTTATTTTTTCATTAATGGATGAAGCTAAAGTCTTTGTTGATTCTCCTCTTGTATGAATATCACACAATTACTAGTTTATTCTTATCTTATTTGTTTTATTTTCTTTCATCTTTTTAACATACTTCCCTTGTAATTCCAAAACCATAATTTATATTTCAATTGTTTCTCTTTTTTTCCTATAAAAAAAAGAAAAGAAAAAGAAAAAGGCTTGAAGACGGTAGTCGAAAATTGATTGCAATCTATGTATCAATCACAAACCAGTATAAAATAATGGTTTAGAAAAATAGGAATTAGGGATTATAGATTGATGTAATTTAGGATTTGATTATAGGGAACCGGAATGAAAGGAGGAAAACATGAAGAGGGGGAGCATTCACACCACAATAATCACATAATTTTACACACATTTTCAAACGGCACCAAAATGACCAAAATGACGACCGCTCTTCATTGCAATCGGCAACATAGTACTAATAACATTGTTCAACATGAATAGGAAGTTGAAGGAAATAAACAAAGGTATTTGGTGATCAAGTGATACATTTACTTATCTCAAAGTAAATCTAAATCATGCCTAGCCCCCGTCCCCAACCCCTGTTTCATATTCATCACCAAAAGCCTTTTTTTTCTTCTTCAAAATTTCTAGCTAGATGTAGATTCATATTTTGATTTGGAAACAGGGTTGATTATAGAAACTAGTGGAAGTTGTTTACCGAATTGGTGGAAGAGGAGAAGAAATGTGATTATGGTAAGATCAAATTTGCAAGTTTGCTTCATTTCTATAAAGGAAGAATAGTGATTTGCTTTTCTAAATAATAATAATAATTAGAAAAACCACTTCCTACAAATTCTATTCTAACATCATAAATTAGTTTACATACACCATGAACTTTTTAATAAAATTTAGAACAAAACGCCCTTTTACTTTTGCAGTTTTTAATTCAAAATTTCCATTGTAATTCAAAATCTAAACTCCATTCAAACTAATGCAAATATCAAGTTACAACAGTTGAATTCTTAGAGTTTCAATTCAAAGTATAAAATTTAACGTCAAAATTTATCAAAATTTATGATCTCTAGTTAAATTCTAAATTTATCTCTAATTAACATTAATTTTTTTTTTTTAGAATACGGGGATACTTTGTTCAAGTAATGCACTCATAAAAAAAATTAATTCAAATTTATAATCATAGTATAAATTAGAAGTTTAAATGTGAAACTTATACATATAGTTCTAACTTTACAACCAAATTCAACTCTCCCTATCATAAATATTAATGCAATTGCAATCTCATTAATTTGAATGATATTATGCCTAAATTAAAAAAGTACTAATCAGTAAGAAAAGAAAACCTATCGATTAGTGGGATTAGTTAAGAACGTGCTTTCATAAGGTAGTTGTTGAAAAACTAAGATAGCTTCTGGTATGAGAACGAGTTTTATGTTTTTCACTTGTACTCTAAAATGCATGGAAGATGAAAATAGATGGAAAACGGTTGATTTCGGAAGAAATTTTAACATATAAAATTGAAATTGATTTTTTCTTCTTTTCCGCCTAATTTTGATTCTTTGAGAACTGTCAAAAACTATCTCTTATTTTCCCTTTTTTCCTTTGTTAGAATGATTATGATTTCCCATGTCCTCTCCTATACAATTTGACTGATTGAATATGAAAAATACAGAACTCTTTTGCGAGTCAAACACTACCTAAATTTTGGGATCTACAAAACTAAATTTAGGAGATTTAGAAAGTAAGATTTATGAGTTTGACTGATTGTAGAGGGAGAGAAAGAGAAATGAGATTAGTACTTTATTATAATTAAAGGTTAGGAATAGGATAGTTTTATAATATGAATGATGTATGTTATGTAAAATACGATGTATATGATTTTAACAAAAAAAATTGGCATATATAAAGTAATTTATGGTGTAATTCCCAATCAAAGTTTCTTACTAGAATGTAGCGCCACTGAAACATATATCACTCTCAATCCAATATTTGAAATGTTGGATAGAACAAATTTGAAAAACTCATTAATTAACATCTAAATCTAATTAAGATCAAATGCATAACTGACCACTATGCATGAATTAATTTTTTAAATAACTACCTGCGACCCTTAATATACTAATTACGACCAATTAGTATATAATGAGCCAATTTTGAAGTTCATTCCTAATATACATGAGAATTAGTAGGTAAATAATTGTGCAACAAGTTTAATTTTCAACAATATTGAGAAATTAATTCGATTTTATTATAAGAGAAAAAAGGCAAATAACACAAAATGCGTGAATATTATTTACCTTGCACATCCTTATTGTTCCTACATACGAATAGGCTAAAATTAATTAAACTATCTAGCACTAATGCAATTAGTTCTAAACTATAATACATAATTACATTGGCGAACATAATATATGTTAAATGTAGAAACTAACTCTGTATACATATAAACAACACAGAGGCTATTTGTCGTCGCCATTAGATCTGATTCGGAGACAGCATTTTAAAACAATTAAACATTTAACATTTGGGGTCACTGTTTAGCATGTTAAATCGTATCAATTTAAAGTTGCATTTAACGAATTGAAAACTAGGATTTTTTTTTTAAAATTAAAATGATAGAAAAAATAAAATAAAAGACTCGCCATCGTAGAACAACTTCTTTGCGATCTCCGTTATTTTTGATACCTTTGTTCTGTGATTAAATCATGCATGCTAACGAATACATTTTCAGTTAAAAAGAAAAAAAATAAAAATAAAACTGTAACAAGGAAAGAAGAAGGAACAAAAAAGGTACCTTTCGCCTAACAAAGAAGGAAAGAAGAAATTGGGGAATTGAGAGGAAAATAAGGAAAGGAAGGAAGGGAGATATATATGGATTATTTGATTTCGTGGGCGATGATGATCTAATATTAAGCTCATGCGACTCGTGCATGGTTTTATTTTGACGCGTGTTTTCTGATTTTGGACTTCTCTGTTTTGAAAATCTGCTGCCTTTTATGGGTGAGAGTCCGACTGTTCAAACTTTTTCTTGTAAGTGAAGGAAAAATTACTCCAACCAATGGTCCAATAATACAAAATACAGACATGAAATAAATACAGACATGAAATAAATGCGGACAACGGATAGATTTTTTATGTTATTTTGACATACAAAATTGGTGAACAAATTGTTTTGTTGGGCTCTTTTGAATATATGACATAGTAAATTGTGTTTATTCAAAGAAAACCGATAGTTCATGTTATGGGTCCATTCCATTCTATTAATACACGAACAATTTAACCTTTTTTTTTCACTGTTTGTTTCGTAGTAATTATGAAATTAAAATTGATTTTAGTCTAATATGCAACTCAAAGTGCTTGTCTTGTGGAATAGACGTTAGTTGTATGATCGAACCTAAGAAGTTAGTATCGAATAATGAAAAATGATCTTCAATCGGAATCAGCTAGGTGATAATTTAGAACCGGACACATTACATATAATAAATACTACATAATTGATGCATATGCATAGGATCAGCCCATGGGCAAGGCCCATGAAGCAATTGAGTCGGACAACCCACGGATAAGGGCAACATGTGGAAGGAGAAGAACAATGACCGTATGTTTAAGTATTAAATGAATTATTGTAATATACATATTTATTAAAATAAAGGTTTAGTTGAATGGCTATTTAATTATTATTACAGCATGGTGATACAAGTTCAAGTCCTATATGCAACAAAAATTATCGCTTTTTTGCTCATCCTTTTGCATTTTCTTTTTTTACTTTTATTTTGACTAGAGTAACCTAATCAATTATCGCGTTGTTTGGATGTAAGCGGAAGCACTCCCAACTCCTTCTCTTTTGAAACCTCTCCATGGTTGCTTTAGTCTGGTGCTAATCATGATGAGTGATTATTTGAGTGCGTAAGGAAGTGCTTTTGGCTTGTTTCAAAAGGACTAGTAGGTGACACAAGGATCATTGCGAAAGGTCACTTGGTCTCATGTGAAGTTTTCTTTATGCTTGCGGAATGTCCAAACTGTTTCGAAAGGCTTATCTTTGCTTTCGAAAGGTTCACTTAGGTAAAATATCCCTACGTGGAAGAGTAACAGTGTCGAAACCAACTACTAAGAAGGGTTTAGTTCTTGTGCGTGAACCTATTATTCGATACCTCTGGAAGGTGCTTCGAACATATATGAGACTCTTTCATATATGCGGAATCAACTGCGTCGAAAGGATTAACTGAGGTGGAAGGGTAGCTTTGCCTTTCTTTCGACTCCTTCGAAAGCTCTTGTTTCACTCAATACTTATAGAAACATCAGGTGCTTGTGGTGCTAATCTACCTTTTCGAAAGCTACTTCAATGCCTTTGAAACACTGCTTTTGAATCATAGCGAAACACTTTTATTCAATTTTTGCAAAGCCTCTTCAACACTTTTATAATATGATTTGTAACCTCGTTACACCGCACTTCTTTGAAAAAAAAACTTATACCATAATAGTAAACATCAATAAGTAACTAGCAACCCCTGTGTGAAGCACTGGTTCTATTCCATTAACTTTTATAAGTAACAAGACTTCCATCTCCTTCCCAATAGAAAACCCCAAAGATTCACTCTTAATGTATGCTAAAATTAGATGGTTCGAAGCTAAATAAAATCCAAATATTTTTGTACATCCGATAGATCAATTCAAATACAATTTTAAACACTTCTTTATTTATTAGTACAAGAGCACATATAAATTGTGAAATTAAAATGTATTACTTTATAACAAGATATACGATTGCAGTGTATCTTGAAAAATCATCCGCAATTCTTAGCAAAATAAGCTAGAAGAAATTTTCTCTTTCAGTTCAGAAGGAATCCGCATTGGACGATAATTTCTGTCAAGCCATACGGCAGTGGCTTTTGCTTCAACAACAAGCTGATTATCGGGCAATCTATATATGAAATCTTCTAGAAATATTCTTGTAGCCGAAATGCTGGATGCCCTCACTTTCACTACAAATTTGTCCCCGCTCTACAATTGCCAATAATAATAACAATAAGTTGAAGTGCGTTGAGTTATGGTTTTTGAACAATTTACGTTCAATTTATTTGAACATAACATAAATTAAGATACAGAATCGTTACGTACTCTTAAAGGTGCACAAAACTTCAAAGACATGTTAGCAAGCGCCAAAGCCTGGCCATTTTGAGCCACACGATCTGCATCGATGCCAAGGCCAAAACTTTTGAGAAACTCATGGTGACCATGTTGGCAGTAACTTGAATAAACAGCATTGTTAACAACGCCATATTGATCTAGTTCGTAATCTCGTACTTGCAGTTCACATTCCACGAATTGCTTTGTCCTGGAAAGAACAGTAATAATCAATAATTGGTCGAGGTTAAGGAAAACAATGTTGATATATTACAAATGATAATATGTGTAACTTGTTAGAATTTAATTTTACAATATTCTATATTTGAGTACATTTTAGAGATATTTGAGTTAAGGTGTATCCATGACTCAAATACGTTGCATTTTTCACGAATTTTGTAGACTTTGGAGGTAATTAATTGTTTTTTATTGCATTAAAAATTGCAAAGAATTATTTACATGGAAATAATTGATTTTGAAATATGAAAATAATCAACGGCTAATAATCAAGTTTATTAGAAACAGGTATGTATGTGGTTCATTAAATGTTTGGAAAAAAAATTATTTTTTTGAAGTTTTGAAGATCGACATATCTTCTCAATTTTTAGGCATTATTTTGTAAACATTTGATGAATTAATAAATGTTTTGTTTGAAGAAATTTGTTTGCATTTTTTTCGTTGCTTCATATCTATTCTAAATTCTAATTGTGTGGATCGTAAGAGAAATTCTAGCATAACTAACCTCAAGCCATCTTCACTTCTAGATGTAGCTGTTTGAAATCTACTTGTCATATCCGGCGACAACACATGAAGTCTTCGTCTATTAACATGCGATAAACTTAGTTTGGAGACAAGTGAAAGATTGGTTGCTTTAGAAGGTGGAGGCATCTGTGAAATATTGTATAAAATGTTTTGATTTTTGACGAGTGTTTGAGAGGGGACAGTAAGTGATTGAGTAGAGGTGATTAGAGAATTCATGTTGATAGAAGATCTGAAGAATATATGGGAAGTGAATATTTAAGATTATGAGTATGATGGATGTGAAAATATATGGTTTGTATATTGTAGAGCAGAAAGCGCTGCACTTATAGATGGAGCTGATCGCAGTGGTTGTGACAAACAACCTGTATAAGTTCGTCAGATAGAATCTGTTCAATACATACGGTTCACCAATTAAGCTCGTCAAATTCATATTTTTAGTCCGTACGTACCACCAAATTGTAAATTCGTACTTTCATTTTGTATTCTTTGACCAAGTTTATATAACATTGTGGAACCAAGGATGTTGCGGTGACTGACATAAAGTTGGTCATAAAACCTTTTTGAGTCCTTGACCCCATTGGTTATATTAAATATAATTTTCTCATTAACCGTCAATTAACCTAGCTTAAAAATGTAGAAGACAACATATAAATACTAAAGATTCAGTTTTGGTGTTAAAGTTTTGCCATGTAACAAGCGTGCAAGTTGTTTTTATTACATTCAGTTTTGGTGTTAAAGTTTTGATTGATCTTCACCATTGGAAGTTTCTCAACTTTGAAATGTGCATGTTTAGGGGAAAAACAGGTGAAAGAGTTGGAAACTGGGATAAGAGATTGCATGTTAACGATGAAGTACCAAAAAGCAAATACTGATTTTGAAGTGTAGAAGAAGTAGCCTGTATCTTGTAGAAAAAGCAAATGTGATATTTATAGCGTGAAATATTAACAACAATAGTAAATAAATAACAAGAAGAAAACGAATAGAATTTCGGAGGATCGTCTTAATGTTCAAAACAGACATATGGACACGACCTTAATATTTTAACTGTAAAGGACAAACATTCTCCTAAAAATTATTCAGATGTACAAACATTCTTTCAAATTTATTCATAAGAACAAATATTCTTTCAAAACTTATACCGAACTAAAAACTGATACCTAAAAACTGCTACGGATAACTACAAACTGATAGCTAAAAATTGTTATTAATAACTAAAAACTGATACCTAAAGAAAGTTGTCATTCAGGCTAAAAACTGATACCTAAAGAAAGTTGTCATTCAGGCTAAAAAACTGATAGTCCCTATTTTTTTGAAAAATAAAAAACGTAAGATGCCTTGCACTTATTTGACAGAAAATGCAAGATAACTTGCATTTTTCTGTTTCTGAAATCTTTTCGAAATTTTCAATGTTTTGAAAAACACAAGTTATATTGCACTTTCTATTAGGAAAGCGCAAGCTAGTTTGCGTTTTCTGTTTTTGAATTTTTTTTTTAAATTTGTGAAAAGTGCAAACTAACTTCCTCTTTCTGATTTTTAAATTTTTCTAAATTTTTTGAAATTTTGAAATTTTTATAAAGTTTATGAAATTTTGAAATTTTTAAAAAATGAAAGCTAATTTGCACTTTCTAATTTAGAAAAAACAGAAACCTAGTTTACATACTTATTTCTGCGGAACTTTTCTTGTAAAAACATCAGAAATAGAGACCTTTCGTGTAAGCCTTTTTTGTTTGTTTTACGGACGTAGACTTTGATTTTTGACCTCAACAATTAATACTCAAAATAATAATAATAATAATAATAATACGGTGTGATTGTGGTGGAACCAGAGGCGGCTGCAGGGTGATAGTGGCAGCAATGAGCACGCATTTGTGGAGTTTCGACGCGGAAATGCTAATCAAGTTTAGCATTTCATGAAGTATAGATATGAAGTATAGGTGAATATAGCATTGTATTCATGTATAATGCTAGTTTAAATCAGTTTCTTTAGATGGGGTTGTTTTTATTATTTTATACATAGAATCATAGCACAGAGCTTTTTTTTATCTGGTGCTGTTTTTAGTGTTCTGTTTGATCTTATAATGCTAGTGTAAATTATCATTTTCTTTGTTTGTTGCTGTTATTTATCAAGCGATGGCTGATGCCTGATTGTAAAGCTCGACTAAGGCTATGTGGCATATTGTGCTGTACGTCGGCAAGATTCAGCGGCGGTAACGAGGGTGAGATTTTATGGGTTGAAGATATCAATGTTGACATTGGTGTTGGCGACGGCGGCGGCAACTAGCAACGAGTAAGACTAGGAGAGCAAATGATGGCACCACGGCGACGGCGGTAGAGGGTTGTGGCGTGGCAGCAACAAATTCGATAGGAATTTGAAACAACTGAAGTGAATTTGGGGAACGATTTTTGCCTTGGTGAATAAATTTAAAACATGGGCCCTAAATCTTTTTTCTTTTTTTATTTGTACTTTTAGTCAAGATGTGATTTATGTGAAGTGCAGGTTAATTTATGTCGTTCAAACAATTATTCCAGGTCCAGTATTTTCGTATGCAGTTATTAAAGTCTATCAAAAGGCATAACTTTGGTTTAGTAAAATATAACATAATTTGAGTACACAAATATTGTTATAAAATTTCAGCACACAAAAAGGGCAAACGGATCGCACTTTAATTGAAGATGAAAACAAGTTTGTTTATTGATTAATTCTTGACTTCCGCTAGCAGTTTGGGATGAACTGGGAGAAGACATCTAAGAGTATATCTGTTTGTTTTGAATTCCAAAACTGCCATTTTTAGAGATCGACTTAGCTCTCTTTCACAGTTTGATGAATAATAGATAAAGTCAACGATGAAAACAAACCATTTCAAAAAGCTGACCACAACAAGTTTCTATGGATGACTTACTGGTTTAAAACACCACTTATTAAAACGATATAGAAATTACCATTTTTAATGCAGAATACGTTAAAACGATATTCATTTTGCCGTTCTAATGCATATAAATTTATTTTAACGAATTTTATTTATTTAAAAGACTGGTTTTGTGGTTGTCTTCTTTATGGGTATGGGGGCTTTTTTGTTCAGTTTTTTGGTACCAAAAGGTTGAAGTGAACAAACGAGCTACTGGGAGTGGTCTTACAACTAATTTGGTAAAAACCATTAAGATCAAAATATGAACAAATGATGATTTAATTTTGGTTGGTTGCAAGATATACTATTAAGGTCGTTTGACCTGTGATAAAAAATATTTGTACACATAATTATGCTCAGCTTAACAGCTTTTGATTTTATTTCCCACTTTTATCGAATTTATTTATTCTATTATATAACTAAATTATTATGGTGGTAGCATTTTTTTTTTAAATTTGATTTCATCCTACATTATTCTGAGACATTTGGGGCTTAATTTGTATTTTAGTCTCACTTCAATAAATAGTTACGCACTGTTTTTGGCCGTTACCTCTTTACACTCGCTCCATTACTTCATTATCCCCTATTCTGAAACCTTACCCTAATCACTTAGTTTATTATTCAGCATCTCAATGATTTCAATCAAAAGATGAAAGAGGCATTTGTGACTCCTATTGTATCCCCGTACCACCATGTAACTGTCTCCTGTTATATTGGGTTTGATACATCATCATCCTTGGCTTCTTCCGCCGGTCCTTTATGATACTTTCAAGTGACTAATGAATGTTAATATTCGAATTGTTAGATATTAATCACTGATCGATTTACACCTAAGAGTCACACAACCGTAATGTTGAATACTCTAACTACCACATGATTTAATTAATTATAAATATTATAAATTAATCAAATTAATTAATATTTATGAGATATTAATCATAAATTTTTATTTGATTTGTGTTGAAAATAATGCAAATATAAAAGTTGTATATGCACGTATTGATATACGGTATCAATGTACGTTTAAATTAGATTAAACGAATTTTATTTGATTGGGTTTCAAGTAACTGGGAGGCCTATAAAGGGACCTGATTTGGCAGACTATATGTAACGACCCAAAATTTGACCACCTAAAAATATAACATTTAAAGTGATTTTAAATATAAAATATAAAAGGTTTTATGATTTAAATAATATTAGATAGGATTTGGAAATAGAAATATACATAAAAATAGTAACATTTGCTTATATCGACAAAAGCGATAAAATCCTGATTTCAAAAAAGTAAGTTTAAATGGTTTAATAAATTATTTTAATTTATTTATAAGTGCTTAAATTTTTAAATAGCATTTTACAAATTTATTTTTAAATTTGATTTACATAAATAAATAGTTTAACTAAAACGTCAAAATATGACCGTAGAACATTTTATCAAAAAATCAACGTTCTGTCGATTTAAAGTTGTCGCACGTTGTTGCACCTTTATTTTAATATTCATGTACACTTAAATGTAGTAAGTATTAATTAAGTTGCTAATTAGGTTTACTTTTATTAAAACACAATTAGAAAATTCTAGAATATAATTAGGAAAAGTAAACTAATAAAAACAAAACATGTCAAATCAAATAAACATCATTATTACTTTAAGTTTTCTTACTTCTTAAGTGATAAGGACATAAAGTAAAAATTTGAAATGTGATATTAAGTGTTGTAAAGTAAGATTACTTTAAAAGTAAGTAAAGGGTATTTTGGTCTTTTGCAAATATAATATTTTAATCCAAAGTTTTTTCTATAAATACACACCCACTTTATCACTTCCTTCCACACTTCTTCTTCTCAAAATTTCAAGCTTCTTCTCACTCTTTTAATGACTTCCGACCTTAATAAAATAATCAAACTTTATTCTAAAAATGTACTAAAGAAAGTAATCATCAAATCACCTTAAATATTCACCAAAACTCCTCCTCCTTCCTTCACAACCCACGACCCACTCCTTCACCATCAAGCCGAGCCCAAACCTTCCCTAAAACTCACGACTTTGAGCATGTTCCCCCTCCACAAGTCAAGTCAAGCCACCTAGAAGCCTTAAAACAAGCATTCGTGAGCACCCGATTGAAGTTAGGAAAGTTATAATCACTTTAAAGTTAGTTCATTTGCGACTAAGGTGAGAACTCTAAATTGTTAAGTAGGAAATGTTTATATGATGTTTTGCAAGTTATAAATATTGTTTGGATGTTAATAATGATGTTTGATAAAGAAAGCAACCACCTTTAAATCATTTGCAAAAGTTAGTTAGCAAATATGTACATAAATGACAATCATGTGACATTGTAATGAAAAAGTTGTTAAATTGATATGCAAGTTCACATAACAAAGTTAGAATATGTTAAAATGATTATAAATAATGTTTTGGATGTTTATTGGATGTATATTGAATATATATATTGAAACAAGTCACGGATTTACACGACATATAATCACATGGAAATCACTTTCCAAAATAAAATGAAATGGGATATGGAATCATTTATACCTTTGAAAAAAATGTTTGAATATGCTTTAGAAATGATTCCTAAGTGTTTAAACTTGTCTCGAAAAAGTTTGGATATGAATCTCAAAATGCGCCTAAAATTTGACGCGTCTGGTAACGGTAGTTCGTGTTTTCGCATCAAAAGTTCAAATGAACATACGAAGTGGAATATAATTTGGAATTCTTTGAAGTAAGAATTTTCCGAGTCCTTATATCCATATCTTTCAAATGAAAGAAGAAAATCAAGATTTTATCTTGTATATTTTGAAATATGGCAAAATCAATTTTCAAGGAAACACTAAATGACCAAAGTTGAAAATGGATAAAATAATCGTTTTTAAAATATAAAATAAATTCAAAAAATCTTTTAAAATGCTTTAAAAGTTATTTAAGTTGAAAACATGGTTTTCTAAATGATATAAAAGTCGTTTTGAAGAATATAGCTTTTAAAGCACTTTTTGCAATATTTTTTCGCAACGCTTTTCAATAACTTTTGAAATAAAGGTTGGAACTAAACAATTCTTTCCCAAATCTTATGTAAACATTTTTAAGGAAACGATAAAGTATTTAAAAAAATATTTGGACAATTCAAAATTATTTCAAAGGTGGTTAAAAAATAGTTAAGCGATTTAAAAAGGGAAAATGAGTATGCGGAAATGACTAGTACATTTGTCCCGCATGTGAGATCTAAAAGCAAAAAAAAGTGTGTAACTAAGGTTAGGGATGGAGCAACCAGTGCCCTAAACTTACCTGGCCTCAGTTTTCTCTTTTAGGCAAGGGGTGGAACATATCGAAGGGAAAGCCCGGATACTCAACTTGGATTTTATAGAAATAACCTTCTTATACTCATTATTAAAATCCTAAAAGGGAACTTGTCATCTCACCGTTATTCCGCCCATAGCACTTGTTGAATACGGAAGTTGATATCGAATAAAAGTAGAGTGATTTCTATAATCCTATTTTCTCAAAAGATACTCTTTAAAAATATTTTGAGAAATATTCAAAAAAAGAGGTTTAAATGATTCCGTGTTCACCAAAAGAATATTTTCAAAATATATATCTCTCGAAGATATTTTGGTAAAGAAAAATGAATGAATCGAAAAACAATCATCTAATTACATCATATTTAGCGATGATTGGATTTCGAAGGAACCGAGGTCGAATTTGGGTGATTCCTATCCGAAAACCATTTTGAACCAATTTACGTGTTCGAAGATTGAAGATGTTTGAAGATGGAGATATTGAGACGAATAATAACAAGGGACTACTTGTTGATTAATTATGGATAAACTCCCGATTCACTATATTGTAGCATTGTTCTCTTTGTTATAAAAAATCTCAGAACCACAAGGACTTCTCGCCTAGTAATGGCCGAGGAAAGTATCTTCGGTTTCGTTCAATCCCAAAATGAACTTATATGGATGAATGTCTGACCTTGTGTTCCAAATCACAATGAGTGATCTCTACAAATGTATATCTGTTTGGTGGCGGAGAAGACACCTTCTCTTAGCTTAACACCCTTTCCTGAGACGTATGAGCTCAGGAGTTATGCGTTTGTAAAAATCAGTCATGTGAATGTGGAATGGCAATGTGGCATTCAAAGTGAAAGAAGATGTGTTGTGTTCTCAAGCCTCATCAACCGGAAATGACCGAAACAGGGTTAGATGCAGCAAGGCTAATTGGGTTATTCCCAATTAGGGTATGATCATTCCCTTCTAGATATATTTCTTTCCGCTATGACTTTTGGGATGTAAATTAATGTGGATGCATGCGAATAGAGCTCTCGGATAAAGGTCGGTAATGACCGGGGGATGATATATTCGGTACTATCTAGTTACAGACATAGGCCGGTCTTGTGTTGGTAGAGGATTCTTTGTGATGGTCCTCGGTACATTCCTCTAGAGATGTACTGTCGGAAGGTAGTCACTTCACCTGGTCATTTGTATGGAAATCCACTCTCCAAAAAGAACCTACGGTTTTGTTTGTATTAGCGTAATGAATAGCCCCGAAATGCTATATGTATAACCATTTCGGCTAAGAATAATAAGTTTATTTGCAAATGTTTTCAATGAATGTCATTAAAAATAATATCACCAAATTTTACGTAATAAAAGGTTTTGATTATCATAAGGTAAAAACTCATTCCGTGTTTATTGCGGCGTGGTCTTATGAGATACCTTTTTGTTTTCAAAACATCGTACTTTAAGTTCTCACACCAGTCCCATGACTGACCCGGAGTTTATTTTTCCCTTTAAACTCTGGGTGCCCAATTTTTCGGGCAGCCAAGTAGTCAGGATACCTTAGGAGCATTTTGGAGCATGTTGGGGAGCATTTTGGAGAAGTCTTTTGGATCTATGAAGATGAAGTACCTTATGTAGATATCTACCCATTTTCCGCTGTGTTATGTAGTATGTATTTTCCAGCATATGTACGGATAGACAGTTATAACTATCCCGTTGGATTTGTATTTGACTTTGATCATTTATGTATAATTAAAATGTTGAATGCTATGTGAGATTCTATAATTGTATTATCTTCTATCTTTATTTTCTTTTACACCCCTGATAATCTGCCTCCTCGGCACTTGGATTTACGACACGTGAATACCGTGGATGTATTAGTGTCGATTTCTGAGGGTTGATGAGACGGGTCGTCACACTTGGTATTAGAGCTAAAGGTTAAGCGAGAACCTTGGCTTTGTTGGGGTATGACTCATTAGAGATAGGGTTAGTAACGCCCTAGAATGAGTTTAGTCTGAGAGAGCGCATAATTAAAACTTTTAACTTAAATAAGTATATTCATACTGTATAGCATTCCCTAAGGTATCTTGTTTATATATCCTAAAGATATTTTTCTTACTATATACAGATAGTAGAAAATAAGTGGAAGAAGAGGACGAGGTAGGGGAGGAAGTCATACCACAAATGGTCAAACTCCCACAGCTACAGTAGTCGAGGAAGTAGTAGTTCCGGTGCAGCCCCAAATTAACTTTGCAACTTATGCAAGAACTATACCAGCCTTGGTGGTAAACCTTTTAAAGGAACGGAAACCATTGTTGAAGTACAAGCTTGGATCCGCTCTTGTGAAAGAATTTTCAAAGGACTGAATATTGGAGATGAGCAGAAGAGATTCTTAGCTTTTTGGCAACTACAAGATGGAGCTCTAGTTTGGTGGGAATCTATTACTCATAATGAGTCAGAAGATAATTTCTCATGGGAACGATTCAAAGAAGTTCTGGAGGAGTAGTATATGCCGGAAGCAGGAAAATCCTGTCTTTACCGAAATTTTATGGATTTTAAACAAGAGGAGGAGATGTCATTTGAGGAGTATGCTAACAAGTTTAAAGAATTATCTCGTTTTGGGCCTGAATTGATAGATACGCCCCTAAAAAAGAATGAAAAGTTTATCTCGGGAATGAAGAAGCAATACCATGTCAGAATGACTGGGCATGTGAAAGAACCATTTGTAGACTTAATATACATAGGATACAGATATGAAGCTTTGGATAAGATAGATCCACCCGTAGTACAAGAAGGCAACGACAATAATGGAAAGAAGAGGAAGTTCAATGGTAGGGAAAACCCAAAGGAGGATCTCAAGATAACCACTTTAAAGATGTCACTTGTTACAATTGCCAACAAAAGGGCCACCTATCAACTCATTGTAGAAAACCCAGAACTCAAGGAACTCAAAGATCAGCACCAAGAAGCTGCTATAATTGTCATAAACAAGGGCACCTGATTATGGATTGTCCCCTGATGAAGAAAGAAGAACTAGCCAAAGTTTATGTTAACAAGGATAAGCCTTCAACCTCCCAAGATGTGAAGGGCAAAGGAGTGTTGGAAGGTAATATTTTTTATCAAAGATGTTTTAATTAGAGTATTATTTGATATAGGAGCTTCTCATAGTTTTATTTCTAAAACAACTGTAGAAGAATTGAAACTTAAACCTAAAATTGTTGATGACCCTATCTGCATGACGAATCCTATAGGAGGTTCCACTAATCTTTGTATGCATTGTAAACAAGTCCCAATTTCCTATCCTCCCCATCACTTTCCTTTTGATTTTATTGTCTTAGATTTTATTGGATTTGAAATTTTACTCGGTATGGATTGGTTGGCTAAGTACAAAGTTGTGCTCGATTGCGAAAAACGAACGATATCTTTATGGACCGTCTTTGGGAAAATCATAGAAATATCTTATGAAGATCCTAGTCCAAGAAGGGATAGTTTTCTTTATGCTTTAGATACATCCCAGGATTAGAAATAATACCCGTTGTTAAAGAATTTGCAGATGTCTTTGAGGAAGTAAAAAGTTTGCCCCCACATCGAGAAATTGAATTCTGTATCGATTTAGTTCCTGGTGCGATGCCAATTAAACAACAAGATAGAAGGATGGCTCTGAAAGAAAGGGATGAGTTGAATAACCAAACCCAAGAGCTATTAAGGAAGGGATTAATAAGACCTAGTCATTCAAGTTGGGGATCAGTAGTAGTTTTTGTTCCTAAATCAAATGGATCTTTGAGATTGTGTGTAGACTATCGAGATCTAAATAAACAAACCATTAAGAACAAGTATCCTCTACCTCGAATAGATGACTTGTTTGACCAGTTACACGGAGCTCGAGTTTTTTCTAAAATGGACCTAGCTACAGGATTCCATCAGTTAAGGATCGCAGTAGATTGCGTCCATCTAACTACATTCAAAGGTCCGAATACTTTCTATGAGTGGTTGGTTATGCCTTTTAGGCTGACTAATGCACCCGCTTATTTTGTTGACCTTATGAATAGAGTGTTTAGAGATGTGCTAAACAAATTCGTGTTAGTCTTTATCGATGATATCCTCATCTACTCAAAGACAGAAGAAGAACATGCATGGCATCTAGAAGCTGTGTTGGAGATATTGAGGAATAATGTGCTTAAAACCAAATTCTCAATGTGCCATTTTTGGGAGAAGGAGGTAAAATTCCTTGGACATATAATATCAAGGGATGGAATTTCAGTAGATCCAGGGAAATTTGCAGCTATTCAAGATTAGAAGCAGCCACAAACTCCTAAAGAGATTTGCAGCTTCTTAGGTTTGGCAAGATATTACAGAAGATTCGTTCAAGACTTCTCTAAGATTGCCTATCACCTAACGAAGTTGACAATGAAGGAAGCTAAATTTGTTTGGACTCCAAAATGTGAAGAAGCATTCCAAGAACTAAAGAAGAGGTTGACAACCGCTCCAGTTTTAGCAATTATAAATGGAAATTGTGGATTGACTGTTTATACAGATGCTTGTGGAGAAGGAGTTGGTGTAGTTTTAATGCAAGATGGGAAGGTGATTGCTTATGCAAGTAGACAGCTAAAGACGCATGAGAAGAATTACGCAACACACTGTTAGAACCTCAATTGTTGGATTTTAATGACAACAACTATACAATTATGTCAAAGAATCTCTAAGCTATTTTGCAGGTACATGAGCATCAAAAAGAGATAATCAAATACGTTTAAAATGAAGATACACAGTACAAAAGGATGAAAGAATGTATATGGAGATACAAGAAGAGATATATACGATAGAGACAAGACGAAGGTGACAAACAAAGTATTATTAGTCATAGAGTGTCTTGTCTAGAGTTTACAAATGTTAAAATCTTCTCAAAATGATATACACACATATACATTCATATTTTAAATGAAAAATCAAATTTTCAAAAATTGCATGGAGCGGGACTCGAACCCGGGTCACTAGTTCAGAAGGCAAATGCTCTAACCATTTGAGCTATGGTAATTTTTAGTTATAAGCTAAATTCAGACGTCTGAATAACTTCATTCAGACGTCTGAATGCTGAAACCTGAATATTGTTTCACAATATTCAGACGTCTGAATGAAAATATTCAGACGTCTGAATCAGGTCAAAAATAGCCTATTTACTCTCTGTTTTGCACGCTTCAAATTTCAGAAGTCTGAAATTTATTTTCAGACGGCTGAATTTATACAACTGCTATTTTTTTGAAAAGACACTTCTCTTCACCAAAGAGAAACTCTTTCAAAATCAATGGTTGCAACTGTTCTTTTCAATATAACTTTTCATCTATAGTTGCAACTCCTTATTCACTATAAATAGATTACAGAATTCAAAAAACAAAAAAAACCGAATCTAATTCTAATATTCTTGAATTCTTATCTATTCTCTATTTTCAAACTGCACTCAAACTGCTTGCATTCTCTGATCGTTGATCACTCTATCTTCCACTATTCTCAAAGCACATCACACTATATATCATAAAGGAGAAGATTATAGGAAGGTTGTACTATCAAGAGACAAATCCGTGTTATCAAGAACACACTGTGTCAAATACTCTTTGTATAAGTTGAAGTCCTGTTCTGCTGCTCAGGCGTGTGAAGTCCTCTTCGGCTGTTGAGGCAAAATCCTGTTCTGTTGCTCAGGTCCCTTGTTCGGCTGTTCAAGGGTTGTTGTAAACCTGTTCCTCCGGGTTAAGTGAGGATTGTTGTTAGTGAAATTCCAGAAGGAATCTGGGACTGGACGTAGAACGGGAAGTTCGAACCAGTATAAAAATTCCTGGTGTGCTCGTTTATTATTTACTATTATCTGCTAATTGTTCTTTTATTCCGCACTGCTTTTATACTATTCCATATTGCACGATCCCTACCGTACTTTCAGTTGGTATCAGAGCAAGGTCATCATATAACCGTAACACAGTTATCTGATAATCTAATAACCTGGTATTCTAGAGATCGTAACAACATCCTAGAATAAATGGCTACAAAGAGATCTAGTCAAGGCAATAAGAAGAGGAAGAGCAATAAAGAAAAATCAAAGGAGCAAACAATCAAATGCTTCATGGCAAAAGATAATGAGGTTAGTGATCTAACTTTTGATGATATGATAGAAATAAATTCAGAACTTCTAGACACTTTAAAAAGTCTCAAAAGAAAATATAAGGAAGCTCTGGAAAATCAGAAGAAAGTAGAATTCGACAGAGATATGCTTAAAGACGAGAAGAAAATATTAGAAGAAGAACTTGAGAAAATTCAAGATTCACTCTCTGACAATTCTCAACTCGTTCTATTAAGTCAAGAAATAGAAGCTCAAAAAGAAAAGAATAATGCTCTAGCTTCTGAGAATCATGAGTTAAAAACAAAAATTAAAATTGTTGAGTTAGATAACACTAGTCTCAAAACTAAGCTTGATGACATTACTAAAAATATTTCCAATTTTAATAAAGGGAGAGAAAATTTATCCAGGATTATTGAAAATTCTCGACCTACTTCAAATAAGAAGGGATTAGGTTATGTTAAGAATTCAAAAGCTCACAATGATAAAAGTGGTTTAGGATATAATAAAGTTGATCATAGAAATAGCACTAGATATGCTTTCATGTATAGTAAAAATGTTAGTGCTAGTACTAAATTTCGAGTAAAGTCTAAATCCAATTTTTATAGAAATTCAAATACTGCTATGACCAATAATGTTTATAATTCTAGAAGTACAAAACCATTGACTGGAAATATGAATAAAAATTATCTAAGTATTTGGGTTCCTATTAATTGGAAAAATAGAGAAAAATATATTGATGATTATTTTGATATGGTAGTTAATAATGAAAATTATATTTATAAAGGATCAACCACACCCAAATGGGTATGGTTTCCTAAGACCTAACCCCCCGGACCCTAACATGATAAGAGGGTACCGAAAATGATTATTATTTTTTGCAGGTACTCGGAGAAACAAAAGGAAAAGAATAGATTTTGGAATTTTAAAGAATGTTCCATACGTTTAATAGAATTATGTGTTTACAATGAAATATGGACTTCGGCAAATATGGTAAAATCTATTTTATTTTTCCTTCATAATTAATAATAAGTTTATCTCGTTATTTACAAGATATTTTATATAATTTATTATATTCCCTCATTCTTTTTTATAATGACAAAGGGGGAGAAATTCATATGCATATTAATAGAGGGAGATATTATACTTAGGGGGAGATGTTATACTTAGGGGGAGCTTTAAACATATTAATATTTTTTTTATATAGAATGAATATTTTTTAAAATTGTATAGTTGTCATCATCAAAAAGGGGGAGAATGTTAGAACCTCAATTGTTGGATTTTAATGACAACAACTATACAATTATGTCAAAGAATCTCTAAGCTATTTTGCAGGTACATGAGCATCAAAAAGAGATAATCAAATACGTTTAAAATGAAGATACACAGTACAAAAGGATGAAAGAATGTATATGGAGATACAAGAAGAGATATATACGATAGAGACAAGACGAAGGTGACAAACAAAGTATTATTAGTCATAGAGTGTCTTGTCTAGAGTTTACAAATGTTAAAATCTTCTCAAAATGATATACACACATATACATTCATATTTTAAATGAAAAATCAAATTTTCAAAAATTGCATGGAGCGGGACTCGAACCCGGGTCACTAGTTCAGAAGGCAAATGCTCTAACCATTTGAGCTATGGTAATTTTTAGTTATAAGCTAAATTCAGACGTCTGAATAACTTCATTCAGACGTCTGAATGCTGAAACCTGAATATTGTTTCACAATATTCAGACGTCTGAATGAAAATATTCAGACGTCTGAATCAGGTCAAAAATAGCCTATTTACTCTCTGTTTTGCACGCTTCAAATTTCAGAAGTCTGAAATTTATTTTCAGACGGCTGAATTTATACAACTGCTATTTTTTTGAAAAGACACTTCTCTTCACCAAAGAGAAACTCTTTCAAAATCAATGGTTGCAACTGTTCTTTTCAATATAACTTTTCATCTATAGTTGCAACTCCTTATTCACTATAAATAGATTACAGAATTCAAAAAACAAAAAAAACCGAATCTAATTCTAATATTCTTGAATTCTTATCTATTCTCTATTTTCAAACTGCACTCAAACTGCTTGCATTCTCTGATCGTTGATCACTCTATCTTCCACTATTCTCAAAGCACATCACACTATATATCATAAAGGAGAAGATTATAGGAAGGTTGTACTATCAAGAGACAAATCCGTGTTATCAAGAACACACTGTGTCAAATACTCTTTGTATAAGTTGAAGTCCTGTTCTGCTGCTCAGGCGTGTGAAGTCCTCTTCGGCTGTTGAGGCAAAATCCTGTTCTGTTGCTCAGGTCCCTTGTTCGGCTGTTCAAGGGTTGTTGTAAACCTGTTCCTCCGGGTTAAGTGAGGATTGTTGTTAGTGAAATTCCAGAAGGAATCTGGGACTGGACGTAGAACGGGAAGTTCGAACCAGTATAAAAATTCCTGGTGTGCTCGTTTATTATTTACTATTATCTGCTAATTGTTCTTTTATTCCGCACTGCTTTTATACTATTCCATATTGCACGATCCCTATCGTACTTTCACACACGACTTAGAATTATTAGCCCTTGTGTTCGCTCTAAAGATATGGAGACATTATTTGCTGGGTAAGAATTTTTCATAGTTTATTTCGATAAAACTTTGACTTGACCTTAGTAAATAATATTCCATCTTTTAGGTGAAAAATTCGAACTCTTCACGGACCACAAATCTTTGAAGTATCTTTTCACCTAGAAGGACTTAAACATGAGACAACAACGATGGCTAGAATTTCTCATGTCATATGATCTAGATATTCTATATACACCCGGGAAAGCCAACGTAGTAGCTGATGCATTGAGTAGGAAGTTAGCTACTATTTCTTATTTGGTAGTTACTCCAACTCTCCTAGAAAAGATCGCCAGCAAAGAAAAGGAGGATCTATTTCTCAAGGAGATCGTTAGGAATATACGTCAAGGATATAATTCAAGCTTTAAAATAGATAACCTTGGAGTATTATGGTTAAATGGAAGAATTTGTGTTCCAGATGTTGAAAATCTTAGGAAAGAAGTACTACCTGAATGCCACACAGCCAAACTTAGCATTCATCCGGGAATTCATAAGATGTACAAGAACATGAAGCGTACCTTTTGGTGGAAAAGTATGAAGAGGGACATATCTATCTATGTCAGCCGTTGTGAAAATTGCCAAAGAATCAAAAGTGACAAACAGAAGGCGGCATGATTACTTCAACCTTTAGAGATTCCAGCTTGGAAGCAGGATCAAATATCCATGGATTTCATTGATGGCTTACCCCGAACAAGGAAAGGAAATGAAGGCATTTGGGTTATCATAAACTGATTAACCAAAAGCGCACACTTTATTCCAGTTAAACCAACAAGAACTGCAGCAAGCCTTGCAGATATATATATGAAGGAGATTGTCCGATTGCATGGAGTTTCGAGCAGTATAGTAAGCGATCGTGATCCAATCTTCACTAGTTAGTTTTGGGAAGCACTATAGACAGCTTTGGGAACCAAGCTAAGTATAAGCACTCCATATCACCCCTAAACTGATGGATAGACGGAAAGAGTTAACCGCATTTTAGAAGATTTTTTAAGAGCATGTGTTCTAGACTATGAAGGCTCATGGGAGAATCATTTAGATTTAGTAGAGTACTCCTACAATAATAGCTATCAAGCTAGTATCGGCATGGCACCGTATGAAGCTTTGTATGGTCGTCCATGTAAATCCAGCATGTTGGATAGAAACCAGAGATCGGTTAGTGCTTGGCCCAGATATGATAAGAGAAGCTTCTAAGAAAGTTGATATGATTAGAAAGAAGCTAAAAGAAGCCCAAAGTAGACAGAAGAGTTATGCAGACCAAAGGCGTAGAAATCTGGAATTCTCAATTGGAGATTTAGTCTTTTTGAAAGTCTCTCCAATGAGAGGAGCAGTAAGATTTGGAAGAGCTGGGAAGTTAGCACCTCGATATATTGGACCTTTTCCCATTCTCGAACGAATCGGCCCACTAACTTATCGAGTACAATTGCCTGAAAGGTTGTCTGGTGTACACAATGTTTTTCACGTATCACATTTATGAAAGCATGTATATGATCCAAAACAAATCATAGAAACGGCTGCTCAGGATGACTTGGAGATAGAACCAAACTTAACAGTTATTAGAAGGCCCATTCGAATCGTGGATAAAGATGAAAAACGATTAAGAAGGAAGGTTGGTAAAAGTTTAATGGAGCGGGGATGCTGATGATTGCACATGGGAAACAGAAGATAGAATGAGAAAAGCATATCCCGAGTTTAGGATCGATGTATAGACTTTATCTATCGTTTGAGTGTACTCACTGCATGTGGTGTAGTCACTTATTGTATATATTCCATCTTATTGAATATATATTTCCTTTTGAGCTATTTTCTTCTTATCTAATTTCGAGGATGAAATTCTTTTAAGTAGGGGAGAATGTAACGACCCAGAATTTGACCACCTAAAAATATAACATTTAAAGTGATTTTAAATATAAAATATAAAAGGTTTTATGATTTAAATAATATTAGATAGGATTTGGAAATAGAAATATACATAAAAATAGTAACATTTGCTTATATCGACAAAAGTGACAAAATCCTAATTTCAGAAAAGTAAGTTTAGATGGTTTAATAAATTATTTTAATTTATTTATGAGTGTTTATATTTTTAAATAACATTTTACAAATTTATTTTTAAATTTGGTTTACATAAATAAATAGTTTAACTCAAACGTCAAAATATGACCGTAGAACATTTTGTCAAAAAATCAACGTTTTGTCGATTTAAAGTTGTCGCACGTTGTTGCACCTTTATTTTAATATTCATGTACACTTAAATGTAGTAAGTATTAATTAAGTTGCTAATTAGGTTTACTTTTATTAAAACATAATTAGAAAATTCTAGAATATAATTAGGAAAAGTAAACTAATAAAAACAAAACATGTCAAATCAAATAAACATCACTATTACTTTAAGTTTTCTTACTTCTTAAGTGATAAGGACATAAAGTAAAAATTTGAAATGTGATATTAAGTGTTGTAAAGTAAGATTACTTTAAAAGTAAGTAAAGGGTATTTTGGTCTTTTGCAAATATAATATTTTAATCCAAAGTTTTTTCTATAAATACACACCCACTTTATCACTTCCTTCCACACTTCTTCTTCTCAAAATTTCAAGCTTCTTCTCACTCTTTTAATGACTTCCGACCTTAATAAAATAATCAAACTTTATTCTAAAAATGTACTAAAGAAAGTAATCATCAAATCACCTTAAATATTCACCAAAACTCCTCCTCCTTCCTTCACAACCCACGACCCACTCCTTCACCATCAAGCCGAGCCCAAACCTTCCCTAAAACTCACGACTTTGAGCATGTTCCCCCTCCACAAGTCAAGTCAAGCCACCTAGAAGCCTTAAAACAAGCATTCGTGAGCACCCGATTGAAGTTAGGAAAGTTATAATCACTTTAAAGTTAGTTCATTTGCGACTAAGGTGAGAACTCTAAATTGTTAAGTAGGAAATGTTTATATGATGTTTTGCAAGTTATAAATATTGTTTGGATGTTAATAATGATGTTTGATAAGTGTTTGAAAAAGAAAGCAACCACCTTTAAATCATTTGCAAAAGTTAGTTAGCAAATATGTACATAAATGACAATCATGTGACATTGTAATGAAAAAGTTGTTAAATTGATATGCAAGTTCACATAACAAAGTTAGAATATGTTAAAATGATTATAAATAATGTTTTGGATGTTTATTGGATGTATATTGAATATATATATTGAAACAAGTCACGGATTTACACGACATATAATCACATGGAAATCACTTTCCAAAATAAAATGAAATGGGATATGGAATCATTTATACCTTTGAAAAAAATGTTTGAATATGCTTTAGAAATGATTCCTAAGTGTTTAAACTTGTCTGGACAAAGTTTGGATATGAATCTCAAAATACGCTTAAAATTTGACGCGTCAGGTAACGGTAGTTCGTGTTTTCGCGTCAAAAATTCAAAATGAACATACGAAGTGGAATATAGTTCGGAATTCTTCGAAGTAAGAATATTCCGAATCCTTATATCCATATCTTTCAAATGAAATAAGAAAATCAAGATTTTATCTTGTATATTTTGAAATATTGCAAAATCAATTTTCAAGAAAAATTCATTTTTTGCACTAAATGACCAAAGTTGGAAATGGATAAAATATTCATTTTCAAAATATGAAATAAATTCAAAAAATATTTTAAAACGTTTTAAAAGTTATTTAAGTTTAAAACATGGCTTTTTAAATGATATAAAAGTCGTTTTGAAGAATATAGCTTTTAAAGCACTTTTTGTAACACTTTTTGCAACATTTTTTCGCAACGCTTTTCAATAACTTTTGAAATAAAGGTTGGAACTAAACAATTCTTTCCTAAGTCTTATGTAAACATTTTTAAGTAAATAATAAAGTATTTAAAAAAAATATTTGGACAATTCAAAATTATTTCAAAGGTGGTTAAACAAATAGTTAAGTGATTTAAAAAGAAAATGAGTATGCAGAAACGACTAGTACATTTTTCCCGTCTGTGAGATCTAAAAGCGAAAAAAGGTGTGTAACTAAGCTTAGGGATAGAGCAACCAGTGCCCTGAACTTACCTGACCTCAGTTTTCTCTTTTAGGCTAGGTGTGGAACTTATTGAAGGGAAAACCCGGATACTCAACTTGGATTTTATAAAAATAAACTTCTTATACTCATTATTAAAATCCGAAGAGGGAACTTGTCCTATTCATGGAATTTAAAAGGTGGTCTAACCGTTATTCCGTCCACAACACTTGTTGAATACGGAAGTTGATATTGAATAAAAGTAGAGTGATTTCTATAATCCTATTTTCTCAAAAGATACTCTTTAAAAATATTTTGAGAAATATTCAAAAAAAAGGTTTAAATGATTCCGTATTCACTAAAAGAATATTTTCAAAATATATATCTCTCCAAGATATTTTGGTAAAGGAAAATGAATGAATCGAAAAATAATCATCTAATTACATCATTTTTATCGATGATTGGATTTCGAAGGAACCGAGGTCGGATTTGGGTGATTCCTATCCGAACCACTTCGAACCAATTTTCCTGTTTGAAGATTGAAGATGTTTGAAGATGGAGATATTGAGATGAATAATAACGAGGGACTAATTGTTAATTAATTGGGGATAAACTCCTGATTCACTATATTGTAGCATTGGTCTCTTTGTTATGAAAAATCTCAGAACCACATGGACTTATCGCCTAGTAATGGCCGAGGAAAGTACCTTCGGTTTCGTTCAATCCCAGAACGAACTTGTATGGATGAATGTTTGACCTTGTGTTCTAAATCACAATGAGTGATCTCTACAAATGTATATCTGTTTGGTGGTGGAGAAGACACCTTCTCTTAGCTTAACACCCTTTCCTGAGACGTATGAGCTCAGGAGTTATACGTTTGTAAAAATCAGTCATGTGAATGTGGAATGGCAATGTGGCATTCAAAGTGAAAGAAGATGTGCTGTGTGAAAAGGTAATCGTTGCCTCAAGCCTCATCAACCGGAAATGATCGAAATAGGGTTAGATGCAGCAAGGCTAAATGGGTCATTCCCAATTAGGGTATGATCATTCCCTTCTAGATATATTACTTTCCGCTATGACATTCGGGATGTAAATTAATATGGATGTATGCGAAGAGAGCTCTCGGTTAAAGGTCGGTAATGATCGAGGGATTATATATTCAGTACTATCTAGTTACAGAGATAGGCCGGTCTTGTGTTGGTAGAGGATCCTTTGTGATGGTCCTCGGTACATTCCTCTAGAGATGTACTGTCGGAAGGTAGTCCCTTCACCTGGTCATTTGTATGGAAATCCACTCTCCAATAAGAACCTATGGTTTTGTTTGTATTGGCGTAATGAATAGCCCCGAAATGCTATATAGGTAACCATTTTGGCTAAGAATAATAAGTTTATTTTCAAATGTTTTCAAAGAATGTCATTAAAAATAATATCCCCAAATTTTACGTAATAAAAGGTTTTGGTTATCATAAGGTAAAAATCCGTTTCATGTTTATGTGCGGCGTGGTCTTATGAGATACCATTTTGTTTTCAAAACATCATACTTTGAGTTCTCACACCAGTCCCATGACTGACCCGAAGTTTGTTTTTCCCTTTAAACTCTGGGTGCCCTATTTTTCGGGCAGCTAAGTAGTCAGGATATCTTAGGAGCATTTTGGAGCATGTTGGGGAGCATTTTGGAGAAGTCGTTTGGAGCTATGAAGATGAAGTACCTTATGTAGATATCTACCCATTTTCCGCTGTGTTATGTAGTATGTATTTTCCAACATATATACGGATAGATAGTTATAACTATCCCACTGGATTTGTATTTGACTCTGATCATTTATGTATAATTAAAATGTTGAATGCGATATGAGATTCTATAATTGTGTTATCTTCTATCTTTATTTTCTTTTACACCCCTGATAATCTGCCTCCCCAGCACTTGGATTTACGGCACATGAATACCGTGGATGTATTAGTGTCAATTTCTGAGGGTCGAGGAGATGGGCCGTCACACTATAGATGTAGGAGGAGGGGTTGGATTTGATTCAAAAATGGGATTTGAATCAATAGTGATATTTATGGATCTGGATCCACTATTTGCTCCTCTCTTTATCTATTATTTAAACACCCTTAACCCCTCATATGTTGCTCGCCTTTTAGCTGAAAGTCTATATGGATTGTATACTATGTGTATGACAAGTAATTATTGTATACATGATAAATTGAGATAATAGTAAAATAAAATGATCACACCAGAAATTTTATACTGGTTCGGACCTCCCATCCTACTTCCAGTCCCGAAGCTCCTCTTCGGAATTTCACTAATCAATAACCCTCGCTTCGCCCGGAGGAATAGGCTTGTTACAATAGAAATCTTTCATCAAGAATGTGCTCTGATTAACACTGATATTGACAATACGTACAAGTCTTCCTATAATCTCCACTGGATATGTATAGATATGAATATGTGTGTGCTTTGGAAATATGGAAGAAAACTGAACCAAAGTTAATGATCTTTGGTTGAAATATTGATAGCAAATATGAGTGACTTGAATTTGAGTGCAAAGTAGATATAGAGAATAGAAATCAGAAATTCGTTAGTTTAATCATAAAAATCACCGATGTATTTATAGTTTTGAAAAGATCAATTTGAAATGTTGCTACCATTTCTTTTCATTTCTAGAGTTGCTTCTGTTTGGGGTAGAACTGATTTGAAGAAGAGATGTAGATGCAACCTTTCAGATTTGGCAATTGTATTTTAAAAAAAATTCCCGGAGCCAAATCCCGACGTCTGGATTGTGATGACCAGATGTCTGGTCATGTATTATCTGGAAAAATTTCAGAGGTTGCGACCAGACGTCTGAGGCATAGTACCAGACGTTTGGAAATATGGAAAATTTGTTTTCCTGTGTAAATGTATGTGTATTTTATCATATACAAAATCCAGGAAGATTTTACATAATATTTCTAAGATTTGTATACAATATTTACCTCTCTACTGCTGTGATCCATGCTCTATGCTTCTATTTGTTTCCTTGAGTATCTGCAAAAATAAAATACGAGATATATATGTACAATTATTATTATATGGTTTGTCGTCATCAAAACTTATGGATAGGAGTTCCCAACATTTTCCCCCTTTTTGATGATGACAAACAATGTATCATAAAATATATTTTACTCCTCTTGTATATATGTATATCATATGTTATCCTCCTCCTATGTGTATGCATATTTCTCCCCCTTTTGGAATTATCAAAAAGAATAGAGAAAATAGAAAATGTTATCTAAAACATAGAACTTGTAGTACATGATAACCGAAACAGTAATACATAGAATGAAAAATGCATAAAAACAATATAGTGGAAGAAAAAACTAGAAACTACTGGTAATAGTGAGTCAAGTCAGAAAAACTTCCATAGGTATCATTATAGTAATCCCAAAAGCTGAAGGATCAGAAGTGTTCTCGGGCCAATTGCCCTGATCATTATATTCTAGGTCCTCTTGAATAGACAACGCTTGAAAAGCCAAGTATCCCTGTTGATGGGGGGAAGGATCTTGCATATTAAAGTCCTCACTTTCCTCTTCATTTGTTTCCTTTAATGGTTCATCTTCCATGGCTTCTTTTCCTTATGATTTTGTTGAAGATCCTAGAATGGAAGAGATATATGGAGCAGGCGAAGGAGCTGATGGTGATGAGGATGAGGACCGGGATGATGATCGACCACGAACTTTCCTCATTACTTTCCCAAGAGTGGATACAACCTTATCCAGTGTTTTCTTGATTTTGCTCATTCGAGCAGATATGCTTGTGACAAATCTGTCAAGATGAACAAATTTTTTGCCTAAGATTTGTTGATTGCGAGATAAAAGTTGTTGATTTCGAATTGATAAGTCACGATATGATTCTATTGAAGCAGGTTCTCCTCGGGCTTCTAAAATCTCTGTGTCTGAGTGATATTTGGAAGGATGTCGCTGGAAAACATAAGGACCTGGTTGTTGTGGAGGGGGTTGTTGCTGCTCTTGTGGAGGCTGCTGCCGATGTTGTTATTGTTGCTGCAGAGTCCATTGAGGAAACGATATTATCGGTGGCGGTTCGTCAGGCAGATGCATAAGCTTGAAGTATGTGGACCCACTTTTTTTAATTTGTAGTTCTTCAAAATATGATAAGTAAGAAGGGATACCTTGGGTTTGAATTATATAGGGTGCATAAATAATTGTCTGGCGCTTGTGAATCCAGAAGCACGTGGAGGAGTTTTGATCACACGAGGAGATCGTACATAAACACAATCCTTTGTAGGAGAGTGTCCACGTATTGCAAGGATGCATTTGTCTAAAAAGTTTAGATGAGCTCCTTGGTTTCATTGTGTATAGTACATTTCTTTTTGAACGTTCATCATTTCTTTTTGATAATGATGAACTTCGTCAATTTTGTCATGAAGAGAAGCATTTTCAAGATTAATACCGTATTTGGCCTTTTTTTCTTTCAGAGAATAGCCGGTATGGTACATAGGAGTAGTAGGAGGAACAATATTTTTGGAAGGAGATGATTTTGGTGTTGTTTTGGTAGGAGATGTATAAGTACTACCAGAAGAAGGTGAGGAGAAATCAATGGCTGAGTAAGTTGAATCGTGATTAGACGACATTACATAATTTTTTTAAATGTTTTAGAGAGTGAAAGATTATATGGTTAAAAATTTATCTTTGAGACATATATATATATGTTTTCCAATTTTCTAATTAAGGAAAAAAGTTGTTTATTAGTTAACGAAATTTATGGTTAAAAATTTGTTTTTTATTAAAACAATTTGTGGTGTTAAGAAGGTTTACAAAATGAAAAGTGAAGAAGGTTTGTGTTTGTTAGCTAGTCTGAGTATCCATTTAGGATAATAAAGAATATATAGTTTAGTTTATTAATTCATCATATGAACAAATTCCTAAGTTTCGTCTAAGTTTACAAATGATTGTTCATTTAAAGGTTTGGTGAATATAACGGCAATTTGATTGTCGGTGTTAACAAATTCAAGGGAGATAATTCCTTTTTCTACATTATCTCTAAGAAAATGGTGTCATAAGTCTATATGTTTAGTTCGAGAGTGGTTAACTGGATTTTTAGATAAATTGATAGCACTAGTATTGTCGCAGTATATCAGAGATTTTTCAATTATTTTACCAAAATCTCTAAGAGTTTGTTGCATATAGATTACTTGAGCACAGACTAAAGCGGCAGAGATATATTCTGCTTCACACGTTGAGAGTGAAACACAACTTTGCTTTTTGCTAAACCACGAAACCAGAGATTGACCGATAAAATGGCAGGTACCACTTGTGCTTTTTCTGTCTGTTTTACAACCTCCGAAGTCTGCATCACTATATGATACGAGTTTGAAAGCCGTACCTTTAGGATAGAATAAGCCATAATCTTTGGTGTTGGATAAGTAATGTAAAATTCGTTTGACTACTCGATGATGTGATTCCTTAGGTTGAGCTTGAAAATGAGCGCACAAGCAAACACTCATCATTATATCGGGTCGACTAGCTGTTAAGTATAATAAAGAGCCGATCATACTACAATAAGATTTTTGATCATAGTCTTTTCCATTTTCGTCTTTGTCTAAATATAAAGTTGTGCTCATAGGAGTTGGTTTACTAGTACTGTTCTCCATTCCGAAACGTTTAAGTAAATCTTTATAATACTTTTCTTGATTTATAAAAATGCCATTGTCCAATGTTTTATTTGTAATCCAAGGAAGAAATTTAATTTTCCCATGTGTGACATTTCAAACTCATTTTTCATTATTTTAGAAAATTCATTACATAAATTTTCATTAGTTGATCCAAATATGATGTCGTCAATATATATTTGTACAACTAATATATCATTATTTTTATGTTTTATAAATAGTGCAGTGTCTATTTTGCCGATTTGAAATCCAGAATTTTGTAGATGAGTTTTTAATCGATCGTACCAAGCACGTGGTGCTTGTTTTAAACTGTATAAACCCTTTTTGAGTTTAAAAACATGATCTGGATATTGTTCATGGATAAATAACGGCGGTTGTTCTACGAAAACTTTTTCTTTGATAAAACCGTTTAAGAAGGCACTCTTAACATCCATTTGAAATAATTTAAAGTTATGATGACACACAAAAGCAAGTAGAGTACGAATTGCTTCGAGACAAGCTACGTGAGCAAACGTCTCTCCGTAATCAATTCCCTCTTCTTGGTTGTAACCTTGAGCCACTAATCTTGCTTTGTTACGAAAAATATTTCCATTTTCATCTGCTTTGTTTTTGAAAACCCATTTTGTTCCTATTACAGATTGATCTGATGGTCTAGGAACGAGTTCCCATACATTATTACATTCAAATTGATTTAATTCTTCTTGCATTGCTAATATCCAAGAATCATCTTTAGATGCTTCTTTATAATTTTTAGGTTTTGTATTTGAGATAAAAGCAACGTGACTCATTTGATTTAAGTTATTTCTAGTGACTCGAGAATTTAAGTCTCCAATTATATTATCCAAAGGATGATTTTTTAATATTCGTGTGGGTGATCTTAAAACATTTTCATTATTATCGGAGGATGAATTATTCATATTATTTGTATTTTTAGTTTGATTTTTAGTTAAGATTTCATCTTCATCTTCTTTAATAATTTGTTGAAAATTTTCATCAAAAGACACATGTAAGTTTCTTCTATAATAGTTGTTCGTTTATTATAAATTCTATAAGCTTTACTACGTTCTGAATAACCAATGAAATTCCTTCGTCGGCTTTAGGGTCAAATTTTCCAAGATTATCTTTAGTATTTAAAATAAAACATTTTGACCCAAAAGTTCTGAAATACGAAACTTTTAGTTTCTTTCCATAAAATATTTCATAACATGTATTTTTAGTCATAGGTCGAAGTGTGACACGATTTAATACATAACAGGCAGTGGCAATAGCTTCAGCCCAAAAATGTTTGGGTAGGTTACCACTATTTAGTAGTGTTCGTGCACATTCCTGAAAAGTTCTGTTTTTTCCTTTCAACTCTACCATTTTATTATGGTGTTCGTGGAACCGAAAAATTATGACTAATTCCTTTTTTGTTACAGAAATCAATGAAAAATTCATTTTCGAATTGTCCTCCATTATCACTGCATATATTTTTAATTTTTAAATCCATTAAGTTAGTAATCCGTTTTGCAAAGATTTTAAACATTCCAAAAGTGTCACTTTTATGTTTTAAAAATAATGTCCAAGTATATCTTGAAAAATCATCTACAATTACGAACACATATTTGTTACGATTTATTGATCGTACTTGTGTTGGTCCAAATAAATCTAAATGAAGTAATTCTAATGGTTGCTTAGTAGATATTTTATTTTTAGATTTGAAAGAACTTTTCTTTAACTTGCCCATTTGACAAGTGTCACATAAATTTTTAATTTTATAATTAATTTTAGGAAGACCTCTAACTAGATCATGTTTTGCTAGTTTGTCAATATATTTAAAATTTATATGAAAAAAATGTTTGTGTCAAATCCAAGGATCATCATAATTTACGACTAGACATAAATCTGAATTATTTTTAATGTTCATATTTAGGATATATATATTACGATTTCTAAATCCATCGAAGAGTAAATTTTTGTTTTGATCAAGAATTTTACATTTCTCCTTTTCAAATTTTATTTCGAATCCTTTATCACACAACTGACTTATACTAAGAAGATTATGTTTTAGGTTTTCTACTAATAAAACATTGGAAATAATAGGAGAGTTAGAGATACCGATATTGATGACTTCTCCAACGCCAATGACGAACCCTTTTGAATTATCACCAAAAGTTACAATGCCACCATCAATGTACTTTATATTTGACAGCATGTTAGCATTTCCTGTCATGTGCTTGGAGCATCCACTATCTAATATCCATATCTCTTTATTTTTGTATTTGGGTACCTGCAAAAAATAAAAAAGTTTAAATTTTATACCCTTTTTATTTTTGGGTCCTAAGTGTTAGTAAATGAGGGTAACCATACCCATGATGGTCTAGTTCCTTTTGAAATATAATTATTATTGTGAATTACTTCTTTCATATAATTACCTATATATTTCTGTTTAATTAGGTTGTTATTTGTTTTAGGAACCCATATTTTAATCGTTTTTGAATTTGAGATCAATTTTTTATTTTTGGAAGAAGGGTTTTTTAATCTTAGTATACATCTTACTATAGTTTGTAATTTTTGTCTTATTCTCAAATCCTAGTCCATTTCAATTTTTGAATGGCTTGGAAATTTTAATTAAATTCTCTAAGTCTTGTTTTCCTTTGTTAAATTTTGTAACATTATTGTTAATTTTATCTAACTTGTTTTTAAGATCAGTAATTTCGGATTTTGAAGTTTCTAGATTATCTTTTAAGATAATGTGTTCATTACTAATTTTATTATTTTCTAGTTTAACTTTTCTTAATTCACAAGATAAAGCATTATTTTCAATAGAAAGATTCTTGTATTTTTCTTGAGCATTTTCTAATTCTTCTTCTAAAATAGATTTTTCATCTTTTAGTAACCCTATTTCAAGTTCCAATCGATTTATCTTAGTAACATATTCCTTATTTAATTTCTTGGTTTTTCTATATTTGTCATCAAGTTCCATGCTTACTTCTAAAATTTCATCATAAGTAAGATCGGGACATACCTCATCCGCGTGTGCCATAAAACATACATTTGCTTGCTCTGTATCACTTTCACTGTCACTATCGTATGAAGAGGAAGATTCAGAGTCATCCCATGTGACTTGGAATGCCTTTCTCTTTTTATCAAATTTCTCAAACTTATTTTCTTTTTCTCATTATTGAGTTTTGGGCAATCCTTCTTCATATGTCCAAACTGATCACATTCAAAGCACTTGATCGAAGTTTGATTTGATGAATTTGATTTTCCTCCATGTTGGAATCTCGTCATTTTCTTGAATTTCTTAAATTTGTTGTAGTTCTTGGCAATGAAAACGATTTCATCTTCATCCAATTCAGAATCTTCATTGCTTGGTTGAAATGCTATGTTCTTCTTTTCATGGTTTTGTTCCTTTCTGGCCTGCAAATTAGCTTCACACGACATTAAATTTCCAATCAACTCTTCAACATTGAGTTCAGAAAGATCATTAGCTTCTTTGATAGCTAATAATTTTCTTTCCCACTCAATTGTTAAAGAGTTAAGAATTCGAGATACTAAATCAAAATCGGTAAATTTGACTCTTAGTGCCATAAGATCGTGTTGTATAGTTTGAAATCTGGAGTACATGTCAACAATTGACTCATTTTGTTTCATTTTGAAGGATGAAAATTGATTTTGTAAAATTGATATTTTTGTTTGTTTGACCTTAGTTGTACCTTCGTGTGTAACTTGTAAAGTACACCATATATCATAAGCAGTAATACATAACATAACACGTGAAAATTCATTTTTATCAAGAGAGCAAAAAAGCACATTCATAGCTTTAGCATTATTAGAAGCAGCGGTTTTTTGTGCATCTGTCCATGTGCCAATATTTGTTTCAGGTGCTACATACTTAATTTGAGTTGCTGACCATATTTCTAAACCATTTGCTTCCATAAAAATTCTCATACGAGTTGACCAATATACATAATTAGATCCCGTGAATAGAGGAGGACGTGAAGTTGACTGACCTTCTTGAAAGATATTTTCCATATTAACAGGTTTCAAATACGTGTTACTATGATTTGAACTAACCTTGCTCTGATACCAATTGAAAGTCTATATGGATCGTATACTATGTATATGACAAGTAATTATTGTATACACGATAAATTGAGATAATAGTAAAATAAAAAGATCACACCAGAAATTTTATACTGGTTCAGACCACCCGTCCTACGTCCAGTCCCGAAGCTCCTCTTTGGAATTTCACTAATCAATAACCCTCGCTTCGCCCGGAGGAATAGGCTTGTTACAATAGAAATCTTTCGTCAAGAATGTGCTCTGATTAACACTGATATTCACAATACGTACAAGTCTTCCTATAATCTCCACTGGATATGTATAGATATGAATATGTGTGTGCTTTGGAAATATGGAAGAAAACTGAACCAAAGTTAATGATCTTTGGTTGAAATATTGATAGCAAATATGAGTGACTTGAATTTGAGTGCAAAGTAGATATAGAGAATAGAAATCAGAAATTCGTTAGTTTAATCGTAAAAATCACCGATGTATATATAGTTTTGAAAAGATCAATTTGAAATGTTGCTACCATTTCTTTTCATTTCTAGAGTTGCTTTTGTTTGGGGTAGAACTGATTTGAAGAAGAGATGCAGAGGCAACCTTTCAGATTTGGCAGTTGTATTTTAAAAAAAATTCCCGGTGCCAAATCCAGACGTCTGGATTGTGATGACCAGTTGTCTGGTCATGTGTTATCTGGAAAAATTTCAGAGGTTGCGACCAGACGTCTGAGGCATAGTACCGGACGTCTGGAAATACGGAAAATTTGTTTTATTGTGTGAATGTTTGTGTATTTTATCATATACAAAATCGAGGGAGATTTTACATAATATTTCTAAGATTTGAATACAATATTTATCTCTCTACTGCTGTGATCTATGCTCTAAGCTTCGATTTGTTTCCTTGAGTATCTACAAAAATAAGATACGAGATATATATTTACAATTATTATAATATGGTTTGTCGTCATCAAAACTTGTAGATAGGAGTTCCTAACATTAGCTTCCACTACATCCATATCTGGTTGAAAATGGTCGTCACTTCCTCCACTAATTCAAGCATTAAAAAAATTCAACTAAAATTAGAATGGTGCGTAGTGCTTTCAGTCTGGTAGATCTCTCCGGAAGGATTTGAATTCAAATTCAAATGGATTTGGTCGATTCAACATTCAATGCATACTAATTACAATATAGTCAAGGTAACTTATTTATTTACAGTTATACATATTTATTTAATAATTATTTTGAATCATGTGCTTTCGTTAAATCTCAATATCATAAATCTTTATATATGTGTGTTGTCAATATTGTACGTGTATATATGTACCGTAAAATAATTTTTTATATATATGTATGTATGTATGTACATTTATAGCTCTTAGCCCGCAAATTTTTTTTAGATTTAAATATTAATGTTTAAATGGATTTTAAAACAAAATTTGATTTTTTAATGTATAAATGTACATATAAATTATGTGTGAATTTTTTTTTAAATTATATACATGTAATAATTTTAAAAATTAATATAATTAATAATATATATATATATATATTATTTGAAATTGTAAAAAATACAAACACACACAAACACAAACACTTATTTTAAAATACAAGATGTTACTTTAATATAATATATATTAGATGTATATTTATTTTAATGTACATTAATTATACAAGTGATTACGAAATTTATTTAATTTTTTCTTTAATCATTTTTGTAGGGAAAATATCATTAATTTTAAAAAAAAATTAAGGATTTAAAAAAGGATTTTATCAAATATATCATATGCCAAAAAATATATGCGAATATATATATATATATGTATATATAATTTTATCCATTTATAGTTGAATATATGATGATATCTTATATTTGAAATTTTAGTATTAATATATATGTATGTATGTATATGTATTTCCAAAAAAAATTATTTTTATTTCAATTATTTACATTTATTTATTTTATTTTATTAAAGTATTATTTTTGATTTAAATTTGGAATTAGAATATATTTTAAAGTCTAAATCTAGATCTAAAATTTGAAATCTGAAATTTGAATTTGAATTTGAATTTAAATTAGTGATTATTAATATTTTCATTTTAAATATAATTATTTTACATTATTATGAATATGTGTGTATATATATACACATTTTAATATTTATACTCTTATAAATATATTTTATATCACATTGAAATATATATATATATATATATATATATATATATATATATATATATTAGACAACATATATGCATATGGAGGAGCTAACATTTTTGTTGCGGTGTAAATCCTAATATCTATATACGGTTATGTTAAACTATGTACACTATATATGTTGCATGTGTACGTACATACACATATGTATATGATATGCATGTACATATTATATAATATAAATATAATATCAAAATAAAAATTTATTTACAAATTAAATAAAACATTAATTTAATTTAAAATAAATTTAGACTTCATAGGCCCAAATAGATCCAAATGCAATAATTTTTTTGAAACTTACCCATTTATCCCGCTACATGTTGACCCAGTTTCAACATTGGTATTAGAGCGCAATAGCCTATGCATTCAAAACTAGTCATGTTAGAGCTAACTAATTAAGCCTACCCATATAGTAGGGTTTATAGAAAAGTAAAGTCTAAGGTTGGGTTTGGATAATCAAGTACTCTGCCATACCTAATTACTAGCCTTGCCCGAAAGGATGAGGTAAGCCAAAGGTTATCCTCAATATAAAGGCCAAAACTAATTTGGGCCTTAGACTAATTTTCATAATGTCTTGAAATTAAAATAAAAGTTTAAAATTTAAAATAAGAAAAGTATTATAAATGTTATTATATTTATTTTCAAATTGTTTTGAAAATTAAAATAAATGTTTTAAAATTAAAAGTTAAATTTAAAATAAAACACATATTGTAGAAGTTATAATATGATTTTTAAGAATGTTTGAAAATGTTATAAAATTAATTTCAAAAAGATTTTTATTAACAAGAGTAATAAAATAAATGAATTAATTAAATAAGTTAACTAATTAAATATATATACATGTACAATATATATAATAGTATATGTTATATCATCTTGAATTGTTTAAGACAATATGAGTATACATGTGTGTACAAAACAATTTTAGAAATTAATGAAGTTTAATTAAATAAATTAATTAAAAGTTAATTAATAAATTAAACACACACACAGATATATATATATATAAGATATATGTCTATTACTATAAAGGTTATATTATACACACACATTCAATATAATATGTTATAATTGAATAATATAACAATTAATTGAAGTGTTAATTAATTAAATTAATTAAATAAGATTTAATTAATATAAGATTATACATAAAATATTATATAAGTTAAATAAGGTATAAAAGTTATATAATATAAATATATAAACTAAAGGTGGAACATTAAAGAAACCCTAAATAGAGTTAAGGAATAAATATATACGTAAAATTACATATTATTGAATAATGACGGAAATTTCTATCGATTAGAAAACCGTCGTTAAAATAAAATCGTTATAAAAACTACAAGCGCACGGCATACAATCGTAGTATGTATGCGAGTACGGGTCGATCCGCAGGGAAAGAATTAAATTCTAATAATACTCAATCAAATTAGCCTAAAGTTTTGAAGTGATTTTAAACTAAGAAAAATTGTAGAAAATAAACTAGAGCAAAGGTGAATAAAACTATGTGATTAAGGAAAAATTTAAAGGCAAACCAACTTTCAATCATTCATATAAATCAACACAAAATTCATTTATAATCTCTCATTAAAATATTAAGTAGAAATATTAGATGTGCTTATTATAAGTATGATTTATTTGTGCTATTAATTAGCACAACTTAAATCATCAAATTCTAATACACCATTCAAATCCACTTATCAAAACTCATGAAATTGACATGAAATTAAAAATAAAATCTAGTTTAAGCATGATTCACTTACTATTAATTAGTGACATAGACCATCAATTTTTTATTCTAGTTTGATTTTCATTATCAAAATCACTTAGGCAAATGATCAAATAGTTGATGTTAAATGGAGTTAAGCATGGATTATTTGAGATGTCATCATAGACTATCAAAATTCAATAAAATAGAAACATAAACCACCATCATTCATAATTTCCAATAAGCACATAAGAGAGATCACAAATGAAATCATTATGTTAATTTCATATGTTTTATGAGAGCTTCATTACCCCTACATTGAAGGGGTTTAGTTACTCATATTTGAAAACATGTTAACATAAAATTATTTCAACTTTTAAAAAAAGGAAAATAAGAGCTTGTCAAAATAAAAGAGAGCTAACTACTTGGATGAAATAAAACTAAACTAATTACTAGAATTAATCTATCCTACTAACATGAAATAAGAGAAACATAAACTAAGTAGGAGAGCATGAAATAATAATAGCATGAAAAGAGAGCACAAAATAAAATTTGCATGAAAGTAAAAACAAGGCTAAGAAGCCATGAAAGAAATGTTTATTTAACTTTGATTTATGGATACAATATTGCATGAAAAGAAGAAGATGATTACATGAAACATAAGGGGTATTTATACATGCTTAAAACCTTAATTCCTATTTTAGGGGACTACTTAAAATGCCATTGAGAAAGTGTAACCCCCAAGTAATCATTAGAGAATTAATTAATCCCCACTAACATGCCTTTAAGCCTCCATTAACATGTGCATGTACTTTTAATTATGGATCATATGGTAGTGGATATGTGGGCTTCTCCCTGTTGCATGAATTCTTTTATTTCCATTTTCCATTTGCCTTCAACATATATGCGTGCATACATCCATGAAACCTCTTCATATTTGCACTCTATTTCCTATAACTAAAAATAAAAATGTGCAAATAAATTTTATCTAATTAAATCATAACAAAATTATCATTTTACCCCCAAATGAAGATAAATGAATGATGATTTGAAAACAATTTAAATTTTGGTTTAAACATGTAAAATACCCTAATATACTCATTTATTTAAATAAAAGGAAATTAAATATAGAAGTAAAAATATGCACTTTTACGTGCACATCAAATAACCCCACACTTATCTTTTTATTCGTCCTCGAATAAACTAAAACTAAGATAAATCCATTTTCGTACGAAATACGATTGCACTGAGCGTATACAACAAGCCATTAAACCTCTAGGTGTCTCTAGTAGGATGAGTGTTGTCTCGTGAGGGTTTTCAGCAGATACTACCCACAAAATCCAAATGCGATGTGCAAATTCTAATGCGACTACATGATGCAAGTTTTCAAAAATATCTACAGATGAAGAATATACTTTTAAATTGACACAAGTAAGTAAAATATAAATTTTGGTCATTATCAAGAAATTTTAGTCTTTTTACTCATCAAAACCGCCAATAAAAATTAAGTTATCATCGAAATTAGGCTCTAGTTTGGCTAGTTGTTTTGGTTGAAATATAGTGCAATTATGAAATGAATCCTTAGTTGATTATCAAAATTTCGCAAAGTGGTATTTTTATTTCTTTTAAATAACAGGTCAAATCAAATAAGTTAAAATAGTGCTTGGATTTCAATTGCTTGCTCCCTCTATTTTGAAAATTATTAACATTATTATTATTTATAGACACCTAACTCAGATAAACTGAGGCTAGATATACCGATCATGCATTGCCTTTCGGTCTTATGTGAGAAGGGTATAGAGTATGGCGAGTGTACATACTTTCGTATGAATACACGACTCTAGGTGGTTATTATTATTAATTTAATTTTATTTACAAACACCTAACTCAGATAAACTGAGGCTAGATATACCGATCATGCACTGCCTTTCGGGCTTACGTGAGAAGGGTACAGAGCGTGGTGAGTGTAAACACTTACGTGTGAACACCTGACTCTAGGTGTTTCTTATTTTTACAAAAATGCATATATATATATATATATATTGAAAAGAGAGAGTTATGCAAAATCAGCTTAGCACCACTTAACTTAAAAGATCAAAAATGTTACTGCCTTTACTCTAAATCAACCACTCTTTTAAACAAAGATTACAATTAGGATATACTTCATACTTATCACCTATGAACCTTCCTATATACTAGTTAAACTATAGTTACTTGTAATCAAACTTTTATTTTTATTTTTGTTGAGACAAGTAATTTTTCAAAAATTTCAATTTAATAACAAAAAACGTATACTTATCATATCGTGTTTCTTCAAAAGTAAATCAATATTGCAAAATGAATAAACCATGAAAAATCAAAATAAACATGAGACTCCCCCCCACACTTGATATTGACTGTGTCCCCACAGTAAATACATGATATAATGAGTGTAACGGAGAAAAATATGTGCATATTTACAAGAGTGGGTTAAAATTTCTTACTAGCGTAGTGAGGCTCATGAAGAAGTATGAGCTTCTCCTCTCGATCACCTGCATCTCCAAGTAAGGTTTTAAATGATGACCATTGACTTTAAAAATCGATCCATCCCTAGGGTTTTCTATGTCCACCTCGATTTTAATTTCCTAGGGAATAAATGAAGTCTAGAGTCATACAAAAGAACTTTTTGGTTCGGTGAAAATGTTTTCCTTAGGATTGACTTGTCATGAAATTTTTTTGTTCTTTCTTTGTAAATTTTCTCATTTTCATATGTGTCATTCCTAATCTCCACTAATTTATTGAGTTGCAATTTTTTGTTTTTGTCAGCTTTTTCAAGATCAAATTTTATGTTCTTAACTGCTCACAATGCTTTATGTTCAAGTTTGATAGGTAAATGGCACGCTTTACCATATACAAGCCTAAAAGGAGACATTTCGAGAATCGTTTTATACGCAGTTCTGTAAGCCCAAAGCGCATCTATTAATTTTTGTGACCAATCTTTTTAATTTTTGTTTACAGTTTTCTCCAAAATTTATTTGATTTGGTGATTTGAAGCTTCTACTTGGCCACAAGTTTGAGGATGATAAGGGGTTGATAACTTGTGGGTTATCAAGTATTTCTTCATTAGAGTTTCAAATGAACGATTACATAAATAGGTTCCAATATCGGTTATTATTGTGCGAGTTGTTCCAAACCTCAAAAAGGTGTTTTTTTTATGAATTTCACAACAACATTGTGGTCATTTGTTTTACAAGGAATGGCTTCAACCCATTTAGAGATGTAATAAATGGTAAGAATAATGTATAGGTTTCCAAAAGAGTTGGGAAATGGTCCTATAAAATCAATACCCCAAACATCAAAGATTTCGATCGTAAGAATGACGTTCAAAGGCATCATGTTTCATCGAGAGATTTTTCCTAATATTTGGCAGCGATCGCAAGTTTTACAAAACTCAAATGCATCTTTGAAAAGCGTAGGCCAGTAAAAACCACATTAAAGCACCTTTTCCATTGTTTTCTTCAGATCGATGTGACCACCACACGCTTGGTATGACAAAAAGAAAGAACACTCTTTATTTTGCAATTCGGGATGCAATGTCGAATGATTTGGTCAGAACAGTACTTAAACAGGTATGGATCATCCCAATAGAAGTACTTGACTTGGGAAAGAAATTTATATTTATCTTGTTTCGACCAAAATGAAGGAGTTTGCTTAGTGACTAAATAGTTCGCTATATCGGCATACCATGGATCGATAGAAACGGAAAGGAGTTATTCATCAGGAAAATTATTGTTGATCGATAAAGAAGATGGTGCGTTTGGAAGACGTGATAGATGATCAACAATGACATTGTCGGATCCTTCTTTGTCTTTGACCGTAAGGTAAATTCTTGGAGTAAAAGGATCCAATGGATTAAATGAGACTTAACATCCTTTTTAGCAAAAAGGTATCTAAGAGCAGAATGGTCAGTGTAAACAGTAATGTGTGAGCCAATCAAATATGGTCAGATTTTTTCGAGCGCAAAGACTACTGCTAGAAGCTCTTTTTCGGTGGTCGTGTAATTGAGTTGAGAATCGTTTAACGTCATACTAGCGTAGTAAATGACATGAAGAATTTTGTTGATGCGTTGTCCTAAGACAGCACCAACTGCAAAGTTAAAAGTGTCGCACATTATTTCGAAAGGAAGATCCCAATTGGGTGAGCAAATGATGGAAGCAGAAATGAGTTCATTTTTGAGACATTCGAAAGCAGAAACACAATCAGAATTATAGTCAAATGGAACGTCTTTTCCAAGAAGAATCATCAGAGGTCGAGCGATCTTACTAAAGTCATTCACAAAGCATCGATAAAAACCAGCGTGTCCAAGAAATAAACAAATGTTTTTGACAGATTTGGGAGTGGGTAGATTCGCAATTACGTCTACTTTTTCTTTATCTACCTTAATGCCTTTGTTTGAAATGACATATCCAAGAACAATGCCATGTTTGACCATGAAATGACATTTTTCCCAATTTAATATTAAGTGTTTGTCCTTTCATCGATTCAGAACCAACTCGAGACGGTGTAAGCATTCAGAAAAGGAGTTTCCAAAGATGGAAAAATTGTCCATAAACACTTTCAAAAAGCGTTCGATCATGTCGGAAAAGATGCTGACCATGAATCTTTGAAAGTTGGCAGGAGCATTGCAAAGGCCAAAAGGCATACGTCGATATGCAAAGGTGCCAAAGGGACACATGAAAGTCGTTTTCTCTTGATCTTCGGGAGCGATTGGAATTTGGTTATAATCGGAGTAACCATCAAGAAAGTAATAGAATTCTAGCTGGCTAATCATTCAAGCATTTGATCGATGAAAGGAAGAGGAAAATGATCTTTTCGTGTTGTAGCATTTAATTTCCGATAATCAATGCAAACACGACAACCCATTTGAGTACGAGTTGGAATGAGTTCATTAGAGTCGTTCTTGATAACGATAAGTCCAGACTTTTTAGGCACGACATAAATTGGGCTAACCCACGAACTATCAGAAATGAGATATATGATTCCATTATCGAGGAGTTTAAGAATTTCGTTTCGAACCGCATCCTTCATTTTTGGGTTAAGCCTTAGTTGTGCGTTACGAACAAGTTTGACATCGTCAACTAGACGGATACGATGTTGAACAAGAGAAGGACTAATTCCCTTTATATCAGTGATTGACCATCCAATTTCTTCTTTGTTTTTAGGCAGAATTGAAAGAAGAGAAGCTTCTTGATCAAGGGAGAGAGTTGAAGAAATTATGATAGGAAACGTTTCGTTGTCACCTAAGTAGGCATACTTAAGGTGATCGGGAAGAGGTTTGAGTTCCAACCTAGGAGGTTGCTCAATCAAAGAATTTGGTTGAAGTTCTGACTCAAGAGTAAAGGGTTCAAATGAAAGTGCATTTTCAATTTCGTTAGGCTTATCTTGAAATAGTTGTTTGTATTCAGTCTCGTGTTCATGGTTTAGGTTAACTGTTTCGTTATAAAAATTTTCTTGAATGGAGCTAACTTCCAGCATTTGGTCATGTGGTTTGTTCGATTGATTTTCAAGATTGAAGATGTTAAGATCCAAAGTCATGTTTCCAAAAGAAATCTTAATTAAATCGTTTCAACAACTGATTAGAGTATTTGAAGTAGCCAAGAAAGGTCGGCAATGGAATTTGAATCATCAAATTGTTCACGGGTTGTGTCTCAAAAACGATGAAATCGACGAGGAATATAAATTGACCAATTTTGATGAGTACGTCCTCGATTTCTCCCACGGGTTTCTTTATTGAACGATCAGAAAATTGAAGAGATACTTCTGTCAGTTTTAGTTTACCTAAGCCAAGTTGCTGGTAAGCTGAATAAGGAATTAAATTAACGCTCGTGCTCAAGTCTAGTATGCACTTATTAATCGTCTTGTCTCCTATCATGCATGAGATCGTCGGACATCCTAGATCTTTGTATTTAACGAGGTTTGATTGAGACAAAAACTTTGCTAAGACTAGAAGCTAAGAAAACTTTCTTGGGTACATGAGTATGTCATTTTTGAGTACACAAGTCCTTTAGAAATTTATCCTAAGTTGGGACTTGTTGAACGATATCAAGAAGTGTGATGTTAACTTTGACGTGGTTTTCCAACATCTTTTCCATTTGATCAGAATGTTTCTTGGGTCGAAGGCAATGTGGAAATGGAACAGAATACTCAATAGGTTGGTCCACTTGAGTAGAAGAAGAATTTGGATTGGCATTTGATTCAATGTTTGGCTCAATGTTTTGTTCAGATTCGCTTGCCGTTTTTGAAGTGTCAAGAGGAGCTTCTGGTAAATCGTTTGGATTAGCAACTTAGTTATCGATTTGTTTATCGGAACATAAAATCGTGATAGCATTCTTTTGGTTTGCGTTGCTATCTTGAAAAACATGGGCATGATTCGAATTCGTGTTTTGATTTCTGGGATTCAGAACTGGCTGACTTGGGAATGTGCCTCGTTCACGTTCACTCACAGACGTGGCTAATTAACTCATTTGCATTTCAAGTTTAGCAATCGACTGACTCATATTCTGCATGTACGAGGTTCACAAATTTTGCAAATTGCTATTTGATTGGAGGTTTTGAGTGGTTGCTTTAGCCAAAGTTACAAGATTTTTCTCAAGTGAAGTCATTCGTTTATTGTCTTGGAGAGCAAAAGATTATTGTGGTTGATTTTGGGATGGAGGCATAAAATTTTGTTGAAAATGATTGGGTTGAAAAGGAGGATTCGAAGCATTATTTGAAAATTCTTGAAATTGGGACGAACCAAATTCATGTTAGAATTATTTTGGTTCCATGCAAAATTAGGATGATTTCTCCAACCAGGATTGTAAATTGGAGAAAACGGGCTATTCTTTACCTTGTTAAAAGCATTAAGTTGCTCGACCGAATTAGGACACTGATCGATAATGTGATTTGGAATGTTGCATTTATAACACATTGGTTGGGAAGCTTGGTTCACTTGGTTTGATGAGAAAACGTTATCAAATTTATTGAGCATTGCATCGATTTTAACTTCCAAAGCCAACGATGATCCTATCGAGTGTGCGCTCAATCTTGAGTAAATGGATTTTTCATTAGAATGTTCCCATTGGGATGACTTTTCGGCTAAGTTTTCAAGAAAGTGAGAAGCATGGTTCATGAGCTATTTTCAAGTCCATCATATAAGATTTGGCAAATAGTCCATTTTTTGAAATTATGGTGTGGACATTTTATCAAAAGCTCTTTAAATCTTTCAAAATATTTTCCGAATGGTTCAACCCTGAATTGATGAAAATTCACAATTTTGTTTTGGATTTTTGTTGTTCTTTCTAAGGAGTAGAACATTTTTAAGAAAAATTTAACAAATTCTTCCCAAGTTTTGAATGAGTTTGACGTTAAGCTATACAACCATTTTTCTGCATAATCGGTAAGGGCGAATGGAGTTAACCAAAGTTTGATTCCACGATCACATAATTGTTGAAGTTTAATGGTTGCATAAACTTGTTCGAATTTCGTTAGGAAAATATATGGGTCATCATGTTCAAAATGACCAAATTTTGGGAGTGTGGCGATGTGATTGGAATGAATTTCAAAGTGGTTACCCAATGGGGCTGGTAATGTGATACAAGAAGGAACAGAAACTCTATCGGGAAAGATTTTATCCATGAGAGTTCATGGAGCATTTTCATTTTCCATTGTTGGAGGATCGTTTGTTCGAGTTAAAGATTCATTGTTGTGTCACAATTCCAGGTACTCATGCACAAGTGAAAAGATCAAGGAGAGAAAGAAGTGAGAATCAAGTTTAAGAGAATGAAACAAGGATTAGAAAATGAAACGAAGTGAAAAATTGTTTTCTTTATAAAAACTTTTTTTAAAAGGAAAAGCATTTACCAAAGAGAATTTATTTTTCAAAAGAGAGATTTGATTTTTGTTTCGTTTTTTTGGATTTTTGGATTTTTTAAATGTTTTTGTTGTTTTTTTAGTTTTTGAAAAGATTAATTATTATTTTTTTTAGGATTTTTTTTTTCTTAAAAAAAACCAACTTAAGTAAAAATGCTTGTTTTTGGATTTTGATTTTGTTTGATTTTTTAAAGGAAATGATTTAAAAAGGTTTTTTTTGAATTAAAAAAAAACTAAGTTAAGTAAAATATAAAATTCTTTTTTTACTTTTGGATTTCATTTTTTTATATATGCATGAACTAATGCAACTAAATGTATGCAAGAACTTAATTACAAATTTTCTGTCTTTAATAGCTCCTAACCCAAAATTGTATAATCACACTTTGTCTTAATGCAACAAAATAGTTCTTAGTCAGGTAACGAATAGGGGTTATCGGTGCACCACGAATCACCGTAGCAATGCAACCGAAGGTTTAAGTATCTTCAGAGAAACAACCAGTATAATATTTACGAATCACCGTAATATTTATATATGATTATTGCTCTGCCATAGCCTAGACACTAAGAAATTAGATTGTCGAAAGAAGACAGCTTTTCAAGGTATAATTGAGCCCTAGGTGAGCTCGTGATTCCCTTAAGTCCAGTGTCTAACCGTTATTATTAGTCAAATTCTACGATGAAATGCAATTTGTGGGCCAAGGAAGGGGAGATGAAATCCCCCACCTTATGTGAATTGGGATGTCGCCCTTAGAAAAGAAAATAAGATAAAATGGATGCAAAACATAAACTAAACGTGTATTAATAATGCAACTACGAATGAGATTTGATTTTCTTTTTGGAATTTGGAATTTTTTTAATTGCAAGCAACCAACAATACAAAGAAAATAAAAACAAGTGATAAGAGCACGATACCAGAGTATGCAGAATTATTAGCAAATTTAATTTTAAAGCAGCAATTTTTTTTATTTGCAAGCAAGTAAAGCAACGTAATTATTTAGCAGCAGGCAAGCAATTCCTTCTTCTTTTATGCTTTTGCAACCTAAAAAATGTGTTAAAAAAATAATAATACTATTTTTTAAGATACAATGAAACAAAAGCAAATGAATTTATCACAAATTCCAAAAAATAATTTCAAAACCAAATGAAGCAATTTTTTTCTTTTAAAAAAAAAGTAATACCAAATGAAAATGAAAACAAATTCTTTTTTGTGATTTTAAAACTAAAAATAGAGAGAAAGAACTCATTTTTCAAGGAAAAAATAAAAATAAATAACCAATTAGACTAAACAAACCCACGAACCCGCAAACCAAAACCAAAAGATTTTTTATATATTCAAAGTCGAACAACACAAAAGGAATTCTCAAATTCTTAAACCAGAAATTAACATTAAATCCGATTTTCTTATCTTGAAAACAAAATCAAAATCGAATTGGGTTTGGATGAGGCAATGGGATCGATGATGGTTCATGGTTGCAATTAGTGGTGGTAGGAAGTGGTGCTATCTTGCGATATTGTGTGTACGTAGTGAGGTCGTGGTTTGAGGGGAGGCGATGGAGTTGCTGTTCAGAAGTGGATTATGTTATGGGTTGTTGCTGCCGATTGGGGAGATGCGGGCAGAGGGTTTAAGCGGCAAAGAGGTTCAGATTGATGTATTTTTATAGGAGATGGAGTTTGGATTGTCGCAGTGAGGAGGTAGCAGAAATTGGATTTGATTGTCAAGGTGGTTGTAGAGGAATTGCAAAGGGATGGTTGGAGGTGTTTGAGGCAGGTTTATCCCAATGATGTGAGATGGTTGCAGTTTGATTACTGTAGGAGGAAGAGTTGAGGTGGTTGGAAATTTAATGGTTTTGGTTGAAGTTGATAGTGATGGAGATGTGGTTAAGGCAGTTTTGGGGAAAGGTCTCGGATAGAAGCAGGTTGCAGATGATTGTATGTTGTTTGCAGTGAAGGAAGTGGGGAGATTGATTGCTGTTTGGATTGTGGATTTTCGAAATGGCAATTGGTTGGTCACTGGTCTGGTTTGGTTTGCGTGTTGCTATTTTGGTATTGGAAGGATGCAGGGGTTGGTGATGAAGGAGGTGAAGTCTTTGCGGTTTGTTTTGTTTAGCCGAGGGTGGTAGTAGTTGGGTGGGGAAGTGCAGTTTGAGGAAGTAGGGAGATGTATGGTCGGGTAAGGTAATTGGTTGCCATGGGGAGATGGTAGGAATTACTTGATGTTGGAGTATGCAGTGGTTTTTTTTGGAATTGAGATGATGGTTGGGTGGAACGATGGATTTGCAAGGAGTTTTTGCTATGAGTTTGGGAATGAAATGCAATGTAAAAGCTTTGAATATGCAATGTAATTGAAATGCAACTAATGTAATGAAAGTAGTTTTGAAAGTCACAAATGAAATGTTTGTTTTGAAATGAATGTAAAAACCAGACACATTGAAAATGAACAGCTAAAACCAAAAGCAAATGCACAACACAACAAAGAACAATCACAGCGAAATAAAGAAAGAGAACAGAAAAAAATGAACAAGTGAATTTTTTTAATGACAACTAACACAAAATAAAAGAGAAAAAAAAACAAATGTAAAAATAATTCGAAGAGTAAAACTAAAATTAAATTGCAATTCCCTGGCAACGATGCCAAAAACTTATTGAATAACGAAGAAAATTTCTATCAATTAGAAAACCGTCGTTAAAATATAATCATTATAAAAACCGCAAGTGCATGGCGTACAGTCATAGTACATATGCGAGTACGGATCGATCCGTAGGGAAAGAATTAAATTCTAATAATACTCAATCAAATTAGCCCAAAGTTTTGATGTGATTTTAAACTAAGAAAAATTGTAGAAAATAAACTGGAGCAAAGGTGAATAAAACTATGTGATTAAGGAACAATTTAGAGGCAAATCCACTTCCAATCATTCATATAAATCAATACAAAATTCGTTTATAATCTCTCATTATAATACTAAGTAGAAATGATAGATGTGCTTATTATACATATGATTTATTTGTACTATTAATTAGCACAACATAAATCATCAAACTCTAACACACCATTCACATCCACTTATCAAAACTCTTGAAATTAACATGAAATAAAAATAAAATCTAGATTAAGCATGATCTATTTACTATTAATTAGTAATATAAACCATCAAATTTTGATTCTAGTTTGACTTTCATTATCAAAATCACTTAGACAATTAATCAAATAGTTTATGTTTTAAATGGAGTTAAGCATAGCCCATTTGAGATGTCAACATAGGCTATCAAAATTCAATAAAAAAGAAATATAAACCACCATCATTCATAATTTCCATTAAGCACATAAGAGAGATCACAAATGAAATCATTATGTTAATTTAATATGTTTCATGAGAGCTTCATTACCCCTAAATTGAAGGGGTTTAGCTACTCAAATTTGGAAACATGTTAACATAAAATGATTTCAACTTTAAAAACAAGGAAAACGAGAGCTTATTAAAATAAATGAGAGCTAACTACTTGCATAATATAAAACTAAACTAATTACAAGAATTAAATCTATGCTAATAACATGAAATAAGAGAAGCATAAACTAAGTAGGAGAGCATGAAATAAAAATAGAATGAAAAGAGAGCATACAATAAAAATTGCATGAAAGTAAAAACAAGACTAAGAAGCCATGAAAGAAATTTTTATTTAACTTTGATTTGTACCTAAGACCAATATGGTTACTGGGCATATAGCTACATACATATATATATATATATTATTTATTAGGTTTTAATCTACTATGGAGTAGATGGGTACGGTTCACGAACAGAGGCGAGAGTATTGTTACCTAATGAACCTAATACAAGAGTAAATAGAAATAAAACAATATATGTAGAATTAAGCCTAGAAGTATATAATTTGTTAATTCACCAGAACTTTTGTTCTGACCTCCTCCTTATAACATCCTTCAGGTTAGGTAGATGACAAAGACTTCTCAGCTTTATGACACTTGCTTAGAAAGTGTTATTGTTTTGGTGAGTATTTACTTACTATTATATTTTAAATTAATTCTGCTGTGAGATAATTAATTGAGCTTTGATATATTTATCTTTGTTTATTTGCAGGATACCAGATTCCTAACTCGGGCGTCAGTGGGCTTGCATTTTTGCGAAAAATCCGTACCCACTGGAATTCGGGTTGTTACATTTGGTATCAGAGTCTATGTTTAGGATTCCTAGGTAGATAGTGAGTGAATGTATTTTTATTTTTGAATAAAATATAAATATATTATGTACTGAAATCCAAATTGTCCCCAACCATAGATTTTTTAGAAGTATATTTGTGCATAGTTTGCTAGTTGGGTTTGGAATGACCCAAGTATGTAGAGCCCTATGTTATTAACGATTTATAGCATACGAATAAGCCATGTTTTGAAAGAAAATTTGTATCCATATATTTTAGAAAGTAGGAAGTTCCTTAGGGATAGTAAGGAGAGTGTTTTTATTTCTGGAAGAATAAGAGGTTTTAGTATGAAGAAAATCCACTTTATGTCTAACCTAATAAAAAAGAAACTTTTGAATTAAAAAAGTTGAAAAATATAATTGTTAATATATTTGAGGAAGTAAATATTGGGTTTTTAAAAAAAAAGTGGTATAAACTTTAAATTGATTTTTATATTTTGTTAAAAGTGAAATTCTTTTTGAAGAATTATAGAGCATGTATAGCTCGCTAGTTTCTTTGTAGGTAAATAATGATTTTAAATACAAAAACCTAGAGTGTGTTAAGTATCGAAAACGTAGGTCACAACATTTATTGTTGTAATAAATGTTTTCAGTAAAAATAAAGGAAGTATAGACTATGTCACTATTGTTATTGTAGGTGACTCTCAAAGTAAATGTTTATACATAGCATACAGGATTTATTAATATTTATTGTAATTGAATCCATATATTAGTATTTTTGAGTTGTAGTAATGGTGTTTTACACAACATCTATTTTGACCCAAATGAGTTTTGGAGATAATTTCTAAAGTGGTTTGTATGCACACTTATTATTTCAATAAGCACATGAAAATATTTTCTTGTTATAAAGAAGTTTTAAAAATGAGTTCTTTTGAAAAATAATGTACGATAAATTAATGAATTTAGTAAGAAATACCTTATGTAAATAAATATAGAGTAAACTACCTTAATCTATTGGAATGAAATGAATAATGATATAATTTTCTATGAATCACAAATAAAGATGTTTTGTGCAAGCTATAAGGAATACGTGAAAGTGATGTACATGGTATGGAAAGCACCATAAAAAGTATGAAAGTTAAGAGATTTTTGATAAAATAATTGTTCTTATTTACCCCAATTTTAGTAAATTTGAAAATCTATAAGAAAAAGAAGGATATTTTGAAAACATGTGGGGACAATTTTTTTAAAGTCAAGAAAAAAGAAAAATGTTTTTAGAACAAGCAAGACATGTTTAAAAAAAAGATGGTTTGGTGGAAAAGTAAATAAGTTTTTGAAAAGATTAAATTTAGAAGTTTTAATTTTTGAAGAAAAATTGATAAATACCAAACCAAATCAGACTTTTAAATATGGAGTAGATTGGAATCATTTCCTAGGTGCAACGGGAAAAGAATAAGGTTATATCAGTAATTACTCTTAGTAATAATAAAAGTTCCCGTAAGGTGTATAGGACACTAGTGAAAACCTAGAAATGTAACTACATGTGTGCAGACTATAGAAGAATAGTGATATGATATTAGTAAGATGATAAGACACACGTGGTTGGGATAGGTAGACCTTAGTTGGGGAAAAATGAAAGGTAAAGAGAAAATTTTCCTAAGCTTAGTTGTATTTTTAGATAGAGACTGCATAGATTGAAACTCTTATCCATTGCAGTAAATGAGACTTAGTTATTCCGTATTGAGCATGGAATAAAAGAGATGAATAAATCTTATTCTTCATGAGTAATACAGCGTAAGTTGGTAACAAGTAATAGGCAGCAGGAGGAGCATATGAGTTACTTGGATTCCTAGAGTAGGACCTTTCTGTGTCAAAGTGGACATGGTTCTAGACCTCCATGCCCTAGATGATAGCTGTGTTTAGTTGCTATATAAAAAAAGAGTAAAAGCAGAATAAGATAACTAAAAGGAAAATAACAAATTTTAAAAAAGCGACAGAAACGTCAACAGAAAAATTTATAAAGAGATATTTTCTTATGTAAACTATGCTTGGGGAAGTAAATAATTTTTTTTGGAATAGTAGCCTAAATCCCAAGTACGGAGGAAGATGTGCGCAAAAGAAAATCAGAGAAATGTGAAGTTTTTCCATTTTCCACCTTCTTTATAACACAAGAAATCGAATTTGGAAAATTAGAATTTTCAAAAATTCAAAAATTAAAAGTTGTGTGGTAGGTGTGGACATAAAAATTTGTTGAACTATGCTCCTATTCAGTAGGAGTGTGGAAAAAATTGAATGAAAAATGTTTTGAGTTTTCAAAAGATTGCATTCATATAGAAATTGCAAGTATATTTAGGATGTGTGCATCAAGTTTTAAAAGGAATTTCTAAAAGAAAAAGCATTCATATAGGAGGTACTGCATAGAAATTCTTGTACATGCATATATTTTATGATTTATTGCAATTTGCACAATACACAGATTGTTGCAAAATTGGATGTACGCAAAATGGATGTGATTAATACGAGAAATTACATAATTGAACCCTTATCAAATTTCGGGGACGAAATTTCCTAAGGGGTGGAGAATGTAACACCCCACGTTAAATTACAATTATATATGCAAATAATTTAATTAAGTTATATACGTTTGAAATTTTAAAACAAAGAAATGTTTGTAAATTGGGCAACTAATTAATATTATTTGGAATACATATATATTTGTGTAACAAATAAATTAGAGAGAGAAATTATATAAAATCAATTAATAGGGAAGATTAATTGACGGTGTTTGTTTAAAAGGGAAATTAATATTCAATTAATTAGTAGAGGTGATTAATTGACAGGAACTGACAAGAAAGGGAACATATATTGTAGCAACTAATTGATATGATTAGAAACATATATGTTAGTGCAAGAGAATAAAATGAAGGAAGAGTAATTTATGCAAGTAATCAATTGGCAATTAATAAACATGGAGACTTATGGTAACATATATAATTAAGATTGTGATTCAAAATTCAATTGTAGAATATATGCATACAATAATTTTGGGAATAAAATAAATTAATATGCATATATGTGATGAATTAATATGGTGTTGATTGGCATATTAATTTGGTAAGAAATCACAGTGCAGGCAGGGATTAATTGGATAGTAAATTAATTCTAGGTATATATGAAATCTATTAATTGGGTGAATCTTATTTGAAAGGAACGTCACATTTAAAAATATATGTTTTCATAGATTACGAGAGAGAAGGGGAAAGTGATTATTGAAAAGATTGTTGGACAATCAATTTGAAATAAAAACAAACGCAGAAGAAAACATATTAATTTAATGTCCATAGACTGAGTGTACACTTTAGGTTTTAGGGTTTTATATCTAATGGTTAGCACTGATTTGAACCACTATAAATATAGGTGCAGAGCCTCATTTTTATTTTCATTATTTTTCTCTTCCCTACAGAAGCTCTGCCATTTTTCTATCTCTTCTACACTTTCTTATTAACAAAATTTTAGATCTAATTCACACGAATTGAGATCTAAATAGAAAGTGAATAGAATTGATTAGGGAATTAGGAATTGGTTCAAATCAGAAGGCTATGTCAAAGGTAAAACCCTAGATTTTAGTTTTATTTACTATTTCTAATCCAAATCTCTTTCTTTTCTCTTTAAAATATTATAGATCTATAAATACATCGTTTATAATTCCAAATAGGGATTTCAAGGGAGGTGAATATAGATGTTAGGGACAGATCTAAAATAAAAACAGAGAGATTTGGAAAGCTAGCAATGTGAGTGGATTTATTTATATATCTTTTAAGTTTAAGATATATTATCATTAAATTCCTGTTTAGATAATTTTATTCAATAATTAATCATATTAATTAAGTTATGCTGAACTATAAGGAATTTACAGTATTAGTATTTATTTACTTCTGTTTCTACGTTTTGGATTTCTATGCAAGCACTGTTCTTCTTCTATTTTCTCCTCTTTCTTCGCGTATGGATTAGAATAGATTAAACGTGAATATGAATTAAATAATTAAGAATACTAAAATGAAGGATATAAGATGTAATATAATAAAAGTTTGAGGAATGGAATTACTATAGTAAATTACATTACAATGAGAAAAGTTAATTAATCTAATATCTGGATTTGGGAGTACCTAAAAAGTTAATTGGTTGGTTTAGAAAATAGGATACATTTCTTTAATTTAATATTTAAAAGACAACAATGAACGTAATTGCTAGAATAAAAGAAAGAAAAAGAGAATTAGTGTAAAATAGAGAAACCACTGTATTTTACACTATTCCAAAATAGTAAAAGAAATATGGAAATGAATTTTTAAATATAGTTTTCATAACCAACCAAATAAAATAGAATTACTTCCTAGAATAGAAGATAATAAAGCAAAGTATGACATGAACCAAGTAAATTATTAGATAAGAACTCGAAGCTGTAAACGATAATGAACCTAGGTCTGCATTCACTGCGTAGACTATTTAAGAAAATAGTTATTATGATAAGTGAATTATATAATATAAGAGAATAAAACAATATTCTATATTATAATGAAAGAAGGCAGATTAGAACAAAAAAGAAATGTTGGAATTATGTACGGACTATAAAAGAAGAGAAAATGACAATTACAGGTAGAATTATACCATAGGTTATAATTAAGTAATAAGAACGGAAAAGCTTATTTTGAGACGTTGAATAAATTAATGAGCAATATTAATGGTAGAAGATTATTTAAATAATTTATATTAAGTCAATAAGCAAATAAAGTAGGAATGATAAAAGAGGCTTATTTTAATTAACTTAAAATTTATATTAAGTTAAATAAGCAAGATAATGATGTGGCTCATACCAACAACATTCCCTATTAAATAAATGAAAATCTCATAATATATAGAGGTGAGACGTGGGCAAGAATATGCTAATTAGGGTAAATAAGTAGCCAACAGAATAAGAAAGTAAACTAAACGTAAATTAGAAGATTAGACTTAGGGTCTAATAAAAGAATTGAGATGCGTTTGGGGCAGCCCAAAGGATGAAGCGTCTAACGAAGCAGTTCATCACGAATTTTAGAAATGGAGAAGCATGTCCGACTTAGTATTTTTGGGCTTCAAGGAAGTACGAGACTTCAACAGGACATGAGGATACTCTAGGATGGCCCTATGGGTAGGCCTAACGACGCTGCACCCCTAGAGGCAGGTCTGTAGGTGTTCCATCAAGAGAGTATGCCTTGACTGCATTTGCATTGTAGGCATAATGAAGCAGACCTTTGTAGGCAGTCTGCAGGGCTTGGTGTTCGGAGTCAGGTATTCGTATGTCCAATACTTGTAAGTAAGTTTAAGGATAGTCGCATGCGGATATCGGTCAGCATCAAGACCAAGAGCGATTTCGGGAAAGACTAGAGTTAAACTAATAGGCCAATGATTCTTTCACTATCGAGACATTGGATGGGGGGGCACCGCCATTTGGATGATATATTGTTTGCAATAGAGCACAACCACTTAACTCTTTAGAAGTCTTTCGGTTAGTTGAAGGGTGGCTGCATGGGGCCATAGCCACGATGAAATAGAGACAGCCCAACTAGAATATCTGTATTGTAGGCCAAACGAAGCAGTCCTTTACAGATATAGAAAATCCTCGACTGAGTTCCGTATAAGGTAAACCTTGTTGGCGGGATTCAGTGAGTAGACAGAACGATTAAATACAGTCCTCAATGTACGCACTGGGTGTTACGTTGCGGATGTTTGAGCATTAGTATAGACTAGTGCGGACGTAGTTTTACGTTTTCATAGTAGACGACGGAACATCTTTATTGTAGGCCTCACGAAACTGTGCTTTACAGATGTAGTCACAGAACGCTATAGGAGCAAGACCATGGAGTCCTTTGCGAGGAGGATACAGAAGGTACTATGGGTAGTACCTAGGACCAATATGGTCATTGGGCATATAGCTACACACACGCACACACACACACACACATATATATATATATTAGTTATTAGGTTTTAATCTACTACGGAGTAGATGAGCACGGTTCACGAACAGAGGCGAGAGTATTGTAACCTAATGAACCTAATACAAGAGTAAATGGAAATAAAACAATATATGTAGAATTAAGCCTAGAAGTATATAATTTGTTCATTCACCAGAACTTTTGTTCTGACCTCCTCCTCATAACATCCTTCAGGTTAGGTAGATGGCAAAGACTTCTTAGCTTTATGACACTTGCTTAGAAAGTGTTATTGTATGGGTGAGTATTTACTTACTATTATATTTTAAATTAATTCTGTTGTGAGATAATTAATTAAGCTCTGATATATTTATCTTTGCCTATTTGCAGGATACCAGATTCCTAACTCGGGCTTCAGTGGGCTTGGGTTTTAACATTTTTGTGAAAAATCCGTACCCACTGGAATTCGGGTTGTTACATTTGGTACCAGAGTCTATGTTTAGGATTCCTAGGTAGATAATGAGTGAACATATTTGTATTTTTGAATAAAATATAAATATATTATGTACTGAAATCCAAATTGTCCCCAACCATAGATTTTTTAGAAGTATATTTGTGCATAGTTTGCTAGTTGGGTTTGGAATGACCCAAGTATGGAGAGCCCTATGTTATTACTGATTTATAGCATACGAATAAGCCATGTTTTGAAAGAAAATTTGTATCCATATGTTTTAGGAAGTAGGGAAGTTCCTTAGGGATAGTAAGGAGAGTGTTTTTATTTCTGGAAGAATAAGTGGTTTTAGTATGAAGAAAATCCACTTTATGTCTAACCCAATAAAAATGAAACTTTTGAATTAAAAAAGTTGAGAAATATATTTGTTAATATATTTGAGGAAGTAAATATTGGGTTTTTAAAAAAAAAGTGGTATAAACTTTAAATTGGTTTTTATATTTTGTTAAAAGTAAATTTCTTTTTAAAGAATTATAGAGCATGTATAGCTCGCTAGTTTCTTTGTAGGTAAACAATGATTTTAAATACAAAAACCTAGAGTGTGTTAAGTATCGAAAACGTAGGTTACAACATTTATTGTTGTAATAAATGTTTTCAGTAAAAATAAAGGAAGCATAAACTATGACACTATTGTTATTGTAGGTGACTCTCAAAGTAAATGTTTTTACATATCATACGAGATTTATTAATATTTATTTTAATTGAATCCATATATTAGTATTTTTGAGGTGTTTTACGCAACATCTATTTTGACCCAAATGAGTTTTAGAGATAATTTTTAAAGTGGTTTGTATGTACACTTATTATTTAAATAAGCACATGAAATTATTTTCTTGTTATAAAGAAGTTTTAAAAATGAGTTCTTTTGAAAAATAATGTACGATAAATTAATGAATTTAGTAGGAAATACCTTATGTAAGTAAATATAGAGCAAACATACCTTAATCTATTGGAACGTAATGAATAATGATATAATTTTCTATGAATCACAAATAAAGATGTTTTGTGCAAGCTATAAGGAATACGTGAAATAGATGTACATGGTATGGAAAGCAACATAAAAAGTAGGAAAGTTAAGAGATTTTTGATAAAATAATTGTTCTTAATTACCTCAATTTTAGTAAATTTGAAAATCTATAAAAAAAAGAAGGACATTTTGAAAACATGTGGGGACAATTTTTTTAAAGTCAAGAAAAAAGAAAAACGTTTTAAGAACAAGCAAGACATGTTTAAAAAAAAGATGGTTTGGTGGAAAAGTAAATAAGTTTTTAAAAAGATAAAATTTAGAAGTTTTAATTTTTGAAGAAAAATTGATAAATACCAAACCAAATTAGACTTTTAAATATGGAGTAGATAAGAATCATTTCCTAGGTGCAACGGGAAAAGAATAAGGTTATATCAGTAATTACTCTTAGTAATAATAAAATTTCCCGTAAGATGTTATAGGACACTAGTGAAAACCTAGAAATGTTACTTCATGTGTGCAGACTATAGAAGAATAGTGAAATGATATTAGTAAGATGATAAGACACATGTGGTTGGGATAGGTAGACCTTAGTTGGGGAAAAATGAAAGGTAAAGAGAAAATTTCCCCAAGCTTAGTTGTTTTTTAGATAGAGACTGCATAGATTGAAACTCTTATCCATTGGAGTAAATGAGACTTAGTTATTCCGTTTTGAGCATGGAATAGAAGAGATGAATAAATCTTATTCTTCATGAGTAATATAGCGTAAGTTGGTAACAAGTAATAGGCGGCAGGAGGAGCATATGAGTTACTTGGATTCCTAGAGTATGACCTTTTTGTGTCAAAGTGGACATGGTCCTAGACCTCCTTGCCCTAGATGATAGCTGTGTTTAGTTACTGTATAAAAAAAGAGTAAAAGCAAAATAACATAACTAAAAGGAAAATAACAAATTTAAAAAAAGCGATCGAAACGTCAATAGAAAAATTTAAAAAGAGATATTTTCTTATGTAAACTGTGCTTGGGGAAGTAAATATTTTTTTTTAGAATAGTAGCCTAAATTCCAAGTACGGAGGAAGATGTGCGCAAAAGAAAATCGGAGAAATATGAAGTTTTTCCATTTTCCACCTTCTTTATAACATAAGAAATTGAATTTGGAAAATTAGAATTTTCGAAAATTCGAAAATTAAAAGTTGTGTGGTAAGTTTGGACGTAAAAATTTGTTGAACTATGCTCCTATTCAGAAGGAGTGTGTAAAAAATTGAATGAAAAATGTTCTGAGTTTTCAAAAGATTGCATTCATATAGAAGTTGCAAGTATATTTAGGATGTGTGCATCATGTTTTAAAAGGAATTTCTAAAAGAAAAAGCATTCATATAGGAGGTACCGCATAGAAATTCTTGTACATGAATATATTTTATGATGTATTGTACTTTGCACTATGCATGGATTGTTGAAAAATTGGATGTACACAAAATGTATGTGATTAATATGAGAAATTACATAATCGAACCCTTATCAAATTTCAGGGACCAAATTCCCTAAGCAGAGGAGAATGTAACACCCCGCACTAAATTACAATTATATATGCAAATAATTTAATTAAGTTATATACGTTTGAAATTTTAAAACAAAGAAATGTTTGTAAATGGGGCAACTAATTAATATTATTTGGAATACAAATATATTTGTGTAACAAATAAATAGAGAGAGAAATTATATAAAATCAATTAATAGGGAAGATTAATTGACGGTGTTTGTTTAAAAGGGAAATTAATATTCAATTAATTAGTAGAGGTGATTAATTTACAGGAACTGACAAGAAAGGAAACATATATCGTAGCAACTAATTGATATGATTAGAAACATATATGTTAGTGCAAGAGAATAAAATGAAGGAAAAGTAATTTATGCAAGTAATCAATTGCCAATTAATAAACATGGAGACTTATGGTAACATATATAATTAAGATTGTGATTCAAAATTCAATTACAGAATATATGCAAGCAATAATTATGGGAATAAAATAAATTAATATGCATATATGTGACGAATTAATATGGTGTTGATTGGCATATTAATATGGTAAGAAATCACAATGTAGGAAGGGATTAATTGGATAGTAAATTAATTCTAGGTATATATGAAATCTATTAATTGGGTGATTAATAGGGGAATCTTATTTAAAAGAAACGTCACATTTAAAAATATATGTTTCCATAGATTGCGAGGGAGAAGGGGAAAGTGATTAATGAAAAGATTGTTGAAGAATCAATTTGAAATAAAAAAAAGTGCAGAAGCAAACATATTAATTTAATGTCCATAGACTGAGTGTGCGCATTAGATTTTAGGGTTTTATATCTAATGGTTAGCACTGATTCGAACCACTATAAATATAGGTGCAGAGCCTCATTTTTATTTTTATTATTTTTCTCTTGCCTATAGAAGCTCTGCCATTTTTCTATCTCTTCTACACTTTCTTAATAACAAAATTTTAGATCTAATTCACATGAATTTAGATCTAAATAAAAAGTGAATAGAATTAATTAGGGAATTAGGAATTGGTTCAAAACACAAGGCCATGTCAAAGGTAAAATCCTATATCTGAGTTTTACTTGCTATTTCTAATCCTAATCTCTTCCTTTTCTATAACCACCCGCATATTTTACGATGGTATATTTAAATGTTTAATTCAAGTATAGCCTCGTTAGTCGGATTTTAGTCCGAGAAGTCACTATTCGTCAAAGAACAGTCGAAATAGTGAAAAGTCTTTGTAGATCGAGATTCGTAGGTATCTATTTGAAAAAAAATAGATAAAAACTGTCAAACAGGGATTCAGACGTCTGAAATGAAGCATTCAGACGTCTGAAATTGTTCGAATCAAACCAGAGAAGAAATAGGCTAAAATTGCTATTTTCAGACGTCTGAAATGGACTATTCAAACGTCTGAATATTGTTCTGGAAACTCATATTTTTCCAGATTCAAACGTCTGGTTTGGAAATTTCAGACGTCTGAATCAGGAATGAAATTGAGAATCAACAATTTGGACTCGAGACCATTTCCATTGAGTTCAAAATGTTGTTTGCAACTTTTTTGAGTATAAGCATCGATATATTTGGAGTAGGTTAAATTTGGCTATTTTTCTAAGTGGGCTTTGGGTTTGGGTTTCAACCCACTAACCCATCTTAACACCCTAGCTCTGTCCACCTCTCCTCTTCACTTCATTCTTATTTTCCTAACATTCTAGCTTTAGCAAAAATGGGGAGGGTAATGGGAAATTAAAATTCAAAACCCTAGTTTCCCTTTGCAAACTCAATTCTTGCTCCAAAATCCAAGAGAAGCTTAGGTAAGCCTTCTATTCATCTTCTCCATCTCAATCCCTCTTCAAATTCTCAGAAATTCTTAATATCTTAACTTAGAGAAACTTCATCTTTGATTATAGGTTGAAGTTCTTAGGGTATTATTGAAGAGAGATTAACCTATTGCTTGTTCTAGAGCTTATCATTTGTGTTTGGGTTTAAAAGGTGAGTTTTTGAACTCACATCTACATCTACATCTTTGATAGTGTTGGGTAGCAATTCCTAACATATCATCCTTGTCCATTTGTCTTTGAATTGAATTGGTTTGATGAATATTCCAATTTTTGGCGTTTGAAGTCAAAATCTATGAAAAATCCTTATATGGTTGTTTGGGCATGTTGGTCGGAGTGTATTGGTGAGTCTCTAAGGTTGGGTAGTCATTTGGCGTAAACCCCTAGCCATCATCACTCATCCGATTGCTTCCGATATGGTTTGGCCATCATTGGCCTAGGCAAAATATTGCCTGAGCTCCAGTTTCAAACGTCTGAAATATACAATTCAGACGTCTGAATCTGCTTGTCTCAGCCCAATTTGCCTATTTTGCTTGGTTTCCAATTTTAATCGGTTCGTGCCGATTACAATCAGTTGTTATCGCATTTTGACTATGATGATTTCTTTTTGATTTCATACACGTGTTTTTATAAAATGATATTTTTAAATGGTATTAAAAGCTCGTTTCTCCAATTTATAATTTCTATTTAAAACACACACAATTTTGCACTTCGAGCGAAGAGGGTGGAGAATTAAATGATTAAATAAAACGCGTGCTATGAACACGTGCGTTTATCTTTTCAGTTAATTCTTAATCTATTCGTTTGACCGTTTTGATCTTTGGGTCTGGTTTACCGATGAGATGAGGTGAACTTTGTACTTCTTTGAGTGTGAAATTGACTAACGGTTAGTAAACCGTTTAGTGCGAACGTGGGGTATGGGACTCACGTTAACATTTTCCGGGTTCCTTTCTGAGTGTTGTGACACATTCCGCCGGACAGTGGTGTCTAGTACCGCCACTACGGTTTGTTGCCTTCGGGTGTTGCCTTTTGGCATTGCCTTCGGGCGTTGCCTTTTTGGTGTTGCCTTCGGGCGTTGCCTCCGGGCGTGTGGCTTTGTCTATGTGGACAATTGCTCCTATGTGGGAGTAGAGTCTTCATGCATATCGCCTCTGGGCGTGTGGCTTTGTCTATGTGGACAATTGCTCCTATGTGGGAGTAGAGTCTTCATGCGTATTGCCTTCGGGCGTGTGGATCCTTGTTATACAGTACTGAGCTCGAGCATCTTTTGTTCTTTGACAGTTATATTTCCCTAGTGTATCGCCTTTCAGTGTAGGTCCTTTGAACCACACGATATATAGCGATTACCTTGTGGAAACTTGTGTTACCTTTATTGGTATTTGTTATTTGCCTTTTTGGCTTGTTTTGGGATATGTATGTCCTTTGTTATTTGAGTTGCCGATGATATGAGGCTTGTTATGATTCATCTTATGTTAGATGATTTGGTTATCTCCTTTGGAGATTATTGTGGTACTTTATGATCTTGTATGTTCATTATCATTTAGTTTATCTAACTGATTTGTTTAGCTAGACTGGCCTGTGTATTTTATACTCGGGTCAGACCGAGATGTTTTAGGTTAGGTGCATTGGACTTAGCCTATTTTTCTTCGGCATGGACTATTCTGCTAGATCCTTTTTGTTATAGCTTTTTATCTGTAACTCTGATATGTATTCTATTGACTCGCCTGTGTATTGTGGGTTGCTTTACCACTTGACATGTATCATTTTGTAAACTTTGTGATGTATCTATATATGTGAAAATGTATGTGATGACCTACTGTTCTGTGATGTGTATTACATTTGAGTTGTTATATTTTATTCTGATAGATCCTTTAGCCACCTATGGCTTTGTATAAAGTATTTATTGGATATGTCGATCCATTTAAGTAAGAAGTGGCAATTGTCAGCGTATTCATTAGATAATTAAGACAAGGTTATAGATGGTCGCTCCTATCTAGCTCTATTCTCCGTATTAGCAGACGGTGTTACTTAGTAATACTCTTTGCTAATGTGGGTCTCGGAGTGGGGCGTTACAGCTTGGTATCAGAGCTGAGTTCAGAACAAAATATGATAAACATTGAACAGAGACACATATTACGGTATATTAAAGGGTAGTACGAATGTTACGAATTTTTGAATCATCGTGCCTTTATTCTTTCCGTGCCTTTGGGGGTAGACAGAATTTTGGGAATACGTCTAGGAATGCATTTTATTCCATAGTATTCCATATTTGAATTAATGATATCTACCTTGTGAATAATCTTTATCTTATCTTAACTTTCAGGTAATGGCCGGAAGAGGCAGAGGACGACGCTCGGATGCTGGGCAATCCAGCGGCTCGCATTCGGACGGCGTTTATATGTTTGCCGATCAGTTTTTGGAGTTATTTAGGAGCACTCAGCCTCCAGCTCCTATTCGTGCATCTCCTCCATGCAAGTCTGCTTTTGCACACCTTTGCAGTGATTTTTCTCATCTTGGTGGAAAGCCATTCAAAGGCTCTGAGTCCGTGCTTGAGGTCCAAGCTTGGATTCGCACATGCGAACGTATCTTCTCTCGCGTGGATCTTTCTGACCATGATCGAGTTCTTGTAACTTCTAACTTATTGCAAGAGCGTGCCCTTGATTGGTACGAACTACTTGTAGCCGAACTTGATGAGTCTGTTCTTTCTTGGACTCAGTTCCGGGAACGATTCGAACTCAAATTCATTCTTGAATCTGAGAAAGTTTTATTGGCCCGTCGCTTTCTTGAGTTGAAGCAAGGGAAGTCCCCTGTCTCTGAATATGTTGCATCATTCGAGGCTTTATCTAAATATGGTCTTGAATTCATTAGCACCTCTTATAAGAAGAATCTGAAGTTTGTCTCTGGTCTTAAGAAATATCTTAAGGAATCTTTAATGCTTCATCTTAAGCTTTCTTTTGAGGAGTTGTTTGACTCGGCACTTCATCTCGAAGCCATCGAGAAGGAGTGTGATAGTGGTGATGATATTTAGATTCACAATAACCCCAATAAGAAGAAGTTTCCATTTCATAAGCAGGAATTTTTCCCTTCCAAGAAGAAAAAGCCTGTTGAATCTGGTTCTATCTCTCAATCTGCTGGAACACCTTCCATTCAGAAGTGTTTCAATTGTGGTTCTCCTGATCATATGATTCGAGCTTGTCCTAAGCCTCTCTTTTGCCGTTATTGCAAGAATGAAGGTCATTATGTTTCCTCCTACCCTACTGTTCCTTCTAATGCCAAGTCTGGCAAGCTTTATGTTGCTAAGGCTTCTGGAGGTTCCTCTCAGCCCAGAGGTAATACTCCTCCTATCCTTGATGGCATTATTTTATTTCGTGATCTCCCTATTTGGTTTCTTTTGATACGGGTAAGTCCCACTCTTTTATATCAAAGGAACTTGTTGATTATTTTTCTTTGAATATTTTGGGTTTGATGACTTCGCTGAGAATTGCGAATCCGGTTGGTAGATCCGCAACACTCAGTTTGCTTTGTAAAATGTCGAGATTATTTTTGTGATTATTCTTTTCGAGCCAATTTGCATGTTATGCGTTATTTAGGCTTCGAAATTGATTTTTTTGGGAAAAGATTGGCTTGATCATTATGAAGCCCACATCCTATGTCCTGGGCGGACTATTTATCTTCGACATACTCAATCTGTTAAGCATATTTCTATTGTTTTTAATGATTTTGATTTCCAAAATTCGGGGGCATCATTTTATTCTTTAAACCCACTTGACGAGGAAAGTATTATTTCTCTCATTCTAGTAGTTTGTGAATTTTCTGGTATTTTTGAGATTTGTCTTAGGATTATCACCTAAGCAATCTATTATGTGGTGCTAAGGTCTTTTCACCTTGACCTTGCCACCGGTTTTCATCAGCTACGAGTTGCGGAGGATAGCATTCCACTTATCGCATTCTGCACTCGTTATGATTTTTGTGTTTGGTTCGTTATGTCATTCGGTATGACGAACCTTCTACCTTATTTCACCCATTTTGTGAATCGAATAATCTACGAATATCTCGATTAGTTTATCCTTATATTTATTGATTATGGATGAAAATAACAAATTTAAAATTTGCAAATCTTTTTAATAAGATATTTATAAGTATGATTGGGTTTTGTTCTTAAAACAAGCAAAGAATGTTTGTAAATTTCATAAGTGACATGGTTATCATATATAAGATAATTTTGTGTTGTTTTTCCCATTGAGTGCTTTACGAATTCTGGTCGATGCGCTTGATCAATGTTATCGATAGGAATCTCCTAAACGCTATGATGAGACAGTCAGACACAATAAATTGACTTGTAAAAAGTAATTTTTTCTAAAAAGATGATTACATAAAGTTAATTATAATTTTGAAAGTCTTAACTTTTCGAGAAAGAGGATCATTTAAAAGAACTCTTTTCCGATGTTTTTATTCTTGCGATTCCCGAAGGGAATCAAAACTTTATTGTTTTTACCGATACTAGTCGTATTGGTTTTGAGGTCATTCTCTTGCAAAAGGGAATGTGTTATCACATATGCTTCTTGACAATTAAAGCTTGTCGAGACTAGATATGCCACTCATGATCTAGAGCTCGCGGCTATTGTTTTCGCTCTTAGAATTTGGCTCATTATCTTTTGAGAGAGAAATTTGTTCTCTACTCTGATCATAAATCTTTGAAATATTTACTTTCTCAAAAGGAACTTAATTTGCGTCAACAATGTTGGCTCAAGTTCCTTACATCTTGTGATCTTGATATTCTTTGTACTCCGGAAAAGGGCAATCGTGTTGCCGATGCCCTTAGCCGAAGGCAACAAGCAGTTGTTTCTATGATGATATCCGAATGGAATAATCTGGAGACTTTAACCACTTGTGAGGTTCGAGATCGTGAATCCCATTCATGTTCATCTCTTGTTTTGTGTAGCCTTGAGGCTCGTCCTTCTCTTTTTGACTATACCGCTTTCGGTTGAACTCTATGTCCTGTTATATTGCATGGAGTTCCTACTTCTATTGTTAGCTATCGAGATCCATTATTTTTCTAGTGGATTTTTGTAAGGTCTTCAAAAGCTTTGGGAACAAAGCTTAATTTTAGCACCGCTTATCGTCCTCAATCCGATGGACAAACCGAGCGTGTGAATCAAACCCTTGTAGATCTCTTTCGTGCATGTGTTCTTGATTTTGGTGGAAGTGGGAAGATCATATTTCTCTTGTTGAGTTTTCTTCCTATGGTAAGCTTCCAATCTTGTATTGGTATGGCACTTTTCGAGGTACTCTACGGAAGGCCATGCCGATTTTCTTGTGTTGGCTTGAAGCCGGTGAGAAGCTGGTTTTAGGTCCAGATTTTATTGGTGTTCATTCGTGTTTCACCTTTGATGGGTGTTGTGCGTTTCAGTCGATCAGGAAAGTTAGCACCTCGATATGTTGGTCCATTTCCCATCACCGAACGCATTGTTTCCGTGGCTTATCACCTCTTTTAGTACCAGCTCAATTCTTTTGCTATTTGTGATGTTTTCCACGCCTCTCAACTACGGAAATACCTTAGGGATTCTGATTCTATTCTTGAGCCCGGTGTAATTGAAGAAATTTAAGTTTCACCAAATTTGACTTAAGAGAAACATTCTTTTCGTATCATTATTTCGGAGGTTAAACGCCTTCGAAATAAAGATGTGCATCTTGTGAAAGTTCAATGGTCCTCAAATCCTAAGGATTGCTCTTGGGAATCTTGAGAATTCATCAAGCGAACACATCCGGACTTACTCCTTCGTGCTCTATATGGTGAACTTCTTATTTCAAATTTACTTTTGTGTTGATATGCTTTTATGGTTGTTACTTTTTATTCTCCGCTTAATTATTGTGAGGACGCAATTTTGTTAAGGAGGGGAGATGTAACAACCCGTATATTTTACGATGGTATATTTAAATGTTTAATTCAAGTAAAGCATCGTTAGTCGGATTTTAGTCCGAGAAGTCACTATTCGTCAAAGAACAGTCGAAATAGTGGAAAGTCTTTGTAGATCGAGATTTGGAGGTGTCTATTTGAAAAAAATAGATAAAAATTGTCAAATAGGGATTTAGACGTCTGAAATGAAGCATTCAGACGTCTGAAATTGTTCGAATCAAACCAAAGAGGAAATAGGCTAAAATTGCCATTTTCAAACGTCTGAAATGGACTATTCAGACGTCTGAATATTGTTCTGGAAACTCATATTTTTCCAGATTCAGACGTTTGGTTTGGAAATTTTAGACGTTTGAATCAGGAATGAAATTGAGAATCAACAATTTGGACTCGAGACCATTTCCATTGAGTTCAAAATGTTGTTTGCGAATTTTTTGAGTATAAGCATCGATATGTTTGGAGTAGGTTGAATTTGGCTATTTTTCTAAGTGGGCTTTGTGTTTGGGTTTCAGCCCACTAACCCATCTTAACACCCTAGCTCTGTCCACCTCTCCTCTTCACTTCATTCTTATTTTCCTAACATTCTAGCTTCAGCAAAAATGGGGAGGGGAATGGGAAATTAAAATTAAAACCCTAGTTTCCTTTTGCAAACTCAATTCTTGCTCCAAAATCCAAGAGAAGCTTAGGTAAGCCTTCTATTCACCTTCTCCATCTCCATCACTCTTCAAATTCTCAGAAATTCCTAATATCTTAACTTAGAGAAACTTCATCTTTGATTATAGATTGAAGTTCTTGAGGTATTATTGAAGAGAGATTAACCTATTGCTTGTTCTAGAGCTTATCATTTGTGTTTGGATTTAAAAGGTGAGTTTTTGAACTCACATCTACATCTATATCTTTGATAGTGTTAGGTAGCAATTCCTAACATATCATCCTTGTCCATTTGTCTTTGAATTGAATTGGTTTGATGAATATTCCAATTTTTGGCGTTTGAAGTCAAAATCTATGAAAAATCCTTATATGGTTGTTTGGGCATGTTGGTCGGAGTGTATTAGTGAGTCTCTAAGGTTGGGTAGTCATTTGGCGTAAACTCCTAGCCATCATCACTCATCCGATTGCTTCCGATATGGTTTGGCCATCATTGGCCTAGGCAAAGTATTGCCTGAGCTCCAGTTTCAGACGTTTGAAATATACAATTCAGACGTCTGAATCTTCTTGTCTCAGCCCAATTTGCCTATTTTGCTTGGTTTCCAATTTTAATCGGTTCGTGCAGATTACAATCAGTTGTTATCGCATTTTGACTATGATGATTTCTTTTTGATTTCGTACACGGGTTTTTATAAAATGATATTTTTAAATGGTATTAAAAGCTCGTTTCTCCAATTTATAATTTCTATTTAAAACACACACAATTTTGCACTTCGAGCGAAGAGGGAGGAGAATTAAATGATTAAATAAAACACGGACTATGAACACGTTCGTTTATCTTTTCAGTTAATTCCTAATCTATTCGTTTGACCGTTTTGACCTTTGGGTCTGGTTCTTTGGATCTCCTATCTATATCGGATTGCATAAATCCAAGAAGTAGATCCAGATCTAGAACTTTGAAGCCCTTCCATTCTATTCAGATTTGCATCAGATCTAGGAAAGGACTTTCATCAATTCTTCATGGTAAGTACACGGACTACCTCTACAGCTGCTGATCAGGGAGGACGGGACTGGCAGAATCCCGTGCAATTGCCTCCTTCCAACCAAGATGCTGCCGAACCTTCAGATCCATCAGGCCCGGTCACTAGACAAGAATTCCAGATGTTGCTTCAAGAATTGACCCAGAGTCGACAACAACTTACTGAGCAACTGCACGCCAACACAGAGTTGTCCAATCAGCTAAATCGTCAAAGGCGAAGAAGATCCAGAAGAGACCAAGGTTCTTATTCTTCCACAGAGAGTTCAGCCTCATCTGACGGTCATCACAGATCCACACGCCCACGACTAGATGTAAGGTACACCCAAGCCACAGGACACCAACCTGATTCAAATCTTGGGCAACCTAGAACTGGACCATCCGCTAGTCATCATACAGGACCTTCATCCCGAGGAGGTGCTGCCCTTTATCATGTAACAGGCAACATTGCTACCACCACCACTACTAAATAAGGGGTTGATGTTGGAAACCAAACCGATCCTCATCGAAGCCAGCGAGAGCAAACTCCAGAGCCTTATGTCCCTGAGAATGTTGAACCAAGGAGGCGAGGCACGGACCGTCGACCGCGTTCGGTCCAGACTCGCACTGTGGAACCCGACCACACCTTGGCATAACATTCTCCTAATATCCGAATGCCGGATATACCAACAATGATCCGCCAAATGATCCGTGAAAGTCAGGGTCTCTCTAATGACGACTGGGGAATCTCCCGGAGTCATACCCCTTTCACCAATGACATATTATATGCTGAACCACCTCGGCGCTTCAGGATGCCAACTTTGCCAGTCTACGAAGGGAGTTCTGATCCTAATCAACACATCCTGAAGTATGAATGGCTGATGAATGCTGCGAGAGCTGATGATGCAGTAAAATGCCGTAGTTTCTCCATTTCCCTGGGGGGCATTGCAACCATGTGGTTTACTCATTTGCCACCACGATCCATTTCTAGTTTTGATCAGATGGCCACCAAGTTTGTTGAACAATTCTGTATGCACGTAGCGAGGCCTAAAGATGTTAACACTCTGTCTAGTGTTACACAAGCTCCCGGAGAAACACTTAGACGTTACTTGGAGCGATTCCATGCTGCGTGTGCAGAGATAAGCAATCCCAATGATAACTCTATCCTGATGGCATTGACTAAGGGGATTGATGCTGATTCCGAGTTCGGAAATTGGTTAGCTGGAAAACCACCTGCGTCATTGGACCGTTTCTATTCCAAGGCATCCCAATTCTTGAGAAGGGAGGATGCGAAACAATCTAGGAAACAGGATGACGCAGGGCCCAACATCGAGGGAATCCAGAGTAACATCGCTGTTAAACAGTCCGAAGAGAGTTTTGGAAAAGTTCAGTTGAACGTACAAAATAAACAGAATCAGCGGAGGGACAATGGAAATCAAAGCAAAAAACACGATCAAAATCGTGGTCCACGGCGTAGAGCTTCCATGTACGATAATTACACTCCATTGAACACGTCGTTGGAAAATGTTTATTTGCAGACTTGTAATACCATGCAATACAAGAAACCTGCCCCGAAACCACCAACTGAAAGACAAATCCAGACAGGGAAATTTTGCAGATTCCATGAGAGTTATGGCTATAACACAAACGAGTGCCGTCATTTACAAGATCTCATTGAGAAACTGATACGTGAGCGGATATTGGATCAGTATGTGCGGGCACCGCGGTCAGGTGGTGCGGGCCCATTGAATCAGAATTGTGCGCCAAATCCGGAGAGGCAAGAGGAACCCACTCGAACTGGCGGGAGGTTGGTTATTAATACAATAAGTGGTGGTCCTCATCCAACAGACCGGAGCTGGAAGGAAATGGAGTCGTATGTCAGCTCTATCAGGCATGCGGACTTCGAGTGTTATAGTAGTTTTGATGAAGGGGCTCCAGCCAAGCAACAGAAGACGATGACAGATGACATCGTATTCAGGAACAGAGACGCTGATAAAGTCGAAGCCCCCACTATCGATCCACTGGTCATCTCAGCTCAAGTAGGTCCCGCTTGGATGAAGAGGATCTTAGTTGACAGTGGAAGCTCTGTGAATATTTTGTTTAAACGAGCCTATGATCAAATGAGAATGGAAGCCACGGACTTGAAACCTTGTCGATCCTGAATCCATGGTTTCAACGGAAGTGCTACTATACCCACTGGTATGGTGGAACTGCCAGTAGAGTTGGGAGTTGGAGAACGTCGGGGAGTACGGATGTTACAGTTCATTGTTTTGGACATAGAATCCCCTTACAATGCTTTCTTGGGCCGACCGGCCCTCACCGAATTTAGGGCAGCCATCGCCCCGTGGTGTTTGACTTTAAAGTTTCCCACTGATCATGGAGTGGGAATCATTCAGGGAGATCAGGCTGCTGCCAGAGCCTGTTATGTTGCTGAGCTGCGGGAGGCGCAGCGAAAGGAGAAAGGAAAGGGCGTTGAGGAATCTCTCTGCGTCCGTTTTGCCGATAATTGACAATTTACGCCCGGGCATAGGCCCGGGCACCCCAGCCAATTCCTCAAGGATCTTGACCCAAGAGAAACTGAAGACAAAGGAGAATCTAAAGAAAGTCAAGCATCCCCGGCCGAACTGACAATCGACGTCCCAATTGACAATGATGATGATTCGAAGATGATAAAGATTGGGTCTCAGCTAAGCCAGCAAACTCAAGAGGAATTGGTTGAATTTCTACGGGCCAATCTTGATGTATTCGCCTGGACGCATTCCGACATATGTGGGATCTCGCTGGACATCGCGAGCCACACTCTGAATATTGACCCGCGGCATGTCCCGGTCAAACAGAAAAGGCGTGGTATGGATCCAGAGAGATCTGCCGCCCTTAAAGAAGAAGTAGAAAAGCTTAAAGCGAAAAGATTCATTCGAGATGCGCTATATCCTGAATGGGTGTCGAATCCCGTGCTCGTCCGAAAGCCAAACGGAAAGTGGAGAACATGTGTCGATTATTCCGATCTGAATAAAGCATGTCCTAAAGACAGTTTCCTGCTTCCCAGAATTGATCAGCTAGTAGATTCGACAGTTGGGCATGAACTCTTATCCTTCATGGATGCGTATTCTGGCTATAATCAGATACCGATGCATTTACCCGATCAAGAACATACCAGCTTCATAACCAATCTGGGACTTTACTGTTATAAGGTTATGCCATTCGAACTCAAGAATGCTGGGGCTACTTATCAACGATTGGTCAATCAGATGTTTGCCAATAAAATCGGGAAAACAATGGAAGTATATGTAGACGACATGCTTGTGAAGTCACGACTCTCTGCCGTCCATGTTAAAGACCTAGAAACTATGTTTAACATACTTCGAGAATACAAAATGAAGCTAAATCCACTGAAATGTCACTTTGGAGTTGCATCCGGAAAATTCCTTGGGTTCATCGTCAACACTCGAGGGATCGAAGCTAATCCTTAAAAAATCTGGGCCATCAGAAATCTTGAAACTCCAAAAACCATAAAGCAAGTCCAGAGTCTCAATGGGAAAGTAGCAGCATTGAGCAGGTTCATTTCAAAGTCCACTGACAAATGCATCCCCTTCTTCGATCTGATCCGAAAAGGAAAATGAAACTTTGAATGGACCACGGAGTGTGAGGGCGCTTTCCAAGCACTAGTTCAGCATCTATCGACACCACCTATCATGTCGAAGCCTATTGATCATGAGAAGTTGTTCGTATTTTTAGCGATATCATAAAACTCTATCAGTGCTGCATTAATTCGAGAAGAAGACAAGATACAGAAGCCAGTATACTACGTCAGCAAGCGATTGACTGGGGCTGAAAGGAATTATCCGAAATTAGAGAAGTTGGCTTATTGCCTCGTTATTGCATCAAGAAAACTCCGACCATATTTCCAAGCACATCCGATTATTGTTTACACCGACCAGCCGTTACGATAGGTCCTTTCACGGCCTGAGACGTCTGGTAGGTTACTCAAGTGGAACATCGAACTGAGCCAGTTCGATATTACTTACACTCCAAGGTGAGCCATTCAGGGGCAAGTCCTAGCCGATTTCATAGCTGAATTTACCGTTCCAAAGGACTTGCCCGAAACCAGTGAATCCCCCGAATACGTTTGGAAGCTTTATACCGACGGTGCATCAAACGACCGGTGTTCGGGCGCTGGTGTTGTACTTGAAACTCCCAAAGGCCGATCCATATGTTATGCTATGAAGTTCGATTTTCATGCGACTAATAATGAAGCTGAATATGAAGCCCTCTTAGCCGGCTTGAAGCTTGCTAGAGATTTGAGAATTATCGCAGTGGAAATTTATTGCGATTCACAATTAGTTGTGTGTCAAGTATGGGGAGAGTATCAAGCAAGAGATCAAAGGCTGGCTGCTTACTTAGCTCAAGTTCAGGAAGTACTGAATCAGTTTGATTATTATGCCATCTATTGTATACCTCGGGAACGCAACCAAAAAGCTGATTCATTGGCAAAGCTAGCTAGCACAGGTGAAGCTCTGCAAATAGGACTCGTTCCCGTAGAGACGTTATCTTCTCCGAGCATTGACTGGGCAGAAATAGGCTGGGTATGTGAGACCGTCCCCGAAAAAGATTCTTGGATGACTCCACTCAGAAATTACATTGAGCATGGAACCCTGCTGGAACGCAGGAGTGAAAAGAGACAAGTCCTTTGGAAGGCCTCACGATTTACCATCCAGAATGGAATCATGTACAAAAGAGGGTACTCAGTCCCTCTACTCCGGTGTATCGCTCACGATGAAGTTAAACGAGTATTGCACGATGTGCACGAGGGAGAATGTGGCGATCACATCGGGGGGCAAGCACTTGCCAAGAAAATACTTCGATACAGATATTACTGGCCGACCGTGAACCGCGATGCGTCGGATTATGCAAAGAAATGTGATAGGTGCCAGAAATATGCCCGAATTCCTAGAGCTCCTCCTACCGAGATAACGCAAATGGTCAGCCCATGGCCGTTTGCAATGTGGGGCATCGACATCATTGGTGCTCTACCTCTGGCAAAAGGTGGTGCGAAATACGCCATCGTCGCAGTTGATTACTTTACAAAGTGGGCTGAAGTCGAAGCTCTTGCTACCATAACAACGAAGAAAGTAATCAACTTTGTGATTCGCAACATCATCTATCGATTCGGTCTCCCACACACCATTATTACGGACAACGGAACCCAATTCGACAGTGCTGAATTTAAAGATTTCTGCAAATGATTTCACATCCAAAAGAAATTCTCCGCAGTTGCACACCCTTAGGCAAACGGACAGGTCGAAGCAGTTAATAAAGTTATAAAATCCATTCTGAAAAAACGACTAGAAAAGGTTGGGGGCAAGTGGGTCGATGAACTTCCTATGGTTTTATGGGCTTACCGAACAACCCATAAGACCGCGACCGGCCACACTCCATTCTCTCTCTCTTATGGTTCAGAAGCCGTTATTCCAGTTGAACTAGAAGTACCTTCTCATTGTGTTACATACTATGATCCAAAGACAAATGCTATATTACTTGCTGAATCTCTCGATCTACTAGATGAGAAGCGTGAAGAGGCTGATTTGAGGGCAGCCGCGCATCGAAGTCGAGTCGCCCGATTGTATAACGCCAAGGTCCGCCCGCGAACCTTTGAACTAGGCGATCTCGTCCTAAAAAGAATTTATCCGGTTCCTTCGCATATGAAGCCAACATGGGAAGGACCGTATGTTATTGAACAAAGGCTCAGAGATGGCACATTCAAATTATCGACCGTTGACGGTCTTACTTTGCCAAGAGCCTAGAATAGCGAGAGTCTTCGCCGCTACTACACATAACAGGCTATGTTTATCCATTTAGTTTATTTTCCAGTTCGCAATTTGTTTCTGCATTTTGAAATTAGAATTTGTAATAAGGCAACTGACTTTGCCATATTTTCTTATTTCAGCAATAAAATGCAATCTTTCGAGCCAGAGCTATGATTTACTTGAAATGCTTCATATGATCATCACTATGCATGGAGAGCTAAGTTTCACCATACGGTGGAATTTATTCAAATAGAGAGTGACTGTGATGCAATCGGTCACTCACTAAGCGAAACCCGAGCTCGGGGACAAGCCATCACATAAAAGGAAAAAACAGATTGATACACGACAATCCCTCACTTAACTCCCGGTTCCTAGAGTGCGAACTGGAGTATCAAAAATACGTCTACGAAGAGGGTGGATCCGTCCGCCTAACGACTTCGTCTGTATCTGAACCAAGTTTGAGGAAGGGGACCCGTCCATCTAACGACCTCACTTGTTAACTCAGGGTGGATGTGACCCGACCATCCATGATCCTGATACAACTCCGGATTCCCAAAGTGCGAACTGGAGTATCAAAAATACATCTACGAAGGGGGTGGATCCGTCCGCCTAACGACTTCGTCCGTATCTGAACCAAGTTCGAGGAGGATGGACCCGTCCATCCGACGACCTCAATTGTTAACTCAGGGTGGATGTGATCCGACCATTCATGATCCTGATACAACTCCGAACTCCCAGAGTGCGAGTCGGAGTATAAATATCAACTCCGGATTCCTAGAGTGCGAAACAGAGTATAAACGACAACTCCGAACTCCCAGAGTGCGAGTCGGAGTATAACCATCAACTCCGGATTCCCAGAGTGCGAAACAGAGTATAAACATCAACTCTGAACTCCTAGAGTGCGAGTCGGAGTATAAACATCACATCCGGATTCCCAGAGTGCGAAACGGAGTATAAACGACAACTCCAGATTCCCAAAGTGCGAGTCGGAGTATAAATATCAACTCCGAACTCCCAGAGTGCGAGTCGGAGTATAAACATCAACTCCGGATTCCCAGAGTGCAAAACGGAGTATAAACGACAACTCTGAACTCCCAGAGTGCGAGTCGGAGTATAACCATCAACTCCGGATTCCCAGAGTGTGAAATGGAGTATAAACAACAACTCTGAATTCCCAGAGTGCGAAGTGGAGTATAAACATCAACTTTAAGTTCCCAGAGCATGAATTGAAGTATAATATCAACTCCGAACTCCCAGAGTGTGAGTCAGAGTACAAATGTCGATCCCAAGTCCTAGAGCGCGGACGTATGATTTAAACTTGAGCCGGCGTGACCAACCGCCAGTAAACAAACAAGAATCCCCGGAGCACAGATACGATCACCGGTAGTCGAGCAAGCATGGATAAACTACTCAATCTCCGCTGTCCCAGACATCCATTCGGTGGCACTAGACTCAACATGTTATAAGCGAGAATCAATCGCTGACTGATGTTCCACAACTCTTCCCCGAGACTGGGGGGGCAGGACTTAAGCATCAACCATTGACTGAAGCGATGCGACGTCAAAATTCAACTCGCTTCCCGATCGCAAACCATGTCCACAGTTTCCGAACTTGGTGAACAAAAACAAACTTGATTCAGAAGCTGAAACTTCACAAGTGCACTTCAGATATTGAAACACTTAGGCGAATACACAATGACAGAAAAGGGACCAAAAAAGAGAAGTTTCATTTCTATTATTTGTAAAAGGAGTTCGTATACAAGTTTGTTCCAAAAAATTCCTACTAGCAGGGGCCGAACCCGCATCTATACACGGCCAACAAAATGAAAGTCAGAATTACACCAAGGAAGCATGTCTAATCTTTCTTCTTCCGCGGCTTACTTTTCGGTGCAGGCCCACTGGAGCCACCATTATCCTTCCTCTTTGTGCCTTTGCCTGTCGGTGGACGGTCTCCGGGCGGGGGCATAATTTCAGCGTCCTCCTCTGAACTCGAATGAACGGGGATGCTTCCTGCCGGCGGTGTCGGAGGGATAGGATCAAATGTGGAAGACGGAATGGCCGCACTGGTGTCAGAAAATGTACCGCCAAGCGATATCATTCTAAGCGGAGCCGGACCAAGTGCCGCCGTCCCACCCCCAAAACTTCCACCATGTGTTGCGGCATCCATTTCTGCGGCGATTTGTGCCAAGATTTCATCTTCAGTAGCAGATCGAGCCTCGCTGAGAGCGTTGGTAGTCAGCATCGAAGAGCTTGTGACAGGAACACCTCCGCCCATGACGAATGATAAGTCAGCTAAAGGATCGCCATGACGGCGAAAGAGTTCTTCCATCAACTGCTCATCAAATACAAGTGTGCTTCCCTACGCATCGTCGGGTGGGGCAATTGTGGTTACAGTGATCGCTTCGGTCACAATAGCCTCCTGCATCTGGTATGATTCTTGAGTAGCAGGAGGCATGGCCGGTGCAACGTTAATCACCTGGACAAAAATAAGATAACTGTCAGAATTTAATTCAGATAAAGATTCCGACTTGAGGCAGATATGTGGAATGTTCAGAATACCTTCCTCAGTTTGATTTGTAGGCGGCGGAACGGCTTCAGTCACTTGCGCTGTAGCTGGAGACATCTGCGGCTGATCCGGATTATAAGCATGAACGGCTTGGGGATCGACCGCAAACGAGGATTCGGGTTGGGTTGACGCTAGAACTTCGAGACTCGCCTCATGATGCTCAACCCCTGAACCCTCTCCTATTTCAAAGTGTTGGGCGCCAAGTCTTTCCTTCTCATGCAGAATCATTGACTCGTGAAGAATCTTCCTTTCATCTTCATTCAGAATGCGATTCTCGAGTTCAAATTCATCTACAGACTCACCCAGATACGCCTCCTTCTCTTCCTCAACCAGTCGGCCCCAAGCATTGTAAAGATGCACCGGATAATCATCGAGCCAGGCTAGGCCCCTATGCCTCAGCACGTTAGCATTGTAGACGATGAGAAGGTCTTCGATGACAGCCTCTAGCCTGGACTCGGCCGACTTCACTTTCTCCTTGACCTCAGTCTCCACCTTGTGGACTTTAGCCACAGCTGCATCCCGCTCACCCCTAAGCAGAATAGTTTGTTCGCACGTGTAATGACCCGTAAATTTCAACTGTTTTAATAACGTAATTAGTTGAAATTTTGTGAAATTTTAAACGATAAAATTTTGAAATATAAATTTGATATTTGGAATGCGTTTAGTTAAGCATAGCAACTGGTAAATTTTCGTCCGAAAATATGAAAGTCTATTTCGCGCGTAAATTTACTTCAATTTAATCAGTTAAAAAGCGATGAAAATAAAATGTTTCCGAAACCTAAATATTTTTACATAGAAAAATTCTAAAGCATCTTCTGAGCAAGATGTCAGTTTGTCGTTTTTCCAAATTCGGACATCTTTGGCTCCGTCGATCTTATTTTTCTATGTTTTTCTTGCATTTTCCGCTATTAGAAAATTCGAATTTTACAATTCAAATCGTATCACTGATATCTGTATACCGTTTTGATCGTCTCGTCGTACTGATTCTTATAGTATATTTGATTGTCAAATTCGGAGTCCGATACATAACGGAATCCGTGAAACCGGTATCGGTATCGGTTCTGTTTCTTTTTGTTTGTGATCAATCATCTTCCGCCGTTTGAAACAAATAGACACTTACTTTTATTATTCTGTGCATGGCCATTCCTATTCTCTAGTTTTGATTTATATTGGTTCTTTTCATCTACTGTTCGTTCTCATTTACACAAAAAAATTAGTAATATTATATATGTTAAGCTGTCTTCTTCCATTTCCATGTGGATACCTGCTTACTACCTATTCATTTTGCCATGACTCTCCATCACGAAATTCCATCCACCTCCCAAATCACTCGGCCTCACCTTCCACCAATGCTCACCGTACAACCACACTTCCATGCACGTGGCCGACCAGCCTTCCACTTCCCGACCCGAAGCCCACCACCATAGCCCACGTTTATAATTGCCTTTCACTTTGCCAAGCAACGCCTCCAGCCTTCCCACAACGAGACACCTCCACATTCATCAGTTCATCGTATCCTTTCCACTCTTCCTCACCCCACAGCCGAAACCTTCACACCTGAAGCCTATGCCGCGGCCACCATTAGCCTGTACCTCCGCCTGACCCTCCGGCCGCCATGCCGAACTCGCCGTCGAACTCCGCCTTGTCCAATTCGCCCCTGCCTTCCACCAACCGCGGCCACATCATCTCGGCCTGCCACCTTGAAACACCTGTCTACCGCCTCACTGAGCCTGCTCACTTACACACCTCCGCGACTCCCTCACCGAATCAGGCCTCTCGGCCACTCCACATCAACCGCCATGCTCACCGGCCTCTGCCACCCTCACAGCCCGAACCCCTCGTCAGCCGCATCAAACTACAACTCACGTGAAACCCATCTCGGCCGAGCTCTGTTTTTCCTTCAGCCGTAAGCTTTTTCCTCTACACTTCTTTAAAACAATATATATTTCTTAGTTGTACATTTGAGTGTTTAAAGAAGTACAGTATTGATATGGGTATACATATATGAATAGGTTCTATTATATAAAAGTATATAAGATATTTAAATTTTGTTTGAAACTGTCATGTGCCTATACAACACTAATATATTTAGAGTTTGTTTATAGTAATTTTAGTAAGGGTGAGTATTGTTTTAGAAAGTATATGTATTATATGTGTTTCATTTTTACATTGCAGTTGATATAGGTGGATCTCTTTGTTTATAAATTCTCATCTCTTTATATTTTATATTTTTACGGTAAAAGGTTACATAGGGTTGCTGTTGTATGTGTATATATATAATGTCATATTTGTTATATATACTATGTTCACCTCAGCAATATATTTGCTTAAAGTGTCTGTGTGTTAGTCATACATGAAGTTACAACAGTATAGATAGGTATATATGCTGCATGTATAGTTTTGAATATGGTACAAGCTATATTACTTTATATTATGTATAGGTATGAGTTGTAAATATAATATGTAAGCTTTGTTTTTCGAGATAGCTACCTGCAACATTGTATATAGATATGACAGTTTATACATTTTATAACGCATAAAGTATACAAAGTATAAAGTTTATATGTGGTATTTGAGATGTTGCAGTAAACATACATTATTTATGTAAGTATTTTGTCGTTTAATAAGTATATATATATATGTATCTATTTTAAATGATATATGGTATATGTAGTGATTTTATTAGATGTGTTTAAAAAAACGACTTTGATTTAATTCAATTTATGCTAAAATTTAGAATATGACTTTATATATAATAATTATTTTTGTTATATAATGATATATATATATATATAAGTCCACTGTACCAATTATATTCATCAATCCAGTCTGATTTATTTCGCCGACTCCTTCTTATCAGCTTTGTGTTAAATTCACATTCAATTGTGCTTCGTTTTGGAATTCATGCATGGGTTGTAACTGTTCTCATTGTCGAATATCTCTAACCTCGAAAGGTGAGCAATCACTCACGATTAACGTTCTTTTATTTATTAAATTTGATTTCAATTGAAACGATAATTGAAATATGCTGCTGTTAGTTAATTACACTGTTATATATGCCATTACCTGTATTAGTTCACCTGTGACATCTGACACCATTATTTGTTATTTATACAATGATAATCCAGTTTGGTTGATAAATGATTTTTTGTTTGATGTTGACATTTGACGTTAAATTGTTAATGTTGTAAGTGATAAATAATATGAAATTGTAATTGACGTAGGATAGTTAGATTTGATATATGTGAATAAATTTGATTTGATGACATCTGCATAATATGACCTCTTTAAATGTTAAATAAATTGACACGTAGAAATAGTGTTAACTATACCTTGAACCATTGAATGTATGTTGTATAAGTTGATATAGTATGAAATTGAATAGTGGATATCAAGTGAAAACCATATAAATATTTGTGTAATAATCTTTAATCTACATGAAATGATAGTGTAGATTCTAGAAATATTATATTAATTTGCACAAATAACAATGCGAATTAATACGATTATTTTGGGATTATTTGAATTGATTATTTGATTGTTATTGATTGTTGTTATTGCTTGTTTATTTACTTTGACACCATCCCAGTTATCACACTGCAAGTTCCCTTTGCTATGCTTTGCTTTTGAATTGAATTGGAATCGGGTTGAAATGATAAATACCCAAAATAAAACTTTGACCTAGGATAGAGAATTAAATAAAACCCGATTGGTCAATAATTTGATTTAAAAATAAAGTAAAGATTTTATTTGAATAAATAATATGTTTCGAAACGAAGTTGGAATTTGAATTTTAATGAAAGGAAATGTTAATAGTTAATAATCTGAATCAAAATATTAACATAGTAGATGATGAATGAACGTTGTTAATAATTAAGTTTGAAATTATTTAATAATTAAGTTTTGAAATTATTAAGTAATTAAATAAGATTGAATTATTTAATAATTAAATAAATTGAATTCTTTAATAAGTGGAATTGAACTTCTTGAATAATTGAAATTGAGTTTCTTTATTAATTAAGTTTGGAAAATTATTTAAGTAAGTAAATAAGTGAAATTGAATTTCTTTAACAAGAGATAAAATGTGATTTATTGAAATTAATGTAAGACTTGAAATTTAAAGAATTTGATTTGATGAATTCAATTTAATTCAATTTGTAAGTTTTGATATAAGGAAGTTGAATTTAAATAATGGATTTAATGAATTGGAAATTTAATAGAAAATTGTTTGAATGACAAATTTACTTAATGGATATTGAATAAAATAGATATAAGAATTTAAATTGATTTGAATGTTAAATTAAATTAATCTAAATGATTTCGGAATGAAACTGATATACGAACTTGAATCAATATTTGAAGTGTTTTAAATAAAAATTGAAATTGAATTGTAAGATCTTGAAATGGTAATTTGGAAGTTATGAAACGTAAATTATGGAAATTGATTTAGAAAGTCGAATGAAATGTTGATTTATAAATTCTAACTGAAATTGAAATTGACTTGGTTTTCGAAATATATAAATGACCAATCGGTGGAATAATTTCGAAAGTTATTAAAGTGACCGGAATCGGTTAGGGACATAGTCACTGTCTAAACCGAAAACAACTTTAATAACTACATGCGGAGTGTGATCCAGAATGAAGTGGTTGGAATGATGTACGTGATGACTGAAGAAAGAGAACGATAATGGATAGCCTTGACACTTGTGTCAAATTGGAAATGACTAAAACAGGAGCCGTGCCGGGCCAAATGGGGGTTAGCTACCTCGAGCGAACACACTTCTTCGAAACTATTCATTACTTGTTGTCGATTGGTGCACCCTTGATTTGGGAGTGTTGTTTCGCGGTGTTGCGATCGCTGCGGCGATGCGTTCTCACCAGTCCGGATCAGGCAAACAGTAGTTTCACTACCTTGGGTATTGCCTCATGTGCCTTGTCATACTTGTATCCCTATATATGCGACCACTACGAATTTGTTTTGTGTTATACCTATGGAGTACTCCCTGATATCCCACTAGTTTACGGTGGAGTTTACAGTGCTGTATAGACTATAACGCTTATATAAAATGTGTTAAGGGGGATAATGGTAACGCCTTAACACTATTTTGATATCTTATATTACTGATAGGCATTATCTACTTATCGTACACTACTACATAGTAGATGGTTTAACGGATCCTTAAAGGATGGTTATTCCAAACATCCTTTGAGTTAATTGTATTTCAGTTGCTATTTCACTTGAGTTGGATTTATTGATATAAGAATGTTAATCCTGACTCGAGTGTTTTGTGTTTTGCTTTACGCTCGGGTCAGACTGAGTGTACCAGTATACGAGACTCACCTTTGAAGTTGGAGCTTTGCTTGAAGATCCAGCCATCTATTCTGCTTTCAGTATTCGATGATTCCAGTGATGTATTCTGATTTGTATCTGATGTATCGTATTACTCTTCCGTTGTATCTGGTTTAACTCTGATGTAACTTATACATTTATATAGTAGCTTCATGAACTACTATCTCTTTTATTTCCGCTGCATTTATTACTCTGTGTCTGTGATCTGTGATTACTTATTTACTGTATATGTTCAGTTTTGCCAAATTTAAATTAACAACGCGGTATTTTGAATTATTTAAGTCCGACATGTGCGGATGCGAATGGTCCAAAATATCGGGTCGTTACAAGTGGTATCAGAGCTTTGGTAGCTCTAGGCAAAACTTAGCATATAGGGTAAACGTATTTACAGAATCATTCTCATTCGAGTTTCAATCTCTTCCTTTGACTCAATTCCTTTGAATTTTGGAACGTTCCCCTCAGTTCCGAAATTCATTCGTGTCCTTCACTATTCGTCTTCTTTCAATTCTGGAGCACCCCATAACTCCATTTTGAATGATATCTATAATAGATCGGCGGTCACGCCAATCTTCGAATGATTCGTAAAGGAGCAAAACTCCTTTATAATTGGCATCGATTTACCGGAGATTTCTATATACTCGGTTTACGATGCTATCTATTACCTGCTATACCTGAATTCTATTTCTTGAGATCGAATGTAGATTTACCTCGGAATTCAGCATCGATCTTATTCTTGAAGTTACGGATGACCCGGTGAAGGTTGTCCGTGAATTAAATAAACTCATCCATCTCCCGATTATGGTAATTGAGTTATCTTATCTTCTGTTTCAAACTTATTTTCGAATCAAAATTCTCTTTGATTTGATTTCCATCAAATTTGAATCGCTATACATGTTTTGAAATCTATTCTTGTATAGTCGAGCGAGGAATTGTATTTGTAAATTATATTTAAAATGTTTTAAAAATATATGCTGTGTTGTTTGAGTTGTTGAGGTTGATTTGGGTTTCCGATCGATTCGTCTGATCAACGCTATCGATAGGATTTCCAAAACACTTGAGCAGAGCAAGCTGACACAATGTTGTTTTCAAATTTAGAAAATAAATAAAGTTTGTATGATTTTACTATATATATAAGTATGAAATTTTCTTTAACCAAACTGTAATAAATTAATTGTTGGAGTAATAATATTTGATTATCATTTATTGTTTTGTAAACAATTGACTATTGCAATATAAATAATTGAAGTTATAAACTTGGCTATAATGCAAATTTGAAATCTGAAATGTATTTAAATCTAGAATTTGAGAATTTAAATTTTTGGGTGATTTCAATTTGGTTTGTAAGTTTTAAAGTGTATAGTATTTAAAATATTTTCAAATAGAAATCGTTTTCAAAGAATTTTAAAATGTTGAAATCAGTGCTCTTCTCTTTGTCGCTGGAAAATAATTTCGGTGATGGCGGCCGCATCATCGACATTCATTTTCGAGTTTCGAAGTGGAGAAACCATTCTGTAGCTTTGCTACGGTTTTGTTTTGAGAAAAAAAATATTTTGATTTGAATTTCTTTAGTATATTTTGATTTACATATATATAGGTATCTTATTTTAAAATTTAATTTGATTTTATATGAATATATTATATATATCTCTAAATTGTTTAAAGTTAATCGGAAATCTAATTCTTAATTTTTTTTAAAGGATGATTTTAATTATAAATAAAACCAAAATTTGGAATAAATATTTAAACTTGAATAATTGAATTGGGAAAATTTTATTTGTATATTGTTCAACTGCATTCTAATACAACTTACCTAAATCATCCAGAAGTTGAAAATGTAATTGGATAATATACAATATAAAATGTTTTATAATTAAAATCTAAGTGCATAACATTTATTATAATCTAATAAAGATGATAGAATAATAAGTTAATTGAATGAGATAAATAAAGTAAATTTTGTTTTGAAAGAATTAACAAATTGAATTGAATCAGCTTAATGAAATACCTTGAATTAAGATCAATTATGGAATATTAATTGATTTAAAATGAAATTTATATGATTAGAATTAACAGTTGAACTAATAATTTAAATCGAATGACTATTTATTGATTTAATACAAATGGATTTAACCAAATTGAAAAATATAAATTAATTTAAATTGAAATTTATATGGTTTAAATTAATTTATATGGTTTAAATATATGTAATAAGAAATATTAATTGAAATAAACTTAATAATAATTTGGAATAAAAGAATTAAATCTTTTGAATAAAATCTGAGTACAATAAATGATTATATAAATTGATGATTTAGAAATTGTTAATTAAAGATGACTAGATAATAAGATAATGGATTTAGAAATAGATAGATTGATTTAACTTAAGTGAACCCAAGAGGGATTTAACCAAATTGTTAAATATTAATTAATTTAAATTTGAATTTATATGGTTTAAATTAATTGTTATTTTGTATTTCAAATTTGTTTTTCTTTCTGGTTGTTTTTATTCTCCTACCTCGTTCCTTTTCGGGGACGAAAAGTTTTGAGTGGGGGAGAGTGTAACGACCCGTAAATTTCAACTGTTTTAATAACGTAATTAGTTGAAATTTTGTGAAATTTTAAACGATAAAATTTTGAAATATAAATTTGATATTTGGAATGCGTTTAGTTAAGCATAGCAACTGGTAAATTTTCGTCCGAAAATATGAAAGTTTATTTCGCGCGTAAATTTACTTCAATTTAATCAATTAAAAAGCGATGAAAATAAAATGTTTCCGAAACCTAAATATTTTTACATAGAAAAATTCTAAAGCATCTTCTGAGCAAGATGTCAGTTTGTCATTTTTCCAAATTCGGACATCTTTGGCTCCGTCGATCTTATTTTTCAGTGTTTTTCTCGCATTTTCCGCTATTAGAAAATTCGAATTTTACAATTCAAATCGTACCACTGATATCTGTATACCATTTTGATCATCTCGTCGTACTGATTCTTACGGTATATTTGATTGTCAAATTCGGAGTCCGATACACAACGAAATCCGTGAAACCGGTATCGGTATCGGTTCTATTTCTTTTTGTTTGTGATCAATCATCTTCCGCCGTTTGAAACAAATAGACACTTACTTTTATTATTCTGTGCATGGCCATTCCTATTCTCTAGTTTTGATTTATATTGGTTCTTTTCATCTTCTGTTCGTTCTCATTTACACAAAAAATATGTAATATTATATATGTTAAGCTGCCTTCTTCCATTTCCATGTGGATACCTGCTTACTACCAATTCATTTTGCCATGACTCTCCATCACGAAATTCCATCCACCTCCCAAATCACTCGGCCTCACCTTCCACCCATGCTCACCGTACAACCACACTTCCATGCACGTGGCCGACCAGCCTTCCACTTCGCGACCCGAAGCCCACCACCATAGCCCACGTTTATAACTGCCTTTCACTTTGCCAAGCAACGCCTCCAGCCTTCCCACAACGAGACACCTCCACCTTCATCAGTTCATCGTATCCTTTCCACTCTTCCTCACCCCACAGCCGAAGCCTTCACACCTGAAGCCTATGCCGCGGCCACCATTAGCCTGTACCTCCGCCTGACCCTCCGGCCGCCATGCCGAACTCGCCGTCGAACTCCGCCTTGTCCAGTTCGCCCCTGCCTTCCACCAACCGCCGCCACGTCATCTCGGCCTACCACCTTGAAACACCTGTCTACCGCCTCACTGAGCCTGCTCACTTACACACCTCCGCGACTCCCTCACCGAATCAGGCCTCTCGGCCACTCCACATCAACCGCCGTGCTCACCGGCCTCTGCCACGCTCACAGCCCGAACCCCTCGTCAGCCGCATCAAACTACAACTCACGTGAAACCCAACTCGGCCGAGCTCTGTTTTTCCTTCAGCCGTAAGCTTTTTCCTCTACACTTCTTTAAAACAATATATATTTCTTAGTTGTACATTTGAGTGTTTAAAGAAGTACAGTATTGATATGGGTATACATATATGAATAGGTTCTGTTATATAAAAGTATATAAGATATTTAAATTTTGTTCGAAACTGTCATGTGCCTATACAACACTAATATATTTAGATTTTGTTTATAGTAATTTTAGTAAGGGTGAGTATTGTTTTAGAAAGTATATGTATTATATGTGTTTCATTTTTACATTGCAGTTGATATAGGTGGATCCCCTTGTTTATAAATTCTCATCTCTTTATAGTTTATATTTTTACGGTAAAAGGTTACATAGGATTGCTGCTGTATGTGTATATATATAGTGTCATATTTGTTATATATACTATGTTCACCTCAGCAATATATTTGCTTAAAGTGTCTGTGTGTTAGTCATACATGAAGTTACAACAGTATAGATAGGTATATATGCTGCATGTATAGTTTTGAATATGGTACAAGCTATATTACTTTATATTATGTATAGGTATGAGTTGTAAATATAATATGTAAGCTTTGTTTTTCGAGATAGCTACCTGCAGCATTGTATATAGATTTGACAGTTTATACATTTTATAACGCATAAAGTATACAAAGTATAAAGTTTATATGTGGTATTTGAGATGTTGCAGTAAACATACATTATTTATGTAAGTATTTTATCGTTTAATAAGTATATATATATATATATATATATGTATCTATTTTAAATGATATATGGTATATGTAGTGATTTTATTAGATGTGTTTAAAAAAAACGACTTTGATTTAATTCAATTTATGCTAAAATTTAGAATATGACTTTATATATAATAATTATTTTTGTTATATAATGATATATATATATATATATAAGTCCACTGTACCAATTATATTCATCAATCCAGTCTGATTTATTTCGCCGACTCCTTCTTATCAGCTTTGTGTTAAATTCACATTCAATTGTGCTTCGTTTTGGAATTCATGCTTGAGTTGTAACTGTTCTCATTGTCGAATATCTCTAACCTCGAAAGGTGAGCAATCACTCACGGTTAACGTTCTTTTATTTATTAAATTTGATTTCAATTGAAACGACAATTGAAATATGCTGCTGTTAGTTAATTACACTGTTATATATGCCATTACCTGTATCAGTTCACCTGTGACATCTGACACCATTATTTGTTATTTATACAATGATAATCCAGTTTGGTTGATAAATGATTGTTTGTTTGATGTTGACATTTGACGTTAAATTGTTAATGTTGTAAGTGATAAATAATATGAAATTGTAATTGACGTAGGATAGTTAGATTTGATATATGTGAATAAATTTGATTTGATGACATCTGCATAATATGACCTCTTTAAATGTTAAATAAATTGACACGTAGAAATAGTGTTAACTATACCTTGAACCATTGAATGTATGTTGTATAAGTTGATATAGTATGAAATTGAATAGTGGATATCAGGTGAAAACCGTATAAATATTTGTGTAATAATCTTTAATCTACATGAAATGATAGTGTAGATTCTAGAAATATTATATTAATTTGCACAAATAACAATGCGAATTAATACGATTATTTCGGGATTATTTGAATTGATTATTTGATTGTTATTGATTGTTGTTATTGCTTGTTTATTTACTTTGACACCATCCCAGTTATCACACTGCAAGTTCCCTTTGCTATGCTTTTCTTTTGAATTGAATTGGAATCGGGTTGAAATGATAAATACCCAAAATAAAACTTTGACCTAGGATAGAGAATTAAATAAAACCCGATTGGTCAATAATTTGATTTAAAAATAAAGTAAAGATTTTATTTGAATAAATAATATGTTTTGAAATGAAGTTGGAATTTGAATTTTAATGAAAGGAAATGTTAATATTTAATAATCTGAATCAAAATATTAACATAGTAGATGATGAATGAACGTTGTTTTAAAATTTGGAATTATTAATAATTAAGTTTGAAATTATTTAATAATTAAGTTTTGAAATTATTAAGTAATTAAATAAGATTGAATTGTTTAATAATTAAATAAATTGAATTCTTTAATAAGTGGAATTGAACTTCTTGAATAATTGAAATTGAGTTTCTTTATTAATTAAGTTTGGAAAATTATTTAAGTAAGTAAATATGTGAAATTGAATTTCATTAACAAGAGATAAAATGTGATTTATTGAAATTAATGTAAGACTTGAAATATAAAGAATTTGATTTGATGAATTTAATTTAATTCAATTTGTAAGTTTTGATATAAGGAAGTTGAATTTAAATAATGGATTTAATGAATTGGAAATTTAATAGAAAATTGTTTGAATGACAAATTTACTTAATGGATATTGAATTAAATAGATATATGAATTTAAATTGATTTGAATGTTAAATTAAATTAATTTAAATGATTTCGGAATGAAACTGATATACGAACTTGAATCAATATTTGAAGTGTTTTAAATAAAAATTGAAATTGAATTGTAAGATCTTGAAATGGTAATTTGGAAGTTATGAAACGTAAATTATGGAAATTGATTTAGAAAGTCGAATGAAATGTTGATTTATAAATTCTAACTGAAATTGAAATTGACTTGGTTTTCGAAATATATAAATGACCAATCGGTGTAATAATTTCGAAAGTTATTAAAGAGACCGGAATCGGTTAGGGACATACTCACTGTCTAAACCGAAAACCACTTTAATAACTACACGCGGAGTGTGATCCAGAATGAAGTGGTTGGAATGATGTACGTGATGACTAAAGAAAGAGAACGATAATGGATAGCCTTGACACTTGTGTCAAATTGGAAATGACTAAAACAGGAGCCGTGCCGGGCCAAATGGGGGCTAGCTACCTCGAGCGAACACACTTCTTCCAAACTATTCATTACTTGTTGTCGATTGGTGCACCCTTGATTTGGGAGTGTTGTTTCGCGGTGTTGCGATCGTTGCGGCGATGCGTTCTCACCAGTCCGGATCAGGCAAACGGTAGTTTCACTACCTTGGGTATTGCCTCATGTGCCTTGTCATACTTGTATCCCTATATACGCGACCACTACGAATTTGTTTTGTGTTATACCTATGGAGTACTCCCTGATATCCCACTAGTTTACGGTGGAGTTTACAGTGCTGTATAGACTATAACGCTTATATAAAATGTGTTAAGGGGGATAATGGTAACGCCTTAACACTATTTTGATATCTTATATTACTGATAGGCATTATCTACTTATCGTACACTACTACATAGTAGATAGTTTAACAGATCCTTAAAGGATGGTTATTCCAAACATCCTTTGAGTTAATTGTATTTCAGTTGCTATTTCACTTGAGTTGGATTTATTGATATAAGAATGTTAATCCTGACTCGAGTGTTTTGTGTTTTGCTTTACGCTCGGGTCAGACTGAGTGTACCAGTATTCGAGACTCACCTTTGAAGTTGGAGCTTTGCTTGAAGATCCAGCCATCTATTCTGCTTTCAGTATTCAATGATTCCAGTGATGTATTCTGATTTGTATATGATGTATCGTATTACTCTTCCATTGTATCTGGTTTAACTCTGATGTAACTTATACATTTATATAGTAGCTTCATGAACTACTATCTCTTTTATTTCCGCTGCATTTATTACTCTGTGTCTGTGATCTGTGATTACTTATTTACTGTATATGTTCAGTTTTGCCAAATTTAAATTAACAACGCGGTATTTTGAATTATTCAAGTCCGACGTGTGCGGATACGAATGGTCCAAAATATCGGGTCGTTACAGCATGCCTCTTGGGCTGCGTTCTTTCCGTCATCCCTTTCCTTGGCCATATCGGAAAATTTAGCCTTGAGCTCGTTAAGTTCCTTGACCGCCGCATCCCGCTCGGCGGTAACTGTAGTATTCCGATGGCCCATCTCCTCCACCAAGGCAACATGTGTTTGCCTCAACCTCTCCATGGCCACATTCGCTTCGTCGGCCTTTTTGGTGGCCGCAATCTCAGATTTCCGAGAAGACTCGGCCTCAGCAGTGAGCACCTGAATGATCCGGTCCCTTTGAGCAAGATCAGTCTCCATTTTCTCAAGTGCTTTGGCTCGCTCAAAGGCCACCTTAGAAGCTTTCTCTGCAGCCTTTGCCCACTCTCTGTACTGGGTGTAGATGTCATGAACGTAATCATGCATCGTGCCTTCCACTCCAGACGGAATTCTTTTTAAGTGAGGCAGAAAGACATAGCCATCGAAGCATATGTTCGGAAAATCCTTCCTCATCTGAGCCAATTTAAGGGCCCGTTCTCCGGTGGGCTCAGTTGGGACCTGCTTTGCAATTATGGAGGTCGTGGTCTCAACTCTTTGAAGATGAGTCTCAGATCTAGAAGTATGAGAAGTTGGCCTGTGACGAGGAGGCTCTGGCGGATGTGGAACAAGAACGGGAGGTGGAGATGGGAGTCTAAGAGGAGGTGAGCGTGATCTAGACCGTTGTCTATATTCTCTGTCCCTGTCACGCCCATATCTATCTTGATTAGAGTACTCGCGATCACGGTCTCTATCCGAGTCTCTCCTACGGGAGTCATAATAAGAAGAAGCCTTTCGGGCCGAGCGAAGATTCCCGAGCATTGACCCTCTTCCGAACATCGTACCTGAAAATGAGAGACGATGGAAAGGTTAGTGGTTTCTTAAGTTGGACGATTTACAGTTAGGAATCATGTAGTGCAGTGAAGTGTATGCATGTGCAACCCCCCGACCAACCGGAAATGTCGGCAGCACTCATAGCAAGTGTCCCGCTCAGCTGAAGAGCATTGTCAAGCTCCTCCATCCCGGTGTCGTGTTGAGAAGACACATAATCCGGAATCGGAATGTCAGCAAGCCCTTCAAAAGGATTCTCTACTGGCGGGGGAGGAGCCTCCGAAATTCTAATCCCCGGGACGGGCAAGGACACAACCATGGATTTTAATCTCTTGGATTTAGAACGCTTGTGAGCAGCAGCCTTGCCTTTTCTCCTTCCTCCTAAATCCTGAACATCGAAAGAAGGCCCGGTTGGGAGCTCGTTATCGGTAGGCGTTCTCTCCGGATCAACTTCTTCGGCTATTACGACTCCGGGCGCTTTGCGCTTCACCCATTTCTTCGAGACCACTCTAAGTGTCCCTTACAGCCGTATACTTTGCCTCCGTTCAATTAGCCCGACAGTCCTCAAGTTTATGTCGGTTAGAACCAAGTCGATATGCCTCTCTTCGCCCAGAAACGCTTGGAGGATCCGAACTAGCTCTCTAAAGTATGCACCGTCGGGTCGAGAGATTGCAGCTATAAAAGAAGAGAAATATGTCAGTTTTGAGGACGGTCATAATTATCTCGATAATTCAAAGGAAAGATTGCAACGCTTACGTCTATCCAACCACCGCCTAGCGAATCCAGGGGGGCACCGAACGTAGAACCATTCAGTTTTAAAGTAACTTAGCCTTCCCTAGGAGCCCATTACAATGTGGCAGTTCCTGACCGCTTCCAAGAAGGTGAAAGAAGGAATGTCTCCACGGCTCTTAACATTAAATAGATATCTGATCTCGATCGGCTTTGGCGGTCGAAAGAGAATCTCCATAAACAGAATGAATGTGCTATTCAACAAAGCGTACCCGTTGGGGTGTAGCTGGGAAGGAGCTATTCCAAGAAATGATAACATCTCCCTTATATATTGATTGAAAGGAGGAAGTGTTCCCGCCGTACACTCATGGCGGTTAAAAGTAGTAAACCCCTCCGGGGGATCATGTGGCCTATCATTCGGCCCAGGTAGTAATACATCGTCAAGCGACAAGCCGTGCCTTAAACAAATCCGTCCCAACATATCCTCGGAGATACCAGACGGTACAGAATCTTGTGGACGACAAATGAACCGGGCACCTGGACGCTCGTCCGGATCTGGGTCTATAACCTCGGCTTCAATGACCGGTATCTCAATGATGGAAGGAGTTGAACTCGGGAGTTCCTGCTCCTGAGAACTTGAAGGTTCCATGACTAACTAGCTTACGAAAAAACCATTGTTAAACAGACAATAGCACTCGTGCATCCCCTAGTGTAAAGTGTGTGAGTGTGTTGTGCAGTGCATTACTGTATATCACTTAGGAAGTTCTACAGAATTGGAGAAAGCATGAAAACGACAAGACTTCGAAATTCAGTCGGAATGACCGTCATTGCTGACCGTCACTACCGTGCCATCCAGATGTTAGGAATTGATCCAAGTTAAAGTGTGTTAAAATTTTGTTAAATTGTAGTTCCATCGACGAGCTTCGAAAGGCAGTCAAGTATACAGTTCTACAGTTAAGTCCGGTTATGCAAAGCTGAAGCTCGTCGGAGTCAAGTATTTGGTGGTGTAAGATTTCGAATCCATCAGGGCTCAGATATAGGTCGATCACCAGGGATGCAAGTCGTGATAATCTGAAATACAGCTGCTCGTATCGATCAAGAGGGCCCATTTTCGCATCGATCAGGTTCGAATCGATACATTTCGTATCGATCGTGTTCGACTGCATACGCTTCGTATCGATCACCTTCAAGTCCATACGTTTCATATCGATCAAGGGAACGCATTCTGCATCGATCACAGGCTTCGACTTCGTATCGATCGGCGTTGGCAACTTCAAACCAACTTAGCCCACTTCGTATCGATTGCAAGTAATCGACTTCGAATCGATCGTCGAAATCGATTACGTATCGATCGACACAAACTCCAGCCACTCCCCCATCGATACGAAGTCGTGTCATCCCTCCACATGAAATTCACTCAACTACAGATCGATGCAAAGTTCCATCATCCCCAGACCGATGCGAAGAGAACTTTTTACTTAACTGATCGATGCGAACACTGATAACTCGTCCACAACAATTCACTCTAAACTGATTATTGCCTTAGCATCCCTGGAGATCGATTATGTGATTGGCGATAGATTTCGAATTCCATCGCTATGACGTGAGTTGGACGTCCAATTACCTGTTTGTGACAACTGGTTTAAGGAATTGAAGGATGTGATTCGATTCGAAGGCGAGAAACGGTTTCCTTTCTAGGTCTCTGGAGCGATACGAAGGCAGAACAGAAGAGTAAAGTGAAAAAGTGAAAAGTGGCTAAGTCCACAGTATTTATATGGACTCGAAAGCAAAGGGAATAAACGATTCACATCCCGGTGAGTTTGACCAATTGCAAGACATCACCATGCATCGATTCGAATAAGCCATTCGAATCCATCAACACGAGTTTTTTATCGGTACGAAGTTGCCAACGAAGGCTTTTCTGAGTCACCCAGATCCATCGATACGAAACCACAGTTCGTATCGGTCACCTTCGACTTTGTCTCCTATGCACCTTCGACTCCGTCTCCTGTGCACCTTCGACTCCGTCTCCTATGCATTTCGACTCCGTCTCTTATGCACTTCGACTCCATCAAATCACGGCTCTCAGAAGCCAACTCCATCGATAGGAATTGTCTGTTCATATCCAATGACTCCAAATCAATCGATTCGAAATACACAACAGGGGTTGTTCAGAAGGCATTGAACTCTATCGATATAAACGACCATTTCGTATCCATCAAACCCCACATCCATCAATTCGAAATGCTCATTTCGTATCCATCAATGCAACGAATACTGATGCAAAAACAATGTTTTAACCTTCCACATTGATTCAGGAGAGGATCGTTATGGAGGAGCATTCAAGAACAACCATCAAGCGTTGTTACAACGAATGTCTCGTTGGTTCGGGAGAGGATCGATATGGAACTCGATATAAAATAAAACTGATAATGGCTCGTGAACGTCAGCGAGAGTCAGGTTAACGTACATGCATATGCGTCGGATTAATAATCAATCTTCGACATTCACAGGGATTGGAAACTCGTTTGATAACGATTACAACAACAAATGGCTAATCACTAGCATACAGCAATCAGTTGCAATAGTACAGGGTACTGCGGTTGACAGTCAACAGTTTACATTATCAAGAAAAACAGTCAAAGGTTACAGCTTTCATCGAAAAGACGATAACTATTCAGAATGAAGATTGCAGCACTTCAAAGCAAATCATGTTTCCACAAGACGTACTTAGGGGGCAAATGTTATCCCGCCTTTTGGCAAGGCCGTGACACCAAGAACTTGACTAGAAACCAAAGACAGTTCATCTAGAAAATCGGTTATACGCGGGTTCACTACGGATATCGATGAATTTTGCCCAAGTTCGGATCAAGATAAAATTGATATGGCGCGACAAGCGAGGCTATGAGAGTCACCGTTCCAAATCTCAAGTCAATCCGAGTTCGTATGTTCAAGTTACGATCGATACAAAATTGGATAAAAACAGCCTCTGTTTGACTCGCTCAGTTCGAATCGTTCAGTTCGAATCCATCAGGAATGCCTACATCGACTCGCTCCGCCTCGCATCCATCGCAGAACCACTGTTCGACTCGATCGAGTTCGACTCCATTGGCGAAGCCACTGTTCGAATCGATCGGACAATGACCACTTCGTGTCCATCACGGAGCCTTTGTTCGAATCCATCATGACGCGCCACTTCGACTCGATCGATCAATGCACACTCCGACTCGCTCCACTTCGCATCCATCAGGGAAAGCTTTGTTCAACTCGATCGATCAATGTACAGTTCGACTCGAGCATCCAATATCAACTACGCATCCGTCCGAAGACTTCTACTTCATATCCACCAAAGCGAAGCAAAGCACAACAGCCGATACGAACGAAGTCTACCTCCATCGATACGAACAGAATCATCACCATCGATACAAACAAGGTGAGGTTCAAATATGATTCGGCTAGCTCGGCAAAGGAAGTGGATCAACATGAGGAATGCTTGCCATGTCATTGGACAATCATGCCCAACTATCGAGTCGAACGAGAGCGAGTCGAAGTGATGGAGCGAGTCGAAATGATGGAGTTGAACGAAACTACCAACCGAGAATCCCATTTCGTATCGATCATATCTCCTGATCTACAAGTCCAAATGCTACAAAATTTTGACAGAAGCTTAGGTACATGCTAAATGTCCACACCAAATTTCAACTCCATTGGACGAAATCTTGATCGATACGAAATCCGTTCGTATCGATCACGGATCGGACCGAAACTTCACGGGCCTGGGTGCGCGGGCCTGGTCACGTGCCAGAGAGGGTCTCCCGAGATCTGAGCGAAATATCAGCCTCCTACACCTATAAATAGACCCCTAAGGCCAACAGAAAAGGGGTTCTTCTTTCTTCTTTCTTCTTTCTTCTTTGAATGCTCCAACGCCTAGACTCTGCCGGATCCAGATCTAAACTCCATTGCTGCTGCCAATAACGAAATTTACTGCTACAAAATCATAATTATCTGCTGTAACTCATTGAATTCACTTGTAATCTTCAAAGAAAGTTCAATAAAGCTATCAACTTCATAGTGGACGTAGGAGATACGCCGAACCACTCTAAATTCTTGTGTCTCCTTGCATTTTAATTATTTTCATATCTAAAATTTGGAGTTTTTGTTAGATAATCCTCTTTTTCCATTTAATTTCTTCACTTTATCTCTTCAAAAACTTTCGAAGAGTGTTGTGCCCAATTTAGGTACAAACATTATCCAACATGTTTTCAAGTGTGTGGTACTTGGATGGATTTGGAAATGATGTGTGTAAGTTGGGGTGGGGTGCTCAACAAGTAAGGAGGAGGTGGTGATGAGGTGGAGAAAATGCATGGAGGGTATGTACTTAAAGGGCATTTTAGTAATTTGTTTAATCCATTTTATACAAAACCAATTTCTCTCTTTCCTTCTTCTCATTTTCATTTCGTTTTTTTCAACCTCATCACTCTCTTTTCCAAGCCTTCTTAAGAAATTTAAAAGGCTTTCAAAGTTTTCAAATTTTAAAAATCAAATCCTTTTCAAATTAAATCCTTTCAAAATAAATTAAAACCCATATTTTTACCCTTTGCTTCACTTAGCATCCATAAAGCAAGCCAAGCCCTCCTAAAAATCATCAAGGCCGAGCCCACTAAGCCCATGGCCGAACCTTATATGCCCCTTTAGGCCACTAAAATCCATCTTTATCAAAAGAAATCCAAGATCCGAGGGTGTAACCGCCTTGATTTGCGAATATTTAATGAATGTTAAGTATTAAAATAATAAGTTTTATAATTAAAATATAACTCTTTAAAGTAATAAAAAATGATGGTAAAATAGATATGTAATGACCTAGGATTTTGCCACTTTGAAATAGGCTATTTAAATATATTTTATATAATTAATAGATGGATTTTTACTAGCAAATAAACCTATTTTAATTACTTAATAATGATGACAAAATATTTTTTAAAATTTGTTTACTAATATAGATAGTTCATAGAAAAATAGAAAATGTGACCCAAAATCGTTTTCAAAAATTTTGACTTTTCGACACCGAAAAATTATCGAAAAACTTTGTGCACATTTTGTATATCATGCACACACATATATTTGCATGTCATAATAAAGTAAGTGAGTGTTAGGATTTAATTAAATATACTAGGTTAAGATAATGCATGATTTGACCATTTATGTACATAAGAATATACAATAACAAAAATACCCTAGCCTAAGTACACTACCATCACCTAAATACACCTAGGATGTTCACAAACAATGGTGAAGAGTGGACAAGGGGAGACCAATGTGTGTACTAGGGTATGGAGGGAGGAATGGTGATATGCTTTCATGAAAGGTTTATTATTATTTTATTCTAAAGGTCATTTTACTAAATTACCCCTCTTATTTTCTATAAATACCTCCTATCTCTACACATTTTTCCTTTACACCATCATTCCCATATTCATTTCTATCCTCTTCATGTCTACATCCATGGCTTCCAAGGGAAATTCTGAAGCTAAAATTTGTGAAAAAAATTCTAAAAAATTAAGCTAAATAGCTTTACTTCGCTTCCAAATACCAATACTCCTCAAAAACCAAACCCTACACCCAGAAGCACATAGGGTCGAGCATAATTTTGCTCTTGGCCGAGCCTAATTGCACCATAAAAGGCCACATTAGGTCCAATTTTGAAGCTTGGGTGGTTTCAAGTGTTATAGCCAAGTTCTGTGGCAGTCTAGTTTGATTTAATGAAAGTTTAGTGAGGTAAGTATATAGATATATTTTTGAGTATTTGATTGTATAATGGGTTGTGAACATACTTATACCAGTGAGGTAAGTATATGAATGTTTTCCAAGTATATGGAAGGAGTATAAGGGGTTTGTGAAAATATCTTTTGTGAGGGTATTTTAAATCAAATAATTGAAAGAGATTTTAATTAATGAAAGATTAATTAGTAGAGGTTTAGAGGATCCCACATGGAATTAAATCTATGTTTGATTATTTTTTATTTGATAATTAAATAACCAACTATTAAATCTTGATCGATTTTTAACTCTGGAAATATCTAGAGAAAACACGAGAATTATATTGTACAGTCATCTTTGTTGGTGCTATTGTACATATAGTCTCGTTGTGTTTTTTTAAGACAAATGATAAGGAAATTCATCCACTTAAATGGTTAGGAGGTGATCTCTGCTCTTATATATTGTCTATTTATTTCCAAAAGAACCGAAGTTGAGTTCGCCGAAAACTATCGAATGTTGGTTCGAAGAGACCAAGATTAGATCTCGTTGGTGATAGGTTCACACATGATAGGGGTTTTTGCTTTATGAACTCTGACAAAGCTTAGACTCTTAACCCTACATGTTCCTTTATGGGTTGGTTCACTGGTTAAGAGGCTATTCCGTAAAATCAGATTTGAGGTTACCACTATGTAGTCAGCACCTTGAAAATGGTTGTTTCACGTAGTATCAGAGCTGAAGGTTAAGGGAGAACCTTGGCTTTAAGTGGGGTAAACTCATTAGAGATAGGGTTAGTAATACCGTAGAATGAGTTTAAGTGTGTATATATATATATATATATATATATGAGTGCGTATTTTTTAGTTCCATAAAAATGTTTTATATTGTGATGTTTGGTTGGTTGAGTGGTTTATGAATTCTGATCGATGCGTTTGGCCCATGTTATCGATAGAGATTCCTAACCACTTGAACAAGGCCAACCAACACAATATTATTTTGAAATTTGTAAATGAAATAATTTTACCTAGTAGTATATTTTATTTATAAAAGAATTCTTTTCAATATTTTATATATTTGTTTTTGATGTGTTCGGAAGTGATAATATTCAATTATTACCATTTAGGGTTGATTTGTTGTTCTCGTTTAGTTTTAGGCTTTGACTATTGTTTTTTGATTTGTTTGTAACTTTCTTTTTTTAAGTATGGGTTGGGTAAATAGAAATTGTGGGAACATTGAAATGAACACCTTGTGAATTAAGTTTTATAATTTGACTATAAGGCGTTCGATGTAAATGTTGAATTAAAATTGGATTTTAATAAAAGATATTTATTAAAAGAAAGTTGGAATATTTTATAATAAATATTTGAGAAATGATTTTATGTAAATAAGAAATTTTATATAAATTTGTTTATAAAAAATGCCATTTATAAATAAATGGTTTTGAGGATTTAAATCCCTGAGTCTTGAAGAAGATTTCAAATGTTTTATGGAAAAAGGTAGTAATATTTTTACTTGAAAATATCTTTTTATGTATAAATATTTCAGAAAAGAAATTTTTATGTAAGGAGCATTTTCTTTGATTGGTTCGGGGAATGAATCTCAATTTGTTTTGTGGTAATCTAAATAATCTTCTAAGTGATGATTGGATGTTTACCTAGGCTAACGTTGTGGTGTACTTAGTAAATTATTCTTTTTATCATTGCACGATCGAAACGAGTTCAAACTTGAACGAATCCAAACAAGTTGAAAATCGAGAGTTTGTTAAAACTATTTGTTTGGAAATATAAAATGTATTGATTCAAAAAGTGGATTTTGAAATGGAAGAAGTACTTTTAAGTTAAGTAGTTCGAGTGACTCGAAAATAACTAAAAATGTGAAAGAGATGTGTTCGGATGGTAAGCGCTTCTCTTGTAACGACCTAGAATTTCGAACACTTTGTATTTAAATATCTGAATTATCTAAATATTTGAATCTTGGATTAAATGTTATTAAAATTATTTAAAAAGCTTTTTAACCCCCTTCTAAATCATAAGTAATGATGGTAAACTTGTTTTGAAAAAATGTTTACAAAAATATATTCTTTGAAAAAATATTGATAATGTGACCGAAAATCGTTTTATCGATAAATAGTTTTTTAACCATCAGATGTTGTTTAGATTTTTCGTACATACATTTATTTGCTTAGGAAATCAACTTAATGAAATAATTTTTTTTCCGTTTATGGACATAAAATTTATAGAGTATGCCATGGGTGAAGTCATCTTAGATATTTAGGAAATGAGCAAAAATGGAAATGCTGAAGTGTTAAGTATAAGATAAACGAGAAGTGATGTGTTGACTAATGCTAGGAGGGTTTTGAAGGGTTTTTGGTCTTTCCCCATCACATTCGTAAGCTTATATATAAGGAGGGGTGCATCCTTAGTTAATATTCACAAAAATTACAAAGCTTTAAGAGATAAAACCAATGGCTTCTTTTCTTCTTCCTCGCTTATGTTCTCAAATGAAATAGTTGCAAATCAACTCTAGATCACTTCAAACATTTCCACAAGGCTTGGTACAATATTAGAAAACCTTCTACCATTTCAAAAGTGGAAGAAGTGAAGCCAAACTCCCCAAGTATGAGATGACCGTGAGCATTGTGTGGATGATGGAGGCAATTGAGCAAGGTGAAGGAAAGGAGGGTGAGGATGAAAGGTGTTGCAAGGTGGAGGCTTGACTTAGGTTCTTGGATCTTGGTTATGGTTGGGTTAAAGGAGAGTTAACACCTTAATTTGAATAAAAATATAACATATACATATGTTGTGTTGATTGTATATTTGTTGTTTGAATTGTTGTTAACTTATGTTCAAACATCGACTGGAATTCTTACTTTAAAAGTAAGTGACATATGTGATCCATGTACATGGACTTAAAAGGACTTGGAATGGACTTGAATAGACTTGTATGACATGTGAGTAGACATTGGAACAAAGCACATAGGTTGTAGTTGAACATAGGTTGGAATATGACTCGGATTTAAAAGTGCACTTATAGCAATAATCGTTATAGATGCAGTTGTCAATTGCCTTATTTTTAGCGATGGCTATGGAACTTCGTAGAGAGATCCTTAGGGGTTTCTTGCCATATTAATAATGTCTTATATGTATGTTTGTTGCTATTAAAATCTTGAATAGTAAAAAGTGAAGTTACATCTCGAAAAAGGCCAAAATATCACTAGTGCAAAACTGCCCAGTTTAGACTTGATTTTTGGTCTTAAAAGGATTAAAAAGATATTTAGATTTAAGTACTTTGTTTCATTCTTTTTACAAGTGGTTACTAACTATATTTAGAGCATTTTAAAAGTAGTTTGGGATCTTTATGAGTTTATAAGAATTAATTGTGAATTTTTAAACAAGAGATATTATGTTAAAATATCTAGATAACCTATCTATTTCAAGTTTTTAATGATTTTTCAAACTTGCTATTTTCAAGTAATATTTTAATGGAATGTTTTGTAACCTATTATAACTATTTTGAAGTATACATATCTTTTACAAATATGTTGGAAAATATTTTATGTAAATATCTTGGAAAATATCTTATCTTTTAAATTGTTTTATCCACTTTTAAATTATAAATCAAAGGTTTTAGAAAGGGGTTAGTAATTGCTTAATGGTCAAATGGTTAAATTGTTTAATTACTTGTTTGAAAAGCAATTAACTCTGCTTTACACTAAAATATGATGAAGTAAGACTTATCTATTTATGAGAGTTAAGATTGATGTCGAGTAAGGACAGAGCAACAGAGCTCTAACCGACCAAGCTTCCCGCTTGACCGAGGAATTGTAAGTTGGAAAATGTCGAAAATGTGTTAATCATGTTGATTTCTTATTACTTATTTGAAATCATACTATACTTAACACCAAAGGCCGATGAGGTAGACTTATCGATTTGTGAGATTTAAGAATGAAGTGTCTAGGCAAGGCTTTGATGCAACCAGTGCTCTAACTTACCTGGCTTCACTCTTGAATGGGGAATGGTTAAGTTGGAATGTCGAAAATGAGTTAAGCATACGAATGGTGATTTCTATAAGAAATCATTTTTAGAACTTGAGAGTTAACTTGTCAAATGCTTAACCTGACTAATTATGAACTTAGATCTTTAAAACAAATGTTTGTAAAGATAGAAACAAGTGTGGAATGGTTATGGGTTTATTGTGACAATGTGTTAATAACATTTGTCCTTAACCCTTTTTGATTATACACAGGAATGTAAATATATCATTAAAGGATGATTTAAAGATAATCAAAAGCAGAATGGTTTTGGGTTTGTAGTGACAATGTTTAAGTAACATTAGTCCTAAACATTTTGAGTGGATTTGCGAAAGTACTTAGATCCTTAAAATGGGTATTTCAAAGGAAATTATAAGTATGGAATCTTTTGGAAAGACATAAAAGTTTATTAGGTAAAAGAAGTTTACTAATAAAGTAATTGTACTAAGGTAGCGAAATTCCTTGTCGGGTAAGTTCTGACCCGCACGAAAGGTGTAACGATCTAGGCACTGTCTCAGAGAGAGGCTCGATGAAATAAACATGTCAGTGAAGGTGTGGACCACTTGTACCTAAACAGAAAGACCCATCAGTTCATCAACTAGAATTTCCATTTTCATTATTGCTTATGCCTTCACAACAAATAAAACTAGAAATGTAATTGTTACTATAATTTTCGGTATCACCTAAAATGTAACTATAAATATTGTTTTCAAACCGGTTTAGGCAATTCATATCATCCATACATAGTGTTTTGATCTAAGATTTCAATTCTTCCATGCTTCAGGAGTAGCATATTGCTCCATGGAGCTGAGGTCCAAAATATGGAATAAACAAGTGTTTCCACGACTTTACCATCCATCTAATTCTATTCATGTACGGCTACCTTGTTACAACTTCACTCCAGTCACTAATCCCGCCTTCGGCATCCCCCTCCTTGCGGTTAAGGTAATGACATTGGGCATGGCCAGCTCCCATAGTGTAATGGGCGGTGTGTACAAGGCCGATGAACGAATTCTGTATGGCTGACTAGTGATTACTGACGATTCCGGCTTCATGCAGGTGAGTTGCAGCATGCGATCCGAACCGAGGACAGGTTTTTAGAGTAAGCTCAAGTTTCTAATTAATAAAAGGATTAATTAATAAAAGGGAGCATGAGTTGCTTAGGTAGCTAAGTAGCTTAACCAAACCTTGTGTGGCTTGATCGTACCTTTTGTGTAACATGATAGTGTTTTGTATGTTCATTTGTTTATGAAAGACTTGATTTCCATTTATAAACAAACATCTCATATCATATAGTCGATTAGTCGACTATCAAAATTGTCCAAATATAACTTTGGGAATATCTAGAAGAAACCCGAGTGCTATGTGGTACACTTATCTTTGGAGATGCAATATTATACGTATAAACTCGTCCTGCTCTTCAAGGACAATTGATAAGAAAATCTATCTGCTTAGACGGTTAGGATGTGATCTCCGCTCTTATATATTGTCTGTTTATTTCCAAAAGAACCGGAGTTGAGTATATTGGAAATTCATCGATTGGTTTTAGAGAAGCCGGTAAGTGGGAAGAGTATACATATATGAGGTGACTCGAACCCCAAACCACTTCAAAACCATATATATGATCTATGTTCTGGAAGCGGTTGAGAAGTGGAATGTTATAGAGTTGAACTGTCAAACTTAAGATTAAGTCCAAAGGAAAGGTCAGCGTTAACATTCCAAATGATGCTATCGTGAGGGGTTGTCTATCTTGAGGAGTACTCCAAGAGAGAGGATAACATTATCATTCGTCAAAGGACTTATGCGAGGAACCTATGTGGAGGTTCCAGATCTGTTCGAGATGCTCAAATCCATGTAGTGATTCGTGATTTGTTCGAGATGAAGGAATCCATTTGGGGATTCTTGTCCTATTCGAGTAATGAAAATGCGTGTGAAAGATGTCGAACATAACCACGACATCAGAAATGACTAAAAGCAGAGTAGGCCTCACAACTTGGGGTTAGCAACCCATATCAGGTTATTATCAACTCCACATCTAGAGATGCTTATCAATTATTAGCCTACAGGAGTTGATGATATTTGGTTCATGTTGTTCATGTTTATGTTTTGATGCAGGGCCACTTGTGTTTACCTAAATGGTATATTTTATCTAGATATATACGTCGCTTGGAAGGTACTTTCTGAACCTTGTGCAAGAGATTGGGTTCGGCCCCACTGAAGTGATCGCCACGGGATATGCGAACGTACCATAACGGTTTTGGTTATACTCCTATTATGTTGGAATGTAATTAATGTAACCATTTCAACTATGATTAATATTTATGTTGTACCTTAGACATTATTATAATATCATTAACTTTTTATAAATGGTTTGGTTATCGTAAGGTAAAAAGCCATTCGTGTTTATGTGCAACATTATCTTATGAGATACCTTTATTTTGGAAGGTTTATAACATTAAAATCCTATTTGATCTGTGTTTCTCAAGCTGGTCTACCAGGCCGTTCCGAGTGTTATTTTCTTATAATGCTCAGGTCAGCCCCTTGTATGTTTCTTGATTTAGCGATGGTCACTTTGGAGCTTCTCGAGAAGAGTTGAATTTCTACCTACCATAATATTTATTTCCGCTGCGTTGCTTTGTGTGTATATATCAGTATTAGTGGGGACAGGTTGTTATAACTGTCCAGCCTGATTACTATAATTCTGAAAACTTTGTATCTTACAATGACAGTTTATACCGTCTTTTGGTACTATATATGATTGTTCCATTGCGAGATTATGTTATTGTGTTCCGCTTTCCTTGTTCTATTCCATTTTCTTTTATTTAACCCTAAAAATTTGTCCTTCCAACACTTGGATACTCGCCATGTGAATACCGTGGAAGTATTAATCGACATTTAGGGGTCAAAAAGGAGAGTCATTATAGCTGGTATCAAAGCTGAAGGTTAAACGAGAACTTTGGCTTTGGTTAGGTATGGCTTACTAGAGATAGGGTAAGCGACATCCTAGCCAGAAACCTCTGGTTGTTTAGTTTGACGACTAGTGGAAAGTCCGCCAGATATAGTTACGGAACTTGACTCGGCTCCAGGATTGCTATGTTGTAAAGTTGGTCTAGAAGACATCATATCTAGACGCTCTGAACGCCTAAAGTCCATATCAACTAAGCTAGTGTGGTGTAGTGTCGTGTAGTGCAAAGATAAGTAGCTTAAAATAAAAAAGCAAAATTAAATGACGAGACTTTGGATCCTGACTAGAGTGATCGTCATCACTGACCATCTCAACTGGCGAAATAGATTGATCGGTTGTGTAAGTTTTAGGATTGACCATCGGCATATCGAAGTGTGAAATATGTTATTAAATTTCATATGTTAAGTTTTAGTTCAAGTTATAAGTCCCGGGAGTTTGGTAGTTCAATTCCAAGTTCGGTATTGAATATGCAAGTCCTATTGTTCGTTATCATCATATGTTCAAGTTTATTGGGATGGGATTGGTTCTTTTTGTTCAAACGAATGAATATGGATCGGGTTTCAAGTTCAATTCAAAGAAGTACAAATAACATATCCTTAGAATTGGCCAAGTATAAGTAGTCGACCCTTATATAGCCAATCCCTATATATGGTGATCCCTATTCCAAAACAAGACGAGTGATCCCTCTCTCCAATTTATCTATGACGGTCCCTTTAGGCAAAACAACCGATCCCTATCACAAGGAAAGTTAGCTGATCCCTCCATCCACAACACACCATTGTCTATCCCTCTGCTTGGCCGCCTTTATAACTCTCCAATATTCCAACCGATTCATCCTCTATTTAACAAAACTACCGATCCCTTCATCCATGCACACCAACAAGAATACCGATCCCTCTCCTTCATCATACTACCGATCCCTCTCCTTCCATGTCCTAATGCTTTCCCACAAACCTTTTGGCCGAACCCTACCCCATCCCACATCTCATCTCCTCCAAGCAATGTCGATCTTCATCCCTTCATCACGTCAAACTCTAACCCATTCGCCAATGAAATGGAACCCATTGTCTTGTCATAAGATCAAAAATTAAAGGCAAGCAAACATACCTAAATATATCAAAGATGAGCTGTACGAGGAGAAATATTGAATTAAGAATCGAATGGAAGGCGAAATGATAATATAAAGCACAACAAAAAGGCAAGTTTATAGATGGAGGCGATGTTTGAGTTGAAAAGAAGGGATCGGGTTTTTTAAAGACAAAGAAGGGTTAAGGACCAGGCTTAAAGGATGTGTGGAGGAGAAAGCAATTGGTAAGAAGATGGATATGTGAAGGTTGCAAGGAAGGAGTGCTAGTTTATATATGGGGACGAGGGTTCGGCCTATTTCTTCAATTCAAAGCCAAGGAGGGAGGGAACATTTAAAAAGATGCTGATCCCTATAAACAAATTTAAAAGGAGGAAGGGATCGGCTAAAAGATTGCTGATTCCTATGAATATTTTTAAAAAAAAAGGGAAAAAGAAGGGACCGGCTATGGGCTTTTGCTTGCACATGTAAACATAGGCACGAAAATTATGCGAAGCACATATATACAAAGTGCAATGAAACCGTATCTAAATCAACGAAAATTGGTGACAACCTATGAACGTATAAACACGTCTGAGAGCCAATGAAAAGAACGTGTGCCCAAACGTGCAAGTGGATATTTTGAAAGTTTAATTTTTGAAATCGACAGAATTTGAATTCAAACCTGAAGCCTTCAAGTTCGAGACTGGATCAAATAAGCAAAGCTTGTTAGTCCCATGGAACCAAACATAAACATCAACTAACAGAATATAGTCCTAAATTTATACTATCAAAAATCGAACAAGCGTCATGACGATCGAAGAAAGATACAACACTTTGGGAAAATAATTCGACGGAGGGATATCGATAATTCAGAAAACTAGATAGATTTCTTTCCTACCACTTTAACTTGCTTCGATTCAAAGCATGTCATGTTCAGCAGAAGATGTAATTTTAGGGGTAAGTGTTATCCGGCATTTTGACCCGATTATATTGAACTAATTAGACAAGTTAGATTTGACTGCTATCGAGGCCGATGAGTCCAGAGCGATGATTGTGGGGTCCAAAGATCAAGTACAGATGGTAATATGAAGTCGTGATTGAAATATTGAGAGATATGTAATGTATAATGTTCAAAGTATGGAATATGGCTCAACTATAGGAGGAATCGATGAAAATCAACTTCCAAGATAGGGATCGATATGTTTCAGGGAGCAAGGGTATTTCAATAGAAAACAATTAATATCTCAAGATCCACAAGTCCAACGCATATGAAATTTTGTTAGCAAGATAGGGGGACCCTAGGGAGCCTACCCTACAGATCACACCTCAAAAGAATGAAGTCGGAGGAATCGACCCTCTTCCCTCAGTAGGTATCGGCTGAAATCAGCAGGCAATCCATGTTGAAGCAGAGATCAAGTAATAATTCGAGTTCTACTAACCCAATTGGCACTAAAATTAGAAGCTATGTATGTTTCGGCATAGGGAAGCTACCATAGGGATCGTAACCCCAAAATCCACTTACGTAGGGATCAGTACCGATCCCTATTCTTTTGGATTTGGGCCATGCAATCCCTTTTATGGGTCCATATGGTTCTGGAAGTCCTTCTACCGAGTTTCCAAGGAGATATTTGGTCATCTTTATCTATAAATACAGGCTTGGTTGCTCATTTTTGGGATTTTTATGCTGCTAGCTGCTTTATACTCTATCGTAACTAAGGATTTTCATTCGATCCCTATTTTAATCAGTTTACAAAGTGATTAATAAAGCAATCTTTTCAAAGTGGATGAAGGCACACAACACCGAACCACTATAAATCATTGTGTTTGTGTTATTGCCTCAATTTACTGCTATTTCTTAGTTATTATCCTCTATTTCCATTTTATATTCTTCATTTATTTCTCTTCGAAACTTCTATTGGATGTTAGTGCCAATTTTTGGTGCAAACACTATACTTTACGAATTTTCTAAAATTTTGAGTCATAAGAGCAATATTCCTCATCATTATCATCCACATCTGTATCTTGATTGTCAGTTGTAGCATTGAAAGTAATTTATTTATTTTCAGTAGCTTTATTTTCCTTTCTACCCTACAACTGTGCTTCATAGGACATTGGATTACCAATTAACTCTTCAGTTTTTAATATACTAATATCATTGGCTTCCTCTATTGTTAATGTCTTTTGATCCTATTCCGAAGAGAGTGAACTAAGAATTTTTCTAACTTGATCTTCTTTTGAGAAATTTTTACCTAAGGATGCTAATAAATGAAGTATATCCTGGAATCTAGATTACATGTCAGAAATAGACTCACTTGGTTTCATTTTAAAAGGTTGGAACTAGTTGATTAGCATAGAAATCTTAGTTTGTTTTACTTTACTAGTACCCTCATGTGTAATTTACAATGTTTTCCGAATTTCATATGCAGACTTACAAATAGAAGCATGATTAAATTCATTTTTGTCTAAAGAGCAAAATAAATATTCATACCCCTAGAATTATTTAGTGCATGTGCCTTTTGGTCAATAGTCCATTGTGAAAATTCAGTTTGGGGTTCAGTGTATTCACTCTGTGTAATATTCCAAATATCTAAACCATTAGATTATAAATAAATCTTCATCCTACATGACCAGTAGGTGTAATTACTAATATAAATAGTGGGGTTCTAGGAGTTGATTGTCCAACTATAAAAGTGTTAAAAAGTGAACTACCAATGTTACTAGTCATTTATACTTTTCAAAAATCAAATTATGAAGTATATTAACTTTGTTTTAAGATACCAAATGAGGGTTATGTTGTAATAGATCTTAAGGCTACTTTAACACTAGAGGAGAGGGGGTGAATAGTGTTTTATAACTTTTATGAATCTTTTTAACATTGTTTCAAGATTTCGATCAAATCATATATTATCAACACCGATCTATACTAATCAATTAGTCATAAATGCAATCAAAGATAAATATAAAAGCAATAACAAAAGGTAAAGTAAGAGAGATGATGTTTAACGACTAATAGTCTATCGGTTTAGAAAATAGCCGAAAAATTTTAAACAAAAATTAACCACAAGCGTACGGCGTACAATATTAGTACGTGGCGAATAAGGGACGATCCGCAGGGAATTATATAGATTTTAAAATTTCTACTCAATCAAATTAAACCAAGGGTTGAAGTTTTGATTAGCTAAGAAAAAATATAAACAAAAAGCTAGAACAAAAAAGTGATGGAAAATATGAGATTAGAAAACAATTTAGAGGCAAATCCACTCTCATATTTTTGTAAATCAACACAAAAATAATCTATGATCTCTATTTTGATACTAAGTGGAATTAGTGATGTATTTATCATAAGTATGGTTTATTTATGTTATTGATTAACATAACTTAAACCATCAAACTATAATACAACAACCAAAGCCACTTATCAATTCTCATGAAAATAAAGTCAAAGCAAAAGCTATTTTAAGTATGATCTATTTACTATTGTGTTTAGTAACATAGGTCATCAAAAATTTTTTCTACCTTAATTTCATAATAAAAAATCAATTAGTAAAATGATGATGTAAATTGTTTTTATGTTTGAATAAGAATAGCCTATTTGTAAATACAACATAGGCTATCAAATTCATTTTTATAAACTTACATCAACATTTACTTCTCATGAAGCATAAAAGAGCTCATAAATCACAAGAAATGTTGAATTTACATAATATCAGAGAGCTTCATTACCCCTAAATTGAAGGGGTTTAGCTACTCATTTGTGTTATCATATCAGCAAATGTAAATTTCAACATTAAACATAAGAAAAGAAGGTAAGAACTAATTAGAATAAAAGAGAAACTAAACTATTTGCATAAAAGTAAAACTAAGCTACTAACATGAAATGAAAGAGCATGTAAATAAAAATGAACAAGAAAAATAATATAAGAACGAGGAAGAAGTAAAAGAACAAGAGGCTTAGGAAGCCATTTTTATTTCATATAACTTTAAGGCTACAACTTGCTTTCTAAATTCTTAAGTAATTAAAAAAGAAGAATATCCATTACATGTACATAAGATGGCTATTTATACATGCACAAACCCTAATCCATATGGCCCTCCCAAAATACCTTTTAGGAAGTGTGGCCACCAAGTAATCATTAGTCTCTAATTAATCCATCATTAAGTATGCATGAAACTTTAACCTTCACTAACTTGTCCATTAGCTTCTAATTGTAGATTAAGGTAAGTGGGTAGGTGGGGTCCTCCATGATGCATGGTTTGAATTATTTCCATCTTCATTCCTTTGTTTCCCTCCTTGTGCATGCGTATCTTCATGAAAACACCTTCATATTTCCATCCAAAATTCCTATAATTAAAAAGAAAATGTGCAAATAAATATTCTCATGCACAAAATTACTATTTTACCCCCATATTGATGTATGAATGATGACTTGAAAGCATATTTGAAATTTGGTTTTAAACATGTAAATATACCCAATTATGACATTTATTTAAAATAAAAATAGATTAAATATGGATGTAAAAATATGCACATTTATGTGCACATCAAATACCCCCACAATTATCCTTTTATTCGTCCTCGAATAAAGAAAAACTAAGATAAATCCGTTTTCGTAGGAAACACGATTGCATTAAGCGTATGCAACAAGCAGTTAAACTTCTAGGTGTTCCTAGTAGGGCGAGTGTTGTCTCATGAGGGTTTTCAGCGGATACTACCCACAAAATCCAAATGCAACACGAGAAATTTCTAAATGCATGATTTATTTACAAAGAGATGGATGCAAGTTTTTGAAAATATTTACAAATGAAGAATTTACTTTCAAATCGACACGAATAAGTTAAATATAAGTTTTTGGTCACCATAATGAAATTTTGGTTATTTTGCTCGTCAAAACATCCAACCAAAATTTAGTTATTATAACAAATAGACTATAGTTTGGCTAGTTGTTTCGGTTAATAACATAGTACAACTATGAAATGGATCCTTAGTTAATTTTTCAAAGTTTATCAAAGTGGTATTTTCATTTCTTTTGAATAACAAGTCAAATCAAATAAGTAAAAATAGTGCTTAGATTTCAATTGCTTACTCTATCTTTATCTGAAAACTTTATTGATATTAACAATATTTACATATGCCTAACTCAAAAAACTGAGGCCGGATATATGACCCATGCACTGCCTCTCGGACATACGTGAAGGGAATACAGAGCATGGCGAGTGCACACACAAATGCGTACACCTATCGACTGTAGGCGTTATTAATGAAAGAATTTTTATATACATACACTAACTCAGATAAATTAAGGCCAGATATACCGATCATGCATTGCCTTTCGGGCTTATGTGAGAAGGGTACAGAGCATGGCGAGTGGACACACAAGTGTGTGAACACATGGCTCTAAGTGTTAACAAAATATATACATATATAAAAAAAATTCTTTTTTTTATGAAGAGAGAGTTTTACAATATCATCTTGGCATTACTTAACTTAAAAGATTTAAAATGTTATCTCCTTTACTTCAAATCAACCACTTATTAAACAAAGATTTCGATTAGGATATACTTCATAATTATCACCCATGAACCTTCCTATATACTAGTTAAACCATCGTTACTTGTAATCAAACTTTATTTTTATTTTTGTTAAGACAAATAAATTTTCAAAAATTTCAATTTAATTACCAAAACTTATACTTGTCCTATAGTGTTTCTTCAAAAATAAATCAAAATGCTAAAAAGAAAATATTTTTGAGATTTAAAAATTTTGAGATTTGTTTTTATAGAAATTTGGAGTTTGGAAAGAAAATGAAAATTCGAAAATGCCTTGAAAATTAAAAAATGAAGATGAGACTCCCCCCCACACTTAATTTTTACTGTGTCCCCACAGTCAATGCACGATATAATGAGTGTAACAGGAAAAAATATATACATATTTACAAAAGAGGGTTAGCATTTCTTAGTAGACGTAGCTTGGCTAATGAAGAATCATGAGCTCCTTCTCTTGGCTACTTGGCAATTCCAAGAAAGGTTTCAAAAGATGTCGTTAACTTTGAAATTCGATCCATCCCTGGGGTTTTGTATTTCTATGGCGCCGTGTGGAAAAATAGTTCGTACCATAAATGGTACGGTCCATCTTAATTTTAGTTTCCCAGGGAATAAATGAAGTCTAAAGTCATATAAAAGAACTTTTTGATTTGGTGCAAATGTTTTTCTTAGGATTGACTTGTTATGAAAAACTTTTGTTCTTTCTTTGTAAATTTTCTCGTTTTTGTATGAATCGTTCCTAATCTCTTTGAGTTCGTTGATTTGCAATTTTCTGTTTTTACCGGCTTTCTCGAGATCAAAGTTTAAGTTATTTATTGCCCACAATGCTTTGTGTTCGATTTCAACTGGTAAATGTCAAGTTTTCCCATAAATTAAATGAAATGGGGACATCCCAAGTTTAGTTTTAAAAGCGGTACGGTAAGCCCAAAGCGCGTCGGTCAATTTATGAGACCAATCTTTTCGGTTTTTGTTAATAGTTTTCTCCAAAATTTGTTTTATTTGACGATTTGAAACTTCAACTTGGCCACAAATTTGAGGATGATACAGAGTGGATAACTTGTGGGTTATCGAGTATTTCTTCATTAATGTTTCAAAAGAGCGATTGCAAAAATGGGTTCCGTTACCACTAATTATTGTGCATGGTGTGCTGAACCTCGAAAAGATGTTTTCTTTAAGGAATTTCACAACAATTTTATGGTGTTGGTTTTACATGGAACGACATCGACCCATTTCGAGATGTAATCAACAGCGAGAAGAATATATAAATTTCCAAAAGAATTGGGAAAAGGTCCCATAAAAACAATACCCCAAACATCAAAGATTTCGATCGTAAGAATGGGGTTTAGAGGCATCATATTTCGTCGAGAAATTCTTCCAAGCATTTGGCATCGATCGCAAGTTTTACAAAAGTCAAATGAATCTTTGAAAAGAGTAGGCTAGTAAAAGCCACATTAAAGTACCTTTTCAGCAGTTTTTCGAGCACCAAAATGTCCACCGCATGGTGACAAAACTAAAGAACACTCTTGATTTCATTATTCGGGTTGCAACATCGAATGATTTGGTCGGAATAGTATTAAACAAGTATGGATCATCCCAATAAAAGTACTTGACTTGGGAAAGAAATTTACATTTATCTTGTGTCGACCAAAATGAGTGATTTTCTTTGGTGACTAAATAGTTCACTATGTCGGCATACCATGGATCGATAGAGATAGAAAGAAGTTGTTCGTCGGGAAAGTTTTAATTGATTGGTAAAGGCAATGGTGCATTGGGAAGATGAGACAAGTGATTGGCTCTGACAATGTCGGATCTTTTTTTGTCCTTGATGGTAAGATCAAACCCTTGTGATAAAAGGATCCAACGAATTAAGCGAGACTTAACGTCCTTTTTAGCGAAAAGATATCGAAGAGCAGAATGGTCAGTGTAAACAATGATGTGCGAGCCTATCAAATATTGTCGGAATATTTCGAGAGCAAAAACTACCGCTAGAAGCTCTTTTTCAGTAGTTGTGTAATTTTAAGCATCGTTCAGAGTCATACTAGCATAGTAGATAACATGAAGGATCTTGTTGATGCGTTGTCCTAAGACAGCACCAACTGCAAAGTTCAAAGCATCACACATTATCTCAAATAGAAGATCCCAATTCGGTGAGAAAATCACAAGGGCTGAAACGAGTTCGTTTTTGAGACGTTCAAAAGTAGAGACACAATCAAAGTTAAAATCGAAAGGAACGTCTATTCCAAGAAGACTCATAAGAGGTCGAGTAATTTTACTAAAGTCTTTCACAAAACATCGATAAAAACTGACATGGCCTAGGAAAGAGCAAATGTCCTTAACGGATTTGGGAATGGGTAGATTTGCGATGACATCGATTTTCGCTTTATCTACCTCAACGCCTTTATTTGAAATGACATGTCCAAGGACTATGCCTTGAGTGACCATAAAGTGGCATTTTCCCCAATTTAGCATTAAATGTTTATTCTTGCATCGTTTAAGAACCAATTGAAGATGGTGTAAGCACTCAGAAAAAGAGTTTCCAAAGATAGAAAAATCGTCGATGAACACTTCAAGAAAACGTTCGATCGTATCGAAAAAGATGCTGACCATGCATCTTTGAAACGTAGCAGGAGCATTGCAAAAGCCAATGGGCGTACGTCGATACACAAAAGTGCCAAAGGGATACGTGAAAGTTGTCTTCTCTTGATCTTCAGAAGCGATTGGAATTTGGTTATAAGCAGAATAACCATAAAGAAAGCAATAGAATTCATGATCGGCTATACATTCGAGCATTTGGTCGATAAAAGGAAGAGGGAAGTGATCCCTACGTGTTGCAGCATTCAATTTTCGATAGTCAAAGCAAACACGCCAACCCATTTGAGTTCAAGTTAGAATAAGTTCGTTAGAATCGTTCTTGACAATAGTATGTCCAGACTTCTTCGGTATGACATGAATTGGGATAACCCATAAACTATCAGAGATTGGGTAAATGATTCCATTGTCGAGAAGTGTAAGAATTTCATCATGCATAGCATCTTTCATTTTTGGGTTAAGCCTTCGTTGCGCGTCACGAACAGGCTTGGCATCGTCGATTAAATGAATGCGGTGCTGAACAAGAGCGGGACTAATTCCCTTTATATCGGTGATCGACCAACAATTGCTTCCTTATTTTTGGATAGAATTGAAAGTAAAAAGTTTCTTGATCAAGAGAGAGAGAGTTGCAGAAATTATGACGGGAAACGTTTTGTTATCACCTAAGTATGCATACTTAAAGGGATCGGGAAGGGGTTTAAGGTCCAACTTCGGGGGTTGCTCGATCATAGAATTAGGTTGAGGTTTGGACTCTACTGGAAGCGATTCAAAGGGAAGCGTGTATTCAATCTCGTTGGGGATTTCGTGAAACAATTTTTCATACTCGTCCTCGCATTCATCGTTAAGGTCAATTATCTCATTTTTGAAGTTTTCATGAATGGCACTAACTTCCAACGTTTGGTCGCAAGGTTCATTCGATTGGTTTTCAAGAATGAAAATGTTAAGATCCAAAGTCATGTTTCTAAAAGAAATTTTCATCAAACCGTTGCGACAATTGATTAAGGCATTTGAGGTTGCTAAGAATGGTCAGCTTAAAATCAATGGAATTTGACTTGTAGGGTTGGTCACGGGTTGTGTTTCGAGAATGATAAAATCAACGGGGAATATGAATTGTCCCACTCTAATGAGCATGTCCTCAATTTCTCTCATGAGCTTCTTAATGGAACGATCAGCGAATTAAAGCATGACCTTTGTTGGTTTGAGCTCACCTAAGCCTAATTGTTCGTACACAGAGTACGAAATCAAATTTACACTTGCGCCTAAGTCTATCAAGCATTTGTTAATCGTCTTGTCTCCAATTGTACACGAAATTGTGGGGCAGCCAGGATCTTTGCATTTAATGGGCATAGATTGGGACAAGACTTCACTCAAGCTGGCCGCTAAGAAGACTTTTTAAGCACTTGAGTGTGTCGCTTTTGGGTACACAAGTCCTTAAGAAATTTAGCGTAAGTTGGGACTTGCTGAACGATGTCAAGAAGCGGAATGTTAACTTTCACTTGTTTAAAAGTTTCCAACGTCTTTTCCATTTGGTTTGAGTGTTTCTTGGGTCGAAGACAATGTGGAAATGGAACACGATACTCAGTAGGAGGGTCTACTCGAGTAGAAGAAGAATTTTGATTGGCATTTGATTCGACGTTGGCTCCACGTTCTGTTTAGATTCGTTCGTTGTTTTAGAAGTGTTGAGAGGGATTTCCAGTAAATCGTTTGGATTAACAACTTGATTATCGATTTGTTTATCGAAACACAAAGTTGTGATAGCATTCAATTGGGTGACGTTGCTATCTTGAACAACATGGGCTTGATTCGAATTACCGTTTTGATTTCTGGGATTTGGAACAGGCTGGCTTGGGAATGTGCCTCGTTCACGTTCACTTACAGATGTGGCTAATTGACTCGTTTGCATTTCAATTTTTGCAATCGATTGGCTCGTGTTTTTCATATATGGGGTGAATAAATTTTGCAAATTGTTGTTTGATTGGAGGCTTTGAGTGGTTGCTTTAGCCAACGTTTCAAGACTTCTCTCAAGTGAACTTAAACGTTTATCGTCTTGGGGAGGGGGAGCAAGATTTGGTTGAAAATTTGATTGTTGTGGTTGATTTTGAGACGGACCCGCAAAGTTTGGTTGGAAATGATTGGGGTGAAAGGGAGGATTCGAAACATTATTTGGGAATGCTTGAAAGTTGGGATGAACCGCATTCATGTTAGTATTGTTTTGGTTCCACTCAAAGTTTGGATGATTTCTCCAACCAGGATTGTACGTTGGAGAAAACGGGTCATTTTTAGCTTTACTGAAAGCATTGATTTGTTCGACAGAATTAGGACACTGATCGGCTATATGATTAGGATCGTTGCATTTATAGCACATGGGTTAGGAAGCTTGGTTAATTTGGTTTGATGAGAAAACTTCGATGAATTATTAATCATTGCGTCGATTTTAGCTTCCAAAACCAAAGAAGATCCTATCGAGTGTGCGCTCGATCGTGAGTAAATTGATTTTTCGTTTGAACATTCCCATTGGGATGACTTTTCGGCTAGTTTTTCAAGAAATTGCCAAACATCATTGTGATGTTGGCGAGAAAGTTGCCTTGGCACATTGATTCGAGCATGGTTCGTGAGCTGTTTTCGAGTCCATCATATAAGATTTGGCAAAGCGTCCATTTTTCGAAGTTATGGTATGGACATTTTATCAAGAACTCTTTAAATCTTTCAAAAATAATTTAAATGGTTCTCCCCTGAATTGATGAAAATTTACGATTTCATTTCGGATTTTAGATGTTTTTCAAGGGGTGGAACTTTTTTAAGAAAACTTTCACAAATCCTTCCCAAGTTTTAATCGAGTTTGACAGCGAGCTATACAACCATTTTTCAGCGTAATCCGTAACAGCAATTGGAATTAACCGGAGTTTGATTTCGTCATCAAAAAGCTGTTGGAGTTTCATGGCGCGAACTTGTCGTCAAGAAAATGTATAGGTCATCGTGTTCAAAATTGCCAAATTTTGGAAGCGTGGCAATATGGTTCAAGTGAATTTCGAAGTAATTACTCGTTGGGGCGGGTAACGTGATGCAATATGGAATAGAAACTCTATCAGGAAAGATTCTATCCATACGAGTTCGAGGGGTGTTCTTGTTCGTCATTTTAAGAGGATTGTTTGTTCGAGTTAAACGATTTGTAGAAGGTCACGAATCCAAATACTCATGCACTAGCGAGAAAAATAAGGAAAGTGAAGGAAGTTAGAATCGAGTTTAAGAGAAAGAAGCAAGGTTAATAAAACGAAGTGAGAAATTGTTTGTTTTTATACCTTTTTTTTAAGGAGGAAAAATATTTACCAAGAGAAATTTATTTTTCAAAAGAGAGTTTTGGTTTTTCAAAATTTTTGTATATGCTTTTATTTTTTTGTTTTTTTTGTTTTAAAAAAATGCAAAATAGGAATTTTTTTATTTTTTTTTTAATTTTCAAATTTTTTAATATGTTTTTTTTAAAAGACTATATATATATATATATATTTCTTGGATTTTTTTTTAAAAAAAAGACTCTCAAGAATGTATTTTTTGGATTTTTGATTTTGATTGAAAAATTTCAAAAGAAATAATTTAAAAGGATTTTTTATTTTTGGATTAAAAAACCAAGTTAAGTTAAATTTACAATTTTTTGGTTTTGGATTTTGGATTTCTTTTTTTATATATATGCATGAACTAATGCAACTAAATGAATGCAAAGGACTTGATTACAATTTTCCGTCCTTAGTAGCTCCTAACCAAAAATTGTATAATCACACTTTGTCTTAAATCAACAAAATATTTCTTAGCCAGGTAACGAAAAGGAGTTATCGGTGCACCATGAATCACCGTAGCAATGCAACCGAAGGTTTAAGTAACTTTAGAGGAACAACCACTGTAATATTTACGAATCACCGTAAAATTTATAAATGGTTATCACTCTGCCATACCTAAACACCAAGAAATAAAATTATTCAAGGAAGACAGTTGTCAAAATACAATTAAGCCCTTGGTGAGCTCGCGACACTCTTAAGTCGAATGTCTAACCTTATTATTAGTTAAATTCTAATATGAAATGCAATTTGTGGGTCAAGGAAGGGGAGATGAAATCCCCCACCTTATGTGAATTGGGGTATTGCCCTTAGGAAATAAAAACAAGATGGTATGAATGCAAAACTGAAATTAAACGTGATTTTAAAAATGCAACTCCAAATGAACTTTGTTTTTTGAATTTTTAGATTTTTGAAATTTTATATATATATATAAATGCAAATGCAAGCAACCAACAATGTAGATAAAATAAAACTAGAGATGAAAGCACGATACCAGAAAGTGCGGAATTATTAGCAATTTATTTATTTTTTTAAGCGGCGATTTTTAGCAAGCAAAGCAAAACAAGCAATTCCACTCAATTTTCTGCTTTGGCAACCTGAAATTTCGAACAAGATATATACAATTGTTTTTTTATGTATAAGGATGGAACATAAAACAGATTAAAACAAAACAAAACAAATTTAAAATTTAAAATATTTTTTTTAAAGGATAAAACAAATTGAACAAAACTATAACAAATTAAACAAAACAAAATAAACAAAAGAAAATACGTGTTTTTTTCTTTTTTGAAAGGTTTTCTTTTGGTTTTTTAAAGAACAAACCATAACAACTAAAACTAACGAAAAGAAAAGCGGCCCAACAAGATACCCAGATCTGCAATTCTTATCTTATCTGTTAAAATAAATTAAACAAAACAAACACAAACTCAAAAAAACAAACGCAAACTAAAATCATAAAGATTATGGGTTCAGGTAATTACAAGTAAGTCGATTAAAATCACAAAGAGGAAATCGCGAATTCAAAGAAACGCAAATTCAATTAAAAGGTAAGTCGATTGGTTTGGGTTCAGGTAAAATCAAAAAGAGGCAATTTGCGTTCTGTCGATTGTTGGAGGCAGGAGACTGGATGAGGGAAAATCATGGACTGGCGGATGGTGGTGTGGAGGTAGGGTGATGGAATTCTGGTGGTGGTGGTATTGCGATTGAGGGAGGTCATTCGATGGTTGATGTCGCGGTTGGTAGGCGGAGTTTGGTTTTGGTCGTAGTAAGTGGTGGAAGCAGCGGTTTGAATTAATGGTGGATTGCACTGATATATGCACAACAGAGAGGATTGTGATGGTTTGTAGTATACCGTTACAGTGGTGAAGTTGATGTATATGGTTGCTGGCAGTATGAATGATGTGGAATATGTCAAGTATATATGATGGTGATGGTTTATTCTAGTTGTGGATGGCAGTCTGTTGGCAGAAGTGGAATGATGATTTTGAACTGAAGTGGTGGTTGTGACTGGTGATGGTGAGGAGTAGAAACAAGGAGATATTTTCAAAGGGAAGTTGTTATGGGTAGAAGTTTGTTTTTTTGGGAAGTTTGAAGGCTGGTGATTGATGGACAGAGAAATGTGCAATTGGTTGTTGTATGGGTTTGCAGGAAGAAGTCTGATGTGATGTATAAGGAGGAGGGTGATGTAGAAGGGGATGGTTGCTGTGGATGGTTGTGTTTGCAAATGTTTGGGGTGTTCAGATGTGCGTCATGGTGGATGTCGGCAATGCAGTGGTAGAATTATAGGCAATGTGGATGGATGTTTTGTGGTACAAGTTGAAGTATGACTGGTTGATGCAATGTAGATGTTGATGAATTGTATGAAGCAATGTAGATGTTGATAGGTAAGAAAATGAGGCAAATGAAGAATGTAGCAGTGGGAATGTGGTTGATGTGGTGGCTGAAGTAGCTTGATGTATATTGGCAAATGATGTAAGTATTGATCTGATGTGTTAAGGCACAGTAGGTAGTTGTTGAAACTGGAGGGTAGTTGATGCTATGAATGCTTGTTTTGTAGAGGTGATGTGCTGTTGAAGTGCACAGTCAGGGGATGGTATGAAGCGGGTTAGTGGTCAGGTCAGTAGCACAATTTTGGAGGTAGGAAGCAGTTTGATGGAATATATGTGTAATTGCTTGTGGATGTGGTGGGTGATTGAGGCAGGGTAGTGGGGCTGTGGGAAGATGGACTACAGTGACTGTGGATGGATGTAGTGAAGAGGAGGTTTGTAAGTCGAAGTGTTGGCAAATGATGTAGCAGTGAGTAATAGATGTAGAAGATGCGGGTTCGTGGCGGTAAGATGATGTTGTGATGACTGCACTTGGTAGGATGGTAGTGGCAGAGATGATGAAACGTATTGGATGACGCTGGTGGTAGTGTTTGAATGTGAATGTGAATTGCAGTGTAATTGACAGAAAATGCAAATTTGTAAAAAAAATGAAAAATTGTAAAGAAAATGAAATTTGTAAATGAAAACGAAATAAATATTTTTGTTTTTGTTTTGAATTGTGTATTTTTTTTTAAATGGAAATGCAAGTGCAAATAGAACAACAACAAACACTCAATCAAAATGCAAAAAAAAAATCACTTTTAAAAAAAAACAAACAAACACACAATGAAATCAAACAAAAATAATTCGAAGAATAGAAAATTAAAATCAAATTAATTTCTCGGCAATGGCGCCAAAAATTTATTTAACGGCTAATTTTCATCGATTTAAAAATAGCCAAAATTTTTTAAACAAAGATTAACCGCAAGCGCACGCATACAATTTTAGTATGTGGCAAATACGGGTCGATATGCAGGAAATTATATAGATTTTAAAATTTCTACTCAATCAAATTAAACCAAGAGTTGAAGTTTTGATTAGCTAAGAGAAAATGTAAACAAAAAACTAGAACAAAAAAGTGATCGAAAATATGAGATTAGAAAACAATTTAGAGGCAAATAAATCCACTCTCATATTTTTGTAAACCAACACAAAAATAATCTATTATCTCTAATTTTGATACTAAGTGGAATTAGTGATGTATTTATCATAAGTATGGTTTATTTATGTTATTGATTAACATAACTTAAACCATCAAACTATAATACAACAACCAAAGCCACTTATCAATTCTCATGAAAATGAAGTCAAAGCAAAAGCTATTTCAAGTATGATCTATTTACTATTGTATTTAGTAACATAGATCATCAAATTTTGTTTCTACCTTAATTTCATAATCAATAATCAATTAGTAAAATGATGATGTAAATTGTGTTTATGTTTGAATAAGAATAGCCTATTTGTAAATACAACATAGGCTATCAAATTCATTTTTATAAACTTACATCAACATTTACTTCTCATGAAGCATAAAAGAGACCATAAATTACAAGAAATGTTGAATTTATAATCAGAGAGCTTCATTACCCCTAAATTGAAGGGGTTTAGCTACTCATTTTTGTTATCATATCAGCACCGGTAAATTTCAACATCAAAAGAAAAGAAAAGAAGGTAAGAGCTAATTAGAATAAAAGAGAAACTAAACTATTTGCATAAAAGTAAAACTAAGCTACTAACATGAAATGAAAGAGCATGTAAATAAAAATGAACAAGAAAAATAATATAATAACATGGAAGAAGTAAAAGAACAAGAGGCTTAGGAAGCCATTTTTATTTCATATAACTTTGAGGCTACAACTTGCATTCTAAATTCCTAAGTAACTAAAAGAGAAGAAGATCCATTACATGTACATAAGAGGGCTATTTATACATGTACAAAAACCCAAATCCATATTTTATGGGGCTTCCCAAAATACTCTTTAGGAAGTGTGGCCACCAAGTAATCGTTAGTCTCTAATTAATCCATCATTAAGTATGCATGAAACTTTAACCTCCACTACCTTGTCTGTTACCTTCTAATTGTAGATTAAAGTAAGTGGGTAGGTGGGATCCTCCATGATGCATGGTTTGAATTATTTCCATCTTCATTCCTTTGTTTCCCTCTTTGTGCATGCGTATCTTCACGAAAACACCTTCATATTTCCATCAAAAATTCTTATAATTAAAAAGAAAATGTGCAAATAAATATTCTCAAATTTAGTTCATGCACAAAATTAATATTTTACCTCCACATTGATGTATGAATGACGACTTGAAAGCATATTTGAAATTTGGTTTTAAACATGTAAAAATACCCAATTATGGCATTTATTTAAAATAAAAATATATTAAATATGGATGTACAAATATGCACCTTTACGTGCACATCAGATGACACCAGGAATTTTATAGTGGTTCAAATTAACCATTCTGAAATCCAGTCCCATATAATACTGTAGAGATATCTTTTCAATCACCTACTTTAACCAGATAGCAAGCAAACAAGAATACAGTCGATTTCAAGGCTACGAGATGCACCCTTCTATTTGATGAGTCTGAAGTAAACTCTCTTGATTTACCAGGCAATAAGATCACCCACTAGATTTAAATAGGCTACTAAGCATACCCACTTTATTTGAATGGACAACAAGCACATCCAAACAAATAAGAGTAGAGCTGGTTATCTCCAAATACAAACGGTTGTACTTGGGATACAATTTATCCTATTGCTCTTCTGTTAGAGGTTTGATCTTTAATTTATAGATAGAATGCTTCCAAAATAGTAAATAACTTGAAGAAAATCAAATCTAGTAATTTTAAAGAAATATTTCTATGGAGAAATGAGTAAGAAGAATGTAACGACCCGGATTTATCGTTGTTTAATTTTGAATATTTAAATGGTTTCAAAATATTGAATTTGAATTATAGATTGATTTTAAATATTTAAAAGTTAAATTTTAACTGGAATTTCAAATAAAGTGATTATTGGATAATTTAGTTATTTAAATTAATAATTGGAAATTGGTTAAAACATTGTATCTTGAGTTTTAAGCTCGATAAAAATAATTTAAAGGATTATAAAATTTATAATAATAATAATGAAGATAATAAAAGTTTTATAATTGAATTTAAAGGTGGTATGTTCAATTTTAAAAATAGTTTATTCAAATTGACATTTAAAAATAGCGATCCGGGACACAGTCTCGGAATTCGATGAAACCAGTCCCATTTGATCCGTAATATTGTATTATTATCGGATTTCAGATTTCATAGTGTTTGGAGTTATTGTTTGACCGTACGGAATATAAACACGTTGAGATTTATATCGAAAATTCAATATAATATTTGGGTTCAAAAAGCAATCTTCTCTATACGATCGAATTACGACTCAAAATCTTTTCCATTGGAATAGGAGTATAACATTATAAACGCCTAGCGGCACGCCTCGATAGGAGATCGAAATTTTAAGTTGCTAAAATGAGATATTTTATAGTTAAATAAAATTATATAAAAATCAAAATCAAAGGTCACCTTGCCTTCGAAAACACGCCACCATCCCTATTCGCAACCCTTCATTTTAAATCACCTCGTACCCACCTTTCTTCCATCAGAAACGAAATCAATCGTATTCATTCGGAAAAAAATGGTGAACGAGAACGAGATCTCGTTCCTTTATTAAAAAAAATCATGCGATCGAAATCGCTAGGGTATGTGCGTTCAGGGCTTGGAATGTCCAAACTTGCTTTCAAAGCTAAGGCATCTATGGAGAAATCGAAGATGGGAGGAAGCTCGCATCGATAACTGTTAGAGCGGAGTAAGGTGTCGCGGCATCGATTTTGGGAGGAGGCGAAGTCAATGGGAGGGGGAATCGCGGGGGGCAATGGGGCGTTCGAAGATTGGGGGTTTGACTGTGTCACAAGGGGATTGCTGTAGCCGAGGCTAGGGCATGGAGGCATGCGATCGTGGTTGGTGGGAGAAGGCACGTTGTTGAGATGGCATTCGCGATGGCTGCGATGATGGGTGGCGAATGGCGTGGGGGAAAGGATGTAAGGTGCTGCGGCTACTGTCGTGATCGACAGTTCGGGTTTGTGCTGGGCAGTAGCTGTAGGCAGCGAAGAGGATTTCTCGATCGGCTGCGGTGGAGTTATTCTTCGATTCAAATGGGTTAGGTAATTAAAGTGTAATTTATTTTTGAAATTTAATTATATTTAAATTTGTATAATTTTCTAAAAGCTATAATGTGTTCATACGAGGTCCATAATCACAATATCCATTAAATTTATGGCTGCGGAAATCTGTGCAAAAGGAATTTAATTGGAACGTTTAGCAAATTAAAATCAAGGTGAGAAAATTCTCACTCATTTGGATTTTCAGTTCAAATTTAAATAGTTAAAATAAATTCTGAATGTTTGGTCAAATTGATTGTCTATGAATGATATTATATTATATATATAGTGATATATATTTATATACTAGTATTTGGAGTGATATTCCCGCACATTATAGCGGATGAGACCCTATGCGCTCCGCATAATAACGGACGACCCTATATACCGCGATATCATCTCGAAATGGGATTGGTATTTATTTTATCTTGTATTAACATCTGTGGATGCAGGGAAAACAGGTTGGAGGAATCCAACTGGATTCCTCAAATTTATTGTTCATTTTTCATATATAGTGATATATGGATTGTGTAGAATAAACTATTATGGATTATTGTAGTGACTGAAATTATTGGATGCTATTGTAGCACAGGCCTGAATTTGATAATTTAAATACTATAAATATATTTTTAAATTTTATTGAATTAAAGGGATTTGATATAAAAATATATATATTTGGACTAGAGTTATTATAAAGAATTGAATTAGAAAATATATTGATTTTTGGTCATACCTATCTATTGTGAATTATTAAATGGGATTTTAGAAATGAATTATATAAGAATACCAAGCTGTGACGCCCCACCCCGAGACCCACGTTAGTAAAGGGAATTAACAAGTAATTCTGTCTACTAACGCAGAGAATAGGGCTGGATAGGAGCGACCGTCATAACATACAATAGCTATGGACTAAACATGTCAAGAATATGTCTATTTTTTTTCATTTACCTCATAAGTGGTTTAATATATCTAGTACATAACCATCGCACACTATGAAGGCTAACTAAAACATTTCAGAAATAATGTAACAATATAGTGCGGAAGTAAATACAGTCACAGAACAGTAAACCCAGATTAGTCATATATATACATATACATCACCATACATATCCATATAATACTATATACATATGTTGCTACAAAGTAGCTAGTGCCAAAAATATACATCCCAAATTATACAAATAATACAAAGGCGGAAACCCAAAAAAGTTATGATGAACAAGCCAACATGAAGATAGATGTGTCCCAAAAAGATCAAGCTGAACCAAAAGATAAGCAATCCAACTAACCTACAACTCGGTCTCTAATATCTCCTTAAATTTATTTTAAGACATATTTTCAATTATCCATAACTGGTTCAATATTAAATGAATTCCTGAATGTATAATTGATATTCTTGAGCGGAATAAAATTTATGTTTTATTCCTGGAATTTTCAAATATGGTTGTTAAATTATATTTGAGTAAAAGGTTAATATTGGCAAAATTTAGAGTTATTGTTAATATTGCTATTTTATTATCAAGAATAAGTGAAAAATATATTCCATGTGATAAAAATAACATTAATGAGTGAAATAAAATATTTATTGATGATTTAGTCATGTATTAATATTTTGGAACATGCTATATATTTTTATTTGGCCAATTATGTCAATTTATAATTTATATTGTAAATATATGAAAATTGGGTTAAATTAAATATAAAAAAAAATTGAAAGTTTGTGCAAAATCTATAGCTTTTGGTTGCAAATTCGTACTACCTCGTTTTGCTGAAAATGCATCATAGTAAAAATTTATAAATTTTATTCTAGGAACATAAAAAGGAGTTAAGATCAATATTCAAAATAGATTGGAAGTGTAAAAGAAATTTATGATAAATAAATGTATAAAATGGAATTTTATAAATAAGATTTGTTTTATAAACAGGTAAAACAAAAGGGGTTATAAAAATTGATAAACGATGTTTATAAATAAAGGAATTCGATATCGGATGATAATGGGAAATATAATTTCATAGGGGAATTTATATTAGATTATGGAAGCAGGATTGAGAAAATAGTAGATTTTATTTTTGAAGTGAGAATGGTTAGGGAATCAAAAATAAATCGATATGTTGTGAAATCGAGAGGAAGGTATAAATTAAATTGGTTATCGAGATTTTGAAAATATATTTTTAAGAAGTTAAGTTTGTTTCAAAAGGAAAACTTTATTATTTAAAACCATGAAATTTTAAATTAGTTAATATTGGAATACTTCGAAAAATGGAATTTTAAATATTAATATTTATTGAAATAAAAATTTAATTTTATAATTCGCTTGGTAAGTTGATTTGTTAATTTTAAATGAGTCGATGGTTTATTAAAAGTGTTTAACATTTTAAAATAATATCTTAGAAACATATTTTTTAAAATAAAAAAATAAAAATAAATTTCTATTCTTTAAAAATGCTCATATATATATATATAATTTGAAGAGATTGGAATTTAATTATAAAATCCTCTCGAGGCGTGTAAACGAGTTTTATCTTAAAGACGAGATTTTATAAGAGAACCCTTATAATGGAATTTAGAGGTTCAAGAAAAATTCCGATGTTTAGATGCGATAACTTCGGAAAGATTTTGAATTCGTTTAAAGAAGTTAAAAATGGTTGGTTGGGATTATAAATAAATATAATCGGTTTGAAAATCGTAAGAAGAATTTATTAAAAATTTCGGAGACTTATGAGATAAGTATGAAATATTTCCAAGTTAAATATTAAAATAATTTTGGAAATTATACGTATAAATATTTTCCTAAGCATTGAAAGGAAGGTATTGGAAATATTTTAGTGGGAAATGATTTGGAATAGAAATATTTTCTAAGTGTTGTAAAAGTGGAAGTTGAAAATATTTCTAAGTGTTGAAATGGTAAAAATATCCTGTTATCGATACAAGTGTTGAAATTGTTTTCAAATATAGAATATTGGAGAGATTGAATATATATATATATCTTGGTGAAGATGTTTTGAAATAAATATTTTGGAGATTTATAAAATAAGGCCTAGTGTTGCTTTTAGATGTTATTTGATAGTTAAATAACCGACTATCAATATTGGCCAATTTTCGTTAATCGTTTCGAAGAGACCGTGACCGGATTCAGTTATCCGAAAACCACTTCGATCCAGTTTGAATGTAATGAATGAATACCGTAAAGATGATGAAGACCGTGGTTCGGTTTGTCCAGACCCAGGACAACTTGTATGGATGAATGCTATCAACATCGTCATTAGAGGACGATGGTCATTCTAAGAAAAATTGTTCTTGAAAGGTAACGCTTAGCCTTAAACCTCATCAACCGGGAATGACTAAAACAGAGGAGTTGCAACTAGGCTAAGTGGGTCGCACCCAAGTAGGGTATGTTATCACTTTTCTAGATGTCCTTGGAACCCTATTTATCTTAGATATGTGTATATACGAAAGAAGAAGTGCTCGATAGTAAGGGTGGGAACACCCGGGGTGATAACATATTCGGTCTATCCAGGTCAAGGGTAGGCCGGTCTGGTCTAGTAGGGGATCCCGGCGTGGTCCTCAGTACATGGTTCTAGAGGTGTACTGTGACAGGCGGTACCCCAGTGGCCCAGTCATTCGTTGAAATCCACTCTCCAATACGAGCTTATGGTTTTGTTTGTAGAGCCTAGTATGTTGGAATTTAATTAATGTAACAATTTCAGCTATTTGAATAAGTATTTGTATTTAGACACTATTATAATATCACTGGATTTTCTATAAAATGTTTTAGTTATCGTAAGGGAAAAACCCGTCGTGTTTATGTGTGACGTGGTCTTACGAGATACCTTTGTTGTAACGACCCGATACTTTGGACCATTCGCATCCATTATAAGTGTATAGGTAGACAATCATGCCAGAATTGAATTGCCCAAAATACCGCGTTGTTATTTTAAATTTGGCAAAACTGAACATATACAGTAAATAAATAATCACAGATCACAGACACAGAGTAATAAATGCAGCAGAAATAAAAGAGATAGTAGTTCATGAAGCTACTATATAAATGTATAAGTTACATCAGAGTTAAACCAGATACAACGGAAGAGTAATATGATACATCAGATACAAATCAGAATACATCACTGGAATCATCGAATACTGAAAGCAGAATAGATGGCTGGATCTTCAAGCAAAGCTCTAACTCCAAAGGTGAGTCATGAATACTGGTACACTCGTTCTGACCCGAGCGTAAAGCAAAACACAAAACACTTGAGTCAGGATTAACATTCTTATATTAATAAATCCAACTCAAGTGAATTAGCAACTGAAATACAAGTAACTAAAAGGATGTTTGGAATAACCATCCTTTAAGGATCCGTTAAACTATCTACTATGTAGTAGTGTACGATAAGTAGATAATGTCTATCAGTAATATAAAGTATCAAAATAGTGTTAAGTCATGGCCCATTCCACCCTTAACACATTTTTATTCCCAAGAGCATATACAAGACCGTAATTTCCCCAAAACCGGAAGTCACCAGAGGGCAATCCATATACTAAAGGTACAAAACAAATCGTAGTGATCGCGTATAGGGATACAAGTATGATAAGGCACATGAGGCAATACCCAAGGTAGTGAAACTACTGTTTGCCTGATCCGGACGGGTGAGAACGCATCGCCGCAGCGACCGCAACACCGCGAAACAATACTCCCAAAATCAAGGGTGCACCAATCGACAACAAGTAATGAGTAGTTTTCAAAGAAGTTTGTTCGCTTGAGGTAGCTGACCTCCATTGGCCCGGCACGGCTCCTGTTTTAGTCATTTCCAATTTGAAACAAGTGTCAAGGCTATCCATCATCGTTCTCTTTCTTCAGTCATCACGTACATCATTCCAACCACTTCATTCTGAATCACACTCCGCGTATAGTTATTAAAGTGGTTTTCGGTTTAGACAGTGAGTATGTCCCTAACCGATTCTGGTTCCTTTAATAACCTTCGTAATTATAACACCGATTGGTCGTTAATATATTTCAAAACCAAATCAATTTCAATTAGAATTCGTAAACCAACATTTCATTTGTCTTTCTAAATCAATTTCCATCATTTATGTTTCAAAACTTCCAAATTCATAATTTCAAAATCTTATAATTCAATTTCAATTTCTTTTAAAACAATTCAAATATTGATTCAAATTCGTATATAAATTTCATTCCGAAATTATTTAAATGATTAAATCTACATTCAAACTAATTTGAGTTCATTTATCGATTTCATTCAATATTCATTAAGTAAATTTGCCATTCAAAACAATTTCTATTAAATTTCCAAATTCATTAAGTCCATTATTTAAATTCAACTTCATTATATCAAAAATTACCAATTTAATTAAATTATATTCTTTAAACCAAATTCTTTAAATTTCAAGTCTTACATTAATTTCAATAAATCACATTTTATTCCTTATTAAAGAAATTCAATTTCACTTATTTACTTACTTAAATAATTTTCCAAGAACTTAATTAATAAAGAAACTCAATTTCAATTATTTACGAAGAAAATTCACTTATTCAAAAGTTCAATTTTACTTATTAAAGAATTCAATTCAATTTAATCATTAAATAATTCAATCTTATTTAATTATTAAATAATTCAAAACTTAATTATTTAAATAATTTCAGAGTTTAATAACTTCAAACTTACTTATTAAATCATTTCAAACTTAATTCAATCATTTCTCAAATTTAAACAACGTTCTTCCATCAATTACATTGTTAATATTTTATTTCATATTTTTAAATATTAACATTTTCTTTTCATAAAAATTTAAATTCCAACCTCATTTCAAAACCTTATCATTTATTCAAATAACATCTTTATTTTATTTTAAATCAAATTATTTGACCAATCGGTTTTATTTAATTTTCTATCCTAGGTCAAAGTTTTAATTTGGGTATTTATCATTTCAACCCGATTCCAATTCAATTCAAAATCAAAGCATAGCAAAGGGAACTTGCAGTGTGATAACTGGGATGGTGTCAAAGTAAATAAACAAGCAATAACAACAATCAATATCAATCCAATTATCAATTCAAATAATCTCGAAATAATCGTATTAATTCACATTGTTATTTGTGTAAATTAATATAATTATTTCTAGAATCTACACTTTTATTTCATGTAGATTAAAGATTATTACACTAATATTTATACGGTTCTTCACTTGCTAATCAATTTCAATTTTTCACTACAACAATTAATCCAATATACGTCGATGGTTCAAAGTGTAATTATCACTATTCTACATGTCAATTAATTTAACAATTAAAAGGGGTCATATTCACTAATCAAATTTAACATATAAATCAGTTTTAAAATTGTTAACTATCCTATATCCATTTCAATTTTGCATACTATTTATCATTTATCACTAACCATTTAACGTCCAATATAAACATCAACAATCAATCAATTATCAGCCAAACTGTATTATCATCACATAAATAATTGACAGATAATGGTGTCAGATGTCACAGGTGAACTGATACAGGCAATAACATATATAACAGTGTAATTAACTAACAGCAGCATATTTCAATTGTCGTTTTAATTGAAATCAAATTTAATAAATAAAAGAAAGTTAATCGTGAGTGATTGCTCACCTTTCGAGGCCAGAGAATTTTGACAAAGAAATGAGGCTAGGAATTCCAAAGCAACACTAGATGGATACGATTCGATGAAGGAAGCACGCACGACGGACAAAGCTGATAATTTGAATTGATGAGAATGAATCAGAATCATCTAGATAGAAACAGGATATATATTATTATTTTTCCATGAAATAAATCTTAAGTTTAAGACAAATAATATATATATATATAACTGTTATCATTATAATTATTATTTTTCTTAAAACCAATGTTAAATCTAAGTTACATGTTTAGAATGACATATATATATATATATCACATGTAAATTAAAACATATACTTCCTAAATATTCAAATTATAACTATATAAAATAAAATAACCTTTATCTTATCTTCGGAAGATTCAAACAGATAACATAAATCCTCTATACCCATTTCAGATTTTATTTCAAATCATAAATTCATAAAATACATATCCAAAACTATGAATACTTTTATATAAAACTAATGTATAAACTACGGCCAACAATCTAATATTATATATATAACTAATATATAAACAGCAACCATAAAATGATACAGACATAAGCCAACGTGTAAACTAACCTAACTTTGAATATAACTAACATATATATTTTTCTAACATATATGAGATATAAAATACATATAGAACTTACTGACTCTATATAACAGAACATATACCAAGGGATATTAAACAAAATACTAGCAATATGTGTATACAACAGTTCAAACGTTTATCAAAATCATAACATACTACAGAAAATAATTTTTTTTATGAAACATATATATATCGACCAAAACCCATATAAATTTTCATTCAAACTAGCGTATAGTGTCATATTACATACATATTAAATAAATATGTTCATATAAACAAATTTTTTTATAGTATATATAAAAGCTAAAGCAAATCACATGCCTTCAGCAAAACAATGGGTACGAAAATAGTTTTCACGTATAGCATGTATAAACAACGGATTATAATATATAACACTTGTTAAACCCTACATAATTATAATATATACGAATGACCAGAATGAAAATAAGTTGTTATATATACAAAAGAATAAACTGCTATATCACAAACCAACTTATATAACCCTTTTATAGTTTTTATATACCTTTTAAAAATATAAACAGCTTTTATATATACTATATGTGACATAAAGCAATGCAAGAACTGTAAACAGTTCATATATATGAAATGTAATCATTTCATGTACTGCTAATACAAAACTTGATCCAATCTGACTTTGTATATACACGTACAGCTCTAAAACCAATATTCTAACATTTATATATTAACTAGATATACTTTATAACTAAATTTATATTATATATAACAAACTCATATTGTAAACATATTATTTAACTACGATTTATATACTTTAACATATATAAGCAACCATATATGCAACCGAACCAAATATACTTCTATTTATATATATACAATATATATGCGGTAGAATCAACTTACGAATAGAAGGGGTGGCGGCTGCTACGGGGTCACGCAAGGCTTAGGTGGACAGCTGACGGTGGAAACGTGGCCACGCGAGCGGAGGACGAAGTTCCGTGGGCCAGTGCGCGGGTAGGAGAGAGGGACGCAACGTTGGTGAAGGGTGGCAGCTCGTGGTGGCTTCGGTGAAGGCCTCAAGGCGGAGGAGGGTCGGAGGCATGGGTTTTTGGTTGGTAGTAGGGAAGGCGAATGGTGGCTCTGCCTTGGGGTTTGGGGCTCTGGAAGGTTTCAAGGAAGAGGGGAGAAGAAGTAAGGTTTACTGGTGCAAGTGTTTTTGAGAAACGAAAATAATGTTGAAGCAGAGATGAAAAGTTTGAACGGCAACCTATTGAACCGGCAAATAAAAGCAACAGTCACAAGCATTGTTTCTGGATAAAATTATAAATTTTTTTTTATTAAAGCAATAAATGAGTTGGTTGGACAGTACATTTCAAATTTGAAGAGGCACGGGAAGTAGTTGAAATTTGTGGTACCGGTACGACGAACAGTTTTATTATATCCGTTGCGTAACGAACCTCAAAATACCGAAATAAATATACCGTTGAGATCAGCACGATGAGACGATCAAAACGGTATACAGATATCAGTGGTATGACTGAATTATAAAATTTCGAATTTCTCTACTAGCGGAAAATGCAGCAAAAACGCTGAAAAATAAGATCGACGGAGCTAAAGAAGTCCGAATTTGGAAAAACGAAAATTGACGTCTTACTCAGAAGACGATTTAGAATTTTTCTATGTAAAAATATTTAGGTTCCGAAAATATTTTATTTTCATCGCTTTTTAACTGATTAAATTGAAGTAAATTTACGCGCGAAAAAAACTTTCATATTTTCGGACGAAATTTACCAGTTGCTATGTTTTACTAGACGTATTCCAAATATCAAATTTATATTTCAAAATTTTATCGTTTAAAATTTCGCAAAATTTCATTTAATAACGTTATTAAACCGGTTAAATCTGCGGGTTGTTACATTTGTTTTCAGAGGATTTCGATAACTCTAATAAATTCAAGTTGTGTGTGATTTCTCACACTGGTTTTCCAGACTGACTCAGGTGTTATTTTATTATAATGCTCGGGTCAGACCGAGTATTACAGATTCAAGATAGGATGCTATGGAGCTCAGGAGACGAGCTGGATGACAAGATGTATTTCCGTAGATTTGTATTTCCACTATATGAATACAAGTTATTAAACTAACCAGATTGATTGTTGTATATTGTACTATGAAAATGGTATGTATAATAACAACACAGTTCTTGTATTTAAAATCTGTTGTTATATAATATATTTTGTTCCGCTGCGATTGAAATTCTATGTTGTTGTTTTATTTTCTTCTACCTCTTTCTTCTTCTTTACCCCTAGTTATTTGCTCTTTCTTACAATTTGGGTTGAACAGGAGTGAATTATTATCAACTCAAAGGGTACGGAACTGCGGGTCGCTACAGTTGGTATCAGAGCTGAAGGTTAAGCGAGAACCTTGGCTCTGGTTGGGATTACTCATTGGAGATACAGTCAGTAGTTCTCTAGAATGAGTTTGAGCGTAATATTAGATGTGAACACATATTTGTTCATGAATATAAACGATTTTATATTGTGTTAATTTATCTGTTAAGTGGTACATAAATTCTGTTCGAATAGAGGGACGCCACTAAATTGATAGGGGTTTCTAAACACTTGAACCAAGTAAACTGACACAGTATGGTTTTGAAGCGGGTAAATGAAATAATTTTACCCAAATTATATTTTTATATAAAAAGGAATAATTTTCTAAAAATTATTATGGTATATTTGAAGTGTTTGGATGATAATATTATAATCAAAACAAGATTATAAAAACTGGTGTTGGTTATATATATAACCAAATGGAAATTGTATAAGTATGGATTATACAATTGAATTAAAACTAAGATTTGATTAAGACCAGAGTTTGAAAAATTAAATCCCGAAGATTTTTGGAAGTGTTTTCCAAGGTATTTTGAAATAAATAATAGTAATATTATTTTGGAGATATTTTTGAATAGAGAATTGATTTTTAATGGATTTTGAAGATGTTATAGCACTAAAATCGCTTCGGACGTTGGAAAATAATTCCGATGATGATCGCGACATCATCGGTGTTCATTTTCGAGTTTCTAATTGATGGATTGCTATCGGGATCGTTGTTTTGGATTGTTTGAGGAAAAAAAAGTTTGTTTTGAAAGTTTGAAAGGAGAATTGTTTAGGGATGGAACCAAGTGAATTTTTTTAAAATTCTAATGGAATGGTTTGTTGAAACAGAGGGTTATATATATGTATAAAATTGATTTCAAAGTGATTTAAAATTAACACCGGGTGTTTGAGTTCTGGAATCCTTATTTAAATAATTTAGAAATCATCAGGAAATAAGTTATAAGCTTATAAATTGAGAATGATTCTAAATAAAGAAAGAAAATATGGAATTTGAGTTTTTGAAATGGATTTTAACTTTAGTAAAGTTAAAATGGATAAAATTTAACTTAAGCAAGCAATGGAATAAATAAATGAAGTGATGACAATAATCGAAATAAAGGAATTAGCGAATTAATTAAAATGGATTGTATGAATTGAATTTAACTTATGAAAGTTAAATAAATTGAATGGTAAAGAAAATGGTGTGGAATTGGAAATTAACTCAAGCTAAGCTAAATAAAAATTTGGTTGAATTTGGATTGAATTGAAATAAAATTGAATTGAGTTATAAATGATTTTGAATGGAATAAATAAACTTCAATAGCTTATAAAAATTTGAAATGAATTGAATAAAAATATATTTAGGCTATAAATAAATGATAGTCTCGAGTTAAAAATAAAACACTAATACACTCGAGTATAGAATTGATGGAAATATGAAAAAAATAGGCTGTGTGACTTATAAAAATTGAAAAGTAAAACAGAAAACCGGAAATAAAAATGGTGTAATATTTTAAAGTGAAGAAACAAAGCCCAAACTTGAATTATTAAATAGATTTGAACTTGAGTAAATTTATTGAAGTGATTTTTGAAATAAAAATCAGATATTGAATTATAAAGTGGAAATGAACTAATTAGATGATTAATTAGTTAATTGAATATAGAATGGATATTAACCTGGTTAAATAAATTGGATTGTGGATTGAAAATGGATTTTGAATTGAAACTTGAGTTATAAATAAAATTCGACTTAAAATTGGAACAGAATGAAATATAATTGAAAAGTTATTGAATAAAATGAAATTGGTTTGGAATAGTGATGACTTGAGTATAAATAAATTCAGTTTAAAATATATGAATAAATTGAATATGGGCTTGAATATTATTTAAATGAATTCGAGAATGAATTAAGTTCGGAATTAAAACTGAAATGGATGAAGTGAATGAACTAATTAATTTAATTAGTGAATGGAATAGAATTAAAAATAAATTGAGTTGGAATCAAATTAAAATAGTTATAAACTAAATGGATATTCTATTGAATAAATATCGTCAAATTTGCATGGAAATAAATTTTCATTTGACGCGACGGAAGTAAATAAAATTCCTGTGAATATATGGCAGTGAATAAATTGATATTTAATCAATTTAGAATTGTATGAGTTTGTTTGGTTTAAAAATAAGTTGAATGCAAATAATTTTGTTGTAAATCATTCCGATTAAATGGAATGGTATGAAAAATCGAGTGAAAGCAATTAAATTAGTATCGGGGCATTATAAATTGCTTATGATATATGTTTAACGTGCATTGCTTATGAAACATGTGTGTTTAAACCATTTAAATAAGTGAAATGTTATTCATTTCATATATTTGGTACTTACATATTTAAATTGAGTAAGTACAGGTACCTGGAGCTGTTTTGCTTGACTTTGTTTGCGCGAATTGCAAATTAAAATAAGCCACTTGCGTAAAAATGCTAATTAAGGTACGTTTTCGAATTAAATACTGCGAAAATTTAAAATATTGATATATATTTTTGTTTTCCGACCGTGTGGGTCGATGTATATATATTTATCTCTCTTGTCATATTGCAAAAGGCTCTCCATACAAGGGAGACTCTGCCAAAATTTTTTGAAAATTTTAGGTGTTAGAAAAATTTTAAAATTTTTTGTTAACGACAATTTGGTTTCAAATTGTAATTGAAATAAAGGGTTTTAGAATTGGAAATTGGAACTAATTGTTCGATTGAAACTAAAAGATTAGAAAACGTGAATATTGAGTTTTAACTTAGTGGGTTTTGTTAAGCAAATGGGTTGGAGCATTCTTTCTACCGTAGCAATTTTTGGGACGAAATTCTTTTAAGAGGGGAGGAATGTAACGACCCAGTTTTCGTTGTTTAATTTTGAATATTTAAATGGTTTCAAAATATTGAATTTGAATTATAGATTGATTTTAAATTTTTAAAAGTAAATTTTTAACTGGAATTTCAAATAAAGTGATTATTGGATAATTTAGTTATTTAAATTAATAATTGGAAATTGATTAAAACATTGTATCTTGAGATTTATGCTCGATAAAGATAATTTAAAGGCTTATAAAATTTATAATAATAATAATGAAGATAATAAATGTTTTAAAATTGAATTTAAAGGTGTTCTATTCAATTTGAAAAATAGTTTGTTCAAATTGACATTTAAAATTAGCGATCTAGGACACAGTCTCAGAATTCGACGAAACCAGTCCCATTTGATCCGTAATATTGTATTATTATTGGATTTCAGAGTTCATAGTGTTTGGAATTATTTTTTGGTCATATGGAATAGAAACGCGTTGAGATTTATATCGAAAATTCAATATAATATTTGGGTTCAAAAAGCTATCTTCTCCATACGATCGAATTAGGACTCGAAACCTTTTCCATTGTGTTCGGAATATGGGTATAACATTCTAAACGCCTAGCGGCTGTTAGCACCAAAATTGGTCACTAACCTCGTTGAGAAAGATTGTGTAGAGAGTTAAATGATGAAAGCAAATTTAAACGAGGAACAATATGCTAAATTGAATGCAAAGACGAGAACACCAGATTTATAGTGGTTCGGCGTAACTGCCTACGTCCACTTTGAGGTTAATCTTTATTGATTTACTAGATAATTGATTACAGATACAATCCGTTTGCTAACTCCTTGAATACAATTGCTAAGTAAAGAGGATGAGTCTTGAAAGCGGTAGAGTCTCCCCAGTGTTCCCGAAAAAAGGTCCATTTCACTGTGCCCCTGCCTCTCTATTTATAGACAAAGATGGGTTGGACTTCCCTGGCGGGCCTGGCAACTGAATCCCTTGGCCTAAATGGAGTGGTCACTATATGCTGAACCGAACAGGCCGAACGGTCGGATGTCGAACCATCCTCTTCATGCCGAACGATGCTTGTTGTGTGGGAAGAGTAAGCCGAGTAACAATCGAAGCCGGCCGTGCTGGGAAGAATGCCGAGCCATCTTTGACTGCCGAACGTCCTTGGTATGTCGAACAATACGCTGGCCGAGCGACGACTCTTGGTCGAACGATATCTTGACCGAAGGAGGTCTCTGGCCGAATGATATCTTGACCGAACGAGGTCTCTGGCCGAACGATATCTTGACCGAAGGAGGTCTCTGGCCGAACGATATCTTGATCGAACGAGGTCTCTGGCCGAACGATATCTTGACCGAACGAGGTCTGTGGCCGAACGATGCCTTTGGCCGAACCAATATCTTGACCGAACGATATGCTGGCCGAACGATGTCTTGACCGAACGAGGTCTCTGGCCGATCGATATCTTGACCGAACGAGGTCTCTGGCCGAACGAGGTCTTTGGCCGAACGATGCTCTTGGCCGAACCAATATCTTGACCGAACGATACGCTGGCCGAACGATGCCTTTTGGCCGAACGCTCCTAGATGCCGAGCGTTCCTGAATGACGGTCGCAAAGAGATGCCGAACGATCCAGTTGGGCTGAACGGTGGATATGCCGAGTACTAAGTTGCCTGGCCAAATCTCCAGGAAACAGCGGCACGCCTCGATAGGAGATCGAAATTTTAAGTTGCTAAAATGAGATATTTTATAGTTAAATAAAATTATATAAAAATCAAAATCAAAGGTCACCTTGCCTTCGAAAACACGCCACCATCCTTATACGCAACCCTTTATTTTAAATCACCTCATACCCTCCTTTCTTCCATCAGAAACGAAATCAATCGTATTCATTCGGAAAAAAAATGGTGGAACGAGAACGAGATCTCGTTCCTTTATAAAAAAAAAATCATGCGATCGAAATCGCTAGGGTTTGCGTGTTCGAGGCTTGGAATGGCCAAACTTGCTTTCAAAACTAGGGCATCAGTGGCGAAATCGAAGATGGGAGGAAGCTCGCATCGATAACTGTTAGAGCGGAGTAAGGTGTCACGGCATCGATTTTGGGAGGAGGCGAAGTCGATGGGAGGGGGAATCGCGATGGGTGATGGGGCGTTCGAAGATTGGGGGTTTGATAGTGTCGCGAGGAGATTGCCGAAGCCGAGGCTAGGGCATGGAGGCAGGGGATCGTGGTTGGTGGGAGAAGGCACGTTGTGGGGGGGGGGGAGGATGCAAGGTGCTGCGGCTACTGTCATGTTCGACAGTTCGGGTTTGTGCTGGGCAGTGGCTGTAGGCAGCGAAGATGATTTCTCGATCGGCTACAGTGGAGTTATCCTTCGGTTCAAATGGGTTAGGTAATTAAAGTGTAATTTATTTTTGAAATTTAATTATATTTAAATTCGTATAATTTTCTAAAAGCTATAACGTGTTCATACGAGGTCCATAATCGAAAAATCCGTTAAATTTGTGGTTGTGGAAATCTATGCAAAAGGAATTTAATTGGAACGTTTAGCAAATTAAAATCAAGGTGAGAAAATTCTCACTCATTTGGATTTTCAGTTCAAATCTAAGTAGTTAAAATAAATTCTGGATTTTCAGTTCAAATCAAGTGAATGATATGATATTATATATATAGTGATATATATTTACATACCAGTATTTGGAGTGATATTCCCGCACATTATAGCGGATGAAACCATATGCGTCCTGCATAATAGCGGATGACCATATATACCACAATATCCCCCTCGAAGTGGGATTGGTATTTATTTTATGTTGTATTAACATCTGTGGATGCAGGGAAAACATGTTGGAGGGATCCAACTGGATTCCTTAAATTTATTGTTCATTTTTCATATATAGTGATATATGGATTGTGTAGAATAATCTATTATGGATTATTGTAGTGAATTAAATTATTGGATGCTATTGTAGCATTGGCCTGAATTTGATAATTTAAATACTACAAAAATATTTTTAAAATTTATGGAATTAAAGGGATTTGATATAAAAATATATATTGAGACTGGAGTTATTTTAAAGAATTGAATTAGAAATTATATTGATTTTTGGTTATACCTAACTATTGTGAATTATTAAATGGGATTTTAGAAATGAATTATATAAGAAAATTTATAAATGTTATTCTAGAAACATAAAAAGGAGTTAAGATCAGTATTGAAAATAGATTTGAAGTGTAAAAGAAATTTATGAGAAATAAATGTATATAATGGAATTTTATAAATAAGATTTGTTTTATAAACAGGTAAAACCAAAGGGGTTATAAAAATTGATAAACGATGTTTATAAATAAAGGAATTCGATATCAGATGATAATTGGAAATATAAATTCATAGGGGAATTTATTTTAGATAATGGAAGTAGGGTTGAGAAAATAATAGATTTTATTTTTGAAGTGAGAATGGTTAGGGAATCAAAAATAAATCGATATGTTTTGAAATCGAGAGGAAGGTATAAATTAAATTGGTTATCGAGATTTTAAATATATATTTTTAAGAAGTTAAGTTCGTTTCAAAAGGAAACCTTTATTATTTAAAACCACGAAATTTTAAATTAGTTAATATTGGAATACTTCGAAAAATGGATTTTTAAATATTAATATTTATTGAAATAAAAATTTAATTTTATAATTAGCTTTGTAAGTTGATTTGTTAATTTTAAATGAGTCGATGGTTTATTAAAAGGTATTAACATTTTAAAATAATATCTTAGAAACATATTTTTAAAAATAAAAAAATAAAATAAGAATTACTATTCTTTAAAAATGCTCATATATATATGGTTTGAAGAGATTGGAAATTTAATTATAAAATCCTCTCGAGGCATGTAAATGGATTTTATCTTAAAGACGTGATTTTATAAGAGAACCCTTATCATGGAATTTAGAGGTTCAAGAAAAATTCCGATATTTAGATGCGATAACTTCGGAAAGATTTTGAATTCGTTTAAAGAAGTTAAAAATGGTTGGTTGGGATTATAAATAAATATAATCGGTATGGAAATCGTAAGAAGAATTTATTAAAAATTTCGGAGACTTATGAGATAAGTATGAAATATTTCCAAGTTAAATATTAAAATAATTTTTGAAATTATATGTAAAAATATTTTCCTAAGCATTGAAAGGAAGGTTTTGGAAATATTTTAATGGGAAATGATTTGGAATAAAAATATTTTCTAAGTGTTGTAAAAGTGGAAGTTGAAAATATTTCTAAGTGTTGAAATGGTAAAAATATCCTATTATGGATACAAGTGTTGAAATTGTGTTCAAATATAGAATATTGGAGAGATTGAATATATATATATATATATATCTTGGTAAAGATGTTTTGAAACAAATATTTTGGAGATTTATAAAATAAAGCCTAGTGTTGCTTTTGGACGTTATTTGATAGTTAAACAACCGATTATCAATATTGGCCAATTTTCGTTAATCGTTTCGAAGATACCGGGATTGGATTTAGTTATCTAAAAACCACTTCGATCCAGTTTGAACATAACGAATGAATACCGTAATGAAGATGAAGACGATGGTATGGTTTGTCCAGACTTAGAACAACTTATATGGATGAATGCTATCAACATCGTCATTAGAGGACGATGAGCATTCTAAGAAAAATTGTTCTTGAAAGGTAACGCTTAGCCTCAAACCTCATCAACCGGGAATGACTAAAACGGGGGAGATGCGGCAAGGCTAAGTGGGTCGCACCCAAGTAGGGTATGTTATCACTTTTCTAAATGTCCTCGGAACTCTATTTATCTTAGATATGGGTATATATGAAAGAAGAAGCGCTTGATAGTAAGGGTGGGAACACCCATGGAGATAACATATTCGGTCTATCCAGGTCAGGGGTAGGCCAGTCTTGTGTAGTAGGGGATCCCGGCGTGGTCCTCGGTACATGGTTCAAGAGTTGTACTGTGACGGGCGGTACCCCAGTGGCCCAGTCATTCGTTGGAATCCACTCTCCAATACGAGTTTATGGTTTTGTTTGTAGAGCCTAGTATGCTGGAATTTAATTAATGTAAAAATTTCAGCTATTTGAATAAGTATTTGTATTTAGACACTATTATAATATCACTGGATTTTTTATAAAATGTTTTTGTTATCGTAAGGGTAAAACCCGTCGTGTTTATGTGTGACGCGGTCTTACAAGATACCTTTGTTTCCAAAGGATTTCGATAACTCTAATAAATTCAAGTTGAGTGTGATTTCTCACGCTGATTTTCCAGACTGACTCGGGTGTTATTTAATTATAATGCTCGGATCAGGCCGAGTATTACAGATTCAGGATAGGATGCTATGGAGCTCAGGAGACGAGCTGGATGATAAGACGTATTTCCGTAGATTTGTATTTCTACTATGTGAGGACAAGTTATTAAACTATCCAGATTGATTGTTGTTTATTGTACTCTGAAAATGGTATTTATAATAACAGCACAGTTCTTGTATTTAAAATCTGTTGTTATATAATATATTTTGTTCCGCTGCGATTGTGAGATTCTGTGTTGTTGTTTTATTTTCTTCTACCTCTTTCTTCTTCTTTACCCCTAGTTATTCGCTCTTTCGTACAATTTGGGTTGAACAAGTGTGGATTATTATCAACTCAAAGGATACGGAACTGTGGGTCGCTACAAAGAAAGTATGAAAAATTAGTTAGAAAATTCGTTTACACTCCTCTTTATACAGTGAATGAATTGATATCCATTAATGAAGAGATATGTCCAAAAAACATCTCTTTTCAAATTTACAAAAAATTATGGTCACTATGTCAACATAGCAATGAGGGGGTATGTCGACATGCCCTTATAAAATTTGAAAATGATTTTCTTTTAAATTATTTTCAAACTTCTATATTTTTGTAAAATAATCTAAACATTGTTTTTAAATACTTTGAACATATAAAAACTTTTCTAAAACAGTTGTCAAAATATATTTTGAATTTTAAATAATTTATTTTGAATAACTTTTAATTAATCAAAGATCCAACTTCCTCCATAGCAACTTCGTGTTGTCCTCTGGCCTCGAACCAGCACTCCTCTCTGCCGCTAGCGTTGCCAGAACTATTGACTTCTAGCCTTAATTAACAAGCATCAATTCTCTTTAGTTCACAAGCATCGATCGATTTGAATAACATTGGGTTTTGAATGCTAATCTTCTTGAACCCATCAGCACCTTCTAGCTTAGGTAGGCGGCGCCATTATTTAACTAAGTTCCCCGTCGTTTCATTCCTCAACCATGCTCGACCCAAAGAAAGAAAACATTTTTCTCCCCATGTGGATCAATGCCGATCCCGTACTAGGGATGATTTTCACCTGAAAATTTGAGTGTGTGATTGCCCTTTGCACGAAATACAGATTTGCTTAGGTTTTGGCCCTATTTTCCGGAATCATGGCATGAACTCAAGCCCGTAGGGCGTCAGCTTGTGTTTGCATCGAGTTCTATTCAGGGCAAGCTCGGGCTTTTCCGAGCAACTCAAATTTTTGGTAAAAAATTCCCAAAATATTCTCAGAAAATCATAAATGGGATTCTATAATAGAATTTGGTCAAGTCATGGTCGATGGTGCACAATTTGTTGGCACGGTCTAGGATGACGACCGCTTCAAATATTAGGTCGGCGCTTGAACGAACTATCTACCAACCTTTTTACCGAATGACAAACCTAAACCACACGACATTAGATGCAAGCATTATATAATTTGGATGCACGCACTGCATAATTTTGATTGCATATTATGTTGCCCCCATCTATGTACGAGATCCGGCCGATTGACACACGTTTGTATCATTTAGGTTTTGTACATCGATTATATAGGGTTTTCTTTCCGGCATAAAGAATATAACTTTTAATATGCCTAATATCACTTATGTGTGAAGTTTTGATAGTAATAGACCATAGGCACTCCTCACATCTCTTCGCTATGGGGTCCTTCGACATCTGTATATGCTGAATCTGATACAGAATCCAGTTCTACTACACTACCTATAGCGAGACATACTCCTACACAATCTGGATCCCAACCAACTAGTCATCAAGTGGAACAACCTCTTTGGCTTGTTTCTTTTGTATCGGCCAAAGGGCCGACGGCAGGGGCAGCCTCTGACATTGATAGGTGATGCCAATATTTTAGACGATTCTCAGGATTTCCTGGCTTCGAAGGTTGATGAACCATCCATGAGAAGGATATGTGAAAGGCATGATATTACGTTCGAAGATGTACTAGCTCCTTCACGCCATCAACAAGCACATCTTCTGCCTTTAGGGTATACAACTTGCAATCAGTACATGGGTTTGGCTGGCTGTGTTCCATAGTTCAATCATTTCATTCACACGATTCTGCAGTAAATGAAGCTAGCTCCAGCCCAACTGCACCCGAAAAATTATTCCTTTTTGAATAGTATGTATATAATTTTAATTCACCATCTGAATCATGAGCCTAGTGCCCAGGAGATTTATTATCTGTATAGCTTAAAGCGCCGAAAAGGATCTCCCTCGCTTACCTACTTGGAACCCTCTAGGGGCTGTTGGATAGTGATAGGCCTTTGGAACAAGTTAAGTTATTTTAAGGAAGAATTCTTTTTTGTACGTTGCCCGCCTGGCTTTCCACAGAGATGGCTGTCTGGATGTTGGTCTTATTCTCACCTTCCTTTTTCAGTGCGGATGTTGTAGCTCCAGCTATTCCCATCATTATTCTTTGTGATTGCAGATAATTCAAGAAGGCCTAGCGGCACGACCTTAACGAATACCGTTGTGGATCACCAACAAGTTCCACTCGAAGAAAGGGAGATAAGAGCACTCCTCACAGATGAAAATCTTTGTACTTATAACTTTTTAGAGGAAGGTCGTAGCATCGGTTATGTTCTGGAAGTTAGGACGGACAACGATGATGATAGCGACGATTCTTTGCAACAACACGATGCTGCCATGGATTTTAATGAAGGCCATGAGGTGCCCCTAGTTTCGAGTCCTGTTGTTAATCTCGAAGCAAGTCAAAGGGCCGAAGATAATGGAGAAGCAACGAGTGAACATGCCAAGAGAGGAAGGAGTGATGGTGGAGACAATAATGATGCCAATATTTATCGGGAGCCTCTATTGATGGAAGTGTTGATGATCAAGCATTCCATATAGCTCTCCGACCAAAGATAAAGGTCGTCCTGCCCCAATCATCCGTACAACCTCTACCAGCTACGAAGGCGGAGGATAACCCTATCCTAACCTCTAGACGTATCTTTTGTCCTTTAGAAGTATTCTGTATGGGTTTAGCTCATTTGTCCTTGGTAATATCAGCATTGATGATATTGGATCTCCCATTTGTTTTCCCGATGAAGTGCCCACTACATGTGCAGAGGAAATAACCCTATTAGCAAACTCCAAATCCACGGTCTATGTGGGAACACTAGGACACATCCTCACTTATAGGACACTACACCTTTTGCTTTGTCTGCGTCATGTTTCCCTCTTATTAGTGCTAATTTGTTCATGTTTCATTTACAAAGTCAATGGAGCATAGGAATTTATATGATACCGTCTAGAGTCAGGGTACAAGTACAAAAAGCCTGAATCGACCAACCATTCATGTAGTTTGTTTCATGATTCTAACTTGGGTTGGCGCTCATGCCAAGATTATAGGAGGGACAAAATTTAAAGGTCTCGCAAGTCATATTTATGAGACAGGTCTTGTTCATCGCTGTCGTATAGTATGGATCCGTATTCGACAAGGTCGGTCATGTCCCATCTATCGAGGTACCGATCGTCCCTATTTCAGTTCCTCTATCAACACAACCAACAATATCTTCTCATGTGCCATGACGCTTCGAGCAATCATCTGGCTGATTGCTTCTGATGCTTCTCACTAGAGAGCTGACAAGATGCCGATTCTCTTTCCCGTCACTACTACACAGCAGAAATTGTTTCTAATCCTCAATTAGATGCTACGAAATGTGTGTTTCCAAAAATCTTTTTTGATGTCGTCCTTTTTGTTCCACAACTGAAGGATATTCCTCCAAAGGTTTGGTTCGATGTCATAGCTTATGTGGATGATGTATATGATCAGTATTTCAAATGGAAAAGATTAGCTGAGGCTATTTCCAAAGGCGCTTAAAAGAGAAAAGTGGAGCTTGATGGAGTGAAGCAGTTGTATGAACAAGACAAGAGCATTATCTCTCATTTTGAAAAGGAAGTTGAAGAACTCAACGCATCGTTGTTGGTGCCAAGAAGTAGGTAGAGGATCTGATTAAGTCGGTTGAGGAAAAGCATCAAAACTACTATAGGCAAATTGAGGCTGCTCACCATAAGAGCCACACATTATCTTTGGAAAACGAGAAATTTAAGAAAACTATGGAGGAGCAAGCCACAATGATTGCTCAGTTGGAAAATTTATATGAAGAAAAAAGAAGGAAAAAGGCGATGCCCTCACCCGTGCTCAAATTTATTGTCATGAGTTGCTAGATGCTCATCATGCAAAAGATGATGTAGAGGCCCGATAAATGGATGTTGAGAAGCAGATTAAGGTTACAGATAATCGATCTAAGACCGAACTTGAGCCTATCCTTGTACGATATAATGCCAATGTTATCAAGTTTGGTAACTTGAACTAGTTAGACGAAGGATACCCCTAGGCCTTGGCCATGGCCTAGGAAGAGATAATGAGATAGGAAAGAGAGCACTTTGGTGGAGTCAAGATCAACAAAGAGGAATTAAAACACAACCATTTGGATGCCGAAGATCTAGTAGAGCTCAAGCTTGGTGAGAAAATCCTACACCTAGAGTTGGTTACTGAGAATCAGAAAGACCGAGGTGAAAGTTCCATTTCTGCTCTTTATGACTCGTCAATGAACATTACTGCTCCTTTGACTTTAGAGCCGCTGATTACTAAAATTATCACTTCTCTTCCTGAATCTACTGTTGTTTCTACTACTTGGGTGGTTTATGAAGGTTCAACTATTTAAGCACCCTCGTTGGATGCTCAACAAACTTTAATAAGCCTTTAATTCTAAAGTTTCCCATTTTATCTTCCATTCAGGAAGGAGGCTCTGGTAGCACTCCAGCTCATGTTCAGTCCATATCTCCTGGAGGTATATCATTAACCTCGCTCTTTTATTTGAGATGGCTCATATGACACTGGTCGATGTCACTAATCTCTGCGTTTATGTTTCTTAATTTTTAGATCAAGTATCATCGTTCCTCTACCCGAAGGTAGCTCACCGGTGGGCACACATGCTATGATAACAGAATCAGTCATTGTGTCTGCCTCTATATTGAACTCAGAACCTATGGTAGGCACCATCCCTAGTCTTGACGTTGAAATGATTCATGCTTTGGACAAGGAAGCCGGAGGTGATCTTTGTGAGGCACAAGAAGAGGAGGAAATCACTGTCAGGCTTTTAAATCTCCCCGAGATGGCCGAGATGAAAAATCCGAGATATCAGCCAAAATCCGAGATTTGGCAGCCTATTTAGTTATAAGTGTTTTAAATATCGCCCGAGATAGCCGAGATATTTTCCCGAGATATTGGCCAAAATCCGAGATTTAAAACACTGAGATTCACTGTAACTAGGGTTTCTGAGCCTTCCTTGGGGCCTACCATGTAAGAGATGCTTCGATCCTAAGCCATGTTGGCCAAAGAAATTAAGAAAGAAAAAGTTGTTGATATACCTCCTCCTCTGTCCATCTTGTTGCTAAATCAGTCTATCTTTACCACCGTGACCATTCCTACTTCTGAAGGTGTTCAAAATGTGCCCACGATTCCTTAGGGAGCGATCTTCCTAAGGGTGGTAAAGGCAAGGAAAAATGTAGAAGGAAGTCTGGTGAGTCTGGTGTGCATTCTTCCAAGGAAGGGAAGGAGTTGAAAAAGAGGAAGAAGACTTAGTTACATTATCCTAGCTTTTGTCATCTTTAGCTTTGTTAAAAACTCATGTAAATAGGCTAAAGTGAAGCAAGTGTAGCCCTCGCTTTTTTGACTAAGCGGTATGTTAATAAATGGTAGACTTGTTTTATATCAAGCCTTGCATCAATGTGTTTAAACATTAAGAAATGTGTGATTTATCTCCTTGTTATCATTTAGCCAAATCAATAGCTTTTTTCATTATTTTTAGTTGAGTCCCATCCGACCAATGACAATATTTGAAATTACATTGATTCCATTTTCGAAGAACAATAGTCTGGATGCCTATCTCTGGGCATCCTGTTTGGTCCAGCCTATTCCTAGGTCTCAGTCGTAATTAGTCATTTCGAGTGGTAGTCTGAAAAACCATTTTATGGATATTTCCATCTAATCTTGCCTAGCTTCGGGCATTGATCAGGATTGATCACCTTGAGTGGTGTTTTGAACGTCTATTTCATAGACGTTTTTTGTTTGATCTCGTCTAACTTGGGGCGTGGATTACGTAAGCCCTATTCATCGGACTGGTTATTATGACGCCTATTTCTGGGAATTGCAACACTTATTTCTAGATGTTTAAATAAAATCATGCCTTACTCCGAGCATAGATCGATGTTTTGCCTATCTCCAAGCAATGGTTCTCAAGGTGAACTGTCTAGTTCAATCCCCATGTGTCATTGTCCAAGTCGTAGGTCAAAGGAGTTAATTGGCATCTACTATGGATGTTTGGAACAGTCACGTTCCTCAGGCCTAGTCATGGACCATGAAGTTTGATTGGTACCTATCCCCTAGTATTTATATTTATACATTATATAAATGTTATCTGTTCAACTTTGCCATTGTTCAGAGCACAGTATTAGACTAAATGAACAGACATTCGTCGATCTCCAAAGTTAATTCATTTTATGTCCACAGTAACGGCAAATCATGCCTTGTTACATTGAAATCAGCGAAATATGTACAAAAAAGGAAGTTATAAGCAAAATAGCATCGTAATGCTTTCTATTCCACGCCCTCGGAAGTGAAATTCATCAATAGTCGCTAGCTTGAATGTTCCATCTCCAAGCTTATGTTCATGGCATAAGGACATTCTAATGTCAGGCCCATGTTCACTGAACTAGGGAAGATTCATTTAAGAATGAGATCCCCGATCTTGAAAGTTCGGTTCCTGACCTTTGTGTTGTAGTGTCGAGCTACCTATTTTCGGTGAGCCATGACTCGCAAATCAGCTTCGTCTTTCTTCTCATCGAATATATTGAGGGACTCTAACAGGAGTTCCTCACTCTTTTCGAAGTAATAGTGGAACTTTCGATGAGATAGCACTTCTAGTTCAATTGGAATCATGGCCTCCGATCCATAGGCCAAAGCGAATGGAGTGTGAACGGTCATGGATTTGTGGGTCATTTGATAAGCTTAAAGTGCCAATGGAAACACATTGAAGCACTTGCCTTTTGCCTTTGTCAATCAATTTTCAAAATATACTTGATGACTTTGTTCACTACTTCCACCTGTCCATTTACCTGCGATGTGCTATTACAAAAAATCACAATCTGATACTTGCGGTAGAAGTTCTAGAATTCCATACCATTGAATTGGGTCCCATTGTTGGAAACGATCGTTTATGGGATCCCAAATCGACAAATAATGTTTTTGACTATGAAGTTGATCACTTTTTCCATGGTGATCATGGTGAGCGATTTTGCCTCAGCCCACTTTGTGATATAATCTACCGCAATGATAACATACTTCGCTCCATCCTTCGACATCAACAACACACCGATAATGTCGATTCCCCATACCATGAATGGCCATGGCCTGACCATTTGCGTAATCTTTGTAGGCGGGGCTCTAGAAATTTTTGTGAATCTTTGGCATTGATCACACCTCCTGGTGTAATTGCCTACGTCTTTGTTGATAGTTGGCCAATAGCATCTATAGCGAAAAATCTTCTTTGCCAACATATGCCTTCCATTGTGATCTCCACTGGCACCTTCATAAACATCCACAAGGATCTTTTGGCTTCTTCATTAGAGACACACCATAGCAAGGAAATAGAGAACCCTCTTTTGTATAATAACCCATCCTGAAGAATAAATCGCGAGGTCTGGCATAGGAGTTTCCTTCATTTGCTTCTTCCATCGGGAAGGGTTACCTTTAGTATATACTCCTTAATCAGAGTCATCTATGGCTCTCTCTTAGATTCATCCTCCAAGATCCAATCGACATTCATCCGGTCGATGCTTGGAGTTTATAATAACTCCACTGAAACGAAGCCCATGAGTTGTGCATCTTCGGAGCTAGCCAACTTAGCCAGAGAATTGGCTTTCGTGATTTCCTCCCTAGGGATCTGGGTTATCCTATAATACTCAAAATTTCTGAGTTCCAGAACCTTCGCTAGATAAGGAGCCAACCTAGCCCCTTTGCTTGGAATTCCTTTCTCGCTTGGCAGACTACCAATTGAGAGTCATAATATATGTGTAAGGTCTTGACTCCCAATTTCTTGGCTATCCTCAGTCCCACGATTGGCGCTTCATACTCGGCATCATTGTTTGTTGCGGGGAACACAAGCTTTAAGGTGTAGAAAACTGATCGTTCCTCGAGGCTATCAAAACCACTCCTACCTCTGAGCAACGCTCGTTGGATGCTTCATCCATGTAAAAATTCTATCGAGTGCTCCGCTTTATAGTTTCTTCTGTCTCATTTTCCCGAGCGGTGAACTCGACAATGAAATTGGCTAACGCCTTGCCTTGGAGCACTGTTTTGGATGATATGATATATCACACTGACTCAGTTCGATGTTCCATTTTAATAACCTCCCAGAAGGATCGCTGTAGGACCTCTCTTAAGGGTTGATCAGTTAGCTCCTTATTTGGATGAGCATGGAAGTATGGATAGAGTTTCTTTGATGCGATTAACAAGCAATAGGCCAACTTTTCCAACTTCGGGTAATTTCTTTCCACTCGTGCCAATCGCTTGCTGATATAGTACATCGGCCTTTGGATTCTGGTTTCTTCTCATACGAGGGCCGCACTCAAAGCATGAACGGACACTGCTAAGTAAACAAATATATCCTCTCCTTCCAATGGTTTTGACAAGGTAAGCAGTCTCTCTAGATGATCAAGCAAGGCTTGGAAAGCATCCTTGCATTCTTGCATCTAGGCCAAGTTCCCTACTTTGAGGACATCAAAGAACGGTATGCATTTGTCTGTAGCCCTTGAGATGAATCGGCTTTGTGCAACTACTTTTCTATTTAGACTCTGTACCTTCTTTATTGTCTTTGGGGCTTCAACATTCCTCAAGGCCTTAATCTTCTCTGGATTGGCCTCAATTCGTCTTGAGTGCACAATAAAACCCAAGAACTTCCTAGACGCAACTCCGAATGAGCACTTCAGCGGGTTGAGTTTCATCTCATATTTTTGAAGCATGACAAACATTTCTGACAAGTCCTCTAAATGGTTCGTCGATCGCAGTGACTTTACCAACATATCGTCTATGTAGACTTCCATTGATCATCCAATCTGATCTTTGAACATGTAATTCAAAAGTCTTCGGTAGGTGGCTCCAACGTTTTTCAAACCGAGTGGCATAATAGGGTAGCAGTACAATCCCAAACCAGTTATAAAGTAGGTATGTTCCTGATCTAGAATGCGCATTGGACTTTGATGGTAGCTGGAGTAAGCATCCTTGAATGACAGCAATTCATGGTCGATAGTTCAATCTACCCGGTGGCCGATCTTTGATCGTGGGAAACTATCCTTTGGGCATGCCTTGTTTAAGTTTGAATAGTCGATGCACATCCTCCATTTCCCATTGGACTTTTGACTGGGACTGGATTGGATATCCACTTTGGGTGTAGAGCATCGTCGATAAAACCATTTTCTTTTAGTTTATCCACCTCCTCTTTCAATGCAGGGGATTGCTTTGAACCCAAACTACTTCGCTTTTGTTTCACAGGTAGACACTTGAGGTTCACATTCAGTGCATGGAACGCTATCTCTGGCAATATTCCGCACATGTCAGAATGTGTCCAAGCAAATATATCCAGGTTTGCCTAGAGAAATCCCATCAATTCATTCTTCATTCTTATGCCAAAGTGCGACCCAATCTTTAGGACCCATGTAGGATCATCCTGACTGATCGGTATGCAAATCGTTAGTTTAGCCGGGGCCGCCCTCTCATCCTCTAGCACTTTCCTCGGAGCTATAGCTTCGTGGAACATGCTATGCCGACCGAGCTAGGGCTTAGGTGGTAGTTGTTAGGCATCCTTGAACTTGATGTATAGAGTCTTCTCTACATCCTTTCTGTTCAAACGTAGCTTTGCTTCCCTTATCTCTGCGACATAACACTTACGTCCCAAACTTTGATCACCTTGAATGACCGCGTTCCATTTTCCATGGGAAATTTCCTTGTTAGGCACCATGGAGCCAGGGCCGCTTGGAAACTAGCAGGCGCTAGTCGACCAAAAAGTCATATAAGCCGAAAATATATCCATCACAATGAAGGTAACAACCCGCACTCTCTTGCGGTCACCTACTCCTAAAACCACCGGTAGGTCTACACATGCTGCAGGCTACTACCGCATCTCCGGTAAATCCTTGAATCTGGGTTTTACCTGGCTATAGACCCTGACCGTCCATCATCATATGATGATAAGCTCTCTTAAACAAAATGTTTACTGAACTTCCACAATCAACATGCACTTTCTTTATGGTTGCCGGCCCAATCACGGCCGTTATCACTAACTGATCAAGCGTAGGCACTTCATCCCATCCGCATCATGACTCTTGAACACAATGTCATCCTTCATAGTCTGCAGTTGCTTTACTGGAGCACTGTCTTCGACGACGGAGTATCTCTCCCACACCACATGCTTTAGGAAACTCCCATATCTTTCCTTCTCATTCCAACCTTTCTTAGTTGGATGAGGAACACTAGTTATTGTTGATAACAAGTCCTTTTCCAAGCTGCCTAGGTCCGTTACCACTAGGCCCAGCCTGGCCCCGTTGGAGCAGTTGCTCCTGGGGTTAAGAATTATCTTGCCCGCTATCCTGCAGGGCTTTCACATACTATTGAAGCTTTTTCTTCCAGAATAAATCCTCAATCACATCTTGTAGATGTATGCATTGATTCGTGTTTTGACCATGGGTGTCGTAGAAGCAATAAAACTTCCTAGACCTTTTCTACTTCTTAATAGACTCCCTCGAAACCGGCTTCTTATATTACTCAGTACCTCATAGCGCAAGGTATATGTTCTTGATAGAATTTTTTAACAAAATGTACTTTTCATCCTTCAGACATTTCTTGAAATCTGAATTCCTACATCCATCGCCTTGATTATTTCTCTTCTGATTGTTACCTTTATTTCCCACATTCATAGCTATATTCCCAGAACCTTCATCGGATTACTTCACAGCTACATTACTTTGGATTACTTCAGCCGATTGTCCACCATCAGCCTTCCTGGTGGTCTTACTTCCATAGTCGGTGGGGGGTTTCATCTTCAACTATCTTCTGAAATCAGTATCTGAATGTATCCCCCTGATCAAAGCCATCGATACTATATCCTCTTTAGCATTACTCACTTCCATCACTGGCATATTAAATCTACTCAAAAAGTACTTCAACGATTCTCTAGTATTATGGAAAGGTTCAATAACAACATCACATCCTTGCCAACTTATCAACAAACCTCCTTGGCAACTGATCGAACGACGATATGGATCTCGACGGAAGGTCGGTGAACCACATCATTGCTACACCTTCAAGAAATATCAGAAAACATCAACATCTCATGGCATTCATCGCCCTTGCCATGACCATATGCCACTCGTATTTCAACAAATGCTTCCTTGGATCCATCATTCCACTGTAGGATAACATCGTAGGCATAGTGAACCAATAGGGATATTCCTCATGCAATATTTCTTTCGTGAATGGGTTCCTACTAGGAGAAGAGTGTAACAACCTGATATTTTCAATCATTCGCATCCGTACATGTCGGACTTGAATTGCTCAAAATACCACGTTGTAAATAAAATTTTGCAAATCTCAGAATATACAGTAAATAAATATAATCACAGATCACAGACATAGAGTAAAATAATGCAGCGGAAGTAAAAGAAATAGTAGTTCATGAAGCTACTATATAAATATATCAGAGTACATAGGATACACCAGAGAAATAGAGTACAACAGAAGTTTCAATACACAGAAGTTTACTAATACAAGAGCTGAAATAGAACAACAGACTGAAGAGGATAAAGCTAGATGAGTTGATAAATCTCCAGCAATTCTGAACCTCCAAGAAGTGGAAATCCAAATCTGTGAATAACTCAGGTTGACCCGAGCGTAAAGCAAAACACAAAACACTCGAGTCAGGACAATATATACTTATATAATGTAAACCAACTCAAGTGAACTGTAATAAAGATACAAGTAACTTAAAGGATGCCTGGGACTGCCCATCCTCTAAGGATCCGTTAAACTATTTACTATATAGTAATATTTCGCTATTATAATAATGTCTACAGTAAAATAAACATACTTTTAAATAGCGTTCCGGGCTACCCATATCACCCTTCACACATAATAGTCCCAGTAGTCCATCCAATATCATGCCATCTCCACTCCGGGTGACTGTCAGAGGATACCACACGGGCTACGGGAGAAAAACAAACTCGTAGTAAAGGCTCGGTATGGTAGGTGACACGGCACACAAGGCAATGCCAGGGTAGATATACCAATTACGCACACGGGCTGGTGGTAACGTAGCAGCCACTACGCTCACCCCGAACAACACTCCAAAATCAAGGGGTGCACCCAATCGATCACAACAGTAATAGAATGGTTCGAAGAAGTGTGTCCGACCAGAGGTGCTACCTCCTTTGGCCCGAGATCGCTCCTGTTTTAGCCACCTTAAGCTAACTCACGGGAGTTAGGTCCACGAAATGTACCTTAGGAACGTCGCCACCATCCTACTTCATTCTGGAATCTCCACCACGTACATAGTTGTTAAAGTGGTTTTCGGTATCGACAAAGAGTATGCCAGATATCCGATCCCGGTCTCTTTAACAACCAACCGTTATTATAACCCGTGGTTATAATTTTAAAATAATACTTTATACTTCAAAATAAAATATCATTTCTAATCCAAACCTTTATCAAAATAAAGATTAAATCATTTCTAAATCATTCCAATATATTAAAATATAATACTTTTCCAAAACTTCCTTTCAAATCATTTTAATATATATCAAAATATCATATCCTTTCAAACTTCATTTTCAAATCATTTAATATCCAAACATCATATCTTTGATAGTTATACTTCGAAACCAAATCATTTTTATTTCAAAACTATATTCAAAACAATACCATATCATTTCCAATTCAAACATATACTCACTTTTAAAATAATATTTTATATTTCAAAAATAAAATATCATTTCAAATTCAAATATTTATCAGAATAAAGATCAAATCATTTCAAACCACTTTAATATATCAAAATATCATATCTTTCCAAAACTTCATTTCAAATCATTTTATTATCAAAATATCATTTGAGTTCAAATCCAAATATTCAATTTTAAATACCTTTAAATTCAAAGATATAATTCATTTATTATTATTTCCAATCACCTTTAAATAATTTATATTCCAACAAATTAATTCATTTAAATTCATGTAAGAGTGAAATTATTAAGATTTCAAATCAGGTATTAAATTTCCAAAGTTTCAATTCAATTATAGTTTATCACCAACCATTCAAATCATATCAATTTCAAATATATATTAAATCCACAAAATACAAAATTCAATCTCTAGTATATTTCAAAGCTTAAATATCCCACATTTCATAAATCCAATATCCTTTAAATAAACTCAAACAATATATACTTCAAATATTCATTTATCAAATAATTAAATAAATCAGGAATCAAATATCATTTCAAATCCATTTCAAAATATCAAAATATTATTCAAAACATCATTCATTTTAATTCATTTAAATACCATTTAAATCCATTCATTTTATTAAATTTAAATACCATTTTAAACTCACATTAAAACTCAAATTCTTCCATTTAAAACCATTTAAATGTCTCTTCATTATCTTTAGAAATTTAACATTTAATTTCCAAAATTATATCATTTTCCAAAGGTTATTTTTCATTAAAATTTATTAAAACAACAAAATATAGTTTCCGTAGCACTTATAAAATGCTACGTAAAGTTATAGTTTAAAACGGTTTATTTAACAAAAGACAGCACTTAAATGCTGTAATAGATTTCTTATATACTTTAAATAAACTTAAATGTTAAGTTTAACCAATATAGCACTTACAAAGGGTTATAATAGAATTTATTTCAAATTAACCTTTTAGTTTATTAAAAACAACTACAGCATTTACAAAATGCTGTAATATCTTTTACATTACATTTCAAAATGCAGTCAAATCAAACTTTGAGTTTTAATTTCCATTTCACAAACAATTAACTCCTTTTTATAAATCATTTTAACTTATAAATATCATATATTTTCACATTTGAAAATCATCATTTCAATACTCTTATTTTTTTATGATTTTTATAAAGTTCAATTTCATCCAAAAATCAAGTGTTAACATAATTTATTATTTAAATTCAAGCATTAAATTCCATTTCTTTAATTAAATTATTAACTTAACAATTAAGTATAAATTTCCAAAATACAACTTATTTCCATTTATTTTACTTAATTAAAATTTCACCTTTTAAACAAAATTCAAAATTTCCCAATTTAAGCTATATTTCAAAATTTACTTAAACCTTCATTTGTTTAACATTTTAACTTATTCAAAAATCATTATTATTTTTATAAAATCATCCAATGTACATTTTTAAATCAAAATATTATACTTTTCTTACTTTGCATAATTTCCCTTTTTAAAACAAAACATAAATTCCAAAATTTACCTATAGTTCAAATTCTACTTTACCATTTACTTAATTCATTATTTAATTTATAGAAAATCACTAATATTTCTGTGAAAATCATTTTTATTAAATTTAAACCAAAATATTATAAATTTTACATTTTAAAATATTTATAAACATTTCAGAAAAATATTATATAAACCACGGGTCTGTATATAGTTTTCTAGCCTAGGTCAAGTGATACGGATGTATATCATTTCAATCCGCAGTTTACAAAGAAAACCAGGGTTCTATCATTTCAAACCCGCAGTCCCAAGTAAAATGAATGATTTTGAAAACCGTTCAGGCCTATCATTTCAGCCCATAACGATTTTCCCTTATTCTAAAGTCCGTTCGGGTATGTATCATTTCAACCCATAGTGATTCTAGTCTACAGGGAACTTGCAATGGTGATAACTGATATAAATAACATAATAGCATGAAATAACAGTTACATATGATATAACAGGTGTAATAACAGGTGTGAACATCATATGATAATAATATAGCAGGTAACAGGATGATATGCATATACAGATTCAGGTGATGTCAATTTATCACTATATGAGTACATATTAGTCTAGTGAGATTAACTCACCTGTATTGAGCTGGAGATTACAACCAAAGCACACAACACAAACACAATGAAGGCACGACAGCTCGAATACGACTTGAAAGTGGAGATCCAAAGCTAATAGCCTTGAATACATTTATACAAAACAATACAATTTATATAAGTTTCAAAACAATTCAACACTAGACAATGTTAGAAATCAATGCCCAAAACAAAGACAAATGGTTTGCACTTGTTCTCAACTTCACATACTTCAGTTATGGACTGAAATAGCACAGCAAAAGCATGAATTAAGGTCTGGTTTGGGTCCCTATAGGGTCGGCCTAACATAGAGAAAATGGGGCACTAGTTGGTGAGGCAAGAGGCTAACATTTTAAGGCAAAAGCATGGATTTCAAGGCAACTTATAGGCTCGGCCAAGGCATGGAGGGCATGGCTATTTCAGGTGGGGTCATTAGTTGGTGTGCAAAGGGGTCTCAGGTCTGGAACAGGCTGGTGGTGGTGGTGTTTGGTCGGCCATGTGGAGGTTTGGAGGTGGTGGACATGGATGGTGCTTGGCTATACAAGTAGAGATGGGTTTGGTTCATTTTTAAGTGGATCAACATCACCTAGGGCCACGGCCAGGTCATGGGAAGGGCTGGAGGGGGTGTTGGTCAGAGGGGATGCTGGTGGAGGTGGCCAAGGTGGAGAAGGAAGGAGGAGCTGAGCCTAGAAGAGGAGATGGCAAGTGCAATTATCAAATAAACAAGGAAGAAAAATATAGAAACGAAGAAAGAAATTTTACCAAACTTTTTTCCAAAGAGAATGACCGAATTTTTTTTCAGAGTTGAGGAGAAAACATTCACGTGAAATGATATGGGAGTGGTCGGCCGAAGAGAATGAGTTAAGGCAGCCAATTGAATGAAAAGATGTTGTAAAATGTGAAAAGGTGGAATATAAAAGGCCTTAGGAAATCAAAAGTCATAAACCTTTTTAAATTTCTTTAATTTTTTTTTATAACCTTACATTTCTGGAAATAATAATAATCCCAGATAAAATTTCGAAAATTTATCAAAATATAATAATTTATATAAATATTTATCAATAATATAAAGTTAAATTAAGAAAATAGCTAAAAATAGTAAACTAGTCTAGAAAATTTGAAATTTAATAGAATAAATTTTAGAAAATTCATATGAGCTTGAAATATATTTTTAAACATAAATAATAACATAAAATAAAAATACATTCACAAAATAAATATTTAAAATTTAATTTAAATATATTTTTTAATGAAGAAAATAGCAGAAAATAGGAAAACAGCCTTTAAAAATAGGAAATCAGCACAGTAAATTTTGGAAAAATTCTATTATTATTCTAAAATATTTAGAGATGAAATTTCACAATTAAAACAAATTTTAAAATAAATTCACATATTAAAATAATTTATACTCAAATTTCTGATTTTCAAAAAGAAGACTTTCTTTGTGAATGTAAGGAAAATGAGATGGGCTGAATAATAAATTCGGTCGTTGTGGTCGGACTCTATTATGGATTTCTGACCACATTTTCCATAGGGCGTGTTTTTTAAATCGCGTATCTCCTTCGCTTGTAGTCATTTATCATTCAATGAATGAATGAAAAACTTTACTAATTGATAAGGTAAATACCAGCCCATTCAATGCTAGGCATAATGAGTATAAGGGACTCAAAAGAACCTCTTTTTATCCTATGAACTTTAAGGTGTATGAAGTCGCATATTTGACTTAGAATGCTTAAGAAAAAAGAAAGGGGTATCCTTTTCTATGGTTAATGATACAACCAACCAAGAAATTCTTACGTATTTGATCACTAAAAAATATCGAATCGAAGTAACTAAAACTTCGTATTGATAATGGGTATGAAAAAGTATCTACAAGGGTGAAATTTAGATATTTGCACCTTTAGTAACTAATCCTTTTGTAGGTGATGGCGCAGTCTTAATGAAAACTTTCATCTAGCTTGTGAAGGAGCATATTACCCCGTTGTTAAGGGGGAGAGAAGAGATATCATAATTGAGGTTTTGAATAAGAGGACCTTTGCATTTTTTAGTAAAATAAGAGGTGTTAAGGTTTTTATCATTCTAGTGTCGAGCTATTTTTCCGTAGGACCTCCCTACGAGAATATTGACTTCCATAATCTAATATTTTTTTGGCAATAACTTAACTCGGGATCTAATCCCACAGAGATAATAAATTTGATTCCTGTAAATTCAATAGGATGAATTGTATCTTGATGATACTGAATCAGATCAATATTATGAATAAAAATCTCTAATCTATCAAATCAATTTCTCATTGAGAACTGAATAGTATAACATATGGAGATCTTTTCTGGTGAACTGGTTACAGAGCTCGCCTCACTCCCTTCTTTCAACCAGTGGAACGTTCCGAATTAATATACTGGCACCAATTAATATACTGGACCTGCTGGTCGCAGCCGCACCTTCCAGTACGGCTACTTTGTTATGACACTAAAAAAAACCCTTTTGTAGCTAATCATTTATCAAGAAAAATTGAAAAACTCAACATGAGGGAGGAGAAAAAATAATAGTAACTTGGTCTCGGGTATTACTAAAAAACTTTCGCCCAATTTTGGATTGTCGAAGCAAGAACTTTATGTGAGAGTAGAAGCTCCAAAAGGAGAATTAGGAATTTATTTGATAGGAGATAGTAGTGTTTTCCATAGGCCGATAATAAGTTCTTTCAAAATTGACTATTTGTTCCTCTCTTAGAAATGTTGCAGAAATGTCTGCGATCGAGTAAATAGCTCTACGAACGACCGGATCGGATCGAATTGGAAAATGGAAAGATTTGTACAAGTTATACGTTTCATCACTACTATCATGCCAGATTATTGGTTCTTGTTTTGGCCCATATCACCAAGGTAGCGGCCATGAAAACGACCCTAGCTATTGCTCCACCTAGGATCGGGATAACCAGAATAGAGGTGATAAAGACAGGTCTTCCCATGATAAACATCCATCCAAGTTTAGATCTCCCCCTCTTAAAAGTTCTGAAAGGCAACAAGATCACCGTGAAGGCGTTCGTCCTATTGACACCTCTCGTTGTCCCCTTCCACTTTAGTTTCAGCACAGTCCGTTGTTCCATCTCATCCTTAGTGACCCAGCGATCGTCAGCGTCATAGTGAGCATGATGTTCACCAATAAAGGCTGGGTAAAGAAAGTGCTGACGGCTAAGTTATCCTTGAAGCTTAACAAGTCGATGCCGCCACTCGTATGGCCCAACTTAAGTCAGATTTTACAAATGTATGGCTTGATTGATTTTTCTTTGTACCTAATCTTAAGAATGTTCTTGAAAAAGTCCAGCAAATATCTTTTGATTGTGTGAATAATATCCACAAGTAGTATAATGAGTGGATGAGAGCGGCAGAGAGGAATTCTAAAGTATCTTAGGAGAGAGCGGCGGAGATTGAAAAATTTAAACACCAAGTAGCCCAGGACAAGTGGATCATCGAAACTCTAACCAATGAATTAGAATCTTCAAAGAGCTTACAAGAAGAAGCCGAGAAAAAAGCAGAAATGACCATCAAGGCACTTGAGGATGAGAAAGCCAGGAACTTGGTCGAGGTTGAAGTGCTTCATCATCGGAACCATAAACTGGTGTTAGAAAGGGACGCGGCCCAAAGAAGCACAACTGAATACAATACTAAGTTTGAGCACGAATTCAAAGATAAAGAGGTAGCATTGAAAATCGGCCAGGATGCCTGTGATGAATTAGTTACCTTCAGGCTTGAAAGAGATGTGGCTGTTGAAAAGGCCAAAGACATTGTTGCCCTCATTAAACGAGAAGTGGAGGCTAGAAAAGAAAAGGCCAGGGAGGAGGTTATGGAAGAACTAGATCCACTACTTATTCTTTACAACACCAAAGTCCTAAAGCACGGAAACTTAGAGTAGCTTTAAGGTGACTACCCTTACAATCTTCTACGTGCTTGGGAGCATCTTGTTTAGGAGGAGAAAAAGGCTCTCGGCATTAAAGAAATCGATCTAATAAGGCTGGAAGGCAAGATTCTATTGGGTGATGAACCTATAGTTTTACATGAAACCCGGCTTATACTCCAAAAAGAGCACGCCACAACCTCTTAATGTAAAGCTGGTGAAGGTTCCAAATCCATGTCGTAGATGACCTGAATTCGCTGACCCAAGCTATTCCCAGCACCACTGTGGATTATTCTATCGAGCCTGCTTACAATCCGAAGAAGCTGCATATTTATACATCTTGTGGGCTCTCCTATATTATGGAAGGAGGTTCTGGTGGCACTCCGACTCACATGGGGGACTGGAGAAGGTATTTTATTAACCTCGTCCATCCTTGAGAAAGCTGGAGTGTCCCTGGTCAATATATCTAATCTCTTTAGTTATGTTTCCTTAGCTTTAGGTCTACCGGCTGTAGTTCCACCTCTTCCTCAAGAATCTCAACCAGGACCTCAAGTGCCTGCGGTAGAGTCCGTTACTGTCACGACTTCGGTAACAACCCAAGATGTCCCGAAAGAGGAAGCTTTTGTGATCGACGAGCACTTGGTGGACGCTTTGTTGTGGGAAGAAAGTGATCCGCGTCAAGAGATTGCTGCGGATGACTACGTTATGGTTATTGGAGCTTCACGATCCTTGTCAGCCCCATCTATGCAAGAAATGGCATATAAACTTGGGGAAAACATTTACCTTGATAAAAAAGTAAAGTAGGAGATAATGGAGCTCTTTCTGCCTCCCATCTCCATCTTATTTCCTAGAGAAATGGTGGATGCTTCTGCTTCTCAACCAGAACCTGCTCAAGATGCACCTACTGGGTCAACCCGGACTACTTCGGTGAAAGTCCAAGAAAGCGGAAAGATGGAAAAGAAGAGGAAGCCGAGGAGGAAGTGATTCTTTGCGTGTACTCATGCTCCAAAGTCTTTTGGGTTTTTTTGGCCAAATTTGTACGGGATCGACCCCTGTTTTTTTTATTCTTTTGCTGTGAATACTTGTACTTGACTTTCCAAGCTTATGTAAATAAAGTTCTTTTAATTTTGTCGAACTTTTATGTGAATTTGCTTAAGTGTTGAGCTATTACATTTTTCATTTAATGTACTTGTAATTCGTTGCTCATTTATTTGGATGATAATCCGTTAATTTTATCCCACGGCATCCATACGGTCGTGGCCTCAAGTCTTACTAGACACTGGGCTCAAGCCCTAGCGTTACGCTGTCAGATTCAGTAGTTTAAGTGATTATACCCCTGCTTCCAATTCTCAGGTTAAAGGAGTTAGATAGTGAATGGTCGAATTCATTCTTTAGCGAATTTATACTCCTCCTGTCGATTTCAGGTCAGAGTTAATGGAATAGTGAGTGGTCGAATCACACTTATTTAATTTGTTTATACTCATATTCACACTCTGGGGATAAGTGTTCGTTGGCGGATGGTCGAATCGCACCAAATTTATGTTTATACTCCGGTCCATGCTCTAGAGACTTAGGGTTATTTCAAAAAATAGTCGAATCGTATTTTCCTTGATTGATTGATTTGCCCCCAAGCCCAGGGTCTAACTTGGAGAGAAATCGGTCGTGTTATGATCGCTTTTTGGTTCACGTCTATCTCATTGCTTAGTGGGATTAATTTGATTATCGAATGGTCAAGTCACATCCATTTCTCGTTAAGTACTCCGCCCATCAGGTTGTGAGAAAAAATCATCGAATGAACGGTCGGAGCACATTCATTTTGTTTAATCCAATCGTGAACTTGTGTAATCGGTTGTCTCCAAACTCTGGAAACATGCTTGGACATGTCAGTATTAGTTAGTCGGGTATCATAAATAATATGTAATGCTACAGCAATCAAATATATGAAGGAAATTTCATTTTATTTTCCAACTAGAAAGAAATAACATAATTTGTCTTATTACATATATGGAGAATCAAATGCTAAAGCAAATTCAAAAATTAAATATAATCGAATGAAAAGGAATAAACTAAATGAAATAGCATCGTAAATGCTCATTATTCCATGCCCTTAGGAGTGTGACGCCATCAACAGTCGCTAGCTTGAAAGTTCCTTCTCCAGGCCTCTGTTCAATGACGTATGGTCCCTCCCAAGTAGGATTCATGTGTGATGGGATAGGAAAAACCAATTCCAAGACGAGATCACCGATTTCAAAGGCCCTAGTTCGGACTTTAATGTCGTAGTATCGGGTGACTCGATATCGATGTGCATCCGCCCTCAAATCATCTTCTTCGCGCTTCTCATCTACCAAATCTAGAGATTCTAAGAGGAGATTTCTATTCGTTCTGGGGTCGTAAGAGGTCACTCGATGAGAAGTGACTTCGAGTTTAACAGGGATGACGGCTTCAGAGCCGTAAGCAAGGGCGAATGGAGTATGGTCAGTTGCGAACTTGTGGGTGGTTCTGTAAGCCCCTAATGCTGTTGACACTACAAGAAAATGTGCTTTTAGTTGCAATAAATGGCTGCGTTTCAACTCTGAATGCAACTATTTGTTTCATGGAGTAATTAAAACCGGATCAAAACGCAACAAATTGCCAAAATTTTGTTAGGCGGGAACCTTTATTATTTTAGCGGGTCATAAAAATATTTTCAAACTTCCTAGCTATTACCTAAAGAAACCATGAACTCCTATTACCTGACCACAAACAAATCAATGGTAGTAAAATATTTCGCAAGCCCTTTTCCGCCTTGCTCTAATTTTATGGCCTAGATTCCAACTCGGTGACTATGCCCCAACTCCAGCGCCTTTGCTCCAATTCAATTGCCTCTATCCATCTCCAGTCTACAGTCGTTGACAAAATGAGTTTTCCACATCGGAGAATTCAGTATAAGGTAAAATACCAAATTATCATTATAACACCTTATCACAATCTATTTATTTGGGTACATTTTTTTGATTTCATAAGTTAATACAAAAATAGGGTATGCGATGATGCCTTTGATTTTGTAATATTGGATTTTAGGTTCAATTGAAGTTTGTATATATTCTACTTTACTGATATTTGTTGCAGTATGAAGAAGAATGAAATTGAATCCCTTTTTCATAGCAGGTTCGATATGCTAAGATACACAATCAATGATTTAAACTAACTCTTGTTTTTTAGTGTTAGGAAATGCATTTTTTTGTAATATTCTTTGGACGACAGTTAAGATAATAAACATGTATCGAAAAACACAGTAAATAACTATTTGATTGAAAAACTAGAGGAAGAGTTATTGTTGTTATCTGTCATTTTGTTTGTGCTTTTGCCTCATTTATACCTGAATTAAGTGAGTATTTTCTTCTTCTTTTTTCTTATTTTGATCTCAAAATGGCAATGGTTGATTTATGAATCATTTATATGATAGATTAGGAGTTTTTGTTTGTCTCCAGTTGAATGAAAACAATATGATTCATACTAGAAAATGAACTAGATGTAATTATTTATTAACTTCATTTTTCTTATAAACATGCATATTGGCTAGTAACATCCAATTTGGTTTCAATATATAAAATGGATAATAAATTTTTGTGGTGGATGTGTACATAATTTTATATTAATAATAAATTTCACCATTTTGTATCCAAATAGAATTTCTCTATATGTGTGTGTATGCATATATATGTATGTATGTGTGTGTGTATAATAGCCTTTATTTCTCATATAAATGTCCACTACAATAGATAATAAATAAGTACAAGGATGCTCTATTATTAAGCATGAAATAATAAGACATACACAATATATGATAGAATACACTCCACATAGACTTAATAGGTTAATAGGCATGCTTTAATAGCAAGCTAGACTTTAGCTGTATTATTGGCCATTTGAACTTGAAAGTGATCTTCAAAGTTGGTTTTCCATAATGACTTACTATCAAGTGTTCTAGTTTGTTTTAGGCTATTAGATTACGTCTATCTTACTAGACCCCAAAGAATTGAGGTGATCAATTCACTCTATGTTTACATAGAAATATTGCATAACTTAAGCTACTCTTTATTTATCATTTTCATCTATTGCACATACAAAGTAGTACAACTACTAGAATATCTAAAATTTGATGTGTTTTTGATCCATCTTCTTTCTTTAATGGTTGCAAATATCTAATTTTGTTTAAATTCAAAAGTAGCGAACAAAATTATAAGTCAAATATAAAATGTGAAGTATAGAGTTGGAAGATTACCTCTAGACCAAAGAGATGCTTATTTTGATAAAGTGGCGAAGATAAATAAACTTGGAGAAATTGGGTATGCCATGCCCACAATGCAAATATATCAATATTCCTAGGTTCAGAAGCACATGCTTAAATTCCTAAAGATATTAAATATATAGGTTTTTTAACTTCATGTATTTGCTCCATGCAATATTTAACTATTAAAGGATTCAATCTTATGTGTATACTATGCATTGAATCTTCAAGATATATCACACATGTTTTTTTCAAGACTTAAATGAATAAAATGATATCCAAATTCTCTTTATGATGAACTTTAACTATTATATAATATTTAACCGCTTCATTCAATTTAAAGAATGTGCTCAATTGCATTTCAACGTTAAAAATACATATCACCTGGAAGTATTTTCAATTCAATTCGGTTTGAACCTTGGACACCTCATGAATCCAAAAAAATTTAAATGGTCAGATGGTGAGAAAAATATCTTGCATGTCATGAATGGTGAGAAAAATGGCTGAAATGGCTTGAATGGCACGAACTTTAGGACGACTTGGATAAGGCTGTTGAACTTCGAGACGGCTTGGATGAAATAGTTTGGCAGCTATGTGCTTTAAAAGAGACAGTTAATAGCGGTTATAAGTAGTAGATGAAAGACTGCTTATAATCTAATGTACATATGACATGAGCCGATGAGCGCATGTGAAGTGATCTAAAACTTTATTTATCTCGTATTCACATTATTAAACTTTCACTAATGCACTGCAAATGCTTTATTGTCATGATCTAATTGTTACTACCGTTTTGGTCATCATGCACCGAATTATTTATATCTTAAATCTTTCCAGGGGTGGTGGATAATTGTTGACGCAACTTATTTATTAACAAAGGCTGAGTCATAGCTTTCCATTTGCCAAAATAGGCTTTCAAATATTGAAGTTGAGGTCAGTATTGTTTGTGGACAATAAAGTTGCTCAACTGTCTGGCTTCATTCTTTTACAGTTGCAACTTAATAATGCATAAACCCAAACCTTCCAAACATCCATACAAATGGAACATGGCATGCTAAAGCAGTAGGATCGGTGGATGCAATTGTGCCCTCTGCAGCAACCTTCTTTGGCCAATTTAGTATCTTGCATTTTTTTGAAATCATTGGAGTTTGTATATTGCCACTATTTGGGAAGTTAATGATGTATTGATCTAACTGTAAGCAAGCAAAAAAGAATGAGTTATAGGTTAGTATATTCTGAATTACAGCAAAAACTTGAAGCATAATATTCACAGCGAACAAGTAACTTAGCAGTAGTTAACATAATGTAAAATAATACATTTAATAATACTATCATAACATCATAAGTTATTGCAAGTTTGGAAAACATTATTTCCTGAGATATTTCGTAAACTGGTAACTTAGAAGCATAAGTTACTGATACAATTAACTAGTAAATAGAGTTTTAACTAGACATCCATATGTTTCAAAGTAGAGTGAAACGTATTTCTTTTGTGGTTAGAGTCAACCATATTATATTGTTTTTTTTTACATTTTAGATATTGGAGCTTCTTGCAACACTGGATGAATCTTAGCATGTTAATTTACATACACTGGTATATTTGAACCTAATTTCGATATATTTTCTAGTTTGATGCTTATGTTAAAAGTAATGATTAAAACTACAAACCCTGATAAATATTAAAATATTTACAAGTAGATGCATGTAAGTTCAAGTGTCACAAGTTTCCAAACAAAAGCGTCACGCTAAGGTCACCAAGTAATTCTCTAATAATAAGTTTTCCAAACAAAACGTTTGTATGTACAAATTTCTTTTTAACTAACACTTACATTAAAGAAGAAACAGATGATTATAGTTGGTTTTTGAAAATATTGCCATGTTGCTGACTGTTGGCCATTGGCCAGTGGATGCCATGGCCCCTCGATAATTTGACAAAGAGTTTATATAGTTAAGTCTAAGTTAATGAATTTGAATCTATCCCAGATCTAAAAATGACTAGGTGACATTATTGGTAATATAGTTTTTGAGCAAATTAGGTTTTTGGGTTTGGTTGAGTTTTGAAATGTTAATTTGGATAAGAAATGAAATATTCAGAAAGTAAAGGTTGATATGGCAAGTACTAGATTACATATATGTTTTCCCTTAAAAAAATTAGTCATTTACTTGACAGTCTATCAATTAATCCATTGTGATTTACTCAACCATGCATTTGGTCTTATATCATTTTTCACTTCAAGATAATTTTTACAATATAACCTCATCGTCGGACGTATCTGATGCGGAAAGTATTGTGTCTAAAATACAAATTTTAATATGCAAAGTTTGTTGACAACGCTCATTTAATCTTGGAACATAATTGATTGTTTAGTTTTGCCAACGGTTTGTGACTAGTTTACATTCACTCCGGGACTCATATTCATCGACCTTGGTTTCAAGTCCAGTAATTGCTTTAACAATGCCTTTGTTAGCTAAATTCAAAGTTTAGTTCGCCAACATATTAGTTAACCCACCCTTTATTGTTTGTTGTTGCCTCTAATGACGTAGATCTTGCATTAACTACAGTTGCTTCCATTATTGCAGTCTAATTAGAAATCTCTACAAGTGGTCTACAACAACCTGTTGATTACTAATCGAAAATCTGCACAAGCTTTTGTTCCTCAAGCATGACAACTTCAATATGCACATCTCATACAGTTGCTTCAGTATAAGCCCAAATCAATTTGATTATATCTTCAATATATGAATGGAAGATAAGGGAGACTGTAATTTGACACCCTATAATACATAGACCTACATAAAAAATTTAAAAAATATATCCAAAGTACTACAGTGCTTGAACCAATCTTCTCTCTACATGTTCGCTTCTAAGACAAATTGGTTGGTTAACATGCATATCTATAATACTTACGATCATCACGATATATTCATATTTATGCACAAATTTAATAGCATTAGCAGTAGCAGCGAATTTCAAGTAGGAAATCCGAAATTTTGAAAAACTTTAATCTGCTCGTCTCTACCTGCAGTAACAATCACCATGCCCAAACCAATCCGCTCTACAATTTTGTTCTTGCATTACTGGTACTAAATCAATATTGCTTCTAGGACTACTGAGATTCGATGAAGTGGGCAGTTTCTCTTCAGGCTATGTTGCTGATATCACTCTAGCAGCAAAAGGATTCATGCTTCTAGGACTACTGAGATTCATTTGGAGTACACTGAATCTTCACACGAGTTGCTTCTTTATATGTGCACCTTATATAGTCTGGTAAGCTTCTTTATATGTGCAGTCAAACTTGCTTTTGATAGTTTCATATATGCAGTTTAGTATTTACTTATGGGAGTACTATTTGGGGTACATTGGAAAACTTGAAATATTATAGTTCCATATGTACAGTCCATTTGCTAGCCATAAAAATATCATAGGCGTACCTGGGTTTTACCACAACGAACAAAATATGTCTACCCGTTTGCCCATTACCAAAATATGTCCAGGCATTATTTTACTACAACGAACAAAATATGTCCACCTGGTCTTAGAAATATTTTTTGGTATCTTAGTTCAACAAAACAATAACCATTTTTTTTTTTTTTTTTTTTTTACAATAGCCATTTGCCAGTTAACAGCCAAAAATTTATTTTCACATAGAAAGTGCACAGCATTGCACTGAGTTTGACTCAGTTACCAAAATGTGCATTTACATCCTGTAGAAGGACCGATTTAAAATAACTAAGAAAAATAACTTGGAAAGGTTACCGATTGTTATATTAAAATAAATTTAGAAAGAAAAATGTAATGCATTATACAATCCAGAAGGGCTGATTTATAGCAAGTCAGGATTTATGGTTAAAAGAATTATGAAAAGAACAGTGGTTGTCTCAGCACCACAGAAGCTAAACTAGTAAAAAAGAAAGAAAAGAAACTTGTGAATATTATTAGGAATGGCCAGAAAATGAAGCCTTCAATGTGGGTAACATCTATTCCAATATCATTTGAACAGTGGTTATCCTATTCAACTCAAAGTCTATTAATAATAAGAATACTAAATTCAAAAAGAAAAGAAAAGGTGATGCGTAGAAAACTATAACTAGATATGTATTAACTTAGTTGGAATTTGCTTATCCACTTCTTAGACAGTGGCTCTGGTTAACTTATCGAATTTAGATATGTTCAAACGAATCAAAACCACCACTTACATTGTTACACTTTCCTCATCAAATTACTAAGGCATGCTTGCTGTTTCTTGATTGATTTACTATGCGTGATGATCTCGAATTGATTTTTTTTCCTCTATAAGTAAATGTTTTACCACTGCTATTACGGATTATAGGCACTATCCCAATGCTTTAAATATATAGCTAAGCATCTAGAATTTTAGATCATGGATTCAATGGTTTATAATTGCTAGGTGTTTTCATGCTATGGTTTCAACTATAACAGAATATTAGAAAGGGCGCAGAATTTTTTTATACTTTCTTAGTCATACGTAACGAAGCATTCATTTGTATATGTCCATGTAGGTTAATTTAGTGGAGTGGTTCTGAACGATGGTGTGTAGCAGGAGAACTCATGAACTAATGGATCCAAATCTAGATGTGAAACCCATAGCAAGGGTTTTCAAACATATTCTTTTAGTTGCTTCAAAATGCATCAGTCTTGAATTACCATAAGTCTGAAGTCTGAAATCCATTAACAACCGAATAGTCCAACATTATTTATGTTTTAATGGCGTAAAAGATTTTGACATGGTGCAGATAGGCTACCAACATCTTTTCAGATGTGTACAGAACTTGTAAGGCAGAAATACCTTTTTTACCTTATATAAAATCAAATAAACCTTTTTAAGAAAGAAAATTTTGAAATGTTTGGAGTTACGACCGTACAAATAATTTGTGCATTGGTCTCTATGTCATTAAACTATCTTGTAGTGCAATTAAAATTATTCATGCATGCTGATGGTACATGTACACGGTGGGCTAAGTAATTAAAAGATGGGCAATTATGTTATTATAGGTAATTGAGAGACATACGATTTGAACATCAGTAATAATATTGGTAAAGTTGGAAAATGTAATTTGATAATGTGGTAGAGTAAGTGGGAGTGTAGAAATGAAGCATGTTGAATTAGTTAGAATTGTACCATTCAAATCATGAAAACCGTGGGATATTGAAAGCGGTACCAGCGGCTCCAATGTTTGATTTAGTAAAAATATTACAGTTCATATGCAGGAATGGGGAAAACAAAAATTTAAGGAGAAATTATTAACAGCGAGTGGAATTTTTATAACAACAGGGGTATAATAGATTAATACTATTAAAAAATACTTATTTGCATCAAGTATCATGTATAGAAGAATATGTCCAATTTAGCACTAAATAATTTCCCTAAGGATTGTCCTTTCAAGCACCTAACTAATGAAATAATATGCCTCCAATATTTCCATACATACCATGTATGTTTCTCTATCTTTCTATATCTAAAGACATATGTATCTATTAGTTATGCTAGTTTTCATATTTTATATTAGAAAGAACAGTTTATCATCTATGTTTACAATATCTTCTTCAAAACTAAGATGTTGAAATATATTCACTATGACCATTTTTTGCTTTACAGCCATAGATGTGGCCGGAGAAGTAATAGGTATTGGTCCTGGAGTAACTAGTTTTTATGAAGGCAATAAAGTGGTTTCCATTATTAATGTCATGGTAAGAGCTGATCATTGCATACTATCTCCCTTCTTATGTTTCAGTTTAAGCTAATTAAAGTATAAGTTATGATATTTTAAGTTTTAGCAATTGAGATAATTTATAAGTTTATTAATAACAATAACAACAAACAGTAGTTTGAATAAATTAACCAAGTTTTATAAAAATTAGATACGTTTATAAAAGTTAACTAAATACTGTAAAAATTAACAAGTTTATCATAATAATAAACTAAGTTTATGATAATAATAATAGTAATAATAAACTATAATTAGATAAAAAATAATTAAGTTTATAATAATAATAATAAATTAACTATGTCAACTATGTTTTATAATTAATAACAGTAATAACAAAAATTAAGTTTATAAAAATTAACTAAGTTAACTAAGTTTTATGAAAATTAAATAAGTTTATAAAAATCAACTAAGTTTATATTAGTAATAATAAATTAACTAAGTTTACAATAATAATAATAATAAATTGACTAATTTTATGGAAAATTTATTTGAGATAATTTATAAAAATAACTAAATTAATAAAGTTTAAGTTTGAGATAATTTATAAGTTTAAGTTAATTAAAATATAAGTTATGACATTTTAAGTTTTAGCAATTGAGATAATTTATAAGTTTAATAATAATAATAATAAACAATAGTTTGAATAAATTAACCGTGTTTTATAAAAAATAAACATGTTTATAAAATTAACTAAGTATTATAAAAATTAAAAAATTTATAATAATAATAATAGTAATAATAAAACTAAGTTTGATAAAATTAATCAAGTATGATAATAAGCTAATCGATTTTTATAATAATTAAACTAATTTTTATAAAAATTAACCAAAATTTTAAAAATTAATTTAGTTTAATATAATTTAACTAAGTGTTATAAAAATTAACTAAATTTGTACAAATTAGTTAAGTTTTATTAAAATTTAACTACGTTAGTAAGTTTTTAAAAACTAAATAAGTTTATTATAAAAATTAACCATGTTTTATAAAAATATAACTAAATTAACTAAGTTTTATAACAATTATTTAAATTTAATAAAAGTTTAACTACGGATGCTTGATATATTTTAAATATGCAAAACAGTTTCATTATCATTTGTTGATTGTTAAACATGTCTACATGTAATTAGCTTTTTTGGAGTAAAGACCAGCTCTAGCAAAGAATTGTGGGTAATCAAGTAATGAATATGGCTTTAATTGTTATATATATTATAACATTTTGTTAGTACTTGTTGTGTAAATTTGTTTATGAATGATTATGGAGTTTATGTGAATTTGCTCATTTTGTCGAAAAACTATTATCGAATTGGTTATGGATATCATATTTGATTAAGTGATTAACGTGTTGTTTCAATTGTTTGAATATGATGATTATGTGATTGATTGATTCATTGTTGATTTGAATACGACCATTATGTAATTGATTGCTGATTTTAATAAGACTATTATGAGAGTGATGATTGGAAACGATACAAGCCACTAACAGGAAACAGTTGCATGGACAGTATCCTGCAGAACAGTTAATAAATTTTAGTAGCGTTTTAAAAACACTATGAAAATAAATGTAAACAGTTGTGATATGACTTTCGTAGCGTCGAAAAAACGCTATCAGAACTTTTAGTAGCGTTTCGGTAAATGCTGCGATATGACATGTAACTAAAAGTCTGAAACTTTTTGTAGCGTTTTAAAGTCCTACAAATGTCAAGTTTTGGTAGCGTTTTCTAAAACCCTACAAAAAGTTTTAGACTTTTAGTTGCATGTTGTGTTGTAGCGTTTACCGAAACGCTACTACAAGTTTTGGTAGCATTTTTTCAACGCTACGAAATGCCTTTTCTGGTGTGGTGTGGTTGTTCATCCACCCACTTACCTCTAGCCTTTTCCAAATGTTCCTTTAGAATGGATTTTATGATTTTGTTTACAGCTTCAACTTGTCCATTTGCTTGAGGGTGAGCAACTGCCGCAAATCTCTTTTCAATACGATACCGACAGTATAAGTCTTTGAATTCAGAGCTATCGAATTGGGTTCAATTACTAGTTATAATGGTTCATGGAAGACCAAAATGACAGATGATGTTTCAGACGATGAAGTTGATTACTTTTTTCATCGTGATCGTGGTTAAAGGTACTGCTTTGGCCCATTTGGTGATGTAGTCAACTGCTATTATGGCGTACATCGCACCACCTTTAGAGATCGGTAAAGAACCGATAATATCTATGCCCCATGTGGCCAACGACCATGGATTGGAAATTTGTGTTATTCCCATTGGTGGAGCTCTTAGAACTTTACATACATCTGACATTTGTTGCATCGCTTAGCATAATCAACACAATCTCCTTTGATAGTTGGCCAGTAATACCCATAGCGGAGTATTTTCATTACTAGGCTTTGCCCTCCAGTGGGATCGCCACATTCCCCTACATAAACTTCCCTCAGGACTCGTTTTATTTCATCATAGCGATACACCAGAGCAAGGGAATGGGAAAACCTTTCTATACATGACTCCTTCCCGAATGATATATCGTGAAGCTTTACGTAGGATTTGTTGTCTTACATTCCTCCATTCGGGAAGGACTCCATGTAGCAAATAATCTTTAATCGGAGTCATCCACGACTCCTTCTCAGGCTCCGTCTCTAGTACCCAATCGATTTCCATCTGGTTTATGCTTGGAGCGTCTAGTAATTCGACTAGAACCAAGCCCATTTGTTGTGCATCACTGGTGCTAGCAAACTTTGCCAATGAGTCGGCCTCTTTGTTTTGATACCAGGGAATGTGCGTGATGTCATAATACTCAAAGTCGGTCAATAGCTCTTGGACACGGATAAGGTACGGAGCGATCATTGTCCTTTAGCCTGGTAATCTCCCATAACTTGGTATACCACCAACTAGGAATCGCAAAAGATTTCAAGAGATTTTATTCTCAGTTCTCTGGTAAGTTTGAGTCCATTAATCAAAGCTTCATACTCAGCTTCGTTGTTCGTTGCAGGAAAGACAAATTTTAAAACGTAGCATATTGACCTATCCTCTAGAGTTACTAGCACTACTCCAGCTCCATAACAACGAACATTGGATGCTCCACCCGTATACATTTTCCACCGAATGGTAGGGGCTCTACCACTCTTCGAGAGAACATCGAGTGCACTGAATTCTGCTATAAAGTCTGCCAGTGCCTGTCCCTGGATGGCTCTCCGAGGGAGATAAGTGATGTCGAATTGGCGCAGTTTGATATTCCACTTTAGTAACCTTCCAGACATCTCAGGTCGCTGTAAGACCTATCGTAACGGTTGATTAGTGTAAACGTTGATGGAATGAGACTGAAAATAGGGGTGGAGCTTTTGTGAAGAAGTCAACAAGCAGTACGTCACTTTCTCTATCTTTGGATAGTTCCTTTCAGCTCCTGTTAATCGCTTTCTAACATAATAGACCAGTCTCTGGGTTCGATTCTCCTTGCGAAGCAGTACGACACTTATAGCGTGTACCAACACGACCAAGTAGATATACAAGTCTTCGTGATCCACCGACTTTGACAAGATGGGATGTCTATTTAAGTGGTTCGCCAAAGCTTGGATTGTATCTTCACACTTCTATGTCCATTCAAAATTACTCCTCCCTCTTCTTACCAGGTCGAAGAAAGGAATACATTTATCAATGGCTCTGGAAATAAATCAGCTTAGGGCGGCGACCTTCCCATTTAGGCTCTGTACTTGTTTGATAGTCGTTGGCGCTTGGATGTTGCGAATTTCTCGAATCTTCTTAGGATTAGCTTCGATTCCACGAGCATTGACAACGAAACCCAAGAATTTTCATGATGTAATGCTAAAAGAACATTTTAGGGGATTGATCTTTATTTTGTAATATCGATGGATATCGAACATTTCTGCTAAGTCTCTAATGTGGTCGCTTGATTTTCTTGACTTCACGGGCATATCATCCACGTATACCTCCATCGTCTTTCCAATCTGATCTTTAAACATTTGGTTGACCATGCACTGATAAGTTGCTCTCGCATTCTTCAATCATTATGGCATTACCACATAGCAATACAATCCCACATCGGTAATAAAAGCTAGTATGCTCTTGGTTGGAAATGTGCATCGGGATATGATTATATTCGAAGTACGCATCAATGAATGATAGCAACTCATGTCCTGCGATTGAGTCCACTAGCTGGTCGATCCTTGGAAGGGAGAAACTGTCTTTTAGACACGCTTTTTAAGTCCGAATAGTCAATGCATGTTCGATACTTTTCATTCACCTTTCTCACAAGTACAGGATTTGATACCCATTCCAGTTAGAAGGTGTCGCAAATAAACCTACCTACCTCCTCTTTAAGAGCGGCAGATCTCTCAGAATCCATGCCACGCCTTTTCTGTTCCACCGGGACATGCACTGGGTCGATATTTATTGTGTGGCTTGCAATGGCAGGTGAGATCCCACACATATCAAAATGAGTCCAAATGAACACATCGAGATTCGCTCAGAAAAAACCAGCAAGTTCTTTCATCATCGAGGGGCTGAGCTATGATCCAATCTTTAAGACCCATGATGGTCATCGTGGCTGACTGTGTGTCAATCGTCAGCTCAACAGGTGCAACCTTGGTTTCTTTTGGGCTCCTCTTCATCATCCCTCGGATCTATGTCTTTATAGAACCGACTGTGATACCCAAGCAAGCCACAGGCACTGGTTGTCAATCTTTGGTGGCTTGAAGGCGGAGAGACTTGTCCACACCCTTACCTTTCTCACTGCGATCGGCCTCTCTCAACTCAGCTACATAGCAGGCACATCCAGCTGCCTGATCATCATGCACAACTCCAATACCGCTATCAGTTGGGAACTTCAAAGTCAAACACCACAAGGCAAGAGCTGCCTAGAATTCAGCTAGGGTTGGTCCGCTAAGAAAAGCATTTGTATGGAGAGTCAACATCCAAGACAACAAATGGCAACATCCGCACTCTACTACAGTCGCCATCTCCGAACTCCACGGGCAATTCAACATAACCGATAGCTTCAATTGCGGCACCATTAAAGCCATGAAGTAGGCTTTAGATAGTTTCAAGTACTTGGCTTCCATCCTCATCCGATCGTAAGCCTTTTTGAAAATTATATGTACGGAACTACCACAGTCAATCAGGATCTTCCTCACTAAGGCAGGGCCGATCATGGTCGAAATGACCATCAGGTCGATCGTCGGTGCCTCCACCTTATCTGCATCTCCATTTCAGAATATAATGTCATATGCCATTGTACGCTGTTGTTTGGCCAAAGTCCCATCTTCTGTATTTGAATAACACTTAAAATTCATATGTTTGATTGCGCTAGCATAGCGCTCCATCTCGTGCCAGCTCTTATCAACTAGATGTGGTACTCCAACTGCTATATTAATCACTAATCTTCCACCACTCCACGCAGGCTCCTCGGTTCTGTACGACGCTTGTCCTCGATTGGGGTTAGATGTCCCATGCCCGCTATCTTGCGGGGCTTTAACAAACTGCTGTAGTTTTCTTTTTCGAATCAGCCTCTCAAAAACATCCTGGAGATGCCTACATTCATTAGTTTTGTGGCCATAGCATTCGTGGAACCGAAAATATTTTTCAATCTGCTTTTGCTTCTCTATCGATTCTCTCGGAGGTGGCTTCCTATACTGCATGGTATTGCATGTAGACGTTCTTTATAGATGTATTTAGTTGTGTGTAGGTATCATAAGTTGGAACCCTAGACTTTCCGCTTCCCGAATTCCTCTTTCATTCATGGTTCCTATCACTGCCTTGCTTTTGCTGATTCGGTTTATTATGGACATTTACTTGAACTTTTCCAGATTTCTCCCCGAACTGTTTTACTGCAATGTTACTCTTCACTCCCTCTCTAGTCGGTCCCACAACATTCTTCTTCCTAATGCGTCTAGCTTCTTATTTCCTCAAATACTGAGCCGCTTTGCATAGAAACGCTCCAACGCCGGGGGTGGTTTGCCAGCTAACCAATCGCCAAAGTCAAATACTGGGTCAATCCCTCTTGTTACGCCATCAACATTGAATGGTCATTCAGAATACTGACTTTTATGGTGGCTGTATGAAATCTCTCCAGATAGTCTTTTAGAGATTCTCCCGATGCCTAGATCATGCTTGATAGGGACATTACATCTTTGGGGCGAATTGTATGCATACAGAATTGCTTTACAAATTTTATTGCTAAATCATCAAATCTAGAGATTGACCTTGGGGGCAATCGCGTGAACCACATCATTGCTATGGCAGAAAGAGTAATGGAAAAACATCTACATTTTGTGGCATCATCTGCTAATGCGGAGTCCATTACCCATTCATATCTCATGATGTGCTGCCTGGGGTTAGTTTTTCCGTCTTTGGAAAGCATCGAAGGAATGCTAAATCTCCTCAGATATTCCATGTGTAAAATATTATTTGTGAACGGGGTATGGCTTCTTGATATCCCCTAATCATCATAAGTTAAGCCTTGACTCTCCCTTACCAGTTGCTTGATCATAGCCATCAAGCCCAGCGTTTGGATAGTCGAAGCCAAGCGGCGGTCGTGCTCCACCTCATGTGAATGGTTCGGTCGATGACTACAGGCCCTTCCACGCCTTCTTGGCTCAACATCCTCTTGATGTGCATTCACATGATCGTCATTCCAGAGAGGTAACTGGTTTGTATTAACTTGAAATCCAACATCAAGATCAACCGTAGTGGCTATAGTTCAAGTTCCATTTGAAAAAGTTAAAGTTCCTCCCTGGGAGGAGCGATCGACCCTTGTCCCTATAGAGGGATCGAGTCCGATCAATCCTGGCTGCTCGAGGATTTTTGTGTGTTGATGTCCTGATGCTTCTGCGTGATATCCGTCGGTTCTGTGATGTTTGCACCTATGATGGTTATCCGATGAAGTTGAGCCCTCCGATGCAGAATAGGGAGTTGGCTCCCTTCTAGTTTTCCCACGCTGTTGCTCCCTGAGTTGATTCATTAGATCGATATTGGCTTGAATCTGCTGATCCACCTGTCGACGGCTATCCATGAGCTCTCTCATCAGAATTTGGAAATCAGCTCTTGTGATGGAACTGGATTCTGGACATCAACTAGATTGGTAGCATTAACATCTACTGGTAGATTGCTCTAGCCTCCTTGCCGGATGCTGGCGTTCACATTTCCTTCTGCGTTTTGAGAGGTAGATCTAGTGTTCCTAACCATCGTTGATATTATAAAACTTTTCTTCAAATCTGAGTTGAAACAGAAGCTTGTCGGTAGAAAGCTATATCTATTTCGCAAATATGGGAATCCATAAGTATGTGATGAGATCCAATCGGGCTGAGAATTCGTCTTCTCAGTGAAGGCACCAAAATGTTTATACCAAAAATTGGCACAAACACCCAATAGAGATGTTGTAGAGGAATAAATGAAGAATAATAAATGTAAATAGAGAGATAATAGTAGTAAAGTAATCAAAAACAAGCTAACAACAGAGACACAATAATTTATAGTGGCTCGGTGTTGTTTACCTACGTCCACTTTGAAGAGATAGCTTTGTTAATCACTTTGTAAACCGAGTGCAATAGGGATCGGATAAGAATCATTAGTTACAAAAGAGTACAAAGCAACAACCAACGCAAAGATCCCGAAAATGAATAATCAAGTCTGTATTTACATGGGAAGACGTTGAAATATCTTCCTGAAATTTCAAAGTAGAGTCTCCAAATCTAGAAGAAGTCACAGTATTGATCGTTGGTCCCACATCACTTGTAATAACGATCATCATCGATCATTTTGTGAGCTCCTTTTGGCATGAGACCGATATGGTGGGCTCCACTCTTCAATATATTGATGTTCCTAAAGTTTCATGTGTAGTTAACTTATAGAGATTGAGATATTGATCGTTTTCTACTAAGTTAAGCTATAAAATTGATACGGTATGATGCATAATTGATGAATATGGATCTTACCCGATCCATTTTCAGGGAGTTGTGTATTTTAATATTTTAAATGTTATATTGGATTCATCTTCCGCTTTCGCTTCACCGCTGCTTCATATAATCATCTGTGCCTAATCTTTGGGCTTCGTGATTGTTAATCTGACTTGTTAGTCTCGATAACAGTCGAGTCTAACTTGTCTAGTCAGTTCGGGTATAGCCAGGAAAAAAGGCCAGATAACACTTTATTTATTTATGGCCAGTTCGGATTACTCCTAAGCCATGTTTGTGGAGAGGACCAGTTGTGTTTTAGTAGTTTCCTATTTTATATATGTATATAGTTTGGATATATAGTATTTTGAGATAGTTCCCCTCACACTAGGCTTTATTTTTGACCTGTGTTTTGTCTTTGTCTAATTATGTTATGACAACTTTTGGGTACTCGGTTAAGTAGTTTAGGAGTCTGGTGCTTTAAGGATAGGCCTGTAGGACAGCTGGAGCATTCTAGAGGTGTGTAGTCGATGTATATATATGTGTATATATATACATACTTATTGTTAATGTATTACATGGAAGACATGCTATTTTGTATATGAGAAATATGATATTTATTTATCACTTGCTTCCATTAGTGCAGTCTCTTTTATATTAATGATCATATTCTTTTCTTGTATATTCAGTACATTATATTTTATCTTCCTATTGTGAGATTGCATCAATTAACATTAGTACGATGTTTGCTTTAATTTTACCCTGATAGATTGTCTTTTGCGATATTTCGAAGTTAGACATTGTCATTCGACATTGTTTCAGGGTATTACGAAAGGCAGGTCGTTATAGTTAGTATCAAGATTAGGCTCAATACTCAGGACCTGGTAGACCAGTTTGAGTTAAGCAACCTGGTAGATGGTGATACGTTAAAAGAGCGTACTTTTATTTTTCTACTATATATAACTGCATATACCACTTGTCTCCTAAACTCTGATTTATTATACCGCTAGTTCCTAAGGTAACTTCGTTTAAGGTTATCTGCATGACCCAACAGTGTAATGATCTAGTTTTTCGACCCCTAAATGTCGACACTAATACATCCATGGTATTCACGTGCCCAGCACTAAAGTGCCAAAAAGACAAATTGTGAGGGTGAAATAAAAAGAATAAGAAAGTAGAGAATAAAATCAGAATCTCACCAAAGAACGATAATATATAATACCAAAAGATAGTACAAAGTGCTACTCTAAGATATATAGCATTTAAGAGTTACAATCCTAAGTGCTATCATCAGCCTAAGCTGCTATAATAGTTTGTCATCATAAATACTCATATATACATAAAGTGGTGCAATAGAAATAAAACGTAAATGTAGGCGAATGGAATTATCTAGCTCGTCTCATGAAGCTCCAAAGAATATCAAGGAAAACATACCTTTATCAAACTACTAGTAAGAGCACCTGGGTATGGAAAAGATAAAACAATAAGTCAGATATAAATTTAGTGTGAGAAACTCGAGAAACGTCTACAGATATAACAATATCATTTGAGAACATTCGAATCACTATAATAGTTTTCCCCTCAAAAGAACCAAAACCATATAATAGGTAAATAAGAGTGTATAATAGATAGTTTCTAGGGCATAAAATATAAATAAGATAATTGTTGTGCTGCTTGCATCTCACAACATAAGAAAATTAGAAGTATGACTAAAATCGCTAAGGTACATTCACATATGGATTTCCATCGAGGTCTCCTTAGTTGTCGACCTCTTGACAAAGGTCAAAAACTACCTTCCGGAACTATGCACGTCTTTAGATAAAATATGTCACAAAGGTAAATATAGCTGGTCTATGCCCGAACACTTGATACCAAATACCAACTACTCCCCCGCGCCTCAGCCGAAAGCATCTCTAGATTTTTGGAGTTGATGTATCTTTGGGTTAGCTAAACCCCATAGATTCTAGCATAAGTCGTCCAATGAATGCTAATGCTTACCTCTCCTTTGGACTTAACCATAGGATAGACAGTCTAACTCTATAGCATTTGTTTGAAATGCTAACGCTGACCTCTCATTTAGACTTAACCTTAGGATAGGTAGTTCAACTCTATAACATTCCATTGCACAACCGCTTCTGTAACGACCGCCCATTGCAACCCTTAAATGTCGACACTAATACATTCACGATATATACATGCTGAACACCCAAGTGCCGGAAATACAGATAGTTAGGGTAAAAGAAAAGGAATAAAGAAAAATAATAAGAAAGAGGAGAATAAAAACATTAGAATCTCATAATAGAATGATGATATATATTATCAAAATACCATACATAGTGTTACGCCAATAGACATAGCATTTGAAAGTTACTAATTTAAGTACTATCATCAGCTTGGACAGCTATAACAGCATGTCCTTACAATTGCAGATATATATACATAAAGTAATGTAGTGGAAATAAATACTACAATAGCTAAAACATCCATCTCTACTCTAAGAGCCAAATGAACATCAACAAAAATCTACTTTCCTCAGACCACTCGAAAGAGCACCCATGAAAATAAGGGGAAAATAAAACCACAGGTCAGACAAAAGTCTGATGTGAGAAACTCAAGAAATATATGTGACATATAATAGCACTATTTGAGACCAACAAAATCACCGAATTGGTTTTTCTTTAAAAGCGACAACCATCTATAGATACATATTGCGATATAATAGATAATGTCTAGGGTGTAGAACATAAATAAGAAATAGTTGTAGTGCATGTACACCACAACAATAAATAGGTATACAATCAAAAACCATTAAGGTGTGTTCGCATAACTATGTAGGTTTTCCGCGGAGATCCCCTTGGATATAAGTCGACTCCAATCTCCTACATAAGGATTAGAGATATCCTTCAGAGCAACGTACATCTCTATGGAATGTACCAAAGGAAATACATAGCTTGCCCACAATTCGCCATATGGAACCGAATGCATCACTCATGCATGTATATTCGTAAGCAACACTAGACGGAGTCACCTACACCGTTGGGTTAGCTAAAGCCCTTGACTATACATCCCACCTCTGGTTTCTGCCATTACCGATGGTGAAGTCACGTTCAGCATCTCAACATATGAGCCATCATCACTCAATCAACACACGAATCCCCAAATGGATTCCAACATCTCGAACATATCACTAATTTATATATGAATTCGAGCATTTCGAACAAATCACGAATTTCTACATAGATTCCAACATCTCGAACATATCACAAACCTCTTCCAAAGCATAGATCATATATATGGTTTTGAAGTGATTATTGTTTCAAGTCACCTTATATAAGTACTCCCCCGCTTATCGGGTGCTCGAAAACCAATCGATAGATTTCCGATTAACTCAACCCCGGTTATTTAAGAAACAAATAGACAATACATAAGGGTGGAGATCATCTCATATCCAGATGGATTTCCTTATAATTTTCCTTGGAAGAGCAAGAGAGTTTATATGTAGGTTATATCATCACCGAGTGTAACGACCCGAAATTTTGGTAATTGGATTTTGAATATTTAACTTAAATATATTGTAATAATTAGTTTTTATTGATTTAATAACTTGAATTCAAATATATAGATTATTTAAGTTCTTTGAATTAGGAAATTTAATACTTCAATAGTGTTTTAAAATAGTGGAATTTTAAAATTTAATATAAATTAAATAGATCTAATGGTTTTATTTAAACTTTTTAATTAATTATAATCGCAGTAAATTCATTCTGTAAATTTATTTACAGGAATAAATAATTCAAATAAATAAGTAGAAAATATGTTATTATTTTTATGACTCAATTTTTATTAACGAATTTCTAATTTATTTTATTGATTTTTTCATAATTTTTTAATTTGGAAATTATTGAAATTTTCGTTTGACGATTTATCGGCAAACGGTAGTGTTTTTTTGATTTTACATAACCTAATAACTATTGTACATTGCTATTGTTTCGGAGTCGTGTCACTGTTCTGAACGTGGCCGTATTTTTGTTTCATCATTTGGAGTTTATACGCGAAACAAAATCTATGCGACCCGATGCCGTAATTTGCATATTATATATATATATATATATCAACACTTTAAAAAAATATCCAACTCCACTCTCTCTTCTTAAACACTATGTTATTCCATCAATATTAAAATGTCAGAGCTTAGAAATAAGAAAGAAAAAGAAAAACCGATAAATCCACTTTCTTTTAAATTCAAAAACAAAACAAACATAAATCTAAAAATTAGAAAGGTTATATCTTTAAGCTAGTAATGCCTAAATCTACTTATATGCGGGTTTGTGAAGGGTGCGACAATAAGATGTGAGGTTTGGCAGTTTTATAGTTTATATTTGCAAACTAGGGTTTGCATTTGCTAAAGATGTGGTTTTCGATTTGAGTAATAGAGGCTATTTTCGAGTTCGAGGCGGGAGATAGCACCTTGGTGACCAATGTGGAGGAGTGTGGTGGACTGGGGTGAGGCACGATCTGCGGTTGTCGCTTCCGTTGGAGGGTTTTGATGCGATGTGGAAAGGTAGGTCGAGTTGATGATGTTTGGGTCTGTCGGGTGGCTCTTGCGTAATGGTGAACGTTGGAGTTATCGGTTTGGTGAACGGTTGAGAGATGGTGGCTATATGGTTAGGGGAAGGATTCAGCCATGGTGAGTGAAGCTCCAATATTAGGTGGGAATTATAAAAGAGGAAGAAGGGGAATTATTTTATAAAGGGTAGTTAGTTTAATTAATTTGTAATTAGTAATTTAATTTATAATTTTAAAAATTGATAGTTTTAGAATGGTATAACTCTCGCATACAAGGTCCGATCAAGACGAAACTTTTTCATTAGCCTCATTATGAGGAAAGTTTCATGATGGAGCAAGCTGAAATTTGCGCTAAAATTGGGCGTTGTTCGATTTTAGTTCAAACCGGAACGCTTCGCACCAACTGGAATTTCGGTGAGTATAACTCACCTCTTTGGATAAATTAGTATATTATATAGTAGATTGAATTTTACGGTTTGTGTTTTGTTGAAATTATTAGCTATTTGGTTAAAATATTCGCGTTTTACAAGCGATTGTTATTTAAAATCAAAATGCAGGAATTTTATCGAGAAATCTAGATTTCTCGATATTGTCACTTTTATATTTTCAGTTATATTGCTATTGATTCTATTTTAGTTATAACTCTATTATATAATAGCTGAATCTTGATTATTTAGCACTATTAGTTATGACATTGTTATATGTTCAAAACGTAACCCGTATAGTGTTAAAAATCAATAACAATATTGGTTAAGTGCTATGGTTGCTATTGGCCTCAATTTAGTATTTTGACATAATATTAATTACCGTTTGGCTTGAAATTGGTTTTTAATTCGGAGAATGATTTGAAATCTAAATTTTGTGTTTTCTAGAATATTATGTTTAATTGGGTTTTGAAACTTCTCTATTTTACTTCAACCCCTTTATTTGTCTTTTCTAAATCATTTAGAAATGTTTTAAAGTTGTTTAAATATTATTTGATATTGTTTTAAAAGTTGTTTATTTATATTTAATGTTTTGGAATTTATAATAGTTATTTATTAATAACATTTTGGAATTAATAATAATTATTTATTAATAATTTATTGGAAGTTAATTATTATTTATTTAATAATAATGTTTGAAAATTAATAATAATGTTTGAATTTATTAACTATTATATTGTAATGTTTGAAGTTAATTATTATTTATCAATAAGGTTTTGCTATTAATAATTATTATTTATTTATAATGTTTTGAAGTTATTAATTATTAAATTAACAAATGATGTTTTGGAGTTAATAAATTACTTTATTAATGAGGTTGGTATATTTATTTAGGATGGTTTAAGTAAAGTAATTTATTTGATTAATTGTATTTATAAATAATAAATATATTTATAAAGAAATCTAATTTAGTAAAAGAGATTTATTAAAGAGTTTACAAATGAAAATGAGGTTTTGGATTTATACAGGATTTTAAAAAGACCTTATAAAGAATTTTTATAAAGGGTTTATAAATTAATTTGGATGTTTATAAAAGATGTTTTATAAATGATTTTGGATATTTATAAAAGAGATTTATAAATTATTTTAAAGATTTATAAAAGAGTTTTATAAATAAACCTGCAGATTTATTAACAGTTTTATAAATGGATTCTGGAATTTTAGTAAAGGAGATGTTCATAAATGGAAGATATTTATTAAAAAGGATTTACTAAAAGTTTATAAACGGAAATGAGATTGGACTTTTCCTAAACTGACTCTCTTAATTTTGGTAGTGTGGACATTTGTTTCATGCTTAACACCGTAGGAATAGTGTTTGGGTTTATCCTTATCTCTATTTTAAATAACTTTGGCTTTGATCCTTTTAATAAGATTTTGAAATATGAAATCTTTCAAAATGTTTTGTGAATCTACTTATACCGTTGAGATAAGTATATAAATACATTGTCTAAGCAGTGAAAGTGTATTGTTTTTATGAATATACTTATACCTTGAGATAAGTAAATGGATATTTTTCCAAGTATAAAAAGGAGTATGAAGGATTTGAAAATATATCTTTGTAAAAGTATTTTCATACAAGTATTTACAAAGAAATTTTAATTCATGAAAGGATTTATTAAAGAGGTTAGTGGCTACTTATATGCTTAATCAATGTTTGTTTTCCTTATGGAATTAAATCCTTGATGTGACTGTTGTTTATTTGGTAGTTAAATAACCGACTTTCAAACTTGGCTAGTTTTAAATTATCGTTGTCGGTTCGGAGAGACCAGGATCATATATATTATCCGAAAACCACTTCGAACCGGCATAAGCGTTCGAATTGAAACATCTTGAAGATGATTGAAGACATAGCTTTTGAAGTGCAAGGGCTACTTGCAACTAATCCTGAGAGTGATTCCAAAAGGGATGTAGTAGAAATAGTGCCTTCGATTTCGTTTAGATCCAGAATGAACTTGTATGGATGAATGCTGCATTGCATTTCTGCTTGAAGGGCGGTGCTAGTATTCCAAGTGGGTTTATTTTCAAAAGTTAAAGTGTAACCTTAGGCTTCACACTCGTTAAATGATTAAAGCATGGACGTGCAGCAGGGCTAAGTGGGTCGCTCCCATTAGGGTATGATCGTCGCCTTATCTAGAATTGATATCTATGTATGCTTCAAGGCCCGTTATGGTTTTTAGATCGCAACCAAGTGGTGATCATATTCAGCGCTATCCGGTAAGGGGTAGGGCCTATCCTGAGCAGTAGAGGTGCAACGTGTTGTAGCCTCCCATGCATTTTATCTAGAGGTGTACGGATTCGGTGGGTAGACCCTTACCCTTTCATAGTTGGAATCAATTTTCCAATACGAGCCTTCAGACTTGATTATGCTAGAATTTAATTAATATAACAATTTCAGCCATGATTCAATATTTATTTTAAACGATAGACATTATTATAATATTAGAGGATTTCCTATATAAATTTTTTGGTTATCATAAGGTAAAAACCCATCCGTGTTTATGTGTGGCATGGTCTTACGAGATACCTTTATTTTTAAAATATTTTTACAACATTAAAATTCAATTGAGGTTTCTTTCTCACGCTGGTTTACCAGACTGATCAGGGTGTTATTTTATTATGATGCTCGGGTCAGACCGAGCATATTTTCAGATTCAGTAATGCTTTGGTGCTTCAGGTGACGAGCTGGATGCCTCCAAGACGTATTCACATATTTTCTATTTTCCGCTACATTGGTTGTTTATATTTATCAGCAATTGTGAGGACAGATTTTTATAACTGTCCAGGCTAATTTTTTGTTTAATGTACTCTGATTGATATATGTATATTACAGTTTTTCTTTATGTAAAGATATGTTGTGTATTATATATTACTCATCACGATGTGAGATTATGTTCTATCTTTTCTTTCTTTTTCCCCAACAATCTGTCTTTCTGGTACTTGGATGCTCGGCACATGAATACCGTGGGAAAAGGCAAGTCGTTACACCCAATGAATAAACGTATCGTATAACCTCGTGTTTCTACTAGATATTTCCAAAGTTAATTTTGGTCATTTTCAACAACAATGAGAAAGATTGAATATGGAAACCAAGTCTAGCGTGTTTATCACGTTTCCGACCTTCTTAACTTCCACTATCCATCGAGTAAGAGTGAGGCCCGATAGGTTAGAGAACTATTGCTTCTACACCCTAATCATCATTCTTAACTCTCACAAATAGAATCTAGTCTACTTCATCTACTTTTAGTGCTAAGCACACAACTAAATACTTTTCATAAACAAGTAAACACACAATGCATGATTAATCCACACAAAGCACAATTAAGTCACATATACGACTTTTAATCTCCTTTTTATTTAACTAATCCTTTATTGATTAAATCTCTTTTGTCAGTAAAACTCCTTTTTACCTAATAAAACTTCTATATTAATTTATACTCCAAATTAATTAAAGTCCTAACTAATTAATCTTCTACTTAATTAAACTCCTAACTAATTGAGCTTCTACTTAATTAAACACCTAGTTAATTAAACACTTCTAATTAATTAAAACTTCCTTTATTAATTATTACTCCTTGTTAATTAAAACTTACTTTATTAATTAATATTCCTTATTAATTAGAACTTCCTTTATATACTTATGCGTGTGAGTGTATTTAATTTCTCTTTATAAAAGATATACACGTGTATTCTGCTATTTTACTATTTATTTATACTCTTTTCAATACTTAAAAAAGTATTCATATACTTATCTCAAGTGTATAAGTATATTCACAAATCGCTTAACAAAATTTACTTACTTTAAAATATAATCAAAGAGGTTAAAAACAAACATCACTTAAACATTCTTAGTATAAACCCCTTCTCCCTGTTATATGTTAAACATATATTATTTCTGTCTTTATTCCAGAAGATTTCATGTTATTATCTTTAAAAATCCATTATTAGAGATCTAAGTATATTCATAATTATTTAAAAATATTTTTCCACTTTAAAATATAATTCCAGGGTTTAAAAACAAATGTTGCCAAAACATTGTTTACTACAAACCCAAAACACTTCACACTTAATCATTATCTTTAAACACTCTTTTAAATGTCTAATTACTTTTATAAGGGTTTAAGACAAGTGTTACTTAAACATTGTCACAACAAACCCAAAACACTTCATTATCTTAAACATCATCTTTAAAACTTGCTTTTAAGAGATCTAATTATATTTATAAAAGTTAAAAACAAATGTTACTTAAACATTCTTTAGTACAACCCAAAACCATTCACCTATAATTACCTTAAAATATCCCTTATTTAAGCCCTAATTATATTCCCAATTATTGTCTTAATTATAGTCCTAATTATAGTTATAATTATGCTTACTTATATCTAAACTAATTTACTAAGTTAATATACTTCTACTTAACTTTACAAAACCATTTGTTTTAACTTAAATATTATGATCCAAATTTTCCTTTATAAAAGACTTAACTTATTTTTCCCAACTTACATATTTACTAAAAACCTTTTTAGAATGATGTATATATTTATATGTGTACAAATTTATTTATAAGCTAATATAATTAATAAAATTCGAAAACAATATAAAAGATATTATATTACATAAGCTTTTTAATAGTTTAATAAAATCTTTAACTAATTTTTAGAAAATTATATATATTTAGAAATACATTAAAAATATTTATACTATGGTTTAAAACATTTATATTAAATTTTACTTAAACAAATACTTATTTTGTCATTTATTTAACAACCATAAAAGCATATTTTTATAATTTAAAATTCTTTACATTAAAAACCAATAAATAATTATTAAAAATATATTTAAACTTTGATATTTTCCCAATAATAAGTGTACTTATAATACATACTAAAAATATAAAGAAGCCCCTGTATGTCTTTCAAAGTTGACTTTAAAAATCATTGAACACAAGGCATTTTCAAAGTGCATCCATAACGACCTTTTCGCTTTTAAATTTCACAACTTTGTTTCATAATTTCTGTAACTTCCCAAAACAATTCCATGTTGCCCCATATACCAAAATACGTGTAGAGAACAACCAAACATATATTTTCATAATATATTCACATTTTATCCAATTTAACATATGCTAAATACAACGGATTTCAATGTACTTTAATAATGACTATTTCGCTTCAAACATTCACAACACACTTCAACTTCACACGTAACACTATCAAACATGTAAACAAAAGGTCTTGGCCATGATACATGTTTTAGATGGTTATAAGAGAGATTACTACATATAATGTTGTCACCGCCTTTCCAAAGCAAGAAGGGGTTCAAAAGTTATAACTTTAATTTGTTAATGTCACTTTAACTTTACATTTATACACATACACACACACACACACAATATATGCATACAAGATGGTGAGATAACTTACCCAATCCTTAGCCAAAACAAGGCATAGATAATCTCAGTATGAGTGCAACAGTGAAGACTGCATCTCGATTGGACCTCATATGCAAGAGATACGAATTTTGTAAGGATTCGAATAATTAATTTATTAATTAACTTTAAATTAATAAAATAATTAAAAAATATCCTTTTTCCTTAATCTCTCTACACTGTGCACGACCGTGCACAAAATATGCACAGCACCCAAATCCGTGCCACTTTCCCCATCAATTCTCTATCCCTAGTCAATGAATCGATGCACCGATCGTCCCCATGTGCTAATCTATATACACTTGTTGCAACGGACCTCAATTTGTCAACTCCATCTTGCTCCATCAAGTCACGATGTGGCCTTGCCTTAGAAACGCTCACTAACGCATTTTGTCCCGGTCCACTAAAGCTTCTCTGGCTAATGCCATTACTTATCTTTTCACAACCTGAACTCAATGACACCACCGAGGTAACCTCGTGTCCACTAAAACGGAATGCAATTTGCTACTTCCCCTCTTGTAATACCCCAAGATTTTGAGGAAAATCCTTTTAAATAAATGATTAAAATTCTGGGAGAAAAATCAGAATTATTATATAGGTGGGATTTTCAGTGGTGCAAGGTTGTGTGCATGTGTGCACGTGCACACTAGTTATGGCACTAAGAGAAAATCCAGAATTCCTGAATAATAAAACAAAGAAGGAAAACATTTAGATAAAATGTTTTAAATAAAGGAAATATAGGCCTAGACATGAATATTAAAATTCCTGAGGATATGTATATATATATATATATCTATATATATATATGCATATGTATGACTTGTCTGGAAATTAAGACAGAAGAGAACATTGATTTATAATGAATAAGTGAAATTTTATTTGAATAATAGGAGTATAGAAATGCATATAAGAATGCACATGTTTTCTGCAAATAAAAGAAGGTTAAAGTTAAACTAACACCCATAGTTGTATAAATGTATATATATACAGATATTATTTGAGCAGAAAATTAATAAAGGAAAAATAAGTAAAAGAAGCACTAAAATAGTAAGAACCAAAGTGCAAGAAAGCAAATGTATAAAGGCAGAAAATAGAAAGTCACACCATTATCATGTTTGAGGTAAGTATAATAAAAATACTTAAAGTAATCACTTTCTGAAAAGAAAAGAAAATGGGCACAACTTAGCCTTGTTTTAAAATATTGGCCGGGACATTAAGGGTTAGGAGGGAGAGAATATGCAATGCCAAATGCATGATTCTGGTTTGGGCTAAAATAGGGATTTTGCATCACCCAAAACCCTAGGTAGAACCCTTATATAAATCAAGAGCCTAACCAGAAAACTGCTCTCTCACTGAATTAATTAACCTAAGGAAGAAGAGGAAGAAAAGGCTAAAGATTTGAGGGGTTTTCTGGATTAAGCTTGTGTAAGCATTTAGGTGAGTATCCTCACTCATATACATGGCATTAAGACCTGAGATTAGGCAGCTAAGCTTTTATATGCTATATTTTGCATGTTTTGATTTACAAACCATGTTGACTACTGATGGTTTCATGAATGCTTGATGAGATATGATCTGCTATGATGGATGTATAACTTTGTTGTTCTATTTTCATCCCTGTATGTTATACCAAAACCTTAAAGAACATGTAAGAGAGTATTTGTAACTAGTCTGAATCATGGCTTAAGACAAAGAATGAAGAAAAAAAAAACTATGAGCTGCATATACAATGGTATAGTGCTGAGGCTTGAAATAATTGGTTAAGGGTGCAATGGAGTCTTTCTCTATAAGTGCTGAGCCCTAAACCAAACAGAAAATTTACAAGCCTAAAAATTATGTTTAAACAAGGTTAAAAATCTGGCTAAACATAGTTGCTTGCAAAATCAAAATAAACCCAATAGAGCCATGCATTTATTCTCAGTTGCAAACATTCTGGTATATGTTTGAATAGGGTGTTTATATGCTAAATAATGTGAGATGGAATGACTGGGTGTTATACCTCTAGAAAGTAACCTTTAACTTGCTTGCAATATTATGTCTACAAGGTAACTAGTATGTTTCATGTATATAAGTGGTCTGTACACCTAGCTATCATTGATAAAATGAACATGAATACACTTAGTAATATAACTAAGGATTTTGTGCCAAGAAGGCTGCTGGAATGCTTGTCCTATTTGAAGTAGACAAGTTGACACATGGCTTGTTTAAGTCCTGAGATCTTTGTGCCATGATGTTAATTAGTTCATGGCAATGTGTCCCTTTGATTCCTTATAGCAGATGAGGCCAGGAATTTATAAGAAGAAAAGGCAACCTTAAATGATGATATAGGAAACTTGGGCCTTTCCGGGATTAGGGTTGGTATGAGGAACCTTAGTAGTTCCAGATAAAAATTGTTTTAATGCATATGTTTGCTCTTGTGTATGTATATGGGAATACCTGATTAATTTATACATTAATCATTCATGATAATACCTGTCAAGTTATGCAAGGTACATTTATGCTGTATCCTTAGCTTAATATCATGGATATGTTAGAAATGCTCACACCAGATCATAGATCTGACCCTTATTGCTCATGGCACATGGGGGTGTCTCATTCATAATGGGGCAGCCGCTAATGCTTTTGCAGGTTGTGATGGAGCTAAGTAAGCAAGATTAAAAAGATATGGAATAGAGAATGCTAAGATAATTAGAAATAAGAGCTAGAATGTGTTAATTCATGCATGTATTTCCTGATTGATATGGCTATCTAAATGTATTAAGAAGGAAGAACTTCTAAGAAATACGTGTTATGTTGTTTCTGGTTATTTCTGGTTTGGTATGTATTAAGGATATTGATGTTAAACTGATTTGAAAATCTATTTGCTAAAGTTGTTTTTGATTTAGAGGAAAAACCTGGATTTTATAAGCATAATCATTTTATGATGATTTTAGTTCATCCTAAGTCCTTTCAAAAGATAGATATATAGGAAATTATATTGGGAAAATCCAGAAAGAATTATAACTGTTATATTTTCAAGTCATGATATTGATATATGTCCAAATGCAAGTAAAAGTGTATATACCCTGAATATGCATTTTTAAAAGAGAATTATGGTTAGGAAGGATGATATAAATCTGATCACAAGGTGTCTGATTCATACATATATAAACATGCTTTTGAAAAGAAGGAGTATCAATGTTTTGGGTAGATTCTGGTTTGTAAAATGCAAATAAAAGAATGGTCAGATTAACCACATGGTTAGACCATAGGTCAGGCCAAATGTTCACTTCAAATCAATGAAGCAAGGAACCATTTGAACCCAGTTTTCTGGAAAATGAGCAAAGACATTGACATGTACATGTATATCTATGTACATGTTGATATCTGGGCAAAAATATAAATATAAATTCCTAGAACAGTTGTAGGAATGGGTTTTAAAAATAATAAAGCAAGAAATATTGTTTTGTATGTTAGATTATAGGCAAAAATTAAGTATATATGTGTAGATATAGGTAGATATCAGATTTTAAACCATACAGGAGAAAAATAAAAAGAAAAACAAAAATTGGGTTTGAACCGACCAGCATAGCACTCGAACTCGTGACCTCTCATGTGTAAGTTAGGCGCGTTTCCATTACGCCTAGATGTTGCTTGTGTTCACTTATGATCCACTTTTTTTTAGCCTGAGTTTGATACTATACAGACTTTAACACAATCATCCATATTAAAAGCTTTCTTCCACCTGATTATTACTTGATCATTTCTTAATTAGAATAACAGACTAAAGTACATGTTTCCAGTGGATTCTATGGTCAAAAATCAGGATACAATAATTAATCTTTTATCAGGGAATTATCACATTTTAATAGATTTAAAAGGATTTCTACTTACATATTATCATGCTCTGATTCTAGTAGAATATAACATAGATATCTTCATATATGTATGTTAGGAATGATTTAGATTTAAAACAATATTTTTATATTGTGAAATATCCTGGATAATATGAGAATAGGGAAGGATGACCCTAGGTAGTCTTAGCTAAGTATGAAAAAAAAAATATTTTTTTTTGGTTAAGAATTAGGGTCATTGCATTTGGTATCAAAGCTATGTTTTAATTAACATAGCAAAATATTTGTGTGCTTATGTTTATACTAGGTTTGTTTGTGATATATTTGACTGTTTATAAGTATTCCCCGAATGTATGTGTGTGCATGTGACATACATAATGATTAAATAAGAAAGATACAACCAATTTAAAATTAAAGCGAAGTATTATAAACTAATATAATGAAATACATATACTTTTAGAAATATGGTAGGAAGAGGGTCTCATCATCAAGGAGGATCTAGCACACCACAAATGCTTGACATGCAGGAATTTGTGAGAGTTTTGAGAGATGGAATTGGGCACAGACCTGAGAACCCATATGAGGAGCTCTCCAAGTTAGTGAAGACTTATACCAATTTGGGAGGCAAGAGCTTTGAAGGAACTGAAAGTGTAATGGAGATTCAAGCATGGCTGAGGACATTAGAGAGGATCTTCACTGATATGCAACTAGATGACCAAAGGAAGAGGCAAGTGGCCTCAAGGCAATTAAAAGGTGCAGCTTTGAGTTGGTGGGAGGTGATCATAGCTGGCCGGAATGAAAATGATATTAATTGGAATCAATTTAAGGAGATGTTAGAGGCAAGGTTTGTTCCAGCCTCAGCAAAAACCACTTTACTTGAGGAGTTCATCAAACTTAGACAGGGGACTATGAATGTCACAGAATACACCCAGAAGTTTGAGGGATTGTCAACCTATGGGGCAATGTTAGTGGCTGATGAAGCATCCAAAAATGATAGATACATCAAGGGATTGAACCCAGGGCTTAGCAGGGCTATATTACCTTATGCTGACAGAACTTTTGATCAAGTGATAGATTTGGCTCTGAAGATTGAGCAGCATGACAAGGAAAGAGATAAGTTTAGGAGCTTCAAAAATAATAGCAACAAGAAGAACAAAGGGAAGCACCATCCTTATGATAAGAAGAAAGGAGAGGCAGATGGTAAGAAGGCAGTAGATGCAAAACCCAATGAAGCCAAAAGAAAAATAGTTTGCAACCATTGTGGGAAAGAAGGCCATATTAAGCCAAGATGCCCAGAGCTTAAAGGGGGAGCTTTCAAATGCTTTCTATGTGGGAAGGAAGGGCATATGAAAAGAAATTGCCCAGAATACAAGCAATAAGGGAAAGTGGCAAACCTGGAAGGTAGGGGCAAGGCCATAATTGAGGCTAATGCTGAAAACCATGGTCAAGTGGAAGGTACACTATTTATTTGTACCATACCTTTAGCTGTAATATATGATACCGGGGCAACCCACTCACTCATTTCCCATGAAATAGTTAAAAGGTTGAAAATGAACTGCAATTTGGCTGAAATACCTCTGTTAATACAAAGCCCTTTAGGAAGTTCTAGTGTATTAGATATGATTTGTGTGGATGTGAATTTGAACATAGGGGGAAACACATTTGTTTCCAATTTATATGTTCTAAATTTCCCAAATATAGGAGTTATATTAGGGGCAGATTGGCTAAGACAATTCAAAGCCATAATTGACCTAGATGCATCCACCATTTCACTACAAAATTCTAAAGGCCAAAGGGTTACAATTCTGTGTGAACCTATCAAAGAAAACAGGCTAAATCATTTAATTGAATTAGAAAATAATCCCAAGGAAATAGCTATTAATGAAATCCCCATAGTTAAAGAATACTTGGATGTATTTGGGGAAGTAAAAGGTGTCTCACACCATAGACCTGTTGAATTCCAGATTAACCTTATGCCTGGGGCTAGCCCAATTATCAAAAAGCCTACAAGGATGGGGCCAAGTGAATTAAAGGAGCTAAAGAACTAGCTGGAAGAATTAGAAGCCAAGGGGTTTATAAGGCCAAGTAATTCATGCTGGGGTGCTCCTGTAGTATTTGTTAAAAAGCATGATGGTACCTTAAGAATGTGTATAGATTATAGAGAATTAAACAAAGTAACCATCAAAAACAAATACCCATTACCTAGGATAGATGATCTCTTTGATCAACTCAGTGGAGCTAAAGTGTTTTCTAGGCTAGACTTGGCATCTGGGTTTCATCAGATGAAGGTTGAGGATTCAAGTGTTAAATATACAGCATTTAACACAAGATATGGTTTGTATGAGTTTCTGGTTATGCCATTTGGGCTAACAAATGCCCCTTCTTACTTTGTAGACCTAATGAATAGGATATTCAGAGATTACTTAGACAAGTTTGTTCTGATTTTTATAGATGACATTCTAATCTATTCTAAAACAATAGAGGAACATGAGAACCACTTACATTTGGTCTTATCTAGATTAAGAGAAAAAGATTTGAAAGCAAAGTTCTCTAAGTGTGTGTTCTGGCAAGAGGAAGTACATTTTCTTGGACATGTTGTCTCTGCTAGAGGGATTTCTGTAAACCCCAATAAGATAGTAGCAATCCAAGCATGGAAGAAGCCTAACAATGTTAGTGAAGTTAGGTCATTCATGGGGATGGCAGGATACTATAGGAGGTTTATACAAGGATTTTCTAAAATAGCAATGCCACTCACTAACCTGACTAGGAAGAACCAAAAGTTTATATGGACTGATAAGTGTGAACAAGCTTTCACCCAGATCAAGGAGGCTTTGGTAAAATCACCAGTGTTGAGAGTACCAGAAGGCAATGAGGGATTAGTTGTATATACAGATGCATGTGGGTCAGGGCTAGGGGCTGTGTTGATGCAGCAAGATCAGGTCATAGCCTATGCATCTAGACAACTAAAACCCCATGAAACTAGATATGCAACTCATGATCTTGAGTTGGCAGCAGTAGTATATGCCTTGAAGCTCTGGAGGCATTACTTATTAGGTGCAAAGTTTATTTTATACACTGATCACAAGGCCTTAAAGTATCTCTTTTCACAGAAAGATTTGAATATGAGACAACACAGATGGGTTGAATTTCTTGCTGCTTATGACTTAGATATACTTTATACACCAGGCAAGGCTAATAAAGTGGCAGATGCATTGAGTAGGCAGCATGCAAAAGTGGCCATGTTGATGATGGAGGAGTTTAGAGACTTGACCATGCTCACTGATTTGGAAATAGATGAGAGCAGTGGGATAAGTATGGAGATAGTTGAGGAAGAAAGGAGTAAAGGAAGGTTAAGTTTAATTACTTTACAATCAAATTTGGTCTTGAAGGTGGAAAAGATGCAAGAAGAAGATCAAGACTTAGCAGAAAAGAGGTCTCTCCTATTAAAGAAGGAGGAAGTGAAGGATTATCACATTGATGGAAAAGGATACCTAAGGTACAAGGGTAGGATATGTGTCCCAAACATCATAGAATTGAAAGAAGAAATCCTTAATGAGTACCATAGGAGCAAATATTCCATACATCCAGGCAGCACCAAGATGTACCAAAACTTAAAAAGGGACTATTGGTGGAAGGGAATGAAGTCTAATGTAGCAAGACATGTTGCTAAGTGCATGGTTTGTCAACAAATAAAAGCTGAGACCCAAAGACCTTCAGGGTTGTTGCAGCCACTTAGCATACCACAGTGGAAGTGGGAAAACATATCTATGGATTTTATAGATGGTCTTCCTAGATCCAAGAGGGGAAATACAAGTATTTGGGTAATTGTAGATAGGCTGACTAAAGTAGCCCACTTCATACCAGTAAAAGCAGACAGAAATGCACCTAGGCTAGCCCAAACTTTTATGAGAGAAGTGGTAAAGTTGCATGGTGTTCCTAAAACTATAGTGAGTGATAGGGATACAATCTTCACTTCAAGATTCTGGAAGAGCTTCCAAGAAGCTATGGGGAGTGAATTGTGCCTAAGCACTGCTTATCACCCCCAATCAGATGGGCAAACAGAAGTGGTAAACAAGATTTTAGAGGATTTGCTTAGAGCATGTGTGTTAGACTTTGGAGGAAATTGGGAGGACCATCTCCATTTGGCTGAGTTCACATACAATAATAGCCACCAAAGCACAATTGGAATGGCACCCTTTGAAGCCCTATATGGAAAGCCATGTCTATCACCTATGTGTTGGGCTGAGGCAGGAGAGAAAGCTATCCTAGGGCCAGAATATGTCAAGGACATCACAGAGAAAATAGGACTGGTGAGAAAGAGGATGGCAGCAGCTCAAGATAGGCAAAAGAAATATGCTGATGCAAAGAGGAAGTCAGTGGAATTCAAAGTAGGTGATTATGTCTTCATTAAGGTTTCACCAATGAAGAAAGTCTTGAGATTTGGCAAGCAAGGGAAACTCAGACCCAGATATGTTGGACCATACAAGATTTTGGAGAGGATAGGCTCACTAGCCTATAAGCTGGAGCTTCCAGAGGAGATGAGTGCAATGCACAATGTGTTTCATGTGTCACAACTAAGGAGATGGGTACATGACAAGGAGGAAATCTTAGAAAAGCCTACTGAAGTTCAGATTAATCCAGATCTAATCTATGAGAAAGAGCCAGTGGGAATTGTGGCAAGGGAAGAAAAGAAATTAAGAAACAAGACATTGAAGCTTGTAAAGATTCAATGGATTATAGATCCTAGTGATTGTACTTGGGAGCTAGAGGATAAAATCAGGATGGATTACCCTAGGCTCTTTGCAAATTTAAAAGGTAAATTCTTAGATTACTAAGAAAGTTTAATATGTATGATAGACAGTGACTAATTGATTTGCTCATGCATATGCTGAATAATTTTTCCCTAAGAAATTAGAAGTACTCAAAGATTATGTTGCAAATTGTGAGGACACAATTCCTAAAAGAAGGGGTGATTGTAATACCCCAAGATTTTGAGGAAAATCCTTTTAAATAAATGATTAAAATTCTGGGGGAAAAATCAGAATTATTATATAGGTGGGATTTTCAGTGGTGCAAGGTTGTGTGCATGTGTGCACGTGCACACTAGTTATGGCACTAAGAGAAAATCCAGAATTCCTGAATAATAAAACAAAGAAGGAAAACATTTAGATAAAATGTTTTAAATAAAGGAAATATAGGCCTAGACATGAATATTAAAATTCCTGAGGATATGTATATATATATATATATCTATATATATATGCATATGTATGACTTGTCTGGAAATTAAGACAGAAGAGAACATTGATTTATAATGAATAAGTGAAATTTTATTTGAATAATAGGAGTATAGAAATGCATATAAGAATGCACATGTTTTCTGCAAATAAAAGAAGGTTAAAGTTAAACTAACACCCATAGTTGTATAAATGTATATATATACAGATATTATTTGAGCAGAAAATTAATAAAGGAAAAATAAGTAAAAGAAGCACTAAAATAGTAAGAACCAAAGTGCAAGAAAGCAAATGTATAAAGGCAGAAAATAGAAAGTCACACCATTATCATGTTTGAGGTAAGTATAATAAAAATACTTAAAGTAATCACTTTCTGAAAAGAAAAGAAAATGGGCACAACTTAGCCTTGTTTTAAAATATTGGCCGGGACATTAAGGGTTAGGAGGGAGAGAATATGCAATGCCAAATGCATGATTCTGGTTTGGGCTAAAATAGGGATTTTGCATCACCCAAAACCCTAGGTAGAACCCTTATATAAATCAAGAGCCTAACCAGAAAACTGCTCTCTCACTGAATTAATTAACCTAAGGAAGAAGAGGAAGAAAAGGCTAAAGATTTGAGGGGTTTTCTGGATTAAGCTTGTGTAAGCATTTAGGTGAGTATCCTCACTCATATACATGGCATTAAGACCTGAGATTAGGCAGCTAAGCTTTTATATGCTATATTTTGCATGTTTTGATTTACAAACCATGTTGACTACTGATGGTTTCATGAATGCTTGATGAGATATGATCTGCTATGATGGATGTATAACTTTGTTGTTCTATTTTCATCCCTGTATGTTATACCAAAACCTTAAAGAACATGTAAGAGAGTATTTGTAACTAGTCTGAATCATGGCTTAAGACAAAGAATGAAGAAAAAAACTATGAGCTGCATATACAATGGTATAGTGCTGAGGCTTGAAATAATTGGTTAAGGGTGCAATGGAGTCTTTCTCTATAAGTGCTGAGCCCTAAACCAAACAGAAAATTTACAAGCCTAAAAATTATGTTTAAACAAGGTTAAAAATCTGGCTAAACATAGTTGCTTGCAAAATCAAAATAAACCCAATAGAGCCATGCATTTATTCTCAGTTGCAAACATTCTGGTATATGTTTGAATAGGGTGTTTATATGCTAAATAATGTGAGATGGAATGACTGGGTGTTATACCTCTAGAAAGTAACCTTTAACTTGCTTGCAATATTATGTCTATAAGGTAACTAGTATGTTTCATGTATATAAGTGGTATGTACACCTAGCTATCATTAATAAAATGAACATGAATACACTTAGTAATATAACTAAGGATTTTGTGCCAAGAAGGCTGCTGGAATGCTTGTCCTATTTGAAGTAGACAAGTTGACACATGGCTTGTTTAAGTCCTGAGATCTTTGTGCCATGATGTTAATTAGTTCATGGCAATGTGTCCCTTTGATTCCTTATAGCAGATGAGGCCAGGAATTTATAAGAAGAAAAGGCAACCTTAAATGATGATATAGGAAACTTGGGCCTTTCCGGGATTAGGGTTGGTATGAGGAACCTTAGTAGTTCCAGATAAAAATTGTTTTAATGCATATGTTTGCTCTTGTGTATGTATATGGGAATACCTGATTAATTTATACATTAATCATTCATGATAATACCTGTCAAGTTATGCAAGGTACATTTATGCTGTATCCTTAGCTTAATATCATGGATATGTTAGAAATGCTCACACCAGATCATAGATCTGACCCTTATTGCTCATGGCACATGGGGGTGTCTCATTCATAATGGGGCAGCCGCTAATGCTTTTGCAGGTTGTGATGGAGCTAAGTAAGCAAGATTAAAAAGATATGGAATAGAGAATGCTAAGATAATTAGAAATAAGAGCTAGAATGTGTTAATTCATGCATGTATTTCCTGATTGATATGGCTATCTAAATGTATTAAGAAGGAAGAACTTCTAAGAAATACATGTTATGTTGTTTTTGGTTATTTCTGGTTTGGTATGTATTAAGGATATTGATGTTAAACTGATTTGAAAATCTATTTGCTAAAGTTGTTTTTGATTTAGAGGAAAAACCTGGATTTTATAAGAATAATCATTTTATGATGATTTTAGTTCATCCTAAGTCCTTTCAAAAGATAGATATATAGGAAATTATATTGGGAAAATCCAGAAAGAATTATAACTGTTATATTTTCAAGTCATGATATTGATATATGTCCAAATGCAAGTAAAAGTGTATATACCCTGAATATGCATTTTTAAAAGAGAATTATGGTTAGGAAGGATGATATAAATCTGATCACAAGGTGTCTGATTCATACATATATAAACATGCTTTTGAAAAGAAGGAGTATCAATGTTTTGGGTAGATTCTGGTTTGTAAAATGCAAATAAAAGAATGGTCAGATTAACCACATGGTTAGACCATAGGTCAGGCCAAATGTTCACTTCAAATCAATGAAGCAAGGAACCATTTGAACCCAGTTTTCTAGAAAATGAGCAAAGACATTGACATGTACATGTATATCTGTGTACATGTTGATATTTGGGCAAAAATATAAATATAAATTCCTAGAACAGTTGTAGGAATGGGTTTTAAAAATAATAAAGCAAGAAATATTGTTTTGTATGTTAGATTATAGGCAAAAATTAAGTATATATGTGTAGATATAGGTAGATATCAGATTTTAAACCATACAGGAGAAAAATAAAAAGAAAAACAAAAATTGGGTTTGAACCGACCAGCATAGCACTCGAACTCGTGACCTCTCATGTGTAAGTTAGGCGCGTTTCCATTACGCCTAGATGTTGCTTGTGTTCACTTATGATCCACTTTCTTTTAGCCTGAGTTTGATACTATACAGACTTTAACACAATCATCCATATTAAAAGCTTTCTTCCACCTGATTATTACTTGATCATTTCTTAATTAGAATAACAGACTAAAGTACATGTTTCCAGTGGATTCTATGGTCAAAAATCAGGATACAATAATTAATCTTTTATCAGGGAATTATCACATTTTAATAGATTTAAAAGGATTTCTACTTACATATTATCATGCTCTGATTCTAGTAGAATATAACATAGATATCTTCATATATGTATGTTAGGAATGATTTAGATTTAAAACAATATTTTTATATTGTGAAAGATCCTGGATAATATGAGAATAGGGAAGGATGACCCTAGGTAGTCTTAGCTAAGTATGAAAAAAAAAAAAATTTTTTTTTGGTTAAGAATTAGGGTCATTGCACCTCTCCTGTTACATGACATCACGGCTGTTAAGCGCCGTCACACCCCCTTCGACCTAGCCCCATAGGTGTAACTTTGAACGAGAAACACTACGTAACTATTGCCTTGGTCTAACTTGCCCTCAAGCTCTGACTATCTTAAACCCTAGCCGCGGCATGGTAAAGTCGAGCATGAGCAAACACAACCAGGTGCCACACTAACCATACATATTTGAATCCCTCCTCCATACGAGTCCAACATCGGCTTCTCTACTTGCGTGTAGCTTCAGATTTAATTGGATGAACGAGGTGGCTATGTTTTGTGAAGGAGTAGGAGATAAAGAAAGAAAATAAGTAAGGCCAGGAAATATGGTAAGTGTGGGTAGTGTATATAAAATTATATATATGTATATATATATAATCTTTTAGTTGATTCCTCAAATAAACTGCAACACATTTTGGGCTCGTACGATCACAAGGTACAACCGATCGCCATGAAGCTTGTCGGTGCACATCGACTCATTTTTCTGATCCTGATGGTATAAATTTAATCATCATCCGAGATAGCGCTCCGAGATGATAATTTCATGCATTTTAAGGTCGTTTATCGATAAAACGATTTCGGTCACATTATCGATATTTCTTCGAACTATTTATTTTTTGTGAACATTTTTCTAAAAAAGTTTACCATCATTATTTATTAATAAAAGGGAGTTAACAAAGCTATTAAATCATATTAAATCCGAGATTTAAATATTTAAATAATTCAAATATTTAAATACGAATTGTTCGAAATTCCAAGTCGTTGCATACTCCCCCAATAAAGCAATTAGTCCTCAAAATTCCAATATGACCAACCAAAGAAACAATCACACATCAATATTTAACAGTATTGAAATCTCTAGTAAATAAAGCTCACGATTCGTCTAGGTTTAGAAACCTTCTCATCACACAAGGATGATAAGTAAACTACTAAGCGTACCTTATGCTCAATAGCTTTAGGTTATTACTTAGTCAATTATTCATACTACCTCAAACAATTCGAAGAGTCCTTTCCCAAACTATCCATAAGCCAACAAACATAGTATACAAATATTCTAAAGCCCGTACGATGTACATGGACCATCCGTACGTAGTATCAATTCGATCACTTGCTCAATCACATAGATTTTATTTCTGAACTAATATAGATCACTTGACATCTCCAGTGCGGACTCCGATCAGGTTCCTTGATTAGAAACATCTGTTTTCCTTACATAGCCATGTACATGATAAAATACGTCAGGATCATATAAGGAATCTGTATTAAGTGTTCGCCATTAAGAATCAAGTGAAAAATCCCCGTCCAAATCAGTGTAAACCACCTAGAAATCATGTGCTCGAACCCCAGATTAAGAGCCGTCATGCAAATAAAATAATCTATGTACAACTTACGTACATTATTCCATTGTTCTCTTAACTACACCAATTACTTTAAATTTTAAATCACATACATTTTCTCATATATTATTTCTCATTTTAATACTAAAATAATTTATGAACCATTTCGTAAAACATTACTTAAGTTTTAAACATTTTATAAGGATATATTTTTACTTAAAAACCATTCCATAACTTAAGCTCATATTCATATAATACTCTACTACATCCTAAGAGTATATACTCCATCTCAGATTTGATCTACCCAACATGGACGTTCAATAAATTTTAAACTTTTTTTAACTTACTACCTTCTTAATTCAGGAGTTACAAAAACTCATCTTTTATATTTTTACAAAAACATTTAGCTTCAATTTCTATACGAATTCAGAAGTTTTCGAGTGTCCAAAATAGCCAAAAATTTCATTTCATTCCAATAAATGAAAACTACCAATCAGCATATCATAACATGATGCAATGAGGATACATGTATCTATAAAATAACTTAACAAGAAAACTTTAGAACTAAACACCGGGTTTTATTTCAAATCATTTTGATATTATATATATATATATATAACTTTTATATATCAAATCATACTTTTGGGAATTAAATCAAAATCTGTTTTAGTAAACAACTCTGTAGCAAAATACTATAGTAGTATCCCCCATTCAAAATCTCAAAAATAAATGCTAATGATGCTGCAGTCATTGCTACAATTATTTTCCAATGACAGAAGTGAGTTTGGTACTTTCTATCTTATCCAAAATCCTTTTAAAATATTTTTATTCATAAATACTTTCAAATAATACTATGATTATTTTCAAAACCTTAAAATTTTTTTTTCAAAACACCGATTTAAGTTCTTTAAATCTTAGTTTAGATCCTTTTTATTTAAAAACCATATTTTATAAACCACTTTTATATAAGGCCACCTTCTTATATAAAATCTTCTCACAAATATTTATTCCAAAATATCTTTCTTTTCTTTTAGATTATAAATAGTATCTTTTATTAAAGTTAACTTTTTAACCCAACATTATAAACGAACACCTTATAGTTAAATTGTGAAAATAAATTCATAAGTTGTTCATTTCAATGTTCCCATAGATTACAATCTAGCCAACCCATATTGTAAAAAGGTAAACAACTTATAAATCAACTAATGATTGTAAATGATCATAAGTTGACCGAGATTAAGCTAATAAATGAGGTATAATAATTAATCCTTACATATATCAATTGCACCACCAACTTATACTCATATATTACTAATATATAACAAATACATATATGCTCTTATATATATAAACTCAACTCAAGCTAGAGCAATCCATACCCTATTTCTTAATTAGTTATACCCAACCAAAGTCAAGGTTCTTACTTAACCTTAGCTCTAATACCACGCTGTAACAACTGCCCTTTTCGACCCCTGAATGTCGACACTAATACATCTGTAGTATTCACGTACCGAACACCTAAGTGCTGGAAAGACCGATTGTTAGGGTAAAAGAAAAAAAATAAGAAAAAGGAGAACAAAAATATTAGAATCCCAAAATGGAATGATAACATATAATATCAAACGACAGTACATAGTATTACTCTAATATACATAGCATTTCAGAGTTACTAATCTAAGTACTATCATTACATTGGATAGTTATAATAAATTGTCTTTACAATTGCTGATATATACATATGTAAAGTAATGCAACGAAAATAAATACTATGGTAGGTAAAACATCCAGCTCTACTCCAAGAGCCCAATGAACATCAATGAAAACCTACTTTCCTCGGACTACTAGAAAGAGCACCAATGGAAACAAGGGAAAAATAAAACCATGGGTCAGAAAAAAGTCTGGTATGATAAATTCAAGAAATACATGTAACATTTTAACATCCCCCACTTGGAGACCCAAAACTAACGGCTATGGATGCTACAGTCATCCATAGTTATTAATCCTCGGCGACCAAATACGGTAATGTTAGATACATAGATATAATAGAAATGCATGGAAATGGAAAATTTTAAAAATCATAAAACAACTTTCAAATTCCATTTCAAATCACTTCAACATTCATTACATAATCCCATATTCGAGAACCATGTTCAGAGAAAATATAGTTATTACAACATTCGCCAAGAGCGACATATGAAGACGCCCCCTGGATGATCAGAGTATATATATCTAGGCAATTAAAAAACTTTGCCTTTACAACAAAAAAAGCAGAATCAAAACAGAAAAGAACTCTTAATAGCTATCTTGCCTCCTACACGTCTCCGGAAGCTTATTTGTCTAAGGAGATATCAGAAAACCTCAACTCTCAAACTACTCAAAATCAATTGAGTTCCCGAGAGTTTAAGGGGAAAATATAAACTTCGAGTCAGACATAAAGCCTGGTATGAATAATAACCTACCATCTCAAACCATTTAGATATCTAGCGAGACCACGCTGCTTAGCGGAACGGGTTTTCCTTCACTAGCATCATATCCAAAACTTTATAAAAACCATGTACTGTGCACCTACATTCACAATGGTTAAACATAACAATTCAAAATATTATAATGATATGCAAATAAGTAAATCAATTCTGGATTACCCATCCCCATTCATTTTAACTATCTATCTTAGTTATAGTTTCTAGGGTCACTATTAACCTATTAGTTTTCATAGGCTTACTAATAACCTGTTTAAAACTTATGGACTCCCTGTTAGTTTCATAGTTTTCATAAGACCACTAAGAACCTATTGGCCCATACCAATAACTTTATCGTTTCATCGGTTCTCCCTGAACCTATTGGTATCTCCAATAACTTTCCTCATATCCTAGTTTTCATGGGTTGACTAGGAAGCTATTAACTTCTGTCAATAACTTAATCCGGATATAGTTCTCATGGTTTCACTAGAAACCTATTGGCCCCTACCAATAACTCTTTCTAAACATAGTTTTCATGGGTTTACTATGAACCTATGTATCTGACAACTTCTTTAATCAACATTTAGACATCCTATATTCTGGTCTACCTGAAACCCTGGATGCAATTCTACTCATATAGGAGTTAACTCAATTTATATTCACTACTGGGTCAACCTAGTTGGTTATTCTGCACTTTATCCTAAATATACATATATGGGTCCATTAAAAGTGAATATATATATATATATATTAGAAGAAGCAAACATAATAACACAATAACACTAACACCTACGGTTTAATATCCTTGAAATCAATTTCATATGAAATATGGTTAATCCCTTTAACCTATTATTTTATCAAGAAAAGCTTCTTCAAAACTTCATACTTGAAAGTCATTTTAAAACTCCTTTATTTATGCCATGGTTTTTCCTTTAAAAATGAGATTGGGTTCTTTGTTTTGAAAACTAAGGTTTTCGAAACCTTAAACTTTTACTTGCGAAACCATTAGATAACCTCCTTTGAAAACATTCAAATCTTCTTTTTCAAAACACTAAGCACATGCCTTTCGAAACACTTTAAAACATCTCTTTCGAAACCCTCAAAACCTACCTTTCAAAAGTATTACTTATTAACTCTTAGAAGCATAGCTTCGAAATTATTGAAAGTACCCCTTTCGAAACCATTGGGTTTATTCTAAAAATATCTTTTGGGTCAAAGTGAATATAAATGGAAGTAACCCTTTCGGAACCCTTACCTTCATATAAAAGAGTTTGTGGAAAATTGATGGCAATGGAACCATCCTTTCGAAAGCTTAAATCATTAAATAAAATATTTGAAGGTTAGTTTCAAAACCCCTTTCGAGGCCATTGCCTTCGGAACCATTAACCCTTTCGAAGGCTATAGGAAGCGGCTTAATATATTTAAATAACAAAAGCTACCTTCGAAAGCATTGATGACTTCAACACATTCGAAAGGTATAAGGTCGGCAGCAGAGTTTCAATTAGTTTGAAACTACCCTTTTGAAAGATTTGATTTAAAAATAGTGCAACTCTTTTGAAAGCTTCACTTTAAACAAAAAGGTGGATACATATTCTAAAGCTATTTAAATGGGTTTCGACCCCTACGAAAGCATCCTTTTGAAAATAAGGAAAGCGCATATTTTTTGAGAGTAAAACAAAAGTTCGACCCCTTCGGAAGCATTGGTTTCGACATCATGCCTTCCCCCTTTCTCCAATCCACTACGTACCAACATATTGATACCTGGTATATTGGTTTCGGCTTGATTGGTATCGACTTGGTTGAGGCAGGAGCATAGGGTCAAAAGGTTGCTTTAGAAAGAGGCGAAACATAATTTCTGAGTAAAGACTGTTTTAATGCCTTTTTAAGTAATTGCTTTTTAACTAACCTGCCTATTTGTAACCATTTAATTGTTTGCCATAAACTTTTAAAATTCTTTCTTAAAAACTGCCGCAATTATTTTAAATCTAAACAAAAATTAATCTAGCAAATAAGCCCTCCCATTAAGCAAAAGAGTTAAATCATTTAAGTCCTCCATCTAAAATAATTTAATTTCCATAGTAAATTACTTAGGAAAAATCCCCAAAAATCATAGAAGTTCACTTTTAATATGTTATCTAACATATAGAAATTTCAGATCCAAATACTTCCATATACTAGCCGAAATAATTTTAAACCCAAATTATTCATTTTCTCGTTTGAAAATTCATAATAAATTTTCCATAGCTTGGAAAAATACAGAAAATTAAACCCATCTCCAATTTTATGTTTTACATAACATATTAATTCCTTATGGCATTCTAAATCCAAAATAACGATTTTAGCCTTAGAACCATATTAAACAATTATCAAATAAACTTGTTTTAATATATCATATCATGAAATCCAAACATATCATCATCAAAAATCATCATAATGGATTTAAACTCAAACCCGAAAACCAAATGACCATTAAAAAAATAGAGATGGTTTTGATTATTATTCACCTTGATTAGGATAAGGAATTTGAGATTTCATCTTTGATTAATTCCCTTAGCTTGATTCCTTAGCTTTAGATGAATTTCTCTTCTTTTCCTCCTAAGTAATGGCCAGCTTGAGTTTTAGGTTTTGGGTTTTGAGTTTTTGAAAAGTGAATGTAAAAAAGAATGGGAACGTGGGTTTTAGGTGTGAAGGAATTATGGTGCAGCAATTCCTAATATGCCCTTGTGTTAATTAATTTACATATAAAACAATTCATAAGCCCATTTATTTAATTAAGCTCGGCCTCTAAATAAAATTTCAAATCTCAATCCCTTTATCACTCTAAATTTATATTATTTTATTTAATTTATCTAATCAAATCTTCTGAATAATGTTTTTAAAACTTAGAGGTGTTATAGGCACCCCTCTTTAAAGAATTTCTTCCTCGAAATTTGGTAAGGACCAAATACTAAACATAGCAATCATCTGTAATAGTTCCTAACAACCATACCAGCCTACTTGACTAGCAACAGCCTAAATAAAACTAATATAGAACATACCACCACAACAGATTAGGATAAGTATCTCTAATCATGTCTTATGTCTCTCAAGTATAGTCCTTCTCGTTGTTGCTCCACTGAACTTTCACCAACTTGACTGTCTTGTTCCTTAACCTTTTCTCATCTCTCACTACAACCCGAACTGGTTGTCTAATGAAAGTCAAATTCGGTTCTATTGTCAACTCTTCTAACTATGTCGGAGGAATAGTAGCCTCTGGATCATTCACATACTTGCAAAGATGAGACACAAGAAATACATTATGGACTCCTGCCATGCTGCATAGAAACTCTACTCTGCATGCGAGCTTTCCGATCCTCTCTATAACTTGGAACGGACCAACATATCTCGGTGGTAGTTTCCCTGACTTTCCAAATCGTACCACACCCATCGGTGATACTTTAATGAAAACCCTATCTCCAACTGAGAATTCTTGGTCTTTAAGCCTCTGATCTTCATAACACTTCTGTCTAGACTGAGATTCCTTCATCCTTTCATGGATTAACTCAATCTTCTCTGTCGCCTCTCTAACCAGATCTGGACCTAAGACTAATCTGTCTCCAGTCTCCAACCAACATGCTGGTGATTTGCATCGCCTTCCATACAAAGCCTCAAAAGGCGTCATTCCAATACTAGTATGATAACTATTATTATAGGAAAACTCTACTAAGCATGGGTGATCTTCCTAAGATCCCTCAAAGTCCAACACACAAGCTCTCAACAAATCCTCGAGTACCTTATTGACTCTCTCTGTCTGCCCATCCGTCTGAGGGTGATATGAAGTACTCATCTTGAGCTTAGTGCCTAATACATCATGTAGACTCTTCCAGAATTCACTAGTGAACAAAGCATCTCTATCACTGACTATACTACTAGGAATTCCATATAGTCTAACTATGTTCTTCATGAAGAACTTAGCTAAAACAGGTGCCGTTCTGGTTGACTTAACTGGAATCAAATGGGCACTCTTGGTCAACCTGTCCAGTATGACCCATAAAATTTCATTTCCTCTATTTGACCATGGCAACCCATCTATAAAGTCCATGGATATCGAATGCCATTTCCAAACCGGTACCTCCAAAAGTTGAAGCAATCCACTCGGCTTCTAATGTTCGGCCTTCACTTGTTGACAGTTTGCACACTACCTATTCCACAAGCCAACAACCCTCCTCATACCTTACCAATAGAAGCTCCTCTTCATATCTTTATACATCTTGGTCCCTCCAGGATGAATCATAAACTTGGACCAATGACATTCTCCAAGAACTTCTTTCCTTAAGTCCTCAACATTCGGAACATATAACTGTCCCTTCTATCTTAACCATCCCCTTTGGTCAAGACTAAAATCCTTTAGATCCTTGATCTTTGATCCTGCCTCAAGCCTTCTAATCTTCTCGGCTAATAATGGATCCTCCCTATGCTTAGAAAAAATCCTTTCGATCAATACTGGCCGAACTTCTAATCTAAATAGGACAATATGGCTGTGCTCTGACTAAAACTAGCAGTCGATCTTAACTGCACACTACAAGTAGTCAAAACTTCTAAATCTTTCCATTTTACTAACATAGCTAACACCACATTCTGATTTCTTTTGATAAGACCATCCGCTACCTTATTACCTTTCCCAGGTGTATATTCTATACCAAAATTATAAGTTGCTAAAAACTCCAGCCACCTCTCCTATCTCATATTCAACCCCTTCTGAGAGAATAAATACCTTAAAGACTAATGATCTTTATATAGCTCAAATCTCTCCCCTAAGAGATAATGTCTCCATATCTTCAATGTGAAGATCAACTCCAAATCATGAGTAGGAAATCTCACTTCATGTGATCTAAGTTGCCGTGAAGCGTAGGTAATGACTTTACCCTTCTGCATCAACACAGCTCCTAATCCAGTCCCACATGCATCAGTATACACCACCAACCCTTGGCTTCCGTCTGGAACTACTAATACAGGTGCGTTGGTCAACAAATGCTTTAACTTAAGAAATGCTTCCTCACATTTGTCAGACCAGATAAACTTCACATCCTTCTTGGTTAACTTAGCTAAAGGCACTGCTATCCTCGAGAAGTTATTGATGAATCACCGGTAATAGCTAGCAAGTCCAAGAAAACTTCTAATCTTAGTCACCATCTCTGGTCTCTTCCAATTATTAACAGCTTTGATCTTATCTGGATCGACTGACAAGCCCTTCTCTGAAACCACGTGACCAAGAAATTTATCCTCTTTCTTCCAAAAATGACATTTGGAAAACTTCGCCTTTAGCTGATGTTGCGTCAGTGTCTCAAGCACTACTCTAAGATGATCTTCATTCTCTCTTTCATTCTTAGAGTATACTAAAATGTCATCTATAAACACCGATACGAATCTATCTAAGTACTCTTGGAAAACTCGGTTCATCAAATCCACGAAGAAAGCAGGTGCATTCGTTAACCCGAATGGCATTACTAACCACTCATATGAACCATACCTAGTTCGAAATGCCGTCAATGGGATACTATCCTTTGCCACTCTTAACTGATGGAAACTTGTCGCCAAATCCAACTGGGAAAACACTCTGGCTCGACACAAATGATCAAATAGATAGTCAATTCTCGGCAAAGGATACTTATTCTTAATCGTCTTCTCGTTCAACTTATCATAGTCGATACACATCCTCAACGATCCATCTGGTTTCTTCAGGAACACCGCGGCCGCTCCCTAAGGCGAACTGCTTGGTCTAATAAAATTTCTTCCTTCTAGATCCATAAGATGCACCTTCAATTCCTTCAACTCAGTCGCTGTCATCCTACTAGGTGGTCCACTTACAGGTTCAGCTCCTGGCACAAAATGTATCCGAAACTCAACAGCTCGTTACGATGGTAGTCCTGTAACCAGCTCAAAAACATCTGCAAACTCTCTTGCTACTCGAACCTGACTTAAATCTTCTTCTACTTCCATAGCACTTAACAAAGCACAAGCACTTCGGTCAGAATTCTTCATTGAGAATATGATTCGGTTATGACTATCAAGGTGTCTCAACGATATTTCTTTATCATGGCAAAATACCCTAGCGTCATGTCTACTCAACCAATCCATACCCAAAATGATTCCGAAATCTATGAAATCAAAAACATACAGACCACATGCAAACTTATGAACTAACAAATCAAGTTCTAATTGGTCACATCTCATCCCCAGAGTTGCATACCCTCCTATCGGATTCGCAACCCTTAAGGAAGTAACAAGGTATGTGGGTTCTAAAATAACCTATCGACCAAACACTGAGATATAAATGAATTTGATGCACCGGTATCAAATAGTACCCAAACTGGTATACTCTAAATCAAAAGTGTACCTTCCATCACAGTCTTCCCTTTTCAGCTGCAGTTGGCCTAGCAGATGATGGTCCAATAGCAAAGACCTTTCCCATGTCCGCCCTGACTGGGTTTGGAAACTGATTCTTATAATGCCCAACTTGGTCGCAGTTAAAGCACTTCACATTCTTCTTTTTGCAGCCTTCTTCCCCTTGCCTATCCGGCATTCACCTGCATAATGGCCTTTCTTATCACACTTGAAGCAAACTAAATCAGCCTTTGCCTTCTTGGCAGTCTCTCCCTTCTGGGCTCCCTTCTTCTTAAAGAACTTTCTCTTCTTTCCCTGAGAACCCTGGGTTCCAACTAGCTTCTCTTTCCCACAAATAGCCAACATTTCCTTAGGTCGGACTGCCATCTCCACAACTACATTACAAGGATCACGGAGATCGGTCAGGGTCGCCATAGCAATCTCGGTCCTCAATCCCCGAATAAACTTCTCATTCCTCCTTATTACGGTGTCTATAGTAGCATACCCATATTGGGACAGCTCATCAAACTTAGTAGCATACTCTATTACCGACATCTCTCCCTGCACCAAATCCATAAACTTTCTCAACAAGGCTGACTTAGCAACTTCAAAAACAAAAATCTCTGCTCGAATCTCCCTCAAAACTCTGCCCAAGTTAATTCTTCCTCTGGAACTCCGGTAGTATCACTATTCCACCAATGAAGCGTTGCCCCTTGCAACTGCCTAGAGGCCAGTCTCCTCTTCTATTCATCATCCAAACCCAAATCAGTGAAGATTCTCTCACAAGGCCACAGCCAATTCTCCACTTCTATGGCATCCTTTGTTCCTATAAACGGCTTCCCACCAAGACTGGTGTAATCCCTGCTCAGCTTAGCATAATTATTCCCAATTGGAGCCACAAGATTAGCTCCTCCAGCATTCCCAGCATCTCCAGCAACTGCTCCTGCTTGCATCAGATTGATGAAGAACTAATACATCATCCCCACATCCACTAGCGGATTTCCAGCACCCATATTGGCATCTGCATTTTGGTTAGCATTGGCCTGTCGACCCGGGTTCCTCTTGGTGGGTCGAGCATTTCCGTTGGTTGTGGTGCTTCCTCCACCAAGATTTCGTCTTCCGTTTCCTACCTCTGTATCTTCTTTCTCATAAATCTGCATACGATCCTTAGTAAGATACAGAAGAACGGTCTAAGAGAGTAGGGAATACGTACTTATACATACATACATACATACATATATATATATATATATATATATATATATATTAAATACAAGTACGTTACTATAGCGTTATCCCAAACCCCAATCTTATTTTCCAATTCATTAGACTAAGTTTTGAAAAATATTTTAGGTTTAAATTTCTTTTAAATTTTCATAAACCTATGTTCTGATACCAAATTGTAACATCCCCCACTTGGAGGCCCAAAAATAATGGTTACGGATGCTGCAGTCAACCATAGTTATTAATCCCCGACGACCAAGTAATGGTTGACTGCATATGACCATGTAACAACTTTCACATTTCGTTTCAAATCATTTCAACATTCATACGCCAAGAGCGACATATGAAGATGCCCCCTCGAATGATCAGAGTATATATATCTAGGCAATTAAAAAACTTTGCCTTTACAATAAAACACAGTGGAATCAAAATAGAAAAGAACTCTTAATAGCTATTTTGTCTCTTGCACGTCTCCGGAAGCTTATTCGTCTAAAGGGGTACTTGAAAACCTTAACTCTCAAACTACTCAAAATCAATTGAGTACCCAAGAGTTTAAAGGGAAAACATAAACTTCGAGTCAGACATAAAGCCTAGTATGAATAATAACCTATCATCTCAAACCATTTAGATATCTCGTGAGACCATACCACTTAGCGGAACGGGTTTTCCCCTCACTAGTAGCCTATCCAAAACTTTATAAAAACCATATATTGTGCTCCTACATCCACAATGGTTTAACATAACAATTCAAAATATCATGATGATATGCAAACAAGTAAATCAATTCTGGATTACCCATCCCCATCATTTTGACTAATTGTCTCAGTTATAGTTTCTAGGGTCATTATTAACCCATTAGTTTTCATGGGCTTACTAATAACCTGTTTAAAACTTATGGACAACCCGTCCGGTTTCATAGTTTTCATGGGATCACTATGAACCTATTGGTCCCTGCCAATAACTTTATCGTTCCATGGGTTCTCCTTAAACTTATTGGTATCTCCAATAACTTTCCTCATATTCTAGTTTTCATGGGTTGACTAGGAACCTATTGACTTCTGTCGATAACTTAATCTGGATATAGTTTTCATAGGTTCACTACAAACCTATTGGCATATTCCAATAACTCATTCTAAACAGAGTTTTCATGGGTTTACTATGAACTTTTCTGTTTGACAACATCTTTAATCAATATTTAGATATCCTATATTCTGGTCTACTTGACCTCCTGGATGCAATTCTACTCATACAAGAGTTAACTCATTATATTCACTACTGGGTCAACCTAGTAGGTAATTCTGCTATTTCTCCCAAAATACAGATATGGGTCCATTTAAAGTGAACATATATATACTAGAAGAAGCAAACATAATAGCATAATAACACCAACACCTGTGGTTTAATATCCTTAGAATCAATTTCATATGAAACATGGTAAATCCCTTTAACCTATTATTTTATCAAGGAAAGCTTCTTCAAAACTCCATACTTGAAAGTCATTTTAAAACTCCTTTATTTATGCCATGGTTTTTTCTTTAAAAATAAGATTGGGTTCTTTGTTTTGAAAACTAAGGCATTCGAAAACTTAAACTTTTACTTTCAAAAACATTGGTTAACCTCCGTCGAAAGCATTCAAAACTTCTTTTTCAAAACACTAAGCATATGCCTTTCGAAACAGTTTAAAACATCTCTTTCGAAACCCTCAAAACCTACCTTTTGAAAGTATCAAAGTATTACTTATTAACTCATAGAAGCATAGCTTTGAAACCATAGAATGTACCCATTTCAAAACCATTGGGTTTATTCTAAAAATATCTTTTGGGTAAAAGTGAATATAAATGAAAGTACCCCTTTCGAAACCATTACCTTCATATAAAAGAGTTTGGGGAAAACTGATAGCTTCGAAACCATCCTTTCGAAAGCTTAAATCATTTAGTAAAACATTTGAAGGTTAGCTTCGAAACCCCTTACGAAGCCATTGCCTTCAAAACCATTAACCCTTTCGAAAGCTATAGGAAGCGGCTCAATATATTTAAATAACAAAAGCTACCTATCGAAAGCATTAACGACTTCAACACATTCGAAAGGTATAAGGTCAGTGGTAGGGTTTCGATTGGGTTGAAACTACCCTTTTGAAAACTTTGATTTAAAAACAGTGCAACTCTTTCGAAAGTTTCACTTTAAACAAAAAGGTGGCAACATATTCGAAAGCTATTTAAATGAGTTTTAACCCCTTTGAAAGTATCCTTTTGAAATTAAGGCAAGCACATATTTTTGGAGAGTAAAATAAAGGCTTCGACCACTTCGAAATCATTGGTTTCGACACCATGCCTTATGCCTTTCTCCAATCCACTCATACCAGCATATTGATACCTTGTATATTGGTTTGGACTTGATTGGTTGCGACTTGGTTGAGGCGGAAGCATAGGGTCGAAAGTTTGCTTTAGAAAGAGGCGAAACATAATTTCTAAGTAAAAACTGTTTTAATGCCTTTTTTAAGTAATTGCTTTTTAACTAACCTGCCTATTTGTAACCATTTAATTGTTTGCCATAAAATTTTCAAATTCTTTCTTAAAAACTGCCGCAATTATTTTAGATCGAAACAAAAATTAATCTAGCAAATAAGCCCTCCCATTAAACAAAACAATTAAATCATTTAAGTCCTCCATCTAAAATAATTTAATTTCCATATTAAATTACTTAGGAAAAATCTCCAAAAATCAAAGAAATTCACTTTTAATATGTTATCTAACATATAGAAATTTCAGACCCAAATACTTCCATATGCTAGCCGAAATAATTTTAAACCCAAATTATTCATTTTCTCCTTTGAAAATTTATAATAAATTTTCCATAGCTTGGAAAAATACATAAAATTAAACCCATATCCAATTTTATGTTTTACATAAAATATAAATTCCTCATAGCATTCAAAATCCAAAATAACGATTTTTGCCTTATAACCGTATAAAACAAACTTGTTTGAATATATCATATCATGAAATCCAAGCATATCATCATGAAAAATCATCATAATGGATTTAAACTCAAACCCAAAAATCAAATGACCGTTAGAAACAAAAATAGAGATGGTTTTGATTATTATTCACCTTGATTAGGATATGGAATTTGAGATTTGATCCTTGATTAATTCCCTTAGCTCGATTCCTTAGCTTTAGATGAATTTCTCTTCTTTTCATCCTAAGTAATGGCCGGCTTGAGCTTTAGGTTTTACGTTTTGAGTTTTTGAAAATGAACGTGAGAAAGATGGGAACGTGGGTTTTAGCTGTTAAGGAATTAGGTGCGACAATTCCTAATATGCCCTTGTGTTAATTAATTTACATATAAAACCATTCATAAGCCCATTTATTTAATTAAGCTCAGCCTCTAAATAAATTTTCAAATCTTAATCCCTTTATCACTTTAATATTTACATTATTTTATTTAGTTTATCTAATTAAATCTCCTGAATAATGTTATTAAAATTAGAGGTGTTACAGACATATACCATCAACTTGAGACCAACCAAATCACCGGATTAGTTTTCCCCTCGAAAGAGCCAACCATCTATATGGTACATATTGTGATATAGTAGATAATGTCTAGGATGTAGAATTTAAATAAGAAATAGATGTGATGCATGTACATCACAATAATAAATAGGACTATAATCAAAAACCGTTAAGGCGCGTTTGCACAATTATGTAGGTTTTCCATGGACATCTTCATGGATCTAAGCCGACTCTGATCTTCAACACAAGGATCGAAGATATCCTTCCCAGCAACATGTATCTTTAGGGAATTTAATATAGGAAATACATAGTTGGCCCACACTTCGCCGCATGGAACCAAATGCATCACTCCTACATGCATATCCATAAGCAACACTAGATGTTGTCGCCTACACCCATGGGTCAGCTAAACTCCTTGGTTATGCATCCTACCTCCAGTTTTATCACTACCGATAGTGAAGTCACGTTCAGCATCTAAATACATGAACCATCATCACTCATCAGAACACGAATCCTCAAATGGATTCCACCATCTCAAACAGATCACAAATCTCTACCTGGATTCGAGCATCTCGAATCGATTAAGAATCTCCACATAGATTCTAGCATCTTGAACAGATCATAAACCTCTTCCACAACATAGATCACATATATAGTTTGGAAGTGGTTATGGTTTCGAGTCATCTTATATAAGTACTCCTCCGCTAACATAGTGCTCCAAAACCAATCGATAGATTTTTGGTTAATTCAACCCCGTTTCTTTTAGAAATAAATAGATAATACATAAGGGTGGTGACAATCTCCTATTCGGACGGATTCCCGTAATATTTGTTGTGACGACCTGCCTTTTCGACCCTTAAAAGTCGACACTAATGCATCAATGGTATTCACATGCCAAGCAGCCAAGTGTTGGAAAGACAGATTGTTGGGGTGAATGAAAGAAAAGACAGTACGAAATCTCATAAACGTGATGAGTAATATATAATATACAATAGATCTTCACAAAAGAAAAGTTTTCTATACATATATCAATTAGAGTAAACTAACCTATCATCTGCCTGGACTGTTATAATAACTTGTCCTTACAAATGCTGACAAATGCGAAACAACAAATGTAGTGGAAATAAAAGGTATATGAATACGTCTTGGAGGCATCCTATAATAACCTATATTTTTAGGCCGCTCTAAATATATAAATTTTGAATATTTAAATATTTAATTGGTTTATTTTATCGATGAGCCGAAAACTTGATTTTTGTAGATGGACCGTTTAAGACTCGAGATTATTTCCATTGGATCCAGATGGTCCGAGTGAGCCAATGTAAGTATAAACATCGATATATTTTGACTGTTTGGTTTAGAGTTAGAAGTTCGAGCCCGGTTCGTAAAATCGAGCTACTCGAAAAGTTAACTTTTGTATATGTTGGAATTAGGTCTCCGAAATAGTTCCATTGAGTTTGGAATAAGGGGATTTGGCTAGGAACACCAGTGAGCATGTCTCGATTGGAGTTTGTAGAATTTTGGGCGTGAATATTGTCGGTTAGATTTCCTATATAAGGACTCCTACCATCATTCATTTACTGAAACCCTAAATAAAAACCTAGCCGTCTAGATCCAATAGCCTAAATTTCACTGACTGCTAGAGGCCAAACTAGGGGAAATGTCCAACATTAAAGAGGAGCAGCGTGGCATGGGGAGTTCATTGGCGGTGGTGGATCGAGGTATGGTGGAGCAAGGCAGGGGGCAAAGTCGAGTAGAAGGCGCGGCAGTTTTTAGGTTCTATCTCCTTAACGATGGAGATTAAGAGGATGAATCCGTCGGCTTTGGGATCGTCGGAGGCGGGGCTATCAATGGTGAACGTGCAACGGTCAATTGTGGCATGCAGTGGCGGTGACAAGCAAAAATTCGGAGGCTACTGGGTTGGACAAAGTGGGTTAGGGTTTGATTGAGATTATTGAAGGGGTAATTAGTTTATTTACATAATTAGGGATTTAATTATTTTAGTTAATTAAAAATCTTGTAAACTAAATTACTTGTTAATTTAAGGTCTAAATCGAACGTTGTCAGTAGCGTTGGATTCGTAATGACGTTAACTACATCTTGGAATTAGAATGGTTGAGATTGAAGCTTGTAGAATTCCAAGCTAAAATCGAACGCTGTTCGATTTTAGATGGAACCAGAACGTAGAAGTGATAACTAGAATTTCGATGGATTAAACTCACTTTTTGTTAATCGGTGTGTTATATAGTAGATAAATTTTATTATTTGTGTTTGGTTGAAATTATTAGCTGTTGGGTTAAAATATATGCTTTGAAAAGAAATTAGTATTTAAAATTGAAACAAAGGAAAATTTGTAGAGAAATTCGGATTTCTCAAAATTGTGATTATTAATTTCTAGTTATATTCCTATTTTTTATTTCAATTATAACCTGTTATATGGATTGTTAATTGTTGAGTCTTGATTGTTTAGCACTACTAGTTATGACATTGTTATATGTTCAAAACTTAACCCTTGTAGTGATAAAATAAATAACAACATTGGTTAAGTGCTTTGGTGGTTATGGCCTTAATTTAGTATTTGAAATACTATTAATTATCGTTTGGCTTGAAAATTGGTTTTTGATTCGGAGAATGATTTTAAATCTAACCTTTGAGTTTTCTGGAATATTTTTATTTAAGCAGATTTTGAACTTCTTTATTTTACCCTAACATTTTTATTTATCTTTTCTAAATCAATTAGAAATGTTTTAAAGTTGTTTATTCTTTATTTATATTTGATTGTCTGAAGTTGTTTATCAATATTTTAATGTTCTAAAAAGCTATTTATATAAATAATTAATATGGTTCGAAGATAATTAATTATTATTTATTAAAAATTGTTTTGGAATTTATAATAGTTATTTACTAATAACCTTTTGGAATTAATAATTATTGTTAATAATGTTTTCAAAGTTAATTATTATTAATTATAATAATGTTTGTAGATCAATTATTAGCTATTATATTTATAATGTTTAAAGTTAATAATTATTATTTATTAGTAAATTTTTGTTGTTAATAATGTTGAATTTAATAAATTGTTTTTATTAATGATGTTGGAAAGTTAATTTATTATTTATTTAGGACATTTAAAGTAAATTAGTTTATCCGATAAGTTGTATTTATAAATAATAAATTGATTTATAAAAAGGAATCTTATTAAAGAAAAGAGATCTATTAAAGAGTTTATAAATGAAAATGGGGTTTGGATTTATAAGAATTTTTAGAAGGCTTTATAAAGGATTTTTATAAAGAAGTTTTATAAATGATTTTGGGTATTTAAAAAATAAGTTTTATAAATGATTTTGGATATTTGTAAAAGAGTTTTATAAATGGCTTTGGATATTTATAAAAGTTTTTTATAAATAAACTTGGAGTTTTGTTAAGAGTTTTATAAATGGATTTAGAATTTTAGTAAAGGAGATGTTCATAAACGAAAGAGATTTATTAAAAAGGATTTACTGAAGAAATTCGCAAAAGAAATTGAGATTGGTTTCCCGCAAATTGAGCTTCTTAATTTGGTGTATGGACATTCATTCCATGCTTAACACCAAAGAAATATCATTTGGATTTATGCATATCTCCGTTTCTTTTAAAACAATATCTTTTTTAATCTTTTTGACATGATTTTGAAAAGAGAAATCTTTCATAATGTTTTATGAATATACTTATACCATCGAGATATGTTTATGAACACATTTGCTAAGTAGAGAAAGTGTAGTGTTTTTGTAAATATACTTATACCGTTAAGATAAGTACATGGATATTTTTCCAGGTATTGAAAGTAGTATAAAGGGTTTGTGAATATATCTTTGTAAAAGTATTTTGATACAAGTATTTACAAAGTGATTCTAATTAATGAAAGGATTAATTAAAGAGGTTAGTGGCTGCTAATGTGCATAATCAATGTTGGTTTCCCTATGGAAATAAATCCTTGATTTGATTGTTGTTTTAATTTGATAGTTAAATAACCAACTATCAAACATTGGCATGTTTTAAAACTATCATTATCAATTCAAAGAGACCGGGATCAGATATATTATCCGAAAACCGCTTTAAACTGGCATAAGCGTTCGAATGGTAAACATCTTGATGATGATAGTTTCAAAGATGGAGTTCTATGAAGTGCAAGGGCTACTTGCTATTAATCAAGAGAATGATTCCAAAATGGATGTAGTGGAAGTAGTGCCTAAGGTTTCGTTCAGACCCATAGCGAACTTGTATGCATAAATGTTGACATTGCATTGCTGCTTGGAGTGCAGTGTTAGCATTCCAAGTGGGGTTTGCTAAGAGAAAAGGTAAATACATTGCCTTAACCCTCACAACTCGGAAAATGGCTAAAACAGATTAAATGCGGTAGAGCTATATGGGTCGCACCCATCAAGGTGTGCCATCACCTTTCTAGATCATTATATTATGGATTTGGTTATGCATGAGAGCTCTCGATTAAGATTGGAAAGCAATCGGGTGATGAAATATTCCGTACTATCCAGTAATGGGTAGGCCGGTCTTGTATTGGTAGAGGGGAAATGCGTTTGTAGCCCTCGGAACATTTTATCTAGAGATGTACTATACAGAAGATAGCCCCTTTCCTTGTCATTGTTGGAATCCATTCTCAATTAAGTGCCTTTCGGATTTAGTTGTATACCTATTATGTTGGAATTTAGTTAATGTTATAATTTCTTCTATATTCAATATTTATTTTAGTGAATATTAGGCTCAGGTCCTTAAAATCAAACTTAATACACGAAAACTCCTCCCTAAAGAAAGATTGTAAATTAGGTCCCTAGAATTAAATTACAGAATAATTGTATACATTTATGCAATTATTCAATGAATAATTGCAGACATTTATGCAATTATATCCAAAAATTGCATAAATGACTACAATTATTCAGCGAATAATTGTGAAAATTTCTGTAATTTTTTTAGTGAATAATTGTGAAAATTTCCATAATTTTTTCAAATAATTGCGGAAATATCCGCAATATTTTGGTGAATAATTGCAGAAATTTCCGTAATTTTTTTAAATAATTGTAGAAATTTCCGCAATTTTTCAATGAATAATTGCGGAATGTCTGCAATTTTTGAATATAATTGCATAAATGTCTACAATTATTCACTAAATAATTGCATAAATGTATGCAATTATTCAGTAACTTAACTCTAGAGACCTAATTTACATACTTTTTCGGCAACGATGTTTTGTGTATTTTCAAAATTAATAGGGACTTTAGCCAAACTGTCCCTTTATTTTAAACGTTAGACACTATGTTAATATCAGAAGATTTTGGTTATCGTAAGGTAAAATTCCGTCCGTGTTTATGTGCAGCGTGATCTAACGAGATACTTTTATTTGGAAAAGTTTTTTTTATAACATTAAAATTAATTTGAGGTGTGTTTCTTACATTGGTATACCAGACTGATCCTGATGTTATTTTCTGATAATGCTCAGATCAGACCGAGCATATTTTCGGATGTAGTTTGGATGACTTGGAGCTTCAGGAGACGAGCTGGATGTCTAATACTTATCTCTCGTATAATCTTTATTTCCGCTACATGTGTTACTTTATTCGTCAGTATTTGTGAGGACAGGTTGTTATAACTGTCCAAGGTAAATGATTAGTGATTTAGTGTCTTCTTTTGATGTGTATATATTACAACACGATGTGAGATTCTTTTCTATCTTTTCTTTTTTCCCCCAACAATCTGTCTTTTCGAAACTTGGATGTTTGGCATGTAAATACCATCGATGTATTTATGTCGACTTTTGAGGATAAAAAAGGTAGGTCGTTACACATCCAGCTCGTCTCTTGAATCTCCAAAGCATCCAAAACTGAATCTAGAAATATATTCAGGCTGACCCAAGCATTATAAGAAAATAATGCCAAGATCAGTCTGGTAAACCAGCATTAGAAACGAAAATCATATAGATTTTTAATGTTATAGAACTTTTCAAAAATAATGATATTTCGTAAGACCACCCCGCATATGAACATGGATGGGTTTTCACCTTACGATAACCAAACCATTTTATTATAAAATCTAGTGATATTATAATAATGTCTAGGGTTTAAAATAAATATATAACATATTTGGAATGGTTACCCATAATTACATTCAATAGTACTAGGTTCTAAACCTAAAACCATAAGGCAAGTATTGGAGATTGGATTCCACACAGTGACAAAGCACCGGGGCACCACCTGCCACGGTACAACTCTATATAAAATGTACCGAGGGCCCCACTTTGAGCCTTCGCAAACATAGAGCCAGTTGCCCTTTTGGCATGGCATATCAGATTACATCATCCCTCAGGCACCGAGGCTGCAAACATTGCACCCGTCCCCATGCTTTTCCATTTATACATATACCAAAATCCATAAATAACGATCTAGATCCAAGGAATGATGCTCCTAATGGTAGAAAACCACATAACATGGCTACATCCCCTGATTTTAGTCATTATCGGGTTGTAAGGCTTATGAGGCCATGATTACCTTTTTTCCTATTACCAAATCCCTATTGAAATGCTAACACTGCCATCCAGGCATAATGCAATGCCAGCATTCATCCATTCAATTGTTCAAGATATAAACAAACCGAAGGCAATACTTCTACTACATCCATTTTGGAACCATCCTGAGGATTAGTAGAAAGTATCGCTTGCACTTTAGAGAACTTCGTCTTCGATTTGAAGTGATTTTCGAATAACTTATCCGATCCCGGTCTTTTCGAACCAATAAACAATAATTTTAAAAACTAGCCAAGATTTGATAGTCTAATATTTAACTATAAAATAAACAAACAACCAAATCCAAAGATTTAATTTCATATGGAAACCAACCCTAGTTAAGCACATAAGCAACCATTACGCCTCTTTAATTAATCCTCTCATTAATAAAAACTACTTTGTAAATACTTGTATGAAAATACTTTTACAAAATAATATACCCACATATACTACTCATTTACTTTTAATTTATACTTTTTAATGCTTGGAAAACTTCCAATATACCTATCTCCTCGGTATAAGTACATTCACAAAAAAACTACACTTTCAATACTTAGAAAATGTAACCATATACTTATCCCAACGGTATAAGTATATCTACAAAATCACTACACTTTCAATACTTATAAAATGCGACCATATACTTATCTTAACAGTATAAGTATATTCACAAAATCATAAGAAAGATTTCACTTCCAAAACCATACTTATTTGGGCTAAAACAAATGTCATTTAAAAACATTGTTTACTATATACTCAAATAACTTTCCTTTTTGGTGTATGCATATGGATCGTATGGAAATTATGCCAAGTATACTTACCCCCATTTTCCGATTTCAAACTTGTACTATCCCTCGATTAACAATGTAGTCGGACAAGTTTGTATACTATCCTTGCCTCAATGTACATTATAACATCCCTAATTTTTGATAATATTATTCAGGAAATTTAATTAGATAAATTAAATAGAATAATGATGATAAGGGGATAGAGATTTTAATAAATCATATAGGGCCATGCTTAATAATAGTATAAATGGGCTTAAATTGGTTTATAAGTTAATTGATTTTTGTTTGCTCATAAGTTGGACAAACACCTCTAAATCTAATTTTCTTTATTTTATTTTAGTTAAGTTTCGTTTGATTTGATTAACATGGGGTTTCTATGTTCCAGCACGTATGGAATGAATTTCAGGAAATGCAGAGACATTTCACAAGTGCAAAGTTTTGAAAGCGGATAAGGAAAGAAAATAACACAAAGTTTTTATAGTGGTTCAGCCCGAATGTGCCTACATCCACTTTCCATCTTATTATTCTCTCTTTGATTTGATTACAAGTACAAGACATATGTGAAAAGAGTAAAATCTTTAAGTAGCCGAAGTGGTGGATTTTCAGCAGAGTTTTCTCCCATTTTCTCCCCAAAAATCCGTCCCCATTATTGTTGAGGAGCTCCGGTATTTATAGAGTGGAGTTGTGGAGTATGAAGGTTGAGATATAACTCTTTGAATCTGGCTCGACATTTTGGGCAGGAAGGTCCGGTTTGGCGTTTGGTTAAGGAGCATGCTTTGCTTAATTACTCTTAATGTCTGGTTCGACGTTTTTCCTTGGAGCTTCTTATTTGCCGGACCAAAACATTTGGTTCGGCATGTATGTGTACCGAACCAAATGTTTGGTCCGGTGTTGATATGTCAAGCCGGACCAAACATTTGGTCCAACATTTCCGGCATGCCGGACCAAAATGTTTGGTCCAGCATTTTAGTGAATGCCGGACCAAATATATGGTCCGACAGTTCTGCCTTCTACGTCATAATCCAACTCTACTTCCTTACATCCCCCCTCTCTCTCTCTGCCTGCTGAAAAACCGAGCCAACACTTGCCCCCCCAAAGTATGTTGTGCAGTCAGACAACGTGCTTTGTTTGGTTTAGCACTAAGTTTCTACAACCGGTTCGAAAATTTATGACTGTTTGACTTCCCTTCCTTTTTCCTTTAAATACTGCTCCTCCTTCTTTTATTTTCCTAACTAAAAATTTTCAATCTACTCCAAGTCGATTAAAGCTTTTATTGCCTGAACTCTTGATATTTCTACTTCTCCATTACTCGAGGTAAGGCCTTCCAGGTTTGATTTCTGTCCCAAGGCTTTAAGGTTTAGGTTTTAGTGGAGTTTGGTACATGTAATGATCGTGGATGGCCTTTGCTTCGAATTGAGGGAAGGAAGTGAGCGATGTGATTCTAGAGGAATTCGATGATGAAGAAATTCATGTTTGGTGATGGTAGGGTGGTTATGGCTATGGATGGCGAAAGAGTTTTCCATTGGGTTAGTAATTCCCTCCATTTCACATGTAGTCGTTTGGCTAGGCTAGGGCATGAGGCGTATTTCTATGCAGTTGGGTTGTGAGCGTGGCTTAGCTGTAGGAGGGTGAGCTTCAGGCCAAAATAGTTATCACTTATTGGGTTTGGTTTGGCATCGTGGTGCTGTTTGGTTTGTGGGATAGGGTGATGCCGGACCAGTTTAATTCAAGCACAACGATCATAAGTATGCCGAAGCTGAGGGGGAGATCCTTGGAACGGTAGTCTGAATTTTGTAGGGTTAGATTTGGAGTATGGTCTTGACCGGACCAGGCGATAGGAGGCTTTAAACGAGCATTTAAATTTCCATTTATGATTGCATATCTATTAGGGTGTTGGACTAATGTCTCCTTTTTATTTCCTTGTGTAGGAAAATATCGTCTGGTCGCGAGCTTTGATCCAAGCACGTGTCATCACAACCTGCAGGTGCTGGCGCTTCTTCTTCTGATGCTCTTGCTAATCCTCCAAAATAGCCTAGCTCTGCTTACTCTCTGGTGGAGGGCTACGCTCCCAACCAGACGCTGGTGAAGCCTTCTGAGTCTTATCCTAGCGTGCTGACAATAGAGAAGCTTAATTCCATAGCCACAACATTCTGGATTGTTCGTCGGGACATGCTACTACCCGGACCAAATGATAGGGCATGCTCTCCCCTAGAGGGATACATGGCATATAGTAAATATCACCGTATGTGTGATGCAATTCCTCTGCTCACCCGTTGGGTTGCCAGCTTCGTGGTCTATTTAAAAGTGCTTCGCTGCAGCTTCAACCGAACTCCTATGCTATCTTGACGTGCTTGTATTTGATATTTGTGAAGCGTTATCAAAGACCCCCTACCCATAGAGAGGTCAAGTACTTGTACAATGTGAGAAGTTACCGAAAGGGTAGCCCCTTCATCAGCCTAGAGTCAGCTCACAAATTCAAGCCCGTTCTTGACTTATACTCGAAGTTTAATATGTTTAAGAAGGAGTACTTCTTTGTGCGTGATGATGCTGTCCCTCAACATGTTTTCACTTCTGGGTGTAAGTTTCCTTTATATTCTCTTCTAAGTTTTCTGTCGACTTGGTTTCTTGATGCTCTGTATTTTCAGGTTGTGTGAAGGAGGCAGAGGATGAAGGTTTGAAGAAGATGGCAAAGGAAATCTTAGCCATCCCTGAGGCTGAGAGGGAAACCTCGTTCCTATTTCGTGACACAACCCTTCCTCCGGTCAATCCGTGTTCAAGATCATGCCAAGTTCAGCTGAGAGAGCAATGGGAGTCGAAAGAGAAGGGGGAGATGCTGGCAAAGGTAAGGAACCGGAGGAAGAGGGTGAAGGGGCCGGAGCCCCAAAGAAGTTGAGGCGTAAGAAGAGCGCAGTTCGTCCTCCCCGTTCGGGGAAATCTTTGCGCATACGGGACGCGCCTTCTCCTGATGACGAGGAGGGTTCTCGTTTGGAGGGTGATAGTGAGGACGTGGAAGGGTCGGAGGGAGATTCCGAGGCAATAGAATCGAAGGCCCATGCTTCTCAGGATGTGGAGATTATTAGCACCAAAGGTTTGGGTGTGACTTCCTTGAAGAATGCCGAGGCTGTGCGGGAGTGACCCGAGCAGTAAGATCAACTCGAGCCGGTACCTGGGCCAACTTTCATCGTTGGCCCCTCTCAAGAATGTGGCCACAGGTGACTTGAGTGGAATGCCGGTTCTTCCAGTGCAAAGCAGAGCGGGAATTAGCGAGGCATTCGGGCTATCTCCGGGTACTTTCGATTTCTGCATGGATTTTGGGGTACTTCTTGAGAATTTTTTGTTTTTAGACGAGTCTTGGTCTCCACTTGCTCCTCAGTCCAATGAAGTCCAGTCACCGTGTTTCCTTCTTCTGAGTGGACTCCCATCCCAGTGTATTCCCCACTTGATTGAGACCCCGTCTTGGCCACTTGATCCAATCTACCCTATGGGTTTGTAGTAGCTTGTTGTGTCTTAGTGTCTTGAGCGTTTCGTATTTTTTATGCTTTCTTGGATCTGACGTTGTTGCTCCTATTCTAGGGAAAAGGAGAAACCCAAAGAAGAATGAAGTCTCTAGGCGGCTTGAGCAGTTCAAACGGATAAAAATGACTTCTGTTTCTTCCAAGGCGACTCTTCAAGAGGAAAGAACCGTGCAAGAGAATGTTAGGGAGAGCCCATTAGGCCTAGATAAGGTAGAGAGCCGTGAGTCATCCCAGAAACAGGCGAGGTCCCTGGGTAAGGAAGCCACCTCCACTGGCTCCCAAACTTCCTCCCGCCGTCACTGTCACTATCTGGTGGGTTCTGAAGTGCACGAAGTGCCGGATGAGTTAGGAGAGGGAAATATTAATTCCTTTTTCTCGGATTATCAGCAACCGAGGTGGAATCCCTTAGGGAGTCATCCTGATATAAATCCCGACTATGCGGGTTGTCGTGTGGTGGATCCTGACACCGAGTTCCTTTTACCTTGAAATCGTTTGGTCCGGATTTTAGATGAGGCGAAGAATCTTGATTTTGCTAACTTGACAACAAGGATGGTCCAGATTACAGAAGAGACCTGAAACATAGTCGATTATCAGTCTCGTTTCGACAAAGCCAGTGAAGAAGTAGGGAGTGCCAATGTGCAGTTGCGTCTAGAGATGGAGGACCTTCGCAAGGCGCTCAAGGAGAAAGAGGCTAAGTTAGAGGAAGTCGAAGCATCCCGCGCCTCCGAGATAACGAAGGCCAAGAAAGAGGCAAGGAAAGAGGCTGCTGACCTATGTAAGACGCAGATTGACATGGCTATTAGTTCAGTGGATGAGGCTCGGCAGAAGGATCTGGAGCGAATCCGCTACCTCAAGGGCAAAATGAAGAAATCGGGAGAGGCCTTAGCCGAGCTAAGGGAGTCTCGGGGTAAGTGGCAAAAGGAGAAAGACTCATATCAAGCTGAGATCGACAGGTTGAAGGTGGAGCATGCTCAGTTGAGGAGAGATAAGTAGTAATACATGAATAAGGTGGTGACCCTCCAGACTGAAGTCGATAAATCCAGAGACTTTTGCGACACGGTCAACCATATGCTGAAGGATACTTATTTCATGTTCTGGAAACATAGGAACCTTCAGTGGATGGATGACTACCCTTAGTTGATAGCCAGGATCCATGCTCGACTTATCGAGGAGACTAAGGTTGTAGTTGTGTAGGAAGAAGGGGTTGTGTACGACGTTGGGATGGTGAACATCCAGTTCAAAGTGGAGAAGACCAAAGTTATTGCCAAGGGGTATGAGTTGCTGGTTGAGGACGAGGATGATGAGGGCAGATCGAATTTCGATGGGCTTGGTGATCCAAGTCACGTTGCCACAGGTATCTCGTCTCCTTACTTTAGCTCTGCCATTACCTATTCTGGATTGCAAAACTTATAATTATTTTTACTTGCCTTTTGCAGGGATGTCTCCGGGGCAAGTTGGGCCTTCGTGGAAGGAAGGCAAGCCTCTTGGGCAATCAGAGCTCTCGATGGACATGGCTGGAGGGAGCGGGCCGAGCGGCAAGGACGTCCCTCCTTCTTAGTCAAGGAGATTTCTTTTTCCCTTCTCTGTATCCATTTTTGGAGGATGTATGGATGTTTTGCATATGTATATAAATATAAGCGATAAGTTTTGTACGAAAAAGTTTGACACTGTACTGTTCAACTTCTGTTTTATACATACATACATACATACATACATATATATATATATATATATATATATATATCTGGGATGACTTTTGTGATGCGTGCTTTTTATAGTCCGCTCTGTCTATTTTTGACCTGTTTATGACTTGGTTAATCGCTATAGTGTTTAGAGATACAGAGAACCATAGAAGCATTGTTATATTCAAGGCTGATCGCGAACGGTTACTACTCGGGCTAACGCCCATGTCGTGAGTATTATTCGATTTTTCATTGCCGGCGTGTGTAATGCCGATCATTAAGTGCGAACTACCCCTGGCTGTGGCCATGCCTTAATCGTGGGGTTTATAATCGGTTCGCAATTGCCGGCAAGCCGAATGCCAATGGTGAACTACCTAGGCTATAACTTGTGCCTAATTCATGGCTTATGATCGGTTCATTATTGTCGGCTTAGGGGTGCCGATCGTCAACAGTGAATTTTCAAGGCTTGTTTCGTGCCCTTTATTCTGGCTATCTTATTTTCACTACTGCCGGCGAGAGTTTTCGATTGTTCACAGTAGGAATGGTCATCAGATAAAATAATTAAATGAAAGAACAAATAAATAAGATAAGTAATACGAGACACCATATTTTATAGTGGTTCGGCCAAAATATGCCTACGTCCACTCTTTCTTTTATTGCTTTAGTACATGCTTCTTTACAACTCAAGAGAAGTAGCGGCAGAGATGTTGGAGATTCCATGCTTTCCCAAACACCTCTCCATCTACCGTTGATAAGATGTAAGCTCCATTGTGGAGGTCTTTATGTACAATGAAGGGTCCTTTCCAAATTTGATCTAACGCCCCAGGTTGTGGGAAGACTCGTTTAAGAACCAAGTCTCCTTCTTGTAGTGTTTGAGGCTTCACCTTGGAATTGTATTGCCTTGCTTTCCCAAACACCTCATTGTAGCGGCAGAGATGTTGGAGATTCCATGCTTTCCCAAACACCTCTCCATCTACCGTTGATAAGATGTAAGCTCCATTGTGGAGGTCTTTATGTACAATGAAGGGTCCTTTCCAAATTTGATCTAACGCCCCAGGTTGTGGGAAGACTCGTTTAAGAACCAAGTCGCCTTCTTGTAGTGTTTGAGGCTTCACCTTGGAATTGTATTGCCTTGCCACCTTTTGACTATGAGCGACTGCTTTGAGGGTGGCACCATTTCTCTTCTCCTCGATCAGGTCGAGTGATATGTTTAATAGCTCCTCGTTTTCTTCCAGATTATAGTCTATTCTTCGGTATGAGGGGACAATTGTTTCAATGGGGAGCATGGCTTCGGCTCTGTACGCCAGTGCGAATGGAGTGTGCCCTGTCGTGGTTTTATAAGAAGTTCGGTAGGCCCAGAAAGCCGTAGGCAATTCGTCAACCCATGCCCCCTTGGATTTTTCCAATTTCTTCTTTGATCAACTTTTTCAACACCTTATTCACTACTTCGACTTGTCCATTTGCATGTGGATGTGCCACAGCTGAAAAGCTTCGGGCAATCCCATGCTCGTGGCACCAATTGGCAAATTCCACGTTGTCAAATTGGAGCTCGTTGTCCGATATGATTTTATGTGGTACCCCATACCTGCACAAGATGTTACATATTAGAAAATTTATCACTTTGGTAGATGAAATCTTGTTTAAAGGTTCCGCTTCCACCCATTTGGTAAAGTAATCCACTTCCACTATGACGTATTTTTGTCCTCCTTACCCCATGGAGAGTTCCCCGATTAGGTCGATCCCCCAGATGGCGAAGGGCCAAGGACTAACCATCTGGGTCAGACCAGTAGGTGGCAGTCTTAGGATTTTGGCAAATCTCTGGCACTTGTCGCATCTTCTAGCAAACTCGGTTGCATCTTTGTTCAGTGTAGGGCAAAAGTACCTATAGCACAGAATCTTTCTGGCTAGAGTTTGACCACCGGTGTGGTCGTCGCAACTCCCTTGGTGTATGTTGTGGAGAATATTTTTCGCTTCGTTTCCTGCGACACACCTCAGTAGAGGATTGGAAAACCCACGACGGTACACGATGCCCTTCTGGATGGTGTAGCGGGATGCCTTCCTTAGGATTTTTCTAATTTCATTGCGATTTTCCGATAGGATTCCTTCTTGTAAGTATTTGATGATGGGGGTCATCCATGTCTCTTCGTTACTACTGATGGGCATGATCTGAAGACACTCAAAGCTTGGTGTAGCTTGCATCATGATGGGGGTTGCCCCCAACATCGGCTCGTTTCTCACGCTAGCTTCTTTGGCGAGGGAATCCGCTTCTCGATTCTCCTCCCGTAGGATATGTTTGATTACATGGTAGTCTAGCTCATTTAGGAGGGTTTTAGCCCTGTTGAGGTAAGAGGCAAGTCTTTGCCCGCGAGTCTAAAATTCCCCCAAGATTTGGTTTACGATTAGCTGCGAGTCACTATGTATGCATATTGATTTGATCCTTATTTCCCTAGTGATCTCCAAGCCAGCTATTACTACTTCGTATTCAGCGTCGTTATTGGTTGCGGCGAATTCTAGTCTCAGTGCGTAACATAACTTTCTTCCTCGGTGTGTGATGATTACTATTCCTGTCCCCGAGCCGAGCTCGTTGGATTCCATCCACAAACAAATTCCACTCAATTGCTTCCTTTGTTCTGATGGTCGTATCCTTGTCCTGGATGGTGAATTCAGCTATGAAATCAGCCAGGGCATGCCCTTTGATTGCGGTGTGTGGATGGTAAGTGATATCATACTGGCTTAGCTCGATGCACCATTTTAGCAGGCACCCCGATGTATCCGGTTTATGTAAGACTTGGCGCAAGGGTTAATTTGTTAGGACCCTTATGGAGTGAGATTGGAAGTAATGCCACAATTTCCTAGATGCTATGAGCAAACAGTAGGCCAATTTTTTGATCTTCAGATATCTAGCCTCTGCCCTTGTAAACCTCTTGCAGATGAAATATACTGGTTTTTGGATATGGTCATCTTCTCGTACCAAGGCGATGCTCAATGCATGAGAAGACGCAGCTAAGTACAAGTATAGACTTTCTCCCTCTACCGGGGTGGAAAGCACTGGCGGTTTCTACATGTGTTCCAGCAGGCTTTGGAAGGCCGAGTGGCACTCGTCGGTCCATTCAAACTTTCCCTCGTTCTTTTTTAGAGCTTCGAAGAATGGGACGCACTTGTCTATAGCCTTAGACATAAATCTGCTTAGAGCGGCTACCTTCCCATTTAGAATCTGCATTTCCCTTCGTGTGGTTGGCAAGGCTTGGACCTTTTCCGGATTCGCTTCAATTCCTTTGGCGTGCACAATGAAACCTAAGAATTTTCTTGAGGATTCTCCAAAGGAGAATTTCAATGGATTCAGCTTCATTTGGTATTTGCGCAATACCTGAAACATTTCGTTTAAGTGGTGTAAATTATCTGTTTCTTTTATTGATTTGACAAGCATGTCATCGACATACACTTCCATGGAATGACCAATCTGCTACTCAAACATCTTATTAACCAAGCGTTGATAGGTTGCACCAGCATTCTTAAGCCTGAAGGGCATGACCTTGTAGCAATATAGGCCCAAATCTGTGATAAAGCTAATATGTTCTTGGTCTGGTACATGCATGGGAATATGGTTGTACCCGAATAGGCATCCATAAATGATAACAATTCATGCCCTGTTGTTCCGTCCACCAGTCGGTCGATTCGAGGCAGAGGAAAACAGTCCTTGGGACAAGCGTCATTGAGATTGGAGAAGTCGATGCAGGTTCACCATTTTCCATTGGATTATTTCACCAGAACCGGGTTGGAGATCCATTTGGAGTAGATAGCCTCACGTATAAAACCGTTGGTGAGTAGGTTTTTTACCTCCTCATTGAGGGCAGTTGAGCGCTCCATCACCGTGCTCCTTTTCTTCTGCTTGACCGGGATTTTGGTTGGGTCTATGTTTAGGTAGTGACAGGCTATTACGGGGGATATTCCCACCATGTCTTTGTGGGTCCATGCGAACACATCCAAATTTCTGCGTAAGAACCCAATCAATTGGATCTTCAGATTTTTGTCTAGTTTCGACCCTATCTTAAAAAGCCTTGTGCCATCGCGATCATCTGCTGCAACATGTTCCATAGCCACCATGGGCTCGGCGCTGCCTCCTCCTCTCTGTCCCTCAGATCTAGTTCATTCAACGGGTCACTAGTATACTCGATAGGAGGGGCCTTCTTTGATTGCTATGCTTCCATGGTTTTGGCACAGAGGGCGACCTCTATGTTTTTTCCCTTTTCCTTCCTTTTGTTCTGGCGGAGTTCTGTCACATAACAATCATGGGCTGCGTCTTGGTCGCCTTCTACCTCTCCTATTCCCCTATCGGAAGAGAACTTCATTTTTAAGCACTAAGAGGCTAAGACTATCTGGAAATTTGTTAATCCAGGTCTGCCCAGAAATGCGTTATAAGCAGAACGTCCGTCTACCAGCACAAATGTTTGCTTTCGGATAACGGATCGAGGGTGACTTCCTAGTTCAACAAACAAGTCCAACTGCCCCAGATGAATTGTGGCTTCTCTAGTGAATCCGTATAGGGGCTTATTGCACGGCGATACATCTTTCATCGATAGCTTCATTTTATTGAAGGCATGCTTGAATAATACATTCACCGAGCTTCCCATATCGACCAAAATGTGGAGCACCTCTGCTGGGCCGATCCAGGTGGAAATGACCATGGGATCGGTATGTGGGTACTGCTTTCCATCCAAATCCTCACAGTTGAAGGTTATATTGGCCCATTCTCTTCATTTGGCTAGGCATCCTTCTGTAATGGAATGAAAATACCCTTCTCCATCCTTCAAAGATTTTCCATACCTCTGCATCTTGGCCCAACTTCCACCAGCTGAATGCGGGCCCCCAGATATAGTATGAACAATTATTTTTTCTTGATTGGAGCGGCTCGCACTTGCCTCTTCTTTGTTATTTCCATGTCGGAGCGGCCCTGGTCCTTCATGGGTCGAAGCGAGAGAGTTATGCTTTTGCTATACGTACCGTTCTAGTTTCTTTTTTTGGATGTATTCCTCAATAAGGTCCCGCAAATGTTGACATTCTTCTGTGTTATATCCGTGAGACTCATGGAAGCGACAGTATTTTCCCGTCCTAACCGCAGCTTCCGATTCCTTCTTATACGGAGGGCGCTTATACTTCAATTCATGTTGAGTGGCCAGGTAAATGTTTTCCATGGTGTCATTCAGAGAAGTGTAGGAATAAAATCTCGGTCCCGGCCTGTATCGTCGTTTATTGCTTTTTTTAGTTCTGGGGTTGCCCTGACGGTTACTTTTATCGTCATTGTTTGGCTTGCTCCCTTCTCCTTAGGGTGGGACTCTCGTGTTTCCGTTGTAGCCGGAACCCCCTGCAGGTTGCTCGCCATACCCCTACGTTTTCCAATCTCATATATTTTCCTACTTCATGGTAGATTTCCTGAAGAGTCAGAGGCTTTTCCTTTATCATTCTTCTTGCATGTTTCGAGTCTGGATGGACGCCTCCACATAGTGCCATTAATGTAAGTCTTTCATCCGCGTTTTGCACCGCTGCTGCAGTTGCGTTAAAGCAGGTAAGGTATTTCTGCAGAGGTTCCCCTGACTTCTGTTTTACGTCAGACAAGGAATACGCGTCCCTAGGCTGCTCCACATGAATTCGGAACTGGCTTATGAACTTTTCCTTCAACATTTCCCAAGAACTGATGGATCCGTGAGGTAGGCGACATAACCAAGTGGTTGCTAAATCTGACAAAAATAGCGGAAAACATTTGCATAGTACACCTTTAGTTGCTCCATTCATGAGCATGTGCTGAGAGTATCGTTGTAGGTGGATGATTGGGTCAGAGGTGCCCTTATATGGATCCATGGTGGGCATCTTCCATTCTCGAAGCGTGGCTATTGTCTCTATGTCCCTCGTGAAAGGGCTAGATACTCTGGCGCCTATCCCCCTTTCAAGTTGTTTAGGCCTAAGGTACTCCCTGAAGAGGCATGTCATTCTTTCTTCGGACTCGGGAGCAGCCCTGGGAGAAGGGGGGCCCTCTCTTTGGTAGTGATGGCGTCTGGTGCCTTGATTGAGGTCAGACTGGCAATGATCGGTTCGAAGTGTGATGGGATCAACCACAAATGGTCCATGTCTGGGGCCCCCTTGACTGGGTCAAGCCCTCGACGACCTCTTTGGACCAGCTTCGGGTTAAGTCCTAGCTCGGCTTCGAGCCCCTGGATCTTCCTGGTTGAACTCATCATTGGCAGGAGATCTGTTCCTTCTACGCGACTCTCTAGACTGGGATTCACCCTGGGATCCAATATTGTGAGTGGATTCCTCCGTGCTCCTTAAGCGTTGTAACGACCGACTATTTTGGACCATTCAAATCGACAATAAAACCACACATGTCGGACTTGAATAATTCAAAACAATAGATTGTAAATAAATTTGGAGCAAATAAAACTAATCACAGAATCACAAACACAGAATATCAGAATAACTCGTAGTGGAAATAAAATACATAGTAGTCTGTGAAGCTGCTACAATACATAGTCTCAAAACAGATACAAAATAACATAGTCTGAAAAACAGATACAATAGAAGTCTGAATACATAAGTTCGCAAATACATAAACAAGGCTGAATAGGAAAATAACTGAAATGGAAATAGACAACTAGATAGACAGATAAACTGCAGCAAATCTCTAACTCCAAAAGATGAATCCAAAGCTATGATACTCAGGTTGAACCGAGCGTAAAGCAAAACACAAAACACTCGAGTCAGGACATACATACTTATAAAATGTAAATCAACTCAAGTGAACTGTAATAGAAATGCATCAATAACTTAATGGATGCTGGGATCGCCCATCCTTTAAGGATCCGTTAAACTATCTACTATGTAGTAAGATATGCTATTATAATAATGTCTAAAGTAAAGTAAACTATCAAAATAGCGTTAAGGCTTTACATTTTCCACTTTAACACATTTTTTTATTCCCATAGTCTATACAGTACCGTAATCTACCCCGTAATGGGCGTCGTCAGAGGGCACTCCATGGGTATGGTACAAAACAAACTCGTAGTAAAGCACGCTAGGGTAGGTGACACGACACAACTAGGCAATGCCCGGGTAGATATACCAATTACACTTCCAGGTCGGTGGTAACGCAGAGCCGCAGCAATCGCCCACCTCGAGCCATACTTCCGAATCAAGGGTGCACCCAATCAATCACAAAGTAATAGAATGGTATATGATGGAATGAGTCCGATAAGAGGAGCTACCTCATTAGCCCGTCGATTGCTCCTATTTTAGCCATCTTATGCCAACTCACGGGAGTTGGGTCCACGTTTATACCTCAAAATAGAATCGTCGTCACCATCCTACTTCATTCTGGAATCTCCACCGCGTACACAGTTGTTAAAGTGGTTTTCGATATCGACAATGAGTATGTCCATATCCGATCCTGGTCTCTTTAACAACCAATCATTATTATAACCCGTGGTTATAATTTCAAATGGTTTATATTTAAAATCAAAACATATTCATTTTAAACCCTTTAAATTCAATGTCAATATCTTTCAAAAATAATATTCATTTCCAAAGTTGCAGCATTTCTAAGTTCATTTATTCAATTATAACATTTTCAAAAACATTGTATTTTAGCATTCGTAGCACTTTGAAAATGTGATAATACATATAGCAGTTTGAAAATATCATCCTTTCAGAAACAGCAGCACTTAGAAAACGTTACTGTATAGATAGTAGTATTTTAGAAATATTGTCTCTTCAGAAACAGCAGCACTTAGAAAACGTTACTGCAGATATAGTAGTATTTCAAAAATATTGTCTTTTCAGAAACAACAACACTTAGAAAACATTACTACAGATATAGTAGTATTTGGAAAAACAGTACATTTTTCGAAACGGTAGCACTTATAAAACGCTACCTTAAAACCACAACATTTTGGAAATGCTGCCAATACAAATCTATGATTTATTATAACATTTCAGAAACATTATAATTTCAGTTTTTCATCATTTTTAACTTATAAAACATATCTCACTTTTCAAAAATATTTATTTGGATATCATTTAACTTATGATTAAATAAAATATCCAAATTAAACCATAATTCATTTATTAAGTCAAAATTACATTTAAATTGCTTAACTTTTAATTTAAAAAAGAACTTGATACTTTGTTTACTTTTAAAAATATCCATTTCATAAATAAAATATTTTATTTCTAAGTAAGCCTAAAATTCCATTTCAAATCAACTTTTCAATTATTAAGTTAAATCACATTTTATATTTACATTTTCAATCATTTATTAACTCATACAATATTAACTTATAGAAATTCACTACAAAATTTATTTAATCAATTAAATCCAATTTAAGTTAAAATCTCATATATTTTATATTCCAAATACTTAGAATTTTCAGAAATCTTTATATTTAAAATTAACCATGGGTCTGTATAATATTTTCTAACCTAGGTCAAGTGAATACGGATATATATCATTTCAATCCGAAATAAAATCCCGGGTTTGATCATTTCAAACCCGCAATCCCAAGTAAAATAAAAATCGCTCGAGCCTTTCATTTCAGCTCATAACGATCTTTCCTTATTCCAAAGTCCGTTCGGGTATGTATCATTTCAACCCATAGTGAGGGAACTTGCAGTGTGAGAAATAGAAATATAAATAAATAGTAAAGCATAGCATGTCATATCAGGTGATTAAACAGGTATATAATCAGGTTATAACATCATATAATATCATATCACATGCATATATGAAATTACTATCAACATGGCATACCACTAATACAATTCACATGACTTTGTTTCACAATTTTATAAGTACGAAGTCGAGAGTGATAACTCACCTTTTAAAGCTAGAGATGACAATTTAAACACAGAATCAAACTCCGAAAAAGCACGACAAAGCACGAATCAAATTCGAGGAGATGTAGCACCCAAATCCAAATCTTGTAAACAAATAAAATACAACATACATAAGAAAATATTCAACACAAAAGAATATAAATTAAATAATGTAAAATATGAACAAAAATGGAACAAAGTGGCCACTACACAAATGGACTTGACCATCATCACACAAGGCTCGGCCACATTGGTTTAAGGGCAAGTAGGCACGGCTATGGTCAGTTTGAGTTAGGTAGGTTCGGTCTAGGCAAGCAAAAGGCACGGCTAAGCAATGGGAATGTGAAGAGATGGCATGTCAAAAGCCATTTGGAAGGTAAAGGGGCAAGGCAAGTGAAAGGTCATGCACTTTGGGTTCGGCCTAGGCTAACATGGTTCGGCCACATGGTCACTTTGGGTTCGGTCCTATGTTCTATGGGTCAAGGCACATCTGAAATGAAGGCTTTGGCAAGGGGATGGTCATGGCCAAAGGGATGGAAGGTGGTGAACAAGGGGTGCCCGAGGCTAGTAAAGGGGAAGAGGTGATCTAGTGGTGCTCGGCTATGGTTTCCATCATGGTTTGGTGGTGGATTCTTGGATCATGGTCACGGCAACAAGGGGATGGTGGTGGGATGGTGAAGGCCGGTCATAGGTGGCGGTGAGGAGAAGATGTGGTCGGCTTAGGGATGGGATGATAGTGGTGGCCGAACATAGCAAGAGAAAGAAAAAGAAAAGAGAAAGGAAAAGAGAAAGAGGAAGACATGGAAAAAAAACTTACTTTAAATTTCTTTGTTAGGAAATGAAAATGAGAAAGAAGATGTGAGACAAATGATATGTGTTTGTACCAAAAATGGGCACAACACTCTTCAGAAGTTTTTGAAGAGATAAAAGTGAAGAAAATAAATTTAAAATGTAGATTATCTAACAAAAACTCCAATAAACAGAATTGTAAATACGCAGACAAGCAATTTAGAGTGGTTCGGAGTGTTGCCTACGTGCACTATGGAGTTTTGATGATTTTATTGATTCTCTTTCAATGATTACAAGCGATTACAGCAAACAACAACGAATTACAACTTGGAATTCGAAATCAACAGCAAAGGTATGATGCAAGTCTTGATCCGGCAGAGTCTGGGCGCTTGAGAATCAAAAAGATCCTTCTTCTGTAGGCTCTGGGGCTCTATTTATAGGCGTAGGAGGCTGAGAGTTCGCTCAAACTTCGGGAGACTCGGACTGGCACGTGAGGGGGCCCACGCGACCAATCTCAGAAAGTTTCGCCTCGATCTGTGATCGATACGAATCCATTTCGTATCGATCAAGATGATGTCCAATCGAGCTGAAATTTGGCAGAGACATTCCTTAGTTTGTACGCAAGCTTCAGTGAAAATTTCATTGCATTTGGATCAGTGGATTTTGAGTTATGATCGATACGAGTTGAGATTTCTCGGATGGCTGTTTGGTTCGACTCCATAGCTTTGAATCGATCCCCTCGTATCGATGGTTGCACGTGTTTCTGAGATGATGTGGCGTGCGTATTTCGAACCGATCCACCTTTTGCTCCGGTTTGACCGTGTCGACTCCATAAATTTCGCCTTGTTCGTATCGAATTTGACACATCATCCAGGATTGTTGACTCAATGGATACGAAGTAGTCATCAGCTATGGATTTGAACAACAGTTATATCGATGGATACGAGCTAACGAAGGTCGATGGTTACGAACAGGCCTTTCCTTGATGGATACGAACCACGCAGCTTCTCTATGGATACGAAGCCAATCGATACGAACTCGATGGATTCAAACACGGCCAACTTCATCGGTACGAACCGATGTTCCTCGATGGGTACGAAATCGATCGAGTCTAAACGGATGGATACGAAATGGGGCTTACTGATGGATACGAAAACATGGCATTTCCCTTCAACTTGTATCCATCATAACTTGAGCATATGAACTCGGATTGACTTGAAACTTGGAACGTTGTCCCTCATGGCTTAGCTTGTCATGTCCTACCAATTTTGGCTCGATCCGGACTTAGACAAAATTCATCGATATCCGTAGCGAGCCCGTGTATAACTGATCTCTAGGATGGGTCGTCATTGGTTACTAGTCAATTCCTTGGTGTCACGGTCTTGCCAAAAGGCGGGATAACATTTGCTCCCCAAAGTGCGTCTTATGGAAACATGACGTGCTTTGAAATACTATCATCTTTACTCTGAATAGTTATTGTCTTGTCTATGAAAGCTGTAACCTTTGACCGTTCTTCTTGATAATGTAAACTGTTGACTGTCGACTTCTATACCATGTATTGTTGCGACTGATTGTTGTATGTTAGTGGTTACCTGTTTGCTGTTGTAATCATTATCAAATGAGCTTCCAATTCCTGTAAATCTGGAATATTGAAGATTAGTCCGACATATATGCATATATGCTAATCTGACTCTCGCTGACGTTCATGAGTCGTTGTTAGTTTATCTTATATTGAATTCCGTGTCGATCCTCTCCTGAACCGACGTGAAATTCGTTGTAACAACGTTTGATGGTTGTTTTTGAATGCTCCTTCTTAACGATCTTCTCCTGAATCGATGTGAAGGGTTGGAATGTATGCTTCGTATCAGTGGATACGTAATATTAGGTCTCGGATCGATGGATACAAAAGTAATGCTTTGTATCAACGGAGTCAAACGATCCAGACATAATCATGCAGTGATGCTTCACGGAGGATATGCCATCTCTTATTCGTTTATTCAATAAGAATCCCCGATTGTGGATAATCTTCGATAGGAGTCATCCATGGCTCCTCTCCTAGATCCATCTCTAAGATCTAGTTGATCTTCATATGTCAATGCTTGGAATAATAAGCATTTCAACTGGGACAAAGTCCTTTTGCCGTGCATCCCCAGAACTGGCTAGCTTGGCCAGTAACTTAGCCTTTTCATTTTGTTCTCCGAGGATGTGTGTAATGGTGTAATAGTTGAAGTCGACTAGTAGCTTTTGGACCCAGCTAGGATAAGGAGCAAGATGTTGCCCCCTAGTTGAATAATCTTCCCTGACTCGGTATACTACTAACCAATAATCACATAATATATGCAAAGTTTCCACTCCTAGTTTTCTTGCAAGTTTGAGCGCCAAGGCTTCATACTTAGTTTCGTTATTTGTTGCAGGGAAGTTGAGTTTGAGGGCGTGGCAGATCGATCATTCCTCAGTAGTCATTAACGCAACTTTGATGTTAAAAAGCCGATTATTGGAAGTTTCATCTGTATACGTTCTCCATCGGTTGGACAGTTCACCACTATCCTTCGGATAGTCGTCTGATGTGGTGGATTCAGGTATGAAGTATGCTAATGTTTGATCATGGAGAGCTCTCCGAGGGAAATATGTGAAATCAAATTGGCTTAGCTCGATACCCCATCTGAGTAATTTTCAACCATCTAAGGCCGCTATTGGACCTATCATAACGGCTGGTCGATATAGACGTTAACGGGGTGAGCTTGTCAATAGCCAGCCTTCATCATATACTCGTCTTTTGATTCGTTTATCTTCACATAACATTGTGATGCTTACGGCGTGTGTTGACACGACCCAATTGATGTATAAATCTTCACGATCCAAAGGTTTGGGTAAAATGGAAGGTCTCTTCAAGCGGTCTATCAGAGCTGCTTGATTGTCCTCGGTACATGGGTGTCTCTAACTGTCGGAATTTTCTAGAAATTAGTCTTGGTTCCATGAGAATTGATGATGAAAACAAAGAGTCTTTCTGATGTAATGATGAAAGAGCATTTCAAAGGATCGAGTTTCATCCTGCATTTTTTAGAGAGCACCGAGTACCTCTGTCAAGTCATCGATATGGTCGTTTGATAGTTGTGATCTCACGAGCATATTAGCCACATCAACTTTCATCGATCAGCCGATATGATTTTTGAATGATATGTTAATCGTTCTTAGGTAAATAGCATAAGCATTCTTAAGTTTGAATCCATGGATTTTAGCATAGCACTATAGGCCCAAGTCAATAATGAAACAGTTGTATTCCTGGTCTAGGACATGCTTCAGTATCCGATTGTATCTCGAGTTCGCATCCATGGATGTGAGTAATTCATGTCTGATGGTCAGGTCCATCAGTTGGTTGATCATTGGAAGTGGAAAGCTGTGCTTTGTCATACCCCATGCAAATCTGAGTAGTTAACGTATGTCATCCACTTTCTGTTCGTTTTTCTTATAAGTAAAGGATTGGATACTCATTTTGGTTGGAGCGCATCATGGATAAACCCACTGGTTTTGAGCAGATTCGCCTTCTCTTCAAGTGCAACAGATCTCTCCGGATCCATGTCGCATCGTTTTTGTTCACCGAGACATGCCTCGGGTCGACTTTTAATGCAGGTTTCTTCATGGCTAGCAAGAGTCCATATATATATATATATATATATATATATGAGGTCGAGTCCAAGCGAACACATCAAGATTCACCTGAAGTAAAACAATTGACTCGTTCTTCATAATTGCATAGAGTTGTGATCTGATCTACAATACTCGTGATGGGTTGTAGGCGCCTCATGTATTTATTTGCAATGGTAAATGATCAGGCTTATAAGGACGTTGAATCAAAGGATTAGTAGAACTTAGCCTTGTACTGCACGCTGCTACATAGCTGGCTCCAGCTTTGGGATTGAATTCACTTGTGTTTCTGAATGATGCGCTTTTCATGCAATGTACCTACGATCCATTGCTCATCGGAAGGGTCAGAATGATGATCAGTTGCCCATAAGTCCGGGCGTCGATCTAATGATTCTATCTCTAAGCATCCTCTCGGTCGCAACTTCAAGTTGTTATAAATACTAGGCACGAGCTATAGGATTGAGTAGTCATATCCAGCTCTTGGATGATCAAACTCGTGCCCCAGTCTTTGGTTGATGGACGTATTATGCGAATGATTGAGCCTAGCTTCTGCTGTGTTTATATTGTATCCAAGCTGTAAGAGCCAGAGTTGTTTGATGAACGATCAAATTACATTCATCTCATTTCTCGCGCATGCCCCCAAGTTTGGGGAATATCTCGATAAGTGGCAAGGTAGATAATGCCCGCTTCAATTTTGCATTCTATCCTGTTGAACTATGTGATCGAGTTAACCGATGGAAGGCTGAGTTGTGCCTTATCCCGCATTCTGTCCTAGTTCTTTCCCCTAGGCAAAATACTTCGTTGCCTCGCCGACATTCAAACATGAGCTAAGTCTGGATGGTCAATGACATTCACTTTGCTGCTTATGTCGCCATACTCTGGGCAAAAACTGAAGAGTGAATCGTCCAGTCAGATCCAATGCGGGATTGATGCTTCCCTTGCCGAATCCAAGGCAATAATTGGTGTGCAGATGTTTAGGTTGCACTTGTTTTGAATTGCTCTTTTACTCGGATCATGGTAAGTGTCAATGAATGAATGGTTGTGTTGCATTCATTTGGAGTTGGGTGATCAACAATGTTCATTTCGATATACGTTCTCCCATCAGATTTAGGGATAAAGTTAGCTCGAATGCGGTCATGTCATGCTTATCTAGTCTCACGCTCTTACTGACGGATCAAAGGAAGGTAACGGAGGACGAATGGTTAAGTCACACACATTTTTGGTTTATTCTTCTATCCATGCTCTGTTAGTCAAAGGTATTCGATGGAGTTCGGGTCACATCGACTTGTAGACGAAGAGGACCGATATTGACCGTCGATTCAATGGTACGATGTGAAAGGTGTAGATCGATATTGCCCGTCGATCCGGCGGTACGATATAATTGGTTGCCCAGAACTTCGAGCATCATTCTGACAGGTTAGCATTAGGGTCTTCTTATAGTCGTTGCCTTAAGTTGTAAAGGACGCTAAGCTAGAGATGTAGCGAGTCACCTTTCTCTTCTTTCGATGATTTGTACTTCTACCTCCAGTCTTGAGTTAGAAGAGTTAGTTCGTGGATGGTCTAATTGCACCTGTAGTGAGTTTATATTGCTCATGTAGAGTCTAGGTCAGAGTTGGTGAATGAATGGTCGAATAACATTCATTCGTTTGTTTGTTCTTGTAGCCACACTTTAGGGATCAGAGTCAGTTGAAGGGCCATTCATCACACCTATTTGATGTTTATACCCCTGTCCACACTCTGGGGACTAAGAGTTTTAGTAGAAAATGGTCGAACCACATTTTCCTTAATTAATCCCTCTAGCACTAGTCAATAGCGAAAGTCGAAGTGTGGTCGATCACATTACAACAGCTTTAATTTAATGCTTCTCCCACTGAACTGTAGGAAGGAATCGATTGGCAGATGGTTAGGTCACATCCGTCCATGTTGCACGAACAGCCCGTTGGATCATAGGGAAGAGTTAGCGAATGAACGGCCGCGCCATGTTCGTTTGCAGTAGAACGGGTAGTCACATCCATTTAGAGTAGGACATTCAGCTAGGTTCGTTTTGCGAATCTGCGTCTCCCTATCGAATCAAGGAAGAAATTTTGTCTTGTGGGGTTGGAGTGCATCCCTATAAATTTACGTTATGGGTCCCATGCCGGGGACAAGAGTTGATGCATGGATGGTTGTGTCATGCCCGCTTAGTGCTGGATGGTCGGATCGCATCCAATTTTGGGTGTTAAGTGTGCCCCCATGTGAGGGGAAGATTGGAAAGCAGACGGTCGAACCACATCCGCTTTTTGTGCTACAGAACTTGATGAGGAACCATAGCCGATATATGTACAGTCAAATCACATCCCTTTTGGTATTCATATTCCAAACTATGCTTAGAGGACTGGAGTTGGCTGATGGGCTGTTAGTCACACCCATTTGGTGTTTATACTCTAGCCTGCGCTGTCGGGACCGAAGCAAGTTGATGGGTGGTCATTCGTACCCAATTGGTGTTTATCCTTCAGCCCGCGCTCTCGGGACTTAGAGTTATTTAATGTTTATTCTCCAGTTCGCACTCTGGGAATCTGGAGTTAGCCGATGTTTATACTCCAGTTCACACTCTATGAATCTGGAATTGGTGATGTTTATACTCCAGTTCGCACTCTGGGAATCTGGAGTTGTTGATGTTTATACTCCAGTTCGCACTTTGGGAATCTGGAGTTAGTTGATGTTTATACTCCAGTTCGCACTCTGGTAATCTGGAGTTGATGTTTATACTTTGACTCGCACTTTGGGAGTTCAGAGTTGATGTTTATACTCCGTTTCGCACTCTGGGAATCCGGAGTTGATGTTTATACTCCGACTCGCACTCTGGGAGTTCGGAGTTGATGTTTATACTCCGTTTCGCACTCTGGGAATCCGGAGTTGATGTTTATACTCCAGTTCGCGCTTTGGGATCTGGAGTTAGTTGATGTTTATACTCCAGTTCGCGCTCTGGGAATTTGGAGTTGATTTTTATACTCCAGTTCGCGCTATGGGAATTTGGAGTTGATGTTTATACTCCCACTTGCACTCTGGGAGTTCGGAGTTGATGTTTATACTCCGTTTTGCACTCTGGGAATCCGGTGTTGATGTTTATACTCCGACTCGCACTCTGGGAGTTCGGAGTTGATGTTTATACTCCGTTTCGCACTCTAGGAATCCAGAGTTGATGTTTATACTCCAGTTCGCGCTCTGGGATCTGGAGTTAGTTGATGTTTATACTCCAGTTCGCGCTCTGGGAATCTGGAGTTGATGTTTATACTCCAGTTCGCGATCTGGGAATCTGGAGTTGATGTTTATACTCCGACTCGCACTCTGGGAGTTCAGAGTTGATGTTTATACTCCGTTTAGCACTCTGGGAATCCGAAGTTGATGTTTATACTCCGACTCGCACTCTGGGAGTTCGGAGTTGATGTTTATACTCTGTTTCGCACTCTGGGAATCCGGAGTTGATGTTTATACTCCGTTTCGCACTTTGGGAATCCGGAGTTGATGTTTATACTCCAGTTCGCACTCTGGGAATCTGGAGTTGATTAGCGGATTGTCGTGTATCAATCCCTTATTGCCGCAGTGTGATGGCTTGTCCCCGAGCTCGGGGTTTCACTTAGCGAGTGATCGGTGGGATCCCGATTAACTTTCACTCATATGCCTCTCAACGAAGGATGAGATTTAGCTTATGGACGGTTGGATCGCGTCCATGTTCATTTGGATTTCGCTTTTGCTAAGCCTAAGGAGTAAGATTAGTGTTCTGGCAGGCTTTGTGCTCGAGCATAGAAAGGGATGGTCGAACTATGTCCACTCTGAGTTGTGTATTTTCCCTTAAGTCGGGTGCAAGAATTGGAGAGCAGACAGTCGAGTCACGTCCAACTTATACTTTGCATTCTTTCGATCAAGCTAAGGAAGAGAGTTGAAATGACAGCTCGTGATGGTTAGCGAGTAGGCAGTCAGTCGTTGATGACTTTAAATTGAGGGTTAAGGCATGATTGTTTTGCCGAATCACAGACGCAAACTGGGGAGTGAACGTCCAAATCATATCCACTTTAAACATGTGTTCTTAAATAACCCCAAGTGTCTAATGTAGGATTGGATGCATGGATGGTGACGTTGCGTCCACCCTTTGTGTGATTCCGATTTTATCGGGCATTAGAAGAAGCGTAAGTATTTTGGCGAGCTTCAAGTACGAGATGAAGAGTGCATTGTTGGGACATATAACTCCAAGTCTTTCTTACATCTCCTAATTAAATTGCATAGGCGGATGAGTGGATGGTCGGTTGCATCCACTTTGTACTAGAGTCATGACCTTGTCGGTCTCTTCCGCTTTGATGCCTTGCCCCCAGTCAGGGGCATATAGTAGCCGATGAGTGGTTGAATCACGCTCGTCACGATGATACCTTAATGATTTGATCATAGTCCGCGGAGGTTGTTTTGCAACCAATCTTAAGTACTCGGTTACCTGCATCATTTGCAAGTAGTTTAATTCAAGTAGGTCATATTTCGCAACGTAAACGAAATTGAAATAGAAATAATTCAAAAGAAATCGGATTAAATCTCATTGATAAGTGAAGCGGCGTCGTATGCTCGCTATTGCACTTCGGTCCAGCCCTTCACAGTTGGATGTCTAATGCAAATTGTTCAGTTTGATCAAAGTTCTTGATTGATAGGGGTCAGGGGTTCCCGGCCCTTCGTTTTATGGGGCTTGAACACATTGTCAGAGTTATCCTTTCCGGAGCAGCCTTATGGCGTTGGCATCCACGGTAGCCATCTAAAGAAGAGGAGTTTTCCGATCTAGAGTATGGAGTAGGTTCCCTCCTTATCTCGCCAAGTTGATCCTTCATCTGATTCGTCAACTCAATATTGGCATGGACATCTTGGCATAGTCGTCGGCGGCTATCCACCAGTTCCCTTATCAAAGTCTGGAAATAAGTGCTGGTGATGAATTCATTTATGGGTATTGGCAACAACTGGATGTGGGCTTTTGATAAATTCGTTGGCTGCCAGCTTCTTTATTCCCTTCAGCAATATGAGAAGTAGAACTGGTATGTCTAACCATGAATGACAGTGTTTTTTGAGGAATGGGTGAAGACATCTGCATTTGATGGCATTCATCACTCTTGGTGGAGTCCACGTGCCATTTTCACTTCATGAGGTAGTGTCGGGGGTCTTGTAACACTGGTGAAGGATGTATGCACGATTGCCCAATGTTCGAGTGGTTTGGTGATGCCGATTGGATGGTGAGTTGGTTAAGATGGGCTAATAGATTGGTGTTTATCCCAAACTTTCATCCAAATAGGAGACCTATATAGGGTATTAAGGAAGTCCTCTTGAGGTTGTATGCCATGCTTTAAGTCATGTGGACGTAGAATGATTAAGATGTGGGCATTTGAAGATGGTTCAGCGGTGACCAGCTATGCTTTGAGTTGGTAGAGTAGACAGTGTAGGGGAGTCATCATATTAGCCATCGTACCATAGGTGTCAATTCAGGAGTTTGAAAGCTGGTCAATTGGAGGAAGTTGCATTCCACTTTAAAAGCATGATATATTAATCAACTCCAGTTCTTGGCATATTAACTAGGTTCTCCAGCCTTTGGGAGTACGGTTGAGTAGTATTTCTTTACCCATTCCTTGATTGCAACTCAACATTTGTTGTTGTGATCTCCTATGTCTTGTTCAGTCATGGAACAATCAGAAGCACGGGTGGAATGTTCCTTCATTAAATTGGTGATTGAATTGACAATGCGGGTGCCCTACGGCTAGGGTTCGGGGGGTCTCCCCCGAATTTTTTTTAGGCTCTTTTTAGGAAATTTAGGTCGTACCCAAAATAAATTTTGTTTTTTTTGAAGTTTCGTATCGATACGAATTGGATGCAGATGGATCGACACGAACAACGTGTAAGTATCGATACGAATTGGAGCAGTCGCGATCGATACGACCAGAGCATAGGTGATCGATACGAACAGAGCGATGCGAAGTAGATCGAGTCAAAATGATCGACACGAATAGATCGATGCGAAGCAGATCGAATCGAAACGATCGATACGAACAGAGCGATGCGAAGCAGATCGAGTCGAAACGATCGATACGAACAGAACGATGCGAAGCAGATCGAGTCGAAATGATCGACACGAACAGAGCGATGCGAAGAAGATCGATACGAATAGTGATCGATACGAATTTTAACCTATTTTCTGGATACGCAATGATGGATACGAAAATGATCATATTTTCTGGATACGAAAACATGGACACGAAAATCACCATATTTTCATGGGTGCAAAAACATGGTGAATGTAGTTCCTCTTAGATCTGGAGCAATCTGAATAGAATAGAAGGAACCACTTGACGACAGATCTGGATCTCCTCCTTAGATTTTTGCAATCCAACGATGGTAGTAGATCCACAGAGCAGGAGAAAAGTTGAGTTTTTCTCAGTGGAAGCACCAAAGTGTTTGTACCAAAAATGGGCACAACACTCTTCGAAAGTTTTTGAAGAGATAAAAGTGAAGAAAATAAATTTAAAATGTAGATTATTTAACAAAATCTCCAATAAACAGAATTGTAAATACGCAGACAAGCAATTTAGAGTGGTTCGGCGTGTTGCCTACGTCCACTACGGAGTTTTGATGGTTTTATTGATTCTCTTTCAATGATTACAAGCGATTACAGCAAACAACAACGAATTACAACTTGGAATTCGAAATCAACAGCAAAGGTATGATGCAAGTCTTGATCCGGCAGAGTCTGGGTGCTTGAGAATCAAAAAGGTCCTTCTTCTGTAGGCTCTGGGGCTCTATTTATAGGCGTAGGAGGTTGAGATTTCACTCAAACTTCGGGAGACTCGGACTGGCACGTGAGGGGGCCCACGCAACCAATCTCAGAAAGTTTCGCCTCGATCTGTGATCGATACGAATCCATTTCGTATCGATCAAGATGATGTCCAATCGAGCTAAAATTTGGCAGAGACATTCCTTAGTTTGTACGCAAGCTTCAGCGAAAATTTCATTGCATTTGTATTAGTGGATTTTGAGTTAGGATCGATACGAGTTGAGATTTCTCGGATGGCTGTTTGGCTCGACTCCATAGCTTCGAATCGATCCCCTTGTATCGATGGTTGCATGTGTTTCTGAGATGATGTGGCGCGCGTATTTCGAACCGATCCACCTTTTGCTCCGGTTTGACCGTGTCGACTCCATAAATCTCGCCTTATTCGTATCGAATTTGACACATCATCTAGGCTTGTTGACTCAATGGATACGAAGTAGTCATCAGCTATGGATTTGAACAACAGTTATATCGATGGATACGAGCTAACGAAGGTCGATGGTTACGAACAAGCCTTTCCTTGATGGATACGAACCACGCAGCTTCTCTATGGATACGAAGCCAATCGATACGAACTCGATGGATTCAAACACGGCCAACTTCATCGGTATGAACCGATGTTCCTCGATGGGTACGAAATCGATCGAGTCTAAATGGATGGATACGAAATGGGGCTTACTGATGGATACGAAAACATGGCATTTCCCTTCAACTTGTATCCATCATAACTTGAGCATATGAACTCGGATTGACTTGAAACTTGGAACGTTGTCCCTCATGGCTTAGCTTGTCATGTCCTACCAATTTTGGCTCGATCCGGACTCGGACAAAATTCATCGATATCCGTAGCGAGCCCGTGTATAACTGATCTCTAGGATGGTCGTCATTGGTTACTAGTCAATTCCTTGGTGTCACGGTCTTGCCAAAAGGCGGGATAACAATATGTATGGCTATAAGGGAGGAAAAGGAAAAGACACCTATTCATAAATGAAAACAAACATAAGTCTCTTGGAATTTCCAATCTCATTTGTCAAGCCCAAAACAAAACAAGCTCCAAACTCAAACAAAATCAAAGTCCAAACCAAAGTAAAATAGAAATAAACATAGAAAAATATAGACAATAAAATACTGAAAATAATTTCGTGTAAAACACTGAATTTAATCAGATTTTAAATGTATAAAACATAATTTAACAAAACGAAAAGCAGAACGAATGTCGGAATCAAATTCAGCTTAAAAGAAAAGGATTGGAAATTTAAAATTCAAATTTAAAATTTCAACTAAAAGTCAAAGTTTGACTAAAAGTTGATCAAAATATAAATTTTTCAGAAAATCATTATTTTATTATATTTGGAAAAACAATTATAAACAAAATCCAAAATACATTGGAAAATTCCAAAATTCCAATTTTTTAAATGATTTAAAAATCAAAGTTTCAAATAAATTCAAATAAAAATATTTGTTAAAATTTATCGGTTGTTACACTCTCCCCCACTCAAAGCTTTTCGTCCTCGAAAAGGAACGAGACACAGAAAACAAAGAAAGATAGAGAATAATATAGAATAACGAATAGTACCTGAAACAAACATTCCGGATTCGAAGCACGCATGCTCTCCTCCGTCTCCCAGGTACAATCCCGATCATCAGTACTCCACTGCACTTTGACCAGGTTGACAGATTTCCTTCTCAGCTGCTTCATACCTCTATCGACAATACAAAGTGGCTTCCTCTCGACAGTCAGATTAGGCTTAATATCCAAACTCTCGAGAGCAGAAGGCTGAACAATAAGGGATGGATCATGAAGATACTGGCGAAGATGCGAAACATGGAATACATTATGCACTCCAGAAAACTTCTCAGGCAAATCCAGACGATAAGCCAAAGAACCAATCCTCTCCAAGATGCGGAAAGGACCAATGAACCTAGGAGCAAGCTTCCCTCTATGACCAAACCGAATCACATTCCTTAAGGGAGAGACCTTAAGGAAAACCAGATCACCAACAGCAAACTCCAAACTCCTTCTACGCCTATCAACGTACTTCTTCTGCCTATCCTGAGCACTCCTCATCTTCCTCTTAATCTCCTCAACTCTCTCAGAAGCCTCCAGAATCATATCAGGACCAAGAACCAAACGATTACCGGATTCAATCCAGCAAGATGGAGATCTACAAGGTCGTCTGTAAAGAGCAGCAAACAGAGACATTACAATACTAGCCTGAATTCAAATGATGAAATGAGATAGATAAAGGATTAAGATAAGAATAAAATAGAAAATTGAGATTATACCTGATAACTGTTGTTATAGGTGAATTCGACAAGATGGAGATGATCTTCCCAAGATCCTCCATAATCAAGAACATAAGCACGAAGAAGATCCTCTAGAATCTGATTCAATCTTTCCGTTTGACCGTCGGTTTGTGGATGGTAAGCAGTGCTCAGATTCTGATGAGTACCCAAAGATTCCTGAAAAGCTTTCCAAAACTGACTGGTAAAGATGGGATCACGATCACAAACAATACTAACAGGGACACCATGGAGACGAACAATCACCCTCATAAAAATCTTAGCTAAACTCAAAGCAGAACGGGTAGACTTGACCGGAATAAAATGAGCTGACTTGGTCAATCTATCCACAATAACCCAAATACTCTCATTACCCCTCCTAGTCCTCGGTAATCCATCAATAAAATCCATAGAAACCTGTTCCCATTTCCAATTGGTAACCTCAAGGGGCTGCAACAAACCAGGGGTCTTTTGATGATCGGCCTTAAGTTGCTGACAAGTCGCACACCTACTAACAAAAATGGAGATATCACGCTTCATACCTCTCCACCAATACAACTTCTTCATATCCTGATACATCTTCGTCACACCCGGATGAATAGAAAGTCTGGATCGATGATTTTCTCGAAGTAACTCTTATCGCAATCCATCAACATTCGGGACACAAATCAGATTATTAATCCTCAAAATACCTCTATCATTGATCTGAGCTCCACTACCATCAAGACTACTACCACCAACCCTACTACAAACATTCTCCTTAATAAGCCTAAGCATCTGATCCTCATCCTGCTTAGCAATGATACGATCCAAAAGAGGAGAAGAAACAACAAGCTGACACAACATCGCCTTCTTCCGACTCAAAGCATCGGCCACAACATTAGCTTTCCCAGCGGTATAGTTGATGTAGAGGTCATAAGAAGCAAGGAACTCTAACCACCTAACTTGTCTCTGATTCAAATCCTTCTGGGTGAAAATATACCTCAAAGACTGATGATCCGTAAAAAGCTCAAACTTAGTTCCCAAAAGATGATGCCTCCAAAGCTTCAAAGCAAAAACCACAACAAACAATTCCAAATCATGAGCATCATAATTGGCTTCATGGGTCTTCAACTGACAACTGGCATAACCAATGACCTTTCCATCTTGCAGCAGAATAGCTCCCAAACCTTTACGACTAGCATCAGTGTATACCGTTAATCCCTCATTTCCATTTGGAACGGTAAGAACTGGTATGGAAGTAAGCTTGCGCTTTAACTCATTGAATGTAGCTTCACACTTATCATTCCATATAAACTTAGCATTCTTACAAGTCAAAGCAGTGAGAGGTGCAGCAATCCGAGCAGAATTCTCAATAAATCTCCGATAATAACCGGCAAGGCCCAGAAAACTACGGATATCAGATGGAGTCGTAGGAGTTTCCCAATCCTGAAATAGAATAGGGAAAAACAAGAACTACAAAGAAAGATTGAATAATTAGATTACAAAAGAAAGATGAAAAAGGTAGACTTACATTGATCGCAGCGATCTTGACTGGATCAACATAAACTCCATTACTAGAAACAATATGTCCAAGAAATCGGACTTCATCCTTCCAGAAATGGCATTTAGAGAATTTAGCTTTCAACTGATGACTCCTAAGAGTCCCCAGAACAAAGCTCAATTGAGATTCATGCTCTTCCTCGGTCTTAGAAAAGACCAGAATATCATCGATAAAGACCAGAACAAACTGATAAAGAACATCATGAAAAACACGATTCATCAAATCAACAAAGAAAGCTGGGGAATTAGTCAAACCAAAAGGCATAACTAACCATTCACAGAAACCATTCTCAGTACGGAAAGCAGTCTTGGGAATACTTTCCTCAACAACTCTAAGCTGGTGGAAACTTGTGGCAAGATCAAGCTGCGATAAAACAGTAGCTCCATAAAGCTGATCGAACATATCATTGATACAAGGCATAGGATATCTGTTCCTCATAGTGAGCTTGTTCAGCTCCCTATAATCAACACACATCCTCAAAGAACCATCAGACTTAGTGACGAAAACCACCGCTACTCCCCATTCGGAATGACTAGGTCTGATCAGACCCTTGGAGAACAAGTCCTCAATTTGTTTCCTCAACTCAACCTTCTCACGGGGTGCCATTCTTCTGAGAGGAAGAACTAAAGGTCGAGCTCCAAGAATAAGATCAATACGGAAATCAATTTCCCACTTAGGAGGTAAAGAAGAGACTTCACCAAATACATCTGGATAGAGCTTAACCACAAGGGTTGAATCAAGATCACTAGGAGAAGAATCCAAAGAGAAATTAAAACTGCCAGCAAAATCCTGAGGCATACGGCACTGAATTACCAAAGGATCACCCTTATCACCAACAAGAGAAACAGTTCGAGTTTTACAAGAGATAACGGCTTCATGCCTCTTCAGCCAATCACCCCCAAGAAATATATCAAAAGCATCAAAACCCAGAACATAGAAATCACTAGAAAATCGATAACCAGAATAGAAGAGTTTCACTCTTCTACAAATCCTACTAAGGTTCGTGGGACCCCCAATAGGATTAGTAACACACAAAGGTACAGATGCAAACTCAGGAGAAAGGAGATGCTCAAACTTATCACAAATATCCACAGAAATAAAACTATGCGAAGCTCCAGTATCAAATAAAACACGAACAGGAAAATTAAACAGAGAAAAAGTGCCCTGGAGAGTACCTTGGGTATCACTAGAAGCAGGTGGAGTAGATGGAACAAGAGGGGAAGAAGTCATGACAAAGACTCCAGATGTCTTGCCCTTCTGATACAAAGGACAATCCTTCTTGAAATGACCAGGCTACAGACAAACATGACAGAGGTTGTTCCTGGTATCCTGAGGTGGAGGAACAGCAACACCAACTGAAGTAGGGTAACTATTGGCATAGTGTCCCTTCTGATTACACTTGAAGCAAGTGATGGAAGATAGGTTGATAGGATGCTTTCGAGGAGTAGATCCTAAAGCACGATTCTTAAGCCAATTCTGCTTCTACTGATGGAAATTTGGCTTCCTCTTCTTAGAGTTGCCAGAACCAGGCTGAGATGGAGAAGCATGAGGAACAGAAGCTTCCTTAGAAGTGGGATTCTCATATCTAATGGCCATGTCCATCAACTCCGTGAAGGTACCACGAACATGAGAAATGAGACGATCATAATACTCTGGGCGAGCTCCAGCTATAAATTTATCATTCTTCTTAAGAGAGGTGTCAATCAGGCCAGGACCAAACTTGGAAAGTTCATTGAACTTCCGCTCATACTTAGAAAATGACATGCTCCCTTGCTTAAGATCCATAAACTCCCTGTATAGTTGGGACTTATCGGCTTCGGGCATCCACTTTGCCACAAAAGCCTCCCTGAAAAGAGATAGATAAGCTTAAGATAGATTCCAAAGAGAGAAAACTGAATAGAACACAAGACAACACAAGAAGATACCTAAACTGCTCCCAATAAATATCTGGCACAGTCTGAGCTATGACAGACTCCCCCCAATCCTGTGCTACCTCTTGCAACTGCCAAGCTGCCAATTGATGCTTCTGAGCATCAGTAATCTCCAAACCAGTAAAGATCCTCTCTAGACTCCTCAATCACTACTGAGCCTCTTCAATGCTCTCAGATCCAGTAAACTTAGTACCACCAAGTTGGGTGAATTACTTACAGAGAGTAGTGAACCTGATGGGTGCAACAGGCTCTGGAACTGGGGCAATACCACGACCCCTACCTCTGGCATTCCTATAATTCATCCTGAAAAAATCAAGAATGAATTTTAGGACAAAGGTAAAACAGAAAGACAAAGATAAGATTCAACTAGAATGGAAATCCTAATCAAAGAATTCAAATAAACAAGGTGGATTCGAAAGGAATGAAGTTCAGAAAATGAGATTTAAAACAAGAAAATTTTATATCCAAAATATTCTTTTAAATTCCTTTAAAATCATTTGAAAATCATTTTATACTTTAAAAATATGTTCTCTCACAAAGAAATGATTCTAAGATTGATTTCACTCATTCTAGGGTATTTCTACTCTATCTCTAATGAGTTTTTGCTCCATAGGCTAAGGTTTGCCTAAAACCAAAGCTCTGATACCAAATGTAACGACCCATTATTTTGGACCATTCAAATCGACAATAAAACCACACATGTCAGTCTTGAATAATTCAAAACAATAGATGGTAAATAAATTTGGAGCAAATAAAACCAATCACAGACACGGAATATCAGAATAACTCACAGCGAAAATAAAATACATAGTAGTTCATGAAGCTACTATAATACATAGTCTCAAAACAGATACAAAATAACATAGTCTGAAAAACAGATACAACAGAAGTCTGAATACATAAGTTCGCAAATACATAAACAAGGCTGAATAGGAAAATAACTGAAATGGAAATAGACAACTAGATAGACAGATAAACTCCAGCAAATCTCTAACTCCAGAAGATGAATCCAAAGCTGTGATACTCAGGCTGACACGAGCGTAAAGCAAAACACAAAACACTCGATTCAGGACATACATACTTATAAAATGTAAATCAACTCAAGTGAACTGTAATAAAAATGCATCAATAATTTAAAGGATGCTTGGGATCGCCCATCCTTTAAGGATCCGTTAAACTATCTACTATGTAGTAAGATACGCTATTATAATAATGTCTAAAGTAAAGTAAACTATCAAAATAGCGTTAAGGCTTTACATTTTCCACCTTAACACATTTTTTATTCCCATAGTCTATACGGTACCGTAATCTCCCCCGTAATGGGCATCGTCAGAGGGCACTCCATAGGTATGGTACAAAACAAACTCATAGTAAAGCATGCTAGGGTAGGTGACACGGCACAACTAGGCAATGCCAGGGTAGATATACCAATTACACTTCCGGGCCGGTGGTAATGCAGAGCCGCATCAATCGCCCACCTTGAGCCACACTCCCAAATCAAGGGGTGCACCCAATCAATCACAAAGTAATAGAATGGTATACAATGGAATGTGTCTGATAAGAGGAGCTACCTCATTAGCCCATCGATTACTCCTGTTTTAGCCACCTTATGCCAACTAACGGGAGTTAGGTCCACGTTTATACCTCAAAATAGAATCATCGCCACCATCCTACTTCATTCTGGAATCTCCACCGTGTACACAATTGTTAAAGTGGTTTTCGGTATCAACGAGAGTATGTCTATATCCGATCCCGGTCTCTTTAACAACCAATCATTATTATAACCCGTGGTTATAATTTCAAATGGTTTATATTTAAAATCAAAACATATTCATTTTAAACCCTTTAAATTCAATGTCAATATCTTTCAAAAATAATATTCATTTCCAAAGTTGTAGCATTTCTAAGTTCATTCATTCAATTATAACATTTTCAAAAACATTGTATTTTAGCATTCGTAGCACTTTGAAAATGTGATAATACATATATCAGTTCGAAAATATCATCCTTTCAGAAACCTACCTTGTTACTTCCTTAAGGGTTGTGAATCCAATAGAAGGGTATGCAACTCTAGGGTTGAAATGTGACCGGTTAGAACTTGATTTGTTAGGTCATAAGTTTGCATGCAGCTTGTATGTTATTGATTTCGTAGATTTCGGGATCATTTTGGGTATGGATTAGTTGGGTGGGTATAAGGCTAGAATATTTTGCCAAGATAGAGAGATATCACTGAGACACCCTAATAGTCATTACCGAGTGATATTCTTGGTAGAGAATTCTGACCGGAGTGTTAGAACTTTTCTTAGTGCCATGGAGATAGGAGATGAGTTAAGTCAGGTTCGGGTAGCTAGAGAGTTTGCAGATGTTTTTGAGCCAGTCATTGGACTACCCCCGAAACGAGCTGTTGCATTTAGAATAGATCTTGTTCCCAGAGCCGAACCTGTGAGTAGATCACCTAGCAGTATGACACCCACTGAGATGAAGGAATTGGAGGTGCAGCTAGTGGATCTTGAAGGGAGTAGTTTATTAGACCAAGCAGTTCGCCTTGGGGAGCGGACGCGGTGTTCGTGAAGAAACCAAATGGGTTGTTGAGGGTGTGTATCGACTATCATAAGTTAAACGAAAGAATTATTAAGAATAAGTATCATTTGCCAAGAATAGATGATCTGTTCGATCAGTTGAGTGGAGCCAGAGTGTTTTTCCAGTTAGATTTGGCGACATGTTTCCATCAGTTAAGAGTGGCAGAGGACGATATTATTTTGATAGCATTTTGAACTAGGTATGGTTCATATGAGTGGTTGGTGATGCCATTTAGATTGACGAATGCACCTGCTTTCTTCGTGGATTTGATGAATCGGGTTTTTCGAGAGTACTTGGATAGGTTTGTGCTGGTGTTTATAGATGACATTTTAGTATACTCTAAGGATGAAAGTGAGCATGAAGTTCATCTTAGAGTGGTGCACGAGACGCTGAGGCAGAATCAGCTGAAGGCGAAGTTTTCCAAGTGTCATTTTTGGAAGAAAGAGGTTAAGTTTCTTGGTCAAGTGGTTTCAGAGAAAGGATTGTCAGTCAATCTAGATAAGATCGAAGCTGTTAATAATTGGAGGAGACCAGAGACGGCGATCGAGATTAGAAGTTTTCTTGGACTTGCTGGCTATTACCGGAGTTTCATTAAGGACTTCTCGTAGATAGCAGCACCTTTGACTAAGTTGACCAGGAAGGAGGTGAAGTTTTTCTGGTCCGATAAATGTGAGGAAGCATTCCTTAAGTTAAAGCATTCGTTGACCAATGCACCAGTTTTAGTAGTTCTAGACGGAAACCAAGGGCTGGTGGTATATACCGATGCATGTGGAACTGGATTAGGAGCAGTGTTGATGCAATGTGGTAAAGTTATTGCCTACGCTTCACGACAGCTTAGACCGCATGAAGTTAGATACCCTACTCATGATTTGGAGTTGGCAGCAGTAATCTTCGCATTGAAGATTTGGAGACATTATCTCTTAGGGGAGAGGTTTAAGCTTTATACTGAGCATGAGTCACTACGGTATTTATTCTCTCGGAAGGAGTAGAATATGAGATAGCAGAGGTGGCTGGAGTTTTTGGCTGCTTATAATTTTGGTATAGAGTATACTCTTGGGAAAGGGAATAAGGTAGCTGATGCTCTCAGCAGGAAACATCAGAATGTGGTGTTAGCTATGTTGGTAGAATAGAAGGATCTAGAAGCTTTGACTACTTGTAGTGTGCGGTTAAGATCGACTGCTAGTTCAAGTCAAGGTATTGCCATGTTGTCTTATTTGGAAGTTCGACCAGGGTTGATCGAAAGGATAGCTTCTAAATAGAAAGAAGATCCAGTATTAGTCGAGAGGATTAGAAGGCTTGAGGTAGGATCAGATATAGATGATCTAAAGTGTTTTAATCTTGACCAAAGAGGATGGTTGAGAAAGAAGGGACAATTATGTGTTCCGAATGTAAAGAACTTAAGGGGAGAAGTTCATGAAGAATTCATCGATCCAAGTTTACGATTCATCCTGGAGGGACTAAAATGTATCAAGATATGAAGAGGTGCTTCTATTGGGAAGGTATGAAGAGGGATATTGGCTTGTGGGTTAGGCAATGTACAAACTGTCAACAAGTGAAAGCCAAATATAAAAAGCTGAGTGGGTTACTTCAGCCTTTAGAGATTCTAGTTTGGAAATGGGATTCGATATCCATGAAATTTATAGACGGGTTGCCAAGGTCAAATAGAGGTAATGAAAGTATATGGGTTATAGTTAATAGACTGACCAAGAGTGCCCATTTCATCACAGTTAGGTCAACCAGGATGGCACCTTTTTAGCTAAGTTGTTCATGAAGAACATAGTTAGACTACATGGAGTTCCTAGTTGTATAATCAGTGACAGAGATGCCTTGTTCACTAGTGAATTTTGGAAAAGTATACAAGAAGTATTAGGTACCAAGCTTAATATGAGTACTGCATATCAACCTCAGACAGACTGGCAGACGGAGAGAGTCAACAAGGTACTCGAGGATCTATTGCGGGCTTATGTATTAGACTTTGGTGGATCTTGGGAGGATCACCTACATTTGGTTGAGTTTTCCTATAATAATAGTTATCAGACTAGTATAGGAATGGCGTTGTTTGAAGCTTTGTATGGAAGGCCATGCAAATCACCAACGTGTTGGTTGGAAACTGGAGACGGACTAGTCTTAGGTCCAGACCTGGTTAGGAAGGCATCAGAAAAGATTGAGTTGATCCAAGGAAGGATGAAGAAAGCTCAGTCCAGACAAAAGAGTTACGCAGGTAAGAGGCGTAAAGACCTAGAGTTCTCAATTGGAGATAAGGTTTTCATTAAGGTATCGCCTATGAAGGGTGTGATGCGATTTGGAAAGTCAGGGAAGTTAGCTCCGAGATATGTAGGTCCATTCCAGATTATAGAGAGGATTGGGAAGCTCACATATAGAGTAGAGTTGCCGAGCAGTATGGCAAGTGTTCACAATGTATTTCATGTGTCTCATCTTCGTAAGCATGTGCATGATCCAGAGACTACTATTCCTCTGACAGGGTTGGAAGACTTAGTAGTATAGCCTAATTTGACTTTTGTTAGACAATCGGTTCGGATTGTAGCGAGAGATGAGAAAAGATTGAGGAACAATACAGTCGAGTTGGTGAAAGTTCAGTAGAGCGACAACGAGAAGGACTGTACTTGGTAGACAGAGGACATGATTAGAGATACCTATCGTGATCTACTCGAGGGTATGCCTATATTAGATTTATATAGATAGTTGCTAGTCAGATAGGCTAGTATGGTTATTAGGAGTTGTTACAGAGGATTGCTATGTTTAGTATTTAGTCCTTACTGAATTTGAGGACCAAATTCTTTAAGCGAGGAGCCTGTAACATCCCTAATTTTTGATAACATTATTCAAAATATTTAATTAGATAAATTAAATATAATAATGATTATAAGGGAATAGAAATTTGAATAAATCATATAGGGTCGTGCTTAATAATAATATAAATGGGCTTAAATTGGTTTATAAGTTAATAGATTTACATGTGGGCATATTAGTAAATAACCATTCTATTATACACGGCTATACACTTCTCATTCTTGTCCATTCACATTCATTTTTCTCAATCAAAAACAAAAATAAAACCCTAAGGAGCCAGCCATTATCAAAGAAGAAGAATTCGATTTAAAGCTATGGATCAAAGCTAGAGGGATTAATCAACAACAAATCTCAAATTCCTTATCATATGTAAGGTGAATAATAATTCACTCCATCTCTATTTTGTTTTATTTTCATATATATATTAAGATTTAAGATTAAACTTGTTTTTATGATGATATGGATGATGATATGCTTGAGTTATATTGTACTGGATTTATTTTAATTCATTTTCATATTAATTTGCATGGTTTTAGGGCAAAACCGAGGGTTATTGATTTTAGAATGCCATGGAAAAAAGTTTATGTTAGGTAAAACGTGATTTTGGAGATGAGTTTTAATTTTCATAATTTTCCAAGCTATGGAAAATTTATTATGAATTTCTAATTGAAAATATGATATAATTGGGTTTAAAATTTGTTTCAAGAATTTCAGGAGGAAATTGGGTCTGAAATTTTAATATGTTTGATTACATGATGAAATTGAATTTCTTTGATTTTTGGGGATTTCTCCTAATTAATTTGCTATGGAAAATAAATTATTGTAAAAAGAGGAACTTTTCTGCAAATGTTGGTTTTGTAAAATGGGAGGGCTTAAACATTAGATTTCCTTGACTTAGATCTGACTAGAACAGCAGTTTTAATTTGTAAAGTATTTGAAAAGTATTAAGGCAACCAATCAAAAGATTACAAATAGGCAAGTAGTTATAAAGCAATTACTAAAAGTAGCTAAATTTCAGCCTTTAACTTGGAAAAGTTGGTTCCACCTCAAATAGCAGTACCTTTCGACTCCATTGTCCTTGCTCCATCTCAGTCGAAACCAACTCAGTCGAAACCCACATAGTCGAAACCAATACACAAAGTATCACTTATATGGTACGTAGTGGATTGGAGGAAAGGTGGAAGCAATGGTGTCGAAAGGAATGCACCCGAAGAGGTCGAAACCTTGTTTGGGTTTTTTTAATATTTAAGTTTGCTTAGAGCTTTCGACCTAGTCGAAACGTATGTTTTCGAAAGGAGTTTTATAGATAGCTTTCAAAGAAGGTTGCTATATTATATTTAAAGTATTAGCTTTCGAAGGGGTACCTTTATCTTTAAATAAGTGCTTTCGAAAGCAATGGTTCCAACCAAGTCGAAACCTAGCCACTATTTTACCTTCCGAGTGTATTGAAGCCATCAATACTTTCAAAGGGTTGTCTTTGTTTTAACTTAAGCTAAGCTACTTCCTAAAGGTTTTCAAAAGAGGTTGAGGGTTCCGAAGGCAATGGGGTCGAAAGGGGGTTTCGACGCTACCCTTCGAAGTTTTAACTTAAAGGTTTTGAGCTTACGAATAGGTGGTTTCGACACCTTCTACTTTTCCTCAAACAATTCTATAATGGGTTTCGAAAGATATACTTTCATATATAACCACTTTGACCTAAAGCATGTTTTAAAGAGTAAAACTTAATGTTTTCGAAAGGGTTACTTTCATTAGTTTCGAAGCTATTTTCCTAAAGATTATTAAGTAAAGTTTCGATGCATTCGAAAGGTATATACTTAGAGTTTTGAAAAGCAGTTTTCTATTCTTTCGAAGGAGGACACCCAGTGGTTTCGAAAGTGATGTTTTAAGGTTTCAAAAAAAATAACCCACTTTCATTTTTAAAAGGAAATACCATGGCCTAAATAAAGATTTTTTTGAAAGTATTACTTCATATATTTATTCACATTGTAATTAACCCATAACGGTAATTTGGGAAAGAGCAGAATAACCAGTTAGGTTGAACCAGTAATGAACATAACTTATGAAATGATAAATTCTTAATTTAAGATACTAGTAGGGGCCAATAGGTTCACAGTAAGCCCATGAAAATCGTGTAAAGGGAAAGATATTGGCTAGGGCCAATAGGTTTATAGTTAACCAATGAAAACTATATCCAGATTAAGATATTGACAGTTAGTTAATAGGTTCCTAGTTAGCCCATGAAAACTAGGATAATAGAAAAGATATTGGAGTTACAAATAGGTTCTTAGTGATCCCATAAAAACTATGAAATTGGACAGATAGTCCATAAACATTTAACAAGATAATAGTAACCCTAGAAACTATAATTGAGACAGACAGTCAAAATGAAGGAGGATGGGTAATCCAGATTTGATTTAGTTGTTTTGCATATCACCATAATGTTTTGAAATACTATGTTTTAACCATTGTGGTTGCAGAAGCACAGTACATGGTTATAAAAATGTTTTAGGACACTAGTGAGGGGAAAACCCGTTTCGCGAAGCAGCGTGGTCTCACTAGATATCTAAATGATTTGAGATGGTTGATTATTATTTATACCAGGCTTTATGTCTGACTCAAAGTTTTTGTTTTCCCCTTAATCACTCGGGTACTCAATTGATTTTGAGTAGGTTGAGAGTTAAGGTTACTAGGTGCTCTTTTAGACGAATAAAGCTTCCGAAGACGTGCCAGAGGCAAGCTTGCTATTAGAGTTCTTTTATTTCCGATGTGTGTTTTGTTTGTAAAAGCAAATTTGTTTTGGTGCCTTATTATATACTCTGATCTACCAAAGGGGTATCTTCATATGTCGCTCTTGGCGTATTTTGTATTAATTATGTGTTATCTAAACGTGGTCTGCATAATGGGATTATGTAATCAATTTGTAATATTTTGAATTGGAATGTGCAATTTATTTACTGTTTAATTTTTTTCCATATTCCTGTGTTTCTATGTATCAATTTATCTAATATTATCATATTTGGTCGTCGAGGATTAATAACTATGGATGACTGCAGCATCCGTAGCCGTTAGTTTTGGGCCTCCAAGTAGGGGGATGTTACATACATTCTTAATTCTAAGGATAGGGACAAGTTTCCCACCTCATAATTTGGTGTTAAGTACAGAATGAATACTTTCCATACCACCATACTTTAAAAAGATTATTTATGAAAGTCAAATCTCGTTCCTTTTATAAAACTTCTTTTTTTATAGATCTCTTTTTAAATATTTACAAAACTCCTTTTATATATCTCCTTTCTATTTTTATAAAACTCTTGCTATAGATCTCCTTTTAAATTAATAAAAGTCTCTTTATAAATCCCCTTTTATATTTATAAAACTCATTTTATAAATCTATCTTTCCATACAATAGTTTATATAGAGCGTTTCACAAATATTTATTTCAAAATATTTCTATCTTCATTAAAAACAGAATCACTTTATTATAAAAGATAATTCCCTTTTGTTTTTCTTGATAACAAACATTCGTTATTATAGTAACTTTCCTGTAAAATAAATACTTTTTGAAATACTTTTAATACATTTCCAAAAAGGTTGCAGTAAAATAGGGAAGTTCAAAAACCATTTCTAAACAAAATAGCACAGTCAATTCCAAAATTCACATTATAAAATCATTCTCCGAATTGAAATGAATTTCAAATCAAAACAGCAAACTACAGTATTTCAAAATACTATAATGTGGCCCAGCGCTACTATAACACCCAATAAGTGCTTTCATAGATCTGTAACTAAAAGTGTTCAACTTTTAAACATATCAAAGTGTATATCCAATATGGCCAAGCAACCAAGCTTTGACATTCAACAATTTATATAATAAGTATATAACTAACATGATCATAATGGCGAGGAATCTGGATCCTAATACAAAATTGCCTGTATTTCAATTTATATTTCATATGCTTTCCAAAATGGGAATTCAACCTAACCAACCAAATAAATCATTTAAGCATACATACAAAAATTTATATTAACTATACATCATATAGTGTTCATACAAAGGTGAGTTAACTCACCAAAATTTCAACTGACGCTTATGGATTCCGGTTCTATCTAAATTCGAATGGCATTCAATTTTATCACAAAATCATATTTTCCCAAACTTGAAGAAATCAATGAAAGTGCGTAGATAACGCTCCTACGAGCGTAACGCAAAAAAATGCGTCTTTATTGGACCTCATATAAAGATGTTGTTGATTTTATAAGAATTTGATTAATTAAAACTTAATTTAATTAACTTATTAGATAAATTACCCTTACACCCCTTAATTAATCATCTTCCCCAAATCCCTAATTTCCTTCCTATACATGTGCACGCATGCAACCTGTAACAACCCTGGTTTTAATGTTTACTTGTAATATTAAATTATAGCGGTGGTTATAATTTAATATTGGAAAATAAAAATAAATTGAAGATTTAAAATTATTTATTTTGAATAAATAATGGATTTTAAATATAAAATGTTGAAAATAAAGTTTTGAAAACTTTATTTTGGTTGTAAGTGGTAAAATAAACATTTTATGATTTTAATTTATTAAAATGCAATAATTTTAGTAATTATTTCCAAATGTGACATTTATTGATTTTTAATGAAGTATTTGGATTTAATATGTTGTATATTATAAATAAAAAGGTGGAATTTTGGTTAAAAATATTTTTTGGAAGTAAAGATGATGTTAATATGGTTTGTTATATTTAATTATACAAGAAAATAATTTTTATGTAATTTTTGGTGTTAAATATAGAGTTTTATGTAAATTATAGTGTAAATTGTGCATTTAATTAAAATAAGAGTTTTTAATAATGGAAAATAATTTCTATGGCTAAATTATCTTTTGTTTGTTGATAAAATATTTTTTTAAACATTAAAAATATGAATGTTTGATTTTATAGTGTTGAAAACTTGTTAGTATATATTATTTTGACTAAAAATGTAAGTTGTTTTGATTTTAATATATGTGTATTAGTGTTTAAGTGTTAATTGGATTATTAATCTAAATGTTTTTCCTAATTGGGTCTAAGCCCATTACTGCTCTAACCAGAAGAAAAAGCTTCTTCTCAAAATAGAGTACATATAGTAGAATTCAATAACCAGAAAGAAAGAAAAACTGAGAAAACAATTTCCTCTTCTAAACCTAAGACAAAATCCTCAAATTAATCCGCTTTATTGCTAAATTTAATCAATTTAAAGCCAATAAACTCTGGTAATCATTCTAAAACCAAAGATATCTTCATCAATTTTTGATTTTGAAATGTTGGATTGTCTGTAATCAGTGAATTTCCTTCTACATGTCTGTATACTGTTTCTTTCCAGGTTCCTGAAGCTTCTTCAAGCCAAAAGCCTTCATCATTCTCCGAATTTATTCGAGTTGCTCAACAATTTGCTAAGGTGAGTTCTAAACTCACAAAAATCTAGCTGAAAACAAAAGTTTTCTGGCCAAAAACTGCACAAATCGCTTATTGTAACAAATTTCTGCTGGTTAGAAGTTTACAGCGAAAACAGACCGTGAGTCCAACTTTGAGAGCATATATCTCTCTAATTTATTATCTGATTTGTGTCGAACTTTTTTTTTATTGATATTATTGTTTTTGAACTATACGCTTGCCAAATTTCAGGTCATTCCAACCTTTGTAGCTTATATAAATTTGCTATCGAACATTGAGACATAGCATATTTTGCTCCCACCGTTTACAGTAAAAACAGGCCGTGAGTCCAATTTTGAGAGCTTATATCTCCCATAATCATTATCCAATTTGAGTCTGGTTTTTTTGATTGATATTATTATTGTTGAACTTTATGCATGTCAAATTTCAAGTCATTCCGACCTCTCTAGCTTAAAGAAATCTGCCGTTGAACTTTGATTCGGAGCATGTTTTGCTCCAGTTGTTTACAGTAAAAATCTGGCTGTGAGTTCAACTTTGTGACATTATATCTCTCCCATTTCCTGTTCGATTGTATCCATTCTTTTTTTTATTGAAAGTAGAGTTGTTGAAATCTATGCCTGTAACATTTTAAGGCTTTTAGACCTCTGTAACTAGTTGAAAATTTGCCAGAAACTTTGAATCGGAGCATGTTTTACTCCAGCTGAATATTTCTGAATTGTTTTACAAGGATTTTTGAAGCAAATTTCGATTTTTTTTTGGATCGGCTTGATCCTAAGAGGGAAGAGCCAATATTACCAGTTATCCGTATTTCAGATTGGTGAGTTTTTAGGTGATTTTCGTATGATAATTTTATGAATAATTTCATTGAATTTTTGTTATTTTTGTTGTTTCTTTACACGTGTTTTCTAAACCGTTTTCGAAAGATTTTTTATAACAAAATAGCTTTCGAAATAAATATATTACAATATTTATAATTATTTTAAAGCTATTAAAATTATATATTCTCTATAATAAAGAGAATTTCAAAGGAATGTTTTGCAAACGGTTTTCAAATATTGTTTTGAAACTAGTTTTCCCAAAGCAAAGTACTTTCCATATAAAATACACATTTTAGCACACTTCGAGTGTATGAGAAAGAGAATTAAATGATTTAGTAAAACATGTGGTATGGGACACATACATTTACTTTTTCGGTTAATTCCGGACTTGTTCGTTCGAAGCTACACATTCATTGACTTTTGGGTTGTATATGTCGATGATATGAGGCGACTATTGTGATTTAAATGATTTTGTTTTCTAGTGTGGCATTGGCTAGCGATTAGTAAACCAATAAGTGAGAATGTGTGGTATAAGACGCACAGTTAACACTTTTCGGGTTCCTATCTGAGAGGTTGTGACACATTCACGACTTATTGCCAGTACTGGACCTTCGGGTCATTTATCCTTCGGGATGTTGTCCTTCGGGATGTTTTTCCTTCGGGATGTTTTATCCTTCGGGATGTAGTCCTTCGGGATGTTTTTCCATTGAGACGTGGCGCCTTATTATTTTGAGAGACGGTACTTGGCGGGCTTCGGCCATTTTATAAGAATGTGCTATCTTTTGTGATGATTTCATGATTTATTTATGATTTTCCAAATGTATCGCCTTTCGAGATTATTTGGCCTTTTGAGCCATTTGAGACATTATTACGCGGCGATTACAGTTTTGGATTTTGAACTCATATCGAGTTCTATACATTGAGATTTGTGATTGCCATCTTTAGCGTTTATTTTGAGACTTATAATCTCCTTTTTAGGAGATATATGTGATTGCCATCTTTAGGCGTATTTTTCGATTTTGGATTTCCTATTATGGGAATTATTTGAGATTGCCATTCTTTGGCGAATATTGAGTTTTGTGATCTTATATTTAGGAGTTTGGTTTATGGAAACCATTATATTGGCTTTTGTGTTATGCCGATGATATGAGGCATTTGTTGTGCTTAATTGATTATATCGTTGAGTTTGCCTCTTTTAAGGATATATTTTAGTGAAATTAACTCACATGAAGTAATGACATATTCATAGTGTTACTTCTTCTCATTCAAGAAGAATCATTATCACTAACCTTTATACTTCACTTATCCTTTACCTTTATATACTCAGGTCAGACCGAGTTATTTCAGGTTAGATACCTGCCATGGGACTTTGCTATGCTGCTTTCGCTTTGGATATCTACTTGTCACCTTTTATGTAGTTTTGTAGTCGCTTTGTAAAACTATGATATGAATCTATTGTTTTGACTCAATGTATATATCGTGGTCCTTGTACCACTTCCGTTGTATCATTATGTATCGTACTGGGATGTATCTGTAAATATGTATATATATCTATGTGACTGCTGTTCTGTGATATGTTGTATTTATTGTTGTTGTATTTTGTTCTGATAGATCTGTTAGCTATTGTAGTTTTGTATTAAGCATTTATTGACTATGTCGATTCGCTTGAGAAAGAAAAAAATTTAGAGCACCCAATCGACGTATTCAATAGATGTTTAAGACAAAGCTATGGATGGTCGCTCTTAACCAGCCCTATTCTCCGCATTAACAGACAATATTACTCAATAATACTCTTTTTAATGTGGGTCTCGGGGTGGGGCGTCATAGCTTGGTATCAGAGCTGAGTTCAGAAAAAATATATGATAAACAAAAAACAAAACATATATTACGGTACATCAAATTATAGTATAAGTGTTACATAATCCCTTATCCTTGTATCTTTAGCCTTTTCGTGTCCTTTGGGGTAGATATAAGTTGGGAATACGTCTAGGAATGTATTGTAATTCCGTAGTATTTCATAATTGAGTTAATGATATCTTACCCTATGAATAATCTTAATCATGATTGTTCTATTCGAGTTCCCTTCGATACGGGTACTTGACACTCATTCGTATCGAAGGAGTTTGTTATATCAATGGATGTTTCTTATCTTGTTACTTCTTTGAGGGTTGCGAATCCTATTGAGGGAATCAACAACACTTAGCATGTTGTGTGAGAATATTGAGATTATCCTTTGTGGTTTTTCTTTTCGTGCTAATTTGCACATTATTCACTACCTTGGATTTGATTTGGTTTTAGGATGGATTAGTTTCAATATTATCAAGCCCGAATCCTATGTTTTGAAAGGATCCTATAACTTAGGTATCCTGATTCGGCTGATTAGTTGTCTCTTGTTCTTCGGAATGTTGGTGGTTATTCCGAAGTATCTTAAATTGCTCTTGAGTCTCGAGATGATGATGTAGTATCTCGAATTCTAGATGGTTGTGATTCTGCTGATGTATTTGAGTCCATTTCGTTTGCCACCCAAGCGGACAATTGAATTTCGTATTGACCTCATTCCTAGTTCTCAGCCTGTTAGTCATCCTCCTACGAGGATATCCACTAAGGAAATGAGGAACTCAAAAAAAAACAATTACTGAAGCTTGAAGCAAAGCAATTCTTTCAGCCCAATTCTTTACCATCGAGTGTCGCGGTTGTCTAGTTAAGAAATCTGATGGTGCTCTTAGGCTTTGCATCGATTATCACAAGCCTAACGAGTTAGCTATTAAGAACAAGTATTCGTTGCCTAAGATCAATGACTTGTTTGATCAGTTGAGTGGTGCTAGGGTCATTCCTCAGCTTGACCTTGCACCGATTTTCATCAGCTATGAGTTGCGGAGGATAGCGTTCCTCTTACCGCATTCCGCACTTGTTATGGTTCTTGTGAGTGGCTCGTTATGCCGTTTTTTTAACGAACACTCTAGCTTATTTCGTCGATCTTATGAATCGAGTATTATGGGGATATCTCGATAGAATATCTCGATGAGTTCATCCTTGTATTCATTGATGATGAGTGAAAGCAATAATTTAAATTGCAATTTTTTTAAATAAAAGATATACTTATGAGTATAAATGGATTCCTTTTATTGAGATAAACAAAGAATATTTTATAAAATTATATGAGAGACATGGTTATCATTTAGAAATGATTTTGTGTTGGATTGTCCATCAAGTGTTTTAAGAATTCTGGTCGATGCGCCTGTTCGTATCGATAGGAATTTCCTAAACGCTATGACGAGACCGTGATACATAGTAAAATGAGTTGTAATAAGTAAAAGTTTGAAAAAAAATTATGGGATTGAGCATTAAATTTTTATTTTATTTTAGATGACAAATGCAGCCATTGAACCATAGTGATTGTTGGAGGAGTGGCGAGGCAGTTTTGATCATTTGGTCAACTCTGCAGCCAATTGATAGGGTCGTTCACTTAGAATCAATGGCTAGGCAATGCCATTATATTATTTGAAATTTGTGAAATTGAATATGGTTACGCTTTTTTTAGCAAAGGCTAGCGGGGTTAACAGGGCACATACCTGATTTTATTGCAAACAGACAATAAAATAAAGAAACTCGAAACAAATTCAAGCTTCAAAAATACACACATGGATACACTAGAGATATACGAACAGGCACACACGAGGACAAAGCAAACAAAGGAGGGAAACACTACAAACCCTGAAGCAATCAATAAGCTACCTCCAAGCAAAACTCAAAGCAGTTGGAATCTCAGGCAGCCTCTTCAAAGCATCATGTATTTCATGCTTAAGAACCTTCCAAATTACATCACCATCCCTCCTCTTCTTTTCAAAGCAAATTTGATTTCATTCGAACTACACAATGATCACGTATTTCTTCAGGCATATACTTAGAAGCCTAGCTTTCATGGTTCTCCACCTAGGAGATTTGTAAATCATATTAATATCAATTGATGATAGTGTAGACAACAAAGTGCTGCCAGCAAGCATCATCATTCTTCTAAATAGAACCAGATTCACATTATAGTCAAAGAACAAGTGATGAGGGGTCTTTGGAAAGCTTGAACGACAGAAACAAATTTCACCATCATTAAGTCCCATACTCAGCATATTCATTCTACTTAACAAAGCATTATGTACAACCATCCATAGCATTAAGTTTTCTTTAGGCACAGAATCAGATGACCATATTATTTTCTTCCACTTACAATTAGGCATGATGTCAGTTGCAGTGAAGAGCTTGTACAAATGAGAAACAGAATGATGCTTGGATATCCACGGTACATAATCAGCCTCCACTGTAGGATAACTGTTTCCTTGAATGTTATTCCAAACTGTCCTTATGTGTTGATTAGAGGAGTATGGCAGTTGAAGGTGGCCTTAACAAATAAAGTCGACTTCCTTTGCAGCATTGTGTATTCCTGATTGCATTACTTGCTGATGGTTCAATAGGTTGGATCGAATCACACCAGTGGCAACCCAAGGATCAAACCAAAACTTCACATCAGAAGTGGCAGCCATCTTGCAGACTATCATAGACAGGAAGGTGATACGCAACCCCAACAACTTTCTCCAAGTCCAACTACAGGATTGTGGAACTATCACACTCCTTGTTTTAGCATGAATTTGTGAGCAAGCCTTGTTTTATATTTTGGTAGTATTAAAGATTTGTTGGTATGAGTTTGGGAAAAAAAATTCTTTTGAAAACAAGTTTAAGTTAACTATCAACTTTAGATAGTTTTATGTTGATAATAATTTGGAATTTTAATTTCGTGACAAGAGAAAATATAAATTTGAATTGTTCATTTATTATAAAATGCTATATTAAGTAGTGCAAGGTATAATAAATGAACAAGGCATGAGATTCAATCATTTTAAATTGTGAGAACAATTTCAAAATTAATATGTAAATTCAAAAAAAAATTATTTTGGATAGATAATTATCTCTTGATAGTAAAAGAGATTGGTAATCTCTTTCAAAATGAGTTTTCAAAATTAATTGTTTTGGAAATGTAGTTTGAAATTAAAATGATTTGGGAATTTCAATTTTTAAATTGATTTTAAAAGCTAAAATTTTATTTGGAAAAGTGCTGTACTAAAACAGTGATAACTTAAGATTTATAATTCCAAATGAGCTCAATATTTTTGTAAATGAAAGAGCTTTTAGTAAGCTATAAATTTTCTTTTTACCACTGTGGAAGATTTTGCTTTTTATTATGTCTAAAATGGGTTTGAAAGTGGATGGACATCTCTATCCTATTTTAAATTTTCTAAGATTTGAGCTGAAAGTAAATTTAGCATAACTTTCAAACCGTGATTCCGATTTTGACGATCTTTATATTGCTGGAAAGCATAGACTTAGTAGAACTACTTTCATTTTATGAGTGTTCTTAGATTTTGTTGTTTGCTATATCAAAACTTGAGTTCTTTATAGCAGGTCTGAAATTAAATAAAATGGTTTGTTTCCCTTAATAGCCAAATGAAATACATCTTATTTTGTGTATGTAACTGAATTGATTATCAGTGTGGAAAAATATGTTACAAATTGAGAATTTGATTATGAAGATAATGGGTTTGAAGCTCTAAGAACAATTGATTTGTAAAAGAAATATAAAATCCATTCTCATGTTTAACTTGCCTTTGTGAAATTATCTAGCGACTTGCATTTATGCAGTCATATGAGTTTGGGGGTAGTGGGAGAGACCCCCTACCTCTTATTGAGTTTTCTTACCTTAATGGTTGCCAATCTAATATTGATATAACTCCTTTCGTAGTGTTATATGGAAAGTCATGTCGATTACCATCTTGTGGGTCTGAGTCCGGGATAAAGTTGTGACTAAATCCCGACTCTATTCGTGAAGCTTTTGAGGAATCGATCTCACCCGATTTATCTATTGAGTAACATTTTGTTTGTGCTCTTGCTTCGAAGGTGAAATGCCTTCGAGATTGGGATGTTCTGCTCGTAAAGATTCAATGGTCCGATAATCCCAATGCCTACCCATAGGAAACCAAAGAATTTCATGAGCAATCTTAGTCTGGTCTTTTATCTTATTGTGTTGAGGGTGAGAATTTTAAACTCGAGCTTATCTATCTTTCTTTGCTTGATGAAATAAATCGTGTTGAGTATAGCTCTTCTCTAGAAATTGCGAGGAAGCAATTTTTTTAAGGGGGGAGTCCGTAACAACCCTGGTTTTAGTGATTACTTGTAATATTAAATTATAACGGTGGTTATAATTTAATATTGGAAAATAAAAATAAATTGGTGATTTAAAATTGTTTATTTTGAATAAACAGAATTTTAAATATAAAATGTTGAAAATAAAGTTTTGAAAACTTTATTTTGGTTGTTAGTGGTAAAATAAACATTTTATAATTTTAATTTGATAAAATGCAATAATTTTAGTAATTATTACCAAATGTGACTTTTATTGATTTTTAATGAAGTATTTGGATTTAATATGTTGTATATTATAAATAAAAAGGTGGAATTTTGGTTAAAAATAATTTTTGGAAGTAAAGACGATGTTAATATAGTTTGTTGTATTTAATTATATAATAAAATAATTTTTATGTAATTTTTGGTGTTAAAAATAGAGTTTTATGTAAATTATAGTGTAAATTGTGCGTTTAATTAAAATAAGAGTTTTTAATAATGGAAAATAATTTCTAGGGCTACATTATCTTTTGGTTGTTGATAAAATATTTTGTTAAACATTAAAATATGATTATTTGATTTTATAGTGTTGAAAACTTGTTAGTATATATTATAATGTTGTCCTTTGGGATGTTTGTCCATTGAGACGTGGCGCCTTATTATTTTGAGAGACAGTACTTGGCGGGCTTCGGCCATTTTATAAGCACGTGCTATCTTTTGTGATGATTTTATGATTTATTTGTGATTTCCAAATGTATCGCCTTTCGAGATTATTTGGCCTTTTGAGCCATTTGCGACATTATTATGTGGTGATTACATTTTTGGATTTTGAACTCATATTGAGTTCTATATATTGAGATTTGTGATTGCCATCTTTGGCGTTTATTTTGAGATTTATAATCTCCTTTTTAAGAGATATATGTTGTTTGTGCCAAAAATGGTCACAATCCCCAAGTATTGTGAAAGCACCAGTGTATGAATACAAATCAGCAATATTCAAACACAAATATCAGATCTAAGCAAGCAACAAACAGCAATCCAAAAATAATGAACAGTGACACACAATTTATAGTGGTTCGGCTATCTCCGGCCTACGTCCACTTCAAGGTTTTTATGATTTTATTGCTCGATGTTTGAAGATTACAATTTCTTATCGCGTAGTACAGCAGATTTTATGATTATAATCTTAATCTAAGGCAGCAATGGTGATCTGGAGTAAATCTGGCAGAGTCTGTGTGCTCTTTAGCTCTCAAAATTGTCCGACCCCTTTTCTGAATGACCAGGGGCTCTATTTATAGGTGTAGGAGGTTGATATTTCGCCTGAACTGAAGGGAGACCAGTTCTGGCACGTAAGGGGGCCCACATGGCCGCTTTCTGAAGATCCGGGCCCACTTTGGGATCGATTCGAACTCGACTTCGAATCGATCAAGATTTGCTCTGATTGAGCTGAAATTTGGCATGAACATTCCTTAGGTTGCCAGTAAGCTACTGTGAAAATTTCATAGCGTTTGGACTTGTAGATCTCGAGATATGATCGATTCAAGATAATGTTCTTGGCTGTGAATCCTCTTCGAATCGATCCTCCTTGAACTGGCTTCTTCGAATCGATTCATTCGAATCGATAGGGTTGACTCGATGGTTCAACGTGTCTTCGCGATGACGTGGTGCGCCTTCTTCGCATCGATCCGACTTTATCTCCGAGTTGACTGGGTCGAATCCTTGGTTTTAGCCGCGTTTACCTGGTGGACTCGAGATGTTGGATTCGAAGGTTCGCTTCCTTCGAATCGAGGGAACCGGTACTTGTTCGAATCGATCTAGATGTGCTACTGTGGATCGATTCGGAGTTGTTACATCATGGGGATTCGAAGGCAATGGAGTCGAAGCACCCTTAATCGTATGGATTCGAAGGTCTTCTACCTCGCTGGATTCGAAATGAAGGCACGCTCGATGGAGTCGAAGCTAAGGTACTCCTCATGGATTCGAACTAATGCAGGGATGATGGATTCGAACCTAAGGATGTGTCTGATGGACTCGAACCAAGGCTATTCCTTCTACTTTCCACTGGTGGTAACTTGAGCATACGAACTCGGATTGTCTTGAAATTTGGAACGTTGGTCCTCCTAGCCTTTATCATCATCTCCAATTGATCCTGTCCCGATCGGAGCCCGGTCAAATTTGACGACATCCATCGCAGCCTTGTTTCCAATCGACTTCCAATCCTGATACCCATTCTTTCTTGTCAATTTGTTTGATATTCCAGCTTTGACCAAAAAGCGGGATAACATTTTCCCCCCAAAACATGCCTTATGATAATAAGGCGTGTTTTGAATAATTCCGTATCCGATATCCAAAGTCCATAGCCAATTCCATGTCCATCCGAACTCGAAGACTGAGTTATTAGTCCATCCTTATCCAACAACCGAATCCAAGACCTCTCCGGGTCGATATCCAAATCCATAACCTCTCTGGCCTCTTGCCAAGCGCAATCCACACTCGACGACCGTGGTCCAGTGTCCCTGGACGTTGAGCTAACCTCTCCGGGTTCTTTCCAAGCGCAATCCACACCTGACGACCGTGGTCCAGTGTCCCTGGACGTTGAGCTAACCTCTCCGGGTTCTTGCCAAGCGCAATCCACACCTGACGACCGTGGTCGAGTGTCCCTAGACGTAAGTATTGCCATGGCTTAAATCCTAAGCCGAATCCTGGTCCCTTCGGACACTTGTTGAGCATAGTCCATACTCAACGACCTGAAACAATAATCGATAATAGGGGGCCTAAGTCCTAGGCCGAATCCTGGTCACTCCGGACCCTTGCCGAGCATAGTCCATACTCGACGACCTGAATGAGTCAATTTACCACGTTCGGGCAAAAAGACTCACCCCTTGCCAGGCGTAATCCACACCCGACGACCGTTTATCAAAAAACCAGAAAAAATCCAATCAAAACCCAATCCAAAATCCAAATCAAATCGGAAAACCAGAAATCCATATCAAAAATCGAAATCATCATCCAAAACGGAGAACAATCATCCGAATGAATGCCAAAACCAGAAAAACGAGCAAAATCAGGAGTTCAATCCATACTCCAAAAACCAAACCAGAAAACCGAGTGTCCAATCCAAAAACAAAAGACAGATTTTGCAAACCATGGCTTTGCGGTTTATCATCATTCCGAGCATGCCTAGGGGCTATCTCCATCCCCATACATGTGTAAATGACTTGGTTGCTCGCCAATGGTTTGTTACTTATTTCATATTATCCTAGTCAATGGATAACCAATCGACCATCATTCCTGGGCCTCATGCCATCCTGGCTTGAGGTGGGCGGTGGTTGCTCCTGCTCCACCGCTGCATTCCGAGCCCCAACATACTGTCTCAATTGTCCATTCCTCGCATGCTCCTCAATTATGTCCTTTAGGTGCATGCAGCTGTTGGTATCATGCCCGTCCAAATCGTGGAAGAGACAGTGCTTTCTTGATGTCCTTTCTCGTTTAGAGGGTTCTCTCCTAGCTGGCCTCCGGTAAGGAAGGTGATTCCGGGTTTCCATGTATATCCGCTCTAGTGTCTCGTTTAATCTTGTGTATGTGGAAAACTTTGGATCCCTCCATCGCTTCCTGGCTTTTCCTGAATCGTCGTCCAACTTCCTTTTTTCTTTATCTTTATCCGAGTTTCCGTTGGATGGTCCTCCACCCTCAGTCACATTCACCTCCTTTAACTTTAAGTCCATACATGCGTCTTCTTGTCGAAGGAATCTTTCGGCTTCGTGAAAGAATTCCCCGAGATCCAGTGGTGCGTCTCGTACTAAAGATACCTTAAAATCTGAATCCTCTCTGACTCCCGACACCGCCGCCATCAAAACCATTGATGGATCCGGCCGATCCACCGAAGCTACCGCCGCATTGAACCGAGTTAGAAAAGCCCTAAGCGATTCATCCGTCCTTTGCTTTACCGATATTAGCGTCATTACGTTCTTTGTCCTCTTGATATGCACCCGAAACTGTCCCAAAAACCTATCCACCAATTCCCTCCATGTCATGATAGATCCTTCTTCCAACTGTCTAAAACACATTGCAGCTAGATCTATCAAATACAACGGGAAACACCTGGCCATCACTTCCTCTGATGCCCCCAGCACTTCCATGTGTCTAGTGTATCTCATCAAGTGATCAGTTGGGTCATCCTTGCCATTATATGCTTCTATGCTAGGTAACTTGAACTTAGGTGGATTCTGAGCTACCCTGATTTCCCGAGCGAACGGACTCCTATTCACTCCTTCCAAGTCTCTATTGGTCAAACCTCCACGCATAGTCTTCCTAATGATTTCCATTAATCCAGCATTGTTTGTCAGGGGTTGCCCCCCGTGCTCCCGAGGGAACTCTGGCACATATTCTTCATGTGGCTCACTAGCAACAACGTTTGCCCTAGCCTGTTGAACTCCTTCCAAAGGTCCTCCTGTATTGGATCCTGCGGGCTTGCCCCCAAGCCCTTGTTGATTGCCCTCTGGCTTTGTATTCTGTTCTCTGTTGGGTTCTACAACCCCAGTTCCTTGTTCCACATTTGCAGTTGCTGTAGTTGGTCCAAGGTTCTGTGTTCCTGTAGCTCTCATCTGCTCGAAGAAAGTCTGCAGCATATCCTGTTGGCTCTTCAACAATCTCTCTTGCAATGAATTTGTCATAGCTTCCATTTCGTCTCTAGTAATGTAAATCGAAGCTTGTCCTTCTCCAGCTCCGGAGGATGCCTCTTGACTTCCTCCTTGTTGGCTTCTCTCAGCTCTTTGTCTTCTACTTGTTTGTCGAGTCATTGTCTTTCAAATCTAAACTCCTCACGCTTTCCAAATCTGAACTTCAATTCGATGTAGCGGGTGCTAGTCCTTCTCAGTGGAAGCACCAAAGTGTTTGTGCCAAAAATGGTCACAAACCCCAAGTATTGTGAAAGCACCAGTGTATGAATACAAATCAGCAATATTCAAACACAAATATCAGATCTAAGCAAGCAACAAACAGCAATCCAAAAATAATGAACAGTGACACACAATTTATAGTGGTTCGGCTATCTCCGGCCTACGTCCACTTCAAGGTTTTTATGATTTTATTGCTCGATGCTTGAAGATTACAATTTCTTATCGCGTAGTACAACAGATTTTATGATTATAATCTGAATCTAAGGCAGCAATGGTGATCTGGAGTAAATCTGGCAGAGTCTGGGCGCTCTTTAGCTCTCAAAATTGTCCGACCCCTTTTCTGAATGACCAGGGGCTCTATTTATAGGTGTAGGAGGCTGATATTTCGCCTGAACTGAAGGGAGACCAGTTCTGGCACGTAAGGGGGCCCACATGGCCGCTTTTTGGAGATCCGAGCCCACTTTGGGATCGATTCGAACTCGACTTCGAATCGATCAAGATTTGCTCTGATTGAGCTGAAATTTGGCATGAACATTCCTTAGGTTACCAGTAAGCTACTGTGAAAATTTCATAGCGTTTGGACTTGTAGATCTCGAGATATGATCGATTCAAGATCATGTTCTTGGCTGTGAATCCTCTTCGAATCGATCCTCCTCGAACTGGCTTCTTCGAATCGATTCATTCGAATCGATAGGGTTGACTCGATGGTTCAACGTGTCTTCGCGATGACGTGGTGCACCTCCTTCGCATCGATCCGACTTTATCTCCGAGTTGACTGGGTCGAATCCTTGGTTTTAGCCGCGTTTACCTGGTGGACTCGAGATGTTGGATTCGAAGGTTCACTTCCTTCGAATCGAGGGAACCGGTACTTGTTCGACGATCTAGATGTGCTAATGTGGATCGATTCAGAGTTGTCTCATCATGGGGATTCGAAGGAAATGGAGTCGAAGCACCCTTAGTTGTATGGATTCGAAGGTCTTCTACCTCGCTGGATTCGAAATGAAGGCACGCTCGATGTAGTCGAAGCTAAGGTACTCCTCATGGATTCGAACTAATGCAGGGATGATGGATTCGAACCTAAGGATGAGTCTTATGGACTCGAACCAAGGCTATTCCTTCTACTTTCCACTGGTGGTAACTTGAGCATACGAACTCGGATTTTCTTGAAATTTGGAACGTTGGTCCTCCTAGCCTTGATCATCATCTCCAATTGATCTTGTCCCGATCGGAGCCCGGTCAAATTTTGACGACATCCATCGCAGCCTTGTTTCCAATCGACTTCCAATTCTGATACCCATTCTTTCTTGTCAATTTGTTTGATATTCCAGCTTTGACCAAAAAGCGGGATAACATATGTGATTGCCATCTTTTGGCGTATTTTGAGATTTGGGATTTCCTATTATGGGAATTATTTGAGATTGGCATTTTTGGTGAATATTGAGTTTTGTGATCTCCTATTTAGGAGTTTGGTTTGTGGAAACCATTATATTGGCTTTTGTGATATGCCGATGATATGAGGCATTTGTTGTGCTTAATTGATTACATCGTTGAGTTTTCCTCTTTCGAGGATATATTTTAGTGAAATTAGCTCACATGAAGTAATGACATATTCATAGTGTTACTTCTTCTCATTCGAGAAGAATCATTATCCTTTACCCTTATACTTCATTTATCTTGCTAATCAGTTGTTTAAGCTAGACTGACTTGTGTATTTTTATATACTCGGGTCAGACCGAGTCATTTCAGGTTAGATACCTGCCATGGGACTTTGCTATGTTGCTTCCACTTTGGATATCTACTTGTCACCTTTCGTGTAGTTTTGCAGTCGCTTTGTAAAACTCTGATATTAATCTATTGTTTTGACCCAATGTATATATTGTGGTCCTTGTACCACTTCTGTTGTATCATTATGTATTGTACTTGGATGTATCTGTGAATATGTATATATATCTATGTGACTGCTGTTCTGTGATATGTTGTATTTATTGTTGTTCTATTTTGTTTTGATAAATCCGTTAAGCACTGTAGTTTTGTATTAAGCATTTATTGAATATGTCGATCCACTTGAGAAAGAAAAAAAATTTAGAGCACCCAATCGACGTATTCAATGGATGTTTAAGACAAAGCTATGGATGGTCGCTCCTAACCAGCCCTATTCTCCGCATTAGCATACAGTATTACTCAGTAATACTCTTTGTTAATGTGGGTCTCGGGGTGGGGCGTCACACAACCCCCCTCCCAGGTCATTCACGTTCCTCCCATACCTCTCTCTCTAGTTCACCGTTCAACAAATGGACTTCATCGTTGATCTTCTTTCCACCTCCTCTCTACAACGCACCCCACCGAGATGAGCTTGATCGATGTAATGACCCAAAAATTCTCCACTTCAGAAAAATTTCAAAATATTCAAAAATAAGATATTTTAACATAAATGATAATGTTTCTAACAATAAATAATATAGATAATCTTATTTTGAATAAATATTTATAAAAATATATTTTTTGGAAGATATACCGATAAAATGACCAAAAATCGTTTTATCGATAAATAGCTCTTTGACCATCCGATATCGCACACTGAGCTGGATACATACACTTATTTATCTATATAAGTTAGTATATGTAATAAAATATTTTATTTTATTTTGGAAAATTAAAAGTATATATGACATCATTAATAATGTCGCTATTTTGGAATAATTGATTTTTGAATTTAAATGATTTAATAATTATTTCAATTATTAAATGAGCCCTTTTAATTATTATATAATGATAGAAATATTATTATTAAACTTTGTTTAGAAATATGTGTATATTAACTAAGAAGAGAAAATATGACCAGAAATGAAATCGGAATTCGTAACGATTCAACATGTAGAAGTTGTGCAACATTGTGGATTATATGTGACATACATATGTACATATACATGTACACATGCATGAAGACATTAACAAGCACATGGATACACATGTATACATATACATTTTAATATAAAATAACCAAAAATATCAAGATATTTTCTCATTTCCTTAACCCTTAAGCATCCTAAAGTCAACCTTTTACGCATCCAAGTACATGCACATGGCTAGGCTCATGGGGGGTTTTTGGCCGAACCATGTGAGGTAAGAGGGGTGTGGGATGGCGAGCAAAAGATGATGTATATGCACTTGAATATTTTGATATTTTACTCCTTCCATTTGCTTGTAAATACCCACCATCGACCTTCACTTCCATTCACTTCTTCTTCTTCATTTTCCTAAGCTTTCCTCTCTATATTCATGGCTTTCATACTTCGAGAAATAATGGCAAATATTTGCAAAATAAATATATATATATATATATATATATATATATATATCAAACCACTTCAAAACTATCACAAAACTCCTCCTTTTCACCTAATTACCCCACGGCCACCACCCTATTCCTCTACAGCCGAGCCTTCCTCCCCTTCTAGCCAAGGCCGTACGCACCTACCACCATCCCAAGCAAGGGCCAAGCCATCTAAAGGCATTAGTGCAAGGGTTCATGAGCTTAAAGTTCGAGTTAGCGAAGCTATAGCCATTTTTAAGTTAAACGTTTAATCCGCGGTGAGAAAGCTCCACTTATTTTTATATATATGCTTTAGATGATGAGATGACATGTTGTTTGGTTGCTATGATTTGATCATCATGTTTGGTTGGGAAATATTGTTGTTTTGATGTGTAAAACAAGTTACATTTAAATACACGTCGAAATATCCCAAAGGAAATCACTTTCCTTTTTATAAATGAAATGGTGTATATGAAATGTTTAAACCTCTTGAAAATAGTTTAAAATGATTTAGTAATGTTTTATAAACATTTAAACGTTTTTCGGCAAATTCTAAATAGAATATGAAATTTAAGTTGAAATAGGCGCATCGCATAACGGTAGCTCATGATTTCACGCTGTAGAAAGTTAAATCCATTTATACGATGTATTCTTAGTTGAAATTCTTTGTAATAAGAATTTTCCGAACACTTTTAACAATAGTTTTCAAACGAAAAAAGAAAATTGAGATTTCGTTTAGTAGATTTTAAAATATGAGCAAAACGAGTTTTCAAAATAGTGGCGATTCAGCGATTCAGAAACTAAAGCGCCAAATTCTTTTAAAATGTTATTTTTAATTATTTAAAAATATGAAATAAATCCTATAAATATTTTAATTTTTTAAAATAGACTTAAGTTATAAAAATGGATTTCTAAATGACAGAAAAGTTGTTTTGATCAAATAAGCTTTAAAAGCACTATTCGCGGGAATATTCACAGCACTTTTAATAACTTTTGAAATATGTCTTTAAACTTAACAATTCTCTTCCAAATCTTTTATAAATGTTTTAAAATGAATAATTAAGTGTTTTAATAACGATTTAAAGGTTTTATAGTTTATTTAAAAGAGTTTAAATAAATGATTTGAAGAAAAACTGTTAAACTCAAGTGATTTAATCTTGGCTCTAAAAGACGACGAGTAGACTGGATTTTTCTATTCGTGAGATTCAGATGTAGGATGCTTAAACTAAGGAGATGTTCTGGACTAACCAGTGCCCTGGCTCATTGGCCTCTTTCTTGGGCGAGGAATAGATAAGGTCGAAATGTTAAAAACGAGAAAGTGTAGAATATACAAATTTACAAATTTAATTTAGTACAACTTGGATTGTATAGAGATAATCTTCTTATACTTGGTATTAAATTCCAAAGAGGGAACTCGTACTATCCATGTGAATTTAAAAGGTGATGTCACCATTATCCGACGGATAGTAAAGGTTGAATACGGAAATTGATGTTGAGTAGAATTAGTATAATTTCTATCGACCCTTTTTAACTCAATAATGTTTTCCAATATGACTTAAGAAAATGATTTGGTATTTCCAAAGTTAAATAGAGGTCTAATGGTTCCATATATATCGAAAAGAAATGTTTTAAAGATATATGTCTCTAGAAGATATTATTTTTTATAAGAAGGAAGTAGTTAATCAAATGATAAGCACATATTTACTTAATATCTTATTATCAATGATTGGTTCGAAGGAACCAGGGTTGAATTTGAGTGATTCTTATCCAAAATCCACTTTGAATCAATATACGTATTCGAAGTAAAGACATGGAATGATAGTAAATAAAATGAAGGTTTGCTTGTCACTAACCCTTAGAGAAAATTATTTTCCATATCATATATATGTGGCAGTAGTATCTTCATTTGATCATCAATGCAAGGGCTACTTGCTATTTATCCTAGGGATGATTCCCAACAGGATGTGGTAGAGAGTTCCTTCGGTTTGTCCTGTTCCTGGACAACTTGTATGGATGAATGTCTGACGTTGCATTTCGAGATCACATTGATTGATCTCTATAACGTATCATCTGTTTGGTAGTGGAGAAGGCAACTTCACTTAGCTTAACACCCTTTCTTGAGACGTACGAGCTTAGAAGTTATATGTTTGTAGAAATCTATTGTGTGATTATGGAATGGTAATGTGGCATTCAAAGTGAAATGTATGCTATGAAAGGTAAACATTGCCTTAAGCCTCGCACCCTGGAAATGACAAAAACAAGGTAGAAGTAGTAGTGCTATGTGGGTGGCACCTATTTGGAGATGTTATCACCTTTCTAGATACCCTCTATAATACGAGTAGTTATGTATGCTTCGGGATCCCAGTAAAGGTCGGGAACGACTAGGGTGATGACATATTCGGATTATCATAGAAGTGGTAGGCAGGTCCTGTGTTGGTTTAGGCACCCAGTATCTTGACCCTAGGTACATCCCTTTAGAGGTGTACTATATGGAAGGTAGTCCCTTACCTTGTCATTGTATGGAATCTATTATCCAATAAGTGCCTTTGGACTGAGTTGTAAACGTATTATGCCATCAAATTTAACCAATGTAACAATTTCGGCTATTTTAATATGTTTATTTGAAAACCGTTTTTCAAAGAATGTCATTAAAAATAATATTATCAGATTTTGCATAGCAAATGTTTTGGTTATCATAAGGTAAAAACCCGGTCCATGTTTATATGCGACGTGGTCTTATGAGATACCATTTATTTTAAAATATCTGTATTTTGAATTTCTCACACCAATCCTATGACAAACCCAGAGTTTATTTTCTATTCCCCTTAAACTCTGAGTGCCTTATTTTTTCGGATAGCCAAGTAGTTAGGTAATCTTGGACCATTTTGGATGGAGCATGGAGCCTGGAGCTGGAGTGTCTTATGTAGATAGTTATCTATTTTCAAATTTCCACTGTATTAAGTATTTATCCGCACCTGTAGGGATAGGCCATTATAACTATCCTAGCTGGATTAGTATTGCCATAACTTTGATACATCATTTTGAGAGTGATTGTATATACTATCTTCTTGTATAATTTAGTGTTGAATATGATGTGAGATTTTGTTGTTGTTCTATCTTCTATCTTTATTTTTTTTACCCCCAACGATTAGGTTTCTGGCACTTGAATTTGCAGCACATAAGTACCAAGGATGTATTAGTGTCGATTTTCGAGGGTCGAAAATCCCATTCATTACATTTGGTATCTGAGCGAAGGTTAACTAATACCTAAGCTTGATGGAGTCGACTCATTAGACATAGGGTTTGTAATACCCTAGAATGAGTTTAGTCAATGAGAGTGCATAATCATAATCTTTATCCGTCCAAATTATTCAATGCTTAATACCCATTCTCTAAGATAATCTCATTTATATATCCTAAAGGTGTTCCCTTACTATATTTAGGTGGTGCTAAATGAGTAGCCGTCATGGTCGAGGAAGGGGAGGGCCGGAGGTTGATCTGGCTACTTTATGCAAGAATTATACCAACTTGGGAGAAAAACCATTTAGGGGCACAGAATCTGTTATTGAGGTCAAAGTTTGGCTCCGCTCATACAAAAAAATCTTTAAGGGATTAAGCATCAATGATGAAAAGAAGCGCTTCCTAGCAACTTTGGAATTACAGGAAGGGGCCCTAGCTTGTGGGAGTCAATTACCATCAATGAGTCAGAAGATATTTTTTCATAGAAAAGATTTAAAGAAGTTTTTGAAGAGTGGTATATACCCACTGTAGGAAAATCATGTCTCTATAAAAGCTTCATGGATTTAAAACAGGGAGAAACATTAGTGGATGAATATTCAAGAAAGTTACCGATTTTCTCTCTTTGGGCCTGGACTAATAGATACTCCACTTAAGAAGAACAAAATGTTTGTGGCTGGGATGAGAAAAGAGTTTCATGATAAAATGACTGCTCACCTAAAGGGATCATTCATGAACCTAGTAGATATGGGTTTGCGATATGAAATTCTTGATGGGGAGAAGCTAGCATCAGCACTAAATATTAGTAGTAGTAGTAGCAACAACCCAAGCATAAAGGAGCTAAATCCAGAGGCAAAGAAGCAACAGGGAAGGAAGAAGAGAAAGAATTCCAAAGGTGTCATTTGTGGATATTGTGAGAATAAAGGACATATAGCTGAGAATTGTAGAAAGAAGCAGCAAACAAGTATTAATTCTTCCATGACACTCTGTTCTAATTGCCAACAACAAGGGCATATGATGATGGGTTGTCCATTTATGGAGATAGTCCAAACAGCCGAGGCCTATACCATGGAAGAAGAACCATTAACTTCGGAAGAGACCAAGGAAAGAGGAGTTTTGGAAGGTACTATTTATGTTGAGGGTAGTGTGGTTATAGTATTATTTGATACTAGGGCTTCCCCCGGTTTTATTTCCAAAGAATTGGTTGAAAATTTGAAGCTTACTACAAAAATAGTATATACCTCTATTTGTGTGTTAAACCCCATAGGTGGTACATCAAACCTTTGTATGATTTGTGAAAATATCCAAGTTACCTACATTTCCCATTATTTTTCATGTAACATGTTTGTCCTTGATTTTATTGGATTTAAAGTTTTTCTCAATATGGATTGGCTATCTATGTATGAAGCTATTCTTGATTGTGTTAAGTGGACAGTATTTGTAAAAACAAAGTTGGGAAATATGATTGAAATGTGTTGTAAAAAGCCTGGTCCAGTAAGGGATATTTTCTAGTATACGCTTGTTTCATACCAAAAAGATTTGGGAACAATACCGATTGTCAAGGAATTTCGAGACGTTTTTGAAGAAGTTAAGAGTTTGCCCCCACACCGAGAAATTGAGTTCCATATCAACTTAATTCCTAGTGCAAGGTCTGTTATTCACCCTATTCGAAGGATGGCCCCAAAGGAGATGGATGAATTGAGAAATCAAACAAATGAGTTATTAAAGAAAGGATTGATAAGACCTAGTCGCTGAAGTTGGGGCACATCAGTGGTTTTCGTCGCTAAGTCTGGTGGCTCCTGTGACGCTCCACCTCTATACCCGCGCTAGCCAAGAACACTACGGTGTAGTGCTGTCAACTAGCACAGAGAATAAGGCTGTTGAGGAGCGACCATCCGTGTAATTGCTTTGTGCGAGCACCGATATGTCAGATAGTATAATATGCATTTCATTTTTAGAGGAAATCCGACATACCGATACAAACTCGAAGCTACTACACAGTGGCTATAATAGTTTAGAATAATAGATATAAAAATAACACAGATAACGTAAATGCGGAATACAGATGGAACGAAAAGTCTCATATATATATTAACTGATATCAGTTAGAATACATATGACACAATACATATGATACAATACATATGATACAATACATATGATACAACTACAACTGTCGACTCTGGAAGTTATATATATACAAGTACATTATCGACTAATATACATGAATACATATCAACCTATACTATGACACGACTACTCCAAAAGAAGTGAAAAGTCTTCAGCAACTCAAAGCAGGAAATCTACAACCTGAAATAACTCGAGTCTGACCCGAGTATTACATTCAAAAGAAAATAATACACGGGTCAGTCTAATTCAAACTCAGCTATTAGTGCATAGAAGCAATAATAATCAAATAGACGACAGTCAAAATAATTCCTGTCTACCCGACTCTTTAAACAAAGAAATCGGATGATGGTCGATATAACACTTAACAGTGTTAAACAAAAATCAGCAGATTTAAAACATCAACAGAGATAGATGCAAAGATTTCTAAATGAAGATGATTTAGAAAAGAATGGAATTGCCGAAAACGGCGATTAACAATAAAATTATCAATTTAAACCAAATCAAAATACGATTCAAAATATCGCAAATGGCCTCGATCAAAATTCAAAGTGTAACTGCAACAAGGCAAATGCATGTACAAGTTCAACAAGACAAGTGCAAAATGGATAACAACAAAAGCCACCAAGCAGGCAAACTCAAGTGATCAAGTCTGTCAACATGATACTGCAACAGTACAAATAAGGATGAACTCAAATGCAGACTCAAATTTATATGAAGTAAATTGGATGCAGCAATATAAACAAGCAACTCAAAGAACAGTGCCTCAATAAACTGCAATATCAAATGTATGCAATGCAGACAGGTATCAAAGACCAGACTACAACCAGTGTCAACATCTACATGGATGCAAGCATGTATGAATCAACTGAGCAAGACAACCAGTGAACAATGAGGTGCACAGCTACAAATGGTCAAGCTACAAACTTCTACATCAACCAGAAAAATCAAGACCAACATGATCAAGTCCATCAATGCAGTTCAACAGAGAAGATGAATCAAGTACAGCAATCAAGTGCATGAATGCCAATATGCATGAATGAAGAACCTACTCTAGACAGAATGATCAACAGTAAATAATGTCAAGGCCATGGTCAATGACAAAATTCCAGATGATCTAATAAACAGGGAAGAACTCAGAGATGATCAAGAACAAATGCACAGGGAAGCAGCTACAATGAATGCACAGCAACAGTGAATCAAGACTAGAGTATCAATGCACATGAATACACAGTGAACACAAATGGTCAAACTACATGCAGGAGCAACAAGGTAATGAAGCCAATGTCATATGATCAGAGAACAGTATATATATACAGTAGTGAAATGTCATATACAAAACAACCAAAAATCATTATATAAACTAGTCCCAAATTATACTTAAGGCAAGTTCAAAATCATGGTACAATAGTCTTACAAAACTGGACTTAAACAAAACCACGGACTCAAGTTCAAGTGGATCAAGTAACAACTTAAATGTAGCTATAGTGAACAAGTACAGGACTCAAATGTTCGACTACACAGTTGCAATGTCAACAAAGTAAACAAGGAAGTCAAATGTAAAACTGCAACTACAAAGGTATAGTAATCAGATGAACAATGAAGTGCAACTGACAATGCAAGCTACAGGTTGAACTTGAGTGCAAATGGAAACAACTACACCAATCCTAACAGGAGCATATGCAAGGAATCAGTTTCAAACATAAGCCCAAATGCAAATGCAATATGAAAACTGCCTGGGATGAAGACTGCCATACCAAAAGGTAAGTGTACAACAAAAGGAAACAAGGATCCGACTATCAAATGTACAAGATCAACTCGAGTACAATGCAGACAAGTACAACAACTACAAGGTATGCAAAAACATAAATGGACAGTAAGGAATTCAAACATGGAGTGGAACGCAACTACAAGTGCAACAAAGAATAGATGGCCAGAGACAAAGCTCACAGGGGCCAGAAAAACTCAAGTCTTAACTCACAGTGAAGAGGATAGCAATGTCGACGAGTATGATACCAGAAAAATGTCAAAGCCGAGTATATCATACTGTGGTGGCCAAGCAAAGTTAGAAGAAATTAAATATACGCATATGGAAAAGGTCAGAATTCATCGCAATCATTCAAACAATATCGAACAGCCAAAGACGAATTCAACATAGAATAAACGAACGAGAAAACAGGATTTCGAACCCATATAAACTCAAACCCAAAAACACGCACTGGAGAATTGAATTAGATGTGAGTACAAGTTTACTCACCTTATTCGAAGAACCCCAAAAGCAAGGCCGAAGCCATAGCAATTCTCACAGGAACGAACGCGAGACCAATCCCAGAAGCAAGAATCGAACTCGTCGAAGTAGCCAGAGAGAGCAAAGAGAAATCGATCGAGCCAAGCAATTCTCGAACAACCCACAAAATGATCGACGTAGGGACGGCACTTCGAAAAGCCCAAAGTTTAGAGCGCAAGAGGAATGAAAGCCCCAAAATTTTCACAAGCCCTAACTCAGTTGCAAAGAGGAACGAACGAGATTAACAAAGCCGCCATTTTTCACAAGCCAGAGAAAAGCAACGGGCTAGAGAATGAAATGGGCCGGCTTAAAAGGGGAAAGGGTCTGCAATCAAAATGAAGAATGAACCGAGAAGGGGGGAAATCAGGTCGAACAAAAATAAGAAAGGGAACGGGTCGAACGATTTTTCAAAGCAATTTTAACTTGATAAAATTCCAATAAAATTTGGCGAACGATTTAATCACCTAGTGACGATCATTAATTGCTATGAATATCCGGGTTGTTACAGACCTCCCTCCTTAAAGAAATTGCGTCCTCGCAATCATAAGGAATAAATGGACAAAAGGTAACAACCAAAAGAGCATGGCAATGTCGAATGCATAAGCAAAGCAAATGGCAGCAGGGGGAGTATTAGATATGAAATCAAAATGTTCGACTGATTCAAATCAAAAGAATCAACATCGTGGGGATCAAGGAATCAAAATCAGACGACTATCAAAAGCAAGAATCAATCGAGTTCCATCATTTAAAAGAAAAGGAAAACAGAGCAGAATTCACGTACTGCACGAATTGAATGTGAGTAAATCAAATTACTCACCTGAATCGCCAGAGAAAAAGACGAAGCTCAAATCTCAAAATCGTAAATATTCAATCATCAAAAACGATAATCGAATTTTCAAATCGCAAATATTTAATTATCAAAACGACAATTAGAATCTCAAATATCTAATTATCACAAGCGATAACCAGAAACGACACGATTATCAAAAGTGATAATCAGAAATTACAAATATTCGATTAATCAAATCGAAAAATATTTAATTATCTCAAACGATAATTAAATCGAAAAATATTTAATTATCACAAATGATAATCAAATTTCACAAATATCTGATTATCAAAAACGATAATCAGAAATCACAAATGTTCGATTAATCAAATCGAAAAATATTTAATTATCTCAAACGATAATTAAATCGAAAAATATTTAATTATCACAAATGATAATCAAATTTCACAAATATCTGATTATCAAAAACGATAATCAGAAATCCCAAATATTCGATTAATCAAATCGAAAAATATTTAATTATCTCAAACGATAATTAAATCGAAAAATATTTAATTATCACAAATGATAATCAAATTTCACAAATATCTGATTATCAAAAACGATAATCAGAAATCACAAATGTTCGATTAATCAAATCGAAAAATATTTAATTATCTCAAACGATAATTAAATCGAAAAATATTTAATTATCACAAATGATAATCAAATTTCACAAATATCTGATTATCAAAACGATAATCAGAAATCACAAATATTCGATTAATCAAATCGAAAAATATTTAATTATCTCAAACGATAATTAAATTTCACAAATATCTGATTCTCAAAAACGATAATCAGAAATCAAAAATATCCGATTATCAAAAACGATAATCAGAAATCAGAAACATCCGATTATCAAAAACCATAATCAGAAACACAAACATCTGATTATCAAAAACGATAATCAGAAGTCATAAATATTCAATTAACGAGTCCGGAATTAACCGAAGTAGTAAAAGTATGGTTCCATACTCCGTACTTTTGCTAAATCGTTTAAATCTCTTTATCGTTTCCTTGAAAGTGCAAAATTGTGTGTTTTAAAAATAACATTTCACATTCTCAAACGGACAAGTCCGGAATTAAACGAATCAGTAAAAGAAAGGGGTCATAGTCCTCGATTTTTTTGAAACGTTTAAATCGCTTCCTCGTTCTTTTGAAAATGTAAACTGTAAAAATTTTGAAAACAATTTTTAATTTATATTCTTGAAACAACCTTTAAAATAAAGAATTTTGAAAACACGTGATTAAATTAGCAATATCAGTAGCAACTTTGATAAGGAAGTTGCACTTCTCAAAGTACAGTAAAAATGGATAACAAAATCAGCATTGCGGGAGAACCGCTTGTAAATCCATTTCAAAAATTGACGGTTAATGAAGTTAACACGTCAAAATCTCATCAAAATAACTGGCATCAAAATATAATACCAATGAATTTTCATTCATCAAAAATGTCACAAGAATCTTCTCAAAGATGGAAAGGGATATCATACCCTAAACTTGTATTCATAACAAGTCAATAACACATGAATTCACCAATGCACAAAAACTGATATCATATCAATGAAAATCATGAAAATTGGTGAAGCACAAATTCCAGAAATCACACAAGAAATCCAGAAAACACATAAATAGAGGGGGAGGCCTAACACATGAATGGGAGCATGAAAACTCACCTACCGGTATCACATGAATCTTTTCAAAGATAAAATAGGGTATCATACCCTAAACTTGTATTCATAACAAGTTAATAACACATGAATTCACCAATGCACAAAAACTGATATCATATCAATGAAAATCATGAAAATTGGTGAAGCATAAATTCCAGAAATCACACAAGAAATCCAGAAAACACATAAATAGGGGGGAGGCCTAACACATGAATGGGAGCATGAAAACTCACCTACGCGTATAACACATGACGAGAAGCTATCTCATGGAAGTTATCCATTAAATTTTCACACAGGAATGGCCCGAATACCGTAGGGTGCTACCCTACATATGTGATGGCGAAACATCACATAAACGGGGTATAGTCTCCCACGCAGACAAAGAGACTTCGCATAATCGCTAGTCTAAATCATAAAAAAAAAGAAAGGGGAAAAGGCCTAACACATGAATGGGAGCATGAAAACTCACCTACGCGTAAAACAGATGACGAGAAGCTATCTCATGGAAGCTATCCATTAAATTTTCACACAGGAATGGCCCGAAGACCGTAGGGTGCTACCCTACATATGTGATGGCGAAACATCACATAAACGGGGTATAGTCTCCCACGCAGACAAAGAGGCATCGCACAATTGCTAGCCTAAATCAAATCACAAAAATGATCGTCATGATCATTAATAAGTGTCAATTACATTAAGTTAGTGAATATAAGAGTTTAGCTTCATGTCCCATAACCACTAGCTTAACTCAAATATTTACGAACAAACTGTAAATCTTCACTAGAAAATTGTCACAAAAGGTTCAATCGAACAAGTCCAGGAGTTAACCGACGAAGTAAACGCAAGCGTTTCATACCACTTGTTTTACTAGGCCGTTTAATTCAATTTCTCATACGAGTGAAATAAAGGCTTGTATATACTAATAGATTGGAAAACGGTTTAAGAAAAAGAGCTTTGTAGTAAAATAGTTTTGAAATCGTTTGGAGAAAAGGATTTTAATATTTACTACTAGTATAGAAATCCTTTATATTTTTAAAGTGACAAATCACAAAAATGATTGTAGAAACAATCAATAACAAGAATTCACATACAAAGATGTGAATAGAATCCGAAGAAATCGATACCGAATCCATCTAAAAGTATGCTCACAAAAATCCCGAAGAAAATGTCATTAAAGTTGCTAATAAACGATAGCAACAAATCGGGGAAATGATCATGAATCGATTAAATTAGGAAACAAATCAATTCACTAAAATGCACATTCGAAGATGTGAATAAAATCCAAATAATTCGATTCCAACTTCATCAAAGTAGGAATACCCAAAAATTCATGAAATAGAAGTTATCAAAATCAATAAAGGTGATAACAACTAATTGGAAAAGAAGAATCGATTATCAATTGGAAAAACAAAGCAAAACGAGCATAAATTCATAAATGACTTCAACAAAAATAAGAGTCAAGTCAATGTCAAAGTCAACAATTAATGGTCACTGTCGAGTACAAAATGAATCAATATCATCGTCAAAAAATCCAATAGCAAACAAAGTCTGAGACTTGAAAATCAAGAAATTAGCAGTTTCTCAAAAACAAAATGACCGAAGTCGAATGGAATTCAAACTGAGAAAAACACAAAATATCAAGTTCAAAATTGCTGAGATTCGAACAAAATCGACATCGGCTAAATCAATTCAAAGCCGAAAACACAAGAACAAAATTCTCATCATCAAAAACCCAACTTGAGTTCGTAAAGCAAATGGAGGCAGAAGCCAAAAACACTTTCACGAAATCAAAATCAAACATAGGCAAAGATGAGAGATAAAACATCGACAAATAGTTGTAACACATGTTCCATCTAAGTTATGTTTTATAATTGTCCTAAACCCCAGGCTCTGATACCAAGCTGTGACGCCCCACCTCTATACCCACGCTAGCCAAGAACACTACGGTGTAGTGCTATCAACTAGCACGGAGAATAAGGCTGTTGAGGAGCGACCATCCGTGTATTTGCTTTGTGCGAGCACCGATATGTCAGATAGTATAATATGCATTTCATTTTTAGAGGAAATCCGACATACCGATACAAACTCGAAGCTACTACACAGTGGCTATAATAGTTTAGAACAATAGATATAAAAATAACACAGATAACGTAAATGCGGAATACAGATGGAACGAAAAGTCTCATATATATATTAACTGATATCAGTTAGAATACATATGACACAATACATATGATACAATACATATGATACAACTACAGCTGTCGACTCTGGAAGTTATATATATACAAGTACATTATCGACTAATATACATGAATACATATCAACCTATACTATGACACGACTACCCCAAAAGAAGTGAAAAGTCTTCAGCAACTCAAAGCAGGAAATCTACAACCTGAAATAACTCGGGTCTGACCCGAGTATTACATTCAAAAGAAAATAATACACGGGTCAGTCTAATTCAAACTCAGCTATTAGTGCATAGAAGCAATAATAATCAAATAGACGACAGTCAAAATAATTCCCGTCTACCCGACTCTTTAAACCAAGAAATCGGATGATGGTCGATATAACACTTAACAGTGTTAAACAAAAATCAGCAGATTTAAAACATCAACAGAGATAGATGCAAAGATTTCTAAATGAAGATGATTTAGAAAAGAATGGAATTGCCGAAAACGGCGATTAACAATAAAAATTATCAATTTAAACCAAATCAAAATACGATTCAAAATATCGCAAATGGCCTCGATCAAAATTCAAAGTGTAACTGCAACAAGGCAAATGCATGTACAAGTTCAACAAGACAAGTGCAAAATGGATAACAACAAAAGCCACCAAGCAGGCAAACTCAAGTGATCAAGTCTGTCAACATGATACTGCAACAGTACAAATAAGGATGAACTCAAATGCAGACTCAAGTTTATATGAAGTAAATTGGATACAGCAATATAAACAAGCAACTCAAAGAACAGTGCCTCAATAAACTGCAATATCAAATGTATGCAATGCAGACAGTTATCAAAGACCAGACTACAACCAGTGTCAACATCTACATGGATGCAAGCATGTATGAATCAACTGAGCAAGACAACAAGTAAACAATGAGGTGCACAGCTACAAATGGTCAAGCTATAAACTTCTACATCAACCAGAAAAATCAAGACCAACATGATCAAGTCCATCAATGCAGTTCAACAGAGAAGATGAATCAAGTACAGCAATCAAGTGCATGAATGCCAATATGCATGAATGAAGAACCTACTCTAGACAGAATGATCAACAGTAAATAATGTCAAGGCCATGGTCAACGACAAAATTCCAGATGAGCTAATAAACAGGGAAGAACTCAGAGATGATCAAGAACAAATGCACAGGGAAGCAGCTACAATGAATGCACAGCAACAGTGAATCAAGACTAGAGTATCAATGCACATGAATACACAGTGAACACAAATGGTCAAACTACATGCAGGAGCAACAAGGTAATGAAGCCAATGTCATATGGTCAGAGAACAGTATATATATACAGTAGTGAAATGTCATATACAAAACAACCAAAAATCATCATATAAACTAGTCCCAAATTATACTTAAGGCAAGTTCAAAATAATGGTACAATAGTCTTACAAAACTGGACTTAAACAAAACCACGGACTCAAGTTCAAGTGGATCAAGTAACAACTTAAATGCAGCTATAGTGAACAAGTACAGGACTCAAATGTTCGACTACACAGTTGCAATGTCAACAAAGTAAACAAGGAAGTCAAATGTAAAACTGCAACTACAAGGGTATAGTAATCAGATGAACAATGAAGTGCAACTGACAATGCAAGCTACAGGTTGAACTTGAGTGCAAATGGAAACAACTACACCAATCCTAACAGGAGCATATGCAAGGAATCAGTTTCAAACATAAGCCCAAATGCAAATGCAATATGAAAACTGCCTGGGATGAAGACTGCCATACCAAAAGGTAAGTGTACAACAAAAGGAAACAAGGATCCGACTATCAAATGTACAAGATCAACTCGAGTACAATGCAGACAAGTACAACAACTACAAGGTATGCAAAAACATAAATGGACAGTAAGGAATTCAAACATGGAGTGGAACGCAACTACAAGTGCAACAAAGAATAGATGGCCAGAGACAAAGCTCACAGGGGCCAGAAAAACTCAAGTCTTAACTCACAGTGAAGAGGATAGCAATGTCGACGAGTATGATACCATAAAAATGTCAAAGCCGAGTATATCATACTGTGGTGGCCAAGCAAAGTTAGAAGAAATCAAATATACGCATATGGAAAAGGTCAGAATTCATCGCAATCATTCAAACAATATCGAACAGCCAAAGACGAATTCAACATAGAATAAACGAACGAGAAAACAGGATTTCGAACCCATATAAACTCAAACCCAAAAACACACACTGGAGAATTGAATTAGATGTGAGTACAAGTTTACTCACCTTATTCGAAGAACCCCAAAAGCAAGGCCGAAGCCATAGCAATTCTCACAGGAACGAACGCGAGACCAATCCCAGAAGCAAGAATCGAACTCGTCGAAGTAGCCAGAGAGAGCAAAGAGAAATCGATCGAGCCAAGCAATTCTCGAACAACCCACAAAATGATCGACGTAGGGACGGCACTTCGAAAAGCCCAAAGTTCAGAGCGCAAGAGGAACGAAAGCACCAAATTTTTCACAAGCCCTAACTCAGTTGCAAAGAGGAACGAACGAGATTAACAAAGCCGCCATTTTTCACAAGCCAGAGAAAAGCAACGGGCTAGAGAATGAAATGGGCCGGCATAAAAGGGGAAAGGGTCTGCAATCAAAATGAAGAATGAACCGAGAAGGGGGGAAATCAGGTCGAACAAAAATAAGAAAGGGAACGGGTCGAACGATTTTTCAAAGCAATTTTAACTTGATAAAATTCCAATAAAATTTGGCGAATGATTTAATCACCTAGTGACGATCATTAATTGCTATGAATATCCAGGTTGTTACAGCTCCCTTAGGCTATATGTCGATTACCGTGACCTAAATAAACAAATAATTAAAAACAAGTATCATCTACCCTGTATAGATGATTTGTTTGATCAACTTCATGGTGCTCCGGTTTTCTCAAAAATAGATCTGGCCAGACGATTCCATTAGTTTATAATAGCAGAAGATTGCATCCTCTTGACTACATTCAGAGGGCCAGAAAGCTTTTATAAATGTTGGTTATGCCATTTGGGCTAACCAATGCGTCTACCTACTTTGTGGACCTTATGAATAGAGTATATAGAGATGTGCTCAACAAATTCGTATTGGTCTTCATTGAGACGTTCTTATATATTCATAGACTGAAGAAGAGCACGAAAAGCATCTAGAGAGCATAGTGGAGATATTGAGGAGGAACGTGTTAAAATAAAAAATTTCAAAATGCCAATTTTGGGAAAAAGAGGTAGGATTCCTTAGGAATATTGTGTCAGAGGATGGAGTTTCAGTAGGTCCAGCCAAGATTTTAGCTATCCAAGATTGGAGGCAACCACAGACTCCAAAGGACGTCCGTAGTATCTTGGGATTAGCCAGATATTACTGGAGGTTATCTAGGATTTCTCCAAAATTTCCTCTCACTTAACAAAGTTGACTATGAAAGATGTGAAGTTTGAGTGGACACAGAAATGTGAAGAAGCATTTCAGGAACTCAAGAAAAGGTTAACTACCGCTATCGTGTTAGCAATTGCTGATGAAACAAGCAGATTAACCGTATATACTAATGCTTGTGGGGAAGGAATAGGTCATGTTCTCATGCAGCATGGAAAGGTCATCGCTTATGCAAGCAGACAATTGAAGACCCATGAAAGGAATTGTGCAACACACAACTTGGAGCTATTAGTTGTTCCGTTCGCATTAAAAATGTGGAGACATTATCTACTGGGTAAGAATTTCTTATATTTTATTTTAAATAAACTTCTATTGACCCTAGTAAATCATATTCCTTCTTTAAATAGGTGAAAAGTTTGAGCTCTTCATCGACCACAAATTTTTAAAATATCTTTTCACTCAGAAGGACTTGAATATAACGCAATAATGTTGGTTGGAATTCCTTGCATCATATGATATGGATATTCTGTATACACCAGGAAAAGGCAATGTTGTGGTAGATGCTCTGAGCAGAAAGCATGCCATTATAACACATGTAGTTGTGCGTCCAGTATTGATTTGTCGTATAAAAGAGACTCGGCTCAAGGATCCAATCATTGCAAGAATAGCTAAGGAAGTGGAGGAGAATGTAATCCCAGGGAGAAGGATAGGATTCAAAGTAGATGAGTGGGGAATCTTAAGAATGAATGAAAGGATATGTATTCCCAATGTTGACGGGGTTAGATAAGAAGTTTTAACCAAATGTCACGATTCTTTACTCGCAATACATCTCGGAGTTACAAAGATGTATAGAGGCATGAAAAGGACTTTCTAGTGGAGAGGTATCAAGGGGGACATTTCCATGCATGTGAGTAGATGTGCAAATTGTCAATAGATCAAGAGTGATCAACAAAAGCTTGTAGGACTATTCCAGCCTCTTGAAATTCCGACTTGGAAATGGGACAAATATCGATGATTTATCGGTGGCTTACCACAATCAAGAAAGGAAAATGAAGGCACATGTTATCATAGATCATTAAACAAAGAGCGCACACTTTATCCAGTAAAGCCAATGAGAAAAGCTGCAAGTCTTGTTGAAATATACATGAGGGAAATAGTTCTATTGCATGGTGTCCCAAGTTGTATAGTCACTGATCGAGACCCAATCTTAACCAGTAAGTTCTGGGAGACATTGCAAACAGCTTTGGGAACGAAGCTGAGTATCATCACGGCATATCATCCATAGACCGATGGGCAGACTTAAAGGGTAAATCGAGTGTTGGAAGATATTTTGAGAGCTTACATCTTAGATTTTGGAGGTTCTTGGGAAAATTATCGTCATCTTGTTGAGTTTTCATATAACAACAACTATCAGGCTTGTATTAGCATGGCACCGTATGAAGCTTTATATGGTCATCCGTGTAGATACCCAGCATGTTGTATCGAGACTAGAGATCGATTGGTACTAGGTCCTAATATGATTCGAGAAGCTTCAAAAAAGGTTGACATGATCAGAAAGAAGATAAAAGAAGCCCAAAGCAGGCAGAAAAGTTACATAGATAGATGGCGTAGAAATCTGGAATTCGAGGTCGGAGATTTTGTATTCTTGAAGGTTTCTCCAATGAGAGGGGTGTTAAGATTTGGACGGGCAAAAAAGATAACACCTTGATTTATTAGACCTTTCCCTATCCTTAAGCGGATTGGCTCATTAGCTTACCGTGTGGAATTGCCCGAAAGGTTGTCTGGTGTCCATAATGTCTTTCACGTATCCCATCTATGAAAGTATGTGCATGATCCAGAGCAGATTACAGAAATGGATGCCTAAGAAGATTTAGAAGTTGAAACAAATTTGGCAGTTATTAGATGACTAGTTTGAATCATGGATCACGATGAGAAACAATTGAGAAGGAAAGTTGTGAGATTGGTGAAAATCCAATGGAGTGGTGATGCAAAAGACTGTACTTGGGAAATAGAAGATGAAATGAGGAAAGCATATCCTAAGTTTAAGATTGATGTTCTATCAAGGTAGTGTGCTCACCACCTATGGTGTAGTCACTTATCATATCTTGTATATATTTCATTTTGTTAAATATATATATATATATATATATATATATTTATATATATTCATTTCGAGTCAATTTCTTCTTATCCTTAATTTCGAGGACGAAATTCTTTTAAGGTGGAAGTATGCAACGACCCGAAAATTCATCACTTTAGAAAAATTTCAAAATATTCAAAAATAAGATATTTGAACATAAATGATAATGTTTCGAACAATAAATAATATTGGTAATCTTATTTTGAATAAATATTTATAAAAATATATTCTTTGGAAGATATATTGATAAAATGACCAAAAATTGTTTTATCGATAAACAGCTCTTTGACCATCCGACATCACGCACGGAGCTGGATATACATACTCATTATCTATATAAGTCAGAATATGTAATAAAATAATTTATTTTATTTTGGAAAATTAAAAGTATATATGACATCATTAATAATGTCGTTATTTTGAAATAACTGATTTTTGAATTTAAATTGAGTTTAAATGATTTAATAATTATATTAATTATTAAATGATCCCTTTTAATTATTATATAATGATAGTTATTAAACTTTTTTTATAAATATATGTATATTAACTAAGAAGAAAAAATATGACCGGAATCGAAATCGGAATTCGTAAACGATTCAACATGTAGAAGTTTTGCAACATTGTGGATTATATGTGACACACATATGCACATATACATGTACACAAACATGCAGACATTCACATGCACGTGGATACACACATATATACATATACATTTTAATATAAAATAACCAAAAATATCAAGATATTTTCTCATTTCCTTAAGCCTTAAGCATCCTAAAGTCAACCCCTTACACATCCAAGTACATGCACATGGGAGGGGGGTTTTGGCCGAACCATGTAAGGTAAGAGGGGTGTGGGATGGTGAGCAAAAGGTGAAGTGTACGCACTTAAATATCTGATATTTTACTCCTTCCATTTGCCTATAAATACTCACCATCCATCTCCACTTCCATTCACTTCTTTTTCTTCATTTCCTAAGCTTTCCTCTATATTTTCATGGCTTCCATACTTAGAGAAATAACGACAATAATATTTTCAAATGGAATTTAAATTATATAGTATGTGTATATATATATGCACACATACTATATAATTTAATTTTCTATTGAAAATATTTTTTCCATTATTTCTATAAGTACGGAAGCCATGAAAATAGAGAGGAAAACTTAGAAAAATGAAGAAGTAGAAGAAGAAGAAGAAGAAATGATACACACACACACACACATATATCAAACAACTTTAAAACTATCACAAAACTCCACCTTTCCACCTAATTACCCCATGGCCACCACCTTATTCCTTCATATCCAAGCCTTCATCCCCTCTTAGCCAGGGCCATGAGCACGTACCACCATCCCAAGCAAGGGCCGAACCATCTAAAGGCATTAGTGGAAGGGTTCATGAGCTTAAAGTTCGAGTTAGCGAAGCTATAGCCATTTTTAAGTTAACCGTTTAACCCAAGGTGAGAAAACTCCACTTATATTTAAATATATATATATATATACTTTGGATGATGATATGATATGTTGTTTGGTTGATATGATTTGATCATCATGTTTGGTTGTGAAATATTGTTGTTTGGATGTGTAAAACAAGTCACGTTTAAATATACATTGAAATATCACAAAGGAAATCACTTTTCTATTTATAAATGAAATGGTGTATATGGAATGTTTAAAGTCTTGAAAATGGTTTAAAATTATTTAATAATGTTTTATAAACATTTAAAAGTGCTTTTGAAAAGTTTGAATACAACATGAAATTTAAGTTGAAATAGGCGTGGTGCGTAACGATAGTTTGCGATTTTGCACCATAGAAAGTTAAATCTATTTATACGATGGATTCGAAGTGGGAGTTCTTTGTAATAAGAATTTTCCAAACTCTTATAACTATAGTTTTCAAATGAAGAAAGAAAATCGAGATTTTGTTTAGTAGATTTTGAAATATGAGAAAAACAAGTTTTCAAAATGGTCATGGTACGACAGTTCGAAAACCAAAGCGACAAATTCTTTAAAAATATGGAATAGATCTTATAAATATTTTAAATGTTTTAAAAGAGATTTAAGTTCTAAAAATTGATTTATAAATGATAGAAAAGTTGTTTTGATCAAATAAGCCTTAAAAGCACTAATTGCAGCACTTTTAATAACTTTTGAAATATGGCTTTAAACTCAACAATTTCTTTTCCAAATGTTTTCAAATGTATAAATAAGTTTTTAATAATTATTTGGAAGTTTATTAGTTTATTTAAAAGAGCTTAAATAAATGATTTGAAGAAAAGCTGTTAAACTCAAGTGATTTAATCTTGGCTCTAAAAGTTGACGAGTAAGCTTGATTTTTCTATTCGTGAGATCCGGACGTGGGGTGCTTAAACTAAGGAGATGTTTAAAAGCAACCAGTGCCCTAGCTCACCGGCCTTTTTCCTGGACGAGGAATTGATAAGGCCAAAATGTCGGAAACGGGACAAGTATAAAAGATTCAAATTACAAATTTAATTTAATACAGCTTGGATTGTATAGAGATAATCTTCTTATACTTGGTATTAAATTCCAAAGAGGGAACGCGTAATATCCATGTGAATTTAAAAGGTGATTTCAGCGTTATTCGACAAATAGTAAAGGTTGAATACATAAATTGTTATTGAGTAGAATTAGTATAATTTCTATCGACCCTTTTTAATATAATAATGTTTTCCAATATGACTTATGAAGTTGATTTGGTATTTCGAAAGTTAAAGAGAGGTCTAATGATTTCATATATACTAGAAAGAAATGTTTTAAAGATATATATATTTCTAGAAGATATTATTTTTTTAAAACGGAAGTAATTAATCAAATAATAAGCACCTATTTACTTAATATCTTTTTATCAATGATTGGTTCGAACGAACCGGGGTCGAATTTGAGCGATTCTTTTCCAAAAACCACTTTGAACCAATTTATGTATTCGAAGTAAAGACATGGAATGATAGTAAATAAAATGAAGAGCTGCTTGTCACTGACCGTCGGGTGAAATTTCCCATATCATATATATGTGGCTGTAGCATCTTTATTTGATCTTCGATGTAAAGGCTACTCGCTACTAATCCTAGGGATGATTCCCAATAGGATGTGGTAGGGGAGTTCCTTCGGTTTGTCCTGTTCCTTGACAACTTGTATAGACGAATGTCTGACGTTGCAATTTGAGATCACATTGATTGATCTCTATAAACGTATCATCTGTTTGGTGGCGTAGATGGCAACTTCTCTTAGCTTAACAACCTTTCCTGAGACTTACGAGCTCAAGAGTTATACATTTGTAGAAATCAGTTGTGTGATTGTGGAATGGCAATGCGGCATTCAAAGTGAAATGTGTGCTATGAAAGGTAAACGTTACCTTAAGCCTCGCACCTTGGAGATGATCAAAATAGGGTAGATGCAGCAGAGCTATGTAGGTCGCACCCATTAGGAGATGTCTTCACCTTTCTTGATACTCTCTATAATACGAGTTATTATGTATGCTTCGGGATCCTCGTAAAGGTCGAGAACGACCGGGGTGATGACATATTCAGTACTATCAAGGAAGTGGTAGGCCGGTCCTGTGTTGATTTAGGGCCCAATATCTGGACCCTAAGTACATCCCTTAAGAGGTATACTGTACGGAAGGTGGTCCCTAACTTTATCATTGTATGGAATCCATTCTCCAATATGTGCCTTCGGACTTAGTTGTAAACCTATTATGCTATCAAATTTAACCAATGTAATAATTTCGGCTATTTTAATATGTTAATTTGAAAAATGTTTTTCAAAGAATGTCATTAAAAAAATATTCTCATATTTTGCGTAGCAAATTTTTTGTTTTTCATAAGGTGAAAACCCGTTCTGTGCTTATGTGCGGCGTGGTCTTATGAGATACCATTTGTTTCTAAATATTCGTATTTTGAGTTTCTCAAACCTGTCCTATGACAGACCCAGAGTTTATTTTCTATTCCCCTTTAACTCTGGGTGCCCTATTTTTTCGGGCACCTAAGTAGTTAGGTAATCTTGGAGCATTTTGGATGGATTATGGAGCCTGGAGCTAGAGTGTCATCTGTAGATAGTTATATGTTTTCAAATTTCTACTGTAGTAAGTATCTACCAGCACCTGTAGGGATAGGCCGTTATAACTATCCTGGCTAGATTAGTACTTACCATAACTTTGATAAATCATTTTGCGAGTGATTCTACATGTTATCTTCATGTATAATTTAGTGTTGAATATGTTGTGAGATTCTGTTGTTGTTTTATCTTCTATCTTTATTTTATTTTTACCCCTAACAATCAGGTTTCCAGCACTTGAATTTGCGGCACATAAATATCAAGGATGTATTAGTGCCGATTTTCGAGGATCGATAATCCCATTCGTTATAATCAAGCCCTACAAAACGGGACCTACTCCATCATTCACGCACAAGCAAAAGTCGCATTTTGCCTCGCCACGTCGGAGCTTGAGTCATTGGTATCTTCGGATGCGTGCCACCAAGTGAAATACAATCGTGCTCTCCTCCTTGCCTAAATCCTCCTAAATCATCGTGAAACCCTAACCCTAGTTTGGTTACTACACACGGCCACCCACCCAATCATCACCGCACTCGACCTCGAGCTTATGGATTTGAAGCCCTCTCCTCTATAATTACAATGGATCCAACGTCGTGATTCATCGATGCTTTTAGCTCCGGATTTTGATTTTTGATTTTGGTGGCTAGGTTAAAACATTTACATTAGAAAGAAATAAAAGAAAAGTGGGAAAGTGGAAAGTGAAGGGGTGATAGAAGTGAGGGTTAGTTTATGTTATAACTTCAATCACTACGCTACACAATATCACGTCCACGTACGAACTGCGAACAATAGAAATAAAAATACGATCGCGCGTAATAATGCGACACGATCACCAAACAAAAATAAAATATACTGGTTATCTTATTCTGTGAAATTTTAAGAATACCATGTTTGCTACATCAAATGATAACTTACATATTTTTTAAATTAAAAATTATAGAAAAATCCTATAAATTCATTTAAAAATACGTCACTAAAAATCAAGTCATTTTATTAAAAATTGATTTTCTTATTATTTGTTACATTTGAATCAAATTTGAATATTTAAATAAATTAAATATTCTTATTTGAAATGTTAAATATTCCGGGTCATTACATTCCTCCCTCTTAAAAGAATTTCATCCACGAAATTCCTAAATGAAGAAAATGCTTCCAAACCCTTAGGCTTTTAAAATCAATTAAACTTTGAAAACTTCTCTTGTTAAAGAAAATTTCTGCAGCACATTCTTTATGCAGCTAGGTCTGAAAAAATAACAACAGCAATATAAGGCCATATCCAGGACCTTCTGTTAGCACCAAAATTGGTCACTAACCTCGTAGAGAAAGATTGTGTAGAGAAATAAGTGATAAAGGTAAATTAAACGGAGAAGACAATGCTAATTTAAATGCAGAAAGTAAGAACACCAAATTTATAGTGGTTCAGCGTAATTGCCTACGTCCACTTTGAGGTTAAACTTTATTGATCTTCTTAATAGTCGATTACAAATACAATTCGTGAATCAAATGTTTAATGAAGTTGTTAAGTAGAGAAGATGAGTCTCAAAAATGGCAGAGTCTCCCCAGTGTTCTCTCAAAAAGATCCCTTTTCACTGTGACCCTGCCCCTCTATTTATAGACAAAGATGGGCTGGACTTCCCAGATGGGCTCGGTAGCCGAACACTCTAGCCCAATTATAGTGGTCGCTGCATGCCGAACCAGGTAGGCCGAACAGAATGATGCCGATCAATCTTTCCTATGCCGAACGGTATGTTTGATGTGTGGGAAGTGCAGAGTAGTTGTCAGTCGAAGCCGAACGTGTCTCTGTCTGAAGTGCTTGACCGAGCAACGCTCTCTGGCCGAACGATGCATTCTGGCCGAACGATACCTTTGGCCGAACGATCCTGCCATGTCGAGTAATCATATACGCCTAACGTCTTCTAATGCCGAGTACTCTTGGATGCTGAGTACTCCTTGACGCCGAGTGTTATTGGATGCTGAGTCCCACTGGATGCCGAGTACTACGCCGAGTACTCCTAGATGCCGAACACTCCCTGATGCCAAGTTCCACTGGATGCCGAGTACTACGCCGAGTACTCCTAGATGCCGAACACTCCCTGATGCCGAGTTCCACTGGATGCCGAGTACTACGCCGAGTACTCCTAGATGCCGAACACTCCCTGATGCTGAGTTCCACTGAATGCCGAGTACTACGCCAAGTACTCCTAGATGCCGAACACTCCCTGATGCCGAGTACTACAGGATGGATGCCGAGTAATAGTTGCCTGGTCAAATCTCCAGGAAACACTTGCCCCCCAAAGTGTATCGCGTGGCCGAACGTGGTACGCTTTGAATCTTTTCGTCACGTCTCAAACCCTTGGCTAACCTCGAACGGAGATGCCCCTTTTGTGAATTCCAGCGATTCACGTGTGTGCCGAGCCTGTTCCAAATGCCGGACGAGACATCGTAACCGAACGACGCTTCCTTGCCGAACGATACTTCAGTGCCGAACCATTGTGCGCTGATGCCGAACGATATGACCTTGACCGGTTCCACCGGATATGGCCTTTTCGACTTCTCCTTTTGTCCTATAAAAGTCGATACCTTCTTCCTCCTTCTCTTTTCACGCTCACTTTCCCTATCTTGTTTTCGAGAAACTCGCCTGCCAACAATCTTCAAGGACTTAATAACTCTTCCTAACCTATTCGGCGCTAATCAAAACCGCGGCCTCAACTCCTAATTTCTCCAAGTCGTGATCTTCTAACTAGGTAACAATCCCTCTAACTAAATCCACAAAGGGGTTCCAACATGAAGCTTGAGTCCTTAAATTGTAGATGTTGCATGGAATTTTAGGGCCAGATGGTGTGGAGGAAGGTAGGAGTTGGTTAGAATGCCAAACAGGATGGTTCGGTGTGACTCACCGAACGATTCGTCTCTGTGGTTCGGTGTGGATGGAGGAAGAAAGGGGGGAATGAGGTCGCTGTAGAGGACGGTGTGTCGAGAGTTGGCGCTCGACGTAACCTTGGCTCGGCACGATTCGTCATATGCCGGGCAGTGCAATGGAAAGATGTGGAAGGAGTATGAGCCAAATAGGATGTCGAATGTTGTCCCAGCCAAACAAGATTTCGGCCGAATGATGCTTTTCCGAACAGTCACAAATGCCGAACCACCTTGGGTGCCGAACAGTATAAATGCCGAACAAGATAAATGCCTAACAATATAAATGCCGAACAATACAAACGCCGAACACCATAAATGCCGAACAATATATAAATGCCGACCAATACAAACGCCGAACAACACAGATGTCGAACCACATGAATGCCGAACGCTTGTGAATGCTGAAACCTGTTCTGGCCGGACAAAACTTAGCCGAACATGCCGAACAATACCTTTAGCCGAACAAGAACTTGGCCGGACACTTATTAACCTTGCCTATTCATATAGCAAAACAAGGACCAGGACTTAAGCACACTATCACACATAAACCTGAACTTAGATTAACATTCGTTTTCTGAATTTGAAACTGTAGTCACCACAAGGCGGGCTTTCTGAGACGGTCAGCGATGACGGTCTTCGAAGGCGACGATTCGAAGGTCATCTATATATCTTTGAAATCTCTAGATTCTTATTGCTTGTACACGATTGCTTGCACTAGTTTACACATCACGTGGGGGGGAGGGGAAATTCGTGTTGTTAATTCTAACGTTCAACGTTTTTCTAAGTATAGTTTTCTCGGGCACTTAGCCAGATTCATTATTTATTGGGGATGTCGAGAAAGTCTAGCTCCGCCACTATATCCAACAGGCCTGGGCCATCATCAAGGCAAGAAGCCGCTGATACTTCTAATACGTCGACTTCCCCTGCTCATAACTTAGCACCCGATGCCCTGGAAGCAACAATTCTACTGGACAATCCGATCGATTCACAAGCTTCAAAGATCATTGAAGCCGCACTCCGACTGATATGTTCCATCCACGGGATTCCTTTTGCCGTTGTGTTAGTCCCTTCGCGACACGATCGTCCTCACCTGCCCCCAGTCGGATATACCACTTGCAACAAATTCATGTGTTGGATGGGCAGCATGCCTCCGTTTAACTTGTTCCTTCGGGACGTGTTGCAGTACATCGACATTGCTCCGTCGCAACTACATCCGAATGGTCACGCGTTTCTATATGGGACCTATCTACTCTTTATGGCCGTCTTCTCTAGACCTCCAACATCTGGCGACATTAGATATATCTATATGATCAAGAAACGGAAAGACAGCCCTTCCTTCATGTTCCTCGAGCCGTACCACAAATGCCAAATCTTGACAGGAGCATGCAGTAAATTCGCCCTGTACAAACAGGAATGGTTCTACGTGCGTTGCCCCCTGGTTTTGCGAGGAGATGGGTCGAAGGCAGTAAGTCTCTTCGCTGAGTCATCATTTGCGATTAAGCGAAGTCATGCTTTTTCTAACTCCTCGTTTCATCTTTTTTAGGTATCAACCCGCGTCCGGAGGGCCGAGGATATTCTGAGGCCGTTGAGGCCATTAGAGCTCTTCCTGCCGAGGAACGAGACATTCGGACCATCATTTCAAACGAGTCATTGTCGAGGTTTGGCTTGCTTGCCACTAGTCGCCGGATTAGCCTTCCGAAGGGCGTTTCTATTCCCAAGCCAGCATCCGGTAAAGGGAAAAAACAGGCCGGATCGTCATCACGCCGCACTTCCGATGCGTACGAAGAAGGCGAGCACAGAGAGGATGAAGCTCCTGAGACCCAAGGCGAGAATGTGGGTCCTGCTTGGAATCCGGCTGTCGAAGTTCACGACATTGAAACGTCATCCTCCCCTTCGAAGGGAAAGAAGAGGTTAAAATACAAAATTCGGAAAGAGAAAGTTGGTGGCACTTCAAAAGTTATGCCTATCCCGCCCGAGAAAGAGGCTTCCTCACAGCACCTGGAAAGTTCTCTAAGGGGTTTGTCAAATCTCTCTATCCCCGATGATATACTTAATTACGGGTTTGACGATCTTGAAGCCCTTAAGCTTTCTTCGCCCGCTAGAGGCAATGCGGGAGTTCAACTCCCGATCCAAGGAGACAATACTCCGATTAGTAAAGATAAAAGAACTGGTCCGTAGGGGGGGAACACTAGGACACACACGCACATACGCATTCCATCATACACTTCAAGTTTTTTCTTATTTCCTGGATTTTTCTTAACTCATTGTTATCTCCATTCTTTGCAGGTGATATGGGGCGCTCTCACGGATTCGATTGCCTTCATGGCTCTTCCATATTTCATCATTCCGGACGGGACTCAGGTTCAGGCAGACGCAGGGACAGAGATGATTATGAAGATAGAGACAATCGTCCCCGCGAGTCGTCTCACCGTAAGAAGGCATATTCTCAATCTTCACAGTCCCATGATCCTCTTCCTCCAACTGAGCCGGATAAAGAGAAGTCTTCACAGAAGGGTTACCAATCTGATGCTCCTCGAGAACAACACTCCGGTTCATCGAGTACAAGGCAAGTGCGAGAGCAACGAAAAAGAGCGGAACTTCCAAAGCCTCCTCCCCCTACTCCCGCGGTTGATCCAACTGTAGCGGAAAAGATGGTCGATCTTAAGGCCAAGTTTCCAAAAATTTGCTTTGACGGTCTGAAGTTCCTCCCGGCTATTCACCATATTCCCGGGCACGTGAAGCAGAGTGTCATTGCCTGCAATAACGACGTCTATGTTCAACATGACTCGTTTGTACACTTGGTTGAAAAGATCTCGGAGGTGTCCGTTGAGAGTCAATATGAGATTGATCGCCTGAAATTGGAGGCTAGCTGCGACAAGAACATCATCAAGCACCAAGACGAAGAGCTCGCTTCGTACAAGTCGAAGCTGGAAGCCGCTGAACAAAGCGCAAAAGATACTGCTGAGGCAGTTACTCGTTTAGAGATGGCTCACAAGAAGGAACTTGATGAAGTAGTCCAGCGCAGCGGTGCCCTTGCCCTAGAAAAAGATTCCGTTCAAAAAGAAAGGGACGCGCTTACCATACAAGTCAGAGAGCTGAAAGAATTACTCTCCAAGGAAAAGGAGGACAAGGTAGCTGCTCAAGAAGAATCACAACGATACTGTGGTGAAATTGTTGCTACTCGTCTCCTGAAAACGAAGCTTGATGACGAACTTGCTGGGGTTGAGAAAATGAAGGACGAAGCCCGTGAGGAGGGCAAAAGAAAAGCTGCGGAGGAGATTGACTCTCGCCTCGAGGCGGCCGCAGAAGCCGGCAGGGAAGAGGTCAAATGCATGTTTGACCGGTTGATTGCTGAGTATGGAGCCCGCGTCCTTATGCATCGTGACTTAACATTCTTGGGCGATGGCTATCTCGAATCCCTAGCTGAGGCCTGGGAAACCTTAGTAAAGATCAGGAAAATCGAGTCGGGCTCTGAAGAGGTCGATGAGGATGCCTTAGTGAAGGAGTTTCTTAGGGGGAATGAGCCAGCGGACCTATCCGCAGCTTTGGCGCTTTATAACAAAGGCTCTCCCCTTCCAAAAGAGAAAAGTGATGAAGCTGGCCCGTTTGGGGCTGAGACTACGACTCCTCATATTGCTGCTCCTCCCGTTGCTCAACCGGCCGGTCGACCGACACTTGACCCGTTCGAGCAGCATGCCAGCTATGATCCTGAAGATCCCGGGCTTGGCGTTCACGTGCTATCTCCTATTCTGGAGGGTGAAACCCCACGCGCAACCGATAGCCAACCAGAACCCGGTAGGAAACTCTTCTTTTCTAGAAGTCAAAAGATCTTGTTATTTTCCAGCATTTATTCGTTTTAATGTTCATTCTTTATGTTTTCATGCAGGCTGCTCTGATGCCGAGCAAACTCCGAGGAGCGATGACGCCAAGGAGGAGGCAGAGAAAACAAGCGACGTTGTTCACGCGGGAGTAATTCCTGGTCCCGATGCTCAAGTGATTGGGGCGCTAGATGATGATAAGCTTGACACTTCATCTCCTACCGAAGGGAGTGATGAAATCGAAATCACTGGCGCCTCTAAGCATACTTCAAAGATGAGCATGAAGGACCGCCTCGCCGAAGAGGAGAAGAAAAAGGTCGAGGTCAAAGTTGAACCTGAAATACTGGAACTTACCGACCCGTGGAATAGACCTTTGAAAATCATTCTCCCGGGCAGGTCCAAACCACTAGATGTTCCTTCTCCTACTCCTGACTCTGCTTCTTTAGCAAGCAAGAAATCCAAGAAAAAGCGTGAAGGAGAGGAGTCGTCGGAAAAAACAAAGGAAGAAAAGAAGAAGAAACCGAAGAAATAATCGATACACTCGTTCAACGAGCTTCTTGCTTAAGTCCTGTGGTTGCTTTTATCTTTGGTAGCTTGTAGTTTGTATAGATAGGTTCTTAACTCTGAGTTTTGCAGGAGTAACTGTGTAACCCCATTTTGAACTATTGAATGAAGTTTAGTTTCTTTTTCGTTTGAATGATTCTCTTGCTTTTCTTTGGTTTGCTGACTAACTGTAGTCATAACTCAAGTTATTATGAGTTGTATTACCTCCCAGTCCATTCTCGTGTTTTTCAAACATCTCTAGACGTGGCATTACTTCTTATTCCACATTTCTCAAGTACTTGGACTTTTTTCTAAATCTGCGCTCCGGGGATTTAGAGCAAGTTGATCCGTGTTCAGGGGATTCGGAGGTTCGCATCGTTTATACTCTAGTCCACACTCCGGAGACTTAGAGTACTCCGATCCGCGCTCTGGGGATTCGGAGATTTGAAATCGTTTATACTCTAGTCCGCACTCCGGGGACTTAGAGCTCTCCGATCCGTGCTCTGGGGATTCGGAGATTTGAAATCGTTTATACTCTAGTCCGCACTCTGGGGACTTAGAGTACTCCGATCCGCGCTTTGGGGATTCGGAGATTTGAAATCGTTTATACTCTAGTCCGCACTCTGGAGACTTAGAGTACTCCGATCCGCGCTCTGGGGATTTAGAGATTTGAAATCGTTTATACTCTAGTCCGCACTCTGGGGACTTAGAGTACTCTGATCCGCGCTCTGGGGATTCGGAGATTTGAAATCGTTTATACTCTAGTCCGCACTCTGGGGACTTAGAGTACTCCGATCCGCGCTCTGGGGATTCGGAGATTTGGAATCGTTTATACTCCAGTCCGCACTCTGGGGACTTAGAGTACTCTGATCCGCGCTCTGGGGATTCAGAGATTTGGAATCGTTTATACGAGTCCGTAAATCGTACAGGATAATGTAGTTCGTCATCTGATCATGAGATATAGGAACATTAGTGATTTGTGGAAAATACGGCTTCAAGCCTTTATTAATGAAAAACAACTAAACTGCTTGATTACATAGTTAAAAAGAAACTAAGTTGCGACTGAACGAAAACACATAGGAAATAACAGTGCCTAAAACAAGAAAGGAAAACATGCTAAATGTAATAATGCCGCAAATGCTCACTGTTCCATGCTCGGGGGAGTGTCGTGCCATCAATGGTCGCTAGCTTGAATGTTCCTTCTCCAAGCTTCCGTTCAATGACGTATGGACCTTCCAAGCTGGGATTCATACGCGATGGTACCGGGAAAACTCGTTTCAGAACGAGATCACCTACATCAAAAGTTCTTGGGCGGACTCTGCCGTCATAGTAACGCTTGACTCGGTGTCTATGCGCTGCCGCCCTTAATTCGGCCTCTTCATGCTTTTCATCGATGCAGTCCAGTGATTCCAACAAGTGGTCCTGGTTCGTCTTGGGATCATAGTACGTCACTCGGTGTGATGGAACTTCAAGTTTCACGGGTATAACGGCTTCCGAGCCATATGCCAAGGCGAATGGAGTGTGGCCGGTCGCGGACTTGTGGGTAGTTCTATAAGCCCATAGTGCTGTTGGGAGTTCATCTACCCACTTGCCTCCGACTTTCTCCAGACGCTTCTTCAGTATTGACTTGATTATTTTATTAACGGCCTCAACTTGTACGTTAGCTTTTGGGTGTGCAACGGCGAACTTCTTCTCGATGCCATACTTTAAACAGAACTCTTTGAACTCTCTGCTTTCAAATTGCGTCCCGTTGTCTGTAATGATGGTGCGAGGAAGGCCAAAGCGGCATATAATGTTTCGTACAACGAAGTTAATGACCTTCTTAGAGGTGATTGTGGCCAAAGGCTCTGCCTCAGCCCATTTTGTGAAATAGTCGACTGCAACTATCGCGTATTTCGCACCACCTTTGGATATAGCCAAAGAGCCGATTATGTCGATTCCCCAGATTGCAAATGGCCAGGGACTAACCATTTGTGTGAGTTCCGTTGATGGAGTCCTCGGGATTTTCGCATATCTTTGACACACTGTCACATTTTCTTGCGTAGTCCGCAGCGTCCCGGTTTACGGTCGGCCAGTTATATCCGTAGCGGAGGACCTTCTTTGCTAGCGTTTGCCCCCTAGTATGGTCGCCACATTCCCCTTCGTGAACCTCTCTTAAGACCCGCTTTGTCTCGTCATGAGCGATGCACCGTAATAATGGGACTGAGAACCCTTTTCGATACATTAATCCATCCTGCACCATGTATCGCGCGGCCTTTCGAAGGACCTGCCGTCTTTCGCTCCTTTTTTCTGGTAAAGTCCCGGTCGTCAGGTACAGTTTGAATGGGGTTATCCACGATTCCTTCTCGATTTCCGTTTCCAATATACAATCAACTTTCATCTCGTCTATGCTCGGGGCGTGCAAGGCCTCAACGGGATACAATCCCATTTGCTGTGCATCGCCTGTGCTTGCAAACTTAGCCAACAAGTCGGCTTCTTTATTTTGTTCGCGCGGGACATGCGAAATGTCATAATGCTCGAGATTCGACAGTAGTTCTTGGACCTGAACAAGGTACAGAGCAAGCTTCTGTCCCTTGGCTTGGTAATCTCCCCGCACTTGGTAAACCACCAACTGTGAGTCACCAAAGATCTCAACTGATTTGATCCCGAGTTCTCCGATGAGCTTCAAGCCAGCAATCAATGATTCATATTCTGCTTCGTTATTCGTAGCTGGGAAATCAAGCTTCAAAGCATAACAGATTGATCGATTTTCTGGAGTTATAAGAATTACACCCGCGCCGGAGCAACGGTCGTTGGATGCCCCATCAGTGTATAAATTCCATCGAACGGGGGGAATGGCATCATGATTATCTGGTTCTATGGGCATGGTAAACTCAGCGATAAAATCTGCTAATGCTTGCCCTTGTATGGCTCTCCGTGGCAAGTAGGCGATATCGAACTGGCTCAACTCAATGTTCCATTTTAGCAACCTTCCGGAAGTTTCTGGTCGTTGGAGTACCTGCCGCAGGGGTTGATCGGTATAGACACTGATTGAGTGAGCTTGAAAATATGGGCATAGCTTACGTGTTGCAATCACCAAGCAATAGGCCAATTTCTCGATTTTAGGGTAATTTCTTTCTGCCCCCGTTAAACGCTTGCTAACATAATACACCGGTTTCTGGATTCGATCCTCCTCGTGAACTAAAGCCGCGCTTATCGCATGCGGGGATACAGCCAAGTATACGTACAACATCTCGTGGTCTACTGGTTTTGACAGCACTGGTGGACTTTCCAAATGCCTCACCAGATCCCGGAATGCTTCCTCACAACTAGACGTCCATTCGAAGTTCCTCTTCCCCTTCTTTATTATATCAAAGAAAGGGATGCACTTGTCGGTTGCCCTGGATATGAATCGACTTAGCGCAGCTACTTTTCCATTCAAGCTCTGTACCTGCTTTATAGTCCTGGGTACTTGCACATCTCGAATAGCTTGGATCTTTTCGGGGTTAGCTTCAATTCCCCTAGCATTGACGATGAATCCCAAAAACTTCCCCGACGCAACGCCGAAGGAACACTTCAGAGGGTTGATCTTCATCCCGTAATACCTGAGTATGTCAAACATTTCAGCCAAGTCTCGAATGTGGTCGTTTGACTGTCGCGACTTCACGAGCATGTCATCCACATAGACTTCCATCGTCCTACCAAGCTGGTCCTTGAACATTCAATTCACCAAACGTTGATAAGTCGCTCTTGCGTTCTTTAGTCCGAAAGGCATTACTACATAGCAATATAGCCCGACATCCGTAATGAAGCTGGTGTGTTCTTGGTCCGGAATATGCATCGGGATTTGGTTGTATCCCGAGTATGCATCCATGAATGATAACAGCTCATGTCCTGCGGTGGAGTCGACCAACTGATCGATCCTTGGTAACGGGAAGCTGTCCTTGGGGCATGCTTTGTTCAAATCGGAATAGTCTACGCAAGTTCTCCATTTCCCATTTGCCTTTTTCACCAGTACGGGGTTCGATACCCATTCAGGATAGAGGGCGTCGCGGACGAACCCATTGGCTTTGAGTTTGTCCACCTCCTCTCTGAGAGCAGCGGACCTCTCCGTGTCCATTCCTCTCCTCTTTTGTTTAACCGGGACGTATTTCGGGTCTATGTTCAACATATGACTCGTGATGGCGGGAGAAATCCCACACATATCAGAATGCGTCCAGGCGAAAACATCAAGCTTCGCCGGGAGGAAGTCACTAAGGTCTTCAGTCATTGCGGGGCCAAGCTGTGATCCGATCTTCAGTATCCGCGAAGGGTCGTTTCGGCTAACTGAAATGTCAACCGTTAGTTCAGCTGGTGCTGCCTTTTCTTCCCTGGGTTTCTCATCGTCGTCTCTCGGATCTATGTCTCTGAAGATCCGAGAATTATGCCCGAGCCAGGGCTCGGGCACTACTTGTCAATTATCCGTATTAAGGATGCGGACGGGATTGTCCGCAACCTTTCCTTTCTCCCTCCGATGGGCCTCTCGGAGCTCGGCCACATAACAGGAACGACCAGCTGCTTGGTCGCCATGAACAATACCTACTCCTTTGTCAGTCGGGAACTTCAAAGTTAAGCACCACGGGGCTAACGCTGCCCTAAACTCAGCTAGGGCCGGTCTGCCCAAGAAAACATTATATGGAGAATCGACATCCAAAACTACGAAGGGTAGGATTCGCACCCTCCGACGCTCGCCTTGTCCCAGTTCAACTGGTAACTCAACATACCCCACTGCATCGGTTGCTACGCCGTTAAAGCCGTGTATACGAGCCTTGGACGGTTTCAAGTCCTTTGTTTCCATTTTCATTTGGTCATAAGCCTTCTTGAAAATGATGTTGACAGAACTTCCGCAATCAATCAGAATTCTTTTCACATATGCCGGTCCGATCGTCGCAGATATGACCATCGGGTCGATGGTTGGAGCCTCTATTTGATCAGCATCTCTGTTTCTGAACACTATATCGTCTATCATTATGCGCTGCTGCTTAGCAGGGGTCCCATCCTCCACGTTCGAACAGCACTCGAAATCTGCATGCTTCAGGGAGCTTGCATACCGCTCCATCTCTTGCCAATTCTTATCCGCGGGGTGAGGTCCGCCGATAATAGTATTTATGACTAGTCTACCCATGGTTCGGGCAGGCTCCTCGGGGTGACGCGGGGCCGGTGCGCGACCTGGGTTGGACGTTCCCTGTCCTCCTTCCTGTGGATCCTTCACAAATTCTTGCAACTTCTTTTGCCTGATCAACTTCTCGATAGCGTCGTGCAGGTGTCTGCACTCTTCCGTATTGTGCCCATAAGTCTCATGGAAGCGACAATATTTCCCGGTTCGCTTCTGCTCCTCAGTTGATTCTTTCGGACGTGGCTTTCTGTACTGAAAAGTATTGCAGGTAGATAGGTAAATGTTCTCAAGAGGCGCATTCAGCGGAGTATACTCGTTGTAGCTTGGAATTCTCGACTTCCACTTCCCCGCTTCTCTCTTCTTCCCTTGATTTCTTCCTCCGGACTCCTTAGGCTGCCCAGGCTTGTTCTGGACATTGACTTGGACCTTTCCCGAGTTGTCTCCGGACTGCTTCACGGCAACGTTGCTTTTCATAGACTGTTGGACAGGTCCTGGTGCCTTATCTCGTCTTACCCACCTAGCTTCCTCTCTCCTTATGAACCGGTGTGCCTTTGAGTAGAAACGCTCTAGCGTAGTCGGAGGTTTTCCTGCCAACCAGTCTCCAAACTCAGAATCTGGGTCCACACCTCTCATTACAGCCATTAGAATAGCATGATCATTGGGATTGCTGACTTCAGTTGCCGCAACATGGAACCTTTGTAAATATTCCTTCAATGACTCCCCAGGACTTTGGATTACACTTGACAGAGACATTACGTCCTTTGGACGAGTAGTGTGTATCCTGAACTGCTCAATAAACCTCTTTGCCAACTCCTCGAAATTGGATACGGACCGCGGAGGAAGTCGGGTGAACCATATAGTAGCAATCCCAGATAGAGTAATTGGAAAGCATCTACACTTGGTGGCATCATTTGCTCTAGCTGAATCCATCATCCATTTGTACCTCATGACATGCTGTCTGGGGTCAGTCTTTCCCTCATACGCCAGGATAGTAGGCATACTAAACTTCCTGGGGTACGCCGCCTGCAACACAACATCTGCGAATGGAGTATGACTTCTTGATACTCCCCAATCATCATTTGATAAGCCCTGATTCTCTTTCATCAATTGCCTGACCATGGCTGTCAGATCTGGTGTCTGTATGGAAGGCGGAAGGTTAGAGTCTGTTCTACGCGACTGTCCATGTTGATGCCTCCTATCCTGGCGATCTTCCAATCGTGCGTCTTGAGGTTCGACATTATTAGCGTTTTGATGGTCTGGGCCTCCAGCCTCCATCTGTACTCTAGTTCCTAAGTTTCCAGCTCCGACTTGGTTGCGGTTTCCAGCTGTTTGAACAGCAGCACCTATCCGCGCAGCTTCAGTCTTACGGCGTCTACGCCTGGGAGGTTCGTCGGAAGAAGTTGAGCTGTCGGATGAGGAATAGGGAGCGGGATTGCCCCCAGCATTCTATTGCTGCTGTTGAGTGAGTTGTGCCATCAGGTTGGCGTTAGCTTGCATCTGCTCTCCTAGTTGTCTCCTGCTTTCTCGGAGTTCTCTCATCAAGTCGTTGAACTCTATTCTGGTGACAACTGGAGTCTGGTCTTCGGCGGCAATTCCTACACCCGGAATTGCTGGCTGATTGCTAGGTCCTGCTTGTTGCACGCTAGCAGTCTCATGGGCATCCGCATTATGAGAAGCTGACCTGGTACATGGTCTTGCCATTGTAGAGTTATTGGTAGGAACTCTGAGTAGAATCAACGGATGTCCTATCAATGAGTCGGATCTTCTTTGGGGGATTTGTTCAATCCAGTAACTTCAAAGCAGATCCTTGAGGTCTGAGAATTCAATTCTCAGTGAAAGCACCAAAGTGTTAGCACCAAAATTGGTCACTAACCTCGTAGAGAAAGATTGTGTAGAGAAATAAGTGGTGAAGGTAAATTAAATAGAGAAGACAATGCTAATTTAAATGCAGAAAGTAAGAACACCAAATTTATAGTGGTTCAGCGTAATTGCCTACGTCCACTTTGAGGTTAAACTTTATTGATCTTCTTAATAGTCGATTACAAATACAATTCGTGAATCAAATGCTTGAATGAAGTTGTTAAGTAGAGAAGATGAGTCTCAAAAATGGCAGAGTCTCCCCAGTGTTCTCTCAAAAAGATCCCTTTTCACTGTGACCCTGCCCCTCTATTTATAGACAAAGATGGGCTAGACTTCCCAGATGGGCTCGGTAGCCGAACACTCTAGACCAATTATAGTGGTCGCTGCATGCCGAACCAGGTAGGCCGAACAGAATGATGCCGATCAATCCTTCCTATGCCGAACGGTATGTTTGATGTGTGGGAAGTGCAGAGTAGTTGTCAGTCGAAGCCGAACGTGTCTCTGTCCGAAGTGCTTGACCGAGCAACGCTCTCTGGCTGAACGATGCATTCTGGCCGAACGATACCTTTGGCCGAACGATCATGCCATGTCGAGTAATCATATACGCCGAACGTCTTCTAATGCCGAGTACTCTTGGATGCCAAGTACTCCTTGACGCCGAGTGTTATTGGATGCCGAGTCCCACTGGATGCCGAGTACTACGCCGAGTACTCCTAGATGCCGAACACTCCCTGATGCCGAGTTCCACTGGATGCCGAGTACTACGCCGAGTACTCCTAGATGCCGAACACTCCCTGATGCCGAGTTCCACTGGATGCCGAGTACTACGCCGAGTACTCCTAGATGCCGAACACTCCTTGATGCCGAGTACTACAGGATGGATGCCGAGTAATAGTTGCCTGGTCAAATCTCCAGGAAACACCTTCCAACACAACAAAATATATACTTATCATATACCTTAAAGAGTGTGCATGTCATATAGTAAACACACCCGTTAAGCATAAACACGTAACACTTGTTAAGCAATCAAACTCTACTCATGAAACTAAAAGCAGCAAGTTAGCCTTTGCTTTCATTTACCAATAGCTCACTTTAATAACCCAAAATAAGGTTAAACCTGACAATTGAAACCATACAACTACTCATCCATCGTATATATAAGTCTAAGCATGCTAAATCATATATAGCAATCATCTCACATAAACATGCCATATCAAATCATGTAACTTGCATTCTAATGTAAAAAGCTTACAACTACATTAAGCTTGTACGATTTACATATGTCATTTGTAACAACCCGCATATTTCACGATTGTATATTTAAATGTTTTATTTAAATATAGCATCGTTAGTCGGATTTAAGTTCGAAATGTCACTTTTTGCAAACAGTCGAATTGGGACTAGAGACCACTTCCATTGAGTCCAAAATGGTGTTTGCGACTTTTTTGAGTATAAACATCGGTAAGTTTGGAGTTGAGTAGAATTTGCTATTTTTCTACTTGGGCTTTGGGTTTGGGTTTCAGCCTACTAACCCATCTTAATACCCTAACTCAGCCCCTCTTCTCATTTCATTCTCATTTTCCTAATACATTCAAGCTTAAGTAAAAATGGGGAGAGGAATGGGAAATTAGAAATTCCAAACCCTAGTTTCCTTTGCAAATTCAAGTTCTTGCTCCAAAATCAAAGAGAAGCTTAGGTAAGCATCCTCTTCATCTTCTCCATCTCCATCTCTCTTCAATTTCAGAATTTCCTATAACCTAACTTAGGAAATATTCTTCTTTTGAGCTTAGATTGAAGATTCTAGAGGTATATTGAAGAGGAATTGGCCTTTCCTTTGTTTTAAAGCTTCTCATTCGTGTTTTTGGGTTTAAATGTGAGTTATTTAACTCACATCTACGTCTATAACTTTCATTGTTGTTAGGTATGAATTCCTAACGCTTGTTCATGTTCATTTGCTTTTGATTTGGTGAATTTTCCAATTTTGGTATTTTGAAGGCAAAATCTTTAAAAATCCTATCTTGGATGTTTTGACATGTTTTGGTGGTGTTTCGGAGAGCCTATAAGGCTGGGTTGTCGCTTGGCATAAATTCCTAGTCTCCGTTGCTCATCCGATCGCTTCCTATTTGGATTTTTGCCCATTTTGGGCAAGGCTGATTTTTGCTTAGCAGGCAATTTCAGACGTCTGGAACAAAATCCAGACGTCTGGTTTCAAATTCAGACGTCTGGTTGAAATATCCAGACGTCTGGAATTGGTCCCTGGAAAACGCAAAAAGGTAGAGGAAAAATCCAGACATCTGGAAATCCAACCAGACGTCTGGCAGACGTCTGGTTGGAATTTCAGACGTCTGAAATGTGCAGTTCTGCCTATTTTGGGCCAGAACCTAGGGCCAGACGTCTAGATCAACCCCCCAGACGTCTGGAACTGTTCACTTTGCCTATTTTGGGCTGTTTTGAGAGGATTTCCAATGTTTATCGATTTTTGCTGATCCGATTAGTTGCTATCACTTTTATCGACTTTGATGACTTCTTTCTTTGGATTTTTGGGAATATCCATTTGATGGATTTGATATTGATTTTTATAGTTTTGATTCACGTCGTCGAATGTGAATTTTTGGTTGATCGATTGTTTCTACAATCGTTTTCTATGATTTGTCACTTTAAAATACAAAGGTTTTGATACTAGTAGTAAATACTAAAACTCTTTCATTAAAACGATTTCGACGCTATTTAAAATATAAAGCTCGCTTTAAAAACCGTTTTCTAATCTATTAGTATATACAAACTTTTACCTCATTCGTATGAGAAAATCTAATTAAACGGCGTAGCAAAACAAGTGGTATGAAACGCTTGCGTTTACTTCGTCGGTTAATTTTTGGACTTGTTAGATTGAAATTCTTGTGAAAATTTTCGATTGGGGATCTACAATGTGTTTGTAAATATTTGAGTTAAGCAATTGGTTATGGGACATGAAGCTAAACTCTTATATTTACTAGCTTAGTGTAATTTACACTTATTTTCGAGTGGAAGTCTACAATCTGTTCTTAAATATTTGAGTTAAGCTAGTGGTTATTGGACATGAAGCTAAACTCTTATATTTACTAGCTTAGTGTAGTTTACACTTGTCGATCATTGATGATCATTTTGTGATTTAGACTAGCGATTGAGTGATGTCTCTTTGTTGATATGGGATTAAAACCCATTTGGGGAGCTTCGGCTCAAATTTGGCAGGGTAGCGACCCGTGGTCTTCGGACCGTTCGTGGAGCAATCGGCTCAATGACTCTGTGCATGAGTCGTATCTTTTAGGGTGCGTCGATGTTCGGCTCATTTATCCACGTGGGGAACTGTACCACGACCAAATCTGTGCATGAGGCGTATCTTTTAGGGTGCGTCGATGTTCGGTTCATTTATTGGGTTAGTGACCCATGGAATAGCGTTTCGTTTGTGATACACGTGTTGGTGAGTTTTCGTGCTCCCGTTTGTGATAGGCCTTCACCCTTTTGTGATTTCTGGATTTCTGGTTGTGATTTCTAGAATTTGTGTTTCACCAATTTTCGTGGATTGGCATTGATATGTTTTGTCAATATTTGTGTTTTGGTGAATAAAATAAAGAATGTGATTCTTTTTGGTGCTTCGAGTTGATTTGAGATATTATATGATTTTTGTTGTTATTTGATGTATACTTGACACAGTATGACATTTATGTTATCATATGTTTTTGGTCATATCTCTTATCATATATCATTTTATCTGATATTTATAGCTAGACTGATCCGTTTATTATTTTCCTCTTAAATAATACTCGGGTCAGACCGAGGTATTTCAGGTGCTCCTGCTTGACTTCCTATCAGGGATTATCATCTGATTCTTTTGGCTAACTACTTTAGATTAGTAGTTTTTGTTATTATACATTTGAGATATCGACTCCTTGATGTATAATTATTCTTCTGTCTAGCACTTTATCTATTCTCTTGTGATGTAGTGGATCTTGTTTTACCACTATTTTGATGTACACTTCTTTGTGTTATATTCATATCTGATTCTGCCTTTGTGATATGAATATCTGTGACTGATTTGTGTTATGTTTATTTCTTTATTTGTTTCCGAGGTCCACTTAGCCACTGTGTGGTAGCTTTGAGTTTGCATTTGATATGTCGGATTTCCTCTTGAAATTAAATACATGTTACACTATCTGACATATCGGTACTCGCACAAAGCAATTACACGGATGGTCGCTCCTCAACAGCCTTATTCTTCGCGCTAGTTGACGGCATTACTCCGTAGTATCCTTGGCTAGCGTGAATATAGAGGCGGGGCGTCACAGCATGGTATCAGAGCCAAACTTCGGAACAATGTAGAATAATCTAGCAAGGATCATTGTCCTAAGTCTCTCTTAGGAATCGTGCCATAGGGTTTAATTCGAGTCTTCTTACCGTTCTATCCTATTTCTTTTTATGATGCCTTGTTTTATCAGTCAAGTTTGTTTGATATTTATTTTGAGAATAACCTTTTTCCTTTTCTTTCTTTCTTTCTTAAAGAAGAAGAGATGGTTAGATCTGGCAGTCCCAGCGCCGGTCAATCCTGTAGTCCTTCTCTGGATGGCGTATTTATGTCTGCCCAACAACTTTTGGATCTCGTAAAGAATCAAAAGTTTATCTGTGCTTTGAGTAAGGACCCCAAAAAGGTTTTGCCTCTGAAACTAGAAGTTCCTTTCGATCGGCTTGTTGATATCACTCTTCGACTCGAAGAGACCGATAAAGAAAATGATGTTGAAGTTGTGGATGTCAAACAAAACTTCAACATCAACAAGAAAAGGCATATTAAGTTCAAAAGCCCTAATCCCAACAAGAAAGGGAAGCAGGCAATCTCGGTAGCAAAGACTCCTACCACTAGTCATGGACGATGCTACAATTGTGGTTCTATGGAACACTATGCAAATAAGTGTCCGAAACCTTATTTTTGTCGTTATTGCAAAAGTTCGGGCCATCTTATATCTACATGTCCGGTACTCCAAAGTAGGAGAGAGGGAGAGTTAAATGTTGTGCAAGCCCCTAGTAACACTTCTCTTGGCCAAGGTATTTCTCATTCTATCCTTGACGATATTTGTTTTGTGATTATCTTATTCGAGTTCTTTTTTATTTGGGTTCATCCCATTATTTTATATCAAAAGAACCTGATGATTCTTTCTCTTTTAATATTATGGGCTTGATGACTTCATTGAGAGTTGCGAATCCGATTGGTGGATCCACAACACTCAGATTACTTTGTGAAAATGTCGAGATTATTTTATGTGATTATTCTTTTCGAGACGATTTGCATGTTATGCGTTACTTAGGCTTCGAAATTGATTTTTTGGGAATGCATTGGCTTGATCATTATGAAGCCTACATCCTATGTCCTGATTGGACTATTTATCTTCGACATTCTCAATCTGTTAAGCAGATTTCTATAGTTTTTAAAAGATTTTGATTTTTCAAAATTTGATGGCAACATTTTATTCTTTAAACCCACTTGATGAGGAAGATGTTATTTCTCTCATTCAAGTAATTTTTGAATTTTCCGGTATTTTTGAGTTTGTCTTAGGATTATCCCCTAAGCAATCTATTGTGTGGTGCTAAGGTCTTTTCAGCTTGACCTTGCCACCGGTTTTCATCAGCTACGAGTTGCGGAGGGTAGCATTCCACTTACCGCATTCTGCACTCGTTATGATTCTTGTGAGTGGTTCGTTATGTCATTCGGTTTGACGAACCTTCCAGCTTATTTCATCCATCTTATGAATCGAGTATTCTGCGAATATCTCGATGAGACCATCCTTGTATTTATTGATTATGGATGAAAATAACAAATTTAAAAATTTTGCAAATCTTTTTAATAAGGTTTATTTATGAGTATAATTGGATTTTTGTTCTTAAAACAAACAAAGAATATTCGTAAAGTTTTTAAGAGAGGTTTTTATCAAAAAGAAAATGATTTTGTGATTGTATTGCCCATTGAGTGCTTTAAGAATTCTAGTCGATGCGCTTGATCAACGTTATCGATAGGAATTTCCTAAACACTATGATGAGACAGTCAGACACGATAAATTGACTTGTAAAAAGTAATTTTTTCTAAAAAGATGACTACATAAAGTTAATTATAATTTTGAAAGTCTTAGCTTTTCGGGAAAGAGAATCGATTAAGGGAACTCTTTTCCGATGCTTTTATTCTTGTGGTTCCCGAAGGGAACTAGACTTTATTGATTATACCGATACTAGTCGTATTGGTTTTGGTGTCGTTCTCTTGCAAAAGGGAATGTGTTATCACATATGCTTCTTGACAATTAAAGCTTGTCGAGACTAGATATGCCACTCATGATCTAGAGCTCACGGCTATTGTTTTCGCTTTTAGAATTTGGCTCATTATCTTTTGGGAGAGAAATTTGTTCTCTACTCTGATCATAAATCTTTGAAGTATTTATTTTCTCAAAAGGAACTTAATTTGCGTCGACAACGTTGGCTCGAGTTCCTTGCATCTTATGATCTTAATATTCTTTATACTCCCGGAAAATGAAATCGTGTTGCCGATACCCTTAGTCGTAAGCAACAAGCGGTTGTTTCCATGATTATATCCGAATGGAATGATCTCGCGACCTTATCCACTTGTGAGATTCAATATCGTGAATCCAATTCATGTTCATCTCTTGTGTTATGTAGCCTTGAGGCTCATTCTTCCCTTTTAGACCGCATTCTTGAATCTCTAAAGCATGATCCCAAATTGGTTCCTCTTAGCCAAAGTTGAAGGGATAAAATTGATATTGAAGGTTTGAAAGACTTTGATATTGGTGCTCGTGGCGGTATTCGAAAATTTGGTAGACTTACTGTGCCAAATATTATTGATCTTCGTAAAGATATATTAGAAGGTTCTCATCGTTCTAAATTTACCATTTATCCCGGTAGTAGTAAAATGTACGCGAACATAAAGCGACTTTATTATTGGGATGAAATGAAATCTGATATTGCTAACTTTATTAAACGTTGCATGACTTTCCAACTCGTAAAGGTCGAGCATCAAAGGCCCGGTGGTTATTGCAACCTTTAGAAATTCCAATATGGAAGTGGGATCAAATTTTCATGGACTCTATTGACGGTCTTCCCCGTTCTTGTTCGGGCCATGATAGCCTATGGGTGATAGTTGATAGACTTACTAAGTCCGCCCATTTTATTCCCATTCGGTCCAATCGGACCGTACCTTTTTTGGCTAAACTTTTTTTCAAGGAAATTTTTAAATTGCATGGAGTTCCTACTTCTATTGTTAGCAATCGTGATCCATTATTTTACTAGTGGATTTTGGAAAGGTCTTCAAAAAGCTTTGGGAACAAAGCTTAATTCTGGCATCGCTTATCATCCTCAGTCCGATGGACAAATCGAGCGTGTGAATCAAACTCTTGAAGATCTTCTTCGTGCATGTGTTCTTGAATTTGGCGGAAGTTGGGAAGATCATATGTCTCTTGTTGAGTTTTCTTCCAATAATAGCTTCCAATCTAGTATTGGTATGGCACCTTTCGAGGCACTCTACGGAAGGCCATGCTGATTTCCTTCGTGATTGGCTTGAAGCCGGTGAGAAGCTGGTTTTAGGTCCAGATTTTATTGGTGTTCATTTGTGTTTCACCTATGAGGGGTGTTGTGCGTTTCAGTCGATCGGGAAAGTTAGCACCTCGATATGTTGGTCCATTTCCCATCACCGAACGAATTGATTCTGTGGCTTATCACCTTTTTATTTACCGGCTCAATTTTCTGCTATTTATGACATATTCCACGTCTCTCAACTACGGAAATGCCTTAGGGATTTCGATTCCAATCTTGAGCCCGGTATTATTGAGGAAATTGAAATTTCACCAAATTTGACTTATGAGCAACATTCTATTCGTATCATTACTTTGGAGGCTAAACGCCTTCGAAATAAAGATGTTCTTCTTGTGGAAGTTCAATGGTCCTCAAATCCTAAGGATTTCTCTTGGGAATCTTGAGAATTCATCGAGAAAACACATCCGGACTTACTCTTTCGTGCTCTTTATGGTGAACTTCTTATTTCAAATTTTCTTTTGTGTTGATATGCTTTTATGGTTGTTACTTTTTATTTTCCTCTTAATTATTGCGAGGACGCAATTTCTTTAAGGAGCGGAGTCTGTAACAACCCGCATATTTCACGATTGTATATTTAAATGTGTTATTTAAATATAGCATTGTTAGTCGGATTTAAGTTCGAAATGTCACTTTTTGCAAACAGTCGAATTAGGACTAGAGACCACTTCCATTGAGTCCAAAATGGTGTTTGCGACTTTTTTGAGTATAAACATCGATAAGTTTGGAGTTGAGTAGAATTTGCTATTTTTCTACTTGGGCTTTGGGTTTGGGTTTCAGCCCACTAACCCATCTTAATACCCTAACTCAGCCCCTCTTCTCATTTCATTCTCATTTTCCTATTACATTCAAGCATAAGTAAAAATGGGGAGAGGAATGCGAAATTAGAAATTCCAAACCCTAGTTTCCTTTGCAAATTCAAGTTCTTGCTCCAAAATCAAAGAGAAGCTTAGGTAAGCATCCTCTTCATCTTCTCCATCTCTATCTCTCTTCAATTTCAGAATTTCCTATAACCTAACTTAGGAAATATTCTTCTTTTGAGCTTAGATTGAAGATTCTAGAGGTATATTGAAGACGAATTAGCCTTTCCTTTGTTTTAAAGCTTCTCATTCGTGTTTTTGGGTTTAAAGGTGAGTTCTTTAACTCACATCTACGTCTATAACTTTCATTGTTGTTAGGTATGAATTCCTAATGCTTGTTCATGTTCATTTGCTTTTGATTTGAGTTGATTTGGTGAATTTTCCAATTTTGGTATTTTGAAGTCAAAATCTTTAAAAATCCTATTTTGGATGTTTTGACATGTTTTGGAGGTGTTTCGGAGAGCCTATAAGGCTGGGTTGTCGCTTGGCATAAATCCCTAGTCTCCGTTGCTCATCCGATCGCTTCCGATTTGGATTTTTGCCCATTTTGGGCAAGGCTGATTTTTGCCTAGCAGGCAATTTCAGACGTCTAGAACAAAATCCAGACGTCTGGTTTCAAATTCAGACGTCTGGTTGAAATATCCAAACGTCTGGAATTGGTCCCTGGAAAACGCAAAAAGGCAGAGGAAAAATCCAAACGTTTGGAAATCCAACCAGACGTCTGGCAGACGTCTGGTTGGAATTTCAGACGTCTGAAATGTGCAGTTTTGCCTATTTTGGGCCATAACCTAGTGCCAGACGTCTGGATCAACCCCCTAGACATCTGGAACTGTTCACTTTGCCTATTTTGGGCTGTTTTGAGTGGATTTCCAATGTTTATCGATTTTTGTTGATCTGATTAGTTGCTATCACTTTTATCGACTTTGATGACTTCTTTCTTTGGATTTTTGGGAATATCCATTTGATGGATTTGATATCGATTTTTATAGTTTTGATTCACGTCGTCGAATGTGAATTTTTGGTTGATCGATTGTTTCTACAATCGTTTTCTGTGATTTGTCACTTTAAAATACAAAGGTTTCGATACTAGTAGTAAATACTAAAACTCTTTCATTAAAACGATTTCGATGCTATTTAAAATATAAAGCTCGCTTTTAAAACCGTTTTCTAATCTATTAGTATATACAAACCTTTACCTCATTCGTATGAGAAAATCTAATTAAACGGCTTAGCAAAACAAGTGGTATGAAACGCTTGCGTTTACTTCGTCGGTTAATTTTTGGACTTGTTCGATTGAAATTCTTGTGACAATTTTCGAGTGGGAATCTACAATCTGTTCGTAAATATTTGAGTTAAGCTAGTGGTTATGGGACATGAAGCTAAACTCTTTTATTTACTAGCTTAGTGTAATTTACACTTATTTTCGAGTGGAAGTCTACAATCTGTTCGTAAATATTTGAGTTAAGCTAGTGGTTATGGGACATGAAGCTAAACTCTTATATTTACTAGCTTAGTGTAATTTACTCTTATTTTCGAGTGGAAGTCTACAATCTGTTCGTAAAAATTTGAGTTAAGCTAGCGGTTATGGGACATGAAGCTAAACTCTTATATTTACTAGCTTAGTGTATTTTACACTTGTCGATCATTGATGATCATTTTGTGATTTAGACTAGCGATTAAGCGATGTCTCTTTGTTGGTATGGGGATTAAAACCCATTTAGGGAGCTTCGGCTCAAATTTGGCGGGGTAGCGACCCGTGGTCTTCGGACCGTTCGTGGAGCAATCGGCTCAATGAGTCTATGCATGAGTCGTATCTTTTAGGGTGTGTCGATGTTCAGCTCATTTATCCGCGTGGGGAACTGTACCACGACCGAATCTATGCATGAGGCGTATCTTTTAGGTGCGTCGATGTTCGGTTCATTTATTGGGTTAGCGACCCATGGAATAGCGTTCCGTTTGTGATACACGTGTTGGTGAGTTTCCGTGCTCCCGTTTGTGATAGGCCTTCCCCCTTTTGAGATTTCTGGATTTCTGGTTGTGATTTCTAGAATTTGTGTTTCTCCAATTTTCGTGGATTGGCATTGATATGTTTTGTCAATATTTGTGTTTTGGTGAATAAAATAAAGAATGTGATTCTTTTTGGTGCTTCGAGTTGATTTGAGATATTATATGATTTTTGTTGTTATTTGATGTATACTTGACACAGTATGACATTTATGTTATCATACGTTTTTGGTCATATCTCTTATCCTATATCATTTTATCTGATATTTATTGGTAGACTGATTCGTTTATTATTTTCCTCTTAAATAATACTCGGGTCAGACCGAGGTATTTCAGGTGCTCCTGCTTGACTTCTTATCAGGGATTATCATCTGATTCTTTTGGCTAACTACTTTAGATTAGTAGTTTTTGTTATTATACATTTGAGATATCGACTCCTTGATGTATAATTATTCTTTTGTCTAGCACTTTATCTATTCTCTTGTGATGTAGTGGATCTTGTTTTACCACTACTTTGATGTACACTTCTTTGTGTTATATTCATATCTGATTCCGCCTTTGTGATATGAATATCTATGACCGATTTGTGTTATGTTTATTTCTATATTTGTTTCTGAGGTCCACTTAGCCACTCTGTGGTAGCTTTGAGTTTGTATTTGATATGTCGGATTCCTCTTGAAATTAAATACATGTTACACTATCTGACATATCGGTACTCGCACAAAGCAATTACAAGGATGGTCGCTCTTCAATAGCCTTATTCTTCGCGCTAGTTGACGGCATTAATCCGTAGTGTCCTTGGCTAGCGTGAGTATAGAGGTGGGGTGTCACATCATTCGTACGCAATATCAAATCCGATCACTCGCTCGATGACATAAACTCCACTTTCAAACTAGTATCGCTCACTTGGCATCCTTGTGCAGACTTTGATCATATTCGTTAATTTAGAAACCTCCATTCTCCTTACATAGCCTATACTGATAGAAAACTTCAAGAGCATATTAAAAATCTGAATTAAGTGTTCATCATCAAGAATTGTGTGAAAAATCCTTGTTCGAATCAGTGTAAATTACCTCGAAATCATGTACTCGAATTTGGATCAAGAATAGTTATGTGAATAAAATGATCTATGCACAACTTACGTATTTATTCCATTGGTTTCTTAACTACACCCACTTTTTTTTTCTTCACATTTATTTACACCAATAGTATTTCATTTAATACTAAAATCATTTACGAACCATTTCATAAAACACTACATTAATTTTATAAACATTCTATAAAGACTTAACTTCACTTACAAAACATTTCATTAAAACAAAATTCTTTCAAAGCATTTTAGGACTTAAGTTCATATTCGTATAATACTCTACAACATCTTGAGAGTATGTATACAGTATCAAATTTGTCTTAGTAGGATGTTCAACAAATTAAAAACTTGTTTAACTTACCATCTTTCCATTCTAGATTTCCAAAACTCTAGTTTGATATTTTCACCAACACTTAGCTTCAAGTTCTCAATTAATTCAGAATTTTTTGACTGCCCAAAATCATTGAAAATTCTATTTCATTTCAACAAATGAAAACTACCAAACAACATATCATAATGAGATGCACAAGCCAAACTATCTTAATGCATAGGACACATGCGTCTATATAGTAACCTAACTGAAAACTTTAGAATTAAACACCTGGGTTTATTTCAACTCCATTTGAAATAATAATATATACTTAAAACTTTAGTATATCAAATCATACTTTCAGGATATTATCAAAATCCTTTTTATTGAAACAACCCTACAGCAATTTACTGTGGTAGCATTCACCACTTCGAAACTCGAGAATAAACGTCGATGATGTTGCAGTCACCACTAGAATTATTTTCCAACGATAAAAGTGGGTTCGGTAGTTTCTATCTCCTTTAAAATCCTTTTAAAATATTTCTATTAATTAATACTTTCAAATAATATTATTACTATTTTTCCCAAAACTTTGAAAAACAATTTCCGAAAACATTAGGATTTAAGTTCTTAAATTCTCAACTTTAATCCATTTTATTTATAAACCATACTTATATAATTTCACTTTCTTATATGGAACATTTCACAAATATTTGTCTTTGTTTTATTATAATAAACAACTTTTATTAAAATTAAATTTTAACCCAACATTATCACCAAACGCCTTATAGTCAAACTATGAAATTTAATTCATAGGGTATTCATTTTCAATGTTTCAACAATTATCATCTACCCAACCCATGCAATGAAAATGTAAAACTACTCATAAACAAGTCGAGCACAATTCAGAAATCAACAAATAATAGTCAATGCTCATAAATAGCCCAAGCACACAAATCAAACAATAAATGATGATAATTGAATGTTATCATCTCCTAACAAGCAAACACATCATAAATAACTAGATTAATTTTTGAAGATTATTCTTTTTTATATAAAATATAATCCTAGGTAAAATAATTTTATTTACAAAATTTTAAAAAATATGTTGGTTTTTCTTGTTCAAGTATTTAGAAACCCCTATCGATATGGTTATACCTTTTGTATCGACTAGAATTCATAAACTGCTCAACAGATTAATCAATACAATATAAAGCATTTTTATAGCACTAACAAATACGTACCTTTATATATAATATGTAACGACCCCGGATGTTATATATATTTAAATTGATAATTAATTTAGTTTTTGAATAAAAATTGTGAAATGATTTGGGAATTGATATAAAATATCAGTTAAATTATGAATTAATTGAGAATTAATTTGGATATTTGAAGATAAATAATAAATAAGTAAATAAAATGTTAGACAATTTAAAAGAAAATAAAATTTGTGTTGGTATTAAACAAATATTTCAAATAAATTATAGTTATATAAACATATGAAATGAACATATAAACTTCTAGGAATAAATATTTAAGTTAAAATAGAAGTAAATATACAAAGTGAAATAAAACACAAACAAAATGTACTTGCAAATTAAATAATAAAATTATATATGTATATATATGTATATATATATATATATGTAAGAATACACTTAAGCATGTAAAGAAAAATGTAAGTATGTACCTTTGTAAAGGAAGAAAGATAAGTTATGTATGAACACTTGAAAAAAAAACAAAATATACATATGAAGGAAGCTTGTAGAAGAAGAAACAAATTAAAAATATATTTGTACATGTTAATTAATGCTAGCACAATATTATCATATCAGCCCACCAAGCAATGAAAAATATCTCTGCCTATTGTACACAACATATTATCACCCTGTACAAACTAAAAATATCACCACTTATAAACTTCATTTCTATATATCCATCAATTCTTCTCACCTCAGTTTCGATCATTATAAACTGAGAAAAACTAAAGTAAATATCACTCAAAGCTTCAACCTAAATAACAACTAAAATCAATGAAAACCAGAGGATCAAAGAAATGGTTTCAGCAAGCAAAGATACTCAAACCTATTTCTTCATCAACTCTGTTTTCTTTCCTCTGGAAACAACACTATGAGTAACATTCTTTTTAAAACTTAAAAACCTGTTGAATATTCATCTGTGAATGATTCACGTTTAATATGTATGCTTGGGTATTTTCTTTGTTTCAACTCTGTGTGTATATATCTTTATCTTTGATAGTGCTGAAGTATTCAACTTTCTCTCTGTTTAGCTTAAAAGGTATAGGATAACCAAGAAAATTCAATTTCTTATCATCTAATTAGTATTAGGTTTTGATTTTAAAAGAAAATATGTGTATATAGGTAGGAACTATAATTTAAAAATAGTTTCAAGAAAATATATATATACAGTATGAATAAATTTGGTTTTTTTACAGTGCAAATCCAAATTTTGAAATAATTCGACCATGATGAATTGAAGATTCAATTACATACCTGGAATCTTTACTTAAAAATTTGATTTTTGAGAGTTGTATGGTGATTTTTAGCTGCATAGTTTGAGAGCAGTTTGGGATTTCGATTTCGATCGATTTCAAGCGGCCGGAGGAGTTTTGGGAGTCGGGGGTTTCGCGTGGAGGTGGAGGAGCCTACGGTGGTGTTGGGAAAAATAGCCGGAGATGTTCTCGATCGTCGAGGTGGCGGCGGCGTGGAGTTTTTGTTTTTAAACCTAATTTTCGAGATGGTCGAAAAAATGATCATCGCGGCCTCGTACGTGAATCGAGTCGCACGTGCTTTGGGGAGGTGGTGGCTCGGTGGTTGACGAAGACGTGGCTGAAAGCTCGAAGCGTCTGGTGGTCGGAGGTAGCTACACGAGGCATTTTCAGATGATCAGTTTGGGTTCCAAGTTTGTTCAACATACTCGATTTCGATTTCGTAGATGATTCGAGGATCTGGGTTCGAGTGTGTGATCGCGAGGGTTAGGGCGGTTGTCGAGTGACGCCGCGATGACCTCTGGTGGTCGGAGTCGCTGGTGTACGTGCACCATGTGCACGTCATATCTGGTGAAGTCTGGGTTTAGAAAGATAGTGGATTTCTCGGTGATGAGCTCGTGAAATTTGAAGATAGACTCGAAGATGGTTGTGGTTTGTCTCGAAGACGAGTGTGAACGCGAGTGGACTCGGGGTTTACTTGGGGAAGGGATCGATGTTGGCACAGGTTGTTTATTTGGTCATAACCTGGTTTTAAAATTTTAAGGGAAATCGTGTACAGGTTTTAAAAAGCAACTTAAATTAATACAAGTTTTCAAAAGTAAATGCTGACCAAATTCAAAGTAAAGAAATTTTCAAGTTCTTAAACAAGTTCAAACTTAAGTTTTTAATTCAAAATTGATTTGAAAATAATTTGATTTGGTTTTGAAACAATTTTATATAAGATTAATCAACGATAAGCAATAAAGGATAATTAATTAATTAATTAAAAGATAATTTTTTTTATGAAAGTAATTAAAGGTAATTAATTACTTGAAGATAATTACTTAATTAAAAGTAATTAAATAAATGATTAAAATTGATTAATTAAATAATGAGAGATTAATAAATTGGTTATTAAAGATAAATCAATTTGTAATTAATAATAATTAATCTAAGTTTAATTAATTTAGAGAAGTAATTAAAGAATAGTTAATGAAGGTCATTAAATAGGATTATTTAATAATTAATTAATGTGATTAGTTCAATAATTAATTAGGTTAATTGATTAAAGATAATCATTGTGAAATTGTTTAAGTATAATTATTTAATGGAAGTAATTAAGGAATTAATTATTCAGTGTAATTATTTGAGTTTAATTGGATTAGTTCAAGTTAATTACTTAAGTTTAAATTAATTTAGAATAATCACTTGACGATTTGGAAAGTATAATTACTTAAAGAAGTAATTAATAAATGATTACTGGATGTAATTAATTGAATGATGATTAGTAACTTGAGTATAATTATTTGTTAGTAATCAAAGGATTAATTAATGAATGTAATAATCAAAAGTTAATTGATTCATTAATTAAGGATGGTTAGTTAATAATTAAAGGCTAACTAATAAATGATGAAAGGGAAATTTATTCCAAATAATTTGTAATTAACTTATGATAATTAACCCGGATTAATAATTGATACATCTGATAAAAATTTATCAGTTGATTAATAAAATTTACTTGTGAATGTTGGATTTGACTGAATGATTGAATTATTGATATCCCTGATCTGTGATGCTTTATGATATATTCTGATTTACGTGTGATCTGTAATGTAATTTATTTATCTGGGTTGAATGTAATTTATTATCTGTAATATATATATCTGTGATCTGTGATCTGTAAATGAAAGATAAGTGTTATAGTTTATACCGCTTATCAACTATATTTCTGTATTCTGACCTGTGATGATTGAATGATGTTGCACTATTGTGTGAAACCCCTGGACCACAGTATACACACACAAATATGGATTTCATGAGGAAATCGGTTAAGTCACAGATGATTTAAATTTAATATTTTTTTGAAATTGAAATTGAAATTTCAATTGATTTTGGAAATGAATTTGGGTTGAATGTTAAAGCCTTTGAAAAGGAGTTTTGAGATAAAAGTTATTTTGAATAACTTGGTAAAGTTTCAATTTAAATAATTTAATTTGAATTTGAATTCAAAATTTGGAATTGAATCCCATGTTTGGAAATTATAGTTAAAGATGTTATAAATGTGTTTATATGAATTTAAACCATTTTAAAAGTATGGTTTTGAGAATTTGAATTTAACCCAAGGATTTTAACTCGTATAAATGAATCAGATTTTCCGAAATGAAAACTATTTGTTTTCAAATAATAGAAGCTTTCATATAAGGAATGAATTTCCAAATTGTATCAAAAGAATTTCAAGTTTGAATGGAAATAGTTTTCCGAGTTATGAATAAATCTTTGTGAAAGATTGTTGAACGTTGTTTTGAAATTGGAAAGGTGTACCTTTTGTATAAAAGATTCGAAATGGAATTGTTTTGAAAGCTATTAGTTAAATCTTTGTTTAAAGATTGGATGAGTTAATCCAATTGAAATGGAAATTGATTTGGAAAATCTATGAGTAGATCTTTGTGAAACTAGGTGAACTTTGTGAATTGAATCTTTTTGTTTAAAAAGATTAAAATGGTAATATGTTTAAACCATTTGAAAGAGAAGTTTTGGGTAATAAGTTCTGACTTAATCGAAATCCCAATATCCATATGTTTTAAAATATTGTGCTCATTATTCGGTTTAGCCGGGAGAGGACTTTGTGTCATATAACCCATTCCGAATAGTGATACGACGTAAATGGACAGCATTTGAAGACCGGTGTTGAAGACCGGGTATTTGTGAGAACGATAGGATGACCTATCGATTGTCTCTGCACTGAGTAGCTACGGTATTGAGATTTCCTAAGTGATGGGAAGTCCGATCGGGATTGTGAATACCCGGATTGCAAGGGCTTCTTTGGAAGTGCCTTCGGTTCTGTTCGAACCCGGAACAGACTTGTATGGTTGTATGTCTGACACTACACTTTGAGATATAAAGCTGATTTCTTTCAAATACATTTCTGTTTGGTGGCGGAGATTTATTCTCTTAGCTTAACACCCTTCTCTGAGACATACGAGCTCAGAGGTTATGTAGTTGAAGGTTATCAGTGATATACTCCTAATTTGGTAGTGTGGCATGCTAAGTGTTGCTGTGTGGTGCTGATCATTTGCTGATCATTTGTTGATCAAAGCATGGCTTTCATGTAAAGCGTAGCTTTGTGGACGAGACCTCATCGGACCTCACAACCCGGAAATGGTCGAAACAGGAAAGATGCAGCAAGGTTATGAGGGTCGCACCCTTTAGGGTATGTCATTTCCTTCTGGAAAAGGTGGTATCATGGTATGGAGTCCAGATGATTTACTTGTGTGGTTGCATCAATCTCATTTATTGTGTGGTTGTTGCTTTGTGATCGAGGGCCCTCGGATAAAGGTCCCAAAGGACCGGGGAGTGGCATACTCGAGTAGTAGTTACCTAGTTACAGAGGTAACCAGGCCTTGTGTTGGTAGAGATCCGGGTAGGTTCTCCGGGCGTCCCTCCAGAGGCGTTCCCATGTGGCATAGGAAGTTCCTTAGCCTGACCATTTGTTGGAAAATCCAAAGAAACAATACGAGCCTTGTATGGTTTTAGTTGTATAACCTGCTATGGAATGTGGCAGTAACCTGCTATTGAACATAGTAGCTATAGTAGGCATACAATAATGGTTGTATGCTGGCTAAGATTAATATTATATTTTCGAAATGTTTTCACACTATGCACTAGTAATAATATCAAAAGAGTTTTTCTTTTGCATAGTAAGCATATTTGACTATCATAAGAAGAAATCTCCTCCAATTCTGCGATTGCATTGTGGGTGTGGCTGGAGGTCTTATGGTAGTTTCATTTTTAAAAAGCATTGCGGATTTCAATGTTTAAAATTCTATTGTTGTTTGTTTTAAAGATAAACTGTTTTTGTTACTCACACCAGTCCCATGACTGACTCGGAGTTTATTGTTCCCTTCCTAAACTCTGGGTGCCCACAATTTTCCACACGGGCAGCCTAGAGTTGGGTTTTTCAAATAGTCATGTTTAGTAGACTAGTTGGGGCTAGTTTAGTTTTTGGAGATGCCGACTGACATTTCTTCTCTTGATGCAATGTGATGGTGGTTCGAGCTTATTTTGGAGTTGGTGGACTCATGCTCTTTTTCAGATCATTTGGAGTTATCAGTTCTGTTGTTTCCGCTGTAACCTTATTATTTGTCTCTAATATTGTTGTATCATACTGATATCATTGTTGTATATCATTCTGGATATTGTATTCGTTGGAGTTGTATATGATATCATTCATTTCTTTCTTCCGTTGTGTTGTTATACTTACTGTGTTATAAGCTCCGTCACGAGTCGAATTTCAACGATTGAATCTGCGGCATTCGAGTACAAGTGAAGTACGGGTGTCGATTTTCGAACGCTGAAATTTGGATCGTGACATTTTGGTATCAGAGCTAAGGTTGAACTTTAGCTCAGGAGTATAACACATTAAGTAGCTCATTAGAGATTGGGTGAAGTATACCCTAGAATGAGTAATCCCTAAGATATCTATCTGTATGCCTCTGTAAATTCTCTTACTATCCACTGATAGTAAGTATGATTGCAAGAAGGGGATGAGACAGGGGACAAGGGAATACGACTATAAATGGTCAATACCCTGTAACAACAAGGAAATAATCTTTTCTCTATCAATCTCTTTTGTTCGTCATCTTTTCAACTCTTTGATAATTCCTGGTAGATCCAGGAAGGAGATTCGATATATTAATATGGGACATAAACTCCGAATGGACCAAAATTGTTGTTTGGATGTATTGGTTGCCTTGTTCGCTTTGGTTGCTATGATCGATAGGTATACTTTAGTTTTTAAATTTAAAGGTTTTGAAAATTGTACCCAAAAATAGACAGATATATGAATACAATTTGGGTCCGGATATATTCTACGAATGGTTAGTTATCCCTTCGAACTAACCAATGCCACTGCATATTTCGTAGATCTGGATAACCCGAGTATCTTGTGAAAGCATTAAAAAGATTCGTTCTCATATCTATTATTGATATTCTGATTTGGTAAGCCAAATGCAGAATAGACGTTCAGTTTGATTTGATGAAACATTTTTCATTTATCTTTGTGTCTCCCTGGCAAATTTCGAGGACGAAATTTCTTAAGGGGGGAAGGTTGTAACGACCCCGGATTTTATATATATCTAAATTGATAATTAGTTTAGTTTTTGAATAAAAATTGTGAAATGATTTGGCAATTGATATAAAATATCAGTTAAATTATGAATTAATTGAGAATTAATTTGGATATTTTAAGATAAATAATAAATAAGTAAATAAAATGTTAGATAGTTAAACTTTAAAAGAAAATAAAATTTGTGTTGGTATTAAACAAATATTTCAAATAAATTATAGTTATATAAACATATGAAATGAACATATAAACTTCTTGGAATAAATATTTAAGTTAAAATAGAAGTAAATATACAAAGTGAAATAAAACACAAACAAAATGTACTTCCAAATTAAATAATAAAATTATATAAATATATATATATATATATATATATATATGTAAGAATACACTTAAGCATGTAAACAAAAATGTAAGTATGTACCTTTGTAAAGGAAGAAAGATAAGTTATGTATGAACACTTGAAAAAAAAACAAAATATACATATGAATGAAGCTTGTAAAAGAAGGAACAAATTAAAAATATATCTATACATGTTAATTAATGCTAGCACAATATTATCATATCAGCCCACCAAGCAATGAAAAATATCTCTGCCTATTGTACAAAACATATTATCACCCTGTACAAACTAAAAATATCACCACCTATAAACTTCATTTCTATATATCCATCAATTCTTCTCACCTCAGTTTCGATCATTCTAAACTGAGAAAAACTAAAGTAAATATCACTCAAAGCTTCAACCTAAATAACAACTAAAATCAATGAAAACCAGAGGATCAAAGAAATGGTTTCAGCAAGCAAAGATACTCAAACCTATTTCTTCATCAACTCTGTTTTCTTTCCTCTAGAAACAACACTATGAGTAACATTCTTTTTAAAACTTAAAAACCTGTTGAATATTCATCTGTGAATGATTCACGTTTAATATGTATGCTTGGGTATTTTCTTTGTTTCAACTCTGTGTGTATATATCTTTATCTTTGATAGTGCTGAAGTATTCAACTTTCTCTCTGTTTAGCTTACAGGGTATAGGATAACCAAGAAAATTCAATTTCTTATCATCTAATTAGTATTAGGTTTTGATTTTAAAAGCAAATATGTGTATATAGGTAGGAACTATAATTTAAAAATAGTTTCAAGAAAATATATATATACAGTATGAACAAATTTGGTTTTTTTACAGTGAAAATCCAAATTTTGAAATAATTCGACCATGATGAATTGAAGATTCAATTACATACCTGGAATCTTTACTTAAAAATATGATTTTTGAGATTTGTATGGTGATTTTTAGCTGCTTAGTTTGAGAGCAGTTTGGGATTTCGATTTCGATCGATTTCAGGCGGCCGGAGGAGTTTTGGGAGTCGGGGTTTCGCGTGGAGGTGGAGGAGCCTACGATGGTGTTGGGAAAAATAGCCGGAGATGTTCTCGATCGTCGAGGTGGCGGCGGCGTGGAGTTCTTGTTTTTAAACCTCATTTTCAAGATGGTCGAAAAAATGATCATCGTGGCCTCGTTCGTGAATCGAGTCGCACGTGCTCTGGGGAGATGGTGGCTCGGTGGTTGATGAAGACGTGGCTAAAAGCTCGAAGCGTCTGGTGGTCGGAGGTAGCTACACGAGGCATTTTCAGATTATCAGTTTGGGTTCCAAGTTTGTTCAACATACTCGATTTCGATTTCGTAGATGATTCGAGGATCTGGGTTCGGGTTTGTGATCGCGTGGGTTAGGGTGGTTGTCGAGTGACGCCGCGATGACCTCTGGTGGTCGGAGTCGCTGGTGTAGCACCACGTGCACGTCATATCTGGTGAAGTATGGGTTTAGAAAGATAGTGGATTTCTCGGTGATGAGCTCGTGAAATTTGAAGATAGACTCGAAGATGGTTGTGGTTTGGCTCGAAGACGAGTGTGAACGCGAGTGGACTCGTGGTTTACTTGGGGAAGGGATCGATGTTGGCACAGGTTGTTTATTTGGTCATAACCTGGTTTTAAAATTTTAAGGGAAATCGTGTACAGGTTTTAAAAAGCAACTTAAATTAATACAAGTTTTCAAAAGTAAATGCTGACCAAATTCAAAGTAAAGAAATTTTCAAGTTCTTAAACAAGTTCAAACTTAAGTTTTTAATTCAAAATTGATTTGAAAATAATTTGATTTGGTTTTGAAACAATTTTATATAAGATTAATCAATGATAAGTAATAAAGGATAATTAATTAATTAATTAATTAAAAGATAATTTTTTTTATGAAAGTAATTAAAGGTAATTAATTACTTGAAGATAATTACTTAATTAAAAGTAATTAAATAAATGATTAAAATTGATTAATTAAATAATGTGAGATTAATAAATTGGTTATTAAAGATAAATCAATTTGTAATTAATAATAATTAATCTAAGTTTAATTAATTTAGAGAAGTAATTAAAGAATAGTTAATGAAGGTCATTAACTAGGATTATTTAATAATTAATTAATGTGATTAGTTTAATAATTAATTAGGTTAATTGATTAAAGATAATCATTGTGAAATTGTTTAAGTATAATTACTTAATGGAAGTAATTAAGGAATTAATTATTCAGTGTAATTATTTGAGTTTAATTGGATTAGTTCAAGTTAATTACTTAAGTTTAAATTAATTTAGAATAATCACTTGACGATTTGGAAAGTATAATTACTTAAAGAAGTAATTGATAAATGATTACTGGATGTAATTAATTGAATGATGATTAGTAACTTGAGTATAATTATTTGTTAGTAATCAAAGGATTAATTAATGAATGTAATAATCAAAAGTTAATTGATTCATTAATTAAGGATGATTAGTTAATAATTAAAGGTTAACTAATAAATGATGAAAGGGAAATTTATTCCGGATAATTTGTAATTAACTTATGATAATTAACCCGGATTAATAATTGATACATCTGATAAAAATTTATCAGTTGATTAATAAAATTTACTTGTGAATGTTGGATTTGATTGAATGATTGAATTGTTGATATCCCTGATCTGTGATGCTTTATGATATATTCTGATTTACGTATGATCTGTAATGTAATTTATTTATCTAGGTTGAATGTAATTTGTTATCTGTAATATATATATCTGTGATCTGTGATCTGTAAATGAAAGATAAGCGTTATAGTTTATACCGCTTATCAACTATATTTCTGTATTCTAACCTGTGATGATTGAATGATGTTGCACTATTGTGTGAAACCCCTGGACCACAGTATACACACACAAATATGGATTTCACGAGGAAATCGGTTAAGTCACAGATGATTTAAATTTAATATTTTTTTGAAATTGAAATTGAAATTTCAATTGATTTTGGAAATGAATTTGGGTTGAATGTTAAAGCCTTTGAAAAGGAGTTTTGAGATAAAAGTTATTTTGAATAACTTGGTAAAGTTTCAATTTAAATAATTTAAATAATTTAATTTGAATTTGAATTCAAAATTTTGAATTGAATCCCATGTTTGGAAATTATAGTTAAAGATGTTATAAATGTGTTTATATGAATTTAAACCATTTTAAAAGTATGGTTTTGAGAATTTGAATTTAACCCAAGGATTTTAACTCGTATAAATGAATCAGATTTTCCGAAATGAAAACTATTTGTTTTCAAATAATAGAAGCTTTCATATAAGGAATGAATTTCCAAATTGTATCAAAAGAATTTCAAGTTTGAATGGAAATAGTTTTCCGAGTTATGAATAAATCTTTGTGAAAGATTGTTGAACGTTGTTTTGAAATTGGAAAGGTGTACCTTTTGTATAAAAGATTCGAAATGGAATTGTTTTGAAAGCTATCAGTTAAATCTTTGTTTAAAGATTGGATGAGTTAATCCAATTGAAATGGAAATTGATTTAGAAAATCTATGAGTAGATCTTTGTGAAACTGGGTGAACTTTGTGAATTGAATCTTTTTGTTTAAAAATATTAAAATGGTAATGTGTTTAAACCATTTGAAAGAGAAGTTTTGGGTAATAAGTTGTGACTTAATCGAAATCCCAATATCCATATTTTTTAAAATATTGCGATCATTATTCAGTTTAGCCGGGAGAGGACTTTGTGTCATATAACCCATTCTGAATAGTGATACGACGTGAATGGATAGCATTTGAAGACCGGTGTTGAAGACCGGGTATTTGTGAGAACGATAGGATGACCTATCGATTGTCTCTACACTGAGTAGCTACGGTATAGAGATTTACTAAGTGATGGGAAGTCCGATCGGGATTGTGAATACCCAGATTGCAAGGGCTTCTTTGGAAGTGCCTTCGGTTCTGTTCGAACCCAGAACAGACTTGTATGGTTGTATGTCTGACACTACACTTTGAGATATAAAGCTGATTTCTTTCAAATATATTTCTGTTTGGTGGCGGAGATTTATTCTCTTAGCTTAACACCCTTCTCTGAGACGTACGAGCTCAGAGGTTATGTAGTTGAAGGTTATCAGTGATATACTCCCAATTTGGTAGTGTGGCATGCTAAGTGTTGCTGTGTGGTGCTGATCATTTGCTGATCATTTGTTGATCAAAGCATGGCTTTCATGTAAAGCGTAGCTTTGTGGATGAGACCTCATCGGACCTCACAACCCAGAAATGGTCGAAACAGGAAAGATGCAGCAAGGTTATGAGGGTCGCGCCCTTTAGGGTATGTCATTTCCTTTTGAAAAAAGGTGGTATCATGGTATGGAGCCCAGATGCTTTACCTGTGTGGTTGCATCAATCTCATTTATTGTGTGGTTGTTGCTTTGTGATCAAGGGCCCTCGGATAAAGGTCCCAAAGGACCGGGGGGTGGCATACTCGAGTAGTAGTTACCTAGTTACAGAGGTAACCCGGCCTTGTGTTGGCAGAGATCCGGGTAGGTTCTCCGGGCGTCCCTCCAGAGGCGTTCCCATGTGGCATAGGAAGTTCCTTAGCCTGACCATTTGTTGGAAAATCCAAAGAAACAATACGAGCCTTGTACGGTTTTAGTTGTATAACCTGCTATGGAATGTGGCGGTAACCTGCTATTGAACATAGTAGCTATAGTAGGCATACAATAATGGTTGTATGCTGGCTAAGATTAATATTATATTTTCGAAATGTTTTCACACTATGCACTAGTAATAATATCAAAAGAGTTTTTCTTTTGCGTAGTAAGCATATTTGACTATCATAAGAAGAAATCTCCTCCAATTCTGCGATTGCATTATGTGTGTGGCGGGAGGTCTTGGTAGTTTCATTTTCAAAAAGCATTGCGGATTTCAATTTTTAAAATTCTATTGTTGTTTGTTTTAAAGATAAACTGTTTTTGTTACTCACACCAATCCCATGACTGACTCAGAGTTTATTGTTCCCTTCCTAAACTCTGGGTGCCCATAATTTTCCACACGGGCAGCCTAGAGTTGGGTTTTTCAAATAGTCAAATTTAGTAGACTAGTTAGGGCTAGTTCAGTTTTTGGAAATGCCGACTGACGTTGCTTCTCTTGATGCAACGTGATGGTGGTTCGAGCTTGATTTTGGAGTGGGTGGACTCATGCTCTTTTTCAGATCATTTGGAGTTATCAGTTCTGTTGTTTCCGCTGTAACCTTATTATTTGTCTCTAATATTGTTGTATCATATTGATATCATTGTTGTATATCATTCTGGATATTGTATTCGTTGGAGTTGTATATGATATCATTCATTTCTTTCTTCCACTGTGTTGTTATACTTACTGTGTTATAAGCTCCGGCACGAGTCGAATTTCAACGATTGAATCTGCGGCATTCGAGTACAAGTGAAGTACGGGTGTCGATTTTTGAACGCTGAAATTTGGATCGTGACATAATATACCCAAACTCATTGTAAGGTGTTACTAACTTTATCTTTAATGATTTTACCCTACCAAAGCCTAAGTGTTCGTTCAACCTACGCTATGATACCACTTGATAATCCATCTTTTCAACCCCCAAAAGTCGACACTAACACATCCACAGTATTCACATGTTGAGCATCCAAGTGCCGGAAAGACAAATTGTCGGGGTAAAAGAAAGAAAAGACAAAACAGAATCTCACATCGTGACAAGTAATATATAACAGATCTTTACAAAAGAAATTTTTTATGTACGTACATCAATCAAAGTAAACTAACCTATCATCGGCTTGGACAGTTATAACAATCTGTCCCCACAAATGTTGATAAATACAAAACAACAACTACAGTGAAAACAAAACAACAACAACATTCGAACCCAGACTTAGGGCTTGGTCGTTTGCATACGTTTTCGGCATACGAGCGGGGACTATAGGCTCGGTCGCGTGCATACGTTTGCAGCATATGAGATGGGTCTTTAAGCTTGGTTATGTACATATGTTTTTGGTGATTGTATGGTGGGACTTTGGGCTCAACCATGACATAGTGGTTCAATATATGATTAGACCTAGTAAACATTTTAGTGAGACCATAGCTTATTATGTCACTATAGTATATTATTGTGTTTAGATGACTTGTTAGGTGTAGGTGACATAGGTTAATGTATGGTTTTTAAGCTTAAGTGTTGATTTACTAGCTTATTAGTTTATACACATATAATGTGTTTCACTCACCAGACATATATCTGACCCTCTATGTCATTTTAGTTATACTCTGATAGGTCGATGGAGAGGATTGGTGGAGACCCATACATTTATCTATTAGCATCTATTATTTTATTCATTTATTCCAAGATATCGTACTATTTTTGTACCGGTGTAGAGAGATGTTGTAGTTGGAAGTTATTTGATATTACATGTTTTATTTGTCTAGGATTGTATTACAAACTATTATATTTTATTCTTTCCATTGTGAGTTTTAGAAAGTGTAGAATATTGTAGATAGCTCTGTGATCTTTTTTATATTTTTTTACCTCAAAACAATCCGTCGTTTATGAGATTTGCGATGTCCATATCATTTTATGTGTGAATTGGATGATTGACGGCTTGTGATTTTGGGCCGACGACTTCACTATGAGGCGTATGGTTGATGAATTTTTAGAATCGGACGGTTCGATGGCCAAAATGACTTTGAAATGTGTGAAATTACCATCCTAAAGTGTCATCTCGAATGGCAAAAAAATTTATACCCATGGGACTATATAACTGAGGTGATGTATGTTGATGAGATTCGCGGTGACTGGTTGTACCATGTGATCATACGAGCTCAAAATGTGTGGCGATTTATTTGAAGAATTAAACGATATATATTAACATATATAACCTCATGAAGCCTTTTCCCTCACTCACTCACTTTTTCCACTTCTTATAAAATATCTAAGTGTCTTTAAAGTAATGGCTATAGGGTTTTCCCCAATTCTAGGAGCTACGATCCATGATAGATGATGAGATAAAATTTGTGAAACTCCGATGATGAGAGCTTCGCACCCATGTTGATGTTGGCAGGTCCTGCGAAGGCTTGGCCGAGCTTGTTTATTCCTATCTGTGAGTGGGGTGCTGAGGTGCTAGAGATTAGGGTCGTGGTTAGTGAAATAGAGGGCGCCATTGTGAAATTAGATCAAAGTGGAGTCGGTTGGTGCCAGTTGGAGGAGCTTCAAACATCCATGGAAAAAGCATCATTAAAAGGTCTGACTAGGGCTACAGGTGATGCATTTTAATAGAGGGCGCGAGCGTGCCAATGTCGATGTTGTTGCTTCATGAGATAAACAGAGGTGGTGGGGCATGTTTTCGTTGAGTGTAGCTCAATTAGGGAGAAGAGAGGTGCACGTTGTGTATGGGTTGTGCGGACGGTTATGTGCAGGACTTCGAAATGCAGAAGAAAGGTATTAGCTTAGTTAGCTAATTGGTGGATTAATTAAGGATTAATTCATATTTATAATTCGTATTCATATAAAATTTGTATCTCTTACATACGAGGTCCAATTGAGATGCGGTGTTCGCCGTTGCACTCGTTGTGAGGTTATCTACAGCATGGTAGAGGCTTAGGCTAGATTTAGGCACTTGAGAAATTATAGCTTAGGTGAGTAGAGTTATAACTCTGAATTTATATTTTAGTACAAATTCCTGTAATTATATATATTGAGAAAATTACCTAAGAGAGTAGAATAATATATATATATATATATATAAGCATTTATTTCCCCATTTGATTGGACTGGTTTGAGTAAATATTCGAGATAACTGATTAAGATCCTATTTATTTAGATATTGTGTTTTATTCGTATTGAATAGAACTATATCACATTGATATTAATTTATAATAGTTATAAATTAATTAGAACCCTGATTCGTAGTTATATTAGTGATACAAATATTATTATATATTTTATTACTAAACGGAAATTAGAAGTATGACCTTTAAAATAAGTTGTAAGGCTAAAATAATGATTTAGGTAGGTTACACTTGTATTAAAATGACTTTGAAGTTCATCTGGACTTGATATTAGTTTATTATCATGTAAATCAATAACAAACTAACTAGTGAATTTCTATAAAGTTGATTTGAAAAGATAGAAATTACAAACAAGTACCTAGTTATTCAATGGGCTTTGATTAATGTTATATAATCTTTAATATATATTGTAATAATGTGATTTATTAATTTTTGACCTTAAGAACTTGTGTGAGATATGTGGGTATAAGTATATATAGAAATTACATACATGAGCTATATAATATTTGAAACCTTATTGGTAGTTAAACTTAATTTAAATAGAAGAATTAAGTAAAAATATGTTATAGTATGATTGATAGGTGTAACAGATGTCTTTGCAACCCTCGAATGTCGACACTAGTACATCCATGGTATTCACATGCCGAGCACCCAAGTATCGGAAAGATAGAATGTTAGGGTAAAGAAAAAGAAGAAAAGAAAATGAATAATAAAGAGGAGAACAAAAACATCAAAATCTCAACAGAATGATAACATATAATATCAAAAGATAATACATAAAGAAACTCTAATATACATAGCATTTTAGAGTTATTAAACAGAGTACCATCATCAGCCTGGACAGTTATAACAGCATGTCCTTACAATTGTTGATATATATACATAAAATAATGTAGCAGAAATAAATTCTATAGTGGGTAAAACATCCAGCTCCTCTACAAGAGCTCAATGAATAACAATGAAAACTTGCTTTTCTCTGACTACTCGAAAGAGAACCCATGGAAATAAGAGAAAAATAAAACCACGAGTCAAATATAAGTCTAGTGTGAGAAACTCAAAAAATATGTAATCGACGTATAATAGTACTTTTGAGACCGCTTGGAATGCCATTAACCACCATCTAATAAGTATATAAGGTGGTATAATAGATAATGTCTAGGGTGTATAATATAAATAGGATAATAGCTCTTTTGGTTGCAACTCACAACACAACAATATTGAATAGGTATACAACCGCTAAGGCATGTTTGTATAATGAGTTTATCACAAAGACCTCCTCAGTATACCGAGACCGATCTCCTATGACAAGGATCAAAAGATACCTTTTCGAGCATTGTATATCTCTAGATAAAATATAACTTAGGGAATACACAATTGGCCTAAAATCCAAACACTTTTGTGAACAACATGAACGAAGTATCAATAACTCCCGATGCGCAACATCTATAAGCATACTCAAGATAATGGAGTTGATGTACCCCCTTGTGTTACCTAAACCCCAGATTGTGCAACCTACTCTAACTTTAGTCATTTTCCGATGTCGAGGCTATGTTTGGCATCTTCCATACGAGCCACACCTCGAATAGACCTACTTCCAAGAAATAGAGCACACATCTCAGCCTTGAAGTGGTTCTCGATAAGTAAAACACTTACTGATCCCGGAATCCTCAAGACTGAATTGATGAATTTCCGGTTAACTCAATTGTGATTCTTTAAAAAGTAAGTGAAAGCTAAACACATTTCATATGAATGCTCCTCCCTAAGGGTTCTCAAAGCATATGAAGCCGTGAAGCTTTTTATTACTTCTTAAGTTAGTTTGGTCAAATTAAGTAGCAATGAAATGGTCGCATATGGAAACCAAGTCTCGTATACTTATTACGTTTCCAACCTATTCAATTCCTACTATCCCTCGATTAAGAGGGAAGTCGGTAAGTTAGAGTACTATCGCTACATCCTTACTCGAACATAAATTTTGGCTCTTACAGATAGGTACAGGTTTACTTCATTGGCTTTTAGTGCTAAGCGCACGATTATATGTTTTCCATACAAAAGTAATCACATAGAGCACAATTAACATGCACAAAGCACGATCATGTCTTATGAACGACTTTTAATCCCCTTTTTATTTAGTTAATATTTCTTTTATTAGTAAAACCCCTTTCATCTAATAAAACTTCTTTCATTTGATTTAAAACTTATTTCATTAAATTATGACTTCTTTTTAGTTAAAAAACATCTTCCTTTAATTAATACTTCTTTTAATTAAACAATTTTATTAATTAAACTCATTTATTAATTAAGACTCAACTTTCATAATTAAACTTCACTTATTTGTTTAACCTTCTTATTAATTAAATTTCTTTTAAATTAAAACTTCACTTATTAATTAAACTTCTTATCAAATTAAAAATTATATGTAGATTTAATTTCTCTTTATAAAAGATATATACTTATATTCTACTATTCATTTATACATTATTTCATACTTCAAAAGTATTCACATACTTATCTCAAATTGTATAATTGTATTCACAATTGATTAACAAGATTTTCTTATTTAAAATATAATCAAAGAGACTAAAAACAAATATTACTTAAACATCCATAAACCTCTTCTATTGTATAAATTTAGACATACGTCTTTTTCCAACTTTATATAAAATATTCCATATTTTATTACAATTAAAATTCCATTATTAAATATCTGATTATATTCTTAAGGGTTAAAGACAAGCATTATTTAAACATTGTCATAGCAAACCCAAACCCATTTCACACTTAACCATTTTCTTTAAAATTTGGTTTTAAAGATTTAATTACATTTAAGGTTTTAATACAATTGTTACTTAGACATTTGTCATAACAACCCCAGAACCATTTACTTATAGTTATCCCTAAACTTTTCATTATTAAATATCTAATTATATTCCTATGTATAATTAATAATATGGGTTAAAAACAAATGTTACTAAAACATTGTTACTGCAATCCAAAACATTTCTACACTTATCATTAGCTTTAAAACATTTATTTTAGAAATCAAAGCGTATCCACACTTATTAATTAAGGCAGCACACTTTTAATTAATTTAACAAAACCAATTATTTTTACTTAAGCGTTAAAATCCAAACTTCCTTTATTACTTTTATAAATACTAAACTTACTTTTAAAAACTTATATATGTATATATACACACACCTTTAAAATATTTATAATTATGATTTAGAGACTTATAGAAAAAACCATGTAAAAATACTAAGTTTTTGAAATTTAACAAGAACAAAAAATACACAAGTTTTACTTAAAAACCATTACTTTGAAAATTCATAACTAATCATAAAAATACATTTTTACTTGAAACTGCATATAAAATACTCTTATATATGTTAGAAAATACTTCTAAAAGGAATTAGGAAAAAATACTTAATTTTGGACATGATTATCCAACTTTTAAAGATAACAATTTATTTTAATGAACTGCTCGTATAGCGACCGTTTTACTTTAAACTTTCTTGACTTTGTTTGACTAGTTTTATACTTTTCTAAAACTTGATATTTTTAAATTATTAAGTAATTGTATTTTACATATTAAAATAAAAAAGAAACTCCTAAGGATATCTTTCTAAATGATGTTTAAAATTTCATAAACAATGTCTTTTACGAAGTGCTCATATAGCGATTATTTCGCTATAAATTTTGCCACTTTGATCCACAATTTCTACCACTTACCAAACCAGTTCTTCGCTGTCCAAAACACTTATAAAAATATAGAGAACAACCAAAACATGTTATATAATGATATGTTCATAAAGCACCAAAGTACATAAATTAAAATTAAGGGATTTCAAAGTGCTTTCATAGCGACTTTCTCATTTCAAACATTCACAAAACACACTTCAACTTCACAAACAACATATCCAACCAAGTATACATCAAGTCATGGCCAAATTATAAGTTTTAGTGGGTTTATAAGAGAGAAAATAATACATATATTTTGTCATTTGCTTTCAAAACCAAGAGGGGTTACAAAAAGTTATAACTTGCATTGTTTTTCACTTAACATTTATATTTTTCCAATCAAACATTTATTGCACAATATACACTTGAAGATGTGAGATAACTTACCTATACCAAAATCAAACACATGAACAAGCCTCTAACTTCCTACCTTAACCTTTTATGCACACAAACCTTCTACCATTCAACCTTCAAGCTCCTAAGTGCTCGGTCATGCCTCCTTTCCCCTCAAATTGCTCACAGCCTAGAATGTTTTTTTCAACATTGAAATGATGGAAGGTGTTGTAGTAGTATTCTAAGGATCATATTAAAATGTGATTTAGTTTGTAGAAGGTTTGGATGAGTTTTGAGAAGAGGTAGAAGGTGAAGAAGAGGAGAAAGAAGTGGTTTTCTCTTATGTAAATTAGCAATCAAATAAAAGAGCAAGGGGGTGTTTATTTAGAGTAGGAAAATGAGCCAAATGACCATCCATAACCCTCCATGTAACAACCCTGTATTTTGTGATTATTTTAATTATTTATTTTGGTTATTTTAATTGATTTCCTGATTTAAAAACTTTATTTTATTTATTAAAATGAATAAATTTTGTTATTTTAAATATAAATTTTGATTTTGATGTGAATTAGAATTCCAAACATGACTAAAAAGGATATTTTCCAGAAAAGTGAATTTTGGTCAATATGGTCAAACTTTGACTTTTAATTTAGAAATTTTAAAGTTTGAAAATTTGAATTTTATCTTTTATTCTGAAAGTAAATAAAATTTTAAGAATAATGCTTTTCGTTTCGTTAAAATTTGATTTATAATGTGAAAGTTATACCCTTTTAAATATTGTGTGTAATTTGTTGTATTTAACAAAATTATTTATTTTAAATTATAAAAAAATAATATTTTATTTGGTCATGTAATATTATAATTTATATTTATATGGGTAAAATAACATGTTATGTATATACTTTGGTTTTAAAACATTTTAAAGATATAATTGGCATTTTCCAGTGTTAGCTGTATTTTGTTTAAAATTCTAATTTCCAGTTTCAATTAATTAAAGTAATTCTTTATTTGTTTTTCTATTTTTTTCTTAAAATCTTATTTTATTCTCCTTCCCACTTTATTTTGTTCCTCATTTATTTTATTTATTTGTTTAAAGTGAAATAGAAATTTTATAAGGCTAGTGATATTTATTTGTAATTTTCATGTCTTATTTCCAATTTTTAAACATTTTTCTTTAGTTTTTTTCTATTTTTTCTAAATTAAATTATTTATTTCACTTTGAAAATACTTTAGAAATTATTTTATTTCAAAATTTTTCTTTAGAATATTTTTAAAATGAAGTAGATAATTTTCCAAAGACAATCGTGATTTATTTGTAATTTTTGGACCCTGTTTTCAATTTTTAAGCAATTTCTTATATTCTTTTTCCATTTTCTTTAAAATTAATTAATTGTTTTTATTTTATATTACTTTGTTTCGGTTTTAAAGTCAATTTACTAATTTTATTTTTGTTTTATTTGAATTTAAAGAAAAAGAAATATGAAGAGTTTTAAAAGCTTATTTACCTTAAGTCCTTTCATCTCCTTTGTCCTTTCATTTGCCATAACTCCTCAATTACTATCTTGGCTGTGCATTTTTGGTTTGTAGCCGTGATTTTTCAGCCTCCATTCACCCAAAAACATTTTACCTTCTCATTCATTCATGGCTTCAAGAAAATCTATGGGTAATGGCTACTTTTTTTTACACTTTTCTTCTCATTTTTCATGTATTTTGCCTTGTTTTCTTTGCTTCTTTGAATGGCCTCCACTCCATATCCACGGCCACCACCCCCTACATCTCTTCCCTGCCATCACCACCAGCTACTCCTCTAGTCTTGACCAAGGCCGAGCCACCATGATGCCAAAACTCCACAAAAATTGCAACACAAGCCATAAAAACATGTTGTTTGACCACTATTTGTTCACCACTTCATTTTCCACCACCACCACCACCTTAGGCCGCCTCCACCACCTCTGGCCAGACCACCACACACCTTTCCTTCCACTGACCTGATCCATACCTCTCTTACCTGACCACACAAGCCCATGGCCAAGCCATTTTTGTGAACAAAACCCACCAATTTTACCTTAAACTCTTCATATTTCTTTGTATAAACTTTCTCCTCATATTCTACTACCTAGGCCATGCATACACATGACCAAACCTGAGCCAAACTTGTTCAAACCAGAGCCAAAAACATCCCTAGGCCATGACAAAAGAATAGAGAAAGCAAGGCAAAAGATTTGGCATTCGTATCTCTTTTTATTTAAAAGTTATGTCATTTCTAGTGTATTGAAATTTATGGTTTGCTTTGATTTTTGTTTGGGTTGTAACACAAGATCTATATCATTGGATTTGCTCTCCACACTCAAATTGTATTAGAGTTGTCGTGCCTTCATAATCTTTGTGTTGTGAGCTTTGTTGGCAAATCTCCAGCTTAACAGGTGAGTTATTCTCACCAGACAATATGTACATATATAACTAGTGAATTGACCCCTTTTGAATCTGTAAAATGCATTATCATGTTACACTTGCTATGTTATGATTTATGATGTTCACCAATGCTTAAACACCTATTATATTATATGTTACTGTTATATTATGCTGTTCTATTATTTTTATCAGTTTATCACACTGCAAGTTCCCTTTAGATTAGAATCACTATGGGTTGAAATGATACATACCCGAACGGACTTTAGAATAGGAGAAAATCATTATGGGCTGAAATGATAGGCCTGAATGATTTTCAATTATTTTTCATTTCCTTGGGATTGCGGGTTTGAAATGATCAAACCCGGGTTTTCTTTGTAAATTACAGGTTGAAATGATATATTATCCGTATCACTTTACTTAGACTAGAAATGAAATACAGACCCGTTGTTGAAATATGTTTTTATAAAAATCTTAAAAATATTTTTGAAATGTAAATGTTATAATATTTGATTTGAACTAAATAAAAAAATGATTTATGTAAGCATTATTGATTTTTTGAAAATTTATAAGTGAAATAAATTATTGGTAAAACTAGAAAATTTGAAATGTAAGTTATTTTGGGAAATTTTAATTGGGTGATAATTGGAATTTAAATTAAATATGAAATGTGATAACTTCATGATAATTTGGATTAAAGTGAATCTAAATGATTTTTATATTATATTAATGATTTTGAATAAAGTTAAAATGTGAAATGAATGAATATTTAAGTTGAAATTTTGAAATATAACTAAAATTGGAAATTTGTGAATTTGGCTTAAGAGTGAACTTTAAGTTAAGTAAATAAAAATGGAATTAAGTTATTTTGAAATTTTAAAATTAAGTGTTAAGTTAATTTAATTTAATGAATTTATAATTTAAAATTGGAATTTAATAAGTGAATTATTATTAAATTTTGATTTTTGAATGGAGTTTTAACTTTATAAAATCATGAATATAAGGGTATTTGAATAATTGTTTCAAAAGTGAAATTATATGATTTTATAAGTAAAAAAATGATTTATATAAAAATATAATTGTTTGTGAAATTATACTGAATATTTGAAGTTAGTTAACTGCATTTCTGAAACGCTATTAAATTCTAATGTAAATGATAATACAACATTTGTAAATGCTGTAGTTGATAATAATGAACCAAATGGCTAAATTTAATTAAAGGCTATTATAGCATTTTTGTAAATGTTATAATGGTTGAATTTAACTAAGTTTATTTGAAACTAATGTAACCATATTACAGAATTTTAAATGCTGTCTTTTGTTAAATTGAACTATTTTAAATGTGACTTTCCGTAGCATTTTCTAAATGCTGCGAAAGTTGAAATTTCATTGTTTTAATTAATTTAAGTGAACGAATGAACTTTGAAAAGTTAAATTTTTGGAAATTTAAAATTTTAATTATTAAATATACTAACTTCATTTTTATGATTTAAAATGAAGTAATTTGTTTCGAAATATAAATTATTTTGAAATATGATATTTTGGTATTTTGATATTTTGAAATGGATTTTATAAGGATATTGAATTTTGAAATGATATTTGATTTCGAAGTATAAAATACCATTTTGAAATTTTAACCACGGGATGTATTTAATTTATAGTTTAACTGATCCTTAAAGGATGGGCGATCCCAAGCATCCTTTGAGTTATTGTGCATTTCTACTACAGTTCACTTGAGTTGGTTTACATTATATAAGTATATATTGTCCTGACTCGAGTGTTTTGTGTTTTACTTTACGCTCGGGTCAGCCTGAGTATTTACAGCTTAGCTTTGGATTTCTTTCTAGAGCTAGGAATCGCTGGAGATTCTGCTTGTCTAGTTATCTGTTCCTTTCAGTTCAGTTGTTCTATTTCAGTTCTGGTATTCATAAACTTCTATTTATTTGAGATGTCTATTGTATATGTTTTCAAGCAGATATTATGTATTATGTTTTGAGAGTTTGTTATAGTAGCTTCATGAACTACTATGGTTTTTTTATATTCCGCTTCGAGTTATTCTGATATGTTCTGTGTCTGTGATTCTGTGTATTTGATTTCATTTGCTCCAAATTTATTTACAAATCTGTTATTTTGAATTATTCAAGCCAGACATGTGTGGATTATTGTCGATTTGAATGGTCCAAAATACCGGGTCGTTACAGTTGGTATCAGAGCTTTGGTTTTAGGCAAACCTTAGCCTGCAGAGCAAAAACTCATTAGAGATAGGGTAGAAATACCCTAGAATAAGTGAAATAAATCTCAGAATCATTTCTTTGTGAGAGAACGTATTTTCGAAGTATAAAATGATTTTCAAATGATTTTTAAAGAATTTTCAAAGATTATTTTGATATAAATTTCCTTGCTTTAAAAGTAAAATATTTCTTAAACTTTATTCCTTTCGTATCCACCTTGTTAGTAATTTCTTTGATTAGGATCCTCTAAAATTTTGAACTTCTCTCTTGATTGATCTAGATCCTTTGTTGATAGGAATCTATTTTGGGTATGGCAAAATCAGTAGTTTGTTAGGATGCTTTGAGTAAACTCTGTTGTATCTTTTGCTTAGCTAAAGTTGTCCAACTAAAGATATTTAAGCTTCTGTTTTCGTATGTTATGAATTCGAGTCTTTCCAAATTTTGAATGGGATTTTTTCTGTATCAATATAGGTTATATTTCTCTAATCTTCGTTTGGATTCTTATCGAATAAGATTCCTTTGAATTTTGGAATGCTCACTTGTTCTGAAATCCATTCCTATCTCCCCTAATTGTATTCTTTTGATTTTGGAGCATTGCATCACTCCACTTTGTATGACCTTTATAGGGTGGCGATTCCGCCAATCTTTGAATGATTATAATTGGCATTGATTCACCGGAGATTTCTGTATCCTCGGTTTACGATGTTTTCTATCTTCTGCTATATTTAGATTCTATCTCTGGTAATCGAAGGTCGATTTTCCTTAGATTTTCGCATCGATTATATTCCTGAAATCACGGTTGACCGGTTAAGGTCGCCCGCGATTCATATAGGCTTATCCATCTTGTATTTGGTAATTTAATTATCTTATCTTCGTTTGAGCCTATCTTTGAATTAGAATTGTATTTGATTAGAGTCCTTCTAAATTTGAATCTCTGTTTTGCTTTGAAATCCATCCTTGAATCGTCCCTTGGAAAGTTTGTGGTTGATTGTCTTTTAAAAATTTTATATTCATCGTAGTTTTATTTTGATAAGGATGACCATATTTTTATATAAAGATGAAATGTTTTTGATAAGGATTATATACCTTTTAAAAAAAATGAGAATTTGAAGTTTTGAAAGGATTTGAAATTGTGAAAATTTTATAAGAAATGGTTTCATATAAAATGATTTATAACTGAAGGTTTTGAATCTGAATTTAAGTGATTGAACTCCGGCATTTTGGAACTGGTTTTAAGATTTTGAAATAATAAATAATATGATTGAAATTATTTTTCCGAATAAGTAATGTTTCAATGATTTTAATGGGTCTTAATGATTTTGAAGGAATTTCAAAGAAGTTTTCAAAGTAAATGGAAGTCCAGAACTCACTTGTGTCGCTGGAAAATAATTTCGGTGATGAGTGCACGCATCATCGACATTGATTTTCGAGTTTCTGAGTGAGGGAGAGGCCACTTCGGTAGCATTGCTATGCGATTGATTTGTGAAACCAATTTAGATTTCAAATTCCGAAGTGTGATGTGATATTCGAAAGATATATGTATATATATTTGTAAAATTTGAAATGAGCCGGTGTTCAGTCCTTGAGTTTTGGATTTGATTTGATATAACCCTATTTTTGGAATGGATTTACTGATTTAATTGTGATTTCCAACTCTTGGATTGAAATATGATTTCTTCAACTATTTTAAAGGTTCGAGCACTTCCAAATCAAGGTTAACTTTTCAAAGCTAAGAAATTTTGAAAAGTAATTTGATAAAGTATATAAGTTTGTTTTGAATGTTTAAGTATGAAGTAATATGATTTAAATAAGTTGAAACTATTTGGTTAAGTAAATGAATAAAGCAATTTTAAAATTTTCTAATATGAAATTTAGATTTGAAATGTTTTGAAAAGAATTTGGTCTTCAAAATATTTTGAATAAAATTTAGTTTAAATGTTTTAACTTAGTAACATCTTTATGAAACTATATATTTAACAAGTTGAAATAAATATATAAGTTGTACGTATGCTGTTTTATTCGCATAATTAATTTGATCCAAGTTTGAGTACACAAGTTCGAGGTGGATTACACCATTTCGTGTTAGGATTTTTCATTCGATTCTTGATGGCGAATGTTTGATATGGATTTTGGGCTTGATTCCAGAATTCTCTATCATAGTATATGGCTATGCAAGGAGACTGATGGGTTCTAGTCGAGAAACCATATCGAAGTGCGCATTAGGGAAATCGAATGGACAATACTAGTTCGAAAGCGAACTTGTGTGATCGAGCGAGCGATCAAATGTGATTTTGCGAAATGATGACGTGTGTACATCTTATATTCTAATATCAGTGATATATTTTGACGCTGAAATTGAAAGCTGTCGGGTTAGAATATCTTTGCTTACTTTTCCAATTTAAATTACAAAGATATATAACCTATAAAAGCAAAGATATTCAAATCCCATATGGCTCTTCATACAGCGAAATTTATTTTGGAAAATTTGATCCTTATATAAGACGGACCTTACGTAAGTATAAGATGATTTTGAAAACATTTGATTTTGGAAATGAATTGGTTGACTTAAATTATATTGATTTGGAAATTTGGATTTATTTTCAAAAATCTATTATTTTGGAAACTTTGAAACTAAAGATATTTAATTTGAGAAGAAAATAATTTGGTGAAATTGTATATGATTTTGAAATTGAACTGATATTGATACAAATTTAAATTTGAGAACCTTATGTTACTAAACACTTGATTTGGGAGTTGTCGAACTTATATAAAATTGATTTGTATGAGTATGAAATTGATTCGAAAACTATAGATTTGAAAAGGTACTCAATTTGAAAGTGAAATCTTATATAATTGAAGTCTATATAAGTATGATTTGATATACTATTGATTTAGGAAAGTATTTGATTTGAAAATTAAATCTTATATATAATGGATTTTATATAAGTACGATATTTGAAAGTGATTTGAAAAGGTACTATATGATACATATTTTCGAAGTAAAGATATGGAAAGTGCCTTCTGCTTGATATCCGATTTGTGGCCACATCTTGGATTCATTCTATCGATATTATTCTCTCTGATTTTTGGTTTTCCGGATATGATACTCGAGTGTCCTTCGAATTCCATGGCGTTACCCATGGTCTTACGATCGTGACTGCATAGCGCAACTGCTTGGCTGAGTCTTGCCTAGGGGTACAGATTGTTTCCTGGGGGATCCAGGCGTAACCATTGTGTATCCTGCAATCTGTGTAGGTCGCGAATAGTAGCGCAAATGCTTGGCTGAGTCTTGCCTGGGGGTACGGATTGTTTCCTGGGGGATCCAGGCGTAACCATTGTGTATCCTGCCTTCTACTAGTCATCATGGCGTAACTCGCAGGGCTGAGAAAGCTTACGGATATGGATTGTTTCCTGGGGGATCCAGGCGTAACCATTGTGTATCTGCGAACCATGGTTAGACAAAGGTTTTGTTTGTTTTTGTTTGGATTGTACTTTCCATATCTGTTTTTAAAAGTTTTTCCAGTATTTTCATTGGGTGTTGAAACAAGTCTACTAAGTACCTGGAGAATTCTAGTTTTGCGCCTGATCAACGTACTACCAGAGTCTACAGGAACAAGGATAAACTTGTTAAGACATCGAGTTATAAAAGTATTTTGATAAAATATTATATAAATGATACTTTGATTAGTTATTTCCTTTTTAAACAATTTTAAAGTGTTTTAAATATTTTACCTCTTCAACCAACAATTTTAAATTAATGGCTCATCCTTGTCTTTCGTCCTATTTTCCCTTCTAGCTATTCCTATTCTCCACCTTATTAAACTTACCCATAACAATAGTTATCAGGTATAATTTTAATCTTCTTGTCATCTTGTCTTAATCCTATTCCATTTTATCTTTTCTGTGTTTTCCGTACCTCATTCCTTTTCGAGGACGAAAAGATTTGAGTGGGGGAGAGTGTAACAACCCTGTATTTTGTGATTATTTTAATTATTTATTTTGGTTATTTTAATTGATTTCCTAATTTAAAAACTTTATTTTATTTATTAAAATGAATAAATTTTGTTATTTTAAATATAAATTTTGATTTTGATGTGAATTAGAATTCCAAACATGACTAAAAAGGATATTTTCCAGAAAAGTGAATTTTGGTCAATATGGTCAAACTTTGACTTTTAATTTAGAAATTTTAAAGTTTGAAAATTTGAATTTTATCTTTTATTACGAAAGTAAATAAAATTTTAAGAATAATGCTTTTCGTTTCGTTAAAATTTGATTTATAATGTGAAAGTTATACCCTTTTAAATATTGTGTGTAATTTGTTGTATTTAACAAAATTATTTATTTTAAATTATAAAAAAATAATATTTTATTTGGTCATGTAATATTATAATTTATATTTATATGGGTAAAATAACATGTTATGTATATACTTTGGTTTTAAAACATTTTAAAGATATAATTGGCATTTTCCAGTGTTAGCTGTATTTTGTTTAAAATTCTAATTTCCAGTTTCAATTAATTAAAGTAATTCTTTATTTGTTTTTCTATTTTTTTCTTAAAATCTTATTTTATTCTCATTCCCACTTTATTTTGTTCCTCATTTATTTTATTTATTTGTTTAAAGTGAAATAGAAATTTTATAAGGCTAGTGATATTTATTTGTAATTTTCATGTCTTATTTCCAATTTTTAAACATTTTTCTTTAGTTTTTTTCTATTTTTTCTAAATTAAATTATTTATTTCACTTTGAAAATACTTTAGAAATTATTTTATTTCAAAATTTTTCTTTAGAATATTTTTAAAATGAAGTAGATAATTTTCCAAAGACAATCGTGATTTATTTGTAATTTTTGGACCCTGTTTTCAATTTTTAAGCAATTTCTTATATTCTTTTTCCATTTTCTTTAAAATTAATTAATTGTTTTTATTTTATATTACTTTGTTTCGGTTTTAAAGTCAATTTACTAAATTTTTTTTTTTATTTGAATTTAAAGAAAAAGAAATATGAAGAGTTTTAAAAGCTTATTTACCTTAAGTCCTTTCATCTCCTTTGTCCTTTCATTTGCCATAACTCCTCAATTACTATCTTGGCTGTGCATTTTTGGTTTGTAGCCGTGATTTTTCAGCCTCCATTCACCCAAAAACATTTTACCTTCTCATTCATTCATGGCTTCAAGAAAATCTATGGGTAATGGCTACTTTTTTTACACTTTTCTTCTCATTTTTCATGTATTTTGCCTTGTTTTCTTTGCTTCTTTGAATGGCCTCCACTCCATATCCACGGCCACCACCCCCTACATCTCTTCCCTGCCATCACCACCAGCTACTCCTCTAGTCTTGACCAAGGCCGAGCCACCATGATGCCAAAACTCCACAAAAATTGCAACACAAGCCATAAAAACATGTTGTTTGACCACTATTTGTTCACCACTTCATTTTCCACCACCACCACCACCTTAGGCCGCCTCCACCACCTCTGGCCAGACCACCACACACCTTTCCTTCCACTGACCTGATCCATACCTCTCTTACCTGACCACACAAGCCCATGGCCAAGCCATTTTTGTGAACAAAACCCACCAATTTTACCTTAAACTCTTCATATTCCTTTGTATAAACTTTCTCCTCATATTCTACTACCTAGGCCATGCATACACATGACCAAACCTGAGCCAAACTTGTTCAAACCAGAGCCAAAAACATCCCTAGGCCATGACAAAAGAATAGAGAAAGCAAGGCAAAAGATTTGGCATTCGTATCTCTTTTTATTTAAAAGTTATGTCATTTCTAGTGTATTGAAATTTATGGTTTGCTTTGATTTTTGTTTGGGTTGTAACACAAGATCTATATCATTGGATTTGCTCTCCACACTCAAATTGTATTAGAGTTGTCGTGCCTTCATAATCTTTGTGTTGTGAGCTTTGTTGGCAAATCTCCAGCTTAACAGGTGAGTTATTCTCACCAGACAATATGTACATATATAACTAGTGAATTGACCCCTTTTGAATCTGTAAAATGCATTATCATGTTACACTTGCTATGTTATGATTTATGATGTTCACCCATGCTTAAACACCTATTATATTATATGTTACTGTTATATTATGCTGTTCTATTATTTTTATCAGTTTATCACACTGCAAGTTCCCTTTAGATTAGAATCACTATGGGTTGAAATGATACATACCCGAACGGACTTTAGAATAGGAGAAAATCATTATGGGCTGAAATGATAGGCCTGAATGATTTTCAATTATTTTTCATTTCCTTGGGATTACGGGTTTGAAATGATCAAACCCGGGTTTTCTTTGTAAATTACGGGTTGAAATGATATATTATCCGTATCACTTAGACTAGAAATGAAATACAGACCCGTTGTTAAAATATGTTTTTATAAAAATCTTAAAAATATTTTTGAAATGTAAATATTATAATATTTGATTTAAACTAAATAAAAAAATGATTTATGTAAGCATTATTGATTTTTTGAAAATTTATAAGTGAAATAAATTATTGGTAAAACTAGAAAATTTGAAATGTAAGTTATTTTGGGAAATTTTAATTGGGTGATAATTGGAATTTAAATTAAATATGAAATGTGATAACTTCATGATAATTTGGATTAAAGTGAATCTAAATGATTTTTATATTATATTAATGATTTTGAATAAAGTTAAAATGTGAAATGAATGAATATTTAAGTTGAAATTTTGAAATATAACTAAAATTGGAAATTTGTGAATTTGGCTTAAGAGTGAACTTTAAGTTAAGTAAATAAAAATGGAATTAAGTTATTTTGAAATTTTAAAATTAAGTGTTAAGTTAATTTAATTTAATGAATTTATAATTTAAAATTGGAATTTAATAAGTGAATTATTATTAAATTTTGATTTTTGAATGGAGTTTTAACTTTATAAAATCATGAATATAAGGGTATTTGAATAATTGTTTCAAAAGTGAAATTATATGATTTTATAAGTAAAAAATGATTTATATAAAAATATAATTGTTTGTGAAATTATACTGAATATTTGAAGTTAGTTAACTGCATTTCTGAAACGCTATTAAATTCTAATGTAAATGATAATACAACATTTGTAAATGCTGTAGTTGATAATAATGAACCAAATGGCTAAATTTAATTAAAGGCTATTATAGCATTTTTGTAAATGTTATAATGGTTGAATTTAACTAAGTTTATTTGAAACTAATGCAACCATATTACAGAATTTTAAATGCTGTCTTTTGTTAAATTGAACTATTTTAAATGTGACTTTCCGTAGCATTTTCTAAATGCTGCGAAAGTTGAAATTTCATTGTTTTAATTAATTTAAGTGAACGAATGAACTTTGAAAAGTTAAATTTTTGGAAATTTAAAATTTTAATTATTAAATATACTAACTTCATTTTTATGATTTAAAATGAAGTAATTTGTTTCGAAATATAAATTATTTTGAAATATGATATTTTGGTATTTTGATATTTTGAAATGGATTTTATAAGGATATTGAATTTTGAAATGATATTTGATTTCGAAGTATAAAATACCATTTTGAAATTTTAACCACGGGATGTATTTAATTTATAGTTTAACTGATCCTTAAAGGATGGGCGATCCCAAGCATCCTTTGAGTTATTGTGCATTTCTACTACAGTTCACTTGAGTTGGTTTACATTATATAAGTATATATTGTCCTGACTCGAGTGTTTTGTGTTTTACTTTACGCTCGGGTCAGCCTGAGTATTTACAGCTTAGCTTTGGATTTCTTTCTAGAGCTAGGAATCGCTGGAGATTCTGCTTGTCTAGTTATCTGTTCCATTCAGTTCAGTTGTTCTATTTCAGTTCTGGTATTCATAAACTTCTATTTATTTGAGATGTCTATTGTATATGTTTTCAAGCAGATATTATGTATTATGTTTTGAGAGTTTGTTATAGTAGCTTCATGAACTACTATGGTTTTTTTATATTCCGCTGCGAGTTATTCTGATATGTTCTGTGTCTGTGATTCTGTGTATTTGATTTCATTTGCTCCAAATTTATTTACAAATCTGTTATTTTGAATTATTCAAGCCAGACATGTGTGGATTATTGTCGATTTGAATGATTCAAAATACCGGGTCGTTACACTCCAAAGGAAGCTTCCTTACACCTTCCTTTCCTTCTTTTAAGCCATGAGACAAGCCTTCTTACATGCCTTAATCCATGCATTTTTTGCTCCTTAAATCAAGGGTTTTGTCTCCATTACTTTTATTAATCAATTCTTAGTTTAATTAATTTCATTATTAAAAGAGAGATGTTTAATTCTTGTTGATGTTTTCATATGTATAAGTTCCAAAATATTTATACAACTTTTAACGAATAAAAAGTTGATTTTCAATAAAACGTTTTTCGGTCACATTTATAATATTACTTCAAAGTGTATATTTTTATAAATACTGTTAACCCGCTTTCGAGTCAAAGTAGATTTCAACTGGTCTTAGAAGATTGAAACAAGAAGAAACAATTCATGAACTTAAAACACTATTGGAAGGAGTAGAAAAGGAACTTGGAGAAATTTTAACTAAATTGGAGCTAAGTATATAGCTCGGTACTGAGCTATATAGGTCGGTACCTACCTATCATTCCCCTCGTTCCACTTCCCAAACTCCATACATCTCCTATTCCACTCCAACTACACATGATCAAGTGATTTTCCCATTTGGATGAGAAATTTCAGGAATTGACGAAAAGAAAGCCAAAAATGTAGCCATTGGAAAGATCATTAGAATCAACCCAAAGTCGATAGAAAAGGGCTTGAAACACATCGGATAGAAGAAAGAAGGCCAAAGCAAGTAAAATAATCAAACCTTCACTAAGATCTTTAGGTCGGTACCGAGCTAACTTCGAACGGTACCAGGCTATGATCTTGAGTCATGGGACTCCGGTCTCTCTAGCACAGCATCGGGCTATCTTCTAGACCTCAGTACAAGGGGGCTTATAACTCAGTACCTATGTTTCCTTACAAATACAAGTCTAGCTGCAACCAAAAGGGGATCTGATTTTTCTATCATTGGAGGCTTCTTCTTCTTCACTCCTACCCTCTACCTTTGAAACACTCTAAAAACTTCATTGTAAATCCATAATCCATTGGATTGTGGTTAGATCTGAGATAATTAGTTGTAATTCAAAGAGAGAACAAATAATAAAAAATAATAATGTGGACGTAAGCCAGAGATTATGCAAAATCACTATAAAAATTCTTGTTTCTCCTTTTACTTTTCTACTTTTCTTATTATTTCTACTAGAACTGGTGCTTTCATCTGATTTATGGGTGTTGATCCATTTTCTGGGTTAACATTTTGGAGCTTCCACTGAGAAAGAAGCTAGATTTTACAACCTAAAGCTTGGACCTAAAATTTAGAGAAGACGAAGAGACCTAACCCTGATCTAAGGCTGGAGCCAACCAACTAGCGGATGGGGGCAGGCAGGAGGTGTCCTCAAATTCTCATCAATCTATCTACATGACCAGGGAAGAGATGGAGAAAATGATGAAGAATATCAAGATGGATTAATGACTCGACAATAGGAAATGCTTAAAGGATTTTTCCAAAAGGTGGGACACTAAGGAGTAGCTAGAGCTGTAGGAATTCAGAACCAAGTGCTAGAAGCTAATGCAGGAACAACTGTAGTTGGAGCAGAGCAAACAGGAGCGATGCCTCCACAAATAGTCCAAACCGGTACTAACCCAAATCAACTCGGCACTGAGAGAATTATACTCGGGGGCAATGCTAGTGTGAACTTGGTAGGTGCTGGAATGGTGGGAGCAAACGATGCGGGAGCTAGAAATGCAAATGCGCAACAACCAGAGGAATATGTGCCAAAGCTTCCCCATAGGAACGAGGAAAGATGAAGCAAGAGGAGTAGGTCAGAATGCTGACATGCAGCCAGAGGAGTACGTGGCAGAGTATGTGTCGGGGTTCCCTCATAGGAATAAGTGGTAAAATATCGCTTTTGGTCAAATGCCTTCGTAACACCCTGTGTTTTTACGGTAACTAATTAAAATAGAAACTAATTAATAAACAATAAAAATGAAAACATAATTTTTACAAATATTGGAATTTGGCAACAAAACTTAAACCATTGAATTCATGGTGATTTTTTTATCAATTTTCATGTATAAACTTTTCCAATCGGAGTTCGAACGAAAAAGTTATCAGCGTTGAATTTTCGTAGTTGGAAATAATTATATATGTGATTAAGAAAATAATTTGTAATTGATTAACGTTAATTAAATGCTATTAAAATTAACCATTACTTAAACGTTAAATAATCAAAAATTGGGTAAGAGATAACATGATTAAGTTAGTGAAGGAAACAAAGTGCAAGAATCAAACAATAATCTCAAACCACCATTAAAATAAGGCACGGGTCGACCCAAGGGGGTCTCAAGTCGATCGTGGGCGGTCGACCTAGATCATGGAATGGTCGACCCAAAGGGTTTATGGGGGATGGTGAAAAATTGATCGTGTGGCTCAGAATCAGTCTAGTTCCATCTCATGGTTAGTGCTAATTTGAACCTCTATAAATTAGGACCTAGGGTTTCCCTTCCAACTCATTATTTTTCAAATGAGCGCGGAAGCTCTATCACTTTCCTTTCTCCTCCAAAATTTCTAAGTACATAGAAATAAACCTAGATTGTATGGATATACTTTGAAGAAGAACAGAAAAGAACAGAGGTTAGGAAATAGGTTCAAATCAGGCTGCTACATCAAAGGTAAACTTTTGGATCTGTTCCTAATTAATAAATCTAAATCTAAATCTCTTCTTCCTAATCCAATTCTTAATGTGAGCTTTATAAATATTTTCTATGGATCCGAATAGGGAGTTAAAAATGGAGAATACAAATAACAGTGTTAGATCTGGATTAGATCTAGAGATTTGGAAGCACTAACTAAAGATGAGTGGGGATATTATATATTTTTATATAATACTAGATTATATCATTACAGATCTATTCCTATAGTCCGAGAATTGAATTTAAATTGCAACACTGTATGAAATGTTGAGGACTACAAACTTGCATAGAAATTTTTATTGATAATTATAGAAGTGTAATGATAGATTTAATTTTGTAATTACGAAATGATTTTAATTATCAGTTTTACGTCGGATTAATTAACTGAAACATAATGAATTGACATTCTATTTTATTTGATACTGATTAATTAGACTGAAAATAAAGTTAATTACATTTTGGAATTTCAATGATATTTTAATTTATTGGAATGTATATTATTATAAGTGGATTTCCATATATTGTCAAGTTTAAAAGTCTAATGTTTGAAATAACAACGAGCAAATATATGCCTTTAAAAGAAAGAGATGTACAAAATAAAGATAGTTGCTATATTTTCTACTATCTATTTCATAAAATAAAAAATAGAATTTCTTGTAATTACAAACATCGCACAAACAACCTCTTTGGACAAGATATGGAAATTTACTGTGTAACGGTTAATTGTTAAAGTTTAAATTCCAATTTGTTAAAATGTAGTAAATTATAATAGTGGGATATTGAGATAAGACTAAAACCAAAAGGTAGATAAAATGGAAACTAATAAGAAAGGAGGTTCGAGTAATAGGCAAGAAAAAGAAGCTAGGAAATGAAATTGATGTTTGGATTAAGTCTGATAAACGAATGAAATAGATTAATTTGTTTAAAATAAGTAAATTAAAAGATGTCTAAATTAAGTCTGATGACTAAATGAATTAGAATTGAAATCAAAGGCTGATACCAGTGCATGGTGTGTATATGTTGTGTGCATGACTATGTACAGGAATTGGAAATGGAGAAAAAAGGGATTAGCTTAGAAAAGTAATTAGCTGATTAATTAAGGATTAATTAATATTTATAATTCATATTCTTGTAAAATTCGCATCTCTTGCATACGAGTTCCTGTCGAGACATGGTCTTCGCCGTTGTACTTATTGTGAGATTATCTATAACATGGTAGAGGCTTGGACTGGATTTAGGCACATGAGAGAGTATAGCTCAAGTGAGCGGAATTATAACTCAGAATTTATATTTCAGTATAAATTCCCTAATTATATATGTTGAAAAAAAAAATACTTAGAAGTTGTAAAGCGATATATATAAGTAATTATTCCCCATTTGATTGGATTGGTTTGAGTAGATGCTCATGATAAATGTTTAGCATCCCTATATTTAGATATCGTGTTCTATCCATATTGAATAGAATTAGACGGAGTTGATATTAAATTATAATGGCTATACATTAATTGGAACCGTAATTTGTAGTTATATTATTGATAGAAATATTATCATATATTTTATTACTAATCGAAAATTAGAAGTATGACCTTTTAAATAAGCTATAAGGCTAAAATAATAAATTAGGCAGGTTACACTTGTATTAAAATGGTATTTAAGTTTATTTGGTATTGATATTGGTTAATTATAGTGTTAATCAATAATTAACTAACTAGTGAATTTTTATAAAGGTGATTTAAGAAGTTAGAAATTTTAAAGAACTATTGTATTATTTAATAGGCTTTCATTAAAATCTTGAATAGTATAATAATGTGATTTATTCACTATAGACTCTAAGAAATAGTTTGAGATTTATGTGTATACATATATACAAAAATTATATACATAAGCTATATAATATTTGATTCCTTATTGGTAGCTAAACTTCATTTAAATAGAAGAATTAAGTAAAAAATAAGATGAAATATGATAGATAGGCAAGCACATTACTTTATAAAATAAGTTTGAGACTTCTATAAAATAATACTAAGAAGATATAATTGTTAAATTGGTCACTAAAGTAAGATGCATTTTTTTAAAATTGTTTATATGATTATATGTATGAATTGTTATTGATATTGAAATGGTAGATTTGTTAATTTGGTTGTGCATTGTTTATGTGTATGTAAATGTACACAATATATGTTTATTAGTTCTATATAGTTGTGGCTCTCGATGGGTCTCTTTGGTGGCTAATGCAAATTCAACGTGATTTATCGATACACGATTTAAGCATTTGTATAGTTTGGTATGCTCGACCTGAGGTTATTGAGTAGTGGACGAAAATATATTATAAAGATATATAAATATATGGTTCAAGTGATATATGTATATATATATATATATATGTTATAGAAGCATGGTTTGGGCGATTTACATATACTAGTTTGGTATGCCTGACTTAGGGCACCGGGAAGTGTGAGGCACTTCAAGAATGAATTACGATCCATGCGGAGATGACAATACTTCAGTATTGTACATATATGTAGGAAGTGTGTATGTGGTTTAACTTGAATCCGGAGTGTCAATCCATAGACAATTGGATGATATTAGTTTTGTAAAAGGAATCCATTGTACCATTAAGGCGCATGACCTGTAGACGTGTTCCAGATATATGATCCACTCTAGACTAGCGTCCTAGTAGCACTGTCATATCGTTGTATTTGTTATGCATTTCAGATGCTTCAATAGGGATCATTGTATCGCATGGTGCCCGTAGAGAATTCTATACATCAGCGATGATAAATATCAATTTATTCTCTATTTGTCATTTACCGTTATGCTGTGTGTAGAATGTTAGTTGGTTGTTAGTATTATTGTGATATATCTATTACCTCTGCATTTGTATATTGGATTAATGTTATCACGGTATACTGTTACTTATTAGCCACACTATATTAGTGTGCTGACTCGTTGATGATAGGAGAAGAGTACGTTTTGGTATGATTCTCGATCTTTGAGTTAGGTTTACTTTACTTGTTTATGGGCAGTCCAGACTATCGTTGAACCACGTTTGTGGAAAGGACCGACTATACTTCAATAGTTTCTTATGCATTTGTATATGTTTTAGATATACAAAAAATTTAGATAGTTCCCATTCACACTAGTCTTGATGTCTGACCCGCATTCTGTCCTGGTATGTTTGTGTCATGACAACTCTCAAGTACTCAATTAAGTAGTTTGGAGGCGAGGTGCTTTTGGAGATATGCTTCCAGGACAATAGGAGTACTTTGGAGGAAAAGTCAATACTTTGGATATATATTTGATATTGTGGTAGTACGTGACAGATATGATGTTTATGCATGAGATTTGTTGTATCAGATATTGTATGCTGACATTTGTATTGATATTTATTTATCAGTTATGTCCATCTATACCATCTCTTATATATTGTTTATCTTGTTATATTCATGTATGTTCAGCATATTATATATCGTCATTCCGATGTGAGGTTCAATCGCTGCACCTTGGTTTGGTGTTTTTTTAAATTTTACTCCGACAAGATGTCTTTTGTTGTATTCGAAAGTTAGACATTGCCGTTTGATAATGATTCAGAGTATTTTGAAGGGTGGATCGTCAGAGTACTTCTATTAAGCTCTAGGTTCTTTAGTGATCTATATCATGGTACTATTGTTTTTAACAACCTTATTGGATTCTCAATGTTTGGAATCACTCCTACCTCTATTATAAATTTGTGCATTTATTTAAACTTCTTTTATTGTAGCACTACTCAAGGTAATGTGCTTGGCTATTGGTTAAATCAGCCACTACTTACTATTTGGAACATTTTCATCTTAAAGTTCCTAACTTAAGATTGAACATGAATTTGGGATTGGCATACTATACATGATATCACGTATAAAGTTCGAGTCCGTGCACTCCTTCATAAGGAGTCTATTATTTCTATAAACAATTCTCTAGTATTACATAAAAACTCGATAACACTCTAAACCATCATTTAGTGATTTTTAATTCGAATTTGATACTTGCCTTATATATCAAAAACATATGTGAAATGCGATATTATTGAAAACACAATGTGTATGATATTTCTTATTGTTGGTGCATAAGAAATTCATCTTACATGCTCCATAGTAAAAAAAATTAATATAGAGTCTATGTATACTATTTACGATATTCCCAACATTCTTTTGTACTAAATATAAAAGGTGTACTTTCAAATCCAACATCGAGAATTGTAAAACCAAACTAAACTGGATTTTAACATGGGTACATCATTAGTAATTATAAATTTATTGTTTACTTATAGTTTTGAAACATTTTAGTACCTTTATAAAGCTTTCTTACTGCCATACACTTCCTATGTGTTTTAATTAAAATTCAAACTATTTGATTTTTCTGTTAAGATATTTGTTCGACTCCTGTGCTTGTTGAACGATACTTTCATATCAGTTCTTGAATTCCATCTAACAACATAAAACTCAGAATTGCTCTCACTAACTTCGAGACACTTTGGTTATTAAGTGCAAGAGCATATTCTAAATCATTATAATTTTTGTTTTAAAATCAAAATGCTGTAACTCAAAATCATATCGAGCGATAATTTTGCGAGTAAAATCTGAATTAACTTCGGTATGTTGAATGGAAAATTTGTTGTACTAATTTCAAAATTTGAAATTTATGATGATATTCTATCAATGTAACTTACCATATTCCAACTGCATTGATCTTCTTTTCTTGGACACTTTTGCGACTGATGGATCATATCCCTTTGGGTGCAACTATTAATATCATATTTTGCTAATGTCTTGGAACCTATTTCTGATTTGCGCATGATGATAAATTGTAGAGTCAATGCTTCTAGTTTCTTATTGACAACCGAGGAAATTCCTTTCTCGATGTGGTAAAAAATTTAAAGTTTCTCTTTAATAGTGAGAGTTCCTATTAGACATTCTAATTAGTTGTGTCAGTTTAGGTTTGGCCAATTTCAGTTCATCCTTTGTAATCAATTTTATGTTTGGATCGTATCCAAATCCATTTTACTACCAATAATTTTTAATAAAATTCTTCCATCATGAAGTTCACGTTTCTTGAAATAAAATTGGTTCTTAGTGCAACAATTCATATATATATTATGAATTGCTTGTTTATATGTATAAAATTGATTTGATTTTTAAGTCTACAAAACTTATGTTCATAACATAAATCAATTAATCAGTATTGATCAGTCCCAAATTCATTTAATATGGTCCACACAATATTCCTTGCGAACAAGTATTACGCATAGTGTCTCGACTCACATAATCTGTTAACTCCCTAGCTTAGAATATGCAGGGATTGTTGTCAACTCTCATCTTGTATAGTTTCGTAAACTATACTAGATGAAATTTGTATAAACCTTATGTTATTATTTTTAAATATAAACCTTATAGAAAGAAGTTAACTCAACTTCACTCATCATTAATCATGCTTTGCCTAACTAAGTCTGATTACTCCTTATCGATACTTCATTGTATATCATAAGGAGGAGTGATTTTTGAGATCAAATCTTATTTTTTTTAGATACATTTGGAACTCTTTTCAATACGCTCATGTATTTGACCAAATCGAATCATTTTTTTGGCATGTAATGTTTTTCTAGTTTCAGTTTATACTCAATGAACTTATCATAAATACAAGCCGAATGTATAAACTACACATGTTCATTTATATGATAATTCATCTACGAATTTAATGAAGTAAGCTGAACCACTTTGGATCATTGGATCTACGATTGCATACATCTATATGTGTCAATTCTAAGATTTCACCTAATCCTATGTCGCTCTGATTGAATGGGTGGTTTCCTCTCAATCATTTGAGATGTAGTTCAATAGTACTATATGATTCATAATCATATGATTAAAGAATTGTTTCTCAAAATTAAGGCTTAGACCAAAATTCCAAAATAATTATAGAAATTTCAGATGCTTCTGTATTTTATAATGCATCACTTTTGTTATGAAAACAAATATCAATTTTATACACTTATTTTAAAATGAATATTCATAATTTTCAAATTAACATAAAACTATAGTTATTTTTAGTCAATATTGAAAACAGTTATTATTTCACAAAATAATTTGGTATATTTACGAAATTAGCTTTTTAACTTGATTCATCCACTAAGAGGTCTGGTCTTATATGTCATGCTCCCACTATTTCCATCAAAACTATAATAGCACATGAAATACGAGGCTCCAGTCAATCACTTATTATCAGATTTTATTTCATTCGATATAACTAATTTATATTCATGAGTTTTGAATCAATTATCTTGAACTCGAAAAAGTAACTTCTATAGTAAACAATTTACATAAAAATACATTTGGAATAGAAATCACATTTCTCATTCCATATTAAATATACTTTAGTTTACACAATACATGTTTCGTTGTTTTTTCATGAAGTAGAAGTGACCATTCACTCTTTGCATAGCAACCGTGCCTAAGTTACATTTACTTTCGTTTGTTTACTTTTCGTTCAAAAATGGTTGAACCATTCAAAGGAGATCTTCATTGTAATAAGTCGTATTGAATACACATTTAATGTTATGATTTATTTCTTATTTTCAATGAATTAATTTCATTGAAGTTTCGTGTAACGACCTATGCCTTGGTGGGCCTAAATTTTGACAAAAATCAAAATCCAAGTCCATCAAAGCACAAATCGTTGGATTTGGTACCTGCAAATAAGCATGATCATTATCAAAGATTGATAGAAATCTAAGCTCATGTCGAAAAAAATAATATGATAATAATACTAATTATGACATCTACCTTGGAATTAATGGTATTCCTTGGAAAATAGCTTATCACATCACCATCGAGCATGAGAGAAAGGAAGACTTCTCCAACAACTCATCCAGCTCTGGTGACCTATTCTTCTAAATCTATCATATGGGTTGTAATAAGGAGGAGGTCAGAATAACGTTCTAGAGATTGAAAAATCTAAAAACTATCCGTAACATAAATTTACACCGACTGGTTTCCATTTAATATTTATGTCTATTAAGATTAGCAATTCTAACCTAACCTTGCATTGCACACACGATTACTTACATACCCCTTCCCAAGGTACAAAATAAAGATGAAGCCTTATTAACCATCCAATACTTTCAAACCCATTTGCCACTTAATACTTCTAAATATGAAGCGGGCTTCTATAATAATCACAAAATACTTTTAAAAGAGAAATAGGCAAACTCTGCCATTTAAGACCTCAATCAAGGTAGACCCTGTCATTTAAGACCTATTCCCAAGGTAGTTTTCTAAAAATGTTGTCAATGGTCGGTGGGTCTTAGCTACAAAGACCTTTAACCACCATTTAAGGCTTTCGACATTTAATGTCCAACTATTACCATATTTATAGCCAGTAAAATCATAGTCATGTAAGAGACAGTACCCAAGTCACTTAATACCTTTAAAAAGGACTAGCGGACACTTAACCATTTAATACCTATATTTTAGGCATGTCCTCATCACTTAATACCAATCCGTAGGAGGACTCCTCACTGGTACTATTGTTATTACGGCTTTAGCAATGTGAGAGACTGTACCCAAGCTACTTAATACCTCATTCAATAAGGACTAAGCAGACCCTTGACCATTTAACACCTATTTATAGGTAGGCCTTTGTCATTTAATACTTAACCCCAAAGCGGACTCCTCACTGGTACTATCTAGCTGACATCGCTTGAAATCTCACTAGGTTACTAAATACATCTTTTTAGGAGAGAGGTGAACCTTTAGATTGGTCACTTAATAGCTCAAATCCAAAGTGAACCCTTCCCAAATATACATTATCGCTCTTAATTATAAATATGGAATCTCATGAGGTTACTTCTTTCGGTAAGGAGGTGGGCCCTAAAATAGCCACTTAATACCTCAACACTAAATTAAACCCTTTTAGAGACATCCTTATTTATTTGGAATCTCCCTAGGTTACTTAATACTTCCTTTTAGGAGAGAGGCGGACCCAAAAACCACTTAATAGCTCAAACCAAAAGCAAACCCTTATGGAGATATCCCTTATCACTCCTAATTCCAAATTTGGACTATTTAATACTTTTCAATTAGGAAAGTAGGTCCAATCTCTCACACCGTCAAGGTCCTAGGATTAGTGATGTCTCACATCAGTAGTAAGTGCACTCGACTACTGGTAGCTTCAAGATGAAGGGTAGTTGTGATGATCCACCTTTCTAACTCCTAGGAACGACACTTAATACATCCATAGTATTCATGTGCCGTTGTCAGCGTTTGAAAGACAAGTTGTCATGGAGTAAAATAAAGAACAGAACAAGACAGAATAGAAAAACCTCACAACGAAATGGTTACATATAATACAAAATGATATAGTACAAAAGGTTACTCCTTACATGGAGCTAACAGAGTTAAATAGAAGTACTACATCTAACAGATTTGCAGCTATACGTTTTGACTTTACATTTGTCAGAAACCAAATATACCAACATAATCATATAACGGAAATAAATAACTATATAGCTAAGGAGCCACCTGCTCGATTACCGTCTTCAAAGAGCTCCAATGAGAAACTTGCTATTCTCGGACTACTCAAATATAATTGAGTACCCGAGAGTTTAGGGAAAATAAACAACTCTGGTCGGACAATATGTCTGATATGACTAGAACTCTAAAACAAAAGGGAGTGTATTTAACAATATACGTGGGACCACAATGCTAATGTGAAACGGCTTTTCTCCCACATAAACAACAACCAAACATAAGAATGGAAAAGACCAATTGGAAACAAATCCAAACATATATGATGGGCAAAAATAGTATAAAGATCCAGACTTGAAAGAATGGAAATAGTCTGAAAAAAATCCAAACTGAACAGAATGGATAAAACAAGATAACAGTCCAAACTTGATAATATGGACAAAACCTATAATTAAACATCGTGAAGAGTGGTTGACTCTTCTCGTTGCAATTACAGAAAAACAATTTGAACGTTTGAATCAAATAAGGAAAGGAAATTTTTCCAAGAAATGACTAAAAGGGTGCACTCCCCTTAAAAGATGTATACCTTTAGAAATATACTTGAAAACCCCGGGAACTCCAAGCCAGACCCTGCCAATCCTTACCGAGAATCCGAGCATTTCACACCTAAATGTGCAAAACTGAATCCAATCTAGATGAGATGTGAAAATACCCTAGTGGGAGCAGCCCTACATAATTTGGCCCCCGAAAACACACGCTTTGATTTAGTCATTTCCGACAAAGGAAAGCAAGCTCAACGGAGCAACAAATCGTCTTAAAATGACGAAAATCAAGAAGCTGAAGTAACCGATAGTCGAGATATTAACTATTGAGGATATAAATGATCGTATATGGAAATTAAGTCTTGTATACCCATCACCATTCGTCGATTTCAAACTTGTACTATTCCTTGGTTAACAATAATGCTGGATAAGTCAAGGTAGTGTTACCTTAAAGTCATGTCTTATAACCATTCTTAACTTTCGAAATAGGGACAAGTCTACCTCATCGACAGTTAGTGTTAAGTACACAAATAAATCATTTCCATATAAGTCATATCACTTTATGGAACTTAATTTAGTTCCATAACCAAATCAAACGTTTACTTTTAAAACCGAATTCGTGCTTGGCTTCACATTACAAATATTAGCTTTAAAACACTTTGTTAAAAGAGTTTAATACTTTAAAACATTACTATAAAAAGGATTTAATAACTTAAACACATCCTTATTATATTGATTAATTAACTTTAAAAGTTCATTAATTCAATTGATGAATTTACTTCAATAGCCTTTAATCCAAAAGAAGTTAATCACTTTTAAACACCATTAATTTAATTAACAAATAATTATAATTAGTTTAATTAAATAAATAAATAATTTATTATCATTAATCAAAATGAATAACAAAGTCAAAACATCATTGTTACTTTGATAAATTCATTGTGAAACTTCATTAATTAAGTTGATAAATTAACTTCAAATGCCTTTAATTGGAAAGGGTAAATCACCTTTAAAACATCATTATTTAATTAATTATTAATATTTAAATATAATTAATTAAATTAATTAATAAATAATTAAATATCATTATTTAAAATGACTAACAACTTTAAAACATCATTAAAGGAAAGATTTCTTAAAGTTAAAACAAATATATTTACTTTAAAAATCATAAACTAAAAAGATTAATTAATTTAAAAACATCATTAAAAATTGATTAATTTACTTTAATCCTTCATTATTGAATGATTAATTCTCCTTAAACATCACCAAATAAAATGATTAATTAGTTTAAACCATTATTAACCAAGTAATTAGTGAAATTTAAACATGTCATTAATAAGTTAATTAGTTAACTTAATCCTTATTAATTAATTAATTAAATTAAATTAAATAATGTTTATTAAAATGGTTAATTACTTTTGAAAACTTAACTATCAAAATCTTGCTTAACTTGTAAAACCATTCCAAGCACGAAGATGAAATCAAACGGTTTCGATAAAAAGTGATTTTCCGAAAGTGACGATATAATGACTATCGCTATACGGGTAGTTCAGAAAACAAGTTTATGTCATTTGCAATACAACCAAACATTACATAGCATGGATATGAGCATATATACATGGTAGTTAACAATGATACAACATGCAATGAGCATTTACCTAATAATTAGTTAACTTTAACTACCAATCAAACATGCCGCTAACTACTTGCTTACTAACTTTCCAAAACAACAACTTTTTGCAACATGAACCAAACCAACAACCAATACATCACCAATACATATAACAAGCATTAAATAGCTACTAATATGAACATGAATATAGTTTGCAAACTTTGGTTTTGAGAGTGGAGTTTTACTCACAAAAATGTAACCAAACGAAGTCGAATCGCTACACGATCTTACCAGCACTCGAACTACACTTCCTAACCACCAAAGCTCGGACTTTTGGGCCATATGTGGACTGTTTGGGTTCAGCCATGGGCTGTTATGGCTCAGCCTTGGCTCAAAATAAGGAGTTATGGGTCTTGTTTAAATGTAGAGTGAAGTGGAGAAGGAATAAGCTAGTTTTAAGTGGATGGAAGTGGAAGAACGGGTATTTTATGCCATGAATTTCAATATGGAAGCCATGGAAATGTAAATGAAGAAAATGAAGAGAGAAGTAGGAAATAAAGAAGGAGGATTTGTAAAGTGGAAATTATGAAGAGGTAGTTGTTAAACCTTGTATTTTGATGTTTTGATCGTGACAACTATATAAGTATATATTATATGAACTAACCAAATTTGCAGGAAAAGATACTATTCTACTCAATGACAGATCAAAGACCAAGATTTCAAGGAGAAAGTTTCAAATTTTATAATTGGTTTGTCTATGGTCTAGTTAGTAGTTAATCAATGTTAAAATCTCTCCTAGGTGGTATATGCATGCACACATAGTTTAAATTATATTAAAAATCATATACACGTATTAGAAATTGTTTATATTAAGTTATTAAACAAAAAGCTTTCAAAAAGAAGTTAATATGGTAGAAAACACTAGTTTCAGTCGACTGAATAGGTGTTGTCAGTCGATTGAAACATGAATAGGTGCACAAGTTTATTTGAAGGTTCAGTCGACCGAACCACCCCATTCAGTCGACTGAACCAACTGTCTTTTCATAATAAAATTTTAAACTCGAATTTTGAAAATATTCAGAAGACTGAAATTCTTTCCACAGTCGACTGAATATTCATAACGGCTATTTTTTTGAACGGTCAACACTTTTTAACGAACAAAAACAATCCTTGATTCAAGAGTTGTTTCATATCTTTTGGTCGAAACTTTTCACGAACAATTACATCTTTTAAACTCTATATATAGCCTTGAATTCAGTTGTTTTCAGTAACTCAATTATCTGATTCTATTCTAATATTCTTGCTATCTAAATTATGCCATTTGTTTTCATAAACATATTCTAATCACTCGCACATTCAAGCACAATTTATTTGTGATTAAAATTTCTTCCGATCTTCACAAACTACACTATATGTTAGTCCATGAGATGATGGTTTTGATGACAACAACCTTAGAATAGATTATAAAATATAAATACTAATATTACAAGTTTAGATATATATGTATATGCAGGATCTAACCATGCAGGTATCAAGAATGAAGACTGTACAATATAGAGATTCAAGATATAGAGATAGAAGACTCATGAGTATCAAGAATTTCAAGAGTTCAAGCTTCCAAGATAAGTTATATAGTTAGGAATATTGTTAAAACTCATAGAAAGGCACTGACATCTTAAAAACTATTTTATTCGTGGAATGGAATCCACTTCAAGCCCGTTAAAGGGATGGAACCCTAAGTAGGATGGAATCTACGAAAATCTAGTGGGACATTGTTTTGTATCCACTAATTTTATTTCAAAATGATTTTACAAAATTATCTTGTTTTCAAAATGATTTTAAAACTTTCCTTTTAAAAGATTCAAAACTCTCTATCCTGATTTTAAATAATTTTAGCCTAAAAAACATCTTTAATTTCAGAGTCAAATTACTCCTAATTTTAAACTATCTTTTCAAATAATATATTTGACATTTAAATTATTTATACTTTGATTCAAATTATAGTTAAATAATATATATATATATATTGTTCTTTATATTTACTTATGAATTTCAACTATATTCAAGTATATTTATAAAGTTTTAAATAGTTTTCATATAAGATAAATATTATTTTTATAGAAATTCAAAACATCAATTTTGGCTGAGGGTTGTCGACATACACATAGGCACTATGTCGACATGGTGACAGTTTTATTTCAAAATTCAAATTTCAAAAGAAGTGTCTATTCGTCATAACTCTTCACGAATGGACATGACTGTTGTTCTTCTATAAATAGGGGTCAGTTTCAACGAATTTTTAATCACTTTTTTCTGGTTTTCACTCCTCTTCTTCTTCCACATTTCTTAATACAAAATCATACCATTACTCTACCGAAATCAACATCGAATCATACTCGATTACTTCTAGTGTGATTCTCCATCACTATCTCTACAAGGTCCAAGTGCTAATCTGAGTTATAGACTTTTTGTAATCAATCGAGCGAGAGAAGGTGTGATTGTAGCCCTGGAAATCAATTGGGTGAACTTGTTGCCCCGAAAATCAAGTATCTCTACCTAGAGGATTGTTATTCTGGAGGGTGTACCTCGTAGCCTTGAAACCGAGGGTTGTAATGGTTGAATTGAGTTTGAACGGAAATCTGTACTTGTGTTGCAAGACTGGATGTAGGGTAACTCCAAACCAGTATAAAATCCGGAGTGTTCTTTCCTTTACTGCTTTTACTTTATATTTGCATCTGTGTTTGATTCTGTGTTCATATCTGTGTCTGATTAGTATATACATTGTTAACAAAGAAGGATAAACTCAAAAAGATTAACAAATTTCTTTAAAAACTATTCACCCCCCCTCTAGTGTTAATTCTAGCCTTAATATCCTTAATCCGCATTTCTCACATTTGGTATCAGAGCTTTGTTTTCAAAAGTTTCATAATCTGAATTTTGAAAAGTTTTAAAATGGCTATTTTTGAAAAATCTGTTAAAACTAGTTTAGAATTGTTTAAATCATCATTGTTTCATGAGTCTGCATATGAATTTTATTCAAATTCTAGTTGTCTACCCAAATTTTATAATGTGCATGAAAGATGCTTTATGGGTATTAAGGAATCAATCCACAATGGACAATCTGTGCAGATCAAAAGGAATAAGTGGATACTTGATAGTGGATGCTCTAGACACATGACTGGTAATCCGGATATGCTGAATAATATTATATACAAAGATGGAGGACTGGTTAACTTTGGAGACAACTCGAAAGGATACGTGATTGGCATCGGCAATGTCGGTAATTCTGAAACTCCTATTATTACTGATGTTTTGCTAGTTAAGAATCTAAAACACAATCTTCTAAGTATAAGTCAACTATGTGATAAAGGATATAAAATTAAATTTGAAAAAGATAAATGTCATATTGAAGATAATTACTCAACCATAATATTTGAGGGAACTAGGAAAAAGAATATTTATATTCTTAGTATGAAAGTTTCAAATGATAACCTATGTCTTTTGGAAAATACAAGTGACCCTTGGATTTGGCATAAGAGATTTGGACATTTGAATTTCAAAATCTTATCTAGACTGTCAAAACATGATCTAGTAAGAGGTCTCCCTAAAATGAATTTTAAAGTAGATAGTTTATGTGATGCATGTCAATTAGGAAAGCTTAGAAAAAGTTCCTTTAAATTAAAAGATATGATTTCAACTTCAAAACCCCTTGAGTTACTTCATCTTGATTTATTTGGTCCATCTCAAATTCAGTCAATAAATCATAGTAAATATGTTTTTGTAATTGTAGATGATTATTATAGATTTACATGGACAATATTTTTGAAACATAAAAGTGATACTTTTGAATGTTTTAAGAACTTTACAAAAAGCATTCAAAATCAATTATCTTTAAAAATTATAACTATTCGTAGTGATCACGGTGGTGAATTTGAAAATGAAAAGTTTGAGGAGTTCTGCAATAAGAAGGGAATAACTCACAATTTCTCATTCCAAGAACTTCACAACAAAACGAAGTAGTTGAGCGTAAAAATATAACGATACAAGAGTGTGCGAGAACTATGCTTTCAGATAGTAATTTACCAAAACACTTTTGGGCAGAAGCTGTTGCTACCGCCTGTTATATTTTGAATAGAATTTTAATTAGACCTTTAACTGATAAGACACCTTATGAACTTCTTCATGGAAAGAAACCTAAGGTATCATATTTTAGAATTTTTGGAAGTAAATGCTTTATTTTAAATACAAAAGATAATTTGGATAAATTTGATCCTAAATCCGACAAAGGAATGTTTATCGGATATTCTAATAGAAGTAAAGCTTATAGAGTTTTTAATTTAAGATCTAACACCATCGAAGAAACAATGCATGTTTCGTTTGATGAAAATTTAAAAGATTTTGAAATTACAAATGATGAAGAAGATTAAATTACTCAAAATCAGGAATCAACCGAAATTAATAATGAAATTAATCATCCTAATAAAAGGATTAAACTTTTAAAAGATCATCCTATTGAAAATATAATAGGAGATATGCAATCTATTGTTACAACTAGAAATCAACTAAGTAAAATGAGTAATGTAGCATTTATATCATCTACTGAACCCAAAAATCCTAAAGAAGCATCAACTGATGATTCATGGATTTTGGCTATGCAAGAAGAATTAAATCAATTCACTAGAAATGAAGTTTGGGAACTTGTTCCTAGACCTGAAGATAAAACTATAATTGGAACTAAATGGGTCTATAAAAATAAAATGAATGAACAAGGTGAGGTCGTTAGAAATAAAGCATGATTAGTCGCCAAAGGTTATTGTCAAGAAGAAGGTATAGATTGTGACGAAACCTTTGCTCCTGTAGCAAGATTAGAAGCCATTAGGATTCTACTTGCTTTCGCAAATCATAATAATTTTAAATTATTTCAAATGGATGTTAAAAGTGCATTTATAAATGGTTTTGTAAAAGAAGAAGTATATGTTGAACAACCACCACTTTTTGAAGATGAAAATTTTCCAAACCATGTGTACAAACTTAAGAAAGCTTTATATAGTCTAAAACAAGCTCCTAGAGCCTGGTATGATAGACTAAGATCTTATTTATTACAATCAAATTTTGAAATTGGTAAAATAGATAATACTCTTTTTATTAAAAGAAATAAAAATGATATTCAACTTGTTCAAGTTTACGTAGATGATATCATTTTTGGATCAACTAATTTTGAAATGAATAAAGAATTTTCTGAAATAATGACAAAAGAGTTTGAAATGAGTCATATGGGCGAATTAAACTTCTTTCTAGGATTACAAATAAAACAGTTAGATAATGGTATTTTTATGAGTCAAGAAAAATATGCTAAAGAACTAGTCAATAAATTTGGTTTGACTACTGCGAGTGGAAAACCTACTCCCATGGCAACCAATGAATATCTAAGTAAAGAAGATTTCTCGAAAGATGTAGATCAAAAGTTGTATAGAGGAATGATCGGATCATTGCTCTATATCACTGCTAGTAGACCTGATATCATGCATAGTGTATGTCTTTGTGCAAGGTATCAATCTCATCCTAAAGAATCTCACTTAAAAGCTGTAAAACGTATCATAAGATATATTAAACACGCCTCTAATTATGGCTTATTTTATCCTAAAAATGACTCATTTGATTTAATATCATACTTTGATGCTGACTATGCTGGATGTAAATCAGACCGAAAAAGTACAAGTGGAACTTGTCACTTTTTGGGACACTCTCTGATTTCCTGGTTTAGTAAAAAGAAAAATACAGTTTCTCTATCAACAACTGAAGCAGAGTATATTTCTGCTGCTTTGGCTTGTTCTCAAGTAATATATATGCAACAAACCTTAAGAGATTTTCGATTAAATATCTCAAAATCGCCAATTTATTTTGATAATACTAGTGCAATAAATTTATCTAAAAATCCTACTCATCATGCTCGAACTAAACATATTGACATTCGACATCATTTTCTTAGAGATAATATAACTAAAGAAGTAATTACTCTCGAATGTATAAACTATGAGAATCAAATCGCTGATATCCTAACAAAACCATTAAATGAATCTATATTTACTAAATTAAGAAGAGAATTAGGTATTTGTTCTATAACTGAAATATAAAATATAAATAACAAGTATAATTAATAATTAATATTAAAATAAATCATAGAGTTAAAATATAAGGACCATGTCGACATCCCCTAGGAAGACATGTCGACATATAACGTTTTTATTTTTTAAAAATTTTACCACCAAAATTCAAAAATTTAGTTATATATTCTTTTCTATTTCGAATTATTATTCATTCTCTCTGTTTTTCTCTTCATTTTCTATTCTGAAATATATAAAATAATGGCATCTTCCTCTAAATCAAACATAAAATCAACTTTCTCATTCCCCTCTTCTACTTCTGGTCCATTTCAATACACTACTCTCGCACGTGTAACTAAATTGGAGGAGTCTATGAAGGATACTCTTCAGATGTTGACTGAAATTCAAGTAACTCAACTTCGTATGGCGAAAGAGCAAGAGAGGCAAGGCAAGATTCTTAGGAATTTACAAAAATTCCTAATGGATAACCAGGCCAACCCTATCTTGATCGATGAAGACTCTTCACTCAATCAAGAAAATGAGGTCAACGACGAAGAAGAAGAAGAACCAATGGAAGAAGCACACGAGGAGGATGATGACCAAGTAGTATGCGTTGAAGAAGTGTGTTTCGACAAAAATGGGAATCTTGTTGAACAACGTGGAAGTTTATGAACACACATTAGTTTCTTCTCTTTCTTTCCGTTGTTATTTATGTTTTTATGTTTTTCAAACGCAAATGTAAATACAACCATACTCGTAATAAATAAACTCGTGTTCTTATATGTGTTAGTATTATTGTGAATTCTTAGTTAGGATAGTTAATAGTTTAGGATTATATTTTAGTTAAGTATTGATTATGTATGATAACCCTATCATTATAATCACAAGTAATGTAGTCTTAGTTTCAAGGGGAGTTATATAGAGTAATATAGAGTTATATAGTTTGAAGTTATCTAGTTTAGAGTAAGTTTTTGTTGATGACAAAGGGGGAGAAATATAAAATAGGGTAGTTAGGCATAGATTAAGGGGGAGTTGTTAGTTTTAGGGGGAGTTATTAGGATAGAAGGAATATTTTAAAAACAAAGGTTGTCATCATCAAAAATGGGGAGATTGTTAGTCCATGAGATGATGGTTTTGATGACAACAACTTTAGAATAGATTATAAAATATAAATACTAATATTACAAGTTTAGATATATATGTATATGCAGGATCTAACCATGCAGGTATCAAGAATGAAGACTGTACAGTATAGAGATTCAAGATATAGAGATAGAAGACTCATGAGTATCAAGAATTTCAAGATTTCAAGCTTCCAAGATAAGTTATATAGTTAGGAATATTGTTAAAAATCATAGAAAGGCACTGACATCTTAAAATCTATTTTATTCGTGGAATGGAATCCACTTCGAGCCCGTTAAAGGGATGGAACCCTAAGTAGGATGGAACCTACGAAAATCTAGTGGGATATTGTTTTGTATCCACTAATTTTATTTCAAAATAATTTTACAAAATTATCTTGTTTTCAAAATGATTTCAAAACTTTCCTTTTAAAAGATTCAAAACTCTCTATCCTGATTTTAAATAATTTTAGCCTCAAAAACATCTTTAATTTCAAAGTCAAATTACTCCTGATTTTAAACTATCTTTTCAAATAATATATTTAACATTTAAATTATTTATACTTTGATTCAAATTATAGTTAAATAATTTTTTTTTGAAAAGAAAAACCGCCTCATTAAAAACCTGGACTTATAACCAGCATGGATATAGGCCAGGGAAAAAAGAGTGCGGCGCTTTATTAACAACTCATTAACAAAGCAAAAGGTACAATGTTCAACAAATTACACACAAAGACCAAAAAGCAGCCAACAACCAAAGCTACTATAAAAAACCACAAAAACAACTAAACAGAGACAAACAAAAGACCTCGAACAGAACCAGCAACCAAAAGCACTTTCTTCCCTCAAAGACTTGGAGTAGACTTTCCCAATTTAACCTAAATCCAGCAAATCTATACCCCAACGATCAAAAATCCTCTTACATCTACCAGAGATAATCCTCCTCCTCTTCACTTTACTCCCCAACAGTTTAAGATCCATACCAATACGATTCCAACGATCCAAATTAGATAAATTTAGACCATCGTGAAGCCTGCAATTACGTTCCTGCCAAATGTGGTAAATAATCTTCGAGAAGCTAGCAAAAGCTAATCCAGTAGCCTGGTCCGTTGCAGAGAAGTTAGCAAGAAGGAGCTGAACTCCCTCTTCCATTGTCAGAGATCTCGGCTAAGGTAATTCCAATTTTAAACAGCAAGTAGTCCATAAATAAGAAGAGTAAGAACAAGCAAAAAATAAATGGGAGTGATTTTCGGGGAATTGGTTACATAGGAGACAGTTAGAATCGGTATTATACCCCCAATCAATTAATTTATCTCTAGTTGGCAAACGATTATAAATTGCTTTATAAGCAGTTAGAGACATTCTAGGATTATTGCAATTGTTCCAAATAATCTTACCCCACTCAACAATAGGATTTTGAGATCTAGCAGCATTCCAAGCAGATTTGAAACAAAAGCCTTTTATATCTCTAGTCCATTTCCAGTAATCTGAGCTACCAGAACTATCAATTTGGATGTTAGAAATCTGATTGTATAGTTTTCTAGAGAAAGGGACTAATTCGAGATTAAAAACCCCATCTCGTATGATTGAGGAAACTTTATCATTAAAATGACCATAAAGATGTAAACTATCCCACCCAAGAATAGAAACCATACATTCACTATTAATCCAAGGATCATGCCATAAAAAAGTATTTCTCCCATCAACAATGACTCTAGATATATTATTACGAGCAATCTGTCTGTGTTTGAGAATAGATTTCCAAGTACAGGAGGAATTGTTATCAATCTCCATGGTCCAAAACTGCTTATTATCACAATATCTTTTGCACATCCAGCGAGCCCATATATTTTTAGAATTGATAAAATGCCAAAGGAGTTTTATACTAGCAGCTTTTCTGAGATCTGTAAAATTCCTCAATCCAAGTCCTCCTTCTAGTTTAGGACTGCAGAGAATATTCCATGAAATTTTGTGCACTTTACCATTCCAAATAAAATTAGCACATAATTTATTTAATTTGTCAATGGTAGCCATAGGAAGTTGATATACCATCATCCAGTACAAAACCATAGGAGTAATTACTGAATGAATTAATTCAATTCTACCAGCCATGGATAAAAGCTTGCAATCCCAACCATTTAATCTATTGTTAATATTATCAAAAAGAGCTCCACAGTCATAGAAATGCAGATAGTTATGGGATAAAGGCACACCTAAATATTTGACAGGAAGTTTACTTTCTTGCATGTGAAGGATAGACATAATAATATGCTTGTCTTTTGTGCCTTTACTAAAATACAACTTAGATTTATTGTTGTTGACCTTTAATCCCACAAAGGTCTTGAGCTTCTCCAAACAATTACTAATCACCTTAGCACCTATAGTAGTAGCCCGAGCAAAAATCATCAAATCATCAGCATAAAGTAGGTGAGTAATTGTCGGTTCAAAATTAAAAGGAGGAATAATTTCCTTTGTTTTGTAGGCCTTCAACATCAAAATAGAAAAAAACTCCATAACCACACAAAACAAATAAGGGGAGAGAGGATCACCTTGTCTAATGCCTCTATTGCTAGAGATAAAACCTTTAGGGTAACCATTAATCATTATAGAGAAAGTAGGAGTAGATATACATTTGTAGATTAATTTCACCAGTTTGTCAGGAAAACCCATCTTTTTAAGAATATGAGTAATAAATTCTCTGTTGACCATATCATAAGCTTTATGTAAGTCAATCTTCAAGCACAACTTACCAGCCCCTTTACGATTAAAAAACCTTACTTGCTCATGAGCAAGTAAAATATTTTCAGAAATGACTCTTCCAGGAATAAAAGCAGATTGAGCTTCAGAAATCAGATGATTAAGAAAAGGCTTAATTCTGTTGCAAATAACTTTAGCAATAATTTTGTAAAGAACATTGCAACACGATATAGGCCTGTAATCGGCAAGTGAAGTGGGGTTATTAATTTTAGGAACAAGAGTAATAAAAGTATGGTTCACACCTTTGTCTAATTTGCCAGTAGAAAAGACCTGATTTACCATATGAGTCAGATTTCTATTTAACTCATTCCAGTGAACTTTGAAAATTTTTGCAGAAAAACCATTCGGTCACGGGCTACTATTGTCAGGCATGGAAAAAATGGCATTATAAACTTCTTCAGAACTGACACTGCTAGAAAGGAACTCTCTCCCTCCATCATTAATCCGACAAGTGCAATTCACATCAGGTAAATTATTGTTAATGTCATCACCATTAAATATTTGAGTGAAATATAGAATGGCTTCATTTTCAATAGTAATGGGATCATGCACAAGTTTACCTTCAAAATTGATAATAGAATTAAGATTGGATCTGTGTCTCCTTAAGGACATTTTAGAGTGAAAAAATCTTGTACACGCATCTCCTTCTGTAAGCCATTCCACTTTAGCTTTTTGTTTATCATTGAGAAATTCAATAAAATTTTGTTCCTTCCATTTTTTGCAGGCTGCCATTAAATTTTCGAAAGCTGTAGCATTATCTGGATTGTTATCAACACACTTGAGAGCTGCTGAATACTCTTGTTCCAACTCCTCCAAAATTTTACCATCCAAGCATCTACTAGAACTCCAGGCTTTGAGGTAAAATTTACAAGCTTTTAGCTGTTGTCTCATAATATGAAGGTGAGAACCGTCAAATATAAGATTAAAAGCAGTAGAAAAACATTCTCCATAACCATCTAAAAGATTCCAAGTGTTCACATATCTGAAAGGTTTTCCTACTGAAGATATAGGATAATCCAAAAATTTAAGACATATAGGAATATGATCACTAATGGGATTAGAAACTCCAAAACAAGCTAGATTAGGAAATTTATTCATTAACAGATCATTACATAAAGCTTTATCGATTTTAGAAGCCACTCCCCTTTTCCTCCAAGTATAGTTGAATCCCAAAATAGGAAGTTCCACCAAACCTGAATTAATAATGCAGTTTTTAAAACCTTCCATTTGACTGAAAGGAACACAGTTACCCCCTTTTTTATCTGTAGAAGAAAGAATATTGTTGAAATCACCAATCAAGCACCAAGGCATATCTACATAAATAGCTTCCTTAGAAATAGCAGCCCATAAGAGTTCTCTGTCTCTTAGAAAATTACTCGCATAAACAAAAGAAACTTTCATTTTGAGACCCCCAGAATTCACCACATTTAGAGAAATATGCTGAGAAGACATGTGAGTAGGCTCAACCTGCCAAGTTGAATTATTCCAAATAACAAGAATTCTTCCTTTGCAAGAGCAAATATTATTATCCAAAAAGGACCAGCTATTATTCATCTTATTCCTAACATTATGTATAGCAGCAGTACTAAGTTTGTTCTCAAGTAAACCAACCATAGTTGGTTTATGATTTTTTAGAAATTTAAAAACTGCCAATTGTTTATCAGCAGCATTTAAGCCTCTAACATTCCAAGCAATTATGGTCATTTAATTTTCGAATGGCTCCTTGTTTGCCTTTTAGGAGGAGCAAAGTTTATAGAATTAACATCATCATTCTTTTTTTTATTCTTTTTATTTAGTAACGCATCAATTTCATCATCAAATTCCTTGTTAACCTCAATAAACTGTTCAACATTCATAACAGGGACTTGCTTAGTAATGGGGATATCGTCCACAGCGATATGATTAATTAACTTCTCATCAGAATCAGATAAATCTTCGATAAGGCCTTCACCAGAACCTAGAGAAGAATCAGGTACTTCCTCTTGAGCCTGGACCTGCTGAGAATCAATTTCTGTATTTAAAACATTATTCAATACCTTATCTATTGGATTAACCTTAGGAACTGTATCATCAACTGGACAACCCCCCGATTTTGGACTGTTAATAAGAGGCACACTGATTTCAATTACTGGGGCAGAGGCATTATCCTTTCCTTTGTTTTGACATTGCTGATCTGATGCGAGCCCATCACCTAAATCAGAAGTTTGAACTACAGCAGCCATTTTGTTCATTCCAGAGATTTGCTCGATTTCCTCTGCTAGAGATTCATGATCCATAGCCAGCGAGTTGAAACTATTAACATTAGTCTTTAAACTGCTATGTTGGATATTAATATTATCTTGAACTTGTATATTGTTATTTCCATCTTGATGTAACAATATATTAACCGCATCCCTGCTACTACAAATGTTAATCTGAGATGGATTAATATCATTATCCCTGCTACCATTTTTATTTCCATTTATAATATTTGTTGGAGCATTGTTAATAACAACTTCCCTTACAGAGTGTAGATCTTCATTACATGTTGTATTATTTTTCGGGATCCATTTACTAGTATGTTTGATTTTACAAAAATCAGTCGAATGCCCAAAAATTTTACAACCCTTACAAAATATAGGTTTATAATCATACATAACTGATACTTGAAGTTCTTCTCCATTATGCATTAACACATCAACACAGTTAGGAAATCCATCTTCAGCAGACATTTCAATTAACACCTTAGCAAATGCAATCCTGGATTCATCCGCTGTAATTTTGTCCATCTTCATTGGTTTACCTAAAACACTAGCTATGGCACTGATAGATTCCTTATCCCATAATTCCAATTCGAGGTTATGAAGCTTCACCCAAATCGGCATTGTAGAAAGCAAATCTCTACTAAATCTCATTCATGCCTGCCACTTCTTAAGGATTATAATTCGATTATCAAACAAGTATGGACCCCCCTTCATCACATTCTCACAGTCTGATGCATCTAGGAATCTGATAATAAAAAATCCATTATCCCTAGCCAGTAAATTAAACTGTTTTTTTGGTTTCCAAGTTCGTTCAATATATGCTTTTAAATGAGTATGATATGGTCTAGAACCATAAACATAAAAAATAATAGAATTAATCCATTTATCAGCAGCCCTCTTGTTCATTTCATTATTAATAAAAGCCTTTTTTTTTCTGATTTTCAATTAACGGTTGTTTATATGTTAAGTCTACAAGATCTTCTGATCCTCCAATTCCACCTCCAGCAGCACTCCTCCAATCTTTGTTTTGTCCTTCAGCTAAGCTAGACTTTATCCTATTCCAGTTAATAGTACGCTCAACGTATGGATTTCGATAATATTTAGAATTAGTGTTTCCACTTCCTCCTAAGCTACCAATAGGATTCTTACGCATCCCTACTTGATCTGATAAATTATGATTCCTCTGATTACCATCTCTGCCTTTGATATGAAAATTTCGATCTCTATTGAAACCATCAGGATTGCTCGAATTGCCAGAACCACCCTTTTCCCATCGATTGATATTGCCAAATCTCTCGGATTTATCAGATCCAGTATTAAGACGTGGATTGCCAGCTACAAAATTTCCAGATCTCTCCGAAGATTCTGCACGACTAGGGTTCGAGTTATGACCAGAACCGCCACTATTCGATCTAGGAACCCTAGCCTCATCGACTAAAGAAACCGGCGCGGAAACAATGTCTGAGTGGAATTCCTTATCCGGAGGACGAGATAGAGAATTGAAGCCGCGTTGAGAATTATCACCACCAGAGGCCGCCATGATTATACTTATAGTTAAATAATATATATATATATATATATTGTTCTTTATATTTACTTATGAATTTCAACTATATTCAAGTATATTTATAAAGTTTTAAATAGTTTTTATATAAGATAAATATTATTTTTATAGAAATTCAAAACATCAATTTTGGCTGACGGATGTCGACATACCCATAGGCACTATGTCGACATGATGACAGTTTTATTTCAAAATTCAAATTTCAAAAGAAGTGTCTATTCATCATAACTCTTCACGAATGGACATGACTGTTGTTCTTCTATAAATAGGGGTCAGTTTCAACGAATTTTTAATCACTTTTTTCTGGTTTTCACTCCTCTTCTTCTTCCACATTTCTTAATACAAAATCGTACCATTACTCTTCCGAAATCAACATCGAATCATACTCGATTACTTCTAGTGTGATTCTCCATCACTATCTCTACAAGATCCAAGTGCTAATCTGAGTTATAGACTTTTTGTAATCAATCGAGCGAGAGAAGGTGTGATTGTAGCCCTGGAAATAATTGGGTGAACTTGTTGCCCCGGAAATCAAGTATCTCTACCCAGAGGATTGTTATTCTGGAGGGTGTACCTCGTAGCCTTGAAACTGAGGGTTGTAATTGTTGAATTGAGTTTGAAAGGAAATCCGTACTTGTGTTGCGGGACTGGATGTAGGGTAACTCCGAACCAGTATAAAATCCGGTGTGTTCTTTCCTTTACTGCTTTTACTTTATATTTGCATCTGTGTTTGATTCTGTGTTCATATCTGTGTCTGATTAGTATATACATTGTTAACAAAGTAAGATAAACTCAAAAAGATTAACAAATTTCTTTAAACACTATTCGCCCCTCTCCCTCTAGTGTTAATTCTAGCCTTAAGATCCTTAATCCGCATTTATCACACTATATACCACAAAGGAGAAGATTATAGGAAGGGTGTACTCGAAAGATTTATCTGTGTTATCTATAGAGCACAATCAATCAAGAAAACTTTCTGTATTGTTGAAGTCATGTTCGGTTGCTCAGGCGGTAGAAGTCATATTCGATTGTCTAGACGGTAGAAGTCATGTTCGGTTGCTCTGGTGGTGTAATACCTATTCCTCCGAGTTAAGAGAGGGTTGATAGTTAAATTTCAAAAGGAGTTTGGGACTGGACGTAGAATGGGAGTTCGAACCAGTATAAAAGTCTTTGGTGTCATTTACTTTACTGTTTACTTTTTATATTCATATTCCGCACTAGTAGATAACTTAGATTATATTCCATATTACGATCCATAGCGGCACTTTCATTTGGTATCAGAGCCAGGCCATCATATAGCCATAACACCATTATTTCATACACAGTTAATTAGAAATAATACTAACAGCAGTTTTGTTGAAGGTCAATCCACTACATGACCACCACTATTTAATGGTTTGAATTACAATTATTGGTCAACTCAAATGAGAATTTTTATGCAAGCAAATGGATATGATACTTAGAATATCACTCAAAATGAATACACTATACCCACTACACCCTTTGAAGAATGGTCAAATACACAAAAGATAGATGCTACATCGAATGCAAAAGCTATGAATATGTTATTTTGTGCCTTAGACAAAAATGAATTTAATAGAGTTAGCATGTGTACATTCGCTTATCAAATTTGGAGAACTCTTAAAGTCACACATGAATGAACTAACAAAGTTAAACAAAGCAAGATTTCTATGCATAAAAATCGGTTCCAAAATTTCAGAATTAAACCAGAAGAAACAATAAATGACATTTATTCTAGATTTCAAGACATACATCATTCACTATTGGCATTAGGAGAACTTTTTTCAGATTTTGATATTGTTTCTAAAATTATAAACTCTTTAACGGATGAATGGGAACGAAAAGTCTTAGCTATTGAAGAAGCTAATGACATTTCTATCATCAAACCTAAAGAGTTAATTGGAAATCTTATGTCATATGAAGTGAATTTTCAGGATAAGCGAGATCAAGCACAAGACAAAAAGAGTATTGCATTCAAAGCTGAACAAGAGGATTCAGATTCAGATGAAGATGACATGGCATTGATCGCAAAGAATTTCAAAAAGTTATAAAATTCAGAAAGAAAAAGAAGTTTGGAAATAATAGGAGAGACAACTCCAGCAAACTGCCAGTCTCAAATCTCGAATGCTACGAATGTCATAAGAAAGGCCACATGAAGAAAGACTGTCCTAATAGAAAGAAAGACAGATTCAAGAATAAGAAGGACGAGTACAAAAAGAAGCAGGCATTCTCAGTTACATGAGATGATTCGAAATCGTCTTCATCATCAGACAGTGATACAGACAGCGATTCTGAACAAGCTAATGTCTGCTTTATGGCTTTAACCAACGATGTAAGTGATTTATCTTTTGATGATTTAATTGAGATAAATTCAGAGCTGTTAAATAATCTCAAAGAAGTTAAAAGGAAGTATAAAGATGCACTAGAAAAATTAAATGGAACTGAAATAGAAGTTGATAAGCTAAGAGATGAAAAGAAAATTTTAGAAGAAGAACTTGTTAATACATAAGAATCTTTGTCTAATGTTTCTTCTCAACTCACTATGCTAACAAATGAAGTAGAAGTACAAAAAGAAAAGAATATGATATTAGCTTCAGAAAATAATGACCTAAATTAAATGTCAAAATTCTTGAACTGAAAAATACTAGTCTCAATGCTGAGTTAGAATATTACTAAAAATGTAACTAATTTTAATAAAGGAAGAGAGAATCTTTCTAAAATTATTAGTAATTCTCAAACTACCACTAATAAGAATGGAGTAGGATATAAAAGTTCTTCAAAAACAATTTCAAAGTAGAATAGTATATTATATAAAGATTTCAATTTTCATAATAATTTTGTAAAAGCAAAACCAAAGCCAAAGGTTGCTACTCAAAAGGATTGGTAAAAGAAATACTATAAAAATTTGGGTACCAAAAACCAATAATAATCTAATCAGAAACAAGTATATAAAATCATTTATAACTATAGTTCATAAAAATAAAGATTTTACTTATAAAGGGAATTCTAAACCCTCTTGGGTTTGGCTTCCTAAGATCTAACTCTTAGGACCCTAATAAAAGTTTGGTTACTAATGTCATTCACAGATTTTTTGCAGGTACCGACTAAGAAAAGAGGAAAGTGGATACTAGACAGTGGTTGCTCAAAACATATGACAGGAAATAAAGATATGCTAACCAACATTATCTACTCGGATGGAGGGTCTGTCACATTTGGAGATAATTCCAAAGGTTATATCATCGGCAAAGGCGATGTGAGCAATGACGGTACATCTAACTTACCTCTTATTACAAATGTTTTACTAAGTAAAAACTTAAAACATAATTTACTAAGTATAAGTCAGCTATGTGATGAAGGTTTTAAGATAACTTTTTAGAAAATAAATGCAATATTTTTTTATCAAAATAATAATCTTATTTATAAAGGAATCATAGAAAGAAATATTTATATATTAAATATAAAAGTCAATCACAACACAAATATGTGTCTAATAGCCAAAGAAAATGATCCTTGGTTATGGCACAAAATATTTTGTCATATGAATTTTAAAGCTATTAACAAGTTATCTAATAATAATTTAGTTAGAGGTTTACCAAAGATGAATTTTAAAGTAAAAAATATTTATAATGCTTGTCAATTAGGGAAATTAACAAAATCTTTTTTTAAATCAAAGAAAATGATTTCTACATTACAACCACTTGATTTATTACATTTGGATCTATTTGGACCAACTCAAACTCAACCTATAAACCATAATACATATGTTTTTGTAATAGTAGATGATTTTTTAAGATATACATGGACAATATTTTTGAAAAATAAAAGTGATACTTTTGAAAACTTTAAAATATTTGCTAAAAGAATTCAAAATATTAAGAATTTAAAAATTAAAAATATCTGGAGCGATCACGGTGGTGAATTCGAAAATGAATCTTTTAAAAGTTACTGTAATAAAAAAGGAATTTTTCACAATTTTTCATTTCCTCGAACTCCACAATAAAATGGAGTTGTAGAAAGGAAAAATAGAACTCTTTAAGAATGTGTTATGACTTTATTAAATGGAAGTACTCTACCAAAACATTTTTGGGCAGAAGCTGTAGCAACTGCTTGTTATGTTTTAAATAGAGTTTCCATTAGACCATTAACTAAGCACACACCTTATGAGCTTTTTAATGGAAGATAACCTAACATTTCATATTAGAGTTTTTGGTTCAAAATGTTTTCTATTAAATACAAGAGATAAGCTTGGCAAATTCGATCCAAAATCTGATGAAGGAATATTCATTGGACATTCGGAATGAAGCAAAGCTTATAGAACTAATAAAAAAAGAACTAAAGTAACCGAAGAAAAACTTCATGTGTCATTCGATTTAAATTTCAAAATTAACGATAAAATAGAAGATGAAGAAATTATTTCTAAATCAAATGACTTAGATGATGATATTGAAATAGATACAAACAATAATTTACAAAATCATAATATTATAAGGTCCCCGCCAAGGCTTCTAAGAAATCACCCTACTGAAAATATAATTGGAGAAATTCATACCAACGTAAGAACTCGAAATCAACTAAATCAAATGGGTCACATAGCTTTTCTTTCAAATATTGAACACCAAAAATTCTAAAGAAGCTTCAACTGATGATTACTGGATTATAACTATGCATGAAGATTAAATCAATTTGAACGTAATGACGTTTGGGACTTAGTTCCTAGACCAAATAATCAAGCAGTTATAGGAACAAAATGGGTTTATAAAAATAAAGCTGATGAACAAGGAAATATTATTAGAAATAAAGCTAGGCTAGTTGCTCGAGGTTATAATCAAGAAGAAGGAATAGACTATGATGAAACATTTGCACCCGTAGCTCGTCTAAAAGCTATACGTATTTCTTTTGAAACGGTATTTTGTATACAACAAATCACTGTGACAACATATCACATGTCAATAAACGTTTGAATCACACTACGCAAGTTTCGAACTTGTGATCTCTCGCACCAAAGCCAAATCACTTAAACACTGAGACAATGGTGCTTGTCAAAGCCAAAGCTATACGTATTTTATTAGCATATGCATGTTTTAATCATTTTAAACTTTATCAAATGGATGTAAAAGTGCTTTCCTAAATGGTTTTATAAAAGAAAATGTATATGTAGAACAACCTCCTTTTATTCACACATGAAAAATATCCGGATCATGTTTATAAATTAAAAAAGGCTTTATATGGTTTAAAACGGGCACCTCGTGCTTGGTATGACCGTCTTAAAAGTTACTTAATTAATTCTTGTTTTAAAATTGGTAAAGTAGATCAAACATTATTTATAAAATAAGATGAAAATGATATTTTAATAATTCAAATTTATGTGTATGACATTATTTTTGGTTCCACAAACAAAAAATTATGTCAAGAATTTTCAGAAATTATGACAAAAGAATTTGAAATGTATCACATGGGAGAACTTTCATATTTTCTTGGCTTACAAATTAAACAATTAAAAAATGAAATTTTTATTAGTCAAGAAAAATATTGTAATAATATCATAAAACGATTTGGTATGGAAAATACTTATGCTAAACCTACTCCTATGAGTACTACATTACATCTCGATAGAGATGAAAATGGCAAAAGTGTTGACCAAAAACTATATTGTAGTATGATTGGTTCATTACTGTATTTAACTGCCAGTAGACCAGACATAATGTTGAGTGTCTGCTTGTGTACACAATTTCAAGCAAATCCTAAAGAATCACATTTGCAGGCAGTGAAGCGAATTTTGAGATACTTAAGCAAGATTAAAGTCTACGGTCTCTTTTATCCGAAAGAATGTCCTTTCGAGTTAGTATCATATAGTGATGCTGATTTCGAAGGATGTCGAACGGATCGAAAGAGTACTGGTGGTACATGTCACTTTATTGGACAATTTTTAGTATCTTTGTTTAGTAAGAAACAAAACTGCATTTCACTTTCGACGTGTGAGGCAGAATATATCTCCGCTGCTTTGGCATGTACTCAATTAATCTACATGTAGCAAATACTACAAGATTTTGGCGCAAATCTTTCAAATTCAACAATTTACCGTGATAATACAAGTGCAATAAATTTATCTAAAAATCCAATGAACCGTTCTAGAACTAAACACATAGATATAAGAATTCATTTTCTTAGAGATAATTTATAAAAAGGCAATATTTCATTAGAATTTGTATCTTCGGAAAATCAGATAGCTGACATATTTACAAAACCTTTAAATGAAAATATATTTATAAAATTACGTCAAGAATTAGGTCTAATATCTTTTCATGATTTATAATTTGAAATAATTTTTTTAAAAAAAAAATATGTTCCTGCTGGCCCTCGAACTCAGGTTGCTGGTAAAGTTGTTGTATGTTTTTTGATTGTGTTATAGTATTTCTTATTATACCAACTACTATCTTCCTCAAATCAATTGTATGGTTCTTATTCCTCAACATTTCTACCTCATGTTATTTCTTGGCCATAAACGTTCACTTATTTTCCTCCTCTTGTTTATTTCACCTGAATTAGTATGTTCACCTATATATAAAGGCTCTTATTTCAAACCTTTTCCACATCATTCATCCCAATACATTTTTTAAGCTTAAATTCCTTTTAATATTTTTTACATACACCAACATGTCTTCACAACAAGATTCAAATCAATCATCCATTGTTTTCAACACACCCGCCTCTGAATCGTCAAAACACTCCAACAACTCCACTCCAGTTTATATTCCAGTTAAAATCACACCATCACCTACACATCATTCTGGATATACTTGTAGTGGCCCGTAGTTGTGTACCCTTTGAGTCGACCATAATTCACATCAGTTCAACTCAAGTTGAACGGAAATACGAATCTTTAGGGGTGAAGAAGAAAGAGGTAGAAGAAACAAAACAGAATCAACACCATAGAATCTCACAATCGCAGCGGAACAAAATATAATATATAAGAACAGATTTTAAATACAAGAACTATACTGTTAATATACATATCATTATCAGAGTACAATAGACAATAATCAATCTGGATAGTTTAATAATTTGTCCTCACACAGTGGAAATACAAATCAAGTACGGAGATACGTCTTATCATCCAGCTTGTCTCCTGAGCTCCATAACATCCTATCCTGAATATGTTATACTCGGCCTGACCTGAGCATTATAATAAAATAACACCAGAGTCAGTCTGGAAAACCAGCATGAGAAAACACACTCAATTTGAATTATTAAAGTTATCAAATCCTTTGTAAAACAAAGGTATCTCATAAGACCGCGTCACACATAAACACGACGGGTTTTTCCCCTACGATAACCAAAACATTTTATAGAAAAATCCGGTGATATTATAATAGTGTCTAAATACAAATACTTATTCAAATAGCCGAAATTGTTACATTAATTAAATTCCAGCATACTAGGCTCTACAAACAAAACCGTAAAGGCTCGTATTAGAGAATGGATCCCATACAATGACTGGGCTACTGGGGTACCGTCCATCATAGTACACCTTTAGAAAAATGTACCGAGGACCTTGCCGGGATCCCCTGCTACACAAGACCAGCCTATCCGTAACCTGGATAGACCGAATATGTTATCACCCCGGGTGTTCCCACCATTAAACAAAAATCGAGCGCTCCCTTTTTCATGCACAACCATATCCATAATTTATATATATTTTCGAGGATATCTAGAAAAGTGATAACATACCCTAATTGGGTGCGACCCACTTAACCTTGCTACATCTCCCATGTTTTAGTCATTTCCGGTTGATGAGGCTTGAGGCTAAACGTTACCTTTCAAGAAACAATTCCACCTAGAATGCTCATCGTTCTCCAATGACGATGTTCTGATAGCATTCGTCCATACAATTTGTCATGGGTCTGGACAAACAGGATCACCGTCTTCACTATCTTCACGATATCCATTCGTAACGTTCAAATCGAATCGAAGTGGTTTTTCGGGTAATTAAATCCGATCCCGGTCTCTTCGAAACGATTAACTGAATTGGTCAATATTGATAGTCGGTCATTCAACTAACAATAAAACATTCATAAGCAGACACTATGCCTTATTATAAATTTCCAAAATATTTATTTTCAAAATATCTTTATAAGATATATCAATCCCTTCCAACATTTGAAAACAACTTCAAATACAATTTCCAAAACCAGTATACTTATTCATAACCTCATTCAATAATTTATAACTTCTTTTATGAATTCAGATTTCATCTTCGAAGTTCCCATATTCAACATTTGGAAATTCCATTTCCTCCGAATCCCATATAAAATTCCTCCCCACAAAATCATATCCATTTATAAGCCCCATTTACGAATCTCGAGAGAATTTATAAATAAAATTTTCAATCACTTCAAAACTCTATATATATATAAAATAAGTATTTAAAAGAATAATAATTTATTTTTAAAACATGTTCAAGTAATTATTTAAAATATCAAAAACACTTTTATAAACATCAATAACTCAATTTTAGATAAACAAATAAATTTTCAAAGCTGATTTTAAAAGTTAGAATTTACTAAAATAAATACTTAATATTTGAAAATATACTTACCGAAGAATTTCAATCCTGACTAGTTTAAAATTTCAAAGTTTTAAATAATAAAATTTTCCTTTTAAAAACAAACTTAACTTCTTAGAAATAAAAAGAAAAATATTTTTAAAACCTCAATAACCAATTCAATTTATAAATTCCTCTCGAATCACATCACATCACTTCCATTCCGATCTCCTTAACCATTTTCACTTTTCAAAAATAGTATCCACTATTTTTCTCACCCTATTTCCATATTCTAATATAAATTCTCCCGGTAAATTTATATTCACAATCTATCATCTGATATCGATTTCCCTTATTTATAAACATCGTTTATAAATTTTATAACTCCCTTTCAGTTTCACTTTTTATAAAACTAATCTCGTTTATAAAATTCCATTTTTATAAATCCATTCCTTTTTTAATTCCATTTATAACTTCCAATCTACTTTTAATATCGACTTCAACTCTTTTTTATATTTCCTGAATATTATTTATAAATTCTTTTTATATAATTAATTTTTAAAAATCTCTATTTAATAATTCACAATAGTCAAGTAAAACAAAAAAATATTTATTTTTCTAACCCAATTTCTTTAAAATAACCCCAATTCCAATATAAATATTTTTATATCAAATTTCCCTTTAATTCCTTCAATTTTAAAAATATATTAATGGTATTTAAAATATCAAAATTCAGGCCAGTGCTACAATAGCATCCAATAATTCCAATCACTACAATAATCTATAATAGATTTTTCTATACAATCCATATACCATAATATACGAAATTAAATTCAACATTTTGAGGAATCCAGTTGGATCCCTCCAACCTGTTTCCCTGCATCAACAGATGTTAATACAACATAAAAATACCAATCCCACTTCGAGGGGGATATCGCGGTATATAGGGTCATCCGCTATTATGCGAGGCACATTGGGTCTCATCCGCTAAATATGCGGGAACATCAATCCAAATACTAGTATATATACTACTATATATATATAATATATCATTCAACGGATAATAATTTCTAAATCTAACCAAGCAACCAATAATTAATTTTATTGTACCTCGTATAATTGTTATACAATTTTATAACCATTCCTTTTTAATTAAATAAAAATTATTTAATTACTTAAAATTATTAATAACTAATTACCCCAATCCAAAATCTGCTACTCAGAAACCACCCACTCACGAACGTTGCTGCTTCACCATAGACTACCACGTGGCCGCCAGACCTTCCACCTGAACCTCTTCTTTGTGATAAGCTTCTAGGCATCACGGCCATGACTTCGCCCTCGTCCAAACTACTGCCGCCACTGACATAAATTCCCCTCCTTCCATGACAGCATCGAGCACATCAAACCCTAAATCGAACTCGAGTAAAACTGCCTCGCGTCGCCCCAGGCTTCACGTGACCATCATGTGCTCCACTATCACCCAGAATGTTATTTGCCGACCATCGCTACCTCATCCAAATCCCTAGCGCTCGCTTCAACATCGCAACACCCTAGCATCGGCCCCCTGCCTTCAAAGACCAGAAAATCGACTTCAGGCCTAAATCATCTGCCACCCTTCTCGAAATCGTGCTCGCCACCACCCAGACCTTATCGCCTCAGCCGCTTCAACCTACCCACGCGATGCGCCCAACGTCAATCGCGATTTCCACCACGACTCCATGCTTCGAATCCAATTCGATTTCGATCTTCCCTCTTTTTTTTCTTTTTTTCTCTGAATCGAATTGAATCTCGTTTACTCAGTTTGAATTTCATGAATAAGATAAAGGAGGTACGTGATTTATAAAAGGAAACTGGGAAGAGCCATGATTCTGATTTCGTGAATTAAAAATGAAGAATTAGAAAAGAAATTGATGCGATTTCAAAATGATGAGGGCGGCTATACGTACTAGGTAGGGTGGTGTGTTTGAAAAGGTACCGTGGCTGAGGTGAAAGAAGAGACAGCCCAGTCCAATCAAATAAAAATAATTTGTTTTAAATTTTCAAAATATCTTGATCTATGCACCTCAAAATGTCGAATCCCTATTAGGGCAACCGCTAGGTGTTCATAATGTTATACCCCTATTCTGAATGCAATGGAAAGGTTTCGAGTCCTAATTCGATCGTATGGAGAAGATGGCTTTTTGAATCCAATTATTATATTGAATTTTCGATATTAATTTCAATGCGCTTATATCCCATACGTCCAAACGATAACTCCAAACGCTACAAAATTTGAAATCCGATAATAATATACTATTACGGATCTAGTGGAATTGGTTTCGTCGAATTTTGAGACTGTGCCTCGGATCGCTATTTTACGCGTCGATTAAATCGACAAATTCAAAAATTAATGAAATTAGTTGAAATTCTTGTTTTAAAAACTTATTAACTAATTTCTAATTCAAATAGAATTTATATCAACATTAGAAATCGTTCCGATTCCATATTCTACTCCAATTCAATTATTTAAACGATTTTAAATTATTAACTCAACAATTAATTTTATTATTAAATCGCTATATTTTGAACTTAAGTTTCCATTACACTATTTTTGGTCGATAAACTTCATATTAAAATTCCATTCACATTTCAAAACTCAACATTTAAAATAAATCAAATATTAAAAATCAACGACCAAAAATTCGGGTCGTTACATTCCTCCCCCCTTAAAAGAATTTCGTCTTCGAAATTGCTAAGGCAGAAAAATGCTACAAACTCATTACTTAACAAAAACCCACTTAGTTAAAACTCGATGTTTCACTTTTCTAATCTTTTTAGTTTCAACCAAAACAATTAGTTCTCAATTCTAATTTCAAAACCCTTTATTCCAATTACAATTCGTAATCAATTTGTCGTTAACAAAAATTTTCCAAAAAATTTCAAAAATTTTCTAACACCCTAAATTTTCGAAATTTTTTGGCAGTCTCCCTTGTACGGAGAGCCTTTTGCAATATGACAAGAGAGATAAATATATATACATCGACCCACACGGTTGGAAAACAAAATACATATATATCAATATTTATATTTTACGGTATTTAATCCAAAAACGTACCTTACATTAGCGTTTTTAAATGAGCGGCTTATTTTATATGCAGTTTGCACGACCAAAATCTACCCAAATGGTCTTCTGGTACCTGTACTTACTCAATTTAAACACGTAAGCACCAAAATATGAAATTCATCAACATTTCACTTATTTAAATAGTTAAAACACATAAACTTCCTAACTCAATCATGCCAAACATATATTACAAGCAACTTAAGGTTCCGATACTAATTTAATTACTTCCAATCGATCCATATATCATTTCATTCAAATCAAAATGATTTACAACCAAATTTATTGTATTCAATTCATTTTATATCAAACAAACCCTTATCCATTCCAAATTGATTACAAATCAATTTATTCACATTCTATTTATTAATAGAATTTTATTTACTTTCGTTTGCGTCGAACAATAATTTTTCTATGCAATTCGCCGATATTTCTTTAATAAAATAACCATTTCGGTTTATAGCCATTTTAAATTGATTTCGAATCAATTTATATTTAATTCTATCCCATTTCAAATTGGTTCTCAATCAATTTATTGCAGTCAATTTACCAATTAATTTAATTAGTTCATTCACTTTATCCACTTCAAATTTTAATCCCATACTCAAATTCATTATCGAATTCATTTAAATAAAATTCAAGGCTATATTCAATTTATTTACACTTAAATTGAATTTATTTATAACTTAAGTCATCACCATTTCAATACATTTCTATTTTATTCGACAATATTTCCAATTATATTAGATTCGCTTATAATCAAGTCGAATTTTTATTTATAACTCAAGTTCCATATTCAATATTCACTTTTAATCCACAATCCAATTTACTTAATCAAGTTAAGCTTCATTTTTTTGTATTCAATTAACTAATTAATTTATCTAATTAGTTCACTTCCAATTTATAATTCAATATCTGATTTTTATTTCAAAAATCCCTTCATTTAATTTTCTTGAGTTCCAAATTCATTTTATAATTCAAGTTTGAACTTTTATTTCTTCACCAAAATATCGAACCATTTTTATTTTGGTTTTTTTATTTCAATTTTATAAGTTACACAACTTATTTTTTTTCCACATTTCCATCAATTCTATACTCGAGTATATTCACATTTTATTATTAACTCAATTTTATACCGTACTTTATAGCTTAGGCATGCTTTCATTTCATTAATTCAAAATTTATATTTACTTCAATTTGATATTAATTCTAATCCCATTCAAATTTTATAACTTATAGTTATATAATCACTTTATAATTCACAGTTACATATTTAATTCAATTCTATACGATTCAAATCCAATTCACCTTTTTATTTAAATTTCAATTCCTTTTAACCAACATTTCAAAACCATACTCGAGTTATTCATACTTAAACTAGTTTCATTCTAAACAAATTTATTTTTAATTCATTCAATTTCATTATATATTTCAATTACTTCGCTTAAGTCAACTCCCATTTCATTAATACACTATACTAATTCAATTCAAATCCAGTCAATTACATTTCTAAAATTTAATTTATCCAATCTTAACTTAAGTTGAATTCCATTTTCCACTTTCTCGCTTTAAATTTTATTCCAACTTCAATTTTTTTCACAATTCCCTCTTTATAAATATCATCTTCCCCAGGATTTCAGAATTTTTAATCACCCGGTATTTATTTCAAATCACTTTGAAATCAAATATATATATATATACACACACACACACACTCTCTTTTTGGTTTAACAAACCACTTTCTTGGATTTTCAAAATTCACTTGGTTCCATTCCAAAACAATTTCCCTTCGGAATTTCCAAATAACACTTGTTTTCACCAAAAATCTACATATCAATTTACTATGGTAGCAATCCATCACCCAGAAACTTGAAAATGAATACTGATGATGCTGCAGCCATCACCAAGATTATTTTCCAACGACTGAAGTGAGTTCAGTGCTATATCACTTCCAAAATCCATTTAAAACTATTTTCTTTCAAAAATATCTCCAAAAAATATTACTGTTATTTATTTCAAAAAACTTTGAAAAACATTCCCAAAAATCTCCGGGATTTAATTCTTCCAATTTCTGGTTTGAACCCATTTGTAGTTTTCAACTCATTTGTATAATTCATACTTATACAATCTCTATTTGGTTATATATATAACCATTTCAATTTTATAATCTTATTTTGATTATAACAATAACATCCAAACACCCTATATACTACAATTTCAGAAATTATTTCTTTTATATCGAAATATAATTTGGGTAAAATAATTTCATTTACCCACTTCAAAACCATACTGTGTCGAATTACTCTATTCAAGTGTTTAGAAACCCTTATCGATGTCGTAGCATCCCACTACTCGACCAGAATTTATATAGCACTTAACAGATTAATTAACACAATATAAAACCATTTTATATTCACTAAAAAATACGCGCTCTTATCTATTAATACACTCAAACTTATTCTAGGGTACTACTGACCCTATCTCTAAGGAGTAATCCCCACCAAAGCCAAGGTTCTCACTTAACCTTCAGCTTAGATACCAAATGCAGCGACCCGCAGTTCCGTACCCTTTGAGTCGACCATAATTCACATCAGTTCATCTCAACTTGAACGGAAATACGAATCTTTAGGGGTGAAGAAGAAAGAGGTAGAAGAAACAAAACAAAATCAACAACATAGAATCTCACAATCGCAGCGGAACAAAATATAATATATAAGAACATATTTTAAATACAAGAACAGTACTGCTAATATACATATCATTATCAGAGTACAATAGACAATAATCAATCTGGATAGTTTAATAACTTGTCCTCACACAGCGGAAATACAAATCAAGTATGGAGATACATCTTGTTATCCAGCTCGTCTCCTAAGCTCCATAGCATCCTATCCTGAATCTGTAGTACTCGGCCTGACTCGAGCATTATAATAAAATAACACCAGGGTCAGTCTGGAAAACCGGAATGAGAAAACACACTCAATTTGAATTATTAAAGTTATCAAATCCTTTGAAAAACAAAGGTATCTCATAAGACCGCGTCACACATAAACACGATGGGTTTTTCCCCTACGATAACCAAAACATTTTATAGAAAAATCCGGTGATATTATAATAGTGTCTAAATACAAATACTTATTCAAATAGCCATAATTGTTACATTAATTAAATTCCAGCATACTAGGCTCTACAAACAAAACCGTAAAGGCTCATATTGGAGAATGGATCCCATACAATGACTAGGCTACTGAGGTACCGCCCATCACAGTACGCCTCTAGAAAAATGTACCGAGGACCTCGTAGGGATCCCCGGCTACACAAGACCGGCCTACCCTTAACCTGGATAGACCGAATATGTTATCACCTCGAGTGTTCCCACCCTTAAACAAAAATCGAGCGCTCCCTTTTTCATGCACAACCATATCCATAATTTATATATTTTTTTCCGAGGATATCTAGAAAAGTGATAACATACCCTAATTGGGTGCGACCCACTTAGCCTTGCTGCATCTTCCATGTTTTAGTCATTCCCGGTTGATGAGGCTTGAGGCTAAATGTTACCTTTCAAAAAAAATTCCACTTAGAATGCTCATCGTCCTCCAATGACGATGTTCTGATAGCATTCGTCTATACAAGTTTTCCTGGGTCTGGACAAACCGGATCACCGTCTTCACTATCTTCACGATATGCATTCGTAATGTTCAAACTGGATTGAAGTGGTTTTTCAGGTAATTAAATCCGATCCCTGTCTCTTCGAAACGATTAATGGAATTTGCCAATATTGATAGTCGTACATTCAACTATCAATAAAACATCCATAAGCAGCCACTAGGCCTTATTATAAATTTTTCAAAATATTTATTTTCAAAATATCACTATAAGATATATCAATCCCTTCCAACATTTGAAAACAACTTCAAATACTTAAATCCATAACAGGATATTTCCAAACCATCTCAACACTTAGAAATATTCCCAAATTTCCATTTTTATACTTAGGAAAATATTATAAGTCTTATTTTCCAAAATCTTTTCAAATATCAATGCTTAAGAGAATATTTCGTAACTTATCTCACAAGTCTTCAGAATCACTAATAAATTCCCTTTTACAATTTCCAAAATCCAGTATACTTATTCATAACCCCATTCAACAATTTATAACTTCTTTTATGAATTCAGATTTCATTTTCGAAGTTTCCATATTCAACATTTTGAAATTCCATTTCCTTCAAATCCCTTATAAAATTCTTCCCCTCAAAATCATATCCATTTATAAGCCCCATTTAGGAATCTCAAGAAAATTTATAAATAAAATTTTCAATCACTTCAAAACTCTATATATATATAATAAGTATTTAAAGGAATAATAATTTATTTTTAAAACATGTTCAAGTAATTATTTAAAATATCGAAAACACTTTTATAAACATCAATAACTCATTTTTAGATAAACAAATAAATTTTCAAAGCTGATTTTAAAAGTTAAAATTTACTAAAACAAATACTTAATATTTGAAAATCTACTTACCGAAGTATTTCAATCCTAACTAGTTTAAAATTTTATGGTTTCAAATAATAAAATTTTCCTTTTAAAAACAAACTTAACTTCTTAGAATTGTTTTTTTTTTAAAAAACCTCAATAACCAATTCAATTTATAAATTCCTCTCGAATCACATCACTTCCATTCCGATCTCCTTAACCATTTTCACTTTTTAAAAATAGTATCCACTATTTTTCTCACCCTATTTCCATATTCTAATATAAATTCTCCCTATAAATTTATATTCACAATCTATCATTTGATATCGATTTCCCTTATTTATAAACATCGTTTATAAATTTTATAACTCCCTTTCAGTTTCACTTTTTATAAAACTAATCTCGTCTATAAAATTCCATTTTTAGAAATCCATTCCTTTATAAATTCCATTTATAACTTCCAATGTACTTTTAATATCGACTTCAACTCTTTTTTATATTTCCAGAATATCATTTATAAATTCTTTTTATATAATTAATTTTTAAAAATCTCCATTTAATAATTCACAATAGTAAAGTATAACCAAAAATCAAATATATTTTTTTCTAACCCAATTTCATTAAAATAACCCCAATTCCAGTATAAATATTTTTATATCAAAATTTCCTTTAATTCCTTCAATTTTAAAAATATATTTATGGTATTTAAAATATCAAAATTCAGGCCAGTGCTACAATAGCATCCAATAATTTCAATCACTACAATAATCTATAATAGATTTTTCTATACAATCCATATATCACAATATATGAAATTAAATTCAACATTTTGAGGAATCCATTTGGATCCCTCCAACCTGTTTCCCTGCATCCGTAGATGTTAATACAACATAAAAATACCAATCCCACTTGGAGGGGGATATCGCGGTATATAGGGTCATCCGCTATTATGCGAGGCGCATAGGGTCTCATCCGCTAAATATGCAGGAACATCAATCCAAATACTAGTATATATACTACTATATATATAATATATCATTCAATGGATAATAATTTCTAAATCCAACCAAGCAACCAATAATTAATTTTAACTATTTAAAATTAAATTGGCAATCCAAATGAGTGAGAATTTCTCACCTCATTTTTCGAGTTTGTTAATTGTTCCAAATTAATCCCAGCTTGTATATTTCTCATCTACGGATCCACACTCGTCTTGTTTCTATGATTTTTGTACCTCATATAATCGTTATACAATTTTATAAGCATTCCTTTTTAATTAAATAAAAATTATTTAAATTAATTAAAATTATTAATAACTAACTACCCCAATCCAAAATCTACTGCTCAGAAACCACCCACTCACGAATGTTGTTGCTTCATCTTAGACTATCACGCGGCCGCCAGACCTTCCACCTAAACCTCTTCCTTGTGATAAGCTTCCAGGGATCACGGCCATGACTTCGCCCACATCCAAACTACGACCGCCATAGACAAAAACTCCCCTCCTTCCATGACAGCACTGAGCACATCCAACCCTAAATCGAGCTCGAGTAAAACTACCTCGCGTTGCCCCATGCTTCACGCGACCATCGCGTACTCCACTATCACCCAGAATGTTAGCCGCCGACCATCGCTGCCTCGCCCAAACCCCTAGCGCTCGCTTCAACATTGCTAACACCCTAGAATCAGCCCCCTGCCCTCGAAGACCGCGACATCGAGTTCAAGCCTTAATCGCCTGCCGCCCTCCTCGAACTCGCGCTCGCCACCACCCAGACCTTATCGCCTCAACCGCTTCGACCCACCCACGCGATGCGCCCAACGTCGATCACGATTTCCATCGCGACTCCATGCTTCGAATCGAATTCGATTTCGTTCTTCCCTCTCTTTTTTCTATTTTTGTCTGAATTGAATTGAATCTCGTTTTCTCAGTTTGAATTTCGTGAATAAGATAAAGGAGGTACGTGATATATAAAAGGAAAGAGGGAAGAGGCGTGATTCTAATTTCTTGAATTAAAAATGAAGAAGTAGAAAAGAAATTGATGCGATTTTAAAAAGATGAGGGCGCCTATACGTACTAGACAGGGTGGCGTGTTTGAAAAGGTATCGTGACTGAGGTGAAAGAAGAGATAGCCTAGTCTAATCAAATAAAAATAATTTGTTTTAAATTTTCAAAATATCTTGATCTACGCACCTCAAAATCCCGAATCGCTAACGAGGCATGCCGCTAGGCGCTCATAATGTTATACCACTATTACAAATGCAATGAAAAGGTTTTGAGTCCTAATTCGATCGTATGGAGAAGATAGCTTTTTGGACCCAATTATTATATTGAATTTTCGATATTAATTTCAATGCGTTTATGTCCCGTATGCCCAAACGATAAATCCAAACGCTACGAAATTTGAAATCCATTAATAATACACTATTACGGATCCAATGGAACTGGTTTCATCGAATTTCGAGACTGTGCCTCAGATCGTTATTTTAACGCGACGATTAAATCGACAAATTCAAAAATTAATGATATTAGTTGAAATTTCAGTTTTAAAAACTTATTAACTAATTTCTAATTCAAATAGAATTTATATCAACATTAGAAATCGTTTCGTTTTCATATTCTACTCCAATTCAATTATTTAAACAATTTTAAATTATTAGCTCAACAATTAATTTTTTTAATTAAATCGCTATATTTGGAACTTAAGTTTCCATTACACTATTTTTGGTCGATAAACTTCATATTAAAATTCCATTCACATTTCAAAACTCAACATTTAAATAAATTAAATATTCAAAATCAATAACCAAAAATCCGGGTCGTTACATTCCTCCCCCCTTAAAAGAATTTCGTCTTCGAAATTGCTAAGGCAGAAAAATGCTTCAAACCCATTACTTAACAAAAACCCACTTAGTTAAAACTCGATGTTTCACTTTTCTAATCTTTTTAGTTTCAACCAAAACAATTAGTTCTCAATTCTAATTTCGAAACCCTTTATTCCGATTACAATTCGAAATCAATTTGTCGTTAACAAAAAATTTCCAAAAAATTTCAAAATTATTCTAACACCCTAAATTTTTGAAATTTTTTGGCAGTCTCCCTTGTACGGAGAGCCTTTTGCAATATGACAAGAGAGATAAATATATATACATCGACCCACACAGTCGGAAAACAAAATACATATATATCAATATTTATATTTTACGGTATTTAATCCAAAAACATACCTTACATTAGCGTTTTTAAGCGAGCGGCTTATTTTATATGCAGTTTGCACGACCAAAATCTACCCAAATGGTCTTCTGGTACCTGTACTTACTCAATTTAAACACGTAAGCACCAAAATATGAAATTCATCAACATTTCACTTATTTAAATAGTTAAAACACATAAACTTCATAACTCAATCATGCCAAACATATATTACAAGCAACTTAAGGTTCCGATACTAATTTAATTACTTCCAATCGATCCATATACCATTTCATTCAATTCAAAATGATTTACAACCAAATTTATTGTATTCAATTCATTTTATATCAAACAAACCCTTTTCCATTCCAAATTGATTAAAAATCAATTTATTCACATTCTATTTATTAATAGAATTTTATTTACTTTCGTTTGCGTCGAACAACAATTTTTCTATGCAATTCGACGATATTTCTTTAATAAAATAACCATTTCAGTTTATAGCCATTTTAAATTGGTTTCGAATCAATTTATATTTAATTCTATCCCATTTCAAATTGGTTCTCAATCAATCAATTCCATTCCATTTACTAATTAATTTAATTAGTTCATTCACTTTATCCACTTCAAATTTTAATCCCATACTCAAATTCATTATCAAATTCATTTAAATAATATCCAAAGCCATATTCAATTTATTTACACTTAAATTGAATTTATTTATAACTTAAGTCATCACCATTTCAATCCATTTCTATTTTATTCGACGATATTTCCAATTATATTAGATTCGCTTATAATCAAGTCGAATTTTTATTTATAACTCAAGTTCCATATTCAATATTCACTTTTAATCCACAATCCAATTTACTTAATCAAGTTAAGCTTCATTTTTTTGTATTCAATTAACTAATTAATTTATCTAATTAGTTCACTTCCAATTTATAATTCAATATCTGATTTTTATTTCAAAAACCACTTCATTTAATTTTCTTGAGTTCCAAATTCATTTTATAATTCAAGGTTGAACTTTTATTTCTTCACCAAAATATAGAACCATTTTTATTTTGGTTTTTCTATTTCACTTTTCAATTTTATAAGTTACACAACTTATTTTTTTTCCACATTTCCATCAATTCTATACTCGAGTATATTCATATTTTATTATTAACTCAATTTTATACCGTACTTTATAGCTTAGGCATGCTTTCATTTCATTAATTCAAAATTTATATTTACTTCAATTTGATATTAATTCTAATCCCATTCAAATTTTATAACTTATAGTTATATAGTCACTTTATAATTCACAGTTACATATTTAATTCAATTCCATATGATTCAAATCCAATTCACCTTTTTGTTCAAATTTCAATTCCTTTTAACCAACATTTCAAAACCATACTCGAGTTATTCATACTTAAACTAATTTCATTCTAAACAAATTTATTTTTAATTCATTCAATTTCATTATATATTTCAATTACTTCGCTTAAGTCAACTCCCATTTCATTAATAAACTATACTAATTCAATTCAAATCCAGTCAATTACATTTCTAAAATTTAATTTATCCAATCTTAACTTAAGTTGAATTCCATTTTCCACTTTCTCGCTTTAAATTTTATTCCAACTTCAATTTTTTTCACACTTCCCTCCTTATAAATATCATCTTCCCCAGGATTTCAGAATTTTTAATCACCCGGTATTTATTTCAAATCACTTTGAAATCAAATAGATATATATACACACACACACACACACTCTTTTTGGTTTAACAAACCACTTTCTTGGATTTTCAAAATTCACTTGGTTCCATTCCAAAACAATTTCCCTTCGGAATTTCCAAATAACACTTATTTTCACCAAAAATCTACATATCAATTTACTATGGTAGCAATCTGTCACCCAAAAACTTGAAAATGAATACTGTTGATGCTGCAGTCATCACCAGGATTATTTTCCAGCGACTGAAGTGAGTTCATTGCTATATCACTTCAAAAATCCATTTAAAACCATTTTCTTTCAAAAATATCTCCAAAAAAATATTACTATTATTTATTTCAAAAAACTTTGAAAAACATTTCCAAAAATCTCCGGGATTTAATTCTTCAAATTTCTGGTTTGAACCCATTTGTAGTTTTCAACTCATTTGTATAATTCATACTTATACAATCTCTATTTGGTTATATATATAACCATTTCAATTTTATAATTTTATTTTGATTATAACAAAACATCCAAACACCCTAATATACTACAATTTCAGAAATTATTTCTTTTATATCGAAATATAATTTGGGTAAAATTATTTCATTTACCCACTTCAAAACCATACTGTGTCGAATTACTCTATTCAAGTGTTTAGAAACCCTTATCGATGTCGTAGCATCCCACTACTCGACCAGAATTTATATAGCACTCAACAGATTAATTAACACAATATAAAACCATTTTATATTCACTAAAAAATACGCGCTCTTATCTATTAATACACTCAAACTCATTCTAGGGTACTACTGACCCTATCTCTAATGAGTAATCCCTACCAAAGCCAAGGTTCTCACTTAAACTTCAGCTTTGATACCAAATGCAGCGACCCGCAGTTCCATACCTTTTGAGTCGACCATAATTCACATCAGTTCAACTCAAATTGAGCGGAAATACGAATCTTTAGGGGTGAAGAAGAAAGAGGTAGAACAAACAAAACAGAATCAACAACATAGAATCTCACAATCGCAGCGGAACAAAATATAATATATAAGAACATATTTTAAATACAAGAACTGTACTGCTAATATACATATCATTATCAGAGTAAAATAGACAATAATCAGTATGGATAGTTTAATAGCTTGTCCTCACACAGCGGAAATACAAATTAAGTACGGAGATACGTCTTGTCATCCAGCTCGTCTCCTGAGCTCCACAGCATCCTATCCTGAATCTGTAGTACTCGGCCTGACCCGAGCATTATAATAAAATAACACCAGAGTCAGTCTGGAAAACCAGCATGAGAAAACACACTCAATTTGAATTATTAAAGTTATCAAATTCTTTGAAAAACAAAGGTATCTCATAAGACCGCGTCACACATAAACACGACGGGTTTTTCCCCTACGATAACCAAAACATTTTATAGAAAAATCCGGTGATATTATAATAGTGTCTAAATACAAATACTTATTCAAATAGCCAGAATTGTTACATTAATTAAATTCCAGCATACTATGCTCTACAAACAAAACCGTAAAGGCTCGTATTGGAGAATGGATCCCATACAATGACTGGGCTACTAGGGTACCGCCCATCACAGTACGGCTCTAGAAAAATGTACCGAGGACCTCGTCAGGATCCCCTGCTACACAAGACCGACCTACCCTTAACCTGGATAGACCGAATATGTTATCACCCTGAGTGTTCCCACCCTTAAACAAAAATCGAGCGCTCCCTTTTTCATACACAACCATATCCATAATTTATATATATTTCCGAGGATATCTAGAAAAGTGATAACATACCCTAATTGGGTGCGACCCACTTAGCCTTGCTGCATCTTCCATGTTTTAGTCATTCCCGGTTGATGAGGCTTGAGATTAAACGTTACCTTTCAAAAACAAGTTCCACTTAGAATGCTCATCGTCCTCCAATGACGATGTTCTGGTAGCATTCGTCTATACAAGTTTTCCTGGGTCTGGACAAAGCGGATCACCGTCTTCACTATCTTCACGATATCCATTCGTAACGTTCAAACTGGATCGAAGTGGTTTTTCGGGTAATTAAATCTGATCCATGTCTCTTCGAAACGATTAATGCAATTGGCCAATATTGATAGTCGTACATTCAACTATCAATAAAACATCCATAAGCAGCCACTAGGCCTTAATATAAATTTTCCAAAATATTTATTTTCAAAATATCTTTATAAGATATATCAATCCCTTCCAACATTTGAAAACAACTTCAAATACTTAAATCCGTAACAGGATATTTCCAAACTATCTCAACACTTAGAAATATTCCCAAATTTCCATTTTTATACTTAGGAAAATATTATAAGTCTTATTTTCCAAAATCTTTTCAAATATCAATGCTTAAGAGAATATTTCGTAACTTATCTCACAAGTCTTCAGAATCACTAATAAATTCCCTTATACAATTTCCGAAATCCCGTATACTTATTCATAACCCCATTCAACAATTTATAACTTCTTTTATGAATTCAGATTTCATTTTCGAAGTTTCCATATTCAACATTTTGAAATTCCATTTCCTTCAAATCCCTTATAAAATTCCTCCCCTCAAAATCATATCCATTTATAAGCCCCATTTAGGAATCTCGAGAGAATTTATAAATAAAAGTTTCAATCACTTCAAAACTCTCTATATATATAAAATAAGTATTTAAATAAATAATAATTTATTTTTAAAACATGTTCAAGTAATTATTTAAAATATCGAAAACACTTTAATAAACATCAATAACTCATTTTTAGATAAAAAAAATAAATTTTCAAAGCAGATTTTAAAAGTTAGAATTTACTAAAACAAATACTTAATATTTGAAAATCTACTTACCGAAGTATTTCAATCCTAACTAGTTTAAAATTTTATGGTTTCAAATAATAAAATTTTCCTTTTAAAAACAAACTTAACTTCATAGAATTAAAAAAAAATTATTTTTAAAACCTCAATAACCAATTCGATTTATAAATTCCTCTCGAATCACATCACTTCCATTCCGATCTCCTTAACCATTTTCACATTTCAAAAATAGTATCCACTATTTTTCTCACCGTATTTTTATATTCTAATATAAATTCTCCCTGTAAATTTATATTCACAATCTATCATCTGATATCAATTTCCCTTATTTATAAACATCGTTTATAAATTTTATAACTCCCTTTCAGTTTCACTTTTTATAAAACTAATCTCGTCTATAAAATTCCATTTTTATAAATCCATTCCTTTATAAATTCCATTTATAACTTCCAATCTACTTTTAATATCGACTTCAACTCTTTTTTATATTTCTAGAATATCATTTATAAATCCTTTTTATATAATTCATTTTTAAAAATCTCCATTTAATAATTCACAATAGTAAAGTATAACCAAAAATCAAATATATTTTTTCTAACCCAATATGATTAAAATAACCACAATTCCAGTATAAATATTTTTATATCAAAATTTCCTTTAATTCCTTCAATTTTAAAAATATATTTATGGTATTTAAAATATCAAAATTCAGGCCAGTGCTACAATAGCATCCAATAATTCCAATCAATACAATAATCTATAATAGATTTTTCTATACAATCCATATATCACAATATATGAAATTAAATTCAACATTTTGAGGAATCCAATTGGATCCCTCCAACATGTTTCCTTGCATTCACAGATGTTAATACAACATAAAAATACCAATCCCACTTGGAGGGGGATATCGTGGTATATAGGGTCATCCGCTATTATGCGAGGCGCATAGGGTCTCATCCGCTAAATATGCGGGAACATCAATCCAAATACTAGTATATATACTACTATATATATAATATATCATTCAATGAATAATAATTTCTAAGTCCAACCTATCAACCAATAATTAATTTTAACTATTTAAAATTAAATTGTCAATCCAAATGAGTGAGAATTTCTCACCTCATTTTTCGAGTTTGTTAATTGTTGCAAATTAATCCCAGCTTGTATATTTCTCATCTACGGATCCACACTCGTCTTGTTTCTATGATTTTTGTACCTCATATAATCATTATACAATTTTATAAGCATTCCTTTTTAATTAAATAAAAATTATTTAAATTAATTAAAATTATTAATAACTAATTACCCCAATCCAAAATCTACTGCTCAGAAACCACCCACTCACGAATGCTGCTGCTTCATCTTAGACTATCACGCGGCCGCCAGACCTTCCACCTAAACCTCTTCCTTGTGATAAGCTTCCACGCATCACGGCCATGACTTCGCCCACATCCAAACTACGACCGCCATTGACAAAAACTCCCCTCCTTCCATGACAGCACCGAGCACATCCAACCCTAAATCGAGCTCGAGTAAAACTACCTCGCGTCGCCCCAGGCTTCACGCGACCATCGCGTACTCCACTATCGCCCAGAATATTAGCCACCGACCATCGCTGCCTCGCCCAAACCCCTAGCGCTCGCTTCAACATCGCTAACACCCTAGCATCGGCCCCCTGCCCTCGAAGACCGCGACATCGAGTTCAAGCCTAAGTCACCTGCCGCCCTCCTTGAATTCACGCTCGCCACCACCCAGACCTTATCGCCTCAACCGCTTCGACCCACCCACGCGATGCGCCCAACGTCGATCGCGATTTCCATCGCGACTCCATGCTTCGAATCGAATTCGATTTCATTCTTCCCTCTTTTTTTTCTTTTTTTGTCTGAATTGAATTGAATCTCGTTTTCTCAGTTTGAATTTCGTGAATAAGATAAAGGAGGTACGTGATATATAAAAGGAATGAGGGAAGAGGCGTGATTCTGATTTCTTGAATTAAAAATGAAGAAGCAGAAAAGAAATTGATGCGATTTTAAAAAGATGAGGGCGCCTATACGTACTAGATAGGGTGACGTGTTTGAAAAGGTATCGTGACTTAGGTGAAAGAAGAGATAGCCTAGTCCAATCAAATAAAAATAATTTGTTTTAAATTTTCAAAATATCTTGATCTACGCACCTCAAAATCCCGAATCCCTAACGAGGCGTGCCACTAGGCGCTCATAATGTTATACCCCTATTCCGAATGCAATGAAAAGGTTTTGAGTCCTAATTCAATCGTATGGAGAAGATAGCTTTTTGGACCCAATTATTATATTGAATTTTCGATATTAATTTCAATGCGTTTATGTGCCGTATGCCCAAACGATAATTCCAAACTCTACGAAATTTGAAATCTAATAATAATACACTATTACGGATTCAATGGAACTGGTTTCGCCGAATTTCGAGATTGTGCCTCGGATCGCTATTTTAACGCGTCGATTAAATCGACAAATTCAAAAATTAATGAAATTAGTTGAAATTTCAGTTTTAAAAACTTATTAACTAATTTCTAATTCAAATAGAATTTATATCAATATTAGAAATCGTTCTGGTTTCATATTCAACTCCAATTCAATTATTTAAACGATTTTAAATTATTAACTCAACAATTAATTTTTTTAATTAAATCGCTATTTTTGGAACTTAAGTTTCTATTACACCATTTTTGGTCGATAAACTTCATATTAAAATTCCATTCACATTTCAAAACTCAACATTTAAAATAAATTAAATATTCAAAATCAACGACCAAAAATCCAGGTCGTTATAATACTCTTCAAGGAAAACGAACTAAACGTATTTTACGTTTTGGTTCTCCATAAAAAAAGGAGAAAATTAATGATATTCATCACTATCAGAGAGAGACTCTGGAACTGCAATGCAAACTATACTACGAACAGAAAGTAAACGCTAAATGTTTAAGCTTTCTGGAACAAGTCGCGTTAAAGTTTTGCGGGTCTTCATCGAAACAGTGCGTACATCAACCATCACCACAACGTTCTCAAGCTCCATCGAATTCTTGGGAACGAAGCCTACAACGTCCTTAGGTGTCTCCGAACTCTTGGGAATGCAGTAATGTTTGGTCTCCAATCCAACCATTACAAGAAATAACAAAGGTTGAACCGCTCTCTAACGATTCACACTCTTCTAGAAACTAGGAATTTATGTATATTGTTTTGAAATGAATGTTGTATTTTTATATATTTTATATGTTTTAAAATAAAGATTTTAATATATAACAATTATAAATTACCAAGTTTTAATGTTATTTTTGTTTTTATAAGAAAATCTTCAAGTACATAGGTCAGATGGCCAAAACAGAACAGATTCAGTCGACTGAACCGATTCCCCCAGTCGGCAGAAACTGCTATCCAAACTGTTTTATATAAAGCAATCCAGTCGACTGCCATAGAATTTTCAGTCCACTGATATGGTACCTTTTTAGGCTATTTAACGTGGGATAAATTTTCCTGCACAATAGTCGACTGAATTTTATTTTCAATCAACTGAACATTCTTGATCACTTGAAATTTTCCAGATTTCAGTTGACTGGTCTTATATTTTCTATCGACTGAATAGAGCAATTTCCAGGCAAAAACTTTCGGGTTGAAAACTTGAGTATTACAGTCAACTGCCCTACACTTTTCAATCAACTGAATACTTATTTTCTGGTTTTCTAAATAAAATTTGCACAACTCCCAATCCACCTTTTCAACCACCATATATATTCTTCTCCTTCATTCCAAAACTCTACCTTATTTTCTACAAGCAAACCCTAGCCCCCATTATCTTCAATCCAACTTTTACCACCTCAAATCAACTCAAATCAAATGGGACCTAAAACAAAAGGAGCTCGACAATCATCCACCGGACCATCCGAGAGCCAAATTAGGTCATGGCTTTATAATGAAACTGCCGTTACTTGTTTCAATGCCATGAGAAGCTCCCGAATCTTCGATGGCTCTTTCATCAATTATCCGGACTTCAATGCTTAAACCATTAGAGAAACGGCGAAAGCAAGCGGTCTTGAAAGCTTGATTAGTTTTGCGGCCCACAACGTCAAAATCTACCCCCTCCTCATTAAACTCTTCTTCGCCAATATGAACTTGGATCACCAAGATCTAAGAAACAGTGACGATTGCATCAAGACACTAGTTTGTGGCATCCGAATCTACCTTCCTCTCCAATGTCTAGGTTATATTCTCCATTTCCCTTCCGAAGGTGTGACGACCGCCCATGACCCCTGCACCGAACCTAGACAAAGTGCGCTGTAAAGTGTGCCAGGCGACCATGGACGATTGTCAGGGTAAAATAAAACAACAGAATCTATCGTATTACTCACAGCGCATGGACAAAATACAATAGAACATATGTATATAGTGAAGCTTCACAGAATAGAATCTCATCAATAAAACTTCATAATAGTTGAATACAAGCATCTGAATAGTCAAGTCATCAAAATACATCAAGCCTCATTACAACACTCAGAGAAAATACAAACAGCGGAACACCCAGTACATATAGGAAGATAATATGCAACCCTCTAGCTCGTCTTCGATATCAGCATCGTGAGAAGAGAACAGCACCTGTCACCTGCTACCTAGTCTGCCCGTCCCAAAATGGACGAACAGCCCAAGGCAATAAGAATTAAAACATAAAGCCTTGAGTCAGACAACAGTCTTAGTGAGCAGTAAATTAACTAACAACATACCAAAAGAGCATAAAGGAAAAGGAATAGGAATACAACCCTCCCACTCCAACCTCTTTCTACAGTGATAGCCCCCAGACACACACTAAGCAGAAGCAAACATAGCAGAGCATACAATGTAAAGTAAAGAAATTATCACTCGAGTCAAGGGCGATGTTTTCCAAGCACAAACCCCCAAGGCCTAAACCAAGATCAGATAAGCACCCAGAAAACACTGCTCTTGAGACCGAATGACGATACAACCAAACATCCATGACTCTGGATATCACTGTTATCATTATTTCGATATCACCGTTAATTGAATGACCGGCACATTCTTTCAGCCGTCCGTCAAGGGCTAATGGAAACCCCGGTTCTAGACATAACTCCCGCACGTCGTCGCAGCCCGTGCCTAGGACTATCGAATCTGCCCAGAGTACTCGACCATCAACAGTTAGTCGTTGGGACTATCAAATCTGCCCAAACGTACTCTTGCTTAGAGCATGCTAGAACCTTCAACAACGATGCTATCCAAACCTCCTAGTCATCCTCCTCGACGACTATTTCCATACTAGCTCAAGCGCCTCTCAAGCATCCATTACCCTTAACTCGAATCATATCACCGAGTTACCATCGTGCTTGGAATGATCCCGTCTGGATTAGACCAAGACTATCTCATATCATACTTCGCTTCATCACATCCTCACGAAGTCTCATCTCAACATCATCATCATCGAATCTATGCATAAGAGCTTCATCATTCCGCTACATATGCCACGAGCAGCTTTCCCAATTCAAGAGCCTTTCCCTTAGCTTTTGAATCATCTTCGGTCTAAATCAAATCATCAATCATCTAATTCATAGCAATCAACCAAGTCAAACATTAATCCAAACAATCAAGCATTCAAATAAGATCTAAATAGACAATTATCACAATAATGGCAATTTCGTAAATAAAGTGTTGAAAGTCTAACAAGCATGAAATCATGAGAATTATCTGTACAATCTTGATGAATGAACTTGCATAGGTTAACACTTAGTAAAAATGGTTGTCAAATCATCATGAACAATGGATCTATATGGATCTACACTTAGGATGAAGAAAATGCATGGAAATCACTATTTTAACACCAAATCGAGCCAACAATCCGATATACTCCTTTGGATCTGTGTGAGAGATAATCACCACTCACCAAATCACCCAAACAAACCCAAATCAACACGCTTCAGATATGGACAGCGAAGGATCAAGCTTGATCTATCACGAATCCGCTCCAAACGAAGAAATCTCACTTCAATGGATGAAGGTCTTCAACTTTAGCTCTTGGATCTTCGATCTTGATCTTCGATTTGGATGAAAGGAAGCACTAGATTAGAGTGGAGAAAAGAAGTGAAGAAGTGTAGAAGTCGAGCTCTCAAAATGGCAGCACTTCGTCGCTTCGAAATCCGGATCCCAAAAAGTGAGAAAAACCCTTCCTATTTATAGCTGAAAATTCACTAAGTTGTAACTCGGCTATCTCCATAAGTCGTCTCCGACTTACGACCTAAGAGACTCTTCGACCTAACAATGCGCACGACTCAATAGCTATCCTCCTTAGGTCGCTCACGACCTAACAGCTACGACTTAACTCCTCAGCGACCTATCGCTTGCGCCTCTTCGACCTAAAACTTAAGAGGATACGACTTAGCACAACAGCGCACCCAAGCGACCTAACAGATGCGCTTCCATGTGACCTATCAATCCAACGACTTAAAACAATGCGCGACTTAACTATGCGCGACCTAATTCTAAGCCAAAACCCAGCGACCTAACAACTCACGCGACCTACGACTTAACAAGTCAACTACTATGCGACCTAATACTGACACGCTTCCTTGCTAACTCGCTAGCTCGCTAACTCGCTAACTCTTAGGTCGCTAACCTATAGGTCGCTCCAAGATACTAAGTCGCTACATTCTATAAGTCGCTGGCTTTCTTAAGTCGTCTACGTCCTATCCCACGACTTACTCCCTTCACGACCTAAGCTTCCAAACGCTCTAACTCTTAAGTCGTTCAATCTATAAGTCGGTCACGACCTATCACTTAGGTCGTTCATGGCCTAGGACTTAGCAAAATTCTGCCTAAAATCTGAAATGACTTAAAATGCTGAAAATTCCAGATTTTGACGAACTTGTCGATCCGTAAAAATACGGGTCGTTACAGAAGGAGTCAACATCAACGACGTTGAAGTTGACATGGACAACCACGATGAGGTCTCTCATCGTTTTCTCTCCGACAATATGACTGTTCTCAAATCCATCGCCTTGCGACCAAAGGTGCGCATCCTTCATCGTGCTCTCATCGGCTCCATTAAACTTCATACCGGAAGTTACGAGAAAGTCTACAAGCGCGACTTCCAAGCCCTCTATGCCACCTACTCCTCTAAACACGTCAATTAGGCCAAAGTGATTCTTGATGAATTTCTCACGGTCAACCACAAGAGGAGCTACAAAACCATCTTCTATGGAGCCTACCTTATGTGGATTCTCATGAACTTTGGTGTCATCATCCCCGATGCCGATTTCATTACCGTCGATGAGCTAAACACTAAGACGTTAAATCTTATGGGCTTGCCAAAACGTCAACCACCTCAACAAATCATTAGCTTCCAACGATAGGCGGCTAATCGCGTGCAAGGGATTCTACGACCCCATGAGACACATATCGGCTCCTCCTCCTCTCAACCTTCCTGCCAAATCGAGAAAGAAGAAGATGACGAGATTAAAGAGCTTCATGGTGACTTTCCTGCAAGGCAAGGTTTAGCCACTCTTTCACGGAATCAAAGTAGGCTAAATCAACGATTGGTCAACATCGAGAAAATTGTCATCAAGACCAATAAGAAGCTCAACTCCATCAAGGGCTTCTTAAATAAAATTTGGGAGAAAATTTCTTACACCGGCTCTGCTTCCACAAGTATTGCCGAAAATCCTCCCGCTCCTTTCTCTTGGACAACATCCAAGGAGGAAGAAGAGGAAGAGGAAGAATCCAATAGCGAGGAAGTTTAGTCCATTTTTATTTTATCTTATGCTTATGTATTTTTCTTGTTTTTAGTGTTTGTTATGTTGTATCCATGAACAATTATTGTTGCTTATCTTGTTTGTTTTAATGTTGAATCAATGTTGTTTTCTTGATATTTGTTAAGAAAAATGTTGTTCGATTTCATTTATTGTTGGTTCAATACAAGTTTAACTATGTTATATATTTCACTTGTTAATACCAAGTTTGCTTATCATTGTTTACAATATTACTCAATTCTTATTCCTTTTTGTCGATAACAAAGGGGGAGAAGTATGATAAGTTCAGGTAGAGTATTTATTCAGGGGGAGTTTTAATTGCTTTTTATAAAAACTTTATAAACTTACATAGTTATCATCATCAAAAAGGGGGAGAATGTTATAACCTTGTATTTTGATGTTTTGATCGTGACAACTATATAAGTATATATTATATGCACTAACCAAATTTGTAGGAGAAGATACTATTCTACTCGACGTTGGATCGAAGACCAAGATTTCAAGGAGAAAGTTTCAAATTTTATAATTGGTTTGTCTATAGTCTAGTTAGTAGTAAATCAATGTTAAAATCTCTCCTAGGTGGTATATGCATGCACACATAGTTTAAATTATATTCAAAATCATATACACATATTAGAAATTGTTTATATTAAGTTATTAAACAAAAAGCTTTCAAAAAGAAGTTAATATGACAGAAAACACCAGATTTAGTCGATTGAATAAGTGTTGTCAGTCGACTGAAACATGCACAGGTGCATAAGTTTATTTGAAGGTTTAGTCGAATAAACTACCCCATTCAGTCGACTGAACCAAGTGTCTTTTCACAATAAATTTTTAAATTCGATTTTTTAAAATATTCAAAAGACTGAAATTCTTTTCTCGGTCGACTGAATATTCATAACGGCTATTTTTCTGAATGGTCGCCACTTTTTAACGAACAGAAACAATCCTTGATTTAAGAATTGTTTACGTATCTTTCGGCTGAAACTTTTCATGAAAAATTACATCTTTTAAACTCTATATATTGCCTTGAATTCAGTAGCTTTCAATAAGTTAATTATCTGATTCTATTCTAATATTCTTGCTATCTAAATTTTGCCATTTGCATTCATAAACATATTTTAATCACTCGCACATTCAAGCACAATTTATTTGTGATTAAAATTACTTCTAATCTTCACGAACTACACTATATACCTCAAAGGAGAAGGTTATAGAAAGGGTGTACTCTAAAGACTTATTCGTGCTATCTACAGAGTACAATCAGTCAAGAAAACTTTCTGTATTATTGAAGTCCTGTTCGATTGCTCAAGCGGTAGAAGTCCTATTCGGTTGTCTAGGCAGTAGAAGTCCTGTTCGGTTGCTCAGGCGGTGTAATACATATTCCTCCAAGTTTAAGAGAGGGTTGATAGTTAAATTCCAGAAGAAGTCTGGGACTGGACGTAGAACGGGAGTTCGAACCAGTATAAAAATCCCTGGTGTCATTTACTTTACTATTTACTTTTTATATTCATATTCTGCACCAGTAGATAACTTAGATTGTATTCTATATTATGATCCATAGCAGCACTTTCAGTAGTGGTATTTATAAGCATAGAAAAATAGAATTTGCTAAAATACCCTTAGCATAAAATAATATGATCTCATGCATGCTGCACCACGCCTCTCCTACTCCTAGCACACATTACCCCCCGCGCTCCTACCTCCTTAAATCATGCTACTCCTTCCATGTGTATGTACTTACGGTACAGAGATGGTTTGTATTCATATAAGTTTTTTATATGTATGTATATGCTTTTTATAACATAATATGTCACATCCATGCATAATTATTAATATATATATATATATGTTAATATATTTAAGTGTGCTTGATTATTACTAATCCTAACATATATAATTGTATGCATGTTGATACAAATGTGCACGACATTTTCATTGACTTTTACGATGATGAAATTTCGTAATTTCAGAAAATATTTTTTGGTCACGTTTTCTATTTTTATTTAAACTAACTATATTGGTAAACAAAATTTGAAAATGATTTTAATATCATTAATTATTATTTAAAAGATTTTTATTTGGCTATATTTAAATATTTAAAAATGATCTAAATGTTCAAATTCAAAGTGATAAATTTATGGGTCATTACAGCAGTCTTTCGTCGAGTGACTCTACTGACCTCGCATCACTAACCTACTAAGTCCAATTAACCATCCTAAGTCTTTACTTCTATTATCTTAGGTAGACATTGGGCTTAGCTTACTAATTCCTTTTTTATTTAAGGCAATAAGATTTGCCTTAAATGATTATCTACTTATAAATTCCCTTTTAATGCTCATAAATGTTTCTTTGTCCATAAAATCATAACGGACATTTCCTAAGACATTGGTGTATGATTACTAATTCAAATTATTAACATTTTTAACTATTTCATAGTTATTAATTCAACTTCTTTATTTATTAGTCCCATTATCCATTTACGCTATCAAATTATTGCAACTTCCATATTTATTGCCATTTATTTCCCATTTATTGGAGTTACAACCTTTTAAATTTCTTTCCCATTAATTGATTATCCTAAATGCGAATATTATGTGTAAGCATCATTATTAGCTAAGTTTTATTTAATTATTACAAGCGCGGTAAATTACGTACAAATATCTACTTTTATCGAATATATTCTAGTTATATATCTTCAATAAAATATTCTTTTCCATGTTCATTTGTTGGAATCATATCTAAAATGATTATCCGCTATAATTTCCATAAATTAGGCCAAAACAAAAAGGTTTAACTTTAAAATATAAAAGACTACATCATTTGAAATTACAAGGAATAACTCTTTTATTTGCATCTATTCCTTGACATATATATCAAACGCTGTATTTTTCCAAAAAGGAAAGAAATCAAACTAATTTATAAATATCAAACGGTTCTAAATTCCAACAATTCCAAACATAAAAAAGTTTATATTCCAACAAAATTAGGGTATTAATCCAAATTTTATAACATAATTATACAACTTATTTCAAATTCTGGAATAAATTTCATTCCAACCAATATTCTAAATTCATACTTTTGGAACTGATTTTCAGACAGGTTGTAACCAATTCTAAATCAGTCATAAACAAGAATATATAGGCGACATTTATTGTATTCAGATCATATTAAATTTGTTGCTTAAAACTCATATACAATTATCCAATTAGGCATAAAAATCAAATAAACACCAACGAGATAATTTTCATATTATAACAATTTATAAAATTTCTCACTCACCTTTTAAAAGCGATCCAAATCTCCAGATCTGAAGTAGAACCTTAAATTCATCTCCAAATCCTTTTTAATCCAAGAAATATGTATAAAAGGGTATATACATACATTAGAATTACACATCTGAGAAGAGATTTGGGATTGGAAGAGAAAATGGATACAAATATATAAATTATCTCAAATACGCACATAGTTGATTCTCTTCTCTTCTCCTTTTTATTAGATTTTTATTCTTCTTCAATTTTTATGAATTATTGATATAAATATCTTATTTTTATAATTCAGAAAGAAAGTGGAGAATAAGAAATGACAGAGCTTCGCTACTGTTTTTAGAAAAATATGAGAAGAGAAGGGAGGGTTATGCCTGAATTTATAGGTGTAAGAATCAACATCAACTGTCAGATTAAAATATATTTAATCTTGGCTGTTAGCCCTAGGCTAACCCTACCCGCTACACAGGAATGGTTGACCGGCCATGATAGTGGGTCGACCTATCGGCCCAAGTTAATTTAGTTAATTTTTCTTATTTATTTATTTTCCTTTCGAATTCGTTTTTCGTCCGCAACTTCTTCGTTTCAACTCCAATCACAATACTCCAAATATGAAAGTTCTCCGAATTTTGCCATGAATTCAATGGTGCAAATTTCGTGGTTAAATTCCATCGTTTGCACAAATTCCATTTTTTGAGCCTAATTAATTAACCAGCTATCAAATTACGAGGTGTTACATTTCATACATTATAAACCGCAACCGTTCACTATATAACATTTATTTGTGTTTGGATATGAATCAAATATATATTCTTGTATTGCTATTAGAGTTCGACACTCATAGAAGACAATACACAATCTTGTATAAACAAACAATTAAGCGACCTAGGCATGAATGTTTTAGTGGTTGTACAAATTGGCTCTTGCGTGGGTCTGGAAGCGACAACATGCCAAAGGATTTAAAGGTAAGTATGTCTTATATTTCTTTTCAATCTTTAATTTAGTTCATTTGTATATCTAAACATTTTATCAATTTTTTTAATTTCATAAAATTATTGATGAAGATATTTTAACTTTATATAGTAGATGTTCTTACAATATTAGAAAGGTTAAATGTATCATTTCATTTTTCTAATAAAGTTCCCAGTAGATTTTTATATTTCTTAAAAGCCTAAGATAAACATTAAAATCTTATGATTTCTTTAGTAGATGTTAAGACTCGCTTGCCTTGGGATTCAGACCGAGTTTGCTCAACAAATCATAAGCCCATAAGCAATGGATAATATTTTATTATCGTATCATATACAATTCCTAATCCATGGTTTTTGTCCTAATTTCAATCCTGACCTCAAGAGTTTTCTCAACAACCGAAAGAGATTATTCACTCATACACACAATTTCGGGATAGCCTAAGTATAATGTATGTAACTTGAGTTTTCTTAACAAACACATATAATTATCTTACCTCGTCTAGTCAATATATTAATAATACTACGTATAACATCTCTAGCTTGAGTTTGCTAAAAAAATTTGAGGGTATGCAAGTATTTATAATATATAAATGGTAGAGGACATTTATAATTAAGATTCATAATCTTTAATAGATATTTATTTGAGCCATATTGATTCAGGAAACAATTTATTTCTTATGAAATACCCTTGTGGTTCAAGTGGTGGAAACATCATACATCATGGTATACGTATAATATGTACATTTTTGTTCCTTAAATCTAAGTTGGATTTTCTAAACTTCTACTTCTGTTTATACATATATAGTTATATAAGTATTAACTTAATTGTAACTTTTATTATTTAATTTACTTATATAATAAATACATGTAATTAATTAATTAAATCTTATTTAATTAATTTTTATTAATTTACCATATTTCATTAATTTATTTTATTTTATATAAAGTTTCTTTAGAAAATTATGTTACTCATCTTAAACCATTTTAGATAGTTAATCAACTATAACATTTATAGTTTTTTTATGTGTACATATCAATATAGTATACATTTTAATTAATTAACTTTTGATTAATTTTATTTAATAATTATTTAATTAAACAATTTAATTAAATATTTTAAATTAATTTGAAATTTTATTTATTATCATAAATAGTTTTAGGATAAATATATAACTTCAATAATTATAGTTATACACATGTATCAGTATATATGTTTTTATCAATTAACTTTTAATTAATTATTTAATTTAATGTAATTAATCATATCGATTAAATTTTAAATTAAAAATTTTCAAAATTAATTATTTTGTTTCCAAAAACAATATAAAAGAATTTGAATGCATTTTATAACCTTTATAAAATTTCATGTTTATATTATAAACTTAACTTTTAAATTTAAAATTCCAAACAAATTTTGGAAATCAAGGCCCAAAATCAATTCATGCATTTATATTAGGGATAAACTTTGGCTTTACTTCATCTTTTGGACCATGCCAGTTGCCAGGTAGGACAGAGTACTTGACACCAAATCCTAACTATCAACACTACCTGTCTAGGCATCCTAATAAATGCATAGGACTTAATCAATTAGCCCTAACATTGTTAACTTAGACTGCATAAACATTATGACTCTGATACCATTGAAGGAACCAGTCCACTTGGAAGCGGTTGAAATAGATGGATTTTAAAAATAAATTCTTGTTTTGGATCTATTAGGCCTATGAAAAAGTTTAAAGTGGATTTTAGATCCAAATTAAAATATTTTAAATAAATTTTTTTTTTAATTTTTTAGAAAGACTTTTTAATATAAATTTTAATTTTATAAGTGTATCGAATATGCTTATATGTGTATAGTGCACGTGCTACAAATTTGAAATGTACATGGCTACTGTGATCATATGTAGATGCTAGGATTTACACCGCAACAAATCCATTTGTGCCTTTATATATGTCTTTATTTTTCATAGTTTATTTCGAAGTTATATAAAATAACATTATATATATATACATATATATATATTGGCTATATATATTTATATATGTGATATGTTGTAAAGTTATTTTAATTAATAAAAAAGTTTATTTATATTCAGTGACAATCAATTGTGTTCAGGTAAACAATTAATATGAAGAGGAAAAGGTGGAGGAGTTATCTTGTTTCACTTACTCACCATTTAATGTCATTTCAAAATATTTTTGAACACTTAAACAATAATTAATTTTGACAAATGTGTTTTAAAATATAAAACTAACAATTTTGAATCTAATTTCAAATAATTAAGAGGGACTTAAAGGGTTTATGATGTTTTGCACAAAAGTCCACTTATTTTTTTTCTTTTAAACATCTTTTAACAATTGTAAACAACAACCAGAAGAATTATATTCAAAACAACAAATATGTGAAACGTGTATTCAATCTCCAAAGTAATTTCAAATAATTAACATATAAAGTTAATTTATGTTTTTGTACATAATGAGTTATAACATACATCAATTAATCAAAGTTAATTTCAAATCCAAAAATGTTTATTTGTATGTATATATTTTTTTGAAGCAATAATTTCTAAAATAATGAAAAAAAAATTAGATTAGACAACTTAGACACATATAAATTCATTATAGAAGGAATCAGATCTAAACTATACAAACAATATGAACATAGGATCAAAATAGATGTAGCAAGTGTAAGATCTAACTATACTGATATGATGAACATATAATCAATTAAAGTGTAACATACAGATCTAAACTATATGATAATCAACAAATAACGAGATTAGGTGTAGCATGTATATGATCTAAACTTTATTAACATGGTGAATATATAATCAAATAAAATTAGAATTACCCAAAGATGATGCCAAAGATTTGCACCTTGAATGAAAAATAAACCCTCGATTCGATTGAATCAACCTCCAGATTTTGCAAATATTTAAAGGCAAACACCACCATAAACGAATTAATTTTATTTTAGTTTTATTTTTAGGGAATTTTTCTTCCACGAGAACATCACATTTTCATCCATGATAGGAGAGGGAGAGTAGAAGAAAAATGTGTTGTATATTGAATCTGAATGAATGTAAAAAAGATTGTGTTTTAAAGGAAACATTGAACCCTTTCAATTCCTCCTTTAAAACATTCCTAATTTAATTTTTTTATTAAATCCCATCAAATCTTTTTCCCATTTATCATGTATGGTCAGCCATAAATAAGGCAATATGGACCTCAAAATTTTTCCAGTACCACTTAGCAATCAATCTATTTGATTCCAATTTAAAAATCCAATCGATATTGTATATCTATGCACGCATAAATAACTTTTACCTACGCATTATATTACTTACTAATGGCATTCACACGAATAAAATAAAATTTAATAATTGATATTTTATAAATATCAACTAATTTAATTAATTTATTACGATTATAAATTAATCAAATCGTGTGGTTTTTTGGAGTACTCGCTATTACGGTTGTATAACTTAAAGATGTAAATGCAGTCGGCGATTAATATCGAACAATTTAAATATTAACGTTTACACATCATCTTAGCTGGTAGTGTAACATTTTGGTTGAATTTATCGCTAATAATTCTTTTTGGTAAAATCCAGTTTTACTATTATAAGCGGTACCTGGTAGTAATGATTATTTACACCAATTCTCTTCGTCAATACTATATCTCATTAATATTTATGAAATTTTGTTTTGATCAAAATTCCAACATCATCCACATTTAACTTGATTAGTCCAGATGCAAAAAATATTATTCAATAATAACAATTATTATTAATTATACTGCTTGGCCAGAGACTTTGATTTTGACTCGAGTACAGTTGACCATGATGATAACTTCAAATAACCAAGGAGACCCTACTATAGTCGTTCGATGGGCTCATGCCTCGATTTAACCACAATCAAAGTGGAGTGTCCACATTAAAGTTTAAATGTATTTTCAAGTCAAGTGAACCATGTAATATCGTCACTTCATAACTCTCTGTTTGACCTTAGTTATATTAACCAATAGAACACTCTTGAGTGAATAATTCCATAATTGTCCAATGACTATAAGTACGTACACCATTATGCCTTCAACATTCATGTGTAATACACTGCTTAGCATTTAGAGAGTGTTATGTCCTTCAGTCTCAATAGATGAGTCAATATCGTTTCTCGAAACATCTTGACTAGAAACATTTAAAATAATATGTCATCTTAATGTGATAGATTTCTCATGATTACAACAAATTATAATTCCTATCATATAACATATCATTTAAGAATTTTCTATTAAATATACTTTAAATTAATTATTTAATTAATCATATCACGATATAACAAAGTATATTATAGAAATCAAACACCTTTACTACGAACAGATTGGTTATCGAAATATGTAACAGATTACATAATTGCTACAAGAGCATATCCCTAACTCTATTGGAAAATACAAATAGCAGTCAATACACCAAATGAATAAATAATTAATTAATATTAAATACTTTAATTAACTATAATCATTTTAAATTAATTATATCGTGTGGTATTTCAGAGAAATCAACGATGTGGTTGTGCAACTCATATGTGTAAATTGAGTCAGCGATTAATATCACAAAATTCGAATATTAACGTTTATACATCAACTTAGCTAGTAGTGTGATATTTTGATCAAATTTATCGCTTATAAACCTTTATCGGTAAAATCCAATTTTATAATTTAAGTAGTATCTTTTAGTAACGGTTAGTTATACAAATTCTCTTCGGCAATACTATATCACATTAGAACTTATGAAATTTTCTTTGATCAAAATCCTAATATAATCCATATTTAACTTAGCTAGTCCATAAACAAAATCCTTGGTTTAATAATAACATTTATTTAACTGTACTACTTTGGTGAGAGATCTAGACTTTGAGTTGAATACAGTTGATTGTGATTCTAATCTCATACAAGCAACGAGATAAATTCTCTATTGAACAGTGTTTCAATGCTTTATCTCAAACCCGATTATAGTTGTTCAGTGGCGTCATACCATGATTTAACTGTAATCAAAGTGGAGTATTAATATTAAACTTCGATGATATTCTCAAGTCGAGCGAACTGCGTAATATCGTCACTCTAAGATTTCCTGATTGACCCGGTGATTAATAACCAACCGGAGACTCTTAGGTGAATCATTCTATATTTATCCACTCACCATTAGTACTTAACCTCTTGTTGTCCCCAACCACCATGAGCAATACAGAGCCTAATGTTTGAAGAGCATTACCATACTCTTGTTTCAACATATGTATCAATATCCATTCTGAAACATCTCGACTAAGAATATTTAAAAATAATATATTATTTAATATTATGATGATTTTCTCATGATTACCACTCCTCGTAATTATTATCACAGAACATATTATTTAAGAATTTATTACAGAGTTAATAGTAGAAAACAAACTCTTCTATTTTGAATAAGATGTTATTATAGAGCTAAAATTTATAACACATTATAGAATTTCCCTTACGACATACCCCTAACTCTCTTATAATCAACATTGTTAGTGCTTCTGAGATGCAGTTGATAAATTTTTATGTTTCTTCTAAGATTGAGCTTCTTGCTTATATTAAGTCTAAAACCGGTATTGCTGATGTTTTTGAGACAATTGTGAATTCTACCGACTTTTATGAGATTACGCTTGGTAGCTCTCGACAATATTGGTTACATGATAGTAGTCCGTAATCGTAAAGAATTTTATTTACAAAGTAGCAGTAGACGACGTAACAGTGATTTATCAATTGTTCTTTCCTCCCTAAATTCCAATAAGAATAAATTGTTGTCTTTAAAAGGATATGCTGTATAAAGAAATATCGTGGAGGCCAGAAATTGTGATGATCGTGAGTTTTCCCTATTTACAAACTATTCTTGATAGGAGGATGGCACTTGCATGTGGAAAGTAAATAAAGATAACGTGCATGTTGACATGATGTACATGTTTTAAGCTGTACTTCTAAAAAAAATTTAAAAGAAAATTCAAGCTTTATATTCATCCAACATGACAACTATGAACCTTAACCGTTGCCTTAACTCCCAACCACCAGCCCACTTCATCCAACGGCCAAAAATGAAAGGATCCAATTACTTTCGGTGGCAACAACTATCAACGGTGGATTCTTAACATTAAAAAAAAAAGGAAACATGACCACATGAAATTGTTCAATCATTGGTGGCTCTAAAAAAAACTTCTGAAAATCTCACAGGTACCTTGCAGCATTTTTGGCCTCTCCATTCATTTATATTTTTAACCATTATCTTTTATTTCATTCCATACAATCTTCTTATTTAATCATTATATATTTTATCACAACATTATTTAATGAACTATTCGTCCAATTGCCTAGCCTTTTTTATATTACTATTATTATTTTCTCCCACCCTCTTTTAAAGACCCTTTCTTTCCATTTCTCCATTTCTTATGCTCTTTGTTATCTCCAATCTCTCTTTGTTCTAGATCTTAATTTTTGGCAAATTCACCATAAAATTTCTTAGATCTTTTCTTGAAATTAGTTACATCATCATAAATGGCACAAGAAAGTTGCAACCTAGACAAAGAGGAAGCTGAAATCCTGAAGCCATCTTCTCCTTCATCAAAACTATCCCCTCTACATAAAGAAGAACCATCTGATATCATAAAATCACCTATGCCTTCTCTATTCATGAACTCACCCATACAAGACTTTTCAGCAAAAAAACCAGAGAAATTGGAGAAGACAATAGAGAATTCAAATCAAAAAGCATCCATTCAATCGATAAATCGATGTTCGAGCTGCAAAAGAAAGGTTGGGCTGACTGGATTCAGATGCAGGTGTGGTCATATGTTTTGTGGTCAGCACAGATATTCAGATACACATGACTGCTCTTTTGATTACAAGTCTTTTGGAAGACAACAGATTGCTAAAGATAATCCTCTTGTTAGAGCCGCAAAGATCATGAAGATATGATGTTGGAGGATCCTTTTTATATTCATATTCTTCTTCTGATTTATATTTGATTTATGTAGATTTAGTTTTTAATTCGGATGTTTGTTTATGGTTGTTGTATCGATTTAAAAGTTAATAACAATATATCAAGTTAGCTATTTATCTCAAATTAAACTGCAATAACATTTATCAGATTTGATTGTATAATCATATTATCATAATTCCTTGTTTAGTGCATCACATGTAAAGATAGAAATGGCATGCGATTAGGTATGATGCTTCAAGGCCTTCAAAGTGAAAATAATTGTTCAACGTTCTTATATGATTTAGATGAACAGCTAAAATATAATTTGGATATTTAACATTCTTGGATTATACCACAGTTGTCCAACAAAATGTTTACTAAATGAGAAAACGGTATGTCTAATAATTTTTTTCTTTTTAATAAATAAAAAAGATTGGTTTTTGAAATGTATAGCATGTAAATAGTTAAAAATGTTCCTGAGATTAAGTATTAAGCTGATCAATCCTTTTCAATATTGGTTTCCGGACCAAAATGTCAATGTCAATTATTAGTATAAAAAAATTGCATTTGAGCAATGAGAGAGAGCCTTGATGTTAATGCTTTCTAGATGCTCTCTTTCCTCTTTACTGTAGGGATATATTTCTAAAGAAACAAGGGCAACATAAGTCTGCAGCTGTAGTATATATTATTCAAACAATGTTTTGCTGATAGGGAACTATTGCTATCCAACGTAAGTTTGAGGTAGCAAGAGTTATCTGATATTTATTTTATTAAATACTAGTATAAACTGCACGTTTACGTGCATTTAATAAGTAGAGATGAGAGCAAATCCCCTGTACCCAAAACCCCTGTCCCCAACCAATCGAAAACGCCGATTTTTAGTTATTTTGCAATTAAACTTCCTTTCTCTCCTGCTGTTGGGGATTTAATTGTAAAATAGCTGAAAATCGGCGTCCCCGATTGGTTGGGTACATATGGGACAAAGGGATTTGGGTACAGGGGATTTGAACTCGATAGGGATATTTACATTTAATACAAAAATGAATGGACACATATGTGTTGCAAATGTAAATGTTTTGATAGTCACGATACTTTTATTTTAAGTTGTTTTGTTAGTAATGGCTATGACAAATTTGTACTGTAATTCCATAGATAGGTAATTGGAAAGAAAGACGGTGAAAGTTACACACTGGTGGTATGATTTCTTTGATAGATGTGGGTGTTTTTGAAATTTCAAAAGGATGCCGTGAAAATCATATTCATAAAGTTCTCTTTTGTTAATAGTAGAGATAAATCTTAATTTGCCAACAGTTCAAGACTTGATCACAGGTGAACTGATGCAAATTCACATATGCACCTGGTGCACAAACATAACGCTTTCATTCATTTACTAAGAAAATCGACTTCTAATACTTTAGAAAAGTATGTAAACGATTTTATCATAATTTCTTGAATAGCGCAGATGTTGTTTAGCTCCATAATTGAATTTCATATTCACTAAAATGCTATAAAATAGCAATGCAACCTATGTCTATATGCTATCAGAGATGCTTTACCAATCAAAAGCATAGTTAATGTGGTAATAGACTTTGTAGCATTAAATGTTATTGCGTTCCTAATATTTTTTAATTGATGATTGGGTCATTTATCTCAAGAACTTTTCCCTTTTAGAAATGTAAAATGAAAACCTTCCTTTAAGATATAATGACAATTATATACACAAGCTATGATTAAATGATCACTTGACATTATCAACGCCCAACGACGCCGTTATTTAAGACGTCGACGCGGTGTCGGTAAGTCATACGTAAATCATCATCTACACAACATTATCGACGACTTGCCGACACCTATATAATAGCGTCGACGAGGCGTCAATCTAGCGTCACCCCTTTCTATTACCCCTCAGCCGATGCTTTTCGTCACAATTTGAAATTGATTTAGAAAAAAAAAATCTATCGGACACGCCTCCCCCTCGGTCACGCAAGGATCCACTCCCACACACAAGCCTTCATCTGCCTCCGTCATGCCTCCCCCTTGGCCAGCCCCCACCATCCCTATCACAAGTCCCAGCCCCGATGTAATCCCTCCATCCGCAAGCACCAGCCCCCACCTATGCCATGTCATCCCTCCATTTGTAAGCACTAGCCTCCACCAGCCCTAGCGCCAGCTTTTTCCAAACACCGGCTTTTCGCAAGCACCCCCAGGCTATCGCAAGCCCCAGTCCACAACCGAAGGCACCCCGTAAGTAATCCCCACTAGCAACCACTGTTGCAAGCACACCGCCTCGATCAGTATGATTAAATACTCTCATTCATTTTTTGTTCAATGTTATGATTTGATATAGAATCGTTGTTACAATTCGTTGGTAAATGGTAGTTGATATAGATTTTTTAGTATGATCGTTTTTATATAATTCGATCGTTATTTAAAATAATAATAGTAAAATAATGTTATTTAAATTTACATTGTTATTTAAAATATTAAAAAACTTAATAATGTTATTTAAATTAATAATCAAATTAATAATGTTATTTAAATCAACAATAAAATTAATAGTGTTATTTAAAGCAATAATAAAATTAATAATACTATCGTGTGAAAAATAGCGTAAATTTTATTTATGTGTGGAGTATAGAAGATGAATTATATGAAAGATCATAGTCAGATGTACATGAGAGGTAAAAATAGAGTAACGATTCCCTTGCATTATAGAAATGTTGTGGATGTATTCATGAAGTGGCATCGGCTTTTCATTAAACAAGGACACTTTCCTCCAAACCAGCACTTGAATATTTTAATAATATTTTGATCATATCCATATTGTTGCAAACACCGATAGCATTGATATGATCGAAATATTGTACAATCTGCAAAAAAGCAGTGCCGCCAACCATCATAAAAACCTATCATTATATTAGATGGTGAAGAACTGCAACATCTCGGAAAAATATAAATAACTCATACTCAAATATAAGGATTATTTAAATATTTGAATTGTGAATTAAAATATTAATTAAAATAATTAATTATCTTATTTATCTCCTTTTAATTAATAAATAATAAAGGTTAACTCATTTTGTAAATTTATTTACAATAATAAATAGCTCGAATAAATGATAAGAAAATTAATTATTAATAAAACGACTTGTGTTTTATTGACGTATTTTTAAATGAATTTATAGGATTTTTCCATGATTTTTAATTTGAAAAATATTTAAATTGTTGTTTGACGTATTTTACGGCAAACAACGGTATTTTTAAATTTTACAGAATAAAGTAATTAGTGTATGTTATTGTTGTTTTTTGATCGTGTCGCATTTTTGTCCACGACTGTATTTTTATTTTGTCGTCCGCGGTTCATACGCAAACGAAATGCTATGTAACGAGACGACAGAAGATGTAGAATAGACAAACACCAACTTAAGACTATTCTTCACTTTTCTCTCTTAATTTTCTTCCTTCTCTTTCTCATTTCTTTTCTTGTAAGCTAAGAAAAGTTAAGTTCCACCTTATCAAATCAAACTCTACACTTAACGAAAAATTGCAAAACATGATTCTTTGAACTCGTATGAGCATAGGGTTCAAATCTAGGTGAAGTTTGTAGGTGTGGCGACTGTTGAGGAGGTTTGACATGTAGAGGACAAACTAGGGTTTGGTTTTAGGTCAATTGAAGCAATGTTAGGAAAATTGGAGGGTACAGTGGTGTTTGTCGTGTCGAGGAGCATGTGCGGTAAAGTTTTGATGGTGTGCAGTCGCTTGGGGAAGAATACAACATCTGGGGTCACGATCATCATGCTTCAGGTCGATTCTTTTAGGGGCATCGAGTTTGACGAGTTTGGATTCGTCGCGTAGAGATCGTGAAGCGTAATCCGTTGGAGAAGACGGCTTGTCGAATCGTCAAGTGGATAGGGAGAAATCAAAGGGAAAAGGTTCGGTGATATGGGTTTGTGGTGTATCAGTGTACATCGTGCATGGCTAGGCTATTTGACTGAGGAAGAAAAGGATTTAGGGTTAATTAATTTGTTAATTAAATGATTAAGTAATTACTTAATTTAATTTAATCTTAAATCTTATAAACTCAATAACTTTTCCATACGAGGTTGGTTTTGCACGCGCTCTTTTGCGTTGGACTCATATCGATGTTATCAACGCGTTGGAGTTGGTCGTTAAACTTGAAGCTAGTAGAACTTCGGTCTAAAATTGAACACTGTTTGATTTTAGATTGAACCAAAACACGAAAGCGTCAACTGGAATTTTGGTGAGTTAACTCACCTCTAAATAAACTATATGATATATGTGTTGCTATAGAAAATTATTGAATGATTGGATGCAAGTTTATATATCGTTGTTTGATTTTTTATTTGGATTTGATTCCCACTTGAAAGAAGATGACATAAATAACCATTATGTTGTAGGGAATAAAAGCAAGAGGAAGTATATACATAATGAATAGGTCGTAATGGAACACTTCGTAATACACATACATATGTGTGATTTACACGGGACTTTTGTAAAGAGACCCTAAGGGGTTTCTGACCAATATTGAGTTACTTATATTCTTATGTTGTTTATATTGATATTTGGTTAAAATATCAATGGCATACTGTTTGATTTGTGTATTATAGAAATTATTATTGTATCGTCACTTATGAAATATCATCTTCTTAAACCTTTGGTGTGCTGAACTTGTGCTTATATTTTTACAAAAATAAATGTGTGGTTGCGTTTTTGCCTTTTAAAGTTTTTAAATTATATTTTCAAGTAATTTTTAGAACTTTGAAATAAAGGGTAAGTGTTGTTTTAAATTTATAAAAGGATTATAAATTTGATTTATTTTTCTTCGGGACAATTAATGTTGTTTTAAATTTATAAAAAGATTATAAATTTGATTTATATTTTCCTTCGGGATAAATAATGTTTTTTTAAATTTATAAAGAGATTTATATCAATTATCTTTCGGAATGATTAACATTGCTTTGAATTAACAAAAGTATTTTAAATTCATTTATTATTTTCCAATACAATAAATGTTGTTTTAGTAGTTTATAAATATGAAAATCTTTAAAAAGGCATGTTTAAAAATAAAGCTAAGTGTAAATTGTTTTGGGTTTATAGCAAACGATGTTTTAATGATATTTTTTTAACCTTCTTTTTAATACACTTAGAAATATATTTTTCTCTTTAAAAATATATTTTGCTCTTTAAAAATATATTTTAAAGAGTGTTTTTAAAATGTTTTACAAATATTTGTGATGTGAAAAATAATCATAGGTGTGATTGAAATGTTTTAAGAGATTTAATTTTCATATACGATCATTTTGTTATTTCCGATAATTGATTTATTGACTATCGATTCTGCTATTAGATTTGTGTTTGTCGATTCAAGATGATTTTGCTACTTATTTGGGGCATTTAAACTCTTGTTATTCTTAAAGTTAAGAATGTTATCGAGTCAAGTTAGGAAGCAACACTACCCTAACCTGTCCGACTTCATGGTAGTACTAGTTTGTTTCCAATAGTTGATTCATCAACTATCAATTTTGATATCCTTTGTCAGAAATGACTAAAACTAAAGAGCGAGCGGGGACCAAGCTATGCAGGGTTGCTCCCATTAGGGTATTGTCACATTTACTCTAGATTGGTTTTGGTTGTATGTGCATGGAGATGTGTAATACTCAGATACTCAATAAGGTTAGCAGGGTCCGGCTTGGATATTTTCTGAGAGCCATCGTAGTTCTCAAGTATAGTGTCTAGAGGTATACTTTCGGTAAGGGGGGTGCACCCTCCTATTGTTGGAAAATTTCCCTTTCCTTGTTTTTGATTCCAACCATTGAATTGTTTTTTAAATTGCATCGAGAAGTGCCTGGAGCTCTTCTCAATGTTAATTATTTATGTCCATTCTGTAAGTTTGTATTTTGGTTCTGTTTATACCCTTTCTTTCAAGTTTGGGTTTTGTTCTAATTAGTTTCCATTCTTTTATGTATGGATGTGATTTTTGTAAGGTAAATCATGTTTTGTATTTAGCAGTGTGGTCTCATAGATTATTATATGTTCACCATATCTCTTGAGTCTTCTCACGTTGGTTTTTCAGACTGATCCAGTATTATTTTATTATAATGCTCGAGTTAGACCAAGTTTTTTCTATGTTGTCGTTGGTGGGAAATGGAGATTATAGAGTAGAGCTGGATTTTCACTTGACGTAGAAATTTTATTTTCCACTATATTATCATATATACCCATTAGCAGTTGTATGGTCAGGAAGTTATAAAAGTCCAAGTTGTTGAGGTTTTTTTAACTCTGATATACTATGTCTCTTAGAGTGATAGCTTTCGTTGTCTTTGTTAGATCATATGTTATCATTCTGCTGTGAAAATTTATTTCCCCACTCCTTTTCTTTTTATTTACCCTAACAATCTGCTTTTCCGGCACTTGGATGCTCGACATTTGAATATCGTGGATGTATTAAGTGCCAACTTTCGAGGGTCAAAAAGGTGGGTCGTTACATTTGTTATCAGAGTTGAAGGTTAAGCGAGAACCTTGGCTTTGGTGGGGTAAACTCATTTCAGATAGGGAAAGTGACATCCTAGAATGGGTTTGAGTGTATATATAAGTACAAGAGAGTACTTGTTATTGCCATAAAAACATATCATGTTAATTGGTCTGATATGTTTGAATTTTGAATTCTGATCGAAACATAGGACGCCACAATATCGATAGGGATTTCAAAACAATTGAACAAGGCAAACAGACATGATACTGATTTTTGAAAATTGGTAAATGAAATATTTTATCTAGGATTATATATTTTATATATAAAGAAATCATTTTCAAATTCATATAGTTATTCAAGGTGTGCTTGTTTGCTAATGATAATATCTCTTTATTATCATTATTGTTTGATTTGTCATGCTCGGATAGTTTAGGAGCATTAGCTATTGTTTATTGATTGTTGATTTATGCTCGAACAGTTAATGAGCATTTTTTGTTTTGATAATTATAAGTATATTAAAACGAACCCCTTGTGAACTAAGTTTCACAGTTTGACTATAAGGTGTTTGGTGAATAATAAGTTAAAAGTCATCTTTAATAAAGTTGATTAATTTAATCTAAATGGGAAGACAAAAAATTTGAAGGAAAAAAATTGTAAAATTTTTATTATAATAAAGGAAAGTTATTATAATATAAGATGATTTTTAAAAGTACATTTTGTATGAGTATGGTATATAAAATGATTTATATGGTTTATAAAGGGTTTTTGAGAATTTAATCCCGGTATTGGTTGAAATGATTTCAAAAATATTTTGAGAAAAGTAATGGTAGTTGTTACACTATAATTTATATTAAGTACAAATTACGAATATTCGGGAAGAAACTCCGTGGCTTGTAATTCTAAAACCCATTGGTTGGTTTCCACCAAGAGCTTAAGATTGGGCTTAGCATCCAAGAGCATGTATTCTGAGAGCATGAGTAAAACAACAACTAAGGTCGAGACCATTGATCAACTAGGATAACAAGCTTAGCCGAGAGCAGCAACTATCAAAGACCAAAGACATTTCAACAAGTATCAACAATCACTGGGTTAGATAGCCCTAGATCGGGATCAATGGTCAAGATAAAGGAAAGAAATCAAAGAATCTATATATAAAAGCATCACGTTAGAAATCCACGTCAAAGTACCTTAGACAAGATGATGACAAGTGTTTGAATCAAATCTTCCTATAGCAAGTCAAATCATTAATCCAAGTGAAAGCATCTGCACTAATGGAAGAACCTTAAATTTGCTATAAATAGAGGACCGTGTGCTACTGAAAAAGGGGCTAGCTGGTGATTTTCTGACACTCTACAATCATTCCATATTACTTACTCCATTTAAAAAGCTTTAACCAAAAGATCATTAATGGAGGACTTTGTAACAGATGTATTTGTACACCAAATTGAGGAATAAAGCTCAAGGCAGAATCTTCAAAGTGGACATAGGGATCTCGGTCCCAAACCACTATAAATCTCATGCCTCTTTTGCCTTTTTGTGCATATTATATATGTAGTTTTGGTTTTCATTTAGCTTATCTACATCCTTTTAAAACAAGATTCCGAAAGTTTTAGGGTGTTAGTCAAATGAAAAGTCTATTTAACATTTTTGACGCTAGAAGGAGGGCCCGAACTTCCGTTCTCTTTTAATCCAGCGAACTCAAACCTTTCAACCAAGCATAAAGTCAAAGTCATCCTTTCGAAAGACACCTCGCTCCCCTGCCCAGGATGAAGGAGTCGAAGGATTGCATGTGAATGATGGGAATCAAGCGGACTAAATAAATCAAACTGTTAATGAGGAAATTGTTGCTCCAGCTATTGCCGAAAATGAGTTTCGACAAATGATGTTGAAGTTCGTTTCTGACACGGCATAATGCTTAGATAACTATCAGACCGAAGTTATGAACACTTTTGCTGAATTGGAGAAAAAGGTTTCGGCTATGCTTGAGGAAGACAAGAACCCTCTAACTTTTAGTCGAAACTCCAAAAAGTTACCAATGACTAATGAGGCCTTAGAAACCGCATTCATAAGAAAGCTAAGATTGCAAAGATGATAAGAATGAGATATTTCGAAAGGCCATTGACTCTAAATCCCGAAAGGGTAAACTTCGAAAGAAGAAAACAAAATAGACCACAAACTCAAAATGCTAAAGCTGAAACTCTAAGACTCAGTAAGGATCGTGCAATGGAATCCTTGTTAATGAAATTATCAGAGCAGGTATGGAAGCTGCAAGAGGATTGATCTAGTCTTGATGCCGAAATGAAGCTCCGAAAGGTTCAGCCTTTTTCCCGAGAAATCATGAAAGCTCCTATGCCTCCAGGGTTTAGGATCCCAAAACTTTCTTATGATCGGATCAGATCCCGAAGATCTCATTGCTTTACACAAAATTCAAATGCAAGCAATCTGGGCTTCTGACGGGATCAGTGCAGGTTTTTACCCACGACTATTAGTAGACCTGCCTTGAAATGGATCCAAAGTTATCCATCAAATTCTATTAGTTCTTGGGAGCAATTGACCATAGAATTCTTGACAAAATTCTTTGCTTCAAAAGATACTAGAATAGGACTAAGTTTACTCATCGACTTTAGGCAAAGGAGAGGAGAATCTCTAAAGGATTATTGCCAAAGATTCAATAACATGGCGGCCCGATGCAAGGGCATGACAGATGAAACCAATTTGGTTGCTATCACTTCAGGATTATGGAGGAATACCCCATTTTGGGATGATCTATTGAGACAGAGATGCAAATCTTTGAACGAGCTCTTTTTTCGAGCTCAAGGAGAAATTAGAATTAAAGAATCAAAGGGAACCGTTAGAAAGATTTCAAAATGGAGTGGTGACAACAAGAAGTTCACTTCGGCCAAAAGATTTAAGAAGGAACACTAGGTAATGGAAGTCTATCCCCTAACTCACTTATATGATCAAATCTATGCCATGACTCAGGATTATATTTCTTATCCTTTGAGAAGAGGAAATGAACCAAAGAGTAACCAAGGAGGAAAATACTGTAGCTACCATTGACAGAATGGAGATAACATCGAAGGATGTTGGTTTTTGAGGTCCTTCATCAATAGACTCATTAGAGTAGGGAAGTTAGATGAATTTCTGAAGAATGATAACACTCAAGTGGCCATCGCTCCAGTAGGACATGGGAGCTAAAAGTGAAGACTGGAAGAGGTGCATTAATGAAGCTAAAAGTGGAGGCGTCTCGACATATGAGATGAAAAGAGTTGACAAAAAATAGAAGATTGGGCCAGAAGTTACATTTGGTGATCGGATAAGCAAGGTATTTGTCACCACCACAATGACCCACTTGTAATTACTGCCCAATTTGGACTTTGAGAGGTGGAAAATATAATGGTGAACATAGGAGCTGCCGTCAACATAATCTTCAAGCATGATTTCAATGAAATGGGATTACCCAAGAGCATACTCAAGCCTAGTCAAGCTCTCATATATGGATTCATGATGAAGGAACCATGCCTCTCAGAGAATGTAAGCCGATGGTTAAAATTGGAGGTAACCCCCATTGTAAAATCTTTGAAACCACCTTTGTTATCATGGACATCCCCTCTATATACAATGCTTTCTTTGGAAGACCAACTCTCGATGCTACGGATGTGTATGTGTTTATTAAACATTTACTTTCAAAGTTTCCCACTACATAGGAGAAGGGCTTGTAAGGGGAGATCAGTGGATCTTAATACAACTGTATTATGCAAGCCTAAAAATGATTAATAAAAGAAAATCTTCATCTTAAGAGAACGATGTTGAAATTAACCAATCCACTCTCCTTTGAGTTAGATAAATAGTTAATGCCCTGAGTCCTAAATCCACGGAGAGTCATAAAAGACCCTTAAGAATTTTTCCAAGGCAAAAATAATATATGGTTGGGAAATTAATCTACATATCAAGCTATCAAGAATAATTTAATGAGATAGAACGGGGGAAGAGTAGTAAACCTACTAAGAGGAAGAGAAAGGTTGTTCACACCTTATAGGAAATTTCGAGAGAAGAAGAAATTGAGCTTGATCTCGATCCGAGATAAGAACCGAGGCAGCTTCAGTAGCCGAGACCCTGGCTCGATGAAAATGACAAGTCTAAGATAGTTAAGATAGGAACTTTTTTCCATGCATCTGTCCAAGAAAAGCCAATTTTCTTCCTCTAGTATAACCAAGATGTATTCGCATGGACTCGTAATGACATGGTGGGAATCGACCCCTCAGTTATTTGTCGCCGCTTGAATATAGATCCAGAATTTACTCCCATAAGGAAAAAGAGGAGACCGTTGGACAAGAATCGATATATGGCTCTACAAGAGGAGGTCGAAAGGTTCTTAAAGAATAACTTCATCCAAAACGTATATTACCCGAAGTGGATCGCCAACCCGATATTAGTTAAGAAACCAAATGGGAAGTGAAGAACATGCATTGACTTTACCGATTTAAACAAAGTTTGCCCAAAGGATTGCTTTCCCCTACCAAGAATCGACCAGTTAATTGATGCCACCAGTGTGCATCAGTTGCTTTCGTTTATGGATGCTTATTTTGGATATAATCAAATCTCGATGTTCAACTTGATGAAGAGCAAACGAGTTTCGTCACCAACATGGGATTATTTTGCTACAAGGTAATTCCCTTCGGTCTCAAGAATATTGGGGCAACATATCAAAGGTTAGTTAACCAAATGTTCATCAAGCAGATAGTTCGGAATATGGAGGTATATGTTGACAACATGTTGGTCAAAGCTAAATAGTTAGAGATTCATGTTTCAGATCTAGCCAAAATGTTTGAGGTCCTTTGGAAGTACCAAAAGAAGCTAAACCCTCAGAAATGTACCTTCGGAATGTAATCTAGAAAATTCCTACGTTTCATAGTAAGTGCTAGAGGGATCGAACTAAACCCGGATTAGATTATGGCTATAACAAATATGAAGGCTCCGACTAATGGAAAGGAGTTTAATGAATTTAAATCGAAATACCGTTGCTTTGAACAAGTTCATAAGTTGATCAATAGACAAGTGTGTTCCCTTCTTCAACCTTTTAAAGAAACATGTTACTTTCAAATGGATAGACGAATGCCAGAAAGTATTCAAGGATCTACAAAAGCATTTATGTTCTCCCCTAGTATTGTCAAAGCCAATAAATAGAGAAACTCTTTTCCTTTATTTGTCCACTTCGGACCAAGCCATAAGTTCGAGCTTAGTAAGAGATGATGGTGGAATCCAAAGACCGGTATATTATGTAAGCAAAAGGCTAGGTCCGGCCGAGAACCACTACCCAGTAATTGAAAAACTCGCCTATAGCTTGGTGTTTACGGCAGGAAACTTCAGCCATATTTACAGGCCCATCCTATTAAATCCCTTACAGATCAGCCACTTCGGCAAGCTTTTAGTAAACCCGAAACTATAGGGAGGTTAATTTAATGGGAAATAGAACTCAGCCAGTGTGAGATATCTTATGAGCCTAGGATGGCGATCAAGGGTCATACACTAGCCAACTTCATTACTGAATGCACTGGTTTCAGGGCCAGAGCAAAAAAGGAAGAAAGTGAGAATAAACAGCTCTCTTGGAAACTCTATGTTGATGGAGCTTTAAATAAACAAGGGGCAGGCACCGGCTATATCTTGGTCACCTCGGACAACCACCAAATTTATTGCACAATCAAGCTTGCCTTTTCAGCAAACAATAATGCCATCGAGTATGAATCCTTGATCGTTGGATTAAGTATGGCTATTTCCATCAAGATTTCAAAGATTCAAATATATAGCGATTCCCAGATGGTAGTCAAACAAATCCTTTGTGACTACCAGACCCAAGACTCGAGGTTAGCTCTCTATGCTAAATAGGTAAAGTAGCTACTTGAAGCTTTCAAAAGTTATCATATGGAAAGCATTCCCAAAGACCGAAACCCTAAGGCCGATGCCTTAGAAAAACATGCAAGCTCAAGAGAAGGGAGAGAGTTTAACTTCATCCCAATCAAAATCTTATAGAACCTAGCATATAGGTACTGGAGAAAGTGTTAGTTAGAACATGAGCTCAAGCTGCCCGAAGTGAATCTACAACATCTGTAATAATTGAAGAAAATTGGATGTCACCATATATTCGATATCTGCCAAAGAATATTCTACCTTTGGATTGTGCCGAAGCCAGACGGATTAAATATAATGCTCCAAGGTTCAGCATTATAGATGAAATGCTCTATGGGTTAGGATTCTGAACTCTACACTCTTGGTGTGTAACAGCCTTGGAAGGTCAACATTACCGAGAGAAGCCTACTATGGGATTTGTAGAAATCACTATGGAGGCCAAAAGTTAGCAAAGAAAATACTCTAACAAGGCTTTACTGGCCAACACTAAACCAAGATGCATTAGAATATGTAAGAAAATGAAATAAGTGCTAACTTTCTCCAGTACATACAACATCGATCTTATTGGTCCTCTTCCAACTGCTAAAGGAGGAGCAAGATATGTCATAGTGGCAATTGATTACTTTAAAAAAATGAGTCGAGGCAGAACCCTCAGCTACCATAACCTCCCATTAAGTAATAAAGTTTATAATGAGGAATATTGTATCTAGATTCGGTCTTCTACATAAGATCATTACGGATAGTGACACTCAGTTTGAGAGCCGAGAGTTTGCAGAGTATTGCTTAGATCACGGTATCATCAAGTGTTTTTCTTCAGTAGCCCATCTCCAAGCAAGTGGGGCAGTGGAAGCAGCCAACAAAACTATCAAAGCTTATTTTAAGAAAAGATTAAGGAAAGCTAAAGGCAACTAGGAAGATGAATTGCCTTTCGTTCTATGGGCTTATAGGGCTCGAGAGGGCATACTTCCTTCACTCTAGTTTATAGTTCTAAAGCTATGCTCCTAGTTGAGTTAGAAATTGCCTCTCACCGAAGGTATTATTATAATATGCAACAGAATGTAGACCTCCAAGAGGAGTCATTAGAATTTTTACCTGAGCTTCGGGACCAAGCCACTTTAAGGACAACATAGTATTTTCGAAAGATGACTTGATACTACAAGTAGAGAGTTTAGACTAGAAAGTTCAGAAAGGAAACCTCATCCTTCGAAAGATAATGCCAAACACCAAGGATCCGATAGATGGATCTTTCGGTCCAAATTAGGAAGGACCCTTGATAATTCATGACGTCATCCCTCTAGGAACATATAGATTAAAGATACCGGATGAATATATAATATCTCGAACTTGGAATGCCGAGTATTTGAAATATTATCGTAGTACAAGCTTGCTACCGAATAAAAGTTTTATCAAAAGCTTGAGATAGTGACCAACCTCTTAGCTGTGACTTAGGTATACTATATAGGATTTCAGTCTTCTTAAGCCTTAAGCATTTCAAAAAGTGCATCAAAATGCTTTAGTCGAGATTATTGCTGTCATCAAGCAGTATCATGCAACTTCCAAAAAGTGCATCAAATTTTTTTAGTCGTGATTACTGCCATGATCAAGCAATATTACGCAACTTCCAAAAAGTGCGTCAAAATGCTTTAGTCGTGATTGTTGCTGTGATCAAGTAATATCATGCAACTTTGAAAAGTACATCAAAATGTTTTAGTCATGATACTACTCTAATCAAGTAGCATCTGCAAGTTTCAAAGCCATGCGTTCACCTCTAAGCAAGTAAATGATTTCGCCTCACGGAAAACTAGTAAATGATTTCGCCTTACGACAATTACTTAGTTTCGCCAAGTAAATGATTTCGCCTCATGGCAATTATTTAGTTTCGGCAAGTAAATGATTTCGTTTCACAGCAATTACTTAGTTTCGGCAAGTAAATGATTTCACCTCATGGCAAGTACTCAGTTTCACCAAGTAAATGATTTCACCTCCCGACAATTATTTAGTTTTGGTAAGTAAATGATTTCGCTCATGGCAATTACTTAGTTCTGCCAAGTAAATGATTTCGCCTTATGACAATTATTTCGTTTAATCATTGGGCAAAGTATTGAAGATTAGGAAATTGGGTAGATTCCCAATAAAGTGGGCCATGGTCAAGTAGTACCATGCATTGGTTAGATTTCCAAGTAAATCAGAATAGTGGGTAGATTCTCATAATAGTGAGCCATGATCAAGAAGTACCATGCATTGGGTGGATTCCCAAATAAATCAGAATAGTGGGTAGATTCCCATAATAGTGAACCATGGTCAAGTAGTACCATGCATTGGGTAGATTTCCAAGTAAATCAGAATTGTGGGTAGATTCCCATAATAGTGATCCATGGTCAAGTAGTACCATGCCTTAGGTAGATTCCCAAGTAAATCGGAATAGTTGGTAGACTCCACTAATAGCAAGCCATAGTCAAGTAGTACTATGCATTGGGAAAATTCCCAAGAATATTAGAAAGTTGGGTAGATTTCCAAAGAGATTAGAAAGTTGTGTAGATTTCCAAAAAGGTTAGAAAGTTGGGCAGATTCTCGCTGTAGTGAGTCATGGTCAAGAAAAACCATGCGTTGTGTAGATCCCTAATAATAGTGAACCATGGCTGATACTTTGTCATGCAAAGAGTGAGTCATGGTTAGTCGACCATGTCGAACGCACCAAGTGAGCCTAGTCAAAGTGTTGTCCAAAGAGTGAGCCATGGTCGAATCGTGTCATGCAAAGAGTGAGTCATGTTCAAAAGTGCTATGCATGGTGTTATATAGTGAGTCACGTTAGTAACGTGCAAAATATAGGCATTATGTCGCCAATAATTGTTTTCAAAACCGATACATATAAGACCAAGTCTAGATGACTGGTGCATAATATTGGAGTATTTTCGCCTCTAGGCACCCATATCAAATTATTTCCAAAACCCTTTTAGATGATGTTAGATTTCAAATTATTTTGTAAAACCCCTAAATGAGGTTATGTTTCAAATTATTTTTGAAATCCTCTAGACGAGGTTAGATTTCAAATTACTTTCTAAACCCTCTAGATGAGGTAAGATTTCAAATTATTTCTGAAACCCTTTAGATGATGTTAGATTTCAAATTGTTTTTTAAACCAGTTCAGATCTTCACAAGTTGTCTTGGTAAAGAGATACTTTAGAGAGTTCTCAGGATAACTACTTCATACAAAAGCTCGGGATCAACTTTGTAATGGGAACGAAACAAACAAGCCAAGTACTAAGCCTGATTTGACATCATTCTTTCCAAGTTCCACCTCATACATACCGTATAAGGTGAACTTTGGGGGGCATGTGTTACACCATAATTTATACCAAGTATAAATTACGAATATTCGAGAAGGAAGCTCCATGGCTTGTAATTCCGGAACCCATTCTTTGGTTTATACCAAGAGCTTAAGCATGGGGCTCAACATCCGAGAGCATGTATTCCGAGAACATGAGTAAAAGCAACAGTTAAGGTCGAGACCATTGATTAACTAGGACAACAAGCTTAGCCGAGAGTAGCAACTATCAAAGAACAAATTCATTTGAGCAAGCAATAACAATCAATAGTTTATATAGCCCCAAAGCGAGATCAACGGTCAAGATAAATGAAAGGAATCAAAGAAGCTATATATAAAAGCATCACGTCAGCAATCCACATCAAAGTACTTTGAACAAAATGATGACAAGTGTTTGAATCAAAACCGCATATAGCAAGTCAAGTCATCAATCCAAGTGAAAGCATCTGCACCGATTGGAGAACCTTAATTTTGTTATCAATAGAGGACCATATGCTACTAAAAAAGGGGCTGGCTAGAGATTTTCTAACACTATATAACCATTCCATATTCCTTACTCCATTTAGAAATCTTTAACCAAAAGATCATTAATGTGGACTTTGTAACAGATGTATTTGTACACCAAATTGAAATACACCAAATTGAGGAATAAAGCTCACGGCAGACTCTTCAAAGTAGACTTAGGGATCTTGGTCTTGAACCACTATAAATTTCGTATCTCTTTTTCCTATCACTGCTTATTATATGCATACTTTCAATATTCATTCAGTTTATCTACATCCCTTCGAAACAAGATTCTAAAATTTTTGGGGTGCTGGTCAAACGAAACGTATGTCTAATAATAGTACTACTTGGAAGTATTTATGAGTACAAATCTTTCGAAGAGAATTTTTAATAAAAATACATTTTCTTTGGATAGTTCGAGGGAAAACATCTCGACTAGTTTTGTGGTAATCTGAATAATCTTCTAAGTAACGATCGAATGTTTGCTTAGGCGAACGTTGTAGTTCACTTAATGAATTGTTCTTTTTATCATTGTGCGATCAAAATGAGTTTGAATCCGAACGTACCTAAAGCAAGTGTTAGTGAATAAATTGTTAAAGTTATTTTATATATAAAAATATATGTAGTATGATTTCAAAAAAGGATTTTTAAATAAAAACCGGTATTTAGTTCTTAAGTTTCCTCAAAGGAAATTGATTTAAATTAAAAGATATTTTGATAAAAGAATATTTTGATAAATGAAATTTTAAACTCTTAGATATAGAAGATAATTTACCTCAATTTTTTAAACGGGTTAAATTGAATAGGAGGGTTTTAATAAGCATTGTTTTATTAAAATAGTAGTTTTTGTTTAAAATCTAAGTTATGTAAACTATTTGATGTTATTAGGCCAAGCCGTAAACATTTTCCTTCAAACACTCTAAGGTAAAAAGGTCGAAGTAGTCAACTTAATTTTAAGACCCATATTTTGTTTGAGCTTCCATTTGAATTTTGAAAAAAAAATAAAAAATAAATAAATAAAATAAAGTTGATATTTTGTATATACTCTAAGGATGTGGAAGAGTATTATACAGGTAAATAAGAGTGGAGTAAGTTTTTAATCTAAATTTTATGTAGATGTATATTTATAAAATGTTTATAAACTTAAGTGAAATTTTATGATGTAATTCATATATAATTTTAGCACTGAATGAAATACTATAAATGAAAATGAAAGTGATTTAGAGAGAGATTGTTGTAATTAAGAAACCAATCGGATTAAGTATGTAAGTTATATATAGATCATTTTATTCACACGGTTCTTGATCTAGGATTCAAATACATAACTTCGGGGTGATTCACACCAGTCCGAAAAATAATTTCACACTTGATTATTGACAGCGAACACTTGATTTAGATTCCTGATATGATACAAAGGTTTCCTATAATAATATATGACAATGTAAGGAGAATGGAGGTTTCTAATCAAGGAACGTGATCAGAGTCTACACTAGGGAGGTCAAGTGAGGGTTGATGATTCGAAAGTAAAGTCTATGTATCCAAGCAAGTGGTCAGATCAGATATTGTGTACAAATGATTTATGTACATCTTACGGGTTTAAGTATATTTGTATGATTTTTTGTATGGCTTAGGAAAGTTTGGGGAGTGACTTTAAATTTTATTTGAGGGAGCTTAGATAATCTTCTAAGAAATAATCAAAGGCTGATGAGCGTACTTATACGCTTAGGAAATTATCTATATCCTTGGACAATAGAGAAAGTTGTGAACCTAAGAAAAATTCTAAATCTTGTTTGTTAGCCATTCAACATTTTAAATAACATTAAGTGTTAGTTTATTTCTTTATGGAATTTGATTTGATTGATAGTGTAATTTTATATATTATGGTTTAGAAAGCCTGAATTTATAAAAAAAAAGTATTTTTAAGTTGTTGTTTACTAGGACTTAAATCCCTTGTGCTTTTGAAAAGTGATTTAGAAAGAATTTGTAAAAGAAATAATAATATTATTTGAAACTTAAGTGAGTTATTATTATTTCAGGATATTTGAAAGCAATTTTTGTAAAGTGATTTTTCAAATATGTTGTTATGACTAAAGTTAGATGATTGGGGGTTTTCTGATTTGGTAGACTTGCCAGGTATATTTATTTACTTTAGTTACTGTTTCAGGAGGAATGGGAATACCAGTGGATGCTTCATGTTGTTTTGATTCTAGAGTTATACTATACTTCGATAGGAGAAGCATCCTCCTTTTCATAAATGATTTTGGTTTTGATAATTTCTCTTTGAGGAATTTGAAAATATATTTTGAATAAAAACCCAGGCATTTAGTTCTAAATTTATCTTTTGAAAAGATTGAATGCATTGTATCTTATTACATAGTATTTTCTATACTTCTATTGCATATGGTTGTTATATTGTTTATGTTGCTATTGCTTACGATAGAAACAGCTTGTGTATTGCTCTTTTGTCAGCATGGATTTGTTTTGGATTATGTAAGTACAAGATAGGTACAGGGAAGAAGGTGATTACTATTTGATTTCTTGCGCATCTGCATTCACATCAAGATAGTAGTTGCTTGCTAAAAATCAAATGCAAAAGAGGTATGTAATAGATTTAGAAATTGATGATTAATTGATAATTTTATGGCCCTGATATGGAAGGCCACTTTTGGGCTTTTGTCTTCTTTGTTGATTTGGGCCAGTTGTGGCGAGCTGTAGTTTTTTGGATCAACCCGTGCAAAGGAGGTGCTGTCGAAATTTTCCGTAACATAAGAAACTTTAAAAACCTAAGGGTGAGAGGACATTTTCTACCTTTGGTAATTTCGTGGATGAAATTCTTTTAAGGGGGGGATGTAAAATCCCGAAAAAATGTAAATAACTTATGTTCAAATATAGGGATTAACTAAATATTTGAATTATGAATTAAATATTAGTTAAATGGATTTAATAGTTGTCTTTATCTCTTTTTAATTAATAAATAACATTGGTGAACTCATTTTGTAAATTTATTTACAATAATAAATTGCTCGAATAAATAACACTAAAATTAATTGTTAACAAAACGACTTGGCTTTTATTGACATATTTTTCAATGAATTTATAGGATTTTTTCAAAATTTCTAATTTGGAAAATATTTAAATTGTCATATGACATATTTTACAGTAAACGATGGTATTTTGAAATTTTACAGAATAAGACAACCGGTGTATATTATTATTATTATTTTATGATCGTGTCACATTTTGTGCATGTCCGTATTTTTATTTTGTCGTTCGCGTTTCATACGCGAATGAAATATTGTGTGGCGAGATGCCGGAAATTATAAAATAAACTAAACACTGACCTAAGACTATTCTTCACTTTTCTTCCATCTCTTTCTAATTTCTTTTCCCGTATGCTACGAAAAGTTAACTTCCATCTTATAAAATCATAATCAAACTCTACACTTGGTGAAAAATTGCAAAATAAGATTCTTTGAACTCGTATGAGTATAAGCTTCAAATCAAGGTGAAATTTGTAGGGTGCGCAGGTTTTTGAGGAGGTTCGACGTGTAGAGGAGAAACTAGGGTTTGGATTTTAGGCCAATTGAGGCAGTGTTAGGCAAATTAGAGGGTACGGTGGTGTTTATCATGTCGAGGAGCATGTGTGGTGAAGTTTTGGTGATGTGCAGTCGATTGGGGAAGAATGAGACTTTTGGGATCGCGATTATCATGCTCCAGGTCGCATTCTTATGAGGACATCAAACTTGATGAGTTTGGGTTTATTGCATAGAGATGGTGATGCATGATCCGTTGGAGAAGACGACTTGTTGAATCATCGAGCGGATAGGGAGAAACAATGGGAGAAGATTCAGTGATATGGGTTTGTGGTGTATTAGTGTACATCATGCATGACCATGCTATTCGATTGGGGTAGAAATGGATTTAGGGGTAATTAATTTGTTACTAAATGATTAAGTAATTAATTAATTTAATTTAATCTCAAATCTTGTAAAATCAATAACTTTTTCACATGAGGTCGGTTTTGGATGTAGTCATTTGTGTCGAACTCATGTCGATGTTATATACATATTAGAGTTAGATTCGTTGAATTTGGAGCTAGTAGAATTTTGAGCTAAAATCAAATGTCGTTCGATTTTAGATCTAACCAAAATGTGAAAGCGTCGACTGAAATTATGGTGAGTTAACTCACCTCTAAATAAACTATATGATATCTATGTTGCTATAGATTATTATTTAATGCTTGGATGATAGTTTATATAGTGTTGTTTGATTTTTTTTGTTTGGATTTGATTCCCACTTGGAAGCAGATATCATAAATAACCATTGTGTTGCAGGGAATAAAAGGAAGGGTAAGTCAAAGTGATATGTAGCGAATAGGTCGCTACATAATAATTCGAAATACACATATATATGTGGGATTTACATAGGACTTTTTTTAGGGACCCTAAGGTTTTTCTCACCAATAATGATTTACTTATATTCTTATGTTGCTTATATTGATGTTTGGTTGAAATATTTGTGACATACTATTTGATTTTTGTAAGCGTTGTTATAACAATTATAGTTTGGTTGCATTTTTGCCCTTTTAAAGTTGTTTAAACTATACTTTTAAGTATTTTTGAGAATTAGAAATAAAGGGTAAGTGCTGCTTTAAATTTATAAAAAATTATAAATTTGATTTATTTTCCTTTGGGATAATTAATATTGTTTTTAATTTATAAAAATTAATATAAATTTGATTTATTTTTCTTTAGGATAGTTAATGTTGTTTTAAATTTATAAAAGGATTGTAAATTTGATTTATTTTCCTTCGGGATAATTAATGTTGTTTTAAATTTATAAAAAGATTTATATCAATTATCTTTCGGAATGGTTAACATTGTTTTGAATTTATAAACGTATTTTAAATTCATTTATTATCATTCAGAATAATAAATGTTGTTTTAAATTTATAAATGATAGTTTATATATAAGAAAACCTTTAAAAATAAATGTTTAAAAATAAAGCTAAGTGTAAATTTTTTTGGGGTTTATTGTAAACAATGTTTTTAAAGACATTTGTTTTTTACCCTTCCTTTTACTACACATAGAAATATATTTTGCTCTTTAAATAGAATATTTTAAAGAGTGTTTTTAAAATGTTGACAAATATTTATGATGTAAAAATCAAGCACAAGTGTAAGTATAATGTTTTAAGAGATTAATTTTTCATATACGATCATTTTGTTATTACCAATAGTTGATTTATTGACTATCGGTTCTGCTACCTTCTTTGTGTTCGTCGATTCAAAGAAATTTTGTTGCTCGTTTGGGACATTTAAATCTTGCTATTCTTAAAGTTAAGAACGCTGCACTAACTTGTTCGGCTTCATTGTTTTCCCCATGCTAGTAATAGTTTGTTTCCGATAGTTGATTTATCGACTATCAATTTTTATATCCTTTGTCAGAAATGACCAGAAACAAAGAGCGAGTGGGGGCCAAGCTATGCAGGATTGCTCCACTAGGGTATTGTCACATCTACTCTAGATTGGTTTTGGTTTTATACGCACGGTGATGTGAAATAGTCGGACACTCGGTAAGGTTAGCGAGGTCTAGCTTGGATGTTTCAGGAGCTATCGTTATTCTCAAGTATATTGTTTAAAGGTATACTTTATGTAAGGAGGTGCACCCTCCTACACGTTACTGGAAAATTTCTCTTTCCTTGCTTTTGGTTCAAACTTTTAAATTGTTTTCTTAATGCATCGAGGAGTGCTTGGAACTATTCACGATGTTTAATTATTTGTGTCCAGTCTTTTAGTTTGGATTTTTATCCTGTTTATGCCAATGCTTTCAAGTTTGGGTTTTGTTCTAATTTTTTTCCATTCTTTCATGTATAGATGTTGTTCTTGTGACATAAAAACCATTCCGAGTATAGCGGCATGGTCTCATGGATTATTATATGTTCATTATATTTCTTGAGTCTTCTCACGTTAGATTTCCAAACTGAGTCAGTTATTATTTTATTATAATGCTCGGGTAGGACCGAGTTTTTTCCAGGTTGTCGGTGGTGGGACATGGAGCTCATGGAGTAGAGTTTGATATTCACCAATATTTCCTCTATATTATCATGTATACTCATCAGCAATTGTAATGTCAGGAAGTTAGAACTATCCAGGCCGATGAGGTTTGTTTTTAACTCTGATATACTATGTATCTTAGAGTGATAGCTTTTGTTATCATTATTAGATCATATGTTATCGTTCCACTATGAGATTATGCTTCCCTCTGTTCTTTTTATATTTACCCTAACATTCCTCCTTTCTAGCACTTGGATGCTCGACATTTGAATATCGTGGATGTATTAAGTGTCGAATTTCGAAGGTCGAAAAGGCGGGTTATTACAAGAACCATCTAAACCTATGAGATAGAAGATACTGATTTCAGTATAAGATAAAGACGGTCTAAAGCCATATCACATGTACATGGTAGTTTTTTTAAAAGATTAAAGTTGTTACTTATTGATTATTTTATAAGTTGTGTAAGTTAAAGTAGTTGGGCCTGGCCTATAGTAGTAATGCAAATAGAAAGATATGGAGCCAACTACAAATGTATATTTTGTTGTAAAGGTAACCCTTATGTGAACTAAAAAATAAAATGAAAATTAATTTGTTGACTTAATTATGCATGTATGAGTTAGCCTAGTGTATCACAATATTAGATTCATTATAAAAAAAATGTATATGAATTTAACACTACATTCAAATTCATGAATGTTTATCCTTTACGAAATGATTTAGGGTTCACTTTATTTTCCATTCCACATACAAAAGACGAAAAGGATGGTATTAAAAGATAGATAAATTTGAAATTATCAAAGAAAAGAGATATGGTAGTGCTAGTGGAAGATTGTTAGGGCTTCCTCAATCCTACTGTAGATGTAAGGTGCGTTACACATCATTAATACACAATATTAATTACATTTACATCAGTGATCATTTTAATTAGAATTTAGAGATGATGTGGCACTAAATTTGTTGGACATTGTCAAGCAAAATGTCTAATTTTAGATATTATACCCCATAATGTGCAACAAAATCTATATGCATATAATTAACCTTTCATGCAGTATTTTCATCTAGTGAAATTTTCTAGCAGTGTTTTCATCTATTCTAAGATCAAGCTTTATATATGTTTGAACATTTACATTGGAACAACCTTTTTTCTTAATGTAATTACTAATTTTTCTTTTTCACATTAAGCCTACATTGTAAGAACATTATGACACATGGGACTAATTTGACATTACATTATAAGCACTCTCTGCATAATTAACTTATGATATTTGAAACTCTTTTATTTCTTAAGTAGCTTTTCAAAAATAGAATAGTTCATGGTACATTCACAGACAAATTGGATTAAAGGTTAGAGTGTTTACGGACAACTTCTTTTATTAGAGGTTTGTTAGAGGTTGGGTATAATGTAAAAATTGTTGAGTAATTTGGAAATAATTATTTATTTTGTAATAGTTAAATAATTATTAATTAATAAAATTAATTATTAATTAATTATTAATTATTAATAATTGATAATTAATAAATTTAGTATTTATTAAATTAATATTACAAAATTAATAATACAAATTCAAATTGAATTTCAACTTCAAATTCTAATACAAATTCTAAAAACTTACTACTAATTCATCAAATAGAAATTGAAAAAACATATACAAATAATACAAATTCAACAATAAGCCCACCATCGTCGTCACCATTTCAAAATAATAACTCCAAGTTCTTGATACAAAATTAAAAAATCATTCGATAATTGGAAAAGAAATATGTTAGAAATTATAAAAAATACCTTGACTCGATCAACCCATCAATAGCCGTCACCAGCCATTGTGTTCCTTTGAACATTCCAACCTGCTCTTGTTTTGTTGCATAATTTCTTCCACTTTGTGAGTACTTTTGGATTACTATCATGCTTGCATTTTGCATTCGTCATATCTATCACTTGAGTTGTTTTCTACAATGCGTTAAATTTATCAACAATCTTCTAATTAAATTTATCAACAATCACTTGAGGGAGCATATGTCAAAAAGCTGGACGCGGTTCGACCGTCCATCGATAACTCTAGCTCCCAGAGTGTGAGTTGAAGTATAAACACCTAATGGGTGCGAAAAACTACCTGATGACAAACTTTAGTCCCTAAAGCGTGGACAAGAGTAGTGAAGAAAATGGACCGCAGTTCAACCGTTCATCCAATGACTCTCACCTATGATACGACGGGCTGAGTATATAACACATGACGGATGTGACTCGACTATCCGCTAATCAACTCCTCCCCACGACTCAATGAGAGAAACTTGAAATTAAAGTGGTCATGATACGACCGACCACTCATCAAATTTTGCTCTTGACTGGAGGCAAAGGAATTGACCAAGGAAAACGTGGTTCGACCATTTTTTGCAATAACTCTAAATCCACATAGCATAGACTGGAGAATAGACATCAAACGGGTGTGATTAATCGCCAATCAATTAACTTCGATCCCTAAAGTGTGGATTAAAGCATAAGCAAACAAATTAATGTGATCGATTGTTCATTAGCCAACTCCGACCAAAACTCGATAGGAAAAGTATAAACATACTATGGATGAGGTTCGACCATCCACGAACTAACTCCGTCGACCCGAAACGGGGTGCAGGAGTACAAATCACTAAAAGTTGAATATGATAGCTCACAAGACATCCGGCTCGGTGTTTTTTATGACTTAAGGCAATGTCCCCAAGGAGGCCTTAATATAAAACCAATCAGAACGATGTTCGAAGTTATGGGCGACTGACAATATCGTACCGCCGAATCGATGGGAAATATCGATCCAGACTTTTATATCATACCACCAAATGACAGGCAATGTGATCTGAGCTTTCTATATTGTGCCGCTTGGTCAACGGTCAATATTGATCCACACCAAACGTAAACGGATGTGACTTGAACCTCCTTCGAATAAATCTGATCACCAGAGCATGGGTAGGAGAATAAATCATGAATGAGTGTGACTTGACCATACATTCTCCAACACCCTCCTTCGATCCATCAAAAGAAGTATGAAATCGAATGAGCATGACCCAACTATACCTGAGCCAACTATGTCCCTAGATCTAATGGGTAAATATAAATCAAAATGGACATGGCTGACCGTCCAGCTCCAAATGAATGCGACATAACCATTCATTTGCTGACTCATACCCGAAATTCGACCAAGCATTAAAGTTTTATTTTAGAAGGAAAAACCAGAATATAATCCAGGGTTGGCGCCACTCAGCCTTCCATCAATTAACTCTATCCCATGATTCGATGGGAAAGAGTATAAAACTAAAGCGGACACGACCTGCGTTCCCACTTATCGACGTATGCCCCAGACTTGAGGGCACGAGTGAGAAATAAGGTGAATGTAAACCGGGTATTTATCAATCAACTCTAAGTCTTCAAAGCTTAGGCAGAAGTATAAACACGACTAGGACAAGACTCGACCGTCCATGCAGTACGTCTATCAACCTTAGACCGGGGAAAGAAGTGTGATCATCCAAAAGATGACTGCAATTGCTCAATATTGTAACTCATGCCTAGTGTTTATAATGACTCGAGGCTACGCTCGAAAGGATGTCTAGAGATAGAATCATTGAATCGATGCCCAAGCTCATTGGCAACTGACCATCACTCCAACCCGAACGACGAGCAATGGATCGTTAGAGCATTGAATGGAAAGCTCGTTACTCAAATACAAAAGCAGATTCAAACTAAAAGCAACGGGCTTATCCACGATGCCCTCTACCCAAAATGGGTATCCGGTCCTGTGATTATGAGGAAGGCAAATGGAAAGTGGTGGATATTTGTTGATTATTTAGACCTAAACAAGGTGAACCCAAAGGACATATTTCCATTTCCAAAGATTGACCAGCTGGTAGACTCAACCGCTGGACATGAATTGCTTTCATGCATGGATGGGCACTCCAGATGCAAACAGATCCCGATGCACATCCCCGACCTGGAACACACCAACTTCCTTATTGACCTGGGGCTATATTGCTACATTGTAATGCCATTCGGATTGAAGGACGCTGGTGCTACTTACCAGAGGTTGGTCAACCTGATGTTCAAAGACTAGATCAGTCGATCAATGGAGGTATATGTGGATAATATCCTCGTGAAGTCAAGGAAATCAAATAACCATATCAATGACTTGGTAGAGATATTCAGTTTTATCCGAAGATATGGAATGAAACTCAGTCCCTTGAAATGTTCTTTCGGCGTTGTGTCAGGGACGTTCCTAGGTTTAATGCTTAACTCTAGGGGAAATGAAGCCAATTCCAAGAAGATTCAAGCAATCAAAGATATCTTAGTACCGAAGACAATCAAGCAGGTATAGAGCCTAAATGGGAAGGTCATCGCCCTAAGTCGATTCATCTCTAGGGCCATCGACAAGTGTACTCTCTTCTTTGACCTAATCAGGAGACGGAAAAGAAACTTTGAATGGATATAGGACTACGTTAACACGTTTCAAGCTCTAGTAGATCACTTAGAGAGACCTCTCATCCTATCCAAGCCGTTAGATCATAAAGATTTATACATCTATTTAGCCATGTCGGTACACGCCATAAGCATCACATTGCCATGTGAAAAGAATCGAATCCAAAATGACTGGTATATTATGTAAGTGAGCGATTGACATGTACTAAGAGAAAACTACCCAAAGCTACAAAAGCTCATGTAGTTCCTATTGATTTCATCACGAAAGCTTGGCTCTTACCTCCAGGCTCACCACATTAATGTCTATACCGACCAGTCGTTACGACATATCATATAACGACCTAAGACGTCTGGAAGACTACTCAAGTGGAATATTGAATTAAGACAATTTAACATCACTTATCTCCCTTGGAGAGCTATCTAGGGACATACATTGGCGAACTTCTTAGTCGAATTTACTGCACCAAACGACTCTTCGGGGAGTAGTGTAGAACCGACCATTTGGTAGGAGATGTACATGGATGGAGCATCCAACAACTGATGTTTTGGCGCTGGAGTTGTGTTAGCGACTCTTGAGGAACGATCGATCTGCTATGTCCTGAAACTCGATTTCCCTATGACAAATAATGAAGCTAGATATGAAGCCTTGATTGCTAAGCTTAAGCTTGCTGAAGAACTGGGAGTAAAAACCTTGCAGATCTTTTGCGATTCCTAGCTAGTAGTATGCCAATTCAGGGAATGCGCAACAAATGGGCTTAGTCCCAGTCAAAGTACTTAATGCTCCAAGCATTGACCAGATGGAGATCGATCGGATCATGGAGATGGAGCCGGACAAGGAGTCATGGATGAACCCTATGAAAGACTATCTACAATGGAGAATCCTTCCTGAACGGAGGAAGGAAAAATGATAGATCCTCAGCAAAGCTTCACGCTATGTCATCTGAGAAGGAATTATGTATAGGAAGGGTTATCTGTTCCCTTGCTTCGGTGAATTTCCCATGACAAAATCAAACAAATATTGAGAGAAGTCCAACACTCAAAATCATTTTTGAAGAAACACCATTCCTCTTGCCATCAATATCCAAGCCCAACTATGCCTGTAATTGATCGAAACAATCTCTCATTTCATCTCCTAGGTGATCAAATGCAGCAAGCCACATTCAACTTTAAGGCCAACTCATATGCCTCAAACCCATAATCGAACATCATTAGTGATCTATTCAGCATCAATTTCTCCAATCCCGTCATCCTATGTCCATAAAGATTTGGAGGGAGAAGGATCGGTGGACAATTTTTTTTGTAAATGATTGAATTGCATTCCACCAAATTAGTAACGAGCTGTAAGCGTATGAACGCATCTGGGAGCCAAAAACAAAAACGTGTACCTGAATGTGCATTTGTACACCGTGAAAATTTGATTTCTTGAAATCGACAGAAATTGGATTCTCACATGGGGAAATCAGAGAAAGAATTGAATCAAATAACCAAGGCATACAACTCGACTAATTAGCTCAATGGAACTAAGTGCAGACGATTACTGACAGATTCTACTCCAGAACTTACATCATTTGATAACGACCCAGTGTCACGACGAATAGAGTGAGATTCGACTCTCCACAAAGCAGCTCAATAAGAACGGAAGGATAATGACTATCTGAGACACTAAGTGGAATCCTCTTCGACAACCCTAACTTGACATTAATTCATAGCACGTCATGTACGCAACAAGACGTACTTCGGGGGGCAAATTCCATCCGGCCTTTTGGCTCGGTTATAATCGGATTGACTGGACAAGTTAGACTCCACTGTCATCAAGGCCAATTGCCCAGAGCGATGATTATGATGTCTAGAAATCAAGTGCAGGCAATGATATGTGGCGATGATCAATTGAGACAAAGAGATAGACTCTCTAGAATATTCTAAGTATGGAATAATACCTCCCCTAGGCGGGGGATCTTAGCCTATACCTTTCCCTAGGAGATCGGTACATATTCTCAATTTTTATCCAATTAGGTAAGACTGATATAGAGTGACAAGGAAGGCCCCACGAGGCTATATTTTAAATCTCAAGTCATTTGGAGTTTGTATGCTCAAGATATGGGCAAATTACATCACCTAAGAAAGGGATTGGTATAAAAGGGATCGGTATAATAAGGGTCGGTATAAAAGGGATCGTACAGAAGGGATCGACATATTTAAGAAAAACAAGTGCAACTCAATGGAAAACAATCAATATCTCAAAATTCTTAATTCGAATGCGCATGAATTTTGTGAGAAAGATGTGGGGTCCCTAAGGAGCCTACTATAGGGATCACACCCCAATCAGAGGAGAATGGAGGTATCAGCCCAATCATAAACTCGATATCGTCATCATCGTCGGCATCATCTAGTTCATCATTGTCATTTGCAGCTTTGAGAGCTAGTGATTTCTTCTCATTTACTTGATTCTCTTTTCTGACCTGCAACTTTACTTCATAGAACATTAGATTACCAATTAAATCTTCTATTTTCATAGTACGAATATCATTGGTTTCTTCTATTGCTAGAGTCTTCTAATCATATTCACTAGAAAGTGAATTAAAGATATTTCTGACTTGGTCCTCTTCAGTAATTTTCTTTCCTAATTATATTAATGCATGTGCTATATCCTAAAATCTAGAATACATATTAGAAATAGACTCATTTGGTTTCATTCAAAAAAGTTGAAACTAGTTAGTTAGCATAGATATCTTAATTTATTTTACTTTACTAGTGCCCTCATGTATGACTTGTAATGTTCTCCAAATTTCATATGTAGACTTATAAATAGACACTCGATTAACTTCATTTCTATCTAAGGAGCAAATAAAATGTTCATGGCCTTTGAGTTATTGAGTGCTTGTTCTTTTGGTCTAGCGTCCATTGTGAATAGTTCACATGGGGCTCAATGTACTCTATTTGGATAATGTTCCAAATATCCAAACCACTAGACTGCAAATAAAATTTCAACCTACAAGCCCAATATGCATAATTACTACCATCAAATAGAGGGGGTTTAGTGGTAGATTGCCCTTCAAAAAATGTTTAAAGAAAGTGTTACAGGTGTCATTATCTATTTATACTTTTCAAAAACAAAGTTATGAATTTTTGAAAACTAGTGCTCTGATACTAAATGTTGAAAAATTGGGGATTTTCTATAACACAATGTGGAATGGATCTTAAGGCTATTTAAACACTTGAGGAGATGAAATGTGTATTTCAAACCTATAAAACTAACTTATGAATTTAACACTATATCTATTCAAATTACAAACAAAAATAAGTAAGAAATAATCGCTTGCTTTCCACGGGTGGCAAGAACACCTTCACAATCTTGATTTCAAGGGCGACAAGATACACCCTCTTTATTTACGGGCTACAAGAACACCTTCTCCTTTTCACAAACAACAATAGAGTATGGAAAGTAATCGTATTGTGACAAACCACCTTTCTTACTCCGAAAGACAAGTCATCAAGGGTAGAAGGAAACAAAGATAAGAAGAAACTACACCACCATAGAATCTCACCACGAATTAGAACAACATATAATAAATAACATAGAATATTACATAATCATTTCCATAATAATAATACATCAAAGTCATTACATTACAACCTTCAACTGGACAATTAAAGCTACCTGCCCATACAAAATACATAGATCATACATAAATACGTAGTGGAAATAGAATAATTAGCTAATGGTGAAGCCGCCTACTCCAGCTCCTTTAAAATGCTTCCTTAAGGAACCTGGATCACTTGGCTACTCATACAAATTTGAGTACCCAAGAGTTTTATGAAAAGAAAATAAAACTCCGAGTCAGACATGGGTCTGGTGTGAGTAAAATCCAAAACCTTAATTTTTACTTTTATAAAATACTTTGAAAATCAAAGGTATCCTATAAGACCATGCCACACATAAACATGGACGTGTTTTTACCTTATGATAATCAAACACTACCAGTGATATTATCATAATGTCTAGGGTTTTCAAGTAAAGTAAAACATAGCTGAAACACTTTCATCTCACACTTCAACATATTTGGGTATAACTAAATCTGTATGGCACTTATTGGGAAATGGATTCCATACATGACCAGTTAAGGAACTATTGAAGGTGCACCTCTAGATAAAATACACCTGGGGTCTGTAAAGATCATCTTGTACCCCTGGTACACAAAAATGGCCTATCACTTGACTAGTAGTATCGAACATATCACCACTACGGTTGGGATCAACAACCGGAACATGCAAAATGGTCAAATTTCGATTCTAGATATGGTGATGACATACCCTGATGGGAGCAACAGACATAGCCCTATTGCATACCCTGTTTTGGTCATTTTTGGTTGATGAGACCTAAGGCTACGTTTACTTTTACTATAGCACTGCCACTTGGAAAACTACATCACCTTCTAGATGTTGACACAATGTTAGTATCATCCATACAAGTCATTAAGGAGATGAACGAACCGAAGGCACTACTTCCACTGCACCTATTTTGGAATCACCCTCAGGGTTAGTTGCAAATAGCCCCTGCACTTCAAAGTCTTCATCTTGGACCTTGCCTTCACTATTTTAAATTCAAATGCTTACGTTGGTTCGAAGTGGTTTTTGGATAACAACTACTACCAGATCTCGGTCTCTCCAAACCAACATTCAATAATTTAAAGGGTCAAGTTGTTTATAGTGGACCATTCCATTATCAGGGTGCAAGATTTACATATGAACATACGTTCCATATGATTAGATTATCATGACCCACTAATCGAAATTAACTCCCTTGTATTCATCACATTCCCGAAGTGCGGTATTTGTGATAAGTACAAGTCGACTTACTTTCAATGAAACATGTCAATGTTTTATTACAACTACTTTAATTCATTTGGCTACTTAATAGCATGGACAAGAGATCCTTTGGTTTCAAAACAATTTACCTAAACAAGAAAGTTGGTTAAAAATAAATAACCGATAGTGTTTTTGAAAGAAACTTTAAAATAAATAAACCTTAATTGAATCATAAGTTTAAAATTTGGTTAAACTTTAATTAATCAAAATTAAATCATAAATACATCTAATTTATCTTAGTTAGGTCTTAATTTATCTAACTAATATTTAAACCTTGATTAAGCTTGGTTAAGTCAAAATTAAACCTTAATTTAATATTAAACCTTAATTTAATAAAAATTAATTAAAATAAAATTTTAATTGACTTTAATTAAATAACATTCATTTATAATTGAACTCTAATTAAGTGGATAATCAACCTTTAAATAATTAATAATTTAGTTAAATAATTAACTCTAATTAAATAATTAATTAAAGTAAATAAACTTGATTAAATAAAAAATTGATTTTCTTTTATCTTAATTAATCATTATTTAAAACTTCCTTAATTAAAAATATTTAACTTAGTTAATAATTTCTTAAACTCTTAGTACTTAACTTGATTACTTAATTAATTAATTAAATAATAATTTCCTTAACTAACAAATTAAATAAATAAATTATTATATAAAAAAACTTAATTTTTGATTTACTTAATTGATTTGAAATAATTTTCTAGAAAACAACCCAAAACACAACTTTTTAAAAGTTGAAATTGTGAAATTTCCCGAACTACATCCATAGCGACTATCGCTATGAGCGTAGTTCGCTAGAATTGATTTCAAGATGAAAACTTCGCTTTCAAGCTACTACATGTCTTGAAAAACCAATGGAAGAGTTTTGAAAACTTAAACAAAAGGTTAAAACTTGAAAAAACATTTACTAAATCCAAATCTAAAAAACAAGTTTTTATTTTCAAAATCGGATCTCAAGTCCTTTGCGGCTTTTCAAGGTGCTAACTTCATAATATTTACATCACATACACTTGGTTTTTGTTTCATAAACACACTACCATCATATCATAACCAACCATTCACATATCCATATCCAAACGTATCATTTAACATCCAAATCACAAATCAAAGCACAATCACAAACTTGCAATCATATGCCATCAGACAACATGATATTTCAACACAATAAACACTATATTTTCACAACATATAGTTCATCAAAATCAAGTTATTTTCTTTTCCAAAAACAAGAGTTTTACTCATCAAAACTTTACTAACTCAAGGCGAAATTTTGCTAAAACTTGAATATGAGCTAGAACTTGGTCTTAACTTGCAAAAATAGAGTCGCTGGGTGGTTAAGCACCAAGATTGGGCTTGGAAAAGTGGAGTTTGGGCTCGGCCATGTAGAGTTTGGGCTTGGCCATGTAGGCTAGTAGAGGGCGGTGCTTGTATTTTGGAAGAGGAGGTGTTGTATTATGTGTAGAAGTGTTTTTAAGTGGAAAAAAGTGGGTTTTCTCAAATTAGAAAATATGAAGAGAGGCCATGGATATGTTTTACTTAAGCTTTTAGGAAATTTAAAGTTGATAAGGAGATTGTAAAATGAGAAATATGAGAGTTATGAGGTATTTATAGGCTTAGGAAAATATTTAAAAATATATAAAGTGCTTGAATTAAATATATATGTATGCATGCATCTCCATTCCTCCCTCCTCATTTCCATCCACCACATGCACCCCCCCTTTCATGAAGCTATTCATCACATATCCTCTTGTACTATGTGTTGAAAAAGCTATTTTTATATTTTAGTACATATATATATACACACACATTTAATAAATATAATCTTCTTTTATCTTATATATTTATATACTTAAATGATCAAATATGTACACGCATATATACATGTATTCATTACGTTAAAATAGTTTGTCATGTGTATATATGTGTTTACAATAGTGCTATGATCTTCAAGTATAATTTCCAAGGGATCTTTAACAAGGAATTCTAAGACTCAACCAACTACTCATCACTTCAAACACTTTTGTCCTTTCAGCATTCTTCTTTAATCAAGTTTGTTCTTCCAATGCTCTGATTAACCTTCATATATAATCAATTTTCTTCCATTTAGTTCTTGTTTATCTTTGTAAATATATCTGTAATAACTACACAACTCGGAGACATTAGTAATAATATTAATATGGTTATTATCATCCAAATCAATACTTAAGGTATTAACAATCTCCCCCTTTTCGATGATGATAACCATATAAATATTTTTAGAGATGAAATATAATACGTTTATGTTTGACTCCTCCTAACTCTATGCACTCCCCTATCATTTTTCCTAGTATATTTTACGTTTTCTCCCCTTTTGCCATCAACGCAAAGGGCGAAAATAGAATCTCTTAAGTACAACTAGACAATATGTATAGAGTTTGAAGATAGAGATGTATATCAATGTATATAAATAAAACTCACGAGGGGAATCAAAATCAATATAAAGCATGAAATAAACTTATCAAGCAAAATAATTAAAATTAGATGAGTTTTAGAGTTACCGACATTGCTGATGCTAATAACATATCCTTTTGATATTTATCCAAAGTTCAATGGATTTCTTGTCATATGCTTTGAACATCTGCTATTCAGTATCCATTGTTCGGTACCTAAAAATATAAAATATGCACACTGGTACCCTTTTTATTCTAGGTCCATGTGGTTAAGTTTTAGGAAGCCAAACCCATGAAGAGTTTGAATGCCCTTTCAAAAATATAATCATTAGATAGATGAATTTTATTAATAAAATTATCAACATAATTTTCTTTTTCAATATTATCTAACATTTTAGAAACCCATAAATTAATGAACCTATTTGGGGGTTTTAACTTTAATTTCCTATGTTTTGGTTTGAACTTGGTAGCCTTAACAAATTTAGTACTTTGAGTACTATTTTTCTTTGATTTGGGCTTAGAGGTGTATCCAAGTCCATGTTTATTCCAAGTAGGTTTAGATTTAGATAATAAATTTTCTAGATTATCCTTCCCTTTGTTAAATTTATCAACATTAGTTTTCATTTTATCAAAATCCTTATTACAGCTATGAATAACATTGTCCAGAGATGTTATTTTGTCATTCAGATTAGTGACCTTTGACTTAATTGAAAGATTTTTTGATTTAAAGGATCATTTTCACTTTTCAATTTTTCAAAACTTTCAAGTGTTAAATCCTTTTCATTATTATGTTCATTAAGTCTTTCAATTTCATCTTCTAGATATAATTTTTCTCCGGTTAACGTTTCATTAAACATTTTTAATCTATCTCTGCTAAACTGTTTTTGTGCTCTTTTCTAAGCATTTTATATCCCTTATACAAATCATTTAAGATAATAGTAGTTTCTTTATTAAAATTCCATACCCGGTCATCCTTTTCCATGGCATTTACCGTTTCTGAATCACTATCACTTGATGATGTATCTAAATCATACCATGTTTTGTTGAAAGCATGTTTCCTCTTCTTATTGAAAGTGTTCGAAGAGTACTTTGATTTCTTCAGGTTGGGACAGTCTCTTTTCAAATGACCGGGTTTATCACATTCGAAACACTTAAACAACATTTCCATTTCTGGAATTATTGTTGTTAGTTTTCCGAAGTTTGTTCATTTACCAATATTTTAGAAATTTCTTGAAATTCCTGGTCATAAACTCGACATCATCATCATCAGCATCATCCGGTTCATTATTGTCATTTTTAGCGTTGAGTGCAAGTGATTTCTTCTCATATGCCTGATTTTATTTTTTAACTAGCAACTTTACTTTATATGACATTAGATTACTAATTAAATCTTATATTTTCATAGTACTAATATCATTGGCTTCTTCGATTGCTAAAGTCTTCTGATCCTATTCACTAGAAAGTGAATTCAAGATCTTTCTGACTTGGTCCTTTTCAGTAATTTTCTTTCCTAATGATATTGATGCATGTACCATATCCTTAAATCAAGAATACATATCAGAAATAGACTCATTTGGTTTCATTTGAAAAAGTTGAAACTAATTAGTTAGTATAAATATCTTAGTTTGTTTTACTTTACTAATGCCCTCATGTGTGACCTCCAATGTTTTCCAAATTTCATATGTAGACTTATAAATAGACACTTGATTAAACTCATTTCTATCTAAGGAGAAAACTAAAATGTTCATGACCTTTGAGTTACTGAGTGCTTCTGTCTTTTGGTTTAGTCTCCATTGCGAATAGTTCACTTGGGGCTTAATGTACTCTATTTGGATAATGTTTCAAATATCTAAACCATTCGACTGTTAATAAAATTTCATCTTATAAGCCCAATATGCATAATTACTACTATCAAATAGGAGGGGTCTAGTGGTAGATTGCCCTTCAAAAAAAGTTTTAAAGAAAGTGTTACAAATGTAATTAGCCATTTATTCTTTTCAAAAACCAAGTTATGAATTTTTGAAAACTAGTTCTCTGATACCAAATGTTGAAAAACTGAGGGTTGTCTATAACATAATGCAGAATGTATCTTAAGGCTGTTTAAACACTAGAGGAGTTGAAATTTTGTACTTCAAATCTATAAATGAATTATAATTTAACGCTATATCTATTCAAATTAAAAGCAGAAATAAGTACGTAACGAAGTAAAATGCGATAAAGTAAATAACACCTGAATTTTTATACTAGTTCGGATTAACCGATCCTACATATAGTCTTGCACTCCACCATGTAGAATTTCACTATAATCGCTTGCTTTCCACAGGTGGTAAGAACACCTTTACAATCACGATTTCATAGGCAACAAGATACACCCTCTTGATTTACAGGCTACAAGAACACCTTATCCTTTTCCCAAACAACAACAGAGTATGGCAAGTAGTCGTATCTTCAATACAAATTCTTCCAGATTCGGTACAATGATCCTATAGACCTCCAATGATAATATATCTTTGAATTCTTTAAGACATAGAATGAAATCAGAGAGAGAATGATATGAATTCAAGTAGAAACTCTCTAATATTGTGTGGTTTGCAAATCCTTGAAGAATCGAAATGAAAGAGTGTGGATTTGCAAAGAGAATGAAAGGGTATGTATTGGATTTCTTTTGCAGAAGTATGGAAGAAAAAGAGTAAGAGAAGAAGAGCAAATTGATTGGAAAATTCTTTTTCTAGGGACTTTATATAGTGGTTGAAGAGACGTGTCTTTTGGTGAAGAGGTGGCGAGAAAATATCTTGCTTTCAATTTTAAAAAAGTGACCAACGGGAAGTATGTCAACATACTTAACCCCCATATGTCGAGATATAGACATTTTTCAAAGAGAATAGCAACACATCAGCAACACCAATAAGTGTTTCAAATTTCATATTTCAAAAGTACCTCTTTTTTGTGGATTTTTTTAATTTTGTTGAGGCCAATGGTTGATGATCTTCAACTATAATTGCCATGGGATCTTTAACAAGGAATTCTAAGACTCAACCAATACTCATCACTTAAAACACTTCTGTCCTTTCAACATTCTTCTTCAATCAATTTTGTTCTTCCATTACTCTAATTAACCTTCTAATATAATTCATTTTCTTCCATTGAGTTCTTATTTATCTTTGTAAATGTCTCCATAATACATCTGTAATAACTACACAACTTGGAGATATATTAATAGTAATATTTATATGGTTGTTGTCATCAAAACTAATATCTAGGGTATTAATACCCCATTCACCATCACCATTTATAAAAGCACTTCCATACATGTCTCCAGTCTCCTCAACTATCAATAATACCATGCATGTTTCTTTGGTATGAAGCTAGGTGGCACTCCTAAAAAACTCAAACACTAGCATCGGTTGCACGACATGACAACATGGTCATATTAATAGTGGAGACGAATGGGCATGCATAGTAGTATTGTTATAACTGGCGTTGATCAACTGAGACTGTGGGTTGCAGAATAATGAATCTTAAGACTAATTTAACACCAGTGGGGGGTGAATAGTATTTTCTAACTTGTGTAAATCTTTTTAGAATTCTTTCAAGGTGAATATCAAATCGTAGATTAACAACACAGATTTATCCTAACAAGTAGTCACATATGCAATCACAGATAAATATAATAACAATAAAGTTTGAGAGAAGACACCAAAAATTTTATACTGCTTTGGATTAACCAATCCTACATCCAATCCTATATAATTGCTTCTACAAAGATTTTTTCAATCGCCAACTTTAAACTAGGTAGAAGGCAAACCAGAATACAATCTCGATTTCAAGGCTATAAGGCACACTCTCTTGTATCATGAGTCCGAGGCAAACTCACTTAATTTACTGGACAACAAGATAACCCACTAGATTTACCGAGCTACTAAGCACACCCACTTGATTTGAATAGGCTATAAGTACACTCACACAAACAAGTGTAGAGTTGATGTTTTTCCCAAGACAAATGTTGTACTTTGAATACAATGGATTCTATAGCCACTCCGATAGAACTTTGATCTTTGAAATAAGAAAGAGATGCTTGCAAAACAGTAAGTAGTAGTGAATCAATATAATGGAGTATGAATTGATTCTATATGATTTTGAAGAGTATAAAATATATTTTTCAAGAGAATTTTCAAGAGAGTAAGGAGTGAGAAGAAGGTAAGCTATTAATTGATTAGAAATTCATTTGCACTCTCCTTTATATGCTGAATGTATATATGTATCCATTCATGAAGGATTGTCTCCAAAAGACACTTCCATTCAAAATTTAAAAAATAAGTTAATAGCCTATATGTCGACATATGGAAATATGTATATCGACATATGTTAGTGAATTTTGAAAAATGTTTTCTTTTAAATTGTTTTGATATATTTTGTAAAGTAATTTGAGCATAGTTTTTAAATATTTTTGAACTCATAAAAAACTTTTATAAAATATTCATAAATATATTTTGAAATTACAATAATTTATTTTTGTTAAAAATATCAAATATCAGAAATTGTTATCAAGGACTTTAACAATATATTCTAATGACTCTAAATACTAAATTATAATCTTGAGCTCTTCATATCTTTGTCTTCGAACTCATGAGTCTTCAAATATTTAACTTGAGTCTTTATACTGTACAGTCTTCAATTTAACGTCTATGTAATATTCTGCACTATATACTATATAACTTGGGAAAACATTAGTATCCATATTTTATATGATTGTTGTCATCAAAACCAATAATTGAGCTATTAATAGACATAATGCTGGAGGGATACTGTTAACACTAAGTCCTTGACTGTAAGTGATAGTGGTTGTCGTCACTAGCGGTAACAATACCGTCACCAGCACTACCTTAACCACCTCTATCAGTTGCAATAGCACTACCATGCATTTCTTCAGGCGCCTCCACTCTCAATACTACCACGCTGCCATGACGTGCAAACAGTGCAAGCGTTTGAGTTTTCCGAGAATGTGAGCTTGAAGAGTGAGTGAGATATAATATCAAATGGTGATCCTACGTAGGAGATGACCTGCATCGCTAAAGGATTTGATGTTGGACAATGTTGTCTCTCTTCGTCATGCCAATGTAAGCGGTTTTCTTGTAAGATCATTTGTGTTTGTATGAAATTGTGCTTGTACGATTGTAAGATCATTTGTACGACTGTTGACTTTTGTTTTTGTATGGTTTAGCATATTTATGATGTTATGATGTTGGGTAATATGATTTTGTATATGAATTTGGTGGTATGCGATATCTGATATATTAATTTGTGATATGGATGATTAAATATTTTATATATTAAAATGTGTGATTGAGGTGGGAAATGCAGCACAAATGCTGAAAATATGAAGGAGTTGGCTAGATGTCGGCGGGGAGTTGGAAAATCCAATTTTTCTAAATTAAAAAGTAGTCAAGATGGCGTCGCAACGACATTGACAGTATGTCGTCGGCAAGTCGTCGGCGAATGTCGTCTATACAGTGCCGGCAACAACCCCGTAAGAGATGTCTTCTGGAAGTCGAAATAAAATTTCCGGGCATATTTTCTACTGATGCCTTTCATGGCATCAATAAATAATCCTCCTTTTGTACTGTTTATCCAAGATTTGATTGAATAATAATATTATCATAATTCCTTGTTTAGCGCATAACACATGTATTGGTAGTCAGAAATGGCATGTAATTTGGTTTAATACTTAACGCCTCCAAAGTGTGAGAATAATTGTTTAGCATCTTATAGATCATTTAACACATGTTTATGATTTAGATGACAAACAGCTAAAATATAATTTGGATATTTACCATTCTTCGATTGTACCACAATTGTCCAACCAAGTTTTCACTAAATGAGAAAACGGTATCTCAAATAAGCTTTGTTTTAAAAAATAAATAAATATATAAGATTGGTTTTTGAAATGTATAATGTGTGAATAGTTAAAAATGCTCCTGCGATTAAGTATTAAGCTGATCAATCCTTTTCAGTATTGGTTTCCTGACCAAAATGTCAATGTCAATTATTAGTAAAATATTTGCACTTGAGCAATGAGAGAGAGAGAGCGCCTTGATGTTAAGGCTTTCTAGATGCTCTTTTTGTTCTTTATTTTAGGGAAATTTCTGAAGAAATAAGGGCGACATAAGTCTGCAGCTGTAGTATCTATTATTCAAACAATATTTCGCTGATAGGGAACTATTGCAGTGCTATCCAACGTAAGTTTGAGGTGGCAAGAGTTATCTGATATTTATTTTATTAAGTATAAGTCGTAATTTGCCAACAATTCAAAACTTAATCATAGGCGAACGAATGAAAATCCACAAATGCACAGTGCCCAAACATAACGCTTTCACTCTTTTACTAATTTTATTGACTTCTAATACTTCAGAAAAGTGTTTTATCAGTAATTTCTTGAATGGCACAAATGTTGTTTAGCTCCATAATTGAATTTCATATTCAATCAAATGCTATAAAATAGCAATGCGACCTATGTCAATATGCTATTAGAGAAAATTTACCAATCAAAAGCATAGATAATGCAGATTAAATCATTTGTTTTTTAATTCTCTACTCCGGTGTTCCAAAAAATCCTAAACAGTCATCACAACAAATTTGATTAATTAATGGGACGCGCCATATTGGATAAACGATCGATACCAAATGAATGGCTGAGATCACTGTGGCACATGGAGATATGCATGAGGGGGACAGAGGATAAAGATAATATTTTGAATTTCCAGATTTTATTTATAAAATAGGAAATTGATTTAATTTGAATTTCTTATATATGTTTGTATAACAACAGAATTTATATATATATATATATATATATATATATATATTAGAAACAAATTCAAATAAATATATATGAAATGAACAAGAATATATTATAAATAGAAATGATTTTGGCTTATGAACAATATAGTGTATTATAAATAGAAAAAGTTTAAAATGTGTATTTTTCTTATGTATAATACATGCTAGTTTAAGAGAGGAAAATGTAAAAGTATATCTGTAATATTTTTAAACAAATATACATGGTATATTAAAAATATTATATGTAGTGAAAATAAAAAGAAAAGAATATAAAGTGAATAGAATGATATGACTTATGGAAAATATAATGTATCATAAATAGAGAAAGTTTAAAATTGGGTTTTTCTTACACACACACTAGTTAAGAAGAGTGTAATATATATATATATATATATATATATATATATATATATATATATATGGGGTGACCCTCATTCTAAAACACATAGATTTTTTTTTTAGCATACAAAAGGAATTCACCACTAACCCCATTTCTTCTGTATTTGAACATTTAAGTAATTTCCAAATATTTTTCCCAAGACCCTGGATTTACCAATATAATCATATCAGTTCACAAAACATATTAAGACAATTACATATTTGATGATATATAATTGTTTTCCTTTGCCTTTCAGAGTTAACAAATTTGCAAAGTGAATTTTAATCAAACAGACAACAACATACTATATTTTTTTTTTTTGATAACATCACCATTTATTTCTTCCCTAAATTTTTGTTCTACTGCCAGAGATACATTTTGGCAATTATAATACTTATATATTCAATATTGCAATGCACAGTGCATTTTTCTTATGCTTTCTAGACTTTCTGCCTAAATAATTTTATTAACATTAAAATGGTATTTAATTGACCTTATGATAGTTATCAAATACTTGTATGAAATCACTTCAAAAATTATACTTGCAGGCATGAACTTTGGAACTAATTCCTATTTATCATTTCAGGTTGAACAATTGAAGTCATTTTGCATTTTTGAGTTTAACATGGTGCAGACTTAAATACTTGGTGTTTTACTGGAAATGCTTGGTGTTATTTGAGGGTTGCTTGGAGTTTTCTTTTGTATTGTCCTGGAAACACTTACACTCCATGAATTGAAATGAAATGGTTCCAGGCTACAAGAGTTTGACCCATGGCCATCTAGGCCGGCCATGGTCCCTCTTTTACCACTTGCAAGCCCATATCCCTCATATTAACAAACTTCTACAAAGATCTACTCCTAACATAAGCATGTTTTTGATTAATACCAAGTGTCACAAAGACACATTCATTTATTCAAACAATACCCAGTAAACAATCAAAATAAATATGTATATAATTTTTGATTCATTTTTCTCCATTTCTGAATAGGTAAACTCAGATTTTTATACTCCTAGTTTCACCCAGTAATTAATCAAAGCACAAAATTTAACTTGATTAATTTATCTCCATGTCTGAATATTTATGATCCAGATTTTTAAACCCCATTCCCCCATTTATTTTATGGTCTTTAACTCCTTGTCAAATGAACACCATGTATGCATTGTGAAGGAAACTCCCAGGTTATTTAATTTTATTCCAACACACAAAGGCCTCAGGATGCAGTTGCACCATGCATATACTTGCTCCCACCTGAAGCAAGCAGATCATTGACTAACTCCCAATTGACCAGTTTAATTTTTCTTTGATAAATCCCCCTCCAGTTTCAGCTTATTTTATCAAGCTTCTACCTATGAATTCAATCATAAACTCACAATTCATTCATGTTTCAGAAAGGCTTATCTTCTTTAATACTTTCTGGTTCAACCCCATGTCCCCCATTTATTTTCCTTATTACAGAAAATACCCTAGTTTGCCTATAATTTTCCTAAGAATAATTTAAGCATCATAGTCCTACTAACCCAGAAATTCTCCTCTATCTTATGAGATGAACATTTAGTTTCATGCTTCATTATCCAAGAAATAAACATGAGCTAGATCACTGTCTTGCTGCCTATTCCCTAAATAATTTATATCCATATTTGATAATGATAAAATAGAAAAAAAATGCTCAAATCATTTTAACTTTAAAAACCCACATACAGATTAAAACTCCAAACAAGAATGCACAAACAACATTCATCTCACCCATAACAAATCACTTCAGAGATTTTTAAACAACTTATAATCATTTTAGGCTGCCTACAAGAGGACTTAATGCCATTGCATACAAAGGGATAAATACTCACTTAGTGTTCTCCTTTTACTGTCTTAATCCTCTGAACAGCAAATCCCCAAAGTCTCAAGCTAGTGCTTCTCCTAGTTTTTATTTTTGTTTTGATCCCGAGAGAGTGATGGATATGGTTATGTGCAGATATTTATAAAATCATTCTAGGGTTTAAGAAAAATGGGTCATTTCCTTGATGCCCTTGGATATTTATGCACAAATCATTTCCCTGTGTGGTCCTTAATTGGAAATGCACATTGTTGGTTACCTCAATTAGTTATTTCGGGAATCAAGCATTTTAAACACTTCATACTATTTTCATGACTCTATTTTACTCATGCCATATGCATGTGACCCATTGTTTATATTTATTTTTATAAGTTTAAAGAAACTGAAAATCCCCTTTGTGTTTTCTACCTACCTCCATCTCCATTCAATCATGCATACTATCATACATAATTATGTAACGTAAAAATTATTCACACTATGCTATTGGCTTGAAATAAATATAAGATATGGAAATTCATATTTGATCCTGTATATATATTTTTCTGCCTTTAGTCAAAACAGTAGCTCTTCATACATTTTTATGTATTTTAAAAAAAAAGAATCACATATATCTTATGCTAATTATTTCTAGCACAAATATAAAACATTTAAACCTTTTTATTAAACTTCATTTTATTCTATCTTTAAATAAAACAGAAAACACCCCATATTTTGAATATATGTATTTATATAATTCTTTGGACATGGAACTACATTTGATTTGAATTCCAACTTTTAATTACCTTAACTCCTTGCATTTTATCAAACAGAAGCTCCAATGCAATTTTATTTATTAACAAATTTTCTTTTCTGTTTTAATGCAATATATATATATATATTTTATAATTCCAAAATTTCTTAAAATAAATGTAACTTTCATTTTTCTTTATTTTATTTTATTTTCTTCTTAGGGTCATTACAATATATGAGCTAAATAAATAAATTTGTTAAAGATAATATATGTATATATATTGAAAAATGAATGAAAAGATATATATGAAAATATATGATGATAGAAATGAGAAAAATTATTAAATCATTTTTAATAAGAATTATTTTAGCAAGAATGTTATTTTTATGCATAAAATAAAATTAGCAAAATTTTCATCGTTTTGAGTGATATATTTTTAAATATAAAAATAGATATGGGTATGAAGACTTAAATTGTGTGTTTCAAAACCACTATACAAGTTATTCTCAAATTAAATGGATAGCATGTTTTAAAAACTTAGAAGAAGTAAACGGTAAAATAACAAAAAATTACAAGTGAAAGTAAAAACAAGGTTGCAAGTCAAATATGTAAATATTGCATTGTGAATATATATATATATACACACACACACACCAAATTGCATGATCAAAGGAAAAGAGTAAATAAACAAAAGGTAAATCATGTAAAAGTTAAACAAAATTTACCAGTCAACAATATAAGTATTTCCTGGAAAGGAGTATATAACCTAAAGTAAGTAAGCAAATGGGTAAAATAAATATATAAACATATATACTTGTCTGGTCAAAATAGAGAAACACCAAAATATTCATTTTAACCTCATGTCAAACTCATTTCAATCCATCAAAAAAGCATTTTTACAGTAGATCAAATTTTCTTGAGCCAAGATACTGTACACACGTACATCATCTTTTTGATAGAGCGTGTATATATAGAGGTATGTGAGTAGCTTCAGTTTTAAGAAGCCTGTAAACAAAAATATATAAAAAAGCTCTTTAAATATAAAAGCACTGTAAAGAGAAAAGGAAGAAGCACTGTTCCTTTAAATTTTAAAGGGAAAGCAACACTATCAAGTGCAGATCATAAAACTAAGAAGATTCAAAAGAAATCAGCATGTGGAAGGTGAGAAAATTTTTATTTGAGATGCGTGGAAATATTTTTGTTGTGCTCTGTAAACTGTTAATAGGGTTTTAAAACTTGAATGCATTTTCCCCAAAAATCAATATCTCTCGTTTCGATTCGAGTTAGCAAATGATGTCAACTAACGAAGTCTCTGTTCTTGAATCACGATCACCCTAAAAATGGGTTGAAGTTTGTTCGTTTGGTATATTGCATGAAATTGTGAAAACACAGTAAACAATCCAGTTTCCGACAAGTTTCGAAATGTTTAAAACAATGAAATGATTCCATGTTCATGTTCTTTATATAAAATTAGGATTTTTAGTGTAGAAATCATGATTTTAAAGTTATTAGATTAAGAGAATTTTTGTTTTGGTTATTTTCCATAAAAAATGCTTTTTGGGTCGGGGGTGGACGAGGCGGTGGGCCGTTGGTTTCGGGATGACCATGGGGACCTAGGCGACATTTCGACCGTGAGGATTTGGTTCTAAGGTGGTGGTTTGGGTGTACGAGCCAGTTTTAGGGTTTAAGTTTGTTTGGGAATGGGTTTCGGTTCATGGCAAATAGTGAAGACGAGAGGAGGGGAGCAACGTGCGCATAGGGGGAATAGGAAGAGGAGGTGACGGCGATACTCAAGGCGATTTTTAGTGGTTGATGGGTTGTCGCGGCGAGGTGATTCAGTAGGCATAGTTTTCACTCTAGTTTGGAATGAAGTTCGAAAAACTTGAACTTAGGTATTGGCCGTGGGTTATGGACGGCAGTCGAGTCGTGGGGTCGTGGCGAACTCGCGAGTTAGGTCGGCGGCAAGGAAGGGTGGGCCGGAGCTACGTGCACGTGCACGTTTTCGTGCGCAGTCGTGCATAGCCTTGTTTCGTCTCCTAGAAAGAATAGGGGAAGAAGAGTTGGTTTCCGGTCCAGGCAAGAAGGAGTGGGTGCGCACAGGTGAGTCGAGTGTGTGGTGGATGGGGTTCAAGTCGAATTGAATTGGGTTTGGATTCCTGTATTCTTGTTTAAAACAGGTAATTGGGAAGGAGAAAGAGAGGAAGAAGAGAAGGGGAAAAAGCGGGTTTCGTTGTTTTTTTTTGGGGTAGGAAGATTTTGGGCTTTGGCCCGTATATTATAAAGGGAAAAAAAAGAGGATTGGGCTTGGCCCAGTTAAGAGAAAGAGGAGTTTTCATTTTAACTTAAACTGTTAAATTATATATATATATATATATATATATATATATATATATATATATATATATTTAAACTTCAAAATACTTCAACTCGTCCATGCGAAACCTGATTATCGCGATTCTTGTTGCGGTGGGTTCGTATCTTCGAGTACATCATTTTCATGAAGCCCGTGGTCTGATTTGACTTAGTGATAATTGCTGGTATTTTAAAACGGTCAAGTTTTAAATATTAAATGTTAATTTATATATATTTTGTAAATTTTAAAATGTCATAACGAATGCATACGAATTCCGATTGAAGCGAGATACGTTGTGATGGGTTCGTATCGACAAACACTACGTCGTCATATGAATTTTTATCAAGTTTGAATAAGTGAAAAATTATGGTATATTTAAACGGATAGAAATTTAATCACCCAATTTAAAACAAATATCGTCGTTTAAATTCATATGACATGTCTATTGAGTTATTTGACAGATAAAAACAACGATGAGTTAATGTAAGTTAATTACGATGTTTAGACATCAGTTTAGCAGAATAAAACACTGTTCCGCTAATTGTATTTAATTGGACCTCTGTTGGCAGAATAAATCACCATTCTGCCTTTATTACTGAATATATGTGTTTTTGACATCGACTAGTAGAAATAAAACCCTATTCTGCTATTATATTTGTACGGACATCTATTTATTATCCTGATAATTATATTTGGCAATATGATGTTGAGTTGATTGTTAAAAATAGATTTTTGTGAATATTTGTATTTGTTATTCTGGACTATTATGGAACGAATGGTAATTTGATTAAGTACCATTCAAATTAATAAGCCTCTTTTCCAATTTGGAAGCTGATTTTGGAGTCAAAGTTATTTAAAAGATAATTTTTATTATTATTGATATTTTAAAGATAATTAATAATTATTTGAAAATGATTTAGAGTTAATTATTTTATTATTCTTAAAAATTATTTAAAGTATTTAATTATTGTTTCAAAACTATTTAATTATTTAAATTGTTTAAAGTATATTAATTATGAAATAAAGTTATTTTATAAGTGATTGATTAAAGTTAATTATTACTTAAGGGTTAATTAGTATTAAAGTATTTTATTGCAAGATAATTTTTTCAGATATTAATCATGTTTTAAAAATAATATATTATATGGCAAACTGTTATAAAAGAGTATTTTTCCTAAATTAAACTTGGAGAATTTATATAGAAACTTTATAAGTATTATTTTGAGATAGTTATTAAATAAAGTTTTCGGGAAGTAATGGTATACTTTCATGGCGTAATCGTGTGGCAAAGATTGCCTACAATTAAGTTTGAACTTCTCTGGGATAGAGACGTAATCATCGAGCTGCGAATCCATGGCTGATACCACAGAGTACTTTCCATATTTATTTAAAAAGGTTTTTAAATATTATTAAAGGAAATTGTTTGTGAATATACTTATTTCGGTGAAATAAGTGTATACGTTTTGATAAAGAGATTTAATTTAATTAAAACTTAAATTAAATAAGGATTAGTGATTTCAGTAGAAAATGGAATCTTTGATTGAATGATTGTTTATTTGATAGTTATATAACCGACTATCAAATCTGGACCCAAAAACATAACTTTGGAAATATCTAGCAGAAACATGGGAATTATATGGTACAGTTACCGTTTGAGGTGCTATACTGTACGTATAAACTCGTTTCGTTCTTCTAGGACGATTATAAGGAAATCTGACCACTAACGATTAGGAGATGATCTCCGATCTTATTTTCGTCCGTTTATTTCCTAAAGAACCGGGGTTAAGTTTACCAGAAATATCGAACGTTGTTTTGAAGAGACCGGGATCGGATAAGCTATCCGAACACCACTTCGATCCAATGAATACATTTACGAAACGAAGACTAGAGCATGGAATCGAAGATGGAGCATTGAAGTGCAAGGGCTAATCGCTACTAATCCTGAGGATGATTCCAAAACGGATGTAGAAGGAATAGTGCCTTGGGTTTCGTTCAGACCCAGAACGGACTTGTACGGATGAATGCTATCAGTACATTGTCATTGGAGGACAATGAGCATTCCAAGTATAAATTCCTCAAAAAGGTAATCGTAGCCTCTAGCCTCATCAACCGGGAAATACTGAAAATCAGGGGAGATGCAGCAAGGCTAAGTGGGTCGCACCCAATTAGGGTATGTTTATCACCTTTCTAGATACCCTCGGGTATTATTACTACGGTGCGCGAAAGAATTCAGAAAGGGTGGGAACACCCGGGGTGATAGCATATTCGGTCTATCCAGGTTAGGGGTAGTCCGACCTTGTGTAGTAGGGGATCCCGGCGAGGTCTTCGGTACATTTTTCGAGATGTGTACTGTGATAGGTAGTACCCTAGTGCCTAGTCATTTGTATGGAATTCAATCTCTAATACGTGCCTTTACGGTTTTGGTTGTGGAGCCTAGTATGCTGGAATTTAATTAATGTAACAATTTCGGCTATTTGAATAAGTATTTGTACTTAGACACTATTGTAATATCATTGGATTTTCTATAAAAGGTTTGGTTATCGTAAGGAAAAAATCCGTCGTGTTTATGTGTGGCGTGGTCTTACGAGATACCTTTGATTTTAAAAGTATTTTTGAAAGTTATAATGAATAAAATTCCTATTGTAACGACCCTGAATTTTTGACATTTGAAATGTGAATATTTAATTGGGTTTAAATATTCGAATGATAGTTTAATTTGAAATTCAAATATCAGAATGAATTTGGTAATTAAATTATTGAATTTAATTATTTAATCTGGGTAAAAAAATTTGAATCTTCAGTTTTTAGCTGATTAAAAATATTTTTCAAGGCTTAGAAAAATTTATATCGATAATACTGAAGATAATGGGACTTTCAGAATTGAATTGGAAACTGTTTTGTTCAGTTTTGAATTTTATCATTTAAATCGATATTTAAAAATAGCTTTTGGAGGCATAGTCTCGGAATTCGACGAAACCAGTTTCATTGGATCCTTAATATTGTATTATTATCGGATTTCAACTTTTATAATGTTTGGAGTGATCGTTTGGTCGTACGATAAGCAAACGCGCTGAAATTTAATCGAAAATTTAATATTATAACTGGTCCAAAAAGCTATCTTCTCCATACGATCAAATTTGGACTCGGAACCTTTTCCATTGTGTTCGAAATAGGCGTATAACATTACGAACGCCTAGCAGCACGCTTCGATAGGAAGTCAAAAATTTTAGTTGACTTTATCAGAACGATTTGAATTTGAATTTGAATTAAATAGATATATATTTATTCTCCTACAACCCAACATCCAGCTGCCTTTCTTTCAAATCACTGTCTCCCACTCGTACACGCAACCCTCCCTTCAAGGTACGTTCGTCTTGCTTCCAAAACTATTCAGCCGACACTCCTCTTCATTTTAAACTCGAAAAGGAAAAGAAATACATCTCTCGTTCAAAACAAAAAAAAAGAGATCTATGGCCGAAACCAAAAAAAATCAAATTTCTTTTGCAAACACAGCCCTCCTCGTTCAATCAAATTCATCTGAAAATATGGATGGCCGACATTAGAAATCAACGAAATCGAATGGCCACCGTAAGCATCGAGGAGCAGCTCGAGCTCGCGTTCGATCGAGAAATCAAGGTAGGCGAGCGATTCGAATCGCGAGACTTAGGGTCGCGATTAGGTGAAGGCGGCGGCTCGCCTGGGCAAGCTTGCGAGGTCGCGATGGCTACGACAGTCAGGTGGTGGCGCTCGCGAATTGGGATGTAGGTCGCAGAGCTGCTCGTCGATTGTTCAACTGTGCGGCGCTCGCGTGGCGTCAGATCGTGATGGCGAGTCGCGTTTGTAGAGGTCTGGATTATCGGTTTAACAGTGTGGTAAATTTACAATTTTTATTTTCAATTTAACATATGTATAAATGTATATACACAGAAAATAAGAATATAATTATAGCCGGTATATGGACTGTTTTAGTTTTAAAAATTTAAAACTGATAAATATATCTATATATATATATATATCTATAGTTTGGAAATATATATATATATATAGATTAGAAAAATGAAATGATGATGATAGTAAATGAATATATGGATAAAACTTTGAAAGTAAAAAATGTGTAAATTTACAGTAAAGGATGTTCACTGTAGTTTCAATTTGCAGATTTTGAATTTATATATATACGTACAGAAAATATATACATATATGGTTGAAAAGGTATTTTAAAATACATACTAGTTTAAATAAAAAAAATTGTTAAATAGAAATTTAATTATTCGATTGGTCCGAATATTAATGAATTGTATAAAATTGTTTATACAAGGTCTATAAATAGAGAAAACAAACTGAAATGGAAATGGACTGCAAAATAAAATCAAAGGTGAGATCTTCTAACTCAAATAAAAATTTGAATTGTGGTTATTGATTGATTGCTTGATTATGATAGTATATAGTAATATATAGCAATATATATATTGGAATATATATATATATATTGGAGTTGTTGATTTCCCGCATTATATAGCGGATGAGACCCTATGCGCAGCATAATAGCGAATGATATTTTATAAATCCCATATACCGCGATATTCCACCTCGAAGTGGAATTGGTATTGTGCTAACATCTGTGGATGCAGGGAAACAGGTTGGAGGGATCCAAATGGATTCCTCAAATTTATGAATTTGTTTCATATGCTGTGCGATAATTTATTTATAATCTGTGAATGATTATATTGACGATTGAATTTGTTAAAGGCTATAATTTAGCCGAATATATTTTTGGTATCATTGGATACCAGAAATAAATAAAATTGGAATTTTAAAATTAAAATTGGAAATTTTAAGTAAATTCTTTTGAAAGAATTGGTTGAATTTCAAAGAAGGAATTTTAAAGCATAAAGTTGATTTTTGAAATCTTATTGAATTATTTCCAAAAATATGGGAAAAGATTTTTATAAATGGATTTTGAATAGTATTATTCGAAAGTTGGGAAATTTATTTAAAAATGGAATTTTAGATGGTTTGGAAGAGATGAAGGAATTTATTTTAAAAGGTGATAAGTTCTAGAAATCAAATTGATAATTGATTTGGTATTTGAAAATAAATCTTTGAGAAATCAATATGAAAATTTATTTGATGTTGAATGAAAAAAATGATTTGGTGTTGAAATAAACTTAGAAATCAATTTGTAATTTGATTTGGTGTTGAAATAAATTTAGAAATAAATTTGAAAGTTGATTTGGTGTTTGAAAGTGAATATTTGAGAAATCGATTTGAAAATCGTATAAAAAGTGAATATTTGGAAATTTAAATTCACAGTGGGAATTTATAAAGAAAAAGGGAAATGAATAATATCGGAAATTTTATTCCGCGAATGAATATGATTTGAAATTTGTTTTCGAAGTGATGAAGTGTGAAAATATGATTTGAAATTTGTTTTCAAAGTGATGAAGTGTGGAAAAATATATATCTTGCGAAGATATTTGAAATTTAATAATTTGGGAAAATTATTTAAATTGGTTGATTATTGTGAATGCTGTTGATTGTCAAATAACCGACTATCAATATTTGCCTTTGAAATGGCACTTGAATTTGTTTTTAAAACAAACGCTCATTATTCGGTTTAGCCGGGAGAGGACTTTGTGTCATATAACCCATTCCGAATAATGATACGACGTTATGAATTGCAATTGAAGACCGGTGTGAAGACCGGGTATTTGCGAAAACGAAAGGACAACCTGTCGAATGTCTCTGCACTGAGTTGCTCCGGTATAGAGATTTATATCACTCTTCTTGTGATGGGAAGTCCGGACGTGATTAGTGAATACCCGGATTGCAAGGGCTTCTTTGGAAGTGCCTTCAGTTCTGTTCGAACCTGGAACAGACTTGTATGGTTGTATGTTTGACATTGCACTTTGAGATATAAAGCTGATTTCTTTCAAATAAATTTCTGTTGGTGGCGGAGAATTTATTCTCTTAGCTTAACACCCTTCTCTGAGACGTACGAGCTCAGAGGTTATGTAGTTGAAGGTTATCAGTGATATACTCCAAATTTGGTAGTGTGGCATGCTAAGTATTGCTGTGTGTTGATGATCATTTGTTGATCATTTGTGATCAAATAATGGCTTTGTGAAAAAGCGTAGCTTTGTGGACGAGACTTCGTCGAGCCTCACAACCCGGTTATGGTCGAAACAGGAATGTTGCGGCAAGGTTTTAGGGGTCGCGCCCCTAGGGTATGTCATTTCCTTCAGGATAAGAGGTGATATCATGGTATGGAGCCCAGATATTTTACCTATGTTGATGCTGCGAATTTATTATACTTTGTGGTTGTTGCTTTGTGGTTGAGGATCCTCAGATAAAGGTCGGTAACGACCGGGGGATGGCATACTTGTGTGTTAGTTACCTAGTTACAGCTGTACAGCGTGAGGTAGTGTCAGTGTGTTGGTTACCTAGTTACAGTTGTACAGCGTGAGGTAGCGTCGGCCTTGTGTTTGCAGAGATCCGGTTAGGTTCTTGGGGCGTCTTTCCAGAGGCGTTTCCATTTCGGTATAAGGAAGTTCCTTTGCCTGACGATTTGTTGGAAAATCCAAAGAAACAATACGAGCCTTGTACGGTTTTAGTTGTATAACCTGCTATGTAATGTGGCGGTAACCTGCTATTGAACATAGTAGCTATAGTAGGCATAAGTGCGAAATGCCTATGCTGGCTAAGATCAACATTATACTTTTGAAATGTTTTCTACACTATGCACTAGTAATAATATCCAATGAATTTGCGTAGTAAGCATGTTTGACTATCATAAGAAGAAATCTCCTCCAATTCTGCGTTTGCATTGTTTGTGTGGCGGGAGGTCTTATGGTAGTTTCATTTTCCAAAAGCATTGCGAAATTCTTTTATTTCTTTGTGAAAATAACTGTTTTACGATCTCACACCAGTCACCATGACCGACCTGGAGTTTATTGTTCCCTTTCTAAACTCTGGGTGCCCATAATTTTCCACACGGGCAGCCTAGAGTTATGTTATCAGGATATTCGGGATATTCTGGAGCTTTGGAGATGAGCTGGATATCGAGACGTACTCCCATACTTGTTTATTTATTCCGCTGTGTATTCTGTATGTGGACAAGTTTATATAACTGTCCATTGTTGTATTGAGTTGTATATTGACTCTGATTGATGTATGTATAAACTGATATAGTTCTTTGTTTTAAAGATTAGTCATTCATCTATTGTATATTGTTCCGCTGTGAATGTAAGATTCTGATATTGTTTCTGTTTCTTTTTTTCTGTTCTTTCTTTTCTTCTGTCTTCTTCTACCTCTTCTTTTTAATCCGAATGGTTCGGTTTTCTGGCATTCGATTGTGTGGCATTTGATACAGTGGACGTATTAATATCGACTTTCGAGCGTCTATCAGAGCTGTTGGTTAAGCGACAACCCTGGCTCTGTTGGGTGTTACTCATTAGAGATAGAGTCAGTAGTACTCTAGAATGAGTGTGAGTGTAATAATTGTTATGAGCGCGTATTTGTTAGTGAATACAAATTTTTTTTTGTGTTGTGTTGACTTATCGGTTGATTGTTTATAGATTCTGGTCGGTGCAGTCTGGCCAACTGTAATCGATAGGGGTTTCTAAACTCTTAAACAAGATAAACTGACACAGTATTGTTTTAAAATAGGGTAAATGAAATAATTTTACCCAAAACTATTTTTGTATAGAAAAGAAATCATTTTCTATGAATTATTATAGTATATGGATGCTTGGTTGTTAGGAAGTGATAGTATTGAAATATTATCATTGTTACATGGAAATTGAATATAAAAAATAATGGTATAACCAAAGATTTGGAGATAAATTCATTTAACAAATGAAATTTATAAATATGAATTGAAAGTATAAGGAAATGAGTTCATATACGAATGAGATTTGTAAAAGTAAATGGTAAATGTGACTTATAATTTGAAATAGAATTCCAGAGAAACATTTGAAATAAAATTCATTAATGGAATGAAATGGTTAATGTGAATTTATAAATGAGTTATATAAAATGAAATGAGATTTGATTTGAATCAAGTCGAAGAGAGAATCCAAACTTGGAAGATGAAATAAAATGAATTGAATTCAAGTAAACTAACTTGATAAATTATTAATTCATGAAATAATGAATTGGAAGTTGAATTAGTTAAATTAAAATTGAATTGTGAGTTGAATAAAAATGGTTTGAATTTGCATATAAATTCAAGTAAGTAGAGAAAAATAAGTTGAAAATTTCCTTGTTATTGATAAAATAAATTCGAGATGAATTGATAATGGAAATTTGAAATTTAAAATGGATAAGTGATTATAATAATTGAATTAAATTAGTAGATGGAATGGATTTGATTAAATGAAAAAATCAAATCAAAGATTTAAATTGGAAATTGTTTACAAGGAAAATGAACTTGAGTTTTGAGTTGAAATGATTTAAGAAATATTTTGATAAAAGCGTTGTTGTCGAGTTTTGTGAAATGGTTTCAAATGAAATGAATGTGAATATGAAATGCAAATTAAATTGTATGTGAATTGGTCGTAAGCAATTTAATTTGTATTGAAACCGTATAAATTGCTAATGGAAATTGTTTTGGATGTATTGCTTATGAAATCTATGCGTTTACTATTGAAAATAAGTGAAATGTTAATAGATTTCCTATATATGTCACTTACATATTTAAATTGAGTAAGTGCAGGTTTTTGGAAGCCGTTTGGCTGCATTTTGGTTGCGCAAATGCTAATAATAAACCGTTATGCTTAAAATGCTAATAAAGGTATGCCTACGCAATACAAAATAGGAAATATGAACTGTTTTTGTTTTTCCGACCGTGTGGGTCGATGTATATATATTTATATCTTTTGTCAAATTGCAAAAGCTCCTCCGTACAAAGGAGACTCCGCCAAAATTTTCTGAAAATTTTGAAAAAAAATTGGAAAATTTTTGTTAATGGAAAATTGATTTTCAAATTGTAATGGAAATGTAGGAATTGAACTAGAAAGTGAATTTTTGGTTTTTGAAGATAAAATGAATTCAAATAGAATTGAAATTGTAAATTGAATTCAAATGGAATTGAAAATGCAAAGTTGAATGGAAATGAATATATAACTTTGTTAGTGAAGTGAAAATAAATATAAGAAGTATGTAAATACTTATATTGAACTTAAGAAATGGATAATGGAATTCGTAAGCAAAATTTATAATTGAGGAAATTATTAAGTAAAATGGGTATTGGGAATCCAATAAGTAAATTTGGACATTGTTGTTAAGAAAAGCATACAGGGATTATAAAGGCGATAGGAAAATGGAATTGGATTTTGATTTCGAAGGTAAATTTGAATTTGTTCGACAATAAGGTATGTATTTAAATTTCAGTATGAAATTTGATAAGTTTCTGATTTTGCCACTTGGCATTTTGTTTTCTATTGGGATTTGAGAGTCCGTAGGGACATTTTGTAGTCGTACCGAGCTAGCCGCGCAAAGGAGACGCTGGCGAAATGTTTTTGAAAATTTAGAGAGTTAGAAAATTTTTGAGAAATTTTAGATAATTTACAATTTGAATTTAAATTTAAATTTGAATTGTGAAGTAAAATAAAGTTGTTTGAACTTATGAATAAGTTTGGAAACTTAGAAAAAGATTAATTTGTCTTAATAAAAGATTATTCTGAAAAGTTGTTTAAAATTATTTGGTTTTGGGAAAATGATAAACGGGGATTGGATCATTCTTCTTGACTTGTAATTTCGGGACGAAATTCTTTTAAGAGGGGAAGATTGTAATGACCCTGAATTTTTGACATTTGAAATGTGAATATTTAATTGGGTTTAAATATTCGAATGATAGTTTAATTTGAAATTCAAATATCAGAATGAATTTGGTAATTAAATTATTGAATTTAATTATTTAATCTGGGTAAAAAAATTTGAATCTTCAGTTTTAAGCTGATTAAAAATATTTTTCAAGGCTTAGAAAAATTTATATTGATAATACTGAAGATAATGGGACTTTCAGAATTGAATTGGAAACTGTTTTGTTCAGTTTTGAATTTTATCGTGTAAATCGATATTTAAAAATAGCTTTCCGAGGTACAGTCTCGGAATTCGATGAAACCAGTTTCATTAGATCCGTAATATTGTATTATTATCGGGTTTCAATTTTTGTAATGTTTGGAGTGATCGTTTGGCCGTACGATAAGCAAACACGCTGAAATTTAATCGAAAATTCAATATTATAACTGGTCCAAAAAGCTATCTTCTCCATACGATCAAATTTGGACTCGGAACCTTTTCCATTGTGTTCGAAATAGGCGTATAACATTACGAACGCCTAGCGGCATGCTTCGATAGGAAGTCAAAATTTTTAGTTGACTTTATCGGAACGATTTGAATTTGAATTTGAATTAAATAGATATATATTTATTCTCCTACAACCCAACATCCAGCTGCCTTTCTTTCAAATCACTGTCTCCCACTCGTACACGCAACCCTCCCTTCAGAGTACGTTCCTCTTGCTTCCAAAACTATTCAGCCGACACTCCTCTTCATTTTAAACTCGAAAAGGAAAAGAAATACATCTCTCGTTCAAAACAAAAAAAAAGAGATCTATGGCCAAAACCAAAAAAAATCAAATTTCATTTGCAAACACAGCCCTCCTCGTTCAATCAAATTCATCTGAAAATATAGATGGCCGACATTAGAAATCAACGTAATCGAATGGCCACCGTAAGCATCGAGGAGCAGCTCGAGCTCGCGTTCGATCGAGAAATCAAGGCAGGCGAGCGATTCGAATCGCGAGACTTAGGTTCGTAGGTGAAGGCGGCGGCTCGCCTGTGCAAGCTTGCGAGGTCGCGATGGCTGCGATAGTCAGGTGGTGGCACTGGCGAATTGGGATGTAGGTCGCAGAGCTGCTTGTCGATTGTTCAACTGTTCGGCGCTCGCGTGGCGTCAGATCGTGATGGCGAGTCGCGTTCGTAGGGGTCTGGATTTTCGGTTTAGCAGTGAGGTAAATTTACAATTTTTATTTTCAATTTAACATATTTATAAATGTATATACACAGAAAATAAGAATATAATTATAGTCGGTATATGGACTGTTTTAGTTTTAAAAATTTAAAATTGATAAATATATATATATATATAGTTTGGAAATATATATAGATTAGAAAAATGAAATGATGATGACAGTAAATGAATATATGGATAAAACTTTAAAAGAAAAAATGTGTAAATTTACAGTAAAGGATGTTCACTGTAGTTTCAATTTGCAGATTTTGAATTTATATATATACGTACAGAAAATATATACATATATGGTTGAAAAGGGATTTTAAAATACATACTAGTTTAAATAAAAAAATTGTTAAATAGAAATTTAATTATTCGATTGGTTCGAATATTAATGAATTGTATAAAATTGTTTATACAAGGTCTATAAATCGAGAAAACAAACTGAAATGGAAATGGACTGCAAAATAAAATCAAAGGTGAGATCTTCTAACTCAAATAAAAATTTGAATTGCAGTTATTGATTGATTGCTTGATTGTGATAGTATATAGTAATATATAGCAATATATATATTGGAATATATATATATTGGAGTTGTTGATTTCTCGCATTATATAGCGGATGAGACCCTATGCGCCGCATAATAGCGGATGATATTTTATAAATCCCATATACCGCGATATTCCACCTCGAAGTGGAACTGGTATTGTGCTAACGTCTGTGGATGCAGGGAAACAGGTTGGAGGGATCCAAATGGATTCCTCAAATTTATGAATTTGTTTCATATGTTATATGAATTTGTTTCATATGCTGTGCGATAATTTATTTATAATCTGTGAATGATTATATTGACGATTGAATTTGTTAAAGGCTATAATTTAGCCGAATATATTTTTGGTATCGTTGGATACCAGAAATAAATAAAATTGGATTTTTGAAATTAAAATTGGAAATTTTAAGTAAATTCTTTTGAAAGAATTGGTTGAATTTCAAAGAAGGAATTTCAAAGCATAAAGTTGATTTTTGAAATCTTATTGAATTATTTCCAAAAATTGGGAAAAGATTTTTATAAATGGATTTTGAATAGTATTATTCGAAAGTTGGGAAATTTTTTTTAAAATGGAATTTTAGATGGTTTGGAAGAGATAAAGGAATTTATTTTAAAAGGTGATAATTTCTAAAAATCAAATTGATAACTGATTTGGTATTTGAAAATAAATCTTTGAGAAATCGATATGAAAATTTATATGATGTTGAATGAAAAAAATGATTTGGTGTTGAAATAAACTTAGAAATCAATTTGTAATTTGATTTGGTGTTGAAATAAATTTAGAAATAAATTTGAAAGTTGATTTGGTGTTTGAAAGTGAATATTTGAGAAATCGATTTGAAAATCATATAAAAAGTGAATATTTGGAAATTTAAATTCACAGTGGGAATTTATAAAGAAAAAGGGAAATGAATAATATTGGAAATTTTATTCCGCGAATGAATATGATTTGAAATTTGTTTTCAAAGTGATGAAGTGTGAAAATATGATTTGAAATTTGTTTTCAAAGTGATGAAGTGTGGAAAAATATATATCTTGCGAAGATATTTGAAATTTAATAATTTGGGAAAATTATTTAAATTGGTTGATTGTTGTGAATGTTGTTGATAGTTAAATAACCGACTATCAATATTTGCCTTTGAAATGGCACTTGAATTTGTTTTTAAAACAAATGCTCCTTATTCGGTGTAGCCGGGAGAGGATTTTGTGTCATATAACCCATTCCGAATAATGATACGACGTTATGAATTGTAATTGAAGACCGATGTGAAGACCGGGTATTTGCGAAAATGAAAGGACAACCTGTCGAATGTCTCTGCACCGAGTTGCTCCGGTATAGAGATTTATATCACTCTTCTTATGATGGGAAGTCCGGACGTGATTAGTGAATACCCGGATTGCAAGGGTTTCTTTGGAAGTGCCTTCGGTTCTGTTCGAACCCGGAACAGACTTGTATGGTTGTATGTCTGACATTGCACTTTGAGATATAAAGCTGATTTCTTTCAAATACATTTCTGTTGGTGGCGGAGAATTTATTCTCTTAGCTTAACACCCTTTTCTGAGACGTACGAGCTCAGAGGTTATGTAGTTGAAGGTTATCAGTGGTATACTCCCAATTTGGTAGTGTGGCATGCTAAGTGTTGCTGTGTGTTGATGATCATTTATGATCAAAGCATGGCTTTTTGAAAAAGCGTAGCTTTGTGGACGAGACTTCGTCGAGCCTCCCAACCTGGTTATGGTCGAAACGGGAATGTTGCGGCAAGGTTTTAGGGGTCGCGCCCCTAGGGTATGTCATTTCCTTCTGGATAAGAGGTGATATCATGGTATGGAGCCCAGATATTTTACCTATGTTGATGCTACGAATTTATTATACTTTTGGTTGTTGCTTTGTGGTTGAGGATCCTTGGATAAATGTCGGTAATGACTGGGGGATGGCATACTTGTGTGTTAGTTACCTAGTTACAGCTGTACAGCGTGACGTAGTGTCAATGTGTTGGTTACCTAGTTACAGCTGTACAGCGTGAGTAGCGTCGGTCTTGTGTTTGCAGAGATCCGGTTAGGTTCTCGGGGCATCTTTCCAAAGGCGTTTCCATTTCGGTATAAGGAAGTTCCTTTGCCTGACCATTTGTTGGAAAATCCAAAGAAACAATACGAGCCTTGTACGATTTTAGTTGTATAACCTGCTATGGAATGTGGCGGTAACCTGCTATTGAACATAGTAGCTATAGTAGGCATAAGTGCGAAATGCCTATGCTGGCTAAGATCAACATTATACTTTCAAAATGTTTTCTACACTATGCACTAGTAATAATATCCAATGAATTTGCGTAGTAAGCATGTTTGACTATCATAAGAAGAAATCTCCTCCAATTATGCGTTTGCATTATGTGTGTGGCGGGAGGTCTTATGGTAGTTTCATTTTCCAAAAGCATTGCAAAATTCTTTTATTTCTTTGTGAAAATAACTATTTTACAATCTCACACCAGTCACCATGACTGACCTGGAGTTTATTGTTCCCTTTCTAAACTCTAGGTGCCCATAATTTTCCACACGGGCAGCCTAGAGTTATATTATCAGGATATTCTGGAGCTTTGGAGACGAGCTGGATGGCGAGACGTACTCCCGTACTTGTTTATTTATTCCGCTGTGTATTCTGTATGTGGACAAGTTTATTTAACTGTCCATTGTTGTATTGAGTTGTATATTGACTCTGATTGATGTATGTATAAACTGATATAGTTCTTTGTTTTAAAGTCATTCATCTATTGTATATTGTTTCGCTGCGAATGTAAGATTCTGATATTGTTTCTGTTTCTGTTTTTTTGTTCTTTCTTTTCTTCTGTCTTCTTCTACCTCTTCTTTTTAATCCTAATGGTTCGGTTTTCCGGCATTCGATTGTGCGACATTTGATACAGTGGACGTATTAATGTCGACTTTCGAGCGTCGAAAGATCGTATCGTTACACCTTGTGATTTAAATTCTCGCGCTAGTTTTACCAGACTGACTCGGGCGTGGTTTTTTCTATATGCTCGGGTCAGACCGAGCATATTTCCAGGTTTAGCTGGAAGGATTGGAGCTTCAGGAGGGGAGCTGGAGGCCGGAAACGTATTCACGTAGATGATTTATATTTCCATTCCATTCCAGTTGTGTTTATCAGAAATTGTAAGGACAGGATGTAATAATTGTCTGTGTTGTATAGGTTGGTGTACTCTGATTGTTATATGTTATGTAAATATTACAGCTTTGTTTTAGGTAAAGATTTGTTCTATATTATAGATTATTCGTTTCCGCTGTGAGATTTTGTGTTGTTCTATCTTCTTTGTATCTTCTTTCTACTTTCTTTTTCTTACTATCCACCTTTCTGTTCAATTTGGACTAGACAAGTGTGGTAAAGTGTCAGTTCGAACAGTATGGAAAAGTGGGTCGTGACATTGTGGTATCAGAGCTTAGGTTGAGCGAAAACCTAGGCTTCGGTGAGTTTACTCATTAGAGATAGGGTCAGTAGTACCCTAGAATGTGTTTGAGTGTGTGTGTGTGTGTATACGAGGGTGCGTATTTGTTAGTGATATAAAATGTTTTATATTGTGTTAATTGATCTATTGAGTGGCATATGGATTCTGGTCAATACGAGTAGCTAATTAACGTTATTGATAGGGATGTCTAAACACTTGAACAAGGCCAATAGACGCAATATTGTTTTAAAGTGGGTAGATGAAATAATTTTACCCAGGATATATTTTATATATAAAAGGGAAACGATTTTCAAAATATATAGTGTTTTGAGGTGTTGTTTGATAAGTGATGATAATATTTTTAATATTTAGGATTAGAGTGGTCATAGCCATCTAGTTTTGAGTACCCTCTATTGCCTGCCCTTTTGACCGGGATATTCCTTAGAGACCTGAGATTAGTAGATAGAAGCCTTGGAAAATTTAATTTTTGAGTAAATTTTGTTTACTAAAGAAATTTGGAATATTTTAAGTAAATATTTTAGGAAGATTTTTCATAGATAAAAGCTAATTTTATAATAATTGCTTTATAAAAAGAGATATTTAAGGATTAAAAACTCCAGTGATTTCGAAAAAAATTGTTTTAAACAAATTTTTAAGGGAAAATGATTTTGGTATTACTTAAGTAAAGTCTTTAAATGATAGTAATTTAAAAGGAAGAGTTATTTGAAGTGCATACCTATATATACTCTATAGCATATATAAATTCCTGAAACCTTAGGATCTCATTCTTGGTTCTTGTTAATTGATTGTAGAAAACTTCCATCGTGGTTAGAGGAGCGCTTATGAAGGCTAGGAGGGCTGGTGATTAGGACTTGGTTAACCGGATTATGAAGGATCTTGTCTAGCCATCGATATATGAGGAGGAGTTAGAAGAGGAAAGCGAACATATCGAGCAGCCATTGCTTCATGAAGAGAAGCCCGAGATAGGAGTTGAAGAGGAATTCGAGGAAGAAGAAGCGGAGGAATTCGAGGATTAAGAGGAGGAATTCGAGGATGAAGAAGAGGAAGAAGAGGAATTTAAAGTAGAAGAAGAGCCCGAATCGGAAAATGATGACGCTGTCATTTGGGAAATGGGCGAGGTTGAAAATGAGCCACGTAGATGGGGATAACCTTCGGAGGGAACCAAGCCCGGTGTTTGCATGGATTCCGGACAATGATGTTGAATCTATGGAGTTGGAAGGACCAGAAGTGGAGGACTCTGACGGAGAGAGTCCACTGTGAGTGTTAGTTTCGGTTTGGGATAGTTCTCCTAGGATGTGTACCCTATTAGGACATATTAGTATAGATTAGTAGATGTCATGGATGTGCATTTGGGTTGTAAAGTAATGAGGTATCTTAATAGGTGTTTTGGTATGGGTATATGTATATAACTGACTAGTGGTTATAAATATCTCCTAGATATGTATATGTATGTGATGGCTATAACATTAAAGTATCTTAGTTAAACTCTGTATAACTGATATTTTGGGGTGTGTGTCTATATATATATATATTGAACTTGTGTGATATGGTTGTTTATTAATTCGTTAATAAACTAAAAATTCGGTTAGTTATGTTTACAAACCTGGCTACGGTAATTTCGGGGACGAAATTCTTTTAAGGGGGAAGGAATGTAACGACCCGGAATTTTTATCATCTTGAGTTTTGAATATTAATTTTTAATATTCAATAATATGGTATTTCAATCAAAATAAAATCCCTGATAAATGATAAGTGGTAATAATATATATCTTTTAAACCAAGATAATATTTTGAATTTCCAGATTTTATTTATAAAATAGAAAATTGATTTAATTTGAATTTCTTATGTATGTTTGTATAACAACAAAATTTATATATATAAATTAGAAACAAATTCAAATAAATATAGATGAAATGAACAATAATATATTATAAATAGAAATGATTTTGGCTTATGAACAACATAGTGTATTATAAATAGAAAAGTTTAAAATGTGTATTTTTCTAATGTATATACATGCTAGTTTAAGTGAGGAAAATGTAAAAGTATATCTGTATTATTTTTAAACAAATATAAATGGTATATTAAAAATATTATATGTAGTGAAAATAAAAAGAAAAGAATATATTGTAAACAGAATGATATGACTTATGGAAAATATAATGTATCATAAATAGATAAAGTTTAAAATTAGGTTTTTCTTATATACACACACACACATTAGTTAAGAAGAGTGTAATATATATATATATATATATATATGTGAGCTAAATAAATATAGTTATTAAAGATAATATATGTATATATATTGAAAAATGAAAGAAAAGATATATATGAAAATATATGATGATAGAAATGAGAAAAATTATTAAATCATTTTTAATAAGAAATATTTTAGCAAAAATGTTATTTTTATGCATAAAATAAATTTAGCAAAATTTTCATCGTTTTGAATAATATATTTTTAAATATAAAAATAGATATGGTTATGAAGACTTAAATTGTGTGTTTCAAAACCACTATACAAGTTATCCTCAAATTAAATGGATATCATGTTTTAAAAACTTAGAAGAAGTAAAAGGTAAAATAACAAAAAGTTACAAGTGAAAGTAAAAACAAGGTTGCAAGTCAAAAATGTAAATATTGCATTGTGATATATATACCAAATTTCCTGATCGAAGGAAAAGAGTAAATAAACAAAAGGTAAATCATGTAAAAGTTAAACAAAATTAACCAATCAGCAATATAAGCATTTCCTGGAAAGGAGTATACAAAAATATATAGAGGTATGTGAGCGTGTATATATAGAGGTATGTGAGTAACTTCAGTTTTAAGAAGCCTGTAAACAAAAATATAAAAAAGCTCTGTAAACATAAAAGCACTGTAAAGAGAAAAGGAAGAAGCACTGTTGCTTCAAAATTCAAAGGGAAAGCAACACTATCAAGTGCAGATCATAAAACCAAGAAGATTCAAAAGAAATCAGCATGTGGAAGGTGAGAAATTTTTTATTTGAGATGCCTGGAAATATTTTTACTGTGCTCTGTAAACTATTAACAGGGTTTTAAAACTTGAATGCCTTTTTCTCAAAAATCAATATCTCTCGTTTCGATTCGAGTTAGCAAATGATGACAACTAACGAAGTCTGTGTTTTTGAATCACGATCACACTAAAAATGGGTTGAAGTTTGTTCGTTTGGTATATTGCATGAAATTGTGAAAACACAGTAAACAATCCAGTTTCTGACAAGTTTCGAAATGTTTAAAACAATGAAATGAGTCCATGATCATGTTCTTTATATCAAATTGGGATTTTTAGTGTAGAAATCATAATTTTAAAGTTATTAGATTGAGAGAATTTTTGTTTTGATCATTTTCCATAAAAAAAATGATTTTTGGGTCGGGGTGGATGAAGCGGTGGGCCATTGGCTTCGGGATTTGGTTCAAAGGTGATGGTTTTGGTGTACGAGCCAGTTTTTGGGGTTTAAGTTTGTTTGGGAATGGGTTTCGGTTCATGGCAAATGGTGAGGACGAGAGGAGGGGTGCAACGTGCGCATGAGGGGGAATAGGAAAAGGAGGCAACGACCATATTCAAGGCGATTTTTGGTGGTTGATTAAGGCTGGGGTTGTCGCGGCAAGGTGATTCAGTAAGCATAGTTTTCACTCCAGTTTGGAACGAAGTTCGAAAAAATTGAACTTAGGTATTGGCCGTGGGTTATGGGCGGCAGCCGAGTCGTGGGGTCGTGGCGAACTCGCGAGTTAGGTCGGCGGCAAGGAAGGGTGAGCCGGAGCTACGTGCACGTGCACGTTTTCATGTACAGTCGTGCATAGCCTTGTTTAGTCTCCTAGAAAGAATAGGGGAAGAAGAGTTGGTTTCCGGTCCAAGCAAGAAGGAGTGGGTGCGCACAGGTGAGTCGAGTGTGTGGTGGATGGGGTTCAAGTCGAATTGAATTGGGTTTGGATTCTTGTATTCTTGTTTAAAACAGGTAATTGGGAAGGAGAAAGAGAGGTAGAAGAGAAGGGGAAAAAAGTGGGTTTCGTTGTTTTTTTGGGTAGGAAGATTTTGGGCTTCGGCCCGTATATTATAAAAGGAAAAAAACAAAAAAAGAAAGAGGATTGGGCTCGGCCCAATTTGGAGAAAGAGAAGTTTTCATTTTAACTTAAACTGTAATATATATATATATATATATATATATATATATTGAAATTAAAAATACTCCAACTCGTCCATATGAAACCTGATTATCGCGATTCATGTTGCGATGGGTTCGTATCATCGAGTACTTCATTTTCATGAAGCCCATGGTCTGATTTGACTTAGTTATAATTGCTGGTATTTTAAAACGGTCAAGTTTTAAATATTAAATGTTAATTTATATATATTTTGTAAATTTTAAAATGTTATAACGAATGCATACGAATTCTGATTGAAGCGAGATTCATTGTGATGGGTCCGTATCGACGAACACTACGTCGTCATATGAATTGTTGTCGAGTTTGAATAAGTGAAAAATTATGGTATATTTAAACGGATAGAAATTTAATCACCCGATTTAAAACAAATATCGTCGTTTAAATTCATATGACCTATCTATTGAGTTATTTTCCAGATAAAAACAACGATGAGTTAATGTAAGTTAATTACGATGTTTTGACATCAATTTAGCAGAATAAAACACCATTCCACTAATTGTATTTAATTGGACCCCTGTTGGCAGAATAAATCACCATTCTGCCTTTATTACTGAATATATGTGTTTTTGTCATCGACTAGTAGAAATAAAACCCTATTCTGCTATTGTATTTGTACGGACATCTATTTATTATCCCGATAATTATATTGGGCAATATGATGTTGAGTTGATTATTAAAAATAGATTGTTGTGAATATATGTATCTGTTATTCTGGACTATTATGGAACGAATGGTAATTTTATTAAGTACCATTCAAATTAATAAGCCTCTTTTCCAATTTGGAAGCTAACTTTGGAGTCAAAGTTATTTAAAAGATAATTTTTATTATTATTGATATTTTAAAGATAACTAATAATTATTTGAAAATGATTTAAAGTTAATTATCTTATCATTCTTAAAAATTATTTAAAGTATTTAATTATTGTTTCAAAACTATTTAATTATTTAAATTGTTTAAATTATATTAATTATTAAATAAAGTTATTTTATAAGTGGTTGATTAAAGTTAATTATTACTTAAGGGTTAATTAGTATTAAAGTATTTTATTGCAAGATAATTTGTTTAGATATTAATCATGTTTTAAAAATAATATATTATATGGCAAACTATTATAAAAGAGTATTTTTCCTAAATTAAACTTGGAGAATTTATATAGAAACTTTATAAGTATTATTTTGAGATAGTTATTAAATAAAGTTTTCGGGAAGTAATGGTATACTTTCATGGCGTAATCGGGAGGCATAGATTGCCTACAGTTAAGTTTGAACTTATCTGGGATTGGGACGTAATCATCGAGCTGTGAATCCATGGCTGATACTGCAGTGTACTTTCCATATTTATTTAAAAAGGTTTTTAAGTATTATTAAAGGAAATGGTTTGTGAATATACTTATTCCGGTGAAATAAGTATATACCTTTTGATAAAGAGATTTAATTTAATTAAAACTTAAATTAAATAAGGATTAGTGATTTCAGTGGAAAATGGAATCTTTGATTGAATGATTGTTTATTTGATAGTTAAATAACCGACTATAAAATCTGGACCCAAAAACATAACTTTGGAAATATCTAGGAGAAACACGGGAATTATATGGTACAGTTACCGTTCGAGGTGCTATATTGTACGTATAAACTCGTTTTGTTCTTCTAGGACGATTATAAGGAAATCCGTCCACTAACGGTTATGAGATGATCTCTGATCTTATTTTCGTCTGTTTATTTCCTAAAGAACCGGGGTTAAGTTTACCGGAAATATCGAACGTTGTTTTGAAGAGACCGGGATCAGATAAGTTATCTAAACACCACTTCAATACAATGAATACATTTTCGAAACGAAGACAAGATGTAACGGCCCGCATCTCACTTAACGCAGATATTGTCCCCAACTTAGTCACCTCCGCCTCATGGGCCAAGCCAAGGAGTGGGGTTATGTTCCTAAAAAGGCATCGACGTTGTTATGAGGTGAAGGCTTTGGTATATAAGCACCCACTTCATAGTGCTTTTGTGGGACTATTATTCCCATTTTGAAGGGGTGTTACAATCTCCCCCCTTTAGAGCCCAACGTCCTCGTTGGCTCATGAACATAACACCACCCAGGCGTCGTGGCTGTAACACGTACAGACCACAATTCCGGCTGGGTATTGCTCTGATACCAATGTAACAGCCCGCACCTCACTTAACGCAGATAGTGTCCCCAACTTAGTCACCTCCGCCTCATGGGCCAAGCCAAGGTGTGGGGTTTTGTTCCTTAAAAGGCCTCGACGTTGTTATGAGGTGAAGGCTTTGGTATATAAGCACCCACTTCATAGTGTTTTTGTGGAACTATTATTCCCATTTTGAAGGGGTGTTACACAAGAGCATGGAATCGAAGATGGAGCATTGAAGTGCAAGGGATAATCGCTACTAATCCTGAGGATGATTCCAAAACAGATGTAGTAGGAATAGTGCCTTGGGTTTCATTCAGACCCAAAACGGACTTGTATGGATGAATGCTGTCAGTACATTGTCATTGGAGGACAATGAGCATTCCAAGTATAAATTCCTCAAAAAGGTAATCGTAGCCTCTAGCCTCATCAACCGGGAATGACTGAAAATCATGGGAGATCTGGTATGGCTAAGTGGGTCGCACCCAATTAGGGTATGTTTATCACCTTTCCAGATACCCTCGGATATTATTACTACGGTGCGCAGAAGAATTCGGAAAGGGTGGGAACACTCAGGGTGATAGCATATCCGGTCTATCCAGGTTAGGGGTAGTCCGGTCTTGTGTTGCAGGGGATCCCGACGAGGTCCTCGGTACATTTTTCTAGATGTGTACTGTGATAGGTGGTACCCTGGTGCCTAGTCATTTGTATGGAATCCATTCTTCATTACGTGCCTTTACGGTTTTGGTTGTAGAGCCTAGTATGCTGGAATTTAATTAATGTAACAATTTCAGCTATTTAAAAAAGTATTTACTTAGACACTACTATAATATCATTGGATTTTCTATAAAAGGTTTGGTTATCGTAAGGGAAAAACCCGTCGTGGTTATGTGTGGCGTGGTCTTACGACATACATTTGATTTTAAAAGGATTTTTGAAAGTTATAATGAATAAAATTCCTTGTGATTTAAATTCTCACACTGGTTTTACCAGACTGACTCGGGCGTGGTTTTTCCTATATGCTCTGGTCAGACCGAGCATATTTCCAGGTTTAGTTGGAAGGATTGGAGCTTTGGGAGGGAAGTTGGAGGCCAGATACGTATTCACATAGATGATTTAAATTTCTGTTGCATTTTAGTTGTGTTTATCAGCAATTGTAAGAATAGGATGTTATAATTGTCCGTGATGTATATGTTGGTGTACTCTGATTGTTATCTGTTATGTAAATAGTATAGTTTTGTTTTAGGTAAAGATTTGTTCTATATTATAGATTATTCATTTCCGTTGTGAGATTCTGTATTATTCTATTTTCTTTCTATCTTCTTTCTACTTTCTTTTTCTTACTATCTGCCTTTCTGTTCAATTTGGACTGGACAAGTATGGTAAAGTGTCAGTTCGAACTGTGTGGAAAAGTGGGTCGTGACACACCAGCTTTTCGCAAGCACCTCTAGGCTATTGCAAGCACCCCTATACTATCGCAAGCACCAGCCCCCACCAGCCTTAGCGCCAGCCTATCGCAAGCACCAGTTTTTGCAAGCACCCCAAGTCTATCGCAAGCGCCAGCCCACACCGAAGGCACCCCCATAAGCAATCCCAACGAACAACCACTGCTGCAAGCACCCCGCCTCCATCGGTATAATTAAATGCTCTCATTTATTTTTTGTTCAAGGCTATGATTTGATATAGAATTGTTGTTATAATTCGTTGGCAAATGGTGGTTGGTATAAATTTTTTAATACGATCGCTCGTATATAATTTGATCATTATTTAAAATATTAATATTAAACTTAATAATGTCATTTAAATTTACATGTTATTTAAAATATTAAGAAATTTAATAATGTTATTTAAATTAATAATAAAATTAATAATGTTATTTATTGTTATTTAAAACAATAATAAACTTAATAATGTTATTTGAATTTACAATACTATCATGTGAAAGATATTATAAATTTTGTTTACGTCTAGCGTATAGAAGATTAATTATATGAAAGATCAAAATTGGATGTACATGAGAGGTAATAATAGAGGAACAATTCCACTGCAATTTAGAAATGGGATGGATGTATTCAAGAAGTGGCATCAGCTTTTCTCCAAACGAGGATACTTTCGTCCAAACCAACACTTGAAGGTTTTAACAATGTTTCGACCATATCCATATTATTGCAACAAATGATAGTACGAATATGGTAGAAACATTGTATAATCTATTAAAAAAGGAGCAACGTCAATCATTAAGAAAAACTATCATTGTACTAGATGGTGAAGAACCACCTAAACCTGTTAGATAAAAAATATCGATTTCAATACAAGGCAAAGATGGTCTAAAGCCATATCCCACGTACATGGTATTTTTAAAAAAAGCTTAAAGTTGTTATTTATTTATTATGTTATATGTTGTTTGAGTTAGAGTAGCTAGGTCTGGCCTACAGTAGTAATGCAGACATAAAATTACGGAGCCAACTACATATGTATATTTTGTTGCAAAGGTAGCCCATATGTGAACTAAAAAATAAAATGAAATTAATTTACGAATTTAATTATGAATGTATGAGTTAGCCTAGTGTATCCCGATATTAGACTCATTATAAAAAATGTATATGAATTTAACACTCAACTCAAATTCATGAAAGTTCGTCCTTTACGAATAGATTTAGGGTTTACTTTATTTCTGTTTTGTGGACAAAAGATGAAAGAAATAGTATTAAAAGATAGATAAATTTGGAAATATTATTATAAAGAGATATGGAAGTTGCAGTGGAAGATTTCGAGGGCATCTTCAATCCTACTGTGGACGTAATGTGCGTTGCACATAATGAGTACATAGTATTAGTTACATTTCCATCTTTAATGGTAATTCTGATTAGAATTTAGAGATGATGTGGCACTAAATTTGTTGGACATTGTCAAGTACAATATCTAGTTTTAGACATTATATCCCATAATGTGGAACAATTATATGCATATAATTAACTTTTGTAGCGGTATTTTCATCTGCTCCTGGATCAAACTTTATATATAGGAACATTTACATTGAAGCATCTTATGTTCTTAATGTAATCTCTAATTTTTCTCTTTCACATTGAGCCTACATTGTAAGCACATTTTAACACATGGGACTAATTTGACATTACATTGTAAGTACTCTGTGCATAATTTACATATGATATTTGAAATTCTTTTATTTTTTAAGTAGTTTTTCAAAAATTAAACGTTTTAGGGTGCGTTTGTGACAAATTGGATTAGAGGTTAAATGTTAGAGGTTAGAGTCTTGCGCATAACCATTTTGATTGGAGTTTGGTTAGAGGTTGGGTATGTTGGAACTAACCAACATGCACCGGGTTAAATGGGTGAATTTCAAATTTTTTTACCATTTTAGATCTTATTAGGCCTATGAAGTATAAATTGATTTAGATCCTATCTAAATAATTTTGAATAAAATCTTTATTTTATTTAATTAATTTATATAAAGATTTGATTTTGTATAAATATGTAACATATAAAGTGTATATGTGTATTAAATACACACATACGTGTAAGTGTGCGAACAATATATAGATGTGTACATGGTATAGCGTGCCCATATATAACAGTTGAGATTTAGACCGCAATGGACACATTGGCCTTTATATGCGCATTGTTGTCCAAAACATATTTAAATTATAAATATACGACACACACGCACACACATATGTGTGTGTGTCTATATATATATATATATATATATATATATCTAAAGTTCAAAATTCATTTTAAATATCTAATTCGTTTAATTAGAAAAATAGTTTAAAAATAGATGCAGATCTATAGATTTAAATTATACACACACACACACACACATATTATAAAATCAAATAAAAATATCATAAATATAAACAAAATAATTTACTTCAAATAAGTTGATAATTTTAAAATTCAAAATTCATTTTCAAAATATCTAATTTGTTTAATTAGTAAAACAGTTTAAAAATAGATCTAGATTTATTGATTAAATTAAAAAAATATTATATATAAAATTAAATAAAAATGTCATAAATACATTTATATCATATAATTTTTGAAAATGATATATATATATATTATAATAATACATACAATCCATGGTTGGTATTGATTGGCTAGCTAATATTATTGGAGACTTGGTTTGTTTCGACTCGGCCACTATCGAGAGGGAAAGGTTGGGATATGTGATAAAACTGACTGAGACAAAGCCAGATAAGTTATTACTGACAATTATTATAGTTCTGCTTGCTTTCGACCAAGTTGTGATTGTAAATGTTGAATATAGTTGGAAGCCTCTCACATGCACTAAATGTCACTTCTTTGGTCACTTAGCCTCGCATTGCAAACACTCTTTTGATGCTCCTCCTCCCATTCCATTATCGGTGTTCAATATCAAAATTCCAATCCCTCAAAAGGTCCCTCTTCCGAGATCACTGAAGCGCGTATGGTTACCTAAGCAGAACTCGATTAAAGTGTTTGTGCTCCTATTGTCGAATTAAATAAGACCAGTCTCGATCCTGGGACTCTCATAGATAATACCCTTATTAGGTCTCATCGCCCTCCTATCATATGGTTCTCTAAGGAGAAAACCTGTGTTCATCGTCGTTCGTAGATATGATATTCTCCTGAAGAACAAACCTACTATAAATATGTGATAGACAATGAAAGGGAGGAAGGATATCTTACTACGAAATTTTTGAAGGAGAGTTTATTCTCTCCACTATAGGAGAACTTGGTGAAAACAACACAAAGATTCTTAGGGCTGCCTCTTGGTGCATGAGCTTAATCTATAACTTGAGTCACCAATATACATGCCTCACTTGGTTGGGATATTTTCAGACTCCATTCATTTTATTGGCCCTGAGTCAGGTAGTGACTCTTGCTCTGATGAGGGAGGTTAGCCTTGTTTTGGTTATTGTTAGTAGTTTGGGTATTTGGCCCAACTCATGTACTTTTAGCATTTGTATACTCTTTTCTTTTCCATTCCTTAGTTGCTGAGGCACCTATGCCTCACACCTAATATATACATTGTAAAGTGGTACAGCCATTATAATCCGGCTTCCCGTGCAAAATAATAACACTTTGTTTTGCTTGCAAAAAAAATACACTAAAATAAGATAATTAAAATCTATGTATTTAGAAAAAATTCCTTATGGCTAGAACAAAGAATAATATATGTGTGTTGTGTGTGTATTGTTTTTAAATTATGTACGCAATAAAGTATAATTTTATTTTATATATATATATATATATAGTATACTAGTTAATACATGTTGCATTAACATTATTACATATATATATATATATGTATGTATGTATGTATAAACTTTATCTGTAAAATAAAAACAAATTTTGGTTCTTTTTTTGCCGTAACATTTATTTATGTTACATGATAAAATAATTTTAGATATATGATTACATATATTTATTTGTTCACATATTTGTAGTTAAGACAGTGTTAAATCAATTTAAAATAGTTTTTACTATTTTAAAAGTTATTAAAAGTTATATTTAAAAATTTGTTGCTGTGATATATATATATAATTTAAATTTGACTATTCAAACAAATAGAATTGATAAATAATGACATTTGTAGATTTTACACACACACACACATGCGTGTGTGTGAGATAGTACAATTAAATAGGACAACGATCGTGCATATAATTTCATTCAAATATATATTAATTAACTATATTAACATAATGACCTATTAATCATAGATTATAGGATATTACCTCAAAAAATTTGTCTCAAATTTGCACCTTAATTGGCAGACTTTACTAGATTTGATCCTGATTCAAGCTCCTAGCTTTGCAACTGCTTGGAGAACCACTTTTGATTTTTTTTATTTGATGTTTGGATCTAATATCTTTGGTCCAAGGAGCCTGGAAATGGTAGTTATCATATAGGAGAGGGAGAGCTGAAATAACCTAAATAATGACGGGTAGTGTGGCCTTTTATAAAGAGAGTACATGAGATATCTCTCCTTGATTTAATCCTTCGTTAGTACCAAATCTAGATCCAACTTTTTTGAATCTTTAGCCCCTCTCCTACTCTCTTATAGTTTCTAGATAAGGCTATATATACCTTAAATCATTCCAAACCCATTAGTAATTAATTACATTTAAATCCAATTTAAATGCATGTCGATATCAAATATTGATTCGTACATATATATCTTTTATATACGCACCTAATTAATTACTATTGGCACCTAGAAAATAGTAATGGCATCTAATATGTTAAATAAACAAATAATTAATATTTCATAAATATTAACTAATTTACAGCAATTATAAATCGGTTAAATCATGTCGTATATCAAAGAATCTACCAATGTTGTTGTATGACTCGCAGGTATAAATTCAATCAGCAATTAATATCGAACAATTTGAATATTAATGGTCATATGTCACCTTTGCTAGTGATGCGGTATTTTAACTAAGTTTATTGATTATACATTTTTTGGTAAAATCAAATTTTACTCTTTTAAGCGGTACCCGTTAGTGACGATTATTTACACCAAAAATCTTTTAACCATTATCGCATTAGGACTTATGGAATTTGATAATGGTCAAAATTCCAATATCGTCCATATTCAACTTTATAATCCAAACACAAAGTCCTTGATTTAATAATAACAATTATTATTAACCGAACTGCTCTGGCCAGAGACTTTGAGTTGAATTTGAGTTCACTTCAGTTTACCATGATACTAACCCCAAATAACTGAGGAGACGAATTCTCTCTTGAATAGTGTCTCGCTTCCAATAATTCCACTTGACCCAACTACAGTTGTTCGATGGATTTCATGCCACGATTTAACTATAATAAAAGCGAAGTTTTCACATCGAAGCTCGACCATATTCTCAAGTCGAGGGGATTGTGTAATATTGTCACATTTATATTTTCTGGTTAACCTTAGTTTATTAACTAATAGAAAACTATCGAGTGAGTTATTCCACAGTTATCCAATAACTATCAACACGTAACCCCCTGGTGCCTCCAGTGGCCATAAGCAATAAACTGCCCAACATTTGAAGTGCATTACGTATTGTAGTCTCAACGGATGTATCGATATCCAGTCTCTCTACATCTTGACTAGAAATATTTAAAACAATATATTTATTTTAGTGTGATAAATCACCAATGATTACAACATATTGTAATTACTATCACAAAACATACCATTTATGGATTTTCTACTAAATATACTTTTAATTAAATTAATTACTGTAACATATTATATCAAGTATATAATGGAAAGAAATGCCTTTTATTTCGAACAAGATTGGTTACCAAGTTAGATATGTATATAATAATTACATAATTGCCCATAGGGTTTACTCCTAACTCTATCAGCCTCCCACTTGCACTTAGGGCCAATTGTGGAATCTCAATCCCATCCCTTCAATCAGTTTGATAAGAACTGACCGGCTTAGACCCTTTGTAAATGAATCTAGTATGTTGTTTAATTATCTACTCTGTCAATCAACTCTCTTCGATGCTAATAAACCACTTTTTCCATGTGGAACTATTTGGAGTATGTGTTTCGACTTCTAGTGAGCTCTTTTATTGTGTTGTATTCATATAACAATGATGTCATATTCTTAATACTTGGATTCTCCCCAACTCAGTTATAAATTTATGCATTTATATTTATATTGCTTTTATTTTGGTGCTACTCAAGGCAATGTACTTAGCCTTGTTGTTTAATCAGCCATAAACTTTTGTTTGGAACATTTTCAACTTAAAGCTTTTTAATTACGGTTTAAACATGAATTTAATATTAAGATTTATACTCGACAGCACTTATGAAGTTCGAGTCTGAAAACTCCTTTATAAGGAGTTCGTTGTTTCTATAAACAATTCTCTAGTGTTTTGTAAATACTCGAGAATACTCTAAACTATCGTTTAGTGATCCTAATTTGAATTTTATATTTGCTTCACTACAACAAAACAGGCTTTTTACAACGGGAAATGCCCGTTGTAATATGTGTTCCACAACGGGCAGGGGACCGTTGTAATAGGCGATGTTGTAATAGGTCACCCATATTTTACAACGGGCAGTTAATGTTGTAAAGACCGTTGTAGTAAACTTTTTTACAACGGTCGCCGACCGTTGTAATAGACTGTAATACAAGCTTCTTTGCCCATTGCAAAATACTATCATACAAGATGGATAGCATGTTTTACAACATTCCCTGACCGTTGTAAAAAACATTTTGACAACGGTTTTCGTTCGTTGTAAAAAACATTTTGACAATGGTTATTGACCGTTGTAATAGAGTATAATACAACGCACTTTGACCGTTGCAGAAAAAATGCAAATTAAAAAAAAAATTACAGCAACGTATAGGTAGCACATCCATACAAATAATGAATAGTTTAACAGTAATAAATATTACGCACAAACAACCAAAATTACATGCGAAAAGACTAAAAGATAGTCAGAAAATTCCAACGCTCCAAAAAGTCAGATAAGTTTACCTCCCAAATTCATAAAGCATTAATACATAGCAGTCGGCTATAAATATCAAGTTCTAAGTACAATCATACTAGACTAAGGATATAAAGTCTTTGTGTCACGCGACGGTTGATCCAACGGCCTCTTTAATAGTGGACATCTCTGAATTTGGCTTAAATAAAAAATCTTCTGGTTCCACCGCTACATCCACCCATACTTTCCAAGCTTCTGCTCCAAGCTTTACAAAATGTACTGACGCATCAGGATCAGTGCTTGCTATTGTCCCCTCTGCAACTACGTTCTTCTCCCAACTCAATAGCCTGCACTTTTTTTTCATCAAACCATCCACAATAACTTTTTAGTTAACTAACATGTTTAACTGTTGATAGTTCTAAAATTACATAGGCAAATCTAAGTTACAAATGAACATCTAACTGCTACTATCAGTAAGGCTTATGATGTAGGAAAGGTAAAGAAAAGGAAACAGTAAACTCTGATTCTACTATTTCTACATCGAATCGATTTTCTTGTCTTGATGTCGATTTCGATCTCTCAATTTCAATTTTGTCCCATATCCATCTCGCTTTTCTCCTAATGTTCTACGTTTTAGTCCATATATCCAAGTTAATTAGGCAATCTTAAATCTAAACTAATAAGATAAATATAGTTAATAATATTCGTTAGTTCTTATACTAAATTATATAGTAATGTGACCCTACAAACTAAGCCTAAAAGAAAGAAAACTAATAAAATCAAACTATTTTGCTGTCAAACTAAGCACTGGAAAACATATTTCATAAATTTGCTGTCAAACTATTTTGATGGATTAAGTTATGTTAAATAGTTGAAAGATCCATGCCATAACTAAGGCTGGTAAAGTATGCGAAAGGAAACAATAGTATAGCAATAAAATAAACAAACATCTAAAAAAATGACAGCGATTGATAGTGGCTTTATACAATGAAACCATCACAGCAATTATACGCCATATACATTATCAAATGTTGGATTATTATGCAAACTTAAGCCACATGAATTACTAAACGAGTATCTGTTGGATTTCAATTATTCCAGCTTATTATATTTATCTTTGTTTTCAATTACTAAACAGTAAACACTATACGTTGCTGAATAGTGAAAGAATGATTCTTTCTTAAGGTTAGTTAAGATAAAAATGAGAGATGTTGATGTCAAATAATTAGGCAATTCAAGAAAAATAAGTTTAGTTTACCGCTATCTATAACATATTTCCTCCTCCAGCAAATCCAAACTAAGATGGAAATCAGTAATATAGCTGCACCAGCTACAATCCCTGAGATATCTCCAACTGATAACTCATCCGAATCCAAAACTGGATTATAATCTACAATAGTTGAATTGATAAATTTAGGCCTACAACTTCATTCGGAAAATAATATTTACAAAAGGAGGAACAAGGAAACAGGAATGATGTTTCAATTCGACTTACTTACGACTGAAATGGCAGATATAAGAGGTCCATGTACACCTTTTTGAGGAATGGAGTTTGTGCCTTTCCCAGCCCAGTACAAGTGAATCTCCAAAGTTCCATCCACACTGATATTGAATGATTTTATTACTTTCTTACCAGTTCCATTTGCTGCTTCTGCTATATCAAAATCTTGCAAAACCTTTTTTCTCTGCATGTATACACATGATCACCCATTTTTCACTCAAAAGCATTTAATTTCATTCATTTATTGGCAAGAGTAGTATGTAAATTGATAGTTGTAAGTGGATTTTTACATCAAGTAAACAATGGTTAATTTTTCTATTTGCATTTGATAAACAGCAGTTGCAAGTAAGTATACTTATCATTACTTTGTATATGAAACAAATGGATATAGTGAGCATGAATATTTGACCATAAAATAGAAAGATAACAGGCTGGTCAAAGCAAGTAAAATAATAACAACCATCATTCCACATTATTTACTCTACAAAATTATGAGTAAATTGAACAGAAAGAAGTATTTCCATAGGTTTTCATATCTTATATAGGGAATGGCCTAGAAACAATCATACAAAGTGGAAGTAAAAAAATCTTACCTACTTCTTATTAGTCACATAAGTTTAGGATGTTATTAAGGTCCATTAACATGTATCATAGCATTTTAAAATCATCTCAAAGTGTGTTATCTTCATCCATATTACTACTAATGATGATTATTTTATATTATATGGTTATTCTTATTGAATTTTACAACAGAACCTTAATTTACAGAACCAAACCAAAAATAAAGCCTGAAAAGTAGTCTCAGGAGTAACTTAATATCAAATAGTCTCGGGAGGCACTTTTATTTCAAACAATTTTATTGGTAGTGTCGGATGCAAATGGATAGTGAAATTCAGTTGTCGGATGCATCTCATTTCTCATCCGAAGTGCTCTGTAGAAATAATCCAAAGGACTTTTTATTAGCAGCCTTGAAGATTATTTCGCGTTACAACAGTAGCTTTTTCAATATTGTAACTATGGGTATGGAATTCACATTTAGGTCTATAGGGGTATACTGAAAAATAAACTAAACTAACATTTCAGAAAAACATCTAATAATTAGAAAACTAAAATTTAGGAACTCAACTCTACAATCGGGAATTTTAAGGTCTAAACTCAAAGTTAGTCAAGAGTTTAACGGGCAAACTCTAGTTATCCATAAAAATAATAGGGGTTTCACAAGGAAATCTCATAATCATTCGCCTTACTAAATCACAACTCTGAAACGATCTAATTTCAAAAAGAAGCAAGATACCATAGGAACAAAACCCAATTCCCCAAAGACCTTCCAACCATTCTTTCCAAGCAGTAGAGAAAAAGCTACAAACCACAGCATACATACGAAATCAACATGATAGCAAGGACCAAAGCTCCAATTAATCAAGCAAAAGGCAAGAAAAACAAGTAACAACTACAACCATAGAAAAGAAAAGATCCCCGATGCAAAGATACACAAGGCAATGGAGCTAACCTAATACCTGAGCCGAAAATGCTAAAACAATACCAGCGCCACAAAGCAAAATATCGCAAAGGGATGCCAAAGGCTGAAGCACTCCAAAAACATAGCAAGAACAGGAAGAGACAATCAAAGAATACATAACAGATTCAAGGCATTACCATCAAAGGAGGAAGCATAGCCCGAATCCTCCAAGCACGTAGATACCAAGACAAAGCTACCCACACAAAACCCAAAAACAGATCTAGCGAAAACCCTCCACCAAACAAAGCAGCTTATTACGACAAACGACCAACCCAAAAGAGCCACACAAGAAAAGACCAGAATGACAACCGAATCCACAACGCGCCAAACCAGAACAATAGATTGCCACTTCCGCTACAAGCAGTCGCCAAGGGCAAAATGAAAGGTTAGAAAGCGTGGTAGGATAAACAGAAGGACCAAAGAAGTACAGCCGATTGTTGGTCGAAATTGGAAACAGCAAACGCGATGAAAGGAGAAGCGAAACAAAGAGATCTGAAAATGTTATTTAATTTGAGTTTAGACCTTAAACGCTAGCAAGGCGGGGTCAGGCGGTTCTGGCTACGTCGTTCATGGTTGTCAAGGTGAAGGCTGGCGCTGCAGTGGTTGCATGTTGGTGGCAGGCGGTTGCGAGGTGGATGTAGGCGGCTGCGAAGTGGAGGCAGGCGGTTGCGCTAGCAAGGCGGTAGTCGAGTTTAGGTTTTAGGGATTTTGGTTTTAGGGATTTTGTTTTAGGGATCTACTTTATTTTGTGTCTGGTTGCGTAAAATGAAAATGAGAAAAGAAGTAGGCGGGGGTTTATTTGGGTACGAAGACAAAAGCATCCGAAATTACCACGGGCATCTATTACAACGGTCCTGAATGGACCGTTGTAATAGCCTTCTATTACAACAGGCTGCAAATGCCCGTTGTAAAAGGTATTGTATAGGGCATCTATTACAACGGTCCTGAATGGACCGTTGTAATAGCCTTCTATTACAACGGGCAGCAAATGCCCGTTGTAAAAAGGGCGTTGTAATAGGGTATTTTTGTTGTAGTGCTTTATGCATCAAATACATAAGCAAATCACGATATTGTAGACAATACAATATATATAATAATTCATATTGCTAAAGCATAAGGAATCCAACTTACATGTTACTTATTAAACATTTTAATATGGTGTCTTTGCATATTGTTTGGGACATTCCCAACATCCTTTATACTTAATATAAAAGATATAATTTACAAATCCAATATCGAGTATTAGACAACCAAATTATTACTGATTTTAATATATGTACATTGTTAACAATCAATTGTATATTGTTTACTTATAATTTAGAAATATCTATGTACGTTTTAGTGGTTCTTTCTTATGGACACATGTTACTTCTGATTTTTGACTAAAAATCAAACTATTTGATATTCTTTCAAAATATTTACTCAATTTTGATGCATATAGAATGGTACCTTCATATCATTTCTTGGATCATATCCGGAAACCTACAAACTCAATATCGCTCCCATAAATTTCAAGACACTTTAGTTGTTATGTGCAAATAGTCTTTTCTAAATCATTATTTAGATTTTTCCATTTCAATACATATGTACAAAAATACTAAGTTTAGCAAGCAATAATTTTTTTAGTAAATCTGAATTAACTTGAGCATGTTAAATAACAAATCTATTACGCTAATGTTAAGAATTGAAATTTACGATGTAATCCTTATCAACTTTCATTTTATTCCAACTACAATAGTCTTGCTCTTGAAGATTCATACATGGCCGATGGATCATATCCCTTTGTGTACAATTATAAACATCATATTTTGATACTGTACTTGGAATCCATTTCGAATTTGCACACCATATCGTATTATAAAGTCAACACCATTAATGGTTTAATTGACTGGTGAGGATTACCTATTCTCGACATTGATAAGAAACTCATAGTCTCTCTTCAATGTACGAGAATACTTATTAGACTCTCTAATGCATCGTGTTCGTTTAAATAGGTTAATTTAGTTTCATCCCACGTAATCAGTTTCTTCTTTGGATCATATTCAAATCCAATCTACTGCCAGTAATTTCTAAAAGAAGTTCCTTCGTTACAAAGTTCGTATTTCTTGAAACAACAGTTGTTTCTCAGTGTAGTGGAACATATGTTCATAAATCCTTTATGAATTTCCTTATGTATAAAACTGATTTTGTTTTAGTTTACAATACTTATGTTCAAAACAGAAATTGGTCATCTAATAACAGTCTTTCCTAAACTACTTTTGGAGCGATTCATACAAGATCCCCCATAAACAATTATTACATGTAGTCTTTCGACTCGCACAACCTGCCATCCTTGGCGTAGGATATGTTGGGGTTCCTTATAAACCCTTATTTTATATGATTTTGTAAACCATTCTTTATATGAAATTAGTTTTGACCTTACGTACTACTCTTAAGTACATGATCTTATCGAAAGAAGTTAGCTCAACTTCACCCACAATTAATTGTAGTTTGTTTAACAAAGTTCGATTACTCCTTATCGGAACAACATTCTATATCATCAGAAGGAGTGACTTTTGATATTGAATCTTTATACATTTTTAGATACGTTCAGGACTCTTTCTAATATACACACCTATTCGATCAAATCAAATCATTTTATTTTCTATTGCATGTTATGTTATTTACTTCCATTTTATATTCTATGAGCTTATCATAGCCATATGACATGTGTATCAAATACACATGTTCATGTCTATGATAACTCATCGATGAATAAAACGAAGTACATGGAAATATTTTGGTATTATAAGAGTTATGATTGCATACATCTACATGTATCAATCTAAAGAGCACAACAACTTTTATGATGCTTTCACTCAATGGGTGCTTTGCCTTTATTGTTTGAGATAAATTCACTGATACCATATTATTCATTATCATATAATCAAAGAATTATTTATCCAAATTGTTGCTTAGTCTATAATTGAAAATAAATTTAGACGCTTTTGTATTTTCCGATGCATAACAAAAAGTAGTACTTTATTTTTATTTTATAACGAATATTCATAATATTTATATTGAAATAAAACTATGTCCATTTTTCAATCAACATTGAAAAATAGTTTTTATTTCATAAATAATGTTTGGTATATTTTACGAAAACAATTTTGATAACTATATGAGATGTGACCAATAAGTGCCTTATGGTATGCTCCCACTATTTCCGCCATTACTATAATAGCGTATGAAATACAATGCTCTATTCAACCATTTAATATAGGCTATTTATTTCATTTATTGTAACTGGTTCATGCTTAAGAACTTTAAGATCAAATATCTTAAACTAAATGAAATAAATCTCATAGAAAACAATTTTCTATATGAAAATACACTTCGGAATAGAAATCATATTTCTCGTTCCATTGTTATGTATCAATTATTATTTTACAATTCTCATTTCCATTGTCTTTCCATGAAGCAGAAATGACCATTCACTCACTTCATTGCAACTATGGTTTAGGTTATATCCACTCTCATACATTCAATTTTCTTTTTAAATGGTTGAACCATTAGAGGAAATGCTTAATACAATATCATAATGAACTCTTTACCAAAGTGCATTTGGACATTCTTAACTTTTAAGGACACCAAATAAATTGCACTTTACGTAAACTGATCAAACTGACATTTCAGTGATCTAATTCTTAGATATATCCTTTACCCTTTGGTCTAATGTTATAATTAACACACCATGATCATTATTGTAATCAATCATATTGAATACAAGATCTCACACTATAGTTTACTTGCTTATTTCAATGAACTAATTTCATCCAGGCTTCATACATTACGAATTGTGGTCATTCACCATATAACATTTATATGTGATTGTATATGGACCAAATATCCATATTCTTGTATTGCTTTTAGAGTTCGAAACTCATTGAAGATGATACATAGTCTCAGGAAAGTAAAGTCATAAGTGACCAAGTTATGAACGTATTTAGTAGTTTTATAATTAGGCATTTGCATTGGTTAATAAGCAAAAAATATTTAATTGGTAAGTATATTTTATATTTTTATTTGTCAATATTACTTCAGTCTCTTTTTATATTTTAAATAATAAACATTTCATCAGTTATATTAATTGCACAAATTTATAGATGTAGAATATTTTAACTTTATATAGCATATGTTCTTACAATATCAAAAAGATTAAATGTTGTCATTTCATTTTTCTAATAAGGATCGCATTAGATTTTTGCTTCTCAAAACCCAAAGATGATACATTGAAATGTTTCGACTTTTTTAGTGGCTGTTAGGACTATGTTCCTTGAGATTCTGAGCTAGAGGAAAGCTATAACTGTTAGTTCCTAAGATGATGGTTTTGATGACAACAACCTTAGGACTTGTTATAAAATATAAATACTAATATTCTTGTCTAGATATATATGTATATGCATGATATATATGCAGGTACTGAGAATGAAGACTGTACAGTATAGATATTCAAGACCGACGAATTCAAGATTGAAGAAATCAAGACCGAAGACTCATCAGTATCAAGAGTTCAAGAGTTCAGGATATCAGGATAAGTAATAGTGTCTAGATTTATGTTAAAATTTCATAATAGCACTAAAATCTTTATTCGGGTTTTAATTATGGAATGGAATCCACCTTCTCGCTTTAATAGTAGGATGGAACCCACGACCTCTTTAGTGGGATGGAACCCACAACCTTCTTTAGTGGAATGGAATCCACGAAATTTTCAAAATGATTTATTTTAAATATTTTTCCAATTTTTTTTTAAAAGTCATCTTTCTCAGTTTAAATATTTTAGCCTTAAACTATTTTTATTATCTTCTATATTTTGATTTCAAAATCATCTCTTGTTTCTAAACTATCTCAGGGTTTTAATATTATCTCAAAAATATATTCTATACTTAGTTTTAATATTACTTTTATATTATAGATTATATATTTTAAGATTACTTTTTAAATCTCTTTTATAAGTTTAAACTATATTCAAAATGGTTTATAAACTTCAGAAATTGTTTTGACAAGTTTTAAAAATAAAAATCTCTTCTAAAAAAACAAAAATCAATTTTCAAAATTTACTACGGCATGTCGACATACCCCATCCCCCCCATGTGGACATGGTGACCGTATAATTTAAATTTCAAATTTTCAAATGAAGTGTCTATTCGTCATAACCTTTCACGAATGGACATGACTGTTGTTCTTCTATAAATACTAGTTGTTTTCAACGAATTTTAAGTTAGTTTTTCTTCACTCCTTCTTCTCCACTCAAATATTCTCTTATATTTCAAATGATTTAACAAAACTCTACCGAAATTCTAAGTGAATCAAACTTTATCATCTCTAGTATGATTCACTGCCACTCTCTCTCAAAGATCTCAGTGCAATTCAGAGTTAAAGGATCATTTGTAATCAAAGAAGTGTATCGAGTCTCTCTATCTATCAAAGTGATATTGGAAAAGGTGTGATTGTGGCTCGTAAATCAATTGGGTGTGATTGTAGCCCATAAATCAATTAGCTGATCTTATAGCCTGGTTAAATCAAGAGAGTTTGCCCTGGACTCGAAGACAGGAGGGTGTATCTCGTGGCCTTGAAATCGAGGTTGTAATATCGATATTATATTTAAAAAGAAATCTGCACAATAAATTATGTAGGACTGGATGTAGGGTAACTCCGAACCAGTATAAAATTTCGATGTATTCTTTCCTTTACTGCTTTTTATTTACTATTTGCATCTATGTCTAATTCTGTGACTGTCTCGGTGTTTGTGAATTGCATTTGTCTGTGTTTAATTTCAAAAGATTTCAAAATTTCCATAAAATCCATTAAACACTATTCACCCCCCCACTCTAGTGTTAATCCAGCCTTAAGATTCGTAATCTGCATTTCCAACATTTGGTATCCGAGCATTGGTTTTCAAAGTTTTGATAATCTGATTTTTGAAAAGTTTTCAAAGGGCTGCCAACACTGCTAATGTCAACACTATCACTAGTTCATTTGTAGAAGGTTAGTCTACTGCCAGACCACCACTTTTTAATGGCAGTAACTATGCATATTGGGCATGTAGGATGACATCCTATTTATAATCAATAGGATTAGACACTTGTAATATCACACAAACTGAGTACATTGAACCCACAACAAAATTTGCACAGTGGATCGCTGAGCAAAACACTGTTACACAAAACAATTCCAAAGCCATGAATATTCTATTCTGTTCACTTGATAGGAATGAATTTAATAGAGTGTTTGTCTGTAAGTCTGCATATGAGATCTGGAAAACTTTGCAAGTTACTCATGAAGGAATAAGCAAAGTTAAACAGACCAAAATATCCATCTTGACCAATCAGTTTCAATTATTCAAGATGAATCCAAATGAGTTCATTTCAGAAATGTACAGTAGGTTTCAAGACATTGTGCACTCATTAATTTCATTAAGAAAGAACTTTTCTGAAGAAGTTCAAGTTAGAAAAATTCTGAATTCACTCACTCCGAAATGGGATCATAAGACTCTAGCAATTAAAGAGGCTAATGATATCAATACGCTGAAAATTGAAGAATTAATTGGGAATTTGATGTCGTTTGAAGTACAACTGCAAGGAAAAAGAGAAAGCAAGGCCTCAGAAAAGAATTCAATAGCGTTTAATGCAATAATAGATGGTTCAGCCTCAAACAGTGACGACGATGAAGAAATTTGATGACAAGAAATTTTAGAAAGTTTCTGAAATATAGAAAGATGAACAACTACAAGAGAATGATCACAAGAATTCTGGAAATAATAATGAGACTCACAACAATGTCAGATGCTACAATTGTGATGAGCCAGGCCACTTAAAAAGAGATTGTCCGCATCCGGATAAGCAACAATTTCCTCTAAGTAATGATTCGTCAAAGAAATGGAAGAGAGATTATACTGATACACTAGACGATTCAGACTCATCCTCCAGTAATGAAGATCAAGAGACAGAAAATTCAAATATGTGCTTTATAACTATTCATGAATCTAATGATCTCGGGAATATGGATCTAAAAATAGATACACATTTAAATTATTGGTTGAAATTGTTTGCTTGAATGTTTGAATGTTTGATTATTTGCATGTTTGATTATTTGCATGTTTTGAAATTGCTTGCTGTTTGAATTTAAAATTTTGATTTTCAAAATAATATTATTTTAATAATATTTTTAATATTAAAATATTAATATTAAAGTGTTATTGTATTTATATAATTTTAGATAAAATAAAAATTAGATTATATGATATATATATATATATATATATATATATATTAAACAAATTAGAAAAAATTAGTCACATGTATTATAAGATCCATGTCGACATGGTCCTGCCCCCTATGTCGACATCCCTACTAGAATTTTGAAATTCAAATTTGAATTCAAAGCTTTGAACTTCCCTCCACCTTTTCACCAACTTCAAGGCTTTGAAAAGGTGTCTCTTGACCAGAGAACATGACTATTAAATATATATTTATCTCCTTAACTTTATCCTAACTTTTCACTTTCATTTCAAAATTCGAACTCTCTTTCAAACTCTCATGCTTTCTACTCTCTTCAAAAACGGCTTCCTCAAGCATGCCATCCACCATTAGGATGTCCAAAGCCATCAAAAAATTCCTCTATAATGACCCGAAAGCTACCAAAGCTTACATAAGCTATGTAAACTTTGGAAAAGTCCATATGGGAAAATTTGCCATCTTTAGTGATTTTCCTTCATATATGAACTCAATGTTCTTTTCGAAGAGAATCAAATTCTTAGTTTAATTGATGATTCTCAAAATAATTTTGTTTGTTATCGAAATCTTATTTAAATGTTTTATGCAAATTTGAATCGTGGTTTTTATGATGGTAATGAAGGGGAGAAGTTTGGTGTAGTGTTAAAGGAACACAAATTGTTTTGAATAGTGAGATTTTGGAAAATATTTTGGGTTGTAAGTATACAGGAATGAATCTTTCGGATTTTCAAATTGATGAACATGATCGTGAGACATTTCATCACATTTTTGAAGGAGATGATAACTTTGAATTTGTAAATCGAAATTTCCGTCCTAAAGCAAGAATTGTTAACCTTCTTTTGCAACATACCATAACCCCAAGATCGGGAAATTTCAATCACCCGACCTTAAAAGTTTGTAAGGCTCCTTTTGCAATTTATGTGCACTATGACATTAATTGGGCGCAATTAATTTCGGACGAACTTCGTCCCAAAAGTTTTACTTTCGAAGAAAACACTTTGTATCATGGGATTTATCTTACTAGGATTTTTAACTATTTTGGTGTTGAACATAAGAGAGGAATTCGTTTCTCGAAAAGTGTTTATCCATGAAAATATCTCTCTAATGAAAATTCCGCTTGTGTTTCAACCATATGAAACACTTACCGAAAAGGATGAAAGGTTGGCTCATGAAGAAATGGAAGAAGAAGAGGAGGAGGAGGAAGAAGGGGAGGAGATGGAGATTGAAGAAGAAGGAGAGGAAGATGAAGAGACATCATTGGAAAGTACTGAATATCCTATCACTCCCAACAAGCCATCCAACAAAACACTTCTTAAGAAACAAAAGATTATCGTGGAAAATCAACAGATTCTCAAAAGATCCGTTAGTAAAAATTTGGACAAAATTTCCACCAAAATGAACAAGTTCTTTGGGAAAGTGAGTCGCAAACTTGGATTATCATCATCTTCATCATCCTCTATCGAATTCTAGTTTTCATTTCATGTTGTATTAGTTTGTATCTTTCGATTAGTTAATGTTATGTATTGTTTATTTAAAGTTAACTAAAATTTATCAATGAAAATCATTTATTTATGTTCATTAGCTCTAAAATATCTTTGGAATGCTTGCTTTTAAATGATATAAGTTTATATATATAGACTAAAGAAACAAACCATATTGCCAAAATCAACAAGGGCATGTCGACACCCCCCTACCCCCCATGTCGACATGTAACAGCCAGAAAGTGGTTTTTGTTTTGAAATTGAAATTGACATAACTACCTTGTGTCTATTCATTTCAAACGACTTTCTAACCCTATAAATACCTATTTCTTCTAGAAAAATGCATACTTTCAAACTCTCCTGATTTTCTATTGAATTTCTTCATATTTTATCAAATAATGGCCTCTCCTATTCATAATCTAAGTGAGAATCTTGAAGAAACTCTCAAATCTTTCAAGAACATAATTACTTTTATCCTTCGCAATCAACGAGACTTAGAATTAAGCCAAATGCAGATGATAAAGGAACAAGAAAGGCACTTCGATGCCATTCGATGGATGATTTCAGCCCTCAACAAAGAAGAACTCGAAGCGAATCCAGAAGGAACTCTGAACAAGGATAATGAAGAATGGGATGCTATAAAGGTGGATCCTATCTTCGGTGAAGAATGATGGGTTGAAGTTCCAAAAAATGTTTGATTTGACTTGTATGGTTTGATTTACTTTGATTTGATTTGAATTGTTTGATTTGGTTTGATTTGATTTGAACTGTTTGGATTGGTTTTAATACGGTGTATAATTGAACATAGTGTGGTGTAATAAGAACTATAATGTATATATTGATTGATGATGTTTGAAATTTTTATATCTCTCACATTTACTTTAATTACTATCTGTCTCATTTATATTCTACTACTGTATTACTATCCTATACAGTGCTATAGTATAAGATTTAAGGGGAGTTATGTAGTTTAGGATTAGTTTTTGTTGATGACAATGGGGGTGAATTATAAAAGGTTAGATAGGCTAAGATTAAGGGGGAGTTGTTGGAATAAGGGGGAGTTAGAGTAGAATTAGAGTTTTGTGGAGTAGATTTTATAAACAAAGGTTGTCATCATCAAAAAAGGGAGAGATTGTTAGTTCCTGAGATGATGGTTTTGATGACAACAACCTTAGGACTTGTTATAAAATATAAATACTAATATTCATGTCTAGATATATATGTATATGCAGGATATATATGTAGGTACTGAGAATGAAGACTGTACAGTATAGAGATTCAAGACTGATGAATTCAAGATTGAAGAAATCAAGACCGAAGACTCATGAGTATCAAGAGTTCAAGATTTCAAGAGTTCAAGATATCAAGATAAGTAATAGTGTCTAGATTTATATTAAAACTTTATAATATCACTAAAATCTTTATTCGGATTTTAATTGTGGAATGGAATCTACTTTCTTGCTTTAATAGTTGGATGGAACCTACAACCTCTTTTGTGGGATGGAACCCATGACCTCCTCTAGTGGAATGGAATCTACAAAATTTTCAAAATGATTTATTTTAAGTATTTTTCCAAAAACCTTTTAAAAGTCATCTCTCTCGGTTTGGATGTTTTAGCCTTAAACTATTTTTATTTTCTTTTATATTTTGATTTCAAAATCATCTCTTGTTTTTAAACTATCTCTTGGTTTTAATATTATAAGCTTTAAATCTCAAAAATATATTCTATACTTAGTTTTTAATATTACTTTTATATTATAGATTATATATTTTTAAGATTACTTTTTAAATCTCTTTTATAAGTTTAAACTGTATTCAAAATGGTTTATAAACTTCAGAAATTGTTTTGACAAGTTTTAAAAAGAAAATCTCGTTTAAAAAACAAAAATCAATTTTCAAAATTTACTAGGGCATGTCGACATACCCCATCCCACCATGTCGACATGGTGACCGTAGAATTTAAATTTCAAATTTCCAAATGAAGTGTCTATTCGTCATAATTTTCATGAATGGACATGACTGTTGTTCTTCTATAAATACTAGTTGTTTTCAACGAATTTTAAGTTAGTTTTTCTTCATTTCTTCACTCCTTCTTCTCCACTCATATTCTCTTATATTTTAAATGCTTTAACAAAACTCTGCCGAAATTCTAAGTGAATCAAACTCAATCATCTCTAGTTTGATTCTCTGCCACTCTCTCTCTCAAAGATCTTAGTGCTATTCAGAGTTATAGGATCATTTGTAATCAAAGAAGTGTATCAAGTCTCTCCATCTATCAAAGTGATATTGGAAACGGCGTGACTGTGGCACGTAAATCAATTGGGTGTGATTGTAGCCCATAAATCAATTAGGTGATCTTGTAGCCTGGTTAAATCAAGAGAGTTTACCCTGGACTCGAAGATAGGAGGGTGTATCTCGTAGCCTTGAAATCGAGGTTGTAATATCAACATTATTTTGAAAAGAAATCTGCACAAGAAATTATGTGGGACTGGATGTAGGGTAACTTCGAACCAGTATAAAATTCCAGTGTGTTCTTTCCATTACTGCTTTTTATTTACTATTTACATCTGTGTCTGATTCTGTGATTGTCTCTGTGTTTGTGAATTCACCCCCCCTCTAGTATTAATCCAGCCTTAAGAACTGTAATCCGCATTTCCAACAATAACGACCTAGAATTTAATCACTTTAAAATATGAATATTTTAATATATTTTAATAATTAATTAATGGATTTTATAACTAAAATAAACTCCTTTTAAATAATAACTAATGATGGTGAAATGATTTTCAAAATTTGTTTACAAAAATAATTAGTTCAAAGAAAAATAAAAAATGCGTCCGGAAATTGTTTTTCAAATTTTGACTTTTCGGTGTCCAAAAGTTGTCGAAAAACGTTATTCACATTTGAGTTAAATATTCACTTTAACTTATAAATAAGTTAGCACACTTTATATCAATTCACACACAAACATATGTGTGTGTGTGTTTATTTAATATAATAAGGTGATATGACTTTTTATGTAAATATAAAATAGTATTTAAAATGTAAAATAAAGTTACATAATGTGTCATTTCTTTTTAAACATAAAGTACCTTGGTTATTAAAGCATGTTGGCTTAAAAAATAAAGGGGGGACCTATTCACATGATAAAGAAGGAGGGGACAAGGGTAGTGAGGTGGCATGAATGTAATGGAGGTTATGAACCTTTAGGTCAATTTGGTAATTTTATTTTATCCATTTGTATATATAAAAATTCCTAATTTTCTTTATTATTTTATTATTTCATTTTCACTTGCAAAACTTTATTAAAACTCTTAAAACATTTTCATGGCATTCCAAAGTTTTAAAACTTTGATTTTCACTTCCAAATCTCCTTTAAAACTTGTTAAAGTACTCTTCCTACATTTCTACAACACCTTTCCATTCAAAACAAGCTCCACTACCCTCCACCATCTTGGTCGTGTATTCCTCCTACCTATGCCAAACACTTTTGCATCTTTAAGTCACCAAAAACTTCATCTTTCCAAAGGCAAGGTGAAGACTTAAGTTACATTCAAGTTCTTGGAGAAGTTACTTTAGTTTAGTCAACTTTTGATGAGTAAAGATCTAGCTTTTAACTAAGTTCTCAAAACTTGTATATATGCTTGACTTGGGTTGTAAATATGATGTTTGTTTGGGTAAAAATTATATTGACTTGTATGTATGTACAAGTGTGTGGATTGTAATGATGTTTGGGTTTGGTTTATATGTGCTTGTATGCCATGTTTGGAATTAGACCGGAAATGAAGTCTAATATTTATGTCAGTTAAGAAGTTGAGATCTTTGCTTATACCTGTGGTTGTGATGTGAATATGAATGTTATGATCTTGAATATGTGATTGTGTGTTAAGAAAGTTAGCACCATTAATAGTTTAAATGACGTAGAATCCCTTGTTGAAAATTCATGATCTTTGGTTTTAAAAATTTAAATATTTTCAAGTTTAAAACTTGTATAGTTCCAAGAACATGCCTTTATGTTTTACAAAGTGGTTAATTTCCAAGAGATAAAGTTTTAAAGACCTAGAAAGCAAAAGTTCAAGTTTGGAAAATCACGGGTCGTACAGTGATAGTCGCTATAACTGCAGTTCGTAAAAACGAACTCTTTTTGAAATCTAAAAGTGTTTTCACTTGGAAATCTTTTTGGAAAATGTTTTAAACAAATATTAAAAAATAAAAAGTAATTAATTAATCAATTTTTTAAATAATGATTATTTAATTAATTAAGTACGATAATTAATACTTAATCATTAGTTAACAAAGATAATTAGAACTTAATTGTTAATCAAGTAAGTTAATTATAAATAATTAATTAATTAAAGGTTAATTATTATTTAATTATTAATTAATGGTTAATCATTATTTTATTATTAGTTAGGAATTAATTATTATATAATTATTTATTTAAGATTAATTGTTAATTTATTTATTTAAAAGAGGGTTTAGTTATTAATTAATTACTAATTAAGTCAAACTTAATTAAGATTTTAATTAGGACTTGGTTAAGATTTAATTATTATTTAACAAGGATTTAATTTAATTTATTTAATAAATTAATAAGGGTACTAAATTTTAAAAATCGCTTTATTTTGAAATATCGGTTTTGTTTAAAACTGTTTTCTTTTGGAAAGATGTTTTAAATCAATGGAGTTATTTGTCGATTACCCTTAAGTTACCTTAAAAAAATATGAAACCAATGCTAATGTTGTGACACATTTATGGGAAGTAAGTCATCCCATAGTTAGCACTAAAAGCTGGTGAGTAGCATGATTCTCTATCTGTGAGATCTATAATTTATTTCTAGGCAAGGGATAGAGTAATGTCAAAATATTAGAAACGTGATAGATATGGGAGGGTGAATCTCTATCAATGGGTCATATTTAAATTAAGTATGTGATTATCCATATGTGGAACTCCGTATAATTACCCTAAATAGCGGATTTTCCGCTATTTATAACTTGACTTGCTTTAACTCAAGAAGTATGTGTGTGTATTCGAGTTCTCCGGTGAGGACTCGAATAATTGTTGCATACTTCCAAAAGAACTAGAATTGAGTTAGTCGAGAATTTATCGCTTAGTTTAGAGACAACGGTTTCGTATAACTATGATTTATCTGAACCACTTCAAACTAATAACGTTCGCGATGGATCGTTATGAAGTATGCTATGAAGGTATACTATTCCTCCTGAGCATGATTCCAAAATGGGAGATGGTAAATGTTGAATGTTTTTTCGATCTCGGAAAAACTTATATGGATGAATGCTATCACTGTATTAATTGTCTGGTGGGCAATGTTAGCATTCCAAAGATGGTCTCCTTCGGGACATGCAGCAGGGCTATGTGGGTCGCTCCTATTAGGGTATGATCATCGCTTAATCTAGAGTGATATCTACGGTTGATGTATGCTACGGGATCCCTTTTATGATTGTTGATTGCAACCAAGGGGTGATCATATTCGGTGCTACCTAGTAAGGGGTAACGCTAGCACTGAGTAGCTGAGGTGGAATGTGTTGTAGCCTCCAGTATATTTTATCTAGAGGTATACTGATTCGGTAGTAGACCCTTATCTAGAGGTATATTGATTCAGTAGTAGACCCTTACCCTTTCATAGTTCGAATCCATTTTCCAATATGAGCCTTCGGACTTGATTGTATACCTATATTGCTAGAATTTAATAAGGTAACAAATTTGGCTATGCTTCCATAATTATTTTAAACCTAGAGATTATGATAATATTAGAGGATTTTATAAAGAAATGTTTTGATTATCGTAAGGTAAAAACCCGTCCATGTTTATGTGCGGCGTAGTCTTATGAGATACCTTTGGTTTGAGGGTTTTTATAAGGTTAAACTAATGCTTTACTCACACTAGACTCATGTATGACCCGGTGTTTTATTTCTTTCCCTTAAACTCTTGGGTACTCAAAATTTTATGAGGAGCCAAGTAGTCAGGTTTCTTTGGAGCATTTTAGGAAGCAGTGTGGAGTAGGAGCTTTCATCATCATCTTGTAGTTATCTATATTTCCACTGTGACTGTATATTATGTATTAGTGGTTTGGGCAGGCTGATATGGCTATCCTTGTTGGGATTAGTACTTGTTGTAACTTTGATGTAACATTTTTGAGTAACCATATGTACTATTCTATGATAATGTATATGTAACTCTGATGTTTATGAGAAAAATCTGTTTTGTTTCATTGACTTTTATTTTATTTACCCCATGATCTGTCTTCCGGACACTTAGATGATCGGCACATGAATACCGAGAATGTATATATCAGATACAACTCCTAACCTAGTGGTATTTGTTCTAATCTCATCTTTACCTTAAGGAAAGCTCAACAAATAAAGAGAAACTATTCGCTTGTACCTACCATTTTGTGATGGCCAAAGTATATCACACATACCTTAATGAAAGCTAAACAAATATGTATAGTTATCTTAGCTCGTATGTTCATTATATTATTAGTACAACACATAGCATCCATAGCTTGAGGAAATGCAACAATCTGCCTTTCTTACTCCTAAGATGGCACTTAATACATTCACGGTATTCATGTGCCGATCATCTAGATGTCCAAAACACAAGCCATTAGGGTAAAAAGAAAAGAAAACGACAAAAAACAAGAAACATAGAATTTCATAACGCAAGGCAATCATATATATTAGAATATCATATGGTACCTATAGTCACTTCCATAATGATATATCGGAGTCACAACGGGTACTAACTTCAACTAAGAATAGTTATAACTATCTGCCCCTACAATAGTGATATAAAATATATGTACACATCAAGAAAAAAATAGATAACTAGCTAACGCCAAAGCCACCTGCTCCATGCTCCTCCAAAATGCAACTGTTAGAACTTAAACTACTTGGCTACTCATAAAAATTTGAGTACCCAAGAGTTTTTGGGAAAAGAAAGAAAAACTCCAGGTTAGACATTGGTTTGGTGTTAGTAAACTCTAAACAATTGAATTATTATACTGAAAAACCCTTTGAAAATAAAGGTATCTCGTAAGACCTCGTTGCACATAAACACGGACGGGTTTTTAACTTACAGTAACCAAAAACATTTCAATAGAAAATCTAGTGATATTAAAATAATGTCTAGGTTTTAAAATAAATACTGAACATAGCTGAAATGCTTGCATCTCATATTCCAACACATTTGGGCATAACTAAGTCTATAAGGCACTGACTGAAAAATAGATTCCGTTAATGATAAGGCTACTAAGATACCGCCTGCCACAGTACATCTCTAGATAAAATATACCGAGGGCCTCACATGGACCTCTTGCCAACATAGGACAACACTACCCTTACTGGATAGTACCGAATATGTCACCACCCCGGTTGTGATCAATAATTGTACCCGAGTCACTAGCATACATAAACTGGAAATATCGATCTAGATCAAGTGATAACCATAACCTAATGGGGCTACCCACATAGCCGTGCCGCATATCCTCTTTTTAGTCATTCTCGGTTGTGAGGTTTGAGGTTACGTTTATTTTTTTATATAGCAATCCTACTTAGAATGCTAACACTACCCTCCAAGCGACAATGCAATGCTAGAATTTGTCCATATATGTTGTTCAAGATATGAACAAACCAAAGGCACTACTTCTACTATATCCATTTTGGAATCACCATCAGGATTAGTAGCAAGTAGCCCATGCAGTTCAACGATCTTCATCTTAAATTCCATCATCTTCCGAATGTTTCCAATTCAAATGTTTATGTTGAATCGAAATGGGTTTTAGATAACTCATGTTACCCTATCCCAGACCTTCGAACCAACATCCGACAATTTTAAAACTGGTCAAGTTATCGATAATGGACAAATCCACAATATGGGGTGTGTATGGTGATGTGCACATAAATGTGCATATTTTTACCACCATATTTAATCTATTTAAATTAAGTAAATGATCATATTGGGTGTTTTAATTTTTTTAAACCAAAATTCAAATTATTTTCAAATTGTCACATATTCATCTTCATATAGGGGCAAAATGGTCATTTTTGTGCATTTATTAATTTGTGGAAATTTACTTGGAATTTTCTATGTTGTTTTGTAGGAATTTTAGTGAATTTTACAAGTGGCTTCATGAAGATATGCATACACAAGAGTGAATACAAAAGAATGGAGATGGAAATAATTCAAAGTGATGATCATGGAGGACCCCACTTACCCACCTACCTTAATGTACACTTAGGAGCTAATGCACATGCTAAATGGCCATTAAATCTTCATGCACACTTAATAGATGATTATTTGAAGTTAATGATAACTTGGCCACCACACTTCATAAGAGGGTATTTTGGGTAGTTCCCGAAAAAAGTGAATTAGGGTTTTAAACTTATATAAATACCCCTTATATTTCATGTAACCCTCTCCTCTTCTTTAGTCTCTCTTTTAGGCTCTCTTCTCTTAGTTTAGGAAAATAAAATGAGAGCTCTATTTCTTTTCATGGCAACTTAGCCATTTTTATTTCATGTAATATTTTTCTTTCTTCCTTATGAAATTTAATACATGCTCTTTTCTTTTACATGCTTCATTTCCTCTCTTGTTAGTAGTTAGTTTATTTTTCGTGCAAGCAGAGTAGATTTTATTTTATGCAAGTAGATTAGTTTTGCTTTTCATTTTGCTCTCTTCTTCCTCTTATTTGTTTAATGTTGCATGCTACAATTGTTGATTTAATAACAAAAATGAGAGGCTAAACTCCTTCAATTTAGGGGTAATGAAGCTATCTAATTATGTAGCTTCAACATAACTTATTAATTTTGATCTCTTTTGAGCTTAAATGAATTTTGATGTGATTTATTGTTTCATATTGAATTTGATAGTCTATGTTGTTCATAACAAATAGGCTATTCTTAAACAATCACAAACAATAATTACCTATTCATCTACATATGATGATGGTAATGAAGTGAATGTTGAAATTAAATTTTGATGGCTTATATTTCTAAACAATAGTTAACAGGCCATGCTTAAAATAGATTTCATTTTCAACTTGTTGTCACTTTTCATAAGAGGTAAAAATTGTTTAAGGGGTGTGTTATAGTTTGATGGCTTATGTTGAGCTAATTTATAGCACAAATAGGCCATACTTATGATAAACACATCAATTAAACTAAGTAATGACCAAAAAAGAGATATTATAATTTCATGTTTGTTGAACTATATGATCCAGAGAATGGAATTATCTCTAAATTGTCATTTAACTCTCATATTTTTATCAAATTTCTTTTGTTAGTTAGTTAGTTTATTTACATTTTTAGTTCACACTCTTCAAATTCTTGGTTTAATTTGATTGAATAGAAATTTAAAATCTATCAATTTCCTGCAGATCGACCCGTGCTCGCCACGTACTATCATTGTACGTCGTACGCTTGCGGATAATTTTATTATAAATTTTTCGACGATTTTCTAAACCGATAGAAAATTCGTCGTTAAACAAGTTTTTGGCGCCGTTGTCGGGGATTTAGTTTTGGTTTTTATTTTTTATTTTTCGAATTATTTTTGTTTGATTTTTGTGTGTATTGCGTTTAAAAAATATATATATATTTGTGTGTTTTTGTGTGTTTTTGTGTGTTTTTTGTGACATTTTGTTCTTGTGCATCTCTTGTTTTCAATTTGCATTTGCATTGCATATTCTCTAAATTAAAAAAATACAAAGCAAATCTGTTCTGTGCATTTGTTTGGTTTCGTTCATTGCAATTGTTTTGTGTGTTTCAGTTTTCATTTGCACTGCAGTTTCACTATCACAATCATTCTCTCAGTTTTCAAACTTTTCACTATTTCAATCATATTCAAAAAAAAAGAATTCCACATTGCATTTGCATTTGCAAGTTGTTTTTAGGTTTTGTGCAAATAGTTTGCAAGTTTTCAGGTTTTATGCAAGTTGTTTTCAAACAAAACAAGAAAAAAATATACATTTACATCTGCATTTGCATAGGAATAGAGATCTCTCTTGATCATTGTCTGTTACATAGTATTTGCATTTGCATAAACCATTTACATTTTCATACAACCTGAAACAGATCTTACCTTTGCCTTCCTAAACCAATTACAGTTACAATCTTCTACTCACATACATACCTCTCCATACAGCCTGACATCAGTTGCCACTCACATACTTACCATCAACTGCTCGACAGCCTCTACCACCTCTGCAAACAACAAACCCCATTGCCTTTGCTCAATCTGCCTTGTCCACTGCTTCTACATCTACCAGCCCCCCATCCTCCCCATACAACATCCACCGTCTACTGTGAACTGCCAGTAATCAACATTTCTACCTCTGTCACCATCTCCACAGTCTCCACCCACATCTCCCCCCACAAGTCATCACTGCTCCAACCCTTACTGTTCAAACATACATACCACTATGCATATCATAGACACACTACCCATTGAACAACTCCTTACAACTTGCTATATCATCTTATACACATTCAACTGCAGACATCACATATCAACTATCTCCTACCACAACTCTCGACCAACCATTCACAGTTCCACTTCCAAACTTGCTTACACAGTATTCACACATAACTCCTACCCGCACATACCCACACCACTGAAGACTGCCTTAAAACCACCTTCCTGAATTCCTATCGACTTACCTCTACACATTTCATACTTACCACTGCCTCGCAAATACAAAAAAAAAACCACCGCGACCATCATACTTAAACATTTCTGGGGAGGCAGCAACATCATACTTACCTCTACACATTCAACACTTCTACAGTTCACATTTGTCTAACAGTTCACCTCTGACAACTTCCCTTCACCACCACAACCATCTGCACTCCTCAAATCCACATCACTTCACCTAAATCTCCCAATCGAACCACGAAATCCAATCGAACCATCGAAACAACCCGCCATCCATCGCCAACATCCTTGCGAACACCTCAATTACCACCGCGACTCTCTTAAATGCCTTTTATTCTTCCTCAGCCTCGACTTCGAAGCACCGAACTGGACCAGTGACGCCTTCACCACCTCACAACCGCGATCGAATCCACAACCCAATCGCAACAAGCAATTGAACAATCGAAAGGGAACCTGATTTGGTCTTGAATTCAACTTTGATTTTATTTTGATTTGCGGTTTGTATTGGATTTCTGCATCATTTTTTTTTAATTGAGAAAGTGTTTGATTGCGAATTGAACAAGCAATTGAACGGTCGTTTGTTTGAATTGAGAAAGTGTTGATTTATTTATTGGGTCTGCCTAATTCTTTGGTTATTGAGAAATAGTTTAGTTTGTTTGTTGGCTCGGTTTCTTTTTCTTTGTTTAAAGTGTTTAAGCTTAGAGTTTTTCTCACCTCTTAAAAAAAATTGCCTTCTTTGAGTTTAGTTTTGTTTTATCTCTAAAAAAAATTAAAAACATTTGGTTTGTTTTGTTTAATTTGTTTTAGTTCCATTTGTTTTAAAAAAACAACAACAAATTTCAATTTTTTTTTGTTTGGTTTTCCCTTGATATTAAAAAAAACTTGTATATATATATTGTTTTTAAATTTCAAGTTGCCAAAGCAGATTCAAAGAGTCACCATCTTCGCTTGGCTTGCCAAAAATAATTGCTTCGCTTTGCTTGCCAAAAATAAATAAATAAATAAACTGCTTGCTTGCTATATCTATTTTTTTTATTTTGCTTGCATTTTATAAAAAAAATTGAAAAATTCAAAAACAAAACAAAAATCCATTCGTAATTGCATTGTTAATACACGTTTAATTTCTGCTTTGCATTTCATCCTAGAATTTTGATTAATAATAATGGTTAGAAATCAATAACGCTTAATTGTATATTGACAAGTTGTCTTCTTTGAACAATTTAATTTCTTGGTGTCTAGGCTACGGCAGAGCAATAATCAGCTATAAATATTACGGTGATTCGTAAATATTATACTGAATTGTTTCTCTGAAGGTACTTAAACCTTCGGCTGCATTGCTACGGTGATTCGTGGTGCACCGATAACCCCTATCTGTTACCTTGCCGAGAACTATCTTGTTGATTTAAGACAATGTGTGATTAAACAATTTTGGGTTAAGATAAATAGTTTGTAATTAAATCACTGCATTCATTTAGTTGCATTAGTTCATGCATATTTAAAAAAAATTCAAAATCAAAAACTAAAAAAAATTGTAAATATTTCTTAACTTAGTGTTTAAATCCTTTTCATTTGAAATTTTTGAATCCAAAATTTAAAAATCCAAAACAAATTATTTTTTTAAGATTAGTTTTTTTTAGAAAAACAAAAATCCCAAAAAATATAAAATCTTCCAAAGACAAAAAAAAAATTGAAAAATAAATTCACTTTGGGTAAATAATTTTCCTTTATAAAGAAAATCAAAAAAAAAATTGAATATGTCGGAATTTCCCTATTTGCAAGAATTTTACAATAGTTGTGAAAATTCATGTAATCCATATAATTTCACTCAAAATTCTTATAACGACTATTGTACAAACTATTCGAATTTTACACTACAGAATTTTCAAAATAATGGTCAACCCTCAACTCTTGAAAGGTGTATTGAAAAAATTGAATCTTTACTTGAACAACAACTTCAATTTAATGTTTAGTTGAATTCACATCTACGCAACAATTCAAGTCAAAGTTTTCAAAATAGTCAAAAATTGAATTCACTTCCAAATTCAAATGATTTTGATTATAACTCATGCCAATTCAACTTCGAACTCCAAAGTGAATTTCAAATCACAATGGAAATGTGAATCACTTTTTAAATGAATTTGGCATTGGGAATAGTTTCAATATGGTGCGGTTGACAATTTTTGTTCTCAACAAATTCAAATTGAAAATTCTCAAATTAATAATCATGAATTTGATTTAGTTGAGCAAACAGAAAAAGATTACGAGGATTTGTTACATGAAACGTACAAATAATTTCGTGAGAAACATAGTCAAATCCGAACTTGGGAAGAATCAAATAATAATCCACTGCTTATCGAACTTGACGATTCTTATTCTCAACAAGTCCAAATCGAAAATACTCAAGTTAATAATTATAAATTAGGTTTTGTTGAACAAATGAACAAAATTTACAATGATCACACGAATTTGTTACGTGAAACCTAAAAAAAATTACGTGAACAACAAAATCAAATCCCAACGTGTGAAAAGTTGAATGATAATCCATCTTTTATCCAAATCGACGATTTTCAAACAACAACTTTTGAAACTGAAACTGATGATCTTAATGAAGTTGTTGAAAACACGGTAATTGAGTTGGATTTTAATTCTTTTGAGCTTGACAAACTCGATTTAAGATTCGATCTTCCTTTTCCCGATTTTGAAATTTTAAACACAACAACTTTGGATTTTGAACTTGACACGTGTAATAAAGTTGTTGATAATTCAATAATGGAAGATGAATTCAATGAACATGATTTCTTTGGACTTTTAGAAAATGAGTTGTTAAATTCTGAAGGGGAAGATTTGAATCACCATTTCAATTTTGAAATCAATAATTTGAAAATTTTGTTGATGATGAGCTTAACTTTCAATTTGATGAAAATAAACTTGAATTTCAATCAATTATTTTATCAACCCCAAAAATCATCGAAAATAAAACAACTCATACGATTTTCAATAAAACGACATTCGTTTTTCCAAATTCACATTCAACTCTGAAATCTGTTACGATTTGGTTTTCTGAGCTTAAGCTGTGTCTCGTATGCTTGATGATCAAATGAATCGGTCTTTGGAAGACCGTTTCATTTACTTTTTGACGATATAGTTTCTAATCTCATGTAAATATGATTCACTTTCATATAAATATAGGTCATATTTTTATTTTTTTATTTTTCTCCTTTCACTTGGGTTGACTGTAGGGACACAATCAAAATCAAGTGTGAGGGGAATCTCATCTTCTTCTTGATTTTTCATGGTTTATTTTCTTTCCAAAATTCAAAAAAAATCTCAAAATAAAAAAAAACAATTTTTTTTAAGCATTTTGATTTATTTTTAAAGAAACACTATAGGATAAATATATGGTTTTGGTTTATTAAATTGAAATTTTTGAAAATTTATTTGTCTTAACAAAAATAAAAATGAAGTTTGATTACAAGTAATAATGGTTTAACTAGTATATAGGAAGATTCATGGATATAATTATGAAATATATTCTAATTGAAAATCTTTGTTTTAAAAAGTGGTTGATTTAAAGTAAAGATATAACATTTTTTGTCTGCTAAGTTAAATGGTGCTAAGATGATAGTGCGAAACTCTCTCTTCTAAAAAACAAAAAAACAAAAAATATTTCTTGTATATATGTATATTTTTTAATAAACACCTAGAGTCATGTGTTCACACTCGTGTGTTCACTCGCCATGCTCTGTACCCTTCTCACGTAAGCCCGAAAGGCAGTGCATGATCGGTATATCTGGCCTCAGTTTATCTGAGTTAGGTGTATGTGTATAAAAATTATTTTACTAATAACGCCTACAGTCAATAAGTGTTCATACTTGTGTGTTCACTCGCCACACCATGTATTCCCCTTACATCAGTCCGCAAGGCAGTGCATGGGTAATATATCTGGCCTAAGTTTATCTAAGTTAGGCATATGTAAATATTGTTAATATCAATAAAATTTTCAAATAAAAAATTAGAGAGAATAAGCAATTGAAATCCAAGCACTATTTTAACTTGTTTGATTTGACTTGTTATTGGAAAGAAATGAAAATACCACTTTGATAAACTTTGATAATCAACTAAGGATCCATTTCATAGTTACACTATATTATCGACCGAAACAACGAGTTAAACTATAGCCCATTTGTTACGACTTAAATTTCAAGATAATGACCAAAACCTATATTTAACTTATTTGTGTCAATTTAAAAGTAAATCCTTCATTGTAAATATTTTCAAAAACTCGCGTTCATCTCTTTGTAAATAAATCTTGCATTTTGTAAATATTTTCACTTTGCATTCGGATTTTGTGGGTAGTATCCGCTGAAAACCCTCACGAGACAACACTCGTCCTACTGGGGACACCCAGAGGTTTAACGGCTTGTTGCATACGCTCAATGCAATTGTGCTCCCTACGAAAACGGATTTATCTTAGTTTTTCTTTATTCGAGGACGAATAAATAGATAAGTGTAGGGGTATTTGATGTGCACGTAAATGTGCATATTTTTACCACCATATTTAATCTATTTAAATTAAATAAATGATCATATCACCCTACCTTGCTCCACGTGCAAGCATCAACCCACCCTTTCCTCATCATATCACTTCACTTCTTACATGATGTGAAGTTACATTTTCATTTTCTTTTATTTTTTGTAAGGAAAAAAGTCAAACTTACTTTTAAACTTAAGTGAATAAATTTAAACCTATTTCACCTTAACCATTTCTATTTTATTTATATAAGTGTGTGTATATATATACTCTAGCATAGACAACAATTTCCAACAATTTTAGACGATGAAAAGTCGAAAATCCGAAAAACGATTTTCGGTCACATTTTCGATTTTTCTCCGAACTAACTATTTTGTAAACCAAATTTTAAAAAAATTTCCCCATCATTAGTTATTATCTAAAAGTGGTTTATTTGAGTTATAAAATCCATTAATTAATTATTTAAAAATATATCAAATATTAATATTTAAAGTAATTAAATTTTAGGTCGTTACATTCTCCCCACTTAAATGAATTTCGTCCTGAAATTAACACAGAAAAAGATAACTCAAAGTAACTCAAAAAGACATATATTATAAATGATGAAACACATACAACAGATACATTCTATACAACTACATCACAATAGTGGGTACACGGTTCGCACAGCAAGCAAACAACTATTCCAACATCAACTCTGGATAAGCTTCCCTTATGCTGTCTTCCATCTCCAAAGTGCAGTCTCTGCGATCTTCACGACACTGAACCATAATCAATCTCACCATCTTATTTCGTAATTGCTTCACATCCCGATCCACAATGTGAGCTGGATGCCTTATCACAATCGGGTTTGGTTCCCCCTCCAACTCCTCTTGAACAGATGGCTCCACAATCAGCAATGGGTCATGCACATACTTCCTCAAATGTGACACATGAAAAACATTATGAACTCCCATAAATCTTTTCGGCAACTCATCTCTATAGGCGAGCGGTGCAGTCCTCTCAAGAATTCGAAAAGGTCCAACATACCTAGGTGCCAACTTTCATGCCCTTCCAAATCGAACAACTCCTCTTAGCGGGGAAATCTTCACAAACACAAAATCTCCAACTAAAAATTCCAAATCCTTCGTTTCCAATTAGCGTAGCTTTTATGTCGATCTTGAGCTTCTTTCTTCCTCTTCTAGATCATAGCAACCATCTCTGTAGCCTCCCGAATCATATCAGGTCCAAGCACTATCCGATCGTCGGTTATGACCCAACACGCTGGTGACTTTCATGGCCATCCATAAAGAGCTTCATTGGGTGCCGCACCAATGCTTGCTTGATAACTGTTGTTGTAAGAGAATTCCACCAAGTGCAGATGATCTTCCTATTATCCTTCAAAGTCCAAGATACATGCTCTCTACAGATCCTCCAAGATTTGGTTAAGTCTTTCTGTTTGACCATCCATTTGAGGATGGTAGGCTATGCTCAAACTTAGCTTTGTTCCCAAAGCTACTTGTCATGCCTCCCAAAACTAACTGCTAAAGTTGGAATCCTGATTTCATATTATGCTAACTGGAACTCCATCTAGTCGGATGATCTCCCTTATATAAATCTCTGTCAAAGTTGCTGCAGTCCTCGTCAGCTTTACTAGAATAAAATAAGCACTCTTGGTTAGCCGATCCATAATGACCCAAACACCTTCATTTCCTTTCCTCGATCTGGGTAAACCATCAATAAAATCCATTTATACTTGCTCCCATTTTCAATTTTGGATCTCCAGTGGTTGTAGTAACTCAAGAGTCCTTTGGTGATTACCTCTGATTTGCTGATAGTTCGCACATCGGCTAACATAGATTGAAATATCCCACTTCATCCTGGACCACCGAAATACCTGCTTCATATCTGTTTGTACATCTTTTTAACTACAAGGTGGATACTCAACTTATATTTATGGCATTCCATCAAAGCTTCTTGTATAAGACCATTAACATCCAGAATGCATAACCTTCCATTCATCTGCAAAACTCCATGGCTATCGACCTCAAAATCCGAACATCGACCTTCCTCCACTCCATGCAAAAATTCTACTTTAAGACTAACGCCCCTCTGTTTACTTGAAATCCTCTCCATAAGAGTCGGAGTAACTTCTAAAAGAGCCAAGACTGCATTCCTACTCAGTGCATCCACTGCTATATTTGCTTTTCTCCACGTATATAAAATATCCAAGTTGTATGCTACCAGAAATTCCAACCATCACTGCTGCCTCTTGTTTAGATCCTTTTGCGTGAAAGATACTTCAAGGACTTGAGATTCATGTAGAGCTTGAACTTTTCACCCAACAAGTAATGCCTCCATATCTTCAATGCAAACACCATAGCTAATAACTCCAAATCATGTTTTGCATAATTCTTCTTATGGTGCTTCAGCTGCCTACTAGTATACGCAATAACCCTCCCATGCTGCATCAAAACTGCATTCAAACCTACTCCACAAGCATCTGTATACATGGTCAACCCTTCCTCTCCATCCGAAATAGTAAGAACCGGAGCGCTAGTCAGCCTCTTATTCAATTCAACAAACGCTTCTCCACACTTTGGAGTCATGTTAACCCAAAAAATGGATCAACACCCAGTATGAGTTTGTGAAAGCACCAGCCTGTTCTAACAGAGCAATAATATAGAAAATAAATGTAAAAAGAGCAAAAATAGTAAAGAGACCTAAATATTTTTATAGTGGTCTGGCTGTTAATGAAGCCTACGTCCACTTTATAACTTTTTATTAACTGACTGCTATTACAGGCTGAATCGGATTATAATATGATTGAATATCTTAGGTTAGATCAAGTCACAAATACAAGAGTTCACTGGAGAACACAGTAAACCCCTAGATGACTATTGTGTAGGAGGAGAAGAGTGAAGAATAATCTCTGCAGAGTTCCAGTAGCCAGTTCAGAAGAACCTCTTTGTGTTGCATGTAGGATTTTATTTATAGGAGTAGGAGAGCAGTTAGGCCAAGGCCGACTTGTCAGAATCCTCTACTCAGTGCTAGGAAGAAGTCCAGAAAAACTCAAGGCGATCCGAGCTAACATGATGGATCGCTGGTGATCCATGGGTGATGGATCGCTGGCGATCCATGCCCTTAAATTATTTTTGAGCTTACCCTTTTGGGTTGCCTTCCTTTTATCTATTTGAATGTCTTGTCCAAATATCAAGTCATTTGGAGGTTGTTTGATCATCCATCTTTATGGGTCATCTAGTCTAGAAGAATCATCCATAACTTGCTCAAAACTTAGCAAAATCAAATGAAACTTTGCAGATACACTCTAGAGGGTGTCTGGGACCTACCTAAAATTTTTCAAGTGGTGGGCCCAATCTACATGGATCGCTAGTGATCCATCTAGTTAGGTCGCTAGAGATCCATATGGCCTTATCTAATCAAGCCCATTTTTGGTGTTACCATCTTTTATGTCTTATAAGTGTTTTTCCAAAATTTCAAGTCCATCCGATTACATATGAGTTCTCTAGGTCCGTTCTAAGTTAGCTGTTTGGTCAAAAAGCAGGTAAACATTTGCCCCCTAAAGTACACCTTTTGAATGAAAAGTGTGCTTTGCTTAAGAACAAGTTTCTATCTTCGGTCTTCGATAGTTTGGCTTTCTAGCTGCTTTAGCCTTGGAGAATCGTCCAGTTCCTTTGGATTCTCTTGCCAATCACAAGTCGTTCCAAACCTATTACAACCTAAGACTCTAGACTCTGTCTAGGTGCAATCTATACATCATAAGCATTCCGATTTCATTCGGAGTTATTACATCACATATCTCTAATTAAATCACATGTTTCAAATTACATCACATGTCTCCAATTACATCACATATCTTTAATTGTCTCATGTTCATTCGGGATTTACATCATTATCATTTTGCTTCTCATTCAAAGTTGTCACATCATATATCAAAATCACATTATATATCAAAATCACATCATATATCAGAATCACATCATATATCGAAATCATCCTGTGTTCATCCATGATTTACCAGTTTTATTCTATTTATAAGGGATTTAACCTTTTATTAAATCAAATCTGTTTTAAGGCTCGATCTCTCCTGATCATTTAAGTTTAATGCGCGATCTCTGCGGATCTTTTAATGTTTAGTTCACCATGTGATCTCTCTAGATTGTTTAATGTATTAAGTTAAGGGGATGATCTCTCCGGGTCATTTTTTTGTTAAGTTAAGGGGGATTAAGTAAGCTCATCCACTCACTCTCTAGTGAGGGGACTTACTTCTTACACTCCAATCCTATCTCTCCGGTCGGGACTCTATGGCGTTCAATATCGTACAAGTTCATCTAAAGAGACTTGCATCTTGCATTACGGTCCTATATTAGGACTCTAAGACGATTAATATCATACAAGTTCATCCACTCGCTTTTCCGACAAGGGGACTTGCACCTTGCACTCCGATCTCGTGTCTGGACTCTAAGGCGATCAATATCAGTCATCACTTTCCGGTGGAAATCAAATTTCAAGTACAAATCAAAGAAAACAAGCATAATCAAACAAGTAGAAATCAAAATGAGTGGAAATCAAAACAAGCAGAAATCAAAACAAGGAGGAATTAAAACAAGAGGAAATCAAAACAAGCAGAAATCAAAACAAGTGGAAATCAATACAAGAAGAAATAAAAACAAGTAGAAATCCTAAATGTTCATCCCAAACATCCAACTCAAAGCATGCCTAGAGACTGATCTGGGTCTCGTACACGTGTAAGCGGTCCTAGGTTATTAAAGGCGGAAAAAGCAGAAGGCAGAGTGTAAGGGACAAACCCGCCGCCTATTCCAACTGTGGGATTCTGGTTTCGGCTCATGCGGTCATGTATTCGTACTCTGATTTACTACTCTAGCTCCAAGATCACCCGTTCCAGGCATTATAGCTCATCCTAGATCCAAATCTATCGTGCCCCCAAGTTGTATGGGCATTATTTCAATTTGATTTTCTCTAACTCCAGATGCTCCTGCATTGGGTCCTATTGTTGATTCCAGCGTTGCCCCTAAGTATCGGTAGTTCTAGGTGTTGAGGCAGTATTCCAGCCTGTTCCAATCCAACTCCAGTGGCTCTTGTTGTTATTTCTCGGAGTTTGATTCATATTCTCTGCATATCTAGCTATCCCTTGCTGCTCCATCCTCTGGAAGAAGCTATCAATCATCTCTTATTTCCTAGAAAAGATCCCATCTTTCATCTCCTTCATCATTCTTTCCATTTCTTCTCTAATCACAATAGATGGGTTGATGAGAAATTAAAGACACCTCTTGGCTGCCCCCAAGCTTCGGTTGACTTGCTTCAGCTCTAGACCTAGTATTATGCCTACTCATCTTCTCTAAATCTTAGATTCAAACTTCACTTCTTCAGATCTCATTCAAGGTTCTTAATGAAAGTACTAAAGTGTTAACCCAGAAAATGGATCAACACCCGGTATGAGTTTGTGAAAGCACCAGCCCTGTTCTGATAGAGCAATAATATAGAAAATAAATGTAAAAAGAGAAAAATAGTAAAAAGACCAGAAGATTTTATAGTGGTTCGGTTGTTAATGAAGCCTACGTCCACTTTATAACTTTTTATTAACTGACTGCTGTTACAGGCTGAATTGGATTACAATATGATTGAATATCCTAGTTTAGATCAAGATACAAGTACAAAAGTTCATTAGAGAATCATAGTAAACCCCTAGATGACTATTGTATGGGTGGAGAAGAGTGAAGAATAATCTCTGCAGAGTTCCAGCAGCCGGTTCAAAAGATCATCTTTGTGTTGCAGGTAGGATTGTATTTATAGGAGTACGAGAGTAGTTGAGCCAAGGCCGACTTGTCAGAAGCCTCTACTCAGAGCTAGGAAGAAGTCCAGAAAAAACTCAAGGTTACTCGAGCTAACATGATGGATCGCTAGCGATCCATGGGTGATGGATCGCTGGCGATCCATGCCCTTAAACTATTTTTGAGTCCACCCTTTTGGATTACCTTCCTTTTATCTATTTGAATGCCTTGTCTAAATATTAGTCATTTGGAGTTTGTTTGTTCATCCATCTTCATGGATCATCTAATCTAGAAGAATCATTCATAACTCACTTGAAACTTAACAAATTTAGATGAAACTTTGTAGGTACACTCTAGAGGGTGTTTGGGACCTACTCCAAAAAAATTCAAGTGGTGGGGCCCAATCTACATGGATAGCTAGCGATCCATCTATTTATGTCGCTAGTGATCCATCTTGCCTTATCTAATCATGTCCATTTTTGGCAAGTATCTTCTTCTATGTCTTCTAAGTGCACTCCCAAAATTCCAAGTCAATCGTACTCCATATGAGTTCTCTAGGTCCGTTTAAGTTAGCTGCTTTGGTCAAAAAGTGGGTAAACAAGTCCAGACAAACTTCTCATCCTTCTTTGTCAATTTGGTTAGATGTGAGGCAATCTTTGAGTAGTTCTAGATAAATCTCCTATAAAATCCAGCCATGCCTAAGAAACTTCAAACTTTTGTAGGAGTCTGCCGCTTTTTCCATTATTGAACAGCCGCTACCTTTGCTGGATAAACTAAAATGCCATCCCCTGACACAATATGTCCAAGGAGTCTTACTTTCAACCATCAAAAGTGACATTTAGAAAATCTTTCCTTCAAAACATGTTTCTTTAATGTTTCTAACACTACTTCCAAATGGTGTTTGTGTACTTCCTCGGTCTTAGAGTAAATTCAAATATCATCTATGAAAACCAACACAAACTTGTTAAGCACGTCCCTAGAAATGTGATTCATAAGATCTACAAAATAAGCGGGTGCATTGGTTAGCCCAAAAGGCATAACCAACAAATCAAAAGAAAAAATGCGGCCCTTTAAATGTTGTTAGGGGAATACTATCCTCCCCTACCCTTCACTGGTGAAATCCTGTAGCAAGGTCCATTTGGGAAAATACTCGAGCACCGTGAAGTTGGTCAAATAGGTCATCTATACGGAGTAAGGGATACTTATTCTGAATTGTATGCTTGTTTAACTCCCTATAATCCACACAAATATTAAAGATTCGTCTGATTCCCACAAAAATTACAGCTGATCCCCAACTCAAATAACTTGGTCTAATCAGTCCTCTTCTCAACAAATCATCAGTCCGCTCCCTTAACTCATTCTTCTCTCTTGGGGCCATTTTACAAATTGGTTGAATAATTGGTCTTGAATTGGAATTAAGTCAATACGAAACTCAATCTCCCGATGTGGAGGTAGACCGTTGACTTCATCAAAAACATCAAGGAAATTTTTAACGATTGCCATTGAACCTAGCTCTTTTTGGGACGATTCTATAGCATAAAGGAAACTGCTCATTCGCTTGTCTGGTCCATCACATGAAACTTCCACAAAGTTCCTCAATTTAGATTTTAAAGATATCGTTTTCCCAATACAATCTAGGAAAACTTCATTCTCCGACAACCAATCCATACTGAGTATAATGTCAAACCCATTAAAATCCAAAACATACAGGTCACATGAAAAATGGTGGATAAGTTAAGTAATTAGCATATTCTCACAAACCATGCAAAAATAAATTACACCTTCTATGGGGTTAGACACACAAATAAGGTTTTTACAATTCTTGGGGAAAGCTGCAATTTATCTACTAATTCTATAGAAATGAGACTATGGGAAGCCCCGATATCAAACAATACTCGCACAAAAATGCCACTGATAATTAAAGTACCCTCAAGAACTCCTTTCCCTTTAACATCCTTTGAGGTTGATGGTTCATTCTTGATGGAATGAACTTTGACTTACCGACCCTTCTTCATTAGCGGGCAATCCTTTACCATGTGCCCTAGTTGTTGGCAGCTATAACAAAGTATCCTTTGAACCATTGGAGAGATAGGTCCCGCATGCTGCTTCGAAGCTTCAAAATTCTTACAAAACCTTGCCAGACGGCCCTTCTGCTTACACTGATAACACTTAACATCCTTGAACTTGTTCCTTAATCTCCTCCCGACTTTCCTTTCCACTGCTTCTTCCATTGTGGGTTGAACTTCCTCTTGTTCGGGTTACTACTATTGTTGCTAGGTGCTGCTGCTAGCTTCTTCTTCTCCAGAACTTCATACCTCAAAGCTATATCTACCAAATCCAGAAAAAATCCCTTCAGATGGGTAGTCATCTTCTCCCAAAATCCTTCTCTCATTCCTATCACAAACATCTAATTTTTCTTTAGTGGGGTACCAATCAACTCCGAGCCAAATCACGATTGCTCATTAAACTTAGTTTTATAGGTCTTTCCTGCAGTGGGCATGAACTGGTCTTCAAACACCTCGATAAATCTAGCCTAAGAAATATCATCCTCTGGACATTCACTGTAACAGAGTCCCACCATGTTGCCGCTCCATCTTGCAACCGCCAAGATGCTAAGAAACGCTTCTGCTCATCCAAAATATACAAACCATTGAAAATCTTCTCGTAAGATTGAAGCCAAGCTTGGACTTCAATGATGGATTCCATGCACTTAAATGGCTTTCCTTCCAGATTAGTATAGTCTTCACATAGAGCTGAAAAGTTCACATGGAGCTGCACTGGTGCTGCCTCTTCAACTACTTCAACTCTTCCAACATTCTAAGCTCGATATTAGTGGTCGTAGTGCTACTAGCTACTCTACCTCATCTTTCCTTATTGCTCGTTCTTACTACCTGGATATAGTAAGATAACTTTAGAATTCTTAGACGAGATAATCCAAGGAAAAGGGGTACTAAATCAAACATATCAAAACTGGTTGAAGTAATTCTAATATATATATATATATATGTGTGTGTGTGTGTGTATATGTATATATTATAACTACCCGCTCTCATAGACTAAACTCATGAGTTGACCCCAACCAAGGTCTAGTTGTTTGCTCAACCTAAGCTCTAATACCACTTGTAACAGTCCACCTTTCTTACTCCTAAGATGACACTTAATACATCAATGATATTCATGTTTCGATCATCTAGGTTTCCAAAAGACAAGTCATTGGGGTAAAAAAAAACAACAAGAAGAAAGAAACACAGAATCTCACAACGCAAGGCGATCATATATAATAGAATATCGGATGGTACATATAGTAACTTCCATAATGATACATTTGAGTCACAATAGATACTAACTTCAGCCATGGACAGTTATAATTGCCTAAACATGTTGATACAAAATATACATACAATGGTGGAAACAAAATAGATAACTAGCTAATGCCGAAGCCACTTGCTCCATGGGCCTCCAAAATGCATCTGTCAGAAGTTGGACTACTTAGCTACTCATACAAATTTGAGTATCCAAGAACTTTAGGGAAAAGAAAGAAAAACTCTGGTTCAGACATGGGTCTGGTGTGAGTAAACTCCAAACAACTGAATTATTATACTTAAAAACCCTTTGAAAATAAAGGTGTCTCGTAAGACCTCGCCGTAAACATGGATGAATTTTTACCTTACGATAACCAAAAAAATTATATAGAAAATCCAGTGATATTATAATAATGTCTAGGGTTTAAATATATATTGAACATAGCTGAAGTGCTTGCATCACATTCCAACATATCTAAGCACAACTAAGTCCATAAGGCACTTATTGGAAAACAGATTCCGTCAATGACAAGGCTACTAGGGTACTGCTTGCCACAGTACATCTCTAGATAAAACGTACCGAGGACCTCACATGGACCCCCGCTAACACAGGACCATTCTACTCCTTACTAGATAGTAACAGATATGTCACCACCCCGGTTGTGATCAACAACCGTACCCGGGTCACTGGCTACATAATCTGGAAATATCGACCTAGATCGGGTAATGACCATACCCTAATGGGTGCAACCCACATAATCGTGCTGCATATCTCCTATTTTAGTCGTTTGCGGCTGTGAGACTTGAGGCTACGTTTACCTTTTTATATTGCAATCCCACATGGAATGCTAACACTATCCTTCAGACGACAATGCAAACCTAGCATTCGTCCATACAAGTTGTTCAGCATATGAACAAACCGAAGGCACAAGTTCTACTACATCCATTTTGGAATCACCCTCAAGATTAGTAGCAAATAGCCCTTGCACTTCAAAGATCATCGTCTTCGATTCCATCATCTTCTAGATGTTTCCAATTTGAACGTTTACATTGGTTCGAAGTGGTTTTCGAATAACTCGTGTTATCAGATCCCGGTCTCTCCAAATAAACATCCGATAATTTTAAAACGGTCAAGTTATTGATAGTGTACAAATCCACTATCTGGGGTGTGTATAGATTTTCATATGAAAAATAAGACATCATATACTTATCCGCACCTTCTGATTTCAAACAACACCATCCCTTGATTAATAATGAAGTCGGACAAGTTAGAAATTAGCCTTGACTCATCGTGCATTCTTACTTTTCGGGATAGAGACGAGTTTCTATACCTCGAAATTTAGTGTTAAATATACGATGAAGTATCTTCCATATACTTAATTTATCATGGCCCATTAATTGAAATTATCCTTCTCATATTTATCTTTTTCGACATTTCGACTTCTGTATCCCTCGCCTAGAAAATCAATTTCTAGATCTCACTGATGGAGGAAAGTCTACTCATTGGCTTTTAGTGCTAAGTACAAGATGATTTACTTTTAATAAAACGAGTCAACGTTTTAACATAACTTATCATATTTTTTTGGCTACTTAATGACACAAACAAAGAAATCCCTTGTATTTAAAACTCATCTTTTGTATAAAAAAAGTTGTTTTTTAACAAACCGATCCTTGGAAATAAAGTGATTAAAAATTAAAAACCTTTATTTAATTAATTAATAATAATTTTAAACGTTTTATTAAATAATAATTAATTCTAAATTAAATCTTAACTTAATTAATAATTAAGTAATAGTTAAACCTTATCTAATTAATAATTAAATAATAATTAAACCTTATTTAATTAATAATTAATTTAAATAATTATACCTTTACTTAATTAATTAATAAATAAACAATAAACCTTACTTAATTAATTAACTGTAATCAACCTTCAATTAATTAATTAAGATTACATTAATTAATTAATAATTACTTTACTTAATTAATAATTAAGTACTAATGACCTTTACATAATTTATTAATTAAATACTCATTAACTCCTTATTAACTAATTAATTAAAGAATAATTAAACATTTTTAATACTTATAATATAGTTTTAAAGTCTCTTAATAAATTTCAAAAATGAAAACCCATTTTAGTTTACATAAAAATTAACGTTTTATGAACTTTATCCATAGCGACTATTGCTATAGATACCATAACCTTAAAAACTTGTTTTACAAGTCAAAGTAACTTTTAGAAACCATTTCCTTCCATATTAAATTAATTCGTAAATTTTGTATAAAGTTTTGGAAACAAAAAGTAAAGTTTTTGAAAACTTTATAAAACATTTCTAGAGAATAAATAAGTAAACAAATTTAAAACACACGGGACCTCGATGTCACAACATAAACATGTCTAAGTGCTAATTTTCCTTTTAACATACAAAATCCATACACAAAAGCTCACACATATATAAAATGCAATAACATCCATACATAAAGTAAAGATCATCACTTTCAAACCGTCACTTAACATTTTGACTTCATTTTCAAGTCCATAACAAAACATTACATATAAAAACATATATGTAAAACATAAGCAACATTACTTCCCAAACCAAACAACAATCAACAATTATTATCAACAATAATAAAGTTAAAAACTTTGGTTTTTAAGGTGAGATTTACTCATCAAAATCAACAGAAATCAAGTCAAAATCACTACCACTTTGCACCAACACTCGAACTTGGATTATCTTTGAATAAACTTGATCTTTATGGCTTTGATAGGGGGATTTTGGTTCGGCCTAGGGTAGGTGGGCTCGGCCAAGGGCTTAGGAAGGAAGGTTTGGCTTTGCTTTTGAAAGTTAAAAGGAATAGGGAAGAAAAGAAGAGTTTCTAAATAGATTATAAGAATTTAAAGTAGAAAAAAGAAGACTTTTAACTTGAAATTTCAAAGGAAACCATGGAAATAAAAATGAGAGCTTTGAAAAGAAGTAGTAGAAGTGTTGAAAAATGAAGGAAATGAAATAAGAATGAGAATTTAAAAAAAAATGTTTTTATATAAAATGAAGTGGAGACATTACTTTTTTACCCCTTGGTCCTTTACCCTCCACACCATGATGCCACCTCACCACCCTACCTTGCTCCACACGAAAGCATCAACCCACCCCATCCACATCACGTCACTTCACTTCTTACATGATGCGAAGTTAACTTTTCATTTTCTTTTATTATTATTTTATAAAGGAAATGAAAAGTCAAACTTACTTTTAAACTTAAGTAAATAAATTTAAACCTATTTCACTCTAGTCATTTATGTGTTATCTGTATAAGTGTGCATATATATATATATATATATATATATATATATATATTCTAGTGTTCACAATAATTTCTGACAACTTTTAGATGATGAAAAGTCGAAAATCCGAAAACTGATTTTCGGTTACGTTTTCGATTTTTCTCTAAACTGATTATATTTATAAACCAAATTTTAAAACAACTTCTCCATCATTAGTTATTACCTAAAAGAAGTTTATTTGAGTTCTAAATTCATTAATTAATTATTTAAAAATATATCAAATACTCATATTTAAAGTAATTGAATTTCGGGTCGTTATAGGAAAGTTCAACAACTAAGGAGTATGTAAGTAATCTATTAGATATAAATGGTAGCTGTCCGTTTCACCTTTTAGATGATAAAATTATATCAAATACTCATATTTAAAGTAATTATATGTATGTATTTATCCTTAAGTCTAATTAGATTTCTTACCGTTTCACCTTCAATTTATGCACTCATATTATATATCTTTCATAATTTAATTAACTTACATAGTAGTCTTATTTATAACATTATATTAACTAAATCTTATTTAGTTAATTTAGTTAACAAACAATTTAATCAATTTTACTTTATTCATTTTAAACATTTTAAATTGAATATGTGCACTTTAACATTTATAGTAATACACATATATCGATATATTTGTATTATATTATTTATTAAGTAACATTTAATTAATATATCTAATTAAAAATTAATTGATTGCTAATAATTAATTTTGAAAATTATATATTACCTTAACGCTTAAGATAAAGTTAGACACAGATATATATATATATATATATTTGTGTGTATGTATGTATGTATATGTATATGTTATTTAATTTAATTAATTAACTTTTAATTGATTATTCAATTTATTAATCCAATTAATAATTAATAATTTTCAAAAATAATTATTTTATTTTCAAAAAAAATTGAAAATTATTCTATAACATTTATAAAATCATTACATTTTTAAAATTAAGCATTCTAAAATTAAAATATTAATCTTATTTTTTTTTTACCTTTTAAATTTAAAATTGTATTTTGATTTCAAAATAGATTTTGAAAATTTACCCATGGTCTAAATCAATTTGGGCCTTTATATCGGGAATAACTTTTAGGATAACCTTACCCTTTCGGGTCAGGCCAGTAGGCAGGTAGGGTGGAGTACTTGATTACCTAAACCCAAGCTTAGACACTAATTTTCTAGATACCCTATTATATAGGTAGGCTTTAATAAGTTAGCCATAATACTACTAATTTAGACCGCGTAGGCTACTTGGCTTCGATACCATTATTGGAACTTGGCCAACATGTACCAGGTTAAATGCGGAATTTCAAAAGTTTTTACCGAGATATTATTGGGCCTTCTAAGTCTACATTGATTTAGTTCCAATATAAATAATTTTAAATAAAATCTTTATTTTATTTAATTATAAAGATTTGAATTTTTATAAATATGTAATATGTAAATTGTATATGTGTATCAAATACACACATAGGCATAAGTCCACATTCAACATATAACTGTGTACATGTATTATGTGTCCATATATAAGTGTTGGGATTTACGCTGTAAAAAACATACTGGTCCTTTATATGTACACTATTGTCCAAAATAAATTTAAATTATAAATATATAACATACGTAGATATCTTTATATATATAATATTTAAAATTTTGAATATTTATTTTGTAATAAATTAAGTCATTTTGAATATGTCCTTAATTTTGAAATTCAAAATTCATTTTAAATATCAAATTCGTTTAATTAGTAAAAAGGTTTAAAAACAGATATAGATCTATAGATTTAAATTAAATATTTATATTTATATATTATAAAATTAAATAAAAATATCATAAGTATAAATAAAATAATTTATTTTGAATAAGGTAATAATTTTGAAATTCAAAATTTGTTTTCAAGATATTTAATTTGTTTAATTAGTAAAACAGTTTAAAAATAGATCAAGATCTATTGATTTAAGTTATATATATGTTATATATAATTAAATAAAAATATCATAAATATATTTATGTTATATAATTTATGAAAATGCTATATATATATAATAAAATACGTTAAAACAATTAATAAGATAATTAAAATATATGTATTTAAATATAATGCCTTATGGCCAAAATAAAAAATTATATATATATATATAATTCTGTAAACAATAGTATAATTTGGTAATATATATATATTTATATATATATATATAATACTCGTTAATACATGCTACATTAATATTAATACATATGTGTATATATAAACTTTATATTTAAAATAAAATTAGAATAAATTTCGATTTTTTTCTTTTTTTACTCCTACATTAATTTATGATACATAATAAAATAATTTTTGATATATAATTACATATATTGTCCATTAATATTTGTAGTTAAGATAGTGTTAAATCAGTTTAAAATAACTTTTTTAATGTTATAAAATTTATATTTAAAAACTCCTTGTTGTGACATATATACATATATATATATATATATATTATTTTTTAAAATTTATTAGGTCAAACAAATAGAATTAATAGATAGTGAAATTTGTAGATTTATGCTTATGTATACGATTGTGCATATAAATTCATTTAAATATATATTAATTAACTATATTAACATAATGACATATTAATTATAGACTATAGGATATTACCTCAAAAATGTTGTCATAGATTTGCATCTTGATCGACAGACTTTCCTAGATTAAATCCTGATTTGAGCTCCTACCTTTCCAACTGCTTGGAGAATTAATTTTTATTTTTTTCCATTTGATGTTTGGGTTTAATATCTTCGATCTAAGGGGGCTGGAAATGGTGGATATCGTAGAGAAGATGGAGAGCCAAAGTAACCTAAAACAATGATGGTTAGTGTAGCCTTTTATAGAGTGAGTAAAGGAGATATTCTCTCCGTGGTTTACTCCTTCTCTATTACCAAATCTAGATCGAACTTTTTCGAATCTTTAACCCCCTCTCTTGCTCTTCTATAGCTGCTAGATAAAGCTGTATAGGCCTTAAATCACTCCAACCTCATCAGCAATTAATCACATTTAAATCCAATCTAAATGCATGTCGATATCGAATATTGATTCGTGTGTGTATAACTTTTATACTCAACCAAACCAAATAAATCATCCAAACCCAAAAACAATAATTTATATCTACTATATGTCATTATAGAAATCATTTAGAGTTGAGATAACTCATCGAAATTCAAACGGACGCTTAAGCGTTTCGGTTTGATCGCTCAAAATTCCACTTGCTCCAAAATCAACAAAACCCATTCCAGCGGGTTGATATCGCCCAACGAGCACAACACAAAAGACTATATCTTGATTAGACCTTGTATATGAAAGTTATTCATTTTATAAGTTTTTTATTTAATTAAATAATTAAATTACACTAATCACTTCATTAACTCTTAATTAATACCTTCCCCACTAATCCATCTTCTCCAAACACATATGCCTGTACACGAACACAAACAACTCTTTCCTCAATCCGTATACGCATGTGAATTCCCTCTCCTCAGTCAATAATTCGACGAACAAATTTCACCACTACGCTGCTCTCCATCTCCTCTTGGCAACAATCACCGCCATGCTCAACACGATCCATCACCGTGCATTGCGACCTGTAGGGTTTCACTCGACCCAGTAAAAGTCATGATCTCCATTTCATGACCGAGCTCCACCATTTTTTTGGCCGTCGATGCTCTTTCTAACCACAAACCCAATGCAACCAACCCCGTTCCCTAACTCCACCTAAATCTATCAAAATCTCAAATCTTAGTTCATCATCTCACTCTCAAAAGTGTGATCCTCATTAAACACTGCCACAACCATTAAAACTTGTATAGATTTGAAGCTTATACTCATACGGGTGCAAAGATTCTTGTTTTGCAATTTTCCGTTAAGTATATGAATTTATATTGATTTTTGAAGGGGTGGATTTAATTTTCTTTTAGTTGCAGGAAGTGATAAAAAGGAAAGAGAATGAGAAAAAGAAAAGTCAAGCTTGTTGGAAAATTGAAGTGTTGAAGTGTAACGATCCAGATTTTCGCGTTCGAAAATCGACATCCATACTTTACATCGTACTCGAATGTCGTAGATTCGAGCGTTCAAATCCAAGTCGCCGGAGCTTATAACACAGTTAAGTAAATAACACAGCGGAAGGAATGAATAATACATTGATATACAATATCTGATACAACAGAATGATACAATGAATATCAATATACATCAGAGATATGATACAACAAATAGCAGCGGAAACGAAAACGATAACATCAGCAGTGGATAATCTCCATCTTCAAAGCACTAATCTAGAAATAGCTTGAATATAAATGTTACTCACTTGTCATAGTTGAACAGAGACAAGCTTGAAAACCTGGAACAGTTTGAACACTGGAAGTAGATTTTGATTTATGTTTGAGTTGATACCCTTCTTAAATCTCTGATCTGTTTTGGTTTGAGTTTTTATTCTTTTCAGTGTTTTTTTTCTTTTTCTTTACTCAGGTTTCAAGTGAACGAATTTAAAATGAAGAAGAGGTTGATGTAAAAAAAAAAGTGTACAGGGTTGATATGTGTTTGTACAATAGTTTGTATACATTTGTTCTACTTAGTTTATATTGTTATGTTTCCTTCTTTTGTTCAACTTGACTATGTCTGCTTAGTTACTTAGGGATATAAATGAGGTTCTAAAGTTAATATGTTTGTTTTAGAGATGATGTTTATTTGTTTTATTATTTTAAATGAGATTCTATAATTATTTTACTTCATATTTATTGTCTTATATTTATTAGCTTAAGTATTTTGTATTTGCTTTTATTATTTTATTTTCATTTATTTTTCATTCGTTTATTTTATCACTTTTATATCGTGTGTGTATATTCACACATATATACCATATTTACTATATTTAAAATTAAATGATTTATATCAAATTTATTTAGATAGGGGAAACTCGAAATCAATTTATAAATAAATTTTACAAATTTTTATCAAAAATTTATTTTAATTACTCAATTTAATTCAAAAATTCATTCAATTATTAATTTAAATAAATTTAAATTCCAGGGTCGTTACAAACTTCCCCCCTTAAAAGAATTTCGTCCTCGAAATTCGCAGGCACGAAAACAACGAAGAGATAGACAGATTCGATCTCCTATAATTCCTCAAACGCAAGATACGGATTCCGAATTCAAGTCGGAATATCTCAGAATATATACCAATTTGTCCCTCTTCAGACTTTGGTTTTCACAGAAATTACTATAGAATTTCAAATTTGGTTTTAAACGAAATCGTTTTATTGATTTAATTCAATTTTATTTTTCATATTCTATTAATCAAATTAATTCAATTTAAAATTTTCAATTTCAAATTCATTAAGGTTTAAATCCAAAAAGCTGATAAGAAGTCGATGAAGATACGAAATAAGAATCTCCTACAACGGTTCGTAGAGCCATCATCACACCGAAACTTCTTCTTGTAGCTGATACGAAGCAATCAAAAGAATTTGGAAACGAATCAAAGAGATTGATAAGAAAGTTTGTTTCCACTGTTGCAGGGTATTGACCATTTATAGTCGTATTCCCTCGTCCCCTATCTCGTCTTCTTCTTGCACTCATACTCACTATCAGTGGATAGTAAGAGAATTTACTGAGACATTCAGGCGGATATCTTAGAAATCACTCATTCTAGAGTTTAATTCACTCTATCTCTAATGAGCTACTTAACGTGTTATACTCCTGAGCTAAAGTTCAACCTTAGCTCTGATACCAAATGTAACGATCCAGATTTTCGCGTTCGAAAATCGACATCCATACTTTACATCGTACTCGAATGTCGTAGATTCGAGCGTTCAAATCCGAGTCGCCGGAGCTTATAACACAGTTAAGTAAATAACACAGCGGAAGGAATGAATAATACATTGATATACAATATCTGATACAACAGAATGATACAATGAATATCAATATACATCAGAGATATGATACAACAAATAGCAGCGGAAAAGAAAACGATAACATCAGCAGCGGATAATCTCCATCTTCAAAGCACTAATCCAGAAATAGCTTGAATATAAATGTTACTCACTTGTCATAGTTGAACAGAGACAAGCTTGAAAACCTGGAACAGTTTGAACACTGGAAGTAGATTTTGATTTATGTTTGAGTTGATACCCTTCTTAAATCTCTGATCTGTTTTGGTTTGAGTTTTTATTCTTTTCAGTGTTTTTTTTCTTTTTCTTTACTCAGGTTTCAAGTGAACGAATTTAAAATGAAGAAGAGGTTGATGTAAAAAAAAAGTGTACAGGGTTGATATGTGTTTGTACAATAGTTTGTATACATTTGTTCTACTTAGTTTATATTGTTATGTTTCCTTCTTTTGTTCAACTTGACTATGTCTGCTTAGTTACTTAGGGATATAAATGAGGTTCTAAAGTTAATATGTTTGTTTTAGAGATGATGTTTATTTGTTTTATTATTTTAAATGAGATTCTATAATTATTTTACTTCATATTTATTGTCTTATATTTATTAGCTTAAGTATTTTGTATTTGCTTTTATTATTTTATTTTCATTTATTTTTCATTCGTTTATTTTATCACTTTTATATCGTGTGTGTATATTCACACATATATACCATATTTACTATATTTAAAATTAAATGATTTATATCAAATTTATTTGAAGAGGGGAAACTCGAAATCAATTTATAAATAAATTTTACAAATTTTTATCAAAAATTTATTTTAATTACTCAATTTAATTCAAAAATTCATTCAATTATTAATTTAAATAAATTTAAATTCCAGGGTCGTTACAAGTTAATTGTATGGATTTTTTTTGGATTTAGCCTCGTTTTAAAACTAATTATCGCAAATAGCCCAGTATTAAAAGTAATATCAGATTTAGCCTTGTTTTGGCCAGCTCAGCTCTGAGCTAGCCAAAACATACTGGCGACTTTTCAAAAGTCGCCAGTTTTTATTTTTTTTAGCGCATAATATAGGCGACTTTTGGGAAGTCGCCCACTAGCTACTTCCCAAAAGTCGCCTGTTTATTTTTAAAAAAACAGGGCAACTTCTGGGAAGTCGCCAGTGGGCGACTTCCCAAATGTCGTCCATTCGGGGCTCTGCAACATAACCAGAGCCCCCCTTCCTTCCTTCTTCATTCTAAACTCTTCCTCTCCAATTCCAAAAAACCCCAAAATCCTATATTCCGAAATTTTTGCCCAAACCCAATTAAATTTCGTTTTAATATTCTTAAAAGTAGTAGATTTCTAAGATCTACCTCAAGCATAGCAAAACGTCATATGGTCGAATCCAATCAAGGTCAGTAGAAACCCTAAGTTTTGAATGGATAGGTAAATTGGACATTTGGCTGCAAACTCATGAATGGATGAAACCCATAATACATTTGTTGTTGCCTGTATTACGATATGTGCTGAGTCGGATTGCTAAAACTAGGTAACGGAATTCCTTGCCCGGTGCTCATGTTCCCCACCATTCTAGAATATTCTTCAACGCCAAAATTTGTTACGGGTGCCGGTGTTGGTTGTTCTACAACCGATCTCCTTTTTTTCCCCACAAACAACTCAATAGATTTGGTCGAGGCAGCAAACATTAATTCAACATCCTCGTCGTCAACAATTTTGATTGCTTTGGATCCGGAATCTGTTGGCCAATTGCAAACTATTTCAATCTCGTACTCTTCTGGTTTTATCTTTGTTGCTTTATAAACCGACTCTTTCAACTGCTCAAAAGTAGATCCTCTTCGAATTTTAGCCGGTTTGTAAGAACCACCAAGATATTTCGCACACATTAAATCGTCAATAACCAATTCACCATCAAAATAGCATATAGTTGGAATAAAACTAGGAGCCATTCTACATCAAGCAAAAAAGAATTTAGTTTGCAAACTAAATTCAAAACTTAGGGTTTCTACTACATACCTTGATTGGATTCGACCGTATAACGTCTTGCTATGCTTGAGGTAGATCTTCGAAATCTACTACTTATAAGAATATTACAACGAAATTTAATTGGGTTTGGGAAAAAATTTCGGAATATAGGGTTTTGGGGTTTTTTGGAATTGGAGAGGAAGAGCTTAGAATGAAGAAGGAAGGAAGGGGGGCTCTGGTTATGTTGCAGAGCCCCGAATGGGTGACTTTTGGGAAGTCGCCCACTGGCGACTTTTGGGAAGTCGCAAGTGGGCGATTTCCCAAAAGTCGCCTATATTATGCGCTAAAAAAAAATGGCGACTTTTGCCAGTATGTTTTGGCCAGCTCGGAGCTGAGCTGGCCAAAACAGGGCTAAATCTGATATTATTTTTAATACTGGGCTATTTGCGATAATTAGTTTTAAAACGAGGCTAAATTCAAAAAAACCCTAAATATATTGTGCAAATTTCGGCATCTCGCTGCACATAATTCTGTTCGCGTACGAACCGCGAACGACAAAACATCACGCACAAAAATGCGACACGATCACAAAACAATAATAAAATACATCGGTTACTTTATTTCGTTAAATTATAAAAATATCATCATTCGTCGAAAAATACATCAAACAATAGTTTAAATATATTCTAAATAAAAAATTATGGAAAATTCCTACAAATAAAAATACGTCAACAAAAATTAAGTTGTTATATTAAAAATTGATTTTCTTATTACTTATTAAATTTGAATCAAAACTGAATATTTAAATAAATAAATTTTCTTGGTCGGAACGTTAAAAGTATGGATGGTCAGAAAATCTAACTGAATATTTGTATCGTTTGATTTAAAGAAGATTATTTGAATATAATGGAATAACTAATATCCTTGATGAACAAAATATCTTTCTGAGATTGCTACTTGGAATGCAAATATAGACTATTTTGAGGGATTTACTCTATTTTTGAAGTCAAAGGAGTAGAAGTATGATTGATTGATAAAATTCTAGGAGAAATTTTATCGATAACGACCAGTGGGAAAGAACTAGATAAAAATTAGATTAATGACAAGAAAAATCTGTGATATTTTTCATGTCAAATTTTATTCACACACATCATTAAGAGATTCTTAAAATAATAAAATTTTAAAGATCAAATCACCCTTAAATTAAAAACAGTGTTTGTATTTAATTTTTTTTTTGATTTACCGCTCATTGAATGTGCATGGTAAGATTACATACCACGTAGCTGAACTGCGTGGTATGTATTTTTACCACACACGGATTCTACGTGGTAAACACCCTAAACCCTAGATCGATTAATTCCCTACCGACGAGCTCGAAGATTGGAGTCTACATTGAGGCAAGGCTTGCGACTTGAGGCGAGGCTTGCGGCTCTGTGTCAATCAGGTGCCGCTTGCGGTTTGAGGCGAGGCTGTAGAGGAAAACGTGGCGGTTGAGGGACGCTGAAGATGTTAGGAATTTTTTTGATCGCGTGTGTTATGAGTTGAAACGGGACTGAGTACGTTGAATGTAGGGTTGTCATGGTAATGGTTATCGTTACCATTTCGCAAATACCGTTACAGTACCATTTTTACCGATAAGCTAAATTACTTGCCGTTACCGTTACTGATAGGCCGGTATACCGATAATCCGGTAACTGTTATAGTGTAATAGTAAATTACCATTTCAAAGTTTGTCATTCAATCAAATGAAACTCGTTGTTCTTCAATCTAATTTTTTTTCAAAGTTTGTCCATGTGCCTATTTTTCACAATATGGAATTGATTATGTTGGCCTAAAATAAACCAGTTGATCAACATGTTGAAAAAACATCGAAGTATAATGTCCAAGCAAGCAGTACGGAGAGAGAGGAGAAATTACACTAGCATAGGTAATTAGGTGACACTCAACGATTGCTTACTTTATTATGCATATATACTCTTACCAGAAAGAGTTCTAATGGGTAGGCTAGCAGTCCAGATTTTGCTTTCGTTTCCTCAAAGTTAGAATACATTCAACAACCATACGTTTTGGATCCTACTGACAAACAACCTCATGACCATCCAAGAGGATCTGTTAGATCCCCTAGGCCAGCGACCAGAGGACCTACACATGTTGTGCACCTTACATCAGGGTCCTCAGACCCTACCACTACGTTTGGATATCATGGCGAGCCATAGAGATTCCTTTATGTGATCGACATGGATGTTATATTGTGGTTTCCTTGCATTTTGTAGAATTTGACATTTTGTTTGTTTCACTTTGCATCAGTGACCACTGTTATTTATATCTTGTTTATTGGGGTATTTTCAAACGCTTGTATTTGGACATTTATGTTCTATTTTTCATTTTGGGTTTGTGACCACAACTATGTGCTATTGTCTAGTGATGTTCTATGTATCTGTATTAGCTGTTCTGCTTGTCAAATATTTTACCTCAAATCTGTATTTTATGTATTTCTTTTTTATTTATTTATTTATTTTTATTATTATTTTTACAATTTTCTGTTGATGACAAGAAAAACTAATAAAACAAGGGAGAATGTTAGTGCTACAATTTTGGTATTTTGATAATAACAAACATGTGACAATGCTACTAATGTATTTATTGAGTTTTATAGGTTGAAAAAAATTCATTAGTAACACAATATCGAAGAGAGGAAGAATAAATACTATGATAGTCAAAGTGGAATTGTTAAATACGAGTTTAAAAATCGAAATAAACAACACTATGCCACAAAGTGAATTAGACAACAGTGATTACACAACATATGATAAAATTTTTGTTATCTTATTTTTTCACACAACATATGAAAAAATTATATATTGTGTGACACGGCAATGATCAGACAATATTTGTTTTCAGACAATATTTATATGTTGTTTGATTGAAGTTATCAAAAAAATTTAATTTTGACTCCATATAAACATTTTGGTTACCCTCTCAACATTGTGTACTATCCCTCTTATAAATATTTTTCCTTTATTTTCCCTCTTATAATTGGTTTCACCTAATCTCGAGGGTATCCAACTCAAAACCCAATCTCTCAAAACCTAATCTAAAAACCCAATTTTGTATTTGTGAAATTGTGATGAGAAATCCAGGGTTCTTATTGGTTGTTATTAGTTGTTTCTGCCTTTGTTCGAAGCCGCCGATTTACTTGTCAATTGATCAAAGTAATTAGTTTGCCTTGGTTGCCTAAACGATCAATCTTGTTGCTTGGATTTGCTTTCGGTTGCTTCTACGTCGAGTGGATTGCCGTAGATTTGGTATGTTTAATAGTTTTGCCCCTTTTCAATTTTATGCTCGAACTTGACTTGATTTTTTTTCTGCCAATGATGATATGGGTATATATATTGATCAATTTCCAATATTTTTGAATATATACTTCGATTCAAATTTTTCAAAGTATTTGCTCGGCCGTGGATTTTTTGTTGGACGATAGCTTTAATTCAAACTTGATCTTTGCTCTGATATACTCTTGAATATATGTTCGATTATTTTGTATACATACTTCGAATATATTTGCCCTAGTTATTCTCCTGTAATTTGAATTATATTTGCCCTAGTCTCTAATTGACTCGTTCCTTTGTGATATATATTCCAATATATATATATATATATATATATATTCTTGAAGTTTGGTTGACTTTCTGATTTTGGTTTTGGCTTTCATTTTCACTGTTTTTTTATTCCGGTGGCTTGTTCAAATCAATTGTTTGAATTTGTTGTGTGGCTTCATTGTAGCTTGTAGTTTGCTAACCGTTGCTTCATTTGCCCGATGTCTATGACAGTTGCTATTGAATTTCCAAACCATTTTGAGTGAGTTTCTTTGTGCCTTCGAGAATGTATATGCCTTGACTTGTATGAATCCGCTTACACGTGAGTTTCTTTGTGCATGTTCAGTTTTCCTAGGTGCTTATTTGTGCCCTTGACCCTTCCATGTGCACAGACCTCTACACTAGTACTTCTAGTTTGCATGTCTGTACATGTACTTGTTGTCTTGGGCTGCTCCTATATGCAAGTCTGAACTTGAGTATTACACTTATTGAACCCATGCATACATCTTGCCATGTTGCTCTTATTGTCTTACCACTTATTGAACCCATGCACACAAACTTGAGTATCTCAGTTGAACTACCCGTAGGACTTATTATTATGTGCTCTTCCATGTATATACATTCATACATATGTATGTATATATGTGTGAAATAACTCCAATTGCTTGAGTATATAAATACATACATACATATGTATGCATGTACATGTGTATGTATATATGTGTGAAATATCTCCAATTGCTTGAGTATATACATACATACATATTTTGTATGTACATATGTATGTATCTATGTATGAAATATCTTCCATGTACATACATACACATGTATGTATATATCTTTGAAATAATACCACATTTTCACAATGTTGCCTGATCTCTTTGAGCTTGCTGGTCCATGTTGTTGAATTGCTGAAACTTGCTTATGCTTTTGCTCAAACCTGTGCACCTTTATTGAATTATTCTTTCCTGACCATGTGCTCTTGACTTTAGTTCTGGTCTGGTTGTGATACTTGACCACCCTGGTCTTATCTTGCAGCACTTCAGCCTTGTTCATGCTTTTTAAAACTAATATGTGTTGCACTTGAGTTGCACACGAGCCCGCTTTGGCTTGACCTTGTGCACACTTGCACTGTATTGAGCCTTCGGGCATGACCTTTGCATTTGTCCTTGAGAGATAATTGATGCTCGACCTCGTGATATTCATAGCGATACACTGTGCATATCATAAGCTATTCATGCGCACTTAAAGTTTGTCCTTGTCCAAAATATGAAACAAACAACCCAAATAACTAAGGCAATATTAAATCACAATTATAATTCTAATTTTGTCATTTATATTTGTTTCTTTTTCCATTTTATTACGTTGTTTATTTGACAGGTATAGCGGACGACTAGACATAGTGTGACGCCCCACCTCTATACTCACACTAGCCAAGAACACTACAGAGTAATGCCGTCGACTAGCACGAAGAATAAGGCTGTTGAGGAGTGACCATCTGTGTAATTACTTTGTGCGAGAACCGATATGTCAGATAGTATGTGATAACCCTGATTTTTGTGAGCAATTTCATGATTTAAATTAGTTTATGTTTGTTTAAAAATTGCATTGAGAAAGATAGGAATGGAAACTGATTGCAAATGTGTGGTATAAACATGTACATGTGCACAAGATAGTGCACACACATGCACACATTTTTCTGTATAATGAAATAGGAAGAAATCAATATATAAATTAGAATAAATAATTTAGAAATACATATGTATGAAGATATGATTATGTCTTTAATAAGTTTGGCAGAAAGAAAATAAGGACTTAGGCAAAAATAGGCATACATATATTATATATATGTGCACAAGCAAACACTTGCTGGAAGAAAACAAAAATTGCATGGAAATGGCATGAACCCTTAAGCAAGCACTTTATCCATTTCCAGCAATCCTTTTTACCTTGGAAAATAAGAGTCATGCATATAACATGACCGGGGTAAGATTAAAGAGATAAGGCTTATTTCTGAAAATAAAAACAAGGACCACATACCCTTTTCTCTCTTGAATCAAAATGAGAGGCAGATCATGTTTTATAGGGTAAAAATGACATTGGGTAATTTCACTAAACCCTAGTAGCAGCCAGGGTTTTGTATAAGGAGGCTTAGTGTAGTGAGACCTTTCACAATTGCTCTTCATCATTTAAAGAAAAATAAAACATAAGCCAGAGAAAATAAGGAACACCGACCATTAGAATTAGAAGAAGGCAGAAGACCAAAAGGGTTCAAAAAGCTTAGGAAAAAGAGGGATTAAGTGTGAGTAACCTCACTGGAAACTTTGGCAATAAGTCCTGAATATTGAGGCAGCCTAATTAAATTTATATTTCACTTTTGCAAGCTATGTTCATTTTTATGATTTGATAACTTTGGCTTGTCAATGATCTGCTCAAGTGTAAAACCCTTTATAGTGACTTATCCAGTATAAAAGAGTCATGGATTTCATGTTTAAATATGGTTATCTGTGTTGTGGTTTAACTTTGAGATGAAGTAGATTTTTTTTATGGGTTTTCTTTATACATTTATTCACTTAAAAACCCAGGATTGATGTTGTAGATATATGGTCTAAAAATGAAAGAAAACGTGGGGCTGCAACATTGTGTTGTTGCTTATGTCTCATATCAACTAAAATAAAGATAAATGTAGAGGTGCAATGTTATACATGTGCTGAGCTTCTATGTTTTATGAACTCTCCAAATCAAAGCATATACTTGTGGTTTAGCCAGATCTTAAAGATTAACAAAGGTCTGATTGAACCAGAGGTAAAAGGAGACAACCAGAAAACTATCTATGACCATATGTTTGTAACTTGATCCATTGAAACCCATAGACAAAATAATATGCTTAGAAATCACATCTGTTTGCATGATTAAATGCTTGCTTATGAGAACATGTGACGCAGCAGATATTCACAAAACTTCGCAACCAACGGTGCAAAGCGATGGAACGATGAAACTGTAAATGAATCGATGGATTGATGATACCAAAATGCCCAAATCCGTTGATCTCGCGAGATACCGGACTCTAGCTATCTCAAACACGTTGATCGCGCACGATACCGTGTTAAAAGATCTACGATTCTTCTACGTTGATCTTGCGCACAAGATTCCGTGAATCAGCTTCAAAATCATTGATTCGAGCGCACTCGAATAACCGAAGACGGAGAAAGGAGATCACACTCAACTTCCAATTTCAAAGCGGCACAAAGCACACAAACAAAAGTTTATTCAAAATCAATCTTTATCTACAAATGACCCAACATCCCTATTTATAGGGTTACAACATACAGGTCCACGACCTAACAGACACGACCTATGAGCAATACACGTTACAACGACCTAACAACAGAGCGACATAACGATCAACGACCTAAAATAAACGAGTTACAACAATCGACATAAGAAATATACAACACGACATACGACTTAAGAAAATACAAATACAAATGACATACGACGTAAACATCTGGAGCGACCTGAAGAAAATGCGGCTTAGTGAAACGACCTAAGAGCTTGAGCGACTTAAAGAATCATAACTCGTTAGGTCGCGGGATGACTTAAGTTCAAGCGAGCGACCTAAGGCAAACGACCTATCCTGCTGCGCTTCATCCTTTAACTCGTTAGGTTGTATTTCATTAGGTCGTAGCTCGCATAACTCACTGGCGCTAGGTCGCGACCCTCTAGGTCGTAACTTGTTGGGCTTGATGTTTGGAGTTGTTAACTCGCTGGGTCGGTCAATGTGACTCGCTAGGTCACATATAGCCTGTGAGCGACCTAAGATGAAAGTGGTGAGCGACTCATCAGGCTGGGCTGCATCATCCTCCCCTGGTTGAGAAAAATTCGTCCTCGAATTTAAAATTTCTTCCCCATTGGGTTGTTCATCTCCATAATAAGGTATAAGATGTTTAACATTAAACACGTCAGAAGTGTATACATCCTCCGGCAGCTTCAACTTATAAGCATTTTCATTGATCCGTTTCACAATCTTTACAGGACCAATCTTTTGAGCTTTAAGTTTATTGTATGCTCCCACTGGAAAGCGATCCTTCGTTAGTACAGCATATACTAACTCTCCTTCATTAAATTCAGCACTTCTTCGCTTCAGATCCGCAGAACGTTTATACTTCTCATTCGTCTTCTCCAATCGTTCCTGAATGATTCTATGGCATTCTGTCAACCCATCAACAAAATCAGCAGCCTGCTTAACTGTCCCCTTCAGTTGTGGTACTATCGTTAAATCCAACGGCCCCTTTGGCAAGCTTGAATATACAATCTGAAATGGACTGAAACCCGTACTACGGTTGATAGCATGATTATGAGCAAACTCCGCTTGACATAACTTCACATCCCAACTCTTCAGATTATCCTTTACAAGACACCGCAACAAATTTCCCAGGGATCTGTTCATAACTTCAGTCTGTCCATCTGTCTGTGGATGATAAGCACCACTGAATTTCAACTTCGTTCCTACCATCTTCCACAAACTCAGCCAAAAATGACTCAGAAATCTGGTATCCCTGTCCGAAACTATAGATTCTGGTAAACCATGCAAGCGATAGATCTCTCTAAAGAACAACTGTGCCACATGGATTGCATCTGCCGTCTTCTTACAAGCAACAAAATGTACCATCTTTGAGAAATGGTCCACCACAACATATATAGAGTCATTTCCTCGTTGAGTCCTCGGCAAGCCCAACACAAAATCCATGCTTACATCAACCCACGGTTTTGTAGGAACAGGTAAAGGCATATACAAACCCACATTTGTAGCTGTCCCTTTCGAAACTTGACAAACATGACATCTTCGAACAAACTTTTCAACTTCCCGCTTCATCGAGGGCCAATAATAAGACTGAGAAATCAACTGCAATGTGCAATCCCGACCAACATGTCCTTCTTCATGCAACTCTTTTACAATTTTCATTCTCAAGCTGCAATCTGGTACGCACAATCGATTCCCCTTGAATAAAAATCTATCTACCAACACAAACTCATCAGTACTCCCATCCTTGACTTTCTCAACAATCTTCGCAAAGTAATGATCTTCCTCAAACAACTCTGGCAATAGTTCAAATCCTGCCACTTCAACCTTCATCGTCGTCAACAAATGATTTCTCTTACTCAATGCATCTGCCACACGGTTTGTAACTCCCGACTTATGCTTCACAACAAATGTAAACTGTTGCAAGTATGCGATCCATGAAGCATGTCTAGCTGCGACTTTGTCTTGTCCATGCAAATGTTTCAACGCCTCATGCTCTGTATACAAGACAAACTCCTTATGAACCAAGTAATGTCTCCAATGCTTCACAGCTTGTACAATAGCATAGAACTCCACATCATAAGTATTATATCTCATCTTAACTCCCGAAAGCTTCTCACTGAAATAAGCAATTGGTCGACCTTTCGGACTCAACACCCCTCCAATTCCAACCTTCGATGCATCAGTATGTAATTCAAATAGCAACTGGAAATCCGGTAAAACTAGAATTGGTGCTGTTGTCAAAAGCTCCTTGATCCGCTCAAAAGCTAATCCTGCTTCTTCCTTCCACAAAAATTATTTTCCTTTCATATAATCAGTAACTGGTGCCATCACGCTACTGAAATGTGGAATAAATCTTCGGTAGAATGATGCTAAACCATGAAAACTTCTCACTTCAGTTATAGTCTTGGGTTGTGGCCAATTTTTGATTGCTTCAACTTTACTTTGATCCACCTGTATACCTCCTTCAGAAACAACATACCCCAAAAATAAAACACTATGCGTCATGAACATGCATTTCTTCGTTGCAGCATAAAATTGTTCTTGTCGCAGTATCATCAACACTTCTCTCAGATGATGCAAGTGTTCTTCTGTGCTTCCACTGTATATCAGTATATCATCAAAATACACCACCACGAACTTCCCAATAAAAGGTCTGAAGATTTGATTCATCACCCGCATAAACGTACTAGGTGCATTCGAAAGACCAAATGGCATAACAAGCCATTCGTACAACCCCTCCCGTGTCTTGAACGCGGTTTTCCATTCATCCCCTGGTCGAATTCGAATTTGATGATAACCACTCTTCAAATCAATCTTCGAAAAGATAGCAGCTCCACTAAGTTGATCCAACAAGTCATCTAATCTAGGCATTGGAAATCTATACCTCACAGTAATCTTGTTTAGTGCCCGACTATCGGTACACATCCTCCACGTTCCATCCTTCTTCGGCACTAACAAGGCTGGAACTGCACAAGGACTTAAACTTTCCTGTACACGCCCTTGTTTAAGCAACTCTTCCACCTGCCTTCTCAACTCCTCGTGCTCCTTTGGACTCATTCTGTAATGTGGTCTATGTGGTAACATAGCTCCTGGAACAAGATCAATTTGGTGTTGTATGTCCCTCAACGGTGGTAACTCCTTTGGCAACTCTTCAGGAAATACATCTTCAAATTCTTCCAGCACTGGCTTCACTTCTTCAGGAATTTCAACCACTTCATTTCTTTCACGTCCAATCAACAAAAATACTTCCGGCTCATCGTCTACTTCTTTAACAAACTCCTTCAAAGGTATCAAAGTCTTCAGTTCTTCAATCTCCTCCAACTTGCTTTCCTTCTGTTGTTGCTTTTTAGGAACTAAAGTGATTTTAGTGCCATTGAACATGAAACTATAGTAGTTAGTTCTTCCATCATGTTGCACGGCTCTATCAAATTGCCATGGTCTGCCCAACAACAAATGACATACATCCATATCCACAACATTGCACCAAATCTCATCCTTATATGTCTTTCCAATAGAAAAAGTTACACAAGCTCTCTGACTAACCTTCACCTCTCCACCTTTCCTCAACCATGCTAACTTGTAAGGTTTTGGATGCCTCTCTGTCTTCAATGCCAACTTCTTCACAGCCTCAGTAGAGATAATATTGTCACAACTTCCTGCATCAATAACAAACTTGCAAACCCTTCCCAAAATAGTGCATGTTGACTGAAAGATGTTACTCCTCAACCAGCTAGTCTCCTCCTCCTGCTTTGGTGTCAAGCAATTTCTCCTCATCATCAATGAATATCCATCTTCTCTCGACAATAATTCTTCCTCCTCAACCGGTAGTGAATTAGAACATTCTACTTCTGCATCCTCATCCTCAACCTCAGCAACCATCACTCGCTTCTTAAGCTTCAGACATTCATTGCTCTTGTGACCAAACTCTTGATAATTAAAGCATTTGATACTACTATTGACCTTGGTCTTAGCAACTTCATTGACAACCGGTTTACTAACAGCCTTGGAAACGTTGGTATTTCTACTAGCCCCTTTCACTTGATTGTTGGAATTCGTAAACACACCACCTCCTCTTCTGCCTTGCTTCTCCCAAGCTAACGCCTTCTGGTGTGCTTCTGCAACGGATCTAAGGTCAAACATATTCACCATATCCTGAATTTGCATTCTCAATCCTCCAATAAATCTAGCTGTCAACTGCTCCTCCGTTTCCATAATATCATTTCTGGCAATAAGTTGATAAAACTCATCTGCATAATCATTAACCATCTTTGTCCCTTGTCTCAAGTTCTATAAGCGCTGATACATAAGAGACTGATAATTATAAGGCAAGAAAGTAGCCTTCATCAACTTCTTCATCTTCTCCCATGAAAAAATCTTCGACTTCCCCATTCTCTCCCGTGTAAGTTTAGTTTGCTACCACCATGCCATAGCTCTTCCTCTCAATCGTGTAGCAACCAACTTCACTCTACGATGTTCGGGTACTTCTTTGAAGTCAAAAATTTCTTCAACATTAGACAACCAATCCAAAAATTCTTCCGCTATCATTCCTCCTTTAAATTCTGGAATCTCCATTTTCATCCCTGACTCCCATCGACGATCATCTTCAAAATCTCTATCTCGATTCCGTACTTGGCCATGATCTCAATAATTAACACTTCCTCTATCACCATCCTCCTCAAAATTTGATGTACTTCTATATCGATCTCGTCCATCCACATCTCTTCGATTATGAATGTCCCTTCTTCCTTGTCTTTCAACATCACGGTATGGTTCATCTTCACATCCCCGATGACTTCTTCTATCTTCATCTCTATACCCATGATGATCTCTCACCATTGAAACTGATGACTCTCTTCTACCTTGATGAGATTGTGGCGACATTCTCCTTTCACCCGAAACCGACGGCGAAACCCTGTTTCCACCTTGGTTCGAAATTGGCGATGTTCTTCTTCGGGTTTGATTCATATCCAACATGAGTTTTTCCAATCTACCAATCCCCTCATCAAACTTTTCATTGAACTTATCACTAATTCGTTGCACCATTTGCTCAACATCTTCTCTTCTATACATCTCTGCAACATTTTGATGACGATTAGCTCTTCTTGGAGGCATGATTACACAATCACTAGGCTCGGCCCTGATCAACTCTATTCTTCAAACACTTCTCCTTGGCTCCAAAGACTCGGCTTAGCTATGATTGGCTAAGTCTAGCTCTGATACCAAACTGACGCAGCGGATATTCACAAAACTTCGCAACCAATGGTGCAAAGCGATGGAACGATGAAAATGTAAATGAATCGATGGATTGATGATACCAAAATGCCCAAATCCATTGATCTCGCGAGATACCGGACTCTAGCTATCTCAAATATGTTGATCGCGCACGATACTGTGTTAAAAGATCTACGATTCTTCTACGTTGATCTTGCGCACAAGATTCCGTGAATCGGCTTCAAAATCGTTGATTCGAGCGCACTCGAATAACCGAAGATGGAGAAAGGAGATCACACTCAACTTCCAATTTCAAAGTGGCACAAAGCACACAAACAAAATTTTATTCAAAATCAATCTTTTTCTACAAATGACCCAACATCCCTATTTATAGGGTTACAACATACAGGTCCACGACCTAACAGACGCGACCTACGAGCAATACAGGTTACAACCACCTAACAACAGAGCGACATAACGATCAACGACCTAAAATAAACGAGTTACAACAATCGACATAAGAAATATACAACACGACTTACGACTTAAGAAAATACAAATACAAATGACATACGACCTAAACATCTGGAGCGACCTGAAGAAAATGCGGCTTAGTGAAAAGACCTAATAGCTTGAGCGACTTAAAGAACCATAACTCGTTAGGTCGCGGGATGACTTAAGTTCAAGCGAGTGACCTAAGGCAAACGACCTATCCTGCTGCGCTGCATCCTTTAACTCGTTAGGTTGTATTTCATTAGGTCTTAGCTCGCATAACTCGTTGGCGCTAGGTCGCGACCATCTAGGTCGTAACTCGTTGGGCTTGATGTTTGGAGTTGTTAACTCGCTGGGTCAGTCAATGTGACTCGCTAGGTCGCATATAGCCTGTGAGCGACCTAAGATGAAAGTGGTGAGCGACTTATTAGGCTGGGCTGCATCAACATGACTTACCAATCTCTGAATGAATACATGTTGGCTGAATATTTATTTCTCTGATTGAAATATGATATGTAGAAGGGATTAGCATAGGAATGAGAAAGGGAAAGTAACACTTAGTAATTTAACTAAGGACTTATGGATCTTAGGGCTACAAAATATGGCTTGGCAAGGTGAACATTTCAAGCTCTCACATGGTATGCTTATATCCAGGGGTCCAAGTTGATTGTTGTGAATGTTGTTGATAGTTAAATAACCGACTATCAATATTTGCCTTTGAAATGGCACTTGAATTTGTTTTTAAAACAAATGGTCCTTATTCGGTGTAGCCGGGAAAGGATTTTGTGTCATATAACCCATTCCGAATAATGATACGACGTTATGAATTGTAATTCAAGACCGATGTGAAGACCGGGTATTTGCGAAAATGAAAGGACAACCTGTCGAATGTCTCTGCACCGAGTTGCTCCGGTATAGAGATTTATATCACTCTTCTTGTGATGGGAAGTCCGGACGTGATTAGTGAATACCCGGATTGCAAGGGTTTCTTTGGAAGTGCCTTCGATTTTGTTCGAACCCGGAACAGACTTGTATGGTTGTATGTCTGACATTGCACTTTGAGATATAAAGCTGATTTCTTTCAAATACATTTCTGTTGTTGGCGGAGAATTTATTCTCTTAGCTTAACACCCTTCACTGAGACGTACGAGCTCAGAGGTTATGTAGTTGAAGGTTATCAGTGATATACTCCCAATTTGGTAGTGTGGCATGCTAAGTGTTGCTGTGTGTTGATGATCATTTATGATCAAAGCATGGCTTTGTGAAAAAGCGTAGCTTTGTGGACGAGACTTCGTCGAGCCTCCTAACCCGGTTATGGTCGAAACAGGAATGTTGCGGCAAGGTTTTAGGGGTCGCGCCCCTAGGGTATGTCATTTCCTTCTGGATAAGAGGAGATATCATGGTATGGAGCCCAGATATTTTGCCTATGTTGATGCTACGAATTTATTATACTTTGTGGTTGTTGCTTTGTGGTTGAGGATCCTCGGATAAATGTCGGTAACGACTGGGGGATGGCATACTTGTGTGTTAGTTACCTAGTTACAGCTGTACAGCGTGAGGTAGTGTCAATGTGTTGGTTACCTAGTTACAACTGTACAGTGTGAGTAGCGTCGGCCTTGTGTTTGCAGAGATCCGGTTAGGTTCTCGGGGCATCTTTCCAGAGGCGTTTCCATTTCGGTATAAGGAAGTTCCTTTGCCAGACCATTTGTTGGAAAATCCAAAGAAACAATACGAGCCTTGTACGATTTTAGTTGTATAACCTGCTATGTAATGTGGCGGTAACCTGCTATTGAACATAGTAGCTATAGTTGGCATAAGTGCGAAATGCCTGTGCTGGCTAAGATCAACATTATACTTTCGAAATGTTTTCTACACTATGCACTAGTAATAATATCCAATGAATTTGCGTAGTAAGCATGTTTGACTATCATAAGAAGAAATCTCCTCCAATTATGCGTTTGCATTGTGTGTGTGGCGGGAGGTCTTATGGTAGTTTCATTTTCCAAAAGCATTGCGAAATTCTTTTATTTCTTTGTGAAAATAACTATTTTACAATCTCACACCAGTCACCATGACTGACCTGGAGTTTATTGTTCCCTTTCTAAACTCTAGGTGCCCATAATTTTCCACACGGGCAGCCTAGAGTTATGTTATCAGGATATTCTAGATATTCTGGAGCTTTGGAGACGAGCTGGATGGCGAGACGTACTCCCGTACTTGTTTATTTATTCCGCTGTGTATTCTATATGTGGACAAGTTTATTTAACTGTCCATTGTTGTATTGAGTTGTATATTGACTCTGATTGATGTATGTATAAACTGATATAGTTCTTTGTTTTAAAGATTAGTCATTCATTTATTGTATATTGTTCCGCTGCGAATGTAAGATTCTGATATTGTTTCTGTTTTTTTTTTCTGTTCTTTCTTTTCTTCTGTCTTCTTCTACCTCTTCTTTTTAATCCTAATGGTTCGGTTTTTCGGCATTCGATTGCGCGGCATTTGATACAGTGGACGTATTAATGTCGACTTTCGAGTGTCGAAAGATCGTATTGTTACACCTTGTGATTTAAATTCTCGCGCTAGTTTTACCAGACTGACTCGGGCGTGGTTTTTTCTATATGCTCGGGTCAGACCGAGCATATTTCCAGGTTTAGCTGGAAGGATTGGAGCTTCAGGAGGGGAGCTGGAGGCCGGAGACGTATTCACGTAGATGATTTATATTTCTGCTCCATTCCAGTTGTGTTTATCAGAAATTGTAAGGACAGGATGTAATAACTGTCTGTGTTGTATAGGTTGGTGTACTCTGATTGTTATATGTTATGTAAATATTACAGCTTTGTTTTAGGTAAAGATTTGTTCTATATTATAGATTATTCGTTTCCGCTGTGAGATTTTGTGTTGTTCTATCTTCTTTGTATCTTCTTTCTACTTTCTTTTTCTTACTATCCACCTTTCTATTCAATTTGGACTGGACAAGTGTGGTAAAGTGTCAGTTCGAACAGTACGGAAAAGTGGGTCGTGACATTGTGGTATCAGAGCTTAGGTTGAGCGAATACCTAGGCTTCGGTGAGTTTACTCATTAGAGATAGGGTCGGTAGTACCCTAGAATGTGTTTGAGTGTGTGTGTGTGTGTATACGAGGGTGCGTATTTGTTAGTGATATAAAATGTTTTATATTGTGTTAATTGATCTATTGAGTGGCATATGGATTCTGGTCAATACGAGTAGCAAATTAACGTTATTGATAGGGATGTCTAAACACTTGAACAAGGCCAATAGACACAATATTGTTTTAAAGTGGGTAGATGAAATAATTTTACCCAGGATATATTTTATATATAAAAGGGAAACGATTTTCAAAATATATAGTGTTTTGAGGTGTTGTTTGATAAGTGATGATAATATTTTTAATATTTAGGATTAGAGTGGTCATAGCCATCTAGTTTTGAGTACCCTCTATTGCCTGCCCTTTTGACCGGGATATTCCTTAGAGACCTGAGATTAGAAGATAGAAGCCTTGGAAAATTTAATTTTTGAGTAAATTTTGTTTACTAAAGAAATTTGGAATATTTTAAGTAAATATTTTAGGAAGATTTTTCATAGATAAAAGCTAATTTTATAATAATTGCTTTATAAAAAGAGATATTTAAGGATTAAAAACTCCAGTGATTTCGAAAAAAATTGTTTTAAACAAATTTTTGAGGGAAAATGATTTTGGTATTACTTAAGTAAAGTCTTTAAATGATAGTAATTTAAAAGGAAGAGTTATTTGATGTGCATACCTATATATACTCTATAGCATATATAAATTCCTGAAACCTTAGGATCTCATTCTTGGTTCTTGTTAATTGATTGTAGAAAACTCCCATCGTGGTTAGAGGAGCTTATGAAGGCTAGGAGGGCTGGTGATTAGGACTTGGTTAACCAGATTCTGAAGGATCTTGTCTAGCCATCAATATATGAGGAGGAGTTAGAAGAGGAAAGAGAACATATCGAGCAGCCATTGCTTCATGAAGAGAAGCCCGAGATAGGAGTTGAAGAGGAATTCGAGGAAGAAGAAGTGGAGAAATTCGAGGATTAAGAGGAGGAATTCGAGGATGAAGAAGAGGAAGAAGAGGAATTTAAAGTAGAAGAAGAGCCCGAATCGGAAAATGATGACGCTGTCATTTGGGAAATAAGCGAGGTTGAAAATGAGCCACGTAGATGGGGATAACGTTCGGAGGGAACCATGCCCGTTGTTTGCATGGATTCCGGACAATGATGTTGAATCTATGGAGTTGGAAGGACCAGAAGTGGAGGACTCTGACGGAGAGAGTCCACTGTGAGTGTTAGTTTCAGTTTGGGATAGTTCTCCTAAGATGTGTACCCTATTAGGACATATTAGTATAGATTAGTAGATGTCATGGATGTGCATTTGGGTTGTAAAGTAATGAGGTATCTTAATAGGTGTTTTGGTATGGGTATATGTATATAACTGACTAGTGGTTATAAATATCTCCTGGATATGTATATGTATGTGATGGCTATAACATTAAAGTATCTTAGTTACACTCTGTATAACTGATATTTTGGGGTGTGTGTCTATATATATATATATTGAACTTGTGTGATATGGTTGTTTATTAATTCGTTAATAAACTAAAAATTTGGTTAGTTATGTTTACTAACCTGCTTACGGTAATTTCGGGGACGAAATTCTTTTAAGGGGGAAGGAATGTAACGACCCGGAATTTTTATCATCTTGAGTTTTGAATATTAATTTTTAATATTCAATAATATGGTATTTCAATCAAAATAAAATCCCTGATAAATGATAAGTGGTAATAATATATATCTTTTAAACCAAGATAATATTTTGAATTTCCAGATTTTATTTATAAATAGAAAATTGATTTAATTTGAATTTCTTATGTATGTTTGTATAACAACAAAATTTATATATATAAATTACAAACAAATTCAAATAAATATAGATGAAATGAACAAGAATATATTATAAATAGAAACGATTTTGGCTTATGAATAACATAGTGTATTCTAAATAGAAAAGTTTAAAATGTGTATTTTTCTAATGTATATACATGCTAGTTTAAGTGAGGAAAATGTAAAAGTATATCTGTATTATTTTTAAACAAATATAAATGGTATATTAAAAATATTATATGTAGTGAAAATAAAAAGAAAAGAATATATTGTAAACAGAATGATATGACTTATGGAAAATATAATGTATCATAAATAGAGAAAGTTTAAAATTAGGTTTTTCTTATATATACACACACATTAGTTAAGAAGAGTGTAAAATATATATATATATATGAGCTAAATAAATATAGTTATTAAAGATAATATATGTATATATATTGAAAAATGAAAGAAAAGATATATATGAAAATATATGATGATAGAAATGAGAAAAATTATTAAATCGTTTTTAATAAGAAATATTTTAGCAAAAATGTTATTTTTATGCATAAAATAAATTTAGCAAAATTTTCATCGTTTTGAATAATATATTTTTAAATATAAAAATAGATATGGTTATGAAGACTTAAATTGTGTGTTTCAAAACCACTATACAAGTTATCCTCAAATTAAATGGATATCATGTTTTAAAAACTTAGAAGAAGTAAAAGGTAAAATAACAAAAAGTTACAAGTGAAAGTAAAAACAAGGTTGCAAGTCAAAAATGTAAATATTGCATTGTGAAAATATATATACCAAATTTCCTGATCGAAGGAAAAGAGTAAATAAACAAAAGGTAAATCATGTAAAAGTTAAACAAAATTAACCAATCAGCAATATAAGCATTTCCTGGAAAGGAGTATACAAAAATATATAGAGGTATGTGAGCGTGTATATATAGAGGTATGTGAGTAGCTTCAGTTTTAAGAAGCCTGTAAACAAAAATATAAAAAAGCTCTGTAAACATAAAAGCACTGTAAAGAGAAAAGGAAGAAGCACTGTTGCTTCAAAATTCAAAGGGAAAGCAACACTATCAAGTGCAGATCATAAAACCATGAAGATTCAAAAGAAATCAGCATGTGGAAGGTGAGAAAATTTTTATTTGAGATGCCTGGAAATATTTTTACTGTGCTCTGTAAACTATTAACAGGGTTTTAAAACTTGAATGCCTTTTTCTCAAAAATCAATATCTCTCGTTTCGATTTGAGTTAGCAAATGATGACAACTAACGAAGTCTGTGTTTTTGAATCACGATCACACTAAAAATGGGTTGAAGTTTGTTTGTTTGGTATATTGCATGAAATTGTGAAAACACAGTAAACAATCCAGTTTCTAACAAGTTTCGAAATGTTTAAAACAATGAAATGAGTCCATGATCATGTTCTTTATATCAAATTGGGATTTTTATTGTAGAAATCATAATTTTAAAGTTATTAGATTGAGAGAATTTTTGTTTTGATCATTTTCCATAAAAAAAATGATTTTTGGGTCGGGGTGGATGTAGCGGTGGGCCATTGGCTTCGGGATGACCGTAGGGACCTAGCGACATTTCGACCGTAGGGATTTGGTTCTAAGGTGATTGTTTGGGTGTATGAGCCAGTTTTTGGGGTTTAAGTTTGTTTGGGAATGGGTTTCGGTTCATGGCAAATGGTGAGGACGAGAGGAGGGGTGCAACGTGCGCATGAGGGGGAATAGGAAAAGGAGGCAACGACCATATTCAAGGCGATTTTTGGTGGTTGATTAAGGCTGGGGTTGTCGCGGCAAGGTGATTCAGTAAGCATAGTTTTCACTCCAGTTTGGAACGAAGTTCGAAAAAATTGAACTTAGGTATTGGCCGTGGGTTATGGGCGGCAGCCGAGTCATGGGGTCGTGGCGAACTTGCAAGTTAGGTTGGCGGCAAGGAAGGGTGAGCCGGAGCTACGTGCACGTTTTCATGTACAGTCGTGCATAGCCTTGTTTAGTCTCCTAGAAAGAATAGGGGAAGAAGAGTTGGTTTCCGGTCCAGGCAAGAAGGAGTGGGTGCGCACAGGTGAGTCAAGTGTGTGGTGGATGGGGTTCAAGTCGGATTGAATTGGGTTTGGATTCTTGTATTCTTGGTTAAAACAGGTAATTGGGAAGGAGAAAGAGAGATAGAAGAGAAGGGGAAAAAGTGGGTTTCGTTGTTTTTTTGGGTAGGAAGATTTTGGGCTTCGGCGTATATTATAAAAGGAAAAAAACAAATAAAGGAAGAGGATTGGGCTCGGCCCAATTTGGAGAAAGAGAAGTTTTCATTTTAACTTAAACTGTAATATATATATATATATATATATATATATATATATATATATTGAAATTCAAAATACTCCAACTCGTCCATATGAAACCTGATTATCGCGATTCATGTTGCGATGGGTTCGTATCGTCGAGTACTTCATTTTCATGAAGCCCGTGGTCTGATTTGACTTAGTTATATTTGCTGGTATTTTAAAACGGTCAAGTTTTAAATATTAAACGTTAATTTATATATATTTTGTAAATTTTAAAATGTTATAACGAATGCATACGAATTCCGATTGAAGCGAGATTAATTGTGATGGGTCCGTATCGACGAACACTACGTCGTCATATGAATTGTTGTCGAGTTTGAATAAGTGAAAAATTATGGTATATTTAAACGGATAGAAATTTAATCACCCGATTTAAAACAAATATCGTCGTTTAAATTCATATGACCTATCTATTGAGTTATTTTCCAGATAAAAACAACGATGAGTTAATGTAAGTTAATTACGATGTTTTGACATCAATTTAGCAGAATAAAACACCATTCCACTAATTGTATTTAATTGGACCCCTGTTGGCAGAATAAATCACCATTCTGCCTTTATTACTGAATAAATGTGTTTTTGTCATCGACTAGTAGAAATAAAACCCTATTCTGCTATTGTATTTGTACGGACATCTATTTATTATCCTGATAATTATATTGGGCAATATGATGTTGAGTTGATTATTAAAAATAGATTGTTGTGAATATATGTATCTGTTATTCTGGACTATTATGGAACGAATGTTAATTTTATTAAGTACCATTCAAATTAATAAGCCTCTTTTCCAAATATGAAGCTAACTTTGGAGTCAAAGTTATTTAAAAGATAATTTTTATTATTATTGATATTTTAAAGATAACTAATAATTATTTGAAAATGATTTAAAGTTAATTATCTTATCATTCTTAAAAATTATTTAAAGTATTTAATTATTGTTTCAAAACTATTTAATTATTTAAATTGTTTAAATTATATTAATTATTAAATAAATTTATTTTATAAGTGGTTGATTAAAGTTAATTATTACTTAAGGGTTAATTAGTATTAAAGTATTTTATTGCAAGATAATTTGTTCAGATATTAATCATGTTTTAAAAATAATATATTATATGGAAAACTATTATAAAAGAGTATTTTTCCTAAATTAAACTTGGAGAATTTATATAGAAACTTTATAAGTATTATTTTGAGATAGTTATTAAATAAAGTTTTCGGGAAGTAATGGTATACTTTCATGGCGTAATCGGGAGGCATAGATTGCCTATAGTTAAGTTTGAACTTATCTGGGATTGGGACGTAATCATCGAGCTGCGAATCCATGGCTGATACTGCAGTGTACTTTCCATATTTATATAAAAAGGTTTTTAAGTATTATTAAAGGAAATGGTTTGTGAATATACTTATTCCGGTGAAATAAGTATATACCTTTTGATAAAGAGATTTAATTTAATTAAAACTTAAATTAAATAAGGATTAGTGATTTCAGTGGAAAATGGAATCTTTGATTGAATGATTGTTTAGTTGATAGTTAAATAACCGACTATAAAATCTGGACCCAAAAACATAACTTTGGAAATATCTAGGAGAAACACGGGAATTATATGGTACAGTTACCGTTCGAGGTGCTATATTGTACGTATAAACTCGTTTTGTTCTTCTAGGACGATTATAAGGAAATCCGTCCACTAACGGTTATGAGATGATCTCCGATCTTATTTTCGTCTGTTTATTTCCTAAAGAACCGGGGTTAAGTTTACCAGAAATATCGAACGTTGTTTTGAAGAGACCGGGATCAGATAAGTTATCTAAACACCACTTCGATACAACGAATACATTTTCGAAACGAAGACAAGATGTAACGGCCCGCATCTCACTTAACGCAGATATTGTCCCGAACTTAGTCACCTCCGCCTCATGGGCCAAGCCAAGGTGTGGGGTTATGTTCCTAAAAAGGCCTCGACGTTGTTATGAGGTGAAGGCTTTGGTATATAAGCACCCACTTCATAGTGTTTTTGTGGGACTATTATTCCCATTTTGAAGGGGTGTTACAATCTCCCCCCTTTAGAGCCCAACGTCCTCGTTGGCTCATGAACATAACACCACCCAGGCGTCGTGGCTGTAACACGTACAGACCACAATTCTGGCTGGGTATTGCTCTGATACCAATGTAACAGCCCGCACCTCACTTAACGCAGATATTGTCCCCAACTTAGTCACCTCCGCCTCATGGGCCAAGCCAAGGTGTGGGGTTTTGTTCCTTAAAAGGCCTCGACGTTGTTATGAGGTGAAGGCTTTGGTATATAAGCACCCACTTCATAGTGTTTTTGTGGAACTATTATTCCCATTTTGAAGGGGTGTTACACAAGAGCATGGAATCGAAGATGGAACATTGAAGTGCAAGGGATAATCGCTACTAATCCTGAGGATGATTCCAAAATAGATGTAGTAGGAATAGTGCCTTGGGTTTCATTCAGACCCAAAACAGACTTGTATGGATGAATGCTGTCAGTACATTGTCATTGGAGGACAATGAGCATTCCAAGTATAAATTCCTCAAAAAGGTAATCGTAGCCTCTAGCCTCATCAACCGGGAATGACTGAAAATCATGGGAGATCTGGTATGGCTAAGTGGGTCGCACCCAATTAGGGTATGTTTATCACCTTTCCAGATACCCTCGGATATTATTACTACGGTGCGCGGAAGAATTCGGAAAGGGTGGGAACACTCAGGGTGATAGCATATCCGGTCTATCCAGGTTAGGGGTAGTCCGGTCTTGTGTTGCAGGGGATCCCGGCGAGGTCCTCGGTACATTTTTCTAGATGTGTACTGTGATAGGTGGTACCCTGGTGCCTAGTCATTTGTATGGAATCCATTCTCCATTACGTGCCTTTACGGTTTTGGTTGTAGAGCCTAGTATGTTGGAATTTAATTAATGTAACAATTTCAGCTATTTAAAAAAGTATTTACTTAGACACTACTATAATATCATTGGATTTTCTATAAAAGGTTTGGTTATCGTAAGGGAAAAACCCGTCGTGGTTATGTGTGGCGTGGTCTTACGACATACCTTTGATTTTAAAAGGATTTTTGAAAGTTATAATGAATAAAATTCCTTGTGATTTAAATTCTCACACTGGTTTTACCAGACTGACTCGGGCGTGGTTTTTCCTATATGCTCTGGTCAGACCGAGCATATTTCCAGGTTTAGTTGGAAGGATTGGAGCTTCGGGAGGGAAGTTGGAGGCCAGATACGTATTCACATAGATGATTTAAATTTCTATTGCAGTTTAGTTGTGTTTATCAGCAATTGTAAGAATAGGATGTTATAATTGTCCGTGATGTATAGGTTGGTGTACTCTGATTGTTATCTGTTATGTAAATAGTATAGTTTTGTTTTAGGTAAAGATTTATTCTATATTATAGATTATTCGTTTCCGTTGTGAGATTCTGTATTATTCTATTTTCTTTCTATCTTCTTTCTACTTTCTTTTTCTTGCTATCCGCCTTTCTGTTCAATTTGGACTGGACAAGTATGGTAAAGTGTCAGTTCGAACTGTTCGGAAAAGTGGGTCGTGACACACCAGCTTTTCGCAAGCACTTCTAGGCTATTGCAAGCACCCCTATACTATCGCAAGCACCAGCCCCCACCAGCCTTAGCGCCAGCCTATCGCAAGCACCAGTTTTTGCAAGCACCCCAAGTCTATCGCAAGCGCCAGCCCACACCGAAGGCACCCCCGTAAGCAATCCCAATGAACAACCACTGCTGCAAGCACCCCGCCTCCATCGGTATAATTAAATGCTCTCATTTATTTTTTGTTCAAGGCTATGATTTGATATAGAATTGTTGTTATAATCCGTTGGCAAATGGTGGTTGGTATAATTTTTTTAATACGATCGCTCGTATATAATTCGATCATTATTTAAAATATTAATATTAAACTTAATAATGTCATTTAAATTTACATGTTATTTAAAATATTAAGAAATTTAATAATGTTATTTAAATTAATAATAAAATTAATAATGTTATTTATTGTTATTTAAAACAATAATAAAATTAATAATGTTATTTGAATTTACAATATTATCATGTGAAAGATATTATAAATTTTGTTTACGTCTAGCGTATAGAAGATGAATTATATGAAAGATCAAAATTGGATGTACATGAGAGGTAATAATAGAGGAACAATTCCACTGCAATTTAGAAATGGGATGGATGTATTCAAGAAGTGGCATCAGCTTTTCTCCAAACGAGGATACTTTCGTCCAAACCAACACTTGAAGGTTTTAACAATGTTTCGACCATATCCATATTATTGCAACAAATGATAGTACGAATATGGGAGAAACATTGTATAATCTATTAAAAAAGGAGCAACGTCAATCATTAAGAAAAACTATCATTGTACTAGATGGTGAAGAACCACCTAAACCTGTTAGATAAAAAATATCGATTTCAATACAAGGCAAAGATGGTCTAAAGCCATATCCCACGTACATGGTATTTTTAAAAAAGCTTAAAGTTGTTATTTATTTATTATGTTATATGTTGTTTGAGCTAGAGTAGCTAGGTCTGGCCTACAGTAGTAATGCAGACATAAAATTACGGAGCCAACTACATATGTATATTTTGTTGCAAAGGTAGCCCATATGTGAACTAAAAAATAAAATGAAATTAATTTACGGATTTAATTATGAATGTATGAGTTAGCCTAGTGTATCCCGATATTAGACTCATTATAAAAAATGTATATGAATTTAACACTCAACTCAAATTCATGAAAGTTCGTCCTTTACGAATAGATTTAGGGTTTACTTTATTTCTGTTTTGTGGACAAAAGATGAAAGAAATAGTATTGAAAGATAGATAAATTTGGAAATATTATTATAAAGAGATATGGAAGTTGCAGTGGAAGATTTCGAGCGCATCTTCAATCCTACTGTGGACGTAATGTGCGTTGCACATAATGAGTACATAGTATTAGTTACATTTCCATCTTTAATGGTAATTCTGATTAGAATTTAGAGATGATGTGACACTAAATTTGTTGGACATTGTCAAGTACAATATCTAGTTTTAGACATTATATCCCATAATGTGGAACAATTATATGCATATAATTAACTTTTGTAGCGGTATTTTCATCTGCTCCTGGATCAAACTTTATATATAGGAACATTTACATTGAAGCATCTTATGTTCTTAATGTAATCTCTAATTTTTCTCTTTCACATTGAGCCTACATTGTAAGCACATTTTAACACATAGGACTAATTTGACATTACATTGTAAGTACTCTGTGCATAATTTACATATGATATTTGAAATTCTTTTATTTTTTAAGTAGTTTTTCAAAAATTAAACGTTTTAGGGTGCGTTTGTGACAAATTGGATTAGAGGTTAAATGTTAGAGGTTAGAGTGTTGCGCATAACCATTTTGATTGGAGTTTGGTTAGAGGTTGGGTATGTTGGAACTAACCAACATGCACCAGGTTAAATGGGTGAATTTCAAAAAATTTTACCATTTTAGATCTTATTAGGCCTATGAAGTATAAATTGATTTAGATCCTATCTAAATAATTTTGAATAAAATCTTTATTTTATTTAATTAATTTATATAAAGATTTGATTTTGTATAAATATGTAACATATAAAGTGTATATGTGTATCAAAAACACACATACGTGTAAGTGTGCGTACAATATATAGATGTGTACATGGTATAGCGTGCCCATATATAACAGTTGAGATTTAGACCGCAATGGACACATTGGCCTTTATATGCGTATTGTTGTCCAAAACATATTTAAATTATAAATATACGACACACACGCACACACATATGTGTGTGTGTCTATATATATATATATATATATCTGAAGTTCAAAATTCATTTTAAATATCTAATTCGTTTAATTAGAAAAATAGTTTAAAAATAGTGGAGATCTATAGATTTAAATTATACACACACACACACATATTATAAAATCAAATAAAAATATCATAAATATAAACAAAATAATTTACTTCAAATAAGTTGATAATTTTAAAATTCAAAATTCATTTTCAAAATATCTAATTTGTTTAATTAGTAAAACAGTTTAAAAACAGATCTAGATTTATTGATTAAATTAAAAAAATATTATATATAAAATTAAATAAAAATGTCATAAATACATTTATATCATATAATTTTTGAAAATGATATATATATATATATATATTATAATAATACATACAATCCATGGTTGGTATTGATTGGCTAGCTAATATTATTGGAGACTTGGTTTATTTCGACTCGGCCACTATCGAGAGGGAAAGGTTGGGATATGTGATAAAACTGACTGAGACAAAGCCAGATAAGTTATTACTGACAATTATTATAGTTCTGCTTGCTTTCGACCAAGTTGTGATTGTAAATGTTGAATATAGTTGGAAGCCTCTCACATGCACTAAATGTCACTTCTTTGGTCACTTAGCCTCGCATTGCAAACACTCTTTTGATGCTCCTCCTCCCATTCCATTATCGGTGTTCAATATCAAAATTCCAATCCCTCAAAAGGTCCCTCTTCCGAGATCACTGAAGCGCGTATGGTTACCTAAGCAGAACTCGATTAAAGTGTTTGTGCTCCTATTGTCAAATTAAATAAGAACAGTCTCGATCCTGGGACTCTCATAGATAATACCCTTATTAGGTCTCATCGCCCTCCTATCATATGGTTCTCTAAGGAGAAAACTTGTGTTCATCGTCGTTCGTAGATATGATATTCTCCTGAAGAACAAACCTACTATAAATATGTGATAGACAATGAAAGGGAGGAAGGATATCTTACTACGAAATTTTTGAAGGAGAGTTTATTTTCTCCACTATAGGAGAACTTGGTGAAAACAACACAAAGATTCTTAGGGCTGCCTCTTGGTGCATGAGCTTAATCTATAACTTGAGTCACCAATATACATGCCTCACTTAGTTGGGATATTTTCAGACTCCATTCATTTGATTGGCCCTGAGTCAGGTAGTGACTCTTGCTCTGATGAGGGAGGTTAGCCTTGTTTTGGTTATTGTTAGTAGTTTGGGTATTTGGCCCAACTCATGTACTTTTAGCATTTGTTTACTCTTTTCTTTTCCATTCCTTAGCTGCTGAGGCACCTATGCCTCACACCTAATATATACATTGTAAAGTGGTACAGCCATTATAATCCAGCTTCCCGTGCAAAATAATAACACTTTGTTTTGCTTGCAAAAAAATACACTAAAATAAGATAATTAAAATCTATGTATTTAGAAAAAATTCCTTATGGCTAGAACAAAGAATAATATATGTGTGTTGTGTGTGTATTGTTTTTAAATTTTGTACACAATAAAGTATAATTTTATATATATATATAGTATACTAGTTAATACATGTTGCATTAACATTATTACATATATATATGTATGTATGTATGTATGTATAAACTTTATCTGTAAAATAAAAAAAAATTGGTTCTTTTTTTGCCGTAACATTTATTTATGTTACATGATAAAATAATTTTAGATATATGATTACATATATTTATTTGTTCACATATTTGTAGTTAAGACAGTGTTAAATCAATTTAAAATAGTTTTTACTATTTTAAAAGTTATATTTAAAAATTTGTTGCTGTGATATATATATATATATAATTTAAATTTTACTATTCAAACAAATAGAATTGATAAATAATGACATTTGTAGATTTTACACACACACACACATGCGTGTGTGTGAGACAGTACAATTAAATAGGACAACGATCGTGCATATAATTTCATTCAAATATATATTAATTAACTATATTAACATAATGACCTATTAATCATAGATTATAGGATATTACCTCAAAAATTTTGTCTCAAATTTGCACCTTAATTGGCAGACTTTACTAGATTTGATCCTGATTCAAGCTCCTAGCTTTGCAACTGCTTGGAGAACCACTTTTGATTTTTTTATTTGATGTTTGGATCTGATATCTTTGGTCCAAGGAGCCTGGAAATGGTAGTTATCATAGAGGAGAGGGAGAGCTGAAATAACCTAAATAATGACGGGTAGTGTGGCCTTTTATAAAGAGAGTACATGAGATATCTCTCCTTGATTTAATCCTTCGTTAGTACCAAATCTAGATCCAACTTTTTTGAATCTTTAGCCCCTCTCCTACTCTCTTATAGTTTCTAGATAAGGCTATATATACCTTAAATCATTCCAAACCCATTAGTAATTAATTACATTTAAATCCAATTTAAATGCATGTCGATATCAAATATTGATTCGTACATATATATCTTTTATATACGCACCTAATTAATTACTATTGGCACCCAGAAAGTAGTAATGGCATCTAATATGTTAAATAAACAAATAATTAATATTTCATAAATATTAACTAATTTACAGCAATTATAAATCGGTTAAATCATGTGGTATATCAAAGAATCTACCAATGTTGTTGTATGACTCGCAGGTATAAATTCAGTCAGCAATTAATATCGAACAATTTGAATATTAACGGTCATATGTCACCTTTGCTAGTGATGCGGTATTTTAACCAAGTTTATTGATTATACATTTTTTGGTAAAATCAAATTTTACTCTTTTAAGCGGTACCCGTTAGTGACGATTATTTACACCAAATATCTTTTAACCATTATCGCATTATGACTTATGGAATTTGATAATGGTCAAAATTCCAATATCGTCCATATTCAACTTTATAATCCAAACACAAAGTCCTTGATTTAATAATAACAATTATTATTAACCGAACTGCTCTGGCCAGAGACTTTGACTTTGAGTTGAATTTGAGTTCACTTCAGTTTACCATGATACTAACCCCAAATAACTGAGGAGACGAATTCTCTCTTGAATAGTGTCTCGCTTCCAATAATTCCACTTGACCCAACTACAGTTGTTCGATGGATTTCATGCCACGATTTAATTATAATAAAAGCGAAGTTTTCACATCGAAGCTCGACCATATTCTCAAGTCGAGGGGATTGTGTAATATTGTCACATTTATATTTTCTGGTTAACCTTAGTTTATTAACTAATAGAAAACTATCGAGTGAGTTATTCCACAGTTATCCAATAACTATCAACACGTAACCCCCTGGTGCCTCCAGTGGCCATAAGCAATAAACTGCCCAACATTTGAAGAGCATTACGTATTGTAGTCTCAACGGATGTATCGATATCCAGTCTCTCTACATCTTGACTAGAAATATTTAAAACAATATATTTATTTTAGTGTGATAAATCACCAATGATTACAACATATTGTAATTACTATCACAAAACATACCATTTATGGATTTTCTACTAAATATACTTTTAATTAAATTAATTACTGTAACATATTATATCAAGTATATAATGGAAAGAAATGCCTTTTATTTCGAACAAGATTGGTTACCAAGTTAGATATGTATATAATAATTACATAATTGCCCATAGGGTTTACTCCTAACTCTATCAGCCTCCCACTTGCACTTAGGGCCAATTGTGGAATCTCAATCCCATCCCTTCAATCAGTTTGATAAGAACTGACTGACTTAGACCCTTTGTAAATGAATCTAGTATGTTGTTTAATTATCTGCTCTGTCAATCAACTCTCTTCGATGCTAATAAACCACTTTTGCCATGTGGAACTATTTGGAGTATGTGTTTCGACTTCTAGTGAGCTCTTTTATTGTGTTGTATTCATATAACAATGATGTCATATTCTTAATACTTGGATTCTCCCCAACTCAGTTATAAATTTATGCATTTATATTTATATTGCTTTTATTTTGGTGCTACTCAAGGCAATGTACTTAGCCTTGTTGTTTAATCAGCCATAAAATTTTGTTTGGAACATTTTCAACTTAAAGCTTTTTAATTACGGTTTAAACATGAATTTAATATTAAGATTTATACTCGACAGCACTTATGAAGTTCGAGTCTGAAAACTCCTTTATAAGGAGTTCGTTGTTTCTATAAACAATTCTCTAGTGTTTTGTAAATACTTGAGAATACTCTAAACTATCGTTTAGTGATCCTAATTTGAATTTGATATTTGCTTCACTACAACAAAACAGGCTTTTTACAACGGGCAATGCCCGTTGTAATATGTGTTCCACAACGGGCAGCGGACCGTTGTAATAGGCGATGTTGTAATAGGTCACCCATATTTTACAACGGGCAGTTAATGTTGTAAAGACCGTTGTAGTAAACTTTTTAACAACGGTCGCCGACCGTTGTAATAGACTGTAATACAAGCTTCTTTGCCCATTGCAAAATACTCTCATACAAGATGGATAGCATGTTTTACAACATTCCTTGACTGTTGTAAAAAACATTTTGACAACGGTTTTCGACCGTTGTAAAAAAACATTTTGACAATGGTTATTGACCGTTGTAATAGAGTATAATACAACGCGCTTTGACCGTTGCAGAAAAAATGCAAACTAAAAAAAATTACAGCAACGTATAGGTAGCACATCCATACAAATAATGAATAATTTAACAGTAATAAATATTACGCACAAACAACCAAAATCACATGCGAAAAGACTAAAAGATAGTCATAAAATTCCAACGCTCCAAAAAGTCAGATAAGTTTACCTCCCAAATTCATAAAGCATTAATACATAACAGTCGGCTATAAATATCAAGTTCTAAGTACAATCATACTAGACTAAGGATATAAAGTCTTTGTGTCACGCGACGGTTGATCCAACGGCCTCTTTAATAGTGGACATCTCTGAATTTGGCTTAAATAAAAAAATCTTCTGGTTCCACCGCTACATCCACCCATACTTTCCAAGCTTCTGCTCCAAGCTTTACAAAATGTACCGACGCATTAGGATCAGTGCTTGCTATTGTCCCCTCTGCAACTACGTTCTTCTCCCAACTCAATAGCTTGCACTTTTTTTTTCATCAAACCATCCACAATAACTTTTTAGTTAACTAACATGTTTAACTGTTGATAGTTCTAAAACTACATAGGCAAATCTAAGTTACAAATGAACATCTAACTGCTACTGTCAATAAGGCTTATGATGTAGGAAAGGTAAAGAAAAGGAAACAGTAAACTCTGATTCTACTATTTCTACATCGAATCGATTTTCTTGTCTTGATGCCGATTCCGGTCTCTCAACTTCAATTTTGTCCTATATCCATCTCGCTTTTCTCCTAATGTTCTACGTTTTAGTCCATATATCCAAGTTAATTAGGCAATCTTAAATCTAAACTAATAAGATAAATATAATTAATAATATTCGTTAGTTCTTATACTAAATTATATAGTAATGTGACCCTACAAACTAAGCCTAAAAGAAAGAAAACTAATAAAATCAAACTATTTTGCTGTCAAACTAAGCACTGGAAAACATGTTTCATAAATTTGCTGTCAAACTATTTTGATGGATTAAGTTATGTTAAATAGTTGAAAGATCCATTCCATAACTAAGGCTGGTAAAGTATGCGAAAGGAAACAATAGTATAGCAATAAAATAAACAAACATCTAAAAAATGACAGCGATTGATAGTGGCTTTATACAATGAAACCATCACAGCAATTATACGCCATATACATTATCAAATGTTGGATTATTATGCAAACTTAAGCCACATGAATTACTAAACGAGTATCCGTTGGATTTCAATTATTCCAGCTTATTATATTTATCTTTGTTATCAATTACTAAACAGTAAACACTATACGTTGCTGAATAGTGAAAGAATGATTCTTTCTTAAGGTTAGTTAAGATAAAAAGGAGAGATGTTGTTGATGTCAAATAATTAGGCAATTCAAGAAAAATAGGTTTAGTTTACCACTATCTATAACATATTTCCTCCTCCAGCAAATCCAAACTAAGATGGAAATCAGTAATATAGCCGCACCAGCTACAATCCCTGAGATAGCTCCAACTGATAACTCATCCGAATCCAAAACTGGATTATAATCTACAATAGTTGAATTGATAAATTTAGGCCTACAACTTCATTCGGAAAATAATATTTACAAAAGGAGGAACAAGGAAACAGGAATGATGTTTCAATTCGACTTACTTACGACTAAAATGGCAGATATAAGAGGTCCATGTACACCTTTTTGAGGAATGGAGTTTGTGCCTTTCCCAGCCCAGTACAAGTGAATCTCCAAAGTTCCATCCACACTGATATTGAATGATTTTATTACTTTCTTACCAGTTCCATTTGCTGCTTTTGCTATATCAAAATTTTGCAAAACCTTTTTTCCCTGCATGTATACACATGATCACCCATTTTTCACTCAAAAGCATTTAATTTCATTCATTTATTGGCAAGAGTAGGATGTAAATCGATAGTTGTAAGTGGATTTTTACATCAAGTAAACAATGGTTAATTTTTCTATTTGCATTTGATAAACAGCAGTTGCAAGTAAGTATACTTATCACAACTTTGTATATGAAACAAATGGATATAGTGAGCATGAATATTTGACCATAAAATAGAAAGATAATAGGCTGGTCAAAGCAAGTAAAACAATAACAACCATCATTCCACATTATTTACTCTACAAAATTATGAGTAAATTGAACAGAAAGAAGTATTTCCATAGGTTTTCATATCTTACATAGGGAATGGCCTAGAAACAATCATACAAAGTGGAAGTAAAAAAATCTTACCTACTTCTTATTAGTCACATAAGTTTAGGATGTTATTAAGGTCCATTAACATGTATCATAGCATTTTAAAATCATCTCAAAGTGTGTTATCTTCATCCATATTACTACTAATGATGATTATTTTATATTATATGGTTATTCTTATTGAATTTTACAACAGAACCTTAATTTACAGAACCAAACCAAAAATAAAGCCTGAAAAGTAGTCTCAGGAGTAACTTAATATCAAATAGTCTCAGGAGGCACTTTTATTTCAAATAATTTTATTGGTAATGTCGGATGCAAATGGATAGTGAAATTCAGTTGTCGGATGCATCTCATTTCTCATCCGAAGTGCTCTGTAGAAATAATCCAAAGGACTTTTTATTAGCAGCCTTGAAGATTATTTCACGTTACAACAGTAGCTTTTTCAATATTGTAACTATGGGTATGGAATTCACATTTAGGTCTATAGGGGTATACTGAAAAATAAACTAAACTAACATTTCAGAAAAACATCTGATAATTAGAAAACTAAAATTTAGGAACTCAACTCTACAATCAGGAATTTTAAGGTCTAAACTCAAAGTTAGTCAAGAGTTTAACGGGCAAACTCTAGTTATCCATAAAAATAATAGGGGTTTCACAAGGAAATCTCATAATCATTCGCCTTACTAAATCACAACTCTGAAACGATCTAATTTCAAAAAGAAGCAAGATACCATAGGAACAAAACCCAATTCCCCAAAGACCTTCCAACCATTCTTTCCAAGCAGCAGAGAAAAAGCTACAAACCACAGCATACATACGAAATCAACATGATAGCAAGGACCAAAGCTCCAATTAATCAAGCAGAAAGCAAGAAAAACAAGTAACAACTACAACCATAGAAAAGAAAAGATCCCCGATGCAAAGATACACAAGGCAATGGAGCTAACCTAATACCTGAGCCGAAAATGCTAAAACAATACCAGCGCCACAAAGCAAAAAATCGCAAAGGAATGCCAAAGGCTGAAGCACTCCAAAAACATAGCAAGAACATGAAGAGACAATCAAAGAATACAGAACAGATTCAAGGCATTACCATCAAAGGAGGAAGCACAACCCGAATCCTCCAAGCACGTAGATACCAAGACAAAGCTACCCACACAAAACCCAAAAACAGATCTAGCGAAAACCCTCCACCAAACAAAGCAGCTTATTACGACAAACGACCAACCCAAAAGAGCCACACAAGAAAAGACCAGAATGACAACCGAATCCACAACGCGCCAAACCAGAACAATAGATTGCCACTTCCGCTACAAGCAGTCGCCAAGGGCAAAATGAAAGGTTAGAAAGCGCGGCAGGATAAACAGAAGGACCAAAGAAGTACAGCCGATTGTTGGTCGAAATTGGAAACAGCAGACGCGATGAAAGGAGAAGCGAAACAAAGAGATCTGAAAATGTTATTTAATTTGAGTTTAGACCTTAAACGCTAGCAAGGCGGGGTCAGGCGGTTCTAGCTACGTCGTTCATGGTTGTCAAGGAGAAGGCTGGCGCTGCGGTGGTTGCATGTTGGTGGCAGGCGGTTGCGAGGTGGATGTAGGCGGCTGCGAAGTGGAGGCAGGCGGTTGCGCTAGCAAGGCGGTAGTCGAGTTTAGGTTTTATGGATTTTGGTTTTAGGGATTTTGTTTTGGGGATCTACTTTATTTTTTGTCTGGTTGCGTAAAATGAAAATGAGAAAAGAAGTAGGCGGGGGTTTATTTGGGTACGAAGACAAAAGCATCCGAAATTACCACGGGCATCTATTACAACGGTCCTGAATGGACCGTTGTAATAGCCTTCTATTACAACGGGCTGCAAATGCCCGTTGTAAAAGGTATTGTATAGGGCATTTATTACAACGGTCCTGAATGGACCATTGTAATAGCCTTCTATTACAACGGGCAGCAAATGCCCGTTGTAAAAAGGGCGTTGTAATAGGGTATTTTTGTTGTAGTGCTTTATGCATCAAATACGTAAGCAAATCACGATATTGTAGACAATACAATATATATAATAATTCATATTGCTAAAGCATAAGGAATCCAACTTACATGTTACTTATTAAACATTTTAATACGGTGTCTTTGCATATTGTTTGGGACATTCCCAACATCCTTTATACTTAATATAAAAGATATAATTTACAAATCCAATATCGAGTATTAGACAACCAAATTATTACTGATTTTAATATATGTACATTGTTAACAATCAATTGCATATTGTTTACTTATAATTTAGAAATATCTATGTACGTTTTAGTGGTTCTTTCTTATGGACACATGTTACCTCTGATTTTTGACCAAAAATCAAACTATTTGATATTCTTTCAAAATATTTACTCAATTTTGATGCATATAGAATGGTACCTTCATATCATTTCTTGGATCATATCCGGAAACCTACAAACTCAATATCGCTCCCATAAATTTCGAGACACTTTAGTTGTTATGTGCAAATAGTCTTTTCTAAATCATTATTTAGATTTTTCCATTTCAATACATATGTACGAAAATACTAAGTTTAGCAAGCAATAATTTTTTTTAGTAAATCTGAATTAACTTGAGCATGTTGAATAACAAATCTATTACGCTAATGTTAAGAATTGAAATTTATGATGTAATCCTTATCAACTTTCATTTTATTCCAACTACAATAGTCTTGCTCTTGAAGACTCATACATGGCCGATGGATCATATCCCTTTGTGTACAATTATAAACATCATATTTTGATACTGTACTTGGAATCCATTTCGAATTTGCACACCATATCGTATTATAAAGTCAACACCATTAATGGTTTAATTGACTGGTGAGGATTACCTATTCTCGACATTGATAAGAAACTCATAGTCTCTCTTCAATGTACGAGAATACTTATTAGACTCTCTAATGCATCGTGTTCGTTTAAATAGGTTAATTTAGTTTCATCCCACGTAATCAGTTTCTTCTTTGGATCATATTCAAATCCATTCTACTGCCAGTAATTTCTAAAAGAAGTTCCTTCGTTACAAAGTTCGTATTTCTTGAAACAACAGTTGTTTCTCAATGTAGTGGAACATATGTTCATAAATCCTTTATGAATTTCCTTATGTATAAAACTGATTTTGTTTTAGTTTACAATACTTATGTTCAAAACAGAAATTGGTCATCTAATAACAGTCTTTCCTAAACTACTTTTGGAGCGATTCATACAAGATCCCCCATAAACAATTATTACATGTAGTCTTTCGACTCGCACAACCTGCCATCCTTGGCGTAGGATATGTTGGGGTTCCTTATAAACCCTTATTTTATATGATTTTGTAAACCATTCTTATTATGAAATTAGTTTTGACCTTACGTACTACTCTTAAGTACATGATCTTATCGAAAGAAGTTAGCTCAACTTCACCCACAATTAATTGTAGTTTGTTTAACAAAGTTCGATTACTCCTTATCGAAACAACATTCTATATCATCAGAAGGAGTGACTTTTGATATTGAATCTTTATACATTTTTGATACGTTCAGGACTCTTTCTAATATACACACCTATTCGATCAAATCAAATCATTTTATTTTCTATTGCACGTTATGTTATTTACTTCCATTTTATATTCTATGAGCTTATCATAGCCATATGACATGTGTATCAAATACACATGTTCATGTCTGTGATAACTCATCGATGAATAAAACGAAGTACATGGAAATATTTTGGTATTATAAGAGTTATGATTGCATACATCTACATGTATCAATCTAAAGAGCACAACAACTTTTATGATGCTTTCACTCAATGGGTGCTTTGCCTTTATTGTTTGAGATAATTCACTGATACCATATTATTCATTATCATATAATCAAAGAATTATTTATCCAAATTGTTGCTTAGTCTATAATTGAAAATAAATTTAGACGCTTTTGTATTTTCCGATGCATAACAAAAAGTAGTACTTTATTTTTATTTTATAACGAATATTCATAATATTTATATTGAAATAAAACTATGTCCATTTTTCAATCAACACTGAAAAATAGTTTTTATTTCATAAATAATGTTTGGTATATTTTACGAAAACAATTTTGATAACTATATGAGATGTGACCAATAAGTGCCTTATGGTATGCTCCCACTATTTCCGCCATTACTATAATAGCGTATGAAATACAATGCTCTATTCAACCATTTAATATAGGCTATTTATTTCATTTATTGTAACTGGTTCATGCTTAAGAACTTTAAGATCAAATATCTTAAACTAAATGAAATAAATCTCATAGAAAACAATTTTCTATATGAAAATACACTTCGGAATAGAAATCATATTTCTCGTTCCATTGTTATGTATCAATTATTATTTTACAATTCTCATTTCCATTGTCTTTCCATGAAGCAGAAATGACCATTCACTCACTTCATTGCAACTATGGTTTAGGTTATATCCACTCTCATACATTCAATTTTCTTTTTAAATGGTTGAACCATCAGAGGAAATGCTTAATACAATATCATAATGAACTCTTTACCAAAGTGCATTTGGACATTCTTAACTTTTAAGGACACCAAATAAATTGCACTTTACGTAAACTGATCAAACTGACATTTCAGTGATCTAATTCTTAGATATATCCTTTACCCTTTGGTCTAATGTTATAATTAACACACCATGATCATTATTGTAATCAATCATATTGAATACAAGATCTCACACTATAGTTTACTTGCTTATTTCAATGAACTAATTTCATCCAGGCTTCATACATTACGAATTGTGGTCATTCACCATATAACATTTATATGTGATTGTATATGGACCAAATATCCATATTCTTGTATTGCTTTTAGAGTTCGAAACTCATTGAAGATGATACATAGTCTCAGGAAAGTAAACTCATAAGTGACCAAGTTATGAACGTATTTAGTAGTTTTATAATTAGGCATTTGCATTGGTTAATAAGCAAAAAATATTTAATTGGTAAGTATATTTTATATTTTTATTTGTCAATATTACTTCAGTCTCTTTTTATATTTTAAATAATAAACATTTCATCAATTATATTAATTGCACAAATTTATAGATGTAGAATATTTTAACTTTATATAGCATATGTTCTTACAATATCAAAAAGATTAAATGTTGCCATTTCATTTTTCTAATAAGGATCGCATTAGATTTTTGCTTCTCAAAACCCAAAGATGATACATTGAAATGTTTCGACTTCTTTAGTGGCTGTTAGGACTATGTTCCTTGAGATTCTAAGCTAGAGGAAAGCTATAACTGTTAGTTCCTAAGATGATGGTTTTGATGACAACAACCTTAGGACTTGTTATAAAATATAAATACTATTATTCTTGTCTAGATATATATGTATATGCATGATATATATGCAGGTACTGAGAATGAAGACTGTACAGTATAGAGATTCGAGACCGACGAATTCAAGATTGAAGAAATCAAGACCGAAGACTCATGAGTATCAAGAGTTCAAGAGTTCAGGATATCAGGATAAGTAATAGTGTCTAGATTTATGTTAAAACTTCATAATAGCACTAAAATCTTTATTCGAGTTTTAATTATGGAATGGAATCCACCTTCTCGCTTTAATAGTAGGATGGAACCCACGACCTCTTTAGTGGGATGGAACCCACAACCTTCTTTAGTGGAATGGAATCCACGAAATTTTCAAAATGATTTATTTTAAATATTTTTCCAAAAACTTTTTAAAATTCATCTTTCTCAGTTTAAATATTTTAGCCTTAAACTATTTTTATTATCTTCTATATTTTGATTTCAAAATCATCTCTTGTTTCTAAACTATCTCCGGGTTTTAATATTATCTCAAAAATATATTCTATACTTAGTTTTAATATTACTTTTATATTATAGATTATATATTTTAATATTACTTTTTAAATCTCTTTTATAAGTTTAAACTATATTCAAAATGGTTTATAAACTTCAGAAATTGTTTTGACAAGTTTTAAAAAGAATAATCTCTTCTAAAAAACAAAAATCAATTTTCAAAATTTACTACGGCATGTCGACATACCCCATCCCCCCATGTGGACATGGTGACCGTATAATTTAAATTTCAAATTTTCAAATGAAGTGTCTATTCGTCATAACCTTTCACGAATGGACATGACTGTTGTTCTTCTATAAATACTAGTTGTTTTCAACGAATTTTAAGTTAGTTTTTCTTCACTCCTTCTTCTCCACTCAAATATTCTCTTATATTTCAAATGATTTAACAAAACTCTACCGAAATTCTAAGTGAATCAAACTTTATCATCTCTAGTATGATTCACTGCCACTCTCTCTCAAAGATCTCAGTGCAATTCAGAGTTATAGGATCATTTGTAATCAAAGAAGTGTATCGAGTCTCTCTATCTATCAAAGTGATATTGGAAAAGGTGTGATTGTGACTCGTAAATCAATTGGGTGTGATTGTAGCCCGTAAATCAATTAGATGATCTTATAGCCTGGTTAAATCAAGAGAGTTTGCCCTGGACTCGAAGATAGGAGGGTGTATCTCGTGGCCTTGAAATCGAGGTTGTAATATCGATATTATATTTAAAAAGAAATCTGCACAATAAATTATGTAGGACTGGATGTAGGGTAACTCCGAACCAGTATAAATTTTGATGTATTATTTCCTTTACTGCTTTTTATTTACTATTTGCATCTATGTCTAATTCTGTGACTGTCTCGGTGTTTGTGAATTGCATTTGTCTGTGTTTAATTTCAAAAGATTTCAAAAGTTCCATAAAATCCATTAAACACTATTCACCCCCACTCTAGTGTTAATCCAGCCTTAAGATTCATAATCCGCATTTCCAACATTTGGTATCCGAGCATTGGTTTTCAAAGTTTTGATAATCTGATTTTTGAAAAGTTTTCAAATGGCTGCCAACACTGCTAATGTCAACACTATCACTAGTTCATTTGTAGAAGGTTAGTCTACTGCCAGACCACCACTTTTTAATGGCAGTAACTATGCATATTGGGCATGTAGGATGACAATCTATTTACAATCAATAGGATTAGACACTTGGAATATCACACAAACTGAGTACATTGAACCCACAACAAAATTTGCACAGTGGATCGCTGAGCAAAAGACTATTACACAAAACAATTCCAAAGCCATGAATATTCTATTCTGTTCACTTGATAGGAATGAGTTTAATAGAGTGTTTGTCTGTAAGTCTGCATATGAGATCTGGAAAACTTTGCAAGTTACTCATGAAGGAACAAGCAAAGTTAAACAGACCAAAATATCCATCTTGACCAATCAGTTTCAATTATTCAAGATGAATCCAAATGAGTCCATTTCAGAAATGTACAGTAGGTTTCAAGACATTGTGCACTCATTAATTTCATTAAGAAAGAACTTTTCTGAAGAAGTTCAAGTTAGAAAAATTCTGAATTCACTCACTCTGAAATGGGATCATAAGACTCTAGCAATTAAAGAGGCTAATGATATCAATACGCTGAAAATTGAAGAATTAATTGGGAATTTGATGTCGTTTGAAGTACAACTGCAAGGAAAAAGAGAAAGCAAGGCCTCAGAAAAGAATTCAATAGCGTTTAATGCAATAACAGATGGTTCAGCCTCAAACAGTGATGACGATGAAGAAATTTGATGACAAGAAATTTTAGAAAGTTTCTGAAATACAGAAAGATGAACAACTACAAGAGAATGATCACAAGAATTCTGGAAATAATAATGGGACTCACAACAATGTCAGATGCTACAATTGTGATGAGCCAGGCCACTTAAAAAGAGATTGTCCGCATCCGGATAAGCAACAATTTCCTCTAAGTAATGATTCGTCAAAGAAATGGAAGAGAGAGTATACTGATACACTAGACGATTCAGACTCATCCTCCAGTAATGAAGATCAAGAGACAGAAAATTCAAATATGTGCTTTATAACTATTCATGAATCTGATGATCTTGGGAATATGGATCTAAAAATAGATACACATTTAAATTATTGGTTGAAATTGTTTTCTTGAATGTTTGAATGTTTGATTATTTGCATGTTTTGAAATTGCTTGCTGTTTGAATTTAAAATTTTGATTTTCAAAATAATATTATTTTAATAATATTTTTAATATTAAAATATTAATATTAAAGTGTTATTGTATTTATATAATTTTAGATAAAATAAAAATTAGATTATATGATATATATATATATATATATATTAAACAAATTAGAAAAAATTAGTCACATGTATTATAAGATCCATGTCGACATGGTCCTGCCCCTTATGTCGACATCCCTACTAGAATTTTGAAATTCAAATTTGAATTCAAAGCTTTGAACTTCCCTCCACCTTTTCACCAACTTCAAGGCTTTGAAAAGGTGTCTCTTGACCAGAGAACATGACTATTAAATATCTATTATCTCCTTAACTTTATCCTAACTTTTCACTTTCATTTCAGAATTCGAACTCTCTTTCAAACTCTCATGCTTTCTACTCTCTTCAAAAATGGCTTCCTCAAGCACGCCATCCACCATTAGGATGTCCAAAGCCATCAAAAAATTCCTCTATAATGACCCGGAAGCTACCAAAGCTTACATAAACTATGTAAACTTTGGAAAAGTCCATATGGGAAAATTTGCCATCTTTAGTGATTTTCCTTCATATGAACTCAATGTTCTTTTCGAAGAGAATCAAATTCTCAGTTTAATTGATGATTCTCAAAATAATTTTGTTTGTTATCGAAATCTTGTTTAAATGTTTTATGCAAATTTGAATCGTGGTTTTTATGATGGTAATGAAGGGGAAGTTTGGTGTAGTGTTAAAGGAACACAAATTGTTTTGAATAGTGAGATTTTGGAAAATATTTTGGGTTGTAAGTATACAGGAATGAATCTTTCGGATTTTCAAATTGATGAACATGATCGTAAGACATTTCATCACATTTTTGAAGGAGATGATAACTTTGAATTTGTAAATCGAAATTTCCGTCCTAAAGCAAGAATTGTTAACCTTCTTTTGCAACATACCATAACCCCAAGATCGGGAAATTTCAATCACCCGACCTTAAAAGTTTGTAAGGCTCCTTTTGCAATTTATGGGCACTATGACATTAATTGGGCGCAATTAATTTTGGACGAACTTCTTCCCAAAAGTTTTACTTTCGGAGAAAACACTTTGTATCATGGGATTTATCTTACTAGGATTTTTAACTATTTTGGTGTTGAACATAAGAGAGGAATTCGTTTCTCGAAAAGTGTTTATCCATGCAAATATCTCTCTAATGAAAATTCCGCTTGTGTTTCAACCATATGAAACACTTACCGAAAAGGATGAAAGGTTGGCTCATGAAGAAATGGAAGAAGAAGAGGAGGAGGAGGAAGAAGGGGAGGAGATGGAGATTGAAGAAGAAGGAGAAGAAGAGGAAGAGACATCATTGGAAAGTACTGAATATCCTATCACTCCCAACAAGCCATCCAACAAAACACTTCTTAAGAAACAAAAGATTATCGTGGAAAACCAACGGATTCTCAAAAGATCCGTTAGTAAAAATTTGGACAAAATTTCCACCAAAATGAACAAGTTCTTTGGGAAAGTGAGTCGAAAACTTGGATTATCATCATCTTCATCATCCTCTATCGAATTCTAGTTTTCATTTCATGTTGTATTAGTTTGTATCTTTCGATTAGTTAATGTTATGTATTGTTTATGTAAAGTTAACTAAAATTTATCAATGAAAATCATTTATTTCTGTTCATTAGCTCTAAAATATCTTTGGAATGCTTGCTTTTAAATTATATAAGTTTATATATATAGACTAAAGAAACAAACCATATTTCCAAAATCAACAAGGGCATGTCGACACCCCCCTACCCCCCATGTCGACATGTAACAGCTAGAAAGTGGTTTTTGTTTTGAAATTGAAATTGACATAACTACCTTGTGTCTATTCATTTCAAACGACTTCTAATCCTATAAATACCTATTTCTTCTAGAAAAATGCATACTTTCAAACTCTCCTGATTTTCTATTGAATTTCTTCATATTTTATCAAATAATGGCCTCTCCTATTCATAATCTAAGTGAGAATCTTGAAGAAACTCTCAAATCTTTCGAGAACATAATTACTTTTATCCTTCGCAATCAACGAGACTTAGAATTAAGCCAAATGCAGATGATAAAGGAACAAGAAAGGCACTTCGATGCCATTCGATGGATGATTTCAGCCCTCAACAAAGAAGAACTCGAAGCGAATCAAGAACGAACTCTGAACAAGGATAATGAAGAATGGGATGCTATAAAGGTGGATCCTATCTTCGGTGAAGAATGATGGGTTGAAGTTCCAAAAAATGTTTGATTTGACTTGTATGGTTTGATTTACTTTGATTTGATTTGAATTGTTTGATTTGGTTTGATTTGATTTGAACTGTTTGGATTGGTTTTAATACGGTGTATAATTGAACATAGTGTGGTGTAATAAGAACTATAATGTATATATTGATTGATGATGTTTGAAATTTTTATATCTCTCACATTTACTTTAATTACTATCTGTCTCATTTATATTCTACTACTGTATTACTATCCTATACAGTGCTATAGTATAAGATTTAAGGGGAGTTATGTAGTTTAGGATTAGTTTTTGTTGATGACAATGGGGGTGAATTATAAAAGGTTAGATAGGCTAAGATTAAGGGGGAGTTGTTGGAATAAGGGGGAGTTAGAGTAGAATTAGAGTTTTGTGGAGTAGATTTTATAAACAAAGGTTGTCATCATCAAAAAGGGAGAGATTGTTAGTTCCTGAGATGATGGTTTTGATGACAACAACCTTAGGACTTGTTATAAAATATAAATACTAATATTCTTGTCTAGATATATATGTATATGCAGGATATATATGTAGGTACTGAGAATGAAGACTGTACAGTATAGAGATTCAAGATTGATGAATTCAAGATTGAAGAAATCAAGACCGAAGACTCATGAGTATCAAGAGTTCAAGATTTCAAGAGTTCAAGATATCAAGATAAGTAATAGTGTCTAGATTTATATTAAAACTTTATAATATCACTAAAATCTTTATTCGAATTTTAATTGTGGAATGGAATCTACTTTCTTGCTTTAATAGTAGGATGGAACCCACAACCTCTTTTGTGGGATGGAACCCATGACCTCCTCCAGTGGAATGGAATCTACGAAATTTTCAAAATGATTTATTTTAAGTATTTTTCCAAAAACCTTTTAAAAGTCATCTCTCTCGGTTTAGATATTTTAGCATTAAACTATTTTTATTTTCTTTTATATTTTGATTTCAAAATCATCTCTTGTTTTTAAACTATCTCCTTGTTTTAATATTATAAGCTTTAAATCTCAAAAATATATTCTATACTTAGTTTTTAATATTACTTTTATATTATAGATTATATATTTTTAAGATTACTTTTTAAATCTCTTTTATAAGTTTAAACTGTATTCAAAATGGTTTATAAACTTCAGAAATTGTTTTGACAAGTTTTAAAAAGAAAATCTCGTTTAAAAAACAAAAATCAATTTTCAAAATTTACTAAGGCATGTCGACATACCCCATCCCACCATGTCGACATGGTGACCGTAGAATTTAAATTTCAAATTTCCAAATGAAGTGTCTATTCGTCATAATTTTCATGAATGGACATGACTGTTGTTCTTCTATAAATACTAGTTGTTTTCAACGAATTTTAAGTTAGTTTTTCTTCATTTCTTCTCTCCTTCTTCTCCACTCATATTCTCTTATATTTCAAATGCTTTAACAAAACTCTGCCGAAATTCTAAGTGAATCAAACTCAATCATCTCTAGTTTGATTCTCTGCCACTCTCTCTCTCAAAGATCTCAGTGCTATTCAGAGTTATAGAATCATTTGTAATCAAAGAAGTGTATCAAGTCTCTCCATCTATCAAAGTGATATTGGAAACGGCGTGACTGTGGCACGTAAATCAATTGGGTGTGATTGTAGCCCATAAATCAATTAGGTGACCTTGTAGCCTGGTTAAATCAAGAGAGTTTACCCTGGACTCGAAGATAGGAGGGTGTATCTCGTGGCCTTGAAATCGAGGTTGTAATATCAACATTATTTTGAAAAGAAATCTGCACAAGAAATTATGTGGGACTGGATGTAGGGTAACTTCGAACCAGTATAAAATTCCGGTGTGTTCTTTCCATTACTGCTTTTTATTTACTATTTACATCTGTGTCTGATTCTGTGATTGTCTCTGTGTTTGTGAATTCACCCCCCCCCCTCTAGTATTAATCCAGCCTTAAGAACTGTAATCCGCATTTCCAACAATAACGACCTAGAATTTAATCACTTTAAAATATGAATATTTTAATATATTTTAATAATTAATTAATGGATTTTATAACTAAAATAAACTCCTTTTAAATAATAGCTAATGATGGTGAAATGATTTTCAAAATTTGTTTACAAAAATAATTAGTTCAAAGAAAAATAAAAAATGCGTCCGGAAATTGTTTTTCAAATTTTGACTTTTCGGTGTCCAAAAGTTGTCGAAAAACGTTATTCACATTTGAGTTAAATATTCACTTTCACTTATAAATAAGTTAGCACACTTTATATAAATTCACACACAAACATATGTGTGTGTGTGTTTATTTAATATAATAAGGTGATATGACTTTTTATGTAAATATAAAATAGTATTTAAAATGTAAAATAAAGTGACATAATGTGTCATTTCTTTTTAAACATAAAGTACCTTGGTTATTAAAGCATGTTGGCTTAAAAAATAAAGGGGGACCTATTCACGTGATAAAGGAGGAGGGGACAAGGGTAGTGAGGTGGCATGAATGTAATGGAGGTTATGAACCTTTAGGTCAATTTGGTAATTTTATTTTATCCATTTGTATATATAAAAATTCCTAATTTTCTTTATTATTTTATTATTTCATTTTCACTTGCAAAACTTTATTAAAACTCTTAAAACATTTTCATGGCATTCCAAAATTTTAAAACTTTGATTTTCACTTCCAAATCTCCTTTAAAACTTGTTAAAGTACTCTTCCTCCATTTCTACTCCACCTTTCCATTCAAAACAAGCTCCACTACCCTCCACCATCTTGGTCGTGTATTCCTCCTACCTAAGCCAAACACTTTTGCATCTTTAAGTCACCAAAAACTTCATCTTTCCAAAGGCAAGGTGAAGACTTAAGTTACATTCAAGTTCTAGGAGAAGTTACTTTAGTTTAGTCAACTTTTGATGAGTAAAGATCTAGCTTTTAACTAAGTTCTCTAAACTTGTATATATGCTTGACTTGGGTTGTAAATATGATGTTTGTTTGGGTAAAAATTATATTGACTTGTATGTATGTATAAGTGTGTGGATTGTAATGATGTTTGGGTTTGGTTTATATGTGCTTGTATGCCATGTTTGGAATTAGACTGGAAATGAAGTCTAATATTTATGTCAGTTAAGAAGTTGAGATCTTTGCTTATGCTTGTGGTTGTGATGTGAATATGAATGTTATGATCTTGAATATGTGATTGTGTGTTAAGAAAGTTAGCACCATTAATAGTTTAAATGACGTAGAATCCCTTGTGGAAAATTCATGATCTTTGGTTTTAAAAATTTAAATATTTTCAAGTTTAAAACTTGTATAGTTCCAAGAACATGCCTTTATGTTTTACAAAGTGGTTAATTTCCAAGAGTTAAAGTATTAAAGACCTAGAAAGCAAAATTTCAAGTTTGGAAAATCACGGGTCGTACAGTGATAGTCGCTATAACTGCAGTTCGTAAAAACGAACTCTTTTTGAAATCTAAAAGTGTTTTCACTTGGAAATCTTTTTGGAAAATGTTTTAAACAAATATTAAAAAATAAAAAGTAATTAATTAATCAATTTTTTAAATAATGATTATTTAATTAATTAAGTACGATAATTAATACTTAATCATTAGTTAACAAAGATAATTAGAACTTAACTGTTAATCAAGTAAGTAAATTATAAATAATTAATTAATTAAAGGTTAATTATTATTTAATTATTAATTAATGGTTAATCATTGTTTTATTATTAGTTAGGAATTAATTATTATATAATTATTTATTTAAGATTAATTGTTAATTGTTAATTTATTTATTTAAAAGAGGGTTTAGTTATTAATTAATTACTAATTAAGTCAAACTTAATTAAGATTTTAATTAGGACTTGGTTAAGATTTAATTATTATTTAACAAGGATTTAATTTAATTTATTTAATAAATTAATAAGGGTACTAAATTTTAAAAATCGCTTTATTTTGAAATATCGGTTTTGTTTAAAACTGTTTTCTTTTGGAAAGATGTTTTAAATCAATGGAGTTATTTGTTGATTACCCTTAAGTTACCTTAAAAAAATATGAAACTAATGCTAATGTTGTGACACATTTATGGGAAGTAAGTCATCCCATAGTTAGCACTAAAAGCTGGTGAGTAGGCTGATTCTCTATCTGTGAGATCTATAATTTATTTCTAGGCAAGGGATAAAGTAAGGTCAAAATATTAGAAACGTGATAGATATGGGAGGGTGAATCTCTATCAATGGGTCATATTTAAATTAAGTATATGATTATCCATATGTGGAACTCCGTATAATTACCCTAAATAGCGGATTTTCCGCTATTTATAACTTGACTTGCTTTAACTCAAGAAGTATGTGTGTGTATTCGAGTTCTCCGGTGAGGACTCGAATAATTGTTGCATACTTCCAAAAGAACTAGAATTGAGTTAGTCGAGAATTTATCGCTTAGTTTGGAGACAACGGTTTCGTATAACTATGATTTATCTGAACCACTTCAAACTAATAACGTTCGCGATGGATCGTTATGAAGTATGCTATGAAGGTATACTATTCCTCCTGAGCGTGATTCCAAAATGGGAGATGGTAAATGTTGAATGATTTTTCGATCTCGGAAAAACTTGTATGGATGAATGCTATCACTGTATTAATTGTCTGGTGGGCAATGTTAGCATTCCAAAGATGGTCTGCTTCGGGACATGCAGCAGGGCTATGTGGGTCGCTCCTATTAGGGTATGATCATCGCTTAATCTAGAGCGATATCTACGGTTTATGTATGCTACGGGATCCCTTTTATGATTGTTAATTGCAACCAAGGGGTGATCATATTCGGTGCTACCTAGTAAGGGGTAACGCTAGCACTGAGTAGCTGAGGTGGAATGTGTTGTAGCCTCCAGTATATTTTATCTAGAGGTATACTGATTCGGTAGTAGACCCTTATCTAGAGGTATATTGATTTAGTAGTAGACCCTTACCCTTTCATAGTTCGAATCCATTTTCCAATATGAGCTTTCGGACTTGATTGTATACCTATATTGCTAGAATTTAATAATCTAACAATTTTGGCTATGCTTCCATAATTATTTTAAACCTAGAGATTATGATAATATTAGAGGATTTTATAAAGAAATGTTTTGATTATCGTAAGGTAAAAACCCATCCATGTTTATGTGCGGCGTAGTCTTATGAGATACCTTTGGTTTGAGGGTTTTTATAAGGTTAAACTAATGCTTTACTCACACTAGACTCATGTCTGACCCGGTGTTTTATTTCTTTCCCTTAAACTCTTGGGTACGCAAAATTTTATGAGGAGCCAAGTAGTCAGGTTTCTTTGGAGCATTTTAGGAAGCAGTGTGGAGTAGGAGTTTTCATCATCATCTTGTAGTTATCTATATTTCCACTGCGACTGTATATTATGTATTAGTGGTTTGGGCAGGCTGATATGGCTATCCTTGTTGGGATTAGTACTTGTTGTAACTTTGATGTAACATTTTTGAGTAACCATATGTACTATTCTATGATAATGTATATGTAACTCTGATGTTTATGAGAAAAATCTGTTTTGTTTCATTGACTTTTATTTTATTTACCCCATGATCTATCTTCCGGACACTTAGATGATCGGCACATGAATACCAAGAATGTATATATCAGATACAACTCCTAACCTAGTGGTATTTGTTCTAATCTCATTCTTTACCTTAAGGAAAGCTCAACAAATAAAGAGAAACTATTCGCTTGTACCTACCATTTTGTGATGGCCAAAGTATATCACACATACCTTAATGAAAGCTAAACAAATATGTATAGTTATCTTAGCTCGTATGTTCATTATATTATTAGTACAACACATAGCATCCATAGCTTGAGGAAATGCAACAATCTGCTGTTGGACGAATTCTCATCACCAAACTAAGGCCACTGCCAAACCATCTCTTTCCCCATGCTACCAAACCAACCTCCTCTTCCAAATGCCTCACCGAACCAACTCATTCGGCATCAATCCCTTCAACCCCTCCTCTCCACCGAATCAACCTATGCCGGACTGGCTTATACCGGACCAACTCCCCACTGGTCCAAAACTCTCCACCGAATGAAGTCTTCACCGAACGAAGCAACACATCTCACCACCGGACCAACGAAGCCACCGAACCGACTCACATCCAGGCCAACACCTACCGGACCGAGCCCCGCCTTCTTCACCAAATCAGCCATCGCCAATGCCGAACCAAGCACCTCCTCACCAATACCGGCCTGACTCCACTTCCAAGCAATACCGACCCAGAGTGATGCCGGACCAGCTCTGTCAGGCCAGACCACGTCAGCCCAAGCCCACCAGCAGCTGTATACATCCAGGACCCTTGCTCCCAGCCTCACTCTATAAATAGAGGGGCAGGGGTACAACAATGAAGAACAAGTTTGGAGAGCTCAAGCACAGAGAGAACTTTCAAACAACTTTTAGATACTTGTATCAAAGCTTTGTACTTGTAATCTAAACAGTAAAGGAGAAATAACATATAAAGTGGACGTAGGCACATTCTGGCCGAACCACTATAAATCTGCGTGTCTTTTACAGTTTAGTCCATGTTTTTTACATATTTGCATAAATCACCCAGATCACTAAAAGAACATAAAATCAACTAATTCATACAACTTGGAGGTGTTTGCCCAATTTTTGTGCAAACATTTTTGGTGCTTTCACTGAGAGCTAGAAGCTCGAAGCTTCAACTTCATCCACTTAACATTTTTCCTAACAGCATCGTTCGCCACTTGGAAAACATGCCTCCCAAACAGAGAAAAGATGTTAACAAAGGAAAAAACATCGCATCCAGTAGTCTTCCAGATCCAGCTGTCACGAATCAAGTAAATCGTCCTCCTCCAGCGGCAGTAGCAAATGAAGGACAGGCTAATCCGACCACTCCTGCCACAGAACAGCCCGCAGCAATTACTAGGGCAGATTTAGACAGGGTTGTGGTTGAAGTAACTAACCGCTTCACGTCCCAGCAGGAAGCCTTGGTGGACCATCTCATGTCACGCTTAAGGGATGCTGAAGAGTCCAATCGCAACACTGAATCATGGGGCGAGTCCCAGTCTGGAGGATCTCAGAGACAAAAAAGATCTTCCTTCTTCGAAGGAGCTAACGGCAGAAGTAGCCATGGTAGGAGCCGAGATCGAGCACAGCCCGAAGTTAGGCCTGAGGAAACGTTTGGTACCGAACCCAACGGGGGAGGTACCGGGCGAAGGTCAACTATAGCTGAGCCTGTCATACTGCCTAACCAAGGAAACGCCAGTGAACGGGGCCGAGCTAGAGTCCAGCCCGAAGTTGGACCCGAGGAAGTGCTTAGATCAGAACCCAGCAGGGGAAGATCAAGGCAAGGGCCAACTGTAGCTGACCCTAGCATGCTCCCAGAAGATCAAAGGCAGCCACTGGAAAATATGAGGAATGATAGACGATACCATCCCTACATGTCATCTGGACGGAATTAATCCCACAGAACAGAACCAAACTCATTTCTATCTGCTCCAAGTTCTGATGAAAGGATGGCATGCTTATTCAGAGAGTGCGTCCAACGGGAGCAAAGAGATCGAGGGATAGGCGCTAGGGTAACCAGCCCTTTCGCCTGCAATATCGAAATTGCTATCACCCCCCGAGAATGGAAGATGCCAACAATGGAACCTTACAAAGGAACCTCCGACCCCGTTGTACACTTACAGAGATACACACAACATATGCTCATGAGTGGAGCGATAGAGGGAGTACTGTGAAAATGCTTTCCACTCTTCTTAGCAGATCTCGCTACCTCCTGGTTCTGTCATCTACCCCAGGGATCCATCAGCTCGAGGGAAATGTTGAAAGAAAAGTTTATCAGTCAGTTCCGCATTCATGTGGAACAACCTAAGGACGCTTATTCCATATCCAGCGTCAAACAGAAACCTGGAGAGAAACTGCAGCAATACCTAACCCGATTCAATGCCGCAGCAGCCGCAGTCCAAGATGCCGATGAGAAGCTTATCCTAATGGCCCTCTGTAGTGGTGTGCATCCGGACACTAAATTTGCTAGAAGGTTGACAAAAGAAAAACCAGCTACTTTACCCGATTTCTTCCATGAAGCCGGGAAATATATGAGGCTTGAGGATGCTACCGTGGAGGGGCAGTCAGGATACCAAAATAAGGCAACTCATAGCAACGCCCCTGCTGTGGCAAGGGATGTTCGAAGAAATGATCCCAAAGACAATGCTGGGGCAAGAAGGGAGAAAAGCGCCTATATCGGCCAGGACCGAGATTCGACACTTACACTCCTTTGAACGAGACCGTCGAAAATATCTTCCTTGCCACCCAAGGCGAAGTTAGATACAAATGCCCACCATACAAGAAGGAATCAAATAACGCGCAGAAGTCTGGAAAGTTCTGCCGCTTCCACGAATCTCATGGGCATGATACCAATGAATGCCATCATCTCCGGGACTTGATTGAGGAACACATCAGAAGGAAGAAACTGGAACGTTATGTAAAAGGTCAGGACAGGACTCCAGCTCCTGCCAATGAGAACCCAAGGCTACCCTCATCGAAGATCGGTAGAGGAAACCACAACTCTAGCAGCTCTAGTCTAGAGAAGATAGTGGTCCATACCATCTCGGGAGGACCGCACATCGCAGACAGAAGCTGAAAAGAGATGGAAAGATATGGAAAGTCGCTTAGAGACAATAAAGACTATGTCAATTCAGTTATAGAAGAGCGCCACCCGAAGCGGAAAGAAAGTGATGACATCACATTCGATAAGCGTGACCTATAAGGAAGGCAATACCCTCACATGGATCCCATGGTTATCTCTGCCCGGCTCGGTCCCGCCGAAGTTTACCGAATCCTAGTAGACACTGGAAGCTCTGTAAACATCCTGTTCAAACATGCATTTGACAAAATGAAGCTATCAATGAAGGATGTATCTCCCTGCAATAAACCACTACACGGTTTCACTGGGGATGCAAAGATGCCTCTCGGGCAACTGGACCTCTTTGTTGAGATTGGAAGTCATCCCCGTTCCGTTGTACGGAAACAGACGTTTGTGCTAATAGAAAACCATTCGGCCTACAACGCCTTCTTAGGAAGGCCAGCCTTGTCTGACTTCCAAATTGTCCTAGCCCCATGGTGCTTAAAAATGAAATTTCCAACGGACAATGGAGTAGGGGAAGTAGAAGGAGACCAGGACGTTGCTCAAGACTGCTATGTGACTGAACTTCGCAACAACCACAGGAAGGATAAAGGGAAGGGTGTAGAGGTTGCCCTCTGCACGAAAAGTCTAGAAGCGTAGCAACTAAAGAAAGCCCCTCCTCTTCGATATACCAGCGACCCTTTCAATGAATTAGACCCTAGGGACAAAGAGGAGGAGGCCACCGCCGAGCCTGCAGAGGCTATGGAGTTTGTATCTGTAGACAAGCACGACTCAAGTAGACTATTAAAAATTGGGTCCCAACTAAAAGCAGAGTTGAAGAAGCAACTCATCGACTTTCTCCGCCACAACTTGGATGTATTCGCATGGTAACACGTTGACATGACCGGAATCTCCCCCGACGTAGCATGCCACGTACTAAACATTGATCCTACCAAGGCGCCCGTAAAACAAAGAAAGAGAAGTATGGGGGAAGAGCGATCAGCAGCCCTCGATGAAGAAGTAAAGAATCTGCTCGCCAATGACTTCATACGAGAAGCCATCTACCCGGAATGGATCGCTAACCCGGTGCTGGTAAAGAAGGCTAATGGGAAGTTGCAAACATGCATTGACTTCTCCAACCTAAACGACGCCTGCCCAAAGGATTGCTTCCCACTTCCCCGAATTGACCAACTTGTGGACAGCACAGCCGGGCACGAGCTCTTATCTTTTATGGACGCATACTCAGGATATAACCAAATTCCTATGCATGCTCCCGATCAAGACCACACTAGTTTCATCACTGACCGGGGTTTATACTGCTATAAGGGCTAATAGGGCAAACTATGGAAGTGTATGTGGATGACATGCTGATAAAGTCAAGGAAAGCCAAAGACCACGTAAGCCACCTAGGCGAGATGTTTCGAATACTTCGCCAGTATGGAATGAAGTTGAATCCTCTAAAATGCTCCTTCGGAGTATCATCAGGAAAGTTCTTAGGATTCATCGTCCATGCCAGAGGGATTGAAGCAAACCCTGAACAAGTCCGAGCACTAAGGGATATCAAGATACCTTCCACTCGAAAGGAAATGCAAAGCCTTAATGGAAAAGTGGCCGCCCTGAGCCGATTCATCTCCAAAGCAACGGACAAGTGCGTCCCCTTTTTCGAAGCTCTAAAGAAAGACAAAGGAAAGTTTGAATGGACTGACGAATGCTTAACCGCTTTCCTTAACTTAATCGAACACCTCCAGAAACCACCGGTACTCTCGACTCCAAGCGAAGGCGAAGAGTTATACCTATACCTTGCTGTGTCATCTCACGCCCTAAGCGCTGCCTTGGTAAGGGAAGACAACCGCACACAGCGACCAGTTTACTTCGTAAGTAAGAGGTTTACGGGGGCAGAAGTTAGATATTCTAAACTTGAGAAGCTAGCATACTGTTTACTAATCACATCACGGAAACTGCGTCACTACTTCCAGTCCCATTCCATCAAAGTCCTGACCGATCAACCACTGAGTCAGGTACTCCATCGTCCCGACACTTCTGGGCGACTACTTAAAAGGTACATTGAACTAAGTCAGTATGATATCACCTATCACCCTCGCACCGCCATCAAGGGACAAGCCATGGCTGATTTCATTGCAGAATTCACTACCAATGAAGATAAGGAGCAATTGGAAATAGCAAAAGACATAAGGTGGAATCTCTTTGTGGATGGTGCATCAAACGAACAAGGCTCGGGGGCAGGTGTGGTAATAATCACTCCCAGGGGAAATAAGCTGCACTATGCTATAAGGTTGGAGTTCGCTGCCACCAACAACGATGCAGAGTATGAAGCAGTGATAGCTGGATTAGAACTTGCCTTAAAAATCGGAGCCAATTCTTTGTGTCTTCATAGCGATTCTCAACTTATTGTTAATCAAATACTAGGGGAATTCCAAGCTCGAGAAGAACGACTCATAGCGTATTTAAAGAAGACCAAGTTACTTCTCAGCCGATTGGACCACTACTTAGTCAAACACATCCCTCGGGAAGAGAACCAAGAGGCCGACGAATTAGCAAAGCAAGCAAGTGTGAAAGACAGCGCCATCTTCGGAGCAGTAACCATCTCGAAGCAACTAACCCTAAGTTTTGAGCAAGTGAATCTGATAGCTGCAGCCGAAGAAGCAAATTGGATGACTCCCATCCGAGACTACTTACAAAGCGGCATACTACCCAACGGGCGTAACGAAGTCAAGAAAATCTTGAGGAAAGCTTCCCGCTACACAATACAAGAAAGCATCCTCTATCGGCGCGGGTTCTCTAACCCGTTATTAAGGTGTGTCGCTGGGAGGGAAGCCAAGGAAATCTTATCCAACATTCATCAAGGAAGCTGCGGAGATCACACCGGAGGGCAAACTTTAGCAAAGAAGATACTCCGATATGGATATTTCTGGCCTACCTTAAGCAAGGACGCCTTAGATTTCGTCAAAAAATGCGACAGGTGCCAGAAGTTTGCTAAGATTCCGCGGCTACCAACAACTGAAATTACACAAATGACCAGCCCTTGGCCCTTTGCAGTATGGGGAATTGATTTGATTGGCGAGCTGCCAATGGGCCGAGGCGGGGCCAAATATGCCATAGTGGAAGTCGACTATTTCACCAAATGGGTGGAAGCAGAACCTCTGAATAAAGTATCTTCAGCAAAAGTTATTAACTTCTTGATCAAAAATGTTCTGTGCAGGTACGGAGTCCCATTCAAAATCATATCAGACAATGGACTTCAGTTTGACAGTGAAGAATTCACCAACTGGTGCCGAGAGCACGGAATTCACAAAAGCTTCTCATCCGTAGCTTATCCCCAGGCAAACGGACAAGTCGAAGCCGTCAACAAAATTCTGAAAACTCTAATAAAAAGAAACTCGAAAAGTCAAAGGGCGCTTGGGTGGATGAGCTCCCTACGGCACTGTGGGCCTATCGCACATCTTTCAGAACATCAACAGGGCACACTCCTTTCTCTTTGGCATACGGATCGGAGGCTATGCTCCCGGTTGAAACCATCGTGCCCTCCCACCGTAGGATCCACTATAACCCAGAAGAGAACGAAGAACTCCTTCACATGTCTTTGGATCTAGTTGAGGAGAGAAGAAACGATGCAATCCTTAAAGCGGCAGCCCACAAGCAAAAAGTAGCAGCACAATACAACTCCAAAGTCAAGCATCGTACCTTACAAGAAGGGGATCTTGTCCTCAAGCGAATCTTCCCTCGCCTCGGAGCACTAGATCCAATCTGGGATGGGCCATATGTAATTCATAAAGATCTCCACAATGGAACCTATATTTTGTCAACAGTGGACGGAGAGGTGTTCCAAAGGGCATGGAACATCCAACACCTCCGTCGATACTTTTCTTAACTTGTACTGCCCATATGAAGTGAATTAACAAAGAGAATCAGTGGACGTAGGCATTTTCGTGCCGAACCACTTTAAAAAACCTTGTCTCTTTTTTAACTTGTTCCTTTATATCTTGGCTGCTTGTTAACTTTATCCTTTTCTGTTGAACAAAATCCTATGCATACAGCATTTCAATTCAAAGCACTCCACAGCACAACTTCACCTGGACAAGACCTGACAGGTACTATGCGAATTTATGCCCTCGCCAATGAGACACTTTTGCTCCAGCATCCCTCTGCTGTGGGTTAACTCATTGATCGCGACGGCCCTTAAAGCCAACTGTAATGAGCCGATTATAAGCCACCGAGAAGGCCGACTATAGCCGAGGCAGCTCATTACGGCGTTCGGCTCGCCGGAAACTATGAATCGACTATAAGCCCCAACATAAGGTGTGGCCAGCCAGGGGCAGTTCACGGTTGACGATCAGCACCCACGCTAGCCGGCCACAGTAAATCGAATAATACCCACGAGTACGGGCCATAATGGCTCGAGTAGTTACTGTGCGCGATCTCGGCTCCGATGTGTCTTAAGTGCGGCTGAGGTAAAAAAGAATTAACTCCCCGTGGAGGCGTAAGATGGGTGACAAATGTCTCCAAGACCCACAGCTAGGGAAAGTGACTACAAAACCCGTTTGCCACGAACTTAAGCACATCGACGGCCTTCCATGATTGGAAGTTTTTACTATCTCCTATATTTCCATTCTGTTTTAAGAACTTTCCTCCTATCCTCTATAACAATCCCTAAAGCACAGGTCACAGAATAGGAGGCATTCGCAAATGAGACCGGATGGTCGGGCACTCGACCACATTTCATACTCAGTCACGCTAAACATTCAAAGCCGCCGTCTACCACTAAAGTAGGAGGGACGGTATTTTATTCTTGTGTGCCTAATAACATAGCTATAGTTTATTCGCACATCACGTTAGTACTACAAAATATGAAATTATACTTTAAGCAGGAACTTAGCATCAAATACCACTGAACCACAAGCACATGCATAGCTATATTTCTTATTCAGCACGTTAAGACTACAAAAAACATCCATATATAACAAAATTATCATAAGTTAAGAATTACATGCCGAAAATCAAATCTCTTATTACAAGTAGCACCATTACAACTTGAAAGCCATGTTACTGTTTTAAAACCAACAAGTGTAACAGTATCGAGTCAACCAAAAGAAACATCCAGGTCGAATCAGGGAGCTGGTTGCATTGGATCTTTATCCTTGTCTTGTTGATGTTGACCGCCTGATCAGGCAAGAAGAGAAATCATTAATGATAAGCAACAGAGTTAACAAAAGAAGAAACTAAAGAATAAAAGGTTACCAGCAACTTCCCCTTGATCATCTTGGTCGTCATCCCCTACTTCCACGCCTGCCTCCTCAGCTGCAAACAACCGCATCCCCTCCTTCACCGCTATCTTCTCCTCCTTGGTGAACTGAGCGGTAACCGCATCCATCCTAAAGGCCGCTCCACCCTCCTTATCCGCCTCAGCCTTGGCCTCCTCTAAAGCCCTGAGGTAAATCCTAGCCATAACTCGGGGGTAGTTGTCCATCCAAGATAAGCCGCCCTGCTTCCAAGTGCGAAAGTACATATCCTGCAGCATATCATCCATCATCCCCTCATTTTCCTCAAACTCCCTCATACGAGCCTCAGAGACCGATAGCCTTGCAACGGCAGCATCCCTCTCTAGTCGGTATTGCGAGCAGCCAGCCTGAAGGGACCTCCTCATCGCCTCCATCTCCTCCTTTAGCCTGCCCTGAGCAAGCTCTACGGCTTCAAGCCTCCTCGGCAGCTCCTCTACCTGCTCAAGCTCCGCCCTCCGAACCTCGTCCGCTGTCGAGATGGCCATATCTACCCGCTCCTTGCAGGCAGCCTCCATCTTCCGCAATTCCTCCTTACTAGCCTCCTCCATAGTCTTCCTTAACCGCCTGGAGGTAGCCTCATGCTGAGAAATCTGAATGGCCTGATCAGCAAGCTGTTTGGCCTGGTTCGAAACCATCAATCGTAGTCGGATGTTGGCACTCTCAATCTCCTCTCCAGCCTTAACCAGCCGGGCATGATGCCCCATCAGCTTCCTGGTCTCCTCCGCCACCCGGTCAATATTAGCTTTGGCCTCGTCTCCCATGGTAACTATCCGAGTAGTGAGTAAATCGAGATCTAAGGACTTAGCCTCATCAAGCACCCGTACCATGGGATTGTGGGGAAGAAGATGCTCACCGGTGGCCTCGTCAAATGAAATATCCTGAGAAATCGGATCCAGATCCGGGTGGCCGGCAAACGGGTTGCGAACTAAACCAGGGTGTTCTATCGGGATGACAGTGGGATGTTCGGACGGATGCGGAGAAGGTATGAAGTGCTCCTCGGTGGTATCCTGAGAAGGTTGAGTTGGGGCCTGAGGACTGGTTGAAGATTCAAGCAAAGGGCGACTCCTCTTCCTCTTCCGAGCATCTTCTTCAATGACCCTAAGAAGAGGGTAGTAACCTACTACATCTCCAGGATGACCAGTCGGAGGCTTGGGTTGGGAGAAAGCTCCGAGAAGCTTGTATTGTTCGAGGCGGTGACGAACATCTGAAGTCTTGGACACCTCGCTCACCCCTGGGATAAAGAACAAGTGTCACAAGCTTACATTGATCCATAATTCAAGAAACGCGTTAAATTAAAGGTTAAAAGAAGAAAGGAAACACATCTGTTGTACAAACCCTGGGGAGGAGTAGGATACTGCAATAAGTCCTGGATTTCATTCCAGGATGGGAGCGGACCATAAAATATTCCTAAGTCCCTATCATAAATGGAGCCCGCAGAAGTCAAAAGTTCACCTTGAGTCGTCGGGGCCACCTTGGCTGGAATAGTCTGGAAAGACACGCTTGCACCGGTCCCGGCCTTGTCAGCTTTCCTGGGTTTCTCTACCGAAGCCGGTTCTCCGTCCAGCCCCTCGAAAGCTTGGCGGAATGCATCATCCATCCACTCTTGAATCTCGCCTGCTTGCCCAGGAAGCAAGGCCCCGATGTCATCGTCACCGTCACCACCTTCCCGGTCATCTCCACCCTCACCTCTCTCCTCCTCCACATCTTCCTCCCTCGGAGTAATTGGACAAGTGCTGGGGGAAGGACCGTCCGACTTCTTAAGCTTCTTACCTCCGACAACTGGAGGTTTTGTGAAAGGTTTCCTCTTACCACTCTCTACTGTGACACCTCCCTTAGCTTGAGCAGCCGCCCTCTCCTCCGCCGTTTCCCTCTTCTTGACTACTGACTGCTGTGGAAGGATCAAATTATACTCCAGAAGGGTCGCATTTTTGATCAGGTAAGCAGCTGATCTATCTCTCCCGGGGATAGCTTCTATCTCAGCCGCCATCTGAACCAGGCGATCAGTCTCCACAACCGCAAAGCCACTTGTCGCTAGCAAAAATTGAAAACGTATGAGAAGAAGCATCGCAACCAGAATGGAAATTATAAATAAAGCGTCGACTTACATCCAGAGGTGAAACGCCGAATAGAAACAGAGTCGTCCCTGACGAAGAACCACTCCTTCTTGAACATGTTGTACTTAGAATACAGATCCATGACCGGCTTGAAGGTTACAACTGACTCCAAGCTGATGTATGGGGACCCCTTCTTATAGCCCCTTAGATTATATAAGTACCGGATCTCCCGGTTGGAAGGAGCACGCCCATACTTCATCTGAAAGATGACGAAGAGGCTCACCAGTATAGTATAACTGTATAAGAGTTGGGTTGAAGCTGGAATGGGGCCACCTTTAGATATGTAAGAAAGCTGACTACCCAAGCATTAAGAGACGGGATGGCACCACACATGCAGTGGTATCTGCTGTAGGCAAAGTACCCTTTGGGAGGGTCATATGGCATAACCTCTCTCCCTGGCAACAGCATGCACGCCCTATCGATTCCGAAAGAACGGGAGATGAAATCAAGCTGCTCCTCCTTGAGGGAGCTGGGAAAGCAATCGGGCGGGGAGTTCAGAAGCTCCTGAGGGCCGTACCCGTCCACCAGTGATCTCGGGGTAGGTCCGTGACGTTCCGGTCCTGGCTGAGCAGGGGGCATTGCGGAAGATTCTCCTTCGCCCTGGGACTTCTTTTTATCTGATCGAGTTTCTGCTTTTCGAGACATTTATCTGCAAACACCGAAAAAGCATATTGTTAGAACAAGGGGGTATGGAAACATAAACCAACGGGTGCATACAGTCTAGAATTTGAGTCATAATCGAAACATAACAAGCTAAGGATTCGTTCACTTAAACTCCCAGAAATGACAAGTTTTACAAGACCATTCGGCATCCTGCCATCCGGCATTGACTTCATTCGGTATTTGGGATCTCAAGAGATCGTCCGGGAATTCAAGGAAAAGGCCCGTTCGGCACTCAACATCCGACCCCATTCGGTAGTCCATAATAAGAACACATTCGGCAAAAGGGAACATACCTGGTTCGGTATTCGATTGATTCGACTCTCAGATTGATTCGGCACTCAGATTGATTCGGCACTCAGATTGATTTGGCTGTCTCGATACAATAAAAGTAACCTGTGGCCCTTATTTATAGGCGAAACATACCGACCGAACGAAACTATCTCAACTACAGGAAAACAAAGCACGCCATGTGCACACACATGCCCTACTTTGGGGGGCAAGTGTTGGACGAATTCTCATCACCAAACTAAGGCCACTGCCAAACCATCTCTTTCCCCATGCTACAAAACCAACCTCCTCTTCCAAATGCCTCACTGAACCAACTCATTCGGCATCAATCCCTTCAACTCCTCCTCTCCACCGAATCAACCTATGCCGGACCGGCTTATACCGGACCAACTCCCCACCGATCCAAAACTCTCCACCGAATGAAGTCTTCACCGAACGAAGCAACACATCTCACCACCGGACCAACGAAGCCACCGAAACGACTCACATCCAGGCCAACACCTACCGGACCGAGCCCCGCCTTCTTCACCAAATCAGCCATCGCCAATGCCGAACCAAGCACCTCCTCACCAATACCGGTCCGACTCCACTTCCAAGCAATACCGACCCAGAGTGATGTCGGACCAGCTCTGTCAGGCCAGACCACGTCAGTCCAAGCCCACCAGCAGCTGTATACATCCAGGACCCTTGCTCCCAGCCTCACTCTATAAATAAAGGGGCAGGGGTACAACAATGAAGAACAAGTTTGGAGAGCACAAGCACGGAGAGAACTTTCAAACAACTTTTAGATACTTGTATCAAAGCTTTGTACTTGTAATCTAAACAGTAAAGGAGAAATAACATATAAAGTGGACGTAGGCACATTCTGGCCGAACCACTATAAATCTGCGTGTCTTTTACAGTTTAGTCCCTGTTTTTTACATATTTGCATAAATCACCCAGATCACTAAAACAACATAAAATCAACTAATTCATACGACTTGGAGGTGTTTGCCCAATTTTTGTGCAAACATCTGCCTTTCTTACTCCTAAGATGGCACTTAATACATTCACGGTATTCATGTGTCGATCATCTAGATGTCCAAAACACAAGCCATTAGGGTAAAAAGAAAAGAAAACGACAAAAAACAAGAAACATAGAATTTCATAACGCAAGGCATTCATATATATTAAAATATCATATGGTACCTATAGTCACTTCCATAATGATATATCGGAGTCACAACGGGTACTAACTTCAGCTAAGAATAGTTATAACTATCTGCCCCTACAATAGTGATATAAAATATATGTACACATCAAGAAAAAAATAGATAACTAGCTAACGCCAAAGCCACCTGCTCCATGCTCCTCCAAAATGCAACCGTTAGAACTTAAACTACTTGGTTACTCATAAAAATTTGAGTACCTAAGAGTTTTTGGGAAAAGAAAGAAAAACTCCAGGTTAGACATTGGTTTAGTGTCAGTAAACTCTAAACAATTGAATTATTATACTGAAAAACCCTTTGAAAATAAAGGTATCTCGTAAGACCTCGTTGCACATAAACACGGACGGGTTTTTAACTTACAGTAACCAAAAACATTTCAATAGAAAATCTAGTGATATTAAAATAATGTCTAGGTTTTAAAATAAATACTGAACATAGCTGAAATGCTTGCATCTCATATTCCAACACATTTGGGCATAACTAAGTCTATAAGGCACTGACTGAAAAATAGATTCCGTTAATGATAAGGCTACTAAGATACCGCCTGCCACAGTACATCTCTAGATAAAATATACCGAGGGCCTCACATGGACCTCTTGCCAACATAGGACAACACTACCCTTACCGGATAGTACCGAATATGTCACCACCCCGGTTGTGATCAATAATTGTACCCGAGTCACTAGCATACATAAACTGGAAATATCGATCTAGATCAAGTGATAACCATAACCTAATGGGGCTACCCACATAGTCGTGCCGCATATCCTCTTTTTAGTCATTCTCGGTTGTGAGGTTTGAGGTTACGTTTATTTTTTTATATAGCAATCCTACTTAGAATGCTAACACTACCCTCCAAGCGACAATGCAATGCTATAATTTGTCCATATAGGTTGTTCAAGATATGAACAAACCAAAGGCACTACTTCTACTATATCCATTTTGGAATCACCATCAGGATTAGTAGCAAGTAGCCCATGCAGTTCAACGATCTTCATCTTAAATTCCATCATCTTCCGAATGTTTCCAATTCAAACGTTTATGTTGAATCGAAATGGGTTTTAGATAACTCATGTTACCCTATCCCAGACCTTCGAACCAACATCCGACAATTTTAAAACTGGTCAAGTTATCGATAATGGACAAATCCACAATATGGGGTGTGTATGGTGATATGCACATAAATGTGCATATTTTTACCACCATATTTAATCTATTTAAATTAAGTAAATGATCATATTGGGTGTTTTAATTTTTTTAAACCAAAATTCAAATTATTTTCAAATTGTCACATATTCATCTTCATATAGGGGCAAAATGGTCATTTTTGTGCATTTATTAATTTGTGGAAATTTACTTGGAATTTTCTATGTTGTTTTGTAGGAATTTTAGTGAATTTTACAAGTGGCTTCATGAAGATATGCATACACAAGAGTGAATACAAAGGAATGGAGATGGAAATAATTCAAAGTGATGATCATGGAGGACCCCACTTACCCACCTACCTTAATGTACACTTAGGAGCTAATGCACATGCTAAATGGCCATTAAATCTTCATGCACACTTAATAGATGATTATTTGAAGTTAATGATAACTTGGCCACCACACTTCATAAGAGGGTATTTTGGGTAGTTCCCAAAAAAAGTGAATTAGGGTTTTAAACTTATATAAATACCCCTTATGTTTCATGTAACCCTCTCCTCTTCTTTAGCCTCTCTTTTAGGCTCTCTTCTCTTAGTTTAGGAAAATAAAATGAGAGCTTTATTTCTTTTCATGGCAACTTAGCCATTTTTATTTCATGTAATATTTTTCTTTCTTTCTTATGAAATTTAATACATGCTCTTTTCTTTTACATGCTTCATTTCCTCTCTTGTTAGTAGTTAGTTTATTTTTCGTGCAAGCAGAGAAGATTTTATTTTATGCAAGTAGATTAGTTTTGCTTTTCATTTTGCTCTCTTCTTCCTCTTATTTGTTTAATGTTGCATGCTACAATTGTTGATTTGATAACAAAAATGAGAGGCTAAACTCCTTCAATTTAGGGGTAATGAAGCTATCTAATTATGTAGCTTCAACATAACTTATTAATTTTGATCTCTTTTGAGCTTAAATGAATTTTGATGTGATTTATTGTTTCATATTGAATTTGATAGTCTATGTTGTTCATAACAAATAGGCTATGCTTAAACAATCACAAACAATAATTACCTATTCATCTACATATGATGATGGTAATGAAGTGAATGTTGAAATTAAATTTTGATGACTTATATTTCTAAACAATAGTTAACAGGCCATGCTTAAAATAGATTTCATTTTCAACTTGTTGTCACTTTTCATAAGAGGTAAAAGTTGTTTAAGGGGTGTGTTATAGTTTGATGGCTTATGTTGAGCTAATTTATAGAACAAATAGGCCATACTTATGATAAACACATCAATTAAACTAAGTAATGACCAAAAAAGAGATATCATAATTTCATGTTTGTTGAACTATATGATCCAGAGAGTGGAATTATCTGTAACGACCCGCAAATTTCAACTGTTTTAATAACGTAATTAGTTGAAATTTTGTGAAATATTAAACGATAAAATTTTGAAATATAAATTTGATATTTGGAATGCGTTTAGTTAAACATAGCAACTGGTAAATTTTCGTCCGAAAATATGAAAGTTTATTTCGCGCGTAAATTTACTTCAATTTAATTAGTTAAAAAGCGATGAAAATAAATGTTTTCGAAACCTAAATATTTTTACATAGAAAAATTCTAAACCATCTTCTGAGCAAGATGTCAGTTTGTCGTTTTTCCAAATTCGGACATCTTTGGCTCCGTCGATCTTATTCTTCTGCGTTTTTCTTGCATTTTCCGCCAGTAGAAAATTCGAATTTTTATAATTAAATCGTACAACTGACATCTGTATATCGTTTTGATCGTATCATCGGGCTGATCTCAGCGATATATTCACTTCTGTGTTTTGAGGTCCGGTACGCCGTGGAAACTGCGAAAGGGTCATCCGTATCGGTACCGGTTTCGTGCCTTTTTGGTTTGTTGTGGCTATTCAATTTCCACCGTGTAAATTCCAATAGTCTTTAGCATTTATTTTTCTTGAATTCAGATACTTGGCTTTTGCTATTCATAAGTCTGACTTACATTTCTGTGTGACGTTTACCTTTCATTTTTTCCATTTCTATGCTATACATTTCATTTGAAATTGCAAGAAGCCACTAATCTTTCCTCTTCCATTTTCTCCTTTCGGCCATGCTGTATAAAAAAACAACAACAACGAACAGCATGGAGCTTGCAGCCTCCTTCCTCCACCTGCCATCCGCCTTGCAATTCACGCACGCTAACTCTCCTCATCATAGCCATGTGCAGTGCCTCCATGGCAGCCACCGCTCTCGTCTCTTCTTGTGCAACAAACCCGAACCCGCACTCCGCATGCCCCATGCCCTGACAACCACGGCCTCCCATACTTCCACCTCCTACCACGTGCGGCCAGAGCCTCCGCCTCCCCTAGCCTTGAGCGTGCCTCACTCCGGCCTTTCCTCCTTCATCCTCACTTGATAGCCGCCCACAAACCTAAGCTTCCTTCCCCACGTTTTCACTGAAGCCACCATTCTCCTGTCGCGGCCTCATGCCTACCCGAGCTCCACTAACAAAATTCGGCCTTCCCCTGTTCACCTACTTCTTTGCCGAGCCTTCATCCTTTCTTCCCCTTCTCGCCTTAAAACCAGGTTTTTTTTTTATATATACCTTAAGATTTGTTATATATATATTGTATATCTTATGTATGCATTTGGTTTGGTATAAATATATATTTAAAATGTACTTGCTTAGTGTCCATATATATATAAGTTTGTATAGGTTATATATAACTGTGTTGCATGTGAATAAGTTTATATAAGTTTGTTGAAGATTCGTTTACAGTTAGTATATATATAGTAATATCTTTTCAAAGTGTATATATAGTGTAATTATTTACAGAGATATATATTTTTATTTGAGTTTGTATAAATTATAATAGTTTACTTTATATACAAGTTGTGTTTAACCTGTTGATTGTATGTATAAATATATGTAAGGCTTATCCTCTTTCACTGTGAAAATGCTTATTTCTTATGTTTACAGTTTACGGCTGTTTACACCTTTTATCTAAAATATATTAGTAATATATCATATGTTAGTTATATATACTATGTTCATTTCAGAATATATATTGATACCGTGTTAGTTTATATGTATTGAAATAAATGTAAGTTTGTACAAGTTTATAAAATGAGTGTTTATGTATATAAAGCTGTTTAGAACATATGTATAAATAATGTGTATGTAAACTGTTTATATGATCTACTTTGGGTTTCAAAGATAAGTAAAGTAATGCTTTCCTGTTGCATTGAATATATATATATATATATATATATATATATATATATCCTAGAGCTTTATATATATTATTTTAACTATATGTTTAAATTGATTTTTGGGGCAATTTATATAATATGTATATATGTTGAATTTAATGTATATGAGTCGTATATACTTATATATAAATAGAAAAGTATACATAAGTTTGTGTTTTTAAAATTTATATTGATTTCAGGAAAAAAAATTCTTATATATAGTTATAATATTTATTTTTTTGTTCAGTTATGTTAAGCTAATTTTTGTATTTATTCTATATATATATATATATATTGTCAATCAAAATCTAAAATTCACCTTGCCTTGTTTCTCCGCTGTCCAGATTCACAGTAACTGTTCTAGCTTTGTCTCTGTGTCATTTGCGTATCTGTGTCCGTGCTTTCCATCTTGTTCAAGTGCTTCTCTAACCTCGAAAGGTGAGCAATCACTCACGATTAATGTTCTTTTATTTATTAAATTTGATTTCAATTGAAACGACAATTGAATATGCTGCTGTTAGTTAATTACACTGTTATATATGCTATTACCTATATCAGTTCACCTGTGACATCTGACACCATTATCTGTTAATTATTTATGCGACGATAATACAGTTTGGCTGATAATTGATTGATTGTTGATTTTTATATTGGACGTTAAATTGTTAATGTTAAAATGATAAATAGTATGCAATTGAAATTGATATAGGATATTTAAATGTTAAATTTGATTAAATGACATTTGTATATTATGACCCATTTAACTGTCAAAATTTATTGACACGTAGGATTTGTTTAATTACATCTTGAACCACTGAATGTATGTTGTTAAATTGATGATGGATGAAATTGTAATAGATGACAAGTGGAAACCGTAATGTAATAATCTTTAATCTACATGAAATGATAGTGTAGATTCTAGAAATAATTATATTAATTCGTACAAATAACAATGCGAATTAATACGGTTATTTCGGGATTATTTGAATTGATTATTGGATTGATATTGGTTGTTGTTATTGCTTGTTTATTTACTTTGACACCATCCCAGTTATCACACTGCAAGTTCCCTTTATTATGCTTTGATTTTAAATTGAATTGGAATCGGGTTGAAATGATAAATGATCAAATGAACTTGACCTAGGATAGAGAATTAAATAAAACCCGATTGGTCAAATAATTTGATTTAAAAATAAAATGAAGATTTTATTTGAATAAACAATATGGTTTTGAAATGAAGTTGAAATTTGAATTTTTAATGAAAGGAAAATGTTAATATTTAAAAATCTGAAACAAAATATTAAAAATGAAATTGATGAAAGAACGATGTTTAATTTGAGAAATGATTGAATTTAGTTGAAATGATTAAATAATTAAGTTTGAAATTATAATTAAGTTTGAAATTATTAAACTTTGAAATTATTTAATAATTAAGTTTTGAATCATTTAATAATTAAATAAGATTGAATTATTTAATAATTAAATAAAATTTGAATTCTTTGATAAGAGAAATTGAACTTTGAATAAGTAAATTTGAACTTCTTAAATGAATAAAATTAAGTTTTGGAAAATTATTTAAGTAAGTAAATAAGTGAGATTGAATTTCTTTAACAAGAAATAAAATGTGATTTATTGAAATTAAGGTAAGACTTGAAATTTAAAGAATTTGATTTGATGAATTTAATTTAATTCAATTTGTAAGTTTTGATATAAGGAAGTTGAACTTAAGAAATTGATTTAATGAATTGAAAATTAAATAGAATTGTTTTGAATGGCAAATTTACTTAACGAATATTGAATGAAATCGATAAATGAAGTTAAATTGATTTGAATGTTAAAATTTAATTAATTTAAATGATTTCGGAATGAAATTTATATACGAATTTGTATCAATATTTGAATTGTTCAAAATAGAAATTGAAATTGAATTATAAGATTTTGAAATGGTAATTTGGAAGTTTTGAAACGTAAATTTTGGAAATTGGTTTGGAAAGACAAATGAAATGTTGGTTTACGAATTGAAATTGGAATTGAAATTGATTTGGATTTTGAAATATATAAACGACCAATCGGTGTAATAATTACGAAAGTTATTAAAGAGACCGGAATCGGTTATGGATATACTCTCTATCTAAACCGAAACCACTTTAATAACTATACGCGGAGTGTGATCCAGAATGAAGTGGTTGGAATGATGTACGTGATGACTGAAGAAAGAGAACGATAATGGATAGCCTTGACACTTGTGTCAAATTGGAAATGACTAAAACAGGAGCCGTGTCGGGCCAATGGAGGTCAGCTACCTCAAGTGAACACACTTCTTCGAACTACTCATTACTTGTTGTCGATTGGTGCACCCTTGATTTTGGGAGTGTTGTTTCACAGTGTTGCGATCGCTGCGGCGATGCGTTCTCACCAGTCCGGATCAGGCAAACGGTAGTATCACTACCTTGGGTATTGCCTCATGTGCCTTGTCATACTTGTATCCCTTTATACGCGACCACTACGAATCTGTTTTGTGTTATACCTATGGAGTACTCCCTGATAGCCCACTAGTTTACGGTGGAGTTTACAGTGCTGTATAGACTATAACGCTTATATAAAATGTGTTAAGGGGAATAATGGTAATGCCTTAACACTATTTTGATATCTTATATTACTGATAGACATTATCTACTTATCGTACACTACTACATAGTAGATAGTTTAACGGATCCTTAAAGGATGGTTATTCCAAACATCCTTTGAGTTACTTGTATTTCAATTGCTATTTCACTCGAGTTGGATTTATTGATATAAGAATGTTAATCCTGACTCGAGTGTTTTGTGTTTTGCTTTACGCTCGGGTCAGACCGAGTGTACCAGTATTCGTGACTCACCTTTGGAGTTGGAGCTTTGCTTGAAGATCCAGCCATCTATTCTGCTTTCAGCATTCGATGATTCCAGTGATGTATTCTGATTTTTATCTGATGTATCGTATTACTCTTCCGTTGTATCTGGTTTAACTCTGATGTAACTTATACATTTATATAGTAGCTTCATGAACTACTATCTCTTTTATTTCCGCTGTATTTATTACTCTGTGTCTGTGATCTGTGATTATTTATTTACTGTATATGTTCAGTTTTGCCAAATTTAAATTAACAACGCGGTATTTTGAATCATTCAAGTTCGACATGTGCGGATGCGAATGGTCCGAAATAGCGGGTCGTTACAGTTGGTATCAGAGCTTTGGTAGCTCTAGGCAAAAATTAGCATATAGGGTAAATGTATTTACAGAATCACTCTCATTCGAGTTTCAATCTCTTCCTTTTGACTCATTCCTTTGAATTTTGGAACGTTCCCTACGGTTCCAAAAATTCATTCATGTCCTTCACTTTTCGTCTTCTTTCAATTCTGGAGCACCCCATAACTCCATTTTGAATGATATCTATAATAGATCGGCGGTCTTGCCAATCTTTGAATGATTCTTAAGGAGCAAAACTCCTTTATAATAGGCATCGATCTACCGGAGATTTCTGTATCCTCGGTTTACGATGCTATCTATTTCCCGCTATACCTTAATTACTTCTCTTGAGATCGAGTGTTGATTTACCTCGGAATTCAGCATCGATCTTATTCTTGAAGTTACGGACGACCCGGTTAAGGTTGCCCATGAATTAAATAAACTCATCCATCTCCCGATTGTGGAAATTGAATTATCTTATTTTTTTGTTTCAAACCTATCTTCGAATCGAAATTCTCTTTGATTTGAGTCTATCAAAAATTTAAATCTCTATCCTTGCTTAAAAATCCATTATTGTATCGGTAAGTGAGGAAGTGTATTTGTAAATAAATTTTAAAAAAATTTATCGTGTTGTTTGAGTTGTTGATGTTGATTTGGATTTTCGATCGATTCGTCTGATCAACGCCATCGATAGGATTTCCAAAACTCTTTAACCGAGCAAACCGACACAATATCGTTTTCAAATTTGGTAAACAATTAAATTTTTGAATGATTATATTATATATACAAGTATAAATTTTTCTGAAATTAAATTGTTAATGAATTTGTTGTCAGAAATGATAATAATTTGATTTTCATTTCTTGTTTTGTAAACCATTGATTATTGCATAATATAAATAAATGAATTTATGAAACTTGGTTATAATTTGATTTGGGATTTGAAAGGAATTTAAATAAAGAATTTGAGAATTAAATTTCTGGTGATTTCAAACTTTGATTTGAAAGTTTTAAAGTGTATAGTATTTAAAATATTTTCGAATAGAAATCGTTTCCAAAGAATTTTTAAAATGTTGAAATCAGTGCTCTTCTCTTTGTCGCTGGAAAATAATTTCGGTGATGGCGGCCGCATCATCGACATTCATTTTCGAGTTTTGAAGTGGAGATACTATTCTGTAGCTTTTCTACGGTTTTGTTTGGAAAAAATATTTTGATTTGAATTTCTTAAGTATGACTTGATTTATATATATATGGGTATATTATTTTAAATTTAAATTGATTTAATATATATAATATATACATAATTATTTCTAAAGGGTTTGAAATTAAACGGGAATTAAATTCTTAAAAAATCATGTTAAAAGATGTTTTCAATTATAAATAAAAACTAAATTTTGAATAAGTATTTAAACTTGAATAATTGAATTTGGAAAATTTTATTTGTATATTATTCAACTGCATTCTAATACAACTTACTTAAATCATTCAGAAGTTGAATATGTAATTGGATAATATATAAGATAAATTGAATTTATAAATAAAATTTGAGTGGTTATAATAAATGTTATACACTTAAATTTTAATTATAAAATGTTAATAGAGATAAATAGAATAATGAGATAATTGAAAAATAAAATTTTGTTTTGAAGGTAAATAAATAAATTGAAATTTGATCAACCTATGAAAATACCTTGAATTTAAAAGAAATTAATAGATATAAATTAATTTAAATCGAAACTTTTATGGTTTAAATTAATTTATATGGGTTAAATATATGTGATAAGATATATTAAGTAGAATTCAACAATAATTTGGAATAAAGAAGAATTTAAATTGCTGGAAAAAATATGATTATAATAAAAGATTATTCAAATTTATGGTTTTAGAAATTGTAAATTGTGGATAATTGGATAGTAAGATAATGAATTTAGAAATAGTGAGATTGATTTTAGTGAAATCAAATGGATTAAATCAATTATTGAATATCAATTAATTTAAATTTGAATTTATATGGTTTAAATTAATTGTTATTTTGTATTTCAAAATCTGTTTTTCTTTCTGGTTGTTTCTATTCTTCTACCTCGTTTCTTTTCGGGAACGAAAAGTTTTGAGTGGGGGAGAGTGTAACGACCCGCAAATTTCAACTGTTTTAATAACGTAATTAGTTGAAATTTTGTGAATTTTTAAACGATAAAATTTTGAAATATAAATTTGATATTTGGAATGCGTTAAGTTAAACATAGCAACTGGTAAATTTTCGTCCGAAAATATGAAAGTTTATTTCGCGCGTAAATTTACTTCAATTTAATCAGTTAAAAAGCGATGAAAATAAATGTTTTCGAAACCTAAATATTTTTACATAGAAAAATTCTAAATCATCTTCTGAGCAAGATGTCAGTTTGTCGTTTTTCCAAATTCGGACATCTTTGGCTCCGTCGATCTTATTCTTCTGCGTTTTTCTTGCATTTTCCGCCAGTAGAAAATTCGAATTTTTATAATTAAATCGTACCACTGACATCTGTATATCGTTTTGATCGTATCATCGGGCTGATCTCAGCGATATATTCACTTCTGTGTTTTGAGGTCCGGTACGCCGTGGAAACTGCGAAAGGGTCATCCGTATCGGTACCGGTTTCGTGCCTTTTTGGTTTCTTGTGGCTATTCAATTTCCACCGTGTAAATTCCAATAGTCTTTAGCATTTATTTTTCTTGAATTCAGATACTTGGCTTTTGCTATTCATAAGTCCGACTTACATTTCTGTGTGACGTTTACCTTTCATTTTTTCCATTTCTATGCTGTACATTTCATTTGAAATTGCAAGAAGCCACTAATCTTTCCTCTTCCATTTTCTCCTTTCGGCCATGCTGTATAAAAAAAACAACAACAACGAACAGCACGGAGCTTGCCGCCTCCTTCCTCCACCTGCCATCCACCTTGCAATTCACGCACGCTAACTCTCCTCATCATAGCCATGTGCAGCGCCTCCATGGCAGCCACCGCTCTCGTCTCTTCTTGTGCAGCAAACCCGAACCCGCACTCCGCATGCCCCATGCCCTGAAAACCACGGCCTCCCATACTTCCACCTCCTACCACGTGCGGCCAGAGCCTCTGCCTCCCCTAGCCTTGAGCGTGCCTCACTCCGGCCTTTCCTCCTTCGTCCTCACTTGATAGCCGCCCACAAACCCAAGCTTCCTTCCCCACGTTTTCACTGAAGCCACCATTCTCCTGTCGCGGCCTCATGCCCACCCGAGCTCCACTAACAAAATTCGGCCTTCCCCTGTTCACCTACTTCTTTGCCGAGCCTTCATCCTTTCTTCCCCTTCTCGCCTTCAAACCAGGTTGTTTTTTTTTATATATACCTTAAGATTTGTTATATATATATTGTATATCTTATGTATGCATTTGGTTTGGTATAAATATATATTTAAAATGTACTTGCTTAGTGTCCATATATATATAAGTTTGTATAGGTTATATATAACTGTGTTGCATGTGAATAAGTTTATATAAGTTTGTTGAAGATTCGTTTACAGTTAGTATATATATAGTAATATCTTTTCAAAGTGTATATATAGTGTAATTATTTACAAAGATATATATTTTTATTTGAGTTTGTATAAATTATAATAGTTTACTTTATATACAAGTTGCGTTTAACCTGTTGATTGTATGTATAAATATATGTAAGGCTTATCCTCTTTCACTGTGAAAATGCTTATTTCTTATGTTTACAGTTTACGGCTGTTTACACCTTTTATCTAAAATATATTAGTAATATATCATATGTTAGTTATATATACTATGTTCATTTCAGAATATATATTGATACCGTGTTAGTTTATATGTATTGAAATAAATGTAAGTTTGTACAAGTTTATAAAATGAGTGTTTATGTATATAAAGCTGTTTAGAACATATGTATAAATAATGTGTATGTAAACTGTTTATATGATCTACTTTGGGTTTCAAAGATAAGTAAAGTAATGCTTTCCTGTTGCATTGAATATATATATATATATATATATATATATATATATATATTCCCAGAGCTTTATATATATTATTTTAACTATATGTTTTAAATTGATTTTTGGGGCAATTTATATAATATGTATATATGTTGAATTTAATGTATATGAGTTGTATATACTTATATATAAATAGAAAAGTATACATAAGTTTGTGTTTTTAAAATTTATATTGATTTCAGGAAAAAAAAATTCTTATATATAGTCATAATATTTTTTTTTCCAGTTATGTTAAGCTAATTTTTGTATTTATTCTATATATATATATATATTGTCAATCAAAATCTAAAATTTCACCTTGCCTTGTTTCTCCGCTGTCCAGATTCATAGCAACTGTTCTAGCTTTGTCTCTATGTCATTTGCGTATCTGTGTCCGTGCTTTCCATCTTGTTCTAGTGCTTCTCTAACCTCGAAAGGTGAGCAATCACTCACGATTAATGTTCTTTTATTTATTAATTTGATTTCAATTGAAACGACAATTGAATATGCTGCTGTTAGTTAATTACACTGTTATATATGCTATTACCTATATCAGTTCACCTTTGACATCTGACACCATTATCTGTTAATTATTTATGCGACGATAATACAGTTTGGCTGATAATTGATTGATTGTTGATGTTTATATTGGACGTTAAATTGTTAATGTTAAAATGATAAATAGTATGCAATTGAAATTGATATAGGATAGTTAAATGTTAAATTTGATTAAATGACATTTGTATATTATGACCCATTTAACTGTCAAAATTTATTGACACGTAGGATTTGTTTAATTACATCTTGAACCACTGAATGTATGTTGTTAAATTGATGATGGATGAAATTGTAATAGATGACAAGTGGAAACCGTAATGTAATAATCTTTAATCTACATGAAAAGATAGTGTAGATTCTAGAAATAATTATATTAATTCGTACAAATAACAATGCGAATTAATACGGTTATTTCGGGATTATTTGAATTGATTATTGGATTGATATTGGTTGTTGTTATTGCTTGTTTATTTACTTTGACACCATTCCAGTTATCACACTGCAAGTTCCATTTATTATGCTTTGATTTTAAATTGAATTGGAATCGGGTTGAAATGATAAATACTCAAATGAACTTGACCTAGGATAGAGAATTAAATAAAACCCGATTGGTCAAATAATTTGATTTAAAAATAAAATAAAGATTTTATTTGAATAAACAATATGGTTTTGAAATGAAGTTGAAATTTGAATTTTTAATGAAAGGAAAATGTTAATATTTAAAAATCTGAAACAAAATATTAAAAATGAAATTGATGAAAGAACGATGTTTAATTTGAGAAATGATTGAATTTAGTTGAAATGATTAAATAATTAAGTTTGAAATTATAATTAAGTTTGAAATTATTAAACTTTGAAATTATTTAATAATTAAGTTTTGAATTATTTAATAATTAAATAAGATTGAATTATTTAATAATTAAATAAAATTTGAATTCTTTGATAAGAGAAATTGAACTTTGAATAAGTAAATTTGAACCTCTTAAATGAATAAAATTAAGTTTTGGAAAATTATTTAAGTAAGTAAATAAGTGAGATTGAATTTCTTTAACAAGAAATAAAATGTGATTTATTGAAATTAAGGTAAGACTTGAAATTTAAAGAATTTGATTTGATGAATTTAATTTAATTCAATTTGTAAGTTTTGATATAAGGAAGTTGAACTTAAGAAATTGATTTAATGAATTGAAAATTAAATAGAATTGTTTTGAATGGCAAATTTACTTAACGAATATTGAATGAAATCGATAAATGAAGTTAAATTGATTTGAATGTTAAAATTTAATTAATTTAAATGATTTCGGAATGAAATTTATATACGAATTTGTATCAATATTTGAATTGTTCAAAATAGAAATTGAAATTGAATTATAAGATTTTGAAATGGTAATTTGGAAGTTTTGAAACGTAAATTTTGGAAATTGGTTTAGAAAGACAAAATGAAATGTTGGTTTACGAATTGAAATTGGAATTGAAATTGATTTGGATTTTGAAATATATAAACGACCAATCGATGTAATAATTACGAAAGTTATTAAAGAGACCGTAATCGGTTATGGATATACTCTCTATCTAAACCGAAACCACTTTAATAACTATACGCGGAGTGTGATCTAGAATGAAGTGGTTGGAATGATGTACGTGATGACTGAAGAAAGAGAACGATAATGGATAGCCTTGACACTTGTGTCAAATTGGAAATGACTAAACAGGAGCCGTGCCGGGCCAATGGAGGTCAGCTACCTCAAGTGAACACACTTCTTCGAACTACTCATTACTTGTTGTCAATTGGATCACCCTTGATTTTGGGAGTGTTGTTTCACGGTGTTGCGATTGCTGCGGCGATGCGTTCTCACCAGTCCGGATCAGGCAAACGGTAGTATCACTACCTTGGGTATTGCCTCATGTGCCTTGTCATATTTGTATCCCTTTATACGCGACCACTACGAATCTGTTTTGTGTTATACCTATGGAGTACTCCCTGATAGCCCACTAGTTTACGGTGGAGTTTACAGTGCTGTATAGACTATAACGCTTATATAAAATGTGTTTAGGGGAATAATGGTAACGCCTTAACACTATTTTGATATCTTATATTACTGATAGACATTATCTACTTATCGTACACTACTACATAGTAGATAGTTTAACGGATCCTTAAAGGATGGTTATTCCAAACATCCTTTGAGTTACTTGTATTTCAATTGCTATTTCACTCGAGTTGGATTTATTGATATAAGAATGTTAATCCTGACTCGAGTGTTTTGTGTTTTGCTTTACGCTCGGGTCAGACCGAGTGTACCAGTATTCGTGACTCACCTTTGGAGTTGGAGCTTTGCTTGAAGATCCAACCATCTATTCTGCTTTCAGCATTCGATGATTCCAGTGATGTATTCTGATTTTTATCTGATGTATCGTATTACTCTTCCGTTGTATCTGGTTTAACTCTGATGTAACTTATACATTTATATAGTAGCTTCATGAACTACTATCTCTTTTATTTCCGCTGTATTTATTACTCTGTGTCTGTGATCTGTGATTATTTATTTACTGTATATGTTCAGTTTTGCCAAATTTAAATTAACAACGCGGTATTTTGAATCATTCAAGTTCGACATGTGCGGATGCGAATGGTCCGAAATAGCGGGTCGTTACATTATCTCTAAATTGTCATTTAACTCTCATAATTTTATCAAATTTCTTTTGTTAGTTAGTTAGTTTATTTACATTTTTAGTTCACACTCTTCAAATTCTTGGTTTAATTTGATTGAATAGAAATTTAAAATCTATCAATTTCCTGCAGATCGACCCATGCTCGCCACGTACTATCATTGTACGTCGTACGCTTGCGGTTAATTTTATTATAAATTTTTCGACGATTTTCTAAACCGATAGAAAATTCGTCGTTAAACAAGTTTTTGGCGCCGTTGCCGGGGATTTAGTTTTGATTTTTATTTTCTATTTTTCGAATTATTTTTGTTTTATTTTTGTGTGTATTGCGTTTAAAAAATATATATATATATTTGTGTGTTTTTGTGTGTTTTTTGTGACATTTTGTTCTTGTGCATCTCTTGTTTTCAATTTGCATTTGCATTGCATGTTCTCTAAATTAAAAAAATACAAAGCAAATATGTTCTGTGCATTTGTTTGGTTTCGTTCATTGCAATTGTTTTGTGTGTTTCAGTTTTCATTTGCACTGCAGTTTCACTATCACAATCATTCTCTCAGTTTTCAAACTTTTCACTATTTCAATCATATTCAAAAAAAAAAAAGAATTCCACATTGCATTTGCATTTGCAAGTTGTTTTTAGGTTTTGTGCAAATAGTTTGCAAGTTTTCAGGTTTTATGCAAGTTGTTTTCAAACAAAACAAGAAAAAAATATACATTTACATCTGCATTTGCATAGGAATAGAGATCTCTCTTGATCATTGTCTGTTACATAGTATTTGCATTTGCATAAACCATTTACATTTTCATACAACCTGAAACAGATCTTACCTTTGCCTTCCTAAACCAATTACAGTTACAATCTTCTACTCACATACATACCTCTCCATACAGCCTGACATCAGTTGCCACTCACATACTTACCATCAACTGCTCGACAGCCTCTACCACCTCTGCAAACAACAAACCCCATTGCCTTTGCTCAATCTGCCTTGTCCACTGCTTCTACATCTACCAGCCCCCCATCCTCCCCATACAACATCCACCGTCTACTGTGAACTGCCAGTAATCAACATTTCTACCTCTGTCACCATCTCCACAGTCTCCACCCACATCTCCCCCCACAAGTCATCACTGCTCCAACCCTTACTGTTCAAACATACATACCACTATGCATATCATAGACACACTACCCATTGAACAACTCCTTACAACTTGCTATATCATCTTATACACATTCAACTGCAGACATCACATATCAACTATCTCCTACCACAACTCTCGACCAACCATTCACAGTTCCACTTCCAAACTTGCTTACACAGTATTCACACATAACTCCTACCCGCACATACCCACACCACTGAAGACTGCCTTAAAACCACCTTCCTGAATTCCTATCGACTTACCTCTACACATTTCATACTTACCACTGCCTCGCAAATACAAAAAAAAAACCACCGCGACCATCATACTTAAACATTTCTGGGGAGGCAGCAACATCATACTTACCTCTACACATTCAACACTTCTACAGTTCACATTTGTCTAACAGTTCACCTCTGACAACTTCCCTTCACCACCACAACCATCTGCACTCCTCAAATCCACATCACTTCACCTAAATCTCCCAATCGAACCACGAAATCCAATCGAACCATCGAAACAACCCGCCATCCATCGCCAACATCCTTGCGAACACCTCAATTACCACCGCGACTCTCTTAAATGCCTTTTATTCTTCCTCAGCCTCGACTTCGAAGCACCGAACTGGACCAGTGACGCCTTCACCACCTCACAACCGCGATCGAATCCACAACCCAATCGCAACAAGCAATTGAACAATCGAAAGGGAACCTGATTTGGTCTTGAATTCAACTTTGATTTTATTTTGATTTGCGGTTTGTATTGGATTTCTGCATCATTTTTTTTTAATTGAGAAAGTGTTTGATTGCGAATTGAACAAGCAATTGAACGGTCGTTTGTTTGAATTGAGAAAGTGTTGATTTATTTATTGGGTCTGCCTAATTCTTTGGTTATTGAGAAATAGTTTAATTTGTTTGTTGGCTCGGTTTCTTTTTCTTTGTTTAAAGTGTTTAAGCTTAGAGTTTTTCTCACCTCTTAAAAAAAATTGCCTTCTTTGAGTTTAGTTTTGTTTTATCTCTAAAAAAAATTAAAAACATTTGGTTTGTTTTGTTTAATTTGTTTTAGTTCCATTTGTTTTAAAAAAACAACAACAAATTTCAATTTTTTTTTGTTTGGTTTTCCCTTGATATTAAAAAAAACTTGTATATATATATTGTTTTTAAATTTCAAGTTGCCAAAGCAGATTCAAAGAGTCACCATCTTCGCTTGGCTTGCCAAAAATAATTGCTTCGCTTTGCTTGCCAAAAATAAATAAATAAATAAACTGCTTGCTTGCTATATCTATTTTTTTTATTTTGCTTGCATTTTATAAAAAAAATTGAAAAATTCAAAAACAAAACAAAAATCCATTCGTAATTGCATTGTTAATACACGTTTAATTTCTGCTTTGCATTTCATCCTAGAATTTTGATTAATAATAATGGTTAGAAATCAATAACGCTTAATTGTATATTGACAAGTTGTCTTCTTTGAACAATTTAATTTCTTGGTGTCTAGGCTACGGCAGAGCAATAATCAGCTATAAATATTACGGTGATTCGTAAATATTATACTGAATTGTTTCTCTGAAGGTACTTAAACCTTCGGCTGCATTGCTACGGTGATTCGTGGTGCACCGATAACCCCTATATGTTACCTGGCCGAGAACTATCTTGTTGATTTAAGACAATATGTGATTAAACAATTTTGGGTTAGGATAAATAGTTTGTAATTAAATCATTGCATTCATTTAGTTGCATTAGTTCATGCATATTTAAAAAAAAATTCAAAATCAAAAACTAAAAAAAAAATTGTAAATATTTCTTAACTTAGTGTTTAAATCCTTTTCATTTGAAATTTTTGAATCCAAAATTTAAAAATCCAAAACAAATTATTTTTTTAAGATTAGTTTTTTTTAGAAAAACAAAAATCCCAAAAGATATAAAATCTTCCAAAAACAAAAAAAAATTTGAAAAATAAATTCACTTTGGGTAAATAATTTTCCTTTATAAAGAAAATCAAAAAAAAATTTGAATATGTTGGAATTTCCCTATTTGCAAGAATTTTACAATAGTTGTGAAAATTCATGTAATCCATATAATTTCACTCAAAATTCTTATAACGACTATTGTACAAACTATTCGAATTTTACACTACAGAATTTTCAAAATAATGGTCAACCCTCAACTCTTGAAAGGTGTATTGAAAAATTTGAATCTTTACTTGAACAACAACTTCAATTTAATGTTTAGTTGAATTCACATCTACGCAACAATTCAAGTCAAAGTTTTCAAAATAGTCAAAAATTGAATTCACTTCCAAATTCAAATGATTTTGATTATAACCCATGCCAATTCAACTTCGAACTCCAAAGTGAATTTCAAATCACAATGGAAATGTGAATCACTTTTTAAATGAATTTGGCATTGGGAATAGTTTCAATATGGTGCGATTGACAATTTTTGTTCTCAACAAATTCAAATTGAAAATTCTCAAATTAATAATCATGAATTTGATTTAGTTGAGCAAACAGAAAAAGATTACGAGGATTTGTTACATGAAACGTACAAATAATTTCGTGAGAAACATAGTCAAATCCGAACTTGGGAAGAATCAAATAATAATCCACTGCTTATCGAACTTGACGATTCTTATTCTCAACAAGTCCAAATCGAAAATACTCAAGTTAATAATTATAAATTAGGTTTTGTTGAACAAATGAACGAAATTTACAATGATCACACGAATTTGTTACGTGAAACCTAAAAAAAATTACGTGAACAACAAAATCAAATCCCAACGTGTGAAAAGTTGAATGATAATCCATCTTTTATCCAAATCGACGATTTTCAAACAACAACTTTTGAAACTGAAACTGATGATCTTAATGAAGTTGTTGAAAACACGGTAATTGAGTTGGATTTTAATTCTTTTGAGCTTGACAAACTCAATTTAAGATTCAATCTTCCTTTTCCCGATTTTGAAATTTTGAACACAACAACTTTGGATTTTGAACTTGACACGTGTAATAAAGTTGTTGATAATTCAATAATGGAAGATGAATTCAATGAACATGATTTCTTTGGACTTTTCGAAAATGAGTTGTTAAATTCTGAAGGGGAAGATTTGAATTACCATTTCAATTTTGAAATCAATAATTTGAAAATTTTGTTGATGATGAGCTTAACTTTCAATTTGATGAAAATAAACTTGAATTTCAATCAATTATTTTATCAACCCCAAAAATCATCGAAAATAAAACAACTCATACGATTTTCAATAAAACGACATTCGTTTTTCCAAATTCACATTCAACTCTGAAATCTGTTACGATTTGGTTTTCTGAGCTTAAGCTGTGTCTTGTATGCTTGATGATCAAATGAATCGGTCTTTGGAAGACCGTTTCATTTACTTTTTGACGATATAGTTTCTAATCTCATGTAAATACCATTCACTTTCATATAAATATAGGTCATATTTTTATTTTTTTTATTTTTCTCCTTTCACTTGGGTTGACTGTAGGGACACAATCAAAATCAAGTGTGGCGGGAATCTCATCTTCTTCTTGATTTTTCATGGTTTATTTTCTTTCCAAAATTCAAAAAAAAATCTCAAAATAAAAAAAAACAATTTTTTTAAGCATTTTGATTTATTTTTAAAGAAACACTATAGGATAAATATATGGTTTTGGTTTATTAAATTGAAATTTTTGAAAATTTATTTGTCTTAACAAAAATAAAAATGAAGTTTGATTACAAATAATAATGGTTTAACTAGTATATAGGAAGATTCATGGATATAATTATGAAATATATTCTAATTGAAAATCTTTGTTTTAAAAAGTGGTTGATTTAAAGTAAAGATATAACATTTTTTGTCTGCTAAGTTAAATGGTGCTAAGATGATAGTGCGAAACTCTCTCTTCTAAAAAACAAAAAAACAAAAAATATTTCTTGTATATATGTATATTTTTTAATAAACACCTAGAGTCATGTGTTCACACTCGTGTGTTCACTCGCCATGCTCTGTACCCTTCTCACGTAAGCCCGAAAGGCAGTGCATGATCGGTATATCTGGCCTCAGTTTATCTGAGTTAGGTGTATGTGTATAAAAATTATTTTACTAATAACGCCTACAGTCAATAAGTGTTCATACTTGTGTGTTCACTCGCCACACCCTGTATTCCCCTTACATCAGTCCGCAAGGCAGTGCATGGGTAATATATCTGGCCTAAGTTTATCTAAGTTAGGCATATGTAAATATTGTTAATATCAATAAAATTTTCAAATAAAAAATTAGAGAGAATAAGCAATTGAAATCCAAGCACTATTTTAACTTGTTTGATTTGACTTGTTATTGGAAAGAAATGAAAATACCACTTTGATAAACTTTGATAATCAACTAAGGATCCATTTCATAGTTACACTATATTATCGACCGAAACAACGAGTTAAACTATAGCCCATTTGTTACGACTTAAATTTCAAGATAATGACCAAAACCTATATTTAACTTATTTGCGTCAATTTAAAAGTAAATCCTTCATTGTAAATATTTTCAAAAACTCGCGTTCATCTCTTTGTAAATAAATCTTGCATTTTATAAATATTTTCACTTTGCATTCGGATTTTGTGGGTAGTATCCGCTGAAAACCCTCACGAGACAACACTCGTCCTACTGGGGACACCCAGAGGTTTAACGGCTTGTTGCATATGCTCAACGCAATTGTGCTCCCTACGAAAACGGATTTATCTTAGTTTTTCTTTATTCGAGGACGAATAAATAGATAAGTGTAGGGGTATTTGATGTGCACGTAAATGTGCATATTTTTACCACCATATTTAATCTATTTAAATTAAATAAATGATCATATAACCCTACCTTGCTCCACGTGCAAGCATCAACCCACCCTTTCCTCATCATATCACTTCACTTCTTACATGATGTGAAGTTACATTTTCATTTTCTTTTATTTTTTATAAAGAAAAAAGTCAAACTTACTTTTAAACTTAAGTGAATAAATTTAAACCTATTTCACCTTAACCATTTCTATTTTATTTATATAAGTGTGTGTATATATATACTCTAGCATAGACAACAATTTCCAACAATTTTAGACGATGAAAAGTCGAAAATCCGAAAAACGATTTTCGGTCACATTTTCGATTTTTCTCCGAACTAACTATTTTGTAAACCAAATTTTAAAAAAATTTCCCCATCATTAGTTATTATCTAAAAGTGGTTTATTTGAGTTATAAAATCCATTAATTAATTATTTAAAAATATGTCAAATATTAATATTTAAAGTAATTAAATTTTAGGTCGTTACATTCTCCCCACTTAAATGAATTTCGTCCTGAAATTAACACAGAAAAAGATAACTCAAAGTAACTCAAAAAGACATATATTATAAATGATGAAACACATACAACAGATACATTCTATACAACTACATCACAATAGTGGGTACACGGTTCGCACAGCAAGCAAACAACTATTCCAACATCAACTCTGGATAAGCTTCCCTTATGCTGTCTTCCATCTCCAAAGTGTAGTCTCTGCGATCTTCACGACACTGAACCATAATCAATCTCACCATCTTATTCCGTAATTGCTTCACATCCCTATCCACAATGTGAGTTGGATGCCTTATCACAATCGGGTTTGGTTCCCCCTCCAACTCCTCTTGAACAGATGGCTCCACAATCAGCAATGGGTCATGCACATACTTCCTCAAATGTGACACATGAAAAACATTATGAACTCCCGAAAATCTTTTCGGCAACTCATCTCTATAGGCGAGCGGTGCAGTCCTCTCAAGAATTCGAAAAGGTCCACCATACCTAGGTGCCAACTTTCATGCCCTTCCAAATCGAACAACTCCTCTTAGCGGGGAAATCTTCACAAACACAAAATCTCCAACTAAAAATTCCAAATCCTTCGTTTCCAATTAGCATAGCTTTTATGTCGATCTTGAGCTTCTTTCTTCCTCCTCTAGATCATAGCAACCATCTCTATAGCCTCCCGAATCATATCAGGTCCAAGCACTATCCGATCGTCGGTTATGACCCAACACGCTAGTGACTTTCATGGCCATCCATAAAGAGCTTCATTGGGTGCCGCACCAATTCTTGCTTGATAACTGTTGTTGTAAGAGAATTCCACCAAGTGTAGATGATCTTCCTATGATCCTTCAAAGTCCAAGATACATGCTCTCTACAGATCCTCCAAGATTTGGTTAAGTCTTTCTGTTTGACCATCCATTTGAGGATGGTAGGGTATGCTCAAACTTAGCTTTGTTCCCAAAGCTACTTGTCATGCCTCCCAAAACTAACTGCTAAAGTTGGAATCCTGATTTCATATAATTCTAACTGGAACTCCATCTAGTCGGATGATCTCCCTCATATAAATCTCTGCCAAAGTTGCTGCAGTCCTCGTCAGCTTTACTAGAATAAAATAAGCACTCTTGGTTAGCCGATCCATAATGACCCAAACACCTTCATTTCCTTTCCTCGATCTGGGTAAACCATCAATAAAATCCATTTATACTTGCTCCCATTTTCAATTTTGGATCTCCAGTGGTTGTAGTAACTCAAGAGTCCTTTGGTGATTACCTCTGATTTGCTGACAGTTCGCACATCGGCTAACATAGATTGAAATATCCCACTTCAGCCTGGACCACCGAAATACCTGCTTCATATCTGTTTGTACATCTTTTTAACTACAAGGTGGATACTCAATTTATATTTATGGCATTCCATCAAAGCTTCTTGTATAAGACCATTAACATCCAGAATGCATAACCTTCCATTCATCTGCAAAACTCCATGGCTATCGACCTCAAAATCCGAACATCGACCTTCCTCCACTCCGTGCAAAAATTCTACTTGAAGACTAACGCCCCTATGTTTACTTGCAATCCTCTCCATAAGAGTCGGAGTAACTTCTAAAAGAGCAAAGACTGCATTCCTACTCAGTGCATCCACTGCTATATTTGCTTTTCTCCACGTATATAAAATATCCAAGTTGTATGCTACCAGAAATTCCAACCATCACTGCTGCCTCTTGTTTAGATCCTTTTGCGTGAAAGATACTTCAAGGACTTGAGATTCATGTAGAGCTTGAACTTTTCACCCAACAAGTAATGCCTCCATATCTTCAATGCAAACACCATAGCTAATAACTCCAAATCATGTTTTGCATAATTCTTCTTATGGTGCTTCAGCTACCTACTAGTATATGCAATAACCCTCCCATGCTGCATCAGAACTGCATTCAAACCTACTCCACAAGCATCTGTATACATGGTCAACCCTTCCTCTCCATCCGAAATAGTAAGAACCGGAGCGCTAGTCAGCCTCTTATTCAATTCAACAAACGCTTCTCCACACTTTGGAGTCATGTTAACCCAAAAAATGGATCAACACCCAGTATGAGTTTGTGAAAGCACCATCCTGTTCTAACAGAGCAATAATATAGAAAATAAATGTAAAAAGAGCAAAAATAGTAAAGAGACCTAAATATTTTTATAGTGGTCTGGCTGTTAATGAAGCCTACGTCCACTTTATAACTTTTTATTAATTGACTGCTATTACAGGCTGAATCGGATTATAATATGATTGAATATCTTAGGTTAGATCAAGTCACAAATACAAGAGTTCACTGGAGAATCATAGTAAACGCCTAGATGACTATTGTGTGGGAGGAGAAGAGTGAAGAATAATCTCTGCAGAGTTCCAGTAGCCAGTTCAGAAGATCCTCTTTATGTTGCATGTAGGATTTTATTTATAGGAGTAGGAGAGCAGTTAGGCCAAGGCCGACTTGTCAGAATCCTCTACTCAGTGCTAGGAAGAAGTCCAGAAAAACTCAAGGCGATCCGAGCTAACATGATGGATCGCTGGTGATCCATGGGTGATGGATCGCTGGCGATCCATGCCCTTAAATTATTTTTGAGCTTACCCTTTTGGGTTGCCTTCCTTTTATCTATTTGAATGTCTTGTCCAAATATCAAGTCATTTGGAGTTTGTTTGATCATCCATCTTTATGGGTCATCTAGTCTAGAAGAATCATCCATAACTTGCTCAAAACTTAGCAAAATCAAATGAAACTTTGCAGATACACTCTAGAGGGTGTCTGGGACCTACCTAAAAATTTTCAAGTGGTGGGCCCAATCTACATGGATCGCTAGTGATCCATCTAGTTAGGTCGCTAGAGATCCATATGGCCTTATCTAATCAAGCCCATTTTTGGTGTTACCATCTTTTATGTCTTATAAGTGTTTTTCCAAAATTTCAAGTCCATCCGATTACATATGAGTTCTCTAGGTCCGTTCTAAGTTAGCTGTTTGGTCAAAAAGCAGGTAAACATTTGCCCCCTAAAGTACACCTTTTGAATGAAAAGTGTGCTTTGCTTAAGAACAAGTTTCTATCTTCGGTCTTCGATAGTTTGGCTTTCTAGCTGCTTTAGCCTTGGAGAATCGTCCAGTTCCTTTGGATTCTCTTGCCAATCACAAGTCGTTCCAAACCTATTACAACCTAAGACTCTAGACTCTGTCTAAGTGCAATCTATACATCATAAGCATTCCGATTTCATTCGGAGTTATTACATCACATATCTCTAATTAAATCACATGTTTCAAATTACATCACATGTCTCCAATTACATCACATATCTTTAATTGTCTCATGTTCATTCGGGATTTACATCATTATCATTTTGCTTCTCATTCAAAGTTGTCACATCATATATCAAAATCATTATATATCAAAATCACATCATATATCAGAATCACATCATATATTGAAATCATCCTGTGTTCATCCATGATTTACCAGTTTTATTCTATTTATAAGGGATTTAACCTTTTATTAAATCAAATCTGTTTTAAGGCTCGATCTCTCCTGATCATTTAAGTTTAATGCGCGATCTCTGCGGATCTTTTAATGTTTAGTTCAGCGTGTGATCTCTCTAGATCGTTTAATGTATTAAGTTAAGGGGATGATCTCTCCGGGTCATTTTTTTATTAAGTTAAGGGGGATTAAGTAAGCTCATCCACTCACTCTCCAGTGAGGGGACTTACTTCTTACAGTCCAATCCCATCTCTCCGGTCGGAACTCTATGGCGTTCAATATCGTACAAGTTCATCTAAGGAGACTTGCATCTTGCATTACGGTCCTATATTAGGACTCTAAGACGATTAATATCATACAAGTTCATCCACTCGCTTTTCCGACAAGGGGACTTGCACCTTGCACTCCGATCCCGTGTCTGGACTCTAAGGCGATCAATATCAGTCATCACTCTCCGGTGGAAATCAAAATTCAAGTACAAATCAAAGAAAACAAGCATAATCAAACAAGAAAGAATCAAAACAAGTAGAAATCAAAATGAGTGGAAATCAAAACAAGCAGAAATCAAAACAAGGAGGAATCAAAACAAGAGGAAATCAAAACAAGCAGAAATTAAAACAAGTGGAAATCAATACAAGAAGAAATAAAAACAAGTAGAAATCCTAAATGTTCATCCCAAACATCCAACTCAAAGCATGCCTAGAGACTGATCTGGGTCTTGTACACGTGTAAGCGGTCCTAGGTTATTAAAGGCGGAAAAAGCAAAAGGCAGAATGTAAGGGACGAACCCGCCGCCTATTCCAACCGTGGGCTTCTGGTTTCGGCTCATGCGGTCATGTATTCGTACTCTAATTTACTACTCTAGCTCCAAGATCACCCGTTCCAGGCATTATAGCTCATCCTAGATCCAAATCTATCGTGTCCCTAAGTTGTATGGGCATTATTTCAATTTGATTTGCTCTAACTCCAGATGCTCCTGCATTGGGTCCTATTTTTTATTCCAGCGTTGCCCCTAATTATCGGTTGTTCTAGGTGTTGAGGCAGTATTCCAGCCTGTTCCAATCCAACTCCAGTGGCTCTTGTTGTTATTTCTCGGAGTTTGATTCATATTCTCTGCATATCTAGATATCCCTTGCTGCTCCATCCTCTGGAAGAAGCTATCAATCATCTCTTATTTCCAAGAAAAGATCCCATCTTTCATCTCCTTCATCATTCTTTCCATTTCTTCTCTAATCACAAAAGATGGGTTGATGAGAAATTAAAGACACCTCTTGGCTGCCCCCAAGCTTCGGTTGACTTGCTTTAGCTCTAGACCTAGTATTAGGCCTACTCATCTTCTCTAAATCTTAGATTCAAACTTCACTTCTTCAGATCTCATTCAAGGTTCTTAATGAAAGTACTAAAGTGTTAACCCAGAAAATGGATCAACACCCGGTATGAGTTTGTGAAAGCACCAGCCCTGTTCTGACAGAGCAATAATATAGAAAATAAATGTAAAAAGAGAAAAATAGGAAAAAGACCAGAAGATTTTATAGTGGTTCGGTTGTTAATGAAGCCTACGTCCACTTTATAACTTTTTATTAACTGACTGCTGTTACAGGCTGAATTGGATTACAATATGATTGAATATCCTAGTTTAGATCAAGATACAAGTACAAAAGTTCATTAGAGAATCATAGTAAACCCCTAGATGACTATTGTATGGGTGGAGAAGAGTGAAGAATAATCTCTGCAGAGTTCCAGCAGCCGGTTCAAAAGATCATCTTTGTGTTGCAGGTAGGATTGTATTTATAGGAGTACGAGAGTAGTTGAGCCAAGGCCGACTTGTCAGAAGCCTCTACTCAGAGCTAGGAAGAAGTCCAGAAAAAACTCAAGGTTACTCGAGCTAACATGATGGATCGCTAGCGATCCATGGGCGATGGATCGCTGGCGATCCATGCCCTTAAACTATTTTTGAGTCCACCCTTTTGGATTACCTTCCTTTTATCTATTTGGATGCCTTGTCTAAATATTAGTCATTTGGAGTTTGTTTGTTCATCCATCTTCATGGATCATCTAATCTAGAAGAATCATTCATAACTCACTCGAAACTTAACAAATTTAGATGAAACTTTGTAGGTACACTCTAGAGGGTGTTTGGGACCTACTCCAAAAAATTTCAAGTGGTGGGGCCCAATCTACATGGATAACTAGCGATCCATCTATTTATGTCGCTAGTGATCCATCTTGCCTTATCTAATCATGTCCATTTTTGGCAAGTATCTTCTTCTATGTCTTCTAAGTGCACTCCCAAAATTCTAAGTCAATCGTACTCCATATGAGTTCTCTAGGTCCGTTTAAGTTAGCTGCTTTGGTCAAAAAGTGGGTAAACAAGTCCAGACAAACTTCTCATCCTTCTTTGTCAATTTGGTTAGATGTGAGGCAATCTTTGAGTAGTTCTAGATAAATCTCCTATAAAATCCGGCCATGCCTAAGAAACTTCAAACTTTTGTAGGAGTCTGCCGCTTTTTCCATTATTGAACAGCCGCTACCTTTGCTAGATAAACTAAAATGCCATCCCCTGACACAATATGTCCAAGGAGTCTTACTTTCAACCATCAAAAGTGACATTTAGAAAATCTTTCCTTCAAAACATGTTTCTTTAATGTTTCTAACACTACTTCCAAATGGTGTTTGTGTACTTCCTCGGTCTTAGAGTAAATTCAAATATCATCTATGAAAACCAACACAAACTTGTTAAGCACGTCCCTAGAAATGTGATTCATAAGATCTACAAAATAAGCGGGTGCATTGGTTAGCCCAAAAGGCATAACCAACAAATCAAAAGAAAAAATGCGGCCCTTTAAATGTTGTTAGGGGAATACTATCCTCCCCTACCCTTCACTGGTGAAATCCTGTAGCAAGGTCCATTTGGGAAAATACTCGAGCACCGTGAAGTTGGTCAAATAGGTCATCTATACGGAGTAAGGGATACTTATTCTGAATTGTATGCTTGTTTAACTCCCTATAATCCACACAAATATTAAAGATTCGTCTTATTCGCCACAAAAATTACAGCTGCTCCCCAACTCAAATAACTTGGTCTAATCAGTCCTCTTCTCAACAAATCATCAGTCTGATCCCTTAACTCATTCTTCTCTCTCGGGGTCATTTTACAAATTGGTTGAATAATCGGTCTTGAATCGGAATTAAGTCAATACGAAACTCAATCTCCCGATGTGGAGGTAGACCGTTGACTTCATCAAAAACATCAAGGAAATTTTTAACGATTGCCATTGAACCTAGCTCTTTTTGGGACGATTCTATAGCATAAAGAAAACTGCTCATTCGCTTGTCTGGTCCATCACATGAAACTTCCACAAAGTTCCTCAATTTAGATTTTAAAGATATCGTTTTCCCAATACAATCTAGGACAACTTCATTCTCCGACAACCAATCCATACTGAGTATAATGTCAAACCCATTAAAATCCAAAACATACAGGTCACATGAAAAATGGTGGATAAGTTAAGTAATTAGCATATTCTCACAAACAATGCAAAAATAAATTACACCTTCTATGGGGTTAGACACACAAATAAGGTTTTTACAATTCTGGGGGAAAGCTGCAATTTATCTACCAATTCTATAGAAATGAGACTATGGGAAGCCCCGATATCAAACAATACTCGCACAAAAATGCCACTGATAATTAAAGTACCCTCAAGAACTCCTTTCCCTTTAACATCCTTTGAGGTTGATGGTTCATTCTTGATGGAATGAACTTTGACTTACCAACCCTTCTTCATTAGCGGGCAATCCTTTACCATGTGCCCTAGTTGTTGGCAGCTATAACAAAGTATCCTTTGAACCATTGGAGAGATAGGTCCCGCACGCTGCTTCGAAGCTTCAAAATTCTTACAAAACCTTGCCAGACGGCCCTTCTGCTTACACTGATAACACTTAACATCCTTGAACTTGTTCCTTAATCCCCTCCCGACTTTCCTTTCCACTTCTTCTTCCATTGTGGGTTGAACTTCCTCTTGTTCGGGCTACTACTATTGTTGCTAGGTGCTGCTGCTAGCTTCTTCTTCTCCAGAACTTCATACCTCAAAGCTATATCTACCAAATCCAGAAAAAATCCCTTCAGATGGGTAATCATCTTCTCCCAAAATCCTTCTCTCATTCCTATCACAAACATCTAATTTTTCTTTAGTGGGGTACCAATCAACTCCGAGCCAAATCACGATTGCTCATTAAACTTAGTTTTATAGGTCTTTCCTGCAGTGGGCATGAACTGGTCTTCAAACACCTCGATAAATCTAGCCTAAAAATATCATCCTCTGGACATTCACTGTAACAGAGTCCCATCATGTTGCCGCTCCATCTTGCAACTGCCAAGATGCTAAGAAACGCTTCTGCTCATCCAAAATATACAAACCATTGATAATCTTCTCGTAAGATTGAAGCCAAGCTTGGACTTCAATGATGGATTCCATGCACTTAAATGGCTTTCCTTCCAGATTAGTATAGTCTTCACATAGAGCTGAAAAGTTCACATGGAGCTGCACTGGTGCTGCCTCTTCAACTACTTCAACTCTTCCAACATTCTAAGCTCGATATTAGTGGTCGTAGTGCTACTAGCTACTCTACCTCATCTTGCCTTATTGCTCGTTCTTACTACCTGGATATAGTAAGATAACTTTAGAATTCTTGGACGAGATAATCCAAGGAAAAGGGGTACTAAATCAAACATATCAAAACTGGTTGAAGTAATTCTAATATATATATATATATGTATATATTATAACTACCCGCTCTCATAGACTAAACTCATGAGTTGACCCCAACCAAGGTCTAGTTGTTTGCTCAACCTAAGCTCTAATACCACTTGTAACAGTTCACCTTTCTTACTCCTAAGATGACACTTAATACATCAATGATATTCATGTTTCGATCATCTAGGTTTCCAAAAGACAAGTCGTTGGGGTAAAAAAAAAGAAAACAACAAGAAGAAAGAAACACAGAATCTCACAACGCAAGGCGATCATATATAATAGAATATCGGATGGTACATATAGTAACTTCCATAATGATACATTTGAGTCACAATAGATACTAACTTCAGCCATGGACAGTTATAATTGCCTAAACATGTTGATACAAAATATACATACAATGGTGGAAACAAAATAGATAACTAGCTAACGCCGAAGCCACTTGCTCCATGGGCCTCCAAAATGCATCTGTCAAAAGTTGGACTACTTAGCTACTCATACCAATTTGAGTATCCAAGAACTTTAGGGAAAAGAAAGAAAAACTCTGGTTCAGACATGGGCCTGGTGTGAGTAAACTCCAAACAACTGAATTATTATACTTAAAAACCCTTTGAAAATAAAGGTGTCTCGTAAGACCTCGCCGTAAACATGGATGAATTTTTACCTTACGATAACCAAAAAAATTATATAGAAAATCTAGTGATATTATAATAATGTCTAGGGTTTAAATATATATTGAACATAGCTGAAGTGCTTGCATCACATTCCAACATATCTAGGCACAACTAAGTCCGTAAGGAACTTATTGGAAAACAGATTCCGTCAATGACAAGGCTACTAGGGTACTGCTTGCCATAGTACATCTCTAGATAAAACGTACCGAGGACCTCACATGGACCCCCGCTAACAGAGGACCATCCTACTCCTTACTAGATAGTAACAGATATGTCACCACCCCGGTTGTGATCAACAACCGTACCCGGGTCACTGGCTACATAATCTGGAAATATCGACCTAGATCGGGTAATGACCATACCCTAATGGGTGCAACCCACATAATCGTGCTGCATATCTCATATTTTAGTCGTTCGCGGCTGTGAGACTTGAGGCTACGTTTACCTTTTTATATTGCAATCCCACATGGAATGCTAACACTATCCTTCAGACGACAATGCAAACCTAGCATTCGTCCATACAAGTTGTTCAGCATATGAACAAACCGAAGGCACAAGTTCTACTACATCCATTTTGGAATCACCCTCAAGATTAGTAGCAAATAGCCCTTGCACTTCAAAGATCATCGTCTTCGATTCCATCATCTTCTAGATGTTTCCAATTTGAACGTTTACATTGGTTCGAAGTGGTTTTCGAATAACTCATGTTATCCGATCCCGGTCTCTCCAAATAAACATCCGATAATTTTAAAACGGTCAAGTTATTGATAGTGTACAAATCCACTATCTGGGGTGTGTATAGATTTTCATATGAAAAATAAGACATCATATACTTATCCGCACCTTCTGATTTCAAACAACCCCATCCCTTGATTAATAATGAAGTCGGACAAGTTAGAAATTAGCCTTGACTCATCGTGCATTCTTACTTTTCGGGATAGAGACGAGTTTCTATACCTCGAAATTTAGTGTTAAATATACGATGAAGTATCTTCCATATACTTAATTTATCATGGCCCATTAATCGAAATTATCCTTCTCATATTTATCTTTTTCGACATTTCGACTTCTCTATCCCTCGCCTAGAAAATCAATTCTAGATCTCACAGATAGAGGAAAGTCTACTCATTGGCTTTTAGTGCTAAGTACAAGATGATTTACTTTTAATAAAACGAGTCAACGTTTTAGCATAACTTATCATATTTTTTTGGCTACTTAATGACACAAACAAAGAAATCCCTTGTATTTAAAACTCATCTTTTGTATAAAAAAAAGTTGTTTTTTAACAAACCGATCCTTGGAAATAAAGTGATTAAAAATTAAAAACCTTTATTTAATTAATTAATAATAATTTTAAACGTTTTATTAAATAATAATTAATTCTAAATTAAATCTTAACTTAATTAATAATTAAGTAATAGTTAAACCTTACCTAATTAATAATTAAATAATAATTAAACCTTATTTAATTAATAATTAATTTAAATAATTATACCTTTTACTTAATTAATTAATAAATAAACAATAAACCTTACTTAATTAATTAACTGTAATCAACCTTTAATTAATTAATTAAGATTACATTAATTAATTAATTAATAATTACTTTACTTAATTAATAATTAAGTACTAATGACCTTTACATAATTTATTAATTAAATACTCATTAACTCCTTATTTAACTAATTAATTAAAGAATAATTAAACATTTTTAATACTTATAATATAGTTTTAAAGTCTCTTAAAAAATTTCAAAAATGAAAACCCATTTTAGTTTACATAAAAATTAACGTTTTATGAACATTATCCATAGCGACTATCGCTATAGATACCATAACCTTAAAAACTTGTTTTACAAGTCAAAGTAACTTTTAGAAACCATTTCCTTCCATATTAAATTAATTCGTAAATTTTGTATAAAGTTTTGGAAACAAAAAGTAAAGTTTTTGAAAACTTTATAAAACATTTCTAGAGAATAAATAAGTAAACAAATTTAAAACACACGGGACCTCGATGTCACAACATAAACATGTCTAAGTGCTAATTTTCCTTTTAACATACAAAATCCATACACAAAAGCTCACACATATATAAAATGCAATAACATCCATACACAAAGTAAAGATCATCACTTTCAAACCGTCACTTAACATTTTGACTTCATTTTCAAGTCCATAACAAAACATTACATATAAAAAGATATATGTAAAACATAAGCAACATTACTTCCCAAACCAAACAACAATCAACAATTATTATCAACAATAATAAAGTTAAAAACTTTGGTTTTTAAGGTGAGATTTACTCATCAAAATCAACAGAAATCAAGTCAAAATCACTACCACTTTGCACCAACACTCGAACTTGGATTATCTTTGAATAAACTTGATCTTTATGGCTTTGATAGGGGGATTTTGGTTCGGCCTAGGGTAGGTGGGCTCGGCCAAGGGCTTAGGAAGGAAGGTTTGGCTTTGCTTTTGAAAGTTAAAAGGAACAGGGAAGAAAAGAAGAGTTTCTAAATAGATTATAAGAATTTAAAGTAGAAAAAAGAAGACTTTTAACTTGAAATTTCAAAGGAAACCATGGAAATAAAAATGAGAGCTTTGAAAAGAAGTAGTAGAAGTGTTGAAAAATGAAGGAAATGAAATAAGAATGAGAATTTAAAAAAAATTGTTTTTATATAAAATGAAGTAGTGACATTACTTATTTACCCCTTGGTCCTTTACCCTCCACACCATGATGCCACCTCACCACCCTACCTTGCTCCACATGAAATCATCAACCCACCCCATCCACATCACGTCACTTCACTTCTTACATGATGCGAAGTTACCTTTTCATTTTCTTTTATTATTATTTTATAAAGGAAATGAAAAGTCAAACTTACTTTTAAACTTAAGTAAATAAATTTAAACCTATTTCACTCTAGTCATTTATGTGTTATCTGTATAAGTGTGCATATATATATATATTCTAGTGTTCACAATAATTTCTGACAACTTTTAGATGATGAAAAGTCGAAAATCCGAAAACTGATTTTCGGTTACGTTTTCGATTTTTCTCTAAACTGATTATATTTATAAACCAAATTTTAAAACAACTTCTCCATCATTAGTTATTACCTAAAAGAAGTTTATTTGAGTTCTAAATTCATTAATTAATTATTTAAAAATATATCAAATACTCATATTTAAAGTAATTGAATTTCGGGTCGTTACAGGAAAGTTCAACAACTAAGGAGTATGTGAGTAATCTATTAGATATAAATGGTAGCTGACCGTTTCACCTTTCAGATGATAAAATTATATCAAATACTCATATTTAAAGTAATTATATGTATGTATTTATCCTTAAGTCTAATTAGATTTCTTACCGTTTCACCTTCAATTTATGCACTCATATTATATATCTTTCATAATTTAATTAACTTACATAGTAGTCTTATTTATAACATTATATTAACTAAATCTTATTTAGTTAATTTAGTTAACAAACAATTTAATCAATTTTACTTTATTCATTTTAAACATTTTAAATTGAATATGTGCACTTTAACATTTATAGTAATACACATATATCGATATATTTGTATTATATTATTTATTAAGTAACATTTAATTAATATATCTAATTAAAAATTAATTGATTGCTAATAATTAATTTTGAAAATTATATATTACCTTAACGCTTAAGATAAAGTTAGACACAGATATATATATATATATATATATCTGTGTGTATGTATGTATATGTATATATTATTTAATTTAATTAATTAACTTTTAATTGATTATTCAATTTATTAATCCAATTAATAATTAATAATTTTCAAAAATAAATATTTTATTTTCAAAAAAAATTGAAAATTATTCTATAACATTTATAAAATCATTACATTTTTAAAATTAAGCCTTCTAAAATTAAAATATTAATCTTATTTATTTTATTTTAACCTTTTAAATTTAAAATTGCATTTTGATTTCAAAATAGATTTTGAAAATTTACCCATGGTCTAAATCAATTTGGGCCTTTATATCGGGAATAACTTTTAGGATAACCTTACCCTTTCGGGTCAGGCCAGTAGGCAGGTAGGGTGGAGTACTTGATTACCTAAACCCAAGCTTAGACACTAATTTTCTAGATACCCTATTATATAGGTAGGCTTTAATAAGTTAGCCATAATACTACTAATTTAGATCGCGTAGGCTACTTGGCTTCGATACCATTATTGGAACTTGGCCAACATGTACCAGGTTAAATGCGGAATTTCAAAAGTTTTTACCGAGATATTATTGGGCCTTCTAAGTCTACATTGACTTAGTTCCAATATAAATAATTTTAAATAAAATCTTTATTTTATTTAATTATAAAGATTTGAATTTTTATAAATATGTAATATGTAAATTGTATATGTGTATCAAATACACACATAGGCATAAGTCCACATTCAACATATAACTGTGTACATGTATTATGTGTCCATATATAAGTGTTGGGATTTACGCTGTAAAAAACATACTGGTCCTTTATATGTACACTACTGTCCAAAATAAATTTAAATTATAAATATATAACATACGTAGATATCTTTATATATATAATATTTAAAATTTTGAATATTTATTTTGTAATAAATTAAGTCATTTTGAATATGTCCTTAATTTTGAAATTCAAAATTCATTTTAAATATCAAATTCGTTTAATTAGTAAAAAGGTTTAAAAACTGATATAGATGATTTAAACTAAATATTTATATTTATATATTATAAAATTAAATAAAAATATCATAAGTATAAATAAAATAATTTATTTTGAATAAGGTAATAATTTTGAAATTCAAAATTTGTTTTCAAGATATTTAATTTGTTTAATTAGTAAAACAGTTTAAAAATAGATCAAGATCTATTGATTTAAGTTATATATATGTTATATATAATTAAATAAAAATATCATAAATATATTTATGTTATATAATTTATGAAAATGCTATATATATATAATAAAATACGTTAAAACAAGTAATAAGATAATTAAAATCTATGTATTTAAATATAATGCCTTATGGCCAAAATAAAAAATTATATATATATATATATAATTCTGTAAACAATAGTATAATTTGGTAATATATATATATAATACTCGTTAATACATGCTACATTAATATTAATACATATGTGTATATATAAACTTTATATTTAAAATAAAATTAGAATAAATTTCGATTTTTTTCTTTTTTTACTCCTACATTAATTTATGATACATAATAAAATAATTTTTAATATATAATTACATATATTGTCCATTAATATTCGTAGTTAAGATAGTGTTAAATCAGTTTAAAATAACTTTTTTAATGTTATAAAATTTATATTTAAAAACTCCTTGTTGTGACATATATATACATACATACATATATATATATATATATATTTTAAAATTTATTAGGTCAAACAAATAGAATTAATAGATAGTGAAATTTGTAAATTTATGCTTATGTATACGATTGTGCATATAAATTCATTTAAATATATATTAATTAACTATATTAACATAATGACATATTAATTATAGACTATAGGATATTACCTCAAAAATGTTGTCTTAGATTTGCATCTTGATCGACAGACTTTCCTAGATTAAATCCTGATTTGAGCTCCTACCTTTCCAACTGCTTGGAGAATTAATTTTTATTTTTTTCCATTTGATGTTTGGGTTTAATATCTTTGATATAAGGGGGCTGGAAATTGTAACGACCCGTATTTTTACGAATCGAACAGTTTGTCAAAATCTGGGATTTTTAGTGTTGTTAAGCCATTTCAGATTTTTGGGCAAAATATTGTTAAGTTCTAGGTCGTACACGACCTAAGAGTTAAGTCGTGACCGACTTAAGTGGGTTAGGCGACCTAAGGAAGTATTGGAGCGACTTAGAGATTAGGACGTCTTGGTTTAGGTCGTAAGCGACCTAAGGGGAAGTGCGATCTAGTGTGTGAGCGACCTAAGGTTGGGAGTTGTGTTGTTAGATCGTCTAGATGACCTAAGGCAGTGGATTGGTTAAGTACTAGGTCGGTTGGAGCGACCTATAGCAATTCGCGACCTATAGGAGTTAGCGATCTAATTGTTAGCGTGTTAGCGACCTAAGAGGGTTAGCGTGTTAGCGACCTAAGAGGGTTAGCGTGTTAGCGAGCTAAGAATTAGGCGACTTAAGGAGTTAGGTCGCGTGAGTAGTTTTGTAGTGTGGGTTGTTAGGTCGCAAGGATAGCTTAAGTGTTAGGTCGCGTGATTTATAAGTCGTAAGTGCGCTTGGACTTAGATCGGTAGGTCGCATGCCTGCGATATGTTAGGTCGTAGGGTGTTAAGCAGCTAAGTCCTAGGTCATAACTAAGTTAGGTCGTGGACTTCTGTAGTTGTTAGGTCGTGAGAAAACACTCATGTGTTAGGTCGCTGAGGAGTTAAGTCGTAGTATTAGTAGGTCGCTAGGTTTTGTCTAAGTGTTAGGTCGTACCTGTTGCTAAGTCGTAGGTCGCTGGGTGCTTGGATGCGCTGAAGTGTTAGGTCGTAGGAGTTGGGGCGTGCATGCATATCTGTTAGGTCGGAGAGGCTTAGGTCGGAGACGACCTATGGAGATAGCCGAGTTACGACTTAGAGAGATTTTCAGCTATAAATAGGAAGGGTTTTTCTCACTTTTTGGGATCCGGATTTCGAAGCGACGAAGTGCTGCCATTTTGAGAGCTCGACTTCTACACTTCTTCACTTCTTTTCTCCACTCTAATCTAGTGCTTCCATCCATCCAAGTTGAAGATCAAATTGAAGATTCAAGAGCTTAGATTGAAGATCTTCATCCATTGAAGTTAGATTTCATCGTTTGAAGCGGATTGGTGATAGATCGAGATTGATCCTTCGCTGTCCAGATCTGAAGCGTGTTGATTTGGGTTTGTTTAGGTGATTTGGTGAGTGGTGATTATCTCTCACACGGATCCAAAGGAGTATATCGGATTGTTGGCTCGATTTGGTGTTAAAATAGTGATTTTCATGCATTTCCTTCATCCTAAGTGTAGATCCATGTAGATCCATTGTTCATGATGATTTGACAACCATTTTACTAATGTGTTAACCTATGCAAGTTCATTCATCAAGATTGTAGAGATATTTCTCATGATTTCATGCTTGTTAGACTTTCAACACTTTATTTACAAAATTGCCATTATTGTGATAATTGTCTATTTAGATCTCATTTGAATGCTTGATTGTTTGGATTAATGTTTGACTTGGTTGATTGCTATGAATTAGATGATTGATGATTTGATTTAGATCGAAGATGATTCAAAAGCTAAGGGAAAGGCTCTTGAATTGGGAAAGCTGCTCGTGGCATATGTAGCGGGATGATGAAGCTCTTATGCATAGATGATGATGTTGAGATGAGACTTTGCGAGGATGTGATGAAGCAAAGTATGATATGAGATAGTCTTGGTCTAATCCAGACGGGATCATTCCAAGCACGTTGGTAACTCGGTGATATGATTCGAGTTAAGAGTAATGGATGCTTGAGAGGTGCTTGAGCTAGTATGGGAATAGTCGTCAAGGAGGATGACTAGGAGGTTTGGATAGCATCGTTGTTGAAGGTTCTAGCATGCTCTAAGCAAGAGTACGTTTGGGCAGATTCGATAGTCCCAACGGCCAACTGTTGATGGTCGAGTACTCTGGGCAGATTCGATAGTCCTAGGCACGGGCTGCGACGACGTGCGGGAGTTATGTCTAGAACCGGGGTTTCCATTAGCCCTTGACGAACGGTTGAAAGAATGTGCCGGTCATTCAATTAACGGTGATATCGAAGCAATGATAACAGTGATAGCCAGAGTCATGGATGTTTGGTTGTATCGTCATTCGGTCTCAAGAGCAGTGTTTTCCAGGTGCTTATCTGATCTTGGTTTAGGCCTTGGGGGTTTGTGCTTGGAAAACATCGCCCTTGACTCGAGTGATAATTACTTTACTTTAAATTGTATGCTCTGCTATGTTTGCTGCTGCTTAGTGTGTGTCTGGGGGCTATCACTATAGAATGAAGTTGGAGTGGGAGGGTTGTATTCCTATTCCTTTTCCTTTATGCTCTTTTGGTATGTTGTTAGTTAATTTACTGCTCACTAAGACTGTTGTCTGACTCAAGGCTTTATGTTTTAATTCTTATTGCCTTGGGCTGTTCGTCCATTTTTGGGACGGGCAGACTAGGTAGCAGGTGACAGGTGCTGTTCTTGCTTCTCACGATGCTGATATCGAAGACGAGCTAGAGGGTTGCATATTATCTTCTTACTATATGTACTGGGTGTTCCGCTGTTTGTATATTCTCTAAGTGTTGTGTAGTGAGGCTTGATGTATTGACTATTTGGATGCTTGTATTCAACTATTATGAAGTTTTATATGATGGCATTTTATTCTGTGAAGCTTCACTATATATATGTTCTATTGTATTTTGTCCCTGCGCTGTGAGTAATACGATAGATTCTGTTGTTTTTGATCTACCCTGACAATCGTCCATGGTCACCTGGCACACTTTACAGCGCACTATCTCTAGATTCAGTGTAGGGGTCATGGGCGGTCGTCACATTTGGTGTAACATTCCCCCTTCTGACCGTCTCCAGTCGGTAATTAAACCAACTAGAAACGTTCAAAAAGACGAATTGTTATTTAGTTTATAAGGTTTAAACAGAATCAGCCACAGAAACACAGATAATAACAATCAATTAAACAAATGAGAATTTATTTCATTACTATAAATCTTTTATATACATCAGAGTTTATACAATTTTTTATACTGATACAGCGGAATATTTAAAATACAATTTTCTTCTGAACTAAAAATGATTCTTTACTCTCTCTCTCTAACTTCGCTGCTCGAAAATCTTCAAGCTGTAAAAATACTCGGTCTGACCCGAGTATTATATTCAAAAGAAAATAATACACAGGTCAGTCTAATTCAAACCAGTTTATTAGTGCATAGAGGCAATAATAATTTAAATAGACGACAGTCACAATAATTCCCGTCTATCCGACTCTTTAAACAAAGAAATCGGATAACGAAAATTTTAACACTTAACAGTGTTTAAACAAAAATCAGCAGATTTAAATCATCAACAGAGATAAATAAACAATTTATCAAATCGACTAAATCAATTCCAAAACAATCGATTCTGGGTGGCTGCAGTGCACGCTAACATGCACGACCTCGCCACATTAAAATGTGTGGCTGCAGTACACGCAAACGTGCACTGCCTCGCCACTACCGTACGTCGAAACGGCAAAGGTCAAGTCACTGCAATCATGGCTCAACTCAATGCTACAAAAGATCAACAGTATGCATATGAAGTATACAAGTGCAACAGTGTGGAAGTAAAACAGTGATGAAACTGAAAAGTGCAACAGACCAGACTACATAAATACATGGAACAATGCAACCCACCAATGAACACAACAGTGACAGGTCGAAACAATGAATACAGGCAGTGCAACAGAGCTACTCCAGACCAGGGCATAATGAAGCAACACTCAAGTAAACATTATAGGCCGAGCACTAATAGAAGGAGCAGTGATGTCAAATTACAAATAGCAGCCTCAACATATATGACCAAAAGGTTAAACAATATGAAGTGCACAACAATGCTATAACATACTACATAAATGTATGTATACATACCAGCAATGAAGATCAAAGGAATGCAGACCTAGGCTGCACAAACCCAGACTCAGATAAACTAATGGCCGAGTATTAGTGAATTGATCAGAGTTCAACATACATGAACCACAATAATATGCAAACTCAAACTTACAGAGGTGCAGACGACCAAATAGCCAACGTGAATCAAACCATAACAGTGCAAAACCAAATGAACAAACGAACTGCCAAATCTCAGTGAAACTCAAGCAAGTGTACAAATGTATGCATACACATATATGACTACAATGCACCAGACTCAATTTATATACATATATAACTATGCCTAGAATTCGAAACCTGTCCTTATACTGAAGCAAAGCATGTAAAAAGAATTTTATTTTATTTTTCGAATTTAAGGCACTTCCAGGTTATTATTTCTGGAACAAAATGTGAAAGGTTATCATGTATAAAGCTAGCCTATGAATTAGAATGAAGGTGACAGCTCTTAAGATATATGTAAGCAAATATAGCCTTGAATAGTTAGGCTAAAAATACAGCATGTACATATTTAAAAGTATGCACATGACATGTCAGTAATGCAAATCATAGGAATACGTAAAAGCACATGCATATTCATTCAAACTCAATTATTTTAAAACATAACCTTATACTAGAGTAGGTAACATTACAGAACTAGGCCTGCCCTTTTCTTTCAATGTTTGAATTTAAAATAGATGCAGGTATATTTATGAAACTAAGTTCACTTCAACTCTAAACAAAGGTGAAACTGCAAAGAAAGTTGGTCATACAAAATTAAAAGGATAACTTTTAGGCATAAGTCAATGTGGAACAAGTCAAATTCAAATCAAAGCATATAAATTAGATACCAGTGTAGCATAACAGTGGTGGGTATATGCATGTACTTGCAGTGGCAGTGAAAGCAATGAACTTGAATTGCAGACATACCATTTTTTTTACAAGACAGAATCATTTAAAATTTTGAATTAGATGTGAGAATTACTCACAAAATTTCTAACATATAGACAGTGAACACTACAGGCAAGTGAACACTATCGGCATGTTGATAACAAAGCACTGCAACTAAAAAGACTCGAGCTTGAGACCGTACTACTAAAGTATAAATGAAACTGACATTCAAGTGCATGCCTCGAGTAAACATGAAATGATGATACAGCAAACTTATGTAGATAAGCAGGTGCAGACTCCAGTGATCAAGTTCAAACAAAATAATAACAAAGCCAGCAGGTGAAATCCAGACAACCGTAAATTTCAATTTATTAGCTAAATAAATTCAAGGCCGAGAATTCTCAAGTGATAAAACCATGGCAAGTTCGAATGCAAATCAAAGTCACAGGAAAGTCGATATCGAAGCAAAGTCGAAGGGCCAAGTCGAACAACCCAAAATCAAATGAAATCGACTTCGAAACAAAGTCGAATGCCGACAAATCAAAAGAAGAATTCATCAATAAAATACGAACTAAAATCAAGGGTTACTGAATTAGATGTGAGGGGCGGAAACCACTCACCTGTTGTTTGAAACAATCGCGAGCAAGGGACGACCTAGCTCTTGTAGTTGAAGTCGTGGCCCTCAAGGAGACGAGCGCGATCGATCGAAGCCAGCGCCTTTGGTTTCTACCCAAGCCCTAGTTTGAGAAGAGGAAGATCAAGCCAGAGAATCGATCGCCGAAGCCCTGTTTCGAAGAGGTCGCGAGCGAGGAAAATCGAAGGAAGTCAAAGCCGTGGCCCTAGTTTTTTCTACAGAGAAATCGAAGAATACATCGTCGCCGCCATTTTATTTCTCGTTTATTTTTGTCTTAGGGTTTACGAATGAATGAAAAGGAGGGAGGGTTTCGTGTTTTATGAGAGAAGATCGGGTATGGGCCGGTATGGGTTAGTATGGGCTGGTGATAAAGGGTATGGTATATTTTTTTTTCTTTTATTTTTGTTTTTTTATTTTTATTTACTTTGTTTTGTTTTCATTTATTAATAAAGTATGTTATTTATTTTGTAGATATAATTCATTTCTTTTTTAAACATCGTTATTTATTTTACCTCCATTTGCATATATCATATCAAATTTTAAATTCAAGTATATTCCTCATATTTTAAACTTGAACAATTCAAACAATTTCACAATTTAAATCAAAATTTAATTCAATTATTAATTTAAAATAATCTAAAATTTTGGGATCGTTACATTTGGTATCAGAGCATTGGTTAATCGATTTTACCCAACGCTCGCTGACGTAACTACGTATGAGAGACGTAATTGTATTTTGATGGACGAATACTATATATAATATAGTAGTTTAGTTGAGTTTGAGTCCTTTATGCAGTTGTTTCTCTAGATGTTCTGATCATTCCTTTTTATAGATATTGAGAATGAGTCGAAGAGGGAGACCAGCTGCTAGGGAAGGCCGTGCTACTGAGGGGACTGCTGATTATGCAGCTATGTTCGAAGCTATGATGACTTTGATCATGAGAAGGATACCAGTTCCGGGGGCAGCATTAGATGTTGGAGTTCAAGTCCAAACTCCGAAACCAGTGGATTTTGCTAAGTTGTGCAAGGACTATACTGCTCTTGGAGGAAAGGTCTTCTTGGGAACAGAATCAACTATTGAGGTCCAGAGGTGGATAGATGATTGTAGAAGGATCTTTGGTGATTTGGGAATTGAGGATGCAACTAAGAGGAAGTTGGCATCAAGACAGCTTCAAGGGAGAGCTTCTGATTGGTGGAACTCTATTACCATCAATACTCCAGAGGAAGAGATTACTTGGGAGCAATTCCAAGTCAGGTTTGATGCTAAGTTCATTTCTACAGCTCAGAAGTCTGTTCTGTTCAAGAAGTTCGTGGAGCTCAAGCAAGGTGGAAGACCAGTTCTTGAGTATGTTTCTGAGTTTGAAGCGTTGTCCAAGTATGCCCGGTCATATATTGAGTCTGCATACCAGAAGAATGAGAAGTTTGTGACAGGCTTGGACAGTTATCTTGGGAGACAGTTGGTGGATCATTTGGACGATTCATTTGAGAAACTTGTGGAGAAAGCTCTCAGGCATGAGAGTCTGTTTCCTATGGAAGGATCTGTTGTTGCTGTGACTAGGGAAGAGTCTTAAACCTCAGCAAGGTGGAAACAAGAAGAGGAAGCAGCAGCAGAAGAAGGGTAAGGATGGTCAGAAGAAGCCGAAAGGCGAAGTGACTTGCTACAACTGTCAGCAGAAAGGCCATCTCTCCAGGGATTGCAAGAATCCGAAAACGCCGGCGAAGTGCCACAACTGTGACAAGCCAGGGCATTTCAGGAAGAATTGTCCAGAACCGAGGAGGGACAAGCAGATTGTGCAAGCTTATGCTTTGGGAGCTGTTCCGTCGTCTTCGAAAGCTCCTACCGATGAAGAGAAGGGAAAGAGTGTGGTGGTTCAAGGTACTCTTTTCCTATGTGGTGTTCCAGTTAGAGTTCTGTTTGATACTGGGGCGTCGCATTCGTTTGTTTGTAGTGAACTCGTAGGCCGGTTAGGTTTGGAACCGGATATTGTTGATAGGCCATTGGTTGTGACTAATCCAGTTGGGGGTTCGTCTTGTTTGTGTATGTTATGTCGTGGTCTAGTTGTATCGAGTCATGATTGCTCTTTTGTTTGTGATTGCTTTGTTCTGAACTTTGCGGGGTTCGGAATTATTTTGGGTATGGACTGGCTTAGGAAGTATGCGGCAAAGGTTGATTGTGAGAGGTTGGAAGTGACAGTCGAGAATGTGGAGGGGCGAAAGATTGTGATACGATGTAAGCATGAAGAAGGCGTCTTCATGAGCTTCATGTATTCGCTTGTTGTTCCACGGGATGGACTGTCATTGGTGCCAATCGCTAATGGATTCGAGGATGTCTTTGACGAAGTCAAAGGGTTGCCGCCGCATAGAGAGATCGAGTTTCGTATAGATCTAGTTGAAGGAGCCAGACCTGTTGTGATGCCTCTTAGGCGGATGGCGCCTAGGGAACAGCATGAGTTGAAGGTGCAAGTTGATGACCTTTTACATAAAGGATTCATTCGGCGTAGTGTGTCCGAGTGGGGTGCACCAGTTGTGTTCGCAACCAAGGCAGATGGGTCGTTGAGATTGTGCGTCGATTATCGTGAGCTAAATAAGGTGACTAAGAAGAACAAGTATCCATTCCCGAGAATAGATGACTTGTTTGATCAGCTTCACGAAGCCAAGGTGTTTTCTCAGATGGATTTGGCAACGGGATTTCACCAGTTGAGAGTGGCTAAGGATAGTGTGCCGAAGACTACTTTCAGGACACCATCCGGTTTCTTTGAGTGGCTGGTAATGCCGTTTGGGTTGACTAACGCGCCAGCATATTTTGTGGATCTTATGAATAGAGTGTTCAGAGATCAGTTGAACAAGTTTGTACTTGTGTTCGTGGATGATATTCTAATTTATTCCAGAACTGAGGAAGAGCACAAGACACACTTGCGTATTGTTCTGGAAATCTTGCGGAAACATCAGCTGAAGGCTAAGTTTTCGAAGTGTCACTTCTGGAAGAGTGAAGTGAGGTTCTTAGGCCATGTGATTTCTGGAAATGGAATAGCGGTTGATCCCGCTAAGGTGGCAGCAATCCAGGATTGGGTCAGACCTAAGAATGCATCAGATGTGAGGAGTTTTCTTGGATTAGCAGGATATTATCGACGGTTTATCAAAGACTTCTCCAAGGTAGCTGCACCGTTAACAGGATTGACAAAGAAGAACCTAGCGTTCAGATGGGATGATAGGTGTGAGCAAGCTTTCAGAATCCTGAAAGAAAGATTGACGAGTGCTCCTGTTTTGACTATTCCTAGTGGGAATGATGAGATGGTGGTTTACACCGATGCATGTGGTATTGGACTTGGAGCAGTGCTGATGCAGAGGGATAGAGTTGTTGCGTATGCCAGTCGACAACTGAAGCCGCATGAAAGGAATTACCCGACTCATGATTTGGAGTTAGCGGCGATTGTATTTGCTCTGAAGATGTGGAGACATTATCTATTGGGAGTTCGATTCGAGTTGTTTACGGATCACAAGTCATTGAAGTATCTTTTCTCCCAAAAGGATTTGAATCTTCGGCAGCAGCGATGGCTAGAGTTTTTGGCATCATATGATTTTGGTATAGCTTATACTCCGGGAAAAGGTAACGCAGTGGCAGATGCGTTAAGTCGAAGACATTCAGGATTGGGAGCCATGTTTTCAGAATGGAAGAGTCTCGAGTATTTAGCTGGATTTGACTTCAGGCCTAGATGCGAATTGGAACCTGAGATGTTGGCAAACTTATAGATAAGACCTTCTCTTGTGGAAAGGATTGGCGAAAGCCAAAAGCGAGACGATAAGCTTGTCAGGATTATCCGTGATTTGGAATCTGGATTGGATCCAGAAAAGGATAAAGGATTCGAGGTCGATCGAGAGGGTTGGCTTCGGAAGCAAGGACGACTAGTTGTTCCCGATATAGATGAATTGAGGAGTGAAGTTCTGAAGGAAAGTCATCACTCGAAGCTGACAATTCATCCAGGTGGAAATAAGATGTATCGGGATATGAAGAGAACCTACTACTGGGAAGGCATGAAGAAGGATGTTGGAAATTTTATTTCCAAGTGCATGAACTGCCAGTTGGTAAAAGCCGAACAGAAGAAGCCTAGTTGATTGCTTCAGCCATTAGAAGTTCCTGCATGTAAGTGGGAGCAAGTATCGATGGATTTTATTGATGGACTACCAAGAACCAGAACGGGAAATGAAGGGATTTGGGTCATTGTGGATCGTCTGACTAAGAGCGCAAGATTCATTCCTGTTCGATCGACTAGGACTGCATCAAAGTTGGCTGAGTTGTATGTTAAGTGGATAGTTCGATTCCATGGTATTCTGAAGAGTATAGTGAGCGATTGAGACCCATTGTTCACTAGTGGATTTTGGAAGAGCTTCCAGGAAGTTTTGGGAACCGAGTTGTGTTTGAGTACAGCTTATCACCCTCAAACAGATGGTCAGACCGAGAGAGTCAACCGAGTTTTGGAAGATCTTCTTAGAGCATGTGTTTTGGACTTCGAAGGATCATGGGAAGATCACCTTCATTTGGTGGAGTTTGCATACAACAACAGTTACCAGTCAAGTATTGGTATGGCACCGTATGAGGCATTGTATGGAAGACCGTGTAACTCTCCGACATGTTGGATAGAGACTGGGGAAAAGCCATTACTTGGGCCAGAGATGATTCGACAGACTTCGGATTGCATAAAGATCATTCGGCAACGAATGAAGGCAGCCCAAGACCATCAGAAGAGTTATGCCGATAAGCGTCGTAAGGATTTGGAATTCGACGTAGGAGATATGGTTTTTGTAAAGATTTCTCCACTGAAGAATGTTATCCGATTCGGGAAGAAAGGAAAATTGACTCCGAGATTTGTTGGACCATTCCCGATCATCGAGCGAATTGAAAAGCTCGCCTATAGACTGGAGTTACCTGGGAAGATGTCGAGTGTGCACAATGTTTTACATGTATCATATCTACGGAAGTATGTGCACGACTCGAGTATGGTGGTTTCTACTGATAGCTGTGAAGATTTTGAAGTCGATACAGTCGATAGAAGACCTCGTAAGCCGCTTCGTGTTGTTGAAACCGACACGAAATAGCTCAGGAGGAAGGTAGTTAAGTTGCTCAAGATACAATGGAGTGATGATGATAACGACTGTACGTGGGAGGTGGAAGAGAGGATGAAAGCAGCTCATCCTGAACTCTTCAAGGTATGGCCTTAAGGTGTCGAGTCATCTCACGATATTGTAACTTGTTCTAAGTCTTAGGATTCTGCATGCAAAGCTAGAATTGGATGCATGGTTTGTTGATTGCTATGGATGGTAGGCATGTAGAATAGTCTTTGATTGCTTTGTTGTTTGGAATTTCGGGGGCGAAATTCCTAAGGGGGAGAGAATGTAACGACCCGTATTTTTACGAATCGAATAGTTTGTCAAAATCTGGGATTTTTAGTGTTGTTAAGCCATTTCAGATTTTTGGGCAAAATATTGTTAAGTTCTAGGTCGTACACGACCTAAGAGTTAAGTCGTGACCGACTTAAGTGGGTTAGGCGACCTAAGGAAGTATTGGAGCGACTTAGAGATTAGGACGTCTTGGTTTAGGTCGTAAGCGACCTAAGGGGAAGTGCGATCTAGTGTGTGAGCGACCTAAGGTTGGGAGTTGTGTTGTTAGATCGTCTAGATGACCTAAGGCAGTGGATTGGTTAAGTACTAGGTCGGTTGGAACGACCTATAGCAATTCGCGACCTATAGGAGTTAGCGATCTAATTGTTAGCGTGTTAGCGACCTAAGAGGGTTAGCGTGTTAGCGACCTAAGAATTAGGCGACTTAAGGAGTTAGGTCGCGTGAGTAGTTTTGTAGAGTGGGTTGTTAGGTCGCAAGGATAGCTTAAGTGTTAGGTCGCGTGATTTATAAGTCGTAAGTGCGCTTGGACTTAGGTCGGTAGGTCGCATGCCTGCGATATGTTAGGTCATAGGGTGTTAAGCAGCTAAGTCCTAGGTCGTAACTAAGTTAGGTCGTGGACTTCTGTAGTTGTTAGGTCGTGAGAAAACACTCATGTGTTAGGTCGCTGAGGAGTTAAGTCGTAGTATTGGTAGGTCGCTAGGTTTTGTCTAAGTGTTAGGTCGTACCTGTTGCTAAGTCGTAGGTCGCTGGGTGCTTGGATGCGCTGAAGTGTTAGGTCGTAGGAGTTGGGGCGCGCGTGCATATCTGTTAGGTTGGAGAGGCTTAGGTCGGAGACGACCTATGGAGATAGCCAAGTTACGACTTAGAGAGATTTTCAGCTATAAATAGGAAGAGTTTTTCTCACTTTTTGGGATCCGGATTTCGAAGCGACGAAGTGCTGCCATTTTGAGAGCTCGACTTCTACACTTCTTAACTTCTTTTCTCCACTCTAATCTAGTGCTTCCATCCATCCAAGTTGAAGATCAAATTGAAGATTCAAGAGCTTAGATTGAAGATCTTCATCCATTGAAGTTAGATTTCATCGTTTGAAGTGGATTGGTGATAGATCGAGATTGATCCTTCGCTGTCCAGATCTGAAGCGTGTTGATTTGGGTTTGTTTAGGTGATTTGGTGAGTGGTGATTATCTCTCACACGGATCCAAAGGAGTATATCGGATTGTTGGCTCGATTTGGTGTTAAAATAGTGATTTTCATGCATTTCCTTCATCCTAAGTGTAGATCCATGTAGATCCATTGTTCATGATGATTTGACAACCATTTTACTAATGTGTTAACCTATGCAAGTTCATTCATCAAGATTGTAGAGATATTTCTCATGATTTCATGCTTGTTAGACTTTCAACACTTTATTTACGAAATTGCCATTATTGTGATAATTGTCTATTTAGATCTCATTTGAATGCTTGATTGTTTGGATTAATGTTTGACTTGGTTGATTGCTATGAATTAGATGATTGATGATTTGATTTAGATCGAAGATGGTTCAAAAGCTAAGGGAAAGGCTCTTGAATTGGGAAAGCTGCTCATGGCATATGTAGCGGGATGATGAAGCTCTTATGCATAGATGATGATGTTGAGATGAGACTTTGCGAGGATGTGATGAAGCAAAGTATGATATGAGATAGTCTTGGTCTAATCCAGACGGGATCATTCCAAGCACGTTGGTAACTCGGTGATATGATTCGAGTTAAGAGTAATGGATGCTTGAGAGGTGCTTGAGCTAGTATGGGAATAGTCGTCAAGGAGGATGACTAGGAGGCTTGGATAGCATCGTTGTTGAAGGTTCTAGCATGCTCTAAGCAAGAGTACGTTTGGGCAGATTCGATAGTCCCAACGGCCAACTGTTGATGGTCGAGTACTCTGGGCAGATTCGATAGTCCTAGGCATGGGCTGCGACGACTTGCGGGAGTTATGTCTAGAACCGGGGTTTCCATTAGCCCTTGACGGACGGCTGAAAGAATGTGTCGGTCATTCAATTAACGGTGATATCGAAGCAATGATAACAGTGATAGCCGGAGTCGTGGATGTTTGGTTGTATCGTCATTCGGTCTCAAGAGTAGTGTTTTCCAGGTGCTTATCTGATCTTGGTTTAGGCCTTGGGGGTTTGTGCTTGGAAAACATCGCCCTTGACTCGAGTGATAATTACTTTACTTTAAATTGTATGCTCTGCTATGATTGCTTCTGCTTAGTGTGTGTCTGGGGGCTATCACTGTAGAATGAAGTTGGAGTGGGAGGGTTGTATTCCTATTCCTTTTCCTTTATGCTCTTTTGGTATGTTGTTAGTTAATTTACTGCTCACTAAGACTGTTGTCTGACTCAAGGCTTTATGTTTTAATTCTTATTGCCTTGGGCTGTTCGTCCATTTTTGGGACGGGCAGACTAGGTAGCAGGTGACAGGTGCTGTTCTTGCTTCTCACGATGCTGATATCGAAGACGAGCTAGAGGGTTGCATATTATCTTCTTACTATATGTACTGGGTGTTCCGCTGTTTGTATATTCTCTGAGTGTTGTGTAGTGAGGCTTGATGTATTGACTATTTGGATGCTTGTATTCAACTATTATGAAGTTTTATATGATGGCATTTTATTCTGTGAAGCTTCACTATATATATGTTCTATTGTATTTTGTCCCTGCGCTGTGAGTAATACGATAGATTCTGTTGTTTTTGATCTACCCTGACAATCGTCCATGGTCGCCTGGCACACTTTACAGCGCACTATCTCTAGATTCGGTGCAGGGGTCATGGGCGGTCGTCATAGAAATGGTGGATATCGTAGAGAAGATGGAGAGCCAAAGTAACCTAAAACAATGATGGTTAGTGTAGCCTTTTATAGAGTGAGTAAAGGAGATATTCTCTCCGTGGTTTACTCCTTCTCTATTACCAAATCTAGATCGAACTTTTTCGAATCTTTAACCCCCTCTCTTGCTCTTCTATAGCTGCTAGATAAAACTGTATAGGCCTTAAATCACTCCAACCTCATCAGCAATTAATCACATTTAAATCCAATCTAAATGCATGTCGATATCGAATATTGATTCGTGTGTGTGTATAACTTTTATACTCAACCAAACCAAATAAATCATCCAAACCCAAAAATAATAATTTATATCTACTATATGTCATTATAGAAATCATTTAGAGTTGAGATAACTCATCGAAATTCAAACGGACTCTTAAGCGTTTCGGTTTGATCGCTCAAAATTCCACTTGCTCCAAAATCAACAAAACCCATTCCAGCGTTTTGATATCGCCCAACGAGCACAACACAAAAGACTGTATCTTGATTAGACCTTGTATATGTAAGTTATTCATTTTATAAGTTTTTTATTTAATTAAATAATTAAATTACACTAATCACTTCATTAACTCTTTATTAATACCTTCCCCACTAATCCATCTTCTCCAAACACATATGCCTGTACACGAACACAAACACCTCTTTCCTCAATCCGTATACGCATGTGAATTCCCTCTCCTCAGTCAATAATTCGACGAACAAATTTCACCACTACGCCGCTCTCCATCTCCTCTTGGCAACAATCACCGCCATGCTCAACTCGATCCATCACCGTGCATTGCGACCTGTAGGGTTTCACTCGACCTAGTAAAAGTCGTGATCTCCATTTCATGACCGAGCTCCACCATTTTTTTGGCCGTCGATGCTCTTTCTAACCACAAACCCAATGCAACCAACCCCGTTCCCTAACTCCACCTAAATCTATCAAAATCTCAAATCTTAGTTCATCATCTCACTCTCAAAAGTGTGATCCTCATTAAACACTGCCACAACCATTAAAACTTGTATAGATTTGAAGCTTATACTCATACGGGTGCAAAGATTCTTGTTTTGCAATTTTCCGTTAAGTATATGAATTGATATTGATTTTTGAAGGGGTGGATTTAATTTTCTTTTAGTTGTAGGAAGTGATAAAAAGGAAAGAGAATGAGAAAAAGAAAAGTCAAGCTTGTTGGAAAATTGAAGTGTTGAAGTTAATTGTATGGATTTTTTTTGGATTTAGCCTCGTTTTAAAACTAATTATCGCAAATAGCCCAGTATTAAAAGTAATATCAGATTTAGCAATGTTTTGGCCAGCTCAGCTCCGAGCTAGCCAAAACATACTGGCGACTTTTCAAAAGTCGCCAGTTTTTATTTTTTTAGCGCATAATATAGGCGACTTTTGGGAAGTCGCCCACTAGCGACTTCCCAAAAGTCGCCTGTTTATTTTAAAAAACAGGGCAACTTCTGGGAAGTCGCCAGTGGGCGACTTCCCAAACGTCGTCCATTCGGGGCTCTGCAACATAACCAGAGCCCCCCTTCCTTCCTTCTTCATTCTAAACTCTTCCTCTCCAATTCCAAAAAACCCCAAAACCCTATATTCCGAAATTTTTGCCCAAACCCAATTAAATTTTGTTTTAATATTCTTAAAAGTAGTAGATTTCGAAGATCTACCTCAAGCATAGAAAAACGTCATATGGTCGAATCCAATCAAGGTCAGTAGAAACCCTAAGTTTTGAATGGATAGGTAAATTGGACATTTGGCTGCAAACTCATGAATGGATGAAACCCATAATACATTTGTTGTTGCCTGTATTGCAATATGTGCTGAGTCGGATTGCTAAAACTAGGTGACGGAATTCCTTGCCCGGTACTCATGTTCCCCACCATTCTAGAATATTCTTCAACGCCAAAATTTGTTACGGGTGCCGGTGTTGGTTGTTCTGCAACCGATCTCCTTTTTTTCCCCACAAACAACTCAATAGATTTGGTCGAGGCAGCAAACATTAATTCAACATCCTCGTCGTCAACAATTTTGATTGCTTTGGATCCGGAATCTGTTGGCCAATTGCAAACTATTTCAATCTCGTACTCTTCTGGTTTTATCTTTGTTGCTTTATAAACCGACTCTTTCAACTGCTCAAAAGTAGATCCTCTTCGAACTTTAGCCGGTTTGTAAGATCCACCAAGATATTTCGCACACATTAAATCGTCAATAACCAATTCACCATCAAAATAGTATATAGTTAGAATAAAACTAGGAGCCATTCTACATCAAGCAAAAAAGAATTTAGTTTGCAAACTAAATTCAAAACTTAGGGTTTCTACTGCATACCTTAATTGGATTCGACCGTATAACGTCTTGCTATGCTTGAGGTAGATCTTCGAAATCTACTACTTTTAAGAATATTAAAACGAAATTTAATTGGGTTTGGGCAAAAATTTTGGAATATAGGGTTTTGGGGTTTTTTGGAATTGGAGAGGAAGAGCTTAGAATGAAGAAGGAAGGAAGGGGGGCTCTGGTTATGTTGCAGAGCCCCGAATGGGCAACTTTTGGGAAGTCGCCCACTGGCGACTTTTGGGAAGTCGCAAGTGGGCGACTTCCCAAAAGTCACCTATATTATGCGCTAAAAAAAAACTGGCGACTTTTGCCAGTATGTTTTGGCCAGCTCGGAGCTGAGCTGGCCAAAACAGGGCTAAATCTGATATTATTTGTAATACTGGGCTATTTGCGATAATTAGTTTTAAAACGAGGCTAAATCCAAAAAAAACCCTAAATATATTGTGCAAATTTCGGCATCTCGCTGCACATAATTCCGTTCGCGTACGAACCGCGAACGACAAAACATCACGCACAAAAATGCGACACGATCACAAAACAATAATAAAATACATCGGTTACTTTATTTCGTTAAATTATAAAATATCATCATTCGTCGAAAAATACATCAAACAATAGTTTAAATATATTCTAAATAAAAAATTATGGAAAATTCCTACAAATAAAAATACGTCAACAAAAATTAAGTTGTTATATTAAAAATTTATTTTCTTATTATTTATTAAATTTAAATCAAAACTGAATATTTAAAGAAATTAAATATTCTTGGTCGGAACGTTAAAAGTATGGATGGTCAGAAAATCTAACTGCCATTGTCACCCTACACTCAAAAACAATATATTCAAACTTAAAAAAAAAGCGCGTTTTCCAATGACCCAAAAGAAGAGATCGGCATGTCAAAAACAAGAAACTTCTCAAATCTATAAGTTTACACCTTGGATTAAAGCTAGTTTCAGTAACAAATTGGACGCTGCTTAGCGATATAAAGAGGATATTCATTTTAACAATCTTTCAGGGGGACCGTTAAGTTTAATGATTTTGTATCGTTTGATTTAAAGAAGATTATTTAAATATAATGGAATAACTAATATCCTTGATGAACAAAATATCTTTCTGAGATTGCTACTTGGAATGCAAATATAGACTATTTTGAGGGATTTACTCTATTTTTGAAGTCAAAGGAGTAGAAGTATGATTGATTGATAAAATTCTAGGAGAAATTTTATCGATAACGACCAGTGGGAAAGAACTAGATAAAAATTAGATTAATGACAAGAAAAATCTGTGATATTTTTCATGTCAAATTTTATTCACACACATCATTAAGCGATTCTTAAAATAATAAAATTTTAAAGATCAAATCACCCTTAAATTAAAAACAGTGTTTGTATTTTTTTTTTTTGATTTACCGCTCATTGAATGTGCATGGTAAGATTACATACCACGTAGCTGAACTGCGTGGTATGTATTTTTACCACACACGGATTCTACGTGGTAAACACCCTAAACCCTAGATCGATTAATTCCCTACCGACGAGCTCGAAGATTGGAGTCTACATTGAGGCGAGGCTTGCGGCTCTGTGTCAATCAGGTGCCGCTTGCGATTTGAGGTGAGGCTGTAGAGGAAAACGTGGCGGTTGAGGAACGCTGAATATGTTAGGATTTTTTTGATCGCGTGTGTTATGAGTTGAAACGGGACTGAGTACGTTGAATGTAGGGTTGTCATGGTAATGGTTATCGTTACCATTTCGCAAATACCGTTACAGTACTATTTTTACCGATAAGCTAAATTACTTGCCGTTACCGTTACCGATAGGCCGGTATACCGATTATCCGGTAACTGTTATAGTGTAATAGTAAATTACCATTTCAAAGTTTGTCATTCAATCAAATGAAACTCGTTGTTCTTCAATCTAATTTTTTTTCAAAGTTTGTCCATGTGCCTATTTTTCACAATATGGAATTGATTATGTTGGCCTAAAATAAACCAGTTGATCAACATGTTGAAAAAACATCAAAGTATAATGTCCAAGCAAGCAGTACGGAGAGAGAGGAGAAATTACACTAGCATAGGTAATTAGGTGACACTCAACGATTGCTTACTTCATTATGCATATATACTCTTACCAGAAAGAGTTCTAATGGGTAGGCTAGCGGTCCAGAATTTGCTTTCGTTTCCTCAAAGTTAGAATACATTCAACAACCATACGTTTTGGATCCTGCTGACAAACAACCTCGTGACCATCCAAGAGGATCTGTTAGATCACCTAGGCCAGCGACCAGAGGACCTACACATGTTGTGCACCTTACATCAGGGTCCTCAGACCCTACCACTATGTTTGGATATCATGGCGAGCCATAGAGATTCCTTTATGTGATCGACATGGATGTTATATTGTGGTTTCCTTGCATTTTGTAGAATTTGACATTTTGTTTGTTTCACTTTGCATCAGTGACCACTGTTATTTATATCTTGTTTATTGGGGTATTTTCAAACGCTTGTATTTGGACATTTAATTTCTATTTTTCATTTTGGGTTTGTGACCACAACTATGTGCTATTGTCTAGTGATGTTCTATGTATCTGTATTAGCTGTTTTTCTTGTCAAATATTTTACCTCAAATCTGTATTTTATGTATTTCTTTTTTTTTTATTTATTTATTTATTTATTTATTTTTATTATTATTTTTATAATTTTCTGTTGATGATAAGAAAAACTAATAAAACAAGGGAGAATGTTAGTGCTACAATTTTGGTATTTTGATAATAACAAACATGTGACAATGCTACTAATGTATTTATTGAGTTTTATAGGTTGAAAAAAATTCATCAGTAACACAATATCGAAGAGAGGAAGAATAAATACTATAATAGTCAAAGTGGAATTGTTAAATACGAGTTTAAAAATCGAAATAAAACAAACAACACTATGCCACAAAGTGAATTAGACAACAGTGATTACACAACATATGATAAATTTTTTGTTATCTTATTTTTTCACACAACATATGAAAAAATCATATATTGTGTGACACGGCAGTGATCAGACAACATTTGTTTGCAGACAATATTTATATGTTGTTTGATTGAAGTTATCAAAAAAAATTAATTTTGGCTCCATATCAACATTTTGGTTACCCTCTCAACAGTGTGTACTATCCCTCTTATAAATATTTTTCCTTTATTTTCCCTCTTATAATTGGTTTCACCTAATCTCGAGGGTATCCAACTCAAAACCCAATCTCTCAAAACCTAATCTAAAAATCCAATTTTGTATTTGTGAAATTATGATGAGAAATCCGGGGTTCTTATTGGTTGTTATTAGTTGTTTCTACCTTTGTTCGAACCGCCGATTTACTTGTCAATTGATCAAAGTAATTAGTTTGCCTTGGTTGCCTAACCGATCAATCTTGTTGCTTGGATTTGCTTTCGGTTGCTTCTACGTCGAGTGGATTGCCGTAGATTTGGTATGTTTAATAGTTTTGCCCCTTTTCAATTTTATGCTCGAACTTGACTTGATTTTTTTTCTGCCAATGATGATATGGGTATATATATTGATCAATTTCCAATATTTTTGAATATATACTTCGATTCGAATTTTTCAAAGTATTTGCTCGGCCGTGGATTTTCTGATGGACGATGGCTTTAATTCAAACTTGATCTTTGCTCTGATATACTCTTGAATATATGTTCGATTATTTTGTATACATACTTCGAATATATTTGCCCTAGTTATTCTCCTGTAATTTGAATTTTAACTTGGTTTCTTTTCAATATATTTGCCCTGGTCTCTAATTGACTCGTTCCTTTGTGATATATATTCCAATATATATATATATATATATTCTTGAAGTTTGGTTGACTTTCTGATTTTGGTTTTGGCTTTCATTTTCACTGTTTTTTTATTCCTATGGCTTGTTCAAATCAATTGTTTGAATTTGTTGTGTGGCTTCATTGTAGCTTGTAGTTTGCTAACCGTTGCTTCATTTGCTCGATGTCTATGCCAGTTGCTATTGAATTTCCAAACCATTTTGAGTGAGTTTCTTTGTGCCTTCGAGAATGTATATGCCTTGACTTGTATGAATATTCTTACACGTGAGTTTCTTTGTGCATGTTCAGTTTTCCTAGGTGCTTATTTGTGCCCTTGACCCTTCCATGTGCACAGACCTCTACACTAGTACTTCTAGTTTGCATGTCTGTACATGTACTTGGTGTCTTGGGCTGCTCCTATATGCAAGTCTGAACTTGAGTATTGCACTTATTGAACCCATGCATACATCTTGCCCTGTTGCTCTTATTGTCTTACCACTTATTGAACCCATGCACACAAACTTGAGTATCTCAGTTGAACTACTCGTAGGACTTATTATTATGTGCTCTTCCATGTATATACATTCATACATATGTATGTATATATGTGTAAAATAACTCCAATTGCTTGAGTATATAAATACATACATACATATGTATGCATGTACATGTGTATGTATATTTGTGTGAAATATCTCCAATTGCTTGAGTATATACATACATACATATTTTGTATGTACATATGTATGTATCTATGTATGAAATATCTTCCATGTACATACATACACATGTACACTACACCATACTACCCATTTTGCCACACCCCAACGTGGAAAAATTACCACGGTTTTGAGCCGTGGCATTTTTACCACGGTTTTGAGCCGTGGTAAAGGAAACTAGCACGGTCTAAGGTCGTGGCAATTTTACCACGGCTACGAACCGATCCAATATTACCAAAAAAATTTCACCCCCACCCCCCATCTCAATAACCCTCGTCTCACTTAAACAAAAAAAAGAACGCCCACATTTCAGTCACACGCCCTAATTTCAATCGCGCGCCCTAATTTCACAGTTTTCCCCAATCGCGCTTCTTCTTCCTCACAGTACATCATCTACTTCTCCATCTTCCTTCACTTCTTCCTCTCCGTCTTATCTTGTTGGTTTGTTTGAAGAAACCTCATGGTAGGAAGGTTTGCTGCTGCATTCGGTGTCGGAAATGCACTCATGATCGTTTCTTTTTACACTCATGAGGCCTCTCCAGCATCTTCTAGAGGTTTCCTGACTTCTTTCCAAGATTTCTTCATAAATAATTGAATTTTTCTTTTAAGTGCAAAAGAACAGAAGGAGCTTAATAAATTTGTTGAAATTTCAAGCTCCGTTGGTTCCATGTCACTTCTGATCAGTGTATTAGGTTGGTACACCAACCACCATGAAAATTATATCAATTTTTTCACTAAAATAATATCATTGATTATTGAAACTCTACAATACCTTGTCGTCCACGGCCGTTGTATTTTTAGCTGCTTCTAGTGCTACGAATGATTCATTTCTAAAGGTATTGTTTCCTATCTTACTTTTGCTTTTAACATCTGTATACCAGCTCATGGTTATCATTTATTATAAATATAGAAAAGTAGTTGCTAGTCCAGAAAGTTTAGATAATAATTGTTTACAATTCCAGCAATTTATATAAAACAATAGCATTCAGGTATAAAGTAATACCCTGCCCATCCTTTGCCCATTCACCTTCAAGACAAACCTTAGTAAGATTTTATATAACAATTTGCATCTCTGCCAAGTTTGCATGCTTTACAAATCTAGCGATCTTTCTTGTTATATATATATATATATAGTTTTCTTAGATTGGACTATCTATAGGGTTCAGTAATCTATAGGCTCTATTCTTATTGCATTTTTAGCTATCAAACTGTTTATACAAACCACGAATGAATATGTACAAAATTGTTTTATAAGTCCAGTGAATCCATCTGTTTTGAGTAGTCACTTATATATGTGACAGTGCATTTTAGTTTGGTTTCAGATTTTCAAATTTAGTTCTAATATATATATATATATATTAGTTGCACTATCAACTATTAAACTGTTAAATAAGAATGAAAGAATATTTATAGAACTACCTTGTAAGTCTAGTAATTTTTATAAAATGTGAATAGCAGTATACGACTTTCGAAATGTTAAATGTTCAAGTGTATAGCCTGACATTTCTTTAAATCACATAGCATTATATATACATTGCTTTGAAGTTTTATGTAATAGGTTTCAACTTGGAAGTGAAATAAACTTACTTTTATTTTACAAATCTATCATGTTGTTCTAACATATTTTATATTTTATTTCCTTGATTTGTCTTGTCCTGTACATGTCCTTTTACTTGTTTCGTTTTGTTACAAGTTTCCATTGCTTTGAAATTGGTACATACGTCATCATGTAGCTTAGATGTCATTACGTCCTTGTCTTTTTTGATGTTATTATGTTGCTTTGATAAGTGATCACATAAATAAGCATATTTTTTTTGAATTTTCGTTCTTGCCTGTAGCATAAGAATTGGTCACATATATTTGCTTTAACATTAATGGCATGCTCTGTCATGCATTGCTTAATTTAATGCACATGGACACACTTCCTTTATATATACTTTGCTTTAAACATGTCACATACTTGGATATGGGCATGCATTGGTTAATTAACATAAGCATCCTTGATTGAATTATTTCGTCCCTACTTGCATGTGCATGTTTTAGAAGCCACTTGACACCACTTTGTACACTTTATTTCGTCCCTACTTGCATGTCTCATAATATCATCTTAAGATTATTGATGATTGTTTTGGGAATTTTACAAATTAAACAGTGTGAAACAATGATATTGATTCACAAATTTCGCTCCAAGACGTGTTACTATAAGTTGTTCTTGCCTAAGATGATATTTACCTTCACTATTTTTGAATTAGACGAATGAATGAACATAGAGTACTAAATACAGTGGAGTTTGAGAATTGAATCCTTTTAACTGATTACGTTTGGATCAAGGAAGTTGACTTGTTAAAATGATCTATTAAGGGATTGTTCTGTTTTGGTTCTTATTTTCGTTCATCTTTTCTGGGCTGAAGAGCTCAAATCACTTTATGGTTCTTCATTCTAAAAAACATATTTTGAACTCTGCTTGGCGCTGCGTGTGTAAACTTGTAAATTCCCTTTTCAATCTAAAATATAAATACTATTTGGTTTTATTTTATGTTTCTTTTTCGACATTCATAACAAAATACGAGAATAACGGAAAAGAGACTTAAAATTTTAAATCATCACGATCATGGTGGAGGAAAGACGAAGAGAATAGAGGACGACGGAGAGAATGTATTGTTTTCCTTTCTTTTTTATTTATCAAAATAAAATAAAAATAAAACAAGTTTGTTTTTTGTATTATATGTTAGTTTCATTTTTCAAATTGATTTTTAAAAAATGATATTGATCATGCATATATTATGCATTTGTTACTAATCCCACTAAACATTATATGTAACAATCTTGTACTTCAATATAATTACCATAATTCTACGATCAGTTCCATAACATTTGCATAGTAATAATAACCTATGTAAAGCTAAGTTTTAGTGTATCAACTGCAAAATTATATAAGAAAAAAGAAGAACAGTTTCATAAGTACAGCTGCATACACTCCTGAAAAAATAAAACTGAGGTTCAATTTCAATGCTTGCTGCTAATTGAAATTAATGCCCCTGATGTTCAGTTATTGTATTTTGTAAGTTCTTGAAGAAATTCTGATATCTGGCGAATCCCATAAACTAAAATTCATGATCATCAGATGTAGTTATTTGTAGATATTTCTTGTTGGAATCTAAATTCTCTACTGGATTTGCATTTTTTATCTTTGATAATGGAATTGAAACCTGCAGAAAGCAGATCAATCAGAATGAGAAAATTGTTTCATCAAAAGTACATGTTTGTCTAAAATTCTGGAGTAGCGTATTTGTTCAAACGACATATTACTTGTGAGTTACAGTGCCATATACTTGAAGAATATTATCAAGCCATAAGTAATAATGATTTATGTGTCATATATACCTTGTAGCGAAAACTCATCGTCTCTTTATTGTATGTTGATTGCAATTTAAGCGATTTATCACTTAAAAATGCGATCTATGCATTAGAAATGAATAACATTCCAGCTATTGGACCCGTAGTAGTGAATAAATAACATTTTGAAGAAATCACAAGCTTCTCATTTCCATCAACCGAGAATAATCTTTTGAATACTCTTCCTTTTCCACCTGTTTTTATAAATCTTTCTCCCTTGTGAAAATTTCTTCTCACTGCTTGAGAGATTTTTGGTCCCAAATTAACTGTTAGCAAATAAAAGAGCAACATTAGATAATCTATGTTAAGAATGTGAATACTAAGTTTATAAGATCTCAGGTAAGGAGAGTATGGATATTGTGAGATATGGGTGCCCCCATTTTGTTTTTCTCAATTCTTTTTACATTATTCAAGTAGGTAGAGAAGCCTGCTGTCTTTGAATTCATATTCTGTTGGGTTTGAGGGTAGTGTGATGTCTCGTACGTAGGTGTTAGAGGGAATTGGTTTGCACGAAAGCAGGGAGTTTAATCTGAATTCTAATGTTCAGTTTTTTGATGAGGTTATTGCTTGTGATTTTGTGAGTGTCACTAATAAGCAATGGATTGGTGGAGAGGTTAATATGGTGGATTCAGATATTTGTATTGGAGGTAAGGCAGGGTTAGATATTGTGGTGGAAAAATATGGATTTTGTTGGGTATGTGAAGGGTGATAAGGCGGGTTTGAGTTCTGTAGTAGATTTTGTGGGGGATTATGTAGGTTCGAGTGTTTCATATATTGATGAATCTATTGATGATTGTGTGAATAGTTCGATTACATATGATGTTATTGAGGACTGGAATGCCATAGCTTTATGTATTGATATAGTTAAATTAGCAGAGGATAATAACCATAGAGATGCACACAGTGTTTTGAATAAACGTAGGTTTTGTACTTTTTTGAATGAGGTTGCATATGATAGTGGGTTAAGGGCTAAATGAAAGTATAAATTTACTTAATCACAAAATGCATCTACTTTCCAGGGAGTGTTTTTACAGGGCTTGTTCATTAGTAAGTACCCAAACCTCACAGTTGTCTTCCTCTTTACAGGACTTGCTGTTGAAGTGGATGATGTGAAGCTTGAAATTGAAATACATGCCTTATAGAGCGAAATCTTATTGTATCATTGTACTGTACTTGTATTATGTATTCCCTCTTTACAACAATGCTGGAGATTAGTTATAACTTTGTAGCATGTATTATGTATTATTGCTGAACTGTTGTTTTCATGTATCATTGTACTGTACTTGATGAACTATCTGAAACTTTTGTTTTCATGTATCATTTTACTTGATGAACCATCTGAAACTTTTGTCTTCATGTATCATTGTATTGTAATTGATGAACTGTTTGTAATAGTGAACCGAGACACTATTTTGTATTGAATTGAACTGAAGTAAGAACCGCCGAGACGGTTAATTGATTTGAGTAACATACAAATATTAATTGGCTAACCATGAATTTGCCACGGCTCTAAGCTGTGGCAAAACATATATTTGCCACGGCTCTAAGCCGTGGCTGATCTAAATATTCCCACGGCCTAAAGCCGTGGCAAAATAGAAAACAGCCACGGCTCAGGGCCGTGGCAAAATTTTTGCCACTGCCTATTTTTCCACGGCCCAAAGCCGTGGCAAAATCGTTTAACCACGGCCCAAAGCCGTGGCGAAATGACTTTTCTGGTGTAGTGGTATGTATATATCTTTGAAATATTACCACATTTTCACAATGTTGCCTGATCTCTTTGAGCTTGCTGGTCCATGTTGTTGAATTGCTGAAACTTGCTTATGCTTTTGCTCAAACCTGTGCACCTTTGTTGAATTATTCTTTCCTGACCATGTGCTCTTGACTTTAGTTCTGGTCTGGTTGTGATACTTGACCACCCTGGTCTTATCTTGCAGCACTTCAGCCTTGTTCATGCTTTTTAAAACTAATATGTGTTGCACTTGAGTTGCACACGAGCCCGCTTTGGCTTGACCTTGTGCACACTTGCACTGTATTGAGCCTTCGGGCGTGACCTTTTCATTTGTCCCTGAGAGATAATTGATGCTCGACCTCGTGATATTCATAGCGATACACTGTGCATATCATAAGCTATTCATGCGCACTTAAATTTTGTCCTTGTCCAAAATATGAAAACAAACAACCCAAATAACCGAGGCAATATTAAATCACAATTATAATTTTAATTTTGTCATTTATATTTGTTTCTTTTTCCATTTTATTATGTTGTTTATTTGATAGGTATAGCGGACGACTAGACATAGTGTGACGCCCCACCTCTATACTCACACTAGCCAAGAACACTACAGAGTAATGCCGTCGACTAGCATGAAGAATAAGGCTGTTGAGGAGTGACCATCTGTGTAATTGCTTTGTGCGAGTACCGATATGTCAGATAGTATGTGATAACCCTGATTTTTGTGAGCAATTTCATGATTTAAATTAGTTTATGTTTGTTTAAAAATTGCATTGAGAAAGATAGGAATGGAAACTGATCGCAAATGTGTGGTTTAAACATGTACATGTGCACAAGATAGTGCACACACATGCACACATTTTTCTGTATAATGAAATAGGCAGAATTCAATATATAAATTAGAATAAATAATTTAGAAATACATATGTATGAAGATATGATTATGTCTTTAATAATTTTGGTAGAAAGAAAATAAGGACTTAGGCAAAAATAGGCATACATATATTATATATATGTGCACAAGCAAACACTTGCTGGAAGAAAACAAAAATTGCATGGAAATGGCATGAACCCTTAAGCAAGCACTTTATCCATTTCCAACAATCCTTTTAACCTTGGAAAATAAGAGTCATGCATATAACATGACCGGGGTGAGATTAAAGAGATAAGGCTTATTTCTGAAAATAAAAACAAGGACCACATACCCTTTTCTCTCTTGAATCAAAATGAGAGGCAGATCATGTATTATAGGGTAAAAATGACATTGGGTAATTTCACGAAACCCAAGTAGCAGCCAGGGTTTTGTATAAGGAGGCTTAGTGTAGTGAGACCTTTCACAATTGCTCTTCATCATTTAAAGGAAAAATAAAACATAAGCCAGAGAAAAATAAGGAACAACGACCATTAGAATTAAAAGAAGGCAGAAGACCAAAAGGGTTCAAAAAGCTTAGGAAAAAGAGGGATTAAGTGTGAGTAACCTCACTGGAAACTTTGGCAATAAGTCCTGAATATTGAGGCAGCCTAATTAAATTTATATTTCACTTTTGCAAGCTATTTTCATTTTTATGATTTGATAACTTTGGCTTGTCAATGATCTGCTCAAGTGTAAAACCCTTTATAGTGACTTATCCAGTATAAAAGAGTCATGGATTTCATGTTTAAATATGGTTATCTGTGTTGTGGTTTAACTTTGAGATGAAGTAGATTTTTTTTATGGGTTTTCTTTATACATTTATTCACTTAAAAACCCAAGATTGATGTTGTAGATATATGGTCTAAAAATGAAAGAAAACGTGGGGCTGCAACATTGTGTTGTTGCTTATGTCTCATATCAACTAAAATAAAGATAAATGTAGAGGTGCAATGTTATACATGTGCTGAGCTTCTATGTTTTATGAACTCTCCAAATCAAAGCATATACTTGTGGTTTAGCCAGATCTTAAAGATTAACAAAGGTCTGATTGAACCAGAGGTAAAAGGAGACAACCGGAAAACTATCTATGACCATATGTTTGTAACTTGATCCATTGAAACCCATAAACAAAATAATATGCTTAGAAATCACATTTGTTTGCATGATTAAATGCTTGCTTATGAGAACATGACTTACCAATCTCTGAATGAATACATGTTGGCTGAATGTTTATTTCTTTGATTGAAATATGATATGCAGAAGGGATTAGCATAGGAATGAGAAAGGGGAAGTAACACATAGTAATTTAACTAAGGACTTTTGGATCTTAGGGCTAAAAAATATGGCTTGGCAAGGTGAACATTGCAAGCTCACACATGGTATGCTTATACCCAGGGGCCTGAGTGTGCTGGGTTAACAGTGATATGTCCCAGGCAGTGTGTGGTTTAACAAGAGGAAGTAGCTAAAGACCATAATATACTTGATAGTGAACAATAGAAATAGGTTCATGAGAGGGCTTGGGTAAAATCCCTGATGGCCAGTAATTTGGTAGAAAAGGCTTGATGATTGAATTGATGAATTTGTTGATTGGTTTATGATGTTTTATGGATGGATCCTATGATTGTTATCACTGAACTAAACCATTGAATCATGTATAACATGTTTTGCACTAATGTATATGCACATGTATCATAGGAACATGCACAAGAGTGGTATTGAGTTCCTTTATCCATTTTGAAGTTATTTAAATATGAATAAGTGTCATATAAAATCATGTTTTCAGTTAGATTACTCATACCAGACTTTAGTCTGACCCTTGTGTGTTTTATGCACCATTGGGTGTCTCATGTTTATATGGGGCAGTTCATGGTGATTTTGCAGGAAAGTAGGAATTTCTTTGACCAGGCTTTGGATGTTTAGCTGCTTAAGGAATTGGATGCTATATTTAAAGATTTGCTGAAGTTAAAATAGATGTTTATGCTGAATTATTTTAAGCTATTTTGTTTAAATTTTCTTAGAAAACTAATGTATTGTTAGATCTACTGTTTTGCAAGTGTTGAACCTATATGTGTATCAGCTGAAACTTATGTACTTTGTTTTGCAAATGTTTTGCTAAGAAATGGAATTTTTAAGCTTTAAGAATAGTTAGTTTATAATGGTAGAAAATGTGAGATTGAAAGGATTTATGGATTGAATGTACAATCAAGTATTTGACATAGGAAAATCCTTGTTTAAGTTGATATAAAATCTGGCAGAATAAAGGTTCTGAGTTGCTTTGAAAAGAAAACAAAATGACATGTATTTTTCTTAAGAATAAGTGCAAGTTGAATATGGCTAACATGACCATTTTATTGAGCCTGGGTTAAGCCAGCACTAAAGAGTTTTAAGCTCAATTTTCAGTTTTACAACTCAAATATAGGGTAGACTCAGTCATTTTTGCTAACAAGAAGAGGAAAAATTACTTAAATCTTCCACTGACACACACATGCACAAGAACATGCACACACATGCACATGCAAGAGCACAGTTCATACAGTAACAAAATTATGGAAATACATGCAAAATGCTAAGTCTTGAGACATGAAACCAATGGTTATGCAATAATCTAAGTATGCTTGAAAAACCTGGTTTTTAGAAACAATATTGCTATGAAGGAATTATTTCTTTTAATGATTCCCAAACAGATTTCTACTTCCAAACTTTTGTACTCTGATTCAAGTAGAAAGTAACTTATATATCTTCACATATGTAAGTTTAAGATGATTTGAGCAAACCAGTATTTTTATATTGGCATAAAGATCCTGGATAGAAGAAAATTAGAGTGTAATATTTTCTTGATTAAATGACCTCTGTATATATATATGTAAAAAAAAACTTTAGGAACAGAAGGTGGGTCATCTCATTTGGTATCAGAGCTATGTTGTTAAATAACATAGCAAAATTTTTGTATGAACTTGTTTGCATTGGATGTATGGAGGTGTTGACTGCCTTGGATGCTTTGTTTTGTTAGTGCTTATACTACTAATATCTATTATAACTGAATAAGGATAGATTGAAATGAATTAATCTATAAAGTATTAGGCAAAACGGACTAACCTAAGTGTCATATCCATAGAGCTATGGTAGGACCCAGACATCAAAATGTAGGAACAAGTGAACCACCCATGGTGAATGTGCAAGAATTCCTGAGAGCCATAAGGGATGGAGTAGGCAATAGGCAGGAAAATCCACATGAGGAGCTTTCCAAACTACTCAAGACTTTTACCAACCTTGGAGGAAAAACTTTTGATGGCACAGAAGGAGTTATGGGAGTTCAAAATTGGCTCAGGATTTTGGATAGGACCTTTGCAGACATGCAAGTTGAAGACCAAAGGAAGAGGCAAATTGCATCCAGGCAATTGAGAGGAGCATCTTTGGATTGGTGGGATGTTATCATAGCTGGAAGACCTAAAGGAGAAGTGACATGGGATCAATTTAAAGCAATGCTGGAAGGTAGGTTTGTCCCTGCATCAGCCAAGGAGTCTTTGCTAGAGGAATTCATCAAATTAAGGCAAGGGACTATGAATGTCACTGAGTACACTCAGAGGTTTGAATCATTGGCAAAGTATGGTGCAGTACTCATCACCACTGAGGAGGCTAAGAATGGCAGATATATTCAAGGGCTAAACCCTAGCCTTAGTAGAGCCATGCTACCATACAAGGACAGGACTTTTGATCAAGTTTTGGACTTGAATTTGAGCATTGAACAACATGATAAGGCTAGAGAGAATTTCAGGGCATTCAAGAATAGCCAAAACAAGAAAGGAAAGGGCAAATTTCACCCTTATGATAAGAAGAAAGTAGACACAGCTTCCACCAAGAAACCAGAAGAAGCCATTGCTGCTGAAATTAAGAAGAAGATTACTTGTTATAACTGTGGCCAAGAGGGGCATATGAAGAATAGGTGCACAAATGTTAGGCCAGCATCCTTCAAATGTCACCATTGTGGGAAGGAGGGTCACATAAAGAGGAATTGTCCAGATTTTAAGCAAGGAAAAGTAGGGGCTTTGGAAGGAAAAGACAAGGCAACTGAGGGATCAAATGTTGAGAATCATGGTCAAGTTGAAGGTACTTTGTTTATTCACTCAATACCTTTTGCAGTAGTGTATGATACTGGGGCTACACACTCATTGATCTCCCATGATATTGTACAACAATTAAAATTGAATTGTATGATTGTTGATAAGCCACTATTTATTAGAAGCCCTATAGGTAGCTCATGTGTTCTGGGTATGATGTGTATGCAACTGGGGTTAGATATAGGGGGACATGTGTTTAACTCAGACCTATATGTGTTGCAATATCCGGGCATAGGGGTTGATTGGTTGAGTAAATATAAGGCTATCATAAATATGGAGACATCCACCATATCATTGAAAATTTCTGATGGACAAAGGGTAGTTGTTCTTTGTGAGGCAGACAAGAATAGAAATATAGCCAACCTTTTTACATAAAAACCCATGCCTGCATTAGAAGAAATCCGCATAGTAAATCAATATACTGATGTGTTTGGTGAAGTTAGGGGAGTTCCAAACTACAGACCAGTTGAGTTTTCAATCAGAATAATTCCAGGAGCTAGCCCAGTGGTTAAAAGACCAACCAGAATGGGGCCTAAGGAGTTGATAGAATTGAAAAAGCAATTGGTTGAATTAGAAGAAAGAGGCTTTATTAGACCCAGTAGCTCATCATGGGGAGCACCAGTAGTCTTTGTTAAGAAACAAGATGGATCCCTTAGGTTATGTATTGACTATAGGGAATTAAATAAAGTCACAATTAAAAATAAATATCCTTTACCAAGAATTGATGATCTCTTTGATCAATTGAGTGGTGCAAAAATATTTTCTAGGCTTGATTTAGCTTCAGGCTTTCATCAGATGAAAGTAGAAGAGGAAAGCATTAAGTATACAGCCTTTAACACAAGATATGGACTTTATTAAGTAATGCCATTTGGCTTAACAAATGCTCCTTCCTATTTTTTTGATTTGATGAATAGGATTTTTAGAGAATACTTGGATAAATTTGTATTGATATTTATTGATGACATACTAATTTATTCTAAGTCAATTAGAGAGCATGAAAATCATTTGCACGTGGTATTTGAGAAATTGAGGCAGGAAGACTTGAAAGCAAAGTTTTCAAAATGCACTTTTTGGCAAAATGAAGTGAATTTTCTAGGCCACATTATATTAGAAAAAGGAATATCTGTGGATCCCAATAAGGTCATTGCAGTGCAAGCTTGGAAAAGGCCTACCAATGTCACTGAGGTCAGATCATTCATGGGAATGGCTGGTTACTATAGAAGGTTTATAAAAGATTTTGCAAAAATTTCAATCCCATTAACCAGATTGACTAGGAAAAATCAAGTGTTTACTTGGACTGAAGAGTGTGAGAAAGCCTTTGGGAAATTAAAGGAAGCACTAGTGCAAGCTCCAATCCTCAGAGTACCTGAAGGGAATGAAAACTTGGTGGTGTATACTGATGCAAGTGGACAAGGGCTTGGGGCAGTATTGATGCAACAACATCAAGTGATAGCTTATGCTTCTAGGCAATTGAAACCAAGTGAGGTAAGATATGCTACTCATGACCTTGAATTAGCTGCTATAGTGTATGCTCTTAAGCTATGGAGACACTACTTGTTAGGGGCAAGGTGTGAAGTTTACATAGATCATAAGTCACTTAAATATTTATTTTCACAAAGAGAATTGAATATGAGGCAGCAAAGGTGGATTGAACTCCTAGCCTCATATGACTTTGAAATATTATATACCCTTGGTAAGGCTAATAAAGTAGCAGATGCCCTAAGTATACAACATGCTAAAGTGGCTAGATTAATGATAGAAGAGTTTAACACTTTATCATTGTTAACTGATTTAGAGATAGAAAGTGATAATGTAGAAAACATGAGCCTATGCAGTGAGCATGTAGAAATGGGAAAGTTAAGCTTTATCACTCTGGAGTCAGAATTGAAAAACAAAGTTGTAAAGTTACGAGACCAAGATCCATTTTTATTTGAAAAGAAAACTCAGATATTAAATGGTGAAGCAGTGGAAGGTTTTCAGTTGAATGATCAAGGCCATTTGAAGAAAGGAAAAAGAATATGTGTTCCAGTAATTGATGAGTTGAAGCAAGAAATCTTGGATGCTTACCACAAAAGCAAATACACTATACACCCAGGAAGCACAAGGATGTATCACAACCTCAAGAGGGATTATTGGTGGAGCGGTATGAAGAGTGCAGTGGCAACCTATGTATCTAAATGTATAGTTTGCCAACAAGTGAAGGCTGAGTATCAAAAATCCTCAGGGATGCTTCAACCTTTGCAAATACCACAGTGGAAATGGGAGGATATATCAATGGATTTCATTGATGGTTTGCCTAGAACTAGGAGGGGAAATGATAGCATTTGGGTAGTGGTTGATAGGTTAACCAAGTCAGCCCACTTTATACCAGTAAAGTTAGAGAGAAATGCATGTACACTAGCCCAGTTGTTTATCAAGGAAGTGGTTAGACTACATGGTATACCAAAGACTATAGTAAGTGATAGAGATACCATCTTCACTTCAAAATTTTGGCAGAGTTTTCACAAGGCAATGGGGACTGATTTATGCTTAAGCACAGCATACCATCCTCAATCTGATGGTCAAACAGAAATTGTGAACAAATTGCTTGAAGACATGTTGAGAGCTTGTGTATTGGATTGGGGAGGATGTTGGGAGGATCATATCTTTTTAGCTGAATTTGCATACAACAATAGCCATCATAGTAGCATAGGCATGGCACCCTTTGAAGCTCTCTATGGGAGACCATGTTTATCACCCTCAAGTTGGCTTGAATCTGGGGAAAAAGTGGTCTTAGGGCCAAAGAGTGTGAAGGAAACTTCAGAGAAAATAGTTTTGATCAGAAAAAGAATTGCTTCTGTCCAGGATAGGCAAAAGAAATATGCAGATCAAAGAAGGAAGGCAGTAAAAATATGGTGTTGGGGATTATGTATTTATAAAAATATCACCCATGAAGAAGGTTCTAAGGTTTGGGAAACAAGGAAAGTTGATTCCTAGGTACATAGGGCCATATACAATTCTAGAGAGAATAGGAACTATAGCCTATAAGCTGGACTTGCCAGAAGAAATGAGAGCAATGCATGATGTTTTTCATGTGTCTAAACTAAGAAGGTGGGTTCATGATAAGGAGGCAATCCTAGAATCCCCTAAGGATGTGCAGATTGACCCAGGATGATCTATGAAAAGGAGCCAGTGGGCATAGTTGCTAGAGAGATCAAGAAATTGAGAAACAAATAAATTAAATTAGTGAAAGTGCAATGGAGTCTTGACCCAAATGATTGCACATGGTAAGTGGAGGATAAAATCAGAAATGATCATCCACAACTGTTTGATTGAATGAAAGGTAAATTTATATATACTGATGAATTTTTTGATTGAATATGCATTGTGATCTTTGTTTTAATATGCATAGAGTTTAATCAAGTGATTGGCTTGAGAATGGTTTGAGATCAGAAAAGTTGATTTTCTGGATTGATGATACTTAAGTTAAGTATGAGAGAATTGTGGGACACAATTCCTAAAAGGAGGGGTATATGTGATAACCCTGATTTTTGTGAGCAATTTCATGATTTAAATTAGTTTATGTTTGTTTAAAAATTGCATTAAGAAAGATAGGAATGGAAACTGATCGCAAATGTGTGGTTTAAACATGTACATGTGCACAAGATAGTGCACACACATGCACACATTTTTCTGTATAATGAAATAGGCAGAATTCAATATATAAATTAGAATAAATAATTTAGAAATACATATGTATGAAGATATGATTATGTCTTTAATAATTTTGGTAGAAAGAAAATAAGGACTTAGGCAAAAATAGGCATACATATATTATATATATGTGCACAAGCAAACACTTGCTGGAAGAAAACAAAAATTGCATGGAAATGGCATGAACCCTTAAGCAAGCACTTTATCCATTTCCAACAATCCTTTTAACCTTGGAAAATAAGAGTCATGCATATAACATGACCGGGGTGAGATTAAAGAGATAAGGCTTATTTCTGAAAATAAAAACAAGGACCACATACCCTTTTCTCTCTTGAATCAAAATGAGAGGCAGATCATGTATTATAGGGTAAAAATGACATTGGGTAATTTCACGAAACCCTAGTAGCAGCCAGGGTTTTGTATAAGGAGGCTTAGTGTAGTGAGACCTTTCCCAATTGCTCTTCATCATTTAAAGAAAAATAAAACATAAGCCAGAGAAAAATAAGGAGCACCGTCCATTAGAATTAGAAGAAGGCAGAAGACCAAAAGGGTTCAAAAAGCTTAGTAAAAAGAGGGATTAAGTGTGAGTAACCTCACTGGAAACTTTGGCAATAATTCCTGAATATTGAGGCAGCCTAATTAAATTTATATTTCACTTTTGCAAGCTATTTTCATTTTTATGATTTGATAACTTTGGCTTGTCAATGATCTGCTCAAGTGTAAAACCCTTTATAGTGACTTATCCAGTATAAAAGAGTCATGGATTTCATGTTTAAATATGGTTATCTGTGTTGTGGTTTAACTTTGAGATGAAGTGGATTTTTTTTATGGGTTTTCTTTATACATTTATTCACTTAAAAACCCAAGATTGATGTTGTAGATATATGGTCTAAAAATGAAAGAAAACGTAGGGCTGCAACATTGTGTTGTTGCTTATGTCTCATATCAACTAAAATAAAGATAAATTTAGAGGTACAATGTTATACATGTGCTGAGCTTCTATGTTTTATGAACTCTCCAAATCAAAGCATATACTTGTGGTTTAGCCAGATCTTAAAGATTAACAAAGGTCTGATTGAACCAGAGGTAAAAGGAGACAACCAAAAAACTATCTATGACCATATGTTTGTAACTTGATCCATTGAAACCCATGGACAAAATAATATTCTTAGAAATCACATTTGTTTGCATGATTAAATGCTTGCTTATGAGAACATGACTTACCAATCTCTGAATGAATACATGTTGGCTGAATGTTTATTTCTCGGATTGAAATATGATATGCAGAAGGGATTAGCATAGGAATGAGAAAGGGAAAGTAACACTTAGTAATTTAACTAAGGACTTTTGGATCTTAGGGCTAAAAAATATGGCTTGGCATGGTGAACATTGCAAGCTCACACATGGTATGCTTATACCCAGGGGCCTGAGTGTGCTGGGTTAACAGTGATATGTCCCAGGCAGTGTGTGGTTTAACAAGAGGAAGTAGCTAAAGACCATAATATACTTGATAGTGAACAATAGAAATAGGTTCATGAGAGGGCTTGGCTAAAATCCCTGATGGCCAGTAATCTGGTAGAAAAGGCTTGATGATTGAATTGATGAATGTGTTGATTGGTTTATGATGTTTTATGGATGGATCCTATGATTGTTATCACTGAACTAAACCATTGAATCATGTATAATATGTTGTGCACTAATGTATATGCACATGTAACACAGGAACATGCACAAGAGTGGTATTGAGTTCCTTTATCCATTTTGAAGTTATTTGAATATGAATAAGTGTCATATAAAATCATGTTTTCAGTTAGATTACTCATACCAGACTTTAGTTTGACCCTTGTGTGTTTTATGCACCATTGGGTGTCTCATGTTTATATGGGGCAATTCATGGTGATTTTGCAGGAAAGTAGGAATTTCTTTGATCAGGCTTTGGATGTTTAGCTGCTTAAGGAATTCGATGCTATATTTAAAGATTTGCTGAAGTTAAAATAGATGTTTATGCTGAATTATGTTAAGCTATTTTGTTTAAATTTACTTAGAAAACTAATGTATTGTTAGATCTACTGTTTTGCAAGTGTTGAACCTATATGTGTATCAGCTGAAACTTATGTACTTTGTTTTGCAAATGTTTTGCTAAGAAATTGAATTTTTAAGCTTTAAGAATAGTTAGTTTATAATGGTAGAAAATTTGAGATTGAAAGGATTTATGGATTGAATGTACAATCAAGTATTTGACATAGGAAAATCCTTGTTTAAGTTGATATAAAATCTGGCAGAATAAAGGTTCTGAGTTGCTTTGAAAAGAAAACAAAATGACATGTATTTTGCTTAAGAATAAGTCCAAGTTGAATATGGCTAACATGACCATTTTATTGAGCCTGGGTTAAGCCAGCACTAAAGAGTTTTAAGCTCAATTTTCAGTTTTACAACCCAAATATAGGGTAGACTCAGTCATTTTTGCTAACAAGAAGAGGAAAAATTACTTAAATCTTCCACTGACACACACATGCACAGGAACATTCACACACATGCACATGCAAGAGCACAGTTCATACAGTAACAAAATTATGGAAATACATGCAAAATGCTAAGTCTTGAGACATGAAACCAATGGTTATGCAATAATCTAAGTATGCTTGAAAAACCTGGTTTTTAGAAACAATATTGCTATGAAGGAATTATTTCTTTTAATGATTCCCAAACAGATTTCTACTTCCAAACTTTTGTACTCTGATTCAAGTAGAAAGTAACTTATATATCTTCACATATGTAAGTTTAAGATGATTTGAGCAAACCAGTATTTTTATATTGGCATAAAGATCCTAGATAGAAGAAAATTAGAGTGTAATATTTTCTTGATTAAATGACCACTGTATATATATATGTAAAAAAACTTTAGGAATAGAAGGTGGGTCATCTCATAGTATTACATGCATTTCGTTTCAATTGGAAATCTGACACATCAATTACAAACTCAAAACTACTACACAGTGGCTATGTGATCTTCGAAAACAAATATAAAATAAGCATAACACAAATCAGTCACAGATATTCATATCACTAAGGCGAAAACAGATATATTCATATCACATAGAAGTGTACATCAAAGTAGTGGTCATACAAGATCCACTACATCACAAAAGAATAGGTACAAGTGCTAGACAAAAGAATATGTATACATCAAGGAGTCTCCATCTCCAATGTATAAAAAAACAAAAACAAAAACTACTAAGCTAAAGTAGTTAGCCAAAAGTCAGAAGCTAGTCCCTGCTAAGAAGTCAAGTGGAAGCACATGTAACACCTCGGTCTGACCCGAGTATTATTTTAGAAGAAATATAATAAACGGATCAGTCTAGCTATAAATATCAGATAAGGTGAGATAGGATAAAAGATATGACAAATATATATATATGATAACAACAAAAATCATACAATATCTCAAGTTTTTCTCAAAACATCAAAAAGAATGTCATATTCTTTATATTATCCACCAAATCAAAAATATTGATAGAACTTATCAATGCAGATCACAAAAATTGGTGAAACACAAATTCTAGAAATCAATCATTAGAAATTCAGAAATCACAAAAGGGGAAGGCCTATCATAAACGGGAGAACGAAAACTCACCAACACGTGTATCACAAACGGGACGCTATCCCATAAAAATACGCGATACAGTCCCCACTTAGGGACTGATAAGCTGAACATCGACTCACCTAAAAAGATACGCCCCATCACAGGCGAACATCGACACACCTAAAAAGATAGGCCCCATGCACATATTTATTGAGTCGAACATCGACGCACCTAAAAAGATGCGCCCCATGCTCCGAACTCGTTGAGCCGATTGCTCAACGAACGGCCAAAAGACCAGAGGTCGCTAGCCCTTAAAAATGAGACGAAGCTCCATATAACGGGATATACTCCCCCACGCGGACAAAGGGACATCGCATATCGCTAGTCTAAACCTTAAAATGATCATCATAGATCAATGAGAAGTGTAAATTACACTAAGCTAGTAAATAAACGAGTTTAGCTTCATGTCCCATAACCACTAGCTTAACTTAAAAATTTACGAACAGATTGTCGATTTCCACTCGAAAATTGTCACGAGATTTCAATCGAACAAGTCCAAAAATTAACCGACGAAGTAAACGCAAGCGTTTCATACCACTTGTTTTACTAAGTCGTTTAATTAGATTTATCATACGAATGAGGTAAAGGTTTGTATATTCTAATAGATTGGAAAACGGTTTTAAAAATGAGCTTTGTATTTAAAATAGTGTTGAAATCATTTTTGTGAAAGAGTTTGAGTATTTACTACTAGTATAGAAACCTTTGTATTTAAAAGTGACAAATCACAGAAATGATTGTAAAAACAATCTATCACCAAAAATCCACATTCAACGACGTGAATTCAAACCATAAAAATCGATATCAAATCCATCAAATAGATATTCCCAAAAATCCGGAAAAGAAGCCTTCAAAGTAGATAATAAATGATAACAACTAATCGGATCAACAAAAATCGATAAAAATTGGAGATCCACTCGAAAATAGGCGAAATGGTCAAAAGGCAACAGGACCAGACGTCTGACCTGGGGTTCGGGGAATTTATTTCCCTTTACCCCATTTTCTTTTTGATGCCAAAGGCTATCCAAACGTTTGGTATAGCATAACCAGACGTCTGGTCGAGTGCTCTGCTGTTTTTTCCTGCGTTTGTTATTTTTTTATCTTTTCCAGAGACCCCTACCAGACGTTTGAGTTCTTCAACTAGACGTCTGGTCACTTGGACCTGGGCAGAATTCGCCTAGGCCATTGATGGCCAAATCGATTTGGAAACGATCGGACGAGCGACGGAGGCTAGGGATTTATGCCAAGCGACAACCCAGCCTTATAGGCTCTTCGATACACCCCAAATAACATGTCCAAACATCCAAGATAGGATTTTTAATGATGTTGACTTCAAAACATCAAAATTGGAAAATTCACCAAATCAATTCAAATCAAAAGCAAATGAACATGAATAAATTTTAGGAATTCATACCTAACAACAATGAAAGCTACAGACGTAGATGTGAGTTCAAAAACTCACCTTTAAAACTCAAAAACAACGAATGAGAAGCTCTAAAACAAGGCAAGATCAATTCCTCTTCAATACACCTCTAGAATCTTCAATCTATAATCAAAGGTGAAGTTTTTTCTAAGTTAGGTTATAGGATTTTCTGAAAATTGAAGAGAGATTGAGATGGAGAAGATGAAGAGGATGCTTACCTAAGCTTCTCTTTGATTTTAGAGCAAGAACTTGAATTTCCTAAGAAAACTAGGGCTTAGGAATTTCTAATCTATCCTCTTTCCCCCCATTTTCATTTATCTTGAGTGTTAAGAAATGTTATGAATGAATGAAGAGGAGTGGAGTGGGAGTTTTTAGGTAGAGGAGTTGGGGTTACCTTGTTTGGTTAGTGGGCTGAAACCCAAACCCAAAGCCCCAAATGAAAATATCAAAATTCTAATCAACTCCAAACATATCTATGTTTATACTAAAAAAAGTTGTAAACGTCGTTTTGAACTCAATGGAAGTGGTCTCGGGTCCGAATTCGACTGTTTACAAAAAGTAACATTTCGGACTTTAAATTCAATAAACGATGCTATATTTAAACAAAACATTTAAATACATAATCGTAAAATATGCGGGTTGTTACAGACTTCCCTCCTTAAAGAAATTACATCCTCGCAATACTTAAGAAGAAAATAAAGAGTAACAACCACTCTAAGGCATAACAACACAAAAGAAAATTTTGAAGCGAGAAGTTCACCTTAAGGAGCACGAGAGAGTAAGTCCGGATGTGTTCGCTCGATGAATTCTCTGGATTCCCAAGAACAATCCTTATGATTTGTAGAACATTGAACTTTCATAAGCGGGACATCTTTATTACGAAGACGTTTAACCTCCATAGCAAATGCTGTGAATAGAATGTTGCTCATAAGTCAAATTAGGTGAAACCTCAATTTCTTCAATAACACCGGGCTCAAGAATAGAATCGGAATCTCTAAGGAATTTTCGTAGTTGAGAAACGTGGAATACATCATGAATAGCAGAAAATTAAGCCGGTAATAAAAGGCGATAAGCCACGAAACTAATGTGTTCGATGATGGGAAATGGGCCAATATATCGAGTTGCTAATTTTCCCGATCGACTGAAACGCACAACACCCATCATAGGTGAAACACGAATGAATAACAAATCTCCCACAGAAAATTCCAAATTTCTTCTTCGGTTATCAGCATAGGATTTTTGTCTACTTTGAGCTTCTTTCATCCTATGACGAATAAGGTCGATCTTTTCTGTGGTATCACGAATAAAATCTGGACCTATAACCAGCTTCTCACCGGCTTCAAGCCAACATGAAGGAGATCGGCATGGCCTTCCGTAGAGTGCCTCGAAAGGTGCCATACCAATAATAGATTGGAAGCTATTATTATAAGAAAACTTAACAAGAGAAATATGATCTTCCCAACTTCCACCAAAATCAAGATAACATGCACGAAGGAGATCTTCAAGAGTTTGATTCACCCGCTCTGTTTGTCCATCGGACTGAGGATGATAAGCGGTGCTAAAATTATATTTCAAAATGATTAGAAACATTCAAAATGATGTGCACTCATGATTACAACCATTTGTAATTACTATCACAAACAGATCTTTTCAAGATTTTTTATTAAATATATTTTAATTAAACATTTAATTATTCATAACATATTATAACAAATATATAACCAAAAGAAAAACATCTTTATTATGAACGAGAATTGGTTACAGCGTTAATTAATTTACAATAAATTACAGAATTTCTCATATAGCATACGCCTAACTATTTAATATTAATATATGTATTTATTAAATTTAATAAACTAATTTTTAGTTTCTGTTAAAAAAATATTTTCTTACCGAAAGAACATTATATATTTATATATTATATTGTATATGATATATATATATATATATTAAAATGGTGTTAACTTTATATATATATATATATGATTAAAAATTATTTTCAACTATATTATTTGATACATATTTATATATATTATAATATTAATATTTAGTCAGATAAAGATATTTCCAATTATTATCTTAGATCTAGTTTTAGATATAAATATATTTTACCAAGTCAACTTTGATATTTTAACCTTAAATTTGAATTTAAAATTTTGACTTGGTTAAATTATGTTAGATATTTTACTAAATCAAATTTTATTTTATTAATCTAGATTTGTGTTTTCAATATATATAATAATTTAAATTGAGGCAATCAATATATATAAGTAAATGACCAATACCTATACTACACTATCAAAAACGAGTTCCTCTATGAGCTCTCTCATTGCTTCACATCCTTTCCACTTCCCATTCCTTTGTTTTGATATAAAAATATATATTCCTATCTATTTTATGTATTCTATCTGTAACAACCCGCATATATATCGATTTTATATTTAAATATAACATCGTTCGTCGGATTATAGTCCGAAAAGCTACTTTTTGCAAACAGTCGAATTGGGACTCGAGACCCCCTCCATTGAGTTCAAAATGTCGTTTGCAACCTTTTTGAGTATAAACTTCGATATGTTTGGAGCTAGCTAAAAATTTGACCTTTTTCACTTTGGGTTTGGGTTTGGGTTCAGCCCACTAGTCATCCTTATACCCCAAACTGAACCATCCCTCCCCATTCACTCTCACTTCCTCCTCTTTTCAGTTCTAAAGCAAAAATGGTGGGAGAGATGGGAAATTAAAACTCCAAACCCTAGTTCCTCTTTCAATCTCAAATTCTTGCTCCAAAATCAAAGAGAACCCATTGGTAAGCATCTCCTTCTTCTTCTCCAACTCTTTCTCCTTCCAATTTCAGAAATTCCTAAACCTAACTTTGGGAATGTTCTTATTTTAAGCTTTGAATTCAAGCTTGTTGAGTTGGAATTGAAGAGTAATTGCTCTTGCCATTGCTCCATAGCTTCTTCTTCATTCGTTTGGGTTTAAAGGTGAGATTTTTATCTCACATCTATGACTATAATTATCTTTGGTTGTTAGGTATGAATTCCTAACACTTCTTCATGTGCATTAGCTCTTGATTTGGATTGGTTTTGTGAATATTCCAATTTTTTGTTTTTAAAGTCAAATTTATGTGAAAATCCTTTTATGGATGTTTGATCATGCTTTTGGTGATGCATCGAGGAGCATATAGGGTCGGGTTGTCGATTGGCATAAACCCTTAGAGCCAATGTTCGTCCGGTTGCATTTTGGAAGAGTTTGCTCTTCATTTGTATAGGTTGAAAAAACAGCCCAGGCCTGATTCAGTCGACTGAAAGGTCTGTTCAGTCGACTGAACCTGGAACCCGAAAGTTTCCAGGCATGATTCAGTCGACCGAAAACTCTGTTCAATCGACTGAACCTGGAAACAAAAAGTTTCCTAAACCTGGAAAATTTCCAAGTACAGGGTCAGTCGACTGAAAAACTCTGTTCAGTCGACTGAACCTGCTATTTCAGTCCAGTTTTCCTTTTTGGATTGAATTTCCAATTTAAATCGATTCGTGATGATCCTATTTGTTGTTATCATTTATTATGACTTTGATGACTCCTTTTTTGGGATTTTTGAATATCCATTTTGATGGAATCTTTATCGGTTTAATTGGATTTGATTCACGTCTTCGAATGTGAATTTTTGATGATTGATTGTTTCTACAATCATTTCTATGACTTGTCACTTTAAAAATACAAAGATTTCTATACTAGTAGTAAATACTCAAACTCTTTCATCAAAATGATTTCAACTCTATTTTTAAATATAAAGCTTGTTTTCAAAACCGTTTTCCAATCTATTAGTATATACAAACCTTTACCTCACTCGCATGAGAAATCTAATTAAACGGCTTAGTAAAACAAGTGTTATGAAACGCTTGCGTTTACTTTGTCGGTTAATTTTTGGACTTGTTCGATTGAAACTCTTGTGACAATTTTCTAGTGGAGATCTACAGTTTGTTCGCAAATATTTAAGTTAAGCAAGTGGTTATGGGACATGAAGCTAAACTCTTATATTTACTAGCTTAGTGTAATCGACACTTCTTGATGATCGATGATGATCATTTAATGGTTTAGACTAGCAATGTGCGATGTCTCTTCGTCCATGTGGAGGACTGTTCTTCGTTTTAATGAGCTTCGTCTCACTTCTCGCATGGGTCGTACCTATCTAGGTGCATCGATGTTTACTTTATGCATGGGTCGTACCTATATAGGTGCGTCGATGTTTGTTTACTTCGTGGAGCAATCGGCTCAATAAGTCGGGGCATGGGGCATATCTTTCTAGGTGTGTCAATGTTCGTCTATGCATGGGTCGTATCTTTCTAGATGCGTCGATGTTCGACTTTGCATGGGGTGTATCTTTCTAGGTGCATCGATGTTAGACATTACATGGGGCGTATCTTTCTAGGTGCGTCGATGGTTATTTATGCATGGGGCGTATCTTTCTAGGTGCGTCGATGCTAGAGCATGGGGCGTATCTTTCAAGGTGCGTCGATGTTCGACTTTGCATAGGGTGCATCTTTCTAGGTGTATCGATGCTAGACTTTACATGGGGCGTATCTTTCTAGGTACGTCGATGTTCAGTTTTATGGGATTGGCCATCCTCTTTTCTTGTGATTTCTGGATTTCTCGTTGTGATTTCTGGAATTTATGTTTCACCACCCTTTTCAGTTGGCATTGATATGTATGTCATTTATTGTGGCTTGGTGAATTAAATAAAGAATATGACGTTCTTTTTATGCTATGAGATTCGTGAGCTATTTGTATGATTTCCCTTTGTTGATTTTCTAATGTATACTTGTCAAGGTATGTCATTTTTGGTTATCATACGTTTTTATTATATCTCTTCTTATATCCCATTTTATCTGATAATTATAGCTAGACTGATCCGTTTATTATTTTCTTCTTAAATAATACTCGGGTCAGACTGAAATTTTACAGGTGCTTCCTCATGACTTCCTATCTAGAACCATCATCTGACTTTTGGCTAACTACTCTAGTTTAGTAGTTTTTGTTGTATACATTTGAGATTAGACTCCTTGATGTATACATATTCTATTGTCTTGCACTTGTACCTATTCTTTTGTGTTATTGTGGATCTTATTTGACCACTACTCTGATGTACACTTTCATGTGTTATATTCATATCTATTTCCGCCTTTGTGATATGAATTGTTTGTGACTGATTTGTGTTATGTTTATTTCTATATTTGTTTCCGAAGTCCATATAGCCACTGTGTAGTAGCTTTGAGTTTGTATCAGTATGTCGGATTTCCTCTTGAGATGAAAAGTTATATTTTTATCTGGCATATCGGTACTCGCACAAAGCAATTATACAAATGGTCGCTCCTCAACAGCCTTATTCTCCGTACTAGTTGACGGCATTACCCCGTAGTGTCCTTGACTAGCGTGGGTATAGAGGTGGGGCGTCACAGCTTGGTATCAAAGCCAAACTTCGGAACAATGTAGAATAATCTAGCAAGGATCATTGTCCTAAGTCTCTCTTAGGAATCGTGCCATAGGATTTAGTTCGAGTCTTCGTACCGTTCTATCCTATTTCTTTTTATGATGCCTTGTTTTATCAATCATGATTGTTTGATATTCATTCTGAGAATAACCTTTTCTTCTTCTTTCTTTCTTAAAGAAGAGAAATGGCTAGATCTGGCCGTACCAACGTCGGTCAATCCAGTGCTACTCCTCAGGAGGGAGTATTTATGTCTGCCCAGCAGCTTCTAGATCTTGTTAAGAATGCTCAAGCTATCGGACCCATTCCAGAGCCTAGTCATCCTAGATCCGGTTTTGCACGCTTGTGTAGAGATTATACCGATTTGGGTGGAAGGCCATTCCGAGGATCCGAGAGTGTCATTGAAATCCAAGCTTGGCTTAGATCATGCGACTGCATCTTTTCTCGCATGAATCTTGTTGACCTCCACCGAGTCCAAGTGGCTTCTAGCATGCTCCAAGAAAGAGCATTGGATTGGTATGAGCTTCTTATTTCTGAAATCGTTGAAGCGGATCTCACTTGGGAGAAATTCCGGGAAAGATTCGAATTGAAATTTGTGCCAGAGGCTGAAAAAGTAACTTTGGCCCGGCGTTTTATCGACCTTGTTCAAGGTGAATTTTCTGTGACGGACTACGTCGCATCTTTCGAATCTCTTTCTAAATACGGGGTTGAATACATTAATACCCCATTGAAGAAAAATCAGAGATTTGTCTATGGGTTGAATAAGAACCTTAAAAAGCCCTTGCTTCTAAAACTAGAAGTTTCTTTTGATCAGCTTGTTGATATCGCTCTTCGACTTGAAGAGGTCGATAATGAAAGTAATGTTGAAGTTGTGGGTGCCAAACAGAACTTCAACAATAACATGAAGAGGCCTATTAAGTTTAAAGGCCCCAATCCCGACAAGAAAGGGAAGCAAGAAACTTCTGTAGCAAAGACTCCTACCACTAGTCGTGGATGATGCTACAATTGTGATTCTATGGACCACTATGCAAAGGACTGTCCGCAACCCCTCTATTGTCGCTATTGCAAAAGTTTGAGTCATCATATATCTGCGTGTCCCATACTTCTAGCCAGAAGGAGGGAAAGCTAAAGGTTGTGCAAACCTCTACTAGCACTTCTTTTGGTCAAGGTATCCATTCTATCCTTGATGACATTTATTTTGTGATTATTTTATTCGAGTTCTTTTTGATATGGGTTTCATCTCATTATTTTTATATCAAAAGAACTTGTGATTCTTTTTCTTTAAACATTTCTGGGCTTAATGACTTCTTTGAGGATTGCGAATCCGGATTGGTGGATCCGCAACACTCAATTTTCTTTTTATTGATGTCGAAATTATTTTATGTGATTTTTCTTTCCGAGCCGATTTTTTTTACTTATGCTTCGGAATTGACTTTTGAAAGGATTGGCTTAATTATTATGAAGCCATATCCTTTGTCCCATGTGGACTATTCATCTTCGACATTTCCAATCTGTTAAGCAGATTTCTGTTTTTCCTTTGTGATTTTGATTCCAATTTGATGGCATCATTTTTATTCTTTAAGCTCACATGATAAGGAAAGTGTTATTACTCTCATTCATGTGGTTTGAGAATTTTTCGGTATTTTTGAGTTTGTCTTAGGATTATCACCTAAGCAGTCTTTTGAGTGGTGATAAGGTCTTTTCAGATCGACCTTACCACTGGTTTTCTTTAGCCACGAGTTGCGGAAGTTAGAATCCACTTACCGCATTCCGCACTCGTTATGTGAATGACTTATTATGTCATTCAGTTTATCCAGTTTATTTCATCCATTTTGTAAATCAAGTATTCTATGAATATTTCGATGAGACCATTCTTGTATTCATTGATTTTGGATGAGAATAGCGATTTAAAATTTTGCAAATCTTTTTCATAAGATATTTACAAGTACAATTGGATTTTTGTTCTTAAAACGAGCAAAGAATATTCTTAAAACTTGTAAGAGATATTTTTATCGTGTAAAAGATGATTTTGTGATTGTATTGCCCATTGAGTGCATTAAGAATTCTGGTCGTTGCGCTTGATCAACGTTATCGATAGGAATCTCCTAAACGCTTTGATGAGACAATCAGACACAGTAAATTGACTTATAAAATAAAAGTTTTTCTGAAAAGATTATTACATAAAGATAAATGTAATTTAAAAAAAAAGTTTTAGCTTTTCGGGAAAGAAGATTATTTAAAATAAATTCGTTCTTTTCGATACTCCTATTCTTGTGATTCCCGAAGGGAGCCAAGACTTTATTGCTTATACAGATGCTAGTTGTATTGGTTTGGATGCCGTTCTCTTGCAAAAGAGAATGTGCTATCACTTGTGCTTCTAAAATCATTAAAGCCTATCGAGACTAGGTATGCCACTCATGATCTAGTGCTCGCGGTTATTGTTTTCGCTTTTAGAGTTTGGCATCATCATTTTTGGGGGAGAAATTTGTTCTCCACCTTGATCAAAAATCTTTGGAATATTTATTTTCTTATAAGGAACTTCATGTTGTTCGAGTTCCTTACATCTTATGATCTTGATATTCTTAATACTCCCGAAAGGGGAAATCATGTTGCCAATATCCTTAGTTGCAAGCAACAAGTGGTTGTTTCTTTGATGATGTCCGAAAGGAATAATCTTTTTACCACGTTCATCGGACGTTTCGATGTACTTCATTTGAGTGAGCTTCGTCTCATTTCTTTATGGACTAGCGTCCAATGTTCTTTTATGGCCTTCGGTTCATCTGGCGTACCATTATTGTACTACGTCGACGTTCGGGGTAATTCGAGTTTCTAGTTTCTCGGGCGTACCATCATTGTACTACGTCGTTGCACCGGCTCAATTTTTCTACTATTCATGACGTTTTCCACATAACTATGGAAATGCCTTTGGGATTCCGATTTTTATTCTTGAGCCCGGTGTTATTGTGGAAATTGAAGTTTCTCCTATTTTACTTCTGAGCAACATTCTATTCACATCATTGCTTCAGGGGTTGAGTGCCTTCGAAATAAATATGTTCTTCTTGTGAAAGTCCGATGGTTTTCAAATCCTAAGGATTTCTCTTGGGAATCTAGAGAATTCATCGAGCGAACTCGTCCGGGTTTGCTCTTTCGTGCTCTTTTTGGTGAACTTCTTATTTCAAATTTTCTTTTGTGTTGATATGCTTTTATGGTTGTTACTCTTTATTTTCTTCTTAAGTATTGCGAGGACGCAATTTCTTTAAGGAGGGGAGTCTGTAACAACCCGCATATTTATCGATTTTATATTTAAATATTTTATTTAAATATAACATCGTTCGTCGGATTATAGTCCGAAAAGCTACTTTTTGCAAACAGTCGAATTGGGACTCGAGACCCCCTCCATTAGTTCAAAATGCCGTTGCAACTTTTTTGAGTATAAACTTCGATATGTTTGGAGCTAGCTAAAAATTTGACCTTTTTCACTTTGGTTTTGGGTTTGGGTTCAGCCCACTAGTCATCCTTATACCCCAAACTGAACCATCCCTCCCCATTCACTCTCACTTCCTCCTCTTTTCAGTTCTAAAGCAAAAATGGTGGGAGAGATGTGAAATTAAAACTCCAAACCCTAGTTCCTCTTTCAATCTCAAATTCTTGCTCCAAAATCAAAGAGAACCCATTGGTAAGCATCTCCTTCTTCTTCTCCAACTCTTTCTCCTTCCAATTTCAGAAATTCCTAAACCTAACTTTGGGAATGTTCTTATTTTAAGCTCTGAATTCAAGCTTGTTGAGTTGGAATTGAAGAGTAATTGCTCTTGCCATTGCTCCATAGCTTCTTCTTCATTCGTTTGGGTTTAAAGGTGAGATTTTTATCTCACATCTATGACTATAATTATCTTTGGTTGTTAGGTATGAATTCCTAACACTTCTTCATGTGCATTTGCTCTTGATTTGGATTGGTTTTGTGAATATTCCAATTTTTGGTTTTTAAAGTCAAATTTATGTGAAAATCCTTTTATGAATGTTTGATCATGCTTTTGGTCATGCATCGAGGAGCATATAGGGCCGGGTTGTCGATTGGCATAAACCCTTAGAGCCAATGTTCGTCCGGTTGCATTTTGGAAGAGTTTGCTCTTCATTTGTATAGGCTGAAAAAACAGCCCAGGCATGATTCAGCCGACTGAAAGGTCTGTTCAGTCGACTGAACCTGGAACCCGAAAGTTTCCAGGCATGATTCAGTCGACTGAAAACTCTGTTCAGTCGACTGAACCTGGAAACAGAAAGTTTCCTGAACCTGGAAAATTTCCAGGTACATGGTCAGTTGATTGAAAAACTCTGTTCAGTCGACTGAACCTGCTGTTTCAGTCCAGTTTGCCTTTTTGGATTGAATTTCCAATTTAAATCGATTCGTGATGATCCTATTTGTTGTTATCATTTATTATGACTTTGATGACTCCTTTTTCGAGATTTTTGAATATCCATTTTGATGGAATCTTTATCGGTTTAATTGGATTTGATTCACGTCTTCGAATGTGAATTTTTGATGATTGATTGTTTCTACAATCATTTCTATGACTTGTCACTTTAAAAATACAAAGGTTTCTATACTAGTAGTAAATACTCAAACTCTTTCATAAAAACGATTTCAACTCTATTTTTAAATATAAAGCTTGTTTTCAAAACCGTTTTCCAACCTATTAGTATATACAAACCTTTACCTCACTCGTATGAGAAATCTAATTAAACGGCTTAGTAAAACAAGTGGTATGAAACGCTTGCATTTACTTCGTTGGTTAATTTTTGGACTTGTTCGATTGAAACTCTTGTGACAATTTTCTAGTGGAGATCTACAGTTTGTTCGCAAATATTTAAGTTAAGCAAGTGGTTATGGGACATGAAGCTAAACTCTTATATTTACTAGCTTAGTGTAATCGACACTTCTTGATGATCGATGATGATCATTTTATGGTTTAGACTAGCAATGTGCGATGTCTCTTCGTCCACGTGGAGGACTGTTCTTTGTTTTAATGAGCTTTGTGTCACTTCTCGCATGGGTCGTACCTATCTAGGTGCGTCGATGTTTACTTTACGCATGGGTCGTACCTATATAGGTGCGTCGATGTTTGTTTACTTCGTGGAGCAATCGGCTCAATAAGTCGGGGCATGGGGCGTATCTTTCTAGGTGCGTCAATGTTCGTCTATGCATGGGTCGTATCTTTCTAGATGCGTCGATGTTCGACTTTGCATGGGGTGTATCTTTCTAGGTGCATCGATGTTAGACATTACATGGGGCGTATCTTTCTAGGTGCGTCGATGTTTATTTATGCATGGGGCGTATCTTTCTAGGTGCGTCGATGCTAGAGCATGGGGCGTATCTTTCTAGGTGCGTCGATGTTCGAATTTGCATGGGGTGCATCTTTCTAGGTGTATCGATGCTAGACTAAACATGGGGCGTATCTTTCTAGGTACGTCGATGTTCAGTTTTATGGGATTGGCCATCCTCTTTTCTTGTGATTTCTGGAATTTATGTTTTACCACCCTTTTCAGTTGGCATTGATATGTATGTCATTTATTGTGGCTTGGTGAATTAAATAAAGAACATGACGTTCTTTTTATGCTATGAGATTCGTGAGCTATTTGTATGATTTCCCTTTGTTGATTTTCTAATGTATACTTGTCGAGGTATGACATTTTTGGTTATCATACGTTTTTATTATATCTCATTTTATATCTCATTTTATCTGATAATTATAGCTAGACTGATCCGTTTATTATTTTCTTCTTAAATGATACTCGGGTCAGACTGAGATTTTACAGGTGCTCCCTCATGACTTCCTATCTGGAACCATCATCTGACTTTTGGCTAACTACTCTAGTTTAGTAGTTTTTGTTGTATACATTTGAGATTAGACTCCTTGATGTATACATATTCTATTGTCTTGCACTTGTACCTATTCTTTTGTGTTATTGTGGATCTTATTTGACCACTACTCTGATGTACACTTTCATGTGTTATATTCATATCTATTTCTGCCTTTGTGATATGAATTGTCTGTAACTGATTTGTGTTATGTTTATTTCTATATTTGTTTCCGAAGTCCATATAGCCATTGTGTAGTAGCTTTGAGTTTGTATCGGTATGTCGGAATTCCTCTTGAGATGAAAAGTTATATTTTTATCTGGCATATCGGTACTCGCACAAAGCAATTATACAGATGGTCGCTCCTCAACAGCCTTATTCTCCATGCTAGTTGATGGCATTACCCCGTAGTGTCCTTGACTAGCGTGGGTATAGAGGTGGGGCGTCACACTATCTATCAATCAATCAATTATATAAAAAAAGAATACTGGGCTCTTTATATTCTCATCTCTCATTCACTCCCACTCAAAATACTTTTCTTTCATCAACTTATGGGGAAAAAGTTCATTTTTCTCCATAAAAATAAATGTATACATTTGAAACCAAATTTATTTCCGTTGTAAGATAATCATTTTTCTAATACATATTTTAACTTGGTTTAAGTTTCACATCTACCCCAAACATATTATTTTCTTTATTTTATTTCACATCTTCACTTTCTTCTTCCTCCTCTAACAATCGTTTCTTCTATGCTTCACCTTTGTATTTTCCTTAATTATTTTTAAATCTATTCATGTTCATGATTTTTTCTGCCTGGATCATTTAGGTTCTATATTTTTACGGAAAAATTATCTAAAAGCCGGCAATAACCTTAGCTTAGTGCATCGATGAACTTGAATTAAAGGCTAGATCTTTATTTTGTTACTTATTTTTCTTTTAATTCGAGTTTAAATTTATTTTTTTATAATAAATTTCCTACTTTATCCTCTTATTCAAATTTTGTGTCCAAATTCTATTTTCTTCTTATATTTTTTTAGTAGAATGCTTACGAATTTTGTAGGAGTTTATTGGATTTATGAATTTGGTTTTCTTCATTTACACTATATTATTAAAACTGAGTTCCTCCATGAGCTCTCTCATTGCTTCGTGCCTTTTCCACTTCTCATTCCTTTGATTTTATGTAAAAAATAAATTCTTACCTATTTATTTATTTGTTCTATTACATAAAAAGGAGAATACTGGACTCTTTATATTCTCAGCTCTCATTCACTCTTACTCAAAATACCTTTCTCTCATCAATTTATAGGGAAAAAAATCCATTTTCTCTATCAAATTAAATGTATTCATTTAAAATCAAATTTATTTTCATTGTAAGATAATCATTTCTGTATGTATTATAACTTAGTTTACGTTTCACATTACCACACTCTTTGTATTCATTGTTCTCAAATAATCTAAGTAACTTCTCATCCTTGTTATCTGGGTTTATAACCCAACAGGATCCAAGAGAAAACGGAACAACTTGATGAAAAGAATGGCTCGGAACTCAACCAGAATGGCAAAAGCAACAAGTTAAAGAGAGCCAAGTTATATTACAAAAGCAATGACTAAGTTTGACTAAACGAAGGGACAAGCACCCGTCCTGTCCAAACATAAACTAAATACAGCTAGTAAGTAAATCATCATCAAAACAAAGCAATGTATGAAAAGACTGCATGAACAACGTCGACACAAGGCAACAAAAGCATTCAGACATCAAAGCCCATAAATAGTCTAAGTGTATGGATCGCTAGCGATCCATACACTATGGATCGCCAGCGATCCATACGTCATCATTGGGTCACTTCAGCACAATGGGAGCACAGAAAGAATAAAAGATAAAGTGCAAAAATACGTCAAGTGTATGGATCGCTAGCGATCCATACACCACGGATCGCCAGCGATCCATACTTAATCACGGAAACTTTGCGACCTAAACTAAGCGAAGAAGAAAATGGGGCTAAGTGATTAGCTTGCACTCGAGCTACTACCATGGATCGCTAGCGATCCATGCTTTTGGCTTGAGTCACGGACTAAGCTCTACTAGATCCTCCTATGTCCATCTACAAGAAATTGGCGAACAGGCCTGGCCCAGAAGCTCTCCGATTTCTATAAATACCGTCATACCTGCAACATAAACGAGATCTTCTCTGGACTGATTGTTGAAGCTCTGCTTAAAACTTTCTTTACTCTTCACCTCCCTCACAACAATCTCCATAGGGATTCACTGTGATTCTCCAATGGACTCCATCCTTGGAGATTCAATCTAGCCAAGGATAATCAAGAGCCTTGTAATGAAATACTTCTTGTAACAGCAATCAGTCTATAATAGAAATTATAAAGTGGGTGTAGGCTTCATTAACAGCCGAACTGCTATAAAAATCTTCTTGTCTTCTTTCTCTTACTACATCTATACCTATTATCTATATTATTGCTCTGTGAGAACAAGGCTAGTGTTTTCATACTCAAACAAGGGTATTGATTCATTTTTTGGGTTAACAATCCTCTTCTCCATGCATTCAATGTAAGAAAAAGCATATTATTTTCTTTTTCCTTTTTTATTCCACGTCTTCACTTTCTTCATCTTCCTCTAATAACAACTGTTTCTTCCACATGCCCGCTTTCTTATATAAAATATTTGGTTCTTTTCTTCAACTTTGTATTCTCCTCAATTATTTTGGAATATATTATTATTTTGCAGTGATTGTTTTTCTACTTGGTGCATTTAGGTTCCAAATTTTTATGGAAAGATTATCCAAAAGCTGGCAATAACCTTGGGTTAGTGTATCGATGAGAGTTAATGGGTATATCTTTATTTTATTACTTAATTTTCTTTTAATTCATGTTTAAATATGTTTTTTAAATAAATTTCTGACTTTGGTCTTTATTTTAAATTTTGTATCCAAATTCTATTTTGCTCTTTTATTTTTTTCGAATAAAATGCTTATGAATTTGGTTTTCTTCATTTATTTTGCAAGAGTTTATTAGATTTAAGCATAAGCATCATAGAGTCTTCGGTTATTATGAAAAAATTGTTTTAGTAAAGTTAAACTATTTTCAGTCATAAATGTTTTGTATAAAAATTTATTTTCAATTTGTTTTTGTTAAGATTATGAATTTGGTTTCTTTCACTTATTCTATAGAGAATTGTTGCGTTAATTAACATATATAGATACATTTAACATTAAGTTCTGTATAATTAATAGAAGTAAAGTTAGTTTTTTTCATTCTTAAACAAAAGTATATAAGGAAAACAAGTCAAGAACTTTAAGCTCAAGTGGATAAAGGTATGGTGCTTTAGATTAATGTTCTAGAAGTCACGAGTTCAAGCCCTCAAGACATCAAGAAAAGTGATCTGCTTGGATAAAGATCACTCTTATTCTTAAAATAAATAACAAACAATTCTAGGAGAAACAAAATTATATCTAGATTAAAGGAATACATAAAAATTAATATTTAATATAACAATGAAGGGAAAAATATAAATTCACAAGAAACATTTTTGTTCTATCTTCGATAAGCAATTTTAAAATATTGTGAAAATTTTAGTTTAAATACATATATTGCAAACTTAATTTTTTAAATTCTTTTTGTTGTCTTAGTCACCTCAACTTATACTTTATAAATTTGGATATTATCTTTCTTAATCAGTCTACACTTTATATATTTTTCTCTTATGTTATTTGATATATTATGAAATATTCATCAAAAAACTCACATTCATGATTTCCACTAAATTTTTAGTGATACTAATGCTATTTTGATGTAATTATTTATATATTTGAAGATGTAGTTATTTATAATGATTATAAGCAAACTATTTTGAATAGGTAGGATAATAAGGAATATTATTACCATGCAATCGTTATAATGAATTATTTGATTTTGATTTTGATCTGATTAAATTCAAAGTAACTAAAAAATTAATTACATTTGGTTATACTTCAATTTTAATTCAAAGAATGAGAAAAATAATTAGATATTAATTATCTTTAATACCAATCTATTATAGAATTAAACTTCAATCAATTAATTCCTTCTAATTATTTCCACAAGTAATCCCTTAAAATTAATATTTTTTATATGTATCCACAGTTGTTTTTTTTAAATTAACTACTTAGGTGGTAGTGCATAGTTGAAATACAAGTCTCAATTAGTATATAACATACTGCAAGTCAATATATATTAAGTGATTCGAATCACATACTATATAGGAGTCGAACATGTGACATCATGGACTAAAGCTAGTGGACCTAACCACTAAGACAATAATGCTGGATATTTTATGGTGATACGTTATTTTGCTTTGAATTATGTTAATTTTTGTACTATTTTAGTTATTGTAACAAACCTGCTTTCTGTGCCATATAAGCAAATAAATTTATAATTGTTTGAATTCGATATTTGATAATTATTATTATTTTGAAAATAAATTTTTACTTGATTAAATTCGACTTAATAAAAATGTTTATTTAATAAATTGGGAAATTAAATTAATAAATTCATTTTGAATAATTTGTTGAAGTTGAATAAATTGGTTTTATTGAATGTAAAATATTGTGAAGTGTAAATAATTTTTGTGCGTTCAAAATAGTTGAAATTAAAATAAACAAATATTGAATTAAAGGTAATCGTATAACTGTTGATATATATTTGAACGATGAAGTATAAATCAATTAAAATTAGCTTGGAATTTATTTACAAATAAAATAAAAGGAATTGTGAAAAAAATGAGAGTAAAGAAAAGCAATGAAAAATCAATTAATTATAACCAAAAGCTAAATTCTTTTGGCCCAAACCCATTTCTTCTCTTTGGAATACTCTCCCGACTTCACAACTCTAACCCAAACTTGTTCTATTTTCTGTTCCCTAATCCAAAAAATTAAAATCGGAACTCCTATAAAAAGACACTCAACCGAAGGAGAATCGGGACACCAGGGTTGCGTACTTGCGTGCACATGAATAGGCATGGCGATGGGTGAAGATAGTTGCGACCTAGGCAAATTAGGGTTTTGGCATGCGACGGCAAGAGCGTGCATGCTTTAGGGTCCCATGATATTCACCAAGGGGAGTCACGGCATGGTTTATGCTATAAGAGAATGTGTGTGAGTGTCAAGTTGAGGGAGGATGTGCGTATGGGTTTGGTAGTAGTAATTGGTGGTTGCGATGATCTTATGAGGACAAACAGCGTTGGAAAATTAGTGCCACTTCTTATCTTTATTTGTGGAAAGCATATCGATGGTGTGATGATCTTAAGGCGACTATGTGAAGCTGATGACAGTAGTTTCAATGTTGTTTAGTTGCTGTTTTGTTGGCCTGAGCATCTTATCGGAAAGTTTTAACTCACTGGTATATCTAATTTTTATAGGTGATATGAATATCAGTATTAATTGGTTCTTTGGATGAATCGTTTGGGAATGTACAATTGATTACTGTGATATTGGAGTTATTTGGTGTTTATTAATGGAGTTTTGTTTTGGTTGTATGTCGAAATGCTATCTGTTTGCATTTAAAATTGTGTAATTTACTTATATCTTGTGTATAGTGTATGGATGACCGAAATTCGATGGAAATCGATTCGATCATATGATAAATTTATGTTGATAATTTGATTGTTGATTTTGAAAATGTTTGCACCATAATTCGTATTTTGGTCGTTTAATCGATTTTCTATTTTAAAATATTTTTAGAAGCTTTGATAACTTATTTTTGGTATTTTAAATTAAATTGAGGTATATTTATAGGTAAATAGAACTCGTAGGAATATAAAATGATTTCTTGGAAATTATTTTGGATATATAAGTTGTTTTGAAAATAATTTATTTCTAACTGTTAGAATATGTAGTGAAAGTTTTGAATTATAAATTATTGTTTGAAATGAAAAGAATTATTTTTTAGATTATAAATTTGTTTAAAATACTATTTAGTTATAGAAAATTATATAATGGTTTATATAATTAGTTTTGATTTGTGAAGTGAGTTTTGATGTTTTGGAAAATTATGAATAAAAGGAGTTAGAAATAAATTTGAGTAATTGAATCTTAATTGGAATGATTTCAAAAAGGACATTTGATTTATAAAGTGTTTTTAAAGGATATATATATATATATATATTTGAATACTTGACATAATTATTAAAGAAATATTTTGTCAAACTTTATTATTTCACTGCTTGAATTAAATTGGGGATATTATATATGATTTCCAAATCTTCTGATTTCTCATTTCTAGTTCAGATTTCGATATTGTGAATGATTCACCATTGATGTTGAGGTATTTAGTGATTTGGTATGATACGAGGAGGATATCCTTTTGTTAGATTTTGTGATATTTAATTCTGTATAACGTGGAATCTGAATAAAGATTTAGTGATACCGCCTCATATGAGACTTTTCGTAATGCTCTTTTGGTTATCCTTTGGACTCATTATATAGAATATTAGGGGATCGAGTGTTGTGTGTAAGCACTGAATAAATGGACTAGTAACATGCGGTGGTATAGGATGTTATTGTGTTATTATTCAGTTATTCTTTACTCGTGGATGACACTCGTACGGGGGTATGTTGTGTGTGATACTTGCTGCGTTGAGTATCCTTAGAGCCATGTGTTCGGCTTATATATAGACCCGCTTATTGGATATTTTGTGTGTGTGTGTGTTTGTCAAACTTTGTCCAACTTCCTTTTTGTTTCGAAAGTGAACCAGATTAGCCAGTATCTGCCCTGATGGCCTGCCCATCGGATTGCGCCCCAGATCCACAACACCATTGTTGTATATTATATTTGATGCGCATCACAAGTTTCGGTAGGGTAGTTGCCCTTTAGCCCTTTATATCGCTTAGGCCAACAGTCTGTTACCTATAAGGGTAGTGAAGGGTAATGATTAAGGCTACGCGTAGACAAGCCATTGGTAGATATGAGTCATGATTTCCATTGAGGTAACTAAGGCTGTAGAAATAGATCCGGCTACATAGCATGTCGCTAGTACACCTTGGGTTCCTAGAGCGGGAATGCATCCAACAGTCTCCCATCTGGTTTTGGTTTGTATGTGGTAGATAGGCATATATGAGATGAGATTATATTTGGGACTGTGTCCAGAGTATGGTTAACCCCATATCCTTCTTTGACTTGTGTTGTCATTTATCTATTTGGATGATGGCTTATTTCATTTACTTTGATTATGGCAGACCCGGGAATGCCCATTATATATATATATATATATTCATTTTATGGCATTGCTGTGGGCTATCCCAATTGACTTGATGAATTCATTTTTCTATGATGATATTTTATAATGTGAGATTGAGAGATATTTGGGAATTACAGTGTTCTTGCCCAACTATACTTGAGGATATCTCGTTATTGATGATTTCTAGATTTTGATAATGATTTTGGGATATGGTTGGTTCACCCATTTGATGTTGTCTCATGATTTTTGATTTGATGAGTTCTATATGGGTGATGACATCTTTATACTGGATTTTGTGGAGTTTTATGTATATAATATTTGGGATTGTTTGATATAATATTATTGTATTTTCACGTAGTATATACAGTGTTAAATAAGTTAATTGGATTTAGATATATACTGACCCATTATTATTTATATAATACTAAGGTAAATCCGAGATATTTCTGGTACAAGGAGAACGAGACCAGTTGTGTATTTAGGGTATAGAGGAGACCAGCGATTTGGTATTGTAGATAATTTATCATGTATTGTATGGTCTCTAGTGTGTATATTCTTGTGATGTGTACTGGACACATTTTGTATATTGTATATTATCGCTGCAATTGACTCTATGATCTTTGATATTTACTATATATTATATATTGTTCTATCTTGAAGAAAAACGTCCTAGTGCTTTTTGTCGATACTGTATACATATAGTTGAGTTATTATTTGATGTTTAAATACGTACCAATGTTATCCTAAGGGAATATTCACGTGTATACCCCATATCGCTTCGTTCTCCGTATTATTCGACGATATTGCTTTGTAGTACTCTTGAATAATATAAGTATAGAGGTGGGGGTGTTATAGTTATAATGTCTACATTTATATTTGAAGTAAAGACAAAAATTATTTGGTTATTCTAAAAATTAGTTTTCACAAGGTTTATATTCTACGTATATTTCTCCTGTTTTGTTATGTTGTATGTGTTAAAGAAGAACATGATAATTTATGCTATGGTAATATTTTCTATAGAGAATTATTGTTAAAGACTAGGAATTTGGTTTCTTTCACTTATTCAGCGGAAAATTATTATGTTTATTAACAAATAGATACCGAAAAAATTAAAATGTACTATATAATTAAATAAGGTAAATTTGGTCTTTTTTCATTATCAAACATAAATATATAAGAAAAATCAAGTTAAGAGAATAAAATCATATCTAAAACAAAAGTATATATAAAAGTTAATTTTTAATAAAATAGTGAAGGGAAAAGGTATAAATGCACAAAAAAACATTTTTGTTCAATCCTCGGTAGAAACCTTTTAAATTTAGGGAAAAGTTTAGTTTTAAATACGTATACTTCAAACTCAATATATTAAATTCATTTTGTAGTCTTAGTCACTTGAACTTATATTTTATAAATTTGGGTATTATCCTTCTTAACCAATCTACACTCTATATATATTTCTATTGTGTTGTTTAATATACTATGAAATATTCATAAAAATTTCACATTCATGGTTTCCACCAAATTTGTAACGACCCGTAAATTTATCACTTTGATAAATTATATATATTTTTAATAAAAAATTCAAACAAAAAGTTAATAATATAAATAATATTGTTTTGAGTGATAATAAATAATAGTAATCTTATTTCGAATATATATTTATAAAAATATTTTCCTTGGGATTTAAATCGATAAAATGGCCGAAAACTGTTTTATCGATAACTTGCTCTATAATCATAAAACATTATGCATGGAGCTAGATACATACGCTTATTTTTATAATTGAAGAAGAATATGAAATAAAATCAATTATTTTATTTTTGAAAATAAAATGTGATTCTAACATCATTAGTGATGCCCTTATATTTAATATTTAAATAATTAAATTTAATTAAGATTTAATAATCTAATCATTCTTATAATTATTCAAGTAAATTTTTTAAAATGATTATACTTCATTTTAATTAGTTTTGAATTGATAATAAGTCATTTATAATATTTTCATAAAAACATATACTTGATTTGAAAATATAAGGAAAAAATCGATATCGCTTTATCGGTATGATAACAATTATTGTAAATAATTGTTAATATTAATTTATATAGTTTTATAATTCAAAGATGATCATTTTTATTCATCTAAAATAATAAGAAATTGGTTTTCAAATTTTGTTTACAAATATATGTACGTTAATTAATAAGTGAAGGTATGACCAAAAAGCGGAATTAAAATTCATAACAATTTAACATAAATAAGTTATACAACGTTGTTTACGTAACTTGTAAATCTTTGTGGCATGCACACACATATATTAAAATATACAAATACATATAACAATGATTAAAAAGTAGAAATATATTTACATATGGTAAGTATAGAAAATATCTAAGTTTAAAAAGCAAACATCTTCTCACATCAAATCCACCTTACACCACCAGCATCACCACCATCACCGCTACATTATCCATCACATTGGGGGGGGGGGGTTGCCGTGTGTTCTAGGGTTGGCTAGGAGGGGATGGCAAGGTGTAGTTTCGTCTATTCATGTTATGATATTTTGGTTTTCTAAAATCCCATAAAAAACCCCACCCTTCCTTTACATTTTTTCACACAATTTTCTTCAATTCCTTTTCCATATTATCAAGCTTATTAATGGCTTCTCATGTTAACAAAATTATAGAGAAAAATATCTTAAAAAGAAATTAAATAAGTATATTATGTATATATAATAGTAAAATATCTCAAAACAACTTCAAAAGCCCTCCTTTGCTTCTTCTATACCCACGGCCACCACTTCCCAAAACAAGGCCAGCCCGCCACCAAGCAAACCCAAGGCTGTGAGCATTCAAGGCTAAGACCATGCCTACCAAGGTCAAAGAGTTCGATTTCAATGAGTTTTATTTCGTGATAGCGAAGCTATAACCAATTTTAAATTAGCTCGAAGGGAAAATGAAGGTGAAAAACTCCTAAACTATATATATATATATATATTTGGATATGATTATTAATAATGGTTGTTTAATATGGTTGTTGAATATATGTGCAAGTCACGTTAGTACACGTCGATAAGAACAAAGGAAATCACTTTCCTTTATTGAATGAAATTGTGTACATGGAATGTTTAAACCTCTTAAAAATGGTTTAATATGATTAGAAATGTTTTATAAATATTTAAAAGTGTTTTGGCAAATTTCAAAATGAATATTGAAAATTGAGTCAAAAATAGACGCGTCGCGTAATGGTAGTTCACGATTTCATGCCGTAAAAGTAAAATGAATATATATAATGGAATATAACTCATAATTCTTCAAGATAAGAAAATTTTGAACAATTATATCCATAGTATTAAAATAAAGAAAGAAAATCAAGATTTTGATAAGTAGAATTTGAAATATGAGTAAAACAAGCTTTTGGAAAAATCACGGTTTTGCTATTCAGAATCCATAAACGGACTCCTTTAAAAATGATATTTTAAAATTGTTTAAAAATATGAAATAAATTCTAAAAATCTTTTAAAAAGCTTTAATAGTGATTTGAGTTATAATAATGAATTTCCAAATGATAGAAAAGTCGTTTGAATCAATATAGCTTAAAAAGCCCTATTCGCAGCACTTTTTTTATTACTTTTGAAATATGGTTTTAAACTTAACGATTCTTTTGCAAATCTTTTATAAATGTTTTCAAATAAATAATTAAGTGTTTTAATGATGATTTGGATGTTTTATAATTTATTTAAAAATGTTTAAATAAATGATTTAAAGAAAAGCTTTGAAAAATCAAGTGATTTAATCTTGGCTCTAAAAGCCGACGAGTAGACTGGATTTTTCTATTTGTGAGATCTGGGTGAGGTGCTTAAACTAAGGAAATGTTCAGGAGCAACCAATGCCCTGGCTCACCTGGCCTCTCCTGGGTGAGGGATAGATAAGGTCGAAATGTCAGAAACGAGTTAAGTATAAAAGATTAAATTCTCCCAATTTAAACAACTTGGATTTTATGGAGATAATCTTCTTATACTAGGTGTTAAAGTCTGAAGAGGTGACTCGTACTATTCGTGGAATTTAAAAGGCGATTTCATCGTCATTCCGCCCATATTACTTGTTGAATACCGGAATTGATATTGAGTAGAATTAGATGATTTCTATAGATTCTACTCACTTAATATTTAGCGGTTTTGGATTAACATCCTAGATAATATGGTTTTAACTCAATCAAAATTTTGAGTTTCTAATTAAGAAATCTTTGTTAATATTTTAAATGAAATGATTTGGAAATATTTTCCTAAGTGGAAAATAAAATGATTTAGAATTATTCCATGTTTTAAAAAGGTTTTAAGTAATCAAAGGATTTGATAAGAGAGGTTTAATGATTCTATATATACCAGAAAGAAATGTTTTTAAAAGACTTGAAGATATTTTTGATAAAAAGGAAGTAATAAATCAAAAGAATAATTCCCTATTTACTTAACATTTCTTTTATCGATGAATTGTTTGAAGGAATCGGGGTTGGATTTGGGTGATATCCGATCCAAAGACCACTTCAAACCAATTTACGTATTTGAAGTGAAGACATGGAAATAATTTGGAAGATAGAATGTAGGGTTTCTTGTCACCGACCCTTTGGGAAAATTTGCCATAACATATTACGTGGCAGTAGTTCTTCATTTGAGATCTACGATGCAAGGACTTCTCGTTACTAATCGCAAGGGTAATTCCCGATTGGTTGTGGTAGGAGAGTGCCTTCAATTTGTCCTACTCCTAGACAACTTATATGGACGAATGTCTGATGTTTCATTTCTAAATACATAAATTAATCTCTATGGATGTATCATCTATTTTGCGGTAGAGAAGGCAACTTCTTTTAACTTAACACCTTTTCTTGAGACGTATGAGCTTAGGAGTTATACGTTTGTAGAAATCAGTTGTATGATCATGGAATGGCAAAGTGGCATTCAAAGTAAAATGTGCTATGTGAAAGTACCTCGGGCTTCATCACCCAGTAATGGCTTAAACAGGGTATGCCGTAAGGCCATGTGGTTTGAAACCATTAGGGTACGGTCGTCACCTTTTTAGATAACCCTCTATATATCGGGTATGTTGTGTATGCTAAGAGAGCACTCAGATAGGTCAGTAACAACGGGGGTGATGTCATATTCGGTTTCTATCAAGGCCATGTACGAGTGCCAAATAAGGATAGACCGGTCTTGCCAAATGCGGAGGACTATTTGTGTATCCTCGGTACATTCCTCTAGAGATGTATTGTACGAAAGGTAGTCACTTACCTGTCGTTGTATGGAAATCCATTCTCCAATAAGTGCCTTCGGACTTAGTCGCAAACCTATTATGCCGTCAAATTTAACCAATGTAACAATTTCGGCTATTTTAATAAGTTTATTTGAAAAGTATTTTCAAAGAATTTCATTTAAAATAATATTTCCAGATTTTGTGTAGCAAATGTTTTGGTTATCAATAAGGTAAAAACCCGTTCTGTGTTTATGTGCGGCGTGGTCTTATGAGATACCTTTTCTTTTCAAAATGTGTATTTTGAGTTTCTCACACTAGTCCCATGACTAACCCGGAGTTTATTTTCCTTTTCCCTTAAACTCTAGGTGCCCTAATTTTCCCGGGTAGTCTGGTAGTCAGGTTTAGTTTGAAGAAATCTGGATTGAGCTCAAAGCATGGAGTTAGAAGCTTCTTCTGAAGATTGTTATCTATTTCCACCACACTAGTGTAGTATTGTATTCCAAATTTATAAGGATGGATATTTATAACTGTCCATGTTTAACTTTGATAAATGTATTTAAATTTTCCTTTGTAAAGATTATATGTTGAAATAATATATGTTATTCCATTTTTGTGAGATTCTGTTCTATCTTTATTTTCTTTCTTACCCATGATAATTAACCTCTCCAGCACTTGGATTTGCAGCACGTGAATACCGAGGATGTATTAGTATTGATTTTCGGGGATCGAGGAGGTGGGTCGTCTCATTTGGTATTAGAGCTTAGGTTGAGTGAATACCTAGGTTTTGCTAAGGGTAAAGACTCATTAGAGATAGAGTTAGAAATGCCCTAGGATGAGTAACTCATTAGAGATAGGGTTGGTAACACCGTAGAATGAGTTTGAGAGTATTATGTATGAGCGTGTATTTGTTAATGATATGTATAAAAATGATGTTGGGTTAAAATATATATATTTTTGAGAAATTTTAGTCAGGTCTAATGATTTTATGAAAATGATTCTTGAAAGTAATAACGATAAAATTGGGCAAAATTTTCAAAGGATTTATGGATGGATAAACCATTTTGTCATACAAAGAATTTTAAGTGGGAAAAGCTATCTTTAAAAGTGGATTGAAAAAAGACTCGGATTATTTTCTAAGTATTGGTCGAACATTGGTTTGAGAAATGTAATACTAAGTAATTAGCAAACCTCTCTACCTAAAATAGTATATGCCTAAGTAATGAAATATAAATAACTCGACATGAGAATAAGTTAGATTAAGAAAATTTCCTAGTATCTATATCTAAGGGAATGATGTTTACATTGTAGAAACCATATAGAGGAAAGTACTCTAAAGGAGAGACCTCAAGGGAAAATTGGGGTGAGAAGGACGTCATTATCCTCTCTAGTGATGAAGAAGAACAACCAAAATATCCACATAGCAATGAGTAGCCCCCGATTGAGGAAAAGCATGCCCCGTGCACTCAAAGAAGTGAAGACAGATATCCAATGGCAAGAATGCTCATACCATCCACGACCCCCGAGATGATTGTAATTTCTAGTGATGATAAACCTGTACAGGTCTCGAAAAGAATATGGATTGTGGATCCTGCTAGCTCCGCACTAGAACCTATAGAAGAATCAGAACCCATGGAAGAAGAATCAAAACCCATGGAAGAAGAATCAAAACCCATTGAGGAAGAATCATAACTTATGGAAGAGCCAAATGTCATAATATCTAGTGAATGCAGCAATGTAGATATGGGATTTGGATGGAGAGCATATTATTTTGCAAGAAGAATCATCCAATTTCTACATTAACTGGGATGAGATGGAGGCTAACGATGAAGAAGTAGCGGAAGAGGAAGAAGTTGAAGTGTTCGAAAACCCTTGGGAAGTTGGTGTGCAAGGCCTTGAAGAAATAGAAGAGGGAGATGTAGTCCCAAGAGTACCAATTGGTACGGGACAGGTTCCATGGAACCAACCATGGCTACCCTATGTTGAGGTTGAAATGTAACCGAATGAAGATGGCAATGAGGCCGATGATGAATTAGAAAGCGATAAAAAAGGAATTAGGGAAGTTTTAATAGACCTTGGACATTGGAGCACTCATCGGCTTCAGATTTAGAGGAATGAAGGAGATGTTGAGTATGGTGATTCAGGGTAGCTCAATTTATCTAATCTATATACAGTAGGGTGGCTAGAAGTGAAATGTTATTATGATCAGTATTTTGTACCGTATCGGTGTTGGGAGGTCTTGACCCAATTTATAGAAATGATGAATGTAAAAGTATGAAAATATATAATATGATATTTTGTTTCAACTTCACATTTATATAAATCTTTTAATGAGAAGTCTTGAGGAACGAAGTAAGAAAATTTAAGTGAAAGATTTTTTTTTATAAGAGGAAATGGTATTATGAAATGATTAAAAGACGAAAGCAGAATCTTTTAACAAATATTCTAGAGAAAATCAAAGATAAGAGAAATTACAATATATGTATTAAAGAAATATTAAGTTTTGACTAACAAAGGAAGTTTATGGTAATTTATCAATTTAATGAATTATTTGGAAAATGATTTTTTCAAAAACCATTAAGTTATGTTTAGAGATGTGTTATAACAAAATGATATTTATCTTTTGAAAAGAATTTTTTTTTAAGTAGAAATATTTGGAAATAAAAGGTAAAATGGTTATGTATAAAGAAGTATCTTTATAAAAGTTTGAATAAAAGATGAAAGTTTAATGAAGTATTTTCATAAGAATTTTGGAAAGGTTAATAAATATGTAACAACCCTGAATTTCCGACCCGATTTAAAATCCATTAGTTAATATAAAATTTGAAATTTATATACGATCTCAATTAATATCCAAACTTCGTTTATAAGATGCGTCCAGTAAGTTATGGATATGGGTAAAGTTTCGTCGTAAAATATCGTAGTAAATTTCGTTCGCGTTTTGTTGTATATCAGTCCATTTTAAAGTGTGTAAATTTTATCTTCCGAACCTGAATATTTTTACATAGAAAAATTCTAAAGCATCTTCTGGCAGAGACGTCATTTTCGTTTTTCCAAATTCGGACTTCTTTAGCTCCGTCGATCTTGTTTTTCTATGTTTTTCCTGCATTTTCCGCTAGTATAAAATTTAAATTCTTATAATTCAATCGTACTACAATTATCTGTATACCGTTGGAAGTGTCTCGTCGCGCTGATCAAAATGGTATATTCATTTGTGCGAACCGAAGTCAGACGTAAAATCGTCGCGATAATTTAACCGTTTCAGGTGGATCGGTTAAACCGTAGTCAGCCTAAGCAAAACAATCCGTATCCATTCGAAAATTTGAAATTTATTTAGTTGTCGTGCATTCATTAGGGGTTAGTAGTTGGTAGATGAGACTTGGAAATTGCGTGGCATTTGGGAATGCGAAAAGAAAATTTATTTCTGCAGATTTTAAAATAAAAATAGGAAGTGTATCTGTTCATTCATTATCAAATATAGCAACTTCGAAATCTACAGGTACTTCTTCTCCCTCCATTCTTTCTACTTCTTTTATTCATCCACAAAAAAAAATATAAATAAAATAGAAACTGTGAAAAGAAAATGCAACAGATCTTCCCCTTCCTTTATACCGCGTGCATGCTCTCCACCTTCACCGAAACGCACACGCAAGCCACAAATCCCTCTCACCCATAACCGTACTCCCACATGTACACACTCGCCTTCCTGGAGCTGCCACCGTCCTTGCCTTGTCGCGCCACCACCCCTCCTGACCCCGCCGTGTGCATATCGTATGAACAGCGTGTGCGTGCGTGTGTATGGTGTTGTGTGTGTGTGGAAAAAAAGCGTGTGCGTGCATGTTGTAAATGGTGTGCGTTTTCATGAAGCAGATATAGGAACTGTGTTGATGGGTGTTGCCGAACCATTGAGAGGAAAGGGAGTCGTTGTTTTATAAAGAGTGCTGAGTTCTGTTTCTAAAAGAAAGTGTAATACTTGTGTTTTATAAAAAAGAAAAAAAATGAAAATGAACAGTATCAGTTTGTGGAAAGTGGTGAAGCGCTGTTGCTTCCAAATGGTGCCGAGAAATATATATACAGTATATATTTTGTTGGCTGAATAAATAGTAACCACCTTTCTTTTCTCTGTTATTGCAACAACCGATTGAGTTCCTTTTTGCAGCAGCATTGTTTTCTCAGCTTTCGTTCTTTTCTCCGTCATCGGTAAGCGCATCTATATAATTTTATAAATTATATATGAACGTTCATTGAATTAACATCGTCTTTCTTTTGTCGATAATTTCAGTGTCCGTTTGTTCGTGTTGTACCGACTCCATTCGTACTTCTCTGTGCCTCGTGTCAATTCATTTAACCACGAAAGGTGAAATAAATTTTCATGACTTATATTCTTATACAAGTTTGGTTTATAACCGATTGTTATGTTGGATGTTAATTGTTATTGTTAAAGTGATAAATAATATGCAAGTTGAATTTGATATAGGATAGTTAACAAATTTAAAATGTATTTATACGTTGAATATTGATTAGTTAAATTTGACCCCTTTAAATGTTAAATAAATCGACACGTAGAAATAGTGTAAATTACACCTTGAACCATTGAATGTATGTTGTATAAATTTATGTAGTATAAATTTGAATAATAGACATCAAGTGAAAACCGTAATGTAATAATATTTAGTCTACATGAAATGATAGTGTAGATTCTAGGAATAATTAAATTAATTTGCATAAACAACAAATGTAAATTAATACGATTATTTCGGGATTATTTAAATAAACTATTAGATTGCTATTGATGTTTGCTATTGCTTGTTTATTTACTTTGACACCATCCCAGTTATCACACTACAAGTTCCCTTTGCTATGCTTTGATTTTTGAATTGAAATGGAATCGGGTTGAAATGATAAATACCCAAATAAGCTTTGACTTGGATAGAAAATTAAATAAAACCCGTTTGGTCAATAATTTGATTTGAAATAAAATAAAGATTTTTTTTTGAGTAATAATAAGGTTTTGAAATAAAATTAAAATGTAAATTTTGATCATGGAAAATGTTAATAATTGAAATCTAAAACAAAATATTAACGTAGTAATTAATGAAAGAACGTTGTTTTAAAAATTTTATTACTTAATAATTAAATTTGGAATTATTAATAATTAAGGTTTGGAATTATCAATGATTAAGTTTTGAAATTAGTTAATAATTAAATTTTGGGATTATTTAATAATTAAATAAGATTGAATTATTTAATATTAAATAAAATTGAATTATTTAAATAAGAAAAATTGAACTTCTTGAATAAGTGAACTAAGTTTCTTTATTAACTGAGTTTTGGAATTTCCAAATAAATAAGTGAAATTGAATTTCTTTGACAAGAAAAATGCGTTTATTGAAATAAATGTAAGACATGTAATTTAAAGAATTTGATTTGACGAATTTAACTTAATCCAATTTGTAAGCTTTGTTACAATTAGTTGAACTTAAGTAATTGACCTAAAGAGTTGGAATTTAAATAGAAATTGTTTAAATGATAAATTAATTTAACGAATATTGAATGAAATCGATAGATGAGTTTAAATTGATTTGAACGTTAAATTTGATTTATTTTAAATGATTACGGAATGAAACTTATATACAAATTTAAATGTATTTTTGAATTGTTTTAAATCAAATTTTGAATTTGAATTATAGAGTTTTGGAATGGAAATTTGGAAGCTATGAAACGTAAATTTTGGAAATTGTCTTTGAAAGACAAATGAAATAATGGTTTACAAATTCTAATTGAAATTGATTGGGTTTTGAAATATATTAAATGACCAATCGGTGAAATAATTACGAAGGTTATTAAAGAAACCGGAATCGGTTAGGTACATACTCACTATCTAAACCGAAAACCACTTTAATAACTATACGTGGAGTGTGATCCGGAATGAAGTGGTTGGAATGACGAACGTTGATGATCGAAGGAAGTGAACGATAATGGATAGCCTTGACACTTATGTCGAATTGGAAATGACTAAAATAGGAGCCGTGCCGGGCCAAATGGGGTTAGGTACCTCGAGCGAACACACTTCTCCGTAAACTACTCATTACTGGTTATTGATTGGCGCGCACCCTTGAATTGGGAGTGTTGTTTCGCGGTGTTGCGATCGTTGCGGTGATGCGTTCTCACCAGTCCGGATCAGGCAAACGGTAGTTTCACTACCTTGGGTATTGCCTTATGTGCCTTGTCATACTTGTACCCCTATACGCCACCACTACGATTTGTTTTTGGATTATACCTATGGAGTACTCCCTGATAGCCCACTAGTTTACGGTGGAGTTTACAGTGCTGTATATACTATGATGCTTATATAAAATATGTTAAGAGGAATAATGGTGACGCCTTAACACTATCTTGATATTTTACTTTATTGTTAGACATTATCTACTTATCGTACACTACTATGTATAAATAGTTTAACAGATCCTGAAAGATGTTTATTCCATTCTTCTTTGAGTTATTGTTATTTCCAATTCCAAATCATATTATCTGTATAAGAATATATGTCCTGATTCGAGTGTTTGTTTGTGCTTATGCTCGGATCAGACTGAAGATTTCTGTTGCTATTCTACTTGGAGCTGAAGACTTTGAAGACTATCATTTATCTTTATCAGTATTGTTCCATTCTATTTTGATATTGTATCAGACATCTATGTATTTCTATTTCACTATTTGCTTGAGACAGTGTTATATTCACTTAGTAGCTTCATGAACTACTATTATACATTATTGTAATTCCGCTGCGTTATTCTGTTATATTGTATCTGTCTGTGTTTCTGTGATGATTCTCATTTATATACATATACTCCATTTATGATTCGTGTTTTGTATTATTTAAGTTGACATGTGTGGATTATTGTCAATTTAAATGGTCCAAATATACGGGTTGTTACAGTTGGTATCGGAGCTTTGGTTCCCGAAAACCTTAGCATGTGGAGTTTTAAGCTCATTAGAGATAGGGTAACCATACCCTAGAATGAGGAGAATCATTTCAGAATTTATATCCTTTGATTCCATCCTCCTTATCGAAATCGTTTGATTAGAGTTTCCTTAAGTTCTATAAAATTTCTATATTTGATTCTAAATCACTTTTGGTATTCCAGGATGAGTACCAGAAGGAATGCTAGAGGTGGGGGTAGAGGAAATGCTCCCGAACCACGTGCCCCAGCTCCCGCAGTCAAGTTTTCTACTCTTAGCAAGGAATACACCCAGCTTGGCGGCATAAAATTCTCTGGATCCGAGAGCATCATTGGAGCGCAACAGTGGCTGAAGAGCCTGGAAAGGATCTTCAATGGCTTGGAGATTACTGATGCGCAGAAGCGTCAATTGGCCGCTTGGTAGCTTCAGGATGCGGCACAGGATTGGTGGGAGTCAGTCACCTCCCGTACTGACGAGGAAACTATCACCTGGGCCCAGTTTAGGTAAATCTAATTGAAATTTCATCCAAATAATTCCTTCTATCTCGACAAATTTGGACTCATCTTATATCGCTTGTAAATAAGGATTCCTTTATGGCTTAGTGGATGCTAGCTGCCGGAAAGGCTCAGCTCTATCGATCATTTATAGACCTCAAGCAGGGCAACATGACTTTCTTCGAGTATGAAAGGAAGTTTAACGAACTCTCTTAGTTCGGACCTGGCTTGATTGATACACCACTGCTGAAAAATGAGAAGTTCATCCATGGAGCACGTCTAGAGTATTACGATCTACTCACAGCTCATGTCCATGGCACTTTCACCGAGTTGATGGATTTTGCTCTTAGGTATGAGGGAAAGCCGAAGGGAACATCAGCCACCAAGGCTCCAGTTACTCAACCATCTTCTAGTCTGGCTGGGAAGAGGAAGCCAAAATTTGAGCAACAGAAGAAGAACTGGCAGAAGACAACCGGGCTTGTCTATTCTCAGAAGAAGCCCATTGACTTATTCTCCATCACTTGTTTCAAGTGCGACCAGAAGGGTCACTATGCCAACAGTTGTCCAACATCTGCCAGTGCCACCATTCCTCCACCTCAGGATACCAGGAACAACCTCTGTCACGTCTGTTTGCAGCCGGGCCATTTCAAGAAGGATTGTCCCTTGTATCAAAAGGGAAAGACGGCTGGAGTATTTGCTATGACTTCTTGCACCCGTGATCCACCTACCCAACCTGCTCCTAGTGATACCCAAGGTACATTACATAGTACTTTTATGTTGCATACATTACCTGTTAGAGTTCTATTTGACACCGGAGCAACACATAGTTTCATATCTATTGATTTGTGTAATAAACTCGAATTGGAACCCATCCTTGCATCTACTTTCTTATGTGTATCAAATCCCATTGGAGGACTCGCTAACCTCAAAAGGGTATGCCAATATGTCATGGTTATGTATGGCATGCACTGTTTCACTTGGGATTTCTATGTCCTTGGATTCGAGGCATTTGATGTGTTGATTTGCTACGAAAGTTCAAAGCCATTATCTCTTGCAAAGCTCGAACCGTCTCTCTTATAGACGACAAGTGTATACCTTTAGTTATTAAAGGTAAATCACCTCAAGAATGTGCTGGGAGTTTTATATTCTCTCTTGACTCTCATCCGAATGATCTAAGCTCTACTCTAGTTGTTCTATTCTTTTCTGATGTGTTTGGAGAAGTCAATTCTCTACCACCTCCGCAGGAAATCGAATTCCGCATTGATCTTATCCCTGGTGCTCGACCAGTAGTTCTCCCTCCCAGGAGAATGGCTCCTAAAGAGAAGGCTGAACTGAATTCTCAAATTGAAGATTAATTTGCCAAAGGCTTGATTCGGCGAAGTCATTCAGAATGGGGTGCTGCAGTTGTATTCGTCCCAAAATCTGATGGTTCTCTCAGAATGTGTGTGGACTATAGAGAGCTAAACAAGCTCACACACAAGAACAGATATCTGATGCCCCGCATCAACGATCTATTCGACCAGCTCCATGGAGCTAAAGTTTTCTCCCAACTTGATTTGGCTACCGGCTTTCACCAACTCAGAATTGCCGAGGATAATTTCTAAAATAGCTTTCCGCACTGAAAATGGTTTCTTTGAATGGCTGGTTATGTCGTTCCGTCTTACTAATGCTCCAGCTTATTTCGTCGACTTGGTGAATAGAGTTTTCAGGGATGTTCTTAACAAGTTCGTTCTTGTTTTCATCGATGATATTCTCGTTTTCTCTAAGGATGAGAAAGAGCATAGGTCGCATTTGGCTTTTGTTCTTGAAACTCTTCGCAGTCATCAGCTTAAAGCCAAGTTTTCGAAATGCCACTTTTGGAAAGATGAAGTTCGGTTTCTTGGCCATATTGTCTCGGAGAATGGGATTTCGGTCGATCCAGCTAAGATCGCCGTAATCAATATAAGTTCTATCCTTACCTATCATGTCTATCCAAACATCTTATCTCTATCTAAATTCGAATCCTTTGAATTTGCAGGATTGGGATACTCCCAAAACCCCTATGGATATCCGCAGTTTCTTCGGTTTGGCCGGCTATTATCGCAGATTTATAGAAAACTTTGCTCGTATTGCCACACCACTTACCGTACTGACCAGAAAGAATGTAAAATTTATTTGGAGTGAAAAGTGCGAAGCAGCTTTCAATGAGATGAAGCGGAAGTTGACCTCTGCCCTAGTTCTTACAGTTATTGACGATAGTGAAGGATTGACCGTCTATACAGATGCCTGCCGGGATGGATTAGGAGCAGTTTTAATGCAGAAAGGAAAGGTTATTGCCTATGCGGGTTGTCAGTTAAAGACCCATGAAGAAAATTACGCAACACACGATTTAGAGCTTCTTGCGGTTGTATTTGCTCTTAAGCTATGGAGGCACTATCTATTAGTAACCAAATTCGAGTTATTCACTGACCATAAGTCATTGAGATATATTTTCTCACAAAAGGATTTGAACTAGAGACAAGTCCGATGGCTCGAATTTCTAGCTGCATATGATCTTGATATTAACTACACCCCGGGGAAAGCAAACGCCGTAGCCGATGCTTTGAGCAGAAACCAAGCTATGGTATGTTGTAATCTTGTTGAAGGAATGTTATTCCAGCTCGTCGTCTCCCCAACTCTTATGGATCGCATTATAGCCAAGCAATACGAGAACACTTTGCTCTATCGTATCAAAGAAATAGTTCTCGGAAGAGTTGGAAATGCTGATAATAAATTGGGTGCACAAGATGATAGTAATGGAGTCTTGAGAATTGACAATTGGATTTGTGTTCCTAATGTTGATGGTCTAAGACAGGAAGTGCTGAGAAAAAACCATCAATCCTCGCTTTCATTTCATCCAGGAGTCACCAAGATGTATCAAAATATGAAGAAGCTATATTGGTGGAGTGGGATGAAGCGCGATATTTCTACCTATGTTAGCAGATGCACAACTTGCCAACAAGTTAAAGCCGACCACAGAAAGACAGCAGGTTTGCTTCAACCACTAGAGATTCCAGGTTGGAAGTGGGAGCAGATTTCTATGGACTTTATTGATGGGGTACCAAGGACTAGAAAGGGTAACGAAAGCATTTGGGTGATTGTTGATAGACTGACGAAATCCGCTCATTTTATTCCAGTCAAGACCACTCGTACTGCTTCGAGTTTGGCCGAGATATACATGAGAGAAGTGGTTAAACTTCATGGTGTACCATCTAGTATCGTATACGATAGAGATCCTATTTTCACTAGTAAATTTTGAAAAGAATTTCAGGATACCTTGGGCACCAAACTGAATCTGAGCACAGCTTATCATCCTCAGACAGATGGCCAAACTGAGAGGGTAAATCAGATTTTGGAAGACCTTCTCCGGGCTTGTATTATAGACTTTGGTGGATCCTGGGAAGACCATCTCCATTTGGGTGAATTCACGTATAATAATAGTTACCAGGTAAGGAAATTGAAATTTCAAATTTGAATAAGTATATTTGAATTTGAATTAATCATCTTTAATAAATCAGGCAAGCATTGGTATGGCACCGTTCGAAGCCTTATATGGACGGCCGTGCAAATCGCCAGCTTGTTGGATTGAATCTGGAGACCGATTAGTGCTTGGTCCAGAAATAATTATGGAAGCTTCCGAGAAAGTTGAAGAAATCAGGAAGAAGATAAAGACGGCACAGGACAGACAGAAGAGCTACGCTGACAGAAGAAGAAGAGATCTCGAATTCAGTGTAGGAGACGAAGTATTCCTAAATGTGTCGCCTTTGAAGAATGTTATCCGATTTGAAAGAAGGGCGAAGCTTGCTCCCAGATTTGTTGGTCCGTTTGAGATTACGAAAAGAGTTGGAACCTTGGCCTATAGAATTGCATTACCAGAAAAGTTCACCGGTGTACACAATGTGTTCCACGTCTCACATCTTCGCAAAGTTGCACACGATCCATCTATGACCATTCCCACTGCTCAGTTGGAAGAGTTAGTTATTGAGCCTGACTTGACTATTGAGCGAAAGCCACTTCGGATAGTTGATCGTGAGACAAAGCAACTTAGAAGGAAGTCGGTAAATCTCGTCAAAGTATAGTGGAGTGTAGATGAGCGAGATTGCACATGGGAAACTGAGGATAGTATTCGGGATTCAAACCCCGAACTACTAATTTCAGGTATAATTCAATTTTCTTAAATCTATCTTGACTTTTCTGCTTACTTCATTCCTACTTGTCTCGTTCCTTATCGAGGACGAAAAGTTTTGAGTGGGGGAGATTGTAACAACCCAGAATTTCCGACCCGATTTAAAATCCATTAGTTAATATAAAATTTGAAATTTATATACGATCTCAATTAATATCCAAACATCGTTTATAAGATGCGTCCAGTAAGTTATGGATATGGGTAAAGTTTCGTCGTAAAATATCGCAGTAAATTTCGTTCGCGTTTTATTGTATATCAGTTCATTTTAAAGTGTGTAAATTTTATCTTCCGAACCTGAATATTTTTACATAGAAAAATTCTAAATCATCTTCTGGTAGAGACGTCATTTTCGTTTTTCCAAATTCGGACTTCTTTAGCTCCATTGATCTTGTTTTTTTGCGTTTTTCTGCGTTTCCCGCTAGTATAAAATTTAAATTCTTATAATTCAATCGTACTATAATTATCTGTGTACCGTTGGAAGCGTCTCGTCGCGCTGATCAAAACGGTATATTCATTTGTGCGAACCGAAGTCAGACGTAAAATCGTCGCGATAATTTAACCATTTCGGGCGGATTGGTTAAATCGTATTCAGCCCAAGCAAAACAATCTGTATCCATTCGAAAATTTGAAATTTATTTATTTGCCGTGCATTCATTAGCGGTTAGAAGTTGGTAGGTGAGACTTGGAAATTGCGTGGTGTTTGGGAATGCGAAAAGAAAATTTATTTCTGCAGATTTTAAAATAAAAATAGGAAGTGTATCTGTTCATTCATTATCAAATATAGCAACTTCGAAATCTATAGGTACTTCTTCTCCCTCCATTCTTTCTACTTCTTTTCTTCATCCACAAAAAAAATATAAATAAAATAGAAACTGTGAAAAGAAAATGCAACAGATCTTCCCCTTCCTTTATACCGCGTGCATGCTCTCCACCTTCACTGAAACGCACACGGAAGCCACAAATCCCTCTCACCCATAACCGTACTCCCACGTGTACACACTCGCCTTCTTGGAGCCGCCACCGTCCTTGCCTTGTCGCGCCACCACCCCTCCTGACCTCGCCGTGTGCATATCGTACGAACAGCGTGTGCGTGCGTGTGTATGGTGTTGTGTGTATGGAAAAAAAAGCGTGTGCGTGCATGTTGTAAATGGTCATGAAGCAGATGGAGGAACTGTGTTGATGGGTGTTGCCGAACCATTGAGAGGAAAAGGAGTTGTTGTTTTATAAAGAGTGCTGAGTTCTGTTTCTAAAAGAAAGTGTAATACTTGTGTTTTATAAAAAAGAAAAAAAAAATGAAAATGAACAGTATCGGTTTGTGGAAAGTGGTGAAGCACTGTTGCTTCCAAATAGTGCCGAGAAATATATATACAGTATATATTTTGTTGACTGAATAAATAGTAACCACCTTTCTTTTCTCTGTTGTTACAGCAACCGATTGAGTTCCTTTTTGCAGCAGCATTGTTTTCTCAGCTTTCGTTCTTTTCTCCATCATCGGTAAGCGCATCTATATAATTTTATAAATTATATATGAACGTTCATTGAATTAATATCGTCTTTCTTTTGTCGATAATTTCAGTGTCCGTTTGTTCGTGTTGTACCGACTCCATTCGTACTTCTCCGTGCCTCGTGTCAATTCCTTTAACCACGAAAGGTGAAATAAATTTTCACGACTTATATTCTTATACAAGTTTGGTTTATAACTGATTGTTATGTTGGATGTTAATTGTTATTGTTAAAGTGATAAATAATATGCAAGTTGAATTTGATATAGGATAGTTAACAAATTTAAAATGGATTTATACGTTGAATATTGATTAGTTAAATTTGACCCCTTTAAATGTTAAATAAATCGACACGTAGAAATAGTGTAAATTACACCTTGAACCATTGAATGTATGTTGTACAAATTTATGTAGTATAAATTTGAATAATAGACATCAAGTGAAAACCGTAATGTAATAATCTTTAGTCTACATGAAATGATAGTGTAGATTCTAGGAATAATTAAATTAATTTGCATAAATAACAAATGTAAATTAATACGATTATTTCGGGATTATTTAAATAAACTATTAGATTGCTATTGATGTTTGCTATTGCTTGTTTATTTACTTTGACACCATCCCAATTATCACACTGCAAGTTCCCTTTGCTATGCTTTGATTTTTGAATTGAAATGGAATCGGGTTGAAATGATAAATACCCAAATAAGCTTTGACTTGGATAGAAAATTAAATAAAACCCGTTTGGTCAATAATTTGATTTGAAATAAAATAAAGATTTTTTTTTGAGTAATAATAAGGTTTTGAAATAAAATTAAAATGTAAATTTTGATCATGGAAAATGTTAATAATTGAAATCTAAAACAAAATATTAACGTAGTAATTAATGAAAGAACGTTGTTTTAAAAAATTTATTACTTAATAATTAAATTTGGAATTATTAATAATTAAGGTTTGGAATTATCAATGATTAAGTTTTGAAATTAGTTAATAATTAAGTTTTGGGATTATTTAATAATTAAATAAGATTGAATTATTTAATATTAAATAAAATTGAATTCTTTAAATAAGAAAAATTGAACTTCTTGAATAAGTGAACTAAGTTTCTTTATTAACTGAGTTTTGGAATTTCTAAATAAATAAGTGAAATTGAATTTCTTTGACAAGAAAAATGCGTTTATTGAAATAAATGTAAGACTTGTAATTTAAAGAATTTGATTTGACGAATTTAACTTAATCCAATTTGTAAGCTTTGATACAATAAGTTGAACTTAAGTAATTGATCTAAAGAGTTGGAATTTAAATAGAAATTGTTTAAATGATAAATTAATTTAACGAATATTGAATGAAATCGATAGATGAGTTTAAATTGATTTGAACGTTAAATTTGATTTATTTTAAATGATTACGGAATGAAACTTATATGCGAATTTAAATGTATATTTGAATTGTTTTAAATCAAATTTTTAATTTGAATTATAGAGTTTTGGAATGGAAATTTGGAAGCTATGAAACATAAATTTTGGAAATTGTCTTTGAAAGACAAATGAAATAATGGTTTACAAATTCTAACTGAAATTGAAATTGAAATTTATTGGGTTTTGAAATATATTAAACGACCAATCGGTGAAATAATTACGAAGGTTATTAAAGAAACCGGAATCGGTTAGGGACATACTCACTGTCTAAACCGAAAACCACTTTAATAACTATACGTGGATTGTGATCCAGAATGAAGTGTTTGGAATGACGAACGTTGATGATCGAAGGAAGTGAACGATAATGGATAGCCTTGACACTTGTGTCGAATTAGAAATGACTAAAACAGGAGTCGTGCCGGGCCAAATGAGGTTAGCTACCTCGAGCGAACACACTTCTTCGTAAACTACTCATTGCTGGTTATTGATTGGTGCGCACCCTTGAATTGGGAGTGTTGTTTCACGATGTTGCGATCGTTGCGACGATGCGTTCTCACCAGTCCGGATCAGGCAAACGGTAGTTTCACTACCTTGGGTATTGCCTCATGTGCCTTGTCATACTTGTATCCCTATACGCGACCACTACAATTTGTTTTTCTATTATACCTATGGAGTACTCCCTGATAGCCCACTAGTTTACGATGGAGTTAAAGTGTTGTATAGACTATAATGCTTATATAAAATGTGTTAAGAGGAATAATGGTGACGCCTTAACACTATCTTGATATTTTACTTTACTGTTAGACATTATCTACTTATCGTACACTACTATGTATAAATAGTTTAATGGATCCTGAAAGATGTTTATTCCATTCATCTTTGAGTTATTGTTATTTCCAATTCCAAATCATATTATCTGTATAAGAATATATGTCCTGATTCGACTGTTTGTTTGTGCTTATGGTCGGATCAGACTGAAGATTTCTGTTGCTGTTCTACTTGGAGCTGAAGACTTTGAAGACTATCATTTATCTTTATCAGTATTGCTCCATTCTATTTTGATATTGTATCAGACATCTATGTATTTCTATTTCACTATTTTCTTGAGACAGTGTTGTATTCACTTAGTAGCTTCATGAACTACTATTATGACATTGTTGTAATTCCGCTGCGTTATTCTGTTATATTGTATCTGTCTGTGTTTCTGTGATGATTCTCATTTATATACATGTACTCCATATATGATTCATGTTTTGTATTATTTAAGTTGACATGTGTGGATTATTGTCAATTTAAATGGTCCAAATATACGGGTTGTTACAAAATACATATGAAGTATGTAGATTATTTCATCGCACGATTTAATCTAAGATTCGCGTGTAGAACTTTGAGGTGTTTACACTAGTCTGAAAAAGAATTTATCACTCGATTCTTGATGACGAACATTGACGAGGGTTTGTGGTTAGATACCTGAGTTTTCTATCATAATTGAGAGTTATGCAAGGAAAACTAAAATTCTGATCGGAAAGCCTTATTGGAGTATGCGCTAGAGGATCGGGGAATGAATACTAGTTCGGAAGTAAAGTTGTGAATTCAAATAGAAGATTGAATCAGATATTGCGTACGGGTGATCAATATACATCGTAAGGGTGTAGTTAAAAAATAAATATTTTGGGCAAATACCTTTGGATTTTTGCGTTGCAATTTCGAGGACGAAATTCTTTTAAGGAGGGAAGTCTATAATGACACGTAAATTTATCACTTTGACAAATTATATTTATTTTAAAAAACTTTCAAATAAAAAGTTGATAATACAAAAAATATTGTTTTGAGTGATAATAAATAATAGTAATCTTATTTTGAATAGATATTTACAAAAATATTTTCCTCGGGATTTAAATCGATAAAATAGCCGAAAACCATTTTATCGATAACTGGCTCTATAATCATAAAACATCGTGTACAGAGCTGGATATATATATACACTTATTTTTATAATTGAACAAGAATATAAAATAAAATCAATTATTTTATTTTTGAAAATAAAATGTGTTTCTGACATCATCAGTGATGCCCTTATATTTAATATTTAATTAATTAAATTTAATTGAGATTTAATGATTTAATAATTCTTATAATTACTCAAATAATTTTTTAAAAATGATGATAATTCATTTTAGTTAGTTATGAAGTGATAATAAATCAGTTATAAAAGTTTTATAAAAATATATTCTTGATTTGAAAATATAAGGAAAAAATCGATATCGCTTTATTGGTATGATAGCAATTATTATAAATAATTGTTAATATTAATTTATAGAGTTTTATAATTAAAATATGATCATTTTTATTCATCTAAAATAATAATAAATTGGTTCTCAAATTTTGTTTACAAATATATGTATGTTAATCAATAAGTGAAAGTATGACCGGAAATCGGAATTAAAATCATAATAATTTAACATAGATAAGTTATACAATGTTGTTTATGTAACTTGTACATCTTTGTGGCATGCACATGCATATATTAACATATACATATACATATAACAATGGTAGAAAAGTAGAAATATATTTACATATGGTAAGTATAGAAAATATCTAAGTTTAAAAAAGGAAACATCTTCTCACATCAAATCCACCTTACACCACCATCACCACCACCATCATCTCCACATCATCCATCACATGGATGGGCTCCCGTGTGTTCTAGGGTAGGCTAGGAAAGGATGGCAAGGGTAGTTTTGTCCATTCATGTTATGATATTTTAGTTTTCTAAAATCCTATAAATACTCCACCCTTTCTTCACATTTTTTCCCACAATTTTCTTCACTTCCTTCTCCACATAATCAAGCATATTAACAGCTTCTCATGTTAACAAAATTATAGAGAAAAATATCTTAAAAAGAAATTAAATAAGTATATTATGTATATATAGTAGTAAAATATCTCATAACAACTTCAAAACTCCTCCTCCACCTCTTCTATACCCACGACCACCACTTCCCAAAATAAGGCTGAGCCCATCACCAAGCAAACCCAAGGCCGTGAGCATCCAAGGCTAAGACCATGCCTATTCAAGGTCAAAGAGCTCAATTTAATGGAGTTTTATTTCGTGATAGCGAAGCTATAGGTAATTTAAAATTAGCTCGAAGAGAAAACGAAAGTGAGAAACTCCTAAACTATATATATATATATTATTGGATGATATATATATATATATATATATATATATATATTTGGATATGATTGTTAATAATGGTTGTTTAATATAGTTATTGAATATAGTGCAAGTCACATTAATACACGTCGATAAGCACAAAGGAAATCACTTTCCTTTATTGAATGAAATGGTGTACATGGAATGTTTAAACCTCTTAAAAATGGTTTAATATGATTTAGAAATGTTTTATAAACATTTAAAAGTGTTTTGGCAAAGTTTAAATGAATATTGAAAATTGAGTCAAAAATAGATGTGTCGCTTAACGGTAGTTCACAATTTCGTGACGTAAAAGTCAAACGAATATATAAAATAGAATATAGCTCGGAAATCTTCAAGAAAAGAATTTTCCAAACTATTATATCCATAGTTTTCAAATATAGAAAGAAAATCGAGATTTTAATAAGTAGATTTTGAAATATGACTAAAACAAGTTTTTGGAAAAATCACGGTTTTGCAATTCGGAATCCATAAAGGGATTTCTTTAAAAATGTTATTTTAAAATTGGTTAAAAAAAATGAAATAAATTCTAAAAATGTTTTAAAATGTTTTAAAAGTGATTTGAGTTACAAAAATGAATTTTTAAATGATAGAAAAGTCGTTTTGATCAATATAGCTTAAAAAGAACCATTCACAGCACTTCTCTATAATTTTTGAAATATGGTTTTAAACTTAATGATTCTTTTCCAAATCTGTTATAAATGTTTTCAAATAAATAATTAAGTGTTTTAATGATGTTTTGGAAGTTTTATAATTTATTTAAAAATGTTTAAATAAATCACTTAAACAAAAGCTATCAAAAAACAAGTGATTTAATCTTGGATATGGGTGAGGTGCTTAAACGAAGGAGATGTTCAGGAGCAACTAGTGCCCAGGCTCACCTGGCCTCTCCTGGGTGAGGGATAGATATGGTCGAAATGTCGAAAACGAGTTAAGTATAAAAGATTAAAATTTTCCAAATTTAAACAACTTGGATTTTATGGAGATAATCTTCTTATACTTGGTGTTGAAGCCCAAAAAGGGAACTCGTACTATTCGTGGAATTTAAAAGGTGATTTCGTCGTCATTCTGCCCATCGTACTTGTTGAATACGAGAATTGATATTAAGGAGATGATGTGGTTAGCCTTGTAATTGTATTTGTATTATGAACTTCTATTATGTAGCCAAGTGGGATTGGAATGACTTAAGGATGACCTAAGTGTGGTAGAAAGAATGGATGTAAGATATAAGTTTGTATAATATAACTATGATCTTACATTTTAACTTCATTCATTTGCAGTTATACAAGTCACTTAAGAAAATTTATAAGAATTCTTGATAAAGGAAATAAATTATAATATGAGGAGTCTGTTATAATTTTAGAAATAAAAGATAATTTATCAATTTAATGAATTTTTTTGAAAATGGTTTTTTCAGAAACTATTAAGATATCTTCGTAGAAAAGAAATGTTTTATAATAAAAGATGTTTATTATAATTTTAATGGAAAAGGTATTTATCTTCTAGGATGAGATGTTTTCCTTTAAGAAGAAATATTTAGAGAACAAATTTATATATAAAGAAATGTCTTTATAAAAGAGTTTGAATCAAAGTTAAGGTTTTATGAAATGTTTTCATAAAAATATTTTTAGGAAGGTTAATAAGTATGTATGAGGTACATGGATTATTTCGTTGCACGATTCTGATCTAATATTCGAGTGCGGAACTTTGAGGTGTTTACACCAGTCCAAAAAAGAATTTATCCCTCAATTCTTGATGACGAACATTAACAAGGGTTTGTGGTTGGATACTTGAGTTTTCTATCATAGTTGAGAGCTATTTATGGAAAACTAAAATTCTAATCGAAAAGCCTGATCGGAGTCCGCGCTAGAGGATTGGTGGATCAATACTAGTTTGGAAGTAAAGTTGTGGATTCAAATAGTAGTTCGAATCAGATATTGTGTATGGATAATCTATATACATCATACGGGTGTAAGTTTAAAAATAAATATTTTTGGCAAACACCTTTTGCGTTTTGCATTATAATTTCGAGGACGAAATTCTTTTAAGGGGGAAGAATTTAACGACGCAAATTTATTAATTTGATAAATTATATTTATTTTTAAACATTCAAATATAAGTTTTTTAAAAACAAAGATTATGATGTTCTGAATAAGAATGATGCTAATCTTATTTTGAATAAGTATTTACGAAAATATAAACTTTGAAGTAATATCGATAAAATGGTCGAAAATCATTTCATCAATAAACAGCTCTGTAATTATCAGAAGTCACGCATTGAGCTGGATACATACACTTATTTATCCATGTAAACAAGAATATGAAATAAAATTATCTATTTTATTTTTAGGAAATAAAATGTATTTATGACATCATCAATAATGGTATCATATTTAATAATTGGTTTATGAATTTAAATTGAGATTTAATAATTATTATAATTAATCAAATAATTGTTTTTAAATAATAATAATTCTTTTTAGTTCATTATGAAGTGATAATAAATCATTTATAATAGTTTTATAAAGATGTATGTTGATTGGAAATTATAAAGAAAATTGATAACGCTTATTAATATAATAGCACTTTCTGTAAACAATTGTTTAATATTAATTTATATGGTTTTATAATGCAAATGAGATCGTTTTAATTAATCAATAATAATGGGAAATTAGTTTTCAAATTTTGGTTACAAATATATGTATGTTAACTAAGAAGTAAAAATATGACTGGGAATCAGAATTGGAATTGGTAATGATTTAACGAACAGAAGTTGTTTTAGGTCATTGCAACCTTAAAGGATAAATAAGCACACATATATACATACATATGCATGTCCTACATGCACATACACATACAAATATACATACATACATACATGTGTACCATCGAAACAAATACCATGATATTTCTCTTATACTTCACCGTTAAGCATAAAAAGTTAAAAAAAAAAGCAAACTTCACTTCACTCTTACACACATGGAGACACATGGGGGGAGTGTTCGGCCATGCATAGTGATAGAGGAGGAGGGCGTGGTGGTGATGAAATGGTGATGTGTGTGCGCACAAATATCAGGATATTTTAGTTCACTTATTTGCATATAAATACCACCATCCATCTTCACTTCATTTGTTCATAAATTCATAAGCTTCTTCACCTCTTTATACTCCACTTTAATGGCTTCCTACCTTAGAAAAATTAGCATAAAGAAATTAAATTTATATAAGTACATATACATTAGCGATCCACTTCAAAACCAGCTCAAACCACTCCTCTCATCCCTCTAAACTCACGGCCACCACCTCCTACCACCTGAGGCCGAGCCCATCTCCACTTGCAAGCTTAGGCCAAGTGTATGCAAAAGTCCAAGGCTCGATTCCATAGGCTTTGATTCGATTGTAGCGAAGCTATAGCGAATTTCGTAAAGTTAGAAATCATGAAGGTGAGAAACTCTCTTTATATTATGATATATTTGATTGGTTATGCTTATTTGTGATGATTGAGAAACATATTTGGATATGATAATATGTTTTGTTTGGATGTATATACAATTCATGTTTAATACACGTCGAATTTCACAAAGGAAATCACTTTCCTTTAATAAATAAAATGGAGTATATGAGATTGTTAAACCTCTTTTAAATGGCTTAAAATGGTTTATAAATTTTTTATAAACACTAAAACCTAATTTGATGAAGTTTGGACAAGTTGTGAAGGTTAAGTAAAAAATAAGCGCGTCGTGTAATAGTAGTTCGTGATTTCACGCCGTAAATTTAAATTCATTTATATGATGGATTCGGAGTCGTAATTATTTAGAATAATAATTTTCTAAACTCTTATAATCATAGTTTTCAATCAAAAGAAAACGATCGAGATTTCATTTAGTAGATTTTGACATATGAGCAAATCAAGTTTTCAATAGTCGCGGTTTGGCAGTTTGGAAACCAAAGCGATAAATTCATTAAAATTGATATTTTTAATTCTTTAAAAATATGGAATAAATTCTGTAAATATTTTAAAATGTTTTAAAAGATATTTGAGTTATAAAAATGGATTTCTAAATGATAGAAAATTTGTTTTGATCAACTAAGCCTTAAAAGCACTATTCGTAGCACCTTTTGCCGTATTTTTAATAACTTTTGAAATATGGCTTTAAACTTAAGTATTATTTTCCAAATCTTTTATAAATATTTTTAGAAAAATAATTAAATATTTTAAAGATTCTGGAAGTTTTATAACTTATTTTAACGAGTTTAAATAAATGATTTAAATAAAAGCTGTTATAATCAAGTGATTTAATCTTGGTTCTAAAAGCCAATGTGTAAACTAGATTTTTCTTTTGGTATGATCTGGATGTGAGGTGCTTAAACTAAGGAGATGTTCAGGAGCAACCAATGCCTTGGCTCTCCTGGCTTTTTTCCTGGATGAGCAATAGATAAGGTCGAAATGTCCAATCTAAGTGTGTTTACAAGATTTCAAGTCGTTTCGTCTCCATCTGGACATTCTAGCTCCTATTGATTTCTGCTTGATTAAATCCCGGTTAACATTTGCCCCCAGAGTATGCTTTCGTCGGAAACAAAGTGTGCTCTGGAGCAAGACAAATTCTGGATTGCTATTCTATGAATATTAGTTAACTACTTAAGTGCCGACTCGAGATATTTCTTTTATATGACCCTAATTGATCAATTTCTATTCGTTGTTCACTTCAACATGGACTATGTAACGTCCCGCAAATCCGCACAATTCAAGCCAACAATAAAACACACATGTCCAACTCAAATTGAATGGAATGACGGATAACTATGGGAAAGAAAGAAGAAAGAAGAAGAGAAAAGAAGAAGAAGAACAAGAACAAGAAGAAGAGAAAAGAAGAAGAAGAGAAAGAGAAACTAAAACAACACAGAATCTCACAATCGCAGCGGAACAATATATAATATAATATTAATGAACTTTACAAAAGAGAAACTATAATATACATACATTGATCAGAGTACAACAACAAATCATTAATCATCAGCCTAGACAGTTATAACAATTTGTTCTCACAATTGCTGCTAATTTAAACAACAATGCAATGGATAATAAACATATACGTGAATACGACCTGAAGACCTCCAGCTCGTTTGTTGAAGCTCCAAAGCATCCAAATTCAAATCTGCAAATATGTTTGGTCTGATTAGAGCATTGAAAGGAAAGAACGCCCGAATCAGTCTGGTAAACTAGCGTGAGAAAACACATCCCAACTGAATTTCAAAGTTATAAAAAAAATTCAAAACAAAGGTATCTTGTAATAACACAGCGCACATAAACACAGACAGGTTTTTACCTTATGATAACAAAAACATTTCATATAAAATCATGTTATATTATACTAGTGTCTAGTATAAAAATAACATTAAAATAGCCGAAATTGTTACATTGATTGAATTTGATGGGATAATAGGTTTACAAACAAAATTGCAAGCACGTATTAGAGAATGGATTTCCATACAATGGCTGGTAAGGGACTACCTTCTGTACAGTACATCTCTAGAGGAATATGCCGAGAATACACAAACAATCCTCTGCATCTGGCAAGACCAGTCTATCCCTATTTGCCAATCATACATGGCCTGGATAGAAACCGAATATGTCATCACCTTGATCATTATCGACCTATCCGAGATGTCTCGTAGCATACACTACAAATCCCCCATATAGGGGGTTATCTAGAAAAGTGATGACCATACCCTAATGGTTGCGAACCACATAGCCTCACAGCATACCCTGTTTAAGCCATTACCGGGTAATAAGGCTTAAGGTGATGTTTGCTTTTCGCATAGCACATTCCACTTTGAATGCCATATTGCCATTCCATGATCACACAACTGATTTCTACAAACGTATAACTCCTGAGCTCGTACGTCACAGGAAAGAGTGTTAAGTTAAGAGAAGTTTTCTTCTCTGCTACCAAAAAGATGGTACGTTTATAAAGATCAATCAATGTAATTAAAAATGCAACGTAAGACATTCGTCCATACAAGTTGTCCAGGAACAGGACAAATCGAAGGAACTCTCCCACCACATCCCGTCGAGAATTACTCTTAGGATTAGTAGCGAGAAGTCCTTGCATATCGAAGATTTTCATAACAAAGCACTACTGCCACCATATATATATATAATATGCATCACAGGCCTAGTGGTAAGTAGTCCTGCATCATGAAGGTCTTCGTCTTCAAAAATCATCATCATAAACCTACACTTTTGAACACATACATTGGTCCAAAGTGGTTCTCGGATAAATCCAACCCTAGTCTCTTTGGACCAATGACGATAAAGAGGCCCTCAACCTCATACGGAGACCAAGTCTCATAGACTTATCATGCTTCCAACTCTCAAATTGCTATCCTTCGGCCAAAAAGAAAGCCCGATAGATTGGAGAACCAAAAACACTTCACACTACTCGAATCAACAATCTTAGTCTGAAAGATAATCAAGCCTACTCATATGGCTTCGTGCTAAGTGCATGAGTAATCAGTTCCCACATCAAGTCAAGGAACCAAAAATGGTCAAATTTGATAGTCGGTTATTTAACTGTCAAAGTAACAAATATTATCTAGCACATAAGCAGTCACTAAGCCCATTTAATTAATCTTTTATTAATTAAATCAATTTTCATACATTAACTTCAAATTATCTTTAAAAGATATATTCTTAAAACCATTTCAATCTTTTGATATTGGAAAACATTTCCATATACATATATCAATGGTATAAGTATATTTAATAACACTACCATTTTGGGAACACGCCAAATAGATTTCTATAATCGTACAACTCCTAAGTTTGTATGCCTCAGAACGGGTGTTAAGTACAAGAAGCAATGCTTCCTATACGACCAAGCCTTTAGTATGATCATTAGAACCAATTCGTGTATTTCACAATGGAACGTCAAAACACAATTTATTGGGTCAAAACGAATGTTGCGTAAAACATCGTTACCACAACCCAAAAACACAGGTATAGGTATTTGATTAATTATATATGTATATGTATATGTATATGTATATGTATATGTATATGTATATGTATATGTATATGTATGTAAGTATATGTATATGTGTGTGTGTATAAATCCCATATACTATATATAACATTTCCTTTCGAAAATCATTTACTGTAACAACGTGTTATAGTCCATGCCTTCCATACTTCCCCGAAATCGTCTATTACAACAAAAATGTTGAAATCTATGTTTTTGATACTTATCACATTTTAAATCATTTTTCGAAACCATTTAAACTCCATTTGAAATTATTACTTTCAAAACTTTGCTTTAAAGATTATCACTTTAAAAACCATTAACTCTATCAAAAATATTACTTTCAAAACATTCCTTTAAAAGATTATTTAATTCTTAAAAACTTGAACGTATTTCCTTTATATAAAAATCCATATTTATATCTCAACATAAATTATTTCCATATTTATAAAACTATGTTTATAAATCTCCTTTCTATTTTATAAAACTTCTATTTTATAAAATCTCTTTATTTATAAATCATTCTTCTATGAAAACTTATTTTACTATCTAAATCCACTTATGAATCCATTTCTTTATAAATCTAATTTATTTATAAAATCCATTTATAAATCCATTTACCAAATACATTTCAAATCAATTTACAAAATATTTATAAATTTTGATTATAAATCTATTTCATTATTTATAAAGTATCCCTTTTATAAATCCTTTCTTTAAACTTATTCAAAAATCTCTATTTAAAAATATTTCACAAAACTATACTTTTATAACATAAAAAATCGTACTTTTTATTTATTTAAAAATAAATTCATTCCTTTTTAATAATTTAAATTTTTTTAAAACCTATATACTTCCAAAATCGCTATGAAAATCATTTTAATTCAAAATCACTATTTTACTTTATATCAAGATATTAAAAATAAGGCCCAGTGCTACTATAGCACTAAATAAGCAAAAACGTATCAATGTCATCAAATATCGCATCCAACACATCATATATCAAAATATATGATAATTAAAATCAACGATGTGAGGAATCCAGTTGGATCCCTCCAATATGTCCCCCCTGCATCACATACAGTATTTAATCAAATAATATAAATCAACCGCTTCAAGGTGGGATCGTATACAAAGGGTCATCCGCTCATACACGGGAACGTAATAGGGTCTCATTGCTTCAGGGGCAGGAATATATCCAAACCAACTAATAAAATAGTAAACCAAACCAGCAACAAACAGCGTAAATAAAATTATTAACACTTATGTAGAAATTTAAGTGGGCCAGAGGGGTGAGTATACTCATAGAAACTCCAGTAATTGCTAAAGCGCTCTGGTTTGAAATAAAATTGAAGAAGCGTTCAAATTTAACCTAATTTTCTTCTAGCTCCGAATCCATCCAACTCCATATCGTAGATTTCGTTATTATGATCGCAACGCAACTTATCGCGCTTAATTTGGACCTCGTACACAAAAGTTATGAATTTATAACGATTGAAATAATTAAATTATCATTAACTTATAATTAATTAAAACTTTAAACTTACTTCCCTCCAACCTTTTCTCTCATGCACGCTCGTATGCCTTGGGAACCCAAAACTCGACCGCCTTTGACCATTGATCGCGCCGCCCATGTCCCACAATCTTGTGAACCGACATCGCCATCGTGCCGCCCCTTCCCTCATCCACCCACGGCCAAAACACGCCCCCCTTTAATCGCCAGAAACCACTTTGTCGAGCCCAACGTCGGCTATGAACGAAGCAAAATTGTGGCTCCAGTCATCTACATTTCAACGATCCAACCGTTCATTACGTAGAGCTCATAGAGCTCGTCGAGCTCTATGACTTTCCTTCTCGCGATGCGGCCTTTCATTGAGCAGATGATCAGAAATTGAGGAAGGAATGTCGGCTATTTTCAACCATTGGAATTTAATGGCGGCGGCGACCTAGCTAGGGTTTTTAGTTTCACAAAATGAAAATGTTTAGGTCCTTATATAGAAAATTTCCAAAGTACTTATCACACGCTAAATTTTTGAACTCTAAATGAGGCATGCCGCCTGGCGTTCTAATTGTAATACACCTATTCCGAACATAATGGAACTAGTATCGGTAGCCAGTTCCATCATATATGAAAGTTAACTTTCAAATCAAATTATATTAATTTAAATTCCTTTAATTACTTTCTATGTGTTTCAAACTCGCACGACCAAATGATACGCCTGATCGTCACGAAATTCAACGGCATATAATAATTCACTATTACGAATCCCATGAAACTGGTTTCGTCGAAATCCAAGATAATGCCCCTGAAGGCTACTTTCACACATTAATTAAAACGAATTATTATTAAAACAATTCAAATCACTTTAATTATGAATTAAAGTTTACTATCTTCATTCTTATTTAATTGGAATTAAATCAGCGTTCGAAATAATTTTTATTCACATTAAATTCAAGGTTCAATTATTTTAAACAATTTCAAATATTAAATTTAACAATTTAATTATCAAATGAATCGCATATTTGAAATATAAGTTATTTAACTTACAAAATTAACTTCCAATATTTAAAATAAATTAAATATTTTAAATTCGAATGATTGAAATTCGGGGTTGTTATATTCTCCCTTCTTAAAAGAATTTCGTCCTCGAAATTGCCAAGGTAAGAAAAATGCCACAAACTCGTTAAATTTTCAAAAACAATTAGTTGAAATGGATTACCAAATTCATTTAACCTTTCGAAATCCATTAGTTGATACTTTGTAATAAAATTTTCTAAACCTTTAAATTCATAATTAAATTTCCAAAACCAACTAATACCATTCCAAGTTATAAAACCAAAATCCAAATTATAGTTATCAACATTATTTTCAGAATTCTCAAAAAATTTCTAATGCCTTAAATTTACGGAAAATTTCGCCAGGTCTCCTTTACGCAGTTCGATCGAAAAAATTTACAATATACACACACATATACACACATACACACACACATACATATACATACATATATATATATATATATAATCACAAATATTCATCTCATCTTTGAGGATGAGGCATCCCGTAGGGAAAAAATATAAAAGCACGATATGTACTCCGAGATGTGTACCTTTTCTTAAATTTGCAAGCATATACAATCAATATAATGCAAAACCGAGCTCTAAATGTGAAGCATACATCATCTGCACCTACTAATTATTCAACAACCAATGAGAACAAGTATAGGGAAAGTAATATCCATATATAACATACACTATACAATAACTACATGCAAATGTAGCAAAGGTAACAAGAGAAACCGTCAAACAATTAATATTCATCCAATTAATTCATAACCATATCAATGTATTTTCTAGTGTCAACATTTAATTTATTAAGCACATACAATGTACATATACCATCCATACACAATACCAAACCTAATCGCTCGCTCGATCACAAAATTTCACTTCCGAACTAGTATCGTTCACACGACCACTCTAGTGCAAACTCAGATTCGGTTCCTTGATTAGAAACTGATATTCTCCTTGCATAGCTACATATCATGATACATAATATCATAATCAATCAAAAATCCATATCCAGAGTTCGCCGTCGAGAATCAAGTGAAAAATCCTAACTCAGATCGATGTAAATCATCTTGAAATCGTATATTCGAATCTGGATCAAACAGTTATGCGAATAAAATAATATACATACAACTTACGTATTTATTCCAATTGGTTTCTTATTATATCACATTCTCCTTTATTCATTATTCAAATTCATTTATTACTTGGTATATTTCTTTCAATATTAATATTATTTATAAACCATTTCATAAAACCATCACTTAAGTTCATTACAAACATTTTATACAACCACTAATGTTTATTTTCATTTTACAACTTAAGTTAAATTTCATTTTATAACTCAAGTTCATATCCATTTCACTAATTTAATTCATTAGTTCATTTCATTAATTCATTACAAATCAAATTTAATTTCACTAACTTTGCTTGAGTCAAAACCCATTTCAAAATTTATTTTACTTAACTTAAGTTAAATTTCATTTCATAACTCAATTTTCAAATTTACTTTTCTTAACATTTATATTCAACAAATTAAAAAAAAATTAACTCACTAATTCTCTAAATTTATAAGTTACAAAACTTAGTTTCTTATGTGTTCAACAAAACACTTAGATAACAACTTTTAGAATTTAAACACCTAGTTTTTGTTTTCAAGTCATTTTGAAATCATATATATACATAATTCAATTTTATATCAAATCATATTTTTGAATTTTAAAATCAAAACTAGCTTTACTAAAAAAACTCCAATGGTAGAAATCCATTACTTAGAAACTCGAAAATGAATGTCGATGATGCTGCAGTCATCATCGGAATTATTTTCCAACGACCGCAGTGAGTTCGGTGCTTTTTATTTCTTTTAAATCCTTTTTATTTACAAACCATATTTATAAATTTTCCTTATATATAATTTCACTTTGGTTATATAAAAAATTTCTTATTTTTTATCTTTGTTTACATTATAATAATAATAACAACTTTTATTAGAACACAAAGAAAAACAACAAATGATAATAATCAAATATTATCATTCACTAACAAACAAACACACCATATAGAACTATTATAATTTTTGAAAAATTATTCCTTTATATATAAAAAATATAATAAAGGTAAAGTTATTTCATTTCCCCAAATTCAAAAAAATACTATGTTGGTTTGCCTTGTTCAAGCGTTTAGAAACCCCTATGATAACGTGGCACCCCACGTACCGACCAGAATTCATAAGCTACTTAACAGATAAATAAACACAATATAAAACATTTTTATAATCACTAACAAATAAGCGTTCATATCTATAATACACTCAAACTCATTCTAGTGTGCTACTGACCCTATCTATAATGAGTACCTAACCAAAGCCTAGGTGTTCGCACAACCTAAGCTCTGATACCAGCTGTAACCACCCATAAATCCACATAATTCAGGCTGACAATAAACCACACGTGTCCAACCTAAATTGAATGGAAAGACGGATAGTTATAGGAAAGAAGGAAGATAAAAGGGAAGAGAGAGAGAAACTAAAACAACGTAGAATCTCACAATCGCAGTGGAATAACATATAATATAATATCACTGAACTTTACAAAAGAGAAACTGTAATATACATACATCTATCAGAGTACAACAACAAATCACTACTCATCAGTCTGGATAGCTATAACAACCTGTCCTTACAATTGTTGATAATTTAAACAACAATGCAGCGGAAAATAAACATATACTTGAATATGACTTGAAGACCTTCGGCTCGTCTTTTGAAGTTTCAAAACATTCAAATCTAAATCTGTAAATATGCTCAGTCTGACCCAAGCATTGAAAGAGAAGAACGCCCGGATCAGTCTAGTAAACCAGCGTGAGAAAACACATCTGAATTTTACAGTTATAAAAACTTTTCAAAACAAAGGTATCTCATTAGACCACACCGCATAAAAAACTTTTCATATCAATTCCAGTTATATTATACTAGCGTCTAATACACAAATAATATTAAAATAGTCAAAATTATTACATTGGTTAAATTTGACAACATAATAAGTTTACAAACAAAATGGAAATGGCAGGCATGTATTGGAAAATGGATTTTCATACAATGGCAGGTAAGGGACTACCTTCCTTACAATACATTTCTAGAGGAATGTATCGAGGATACATAAACAATCCTCCGCATCTGACAAGACCGGTTTGTCCTTATTTAGCACTCATACATGGTCTGGATAGAAACTGTATATGTCATCACCCCGGTTATTGCCTACCTATCCAAGACTTCTTGTAGCATACATCACATACCCGACATATAGAGGGTTATCTAGAAAGGTGATGATCATATCCTAATGGTTGCGAACAACATAGCCTCACGGCATACCCTGTTTAAGCCGTTACCAAGGGATGAGGCTTAAGGTAACGTTTACCCTTCACATAGCACATTCCACTTTGAATGCCACATTGCCATTCCACGATCACATAACTGATTTCTACAAATGTATAACTCCTAAGCTCGTACCTCTTAGGAAAGGGTGTAAAGCTAAGAGAAGTTGCCTTCTCTGCCACCAAACAGATGATTTATAGATATCAATCAATGTAATTAGAAATGCAACGTCGGACATTCGTCCATACAATTTGACCAGGAACAGGACGAACCGAAGGAAGTCTCCTACCACATCCTATCGGGAATTACTCCTAGGATTAGTAGCGAGAAGTCCTTGCACATCAAAGATTTTCATAGAAAAGCACTACTGCCACCATAAATATATCATATGCATCGTGGATCTAGTGGCAAGTAGACCTACATCATGAAGATCTCCGTCTTCAAAAATCATCATCATAAACCTGCACTTTCAAATGCATACATTGGTCTAAAGTGGTTCCCGAATAAATCCGAATCTGATCTCTCCGGACAAACAATGATAAAGAGGCCCTCAACCTCATATGGAAACCAAGTCTTATAGATGATCCAACCATTCATTACGTAGAGCTCGTCGAGCTCTATGACTTTCCTTCTCACGTCGGGGCCTTTCGTTGAGTGGATGATGAGAAATTGAGGGAGGAAGGTGGGCTATTTTTGGCCATTGGAATTTAATAGCGGTTGCGACCAAGCTAGGGTTTTTAGTTTTGCAAAATGAAAATGTTTAGGTCCTTATATAGAAAATTTCCAAGGCACTATTCACTTGTTAAATTTTCGAACTCTAAACAAGGCATTCTGCCAAGCGTTCTATATGTACCCTTATTCCGAACACAATAAAACTAGTATCGGGAGCCAATTCCATCATATACAGAAGTTAACTTTCAAAATCAGATTATATTAATTTAAATTCCTTTAATTAATTTCTGCACGTTTCGAACTCGCATGACCAAACGATATGTCTGATTGCCATGAAATTCGAAATGGATCCAATGAAATAGGTTTTGTCGAAATACGAGACAGTGCCCTACAAGGCTATTTTCACATGTTAATTAAAATAAATTATTATTAAAACAATTCGAATCACTTTAATTATGAATTGAAGTTTACTATCTTCATTCTTATTTAAATATAATTAAATCATCTTTCGAAATTATTTTTATTCACATTAAATTCAAGATTCAATTATTTTAAACAATTCCAAATATTAAGTTTAATTATCAAATAAATCGCTATATTTGAAATATAAGTTATTATTTAACTTATAAAATTAACTTTTCAATATTTAAAATCAATTAAATATTTCAAATTCGAATGACTAAAATTCTAGGTCATTACAGACTAGAATTCCTATTCTCGATGTTACCTGCATAACTTGGATATGGGAACTCGCATGCAACTTCATATAGCCGAAGAAGTTCACTATAGGAAGTTTGCATGATTCTGGGTAGAAGATGGGATGTTGGTGCCAAATTTTGATGTCGATACCAGCATGTGCACTTAACAAAATTTTCACTTTTTTTCTTTATAAACCAACTTGAGTTATTCTCTTATTCACTTGCTCATATCCTATTATCACTTCATGTCCAATTCCTAATCCTTCCACCAAATTCCAAAGCATCGACCTTATCTCATATGTTTCCAACCGTCGCCGCCGTTCTTCCTTCGACCTATCACCAACTACCACTGCCTAGCCATGTTATTCACCACCAACTAGCATCGTTCTATACTCCACTTTTGCCACCAAGTATTCTCAGATCCAAATTGCAATCAAAACCCTAGGCGGAGATTTTTTTGATTTTATTTTACGATATGTGGAGGTGAATTGCAAGGTGAGGAAGGTGGAGGAGACAGCCTTGATTTGGCTGGTATTAATTTTGGTGGGAGATGATCGAACTTTGATGTATTCAAGCGGGAAATGACGCTAGGGTTATAAACTAGGATTTTTGCCCAATTGAATACACATGATCTCGGAGAGATGCTTGATCCTCCGACCCTAATTTCCTTTTCCATAAGATTAGCAAAGTCTTAATCGTCAAACAAGTTTCGACATGACGATTCATTCTAAGTTTAGACATACTAGATGACTTCCTTGTATTATCTTCCTATCACTACATTCCAGTGATCCTGAAAAGAAAGACTTTTCGCGTAGCCTTGGACAACGGACCTGTTATCGATTATTGATCGGTGATCGATAACAGGTATGTATAGAAAAATAGTTTTAAAAGGCAATATGGATTGTTTCTCAAATGCGAGCAAGCTATCTACACTGGATGGTTCATTCGTAGTGTTCAGGATACTAGATTCATCTTATGTAGGCAACACATCACACTTGCCTCGGTCAACACTTAGAATTCAGTTGGCTAACACAGGTCGATTTCCTTTGAATTCCAAGCATCGAACACACGGGTATTTCTGTTTCAAGTTAAATTCAACCTTACTGTGTTGAACACCAAGTTCTACTGTCTAGAATGACTCGCCAATCAGACCGTTACAAATCTGATGAAGGACCATCAACTCATTCTGAGGGCGCTTCTACCACTGCTTTAGTTTATCCATCTGTTCTTGTTGAGACCAACCAACTTTCAACTTCCGGGTCTGAGAGTTAGATGGTGCTAGTAGATCCCAGTGTTCTGCCCCAGTTGCCACCAAAGCTAATTATAACTAACGACTGGAGTAGGAACCTACCATTATGATTGAAAGGATGCTTCGTAATGTCTGCTTGTAGCACAAAATTCCTACATAAGATGTTCGCTTATCGATGAGAAACGAACTTGCACATCGCCCCCACCCCCCCCCCAGATTTCACAACTTGCAGCCGATACATGTGTCTCAGCAGCATCGTTCCACCTTTTAACTCTTTTGTGAGAGATTTCCTAGGAGAGATTGGACTTGCACCGTTTAAGATTTACCTGAACGAGTTTGCCTTATTGAGCTCACTATACATCTTGTTCATGCAACAATTTGAGCGCCCTTCATGCTTCAGAGAGCTCATGTATTTGCTTAAATTCTAGAGGAGAAAAGATTACCTTCCTTTGTTATTTCGAAGCCTAGACTAGGTGCAAGATGATTGGGAACATTCATAATAAGCGTTCGATGTTCGAAACTGAATATTTCTTCGTTCGTTGTCTGGAAGGATTCAATCGCCTCTGGTTAAAAGTAAGTGAGTTTTATTCTATCATTCCTCTTTACAATGCACTTCTTTACTTTAAACTTAACGCATATCTCTTATAGGTTTTCCAACGAGAGACAAGAGATCGGAGTATAAGAAGATGGTCGGACATCTATAGGCCGTTAGAGTGAGCGAACACTATGTCAGCTTCCTCTTGATGAATGAAAACTTATTAGAGTATGGCTTGCTTACCACGGGAAGAGTAACTGACAGCAAAGTCCCTTCGTGGAGTGGCTCTAGTTCGCGTACCCATTCCATGCATCCACTTGTGGCTCTGACGAAGGCCCTCAAAAGGAAGAGGATGAAGGTGGATCAGGAGATGGATATGAGTCCGGTGATGATCATGAGGAGGAGGCTGTTGATATGGAGACTAACGAGCCTATGGGAGATAACAAAGGAGGAAAGGATGTTAAAAATGGAGTGGATTAGCTGGTGAAAGAGCATGCCCTCAGTCGTGAGGGCGATAGCGGGAAAATGCCTACCATCCCGGAGGAGGATAAGATGGTTAAAAAAAGGAAAACGGGCCATGGTTATGGAGGAAGGAGAGATCTTCGATGATGAGAATAATAACGACCTTCAAGCTACTGAGGAAGGGTAAAGCAGATCGAGGGATGAATCACCAAGAATGAGCCTCGGACTTCCCGGCCTTCTTTCTCCGGACCTTCGGACCAATAAAACATTAAGTCCAGGTCTTAGTATTCCTCTTCCTCCCAAATGAACAGCTGTCGAGACCCCAATTTCCATGGTAGATCAAGTTATAGGGACTTTGGTTGGGACTACATCAACTTCTAACTTCATGAAAGATGTTGCCATCCATGTAAACGAGCATGGAGATATCTCAATTACTGAAATGATTAAAAGTAATCGGCTCATAGATTGACATATCTTCCATGGAATTTATAAGTGAAGTCAACGGTACTCCGACTCTAAAACCATGCCCAACGGTTTTAAAGGGGGTTATTGGCGTTATACACTTCACTCTAGGATCATGAACATTCATCTTCGCATACACCTTGATTTGTGCAATTCTGGTACTTACACATTTCCTTTGTTTCATGTTCAATGGCGCATGACAGATATGAAGAACTCCAGCCTAGCTCGAGCGACTATAGAAGGATCATTCCTGACCCTCATTCTCGTCACTATGAAACAGATGAAGAAAGGCAAAGGAGAAAAGAGTGCGAACGTGATGAAACTCGTAGAGCTGAGAGAGGATGCCTCGATGCTAAAGAAGAAATAGTGAAGAGAAAGAGGGATTTCGAGGAAGATTCCTCCCGTGAGACTCACAAACACCCATGGAGAGATTCCTTCGAGGACCATGGAGCCACACTTCTATTATTCCTCCATGTTAGGAAGCTCAAACTATTATTATCTAAGACACTCCTTCATCAGGGACCATTACTATTGCTGCTGCCTCCGCTCCTTCTGAAAGCACCTCAACACTTATGCTTTTGCCTGGTTTATCTCTCCTCCATGCTGCTTATCCATACTTATATTTGCATGGATTAAAATTAGATCATGACATAAAATCGTTACCAGAGAAAGTGCGACGAAAATCTTGAAGGTAGTGCAAAGCGACGTTGACTCGATTTTCAAATGGCAGCGATTGTGCAAAGCTCTTTCTGAGATCAACAAGATCAACTTCACGCAACTTGATTTGTTTGAGAAAGAGAGCATAGAGCATGAAGAGGCAATTAAAGTAATTGATGATAAATTGACCAAAGTTTCCAGGGAATGAGATCTTGCACTCGAACAGAAAGCGAGTGCAGACAATTTGATGGAAAAGATGGAATGTCCCATACCAACGCAGAGATAGCGATGAGGAATAATCTTAGGGCCACTCATCTAAAAACGGAGAGCTATAATAAATAAACTGAAGAGATCGCTGAAATTATAAAGGCGAAAGACCAAGCCCTTTCCGAATAGGCATTCGAACTTGAACGCCTTCGCGATGAAGTGCAAAAACTCCATAAGGAATACCAAGGGATGTCCAGAAAGTTGGACACTCTATAATGCAATAACTTTCAAATGACATCGAGCTTGCTATATGCTGGAGCGAGTTGACTAATCTTGAAAAAGCTCAAGATGCTGAGAATGAGAAGAGGGCCCATGAGAGGGAAGACTTCAACTAAGCTCTGCCAAATTTCTACGTGATTGTGATTATGCATAGGGATAAAAAGTGGTTAGGAAACGATTATCCTGCCACCCTTCCTGACTTATGGGAAGAAGTGTTGCGCTGAGCTAGAGGTGACCATTCTGAGAACGAGCTACTGGTGCAGTACATGAGTTTCGAAGAGATAGATGTGCTTGCCATAGGGAAGGCAATTATCACTGAGGAGGATGCCAAGGCTACTACTGCCCATGCTGGCTCGAGCTCTTCGAGTCGGCGTGAAGTGCCTGTCTTGTAGTTTGGGGCGCCAGTGAAGATCATTCCTTCTTCGACCGCACTTCACGAGCCTTACTTCCTTGTTCCAGCGATTGGGCTATTCCCAGCAACCAGAGAGTACGAGATTGATGTTATACCAAGAAGTCCCAGTGTAGGTATTTCTCTTATTTCTTCTGTGCTCCAATAGGTTGATCTTACTCCTAAATCTAATACTGAGCTACACCATTCTCTCTGTGGACTTATAGGTCCACTCAATGTCCCACCTTTTCCTTCTTCTTCTCAAAGGACACAAACTGAAGCAATCTTCATGGCCTCCACTAATGTATCCACAAGTTCAACTGCTACACTCTAACCTTCCACCTCCAAGCCCGGATCTGATGCCCAATAGATCGTAGCATTGGAAGGGCTGGAGGACATCACCGTACTGCAGAAAGAGAATGTTTAGATGGTTAGTGCTACTAATCCAACCAAAGACAAGACGATGGCGGAGCAGATTCAAGAGGAAGACAGAGAAGGCAAAGCTTAAAGTGGAGCCAGATGATGCAAAGACCAAGACCCTCCTATTCACTATCAAGACTAGAAAACCAAAGTCTACAGGTGAGTTGGTTGGTAGGTACGAGGAAATTGACTCAAGCAAGGTGGTGGTGAAGAAGAAGAAGACCCTAACCCGACCGAGTAAGGGTGGCAAAGGTGGCAGCGAGAAGTGATGGGCTCGAGCATCAACAAAGCCGAGTTTTAAGGCTCTTTTACTTTGTGTCTTTTGATTTTTTGAGTCTTTTTATACAAGTTCAGAGTTCGTACTTAGCATCTTTCCTTTTGAAATTGCTTAGTAGAGTCTATACTTTTGTTTTTGGTGTCCAAACAGACCGACATTATGCGGGAACGGCCCTCGCCGTTTGATATTGTACATAAAGTGATATAAGCAATGAAAAGCTTAGTATTATACTATAATCTCTTCTGTGTACCTCTCTACATTGTATGTACTATGCCTGTTTATATACCACTATGTGTGGGCGTAATAAAAATGCTCATCTCACAATTTCCATATTGTACATTGATGTACTATGTGATATATGATGTGTTTATTTACTGCAATTCTATGTATGTAAATGGTGTAAATAGTGTAACTTGTAGTTATTTAGTTTTACTATTTTACTTGGCTTTGTTGTAGCTGCTAAAATTTTGTTCAGCATAATAGAACCATAGAGTGACTTTAATTCCGACCAAGTGCTCGTATGTTGTGTGCCCCCCAGTCCATAGGGTTGGTTAGTCTAAACACTTGATGCGTGACCGGGTGCTCTGGGCTACTCTCTAGTTGCCCTCAATCAAGGATGTAATACAACTCCTATCTCCGGGAACTAGTAGTCTGAATGCTCGATTCCGAGCACTTTGTACTTTGGTCACAGTTGATTTTCTTAGAGTTTGGTATTGAGGTTTTATCCGTACATCAGCCTCCTTTTCTTAGGACCTTTGGACAACTCAATTCCTTGGATTTTCCTTCAACGTTGCCAATATCTTGGCGATGTTGAGTTTTGTGTAGTGGGGATTGATTTCTACCAATCCTGCAACTGACAAATTTCCCAATACTGATGGAGCAACATCGGTACTTAGGAGGTTTTGACAAGCTGATGGTATTACTAGGGTAAGAGCGATGACTCAGAGTACGCTTAAATGCGGTTCTATTAGTTTAATCGATAAGGGAGTGGATGCTTGCTTAGATGCAGATCCATTGGTTAATGAAATGAAGGAGTTGGGCACACTTCAATGTAGTTTCGTCAGTTCAAGTGGCTTAGGAATGAAAGCTTACCTGGACGTGTCTCCATCAATCCAAGAAGCGAAAGAAATGTGGTGCACTTGAATGCAATTCCATCAGTTCGAGTGGCTAAGGAATGGGTGCTCACTTGGATGTGGTTCCATTGGTCCAAAAAGCAAGGTGTGGCTTATAGATGCGCGCAAAGGTTTAGGCTTTCTCGATATTGCTTGGGCAACACCGGTTCAAAAAGGTGTGGATCGATTTTTCTCGTCGATCCAGAGGTTTGAGTCGATTTGCCTTCGTCGACTTGGCGGGTTACTTGCTTAAACGCAGTTCCATCGATTCATGAAGTGTGTGGGTGGAGCATACTTAGATGCAGTTCCATCGGTCGAAGCAGAGTGTGAATGGTTTTCGGGTCAATCTAACCCCACCGACTCAGCAAGTTGCTTGCATGAACGTGGTTTCGTTGGTTCAAAAACGAAATAACTTGTTGATAGAATAAAGAGAAAGGCAAATCCTGCCTATTTACAATGCCCCAGTATCCCTGGGTGGTTTATTTTTGAAAATAGGAAATACATAGAAATTTGAAACAAAATAGTACCGCAGCGAATCGCAGTTACAAGCACAGAGAATTTGTATTCCATCAACCATTTTGAGCCTCAAAGTTCCATCTCTAAGTTTGTGGTTGATAGCGTAGGGTCTTTCCCAGTTTAGGCCAAGTGACCCCATACCTGGGTTGATTTGTTTCAAGATGAGATCTCCTACTTCGAAGGTGCGGTTGCGAAAATTGGCGTTGAAGTGTCATGCCACTCTCTTTTGATGAGCAACAGTCTTTAGCTCAACTTCTACCCGCTTCTCATCGATTTGATCAAGCGATTCGAGCAGGAGCTACTCTATTTTGCTTTGGTTGAAGCGCTTTCTCCGATGAGAGGGGACTTCCAATTCCACTGGAATCATTGCTTCCAAACTGTATATTAATGCGAAAGGTGAGTGACCGGTCGTCAAATTATGAGTTGTTCTGTAAGCCTATGGTGCAAGCGGAAGTTCATCAACCCAATTTCCTTTAGCTTTTGTCAGCTATTTCTTGATGGTGGATTTGATAATTTTGCTCATTTCCACCACTTACCCATTTGCTTGTGGGTGTGCCATCGCAAAGAAACTCTTTTCGATCCAGAAATGCCCGTAGATGTTCTTGAATTCAGCACTTTGGAACTAAATTCCATTGTCGGTAATGATTTTCTATGGTACTATGTACCTACAAATAATATTTTTAGTAATGAAGTTAATTAATTCTTAGTAGTGATGGTGGCCAACGGTTCTACTTCTGCACATTTGGTGAAGTAATTAACTGCGACGATAGCATATTTGGTTCCACCTTTAGCTATTGGTAATTTTCCAATTAGATCGATTCCTTATATTACAAATGGCCACAAGCTGACCATTTGCGTTAGCTCTATGGATGGGGTTCTCGTAACTTTGGCAAATCTCTAGCATCGATCGCAATGTCTAGCATAGTCTGCTGCATCTCGGTTGACTGATGGCCAGCAATATCCATAATAAAGGACCTTCTTTGCTAGTGTCTGCCCCCTAATGTGGTCTCCGCAGCTGCCTTCATGGACTTTCCAGAGGATCCTCTTGGCTTCACTGCTAGTTACACATCTGAGTAAGGGGTGGAGAATCCCCTCCTATAGAGCATTCCATCTTGTAGTATGAATCATGGCGCCTTTTGAAGAAGCTTCTTCCGCTTATTTTGATCTCTGGGGAGTCTTATGGTATAGTGTTCGATGTCGTTCAGTAGTTCCCATGCCTTTGACAGATAAGGGGCAAGGTTTTCTCCCTTACCCTGATATTCCCTTTTCACCTAATAGACAACTAGTTGAGAGTCACTGTAGATGTGAACAGCCTTTATTCCTAATTCCTTCACAATTTTCAGTCTTGTTATTAATACCTCTTCTCCGCCCCATTGTTAGTAGCAAAAAACTCTAACCTTAGAGCGTAGCAAACAGACTGACCTTCGAAAATGTCAAGAATAACGCCCGCTCCTAAGCAGAAACCGTTTAATGCACCATCGACAAATAGTTTCCATTGTGACACTATTTCTAGAGCGTTTTCTTCTTCGCCATATCATATTGTGAACTCGACGGTGAAATCAGCCAATGTTTGTCCATTCATTGCCCTTCGGAGGTGATAAGTGATGTCGTACTTACTCAACTCGATGTTCCATTTAAGAAGTCGTCCCGACATCTTTGGACGGTACATCACCTACTTTAAAGGTTGATCCGTCAACACTTTAATTGGGTTAGCCTGGAAGTATGGGCATAACTTCCATAATGCGATCAACAGGTAGTAGGCTAGTTTTTCCAACTTTGGATAGTTCTTCTCAGCTCGAGTGAATCACTTACTGATGTTGTAAATAGGATGTTGGATTCTAGCTTCCTCGCTTATCAGTTATGCGCTCAGAGCATGAGTTGACACTGCTCGGTTAGATAAACAGGTCTTCCCCATCCACCAGTTTAGATAAAACCGATGGAGTCTCCATATGTCACAATAATTCCTCAAAAGTGTTTTGGTAGGCCTGATTACATTCGAAATATTTCTTACCCTTCTTCAATGCGTCGAAGAACGATATACACTTGTCTTTTGCTTTGGAAATAAATCGAATCGACACTGATACCTTTCCATTCAGACTTTGCAATTCCTTTTTGGTTGTAGGGGCTATGATGTTCCGTATAGCGGTAATTTTCTCGGGGTCAGCTTCAATGCCCCTAGCATTCACGATGAAACTTAGAAATTTCCCAAAAGCCATGCTGAAATAATATTTCAGCGGGTTATGCTTCATTCTGTACTTTCGGAGAATCTCAAACATTTCTGAGAGGTTGTCCAAGTGATTTTCTAACACAAGTGACTTGACTAACATGTCATCTACATAGACTTCCATCGTTTCCCCATTTGATCTTTGAACATTATATTCACCAATCGTTGGTAGATTGCACCGGCATTCTTCAGGCCGAATGGCATCACTTTATAACAATACAATTTGAGTTAAGTGATAAAGCTGGTGTTCTCCTGGTCAAGTTTGTGCATCATAATTTGGTTGTATCATGAGTAGGCATCCACGAATTAGAGTAGTTCATAGCCTGTAGTTTTGTCTACAAGCTATCGATACCGAGTAATGGAAAGCTATCCTTTGGACAAGCTTTGTTTAGGTCCAAGTTATCAACACAAGTTTGCCACTTCCTATTGGACTTCTTAACTTGAACTGGATTCGACACCCCCTCGGGATAGGTTGCGTCTTGGACAAAGCCATTAGCCAGCAAATTATCTACTTCTTCCTTTAGCATGGCGGATCGCTACGGACCTAGTTGCGTCTCTTCTGCCTCATTGAAGTGTACTTGGGATCTATATTGAGTGTGTGACATGCTATCTCCAAAAATATCCTATGCATATTGAAATGTATCCAAGTGAACATATCCAGGTTGGCGCAAAGAAATTTCATCAATTCTAGTTGCATCTTGATCCCATGTTGTGACCCTATTTTTAAGAATCGAGTTGGGTTATCCATGTTGATAGGGATTGACACCGTAATCTCTACTGACGCCACCTGTTCCTCCCCTGAACTCTTCTTCCTAAGGTCCAAAGCCTTGTCGAAATGACTATGGTCCCCGTGCCAGGGGCGGTTCTGTAATTGCTATGCTTACGGTTCATTATTGTGGAGAGACTTCCCCACATTCTTTTCCTTTTCCTTTCATTTCGATTCACGTAACTAAATAACATAACATTCTCTAACGATACTTTGATTTCCCTTTATAACCCCCACTCCATTCTCTATTGGGAATTTCATGGTAAGGCACCACAAAGCCAAAGCGATCCTAAAATCAATAAGGGCCGGTCGACCCAAGAAAGCATTGTAAGCTGACATTTCATCCATGATCACAAAGGTTTGGATAAGGACTGCACTTAGTTCTCCTTCTCTGAGCTCGACAGGCAAATCAATCGTTCTGACTGGCTATTTGCTTCTCCCGTAAAGCCTTGGATTTTCATTCGGCAAGCAGAGACATCCTTCATGTTGATCTTCATCCGATCGAATGTGTGTCGAAATAAGATGTTGATATAACTTCCACTATCCACCATGACTCGGCATACAACTACTGGCTCAATTTCGATGGTTACCACCATCGGGTCGACAGTCAGTGCCTTTACTCCTTCAGTGTCTCGGTTTCAAAACACTATATCATCATTGAGTGCCTTTGTTGCTTGGCCGGAGCACCATGCTCGATTGGAAAACAAGTATCCTTCAGAGTGTGCTTTAGTGAATTCGCGTATCGCTCCATCTCCCCCTAACTCTTCTATGCTGGGTAGGGTTGTTCAGAAATAGTGTTGATAACTAGTTTATGTTCCATCCGTTTGGATCCTTCTCCACGGGTCCAAATTGGTTCCTTGAGTACTTAGAACATGAGGTCCAACAGGCTGGTTGGAATTTTGTGATTTTCTGACGTACTACTGGAGCTTATTATTCTTAGTCAATTTCTTAATCAGATCTTTTAAATGTTAGTTCTCGTTCGTGTAATACCCGTGAGTATCATGGAAGTGGCAGAACTTCCCTGATTGCTTCTATCATTCAGATTCTTCCTTTCTGGGAGGCTTTTTGTATCATTCGGTTTCTTGAGTTGCAAGGTAGATGTTCTCCATGTTGTCGTTCAATGGCTTATACTCCTCAGGTATCAGGTTCCTGATCCGCTTTCCATTCCCATCACTCCTACTAGTGTTCTGGTTTTTCCTTTTCCAATTTCCATCTTTCCCTACATTTCCTGCCGCACCTCCAGAATTGTTTCCATCTTGGTTGACTGCTACATTGCTTTGAACTGTCTCACTTGGTTGCACACTGGCAGTCTTGCCCTCCAATGCACTTGCCTATTCCAATTTCAGATACTGACTCACCTTTCGGTTGAACATTTTCATAGTTGTTGGTTGTTTCATCTTAATCCACCTTCCATAGTCATTGTCCGGATGGATAGCCCGGACTAAAGCCATGAATACCATGTCTTCATTAGGATTGCCCACTTTAGTAATTGCAATATTAAACGATTCATAAAGGTTTCAATTACTCATTTGGTCCTTGGAAAAGGCCAAATAAAGACATCACATCGTTTTGTTCCGCTGTGTGAAGCCTCGGTTGTTCCAAAAATTTCCTCGCCAACTCGTTAAATGAAGAAATAGATGTAGGTAAAAGTCTAGTAAACCATATAGAAGCAACAACTTTTTGGAAGATAGGGAAACATCTACAGCGGACTGCATCCATTGTCCTAGCTCCATAATTGTGCCAACTGTACTTGTACAAGTGCAGTTTGGGGTCCATTGTCCAATTGTAAGATGGCATAATAGGCATTATAAACTTCTGGAGGTATTCTTCCCTTAAAATATTTTCTGTAAACGGAGTTCGGCTTGGTGCGAAACCCCAATCATCGTCCTTCCTGCCCTTACTTTCTTCCATCGAGCATGTAACCATGTCCACGATGCATTCCTCACTAGTTCAGTAGTACACGGGTCGACTGTCAGGGGCTACGCCAAGCATTTGACTCCGCAAATAGCTTTGGTTTGCCAATTGAAGCCTAGATTCTCCGTTCTCCAACAGAACCACTCCGGAAGGCTTCCATTGGTTCGCGGTTGACTTTATAGCGGTAGTTTGAACTTCTTCTTTGAAATTTTACCTGCCTATATTAGCACTCAATTCTAGTCCTTCAACATAAAGTTGAATGTCATCTTCGGAATAGGAGAGAAGCATTGGAATATTCCCTTGTGGAGCCTTCGCTTCAAAGTTGGGGTTTGCGGCAGGTTGTCCTACGACAGGATGGGTACTTCCACTACCTTCAATAACAATTCCAGTCGCTCCATCGGCTATCTTCTTTTGCTTTTGCTTGCCATCCTCCTATTCAAACCTAAGATGAAGGAATTTTCTTGTTCCGTAGCCTCTATAGTTTCCGGCCTAGTCCTCGGGGCAGTTGGTGGTTGTAATGCTAACAAAGCTACTATTTTGTCCATAAGAGCTTTCTGACTATCAGCCATCTTTTGGTTAAGCCGATCAACCGTCTAGTTAAATTGTCCTTTCGTCGCAACTTCATAATGAGCAGATGATTCTGATGCTTGATTTCCAATATTAATTCCTATTAGTAATTTGGTGGTGTTGTTGACTTCAACCTACTGGCGGTTTAGTCCATCACTACCAACTGTTGCACCAATAGTTCTTCCAGAAGTTATTCTTTTTCTTCCCGTCGTTGATCTTCAACAAAAAGTCTTTAAATTTTTTTGAAAGTAGGATTCGTGAATCTAATTTCTGGACCTATTCGATCCAAAGTGAAGAGCTAGATCAAAGCCTGGTTCACAAGTTCTCAATGAAAGCACCAAAACGTTAACCCAAAAAATGGATCAGCACCTTGGAGTATGATGTAAAAGCACCAGCCTTGTTAGAACAAAGCAAATATAATAGAAAGGTTACAGAAAAGTAAATAGACACAGAATTTTATAGTGGTTTGGCTATTAACTAAGCCTACGTCCACTTTATATCTTTGATTATTGGTTTCATTTTGATAGATTATGATTACAAAGAGATAGAGAGTTAGCCACAAGCATAGGGCCTAAACAATTTCTAAGTCCTAGAAATGTCTATGGTTGCTGCCTTGGTGACTGTGATGCAAAGATAAGAGTTGAAGAATAGATGGAGATCTCGCGTAGTGATTCCAGATCCAATCTAAGTTGCTCTACCAATTTTGTTTATAGTGACAGCAGTCACCTTGGGCCAAAAGGAGCGTTGGAGTAGGACATAGATGTTGACCCAGAAAAGTGTGTGAAATCTCAACTTCATCTAGATTAACCAGAAATGCCGGTACCGACTTCTCAAGTCGGTGCTGACCTCTTTTGCTAACTTCAGAGAGGTCAAGCTCTTTTGCACTTGTCTTTTTATTTGATTTAGAGATGTTCCATGTAGTTTGTTTGGATATTTGGTTGATATTGGTGATGGTCCCTTCATCACTTAGTTTATTCTGTCATTCTGACTGCTAACTCTTCATCCTTGATACTTAAATGTTCAAAATCCGTAGATACTATTTGGGTACACATGAAATAGGTAAACAAGAATCTCTACAAAGTTTGAGTGAGAAATATGGAAGTATGGGATGTCTCCACCGACCTCTTCAAACTGGCACCGAATTCGCCCCTTAACTCCAATCATGTTGAAATTTCTCTGAGTTATTTCTATTCCTAATCTAAGAGTGTTTGTAAGATTTCAAGTCATTTTGTCTTTGTCTCAACGTTCTAGCTTCCATTGATTTCTACCTGGTTAAAAACCTAGTTAACAAATGTACATATTAAAATTTACATGTTAAACATAGGATTAAACCTTATTGAAATTATGTCATTTATTCTTGAAAATTAATAGTCAATCTTAGTAATGTAATGCTTACCAAGTTCAGAGCAACAAATGCTTGATATTGACATTTGTTTTATAAAGTCACTACGGTCCAAAAATATTAGTTATACTTTTGCTTTCTAGATTACCTAAGTAGATTAACTAACAAAAGTTCGTTAATAGTGTTTATTAAAAAGATATGGAAAAATTACAATTCAAAACCAAACACTTTAACCTTCATACAAGAACAAATCCAAAAATACACTATTGCATAAATTATATAGTAAACCCAGTGTGCGTAACATGGATTCGCACTAGTATATATGGTAGATATAAATCTCAATATCCAAATATGTATTGATTAACCATGTTATTATTAGCAATATCATCAAGTTGTACTCAATATCTCATCAATATATGTATGAATATTTATTTTTTATATATACTTATACATATATATTAAACAAATTTAATTCAACTGATCAGATATTAAAATGACATCCATCATCTTCATCCGAAATAAGGGCTTTCGTTTCCCCTTTTTGTACTAGCCTCCTACCGCTCTTCTTCATCCGTATTTCTTCAATCCACTCTATTTCTATCACTTTCTTTCCTCCTTGCCTTCTCCTATCTCCTCAACTCCAAATTGACCTCTTGTACTGATGCGAAGAACCGAAAGATGAAAATTAGATTTGCGGCATCTATAGAGCAATGTCTGTCCTTGTCTCAAACTAGATCTGGTCGTGCCTATACGGCGCCACCTCCTGCTTCAATGGCCCTTGCTCATCAGACTACCACCTCGCTTTTGGCTTCATTAAGCTCTTTTCTTGCTTTGGTTCCAAATTTACACATGCTTACAGTTTTAGGTGGACATGTTAATTTTCTTATTGTGCTTGAGCTAGTCATCGCCAATCAAGCATCCTTTACGGAGTTGTTACCAACAAATTCTACAATGGATGTTACTGCCTCAGATGGCTATGAACCTGTTTATTTCATATTTTCCACGGCATGATAATGTATGTCCTAAAATTAAAGTTGAGGATGTATCTCTTGCACGTGAAGTTGAAGTCTATCCTGATATTGCCTTCTCGGGTTCTGCTGTTGAATTACACAGTATTACACTGGTGTCATTTCCAGTCAATGCCCTAAAGCCTAAAGAGATGCCCCAACTATGGTCCTTATTGTTCACCTCCAAGCTGCATGATGCAGGTGATTATTTACCCACACAATTTGAGATGAAGTCCGTTAATGGGATCAATATTCCTTCCTCGAAAGTAGTTGAGGTGGGAGTAGCTTTTTGGCAAGAACATTTAGTAGGATTCTTTCTTGATGATAGCCCTCCCTTTTAGGTAGTAAAATCCCACCTTATTAAGCTTTGGAAGTTGAAAGGTAAAATCACTATGCAATAATGATAACTCCTTGTTCTTCTTCTAATTATCGTGCCTGGATGACAAGCTTCGCATTCTTGAGTCTTATCATGTCGTCATTATATGGAAGCCTTTCATTATCACTAATTGGAGACTTCGATTGATCCTGTTCATGATCATGTTCCTTCCATTCCCGCATGGGTGCAATTCACGAATATTTTTGCTGTTTTACAATCTATGGTTAGTATAAATTGGTTAGAGAATTAGTATGTTTTGATGTATTTACGGTTAGGAGGGATAGGCTAGACTATGCTTGAGCACTAATTGAAGTTATATCTAAAAGGTTGTTAGCGTCGTTTCTTTTGGTAGAACCTACCGCTGGGCAGGTAGCAAAGGTTGATATTAGCTATAAATGGAAACCTCTTATATGTGCTAATTGTCATTCTGTAACATCCTCTATTTGGAGGCCCAAAACTAACCGCTATAGATACTGCAGTCATCTATAGTTATTATTTTTCGGTGACTAAATACGGTAATGTTAAATACATTGATATACCAGAAACACATGGATATGAAAAAATTTAAACTTAATTTTTTAAAAAAATTCTCATTCCATTTCAAATCGCATTTCAAATTCATTACATAATCCCAGTTCGTAAACCACGTTCAGAGAAATATAATTATTACGTATTACACCAAGAGCGACATATGAAGATGCCCCCTTGGTTGATCAGAGTCTAAATATAGGCACTAAACAACTTTGTCATTTCATCCAATTACATAGCAAAATCAAACAGAAAGAAATCATAATAGCTAGCTTGTCTCCTGCACATCTTCAGAAGCTTATTCGTCTAAAGGAGAACCTGAAACCTTAACTCTCAAACTACTCAAAATCAATTGAGCACCCGAGAGTTTAAAAGGAAAACATAAACTTCGAGTCAGACAAAAAGTCTGGTCTGAATAATAACCTACCACCTCGAACCATAAAGATATCAAGTGCAACCACGCCACTCAGCGAAACGGGTTTTACCCTCCTTAGTATCCTAACCCCGTTTCTAATAACCATATACGATGCACCTGCATCCACAATGGTTAAGACATAACATAATAAAATTTATCATAGTGATATGCAAACATGAAATATGCTCTGGATTTCCCATCCCCATTCACCTGACTATCTATCTCAAGTTATAGTTTCTAGGGTCCCTATTAACCTATTAGTTTTCATAGGCTGACTAATAACCAGCTCAACTCATTATGGATTTCATATCCACTGTCATAGTTTCATGGGATGGCTATGAACCTATTGGTTTTCATCAATACTTATCCAATCATAGTTTTTATGGGATCACTATGAACATACTGGTTTCAACCAATACTATTATACAACCATTGTTTTCATGGGATCATTATGAACCTATTGGTTTCTACCAATAACATCTCTCATATCATAGTTTTCGTGGACTGTCTATGAACCTATTAATCTCTTTCAATAACATATTCCGAACATAGTTTTCATGGAATCACTAAGAACCAATTGGCTCCTACCAATACCATTCCTCAAATTATAGTTTTTATGGTCTAACTAATAACCTTTTTAACTCCATGGTCTTTTAATTCAGCTTACATTCACTATTGGGTCAAACTAGCTGGTCATCCTACCCTTTAACACCCCAACATGCCCATATGGGATTATAAAGTGAATATGATAATACAAACATTCATGATAACTGATCAACCGATACACACCATAAAAACATCCATGGTTTATTTCCATATATCCTTTTTTCTAATGAAAGGTGGTCAATACTCTCAACCTACCAATTTACTAAGGAAAGCTCTTTAATATTTCAAAGTTAAATGTCATTTCACAACTCATATACATTACCATGTGTTTACTTTAAAAATGAGAATAGGTTGTCTAATTTGAAAACTAAGGCTTTTGACTATATCCTTCGGATCATTGTGACATCGTGAGTTACCCTCTATCACTCTCCCTTTCGACATCATGAAGCAAACAAGCCCTCCGTTCCCTTCCTTTTAACTACTGGGTTAGAAACAAGCGGCTATGCCTCTTTTGCCACTCTACTCTAGCGGCATGCCTTTTGAAATCATTGCTAAAGCAATGCGGAAAGCCCCTTCCACTACTTCTTTGAAACCATGCGGAAGTACCCTATCGATACCATTTATTGGGTGCGGCATAACTCTTCCACCTATGTAATTAAACATGCATGCAGAAGGACCCTTTCAACACTATCAACTAGTGTGGAAGCTACCTTCCATAATGGTTGGACCTACTCAAGTATAAAGGTGTGGAAGGTATGATGTCGACACCATTGATTAGTGCGGCACACCCCTCCCATCTTCATTGATTGACGTACTTGTAGAGCACATAAGAGCAGAAGTAAACCTTTGACACTATCTACTAGTGTGAAAGGTAATTTCCATGATAACTGGATCAATTAATGCGGCAGTGCACATGTTTTAAAGTGTATGTATGCGGAGAGACCCCTTCAACACTATTGATTGGTGTAGAAGGACCCTTCCGCCTTCATTCTAGTATATGTTAACTACAGCGACACCCTTATCCCCTTAGTGTTCAGAAGGAAGCGGAATTGTATGCTTTCAAAGGCATCAATACTTTCGAAGGCATCAATGCTTTCGAAGGCGTCAATGCTTTCGAAGGCATCAATGCTTTCGAAGGCAAGTGGATTTGCTGTAATTATCATAAAAACTAATTTTTAACTAAGTAAAGCAATTTCTTTTGACCTAACCCTTTATGCTGTAAATTTTCTATTAGATAACAAAACCTTTATAAAATTCTTTTCAGAATTCGCTGCCGCATGTAATTCCTAATGCTCTAATATTTAATTAAAAATTACTAACTAACCCCTTGTATTTAATTAATCATTAAATACTAATCTTTCCAATTAAATCCAAACTAACCCAAATCTCTTGTGAAAAATCTCAGAAATTCACATAAATTCAAAAATGATAATATCTTTATCATATAAAACTTTTAGCCTGAAAATAATTAGTCAATTCCTCAAATTAATTAAAACATGAAATATCCATTTCTTTTACTTGAAAATTCATAATAAGTTATTCACGGCTTGGAATATTATGAAAATTTAAACCCGTCTCCAAAATAATATTTTACATAACATATTCAAAAATCATAGCATTTGGAAAACATTTTGCATGATTTTAGCCTTAAAACCGAACTCTATTATTCCATAAAATCCTTGCTTAAATTATAATATGGCATTTAAATCAAAACATATCATCATTTATCCAATCATACGGTTTTACCTCAAACCAAAATTAAAACATTCAAGATGACTTATATGAGATGGTTTAGACCATTATTCACCTTGTTTGGATAAGGAACTTGAGATTTGTTCTACACTTTAATCTTCCTAGCTTGAATCTTAGCCTCTAATTGATTTTTGAGCTTCTCTTCTTCTAGGGTTATGGCCGGCCTTGTTTTTCTATGTTTATGTAAGAATGTAAATGAGAATGAGAATGTGGAAGGGGTTTTAGGGGTTATGGGGTTCGACTATTCTCATGTTGCCTTTGCCTTATTCTCTTAGATTTTTAAGTCATAACTCTTTCTCATTAATTTAGTTAAGGCATGACCTTAATTGGTTTTCAAATCTCAATTCCCTTATCACTCCAATCTCTACATTATTCTATTTAATTTATCTAATTAAATATCCTAAATAATGCTATTTAAAATTAGGGGCGTTACACGTTCTTTTGGTCATTTTGTGGCGGCATGCAAACATTCCACTAGTTCCTCTCCTTGCCTTATATAGAGAATGTTGAGTATAATCTCCCTGCTCCACAGAAGATTCTATTTCCCAAGTTTAATAAGCGAGTTTGGGCTCCTAAACACAAGACCCCTCCATTTGAAGGCTCTGTCCTTAACATCTGTTTGCCGAATGTAGCTAGCCCTTGCACTAGTTCTAAAACTGATCATATAACATAGTATTTAGAAGAGAAGACTTGGGTTCATGAAGAGACGTAGTTACGCTACTCTCTTATGTATAACACAAGCTTTAAGTGCATTACCGTAGAAGAAGGTGAACATAGATCTTTGTTCTATCACATATCCATAGACATGCTATCTCTAACAGTAGAACGGAAATATGCGGAACACAATTATCAGAAAGTCAAAGGTGAAACTTGTGATATGAGATTCATTTTTGGAAAGGAATCATTGAACTCTAGCATTATTAAGTTGTTTAGTGAGTATGTTAATGTAATCGGGTCTGATTCGCCTAAGGACGACACTAATTTCTCTTCTACGCAGGGGGATTAGCATAGAGTTTGTAGTTGAGACACTCTTGTCTTATTCCAGTCCTTTACTGTCTACTTAGTTGCTGAGGCAACTATGCCTCACACCTGCCTTTTCATTCATTCAATCGTTGTTGAGGCATTTTGTCTCACACCTGTTGTTAGCACCAAAATTGGTCACTAACCTCGTTGAGATAGATTGTGTAGAGATATAAGTGATGAAGATAAATTTAAACAAGGAAGAATATGTTAATTTGAATGCAAAAAGTAAGAACATCGGATTTATAGTGGTTCAGTGTAATTGCCTACGTCCACTTTGAGGTTAAACTTTATTGCTTTACTCGATGATTGATTACAGATACAATCCGTAGATCAACTACTTGAATACAATTGCTAAGTAAAGAGGATGAGTCTTGAAAGCGGCAGAGTCTCCCCAGTGTTCCCCAAAAAAGCCCCATTTCATTGTGCCTTTGCCCTTATATTTATAGAAGAAGATGGGTTGGACTTCCTTCACGGGCTCAAGGCCAAGGTGACTTGGCCCATATAGGGCGATCTCAAGCTAGTTGGTCTATTCTTGTCGAACCGTACCTAAATGCCAAAACAGGTCGACTGCATCAAACCTGTATATCCTCAGGCTCTTCTTGGTCAGAATCTTGTCTAGTGCTAACGATAATTTCTTCAACTGTCGTCTTGTAGCCGGGCCAAGGTGCCGGTTAACACTTGCCCCCCAAAGTGTGTCGTGTGAAGCAACACGACATGCTTTGAATCAGCGAGTATTACTTGTCTCTAGAAAGAAATCCATCGTGTTCCTTGAACAGTCATTATCCTTTAAATTTATCCTCCCAAGGTGTCGTACCCTTCTTTGGTCATCATGATGCTTGGTCGATTCCCAATGTTATAAATCCAGGGTTGTAGTTCATTAGTGGCCATCCGTGTTTGATTCTATAGTGCTAGTAAGCTTCGGCTATCTGATCTAGTCTTTTCTTAATAACTCTAAGCGATAATTCAATTTACGTTGATTTCAAGAAGTCGAACTTTTTTGGATGTACACATGCATGTTTGGGTGCATGTTCTTGCCATTGGCTCTCGAATGCATTTTATATGCTCACAAGTCGTTGCTAATTCCATCTAGTTTAATAGCAATTCAATTGTGATTTCTTATTTGTATTTTTTGTGAAATAAGGGTTGTAATCAGCCACTTGACGAGAGCGGACTTCAAGTTTTACATGGATGACGATCTCAGAACAGTAAGAAAGGGTGAATGGAGTACGGCCAGTCACGGACCCATGGGTAGTTCTATAAGCCCATAATGCTCTTGGGAGTTCATCCACCCATTTACCTCTAGCCTTTTCCAAACTTTTCTTCAGAATAGGCTTTATGATTTTGTTCACATCTTCATCCTATCCATTGGAAGGTCATAAGGACAGATGACGTTACGGACAATGAAGTTGATTATTTTTTTCATCTTGGTCATGGTTAATCTGCCTATTCGGTGAAGCAATCAACTGCTATGATGGCGTATTTTGCACTACCTTTAAGATTGGTAAGAAGAGGATGTCAATTCCCCCAAGTGGTAAACGGCTATGGACTAGCCATTTGAGTAATTTCCATCGGTGGGGTTCCTAGATTTTTGCAAACATCTTGCACTTTTCGCATTGTCTTGCATGATCAACCGCATCTAGATTGATAGTTGGCCAGTAATACCCGTAGTAGAGTATTTTCTTTATCAGGGTTTTTCCCCTTGATGTAATCGGCATATTCTTCTTCATAGACTTTGCTCAAGATATCATCATGGGAGATACACCGAAGCATGGGGATGGATAAACTCCTTTCTACACACGAATTCTTCTTGGATGATTTGGCATGAAGCTTTGAGGAGGATCTGTCGTTTTCCATTCCTCCGTTTAGTAATAATTCCTCATTGTAGATAGTCTTTGATAGGAGTCAACCATGACACCTTTTCGGGCTCTGTCTCCAAGACTTAGTCGATCTCCACCCGTCAATGCTTGGAATATTAAATATTTCAACCAAAACATTGTATGTCCATTGCGCGTCCATAAAACTGGCCAGCTTGGCCAGTGACTGGACTCTTTTCATCTTGTTCGCGAAGTATGTGTGTAATGATGCAATACGTGAAGTCGGCAAGTAGCTCTTGGACCTGGCCGAGATAAAGGGCAAGATAATGCCCCATAGCGAGATCAACCTCCTTAACTTTGCATACTATCAATCAGGAATCACAAAAGATATGCAAAGTTTCCACTTCAAATTCTCTAGCAAGTTTGAGGCTGGCGGTCGAGGCTTCATAATAAGCATCGTTGTTGGTTACAGGGAAATCGAGTTTCAGGACGTAGCAGATCAATCGTTCCTCGAGAGTCATTAACATGAGTTCTACGCCATAACACTGATCAGTGGATGCTCCATCTGCGTACATTTTCCATCTGTCAGTTGGTTCTCTACTACCCTTCGAGTAGTCATCTGATGTAGTGAATTTGGGTATGAGGTCTGCTAATTTCCATCCTTGGACAGCCCTTCGAGGGAAGTAAGTGATATCGAATTGGCTTAGTTCGATATTCTATTTAAGTAGTCTTTCAGATGTCTCAGGTCGTTGTATACCCGGTTGCAGCGGCTAGTAGGCATAAACGTTGATAGGGTGAGCCCAAAAGTAAGAGTGGAGCTTTCATGATGAAGTCAATAGACATTGCACTAGCTTTTGTAGCTTCGGGTCGATATCCAATGCATGGCTCACGATAGTTGGTGAAATCACACATGCATGTCAAAATGGGTCCAAGGGAACATATCATCATTTATTCATAAAAATCCAACTAATTCTTTTATCATCATTGCCCTAAGCTATGATTCGATACTCAACACCCGGAAAGGGTCGCCATGGCTGGCTGTAATATCGACTGTCAGCTTAGCAGGTGCCATCCCAGATTCTTTGAGTTTTGATGTAACTATTTTGCATAACATTCAATGTGAAATATGGTTGGGACGGCCAATGTTGATGGTGACTCTGGTCGAATCCTAGAGTCTTGTCATGAGTTATTAAGTCTAATAGTGAAGGCCTCCGAATGCTCTAACAGATTATCAGCAAATGGCCAAATATCAGGCTTAAAAGTGCATTGAAGGAAATGTCGAGTAGGGGTCAGCCTCGGGTTACGTGCAACTGTATAGCTAGATCTTGCTATGAGTTTGAATTTACTTGTATATTCAAGTAACGCACTTTCTATTCAATGCATTCATGATCCTTTACCTGTCCTTCGGGTTGGAGTGAAAGTCAATTGCCCATGAGCTAAGGTATCGATTTAATGATTCTATCTCTAGGCATCCTTTCGGTCGTAGCCTTGAGTAGCTGTAAGCACTATATATAAGTTTCAATACTGAGCTATCATAGCTAGTCTTTGGTTGACCATGGGTCTGCTCCCAGTCTCGGGTTGATAAATGTACTGCATGGACGGTTGAGTCTCGTCCTAGCTATGTTTATGTTCTCACCTAAACTCCAAAGACATAGAGGTGATCGGTGAATAGTCGGTTCACATTCATCTTGCTTCACGCTCGTGCCCCCAGGTCTGGGGCATATACCGATAAGTATGAAGGCCATCCATGCCCACTTTAGGTTTACTCTCTTTCCCGTTGAATCGTGGGATCATGTCAGTTGATGGGAGACTAAGTCTTGCCTATCTTGGATTTTATCGTGGTTTTTCATTCCAAGAGGAATACTTCGATGCCACGTCAGTTTCAGGGCATAATTTGGACAGTGTACGGTCATCCACGTCAACTTTGGTTCATGTTCTGTAATCAGATCTCGGGGTAAAGTTAGCTACAAATGCAGTCGGGTTATGCTCATCCAGTTTCATACTCCTCCCGATGAATCGAATGAGGGTGCTAGAGAATTTTTGACCAAGTATTCGTGGTTTACACTCCTTTCCACACTCTAGAGGTCATAGTTTTTCAAGAAACATCCGAGTCACATTCGTATGTGCTTGGTGCGCATCGATATTGACCCTCGATCTGAGGTATGATATAGTCGGTTGCTCATAGCTTTGGGTGCCGTTTCGATTGGTTCTGTATTGATTCCTCCCTGCAGTCGTTGCCTTAAGTTATAAGGAACACTATGCTAGAGCTATAGTATGCTGTCGTATTCATCTTTTTAGTGATTTGTACTCCTGCTCCCAGCATTGATTTGGCCATGCCACTAGTTGGATGGTCGAATTCCATCCTTAGCGAGTTAATATTCCTCCTGTCGATTTTAGGCAGGAGTTTGCGGAATAAGGAATGGTCGGAATCCACTCGTCTATTTATCGATGTTTATACACCACTCTGCATTCTGGTGACTTAGTGTCATTCTCCCCCCGATCGACTCGTGCCCAATTTGTGTTCATGCTTCGGCCCAAGCTCCGGGGACTTAGAGATTCGTCGAACGGTTTATGCTTTAGTCCACAGTTCGGGATGCGGAGATTTTCGTTAATTCGTTTATACTCCAGTCCGCATTTCGTGGACATAGAGTACTCTAGTCTACTTCCGGGACTTAAAGGTTTTTCTCAAGTCGTTTATAATATAGTCCGCGCTCTGGGGACTGAGAGTACTATAGTCCGCACTCTGGGGACGTAGAGGTTTTTTAAGCCATTTACACTCTAGTCCGCACTCAGGGGACTTAAATAACTCTAGTCCGCACTCTGGGGATGTCGAGGTTCTTAAGTCGTTTATACTTTAGTCCGCACTCTGGGGACTTAGAATACTCCAGTCCGCACTCTGGGGACTTAGAGGTTTAAGTCGTTTATACTCGAGTCCGCACTCTGGGGACTTAGAGTACTCCAGTCCGCACTCTGGGGACTTGGAGGTTTTCGTCGTTTATACTCGAGTCCGCACTCTGGGGACTTAGAGTACTCCAGTCCGCACTTTGGGGACTTAGAGTACTCTAGTCCGCACTTTGGGGACTTGGAGGTTTGAGTCGTTTATACTCTAGTCCGCACTCTGGGGACTTAGAGTACTCCAGTCCGCACTCTTGGGACTTGGAAATTTGAGTCATTTATACTTGAGTCTGCGCTCTGGGGACTTAGAGTACTCCATTATGCACTCTAGGGACTTGGAGGTTTGAGTCATTTATACTCGAGTCCGCGCTCTGGGACTTAGAGTACTCCAGTCCGCACTCTGGGGACTTGGAGGTTGTCGTTTATACTCGAGTCCGCACTCTGGGGACTTAGAGTACTCCAGTCCGCACTTTGGGGACTTGGAGGTTTGAGTCGTTTATACTCTAGTCCGCACTCTGGGGACTTAGAGTACTCCAGTCCGCACTCTTGGGACTTGGAAATTTGAGTCATTTATACTTGAGTCTGCGCTCTGGGGACTTAGAGTACTCCATTATGCACTCTAGGGACTTGGAGGTTTGAGTCATTTATACTCGAGTCCGCGCTCTAGGACTTAGAGTACTCCAGTCCGCACTCTGGGGACTTGGAGGTTGTCGTATATACTCGAGTCCGCACTCTGGGGACTTAGAGTACTCCAGTCCGCACTCTGGGGACTTGGAGGTTTAAGTCGTTTATACTCCAGTCCGCGCTCTGGGGACTTAGAGTACTCCAGTCCGCACTCTGGGGACTTGGAGGTTTGAGTCATTTATACTCGAGTCCGCGCTTTGGGGACTTAGAGTACTCCAGTCCGCACTCTGGGGACTTGGAGGTTGTCGTATATACTCGAGTCCGTGCTCTGGGGACTTAGAGTACTCCAGTCCGCACTCTGGGGACTTGGAGGTTTAAGTCGTTTATACTCTAGTCCGCGCTCTGGGGACTTAGAGTACTCCAGTCCGCACTCTGGGGACTTGGAGATTTGAGTCATTTATACTCGAGTCCGCGCTCTGGGACTTAGAGTACTTCAGTCCGCACTCTGGGGACTTGGAGGTTTGAGTCATTTATACTCGAGTCCGCGCTCTGGGGACTTAGAGTACTCCAGTCCGCACTCTGGGGACTTGGAGGTTGTCGTATATACTCGAGTTCGCGCTATGGGGACTTAGAGTACTCCAGTCCGCACTCTGGGGACTTGGAGGTTTAAGTCGTTTATACTCTAGTCCGCGCTCTGGGGACTTAGAGTACTCCAGTCCGCACTCTGGGGACTTGGAGATTTGAGTCATTTATACTCGAGTCCGCGCTCTGGGGACTTAGAGTACTCCAGTCCGCACTCTGGGGACTTGGAGGTTATCGTATATACTCGAGTCCGCGCTCTGGGGACTTAGAGTACTCCAGTCCACAATCTGGGGACTTGGAGGTTTAAGTCGTTTATACTCTAGTCCGCGCTCTGGGGACTTAGAGTACTCCAGTCCGCACTTTGGGGACTTGGAATTTTGAATCATTTATACTCGAGTCCGCACTTTGGGGACTTAGAGTACTCCAGTCCGCACTCTGGGGACTTGGAGGTTGTCGTATATACTCGAGTCCGCGCTCTGGGGACTTAGAGTACTCCAGTCCGCACTCTGGGGACTTGGAGGTTTAAGTCGTTTATACTCTAGTCCGCGCTTTGGGGACTTAGAGTACTCCAGTCCGCACTCTGGGGACTTGGAGATTTGAGTCATTTATACTCGAGTCCGCGCTCTGGGGACTTAGAGTACTCCAGTCCGCACTCTGGGGACTTGGAGGTTTGAGTCATTTATACTCGAGTCCGCGCTCTGGGGACTTAGAGTACTCCAGTCCGCACTCTGGGGACTTGGAGGTTGTCGTATATACTCGAGTCCGCGCTATGGGGACTTAGGGTACTCCAGTCCACAATCTGGGGACTTGGAGGTTTAAGTCGTTTATACTCTAGTCCGCGCTCTGGGGACTTAGAGTACTCCAGTCCGCACTCTGGGGACTTGGAATTTTGAATCATTTATACTCGAGTCCGCACTCTGGGGACTTAGAGTACTCCAGTCCACACTCTGGGGACTTGGAGGTTGTTATTGAGAGTAGTCGTATTTTCACCCTTTAATTTATATTTCATCTACCGTATCGAGGCTAATGTTGTCGAAAGAACAATCGAACCATGTTCGCTTATGGAATGGGATTCTGCCCCAGCATCAAGGATGAAACTTTGAAAATGGACGGTCGATTCTCGTCCGCTTTGTGATTATAGCTCTTCCAATCAAGTCAAGGAAGGAGGTATATGACAGATGGTTGGATCACATCCATGCTGGGGTTGGATAATCAAGTCTCGCACAATTTGCTTCGTATCTCTTTCCAGAAAATGAGGATGATGGATTACTGGGTAGACAAAGTAAGTTGCATATGTTTCACGGTGCAGTCGCGTCCATGTATTGAGAGCGATGGTTAGCGAGTAGGCAATCTACCATAGCTACTTCAAGTTGGGGTTTCGAACAACCTTTCATGTTCAAGGTAGGATTTGATGTATAGATGATCAAATCACGTCCACTTTAGGCAGATCCCCAGCGTCATTGAGCTTCATGAGGGGTATCTATATTTTGTCGAACTTTGTTCTAAGACTCAATTGGAGTGGATGATCGGGCCATATTCATTCCGAGCCTTGTTTAGGTCTCCAAGTCAAATGTGGAGGTCGATGGATGGATGGTCGGTTATGTTGGCTTTATATTGGGCTCTGACCGTGATGAGCTTTTCAATCTCTAGTCCTTGGCCCCAAATCAAAGGCACATGGCTGATAATGAGCGAACGAATCATGCTTGTCTTGATGAAACTCCACAAATCCGATTAAGGTCTGGGTGGATTGGTTGGAAGCCAACTTTGAGTACTTGGTCACCTGCATCGTTTTAAAAGAAGTTTAGTTTAAGTCTGTTGCAATTCAAAGCACATTTCAAATTGAAATAGAAAATAATCCAAAAAAGTTTGGTATAAATCTCATTGATAAGTGGAGCAGCATCGTGTGCTTGCTGTTCAACTCTGCCCCTAGCCCCTTCTAGCGGGATGCCAACTGCCAACGGTTCAATTATTAATTATAGTTCTTTATTGATGGGCATCCGCAGTTCCTGGCTCGCCCTTCTATGAGGCTTGCATGTACTACTGAAGCTTTCTTTTCCGAAAAAGCTTTTCGATCACACCTTGGAGGTGTTTGTAATCGCCAGTGTCAGGATCAGTGTGCATCTTGGAATATACAACATTCCTCCGATTTTCTCTGGACTTCAATGGGCTCTCTCAAGGTTGGTCTCCAGTACCAATTTGAGTCGTGAGCTTCCAAGTAGAGGCTATCGATTGAATCTATCAAAGTGCATATGAGTCGAATTTTGAGATCTTGTTTTGTCTACTAGAATCAATGTCCTTAGCCGACAGGCCTGCATTGTTATTTTTCTTAGTATGCTCCACTCCTCCTCACTTTAGTTCTGATTCATTTTGTAAAAGAAACGATCCATAGTCGTAGGAGGCTCTTTAGCTAACTAGCTGCCAAAATATATCTGGAGGTCGACTTTCCTTAAATGCGATTAGTATGATACCCTTGTTAGTATTTGGAATAAATTGCTTAGAGCCAAACATTGGTTTACTTGGAGTCACTAAATTCGAAGTGCTGGGTCAGCGAAGAATGGTGCTTGGAGTCATCTTGGCGTTTGCTAGAGTCACATCATCTATGTTCTCCAACATTTGGGAGTACCGTTTGAATAGCGGTTGCTTGTCCGTTCCCTTGATGTCGTTCATAAGCTGCCGCTAGATCCTCTATGCCCTGGTCGATCATGGGATGTCAGGGAAGTGGATAGAATGTTCCTTTATTAAGTTGAGTTTTGAATTCACTATTTGGAGGCACTGCGCTGCGGCTAGGGTTCCTTTATCAGCCACATTTTCAAAAATTTGGGTCGTACCCGAAAAAGAATTTTTTTGTAAATAGGGGTCGTATAAGAGACCGGTGTAACTTAAGTTTCGATCGGCATTGAGGGCCGTTCGTCATGAAAAAGTTGCTCGGCATACAAGATTGTTTGGCATCCAAATTTGTTCGGCATTCCACACTGTTCGGCATTCAGGAACGCCCGGCACTCAGGAGCATTCGGCATTAGAGAGCGCTTGGCATTCAGGAGTGTTCGACATTAGAGAGCGCTCGGCATTCAGGAACGTTCGGCATCCGAGAGCGTTCGACATTCAGGAACGTTCGGCATTCGAAAGCGTTCGGCATCCAAACTTGTTCGACATTCCACACTGTTCGGCATTCACACTGTTCGGCATTCCACACTGTTCGGCATTCCACACCATTCGGCATCCACATCGTTCGGCATCCACACCGTTCGGCATCCACACCGTTCGGCATCCACACCGTTCGGCATCCACACTGTTTGGCATTCACACTGTTCGGCATTCCACACCATTCGACATCCACACTGTTCGGCATTCCACACTGTTCGGCATTCCACACTATTCGGCATTCCACACTGTTCGGCATCCACACTGTTCGGCATTCCACACGTGTTCGACATTCTGATGTCACTCGGCCTGGAGGTATGGATCGGCATAGAGGTATGGATCAGTCTGGAGGTATGGATCGGCCTGGTGGTTGGATCGGCCTGGTGGTTGGATCGGCCTAGAGGTATGGATCGGCCTGGAGGTATGGATCGGCATTCGGATGTCGCTCGGCCTGGAGGTATGGATCGGCCTGGAGGTATGGATCGGCATAGAGGTTTGGGTCGGCCTAGAGGTATGGATCGGCATTCGGATGTCACTCGGCCTGGAGGTATGGATCGGCCTGGAGGTATGGATCGGCATAGAGGTATTTTCTGGAGCGGTCGGCATATGCCTTTTCTGGAGCGGTCGGCATACGCCTTTTCTAGGGCGAATTGCCTTTAGAGGAGGGTCGGCCTTCATTCAACTTGAGTGCAAACTTCAACGTCCAATCCCCAGATCTTGCGTACATCAGTGATTCCAATCTACGGCTATCAGCTTCCTTTAGATTTCTTTCAAATTTGAGTAGAATAGGAAGTTTTCTAGTAAACAACTGGATCTATCTCGCGAATATGGAAATCCACTAGTAGACGATGAGATCCAATCAAGCTGAGAATTCAATTCTCAGTGAAAGCACCAAAGTGTTAGCACCAAAATTGGTCACTAACCTCGTTGAGATAGATTGTGTAGAGATATAAGTGCCGAAGATAAATTTAAACAAGGAAAAATATGCTAATTTGAATGCAGAAAGTAAGAACACCGGATTTATAGTGGTTCAGCGTAATTGCCTACGTCCACTTTGAGGTTAAACTTTATTGCTTTACTCGATGATTGATTACAGATACAATCCGTAGATCAACTACTTGAATACAATTGCTAAGTAAAGAGGATGAGTCTTGAAAGCGGCAGAGTCTCCCCAATGTTCCCCAAAAAATCCCCATTTCATTGTGCCCCTGCCCTTATATTTATAGAAGAAGATGGGTTGGACTTCCTTCACGGGCTCAAGGCCAAGGTGACTTGGCCCATATAGGGCGATCTCAAGCTAGTTGGTCTATTCTTGCCGAACCGTACCTAAATGCCAAAACAGGTCGACTACATCAAATCTGTATATCTTCAGGCTCTTCTTGGTCAGAATCTTGTCTAGTGCTAACGATAATTTCTTCAACTGTCGTCTTGTAGCCGGGCCAAGGTGCCGGTTAACACCTGTAATTATTATTGTAAAATAGTACGACAACTATAATCTGGTTTTCCTGTGCAAATAAACACATTTAATTAATAAGATTAATCAAATAAAATATGATTTCATTAAAACAATAGATTGGATCTAGTATTAATTATTATATTCCATAGGCTCACTAAGATCCAATTAAGAAACTCTTTTTTGAATATTACCCATTCTGTTACGAATCAGGCTAGTTCCAACAATATTGATCGGCATCGATCGATCAGATCTATGAGTTTTTGCGATTTTGACTCGTTCCTTATCCTATATTCTCGAATCTGAAGGTTGGAGCTATCAATTCTGGTGCATGGATTCGTCTATAAATAGAAAACTATAGCACATGAAAAAAGACTTTTGGACATTTTGATCTTTGGACTAATTTAGTTAGGAAACTTTGCCAAATTCAAAATCAAGAAATTCTAGATCTGATATTGTCTTGTAGTTTGGTTTTAACAACAAAATCTATCAAAAAAACTTCAAAGTTGACGTAGGCTATAAAATTTGACAAACCACTATTAAAATCTCGTGTTCTTTCTTTATTTTCTTGCATTCTTTCATTTTAATTTCATCTCTATTCATTTAGGGGTGTTGGCCTATCTTGCATGCAAAGATTTTTCTAATGCTTTCCTAAGAACTAGAAGATCAGGATTAGATATGTGATTGCTACTAGGATTTGTGTAAAATCTCTAACCATATTTAAAAGTTATGAATCTAAGAAGACTCCTACTGGATCAGGATCAATCATTGAAGAACCGAAGGTTTCTCAGCATGAAGAAAATGCAGAGCACACTTTGAAACAACCAGAAGTTGTAATGAAGCAGGATTTGAATCGTATAATGAAAGATATCGATAGAAAAATGCAACAATCTCAATTGTCCATTATATAGAAGAAGAAGGAAAAAAAATTCCTTACAGCAGCAACCCTGCTAAGGATAAGGATTTCATCGAAAAAGTCATGATGAAAGGGAGGATTCATCGTCCGATTCAAGAAAGGAAAGTTTAACAGATCGACGTAGATATTGAAAGCAGAAAGTGAGAGATGGGGGTGCTGGAACAACAAGGAGTCATAGGAAATGAACTGCAGCAAAAGCCCCAACTGGAAACTAAGTTTATACCTATAGACCATGGGTCAGTATCGATCGATCTGGAGCCCAAGCGGAACTTGGGTAGGACTCCTGAGAGGATGTTGATGATGATGGAAAAGGTGTGTTGGAACCAACCCAAACTGCAGTTGGTGAAATGAGTGGATTCCAAAAAAGTTCTCTATTTGGATTATTATGGGCCTATGAAGTATAAAGGGTTTCATTAGATTCAATCTAGTTCATTTTATCACAATATTAATATTGTCTTATTCTTAATTAGCTAAATCAGTGTTAATTAAGTATGAGATTTGAAAAGGTATGAATACAATATATATATATATATATTTAAAAGATGTGACAAATATGTAAAATGTATAGTGAGTGTAATTGTTTAGTGTTAAAGGATGGGAACAAACATGAAATTGGATCTAGATATAATCACATCAAGATCTAAAAGGAAAGGGATAATGGAGGCAATATTCTTTGATTCCACCTTTCCTCTTTTATAAATATTTAGTCGATACTACATCTAATCAATAGACAAAGACATTAAAACAATATGTTTAAAATGACAGAAGCAACAAACAATAACATAGACAATATGCACATGTGTTGATATTGGGACTTATAGCTATCATGCATATATTCGTTATATATATATATATATATATATCTGTGTGTGTGTGTAGCCTTAATTTTAAACTGTTCAATGAAAAATAAATTCATGGAAAAAATGTTTCTAATATACATGCCTAAACAATATAAAATAAAAATATTTACACTCACATGGATATGTATATATAATGATTAAGCCAAAATAATTTCAATTTGATTCAAAACTAACATCCATATTACACTAAACATTTCTGATGTATTTGCAAATATATGTTATTAAACCAAAATTGCATGCATCAAATTAAACAAGATATCAGCATTCTCTATATGTTAGGATTGATTGAAAATTCAAATAGAAACATTTAAATCATTAAATTATATATTATGTTTAGAATATTATTGTAGGTTATTGTAAAACATAGGTTCATAATCTAAAACATTATCTTATGCTTATATAAATTTTCTTTTTTATCAAGTTAAAACAAACCAAATCATTTAACAAGTTGTTTAAATTGTTGCTAATTCTAAATCAAGGTGAGGTAATATTACGTATAAAGAAATTTTGATAAGTATATAACATCTAAGAAAATAAATTAAATTTAGAATATACTTTTAATATCTAGCCAATAAGTGGTAATTTGATTTAAAAATCCCTCCCTAGATCCTTGAATCTATACCCAACTTTGCAAGAGAAGAATGAACCATGAAACCTTTAATTTTAATTGATGTTTTAGAATTTTTTTTTAGAATTGATAATTTTCAAAAAATGGAGAAGGGAAATTTCAGCCATAAAGGAGGGTAGAAAGAAGAAAAGAGAATTGAATAACGAAATGAATGAGAGGAATATGTTTTAAGGAAATAATAGAAACTTTTATCATTCTTTATTTAAAAAATTACACATTTTAATTCTTAATTAATTTTCAGTTAAGCCAATTCTTCCTTTTTCCTTTGCATGGCCAGCAAGTATGTCCCCTTGCATGGACTAATTTTAAAAAAAGCCTGATATGTAATTAACCGAGTTAACGTCCGCTTAAATACATATTGATATCGCATATCGATACGTGCATATAACATTTATATATACATCCAAATAAGTATAACAACACCCAAAACATCAAAATAAATTAATAATAACCATTTCTTAAATATTAGTTAATTTAATTAATTTATAACATTTTATAAACTAATTAAAATGTGTGGTTTTTTGGAGAATTTACAAACGCAATTGTGAGACTTAGAGGTATGAATTCAGTTAGTGTTTAATATTTAACAATTTAAATATTAACGTTCACATGTCACCATAGAGAGTGGTGTGATAGTTTGATCGAATTCATTGCTTATAGATCTTTTTGGTAAAATCTAATTTCATATTTTCTTAAGCAACATCTTTAGTAGCGATTATTTACATGTGCATTCTCAAGGTCAACACTATATCACTTTAGGATTATGGAATTTGGTTTTAGTCAAATTCCAATATCATCCTTTTTCAACTCAGTTAGTCCAGAAACAAAGTCCTTGGTTCAATAATAACATTTATTATTAACCGTGCTACTCTGGCTAGAGATTTTGACTTTGGGTTGACTATAAATGACTATGATACTAACCATATACAACTGGGGAAACAATTCCCTAATAAATGGTGTTTCACTTCCAATGCTTCAACTCAGACCGAACTATAGTCACTCAATGTTCGCCATGCCATAATTCTATAATAAAAGAGGAATATCGACATTGAAGCTCAATAGTATTCCCAAGTCGAGAGAATTGTGTAATATCATCACTCTGAGAGTTCATCGAGTTGTCACTTACGAATAGGAAACACTTGGAGTGAGTCATTTCATAATTATCCAATAACTATCTGTTCTTAATCCCTTGGTGCCCCCGACAGCAATGAGTAATGGACTACCCAACATTTAGAGAGCATTATGTAATCTAGTGTCACTGGATGTATCAATATCTTTCCTCCAAACATCTTGAGCATAAATATTTAAAATAATATGTTATATTATATTACGATAATTTTCTCCTGATTACAACAGCCTGTAATTATTATCACATAAAATATCATTTAAGGATTCCTATTATATACTTAAGTTGATTACTTAAGTAATATTTCACAATATAACAAGTATATAATATAAAATAAACACCTTTTGTAACGACCCGTAATTTTCGATAATTAAAATAGTTAATTTAATAAGGTTATGTAATTTAATGTTGGAAGAAATAAAATTTATGATATGGGAATGGGAAAACTAACTAAAATGAAGTTTAATAATGTAAATCAACGTAAGAGATGACTATTTGAATGTAATCTCAATTAATTGTAATAATTGTAAGTTATAATTGATTATAAACTTAAAATAAGGAATAAATTTAAATATCATATTAATGGATGAAATAATGTGTGTATTAATTGATAATTGGATTAAAAGAGTAATTGATAATTTAAATGTTGTATTAATTAATGAAATAGTATGTAATAAATTGTAATTGAATAAAAATTAGTGTTGTGCAAATAATTATAACATTTGTGTAGACAATCAACTTATAAATGTGATTGAATTAAGCTAAAGGTGACAATTGTTATTTGTTACATATTTGTTTAACTTGTTGAAATCAAATTAGAAATAAATTGCATTAAATGTAATTTAAATGTTACGTTAATGTGAATTAAGGCAATAACTAGAGAATATTGAGGTAATAAAATGTAAACTACTGTTAGTTTTGTTTATTTGACAATAAATGATTGAATAAAAGATTGAAATCAAATTTAACCAATTTATTGGAATTAATATATAATTAATTGGATTTAATTACAGTTGAAATTAAACACTGTAATTAGTGTAATATTCAACACTGAATTGATTTATAAATGTGTTTTTTTAAATGTTTTTAAATTACTTAAATGTAAATATTGTTTTACTTATCATCTTATTTTTTAATCCGTTGAAATCAATTTGGAAATCAATGAAATTAAATGTAATTAAATATTACAGTTAATATCTTTAATAATAGTTGTAATAGTTTTGGTGTCACATTTTTTTGGTATCAACATGAACTACCAAAAACACCCCTCTATATATTATCAAATCTTAATCACTTAAAAATAGGATCTACTATTAAACTTATTTTACAAATTCAAATGTCCTTAAAAGTGTGATCTAACAATCAAAAATGCTTTACAAATTCAAAATGCTTCTAAAAATAGAATCTAAAATTAAACTTCCCTTACAAATTCAAAATACTTCTTTCCAAATATGAAAATCTTATTATCACTTGAAAATAATAAAAAATCATTTTTTAAACTAATTTAAATATATACAATTTTTAAGGAAAACAATGTATGTGCGAAGCGCGTGCCGCAACACTCGTAAGAAAAGATGTTAACTATAGAGTTGAGTGAAATAAAATGAAAACTTATGCTGAATAAATTCATAAGGTAATAGTTGATTTAATATGAAAACATTTAAATCAAAAATAAAAGAATAAAAATGAATAAGTTTAATAAAGGAGTAGACATATATTTATTTGTTTGAAATGTATTTTAGCTTACAGATTAATTACATGAATAAGAAATCAATTATTTAACAAGAAATTAATAGATTTCGGTTTCTATACAATAATTCCATAAATACGTTAAATTACTATAAAAGGAATTGAATTGTCTCATTTCTCTTATAAAATTTAACTTAGAAATCAATGGCAATTAATGTGATTGGAATCTTTTAATTAAAAAAAGAGAAGACCTTAATTGTAGACGTATATTAAAATAAATTTAAATTGGGTTTTTTATTTCCAATTAATTCAGTTCATGTTTCTAATTTTAGTATTGGTTTACTGCATTTATGTTTGTACCTAAATATAAACTTACGTTTCAGATCCAATTATATATATGAAAAGGATTATTTAGGTTTGAAATCTCATATGGTTTTAAATTAAATGTTAATAGGAGATTGTAAAGGTGTAAAATAGATGTACACTTGACTATTTCCTTTTTACTTAGACTTGATTAGATTTTAATTGCAACATAATTTACCTTTCCATCTTCACTCTTCTAATTTACTCTTACATTCATTGCCTCCTTATGTGGATTAGTAGCATACTTTTTATTTATGAATGTAAACCATAAGTGGAGATAAAGATGTACATATATATTATACACCTGTTTATATTACCTCATCTATGCAGTCATATTTGTTTAATGTATGTTAATGCGTTCCCAGTAAAATGTTTAATCGAAATGTTAACATGTTTGTTTAAATTCCTAATCTAATCACAGAGAGAGAAATGAAAGGTTCTTAATGTTGTATATTGCCTTAATTAATTACACAAATTTGTGTAAAGAATATATTTTTATTTATTGTGTGTTAATGTAAAATTAAATAGGTGTAACCATGGGTTTATGGGAGTTAAGGAAAGTAATAAAGAGGAGACATAAGTTTGAAATTTGAATTCCAAAGTTTTGTCGGTAGTGTACATCTAGTTCGTGCATTCTTTCATCATTATTTAATACATACCACATTTCTTTCCTCATTTTTGTTGTTACTTCATTTTTGTTTATTTCCTTCCTCTTTTTCCTGAAGCTACATCTTCTCAAATTTGAGTTTCATTTTATATGTATACATATTTTTTTATTTAACCTTTCTTCACCTCTTTACACCATGTCCTACCTCTAATTCCTAAAGTAAAAATATGTGAGTTTGTTGTTTTCTCCATCTCATTTCATATTTCTACAGCTACTTCATTTCTTTTTATTTTGCTTTCCTTTAGCCTTCTTCCACCTCATATTTATTTATTTATTTTAGTAGCCTATATTTCCTAAAGCCTTCATTTAGAAACGTGACATTCATTTTTGTCCCTCCACCTTCATTTCTTTATTGTGAAATAACCTGTCACTTTATTTCTTCTTTTACGTTTTGTTTCTCCTGACACCTCTGAAAGTGTGCTATGGATCGTGTAATATGGATATACGATAATACAAAGTATAGTGATGATAGCTATACAGTAAATAGTGCGGCTTATAAAAGCAGTATAATAAAAATAATACCAGAGATTTTTATACTGGTTCGGAGCTCCATCCTATGTCCAGTTCCATACTCCTTCTGGAATTTCACTAAAACAACAACCCTCACTTAACCCGGAGGAATAGGTCTATACAACCCCTGAGCAGCCGAACAGGGACCTGAGTAGCAGAACAGGATTTCGCCTCAGCCGCCGAAGAGGACTTCACAATGCCTGAGCAGCAGAACTGGACTTCTACTAGTATATAAAATTGTCTGACTAATGTGTTCTTGATAACACAGATATGTCAACGTGTGTACACCCTTCCTATAATCAAATCCTCAAGTATATGAGTGTGTGTGAAGATATGAAAGGAAGATTATCGCTATGAATCAAAGAATATGAATATGAATTCAAAGATTCAAGCAATGAAGATGGTTTGATTGCTTTTGAATGCAGAGAATATAGAGAGTAAATAAGATCAGTAAATTATTCAAGAATCGGTCATTTGGAAAATGATTTTGATGTGTTTATATAGTGCATAGTAAGATACAACCTTTTGCTAAGAGATTCAATCAATAGATGCAGCCATTACTCTTCGAATAGGATTGAAACTCTTCGCGAGAAGAAGCATCCGTTTAGAAAATATAGCTGTTATACGCAGGTCAGTCAACTGAGTTCAGAAGCTCAGTTGACTAAAATTCAAATTTTTATTTATATTATCTATTCACTGTGCATTTTGCACCAGGTCAGTCGACTGGTCCACTGTAATCAGTCGACTGACCTATGCAATTTTGCACAGTGAATTTCAATGCATGTACAAATGAAAATAAATTGTTTTGTGTGCAAGTGTAATTACTTGAGGAATGATTTTAACAGTATCTAAACATATCTAAGACTCAAAAACATAATAAATAATCATACGAAAACTAGTTTTGAAGTCTCTTCTCTTTGTAGTTTATACCATGTATATGTTACTCTCTTTTTGTTGCTATCGCCATATAGTCTTTGTTAATGCTCCTTGTCATGAATCAAAACTCATGATTCAACATTCTCCCCCTTTTTGATTGATGATAACCTGTAATTGATGAATTGATATACAATAGAAATTATATAACAAAAGTTATATATATTTCTCCCCCTGAATGTGTGGCGATAATGTAATATGCATAAAACTTGTTAGTAGACATTTTTCTCCCCCTTTGTCATCGATAAAAAGGAGTATACATTACCAGTAAAGCATAGAATAAGCATAACTAACATAACAAACCAAGATGTAGCGACATAATGTATCATAGAAAAAAGCAAATAAAGTTCCATAAACCAAAATAACATAAGGCTATTTAAGTACAAGCCTTGATAGAAAAGAAAAGGCAAAGAATGCAAAGATTTTGCAGAAGTTTACTCGGACAGAAAATTTTACAAATCCTTAAAAGAGACGATTTCGAGTCCTCGTCGAAGTTTTACAAAAATATTTTCGAGAAGCGGCTTTGTAAATATATCAGCCAATTGATTTTCTGAGGAAATAAAATCCAAATTGATCGTTCCTTTTTCAGTGTTATCACGAAGAAAATGATGAAGAATGTCAATATATTTCTTTCATGAATGATTGACTGGATTTTTAGACAAGTTGATAGCACTCGTGTTATCACAATATATGATAGAATTTGTTAAATTTATATCGAAATCTCTAAGTTTCTGTTGCATGTAGATTACGTGAGCACAAGCTAAGGTAGCAGAAATATATTCTGCCTCACATGTAGAGAGCGAAATGCAATTTGGTTTCTTACTAAACCAAGAAACTAACGATTTTCCAATAAAATGGCACGTACCGCTTGTAATTTTCCGATCTGTACGAGATCCTCCGAAATCAGCATCACTATATGATACTAATTCGAAAGGACACTCTTTTGGATAGAAAAGTCCAAAATCCTTGGTATTACTAAGATAACGCAATATACGTTTTACTGCTTTTAAATGTGATTCCTTTGGATTGGCTTGAAATCTAGCACACAAACAAACACTCATCATTATGTCAGGACGACTGGCTGTTAAATATAGTAACGATCCAATCATACTTCGGTATAATTTTTTATCAACACTTTTACCATTTTCATCTCTATCGAGATGTGTGGTTGTACTCATAGGAGTTGGTTTGGCAGAAGTATTTTCCATTCCGAAGCGTTTGATTAAATTATTACAATATTTTTCTTGATTGATAAAAATACCATTTTGTAATTGTTTGATTTGTAAACCAAGAAAATATGATAATTCTCCCATGTGGGACATTTCAAATTCTTTGGTCAAAATTTCGGAGAAGTCCTGGCATAATGTTTCATTGGTAGAACCAAAAATGATATCATCTACATAAATTTGAACAATTAAAATATCCCTTTTTGAATGTTTAATGAAAAGTGTTTGATCAACCTTTCCAATTTGAAATCTAGAAGTTATTAGATAACTCTTAAGCCGTTCGTACCAAGCACGTGGTGCTTGTTTCAAACCGTAAAGAGCTTTCTTAAGTTTATAGACATGGTCTGGATATTTCTCATGGATAAATAAAGGAGGTTGTTCAACATACATGTTTTCTTTTATATAAACATTCAGAAAGGAACTTTTAACATCCATTTGATAAAGTTTGAAATTATGAAAACATGCATAGACCAATAAAATACGTATTGCTTCTAATCTAGCGACATGAGCAAACGTTTCTTCGTAGTCAATTCCTTCCTCTTGATTATAACCTTGAGCGAAAAACCTTGCTTTATTTCTGGTGATGTTGCCTTGTTCGTCCGCCTTATTTTTATAGACCCATTTTGTTCCAATAATAGTTTGATCACTTGGTCTAGGAACTAACTCCCAAACTTCATTGCGTTCAAACTGATTTAGTTCTTCTTGCATTGCAATGATCCAGTAGTCATCTGTAGAAGCTTCCTTAGGGCTTTTAGGTTCGATATTGGAAAGGAATGCTACGTGGCCCATTTGATTTAATTGACTTCTAGTTCGGACGTTTGAATTAATTTCTCCAATGACGTTTTAAACGGGATGATCCCGTAATATTCTTGGTGGAGATCTTAACTCATTGTTGTGATGAACAACATTCTCATCTTCTCTAGAATTATCAATTATGTTTTCATCATCTACAAAATTTATATTGTCCGTATTTGTGACGTTATGTGGAAGTTCTTCATCATCTCTTATACTTGGTTTTTGTAGAAAGTTATCATCAAAATATACATGAAGAGTTTTCTCAATAGTATTTGTTCTTTTATTAAATACCCGATAAGCTTTGCTTCGATCTGAATATCCTAGAAAGATTCCTTCGTCAGATTTTGCATTGAATTTGACAAGCTGATCTTTGGTATTAAATATAAAACATTTTGATCCAAAAACTTTAAGATAAGAAATATTTGGTTTTCTTCCAGTAAAAAGCTCATATGGAGTATTTTTGGTAAGAGGTCGAATAGAAACCCGATTCAAAACATAACAAGCAGTTGCTACTGCTTCTGCCCAGAAATGTTTTGGAAGTGTGCTTCCTTCTTGTAGAGTTCTATTCTTCCGTTCTACAACTCCATTTTGTTGTGGAGTTCTAGGAAATGAAAAGTTGTAAAAGATTCCTTTCTTCTTACAAAAATGATCAAAAACTTTGTTTTCGAATTCTCCTCCATGATCACTTCTAATGTTCTTAATTTTCAATCCTTTTAAATTTTGAATTCTTTTAACAAATTTTTTAAAATGATCAAAAGTATCACTTTTATTTTTCATAAAAAAGGTCCAAGTATATCTAGAAAAGTCATCTACTATTACAAACACATAGTTATTGTGTTATGGATTGTACTTGAGTGGGTCCAAATAAATCCATGTGTAGTAATTCAAGTGGTTGTAATGTAGAAATAACTTTCTTAGATTTAAAATATGATGTAGTTAACTTTCCTAATTGACATGCATCACAAATATGATCAACTTTAAAGTTCATTTTTGGTAATCCTTTGACTAAATAATTTTTAGAAAGTTTGTTTATAGCTTTGAAGTTAATATGACAGAATCTCTTGTGCCATAACCAAGGGTCATTCTCTTTGGCTATGAAGCACATATCTGAATTATGATTAATTTTCATATTCAGAACGTATATGTTTCTATCTCTATTACCTTTAAAGATAAGATTTTCATTGTGATCATAGATGCTACACTTATCCTCGGAAAATGAGATTTTGAATCCTTTGTCACACAATTGGCTAATACTTAACAAATTATGCTTTAAGTTTTTGACAAGTAAAACATTGGAAATAAGAGGTAAATTAGATATACCGTAATTTCTCACATCGCCTTTGCCGATGATATAACCTTTGGAATTGTCTCCAAATGTGACAGAGCCTCCATCTGAATATGTGATATTTGTTAGCATATTTTTGTCTCCTGTCATGTGTTTTGAGCTGCCACTGTCGAGTATCCATTTTCCTCTTTTCTTAAGTGGGACCTGCAAAAAATAAAAGAATAACATTGGTACCCACTTTTTAATAGGGTCCTAAGAGTTAGGTCTTAGGAAACCAAACCCAAGAGGGTTCAGTATTCCCTTTATATAAATAATTTTTATTTTTATGAACATTTTTCAAAAAGGACTCAATATATTTATTCCTAATCAAACTGTTGTTTGTTTTAGGAACCCATATTTTTATGGTTTTTGAGTTTTGATCCCTTTTTGGTTGAACTATGGTAGACTTAGGTTTAGAAATATTTCTCTTATTCTGCTTAATTTTTGGTGGAGCTACTGATTTCTTAGTATAACCTAGTCCTTTCTTATTTGAGACAAACTAGAAGTTTCAATAATTTTAGATAAGTTTTCTCTGCCTTTATTAAAGTTAGACACATTTCTAGTAATATCGTCTAACTTAGTTTTGAGACCAGTGTTATCTAATTCGATCATTTTAACTTTTGATTTTAGCTCATGATTTTCAGAAACTAGAGCATCATTCTTTTCTTTTTGAGTCTCAGTTTCTTGACTCAATAAGGTAAGTTGAGAATTAACATTAGAAAATAAATCTTGAATTTTCTCAAGTTCTTTTTCCAATATTTTCATCTCATCTTTAAGCATATCTCTTTCGAATTCTGCTCTATTTTGATTTTCGAGAGCTTCTTTATATTTTCTTTTGAGATTTTTCAAAGTATCTAATAATTCAGAATTTATATCAATCATGTCATCAAAAGTAAGATCATTTACCTCATTATCAGTGGCCATGAAGCAGACATTTGCTTGTTCATTTTCACTATCACTGCTACTTTCAGAAGACGAAGAATATGAGTCATCCTATGTCACCGAAAATGCCTTCTTTTTGAATTTGTCCTTTCTATATTTATTTTGTTTTCCCTTCCATTGTTCTGGACAATCTTTTTGTATATGACCCTTCTTATGGTAATTAAAGCATTCTAGTACTGAGGATGATGGCTTATTGTTGAAGTTTCTTTTGCCATTATTTCGATTTCCTTTTCTATACTTCAAAAATTTATTAAAATTTTTAGCTATGAAAGCTAAATCTTCATCCTCTGGATCTGATTCCTCTTGTTCTGCATGAAATGCCATATTTTTCTTGTGTTGTGCTTGAACTCTTTTTGCCTGTAAATTTACTTCATAGGACATTAAATTTCCGATTAACTCTTCCGGTTTCATGGTAGAAAGGTCGTTTACTTCATCAATAGCTAAGACTTTTCTTTCCCATTCATCGGTTAAAGAGTTTAGGATTTTGGACACGATATCAAAGCCAGAATACTTTTCTCCTAGTCCTATTAGTGAATGATAAATATCTTGAAATCGGGAGTACATATCATTTATGGACTCATCTTGCTTCATTCTGAAATTTTGAAATTGGCTCTTGAGCATAGATATTTTGCTTTGTTTAACTTTGCTAGTTCCTTCATGAGTAACTTTAAGTGTTTGTCATATTTGATATGCAGTGTTACATATGCTAACTCGGTTAAATTCATTTTTATCTAATGCAGAAAACAACATATTCATTGCTTTAGCATTAGCAGTAGCATCTTGTTTTTGTGTAGCTGTCCATGTAGAATATTCAGTAGTAGGTGCAGTATATTCTGCTTGTGTAACATTCCATGCATCAAAACCATTGGCTTGCATATAAATACGCATTCATGTTGCCCAATAGTTTAAATTCATGCCATTGAATAGTGGAGGTCGTGCAGTAGATTGACCTTCAATAAAACTAGTGTTCGTGACAGTGCTTGTGCTGGTGTGGTTTTCCATATTAGCAAAATATCAAATAACTGTGTAACGGTTATAAGATGCCTTGCTCTGGTACCAAATGAAAGTGTGCTATGGATCGTGTAATATGGATACGATAATACAGAGTATAGTGATGATAGATATTCAGTAAATAGTGCGGAATATAAAAGAAGTATAATAAAAATAACACCAAAGATTTTTATACTGGTTCGGAGCTCCGTCCTACGTCCAGTCCCAGACTCCTTCTGGAATTTTACTAAAAAAAACAACCCTCACTTAACCCGGAGGAACAGGTCTATACAACCCTTAAGCAATCGAACATGAACCTAAGCAGCAGAACAGGATTTCGCCTCAGCAGCCGAAGAGGACTTCACAATGCCTGAGCAGCAGAACAGGGCTTCTACTAGTATATAAAATTGTCAAACTAATGTGTTCTTGATAACACAAATATGTCAATGTGTGTACACCCTTCCTATAATCAAATCCTCAAGTATATGAATGTGTGTGAAGATATGAAAGGAAGATTATCGCTATGAATCAAAGAATATGAATATGAATTCAAAGATTCAAGCAATGAAGATGGTTTGATTGCTTTTGAATGCAGAGAATATAGAGAGTAAGTAAGATCGGTAAATGATTCAAGAATTGGTCATATGGAAAATGATTTTGATGTGTTTATATAGTGCATAGATAGATACAACCTTTTGCTAAGAGATTCAATCAATATATGCAGCCATTACTCTTCGAATTGGATTGAAACTCTTCGCGAGAGGAAGCATCCGTTCAAAAAATATAGCCGTTATACGCAGGTCAATCGACTGAGTTCAAAAGCTCAGTTGACTGAAATTCAAATTTGTATATATATTCTCTATTCACTGTGCATTTTGCACCAGGTCAGTCGACTGGTCGACTGTAATCAGTCGACTAACCTGTGCAATTTTGCACAGTGAATTTCAATGCATATACAAACGAAAATAATTTGTTTTGTGTGCAAGTGTAACTACTTGAGGAATGATTTTAACAGTATCTAAACATATCTAAGACTCAAAAACATAATAAATAATCATATGAAAACTAGTTTTGAAGTCTTTTCTCTTTATAGTTTATACCATGTATATGTTACTCTCCTTTTGTTGCTATCACCATATAGTCTTTGTTAATGCTCCTTGTCATGAATCAAAACTCATGTTTCAACAACCTCATATTCATTCAGTTTAAATTATTCTTTGCTAAAGCTATAATTTCATTAGAAAATTGTTCACGTTTTTAAAATTGTTCCTTCATTTTTTTTCTTGTCGCCGCTTCATTTCCTATGTTTAGATCACCATTTCAAATCTTCCTTTCCCTGAATCATTTTAATGTGAACTTGCAAATTCAAAAGCTCTCATTTTGCAAATTCAAAAGCTTTCTTTTATGAAACATGAGTTTCATCCTCTCTTTTTTCCTACATGTCCTGTCCTCATCTTAGTTTGTTCTTCCATCTTTGCCTGAAGCCTATCTTGAGAAAAACGTAAGTATTAAACTTTGTATATTTTTATTTAAACGTGTACCAATTATTATTTTAATAATATTTCTTATAACATGAATATCTTTTGCATATAAACTTCGATTCACGCGCGATTTCTTCTATTGGAATTTTGGGCTTTTATTGGATTTAAATCGACTATAAATCAAAGGTGGGTGTTTTAACCCACTCACAACTACCAAATTATCTTATGTTAGTCAAATTGAATTTATGATGTGATTTGGAATTGATTGGTTAATGTTTGGTATATTTAAATTGTCATTCTAGTTAAATTTAACTTTTATTGAATTTAATCGTCATTTAATTTAATATTGAATTTAATTGTCAATTTAATACCTGTTAATGATAATCAGTTATTTATTAATGTTTATTGGTTGATTTGGGTGATGATTGTGATGTATGTTTAATTTTTGATATTGGATGATTTGATGTTATATTTATTTTGTTATAACACTACAAGTTCCCTTAGTTATCGTTAGAAAATCCCTATGAGTTGAAATGATACATACCCGAACGATCATATAGAATAGGAGAAAATCGTTATGGGTTGAAATGATAAACCCAAGCGATTTTCATTGATTTGTAATTTGGGATTGCGGGTTGAAATAATATATACCCGTAAATTTAAATTTTTGCGGATTGAAATGATAAATATCCGTATCACTTGACCATAGAGTAGAAAATTATATACGGACACCGGATTGGTTCACTTAAACGATTTTAAAACCCTTAAATCTTGAATAAGATTAAATGATATTTTGAAGGAAATTGATTTATATAAATTGAATTACTTTGAAAGTCCAAGTTTGAAGGTTGGAATTTGAAATTGGTTTAAATCGAAATTCTAAAGTATTTTAATCTATTTAAAGTATTTTAACCCTTTTTAATCTATTTTAAATCTATTTAATCTATTTTAATCTATTTTAAACTATTTTAATCTATTTTAAATTATATTAATCTATTTTAATCTATTTTAAACTACATTAAACTATTTTAAATTGTATTAATCTATTTTAATCTGTTTAAACTATATTAATCCATTTTAATCTATTTTAAACTCTATTAATCTGTTTTAATCTATTTTAAACTATCTAAACTATTTTCTGAATTTCAGGTTTTGTAAAGTGGAAGTTTTATATTTAAATGCTTGATTTTTCAGTAGAATACGATTAAATGATGTTATAACATAAGTAGGGATTTAAATGACATATTTGAGGAATATGATGATTTTAAATGAGGATTTAATCTATTTTGGAAATTTGAATTCGAAAGTAATATGATTTCAAATGTGATATAATTTCGAAAGTAAATATGATTTCGAAAATGATATGGTTTTGAGAATATGATATTTTGATATAAATTATAAATCGGTTTTGGAAATGTAAATGAACCATCCGGTGTGAAATAAGCGTTTGGTTGTTAAAGAGACCGGGATCGGATATTGTCATACTCTCTACCAATACCGAAAACCACTTTAACAACTGTGTATGTGCTGGAGATTCCAGAAATGAAGTAGGATGGTTTGGTGAACGATTCTGTATGAGGTATTTACGTAACCCTAACTCCCATGAGTCAGCTTAGATGTGACTAAAAGAGGAGCTATACCTTGGCCAAGTGAGGTCATTCCTCCGATCGGACATGCTTCTTCGATACCATATTATGACTTTGTGATTGATTTGCTGGCCACCCTTGATTTTGATTTGGGAGTGTGTTCTGAGGTGGGCGGTAGTAGCTGCTATGCGTTACCACCAACCCGATTCTGCAAAATAGTAAAGTCCTACCCTGGCATTGCCTCGAGTGCCGTGTTCACATGCCCCATCGTGCCTTCTACGAGTTTGTTTTGTACCATACCTATAGAGCGCCCTTTGGATAAACCTCCAGTTTACGGAGAAGCTTACGATACTATATAGACTATGGGAATATATAAAATATGTTAAGGGGGATATGGGTAACGCCTTAACGCTATTTCAATACTTTACTGTAGACACTATTATAATAGCGTATTGTACTATGTATGTAGATAGTTTAATGGATCCTTAGGAGATGGAAATCCCAAACATCTCTTAAGTTACTGCACTCACGTTAGACACTAGATAGGAGATGTCAAACCCCGTAAACATCTCTGACGTTGCTACACTCATATTTATTTACTGTTGATTTAACTTACATAAGATCTTTTAGTTCTGATTCGAGTGTTTGTCTTTTCAATTCGTTCGGGTCAGTCTAAGCTTTTCAGTGTATCAAAGACTGCTTTTGGAGGACGAAGATGAAGATTTAGTACTATTATTATTTATTTCATTTATTCCACTGCATCATGTTCTGTTGCATTACTTATTTATTACTGCTGTATATACTCTGATTCCGTATTGTAAAAGTGTAATCAAATGTTATTTGTAAAATAGCTTCATGAACTGCTTATTTGATTATTATATTGTGTCATTTCGCTGTGAGATTCTGTGTTTTGTTTTCTTTCTTTCTCTGCTTTTTCTTATTTACCCCATAACAATCTGCCCGTTTGAATGGTTTGAGTCTGACGTGTGTGGTTTATCGCCGATTTAAACTGTCCAAAAAGGCGGGTCGTTACATTTGGTATCAGAGCTTTGGTTTAGCGATAACCATAGCTTTGTGGGGTCTGACTCATTAGAGATAGGGTAGTAATACCTTAGATTGAGTTTCTCTGAGTTTATATATTTGAGAGAGCGTACTTGTTAGTGTTATAAAAATGTTTTGTGTTGTGTTAATTTGTTCTGTTTAATATTTATCAATTCTGGTCGGTACATAAGACGCCATGACATCGATATGGATTTCTAAACACTTAATAGGGTAGACCGACACAATATTGTTTTCCAAATATAGGTAATTGAAATAATTTTACCTAGCATTATATTTTATATATATAAGAATAATTTTTATATATGGATATAGTTGTTTGTGATATGTTTGTTTGTTAGGAAGTGAAATTTCATAAATATTGATTGCAAAATAAGATTTACAGATAAGGTAAATATAAATTAGAAATTTGAGAACGTAAGTTTTGAGATTTTGAAATTTGTTTTCAGAAGATTTTGGGATATAATATTAGTATTATTTGGAATTATTTCTAGATATAAATATTTCAATGTGATTTAGAAGAAATGTTTCTAAAAGAATTTTTAAGGAAATAAATCCTGCACTCCCCTCTCTATCGCTAGAAACTAATTTCGGTGATGAGTGCACGCATCATCGACGTTCATTTTCGAGTTTCAAAGTAGGAAGACTGATGTAGTAGTTTTACTACACATCTGTTTCGGTAAATATATCTTGATTTTGAATCCCTAAATATGATTTGATCTATAAAGTATATAAATATATATATTATTTTCTAAATGACTGAAATGAATCCGGGATTTAGTTCTTATATTTTTTTGATAATTAATAGCTTTCAATTATTTCAATGAATGAAATCTTGACTATATTAATAATTGGAAACTTCTTAAATGAGGAAAATAAGAAATTGGAAGCTAAATAATTAATGAAATATAAATGAGATGGGAAATTGTGATATGTAAATCAAAGGATATGGAAATTAAGAAATGTAACTATTGAACGTTTTGTTAGCTTAAATTAATAAGAGAAACTTGTGTAACATTCAATTACATTCTAAAAGACATAATGTATAACTTACCAAATATTAAAAGTTGAAATGTTTAATAAGAATATGTAATAGAATATTATACAAGTAAACTTAGGAAATGAAGTGTTCATTGGAATTATGCTTATAAGTGAAGAATTAAGGTGTATAAAAATGTTATGAACTTAAGTTAATAATTTGAAAATGCTAGTAGTTATAATTTAATAAAAAGGAGGAATACTATAAGTAAATGATTATAAACTTAGGTAATCTTTGAAGCCAATTATAATTAGAGTAAATAGTAAAAGTGTGGATACTATATGTGAAAGAAATAAAAGTGAAAGGTGAAAATCTTTTATAAGTATGAGTTGTTTCATAAATGAATATTTATATAAAAAAGGAAATCAAACTAAATAGTAAATGTGAAGTAACTAAAATAAAATGTATACAATACTTCAATAATGAATTCATTTATGATCCAAATAATTGAAATGGATATAACTTATGTAAGTAAAGAATGTAAATTAATGAAATAAGCCTTATATGAATGAATGGGAATTAAAATTTTGTAAGTAATGAACATGAATTAAAGAAAAATCATTGTATGAAAAGAAAAAGAAAAAAAAATGAACAATAAATGATGTGAAAAAAGATTAATAGAATAAACTTAAAATATGTGTTGAATTCTTTGTTTATTTTGGCTTATGGGACGTTAAGAAGTGATACTTTAAATTTTTTAAAATGTATAAATAATCTATTAAGTTACCTAAGACTGTTGAGTGTATGGTATACTTAGTAGTTTATTTATCATTCTATATGATTAAAAGTTTCTAAACCCGAACAAACCATTAGTTTTGGTTGCTATGGATGGATGGTTGATTTCTTTGATTTGCATGTGATGATTGTATGGTTTTGTTTGCAAGTGCTATTGTTATATTGTTTTGATTTGTATTTATAAGTTGAAACAACATAAATATTCTCTTTTACTTAATTATCAACCTCTTTGGATTATATAAGTAAAATACAGGTTTATGGAAGCAATATTTACTACTTTTGGTTTCATAAATAAGCGTTGTTTGCCCGACAAATAGGTACGTTTCTGGGATACAGTTTTATAGAGATATTATATTGCTTTTCCCGTTGTTTGGGATATATATTATTTTGAAATATGTGATATATATTGTTATTATTGATATTATTATTTCTCCCAGACCTTTCCGTACAAAGGAGACTCTGTCGAAATTTTCCGTGAATATTGGACTTAGAAAATTTTTATGAGATGTTTTTCAAAGTATTATTAACTTAAATGTAAAAGGATTTAATTGTTTATAAATTGATATATTTTATTTAAATTATTTAATTATGTAAATTAATTGTTTATAAATATAATATTTTGAATAAGATATATTAATTTCTTGATTGCTTCTTTCCCTTTTCGAGGACGAAAAGTTTTGAGTGGGGTAGAGTGTAACGACCCATAATTTTCGGTAATTAAAATAGTTAATTTAATAAGATTATGTAATTTAATGTTGGAAGAAATAAAATTTATGATATAGGAATGGGAAAACTAACTAGAATGAAGTTTAATAATGTTAATTAATGTAAGAGATGACTATTTGAATGTAATCTCAATTAATTGTAATAATTGTAAGCTATAATTGAATATAAATTTAAAATAAGGAATAAAATTAAATGTTATATTAATTGATGAAATAATGTGTGTATTAATTGATAATTGGATTAAAAGAGTAATTGATAATTTAAATGTTGTATTAATTAATGAAATAGTATGTAATAAATTGTAATTGAATAAAAATTAGTGTTGTGCAAATAATTATAACATTTGTGTATACAATCAACTTATAAATGTGATTAAATTAAGCTAAAGGTGACAATTGTTATTTGTTACATATTTGTTTAACTTGTTGAAATCAAATTAGAAATAAATTGTATTAAATGTAATTAAATGTAATTAAATGTTACATTAATGTGAATTAAGGCAATAACTGTAGAATATTGAGGTAATAAAATGTAAATTAGTGTTAGTTTGACCTATTTGACAATAAATGATTGAATAAAAGATTGAAATCAAATTTAACCAATTAATTGGATTTAATTACAGTTGAAATTGAACACTATAATTAGTGTAATATTCAACACTGAATTGGTTTATAAATGTGTTTTTTTAAATGTGTTTAAATTGCTTAAATGTAAATATTGTTTTACTTATCATCTTATTTTTTAATCCGTTGAAATCAATTTGGAAATCAATGAAATTAAATGTAATTAAATATTGCAGTTAATATAAGAAAAGATGTTAACTATAGAGTTGAGTGAAATAAAATGAAAACTTATGTTGAATAAATTCATAAGGTAATAGTTGGTTTAATATGAGAACATTTAAATCAAAAATAAAAGAATAAAAATGAATAAGTTTAGTAAAGGAGTAAACATATGTTTATTTGTTTGAAATGTATTTTAGCTTACAGATTAATTATAGGAATAAGAAATCAATTATTTAACAATAAATTAATAGCTTTTGGTTTGTATACAATAATTCCATAAATACGTTAAATTACTATAAAAGGAATTGAATTGTCTCATTTCTCTTTTAAAATTTTACTTAGAAATCAATGGCAATTAATGTGATTGGAACCTTTTAATTAAAAAGAGAGAAGACGTTAATTGTAGACGTATATTGAAATAAATTTAAATTGGGTGATTTATTTCCAATTAATTCAATTCATGTTTCTAATTTTAGTGTTGGTTTAGTGCATATATATTTGTACCTAAATATAAACTTACATTTTAGATCCAATTATATATAAAAAAAGGATTATTTAGGTTTAAAATCTCATATGGTTTTTAATTAAATGTTAATAGGAGATTGTATAGGGGTAAAATAGATGTACACTTGACTATTTCCTTTTTACTTAAACTTGATTAGATTTTAATTGCAACATAATTTACCTTTCCATCTTTGCTATTCTAATTTACTCTTACATTCATTGCCTCCTTATGTGGATTAGTAGCATACTTTTTATTTATGAATGTAAACCATAAGTGGAGATAAAGATGTACATATATATTATACACCTGTTTATATTACCTCATCTATGCAGTCATATTTGTTTAATGTATGTTAATGTGTTCCTAGTAAAATGTTTAATCGAAATGTTAACATGTTTGTTTAAATTCCTAATCTAATACAGAGAGAGAAATGAAAAGTTCTTAATGTTGTATATTGTCTTAATTAATTACACAAATTTGTGTAAAGAATTTATTTTTATTTATTGTGTGTTAATGTAAAATTAAATAGGTGTAACTATGGGTTTATGGGAGTTAAGAAAAGTAATAAAGAGGAGACAAAGTTCGAAATTTGAATTCCAAAGGTTTGTTGGTAGTGTACATCTGGTCCGTGCATTCCTTCATCATTATTTAATACATACCACATTTCTTTCCTCATTTTTGTTGTTTCTTTATTTTCGTTTATTTCCTTCCTCTTTTTCCTGAAGCTACATCTTCTCAAACGTGAGTTTCATTTTATATGTATACATATATTTTTTTATTTAACCTTTCTTCGCCTCTTTACACCATGTCCTACCTCCAATTTCTAAAGTAAAAAAAGTGAGTTTGTTGTTTTTTCCATCTCATTTCATATTTCTACAGCCACTTTATTTCTTTTTATTTTGTTTTCCTTTAGCCTTCTTCCACCTCATATTTATTTATTTATTTTAGTAGCCTATATTTCCTAAAGCCTTCACTTTAGAAACGTGACATTAATTTTTGTCCCTCCTCCTTCATTTCTTTATTATGAAATAACCTGTCACTTTATTTCTTCTTTTACGTTTTGTTTCTCCTGACACCTCATATTCATTTAGTTCAAATTATTCTTTGTTGAAGCTATAATCCATCAGTAAATTATTCACGTTTTTAAAATTGTTCCTTCATTTTTTTTCTTGTCGCCGCTTCATTTCCTATGTTTAGATCACCATTTCAAATCTTCCTTTCCCTGAATCATTTTAATGTGAACTTACAAATTCAAAAGCTCTCATTTTGCAAATTCAAAAGCTCTCATTTTGCAAATTCAAAAGCTTTCTTTTATGAAACATGAGTTTCATCCTCTTTTTTTTCCTACATGTCCTGTCCTCATCTTAGTTTGTTCTTCCATCTTTGCCTGAAGCCTATCTTGAGAAAAACGTAAGTATTAAACTTTGTATATTTTTATTTAAACGTGTACCAATTATTATTTTAATAATATTTCTTATAACATGAATATCTTTTGCATATAAACTTCGATTCACGCGCGATTTCTTCTATTGGAATTTTGGGCTTTTATTGGATTTAAATCGACTATAAATCAAAGGTGGGTGTTTTAACCCACTCACAACTACCAAATTATCTTATGTTAGTCAAATTGAATTTATGATGTGATTTGGAATTGATTGGTTAATGTTTGGTATATTTAAATTGTCATTCTAGTTAAATTTAACTATTATTGAATTTAATCATCATTTAATTTAATATTGAATTTAATTGTCAATTTAATACCTGTTAATGATAATCAGTTATTTATTGATGTTTATTGGTTGATTGGGGTGATGATTGTGATGTATGTTTAATTTTTGATATTGGATGATTTGATGTTATATTTATTTTGTTATAACACTTCAAGTTCCCTTAGTTATCGTTAGAAAATCCCTATGAGTTGAAATGATACATACCCGAACGATCATATAGAATAGGAGAAAATCGTTATGGGTTGAAATGATAAATCCAAGCGATTTTCATTGATTTGGAATTTGGGATTGCGGGTTGAAATAATATATACCCGTAAATTTAAATTTTTGCGGATTGAAATGATAAATATCCGTATCACTTGACCATAGAGTAGAAAATTATATACGGACACCGGATTGGTTCACTTAAACGATTTTAAAACCCTTAAATCTTGAATAAGATTAAATGATATTTTGAAGGAAATTGATTTATATAAATTGAATTACTTTGAAAGTCCAAGTTTGAAGGTTGGAATTTGAAATTGGTTTAAATCGAAATTCTAAAGTATTAATCTATTTAAAATCTTTTTAAAGTATTTTAACCCTTTTTAATCTATTTTAAATCTATTAAATCTATTTTAATTTATTTTAAACTATTTTAATTTATTTTATATTATATTAATCTATTTTATTCTATTTTAAACTATATTAAACTATTTTAAATTATATTAATCTATTTTAATCTGTTTAAACTATATTAATCCATTTTAATCTATTTTAAACTCTATTAATTTGTTTTAATCTATTTTAAGCTATCTTAAACTATATTTTTTAAACTACTTTAAACTATCTAAACTATTTTCTGAATTTTTGGTTTTGTGAAGTGTAAGTTTTATATTTAAATCCTTGATTTTTAAGTAGAATATGATTAAATGATGTTATAACATAAGTAGGGATTTAAATGACATATTTGAGGAATATGATGATTTAAATGAGGATTTAATCTATTTTTGGAAATATGAATTCGAAAGTGATATAATTTCAAATGTGATATAATTTCGAAAGTAAATATGATTTCGAAAATGATATGGTTTTGAGAATATGATATTTTGATATAAATTATAAATCGGTTTTGGAAATGTAAAAGAACCATCCGCTGTGAAATAAGCGTTTGGTTGTTAAAGAGACCGAGATCGGATATTGTCATACTCTCTGCCTATACCAAAAACCACTTTAACAACTGTATACGTGGTGGAGATTCCAAAAATGAAGTAGGATGGTTTGGTGAACGATTCTGTATGAGGTATTTACGTGACCCTGACTCCCGTGAGTCAGCTTAGATGTGACTAAAACAGGAGCTATACCTGGGCCAAGTGAGGTCATTCCTCCGATCGGACATGCTTCTTCGATACCATATTATGACTTTGTGATTGATTTAGTACTATTGTTATTTATTTCATTTATTCCGCTGCATCATACTATTCCACTGCATTACTTATTTATTACTGTTGTATATACTCTGATTCCTTATTGTAAAGGTGTAATCAAATGTTACTTATAAAACAGCTTCATGAACTGTTTATTTGATTATTATATTTTGTCATTCCGTTGTGAGATTCTGTGTTTTTTTTTCTTTCTTTCTCTGCTTTTTCTTATTTACCCCATAACAATTTGCCCTTTTGAATAGTTGAGTCTGACGTGTGTGGTTTATCGTCGATCTAAACCGTCCAAAAAGGCAAGTCGTTACACCTTTACTGTGAATAAGATTGATCATAAAGTTAGATATATATATAACAAATTACATAATCCCCCCCAGAAATATAACCCTAACCATCTCAATCTCCCATATGAACTTGGGTCAACTGTGGAATCTGAATCCCATTGTTTCGATCAATTTTCCCGAAACTAATCGAGTAACTCCATTAGTGGACCGGTATCCTATATCGTTTTATTTATCCACTCAGTCAATCAACTCTCTTCAATGTTGATAAACTGCCTTTATCACGTGGAACCTTTTGGAGTATATTTCTCGACTTCTAGTGAACTCTAGGTGTTGTGATGAACTGCATCGAGCCATTGTTATCATATAACAATATCATAGATTCTCGTTATTTGGAGTCACTCCTTGCTTAGTTATAAGGTTTTGGATTTATGTATACATGCTTATATTGCGGTACTATTAAAGGCAATGTACTTAGCCTTTCAGTTGAATCAGCCACAACTTCTCATTTGGAAAATTGCCAAATTAAGGCTTCTTGAGCATGGTTTTGAGCATGAATTAGGATTGACATACTATATTCGATATTACTTATAAAGTTTGAGCCTAATTACTTCTTCATAAGTAGTTTGTTGTTTCCATGAATAATTCTCTAGTATTTCATCAAATACCCGAGAATACTCTTAACTGTCATTTAGCAATATTAATTTGGATTTGATACTTGCGTCGTGTAGCAAATACGTAAGCAAAATGCGATATTGTAGATAGTAAAGTAGGTATGATAATTCATATTGCCTATGCATAAGGAATCCATCCTACATACTCCATATTAAACATTTTAGTATGGTATACGTGTATATTGTTTGGGATATTCCTAACATCCTTTTGTAATAGCTATAGAAGATGTCATTTTGAAATCCGACATCGAGGATTAAACAATCAAACTGAAACTGATTTATCAAAGTTACATAGTTAACAATCAGTACTACTATATTGTTTACTTATAATATGAATATCTTAGTACCTTTTAATATTCTTTTTTACAAACATATGGTTCCAATGCATTTTGATTGAAAATAAAATTGTTTGATTTTTCTATCAAAATACTTGCTCAATTCTAATGAGTGTAGAATGATACTTTCATATCAATTCTTGGATCCTATCTGAAACCTACAAACTCAGTTATCGCTCCTACTAACTTTGAGATGCTTTGGTTGTTATGTGCAAATAATCTATTCTAAATTATTATTTAGAATTTTGTTTCAACATAGATATCCCAAAACTCAAAATCATACCGGATGATAAATTTGCGAGTAAAATCCAAATTATTTAAGGAAGTTGAATAATAAATCTATTACGTTAATTTCAACAATTAAAATTTATGATGTTATTCTCATCAGTGCTGCTTACTGCATTCAATTACATGGGCCTTAACCTTGTAAACACAATTGTGACTGATGGATCATATCCCTTTTGGCACCACTATTAAAATCGTATTTCGATATGTATTTGGAATCCATTCTGGATTTGTGCATCGTGTCATATGACAAAGTCAATACTCTTTTATGGCTTGTTGGCAGCCAAAGGAATTCTTTTCACTACAATGATAAGAAACTCCAAGTTTCTTTTTAATGTACAAGAATTTTTGTTAGATATTATAACGTGTTATGTCCGTTTAGGCTTGGTTAATTTCATTTCATCTTTCATAATCAACATATCGAAATCCATTTAACTACCAATAATTTCTATGAAAAAAATTATTTCATCGTGAAGTTGACGTTTCTTGAAAAAATAATTATTTTTCAATACAACGGATTAGGCATTCAGAAAAATTTCATGAATTGCCTTTGTATGTGTGTAAAATTGATTTAATTTTGTGCCTACTGAACTTCTATTCATAACATAAACTAGTCAACTAATGTTCGTTGTGTTGGAACCAGGCCGGTCAAAAACGCTAAAAATAGGTAGATTTCAAAAAAAAAATCCTATTTTGGATCATATTAGGCCTATGAAGTCTTAAGGTTTGTTTTAGATCCCATCTAATTAATTTAATAAAATAATATTTTATTTAATTTTTTTGATTTATTTAATTAGTGAATTTAATTAAAGATATTTTATATATGTGACATCCCGGAATTTCTGACAATATCAATTTAATAATCTGCATTTAAAATTAAATTGATTTGATGATTTTGTTGATAAATTTGAATTGATTTAATAATTCTTCTTTTAATAAACATTTAAATTTAGAATTTATCTTTTAAAAGCTAAATAAAGTGTTTTCTATTTATAATGCATATAAGTTTATATATATTGTAAATTGATAAGCTTTGTTTAAAATGTAAGAGATAAGTAAATCTTGTTTTATAATTCTAATATTTTTGATAATTTGGAAATTTGATTTAATTTAATATTAAGCTATTAAATAAATAACTATATGGTTTTAAAATATTTAAGATAAATGTTAATTGATTTAAATTTTACCTTAGTTTTAGTTAAGATAAATAGAAGGTTTATTTTAAAATATTGTTTAATAAATATGAGATATTAGTTTATTTAATAATAATAGGAAGTTATAATCTCTTTTATAAATATTTAATCTAATTAAATAAAATGTAATCTGATCATATTAAAATAGATATGATTTTGGAAATATTTACCAATTATTTATATAAATTGGTATCCTAAAAAGGAAATTGATTTGAACCTTTAAAACTAAAATATCTCAATAATATTTATAATAAATTTGTCTTAGATAATTTAATTAAAATACTTTGTCTTGTCATCATTTGATAAAAATATATATGGATGATAATGTTTAAATTAAAATCTAATTCTAGCAATATAAAGTATAAATACAAAATGTAAGTAAATCATATTGAGCATAACTTAAATATTGATAGTCAAGGTTAAAATACAAATATAAATGGAAACATGGACTAAGTAATTAAAGTATGTATACAATAGAAACTGGAAATTTAAAGCACAAATGTGTAAAACTAAAATGAGACAAACATATGGTTATAGAACTTAATACATAAGTTAAAATTCATAGCTAATAACTAAAATAACTGTACATTTTGTACATGAAGTGTAAAAGCAAGCCTGGCAAGTTATATTTGTATGTAGTTGTGAAATAAAATATGCAGGTAAGAAAGATATACATGTTGCAGGCATAACAAAGCAAGGTAAAAAAAAATGTAAAATATCTTTGTATACAACATGAAACATAAGTACATACGAAAATGTAAAATAAAAGATGAGAGTGTAGACATGAAGGACAAGCATTAAATGCTATATCTTTAGTACATATGATATGGATCACTTCAACCCCCATAGAGATAAAAATCTCTGAAAACATGTTTGTACCAAAGAAAGAATAACCTGTAAGAAATTGAAGGCAAAAGTAAACAAAGTATACATATGTATATGCAAAGAGCAAAGCAAAATAAAGTATATATATAGACTAAAAACTTCCAGGGCTTTGTATAAATTTATTAGTAGCTGTAAGTTGGTATGCAGGCTAATAAACATAGTAAAATAAAGCATCTAAGTACCATTGCATTAAATGCCAGCCAAAACAAAGTCTATTCGAATTGTTTTAACACCCTCTCAGCCTCCATTTAGAGAAAAATCTCTGGTCATTTTGTACAAGTAAAATGATGCCATCCTGTAAACTCTTTTCCATATATCAATCTATTTCATTTCAATTCGTTCAAAGAAAACTTAGCATTTTTTTTCATTTTTAAGTTTTCAAAGACATACAAACTAAAGCTTAGTTTCAACTCGAACATTTTTCAACTAAACAAAGCTGCAATCTTGAACAACTTCCTCAAAACTCCAAAGTCCTAAACATTACAGATTCAAATATTAAAGCTTTCCAGTTTAAAGAAATCGAAGCTAGACAAAGTTTCAAGTTTTCTGGACTCAAAACAAAAGCAAGTAAATACCATTTCCAGTTTCAAAGTTGCTCTCTGTTTATTTTCCGGTGAGTAACATTTTTATTAAAATAACTTAAGTAGTAATCTGGTTGCATGAAATCTCTGGAACTATCATGTTTGAATGCTTGAATATATTAGTGTTTTTCTCTGTATATGTATGAATGTATGATATGCATGTATGGTTTCATCTGGTTACTCTCTGCTTTTATCTTCCAGTTTTCCAGTTTTGGTTTAAAAGAAATAAAATTCAAATCTTTGATCTTGTCTCTGTTTAACTTAATTAATATGCAAATCAAAACTTGATTGTTTAAATTTAAGCTTTAGTTTAAATTTGTACTTAAGTCAAATAACATTTATTTTTGACTCTGGAAACCAGGTTTATTGATCAAAACTAAAAATAAGTCAAAATATAAACTATCAAGAATCTTTGATTCAAGTATATGAATCAAATGCTTAAAACAAAAATTGATTTTTGAAACTAAAATGGAAGTTTTTAGTAGAGGAAATTGATAGCAAGTCTGGTTTAACCAGAAAATGGTTATGAGGTGATTTCTGGCGATCCAATGGATAGTGGTGGTCGGGGATTCTCCCTGATGATGGAGGAGCAAGCGTAGTTGAAGGGAAAAATGGTCGATGGTGATAGAAACCATCGAGTAAGTCGTGGCAGTGGATCAAATTCTAGAAACCTAGTTTTAACGTGGTTATGTTTTGGTCTCGTTAGTCATCTTGGAGTGATCGAGTGTGACGAGGAACTGGGAGATGGCAGAGGAGATGACGACGAAGGTTTGGCCGGAGTTTTGGAGTTGCCGGTGGTCGGAAGCGCCTGGGCGAGGGAGGTTTAGGTGATGGGTTTGGGTCTGGTAGGAGCTGGATTGCTCGATTTTGTTACTTCGCGAATTACTGGGTGTTGGGTCGGAGAGAACGATTGTTGGGTGATCGACGACATGTTGATGACCTCGGCCGATGACCAGAGGTGGTCTGGTGATCGTGCACGTGAACGTGCACGTTTCCTCATCTCTGTGTTTTTGTTTTTATTTTGGGAAAGACAAGAAGTTAACTCGGGTCATTCGAGCATTTAACTCGAAGTAAGGGAGAAGACGACTCGAAGTATTTTTGTTTGTTCGAGTAGTGTTGTTCCAGGCTTTTGAGAAATGAAAGCCTGGCAGTTTCAGATATTTAAATTTAATATAAAATCTGAACAGAAATTAAAGCCAAGTTTAAATTTGAATTTTTAAGTCTAAATTGAAATTGAAATTTGAATCTTAGGTTTTGAAATGGATAAAGTTTATAACTTTAAAATGATGTAAATAAGTTTAAAGGAGTATACTTTAAATGATTTGAAATTTAAAAAGAAATTTAGTTTAAAATCTGTAAAGTGGAATTTAGTGATTGGATTCATTAAATTAATAAGTTAATTAAAATGGATTAATAAATTTAACTAATAACTGGGTTAATTAAGTAATTATGAGTTTCAAACTCGTTAATTAAGTTTTAAGTAAATTAATTAAGGAATAATTAATTTGGAGTTAAAGATCATTAATTTGATAAGATTAGATTTGAATTAATGATTAAATGATTAATTAATCAGTAATTAAAGGTTAATTAAGTTACGGTTAAAACTTAAATTAATTAAATAATTAGTGATTAATTAATATTTGGTTAAGGGTAAATTAAATTTAATTAATATTGATTAATTAAGTTTAATTTCTTAAGAAAGGAAATTAAGAATTATAAATAGTTAATGAAGGTCATTAACTTAAGATTATTTAATAATTAATATATTTATGTGATAAATTTTAATAATTAGATAAATTAATTAAAGATTAACATTGGTGAAAATGTTTAAGTGTAATTACTTAATGGAAGTAATTAAGAAATTAATTACTTAATGTAATTAATTGAGTTTAATTTGATTTGTTTAGATTAATTAATTTAGTTAATTTATTAAATTAGTCATTGGATGATTTGATAAGTATAATTACTAAAATGTAATTAATAAAGTGAAATTACTTAATGAAGTAATTGATGACAATTACTATATGTAATTGATTGAAGATGTTTTGAGTATAATAGTAATTTGGATTAAATTACTTTGTAAAATTAATCAAGGGATTAATTTAGAAAATTAATTAAGGAGTAATTAATTTATTAAGTGAAGTAATTAAGGGTAGTTAATTACTGAATGGGATTAATCAAGAATGATTAATAATTATGGTTAAGTAAAAGTTAATAACTCAATGTAATTAATGTAAATGGAATAGTTAATTTAAAATGTATTAGGAATCATTAATTATATGATTAATGATAAATTTAAAGGATTGTTTTAGTAAGATTAATTAATCAATAATAAGTGTTATAAGCAATTAATTAATTGTAATTAATTAAGGATAAATGTAATTAATTATGGTTAATTAATAAATAGAGTAATTAAAGATTAATTACTGTATTTGGTTATAAATAATTAATTTGTGTAATTAATTAAAGAATAATTACTCGAATGTAATTAAAAGATAATTAATCTAGGATGATTAATTAAGATGGAAATCTAGAGAATGATTAATAAATTGATTTGTAATTAATCAATGGTTAAGTAAGCATGATTTATAGAATGAAATAATTAATTTAATTTACTTTAAATTAATTAGAGATTTGTAATTAATTTAATTCATTTTAAATTAATTATAAATTGTGTGATTATTAATCATTGCTTATGATGGATGATATTGATTTCCTTGATTGATTGTGATCTCAGATATGAGATGAGTAATATCTATTGTGATATGGATGCTTGTTTTAAGTATGATGATATTGATTATCTGTTTGAGTAGATAATATGGATTATCTGTTTATGATGATGATGTTATTATCCATTGTGATATTGTAATTTATCTATCTCTATATATATAGATAATTGAATTAAACTGTTTTAACTTTAAAACAACTTGGCCTTAAAAGACACGTTTTGGATTTCGATGAGACCGGGATCGGGTTTCCGTATACCGGGATTCCAGGTCTGGAGACCCGAAAACCACATCGATCCAAATTAACGTTAGGTCGTGAAATTCAATTGGAGCAAGTGAAGACTCAAGGTATAAGAACTATTCGTCAGTATAACTCTGTGGGTGATTCCGTAATGAGTTTGACGGAGATAGTACTTTTAGGCTCGAGATGGTGATTCAGAGTGCAAGGGTTATTGTCGTTAACTCTGAGGGTGATTCCAAAATGAGTGTAACGAGATAATGCCTTCGGTTTCGTTCGAACCCGGAACGAACTTGTATGGATTGAATGCTTTCAGCACATCGCCAGGCGGTCGATGAGCATTCTAAGTGATGAAATCTGTTAAAAGGTAATCGTGACCTCAAGCCTCATCAACCGGGAATGGCTAAAACAGGGGAGGTGCAGCAAGGCTTCGTGGGTAGCACCCACTTGAGAGCGAGATATACCCCTGTCTAGATGTCCCTTTATATTCGGCTTAGTGGGCAGTTGATTCGCGACAACTGCTGGGGTTGTTTCATTTGGAACTGTTCAGTAAGGAATGGTTCCGGCCTTGTGTTGCAGGGGAGCGGGCGTACTCCTCGGTACGGTGATCTAGGCCACGTACTGTGACGGGCGGTACCCCAGTAGCCCAGCCATTGATGGAAACCCATTTTCCCTACGAGATCCTACGGTTTTGATTGTATTACCCACATTGTGGCTAGTATGCTGGAATTTAATAGATGTAACAATTTCAGCTATTTTCTATTTACTTGAAAACCCTAGACACTATTATAATATCACCGGATTTCCTATTAAACTGTTTTGGTTAGCGTAAGGTAAAAACATTTCCATGTTTATGTGTGGGATGTCTTACGTGATACCTTTTGTTTTCAAAGGATTTTTAAAGTTAAGCAACTTTAACCTGTTACTCATACCAGACCCATGTCTGACCCGGAGTTTATTTCTGTTTTTCCTTAAACTCTCGGGTACCCAAATTTTTACGGGTAGCCAAGGGATTCAGGTTTGCTTTGACGAATTCTGGAGGAGCAATGGAGCAGGAGGCTTCAGCGTATAGATATATATATTGGTTCCGCTGTGTTAGTGTTTATCTGTATTTCCGCTGTGTTGTATCTCTGTGATTTGTGAGTTGTATTAACTAGACAGGTGTTTATAACTGTCTAGTATGTGTTGTATTATCTGTGTGACTCTGATGTATATGATACTATTTATTGTTTTATGTGATATATTATATTTTATTCGTTCCGCTGTTGAGATTCTGTGATTGTTTCTTCTTCTCTATCTTTTCTATTTTCTCACCCCTTTCTTTCTTAAAGATGATGCAATTTTCTGGTAGTAGAAAGTTGGGTCGTCACACGTGGTATCAGAGCATAGGTTGAGCGAATACCTAAGCTCTGGAGTGGTGTCTATCTCGAGAGAGCGTATTTGTATTTTGATATATATATATATATATTTATTTCTATCTCTCTGTTGGGTTACCTGTTCGGGTTGTCCAATATAAGTTATGAAGGTAGATAGGGTAGTGGTGTGTGTAACACGACTACCAATAGTTGGAGTTGTTGAGGCTGGAAGTGTATCTGTCGAGACTGTAGACCTAATACCGTCTCGAGTAAGTTTTGAATGGTGTAAGGATTTCACCAATCTCTGTGGGATATCTGCAGGATTTGGATCTGTCAGTTGAGCAGAAGCGAGTTATGATATTTTGATACCTCAGGATGTAGTAGCTGTGTGATGAGACACAGTGACTATGGATGTCCCCGAAGATTTTCTTTGGAACAGTTTAAAGAAGTATGTCTGCTTCGGTGTTGAGTCTGTGTTTAGCCGGGTGTTTGTGTTTGGCTTTGAGGCCTGTGTTTCTCAAGGAGTTTGGTTTAGGATGTCCTTGGCAGCAATGGCAGCATTTGTAGTTCTGATTGTTCTGTGGGTTGGCAGGAGGTTGTCTGTTAGCAGTTTTCTGGAAGTGAAGTTCAGGAGCAGCAGAGTGGATCCGTTTCTTCGATGGATTGGCTAGATAAGCTTAAGCTGTTCTGATTGGTAAAGAGAGAACAGTTTTTTTGGATATTGGATTGGGTTGATCGCAAAAGTGACTTACGATAGTGGAGTGTTCTCTTGGCTTGTCAGATATCTTTCGGGATTTCTGAGTTTTCTTCTTTATGGATCTATTGAACCATATTTTTGGGATGTGTTGTCCGGTTTGTGCTCGGGTGTACCATCAGCATTTCTTCTACTCAGATCAGAGTTGTGCAGCGGAAGCAGTTGGGAGTGCATATGTTTTTCTTTTCCGGATAGGAGAAGTTGTTTTCTACTGATGATAGTAGAGGCTGTGTTCTTCGATTGTTTGTGTGTGGATCATTGTGATGAGTTGTTTTGAGGCATCAGCGAAGGTTGAGCCCATCAGTAGAGATAGAGGCAGCCTGGATCGTCAGATGAGTTTTGTGGATATAAGATGGAGGAATTTGGATTTCGAAGTCGAGGATTTGGTTTTGAGTAAGTTCTCTCAGATCGAAGGGGTTTCAAGTTGGTAAGACTGAGAAGTCAGCACCCAGGTATCTTGGATTTTATCTTGTTCTGGTAAGGATAAGAGTTTGATCTTCTGGAGTGAATTGTCAGTTTGGACAACTGAAATTCGATGTGTTCCGCGTATCTCTGAGGGAGTACGTGTAGGATCTATCTCTGGTTTTGGAACCAGCAGTTCTAGAGGGTTTGGTTGTTGAGTCAGACTCGTCTGTAGTCTGATATCTGTTTGGTTTTGTAGATCTAGATGAGTAGGAGCTCTATAGCTTAGTAGTGTAGTTTTGTTTGGATTCTGTAGAGCGAGTATCCCGGTAAATATACTTGGGAAACTCGAGAGAACTCTATCCAGAATTTTGTCTGGATAGTTAGATTTGTTTGTTTGGATGAGTTGTTTGCTATGGTTGTTAGCGTATAATTAATATATGCTTGTGTTTTAAAATTAAATCTTTAATTAGATTATTAAATTACCTTTGTTTTAAATTTCGGGGACGAAATTCTTTTAAGAGGGGAGGAATGTGACATCCCGGAATTTCTGACAATATCAATTTAATAATCTGCATTTAAAATTAAATTGATTTGATGATTTTGTTGATAAATTTGAATTGATTTAATAATTCTTCTTTTAATAAACATTTAAATTTAGAATTTATCTTTTAAAAGCTAAATAAAGTGTTTTCTATTTATAATGCATATAAGTTTATATATATTGTAAATTGATAAGCTTTGTTTAAAATGTAAGAGATAAGTAAATCTTGTTTTATAATTCTAATATTTTTGATAATTTGGAAATTTGATTTAATTTAATATTAAGCTATTAAATAAATAACTATATGGTTTTAAAATATTTAAGATAAATGTTAATTGATTTAAATTTTACCTTAGTTTTAGTTAAGATAAATAGAAGGTTTATTTTAAAATATTGTTTAATAAATATGAGATATTAGTTTATTTAATAATAATAGGAAGTTATAATCTCTTTTATAAATATTTAATCTAATTAAATAAAATGTAATCTGATCATATTAAAATAGATATGATTTTGGAAATATTTACCAATTATTTATATAAATTGGTATCCTAAAAAGGAAATTGATTTGAACCTTTAAAACTAAAATATCTCAATAATATTTATAATAAATTTGTCTTAGATAATTTAATTAAAATACTTTGTCTTGTCATCATTTGATAAAAATATATATGGATGATAATGTTTAAATTAAAATCTAATTCTAGCAATATAAAGTATAAATACAAAATGTAAGTAAATCATATTGAGCATAACTTAAATATTGATAGTCAAGGTTAAAATACAAATATAAATGGAAACATGGACTAAGTAATTAAAGTATGTATACAATAGAAACTGGAAATTTAAAGCACAAATGTGTAAAACTAAAATGAGACAAACATATGGTTATAGAACTTAATACATAAGTTAAAATTCATAGCTAATAACTAAAATAACTGTACATTTTGTACATGAAGTGTAAAAGCAAGCCTGGCAAGTTATATTTGTATGTAGTTGTGAAATAAAATATGCAGGTAAGAAAGATATACATGTTGCAGGCATAACAAAGCAAGGTAAAAAAAAATGTAAAATATCTTTGTATACAACATGAAACATAAGTACATACGAAAATGTAAAATAAAAGATGAGAGTGTAGACATGAAGGACAAGCATTAAATGCTATATCTTTAGTACATATGATATGGATCACTTCAACCCCCATAGAGATAAAAATCTCTGAAAACATGTTTGTACCAAAGAAAGAATAACCTGTAAGAAATTGAAGGCAAAAGTAAACAAAGTATACATATGTATATGCAAAGAGCAAAGCAAAATAAAGTATATATATAGACTAAAAACTTCCAGGGCTTTGTATAAATTTATTAGTAGCTGTAAGTTGGTATGCAGGCTAATAAACATAGTAAAATAAAGCATCTAAGTACCATTGCATTAAATGCCAGCCAAAACAAAGTCTATTCGAATTGTTTTAACACCCTCTCAGCCTCCATTTAGAGAAAAATCTCTGGTCATTTTGTACAAGTAAAATGATGCCATCCTGTAAACTCTTTTCCATATATCAATCTATTTCATTTCAATTCGTTCAAAGAAAACTTAGCATTTTTTTTCATTTTTAAGTTTTCAAAGACATACAAACTAAAGCTTAGTTTCAACTCGAACATTTTTCAACTAAACAAAGCTGCAATCTTGAACAACTTCCTCAAAACTCCAAAGTCCTAAACATTCCAGATTCAAATATTAAAGCTTTCCAGTTTAAAGAAATCGAAGCTAGACAAAGTTTCAAGTTTTCTGGACTCAAAACAAAAGCAAGCAAATACCATTTCCAGTTTCAAAGTTGCTCTCTGTTTATTTTCCGGTGAGTAACATTTTTATTAAAATAACTTAAGTAGTAATCTGGTTGCATGAAATCTCTGGAACTATCATGTTTGAATGCTTGAATATATTAGTGTTTTTCTCTGTATATGTATGAATGTATGATATGCATGTATGGTTTCATCTGGTTACTCTCTGCTTTTATCTTCCAGTTTTCCAGTTTTGGTTTAAAAGAAATAAAATTCAAATCTTTGATCTTGTCTCTGTTTAACTTAATTAATATGCAAATCAAAACTTGATTGTTTAAATTTAAGCTTTAGTTTAAATTTGTACTTAAGTCAAATAACATTTATTTTTGACTCTGGAAACCAGGTTTATTGATCAAAACTAAAAATAAGTCAAAATATAAACTATCAAGAATCTTTGATTCAAGTATATGAATCAAATGCTTAAAACAAAAATTGATTTTTGAAACTAAAATGGAAGTTTTTAGTAGAGGAAATTGATAGCAAGTCTGGTTTAACCAGAAAATGGTTATGAGGTGATTTCTGGCGATCCAATGGATAGTGGTGGTCGGGGATTCTCCCTGATGATGGAGGAGCAAGCGTAGTTGAAGGGAAAAATGGTCGATGGTGATAGAAACCATCGAGTAAGTCGTGGCAGTGGATCAAATTCTAGAAACCTAGTTTTAACGTGGTTATGTTTTGGTCTCGTTAGTCATCTTGGAGTGATCGAGTGTGACGAGGAACTGGGAGATGGCAGAGGAGATGACGACGAAGGTTTGGCCGGAGTTTTGGAGTTGCCGGTGGTCGGAAGCGCCTGGGCGAGGGAGGTTTAGGTGATGGGTTTGGGTCTGGTAGGAGCTGGATTGCTCGATTTTGTTACTTCGCGAATTACTGGGTGTTGGGTCGGAGAGAACGATTGTTGGGTGATCGACGACATGTTGATGACCTCGGCCGATGACCAGAGGTGGTCTGGTGATCGTGCACGTGAACGTGCACGTTTCCTCATCTCTGTGTTTTTGTTTTTATTTTGGGAAAGACAAGAAGTTAACTCGGGTCATTCGAGCATTTAACTCGAAGTAAGGGAGAAGACGACTCGAAGTATTTTTGTTTGTTCGAGTAGTGTTGTTCCAGGCTTTTGAGAAATGAAAGCCTGGCAGTTTCAGATATTTAAATTTAATATAAAATCTGAACAGAAATTAAAGCCAAGTTTAAATTTGAATTTTTAAGTCTAAATTGAAATTGAAATTTGAATCTTAGGTTTTGAAATGGATAAAGTTTATAACTTTAAAATGATGTAAATAAGTTTAAAGGAGTATACTTTAAATGATTTGAAATTTAAAAAGAAATTTAGTTTAAAATCTGTAAAGTGGAATTTAGTGATTGGATTCATTAAATTAATAAGTTAATTAAAATGGATTAATAAATTTAACTAATAACTGGGTTAATTAAGTAATTATGAGTTTCAAACTCGTTAATTAAGTTTTAAGTAAATTAATTAAGGAATAATTAATTTGGAGTTAAAGATCATTAATTTGATAAGATTAGATTTGAATTAATGATTAAATGATTAATTAATCAGTAATTAAAGGTTAATTAAGTTACGGTTAAAACTTAAATTAATTAAATAATTAGTGATTAATTAATATTTGGTTAAGGGTAAATTAAATTTAATTAATATTGATTAATTAAGTTTAATTTCTTAAGAAAGGAAATTAAGAATTATAAATAGTTAATGAAGGTCATTAACTTAAGATTATTTAATAATTAATATATTTATGTGATAAATTTTAATAATTAGATAAATTAATTAAAGATTAACATTGGTGAAAATGTTTAAGTGTAATTACTTAATGGAAGTAATTAAGAAATTAATTACTTAATGTAATTAATTGAGTTTAATTTGATTTGTTTAGATTAATTAATTTAGTTAATTTATTAAATTAGTCATTGGATGATTTGATAAGTATAATTACTAAAATGTAATTAATAAAGTGAAATTACTTAATGAAGTAATTGATGACAATTACTATATGTAATTGATTGAAGATGTTTTGAGTATAATAGTAATTTGGATTAAATTACTTTGTAAAATTAATCAAGGGATTAATTTAGAAAATTAATTAAGGAGTAATTAATTTATTAAGTGAAGTAATTAAGGGTAGTTAATTACTGAATGGGATTAATCAAGAATGATTAATAATTATGGTTAAGTAAAAGTTAATAACTCAATGTAATTAATGTAAATGGAATAGTTAATTTAAAATGTATTAGGAATCATTAATTATATGATTAATGATAAATTTAAAGGATTGTTTTAGTAAGATTAATTAATCAATAATAAGTGTTATAAGCAATTAATTAATTGTAATTAATTAAGGATAAATGTAATTAATTATGGTTAATTAATAAATAGAGTAATTAAAGATTAATTACTGTATTTGGTTATAAATAATTAATTTGTGTAATTAATTAAAGAATAATTACTCGAATGTAATTAAAAGATAATTAATCTAGGATGATTAATTAAGATGGAAATCTAGAGAATGATTAATAAATTGATTTGTAATTAATCAATGGTTAAGTAAGCATGATTTATAGAATGAAATAATTAATTTAATTTACTTTAAATTAATTAGAGATTTGTAATTAATTTAATTCATTTTAAATTAATTATAAATTGTGTGATTATTAATCATTGCTTATGATGGATGATATTGATTTCCTTGATTGATTGTGATCTCAGATATGAGATGAGTAATATCTATTGTGATATGGATGCTTGTTTTAAGTATGATGATATTGATTATCTGTTTGAGTAGATAATATGGATTATCTGTTTATGATGATGATGTTATTATCCATTGTGATATTGTAATTTATCTATCTCTATATATATAGATAATTGAATTAAACTGTTTTAACTTTAAAACAACTTGGCCTTAAAAGACACGTTTTGGATTTCGATGAGACCGGGATCGGGTTTCCGTATACCGGGATTCCAGGTCTGGAGACCCGAAAACCACATCGATCCAAATTAACGTTAGGTCGTGAAATTCAATTGGAGCAAGTGAAGACTCAAGGTATAAGAACTATTCGTCAGTATAACTCTGTGGGTGATTCCGTAATGAGTTTGACGGAGATAGTACTTTTAGGCTCGAGATGGTGATTCAGAGTGCAAGGGTTATTGTCGTTAACTCTGAGGGTGATTCCAAAATGAGTGTAACGAGATAATGCCTTCGGTTTCGTTCGAACCCGGAACGAACTTGTATGGATTGAATGCTTTCAGCACATCGCCAGGCGGTCGATGAGCATTCTAAGTGATGAAATCTGTTAAAAGGTAATCGTGACCTCAAGCCTCATCAACCGGGAATGGCTAAAACAGGGGAGGTGCAGCAAGGCTTCGTGGGTAGCACCCACTTGAGAGCGAGATATACCCCTGTCTAGATGTCCCTTTATATTCGGCTTAGTGGGCAGTTGATTCGCGACAACTGCTGGGGTTGTTTCATTTGGAACTGTTCAGTAAGGAATGGTTCCGGCCTTGTGTTGCAGGGGAGCGGGCGTACTCCTCGGTACGGTGATCTAGGCCACGTACTGTGACGGGCGGTACCCCAGTAGCCCAGCCATTGATGGAAACCCATTTTCCCTACGAGATCCTACGGTTTTGATTGTATTACCCACATTGTGGCTAGTATGCTGGAATTTAATAGATGTAACAATTTCAGCTATTTTCTATTTACTTGAAAACCCTAGACACTATTATAATATCACCGGATTTCCTATTAAACTGTTTTGGTTAGCGTAAGGTAAAAACATTTCCATGTTTATGTGTGGGATGTCTTACGTGATACCTTTTGTTTTCAAAGGATTTTTAAAGTTAAGCAACTTTAACCTGTTACTCATACCAGACCCATGTCTGACCCGGAGTTTATTTCTGTTTTTCCTTAAACTCTCGGGTACCCAAATTTTTACGGGTAGCCAAGGGATTCAGGTTTGCTTTGACGAATTCTGGAGGAGCAATGGAGCAGGAGGCTTCAGCGTATAGATATATATATTGGTTCCGCTGTGTTAGTGTTTATCTGTATTTCCGCTGTGTTGTATCTCTGTGATTTGTGAGTTGTATTAACTAGACAGGTGTTTATAACTGTCTAGTATGTGTTGTATTATCTGTGTGACTCTGATGTATATGATACTATTTATTGTTTTATGTGATATATTATATTTTATTCGTTCCGCTGTTGAGATTCTGTGATTGTTTCTTCTTCTCTATCTTTTCTATTTTCTCACCCCTTTCTTTCTTAAAGATGATGCAATTTTCTGGTAGTAGAAAGTTGGGTCGTCACAATATAATACAAGAGTATATCATTATATAATCATATGTGTATAATATGCACGTGCAATATAGCATTCGGTGTACATGGTGAAGTTTATACATAAGTAGATGTTGGGATTTACATCTACTTTGTATATAATGGGCTATTACATATACGTTAATTCCCAGAATAAACTTAATTATAAAGAGTTATAATACAAAATTAGACTGTCTTTAGTTTTGAATTTCAAATATAAAAATTCGAATTTGACATTGAAAAATAAAATTTAGAAACTAGATCTTAAAATTAAAATTCGAAATTCGAAAATACCATAACACACACACACACACATATATATATATATATATATGAAAATGCAAAAAATTATTTATAAAAAGTATAATGTAAAATTGAATGATCTATAATTTCAAATTTCTAATTAAAATATCTAAACTAGACTTAGTAAACAAGATACAAATTTAAAGCTAGATCATAAAAATTCATAATTTTCAAAATATTTTAATTTGACTTTGTAATATTTTATATAGTATATATATATATATATTAAATAAATTCAAATTTGAAAATAAATATATTCTAAATATTTATATAAATATGTATTTATACTTAATGATTTATACACACACACAAGTAAACATTTATATATATAATATGCATATTTAAATATATAAATATATATGTGTATGTAACGACCCATAAATTTTAATAATTTTATTTGTTTTATTAATATATTTAACTGAAATTTTGTGAAATTTTAAACAATGAAATTTTGAAATATAAATTTGATATTTGGAATACGTCTTCTTAAACATAGCAACTGGTAAATTTTTATCAGAAAATAATGTGTAATTCTATTTTAATTCCAATCAGTTAAAAATCGATGGCAATAAAAAAATTTCCAAACCTGAATATTTTTCTATAGAAAATTTGTAAATCATCTTCTGAGTGAGACGTCATCTTTCGTTTCGTCAAATTTGGACTGTTATTGCTCCGTCGATCTTATGTTCGACAAAATAGCAGCATTTTCGTACCAATATCGATTTTTGATAGGATGATCGTATCACTGATATCTGTATCCCGTTTTGATCGTCTCGTCGTGCTGATCTTGGCGATATATTCAATTCTGTGTTTTGAAATCCGATACGCGACGGAACCCGTGTAACGGTTAACCGTATCGGTACGACTTTTCGTTTCTTTTTTTACCATTCATTTTTCCACCGTTTAAACCCAATGGTCACTAGCTCTTTGGAATTCCCAGAACTTAATTACTGACGTTTGGTCATCTTATTATTTCATTTATTCTTGTTTATTCATTTTTTTTATCTGTTCGTTGTTTTGAAATGAAAAACAAAAGGAATGAACAGTCATCTGTCAGTAATGTTTTCTGAAACTTAGCGTGACACGTATTTTAGAAACTGCCTTTGGCTAACTCACCCGTCTTCTTCCATTGCTTGAACCCAATCATCTCCTTCTCTAAAAAAAATTAAGCTGCCCCCATTTTTTTTGTTGCTGTACCATTTTCCCTCTCACCTTCCCTCCGCGTCTCGGCCTCGCTCACCCATGCTCGTTCTCTCGGCCACACAACCGAAAACCGATCTCCTCTCTGCACCTCCCCACAGCCCTGTCGAGCTCCGCCCTGATCATAACCCTCGCTCATGCTTCGCTGCCACCTCAACTCGCGTGGCCATCTCCATTTTCCCTGCCTGTTGTGCATAGATATATTGATATAAACTTGTTTTCCTCCTCTACTGTTCTCATTTCAATAGCCTACAGTGCTTATATTATGTAAGTTCTTCTAGCTTATGCTTGCTCATACAATCTGATTATTTATACACATACGTATTCAGGGCATAGATAACTTTTTTTATAATCGTTTGTGTATATATATATATACGAGCACTTCAGCACGTGCGATGCACGTGCGCAGAAGTAACCGGTATTAAAAGCAATCGTTTGTAGATTTTCTTGGATTTTATAACTTGAATTTGAAGTATACGTAATGTTGTATGTTTTGACGTATAAACATTCACAAATTAACCATATACCAAAACATTAACGTGACTAAGTTATTTTAGAAAATAATAAAAAGGACAATGAACGTAATTAACTATTATATCAATATCTTGTAAATGCAACAAACATTAAAATTAGCGCTTCCTATAGTTTGAAACCTAAAAACTTGCATAATCTCTCTTTTAAAAAGTTATTCAACCACCATAGTAAAATATAGAGAATTGTTTTTGTTGATCGTAGGTTTATTAAGATTTGTAGATATGAATAGTAAATGAAAAGCATTGCAAGCATGTTATCCCACCTTTTGGCAAAGCTGAGATACCCATAAATTAACTGAAAATCAATAGTAACTGGTCATGAATATCAACTATGCATTACAGGATAACCATGGATATCGATGAATTTTGTCCGAGTCCGGATCGGGCTGCAATTGACAAGACATGACAAGCAAAGCCATGGAAGCTAGCGTTTCAAATTTCAGGTTAATCGGAGTTCGTGTGAATGAGATATGATCGATACGAGTTAGATAAAAGGTGCTGTTCGTATCCATCAGAAAACCAAGGTGACGACCTATTCGAATCGATCAGATTCATATCCATCAAAGAGTCATCGTCAAGTTCGAATCCATCGGGACTTAGCAACTTTGAATCGATCGTCTTCGAATCGATCAGGCACGAATCGGTCCGTGGTCATGAAGTTCGTATCCATTTAGTTCGTATCGTTCCAAAGAAATCGTATTAGCACTCCATGTGTTCAAATCCATGTCAACGCATCGGTAACATTCATATCCCTCTGAAACTACTCAGTTCGTATCGATCCCAAGCCACAATCGATCGATGCGAACGAGACCTTACGAACAAACGATGCGAATGCTATCGGTGCAAAATCGGTATGAATAATTGATGCGAACGTGTCGATGTAAACAAGGCAAAAGCCTCGGTACTACTCGATCAAATCACTGTAAAGGTTGGATCGACCCAGGAAACTCGCACCACGTTATCCCATGCGCACGTTCTTCTGATCGACACGAAGGGGTGGATACGAAACATGGATTCGAACAAGACAGCATACACGGAACTGTAATCTTATATCGATCATATCTCACAAACCAATGATCCAAATGCAACGAAATTTTTAAAGTAGCTTGTGTACAAGGTAAAGAATGTCCCTGCCAAGTTTCAGCTCGATTGGATCATTTCTTGATGGATACGAAATGGTTCCGTATCGATCACAGATCGAGTTGAAACTTGGTGGGTTCGGTCGTGTGGGCCCACTCACGTGCCAGAAGAAGTCTTCCGAAGTTTAAGCGCGATCGCAGCCTCCTACGCCTATAAATAGCCCCCTGAAGCCTACAGAGAAAGGGGCTTTTGGCCATCGAACGTCCAGACTCTGCCGGATTCAGTTCTACGCTTCAACACAATCATTGTACTCGAAATTCTTCATTGTAACTGCTGTAATCATCTGTAACCAGCAAGGATAATCAATAAAAGATAAAACTTTGAAGTGGACGTAGGCCGGAGATAGCCGAACCAGTATAAATTGTGTGTTTCTGTTCATTATTTCTGGATTGCTGTTTGTTTCTTGCTTAGATATGTGATTTGTGTTTGGAATATTGCTGATTTGTATTCAGACACTGGTGCTTTCACAATACTTGGGGTTTGTGACCATTTTTGGCGCAAACACTTTGGTGCTTTCACTGAGAAGAACTAGCACCCGCTACACCAGATTCAAAGTTTAGATTTGAAAGTTTGAAGGATTCAGATTGACTCGACAATGACTCGACAAACAAGACAAAGAGTTGAGAGAAGCCAACAGGGAGGAAGTCAAGAGGCATCCTCTGGTGCTGGAGAAGGGCAAGCTTCGATTTACATCACCAGAGATGAAATGGAAGCTATAGCAAATTCATTGCAAGAGAGGATGATGAAGACTCATCAAGAGATGCTACAGAATTTCTTTGAACAGATGAGAGCAGCAAATATGCATAACCTTGGACCAACTACAGCAACTGCAAGTACTGAACAGGGAGTTAGGATTGCAGAAACTAACAGAGATCAAGCTCAAGGTCAGAATGCAGGACCAGAAGGCGATCAACAAGGACTTAGGGGCAGACCCTCTGGATCCGATACTGGAAGAATGATTGTAGGGGCTCAACAGGCTAGAGCCAATGCTAATGACAATGGGCCACACGAAGAGTACGTACCAGAATACCCTTCAAGACCAAGAGGGCAACCCCAGGATGGAGATGAAAAGATGGTTGGATTAGTGCGACTACTCATGAGAGGAGGATTGTCTAGCGGAGGGTTGGAAGAAGTTAGTCGGAGTCCGTTCACTCCGAATATCAGGAATGCAAGGAACCCTCCGAAGTTCAAACTTCCTATGCTGGATCCTTATGACGGGAAGTCAGACCCAATGATGCATATTACTTGATACATCAGGCACATGGAAGTGTTGGGGGCATCCGAGGAAGTGATGGCTCGATGCTTCCCTCTATACTTGTCAGATTTGGCTGCACTTTGGTTCAGGCAATTAGAAACTGGATCGGTCAGAACATGTGGCGAGCTTGTAGATTGCTTTATGAGACAGTTTAGGGTCCACGTGATGCGACCCAAGAGTGTGATGACTTTGGCATTGATAAAACAAAGGACCGGAGAGTCCATAAAAGATTTTATGCTACGATTTAATGCAACGGTTGCTTCTGTAGATCGCCCGGATCCATGATGATTCTGGTGGCGGTAGTGGCAGGAGTTGGAGAAGGCACCGAATTCAAAGATTCTTTAACGAGAGACCCACCGTAAGATCTTGGAGAGTTTTACCATGAAGCTGAAAGATTCATTCGATTAGAAGAATCACGAGCTGAGAGGCAGGAAATAAACGCTGTACAAGGCGAAGGAACCGCCAGGGAACAGCCCAGGGCGGACAAAGGAAAGAGAAAGCTGGATGATGCACACGATGGTCCTGATAAACGAAAGAAATTCCGAGAGCCCAGATTCAAGCAATACACAGATTTGGCGGCAAGCCTGGAATGAATTTATACTGAAACTCGGGGGCAACTCCCCTATCGAAAACCACCCAGGAGAGATCCCACAGAGCGAGAGCGTAGAACCGGAAAATATTGCATATTCCATGAGCTGGATGGGCACACAACCGATGAATGCCTCCACCAAAAGGATGAGGTGGAAGAACATGCCAGGAGTGGTAGATTGCCACAATATGTTAGAGAACGGGCAGCGATAGTAAGGCCTGAACAACTACCGCCTCCACCTAACAGAAACGATCCTGGATCGGGATCACGACTCGTCATCAACTGATTAAGATGGCAAGGGCCAAGTTCGGGATTTGAACTTCGGTTAAATAATTTTATTAGATTTGTTTTCAGAATAAATGGCTACTCCACTTACTCATGTATGGGAACCAGAGAGATCCCTAGGCATGCTCTGAGATGGAGATAGACCGATCTGCCCGGAGAGGCAATGATTAGTTTTTTCCTGATGTTTGAGATTGAACATCTTGGACCAGAATTTAATAAATAAACTTGAATTTCTTGAAATAAACCTTTGACCGGAGAGTTAAAGGATGAGTATTAAATACCAATATAAAAATGATCTCTTTATGACCCTACCCGAAGAGACGGGGTCCGGAGTGCAAGAAGTGGGTCGCTTCGCCGGAGAGCGACAGGATCGACTCACTTAACGTCGTTTCCCATTCACCGGAGAGTGATTGGATCGGGATTCGATAAGAGCTCGAAGAGGCTATGATCGGCCCACGGTTTAGGCCATGACATCGCTTAATGTTCAGATACACTGAACCGGAGTGCAAGAAGTGAGTCGCTTCGCCGGAGAGCGATAGGATCGACTCACTTAACGCAGTTTCCCCTTCAACGGAGAGTGACAAGATGGGATCCAGCAGGAGCCCGGAGAGGCTACGATCGGTCCAGAACGACCAAGACATCGCTTTACGCCCTAACTGGGGCCAGAGTGCGAGGGGTAGAAAGTAACGCCAGAGTGCAATAGGATCTTTCTATTCAATCGCCAAGTCTGGGATGGACTTAGCAAGGGTCCGGAGTAACCATTGATTGTCCAGAGAGACTACGGAGTTTCATTCTTAACTTCCACAGGAAGAAGTGGATAATGATTTGGCTTCGAACAGTCATGAACTCGATTGAAAATACCATAAGATTTGAATAAAACATGAACTCACTGCGTTCGATTTGAGACTGATCAAAACACACCTTTTACCAAAAGGCATGTTTTGGGGGGCAAAGTGTTATCCCACCTTTTGGCAAAGCTGAGATACCCATAAATTAACTGAAAATCAATAGTAACTGGTCATGAATATCAACTATGCATTACAGGATAACCATGGATATCGATGAATTTTGTCCGAGTCCGGATCGGGCTGCAATTGACAAGAAATGACAAGAAAAGCCATGGACGCCAGCAAATTTCAGGTTAATCGGAGTTTGTGTGAATTAGATATGATCGATACGAGTTAGATAAAAGGTGCTGTTCGTATCCATCAGAAAACCAAGGTGACGACCTATTTGAATCGATCAGATTCATATCCATCAGAGAGTCATCGTCAAGTTCGAATCCATCGGGACTTAGCGACTTCGAATCGATCGTCTTCGAATCGATCAGGCACGAATCGGTCCGTGGTCATGAAGTTCGTATCCATTTAGTTCGTATCGTTCCAGAGAAATCGTATTCGCACTCCATGTGTTCAAATCCATGTCAACGCATTGGTAACATTCGTATCCCTCTGAAAACTACTTAGTTCGTATCGATCCCAAGCCACAATCGATCGATGCGAACGAGACCTTACGAACAAACGATGTGAATGCTATCGGTGCGAAATCGGTATGAATAATTGATGTGAACGTGTCGATGTAAACAAGGCGAAAGCCTCGGAACTACTCGATCAAATCGCCGTAAAGGTTGGATCGACCCAGGAAACTCGCGCCACATTATCCCATGCGCACGTGCTTCTGATCGATACGAAGGGGTGGATACGAAATATGGATTCGAACAAGACAGCATACACGGAACTATAATCTTGTATCGATCATATCTCACAAACCAATGATCCAAATGCAACGAAATTTTTACAGTAGCTTGCGTACAAGGTAAAGAATGTCCCTGCCAAGATTCAGCTCGATTGGATCATTTCTTGTTGGATACAAAATGGTTTCGTATCGATCACAGATCGAGTTGAAACTTGGTGGGGTTGCTCGCGTGGGCCCACTCACGTGCCATAAGAAGTCTTCCAAAGTTTAAGCGCGATCTCATCCTCCTACGCCTATAAATAGCCCCCTGAAGCCTACAGAGAAAGGGGCTTTTGGCCATCGAACATCCAGACTCTGCCGGATTCAGTTCTACGCTTCAACACAATCATTGTACTCGAAATTCTTCATTGTAACTGCTATAATCATCTGTAACCAGCAAGGATAATCAATAAAAGATAAAACTTTGAAGTGGACGTAGGCCGGAGATAGCCGAACCAGTATAAATTGTGTATTTCTGTTTATTATTTCTGGATTGCTGTTTGTTGCTTGCTTAGATCTGTGATTTGTGTTTGGAATATTGCTGATTTGTATTCATACACTGGTGCTTTCACAATACTTGGGGTTTGTGACCATTTTTGGCGCTAACAAAGCATATACATATTCAGTCATTTCTGTGCTCATACAGATTTTTTCCAAACTTTCCATATACAAAGAGACAAAAGTAAGTTTTGTAAGTTTTGCTAGTGCATGACTGCTTCCTTCAGATATTACCGTAGTCTACATGTGTTGCTATTTGGCTATGCACTTTGGTAAATGTTACACTAGTTAATAGCTAATGTAGCAAGTCAGTTTGTTCCTTGGGAATTGTAGGCACTGAGAACTCATGCATCATTGCTCTTTATAAAGACATGGATGAAATTTGTAGATGTTCTGTATGCATTTCACTCATTTACTTATTGGACATGGGAAGAGACTAAACTTCCAGGTCACTGTAAACCAAATGACATGAATAGATGACCAACCTGAATCTCCATATTATTTCCTTTCCTATAGTATCTTCTCTATTTTCAACCAGCATTGCTTAATTCATCAGAGAACTCCACTGCAAATTCTTTTGAATCTTTTATCCCTATAAACAAATATAAACAGCTTAACATATATACAATAATAATCCAAAATTTGATAACCCAAAACGAAATAAAAATAATTATATTGTTAGATCATCTTATTATTGTATTAACTTATTGGTTTTCTGGCAACCAATGGAAATAAATTACATTCAGTACAATGGCACGTCCAATGGACGTACATAAATATTTCTGGTTATTGAAAATGGGTATTAAATTGGATCGTTGCTACCTTATCTTTTATCTGTTGCTTCATAAGAAAATTATTTCGGCAGAGATATATACTATTTGTATTAAAATTTACTGTGAAGATACATTAGCAGATACTGATATCACACACCTTAAATGTTTTTAGTGCACTTCAAATGTAAATCATGGGTTTATATATATTTTGAGACAGTAAGCATCGAACTACAATTCATCAACAATAACAAAGAAGAGCCTAAATTGCAAAATAATTGTAGTGATCCTGAACTCGGCCTTCGAAAATCGGCACCCGTACTTAACTTGTACTCAAAATGCCGCAGATTCAAATGCCGAATCTGGTTCACCGGAGCTTATAATACCATTAAGTATATCAACACAGCGGAATAAAGAAATAGATGATATCATATACAACTCCAATGAATACAATATCCAGAATGATATACAACAATGATATCAATATGATACAACAATATCAGAGATAAATAATGATACAGCGGAAAACAGAAGTGATAACTCCAAATGATCCGACAGAGAGAATGAGACCAATAACTCCAACATCAGCTCGAACCACCATCACGTTGCACCAAGATAAGCAACGTCAGTCATGCGTGAACTCCAAAACTGAACTAGCTCCAGATAATCTACTAAACCTGACTATCTGAAAAACCCAACTCTAGACTGCCCGTGTGGAAAATTGTGGGCACCTAGAGTTTAGGAAGGGAACAATAAACTCCGAGTTAGTCATGGGACTGGTGTGAGTAACAAAAACAGTTTATCTTTAAACAAATAACAAAAGAATTTTAAACATTGAAATCCGCAATGCTTTTTGGAAAATGAAACTACCATAAGACCTCCCGCCACACACACAATGCAAATGCAAAATTGGAGGAGATTTCTTCTTATGATAGTCAAACATGCTTACTACGCAAAACAAAACTCTTTTGATATTATTACTAGTGCATAGTGTAGGAAAACCTTTCGAAAGTATAATATTAATCTTAGCCAGCATACAACCATTATTGTATACCTACTATAGCTACTATGTTCAATAGCAGGTTACCGCCACATTCCATAGCAGGTTATACAACTAAAACCGTACAAGGCTCGTATTGTTTCTTTGGATTTCCAAAAAATGGTCAGGCTAAGGAACTTCCTATGCCACATGGGTACGCCTCTGGAGGGACGTCTCGAGAACTAACTAGCTCTCTGCCAACACTAGGTAACTACTACACGAATATGCCACCCCCGGTCCTTTGGGACCTTTATTCGAGGGCCCTCGATCACACAGCAACAATCACACAGTAAATGAGATTGGAGCAACCACACAGGTAAATATCTGGGCTCCATACCATGATACTACCTTTTTCCAGAAGGAAATGACATACCCTAAAGGGCGCGGCCCTCATAACCTTGCTGCGTCTTTCCTGTTTCGACCATTTCCGGTTTGTGAGGTCCGATGAGGTCTCATTGACAAAGCTACGCTTTTTCACAAAGCCATGCTTTGATCAACAAATGATCAGTAACACACAGCAGCACTCAGCATGCCACACTACCAAATTGGGAGTATATCACTGATAACCTTCAACTACATAACCTCTGAGCTCGTACATCTCAGAGAAGGGTGTTAAGCTAAGAGAATAAATTCTCCGCCACCAACAGAAATGCATTTGAAAGAAATCAGCTTTATATCTCAAAGTGTAATGTCAGACATACAACCATACAAGTCTGTTCAGGGTTCGAACAGAACCGAAGGCACTTCCAAAGAAGCCCTTGCAATCCGGGTATTCACAATCCCGATCGGATTTCCCATCACTTAAGAAATCTCTATACCGGCACGACTCAGTGCAGAGACAATCGATAGGTTATCCTATCGTTCTCACAAATACCCGGTCTTCAACACCGGTCTTCAAATGCTATCCATATACGACGTATCACTTATTCGGAATGGGTTATATGACACAAAGTCCTCTCCCGGCTAAACCGAATAGTGAGCGCAATATTTTAAAACATATGGATATTGGGATTTCAGTTAAGTCACAACTTATTACCCAAAACTTCTCTTTAAATGGTTTAAACACATTACCATTTTAATCTTTTACAAAAAGATTCAATTCACAAAGTTCGCCCAGTTTCACAAAGATACATTCATAGATTTTCCAAATCAATTTCCATTTCAATTGGATTAACTCATTAAATCTTTATATTAAAGATTTAATCGATAGCTTTCAAAACAATTCCAAAACTATTTTGGGTTCAAGAATTCAATCTTTAAAATTGTCAAAAATCTGTGACTTAACCGATTTCCTCGTGAAATCCATATTTGTGTGTGTATGGTGTAGTCCAGGGGTTTCACACAGTAGAGCAACATCATTCAATCATCACAGATCAAAATACAGAAATTGTTTGCACAAAAAATGGACAAACACCTCAAAATTGTATGATTTAGTAGATCTTATGTTGTTCTTAGCGATTTGAGTGATTTATGCAAATATATGAAAAGCAGGGGCTAAACTGTAAAAAGACACGCAAATTTATAGTGGTTCAGCCAGAATGTGCCTACGTTCACTTTATATGTTATTTCTCTTCCCTTGTTTTGATTACAAGTACAAAGCTTTGATACAAGTAAAAGAAAGTTGTTTGAAAGTTCCTTCCGTGCTTGAGCTCTCAAACTTGTCCCCATTGTTGTACCCCTACCCCTCTATTTATAGAGTGAGGCTGGGGGTAGGGGTCATGGATGTATATAACAGCTGGTGGGCCTGGGCTGACGCGACCTGGCCTGGTATTGTTGGCCCGAAAGGAGTATGGTCCGGTAGGAGTATGGTCCGGTAGGAGCAGGGTGGAATTGAGTTGGTCCGGTAGGAGCATGGTTCGGTAGATGCTGGGAGGAGCTTGGTCCGGTAGATGGTGGGAAGAGCATGGTCCGGTGGATGCTGGGAGGAGCTTGGTCCGGTAGATGCTTGGTGGAGCTTGGTCCGGTGGTGGCTTTGGTCCGGTGGTAGGGACGAAGGTTGGTTCGGCAGTTGCATGAGACTGCCGAATGGGTTCTGTGAGACATGGATGCCGAATGAGTTCCTGCCGAATGGGCTCTGGAGAACGAGAATGCCGGATGAGTTTAGGCAAGCCTGGATGGATGAATCAAGCTTCTTGGTCTCGAGGTCTTCTGGGTGAGAACACGCCCAACATTTGCCCCCCAAAGTGGGGCATATGCCAGAATGTGCCGCGCTTTGTTTTTAAAACTAATGACGTCAGCTTGGATGCTTTCGCCGAATCAGCCGGTCCGGTCGTCTATAGTTGCCTATAAGTAAGGGCCCAGGGCCTCTATTACCTTCTACCGAACGAAACAGCCAAGCCAAGTTAGTCACATAGCCGAATCAAATTCTAATCCTCTGCCGAACCATTTCAGCTTGCCGAACCAGGTACTCAATTTCCCTTAGCCGAATGGTTTTTCGTCTGTGTCCACCGAATGAAGTGCGCGTGTCATACGTACCGAATGAATATTAGTTGAGAGTGCCGAACGAGTTCCTTGAGACGAGACTGCCGAATGGGCTTTCCAGATGAGAATGCCGAATGAAATTTCCAGATGAGAATGCCGAATGAAATTTCCAGATGAGAATGCCGAATGAAATTTCCAGATGAGAATGCCGAATGAAATTTTATATTCAGTTTACCGAATGATAAAGGGAGTTTGAGCATTTTGATTTTATGAGTGAAATTTCATATTACACACATACTTGTTTACATCCTCTTGTTCTAACAATGTGTTTTTCCGGTGTTGCAGATAATGTCTCGTAAAGCGGAAACTCGATCAGACAAAAAGAAATCCGGGGGCGAAGGAGGTTCCTCTGCCGTGCCCCCAGCTCAGCCGAATCCAGAACGTCACGGATCTGCCCCGAGATCACTAGTGGACGGGTACGGCCCTCAGGAGCTTTTGAACTCCCCGCCCGATTGCTTTCCTAGCTCCCTCAAGGAGGAGCAGCTTGATGTCATCTCCCGTTCTTTCGGAATTGATAGGGCGCACTTGCTGTTGCCAGGGAGAGAAGTTATGCCATACGACCCTCCTGAAGGGTACTTTGCCTACAGCAGATACCACTGTATGTGTGGTGCCATTCCTCCTCTTAACGCTTGGGTAGCCAGCTTCCTCACATATCTAAAGGTGGCCCCATTCCAGCTTCAACCCAACTCCTATGCTATACTGGTGAGCCTCTTCGTCATTTTTCAGAGGAAGTATGGTCGTGCTCCTTCCAACCGGGAGATCCGATACTTATATAATCTGAGGGGCTATAAGAAGGGCTCCCCATACATCAGCTTGGAGTCGGCTGTAACCTTCAAGCCGGTCTTGGACCTGTATTCCAAATTCAGCATGTTCAAGAAGAAGTGGTTCTTTGTCAGGGACGACTCCGTTTCTATTCGGCGCTTTACTTCTGGATGTAAGTTGATGCTTTTACTTATAATTTCCATTCCGATTGCGATACTTCTTCTCATACTTTCTCATTTTTGCTAGCGACAGGTGGCTTTGCAGTTGTGGAGACTGATCGCCTGGTTTAGATGGCGGCTGAGATAGAAGCTATTCTCGGGAGATATAGGTCATCTGCCTACCTGATCAGAAACACGACCCTTCTGGAGTATAACTTAATTCTTCCACAGTAGTCAGTAGTCAAGCTGAGGGAAACGGCGGAGGAGAGGGCGGCTGCTCAGGCTAAGGGAAGTGTCACGGTAGAGAGTAGCAAGAGGAAACCTTTCACAAAACCTCCAGCCGTCGGAGGTAAGAAACTTAAGAAGTCGGACGGTCCCTCCCCTAGCAATTGCCCACTTACTCAGGAGGAGGAAGACGTAGAGGAGGTAAGAGGTGAGGGTGGAGGTGACCGGGAAGGTGGCGATGGTGGTGATGGCATCGGGGCCCTGCTTCCTGGGCAAGCAGGCGAGATTTAGGAGTGGACGGATGATGTATTCCACCAAGCTTTTGAGGGGCTGGACGAGGAACCGGCTTTGATAGAGAAAACTGGGAAAGCTGACAAGGCTGGGACTGGTGCAAGCGAGCCTCCTCAGACTATTCCAGCCAAGGTGGCTCCGACGACTCAAGGTGAACTTTTGACTCCTACGGGCTCCATTTATGATAGGGACTTAGGAATATTTTATGACCCGCTCCCATCCTGGAATGAAATCCAGGACTTATTGCAGTATCCTACTCCTCCCCAGGGTTTGTACAACCTCAGATGTGTTTCCTTTCTTTTTACCTTTTAATTTCCCGTGTTTTCTCGAATTATAGATCAATGCATGCCTGTGATACTTTTTCTTCATATCAGGAGTAGGCAAAACGGCCAAGGCCTTAGATCTTCGGCACAGGCTTGAACAGTACAAGATCTCCAAAGCTTCCGCCAAGCCGAAGCCTTCGGCCCACCGTTCCGGGGATGTAGTCGGCTACCGTCCTCTTCTCGGGGTTATTGACGAGGGCATTAAAAAGAGAAAGAGGAGCCATCCCTTATCTGAATCTTCACTTGGTCCTCAGCCTCCAGTTCAGCCTCTTCATGATATCATGGAGGAGGATACTGAGTTCGTACTTTCTCCGCACCCGTCTGAAAATCCTACCGTCACTCAGATTGATCGTCCTGACTTGGCTCGGAATCCATTTGTGGGTCATCCTGACCTGGGTCCAAGTTCCCATGATATTATCTTTGACGAAGTTACTGGTGAGCACCTTCTTCCCCGCAATCCCATGGTACGGGTACTTGATGAGGCTAAGTCCTTAGATCTCGATCTACTTACTACTCGGGTAGTCACCATGGGAGACGAGGCCAAGGCTAATATTGATCGGGTGGCGGAGGAGACTAAGAAGCTGATGGGGCATCATGCCCGGCTGGTTAAGGCTGGAGAGGAGATTGGGAGTGCCAACATCCGACTAAGATTGATGGTTTCGGACCAGGCCAAACAGCTCGCTGATCAGGCCATTCAGATTTCTCAGCATGAGGCTGCCTCCGGGCGGTTGAGGAAGGCTATGGAGGAGGCTAGTAAGGCGGAACTGCGGAAGATGGAGGCTGCTTGCAAGGAGCAGATAAATATGGCCATCTCGACAGTGGATGAGGTTCAGAGGGCGGATCTTGAGCGGGTAGAGGAGCTGTCGGGGAAGCTTGAAGCCGCAGAGCTTGCTCAGGTTAGGTTGAAGGAAGAGATGGAGGCGATGCGGAAATCCCTTCAGGCTGACTGCTCGAGATACCGTTTGGAGAGAGAAGCTGCTGTTGGAAGGTTGTCGGCTTCCGAGGCCCGGATGAGGGAGTTTGAGGAGAATGAGGGGATGATGGATGAAATGCTTCAGGACATGTACTTCCGAACTTGGAAGCAGGGCAACCTATCCTGGATGGATGATTATCCTAGGGTCATGGCTAAGATTTATCTTCGGGCTCTGGAGGAAGCTAAGGCGGATGCGGATAAAGAGGGTGGTGTGGCCTTCAGCATGGATGTGGTCACTGCCCAGTTTACCAAGGAGGAGAAGGTGGCGGTGAAGGAGGGTATGCGGTTGCTTGCTGCTGAGGAGGCAGGTGTGCAAGTAGAGGATGACGACCAGGATAGTCAAGAAGCAGGTGCTGGTAAGTCTTCCTTTTTAGTCTTTCCATTAACTTTGGTTGCTTATCACTAATGAATCCTTTCTCTGACTGGACAGGCGGTCAACAGGACAAGGATAAAACTCCAATGCAGCCGGCCCCTTGATCAGACTTGGAAAATTCTTTTTGTAGACTTGGCATGGCCGTATATGTTAGTCTTAAAACAGTAGAGTAACTTTTAAGTTGTAATTCTTTTGCTACTTGTAATAAATAGCTCTATTCTTGATGTGTAATTCTTTAACTTAAGCTGATTTTGTCGTCTTCCGAATGTTCGTTGCTATTTTGACATGTCGTATGAGAAATATAGCTATGCATATTCTTGTAATTGACTTGTGTTTGATGTCAGGTTCTGGTTTTAAAACATAATTTCATGACTTGTAATATTAGCGTGTGGTGTGAATAAATTGTATTTGTACACAAAAGAAGAAAATACCGCCTTTCATGTTCTAATCGTAGATGGCATTTTGGAATATCTTGTATGACCGAGCATGGAACGCAGTTGAATGCCCTGCCATCCAATTGTGAGTCCCTACACCCATTGGCGAGTATCTCCTACTCTGTATCCTGTACTTTATGGATTGTTATAGAGGATAGGAGGAAAGCTTTTTAAGTAAAATTGAAATATGTGAAATAGTAAAACTTCCAATCACGGAAGGCCTTCGATGTGCTTAAGTTCATGGCAAACGGGTTTTGTAGTCACTTTCCCTAGCTGTGGGTCTTGGAGACATCTGTCACCCATCTTACGCCTCCGCGGGGAGTTAATTCTTTTTTACCACAGCCGCACCTAAGACACATCGGAGCCGAGATCGCGCACAGTAACTACCCGGGCCATTATGGCCCATAATCGTGGGTATTATTCGATTTACTGTATCCGGCTAGCGTGGGTGCCGATCGTCAACTGTGAACTGCCCCTGGCTGGCCACACCTTATGTTCGGGCTTATAGTCGGTTCACAGTTGCTGGCGAGCCTAACGCCGTAATGAGCTGCCTCGGCTATAGTCGGCCTTCTCGGTGGCTTATAATCGACTCATTACAGTTGGCTTTAAGGGCCGTCGTGAGCAATGAGTTAACCCACAGCAGAGGGATGCTGGAGCAAAAGTGTCTCATTGGCGAGGGCATAGATTCGCATAGTACCTGTTAGGTTTTGCCCAGGTGAAGTTGCGCCATGGAGTGTTTTGAGTGGAAATGCTATACGCATAGGATTTTGTTCAACAGAAAAGGATAAAGTTAACAAGTAGCCAAGATATAAAGGAACAAGTTAAAAAAGAGACAAAGTTTTTTAAAGTGGTTCGGCATAAAAAGGCCTACGTCCACTGATTCTCTTTGTTAATTCACTTCATATGGGCAATACAAGTTAAGAAAAGTATCGACGGAGGTGTTGGATGTTCCATGCCCTCTGGAACACCTCTCCGTCCACTGTTGACAAAATATAGGCTCCGTTGTGGAGATCTTTATGAATTACATATGGTCCATCCCAGATTGGGTCTAGTGCTCCGGGGCGAGGGAAGATTCGCTTGAGGACAAGATCCCCTTCTTGTAAGGTACGATGCTTGACTTTGGAGTTGTATTGTGCTGCCACTTTCTGCTTGTGGGCTGCTGCTTTAAGGATTGCATCATTCCTTCTCTCCTCAACTAGATACAAAGACATGTGGAGGAGTTCTTCATTATCTTCTGGGTTATAGTGGATCCTACGGTGGGAAGGCACAATGGTTTCAACTGGGAGCATAGCCTCCGATCCGTATGCCAAAGAGAAAGGAGTGTGCCCTGTTGATGTTCTGAAAGATGTGTGGTAGGCCGATAGTGCCGTAGGGAGTTCATCCACCCAAGCGCCCTTTGACTTTTCGAGCTTCTTTTTTATCAGAGTTTTCAGAATTTTGTTGACTGCTTCGACTTGTCCGTTTGCCTGGGGATATGCTACGGATGAGAAGCTTTTATGAATTCCGTGTTCTTGGCACCAGTTGGCGAATTCCTCGCTGTCAAACTGAAGTCCATTGTCTGATATGATTTTGAGTGGGACTCCGTACCTGCATAGAACATTTTTGATTAAGAAGTTAATAACTTTTGCTGAAGATACTTTATTCAGAGGTTCCGCTTCCACCCATTTGGTGAAATAATCAACTGCCACTATAGCATATTTGGCCCCGCCTCGGCCCATTGGTAGCTCGCCGATTAAGTCAATTCCCCATATTGCGAAGGGCCATGGGCTGGTCATCTGAGTAATCTCGGTTGTTGGTAGCCGAGGAATCTTAGCAAATTTTTGGCATCTATCACACTTCTTGACGAAATCTAAGGCGTCCTTGATTAAGGTGGGCCAGAAATATCCGTATTGGAGTATCTTTTTTGCTAATGTTTGCCCTCCGGTGTGATCTCTGCAGCTCCCCTGATGGATGTTGGATAAGATTTCCTTGGCTTCTCTCCCAGCGACACACCTTAATAACGGGTTAGAGAATCCGCGCCGATAGAGGATGTCTTCTTGTATTGTGTAGCGGGATGCTTTCCTCAAGATTTTCTTGACTTCGTTACGCCCGTTGGGTAGAGTGCCACTTTGTAGGTAGTCTCGGATGGGAGTCATCCAAGTTGCTTCTTCGGTTGCAGCTATCAGATTCACTTGCTCAAAACTTGGGGCCAGTTGCTTTGAGATGGTTACTGCCCCGAAGATGGTGATGTCTCTCACACTTGCTTGCTTTGCCAATTCGTCGGCCTCTCGGTTCTCCTCCCGAGGGATGTGTTTGACTAAGTAGTGGTCCAATCGGCTGAGAAGTAACTTGGTCTTCTTTAGATATGCTATGAGTCGTTCTTCTCGAGCTTGGAATTCTCCTAGTATTTGATTAACAATAAGTTGAGAATCGCTGTAAAGGCACAAAGAATTGGCTCCGATTTCTATGGCAATTTCTAGTCCAGCTATCACTGCTTCATATTCTGCATCGTTGTTGGTGGCAGCGAACTCCAACCTTATAGCATAGTGCAGTTTGTTTCCCCTAGGAGTGATTATTACCACACCTGCCCCCGAGCCTTGTTCGTTTGATGCACCATCCACAAAGAGATTCCACTTGATATCTTCTGCTATTTCCAATTTCTCCTTATCTTCGTTGGTAGTGAATTCTGCAATGAAATCAGCCATGGCTTGTCCCTTGATGGCGGTGCGAGGGTGATAGGTGATATCATACTGACTTAGTTCAATGCACCATTTAAGTAGTCGCCCAGAAGTGTCGGGACGATGGAGTACCTGCCTCAGTGGTTGATCAGTCAGAACTTTGATGGAATGGGACTGGAAGTAGTGACGCAGCTTTCGTGATGTGATTAGTAAACAGTATGCTAGCTTCTCAAGTTCAGGATATCTGACTTCTGCCCCAGTAAACCTTTTGCTGACGAAGTAAACTGGCCGCTGCGTGTGGTTGTCTTCCCTTACCAAGGCAGCGCTTAGGGCGTGAGATGACACAGCAAGGTATATGTATAATTTTTCGCCTTCACTTGGAGTCGAGAGTACCGGTGGTTTCTGGAGGTGTTCGATTAAGTTAAGGAAAGCGGTTAAGCATTCGTCAGTCCATTCGAACTTTCCTTTGTCTTTCTTTAGAGCTTCGAAAAAGGGGACGCACTTGTCCATTGCCTTGGAGATGAATCGGCTTAGGGCGGCCACTTTTCCATTTAGGCTTTGCATTTCCTTTCGGGTGGAAGGTATCTTGATATCCCTTAGCGCTCGTACTTGTTCAGGGTTTGCTTCTATCCCTCTGGCATGAACGATGAATCCTAAGAACTTTCTTGATGACACTCCGAAGGAGCATTTTAGTGGATTCAACTTCATTCCATATTGTCGAAGTACTTGAAACATCTTGCCTAGGTGGCTTACGTGATCTTTGGCTTTCCTTGACTTTACCAGCATGTCATCCACATATACTTCCATAGTTTGTCCTATTAGCCCTGCAAACATCTTGTTGACGAGGCGTTGGTAGGTGGCTCCTGCATTTTTAAGTCCGAAAGGCATTACCTTATAGCAGTATAAACCTCGGTCGGTGATGAAACTAGTGTGGTCTTGGTCGGGAGCATGCATAGGAATTTGGTTATATCCTGAGTATGCATCCATAAAAGATAGGAGTTCGTGCCCGGCTGTGCTGTCTACAAGTTGGTCGATTCTGGGAAGTGGGAAGCAATCCTTTGGGCAGGCGTCGTTTAGGTTGGAAAAGTCAATGCAGGTTCGCCACTTCCCATTAGCCTTTTTTACCAGCACCGGGTTGGCGATCCATTCCGGGTAGATAGCTTCTCATATGAAGTCATTGGCGAGTAGATTTTTTACTTCTTCATCGAGGGCTGCTGATCGCTCTGCCCCCATACTTCTCTTTCTTTGTTTTACAGGCGCCTTGGTAGGATCAACGTTTAATACGTGGCATGCTATGTCGGGGGAGATTCCGGTCATGTCAGCGTGTGACCAAGCGAATACATCCAAGTTGTGGCGGAGAAAATCGATGAGTTGTTCCTTCAATTCGGCTTTTAGTTGGGACCCAATTTTCAATAGTCTACTTGAGTCGTGCTTGTCTACAGATATAAACTCCATAGCCTCCGCAGGCTCGGCGGTGGCCTCCTCCTCTTTGTCCCTAGGGTCTAATTCATTGAAAGGGTCGCTGGTATATCGAAGAGGAGGGGCTTTCTTTAGTTGCTATGCTTCTAGACTCTTTGTGCAGAGGGCAATCTCTACACCCTTCCCTTTATCCTTTCTGTGGTTATTGCGAAGTTCAGTCACATAGCAGTCTCGAGCAACGTCCTGGTCTCCTTCCACTTCCCCTACTCCATTGTCTGTTGGAAATTTCATCTTTAGGCACCATGGGGCTAAGACAATTTGGAAGTCAGACAAGGATGGCCTTCCTAAGAAGGCATTGTAGGCCGACTGGTTTTCTATTAGCACAAACGTCTGTTTCCGTACAGCGGAGCGGGGATGGCTTCCAATCTCAACAAAGAGGTCCAGTTGCCCGAGGGGCATCTTCGCATCTCCAGTGAAGCCGTGTAGTGGTTTATCGCAGGGGGATACATCCTTCATTGATAGCTTCATTTTGTCGAATGCGTGTTTGAACAGGATGTTTACCGAGCTTCCAGTGTCTACCAGGATTCGGTAAACTTCGGTGGGACCAAGTCGGGCAGAGATGACCATGGGATCCATGTGAGGGTACTGCCTTCCTTCTAGGTCACGCTTACCGAACGTGATGTCATTACTTTCTTTCCGCTTCGGGTGGCGCTCTTCTATAACCGAATTGACATAGTCTTTATTGTCTCTAAGCGACTTTCCGTATCTTTCCATCTCTTTCCAGCTTCTGTCTGCGATGTGTGGCCCTCCTGAAATGGTATGGACCACTATCTTTTCTTGACTAGAGCTGCTAGCGTTGCGGTTTCCTCTATCGGCCCCCGGTGAGGGTAGCCTTGGGTTTTCATTGGCAGGAGCTGGGGTCCTGTCCTGACCTTTTACATAACGTTCCAGTTTCTTTCTTCTGATGTGTTCCTCAATCAGATCTCGGAGATGATGGCATTCATTGGTATCATGCCCGTGAGATTCGTGGAAGCGGCAGAACTTTCCAGACTTCTGTGCGTTATCTGATTCCTTCTTGTATGGTGGGCGTTTGTATCTAACTTCGCCTAGGGTGGCAAGGAAGATGTTTTCGACGGTCTCGTTCAAAGGAGTGTAAGTGTCGAATCTTGGTCCTGGCCGATATAGGCGCTTTTCTCCCTTCTTGCCCCCAGCATTGTCTCTGGAATCATTTCTTCGAACGTCCCTTGCCACAGTAGGGGCGTTGCCATGGGTCGTCTTATTTTGCTATCCTGACTGCCCCTCAACGGCAGCATCCTCAAGCCTCATGTATTTCCCGGCTTCATGGAAGAAATCGGGTAAAGTAGCTGGTTTTTCTTTTGTCAACCTTCTAGCGAATTTGGTGTCCGGATGCACACCACTGCAGAGGGCCATTAGGATAAGCTTCTCATCGGCATCTTGGACTGCGGCTGCTGCGGCGTTGAATCTGGTTAGGTATTGCTGCAGCTTCTCTCCAGGTTTCTGTTTGACGCTGGATAAGGAATAAGCGTCCTTAGGTTGCTCCACATGAATGCGGAACTGACTGATAAATTATTCTTTCAACATCTCCCACGAGCTGATGGATCCCTGGGGTAGATGACAGAACCAGGAGGTAGCAAGATCTGCTAAGAAGAGCGGAAAGCATTTGCACAGTACTCCCTCTATCGCCCCACTCATGAGCATATGCTGCGTGTACCTCTGTAAGTGTACAACGGGATCAGAGGTTCCTTTGTAGGGTTCCATTGTTGGCATCTTCCATTCTCGGGGGGTGATAGCAATTTCGATATTGCGGGCGAAAGGGCTGGTTACCCTAGCGCCTATCCCTTGATCTCTTTGCTCCCGTTGGACACACTCTCTGAATAAGCATGCCATCCTTTCATCAGAACTTGGAGCAGATAGAAATGAGTTTGGTTCTGTTCTGTGGGATTGATTCCGTCCAGATGACCTGTAGGGATGGTATCGTCTATCATTCTTCATATTTTCCAGTGGCTACCTTTGATCTTCTGGGAGCATGCTCGGGTCAGCTACAGTTGGCCCTTGCCTTGATCTCCCCCTGCTGGGTTCTGATCTAAGCACTTCCTCAGGTCCAACTTCGGGCTGGACTCTAGCTCGGCCCCGTTCACTGGCGTTTCTGTGGTTAGGCAGCATGACAGGCTCAGCTACAGTTGACCTTCGCCCAGTACCTCCCCTGTTGGGTTCGGTACCTAACGTTTCCTCAGGCCTAACTTCGGGCTGTGCTCGGTCTCGGCTCCTACCATGGCTACTTCTGCCGTTAGCTCCTTCGAAGAAGGAAGATCTTTGTTGTCTCTGAGATCCTCCAGACTGGGACTCGCCCCATGATTCAGTGTTGCGGTTGGATTCTTCAGCGTCCCTTAAGCGTGACATGAGATGGTCCACTAAGGCTTCCTGCTGGGACGTGAAGCGGTTAGTTACTTCAACCACAACTCTGTCCAGATCTGCCCTAGTAATTGCTGTAGGCTGTTCTGTGGCAGGAGTGGTTGGGTTAGCCTGTTCTTCATTTGTTACTGTTGCTGGAGGAGGACGATTTGCTTGATTCGTGACAGCTGGATCCGGAAGACTGCTGGATGCGATGTTTTTTCCTTTGTTAACATCTTTTCTCTGTTTGGGAGGCATGTTTTCCAAGTAGCGAACGATGTTGTTAGGAAAGCTGTTAAGTGGATGAAGCTGAAGCTTCGAGCTTCTCCCTTCTCAGTGAAAGCACCAAAAATGTTTGCACAAAAAATGGTCAAACACCTCAAAATTGTATGATTTAGTAGATCTTATGTTGTTCTTAGCGATTTGAGTGATTTATGCAAATATATGAAAAGCAGGGGCTAAACTGTAAAAAGACACGCAAATTTATAGTGGTTCAGCCAGAATGTGCCTACGTCCACTTTATATGTTATTTCTCTTCCCTTGTTTTGATTACAAGTACAAAGCTTTGATACAAGTAAAAGAAAGTTGTTTGAAAGTTCCTTCCGTGCTTGAGCTCTCAAACTTGTCCCCATTGTTGTACCCCTACCCCTCTATTTATAGAGTGAGGCTGGGGGTAGGGGTCATGGATGTATATAACAGCTGGTGGGCCTGGGCTGACGCGACCTGGCCTGGTATTGTTGGCCCGAAAGGAGTATGGTCCGGTAGGAGTATGGTCCGGTAGGAGCAGGGTGGAATTGAGTTGGTCCGGTAGGAGCATGGTTCGGTAGATGCTGGGAGGAGCTTGGTCCGGTAGATGGTGGGAAGAGCTTGGTCCGGTGGATGCTGGGAGGAGCTTGGTCCGGTAGATGCTTGGTGGAACTTGGTCCGGTGGTGGCTTTGGTCCGGTGGTAGGGACGAAGGTTGGTTCGGCAGTTGCATGAGACTGCCGAATGAGTTCCTGCCGAATGGGCTCTGGAGAACGAGAATGCCGGATGAGTTTAGGCAAGCCTGGATGGATGAATCAAGCTTCTTGGTCTCAAGGTCTTCTGGGTGAGAACACGCCTAACAGAAATATAGTTGATAAGCATTATAAACTATAACGCTCATCTTTTATTCACAGATCACAGATCACAGATCACAGATCACAGATCACAGATATAAAATTTACATTCATCCCAGATAAATAACTACAGTACAGATCACACACAAATCAGAATATATCACACAGCATCATAGATCAGGAAATGTCAACAATTCAATCATTCAGTCAAATCCAACATTCACCAGTAAATTTTATTAATCGACTGATTAATTTTTATCAAATGTATCAATTATTAATCCGGGTTAATTATCATGAGTTAATTATAAATTATTTGAAATAAATTCCCTTTCAAATTCATTAGTTAACCCTTAATTATTAACTAATCATTCTTAATTAATGAATCAATTAATCTTTAATTATTAAATAAATCTTAATTAATTACCATTATTAATTAATCCTTTAATTTATTAACAAATAATTTACTCAAATTTCAAATTATCATTCAATTAATTACATTCAGTAATTATCTATTTATTACTTCTCTAAGTAATTATATTTTCCCAAATTATCAAGTGATTATTCTATATTAATTAACTTAACTAGTTAACTTGAACTAATCCAATTAACTCAATTAATTATACTGAATGATTAATTCCTTAATTACTGTCATTTAGTAATTATATTTAACAATCCCACAAATGATTGTTATTAAATTAATTAATCTAAATTTATTGTTAAAATTAATCACATTAATTAATTATTCAAATAATTTTAGTTAATGACTTCATTAACTATTAAATTGCTTTTACTATTTTCCTAAAGGAATTTACTTATATAAATCATTATTGGTTTTACATTGATTCACCATTAAGAACTCATTAATTAATGAATTATAAATCATTAATCTTCATTAATTAAAGTAAACTCATCCATATTTATGATTAATTGTTTGAAAACATTTATTTCAAATTCCCTTTTAAATTCCAATTTAAGTCCAAGCTTTGAAATAAATTCTTATTTACTTTTAAATGAGTTTAAACAAATGTTCCTAACATTTTAAATTTACATGTTACAATAACAATTAGTTATAAAGGAAATTTAAAAAAAGTTTAAAATCACTTTTTTTTCTAAATTTAACATATTTAAAATTTACTTTAACACTTAAGTTATAAAACTTAATTAAATTTCAAAATCTTGAAATCTGATTTAAAATTTATTCTAGGTTCTAAACCTTTAATTTTAACTTGTTTAAGTTTTCATTCTCAAATTCAATTCTATTTTGAATTCAAATTTCCCCCATACATTTAATTTTTTTTTTTTGAGAAAGACGGTTGTGTAGACCATACATTTAATTGTATTTAAATTATTGAAACAAATTGAATTTAAAACTTTATTTATCTTCAAACTAAATTTCAATTCAAACTTGAATTTATGTTTATATTTTAATTTAAACTCAGTTTTAAAACCTTGATTGATAAATTTAAATTTAGTTTTAAAATTTCAAAGCAGAAAACAGTTCAGGTTGAAAAGCCTATAACAAAACTTTTGACCCGAGATGACCATTTTACTTCGAGTAAACAACTCGAATTACTCGAGTATAACGCGAGAAAACACTCGTTCTTTCCGGGCAAACAAAACACTCAGGTACAAAGTGCTCGTGCACGTGCACATCCCCTCTAGCGAACTCCGACCAACTTCGACGATCTCGACTTGACGACGAACTCGTCGACAATGAACTCCGGTCGTTCGAACCACCCCATCACTCCAAAATTAGAATTTGAGTTCGAGCTCAAAACCTGGAACAAACACGCAAACACCACCTCAAAACCTGTCAACGCTTCGCTCATCACACACCGACCACCAGAATATCAGCGACTTCGTCCACACGTTCGCATACGCTTCCTCTTCCATCTCCCAAAGTCGCGTGCAACTCGATGCACTATGGAAGTCGCGGCGATCAAAAATTCAAACACTAAAAAATTTAGTTTTACCCACTAAAACCCTATACCGCTGTCGCCACCGTCCTCTTCGCCACCTCCGACCATTTTTCCTAGCAACCCCGTATGCTCCTCCATCTCCACGAACAACCCCGACATCCACGAATCGACTGATCACCGGAAATTGATGAAAATCCATTTTTTAAACAAAAACAAACTGCTCCTAACTCCCATCACTAAAAATCATCAATCCACGCTTAAAAATCATGACTTTCAATATAGATTCAAGTTATATCCTTGAATCAATAGTTCACGAGGTTCGAAAATCCCAGAATTTAAAGTCTTTACTGTAAAAATTTGATTTTTCACTCTATAAACACTTATACCTCATGAGACTATTTTTAAATTGTAACTTACTCTTAAATACAATTATTTTGTTTTGAAACTAAGGTCTGATATGGATTAGAAAAGGAGAAATTAAATTTTCTTTGTTGTTTGGTACTCTGGAACTAAATAGAGAAGAAGATGCACTGATACATATATATATATATACACGGAGCAAATGGCAATATATATATTCAAGTTTAAACAACTATATGTTACTCACCTTAAACATTTTTAGATTCCAGAAGTCTTCAAGTTGAAGTTGAAATCTTTTTAAACTTTGCAAAGTTGAAATCTTGCTTGAGTTTGTTACTGGAACTCTTCTTCTTGATCTCAGATTGATATGAATTTGTATTGATGTTTAGGTTGAATGATTGTTTAAGTTTAAAAATGATTTTTACTTCAGTTTATAATGGTGAACGAAGACTGGGATGATGTAATGATCCAAAAACTCGGCCTTCGAAAATCGGCACCCGTACTTCACTTGTACTCAAAATGCCGCGGATTCAAACGCCGAATCTGGTTCACCAGAGCTTATAACACCATTAAGTATAACAACACGGCGGAAGAAAGAAATAGATGATATCATATACAATTCCAATGAATACAATATCCAGAATGATATACAACAATGATATCAATATGATACAACAATATCAGAGATATGATAATGATACAGCGGAAATAACAGAAGAGATAACTCCAAATGATCTGAAAAAGAGAATGAATCCAACAACTCCAACATCACATTGCACCAATATAAGAAACGTCAGCCGCTAGTGAACTCCAAATACTGAACTAGCTCCAACTAGTCTACTAAACCTGAATATCTGAAAAAACCCAACTCTAGACTGCCCGTGTGGAAAATGGTGGGCACCTATAGTTTAGGAAGGGAACAATAAACTCCGAGTCAGTCGTGGGACTAGTGTGAGTACCAAAAATAGTTTATCTTTAAAACAAACAATAAAAGAATTTTAAACATTGAAACCCGCAATGCTTTTGGAAAATGAAACTACCATAAGACCTCCCGCCACACACACAATGCAAATGCAAAATTGGAGGAGATTTCTTCTTATGATAGTCAACCATGCTTACTACGCAAATCATTGGATTATTATTATTAGTGCATAGTGCGGAAACTCACGAATATGCCATTCCCCGGTCCTTTGGGACCTTTATCCGAGGCCTCGGTAACCAACATCACACAGTAATATATAAAGTGTGTCCACATGAGTAAGTATCTGGGCTACATACCATGATACCACCCTTTTCCAGAAGGAAATGACATAACCTTAAGGGCGCGACCCTCATAACCTTGCCGCATCATTCCTGTTTCGACCATTTTCGGTCTGTGAGGTTCGATGAGGTCTCGTCCACAAAGCTACGCATTTTTCACAAAGTCGTGCTTTGATCACAAATGATCAACACACAGCAGCACTCAGCATGTCACATTACCAAATTGGGAGTATATCGCTGATAACCTTCAACTCCATAACCTCTGAGCTCGTACGTCTCATAGAAGGGTGTTAAGCTAAGAGAATAAATTCTCCGCCACCAACAGAAATGTATTTGAAAGAAATCAGCTTTATATCTCAAAATGTAATGTGAGACATGTAACCGTACAAGTCTGTTATGGGTTCGAACAGAACCGAAGGCACTTCCGAAGAAGCCCTTGCAATCCGGGTATTCACAATCCCGATCGGACTTCTCATCACTTAAGGAATCTCTATACCGGAGCAACTCAGTGCAGAGACAATCGATAGGTTATCCTATCGTTCTCGCAAATACCCGGTCTTCAACACCGGTCTTCAAATGCTATCCATATACGACGTATCATTGTTCACAATGGGTTATATGACACAAAGGTCCTTCCTCGGCTAAACCGAATAATGAGCGCAATATTTAAAAATATATGGATATTGGGATTTCAGTTAAGTCACAACTTATTACCCAAAACTTCTCTTTCAAATGGTTTAAACAAATTACCATTTTAAATCTGTTAAAAATAAACAGATTCAATTCACAAAGTTCACTCAGTTTCACAAATATTCATTCATAAATTTTCCAAATCAATTTCCATTTCAATTTGATTAACTCGTTAAATCTTTAAAACAAAGATTTAACTGATAGCTTTCAAAACAATTCCATTTTGACCTTTTATACAAAAGATACACCTTCCCAAATTTAAAACAATGTTTAACAACCTTTCACAAAGATTCATTCATAATTTGGAAAACCATTTCCAATTCAAACTTGAAATTCCTTCAATTAAATTGCAATTTCATTTCTTATATGAAAGCTTTATCATTTGAAAACAATAGTTTTCATTTCGGAAAATCTGATTCATTTACACGAATTAAAATCCTTGGGTTAAATTCCAATTCTCAAAATCATACTTTTAAAATGGTTTAAATTCATATAAACACATTTATAACATCTTTAACTATTATTTCCAATTATGTAATTTAATTCCAACTCTTGAATTCAATTTCAAATTGAATTATTTAAATTTGAAGCTTTATTAAGTTATTTAAAATAACTTTCATCTTAAAAACCCCATTTCAAAAGCTTTAACATTTAACCCAAATCCATTTCCAAAATCAATTGAAATTAAAATTTCAATTTCAAAAACATTAAATTTAAATCATCTGTGACCTAACCGATTTCCACGTGAAATCCATATTTGTGTGTGTAAAAGTGTGGTCCAGGGGTTTCACACAGTAGTGCAACATCATTCAATCATCACAGATCAGAATACAGAAATATAGTTGATAAGTGGTATAAACTATAACGCTTATCGTTTATTCACAGATCACAGATATATAACTTACAGATAATATAATTACATTCATCCCAGATAAATAAACTACATTACAGGTCACACACAAATCAGAATATATCACACAGCATCACAGAATCAGATAGGATAATCAATTCGAGGCATCTCATACAATACAATCATTCATAAGTAAGGTCAAGCATTCAACAATCATTTATAAGCAGGATTAATTAATTGTTTAATCCTAATTAATTCAATTTAATTACTTATGAATAAATTATCCAACCCTGATTAATTAATTACAAATCATTTGATATAAATTAATTAATCAATCACCTTAATTAATTACATCAATTAATCACCTCATTATTAATTATTCCTTAATTACTCATTAAATAAATTAATTATCCCATAATTAATTATCTCCATTAATTAATCCTTTTATTAATTACAAAGGTAATTACCCAAATTAACTCATTTATAAATCATCTACACTAATTACATTCCAGTAATTATCATTTATTACTTCCCTAAGTAATTATCTCCATTAATTTCACTAAGTAAATTCACTTATCCAATTATCAAATGATTTTCTTAAATTAATTAAACTAAATTAATTAACTTTAATTAATCAAAATATCCAAAATCAATTACAATAAGTAATTAATCCTTAATTACTTTCATTAAGTAATTAATAATTTACGATTGATTATCTAAATTAATTAATCAAATTAATTATCAAAATTTAATCACATTAATTAATTACTTAATAATCCCTAGTTAATTATCTTCATTAACTAATAACATTTCTTTAATTACTTTCTTAAGAAATTTTCTTAGATTGAATCATTATTAAATATTTCTAATTATAAATTAATCTAAATTACTAATTAAACAAATCATTCTTTAATTACCTTATTAATTGTCTCTAAGATAATTCATTTCTTTATTAATGATTTCATTGTCATTAAAGTGTAAAACATTACACTTTAAATTTAGATTTAAATTGCCTTTTGGATTTAAGATTCAAAATCATTTGAATCTATACTTCATTTTGTTTAAATCTATCATCACAACTTTTAAATTCATTTAAATTTATTTTAAATTCAAATTCATTTAAAAAAACAAAACAATGACAGGTTTTATCAAAACCTGTAACCAACCTTTCACTCGAGCAAACCCCAAATGCTTCGAGTCATCTTCATTCACGCGCGAGAATTTCCCGAGCGCAACATGAAACCCAGCTTTCCCTGATCGACGTGCACGCGGTGCACCTGATACCACACCGCCGACCTCCGTTGATCGTCGCGACCATCATCGACAAACACTAGCACCCCCACGACCCCAAACAAGGACCCAGCTCGACGCTTCCAGGCTCGAACAAAAATCGAACCCATCGACCCAGAACTGGAAGGAACTTGAACCAAAACTCCGACCAAAAATCACCTCGCAACCACGTCTCCGGCCACCGGAGACTTCCAAACTCCGGCTACACCACTCTTAGCCTCCACACTACCTTCCCCTCCAGCCACGTGACGCTCACGCACCAAGGAAGTCACAGCGATCAAATTTTTCCAACCCGTTCAAAATTCAAACAAAACCCTACCTTACCTAATTCCGACCACCACGTTCATCTGCTCACCACCACAGTATTTTTCCTGCAACCCTTGATCACTCCTCCACCTCCAAGAGGAAGCTCAACCCCTCCGGCCATCAAGATCACCAGAGGCAACTCAAAATGTACAATTCGAACAAACCCAAACTGCTCCTTCGTTCCTCGTCTAAAAATTACTATTTTAGCTTTAAAAATCATGTTTTGGTATGCGAATTCAATCCCCATATCTAAATTTGTGAATTAAGTAGTTTGAATTTTTGATAAAGTTGAGGTTGTGCTCAGTTCTTTTGTTTTCTAGAGACATTGAAAAATTATTTTAACTTGTATGCATTTTTAAAACTGACTGTATACTATATCAAACAACTTTTGTTTTAATCCCAAGTTCAAAAAGTTAATAGATCAAGAGAGATTGATTTTTTTTTCCGAAGCAAACTTGGGTCCAGAGTTTTAAAACACAGAACATACATATGAATAAAAGCTTGTACACAATCCATCTACCATTCACTTGTACACATAGAGTTTAAATATATATGTATATAAACATACTTATCAAAGCTTTAACTTGCAACGGATCCATTTTAAAAAGAAGTCACTCACCTGGATTTCCAGAAGTGAACATAGTTGGTGAAGATCCAGGTTTGAACTTTGCTTGCTGAGGCTTTTGAATTGTTGTTTTAATTATTTCAAGTTGTAGCTTTGTTAAGTTGAGGATGATGTTACTTCAATTTTGTTTAGTTTTGTAGATGGACAAAAACTAGAGGAAGAGTTTGATATATAGGAAATGAATTTACAGGGTATATTATTTTATACAAGGTGATTATACTTTGTTTGTACAACATAAATCAGAGATCTTTCTATGCTTTGTTGGTTGATGCCTTTCGAGTTGACCTTGGTTTGCTGCTAGAGATTGAAACAATTAATATTAATGTACTTTATAAATTATCCTAATCTTATTAGTACATAGATACTTTTATTTCTACTTTGTTTATTCTTCTACTTGCCTGGTTTGCTTGTTTGACTCGGCTGATGATATTTTCTTTTCTTGTTTTGTTTAAGTGGCTGATATGATATGTGTTGTGTGCTTAAAGATATTGCTTAATTCTCTTTATCTTGTTTTATTCATAAGCTTATACCTTTTTCTTTCATTTGTTTGTGCTGGGATGATTTTGTAATACTTTATATTTTGTAACTTAACTTTTATTTATTTCTATTTCTGGCTTAAATATTTATTATTATTTTATTTTTATTTCTATTTCTAATATAAACCATCAAATTCAAATTTAAATTATTTGTTTACTTACTTTTATACTTGTGTCAAATATCTATATTTTATAATTATTTTTAAACCATTTACTTGAATTTTAAACTCAAATTCAATATATACATATATATATATAAAATTTCAAATTTACTTATATATCACTTATACATATATATTCACAAATCTATACAATATTTAAATGATTTAACACAAATTTATTTGAATTCGGGGAAACTCAAATCGATTTATCAATTAATTTCACAATTTTTATTCAAAAATTCATTTAATTATCAATTTAAATGTAATTAAAATTCGGGGTCGTTACAAACTTCCCCCCTTAAAAGAATTTCGTCCTCGAAATTGCCAGGAAGACACAAAGATAGATGAAGAATATTTCATCAACTCAAACTGAATATCTATTATGTATTTGGCTTACCAAATCAGAATATCAATAATAGATACAAGAACGAATTTGTTTAATTTTTCACAGGATACTTGGGTTATCCAGATCTACGAAATATACAGTGGCATCGGTTAGTTCGAAGGGATAACTAACCATTCGTAGAACATATCGGGACCCAAAGAATAGATAGATATATGGATATAATTTCAAAACTTTTAGTTTAGAATTAAATTATACCTATCAACCATAGCAAACAAAGCAACCAATACATCCAAACAAACAATTTTTGGCTTATCTGGAGTTTATATCCCATATTAATATATCGAATCTCTTTCTGGATCTACCAGAAATTATCGAAGAATTGAGAAAAAGATGCTAAACAAAAGAGATTGATAGAGAAAAGACTGTTTCTTTGTTGTTACAGGGTATTGACCATTTATAGTCGTATTCCCCTGTCCCCTATCTCATCCTCTTCTTGCACTCACACTCACTATCAGTGGATAGTAAGAGAATTTACTGAGGCATTCGAACGGATATCTGAGGAATACTCATTCTAGGGTATACTTCACCATATCTCTAATGAGCTACTTAATGTGTTATACTCCTGAGTTAAAGTTTTACCCTCAACTCTGATACCAACTGTAGTGATCCAAACACTCGGCCTTCGAAAATCGGCACCCGTACTTCACTTGTACTCAAAATGCCGTAAATTCAAACGCCGAATATGGTTCGCCGGAGCTTATAACACCATTAAGTATAACAACATAGCGGAAGAAAGAAATAGATGATATCACATACAATTCCAATGAATACAATATCCAGAATGATATAAAACAATGATATCAATATGATACAACAATATCAGAGATATGATAATGATACAGCGGAAATAACAGAAGAGATAACTCCAAATGATCTGAAAAAGAGAATGAATCCAACAACTCCAACATCACGTTGCACCAAGATAAGCAACGTCAGTCGCTAGTGAACTCCAAACACTGAACTAGCTCCAACTAGTCTACTAAACCTGAATATCTAAAAAAACCCAACTCTAGACTACCCGTGTGGAAAATTGTGGGCACCCAGAGTTTAGGAAGGGAATAATAAACTCCGAGTCAGTCGTGGGACTGGCGTGAGCAACAAAAACAGTTTATCTTTAAAACAAACAATAAAAGAATTTTAAACATTGAAACCCGCAATGCTTTTGGAAAATGAAACTACCATAAGACCTCCCGCCACACACACAATGCAAACGCAGAATTGGAGGAGATTTCTTCTTATGATAGTCAAACATGCTTACTACGCAAATCATTGGATTATTATTATTAGTGTATAGTGCAGAAAACATTTCGAAAGTATAATATTAATCTTAGCCAACATACGACCAGTATCGTATGCCTACTATAGCTACCATCTAAACAGTGGTGACCACCATAAGTAAATGGCAGGTTCTACAACTAATACCGTACAAGGTTCATATTGGAAATTGGATTTCCAACAAATGGTCAGGCTAAGGAACTTCCTATGCCACGTAGGAACGCCTCTGGCGGGACGCTCCGAGAGACAACCTGCTCTCTGCCAACACAAGGCCGGGTTACCTCTTTAACTAGGTAACTCACGAATATGCCATTCCCCGGTCCTTTGAGACCTTTATCCGAGGCCTCGGTAACCAACATCACACAGTAATATATAAAGTGTGTCCACATGAGTTAGTATCTGGGCTACATACCATGATACCACCCTTTTCCAGAAGGAAATGACATACCCTAAAGGGCGCGACCCTCATAACCTTGCCGCATCATTCCTGTTTCGACCATTTCCGATTTGTGAGGTTCGATGAGGTATCGTCCACAAAGCTACGCTTTTTTCACAAAGCCGTGCTTTGATCACAAATGATCAATAAATGATCAAAACACGGCAGCACTCAGCATGTCACATTACCAAATTGGGAGTATATCGCTGATAACCTTCAACTACATAACCTTTGAGCTCGTACGTCTCAGAGAAGGGTGTTAAGCTAAGAGAATAAATTCTCCACCACCAACAGAAATGTATTTGAAAGAAATCAGATTTATATCTCAAAATGTAATGTGAGACATGTAACCGTACAAGTCTGTTCTGGGTTCGAACAGAACCGAAGGCACTTCCGAAGAAGCCCTTGCAATCCGGGTATTCACAATCCCGATCGGACTTCCCATCACTTAAGGAATCTCTATACCGGAGCAACTCAGTGTAGAGACAATCGATAGGTTATCCTATCGTTCTCGCAAATACCCGGTCTTCAACACCGGTCTTCAAATGCTATCCATATACGACGTATCATTGTTCGCAATGGGTTATATGACACAAAGGTCCTTCCCGGCTAAACCGAATAATGAGCGCAATATTTAAAAATATATGGATATTGGGATTTCAGTTAAGTCACAACTTATTACCCAAAACTTCTCTTTCAAATGGTTTAAACAAATTACCATTTAAAAATCTGTTAAAAATAAACAGATTCAATTCACAAAGTTCACTCAGTATCACAAAGATTCATTCATAAATTTTCCAAATCAATTTCCATTTCAATTTGATTAATTCGTTAAATCTTTAAAACAAAGATTTAACTGATAGCTTTCAAAACAATTCCATTTTGACCTTTTATACAAAAGATACACCTTCCTAAATTTAAAACAATGTTTAACAACCTTTCACAAAGATTCATTCATAATTCGGAAAACCATTTCCAATTCAAACTTGAAATTCCTTCAATTAAATTGGAATTTCATTTCTTATATGAAAGCTTTATCATTTGAAAACAATAGTTTTCATTTCGGAAAATCTGATTCATTTACACGAATTAAAATCCTTGGGTTAAATTCCAATTCTCAAAACCATACTTTTAAAATGGTTTAAATTCATATAATCACATTTATAACATCTTTATCTATAATTTCCAATTATGGAATTTAATTCCAACTCTTGAATTCAATTTCAAATTGAATTATTTCAATTTGAAACTTTATTAAGTTAATTAAAATAACTTTCATCTTAAAAAACCCATTTCAAAAGCTTTAACATTTAACCCAAATCCATTTCCAAAATAAATTGAAATTAAAATTTCAATTTCAAAAACATTAAATTTAAATCATCTGTGACCTAACCGATTTCCACGTGAAATCCATATTTGTGTGTGTAAAAGTGTGGTCCAGGGGTTTCACACAGTAGTGCAACATCATTCAATCATCACAGATCAGAATACAGAAATATAGTTGATAAGTGGTATAAACTATAACGCTTATCGTTTATTCACAGATCACAGATATATAACTTACAGATAATATAATTACATTCATCCCAGATAAATAAACTACATTACAGGTCACACACAAATCAGAATATATCACACAGCATCACAGAATCAGATAGGATAATCAATTCGAGGCATCTCATACAATACAATCATTCATAAGTAAGGTCAAGCATTCAACAATCATTTATAAGCAGGATTAATTAATTGTTTAATCCTAATTAATTCAATTTAATTACTTATGAATAAATTATCCAACCCTGATTAATTAATTACAAATCATTTGATATAAATTAATTAATCAATCACCTTAATTAATTACATCAATTAATCACCTCATTATTAATTATTCCTTAATTACTCATTAAATAAATTAATTATCCCATAATTAATTATCTCCATTAATTAATCCTTTTATTAATTACAAAGGTAATTACCCAAATTACTTCATTTATAAATCATCTTCACTAATTACATTCCAGTAATTATCATTTATTACTTCCCTAAGTAATTATCTCCATTAATTTCACTAAGTAAATTCACTTATCCAATTATCAAATGATTTTCTTAAATTAATTAAACTAAATTAATTAACTTTAATTAATCAAAATATCCAAAATCAATTACAATAAGTAATTAATCCTTAATTACTTTCATTAAGTAATTAATAATTTACGATTGATTATCTAAATTATTTAATCAAATTAATTATCAAAATTTAATCACATTAATTAATTACTTAATAATCCCTAGTTAATTATCTTCATTAACTAATAACATTTCTTTAATTACTTTCTTAAGAAATTTTCTTAGATTGAATCATTATTAATTATTTCTAATTATAAATTAATCTAAATTACTAATTAAACAAATCATTCTTTAATTACCTTATTAATTGTCTCTAAGATAATTCATTTCTTTATTAATGATTTCATTGTCATTAAAGTGTAAAACATTACACTTTAAATTTAGATTTAAATTGCCTTTTGGATTTAAGATTCAAAATCATTTGAATCTATACTTCATTTTGTTTAAATCTATCATCACAACTTTTAAATTCATTTAAATTTGTTTTAAATTCAAATTCATTTAAAAAAACAAAACAATGACAGGTTTTATCAAAACCTGTAACCAACCTTTCACTCGAGCAAACCCCAAATGCTTCGAGTCATCTTCATTCACGCGCGAGAATTTCCCGAGCGCAACATGAAACCCAGCTTTCCCTGATCGACGTGCACGCGGTGCACCTGATACCACACCGCCGACCTCCGTTGATTGTCGCGACCATCATCGACAAACACTAGCACCCCCACGACCCCAAACAAGGACCCAGCTCGACGCTTCCAGGCTCGAACAAAAATCGAACCCATCGACCTAGAACTGGAAGGAACTTGAACCAAAACTCCGACCAACAATCACCTCGCAACCACGTCTACGGCCACCGGAGACTTCCAAACTCCGGCTACACCACTCTTAACCTCCACACTACCTTCCCCTCCAGCCACGTGACGCTCACGCACCAAGGAAGTCACAACGATCAAATTTTTCCAACCCGTTCAAAATTCGAACAAAACCCTACCTTACCTAATTCCGACCACCATGTTCATCTGCTCACCACCACAGTATTTTTCCTGCAACCCTTGATCACTCCTCCACCTCCAAGAGGAAGCTCAACCCCTCCAGCCATCAAGATCACCAGAGGCAACTCAAAATGTACAATTCGAACAAACCCAAACTGCTCCTTCGTTCCTCATCTAAAAATTATGATTTTAGCTTTAAAAATCATGTTTTGTTATGCGAATTCAATCCCCATATCTAAATTTGTGAATTAAGTAGTTTGAATTTTTGACAAAGTTGAGGTTGTGCTCAGTTCTTTTGTTTTCCAGAGACATTGACAAATTATTTTAACTTGTATGCATTTTTAAAACTGACTGTATACTATAACAAACAACTTTTGTTTTAATCCCAAGTTTAAAAAGTTAATAGATCAAGAGATATTGATTTTTTTTTCTGAAGCAAACTTGGGTCCAGAGTTTTAAAACACAGAACATACATATGAATAAAAGCCTGTACACAATCCATCTACCATTCACTTGTACACAGAGAGTTTAAATATATATGTATATAAACATACTTATCTAAGCTTTAACTTGCAACAGATCCATTTTAAAAAGAAGTCACTGACCGGGATTTCCAGAAGTGAACATAGTTGGTGAAGATCCAGGTTTGAACTTTGCTTGCTGAGGCTTTTGAATTGTTGTTTTAATTGTTTCAAGTTGTAGCTTTGTTAAGTTGGGGATGATGTTACTTCAATTTTGTTTAGTTTTGTAGATGGACAAAAACTAGAGGAAGAGTTTGATATATAGGAAATGAAGTTATAGGGTATATTATTTTATACAAGGTGATTATACTTTGTTTGTACAACATAAATCAGAGATCTTTCTATGCTTTGCTGGTTGATGCCTTTCGAGTTGACCTTGGTTTGCTGCTAGAGATAGAAACATTAAATGTTAATGTACTTTATAAATTATCCTAATCTTATTAGTACATAGATACTTTTATTTCTACTTTGTTTATTCTTCTACTTGCCTGGTTTGCTTGTTTGACTCGGTTGATGATATTTTCTTTTCTTGTTTTGTTTAAGTGGCTGAAATGATATGTGTTGTGTGCATTAATTCTCTTTATCTTGTTTTATTCATAAGCATATACTTTTTTCTTTCATTTGTTTTTGCTGAGATGATTTTGTATTACTTTATATTTTGTAACTTTACTTTTATTTATTTCTATTTCTGGCTTAAATATTTATTATTATTTTATTTTTATTTCTATTTCTAATATAAACCATCAAATTCAAATTTAAATTATTTGTTTACTTACTTTTATACTTGTGTCAAATATCTATATTTTATAATTATTTTTAAACCATTTACTTGAGATTTTAAACTCAAATTCAATACATACATATATATATAAAATTTCAAATTTACTCATATATCACATATACATATATATTCACAAATCTATACAATATTTAAATGATTTAACACAAATTTATTTGAATTTGGGGAAATTCGAATCGATTTATCAATTAATTTCACAATTTTTATTCAAAAATTCGTTTAATTATCAATTTAAATGTAATTAAAATTCGGGATCGTTACAAACTTCCCCCCTTAAAAGAATTTCGTCCTCGAAATTGCCAGGAAGATACAAAGATAGATGAAGAATATTTCATCAACTCAAACTGAATATCTATTCTGTATTTGGCTTACCAAATCAGAATATCAATAATAGATACAAGAACGAATATTTTTAATTTTTCACAGGATACACGGGTTATCTAGATCTACGAAATATACAGTGGCATCGGTTAGTTCGAAGTGATAACTAACCATTCGTAGAACATATCGGGGCCCAAAGAATAGATAGATATATGGATACAATTTCAAAACTTTTAGTTTAGAATTAAAGTATACCTATCAACCATAGCAAACAAAGCAACCAATACATCCAAACAAACAATTTTTGGCTTATTTGGAGTTTATATCCCATATTAATATATCGAATCTCTTCCTGGATCTACCAGAAATTATCGACGAATTGAGAAAAAGATGCTGAACAAAAGAGATTGATAGAGAAAAGACTATTTCATTGTTGTTACAGAGTATTGACCATTTATAGTCGTATTCCCCTGTCCCCTATCTCATCCTCTTCTCGCACTCACACTCACTATCAGTGGATAGTAAGAGAATTTACTGAGGCATTCGAACGGATATCTAAGGAATACTCATTCTAGGGTATACTTCACCCTATCTCTAATGAGCTACTTAATGTGTTATACTCCTGAGCTAAAGTTTTACCCTCAGCTCTGATACCTACTGTAGTGATCCAAAAACTCGGCCTTCGAAAATCGGCACCCGTACTTCACTTGTACTCAAAATGCCGCAGATTCAAACGCCGAATCTGGTTCACCGGAGCTTATAACACCATTAAGTATAACAACACAGCGGAAGAAAGAAATAGATGATATCATATACAATTCCAATGAATACAATATCCAGAATGATATACAACAATGATATCAATATGATACAACAATATCGGAGATATGATAATGATACAGCGGAAATAAAAGAAAAGATAACTCCAAATGATCTGAAAAAGAGAATGAATCCAACAACTCCAACATCACGGTGCACCAAGATAAGCAACGTCAGTCGCCAGTGAACTCCAAACACTGAACTAGCTCCAACTAGTCTACTAAACCTGAATATCTGAAAAAACCCAACTCTAGACTGCCCGTGTGGAAAATGATGGGCACCCAGAGTTTAGGAAGGGAACAATAAACTCCGAGTCAGTCGTGGGACTGGTGTGAGCAACAATAACAGTTTATCTTTAAAACAAACAATAAAAGAATTTTAAACATTGAAACCCGCAATGCTTTTGGAAAATGAAACTACCATAAGACCTCCCGCCACACACACAATGCAAATGCAGAATTGGAGGAGATTTCTTCTTATGATAGTCAAACATGCTTACAACGCAAATCATTGGATTATTATTATTAGTGCATAGTGCAGAAAACATTTCAAAAGTATAATATTAATCTTAGCCAACATACGACTAGTATCGTATACCTACTATAGCTACCATCTAAACAGTGGTGACCACCATAAGTAAATGGCAGGTTCTACAACTAATACCGTACAAGGTTCATATTGGAAATTCGATTTCCAACAAATGGTCAGGCAAAGGAACTTCCTATGCCACGTAGGAACGCTTCTAGCGGGACGCTCCGAGAGACAACCTGCTCTCTGCCAACACAAGGCTGGGTTACCTCTGTAACTAGGTAACTCACGAATATGCCATTCCCCAGTCCTTTGGGACCTTTATCCGAGGCCTCGGTAACCAACATCACACAGTAATATATAAAGTGTGTCCACATGAGTTAGTATCTGGGCTACATACCATGATACCACCCTTTTCCAGAAGGAAATGACATACCCTAAAGGGCACGACCCTCATAACCTTGCCGCATCATTCCTGTTTCGACCATTTTCGGTCTGTGAGGTTCGGTGAGGTCTCGTCCATAAAGCTACGCTTTTTTCACAAAGCCGTGCTTTGATCACAAATGATCAATAAATGATCAAAACACGGCAGCACTCAGCATGTCACATTACCAAATTGGGAGTATATCGCTGATATCCTTCAACTACATAACCTTTGAGCTCGTACGTCTCAGAGAAGGGTGTTAAGCTAAGAGAATAAATTCTCCGCCACCAACAGAAATGTATTTGAAAGAAATCAGCTTTATATCTCAAAATGTAATGTGAGACATGTAACCGTACAAGTCTGTTATGGGTTCGAACAGAACCGAAGGCACTTCCGAAGAAGCCCTTGCAATCCGGGTATTCACAATCCCGATCGGACTTCTCATCACTTAAGGAATCTCTATACCGGAGCAACTCAGTGCAGAGACAATCGATAGGTTATCCTATCGTTCTCGCAAATACCCGGTCTTCAACACCGGTCTTCAAATGCTATCCATATACGACGTATCATTGTTCGCAATGGTTTATATGACACAAAGGTCCTTCCCCGGCTAAACCGAATAATGAGCGCAATATTTAAAAATATATGGATATTGGGATTTCAGTTAAGTCACAACTTATTACCCAAAACTTCTCTTTCAAATGGTTTAAACAAATTACCATTTCAAAATCTGTTAAAAATAAACAGATTCAATTCACAAAGTTCACTCAGTATCACAAAGATTCATTCATAAATTTTCCAAATCAATTTCCATTTCAATTTGATTAACTCGTTAAATCTTTAAAACAAAGATTTAACTGATAGCTTTCAAAACAATTCCATTTTGACCTTTTATACAAAAGATACACCTTCCCAAATTTAAAACAATGTTTAACAACCTTTCACAAAGATTCATTCATAATTCGAAAAACCATTTCCAATTCAAACTTGAAATTCCTTCAATTAAATTGGAATTTCATTTCTTATATGAAAGCTTTATCATTTGAAAACAATAGTTTTCATTTCGGAAAATCTGATTCATTTACATGAATTAAAATCCTTGGGTTAAATTCCAATTCTCAAAACCATACTTTTAAAATGGTTTAAATTCATATAAACACATTTATAACATCTTTAACTATAATTTCCAATTATGGAATTTAATTCCAACTCTTGAATTCAATTTCAAATTGAGTTATTTAAATTTGAAGCTTTATTAAATTATTTAAAATAACTTTCATCTTAAAAACCCCATTTCAAAAGCTTTAACATTTAACCCAAATCCATTTCCAAAATCAACTGAAATTAAAATTTCAATTTCAAAAACATTAAATTTAAATCATCTGTGACCTAACCAATTTCCACGTGAAATCCATATTTGTGTGTGTAAAAGTGTGGTCCAGGGGTTTCACACAGTAGTGCAACATCATTCAATCATCACAGATCAGAATACAGAAATATAGTTGATAAGCGGTATAAACTATAACGCTTATCGTTTATTCACAGATCACAGATATATAACTTACAGATAATATAATTACATTCATCCCAGATAAATAAACTACATTACAGGTCACACACAAATCAGAATATATCACACAGCATCACAGAATCAGATAGGATAATCAATTCGAGGCATCTCATACAATACAATCATTCATAAGTAAGGTCAAGCATTCAACAATCATTTATAAGCAGGATTAATTAATTGTTTAATCCTAATTAATTCAATTTAATTACTTATGAATAAATTATCCAACCCTGATTAATTAATTACAAATCATTTGATATAAATTAATTAATCAATCACCTTAATTAATTACATCAATTAATCACCTCATTATTAATTATTCCTTAATTACTCATTAAATAAATTAATTATCCCATAATTAATTATCTCCATTAATTAATCCTTTTATTAATTACAAAGGTAATTACCCAAATTACTTCATTTATAAATCATCTTCACTAATTACATTCCAGTAATTATCATTTATTACTTCCCTAAGTAATTATCTCCATTAATTTCACTAAGTAAATTCACTTATCCAATTATCAAATGATTTTCTTAAATTAATTAAACTAAATTAATTAACTTTAATTAATCAAAATATCCAAAATCAATTACAATAAGTAATTAATCCTTAATTACTTTCATTAAGTAATTAATAATTTACGATTGATTATCTAAATTAATTAATCTAATTAATTATCAAAATTTAATCACATTAATTAATTACTTAATAATCCCTAGTTAATTATCTTCATTAACTAATAACATTTCTTTAATTACTTTCTTAAGAATTTTTCTTAGATTGAATCATTATTAATTATTTCTAATTATAAATTAATCTAAATTACTAATTAAACAAATCATTCTTTAATTACCTTATTAATTGTCTATAAGATAATTCATTTCTTTATTAATGATTTCATTGTCATTAAAGTGTAAAACATTACACTTTAAATTTAGATTTAAATTGCCTTTTGGATTTAAGATTCAAAATCATTTGAATCTATACTTCATTTTGTTTAAATCTATCATCACAACTTTTAAATTCATTTAAATTTGTTTTAAATTCAAATTCATTTAAAAAAACAAAACAATGACAGGTTTTATCAAAACCTGTAACCAACCTTTCACTCGAGCAAACCCCAAATGCTTCGAGTCATCTTCATTCACGCGTGAGAATTTCCCAAGCGCAACACGAAACCCAGCTTTCCCTGATCGACGTGCACGCGGTGCACCTGATACCACACCGCCGACCTCCGTTGATCGTCGCGACCATCATCGACAAACACTAGCACCCCCACGACCCCAAATAAGGACCCAGCTCGATGCTTCCTGGCTCGAACAAAAATCGAACCCATCGAACCAGAACTGGAAGCAACTTGAACCAAAACTCCGACCAAAAATCACCTCGCAACCACGTCTCCGGCCACCGGAGACTTCCAAACTCCGGCTACACCACTCTTAGCCTCCACACTACCTTCCCCTCCAGCCACGTGACGCTCGACGCACCAAGGAAGTCACGGCGATCAAATTTTTCCAACCCGTTCAAAATTCGAACAAAACCCTACCTTACCTAATTCCGACCACCACATTCATCTGCTCACCACCATAGTATTTTTCCTGCAACCCTTTATCACTCCTCCACCTCCAAGAGGAAGCTCAACCCCTCCAGCCATCAAGAGCACCAGAGGCAACTCAAAATGTACAATTCGAACAAACCCAAACTGCTCCTTCGTTCCTCATCTAAAAATTATGATTTTAGCTTTAAAAATCATGTTTTGGTATGCGAATTCAATCCCCATATCTAAATTTGTGAATTAAGTAGTTTGAATTTTTGACAAAGTTGAGGTTGTGCTCAGTTCTTTTGTTTTCCAGAGACATTGACAAATTATTTTAACTTGTATGCATTTTTAAAACTAACTGTATACTATAACAAACAACTTTTGTTTTAATCCCAAGTTCAAAAGGTTAATAGATCAAGAGAGATTGATTTTTTTTTCCGAAGCAAACTTGGGTCCAGAGTTTTAAAACATAGAACATACATATGAATAAAAGCCTGTACACAATCCATCTACCATTCACTTGTACACAGAGAGTTTAAATATATATGTATATAAACATACTTATCTAAGCTTTAACTTGCAACGGATCCATTTTAAAAAGAAGTCACTCACCTAGATTTCCAGAAGTGAACATAGTTGGTGAAGATCCAGGTTTGAACTTTGCTTGCTGAGGCTTTTGAATTGTTGTTTTAATTGTTTCAAGTTGTAGCTTTGTTAAGTTGAGGATGATGTTACTTCAATTTTGTTTAGTTTTGTAGATGGACAAAAACTAGAGGAAGAGTTTGATATATAGGAAATGAAGTTACGTGGTATATTATTTTATACAAGGTGATTATACTTTGTTTGTACAACATAAATCAGAGATCTTTCTATGCTTTGCTGGTTGATGCCTTTCGAGTTGACCTTGGTTTGCTGCTAGAGATAGAAACATTTAATGTTAATGTACTTTATAAATTATCCTAATCTTATTAGTACATAGATACTTTTATTTCTACTTTGTTTATTCGTCTACTTGCCTGGTTTGCTTGTTTGACTCGGCTGATAAAATTTTCTTTTCTTGTTTTGTTTAAGTGGCTGAAATGATATGTGTTGTGTGCTTAAAGATATTGCATTAATTCTCTTTATCTTGTTTTACTCATAAGCTTATACTTTTTTCTTCCATTTGTTTGTGCTGAGATGATTTTGTATTACTTTATATTTTGTAACTTAACTTTTATTTATTTCTATTTCTGGTTAAATATTTATTATTATTTTATTTCTCTTTCTATTTCTATTTCTGATATAAACCATCAAATTCAAATTTAAATTATTTGTTTACTTACTTTTATACTTGTGTCAAATATCTATATTTTATAATTATTTTTAAACCATTTACTTGAGATTTTAAACTCAAATTCAATATATACATATATATATATATATAATTTCAAATTTACTCATATATCACATATACATATATATTCACATATCTATACAATATTTAAATGATTTAACACAAATTTATTTGAATTTGGGGAAACTCGAATCGATTTATCAATTAATTTCACAATTTTTATTCAAAAATTCATTTAATTATCAATTTAAATGTAATTAAAATTCGGGGTTGTTACAGATGATAAGTAATGTTGTAGAGAATGATAAGTATTGTTTTCTCAACTGAAATGAAGTGTACAAGGTGATATATTATGTTGTACCGGTGATAAAATTTGTTGTACAAAAATCAGGGATATTTCTTTGCTTTGGGGGCTTATGAGATATATTTGCATTAATTCTCTTGTACCATATAAATTTTTATTTATAAATTTTCTTTCTCTCGGCTGTACATGTTTGAGATAATTGTGTGGCTTCCTTTGCAAGCCTTTATACATGTATTTTCTTTTCTTTTCTTTTGTTTCCTTTTTAACTTGTCTTTATATTTGAATGTATTTTCATATTTAATATATTGTTATAATTTAACTAATGTGCTTACTATATATAATTTTTCTATAATTTATCCTATGTATTTTTTTTATATTTATTTTGTAATATAGGTGAATTTCTATTTTAGTTTATGTTATTATATTTTATCCAATGTATTTATTTTATACTTTTATATCTTATATATTTTCATTTTTAAACCATTTATTTACGATTCAAATCAAATATATATATATATATATAATTTCAAATTTACACATATATGCCCATATACATATATATATATATATACACATTCACATATATATACAATATTATAAATTTAAATGATCTATACAGAATATATTCGAATCCGGGGAAACTCGCATCACATTATCAATTAATTTCACAATTTTTATTCAAAAATTAATTTAATTATCAATTTAAATTTAATTAAAATCTGGGGTCGTTACAGACTTCCCCTCTTAAAAAAAATTTGTCCTCGAAGTTTGCTAGGGAGACACAAGGATAAATGAAGAATGTTTCATCAAATCAAACTGAATATATATAATAGATATAAGAACGAATCTTTTGAATTTTTCACACGATACTCGGGTTATCAAGATCTACGAAATGTGTAGTGGCATTGGTTAGTTCGAAGGGATAACTAACCATTCGTAGTATATATTGGGACCCAAAGAATAGATAGATATATGGATACAATTCCAAAACTTTTAGTTTAGAAACCAAAGTATAACTATCAACCATAGCAACCAAAGCAACAATTTATCCAAACAAACAATTCTGGCTTATTTGGAGTTTATGTCCCATATTAATATATCAAATCTTCTTCCTGGATCTACCAAGAACTATCAAAGAATTTAGAATAGATGACGAACAAAAGAGATTGATAGAGAAAAGATTGTTTCCTTGTTGTTACAGGGTATTGACCATTTAATTTCGTATTCCCCTGTCCCCTATCTCATCCTCTTCTTGCACTCATACTCACTATAAGTGGATAGTAAGAGAATTTACTGAGGTATACGGACAGATATCTTAGGGATTACTCATTCTAGGGTATATTTCACCCTATCTCTAATGAGCTACTTAATGTGTTATACTCCATAGCTAAAGTTCAACCTTAGCTCTGATACCAAATGTGAAGATCCTGAACTCGGCCTTCGAAAATCGACACCCGTACTTCACTTGTACTCAAAATGCCGCAGATTCAAATGCCGAATCTGGTTCACCGGAGCTTATAACACCATTAAGTATATCAACACAGCGGAATAAAGAAATAGATGATATCATATACAACTCCAATGAATACAATATCCAGAATGATATACAACAACGATATCAATATGATACAACAATATCAGAGATAAATAATGATACAATGGAAAACAGAAGTGATAACTCCAAATGATCCAATAGAGAGAATGAGACCAATAACTCCAACATCAGCTCGAACCACCATCACGTTGCACCAAGATAAGCAACGTCAGTCATGCGTGAACTCCAAAACTGAACTAGCTCCAGATAATCTACTAAACCTGACTATCTGAAAAACCCAACTCTAGACTGCCCGTGTGGAAAATTGTGGGCACCCAGAGTTTAGGAAGGGAACAATAAACTCCGAGTAAGTCATGGGACTGGTGTGAGTAACAAAAATAGTTTATCTTTAAACAAACAACAAAAGAATTTTAAACATTGAAATCCGCAATGCTTTTTGGAAAATGAAACTACCATAAGACCTTCCGCTACACACACAATGCAAATGCAGAATTGGAGGAGATTTCTTCTTATGATAGTCAAACATACTTACTACGCAAAACAAAACTCTTTTGATATTATTACTAGTGCATAGTGTAGGAAAACCTTTCGAAAGTATAATATTAATCTTAACCAGCATACAACCATTATTGTATGCCTACTATAGCTATTATTTTCAATAGCAGGTTACCGCCACATTCCATAGCAGGTTATACAACTAAATCCGTACAAGGCTCGTATTGTTTCTTTGGATTTTCCAACAAATGGTCAGGCTAAGGAACTTCCTATGCCACATGTGTATGCCTCTGGAGGGACGTCCCGAGAACTAACTAGCTCTCTGCCAACACAAGGCCGGGTTACCTCTTACACTAGGTAACTACTACACGAATATGCCATCCCCCGGTCCTTTGGGACCTTTATCCGAGGGCCCTCGATCACACAGCAACAATCACACAGTAAATGAGATTGGAGCAACCACACAGGTAAATATCTGGGCTCCATACCATGATACTACCTTTTTCCAGAAGGAAATGACATACCCTAAAGGGCGCGACCCTCATAACCTTGCTGCGTCTTTCCTGTTTCGACCATTTCCGGTTTGTGAGGTCCGATGAGGTCTCATCGACAAAGCTACGCTTTTTCACAAAGCCATGCTTTGATCAACAAATGATCAGTAACACACAGCAGCACTCAGCATGCCACACTACCAAATTGGGAGTATATCACTGATAACCTTCAACTACATAACCTCTGAGCTCGTACGTCTCAGAGAAGGGTGTTAAGCTAAGAGAATAAATTCTCCGCCACCAACAGAAATGCATTTGAAAGAAATCAGCTTTATATCTCAAAGTGTAATGTCAGACATACAACCATACAAGTCTGTTCCGGGTTCGAACAGAACCGAAGGCACTTCCAAAGAAGCCCTTGCAATCCGGGTATTCACAATCCCGATCGGATTTCCCATCACTTAAGAAATATCTATACCAGCGCGACTCAGTGCAGAGACAATCGATAGGTTATACTATCATTCTCACAAATACCCGGTCTTCAACACCGGTCTTCAAATGCTATCCATATACGACGTATCACTTATTCGGAATGGGTTATATGACACAAAGTCCTCTCCCGGCTAAACCGAATAGTGAGCGCAATATTTTAAAACATATGGATATTGGGATTTCAGTTAAGTCACAACTTATTACCCAAAACTTCTCTTTAAATGTTTTAAACACATTACCATTTTAATCTTTTACAAAAAGATTCAATTCACAAAGTTCACCCAGTTTCACAAAGATACATTCATAGATTTTCCAAATCAATTTCCATTTCAATTGGATTAACTCATTAAATCTTTATATTAAAGATTTAATTGATAGCTTTCAAAACAATTCCAAAACTATTTTGGGTTCAAGAATTCAATCTTTAAAATTGTCAAAAATCTGTGACTTAACCGATTTCCTCGTGAAATCCATATTTGTGTGTGTATGGTGTAGTCCAGGGGTTTCACACAGTAGTGCAACATCATTCAATCATCACAGATCAGAATACAGAAATATAGTTGATAAGCGGTATAAACTATAACGCTCATCTTTTATTCACAGATCACAGATTACAGATATATAATTTACATTCATCCCAGATAAATAACTATAGTACAGATCACACACAAATCAGAATATATCACACATCATCACAGATCAGGAAATATCAACAATTCAATCATTCAGTCAGATCCAACATTCACCAGTAAATTTAATCGACTGATTAATTTTTATCAGATGTATCAATTATTAATTCGGGTTAATTATCATGAGTTAATTATAAATTATTTGAAATAAATTCCCTTTCAAATTCATTAGTTAACCCTTAATTATTAACTAATCATTCTTAATTAATGAATCAATTAATCTTTAATTATTAAATAAATCTTAATTAATTACCATTATTAATTAATCCTTTAATTTATTAACAAATAATTTACTCAAATTTCAAATTATCATTCAATTAATTACATTCAGTAATTATCTATTTATTACTTCTCTAAGTAATTATATTTTCCCAAATTATCAAGTGATTATTCTATATTAATTAACTTAACTAGTTAACTTGAACTAATCCAATTAACTCAATTAATTATACTGAATGATTAATTCCTTAATTACTGTCATTTAGTAATTATATTTAACAATCCCACAAATGATTGTTATTAAATTAATTAATCTAAATTTATTGTTAAAATTAATCACATTAATTAATTATTCAAATAATTTTAGTTAATGACTTCATTAACTATTAAATTTCTTTAATTATTTTCCTAAAGGAATTTACTTATATAAATCATTATTGGTTTTACATTGATTCACCATTAAAACTCATTAATTAATGAATTATAAATCATTAATCTTCATTAATTAAAGTAAACTCATCCATATTTATGATTAATTGTTTGAAAACATTTATTTCAAATTCCCTTCTAAATTCCAATTTAAGTCCAAGCTTTGAAATAAATTCTTATTTACTTTTAAATGAGTTTAAACAAATGTTCCTAACATTTTAAATTTACATGTTACAATAACAATTAGTTATAAAGGAAATTTTAAAAAAGTTTAAAATCACTTTTCTTTTTCTTTTTTTTTTAAATTTAACATATTTAAAATTTACTTTAACACTTAAGTTATAAAATTTAATTAAATTTCAAAATCTTGAAATCTGATTTAAAATTTATTCCAGGTTCTAAACCTTTAATTTTAACTTGTTTAAGTTTTCATTCTCAAATTCAATTCTATTTTGAATTCAAATTTCCCCCATACATTTAATTGTTTTTAAATTATTGAAACAAATTGAATTTAAAACTTTATTTATCTTCAAACTAAATTTCAATTCAAACTTGAATTTATGTTTTTATTTTAATATAAACTCAGTTTTAAAACCTTGATTGATAAATTTAAATTTAGTTTTAAAATTTCAAAACAGAAAACAGTTCAGGTTGAAAAGCCTGTAACAAAACTTTTGACCCGAGATGACCATTTTACTTCGCGTAAACAACTCGAATTACTCGATTATAACGCGAGAAAACACTCGTTCTTCCCGGGCAAACAAAACACTTAGGCACAAAGTGCTCGTGCACGTGCACATCCCCTCTGGCGAACTCCAACCAACTTCGACGATCTCGACCTGACGACAAACTCGTCGACAATGAACTCAGGTCATTCGAACCACCCCATCACTCCAAAATTCGAATTTGAGTTCGAGCTCAAAACCTAGAACAAACGCGCAAACACCACCTCAAAACCTATCAACGCTTCGCTCGTCACACACCGACCACCAGAATATCAACGACTTCGTCGACACGTTCGCCTATGCTTCCTCTTCCATCTCCCAAAGTCGTGTGCAACTCGATGCCTTATGGAAGTCGCGGCGATCAAAAATTCAAACACTAAAAAAATTAGGTTTACCCACTAAAACCCTATACCGCTGTCGTCACCGTCCTCTTCTCCACCTCCGACCATTTTTCCTGGCAACCCCGTAGGCTCATCCATCTCCACGAACAACCCCGACATCCACGAATCGACTGTTCACCGAAAATTGATAAAAATCAATTTTTTAAACAAAAACAAACTGCTCCTAACTCCCATCACTAAAAATCATCAATCCACGCTTAAAAATCACGACTTTCAATATAGATTCAAGTTATATCCTTGAATCAATAGTTCACGAGGTTCGAAAATCCCAGAATTTAAAGTCTTTACTGTAAAAATTTTATTTTTCACTCTATAAACACTTATACCTCATGAGACTATTTTTAAATTGTAACTTACTCTAAAATACAATTATTTTGTTTTGAAACTAAGGTCTGATATGGATTAGAAAAGGAGAAATTGAATTTTCTTTGTTGTTTGGTACTCTGGAACTAAACAGAGAAGAAGATGCACTGATACATATATATATACACGGAGCAAATGGCAATATATATATTCAAGTTTAAACAGCTATATGTTACTCACCTTAAACATTTTTAGATTCCAGAAGTCTTCAAGTTGAAGTTGAAATCTTTTTAAACTTTGCAAAGTTGAAATCTTGCTTGAGTTTGTTACTGGAACTCTTCTTCTTGATCTCAGATTGATATGAATTTGTATTGATGTTTAGGTTGAATGATTGTTTAAGTTTAAAAATGATTTTTACTTCAGTTTATAATGGTGAACGAAGACTGGGATGATAAGTAATGCTGTTGAGAATGATAAGTATTGTTTTCTCAGCTGAAATGAAGTGTACAGGGTGATATATTATGTTGTACAGGTGATAAAATTTGTTGTACAAAAATCAGGGATATTTCTTTGCTTTGGGGTCTGATGAGATATATTTGCATTAATTATCTTGTACCATATAAATTTTTATTTATAAATTTTCTTTCTCTCGGCTGTACATGTTTGAGATAATTGTGTGGCTTCCTTTGCAAGCCTTTATACATGTATTTTATTTTCTTTTCTTTTGTTTCCTTTTTAACTTGTCTTTATATTTGAATGTATTTTTATATTTAATATATTGTTATAATTTAACTAATGTGTTTACTATATATAATATTTCTATAATTTATCCTATGTATTTTTTTTATATTTATATTGTAATATAGGTGAATTTATCTTTTAGTTTATGTTATTATATTTTATCCAATGTATTTATTTTATACTTTTATATCTTATATATTTTCATTTTTAAACCATTTATTTATGATTCAAATCAAATATATATGTATATAATTTCAAATTTACTCATATATGCCCATATACATATATATACACATTCACATATATATACAATATTATAAATTTAAATGATTTATACAGAATATATTCGAATCCGGGGAAACTCGCATCACTTTATCAATTAATTTCACAATTTTTATTCAAAAATTAATTTAATTATCAATTTAAATTTAATTAAAATCCGGGGTCGTTACAATAATAAACAACTTCACTTTAATTAAGCAGTGCGTGCGCGCATGAGAAGCTAAACTGGGTATATACGGTCTAAAATAATTTAATGGTTGTAATAGGTTCAGTAGTAGTGGGAATAAAAGAATTTGTAGCAAAGCGATGAATATTTCTAAAACTTGCACATGTAAAAAGTTCAACGCATTCATTGTCATGTGCTAAATAGATATTACCGAATGAATAAGATTATTGCTTTTCTTTTTTTCCTTTTTGAATCAAACAAACATCATTATTAATTACTCTCGTGTCATACAAACTCAAACTCAGAGTTGTGCTACAAACATATCTAACTTTGGCTTTCTCAGTCCACTAAAGCATGAACTAATTAACACCTTCAAAGACTCAGTAATGAATCAACCATTCAAGCTTGTTCATAACTGACATGCAAGCCAGATCCACCAAACTTACAACATTGCTGCATATTTAGGTGGCATCCTTCGGACCAGGAATACGCTTCAATATATACTACATTTTTCAAATTCACGTAGCTCCAAGTTAGTATCCCTTGGAGAAAATTTGAAGTAGAAAAGGAAAAACCAAAATGAAGAAAAAGAAAATTTAAATTTTTTTAATTTACTAATAATATAGAGTAAGGTTATAGTAAAACAGAAAAAAGTTTAAATTGTTCGATAGTTGCATTTATTCTGGTCTCAAATAATGACAGTTATCCTGTATTTCTACCGATTTATAATAATATTACTGTTGTGAAACGCCAACCATCTTTCAGCATTATTTACCTTGCTTACATGACTAAATAGTAAATGCTGATAGAGGAAACATGAGTCTAAAGGATCAGCCAAACTGTGCAGTTCTTCAAAATTATAGATTCTAGTCAGTACAGGCCTGCCATACCATATATTTCAGTAATTCATGTTCAATCTCTTTAGGCCATAATTGGGAAATTGGGTGGTCGTGGCCCATGGTAAAAACTTGTCATACTGAATTGTACACCTAGGCTCTATACTTTCATTATTATGTCCTTTCCATTAACAATTCATCATATTGATGCTATTGTAACAAATTAAACATGTAAAAATATTGTGGCCTACGGGTCAAATACATAAATCCAACAATATATGTTAGCAGTTTGATCAGAAATTTTGAACATACTACAATGATATTATTTGTCAAGTTTAGTTCCATAAAGCTTTCTTGCTAGCATGAATAAAAAAGCAATGCATTTTATGTCTTTACGACTGCATTTGTAAATCATGTATCTAAAATCATCCACTAACAACTATCCCCACAACTGTTAAGTTGCAAGTTCAGTATTTCATTAATCATGCATAGAAGTTGAGATTTAAGCTTTCAGCACCCCGTTCATAGTTATATTTTATCTTTCCTCTTTAGTGTATCAAGAATTATTTATGTCAAGTATGATAAAACATAGTAAGAAAGTACATGTGAACTGAGTGAGTTTTCAATCAAAATGATACTAACTTTTTTGGACTAAGTATGTGTATGTTAAGTGAGTATGCCTGCATGTACCATTTAATAAATAATAAAATATTTAACAAAAAAATGTTGGATGAGCAATACAGTGATCTAAATTTTAGTTTCCATTTGTTGCAGAATTCTAAATGTCATTTCTATTATTGTAATGAGATATAAGGTAGGTAAGGCATGGAATGATAAAGCAGACAATCAAATATTGTGTGCTACTTTAAAGCCATAAGGCATGTATATTTTCATTCTAACAATAAATCATGTTAGGTTTTCTCATAAGAATATAAAAAATTTAATGTATAGACACAAATAATCAATAATTCGATAATCCAAAATGAAATAAAAACCTATACATCACATAAATGAGCATGGAAGACAAAACCATTAAGCTTAAACTACCAAGTTTCATACATTTATCTAATGTGGTTCAAGCACATTCAAAAAAGGAATTATAGGTCATAAAAAACGTATATAGCGAGGAATAACCTTCTCAATATGCACAAAAGATCCTAGGACAATGGCTTAAAGATCTAATACACACAAAAGGCTGAGATAGTTGTCCCTTTTTTTAAATTTATCATATCATATAACAGTGTTTGTACACACGTAGTATACTTTAATTTGCAAAATATGTATATAAAATTATATGCTATTGGAATTTGGAATGTTAAATTCAGTGCGTTAATAGGAAAGTCATGGATTCCCAAAAACCACAGGTACCTAAACATCCACTATGACTACAGTGATATGTTACGAATTTCAGAGGTAGACAGAGACTCGTGTCGGTATAAACTAAAGTATTGTAACAAATTAACACTTTGGGCCCTAGTTCCATTAACATTGAAAGTTCAATCCCAATTCTATCTTCACTATTTCCTGGAGTTGTGTTATGATATAGGTAGAAAATGTATGCATAAAAGGAAACAAATATTTGACATTGATAACGTTACGGTGTGTTAGACACTTGAGAATAAATTAGAAATAGAAATTCAGCATCAGACAATACTGCTAGAAGCAAAATTTCTTAAAGTAAAAAGAAATAATCCTCGTTTGACATTGAAATATTTAGTTGTAACTTACTCTCACTGATTCTGTCCTATTTTTTTAATTCAATTGCAGAAGCTTCGTGTGAATTTTGTGGTAGAGGGTATTATGAACTTATTTTTAAGCTCATAGTTATCTCAGGTGTGAAAAAATTTCTAAATTATTTTATCTTTTGAGAACGCCTCAAGTGATATAGTGGGCTTTTATTGATATATAGTCCTACGTAAAAGCTTCTTTTAGGTTAGTCTAACTTGGTGCGATTACTCAAAAATATCAAAATTTCTTTCAAAATTGATATCCTATCTTATCTTCTTAGCATTCTTATAGGATGTCATAGTTAAATGCCTCTTTTAGGTAAATCAAGTTAAGTATACAAACCTCATATATTTAAAAGATCTAAACCACTCAGTAAGACAAATTACTCATGATATCATTTTATAAATTTGTATGAATTTTTCAGTCTTTTTGTACCAATGAACTCTAACAGCCCTAAATTCTCGAATGCACAAATAAAACCATATACTAACATGGAACTGTATAAGTACTAAATTATTGAATTCAAATTGATTAAATAAGAGATACAGGATTAAACCTGAGAGTTTTAGAAGATTCAGAAGACAACAAACTGTTGGTTGCTGCAGAATGCAGTCCGCTACCGCTTGACGTAGAGGTTCCAATGGCTTCACGACCACTGAGGTCGCCTTACGCTGGCTGTAAAAACCAAACTTAACATCTAACTATCGATTTGGTTACGAATTATATGGTAAACTAAAGGAGGCTGTAAAAAAACAAAACCTTCTATCGATATTCAACAAAATTAAGGTCTGAAAACTACTAATCACAACAACAAACCTTATCAGATGCGGGATAGTTTTCCTCGTATGAAGGCGAGGGTTGAGAATCATCGGATCTGTTGTAATTACCTAATCGATAGCCTGCAAAAGGCATCAAAACACAAATCAAATTAAAAAAGGATAAATTGGAAATGATTACGAATGAAGTTTACCAAGATTATGGAGTTTGAGGTCTCATAAGAGACTCTGGAAGAAGAGCTTCTGTTTCCTTTTCCAACACGAAACATTTTTGTAATTTTTCTAATAATTCTTGCAGTTTTCTTTCAAAATGAAGTTCGGTTGACGTTCTGATCTCAGATTCCCAGGTACAAATAAAGAAAGAACAAATAATGAAAGTGGAGTAGTGTGGGACGTGGGACTGAACGTGAGAAAAGGGTAATAAAGTGAAAAAAAAGTACCCTTGTGCTGATAGGTTTCAAGCGGCTCATGAGTAAGGGTAATTTCGGAATATTGAAAAAGGCTTCACTAAGGAAAGTATTTGCTTTATATATAAGATATATATATATAGGTATAATGTTGAATATATGGTTTACATAAAGAGGAAAATCTATTAACATATATTTGTGTGTACAGGATAAAATATAGGTTATGTATTTAGAGTTTTATATATTGTTAGTATATATATACGCATATATTTTGAAATTTTTAAGAGAATATTCGTTCGTTTCTTATATTTGAAGTTCCATATCTATATGCAAACATGCGCAAATCTTTGTAAACTTAGATATATATATGAAGTATATCTATAATATTTTAAAATGTTTTTTTTTGAGTTATATATATATATTAATTTATATCTGTTGGCTGTAATGCAAGCTCTACAGGTTAAATATGATTTATTTAAGCGTAAATATAATAGAAAGTAAGTTTGTATTGTGTTATATATATCATTTATACATTTTGTGAGCATACTTTCATACAGAGGAGCACATATATATATAACAGTTTTTATATTTACATACTTAAATAACAGTTTAGTTATATATTAGAATTTATATATAATGTTCTAACTATATATATCTGTAAGTAATATATATATTATTTAAAAAGTTATATGAGTTGTATTCTATCAGTAAACATCTAGCTAGTAATATATTAGTTTATAAAATGTTAGTTTATACATTAGATAATATGATATATATATATATATATATATATATATATGTTGGATATCGAAGGTTGTATTTGGCATTTGAGAAGTGGATCATATATGCGTTGCTGTATGAGTTTTATATTTAAACCTGTAGTCACGTATATTTTTAACCTGAAGCTATTTTGTTTCTTTATTTTACATTTTACTGTTATATACGTTAGTTTATGTAAGTTTTGCATGTTAGAGATATATATCTAAGCTTGAGCGCGTACATATATTGGGATTTTATGTTAACTATTATAATATATAGAAATATATTAATCCACATATATAAGTTTAATAACGGTTTACAGTTGAAAAATAAATATAATACTGTTTAAGTATATAGGTAACTTACACATTAGCTTATATATTAGTTATATACAAGTATTGTTGATTTCAAAGTATTTATTTCCAAATATATTATGATTATATGTTTGATTAAAACAATCATTTTGAAATACACATATATTTAAATATAAAATGTATTTGATTTTTAGAATATATATATATAGTTATATATATATGTTCACTTATACCATTGATCTTTTTCAATCCAGTTTGGATTTGATTTCATCAATTTCAAATATTCAGCTTCGCTTTGATCGTCGAACTTGGGTCCATCGTGCTTTGCTTCGAAATTCGTGCTTGGATTCGTAGCTCATTTCTTTTTCAAATCTATCTAGCCTCGAAAGGTGAGCAATCACTCACGATTAACGTTCTTTTATTTATTAAATTTGATTTCAATTGAAACGACAAATGAAATATGCTGCTGTTAGTTACTTACATTGTTATATATATGATGTTATATGTATCTGTTCACCTGTGACATCTGACACCATTATCTATTATTTATATTGATGATATATGCCAGTTATATTATTATTTCATATTTGTTATCACTCTGCAAGTTCCCTGTTAGTATAGAATTCACTATGGGTTGAAATGATACATACCCGAACGATCTTTAGAATAGGAGAAAATCGTTATGGGTTGAAATGATAAACCCAAGTGATTTTCATTTGAATTGAATTTGGGATTGCGGGTTGAAATGATATATACCCGTATATATTTAAATTGCGGATTGAAATGATAAATATCCGTATCACTTGACCATAGGATAGAAAATTATATACAGACACCGTTGGTTTATATATATATAAATATTTTGAATTGATTTCTATGGTTTTGAAAAGAAACATATGGTTTTAATAAATATTGATTTTTAAAGATTTATTAAAGTTGATTTAATAAAGTTGATAAATAATATGTTTAAGTATTTATTTAATATCTATATTTTCAAATATAGAGTTTATAATGATTTGAAATTGATTTGAAATTATATTTATTTAAGAATTTTACTTAAATAAGTTTGATTTGAAATTTATTAAATTTGTAATTTTAAAAATATGTTTTATAACTTGAATTTGATTAAAGGTGACTTAAATGAATATTTCAAAATTATATAAATTTAAATGGGATATTTTGTTTATTAAATTTGTAAATTGAAGCTGTATTTAGATGTTATTGAAATGATTAAGTAAATATTACAAAACTAAATAATAGTAAAGTGAATTTGATATATATATATATATATGAAATTATCGAATTTAGTTTTAAAATGTTGAATATTTAAAACTTTGAAATATATTGAAATTGAAATGGCTTATTTTATGGTTTAAATATGTATTTGAAATCGATAATTTAAAATGGTTTATTTAGAAACTGAATCGAATTGAAATTAATGATTTGAGATTTGATTAAATTTGAATTTTGGAATTCGAGTTGATTTGAATCGATTTGTGAAATTTGAGGAAGCTATTTTTATATAAAGTATTTTTAAAATATATCTAAAACTATTTATATTTTTACTTTATAAATTATTTTATCATAAACTATTTTAATATAAGTCATTTTCAATATAAATTATTTTATTATAAACTATTTTTAACTTATAACTATTTAATATAAACTATTTTTATTTTATAAACTATTTTATTTTATATACTAATTTTAATATCTAAACTGTTTAAGAGGAAAGTGTTATAGATTCCAAAATGCTATGATTTCAAAGTATTATAATTTCAATGTGTTACGATTTCCAAAGTGTTATAATTTTTAAATGTTTTGGTTTCGAAAGTGTTATAACTTTGAAAGTACTATGATTTTGGAAGTGAATATTCTTGAAATGGAAATGATATCGTTTTGATATGGTTTTAAAATGGAAATGATATTTTGGTTTTGAAGTATAAACTATTTTGAAATGACCGCGGTGTTATAATAACGTTTGGTTGTTAAAGAGACCGGGATCGGATATGGGCATACTCTCTGTCGATACCGAAAACCACTTTAACAACTGTGTACGCGGTGGAGATTCCAAAATGAAGTAGGATGGTGGCAACGATCCTATATGAGGTATATACGTGGACCCGACTCCCGTGAGTTGGCATAAGGTGGCTAAAACAGGAGCAATTGAAGGGCTAATGAGGTAGCTCCTCTGATCGGACACACTCCATCGTATGCCATTCTATTACTTTGTGATTGATTTCGTGCGCACCCTTGATTCGGGAGTGTGGCTCGAGGTGGGCGATTGCTGCGGCTCTGCATTACCACCGGCCCGGAAGTGTAATTGGTATATCTACCCTGGCATTGCCTAGTTGTGCCGTGTCACCTACCCTAGCGTGCTTTACTACGAGTTTGATTTGTGTCGTACCTATGGAGTATCCTCTGGTAGCCCCAGTTTACGGGGTATTACGGTACTGTATAGACTATTGGCACACCTAAAAATGTTAAGGTGGAAAATGTAAAGCCTTAACGCTATTTTTAAATAGTATACTTTACTGTAGGTATTATTATAATAGCGTATATTATTACATAGTAGATAGTTTAACGGATCCTTAGGGGGTGGTTATCCTAAACATCCTTTAAATTACTATATTTCAGTTGATATTTCACTTGAGTTGGATTTATTGACATAAGAATGTTCCTGACTCGAGTGTTTTGTGTTTTGCTTTACGCTCAGGTCAGACTGAGTGATACAGTATTTGTGACTCGCCTTTGGAGTTGGAGCTTCGCTTGGAGATCGGGCTATCTATCCAGCTTTCAGTTATTCAGTTGATTCTAGTGATGTATTCTGATCTTGTATTTGACTATTGTATTGAGACATCTATGTATTCGTGACTTCTGTTATCTTGTTTCAATTCTGTTATATATATATATATATATATATGGTAGCTTCATGAACTACTATTCTTTTGTTTCCGCTGCATTATTTTATATTACTCTATGTCTGTGATTCTGTGATTATTTATTTACTGTATATGCTGAGTTTTGCCAAATTTAAATTAACAATATGATATTTTGAGCAATTCAAATCCGACATGTATGGATGCAAATGGTTGAAAATTTCAGGATGTTACAGTGTTGTGTACATATATGTTTCAGCAATAAATTAAAAGAAGAGCCGAAAGTAAAAAAGTTATTTATAAAATACATAATTAAAACAAATGTTTTATATATATATTTAATTATTTATTTTAAATTAATACGCTCGAGAGCCTTTTTTATTTCCGAAAAATAAAAACTTTTTTAATAAAAATATTTACTTAATAATTTTTTTAGGATAATTTACTAATAAACATTTAAAACACTAAAAAATGTTTTAAAATTAAATAACAATATATTGTATACATGTATATTTTAAAATAATTTAAATCATTTTTTATTTCTAGTCGTAACTATTTTTACATGTATTTTTTGTCAATTACGAATTATAATAATATTATGATTCACATAAATAAAATGTTAAATTTCTAACTTATATAAGATTAGTAAGCTATAACATATATGAAAAAGGTGATACAACCATTATAGTACATAGAGATCGTAATAAAATTATGAATGAATTTTTTACTTAAGAGACAAGGTCGTAGAACCACACATCAATCTAGATAATCTCCTTGATTTGTCAGATCTACACCTTCTGCTTCAAACACAAGCGTGCAAACACTAGATCTACTAGTATTTAATTGTTTGAATGTGAATAAAGTAAGAAAAATGGAGTGGAGGTGGGGAAGTTCTAACAGCCATGTATAAAGGAGAGGGAAGCCAAAAAGTTAAAAAAAAAGTGGAGCTAAGGTCTGTATCTATAATGAGGTTTAGGGAGAGATATCTGCATAATTCTTTTTTACGAATTCAAAATCAATGACCTCCTCTTATTCCCTTTTCTTGGACGGCATACTAGAGTCCAAGATGGACCAAAAACCCACTCAACTTATATATCAATTTATTTAATTTAGATCTAGTTGAAATCCTTATGATATCGTATATCAATTCACATATATACAACTTCTATATACGCGCCTAAGAAATTACTAATAGCATCCCAAACAATTCTAAAGGTGGCTACTTTTACTAAATACACCATATACAATAAATACATTAATTGCTATATTTCATAAAATTAATTTATTAAATTAATTTAAACTATTACAAATTGATTAAATCAAAATGTATTTTGGAGACTGGACTAGTTAGGTTGTGCGACTTATGGGTATGTGACTTTAGCTAGCGATTAATATTTGAACAATTCAAATACTAATGTTCACACATCACCTTTGCTAGTGATGTGACGGCCTGACTTAATTCATCGCTTACAAATCTCATTGGTAAAATCTAATTTTACAAATTCAAGTGGTACCCTTTAATAACAATTATTTACACCAATTCTCTTTGCTAACACTACATCATATTACGGCTTATGGAATTTGGTTTTGGTCAAAATTATAATATCGTTCATATTCAACTCGGTTAGTCTATCAACAAAGTCCTTGGTTTAATAATAACATATTATTAACCATACTACTCTAACCAGTGATTTTGACTTTGAGTTGACTATAGTTGACCATGATATAGACCTCATACAACTAAGGAGATGAATTCTCTATTGAATAGTATTGCACATCAAATGTTATAACTCAGACCTAACTATAATTGTTTGATGGACATCATACAATAATTTAACTATGATCAAAGTGGAGTTTACACTTTGAAATCCAATGGTGTTCTCAAGTTGAGAGAATTTTGATATTGTTACTTCGAGATCTCCTATTTGTCCCGATTATTGTTAACCAATAGGAAACTTTTGAACAAGTCATTCTACAGTTATCCAATAACTATCTTTATATATAACCTCTTGGTGCTCTCAATAGCCATGAGTAATACAATGCCCAATATTTGAAGAGTGTTACGTACTCTGGTCTCAATGAATGTATCAATATCCTTTCTTGAAGCACCTTGACCAGGAATATTTAAAATAATATGTTATTTAACATTGTGATAATTTTCTCATGATTACAATTCCTTGTAATCATTAAACATATTTAAATTAATTAATTAATCAATCAATCATAATATAATAGAAAACAAAATCCTTTTATTTTGAAAAATATTTTATTACAAAGTTAATAAAATAAATTATAGAATTGCCTATATGGCATACCCCTAACTCTCTCAGTCTCCCTTTTGCACTTGGGGCCAATTATAGAACTACAACCCTATCCCTTGGATCAGTTGGCTTATAACCAGTCAAGTTAGCCTTGCATGAATGGATTGCTATGTTGCCCTTAGTATCTACACTTTCAGTAATGACTTCTTTATTACTGATAAATTTTCTTATCAAGTGGAACTTTTAAAGGATGTGCCTCTAATTCTTGTGAGATCTTGTTTCCTTTGCGATCTGCATCAGTGCATTATTATCATACAACAATGTTATGGATCTCTCAAAATTTGAAAACGCCCCTAGCTTAGCCATAATTGTGCATCCATACCATTACTTTAGTTGCTTCATTATAAGCAACGTATTCATCCTCCATCGTTGAATCAACTACTTTCTGTTGCTTTGAACTTTTCCAACTGATTGCTCCACCGTTCAATGTAAATACATAACGAGACACTGATTTAATATCATCGATATCACTTTGAAAGCTTGAATCTGCACACCCCTTCATAAGAAGGTCTTCACACTCATATGCAAGGAATAAGATGTTAGTATTTCTTAAAAATATTTAAGAATAAAGTTCTCTATCGTCCAATCCTTTTCTTGGAGAATAGAATGATATTGGTTTACGCATCCTAATGCATAAGCCACATCTGATCTAGTATATAGTATAGCATACATGATGGAATTAATTATAGATGCATGTGATATCCTTTTCATGCGCTCCTTCTCCTCATCGGTATGAGGAGCATCCTTCTCCTTATCGGTATGAGGTGCGTCCTTCTTAAAAGGACGATTTAAGATTGTTACGGGATATTTTCGTGCTTCGAATTCTCCATGCTTTAAGTATGGTATCTATGTACAAGAGGTGGGACAATCCTAAAACCGCAACCAACCTCTTGGATCTATCTTTGTAAATCCATATACCAAGTATATAGATCAATTCTCCCAAATCCTTCATGGAGAAATTCTTGGATAACCATGCTTTCATCGGTTGCAACAACGCAATGTCGTTACAAATCAGGAGCAATTCATTGACATATAAGACTAAGAACACTGTAGAACTTCCCTATTCTTTTTGGTATTTGCACGCTTTATCTGTACTCTGATAAAAACTAAATTGTTTGATTACTTTATCAAAACACTCACTCCAACTTCTTGAAGCTTGTTTAAGACCATAAATTTATCTTAACAAATTATGTGCATTTTCCTTGCTCCTATTGATCTTTAAACCCTTGGGCTGCAACATGTAGACGATCTCTTCTAAATCACCATTTAGAAATGCCTTTTTCATTTCCATCTACCATATTTCATAGTCAAAGAATGTGGCAATAGTAAGCATTATCCGTATGGACTTAAGCATGACTATGACTAAAAACATTTCATTATAATCAGCACCTTGAATCTAATGAAAACTTTTCGCAACTAGTTTTCCATTATAGATCTCTATTTCTCTATCTGTATTTAACTTTTTCTTAAAAATCCATTTGCAGCCAATAGGTTTTATTCTTTTGGTTACGTCATCGAAAGTTCAAATTTTGTTGTCGTGCATCCATCTCGGATTTCACACCTTCAAGCCAAAGCTAGAGTCCTTACCCTATATTGCTTGTTGGAGTGAGAAGGGAGTGTCGTCTTCTAAAACCCGGTCCTCTTTCTCTCCATGCATGAGAAAACCATTGTAACAACCCGCATATTTTACGATTGAATATTTAAATATTTTATTTAAATATAGAATCGTTAATCGGATTGATGTCCGAAAAGCTACTTTTTGCAAACAGTCGAATTAGGACTCGAGACCACTTCCATTGAGTTCAAAATGGCGTTTGCGACTTTTCTGAGTATAAACATCGATATGTTTGGAGTGAGTTGAATTTTGCTATTTTCACTTGGGCTTTTGGGTTTGGGTTTCACCCAACTCATTCTATAACCTAACTCAGCCCTTCTCTTCATCCACTCATCCTCATTTCATTTCTTTTTCTCAAGCTAAATTGAAAATGGGGGAAGAGAAGTGGAATTAGATATTCCAAGCCCTAGATTCAATTGCAAGCTCCATTTCTTGCTCCAAATTCAAAGAGAAGCTTAGGTAAGCATCCTCTTCATCTTCTCCAACTCATTCTCTCTTCAATTTCAGAAATTTCCTAAACCTAACTTAGGGAATGTTCTTCTTTTGAGCTTAGATTCAAGCTACTTGGGTTGAAATGAAGAGGGTTGATCTTTCCTTTGTGATTAAGCTTCTCATTCATTGTTTTGGGATTAAAGGTGAGATTTTTATCTCACATCTATGTCTATACTATCTTTGATTGTTAGGTATGAATTCCTAACATCTTTACATGTTCATTTGATTTTGATTTGGATTGATTTGGTGAATATTCCAATTTTTGGTTTTTAAGTCCAATTTTGGGGAAAATCCTTTTACGGATGTTTGAACATGTTTTTGGTGAAGCATCGATGAGCCTATAGGGCTGGGTTGCCGACTGGCGTAAACCCCTAACGCCCGTGGCTCGTCCGATCTCGATTTGTTGAATTTTTGCCCCACAAGGGGCTAGACTGAATGTGCTTCAGAAGCAGGTTCAGTCGACTGAACCAGTGGTTTAGTCGACTGAACCAAAAGTCGAAAAATGCTTAGAAGCAGGTTCAGTCGACTAAACCAGTGGTTCAGTCGACTGAACCAGACCCAGGAAATTGCGTAGGTCGGTATCAATCGACTGACCATCTGGGTCAGTCGACTGACCCTGGGGATACAGAATTCGTATCCCTATGTCAGTCGACTGACCACCTGGTTCAGTCGACTGACCTGCTTGCTTCAGCCCCATTTGATTATTTATCTCGAGATTCCAATGTTAATCGATTCGTGATTATCCGATTTGTTATTATCATTTATTATCGATTTTGGTGACTTCTATTTCGGGAGTTTTGGTATATCCATTTTGATGGATTCGGCATTGATTTCTATGGATTTGATTCACGTCTTTGTATGTGAATTTTTGATGATTGATTGTTTCTACAATCATTTCTATGACTTGTCACTTTAAAAATACAAAGGTTTCTATACTAGTAGTAAATACTCAAACTCTTTCATCAAAATGATTTCAACACTACTTTTAAACACAAAGCTCGTTTATAAAACCGTTTTCTAATCTATTAGTATATACAAACCTTTACCTCATTCGTATGAGAAATCTAATTAAACGGCTTAGTAAAACAAGTGGTATGAAACGCTTGCGTTTACTTCGTCGGTTAATTCTTGGACTTGTTCGACTGAACTCTTGTGACAATTTTCGAGTGGAAATCTACAATCTGTTCGTAAATATTTTAGTTAAGCTGGTGGTTATGGGACATGAAGCTAAACTCTTATATTTACTAGCTTAGTGTAATCGACACTTCTTGATGATCGATGATGATCATTTTGTGATTTAGACTAGAATTGTGCGATGTCTCTTTGTCCACGTGGGGGACTATACCCCGTTCTTTTGAGCTTCGTCTCATTTTTATAGGCTTGCGTCCTATAGATTTAAGGAGTTCGGTCCATCAGGCATAACGTTGTACTACGTCATTGTTCCGGTTTATTGGAGTTCGGTTCATCGGGCGTTCGCTGTACTACGTCGTTGTTCCGTACTATTTGTGTTCAGGTTCATCGGGCGTAACGCTGTACAACGTCGTTGTTCCTTATTGTTTGAGTTTGGTTCCATCGGGCGTAACGCTGTACAACGTCGTTGTTCCTTATTGTTTGAGTTTGGTTCCATTGGGCGTAACGCTGTACTGCATCGTGGTACCGGCTCTATGGTTAGAGACCATGGGATTAACAACCCGTTTGTGATACACGTGTTGGTGAGTTTTCATGCTCCCGTTTGTGATAGGCCTCCCTCTTTTTGTGATTTCTGGATTTCTCGTTGTGATTTCTAGAATTTGCGTTTCACCAACTTTCGTGGATTGGCATTGATATGTTTTTGTCAATATTTGTGTTTTGGTGAATTATTTAAAGAATGTGATTCTTTTTGGTGCTTCGAGTTGATTTGAGATATTGTATGATTTTTGTTGTTATTTGATGTATACTTGACATAGTATGACATTTATGTTATCATACGTTTTTGGTCATATCTCTTATCCTATATCATTTTATCTGATATTTATAGCTAGACTGATCCGTTTATTATTTTCTTCTTAAATAATACTCGGGTCAGACTGAGGTATTTCAGGTGCTCCTGCTTGACTTCTTTTCAGGGATTATCATCTGATTCTTTTGGTTAACTACTTTAGATTAGTAGTTTTTGTTATTATACATTTGAGTTATGGACTCCTTGATGTATAATTATTCTTTTTCCTAGCACTTGTATCTATTCTCCTATGATGTAGTGGATCTTGTTTTACCATTACTTTGATGTACACTTTTATGTGTTATATTCATATCTGATTCCGCCTTTGTGATATGAATATCTGTGACTGATTTGTGTTATGTTTATTTCTATATTTGTTTCCGAAGACTACTTAGCCACTGTGTGGTAGCTTTGAGTTTGTATTAGATATGTCGGATACCTCCAGAAATGAAATGTAAGTTATATTTTCTGACATATCGGTACTCGCACAAAGCAATTACACAGATGGTCGGTCCTCAACTGCCTTATTCTTCGTGCTAGTCGACGGCATTACCCCGTAGTGTCCTTGGCTAACGCGAGTATAGAGGTGGGGCGTCACAACCATAGTGTCTCTTTAATGTGCGAGATTCCCTATTAGACCTTCTAATATGTTGTCTGTTATTGTATAATAGTGAATTTGATTCTTCCATCGGCTTAACCTTTGTGTTAACTTCTCGAATCTCATCCAAGTTTACAACTTCGCTTTTAATTTATTTTAATGAAAATTCCTTTTCTAAAAGGGCAACGTATTGCGAAATAATAACTTTTTATTTCTCAGTGTTATAGAAAATATATCCCATAGAATTCTTGAAATATCCTATAAGTTTACACAAAGTCGATCTTGCCTCAAGTTTATTGGGGCGAACATTCTTAATGTGGGTTGGACAATCCCACACCTTCAAATAATTAAGATGGTGTTTCTTCCTATGCCATATCCCATATGGCCTCTTAGGCATAGATTTAGTGGGTATCAAATCCAACATATGCACTGTGGTTTTTAGTGCATATCCCCAATAGGAAAGAGGTAACTTAGCCTTACTCATCATGGTACAAACCATATCTAACAGGGTTCAATTCCTTCTTTCTGAAACACCATTGTGTTATGGAGTGTATGGCGGAGTAATCTAAGAGATAATTCGATTAACTTTTAAGTATTGTTGGAGCTCTTGTCCAACATTACTCACCTACTCCATCTGATCGAAGTATTTTAATTTTATGGTTCATCTGATTTTCTACCTCGTTCTTGTATCCTTTAAATTTCTAATGGACAACAGACTTATTATTTATAAGATACACACACACACACACACACACACATATATATATCCTAGTCTCAAGAAATCAATGATGAAAGTTACAAAGTAAGTAGAATTATCCTTTGTCACTATAGGCATTGGGCCACTGTACATACAAGACCCAAGATATCATCTAACTCTTTCATTGCTTACACTGAAGGGTTACTTGGTTATTTTTCCTTTGAGACGTGACTCACAAGCGTTAAATGATTCAAAATCAAAAGATGATAGAAAACCTTTGTTTTTCTATTTGTGCAGTCTTTTGTCACTAATATGACCTAGCCTACAATGCCATAAGTAAACTATTAGTAATGTCAACAAAAGATTTATTGACATCACATATATGATTAAAATTAAGTACATAAATGCCATTATCAAAAACACCATTGTAGATTTTATTTCCATCAAACAAAATGTTCGTAAAAAGTATAATAACAAGAAAATATATCCAGTCTCAAACAATCTAGACGCTGATATTATTCCACAAATAAAGTTTTTTTAACATAATTACAATTATTCAAAATCAAATCTAATCCATTTAGCAAAGTCAAGTAGTAGCCTCCAACTGTAGTTGCATCTATTATAGATGCATTGGCAACTTCTTATTTCACTCTTCGCCACATGTCATCTACTCCTAAATCCCTATAACAAATTATAGATATGAGTTCTAGCTCTAGTAGATAGAACCCAAAATAATTTATTGATTACAAAACATGTTTGACTCAAAAACATACCTCCAGGTGTGGAAGAAATACTTTCCCTCTTTTCTTTGACCATCTTCAAATAGTCAGGACAGTTGTGCTTCAAATGCCCCTTCTTGTAACAATGGTGGCATTCACCTTTGTCAGTATGAGCATCCTTCTTACCTTTTTTAGAGCCTCGCTTTCATTTCTTCGAACCTTTCAAAGACGTGGTCTTACCCTCTATAGCTAACAATGTGTTTTGATCCTTGAACAATCCTCCAACTGACCATAACATATTGAGTAGCTCAACGAGGCTTATGTTCAACCGGTTAATATTGTATTTCAATATGAATGGCTCAAACTAGAGCCAATGAAACTAAGATCAAATCCACATTCAGTTCACTGCTCATTATCACATCTAGCTCTGGAATCTATCAATATAACATTTCATGGTCAATATGAAATTCTCTACATGACTGCCCTTACCTATCGTCGTATTGAACAATTTCTTAGTAATATAGTACCTTACGAAAAGAGATTGCTCCCTAAATGAAGCTTTGAGGCTTACAAACGTTCTCTGGACAAACATATTTTCATGTTACCTTTGCAACGGTTTGTCTAATGTAGACAACACAAAAACTTAAGCAATTTAGCAGTCAGCTACTAATGTGTTATAAGCTTTTACTGCCTTGGGTTGGCACCTTCAGTGGGTTGTTATCCCAAAGGTTCATTATTGACGACCTTAAATATTTGTATGCGAGTGTAATTTTTATTTCTTTATGCCAATCAATATTGGTCCATTAAGCTTATCCTTTTCGGAAAACAGTGTTAGGTTAGTCATTTTGCTGCAAATTTAATTTAAGTAGATTGGAACAATTTAAACATAACGTATATTCTTATATTATTAGATATGTTAAACGTTACATTTCATTTATATAAAAAGGAAAACATATAAACCTTTCGATTTGTCTAGCGAGCATTAGGACTCGCTTGTCTTAGGATTCTGATTTTGAGGATTTTTAACAAATCATAGGCCGACAAGCGATGGATAACACTTTACGGTTGTATCATATATAACACTTAGCCCATGCTCCTTATGTTAATCTCATCCTGACCTTGAGGATTATCAACAAATCAAAAAAGATTATTCACTCACACCTACCATTTCGCGCTGGCCTAAGTTTAATGCAAGTACCTGGAGGAATATCAACAAATGTGTGCATGTGCCTTACCTCATCTAGTCAATATATTAATAGTACTACACATAACATCCCTAGCTTAAAAAATCTCAATAACTAAAGAGTATGCAAGTAATCTATTAATATATAAATGATAGAGGACAACTTATATATTAAGGATTCATAATATTTACTATATATGCATATATACATTGAGTGATATTGATTTAGGGAACAATGTATTTCTTCTGAAAAACACTCATGGTTCAAGTGTTGGGCGTATCTGAAATTGTTGTATAGTACAATATGCATGTACTCATTACTTAAACCTAAGTCGAGTTTCTTATAGTTCCATTTATATTTATACAATCATATTATAAAAGTTTAATTTATTTATAGGCATTTTATTATTTAGTTAACTTATATAATATTCTAATGTATATTATTAATTAAATCATATTTAATTAATTAAATTATTTTAAAATTCAGTTTTATTTTATACATCCTAAACAATTTAAGATGAATATGAATTATAACACTTACACTTTTATGTACATATATCAATATATATATATATAATATTTTATTAATTACATTTAACTAATATATTTAATAATTATTTTTATTTAATTAAAAATAATTTTTAATAAAATAAGTAATAAACTAAAATATATTTATTTATAATTAACCTTAAACAATTTAAGATAAATTATATATTCAACTATAACAATTAGAAATGTGTATATATATATATACATATACACATATATCAATATATATACGCATATATATCAATATATATATATGTTATTTAATTAACTTTTAATTAATTATTTATTTGATTAATCTAATTAATTAAATTATTAAATAATTTTGAAAATATTAATTTATTTTCAAAAATAATTTTTGTGAAATATGTTTTAACCTTTATAAAATTTATTTTATATTTTAAATTTACCTTTTAATTTCAATATTTTTAAATTTTCAAACTGAATTTTGAAAATTGGTCGAAGTCCCTTATCAATTTAGGCGTTTAACCTTTTGGACTTACTCCGTTATTGAGCCATGTCGGTAGTCAAGGAGGGGAGAATACATTATTTTCTAACCTCAAGCCTAAACACTTCTATTCTAGATACCCAAATGATATGTAGGCTTTATTAGTTGGCCTAAAGATGCTAACTTAGACCACGTAGACCAAATCATCTTGATATGAAATTCATCATATTCTATTGAGAAATGAGTGGGATATGGTATTATGAAGTTGAAGGAGGAAGAGGGAATAAATTGACGAAGAGGAAGTGAAGTGAAATTTATGAAATATGTACGTTCACATTCTATTTAAATAGATCAAGGAAGGAGGATATCTGTTGGTTTTTAAAATTTAAATAAATGGACTTACTTGCTTTATTTTTATCTCAAACCTATAATCCAATATTCCCTGTATCTCCTCCATATGGTCTTCGATTTTGACATTTTTATAGTCGAAATCGATTAGAAAAATCAAATCCATGCAATGATGCAACCATCATTGGCAAATTCCGTCATTTGTAAAAACAACTCTCTTGCCTTTATTAATTGAATTGATCAAAATAATTTTATAATTATTGAAATTTACGGGGTATTACATTCTCCTCCTGAAAAGAATTTCCCCCTGAATTTCCCATTCGTACACTCGTATTACGTATTGCATGCACAACAATATAACATATACAAGTAACTATTAGATCATTCATAACATGCACGTACTTGGGTGAGGCAAATGCAATAACATGACAACATATATAACATGTATGATCATAGACATGTGATATAATATAAAATAACTACAGAAATGCAATTATCAGCCTCTTATATAAACACGAATGGTAGGGCATATTAAGCATAAATGTAAACATCCTAGTATAAGCATATATGCCTTTTATTAATGCAATAATCATAGTTATAGCAACAAAAGATATGTATATATATACAGACACACACTAGTAGTGACCTCAAACTAAGCTAGTAATCTAACCTAATAATCAACTAAACCTATCATAAATTAATCAAACAAACAAAAAATCTAAGGAACATAGTGGAAAAAATTTCAAGATGGGAAACTCGTATCTCTTCTGGTTTCTAAGTACTATGGTAAATCTTTGCCCTACTATAATCTTACTAGCTTCACATCTTTGTTTTGAAGTCTTTGAACTCCATATTCAACATATCTGCCTGACCATGGGATGAACTCAACTCAAGATCCAACTCTACATCCTCCAACTGACTTGGCTCTATTACAATGGTTGAATCATATACCTATTCCCGCAAATGCGAAACATGAAAATACATTATGAACTCCTGCCGTATGCTCCATAAGCTCTACTTTATATGCCAAAATCCCCGTATGCTTCAATAACCTAAAGAACCAACAAATCGTGGTGTTAACTTCTCCTAACTTCCAAATCTTACCACTCGCTTCAAGGGTTATCCATTTACGAATACCAAATCACTAGCTGCAAAATCCAGGTTTGTTTTCCTCTTTTCAGAATACGATTTCTATCGATCATGTGCAGCCGTCATCCTCTTCCTTATCAATTCAACCTCCTTTGAAGTATTTATAATCATCTTAAGTCCAAGAATAACCTTATCTGTAGCTTCCCAACAATAAAAATGTGACTTACATAGTCGCCCATACAATTCTTCGAACGATGCCATATCCATACTGGACTGATAGCTATTACTATCTGCAAACTCCACTAAAAGTAAACTAAGCTCCTCCAAAATCAAGTATATGTGCCCTCAACAGATCCTCCAACACCTTATTCACCCGTTCGGTTTGTCCACTTATTTACGGCTGATAAGATGTACTTAAATTCAATTCCATTCCAAGGCACCTTATACTCCTCCAAAATCACTTGTGAAAAGTCGGTCTCAGCCATTTATTATAATTAATGAAACTCCATGAAGTCGAACCACTTCCTTTGTAACAACCCGCATATTTATCGATTTTATATTTAAATATTTTATCGTTAGTCGGGTGTTAGTCCGAAAAACTACTTTTTGCATACGGTCAAATTAGGACTCGAGACCACCTCCATTGAGTTCAAAATGACATTTGCGATCTTTTTGAGTGTAAACTTCGATATGTTTGGAGATAGTGAAATTTTCGTCACTTTTTGCTTGGAGCTTTGGTTTGGGCTGAACCATTTGTTAACTCAGTCCCAACCCCCTCTCCTCTTCACCACTTCATCAAACACTTCAAGCTTTATCAAAAATGGTGGAGGGAATGGGAAATTAAAATTCCAAGCTCAAGTTCTTTAGCAAATTCAACATCTAACTCCAAATTCAAAGTGAAGACATTGGTTCAAGCTGGTGGATGATCCTTGCTTTGCTCCCAAGCTTCATCTTCATCAAATTCCATGAAAAGGTGAGATTTTTATCTCACATCTTGCCTATAATTGTCATTGGACTATTGGGAATGATTCTCCATCACTTTAGCATGTATGTTTGCATTGGATTTGGATTGAATGGGTGAAAACCCCAAATTTTCGTGTGTGTTTGCAATTATGGGCGTTAGGTCGCTCTGTCTCGAAGAAGAAAGACTGCAGATTTTCATTCTGGGTTTAGGTCGCATGGAAATAGGTCGCTAGGTCGTAGGTCGTGGGTCGCCTAGGTCCTAGGTCGCTCGTTCCTGCTTCAGTTACTAGGTCGCGGCTACGTTAGGTCGTAGGTCACACTGCTTCGATAACTCCTTAGGCCGCTCGTGTGTTAAGGCTCTAGGTCGCTCGACTCTGCTAGGTCGAGGGTCGCGCATCACTGATAGGTCGCTGGCCATAGGTCGCTTCCCTTATAGGTCGCTTTCCTCAGTTAGGTCGTTCAAGGCCTTAAGTCGTTCACTCTTTAAGTCGTTTGACTTGTTTTCATTTTTGGTCGCTAGGTCGCGAGTCTTTAGGTCGCGCACCCCTCTGCCTTTATATCGCTAGGTCGCGAGTCCTAGGTCGCGCGCTTCTTTGATTTATATTGTTAGGCCGCGAACACATAGGTCGCTCGCCACTTGACTTCCATAAGTCGCTCGCCATTTGACCCTGTTAGGTCACTTGCCACCGTACTTTGATAGGTCGCTAGACCTCAACCACATTAGGTCGCATGGCCTTGAATTCTTTAGGTCGCTCGGCTCAGGTACCATTAAGTCGCTCGGCCACTTATGTTAGGTCGCTCGGCCTTAAAATGTTAGGTCGCTCAACCACCTATTCCACTAGGTCGCTCGACCACCTATCCATTAGGTCGCTCGCCCGCTTTACCTTTAGGTCGTCGGCCGCTTGGCTTCACTAGGTCGTTTGTCTTCACTAGGTCGTACCGTTCTGCACGGGGCGCTGCCCCCTGGACCCCTGCGACCTGACCGGGCAGGTCAAACCCCGTAGCGGGGGTGTTGCCCCCGCACCCCCACCTTGGGGGATTGCCACCCCCCTGGACCCCCATCCGTAGGGGATCTTGTCTGAAAAACATTCAACAGAACTTCCTACTTTGATGGTTTTGGGGATATTCAACAGAACTTCCTACTTTGATGGTTTTGGGGATATTCAACAGAACTTCCTACTTTGATGGTTTTGGGGATTGATTTACTTAGATTTTGTTCACGTCTTCGAATGTGAATTTTTGTGATAGATTGTTTCTACAATTATTTTTATGATTTGTCACTTTAAAAATATGAAGGTTTCAATACTAGTAGTAAATATCAAAACTCTTTCATCAAAGCGATTTTAACTCTATTTTATTACAAAGCTCTTTTTCCTAAACCGTTTTCCAACCTATTAGTATATACAAGCCTTTACTTCACTCGGATGAGAAATCGAATTAAACGACTTAGTGAAACGAGTGGTATGAAACGCTTGCGTTCACTTCGTCAGTTAGCTCTTGGACTTGTTCGATTGAATCCTTTTGTGACAATTTTCTAGTGAAGATCTACAGTTTGTTCGTAAATATTTAAGTTAAGCTAGTGGTTATGGGACATGAAGCTAAACTCATATATTTACTGGCTTAGTGTAATTGACACTTCTATATGATCATGACGATCATTTTTGTGATTTAGACTAGCGATTGAGCGATGTCTCTTTGTCTGCGAGGGAGACTAGACCCCGCTTTTGTGATGTTTCGCCATCACATATATGGGGTAGCACCCCATGGTCTTCGGGCCATTTCTGTGTGGAAATTTAATGGATAGCTTCCATGAGATAGCTTCTCGTTTATGTGTTTCACGCGTTGGTGAGTTTGCATACTCCCGTTCATGTGTTAGGCCTTTTTCCCCCCTTTTTATGTGATTTCTGGATTTCTGGTGTTGATTTCTGGAAGTTGTGCTTCACCACTTTTCATGATTTTCATTGATATGATATCAGTTTTTGTGCATTGGTGAATTCATGTGTCATTGACTTGTTATGAATACAAGTTTAGGGTATGATACCCTATTTTATCTTTGAGAAGATTCTTGTGATATTGATTAATCTCTTGTTGATTTTCAATTACATACTTATAGTAGTATGCCATTATGGTTTTTACATGTTCATGCCATGTCTTTTACTTTATACCATATCATCTGATATTTATAGCTAGACTGATCTGTTTATTATTTTCTTATAAATAATACTCGGGTCAGACCGAGATGTTACAGGTGCTTCTGCTTGACTTCTCTTCAGGATTATTCTGACTTTTGGCTAACTACATAGATTAGTAGTTTTTGGATGTACACATTTGAGATATAGACCCTATGTTGTGTACTTATTCTTTTGTATAGCACGTGTTGCTATCCTTTTGCATTATCGTGGATCTTTCCGACCACTACTCTGATGTACACTTTTATGTGTTATATATTTATTCATATCTTCTTCCGCCTTTGTGATATGGATGTCTGTGAATGATTTATGTTATGATAACTTCTATGTTTGTTTTCGAAGATTATATATAGCCACTGTGTAATAGCTTTGGGTTTGTATCGGTATGTCGGATTTCCTCCTTAAATGATATGCATTCTATTCTATCTGACATATCGGTGCTCGCACAAAAAAGTTACATGGATGGTCGCTCCTCCACAGTCTTATTCTCCGTGCTAGACGACAGCACTACACCATAGTGTTCTTGGTTAGCATGGGTATAGAGGTGGGGCGTTACATCCTTTGTATATAACGTAGTTAGTGTTGTCTCTATCCTTGTGCTCTTAACTGGAATGAAATATGCACTTTTGGTACCACCACTACCCAAATACCTTCATTGCCTCTTCTGCTTCTAGATAACCATTTATAATCCATGGATATATACTCCCACTTCCATTGTAGGAACTCTAATAGGAGTAATATCCCCCTCGGCTTTTTTTGCTCCACATTAACCCTTTGGTAGGTCAAACACATCGCTACAAACTCTGCTACATGCCTCTTTATCCCTGGCCAATAGAATATTTGCTTCGTAACCCAATACATCTTATCTCCAGCCATATGAATGGTTATCCTAGAGTGGTGACAGTTATCCGAAATTTCCTCAATCAACTTCTAATTATGTGGTACACATAATCTTCCATCTTGCCTCAAGTATCCCTTCTAATCCTTGGAGTAATGGTCCAAATGACTTGACTGTTCACCTCATTCGAATTGCTCCAAAATACCAGCCAAAGATGAATCCTACCTTTGACTTAACCCACTCTAATCCATCACTGAATGCCTAACTTCCATTTTGCTGGTGTATATTTTGATGGGTGTCAAAAATCAAATCTAAAGATGAAATGCCAATTGCTTCTATTTTAACAACATATAATTTAATGCGATGTGCTTACTACTTATAGTATCCACAACCACATTATCATTCCCTGGAGTATAAGCAATCCCAAAGTTATATTATGACAAGAACTCCATCCACCTATGTTGTCTTAGGTTCAAGTCCTTCTGAGAGAATAGGTATTTAAGGGACTTGTGATCTGTAAACAGATTGATCCTTTCTCCTGATAGATAGCGCCTTTAGGATTTTAATGCAAATACAATGGCGGCCAACTCATGATATGTGTCAAGTATTCTATCTCATAAGTCTTAAGCTGCATGTTAGCATATGCTACAACCTTCGCTACTAGCATCAAGGCAACATCAAGCCCTATATCGTAAGTGTCTATGTTTATAGTAAAAGGATTGGTACCATCAGGAATAGTCAGAACTTGCGCACTAGTCAACAAATCCTTTAGCCTTGTAAATGCCTGCTCATGCTCCAAGCTCCATTTAAAAACTAATTTCTTTATGGTAAGGCATGTCAAAGGTGTTGAAATCTTCGCATTATCCTTAATGAGATTTCGATGGGATCCTGCATTCTTCGTTGTCTTTTACTCCTATAGAGTTGATACCTTTTTCGGATCTACTGCCAATTCGTCTGTTGATACAACTTGCCCAAGAAATCATACCTCCTTTTTCCAAAGTTGACATTGTGAGACTTTCGCTCTCTGTTGCTTTTTTCCCAAAACATCTAATACTTCCCTCAAATGTAGTTTGTGTTCCTCTTCATTTTTGGAATACATTAAGATATCATCTATAAGAACAACCATAAACTTACTCAACTACTTCAGGAAGGCCCTACTCATTAGTGCGACAAAATAAGCTGGAGCATTAATCAGTCCGAACGAGACGACTACCTACTCAAATAATCTGTTAGGTGTATGGAGTGTGGTTTTTGGGATATTGTCTTATGCAACCCTCAATTGATGAAATCAAATGGCTAGGTCAAGCTGAAAGAAAACTCTTGCCCTGATAAGTTGATCGAAGAGGTCGCCAATGTGAGGCAAGGGATAATGATTTTTACTTGTCATCTTGTTTAATTCTTGGTAATTGACGATAGCTTGAGGGAACTCTCTGCCTTAGTGGAAAAAACGACAGGTATTCCCCATTTCAAAATAATTCTCCAAATAAATATCTTCTACAATAATTAAAAAAACTTGTTTGTCTATTTCCCTCCTTTCTAACAAACTCATATGCCTAATGGCATGCCTACAGGTTTAGAATCTTTTTTGAGGTCAATTCTAAGTTTAATTTCACCATAAGGAGGAAGACCACAAACATCCACAAAGACATCTGGAAACTACATCGTTATGTAGAAAGATGACCAGTCATCATATGATAGATCGAGCAAATAGAAATTGGTCACCATCATTGTTGACCCACAAAATAGGTCAACACCCTGGTTTGAGTTTGAAAGCACCAGCCCTGTTCTGACAGAGCAATATCATATATAACAGATATAGAAAAAGAACCGTAAAAGAAAGAAGACAGGGAATTTTTATAGTGGTTCGGCTGTTAATGAAGCCTATGTCTACTTTATAGTTTTATTATAGAGTGGTTGTTGTTACAAGTAGTGTATGATTACAAGGATTTGATTATCCTTAAGTAGATTGGATCCCCGGAGTTGGAATCCAACGGAGAATAACAGTGAATTCCTTTGGAGATAATTACGAGGGAGGCAGAGAGTGAAGAATGTTTCCAGCAGAGCTTCAACCACCAGTCCAGAGAAGATCCTCTTTATGTTGCTGGTAGGACGGTATTTATAGAGATCGGAGAGCTTCTGGGCCGGGTCACTTCATCAACTGCTCGCAAGTAGGTATGGAACGACCTAGGGAGGTCTAGCTCGTGATTTGAGATAAAATCATGGTTCGCTAGTGACCCATGGCCTATATAAGACAAACAAAAAGATGAACAAATTAACCCAAATGTACTCAAACAAAATAGGTGTAGATCATATATCCAAATATCTTTGCAACTTATGACTTAATATATAATATATACACATTTAAATAAATCTGCACTTGGATAAGTTATAGTATATATATTTGTAAATATGCAGTAAAAGCTACAGACAGTTTGAACCACAAAATGATATAAGTATATATAAACATATACTATATATCCCTATTCAAAACTCTACCACATTTTAAAATCAACTCTTAACCAATATGCCGACCGACAGATATGTGCAGACAATATACTCACAAACCATCATATAATATAACTAATATTTTATAAAACTAATATAAGTTTATACGGCCCAAACAGCTATATATATAGATGGCAAAATCATTATACGAAATAAATTTACATAAACTTACCATATTAAGTTATAGACCATTTAATTCCTTGTATAGTACTACACCACATACTTATACTACTGTATCAAATAAATCACAGCAGCTTTTATATATATAAACCGATCTCACATTATATATCTCGAACTGTTCTTCAGCTATTAAAACAAAATATTATATAAATCAAATTTTCGTATAGCTTTTTATATATATATATAGACAGATCTTGCAATATATATTATAAATCAGCCTACATATATAAATATGTATAGATATATACTGTTTTATAAACTAACATAAAATATATATTAGTATATACGCGTGCAATCAACCTCTATATATAAACATCAAATGCTATATATACAAAATCAGTATATATATAATATACTCCGAACTAAATATATATATATATATACGAACAGCATTGACAATATAAACAGATTTATATAAACTATTATACATTAATATATATACACACCTATAATTTCAACAGAGGAGGAAGGAAACTGATCTGGACGTGGCTGGGAGGTGCTGAGCTTTTAGCCTAGCATGGCGGAGGAACGACTACCGAGGTGGTGTAGCTTGCTGCTGTGATCTCAGCCAGGCGAGGCAGTGGTGGGAACTGGCATGGTACATCAGGCTCATGTGATGAATGGAGTGGCGGGAGGTGGTTTCGAGCAAGAAGAAATGGTGAAGAGATGGGTTGCATCGGTCGAATGTCACAGGCAAAGGAGAAGATACAAATGCTTTTTTTTCTTCTTTTTTTCTCTTATATAGAACTTGGTCGAAAAGGGAAGAGATGGCAGGCACGAACGAACAAGTATACAAAAAAATGAAAAGTGAAGACAAAGGAACGGGTTTGAAGATGAATCAGTGGAAAAGAAAATAAAAGGCTAAAATAAATATAACGTCAGCTCAAATTAAAGGAAAGGTCACAGATCATTTTGAACAAACCAAAAACAAAATCAAAGCTAGAGAAAAGAAAAATTCATCAATCAAACAGCTGGATGAAGTTATAAAGCTCATCAATTCACGTGGGTAACTCAAAGGACAAAAGCTAACAAAAGATTATAAAACTGGTCTCGGTATAGCTACCGACGTTTACTGATTCCGTCGCATACCAGACTTCAAAACACAGACTTGGATATACCATAGAGATCAGCACGACGAGACGATCAAAACAGTCTATAGATATCAGAGATACGATTATCCGTTCAAAAGTCAATACAGAGACTAATATACGTTGCTATCCCGTACAGAAAAATCCAAACGGAGCTAGAAACGTCCGAATTTCGCAAAATGGATTTCGCAGTCTTATTCAGAGTGTTCCAAATAAATTTTCTCATGTTGACATATTTAGGTTTCGGAACACTTTTAAATTCATCAATTTTAACTGATATAAATTGAAATAAAATTACACTAGAAAATAAGCTTCCAAATTATCTGATGAAAATTTACCAGTTGCGATGTTAAAACAGACGCATTTCAAATATCAAATTTAAATCTCAAAATTTTATTGTTTAAAATTTCACAAATTTTGATTAAATTTATTAAATAAACAAATAAAAATTATTTAAAATTTACGGGTCGTTACACTCTCCCCCACTCAAAACTTTTCGTCCCCGAAAAGGAACGAGGTAGGAGAATAGAAACAACCAGAAAGAAAAACAGATTTGAAATACAAAATAACAATTAATTTAAACCATATAAATTCCAATTTATATTAATTGATATTCAATAATTGATTTAATCCATTTGATTTCACTAAAATCAATCTTAACTACTTCTAAATTCATTATCTTATTATCCAATTATCTTCAATTTATAATTTCTAAAAACATAAATTTGAATAGTCTTTTATTATAATCATATTTTTTCCAACAAATTTAATTCTTCTTTATTCCAAATTATTGTTAAATTTATTCTACTTAATATATCTTATTTTTTTTGAAAAAGGGTTCAAACTTTCTATTACTATAAGCAAGAAGAAAACAAAAGTCTAACAAGACCATTCACAAAACAAAACAACTCTCAAACAACAAAGACTGGCCCGATCCAAAACAAGATGCCAGCCCAAAGCCCACAAATCAGTAACAAAATACCAGAAGCTTCGAGACAGAACTCAAAGCAAATAAGGCAAACCGACTCTTCATTAATTCCTATCTCCTCTCGAAGAAAATAAAAAAAGAAACAATGGCGGCGAACGAAACAACAGCTTCATCTGCTTCCACTTCGAAACAGCAGCCTCATCTGCTTCCATTTCGTAACTTCCTCCTTAAAGACCAAGGAGATTAGCAGCAGCAACACCTTGAAGGCCAACAGCCAACAAAGTCTCCGTTCCAACCAGAAAGAAGACAGGAAATAGATCTGACAAACTATCTATGAAAAGAATAACCTCCAGTCTTCGAATTAATCCTCTTACATGAAACAGGTCAAAAGCCTGCAAAAGCTTGGGAAATTGACTTCAACTTCCAGATCTAAGAAGAAAACAGCACTCCCTCGAGAAGAACCAAGAAGAAAATATCAAGATAAGTCACTTATAGCCTAAAAGATGCTTCCTTTAACTTTGAATTCGAACTAACTTCTATCGTGAACAGGACAAGAAGACAAGAACTCGAAACTCTCCTGCAATTGCTTGGGGATGCAACTTCTTCTTCCAGATCTAAAGATATAGTGGGCATTCCCTCGAGAAGAACAGGGAAAGCAGTACAGAAGATAAGTCATTTTTAACCAGAAAGATGCTTCTTTTAATTTCGAGAAAAAATGCATTCTGAAATTTCTTATTTCTTGAATGACCAGGACAAGACTGCAACGCTCGGATCTACCTGCAAACTGCATCCTTACAAGCTAATTCAATATTTATTGTATCTTGTAAATAATAATGTAATTAAGTAAAAGGTGGGAAGAAAAAATGTAAATAATATAGGTTCACAAAACCTGGATCCAAGGATCGTTGAACTGGAGAAAGGCAGAGGAATGATACTTATGATAAAGCAGCAGATGCCCCAATTCAGCGTTGGGAGGTATATCCCCATTTCAATGCTATTGTTCCGTTCAAGTCAGTGATGTTCTAGAAATGTTTAGATTTAACCATTCTAATATTCATAGTCTGGAATATACTATAACAGATCTGCATCCTATCCATAAAACAATTTTGAAAAATCCTGTCATTCCTTTCTTTCCAAATATGCCAAACACAAACAAAAAGGGATAGTTGAAACAAGTCTGAATTGAGGTTTTTTGAGCTAGATAAAGAAACAATTTTCTGTAAATCATCTTTCAAAGAAAAGGATAAAATACTTCTCGGTGATTTGAAAATTTTCTTACAACTCCACAGCCACACCTTTTCTGTAAAATTACATTGAAAAAATAGATGGTCTATGTTTTCAATGTGATTATTACAGAAGACACAGTTTTGATCAACGACTATCTGTTTCTGTAGTAATCTTTCTTTAGTTAACAGATAATCATTTATGGCTTTGAAAAGGCATACCGCCATCTTAGGAACGTGAATTTTGTTCCAGACCAAAGACGCCCAATTCTTAATTTCAAAACTGGAACGAACCAAATTTCAAACTTTCTTAAACTGATACAAACCATCCTTAGAACACTTCCAGGACCAGAAATCCATCTCACTGTTCTTGTGTATCTTGACACCTTCAATTTCAGCATGAATTTGGAATAAAAAACTATACGAGTCCCACTTCCACTTACCATTACTTAAGATCTTACTGAGAGACAAGTTTTTCGTTCCAGTTCTGAAAGCTGTGTCTCTCCCAATATGTTCCATAATAGAACTGCCATTTAACCAAGGATCAAACCAGAGAGAAGTAGTTTTACCGTCTGCAATATTAAGAGAAAGGCATTTCAAAGCTTCAAATCTATTTTTTTAAATGAATTTCCACACCCCCGAATCGTCCGAACGCTGGTTAATTTCCCAAATACTTTTACGGCCAATATATTTACAGTGTATAAGTTCCGCCCAAATACCTTCTAAATTGATTACTTTCCATATCATTTTGATATATAGAGCTTTGTTCATCTCTGTAACGACCCTAGATTTTAGTTTAATTTAAATTTATAATTAAATGAATTTTTGAATTAAAATTGTATAATTTGTTATAAATGATTGCGAGTTTCCCCGGATTTGAATAAATTTGGTATACATCATCCAAATTTAAAATATATTGTAAATATTGTACATATATGTGAATATATATGTATATGGATATATATGAGTAAATTTGAATTTATTTATATATATATGTATATATATTGGGTTTGAAATAAAATATGTATAATTATTTATTAAATGTATAGACTGTATTTTTAATCCGTTTTTCTTTATGAAGTTATAAGAAGTATAAAATTGTATCCTATCAATATAAAAATGAAAACCAATATTGTAACAAAACAAATGAAACAAAAATATATAAAGTGTATGAAACAAGACAACAAAATGAATATGTACAAACTAAAGTGGATCAGTAAAACAAAATACAAACAAGACAAAAGATAAAATACAAAATGTGTTCAAACACATACAAGAAGAATGAATCAACCTCGAAAAGCTAAAAATTTAACAACAAAGTAAAATAACAAACAAAAAAATCTATGTACATACATAATTAAACAAATAAATAAACTGGACATACATATCAAATAGTAAGTATGCAAACCATCCCTATATCTATCAGCCGAAAGCAAAGGATAAGTGTAGAAACATAGGGGACATGCATTAAATGAAAGGCATGGAACAAAGTCAATTCGAGTTGCTTAGGATCATTTCAGCCTGCATAAGGTTGTAAGCCATTAATGCAGAGGTATCTTTAGTACAAACAAATATATTGACCTGTACAAAATAATATACCACTTGTACCACAATTCATCCCAGTTTAAACAATGAATAACAACACCCTGTACAACACTGTTTCTTTTTATATACATCTACTTCATTTCATTTCGTTCAATCCAAACTTAGCAAGCCTGAAAGAAAACTGTGAAAGCAAATAGAAAAAAACCAAAAGGAAAAGAAAAAAAAAACATCACCATTTACAAGTTCAAATGTCATTCAAGTTTAAAGAAAATCAAATTTGCAGTTTCAAATCAACAGAGTTCTCTGTTCTTCAAACCGAAGGTGAGTAAACATTTTAACTAGAACTCAAGTGGATAATTATCTGTTGCTTGAAAAAAAAAAGTTGCTGTGATGATGATGTCTTACATGTTAGATAGAAGTATAAAAATCTGTGTATATGAAGTATTTGAATAGGCCTGTCTGATTTCTTGTACCTCTCTGTTTCTGATTTCGGAGATTTTTAAACCAAACAAAGATTCAAACTCTCAATTTAATCACTGTGAAACTAAGTTGTTCAATCAAGCTAGTTTATTTTTAAACATCACCTAGTTTTTAAAACAAGTTCTAGTATGTTAAGTTTAGAAAATTACTGGGAACAAGAAAATACAGTTGAAACCTTAAATATGTGATAAATTCAAACATGATGAATTGTGAATTCAATTATGTAACTGGAATCCTTATTCAAAAGTAGGATTTTTAAAATAAGGATGATGATTTTTAAGCAAGTTTTAAATATATTTAAGGAAATAAGTTTTAACGAGATAATTATTTAATTAAATGAAATTTATTAAGAGATAATTAAGTATGAAATTAACTTGAAGGTTAATTTAATTATTTTGATAAATTAAGAATAATTAATTAAGAGATAATTAACCGAGTAAAGGTAATAAATGAAGATAAATAATTAAGATGATTAATTTCATTAATTAATACCAGATGATTTGTAAATAAATAAATCAGGATTTGATAATTTATTCATAAATAATTGATTTAATTAGAAATTAAATTGAATTAATTAAGATTTGAACTATTAATAAATCCTATTTTTAATTGATTGGATTGCTTATAAATGTTGGTATGAGATGCCTTGAATTGAATTGTTTGATATTTCTTATCTGTGATGCTTTATGATATATCCTGATTTATGTTGTGATCTGAAATTTCTATTTCTGTGATATATTACTATGTGAATATGAAACCCTTGACCCGTAAAATGGCACTTGAATTTCGATGCGACAGGGAGTCGGATTCCAGTTGGTTATCCGAAACCCATATCGAATTGTAATAGTGAATCTTTGTGACCAATAAATTTATTTTATCTATGAATCTGTGAATGAAGATAAGCGTTATTGATTATACCGCTTATCGATATATCCGTGATGATTGATGTTGCACTATTGTGTGTAAAACCCCTGGACTACACCTTTACACACACAAATATGGATTTCACGTGGAAATCGGTTAAGTCACAGATGATGTAAATTTAATGTTTTTGAAATTGAAATTTTAATTTCAATTGATTTTGAAATTGGAAATTTGGGTTTAAAGTGAAGCTTTTGAAATGGAATTTAAAAGATAAAAGTTATTTCGAATAACTTAATCGAGTCTTGAAATTTAAATAATCTGATTTAAATTTGAATTCGAGTTTGAAATTGAATTCTATGATTTGAAACTAGGGATTAAAGATGTTGTATAAGTTATATATGAGTTAAACCATTTTAAAGTATTAATTTGGGAATTTGAATTTTTATTCAAGGGTTTTAACTCGTGTAAATATAACTGGATTTTTCCGAAGACGAAAACTACTTGTTTTCAAATAATAATAGCTTTCATTTTAAGAAAGGATTTCCAAATTTGTGTTGAAAGAATTTCAAGTTTGAAATAGAATTGAAATGTTTTGAAAACTATGAAATGAGTCTTTGATTTCAAAGACCGGATGAATTAATCTAACTTGAAATGGAATTGTTTTGGAAGACTATGAATGAATCTTGGAAACGAGTTTTGAAAGCTATAAGTTAAATCTTGATTTAAAGATTTAAAGAGTTAATTCAATTGAATTGGAAGTCGATTTGAATTGTATGAATGAATCTTTGTGAACGGGGTAAACTTTGTGAATTGAATCTTTTTGTTTAAAAGATTAAAAGTGTGGAAATCGTTAAACCATTGAAAGTTTTTGAAATAAATCTTTTATTTAAAAGATTGGAAATGGTAATTTGTTTTACCATTCGAATGAAAAGTTTTGGGCTTTAAGCTGTGATTTAACTGAGACCCCAGTATCCATATGATTTTTAATTACACTCGTTATTCGGTTTAGCCAGGAGAGGACCTTTGTGTCGTATAACCCATTCCGAATAATGATACGACGTATATGGATAGCATTTGAAGACCGGTGGTGAAGACCGGATATTTTTGAAAACGGAAGGATTACCGTCGAGTTACTCTGCATCGGCTGATCCCCGATATAGAGGTTTTATCACCCTTAGTGACGGGAAGTCCGGACGTGATTGGAAATTATCCGGATTTGCAAGGGCTTCGTGAGAAGTGCCTTCGGTTCTGTTCGAACCCGGAACAGACTTGTATGGATGTGTGTCTGACGTTACACTTTGAGATGTAAAGCTGGTTTCTATCAAATACATTTCTGTTGGTGGCGGAGAATTTATTCTCTTAGCTTAACACCCTTCTCTGAGACGTATGAGCTCAGAGGTTATGTAGTTGATGGTTACTAGTGATACATTCCCAATTTGGTAATGTGGCATACGAAGTGCTGATGATCATTTGTTGATCAAAGCGTGGCTTTGTGAAAAAGCGTGGCTTTGTGAAAAAGCGTTGCTTTGTGGACGAGACTTCGTCGAGCCTCACAACCCGGTAATGGTCAAAACAGGAATGTTGCGACAAAGGTTTGTAGGGGTAGCGCCCCTAGGGTATGTCATTTCCTTCTGGATAAAGGGTGGTATCATGGTATGGAGCCCAGATACTTAACTCGTGTGGACACGGTAATTTATTACTGTATAATGTTGCTTTGTTGGTTTTCGGGATCCCGGGATAAAGGTCGGTAACGACCGGGGGATGGCATGACTCGTGTGTTAGTTACCTAGTTACAGCTGTACAGCGTGAGGTAGCGTCGGCCTTTTGTTTGCAGAGATCCGGTTAGGATCCGGGGCGTCTTTCCAGAGGCGTTTCTATTTCGGTAAGGAAGTTCCTTAGCCTGATCATTTGTTGGAAATCCAAAGAAACAATACGAACCCTGTACGGTTTTAGTTGTATTACCTGCTATGGAATATGGCGGTAACCTGCTATTGAACGTAGTAGCTATAGTAGGCATACGATGAAATGTTGTATGCTGGCTAAGATTAATATTATATTTTCGAAATGGTTTTCGACACTATACACTAATGATAATAATATCGAATGATTTTGCGTAGTAAGCATTTTTGACTATCATAAGGAGAAATCTCCTCCAATTCTGCGATTGCATTGTGTGTGTGGCGGGAGGTCTTATGGTAGTTTCATTTTCCAAAAGCATTGCGGATTTCAATGTTTAAAAGCCTTTGTGTTTGTTTTAAAGATAAACTGTTTTTGTTGCTCACACCAGTCCCATGACTGATCCGGAGTTTATTGTTCCCTTCCTAAACTCTGGGTGCCCACCATTTTCCACACGGGCAGTCTAGAGTTAGGTTTATCAGATATTCAGGTTTAGTAGATTATCTGGAGCTGGTTCAGTTCTTGGAGTTCATGGACTGACGTTGCTTATCTTGGAGCATTTTATTGGAGATATTCTATCCGCTGCTGATGATATCATTTTCTTTCCGCTGCTATTTCTTGTATCATATCTCTGATGTATATTGATATCTGTTGTATCATTCTGTTGTATCAGATTTTGTATCTGTCATTTTATCAATGTTATGTAATTGATATATTCTTTTTCCGCTGTGTTGTTTACTTAATGGTGTTATAAGCTCCGGCGACTCGGATTTGAACAGTCGAATCTACGGCATTCGAGTACGATGTAAAGTATGGATGTCGATTTTCGAACGCGAAAATCCGTATCGTTACAATCTCTTCTAGATTTCTCAATCCCATACCTCCTTCTTCTTTTTGCCTACACAGAACCTCCCAAGGAATCTTACTGCTACGACTTTTCCAAAGAAAATTCAAGATCAAATGTTTAATTTTTTGAATAGTAGAAACTGGGAGGCAAAAACATTGCATCCAGAATTGAATAATAGGGTAAATGGTAGATTTGATAAGTTCAAGTCTCCCAGCTAAACTCAACATTCTATTTTCCCATCTATCAATCCTAGCCTTAATCTTCTCTAACAAAGGTAAACAGTCCTTATCCCTCATATTAGCACTAGACAAAGGAATTCCCAGATATCTTATTGGGAGATCCGATTGCTGGATATTGAGAATCTTACTAATGTCGATACAGCAATCCACCCCTTTCCCAAAGAAAACATTAGATTTCTCAAAGCTAAGCTCCAAGCCAGTAACCCTCTTCATGGTCTTAAATACATCACTTATAACAATTGCATTATTAGCATTGGATTTAGTAAAAATAATTATGTCGTCAGCGTAGATAAGATGAGTCACTTTATTGTCAAAATCAGTAATTGGAGAAATAAGACCATCTCTGACTTTTCCTTCCATCAGGAGAGTAAAATACTCCATAACCAGGGTAAACAGTATAGGGGAAAGCGGATCACCTTGTCTAAGCCCATTAGTACTCTTGAAATAACCATGCGCTTCACCATTAGCAATAATAGAAAACACGGGAGTCTTAATTAAATTTTCTATAATTCTCACCCATTTATTAGGGAAGCCCAGGCTTATTAGCATGTGTATGACAAAAGATCGATTTATCGAATCGTATGCTTTTTTTAAATCAACTTTAATACACATGTGTTTATTATCCTTTCTACCAAGACCCCTGATAATTTCATGAGCAAACAAAATACCATCCCCTAATGATCTACCTTTAATAAAAGCCGTCTGGTTCGGGGACACCAACTTGTCTAAGAAAACTCCCAGTCTGTTACACAGGATTTTGGTGAAAACTTTATATAAGGTATTACAACAGGCAATGGGTCTAAAATCTTGGATACAAGAGGAATGGTCTTTTTTTGGAATCAAGTGTATAAACGTATGGTTCCACTCGTTAATAATAAGACCCTTATGAAAAATATCATTCAGAGTTTTGAAAATCAAGTCTTTTGAAAGATTCCAATGAATTTTAAAAAACATCGAATTAAAACCGTCCGGACCTGGAGAGGTAGTATCTTTAATATCCCACAAAGCAAATCTAATTTCTTCCAAAGATATACCATCATTCAAAAAATTAGCTCCATAATCAGAAATAATTGATTTACAAATAACCTCTGGAAACTGATCACCTGATGGAAGGTTAAAAATTCTTTTGTAGAAATCAATAGCCGATTCTACAAACTTATCTTCTGAAATTACCTTCCCATCAATACCAATGTTGGTGAATCGCTTTCAACTTCTTTTACAAGACATTTTAGCATAGAAAAAAGAAGAAGCTTCATCACCCATCATCAGCCATTCACATTTAGCCTTTTGTTTGGCATCCAGGAACTCTTTCTTCATAGCTATTTCCAAGTTAGTCTTGGCAGTATGAAATTCCATAGCCAAATTGTGATCATAAGATTTTTCCAGCAATTTCTGAAATCTTGAACAATTCTCTCTCTGTACAATAACCTCTTGTTTGGTATCTCGAGATTTAGCACTCCATCTCTTAAGCTCTCTCTTGATATTCTTGAGGATACTAATGATTTGATACAAAGGCCTATCAATATAATTAGAAACCCAATGCTTCTCAATCAAAGGAAAGTAATGATCACATAAAGACCAATGGTTCATATATCTGAACGGTCTATTCTTGACCCGTGGCGTTGCATAGAGCGAAACTAGGACTGCATTATGGTCACTCACAGAAGGTGGCAAATATTCAGCCGATAAGTCTGTAAATAAGTTGATCCAATCTAGATTTGCAAAAACCCTGTCAATTTTGGAAAATATGTTACGACTCGGACCAGACCACCATGAAAATTCGTAACCTTTAATATTAATCTCATTAAGACCATTAAGATTTGACATATCATCTAATTCAAACAAGTTTCCAAAGTTAACTGGGTTACCTCCATTTCTTTCTAAAGGACTACGAATACAATTAAAATCCCCAAGAACAAGCCAAGGTCTAAAAATATTGATAGCATCCTCCTGTAAATTCTTCCATAGTCTGCTTCTTAATGCTACAAAATTATGAGCGTAAACAAAGGTGAGATTACATTTGAAATTCGAGGTATTAATCAATTCAATGGAGATGTGCTGATCACTCATACTTATAAAATTAAAATCCCAAGAATCTCCGTTAATGAATACCATGATCCTACACTTAAAGTAACAAGAGACATTACTAAATATTTTCCAATTGCCATCTAACGCTTTTTCCAACTTCAAAATATCTGACATCAACAACTTATTTTCCAAAATACCGAAACAACTGATTTTGTGCTTATCAATAAGTTTTCTCACTTCTCCCATTCTGTTGGGGTTATGAAACCCTCTTACATTCCAACAATCTATAGACATTATAAAACCTTGTTATTACGGGTCCTCAACGACCTTCTACTGGAGGATTCCCCTTTGTCTTCCGTTGGAATACCTAGCATCTGAACCCACTTGGGGTTCTTACGAACAAGCTTATCCTTCTGAATGTTCTCAAACTCTATATCTTGAAGGTTAGGAGTAGGGAGCTCCATAGGGACATCCTGATTTGGGTCTGCATTATCATAAGTATTCTGTCCCTCTACCCTCTCTGACGATCTTGAATCCTGGTCCAGATTGTTCTGCACCTGTAAATCAATACAAGCTTCAGTACCTCTTCTACAATTAACATTATTAGTTATACAATCATCAATAAATATATTATTAGAAAATAAAGATTTGGAAACTGAAGGAGTCTCCAATGATGACGAATGGCGTTTGAGAATAGATTTGTGGGGCGAAGGTGACTTCGGAGGAGATGGGCTCGGATCTCTGGCTCTCGGGGTAGTTGGAGAAACAGGTAGGAGAGGCTCAAAAGTTCCTTGATCAGGCAGAACTTCCAACCTGGCTAGTGGGGCTAAGTGGCAATCTTCACTGACTCCTACCTCGGTGCGAGTGGCAGGTTCTGACTCTGAAACTTCTGAGGTTGCCCCCTCACCGCGCTTTACTGAGGATTCAGCTCCTTCTACGACCTGAACCGAGAGTAACTTCTGTTTGGAATTGTTCAGAAAGAGACTTTCCTCTAATTTATGTCTCCGATCCTTCGAAAACTATCTGTGGCCTATCCCAAGTCCCTTCCTTAGGTAGGCATTCAACAATTAAATTTTGATTATCTTTAAAAGCTACTGACTGTAAAGTTTCAGTCAGAGCCTCCCCATTAGAGACCACCTCCACAGGATTCCTACTGATTTCATTAGAAGAATCATTGGGGCATCCACCATTCAACTGCTTTTCAAGGTCAATAGAGTTCTCAGTTCCGCCCTCCACTCTTACATCTTCCACATTAGCATCCAAACTCTGAAGCACAGGGTTATCCTTATCAGAATTAGGATCTAGAGTCAATTTGGGAACCCAAGACTTAGTCATTGGGCATTCATCAGTTACATGACCAAAACACACGCACTTACCACAAATGGGAGGTGGATTCTCGTATTCCACTTCCTGGGTAATGCTCCTCCCATTGTCATCCATACCTTCTATAAAATTGGGCATGCCATAAGTAGCATTAACTTCAACCAGGACTCTGGCATAAGCTAATCTAGATTTATTTTTCGTGGCCTCATCCATCTTAATTGGAATTCCAATGGTACTTGTTAGAGCACTAATAGCCTTATTGCCCCAAAGATTAAAACTTAAACCCGGAAGTCTGACCCACATAGGCAGAGAAGTAAGTAGATCTCTATCTGTTTTCATGTCTGGAGACAATCTCTTCATAATGATCAAATTCCGGTCCATAAACCAAGGGCCAGACTTTAGTATCTTATTGCAATCCTCGTCAGAGCCAAATCTCACTACAAGAAAACCATTATTTCTAGAATAAACAGAAAATGTTTTCTTTGTAACCCAAACCCTATTGGCATACCCCTCAAAAGTTCTCAGCCATGGTTTATACCCTACCACATACAGTAAAATGCAAAACTCCCAGCCTCCCTTCGCTTCTTTGATAGCGTCAGAGGAGAGGGAACCAATCCTTTTACCTTTCTCTATTTTAGGCTCAATAAACTCAAGATCTAGATTACCTAGTTCCCCTACCGCTCCTACTTTCACTGCCTCACTGTACGAGAACTTTTTAGCGTTATCAGAAACAGTGAATTTGATTTTCGGGATGTTACCAGGCAGCAAGCCTTTCTGCTTCGTTGGTATCATAGTCTGCCCTGCAAATTTCGCCTACACTTTCTTCCCCTTATTCCGATCTGGTTGAGGTCCAGATCTGCTCGGTCTTTGCCCTCCCAAGTTAAGCCTTTGTTCAGGACCCAAAGACGCTGAAGCTTTGCCCCTTTTCCTTCTCACCTCCTCCCATCCTTCATCATCCCGCAAAGATCCCATGGCTCCAGTTTGAGGAGAAAGTAGTGAAGACGGAAAATAAGAGAAAAATCAGAGGAAAACAAGAAAACTTGGAAATCGAAAGAAGAAAGGAGAAAAGGGAAAAAAACCCTAGTCTTTTCCGTTATGGAGAAGAAAGGAGTAATATATCTTATATATGTGATAAGATATATTAAGTATATTTACACTTATTATAACTACTCAAGTTTATTTACAAATTCCTTTAATATCCTTTTATATTGTATAATATTCAATTACATAGTTAACTTCTGAATAATTTAGGTAAGTTATATATAGAATGCAATTGAGTATTATACAAATAAAATTTTACAATTCAGTTATTTCAAGTTTAAATATTTATACAAAATTTTGGCTTTATTTAAAATCATCCTTCAAAAAATAATTTAAGAATTAAATTTCCGATTCACTTCAAACCATTTAAAGGCAAATATATACCATATATATCAAATCAAATTTATCAATATATACCTATATATATTATAAATCAAGTCATATTTAAGAAATTCAAATTAATTTAATTCCCAAAACAAAAGTGTAGCTAAGCTACGAATTGATCTCTCCACTTCGAAACCCGAAAATGAATGTCGATGATGCGGCCGTCATCACTGAAATTATTTTCTAGCGACAAAAGAGAAGAGCGCTGATTTAAACATTTACAAATTCTTTGGAAACAAATTTCTATTTGAAAATACTTTAAATAATATGCATTTTAAAACTTTAAAACAAGTTTGAAATTGTTGGAAATTAAATTCTCAAATTCTTGGTTTAAATTCATTTAAATTTCCAAATTAATTTATAACCATGTTTGATAGTTCAATTATTTATATATGAAACAAAAGCCAATGGTTACAAGCCATATATAAAATCAAATATTATACTTTAACATCCAATTCAATTAACTATCAAAATTCAGAAAATTATACTTATATATATATAATATAATTATACAAAATTTATTTCATTTACTAAGTTTGAAAACAATATGGTCTCAGTTTGCTCTGTTCAAGTGTTTTGGAGTTCCTATCGATAACGTTGATCAGACGAATCGATCGGAAACCCATATCAATGTCAACAACTCAAACAACACAATGTATATTAAAACTTTTAAATATTAGTTTACAAAAATACACTTCAAGAATGATTTGAAGGTAAATTGGAAACAAAAGACAAGATGATTAAATAACAGAATAAGGGAATGAATAGGCTTATATAAATCACTGGCAACCTTAACCGGGTCGACAATGACTTCAAGAATAAGATCGATGTAGGGTTCTGGGACAACCTACATCCGATCTCAAGAGATAGAATTCGGGATAACAAGAGATAGATAGCATTGTAAACCGAGGATACAGAAATCTTCGCTGAATCAATGCTAATTGTAAAGGAGTTTCACCCCTTTACATATCATTCGAAGATTGGCGAGACTGCCAATTTAATATAAAGATCATTCGAAGTGGAGTTATGGGATACTCCAGAATCAAAAGAAGACAAATAGGGAGAGACAAGAATGGATTTGGAACCACAGGGAACGTTCCAAAATTCAAAAGGAATCGAGTCAAAAAGAAAGAGATTCAAGCTCGAACGAAAGTGATTCAGTAAATAAATTTACCATATATGCTAAGTTTTTCCTAGAGCCAAAGCTCTGATACCACATGTAACGACCCACTATTTTGGACCATTCAAATCGACAATAAATCCACACATGCTGGACTTGAATAATTCAAAACAATAGATTGTAAATATAATTTGGCAAAACTCAGCATATACAGTAAATAAATAATCACAGAATCACAGACATAGAGTAATATAACAATAATGCAGCGGAAACAAAAGAATAGTAGTTCATGAAGCTACTATATATATAACAGAATTGAAACAAGATAACAGAAGTCATGAATACATAGATGTCGCAATACAATAGTCAAATACAAGATCTGAATACATCACTGGAATCAACTAAATAACTGAAAGCTGGATAGATAGCCGGATTTCTAAGCGAAGCTCCAACTCCAAAGGTGAGTCTCAAATGTTGTATCACTCAGTCTGACCTGAGCGTAAAGCAAAACACAAAACACTTGAGTCAGAATTAACATTTTTATATCAATAAATCCAACTCAAGTGAAATATCAACTGAAATACAAGTAACTCAAAGGATGTTTGGGATAACCATCCTCTAAGGATCCGTTAAACTATCTACTATGTAGTAATATACGCTATTATAATAATATCTAATAGTAAAATAAACTTACTTTTAAATAGCGTTAAGGGGTTACCCATATAGCCCTTAACACATAATAGTCCCAGTAGTCTATCCAGTATCAGCGTACCCCCAGATCGGGAGCTACCCTCAATACTCCACAGGCTATGGCACAAATCCAAACTCGTAGTAAAGCTCGATATGGTAGGTGACACGGCACAACTAGGAAATGCCAGGGTAGATATACCAATTACGCATCCGGGCTGGTGGAAACGCATAGCAGCCACTACCGCCCACCTCGGAACACACTCCCAAATCAAAAATCGAAGGGTGGCACCAAATAAATCACAAAGTAATAGAATGGTATCGAAGAAATGCGTCCGGTCAGAGGTGCTACCTCATTGGCCCGTCAATCACTCCTGTTTTAGCCACTTTATGCCAACTCATGGGAGTCGGGTCCACATATATACCTCAATAGGAATCGTCGCCACCATCCTACTTCATTCTGGAATCTCCACCGCGTACACGGTTGTTAAAGTGGTTTTCGGTATCGACATAGAGTATGCCCATATCCGATCCCGGTCTCTTTAACAACCAATCGTTATTATAACACCGTGGTCATTTCAAAGTAGTTTATACTTCAAAACCAAAATATCAATTTCATTTCAAAACCAAATCAATACGATGTCATTTCCATTTCAAATATATTTACTCCCAAAATCATAGCATTTCAAAGTTATAATACTTACGAAACCAAACAATTTGAAATAATAATACTTTGGAAATCATAATACTTTGAAATTCATAACTTTGGAAATCATAACACTTTGAAATCATAGTATTTTGGAATTCATAACACTTTCCTCTTAAACAGTTTAGATATTGAAATTAGTGTATATAATAAACTATTTTATAAAATAAAATAGTTTACATAAAATAGTTATAAGTTAAAATAGTTTATAATAAAATAATTTATATTGAAAATGATTTATATTAAAATAGTTTATATTAAAACAATTTATAAAGTAAAATATAAATTGTTTTAGATATAGTTTTAAAATACTTTATATAAAAATTGCTTCCTCAAATTCCACAAATTGATTCAAAATCAACTCAAATTCCAAATTTCAATTTTAATCAAATTTCAAATCATCAATTTCAATTCGATTTAGTTTCTAAATAAACCATTTCAAATTATCGATTTCAAATACATATTTGAACCATAAAACAAGCCATTTCAATTTCAATATATTTCAAAGCTTTAAATATTCAACATTTCAAAACTAAATTCGATAATTTCATATATATATATCAAATTCACTTTACTATTATTTAGTTTTGAAATATTCACTCAATAAATCCAATATCATTTAAAACAAACCCCAAATTACAATAAACTAAATATTTCCTTCAATTTATTTAAACTTGAAATATTCATTTAAATCACTTTTAATCAAATACAAGTTATAAAATCATAGCTTCAAAATTTCAAAATTTATAAATTTCAAATCAAACTTATTTAAGTAAAATTCTTAAATAAATATAATTTCAAACCAATTTCAAATCATTATAAACTCTATATAGATATTAAATAAATACTTAAACATATTATTTATCAACTTTATTAAATCAACTTTAATAAATCTTTAAAATCAATATTGATTGAAACCATATGTTTCTTTTCAAATCCATAGAAAATCATTTCCAAAATATTTATATCTAGACCAACGGTGTTTGTATATAATTTTCTATCCTATGGTCAAGTGATACAGATATTTATCATTTCAATCCGCAATTTAAATATATACGGGTATATATCATTTCAACCCGCAATCCCAAATTCAATTCAATGAAAATCGCTTGGGTTTATCATTTCAACCCATAACGATTTTCTCCTATTCTACAGATCGTTCGGGTATGTATCATTTCAACCCATAGTGAATTTCTATACTAATAGGGAACTTGCAGAGTGATAACAGATATGATAATAATATAACAACAGTAACAAGCATATATCATCAGTGATAAATAAAAGATAACGGTGTCAAATGTCACAGGTGAACAGATACAGATAATGACATATATATATAACAATGTAAAAATCTAACAGCAGCATATTTCAATTTTCGTTTCAATTAAAATCAAATTTAATAAATATAAGAACATTAATCGTGAGTGATTGCTCACCTTTCGAGGCTAGAGATGAATGAGAATGAGATGAGTTACGAATCCAAGCACGAATTCTAAAGCAAGATTTACACGAATTAGACGAGCAAAGCTGATAATCCAGAAATAGACGAAATCAAATCAGAATTGGGTCGATGAAGATAAATGGGTATAGGTGAACGTATATATCTACCTCTAAATCATATTTTAAGTTTTAAACATATATTAAATTAAATCTATATATATATGGTTTTTCAAATATCAAAATTTTAAATTAAGACCCATATAAAAAAATCAAATATATATACAATATATATTTTGAAATTCAAACATATAATTTATATCTATATACACGTCAAAAATTTAAGTAGCCATATATGCATACAGTTCACAATTTATAGTTAATAAGCAATTATTCTATGCAAATTAAAATATATTTATGCAGATCATAAGACAAACAAAAAGATGAACAAATTAACCCAAATGTACTCAAAAAAATAGGTGTAGATCATATATCCAAATATCTTTGCAACTTATGACTTAATATATAATATATACACATTTAAATAAATCTGCACTTGGATAAGTTACAGTATATATATTTGTAAATATGCAGTAAAAGCTACAGACAGTTTGAACCACAAAATGGTATAAGTATATATAAACATATACTATATATCCCTATTCAAAACTCTACCACATTTTAAAATCAACTCTTAACCAATATGTCGACCGACAGATATGTGCAGACAATATACTCACAAACCATCATAATATAACTAATATTTTATAAAACTAATATAAGTTTATACGGCCCAAACAGCTATATATATAGATGGCAAAATCATTATACAAAATAAATTTACATAAACTTACCATATTAAGTTATAGACCATTTAATTCCTTGTATAGTACTACACCACATACTTATACTACTGTATCAAATAAATCACAGCAGCTTTTATATATATAAACCGATCTCACATTATATATCTCGAACTGTTCTTCAGCTATTAAAACAAAATATTATATAAATCAACTTTTCGTATAGCTTTTTATATATATAGACAGATCTTGCAATATATATTATAACTCAGCCTACATATATAAATATGTATAGATATATACTATTTTATAAACTAACCTAAAATATATATTAGTATATACGCATGCAATCAACCTCTATATATAAACATCAAATGCTATATATACAAATCAGTATATATATAATATACTCCTAACTAAATATATATATATATACGAACAGCATTGACAATATAAACAGATTTATATAAACTATTATATATTAATATATATACACACCTATAATTTCAATAGAGGAGGAAGGAAACTGATCTGGACGTGGCTGGGAGGTGCTGAGCTTTTAGCCTAGCATGGCGGAGGAACGACTGCCGAGGTGGAGTAGCTTGCTGCTGTGATCTCGGCCAGGCGAGGCAGTGGTGGGGGATGGCGTGGTACATCAGGCTCATGTGATGAATGGAGTGGCGAGAGGTGTTTTCGAGCAAGAAGAAATGGTGAAGAGATGGGTTGCATCGGTCGAATGTCACAGGCAAAGGAGAAGATACAAATGCTTTTTTTTCTTTTTTTCTCTTATATAGAACTTGGTCGAAAAGGGAAGAGATGGCAGGCACGAACGAACAAGTATACAAAAAAAATGAAAAGCGAAGGTAAAGGAACGGGTTTGAAGATGAATCAGTGGAAAAGAAAATAAAAGGCTAAAATAAATATAACGTCATCTCAAATTAAAGGAAAGGTCACAGATCATTTTGAACGAACCAAAAACAAAATCAAAGCTAGAGAAAAGCAAAATTCATCAATCAAACAGCTGGATGAAGTTATAAAGCTCATCAATTCACATGGGTAACTCAAAGGACAAAAGCTAACAAAAGATTATAAAACTGGTACCGGTACAGTTACCGACGTTTACTGATTCCGTCGCATACCAGACTTCAAATCACAGAGTTGGATATACTGCGGAGATCAGCACCACGAGACGATCAAAACGGTCTGCAGATATCAGCGATACGATTATCCATTCAAAAGTTGATACAGACACAGATATACGTTGCTATCCCGTACGGAAAAATCCAAACGGAGCTAGAAACGTCCGAATTTCGCGAAACGGATTTTGCAGCCTTATTTAGAGTGTTCCAAATAAATTTTCTCATGTTGACATATTTAGGTTTCGGAACACTTTTAAATTCATCAATTTTAACTGATATAAATTGAAATAAAATTACACTAGAAAATAAGCTTCCAAATTATTTGATGAAAATTTACCAGTTGCGATGTTAAAACAGACGCATTTCAAATATCAAATTTAAATATCAAAATTTTATTGTTTAAAATTTCACAAATTTCAATTAAATTTATTAAATAAACAAATAAAAATTATTTAAAATTTACGGGTCGTTACAGGAATAAATACAAACCAATAGATAAATGTACTAAATCATCCAAACAAGCAACAAACAACATAAATAAAATTATCCACACTTATATAAAAATATAAGTTGGCCAGAGAGGTGAGTTAACTCACCTTAATTCCAGAAATCGCCAAAACGCTCCTGTTTGAATTAAAATTGAACAGGCTTTCAATTTTAATCCAAATTCCTATGAGCTCCAAATCCATCCAATCCAACCACATAACGTCATACTCGTCGAAACGAATACGATGCAAGTCGTCACGTTCAAACCCGACCTCGTATGAAAAAGTTAAAAATTATAAACATTCGATTATAAATAAAATAATAAATTTCCTTTAATTGCAGGATTAACACTTAATTGCCACGTTTAAACCTAAATCACGCATTGCCTTATCTCATGTTTCATTCCAGGTCGCGACTTCGATCTTCGATCAACGCCGCCGTACGCCACCTTAGGCTGCCACATCATCATTGTGGCACGCCCTAACAACAACGTCTCCATCACCATAGGTCATGTCATCCCTAGCACCACCTATTTGCTCGATGATCCCACCAATTTCCGCATTTTGAAGGCGTATCGTCCCATCCATAGTCCACCGTGACTCCATCTACCACCACCGATCGACTTGTCGGGCCACCCCGCACCTTTCTTCTGTTGACGCTGCCGATTAGCTCTGCCCCAATCAACGAGATGATTCTAAGCCTTAGGATCCTAGGTTAAAATGGCGGCTATGATTTCAATTTAAGGTTTTAAGTTTGCAAATGAAAGTTTCCAAGTCCTTTTATAGAAAAAACTTAAAACGCTATTCACATGTTAAGTTTAACTCCAAAAGAGGCATGCCGCCTGGTGTTTTATATATTATACTCCTATTCCGAATAGAATGGAACTAGTATCGGGACCCAATTCCATCGTATACAGATGTTAGATTTCAAAATCAAATTACATTAAATTAAATTCCTTTAATTTATTTCTACGCGTTTCAAACTTGCATGACCAAACGATATGTCTGATCGCCACGAAATTCATTAATATATCTTAGTTCACTATTACGGATCCAATGGCACTGGTTTCGTCAAAATCCAAAAAAGTTCCCCGGATTGATATCTTAACATGTTAATTAAAACGAGTTATTTCTAAAATCAGTTTAATTGCTTTTAATTCTAATTTAAAAGTTTACTATCTCCAGTCTTATTCAAATAGCATCTAAACCAGCTTTCAACATTAATTTATTCATATTAAATTCAAGATTTAAAAATTTAAACAATTCCAATTATTGAAATAACCCTTATATTTTAAATCCAAGTTAATTAACTTATAAAATTAACTTTTCAATATTTAAAATCAATTAAATATTCCAAATTTAAACGACTAAAATTCTGGGTCATTACATTCTTCCCCCCTTAAAAGAATTTCGTCCCCGAAATTTCCAAGGTAAGAAAAAAGCCCCAAACCCATTAACCTTTCCAAAACCAATTAGTTGAAATAGATTACCAAATTCTTTTAAACCTTTAACTTCCCAAAATCAGTTTGTTGAAACCTTATTCTCACCTTTCTAAGTCTCTTTAATTCATCCACTATACCAACTAATTTCCATCCATTAATTCATTCCAAGTTAGAACTAAAAAATAAATTTTTAGTTATCTAAAAATTTTCTTTTCGAATTTCTCAAAAAATTTCTAACGCATTAAATTTACAGAAAATTTCACCAGTGTCTACTTTACACGGCTTGATCATAAAAATTCACTATATATATATATATATATAATCACATAATATTCATCTTATCTCAATGATGAGGCATCCCATGGGGAAAAAGCATAATACAATATGTAATCCGAGATGTGTACCTTTTATTATTACCAAGCATATATAATCAATATAATGTGAAAGCGAGCTCCAAAGGAAAAGCATACGCCACTGATACCTACACAAAACTTAACAACTTGTGAGAATAAGTATATGGATAGTAAATCTATATAACATATAGTAATATAACAAACTTATCATTTTGTATTTTCAATGTCAATATTTTAAAATTTAATTCACTTTAATTTCTTATTAACATTCATTCCTTATTAACAATCAATTGATTCACTTTCAATTTATTCACATTCATTTTATTAACATTCATTCTTGTTCACATTTCTTCTTATTCACATTCATTTTATAACACAACTTATGTTTATCACTACTACACACTTAAGTTCATATTCATTTCGTTAATTCATTTCATTTGTTTGTTTCATTTATTCATTTAATTTAACTTTACCTAAGTTAAATTTCATTTCATAGTTCAATTTTAGATTTTGTTTTGCTTAACCAAAATGTTTAACCATTTTTTAAAATTTGGTTTTACTTTTCATTTTCTCAAATTTATAAGTTATACAAACTTATCTACTTGAAATATCATAAATTCTTACCTAAGTTTCATCCACATTCTATAATTCAACTTATGGTTATATAATCACTTTATAACTTAAGTTTATATTCATTTCATACTCTTCTGATCCTAAGAGTATATAAAATTTCCAATTTGCTTTATTTAGCCAGAATATTCAACAAATTTAAAAGTTGTTTTTAACTTACTCTTTTTCAGATTATGAGTTACAAAAACTTATTTTCATATATAAGATTATTTCTCAGTTATTTGTCTTTGTTTAGATTATAATAATAACAACTTTTATTAAAGAACAAATAACAAACAATAAATGATCAAATATTAGCATTCACTAACAACCAAACAAACCATATATAACTATAATAATTTATGAAAAAATATTCCTTTACATATATAATATAATCAAGGTAAAATCATTTCGTTTACCCAATTTCAAAACAATATTATGTCAGATTGCTATGTTCAAGTGTTTAGAGATCCTTATCAATAATGTTAATTACTCATATTGACCAGAATCCATAAGCCACTCAATAGATCGACCAATACAATATAAAACATTCTTATATCATTGACAAATACGCGCTCATATATATACACACATGCACACGCTCAAACTCATTCTAGGGTATTACTAACCCTATATATAATAAGTACCCAACCAGAGCCTAAGTGTTCTCTAACCTAAACTTTGATACCACGTGTGACGACCTGCTTCCCGCACAATTCGTGCTGACAATAAAACACACATGTCCAACTCAAACCGAATTAAAAGACAGATAATTATGGGAAAGAAAGAAGAAAAGAGAAGAAGAAAACTAAACAACACAAAATCTCACAGTGCAGCGGAACAATATATAATATAACAACAGATCTTTACTCAAAGAGAAAATTGTAGTCTTTAATATACATACATCAAATCAGAGTACACCAACCAAACAGATCAGCCCAGACAGTTATAACAAACTATCCTCACAAATGCTGATAAACAAGATAAATAATGCAACAGAAATAAACAAGTACGGAAATACATCTGGAAGTCCTTTAGCTCGTTTGTTGAAGCTCCAAAGCACCAAATCTGAATCTGTAAATATGCTCGGTCTGACCCAAGCATTGAAAGGGAATAATGCCTGGATCAATCTGGTAAACCAGCATGAGAAAACACATCTCAAATTTATTTTAAAGTTATTGAAAACTTTTATTTATCAAAACAAAGGTATCTTGTATGACCACGCTGCACATAAACACGAACGGGTTTTTACCTCATGATAACCAAAACATTTTATATCAAATTTTGTGATATTATAATAGTGTCTAGTATACAAATAATATTAATCACAGCCGAAATTATTACATTATTAAATCCAGCATACTAACTACAGAGTAGGTTATACAAACAAAATGACAGGCACGTATTGAAGAATGGAGTCCATACAAATGAAAAGGTAGGCGACTACCTTCCGACAGCACACCTTTACAAAAATGTACCTAGGGTCTAGATACTGAACGCTAAAACCAACACAGAACCGACCTCCCCCTTAGGTGGATAGTGTCGAATATAACATCACCCCGGTCGTTCCAGACCTATCCGTGGTCACAGCATACACAACATACTTGACATATAGAGAGTAATCTAGAAAGGTGATGACCATATCCTAATGGGAGCGACCCATATAACGCTAACCTTCTACCTTGTTTCTGTCATTTTCTAGTGATGAGGTTCGAGGTAATGATTAACTTTCACATAGCACATTCCACATTGAATTCCATACTGTAACAACCCGCATATCTTACGATGGTATATTTAAATGTTTTATTTAAATATAGCGTCGTTAGTCGGATTTAAGTCCGAAATGTCACTTTTTCCAAACAGTCGAATTACGACTCGGGACCACTTTTATTGAGTCCAAAATGACGTTTGCGATCTTTTTGAGTATAAGCATCGATATGTTTGGAGTTGAGTAGAAGTTTGCTATTTTCTATTTGGACTTTGGATTTGGGTTACAGCCCACTAACCCAACTTATTACCCTAACTCATTAACTCTTTATCCATTCACTCATTTCATTTCCTAACACTCTAGCTCAACTTAAAATGGGGGAAGAGAATGGGAAATAGAAATTCCAAGCCCTAGTTTCCTTTGCAAACTCAAATTCTTGCTCCAAAATCAAAGAGAAGCTTAGGTAAGCCTTCTTTTCACATTCTCCATCTCAATCTCTCTCCAATTTCAGAAATTTCCTATAACCTAATTTAGGAAATATTTGTTTTTGATCTTAGATTGGAGCTTGTAGATTTGAAGTGAAGAGTGGTTGATCTTTTCTTTGTGTTTGAGCTTCTCATCATTGTTTTTGAGTTAAAAGGTGAGTTTTTGAACTCACATCTACATCTATAGCTTTCGTTGTTGTTAGGTATGAATTCCTAACATCTATTCATGTTCATTTGCTTTTGTTTTGGATTAATATGGTGAATTCTCTAAATTTTGGTGTTTTGGAGATAAAATATTTAAAGATCCTATTGTGGATATTTGGACATGTTGTTTGGGGTGTATCGAAGAGCCTATAAGACTGGGTTATCGCTTGGCGTAATCCCCTAGCCTTCGTTGCTCGTCCGATAGCTTCCCATTCGTTTTGGCCATCAAGGCCTAGGCAAATTGTTGCCCAGACCAGGTCTTCAGACGTCTGAAATGCAAGTTCAGACGTCTGGTTTTAAACCTGGAACACAAAAATATACGGTAGAAATTTATAAAAATGGCAGAAAACAGAGTCAGACGTCTGAAACAACCTCTCAGACGTCTGGAACATTGTGTTGGACGTCTGATTCCACCTTTCAGACGTCTGATGCAACATGTCAGACGTCTGAAGCCACCCTCCAGACGTCTGGAAGGTTTCTGAATTTTCAGTGAATAAATCCAGACGTTTGGATTTTAAATCAGACGTCTGGAACTGCCTATTTTTGCCTATTTACCTATTTTTGGAGTGAATTTCCATTTTTATCGATTCTTGTCGATCCAAATAGTTGTTATCGCATTTTTGACTTTGATGATTCTTTTTATATTTCGTTCATGGGTTTTTATAAATTGATCTTTTTAAATTGTATTAAAACTCGTTTCTCCAACTTATAATTTCTATATAAAACACACAATTTTGCACTTCGAGCGAAGAGGGAGGAGAATTAAATGATTAAATAAAACGCATGCTATGAACACGTGTGTTTATCTTTTCAGTTAATTCATAATCTATTCATTTGACCATTTTGATCTTTGGGTCTGGTTTACCAATGAGATGAGGTGAACTTTGTACTGCTTTGAGTGTGAAATTGACTAACGGTTAGTAAACCGTTTAGTGCGAACATGTGGTATGGGACTCACGTTAACATTTTTCGAGTTCCTTTCTGAGAGTTGTGACACATTCTGCCAGTTAGTGGTGTCCAGTACTGGGCCTCCAGACCTACGCCACTATGGTTTGTTGCCTTCGGGGTTTGTTGCCTTCGGGTTTGTTGCCTTCGGGTATGTTACCTTTGGACCTGTACCTTCGGGTTTGTTGCCTTCGGGTATGTGACGACCCACCTCTATGCTCACGCTGGTCAAGGACACTACTGGGTAATGCCATCGACTAGCGCGAAGAATAAGGCTGTTGAGGAGCGACCCTCTGTGCAATTGCCTTATGCGAGCACCGATATGTCAGATAGTATAACTTGCATTTCATTTCAAGAGGAAATCCGACATACCGATACAAACTCAAAGCTACCACACAGTGGCTAAGTGGACCTTCAGAAACAAATATAGAAATAAGCATAACATAAATCAGTCATAGATGTTCATATCTCAAAGGCGGAAACAGATATGAATATAACACATAAAAGTGTACATCAGAGTAGTGGTCAAACAAGATCCACAATATCACAAAAGAATATATACAAGTGCTAGTCAAAAGAATAATTATACATCAAGGAGTCTCTATCTCAAATGTATAATAACAAAAACTACCAATCTAATGTAGTTAGACAAAAGTCAGAAGATGATCCCAGATAAGGAGTCAAGCAAAAGCACCTGTAACATCTCGGTCTGACCTGACTATTATTTAATAAGAAAATAATAAACGGATCAGTCTAGCTATAATTATCATATATAAAATGAGATATGAGTAGAGATAACACAAAAACGTATGATAACAATAATGTCAAATTGTAACAAATATACTTTAAACAACAGCAAAATCATACAATATCTCAAGAATCTCAAAGCACCAAAAAGAATGTCATATTCTTTATTTTATTCACCAAAATACAAATATTGACAAAGATATTAATGCCAATCGCAAAAGTTGGTGAAACACAAATTCTAGAAATCAATTAGAAATCCAAAAATCACAAAGGGGGAGGCCTATCACAAACGGGAGCATGAAAACTCACCAACACGTGTATCACAAACGGAACGCTATTCCATGGTCGCTAACCATAAATTTTTGAGCCGAAGCTCCACAAACGGCCCGAAGACCACGGATCGCTACCCCGCCAAATTTGAGCCGAAGCTCCACAAACGGGGTTTTTAGTCCCTATATAAACAAATAGACATCGCACATCGCTAGTCTAAATCACAAAATGATCATCATCGATCAATAAAAAGTATGAATTACACTATATGAGTTTAGCTACATGTCCCATAACCACTAGCTTAACTTAAATATTTACGAACAAATTGTAGATTTCCACTCGAAAATTGTCACAAGAGTTCAATCGAACAAGTCCAAGAATTAACCGGCGAAGTTAACGCAAGCGTTTCATACCACTTGTTTAGAAAACGGTTTTATAAACGAGCTTTGTATTAAAAATAGAGTTGAAATCATCTTTGTAAAAGAGTTTGAATATTTACTACTAGTATAGAAACCTTTGTATTTTAAAGTGACAAATCATAGAAATGATTGTAGAAACAATCAATCACCAAAATCCACATACGAAGACGTGAATCAAATCCAAAGAAATCGATACCGAATTCATCAAGATGGATATTCTCAAAAATCCCGAAAAAGAATTCATCAAAGTCAATAACAAATGATAACAATTATCCGGGTCAACAAAAATCAATTAGAATAGGAAATCCACACAAAACAGCCTTAAAAGGCAAAAATAAACATTTCCAGACGTCTGGTTTGGAATCCAGACGTCTGGATTTGTTTTCTGAAAAATAGTTCAGAAAGCCACACAGATGTATGGAATAGCCAGAACAGACGTTTGAGCCGTGACCAGACGTATGAGCCGTGACCAGACGTCTGGTTTCGTTCTCTGGAAATTATCTAGAGAACCCCCAGACGTCTGAAACTGCAAGTCAGACGTCTGAGACTCACCAGACGTCTGATCTGAGATTTCAGACGTCTGGAATTAGTCTCTGGCATTTTTTTAATATTCTGCGTGCATTCATTTTTCTCTCCAGGTCCAAACCAGACGTCTGGACTTGGTCACCAGACGTCTGGTCACCTGGTCTGGGCAACATTTTGCCTAGGCCAAAGTGGCCAAAACGTATCGGGAGCAATCGAACGAGCAACGGCGACTAAGGATTTACGCCAAGCGACAACCCAGCCTTAAAGGCACTTCGATACACCTCGAATATCAATGTCCAAATATCTATAGAAGGATTTTCATAAAATTGGACCAAAACACCAAAATTCGGAAAATTCACCAAATCAATTCAAATCAAAAGCAAATGAATATGCACAAGTGTTAGGAATTCATACCTAACAACAATGATAGCTATAGACATAGATGTGAGTTAAAGAACTCACCTTTAAACCCAAAAACAATGAAGGAGAAGCTTTTAAAACAAGGCAAGAATAATTCCTCTTTAACACACCTCTAGAATGTTCAATCTATTATCAAAGATGAAGTTTTTCCTAAGTTAGGGTTAGGAATTTCTGAGAATTGAAGAGAGATTGAGATGGAGAAGAAGAAGAGGATGTTTACCTTAGCTTCTCTTTGATGTTGGAGCTAGAGTTTGTATTTGCAAAGGAAACTAGGGTTTTGAATTTTCTAATTTCTCATTCCTCTCTCCATTTTTCTAAAGCTTGAATGTTAGGAAAATAAGAATGAAGTGAAGAGGAGAGGTGGACTGAGCTAGAGTGTTAAGATGGGTTAGTGGGCTGAAACCCAAACCCAAAGCCCTAGTAGAAAAATAGCAAATTCTACTCAACTCCAAACATATCGATGTTTATACTCAAAAAAGTTGTAAGCGCCATTTTGGACTCAATGGAGGTGGTCTCGAGTCCCAATTCGACTGTTTACATAAAGTAGCTTTTCGGACTTTAATCTTTTTAACGATTCTACATTTAAATAAAATATTTAAATATTCAATCGTAAAATATGCGGGTTGTTACAGGGTATGTTGCCTTCGGCCTTGTACCTTCGGGTTTGTTGCCTTCGGGTATGTTGCCTTCGGGTTTTTACCTTCGGGTTTGTGCCTTCAGGTTTGTTGCCCTATAGTATCGCTTTTGGAGTTGGTCATTCGTCACCGCTCGAGAGATATTTGGGTTTGTTGCCTTCGGGTTTGTGGATCCTTGTTATACAGTACTGAGCTTGAGCATCTTTTGTTTCTTTGACAATTATATTTCCCTAGTGTATCGCCTTTCGGTGTAGGTTCTTTGAACCACACGATATATAGCGATTACCCTATGGAAACTTGTGTTACCTTTATTGGTATTTGTTATTTGCCTTTTTGGCTTGTTTTAGGATATTCATATCCTTTGTTTATTTGAGTTGCCGATGATATGAGGCTTGTTATGATTCATCTTTTGTTAGATGATCTGGTTATCTCTTTTGGAGATATTCGTGGTACTTTATGACCTTGTATGTTCATTATCATTTAGTTTATCTAACTGATTTGTTTAGCTAGACTGACCCGTGTATTTTATACTCGGGTCAGACCGAGATGTTTCAGGTTAGGTGCATTGGACTTAGCCAATTTTGCTTCCGCATGGACTATTCCGCTAGCTCCTTTTTGTTATAGCTTTTTGTGTAGTCCTTTTTGGCTGTAACTCTGATATGTATTCTTTTGACTCGCCTGTATATTGTGGTTTGCTTTACCACTTGACATTTATCATTTATATACTCTGTAATGTATCTGTATATGTGTAAATGTATGTGATGATCTACTGTTATGTGATGTGTATTACATTAGAGTTGTTATATTTTATTCTGATAGATCCTTCAGCCACCTATGGCTTTGTATTAAGTATTTATTGTATATGTAGATCCATTTGAGAAAGAAGAAAAAAAGTATGGAAATTGTAGGCATATTCAATAGATAATTAAGACAAGGCTATAGATGGTTGCTCCTATCCAGCTCTATTCTCTGTATTAGCAGACGGTGTTACCTAGTAATACTCTTTGCTAATGTGGGTCTCGGAGTGGGGCGTCACAGCTTGGTATTAGAGCTGTGTTCAGAACAAAATATGATAAACATAGAACAGAGACACATATTATGGTACATCAAAGTGTAGTACGAATCTTTGAATCATCGTGTCTTTATTCTTTCCGTGCCTTTGGGGTAGATAGAATTTTGGGAATACGTCTAGGAATGCATTTATTCCGTAGTATTCCATATTTGAATTAATGATATCTACCTCGTGAATAATCTTTATCTTATCTTATCTTTCAGCTAATGGTCGGAAGAGGCAGAGGACGACGCTCGGATGCTGGGCAATCCAGCGGCTCGCATCCAGACGGCGTTTATATGTCTACCGAGTAGTTTTTGGAGTTATTTAGGAGCACTCAGCCTCCAGCTCCTACTCGATCATCTCCTCCATGCAAGTCTGCTTTTGCACGCCTGTGCAGTGATTTTTCTCATCTTGGAGGAAAGCCATTTAAAGGCTCCGAGTCTGTTCTTGAGGTCCAAGCTTTGATTCGCACATGCGAGTGTATCTTCTCTCGCATGGATCTTTCTGACCACGATCGAGTTCTTGTAACTTCTAGCTTATTGCAAGAGCGTGCCCTTGATTGGTACGAGCTTCTTGTAGCCGAACTTGATGAGTCTGTTCTTTCTTGGACTCAGTTTCGGGAACGATTCGAACTCAAATTCGTTCCTGAATCTAAGAAAGTTTTATTAGCCCGTCGCTTCCTTGAGTTGAAGCAAGGGAAGTCCTCCGTCTCTGAGTATGTTGCATCATTTAAGGCCTTATCTAAGTATGGTCTTGAATTCATTAGCACCTCTTATAAGAAGAATATGAAGTTTGTCTCTGGTCTTAAGAAATATCTTAAGAAGTCTTTAATGCTTCAGCTTAAGCTTTCTTTTGAGGAGTTGGTTGACTCGGCACTTCATCTCGAAGCCATCGAGAAGGAGTGTGATAGTGGTGATGATGTTGAGGTTTGCAAGAACCCTAATAAGAAGAAGTTTCCATTTCATAGGCGGAAATTTTTCCCTTCCAAGAAGAAAACGCCTGTCAAATCTGGTTCTAACTCTCAATCTGCTGGAACACCTTCCATTCGGAAGTGTTTCAATTGTGGTTCTCCTGATCATATGATTCGAGCTTGTCCTAAGCCTCTCTTGTGCCTTTATTGCAAGAAGGAAGGTCATCATGTTTCCTCCTGCCCTACTGTTCCTGCTAATGCCAAGTCTGGCAAGGTTTATGTTGCTAAGGCTTCTAGAGGTTCTTCTTAGCTCAAAGGTATATCTCCATCTATTTTGGAAGGTTCTATTTTATTTCATGACCGTAGTATTTGAGTTCTTTCCGATACGGGTGCTTCGCATTCTTTCGTACCGAAAAAGCTCGTCGATGATTTGTCTTTGTATGTTTCTTGTATGGTTACTTCGTTGAGGATTGCGAATCCTATTGGGGGATCCGCAACCCTTAGCATGCTTTGTGATGATGTTGAGATTGTTTTATGTGGATTTTCTTTTCGTGCGAATTTGCACGTTATTTCCTATCTGGGATTTGATATGATTTTGGGTATGGACTGGCTAGTGGGATACGATGCCGGGATTATTTGTTCTGAAAGAATTTTATATTTTCGACACCCAGATTCGTCTACTCAGCTATTACTTGTTCTTCGAAATGTTGGTAATTCCAAAATGGCTTTATATTCTCTTGACTCGCGAGATGATGATGATGATATATCTCGTATTCCTATTGTTTGTGACTTCTCTAATGTTTTTGAGCCGGTTTCGGGTTTGCCACCCAAGCGGGCGATCGAGTTCCGCGTTGATCTCATTCCAGGCGCGCATCCAGTTGGTCGTCCTCCCACGAGGATGTCTACAAAAGAAAATGAGGAACTCAAGAAGCAGCTTTTAGAGCTTGAGTCCAAACAGTTGATTCAGTCCAGTTTTTCACCGTGGGGTGCCGCGGTCGTCTTCATGAAGAAGTCCGATGGAACCCTTAAGCTCTGCATCGATATCGCAAGCTTAACGAGTTGACCATTAAGAATAGGTATCGATTGCCTGGGATCGATGATATGTTCGATCTATTGAGTGGCGCTATGGTCTTCCCTCAGCTCAACCTTGCCACTGGTTTTCACCAGCTTCGAGTCGCGGAAGATAGCATACCTCTTACAGCTTTTCGCACTCGATATGGTTCTTTTGAGTGGCTCGTTATGCCATTCGGTTTGACGAACGCCCCTGCTTTCTTTGTTGATCTTATGAATCGAGTATTCCGTGAATATCTGGATAAGTTCGTCCTTGTGTTCATCGACGACATTCTTGTTTATTCTAAGTCTGAAGCCGAGCATGCTAATCACTTGAGAATTGTCTTGAGTACTCTTCGTCACCATCAGCTTAAAGCCAAATTCTCCAAGTGCCATTTTTGGGAGAATAAGGTTAAGTTCTTAGGCCATGTTGTATCTTCCGATGGCATTTCTGTCGATCCCTCAAAGATTGAAGCTATCCAGAATTGAAAGAGGCCTGAGAATGTTCATGAGATTCGTAGTTTCCTTGGATTGGCGAGTTATTACCGTCGGTTCATTAAGGATTTTTCCCGTGTTGTGCTTCCTCTCACCAGCCTTACTCGGAAAGGCATTCGTTATATTTGGTCCGATAAGTGTGAAGCTTCCTTTCAGACATTAAAGGAACTTCTCACTAATGCTCCTATTCTTGTGGTTCCCGAGGGGAATCATGATCTTGTTGTCTACACCGATGCTTGTGGTAGTGGTCTCGGTGTCGTGCTTATGCAGAAGGATCGGGTAGTTGCTTATGCTTCTAGGCAACTGCGTCCGAATGAAGTACGCTATGCCACTCATGATCTTGAGTTAGCCGCCATTGTCTTCGCCTTGAAGATTTGGCGACACTATTTATTAGGCGAGCGCTTCATTCTCTATACCGATCATAAATCCTTGAAGTATTTGTTTACTCAGAAGGAACTCAATATGAGGCAACAGCGTTGGCTCGAGTTTCTTGCCTCCTATGACTTTGATATCCAGTTTACCCCTGGTAAGGGTAATCGTGTTGCTGATGCGCTTAGTTGCAGGCATTTGGCTGTCGTTTCTATGATGCTTGTCGAATGGGATATTCTTGAGACTCTATCATTTTGTGATATTCATGGTCGAGCTCCATCCTCTGATTCTTCGATATTATCATTCAGTTTGGAAGCTCGACCCTCTCTATTTGATCGTATTGCCAAAGCTCAGCGGTGTGATCCTGATCTTGTGCATCTTATCCAGCTTTGTGAGACTGAATCCCGTGATGAGGCGTTGTGGGATTTCTGCATTGATTTTCATGGGTGTCTTCACAAGAAGAACCGTCTTGTTGTGCCTTCTGATTCTGCACTTAGGCATGACATTCTTGATGACTGTCATTGTTCTAAGTATACCATTCATCCTGGCAGTAGTAAGATGTATGCCGATATGCATCGTTTTTATTATTGGGAAGGCATGAAGCGCGATGTGGCGAGTTATGTGAGTAATTGCATGACTTGTCAACGTATTAAAGCCAAACATCAGCGCCCTTCTGGTCTCCATCAGCCTCTAGAGATTCCATTGTGGAAATGGGATCAGATTTCGATAGATTTCATTGATGGCCTACCTCGTACGAGATCGGGCCATTCTAGCATTTGGGTTATTGTTGATCGCCTCACCAAATCAGCTCATGTTGTTCCTATTAAATCTAATATGACTGCTTCTCTTTTGGCTAAGTTATATATCAAGAAAATCGTGAGACTTCAAGATGTTCCTAGCTCGATTGTGAGTGACCGTGATCCTTTATTCATAAGTCATTTCTGGCAGAGTCTTTAGCAAGCTTTGGGAACAAAGCTTAATTTCAGCACAGCTTATCATCCACAGTCTGATGGACAGACTAAACGGGTGAATCGTATCTTAGAGGATCTCCTCCATATTTGTATTCTTGATTTCGGAGGTGGTTGGGAGGATCATCTACCCCTTGTAGAGTTCTACAACAATAGTTTTCAGTCCAGTATCGGTATGGCTCCTTTCGAACCCTTATATGGAAGGCCATGTCGATCACCTTCATGTTGGTTGGAATCTGGGGAGAAGCTTATTTTTGGCCTAGATTTTGTTCATGATTCTTCTGAGAAGATTGATCTTATTCGTCATAGAATGAAAGAGGCACAGAGCCGCCAGAAATCCTACGCGGATAACCGTAGGAAGCCTCTCGAGTTCTCGGTTGATGATCTCGTCTTTATTCGTGTTTCTCCTTTGAAAGGGGTTATGCGCTTCAGTACGACAGGGAAATTGGCTCCTCGCTTTGTAGTACCATTTCCTATTACTGAACGTATTGGCCCTGTGGCTTATAGAGTTTCACTTCCAGCTCATTTATCCGGTGTTCACGACGTGTTTCACGTCTCTCAGCTTCGGAAGTGTCTTCGAGAATCGGATTCTGTTATCGATTCTCCTGATTTTCAAGGGCTTGAGATCTCACCAGACTTATCTATTGTACAGCAGCTTATTTGCGTACTGGCCTCGGAGGTGAGACACCTTCGAAACAAGGACGTGCCGCTCATTAAAGTTCAATGGTCCGCCAATCCCAATGACTGTACTTGGGAAACCAGAGAGTTTATCGAGCGATCCTATCCGGGTTTTCTATCTTTGCTTTGCAATGGTGAGAATATCTCTTTATCTCAAGCTTATTTTTCTTTCCTATTTGGGTGACGTAAGTATGTAGTGGTTACAAATTCTTCTCTAAGAATTGCGCGGACGCAATTTTGTTAAGGAGGGGAGATCTGTAACAACCCGCATATTTTACGATGGTATATTTAAATGTTTTATTTAAATGTAGCGTCGTTAGTCGGATTTAAGTCCGAAATGTCACTTTTTGCAAACGGTCGAATTAGGACTCGGGACTACTTCCATTGAGTCCAAAATGGCATTTGCAATCTTTTTGAGTATAAGCATCGATATGTTTGGAGTTGAGTAGAATTTTGCTATTTTCTATTTGGACTTTGGGTTTGGGTTTCAGCCCACTAACCCAACTTATTACCCTAACTCATTAACTCTTCATCCATTCACTCATTTCATTTCCTAACACTCTAGCTCAACTGAAAATGGGGGAAGAGAATGGGAAATAGAAATTCCAAGCCCTAGTTTCCTTTGCAAACTCAAATTCTTGCTCCAAAATCAAAGAGAAGCTTAGGTAAGCCTTCTTTTCACCTTCTCCATCTCAATTTCTCTCCAATTTCAGAAATTTCCTATAACCTAATTTAGGAAATATTTTTTTTGATCTTAGATTCGAGCTTGTAGAGTTGAAGTGAAGAGTGGTTGATCTTTTCTTTGTGTTTGAGCTTCTCGTCATTGTTTTTGAGTTAAAAGGTGAGTTTTTGAACTCACATTTACGTCTATAGCTTTCGTTGTTGTTAGGTATGAATTCCTAACATCTATTCATGTTCATTTGCTTTTGTTTTCGATTGATATGTTGAATTCTCCAAATTTAGGTGTTTTGGAGATAAAATATTTAAAGATCCTATTGTGGATATTTGGACATGTTGTTTGGGGTGTATCGAAGAGCCTATAAGACTGGGTTGTCGCTTGGCGTAATCCCCTAGTCTTCGTTGCTCATCCGATAGCTTCCCATTCGTTTTAGCCATCAAGACCTAGGCAAATTGTTGCCCAGACCAGGTCTTTAGATGTCTGAAATGCAATTCAGACGTCTGGTTTTAAACCTGGAACACAAAAATATACGGTAGAAATTTATAAAAATGGCAGAAAACAGAGTCAGACGTCTTGAACAACCTCTCAGACGTCTGAAACATTGTGTCAGACATCTGATTCCACCTTTCAGACGTCTGATGCAACATGTTAGACGTCTGAAGCCACCCTCCAGACGTCTGGAAGGTTTCTGAATTTCCCGTGAATAAATCCAGACGTCTGGATTTTAAATTAGACGTCTGGAACTGCCTATTTTTGCCTATTTACCTATTTTTGGAGTGAATTTCCATTTTTATCGATTCTTGTCGATCCAAATAGTTGCTATCGCATTTTTGACTTTGATGATTCTTTTTAGATTTCATTCATGGGTTTTTATAAAGTGATCTTTTTAAATTGTATTAAAAGCTCGTTTCTTCAACTTATAATTTCTATATAAAACACATAATTTTGCACTTCGAGCGAAGAGGGAGGATAATTAAATGATTAAATAAAACGCGTGCTATGAACACGTGTGTTTATCTTTTTAGTTAATTCCTAATCTATTCGTTTGACCGTTTTGACCTTTGGGTCTGGTTTACTGATGAGATGAGGTGAACTTTGTACTGCTTTGAGTGTGAAATTGACTAACGGTTAGTAAACCGTTTGGTGCGAATGTGTGGTATGGGACTCACGTTAACATTTTTCAGATTCCTTTCTGAGAGTTGTGACACATTCTGCCAGTTAGTGGTGTCCAGTACTGGGCCTCCGGACCCTCGCCACTATGGTTTGTTGCCTTCGGGGTTTGTTGCCTTCGGGGTTTGTTGCCTTCGGGTTTGAGCCTTCGGGGTTTGTTGCCTTCAGGTATGTTGCCTTCGGGCCTGTACCTTCGGGTTTGTTGCCTTCGGGTATGTTGCCTTCGGGCTTGTACCTTCGGGTTTGTTGCCTTCGGGTATGTTGCCTTCGGGTTTGTACCTTCGGGTTTGGGATTTCGGGTTTGTTGCCCTATAGTATTGCTTTTGGAGTTGGTCATTCGTCACCGCTCGAGAGATATTTGGGTTTGTTGCCTTCGGGTTTGTGGATCCTTGTTATACAATACTGAGCTCGACCATCTTTTGTTTCTTTGATAATTATATTTCCCTAGTGTATCGCCTTTCGGTGTAGGTTCTTTGAACCACACGATATATAGCGGTTACCCTATGGAAACTTGTGTTACCTTTATTGGTGTTTGTTATTTGCCTTTTTGGCTTGTTTTGGGATATTCATATCCTTTTTTTATTTGAGTTGCCGATGATATGAGGCTTGTTATGATTCATCTTTTGTTAGATGATCTGGTTATCTCTTTTGGAGATATTTGTGGTACTTTATGACCTTGTATGTTCATTATCATTTAGTTTATCTAACTGATTTGTTTAGCTAGACTGACCCGTGTATTTTATACTCGAGTCAGACCGAGATGTTTCAGGTTAGGTGCATTGGACTTAGCCCATTTTTCTTCCGCATGGACTATTCTGCTAGCTCCTTTTTGTTATAGCTTTTTGTGCTGTCCTTTTTGGCTGTAACTCTGATATGTATTCTTTTGACTCGCTTGTATATTGTAGTTTGCTTTACCACTTGACATGTATCATTTATATTCTCTGTAATGTATCTGTATATGTGTAAATGTATGTGATGATCTACTGTTCTGTGATGTGTATTACATTAGAGTTGTTATATTTTATTCTGATAGATTCTTCAGCCACCTATGGCTTTGTATTAAGTATTTATTGGATATGTCGATCCATTTGAGAAAGAAGAAAAAAAAGTATGGCAATTGTCGGCGTATTCAATAGATAATTAAGATAAGGCTATAGATGGTCGCTCATATCCAGCTCTATTCTCCGTATTAGCAGACGGTGTTACCTAGTAACACTCTTTGCTAATGTGGGTCTCGGAGTGGGGCGTCACACATACTGCCATTCAATGTTTACACAACTGATTTCTACAAACGTAAAACTCTTGAGCTCGTACGTCTCAGGAAAGGGTGTTAAGCTAAGAGAAGTTGCCTTCTTCACCAACAAACAGATGATACGTTTATAGAGATCAATCAATGTGATCTAGAAATGCAAAGTTAGACATTCATCCATACAAGTTGTCTAGGAATAGGAAAAACCAAAGGAACTCTCCTACCACATTCTGTCGTGAGTAAACACTAGGATTAGTAGTGAGAAACCCTTGGATCGCAGATTTCATAACAAAGCACTACTGCCACCATATGTATGTATATAACATGCATTGCGAGTCTAGTGGCAAGTAGCCCTGCATCATGAAGATTTCCGTCTTCAAAAATCATCGTCATAAACCCGTACTTTCGAACGCATGCATTGACCCGAAGTGGATCTTGGATAAATCCAACCCTGGTCTCTCCGGACCAACAATCGATAAAGAGGCCCTCAATCTCATGCAAAAACCAAGTCTTGTTGAATTATCATGTTTCCAACTCTCAACTTGCTGTCCTTCGGCCAAGAAGAAAGCCCGGTATATAGGAGTGCCATAGTCACTCCGCACTACTCGAATCAACATTCTTAATACTAAATTATAATCAAGCCTAAACAGTTAGCTTCATGCTAAGTGCATGACTTATCAGTTCCCACATCAATTCCAAGAACCCAAAATGGCCCAAATTTGATAGTCGATTATTTAACTATCAAAGCAACAAATAAATCTAGTTCATAAGCAGTCACTAGGCCCATTTAATTAATCTTTTATTAATTAAATCAAATTCCTAATATTTACTTCCAATTATCTTCAAAAATATATATTCTCAAAACCATTTAAAATCTTCCGATAATGGAAAACATTTCCATATAGTTATATCAACGGTATAAGTATATTTAATAACACTACCCTTTTGGAGACACACTAAATAGATTTCTATAACCGTACAAAGCCTAAGTTCATACGCCTCCGAACAGGTGTTAATTATAAGAAGCAATGCTCCTATACCACCAAGCCTTTAGTACGGTCATAAGAACCAATTCGTGTATTTCATAATGGAAGGCCAAAACATAATCTATTGGGTCAAAATGAATGTTGCCTAAAACATCGTTACGACATCCTAAAAACACTAGTATAGGGATTTGATTAATTATATATATAAATCTTGTATACTATATAAAAAATTTCCTTTTGGAAATCATTACTATAACAACAGTGTTATAGTCCATGCACTCCTCACCTTTCTCAAAAACTTCTATCACAACAATAAATGTTGAAATCTTTGTTTTCATCACTTAACACATTCTAAAACTTTTTTCAAAACCATTTAACTCCATTTGAAAATATCAATTTCAAACATTGCTTTAAAAGATTATATTAACTTCTTAAAACGTGAATGTATTTCCTTTATAGAAATCCATACTTAACTTATCCAAATAAATTCTTTCCATATTTATAAAACTATGTTTATAAATTTCATTTCTATTTTATAAAATTTCTATTTTTAAAATTCATTTATTTATAAAATTCCTTTTATAAATCTATTCCTTTATAAATCTCATTTATAATCAAAATCCATTTATAAATCTATTCTTTCTAAATCTCTTCTATTTATAAAATCTTGTTTATAAACTCATTCACAAAATATCGATTACAAATCCATTTTTAACATTTATAAAACACCGTTTATAAATCCATTCACTATTTATAAAATATTGCTTTTATTAATCTCTTATAACCATTTCAGAAATATTTACTTCAACTATTTTTATCTTCATAAAAACTATATTTCTTTTATTATAAAAATTAACTTATTTCTTAAATTTTAAAACCTTTATAATAAGTTTCAAAAATCTCTTTTTAACTACTTTCAAAAAAGAGTTAAATCAATATTCCTAAAATCATATTTTTATTCCATTTCAGTAAACTCCTTCTTTTAATAATTTAAGAATTATTAAAAACATATAAAATTCCAAAATCACTTTAAAATCATTTCAATTCAAAATCATCTTTTTAGTATTTCAAAATACCAAAAATAAGGCTCGGTGCTACTATAGCACTAAATTAGTCAAATCATATCACAATCAATAATATGGCATCCAACACATCATATATCACAATATATATAAAAAGTAAAATCAATAGTGGTGAAGAATCATGTTGGATCCCCCCAACATGTCCCCCAGCATTACATCCAGTATATAATCATGAAATATAAATCAACCGCTTCGAGGCGGGATCGTATACAAAGAGTCATCCGCTCATACATGGGAACGTATATAATGTCCCATCCGCTCCAAGGGCGGGAATAAATCCAAACCAACTGATAAATATAGTAAATCACCCAAACAAGCAACAAATAGTATAAATAAAATTATCCACACTTATATAAAATATAATTGGGCAAGAGAGGTGAGTTAACTCACCTTGATTCCAGAAATCGCCAAAACGCTCCTGTTTGGATAATAATTGAATAGGTGTGACGACCCGACTTTTCTCTACAGAAAGTCGTATCATCTTGAAGAAAGAAAGGGATAGAAAAGAGAAAAGATATAGAAGAAAGAAAGAACAACACTAGAATCTCAACAGCGGAACGAATAAATTATATTAATAACATAAGTATTACATAATATATAATGACTATCAGAGTTACACAGATTATACAATACATACTAGACAGTTATAAACACCTGTCTAGTTATTACAACTTCAAATACAACTCAAACAAATGACTCAGAGATCAACACAGCGGAACCACTTATATATCTACAAATGCTGAAGCCTCCTGCTTCAAATCTCCTCCATAGATTCGTCAAAGCTAACCTGAATCCCTTGGCTACTCGTAAAAATTTGAGTACCCAAGAGTTTATAAAACAGAAAATAAACACTTGGGTCAGACATGGGTCTGGTGTGAGTAAACGGTTAAAGTTGCTTAACTTCAAAACCTTTTGAAAACAAAGGTATCACGTAAGACTCCCCACAAATAAACATGGGTAAGTTTTTACCTTACGCTAACCAAAACATTTGATAGGAAATCCAGTTATATTATAATAGGGTCTAGGGTTTTCAAGTAAAATACAGAAATAGCTGGAATGCTTACATCTCACGTTCCAACATAGTTGGGCACAACTAAATCGTATGGCGCTTATTGGAGATTGGATTCCATACAATGGCAGGGCTACTGGGGTACCGCCCGTCACAGTACATGGCCTAGATCAACGTACCGAGGATCACGCCCAATCCCCTGCAACACAAGGCCGGAACCATCCCTTACTGGATAATTCCCACATAAGAAACCCCAGCGGTTGTAGCTATTCAACCGCCCACACAGCCGAATAAAAAGAAGGGACCTCTAGACAGGGGAAATCTTATCCTACTTGGGTGCTACCCACTAACCTTGCTGCACCTCCCCTATTTTAGCCATTCCTGGTTGATGAGGCTTGAGGCTACGATTACCTTTAATAGAACACATCTATCTTAGAATGCTCATCGTCTACTTGACGATGTTCTGAAAGCATTCAATCCATACAAGTTCGTTTCGGGTTCGAACGAAACCGAATGCATTATCTCGTTACACTCATTTTGGAATCACCCTCAGAGTTAACGACAATAACCCTTGCACTTTGCATCTTCATCTTCACTTGAGATTCACGACCTATCGTTAATTTGGATCGATGTGGTATTCGGATATCCAAATCTAGAAACCCGATCCCGGTCTCATCGAAATCCAAACGTATTTTAAAAGCCAAGTTGTTTAAAGGTTTAAACAATTCAATTCAATACTTGAATTCACACAGCATTTAACATAGATAAATATCACACATTTATCACAGATATATCCAATATCATATCACAGCATATCATCCAATAGATATCATCCAATTTAGATATTCTACACAAACAATCATCCATAAGCAATTATTAACCCTATGTTATAATTAATTTAATTGACTTAAATTAAATTAATTACTTAAGAATTAATTATCTAACCTTGCTTAATCAATCATTAATTAATTACAAACCTTTAATTAATTAATTACTCATTAAATATTAATCATCCTTGATTAATTATTCATTAATTACATAAAGTAATTATCCTTTAATTAATTTCACAAATTAATTATACTTAACCATTAACAGTAATTAACCTTTAATTACTTTCATTAATTACATTAATTAATAATCCTTAATTAATTAATTCCATTAATTAATTAACTATAATTAATTACATTGACCCTTAATTAATTAAACTTTAATTAATCATTTCTATTAATCCACCTTAATTAATCATAAACAGTAATTATCATCCTATAATTACTTACCCTAATTAATTAACTCCTTAATTAATTATATTAATCTTTTAATTAATTACACCAAGTAATAAATCCTTAATTATTTATCACTAAGTAATTATCCTTTAATTAATTACATCTCGTAATTATACATTAGTTACTTACAGTAATTACACTTATTAATTTCATTAAGTATTTATACTTAATCAGCATCAAGATTATCTTTAAATTAATTTACAAATTAATTAACTTAAATTAATCACATTCATTAATTACAATTGGGTAATTCATCCTTTAATTACCTTTAAACAAATTAATTAATCTTTAATTAAAGATTAATTATTCTTTTAATCATTAATTAATAAACCTTAATTATCAATTAATAAAACTTAATAACAAATTAATTAATCCTTAATTATTAGTTAATTAACCCTTAATTACCATTTGATTAATCCTTAATTACTATTTTAACTACTTAATTAATTAATCTCTAATTATAAATTAATCAATCTTAATTACTTAATTAATTGATCTTTTACTATCAACTAATTCATCCCTATTTAATTAATTAACTTAACCTTAATTATTAATTAAATAATTCTTAATCATTAATTAATTAAATTGATTAATTTCTCTTTAATTACTTTATTACTTTAATTAATCATTAAATCATTAATTAAGCTTTGAAATAAAATAATTATCTATCTTGATAAATTAAAGTTGCCCAAAACTTCCTTTAATTACTTTAAACATTATCAAGAAATATTTTAAACAAATTTCACTTTAAACCTTAAAGCTTACTTTTAGGAAAATCTTAAAAATTCCATTTCTAATTTAAATTTTAAAATAACTTTAAACCTTATTCAACAAAATTTAAATCAAACAAACTTCAAAACTTCTTAACTAATTGTCAAAGAAAACAATTATTATATAAAGTAAATTTATATAAGAAGTTTAAACTAAAATTTATTTCCAAAAATTTTCAAAAAAACTTTGTTTTAAAATCTTTCTAAAACTTTGCCTCCAGACTTGCTTCGGGTCAACCCGAAGATTTACTCGGTCTAACCCGAGTTCCCTCCCCTTTCAAAATTTTAGTTTAGTTTAGTTTAAGTTTTAAATTTATAACCTGTAACTAAAAAATCACCCTCGCAACTACTCTAGCTTCCACTCGAGTTTCAAACCCAAAAACTCGATATATCCTTCGAGTCATTCAAGTGAAAACTTAAGTAACTACCCGAGCTCTTCTTCTTCTCCAACAACATGCCCAAACGTGCACACGTGCACGTGCACCAGCGTCAGAGCTACCTCCGACCGCCGACGAACCCTCACGCATATCGACCAACTATGCTGCAACCAATCCCGACCTTCGAATCACTCGCACAAACTTCATATCGAAATCGAACAGTTCGACCCATTCCTGTAACCCAATGCTTCGTTGAAAATGCCACGCTCCTACGTTACAGACCACCGGCGACCACGCCTTAGCGACCAGAGATGCCCCGACGACCCACGAACCCTTCTATAGTGGTCCGATCACCTGAATCGCTTCAACGTTGACGAAATCGACCCATCTTCCTCGTCGAACAAAACTAGGTTAAAAATCCTAAATCGACGTCGTTCAGCCATCACGACCACTTATAAATGCTCCGATCATTTTTCCCATGATCTCCACCATCCAAGCTTCCTCCAACCTCGACCCCGACGACCAACACCTCGTCGATCATCGGTATTCGATGAAACTCCCAAAAACGTTCAACTCGAGATAACTCGACATCCACATACTTAAAAATCATGATTTTCACATCAAAAATCACCATTTGCAAATTCAAATCAGATGTTATGATTAAAACGTGGAATTTAAAACATCAAGATTTTGACTTGAATTTGTTTTCTCTGTAATTTCCAATTTTTGAAATAATTATTTGATATAAAATCTTGAAATCATTTTTTAAAATGAGGGTATAATCTTACAATCATTTTTCGTTCGGAAATCAAAACCCATAATCGATCATAGGAAGTGCAATTGAATTTTGTTTTGGGTTTTGTTCCTGTAATATAACAGAGACATATGCATATATATATATTCATACATACATACATAGGCTTTCATGTTTATATATAAAGGAGTTCAAATATATTCCAGTTTAAAATCATTCATGCAGAACTTATTCACAACATCACTTCACAGATTTATATGAAACATCAAAATATAAACACATAAGTAGGTTTCGAAAGGTGTTTACTCACCAGATTTGCAAACAGAGAACAGTTTTGAGTTTAAAAGAAGTTTACTCACATTAAATAACAGAGAAGCATATATATACTGATTTAGTACAGGCATTTTATTTATACAAGCATGCATTCACAGATAAAATCATATGCAAACCATAATACTATAAATATTCATCACAACATTTAAGTTTATTCTCAGATCTTAAAACTGTTTTAAAAATAAAGGTTTACTCACCTTTTTAAATGATGAGCAGAGAAGTTTTTGAAACAGTTTGCACTTGAAAATTGCTACAGCAACTTGAAAAGCTTGAAACCCTATGAATCTAGAAATGCCTAACTGCAGAAGCTTTGATTTAGTTGTTGATCTTGTTTGGTTTGCTTTGATTACAGGTTTGGATATCAACATATTTGAATTACAGGCTTTGATTCATTTCTGGTTTGCATTTGTTTTTGAGGAATGAATTCAGGTTTAAATAACAGAGTTTTGTATTTAAGATGAGGAGTATTTCAGGTTTTTGGTTTTGAGGAAGTGATTGTAAGTCTGGCCATATTTTCTTGTTTGAGAAAGTTTTAGATTTTTGAAATGAGATTAGAAAAGAAATAGGAAGGGAAGATGAATGATTATATAAACTAATTTATGGTTTATTTAAAATTAAAGAAAATAAATAAATAAAATAAATTGTGTGACACTTGTCTTTTACCTTGATTAATATGTTAACACATGTGCTTAGATAGTATAATATGTTAACACTTGTAATAATTTATATTTATATTATCTTAAATGGATTTAAAAGCTTTTATTATTAAATTTTCCTAATTAATAAATACATATCCTAATTTATAAATGCTTTTCTTAATTTATAAAAATAAAACCCTTAAAAGAAAATAAAATAAAAACCAATTATATTTTAAATAAAATCATATATAGTATATTTAATCCATTTTTAAATGATAATATAAAACTTCTGTATTTATTAACTATTTAATAAATACTTCCCAAATTTCTATAAATAAATTTTTTAAAGAGAATAATATAAAACAAATCTATTTTTAAATAAAAACCTTATCCATATGATTTAAGTCCAAACTATATTATTATTTTTATTTTGTATTTTAAACAATCACATTATTAATTGTCAATAATTATCCTATTTAAAATCAATTTAAATACACATATATATACATTTAAACAACACTTATTAAATTTGAAATAATAGGTCTATTTAAAATCTATTTATAACTATATTTAAAAACAACTCATTATTAATTTGTTTGAAAATAACAACTTTACCAATTTTTAATAATTAATTTAAAAGATTATCACATTTTAAATTCCTTGAAATTCCGGGATATCACATTCCTCCCCCTTAAAAGAATTTCGTCCTCGAAATGTAAAACAAAAGATAATCCAAAGTTTTTATTTTATTTTAAAAAATTTCAAACAATTTTAGCATACATATTAGTCAAACAAACAACCAATTTCATCCAAACAACAATTCAATCAAACAAACAATTCTAGCTATCCGGACATAGATCCCGGATAAGCTTCCTAAAAATTTATTCCCGAGTTTCCCAGGTATAGACACGGAATACTTGCTCTACTGAATCCAAACTAGCTACACTACTAAGCTACAGAGCTCCTACTCATCTAGATCTATAATCTATACAAGAGATCTGACCACAGTCAAGATCTGATCAACTACCAAATCCTTCAGGACTACTGGTTCCAAAACCAGTGATGGACCAAACACTTATTCCTTACAAAAACTCAGAAGAATCCAATATACAACGGAGCTAACTTCCTGGTTTTACCCAATCTTATTGCTCCCGTTTTACCGGAGAAAATATCAACAACAACAAAGTCTCCAACTTCGAATTTCAAATTCCTCCGTCTCTTATCCACAGAACTCTTCTGACGATCCTGGGCTGCCTACATCCATTCCAATCAGCTCAACCTTTGCTGATGCTTCTCGAAACAAACAGGACCAAAAACAATCCAAAAACGGATCCTTTCAAGATCTACCCAAAATCCAGAACACAAACTCTACTCCACCATCCTCAGAAGATTACAACTTACTTCTCCTATCCGGAAAAAGACAAAACAGATGCACTGCCAACCTGGACTCAAATCCAGAAAAATATTCCTGTAGAAACTCTCTAATCCAAACACTGCAACTTCCGGTTGCTTCCACTCTAGACTACCACCTTGCTTCCGCTGCATAACTTTGATCTGGAGAAGATGAGAATGCTGTCGATGAACTCGAGCACAACTAGACAACACATCCTGGAAAATCTCTAATAACTCAAGAGAACACTCAAACTATCGCAAGTCACTTTTGCGATCAACCCATCCTAATTCCAAAGAAACTGCTCTCTCTTTACCAATCAGAACAGCTTATGCTATTTAACCAATCCATTAGAGAAATGGATCCACTCAGCTACTACTGAATTCTACCTCTAGAAAACTACAAAGCCAAAAGATCTTCCTGCTGGAACACAAAACACTTCCGAGCTGTACCGCCGACACAGACGTCAAGACTTCCTATCCAAAGCTTCTTGAGAAACTCGGACCCCAAACCAAACAGAAAAGACCCTGCTGATCTCAGCCACAACACCGAAGCAGACACACTTCCTTAAACTTGTTCCAAAAGAAAACATCTTCGGAAACATCTATAGTCACTGTATCTCATCACACAGCTACTTCTTCCTGAGTTGCCAAGATACCATCATTCGCTTTTGCACATCCAACAGATCCAAACTCTCAAAAATCCGCTCACACGAGCGCGATCAAACTTGCACTTCAATGATGCACTCTAAACCTTAACAGGTTTCCTTCAGAGATTGGTGAAATCCTTACACCACTGCAAAGCGTACACGAGACGGTATTAGGTCTACAGTCTCGACAAATACACTTCCAACCTCAACACTCAGACTCCAACCATTGGTAGTCGTGTTACACACACCACCACCCTATCTACCTTTATAACTTATATTGGAAAACCTGAACAGGTAACCCAACAACTAGGTAGAATAAATAGATATATAGTTATATAAAAATTACAAATACGCTCTCTCAAGATAGACACCACTCCAGAGCCTAGGTATTCACTCAACCTAATGCTCTGATACCAACTATGACGACCCGACTTTTCTCCACAGAAAGTCGTATCATCTTGAAGAAAGAAAGGGATAGAAAAGAGAAAAGATATAGAAGAAAGAAAGAACAACACTAGAATCTCAACAGCGGAACGAATAAATTATATTAATAACATAAGTATTACATAATATACTACGACTATCAGAGTTACACAGATTATACAACACATACTAGACAGTTATAAACACCTATCTAGTTATTACTACTTCAAATACAACTCAAACAAATGACTCAGAGATCAACATAGCGGAACCACTTATATATCTACAAACGTTGAAGCCTCCTGCTCCAAATCTCCTCCATAGATTCGTCAAAGCTAACCTGAATCCCTTGGCTACTCGTAAAAATTTGAGTACCCAAGAGTTTATAAAACAGAAAATAAACACTTGGGTCAGACATGGGTCTTGTGTGAGTAAACGATTAAAGTTGCTTAACTTCAAAACCTTTTGAAAACAAAGGTATCACGTAAGACTCCCCACAAATAAACATGAGTAAGTTTTTACCTTACGCTAACCAAAACATTTGATAGGAAATCCAGTTATATTATAATAGGGTCTAGGGTTTTCAAGTAAAATACAGAAATAGCTGGAATGCTTACATCTCACGTTCCAACATAGTTGGGCACAACTAAATCGTACGGCGCTTATTGGAGATTGGATTCCATACAATGGCAGGGCTACTGGGGTACCGCCCATCACAGTACGTGGACTAGATCAACGTACCGAGGATCACGCCCAATCCCCTACAACACAAGGCCGGAACCATCCCTTACTGGATAATTCCCGCATAAGAAACCCCAGCGGTTGTAGCTATTCAACCGCCCACACAGCCGAATAAAAAGAAGGGACCTCTAGACAGGGGAAATCTTATCCTACTTGGGTGCTACCCACTAACCTTGCTGCACCTCCCCTGTTTTAGCCATTCCCGGTTGATGAGGCTTGAGGCTACGATTACCTTTAATAGAACACATCTATCTTAGAATGCTCATCGTCTACTTGACGATGTTCTGAAAGCATTCAATCCATACAAGTTCGTTCCGGGTTCGAACGAAACCGAAGGCATTATCTCGTTACACTCATTTTGGAATCACCCTCAGAGTTAACGACAATAACCCTTGCACTTTGAATCTTCATCTTCACTTGAGATTCACGACCTATCGTTAATTTGGATCGATGTGGTATTCGGATATCCAAATCTGGAAACCCGATCCCGGTCTCATCGAAATCCAAACGTATTTTAAAGGCCAAGTTGTTTAAAGGTTTAAACAATTCAATTCAATACTTGAATTCACACAGCATTTAACACAGATAAATATCACACATTTATCACAGATATATCCAATATCATATCACAGCATATCATCCAATAGATATCATCCAATTTAGATATTCTACACAAACAATCATCCATAAGCAATTATTAACCCTATGTTATAATTAATTTAATTGACTTAAATTAAATTAATTACTTAAGAATTAATTATCTAACCTTGCTTAATCAATCATTAATTAATTACAAACCTTTAATTAATTAATTACTCATTAAATATTAATCATCCTTGATTAATTATTCATTAATTACATAAAGTAATTATCCTTTAATTAATTTCACAAATTAATTATACTTAACCATTAACAGTAATTAACCTTTAATTACTTTCATTAATTACATTAATTAATAATCCTTAATTAATTAATTCCATTAATTAATTAACTATAATTAATTACATTGACCCTTAATTAATTAAACTTTAATTAATCATTTCTATTAATCCACCTTAATTAATCATAAACAGTAATTATCATCCTATAATTACTTACCCTAATTAATTAACTCCTTAATTAATTATATTAATCTTTTAATTAATTACACCAAGTAATAAATCCTTAATTATTTCTCATTAAGTAATTATCCTTTAATTTATTTCATCTCGTAATTATACATTAGTTACTTACAGTAATTACACTTATTAATTTCATTAAGTATTTATACTTAATCAGCATCAAGATTATCTTTAAATTAATTTACAAATTAATTAACTTAAATTAATCACATTCATTAATTACAATTGGGTAATTCATCCTTTAATTACCTTTAAACAAATTAATTAATCTTTAATTAAAGATTAATTATTCTTTTAATCATTAATTAATAAACCTTAATTATCAATTAATAAAACTTAATAACAAATTAATTAATCCTTAATTATTAGTTAATTAACCCTTAATTACCATTTGATTAATCCTTAATTACTATTTTAACTACTTAATTAATTAATCTCTAATTATAAATTAATCAATCTTAATTACTTAATTAATTGATCTTTTACTATCAACTAATTCATCCCTATTTAATTAATTAACTTAACCTTAATTATTAATTAAATAATTCTTAATCATTAATTAATTAAATTGATTAATTTCTCTTTAATTACTTTATTACTTTAATTAATCATTAAATCATTAATTAAGCTTTGAAATAAAATAATTATCTATCTTGATAAATTAAAGTTGCCCAAAACTTCCTTTAATTACTTTAAACATTATCAAGAAATATTTTAAACAAATTTCACTTTAAACCTTAAAGCTTACTTTTAGGAAAATCTTAAAAATTCCATTTCTAATTTAAATTTTAAAATAACTTTAAACCTTATTCAACAAAATTCAAATCAAACAAACTTCAAAACTTCTTAACTAATTGTCAAAGAAAAAAATTATTATATAAAGTAAATTTATATAAGAAGTTTAAACTAAAATTTATTTCCAAAAATTTTCAAAAAACTTTTTTTTAAAATCTTTCTAAAACTTTGCCTCAAGACTTGCTTCGGGTCAACCCGAAGATTTACTCGGTCTAACCCGAGTTCCCTCCCCTTTCAAAATTTTAGTTTAGTTTAGTTTAAGTTTTAAATTTATAACCTGTAACTAAAAAATCACCCTCGCAACTACTCTAGCTTCCACTCGAGTTTCAAACCCAAAAACTCGATATATCCTTCGAGTCATTCACGTGAAAACTTAAGTAACTACCCGAGCTCTTCTTCTCCAACAACATGCCCAAACGTGCACACGTGCACGTGCACCAGTGTCAGAGCTACCTCCGACCGTCGACGAACCCTCACGCATATTGACCAACTATGCTGCAACCAATCCCGACCTTCGAATCACTCGCACAAACTTCATATCGAAATCGAACAGTTCGACCCATTCCTGTAACCCAATGCTTCGTTGAAAATGCCACGCTCCTACGTTACAGACCACCGGCGACCACGCCTTAGCGACCAGAGATGCCCCGACGACCCACGAACCCTTCTACAGTGGTCTGATCACCTGAATCGCTTCGACGTTGACGAAATCGACCCATCTTCCTCGTCGAACAAAACTAGGTTAAAAATCCTAAATCGACGTCGTTCAGCCATCACGACCACCTATAAATGCTCCGATCATTTTTCCCATGATCTCCACCATCCAAGCTTCCTCCAACCTCGACCCCGACGACCAACACCTCGTCGATCATCGGTATTCGATGAAACTCCCAAAAACGTTCAACTCGAGATAACTCGACATCCACATACTTAAAAATCATGATTTTCACATCAAAAATCACCATTTGCAAATTCAAATCAGATGTTATGATTAAAACGTGGAATTTAAAACATCAAGATTTTGACTTGAATTTGTTTTCTCTGTAATTTCCAATTTTTGAAATAATTATTTGATATAAAATCTTGAAATCATTTATTAAAATGAGGGTATAATCTTACAATCATTTTTCGTTCGGAAATCAAAACCCATAATCGATCATAGGAAGTGCAATTGAATTTTGTTTTGGGTTTTGTTCCTGTAATATAACAGAGACATATGCATATATATATATTCATACATACATACATAGGCTTTCATGTTTATATATAAAGGAGTTCAAATATATTCCAGTTTAAAATCATTCATGCAGAACTTATTCACAACATCACTTCACAGATTTATATGAAACATCAAAATATAAACACATAAGTAGGTTTCAAAAGGTGTTTACTCACCAGATTTGCAAACAGAGAACAGTTTTGAGTTTAAAAGAAGTTTACTCACATTAAATAACAGAGAAGCATATATATACTGATTTAGTACAGGCATTTTATTTATACAAGCATGCATTCACAGATAAAATCATATGCAAACCATAATACTATAAATATTCATCACAACATTTAAGTTTATTCTCAGATCTTAAAACTGTTTTAAAAATAAAGGTTTACTCACCTTTTTAAATGATGAGCAGAGAAGTTTTTGAAACAGTTTGCACTTGAAAATTGGTACAGCAACTTGAAAAGCTTGAAACCCTATGAATCTGGAAATGCCTAACTGCAGAAGCTTTGATTTAGTTGTTGATCTTGTTTGGTTTGCTTTGATTACAGGTTTGGATATCAACATATTTGAATTACAGGCTTTGATTCATTTCTGGTTTGCATTTGTTTTTGAGGAATGAATTCAGGTTTAAATAACAGAGTTTTGTATTTGAGATGAGCAGTATTTCAGGTTTTTGGTTTTGAGGAAGTGATTGTAAGTCTGGCCATATTTTCTTGTTTGAGAAAGTTTCAGATTTTTGAAATGAGATTAGAAAAGAAATAGGAAGGGAAGATGAATGATTATATAAACTAATTTATGGTTTATTTAAAATTAAAGAAAATAAATAAATAAAATAAATTGTGTGACACTTGTCTTTTACCTTGATTGATATGTTAACACATGTGCTTAGATAGTATAATATGTTAACACTTGTAATAATTTATATTTATATTATCTTAAATGGATTTAAAAGCTTTTATTATTAAATTTTCCTAATTAATAAATACATATCCTAATTTATAAATGCTTTTCTTAATTTATAAAAATAAAACCCTTGAAAGAAAATAAAATAAAAACCAATTATATTTTAAATAAAATCATATATAGTATATTTAATCCATTTTTAAATGATAATATAAAACATCTGTATTTATTAACTATTTAATAAATACTTCCCAAATTTCTATAAATAAATTTTTTAAAGAGAATAATATAAAACAAATCTATTTTTAAATAAAAACCTTATCCATATGATTTAAGTCCAAACTATATTATTATTTTTATTTTGTATTTTAAACAATCACATTATTAATTGTCAATAATTATCCTATTTAAAATCAATTTAATTACACATATATATACATTTAAACAACACTTATTAAATTTGAAATAATAGGTCTATTTAAAATCTATTTATAACTATATTTAAAAACAACTCATTATTAATTTGTTTGAAAATAACAACTTTACCAATTTTTAATAATTAATTTAAAAGATTATCACATTTTAAATTCCCTGAAATTCCGGGATATCACAATAGGCATTCAATTTTAATTCCTATGAGCTCCAAATCCATCCAATCCAAATACATAATGTTGTACTCATTGAAATGAATACAACGCAACTCGCCGCTTTCAAATCCGACCTCGTATGAAAACGTTATACAATTATAAACATTCGATTTTAAATAAAATAATTAGTTTCCTTTAATTACAAGATAAACACTTAATTAACACGTTTAAACCTAAATCATGCACTACCTTATCTTGCGTTTCATTCCAGGTCGTGACTTTGATCGCCAATCAACGCCGCTGTACGCCGCCCTAGGCTGCCGCATCACCACCGTGGCACACTCTAGCCAAGACGTCTCCCTCGCCATAGGTCACGTCACCCCTAGTTCCACCTATTTGCTCCAATGATCCCACCAGTCGCCACGTTTTGAAGGCATATTGCCATCTCCATAGTCCAACATGACTCCATTCACCACCACCGATCGACTTGCCTGGCCATCCCGCACCTTTCTTCTGTTGACGCCGTCGCCTGGCTCTTCCTCGATCGACGAGACAGTTCTAAGCCTTAGGATCCTAGGTTAAAATGGCGGCTATGATTTCAAATTAGAGTGTTAAGTTTGCAAATGAAAGTTTCCAAGTCCTTTTATAGAAAAAATTTAAAACATTATTCACACGTTAAATTTTCGAACTTCAAACAAGGCGTGCCACCTGGCGTTCTATGTGTTATACTCTTATTCCAAACAGAAATTCCTTTAATTTATTTCTACGTGTTTCAAACTTGCATGACCAAAAAATATGTTCGATCGCCACGAAATTCATTAACCTATAATAATTCACTATTACGGATCCAATGGCACCAGTTTTGTCAAAATCCGAAATAGTGCCCCGGATCGATATTTTAACACGCTGATTAAAAAAGTTATTTCCAAAATCGTTTTAATCACTTTTAATTCTAATTTAAAAGTTTATTATCTCCATTCTTATTCAAATAGCATTTAAATCAGCTTTCGACATCAATTTATCCATATTAAATTCAAGATTTTTAAACAATTCCAATTATTCAAATAACCTTTATATTTGAAATTTAAGTTAATTAACTTATAAAATTAACTTTTCAATATTTAAAGTCAATTAAATATTCCAAATTTAAATGACTAAAATTCTAGGTCATTGTAAGGATGTAGAACTACACGGGCTTGATCCCTCAAAAGTGTACGTAGGTAGTTTTTCCTATGCAATAGCTACCAAATCCTTTAGATTGGCCTGGGGTTTATAGGGTTAAGCACAGTCCAAACATATTTAAAACCATTTTATTTTACTTTATGTGTATGTGTATTTGCAAGTTTGTTGGTGAAAGTGAAGAAAGGAGCAAAGGGTCTGGGAGGAGTCATATCTACTTTATTCAAGTAACATTTGACTGTTAAACTGGTATATAGTATATTTATACATTTTTGTTTAACTTCCGTTGTGAGGTTTCTTTTTAATCTACCGTTTTAGAATTTATTTAATATTTATCTACCCATGATCCACTGTTTTTCATATCTGAAATTAGTTGTAAGCGTATTTTGATGTCGTTTATAATTGACTTTAGATGTTAAAAATAGTGGGTCGTCACATGAATATTATTGGAGATCTTTACTATCGACCAAACTTTAGATATCTTGGTGATATACCGATGGTGAAAAAGAAAACATGCACAAATTATCGTTACCTAGGGTGTATCATTATAAAGATTAGAAATTGGATTTCACCAAAATGATCTTTAAGCAACTGAACTTATATCTAATATTGTACTTTATCAAAGTCTGTATAGGCTTTCATATTTAAATTATTAAAATATTACTAAGTACCAAGTTCACATCAGGGAGTCAAATAACAGTATTTGTTAGCAATTTTACAAAGCTTGACCAAAACAAGAAAAAATGTTATAAATTAGTGAAAAAAATTAATATAAATGTTGTATAAATTTTATATGGCTTTTATTTATTTATTTATTTACATACTTAAAGCCATAGAATTAATTAAAACAATATATAAAAGTTATACATTAATTTAATTATTTAAATATGCCTAAATGAATGAATAAATAATTAAAATGGGATATGAATTAAGTCTAAGGTTTAAAATCGAATCTTTTTGGGGGCATAAGATGGAGGCATAAGGTGCTTGACTATTCCTTTTGAAGAGATTAGATCTAAATGAAGATGGGAGAAATATAAGGAGATATTCTGAATATATTGTGCCTATAAATACCACAACCCTCTCCCATTTTGTTTACAACATTCCAACGAAAACTCTAGAATTCATTGCCTGCAAGTTAAATGCTATAGCTGGGATTTACAAATCAGCTAGAAGGAAAATGGAAACACAATCGAAAGAGGAAATGCTAGCATTACGACATGTCAACAATTGGCTATCTAATGGTATATATTTTTGTTTTAAATTCAAATTTAATATATATGTACATACTATTTTATAAACTGATTTCAGCTATCATAAAATAAATAAAGAAAACTTCAATTAAAATTATAATTTAAACATATATGTATATATATACATATACATATGCACACACATATATACATATACACATACACATATTGATATATATATATATCAAAAAGAATTATTTTTTATATACTTTTGACTTACATCATTTAAATGCATATTTAAAATATCTAAGTAACATTTATATATTATAATACTTAACGTATATTTATTAATAACATTAAAAAATTAAATTTTTCTCTTTCTCGACTTTTAGAACATTTGGGTTATATTATATATTTATACATGTATGTATGTATGTATATAATTTAACAGTGCTAATAAGTTTTAAATTTTAAATTTAAATTTTAGAAAATATAGCACAACTATATTAATAGATATTTATACATATTAACAGTTTAAATTTTAAACCGAAAAAACCTATTTTTTTAAGGCTAAAATTAAATCTAAGCTATACATGTATTTATAAATATCTTAAACATTATTATATATATATAATGTTTTCATATATAAATTATTATTTATGAATAAATTTTTCCTGGCCGTGAACTTTATATAAACAAATATATATGTACGTACGCATGTTTATAATTATTTTCAAATTTAAATATGGGCCGAAATTAATATATAATATATGTTTGTTTGTATACATATGTGTGTGTATACATTAAAGCATGATCATGTGATACAAAATATAATACATGCATTGTATAAAATGCGATCATAAACGCCAATGATCACATATATACCCTATGTCATTTATTCAATGAATAATCTAGATTAGAATATATTTTTATTGTCATATCTTATTAATTATATTGTAAATGTGATCTTCAGTAACAAAGAAAATTAAGAATCATATCAAATTAGTACTAAGTCAAATTAAATTATTGAATAATATACTAGAATTAAAATTCAAATGGAATTATTTTCAAAATACAAACATTATTGTTCGATCTACATTAAATACAATTTAATGTGACCAGATTTATTCATGATAATATAAATTAAAGATCTTGTGTAAAATTAATGAAAGGAAACTATTTTGAAATTTACCAATTTTTCCTCATTGCCAATGCACTTGATCAAACATACATAATTTCAAAAAATCCTCGTAGATCGAGAGAACTACAACTCCACCAGCACTTATTGAGATTTTTGAATTAGTTGTTGTTAGTGGGGTCCCTTAACCGTAGCATGCACGTGCTACTTGAACCATGCAAGCATTTTGTCCTCATTTGTGACAATCACATTTATATTCCTTAGTGATACGGCTCTTATATTTTGGTGACTTAAGACAGTTATCTATTGTTGGCATGAATTTCATCATGTACCAATACCACAAAGTTCCAATGATTTGTCACGACCCAAAATTCTTCATTTGAAAATAGACATTAAATACTTCACTTGTATTCGACTGCCGAAATTCAAACGTCAAATTTCAGTTCGGATGGAGCTTATAACAACAATTAGATGAATATTAAAACAGCGGAACAGAATCAATATCATAAATATCATCACAGATACAACATCGACATAATCCATACTTCATCAGAGTATTTAATACATATACTACAACTCCAAATACAACATCATCATAATACAACAGTAATCATATATCCAAAAGTCTCCAGATGAAAGAAGTGATAACGGACTCCCAAAAGCTAAACACCTGATATCTCCAAAAAGCTCCTAAGAATATCTCCAAGATAAGAGCTCCAAAATACAGCTTAGTCCAAAATACGGAAAACCTGCTACTAGGCTGCCCGTGTGGAAATAATGGGCACCCAGAGTTTAGGAAAGAAAACAATAAACTCCGGGTCAGTCATGGGACTGGTATGAGTAAACAAAAGCAGTTGCATTTACAGAAACTAGATTTATAAAAGGATTTTCGGTATGCTTTTGAAAATGGAACTACCATAAGACCTCCCACCACACACACAATGCAAACGCAGAATTGGAGGAGATTTCTTCTTATGATAGTTAAATATGCTTGATACGGGGAAATTTCTTTGATATTATTACTAGTGCATAGTGTAGAAACATTTCGAAAGTAGAATATTAATCTTAGCCAGCATAGACATTCCGAACTATGCCTACTATAGTTACCATGTTCAATAGCAGGTTACCGCCACATTCCATGGCAGGTAATACAACTAAAACCGTACGAGTCTCGTATTGTTTCTTTGGATTTCCAACAAATGGTCAGGCCAAGGAACTTCCCATTGCCACATGGAAACGCCTCTGGAAGGACGTCCCGAGAACCTAACCGGATCTCTGCCAACACAAGGCCGGGTTACCTCTGCAAAAATAGGTAACTACTGACACGAGTATGCCATCTCCCGGTTGTAACCAACCTTTAACCGGGGCCCCAGCAACAAATCACAAAGATAATAAATGTATATCTGCGATATCCACATAAGTAAAGTATCTGGGCTCCATACCATGATACCACTTCTATCCAGAAGGAAATGAACATACCCTAAGGGGCGCTACTCCCTATAACCTTGCCGCATCTTTCCTGTTTTGACCATTCCGGGGTGTGAGGCTCGACGAAGTCTCGTCCACAAAGCTACGCTTTTTCAAAAAGCCATGCTTTGGGTCAACAGATGATCAACCTATGATCACAAAGATAAATGATCAAACAAATGATCATATCACAAATGATCAAACACTGATCATCACACAGCAACACTCAGCATGTCACATTACCAAATTGGGATATATCGCTGATAAATTTCAACTACATAACCTCTGTGCTCATACGTCTCAGAGAAGGGTGTTAAGCTAAGAGAATAAATTCTCCGCCACCAACAGAAATGCATTTGAAAGAAATCGGCTTTATATCTCAAAGTGTAATGTCAGACATGTAACCATACAAGTCTGTTCCGGGTTCGAACAGAACCGAAGGCACTTCCAAAGAAGCCCTTGCAATCCGGATAATTTTCTAATCACGTCCGGACTTCCCATCACAAAAGAGTGATATAAATCTCTATACCGGAGCAACTCGGTGCAGAGACATTCGACAGGTTGTCCTTTCATTTTTGAAAATATCCGGTCTTCAACACCGGTCTTCAAATGCCATCCATATACGACGTATCACTATATCGGAACGGGTAACCCGAATAGTGAGCGTTAATTTCAAAAACATGTGGATATGTTATTCACAACAATTCATAGATTCGATGTGGGCTTCGGATAACAAACTGAAATCCGATTCCCTGTCGCATCGAGGTTTAAATGTCGTTTTACGGCAAACAAGGTTTTTCACATCAATACAGAACAACTCACAATCACAGTGCAGTACTTGACAATTTACATCACATAGTATCATAAACAGAACAGACATCAAGGTAGTGCATAACAATAGATAGTTATTTAACAAATCAGAGTGAATGTGATTTAATAAATTACCCATGTAATTATTCTTATTAACTATTTCAAGATCAATGATAAACTTGGATAAAATAAATTAAATCCTAATTGACTCGATTTATTAAATTAGTTATTTTAATTAACTTCCAACTTAAATTTATTAACTTAATTGTTCATTAATCAATCTTAATTACAACCTTGTATATCATCCTTAATCTCTTTTCAAATCTTTAATTAATAAAAATTATTTACCTTAATTATTATTTGAAAATCTTCGTTATACTTTAGAAATCAATTTATTGTAGTTCGAAAAAGTTTTTATTTTAGTTTACTTTAACCCTCAACTTCACACTAATGTACTAATTAACCTGTTTAACATTATAACTTGACCTTTGTTTGGGCTTAAACCCATGTTACAAAAATCCGAGTAAAATGATAATTGACTCGAGTAAAACTCGAGTGTTTCCAGCCACATTTCCGCGTCTTCCTCTTCTCCCCTCGTCCCTGTTTCCTTTCTTTTTTTTTCTTAGTTTAAATTAAGTTAAAACTTAGATCTGCAGCACTATACCACAAACCCACGCAGGCACCCAGTCTACTCGAAGCATCCCCTCCATTTCCTCGAGTTTCATTCGAGTCGAAGCCCCCTCCAATATCGCTGACACACTCACGCCACCGTGCACGTGCACGGTGGTTCGTCGCGACTCCGATGATCATCACGATCATCGGCAAGTCAGAATTCCTAAGCCCACTCGAAATCAAACTTCGATTTGACCAAAAAAAATCAAAATCAGAAATTCACAGTTCGAACAAAATCGGCAAATATCCTTACTAACTCAAATCGCTTCGCCCACCATCGCACTGACCATCTGAGGCGCCACAAATTCGTCCACACCTCGACAACACTCCCAACAACCCTTCCCCAAGTCCTCGTGAAGCTCGATCAAATCGTGGTGACGAAATCACCACGTTTACCCAACACTGCAAAACTCAGGTTTTACCCTAAATCGAACTCGTCCTCCCAATCCACGCGATAAAAATATTCTTTGATAATTTTTATGAAGTCACTGGTGTTCAATCTAGCTTCGAACCAAATTTTAGCATTTATAATTGAATCGATTGCTAGAAATTTGTAAAAGTTAAATTTTTATTCAAATACAAATCTCTCTGAGAATACCAAATTAAAAATCTAAATTTTTGTTTTAAAATTCATGGATTTAAGTATTGGTTCAGCTTATAATCTTGAATTAATATTTCACAACCTTTTATCTTTATCAATATTAGTGAGATACCTGTAAACCAAAGTTACAGTGACAATAATCCTCTGCATATTTAGATAAGCTTTGAAAAATCTTGTTTAAGGATTAAAACATCTTGATTAAACTGAAAAACCAAAGCTTTACAATGTTTAACAGCAAATGACCTTTGGGTTTTAAAACAAATATACACCCTGTATAAATTTTGACAGAGAACACTGAACATCCAACATCATATGCAAACTGAAGCATATTCAAAACAATTAATAGATGAAGTTTGAACTGGTTTCAAATAAATTTAAAACTGTCCAAAGATTAAGTTTACTCACTTGGATAACTTGATGAACAGAGATGCTTCAAAATTTACAGACAAGCCCTCAGAACTCACACCTAACATTTTTGCAGATCAAACATCATCACAGTAATTCCTAAGCAACACATAATAGTTCTAGATTTTAGTTTAAAGGTTTACTCACTTTTGAAATTTATTAGGAGACAGAGAATACTTTCACTTGTTTTGGAAATCTGCAGTTTTTATTCCTCTACTCTTTTATTTCTCTCTTCAGCAATTTGTTTTGGACTTGTATATATTTTTCTAAGTTTATTTTCTTTCTTCAGTGAAAAAAAAAGTTTTGAACGAACTGATGCATGGGTTGATACATATAGAAATGTACAGAGCAAAGGAGGTACAGTTTTCTTTTCTTTTCTTTTTTTTTATTTGTACATTTGCAACCAGAGATTTTTTTATAGATATGGTGGCTAATACTCTTTCTTTTGCGTGCTAGAACTGATGGCATTAAATGCCCATGTTTCAATTCTTGTTTACAAGCAGTCCTATTCTCTTATGCAAGTACAAATCTTGTTTTATCAAAAGATATCTTCTTACATGCTTCTATCTTCCTACTACCTTTCTTATCCTCATATACTCACGGCAAGCATATGGTTTGAATTTGTAATTGTTTCTATCTTCTATATGTACTTACTTTTTTTATTTGGTTACTTTATTCCCTTAGCTTATTTTGTTTACAGCAATTTCCTTTTAGTTATCAACATTTTATACTATGTAAATTTATTACAAAATTTGTTTTAGTTCTATTTAAAAGTTTTAACTAAAGAGATTAAATTTATTCATATTTTATTTTATAACTCATATAATTTTTTATAATATAAATCTTAACAATATCTTCATTTCTTTCGGAATCCTCAAATTTAAATCCAAAAATTCAAACAATTTAACGAATTAAATTATTTCAAAATTCCGGGATATTACAAATAAACTTTGAAAATAGAAGTAGAAAGAGAAAATCGACCGAAGGAAAACTGCTTAAGCCGAGAGAAATGGAGAAAGAAGAGTGTTGGAACACACAGACACAAATATTTATAATGGTTTAGGAGCCTTGTCCTTATGTCCAATGTTGAGAAGTTATTTTCACTCGGTTAAATAGCTAAAGTCGGCTTTACAAGTCGAGGTTGGCTGTATCCGTCATTAACGAGTTCAATCTAAAAGCTTAGTTAAAATTTAAACTACGATTACCAATGATTTCACGGTTAATCAATTCAGGATCCACTCATCTACCAAAAAATCATCCCCATATATGGTGTTTATCGATTTTATATTTAAATATTTTATTTAAATATTTCATCGTTAGTCGGATTTTAGTCCAAAAAGCTAATTTTTGCAAACAGTCGAATTAGGACTCGAGACCACTTCCATTGAGTTCAAAATGCCGTTTGCGACCTTTTTGAGTATAAACTTCGATATGTTTGGAGTTAGTAGAATTTTGCTACTTTTTCACTTTGGACTTTGGGTTTGGTTCAGCCCATTTGCCCAATTCTGGTTTCATTAACCCAACTCCACTCCAACTCTTCATTACTTCATTTCTAAATCCTAATACTCAAGCTTTAGCAACAATGGTGGGAGAGATGGGAAATGGAAATTCCTAAGCCCTAATTTCATTTGCAAATCCAAGTTTTATCTCCAAATTCAAAGAGAGGCTATTGGTAAGCATCTCCTTCTTCTTCTCCAACTCATTCTCCTTCCAATTTCAGAAATTCCTAAACCTAACTTTGGGAATGTTCTTCTTTTAAAGCTTGGATTCAAGCTTCTTGTGTTGAGATTGAAGTGTGGTTGTTCTTCCCTTGTCTTCAAGCTTCTCCTCCATTGTTTTTGGGTTCAAAGGTGAGATTTTTATCTCACATCTATGTCTATATCTATCTTTGTTGTTAGGTATGAATTCCTAACACTTATTCATGTGCATTTGATTTTGGTTTGGATTGATTTTGTGTATATTCCAATTTTTGGTGTTTTGGTTTAATTGTTGTGAAAATCCTATTATGGATATTTGGACATTGATATTCGAGGCGTATCGAAGAGCCATTAAGGCTGGGTCGTCGCTTGGCATAATTCCTTAGCCGTTGTTGCTCATCCGATCGTTATCGATATCGTTTGGCCACTTTGGCCTTGGCAAAATGTTGCCCAGACCAGGTGACCAGACGTCTGGTGACCAAGTCCAGACGTTTGGTTTGGACCTGGAGAGAAAAATGTATGCACGCATTTTATTAAAAAAATGCCAGAAACTAATTTCAGACGTCTGAAAATTCAAGATCAGACGTCTGGATGAGTCTCAGACGTCTGACTTGAAGTTTCAGAAGTTTGGGATTTCTCTGGAGAATATCCAGAGAATGAAACCAGACGTCTGGATTCAAAACCAGACGTCTGGCCATGGCTCAGACGTCTGTTTTGGCTATTCCAAACGTCTGGGTGACTTTCTGAACTATTTCCAAAAAACAAATCCAGACGTCTGGATTCCAAATCAGACGTCTGGAAACGTGCATTTTTGCCTGTTTAGGCTTTTCTTGATTGAATTTCCATTGTTTATCGATTTTAGTTGATCCGATTAGTTGTTATCACTTTTATTGACTTTGATGACTTCTTCTTCGGGATTTTTGGGAATATCCACTTTGATGGATTCGGTATCGATTTCTATGGATTTGCTTCACATCTTCGAATGTGCATTTTTGGTGATTGATTGTTTTTTACAATCGTTTTTGTGATTTGTCACTTTAAAAATATAAAGGTGTTCTATACTAGTAGTAAATATCAAAACTCTTTCATCAAAACGATTTTGACACTATTTTAATTACAAAGCTCGTTTCTTAAACCGTTTTCCAATCTATTAGTATATACAGACCTTTACCTCATTCGTATGAGAAAATCTAATTAAACGGCTTAGCAAAACAAGTGGTATGAAACGCTTGCGTTTACTTCGTTGGTTAATTTATGGACTTGTTCGATTGAAACTCTATTGTGACAATTTTCTAGTGGAGATCTACAATTTGTTCGCAATATTTAAGTTAAGCTAGTGGTTATGGGACATGAAGCTAAACTCATATATTTACTAGCTTATTGTAATTGACACTTCTTGATGATCGATGATGACCATTTTGTGATTTAGACTAGCGATGTCTCTTTGTCCATATGGAGGATTGTACCTCATTTTATTGAGCTTCGTCTCATTTCTTTATGGGCTAGCGACCCATGTACTTTTAATGTGTTTCGATTCATTGGATGTACCGTTTGCACTACATCGATGTCTCGGCTTTTCGATTCATTGGACGTACCGTTTGTACTGCATCGATGTTCCGAATTGTCTTGTGTTTCGATTCATTGGATGTACCGTTTGTAATGCGTCGATGTTCTGAATTGTTTTGTGTTTCGATTCATTGGATGTACTGTTTGTACTACATCGATGTCTCGGCTTTTCGATTCATTGGACGTACCGTTTGTACTGCGTCGATGCTCTGAATTGTTTTGTGTTTCGATTCATTGGATGTACCGTTTATACTACATCGATGTCTCGGCTTTTCGATTCATTGGACGTACCGTTTGTACTGCGTCGATGTTTCGAATTGTTTGTGATACACGTGTTGGTGAGTTTTCATGCTCTCGCTTGGGATTGGCCATCCTTTTCTTGTGATTTCTGGATTTCTTGTTGATGATTTCTAGAATTTGTGTGTCGCTAACTTTTGTGATTTCTGGATATTGATTTCTGGAATTTATGTTTCACCAACTTTTACAATTGACATTGATATGTATGTCATTATTTGTGGCTTGGTGAATTAAATTAAGAATATGACATTCTTTTTAATCTTTGAGAAGATTCTTGTGATATTGATTAATCTCTGGATTGATTTTCGATTAGATACTTATCACAGTATGGCTTTATGGTTATCATACGTTTTGGTCATATCTCTTATTCTATATCACTTTATCTGATAATTATAGCTAGACTGATCTGTTTATTATTTTCTTATTAAATAATACTCGGGTCAGACTGAGATATTATAGGTGCTTCCTCTTGTCTTCCTATCTGGAACCATCATCTGACTTTTGGCTAACTACTCTAGATTAGTAGTTTTTGTTGTATACATTTGAGATTAGACTCCTTGATGTATACATATTCTATTGTCTAGCACTTGTATCTATTCTTTTGTGTTATTGTGGATCTTATTTGACCACTACTCTGATGTACACTTTCATGTGTTATATTCATATCTACTTCCGCCTTTGTGATATGAATTGTCTGTGACTGATTTGTGTTATGTTTATTTCTATATTTGTCTCCGAAGTCCATATAGCCACTGTATAGTAGCTTTGAGTTTGTATCGGTATGTCGGATTTCCTCTTGAGATGAAAAGTTATATTTTTATCTGGCATATCGGTACTCGCACAAAGCAATTATACAAATGGTCGCTCCTCAACAGCCTTATTCTCTGTGCTAGTTGACGGCATTACCCCGCAGTGTCCTTGGCTAGCGTGGGTATAGAGGTGGGGCGTCACAGCTTGGTATCAAAGCCAAACTTCGGAACAATGTGGAATAATCTAGCAAGGATCATTGTCCTAAGTCTTTCTTAGGAATCGTGCCATAGGATTTGATTCGAGTCTTCATACCGTTCTATCCTATTTTCTTTTATGATTCCTTGTTTTATCAATCATGATTGTTTGATATTCATTCTGAGAATAACTTTTTCTTCTTCTTTCTTTCTTAAAGAAGAGAAATGGTTAGATCTGGCCGTACCAACGCCGGTCAATCTAGTGCTACTCCTCCGGAAGGAGTATTTATGTCTGCCCAGCAGCTTCTAGATCTTGTTAAGAATGATCAAGCTATCAGACCCATTCCAGAGCCTACTCATCCTAAATCCGGTTTTGCACGCTTGTGTAGAGATTATACCGATTTGGGTGGAAGGCCATTCCGGGGATCCGAGAGTGTCATTGAAATTCAAGCTTGGCTTAGATCATGCGACCACATCTTTTCTCACATGAATCTTGTTGATCTCCATCGAGTCCAAGTGGCTTCTAGCATTCTCCAAGAAAGAGCATTGGATTGGTATGAGCTTCTTATTTCTGAAATCGTTGAAGCGGATCTCACTTGGGAGCAATTCCGGGAAAGATTCGAATTGAAATTTGTACCGGAGGCTGAAAAAGTAACTTTGGCCCGGCGTTTTATCGACCTTGTTCAAGGTGAATCTTCTGTGATGGACTACGTCGCATCTTTCGAATCTCTTTCTAAATACGGGGTTGAATACATTAATACCCCATTGAAGAAAAATCAGAGATTTGTTTATGGCTTGAACAAGAATCTCAAGAAGCCATTACTTCTGAAATTGGAAGTTTCTTTCGATCAGCTTATTGATATAGCTCTTCGTCTTGAAGAGGCCGATAAAGAGTGTGATGTTGAAGTTGTGGGTGCTAAACAAAACTTCAACAACAACATGAAAAGGCCTATTAAGTTCAAAGGCCCCAATCCCAATCCCAACAAGAAAGGGAAGCAAGAATCTTCGGTAGAAAAAACTCCTACCTCTAGTCGTGGACGATGCTTCAATTGTGGTCTTACGGACCACTATGCAAATGAGTGTCCGAAACCCCTCTTTTGTCGTTATTGCAAAAGTTCGGGTCATCTTTTATCTTCGTGTCCTAAGCTTCCAAGCAAAAGAGAAGGAAAGCTGCAAGCCCTTAGCAACTCTTCTCTTAGTCAAGGTATTCCTCATTCTATCCTTGATGACATTTATTTTGTGATTATCTTATTCGAGTTCTTTTTGATATGGGTTTCATCTCATTATTTTTATATCAAAAGAACTTGTGATTCTTTTTCTTTAAACATTTCTGGGCTTGATGACTTCTTTGAGAATTGCGAATCCGGTTGATGGATCCGCAACACTCGGTCTATTTCTTTCAAAAGATGTCGAAAATTATTTTATGTGATTTTTCTTTCCGAGCCGATTTCTACTTAGGCTTCGGAATTAATTTTTGTGAAAGGATTGGCTTAATCATTATGAAGCCATATCCTTTGTCCCGTGTGGACTATTCATCTTCGACATTTTCAATCTGTTAAGCATATTTCTGTTTTCCCTTTGTGATTTTGATTCCAATTTGGTGGCATCATTTTATTCTTTAAGCTCTCATGATGAGGAAAGTGTTATTTCTCTCATTCATGTAGTTTGAGAATTTTCTGGTATTTTTGAGTTTGTCTTAGGATTATCTCCTAAGCAATCTTTTGAGAGGTGTTAGGGTCTTTTTAGTTCGACCTTGCCACCGATTTTCATTTTCTACGAGTTGCGGGAGTTAGCATTCCATTTACCGCATTCTGCACTCGTTATGATTCTTGTGAATGACTTATTATGTCATTTAGTTTATCCAGCTCATTTCATCCATTTTATAAATCGAGTATTCTATGAATATTTCGATGAGACCATTCTTGTATTTATTGATTTTGGATGGAAATAGCAATTTAAAATTTTGCAAATCTTTTTCATAAGATTTATTTATAAGTACAATTTGATTTTTGCTCTTAAGCGAGCAAAGAATATTCTTAAATGTTTTTAAGAACATGTTTATCATATAGAAGATGATTTTGGTGATTGTATTGCCCATTGAGTGCTTTAAGAATTCTGGTCGATGCGCTTGATCAACGTTATCGATAGGAATCTCCTAAATGCTTTGATGAGACAATTTGACACGATATATTGACTTGTAAAAATGTAAATTTTTCTAGAAAGATTATTACATAAAGATAAATGTAATTTTTCAAAGTTTTAGCTTTTCGGGAAAGAAGATTATTTAAAAGAAATTCTTTCTTTTCGTTACTCTTATTCTTGTGATTCCCGAAGGGAACCAAGACTTTATCTTTTGTACCAATGCTAATTGTATTGGTTTGGATGCCGTTCTCTTACAAAAGAGAACGTGTTATCACTTGTGCTTCTAAACCATTAAAGCCTATTGAGACTAGGTATGCCACTCATGACCTAGTGCTCGCGGCTTTTGATTTCACTTTCAGAGTTTGGCATCATTGTGTTTGGCGGAGAAATTTGTTCTCCACCTCGATCATAAATCTTTGGAATATTTATTTTTCATAAGGAACTTAATTTGTGTCAACCTCGTTGGCTCGAGTTCCTTGTATCTTATGATCATTTTACCAAATTCATCGGACGTTTCAATATACCCAGCTTTATTGAGCTTCGTCTCATTTCTTATATGGACTAGCGCCCGATGTTCATTTATGGTGTTCGGTTCATTGGAAGTATTGTTTTTGTACTACGTCGGTGTTCCAAATTATTTGAGTTTCGGTTCATTAGACGTACCGTTTTTGTACTACGTCAGTGTTCCGAATTATTTGAGTTTCCATTCATTGGACGTACCATATTGTACTACGTCGATGTTCGGAGTTATTCGAGTTTCTCATTTCTCGGGCGTATTGTTATTGTACTACGCCGTTGCCCCGGCTCAGTTTTCTGTTATTCATGACGTTTTCTCACATCTTTTATTTATGGAAATGCCTTTGGGTTTCCGATTTTTATTCTTGAGCCTAGTGTTATAGTAGGGATTGAAGTTTCACCAGATTTGACTTTTGAGCAACATTCTATTCACATCATTTCTTCGGGGGTTGAGTGCCTTCGAAATAAAGATGCTATTTTTGTGAAAGTCCGATGGTTCTCAAATCCTAAGGATTTCTCTTGGGAATCCAGAGAATTCATCGAGCGAACACGTTCGGGCTAACTCTTTCGTGCTCTTTATGGTGAACTTCTTATTTCAAATTTTCTTTTGTGTTGATATGCCTATATGGTTGTTACTATTTATTTTCTTCTTAAGATTGCGAGGATGCAATTTCTTTAAGGAGGGGAGTCTGCAACAACCCGCATATTTATCGATTTTATATTTAAATATTTTATTTAAATATTTCATCGTTAGTCGAATTTTAGTCTAAAAAGCTACTTTTTGCAAACAGTCGAATTAGGACTCGAGACCACTTCCATTGAGTTCAAAATGTCATTTGCGACCTTTTTGAGTATAAACTTCGATATGTTTGGAGTTAGTAGAATTTTGCTACTTTTTCACTTTGGACTTTGGGTTTGGTTCAGCCTATTTGCCCAATTCTGGTTTCATTAACCCAACTCCACTCCAACTCTTCATTACTTCATTTCTAAATCCTAATACTCAAGCTTTAGCAACAATGGTGGGAGAGATGGGAAATGGAAATTCCTAAGCCCTAATTTCATTTGCAAATCCAAGTTTTATCTCCAAATTCAAAGAGAGGCTATTGGTAAGCATCTCCTTCTTCTTCTCCAACTCATTCTCCTTCCAATTTCAGAAATTCCTAAACCTAACTTTGGGAATGTTCTTCTTTTAAAGCTTGGATTCAAGCTTCTTGTGTTGAGATTGAAGTGTGGTTGTTCTTCCCTTGTCTTCAAGCTTCTCCTCCATTGTTTTTGGGTTCAAAGGTGAGATTTTTATCTCACATCTATGTCTATATCTATCTTTGTTGTTAGGTATGAATTCCAAACACTTATTCATGTGCATTTGATTTTGGTTTGGATTGATTTTGTGTATATTCCAATTTTTGGTGTTTTGGTTTAATTGTTGTGAAAATCCTATTATGGATATTTGGACATTGATATTCGAGGCGTATCGAAGAGCCATTAAGGCTGGGTCGTCGCTTGGCATAATTCCTTAGCCGTTGTTGCTCGTCCGATTGTTATCGATATCGTTTGGCCACTTTGGCCTTGGCAAAATGTTGCCTAGATCAAGTGACCAGACGTCTGGTGACCAAGTCCAAACGTCTGGTTTGGACCTGGAGAGAAAAATGTATGCATGCATTTTATTAAAAAATGCCAGAAACTAATTTCATACGTCTGAAAATTCAAGATCAGACGTCTGGATGAGTCTCAGACGTCTGACTTGAAGTTTCAGACGTCTGGGATTTCTCTGGAGAATTTCCAGAGAATGAAACCAGACGTCTGGATTCAAAACCAGACGTCTGGCCATGGCTCAGACGTCTGTTTTGGCTATTCCAAACGTCTGGGTGACTTTCTGAACTATTTCCAAAAAACAAATCCAGACGTCTGGATTCCAAATCAGATGTCTGGATTCCAAATCAGACGTCTGGAAACGTGCTTTTTTGCCTGTTTAGGCTTTTCTTGATTGAATTTCCATTGTTTTTCGATTTTAGTTGATCTGATTAGTTGTTATCACTTTTATTGACTTTGATGACTTCTTCTTCGGGATTTTTGGGAAAATCCACTTTGATGGATTCGGTATCGATTTCTATGGATTTGCTTCACATCTTCGAATGTGCATTTTTGGTGATTGATTGTTTTTTACAATTGTTTTTGTGATTTGTCACTTTAAAAATATAAAGGTGTTCTATACTAGTAGTAAATATCAAAACTCTTTCATCAAAACGATTTTGACACTATTTTAATTACAAAGCTCATTTCTTAAACCGTTTTCCAATCTATTAGTATATACAGACCTTTACCTCATTCGTATGAGAAAATCTAATTAAACGGCTTAGCAAAACAAGTGGTATGAAACGCTTGCGTTTACTTCGTTGGTTAATTTATGGACTTGTTCGATTGAAACTCTATTGTGACAATTTTCTAGTGGAGATCTACAATTTGTTCGCAAATATTTAAGTTAAGCTAGTGGTTATGGGACATGAAGCTAAACTCATATATTTACTAGCTTATTGTAATTGCCACTTCTTGATGATCGATGATGACCATTTTGTGATTTAGACTAGCGATGTGCGATGTCTCTTTGTCCATATGGAGGATTGTACCTCATTTTATTGAGCTTCGTATCATTTCTTTGTGGGCTAGCGACCCATGTACTTTTAATGTGTTTCGATTCATTGGATGTACCGTTTGCACTACATTGATGTCTCGGCTTTTTGATTCATTGGACGTACCGTTTGTACTGCGTCAATGTTCCGAATTGTCTTGTGTTTCGATTCATTGGACGTACCGTTTGTACTGCGTCGATGTTCCGAATTGTCTTGTGTTTCGATTCATTGTATGTACCGTTTGTACTACATCGATGTCTCGGCTTTTCGATTCATTGGACGTACCATTTGTACTGCGTCGATGCTCGGAATTGTTTTGTGTTTCGATTCATTGGATGTACCGTTTATACTACATCGATGTCTCGGCTTTTCGATTCATTGGACGTACCGTTTGTACTGCGTCGATGTTTCGAATTGTTTTTGATACACGTGTTGGTGAGTTTTCATGCTCCCGCTTGGGATTGGCCATCCTTTTCTTGTGATTTCTGGATTTCTTGTTGATGATTTCTAGAATTAGTGTGTCGCTAACTTTTGTGATTTCTGGATATTGATTTCTAGAATTTATGTTTCACCAACTTTTACAATTGACATTGATATGTATGTCATTATTTGTGGCTTGGTGAATTAAATTAAGAATATGACATTCTTTTTAATCTTTGAGAAGATTCTTGTGATATTGATTAATCTCTGGATTGATTTTCGATTAGATACTTATCACAGTATGGCTTCATGGTTATCATACGTTTTTGTCATATCTCTTATTCTTTATCACTTTATCTGATGATTATAGCTAGACTGATCCGTTTATTATTTTCTTATTAAATAATACTCGGGTCAGACTGAGATATTACAGTAGCTTCCTCTTGTCTTCCTATTTGGAACCATCATCTGACTTTTGGCTAACTACTTTAGATTAGTAGTTTTTGTTGTATACATTTGAGATTAGACTCCTTGATGTATACATATTCTATTGTCTAGCACTTGTATCTATTCTTTTGTGTTATTGTGGATCTTATTTGACCACTACTCTGATGTACACTTTCATGTGTTATATTCATATCGATTTCCTCCTTTGTGATATGAATTGTCTGTGACTGATTTGTGTTATGTTTATTTCTATATTTGTCTCCGAAGTCCATATAGCCACTGTGTAGTAGCTTTGAGTTTGTATCGGTTTGTCGGATTTCCTCTTGAGATGAAAAGTTATATTTTTATCTGGCATATCGGTACTCGCACAAAGCAATTATACAGATGGTCGCTCCTCAACAGCCTTATTCTCCATGCTAGTTGACGGTATTACCCCGTAGTGTCCTTGGCTAGCGTGGGTATAGAGGTGGGGCGTCACATACCTTGTATTTACAGGATCTTGTTGCTCTTCCATTAAAGGAGAGCTTCTCTCCAGAATTACCGATATAACCAACGTATGGGGCCAAGATATAAACATGTGTCATCATTTGGCTACTAGCAGATTGACTTGGATTGATGACGTGACATCTTTATATATAGCTTTAGGCACTCTAACTCTTATACTTCATATATACATTAGGCTATCTGATTCATTGATGTATATGGAGGCTATCTCAGCCATTAATCTCGATTATGGATTGAGGTGCTCTCGGCCTTGAGTGGAGACATATTCGGCCTAAGTCACAAAACATAGTATACAAATATACCGAAGTCCGTAAGATGTACATAAATCATCCATGCGCAGTATCCGATCCAACAACTTGCTCGGATACATAAACTTTACTTTCGAACTAGTATCGCTTACTCGACCTCCCTGGTGCAGACTTTGATCAGGTTCCTTGATTAGAAACCTCTGTTCTTCTTACGAGCCATATAGTATGATGGAAAACCTCAGTATCATATCAATAATCCGAATCAAGTGTTTGCTGACAAGAATTGTGATAACCCGGATTTTTAGACATCGGATAATTGGATAATTAACTGGTTTTCACTATTGAGATACTGATTTATAAGTGGAACAAATAAATTCTCAAGGGATATTTAAAGTTAAATTGAATATTTTTAAAATACATAAGATAAATATAATTAGTAAATGTATAAATATAAAACATAAATAAATATAAAACTTATAGAAAATATAATATAAAACATATTAAAAACATATATACATGCATTTAACAAGTGTAAGCTAAGTATAACATGCAATTACAAGTGGCATTAGTTTTCTTTAGAAGTTGAAATATAAATTATAAAGTGTTTTGAGAAAACCAGGCTGCATATTCATTTCTCTTTTCTCAATCCTTTTTCTATCATCTTCCAAAACTAAAAACCAAAAGAAAATCAAACTGTTTCAAATTTCAACTTAATCTAGTTGTTGTTTCAAAGGTCAAAGCATTTCCAGTTTTCAAAGTTAAAAGATCAAAACCAAGTTTTCAGTTGCAAATTCAAGCATTTCCAGGCTTCTCTGTTCAAACCAAAAATATACAGTGAGTAAACTTTTACTTTAAAAACAGTTTTAACCTATTGCATGTGATAAATCTATATGGAAATGTTGTAATATGTTCGCATGAATGTTTTTTCCTGGAATATGACTGAACTACTCTGTATATATGGATGTACATGACTGTGTAGGATCTAGATTAACCCTAGAGGGGGGGTGAATAGGGTTATAGCAAATTTTCTTGAATTTATATAATTAAACACAAAAACAAACTGCAGAGAAGTGAATATGCTGAAAAGTAAATCACACACAAAATTTACCCAGCTACGGCAACCCCTGCCTACTGCTGCATTCCCAGATTTCTATTAGAATTAAACAGTCTCCCGCTTACAAATACTCTAACAGACTCGCAAACCCTGCTACCGCCTATAGAGTTTTGCAAACTCGCAAACCCTGCTTACTGAACTAATCCTAACTAGACAATCTGACACAACCTAAATCCTAGGTGGTGATTTACCAAGATTTGATTCGAAAAGTACAGACTTTAAAAATAAAAACAAGAACAACTCAAAACCCTAATTTAAAATATACCAAAGCCTTATATAATTAATTAAACAAGATCGGCCAACAAACTTCCGTCTTTATTTCTTTAACTATGTCGGCCCGTTCCTTGTTTGTGATAATGGCTTCTTCGATCGTTCCTTTCTGATAAAATTAGGGCTTGTAGAGATTGAGGCTGCCGACTCTATTTTCTCGATCGAATGATGATTCGACATTCGTTGCTTTTGTCGATCGATTGTTTCTTCGTCTTGCACACGGCTGCTCCTCGATGATCGAGTTCGACTTTTATTCCGGTATGTGATTTATGTCTTTTGTTCTCTGGATTGAATGCTTGAACTCGATTGATTTATTGTCGATGATGATTGTGGCTTTATATATAGGGTAGAAACCCTAATAATTCGTGTCTGATTTTATTTCTTGCTTGGCCTCCACGTCGTTGAATATTTCCATGATTTTGTTGCGACATTTTGGGTATATACGATTCGAATTTTTTCTATCCATATATGCATTCGAATTCTTTACTCAAATATGGAAAAAAATTCTTTTCCATATTTTTGCATTGCCAAGATTTGTTTGCCATATTTGATTTCTTGACCAAATCATCTGATTTGTTTTGATGCTCGAGATGGTTTCTGACTTCTTCAATTTTGTATATACACGTATATTTCTTTCTTGCTCTTCACGGTGTTGAATTTGACTCGTTCTATTCTGTTCATCTTTGCCTTGTTGATTTGCTGGTGACTTCTTCATTTTGACTTTGGCTTCGGTTCTTGATTTATTTGAACTTCGACATTGACTGGATTTTGACTCGATCATAACTGCTGCACATATGTTTATGCTTGTTGTAGATATTTGCTTTTGCCTTGAGCATTTCACTGTGGCTTTGGCTCTTGATACTTCATGTATATATGTGACTGTTTCATGGTTCTCTGTCTACTTGACAGATTTGTATTACTTGTATGCTACATTGTATTTATCTTGATGGCATTTGTTTTGCTGTTATTACTTCCCTGTCCTGTTGTAGTTGTTCATATGCCGGTGCCATAGTCTTTGTTGCTGTGTTGCCATATCTTTGTTGGAACTGGACTTGAACTTGTAATCTTCATTGTATACTCGAGTCTGCATTTGCATTTTGTTTGTATTCATGTGTGTCCAGACCTGAATGTGCAGTCTTGTACACTGGTCGAGTTCATTTGGTTTGTGCATTGGCCTATAGTGTTCATTAGCTATGCAGCACCTACTGTTGTGTGTTTGTTCCTTCCTGTACTTGTGACTTGAGTCTGCATTGCTGATTCACTTGTGTGCTTCTGCTTTAACACTGCATAGTTGTTTGAGCATTGCCTTCATATGATCTGCACTTGCCTTGTTTTCTGATTTGATTAGGGCATGTTGCAGTGTTCATTCATGTTGTATTTGCCTTTGTATTTGTGCACAACATATTGAACTGGTCTGTTTACACTGGTTGATGTATATGCACAGTTTCACTTTGTGTTGCATTTGCAGTCCATGCTTCTATGTATGAATTTCTGAAATTGTTGTATTTGTTTGTTGAGAACTTGAGCATGTACTGTCGATTGTTGCACTTGTGTTGCTCACCATGTCTTTTGACTTGAGCATTGTCAGGTTGCATATCCAGCTGAGTCTATGTTGTGCACGATTGCTTTTGTTGACTGCGCACACGAGTTGGCGAGGCAATGCACACGTGTATAAATGTACACGTGTGTATTGCAGCCACTCATGATTACATGTCCCTGATAAGAATACTGATATGCACAGATATTACACAATCAAAAATGATGACAATAACTCATATATCTGAGACACAAATAAAAACAAATTTATATTTTTGCAAATTCAAATTTGTTTATTTTCAGATTACTGCTGTAGTTGCTAATTATATAGGTACACAGGAGACAGGACAAGAGCTGGAGCTGGACAATGCAGATAGATGCAGATGTGCAGACAGAGTGAAAAACTAAGTGTTGAGTGTTGTAGTGAGAAAAAATGTGAATGTGAAATGTATGAAACCGGTGTATGTATATAGAGAGAGCTGGAAACTTTGTACTGTATAAGTGTTGAAATAAAATATTATGTTGAATAAAAAATACTGATTGAATTATATAAATTCTGTGCAATAGTATAATTATTCAATATGAATATTTATTCCTATATGTGTATAGTACAATCTGCAAACACATATATAAATTGATATATGTTTGTTATCATCAAACAAAAAAATCACATCAAACAATCTCCCCCTTTTGATGATGACAAACTTATATTTAAAGATTTTGAAATTCTAATAAATGTGTTTGAGCATGAAATATTTAGCTCCCCCTATATGAATGCTCCCTCTACAACTGAGACCACTCCCTATTTAGAAGATTTAGAAAATTACAGAAGACGAAAAGAACTAAAGAAAATTAACTAACAACATTTAACAAATTTGTTGAAGTATTCCAAAAATATTTACTTCCTTATCAAGATCTTGTTCTTCTCCCCCTTTTGTTATCATCAAAAGACTGACAAAACTAATGGAACAGTAGTGGAAAATATATATATATATATATATATATATATATATTAAATGCAAAACAAAGAAAAATCATAATATATCATAACGAGGTAACAATTTCCACATTGTAGAGAATGGATCGATGATTCGGTTTTTATATAATGAGAAGAGAGATATTTTAAAAATAATTTGACATTTAAGCACAAAAATAAGTACTTACTAACCACGCATAACCATAAGGACTTTTAAATGGGATTAGCAGTTACTTATTAGTCTAAGCATCCGGACTTTTAAGTGAGACCAGAAAAATACTTAGCTATCATGCTCCATCCATGCATAACCATAAGGACTTTTAAATGAGAATGGAGTAATGATAAAATAAAAATAATTCACTCACATGCTCCATCCATGCATAACCATAAGGACTTTTAAATGAGAATGGATGCATGAGAGATTTTTTTTTAAAAAAAAAAATAATTCACTCTTCTCATTTTTCAAAACCATTATGAATGATAGAAAGATGGTAGAAATAGAAATGATCGTGGAATAAGTTACCAAGTTAATTATATTATGAAATTTTTTTTTAATTTCGAAAAGAAATAAAACAAAACATATTTCCACTACTGAATACCATATTCGAATCAATCTTTGAATAATATCCAAAACTGGTTTGAATCCTAGAAATTGAAGTTGAAAATAAATATCCAAGAATATTTCAACCAAAAAATGGAAAATGATTAGTCAATTTCTATAATCCCCAAATCCAAACGTAATCTGGAAAATTTGTCTTTGGGGAGGGGTTTTGTGAAAATATCAGCAAGTTGAGCCTCAGTTGGAATATGTTCAATGCAAATGTCTTCCTTAGCAATGTGATCTCTAAGAAAGTGGTGTCTCACATCAATGTGTTTTGTGCGTGAATGATGAACAGGATTATTTGACAAGTCTATTGCACTTTTACTATCACATTTTAATGGAACTTGTTTATAAACTAAGCCAAAATCAGAAACAGTTTGCATCATCCATAAAATTTGAGCACAACAACTTCCTAAAGCAATATATTCTGCTTCAGTGGTGGATAATGCAACACAATTTTGTTTTCGACTTGACCATGAAACTAATGAATGTCTTAGCATGAAACATGTCCCACTAGTGCTTTTCCTGTCAACCAATGAACCAGCATAATCAGCATCAGAATAACCAACTAAATCAAAATTTTCACAAGAAGGGTACCATAGTCCAAATTTGTGTGTGTGTGAAAGATATCTCAAAATTCGTTTAGTGGCTTTCAAATGAGATTCTTTAGGATTAGATTGAAAACGTGCACACAAACACACAGAAAACATAATATCAGGTGTAGAAGCAGTAAGATAGAGAAGTGAACCAATTATCCCTCGATATTTCTTCTGATCAACAGCAACTCCTTTCTCATCTTTGTCCAACTTTGTTGATGGGCTCATAGGAGTTCTCAATGGTTTGGAGTTCTCAACTCCAAATTTCTTCAACAGTTCCAACACATACTTGGATTGTGAAATGAAAATACCATCACTGCTTTGCTTGATTTGAAATCCAAGAAAATATTTCAATTCTCCAACCAAGCTCATCTCGAATTTAGCCTGCATGACTTGTTCAAATTTCTCGCACAAGAGTTCATTAGTAGCACCATAAATGATATCATCCACATAAATCTGAACAATCAAAAAACCACTTCCTTTATGTAATAGAAACAGTGTCGTGTCAGCACTCCCCTTTTTAAAGCCATTTTCCAAAAGATATGTACAAAGGCAGTCATACCAAGCTCTAGGAGCATGCTTAAGACCATATAATGCTTTTTCTAGTTTATACACATGATTTGGAAAATCATGATTTTCAAAACCGGGGGGTTGTTCAACAAAAACTTCTTCTTTTAAATCACCATTTAGAAAGGCACTTTTTACATCCATTTGTTTAAGTTTGAAACCCTTATAACATGCAAAACTTAGCAAAATCCTAATGGCTTCTAACCTAGCAACTGGAGCAAATGTTTCATCAAAATCTATGCCTTCTATTTGGTTATATCCTTTTGTGACCAACCTAGCTTTGTTTCTAATTACATTTCCTGATTCATCAAGTTTATTTTTGAACACCCATTTAGTTCCAACAATTGGATAGTCATTAGGCCTAGGAACTAATTTCCAAACTTTATTTCTCTCAAATTGATTAAGTTCATCTTGCATTGCTAAAACCCAACTTTCATCATTAAGAGCCATTTCAACAGAATCAGGTTCAATCTCAGAAATAAAACCACTTTGACAACAAAACGCACACAAACTTTTATCAAATGAAGAGCGAGTGCGTATACCTTCCGTAGGATCACCTATAACCAATTCAGGAGGATGATTGGATTTGAACTTCACTCTATCAGCATCAACAGCCCTACTTTCAGCTTTCTCACTAGATGTCCCTTCTTTAATGCCTTCATGATCTACCCCATCGTCAACCGCCTTTTCAGTCGTCCTTTCCAGGTCAGATTCATTGAATTTCACATTGATTGATTCAACAATTGTCTTTGTTCGTTTGTTGTATATCCTGTAAGCCTTGCTCCTTGTTGAATAGCCCATGAAAATTCCCTCATCAGCCTTTGATTCGAATTTTCCAAGTTGATCACCTGTGTTAAGAATGAAACAAGGACATCCAAATACACGAAAATAAGAAATGTTAGGTTTCCTTTCATGCCACAATTCATAAGACGTTTTGCCAAGTATTGGTCTAATCATTACTCTATTTATTACATAGCACGAAGTATTCACTGCCTCTGGCCAAAAAGTTAGAGGTAGTTTATACTCACTCAACATGGATCTAGCCAATTCTTGCAATGTACGATTTTTCCTTTCAACCACCCCATTTTGTTGAGGTGTTCGTGGAGCAGAAAATTCATGTTTTAAACCATTTTCTTCACAAAAGCTTTTAAATTCCAAATTTTCAAATTCGCCTCCATGATCACTTCTCAAAGTTTTAATTGAAATTCCTTTTTCATTTTGAACAAGTTTTGCAAATTTTGAAAAATAATCAAAAGATTCAGACTTTTTAGCTAAGAAATAAACCCATGTAAATCGAGAATAATCATCAACCAATACATAACAATAACGTTTTCCATTCAAGCTTGCAACTTCATTTGGTCCAAATAAGTCCATGTGAATTAATTCAAGGACCCTTGATGTGCTAACAATGTTTTTAGGGCGAAATGGTGATCGACTAAGCTTGCCCAAGGAACATGCTTTACACACTTTATTATTTTTAAATTTCTGATGTGGTAACCCTCTGATTAATTCTTTCGTTTCAAGGGTTTTCAAGAGGCTCATGCTCGCATGTCCAAGTCTCCTATGCCTCTTCGTCAGTGGCTACCAAACATCTAGAAAGATTTAGATTATCAAACAAAAGCGTGTAAACATTTCCTTTTCTTTTGCCCATAAAAACAATGTTATTAGAAGATTTATCAATGATTTTGCAAGTATCACTATCAAAAACCACATTCATACCTTTGTCACATAATTGGCTAATAGAAATGAGATTGTGATGCACATTTTCAACGTATAAAACATTAGTCAAGAAAAAAGTACCGTTACTTACTTCACCTTTACCAATAATCTTACACTTGCTATTGTCTCCCATGATCACATTTCCACCTTTAAAATTCTCTAGGCTAAGGAACTTCGATTTGTCACCTGTCATATGTCTAGAACAACCTGAATCTAGAAACCATTCTTGTTGCTCCTTAGCCCGCCAACAAACCTACATAAAGAGAGAGGAGGATGACCTAGAGAAACTCTTAGGTCCAATGATATTAGTGACTAAAGCATTGTGAATAAACAATCCCTTTGGAACCCAAACTTGTTTTGTCCTTTCATTCTTGTTCCAATAGACATGAAATTTGTTTGTAGAATTCTTAGGAACCCAAACTTGTATAAATTTTGTGTTCTTGTTCCTATGACTACAATTTTCAACACGATGTCCAATTATTTCACATCTAGTAAAGACACTCTTACCTTTTGCATTATCATCAACTTGTGTTTTCCCAAAGCCTAGTCCTTTTCTATTGTTAGCAAAAAGTTGATTTCCCAATAACATGTTGAATGATTTTTCTCCTCTTGAAAAGTTATTCAGAGATTTCTCAAGATTTTGGACTTTGGTTTTTAGTGTTGTGTTTTCAGTCACAAGTAAGGTGCATCTATTTATAAAATCCTTTTTCCTAGTGTCAATGGTTTCCTTAAGACTCAAGTTTTCTTTTTCAAGATTCTCAAAGCTATTCTTAAGTCTGGATAATTCTGAATCTAAAATTTTACATTTTTTACAGTCTAGGTTTTGAATATTTTCAAGTTCAGTTTCTAACCTAGAATTTTCATGGACAAGTTCTCACCTATCAGATTTCAGTTTTTCAATTTTAGATTCAAGAGTATCAATTGTTTTAGTAAGATCACTACACATTAAAACAAGTTCTTTATAAGAATAGTCACCTACCTCACTAGATTCCTCTGAGCTTGCTTCTGAATCTGATTTTGCCATAAGACACAAGTTAGCCTCCTCTGAGCTATTATTCGAAACTTCCTCTCCTTCTTCATCATCCCAAGTTGCTGCAAAGGCCTTCTTCTTCTTTTTCTTTCCTTTGTTGTTTTTGAGAAGTGGGCATTTTTGTTTGAAGTGACCAGGCTTCTTGCAGTTAAAGCAAGTCAATTCATTATCGGAATTGTCAGAATCTTTTGACCTATTACCACTTGTTTTCTTTTTGCGTGGCTTGAATTTTGACCATTTTCTAAGATTATTGACAGCTATTGCAAGCTCTTCAATTGGATCTTCTTCTTCTTCATCGCTCTCTTCTTTGCTCTTTAAGGCAATCGTCTTCTTCTTTGATTCGGAGTTGTTGCGTTCCTCCTTTGCTTTTAGCTCAAGCTCATATGTCATCAAGTTGCCGATCAACTCCTCCATGCTTAGTTTACTCAGATCTTTCGATTCTTATATTGCCGTGACTTTTGCCTCAAAGCTCATCGGTAAGACTCGTAGCACCTTTCTCAAAATCTCTACCTCAGTGAACACCTTCCCAAGCGCTCTAGCATTGTACACCAAAGTTGAAAAGCGTCCAAACATGTCCTTTATGCTCTCGCCTTTGTCCATCACAAAGTTCTCGTATTCATTGCTGAATAGGGCTAGACGAGACTCCTTGACTTGAGAAGTTCCTTCATGTGTCACCTCCAAGGTATACCAAATTTCCTGTGCAGTTTTACAATGAGAAATTCTATTAAATTCAGTCTTATCAAGAGCACAGATCAAAGCATTCATGGCTTTAGCATTTGTAGTTTTTAATTTCTTATCGTTAGCGTCCCACCTATCCTTAGGTTTAGGAATCTCAGTATCACCAACAGTTATAGTGGGAGTTTTATAGCCAGTTTCAATAATGTCCCAAACATCATAATCAACAGAACTAAGATAAATACCCATCCTAACTTTCCAGTAAGCATAATCATTCCAATTAAACATGGGTGGCCTAGCAATAGATTGCCGCTCAGAAAAAGCATTATTTGGTGGATTCATGACTCTAGAGTTAAAGAAAAATACTGGGCTCTGATACCACTTGTAGGATCTAGATTAACCCTAGAGGGGGGTGAATAGAGTGCAAATATTCTCAAATTTATATAATTAAACACAAAAACAAACTGCAGAGAAGTAAATATGCTGAAAAGTAAATCACACACAAAATTTACCCAGCTTCGGCAACCCCTGCCTACTGCTGCATTCCCCGATTTCTATTAGAATTAAACAGTCTCCCGCTTACAAACACTCTAACAGACTCGCAAACCCTGCTACCACCTATAGAGTTTTGCAAACTCGCAAACCCTGCTTATTGAACTAATCCTAACTAGACAATCTGACACAACCTAAATCCTAGGTGGTGATTTACCAAGATTTGATTCGAAAAGTACAGACTTTAAAAATAAAAACAAGAACAACTCAAAACCCTAATTTAAAATATACCAAAGCCTTATATAATTAATTAAACAAGACCGGCCCACAAACTTCCCTCTTTATTTCTTTAACTATGTCGGCCCATTCCTTGTTTGTGATAATGGCTTCTTCGATCGTTCCTTTCTGATAAAATTAGGGCTTGTAGAGATTGAGGTTGCCGACTCTATTTTCTCGATCGAATGATGATTCGAAGTTCGTTGCTTTTGTCGATCGATTGTTTCTTCCTCTTGCACACGGCTGCTCCTCGATGATCGAGTTCGACTTTTATTCCGGTATGTGATTTATGTCTTTTGTTCTCTGGATTGAATGCTTGAACTCGATTGATTTATTGTCGATGATGATTGTGGCTTTATATATAGGGTAGAAACCCTAATAATTCGCGTCTGATTTTATTTCTTGCTTGGCCTCCACGTCGTTGAATATTTCCATGATTTTGTTGCGACATTTTGGGTATATACGATTCGAATTTTTTCTGTCCATATATGCATTCAAATTCTTTACTCAAATATGGAAAAAAAATCTTTTCCATGTTTTTGCATTGCCAAGATTTGTTTGCCATATTTGATTTCTTGACCAAATCATCTGATTTGTTTTGATGCTCGAGATGGTTTCTGACTTCTTCAATTTTGTATATACACGTATATTTCTTTCTTGCTCTTCACGGTGTTGAATTTGACTCGTTCTATTCTGTTCATCTTTGCCCTGTTGATTTGCTGGTGACTTCTTCATTTTGACTATGGCTTCGGTTCTTAATTTATTTGAACTTCGACATTGACTGGATTTTGACTCGATCATAACTGCTGCACATATGTTTATGCTTATTGTAGATATTTGCTTTTGCCTTGAGCATTTCACTGTGGCTTTGGCTCTTGATACTTCATGTATATATGTGACTGTTTCATGGTTCTCTGTCTACTTGACAGATTTGTATTACTTGTATGCTACATTGTATTTATCTTGATGGCATTTGTTTTGCTGTTATTACTTCCCTGTCTTGTTGTAGTTGTTCATATGCCGGTGCCATAGTCTTTGTTGCTGTGTTGCCATATCTTTGTTGGAACTGGACTTGAACTTGTAGTCTTCATTGTATACTCGAGTCTACATTTGCATTTGGTTTGTATTCATGTGTGTCCAGACCTGAATGTGCAGTCTTGTACACTGGTCGAGTTCATTTGGTTTGTGCATTATCCTATAGTGTTCATTAGCTATGCAGCATGTTTGCACAAAAAATGGACAAACACCTCAAAGTTGTATGATTTAGTAGATCTTATGTTGTTCTTAGTGATTTGGGTGACTTATGCAAATATATGAAAAGCAGGGGCTAAACTGTAAAAAGACACACAGATTTATAGTGGTTCGGCCAGAACGTGCCTACGTCCACTTTATATGTTATTTCTCCTTTAGATCTCAGATTACAAGTACAAAGCTTTGGTACAAGTATCTAAAAGTGTTTGAAAGTTCCTTCCGTGCTTGAGCTCTCAAACTCGTCCTCCATTGTTGTACCCCTGCCCCTCTATTTATAGAGTGAGGTTGGGGGCAGGGGTCTTGGATGTATATAGCTGCTGGTGGGCCTGGACTGAAGCAATCTGGCCTGGCAAATCTGGTTCGGCGGAGCTTTGTTCGGTCGTAGCTGTGGAGGAGTTGGTCCGGCGATGAGCTATGTGGTCCGGCGTTGGTGGTTCGGCGAGGCTTAGGGATGGAGTTGGACCGGTGGTACGGGCTCGGTTCGGTGATGGGTCTTGGACCGGTGGTGGTGATGAGGTCGAAATAGTTTGGTTCGGCAGTTGTGAGGATGCCGAATGAGGTGATGCCGAATGAGCTTTTGTACTGGGAATGCCGGATGTACCAAGGCATCCTGAGTGCCGCATGATGACTGCCGAATGACCTTGATGATGATACGCTTGCTGGCTGCTTCTTCTTGGTTCGGTTGTGGAGGAAATGCACCCCACACAGACATTCCAGTTTTGACCAAAAATGGGATAACACTTTGCCCCCCAAAACATGACTTGCGGTAGGAAGACGTGTTTTGTAATGCCATGAGCTGGATGTTCGTATCCTGTCAACAACCTGTAAAGAGCTTGATAGTTTTATATGGCCCCAAATGACGACCGTTCGGGATCGAGCTACTTGGGATGAAGCGCGGCCGTTCATGGTCAAGCGCCTAACTTCAAATGACGACCGTTCGTGATCGAGTCATTTGAGGTGAAGTGCGACCGTTCGCGGTCAAGTGTCTAAATCCATGCGACGATCGTTCGAGACCGAGTCATTTGTGGTGGAATGTGATCGTTCATGGTCAAGCGCTTTACTTCAAATGACGACCGTTCGGGGTCGAGTCATTCGAGGTAAAGTGCGACCGAGCCCGGTCAGAAGGCGGACCTCGAATGGCGACCGTTCGTGATCAAGCCACTTGGGGTGAAATGTGACCGTTCGTGGTCAAGCGCCTTACTTCGAATGACGATCGTTCGAGATCGAGCCATTCGTGGTAAGGTGCGACTGTTGGCGGTCAGGGGGTGGACCTCAAATGGCGACCGTTCGCGATCGAGCCATTTGTGGCGAGATGAGTTGTGCCGTTCGAGGTGAGTTTGTGACTGTTCGAAGTCGGGTGCCGTTCGAGGCGAGTTGTGACCGTTCGAGGTCGGGTGCCGTTCGCGGCGAATTGTGACCGTTCGAGGCCGGGTGCCGTTCGAGGCGAGTTGTGACCGTTCGTGGTCGGGGTGCCGTTCGAGGCGAGTTGATGTGTGCCCGGGGGGGACTTAATACCATCCAAACCAGATTCACGTTCGGGTGAGTTTCTGGATTGTCTGTTGTGGCGGTTTATCACTATCTCAGAGCATGCCTAGGGATCGTTCGCGATCCCGTACATGTGTAAGTAGCTTAGCCATTTTAGAATTATCAAAACCAAATATCCATTCAACTGATGAAATTTAAAATAGAAATGTTCAGCAAAGTCAAATCCAAATTTAAGAAATAAAGAACAAAAGCAAAGCAGTGACGTCGGAGTGCAAACGCCTATATCGATGTGGTTTATAGTTGTATCAGAGCATGCCTGAGGATCGTTCGTGGTCCTGTACATGTGTAAACAACTTAACCGTATCAGTGTGGAGTTTGCTGCTCGTTCGTCATTTATCTCGATCAACGGATAATAAGATGACGTCTCGATCCTGAGCCGTCTTCAGTTGGTGCGGGCGGTGATCGTTCTTGTCCCACCGTTGTGGTCCTCCTTCTCACATATTGTGATAGCAAACCATTCCGAATATGCCCCTCCACCTCATCTTTCAAATGCCTGCAATCGTTGGTATGATGACCACTCAGGTCGTGGAACAAGCAGTGTCTGTCTGATTTCCTTTCGTTAATAGTCGGATCCCTTCGCATTGGCCTACGGTAGGGAACCTGCTCTCTTGTATCTTGATAGATTCGCTCCAAACTCTCATTCAGCTCGGAGTAAGTGGTGAATCGCGACTCTTTCCGTGGCCGCTTTGACCTGTCATCATTATCCTCAGCCTTTCTCTTTCCTTTACCAGTCTCCGTACCCCTTCCAGGTGGGTTTCCGCTCTTGATTGCGTAAACGTCAACTTCTTCCTCCCTTTCTGCACTAGCATCTTCCAAACGCAGAAACTTTTCAGCCTCATGATAGAACTCTCCCAGATTCATAGGCGGATCTTTAGTTAACGAATTCTTGAACTCCGTACTATCAGCTATTCCAGATACAGCCGCCATCATGACCATAGATGGATCTGGTCGATCCACTGATGCTGCTGCCGCATTAAATCGTGTTAGAAAACTCCTCAAAGTCTCTCCAGTTTTCTGCTTCAAGGTTGCCAAAGTCATCACATTCTTGGGTCTTGCAATATGAACCCTGAATTGCCTCATGAATCTCTCAGTTAAATCTGCCCACGTTCCTATGGAGCCGCTTTCCAGTTGTCTGAACCACAACGCCGCAATATCTGCCAAGTACAATGGAAAGCACCGGGCCATAACCTCCTCTGATGCCCCCAGCACTTCCATATGCCTTATATATTTTGTCAGATGAACCGTGGGGTCTGTCCTTCCATTATACATATCCAATGATGGTAGCTTAAAATCTGGTGGGTTCCTGGCTCGCCTGATTGTTGTGGTAAAAGGACTCCTATTCACATCCTCCAGGTCTCTATTCACTAGTCCGCCTCTCATGGCTCGTCTGACCATCTCCGCCAGTCTGTCACTATCTCCAAGTTGTAGTCCTCGTTCACTGCCTTCGACCTGCCCCCTGAGTCCGTGGGAGCTTTCAGGTGTATGCCCCTCTGGCGGAGCGTTCATTCTTCTATTGTTACCAGGTTGTTCGGATGCCCCCGTCTCTCTTGTCGGGATTGGATCAACATGTTCTGCGTGTGTGCTCCCTAGCTCTGGTGCTACGCCAGATGGTCCTGCTCCGTTCTGAACTCCAGTTGCGCCTTGGTTCCGTGCTCCAAGTTGCCCAATCTGTTGAAGCAAGTTCTGGATCATCTCTTCTTGTCTTCTCATCATGGCCTCCATCTCATCCCTGGTGATGAAGACTGAAGCTTGGTTTGCTCCTGAGGAAGCCTCTTGGCTCCCTTCCTGTTGACTTTGCTCTGGCCTCGGCCTTCTGCTTGATTGTCTTGCCATGATTCTCCCAATCTGAATCTTTAGACTTTCAAATTCAGCTTCCAAGCGGTAGAATCCTTGAGTTCAACTCTCAGTGAAAGCACCAAAAATGTTTGCACAAAAAATGGACAAACACCTCAAAGTTGTATGATTTAGTAGATCTTATGTTGTTCTTAGTGATTTGGGTGACTTATGCAAATATATGAAAAGCAGGGGCTAAACTGTAAAAAGACACACAGATTTATAGTGGTTCGGCCAGAACGTGCCTACGTCCACTTTATATGTTATTTCTCCTTTAGATCTCAGATTACAAGTACAAAGCTTTGGTACAAGTATCTAAAAGTGTTTGAAAGTTCCTTCCGTGCTTGAGCTCTCAAACTCGTCCTCCATTGTTGTACCCCTGCCCCTCTATTTATAGAGTGAGGTTGGGGGCAGGGGTCTTGGATGTATATAGCTGCTGGTGGGCCTGGACTGAAGCAATCTGGCTTGGCAAATCTGGTTCGGCGGAGCTTTGTTCGGTCGTAGCTGTGGAGGAGTTGGTCCGGCGATGAGCTATGTGGTCCGGCGTTGGTGGTTCGGCGAGGCTTAGGGATGGAGTTGGACCGGTGGTAGGGGCTCGGTTCGGTGATGGGTCTTGGACCGGTGGTGGTGATGAGGTCGAAATAGTTTGGTTCGGCAGTTGTGAGGATGCCGAATGAGCTTTTGTACTGGGAATGCCGGATGTACCAAGGCATCCTGAGTGCCGCATGATGACTGCCGAATGACCTTGATGATGATACGCTTGCTGGCTGCTTCTTCTTGGTTCGGTTGTGGAGGAAACGCACCCCACACGGACATTCCAGTTTTGACCAAAAATGGGATAACACAGCACCTACTGTTGTGTGTTTGTTCCTTCCTGTACTTGTGACTTGAGTCTGCATTGCTGATTCACTTGTGTGCTTCTGCTTTAACACTGCATAGTTGTTTGAGCATTGCCTTCATATGATCTACACTTGCCTTGTTTTCTGATTTGGTTAGGGCATGTTGCAGTGTTCATTCATGTTGTATTTGCCTTTGTATTTGTGCACAACATATTGAACTGGTCTGTTTACACTGGTTGATGTATATGCACACAGTTTCACTTTGTGTTGCATTTGCAGTCCATGCTTCTATGTATGAATTTCTGAAATTGTTGTATTTGTTTGTTGAGAACTTGAGCATGTACTGTCGATTGTTGCACTTGTGTTGCTCACCATGTCTTTTGACTTGAGCATTGTCAGGTTGCATATCCAGCTGAGTCTATGTTGTGCACGATTGCTTTTGTTGACTGCGCACACGAGTTGGCGAGGCAGTGCACACGTGTATAAATGTACACGTGTGTATTGCAGCCACTCATGATTACATGTCCCTGATAAGAATACTGATATGCACAGATATTACACAATCAAAAATGATGACAATAACCCATATATCTGAGACACAAATAAAAACAAATTTATATTTTTGCAAATTCAAATTTGTTTATTTTCAGATTACTGCTGTAGTTGCTATTTATACAGGTACACAGGAGACAGGACAAGAGCTGGAGCTGGACAAGGCAAATAGATGCAGATGTGCAGACAGAGTGAAAAACTAAGTGTTGAGTGTTGTAGTGAGAAAAAATGTGAATGTGAAATGTATGAAACCGGTGTATGTATATAGAAAGAGCTGAAAACTTTGTACTGTATAAGTGTTGAAATAAAATATTATGTTGAATAAAAAATACCGATTGAATTATATAAATTCTGTGCAATAGTATTATTATTCAATATGAATATTTATTCCTATATGTGTATAGTACAATCTGCAAACACATATATAAATTGATATATGTTTGTTATCATCAAACAAAAAATCACATCAAACAGACTGTGTGTATATATCCTTGTCCCTGCTATGATCACAGCCTTTAGATCTTCCAATCGAAACCATACTAGACTTTGATTTCTGAAGAGCAAACATTTGAAACAAGGAAACATCATTTATAAAAATGATTTCAAGTATAATGGTTGGGTATTTATTTCAAAAATGATATTTTACAGTGAAAACCTTCTAAATCAGAAAAATCAAACATTTTAATTTCATGATTTGAATCCATGATCAGATTTGTAATTTTAAATAATGAATTTAGAGATGAAATCATGATTTTTAGTATTGAAATTGTTGAGATAATCTAAGTTGATCGATTTTGGGTATTTCGTCGATTCCCGTTGATCGGCGATGACTGGTGTGTCGTGATTGTTCCTGGAGGTAGAGGGTGTCCCGGTGATCGCTGGAAAAATGGTGAAGGGATTTTAAAATGGCCGTGGTGGCTAGGGGACGGTGAAGTAGGGTTTTACATCCAGTATTGGTCGACGATGTTGCCATGGTTCGCACGACGACTAGGGTGGATCGGAGGTGATCGCGAGGGGTGGAATCGATTTATAGAGACAAGGCAAAACTCTGGTGAGGTCGGCGAGGCCTCAGTCAATCGTGGGCGGCGGTGCGTGACGAATTTCTAGTGATCGAGTTTGGGTTCGAGCGTATCGATTGCTCGTTTTTGATTCCCTGTCGATTCCGACCAAGCTGGGTGGTCGGAACATTAGAGTAGGTTGTCATCGACTGGCGAGCATCATCGGCGAGGAGTCGGAGACGTTTTGATAAGAGTGCACGTGCACGTGTGCACTTTGGGGTGTCTGGGTTTGTCGAGGTTTGGGAAGAAGGTTGTACTTGGGTCGATCTCAAGACGTTTGCGAGTTTGTCTCGAAGCAGAGTGAAGTTGTGAATGCACGAGGATTGCTCGAGAAATTTGAAGCCTGGACTCGGGTCAATTTTCGTTGTCAGGTTTAAAAAATGTTGACCAATTTGTAAATGAAGGAAGTAAACATGATTCCAAGGTTTTAAATATAAAATTTCTTAACTAAGTTTAAAACAATAGTAAATTTAGTTAATCAAGTTTTTTTTAGATAAAAAGATGGTGGTTAAGGATGTGATTAAGTAATTAATGAAGATAAGTGGTTTATCTTTTAAAAGTAATTAAGGTCTTAATTAATTAAAGGCTAATTAAGTAATGTGATTAATTAAAAGTTAATTTGTGTAAGCAATTAAGGGTAATTAATTACTTAAAGATTAATTACTTAATGAAAGCAATTAAAGGTTAATTACTTAAAGAATAATTACTTAATCAAAGATTAATTAAGGTTAATCAATTTTTAATTTAAGGTTAATTAACTATTAATTTGAGGATTAATTAATTAATAATTAAAAGTTAATTAATTTAAAGATTAAGATTAATTTGATGATTAGAGGTTAATTAATTTAATTAATTGATAATTAAAGATTAATTAATTAAGTAATTAAAGGATAGATAATTACTTAATCAAGGTGATTAATTTATGGATAATTACTTAATGTGATTAATTAAAGGATTAATTAAGGATAATTAATTAAGATGGGTAATTAAAGGATGATTAATTAATTTCATTAAATTAATTAAAATAATAACAAATGATTTGTAATTTGTTAATGTGAATTAAGCAAGATTAGATAATGAATTCATAAGTAATTGATTCAATTTGAGTTAATTAAATTAATTATGGATTATGTGATTAATTAATCTTGCTTATGGATGATTTAAAATCGTATTGAATGTTTGGATAAATGTCTTTAGTCTAATAAGTTGTGATGTTCTGTGATATGATATGTTGGGTTGAACTGGGATAATGTTGGTTATTTATTAGTGATGAATTGCTGTGTAAATTGACATCTTGTATTTAAAAATTGAATTGTATTTCACTTAAACAATTTGGATTAAAAAGATGATATTGAATTTGAAGAGACCGGGATCGGATATCAGCAATATCCGGAACCACTTCGATTAGTATTCTATAATTCTTTATAGATTTGATTTGTAAATCAAATAGGCTGGAATGGAATAAATTTAGTAACTGGACCACTGAAACTAAGAAACGGTACTTAGATATTATTTTGTGAAATAAGTGTTTGACTATAACAAGATAAGAACTCGTAGTGAGGTACGAGTTACCTTGATTTTCAAAGAAGTTTTATAACTTAGTATTTCAATTTAAATGAGTTTACTCACGCTGGTTTCCAGCCTGACTCGGGTGTTACTTTATGGTAATGCTCGGGTCAGACCGAGTATTATAGCTTTTCAGGATAGGTCGTTCTAGAGCTCAGGAGGCAAGCTAGATGGCAGGAACGTATGGAGTTTACCGCTGAGTATTATTGTTTGTATCTGGGACATGTTGATTTTAACTGTCCAGTGTTTGTGTATATGTTGTAACTCTGATGTATTAAAGTGAATTTGACAAGTACAGTTTTTCCTTTGTATAACTGTTATTATTTGATATTATATTTTGGATCCGCTGCGAATGTAAGATTCTGTGTTTCAATACTGTTTCTTCTTCTACCTCTTTTCTTCTTTTCCTAACTATCTGGAATTTTCGGGATCGAAAATTTCGGGTCGTTACAGTTAGTATTAGAGCAAAGGTTAAGCGAGAACCTTCGCTCTGGTGGGTGTACTCATTAAGGATAGGGTCAGTAGTACCCTAGGATGAGTTGAGTGTGTGTGTGTGTATATATATATATATGAGAGCGTACTTGTTATTTTCTTATATAAAGGTTTTAAAAATGGTTTTAATGAATGATTTTTATAAAAGCTTATATTATATATATTAAAGAAATTGGTTGTTGATTATTGGAATTAAATAAAATAATAAGAATAAAGTGGTAATTGAAGTTCAACCAAATAAGAATTAGATAATAGGAACTATATAAATAAGATAAGCTAGAAATGGATTCAAACTAGGAAATAAATCCTGAATTTGTAGAAGTGCTTTCAGAATAAGATAATAATGAATTGGTATCCAAATATGATAACCTTGGTTATTATCCTAAAATGGTTGTTGTGTTTAATAATGAAATATTTGTTAATAATTAAGCAAAATAAAATGTTTTAAGGAAGTAAACTTTTAGATGAGTATAACTTGTAAATTAGAATGGATTTAAATTATGGAGTTTTAAAACCTAAGTCTAGAAAACATTTGAATTGCTTCAAAGTGTTAAAAGAAAAGAATAAATAATATTATTCGGACTATTTTTGAATGTAATCTTATTTTAAAATAAGAAGTTGTTTGTAAACTTTAAAGAAATTTGTTTTGAATTAAACCAAAGGTGGTTTAAAATTTAAAGTATAACTTGGTGTGCAAAGGAAATAAATATGTATATATGAGGGATATACATAATATCAAAGATGGTTTGAAATAAATTCTAAGTGTTGAGTTTTAAATTTTTACTTGGAATGTAATGTGGAAAACCCAAAGTGATAAGTTTTTGAACTTATAAGTGGGAAGATTATTAATTTGAAAATTAAAATTTGAAATGGGAATTCAAATTGGGTAAGGTTAACTTAATTAAGTAAATTGAATTTAACTTAGGAGAAGTTAAATAAGTTTAGAACAAACAACCTGAATTGGAAATTTCAAGATGAAATAAAATGGGAGTTGGATATTTCTATGATTAGAACTCATTTTATAGAAAAGTAATATGGTTAATAACTTTATAAAAGAGTAATCAAATTTGAATATTTGATTTGGAATAAACAAAGTTATATATCTTTGTTATATATGATAAACTTCCCTTGTTGAATCTATAGCCAGAAGAAAAAGTTTTTGAAAGTATTTGTAGTATAAAAAGGGAATTTATACAAGTATGAAGTGATCCAAAGATTTTCAAAGTTATATATATATCTATATATATAAGGGATTTTATGAAAATGATTTTGGAAAAGGTTTTGGATCCTATGGATTTTGGAAAGGCTTTTGATTTTTGGGAAAAATCAATTTTGGAAATTTGGAAAGCCAAGTTTGGAACTATCGATTTGAGATATCGATTTTGTGTAAAGAAGATTTTGATGTAAATCATAAAGGGTATGATTTGAAAGATACTATAATAGTATAGTATAAAGTGTTTTGAGATTGGCTCTGGGGAAAAAGGCGCTCCCTTGAAATGAACTTCTCAGGAGTGCCACAGGGTGGTACTGCCTTGAACCTAAGGGGGGGTTCTAAAGTTGATCCTGTGAGGAGTCCGGACAAACTAGTTCCTGAGGATAATGTGTAGTGGGTAGCGAAAGTCGAGGGCGCTAATGCCTACAGAGACATTGGATTATGCTGTGACGATAGTGTAGCTCGATGTCACTACGATCTACTACGGACCATAGCGGAAGTCGTGTGTGCTGCTGAAAGCCAACGGTCTACGTTTGGTTTTGCCGAGATAGCAACGTAACATCAGTAGACTGCGATCTATGAAGACATAGCGAAAGTTGAGAGGCCGTGAGAGCCTAAGGCTACATTGGGACTTGACTGATGTAGTCTGCGACCTATGTGGGAGTGGAGAAGTTTCATTCTTTTGGCAGCGAAATTCGAGGGCGCTGATGCCTACAGTTACATGGACTTTTGCTGTGATGGCAACGTAACCCAGGATATAACTGCGATCTGTAGCGGGTTCCATGGTGTAATCGAGGGGCATGGAATGCCTACAGTTATCTATGGATTTTGCCGGGATGGCAACGTAACCATCGGGTTAACTGCGACCATGGAGGGGGTGATGATTTCTAGGGCATTCTCACCAAAAGTGTTTTCTATATTTTCACCAAAATATTTTCTAGTATTTTCACTGGGTGTTGAAAATGGGTCTGCTAAGTACTTATAGATTTTCAGTCCTACGCCTGATCAACGTATGACCGAATTTCTGTGAGAACAAGGATGGATTTGTTGAAACATCGAGTTATAAAAAGTAGTTTTAAAAATATTTTGATAATATTAAGTAGATTTTTAAAGTGTTTTGAAACTTTAAAATAAATAGAGTTAAAGTGTTTAAAGAGTAATTTAACTGATAATAAGCATTGTAATAAAATTCTTGCTTCGTTCCTTTTCGAGGACGAAAGGATTTAAAGGGGGAAGAATGTGATAACCCGGATTTTTGGACATCGGATAATTGGATAATTAACTGATTTTCACTATCGAGATACTGATTTATAAGTGGAACAAATAAATTATCAAGGGATATTTAAAATTAAATTGAATATTTTTAAAATACATAAGATAAATATAATTAGTAAATGTATAAACATAAAACATAAATAAATATAAAACCTATAGAAAATATAATATAAAACATATTAAAAACATAAATACATGCATTTAACAAGTGTAAGCCAAGTATAACATGCAATTACAAGTGGCATTAGTTTTCTTTAGAAGTTGAAATATAAATTATAAAGTGTTTTGAGAAAACCAGGCTGCATATTCATTTCTCTTTTCTCAATCCTTTTTCTTTCATCTTCCAAAACTAAAAACCAAAAGAAAATCAAACTGTTTCAAATTTCAACTTAATCTAGTTGCTGTTTCAAAGATCAAAGCATTTCCAGTTTTCAAAGTTAAAAGATCAAAACCAAGTTTTCAGTTGCAAATTCAAGCATTTCCAGGCTTCTCTGTTCAAACCAAAAATATACAACGAGTAAACTTTTACTTTAAAAACAGTTTTAACCTATTGCATGTGATAAATCTATATGGAAATGTTGTAATATGTTTGCATGAATGTTTTTTTCTGGAATATGACTGAACTACTCTGTATATATGGATGTACATGACTGTGTGTGTATATCCTTGTCCATGTTATGATCATAGCCTTTATATCTTCCAATCGAAACCATATTAGACTTTGATTTCTGAAGAGCAAACATTTGAAACAAGGAAACATCATTTATAAAAATGATTTCAAGTATAATGGTTGGGTATTTATTTCAAAAATGATATTTTACAGTGAAAACCTTTTAAATCAGAAAAATCAAACATTTTAATTTCATGATTTGAATCCATGATCAGATTTGTAATTTTAAATAATGAATTTAGAGATAGAAATCATGATTTTTAGTATTGAAATTGTTGAGATAATCTAAGTTGATCGATTTTGGGAATATCGTCGATTCCCGTTGATCGGCGATGACTGGTGTGTCGTGATTGTTCCTGGAGGTAGAGGGTGGCCCAATGATCGCTGGAAAAATGGTGAAGGGATTTTAAGATGGCCGTGGTGGCTAGGGGACGGTGAAGTAGGGTTTTATACCCAGTATTGGTCGACGATGTTGCCATGGTTCGTACGACGACTAGGGTGGATCAGAGGTGATCGCGAGGGGTGGAACCGATTTATCGAGATGAGGCAAAACTCTGGTGAGGTCGGCGAGGCCTTAGTCGATCGTGGGCGGCGGTGCGTGACGAATTTCTGGTGATCGAGTTTGGGTTTGAGCGTATTGATTGCTCGTTTTTGATTCCCTATCGATTCCGACCAAGTTGGGTTGTCGGAACATTAGAGTAGGTAGTCATCGACTGGCGAGCATCACCGGCGAGGAGTCGAAGACGTTTTGATAAGCGTGCACATGCACGTGTGCACTTTGGGGTGTTTGGGTTTGTCGAGGTTTGGGAAGAAGGTTGTACTCGGGTCAATCTCGAGACGTTTGCGAGTTTGTCTCGAAGCAGAGTGAAGTTACGAATGCACGAGGATGGCTCGAGAAATTTGAAGCCTGGACTCGGGTCAATTTTCGTTGTCAGGTTTTAAAAATGTTGACCAATTTGTAAATGAAGTAAACATGATTCCAAGGTTTTAAATATAAAATTTCTTAACTAAGTTTAAAACAATAGTAAATTTAGTTAATCAAGTTTTTTTTAAATAAAAAGATGGTGGTTAAGGATGTGATTAAGTAATTAATGAAGAGAAGTGGTTTATCTTTTAAAAGTAATTAAGGTCTTAATTAATTAAAGGCTAATTAATTTATGTGATTAATTAAAAGTTAATTTGTGTAAGCAATTAAGGGTAATTAATTACTTAAAGATTAATTACTTAATGAAAGTAATTAAAGGTTAATTACTTAAAGAATAATTACTTAAAGAATAATTACTTAATTAAAGATTAATTGAGGTTAATTAAAGATCAATTAAGGTTAATCAATTTTTAATTTATGGTTAATTAACTATTAATTTGAGGATTAATTAATTAATAATTAAAAGTTAATTAATTTAAAGATTAAGATTAATTTGATGATTAGAGGTTAATTAATTTAATTAATTGATAATTAAAGATTAATTAATTAAGTAATTAAAGGATAGATAATTACTTAATCAAGGTGATTAATTTATGGATAATTACTTAATGTGATTAATTAAAGGATTAATTAAGGATAATTAATTAAGATGGGTAATTAAAGGATGATTAATTAATTTCATTAAATTAATTAAAATAATAACAAAAGATTTGTAATTTGTTAATATGAATTAAGCAAAATTAGATAATGAATTCATAAGTAATTGATTCAATTTGAGTTAATTAAATTAATTATGGATTATGTAATTAATTAATCTTGCTTATGGATGATTTAAAATCTTATTGAATGTTTGGATAAATGTCTTTAGTCTAATAAGTTGTGATGTTCTGTGATATGATATGTTGGGTTGAACTGGGATAATGTGGGTTATTTATCAGTGATGAATTGCTGTGTAAATTGACATCTTGTATTTAAAAATTGAATTGTATTTCACTTAAACAATTTGGATTAAAAAGATGATATTGAATTCGAAGAGACCGGGATCGGATATCAGCAATATCCGGAACCACTTCGATTAGTATTCTATAATTCTTTATAGATTTGATTTGTAAATCAAATAGGCTGGAATGGAATAAATTTAGTAACTGGACCATTGAAACTAAGAAACGGTGCTTAGATATTATTTTTTGAAATAAGTGTTTGACTATAACAAGATAAGAACTCGTAGTAAGGTACGAGTTACCTTGATTTTCAAAAAAGTTTTATAACTTAGTATTTCAATTTAAATGAGTTTACTCACGTTGGTTTCCAGCCTGACTTGGGTGTTACTTTATGGTAATGCTCGGGTCAGACCAAGTATTACAGCTTTTCAGGATAGGTCGTTCTGGAGCTCAAGAGGCGAGCTGGATGGCAGGAACGTATGGAGTTTACTGCTGAGTATTATTGTTTGTATCTGGGACATGTTGATTTTAACTGTCCAGTGTTTGTGTATATGTTGTAACTCTGATGTATTAAAGTGAATTTGACAAGTACAGTTTTTCCTTTGTATAACTGTTATTATTTGATATTATATTTTGGATCCGCTGCGAATGTAAGATTCTGTGTTTCATTTCTGTTTCTTCTTCTACCTCTTTTCTTCTTTTCCTAACTATTTGGAATTTTCGGGATCGAAAATTTCGGGTCGTTACAAGAATTAAGTGAAAAATTCCTTTTCGTACAGGTGTGTGTTACCCGAAGTTATGTATTCAAATCCTAGATAAAAAATTATGTGAATAAAATGTCTACGTACAACTTACTTAATTTTATTGGTTTCTTAACTACACCAATCTCTTTCTAAATAACTTTCAATTTCACTTATAGTATTTCATTCAATACTAAAATTATTTATGAATTACTACATTAATTTTCACTTAAGTTTACAAATATTTTATAAAGACTCGTCTTTATAAAACATTAAATTAAAAACTTACTCCACTCTTTTTTACTTGTATAATACTCTTCTAAATCCAAGAGTATATACCAAATGTCAATTTTAATTTATTTTTTTCAAAATTCAAATAAAGGCTTAAACAAAATATGAGTCTTAAAACTGAGTCGACTACTTCGACCTATTATTTGTTTAGACATTCTCAGGTAAAGATATTTATTAGTCGGCCCAATAACATCAAATAGTTTATGAGACTTAGATGTTTAAACAAAATGGTGGTTTTAATAAAACAACACTTATTAAAACCTTCCTATCTAATTTAACCCATTTAAAAAAATTAAGTTAAATTATCTCTTATTTACCCAAGAGTTAAAAATTTCATTTGTCAAAACATTCTTTTAACAAAATACCTATAATTTTATATCAATTTCCTTTAAGGAAACTTAAGAGCTAAATACCCAGTTTTTTACTCCAAAAACCTTTTCGAAATCATGCTATATATATTTCTATATGTATAAAATAATTTTAACAATTTATTCACTAATATTAGCTTTGGATTCATCTGGATTCGAACTCATTTCGATCGCACAATGATAAAGGGAATAATTTATTAAGTGCACTACAACGTTCGCCCTAGCAAACATTCGATGGTCACTTAGAAGATTATTTATATTACCACAAAACTAATCGAGATATTTTCCTCGAACTACCCAAAGAAAATGTATTTCACTTAAAATTTATCTTCCAAGATATTTATACTTATATATACTTCCAAGTAATACTATTATTACTTTCCACAAAATCCCTTTGAAATTATTTCAAGCAATACTGGGGTTTAAAATCCTCAAAAACCCTTTTTACTTATAAAATACCCTTTTATAAATAATATAAATCATTTTATATATACTATATTCATGTAAAATGTACCTTTAAAATCATTTTATATTATAATAACTTTCCTTTATTATAATAAATTTTCACATATATTTACCCTCTAAAATGTCTTATATTCCCATTTAGATTATATTAAACAACTTTACTAAAAGATGACTTTTAACTTAACATTTTCTCTTAACACCTTGTAGTCAAATTGTAAAACTCAATTCACAGGGGGTTTATTTTAATATACTCACAATTATCAATAAATGCTCATAAGATGGTCGAGCACAAATTAACAATCAACAAACAATAGTCAATGTTCCTAAACTATTCGAGCATGACAAATCAAACAATAATGATAATAAAGAAATATTATCATTAAAAAACAAACACACCATAAACAACTACATAAATTTAAAATTTTATTTATTTATATATAAAAGATATAATCCTAGATAAAATATTTCATTACCAAATTTTCAAAAATAAATAGCATGTCTAATTGCCTTGTTCGATTGTTTAGAAATCCCTATTGACACCGTGGCATCCCACATCTCGATCAAAATTCATAAACCACTCAATAGACCAATTAACACAATACGTTTTTATAACGATAACAAATACGCTCTCGTATATATAATTCCCTCAACTCATTCTAGGGTGTCACTTATCCTATCTCTAATGAGTTTACCCCACCAAAACCAAGGTTCTCGCTTAACCTTCAACTCTGATACCAAATGCAACGATCCACCGTTTCCACTCTCGAAAGTCGGCACTCAATACATCCGCCGTATTCAAATGCCGAGCATCCAAGTGTTAGAAAGGCAGATTATTAGGGTAAAAAGGAAAGGAAAAGGAATAGGAAAATAGAATACTACAGCGGAACGACAGCATATAATATAACAAAGACAATAAAAGCTATCACTCTTAAATACATGGCATATCAGAGTTAAATACAAACCTCATAAGCCTGGATAGTTATAACTTCCCGATCTTGCTGATGGGTATACATAATATATACATAATAATACAATGAAAAATAAAAATACTACAGTAGGTGAACATCCAGCTCTACTCCATGAGCTCCATGTCCCACCAACGACAACTTGGAAAATATACTCAATCTGACCCGAGCATTATAATAAAATAACACCAGGATCAATCTAAAAACCAGCATGAGAAAACTAAAGTAATATGGTGAACATATAATAATTCTGTGAGACCACGCCGCTAAACACGGAACGGGTTTTTACCTCACAAGAAAAACATCCATAGATGAAAGATTGGAAACAAGTCGAAACAAAATCCAACTTGAAAGAATGTAAGCAACTAATTAAACATTGAGAAGAGTTCCAAGCACTTATCGATGCAATTAAGAAAATGATTCAAAGATTTGGATCAAATAAGGAAAAGAAATTTTCCAACAATGACTAGGAAGGTGCGCCTCTCTTACCGAGAGTATACCTCTAGAAAATATACTTGAGAGGGTCATTTACACTGTGACTCTCTCGGAAATGTACAATCCAGACTTCGCCAACCTTACTAAGAATATGAGTATTTCACATCTCGGTGCACATACAACCAAATCCAATCTAGAATAGATGTGAAGATACACTAATGGAAGCAATCCCACATAGCTTGACGTCCACTCACTTTCAGGTTTTAGTCATTTCTGGCAAAGGATATCAATGCTCAAATGAGCAACAAATCATCTTAAATTGACGAAACTCAAAGAAGGTAGCATAATCAATAGTCAATAAATCAACTATCGGGAATAACAAAATGATCGTAGATGAAAATTAAATCTATTACAACATTTGACTAAAACTTGTGCTTGATTGTCATATCATAAATATTTGTAAAAACGCTTTAAAAACAACACCCTTTAAAATATTCTTTTTTAAGAGAAAATTATATTTCTATGTGTATTAAAAAGTAGGATCAAAAACAAATGTCATTAAAACATCGTTTACTATAAACCCAAAACACTTTACACTTAGCTTTACTTTTAAACATTCCATTTTAAAGATTTTATTACTTATAAACTATTGTTTATAACTTTTAAACCAACATTTATTATCCTAAAAGATAATAAATCGATTTAAAATATCTTTATAGATTTAAAACAATGTTAATCATCCCGAAAGATAATTGATATAACTCTTTTATAAATTTAAAAGCACATTAATTATTTCGAAAGGTGATTAATCCAATTTATAAAAAAAATATGTTTAAAACAACATTAATTATCCCAAAGGAAAATAATTCGAATTTATAAAGTTTTAATAAATTTAAAACAACATTAATTATCTCAAAAGATAGTTAATCAAATTTATAACCTTTTTATAGTTTTAAAACAACATTGAATATCCCAAATGATAATTAATAAGATTGTAATTTTTTTATATATTTAAAAAAACATTAATTATCCCGAAAGATAATTAATCGAATTTATAATTTTTTGTAAATTTAAAACAACATTAATTATCTAAAAAGATAATTAATCAAATATATAACTTTTTATAAATTTAAAATAACATTAATTATCCCGAAAAGGTAATTAATCAAATTTATAACTCCCTTTATAAATTTTAAACAACACTTATCCTTTATTTCAAAATTCTCCAAAAATACTTGAAAATATAATTTAAACACCCTTCAAAGTGCAAAAACACGACCAAAAATTTATTTTGTAAAAATACAAATAAAATTTCAACACATACAAAGATTAAGAAGATGATATTTCATAAGCGACGGTATAGCGATAATCGATATAACGACACTTACACAAATCAAATAGTATGTCACAAATATTTCAACCAAACATTAATATAAGCAACATAAAAATATAAATAAGATACATATAATATTTCAATGGAATAAAGCTGCTATTTCAGTGTACTTCAATAAGATTTTTGCAACTGATAAGAACTTATGGTCTCAATGGGTTAATCACAATCTTATTGGTAAGAGAAATTTCTGGACTATGCCAATACCACAAAATTGTAGTTGGAGTTGGAGGTGTATTCTTAAGCTTAGAGAATCATTTATACCCTTCATACAATGCAATTATGTACTGATAAAAGGATTGTCTTTCTGGCATTCTCCATGGGCTAAACAGGGTTTGATTTTAAGTACTTTAGTTGATTATAATCTGAGAAGAGATTCTGGAATTTCAGAAGAGGCTAAAGTTGATGAGTTTATACATGATGACTGTATAGTTTTACCATATTCCGGCTCCTTTCAACTAAGGAATTTATGGAATCTCATTATTAATAATCCTATTATAAATTCTGACAATGCTCTAATCTGGTCAAGGAAGAATAATAATCATTCTATTAGGCTTGTTTATAATTACCTCTGTCAAAATGGTTCACAGTTTCCCTGGCACTCTAGAATTTGGAAGACAGGCTGTAGTGCAAAAGAAAATTTGTTACTATGGAAAGTCATGGCTAATGCTTTAAATACCAAGGATAAACTTTGTAGAATGGGTATTATTTCAGAGGACTTATGTGTTTTTTGTAAATCTGAAACTGAAAGCAATACTCATTTATTTTTTGAGTGTCCATTTGTTTTTCAAATATGGTATAGGCTATTATCTAATGGTGGATTTTATAAGCCTTCACCTGTGAGTTCTATTGAATGGTTTAATGTTTTTAAAGCAACAAGATGGAAGTCTCGTATGACTAGGCTTTTGCTAAAGTTACTTAAGAGGCTGATTTATGTTGTTTGGCAAGAAAGGAACAACAGAATATTTGGTATAGGAACTAAGAATTCTTCTCAGCTATATAACCTGATTCATGGCAATATACTCAGATACTTGAAGACTGAAAATAATTAAAGTTAGAAGGCATCATTCAATGCTGCCATGAGAACTACTGGATAGTCTGATTCCTTTGTCTAAACTTGCATATGAGTTCAAGTCCATTTGAGGATTATCTGCTATAGATTTGTAGTAACACTTGCTTGTTTCAGTTTATTTTGTGATGCTGTTGTCAGTTTATGTATTTGTTTGTATTATTGCTATTGATAACAGTCAAGATTAAGTTGTAACTAGTTGTAAGTCTGTGGCTATGTAACTGTGTTTGTAATGATACTTAAGTCAATAAAATGAGCTTTTTGCTCTTGCCTTTCAAAAAAAATAATGGCTAGAAACCGTTAGGATCATTATATAGAAGTCCTCTGCAAAATAATCGTTACTTATGTAATCCATTTATTAAGCGGAAATTCAAATCCAAACAAACAATCAAACAATAATAACAAACATATTATTATCAACAATTAGCAATCAGTAGCATATCATTTATTAATTAATCCACATATTAATTAACTTCAAAAATAAAAAATTTAGTTTGTAAGCACAGAACGGTGATTTATTCTACTCGATAGATGTCCAAAATAACATATTCAATTTAATTATAGCAGAATGATGTTTTATTCTGCTAAACAGATATCACAAACGAAGTATAACTAATTTTACTACGTTAAATATAATTAAAATTAAATTACTATAATTTTATCATTAATTTATACCTCATTAAAACTATCAACTATCATCTAAGTATTCAACAATAATCTATAGCAACACAAATATCATATAGTTTATTTAGCGATGAGTAAACTCGCCAAAATTCCAGTTAAAGATTTCACATTCTGATTCGATCTAAAATCAAACAGCATTCGATTTTAGCCTAAAATTCTGCCAGCTCCCAATTCGATGAATCCAACTCTAAAGCGTAGATAACATCGATACGAGTCCAATACAAAAGACCGCATTCAAATCCGACCTTGTATAGAAAAGTTATTGAGTTTACAAGATTCAAGATTAATTAAATTAATTAATTAACCACTTAAACTTAAATTACCCTCAAATAATTATCTTCTCCAATCCAAACAAACTCCTATACATGCTGTATCCTCGGTGCAAGATGAAATACCAAAGCCGCCGTGACTTTCTCCTCCTCTCTCCGCCTACACACCACGAAAACGACTGACATCGATTGCAATGCGTCTCTCTTCAAGCCCTCTCTGCGACCATCCCCATCACATGGAGCTCGATCCTACCAGGCAAAAAGTGACCTAAGTAGTGCGTGCACGACAACCATCATCGCTCCTTCCAAACATCGATCGGACCCTCCATCTTCGGTGCCAAAAGGTGCAGCTCCACATGGGCAACGGAACGGCCGACACTCCTTTGCCTAACCCCACCCGAATCGCAGCCCAAGTCTAACCCTAGCTTCGGCTAGCAAATGTCAATCAACACCAAACTATGCAGCACACATCAATACCCATACGAATTTATAGATCTCATCAATAAGAATTCAACGGGACTAGTTTCATAATTTTTCATGGATTAAAACATTTAATTTTGATTTTAAAAGTTGGGTGCTCATTTTCTTTTTACTGGAAAAGAAATAAAAGAAAGAGAAGGAAGGAAAACTTGTTGAAATAGGTTAAGTGTTAAAGTATTGTTGACATATTCAAATTTATAAATAAAATCAATTTCTTTACTTCAAACTCAAGTGAATCAAAATTTTCAAGCCAACATCACATCAAGATCAAATCAACGTTAATGGTGTTGAAAATTTTGAATTCGATTTGATTTGTTAAAAGTTTTGAAAAGAGAGTTTTGTGGTACTCCGCTACACAATAACCCGTTCGCGTACGAACCATAAACAACAGGAGTAAAAATATGATCGTGCACTAAAATGTGACAAAATCACAAAACAATAATAAAATACACTGGTTATCTTATTCTGTGAAATTTCAAAAATACCATAATTTGTCGAAATATACATCAAACAATAATTTAAATATTTTCCAAAATAAAAATTATGGAAAAATCCAATAAATTAAATTAAAAATACGTCATTAAAAATCAAGTCGTTTTATTAACAATTTGATTTTCTTGTTGTTTGTTCGAATTATTGTAAATAAATTTACGAAATGAGTTCGCTATTATTATTTATTAATTAAAAGGAGTTAAATAAGACTATTAAATCCATTTAGTTAATATTTTATTCACAATTCAAATATTTAAATAATTCCTATATTTGAATATAAGTTATTTATATTTTTAAATATCAATTATTTAAATATTTAAAATTAATTAAATATTCAAAATTAAAACGATAAAATTCTGGGATGTTACGGCTGTTGTTGCTAGATCGGTCACGTGTGGGCCTCCTAGAATCATATTTACGAAGTTTCTTGGTGTAAGTAAAGATCTTAACACTCGTGCTGATTGTTGCAAATTCTCAGGTTCCATAAAGGTATGTCCCTTGCACACTCGTTTCTTAGAATCTCATTGAGTTCTCCTTCTCTTAAGGTTTATTGATTAAAAAATTTAGAAATCTGAAGTCCTTGGTTAAATGGCCATTTTATCGGTGGTATGAATAATATACACCTCCATAATTTAGTTTTGGCTGATTGGACTTATTATCATCACTGGATACTTGATTCAATCCTGAGTCAAGGCACAAATTTGTGAATATGAGTAGGTCAAAGAAAGACTTTCTACAACTTGGAATTCCCTTCATGATTTCTTGATCGGGGTGAAGCATTAGCCTTCATCATTCTGTTCTCATTTTTTACCGTGAACGTGCATAGATTCATCTATTCTAATCTCTCCCCGAGCTCTAGCTCTATGGGAGAACTTTTTCAAAGAAGCATATTCTTGTCTTATCAAATTCTTACATGATAGGGTATATTCACAACCCCAAGGTGTTATAGCTATAAGTTTTGATTCCTCCAATATGTCCTTTACTTTACCAGCAATATCATTGAATCTTCTACAATAATCGTTAAGGGACTCTCCTACCGTTGTCGAATATCAGCTAATAAACTTACCCCAGCTTGGGTGTCACTAGAAGCAAAGAATTGGGTCAAAAACTCTATAGTCAATTGTTTCCACGAGCTAATTAAGTTCGAGGGTAGTGTAGGAACCACTTAACGTCGATCCAATGAAATTCACAGGCAAAATTCTACACTTTACTTCATTCAAAGCTTGAATGACTTGCATCTTAATGTCATATAAATCATGACAATCTTCGATATCGGTTGATCTATCGTAAAATAATTTAGGGATCCATAATCCCATAGGCAACGAGGTTCTCATGATTTCATCGGTGAATGGTTAAAATTTTCTTACTTTCAGTTCCGTATGAGAAACAGACCCCTCTTCTTGAAGTTTTTGTACTTTCACGGTTAGCTTTAGCAGTAGTCTTTCAATGTTTCAGACTCCACCGAGACTTAAGTCATCAGTAGGCCAACATAGAAACTTTGGCCTTCAAGTCTAATCTTACACGACCCACCAGGGTTTATCCTTTTACGGAGTTTGAGCTTTTCTGGTTCGTCCTTCTTTTGCTATTTGGGCAACTTCTTCCAAAACCCTAGTAGCAGCAGCTTAAACAAGCTCGATTTCATTTTCTTCCCTGGTCATTGGTTTTTTCGTAAGGTTTCGGTCAATTCTTGATGGTTGACATTCTTCATCAATAAAAACAGCTGTGGTTTTCTTCGCACTTTCAATTGTCTTCTTCATTGCAGCCCGGTATTCATCCAAGCGCCATATTGTATTCTCCATAAAAGCCAGCATCATCTACCGGAACTGTTCATTTGTGGTAACCGAAGGACCGCTCCCTACAGCTATGGTAAGATTTACTATTTCAACCGGTGAATGAAAAGCTTCCTCCCCAATCGAAGACGATCGCGGATTCTCTCTATGAACAGATTTTGATTTCATTTTCTTTATATCGAAGATATGTGGAAAGCAAAAAACAAAAAACAAAAAAGCAATAGAAAGGAATGGAAATTAAGGCACTCCTAACACCAAAAATGTTGTGTGAATTTTTGTCATATACCAACACCCGAAAGTTCCGAAGATAATCTTTGAAAGTAGAAGTAGAAAAAGAAAGGCAACCGAAGTTAAACTACCTAGGTCGAGAGCAATTGAGAAAGAAGAGTGTTGGAAAGTAAATTCACAAATATTTATAATGGTTTAGGAGCTTTGTCTATATGTCCACTGTTGAGAAGTTCTTTTCGCTTAGTTAAATAACCAAAGTTGGTTTTAAAAATCGAAAGTTGGCTATGTTCACCATTAATGAGTTTAATCTAAAAGCTTACTTAAAAGTTAAACTATGAGTACAAATGATTTCCCAGTCATCAATTCAAGATGCACTGGTCTATCAAAAAATCAACCCCATATATGCGGTTTATGCCTTGTATTTGTAGGCAACTTGTAGCTCTACCATTAGAGAAGAGCTTCTCTCTTGGATTGCCAACATGACCCCCTTGGGGCTAAAATCTAAACATGTGTCATCATCTAGCTACTCATAAATTGACACAAATTGATTACATGGCATCTCTATATATAGATTTGGACTCCTTGACCCTTATACTTCTTATATGCTTTAGGCTATCTAAGTCATTGATGCATTTGGAGGCTATCTTAGATGTTCGTCTCGGTTATACATTGAGGCGCACTCGGCTTGAGTAGAGACAGCTTTGGTCTTGTATGCTAAACTAGGCGTTCTTGGCCTTTACTCTCGATTATGGCCACCTTGAGTCGTTGCTTTTAGTAGAGACACTCACAAAGTCTCTGGTATATGAAACGGAGGCAGCATGTAGCCTTGGTATAATAGCACACCTTGATGCTTTCCTAATAGCACGCCTTTGATTCTTTCATCTTTTAGTTAGAAGACTGTCTAATGACTTATGTTTTCGACTAGAGACCCGCCTTGAGGCCTATACTCCCTGTTTAGGGTCATCCTAGTGACCATTGCTTTCGGTTGAGCCCGTATTATACATATGCTGTCGAGGTGGCTTGACTTAAGTCACAATACCACGTTTTTTATGCGAGTGACACATGGGGTCCTCGGCTTTCATTATATTGTGGACCTAATCTCTAGGTCTTAGTTTGGGCTTGGCATCTAGCATTCGGTGCCTCGGCTGTTCTCATGGGTATCTAGCCCTTGGACATTGTCTGTGCTTGGGCATGTATGCTTAACATTCGAACTAATATACCAAAGGGATCTATGCGATGCTATATATAAAGTATTCATTGATATTTGGTACTTATGAAAGATCAAGTATAGAGCATAACTTTTTGGCTTCGGCCAAAGAGTAGAGACTTCCGGTATTCTTGTGCAATAAATATTTAAGAATCTTTCATCTCGGCCTTCGGCTTGTATAACTAAAGGTCAAATATAACCAAGTAAAAATTATGGTATAACATATATTAAGGGAATACATTAGCAACTACAATAAACGAATGAAATACATAGAATGTATAGCGTATGCAAATGCAATTCAATAATAAAAATGTAAATTAGCTTTCACAAGTTTTCTATGTTCACATGGTCATTGAACCTACTCTTATATCAAATATGATGACCCACTACTAGTGATACCAGAATTAACTTTAACATACCACGTCTGACCCTTGGATTCCCTAAAATCTTATATCAAATGTGATGACCCGCTACTAACAATACCCAAAATCAACTTTAACATACCACATCTGACCCTTGAATACCGTAAGTGGAGGATAAATTAGTTAAGTTAAAATAAATTTAACATGATCTATGCAATACCATCTTACAGTAGAATGATAAAATATAATATAATGAGATATACATATGTAGAAACTCGATAGACACAATATATGAAAGGGTATGAGAAGTTAGTTGATAAAGTCATAACTACTATTATTCAGTTTAAATGCATTGCAGACATCGTTATTTATGTATGTGGCTATGTACTGTATTTGATATTACTCGGTACTTCGTATGTATGTATGTGTGTATAAAGCAACAGTCTCCATACCTCCAAAAGTCCAACGATCATGCTAGTGCGTCCTCATACACCTGACTCTTAATATACTCATAAGAATACCTAAGAGATGCCATAAAAGAAATAAACGTAAATAAAACACAAATCAGACGTAAGTCTGCGTGAGGGGGGCTATCTTAAAATATTGTATATGTAAGCCTATATGCATACACAACCTCAAGGTATTAACTAATATCACACCACACATGCGTCTTCACCTGCATAAACAAGTCGACAAAATAAATGATAGTGGTACTACTAAATAGTACATGCTTGAACAAGCTTGCTACCGCTAAGAAAGTAAACCGAATTTTTGGGTTATACTACACTTTAAGTCTAGTGGGGTCAACGGTTTCTAGCTTGGGCCAACGCAACAATGTAGAGTAAGTCATACGAATACATGCAATACAATAACATCCACACACCCATTATCTACAATATACAACAAATGGAACAACTAATATATGGTCTTTGAAACCATATCCAATCTTACAGTGACGACCGCCCTACACCGTCGGTACCCAATATACTTATATGATGCGTTGTAGAGGTACCCGACCGATGGATGATGATAGCCAAGAATATAAAGAAGAGAAAAATCCAAAACACAGAACCTATAGAACATCTCACAATGCACAGATGAAATATAATATGACAACTTAGATGTAAAACAGACGAGACGATGATATAATTAAATGAACCACAAATAAGAACATCAAAGTGCATCAGGTTCACAAACTTTACAAAAACTAAAATAAAGAGTTTATACATCCCAAATCTCCATAATAAGTTATATAACTGTCTCTAATAATACAAGTACTGACATAGCTCTACGGTAGTGCACATCGAAATATAAGCAACAATAAGCTCCAAGTATAGATATATGAAAGCGAACCTTCTATCGTACTACAGTTCCATGCACTATCCAGACGTGCTATCCTTAATCAACTCATTTAAGAGTACCCAAGATAATAAAAAGCAAAGCATAAAACCACGGGTCACACAGCAGTATGGTGTGAACGATATATCATCTCAAAATACTATAAAACCCTACATCCAAAGAGTTAGCACATAAACAAAATATGTGATACACTACTATCACAAATGGAAGATATGGGGTATAGGAGTATCACAGTATGTCAGGCATAGTAAACGTAGCATCCATCACACAGTCTTGGACCTCTCACTAAAGTGCTTCAGATATACAATAACCCTCTCAGATGCCCAACTAGTTGCCCATACAGATGGCTAGGGACTGGACACACGCAAACATCCAAAATATGGGTACACGCAGCTACCCTGGGTACACACAAACTACCCTGTCCCATTAAGGAGCATCACAACCATAGAGTTATCCATCAATTCCTTAGCACACGTACCGATAGAAGAACTACTCCATAGATGCTCACTCTTGCGTATGCAAATGGATAAGGATTGGACACACGCAGACGTCCAAACATATGGGTACACATAGACTACCCTAGGTACATACAGACTACCATGTTCTACTCACGAGCATCATAACCTCATGTTCTACTATATGAGCTACCACACAGAAGTCGTCCTTTCGGTCCACCACCAGATGCTACAATCACTCGCCACATCGAGTCATAGAAGTCGTCGTACTTCGTTTGGTTGCCATCCCAAAGTCATCTAGAGCCATCATAGAGTCATCCTTCCCTACCCGAACCAACTCCCAAGACTACCAAGCAACCCCATGCCTGGCCCCGAAGTCTATAGCCAAACTCTGGGCTCCATCCCTATCGATCCGTCCCACGACCAAGCTAAGTTAGACAAGATCGCCGAACCAACCACGCAACCCGTGTCCACCTTCCACTAAACACTCTGACACACCTTTCATCGAAATGGCCCACGTTTTCGACCACCGACCCTGTTCCAACGCCCGATCACCGACCACCCCATATACCGACCACGTTTGATGCCCAGTCACTGACCACCCCATATGTCGACCATGTTTCAATGCCTGGTCACCGACCACACCATATGCCGCCATGTTTCGACGTCCGGTCACCGACCTATCCACCAACTGCCCCAAACCCTGTAACATTCCAGCACTCCAAACACATCGATTTCATCGCTACCCTTAACGCTTCAACTCTCATGCATCGCCTATGCAACATTATGAACCCAAACATTCTAGAGCCAATCCATCGAACCCATGTTTCATGGTTCCTAACTGTAAGTAGCTCCAATGAGCGTTTCAACCATACATGCATTTACACAAAGACAACACGCACACACATCACATCCAACATCCAAACGCCCAAATACATATCAAACCATAGTAAATCATCATACAATTACATCCCTAATATAGCATATCAGATACAAAGGCAACAATACTCCTAAACAACATGATTAGGGTGCTTTAAACATTTTAAAATTCATTTTGCTCCAGGTTTGGCCTTCAAAACAGTTTTAAAACCTTAATTTGGCTTCAAAAATGAGTTCAAAAATTATCAAAACCTACATATGTGGTAAGGTGAGAGATAATAAATCACTTACAAAAACCCCTAAAATCCAACTTTTGCACGCAAAACCGAGGTAAATCTGAAAATGAATAACAAAGGTGTAATTTTACTTCAAAAAAAGTAGATTTGAAGATCTGTAATGAATCTCCTTGCTAAACTATCATTAATCTATGAATTTGACTTGATTTGGAGGAGAAAAGAGAAGGTTTTGGATAAAGTATGGGTTAATGGGGGCTTAGGTCTAAAGGAGAGGTGTAAAAGTGATTTGAGGGTGATGGTTCAACCATGTAAGGTCTCCAAACCTAAAATGGATTAGTGGGCTTGCCCCAAACTCACTAATTACCCATTAAGGTGCTCCAAAAAGTCCAAATCACTATTATGGCCACTTGACGAAAAGGGGAACCATCATATCTTTTCAATGGAAGTGGTCTCGAACGCTAATTTGACTATTACCAAATGTTACAGCTGATACAATTTTCCAAGGGTAAAATCGTTCGAAAAATTCTAACACAAATGGCAATCCCTTGTGCAATGATCTCTCTCCTAACACTAATGGTGATCCCTGCCACTAAGATGCTCACAGATGTCTAATCTACAGTGTAGCTACTGGGTACAATGACCACTTAACCGCACCTTTGAATAGTCTGAAGACTTTCCTCGAAGTCGCAAAGAAGACGTATATTGGATACGAATAACTTATTCATGGATCTCTCAAGTATACCCTTTTACTTCGACCAATGGCTTCTGCACTAATCAATTATCCACACATATGCTCGATCATTATACTGATCTCTTGCAACTATGTGCTTGTCACATCGTACTCGTGCATCGTCTTTAATCACCTGTCTGATCATCGTACTCGATCTCATGTATGATTGCTTCTTTGATTATTGTGATGTGTATTTTGAACTCCATCATGGACTGTCCCTTATTTGCGACAAAACCCAAACCATGTGTTTTTACTCATGTAGAACCCAAGTTGAGTGGTCCTTAAACCTTCTCAGACCTCCCCAAGCCTTTCCAAACCTTGTCGGATCCTCCTCCCTCGTCTCGGGACAAGCAGAGACTTTTAACACCAATTCCCAACTTGTGTCGACATAGTTGGGAGCATGTGCTATCACATGGGAACTTGTGCCGACACATGATACACCATGCGTCAACCTAAGGGTCCTACATAGAACCTTGCGTTCTGTTTGGTTCCTTGTGTCAACATATAAACCACCATGTGTCTACACATAAGAATATTTGTATCAACTCATAAGCTCCAAGCAAAAAACCAAACTATGTTTTTGGCTCTGTGTCGACCTATTAACATCCTCGGGCCAACACATATTGTGTCATGGGTTATTTTTCTATCTCTTTGTATTTTGTTGAGCCTGAACTCCTACGTTTTCGTCTCAACTTTCCATCATCGTTTCAACTCCATCTTGAAGCTATTTTCCTATAATTTGAATGCATAATTTTCAACATTATTCAACAAGCACCTTCAAGGTCTAAAAACTATAATCATTTAACTAGTTACCGTAAGTCATTGTTCAACTTCAGGCAACTTATACACATCCATACATGTCATATATTCTACAATTATCCTATCAACACAATTTCAAATCAAACATAACAAATATAGTTTAATTCTCTATAGTTCATTTAATAGTTTGTTGGCTTGTTCATATGTTAATTTACCGACTGATTACCAACAATGCAAATCATATATTCATGTTTATACAACTAATGTATTCATGTTCATACAACTAATGTGACTTCAAATCAACCTAAGTCGACTTACGAACATGACTTAATTCATTAGAACGCATGTAGTGAGTTACTAACCAATGTCTCAACACAATCATTGTTAAGGCAACAGCAAATTCCAAACCACTCTCAAGCTGTCTTCAAACATGATTATTTAACTATACAAACACACATATAAGTATAAGGGCATATGAGTAAACATAAGTAAAGAGACCCATTCCTACTTACCTAATCAAGCTAAAAAAAATTCTACTTAGGCCTAGAACTATTCTCTAAAGATCCACTTCAAATTTTCCCAAAATCTAAACTCCGCTATTTTACCTTTTATTGAGATGGGTTTGTAGTTTCTTCTCTAATTAGAATTGCGGTAATTTTATTTGGATTTTAGGAATTTTTTTGGAGGAATTACAAAGAGATTAAGGCTTGGAGATATTAGGGAGGGATATGAATGAAAAGAACGAACGATACTTGGAATGAAGAAGAGAGACGTGACTGCACATATAATCGTTGAACAGGTTTAGGCCTTAGGTTTTGTGTTGTTCGAAACATTTTTATATTTGGCTTTTTTCATCTCCTAAAATCGTAACTCTAAACTACAAATATTAGTATGTTTTCCTCACTTCAAAAGAGGTTTCTAAGTTCAAATTTATTTAAAAAGAATCACTTTTTAAGACGTTCATTTAGATAACATGTATATCACTTAAATCAATTGCTTAAATTATTACACATTAAAATAACAAGTCCTTATATTATCTTTCTTACAATCATGACCTCCTATGTGAGGAAAGGAATTGCCGCTTCCACAGTATTCATGCAACTACTAAGTAAAGGAAAATGGTTTAAGTAGGAAAGGCGCCTTCATTCTTCTCTCCAAAGTAATTAGGGATCCAAGTACATTTTCGTTTTGACCATGAGCTTATGAACGTAATTTTTGAATTATTTTGCAACATGTATTCACCAGTAATATTTTGCGATAACTAGTTTTCCTTTTGTTTGTATAAGTTTCTCTTGATATTAGCAATGTTATGGTTATTTTAAATTTCCTATTGCGGGTAACTCTTGGTCGTTACCATGGGAAGATGTACTTGAAATAGACATGTTAAATCAGGTTATACTCGAAAATGAAAGAATTGTATCTACACCAAATCCATCTATAATCTTTAATGATAGTTGTAATATCTTTGGCGTCGTATTTTTTTGATGTCACGTTTTTTTGTTATAAGCGTAAATCCCAAAAACACCCCTCTACAGTTATTACCAAATCTTTATATCACTTAAAATTATAATCTAACAATTAAACTTTCATTATAAATTTAAAACACCTCCCTACAAATATTACGAATTTTGATCACTTAAAAAGATGATCGAGTAAATAAACTTCGTTTACAAATTCGTTCTTTATTAATTAGAAATAAATATAAATTTAAACTAAAAAATTATATGTTTCAACTTAAAAATAAAAATTCAAGCTAACTACATATGATTTCAATGCAAAAATATGATTAAATTTTTATGCAAATCATTTCCTCTTGGATATGTTGAGCATATAAAATTTATAGAAAAACAATTCACGTACGAAACGTGTGATAACCGTAACATTATTATTATTATTATTATTATTATTATTATTATTTAACTTTCTTGTGCTAAATGACATGCAGATTGCACATATGTGGTTTGCGTTTTGATTCATGGGTCAACCATGTTTCACATAATTTTGTCAGATCTACTCACTTAGGACTTACCAGTGTTTCCAAAAGGTTAAAGCTTTGATCTTTCTATGTATATTCCATTTTTGTCGGCAACACTAAATTTTAACAAAAATGAAAATGAGCTTAGGTTTTACAACCACATTATTTACCATAAGAAGGGAAAAATACTTGTTGATTTTCGCAATGTATATCTAACCTCAAAATTAACAATAGAAAAATTACATACGAACTCATCACATTAAAAATAATTAGTAATTTAAATAAATATTTTTAAAAAATTCTTTTGGCTTTTAGTAAATAAATATCATCATTAACATGTGTCATTGGGGTGCACATTAACAACATTCTCATATTATTTACGTGAAAAATACTTGTTGCATTTCACATGTAAATCTAACCTCAAAATTAACAATAATAAAACCATATACGAACTCATCACATTAAAAAAATTAATAATTTAAATCATATACCAAAATCCAAATTCTTCAAATTAAATGCAACAATGCAGCTACAATAAAGCAAACGAAAATTTACAATCGGAACATATTTTGCATCTCACTATATTTATATCATGTAAATGCATAAAATATATCATGCAGGTTATTTTAGTAAAAACATATAAATTTAATATCTTTCCGTAACTTGCATCGTGCAAATGCGACTAAATGAACGGTAACAGAAGCAACAAAATTTACATGATAATAGATCAGTATGGATACTACGTAGTTTATTTTTTTTAAGAACAAAAGTGGTATTTTATTTAAACAAAACAGGATCATTCTAAAATATTTTACCACTTATCAATTGAGATAGAGGTACTCCTGGTTGGATTCAACGAAAAGCAGTCAGCGTGGAGTCCCAGAAGCGTAGAGTTCAAATCACCGATAAGGGCTTTTCCACTATTTCTAGCTCACAAGGTAGAAACTGATAGAAGTGAAATCGTCGGACGAACATGGAGTTGGGCCCAATAACCATTTTCGGTTATTGCACTTATGTGGAAGCCGGTAAGGTTCACCATGCATCTTGGGGGCTTTGCCCTTGATGGCGTTGACTAAAAAAGGTGATTGTAACGCGGGTGAGCTTTAGTGAAAAATTCCTTAAACCTTTTGTAGTTTATAACATTTGTATATATACACACGTATCATTTAAATTACATAATGCAAAATGTCTTTGGGAAAATAGATGAATTAGTACCTTGCATTATAATAGTGCAATGTGCAACGAAGTCACGAAATAAAAACAACATGATTTGAAAATTTGATAACTTATTTTGAGGACGGCTATTTGAATGCAAAATAAAACACAAAATGTGACACAATAGATCTTGAGTGTTCGATTTCCCATTTGAAGTTGAAATCGGATAGACAATTCAGATTAAGATTCATTGTATCACCAACTTGTGTATTGGTAGAATTTCTCCTTTGTTTTTGTTATCATATATTTAATAATATAATATAAGAAGCTATAATGTATCGACTGAATTTTAGATTTTCAAGTGCGTTGCACTGTAAAAGTGCAAGATAAAAAGTTGTCTCAAAAGTAAATAAAAAACAGGAGACCGCTTTACAAAATAAGAGACCGATTTATATTTTGAGAGTGAGAACCTGAGAATGACTACTAAAATGCAAAATTTGATACTATATGTCTTATGTGTCTTGGTCGTTAAATCGTTAAATCTGGTTGTATTTACATTTTGAAGCTAACATGAGAAATATTTAACAAGTGAGATCAACCATATCAAAACATTTTATTTTGCGTCTCAACAAAGTTTCCTTTAGAGAATTCATCATAAAAAGTAAATGTGTCGTTAACATAATAATCGAAGAAAGTGGAAACTTTATACATCTGTGGCCTCATTTCAAACTGAAACCGTCAATATTAGCAACTTCTGGAACACGAATATCTATCATTAATCCATACTTAATAAGAAGGTGAAAGTTAGAAAGAGTATGGCCTCTTAATTATGCTGCAGTCAAAATAAAATAAGATAATAGAGGTTGTCGTATAGCATTAACCTTATATTAACAGTTATGCCTGAAGTGTACGCTAGCATTTTCATAATTTCATACCGACATAAATAGAAATATGCAGAAAAGAGTATCCGATACAAGCTCATACATATTCTCTATACATACCCTCCTACCTTTCAGCAACATTTTTAATTCAGTTTGTCAATGGACATTTCCAGAATTCACATCCATGATAGCGAATACGGACAAATATTAAATATTTATTTGCTTCCCTCATAAGTAATAATCTAAAAAAAAAATTGTAAAATTTTGAACCAACATAAATTATTTTCAGTAATAATGCTAATATAATACGAGAATAAAAAATACGATGATAAAAATCAATTTTGGACATATTTTTTATACATTCATAATCTTTATTAATAGTTGGAATAAAAACACAAATTTTTGATCCGACTAGGCTTCGTCAACGGATACTTTCGAATACGAATAGTGTTATATCTGTATCTGTATCCGCATCCGAAATCATTTTCGGATATTGAATATTTGTATCCGCGGATACAAACGGATATCGGATAATTATCATATCCGCTAATGATCGATAAATCAAGAAACATAAATGAAAATTTTTAGTTTAATATAAACTTTTTTCAATCCCATTGATAATTAAAGTGTTAAAAATAAATAAATATGATGATAATAAATAGTTTTAAGCAGTTAATATGCATTAAGTGCGTATAATATAAACTTCTAACTTAATAAAACAATAAATAAATATCTTTTATTGTTCTAAAATACACATAATTTAAAATATAATCTTGAAAAAAATCTGACAGATAATTTTCGGATGCGGATATCTTCGCATTCGTATCTGCATCTGTTTTGCCAGATATTGGATATTTAACTGCATTTCGGGTACGGATGAAAAGGGATTTTGAATTTTTCGGGTATCCATTAGCCGCCTCATATCCGATCGCGAAGTTCTAAAAATACTCTTATACGTAAACAAGAGGTCGGAATTTTGCATCTCACGAAAAACGAATGTTAACGTCTATTTTCAAGTTTAAATTTTGATACGTACATAAGATTACAAGTTTGAAACCCTGTTCCGACAAAAAATTACAATTTTTTCTTTGTTTGCGCCAAAAATAGTCACAAACCCCAAGTATTGTAAAAGCACCAGTGTATGAATACAAATCAGCAATACTCAAACACAAATCTCAAATCTAAGCAAGCAACAAACAGCAATCCAGAAATAATGAACAGCGACACGCAATTTATAGTGGTTCGGCTATCCCCGGCCTACGTCCACTTCAATGATTTTTATCTTTTATTGATGTTCTTTGCTGATTACAGATGGTTACAGCAGATACAATGAATGAATTTGAGTATAACAATGGAAAGAAGTAGAATTAAATCCGGCAGAGTCTGGACGTTGGTCAGCCAAAAAAGATCCCCTTTCTATAGGCTTCAGGGGGCTATTTATAGGCGTGGGAGGTTTGGATCACGCCCAAACTTCGGGAGACTTCTTCTGACACGTGAGGGGGCGCGCACGACCGACCCCACCAAGTTTCGACTCGATCTGCGACCGATACGAAGCAATTTCGTATCCATCAAGGAATGATCCAATCGAGCTGAAACTTGGCAGGATTGTTCTTTACCTTGTATGCAAACTGCTCTGAAAATTTCGTTGCATTTGGATCAATGGCTTAGGAGATATGATCGATTCAAGGTCATGTTTTTCGTAGTCTGCCGCTTTCGAATCCATACTTTCGCATCCATCTGTTCGACTCGATCGAGGCACATGCGTGGGAGGTGACATGGAGTGATATGGAACGAGTTTCCTGGGTCGATCCGATTTAAGTGGCGTATTGACCGATTCGTATCCACGAACTTCGCCTTGTTTGTATCGAGTATTGTTATCCAGTTTGAATCAATCAACTCCGTGCATCTCGTATCAGTTGTAACATCTAGTTCAAATCAAGGTATGTAGCTTAGCTCGTATCGATGGAGACCCATTCAATGGATACGTGATGGATACGAACTAAAGCTTCCTGATGGTCAAATGAACACCTCGTCCATCGATTCGAACTAATCATCGGTCAACCGATACGAAGTTCATGGATACGAACCAAGGTGTGGTGATGGATACGAACGGATGGATTCGAGCTTCATGACCACGGACCGATTCGTGCCTGATCGATTCGAAGTCGCCAAGCCCTGATGGATTCGAACTCGACGATGTCTCCCTGATGGATACGAATCTGATCGATTCGAACAGGTCACCACCTTGTTTTTCTGATGGATACGAACGTCACCTTGATGGATACGAACGACATACTTTTTCTAATTCGAATCGATCATATCTCGTCCGTACGAACTCCGATTAACCTGAAATTTGGGAATGTTGGCTTTCACGGTTTTGCTTGTCATGTCTTGTCAATTGCGGCCTGATCCGGACTTGGACAAAATTCATCGATATCCATGGTTATCCTATAACGCATAATTGATATTAATGATTTGTTATTATCGATTTCCAGCTAATTTTTGGATATCTCAACTTTGCCAAAAAGTGGGATAACATTTTGCCCCCTAAAGCACGCCTTTTTGTAAAAGGCGTGTTTTGAATAACTTCAGATCAAATGTTGTGGGCTCATGTGTTATTCATAGCTATAGTGTTATCAATCAAGTTCATGGCTGTTCGAAGCCGAATCGTTATCAATTTCTTCCAGTGGAAGTTAAGAATGGAATTCTAAAGTCTCTCCGGACTATTGATGGTCACTCCGGACCCTTGCCAAGCCCATTCTAGACTCAGCGATTGAATAGAAAGATCCTATTGCGCTCTGGCGTTGCTTTCTATCCCTTGCACTCTGGCCCCAGCTAGGGCGTATAGCGATGTCTTGGTCATTCTGGACCGATCGTAGCCTATCTGGGCTCTTGCTGGATCCCATCCTATCACTCTTCGATGAAGGGGAAACAGCGTTGAGTGGGCCGATCCTGTCACTCTCCGGCGAAGCGGCTACACCCCCTGCACTCCGGTTCAGCGTCTCTGAACATTAAGCGATGTCTTGGCCAAAATCTTTAGGCCGATCATAGCCTCTCTGGGCTCTTATCGAATCCTGATCCAATCACTCTCCGGTGAATAGGAAACGATGCTTAAGTGAGTCGATCCTGTCGCTCTCCGGCGAAGCAACCCACTTCTTGCACTCCGGTTCAGTGTATCTGATCATTAAGCGATGTCTTGGCCAAAATCTTTAGGCCGATCATAGCCTCTCTGGGCTCTTATCGAATCCCGATCCAATCACTCTCCGGTGAATAGGAAACGATGCTTAAGTGAGTCGATCCTGTCGCTCTCCAGCGAAGCAACCCACTTCTTGCACTCCGGACCCCGTCTCTCCGGGTAGGGTCATAAAGCGATCATTTTTATATTGGTATTTAATACTTATCCTTTAACTCTCCAGTCAAAGGTTTATTTCAAGAAATTCAAGTTAATTTATTAAGTTTAGATCCTAGACGTTCAATCTCAAACATCAGGAAAAAACTAAACATTGCCTCTCCAAGCAGATTGGCCTACCTCCATCTCAGAGCATGCCTAGGGATCTCTCCGGTTCCCGTACATGAGTAAGTGGGATAGCCGTTTTATTTTGGAAATCAAATCTAAGAAAACTAATCGACCAAAGTCCAAATCTTGAACTTGGCCCTTGCCATCACAATCAGTTGATGACGAGTCGCGATCCCGATCCAGGATCATTCCTGTTAGGTGGAGGCGATGTTTGTTCAGGTCTTACTGTTGCTGCCTGTTCCCTGGTATATTGTGGCAATCTACCACTCCTGGCATGTTCTTCCACCTCATCCCTTAGGTGGCGGCATTCATCGGTAGTGTGCCCATCCAGCTCATGGAATATGCAGTATTTTCCAGTCCTGCGTTCCTGCTCCGTGGGATCTCTCCTGGGTGGTTTTCGATAGGGGAGTTGCCCCCGAGTTTCAGTGTAAATCCTTTCTAGGCTTGCCGTCAAATCTGTGTATTGCCTGAATCTAGGCTCTCGGAATTTCTTCCGTTTATCAGGACCATCATGTGCGTCATCCTGCTTTCTTTTTCCTTTGTCTACCCTGGACTGTTCCCTGGCGGTTCCTTCGCTTTGTGCAGCATTTACCTCCTGCCTCTCGGCTCGTGATTCTTCTAATCGAATGAATTTCTCAGCTTCATGGTAAAACTCACCAAGATCTTGTGGTGGATCTCTTATCAATGAATCTTTGAATTCGGTGCCTTCTCCAACTCCTGCCACCGCCGCCATCAAAATCATCGATGGATCCGGGCGATCTACAGAAGCCACTGTTGCATTGAATCGCAGCAGAAAACCTTTTATGGACTCTCCGGTCCTTTGCTTTATCGAAGCTAAAGTCATCACACTCTTGGGTCTTGTCACATGGACCCTAAATTGTTCCATGAAGCAATCTACAAGCTCGCCCCATGTCCTGATCGATCCAGTCTTTAATTGCCTGAACCAAAGTGCAGCCAAGTCTGACAAAAATAAAGGAAAACATCGTGCCATCACTTCCTCGGATGCACCCAGTACTTCCATGTGTCTAATGTATCTGGTAATATGCATGGTCGGATCCGACTTCCCGTCATACGGATCCAGCGTTGGTAGTTTGAATTTTGGAGGGTTCCTTGCATTCCTGATACTTGGAGTGAACGGACTCCGACTGACTTCGTCCAACCCTCCGCTAGACAATCCTCCTCTCATGATTCGTCGCACTAATCAAGCCATCTTTTCATCTCCATCCTGAGGTTGCCCTCTTGGTCTTGAAGGGTATTCTGGTACGTACTCTTCGTGCGGCCCGTTAGCATCAGCGTTGGCTCCAGCTTGTTGAGCTCCATCTGTTGGCCTTCTAGTATCGGATCCTAAGGGTCTGCCCCCAAGTCCTTGTTGACTGCCTTCTGGTTCTGCATTCACAGCCGCTGTAGCTGGTCCTAGGTTCTGTATTCCTGCAGCTCTCATCTGTTCAAAGAAATTCTGCAGCATCTCTTGTTGACTTTTCATCATTCTTTCGTGCATCAGATTGGTCATGGTCTCCATTTCGTCTCTAGTGATGTAGATCGAAGCTGGTTCTTCTCCAGCACCAGAGGATGCCTCTTGACTTCCTCCTTGTTGGCTTCTCTCAGCCCTTTGTCTTGTTTGTCGAGTCATTGTCTTTCAAATCTTCAAGCTTTCAAATATGAACTTCAAATCTTTCGTAGCGGACGCTAGTTCTCAGTGAAAGCACCAAAGTGTTTGCGCCAAAAATGGTCACAAACGCCAAGTATTGTGAAAGCACCAGTGTATGAATACAAATCAGCAATACTCAAACACAAATCTCAGATCTAAGCAAGCAACAAACAGCAATCCAGAAATAATGAACAGCGACACGCAATTTATAGTAGTTCGGCTGTCTCCGGCCTACGTCCACTTCAATGATTTTTATCTTTTATTAATGTTCTTTGCTGATTACAGATGGTTACAGCAGATATAATGAATGAATTTGAGTATAACAGCAATGGACGTTGGTCAGCCAAAAAAGATCCCCTTTCTATAGGCTTCAGGGGGCTATTTATAGGCGTGGGAGGTCTGGATCACGCCCAAACTTCGGGAGACTTCTTCTGACACGTGAGGGGGCGCGCGCGACCGACCCCACCAAGTTTCGACTCGATCTGCGACCGATACGAAGCAATTTCGTATCCATCAAGGAATGATCCAATCGAGCTGAAACTTGGCAGGATTGTTCTTTACCTTGTATGCAAACTGCTCTGAAAATTTCGTTGCATTTGGATCAATGGCTTAGGAGATATGATCGATTCAAGGTCATGTTTTTCGTAGTCTGCCGCTTTCGAATCCATACTTTCGCATCCATCTGTTCGACTCGATCGAGGCACATGCGTGGGAGGTGACATGGAGTGATATGGAACGAGTTTCCTGGGTCGATCCGATTTAAGTGGCGTATTGACCGATTCGTATCCACGAACTTCGCCTTGTTTGTATCGAGTATTGTTATCCAGTTTGAATCAATAACTCCGTGCATCTCGTATCAGTTGTCAACATCTAGTTCAAATCAAGGTATGCAGCTTAGCTCGTATCGATGGAGACCCATTCAATGGATACGTGATGGATACGAACTAAAGCTTCCTGATGGTCAAATGAACGCCTCGTCCATCGATTCGAACTAATCATCGGTCAACCGATACGAAGTTCATGGATACGAACCAAGGTGTGGTGATGGATACGAACGGATGGATTCGAGCTTCATGACCACGGACCGATTCGTGCCTGATCGATTCGAAGTCGCCAAGCCCTGATGGATTCGAACTCGACGATGTCTCCCCGATGGATACGAATCTGATCGATTCGAACAGGTCGCCACCTTGTTTTTCTGATGGATACGAACGTCACCTTGATGGATACGAACGACATACTTTTTCTAATTCGAATCGATCATATCTCGTCCGTACGAACTCCGATTAACCTGAAATTTGGGAATGTTGGCTTTCACGGTTTTGCTTGTCATGTCTTGTCAATTGCGGCCCGATCCGGACTCGGACAAAATTCATCGATATCCATGGTTATCCTATAACGCATAGTTGATATTAATGATTTGTTATTATCGATTTCTAGCTAATTTTTGGGTATCTCAGCTTTGCCAAAAAGTGGGATAACATTCTTCATATTTTTCAATTTCTTTTTATCAAAACTACGTAGAAAATATAAATTTTATGATTTTATAAGAAATTTTTATACGCACGTGCCATAAAATTTGGTATGAATTGTTGCTTTGATATAATAGCAATACCAATAATTTTATGTACTAAAATATGAATAATCTAAAACCACTATATGGTGGAAAAATTTTGGGATCCATGTTCATATCCGTTTTTCATATTTTCAATATTTTTTCATTTTTCAAATACATGTCAGATTTTTTTTGGCTATTCATTGATAGTTTAATATCAAACATAGTCTTTAGTGAAACAATTATATTAAAGGGTAAGATATTTTAGCACGCTTAATCTCATCCTGAATGAACAATTATACTGGAAGCTGATACAAATTGAATTCATGTTTGACTGCAATTGCCATTATGATTAAATTTCAATGTCAAATTTCACCAATATTTGCTTTGCATGGTAGTAAAGGTGTTACCATGGTATTGCCATGATGCTATCACTGGCAACTTTTTGCATATCCATGTTTAAATAAGCACAACCAGCACAATCCCACCTCTTATTTTTCAACATATTTGGAATACCACATGCAACACTAGAAGTAAAAGAAGGATAAAGAATAAAATGGGTGGTGAAATAACTTACATTTAACCCATTGAAGAAAGCACTAATCATAGTAAAAATCTATACATTCAAGTAATAATTTAATTACCTGTTCCCAAAATGGCACGAGTGCTCCGCTTATTACTCCTAGGCAACCCACCTCCACTTGCTTTTCTTTGAATTGCAATCAACCCTGTTTATCTAAATAATTTACAGACTAAATCAAGGTTAACATCAACATAAGCTCTATATTATTGAAAACTTTGAGCAGAGGCCATGTGTTTTACAGTCATTAGATTCCTTTTCTTTTGACCGGCCAACTTTCAACTATATATGACTTGCTCATTGATCAAGAAAATAACAACTTGTTTAATCTCATATTTTCAGTCTTACTAAGTATGAAACTTCGATTGTATTTAAAAGGGGTTTAAAGAAAAAGAAAAAAAAAAAAAAAAGAAATTTACCTCCATTGGAGACACGGAAAATGAGATTTTTGTCCCTTCAAATTTGAAAAGCGTTCTTTGTTAGCAAACGCGCTTTTTCAACAAGTAACACCAGCACCACCCCCACCCCCACCCCCCCCCCCCAAAAAAAATTATGTGCACTTTTTCATTCAAATGGGAGTAACAACATTGGCAGAAGAAAATCTGACAGATTTGACCTCAAAATTAAGAACTCTCCCAAGTTATATGCCATTGAGAAGAAAAAAACATGGTTATACATATCAGGAAGAAGAAACATATCACATATATAAACAGAGGTTGAAAGGAGCATGTAATGCAAACATAACATTGTAGTAGAATATTTGTCATTACAGTATTAGATTCTTACCAAAAGTTATGATCCATGCGTGCTTAGAATTAATGATACCTATCTCCCAGCTGATTGTCTAGCATAATATCATTAAAAAAACATTACATGATAGTTTAAACTTTAAACATCTCATAGTATCCAACAAAGTTAAATTCAAATTTAAAAACGCTACTCTCTCTCGTAAACACATGTAACTTTCGATAAAACGCTAGTTTCTTAGGTACTGTGTTCATACCTTTAATATGCTACATTCCCACTTTCAGCTGACCATCCTTTTTCTATTCAAACCTGAATAGTTTGTTTCTCCTTCTATATAAACAGCTCTTCTGATATCACCTTCCTTCTCTTCAGCCTCCAGTTTAAACTTTAAATTACTAATGAGATTTTAGAAACTACATCACTGCATTCCTCAGTTTACCATTTTCTTGCTAATTAGTACCCATGTCTTTCAACCCTTACCATAAGCATTCATCTCCTACTAGTGCAACAGACAATTACTTCAGTTACTCAATGGATTCGGCATTGAATACTCCACTTGACATTAGCTTTTCCACTGGAAATCAACACCAAGGTAACCAAATAACATTTTATTTCAATCAGGTTAATAATCTTTGTTAAATACAGTAGTAAGCCGACGCGCACAATGTGCATAAATATACGCCATTTATTGTATTCAGTTTAAGCTAAATTCATTCATTTTATATCATAGTAAATCATACATTAAATAAGATACCAGTAATATACATAGTTTATATGATTTGGAGTTTTTTGAATTTTTTTTTGGGTTCACATATTTAAGTTCTATACAGAATGATGAATTCGTTTAAAAGAACAGCAATTAATTTTGTGAATGAAATTAATTATTTATTATAATGTGCACACACAACATATCTATATATAATGAGAATACTTCCATTTGAAGCTTTTGAAATTACTAAAATACCCATGCGGAATGAGTGCTCTAGACTAGGGTTATAAAGGTCTTAGGTTCGAATCTCAAAAGACGGCAAAATTATGTTACTACTAATTTCACCATTTATTTAATCAAAATCTTTTTTAAAGAATATATATAATAAAATGGTTTTTTTTTCTATGTACACGTACATCGCATGTGCCTAAGTACTGGTATATATAAATGAAACAGTTTAACAAAACAAAGTAATAAAAAGTGATGTACGAGCTGCTCATTGGAATGCTGAAAAATCAAGTATTGGTTATATTAACTTAGAAAAGAGAAGAAATGGTATAACTTAAAAAGGGTAATTTCATCATTTTAAAAGGACACCGTTCGATCAAATGAAAATAGTGTCCTTAATCAGTAGTAAAGAAATTTATTTATATATATATATTGGTATGCCAAAGTGGATTGAATGCATAGAACATCTTGAGAAAAAAATTTAAGGTTCTAGTTTCCCAACATTAACATGATGCAATTCTGGCTAATATATCTACACAACATATTTAAACTATTCTCTGGAAATTTGTTTCAATTTTAGTTGTAAATTTAAAAGTCTAATTAAGCTAGTTCATTGAACAGTCTAGGAATGGAAAGAACACATGAATAAATGTTGAACATGTTAATGTTCATTTTGAGGAAATTAACAACACTCAGTATAATGGATACCTCAAAAAAGAAAATGCAACCACTAGTTTGTTCAACTCAAATGTCCGAAACAAGACAAGACATAAATAAATAGACATAAGAAATCTTACCACTGTGATTTCTTTCCTTCAATTGCAGATTGGAGCAAAGGCAGTTCTTCTGAGCTTTCCATGCTGGTTAATGGATCAAACGGTTGTATTATGACAAATCAAACCAATGCAAGTATTAAGCCCCGGTTAGGAGAATTTCTCATTGGACACTCATATTTCAATATTCTTAATGATAGCTACTCTAGCCTACAGCTACAACAAGCAGAAATAGTGACCCAAAGCAATCCAATCATAGAAGACTCTCAGTCAAGTTCTACTTTGCCTATGCTGACAATAGGAGTATTGGATGGGCATGTTGAGAACATAGCAACGTCGAAAAGTAATACAAAGAGGAAAAAGGTCGATGAAAAATGTGATACTGACGGTCCAATGAACAAAAGAACTGTTCAGTCATTTGGTCAGAGAACATCAATATACCGGGGAGTTACAAGGTTTGATGTTCATATAATTAAGATTTATACTGAAAAACGATCATTATTTATTTGTAGCTTTTAAGATCATATTACAATTGGCCTTTTTAGTAAAAGCATTCACTCATTCATGTAAATAGTAATGATATGTGCAATAGTGTTTCATTATCTTAAGAAAATATTAAGCACGTTTGCATTGTTTCCATGCATTGATAGTAAATAACCATATTAATAGACCTATTATAATTGGTCTGTATTTTGTACAGAATTTGAAAGACTACAGAGTTTCTTGTACATTTTATGTCTTCCACAAAAGGCAAATCTTATATCATCTGATAACAAATTTGAATTCCAATAGACATCACGTTCAGTAAAATATGTAGTTTTAACCAACAATTTTATAGATATAGTAATATTTGCCACATTCAAGTAAAGATTCAAGTAGAAAAATAATATGTTGAAGAAAAAAAAAACTCGGAAAGCTATTTTGTCTAAATATGACAGTAGTAGTCTAAGTAATTAAGATCATTATCAGTTGCACATCAATCAAATACCAATATGCGATATTTGAAAGAAACAAAATCTGGATAATATTTGGATACCAGTATCTGGAAATGTCGGACATGTAATAACATCCATATCGGCTACATAGCAATCAAATACAATAATGTGATAGTTTAAAATATTGGAATAATATCGGTCAGACGCATTCTTTAAGGCAAACACATCATTACTTGTAACTTTAGCTCCACGTCAATATATGAATATTCATATAACAAAATCAATTGTTGACAACTGTTCTCGGTCACAATGAAACATTCAAATATACTAATTTTAAAATAATCAACTCGGGAATTTGATGTAAATGAAGCTTCAATCTAAATAATTGTATGAAACTGAAATTGAAAACCACAGAAAATCATGCAAAACCTATGGCAATAAGAGGATTGCAATGTATTAAAATATTCTGAAACTTGAATAAAGAAGAGAAGTAAAGTTTACACAAATCATGATTAAGAAAGAAAGTTTGAAAGAAGCGTTATAAATCTTATTAATAGATCAAAATTAAGGGATAAAATATAATATGTAATAGAAAATACTTCGATGGGTCATTGATATTTGATCATTTACAACATTGAAATGTGAAAGTTACCTGGATTTTTTGTCATTGCATGCACTGGAATAACTACTGGTATTTCACTATTTCCTCCAAAAAAAAATTAGAAAACAATTAAGGCGTGGGAACATAATATTGGTAAATTTTGGTCCATGTTTTGCGGCCGATATTTTAGTCAAAATTTAAAAAGTAAAACAATGTCCAACATTCAAAATTTGGCCGAAATTCCCAAAATTAACTACATAGACCATAGTACGGTCGCATGATAGTTCACCTTAACCAGTAAAACAATTGATATCCATGTGTTGGATACATAATGTGGTTTGAAATGAATGACCGTGATGTGAATTTGTTAATATTTACTTGAAATACTAAAGTCTTAAAATCTTAAAACTTGAGAAAACAAAATGCAAGTTCTTCAGTGTTTGTATGAGTATTGTAAGCACTAATGCTAAAATTTGGAGTTAAGAAGCTATTAGGGCTGCTGGTACCTTAAACTTTATACTTCACAACATAGAGCTGGTTTTCTTCAAGTGTCAACCAATTTAATTTTTAGCTTTTATGCAAGTTATTCTTTAATGAATTTATATTTTTTAGTTTTTACTGTGATATAAATATAAGCTTACAAAGATTTTTTAATTATTATATTATCAACCAGTTGAAAATTGGTCATTTATATATTTTTTTAATATTTTTCTATCACAATACATTTTAGAAATTCTGACCACAGCCATTAATTTTTTTAGACAAAAAAATATGAACAATGAATTAAGAGTTCAAAATATTGTTAAGAGTACCACAGAAATTCACATCTAATTTAAGACGAAAAGTCTTTTCTTTTTTCAAAGAACATAGTATAGATATCTGACATGCAACAATCTTTTATATATTTATATGATGTTTTTAACCTGCAAATTGGACACGCAATACTTTTCGATCCAATTTTGTTACGATAAATTATTTCTATTAACATTACAATCTACTTATTTATTGTTACTACCCAATTTAATGAGTATATAAAGTATGATGTTCAGTTTGAAACACACGTGAAAATCTCTAAAACAAATAGTTTGGTTGAATTTGCAAAATATTAATATATTATACGTAGTCTAATGAGAGAAAAACAATATAGAATAGTTTTGACGTTGGGCTAAACTTTTATACGTAGTTTAATGTATTGTTCATTGAAGGATATAGGATCAAAAATATATAACTTGCCCTAAGGAATTATACAAAACTGTTATCGAACTTTTGTATCAAATGGTTCAGAGAAGCTAAGCATGTATGCAACATAAGCCTGAATGTATCTGTGATCACAAACCTTGGTATGCGCTATCATATAATCCAGGTAACTAGTGACTTCACTTTCAAGCAAATCCTTGGATCAATCACTAGCCCACAACATGAGAACAAATTTGTTCTCCCTCGGTTATTGGTGTGATAAAACCAAATTAAACTCTTGAATTTCTTTTTTTTCATTATCCTTTTCAATCGCCCGAATCTCTCTTTGCCTTGTCACCGTACATCTCATATTATAATTTGCAAATCCATTTCACTGGAACCAGGCATCGTTGGACAGGAAGATATGAAGCTCATTTATGGGACAATACTTGCAAAAGGGAAGGACAAAGCAGAAAGGGCAGGCAAGGTATAACTGTAAATTAAAAATATACATAAAAAAGAAATACTCTCCGATAAATGTTGTTATTACTTGATATATTTGTTGAGTTAATTTCTAAATATTTGGTAATTAATAACTGACTTTAATTATCTTCCCATCTCAATACTATGGACCATATATGGAACTGGATCTGATATAATGCAGTCTACTTGGGTAAGTAGAGTACCAACTCATCAACATGTAATAAATTTTGGTACCATTATCTAAACTTTTATTGGTTATAAATTTTCAGGAGGTTATGACAAAGAAGACAAGGCAGCTAGGGCTTATGATTTGGCTGCTCTCAAATACTGGGGTGCTACAACTATAACCAATTTTCCAGTAAGTAATATTTTCCGAATGTGGCCCAATTTATTTAATCGAGACTGGACTTATATATGACGCCACTATATTACAACAACCAGATAAGTACATATGAAGAAGAGATGGTAGAGATGAAGCACATGACTAGATTAGAATATATTGCATCTCTAAGGAGGTATGAAATTATTTCTCTTTATTTCATAGCATCTAGTTGGCGCATATCTGTGTGCAAAACTTAGAGGACTTCTTTGACAGGAAGAGTAGTGGATTTTCACGGGGCGCATCCATATATCGTGGAGTCACAAGGTAAATTTGTGTCCTGAATCTCAGTAACCAATAGAATGGACACTCTATATCTGATTATATGAAAATGTATCATACACGATAATCTTCAGGACAAACAAGATGAAACGACATTCATAGAAGTTAAAATATCACAATAGCTATCTGAATTAGGCAATGCTATGCAGTTTAGACTATGTTCATCTGGGTATCTAAATGTAACACTTCCAGAATTATTAGCCAAGCGAGCACTAGATTTGGCATATAGACAAAAACAAAAGGCTGCATCATACCTGACTCGGTTTACATTAATTTAGTAGTTAAGCTGGATACAATGTATGTGTTGATGCAGGTCTGGTGTGATTTGCAAAATTCAAGATATAGATTGAGCATTATATTAGTCCATATAAAAATTCCAATAGTTTCTCCTCTCTTTTTTTTAGCTTGTATGCCTTTGAAAGACATATATAATATAACCAAAAATTAAGATGCATCAGCGTTCAATTATGTAAATTCAATAATTGTAAATGATATTGATTGAACTTACAAATGTACAAAATCTGTATTATTCAGGCATCATCAGCATGGAAGATGGCAAGCAAGAATAGGTCGAGTAGCAGGAAACAAAGATCTCTACTTGGGAACATTCAGTGAGTCCCAAACATCTACAAACAATATTAGCAAATATCACAAAATACACATCGATAATCTTAAAATCGAATTATCACAACTGTGTATGCTAATTAATCTATCTCTATATGACACATTTAGCTACACAAGAAGAAGCAGCAGAAGCATATGATGTTGCTGCTATAAAGTTCAGAGGCCTAAGTGCCATAACCAACTTCGAGATGAACCGCTACAATACTAAAAGCATTCTAGATAGTGCCGAATTACCAATTGGACACTCAGAATATCCCCTCAAACAGGCTTCTCATAATTCTACCTTAATGTCAACAATTGCCTTTCAACAAAAATCGCCATTTAACATACCGTATCCTTACTACAATTCACACCCAGCTCACATCTTTCATGATCTAAACAGTTTTCCCTCGTGCTCGACTTCACTTGAACTAGGCATGTGCACAAATTTTGATGCTAATATAAATCAAGGAAAGCAAATGGAGACAGATAATACTCTGGGATGGTCAGATTTATACGGAAGCGCATACTACAATCAGGCTACCAATATGCATAACCCATTGACGGCGCCTACTGTGCCAGTTTTTACCGTGTGGGATCAATGATATATTAATGGTTCGATAAGAAGATGAGAATTAGAGTTAATTACCCCCTAACTTTGATTTCTCTGATTCAGTAGGTGATATCATATTATTTATATATGTAGGCAGTTAACATGATGAATATTAAACTGAAAAGTCTGGTAATAGCAAGTAAGGATAGCGTATTAGAAGCTACTCCTGCTTAATAGCTATTAATTTTGGTGATGTTCCGATGGATTGAGTCAATATAATTCTAAATTTTGTAATTTTCTAATTCGTATAATCAAATTATATTAACTATTAGCCGTCATGTTAAGAGATATATGTTTATGCATACATTCATGGTGTGAACAATGATATAAATAGTTTGGCATGTACGTTTAAAGAAAACACTCAAATATTAGTAAAAACATAGGCAATACATATCTGTGTCACGTAACTAAATATTAGAAAGAAGGATACATGCATACATTATGTACAAAATAGTGTGAACGTTCGCCTGCTAGTTGTAATCAAATGGAATAAACTCTAATCAATCATGTAAAATATGCAGTATACAAGAAGAGTGCTTGGCTAAGTGTTTTTTGTAAGCCTTTGTTTAACACAGAGAATGCTTGTTTTTGACAAGCTATGAGTGCTAGCTTTCATCAGCCAATCGTCTTCTAAAGGCAAACAAACATATGTGAAAGTAAGCAGCTGGAAGTTAGTATAACATTACAGAAATCACATTACAACCATTTAATCCATGGTTTAAAATTCTATATCACTAAAAGCTGAAACAACTACAAAAAAATAGTGCCTCTTTCAGATATTACAAAATGCATTGTTCTAGACAAATATAATATATATCATGTCATATTAATTGACTAGCAAGTTCAGATTATGTAAACGGTGCTGCAGCCCATTGTATCTTTTTAAGGTTAACAATAGAAAAAGCTACAGCAGTGTTATATTTGAAAGAAACTGTCATAAAGAATACAAATATCTCAGGGATTAGTTGATCATTTAAATACAAGAACTTAGTAAGGACTATAAATATCAGATCCACACAGTTGAAACTAAATGAAGAAGAAAAATAATTCAGTCAAACCATCCATGAGACAAAATGTGACCGCTGTAGCATCAAAGAAGATAGTATCAACAATCACAAGTCTTTAAAAAGAAGCTGAAATTTAGGTATCTTCTCAGGTGGGAGTGGACAGTTCACAATCAGTTTCCCTTTCATTGCACCTCGATATATTGCCTGTACAGAGCAAATATTATGAGTATTTGATGCATTTTAACATTAGCTCATATAAACTATTTTAAGTAATGAGATCAAGGACAAAAGATAAGCAAAACAGTGAAATTGATATATATATATATATACACACACACACACACACATATATATATATTTCAGACTTTAGATTGTGGAATTGAAAAGTTAATCGTGTAACTACCTATTCATCAGAGAGTGAACACCAGGAGTGTACATCTTTTCTCTAATGTTGTGACGTCAGCTACTAACATAAAATAAGCCAAAGTACTTATACAATTCTATTACAAGCTTCACTGCCTTTGAATTCAAACAAGTGATATAATTCAAGTGTGCTAAACAAATGTGGAATTGTGGAGAGATAAGCACCTCTACAACGTCTATGAAATCTTGCTTGCTGTGAAACGAACCTATCCATTTAGTATGATCAGCAGTCCTGAGTAAAAAATGAACATAAAATTACAAAATTAGTCTACATAAAAATAGACTGAAATTGTACATACGATATCAAAAGATATCTCCAATAAGAGGATGCCGAAAAAACCAAACCAATAGGTGAATTTCAAATAATTAGCTATAAACGGCTGAAATGCATGAATATCACATATCATTGAAGCAAAAACAATTACCCAGAGTCCATCTTCATGTGTTGTGCATTAAAAAAGAATATAGTCGATGGTATCAATGTGATGTCAAAATAGTTAACATAAACTTGAATATCCTCTGCATCTACGTCCACCAAAGCAACATCAGCAAACTTTGAGATATCCCTTGAAGACTTGGAAAGCTGACCACATAAATATAATGTGAGACTATGTGTAAGGCCATCCCCAACAGCTCAGAATTTAAGGAAACTTAACTTTGGCTATCCAACAGAAAAATTATCAGCAAAGACCAAAGGTAATTTTACGTTTTTTCCGAAAGCGTAACCGAGGATGGATGCCAATCTAATAAGCACATGATGTTGGGCATATATTAGATAAGCAGATGATGCTAGACGCTTATTAAATAGTTCCTACCCATCAGCCTCTTATTTCAGACCTGATTTCAGCCCACTAACGCCTCAGACTGATGGCCAGACACGTATTAAATAAGCATTTAGCATCTGGCGTTTATTGAATAACGTCTAGTTGTTGGGATATTCTTTTAAATCGGTCTTGTAATCTTACAAGACGTAAGATTACGAGGCTGAATTTGTTGAAGTGGCCTAACGATGTAAACATATACTAAATAACAAACGTGCAAACAATATGTTGCAACTTAAATTGATCATGATAATCTTTGCTTGAACAAAAGAATTCTCTAAAATCGGAACATTATTGTTTCATTTTCATGCATGCTAGTCCGCAGAGAGTAAAATATGGCTTTAGTGAGACCAAGGGACTATATACGCGCTGACTCCCCAAGCCATAGCCCCGGTTCATATATCAAAAACTTAATCTAAACAGTTAGTACTTCGGTGCTTTATGAAAATTAATAAATAATACAGACTTTCAGCTTCAACAGTCCAAGGATGTTACATTCAACGCTCAAGCTCTGAGAAGACATGTAATCTAGTCTTTTACAATTCTACAACATTCTTATGCAATTCAAATTCTAGTACATGGAGGCAGTGTAAACAATTGCTTATCAAACCAAATGTCAATGTAGGAAGTAGAGGATTATATCATCTCTCGTCTAACATGTACTGTTACCAACAGTAGGCACAACATAGTAGGTGGTAACTAGGTATGTATGTGAAGTGCGGTGTTAATAGTGTGATGCATACAATTAAATGTATCATATCAGACCTATTGATTAGAACCTCATACAGTAAGGTCATCCCAACAACACCGGAGTCAATGCTGAATTTACAAGAGGTGGAAGTGGGACTCTCCAACAGCTTCAGGCGAGTTGATTCAACTTAATCTTCAATTGTAATTCAGTTTTACGGCTATTTTGTAGCCATTCGATATCAGATGGCTGCGAACTAGATGCTTGAAATAAGACATTTATTGCGCAGTCCCTGGTTACATGTGCCAACAAAATAAACACCTCCAGTAGACAGTCACTTTTCAGCCACTAACTTTACAACAACTATTAACGATCACATTCTCCCCAACTCCTATATACCACCATCCTTACACTTCACTTCATCATATTCTACTCTACACCTCTTTTCACGCTCTACATTTCACTAATTCTATCATAAAAATATATGGAATATCCATTTATTGTATCGAGCACTCATCAACAATTTTGTTTTCGATGTCATTGAAGAGGATAGCACAACCGTAATGAGTGAGCATACGAGTGCTCCATGACAGAAAAAAAAACACTGATTTATAACCTACATTTGGTTGCATTTTCGCTGGATTTAGAGCGCGGAAATGATCGAAACGGTGTTCTATTTTCCTGAAATAGATTATGGTATATTATAACAAAATACATCCCAATAGCAAACATTATCCTGCATTGATAAAAGGACGTTCTGGAAAAATCAACCGCCAAACACAGTCACAAATCGTAGATGTATGTAATTAAGCAAGCAAACCCTAGTGGTAAGAAAGAAGAATTACATTTGATATGTATCTTATTATTTTCATTTAAATTTTTGCTTTCTCATATTTATTTGTTTGACTTGCACATAAAGGAGCAAGAAAGGCACGAGAAGTTCTTAAGTTTCACATACCATAAAATTTGCATGCTCCTCATAAATACCAATTCACCTTAATGCTATAAATTCTTATCTAACACTCAAAATGAGATTCTAACAACCCAAAGTTGTTTAGATCAATTCAAAACAAAGGCAAGTGGAAAAAAGCACAAAAACCAAGATTTAGTTCTAGTTCAGGCAATTCTAATCAAGATAAAAAGGACGATGGTTTATTGTGTTAATGACTGATAAAGATTTTAGATTGACTGCGGCTTAAGTTGCAGACGAGAAAAAGAATGACAACGTTGGATACTCGATTAGCAGTCTCAAACAATATGTTGATGAGATGCGCATAAGAAACATTGATTCTCAAGCGGAGAAGCTATGGTGAATAAGTTTTTGGAGGTTATGCAAAATTAATATATGTAAACATGATTAAGTTCATTTTTGAACGATTCCAAAGTCTATAGTAATATTAATCATCGCAAAACTGTATTGAAGTACTCCAAATGTTTTTTCCGTAGTTTTCCTTCATGATTCCAGCATTACAGCAAACTTTCTTTGCTTCAACGATATCATTTTGAGGTTTTCAATATGATGTTTCATTTGTGATATATCTCATCTTCAAGATAGGAACCATGCTCATAGTCATGTTATGATTTTATCTAAGGTTGTAAAGTTCACAGGAATTCATTTATCAATTGCAAGATAGTTAAACAAACATGAACGTTCAATTACATTAATATCAATCTAGCATGTCGAAACAAATATGTCAAACCCAAAAATCATTTGAAGCAACTACTTTAATAATAGTTGGGTTTCATCCTTACTGCTGAACGCTATATGATATGCTTCAAACAAGTTCTTACATTCTCAATGCAAACAATTCACACTTTCAAACATTTCATATCATTTTTCACTCTCATGCAATTCTAATAACCTTGCGACATCTAGTTCATTTAGGGAACTTAAATATTCTATTCTGTAAAGGTCCATCATAGCTTGAGTAAAACGATCTGAAATTCCTATAATGCTCTCAGCGATTCGTAGAGTGTCATCAATGAAATCCATAAGTTTACCATATGCAAACATCCTCAGAGCCGCAGTCATTTTCTGATGATCTGTCAAACCTTGAGTTTTTGACAAGTTAGGTTCAACTATAAAATACTTACTAATATTTTGTTAAACAATCTCATCTCATTTTCAATCGCTTTGGAAACACATATGGACCGTGAGTTTTTGAATAAAGCAATCTTGCATGAGAGTTTCATGGTATGTAGAATGACGATTGATAAATTTCTGACTACGATTGATCCTCCAAACCTCCCAAATGAAGACCCATATGCTTCTTTGTCGAATTCACCATCTGAGAAGTAATAACTCGACATATTTTAAATAAGGTGAAGAAATTGATTTTTTAACTATTTTGTAGTTATAAGGAGAAGAGTATGGAAATTTTGTTGTGTCAATGAATAAGTGTATCGATATCTTTCTCAAGGTGAAGTTTGCTTGTTAATTTGAAGTGTGTTAAATGTGAAGTATGTTTATTGGGCATCGTTGGATAATCGGCATGTGTTGTTATCAAACAATCAAGGATGAGAGTAAGCAGATTGTGCTAGGCGACATTGGATGATTGCCAGGTGGTCTGATCAAACAGCTAGGAACAAGAGCACGCAAACTAGACAATTTTTTTTTCAAAGAACATGTCCATTTTGCAACCGCCTGCTTTCAAAACATCAAAAATTAATCGCGTGTTCTTAGGCATCTAAAACATAACCTTCAACGGTTGGGAATTCCCGATTCATCCCTGAAAATTATGGCCAGGGGAATTTCAAGCTGAATCGGTTGGAATCTTAGAAATGCCTAATCTACTAATACATGTTATACATGTTACCTTATGTGTCCAGAAGCTTAGAACATATTTTCTCAAGACTTTAATAACCTGTATTCGATGCTTTTTAATTCATACGTTTACAAATTAAATCATTTTTTTCAAATTTGAAACAATGACACTTATGTGCAATTCTTATCTTCTTATACAGTAGCTTTGGTGTCATTTTTTTCTGGCATGAACTACCAAAAACGGCCATGTACACATATTATCAAATCTTAATATCACTTAAACATAAGATTTAACAATTAAACTTTCATTACAAATTCGTTCTTTATTTATTAATAATATAAATAAAAATTCAAACTTACAAAAATTTAGATGTTGCAACTTAAAAATAAAAATTAAAACTACTCGACTTTAACGTGAAAATAAGATCAAATATTTGTACAAATCGTTTTCTCTTGGGATGTTTTAAACATATACCATTTGTAGAAAAACAATCCACACGCGCTTTGCGTGCGGTAATGCTCATACAAATATACCAAGTAGACATCAATATTTGCGGTGAATACAACCCGCTAAACTACAATTATGTGTAATAATATATAACAGAAAATACATATTCATACATACAAATAAACGGCTGGATTAAATGGAAAGGGGATTACAATATCATCGAGTTGGAGGCAGATGGGATCAGATGACCGCCCGAAGCGGAGGACAAGAACCTTTTCCAGTGTATCTCTTATAATTTGATCCACCTCCTGTTTTCTATTCAGATTTCGTAATACATAACTCATCGGTCTGTCGAGTTTGTTAATTCTTCAAAATTTCTGGCAAAATTAAATTGGGAGAAGAGGAGGAGGTAGGGAGAAGAAAATTCTTGAATAAACCCTGAAAACTTAAAGTGGCCTGCTATTTGCCCATGCATACAAGTCCTGGAAATTAAAAAAGGCTTATATGGTCTGCTAAACTGCTATAGTGTTGAAAGCATTTTCAATTTTGATATTTCTTCAAAGGTATAAGCAAAAAGGAAAAAAAAAAGAAAAAAAAAATCATATTTGAAACCATTTTTCACGTGGACCGTTTTCCATTCCCTTCTTACATTTTAAAATATACCTTGAAAACACAACTCAATTTCAAATCAAACTTTATCTTACTTTTGCCCTAAGTTCAAATGGCCAATGGCCAATTACGGGCACATGATCATCCAACTTCTCCATCATGGGTGCTTTCAAAATCATTTATTGACTTGGTTCCTAACGGTTGGCGCTTTAGTTGTCTAACGTGAAAGACATGGGAACTTGATTAGTCCAATTCAAGTCTGACTACACCGAAGCCACAAAATTGTTCTCTTCGACCAAAACGAAATTTGATTAAATTCACGTAACGAAGCAATGAGAGCTAAGGACATACATGTGAAGCAAGATAATTGATACAATCGGTATGTGATTTGGCATAAACAGTAAAATAATATACAATTGATGTAGCTCTACACAAGAAAGACATGTCAAAATTAGTACATACGTAAAAGCTCTATTCGCGAATGACAAAAACCAACAATTTGAAATTTAATTACTTTTTGATAGTAAAAATGATATTTTATTCAAACAGAGTACTTATTTTGATGTCTTAGGGGTTCGAGCTCATGACTTCTAGGATCTCCGCCTACGGTATCATACCACTTCTCACTTGAGCTTGTGGTTCTTGATTAAAATTTAGGAACTTAAATGGAAATTGCTAACATAATAACTGTTAGGAAATGCAATCTACGGTTTCGATGACAACAACTGTACAACGAAAATCATATATATATATATATATATATATATATATATGTACTTGCTAGAACAACATCACTAGAAAGATAAGAAAGAGGCCCAAAGGACACTACAAGAGACTACAAGTCGATAGGAACAAAGAAGCACAGGAGCAAGAGCACTAAAACTGATATGCACAATATCAGACGTTTGGGTGCACAAGCCAGACGTCTGAATCAGTTCTTTGGAATAACAGACAGTCAAAACCAGACGTCTGGTATTAACACTCAGACGTCTGAAAATCTACCATATTCAAAAAATATATGGAATCAGACGTCTGAGACATATACCAGACGTCTGAATTCAAACTCGTATTTCAAATAAGAACTTCAACTGCCACATTCGAATAGACATCTTCGCTTCTCTTCGCTGCAACTCTTCACCATCAACAGAAGCAACTGTAGAGCACTTGTTAATGGACATAACTACTCAAGATACATATCTACAACTATATATAGCATCAAGAATCAAGGGAAAGAACTCACCTTACATACTTACACTTTCTAATTCTATACTATATTCTTGATCTCTGCACTCTAGCAATCTTTACTTGTATTCACTCTTCCATATACTCAGTTCTTCATAGACAATATTCTTGAGAGATACATTGGAAGCAATTGTACTAATTAGTCAACATCCGTGTTATACTAGAACACACATTTGGCAAGAACAACTTATTGTAATCAGCCTATTCCTCCGGGCGAAGCGAGGGTTTTTGATAGTCGAATTCCGAAGGGGAGCTTCGGGACTGGACGTAGGACGGGAGGTCTGAACAAGTATAAAATTCTGGTGTGCTTATTCTATATTTACTTAGATTAACATTACTTTAGTTGCATCATATATTTTGTCACATATACTTGCATATACACTACACGATCCACCCCGTAGACTTTCAATTGGTATCGGAGCAAGGTTTGATCAAAGTACAGTAACACATATTTGAATCATTTTAATATGGCAAGTATTTTTCAAGAAGGACAATCCACAGCACGTCCCCCACTGTTTAATGGTTCTAATTATGCATATTGGTCAACACATATGAGAATTTTTATGGAAGCTAATGGATTAGAAATTTGGTCAGCCACTCAAAATAAATATGAAGCACCTACTACTGCTATGAATACATGGAATGATACACAAAAAACCGCAGCTTCTAATAATGCCAAAGCTATGAATGTTTTATTTTGTTCATTAGATAAGTATGAATTTTCACGTGTCATGTTATGTAACACTACATATGATATTTGGCGTACTTACAAGTTACACACGAAGGCACTAACAAAGTTAAACAAACTAAGATTTCAATTTTCAAAATCAATTTTCTTTATTTAAAATGAAACAAAATGAATCTATAGTGGACATGTACTCTAGATTCCAAACTATTCAACACGATTTAATGGCACTAGGAGTTAAATTCACAAATTTTGACTTAGTATCTAGAATACTCAATTCTTTAACTCCTTAGTGGGAAAGAAAAGTATTAGCTATTGAAGAAGCTAATGACCTCTCAACGCTCTTAGTTGAAGAATTGATAGGAAATTTAATATCCTATGAAGCTAATCTGCAGGCAAGTAAAGAACAAAATTCGGAGAAGAAAAACATAGCATTTCCAGCAACAAATGAAGACTCCGACTTAGACGAAGAAGAAATCGTATTTATAGCCAAAAACTACAACAAATTCAAGAAGTTTAGGAAAATGACCAGATTTCAGAAAGGAGGAAAATCAAGTTCAACAAATCAAACGTCAATCAAATGCTATGAATGTGATCAATTTGGACATATGAAGAAAGATTGTCCCAAGCTCAACAATGATAAAAAGAAGAACAAATTTTTCAAAAAGAAGAAAGCTTTCAAAGTAACATGGGATGACTCGGATTCTTCATCAACAATGATAAAAAGAAGAACAAATTTTTCAAAAAGAAGAAAGCTTTCAAAGTAACATGGGATGACTCGGATTCTTCATCATCATCAGATAGTGACAGCGATAGTGACGGAGAACAAGCTAATGTATGTTTTATGGCACAAACTGATGAGGTATGTCCTGAACTTAGCTATGATGAATTATTAGAGCTTAGTATGAAATTAGATGATAAATTTTGACAAATTAAAAAATTGAATAAAGAACACATAGCCAAAATAAATCGATTAGAACTAGAAATAGGAATGTTAAAAGATGAAAAAATTATTTTAGAGGAGGAACTAGAATTATCTCAAGAAAAAGTTAAAAGTAGTTTGGCTGAATATGAGACTATATCTATCGATTTTGGAAAAGTTAAACTAGAAAAGGATATCTTGTTAAAAGAAAATATCAACTTAAAAGGTAATATAGAAACATTGAAAATTTTGAATTAAAAGAAAAATTAGATAAAATTACAAATAATGTTTCAAAATTTAATAAAGGAAAACAAGATTTGGAAAATCTTATCAAAACTTTAAAACCATCAGGAAATAGAAATGGAATAGGATTTAAAAAAATTCCTAAACAAAAAGGGAATAATATTAAGAAATATAGTTTTATTTATCAAAAGACTAAAAGATCACCTAAGTCTAATACGAATACCAAAAATATAAAAATTTGGATTCCTAAGACAAATAATAAATTGATTAGACAAAAACATATTAATAATTTCCTAGATAACGTAGTCTATAATAAAAATTATATTCATAAAGGTACCAAACCTTCTTGGGTGTGGCTACATACTCCTTCTAACATCTAGGACCCTAGCAAAGTGTATGGGTACCAATTAAATCATTTTTATCTTGCAGGTACCCAAAATAAAAAATAAGGAGAAATTGATACTTGATAGTGGATGCTCCAATCATATGACCGGAAATGCAAAAATGTTATCAAATATAACATATATCGATGGTGGAACAGTAACTTTTGGAGATAACTCAAAAGGATATGTCGTTGGCATCGGAGAAGTCATCAACTCTGGTATTTCTAACTCTCCTATTATTACAAATGTTTTGTTAGTAGAAAATTTAAAACACAACCTACTTAGCATTAGTCAATTATGCGATAAAGGTTTTCAAATCAATTTCGAAAAAGATAGATGCAATATTTTCGACAATAACAAATAACTTATCTTTGAGGGATTTAGAAACAAAAATATTTATGTCTTAAATATGAATATAAATCGAAAATCAAATTTATGTTTAACCGCCAAACATGACGATCCATGATTATGGCATAAACGATTATGTCATATTAATTTTAAATATATTAATAAATTAGTAAAATATGAGCTAGTTAGAGGTTTACCTAAAATAAATTATAAAGTAGAAAATTTATGTGACGCTTGTCAAATCGGTAAACTAAAGAAAAGCTCTTTTAAGTCTAAAAATAATATTTCTACAAAACAACCATTAGAATTATTACATTTATATTTATTTGGTCCAACTCAAGTACGATCTATAAATCACAACAAATATGTTTTCGTAATAGTTGATGATTTTTCAAGATATACATGGACTTTATTTTTAAAACATAAAAGTGACACTTTTGGTATGTTTAAAAATTTTCTAAAAGAATTAAAACTCAAATGGATTTGAAAATTAAGAATATTCGAAGTGATCAAGGTGGAGAATTCGAAAATGATCTTTTTACTAATTTTTGTAATAAAAAGGGTATAAGTCATAATTTCTCTTTTCCCCGCACACCACAACAAAATGGTGTAGTAGAAAGGAAAAATCGTAGGTTACAAGAATGTTCACGAACACTATTAAATAGTAGTGGTTTACCAAAACATTTTTGGGCTGAAGCTATTGCTACGGCTTGTTATGTTTTGAATCGAGTAACCATACGACCTATGACTAAACATACTTGCTTCGAAATATTTTTTGGAAGGAAACCTAAAGTATCATACTTTAAAACTTTTGGATCAAAATGTTTTATATTAAATACAAAAAATAATTTAGGAAAATTCAACCCCAAGGTCGATGAAGGAATCTTTGTTGGATATTCGGATCGTAGCAAGGCATATAGAATTTTTAATAAACATACTAACATAATTGAAGAAAGTTTACATGTTTCATTTGATGAAAATTTCCTTAACAATCATACTAATGACGATGAAGAAATTATTCCTATAACAAATACAACAAATTCGTCTAATAATGAGACAAATGAACAAAATAATACTCTAGTGTCACCCCCTAGAATTCTAAAAGACCATCCAAAAGATAATATTATTGGGGATCTTAATTCCAGAGTAACTAGAAATCAACTCAACCAAATAAGTCATATTGCATTTGTATCAACTTTTGAACCAAAGAATTATAAAGAAGCTTCAAACGATGATTTTTGGATAATAGCCATGCAAGAAGAATTAAATCAATTTGAACGTAATAATGTTTGGGAATTAGTACCAAGACCAGAAAACCAATCAGTTATTGGAACAAAATGGGTATTTAAAAACAAAGCAGATGAAAACGAAAATATAGTTAGGAATAAAGCACGATTAGTTGCTCAGGGTTATAATCAAGAAGAAGGTATCGACTATGACGAAACTTTTGCTCCAGTAGCAAGACTCGAAGCCATACGTACATTACTTGCTTTTGCAAGTCATCACAATTTTAAATTATTTCAAATGGACATCAAAAGTGCTTTTTTAAATGGTTTTATTAAAGAAAACGTATATGTTGAACAACCTCCATTATTTGTTCACGAAAAATATCCCGATCATGTTTTTAAGTTGCACAAAGCCCTATATGGTTTAAAGCAAGCCCCCTGTGCCTGGTACGAACGTCTTAAAAATCATTTAATTACTTCTGGGTTTAAGATAGGTAAAATAGATACGACTTTATTTATTAAACGAAAAAATAATGACATCTTAGTCGTACAAATTTACGTAGACGATGTTATTTTTGGTTCAACTAACGAAAATCTTTGTTCTCAATTTTCAAATATTATGAAAAGTGAATTTGAAATGTCTCACATGGGTGAATTAAATTTCTTTTTAGGATTACAAATAAAACAACTTGAAAATGGTATCTTTATACATCAAGAAAAATATTGTAATGATTTATTGCGTCGCTTTGGAATGGATAAAACTTCAAGCAAACCAACACCAATGAGTACTAGTGTTCACTTAGAAAAAGATGATAATGGAAAAGATTTTGATGAAAAATTATATCGTAGTATGAATGGCTCCTTACTATATTTGACAGCTAGTCAACCCGACATTATGATGAGCGATGTCTTTGTGCCCGATTTCAAGCAAAACCAAAAGAGTCTCACCAAAGAGCTGTTAAATGTATCTTACGATATCTATCTAGTACTAGAGATTATGGTTTGTTTTACCCTAAAGGATCATCATTTGAACTTGTTTCATATAGTGATGCGGATTTCGGTGGATGTAAAAAAGATCGTAAGAGTACTAGCGGAACGTGTCATTTTATTAGACAATCGTTGGTTTCATGGTTTAGCAAAAAGCAAAACTGTGTTTCTTTATCCACTTGTGAAGCCGAATGTATTTCAGCAGCCTTAGCATGTGCATAAGTGATATACATGCAACAAACGCTTAAGAATTTCAGAAAAGTTATCGATAAATCACCAATATATTGCGATAATACAAGTGCAATAAATTTATCAAAAAACCCTGTAAATCACTCACGTACTAAACACATAGATATACGACATCACTTTTTACGCGATAATGTAGACAAAGGAATTGTTACATTAGAATACGTAAACACTGAGAATCAAACTGCAGATATTTTCACAAAACCACTAAATGAACAAACGTTTGTTAAACTATGGCGCGATTTAGGAATATGTTCTCTTAATGATGTAATCAGCTAATTCTGAGTTTTTTTGTTTATTTTTGGTTAAAAAGTTTTAATCCCCAAACAAAATCTTGTAACACTAACCAATAATTTTTTAGAATGTTTGTTTTAACTATTTATAACTTTTTACAACATGAATAAATAGCTTCTACTTTTACAAATAAAATACAGATTTTCTTAGTTCCTTTTTTTAAAAGCAAAACAAAAACATGTATTCCGACAACTCTCACCTCTCCTTTTCAACACCAACCTCGGATAGTTCAGCGGATACCCCTTATCAACTTCCTACGCCTACACCAGATCAGGAACCGACCCATAAGTGGTCTTCCTACCACACAGGATTCACTCCCGGTCAAAAACGGACCAAACGGTCTCTATTTATCTCTCTTAACACCAAGGAGAAAATTGATGATATACATCATTACCAAAAACAACAAATAGAGTTACAACGAGAATTATACTTCGAACAAAAAGTCACTACAAGACGATTAAGTTTTCTAGAGCAAGTTGCGATCAAATTTTGCAATTCACGGAAGAAGGATGTACATGAACCTCTTTTGATTCCTTGCAATTCTTTGGATCCCTCTTCATCTTATCGAACACCTTCGGATCCTTCACCTAGACAATTCTCTGGTTCCCCAAAGACCAACGAACGTGGAAACATTTGGTCTCCACTCAAGCCATGGAGGGATAGCAAGTCTAAAGATCGCAATGCTTCATCGTCACCTAAATAAATATACTTATTCTCATTGTATTTTTTATCTAAGTATATTTGTATTCTTCTTCACAAATAATAATATTATGTTTTATTAAAATCAATCTCTCGAAAAATAAGCAACACCCTTCAAAACTAGGCTATTTTAAGACAAACTGGCCATTTCAGACGCCTGAACAATGCTATCAGACGTCTGACACTCTTGTCTCACACAATTTTTTTAACATAGTGCATATATCAGAAGTCTGATATAATCTTCCAGACGTCTAAAAATACTTTCTGCCTCAGAAAAAAGGGCAACAGCCTATTTCAAATGTCTAAAATTGGTTCCCAGACGTTTGACAAATGTTTCTGCCTTCTCAACATAAAAACAAGGCCAATTTCAGACGTCTATTTTTACTTCCAAACGTCTGACTAAACTCTCTGCCTTCTGAAATTTCCAACTCGATCTCTTCCAAACGTTTACCACCAACAACCAGACGTCTGATCTTATTTATTGTCTTCAAACTAGGTTAAATCAGATGTCTTATTCACCTTCCAGACGTCTGAAATTCAATCGACACTCTTAAGTAACCTGCTAACGTATATGTTTTCTTTTTCTCACTTTCATTTCATTTCGTTTCTTCTGCAATTTCAATATCCTAAAATACTCCAGTTCGTTTTTTCCTCCAAACACGATCGAATCTCATGGCACCCAAAACGAAAAGCCCTAAAATCTCTAAGCGCAAGCAAGACCAAGCTACTTCATCCAACCCGAAAATTTGCTCCGACGATCAAATTGAGAGATGGATGAATCGTGTACCGCATTCAATCAAAAGATATGAAGACATTCAAAAGAAGAAGCTTCGTACAGGTCCTTTTTACAATTTTCTCAAATTTCCTATGTACGACTTGGATGAAATATGCGAAAATGCGGGGTTACATCAGTTAATCTCCTTCAACTCGAATAATATCCAAATAGACCAACTTGTGATATTCCTATTCTATGCTAATTTAGATAGCACAGCAGTTTGGAATACCGATAACGACGATAATTGGCTATGGTCAAGTGTTTACGGCAACACTATTAGACTAACTCCAGGGATCATACGCCGAACTCTCGGATGTTCCGACACCGAAGAAGATTTATATAATATTTCGGATATGCGTTTCAAACCGAGAGATAATATCACACATCAAATATGGGAAGATGAAATGCCTAGATTTGCATCAAAATACTTAAGACCTAAGGCGAGACTTCTCACTAGAATGATAATCAACACTATCATTCCTCGCCTTGGTAGTCATGAGCAAATCACAGAGCTAGAACACAAGGCTTTATATGCTATCTTCAGTGGAACAAGGGTTAATTGGGAGAAATTCATATTCGATGAGCTCAAACACTATTGGACTCGATCACGCCCATCCATCATCTACCCTACATACATCATGCGTCTTCTGCGGGCTCACAACATTCCTTCATATTTATCAACTTTTGAAGAGATTTCTCCGAAATATGCGTCCACAAAATTTTTCTCTCTAATGCATTTACCAGAAAATCCTCCGGATTTTATATCATTTGAAGAATGGACGCAACGACGTCAAGCGAATCAAGCTATGCCTCCACCCCAACAACAACCTGAACAATCACAAGAGGAAGAGCAACATCGCGAGCATACTCCTCCTCCTCCTACACCTTTTGATTATTCGTGCCAAGACGAGATTTTGGGGACCCGCACTGAGACGAATCCAAATGAGAGTATTCGCGACTTAACTCTCCAAAATTAACTCATTTTGTCAAGAAATCAAAAAAATTTGGCTAAGCGTATCGATAGCTTTGAAACAACGTTTGCTTCACGCCTAGCCACAGTTGAAGAATCGCTTTCAACTACACTATCAGTTCTTAAAGAAGTTCTTCAACGAGTTCGTGGTCCTACACCACCTTCGGAAGATTGGCCAACTCCAATGCCTTCTCCTCCTCCGTCAAAACACTCTAAGCTTTTTGAAGAGGAAAAAGAACCTCTCCAACAAACTCCGACATCTTTAAAAGCTAGCTCTTCCAAGAAAGAAGATGAAGGAGATGATCAAGATAAAGCTTCCCCAAAAAATCCTTAGTTTTTAGGATTCCATCTTTTGTATTATAAAAAATCTATGCATGTAAACAATCAATTTGATTAATGACAAGTGCTTTTTGGTTTGTTATTTCTGTTTATATTGATATAACCTTCCTACAATTGGTGCATATTTTATATTACGTTCTCTAAATTAAAAAGATACTAACACTTTTTGATAATGCCAAAGGAGGAGAAATAATGGAAAGCACATTTTTAGGGGGAGATTTATAAAATTATATCTAAGTACATTGTATAGTTGTCATCATCAAAAAGGGGGGAATGTTAGGAAATGCAATCTACGGTTTCGATGACAACAACTGTACAACGAAAATCATATATATATATATAGGTACTTGCTAGAACAACATCACTAGAAAGATAAGAAAGAGGCCCAAAGGACACTACAAGAGACTACAAGTCGATAGGAACAAAGAAGCACAGGAACAAGAGCACTAAAACTGATATGCACAATATCAGACGTTTGGGTGCACAAGCCAGACGTCTGAATCAGTTCTCTGGAATAACAGACAGTCAAAACCAGACGTCTGGTATTAGCACTCAGATGTCTGAAAATCTACCATATTCAAAAAATATATGGAATCAGACGTTTGAGACATATACCAGACGTCTGAATTCAAACTCGGATTTCAAATAAGAACTTCAACTGCCACATTCAAATAGACATCTTCGCTTCTCTTCGCTGCAACTCTTCATCATCAATAGAAGCAACCGTAGAGCACTTGTTAATGGACATAACTACTCAAAATACCTATCTACAACTATATATAGCATCAAGAATCAAGAGAAAGAACTCACCTTACATACTTACACTTTCTAATTCTATGCTATATTCTTGATCTCTGCACTCTAGCAATCTTTACTTGTATTCACTCTTCCATATACTCAGTTCTTCATAGACAATATTCTTGAGAGATACATTGGAAGAAATTGTACTAATTAGTCAACATCCATTTTATACTAGAACACACATTTGGCAAGAATAACTTATTGTAATCAAGCCTATTCCTCCGGGCGAAGCGAGGGTTTTTGATAGTCGAATTCCGAAGGGGAGCTTCGGGACTGGACGTAGGACGGGAGGTCCGAACCAGTATAAAATTCTGGTGTGCTTATTTTATATTTACTTAGATTAACATTACTTTAGTTGCATCATATATTTTGTCACATATACTTGCATATACACTACACGATCCACCCCGTAGACTTTCAATAACATCAAATTCAACATATGTAAATCTTTAGGGAAGTATAAATTAAACATAGTGTAATGGTTAAAAATAAATTAAATATTGCTGTAGCAATTGTTTTCTCTTCTTATTTATTCACATATGACCTCTGTTGTAAAAATCCTTCGAGGTCTTTGCCTAGACGAGACCTCACCTAGAAATTAGGTGAGCCTTACCGCCTAACCATCTGCATAGGCCCGACTAGGTAAGGCTTACCCAATCATTTAAGAATCTAAACGGGTATTTGGGCACTAGTTAAACATTACTTGAAGTTTAATGTCACGTTTAAGCATTTATGCGCTAGATTTTGATGGTTTGCCTCCTTGTTTGCACATAAACCCATCCAAAACCGTAGTGGTTTCAAATTTGGATTAATTTAAACTAAACCAAATAACAATTTTTGTTAGAATTACATGAGTTATCCAATATTCATATCTCCGATTAATCCTCGATTAATCTCCGCCTAAAGGATGAATCCCTAGTCTATACTTACCGCCTAACGTCTACCTAGCGATTTTTACAACGATGTCCATGATGACGACGACTTCAATAGAAAAAATGGTATATAAGTAGAAAACATTTTTAAATGATATTTGGCATAATTCACAATATTAATCTAATAATTAAATTTAACAACTATTATTAAACCTAGTTTCCTCCACCTGACAACTACTCCGGCCACCTACCACTGCCGCACGACCTAGACAGTTAGCCCCACCTGAGCCTCCTCGCAAACGCAGCCCTCTCTTTAAATATATATATATATATAATATGAAGGTTTTTATTTTAAATATGTGTTTTAAATTGAATATTGATTTCAAGGAAAAAGATATAATATATATTTTGTTTCCATTTATATCAAGCTAGTTTTGATTTGTTTTTCATCGATTCTATGTTATCAGCTTTACTTTGTTCATCGAATCCGTGTTCACCTTGCTTTGCTTTGGAAACTGTCGTTTGGATTGGTCGATTGTCGAGTTCGTGATTCAAAATCGTAGCTTGTTGTGTTGTCTATTTTCTCTAGCCTCGAAAGGTGAGCGATCACTCACGATTAACATTCTTGTGTTTAGCAAATTTATTTCGCATGAAATAAAGATTGAAATATGTTGTTAGATTTGAATTGTTAAATTTTAAGTATGATATGTTATTACCTGCAATTTTTTACCTATATTAATTGACATATGACACCATAACTTGTTATATATATTTTATTTAAATTGTTAATTATGATTATATATGCTTGTCATTGATATGTATGCCATTTTATGCTATTTTATATTCTCACGCTGCAAGTTCCTTGTTAGTTAGGAATTCCCTATGGGTTGAAATGATACATACCCGAATGATATTTTAGATTAGGGGAAAATCGTTATGGGTTGAAATGATAAACCCAAGAGATTTTATTGATTTTGAAAATTTTGGATTGTGGGTTGAAATGATATATACTCATAAATATTAAATTATTGCAGATTGAAATGATAAATATCCATATCACTTGACCATAGGAAAGAAAATTATATATGGACACCGTTGGTCTATTTTTAAATGATTTTCAAATTTTTTGAAAAGGAGAAATATATGTGTGTTGATTTTTAGAATATAATATAAAGATATTTTAATTTTAATTTATGTGTTTAGATTTATAAATTATATCTTTGGAATTTTAAATTATAAGTTACGTTTTGAAAAATGTAAATTTTAAGATTTTACTTATAATTTTACTATTTTTAAATATATAAAATGAGATTTAATATAAAATAAATTTAATAATAAGATTTAATTTAATAAAATTTAATATAATAAAATTTAATAAAAATTTAACTAATATATATATAATATGTTTTAGACTATTTATTTGAAATTTATATTAATATTTTGAAAATAGATTTTGTAATAACTTTAATAAAATAAAGGTTGGGAAGATAAATTAAGTTAATTTGTAATTTAATTTGTTTGAGAATTGAATATAAATAAGAAGTGATTGGAAAATTATTGATTTTGAAATTTTAAAGTTATTATTTATAATTTTATAATTTGATTTAATTAAAGGTGATTAAATGAATATTATCAAATTTAAATAAAATTGAATATTTAATTTTGATTTAAATTTGTAATTTGAGATTTTATTTAAATGCTTATAAAAAGTGATTAGGTGAATATTTTAGAATTCAATATAATTGAAGTTAGATATTTAATATTTTTTTATTTTTTTAAATTTGTAATTTGAGATTTATTTAAATGTTATTAAGAATGACTAAGGGAATATTTTCAAATTTTAACTAAAAATTGAATTTTGAAATATAAATGATATTTATAAAATTGTGTGTTATTGTAAATGTTTGAATATTTAAACTTTGAAACCTATTGAATTGGAAGTGGTTTTAAATTTGTAGTTCAAACCTGGATTTGAAATCGATATAAATTAAAAATGGTGTTAATGAGAATTTGAATTGAACCTTTTACCTTTTTAATTGAAATTGTTGAACTGAAATTGATTTTAAATTGAATTTTGAAACTAAAGTTGATTTGAATTGATTTGTGAAATTGGAAGAAAATATTCTAATTTGAAACTATTTTTGATATAAACTCTTTTAAATCTATAAACTATTTTAATATGTATTATTTTAAATTTATAAACAATTTTAAATATATATATTTTAATATATAAGCTATTTTTAATATATAAACTATTTTTAATATATGAACTATTTTTAATCTATAACATATTTTTAATATATAAACTATTTTTAGTATATAAACTATTTTTAATATGTAAACTATTTTAATCTATAACCAATTTTTAAATATAAACTAATTTCAATATTCAAACTGTTTAAGTTGGAACTGCTATGATTTAAATTAAATGGATTTAAATGCAAATACTTTGATATGATGGTTTAAACTATTTTGTGGTTATGATTTTGGAAATGAATATGATTTCGAAAGTGATATGACTTTGAAATGAATATGATATTTTGATATGAAGTATGAACTGTTTGAAATGAAAAACTGATCACGGTGTGAAATAGGCGTTTGGTAGTTAAAGGGACCGGGATCGGATATTGTCATACTCTCTGCTAATACCGAAAACCACTTTAACAATCGTGTACGTGGTTGAGAATCCAGAACGAAGTAGGATGGTTTAGCGACGTCTATATGAGGTATGAACGCAGCCCTGACTCCTACAAGTCAGCTTGATGTGACTAAAATAGGATCCACGCCGGGCCAAGTGAGGTCGCACCTCCGATCGAGCATGCTTCTTCAAAACCATTCTATTACTTTGTGATTTGATTGGGCGCACCTTTGATAATGAGAGTGTGTGTCGAGGTGGGCGGTAGTAGCTGCTATGCGTTACCACTAGTCCGGATCCGCAAAACGGTAGTATCCTACCATAGGAATTGCCTCGCTTGCCTTGTCACATGCCTTATCGCGCCCTCTACGAGTTTGGTTTGTGTCGTACACTATGGAGTGCTCTCTGATAGCCCTCCAGTTTACTAAGAAATTACGGTACTGTATAGACTGTGGCATTTATATAAAATGTGTTAAGGGAGATATGGGTAACGCCTTAATGCTATTTTAATATTTTACTTTATTCTGGACATTATATATGTAGCGTATTATACTATGTATGTAGATAGTTCCACGGATCCTTAAAGGATGGGAATCTCAAACATCCTTTAAGTTATTTGTATTTCACTTAGACATTTCACTTGAGTTGATTTACTTGCATAAGAATGTTAATCCTGACTCGAGTGTTTTATGTTTTGCCTTATGCTCGGGTCAGACCGAGTGGCACAGCATTTGAGACTCATCTTTGGAGCTTTGCTTGAAGATCTATTTTATCTATTCCGCTTTGCATTTTTTCAGCTATTTTCCGTTGTTTATGTTCAGACTTGTCAGTTGCTTTTGTATTAATGACTTCTATGTACTTGGGATTTTTCAGACTCTGATGTTTCTATAGTAGCTTCATGAACTACTATTTATCTATTCTGCTGCTTATTGTTATATTACTTTGTGTCTATGATTCTATGTTTGATTTATTTACTGTATATGCTATGTTTTGCCAATATAAAAATTAATAATCTGTTGTTTTGAGCAATTTAAGTCTGACATGCGTGGATTATTGTCGATTTGAATGGTTCGAAATGGCAGGTTGTTACAGTTGGTATCAAAGCTCTGGTTTAGGAAAAACTTAGCATATGGAGTAAAAACTCTTTAGAGATAGGGTAGTAATACCCTAGAATGAGTGGAATTGATTATAGAATCATATTCGTTCGAGCTTGAAATTCTTTGTTAGGATCCTCTTTGATTTGGATTTCTTTTGGATTTTGGAGCTTTACCTTTGTTCTAAAATCCATTCTTGTTTTACCTGTTCGATTCTTGATACCGGAGCATCCTATAGCTTCATTTCTGTTGATCTCTGTAATAAATTTGAGCACATCTTGCAACCTCAGTTGGCAACTTCATCCTTATGTTTGACTGATCCCATCGGTGGTCCCGCCAACCTTAGTATGATTTGTAATGGGGTGAAACTCCTTTACAACAGGCGTCGATTTACCGGAGATTTCTATGTCCTCGGTTTTGATGCATTTGATATCTTACTTGGGGTAATTGGTTGAAGCGTTTTAATGCTGTTATTTCTTACAAAGCCCGAACCGTTTCTCTAGTAGACGACCAGGGTAATTCTCTTGTGATCGAATGTCGAATGCCTTAGAATTATGCAGGCAGTTCTATCTTTTCGCTTAATTCTCATCCTAGTGATCTGGACTCCACCAGATAGTCAGGGATTATCCTGATGTTTTGGTGAAGTCACTTCTTTTTCCCCAAGTGGGAAAATTGAATTCCGCACCGATCTTATTCCTGGAGCTCGATCTTGCTATCGGTTTTCACCAGCTTCGTGTAGCCGAGGAGAGCATTCCCAAGATAGCTTTCCAAACGGAGAATGGTTTCTATGAATGATTAGTCTTGCCCTTTGGATTAACCAACACTCCTGTCTTTTGTTGATCTCGTGAATCGCGTCTTTCGCGATGTTCTCAACCAGTTTGTCCTGGTTTTCGTTGATGATATTCTCGTCTTTTCTAAGTCAAAAAAGGGAACATGAGTCATATTTGAGTTATGTTCTCCAAACACTTAGGAGTCATCAGTTGAAAACCAAATTTTCTAAATGCCATTTCTAGAGGGATGAAGTCTGATTCTTTGGGCACATTGTTTCTGAAATGGAGTCTCGGTTGACCCGGTTAAGGTTGCCGCGATTAATATAAGTCTATCCATCTTTCCTCTTGTAATTTAATTATCTTATCTTCCTTTCGAGCCTATCTTTTTTAGTTAGAATTCTCTTTTATTAGGTTCCCTCTAAATTTGAATCTCCATCCTTGTTCTAAAATCCATTCTTGAATCATCCTATGAGTGAACGTATTTGTAATTAATATAATTTTTTTTATGTTGTGTTGTTTGAGTTGTTAAGTTTGAATTTTGGGTTTTGTTCGATTCGTCTGGCCAACTTTATCGATAGGAATTCCAAAACACTTGAACAGAGCAAATTGACACAATATTGTTTTTGAAATTGGTAAATGAAATAATTTTGTGTATGATTATATTTTATATATAATGGTATAATTTTCTAAAATTAGATTGTTAAATGATTTGGTTGCTAGAAATGATAATACTATATTATCATTTATTATTTTATCAGCATTCCTAAACCATTAACTATTTTGTATGTTATAAGGAGATGAAATTTTATAAACATGGTTTATAAATCTGATTTGCAAATGATATAATTTAAATTAAGGATTTGAGAATCAAATTTTCGGTGCTTTTCAAAATTTGGTTTTCAAATTTTTGAAAAATATATATTATTTGAAAGTATTTCGAATGGAAATTGTTTCCAAGGAATTTTAAATGAAGTAAGTCGGTACTCTCCTCTTGTGTCGTTGGAAAATAATTTCGATGATGACTGCAGCATCATCGACATTCATTTTCGGGTTTCAAAGTGGGGAGACCACTTAGTACCTTTGCTACACTTTTATTTTGGGAAATGGATTTGATTTGAATTTCTTGAGTATGATTTGATGTAAATATATATATATATATATATATATATATATATATATATTTCAAAATGGTTTGAAGTGAAACCGGAAATTTAATTCTTAAGTTTTATGTTAAGTGATGTTTTTCAATTATTGAAGTGAAGCAAATTTTTTGAATAATTGGAGTGTATAAAACGAGAAATGAAATTTAAACAACTTGAAACAGTTAAACTATGATAAAATTAATTTTTATAATACTCAATTGCATTCTAAAACATATATAACTTACCTGAAATATTCAAAAAATTGAAATGTAGTATGAATATGTAATTGAAGGTTATACAAGAGAAATTTAGGTAATAAAAATATTCAAACTAAATTTTTGCTTGATAGAAATGTTGTAAATAAAAGGAAAATTTGTATTGTGCTCAATTACATTCAGAAACATTATTAAAACTTACCTGGGAAAAGTTTGAATGTAATGAGAATATGTAATTGAATAGTATACAATATAAATGTAAGTAATATGATGTCCAAAAATGAAATTTATATGGTTTTAAATTAATTGTTGTATCTGGTACTATATATTTCGAATTCATCTTTCCTTTCTGTTGCTTCTATTCTCCTACCTCGTTCCTTTTCGAGGACGAAAATTTTTGAGTGGGGGAGAGTGTAACGACTCGAAAATTTTAACGATTTTTAAATAACGTTATAAACTAAATTTTTCATGAAAATAAATATTAAAATTTTTGCAATGAAAATTTGATATTTGGAATACGTCTATTTAAACGCAGTAAGTGTCAGATTTTCATCAGAAATATGAAAGTTTGTTCAGTTGTGAAATTTTAATATAAAATCAGTTAAATTGATGGAAATAAAATATTTTTGAAATATGAATATTTTTATATAATAAAATTGTAAATCATTTTCTGAGTGAGACGTCATATTTCGTTTCGCCAAATTTGGCCTGCTCTAGCTCCGTTTATATAATTTTCGACGTTTTAGCAATATTTTTGGTAGCGATTATCGAGTTTTGATAGGAGAGTTGTGTCACTCATATCTGTGTACCATTCTGTTCGTCTCATCGTGCTGATCTCCGCATTATATTCATTTGTGCATTTCGGCGTCCGGTACACGATGAAATCTGCGAAACGGTTAGCCGTATCGGTACCCGTTTTGAGCCTTTTTGGTTCCCCATGGCCATTTAATTGTCCACCTATTGAAAACTAATAGTCATCAGCTTTTAATATTTTCTAGAAATTATATCTTGCTTTTGCTATTCCTATTGTGGCAATTTATAATCTGCTTCGTTTCATATACTGTCAGTCTCTCTTCTCTTCCTCTTTTCGTTCTGACATACTAGAGGAAAAAAAATACAATTTAAAGTTTGCTTTTATTGATTTGGACCCTGCTACTTGTTTCCTTCTTCCTATTTGTCCATTTTTTAAACTCACGCCCTCTCTCTCTTGCTTGTCCTCCATTTTAATTCCGCCTAGCCCATATTTTCATCCGCCATCTACTTGCTTCCATCCGGCCTCCTTCGTGCCACCTTAGCCCGACCAAGTCTCCCCTCAACCCATCCGCTTCTCCCCACCATAGTCCGCCCAAGCACAGCCCACCGCCTTCATCCCCGACCACTACAGCAGCTCCCTCTCCTGACCCCGCCACCCACAAATAACAGCCAACAAACCCATTGATGCTCGTCCTCACACCCATCGATGGTTCATGCTAAGCAACCCACCTGAACCCACAACCGATCACCATCGAAGCACCCTCCGACCCCTACCCAAACCCAAGCATTCAGCCACCCACCTGCCAACACGTCGGCCTCTCCACCCACCTCCACGTGAACAAGCACCCCACTGCCGCTTCGTTTTCTCCACCTGGCAGCTGCTCCGGCCACCTACCACTACCGACCCAGACAATCAGTCCCACTTGAGCCTCCTCGCAAACGCAACCCTCTCTTTAATATATATATATAGTTTTATTTTAAATATTTTTTTAAAATTGAAAATTGATTTTAAGGAGAAAGATATAATATATATTTTGTTTCCATTTATATCAAGCTAGTTTTGATTTATTTTTCATCGATTCTAAGTTATCAGCTTTGCTTTGTTCGTCGAATCCGTGTTCACCTTGCTTTGCTTTGGAAATTGTCGTTTGGATTGGTCGATTGTCCAGTTCGTGATTCAAAATTGTAGCTTGTTGTGTTGTCTATTTTCTCTAGCCTCAAAAGATGAGCGATCACTCACGATTAACATTCTTGTGTTTAGTAAATTTATTTCACATGAAATGATGATTGAATTATGTTGTTAGATTTGAATTGTTAAATTTTAAGTATGATATGTTATTATCTGCAATTGTTTACGTATATTAATTGACATATGACACCATAACCTGTTATATATATTTTATTTAAATTGTTAATTATGATTATATATGCTTGTCATTGATATGTATGTCATTTTATGCTATTTTATATTCTCACACTGCAAGTTCCCTGTTAGTTAGGAATTCCCTATGGGTTGAAATGATACATACCCGAACGATATTTTAGATTAGTGAAAAATCGTTACGGGTTGAAATGATAAACCCAAGCGATTTTATTGATTTTGAAATTTTGGGATTGCGGGTTGAAATGATATATACCCGTAAATATTAAATTATTGCGGATTGAAATGATAAATATCTGTATCACTTGACCATAGGATAGAAAATTAAATACGGACACCGTTGTTCTATTTTAAATGATTTTCAAAAATTTTGAAAAGGAGAATAATATGTGTATTGATTTTTAGAATATAATATAAAGATATTTTAATTTTAATTTGTGTGTAAAATTTAGATTTTTAAATTATATGTTTGCAAATTTTAAATTTTAAGTTAAGTTTTGAAAAATGTAAATTTTAAGATTTTACTTATAATTTTACTATTTTTAAATATATCAAATGAGATTTAATATAAAAATAAGTTTAATAAAAAGATTATAATAAAATTTAATAAAAATTTAACTAATATATATAATATGTTCTAGACTATTTATTTGAAATTTATATTAATATTTTGAAAATAGATTTTGTAATAACTTTAATGAAATAAAGGTTGGGAAGATAAATTAAGTTAATTTGTAATTTAATTTTGTTTGAGAATTGAATATAAATAAGAAGTGATTGGAAACTTATTGATTTTGAGATTTTAAAGTTATGATTTATAATTTTATAACTTGATTTAATTAAAGGTGATTAAATGAATATTATCAAATTTAAATAAAAATGAATATTTAATTTTGATTTAAATTTGTAATTTGAGATTTTATTTAAATGCTTATAAAAAGTGATTAAGTGAATATTTTAGAGCTAAATATAATTGAAGTTAGATGTTTAATTTTTTTTTAATTTGTAATTTGAGATTTATTTCAATGTTATTAAGAATGATTAAGGGAATATTTTCAAATTTTAAATAAAAATTGAATTTTGAAATATAAATGAAATTTATCAAATTTTGTTATTGTAAATGTTTGAATATTTAAACTTTGAAACCAATTGAATTGGAAGTGGTTTTAAATTTGTAGTTCAAAAATGGATTTGAAATCGATATAAATTAAAAATGGTTTTAATGAGAATTTGAATTGAACCTTTAACCTTTTTAATTGAAATTATTGAACTGAGATTGATTTTAAATTGAATTTTGGAACTAAAGTTGATTTGAATTGATTTGTGAAATTAGAAGAAACAATTCTAATTTGAAACTATTTTTGATATAAACCCTTTTAAATATATAAACTATTTTAATATATATTATTTTAAATTTATAAACAATTTTAAAAACATATATTTTAATATGTAAACTATTTTTAATATATAAACTATTTTAATCTATAACCTATTTTTAAATATAAACTATTTTTAATATATAAACTATTTTAATCTATAACCTATTTTTAAATATAAACTATTTTCAATATTCAAACTGTTTAAGTTGGAACTATTATGATTTAGATTAAATGGATTTAAATGCAAATACTTTGATATGATGGTTTAAACTATTTTGTGGTTATGATTTTGGAAATGAATATGATTTCAAAAGTGAATATGATTTCGAAAGCGATATGGTTTTGAAATGAATATGATATTTTGATATGAAGTATGAACTGTTTGAAATGAAAAAATGACCACGGTGAGAAATATGCGTTTGGTTGTTAAAGAGACCGGGATCGGATATTGTCATACTCTCTGCCAATACCGAAAACCACTTTAACAACTGTGTACGTAGTGGAGAATCCAGAATGAAGTAGGATGGTTTGGCGACGTTTATATGAGGTATGTGTCTCGAGGTGGGCGGTAGTAGCTGCTATGTGTTTTTACCAGTCCGGATCTGCAAAACGGTAGTATCGTACTCTGGGCATTGCCTCGCGTGCCTTGTCACATGCCTTATCGCGCCCTCGACAAGTTTGGTTTGTGTCATACACTATGGAGTGCCCTCTGATAGCCCTCCAGTTTACAGAGGAATTACGGTACTGTATAGACTATGGCATTTATATAAAATGTATTAAGGGGGATATGGGCAACGCCTTAACCCTATTTTAATATTTTACTTTACTCTAGACATTATATATGTAGCGTATTGTACTATGTATATAGATAGTTCCACGGATCCTTAAAGGATGGGAATCCCAAACATCCTTTAAGTTATTTATATTTCACTTGGACATTTCACTTGAGTTGATTTACTTGCATAAGAATGTTAATCCTGACTCGAGTGTTTTGTGTTTTGCCTTATGCTCGGGTTAGATCGAGTGGCACAACATTTGAGACTCACCTTTGGAGCTTGGAGTTTTGCTTGAAGATCTATCTTATCTATTCAGCTTTGCAGTTATTTCCAGTTGTTTATGTTCAGACTTGTCAGTTGCTTTATATTAGTGACTTTTATGTACTTGGGATTTTCTATTGTATTTACTTCAGACTCTGATGTTTCTGTAGTAGCTTCATGAACTACTATTTATCTATCATGTTGCTTATTGTTATATTACTTTGTGTTTGTGATTCTGTGATTGATTTTTTACTGTATATGTTAAGTTTTGCAAATATAAAAATTAACAATCTGTTGATTTGAGCAATTCAAGTCTGACATGTGTGGATTATTGTCGATTTGAATTGTTCGAAATGACAGGTCGTTACAAAAACACTATTCAATAGAGAATTCATCTCCTCGATTTTATAAGGTTAGTATCACAGTTAACTATAGTCAACTCAAAGTAAAAATCTTTGGTTAGAGTGGCATGGTTAATAATAAATGTTATTATTGAACCAATGACTTTGTTTATAGACCAACCGAGTTAAATATGGATAACATTGGAATTTTGACCAAAACAAAATTTCGTACATCCTATAGTGATATTGTTGATGAAGAGAGTTGTGTAAATAATCGTTACTAAAAGGTACCGCTTAAAATGTCAAATTGGATTTTACGGATGAAGTCCTATAAGCGATAAATTCCACCAACTTATCACAACACTAGCTAAAATGGCATGTAAATGTTAATATTCGGATTGTTCGATACTAATCGCTAACTAAATTTGCAAGTATGAGTCGCATAACCATATTTGTGAATTCTTCGAAGTACCACACAATTTAATTTATTTATAAATGTTATGAATTATTTAATATTTATGAAATATCAATTAGATTAATATTTATAAAATATTAATTATTATTTTATGTTTTAGGTGCTACCTTCGATAATAAGAACATTGTCCCCCTAGAAAAGAGAGATTAGAATGCCCTAAGGACAAGGACCCAGCGGCCAACTCAAGGAAAGCGAAAGCTCATTAAAAATGAAGAAAGCGTTTGGTCAGCTTCAAGCTAGCTAGATCCGGGGAGAAAGGGGACAGATAATATAAGATCTTTGGCCATCTTTTCATATGCATCTGAGGCTGCTCCTTCTTCTTAATTAAATATCCCATCGAGTAAAGGAATGACCTACTGGTGAAATCCAGCCATAGAGCACTCTTTTCTTTCGTCCCGCCCCGCCAAAAGAGTGAATTTCCATTGTGGGGCCTTCCCGGTCAATAAGTTGGTGCACCTTCGCTCCATTCTTTTGGAATGTTATGCGGTCCGTTTTCATAACTATCAGAGTAATCTCCCTTTTGTTCTTGTTCTAAAGCGTGTTCCCTTGCCTATACTTCGTGCTGTTGAAGTCAGGCTGCTTTCTCATTGTCCCAATTCCGAGCTACTGGATCATACGATGTAGGTGAGTCTGATTGTTCTGACTTCTACTGTAAGTTGCCTTAAGGCGCCTCCCAATAAGGGCACTTACCTGTGAGGAAAATCCTATTTAGAAGAAGGGAAAAAATATAGCTACAGAGGCCGAGGGAAAGGCCCGACTCTATTCCTGACTTAAGGAAGCCTTCGGGGATCTTCTCCTATCTATAAGACGAAGGCGCAATAACTCGTCTTATCGTTTGCATCTGCCAATCCTTGCTTGTCAGCGCTACGCACCTTAATGTACTGGGAGAGGAAAAAGGCCTCTAAGCTTCTTCCTTTTGAGTTTTTTGGTTATATCAAGCAAAGACATATTAGAATAGATAATATGACTAATCGGTAGTAGCTAACTAGGTGGGTTTGGGTGGCCCCCAGCAAGCAAGCCCATTTACTGGTATAGAAATGGAAATTCGAATAATAGATCTGAGAAGGTAAAGAGAAGAACTCCTAGGCTTCTCATAGCGCAACGACGGAGAGCTTCTGACTATAGCTCGAGAAGCTCGCGTAAGGGTAGCCACACTATCCTCCTGAGTCATGTAGCTAACTAAGCCAGTATGGATGCTATCGAAGAGCTAAGGAGAGATAGAGAAGCAGCGAAAAGGGACCTGATGCCGCCCAATTAATATACTGGCCTTCCTTCGGGGGCCTTGTTATTACTGATGAGTCAAGGGCTGCTGTTGCTAATGTAGCTCTTGTTGCTAGCTTCTTTGCTTGTCTACTAAGCACCTCCTTCTGGTAGGAAGAAACTCTCCTTTCCCTGAGAATTCATATTAATTGGAACGGATTAACAAGTAATACTTGTCCAATTAATATAGTAGACGAAGCAATTTATAAGACTGATGATCATCTAGCAACTGGAATAGCCCCTCGTTATCTCCCGGCTCGCGCAGATGAGCTTAAAAGAAGTACAAACTCTGGTTGACTACCCATCTTTCCTTCAGTCGTAGGACTAGCTTAGCAACCGCCTGCCTATTACTATTACTATGAGTTTCCTCCCTATGGTCGCCTTAGGTCGAACCTTCTGTCGGAGTTCATACCAGACCTTAGCTTTGCTACCTTGGCTAACTAATACTCTTTCAAGGTCGAGGACCAATATTGCTACCCAAAACGAAGAATTCCTTGATGTTTGGACCGGGGCAGCATCCCCGATAGTTGCTGCCTTATCCTTTCGTCCTTCCCGTAGTGATGCTTCCCTCATTCTAGTAGGAAGAACACTCCTGTCAGTCCAGTCTTCCAGTTGTTTAGCTTCCCTCGTTCCTCGGTTTATTGGAGGGACAACTGAGACCGATAGGGCCAGTATAAACATTGGGGTCTAGTATACCAAGTCCAGTATAAACATTGCGGGTGGGACGGTTGGCATGTATATAAAAGTTATATATGTGTGTATTGATATACAATTTCGATATAGGTTTAAATAGGATTTAAATATAGTTAATTAGTGAACGAGTTTTGAGATCTGTCGGCCCATGTTGTGTCCAAACATGACTAACCATAATATGAGTAGGAGGAGGTTGAATTTAGTAGTTCTGATTTGAATCAAGGAAGAAGGAGTAAAAGGTATGAGATATTCTCTCTTATTTCTCCCTATAATTACCAAACCAAGCCTCCTTCATTTGATCTCTTCTCAATACCTTCTCTCTTGATCGCAAGCTCCACATCCCCTCCCTTTAGCCATGCATCTCTACTACATTTCAAACATTAAAATAAAATAAAATAGTGGAGCATTCGATCATTTCATTGTTTGATGGTTCTAATGAATCTAGGATAAATCGAGGTGTGCTCAAAGGTCTTGTCATCAAAGGTATAATTCTAATTTTTATTTGTATACTAGTTCATCATATGATCACAATTGTGTGCATATATATATATATATATATATATATATATCTATAATGTTGTCTTACCATATTTAATAATTAATTTTGTCCAATTGAACAATTGATCTACATGATTTAGTTTAAATGATTAATAGTTTAAAATTAAAATATATGTTCATAATTCCACTTTTGGCCACGCATGTGTTTTAAGATGTATATAATAATTTTCTAAAGGTAATACATATTTTGAGTATATTTAAATAATTATTTATTAATTTAAACGTAAAATATTCTAGTAATATATTTATAAAATGTATGAATATGTTCAGTATTTTTAATTTCGGCAATAATAATAAAAGGTTGACTCATTTCGGCTGAAAGAATTTTTTTATATTTTCATAATTAAAATAGCTTTCAGGTTTAAAAATAGCTATTGGATTTAAAATATCTTTCGAATTTAAAAAAAATTGGTCGAAATGAATTATATAGATATTCACATTTGTTATTTATTTATATATATATATATATGCATTTATATAATTTTAAAATGGTTATATATATATTAATATTAATATATATTGTTGGTATTATATATAGTTGTATAATATTAAAGTTTAATTAATCAAAGAAACTTTATCAAATAAATCTGGATCTAATTTTGAATTTGAGAATGTTTTACCAAAACTTATATATTTTAGCTTTAAATTTGAAATTTGAAATTTTTTGACTTAGTCAAACTTGGATATTTTGATTTAAAATTTAAAACTTTTGACTTATTCAAATTATGTTAGATATTTCAATTAAATTTCATTTTATCAATATAAATCAGTTCAAATAATATATATACACGTATTTGTTTACATTAAACAATTTTAAGGCAAATAATATACATATAAATTATGAATATATACATGGTAGATATAAATCTCAATATCTACTTATGTACATATTAACCATGTCATTGTATACCCTATTGTTGTGTTATATCTTCATTATTGCATGTGTAAATAAATAAATAAACAAATATATATATATATATATGATATATTAACACATATACATCAAAAATATGATATTTAATTTATAAGAATAATTCAGTTAAGCTAAAGATTTTTTTTTAAATTCACTCATTTCACCTGTTGCAAATCGGGTTAGTCCCAACGGTACCAATATATTAGTTCAGACCATTTCTGGCCATCTTGGTCCTCTAGATCCAACATAATATTATTGTTATCTCAACCCTTTTAAATAAAGAAAGGAGTATTCTGGTTGTGCCAACCAGAAGAGGTGGTGTAAAATTGGGGTTTAAATCCCGCGATAAAAAAATAAACCGTCAAGAGATCTCTTGGTCTAATCCTAGATGCTTTAAGATCCTTTTTCAACCCTACTCCCATTTTGAGTCAAGAGATGAATTAAAATTAAGATCACATTGCTCTAACTGGGCTCGTTGTGATTAAGGGGATAAAGACCAAGTGAGCTATTTGTACTAAGCATGCTTATTATAGGTGAATACAATCTCTCGATCCCTATGAAGAGGAAAGAGAATTTCACGTTCTTCATAGAAACGGGAACAATGCTTGGACTATCTTTATCAAAGTGTTATTATGTGTTACCCAATGTTTAACATCCCATCATGTAAAATCAGAGCAATATATCATAAGCGTCAACTTGTAAGGATCATTTCAAACATAAACATACCCTATACTTAATATCCAGTTATGAACTATATCATACATTCATCCATTTTGCCATAAGTATAAACTATAATCATTAACATTTTATGAACTCTATATAGTTATCATTCACATTCACAAGCACCATATAGACTCTTATTTAGGTGTCAATTTACTTATTATCATTAACTTTACTTAATGAGTGCCTCCCTGAGTTTATCTATCTCTAATTCATCTATCTCGTACAATGTCACCGGTGAAATGGCCACTCGTCCACCTTGGAAGCCACCCTGACTCTCCTAGAAGGCTGAATGTGAGCACCTTGTATACATTCTAGCAAGCGTCCTTACTAAGCATCAATATCTCCTTCTAGTCCCATAAACACTTTTGTTTCACGCTATCGATTCATTCATTAGTCACATACATTCGATGTTATTACTCATAGTAGAGTTAATCTTTCTGAATTGAACCTAATGGACTCGTTATGTATTGGCACTTTGTTATATACCCGAATTTAGACTTCACTAAGCCGTGGCACCCTGCCATTCAATATCTCCATGTGTGGTTATATTTTAAGATCTTGTGTTCAATCCATTTCTTTCACTTATTAGTTGTGTACCCTACACATTCCATTGACCTTCATGTTTAGATCAAAATCTTTCGATTATTTAGATAAAATATTTGTATCTTTCTTTTTAAATGATACAACTTCTCATTTTTTAGCTTCCCTAAGTTTAGCCATTTCCATCTTCACATAGGTTATTACATTTTATATTATCAATTTTCTTTTATATTTCACATCCTATGAAATTCAAATTAAACATCTTGGAAACCAACTTCCAAAATGCTTCCAAAAAATTATCGAATTTAGTTTACAGAATTATTTCTATTTTCTACTTCATATGTAGCAATTGAGCATCTAAGACCATGCTATTGAGCTAGCTACCACATATCTAAGCTATCGAACCTCAAAGGTTAGCTATCGCATATCCAAGCTATCAGGCTTCTAAGGTTAGCTATCACATAACTAAGGTATCGAGCCTCGAAGGTTTTCTATCGCATATCTAAGCTATTGAACTTCTAAGACTATGTTATCGAGGACTTAACATACTATCGAGCCTCGAAAATAGCTCTTGAATGTCTAACATAGACCATCGAAGGTTTAGGCTATTGAGCCTCTGAAATAGCTATCAATGGTTTAACATAGGTTGTCGAGCCTCTAAAATAGTGATCAAAGTTTTAACATGAGCTATCTCATATATAGGTCATCCTATTTATGAGCTATTTCATACGTAAGTTAAGGCTATTGAGTCTATAGAAAATGTTGTTGAAAATGTAAGTTAAAGCTATTGAGGATCTAGCTATCTTTAAAGACCCGCCTTCCGCAACACCAGGAATTCATGCATACAAGTAATCATATTCCCTAACGGTGTCATGTATGACTTCCCACAAAGGGTAAGATACACAAACACAATGAATATCACATAACACGTATATCTTAGAAAACTAGTTCTCATAGTTGAAGGATCTAAAATATGATATCAACATAAACTAAATGCATATTGTTGACCTTGAAATTGCAATTATGAGTTTGTATTAACAAAGGTTACTTGTTAATGTAATAGTTAATAAATTGTAAATGAGGAGAAAAGCAAGGTAGCAACTGCTAAAAAAAGTAAAGGAACACAAGGTTTAGAGTGGTTCGACAAAAATGATCTACGTACACTGTTATATTATTTCTATTACTTCTTATTTCAGTTACAAAAGTTTGTTTACAAGTGATAGTAATTAGAGTAAGGAAATGATAAATCGATCCTTGTACAAATGCATTTAATATTGTATTTATAGTAGCTAAAATTTGGTTCAGACAGCTCGGACTGTTGCGTCAATCCCCACACTTCCTCCCTATTGTCGACGGTGTTGAATGGATTATATGCGAGCCAGCTAGGATGCCAATTAGGCAAAACGGTTCAGATGATGGCCAATTGATGGACCATACCAAAGCATGATGTTATCATATAAGGAGACATGGGAACAAGGTGTTATTGAACAGTTGCGTTGTTGTCATGTGGATAGTGAAGGACGTAGAGTTGTTGCACAGTGTCGCTTTTATCATATGAACAGTGGTGCATATGCAAATCTTTTCAATCGAGCGGTGTAGAGTTGTTGCTTCTTTTTACAAGTGGGCAGACACTTTAGGGAAAAGGCCCGTCGAGTATAGAAAAAACAAAAGATACAGAGCGGGAAGGCCCTCGGTAGGCTGTTGGATGGCATCAACTTAGTGGCCCAGAGAGGAGAGCGGGAAAGTTGCCTTCATAATGTGGGCATGTTCTTTTTGACGGGCTAGCTTTTTTACTTAAGGCTACACCCAATCAGGCTTTTGTTGTCTATTTCGGGCCGAACAGATGATTGTACGGATGATGAGATAGGCAAAGTAACTTTGAGACTACACGGGCGAAGTAAGAGCACTAGGAAACTAGCGAGCCTGCTTGCTTTTTCCTTTGCGGAAAAATGAACAACGTTTTTCCCTCCAAGCTCGCTTCTACAAGCAGAGGCGGACTTGTCATTCACGCATTTAATTCCCATTTAATGCTATTGACATGTGTCATCTTCTTACTAGTTATGGCGATTTGATTCACGAGATGGTTTAGATACATGATGGTTGATTTGACATGGTAATCAATTTTAACCTAGACGATCCAAATCATGTTCCGCTTATTCAATCTAATGGCTCAGATCAAACATCAAAACTGTATAAACCAACTCCACCTCTTCTCTTTAGTTCTTATAGAGAAGTTTGGAAACCGTCATAAAAAAGGTTTCAAGTTCTTCGAGTTTTCTCATGATATCTTTACTAGTTCTTTGAACCTTACTCTGATTCAACCAGTAAGCTTTTATATTCTCTCTCATCTCTTGCATGATTTTAGATATCGATTATGTGGATGATTATTAAACTACTCCTTTCCCCTTGGTTAGAAAGAAATGTCCTTTTGAATCTGTCATGGGCCTCGAACCATGTGTTGTTTTACATTGAAAATATAGGTGATGTAGGCCGCATGACTTATTTATTAGGATAACAATGTGTTTTGAACCGGTAACGTAGCATATCGGTCGACCATATGCTCAAGGGATGCCTCTGTAGGGTGTGCTAAAGTCTAGATCGACGGAGAGGTCAGTTAGAGGATATGGAGAAAGAGGTGGCGGATTTGAAGGCTATGATCCTTCAACAACAACACCGCATAACCCCCCAGTGCCATGAGGAGTCAAAAGCAAAATAGGAAGCAGAGTAGAGTGAATGGATGATAAAGATTCTTAAGATCATCTTTGATGCCAACTATCACTTGTCATTGGTCGTCCACTTCCTCGGTCCTGACCTATATGTTGAATTTTGGAGGGAAGTGGCAACGAAGGTGGAAGCCAAGGGACACATCCCTCCACTAATCGTGTTATAGGAGCAGATTGCTTCCTTTATGTGTTCTTCCAACAACCCACCCATGTAGCATATATGGGAGGTCTTTGATCTTAAGGTAAGTTGTCCCCAGGTAGCATATATGGGAGGTCATGAGTTTGTGATGGGGCATCCTTTATTGGATGTCATACCCTCATGTCGTTAATCTGCATATGGAATGGTTGTTGATAGGCCGTTGATGGTCATGCATTACTATGTTAAGGTCGCCTTGGCCGTTTGAGGTAGGACAACACTATGGATGCTGGAATCAAGATTACATCATAGATAATCACGCCCATCTTGGAACCAATGCCTAGTCCTGCTTTAGGGATGGGTAGAATTAGGGGAAAATGTACCAGGACCACGGTGTGGGTGGTCATGCCATATATTCATCGATTCCTCCAACGTGAAAGGGAGTGTTGTTTGGCTCATGCACCTTCAAAGGCCATACACTACGGATGCATGAATCCAGTCAATTTCATAGGTGGTCATTCAATCAGCGTTCCATTGCCTTATCCCACTATAGGGACAAGCAACATTACGAGCAAATGAATCAAAACCATGGCATGGGTGGTTGCACCATTTGTTCATCGATGCCTCTGAAGTAGAAGGGAGCATTGTTTGGCTCACGCATCCTCTCATAGAAGTACACCACGAATGCATGAATTGGGAGTCTGGGAGCCCTTCATAGGTGGTCGCATCATCAATGCACCAGTATCCCCGATAGAAGGGTGTGTTGATGGGTGTGTTGGTTATTTTAGCTTCCCTTGATACAAGCAGAGGTGTTGCACGCTCATACTCTCAAATCAGTTGAGAGTTCATAGATCCCCCTGCCTATGATATAAGCATACGCACTACGTGCTCATACCCTCTCAGAATGGCTAGTTGAATGTTTGTAGCTTCCCCTCGACGTAGGCAGAGGTGTTGCACTCTCATTCTTTCTCAGGATGGCTAGTTGAGTGTTTATGGGGTAGAAGAATTGCATGTTTGTACCCTCTAGGGATGGCTAGTTGAGTGTTTGTAGCTTCCCTCCGATGTAGGCAGAGGCGTTGCGCTCCCATACCCTCTCATGGTATCTAGTTGAGTGTCTATAGCTTGTATTACTAATAAATGTTACGATAATGAATTACAATGTTTACATCAAGCAAAAAATAGATAATACACTGAATTAATTTTCTTTATAGGATAACACACATTTTTTCTTGCCTTATAAGTGTGGCTTACAAAAATAATTTAGACATAATAAGCCTGGAGGTGCTTCGGGTTCCAAGCGTGCGGGACATGGTTGTAAGCTGGATGAGTAAGGTGGTGGGCTCCATTGGTTAGCATGGTGTTAACAACATTATGGCCCATTTCAGTTTGGCCCCAATACTCCTTCAGCCGGGTCCTTTGTGTTCGTGAAAACCCAATGCAATACTAGGTCAACTATGAAAAACTGGTGCAGCTTTACCTCTGGTGTTGTAATGCTTTTCCACTTTCTATTTATAAACTTTTGTATGGAGTTCGGTCTTCACTATTCTTTCTTCTAGGGCATCAATCCCCAATCTGAGGGATTCTTCATTCTACTTAGGGTCATAAGGGAGGTGCCTTGGAGATATGACATCCACTTCTACAAAAAGCATAGCTTTATAAGCATTGCCCAATGAGAAGAGGGAGTGTCCCATTGAGGTCTGACTCGAGGCCTGTATAACCAAAGTATGAGTGATAGGTCTTTTTTCTAGTTTCCCTTATCCTTAGTGAGGCACTTCTTCAATGTTGATTTGATGGTTTTGTTAACTGCTTCAACCTTCCCGTTTGCTTGAGGATGGGTGACCGACAAGGGGCATTTTTCAATCCCATTTCTTTCATAAAAACATTGAAATAGTCCGCTTTCAAAATTGGGTTCCGTTGCCGGTGATTATCTTCTTCAGGAATCTGAAATAACAAACTATGTTCTTTATTACAAAATTGAGAACCTTGGGTGCGGTGACCCCAGTTTGGGGATCCACGTCTACCTACTTTGCAAAAAAATTAATGGAAATAATATCATGGTTATAGCCTCCCTTTGCGTTGGGGTTTCCAATCAAGTCAATCTACTATGTGTCAAATGACCAATGGGATGCCATGGTTCTCAACACTTGCAAAACTACTGGCATTGGTCACATTTCTTAACATAATTCATGGAACTTTGATCATCATCGGCTAGTAACAACCCTTTCGAAAAGCCTTTTTGGCTAAGCCTGCCCCCATCCCGATGTGATCCCCAAAAAATCCTTTATGCAACTCCTCTAGTACATGTCGTATTTCCTCATTAGCAATGCAGCAGTGGAGGGTGACAAAGGAGCCTCTTTGATATAGCTGACGGTCCATAAGTGTATAATGGGTGCCTCGGTAAAGAATCTTTCGGACTTCCTTTCACTCCGTGGACCGCTTTTGCTTATGAAGTACTTTAGGAGCAGGGTTATCCATGTGTATGACCGGTCATGATTGATTTCCATAGCAGTCACCCCTAGCTCATAACATGGGGCTGACTACACCTCCAATGGTATCCAAGGATTGTTTTCTTCCGGATTGCTTGTTATCATAGCCAACTGGTCTTCCTTTTTGTTTTTCTCCCATGGTACATGTTCCAACTTGAAATTGGAGAAGGTGTTGATAAGTTTCTTTGCTTCTGCAACATATAGGACCAGTGTTTTGCCATTGACATAAAAGCGTTCATAAATTTGATTTACGACCAGCAAGGACACTAAACACATGTTGTAATAAACCATATTTTATGTACCAATTGAACGTAAAATATATTTTTAAGCCCAAAGTGGATTGTATGAACTATAACTTTGAGAAATGTTGAGTATTGACATTTTTGACCCTTAGGAATTTTATTGGATGATTTTGATCCTGAAAACTTATAAGGCCTATAACTTTTAATAGGAGTTGAATTAGGGTCTCAAACCACTTACAAATGAAAATACAATGGTTTCTCTTTTATAAAGGGGTCACAACAGATTTTTTTTACAGTTTAGGAGATATGGTCATTTAAAGTTAGACAGTTTTAGATAGATTAGTGGATAATTAATGAGGCTAAGGTTAGTCCCATTAACTCATTTCTAGGTTTTGTGCATAATGGAATTAATGGAACATGTTGTATTCATTATCCACTTCTCAAAAACAACCTTAGGTTCTCCTTTAATTGATTTCTTAGCCAAATGCAGCCAAAATCCATACTTCAATTAGCCAAATTAAGTAATTAGCAAGGAGACTAGTGAAGAATTAGTTAAATATTGATTTACGGTGTCTTGGAATCCGTGATATTGCTATTCATCTCGGGTTTGTTTTTATATTTGTGCATTTTTGAATCTAGATGAGTAGTTTATACTTATCATCATACTATACATGTTATGTAGTTAAAAATGATGTTTTATGGTGAATTCGAATGCTAAAATGATTTTTATGACATATTAAACTTTATAGCAGTTTTAAAACGAATTAAAAAAAGTTAAATGTTAATTTTAATCTGTTATTGACTATTTGATCAAACAGGTCATCATATTTCATTTTGGCTAATTTAGGATGATATAAATGCTTGAATTTTGATAATATTGATTAGGATGATGTATGAATGTTTTGTAATGGTTGTATATAGTCATTTGGATGTATGATTGCTTCGTTTGAGTGTATTTAGTAACCGTTTGACATTTGAGAGAATCGATGGACTAAAGTGCTTGAAATGTAATTGATATGGGATATCCTTGACTACCTGAAGATGCTAGGATTATGGTCATGAAGCATTTAGAGTAAAACTGATGGAGTTTTGGGCTTGTTTAAGAGTGGTCGGTGGTGGGAAGTAAATAGTCCGTGGCAATGTAACCTCAGGGATTTACATGGCTAAGTGTTAGCTGTACATGGTCGAAGCCAACCATGCTTTTGAGGGAAATTTTTGTGGGTCGAATGGAGAGACCTAGGGGAGCATGCCACAAATGTTTGCATGCTTGTTTAATGCTTGATTTAGAGTTATAACTCTAGATGAGCGATTTTTCAAGTGAAGCAATGACACGACCCATTGACTTGGTCACTTTAGGACTTTGTGGTGATGACTCTACGACTTGTGATGGATGTATAAAGATGTTCCGAACTTAGACGACTCAATGATGGGAGTTGTGATGATGTAAGGACAAGTTCATTAATGTGCTTGTGGGTGGAACATTGATGTGTTCTACTATGGAGATGTATAAAATGGAATGTTGATGTGTTCTGCGATGGAGATGCATGCAAAGGAATTGTTGGTAACTTGGTGGTTTCAAGTTTACTCATAAAGAGGAGGTATGTGAGGATGCTTAAATGGTCTGATAATGTTGATCTTAGATCATAGACATATCTTTCTTACCTTGGACTTTTTGATATTGTGTCTAGTTCCTGACCTTACAAAACCGAGATGTTGAGTAGTCTCTAGCGCTGATGTGACAAAAGAGCTATCATATATCCAATGCACTTGATAGCGTAATATAAAAATTGTTTGATGGTTTCTATAGATTTTATATTTGTGTTATTGTGCTAGGGATGTCGCATGACGTAAGTACTACTAACTTAGATGTCTAGACACTTAACATTGTACTTTGACTTGTAGTACACTCATATGATGATGAGAGTAGATTAGCATACATTGTTATGTGCCAACACTTTGGATGCAGGAGTAGGTCAGGTATGATTCTCCCTACCCTATGTTGTATTTCATTATTAAATTTTATAGTATTTTGAGATTGTAGATCACTCATACCAGACTGTTGTCAGACTCAGGGTTTTAGGCTTTGCTTCTTACTATCTCAAGTACTCTTAAATGAGTAGACTAAATAGTAGGTATGGGATTGCACATGTCATTGTGCAAAGGATGGGCATGCGGCTATGCCTTTATATATCTACTTTTGGGCTTACTATTGCTCATATTCCGCTATGTAGTGGTGTGGAACTTTATCAGTGCTTATTTATTATTTGAGACAATACATTTGGGTTTATTATTTACTGTATAAACTCTATAATATGTGTATATAACCATGGTGAAACTGTTACACTCTAATTATATGGTTCATTTTAGTTATTACTATCTTTCTTGTGTTATATTTATATTGATTATTATATTATATCCTTGCGCTGTGAGAAATACAACAGGTTTATCTTGGATGAATTGTTGCTTTTAACCCTTGACAATCATCCTACATCGGTCGGGTATCATCGAAGTGCACTTTATAATTTATATTGGGTATCAGAGGAGTATGATGGTCGTCACATTTGGTATCAGTGCTGAATGTTGATGAATAGCCTAAGTTGATACCTGGATCTGTTAGGGATAGAGTATGAGTTATCACTCTCGAATGGATCGAGTGATATATGAGAGAGAATACTTGTTATATCTTGGTTTTCAAAAATTATACAGTAGCACATACAGCATAAGTCACATTGCATACATGAGTACCATTGATGCCACTTCCCTTTTTGAGGGACTGATCATTCATATTAAAGATTATGAATGAGCCAACAAACAAGGAACGTGATAATAAACTCCATCTTTGGAGTACAAGAAGGAGCAGGCTTAGAGGCGGCTAACCTTGGCTTGCAAATGATGCTCAACATCATGATGAGGAATATGCTACAAAATGCCCAGGTGGATGCTCCAAATGTTGCTATTGGTGGTGGTGCTCAAGTGTAGACGCCCAGAGCTGACTTTGCCAAACTGAACAAGGATTATTCGAGCCTTGGTGGCAAATCGTTCCAAGAGACAGAATCGGCTATGAAAGTGCAGGATTGGTTGGACACTTGCGAAAGAGTCTTTAATGACTTGGAATTAGACGATGGTATGAAGAAGAGGTTAACCTCTAGGAAATTCTAGGGAAGGGAGATGAATTGGTGGAACACTCTTTGAGCTATTACTCCCTAGGATTAGTTTACTTAGGTTAATTCAAACTTAGGTTTGAGGAGAAGTTCATACTAATAGCTCAAAAGTCGGTGTTGTTCCAGAAATTTGTTGATCTGAAATAAGGCAATTTGTCTATTCAGAGTACGTGGCTGATTTTGACTCTTTGTCAAATTATGAAATGTCCTTCATAGACACTATTGCAAAAGAATGAGAAGTTTATCATTGTTCTGAATGACCATCTTGGAGAATGATTGATTGGCTGTACCGATAAGAGTTTCAAGAAGGTGGTCGAGAAGGCTTTAAGGCACGAAAGCTTATACCCAAAGCCGATAGCTATTGTTTCCAAGGGGGGACCAAAGCTACAAATGGGAAGGGAAGGCAAGAGGAAATGGAACAACGATAATAAGAAGAAGTAGTTTTAGAATAAAGATGGACAAAAGAAGGGCAAGTGGGAGCCATCCGTCTATAACCGTGGAGAGAAGGGCCATCTAAGAAAGAAATGCAAAGTTGGTGGAAAGATGTGCTAGAACTGCAATAAGTTCAGGCATATCCAAAAAGACTATCCCAAGCTAGCAAAGTAAAAGTAGATGGTGAAGGCATATGCCCTCAGCGACTTTCCAACTTCGTCGAATGCTCCATCGACGAAGATGAAAGTGAAGCGCCTCGCTATTTAAGGTATGCTTTCAATTTATGATGTTCTCATGCATATTTTATTCAATGACGGAACTTCACATTCCTTTATATCTAGTGACTTGGTAGATAGATTGAGATTGAGACCTGACTTGGTAGATAGATCCTTGATTGTGTCAAGCCCACTAGAAGGTTCGAATAGTTTAAGTATGGTTTGTCATGATGTTTCTTTTCAAGTCATGGATTTATGTTTGTTTTTAATTGTTTTGTACTTAGTTTTGTAGGGTTCAGTGTTATACTAGGAATGGACTAGCAGAAAAAGTGCGGAGTGGTGGTGGATTATAAGAGGCCTTTGGTGATGATAAGGACTGATGATAGGCGAAAGGTTAAGTTAAGCTTCCAAATGGATGATGATGTGATGGTTAACTATCTATACTTGCTCGAGATCCCACATGATGAGTTGTCATCACTGCCTATAGCTAGGGAGTATCCTAATATATTTGAGGAGGTGACTAGATTACCGCCACACATGAAGATAGAGTTTGGTATAATTTGGTGAATGATGACCGGTAGTTATGTCTCTAAGGCATATAACACCCAAAGAGTAGAGGGAACTAGAGGTGCAGGTGAATTATCTACTGAGTATGAGGTTTACTCGTAGGAGTATATCCGAGTGGGGAGCACATGTAGTATTCGCCACTAAGGCAGATGGCTCTTTGAGGTTGTGTGTAGATTACCATCAACCGAACAAGAAGACGAAGAAGAATAAGTAATCACTTCCACATGTTGATGACTTATCGATCAGCTCCATGGTGCAAAGTTGTCCTCTTATTGGACCTTGCAATGGGGTTTCATCGACTGAGAGTGGCGAGGGAGAGTGTAACGTCCCGTGTTTTACGTGTTGGAGGATCATACAATATTTTTATTTTATTCATATGAGGTCGTATGACTCTAAAATTTTAGAAAGTGACTCCTAGGGATATTTTTCACATCTATGATTTTTATCAAATTTCTATGTGAGGATTTTGACCCTGAAATCTTATTTGGATTATAACATTTGATAGGAGCCAAATTAGGGTCTCAAACCACTTCCATTACTTTAGAATGATGGTTTTTTTATTCCCTAAAGTGATCATAATAAAAAATGGACTTATCGTTTGAAAGTTATAGCTGTTTCAAATTTTGGCTGCTGTTGGCTAGTTTTAGTGGATAATTAACTAAGCCCGTGCTTAGGTCCAATAACCCACTTCAAAATTTGTGCTAAGAGAGGGCTGTAGGAACTGATCTAGGTCATTTCCATCTTCCCTAAAATATTTCTAATCCTCCATTAACCCTAATTCCATCAAAAATCACATCTTCTTCTTACTAATCTTATCCAAATCATTGATTAAAGGGGTGGTTAGCAAATAAAAGCTAGAGATTATCATTTTGGGTGATTTGAATCCTTCTCCATTGTTGTCCACTTCAGATTTAAGGAGAAAGAATAGTATTTTGGATATTGGTGGTGGTTCCTGATCTCTCACTCTACTATTCATGTTTATATAGTTAAAAATGATGTTTTGATATAATTTCGACCTTAAAACATTTTCTAACCTCAATCATACTTCTATAAATGTTTAAAAACAAGTTTTGAAGGTTTAAATGATTTTTAAATGGTTTTGCAACCCTTAGTAATTATATGCATATGCTATTGTAAAGTTTGATTTAGATTAGAATTGGCTTATTTATCACATTCATGTGCATTGCTTGTATAAATGGATGTATGTGCATGTTATTCTATGCTTGTATGTTGTGCTTTGATGTTGTTTGTTAGTGCTTTGGATGCTTAGGAAGACAAGTTGGTGATTCTGGCAAATAAGAGGCAAAGTTGGTCGGAATTGGACGAAACTTAGAGGAGAGACTCTGGAGCATGGGAGGAGCTTATAGTAAAATTCGCACCTCAAAATATGCTGGTACTCAACTCGACATCGAGTTGAAGGTTCAGCACTGATTTATTTTGGAGGCCCAAATGGATCGGCCAACTTGATGGATGGATAGAACATGGCTAGTGAAGGTTGTCCATAGCAAGATATAGGAGATTGGCTAAGTATTGGATATTATGCCGAGTTATGTCTAGAACTTGAAGTAGAGTGCTTTAGAGTAAGGACCGAGTTGTGTTGATGGAGGGATCATGGTCTAAAGCATTTAGAAATGGAGTACTAGAAGCAAGGGAAGAGACTTAGCCAAAATTGGTTAAGTGTATGCGTCGGTGCTGAGTTGATCAACTTGGTAACAGGTTGTTTAGTTAGGTCTAACGGATGTGAAACTGCCTGGAGGAGAAGCAGATGCCCTATAGATTGTGCTGAAGGTGTTTGTTTGTTCACTTGGGGGTTTGATAGCGGCATAATGGTACGACGATAGCTTCAGGACTTTGATGACAACTCAATAATGAAAGTAGTTGGGTTTCGATGATGGCGACTCTACGTTGAACGGAGTTGTGAGAAAGGTTATCTAAAAAGGGTGGGTTCTAAGAAAGGTGACCCATGGATAGAATGGTTGAATGGTTCTATCGTGGAATGAAGGAATGTAGAATGGTTCCTCGAGGATAATGGAAATTGGATGGAGCAAACAAAGGGCTCAAACATGCATGCTAAGGGATTATTGATACTTGGAGTGTTTTCTGATGTACTCAAAGAAGGGGTATTATAAGGACGCTCATGGGTATGTTGAATGGTTACACCGGATCAGTTGAATGGATCCGTGTACCCTAGATCGGTTGAATGGGTCCAGTATTAGCTTCGAGCTAACGAAAGTACACTGAAAATTGAGATTTCCATTAGTAGCTGGTAGTAGAAAGGCCATACGAGTTATCATATATCCAGATCACAATGAGTCATAGTGAGGATTGTTTGATGGATGCTATGGTTGTTTTGATTGTTCTTCCGTAGTCTATCACTCTAGGGATGTCATTATAGACAGGTATTATAGATAGCGATACCTGGACACCCGTCATCACACTTGGTTTCTAGTGTACTTTTACTGTATTTGTAGAGTAGCATATTATATTCATTATGTGCTAATTCTTTGTTTGTAGGGCATGTCAGGTATGATTCGTATACCCTTGTTCCTTACTATATCGACTTGCATAATATTTTGAGAGTCATTTATCGCTCACACTAGACTGTTGTATAATTCAAGGTTTTATTTTTTGCTTCTTATTATCTTGGGTACTCTTAAATGAGTAGACTAAAGAGCAGGTCTTGGTGTGACACAGTAGCTGTGCACAGAACAAGCTGGATGGAGCTATCTTGTATTACATATGGATTTATATGCTTATTCCACTGTGTAACACTATGGAGCCTTGGCAGTGCTTGCTTATTATTATAAAACAGTTATTTGAGTTTATTTCCTTTGTATAAAATCTATTACTAGTTGTATTGCTCCGTTAATATGTACTTTGATATTTGAATTACTTAGTTATTACTATCTCCCTTGTTTTATATCTGTAATGCATATTATATATTATTTCCTGTGCCGTGAGATATATGACAGGTGTTGTGATGTTTATTCCATTTTAAAGCCCTGATGATCGTTCTACATCGGCCGGGTACGTTGGCAGCGTACTATCATATCCATATTGGGTGCTGATGGTGTAGGACGGTCGTCACAGGTTACGTGATTAACCTAAGTTGATACTGAATCTAATAGAGATAGAGAAGGAGTTATCACCCTAGACTGGATTGAGAGTATATGTATATACGACAGAGTGCATACTTATTATATATTTTGGTTTTCAAAACTATATAGTAGTATATATAGTAAATAAGTCGCGTGCACACACGAGTACAAATGACACAGTTTTCTTTTTGAGAGACTGATCGTTCTTGTTAGAGATCATGAATGAGCTAGCAAACAATAAGCACTATGAGGAACTCCATCTTCAGAGTTGAGAAAGGTGCAGGACCGGGGCCTGCTAACTCTAACTTGCAAGCTGTGTTCAACACAATGATGAAAAACATGCTTCAAAATGCCCAAGCAACCACTCCAAATGCTGCTGCTATTAGTGGTTCTCAAATATAGGCGCTGAGAGCTGACTTTGCCAAGTTATGCAAAGATTACTCCACCTTAGGAGACAAACCATTCCTTGGAATAGAGTCGGCTATCAAAGTGTAGGACTGGTTAGATAACTGCGAGCATATCTTTAGTGATATGGAAATAGATGAAGCCATGAATAGGAAGATGGCTTATAGACAGCTTCAAGGGCGGGCCATGAACTGGTGGAATGACATTAGCATTGCGACACCTGAGGATCAGTTTACTCGGGATCAGTTCAAGGCCACGTTTGAAGAGAAGTTCGTCCTGGCTGCTCAGAAGTCGATGTTATTAAGGAATTTGCTGATTTGAAGCAATGAGATATGTCTATCTCTGAATATATTGTTGAGTTTGATGCTTTGTCAAAGTATGGGATGTCTTTCATCGACACTCCGTTAAGAAAGTATGATAATTTCATTATGGGTTTGGAAGACTACTTAAGGGAGAAGTAGGTTAGTCATATCGATGAGCCATTTGAGAGACTTGTCGAGAAAGATCTTCGCCAGGAGAGTTTATACCCTAAGTCCAAATTAGTTGTGGTTGTTAAGGAAGAGCTGAAACCACAATAAAGCGGTGGAGGTAAGAAGAAATGGAATACAAAGAGGAAATAGCCTCAGGAAGAGAACACTCAAAGAAAGCTAAATGAGATCCTATTTGTTATGGTTGTGGAGACAAGGGTCACCTAATCAAAGACTGTAAGACTGATGGAAAGAGAAGTGTTATAGTTGTGGCAAATCTGGACATATACTAAAGAATTGTTGGAACCGTTGCAGCAGAAACAGTTTGTGAAGGCATATGCTTTGGATGATGTTCTGGCTTCGTCAAGTGCTCCCTCAGCGAAAGAGAAGGGGAAGAGCATTGTTATTTATGGTATCGTTTCCATTTACTATGTTCCCATATGTGTTTTACTTGATACAGGGGCTTCACATTCTTTCATATCTAGTTATTTGGTAGATAGGCTAGGATTGAAACCCAAAATAGTTGACCAACCTTTGATTGTGATGAACCATGTTTGAGACCCCGCTAGCCTGTGCATGGTTTGTCGTGGTTTAACCTTATGGAGTCACGGATGCTCTTTTGTTTTTTATTTCTTTATTTTGAATTCGTTGGGTTTGGGATTATTTTGGGAATGGGCGAGCTAAGGAGGTATATGGTAGTAGTGGATTGCGAGAGGCTATTGGTGACGATTGGGGTTGTGGGGGGGGGGGGAACGTAGTGATTAGTTGTCTGCCAAAGGATGGGATTATGGTTAGCTTCCTATATTCGCTTGAGACTCCACGGGATGGAATGTCATTTGTATCTATCGTTAGAGAGGATCTAGATGTGTTTGAGGAAGTACCCGAATTACTGCGGCATAGAGAGATTGAGTTTTGGATAGACTTAGTAAAGGATGCCAGGCTGATAGTTATGCCTTTGAGGCGTATGGCACCTAAAGATAAAAGGGAGTTGGAGGTGCACGTAAACGACCTGTCGAAGAAGGGGTTCATTCGTAGGAGCATATCTAAGTAGGGCGCACCTATAGTATTCGCCACTAAAGCGGAGGACTCTTTGAGGTTGTGTGTAGATTACTAAGAGCTGAATAAGGTGACGAAGAAGAACATGTATCCACTCCTATGTATTGACGAATTGTTTGATCAGCTCTATAGTGCGAAGGTGTTCCCTCAATTGGACCTTGCGATGGGATTTCACCAGTTGAAAGTAGTGAAAAAGAGTGTGTCAATCACTGCATTTCTTACACCTTCTGGTTTCTATGAGTGATTGGATATGCCATTCGGGCTAACCAATGCTCCGTCATACTTTGTTGATCTCATGAACTGTGTCTTCAGGGATCACCTAAACATGTTTGCGCTTGTGTTCATGAATGATATTTTAATCTATTCCAAGACAGAGGAGGAACACAAGACACACTTGATAATTGTGCTCGAAGTGTTGAGGAAGCTTGAGTTAAAGACAAAGTTTTCAAAGCATCACTTCTAGAGGAGAGAGGTGAGATTCTTGGCTCATGTCATCTTGGAGCAGGGAATCACAGTAGATCTTACCAAGCTGGTTCCAGTTCAGGATTGGAACCAACCCAAGAATGCTATGGATGTAAGGAGTTTCCTAGGTTTGGCGGGATATTATAGATGCTTTATCAAGGACTTCTCAAAGATAGCGGCATCGTTGACCAATTTAACTAAGAAGAATCAGACTTTCGTCTGGGACACGAAATGTGACCATGCGTTTGTAAGTCTGAAAGAGAAGTTGATGAGTGCACCAGTATTAACCATTATGAGTGGGAATGAGGAGCTGATAGTATACACAGACACCTGTAGTATTGGAATTGGTGCGGTGTTGATGTAGAAGGGAAAAGTTGTCACCTGCGCTAGTCGACAGCTAAAAATGCATGAGAGGAAGTATCCAACTCATGATTTGGATTTGGCAGCTATAGTGTTTGCTTTGAAGATTTGAATGCACTACTTATTAGGAGAAAGGTTTGAGCTGTTCATGAATCATAAATCCTTAAAGTATCTTTTCTCTCAAAAGGATCTCGACCTTCACAAGCAGCGATAGTTGGAATTCTTGGCCTCCTATGATTTCAGCATTTCTTATACACCTAGTAAAGGGAATGCGGTCACCGATGCATTGAGCAGAATACATGCCAGTTCGGAAGCGATATTTATGGAGTGGAAATAGTTGGAGTATATTGCTGGCTATGACTTCAGACCCCATTGCGAGTTAGAGCCAGGAATGTTGGTGAGTTTGACTATCAGGCCTACATTGATTAAGAGGATTGTTACTAGTCAGAGGCAAGATGCTAGATTAGCAGAGATCGTAGCTAAAATAAAAGGAGGAGTAGAGTCTGAAGATGTGAAGCAATATGGACTCGACTGAGAAGGTTGGCTTCGTAAGGATGGGAGACTGTTTTTTCCCGATGTCGATGGATTATGGGATGAGGTTCTATGAGAGTGCCACCATTCTAGGTTGACTATACATCCTGATGGTAATAAGATGTACCGTGATATGAAGAAGACCTATTATTGGAAGGGAATGAAGAAGGATGTCGGGACATTCATCTCGAAATGTATGAACTGCCATTTATTGAAGGCTGAGCAAAAGAAGCCGAGTGGATTGTTGCAACTGCTTGAAATACTCGAATGGAAGTGGGAGCAAGTATCGATGGACTTTATTGATGGACCGTCGAGGACTCGAGTAGGGTAGGACAACATTTGGGTCATAGTCAATAAATTGACCAAAAGTGCTAGATTTATACCCATTAATTCAAGTAGAACGGTAGCCAAAATTGCCGAGTTGTATGTGAAATGGGTCGTACGATTTCATGGTGTGTCGAAGAGCGTTATGAGCGGTCGAGACCCATTATTCACTAGTGGGTTCTGGAAGAGCTTACAAGAGGCGTTGGGTACAGAGCTTCATTTTAGTACAACTTATCATCCACAAATGGATGGGCAGACCGAGAGTGTGAATCATATCTTAAAGGATCTCTTGCGAGCTTGCATTCTCAATTTCGAAGGCTCGTGGGATGATCACTTGCATTTAGTAGAGTTTGCATACAATAATAGCTATTAGCCTAGTATCGGTATGGCACCGTATGAAGCATTATATGGCCGACCATGTAACGTTCCTTCGTGTTGGTGGGAAGCAAGCGATCAGACAAACCTCGGAGAAGATAGAGATCATTCGACAGAGAATGAAAGCTGTGCAAGATAGGCAGAAAAGCTACACCAATAGAAGTATTAGAGATTTGGAGTTCTTTGTTGGCGATATGTTGTTCACGAAGGCTTCTCTTTTGAAAAATGTTATTCGATTCAGTAGTAAGGGGAAGTTGGCATTGAGATTCGTAGGTCCTTTTACGATAATAGAGAGGATTGAGAACTTAGCACATTGGGTCGACTTATCTTAGAAGATGGTAGATGTGCACAATGTCTTCCATGTTTCTCACTTACGGATGTTTATGCACGACTCAGGCATGATAATTACACCAAACCAACTAAATGATATCGAGATTGAATCAGAAGCTTTGAGACCTCATAGACTAGTTCTTATTGTCGGACGCAATACGAAATAGCTTAGGAGGAAGACGTTGGAGTTAGTGCATGTTCAATGGGGAAAATGCAAAGGCAATTGCAGGTGGAAAACCGAGGAGAGCATGAGGACCACTCATCTAGAGCTCTTTGTATGGTAAGGCCTAATTTTTATCGCATTTCCTTTTCCTTTTGATACCATATTAAGTAGTTTAGTATCTTGCATGCTAGGATAGGTTTGCTTATGTTATTGATTGCATGACTGCTTATTTGATGTGTTTGATGATTGCACGTGATTGATAGGCATGCAAGGTAACTATAGTTGACTATTCCTTGATTCATTTGGGGATTTCGGGGGCAGAATTTCCAAAGAGGGAGAGAGTGTAACAACCTGTGTTTTACGTATCAGAGGATCATAAAATACTTTGATTTTATTCATATGAGGTTGTGTGATCTAAAATTTTGGAAAGTGACTGCTATGGACATTTCCCACATCTATGGTTTTCACTAAATTTCTATGTGATTATTTTAACCCTGAAAATCTTGTTTGGACTATAACTTTTGATAGGAGCCGAAATAGGGTCTCAAACCACTCTCATTGCTTCAGAATGATGGTTTCTTATTATATAGAGTGATCAAAATAGAAAATTAGACTTATCGTTTGAAAGTTATAGCTGTTCCAAGTTTTGGCTGCTGTTGGCCAATTTTAGTAGATAATTAACTAAGCATGTGCTTAGGCCCACTAACCCATTTTGAAATTTTGCTAAGGGGAAGCTGTAGGAACTAATTTAGGTCATTTCCATCTTCCAAAAATAGTTTTAAACATCCATTAACCATAATTCCATCAAAAATCACATCTTTTCCTTACCAATCTTAATCATTGATTTGAAGGGTGATTATCATATAGAAACTAAAGATTATTATTTTGGGTGATTTGAATCCTTCTCCTTTGCTGTCCACTTTAGATTTAAGGAGAAAGATTGGTATTTTTGGTATTTGGTGAGTGGTTCTTGACCTTTTACTCTACTATGCATGTTTATATAGTTAAAAATGATGTTTTAATATGACTTTGACCTTAAAACATTTTCTAACCTCAATCATACTTTTATAAATGTTTAAAAACGAGTTTTGAAGGTTTAAATGATTTTAAAATGGTTTTGCAACCCCTAGTAATCATATGCATATGCTAGTGTAAAATTTAGATTTTGGTTAGAATTGGCTTGTTCATCACATTCATGTGCATTGCCTGTATGAATGGATGCATGCGCACGTTATTCTATGCTTGTATGTTGTGCTTTGATGTTGTTTGCTGGTGCTTTGGATGCTTAGGAAGATAGGTTGGTGAATTTGGCAAATCGGAGGCAAAGTTGGTCGGAATTTGATGAAACTTGGAGGAGAGGCTCTGGAGCATGGAAGGAGCTTGTAGTAAAATTTGCACCTCAAAATATGCTAAGTACTCAACTCGGCATCGAGTTAAAGGGTTGACGCCGAGTTATTTTAGAGGCTCGAATGGATCGGTCAACTTGATGGATGGATAGAGCATGGATAGTGAAGGTCATCCATAGCAAGATGCAGAAGATTGGTTAAATATTGGATATTATGCCGAGTTGTTTCTAGAACTTGAAATAGAGTGCTTTGGAGTGATGACTGAGTTGTTTTGATGGAGGTAATAGGGTCTAAAGCATATGGGAATGGAGTAATAAAAGAAAGGAAAGTGACTTTGCCAAAATTGGCTAAGTGTATGGGCCAGTGCCGAGTTGATCAACTTGGTACCGAATTGTTTAGTTGGGTCCAATGGATGTGAAACTTACTGGAGGGGAAACGGAGGCTCTATAGATTATGCTGAAGGTGTTTGTTCACTCACTTGGGGTTTGATGGCAACATAGTGGCACGATGACAGCTTCGGGACTTTGATGACAACTCGATGATGAAGGGATTTAGGTTCCGATGGTGGTGGCTCGATGTTGAACGGATTCGTGAGAATGGTTATTGACAAAGGGCAGATACTAAGAAAGGTGACCCATTCTATTGTGGAATGGAGGAATGTAGAATGGTTCCTCGGGGATAATTGAAATTGGTAGAGCAAAGAAAAGGTAAGGACAAGCATGCTAAGGGATCGTTGATACTCGAAGTGTATTCTGATGTACTCAAAGAAGGGGCATTGTGAGGATGCTCTTGGGTATATTGAAAGGTTACCCCGGATCGGTTGAATGGACCCGTGTACTCTGGACCGGTTGAATGGGTCTAGTATTAACTTCGGGCTAACAAGAGTACACTGAAAATTGGGATTTCCATTAATCCCTGGCATTAGAAAGGTCATACGAGTTATCTTATATCTGGAGTATAGTGAGTGATAGTGAAGATTGTTTGATGGATGCTAGATTGTTCTTCCGTAGTCTATTACTCTAGGGATGTCATTGTAGATAGGTATTGGGGATAGGGATACCTAGACACCTGTCATCACAATTGATTGGTAGTGTACCTTTACTATATTTCTAGATTAGCATATTATATTCTTTATGAACTAACTCTTTGGTTGCAGGAACGGTTATTTGAGTTTATTTTCATTGTACAAACTCCATTACTAGTTGTATAACCCTTGAATATGTACTATGACATTTGGATCATTTAGTTACTACTGTCTCCCTTATTTTATATTTGTGATGCATATTAAATTTTATTCCATGCGCTATGAAATATACGACAAGTTCTGTGATGTTTATTTCATTTTAAAACCCAGATGATCATTCTACATCGGATGGGAACATAAACAGCGCACTATCTTATGTATATTGGGTGCCGATAATGTAGGGCAATCGTCACAGAGAGTGTGCCAGTTATAGCATTTCATATGCCGTTGGGATTTTATGAGTGGTTGTTATACCATTTAGGCTGATCAATGCACTGGCCGGGGAAACCATCTATTAGGAGAGAGGTTCGAGTTATTAGCTAACCACAAATCGTAGAGGTGCCTCTTCTCATTAAAGGACCTCAACCTTCGTCAGCGGCGGCATTTAAAGTTCTTGGCCTCCTTCGATTTTGATATTTCCTATATGCTTATTAAGGGAAATGCAATGTTGATGCATTAAGTTAAAGACATGCCAGCTTGGGAGCAATGTTCCTAGAGTGGAAGCAGCTTGAATACATTGTTGGTTATGACTTCGGGCCTCAACCTATGATAGTGCCAGAGATGTTGGCGAGCTTGACGATCAAGCCTACTATAATAGAGTGGGTTGATGATAGAGACGTGATGCCAGACTAGCAGAGATCATTGTTAAGATTGAGAGTGGAGTAGAGTTTGAAAATATGAGGTAGTACATACTCGATCAGGATCGTTGGCTTCCTAAGGATGGGGGATGGTTTGTATTTGATATCGATGGGTTAAGGGCTGAGGTGCTTCATGAGTGCCATCATTTGAGATCGACTATACATTCCAAAGGCAATAAAATGTACCATTATATAAAGAAAATCTTTTATTGAGAAGGGATGAAGAAGGACGTCGAGATATTCATCTCGTAGCGTATAAACTTTATGTCAGTGAAGGCTAAATAGAAGAAGCCAAGTGGTTGTTGTAGTGTGATTCCACGATGTGCCAAAGAGCATTGTAAATGATTCATTATATATTAATGGATTTCAGAAGAGCTTAAAAGTGGCATTGGGGACAGAGCTACATGGAGGTATAGCTTATCACCACAAACTGATGGGCATGTCGAGATGGTGAATCTTACCTTAGAAAATCTCTTGCGAGCTTGCATACTTCACTTTGGGAACTTGTGGGACAGTCATTTACATCTTGTTAAGTGCGCATAAAACAACAGTTATCATTTTAGCATTGGTATGGCACCATTCAAGGCATTATATGGCCAACCATGCAACACTCTTACATGTTGGTAGGAAGCATACGAGAAATGATACTTTGTCCAGTTATGATCAAAGAGACTTCAGAGAAGATCGAGATCATTCGACAATGAATGAAAGTTGCTCAAGATCGATATAAGATCTATGTTGATAAGAGGAGTTGTGATTAGAGCTCTATGTCGATGATATGGTGTTTATCAAGTTTATCTGTCAAAGAATGTAGTTTGATTCGGTACGAAGGCAAAGTTGGCGTCAAGATTCGCAGGTCCTTTTCTAATATTTGAGAGGATTGGGAACCTAACTTATAGAGTGGACTTACTTTAGGAGATGGTGGGAGTGCACAATGTGTTCTATATTTCTCATTTGCAGAAGTTTGTGCATGGCCCAGACATAACCATTACATCAGATCAATTGGGCGATGTCGAGATTGAACGGAAGCTTCGGGACCTTGTAGACCTATTCATATAGTATAACATGATATAAAGTAGTTTAAGAGGAAGACGATGAAGTTGGTGAAGGTTTAATGAGGTGAAAGCGAGAGTCATTATACATGGGAGACCGAGCAGAGCATGGATTGGTAAGATTTCCATATTATCGTTGCCTTCCATAGTTGATATCGCGTTTGCTAGTTTAATACTTTACATACTAGGATATGAATATATTTTATTTCTTGCTTATGTGCCCTTTTGATGTTGGATATGCTTGCTTGTGGTTGTTAGGCATGTAGAGTAACTACGTTTTTTGACTTTGGCTTGTGTTGATGAGATTTTAAGGGTGACATTCCTAAAGAAGAAAGAATATAACGACCCATATTTTACGTATTGGAGAGACGTAGAACATTATTTTTGAATCCAAAGTAGGCCGTATGAACTATAACTTTGGAAAATGTCGAATATTGACATTTTTGACCCTTAGGAATTTTGGTAGATGGTTTTGACCCTGAAAATTTGTAAAGGCTATAACTTTTGATAAGAGTCAAATTAGGGTCTAAAACTATTTCCAAATGAAATATATGATGGTTTCTCTTTTCATAGAGTGGTTATAATTTTTGGCTTTACTGCTTAGAAGATATGGTCATTCGAAGTTAGACAGTTTTTTTGATAAACTAATAAATAATCAATAAGGCCCGGATTAGGCCCACTAACCCAATTGGGGATATGTGCCTAATGGAGTTGATGTTATAACCTCTGTTTATTATCTCACTTCCGAAAACAGTTCCAATCCTCAATTAATTGATTTCTTAGCCAAAGGCAATGAAAATCAACACTTTAAGTAGACAAATCAAGGGACTAGTAAGGAGATTGGAGAAGCATTAGTTTATTATTGATTTGGATTATCTTGGAATCCATGATACTATTGTTCATCTCAAATTTGTCTAGATATTTGTGCAGTTTTGAATATAGGTGAGTGGTTTATCCTTCTCGCTATACTTTACATGTTATATAGTTAAAATTGATGTTTTTAAGATGAATTCAAATATTAAAACGATTTTTATGGTAGATCTGACTTAATATCAGTTTTAAACGAATTAAAAAAGTTAAATGTTGATTTTAATCTATAATTGACTATTTGACCAACTGGCCGTCATTTTTCATTTTGGCTAACTTAGGATGATATAAATGTTTGAATTGTGATTGTACTGCTTGGGATGATGTATGTATGTTGTGTAATGTTGTATATAGTGTTTTGGATGTATGTTTGGTTCATTTGAGTGTATTTAGTGACTGGTCAACATTTGAGAGAATCTATGGGTTAATTCTTCAAAATATGATGTGTTTGACATGAGGTGTTCTTGACAATCCGAGGATGCTAGGATTATGGTCGCAAGGCATTAGAAGCAAAAATGTTAGGGTTTTGGGCTTATTGAGAAGTGGTTGGTAGTAGGAAGGAAAAAGGGTTGATGGTAATGCACTTTGGGGCTCTTCATAATGGACTTTAAGGAAATGATGAGGGAACTTAGGGCTTGGCCTTGGAAACTTAGAGGGATTCTCACCGCCGAGCACTTTTGCTCAACTCCGAGTGGTTTAAAGATAAGTGCTTTTGGATACTGTGAGACTTGAGCATTTCTACCTCGAGCTGGATATGGAATGACTCGACGTGGGCTTTGGGCTCAAAAGGGGTCTACAAGGGTGTTTGATGGTTTCAACATTATACTTGATTTGGTGACTTTGCGACTTTTGATGATGACTCTATGACTTATGATGAACATTTAGAGATGTTTCGAACTTAGAGTTGTGGTAATGTAAGGATAAGTTTATTGTTGTGAACTTATGGATGGAATGTCGATGTGTTCTACTATAGAGACGCATGAAATAAAATGTTGATGTGTTATACTATGGAAATGTATGCAAGGAGATCGTTGGTAACCCGGAGGTTTTCAGTACTCGTAAAGAGAGGTTATGTGAGGGTGCTCACCTAGAATTTTGATGTTGATCCCGGATGGTTGGCGTGATCTGTCATACCCTAGACCTTTTGATGTCGAGTCTAGTTCTTGGCCTTATGAAGTGGCGTGGAGTCGAGCACTGATACAATGAGATGTTAAGTAGCCTTTGGCCATTGATGTGGCAATACGAGCTATCATATATCCAATTCACTTGAGTGAGTAATGTGAGAATTGTTTGATGGTTGTTATGGATGCTATGTTTGCTTTGTTATGCTAGGGATGTCACATGACGTAGGTACTACCGACTTAGATGCATAAACACATGATATTATAATTTAACTTGTAGCACACCCATATAATGATAATAGTATATTAACATATTTTATTATATGCTAACTCTTTGGATGCTGGGATAAGTCAGGTATGATTCTTCATACACTATGTCCTATTTCACTATATCGACTTTTATAGTATTTTAAGATTGTAAATCGCTCGTACAAGACGGTTGTCTGACTTGAGGTTTTAGGTTTTTCTTCTTATTATCTCAGGTACTCTTAAATGAGTAGACTGGACAGTAGGTATGGGATAGTACAGGGCATTGTGCAAAGGACAAGCAAGAAACTACACTTTCATATATCTACTTTTGGGCTTACTATCGCCTATATTCCATTGTGCAACACTATAAAGCTTTATTAGTGCTTATTTATTAAGACAGTACATTTGGGTTTATTATTTGATGAATAAGCTCTGTGATATGTGTATATAAGTACGGTGAACCTATTGCACTATGATTTTGTAGTTCATTTTAGTTATTACTATCTCGTCTATTTTATATCTGTGTTGATTATAATATTTTATCCTTGCGCTATGAGACAAGTTTATTTTGGATGAATTGTTACTTTTCACCCTTAGCAATCATCCTATATCAATCGAGTATCGTCGCAATGCACTCTATAGTTTATATTGGGTACTAGATATGTATATGTATTGGTTCAATCTTTAGCTCCCTCTCCATCCTGAGACCGGCCAGGGCATCCTCACATCAACTTCATTATCCGTTGTTTAAAGTTTAGTTGGGTGACAAAACAAAGTTCTTTTCTCTCAGGGATGACGAAGACCATATAGGCCCCCGCACCTTTCTCATTGCATGCACCGCTGATGTATAACTACCATCAGTTTTGGCCAACAGTGGGTTCCTCCTTGCCGTTGTTTGGTCTGGAACATTCTATTATGAAGTCAGCCTATAACATCCTCCATTTTGAGGTCCAAAACTAAGCCCTATGGATGATGCAGTCATCCATACTATTAACTTCCGATGACAAAATGTGATCGGTGAATTGTATCTATTACATCAAGAGCATATGAATAAGAAACTTTTAAAACTCATTTTATTAATAACTTTCATATTCATTACATTCCATTACATAATCTTATCTATTCCACGTTCAGAGAAAATATAATAATAATTACAATTATATTCCAAGAGCGATATATGAAGATGCGCTTTTGGGTGACCAGAGTCTAACTACTTGACAGTTATAAGTCTTGTTATTACATCCATTCAATATAAGCTTTAAACAACATAGTGGAAATAAATTTCTAATATTAGCTAGCTTGCCTCCTGCATGTCTCCGGAAGCTTATTCATCTAACCTGAAAACCCTATTCTCGACTTACTCAAATGAGTACCCAAGAGTTTAAGGGGAAAAATCAAAAACTTTAGGTCTGACAAAATGTCCAGTATGAATGATAATATACCATCTTGAACCAAAATAGATATCTAATGAGACCATGTCGCTAAGCGAAACAGGTTCCAATGAGACCATGTCGCTAAGAGAAACAGGTTCCCCCTTCACTAGTATCTTACCAAAATATGTCATTCATAAAATCATGCATCTGCAACCACAATGGTTAGAACAATAAATAACATGATCATCTTATCAACGTAACTTTCTGCCTTGACCGAGCTTCCTTCATCCTTTCTCATATTAACTCAATTTTTTATGTAGCTTCTCTCACCATATCTAGACCAAGAACCAACTTGTCTCCGGTCTTTAACCAACATGCCGGTGATTTGCATGGCCTTCCGTAAAGAGCTTCGAAAGGCGTCATCTTGTACTAGTTTGATAACTATTGTTATAAAAATCTTGACTAAGTGCAAATGGTCTTCCCATGACCCTCCAAATTCTAGTGCACAAGCCCTTAACAAAACCTTCAAGAACTTTGTTAACTCTTTCTGTTTTCCCATCCGTTTGTGGATGGTAAGCGGTACTCATCTTTAGCTTGGTACCTAACATTTTTTGCAGACTCTTCCAGAATTCACTAATGAATGAAATATCTCTATCACTTACTATACTACTAGGAATCCCATATAGTCTTACAATTTCTTCATAAATAATTTTGCCAAAGTAGGTGCCGTCCTTGTCGACTTTATTAGGAATAAAGTGTGCACTCTTGGTTAGTCTATCTACCATGATCAAAATGCTTTCATTTCCCCTATTAAACCATGGCAACCCATCAATAAAATCCATGGATATAGAATTCCACTTTCAAAGTGGCACTTCTAAAGGTTGAAGCAATCTACTTAGTTTTTGATGCTCGGCTTTCACTTGCTGGCAATTCAAACATTGTTTCATCCATAAGCCTATACCTCTTTTCATTCCTTCCCAGAAGAAACACATCTTTATATCTTGATACATCTTAGTTCCTCTAGGATGAATAATAAACTTCGATCGATGACACTTCCTAAGAACTTCCATCCTTAGGTTACAAACATCTGGAACGCACAACCGTCCCTTCTTCCTTAACCATCCATTCTGGTCAAGACTGAAACCTTTTGAGTCATCAATCTCAGTTCCCTCTTCAAGTCTTCTTATCTATTTAGCTAGTAATGGATCATCTCTCTATTTAGAAGCAATACTTTCAATCATTACTGTTCGAACTTCCTAAGAAGAGAACATTAAGGTATTTTGATTAGAACTAGTCGTTGACCTTAATCGCACAACATAACTAGTCAATGTCTCTAAATCTTTCCATTCTACTAACATTGCTAACACCATACTCTGATGTTTTCTGCTAAGTGCATCTCCAACTTTATTTCCTTTCCCTTCCGTATACTTAATACCGAAATCACAAGCTGCTAAAAACTCTGGCCACCTTTACTGTCTTCTATTCAACTCCTTATGAAAGATAAATATTCTAAAGACTTAATATATGTAAGCAACTCCAATCGTTCTCCCAAAAGATAGTGTCTCTGCACTTTCAAAGCAAAGATCACCACTACCAACTCTAAATCATGTGTTGGGTATTTAACTTCATCTGTCGAAGTTGTCAAGAAGCGAAGGCAATCACTTTACCTCTTTGCATTAACACAGCTCCTAACCCCATCCCCCATGCATCAGTATACATCACTAAGTCCTGATTCCCATCTGGAACAACTAACATGGGCGCGTCGGTCCAAACATACTTTACGTCCTTCCTTGTTGGTTTAGTCATAGTTGCAGCTATATAAGATAAATCTTTGATGAATTTCTGATAATAGCCAGCTAACCCCAGAAAACTTCTTATCTAGGTCATAGTATCGGATCTTTTCTAATTATTAACAGCTTCAATCTTACTTGGATGTAATAATAACCCATTTTTTAAAACTACATGACCAAGGTACTTCACTTCTTTCTTCCAAAAATGGAATTTTGAAAACTTTGCCTTTAGTTGATGCTGCCTTAATGTTTCTAGCACTATTCTAAGATCAATCACATGATCTCGTTCATTCTTAGAATATATCAAAATGTCATCTATAAGCACTAACATGAATCTGTCCAAATGCTCTTGGAAGATCCAGTTCATCAAATCCATAAAGTAAGTAGGGGCATTGGTCAGTTCAAGGAGCACGACAAACCACTCACACGAACCATATCTTGTTCGAAACACCATTAATGGAATGTTGTCCTCCTCTACTCTTAATTGAGGGAACCCTATTGCTAAATCGAGTTTGGAAAATACCTTGACTCCACTCAACTGATCAAACAAACCATCTATTCTCGGCAAATGATACTGATTCTTTATCATCTTCTTATTTAACTTACGATAATCAATATATATTCTTAACGAATCATCTGGTTTCTTAAGGAACACCGCGACCACTCCCCTAGGTGAACTACTTGGTCTAATAAAACTCTTTCCTTTTAAGTCCACCAACTGCACCGTTAACTCTTTCATCTTAGTAGGTGTCATTCTACTAGACGGTCTACTCATGAGTTCACCTCCAGGTACAAGGTCTGTTCAAAACTCAATAGCTTATTAAAGTAGTAGTCCTGTAACTAGCTCAAAAACATATGCATACTCTTTTATAACAAAAACCCGATTCACCTCATCTTATACTTCCATTGCACCCAATAAAGCATATATATCAAAATTTGAATCTTCTACTACGTATATAATTTGATCATGACTATTAGGGTGTATTAAGATATCTCCCTATCTTGACAAAATAACCCGACATTTTATTTGCTTAATCAATCCATACCCAAAATAATCCCAAAACCCACAAAATCAAACACATGTAAATTGCAGGTAAATGCATAACCTAATAGCTTAATTTCTAAATGGTCGCATCTCATCCCAAGAGTTGCATAACACCCTATTGGATTTGCAACCTTTAAGGAAGTAATAAGGTATGATGGTTCTAGATTTAACTTATCCACCAAACATTGCGAGATAAAAGAATGTGTTGCGTCAGTTGCAGATAATATTTTAACAGGTATGCTATAAATCAAAAGTGTATCTCCTATTATAGACTTTCCTTGCTCTTCTATAGATGATCCAGAAGCTAATGGTTCTAGAGTAAAAACTTTCCCTTTATCAACCTTGGCCAGTTCTGGACATTCATTCTTGCAATGCCCCATCTGGTTGCAGTTATAACACTTCATGCCCTTCTTTCCTACAACCTTCTTTCCATCACCAGATTGACACTCATTAGCAAAGTGCCATTTCTTATCACATTTATTGCAGACAACATTAGCCTTCCCTTTCAGCTCTGCCCTTCTAAGCTCCCTTCTTATTAAAGAACTTCCTTTTTTTGCCTTGAAAACCTTTTGTCTCCACAGGCTTATCACTTTCAAATATTGAAAGCATTTCCTCCTTCCTTAATGCCATCTCTACCACCACATCACATGGATCTCTGAGATGCGGCATTGTTGCCCTAGCAATCTCGAGCTTCAATCCACAAATGAACTTATCATTCCTTTTTATCATCGTATCGATAGTAGCATATCTGTATCTGGACAACTCATAAAACTTAGTTGCATACTCTAGTACAGACATCTCTCCCTGCTCCAATTCCATGAGCTCTAGAGCAAAGTTGACATAGTTATCTCGGACAAAAATCTTTCATCAAATCTCCTTCTAAATTTAGCCCAAGTCAAGTTCTCCTATAGTACTCATACAGTTACATTGTTCCACCAATACTAAGCATCTCCTTGCAACTGTCTAGATGCCAACCTCCTCATCTGCTCATCATTCAAGCCCAAGTCAGCAAAAATCCTTTCACAGTGCAAGAAACAATTCTCCACTTCAATAGCACTTTCCATTCCTAAAAAAGGCATTCCTCTAAGACTTGTATAATCATGGCTCCACTTAGTGTAATTGTTATGGGCGGGCACCTCGGGATTAACATCCCCCGCATTGCCGACTTTTCCTTCAGTTAAATCAGCAGCAACTCCAACTTGCATCATATTCACGAAGAACTGCTACATAGTCCCCATATCTATTAGTGAGGTTTTAGCACTCACATTAGCATTTTCATTTGGATTAGCATTTGCTTGTCGATCAGATTCCTTTTAGTATTGAGTCGAACATTTCCATTAGTTGTGGTACTTCCTCCACCTAGATTCACTCATTCATTTCCTGCTTCCATATCGCACTTTTTCGTAACATGCATACGAGACTTTGTAAGATACAGAAGAATGATCTAAAAGAGAGGGGAGAATAGAGATAGAATACATACTTACATATAACAAATAACAAGTACGTTACTATAACGTTATCCCATATCCCAATCTTATTCTCTGATTTATTAGGATTATATTTTCAAAATCTTTTAAGTTTTATTTCGTTAAAATCTTTTAAGTCTTATACAATCCTATGTTATGATACCAAGTTGTAACATCCCCCATTTTGAGGCACGAAACTAAGCACCACGGATGCTGCAATCATCCATCGTATTAATTTCCGATGACAAAATAATCAGTTAATTGTATCTATAACGTCAAGAGTATATGAATAAGAAATTTTTTAAAACTCACTTCATTAATAACTTTTATATTCATTACATCCCATTACATAATCCCATCAATTCTACGTTTAGAGAAAATATAATAATAATTATAATTATATTCCAAGAGCGTTATATGAAGATACACCCTTAGGTGATCAGAGTCTAACTACTTGACATTTATAAGTCCTATCATTACATCCATTCAAACAAAACATAAACTTTAAACAACTTTCGAAAATAAATTCCTAATATAAGCTAGCTTACCTCCAGCATGTCTCCAAAAGCTTATTCGTGTAACCTGAAAACCCTGCTCTCGACCTACTCAAATGAGTACCCAAGAGTTTATGGGGAAGAAAACTTTGGGTCAGACAAAAAGTTTGGTCTGAATAATAATATACCATCTCGAACCAAAATAGATATCTAGTGAGACCACGCCACTGAGTGAAACGGGTTTCCTATTCACTAGTATCTTACAAAAATATGTCATTCAAAAATCATGCACCTGCAACCATAATAGTTAGAACAAAACATAACACGATCATATGCATGCATGCAATATGGGGAATTTTGACTAGTCTGTTATCCTAGGGTTATGCACATCCAAGGTTTACCCATCCTAAAAATAGATTGTTTGTTTCAAATCATAGTTTTCCTAGGGTCGCTATGAACCTAATGGCATTGTAGGCCAACCAATAACATATCATGCTGACTCGGGACAATACTTTAACTAGATATTCAAAATATCCAAATACGGTTAGGAGGAAACTTGGCTAACTGTCTAAATCATAGTTTTCCTAAGGTCACTATGAATGTAACAGTTTTGCGAGCCAACCAACAACCTTTTTCCGTGAGCATATAGAGCTACGAGTTCCTTTCTAAGCGTAAACATTCTTTAGTCTCACTAATGACAAGCCCTATGCATTGGAATCATGGACCTTTACCAATCGGGGGCTAATGGCTGAAGCATAGGGCATGGCCTTACACTAGTCCCACATTTATACTTATTATTTGGTTTTAAATTCATGGGTCATATTCCTTTTGATCAGTTTAAGGCATCCTAACACAATTGATCTATTTAATCTCCTAGATGCAATTCTACTCACTTAGGAGTTTAGTCTGACCATACTCACTATCGGGACAACCTAACTGGTAATTCTACCCCTTTATCCTAAGATGCAATGTTGGTTCATAATGATGTGAGTATGATAATGATAAATATGAAAACTTAACTGATCAAATGATAACAAGAACTATAGCATCATTCATCGACATATGCTCAACCAATAGTTGTTGGTATTACAAAATTTCTTAATCCTAAGTAATAATTTCCTTTGGCAAATTTATATAAAACTTGGGCTAAAACACTATTTATTTCCTTGAAAACATTTACCTTTATAGAAGATTAACCACTTAAAAAATCATTCTTTAAAACAAGGAACACATAGCCCAATACTTAGCTAGAATACTGTGCCAAATACAACCATCTTTAATACCTTTTTTGGCTAACAAAAATGAGGTCGTCGAGCATCTAAAACATAAGGCTATCGCGCCACTAAACAAAGCTTTCTGGTTTGCAAAACATAAGGCCATCGCACCTATAAAACATAGGTGTTGAGTTTGTAAACATATAGCAGCTATGTCGTAAAACATAGGTATCGAATACATAGTTAGACAAGAGGTTTCAAGCCATTAAAAACATTAGGGTTGTCGAACCCTTAAAAACTCAGGGATGCCGAGCCCCTAAAACTTGTTAGTGTTAAAACTTTGAAAGCTTGAGGGTATTGAACCCGTAAAACAAAGAAGGTGCCGAACCTTTAAAAAGAACGTTATCGAGTTCGAAACCATAGGTTGCCGAGTCCCTGCAACATTGAGATACTGAACCCCTATAATACTTGGAGTTAAACTTCTATACAAGCGGGTACATCACATATCTACTAAATAGATATCACATGCATTAACCTATATAGATGTCAATCCTATAAATCCAATACCTCATACAACTATAAAGTATTTATTCAGGTACCGTCTATTATAAATGTCGAATATGAATATAACAGGGGTGCCGAGTATCCGTAACGGCATTTCAGTAAATAAGTTTAAAACTGTTTTATTTCTTTTTAAGCTGATACTTTTCACCAACTCTTTCCTCTTGTCAAAATTTCATTAAATAACAAATTACTTTACATTTTCTTTTTTGAAATTACTGGTAAATCACATTCTACCTTCCCATCATAATTTGCAAACCTTTAAAGTTAACATATTAATTAATATTAGTTAAAAGCTTTTTTTATCATTATTACTTTATAGAAAATCATAGCCACTTGGAGAAAATCCCCAAAAATTAACAAAAATATGAATTTCCATCTTCTTCCTTATATAAAAATTCAGAACCAAAATATTAATTTAATTATTTTTAATAATTAAAACCCAAAATAAACACCTTTATCCTCTTAGGAAATTCATGAAGTATTCATATAAACTTGGAAAATTATGAAATTGAAAACTCATCTCCAAAATAATATTTTGTACAACAAATTCAAATTTCAAATCAATTAAAGATTAAAAACTTAGGTTTTTCCTTTAAAACCTATTAAAACAATTCCATAAAAATTCCAATAAATCATCATTTAATACAAAAATGATAATCATCAATCAAGGCATGACATTATTCATAATACATTCGAAAATCATTTATAGATCCAAAAACAAGCATAAATAAATGAGATGGATACTATTATTCATCTTAGATTGGATAAGAGAGACTGAGATTTGATGTTGATTATTCCCTTTAAGCTTTTCCTTTGATTCCCTTTAGATTCCCCTTCTTTTCTTCTTAGGTAATGGCCGACCTTCTCTTATGTTTTGTTTTTGATTTGTAAAATGAAATGAGAATGAATGAGAGAGGAAGGGTTTAGGGATTGGATAAAAGGAGTTATTCCCATTATGCCCTTCTTATATCTTTCTATTTTATGTTCAAGTCATTCTTATCAATTGATTACTTAGGGCACAACCTAGTTAATTAACAAATCTCATTCTTCTTATCACATCACATCACATTATTCTATTTTATTTATCTAATTAAATTTCTTGAATAATGTTAAACAAAAATTAGTGGTGTTACACAGCTACAGCTTGGCCCTTGATCGATGTCCAAGGATGAAAGGAAATATGATGGTGCCCATGCTTAACAGACCATTTCTATAAGTGGACTAGTGTATCTGGCCGGCTTACCACTTGCTTCAATGGTTAGCTGGTTAGAACTTTTATGCTGGGCATGGAAATATAAGAGGATTTTTCCAACTGCCATTAGCAAGCAGAAATCCAGCCTTTACAAGTTTGAATACCTTACCTAAGCCGATAACCTTTCGCTGACATAGTAATCAACTATTGATTCTTTTCTTTAGTTCGTATTGAGGAAGCATTGATTGCGTGATCAGTGACTATGAGGTATATGTTGAGGTCTTTGCCATCCATAGGCTTAGAGAGGATGGGGAATGGCCAAGTATTGCTTTAATTCTTTTAAGGCTTTGGTGCAATGGTCGGTCCAAGTAAACGACTTCCCTTTCTTGATGAGGTGAAGAACGGGATGCACATGTATGTTGCTCGGGACACGAAGCGACTAAGCAAGACAACCATTCCATATAGACTTTACACATGTTCGATTATGCTAGGGATTTGCATGTCATATGGATTACTTAGATCTTATTGGCGTTGGCCTCATTCCCCTTTGCACTCACAATGCATCTTAGGAACTTACCGAAGTGAACGACAAAAGACCACTTCTTTAGATTTAGCTTAATATTGTACCCACGGAATATGCCGAAAGTCTCAAGTAGGTTTTGTACATGCCCCTAGCCTTCTCAAGCTTAACTAACATGTCGTGCACATAAACCTCCATTGACCTCCTAACCTATTCTATGAACATTTTATTGACTAGCCATTGATATCAAGTGTCTGTATTGCAGAGTCCAAACGACATTGACCCATAGCAATAGAGTCCTGCATTCGTGATGAATGTTGTATGCTCTTGATCTAGGCTATCCATGGCTATTTGGTTGTACCCAAACTAAGCATCCATAAAGGTAAGAAGCTTATTCTCGGTGATCACATCCAAAAGTTGATCAATGCGCGATAGAGGGAAGCTATTTTTTGGATGTATTTTATTGATATTAGTGAAATCAATGCACGTTCTCTAGGCTTCACGCAGTTTATAGACTAATATTGGGTTGGCCACCTATACTGGGTACTCGGAGACCCGGATGAAGCCATTGAAGAGGAGCTTTTCTACCTCTTCTTCAATGCTCTATACCTTTCTAGGTTGAGGGGTCTTCTCTTTTGATAGATGGGATGTGCCCTTGGGTCAATGTTAAAGGCAAGGAAAATGATAGAGGGCTCTATGTTGGTCATATTGGCATGCCTTCAAGCGAATATGCCCTTGCTTTACTTTAAAAAGTGTATCAAATCATCTCTAACTGTCGGATCCAATTCCATTCTGATTTGGAGGACCATGTTAGGGTCGTTGTTATATATCATTATAGCCTTAAGCAGAGTGGTGAGACTGCCATCTGGATTTGCATCTCCCATATAAGGGTCAAGTGGGTCATCATCATTATATTCTGTGTTCATTTCTAGGTTAGATTGATTCAACACTTGGATCATGCATTCTATGAGATCCTTAGTCAAGACGCACATCGATGCACGAACCTGGAAGCTTTGGCTGCCCTGGCTCTCAAATATGTGTTTTCCAACATTGTTAGGGATGAAGTTGTAGTGTTTGCTGATCCCACTCACTAACAGGATTGACTTGCTCATTCCAGGATGTTATGAGTTCTATTATCCTGTCTGAGCTGGCCAAGGTGAGTGGATTCCCATTGCCCCCACCCTCGGCACAAAAGGGAGCATTGCGTAGCTCTCGCTTTCTCTCGGTGGGTGGGGATGAAATGGTTGCTTTATTAACAACTTCTATTTTGTAGGCAACCTCTGCAAAAATAGGAGAATTACATGTCTCTTGCGTCCTGTTGGGTTGACCGCTGTGTGTCTTTGAATCTCGTTGCAACATAAGGACTTCCTCTTAGCATGGTGCATGGGAATGTTGTAGCAGTCTCGTATGGCCTATTGATTAATGTGAACACATACTATACCTCCTTGATGATGAACTTCATTATGATCCGCTAATATGCCATGACCACATCTAGATCCATTAGTAATGGTCTACCTATTAAGATGTTATAAGTGGACATTCAATCTACTACCACAAAATTCACTTGAACCTTAGTAGAGCGTGGTTCCTCACCAAAGGCGAAAATGTGTAAAGTTAAGCTCAGGGGAACAATCCTGAAACCTTTGAATCCATATATGGGCAAGGCACAAGGCACAAGGCACAAGGATGGATGATAGTGTTTGAATTGGGCTGGTCTACAGCGTGTGAAATGGGTAGATTTCAATTTTTTTTACCTATTTGGATCATAGTAGCCCTATGAAGTTTAATGGGTTATGCAACGTCTAGTCCAGTTAATTTAAATAAAATCCAATTTTATTTAATTTCAAATTTATTTAACTAATGAATTTAATTAATTAATATTCATATGGTTTATGAGTATATCATTACATACTCATATGTGTATAACATGCATGTGCAATATAATAATATGTACATAGTTCGCATATGAAGGTGCTCGGGTTTGCATCTACAATATATACGTTCGCCATTTATAATTGCATTGCTATCTCAAAATATTATTTAAATACACACAAAATATTTATATATAATATTGAAACTACACATATGTATAAGCGTATATAATAAACTTAACCATTTATATGTGCATTGGTCGATCATAATAAAGGCTTCTATAGGCCAATTAAGCCACAAAGTATGTCTAACTATTAAAATCATTTAAATTATAGTCAAATATGCATCAATATTGCATATCGATACATACATATATAACTATTATCTATGCAATCGGTTAATTACTAATGGCATCTAAAAAATTACCAATAGCACCCAGTACATCAAATAATAAATAAATAAATAATATTTCATAAATATTAATTAATTTGATTAATTTGTAATAATTTATAAATCGATTAAATCATGTGGTATTTTGTATAATTCACTAATATGGTTGTGCGACTGGTAGGTATAAATCCGATCAATGATTAATACCAAACAATTCGAATATTCACGTTCACATGTCACATTTGCTAGCAGTGTGGCAGTCTGATCGGATTTATCGCTTATATGTCTTTATGGATAAAATCCACTTTTACAATTTAAGCAGTCTCTTTAGTAACGTTTATTTACATCAATTCTCTTCGTCAACACTATATCACTTTAAGATTTATGGAATTTAGTTTTCATCAAAAATTCTAATATCATAATTCAACTCATTAGTCCATAAACAAACTCCTTATTACAATAATAATATTTAATATTAACTGTACTACTCTAGCCAGAGATTTTGACTTTGAGTTGACTATAGTCAACCATGATATTAACCTCATATAACCAAGGAGACAAATTCTCTATTGAATAGTGTTTCATTTTCAATGCTTCAACTCAGACCCAACTATAGTCGCTCGATAGTCGAATGCCATTATTTAACTATAATCAAAGTGGAGTATCCACATTGAAGCTCAACAGTATTCTCAGGTCAAGAGAAATGTGTAACATTGTCGCTTCGAGATTTCTTGTTTGACTTTAATTGTTATTAACCCCAATAGGAAACTCTTGAGTGAGCCATTCCATAGTTATCAAATAACTATAAGTATATAACCCTTTGGTGCCCTAAATAGTCATGAGTGATACATTGACCAATATTTAAAGAGTGTTATCATACTTTGGTCTTACTGGATGTATCAATATCCTTTCCTGAAACATCTTAATTAGAAATATTTAAAATAATATGTTAATTTAGATTGTGATAATTTTCTCATGATTACAACTCCTTATAATTATGATCGCATAACATATCTATTAAAACTAAATTTCTACTGGTAAATATAGTATGGTGCCATCTAAGGATGAAAAATAAACTTATAAGAAGTGTATGAATATAGGCTGTCGAATGTTGACAAAGGAAAGCTATCAAAGTTTGAAAATGATTCATCATAGGTTGATGAAACAAGCTATTGAGAGATAGTGTTCCAAGACCATCAAGTGCTAATCCAAAATTTCATCGAAAGTTGATATCTTCGAGCTATCAAATGTTGATCAAACAAGACATCAAAGATTGAGATGTCCTAGCCATTGCATATTGATTCCCTATGCTATTAGAAATTGAGAATTCTCAAAAAATAAAAAAAGGTGCTATCAAAGGATGAGGTACTTAAGCCAACAAATATTGACTTCTACAAGCTATTGTAAGTTGAGGTATATGAACTATCACATGATGACTTCTCAAAGCTATCAAAGATTAAATGTATGAGCCATCGCATGGTGATTTCTTAAAGTTGTCGAAGGATGAGATAATTGAGCCATTGCATAATGACTTCCAAAGCCATGGAAGGCTGAGGTATTCAAGCCATCGGTTGATGATTTCCATAGCCATCGAAGGTTGAGGTATCCAAGCTATCGAATGGTGACTTCTATAGCCATCAAAGGCTAATGTATTCAAGATATCGAATGATGACTTCCATAGCCATCCAAAGGTTAAAAGTTGAGGTATTCAACTTGTCGAATGGTAACTTTTAAATCAATAAAAGGTTGAGGTATTCAAGATATCAAACGATAGCTTCCAAAGCCATTGGAGGTTGAGGTATTTAAGCTGTTGAATGGTGAATTCTAAAGCTATCGAAGGTTGAGGTATTCAATCTATCGAATGATGACTTCCATAGCCATCGAAGGTTGAGGTATTCAAGTTGTTAAATGGTGACTTCTAGAGCCATCGAAGGTTGAGGTATTCAAGCTGTCAAATGATCACTTCTTAAAGTTACCGTAAGATGAGATAATTAAGCTAGCACGTGATGACCTTTGAGTTATCGAAGGATGAAGTGATTGGGCTATCGCATGCTAAGTTGCTAAGAAAAATATCCAGAGTCAATGTTTCTAAGGAATCCTTATTATCGTACGACGAGCACAAAAGCTCTTGCCATGACAATGAATCTCAATCGTCCATCTATTTCAAATGACACATGTCAAAAATCCAAGGATTGGAATTTTCTAAAATAGGCATATACTCCCCGCTAGAAAGGGGTGATTTTCTGAATTGATCTTCTTCCTCCTTTTCATTTTATTTTTGTATAAATAAAAAAGATTGAACTTTAGTGGCCATTTTGACTAATTTGGTCTTGCGACTTTACTTTTGGGGACCATGGAATATAACAACTTTATTGATGATTAGCATACATGAATAAGCATTCATGATTAGCATACATGTATCATTCAATTTTTTGAGGTAAAGGCATATTAGGTCGAACTAAAATTTAGGCTAACATTAATGGTGCTTTCATTGAGAGATGAACTCAAGGCTGCAAAAGCCTTATAAAAACCACTCTACGAAATGGGAAGATCTATTAAGAAAGTGGATGTACAAGTCCTAGAAGAAGTATCCTACCACATGAATGTTAAAGAGAATATAACTCCTCAATTTAACATAGAGAATGTTGAGGTTGGACAAGCATCAACACTACAGGAAGCATCAAATGAAGAGAATGACATCCAGGCCATGAAGAGACAACTACAAACAACATATGAATTAATCAAAATGCTTATCTCTTAGAAATCTTCAAAAGCGTCATGAAAAACGAAAGGAATCGAAGAAGAATAAGTTGAATCCCTATATAGGAAAGTTATGGAATCCAATTTAAGAAGGAAAGACGTTGAGAAAAGTACTTTATGGCGTAAAAGAAGGGATGATAATTATCTAACATAAAAGCTGAATAAGAATTTAAAGTCACAACTCGTACAATCTGCTAGTTCCGCTTCACAAAGGGAATATAAGCTAAAATGGAAGAATTATGACAATGATTAGGCATCTCTAGAAGACATGGTTAATAAGATGGAGAGAGACATAACAAAATCAAATGGGAAGAGGATGATGGATCCAAGAGTCAACAACAACATCAAGGGAGCACCATTCACAGAGGAAATCATGGTACTACCGCTACCATCTTATGTCAAGATTCCATTAATTAGGTACGATGTCAGGGCGGATCCAAACGATCATTGAGTGGCATTTGAAAGTTAGATGAACTTATATAACGCCTTAGGGGTGGCAAGATGTAGACTATTTGTAGTCACATTCTTTGGAGCAGGAGCAAAATGGTACCGGCGCTATCGAGAGAAGAAAATTTACTCATGAGACAATTTTCTTATGAATTTTCAGCCTAATTCAGCACTCGAAAGAACAACTATCGACGCTAGCTTATTGGCTAACATGAAGCAAAAGTCGCATGAATTGCTAAGGAATTACCTAAAATGGTTTAATGCTGAAGCAAATAAAGTAGAGAGATTGACTGACCGTGAAAATTTAATGGCAGTAAAATAGGTCTTGATTGAGAAAACTCTATTTTGGAAAGAGGTATATATTCATGGATGCAAGGATCTGTAAGACTTTCATTTTCAAGTAGACAAATTTGTTCGGATGGACGAGATTTTCCACCATAAAAGAGACAAAGAGAAAGTGGGAACTTTGCAAATCCAAATAAAAAAGGAAGATGAGACGAATTCATCGAGGCTAATTCTATTGAGCTAAATCAACCCATCTACTACATATATGCTGTTACTGAAGATGAACTTGATTACCCCACCTCATTCAAGTCAAGAAAAAATCCTAAACCAAACAGAGGTGGAGACTATTGTGCTCTTCATAAAGTAAACAAACACAAGACTGATGAGTGAAGAGTTTTAGTTGGAATTATTCAAAACATGATTAGAAAAAGAATACTTAAAGAGTTTTTTAAACTGGTCAAGAACCCTCTTATGGCGAGAAACCACTAGCTAATAACACCAATATCCTGAAAGCAAGCTCCCTCAAGACATGTTGTAGCCAATTAATCATATTGATGTAATCCATGGGGGACCATATATCCTAGGCATTAGTGCAGGGGCAAGGAATAGATATATGAAGGAAGCCATGGAAGGCATCTACTTAATAAGTGAGGCATCACCTCAAAAATCTTTCAAAAGTTCTGCACAAACTCCAAATTTAGTAATAACACTAAGGGAATTGAGAGGACCGAGGCACCCTCACAACGACCGTCTCATGATAACTATCTAAATTGGACTCTCGCTTGTCTCAAAAATCTTAGTTGATAGAAGCAGCATGGTGAATGTCATTTTCAAAAGTGCATTCGACCAAATGGAAATTCCGGAAGAACTCGAGCCATGTTTGGAAATCATCTTTGGATTCAACAATAAAGGCTCTATGCCGATTGGTCAAGTAAGATTATTTGTCCAAGTTGGAACCCCACCCTACTCAAGGATGTTTGAAACTTTATTCGTGGTGATGAATCAATCATCCTACTATAATGCGTTCTTTGGGCGACCGCACTTGATTAAATTGATGCTTTCTTCTCACCAAAACATTTACTGATAAAGTTACTATGCAAGCTAGATGGGGACTTTCCAGAGAATAATACAGTTCACGTGAGATGTATTTCGCCATGTTTGAACAATATAAAAAAGAAGGTGAATCTTTTTATGGCCCTATGTTAAATAAATACAACCAAACTAAAAATTTCAAGCACTTGCATATCAGTCCCCAAGGACTGATATTTAAGGAAAACAGACAAATTTCCCATCAAAATGCCTCAAGTAATGAGCAGAAGAATCAAATCAAAGGAAAAGAAGAGAAAACATATGGAGTTAAACCAAGTCAATTAGGATAAAAGTGAGACTTCAAAAGAAATGGTACTAGACATAAATTCTAGAGATGGGCGGGGGAGCGCATAATCTATGGAGGACTTGGAAGAAGTGAGCATAGATTCCCAAAGTTCACCAAAAATGGTAAAGGTGGGAAAGAAAATGGACCAAAGCATGAAAAAAAACTGATCTCATACCTACAATCAAACAATGATGTCTTTGCATGGCCCATGCTGCTAGGAAAGGAATTGAATCAAAGATAACGTGACATGTGCTTAATATTGATCCATAATTTACCCAAATAAGGCAAAAGTAGAGGCAATTCTACAAAGTTGCACTATGGCATTACAAGAAGAAATAAAGAAGTGGCTAGAAAATGATTCACTAGAGAAGTGTTTTATCCGTAATGGCTAGCAAATTCAGTTTTAGTTAAGGAATATAACGAAAAATCGAGAACATGCGTTGATTATACGGATTTGAATAATGCATGCCTTAAAGGCTATCACCCTCTCCTAAGAATCGACTAGTTTGTAGATTCCACAAGTGGTCATAAATTGATGTCCTTCATGGATGTAATATTCAGGGTATAACCAGATTTCTATGTTCAAGCCTAATAAAGAGCACACCAGTTTTATGGCCGATTGAGGAATGTATTGCTATAAGGTAATGCCACTTGGGTTGGAAAATGCAGGGGCTACATACCAAAGATTAGTTGATAGAATGTTCCAAGATCAAATTGGAAAGAATATGGAAGTTTATATGGATTATGTGTTAGTAAATCTAAAAAAGAGAATGACCATGTAGAGGAATGGACTGAAATGTTTGGAACATTGAGGAAATATAAGATTAAGCTGAATCCAAAAAAGTGCTCATTTGGAATCCAATTTGGAAAATTATTGGGATACATCGTAAGTGCATGGGGAATAGAAGCTAACCCCGATCAAATCAAGGTAATCTGAGATATGGCACAACCAAAAAAGAGTACAGAGTAATGGGATTAAATGGAAGAGTTGCAGCATTCAATCGAATCATACCTAGAGGTACTAAGAAGTATATTCCTTTGATGTGACCAAAAAAGAAAGACCTTTGAATGAACGAAGGAATGTCGAAGGGTTTTCCAAGAGTTAAAGGGCCATTTGGAAAAGCCACTAAGACTATCTAGCTTGGTGGAAGGAAAATATTTTGTTCATGTATACGTAGGTATCATAATATGCCATCAGTTCGGCCCTGATCAAAGAAGAGGGCAAATTCAATTCCCGATATATTACGTAAGTAAGAGACTAAAAGACGTCGAGACTAGATATTTAGCCATAGAGAAACTAGAATGTTGCCTACTATTGTTGGCATGGAAATTAATGTCATATTTTCAAGCGCACCCAATCAAGGTTCTGACGATTACCCACTAAGACAAATCCCTACCAAGCCTGAAATAACAGGAAGATTGATAAAATGGAGGATGCAGCTAAGCTAATATGACATCGAGTATCTACCATGAGTATTGATCAAAGGTAAGCCTTGGCTGACTTTGTATAGAACGTACAGGGTCTATTGAGGAGTAACTAGAAAGGGAAAGGATGCTCGAACCAAAGTGGCAGTTATATGTAGACGGAGCATCAAATGAGCAGGTTGTCGGGGCAGGTTATGTAATAATTACACATGATGGGCATAGGCTACATTATGCAATGAAGTTGAGATTTTCTACAACTAATAACGTGGCCGAGTATGAATCCATGATAATAGGATTAACCTTGGCCCAACATTTAATGATTCTAAGAATTAAGATTTTAGTGACTTGTAATTAACGGTGAACCAATTAAAGAAAATATTCCAAACCAATGATGCTCGGTTAGCTTAGTACGTAAAGGAAATTCATGAAATGCGTATTCAGTTTGAAGACTTTTCTATACATCAAATACTAAGACAGAAGAACGCTCAAGCGAATTCTTTGGTGAAATTAGCAAGTTCACGGGGGGCACATGAAGTCAAAATCGTCCCCATTGGGTTTCAATAAAATCCTAGTATTAAGTCAGCAAAAGAGAGATTAAATAATGTAGCCTTAGTTCTGATTCGATCTTAAGTGCAAAAATCGATACCTGACAAGGAAAATGTCAAAGATAACGGTAATTATTAAGAAGCTCTGAAAGTAAGAACAAGTGATCATAAGGACCAATATTCCCATAGTTGGATGACACCCTTGGTTAAATATTTATAGGAAGGCATACTACCCAAAGAAAGAAATGTATTGTGAAAATTAAGTATCAAGCCCCTTTCGTATAGTATAGTCGATGGAATATTATATAGGAAAGGGTAATCCCACCATACTTAAGTTGTATCACCTTGAAAATAGGAGCTAAGCTGCTAAGGGAAACCCATGTGGGGTTCTGCGGGACCATTCCAGTATGGTGAAATTAATAAAGAAGGTAATGAGTGGGGTATATTATTGCTCCACATGACAGAAGATGCCACAACCTACATTAAAAGATGTGACGAATGTTAAAGGTTTTCCAGCATTCTGCGATTGGTACCAGGCGAATTAACCATAATTTCTAGTCCATGGCCTTTTGATGTATGAGGGATTGACTTTATTGCGCCTCTTCCGGTCTCAAAAGGAGGAGAAAAGTTTGTAGTAGTGGCTATTGATTACTTCACCAGGTGGGTGGAGGCTGAACCATTACCAAACATTACTACTGGGAAAGTTAGCCGCTAGATTTTTACTCCCAAATAATATTATCTTTGACAATGAAACTCAATTTAAAAGCAAGAATTCCCTCATTTCTTTGTGAAGAAAGGATTAAAAAGATTTTCATTAATAGCTCACGCAAAAGTCAATGGGGCAGTAGAGTGTTACACCATAATTCCTACAAAGTACAAATTACGAATATTCGAAAGGAATGTTCCTTGGCTTGCAACTTTGAGACCTATTATTTGGTTTCCAACAAGAGCTTAAGCACTAGACTTAGTATCCGAGTTCATGTAGTCCAAGAGCATGAGTCAAAGTGTCGACCGAGATCAAGATCATTATCCAGCTAAGACAAGAAGTTTAGCCAAAGGCAACAGTTGCTTGAATCAAAAGCATTTCAGCAAGTATCAACAATCAACGGCTCAAATAGCCTAGGCCAAGACCAACGGTCAGGATAAACAGAAGATATCCAAGAAGCCATATATAGAAGCATCACATCAATAATCCATGTTAAAATGCACTCAACCAGATGATGACAAGCGTTCAAATCTAAACTGCACATAGCAAGCCAGGTCATCAATCCAAGAGAAAGCACTTGCACTAATGGATGAACCTTAAATTTGCTATAAATAGAGGACCACCTACTACAGTAAAATGGCTGGCACTAAAAAAGAATTGAAATATAAAATCATATTATACTTTCCTATATTAGAGCTCTCTTTACAAACTCATTAATGGTGGAAATGTATAGACTCAATGTAATAAGCCTCCTGACTAGGTAAGAGTGATAAAACAAGGAAAAGACAGTGGACGTAGGGACTTTCAGCCCGACCCACTATAAAAGTCTCAATGTTATTTACTTTTTGTACTTTACCTTCCCTATATTGGCTTTTGCAACTTTAAAGTTACAACATTTCATAACCTAAGCTTGACCGCATCACGTCTCGATAATCTCTTCGTCGGGTTCAATAATCTAACCAGCTTCCGGAACTGTACCTTCGAACCTCGGGGTATTTGTGTAGACGAAATTTTTCACTACGGTTTTTGGCGTTAGAAGGAGGGCCCAAACCTCCGCACCTTGTTTCCTCTTGGAAATCCAACAGAATATTCCTATCAGTTATGATAGTTCTGAAAATGAAGAAGTCATCTCGGAGCTACTCCTCAACCTTCGCATTCAACTCATTGAAGTATATAACAACGAAAGATTAGTCACCCTCATTTAGGAGAAAAAGAATGGCAAAGAATATGACCTTGTCTATGATCTTCAAGCTTCTCAGGTCAGGCAACTTTCGGAATATCTCCAAGGATCCCTCCAGGAATAGGCCTAACCCCGAACGATGGTTAAGACCCGGAATAGTGAAGCTAGGAATCTTTCCACTGAATTGTTGAAATACGAAGGTTTGGTTTCTTCCGATAAGAGAGCCCTCCCTATCACTCAAGATGGCGAGTCTCGAAAGAAATTGAAGCAAGATCGGGTTCTTACTCCACTCAACCAAAAATTGTCTCCGATATTCCTGGAAACCGGTAAAGAATTCTCTTATCGGATTACCCTCTATTAAAGAAAGAAGACCCAAAGAGTGGGAAGTATTGTATCTATCATTTGAAAAACGGGCACAAGATAGATGGATGCCGAAGGCTTTCTTACGCGGTCGAGAAATTCATATAGAAAGGGAGGTTAACCAAATTTATTAAACGTTAGTTTGAATATCTTATTTCGAAATTATTTACTCTGTTTTGTTTCTATAACGCCAGAAGAATTCCATGTAACTCTTGCCAAATGAATGCATATGGGCACTTTTTCTACAAAGATGAAGTTGCGAGAAGAATCCTATTTATAAATCAAATTCGCAAGGTCAAACGGAAGATACTAATTTTATTAATATGCTCTTCTTGATTATAACCTCTTCGGCAAAAGTTTCAACTTTAAGGGGCACCTTATGGTCTCAGCTTGTTTCTAGTGCATTCTTCTTCGGCATAACCCTATCTACCGAGTCTTTACTTGGAAGGTGCATTTAGGTCTCATCATCTATGATATCTCTTTCAGTATATCCTCTCTCCTTAAAAACTTTTGCATATCTTGCTTGCATTTAGAATTTAAGGATTGAAACTCTTCCATTGATCTGACGAGATCAATGAAAAGTTTCACTTTTTCTAAAAATACTGATTCTATCAATAGTTTTCCTTTTCAAACTTGGATCAAACCTTCCATCGAACAATGTGATTTATAAACTGTGTGATTTCAAAAGTCTTTTACAAAATAGTCTAAAAGCACTCTTTTAAAGGATTCATATTTCCCTTTACCAAGTTACAACTAGCGTTATGTATGATCGTTAACTTAAAATTGTTTTTGATGGCCGACACCCACCAAAAGTGGTTGTATTTGGTCAACACCCGCCAAAAGTGGTTGTAGTTGGTCGACGTCCGCCAAAAGTGGTTGTAGATTTGGACTCAACGATAAGTTGGTAGACTTTGCCATAAGAGCGCCCTCATAGTGATGCGCCACAAAATGTAAGGCCATATTACCTGGGTTTATAATGACGTCGAAAGTAGAATGCATGCTGATAGTAAGCCATAGTTAAGTAGTACCATGCATTGGGTAGATTCCCAATTAGATTAGAAAATTGGGTGGATTTCTAACAATAGTGAGCCATGGTTAAGTAGTACCATGCATTGGGTAGAATCCCAATCAGATTAGAATATTGGATAGATTTCCAATGATAGTGAGCCATGATCAAGTAGTACCATGCATTGGGTAGATTTCCAATTAGATTAGAATATTGTGTAGATTCCCAGTAATAGTGATCCATGGTTAAGTAGTACCATACATTGGGTAAATTCCCAATCAGATTAGAATACTGGGTAGATTCCCAATAATAGTGAGCCATGGTCAAGTAGTACCATGCATTGGGTAGATTCCCAATTAGATTAGAATATTGAGTAGATTTCAAATAACAGTGAGCCGTGATCAAGTAGTACCATGCTTTAGATTAGAATATTGGGTAAATAATAGCGAGTCATAGTCAAGTAGTACAATGTATAAGACTAGAATCAGGTAAATTCCCAATAAGGAAAGAATTCTAGGGAAAAGTTCCTAAGTTAAGGCATCGAATAGATTCTCGATAAACAGAGAAGGGATAAAAGTGAGAACAGAATCAGAACAAGACGAAACTCTTGATTGTGCCACTAGGCTAGCTCCAAACAAGGATCCAGTAATAGAACTCAATTGGGTCTGAGATATTATTCCGACATGAGTATACTAAGAGCAAGAGATACCTCACAAAGAGAAGATTCTAAAGCACACTCAAGCAAAGTGACGACAGAAGAAATAAAATCGAAAAGAATGAAGTTCCTTTACACAGACACACACACACACACACACACATATATATATATATATATATATATTTACAGTTGTGATAGTTTGTCGAAGAAAGTGTTTCAAGAAATAGGCCAAAATGAATGCCTAATTCACTAATGAATATTACAAAAAATGGATTACAAAATCAAGAGCATCAGAGGATAAAGTATAAAAACGAAAGGAGGAGATCCTTCCAAATGGGCAAGCCAAGGTGCCAAGTAAAAGCTCTTTGAAACAATCTTAGTTTCATAATTTCGGAAGGAATTTATTAAACATCCTCCTTAGCTTCCTTTCCTGCCACCATCTAAAAGGGATTGCGATGTCATTCCTCGAGGTCAGATATTGATTTAGGTCTCACTCTTCTTCGAGGTATAGCAGTTGTTAATTTATAGACCTAGCTTTGGCTCGAGGAAATTGCTCTTAATCTCAAAGGCCTTAAGGGTTTTGTTTAGCTTTTGAAGTGCAGCTGACCTCATAAGATTGATAAAGAGAAGCATAGTGTCGCTGAGTTTTTGAGCAGTTCGGGTAGGGTACTCCATAAGGAATGTCAACTTAAGATTAGTAAAGAGAAAAGAAGGAAAATAAAGAAAAACTCTACATCGGCTACTCTAGTTTGAGATATTATGTGACAATCGCATCGTATAAGGACGAATGGTAATTCAAATATTATAAAGTCATCAAGAAAGTTTCATTCAGAAAATTAAACAAGCCAAAAGTTATATAGAGGTCATATTTTTATAAGGACAAGATACAATGTGTTTTCTTCATCAGGAGTATTATCGGGAGTATCTTCTTGTACCTCCTCGTCAGTAGAAGCAGCTTCTTCCTCCTCCTCTACCGAGGATCAACTTCATCCTCCACAATGGCCTCGGTTTCCTTTTCTTATTTTCCTCATAATCTTTAGCAAAGTTAGATTTTACTATGGCAACATTTTTCCAAGATAGGTTAGAGAAAAAGCTATGTTTTGCTCTCAATGGTGAGCGTAAGCATCAAATATGACTTGGAAGGCTCGTCAACTGGCCTCCTTCCCATGCTTTTCTCTAGCAATATAATACTCTTTATCAAATACCTCGGCTTTCTCCAACCTCTCGTCTCTTTCCTTTAAGGATTTCTCAAGAGTTTCGATCTTATGATTCCTCTCTCCAGTAGTCCTACCTAATTCCTCTACTCAAGTATTCATCTCCTGAACTTTAGTTTTGAATTCCGCAAAATCATTTTTCATTGCTTTGGCGGTGGCCATCATCTCCCCCATTTTCAACCACCCATATTGAAGGGCGAAGGTTTCTACCACAGTCTAGAAAGAGAGACAGAGTAAGAAAAAATGTTGGAATCATAAATCTACACATGAAAAATTCATTCCTACCTTGATGCTCTTTCGGAGGCTATATTCGATTGCTCTTCGAAATCCTGGGGCAGAGGTTGGAGGTCTAGAATGTGCTTCGGTGATGGCATAGGAAAGGTCACCTTCAAAGGCAGCCCTTTTGATTTCTATTGCTTGTTTGTTTTTCTCGGTAAGAAGACCTGAATCCTTTCCCTTGGAACTTTCATCTTTAGAGGATCTAGAGACCTTTTGCTTCTTCGAGCCTATCTTTGTCAGGAAGCAACAACTTGGACCTTTTCTTTGCCCCCTTACTGCGTTGACCTTCTATGAAAAGGAAGTCACTGCAACATAGAGAAAGGGATAAGGTTGAATTCAAAATTAAGACTAGGTTGTACTAAAAGCATAAAATAAGATAGTCTAATGCTTAAAGGGTGAAACCCTCAGTCTTGTTTTCCCAGTAATTTGATTCAGCTTCTTCTACGCTATCATTGACTAAGGCAGAAGCTTTCTCATACTTCCTAGAGGGTTTAAGTTGGGCAAATTTAGCAGAAGGAAATAGTAGACCTTTAACTTTTAGTTTTCTTTCGGTAAGAATCAAGTGTCGGTTTCGCTATAAAGATGGAATCTTTATGACTTCCGTATACCTATCCTTAAATTGGTTAGTGAGAGCTGGGTCATCACTCTTCTCAGGTCTCACTATTTAAGATTTAATAAGATAAGGAAACTTGACCTAGAATACAAATAAGATTAAAAGAAGGAAAAATATCCAAGGACATACCAGCATTATTGAAAAAGGTGGCTATTCGGTCAGAAGAGGCCTTAACAAAGAACCACTGACATTGCGTTATTTTGCTGAATGGATCCTTTAGAGAGGATGGAGTTAAAAATTTAAGGAAATACATGGGAAACTCCCCAATGGACTTAAGCTCTAGCAGGTTGAATATATAATTGATCTCAGTAACAAATATATCCTGATAGCCTTTTTTGGAGTATAGAATCGTCATAGCATATAAAGTTGAATAGGAACTAGCCAAGAGTTGAAAGGGGTTAATGCGATAAAATTCCAAGACCTCAACAAATAAAGGGGATAGAGGCAAGAAGATTCAATGTTCTAAATGTTCCGTGGACCATATAAAATACCCCACTGGAGGGTTACTAAAATGCATCTCGGAGCCAGGAGCGATCATCTCGACTCCTGCGATCCCACAGGACAACAAAACTTCATTAAGATCTTGCTGAATTTTGATAGGAGCATCCATTTACAACCTAAGAAAAGTGGGTAAGATATCAAATTATTAAAAGAAAAGTCGGCATTATCCTCAAAACAAGGATTAAGTCGGTTAAAGCTAATATGAACCTAAATCTAATTCTTGATTAAGAGAGAAAAGGAAGAGTACCGATAATGATATTGGCAATCTTAAAAAGAATAGTAAAATTGATGAGAACTTACTAGTTCAAGAGAGGATATCAAAGGAAGGATCGAAGAGAGCTTGAAAATATCAATGGTGGTTTTACAATTTTAACCGGAAAAAAGAGGAGAAAAAGGAAAGATTGTTTTATTAAGAAGGAATAACATAGATTAAAGAGAGAAAAGTTTTTCACCATAGATCTCATTTAACAGCCGTCCATAAGAGGAATATTAAAAGATTTCCTCGTCGAATGCCAAATCATACTTGCACAAGAAAAGAGGGACACTTTTTGAAGATAACCGATCAATAACCAACATCTGGACTCACATTCAATGCAAGTTTAGAACCCGTCCCTTCAAAGGTCCGGTCCTGAATGATCACTTACAAATTTCATGCTGCAAGTACCATCTTGACCTTACGGTCTTAGATTAATCTTTACCTCTCGACAACCAAATAGTTTCGCTTACCACTTAGCCTAGATGCCTTCAAATGGTAAGCACAGTTTCAAAAAATTTGACCTCATGGTCCCAAAATAGATTTCATATCTCGGTGTTCAAACAATTTCGCTTATTACTTAGCCTAGATGGCTTCAAGTGACAAGCATAATTTAAAAAACTTTGACCTCACAGTCCCAAAATAGATTTTGCCTCTCGGCGTTTAAGCAATTTCGCTTATCACTTTGTTTAGATGGCTTTAAGTGACAAGCACGATTTCAAAAACTTTAACCTCATGGTCCCAAAATAGATTTTGCCTCTTGGTGTTTAAACAGTTTCGCTTATCACTTAGCCTAGATGGCTTCAAGTGACAAGTAGGATTTCAAAAACTTTGACCTCAGGTCCCAAAATAGATTTTGCCTCTTGGCATTCAAATAATTTCGCTTATCACTTAGCCTAGATGGCTTTAAGTGACATGCACGATTTCAAAAATTTAGACCTCACGGTCCAGTTAAGACCGTGCCTTCCGGCCCAAAATCAAAATTTAATTTCAAGCAAAATAGTCCAGTTTTCTAACCCAAGTTGAGATTTGTTATCCAGAATTTTGACCCGGCTATATCCGAATTGATTGGACAAGTTAAATTCAACTGCCATCAAGGCCAGTAAGTCTAGAGCGACGATTGTGGGTTCCAGAAGTCAAGTACATATGGTAATATGAAGCCGTGATTGAATGGAATCAAGGGATATGCTATGCAGAACGTTCTAAGTATGTAATATAGTTTAATATAGAAGAGAGATCAGCTATAATCACTTTCAATCATAGGGATTGACATATTTCATCCAAATAAGTGCAACTCAATGGGAAAAAATCAATATCTCAAGCCCATAAGTCAAATACATAGGAATTTTGGGAATAAGATGTATGGACCTTAGGGAGCGTACCCTAGGGACCACACCTTAAAAAGACTAAGCAAGAGGGATCGACCCTCTTCTCTCAGTAGGGATTGGCCAAAATCAAGTATCAGCTCACAATGCAGCAAATATCGAGCAATAACTAAATTTCAACTAATCCAATTGGCATGAAACTTGAGACTAAGCATATTACAACGTGGGAAAGCTTCCATAGGGATCGCACCCCCAAACTCCTCCAAAGTAGGAACCAGCACCGATCCCTATTCCTTGAGTTTTGGGCTATGTGATCCCTCTTATATGTCCATTTGTTTTTGCAGATCCTTCTTTCGAATTTTCAAGGAAATATTTCGCCATCTTTCTCTATAAATACAGGCTTGATTATTTATTTTTGGGACTTTACACTGCTTGTTGCTTTATACTCTGTTATAACTAAGGATTTCCATCCTATCCCTATTGTACTCAGTTTACAAAGTGATTAATAAAGCTATCTCTTTAAAGTGGACGTGGGCAAACAACGCCGAACCACTATAAATTATCATGTCTTTGTTATTTGCTTATTTCTTATTGTTTTATTGCTATATTCTCTCTGTTTACATTTAATTCTTCATTTATTACTCTACACAATCTCTATTGGGTGTTTGTGCTAATTTTTGGTGCAAATATTTTAGTGTTTTCACTGAGAATCATATTTTTAGCCTTATTTGGATCCCTTTGTTGCTGCTGGATTGTAAATATCCCTCGAGAGATCCATAATCATCTTCAAGAAGCTTATTCGTTCTATTCAGATTTGCAATAGTCTAAAGAAAATATCTACAATGGTTAGGAACACTAGATCTGCCTCTCAAAACACAGAAGGAAACGAGAAACACTAGCATCCAACAAGGAGGCTCGACAATCTACCAGTAAATGTGAATGCTGCCAATCCAGTTGATGTCCAGAATCTAGCTGATTCCATCACAAGAGCTAATTTCCAGAATCTAATGAGAGAGTTAGTGGATAGCTAGCGACAGTTGAACCAGCAGATTCAAGCCAATATCAATCTAATGAATCAACTCAGGGAGCAACAGCATGGAAAAACTAGGAGAGAGCCAACCCCTTATTCTACATCGGAGAGTTCTAGTTCATCAGATGATTATCACAAACGCAGACGTCGTAGAATTAATGAATATCATGCAGAAGCTTCTAGACATCAATAGGCAAACCAACCTGGCTTGCTGAGACTGATCGGTGCTGATCCCTCCATAGGGATCGGGGCCGATCCCTCTTCCATAAGAGAAATCATGCTTCTTCATGTTGGAGCACAAGTTGGAGCTGCTGCGATTGATTTGAATGCTGGAGTTCAGGTGGACACAAACCAGTTACCTCCGCGGAATGATGATGAAGTCAACATACGCGATATACATCGTGAGGATGTTGAGCTAAGAAGGCGTGGAATGGTCCGTAGACATCGATCAAACCATTCATGTGAGGTGAAGCATGACTCCACTTGGCTCCAACTATCCAAACGCCGGACTTGTCGGCTATGGTTAGGCAGCTAGTGAGGGAGATCTAAGGCTTGACCAATGATGATTGGGGGATCTTGAGAAGCCATACCCCATTCACTGATAACATCTTACATGCTGAGAATCTAAGGAGGTTCAAGATGTTGTCGATGCCTGCCTACGAGTGAAAAACCCACCTCAGGCAGCACATCATAAAATATGAATGACTGATTGATTTTGTACGAGCCAATGATGCAATAAAATGTAGATGTTTTCCTATTACTCTCTCGGGCATAGCAATGATGTGGTTTACAAGATCAACCCCACGGTCAATCTCTAGATCTGATGATTTAGCAACAAAGTTTGTAGAGCAATTCCGTATGCACACAACTCGCTCGAAAGATGCAATGTCCCTATCCAGCGTGATCCAGACTATAGGAGAATCGCTGAAAGATTATTTGGTGAGATTTCATATAGTTGTCACATAAGTCAGTAACTCGAATGACCATTCAATATTGATGGCGGTAACATGAGGGATTGAGCCGTGATCTGACTTTGGCGATCGGTTAGCTGGCAAGCCATCTGCAACATTGGAGTGTTTCCATAGAAACGCAATGCAGTATTTGAGGAAGGAGGAAGCTAGATGCTCTAGGAAGAAGAATTTTGTGGGACCAAGTTGAGAGGGAGTGCAAAGTAACATTGCAGTGAAACAGTCTGGGGATAATACCAAAAAAGTTCAAGTGAATGTCCAAAATAAACCGAATCAGCAAAAGAAAGGCGGTGACCGGAATCGTGAACGAAAGAGGGATTCTAGAAGTGGAAAGCCTAGGATTCTTATGTATGATACCTACACACTACTAAATACATCTCTAGAGAACCTCTACTTGTCTACCTGCAATACCATGCAGTACAGGAAGCCATCTCTGAAAGAATCGACGGAGAAGCAGAAACAAATTGGAAAATATTACCAGTTCCACGAATGATGGTCATAATATGAATGAATGTAGGCATCTCTAGGATGTTATCAAGAAACTGATTCGGGGAAGAAAACTACATCAGTTTGTTAAAGCCCCACAGGATTGTGGGCAGGGGACATCCAACCCCAACCGAGGACAAGCTCCACATAGGGCTGATGAGCGTACAAGGACTGGTGAAAGATTAGTGATCAATACAATAGTCGGAGGACTGCATCCAGCTGATAAGAGCTGGCATGAGATGGAGCGCTATGCTAGCGCAATCAAGCATATGAATTTTGAGTGTTGTTCAAGTACAGAAGATGGAGCTCAGACAAAACAGCAATGTACAATGGTTGATGACATTGAATTCAGAAATAGAGATGCAGACAAGGTGGTGGCACCAATGATTGACCCAATGGTCATTTCGGCTATGATCGGTCCTACCTTAGTAAGGAGGATATTGGTTGATTTTGAAGTTCCGTGAATATAATTTTCAAAAAGGCTTATGACCAGATGAGGATGGAAGCCAAGAACTTGAAACCGTCTAAAGCCCACATTCATGGCTTTAACGGTGCAACGACCAAGGCTGTCGAATATGTCGAATTGCCCTTAGAATTGGGAGAAGGTGACCGCAGGATAGTGCAGATGTTGCCATTTGTTGTCCTGGATGTTGACTCTCTATACAATGCTTTTCTAAGCCAACCATCCCTAGCTGAATTCCGAGCAACTCTTGCCCCATGGTGTTTGACTTTGAACTTCCCAACCGATAAAGGTGTTGGAGTTGTGCATGGTGATCAGGTGATAGGACATGCCTACTCTATGGATGAATTGAAAGACACTCAACCGAAGGAGAAAGGCAAGGGTATGGACAAGTCTCTCCACATCCAAGCCACCGATGATTGACAACCAATGCCTAGGTCTTGGCTTGGGCACCACAGTCATCTCTATAAAGATACAGATCCAAGGGATGACGAGGAGGAGCCCAAAGAGACCAAGGCTGCACTGGTTGAGTTGACAATTGACATTATGGTTAGCCACGATGACCTGTCATGGGTCCTAAAGATTGGATCACAGCTCAGCCCCTGATGATGAAAGAACTTGCTAGTTTTCTCCAAGCAAATCTTGACGTGTTCTCTTGGACTCATTCTGAAATATGTGGGATCTCGCCTGCCATTGGGAGCCACGCATTAAATATCAACCCGAGGCATGTCCTGGTGAAACAAAAAAGACGTGGTATAGATTTAGAGAGATCTGTTGCTCTTAAAGAGGAGGTGGATAGGCTCATAAGCAACGAGTTTATTCGCGACACCCTCTACCCTAAATGGATATCTAATCTTGTACTTATGAGAAAGGCGAATGGAAAATGGTGGACATGCGTTGATTACTCAGACTTCAACAAGGTGTGCCCGAAAGAAAATTTCCCCCTTCTAAGGATCGACAAACTGGTAGACTCAACCGCAGGACATGAATTACCATCTTTCATGGATGCATACTCTGGATATAACTAAATCCCGATGCACATTCCCGATTAGGAGCACACCCACTTTATTACCGACATTGGGTTGTATTGCTATGTGGTAGTGCCATTTGGATTGAAGAATGCTGGAGCAGCCTATCAACGCCTAATCGACAGAATGTTTAAAGATTAGATTGGAAAGATGATAGAGGTATATGTGGATGATATGCTCATGAAGTCACGACGATCAAGCGACCACATTAGGCGATATCCTCCAATGTTACAAAATGAAGATCAATCCTTTGAAGTGTTCTTTTGGTGTTGCATCAGGAATGTTTTTGGGTTTCATCATCAATGCTAGCGTAATCGAAGCTAATCCCGAGAAGATTTAAGAAATTCACAACATCCAAGTGCCGAAGACCATCAAGCAAGTATAGAGCCTAAATGGGAAGGTTGCCGCCCTAATTCGATTTATTTCCAGAGCCACTAATAAATGCATTCCTTTCTTCGATTTGATTAGGAAAGGGAAAAGGAACTTTGAATGGACATAGGATTGTGAAGACGCATTCCAAGCTTTGGTGAACCACTTAGAGAGGCCTCCCCACTTGTCAAAGCCGACAGATCATGAAGACATGTATATCTACTTGGCTGTGTCGGTACATGCTATAAGTTCTGCATTAATTCGCAAGGAGAATCGAATCCAGAGGCCGGTCTATTATGTTAGCAAGCGATTAACATGAGCTTAAAGGAACTATCTGAAAATAGAAAAATTGGTGTACTTCTTGTTGATTGCTTCATGAAAGCTCCACCCCTATTTTTAGGCTCATCCCATCAATGTTTATACCGATCAACCGTTACAATAGGTTCTACACTGACCTGAGATGTCTGGAAGGTTAGTCAAGTGGAACATCGAACTGGGACAATTCGACATCACTTATCTACCTCGGAGAGCCATCCAGGGACAGGCTCTGGTGGACTTTATAGCAGAATTCACTGCATAGGATGATCTTCCAGAGGGCGATGGAGCCCCTACCATTCGGTGGAAAATGTGTACGGATGAAGCATCCAATGATCGTTATTCTGAAGCCAAAATCGTGCTAGTAACTCTAGAAGATCGATCAATTTGCCATTTGAAGCTTGACTTCCCTGCAATGAACAATGAAGCTGAGTATGAAGCTCTAATTGCTGGACTTAAACTTGCCAGAGAACTAGGGATAAAATCTCTTGAAAACTTTTGCGATTCCTAGTTGGTGGTATACCAAGTCAGGGAAATTACCAAGCTAAAGGATAATGACTCGCTCCGTACCTTATCCATGTCCAAGAGCTATTGACTGGCTTTGAGTATTATGACATCACGCACATTCCCTGGACCAAAACAAAGAGGTTGGCTCATTGGCAAAGTTTGCTAGCACTAGGGATGCACAACAAATGGGCTTGGTTCTAGTCAAAGTACTAGACGCTCTGAGTATAAACCAGATGGAAATCGATTGGGTACTAGAGACAGAGCTTGAGAAGGAGTTATGGCTGACTCCGATTAAAGACTATTTTCTATAGGGAGTCCATCCCGAATGGAGGAATGAAAGGCGACAAGTCCTTCGCAAAGCTTTACGGTATATCATTCAAGAAGGAGTCATGTATAAAAAAGGTTTTTCCATTCCCTTGCTCCAATGTATCGCTCATAATGAAATAAAACGAGTCCTAAAGAAAGTTCATGAAGAGGAATGTGGCAATTACTCTAGGGGCAAACCCTAGCAAAGAAAATACTATGTTATGGGTATTGTTGCTGACTGTCAACCGAGATGCTGCTAATTACGCTAAGCGATGCAACGAGTGCCAGATGTATGCAAAAGTTCCGAGAGCTCTTCCGATGGAAATAACACAAATGGTCAGTCTATGGCCGTTTGTCATATGGGTTATAGAAATTATCGGTTCCTTACCGATCTCTAAAGGTGGTGCGAAGTACACCATCATCATAGTTGATTACTTCACCAAATGGGCCGAAGCTGAACCTTTAGCCAGGATCATGGCAAAGAAAGCAATTGACTTCATTGTTTGGAACATCATCTGTTATTTTGGCCTTCCATGAACCATTGTAACTGATAATGGGACTCAATTCGATGGAGGTTAATTCAAAGACTTCTGCCATCGGTATCATCTTGAAAAGAGATTTGCGGTAGTTGCTTACCCTCAAGCAAATGGGCAAGTTGAAGCTATGAACAAAAACATAAAGTCCATTCTGAAGAATCATTTGGAAAAGGCTAGAGGCAAGTGGTTGGATGAACTCCCAACAGCATTATGGGCTTACAGAACCATCCACAAGTTCATGACTGGCCATACTCCATTTGCCATTGCTTACGGCATCGAAGCCGTCATTCCTATTGAACTCGAAGTCCCTTCTCATCAAGTGACCTGCTACGATCCCAGAACGAATAGAGATCTCCTCTTAGAATCTCTAGATTTTGTAAAGAAGCTGATTTGAGGGTAGCTGCACATCGGCATTGAGTCGCCCGATACTACAACACTAAATCTGACCTACACCTTTGAAATCGACGAGCTCGTCCTCAAACAGGTTTTTCCTGCCCCGTTACACATGAATCCTACTTGGGAAGGACCATATGTAATTGAACAAAGGCTTGGAGAGGGAACTTTCAAGCTAGCGATTGTTGATGGCATCGCACTCCCAAGAGCATGGAATAACGGGCATTTACGACGCTATTTCACTTAGTTTATTCTTTTTCATTTAGTTATATTCAATTTACGAATTTGCTTTAGCATTTGATTTTCCAGATATGTAATAAGATAAATTATGTCATTATTTTCCATTTGGCAAATAAAGTTAGAAATTTCCTTCATATATGTGATTACTATAGCATTACATATTAGTTACGATACCCGACTAACTAATATTGATATATATGAGCAGGTTCCCAGAGCTTGGAGCTAGCCGATTACATAAGTTCACGATTGAACTAAACAAAATGAGCATGGTTCGACCATTCATTTGATGATTCTTGCTCACAACCTGATGGACGGAATACCAACGAAGAATGGATGTGACTTGACCATCCGATATCCAAGTTAATCCTACTGAGTGATGGGATAGACATGAATCAAAAGAGATTATGATACGACCAATCGCTCGCTAAGTTAGACCCCAGACTTAGGGGCAAATCAATCAATTAAGAAAAGTACGGTCCGACTATTTTCCAAAATAACTCTAAGTCCCTAGAGTGTGGACTGGAGTATAAACATGAATTGGGTGTAAACTGTTCGCCTGCCAACCAACTCTTATCCTCAGAGTGCAGAAATGAGTAAAAACAAATAGATGAGTGTGGTTCAACAACTCACTACTCCATTACTTCGACCTGAAACCTACGAGAGGGGTATAAACTCGGTAAGGATGGAGTTCAACCATCCATTATCTAACTCTGCTAACCTGAGACTGGGGGAAGGAGTATAATCACAAAAACCGATGAATCCGATGGCGTGACACTAGGGTTCGAGCCCAGTGTTTGATATGACTTGAGGCCACGACCACACGGAGGCCTTGAGTGAAAATTAACGGATAATTATCTGAATTAGAGAGCAACGAATTACAAATACATTGAATGGAAAAGTAATAGCTCAACTACTTAAACAAAATTCACATAAGAGTTTGACAGAAAATAAAGAACTTTTATTTGCACATTAAACTTGAAAATTGTGATATAAGTTTACTCAAAAGCGGGGGTCGTACCCGCACAATCACGGCTCATAAGAAGAGGAAAATATCTATACAAGCTATATACAAACTAAGTCGAAGTGATGGCTATTTCCTTTGCCCCTTTTCTCTTTTTGATTTCTTAGGTGTGGCACCACCCGAGCTTCCACATGTTCTCCGCTTTGATCCTTTACCACCCTTGGCAGGAGAGATTCAGAGGTTGGAGGGAGTTTCGGGAGCCGACCCATTGGGTGGGATGACTTGTAGTGGGATGAGATTTGGATCGTCGATGTCCACATCAGCGGGTTCAGCTTTAACTTTTTCTTCAATAACTCCACTCTCTCGATGCGCTCCTTTAGGCTGAGCTCATTGGTATGTTCAGAGGCACTGCTGATCACAACGTCATCTGGTTCATCTAGCAGCGGTTGGTCATCAACTTTTACGTCATCAAGTGCTTTGATAACTTGAGCATCGGGCCCTGGAATGTCGGCGGTCGTCAAAATTTTAGTAAATGTCGATTTTTGCTCCACGGCGGCACCGCTTTCTGGAGTTTGATTGGGGCCCGAAAGACCTGCAGATTCGCGGAAACAAGATAATAAGCCTATAACTATTGGGCATTAGGAACAACATCTCTTGAATAATGGAGGATAAAGTGGGATACATGTGTCTGGTTGACTTTTAGTTTTCGCTAGAGTGCTCCCTTCTAGAATAGGAGTCAACACCTTTGATTGATAACCGGGTCTGTTTGGATCATAGCTCGGATCCTCTCCTGGGCCAAGTGAAACTAATGTTCTGGTTGTTTGAAGTGAATGGGGACATTTGGGATCGGACTGCGAAGCCTCAATAATGTTTTTCCCTTTGCCGGAGGGTGCTAAAATATCAAAGTATCGGAGCCTCGCAGCAACAAGGTTTAAAGGTTCATCCCCACGAAGAATCTCCCGTATCAGTTTCTCTTCATCTAAATCAGCTTCACCGAGGGATTTCTTATTCATTCAACAGTATATTCCCAAGCCTCAGCGAGCGATTCAAGGTAGCCCTCTCCAAGAAAACTCAAATCATGATGGATTAGGACTTTAGCATTATATTCAACAACTATAGGATTGAACATGTCCTTAATCTCATTTTGACCAGCTTCTTTTGCACCTTCTAATTGGGTCTCGATCTGCTCTCTAACTGCATTATGGTTGGCTTCCTTTGCTTCTTCCTTGAGGACTTCAATTTGAGCGAGTTGCTCGTCAAGTTTAATTTTCAGTTCTGGGCTTCGACGACCTCTTCATAATATCTTTGAGATTCCTTCTGAGCTTCGAGTTTTTCTTCCTTCCCCTTTTTAAGGAGTTCTTCGAGTTCCTCAACGCAGCGGGCAAGAATGTTTTTCTCGTTTTGCAGTGTGTCCTTTTCCAAAGCAAGCACACCGCTGCGGTTGAGGGCGGCATCCAGCTCCTTTTTGTGAGATGTTTCCAAATGACTAACCACCTTAGATGTTTCTTTGGCACTTTTCTCTGGCGCGGCTAGCTTCGCTGTCCACTTCAAAATCTCATCATCTTGATATTTAATTATGCTTTATTATGGATCAACTCTAGCTTAAGGCGGTCAATTTCATGTTTTCTCTCTAGACACCTCAGAGATTTTCTCGGCTAAATGCTGGAATGCTTCATGCTACACGAAAACATCATTGACACATGCTAGTGAACTCACTTTAGCACTCCCTGGAATTGTATGGAACTTAAGCCCATCAAAGCAGATTTTTGGAAAATTGACCTTAAGTTCTGATAATCTTTCTACCGTGGAAACCTCGGGACCTGTAGTAGCCAAAACTGGATTAGAAGTAACAATTGGGCGTTTAATCGACCTACGATCGCGGGACTGTTTGGAACCAGATAAACCCGAATAATGCTCAGGTGGCACAGTAATTTGAGGAGCATGGGAAGAAGTCTGATCGATGCAATGTATAGGAAGATTGGGCTAAATTTCCTGATGATACAATTGAGATTGGGACTTGTGCTTAAATATGAACACTCCCTCGAACAATGACTTCTTTCCTGGTTGTTATCTTTCTCTTGACGTCTGCTCGAGTCTGGACCACGACTGGATCCATACTGTGTTAAAGAGCCCCATAAGCGATCGAAGGCACAATGAGACACAACACCTGCAAACCAAATAAGAGTGTATAAGTAAATATCAAATAAAAGATATATGAAAATCGTGCAGTGAAGTGCACATGATTGTGAGTGTCCTAGTGTCCCCTTGATAGAACAGTTCCTATAGCCTTGCTTATAGGAAAGTTTTACCCTTTGCTAGTGGGAGGAATGTCATATCTAATCCTGGTGGGAGAATTGAGCCCCCCGATACTGATGTTAGGGAAGTCATAGGTCATGATATCATCAGGGATCGGGAGATTCGAGAACCCTTCCATCGAACTTTCTAAATGTTGAGAGGAAGACTCTTCTTCAACAGAGGTGATTATAAACGCAGGCTCTTTAGCAGGTTTTCTCCTACGGAGTTTATATGCAAGCTTTTTTCCTTTCCTTGTTGGCATGTAAGATTGCATTCCTTATGATGGTTCGACCGTAGGTGCATTGCTCGGACCCGCATCAGCATCGCCAGGCTTATTGGCTTTATTACCTCTAATTTCACCCTCTTCGACGTCATCCTGAGCCCTCTCAACTGGGGGCACGACATGGCTATTGGTGCTGCCATCTTGTTCCACCACATTCCTTGGTGGTGCTGTGCTCCCTGGAAGCCCGATGCTATGACCTTCTTCTAACAGCCCAAAAAGAGATAACCATTTATTGGTTACAAGGGATCTGATGTCCCGGTCCTCAATTGGGGTGGCATGGATTGCAGAAACCGCCCTCAAGAAACTATTGCCTTCTGGACATGGATGGACACCTATAAATTTTCAACGTATTAGTTAGTTCAGGATACGACTTAGGCTCAAATAATTTGAGAATATAGTGAAGACAACACTTACGTCCTTCCAACCATCGCCTCGCAAAGCCAGGCAGACAATAAACGTACAACCATTCATGTTTAAAGATACTAAGCTTGTTCCAAATGCCAGTTAGAACTTGACAGTTGGGCGAAGGCTTGAGGAAAGTGTAAGAAAGGCTTCTTGTCCGTCGTTTGAAATTGTAAATAAACCTGATGTCCTTAGGAGACGGCGAGCAAAACATCTATAAATCACAAGAAAGTGCGATAAAGAAAAGCATAACAATTCGGATGCAGCTGAGCGGGAGCTATTCCTAGATAATTTAGCAACTCTCAGATAAAAGAATTAAAAGGCGGCACATATCTGACCCAGCACATGAATTTATTGCATGCCGTATATCCCTCTAGGGGCAAATGAGCCTGTCATTCACTGAAGGGACTAGAACATCTCCAAACGGAATCCCATGTTTAGAACACAGTCTACGAAGAGCGGCCTCGCCAATTTTGGAGGCTTCGGAATCTATCGAGTTATCCAGAAATACAGCACCTTCTATAGTGTCGGGGGTAGGACTTAATCTTCCACCGAAAGGATGGAAACATTAGAGAAAAGGTCGACCAACGGGCCAGAAACCTCTGGTTGCTCAATTTGATGGTCATGGGAAAGTCTACCGAATATAGTTGCCGAACTTGACTCAGCTCCGGGATTGATGTGTTGTGAAGGTTGTCCAAAAGGCATTGCGGCTAAATGCTTTGAACGTTTAGAATCCATATCAACTAAACTCAGTAGACAATCGAGATTAAATTTTTTTACATGTTCCCCCGTGCTAAGTGTAAACTAGTGTGGTGCAGTGTTGTGCAACATAGAGATAAACAGTTCAAAATTAAAAGCAAAAGTAAGTAACGAGACTTTGGATTCCAACCAGAGTGACCGTTACCGCCGACCGTCATAACTGGCGTTTAGATTGATCGGTTGTATAAGCTTTGGGATTGATCATTGACATATCGAAGTGTGAAGTCCATATGTTAAGTTTTAATTAAAGTTCAAGACCCGGTAGTTTAGTTGTTCAGTTTCAAATTCAAAGTAAGATAAGTAAGTCCAGTTGTTCGTTATCGTCATATGTTCACGTTCATTGAGATGGGATTGGTTCTAATTGTTCATGCAAGTGAATTTGGATTGGTTTGCTCAAGTAGTCAAGTTTAATTGAAATCTTAGAATCAACTAAGTACCGTAGCTGATCCCTTCACTTAAGAATACAACCAATCCCTCTTATGAAGTAAATAACCAATCCCTATTTATACCGATCCCTTATCTTATCACAATCAACCCCTCTTGCATAGCTTATAACCGATCCCTCTCAAACACACCACTACCGATCCCATTCCACATCAGTAACCAACCGAACCTTCCACTTAACAATATAACCGACCCATATCCTAAACCTAACATAACCGATCCCTTAGCAAGTATTCCATTAATGGTCCCTCTTCGAACTTCAATACTGATCCCTTTATGCTTTACACACAACGCATGACCGATCCCTCCACTCCTTTCATGCTTCATTCTTTTCTTTCTCCTCCTCTACTACCTCGCCGAGCCCTGCATCACCATCATCCATCATATCTCCTCCAAACTTAACCCATGATTAACAAAACAAAATCTCATCACGAACCGAAGTAAATACAAGAGAACCTACCTAAATTTATAGAATACGAATTGATCAAGGGGAGATGCTAGATTTTAATTCGAATTGAGGATGGAGTAGTGGTCTAGAGCAAGATGAGGATTGTAAGTTTAAGGATGGAGGCGATATTTTATTTGAAGGGAAGGAAAGGGATCGGATTTTAAGTTGGAAGGGGAGGGTTCAGAGGTGAGCTTGAAGGAAATAAGAAAGTCAAAGAAATGAAGTAAGGTGAGAAAGGGAAGTCAAATATTGGCTTATATATGGAGTCAAAGGGTTCGGCCTGCTTTTTTATTTACGAGGTGGAAAATCGATTATGTCCACCAAGTAATAGGGATCGGGTATGATCCCTACCCTAGGGAAAAAAATCCGATCGCTATGTTAAAAAAAGAAAGAAGGAGGGAGAGATCGGCTAAAGGAATGCTAATCCCTATGAACTTAAAAAAAAGATAAAAGGAGGAGGGGATCGGCTAGAGGAATGCCGATCCCTATGAACATAAAAAAGTGAGGGATCGGCTAGAAGAATGTCGATCCTTATGAAAAAAGAGTAAGAAAGAGAGAAGAGGTCGGTTACGAACCTTATATGCATGCAAGCATGTACATAAAAAACATTATATAAAGTAAATATGAAATGTAATGAGATTGTGTCTAACTCAATGAAAATTGGCGATGACTCGAGAGCATGCAAACACGTCCGAGAGCCAATGACAGGAACGTGTGCCTGAACGTGCATGTGTATAGTCTAAAAGTTCAATTTTTGAAATCGACAGAAATTGAATTCAAACTTGAAGCTTTCAAGATCGAGACTGGATCAGATAGCCAAAGCTTACTAGTCTCGTAGAACCGGACATAGATATCAACTGACAAAATATAATCTTGAATTTATACTATTGGAAATCGATCAAGCACCATGACGATCAAAGAGAGATACGATACTTTGGGAAAATAGTTCGACGAAAGGATATGACTATTCAGAAAACTGGATGGATTTCTTGTCGACGAATCTAACTTGCTTCGATTCAAAGCACGTCATGTTCAGCATAGGACGTACTTTGCAGGGCAAGTATTATCTGGCATTTTGACCTGGCTATATCTGAATTGATTGGACAAGTTAGATTCGACTGCCATTAAGGCTAGTAAGTCCAGAGCGAAGATTGTGGGGTCCATAAGTCAAGTACAGATGGTAATATGAAGCCACGATCGAACCGACTCAAGAGATATGCTATGCATAATGTTTTAAGTATGGAATACAATTTAATATAGAAGAGGGATCATCTATAATCACTCTCAATCATGGGGATCGACATATTTCAGCCAAACAAGTGCAACTCAATGGGAAACAATCAATATCTCAAGATCCATAAGTTCAATGCATAGAAAATTTTGGAAACAAGATGTGAGGAGCATACCCTAGAGATTGCACCTCAAAAGGATTAAGCAAGAGGGATCGGCCCTCTTTCCTCAATAGGAATTGGCCAGAATCAAGTAAAACTCACATTGCAGCAAAGATCGAGCAATAACTCAAGGTCTACTAATCCAATTCGCATGCAACTTGGAGGCTAAGCATATTACAACATGGGAAAGCTCCCATAGGGATCGCAACCCCAAATTCCTCCAAAATAGGGATCAGCACCGATCCATATTCCTTGAGATTTGGGCCATGAGATCCCTCTTATGGGTCCATATGGTTTGGAGATCCTTCTGCCGAATTTTTAGGGAGATATTTCATCATCATCCTCTATAAATTCAGGCTTGATTGTTCATTTTTAGGACTTTTACGCTGCTTGTTGCTTTGTACTCTATTGTAACTAAGGATTTTCATCTAGCCCCTATTATATTCAATTTACAAAGTGATTAATAAAGCTATCTCTTCAAAGTGGATGTAGGAAAACAACGTTGAACCACTATAGGTGTGCCTCTGTTATTCACTTATTTCTTATTGCTTTATTTCTATATTTTCTCTATTTACATTTAATATTCTTCATTTAGTACTCTACACAATCTCTATTGGGTGTTTGTGCCAATTTTTGGTGCAAACAATATTCAAATCACTCTACTAGGAATTAATATCGTGCCTCCCCTTTATACACATAATATAGACCAAACTTGGAAGATAATAGAGAAAAATAAATTAAACTCACCTATACCAAAGTCCACTCTATATCCAATATATGAAGTGAACTATGGGGGGCATGTGTTACACCATAATTTCTATAAAGTACAAATTTCGAATACCTAAAAGGAAAGTCCGTTAACTTGTAATTTTGAGACCCATTGTTTGGATTTCAATGAGAGCTTAAGCACCAGACTCAGTATCCGAGAGCATGTAGTCCGAGAGCACGAGTCAAAGCATCTATCATGATCAATATCATTATCTAGCTAAGACAAGAAGCTTAGCTGAGGGCAGCCATTGCCCGAACCAAAAGCATTTCAGCAAGTATTAACAATCAACGACTCAAATAGCCCAAGCTGGGACCAACGATCAGAATAAATAGAAGATATCTAGGAAGCTATATGTAGAAGCATCATGTTAACAATCCACATCAATATGCACTCAACCAGATGATGATAAGCATTCAAATTTAATCCACATATAGTAAGCCAGCTCATCGACCCAAGAGAAAGCACTTGCACCAATGGAAGAACCTTAAATTTGCTATAAGTAAAGGACCACCTACTATAGTAAAAGGACTGGCACTAAAAAAGAATTGAAATGTAAAATCATATTGTACTTTCCTATATTAGAGCTCTCTTTACAAACTCATTAATGGCGAAAATGTATAGAATCAGTGTAATAAGCCTCTCGACTAGGTAAGAGTGACTAAATAAGGAAATGACAGTCGACGTATGGACTTTCAGCCCGAACTAATATAAAAGTCTCGATGTTATTTACTTTCTGTACTTTACCTTCTTTGCATTAGCTATTGCAACTCTATGTTCAACATTTCGTAACCTAAGCTTGATCGCATCACGTCTCGGTAATCACTTCGCCGAGTTCAATAATTCAACCAGCTTTCGAAACTATACCTTCGGACCTCAGAGTGTTGGTGTAGATGAAATTTAGCACTAACATAGAGGAAGTGAACAAAACCATTAAGATATCTCAAAAAAGCGACAAGGTAAAGCAAAAGCAAATTGGGTAGAAGAACTTCCTCTCATTTTATGGTTATACAGAATTCTACAAGAATGGCTGCTAGACATACTCCATATTCTTTGACATATGGATTTGAAGCTATATCACCAGTCGAGATCAAAATCCCCTCATGTTGGAGAATTGCTTATACTTATGAAATGAATTAAGAAATAAAAATGATTCACTTGATTTAGTTAACGAATTAAGAGATCAATCTGCCATACGAATGACTAAATACCAATGAAGAATATCTAAGTATTATAATTCAAAAGTAAAAAAAGAAGAGCATTTAAGAAAGGGGATCTAGTTCCAAGAAGAATAGTGGCAAATTCTTGAAGATCCTATGGATGATCCATCGAGACCAAACTGGGAAGGGTGACTAGTTATTCATGAGGTTATTCCCCCAGGAACTTATCGATTAAGTAGACCAAATGAGAATGTGATATCGAGGACATGGAATGTTGAGCACCGAAGACCATACTTAATACCATTAGATCAATAAAATGGATTAGTTAAATACGTTCCTTTTCCTAAATAATTACTGAAATACGATATGTTTAACTTGAATCCTAACCTGATGATATTAGCGAGACTTGTTAGATAAAAGCACACCTCATATCTAGGAGAGGAGATCTAAGCCTTTGGTCCTGCTACATGGCCTAGCCAAAGAAACCACCCAAAGAGTGATGGTCCATTAAGCCTGTGATCCTGCCGGTGAGACTGGTCAAAGCACCTACCTAAGGGAGGTGAACGAGAAACCTTCGGTCCCGTCGCAAGGCCTGGCCAAAGCAACCATCCAAAAAGTGGTGGTCAATTAAGGCTTTCATCCTACCGATGGGCCTGGTTAAAGTATCCATCCAAGGGAGATGGATGAGAAGCCTTTGGTCTCATTGCAAGGCCTGACCAAAGCAACCATCAAAAGAGTATAGCCGAGCCTAGTCAAAGCATCAATTCAAGGGAGATGGATGAGAAGCCTTTAGTCCCACCGCAAAGCCAGGCCAAAGCAACCATCTAAAGGGTGTGATGATTAATTAAACCTTTGTCCCTATCATTGGGCTTGGTGAAAGCTCCCATCCAAGGAAGATGGACGAGAAGCCTTTGGTCTAGCTGCAAAGCCTGGCCAAAGAAACATCCAAAAAGTGATGATCAAATAAGCCTGTGATCCTACTGCTAGGCCTAGTCAAAGCACCCATCTAGGGGAGATGCACAAGAAGCCTTTAATCCCATCGCCAGGCCTGGCTAGAGCACTCATTCAAAGAAGGAAAATAATAGAAATTCCAATGTTCAAATAAGGTCTTCGAAACAGCTATCAAAAAAGGATAAACGACCAAACTTAGAACAAGCAAGAACAAACTAAACACCCTCGAGAGTATAGGGAATTCCCACCTTGCGATAGCGACAACTAATTTTGATAACATTTCATTTCAGAAGATTTCAAGCGGATACCCTTGCTTTTAAAGATCCATTTTCCAAAATTCATACTTTCATGATTATATATATTCGGTCTTTGTATAAAATGATGTCTAAATTTATGGAAAACTTTTACAAAAAAACATTTTTAATAAACCAAAGTCATTGCAAGCCAAGTAGCATAAGAAACTAATGATGAAAAAGCACGACAATAAGGAATTGTCATTTGGAATAAGAAGAGGCAAAAACAAGTACAAAAGTTTACTTAAGCTAAAGCATACGAAAACTTCTTATGGGGGTGGCAAGTGTACATCCAAATTTCTAAGGGTAAATATAGTGTGGTGCCATTGAAGGATGAAAAATAAAGCTATCAAAATTTGATGAATATAGGAAATCGAATGCTAACAAAGTAAATCTAATGGAGGTTGAATATGAGCCATCACAAGTTGATAAAACAAACTATCGAGGGATAATGTTCCAAGACCATCAAGTGCTAATTCAGAAAGACATCGAAGATTGACACCTTCGAGCGATCAAACATTGATCTTATAAGAAATCCAAGATTGAGATGTCCTAGCCATTTCATGTTGATTCCATAAGCTATAAAAATTAAGAGTTCCAAAAGATTAATAAAGATTCTATCAAAGCATGAGGTACTTAAGCCATCGAATAGTGACTTCTCTAAGCCATCATAAGTTGAGGTATATGAGATGTCACATGATGACTTCTCAAAGCTATCGAAGGATGAAATGTATGAGCCATCGCATGGTGATTTCTCAAAGTTGTCAAAAGATGAGATAATTGAGTTATTTTATAATGACTTCCAAAGCATTGAAGGTTGTGGTATTCAAGCTATCGAATGATGACTTCAAGAGCCACGAAGGTTGAGGTATCTAAGCTGTTGAATGGTGACTTCTAAATCCATTGAAGGTTGAGGTATTCAAGCCATCGAATGATGACTTCCATAGACATTGAAAGTTTAGGTATTCAAGCTGTCGAATGGTGACTTCTAAAGCCATCGAAGATTGAGGTATTCAAGCTGTCGAATGATGACTTCTAGACTCCTCGAAGGTTGAGGTATCCCAGATATCAAATGGTGACTTCTAAAGTCATCGAAGGTTGAGGTATTCAAACCGTCAAATGATGACTTCCATAGCCATCGAAGGTTGAGGTATTCAAACTGTAGAATGGTGACTTCTAGAGCCATCGAAGGTTAAGGTATTCAAACTGTCGAATGATGACTTCTTAAAATTATCGTAAGACAAAGTAATGAACTGTCGCATGAGAATTTTGAGTTATCGAAGGATAAAATGATCGAGTTATCACATGCTGAGTTGATAAGAAAAACTTCCCAAACCAATGTTTCTAAGGAATCCTTCCTATCGTATGATGAGCACCAAAGTTCTTGCCACGACAATGAATCTCGACCATCCTTCTATTTCAAATGATACATGTCAAAAATCCAAGTGTTAAAGTTTCCTATAAATAGGCATTTACCCCCACTAGAAAGGGGTGATTTTTCGAATTGATCTTCTTCCTCCCTTTCATTTTATTCTTGCATAAATAAAAAAGCTTGAACTTGAACTTTAATGGCCGGTTAGAGTAATTTGATCTTGTGACTTTATTTTTGAGGACTATGGAATATAACAATTTGCATAATGACTTCGTTGATGATTTCCATGCTTGAATGGGGAATCTATCCTACTAAAGTATCATCCAATTTTTCGAACTAAAGGCATATTAGTTCAAAATAAAATTTTGCCTAACAATATCATTTAAGTATTTTCTATTTAATATTCTTGTATTAATTACTTAATTGATATATCATAATAAAACAAGTATATGATAGAAACCAAATTCCTTTTTAGGAACAAGATTGGTTACAGAGTTAGAAATATGTAAAAAATTGCATAATATTCCCTAGGGCATACTCCTAACTCTCTTAATCTTCCACTTGCACTTGGGGTCAATTATAGAATTTTAAATCCATTCATTCGATCGATTTTTTTAAAACAATCGAGCTATTCCCTTAGTGGATGAATATGCTATATTGTCTAAATTATCTACTATATCAATTAACTCTCTCCGATATTGATACCATGTGAAACTTTTCAGAGTGTTCCTCGGCTTCTAGTGAGCTTTAGGTTCTTTCGTGATCTGTATCGCGGCATTGTTATTTCATGACAGTGTTATAAAATTCTCAACATTTGGCATCACCCTAGCTCAGTTATAAATTTGTGCATTACACACACACATATATATTTATTTATGTATGTATGTATACATCTTTCATTATTGTGCTTATTCAAGGTGATGTACAAGTCTTTTAATTGAATTAACCACAAGCTCTTGCTTGGAACATTTCTAACTTAAATCACTTTAACTAATATTGAACAAGAATTTATGATTGATATACTACGCCCGATATCGCTTATGAAGTTTGAGTTTGAATATTCCTCTATATGGAGTTCATTGTTACTATAAACAATTCTCTAGTATTTTGCAAATATTCGAGAATACTCTTTATTACCATTTGGCGATCCTAATTCAGATTTCATATTCACTTAATGTACCTAGTACATAAGCAAAATGTGATATATAAGACTACACAGCTTATGTGATAATTATTATTGCCAATGTATAAGGAATCCAACTCATATGCTCCACATTAAACATTTTCATATGCTGCCTATGTATATTGTATAGGACTATCCCAATATTCATTTATATTTATTGAAAAAAATATCATTTTCAAATCCAATATCTAGAATTAAACAACCAAACTAAAACTGATTTTAATACGTGATTAACAATAAATAATATGTTTACTTATAGTTTCAGAAATATTTTAGTACCTTTAACATTCTTTCTTACAGACACACGCTTCCTTTGTATTTTGAATGAAATTCAAACTATTTGATTTCTTTGACAAAATATTTACTCAACTCTGATGCTTGTCGAACGGTACTATTGCATCTATTCTTAAATCATATCCAATAACAACGAACTCAATTATTGCTTCTACCGATTTCAACACACTTTGGTTATTATGTGTGAATAGTCTATTCTAAATCATTATTTAGAATTATGTTTCAACATATATGTACCAAAACTCAAAATAATATCGGGTAATAATTTTGCAAGTAAAATCTGAATTAACTTAAGCACGCTGAATGACGAATCTACTACGTTAATTTCACAACGGAAAATTAATGAGGTTATTCATATCAATTTTTCTTATTATATTCTAATTGCATTGATCTTTTTTTGAAGATACGTTTGCAGTCGAAGGATCATATTCTTTGGGTAAAACTCTCAAAATCATATATTGGTAATGTACTAAGAATCCATTTTGGATTCATGCATCATGCCATATAGCAGATTCAATACTTTCAATGGCTTATTAATAACCGAGGAAATTCTTTTCTCAACATTGATTAAAAAACTAATGGTATATCCTTAATGTATTAATGTTCTTATTAGATAATCTAATGAGTTGTGTTTATTTTGGCTTTGTTAATTTCATTTAATCTTATGTAATCCGTTTTGTCTTTGGATCATATCCAAATCTATTTTATTACTAATATTTTCTAAAATAAATTCCTTCATCATTAAGTTAGCGTTTCTTGAAACAATAATTGTTTCTCAATACGATGGAATAGAAATTCAAATGGATTTTATAAACTACCTTTACATATGTATAAAACTAGTTTTTAAGTTTATGGAACTTATGCTCATAACATAAATTAGTCAACTAATGTTAGTTGTTCCTAAACTCCTTTGGGATGGTTCATCAAGATCCCTCATGAACAAGTATTATATGCAGCCCCTCGACTCACACAACCTATCAACTCCTTGACTTAGGATATTTAGGGGTTATTATCAAGTCTTATCTTGTATGATCTCGTAAACTGTGATATAGATGAAATTAAACTTAACATTGTGTACTTATTCTTAAGTACATATCCTTACAGAAAGAAATTAACTTAACTTTACTCATCTTCAATCATACTTTGTCCAACAAAATCATACTTTGTCCAACAAAATATGATTAATCCTTATTAGTGTATCATTATGTATTATAGCAAGGAGTGACTTTTGAGATTGAATATTATTTGATTTTAGGTACTTCTGGAACCCTTTTCCAGTACACTCACATATTCGATCAAATCAAATATTTATTTCCTTTTTATATTATGTTTTCTAACTTCCGTTTCATATTTAATAAACTTATTATAAATACACTACTTGTGTACCAAATACGCATGTTCATTTCTATGATAATTCATATGTGAATTTAACGAAGTAAGTGGATCTATTTTGGCATTGTTAGACTCCGAACTACATACATCTATATGTATTAATCCAAAGAGTTCACCAAATCTATTTTTGTTCCCACTAAAGGGGTGCTTTATCCTTAATCATCTGAGATACAATTCACTAGTATAACATGGTACATAATTATACGATTAAAATTATTTCTCAAAGACAAGGCTTAGTCTATAATTCCAAAATAATTGTAAAAAAATTTAGATGCTTCTGCATTTTACGCATCACTGATGTTATAAAGAAAATATCATTATTATAATGGGTTTATTCGTAGTGAATATTCATAATATGCATAACAAAATAAAATAATATTTATTTTTATTCAATAATGGAAAAAATTATTATTTCAGAAATAATATTTGGTATATTGACGAAAACAATTTTTTATCTTGATGCATCCACTAATAAGTGTTATATAGCATGCTTCCACTATTTCTATTATAACTATAATGACGTATGGAATATGAAGCTCCATTCAACCACTTAATATTGGATATTATTTCATTCACTTTAACTAGTTTACAGTAGAGAGTTTCATATCAAATATCTTAAACTCAAATTTAAAATTATAAAACAATCAAAGTACATAATTTTCCACTAAATATATATTAAACTATTTTATTCAGATTTATTATTGTCGACCATAAAGGTTTTGCTATATAATAAAATCCAAAGTTATTATATATATATATAAACATTTACATCTATGCATATTGTAATATAGAATTTGTTAATATTGTTAAATAAATTATAATAATATTTTGTGAATATATATACGTGTATTGAAATAAGTAAAATTTATTTTTGAAACATATTTTACAGATACATAATTTTATAAACATTTTAAAACTCTATTATATACATAATTTAAATTAGTAAATTGTACTTTTAAAATGACTAAAAATCAATTTTAAATTTTAAAACAGTATAAATAAAATATATTATAGTCAAAATGAAATGTTATTAAAAAGGTTTAATTTACAAAAATCTTAACTGGAATATTAATAAAATAGATTTTCAATAAGATATAATATCGTATAATAATAGGAGATGACATATGTGCAAATAAATTATTATATAATGTATATAATATAAAGTTTAAAATAGTTCATACCTTAAGAAGAATCCTTTGAATTTAACTCGATTAGTAGGATCTTCTAGATTTGCCTTGAATCGATCATTGAATGTTGCAATGATCAAATGCACTGCTAAATTACTTTGAATTGATGTAATTTAGGCTATTGATTTTTCATTAATTAGAAGGGGAGGAAGGTTTATCATGGCTAGAGGGGAAGAGAAGTGTGACGCCCCACCTCTATACCCACGCTAACCAAGAACACTATGATGTAGTGCTGTCAATTAGCACGGAGAATAAGGCTGTGGAGGAGCGACCATCCATGTAACTTCTTTGTGCGAGCACCGATACGTCAGATAGAATAGAATGCATATCTTTTAAGGAGGAAATCCGACATACCGATACAAACACAAAGCTATCACACGGTGGCTATATATAATCTTCGGAAACAAACATAGAAATAATCATAACAGAAATCAGTCACAGACATCCATATCACAAAGGCGGAAGAAGATATGAATAAATATATAACACATGAAAGTGTACATCAGAGTAGTGGTCAGAAAGATCCACTATAATACAAAAGAATAGCATCACGTGCTATACAAAAGAATAAGTACATAACATAGAGTCTATATCTCAAAGGTGTACAACCAAAAACTACTAATCTATGTAGTTAGCCAAAAGTCAGAGTAATCCAGAAGAGAAGTCAAGCAGAAGCACCTGTAACATCTCGGTCTGACCCGAGTATTATTTATAAGAAAATAATAAACGGATCAGTCTAACTATAAATATCAGATGACATGATATAGGATAAGGGGTATGGCATAAACATATAATAACCATGATGGCATACTACTATAAGTATGTAAATGATAATCAACAAGGGATTAATCAATGTCACAAGAATCTTCTCAAAGATCCAAACACATAAAAAGGTAATGACACACAAATTCACCAATACACAAAAACTGATATCATATCAGTGAAAACCACAAAAGTTGGTGAAGCACTAAATCCAGAAATCAACACACGAAATCCAGAAAAAATCCCAGAAATCAACACACGAAATCCAGAAATCACTAAAAGGGGGAAGTCCGAACACACGGACGAGAAGCTATCTCATGGAAGCTATCCATTTAAATTTTCCGAACACACGGATGGCCCGAAGGCAAGTCCGACACACAGACGAAGAGACATCGCTCATTGCTAGTCTAAACCATAAAATGATCATCATCGATCATAAAGAAGTGTCGATTACACTAAGCTAGTAAATATAAGGGTTTAGCTTCATGTCCCATAACCACTTGCTTAACTCAAATATTTACGAACAAACTGTAGATCTTCACTAGGAAATTGTCACAAAAGGGTTCAATCGAACAAGTCCAAGAGCTAACCGACGAAGTGAACGCAAGCGTTTCATACCACTCGTTTTACTAAGTCGTTTAAGTCGATTTCTCGTTCGAGTGAAGTAAAGGCTTGTATATACTAGTAGATTGAAAATCGGTTTGAGAAAACGAACTTTTGATATTTAAAATAGTGTTGAAATCGCTTTGATGAAAGAGTTTTGATATGTACTATTAGTATTGAAACCTTCATATATCTTTAAAGTGACAAGTCATAAAACGATTGTAGAAACAAATCAATTCACGTTCGAAGACGTGAGTAAAGTCCAAAGAAGTCAATCCCAAAACCATCAAAGTGAAAATTCTGATAAATGTTTTTCGGAAGAGATTGCCTACGCAGAGTAATACGGGGTTCGACCTTAGGAAAAATAGGTCATACGACCTAAGGAAATCGCGAACTAAAAAGACCAAGTGTAAGGTCGGCGACGACCTACGACTTACAGAGTCCTGCGACCTAAGTGGGATGCGACTTAGTGGGGCATAGGTCGGAGACGACCTACGACTTAAGGTCAAACGACCTAAGGTAAATGGTCCAACGACCTAACTCGAACGACCTAGAGGGTCGAACGACTTAACTGGAGGATAAGTCGGAGACGACCTACGAGATATACTGGCCGACCTAACTCGAGCGACTTAAAGACTTAGCAGGGTCGAGCGACTTACGAGCTACGACCTAAGGTGACGAGGGCGTTAGGTCGGAGACGACCTAACACTTGACTCGCGAACGACTTATGGAAAAGAAGCTTAGGTCGGAGACGACCTACGAGATAAGCCAGTGCGAGCGACCTAAAGTTTGCCTGGGGGATTATAGGTCGGCAACGACCTAACACTTTGCCTGGAGATTATAGGTCGGCAACGACCTAACGTTTTTCCTGGGGATTTTAGGTCGGCAACGACCTAAGACTTAACAAAATTCGAGCGACTTAGTGGTTTGCCTTGGAATTTTAGGTCGGCAACGACCTAAGACTTAAAGCTGTTTCGACCTACGACTTATTTCCCTGCGACCTAAGCCAGAACGACCTAAGCACGCAAGCGACCTAAGTCCTAACTCGTGAACGACCTAAGAAAGTGGAGACTTTTCAACACGCGAGCTAGCAGCCTGGACGACCTAAGGAGGGCAGAACGACCTAGGGCCAGAATTTGCAAACAGCACTGAAACTTGAGTTTCTCACCAATTCAATCCAAACCAGTTGCAAACATTAATGCTAAAGTGATAGGAAGTCATTTCCAACAACCCAATGACAGTTATAGGCGAGATGTGAGATTAAAAATCTCACCTTTTCCACGAAATTGATGTTGGAGAGCTTAAGAGCAAAGCAAGAATCAACCCCTAGCTTGAATCTATGTTCTTCACCTTGAAGTCGGAGTTTGATGCTGAATTCACTAAAGATCTCGAGCTTGGAATTTTAATTTCTCTTTCCCTCCACCATTTTTGAAGAAGCTTGAAGTATTTGATGAAGTGATGAAGAGAAGAGGGAGTTGGGCTGAGTTAAGAAGGTGCAGTCCCAACCAAAGTTACAAGTGGGAAAAGTGACGAAAATTTCACTATCTCCAAACATATCGAAGTTTACACTCAAAAAGATCGCAAACGTCATTTTGAACTCAATGGGGGTGGTCTCGAGTCCTAATTTGACCGTATGCAAAAAGTAGCTTTTCGGACTAACATCTGACTAACGATAAAATATTTAAATATAAAATCGATAGATATGCGGGTTGTTACAAGAAGTAAGTAAGAGAGAAAATGTGGAGGCTGGCTTGGTTTAATTAAGAGAGGACACAAATTTTCCAACTTTTACTCATTCTCCTTTTGCCAAGTTTTCAGATCTGGATATGAAATTCAGACTCAACATCTCTCCATCTCATCAACATATGGCCGACCATAATGAAGGATTCGGGTTAAACTAGATACGCATCCTATTACCCAACCTAACAGCTATATAAGTAAGACTTTGAAACTCTAGCTGTAATCTGTATCTTCATTTCTGCTCTAATTTTTCAAATCTCTTAATCACCTGCTAATGGCAGATGATTATGTCTAATTAAATATTTACTTAAAAATCAAAGTGTCCAAACCCTATTAAATTATATATCGTTGGAAAGCTCTTTGTGAATGAAAGAGGCGCTTGAGATTCGTTTTTCCATCCGATGCTCCAATTGGTTAGAAATTGGTGCTTTATTCCCAACCATCGAAATTAGGGTTTTCGATTCGATGGTGAAACAACAACCAATCAATGATCAGGAAGTAATGTTGCATAGAGGATGATTAATAGGAAGCATCCATGGTGGCTAATCATCTTAGATTAGCCCCAGTTCATCGGAAAACATGAAAAGGGTGGGAAATCAATAGCGAGGTGGTGGCTTGCTAGTGGCAGCGGAGATGTCATGGTGGCCGGTGTGGGTGGTTCTAAAGCAAGGGTGATCAGCGGGAGTCAGATAGGGGTTTGGCGGTTTGTAGTAGCGATGATTGGTGGTCAAAGTAGGCAACTTTTGGGTTCAATTCTATGGCTTTGGAACAGATGGGGGTGGAGGAAGTTAATGATATTTAAAAAAATTCTCTTGTGTTATTTTATATTAATTTGAATTTGATAACATTAAATCACTATATCTTGTGCATATGAATGTTGATTCATGTGTGATTTTTTCCATTGGACTCGTAGAAAAATTCTAAATGATTTGGCACTAGTTTTGCTGAGTTTGGAGACTATTGAAAAAAGCACGTCGGTATGAATTATTTAATTAATTGAAATTTGAATTATAAAATATATAACTATTGATGAAAAATCATAATTGTTGATGTAAATTCTGTTATATGGATGAATGTTTAATTATTATAATATTTTGAATGTATTGTGTATTGATCGGATAATTATTGTCGATTGCAATGTTTCTGGGTGTTTATTACAATTAATCGTTGTTTTGAAATGAAATGAATAATAATAAAAAAATTAAATAAATAAATGATCAATAAGGCTATTTACAAATTTTAGGTGGTTTCTGTAAATAATAAATGACTTACCAAATTTTACTAAAACTAAAAGTATGGAATTAAATAAGGTTATTATTTATGAATTTCTGTGGAAATCCGTAAATAATAAAAGGATTGCTTTTAAATTAAGATTTGAGAAGTTTATTATTAGTAATGAATAAAAAAATATTTTAAATAACAATAATACAAAATTCAGTAAAATGATATTGCTTTATGTAGATAACAAAATGATTGACTCTGCGATGTTTATGATATGAATTATTATTATTATTGATTATAAGTAATAAAATAAGAAAAAAAATTCTAAATAATAATAACAGTAATAATAAAGGACTGTTTTCCCAAAAGATTTTATATTTTGAGGTGAATAGTATATTAGCATTTTTGGTTCAAAATACGATGATTTTAGGGTATTTGTAAAATGAAGTAAGATAAAGGAATTTGAAGCATATTACTATTTTGGATGAATTATTATTGTTTTTTATGATAAAGTAAGTAAAGTTGGATTTACAATAAACAATAATAAAAATGATTTCAGAGAACAGTGGATGTAAACATATTATTTTGATGCTTGTTGAATATTTAATTAATTGTTAATTGTAATTATCACATATGACTGATGTTCGATGACGATATCGCATTTTGATGAGTGTGTGATATTTTTTCATTATTACTACTAGTTGATGGGTAGTTAATTATGGTTATCTGATGGTGGATGTTGTTTTACTAAAATTAATTAGATTGGTACACATTTTATGATTGATTTGTATCATTATTATAGGATGATTAGCACACATTTAATGGTTTGTAATTACAATGGTGATGCATTGCTAAAATGGATAACTAATATGTATGTAAGTATATTTGTGTTTTATGATTGGGATTTGTATTGAATGTTGTTCATGGTTGATGGCTCTGTGCTATTATTATTACTATTGCTACTACTGCTGCTACTCCATATGATGATTTATTGAGATGGATGAGTATGAATACTATTTTCTACTTTTACCATTTGCATTAATTGCATTGTTTGTAATGGTTGAAATGGTTGCATGGATGTTATGGGTTTAATGTACTAACAGGTATTTGAATGCAGGAGAAGAGCATAAAATAAAACTAAGTGGGCTTGATCCCCCAAAAAGGGTACGTTGGTAATCTTTTTCTATATGGAATCCACTGGATTCCTTAGGTTGGGCTGGGGTGCATAGAAATTGGTGTAGTTCAAACATAGTTGAAACCCTTTTTTTCTTTTGCTCTATGTATACATGTATTTGTAGGTTTATAAGCGAAAGCGAAGAAAGGATCAAAGGGTCTGAAAGGAGTCGCACATACATGAGTTTGGTACACCTCTTACATTATAATTATTAAAGATGTTGCTTAATAATTAGTGTAATAAAATGTGTAATCTATGTGGTGTATTTTATTGAGTAATATTTAATTGTTAAACCGGTATGTATGCATATGTATACGTTAATGTTTAAATTCCATTGTGAGATTTCTTTTTTATTTATTATTTTAGAATTTATTTAATTTTTATCTACCCACGGTCAACTGCTTTTAATATTTGAAATTAGTTATAAGCCTATTTTAGCGTCATTTATAATTGATTTTATATGTTAAAAATAGTGGGTCATCATACTTGGTATCAAAACTTAGGTTTGGTGATTCCCTAAGCCTTGGGTAGGTTTGACAGTTAGATTATAATGATTTACACCTTAGTTTGGATTAAAATATAGAATGAGAGAGCATTTATTTTTGCAATTTTATGCTTTGTGTATATCGGTTGTTTATTAACCATCATTATTTCACCCTAAAATGATGTTTATTTATGATAATGGAAGATTAATAAAATAAGAGCGGGGTGATACTTATAAGAGGGGTTTAGTATTGGTTATAAACCAAGTAACAGATACCGGATGTTAAAACATAATTGAAACATGACCCATGGGATCACTTTTTATTTTTGAAGTAAATAATATTTGTTTTGAAAATTTATAAGATATACACTTATGATTTAAAGATATTTTATTAAAAAAGGAAAAATTGTAATTTTTGGACATTGAAGTGGTTTGTTGTAACTTTTGATGTAAATAAAATATTTTATGAAGATATTTTCGAAAAGGAAATGCGAGCATAGTGAAAATATTTTATTTGAAAGAACTTTTAGAAAAAATAAAGTATTAGATATGGGAAGTTTAGTTTTAAAACTTCCTTTATGATGCATTTCTATAATAATATCGTACTTTAAAAATGTTTTGCTAGATGTGGAGATTTTTCTTTTATAAAAGAGAAATATTGTTAACAAATATTTTATTTGAAAATATTTTTATAAAAGGATGTTCAGTTTAAATTATTTATTTTAGCAAGAATATTTTAAAGGGAAAATTTTAGTTAAAATTTTCTTTAATTTGGGAACATCCTTTGACAAAGGTAATTTTTTTACCTCATTATGACTAGAATTCTTTGCAAAAATATTTTGTTGGGAGGCATTTTGAAAAGAAATATTTTTGAAGGCATATTTTAAAGTATACGCTGTAAAATTTAAAGCGCATTTATTTAATATGATGTTTTGAAAAGGAAGAAACTATTTTGATACTAGTATAGAATTTGAATTGTTTTTTACCTTGTTGGAGAATATTGTAAAATTTAAGGAGTGTTTATTTAGTATGGTGTTTTGAAGAGGAGGAAACCATTTTGATAATACTATAGAATTTGAATTTTTTTAACCTTGTTAGAGAGTATTTAATGAGAGCCCTTACTACAAAAGAAAAGAATATTTTGTTGAAACATTCTTTATAATGAATATTATATGAATTGGAGAAAATTTATTAAAAGGTGATTATTTCCATAAGAATATATTTTATTTTGAAGGAACTATTTTCTCAAAAGAAGAAATTTGGAAATAATATAATGGAAATAATTTTATTTCATAAGTTATATAGTTGGTTGAAATATTTAAAAATAATTAATGGAAATATTTTATTTCGGCAGTATTTTTTAAGTAAAGAATGTAATAAAATATTTATTTGAGTGGAAAGTTTTATGAAAGAAGTACATTTGATTTCAGAAAAGTTTGTTTTGAAAATTGATTTTGGTTGTAAGGATTTTCACCCAATGAGTACTCTTTGCAAAATGATGTTTGAAAAGAAAAGCATCCTTGAGTAAAGAGCTTTTCTTGAAAAGATTTGGTTTGAAGATCAATTTATTGGGAATATATTTGAAGATATATTAGAAAGTATCGGTTTTACAATACCTTTAGAAAATATTTTACTAAGATGGGATGATTTGATTTGGAGTTAAAGTATTTAGTTTAAAAAACAAACTTTGGAGGTGTTTGTTGAAAGGTATTTTGATGAAAATGTGTTTAATTTGGAAATTTTAATTGAGAACTATAAAACTAGGCTTTAAAATGTAGGGTATAAGATGATGGGGTAGGATGTGTTTTGAATTGCCCAACGCCCACTATGACGATGTTACATATATTACTACTGTGTGTGACTTTTCCTAAATAGCTGTAGGGATGTTTAGTTATTCCCTTTTATGGAGAAGGAGGGAATGTTATGTAGCAACTACAATTTTGACGTTTTGGATAGTGACCGCTTTGATATATTTGTTCGCTTTGATTTGGGTTGTTCACATTGGTACGTTCTTTGTAAAGTTATATTTAGTACCTTGTTGTATTGTATTGTTGGTTTGATGTTCATTTATTGATCCATGTCATGCTTGCTCGGATTGATTCCTTTTACTTATATTGGTTTCTGTTGGTAGTCTGTTTTGCTATAATTAGCTTTAATTGTTTGCTTGTTTCCTGTTTGTTTGAATGATTTTATGTCATTCTTGTTTCATTTATATTTGTTTGTTTTTATTGTGCTAATTGCCTTATCTATTGTTATTGGTTTTAATTATTAGATTGTTATATGTTCACTTGGTTGCCTATTTGTTTGCTTATTTGAATACCTGATTGTTTGCTTAGTTGTTTACTTAATTGCTATGATTGATAAATATTTTGTTTGAATTGAAGGAATTAAAGGATTGATAAGGAATATATTTAGTTAAGTCATAATGGGATAGTGTAGTTTCCAAAGCCAAGGAAGACTAGATATTCGGAATGACTAAGAGATTTGAAGATGTTCCTTGAAGATGATAATAATTAGAGAATTCAAGTGACTAAAGACTTGATGTTTACCACTGAGGAATCAAAATGACAATTGAGGAGATTCAGTAAACAGTTATCAAAATATATGTTTCGAACCTACATTTTTTCAAATAATTATCGGCTTATATAAACATTTTGAACAAAGAGTTTCCACTTTGAAAAATGTTGTTTTATCAAAAATTATTTTGAAATTATGAAAAAAAAGATTTAGGAAATTGTTTTGTAAAATGGTGGCGATAGGAAGAAAAAGGATTTTTGGTTTTAAACGTAGATGGAAACTTTGATTTGAAAAAAAATGTTTTGCCTTGAAGATATAATGGAACACTCCTCGCTAGTGGATCCCTCTTTGGTATTTTGGGTGGGTTATCCTAGTCACCAAATGAAGAAATTACTATAAAAGGATTTTGGAATCATATTTTTCTGACATGATCTGTAGATTGGAAGAGATGAGATTCGATATTGATGTTCCTAACTTGACAACTCAATAATTGGAGTTGTGAAGATGATTGTGTGATGGGAAGTGATGGCTTCAACGATGGGGTGGTTGTATTTTGGGACACATAATAGAGGACTATGAGTTGGATTAAAGGAACTATGGAGGAAGGTTACGGGACAAATGATGATATTCTACGACTAATGACGATTGTCGAGAATCGTTCTAAACCATGACTTTAAACAGGAGTTGTAAGGTCAGTTCCAAAATGAGCTCTGCTATGGATGACGTGTGCAAAGGGATCGTGGATACTCGAGGATTTTCAGTGTACTTGTAAAGCGGGGTTTGTTCTTGGGGCATGATGGCTCCTGGATCCTGATGGCTCCTTACCCGCAGATGGGAGATTCGTTTACCCTAGACTAACACGATGGTTAGTCTAGTTCCTGGCTTGCTGAGTGGCATGGATTCGAGTACTGTGAAACTAGGACATTGACAATTGTAATGGGTAGTCAAATCCTTGAGTATGATGACTTGGGTGAGTTATCATATATCTAACGCACATAGTGAGTGCATGTGGGTATGAGGATTAATAATTGGTGCAGCTGTAGTATGAGAAGGCAGTCATATTATTTTAAGGACACATCCATGACTAGACACATAATATTTCGAGGATGTGACCATAAGTGGGTGAACATGATATGCCTGATGGTGTGAAAATAGAATGATACACCGATTAATATGAATACGATACGATGAAGAAGTTCATCGATAGTTTTTAGGATATACATATCATGATGAAGGTGAGGCCAACATAGGAACCGACACACACGTTTTATGGGTTGATAGGTTAGTATGGTGATGATGCCATATTATTTGAGCAGGTGTGTTTATTTTAATGGGCTATGCAGGTTATTGATTTATGTATATTCATGTACTTATACATGCATGTTTTGATTTTATTATGTTTTGTTGTGGACTTCTATTATTGTTGAATTTTTAAACACATGAAATGGATTAATCTACGATTGGAATTATCTCACTTGATGGAATGTTATTTTACATACTGTAGTTTAGGTTGTATGATTGAGGAATTATAAGTGTTACTATAGTATGTGTGTCGAATTCTTTATTGTGAATGAATTATTATGTGTCATGGTTGATTATGTTGTGTGAATGTCATGTACTACAATTAAAGATGGTTGATTATAATTAATATACTTCCCAGTATTTTGTGATTAAACCTACGGTGAGACCTTATTGATCTGGTTGATGGTTGTATTTGGGAGATTATGAGGATGCAATTCTTTTAAGGGAGAGAATGTAACGACTCGCAAATTTGACACTAAGAAATATTAAATAATTCAATTGAATTTAATGATGAATTGGATATCGTATTTATAACCATTGCGAAGATCTTTTCGAGGCGATCGATTTGATATATAATTTTGATAGATTTGGAGTTATGGGTTGCGAAATAGAGGCGTTATAGTGTTTAAACAGTGTATGTAGTTGTTTCGGGTCAAACTGGATACGCAACCCATAACTCAGACGAACAACTATATATGTGAGACTATGAAACCCTAGCAGTCAACTGTACCTTCATTTTCTTCTCTAATTTTCGAAGTTTCTTATTCACCCGATAATGGCAGATGATGATTTATTCCCAGGTATCGAAATTAGGGTTTTCGATTCAATAGTGAAATAACAACCAATCGACGATCGGAAAGTACTATTGCATAGAGGACGACTAATAGGAAGCATCCATGATGGTTAATCGTCTTAGATTAGTCCAAGTTTACCGAAAATCATGAGAAAAAGTGGGAAATCAATTACATCGCGGTGGTCTTCTAGTGGTAGGGGAGATGTCATGGTGGCTGACGTGGTGGCTCTAAGGTAGGGAAGGTCGGCGGTGGTCTCGGAAAGGGGTTGGCAGCCTATTGTGGCGATGATTGGTGGTCAAAGGTTGCAACTTTTGGGTTCAATTTTGTGGCTCTGGAACAAATGAAGGTGGAGGAAGGTGTTGGTATTTACAATTTTTTCCTTGTGTTGTATATTAATTTGAATTCGATATCGTTTAGTCACTTTATCTTGTGCATACAAATTCTAATTTATACATTGTTTCATCTGTTGGATTCGTGCTGGAATTCTGAATGGTTTGGCACTAGTTTTGCTGAGTTTGGAGACTGTTGGAAAAAGCACGTCAGTATGAATTATTTAATATAATTAGCTGGTCTTTAAATTATAAAATATATAATTATTGATGAAAAATCATAATTTTTGATGTAAATTATGTTTATGGATTTGATTGTTTAATTATTATAATATTTTGAATGTATTGTGTATTGATTGGATTTTTATTATCGATTGCACTGTTTTTAGGTGTTTAATTACAATTAATTGTTGATTTGAAATGAAATGATTAATAATGAAAAATTAAATAAATAAATGATAAATAAGGTTATTTTCAATTTTTAGGTGTTTTTGTAAATAACGATGACTTACAAATTTTTACTGAAACTAAAAGTATGGAATTAAATAAGATTATTATTTATAAAAATCTGTGGAAATACACATATAATAAAAGGATTACTTTTAAATTGAGATTTGGGAAGTTTATTATTATTAATAAATAAAAATGAGATTTTAAATAATAATAATACGAATTTCAATAAAATGATATTGTTTTATGTAAATGACAAAATGATTGGTTTTGCGATATTTTTGGTATGAAATATTATTGTTATTATATTGATTAAGTAACAAAATAAGGAAATTATTTCTAAATAATAATAACAATAATAATAAAGGAATGTTTTCCAAAAACGTTTTCTATTTTGAGGTGAATTGTATATTAGTATTTTTGATTTAAAATACGAAGATTTTGGGGTATTTGTAAAATAAAGTAAGATATAGGAATTCAAAGCATATTACAGTTTTGGAATTATTATTGTTTTCGAAGATAAATAAGTAAAGTTCGATTTACTATAAACAATAATAAAATTGATTTAAGAGAACAATGGACGTAAATATATTATTTTGATGTTTGTTGAATGTATAATTGATTTTTAGTTGTAACCGTCACATATGTTCGATGTTTGATGACAATATCGCATTTTGACGAGTGTGTGATATTTTACCGTTATTACTACTAGTTGATGGGTAGTCAACTATGATTATTTGATGGTCGATGTTTGTTACTGATATTGATTAGATTATTACACATTTAATGATTGATTTCTATCACTATTATCGGGTGATTAGCACATATTAATTGGTTTATACTTATATTGGTGATGCATTTCTAAAATGGATGACTAGTATATATGTAAGTATATTTGTGTTTGATGATTGGGATTTGTATTGAATGTTCTTGATGATTGATGGCTGTGTGCTGCTGCTGCTACATATGATGATTTGTGGAGATGGATGAATATGAATACTATTTTCTGCTTTCACTATTTGCATTGATTGCATTGTTTGTGATGGTTGCAATAGTTGCATGGATATTATGGTTGCAATGTACTAACATGTATTTAAATGTAGGAGAAGAGCAGGAAATAGAACTGTGTGGGCTTGATCCTCCAAAAGGGATACATAGGCAGTCTTTTTTTTATACAAAAGCCAGTGTATCTCTTAGGCTGGGCTAGTGTGTATAGAAATTAGCGCAGTCCAAACATAGTTGAAACCCTTTTTTTTCTTTTGCTCTATGTATATGTGTATTTATGGGTTTGTATGTGAAAGTGAAGAAAGGAGCAAAGGGTCTGGGAGGAGTCGTATTTATATGAGATCGGTACATCTCTTACATTATAATTATTAACGATGTTTAATAATTGATGTAATAAAATGTATAATCTATGTGGTGTATTTTATTTGAGTAATATTAAATGGCTGAACTGGTATGTAATTATATGTATACATTAATGTTTATATTCCGTTGTGAGGTTTCCCTTTTATTTATTGTTTTAGGATTCATTTAATTTTTATCTACCTATGATCTACTGCTTTTAATATCTAAAATTAGTTGTAAGCATATTTTGGCGCCGTTTATAACCGATTTAAGATGTTAAAAATAGTGGGTCATCACATTCTCTATTGAATAGTGTTTCACTTCCAATGATTCAAATCAGAGCTAATTATAATCGCTGAATGGTTATCATGCCATGTTTAACTATAATCAAAGTGGAGCATCACATTGAAGTTCAATAGCATTCTCAAGTTGAGGGGACCGTGTAACATCACCACTTTGAGATTTCTTGTTTAACCTTAGTTATTATTAACAAACAAGAAACCCTTTAGTGAGTCATTCTATAGTTATCCAATAACTATCAGTACGTAACTCCTTGGTGCCCCTAGTAGCCATAAGTAATACACTGCTCAACATTTGGACAGCATTATTTACTCTAGTCTCAACAGATGTATTGATATCCTTTCTACGAACAACTTGACCAGGATATTTAAAATAACATGTTATTTTATACCATGATAATTTTTTCATGATTACAACTCCTTTTAATTATTATCGCATAACATACCATTTAAAGATTTTCCTATTTAATATACTTAAATTAATTACTTGATTAATATATTAATAGAAATCAAATAACTTTATTACGAACATGATTGGTCGTAAAGTTAGAATATGTAACAAATTACATAGTTTCCCTTTGGGCATACTCCTAACTATCTCATATGGAAGCTTCATTTTGTCAAACATTTTGGAAAATTACATCGACGAAACTACCCTCATCGATGAAGGACCTGATGCACACTGCCGCTGGTAATAATAAAATATTAAACATGGGGTTATATGGATATCCTACTCCTCTTTTGTATTCTGTGGTGAATCCAACGTCCGCTCCATCCTCTTCCACTCGCTATGCCTTTATGGCATAGAGCTCTTTTGAGTTGATCTGGCTAGCCCAGGAAAGCTCTCGTCTATATCGGGCCTGGCCTCTTCTACCATGTCCACCCATGTGGGGGCTACTGCATATTGACATGATCACTCTGTTGATCACAACCACATTATTGTCGTCGACCCGTTGATGCATGGCAGGGGGATTTGGTGGTCATTCCTTTGTTTGACCTACTACAAACATACTGAACCAATACACCATTACAGATCAACCGCACTATCTCGTCTTTGAGGCGACAACACTCATTTATAGACTGGACATTAAATTATTGGAACCCACCATATTGTCCACTACCTCGGGGTCCTCCTTTCACCTAGCTCAGGTACAAGAGACCTTTGGTATGGTGTGTAGTCCTGAGTGGCGAGATAGATGGTTTCCATATCATAAGTTAATGAGGAATAACTAGTGCATGTGGATTTAAATCGAGAACCATCCTTGATGTGCTTTTTGCTACTCTCTTCTCATCCATTTCTCATGCGAAGACTTTCCTCTTGCAAGTTGGACTTGTTGCCTCTCCTGCCTTCCTTGTCCTTTCTGAAAATGTGTACGTGCTAATATTGTACACACGGATCGTGTAATATGATGTATAACACAAAAATATATGACTAATCACAGATAATAGAAAATTCAGTAAAATAGAAAAATCACACCAGAGATTTTTATACTGGTTCGGAGCACCGTCCTACGTCCAGTCCCAGACTTCTATCTGGATTTTCACTACCAACTACCTCGCTTCACCCGGAGGAACAGGTTTACAACACCCGAGCAGACGAACGGGATTTCACGCCTCTAATACACAGAGGACTTCAACACTTGCCTCTTACAACACCGAGGACTTCAACAAAGATAAATATAATTGTTTGTTGACGGTATGTGTTCTTGCTAACACAAATTTGTCACTTGTAGTACAAACTTCCTATAATCTTATCCTCAAATAGAATATTTGTATATATGAAGATTTGGAAGTGGATATCGTATTGAATCAAAAGAATGTTAAATAAATTATAGGATTCAAAATGATATATGATAGAATATGAGCAATTTGAGCGCTTGAGAGTTCAAGATAGAGATCAATAGAATAGAGATTAGAATAATAGAATTGGTGAATTGGAATAATGATATCATGATGTTTATATAAGAAATAAACAGTTGTAACCCTTTGTGAAAAGGTACAAACAAAGGTCATGATCATTGGTGAAGAGAAAGAGAAGCAACCGTTGAATAAAAGGAAATGTCTAAACGAAAGGTTGCTTTCTATTTGAAAACGGTCGACAGGTCAAAATGGACCAGTAGACAGGAATTTGAATATATATACGTTATGTACACTTGTGCACGTTATCTATGCATTTTGGGCAGAAACGGTCGACCGCCTGGTTTAAACCGGTCGACCGGTTTAGCCCAGATTGCACAGTTAATGTGCACTCATACATATATACATTTATATTCAAAGATTGAAGGTATGAGATTATTTGAGGATAGATTTTAACATAAATAACACTACTAACATGCCAAATAATCAACCTCTAATGTATGGAGCTCTTTGTGTCTCTTTAAAACAATGAATAACTTCTTTTTGTCGATCACGGCTTATCCCTATGTCAGAAATCAAAACTCTTTAAAAATCTTGACTCAACATTCTCCCCCTTTTTGATTGATGACAACATAGTTATGAATCTCCCCCTGTATATGATCTCCCCCTGAGATTGTGCCTGTAAATCTATATCTTCCTGCATATATACTGTTAGCACAATTTTCTTCCCCTTTGTCATCGACGAAAAGGAGTTGTTAAATAGAGGATGTAAATGATATAAGCCGAGTATAAGCAACATAAAACTACTACCATAGATCACTTTCCTCTTTTCTTAAGTGGGACCTGCAAAAAATAAAATTAAGTCCATGGTACCCACTTTTTATAGGGTCCTATGAGTTAGGTCTTAGGAGTCCAAACCCATATGGGTCCGGTATCCCCTTTATATATATAATTAGTATTAAGATGCACAGTATTCATGAAATTCTGAATATATTTGTTCCTAATCAAATTGTTATTTGTTTAAGGAACCCATATTTTGATAGTCTTGACATTTTTCTTCTGAAATTTCACAACTGGTTTTGGTTTGGAATATAATAAACTAAGATTTTTCTTAGATTCAGTCTTTTGTACTTTCTTCTTCCTTTCATTACCGAGATGTTTCTTGGTTTCTTGTTTCTTATATCCCAAACCTTGTTTATTTGAAACAGATTGTGAACTTTCAATGATTTTTGTCAAATTTTCTCGACCTTTGTTAAAGTTAGAAACATTTTGAGTAATGTCATCTAACTTAGTTTGTAAACTAGCCTTTTCTAGGTCTAGAATTTTGACTTTTGCCTTAAGCTCATGATTTTCAGTAGTGAGAGCATCATTTTTCTCTTTTTGAGTTTCAATTTCTTGACTCAAAAGAGATAATTGAGAGTCAACATTAGATGATGATTCTTGAAGTTTTTCAAGTTCTTCTTCTAATATTTTCTTCTCGTCTTTTAACATATCTCGTTCAAATTTTGCTCTACTCAAATCTGCTTTGGCTTCTTTTAACTGTCTTTTTATGTCTTTATATTTGACTATCAATTCAGCATTAATATCAAGTACTTCATCAAATGTAGGAATTTGTACCTCATCTTCTGTTGCCATGAAACAGACATTTGCTTGTTCATCTTCCGTATCACTATCACTTTCTGATGAGTCTGTATCATCCCATGTTACCGAGAATGCTCGTTTCTTTGATTTGTCCTTCTTATATTTTAATTTGTCATTTTCTGACTTCTTCTTTTGCTCCGGACAATCCTTGTGCATGTGCCCCTTTTTGTGACAGTTAAAGCATTCTATAGCGGATGATGTTGGTTTATTTGATCCAGATTTCTTTCTGTTATAACGATTGGCTTTTCGCTGTTTTAGGAATTTTTTGAAACCTTTTGCAATGAATGCCAGATCTTCATCTTCAGACTCTGATTCATTTTCATCTTTTTCAGCATGGAATGCCACGTTTTTCTTTTCTTCTTTTTGTTCCTTTCTAGTCTACAAGTTAGCTTCATAGGACATTAGATTTCCTATCAATTCATCTGGCTTCATGACGGAAAGGTCATTAGCTTCTTCAATTGCTAATACTTTTCCTTCCCATTCACTAGTCAGAGAATGTAGGACTGTTGAAACAACATCAAAATCAGAATATTTTTGTCCTAAGCCAATAAGTGCATGGTGGATAGTTTGAAACCGTGAATACATGTCATTGATTGTCTCATTCGGTTTCATTTTAAAATTTTGAAACTGACTTTTCAGCATGGCTATTTTGGCTTGTTTAACCTTGTTAGTACCTTCATGAGTGGTTTCCAGCATTTGCCAAATTTGATATGCAGTAGTGCAGATACTAACACGGTTATATTCATTTTGGTCTAATGCACAAAACAACATATTTATTGCTTTTGCATTTACGGCTGCTGCCGTTTTCTCAGCCGCTGTCCATTCTGAATAATCAGTTGTTGGATTCACTATTTCTTTTTGAGTAGCATTCCAGGCATCATAACTATTTGATTGCATAAAGAATGACATACGTGTTGCCCAATAGCTATAGTTAAGACCATTGAAAAATGGAGGCCTTCCGTGTAAGTGGTGTTTTGAGTGCTAGTACTTGCGTTATTTGCCATATTACAAGAATATATCAAATAACTGTGTTACGGTTATATGATGACCGTGCTCTGATACCAAATGAAAATGTGTACGTGCTAATATTGTACACACGGATTGTGTAATATGATGTATAACACACAAATATATGACTAATCACAGATAATAGAAAATTCAGTAAAATAGAAAAATCACACCAGAGATTTTTATACTGGTTCGGAGCACCGTCCTACGTCCAGTCCCAGACTTCTATCTGGATTTTCACTACCAACTACATCGCTTCACCTGGAGGAACATGTTTACAACACCCGAGCAGACGAACGGGATTTCACGCCTCTAATACACTGAGGACTTCAACATTTGCCTCTTACAACACCGAGGACTTCAACAAAGATAAATATAATTGTTTGTTGACGGTATGTGTTCTTGCTAACACAAATTTGTCACTTGTAGTACAAACTTCCTATAATCTTATCCTCAAATAGAATATTTGTATATATGAAGATTTGGAAGTGGATATCGTATTGAATCAAAAGAATGTTAAATAAATTCTAGGATTCAAAACGATATATGACAGAATATGAGCAATTTGAGCGCTTGAGAGTTCAAGACAGAGATCAATAGAATAGAGATTAGAATAATAGAATTGGTGAATTGGAATAATGATATCATGATGTTTATATAAGAAATAAACAGTTGTAACCCTTTGTGAAAAGGTACAAACAAAGGTCATGATCATTGGTGAAGAGAAAGAGAAGCAACCGTTGAAGAAAAGGAAGTGTCTATACGAAAGGTTGCTTTCTGTTTGAAAACGGTCGACAGGTCAAAATGGACCGGTAGACAGGAATTTGAATATATATACGTTATGTACACTGTGCACATTATCTGTGCATTCTGGGCAGAAACGGTCGACCGCCTGGTTTAAATTGGTCGACCGATTTAGCCCAGATTGCACAGTTAATGTGCACTCATACATATATACATTTATATTCAAAGATTGAAGGTATGAGATTATTTGAGGATAGATTTTAACATAAATAACACTACTAACATACCAAATAATCAACCTCTAATGTATGGAGCTCTTTGTGTCTCTTTAAAACAATGAATAACTTCTTTTTGTCGATCACGGCTTATCCCTATGTCAGAAATCAAAACTCTATAAAAATCTTGACTCAACATTCTCCCCCTTTTTGATTGATGACAACATAGTTATGAATCTCCCCCTGTATATGATCTCCCCCTGAGATTGTGCCTGTAAATCTATATTTTCCTGCATATATACTGTTAGCACAATTTTCTCCCCCTTTGTCATCGACGAAAAGGAGTTGTTAAATAGAGGATGTAAATGACATAAGCCGAGTATAAGCAACATAAAACTACTACCATAGATCACTTTCCTCTTTTCTTAAGTGGGACCTGCAAAAAATAAAATTAAGTCCATGGTACCCACTTTTTATTGGGTCCTAAGAGTTAGGTCTTAGGAGTCCAAACCCATACGGGTCCGGTATCCCTTTTATATATATAATTAGTATTAAGATGCACAGTATTCATGAAATTATGAATATATTTATTCCTAATCAAATTGTTATTTGTTTTAGGAACCCATATTTTGATAGTCTTGACATTTTTCTTCTGAAATTTCACAACTGGTTTTGGTTTGGAATATAATAAACTAAGATTTTTCTTAGCTTCAGTCTTTTGTACTTTCTTCTTCCTTTCATTACCAAGATGTTTCTTGGTTTCTTGTTTCTTATATCCCAAACCTTGTTTATTTGAAATAGATTGTGAACTTTCAATGATTTTTGTCAAATTTTCTCGACCTTTGTTAAAGTTAGAAACATTTTGAGTAATGTCATCTAACTTAGTTTGTAAACTAGCCTTTTCTAGGTCCATAATTTTGACTTTTGCCTTAAGCTCATGATTTTCAGTAGTGAGAGCATCATTTTTCTCTTTTTGAGTTTCAATTTCTTGACTCAAAAGAGATAATTGAGAGTCAACATTAGATGATGATTCTTGAAGTTTTTCAAGTTCTTCTTCTAATATTTTCTTCTCGTCTTTTAACATATCTTGTTCAAATTCTGCTCTACTCAAATCTGCTTTGGCTTCTTTTAATTGTCGTTTTATGTCTTTATATTTGACTATCAATTCAGCATTAATATCAAGTATTTCATCAAATGTAGGAATTTGTACCTCATCTTCTGTTGCCATGAAACAGACATTTGCTTGTTCATCTTCCGTATCACTATCACTTTCTGATGAGTCTGTATCATCCCATGTTACCGAGAATGCTCGTTTCTTTGATTTGTCCTTCTTATATTTTAATTTATCATTTTCTGACTTCTTCTTTTGCTCCGGACAATCCTTGTGCATGTGCCCCTTTTTGTGACAGTTGAAGCATTCTATAGCAGATGATGTTGGTTTATTTGATCCAGATTTCTTTCTGTTATAACGACTAGCTTTTCACTGTTTTAGGAATTTTTTGAAACCTTTTCCAATGAATGCCAGATCTTCATCTTCAGACACTGATTCATTTTCGTCTTTTTCAGCATGGAATGCCACATTTTTCTTTTCTTCTTTTTGTTCCTTTCTAGTCTACAAGTTATCTTCATAGGACATTAGATTCCCTATCAATTCATCTGGCTTCATGACGGAAAGGTCATTAGCTTCTTCAATTGCTAATACTTTTCCTTCCCATTCACTAGTCAGAGAATGTAGGACTGTTGAAACAACATCAAAATCAGAATATTTTTGTCCTAAGCCAATAAGTGCATGGTGGATAGTTTGAAACCGTGAATACATGTCATTGATTGTATCATTCGGTTTCATTTTGAAATTTTGAAACTGACTTTTCAGCATGGCCATTTTGGCTTGTTTAACCTTGTTAGTACCTTCATGAGTGGTTTTCAGCGTTTGCCAAATTTAATATGCAGTAGTGCAGATACTAACACGGTTATATTCATTTAGGTCTAATGCACAAAGCAACATATTTATTGCTTTTGCATTTACGGCTGCTGCCGTTTTCTCAGCCGCTGTCCATTCTGAATAATCAGTTGTTGGATTCACTATTTCTTTTTGAGTAGCATTCCAGGCATCATAACTATTTGATTGCATAAAGAATGACATACGTGTTGCCCAATAGCTATAGTTAAGACCATTGAAAAAAGGAGGTCTTTGTGTCGATTGACCTTCCGTGTAAGTGGTGTTTTGAGTGCTAGTAATTGCGTTATTTGCCATATTACAAGAATATATCAAATAACTGTGTTACGGTTATATGATGACCGTGCTCTGATACCAAATGAAAATGTGTACGTGCTAATATTGTACACACGGATCGTGTAATATGATGTATAACACACAAATATATGACTAATCATAGATAATAGAAAATTCAGTAAAATAGAAAAATCACACCAGAGATTTTTATACTGGTTCGAAGCACCGTCCTACGTCCAGTCCCAGACTTCTATCTGGATTTTCACTACCAACTACCTCGCTTCACCTGGAGGAACATGTTTACAACACCCGAGCAGACGAACGGGATTTCACGCCTCTAATACACTAAGGACTTCAACACTTGCCTCTTACAACACCGAGGACTTCAACAAAGATAAATATAACTGTTTGTTGACGGTATGTGTTCTTGCTAACACAAATTTGTCACTTGTAGTACAAACTTCCTATAATCTTATCCTCAAATAGAATATTTTTATATATGAAGATTTGGAAGTGGATATCGTATTGAATCAAAAGAATGTTAAATAAATTCTAGGATTCAAAACGATATATGATAGAATATGAGAAATTTGAGCGCTTGAGAGTTCAAGACAGAGATCAATAGAATAGAGATTAGAATAATAGAATTGGTGAATTGGAATAATGATATCATGATGTTTATATAAGAAATAAACAGTTGTAACCCTTTGTGAAAAGGTACAAACAAAGGTCATGATCATTGGTGAAGAGAAAGAGAAGCAACCGTTGAAGAAAAGGAAGTGTCTATACGAAAGGTTGCTTTCTGTTTGAAAACGGTCGATAGGTCAAAATGGACCAGTAGACAGGAATTTGAATATATATACGTTACGTACACTTGTGCACGTTATCTGTGCATTCTGGGCAGAAACGGTCGACCGCCTGGTTTAAACCGGTCGACCGGTTTAGCCCAGATTGCACAGTTAATGTGCACTCATACATATATACATTTATATTCAAAGATTGAAGGTATGAGATTATTTGAGGATAGATTTTAACATAAATAACACTACTAACATACCAAATAATCAACCTCTAATGTATGGAGCTCTTTGTGTCTCTTTAAAACAATGAATAACTTTTTTTTGTCGATCACGGCTTATCCCTATGTCAGAAATCAAAACTATATAAAAATCTTGACTCAACATTCTCCCCCTTTTTGATTGATGACAACATAGTTATGAATCTCCCCCTGTATATGATCTCCCCCTGAGATTGTGCCTGTAAATCTATATTTTCCTGCATATATACTGTTAGCACAATTTTCTCCCCCTTTGTCATCGACGAAAAGGAGTTGTTAAATAGAGGATGTAAATGATATAAGCCGAGTATAAGCAACATAAAACTACTACCATAGATCACTTTCCTCTTTTCTTAAGTAGGACCTGCAAAAAATAAAATTAAGTCCATGGTACCCACTTTTTATGGGGTCCTAAGAGTTAGGTCTTAGGAGTCCAAACCCATACGGGTCCGGTATCCCCTTTATATATATAATTAGTATTAAGATGCACAGTATTCATGAAATTCTGAATATATTTGTTCCTAATCAAATTGTTATTTGTTTTAGGATCCCATATTTTGATAGTCTTGACATTTTTCTTCTAAAATTTCACAACTGGTTTTGGTTTGGAATATAATAAACTAAGATTTTTCTTTGCTTCAGTCTTTTGTACTTTCTTCTTCCTTTCATTACCGAGATGTTTCTTGGTTTCTTGTTTCTTATATCCCAAACCTTGTTTATTTGAAACAGATTGTGAACTTTCAATGATTTTTGTCAAATTTTCTCGACCTTTGTTAAAGTTAGAAACATTTTGAGTAATGTCATCTAACTTAGTTTGTAAACTAGCCTTTTCTAGGTCCAGAATTTTGACTTTTGCCTTAAGCTCATGATTTTCAGTAGTGAGAGCACCATTTTTCTCTTTTTGAGTTTCAATTTCTTGACTCAAAAGAGATAATTGAGAGTCAACATTAGATGATGATTCTTGAAGTTTTTCAAGTTCTTCTTCTAATATTTTCTTCTCGTCTTTTAACATATCTCGTTCAAATTCTGCTCTACTCAAATCTGCTTTGGCTTCTTTTAACTGTCGTTTTATGTCTTTATATTTGACTATTAATTCAGCATTAATATCAAGTACTTCATCAAATGTAGGAATTTGTACCTCATCTTCTGTTGCCATGAAACAGACATTTGCTTGTTCATCTTCCGTATCACTATCACTTTCTGATGAGTCTGTATCTCCCATGTTACCGAGAATGCTCGTTTCTTTGATTTGTCCTTCTTATATTTTAATTTGTCATTTTCTGACTTCTTCTTTTGCTCCGGACAATCCTTGTGCATGTGCCCCTTTTTGTGACAGTTGAAGCATTCTATAGCGGATGATGTTGGTTTATTTGATCCAGATTTCTTTCTGTTATAACGATTGGCTTTTCGCTGTTTTAGGAATTTTTTGAAACCTTTTGCAATGAATGCCAGATCTTCATCTTCAGACTCTGATTCATTTTCATCTTTTTCAGCATGGAATGCCACGTTTTTCTTTTCTTCTTTTTGTTCCTTTCTAGTCTACAAGTTAGCTTCATAGGACATTAGATTTCCTATCAATTCATCTGGCTTCATGACGGAAAGGTCATTAGCTTCTTCAATTGCTAATACTTTTCCTTCCCATTCACTAGTCAGAGAATGTAGGACTGTTGAAACAACATCAAAATCAGAATATTTTTGTCCTAAGCCAATAAGTGCATGGTGGATAGTTTGAAACCGCGAATACATGTCATTGATTGTCTCATTCGGTTTCATTTTGAAAATTTGAAACTGACTTTTCAGCATGGCTATTTTGGCTTGTTTAACCTTGTTAGTACCTTCATGAGTGGTTTTCAGCGTTTGCCAAATTTGATATGCAGTAGTGCAGATACTAACACGGTTATATTCATTTTGGTCTAATGCACAAAACAACATATTTATTGCTTTTGCATTTACGGCTGCTGCCGTTTTCTCAGCCGCTGTCCATTCTGAATAATCAGTTGTTGGATTCACTATTTCTTTTTGAGTAGCATTCCAGGCATCATAACTATTTGATTGCATAAAGAATGACATACGTGTTGCCCAATAGCTATAGTTAAGACCATTGAAAAATGGAGGCCTTTGTGTCGATTGACCTTCCGTGTAAGTGGTGTTTTGAGTGCTAGTACTTGCGTTATTTGCCATATTACAAGAATATATCAAATAACTGTGTTACGGTTATATGATGACCGTGCTCTGATACCAAATGAAAATGTGTACGTGCTAATATTGTACACACGGATTGCGTAATATGATGTATAACACACAAATATATGACTAATCACAGATAATAGAAAATTCAGTAAAATAGAAAAATCACACCAGAGATTTTTATACTGGTTCGGAGCACCGTCCTACGTCCAGTCCCAGACTTCTATCTGGATTTTTACTACCAACTACCTCGCTTCACCCGGAGGAACAGGTTTACAACACCCGAGCAGACGAACGGGATTTCACGCCTCTAATACACTGAGGACTTCAACACTTGCCTCTTACAACACCGAGGACTTCAACAAAGATAAATATAATTGTATGTTGACGGTATGTGTTCTTGCTAACACAAATTTGTCACTTGTAGTACAAACTTCCTATAATCTTATCCTCAAATAGAATATTTGTATATATGAAGATTTGGAAGTGAATATTTGTATAAATGTGCACTCATACATATATACATTTATATTCAAAGATTGAAGGTATGAGATTATTTGAGGATAGATTTTAACATAAATAACACTACTAACATACCAAATAATCAACCTCTAATGTATGGAGCTCTTTGTGTCTCTTTAAAACAATGAATAACTTCTTTTTGTCGATCACGGCTTATCCCTATGTCAAAAATCAAAACTCTATAAAAATCTTGACTCAACACTTTCAAATTAGCCAACCTCTTCTACTTGCATGATGACATTGGCTCTTTTAAAGAAATCGGCCAGGGACGAAGCAGGCTGCTTTTGCAATTCTTTCTACATCTTAGACAGGTGCCTCACCCCAGAACATAGGGCAACCACCAAGATGTTCTTATCGACTCCTCTTTCATAGGTTGAATCTTTGTTAAAACAACGAATATAGATGCAGAGTGACTCGTTTAGTCTATCGTATGTTGCCTAGCTCGCTTTCCATCATAATTCTGTTTCATGAAGAAAGAAGCAAGTTTGAAAATTTATAAACAGTTGGGCTCAAAAGTGGATACAACCCGCTTGGAAATTGAAAAGCAAGCATAAGGCTGGTCCGGTTAAGGTGGAGGGAAACAGGAGGCACTTTACATTGCCAGAGAGCTGGCCAGCTTGGATGATGGAGTTGAAATTTGTGATGTAGTCGAATCAGTACTTCCATTATACTTATCGATAGGAGGTAGGGCATACCTACAATGGATGTATTTTATTGAAAATTCTTTCAAAATGGGCTCCCCATTTTCATCATCGGACAAACCCTCGTTGTCATTTTTCCTTGTATGGATCCTTAACATCTACTGTCGAAAAGATGTCATTTCTTCCCAAAAGTCCCTCTCTTTATGATGTAGGTGGCACCGAACACTTATTGGGGTCAGACTTTCATGGTGTCCTGTGGGTCAAGGAGATGACGACATTGATATGGTGTATAGGAACCATAATGATGAATATGGGTAGGTGACCTTCTTTTTTTATTAATAGAGGGCGACCTAGAAAGTTAGGCCCGCCTTTCATGGGATCATAGTCCGGGGATCTCCCTTTAGGTATGAAAGTGGACCGAGAACTCTCTGTGCTTGTGGTTCATGACTCGTCCACCCCCATTTAAGTGATCAAAGTGCAAATTGTTCTCTCCACCCCATCTGCTACCTGAAGGCGTTTGAATGCGAAACATCTTTCTGAAGAGGGGGAGCGACGGGCTGGCTGAGCTCCTGGTGTAATGCCATTTTAGTTACTTGAAACATTGTGAGCAAAATCTTGTTCACGCATGGCATGTAGATCTCTGTTGCAGCTAGAGCAACCCCAATAGGGGTTTCCAAAATGACTCTCTTACTTTCCCTATTCATTATATTGAATGTGCTTGGGACAATAAGCTGAATGTGGGTTCTATCTATCTCTACTAGGACGCCGGGCTACAGTTAATAATGATTGTGCGTCCATCCTAGCCCTAATTTGTTAAACTTATAGGCAATTTGCCTAATGCTGTTTAGGCCAATAACCAGGTCGAGCCACACATCATTGCACAAGCCTGAGATGGGGCAAATGCCGCTTACTTCTAAGCGTCATTGGTGTTGTGATCATTTGAGTTATTAGCTTCATTTTCATCATTGGTCTACATAACGATACTTTTAGAAGAGAGTAGTTTGTAAACAAGTGATAAAAGTAGAGAGCTTTTAGGGGAGGCCCTCCCTCTAGCACCAAAATATTGACTAGAAATTTATACAACTCGAAATTGCAATTATAAGCTGGTATTAACAAAGGTTACTTGCTAATGCCATAGTTAATAAATTTTAAATGAGGAGAAAATCAAGGTAGCAACTACTAAAACAATTAAAGGAACACAAGGTTTTAAGTGGTTTGATCAAGAACGATCAATGTCTGCTACTATAGTAATTTCAATTACTTTTTATTTCAATTACAACATGTTTACAAGAGATGCTAGTAAGAGAAAACAAATGAGAAATCAATCCTTGTGCATTTGCATTTAATATTGTATTTATAGCAAATGAATTCTAGTTTGGATAGCTCAGATTGATGTGCCAATCCCCACACTTCCTCTCTATTGTCGATGGTGTTTAATGGATAAGATGCGAACCAACTAGTATGCCAACGGGGCTGAACGTTCAAAATGGTGGCCAACCGGTAGACCGTACCTAAGCATGTTATTATCAGACAGGGCGGCATGTGGACAATAAGTTGCTGAACAGTAGCATAGTTGCCATATGAATAGTGAAGGACATGGAGTGGTTGTTGTACAGTGGTGCTTTTGTTACATGAACACTGTTGCATATACCGATCATTTCAATGTAGCAGTACATAGTTGTTGCTTCATTTTGCAGTGGTGGTCAGGCGCTTTAGGAAAAGGCCTTCCGAGTCAACACAAAGCAAGAGATATAGAGTAAGAAGAACCTGGTAGGTTGCTGGGCACTATCGACTTAGTGGCCCAAAGAGGAGAGTAGGAGAGCCGCCTTTGTAATGTGGGTAGGTTATCTTTAATGGGAAATCTTTTTATTTAAGGCCACACCCAGCTAGGCCACTGTTTTCTATTGCAAGTCGAATAAATGCTTATCAGGATAATGAGACGGGTAATGTTACTCTGAGGCCAGATGGGGCAAGGCAGGAGCATTGGAAAATTAGTGGGTAGACCCCTTTGTTGCTTTGTGAGAAGAATGAGCAATGCATATCATATCAAAAGACATAAGATTAAACATCATAACATAAAGTGTAAATGATACATAAAATCCCAACATGTCCCAAAATAACACATATGTTCTACATGTAAATACACCAAAAATTGGATAGTTATAATCATAGCGGTAATATAGCTATGGCTCTATGAATCGCCTCAAGCTAGTAGAGTTCTCTATCTCTAATTTATCCAATTCAAAGAATAGACAACAAAGAAAGAACAAAGAGAGGGTCAAACATAAAGTCCGGTGAAAGAAAATATCACCAAATCTCATAATTTCCTATATGCTAATATATCATGAATAGTACCAAATGGTAATACTCAAGGTAATGTAACCATACCTCAACCTTCATCTTCATCAGCAAAACTACAGGTTAGCACATTTCTATTGTCGTGTTATGTTATATGATAAAACTATCATATACTAAACATCACAACAACAATCATCATTCAAATGTCACTTACTAGGCTAGTGGGCCATAGGTCTCCCAATAAGGTCAAAACTGGCTAAGTATGGCAATTAATATAAGACCAATACCATGATGCTTCAACGCATTGCCCACCATCGGTAATCGTAACAAATCTGAATCAATATACACATGCCGAGCCACTACCATTTTTTATCATAAGAATAAAATGACAAGTAATTCCAATAATATAACCCTTTTTACAACGTAGCCTGAGGTTATAACTACATTACTAAGATATAACGTCTTCTATCAACAATGTCGGTCTGCTTGAAGGAGCACAGTCGATATGTCAACCGGTCATGCCATAAATGATCCATAAGTAACTAATCCTAAGGCAAAAGCTAAAGGATATAGACATACTTCGTATGTGCAATATCATATGGAATCATACATCAAAATATCTTAGTAATCACATCTCAAAATCATCGGAAGACTTTACAAAGTTATCTTACAAATCAAAACACATCTTCAATTCTCAACTATGACCTCACCATCATCTAACATCCCCGATACACCCTCCAGTCTATCTTAAAGTTTATAGTTTTGGAATACATGTCGAAGTGGGTCCTACATAGGACCTAAAATCAAAGTACGTAAAAACCTACCAAAATTTCATGGATCATTTCCCTTAGAGAATAATGGCCACTAGTTTAAACCACGTCTCAATCCACCTTCGTATGTGAATGATATCGCGACTTGAAGTATGCCTAAAAATACCAAAGAAAACCCTAAATTCCCTAACCTATAGTCTATCAGTCGAGTGAACAAACATGGTAAGTCGATTGACCCACTATAGCCAATTTGGCTACAGTTTAAAAATCAACTGGTCAAAGTTTACCAGTTGACTGACTCCTTGGACAACCGACTTGTTAAATTTGACCAGTTGACTATTTTAGGCCAATTTTAGCCTATTTTCCTTTGACCTCTAAACCTTGCATACCCCCTTGATAAACTAACGGATGACAGTTGATCTGTTGATTGTTCTTTTATAGGGCATAGCTTTGAACCTAGATGAGGTAAATTCCCTGTACCGAAAGCATCAGTATATACAGTAACTGACTTTGAACCATTATGGATTAATAAAACATGTGCATTAGTCAATAACTCCTTTAGCTTAATAATAGCAAGCTCACACTCTAAGTTCCATGAAACTAAATTCTTCTTAGTATGACGTGTTAATGGTGCAAAAATCTTTGCAAAGTCTTTAGTAAACTTCCTATAATAGCCAGCCAAACCAAGAAAACTTCTTCCCTTTATAGCACTTTTCGATACATGCCTATCTAGAACTACAACAACTTTACTTGGATCAATAGACGATTTGTGCTAAAAAATAACATGATTGAGAAATCGAACTTTTTTATGCCAAAAGTGACATATTGAAAATTTTGCTTTCAACTTATGTCTATGAGAGTATTAGCACTTCTCTTAATTGTAACTTGTGCTCTTCTTTGATTTTCGGATGAATAAGCATATCATCTATGAATACCACAATGAACTTGTGCAGCAATCCTTTAAAGACTCAACCCATAAGGTTGATGAAATATGTTAGTTCATTGGTCAGTCCAAATGACATGACTAAGCATTTCTAAAGTCCATGGTGTATGAAAAGTAGTTTTCTAAATACTATCCTCGGCCACACACAACTGATGAAAATCACTAGCCAAGTTAAGCTGAGAAATTATCTTTGCTCCATTTAATTGATTAATTAAGTCCTTAATACATGGTAGTGGATAACGATTCTTTTTCATTGCCTAAGTCAGTTAACGATAGTCAATGCAAGCCTTAAAGAACCATCTGCTTTAGAAGTAGAGAGAATAGGCACTCGTTATTCTGAAACATTGCTTCGAATCAAATTCTTCTCCAATAATTCATTCACCTGTTTACTGAGCTCACATCTTCTCTAGAAGTCACATGCCTAAGTGGTAGTGGAACATGTATGGCATCCTTTTCTAAATAAATTTAAAATTTGATCTCCCGATATGGAGGAAGACCATAAACTTCGAAAAAAACATCTAGGATATCCCAGACCACCAGAACGAAGGATAATTCATCATATGACAAGTCTAAGCATAATAGAACCCTTGGGCTCACAATAAACATCAAGGCGACACCCAATAAAAGTACCCAATTAGACAACCATCCTATCAGAATCCAGCACCATTCCATACATGGACATCCAATCCAACCCAAAAATTAAACCAAAACCAAAAAATCCCAATACAAATACATCATAATCATTCAACAATCAAAATATATAACTTCAAACTACTACAAATCATGCATAAATGGATCGATCTCCCAACATGATTTGATATTATAATAGGGGTTGTGACTGTACTAGTCTTTAAATGCAATTATCTAATATCTCACTCGAGATAAATAAGTGAGATGGTTCGGTGCTAAATTAAGTGTGAATATATAAATTAGAAAGAGTTAACACACTTTCTATGATGACATTCTTTCTCATATCAATGGTTGGTGCAGTGCTTGAGCTAGAGACAAAATCAAGTGCATAAGTTGGAACCACCTGTGTAGAAGTCTTCGGCAAGGTCGGACACTCTCTCTTCATATTCTGGGTTGGTTGTAGTTGAAACATTTAATCTTTGAGATATTCACCTTGTATTCTCTTGCCATACGCCCCCTTATGTTGCACCTTATGCATAACCGTAAGTTTCTTTACTTTTCCTTGAACTTCTCTTCTTTCTCCACCCTTGCGTATGTTTTGCTAAACTTGCTTCCCTTTTACCTTTTTAGGTTCCTCTTTAGCAACTGAATTCAGCAACACTAGCTTTACCAAGCTCTCAAAAATAGCTCCCATGCATACATGGCACAAAGAAAAACCTTTGAAGGACTTGTTCTACCCCTTAGCAAATTTTATCACCTTCTTCATTGGAGTACTAATGAGATCATTGCCATACTTCACTAGTTGGTTGAACTCATTAACATACTCCTTAACACTGTGGTCTCCATGCTCCAAACGAATGAACTTCTCCAACGCCACTGCCCATCAACCTTCGATATAAACTTAACCTCGAAATGTCTCCTAAAATCAACCTAAGTAATCTTAGTCTCCTCAGTCTCTGTATTGAAAATATCCCACTAGTTCAAGGCCTACTTCTACAAGTGCCATGAAGCTAACTTCCCTTTTATCATATATGCACCCATCATTGCAAATATCTGATCACAATTCTACAACTATGCCTAAGTCTCAATCAACGATTCAATCCCCCATATGATTCTTTCCACCCAAACTTTTAAAATCCTAACACAATTTGGGAATATCCAAAGCATGCGGAGGATCATAAATTGCCTCATGTGTCTGAGCTGCGGGTCCTCCATTAGGGTTAACTTAAGCATGGCCTCTTGCCTGAAGATACCCGTGAAGCCATATAGGAATGTTCATGCCCCGAACCTTAATTTCCGCCTTACCAGAACTATTACCAATTTGAGTGCTCATTTCTAATTATATGTAAATAGGAATTATTAGCAACTTTCCTAAGGTAATAATAAGCAACTCTAGAAATATATATGTACATATTTTTGCTATACTTATATATATACATATATATACACATAGATATATATATATATATTGAAAATATACAAGTATGCTCTCTCAATACATGTCTAATCCCTAAGGAACTCTAAACCTAAACTTTGACAGCAGTTGTAACATCCAGCCCTTTTAGACATAATGTAGTTAAAACCCCGCTAAAGCCTCTTTAATACCACATTATAGCGCTTAATGTACTTCAATCACTACGGCTTTTCAATTTATCACTATTAAATAGTAGATCCCCTTAATGTCGCGCTACTTCCACCACGCATGCTAAACCAAAGGTTTTTAGTACCTACTTTAGCGACTTTTAATATTAAAGGTTAATTGGAATAGTTATCTAATAACAAATCAATGAATTTAGGGTATAGGTCTAAGTTCAAATCCTAAGTTCTCAATATAAATTAGTAATATATTCTATTCACCAAGTATGAATTGCATGGATCATGATATTCTTCGACTTTGTTATGTAGAAGTGAACATTATTCTTTTTTATGCACAAATAATATGGGAATTAGAATAAATCAACTCTGGATATTTTACTTATCTCCAATAAAGATTTTTACACCTTTGTTACATTTTGATATATTCCCACTTTATCCCTGCTTTAGTTTTTACACCTCCATCACTATAAAACCGCTAAGCGGTTTAACTACATAGACACACCGATTCAACGCCAAACAGATGTTTGAACTCATGTCATGCCAAGAAGAATAGGTAAATAGGTTGAGATAGTTTGTATGGTATAAAGATAAACCTAGAATTCAAACGTCCACACTTTCAGATCCCACAATGGAAGGAATAAAATATAAATAACTGAAATATACCCAAGATATCTCTGCTTGAATAATGTTAATACCAAAATGTGGCAAACATCCAAGAAATTAATAGAGAATGAAATTGAAGAAAAGTAACTGAAAATGAGTAAGAAACAAGATACCAAACGTTTATAGTGGTTTGGTTAAGTCATTGCCTACGTCAACTTGAGATTTCTATTGATTATCTATTTGTTTACAAGTACAGTTCTTATGATTCAATAAAACTCCATAGGCAATTACAAGAAAATATGTAAAAATTGCATGGAAGCAAAAAAGATCCTCGAAAATGAGCATATCTTCCTATTTATAGCTATAGGTTGGTGGAAAATGCTCCACCACGTCTTTCTCCATGATCTCCACTATTTGGCAGCAGTTGTTCTCGAGAAAATATGGCCAGGTCAGCAAGCAGCTATGGATCGGCACTGATCCGTAGGCACAGATCGACATTGAGACTTGATAGTAGGAGGGAAGTAAGACTTATCTGATGGAGTTCTATTGATCGGTACCGCTCCTTGTGGATGGATCGGTACCAATCCATCACCTTGATGGTTTTTTGTAACATCTCGCCTTTTTGGACGCTTTAAGAAGACACACATGTCAGACTAAAACCATACAGAAGGGCAGATTGTTATTGGGGTGAATAAGAAAAGGCAGAGAAAGAAAAAAAACAAAACAGAATCACGCAGCAGAATGACAAAATATAATAATCAAATAACATTTCATGAAGCTGTTTGCAAATACATTTGATTATACTTATACAATACAAAATTCAAGTTACACCTATCAGAGATAAATACATAATGCAGCGGAACAGTATGATGCAGTGGAATAAATATAGTAAATAATAGTAGTACAAATCTTCATCTTCGTCCTCCAGAAATAAGTCTTCGAACCCTGAAATGCTCAGGCTGACCTGAGCGAATTGAAAAGACAAAACACTCGAGTCAGAACTAAAAGATCTTATGTGAGTTAAAATAACGGTAAATAAATATGAGTGTAAACGGCGTTGGAGATGTTTACGGGGTTTCACATCTCTTATCAAGTGTCTAACGTGAGTGTAGTAACTTAAGAGATGTTCGGGATTCACATCTCCTAAGGATCCGTTAAACTATCTACTATGTAGTACAATACGCTATTATAATATGTCTACAGTAAGATAAACTATTAAAATAGCGTTAAGGCGTTACCCGTATCCCCCTTAACACATTTTTATATATTCCCATAGTCTATACATTACCGTAATCCCGCCCGTACTGGGCACCGTCAGAGGGCACTCAATAGGTATGATACAAAACAAACTCGTAGAAGGCACGCTAGGGTAGGTGACACGGCACAACTAGGCAATGCCAGGGTAGATATACCAATTACACTTCCGGACTGGTGGTAACGCATAGCACGCTACTACCGCCCACCTCGGAACACACTTCCAAATCAAAAATCAAGGGGTGGCCACCAAATAAATCGCAAAGTCAGAATATAGTATCAAAGGAATGTGCCCGATCGAAGGAATGACCTCACTTCGCCCGTCGATTGCTCCTGTTTTATCCACCTTAAGCCAACTCACGGGAGTCGGGTCCACGTTATACCTCATATAGGATCGTCGCCAACCATCCTACTTCATTCTGGAATCTCCACCACGTACACAATTGTCATAGTAGTTTTCGGTATCGATAGAGAGTATGACAATATCCGATCCCGGTCTCTTTAACAACCAATCGCTTATTACACACCAAATGGTTCTTTTACATTTCCAAAATCATTTCATAATTGATATCAAAATATCATATTCAATTCAAATCATATAATTTTCGAAATCATTACTTACTTTCGAAATCATATTTACCTTTGAAATCATATCACATTTGAAATCATAGTTCGAAATTATATTTCCTTTCAAAAGTCATATTTCCAAAATAGGCTAAACTCTCATTTCAAAATATCATATTAAACCAAATATGTTATTTAAATCCCAACTTAGGTTATAACATCATTAACCATATTCACTTAAAAATCGAGAATTTGAATATAAACCCATCCATTTTACTTAGTTTGGAATTTAGAAGAAAATAGTCTTAAATAGTTATAAATAGTTAATATAGATTTAAAATAGATTAAATATAATTAAAATAGATTAAATAGCTTTAAAATAGATTAATTAGATTTAAAATAAGTTAAAACAGGTTAATTAGTTTAAAGTAAATTAAATGGTTTAAAATAGGTTAAAATGATTTAATATAATTAATATAGGTTAAAATAGTTTAATATTTTGAAATCTTAATAATTAGAAATTTTGAAATAATATCTTTTTAAACCAGTTTATATTAAAACACAAATTTGGAATTAATATCCATTTACACTATTCATTTCATTTCAACACATTTGGACCAATTTCAATTTCTGAGTCAACAAACCAAATTCCAAATCTTTCAATTTAACGTTTCAATAAACTATTGAATTTCATATCATTCCAATCCATGTTCAAATATCAATTCGGATTACTCCAATTTCAAAATATTTCAAAGTATTTTCAAACAACTTCAATAACTTAATTTCGATTGAATTTCATTTATACTTAAAAGTTTAACTTTAACTTCCAATTTAATTTCTTAAAGCAATTCCTTTTAAACCATTTCACATTTCATCATAAACTTGATTTTTCCAATAATACTTCAATTTATATAAATCAAATTTTATTTCAAGATATCATTTAATTAATTCAAAAATTAAGAAGTTCAAAATCATTAAATTTAACCAATCCGGTGTCCGTATATATTTTCTACCCTAGGGTCAAGTGATACGGATATTTATCATTTCAATCCGCAATTTGAAATTTTTACAGTTATATATCATTTCAAACCGCAATCCCGAATTAATAATAAAATCCATAAAATCGCTCGAGTCTATCACTTCAACCCATGACGATTTTTCCACTATTGATCATTCAGGTATGTATCATTTCAACCCATAGGGAACTTGCAGTTTATAACGATATAAAATAAAACATCCATTCATCCAATATCAACAATCAACATCCATTACAAACATCATCCAAATCAATCAATAAATATCAATATAGAATTGATAATCAATAACAGGTATTTAATTGGCAATTTATGTTCAATAATAAATTAAATAACTATTTAATTCAAATATATTCAAATTAACGGAGATGATGATTTAAAATATACCAAACAGTCATAAATATGTTTCTAATCACATCAAAAATTAATTTAACTAACATAAGAAATTTTAGAAGTTGTGAGTGGGTTAAAACACTCACCTTTGAATTAAATACAAAATAAGCCCAAAATTTGAATGGTCTCAGAATTTGTCCAAACAAGCATAAAAATGTCCAGAATTTTAATACGATCCTAACACAAGAAACCGCGCGTAAAACGGACCTCGTACGCAAAAGATGTGTGGATTAGAACATTATTTAATAAAATTATAAAATAAAATAATAAAAAAACAAAGCATACACGTCACCGTTCTTCTTTCAGTCCCTAGTCGCACGTATGCCTTAACCCACGCAGCCGCCACCCTCTCCTCAAATTTCGTCGCCGCCACGCCGCGCCGGACCACGATCGAAAGTCACCAACGGCTTCCCCATGGCCAGGCGCCTCCAACAACCCCACCCCGATGGTCGCGACATCCCCCAAAGCTCATGGCCGCCGCTCCAAACGTAACTCTAGATCGAATTTTTCACGAAGATCCAACCACCAAAACTCCAAGCGAACACCTCAGATCGACTCCCCTCGGTCCCATCTACATAACTGTGCCTTCGATTTGTCGATGAGATGAAGTTAATCGACGATCAATGAACAGTCGAGAATAGTTCACCCAGTTCTGGCCACACCGAGACCCAGATCGAAAAACAAACTACAAATCTGACTTGTGCTCGTCGAGAGCTTCAAATCGATATATTTTGAGGAGTTTAAATTTTCGATTTGATTTTTGATTTGGATTTGAAATTTGGGAATTAGGGTTTGTCTGCCATTGGAAAGAGAGGAACAAATGAAATTATACGTACAGACAAACTAAGTTGAGGAACACTAGGGTTTATAACAGGCTATTTATAGATGGATCAGAAATAGAACAAATGGATTAGATCGATTTGGGTTTGAACGATAAACGACCTAAAAAGCCCGTTTCGACTCCGGAACGAAAATAGATCAACCCATATATCAAAATAGATGCTTTCAAATATTTTAAACTCAATGGAACAGTTTTCAAGTCCTAATTCCATCGTATGAAGAAGTTATGTTAAAATCAACTTATTTCAAATTGATTTCAATTGATTTTAATTAAATTGATCTCTAGGCGTTTCGAGCCTGTACGATCAAACGACAAGTCTGATCGCTACGAAACTTGAAATCCTACAATAATTCACTGTTACAGATTCGACGAAACTGGTTTCGTCGAAATCCGAGTCAGCGGCCAAAATGGCTATATTTGAGTTAATTAAATAAATTAATATTAAATTAATTAAATCACTTTTTCTATTCAAATTTAATAAATCACAATTTCTATCATTTTTTATTTCTTAATCACTTACAATAATTTAAACAAATTTAGATGTCAATTTAAAGTTGATTAATCCATCAATCCCAGTGTTTAATTTCAATTGCGTTAAATTCAGAAATTATAAATTAAATTTTCAATAATTCCATTTAATTGACCTTTCATCCTATTATTGAATCCATTATTATAAAATGGATGAAATTAACATTGGTTCATGATCTATTACATTAATATTCTCAGATTTCATCTTAATCTCCATTAACGTAATATTCAAATATTTAATTTCATCTATTTGCAATTAATCCAATTATTATAATTTAAATTCCAATAAATTGATAAATCTTTATTGCCATTATTTTAATTCAACTAATTGTCATAATATGAATAAAATTAACATTATTTCCAATTATTACCTTAACTTACACCAACATAACATTTAATTTAGATTTATTGCAATTGATTACCAATTTTAATTTAATAGACTAAATAAATGGTTAACTTATCATAATTGTTACCATTAATGTTTAATTACACTTATAAGCTATTATTAACAAATAAATGTTACAATTGCTTACATAACACTGTTCTTATCCAATTATCACTAATTATATACTAATTCATCAATTAGTTCAATATCTACACTTGTTTCCTTATATTCAATTTATAGCCAAGTATAACATTTAAATTATTTTAATTAATTGGAATTCATTCAATTTATTAATAATTAACTTAAATTGACATTGTTACCGTTCATTCAAGATATTGTTTCATTCATAACTCACAAATTTTATTTATTTTAACATTAAATTGCAAAACTTAACTAAATTAACAATTCTTAATTATCGAAAATTATGGGTCGTTACATTTTTACTTTGTAATTTCTTGGGATGGTCTTGTTCTATTACGTGATCTTGGTTGTACTTGATTTCTAGACTTTATAGCTATCACTCTGGGTTTCCTGCTTTGACAGCTTTCAAGTTTACCTTGTCTAGCCCATACAAATATTACCTGATCAAAAGGCTGGATAACAAATAAATAGCGACCAATTCATGGATCGAATTAGAAAAAGTTCCTAATAGAAAACTAGAAATGTAAATAAGCAGTTATCTTACCAGTACAGTAAGAAACATATGAAATGACTATAAATATAACAACTCCTGCACACATGGTCACCTTCTCCATGTATCTTACTCTAGTCCCAGCATCTCAATACCATTTCAACCTATAAAGTAGCTATAAAGAGGGAAAGAGAGAGAGGTCAGACATAGTCGGGAGAGTAAGAAATATCACAAATGGTTTGGTGCTAATAGGCAACTAAATTGACATTTATAATCTATACGACCTAGTTGTGCTTATCTGAACCTATACAACTGCACCCAATAAGTTAGCCAACTTATACGATATAGGATAATGTAACATCCCCCATTTTGAGGCCCGAAACTAAGCGCTACAGATGCTGCAGTCATCTATGGTATTAATTTCCAATGACAGAATGTGGCTATGTTAAAATTATCAATAATATCAGAAGCACATGAACTTTCAAACACAATTTAACAATAATATCATATTTCATTTCACAATTAAGATTTCATATTCATTACATAATTTGATCTAACGTTCAGAGAAGATATAATTATTGTAAAATACTTCAAGAGCGACATATGAAGATGCCCTTTTGGTTGATTAGAGTCTAATACTTGATAGTTATAAATTTTGTCATTACATCCATCACACATAGCATAAGCTTTAAAGAACACAACGGAAATAAAAACTCCTAATGTTAGCTAGCTTTCCTCCTGCACGTCTCCGAAAGCTCATTCCTCTAACCTGAAAACCCCTACTCTTGACCTTGTCAAATGAGTACCCGAGAATTTAGTGGGAAAAACAAAAACTTTGGGGCAGACAAACAGTTTGGTGTGAATAATAACTTACCATCTTGAACCAAATAGATATTTAGTGGGATCACGCCACTGAGCGGAATGGGTTTTCCCCTCACTAGTATCATAACCAAAACATATCAACCATATATCATGCTCCTGCATCTTCAATGGGTTAAAACATAATAAATAAACATTTGCAATCATGCAACATATAATGGACAACCCATCCCAATTTATTTGACTATCCATCTCAATTTCATATGACTATCTGTCTTAACTTCAAATGACTATCTATCTTATATTTATATGGACTACCCATCTCACATGTGTACAATATATGGATTTTCTATCCCCTACCATATGGACTACCCATCATACATGTTTTAACTTTCTAAAATTATATGGACTATCCATCACACATGTTTCATTTATTTTAAATTACGTGAACTATCCATCGCACATATCATAGTTTTCCTAATATGACTATGAACCCTTCATTAACCATATAGAGACTATCCATCTCAGATATTATGTGGACTATCCATCACACATGCCATAGTTTCCTAAGATTACAATGAACCCATCACTTATTAATTTAATTCATAATTAGTCTTATTCGCCCCCAAGTGCCCAACCCATGTATATTGGTATCCCCTATTAGGTTGACAACCCTTTAAAATTATAGTATGTCATAATAATACACATTGGTATCCCCAATATATGTGATGTCGAAATCACAAATAAATGGCAAATAAAATATCATATCCATTGGTGTCCCCAGTGAATAATGTCAAATTCATAAACTGATGGCATATAGAAACATAAAACATTGGTACCCACAATGAATAATGACGAAATCATGAAGCGTATGGCTTACCGTCATTAATATAGCAAAATAGAAGACTTACGGCCTTTATGCCATTAAAATGATAACAAACCTCTATCCAAGATTCGAAAACAAAATTATGATTTTATAACTCATAAGGCTACTGTTGAAATCATAAGGTAGTTGACTTTCTTAAAACATAGGCTATCTCGCCCATTTTAAAATGTGCTTTTAGTTGCATAAAACAAAGCCCTACCAGCATAGAAATAAAGAATTACAGCATCAATGTCGGACGGCATAGTTGCTAAAAAATTAAACAAAGAATGCCGACATTGATATACGGCGCCATCAATACCTTAAGCCAAGATCTGTAGGATTGATTTCACCCAAGAGGGGGGGGGGTGAATAGGGTGATACTAATAATTATAAAAGTTAATGCGGAAATATATAAAATAATTGCAGCACAGATAAATAGCAGAATAATAAAAGCAGAAATAGAACAACATAGATTTACCCAACTTCGGCAAAACCCTGCCTACGTGTTGCCCCTAAGGTTTCTACTAGAAATTAAGTAGTTAGACGTTTACACACGTAAACTCACGACACCCGCTATTGACTAACCTAACTCTACGCTCAAAACCCTGCCATAACTCAGCCATTGAGTTGCGAATTATCGAATTACACCACCGTAGTTCGTAACCTAGTCACCCGACTAGAAAAACACAATTTAGAAAGAAAATTACAAAATAAATGAAAAACTTTACTCAAAACACTTTTTAATAAATTAAGCCCAAGTTATAGTTAACTATAACCGGCCCACTTAGTTTAATAAACTAGAGAAAAAATCATCTCCCTTTATTTTTCTTTGGCCATTCCTTTGTGAAATTATCTGCATCTTTTCCTTTGCTCGAAAACGTTCGTTCCTCTTTCAAAATAAATTAGGGCTTTGTGAAGCTAAGGCCGCCGCTTGAAATTAATGTTCGAATTGAATTAAACTTTGCTTCTATTCCTTCGTCAAACGATTCGTTTGCAATGATTTGCTCTCGACTTTTAAATGCTTGCTGCTGCTTCAATTATCGAGTTTGAACCTTGAAATTGGTATGCAATTTTTGCTGTTTTAATTCCTCTGTTGATTGCCTTTGTTTGAACTTGATTCGAGTTGTTGCTTTGGAATTTTATATTGAAACTTGGCTCTATGATTTTTCTTAAACTCGAATGACTTTGAATGACGATAATGATGATGGGTTAAATACGGATAGATTCCCTATATTTACGTTCGTATTTATTTTATTTGAATTCTTCTCGTGCTATGCTTGTCCACTGATTTTTGTTTTAATGCTGGTGATTAATCCTGACAAGTTCAATTTGTATATTTTCGTTGCTTTATTATCACGGCTTTCGTTTCTTCTCTCTGTTGTCATCTCCGATTTCATTCTTTGCTGGCAACAATCAAATTTTTTTACTTTGGCCATTTGAAATTGTGATGTTTTGACTCTGACTTGTTCGATTCTGGTTATCACCTTGGCCACCATGGCTTAGACTTTGTTGTTTAAATTCTGACATGTTCAGATTGACATTCCTACGACATTGACTTTATTCATTCTTTGCATTTGAGTTGATCTGGTTGTACTTCATTTCGATTACACTTGAGTCATTAATTTTTGCACTTGTCTGAAATTGCTCATTTGAGCTACTGTCTGGTTTTCACTGCATATATATGTGTGTGTTTACGCATGTATATATGTATGTTGTGATGCATGTAACATTTGCGACCTGATGCTTGTAGTTGTTGTGTGATATTGGTTTGGGTTGCATTGAGCTCTGGGTTGCATCGAGTACATGTCCATATGCATTGAGTCTGGACATTTTTGTGCACTTGAATATGTTGTTATTTGGCCAGAAAAGTTGTAGTATACATTGTTTCATCTAACATATTGTCATGTGTGTAGCTTTGAGTATTCATTTGCACTTTGATATTGCAGTCTTGTTTGCTACTGCATATATGTATCCATGTGTGTTTGCATATGTGTGTGTGTGTATGTGTGTGTGTATATATATATATGTTTGTATGTTTGTTGTATCATGTAGTTTGCTTGAAGTTGTAGTCTGTTGCTTCAAGCACCTGTGCATTGAACTTGTTCATCTGTGTTCATGTTGTCTGCACTTGATTCCATGTGCTTGCATTTGAACTTGACCGTGCAATCTGCACTTGTATTCAGTTGAGCTGCTGTCTCATTGTTTACAGTTGATTATGTTGCTTTGCACATTTTGTACATATGATTGAGGCAGTTGTCATATTTGTTGGATTTTGAAGTCTGATGAACTTTCTCTGCTGCCTTCTTTCTTATGTTTAGTCTTGGCCATTCACTTGTTGCTCCTTTATGTGTTGTCCACCACTTTTTGTACTGGTTTGGTTCATTACTATTTGATCTGAAGCTTGATTTGAGTCTTGTGAAAATAGTTGGTTCATGTGTACACAATTATGCACTTGTTAGCATGGTCTGGTTTTGGCTTCTTGTTGCACAAGAACTTGTACTCGACAATTTTGTGATGTATTTGTATTGCACCTGCGTTGAATCCAGCTTATAGCTCGGGTTTGACCTTGTGCTCACCTGTCCCCGCAGTTTTATCAAGTGTATATCGGTGTGCACGGCCTTGTGGCATGTACAGTGATACACTATGCATGTCTCAAGTTGTTCGTGTATGATGAATTCAAAATAAATATGATGAAGAAGAACCCAAATAACTAAGGCAAATAATATTTTCAAAAACACATTTTGTTTTACACTACACAAATATTTCTTTTTCAATTTCACTGCGTCATTGTTTATTTTGCAGATAATTCAGATGTTGGATACAAATTGGAATATGGTTGAAGAACAAATACGAGTGAACGAGTGATATGTAGTGAGGTGCAAATGTATGTATAGTGAAAAATTGTATCATAATTTGAAATTGTATTGTAATGGAAATTGTGTATATAGTGAGAGCTCAAATTTTGTACTATTCAAAAATTGTAATAAAATATTTGTTTGAATAAAATATCCGTTTGAATTTAAATTTTGTGTAATTTATTTTATTCAGCAAATATTTATTTAATTATGTGAAAAATAAAATAGTATAATTAATAAATACACTTAAATGAATATATATATATATATATATATGTTTATTATCATCAAACAAAAATCATATACTTGCATACTCAACAATCTCTTCCTTTTGATGTAACAAACATATATTTAAGATTTTGAATTTATTAAATGTATTTGATCATTCTATTTGCTCCCCCATTTGAATGCTCCCCTACGCCAAAGCTCCCCCTTCATATATGCATGAAAATAAATAAAAATATGCAAATAAACCTCTAGATGGAAATATGCAAATAAAAAATATGACTTGATTTATTTGCCAAAATCTTAACTTTTCTCTCCGCCTTTTGTTATCAGCAAAAGAGTAATAGTGTTAGAAAAATAGAGATAAAGTGATAGACATTAATACACTATTAATACCCAATCGAGTATAAATATTAAATTTTAATAAAAAATCAAATAAAAATCATAAATACTCTGTTAGGCGCATATTCCACTTTAGAATGATAGGGGTGATGTTGGTGTATAAAACCATATAGTTGTGTTTATTGGTGGTATATTTATATCAGGAGTTTGAATATCTACTAACCATGCATAACCGTTAAGACTTTTAAATGAGATTAGTAGTATCCCCAATTTAAAAAAAAACAAATTTCAAGTATCTTCTAACCACGCATAACTGTAAGGACTTTTAAATGAGATTAGAACCAACTCGTCTATTTAATAACCAATTTTAATATGTGTTCCATACATGCATAACGGTGAGGACTTTTAAATTAGTATGAAAGCACATAAACAAATATTCCAAGTAATTCACCCATGCATAACCGTGAGGACTTTTAAATGAGAGTGAATACTTTGGATGTTTAAAAAAAACTGAATAATTTCCTGTTTAAAAATACCATGTATTGACATACTATATTGGATTTTAATGAGTGATGGTCGTTAGAAATATGATAGAAATAGAAATGGTCACGAAATTTTTACCAACAAAAGTTATTATAAATCTTGTTTAAATTTTTAAAGAAATTCACCAAATATATTGTCTCAAGTCATAATATATGATTAATGTCAATACTCGTCACTTTTTTCAGTCACTATTTATCTTTTCGATAATTAGTAGGGAGTCAGATTAGTCAATGTAGTCATTTAAGATCAAATCCAAAAATAAATATAAAATAAAATTTCTCAAATGTCTAGTCTGAAACGAAGTAAACAAAACTAATTTCTGGAAGGGGTTTTAAAAGAAAAATGTCTGCTAATTTAAAATCAGTTGAAATAAAAAATACGCAGATATTTTGTCTGAAAATGTGATGCAACTAGTGAATGTCTCTACATAAAACACGTTCCACTAGTAATTTTTCTATCCACTAGATTACCAGTGTAATCTACATCTGAATTTCTCTTAGACTCAAGATTATCATTAGTTGGATATCATAGACCAGATCATGAAGTTGCAACAAATACCTTATAATCATTTTACAGCTTTTAAATGAAATTCTTTTGGATTTGAATTGAAACAGTGTATACAAGCAAACACAAAATATAATGTGAGGTCACATATATCCACGTGTATCCAGAATAATCATCAACCAATAAAACAACATCATTAGTTCAAACTAGTTCAAAGACTCTAGAGGTACTTATAGTGTTCTCGACATAAGAATATAATTGGCCAACAATTTTGCATAAGTCGGAACCAAAATCAACATTCATCTTCTTATCACATAACTGGCTGATTTAATTCAGATTACAGTGCAGATTATCACATTTAATATATCGTTCAAGATAGATGTACCGTTACCTATTTTACCTTTGCGATAATTTTTCGTTGTTACACATTGTGATTCTTCCACCTTTATACCAGGTAAGGAACTTTGATTTGTCGCCCGTTGTGTGCCTGGAACAGCCAGAATCCAGGTAACACTGTTGTTGTTCCTTAGCCTGCCACCACATCTATACGAGAGAAGATTTTTGTGACCTATTTGTTTTTATAGGTCCATGGTTGTTAGTGGCAAAAGATTTTGAAAAATATGTTTGTGTAGACCCAAGACTATTTATATTTGTTCCTTTTGGCACCCAGATTTGTTTGACTTTAAGGGATTTTATATTCATGCCTTTTGGAACCCAAATTGGAATTGTTTTCACGTGTTTGGGTCTATACCAACAATTATTGTGATTGTGTCCAATTTTTCCACAAATTGTGCACTTGGAATTGATTTGATTAATTTCACTTCTAACACGTTCAGATTGATTATATCCAAGTCCTTGTCTAAATGTATTAACAGTTTGTTTCCCTAATAGCATATTTAACGATCTTTCTCCTTAGGAAAATTTTCTTAAAGTTGTAGACAATTGTTGGACTTGTGTTTTAAGAGATTCATTTTCATTCAATAATTGTGTGCACTTTTTAATAGAATTTTCTCTCCTGGTGTTTTCACTTTCTTTCAAAATCAAAATTTCATTTTCAAGTGATTAATTTTAATTTCTGAGTTTTTAATCTCTTCTTCAAATGATGGACACTTATCACACTTAGGGCACTTGTTTCGATAGTTTTTAACCAATTGATCAAGTTGTTTATTTAATTCTATCAAACTATCTCTTTGTGATTCAATTTTAGTGTACTTCTACCTAAGTCGTTCAAAGCAGCCATTTACTTCATGAAAATATATAAGTAGTTCTAAGTGAGTAAGTTTTGATACCTCGCTTGGCTCGTCATCATCGCTTTCAGTTATATCACCTTGAAGACACAAATCTGCTTTTTCACTCTCACTACTAGTGCTTTTATTATCTTCATCAGTTTCATCCCAAGTGGCTGCAAAACTTCTCCTTTTCTGTTTCGTTCTATGGCTGAGTCGATTCTGAGGACAATTTGGCTTTATATGACCGGGTTTATTGCACTTGTGACATATGATCTCTTGTCCTTCTGGGTTGTCTAGAACTTTGGCTATTCTGCTTTTCAGTTGTTGATTTAGAGCTGTATTTCCATACTTGTAATTCCACCTTTTGAATCTCTTTATTAACAGTGCCAATTCAGCTGCTCCATCATCATCATCATCATCATCACTTTCTATTATTCCTTTGAGAGCTATCGATTTCTTTCGAGTATCACCTCCTTTTCATTCTTCCTTGAATTTCATTTCTAGCTCATAAGTGGTGAGTTTTCCGATGAGTTCTTCAACTTTGATTTGTTTCAAATCCTTTGATTCTTAAATGGCAGTAACTTTGCTTCAAAATTCCGTGGAAGGACTCTGAGAATTTTTCGGACTATTTCCTACTCTGTGTATGATTTTTCAAGAGCTTTTGATTTGTATATGAGATTAGAAAGTCATCTATACATCTCTTTGACATTATCATCCTTGGCCATTGTGAAGTTCTCGTATTCGCTACTAAGCATGGTAAGGCGAGATTCTTTGACGTGATATGTTCCTTCGTGAGTCACTTTAAGTGTACGCCAAATTTCCTGCATAGTTAGATAATGTGAGACACGATTAAATTCAATTTGATCCAATGAACAGATAAAAGAATTCATAGCTTTAGCGTTAGCATTCTATAGTTTATTTTCAAGGTCTGTCCATTGATCCATCGGTTTTTCTATTTCCTGATTATTTACCACTATAGTTGGTGTCCTATATCCTATCTCAACTATATTCCAAGCATCAATGGATTTCAGAAAAAATTTCATTCTATTTTTCCAGTAAGCATATTCACCATTGAACATAGGTGGTCTAACTATAGACTGACCCTCAGCAAAAGCATTATTAAAAGAAGCCATAAAAAAATCAAAATTTTGAAACAATGATTTGTTTTTGAAAAATCAAATTTTTAAAACAAAATTTGACTTTTGTTCCTAGCTCTGATACCACTTGTAGGATTGATTTCACCCTAGAGGGAGGGTGAATAGGGTGTTACTAATAATTATGAATATTAATGCGGAAATAGCTAAAATAATTGCAGCACAGATAAATAGCAGAATAATAAAAGCAGAAATAGAACAACACAAATTTACCCAGCTTCAGCAAAACCCTGCCTACATGCTGCCCCCAAGGTTTCTACTAGAAATTAAGTAGTCAAACGTTTACACACGTAAACTTGCGACACCCGCTATCGACTAACCTAACTCTACGCTCAAAACCCTACCACAACTCAGCCACTGAGTTGCGAATTCTGAACTACACCACCATAGTTCGTAACCTAGTCACACGACTAGAAAAACACAGTTTAAAAAGACAATTACAAAATAAATAAAAAACTTTACACAAAACCCTATTTTAATAAATTAAGCCCAAGTTATAATTAACTATAATCGGCCCACTTAGTTTGATAAACAAGAGAAAAAATCGTCTCCCTTTATTTTTCTTTGGCCGTTCCTTTGTGAAATTATCTGCCACTTTTCCTTTGCTTGAAAATGTTCATTCCTCTTTCAAAATAAATTAGGGATTTTTGAAGCTGAGGCTACCGCTTGAAATTGATGTTCGAATTGAATTAAACTTTGCTTCTGGTTCCTTCGTCAAACGATTCGTTTGTAATGATTTGCTCTTGGCTTTGAAATGCTTGCGGCTGCTTCAATTATCGACTTCGAACCTTGAAATTGGTATGTGAATTTTGCTGTTTTAATTCCTCTGTTGGTTGCTTTTGTTCAAACTTGATTCGAGTTGTTGATTCGGAATTTTATATTGAAACTTGGCTCTGTGATTTTTCTTAAACTTGAATGCCTTTGAATGCCGATGATGATGATGGGTTAAATAGGGATAGATTCCTTATATTTACGTTCGTATTTATTTTGCTTGAATTCTTCTCGTGCTATGCTTGGCCACTGATTTTTGATTTTATGCTGGTGATTAATACGGACTAGTTCAATTCATATATTTTCCTTGCTTGATTATCATGACTTTTGTTTCTTCTCTCTGTTGTCATCTTTGATTTCATTCTTTGCTGGCAACGATCGAATTTTTGACTTTGGCCATTTGAAATTGTGATGTTTTGACTCTGACTTGTTCGATTCTTGTTATCACCTTGGCCACCACAGCTTTAACTTCGTTATTTAAATTCTAACATGTTCAGATTGACATTCCTACGACGTTGACTTTGTTCATTCTTTGCATTTGAGTTGATCTGGTCGTACTTCATTTCGATTACACTTGAGTCATTGATTTTTGCACTTGTTTGAAATTGCTCATTTGAGTTGCTGTCTGGTTTCCACTACATATATATGTGTGTATACGCATGTATATATGTATGTTGTGATGCCTGTAACATTTGCGACTTGATGCTTGTAGTTGTTGTGTGATATTGGTCTGGGTTGCATTGAGCTTTGGGTTGCATCGAGTACATGTCCATATGCATTGAGTCCAGACATTTCTGTGTGCTTGAATACATTGTTATTTGGCCAGAAAAGTTGTAGTATACATTGGTTCATCTGACATGTTGTCATGTGTTTAGCTTTGAGTATTCATTTGCACTTTGATATTGCAGTCTTGTTTGTTACTGCATATATGTATACATGTGTGTTTGCATATGTATATATATATATATATATATATATGTATGTATGTATGTTTGTTGTATCATGTAGTTTGCTTAAAGTTGTAATCTGTTGCTTCAAGCCCCTGTGCATTGAACTTGTTCATCTGTGTTCATGTTGTCTACACTTGATTCCATGTGCTTGCATTTGAACTTGACTGTGTAGTCTTCATTTGTATTCAGTTGAGCTATTGTCTCATTGTTTCCAGTTGATTATGTTGCTTTGCACATTTTGTACATATGATTGAGGCAGTTGTCATATTTGTTGGATTTTGAAGTCTGATGAACTTTCTCTGCCGCCTTCTTTCTTATGTTTAGTCTTGACCATTCACTTGTTGCTCCTTTATGTGCTGTCCACCACTTCTTGTACTGGTTTGGTTCATTATTGTTTGATCTGATGCTTGATTTGAGTCTTGTGAAAATAGTTGGTTCATGTGTACACAATTGTGCACTTGTTAGCATGGTCTGGTTTTGGCTTCTTGTTGCACGAGAACTTGTACTCGACAATTTTGTGATGTATTTGTATTGCACCTGTGTTGAATCCAGCTTATAGCTCGGGTTTGACCTTGTGCTCACCTGTCCCTGCAGTTTTATCAAGTGTATATCGGTGTGCACGGCCTTGTGGCATGTACAGTGATACATTGTGCATGTCACAAGTTGTTCATGTATGATGAATTCAAAATAAATATGATGACAAACAACCCAAATAACTGAGGCAAATAATATTTTCAAAAACACATTTAGTTATTCTATTTGATGTTGCTTTTCTGAGTATTTGTTTGTTACTCACAATCTTAAGATGCCGTAACGCCCCACCCCGAGACCCACCTTAGTAAAGAGAATTAACGAGTAATTCCATCTACTAAAGCGGAGAATATGGTTGGTTAAGGGCGACCATCTATAATTTTGTCTTAAACATCTACTGAATACGTCGATAAATGCAATATGATTTTTCTTTTCTATCTCAAGTGGATCGACATACCCAGTAAATGCTTAATCCAAAACTATAGGTGGCTAACGGATCTACCAGAACAAAATACAATAACTAAATGTAAAGCACATCACAGAATAGTAATCAACATCATATATATACATATACACTGATACATGTTTAGTACAATACAATATGAATACAATAAAGGTGGTACTCGACCACACCATATACATCGAATTAAATATAAATACATCAGAGTATGCGGAAGAACATAAATTAATCAAGAGAAAGAATATATGATATCCAACATCAACTTCAAACTAAGTCCAATAGATGATACCTGAAACAACTCGGTCTGACCCGAGTATAAATACACGGGTCAGTCTAGCTACACAAATCAGTCAATATCGATAATATGAAGCAGAATAGTCATGAAGATACTTCTTCTCGAAAGAGAAGAATGAATCGATAAACTCATAAGCTCAACACTTAAGTAACAAATGCTAGTTAAGTGACCAAATACCTCGAAAGAGGTAACTCAAACTCAATACTCAAATCAAACACAAGTGCCTCTTATCATCGGCATTCATAAAACATCAAATATGGTTTAGGGAAAAACCTAAACCTGCCATCTTGGCAACCCCAAAACATAAGCAAAAGCCATCTCGACAGAAGCCATAAGGCAAATGTCGACAAAGGGATAAAAAATCTCATACAACGCCAAAAGGCAAATCCCATAAATAGCGCCAATAGGCAATATATATATATATGCGCCAAAAGGCAAATCTCAACACACCAGTGTAAGCAATGAAAATCTCAAAAGAACTTCCAAGAGTCCAAAAATCCCGTAGTAATCGCCACCGAATAGTTCAAAGGACCGATTCCAAAATGACGACGCACAAGGGTAAAAATCATCTCAAAAAGGTTTTGCACATGCTATTTTTTTCCGAGTACTGTTTCACATAATAGGTACCTCGCCCAAAGGCGAACGTCAAAAGACAAATACGCCGCAATGTAGGGGTAGGCGCGGTCGGTTAACCGATTCAATCGGTTAAAATTTTCGGTTAATCGCTAAAGGAGGTTCGGTTCGGTTAACCGGTTTTGGTTAATTCCGGTTCTGGTCTACCTATCGAACCGGTTAACCGACCAAAACAACATATTGTCCTCATTTAATCTTTTAAATAGTGATGATTACACACAGTCACAACACAAAATTACATACATTCAGTTACACAAACATTACAGATATTATACAGTACACACACATACAATAATAATACAGTACACACCCAAAGCAATAATGCATAGTTGCTTCATACATTAATAGTTACAATGCAATAAAACACTGAATCAATCACTACCAGGCTACCACTTTATACTTAAGTTCTCACTCAGTCACTCTCAGTTCAAAGTTGCTTCATAAATTAATAGTTCATAGTCGCTTCATTACAATAGCAACTCAAACAAATTACATTACAATAATACAAAATGTCAAGTGTCAACAGCTACAAATTCAAACTCCTAGTCTATAGTCTCCAGTCTCCATTCTTCAGCTTCACTACTTAAGTTTCCAATCTCCACTTTCTATTCTCCTAGTATGTTCAAATAAAAGTAATTATTTATATTACCAAACCTCCACTACAACTGAATATGAATTTCAACATATTAATGAACATGAATACTGACCTGAAAATGAATATTGATGAACATATTAATGAAATGAATATAAATATAATTATTTGTGTTAGCAAGTTAGTCCAAGATCAAATACTGACCTAACAATAAACATGAATAGTTAAATACAAGTTATAACTTATAAGGGTATTCACATGGAATAAAACAAGATATAATACCGACTTCATGAATAATTCTACATCTTATATACCAAGGACAATCACATCTTTTATACATTGTTAATAACATGATTTTGGATTCAACAATGATAAAAAATAGCTGCTTTTAAAGATGCTTATTATACAAAAAGTATTTGGAACATTCTCAAATTCCATAAAAAAAACATTACAAAGAGACCTGTTTCATGAGGGAACATTCTACATATTATATTCCAAGTCATGCTAGCCTTAAAAAAATATTTACTCAACGTGTATTCAGTTAAAGAATATTTCGTCCAGATGTACACAAAACATAGCAAATAAAATGTCATGAACATAAATGAAAATGAAACATGCAAGCTTTTCAAGTTATATAGGTGCAACAAACAAGTCAGAATAGAAACAATAAAGATATATAACAATAACCGAAAAAAATTATCCAAATAAAAGAGTTTGCAACAAACAATTATCTAATTGTCTTCCCTTTCACGCACATTTTCATACCTCAAAAATTGTATTTTACTGTCATGCCTTATTACAACATGAAGATAACTTAAATGTCATTATTTTATATTTTAGTGTGTTTATCTATCCTTATCTATTGATTCCCTCTTATCATAGACATGTAATTTTCAATTAATAGTCATGTGGTAGATAACTTAAAATGTTGATAATGTAAAATAGCATTACATGATAAGTTTGTTAATATAGCACTCTACTGAAACAATTTTTAAACTCACATCCTTTTCTAAAAGAAAGAAAAGTTTTCTCATATTGAAAATTGTTTCCCAATTTAAGTCTTTGGATTTATGGTTTTCTCAGTTTTATTGACCAAGTTAATTAATTGTAAATTTAATTGAATATGCATAATACGTATTGGATTTGAGCTCAAATTATTGTTTGATAATTGATGTTGTACTATTTGTTGTCTCTAACTATTTTATGACTAAGATAGTGTCTACTAATTTGTTCTTAACAAGTGATTTATTCTTAGTTATTGTCTGTACAAATTCAAGAAAGCAAGTTGCAGTAAATATGTAAATATGCCCCTAACTAATCATATTTGAAGTAGCAGTAAACATGTAAATAAAATACAAGTTCTGCATGCACCAAGAGTATGCCTTCTAAAATTCAAAAAGTGAGTAAACAAATAACAACTTCCATAAGCAGGCTAGCTTTTATTAACTAAACTTCCATATGCATTTTAGTTTTTAGCTTTTATTATTGTCAACCGTTTGCAATTTCGCCTTCAGGCCACTAAATAATTGTTTCAAACGAAACAAGATGGCTGTACTTTTAACAATTTGTACATTAACACAACAACAAACCATGCAACACTTGATTTCAATGGAGTATGCACTATGCATGGGTTAGATTAAAAATTGAAAATAATAAAGACTTGGCTACTTTGATAAAACTGCAAAGTATTTGGCTTTTACTAAATCAAAAACACATATTTTCTTAAACACCTTCTACATTTTTCTTTCAGATATTAATGTAAACAATCTCATTTATCAAATTATCATTCATTCTTTCTCAGACTTCTTGATATATTAAGACTTCCAAAATCAGAAGAAAAAAAACATGTTCAAATAAGAAGAAAAAACAACATCCTCTTCACCATTCCAACATAACAAATTTCACTGTGCTTCTAAGCATTTGTACATGAACTGCTGTTATAACTATAAGCATAAACGAATTAAACAGTAAGCACTAAATAGTCAATAAAATTTAAATAAAACAGATAAACACTAAATCTACACAAAATAAATCAAACTCACGTTTTTCCTCTTCCTTCAAGCATTCACCATTGCTCATATCGACGATCTAGATAGCAAAGAAAGAAGACTAAGGTGAAGGAGGATCGATTCGATTCTCACGATCCAATTATCACGATTGGGAACGAAGGAAAATGAACGGGATAAATAATTTGGGAACGAATTGTGAATAGCGGCTGGCATGGGATAACTATTAGGGTTAGGAAAAAATGGATAGGTCGGGTTGCAAATAGCATTGGATTTGGGCTTTATTGATAATTTAAAAAATAGTTTTGGTTAACGGTTAACCGATTTATAACCGCAATTAACCGTTAACCGAACCGATTTTGGTCGGTTAACATCGGTCGGTTAACCAAAAGTTCGGTTAACCGATTATTTCGGTTAAAGCGGTTCGGTTAAGGTCGGTTAAGTCGGTTCGATCGATTAACTCAACTAAATGCCCACCCCTACCGCAATGGCAAATGTCCAAAGACAGATACGCCGCAATGGCAAACGTTCGAAGACAAATACGCCGCAATGGCAAATGACCCGAAGGTCCAGTACTGGCACGCCAACAGGAAAATGTGTCACAAACTCTCGGAAAGGAACCCGAAAAGTGTTAACATGTGTCCCATACCACCTGTTCTCACTAAACGGTTTACTAACCGCTAGTAAATTTCACACTCAAAGCAGTAAAAGGTTCACCTCATATCATCGGTAAACTAGACCCGTAGGCCAAAACGATCAAACAGACAAGTTAGGAATTAACCGAAAGGATAAACGCATGTATCCTATACTACGCCTTTTACCCAATCGTTTAACTCTCCTTCTCATTCGCTCGACAGTGCAAAAATGTGTATTTTGTATAGAAATTATAAGTTGGAGAAAACAAGCTTTTAAAACAATTTAAAATCACTTTATAAACCGCTTTTGCAATCTATCTTATTATAGAGATACTAAAATTTTATACTTGAAAATAATATATAATAATTATTCCAAAAACCAATTTACTAGAAAAACATTTCAAAACTCATTTATAAAACCCGTGTACGAAATCCAGAATTAATCATCAAGAAATACATAAAAATATTGGAAGTTTAAACTTATAAAATTCCGATAAAAACAAGCCGTGAGTGCAAGTTCAACAGCAGATATATACAAGTTAACATAGTCGGAATGACCTGAAAATTTGTAGAAATAAAGTTCAACATTTTTACTTTAAACTGCAAAATGAATCACTGAGTTCCGATAAGAGACGAAGAAACTGCGACGTCTCAAAGTCGGACTCATGCCAGGAAGTGAATACACAGGAAAAACAAAGGTCAGCGGCTTGTTCAGCCAGTTCGCCCCTATTCAACCCAAAATTTGAGAAAGCACAAAACGTGAAAGTTATAGAGGATATTCTAAGCTTTCCATAACATCAAAAATTATCAAATTCAGTTAAGAAACGAAGAAGTTATGGCTACATTTGTTTCAGCTTCAAACACAGAGCAAATATAGGTTTTGCTCTAGGGATAGCAGAAAGAAAATTCGATTTTGACATAGCTAACCTCAATGAAAACTCAATACATGAAAGTTTTAGTACATGATTTAAGCTTTCCGAAACATCTAAAATTATCAAATTCGGTTAAGAAACAAAGAAGTTATGGCTAATTTTGTTTCAGCTTCATACACAGAGCAAATATAGGTTTTGCTCTCGAGATAGCAGAAAGAAAATTTGATTTTGACATAGCTAACCTCAAAATTACAGAAAACTCAATACATGGAAGTTGTAGTACATGATTTAAGCTTTCCGGAAAATCCAAAATTATCAAATTCGATTAAGAAACGAAGAAGTTATGGTTAATTTTGTTTCAACTTCAAACACAGACCAAATATAGGTTTTGCTCTCGGGATAGCAGAAAGAAAATTTGATTTTGACATAGCTAACCTCAAAATTACAGAAAACTCAATACATGAAAGTTGTAGTACATGATTTAAGATTTCCTCATTTTATTATCTCAAACCATCTTAATAAAGTTTCAAAACTCTATTTTCTCATTTTTATTCTCAAATTCAATCGACAAAGGATAAAAGACAAGCTCGAAACTCAAACCATTCATACTCTCAACATATAATGGTAGAGAGAAATAATGAAAAACTCACTTGGTTAATCTAATGGCCCATCAAATGCTAATATAGTGATTAGCAAACCATCGAATTTTCCAAGTAACTCGAAAGAATTTCGAACCCACCTTAGTAAAGAGAATTAACGAGTAATTCCATCTACTAAAGCGGAGAATATGGCTGGTTAAGGGCGACCATCTATAATTTTGTCTTAAACATCTACTGAATACGTCGATAAATGCAATATGATTTTTCTTTTTTATCTCAAGTGGATCGACATACCCAGTAAATGCTTAATCCAAAACTATAGGTGGCTAATGGATCTATCAGAACAAAATACAATAACTAAATGTAAAGCACATCATAGAACAGTAATCAACATCATATATATACATATACAGTGTTTATTTTGCAGATAATTCAGATGCTGGATACAAATTGGAATATGGTTGAAGAACAAATACGAGTGAACGAGTGATATGTAGTGAGGTGCAAATGTATGTATAGTGAAAAATTGTATTATAATTTGAAATTGTATGGTAATGGAAATTGTGTATATAGTGAGAGCTCAAATTTTGTACTATTCAAAAATTGTAATAAAATATTTCTTTGAATAAAATATCTGTTTGAATTTAAATTCTGTGTTATTCATTTTATTCAGCAAATATTTTTTTAATTATGTGAAAATAAAATAGTACAATTAACAAATACACTTAAATGAATATATATATATATATATGTTCATTATCGTCAAACAAAAATCATATACTTGCATATTCAACAAGATCAATTACTTATGGCATCATTATAAGTATGTCAAAATTATTATGCTTTGACTATTATGCCGCATACATAGAAAAATTAGCGGCATCATTGCCTCAACATAAATTGACACCAAATTTGATGACTTGCGACATGAATTTAAGAATGCCAAAAACTGTCGGCATTGATAACTTACGATATTAATATCTCATATACGTACGAGATGTACTATTCCCATAATGCCAATGTCGAATGCATGACCCAATGCATCACATACTTACGGTATAAAATATCACATGCATTGCTTCATGTCAATACCACCTATTCCAATATCGCTTACAATTGTAAAGTGATACCACCTATTGTTAATGCCGGACGTCATGGGAATGCCGTATATCGGAGGCATTGTCGTAATTATTATAAGAACTATTTATTTCTATTAAAAGAAATTTCTTTTTATCAACTCTCATTCCTTGTCAAATTTCCATTGGTTAAAAATAAACTTTACCGATTTCTATTCAGAAAACTACCGCAAATCAGTTTTATACTTCCAATAATATTAATCAACTTAATTAATTAATACCCTTAATTAATATTAATTTAAATGCTATTCTAGCATAATAAATTCATAGAAATTCAAATCGCTTGGGAAAATCCCTAAAATTCACCAAAAATCAAAACTAACATATTCTTTCATCTGTAAAAATTTCAAGGACAAAATAGTTATTTAATTATTTTTAATAATTAAAACTTGAAATAAACATTATTTCCTTCTTAGAAAATTCATAAAATATTCATTTTAACTTGAAAAATTATGAAATTAAAAACTCATCTCCAAAATAATGTTTTATACAACATACCAAAAAATTACAATTGGAGATAAAAAACTTATGTTTTACCCTAAAACCCCATTTAAATAATTTTATAAAAATTCCATAAACCATTATTCTACTTAAATAATGATCATACATCCATAACATTACAAAACAACCAAAAATAATTTGGAAATTATCCATAACCGAATTCAAACACAAGTAATAGAGATGGTTAACTATTATTGACCTTAAATTAGATGATAGAGTTAAGATTTGATGGAGTTTAATTTACCTAAGCTTTGCCTTTTGAATCTCTTAGTTTCCTCTTTGATTTCATCTTCTCTACCTTGGTTATGGCTGGCCTCTCTTATGTTTATAATCATTTGCAATTGTAAAAATGAGAAATGAATAAGAGGGTAAGGGTTTAAGGGGATGATCTTTCCTATTTTGCTCTTCTGGTTTATTCTTTCCTATGTTAAGTTTAAGACTATCTTATTAGTTAATTAGTTAAAGCCCAACTTTGTTAATTATCAAATCTCATTCCTCTTATCCCGCTACATTCTTCTATTTAATCTATCCAATTAAATCTCCTAAATAATGTTAAACTAAAATTTAGGGTGTTGCAGATAATACCTATAATACACATACTAATCCAATAACAGCGAATGTGGATCCTACCTAAATGTTGGACATCCAAAAATTGGGTAAACCTAATAATACTTGGAATATACAACGCCGATGGTAATTGTAACGACCCAGAGTTTTATTACTTTGATTCATGAATATTTAATTTATTTTAGATATTCAATTAATGGTTTTTAATAATAAAATAACCCTCTTTTACTTAATAACTAATGATAGGAAATTCATTTTTGAATTTGGCTTAAAAAATAAATAGTTCGATGAAAAATTGAAAATGTGACCAAAAATCTTATTTCGAATTTTCGACTTTTCATCGAACAAAAGTTATTGTGACTTTTGAACATATGAATAGTCGTAAAAACAATAAATAACATTTCATATTTGCTAATAAAGGAATTAATTAACTTTAATCACCATTAGTAGTTTATATATTTTGATTAAGTAATGTAATAAAGAAAGAAGACTTTTCTTCTTTAATTTAAAATGATAACGTACATGTCATCATCGTGAAAGGTACCATGGTTACATGGAGGGGGTGGTGTATATGGGTTATTATTCTTTTCCCATCTCCTTTTCACTTCATAATTTCATTTTTTTCAAAAAGCTTTCAAAAGAAAAGGAATTCAAAGCTTTCAAAAGAAAGAAAACTTAAAAATGGCACCTTTGTTCACTTTCCTACTTCTAAACTTCTTCAAATCTTCTCCAACTCTCTTCATACTCTAGCATAGTCCTTAAAAACACCCTACAACACCTTAGCAAGTCAAAGGTTAGAGAAAAATGGAGAATTGGGGGGTTTTATGTTAGTGTCGTGAGCATTAAAGGTTGGAGGAGGGCGTGGTTTTGGGTTTTCAAGGGCAAAGGTGTTAGCTATGGGAGTTTGGTGATGGTAGGAAGTGGTTGCATAATTAATGGCTTTTGGTGGTGGTTAGCATGCTTTGGAAGTGATACCACTTACTCTAAAAATTCTCCTTTTCTAGATATATAATTTAAACATAAAAATGATATCTTATGTGGTATTTAAATTATACAGTTGTTGGTTGAACTCCTATTATGATGTGAATGTTGATTCTTTCTTTGGAAAACCATATTTTTGTATGTTGTAGTGCTTTGGAAAGCACTTTAATATGTTGGTTTAAATAGCATATGTAATGGAATTGAAACTATGGACTATGGACATATTGTAGAACATATGTGAATGTAGTGTATGGACTTGTTATGACTTGATGCATAGTCTTGAACAAAGCACATAAGGATTAGTAGGGCATTGGACTTGAAATTGAAGTGGTCGTATAGTGATAGCGCTATAGAAGCATTTTGATGGCATGTATTTTATTTGTGTTTGAATTTTTGTTTCATATATATAATATTGTATATATGATTTCTATGCTTCTTTGATGTGATGTGAAGTTGAGAATTATTATATGACTTGAAAGTTTACGTCTTTAAAGTAAATGTAAATTGCACTTGATAATGTGCTAAGGTAGTCGCTAAGCCTCTTTTCGAATTCGAAAAGTAATATGGATTTTTAATCGATTTCAACTCTTATTTTGAAGTGAAATGTTTTCTATACTTTTAGTAGAACAATATTGAAAGAAATGGAGTTTTAAAAGCTATTTGATTTATAAAACAAAGTTTTAAAAGTTATGGTCCGTATAGCGATAGTTGCTATGGATGTAGTTTTGGAAATCTATGATTTTAGTAGGTATAAAAGGTTATCTGCTTTAAATATTTTGTGAGTTCTTTTTAAATGTGTTTTATAAAGGTTATACATATAATTGAAAAAAATCTTAGGTTTAAAATTATTTTTAAATGGTATTTAATAATTTTAAATTAAAGGTTTTTCGTATTATAAAACTTGTTTATTTAGAAAGGAGATTAAGGAATTATTTTAACGTAATGTTTTATATAAATGTTTAAAGAGATTTGAGATATAAAAGGATTTATTTTGGGATGTTTAAACAAGTGGTTTATTCAAAGGAAAACTTTGGTTAAGGTGCTTTAAAAGAAGTTGGAAATTTATACAAGTGATTTCAAAGATTATTTAATATAATAAAGCAAGTGGTACTTTTAGGGAAAAAGAGATCTTTTCTTTTCCAAATAAAAAGTGGTTTCAAAACAAAGATTTCCATGTGAGATGTAACAACTTGAATTCCAACGATCCGGATTTTTCGCAATAATTCTAAAAACCAAGCCCACTGAAGCCCGCGCTGGGTATATGGTATCCTGCAAATAGGCAAAGATAAATATATCAGAGCTCAATTAATTGTCTCACGGCGGAATTGAATAAAATATAATAGTAAGTAAATACTCACCCAAATAATAATACTTTCTAAGCAAGTGTCGTAAAGATGAGAAGTCTCTGTCATCTACCTAACCTGTAGGATGTTATGAGAAGGGATCAGAACAAAAGTTCCGATGAATGAATAAATTATATACTTCTAGGCTTAATTCTACATATACTGTTTTATTTCCATTTACTCTTATATTAGATTCATTAGGTTACAATACTCTCGCCTCTACTCGTGAACCATGCCCATCTACTCCATAGTAGATAAAAACCTAATAACTAATATATACATATATGTAGCTATATACCCAATGACCATATTAGTCCTAGGTACCACCCATGGTACCTTCCGTATCCTCCTCGAAAAGGACTCCATCGTCTAGCTTCGAGAGCGTTCCATAACTACATCTGTAAAGGACTGCTTTGTAAGGCCTACAATACAGATGCTCCACTACTTACTATGAAAACGTAAATTGCATCCGCACTAGTCTATACCAGTGCTCGGACATCCACAATGTACCATCTAGTGCGTACATTGAAGACTACGTAATAGTTCTGTCTACTATCTGAATCCCACCAACAAGGTCTACCTTGTACGGAACTTAATCGGGGCTTTTCTATATCTATAAAGGATCGCTTCGTTAGGCCTACAATACAGATATTCTAGTTGGTATGTCCCTTTCTCGTCGTGGCTATGGCCCCATGCATCCACCGCTCAACTAATCGAAAGACTTCTAAAGAGTTAAGTGGCCATGGCCGTGCCCTACTGCAAACAATCTAACATCCAATTGGCGGTGCCCCTCCATCCAATGTCTCGATAGTGAAAGAATCATTGGCATGTTGGTTTAACTCTAGTCTTTCCCGAAATCGGTCTTGGTCTTGATGCTGGCCGATATCCGCATGCGACTATTCTTCACCTTACTTGCAAGTATTGGATATACGAATACCCTACTCCGAACACCAAGCCCTTCTGACTGCCTACAAAGGATCTGCTTCGTTAGGCGCTTCAATGCAAATACAGTCAAGGCATACTCTTTTGATGGAACACCTACAGACCTACCTCTGGGGATGCAGCTTCGTTAGGCCTACCCAAAGGGACATCCTAGAGTATCCTCACGTCCCGTTGAAGTCTAGTACTTCCTTCTAGACCAAAATCTCTAAGGTGGTCATGCTTCTCCATTTCTAAAATCCATGATGAACTGCTTTGTTAGGCGCTTCATCTTTTGGGCTAATCCAAACGCATTTCGATTCTTTTATTAGACCCTAAGTCTAATCTTTTAATTTGCATTTAGTTTGCTTTCTTATTATGTTGGCTACCTATTTTAATTTAATTAGCATATACTTGCCCTCGTCTCACTTCTAACTATTATGAGATAACCATATGTCTAATAGGGGATGCTGTTAATATGAGCCACATTTACTATCTTGCTTATTTAACTAAATATATAAATTTCTAAGTTCAATAAGATAAGCCCCTTTTATTATTTCTGAGTTATTTACTTATCAACTTAGTATAATTTTTTAAATAAGCTCCTATCATTGTCCTCTACTATCATTGCTTACCTATTTATTATAAGTCTCACGATAAGCTTTTCCGTTCTTATTTCATAATTATAACCTATGTTATAATTTTACTTGCAATTGTTACTTTTTCTTCTTTTATAGTCCGTTATATAATTACAAGCATTTCATGTCTACTCTAGTCTACCTTCTTTTATCATGATATAGAATTTTCTTTAGTTCTCTAATATTACATAATTCACTTATCATACTAGTTCCCTATTTAAATAGCCTACGCGGTAAATGCAAACTTAGGCTCCTTAAATTTTCTTTTATAGCCTCAAAATTTTAAATTGATAATTTTCCTGCTTCAAATCATACTTTACGTTATTGTCTGCTATTTTAGGAAGTAATTCTATTTTATTTGTTTGGTTATGAAAATTATATAATCCATTTCCATATCTTAATATTGAATAATACTATAAACCATAATCCGTAACTGCAAGATATCTCTTTTACTATTTTGGAGCAGTGTAAAATACAGTGGTTTCTCTATTTTACACTAATTCCCCCCTTTTTATTTCTTTTATTCTAGCAGTTACGTTTATCATTATCTTTTAGATATTAAGTTATGGAAACGTATCCTATTTTCTAAACCAACCAATTAATCTAATAATCACTCCCTAATTAGTTTTTTTTTCCTTTTTAATGCAATTTATTACAGTGATTCTATTCCTCAACTTTTATTATTTCACATCTAATTTTCTTCATTTCAGTTTTCTTAATTATATAATCCATATTCGCTTTAATCTATTCTAATCCATATGCGAAGAGAGAAAGAAGAGGGGATAGAAGAAAACTGACGCTTGCAAAAAAATCCAAAACGTAGAAAAAGATATAAATAAGGCATAGAAAATAGTGTATAAATACTGATACTGTAAATAAACTGCAAGTTTTCTTATAGTTCAGCCTAATTTAATTAATATAATTAATTACTGAATAAAATTTTCTAACCAGGAATCTAACGATAATATATCTTAAACTTAAAAGGTATATAAATAACTCACTTACCTGTCGTCCTTAGCTTCGCTTGTGCTCCGCCTGGCTCCACAGTCCTACTGGATCCCCTCCTTCCAAGGTGTACAATATTTTAATTTAGAGGATCTTCTCTAGAAATTATTTTCTTTTTAGGGTTCAGCCTTAGGCAATGAACCCATGGGAGAGAATCTAATTGTGAGAAGATAGCTAGGCCTAGGGTCCTATTTATATTAGAGCTTTGGGATCTCAGGCTGTCGGATTTTTGGATTGAATTTGGAGCCACCACATCACAGGGTCGTTCGAAGCCATAGGATTGAAGAACGTATGGCTCAGATCGCGCAAAAATGAGAAAACACGTCACACTACTTACTTGGATGAAAATTCGTCCAGGTTGCATGCAGGTCGATCAGGCGGTTGACCGCCCTTAGCCAGCGGTCGACCGTTGCACCCATTGGGTCGACCTACTGGTTGGCCCATATCCGTGTTATAATATTTTTTCGGTTCGATTACTTATTTCTTTTCGTTCTTAACTTCTTCATTTTGGTTCGGTTTAAGGCAAGTTATATATCGAAACTGATCAGAAAATCGCCCTGGATGCAATGGTACAAGTTCCAGAGCCTTATTTTGATAATTCCAAAATTATTTATTTTCATTATTTATCGTTATACATTACATTTTAACTATATAAAAATGCGGGGTGTTATGTGAGATTTGATATATAAATATATAAGGTTATTTAAAAGGTTTTTTAAGTGGAATTTTAAAGTGAAGAAAGTTGGTTTACAACACTTGGTTTTAAATGAATAGTATACAAGATTTATGAAATTGTATACTTGACATTAAACTTCGAGGTAGGGAAACTTCTACCTATCCCGAAAGATAAGAATGTTGTCATGTCAAGGTTTAAGAGGTAACAGTACCCCAACTTGAACGGCCTCATTGTTATCCAAAGAGTGGTTTAAGTTTGAAATCAAAGACTGATGTTCGGTATATAAAGTATAACTTCCATATACGAATTGGGTTACTTATGGAAAGTAAGTAGTCATGTACTTGGCACTAAAAGCCGATGAGTAGACTGATCCTCTATTTGTGAGATCTAGAATCAGAATGATGAAGGCAAGACTTTGATATGGAACCACTACGCTAACTTACCTGACTTCGATAGTAGTCATGTACTTGGCACTAAAAGCCGATGAGTAGACTGATCCTCTATTTGTGAGATCTAGAATCAGAATGATGAAGGCAAGACTTTGATATGGAACCACTACGCTAACTTACCTGACTTCGATTCTAGGCGAGGGTAGAGTAATTCGAGAATATCAAATAAGAGATTTGATTTCCAAAAATGATCTTTATAATTATGGTGGTTTGGAAAGTATTCTTTTCATACTTAAGACCAAATTTTGAGGTATGGAAACTCATCTCTATCTTGAGGATTAAGAATGTATGTTAAGGAAAAGATAGTTTTCTAACTTACTCGATTTCATTGTTAATCGAGGAATAGTACTACTTGAAATCTAGAGGTGGTGGTAAGTATATTTGGTCTAATTTCCACACGATCTATTTGCTTACACTAAAAAGAAAAGTGGTTTAGGTTTATAGTAAAAAATGTTTTTAAATAACAGTTGTTTTTGACCTAATTCAATATGGTTTGGAAAAAGAATATGAAGTCTTCCTTAAGATTGGAGAATATACTTATACTGTTGAGATAAGTACAATTTTTAAGTATTAAAAGTGTATTGTTTTGTGAATATACTTATTCGTTGAAATAAGTATATGGAGATTTTTCTAAGTATTGACAGAGTATAGAACAAAAAATGAATGAGTAGTATACCTATGTATATCTTTGGTAAAGGGGTATTTTAATACAAGTATTTACAAAGTGATTTTTAATTAATGCAAGGATTAATTTAGAGAGGCTTAGTGGTTGCTTATGTGCTTAATCATGCTTGGTTTCCATGTGAAATTAAATCTCTGGATTTGATTGTTTGTTTATTTGATAGTTAAATAACCGACTATCAAATCTTGGCTGGTTTTTAAAATTTTCAGTTGTTGGTTTAGAGAGACCGGGATCAGATAAGTTATCCGAAACCACTTCGAATCGGCATAAGCGTTCGAATGGTACACATCTTGAAGATGTTGAAAATCGAAGTTGGAGTTCTTTGAAGTGAAAGGGCTACTTGCTACTAACCCTGAGGTTGATTCCAAAATAGATGTAGTAGAAGTAGTGCCTTCGGTTTGTTCATATCCTGAATAACTTGTATGGACGAATTCTGCTATTGCATTGTTCCTAGAGGGCAGTGTTAGCATTCCAAGAGATTTTATAAGAGGAGAAAGGTAAGCATGGACTTACAAGCCTCTCAATCCAGGAATGACTAAAATCAGTGGATGCAGCAAAGCTATGTGGTTCATTACCATTAGGTGCATCATTCCTTAGATCTAGATTGATATTATGGATTTTGGTGTGCATGCGCATGGAAAAAAATGGTAGGGTCGGCTGCAATATTTGCATCCTTAGTGCGTGAGGGATGATGTAATCCGGTATGCCATGTTAAAGGGGATGCTGGCTCTGTGTTTGTGGGGGGTCAAAGTGGGGCCCTTGGCACATCATCTAGAGATGTACTGTGGGACGTGGTACCCCGGTGCCTTGTCATTGTATGGAATCCAATCTTCAATATGTGCCTTACGGTTTTCATTGTAGAACCTAGTACTGTTGAATATGATTATGGGTAATCATTCCAAACATGTTATCTATTTATTTCATCACTGGATTTTCTAATAAAATGGTTTGGTAATCGTAAGGTAAAAATCCGTCCATGTTTATTTGCAACGCGGTCTTACGAGATACCTTTATTTTTAAAAGTTTTATAAATATAAAAATCCATATTATTTGAGTTGCTCACACTGGTTCAACAGACTCATCCAAATGTTATTTTTTTATAATACTTGGGTCAGACCTGAGTACTTTTCCAGATTTAGCTGGACGCTTTGGAGCTCTCAGGAGATGAGCTGGACGCCTCCAAGACCTATTCACGTATTTTATTTTCCATTGTATTTCCTGTAACGACCCTGAATTTTTGACATTTGAAATGTGAATATTTAATTGAGTTTAAATATTCGGATGATAGTTTAATCTGAAATTCAAATATCAAAATGAATTTGGCGATTTAATTATTGAATTTAATTATTAAATCTGGGTAAAAATTTGAATCTTCAGATTTAAGCTTGTTAAAAATATTTTCAAGGCTTAGAAAATCTATATTGATAATTCTGAAGATAATGGAAGCTTCAGAATTGAAATTGAAACTGTTTTGTTCAGTTTTGAAATTTATCGTTTAAAATTATATTTGAAAATAGCATTCCGGGGCACAGTCTCGGAATTCGACGAAACCAGTTCCATTGGATCTGTAATATTGTATTATCGGATTTCAATTTTCGTAATGTTTGGAGTGATTGTTTGGCCGTACGATAAGCAAACACGCTGAAATTAAATTGAAAATTTAATATTATAACTGGTCTAAAAAGCTATTTTCTCCATACGATCGAATTTGGAGTCGAAACCTTTTCCATTGCGTTCGGAATAGGCGTATAACATTATAAATGCCTAGCGGCACGCCTTGATAGGAAGTCGAAATTTTTGACTTCGCTTTCGGGTTGATTCGAATTCGAATTTAAATTAATAATATATGTTTGTTCCCAGTCAAAAACGTATCACATCAGCCTTTGCTTTTCAGAAACACTGTGGTGTTCCTCAGCATGCAAACGTCAAGTCCTGTTCCCCATTCTCTCGTTCAAAAGATAAAATCAAAATCAATGATCGCGTACGTTTGTTCCCCCTTTCCTCCTCTAAAAATCGAACGCAATTATTTCATTCAAAAGAAAAGAAAAAAATCAATTCGAAAAGAAAAATGGCGGAGTTCTTGTCGTTCAAAAAATCAAAACCCTCTGCGATCGAACCCGACTTCAAATCATTTGCGATCGAACCAGAAGAAAGCCTTTGTTCCGCGCTTAATCGAGATTGGTAGAGGGGCATTCGAAATCAATTGAGTTCGACGAACTCATGAACCAAAGGCGAGGCACGGTGCTTGAGCTCGCGAGCACGAGGCACCGGAGGAGGGGAAACTCGAAGTCGCGATTTTCTTTAGGGTTCGCCGACGATCGATTTGGGTTTGGTTCTCGCGAGGCTAGGGTTTAGCTTCAATTTCGATGGCGCAAAAGGGAATCGCGCGTGAGGAGGGGGTAATCGAGTTTCGAAGGCACGCTGGAAGTTGGTGAGGTTGCGTGGGACTGGAGCAAGCTGGTGTCGGGGTTTTGAGTGAGCCTCGATTTAAAATTTTCCGACAGCAAGGTATCTGCGTTTTGTTTTGTTTAAATTAACAAAGAAAATAAATATATATAGATTAAAGGGATAGAAATGCATGCTTAAACTTACTGTCCAACCTATAAATTTTTTTCTTCAGAAAACACTGAGAAAAAAATAAGTTTGATTTTATGAAAAACTATATAGATTATTTTATAAATCTGTATATAGTTTCTAAAGAAAATAAATATAAGTATTCATATTTTTATCCACTAGTTATTTCAAAATAATATATTTAGGATGATTAATTTGTTTAACAAAACTTATTTAATTATTTTGTCACTAAAGATATATTTTTTATTAAAAGGAATCGGTTTAAATTAAAATCATTGGTTAATTAAATTTATCCAATAGGAATTTATTATTAGATTTATTTTTAATATTAATAAGTTGAATAAATTGTTTATACAAGGTCAAAATTGTGGAGAAAATAGTCGGAATGGAAATGGATTGCAAAATAAAAGCAAAGGTGAGATCTTCTCACTTAAATAAAATTTTGAATTGTAGTTATTGATTGACTATTTGGTTGTGATAGTATATATATAGTAGTATATAGCAATATATATATATATTGGAATATGTATATATTGGAGTTGTTGATTTCCCGCATTATATTGCAGATGAGACCCTATGCGCCGCATAATAGAGGATGATATTTTATAAATCCCATATACCGCGATATTCCACCTCGAAGTGGAATTGGTATTGTGCTAACATCTGTGGATGCAGGGAAACAGGTTGGAGGGATCCAACTGGATTCCTCAAATTGTATGAATTTGTTTCATATGTTGTATGGGTTTGTTTCATATGCTGTGTGATAATTTATTTATCATCTGTGGATGATTATATTGGCAATTGAATTTGTTAAAGGCTAAAATTTAGCCGAATGTATTTTTGGTATCGTTGGATACCAGAAATAAATAGAAATTGGGTTTTTGAAATTAAAGTTGGAAATTTTTAGTAAATTTCTTTTGAAAGAATTGGTTGAATTTCAAAGAAGGAATTTAAAAGCATAAAGTTGATTTATGAAATCTTATCGATTTATTTCCAAAATATGGGAAAGAATTTTAATAAAAGGATTTTGAATAATATTGTTTGAAAGCAGAATAATTTATTGGAAATGGAATTTTGAATAGTTTGGAAAGAATAAAGGAATTTATTTAAAAGGCGATAAATTTGTTTGAAATCAATTTGATAATTGATTTGGTATTGGAAAATAAATCTTTGGAAAATTAATAAGATAATTGATTTGGTGTTTGAATGAAAATTTATTTTATGCTGAAATAAACTTAGAAATCAATTGGTAATTGAATTAATGTTTGAAATGAATTTGAAATCAATTTGTAATTGATTTGGTGATTGAAATGAATTTGAAATCAATTTGTAATTGATTTGGTGATTGAAATGAAATTTGAAATCAATTTGTAATTGATTTGGTGTTGAAATAAATTTGAAATTGATTTGGTGTTTGAAAGTGAATATTTGGAAATTTAAATTCACAGTGGGAATTTATAAAGAAAAAGGGAAATGAATAATATCGGGAATTTTATTCCGCGTGTGAATATGATTTGAAATTTGTTTTCAAAGTGATGAAGTGTGGAAAATATGATTTGAAATTTGTTTTCAAAGTGATGTAGTGTGAAAATGTGATTTGAAATGGGTTTTCAAAATGTGGAAGTGTGGGAAAATATATATCTTATGAAGATATTTTGAAATTTAATAATTTGGGAAAAATTATTTAAATTGGTTGATTGTTGTGAATGTTGTTTGATAGTTAAATAACCAACTATCAACATTTGCCTTTGAAATGGCACTTGAATTTGTTTTTAAAACAAACGCTCATTATTCGGTTAAGCCGGGAGAGGACATTGTGTCATATAACCCATTCCGAATAGTGATACGTCGTGAATGGACATTATTTGAAGACCGGTGTGAAGACCGGGTATTTTCAAAAATGAAAGGACAACCTGTCAAATGTCTCTGCACCGAGTTGCTCCGGTATAGAGATTTATATCACTCTTCTTATGATGGGAAGTCCGGACGTGATTAGTGAATACCCGGATTGCAAGGGCTTCTTTGGAAGTGCCTTCGGTTCCGTTCGATCCCGGAACGAACTTGTATGGATGTGTGTCTGACGTTACACTTTGAGATGTAAAGATGGGTTCTATCAAATACATTTCTGTTGTAGGCGGAGAATTTATTCTCTTAGCTTAACACCCTTCTCTGAGACGTATGAGCTCAGAGGTTATGTAGTTGATGGTTACTAGTGATACATTCCCAATTTGGTAATGGGGCATACAAAGTGTTGTTGATCATTTGTTGATCAAAGCGTGGCTTTGTGAAAAAGCGTGGCTTTGTGAAAAACGTAGCTTTGTGGACGAGACTTCGTCGAGCCTCACAACCCGGTAATGGTCGAAACAGGAATGTTGCGGCAAGGTTTTTAGGGGTCGCGCCCCTAGGGTATGTCATTTCCTTCTGGATAAAAGGTGATATCATGGTATGGAGCCCAGATATTTTACCTATGTTGATGCTGCAAATTTATTATACTTTGTGGTTGTTGCTTTGTGGTTGAGGATCCTCGGATAAAGGTCGGTAATGACCGGGGGGATGGCATACTTGTGTGTTAGTTACCTAGTTACAGCTGTACAGCGTGAGGTAGCGTCAGTGTGTTGGTTACCTAGTTACAGCTGTACAGCGTGAGGTAGCGTCGGCCTTGTGTTTGCAGAGATCCGGTTAGGTTCTCGGGACGTATTTCCAGAGGCGTTTCCATTTCGGTGTAAGGAAGTTCCTTTGCCTGACCATTTGTTGAAAATCCAAAGAAACAATACGAACCCTGTACGGTTTTAGTTGTAGAACCTGCCATTTACTTATGGTGGTCACCACTGTTTAGATGGTAGCTATAGTAGGCATACAATAATGGTTGTATGCTGGCTAAGATTAATATTATACTTTCGAAATGTTTTCCACACTAGACATTAATAATAATATCGAATGATTTTGCGTAGTAAGCATGTTTGACTATCATAAGAAGAAATCTCCTCCAATTATGCGATTGCATTGTGTGTGTGGCGGGAGGTCTTATAGTAGTTTCATTTTCCAAAAGCATTGCGAATCTGTTTTAATTTCTTTGTGAAAATAACTGTTTTACGATCTCACACCATTCACCATGACTGACTCGGAGTTTATTGTTCCCTTTCTAAACTCTGGGTGCCCATAATTTTCCACACGGGCAGCCTAGAGTTATGTTATTAGGATATTCTAGATATTCTGGAGCTTTGGAGATGAGCTGGATGGCGAGGCGTACTCCCGTACTTGTTTATTTATTCCGCTGTGTATTCTGTGTGAGGACAAGTTTATATAACTGTCCATTGTTGTATTGAGTTGTATATTGACTCTGATTGATGTATGTATAAACTGATATAGTTCTTTGTTTTAAAAGACTAGTGATTATCTATTATATATTGTTCCGCTGCGAATGTGAGATTCTGATATTGTTTCTGTTTCTGTTTATCTGTTCTTTCTTTTCTTTTGTCTTCTTCTACCTCTTCTTTTAACCCTAATGGTTCGGTTTTTCGGCATTCGATTGCGTGGCATTTGATACAGTGGACGTATTAATGTTGACTTTCGAGCGTCGAAAGATCAGAATGTTACATGTGGTATCAGAGCTGTTGGTTAAGCGACAACCCTAGCTCTGTTGGGTGTTACTCATTAGAGATAGAGTCAGTAGTACTCTAGAATGAGTGTGAGTGTAATAATAGATATGAGCACGTATTTTTTAGTGAATACAAAAATTTGTTTTGTATTGTGTTGACTTATCGGTTGATTGTTTATAGATTCTGGTCGGTGCAGTTTGGCCAACTGTAATCTATAGGGGTTTCTAAACTCTTAAACAAGGTAAACTGACACAGTATTGTTTTAAAAAGGGGTAAATGAAATAATTTTACCCAAAACTATTTTTGTGTAGAAAAGAAATGATTTTCTATAAATTATTATAGTATATGGTTGCTTGGTTGTTAGGAAGAGATAATATTGAATATTATCATTGTTGTATGAAAACTGAATAAGAAATAATAGTATAACCAAAGATTTGGAGATAAATTCATTAACAAATGAAATTTATAAATATGAATTGAAGATAAGGAAATAAAATTCATATACGAATGGGATTTGTTAATGTAAATTGTAAATGTGATTTATAATTTAGAATAGAATTCCATGAAGATATTTGAAATAAATTCATTAATGGAATGAAATTGGTAATGTGAATTATAGATGAGTTTTATAAATTGAAATGAGATGCCAGAGTAATTTGTGAAATACGAATTAAAGAATTTGGATTGAAATTTCAAAGATAGTTTTGAAATGGGAGTAATTGTTAAAAGACTCTGGAATTTCTTTAAAAATGTTATGGAATGTAAATAAGTTGATGACTTATGAAAATATTTGAAATTTGATTGGAATAAGATTCAAATTGAAAAGGAATGAATTTGTGAATGAACAAATGGGGTTACATTTGTAAATAAATGAGTTGGAATTGAAAAACGAAATGAGATTTGATTTGAATCAAGTTGAATATAAAAATCCAAACTTGGAAAATAAAATAAAGTGGATTGAGTTTAAGTAAACAAACTTGATAATTTATTAATTCATGAAATAATGAACTGGAAGTTGAATTAGTTAAATTAAAGTTGAATTGTGAGTTAATCTTCACAAATCTATCTCTATATCATTTTCATATTTAAGTTACCGAATCTAATTGATTATCAACTATGGATGAATAGTTGCGTGCTACAATTTGGGTAATTTAGTAATAAACTATAGTTATTTTATGTTGCTTTATCCCCAAATACTTACAGTGAACTACCAGTTTCATCTCGGTCCAATATTTTGTTTGCCTTGATTTTATATTAAATGAATCCATTATTTGTTAAATTTGTTGATGCATGCGTTTAATCAAGTCAGTGTGAGAGCTTATACTTAGTAGATTATTTTAGAAATTTGTTGTAGCATATTGAATTAAAAAAACGACAGTAGTATATTTATATATGACAGTGCAATTTGTTTTAAATCTGAAAGTTTAACTTTATTTAGTTTTGAAGTTCAACTAGTTGATAATTAAATACACATATATACTAATAAGTTTATGTTTACATATAAAGGTGCTACAGATTTTAAAAAGAAGTATTTTGTGTATATGTCTATAAGAAATCTGATTATAAATATTTGAAGGTTTCAAATTTGTTTAACAGTATACATATTCTTGTATATGTAGGATTACTATAGTAGGGTGTCTAACAAGATTCTTGGAATATGTTTTATAAACTGGGTAAATGATGCCTTCATGAATAGTAGCAGATTGTTGTTTTTTCTTCTGTTTTGCACGTCCTAGACTCCTAGTTGCCTTTGCTTTATGGCCTTGCAATTGAACACATTAATTTAGGCTAAAGGAAAAGAAAATTGGGATTTTTGATTTTGAAGATAATTTAAATTGCTCGACAATGAGGTATGTATTTAAATTTCAGTATGAAATTTGACGAGTTTCTGATTTTCCACTTGGCATTTTGTTTTCTATTGGAATTTGGGTGTCCGTAGGGACATTTTGTAGTTGTACTGAGCTAGCCGCACAAAGGAGACGCTGGCAAAATTTCTCGGAAATTTAGAGAGTTAGAAAATTTTTGAGAAAATTTTGAATTTAAAATTTTGAATTTGAAATAAAACTTGAATTGTTAAGAAAACCAAGTTGTTTGGAAACTATGGTTGATTTTGGAAAATTAGTTAAAGTAATGATGATCTTTGATAAAAAAAAGATTTGGGTTGATAAGTTGATAAAACTGTTTGGCTTTGGGAAAATGATAAACGAGTTGAGGATCATTCTTCTTGACTTGTAATTTCGGAATGAAATTCTTTTAAGAGAGGAAGATTGTAACGACCCTGAATTTTTGACATTTTAAATGTGAATATTTAATTGAGTTTAAATATTCGGATGATAGTTTAATTTGAAATTCAAATATCAGAATGAATTTGGCGATTTAATTATTGAATTTAATTATTAAATCTGGGTAAAAGTTTGAATCTTCAGTTTTAAGCTTGTTAAAAACATTTTCAAGGCTTAGAAAATCTATATTGATAATTCTGAAGATAATGGAAGCTTCAGAATTGAAATTGAAACTGTTTTGTTCATTTTTGAAATTTATTGTTTAAATTGATATTTGAAAATAGCGTTACGGGGCATAGTCTCAGAATTCGACGAAACCAGTTCCATTGGATCCGTAATATTGTATTATTATCGGATTTCAATTTTCGTAATGTTTGGAGTGATTGTTTGGCCGTACGATAAGAAAACGCGCTGAAATTAAATCGAAAATTTAATATTATAACTGGTCCAAAAAGCTATTTTCTTCATACGATCGAATTTGGAGTCGAAACCTTTTCCATTGCGTTCGGAATAGGCGTATAACATTATAAACGCCTAGCAGCACGCCTTGATAGGAAGTCGAAATTTTTGACTTCGCTTTCGGGTTGATTCGAATTTGAATTTAAATTAATAATATATGTTTGTTCCCAGTCAAAAACGTATCACATCAGCCTTTGCTTTTCAGAAACACTGTGGTGTTCCTCAGCACGCAAACGTCAAGTCATGTTCCCCATTCTCTCGTTCAAAAGATAAAATCAAAATCAATGGCCGCGTACATTTGTTCCCCCTTTCCTCCTCTAAAAATCGAATGCAATTATTTCATTCAAAAGAAAAGAAAAAAATCAATTCGAAAAGAAAAATGGCGGAGTTCTTGTCGTTCAAAAAATCAAAACCCTCTGCGATCTAACCCAACTTTAAATCATTTGCGATCGAAACAGAAGAAAGCCTTTGTTCCGCGCTTAATCGAGATTGGTAGAGGGGCATTCGAAATCAATAGAGTTCGACGAACTCGTGAACCAAAGGCGAGGCACGGTGCTTGAGCTCGCGAGCACGAGGCACCGGAGGAGAGGAAACTCGAAGTCGCGATTTTCTTTAGGGTTCGCCGGCGATCGATTTGGGTTTGGGGCTCGCGAGGCTAGGGTTTGGCTTCGATTTCGATGGCGCAAAAGGGAATCGCCGTGAGGAGGGGGTAGTCGAGTTTCGAAGGCACGCTGGAAGTTGGCGAGGTCGCGTGGGACTGGAGCAAGCTGGTGTCGGGGTTTTTAGTGAGCCTCGATTTAAAATTTTCCGGCAGTAAGGTATCTGCGTTTTGTTTTGTTTAAATTAATAGAGAAAATAAATATATATAGATTAAAGGGATAGAAATGCATGCTTAAACTTACTGTCCAACCTATAATTTTTTTTTCTTTCAGAAAACACTGTGAAAAAAACAAGTTTGATTTATGAAAAACTATATAGATTATTTTATAAATCTATATATAGTTTCTAAAGAAAATACATATAAGTATTCGTATTTTTATCCACTAGTTATTTCAAAATAATATATTTAGGATGATTAATTTGTTTAACAAAACTTATTTAATTATTTTGTCACTAAAGATATTTTTTTTATTAAAAGGAATCGGTTTAAATGAAAATCATTGGTTAATTAAATTTATCCAATAGGAATTTATTATTCGATTTATTTCGAATATTAATAAGTTATATAAATTGTTTATACAAGGTCAAAATTGTGGAGAAAATAGTCGAAATGGAAATGGATTGAAAAATAAAAGCAAAGGTGAGATCTTCTCACTCAAATAAAATTTTGAATTGCAGTTATTGATTGACTGTTTGGTTGTGATAGTATATATAGTAGTATATAGCAATATATATATATATATTGGAATATGTATATTTTGGAGTTGTTGATTTCCCACATTATATAGCGGATGAGACCCTATGCGCTGCATAATAGCAGATGATATTTTATAAATCCCATATATCGCGATATTCCACCTCGAAGTGGAATTGGTATTGTGCTAATATCTGTGGATGCAGGGAAACAGGTTGGAGGGATCCAACTGAATTCCTCAAATTATATGAATTTGTTTCATATGTTGTATGGATTTGTTTCATATGTTGTGTGATAATTTATTTATCATCTGTGGATGATTATATTGGCAATTGAATTTGTTAAAGGCTAAAATTTAGCCGAATGTATTTTTGGTATCGTTGGATACCAGAAATAAATAGAAATTGGGTTTTTGAAATTAAAGTTGGAAATTTTTAGTAAATCTCTTTTGAAAGAATTGGTTGAATTTCAAAGAAGGAATTTAAAAGCATAAAGTTGATTTATGAAATCTTATCAATTTATTTCCAAAATATGGGAAAGAATTTTAATAAAAGGATTTTGAATAATATTGTTTAAAAGCAGAAGAATTTATTGGAAATGGAATCTTGAATAGTTTGGAAAGAATAAAGGAATTTATTTAAAAGGCGATAAATTTGTTTGAAATCAATTTGATAATTGATTTGGTATTGGAAAATAAATCTTTGGAAAATTAATAAGATAATTAGTTTGGTGTTTGAATGAAAATTTATTTTATGCTGAAATAAACTTAGAAATCAATTGGTAATTGATTTAATGTTTGAAATGAATTTGAAATCAATTTGTAATTGATTTGGTGATTGAAATGAATTTGAAATCAATTTGTAATTGATTTGGTGATTGAAATGAAATTTGAAATCAATTTGTAATTGATTTGGTGTTGAAATAAATTTAGAAATTAATTTGAAATTGATTTGGTGTTTGAAAGTGAATATTTGGAAATTTAAATTCACAGTGGGAATTTATAAAGAAAAAGGGAAATGAATAATATCGGGAATTTTATTCCGCGAGTGAATATGATTTGAAATTTGTTTTCAAACTGATGTAGTGTGAAAATGTGATTTGAAATGGGTTTTCAAAATGTTGAAGTGTGGGAAAATATATATCTTATGAAGATATTTTGAAATTTAATAATTTGGGAAAAATTATTTAAATTGGTTGATTGTTGTGAATGTTGTTTGATAGTTAAATAACCAACTATCAACATTTTCCTTTGAAATGGCACTTGAATTTGTTTTTAAAACAAACGCTCATTATTCGGTTAAGCCGGGAGAGGACTTTGTGTCATATAACCCATTCTGAATAGTGATACGTCGTGAACGGACATTATTTGAAGACCGGTGTGAAGACCGGGTATTTTCGAAAATGAAAGGACAACCTGTCGAATGTCTCTGCACCGAGTTGCTCCGGTATAGAGATTTATATCACTCTTCTTGTGATGGGAAGTCCGGATGTGATTAGTGAATACCCGGATTGCAAGGGCTTCTTTGGAAGTGCCTTCGGTTCCGTTCGATCCCGGAACGGACTTGTATGGATGTGTGTCTGACGTTACATTTTGAGATGTAAAGCTGGTTTCTATCAAATACATTTATGTTGGTGGCGGAGAATTTATTCTCTTAGCTTAACACCCTTCTCTGAGACGTATGAGCTCAGAGGTTATGTAGTTGATGGTTACTAGTGATACATTCCCAATTTGGTAATGTGGCATACGAAGTGATGTTGATCATTTGTTGATCAAAGCGTGGCTTTGTGAAAAAGCGTGGCTTTGTGAAAAAGCATGGCTTTGTGAAAAAGCGTGGCTTTGTGGACGAGACTTCGTCGAGCCTCACAACCCGGTAATGGTCGAAACAGGAATGTTGCAGCAAGGTTTTTAGGGGTCGCGCCCCTAGGGTATGTCATTTCCTTCTGGATAAAAGGTGATATCATGGTATGGAGCCCAGATATTTTACCTATGTTGATGCTGCAAATTTATTATACTTTGTGGTTGTTGCTTTGTGGTTGAGGATCCTCGGATAAAGGTCGGTAACGACCAGGGAGATGGCATACTTGTGTGTTAGTTACCTAGTTACAGCTGTACAGCGTGAGGTAGCGTCAGTGTGTTGGTTACCTAGTTACAGCTGTACAGCGTGAGGTAGCATCGGCCTTGTGTTTGCAGAGATCCGGTTAGGTTCTCGGGGCGTCTTTCCAGAGGCGTTTCCATTTCGATGTAAGGAAGTTCCTTTGCCTGACCATTTGTCGGAAATCCAAAGAAACAATACAAACCCTGTACGGTTTTAGTTGTAGAACCTGCCATTTACTTATGGTGGTCACCACTGTTTAGATGGTAGCTATAGTAGGCATACAATAATGGTTGTATGCTGGCTAAGATTAATATTATACTTTCGAAATGTTTTCCACACTAGACATTAATAATAATATCGAATGATTTTGCATAGTAAGCATGTTTGACTATCATAAGAAGAAATCTCCTCCAATTCTGCGATTGCATTATGTGTGTGTGGTGGGAGCTCTTATGGTAGTTTCATTTTCCAAAAGCATTGCGAATCTGTTTTATTTTCTTTGTGAAAATAACTGTTTTACGATCTCACACCAGTCACCATGACTGACTCGGAGTTTATTGTTCCCTTTCTAAACTCTAGGTGCCCATAATTTTCCACACGGGCAGCCTAGAGTTATGTTATAAGGATATTCTGGATATTCTGGAGCTTTGGAGATGAGCTGGATGGCTAGGTGTACTCCCGTACTTGTTTATTTATTCCGCTGTGTATTCTGTATGAGGACAAGTTTATATAACTGTCCATTGTTGTATTGAGTTGTATATTGACTCTGATTGATGTATGTATAAACTGATATAGTTCTTTGTTTTAAAAGACTAGTGATTATCTATTATATATTGTTCCGCTGCGAATGTGAGATTCTGATATTGTTTCTGTTTCAGTTTATCTGTTCTTTCTTTTCTTTTGTATTCTTCTACCTCTTCTTTTAACCCTAATGGTACGGTTTTCTGGCATTCGATTGCGCGGCATTTGATACAGTGGACGTATTAATGTCGACTTTCGAGCGTCGAAAGAACGGAACGTTACATGATGGGTAGTCTAGGGTTAGTTTTCAGGTCATTCTGGATTCAAGAGATGCTGTGGAGCTCAGGTGGCAAGCTGGATGCCGAGACGTATCACTTGTATATGATATTCTTTATTCCGCTGTGTATTCTGTATGAGGACAAGTTTGTATAACTGTCCATTGATGTATTATGTTTTATATTGACTATGATGATGATGTAATGTATAAACTAATATAGTTCTTTGATTTAAAGATTATTCATCTATCTATTATATGTTGTTCCGCTGCGAATGTGAGATTCTGATATTGTTTCTATTGTTTCTTCTTTCTTTCTTCTGTCTTCTTCTACCTCTTCTTTTTAACCATAACAATTCGGTTTTCCGGCATTTGATTGCTCGGCAGTTGATACAGTGGACGTATTAATGTCGATATTCGGAAGTCGAAAATTCGAAACGTTACATGTGGTTGTTTGTATTTATCAGCAATTGTAAGGACATGATGTTATAACTGTCCAGGCCGATGATAGGTTAGTTACTCTGATTCTTGTATGGATATTAAAGATTTCTTTTTGTAAAGATCATTTGATATTATTATATATTACTCGTCACGATATGAGATTCTGTTCTGTCTTTTCTTTCTTTCACCCTAACTGTCTGTCTTTCCGCCACTCAAATGTTTGGAACATGAATATCATGGATGTATTAGTGTCTGTTAGTACCTCAGATATTGAATTTGATGATAACAACCTTGGTAGCAAATATACATTCATATAAAATATGGATACTAATGATTCTGCAAAGTTATATAGCATGTAGTGCAGGATATTATATGGGTTTTGAATTGAAGGCTGTACAGTATAAAGACTCAAGAACTAAACATGAAGACTCATGAGTATAAAGATTAAGATATGAAGATTTCAAGACTATGGTACAATGTATAGAGTCATTGAATTTTGTTAAAGTCCATGGTAGCGATCTTTGATCTCAATATCTCATTTTCTTATCATTTATTTTTAAATCAAAATATATTTAAAAATATTTTATAAGAGTTTGCTAAACTTTAAAATGTTTAAACTATTTTACAAAGTATCAAAATATTTTATAAAGCATTGTATTTTCAAAAACATTTAAAATAGATAAGTTTTCAAAATATACTAGGATATGTTGACATATAGGCAGACTGTATGTTGATATACATGTAGCAACTTTCTAAATTCAAATTTGAAATGAAGTGTCTATTCGTCGTAACTCTTCACGAATGGACATGTCGGTTTGTTCTCTATATATAGGTATTCCCAAATGAATTTTTAACAACTACTTTTCTATTATCTTCTCACCTCTTACTCTGCTAAAATTTCTACTGAAAATACATTTAAATTTTCTCAAATTCAAACCAGAATCAATTCAATGTTTATTATATTGATTCTTTAATATTTACTCTCTTATCTCAATCATCTTTCTCACTCAATCAAAGATCAAAGTACTATCCAATAGGCTATAGGATCAGTTGTATCCAGAGATCAAACATTGTCTTTGGAAAACCATTAAAACTCTAGTTATAGTTTGAGTGCGATTTTGTCCCGATTCGAAATCAATTAGGTGTGCTTGGTGTCTCAGAAATTCAAGTGGGTGTGCTTGTGTTCCGAGTCAAATTAAGTGAGTGTACCCAGAGCTTAAAAAATTTAGACGGTCTGTCTCGTAGCCTTGAAATCGAGATTGTATTGGGTTTGCCTTTTATCTGCTGAAAGATTGGCATTTCAAAAAAAAATGTACAAGCAATTGTATGGGACTAGATGTAGGGTAACTCCGAACTAGTATAAAATCTCTGGCGTGATCTCTTTGATTCTCTACTTTTACTTTACTGCACTAATTCTGTGATTATTTATTCTGTGTTAATTAAGTATAATCTTAAAAGAATTAAAAAGAAATTCTATAAAGTTAGAAAACACTATTTACCCTCTTTTAGTGTTTAGTTAAGCCTTAAGATCCATAATTCTGCCATTAACAATGTCGACTTTTGAGGTTCGAAAAGGCTGATCGTTACAGAAATCCACCTATACAATACTACACAACGAGTATACACTCTTGATGGTGTACATACTATGGCATATACCGATTATGCAATCTTTATGGTAAAATAACTATCGAAACATCGAGTATACAATCTCGATGGTAAACTTCCCATCGAAATATCGAGTATATAATGTTGATGGTAAACTGCCTATACAATTAAACTAATGTGTCATACGCTCTATATCATTTAAATGATATCATACAAGGATCAAATAAGAAATCGATTCCGCAGTAGGTCTGTCGACCGAATGACGTAAAACCTACTAACATGGATATCTTCATTCTACTGACGATTCACATACTAAAATGTGCAACCATGGAACCAAAAGTAACAATAAGAGAAATCTAATTAAAATACAATAACATGCCTACGTGAACTTTGAAACGTCAACAAAGCGAAAAATAAGTCCCCGGAACTGTCCTACTTGGTCTACACTAGGTCTAAGTTCAACTTTGGCCTGATGTAGGTTTTTGGTCGATTGGAAACCATCATCAGTGAAGGAAAATTTCTGTCTGTAGTAGTTGAAATGGGTAGATTTCTTAAAACTCCCTATTTGGATCCTATTGGGACCGTTGAGTTTAATTGTTTACACTAGATCCAATCTAGTAATTAATTAAAATACAATTTTATTAAAACTTATTTTATATTTGTCAATTAATCACATTAATTATTTCAATTAAATATTTATTTGATGTATCAAGTATATATTCAATGGTATAACAACACAACATAATGAAATATAAACATGTGTATAACTATATATACATATAGATGGTGGGATTTATATTTATGGCATATACATATATATTATAGGTACATGTACATATGACAATTTCATTTGAATACCAGGAATATAAATGTCTATGTGTATATATATATATGTGTGTGTGTGTGTTTGAATATACTGTGATGTATTTATATGGCTTGTATACAAATACTTATAACACTATGTATATATATATATATAAAATTTAGACATATATACATAGATATTTTGTTGCCACTTGTATATATTTAATATATGTCATATAAAATTATGAAAACAAATATATATAATAAATACAGATAATTCTAAAATAAGAGAATGTTTGATTGGAAATGAAGATGGAAATAAAATTCCATTTAAATCTCAATCTAATCAAATCAAAAAAAGAAGAATAAGATGCTATTTTAAATTTCCTCTTTTAAGAACACCAATTAATAATAAATTCAATACCATGGAGAAAATTTCACACTTAATCACAACAAATTGTCCAAACTTCAAAATTATAGATCCAAAAATACACACTCAACATGTAAATAAATTATAAAATAATATTGTCAAAATTATACACACACACACATTCATAACATAGTTAGCTTGAATTATTGCATGTATACATACACACGCATATGTATATTGTAATTTGAGACTTAATTTAAAATCATATATTTGACTAAACAACAAACTTGAATATATTAATTTAAAACAAATTAACCTAACTGAATGATTTGACTAGATGTTGGTTTAAAATCTAGAAAACAAGAAATCGAAGCATATGAACACACACACATACACATAGACACACACACACACACACAGATATATATATATATAGACATACACACACACATATATGTGAGGAATGCGGATTAAGGATCTTAAGGCTAGAATTAAAACTAGAGGGGGGTGAATAGTGTTTTAAGAAATTTGTTAATCTTTTTGAGTTTATCTTAATTTGATAACAATGTATACACTAATCAGACACAGATATGAACACAGAATCAAACACAGATGCAAATATAAAGTAAAAGCAGTAAAGGAAAGAACACACCGGATTTTATACTGGTACGGATTTCCTTTCAAACTCAATTCGACAATTACAACCCTCGGTTTCAAGGCTATGAGGTACACCCTCCAGAATCACAATCCTCTGGGTAGAGATACTTGATTTCCAGGGCAACAAGTTCACCCAATTGATTTCCAGGGCTACAATCACATCTTCTCTCGCTTAATTGATTTCCAGGGCTACAATCACACCTTCTCTCGCTCAATTGATTACAAAAAAGTCTATAACTCAGATTAGCACTTGGATCTTGTAGAGATAGTGGAGAGAATCAAAACCATAAATAACCGAGTATGATTCGATGTTGATTTCGGCAGAGTAATGGTGTGATTTTGTATTAAGAAATGTGGAAGAAGAAGAGAAGTGAAAAACCAGAAAATTATGTTATATAATTTGTTGAAACTGACCCCTATTTGTAGAAGAACAACAGTCATGACCATTCATGAAGAGTTATGGCGAATAGACACTTCTTTTGAAATTTGAATTTAGAATTAAACTGTCACCATGTCGACATAGTGCCTATGGGCATGTCGACATCCCTCAGCCAAAATTGATGTTTTGAATTTCTATAAAAATAATATTTATCTTATATAAAACTATTTAAAACTTTATAAATATACTTGAATATAGTTGAAATTAATAAGTAAATATAAAGAACAATATATATATTATTTAACTATAATTTAAATCAAAGTATAAATAATTTAAAAGTTAAATATATTATTTGAAAAGATAGTTTAAAATCAGAAGAAATTTTGACTCTTAAAATAAAGATGTTTTGAGGCTAAAATTATTTTAAAAACGGAATCGAGAGTTTTGAATCATTTTAAAAGGAAAGTTTTGAAATCATTTCGAAAACAAGATAATTTTAAAATCATTTTGAATTAAGATTAGTGGATACAAAACAATGTCCCACTAGATTTTCGTAGGTTTCATCCTACTTAGGGTTCCATCCCTTTAACGGGCTCGAAGTGGATTCCATTCCACGAATAAATTGGATATTAAGATGCTAGTGCTTTTCTACGAGTTTTAACAAATATTCCTAATAAAACAAACTTAACCTTGAAATCTTGAACTCTTGATAATCTTGATACTCTTGATAATCTTGATACTCATGAGTCTTCTATCTCTATATCTTGAATCTCTATACTGTACAGTCTTCATTCTTGATACCTGCATGGTTAGATCCTGCATATACATATATATCTAAACTATATTGTTAGTATTTATATTTTATAATCTATTCTAAGGTTGTTGTCATCAAAACCATCATCTCATGGACTAACAATCTTTCCCTTTTTTATGATGACAGCCTTTGTTTATAAAATATTCCTTCTATCCTAATAACTCCCCCTAAAACTAACAACTCCCCCTTAATCTATGCCTAACTACCCTATTTTATATTTCTCCCCCTTTGTCATCAACAAAAAACTTACTCTAAACTAGATAACTCCAAACTATATAACTCCCCCTTATTCTTGGACTTCAGTACCTGCATTGATAAACTATACAACGGAATATATAATATATAGATTAAGAAATAATGATACTTATGAGCATAATAACTTAATTAAAGACTATATTCATTTCAGTGTATATATATATATATATGTTTCACACACCAAACTTCAAACCAAATAAAATCAATCCACACAAAGTATCAATTCAAACCAAATTAAATCAAACAAATTAATTCAAACAAATCAAACAAAGAAAGAAAATCAAATGTTGCGAGGAACATCTACCCATCCATCTTCTCCAAATATAGGGTCTGCTTTAATTGCATCCTAATTCTCATTGTCATTGGTGAGAGAGACAGGAGGATGTGCTTCATTATCATCCTTATGTAGAGAGGAGATCATCCATCGTATTGCATCGAAGTGTCTCTCTTGTTCCTTGATCATCTGCATTTGACTCAATGCTAAGTGCCGCTGATTACGGAGAATGATAGAGAGAATATTCTTGAAGGAATTGAGTGTTTCTTCAAGATATTCAGATAGATTGTGAATAGGATTGGTCATAATTGAATTAGAGAAAGAAATGAAGGATATAGATAATGAGAAATAAATTTCAGTGAAGATTTCTAGAAGAAAAAGGTATATATAGGTGTAGAAATTCGTTTGAAATGAATAGACATTTGGTAGTTATTCAAATTTCAAATTCAAAATCAATAATCACTTCTGACCAGTACATGTCGACATGGTCTTCTAGGGGATTTCGACATGGGTTAGTGAAAATTTATGACAACTTTGATTTTGTGAATAATTGTGTATATGTATATATTTATATAATATACTAACATTTATTATAGTGATAAGATAAGATAGATAACAGAAAGGAAATTTCATTTCATTACGATAATACAAAGATTAAGCATAATGAACTACACGAACATTCGAAATGAAACAAACTAAGACAAGTACAATAAGATACTAAAAGATAAAACTAGTTAGAAGATGAAGATGATGAAGATAGTCCAAGTTTCTTGCTGACTTTTGAAAAGAACTTGTTCATCTTCGAAGAAATGTTATCCAACTTCTTACTAACGGATCGTTTTAAAATCCGTTGATTCTCCACAATTATCTTTTGGTTTTTGAGAAGAGTTTTGTTGGTAGGATTGGATGGATATTCAATACTTTCTAGGGATGTTTCTCCTTCTTCTTCTTCTTCTATTTCCATTTCATCCCCTTCTTCTCTTTCTTCCTCTTCCTCTTCTTCTATTTCCTCATGAGCCAAACGCTCTTCCTTTTCGGTAAGGGTTTCATAAGGTTGGAAAACATATGGGATTTTCATGAGAGAAATGTTTGAGATATTAAAAACTTTTCTTGAAATAAATTATTCTCCTTTTAAATCCACTCCAAAATAGTTGAAAATCCGAGTGAGATAAATTCCATGGTATAAAGTGTTTTCTCCCATTTCAAAATTTTTAGGACGAAGTTCATCCAAAATAACTTGGGCCCAATTGATATCATAATTTCCGAAAATATGAAAAAGTGCTTTGCACACTTTTGAAGTAGGATTGTTAAAATTTCCCGATCTTGGGGTCAAAGTATGTTATAAGAGAAGATTGACAATTCTTGCTTTAGGATGAAAGTTTCGGTTTTTTTTTTTGAGAAGAACGGTTGTGTAGCAGGTGACTACACAGCCGATTAGGCTAAATATAAATATATAGTGATAGTTCGATCAACATGCCTGATCGATAGCTAAAGCAGCATTTCAGCAAAAAAGTGTTTAGATTACAGACATTGCATCAGGTTATAGGTAAAGATTAATATACATACTAAGCCAGAGATTATTAAAATGACTGCAGCGAAAAGTAAAAGCAGGTTCAAGCGCGAGAGAGAGGACAGTCGATCCCTTAGTCTGCTCCATGTAGTCCTGTCGGTGCGGCGGAAGAAGCGCTGCCCACTGATTCTTCCGAGGGGGACCTCACCGTTGGAAGGCGAAATCTGAAGGGCGCCGAAGATGAGGGACCTGCCCAATAATCGAACAGATTAGAGATTTTAATGCATAATGCCAGACGCGAGCTAGTGGGTTTGTTGAAAATGATAGCGTTTCTCTCTTTCCAGATGACCCAGCAGAAGATAGCCAGAAGAGAGTCTAGATGAGGGTTAGGTGAGCCATACTGCCAGTGTTCAAAGAAGTCTTCTAAGTAGTAGATTATCCCAAGATTGTGGACACAGACCGAAACCCAAATGTAGAAGGATAAATCGCATTCAAGGAATAGATGTCTGATAGATTCGATTTCAGTGTTGCAGAAGACGCAGATCTGGTCTGAAGTGATGTTGAAGCGGGAGAGGCGATCCTTGGTGTTAATCCGGCCATGAATGAGACACCACTGGAAGAATTTGATTCGGGGAGGGATATGGCATTTCCAGACACGGGGGAAGGCAAAAAGTCTACCGGGGTGGTTTAGGAAGGAGTAGCATTGGGAGACAGAGAAGCCACTGGAAGGAGCAAGGGCCCAGGAGTGAAGATCAGGCAGGGTAGGGGTCAGGACAGTCGAACGCAGGATGTTAAGGGCGGAGAGGAGCTCAGAGAGGGTGTCAGTGTCGAAAAGGGATGGGGGGCAGAGGCCGGGTAGGCCGAGGTTAACAGCATCCGCTACTGATAAGAGAGGTCTATTGGAGGAGGAGAAGAGGGAAGGGAGGGAGCGGTGAAGTGGGGAGAGGCTGTGCCAGTGATCGAACCAGAAGAGGCAGTTGGTGCCAGCTCCAAGTTCCACATGAAGGAGCGGCTTGATGCGATTAACTGAAGCGAGAACACCTGACCAAAAAGGTGAGGGTTTGGAGAGTGGGGCGAAGTGGAGGGCAAGGGAAGGGTCCGCATTATAGTAATAGGCCAGGATCCAGTCTTTCCAGATAAACTGACCCGGAGAGAGGAGACGCCAAAGCCAATTGGCGAGAAGAGATTGGTTGAAGGTAATCAAGTTAGATATGCCTAAGCCGCCATGTTCCGTATGTAAACAGATGATTTTCCAGCTGACCAGGCATTTGGCTCTCCCACCATTCCAGAGAAAAGATCGTCTAATAGAATCAATTTTTTTGGATACCCAACTAGGAATTTTGTGAAAGGAGAGCCAGTAGAGAGGGATTGCAGAGAGTACCGCTTTTACCAAGACGAGTCTGCCAGCTGTCGATAGGGAGTTCGCTTTCCAACCTGCAAGTCTAGATTCAATTCTGGATACAAGGGGATTCCAGTCTGAACGATGAAGCTTGGTGGGGCGCAGAGGGATGCCAAGGTAGGATAAGGGAAATGAGTCAAGTTTGCAGTTGAGGGCAGAGGCGATGGAGGGACCGAGATGGTCAGCATTTCCAAGCATGATGACAGAGCTTTTGCTAAAGTTAATAGAGAGGCCAGCAATGAGTTCAAAGGTGTACAGGAGGACCTTAAGACAATGGATGTGTTCAGGGGAGGGGGAGACGAAAAGGATTGTGTCGTCTGCAAACTGAAGGTTAGAAATCGAAGGGCTGGGAGGGGAGTTGGAGTTGGGATTGGAAGGACGGATACCTGCCAAGTAGTTATCTGCAGTCACCCGTTTGATCATTTTGTTAAACACATCCGCTACGAGAACGAAGATAAGTGGGGAGAGAGGGTCCCCCTGCCTAAGACCCCTTGCAGATTTTATGAGACCGCCAGAGACACCGCCTATCTGGATCGAGGAAAGGCTTGAGTTCAGTATACTTTTTATCCAGTTGCACCACTTAGGTGGAAAGCCCCTGTGCATTAAGAGTTCAAGGATGAAATTCCAGTTGACTGAGTCAAAGGCTTTGGAGAAGTCTAATTTTAGAAGGACCCCAGGGATGTTATAAGAATGGCAGTGGGATATGACTTCTTGTGTTGCCGCAACACAGTCCAGTATGCTCCTTCCTTTGATGAAGGCCGATTGCTCCACTCCCACCAGTGAATCCATATGGGTTTGGAGACGGTTAGCGAGCACCTTGGTGATCAGTTTGAAAGTGGTATTGAGCAGGCTAATGGGTCGAAATGCGGAGAGGGAGTTGGCACCATCAGATTTGGGAAGGAGAACGATGTTGGCATAGTTAAGGCAGGATATGGTCATAGGGTTGGAACAGAATTCGGCACACATGTCTAGGACGTCATTTCTGACAACTCTCCAGAAATGCTTAAAGAAGAAAGGACCAAAGCCATCTGGCCCTGGGGATTTGTTGTCATCCATATCATTGAGGGCGGCCAGAATTTCCTCCTCCGTGAAAGGCGAGTCAATGGGGATGGGCAATGGATTAGGATAGAGAAGGTTCCAATCGATGACGGGAAGTGGAGGTGAAGGCTTTCCTAGCATAGAACGGTAGAATTCGGAAAAGAGGTTCAGGATGGAGGTAGGATCAGATATAGCGTTGTTATTGTGCACAATTTCCGGGATGGATAAGGACCTGCGCCGACCATTTGCTAATTTGTGGAAGTAAGAAGTGTTTTTGTCGCCATCTTTAAACCACTTGGCTTTGGACCGCTGTTTCCAACCAATCTCTTCTTGTTTCAAAAGTCTTTCAAGTTCAGATTCAAGGTTTGCAAGGGTGACTGAGTCTCCTTCGTCTAGGGGGTGAGACTCCTCTTGGATATTTAGAGCAAGAATGTCATTCTGGATGGTGGCAATGCGAGTACGGATGGAGCCCCAGATCGACCTAGCCCAAGGCCGGAGGAGTTTTCTAAGGGATCTGAGTTTGCAAACAACCCGAGAGGTGGCTGAGGTGGATCTAGAAGGCTGACTCCAAGCCAGTTTGATAAAATCATCGAATGAAGGTTCTAGGAGCCAGAGCCTCTCGAAACGGAATGGTCGCTTGGAGGTCGGGGGAGTACCGGAATCAAGGCAGAGGGGACAGTGATCAGAAAGAATGGTAGCGAGGCCAAGGCAAAAAGAGAGGGGGTGAATGTCTTCCCAGGCAGGACTAAAAAGAAAGCGATCCAGTTTAGCTAAGGCAGGTGAAAGGCGCTTATTGGACCAGGTAAATTGACGATTGTTGATTGGGGGTTCGATAAGGGAGCAGGAGTTAATGAAAGCATTGAAGTCCTCCGAGTCAAGAGAAATATAACCCGAGCTCCTTTCATCTGAGTATCTAGTTGTGTTAAAATCACCACCAACTACCCAAGGTCCCTGGATAGATGACGCAAAGTTCGAGCAATCGGACCAAAGGTTCCGTCTTTCTTGCGCTGCTTGGGGACCATAAATGTTTGAGAAAAAATAGATAGTGTTGGTCTGCACGTGTTTGAGAGCTACGTGGAGGGCGGAGGTGTGAGGAATGATTTGGCAAAGGGACCAAACGGATTCGTTCCACATGGTGATTAGGCCTCCTCTGGAGCCAATAGAGTTGGTATGGGCCCAGCCTGTGAGATGAGAGCCACCTAGTTGCTTGATGATGAGGGGAGTTGGATCAGACAGTTTAGATTCTTGGAGCAGGAGAATGTCGATTTTTAGGGGGGACAGTGTAAGGAAGATTGAGTGCCTTTTGGCGGGGTCCCCTAGCCCGCGAATATTCCATGAGATGATTTTCATTGGGAGAAGGACAATCTCTCCTGTTCTAGGGTTTGCATGGCAGTGTAATGTTCGTCTTGAATATTAACTCCCATGCAACGCGCTAGTTTTCTGTTAAGTCTAGAATTAGCAGAAGAAAATACTACAGTTTTATAGATGCTACCTGCATGACCAGGCAAGGATCTGGAGTTCCGCGCACTTCTCCTCACCCGAGCTGGGGTTAGGTCTTGCCTCGCAAGGTGCAACGGCAGCGGAGATGGGGGAGAGGTCGGGTTAGGGTTCGGGCCCAGGTTGGCATTTGGGACGGGGGGGGACGCAGGGTCATAGCTGGGAGCTTGGAACTGAGGAGGCACCGAGAGGTCCAGGTCAAAGAAGGGGTCCCAGCGCTGAGGAGCTGGATCTGCAAAGGGGGCCGGAATGCTTGCATCGTCAAACTCAATGTTAGGCAGTTGGGGCACGGGAAAGGGCGGGGTTGGAGAAGCCGGTTCATAGTTCATAACGTCGAAGCGGTCGTCTGAATCCAGTTCATCTGATTGCACGTTCATCGGGTCACTGAAGCACTTCATATCTCTTTCATAGTCCAGTCCCAGGAGGAAAGCTTCAGGTCTACTGCGCGGGTGAGAGTGATCCCATCTAGTAACGGTTATGAGGTATTCAGCGTCGTTGAGTTGGACCCTATAGGAGGAGGAAGAGGGAACCCCTACCAAGAATTGCATTTTGATGTAAAGAAGCCTACGGTCGAGTTCAGACCATTCACATCTATCAAACTCGGTGAATCTCCCCACCGGGTTGATAGCAGTCTGCACTGCATCCGGATTGTCTCGTAAGGGCTCAGGGATTCCTTTGACTGTGGCCCAGCTGGGCGGCTCTAAGTCGATAGGAGCTGGTCGTTCGTAGTCCGGCCAGGCTTCAAGATATATGGAGCCCCCAGCCTTAGTGAGGATTTTTCGGTTAAGAGCTCTGTATTTCAGGATTTCAGAGGGACAGGCGATGAGGAAGCGGCTGTTGTCTAGAAGCCAGATGGCCCAGTCCGGGTGATCGAAGGCAGACTTTAAGACTCTGCTGAGGACCTCGACTGTCCATGCTCCATCGATAATAGTGGCAGTGATGTACAGTGAGTAGTCGGCCATAGGAATGAGGGTGGGAGAAGCTTTGGGAAGAGGAGAAGCTGAATGGTTTGGAGAAAAAGGAGGAGAGCGGGAAGGAAATCTATTGGATGTGTGTTGAACAGTGACATTATCGATGTGACTGGAGGGGATTTGAGAAGACGGCTTGGAAAAAGGGGCACGTGGGGCAGAGGAAACGACAAAAGGTACTTTAACAGCATTGGAATCGAGGGGGGAATGAGTGCGTGGGGGAAACGAGGGGTTATCTGGGAAGATATTAGCGGGTCCCGAAATAGGAGCTTTGGATGGACAGCTGGCGTAATGATGCCCAAAAAATCCACAGTAAAAGCAAATCTTTGGTTCCCTACAGTTTGTCGCCACGTGGCCTAAACCGGCACAACGGAAACACCTTTTATTATGTTTTAAAAAATCGAGAATTTGGCGGCAGGATTTGAAAATAGGGATTAAGCGCCTACGGTTGAGGTTACGAGGGGTCGGAAGAAGGGGCTTCTGTTTGGGGGGGGCCGGGATAGCCGCTACTTGCGCAAAGGTTTTGGGGGTAGGGGACGATGGACGGAGGGGGGCAGGAGGGTTCCGGGGGGAGGCAGTGGGCGGAGCATGTGCATGATGAGGAGGAGGCTGGCGAAGGTAAAACGGGGGGACGAAGGAGATATCAGAAAAGGATAATGAGGGGGCAAAAGAAGGAGGAGGCTGAGGGAGAGGAGAGGGAGAGGAAGCCATTACTTTTATTTCAATATTGTTTTCATTAATCGTCCGAAAGGTTTGTTTATAGTAAAGGACTTTAATGCTTTCGAGAGGTTTAAACTATGGTTCGAAGGGGAAGTTCCCCAATGGTTTCGAAAGGTGCGTATAGTATTTTAAATGGAAGGTTTTGAAAGTTTCGGTTTTTAAATTCAAAGTTTTCATCTTCTTCAAAAATATGATGAAATGTCTCACGATCATGTTCATTGATTTTAAAACTAGAAAGATCCATTCCCGTGCTTTTGCAATTGAGAATGGTACCCAAAAGATCACAATTCAAAACAATTTGAGTGCCTTTGACACTACTCCAAATTTCATTCTCACTTCCAATATAAAAACCACGGTTTAAATTAGCATAGAAGATTTTGACAAGATTAGGATAGCAAACAAAATCATTTTGAGAAGAGTCAATAAAACTTAAAACACCATTGTTTGCAAAAAGAGAATCAATTTCATAAGAAGAAAAATCTTGAAAAATAGCAAATTTTCTGGGATGGACTTTGGCATAATTAGCATAATTGATGTATGCTTTAATTGCCTCCGAATCATTGAATAATTGCTCTTTGATTTTTCTAGAAATTCTCATGGTTGAGGGGTTGCTTGAAGAATCCATTAAAGTAGAGAGTAGAGAGTAGAGAGCTTGAAGATATGAAGAGAGGGTTTGAATTTGAAAATGAAAGTGAAAAGATATGATAAAAGATAGTGAATAAATAGACTTTCAAAGGACATATTCTCTGGTCAAAAGGTATCTTTTCAGAGAAATAAATGAAGTGAAAAGGTGGAGGGAAATTCAAACATTTGAATTCAAAATTTGAAATTCAAATTCAGGTAGGCATGTCGACATCATGGTAGGGGCCATGTCGACATGTGCCTTTGAATTTTCATGACATGATTTTTCCTAAGTTATCTAATATACATATATATAAATATTATTATTAATGTCTATATTTCTGAAATATTATTGTACTTATAATATATTTCAGAATGTGTCAAAAATAATAAAAATAATAATAGAAAATAGAAAATAAATTTTAAAATTCAAACAATATATCAATTCAAAATCAATCAATCAAACAATCAAGCAACTAATTCTATGCAAGCAATTTCAACCAATTGTATTGTAAACGTGTACCTTTTTCTGAGTCCGTTTCTCTGAATTCGTTGGAGTCGTGAACGCGATGAAACACAAATTCGAATTATCCGTCTTCTGATCATCATCACTGGAAGATGAGTCAAAGTCATCTAGAGTAGCAGTGAATGCACGTTTCCGTTTCTTTGCAGAATCATTATTTGTAGGAGAATTTTGCTTATCTGGATGCGGACAGTTTCTTTTGATATGACCTGGTTCGTCACAATTGAAGTATTTGATAAAGTTTGGTACTGTAGTCTGATTACCGGAATTCTTAAAGTTGTTTCTCTTGGAACTATTCGATTTTCTGTACTTCAGGAATTTCCCGAAAATTCCTGGTCATAAATGCTATCTCTTCATCATTATCACTATTTGAGTCTGATCCGTCGATTAATGCATTGAATGCCATTGATTTCTTTTCAGATGCTTTGCTTTCTCTTCTCCCGATCATTTGAACTTCAAACGATATTAGATTTCCAATTAATTCTTCTACCTTTAAAGTACTGATGTCATTTGCCTCTTCAATTGCAAGTGTCTTTTGATCCCATTCTGGAGTGAGAGAATTTAAAAAATTTCTGACTTGATCTTCTTCCGAAAATTCCTTTCCAAAGATATTAAATAATGCACAATATCTTGAAATCGACTATACATATCTGAAATAGACTCATTAGTATTCATTTTAAATAACTGAAACTGATTTGTGAGCATGGAAATTTTGGTCTGTTTAACTTTGCTTGTTCCTTCGTGAGTTACTTGCAAAGTTTTCCATATTTCATATGCATACTTACAAACTGACACTCTATTAAACTCATTTCTTTCAAGTGAACAAAACAGAATATTCATTGCTTTAGAATTATTTTGTGCAATAGTCTTTTGCTCAGTGGTCCACTGTGCAAAATTAGTTGTGGGTTCAGAATATTCAGTTTGTGTGATATTCCAAGTATCTAATCCTACAGATTGTAAATATATTTTCATCCTAAATGCCCAATATGCATAGTTACTGCCATTAAAAATGGTGGTCTGGCAGTAGACTGACCTTCTACAAATGAACTAGTGTTGGTGGTAATAGCAGTACTAGTGTTAGTAGCCATTTTGAAATTTTTCAAAATTCAGATAATGAAACTTTTGAAAACAAGGCTTTGATACCAAATGTGAGGAATGCAGATTAAGGATCTTGAGGCTAGAATTAACACTAGAGGGGGGGTGAATAGTGTTTTAAGAAATTTGTTAATCTTTTTGAGTTTATCTTAATTTGATAACAATGTATACACTAATCAGACACAGATATGAACACAGAATCAAACACAGATGCAAATATAAAGTAAAAGCAGTAAAAGAAAGAACACACCGGATTTTATACTGGTACGGATTTCCTTTCAAACTCAATTCAACAATTACAACCCTCGGTTTCAAGGCTACGAGGTACACCCTCCAGAATCACAATCCTCCGAGTAGAGATACTTGATTTCCAGGGCAACAAGTTCACCCAATTGATTTCGAGGGCTACAATCACACCTTCTCTCGCTTAATTGATTTCCAGGGCTACAATCACACCTTCTGTAACGACCCTGAATTTTTGACATTTGAAATGTGAATATTTAATTGAGTTTGAATATTCGAATGATAATTTAATTTGAAATTCAAATGTCAGAATGGTATTTGTCAATTAAATTATTGAATTTAATTATTGAAACTGGGTAAAATGTTGAATCTTCAGTTTTAAGCTGATTAAAAATAATCTAAAGGCTTAGAAAATTTATATTAATAATTCGGAAGGTATTGAAACTTTCAGAATTGAATTTGGAACTGTTCTGTTCAGTTTTGAAATTTTGTTGTTTAAATTGAATTTAAAATATAGCGGTCCGGGGCACAGTCTCGGAATTTGACGAAACCAGTTCCATTGGATCCGTAATATTGTATTATTATCGGATTTCAATTTTTGTAGTGTTTGGAGTTATAGTGTGATCGTACGATATATAAACGCCTCGATTGGAGATCGGGATTTTTGGCTTCGTTTTCTAAACGATTCAAATTTGAATTTAAAATTTAAAGATAACTTATATGTATTTAATATAATATTTTCTCAGAGCAAATTTAACACGTTCCTCCCTCATGGAACACACGTACTCTCTAAAACAAACAACCCAACACGTGTAACTGGAGATAACCGAGCTATCTTTCTTTCTCTTTCTTTTACGAAATCGAAAACAAATATCGTTCTCCTTCTATTCATCAAATCGAAGCCTCCCTCTTTCAAAATCAAAGGAAATTTCTTCAATCAAATTAAGACCGAGAGGGAGATGATTCTCACGACTAGGGAGATCGCGAACTCGGTCAGGAAATCTGGTCTTCCCTTTCTCGTTAAGTTCGAGTGTTATGTCGATCTCGTGATCAACTCAGCTAAGGGGGAAGGAAATCGCGTGACATACGTGGGTGCGTGCGAGCGAGGAGTTGCTCATTCTCGAGTCCAGCTTTAGGAAATCGCGATGGGGTGCATTGCTTCGGCAAAACGCATGCCAGTGGGTGGATCGATGGCGACATAGGGTGGTGCTCGACTCGACTAGGGTTTCGAGTCGTTTGAAGGAATGTTGTAGTTTGCGTTCGTCTGGGCATGGTCTCGAGCTCGGAAGTGAAGGAAGGAAGAACGAGGCGTCGAGGTACATCGATCATTGGAGGAGGGCAATTCGATCTGGGGAGGAAGTGCTGTTTGTTTGAGGGTGCTCGCGAAAGAATTGTTAGTGAGGTATTATTTTCATTATTAATTCAATTTAATAAATTTTATATATACAGAAAGGAAGAAAATTTATTTCTGTAAGTGGTAGCTGCAGTTTTACTTTTCCTTTTAAGTTTAGAATATATATGTATTTTTTTCAGTGAAGCAGAAGTAATATATATACCTGTTTTTAATTTAATGAAATATCTACATTCACATACATATTTAAAACAGTATATGTATTTACAAAGATAAGATTTAGAAATAGATTCATTTTATTTTACAAATATATGTATACATGCAGGAAGTAAATTTTTATAATAAAAGAAAATATAAGAAATTATATGTGCATATTATTTTTAAGTAAAGATGATTTACTGTCTAGTTCAAATTATAGAATTTTAAAATAAAAATTGGTTACTCGATTTAATTCGAATATTAATAAATTGTATAAAATTGTCTATACAAGGTCTGAAATGGAGAAACAAGCTGAAATGAAAATGGATTGCAAAATAAAAGCAAAGGTGAGATCTTCTCACCCAGATTTAAATTTGAATTGCAGTTATTGATTGCTATTTGGATGTGCTATTAGATATAGTAGGATATATCTATATATATAGCAATATATACATATTGGCATATGTATATATTGGATTGATTGATTTCCCGCCTTGTATAGCGGATGAGACCATATTGCGCCGTTAAGCGGATGATATATTTATAAATCCTATATACCGCGATATTCCACCTCGAAGTGGAATTGGTATTGTGCTAACATCTGTGGATGTAGGGAAACAGGTTGGAGGGATCTAACTGGATTCCTCAAATTGTTGAATATTATTTCATATGTGAATGATGTGATTTATTGATAATCTGTGAATGATTTATTGATAATTGAAATTGTGAAGGCTAAAATTTAGCCGAATGTAATTTTGGTATCGTTGGATACCAGAAATGAATATTGAAATTGAAGTGAAAAACTTTAAATGAATTTGTTTTTAAGAATTAAATTTATTTGAAAGAAGGAATTTTAAAGTATTAAAATGGATTGTCGAAATCTTATTGAATAAATTCCAAGATATGGGAAAGGATTTTTATAAATGAATTTTGAATAGTATTATTCAGAAGATTGGAAAATTTATTTGAAATGAAATTTTAAATGGTTTGGAAAATATAAAGGAATTTATTTTAAAGGCGATACATTTGTTGAAATCCCATTTGATAATTGATTTTGTATTGAAGAAATGAATCTTTGAGAAATCGATATAGAAATTTATTTAGAGTTGAAAATAAATTTAGAAATCAAGTTTGTAATTAATTTGGTAATAGAAAATAATTTATTGGAAAATTTATTTGAAATTGATTTAGTGTTTGAGAAATAAATCTGAAAGTCGAATTGCAAATGATTTTTTATTTGGAGTTAAACTTAGAAATAAATTGGCAATGTTTTGTTCTATTGAAATAAAACTTACGTGCATTTGTAATCGATTTGATATTGAGATAAAATTTGAAATCAATTGGAATTAGGTTTTGGGGTAAAAAAAAATGAATATTTGGAAATGTAAATTCAAAAATGGAATTTATGAAATGAAAGGGAAATTTGTTTTAAAAATAAACGCTGATTTATTTTTAAGAGTGAAAGTAAATTTACGAATTTTGAACGTAAATTTGAAATAAATCGATAAGGATTTATTTAATTGGTTTAAATGGACCGTTTTGAAGTGAAAGTGTATTTTCACTATAAAGCCGAGTATAATTTCCAAAGTGGCTTTTACAATATAAATTTAAAATTCTAAGTGGATTTTTAAAAGATATATTTGGAAATATATTCCGTGTAAGGAAAAGTGATTTGAAATTTATTTTCAAAGTGATGAAGTATGGAAATAAATTTACTGATTGGGATGTAAATTTAAAATAAATCGATAAGGATTTATTTAAGTGATTTTAATGAATGTGATTTGGAAATTGTTTTCAAATGGTTGAAGTATAAACCATATATCAGGAAGATATTTGAAATTAATAATTTGGGAAAATTATTTGAATCTGATGATTGTTGTGAATATTGTTGATAGTTAAATCACCGACTATCAATATTGCCTTTGAAATGGCACTTGAATTTGTTTTTAAAACAAACGCTTATTATTCGGTTTAGTCGGGAAAGGACCTTTGTGTCAGATAACCCATTCCGAATAATAATACGACGATATGGATCGTATTGAAGACCGGTGGTGAAGACCGGATTATCTATTATATTTTGTTCTTTGTTTCTTTGTTTAAAAGACTAGTGATTATCTATTATATTTTGTTCCGCTGCGAAATGTGAGATTCTGATATTCTGTTTCTGTGTTTCTGTTCTTTCTTTTCTTCTGTCTTCTTCTACCTCTTCTTTTAAACATTAAAGATCGCGTTTCCGCCATCCGATTGTTAGATAGTTGCTACAGTGGACGTGTCAGTGTCGGGTTTTCGGAAGACGGATTTGCGGGTCTTTACGCCTTCTCTCGCTCAATTGATTACAAAAAAGTCTATAACTTAGATTAGCACTTGGATCTTGTAGAGATAGTGGAGAGAATCAAAACCAGAAATAATCAGTATGATTCGATGTTGATTTCGGCAGAGTAATGGTATGATTTTGTATTAAGAAATGTGGAAGAAGAAGAGAAGTGAAAAACCAGAAAATTATGTTATAAAATTAGTTGAAACTGACCCTTATTTATAGAAGAACAACAGTCATGACCATTCATGAAAAGTTATGGTGAATATACACTTCTTTTGAATTTTGAATTTTGAATTAAACTGTCACCATGTCGACATAGTGCCTATGGGCATGTCGACATCCCTCAGCCAAAATTGATGTTTTGAATTTCTATAAAAATAATATTTATCTTATATAAAAACTATTTAAAACTTTATAAATATACTTGAATATAGTTGAAATTCATAAGTAAATATAAAGAACAGTATATATATATTATTTAACTATAATTTAAATCAAAGTATAAATAATTTAAAAGTTAAATATATTATTTGAAAAGATAGTTTAAAATCAGAAGAAATTTTGACTCTTAAAATAAAGATGTTTTGAGGCTAAAATTATTTTAAAAACAAAATCGAGAGTTTTGAATCATTTTAAAAGGAAAGTTTTGAAATCATTTCGAAAACAAGATAATTTTGAAAAATCATTTTGAATTAAGATTAGTGGATACAAAACAATGTCCCACTAGATTTTCGTAGGTTCCATCCTACTTAGGGTTCCATCCCTTTAACGGGCTCGAAGTGGATTCCATTCCACGAATAAATTGTATATTAAGATGCCAGTGCTTTTCTACGAGTTTTAACAAATATTCCTAATAAAACAAACTTAACCTTGAAATCTTGAACTCTTGATAATCTTGATACTCTTGATAATCTTGATACTCATGAGTCTTCTATCTCTATATCTTGAATCTCTATACTGTACAGTCTTCATTCTTGATACCTGCATGGTTAGATCCTGCATATACATATATATCTAAACTATATTGTTAGTATTTATATTTTATAATCTATTCTAAGGTTGTTGTCATCAAAACCATCATCTCATGGACTAACAATATATAAATACATATATCACACACACACGTGTGTGTGTATTATACACGTATGTGCATATATGTATATCTAAGCACAACTCAATTAATAAAATATTAAATCCATGTTTATGTGAATTAAATTGTGATAACAATAGTAAAATTTTGTTACAATAAATCAGATCTATATTAACCAATAATCTCAGATCTAACAAACAATATCAGTACACAAACCAATTGATTTAAATTAAATAATTAATTGATTTAACTATGATTACAAAAGTAAATTTTGTAGCAAATCAAATCTATATTTACAAATAGTTTCAATCCAACAACAATATCGATACACAAAAGAAATCATATACAAGCTAAATTTTACATTTAAATGACAATACATATGAGATTTGAAATAGATTCAACAAGTGGCAATTCAATGTACTTAAATGTGAGTTTGGTTAGGGTTAAACATCATGAATGAGTATAAATAAAAGAAATCAAACCTGAAAAGTCTCTCCCTTTGTAACACCATGATTTTTGACTTCTCCTTAGATCTCTAAGTAAATTCACACCCAATATTTGCGAGGGAAGGGTGAACCACTTAGCCTTTAATTTTTTTTTGATGTTTTGATTATGTTTTGGTATTGTTTTTTCTTTTTATAAAGGGAACGACATCCAAGCAAGGAGAGAAAGGAAAAAAATTTCCTATAAAATGAAACGAAATGAATAGATTTATTTTTTATTAGAAGAAAGGAACCATTCCCATTCTCATCATTAGTGTGACGACTACCCTACACCAATGACACCTAATATACTTGTATAGTGCACTGTAATACTGCCCGACTAACGTAGAGAAATTGTCAGGGGTTGTAAAGTAAATAAAAACAACCACAAAACCTGTCATATATCTCATAGTGCATTGAATAAAATATAATCATTATAGATATAAAATAGACGAGATAGTAATATCTAAATGAACCACAGAATCAGAGTGCAGTATTCCATACAGTTATACAAAATAGTAGTAAAGTTTATACAAATGATAAATAAACTCAAATGATAAACCATCTCTAAATAGAATAAATGAGCATTGTCTAGGCTTCACAGTATTGCACAGCGGAATAAGAAATAATAAGCCCAAAATATCAGTATGAAAAAGTGTCGCCTCTTACTAATCCATATGCACAACTTTATGTGTCATCTACAATGTTATCCAGTCTACTCATTTCGGAGTACCCAAGATAATAAGAAGCAAAGTATAAAACCTTGATTCATACAATGGTGTTATTGATAAAAAAATCTCAAAATACTATGAAAATCGATATAGTATATTGGACATATGGTATGGAGAATCATACCTGATCTATCCCAATATCTAAAGAGTTAGCACATAATATAATATGCTAATCAACCATCATCAGAAAGATGTAATATGTCTTAAGTACATCACAGGCTGTTAGGTATCCACATCCATAATACCTATGTCCTGTGACATCCATAGATGATAAACAAACATGGAAAACATAGAATCCATCAAAACAATACTCAGTATCACTCATGTGCTTTGGATGTGATAACTATATGACCATCAACTACTAGGGACCAATGGAAACGTCTCGGTTTCTAGGTACTTGAACGCTAGCCATATGCGGACACTAGATCCCTTCCTCGATTCAAGGTACACCGATCCCTTCAATGATTTGGAGTAACTGACTAAGTCCCAGTGAGCATCCTTACATACCCTTACTTATGAGTATACTAGAAAACACTTTGAGTATCAATTATCCTTTCGCACGCATATCCAAGCCCTTCCTTGCTCTATTTGTTTCCATTTTCCATGGTAGAACCCTTCCTCATTATGTTTTCCATAGTAGAACCCTTCCTCGTTCTACTCATGAGTTCCTTTACTCGAACTCGTCCTTATGGATTATCATGGTGACACCATCAACATCGAGTTATCATCATTGGAACATAACTCCATCACATCAAGTCATCATCATCAAGGTCTCGAAGTCATCACATTGAAGCGTCACCTCATCACTTCACTATCGAAATTTCTTATCATGTAGCAATAACATCAAAAAATCAAGAGTTGGTGGCACAAACAAACAACCACGTCGCACTCCTCGAAGCCTCCTCATCGTCCATGTCAAAGAATGGCCAAATGGACCATCATTAATAGTTGTAGATACCGACCACTCTAGAGTGGTCAATACCGACCACTTTGGTCATGTACTTAATCAAAAATGGCTAAGTATAAACCAAGTGAAAACGTCCGATGTCCATCCTGAAATCTGAAGCACATGCCCAAGTCCATCGACTCTCACCTTCAGATCGGTTAGCATGCATCCTAGTATTCTCACATATGCTTATCCCATCCATTTGAGTTTCCTTCATTTGCGAAATCAATTGATATGCGCATAATTTTACCCCAATCATGCGAGTTCCATCCAAGTGCATTCAATCGATATACATGAAACTCTATCTTATGGGATATTCCCTAATGCTATATCGCCTATTGATCAACGTTTTCAACCAAAACAAGCAAATAGGCATACACACAACCAACATAGCACACATACAACCAATATAGAATAAACAAAACATTTAAAACACATCTATATCAACCAATTTGGGATACGTATCAAAATATCCTAAATTTAGCGATTTTCGGAAAATAGTATGTCCACAAGAACATGTGCAATATCCAATTTAAAACCATTTTAAAATTCATTTATAAAATCAGTTGTGGGTTTAGATATATTCAAAATCACGTTTAAAGTGGAAATCGTTCCAAAACATCATTTTTATATTGTACTAATAATCATAGTATAGTGAGAGATAACACCACTCACCTCAATAAAAGTTATCTAATCCTATGTCAAGTCGTAGAGGGCTCTAATACGAGTGCAAATCAAGAAACCGCATCCAAATCGGACCTTGTATGCAAAATATATGGATGATATAAGGTATCGAAATATATATGTGTGTGTGTATTAGTTAGTTAACCTAATTACCACTTATTAAATAAATTGATGATTTGCATAATTACCTCTTAATCTTTCTTCTCCCACCAATATCTCCTCTAACTTCACATTCCTTAATTATAAACCTCCTAAAGTCGCCACTCACATCCCTTTGGCTACTACACCGCCCAACCATCCTCAACCGACCACATCCATCTACTCATGTTCTCTTTTTTCCACTTCTTTCATGCACATTGCCTAGCATGCCACTATGGAACTGCTACAGCCTCTTTTCGACATTGCATCACCGCTCTGGGCTTCCATGACGACCTTTACATGCACGGACGAATAAAAACGTGGAAGCCAGAAAAAACATGGCCAAACCCTTTTTTCGTTCCTCTACTTTTCAAGCTTCCACCAACCACCACATTCATCTACGCCTCAGATGATCTACGTTTCCAAATTCCTCTTGTTGAGATGAGCAAACCAATATAAATGGTTTCTCACTGGCTAGATCGACAAAAAGTTTGCCATTGGTGATCTTTTCATTCAAATCCAATTTCTCCTTCAAAAAAGCATGGAACGTGACCATTCTAGCATCATTTCGATCCTCTCTCCACTACGAACACAACCATATACCGCAAATCCATTTCGGTTGACCTCCAAAATTACTCCCTTTGTTGGATTTGCATTTTTTTGCCACCAAGGTCGAAGTTGGTCGAACCGAGACCATAAATGCGTAGCTCTCAAAAAAATAGAGAGACATAAGTTTTATTTTGGTGAAAACGATGTTTGTATGCTCATGAAAGAAGAGGAGAAAGAAGAGTGGAAATTGGTCCCATGATGAAGAAGAAAAGTTACGTGAAATAAAATGGGCAGTATACGGCTATAGGAGATGAGTGGTACTTATTGGGTAGTGGTAGGTTAGGTTTTAGAAATACCTTATTTTCTTCTGTTTCCAAAATTCCAATGCACCTTTTGTGGTTGTTCGGTTCCTAGAAATGTCGAATTATGATGATTCTTCGGTAGCGTGACTCGTCGTATTTTTCTTGTCCCAACGATATAAGTTTCGTCAAAATCTAAGAATGTGCCCCAGGAGGCTATTTTTGGCTTCTTTCAGTCGTACTGGCTGAAGAAACATCCAACCTTGAAAAATATCAACTATATAGTTGGTACTCTTTCTTGACCCAGGGACATTTTCCATTCGCCCAAATTCTTCGATGCCTATCAGTGCATACGTATCTGTGTAATGCGTCTAACTATTGAAAATGCCAGAATATAAATCTTAGGTCAAAATCATCCAATAAAATTACTAAGGGTTAAAAATGTCAATACTCAACATCATCCAAGTTATCCAATTACAATCGAATATGGATTGAAAAATAATATATTACGATCCTCTAATAGGTAAGATATGGGTCATTACACTCTTTCCCCTTTAGGAATTTTGCCCTCGAAATCACCAAATCAAACACGGTAAGGTCAAATATAATTACCCATTCGTATAATAACCATAAGCATAACTAATCGTATCAAACATCAAATGTCAAACACCAAACATGCACACATAATATCAAATATCAAAAGTAACATCCATGGCCATCCTAGCATTCAGGATACTGAACTATCTAATATAAAGCATCAAGTATATTATCAGAGCTGAAAGCTAACGATAAAAATGAAAATAACCAAGTAAAGAGTTTCGGACAAGTGATCCTCATGCTCCCCTCGGTCTCCCATGTTCAATTGTCTTCGCTTCACTCCATTGAACCTTTACCGCTTCACCGTCTTCCTGCTAAGTCATTTCGCATCACATACTATGATATGAATAAGCCTATAAGGTATCGAAGTTTCTAGTTCAATCTCGATATTTTCTAGCTGATCCAGTACCATATTTCCCAATGGCCCTTGTAAACTCTCCAAAACCCACTAGTGAACAACAAGTTTCGATCACTCATAATGCTCTTTGGCACACTCTGGAATCGCACAATCTACTTCACATACATCTTGAACAATTTAGATGCTATTCTACTAGACTTAATGGGTATAAATCTAGCACTCTTTGTAAGTCTATCAGCTATGACCCAAATGCCACTGTACCTCCTCTTGTCCTCGACAATCCATCAATGAAGCCTATTGATTTCTATCCCACTTATAATCAGGAACAAATAATAACACATCCTTATTAAGTCAGCCATCTTGGTTGAGTCCACACTTCCCATATCCTAAGACTCTTCTCCACTATTAACTTTTGCAATAATCTCTACTAGTCTAGCGTGTAACAAATTTTTCAACTCCCAAACTATGACACTAATACATCCACATTATTCACATGCCAAACACCCAAGTGCCGAAAAGACAGATTGTTAGGGTAAAAAGAAAAGGCAGAAAGAAAAATAACAAGAAATAAAGAACAAAACATCTGAATCTCACAATGGAATGATAACATGTAATATCCAAAAAGAATGTACAAGGGGCTACTTTGAGATACATAGCATTTTAGAGTTACGATCCTAAGTACTATCTTCAACATAGACAGTTATAATAGCTCATCCTCACAAATGATAATATATACATACTAGTAGTGTAGCAAAAATAAGAATACCGTGGTAGGTGAAAGCATCTAGCTTTTCTCCTCGAGATCTAAATGATATCCAACGAAAACCTGCCTTTCTCAGACTGCCCGAATGAGCATCCAAGGATTTAAGGGAAAAATACGATCATGAGTCAAACATAAGTCTGGTATGAGAAACTCAAGAAATACCGGCTGATATAATAATGTCTTTTGAGACCAACTGATTCATCGGAATTGTTTTCTCCTTAAAAGAACCAATATTGCCTAATAACTACATATAGTTATATAATAGATAGTGTCTAGGGTGTACAATATAAATCAAAAAATAGTTGTGTTGTCCGCATCTCACATTATAATAATATTAGGTATACAGTAAAAACCACCAAGGGTCACGTTCGCATATGGATTTCCACTAGAAGTGCCTCCAATAAACCGAGGCGGGCCTCTTGACAAGGATCAAAAACTACCTCCCGAGTAACGTATATTTCTAGATAAAAAATAGCACAAAGGAAAACATAGCTGGTCCATGTCCCAGCATGTGATACCGAATATCCTCAACTACCGGTTCCTTTAATCGTAAGCATCTCTAAATATGGAGTTGATATACCCTTGGGTTAGCTAAACCCACTGGCTATGTGCCTACTCTGTTTTCTATCATTACCAGTGGTGAAGTCATGTTTAGCATCTCAACACATGAGTCTTTATCACTTGAATAGATCTCGAATCTCACCATGGATTCCAGTATCTCAATACATGAGCCATCATCACTCGAATAGGTCTCAAATCTCTCCATGGATTCCAGCATCTTAACGCACGAGACATGATCACTCGAACATTTCATGAATCTCTTCATGGATTTCAACATAAGTTGTTCGACAAATGCTAACATTGTCCTCTCTCTTGGAATGACCCTCAAGATAAACAGTACAACACAATAGCATTGTTCAAATGTTCAATCTAACTTCTCCCTCGGAGTTACCCTCAGGTTAAACAATGAAACTCTATAACATTTCACACCACAACCTCTTCTAAAACAAAGAAACGGCTTCTAAAACAAAGAACTCAAATATCAGTTTTGAAGTGGTTTTCGGTAAGTAATACCTAAGTATACTTATCCGATCCTAGACACTTCAAAACTAAATCGGTGAATTTTTTATTAACTCAATTTTGGTTCTTTTAGAAGTAAGTGGATGATATATAGGATTCCTCCTCGGAGGATCTTGAATAAACGTTCTTAAAGCAAGAGGCGTTTCATACGAATGAGTCCTCCCCTAGGGATCTCAAATTGTATCAATACATTATGCTTTTATATACTCTCTAAGTCAATTAGTCAGGTTCGATAGTTATAAAGTCAACTATCTAGTACGAAATAATAACGATAGCATATGGAAATTGAATCTCGTACACTTACCACCTGTTTCGACTTCTCGACTTTTAGTGCTATGTATAGGACTAAATACTTTCCATAAACAAGTAATACACAAACAAGAATAAGTCACAAAAGCAACTTCTAATCCTTTTTTTTAAATAACATTTATTTTTCAATACTTGTATATATATATATATTTAAAATAACATTATAAAAGATATATATACATGTATTCTACTACTTGACTATTCATTTCTACTCTTTACATTCTTCAAAATGTCTTCATATTCATGTCTTAAAGGTATAAGAATATTCACAAATCATTTAACAAGATTTCCCCTTTTAAAATACAATCAAAGAGGTTAAAAACAAATGTTACTAAAACATTATTATTATAAACCCCTTCTCTCTTTTATAAATTAAACCTTTACTTTTTCTAACCTTTTTCCAAAACATTCCACACTTATCATTATCTTTAAAATACTATTTTCAATTTAAAGATCAGAATGTATTTACATGGGTTAAAAATGAATGTTATTAAAACATTATTACTACAAATCAAAAACACTTTATACTTTTCATTATATTTAGAACATTCTTTTTAAGGATCAAAACTATTAAAAAATTATAATCAAAAGGGTTAAGAACAAATATGACTTAAACATTATTACTGCAAACTCAAAACATTCTATACTTTTCATTATCTTTAAAACATTCTCTTCACTTTAAAGATCAAAGCCTTATTCAAAAGTATATTCAATAGGTTAAAAACAAATGTTACTTAAACATTCTTACTATAAACCCAACACATTCTATACTTTACATTACCTTTAAAACTTTTTTTTCATTTTAAAGATCAAAGCATTATTAAAAAGTATAATCAAAAGGGTTAAAAACCAATGTTACTTAAACAATGTTACTATAAACAGGAAACACTCTATACTTTGCATTATCTTTAAAACTTTCTCTTTAAAAATCGAAGTATATCCAAAAGTATGATCAAAAGGGTTAAAAACAAATATTACTTAAACATTGTTACTATAAACCCAAAACATTCTTAAAAAGATCTCACAAAATTAGTTAAGTTGACTAGCTTTTTTAGCCCATTTAAATCGATTAAAATAGTAAAAATAACTCTATAATAAATAGTGTTATAGAAACTCAGAACTGCTGTAAAAGATACCTAGACAGAGAACCATTAAATAAGAGCATGAAACTATGGCCAGTTTTCTCAACTCAAACAAATGTTTTAAAATCTGATTTTCTTACCGTAAGTACTATACTAAGAGTAATTAGTAAGCATGCAAATAAACCTCTAAGAATGTCTTTCAAAACTATATTAAAAATTCCTAAAAACAAGGCATTCACAATGTGCTCATATAGCAACCTTTCTCGCTTCTAAATTTTGCAACTTTGTTCTAAACGTTCTATAATTTTCCAAACCTTTTCCTTGTTGTCACATACACTACTATAAGTGTAGAGCACAAATTAAATATATTATATGATAATATACATACAAATCACCGCTTTAAACAAGTTAAACACAAGGGATTTCGAAGTGCACTTATAACGACTCTTTCGCTTCAAACAAGTTCATACATACTTCCACATCACACACAACCACACTAATCATGTAAACACAAAGTCTAAGCCATGTTACATGTTTTAGAGGGTATTTAAAGTGAGTATATTACATATAAAGTTATCATTTTCTTTCTAAAGCAATAGGGGTCCAAAGTTATAGCTTTCATTAGTTCATATCTTTACTTTACATTCACACACACATACATATACATAATATATACTTTTTCAATGGTGAGTAACTCGCCTAAATCCTTGCTAACACCAAGCACAAGCCTTAATGAACACAAGAACACTTCGTACCGTCATCCAAAGCAAACAAACTCCTTCTAACCACCACAAAGCTCCCGAACTTGCTCTCTCTCTCTCTCTCTCTCTATTTTGCTCTCGATCAGAATTGAATCTCCTCCTTGTGCCTCCTTCCTTCAACATTTTAGTTGATATTCCATGCTCTTAGCTTTTCTTAGAACTTTCACCAAATTTTGGGAGAGTTCCAGTTAGTTTTCTATGGTTTTGAAAAGTTAAAGTGAAGAGAGGAGGATGAAGAGCCATTATTTTCATGCTTTTACTTATGAATGAATTTGTGATATTATGAAGTGTATTTGTAAGTGTATTCAAGAGGTCACTACAACCTTCCAAACCTCCTAGTGGCTGGCCAAAGCATTCTATCCTCATGTGCTTACTTTCACCTCACTCCTCTCTTACATAGCCATTAATTCGTTTTCACAAAATATCTTCTACCCCATGACATCACCCATGACAACACTAATTACATTTAGTTAGCCATAAACACTAAAATATTTTTAGTTAATTAGTGACACATTAATATATTAGGCATGCCTAAAAATTTTGAACAATTTATATCAAGTAAAAAGTAGTTTATTGATAAAACAATTTTCTCCCAGATTATCGATATTTCTTAGAACTATTTATTTTTATAAACATATTTCAAAAACAAGTTTACCATCATGTGCTATTAATTAAAAGGTATTCAACATGGTTATAAAATCAATTTATCACATTTAACCAAGATTCAAATATTTAAATAATTCATATATTTAAATATGAAGTGTTCAAAATTCCAAGTTGCTACATTATCCCCTACTTAAAACTTTTTGTCCCCAAAATTCCAACACAATCAACCAATAAAAGAAACATGTATACACCAATACTCATCAGTATTCAAAATTAATAGTAAACAATGCTCTAGGTTTGTTTAGGTTCAAAAACCCTCTCATCGCTCAGGGATGATAAATAATTTACTAAGCGTACCGTACATTCGTCGGCCTTAGGTTATTACTTAGAAGATTATTAAAGCTACCCCAGCACAAATTGAAAAGTCATTCCCTGAACACCCCTAAGCCAATAAAAACTTAATGCACACTTAAGTCCATACGATGTTTATGGATCATCTGTACGCGATATCTGATCTGATCACTTGCTTGGTCACATAAACCTCACTACCAGACTAGTGTAGATCACTTGACCACTCTAGTGCAGACTCCGATCAGGTTCCTTGATCAGAAACTTATGTTTCCCTTACATAACCATATGCTATGATAAAAAACCTCAAGGTCATTTCAAGAATCCTTTTCAAGTGTTCATTGTCGAGAGTCCAGTGGAAAATCTTGTTCAAACCGGTGTAAATCACCCTAGAAACCATATACTCGAATCCTAGGTCAAACTATCATGCGGATAAACTAATCTATGTACAAATTACGTATTTTATCCTATTGATTTCATCAATTATTATAAAATAATGTTTTTAAATATTTTCTTCAATTATAAAATAATGCTTTTTATATCACATTGATTTACACCAACAATATCTCATTTAGTACTAAAATCATTTACAAAAAATTTCATAAAACATTACTTTATTTACAAAACATTTCATAAAGATATAACTTTATTTAAAAAACATTTCACAACTTAAGTTCATACTCGTATAATACTCTACTACATCCTAAGAGTATATACAAAATATTATTTTCACTTTACTTTCTAAAACTCAAATGAAGGCCCAAAATAAATCTGGGTCTTATAACTGAGTCAACCTTTTAGACTTCTTTATCCATCTGGTTAGGACGTTGGTATCCAAACCCAGGCCTAGATTCTACTTTCTTTAGACACTCCTAAGGTAAATACATTTATTAGTTGGTCCAATAACATCAAATGGTTTATTTAAGTAGGGATGTTTAACAAATTTTAAAATTGTTTTAACTTTACCACCTTCTCAATTCAAGAGTAATATAAACTTATCTTTATATTTTTTAAAAACACTTAGCTTCAATCTTTATAACGATTCAGAAGTTTCAAACTATCAAAATCATCGAACATTTTATTTCTTCCTAATCATTAAAAACTACCAAACAAACACATCGTAATATAATGAATATACAGTACATGTGTCAATAAAAATAAATTATCAGAGTTTCGCTTATTTATTATACATACTTTACTATAAAGGGAAAACATGAAAAGTTTTATAATTATCTGGGCTATGCTACTACCACTTAGGTTCCCTACATATCATACATACAGATCTTTTCTATACAGAAAGTTCAAATCAAAATCTGTATTACCAAAACTACTATGTATTAAACTACTCTGCATTTTATATCAATTTTTAAAGGAAACTTTAGAATAAAATAAACAACTTTTATTCCAAATCATTTGAAATAATAATATATATCATTTACCTTTTGTATATCAAATCATACTTTCGGGACTAAACCAAAATCATCTTCAAAGCAATGCCAGTTACTTCGTAAAATCATACTAAGTATCATGATCACAATTTATGTACCAATTTCAAATATTTACTTTAAAATCCATAGAATATATACAAATAGATCGATAACACCATATGTGAACAATATATACTTTTCAGTGGTATGTTAACTCACGCAAATCCTTGCTCACACTAAGCACAAGCCCCAAAGAACACAAGAATGCTTCCTACCATCATCTAAAGCAAGCAAACTCCTCCTAACCACAACAAAGCTCTCGGGCATGCTTCACTCCTCTATTTTTCTATCGACCAGAATTAAATCTCCCCCTTATGCCTCCTTCCTTCAACATTTAAATTGACATTCCTTGCTCCTAGGTTGCCTTAGACCATTGTCCAAAGTTTGGGAGAGTTTTGAGTTCATTTGCTATGGCTTTGGAAAGTCAAAGTGAAGAGTGAAGAGGATGAAGAGCCATTCTTTTTATGCTTTTACTTGTGATTGAATTTGTGATATTATGAAGTGTATTCAAGAGGTCAACACAACCTTCCAAACCCCTTAGTGGCCATCCAAAGAATGCTCCCCCCACATGCTTATTTTTCACATCCCCCCTCTCTTACTTAGCCCTTAAGTCTTTTCACAAAATATCTTCTATCCCATGACATAACTAATTACATTTAGTTAGTCATAACCACTAAAATATTTTTAATTTCTAATTAATGACACATTAATATATTAGGCATGCCTAAATATTTCAAACAACTTATATCGAGTAAAAAGCCGTTTATGGATAAAACGATATTCGACCACATTATAGATATTTCTTCGAATTGTTTATTTTTTATAAACACATTTCCAAAAAAATAATATCGTCATGTGTTATTAATTAAAAAGGTTTTAACATTGTTACAAAATCAATTTTGTTACTTTTAACCAAGATTCAAATATTCAAATAATTCATATATTTAATACGAAGTGTTCAAAATTCCAGGTCACAACATAACATCACGCCTCTGACTAGCGTTGATCTACTCAATCAAAGTAGATCTAATAGTCAAACTAGCCATCTTCTCTGCCTCTAGCTCACATCGAGGTTTGAAGTCATAACTAGCAATAAACTAAAGTTGTATCCACTCTAGGAACATTACTCCCAAACTGGCATGCCTTCTACTCAAAGCATTAGCAATTGCATTTCCCTTAACGGGCGTATAGGAAATTTCAAAGTCGTTGAAGGCTAAGAATTCCAACCATCATTACTGGCGAAGACTGAGATCGTTCCAAGAGAAGACGTTTTCAACGATCTGGAGTAAGTGAACAACACGAACCACTCTCCTAGTAGATAGTGCCTCCAAATCTCCAAAGCAAATATTATCACGGCCAACCCCAAATCCTGACTTGGATACTCCCTCTCGTGCGGTTTCATCTTTTGACTAGAATAGCTAAAAACTTAACCCCTATATCAATACCGCACCTAGTTAGGTACCAAAGGAATCTGTGTATACTATAACTCCTCATTCCCATTTGAAATGAGTAACATTGGTGCACTCGTTAACCTCTCTATCACACTCACAAACGAGTGCTCGCACCTCACATTCTGAATGAAGTCCAATTCTTTTTTTATCGAACTGGTTAATGGCACTACACTTCAGAGAAGTCTTTGATAAAACATCTATAGTATCCCCCTAGTCTAGGGAAACTCCTCACATATGTAGCACTCTTAGGTCTATTCCAATCTTGGACCGTTGTAACCTTCGTAGGATCTACAACAATGTCCTGCTCCAAAATAACGTGTCCCAAGAATCTCACTTCCCTCCTCTAGAATTGACACTTTTTAAACTTCACCTTTAATTAGTGTTTTCTCAACACCTCCAGCACAACCCTAAAATGCATCTTGTGCTCCACTTTCATTCATGAGTAGACGAAAATACCCTCAACAAACACATGCAAGAACTTACTCAAGTGGCACCTTGAAACACAGTTCATGAGATCAACAAAGTATGCCGATGCTTTGGTTAGCCCAAATGGCATAACTGACCACTCACAAAGCCCAAATGACGTATGAAATGCTATGATCAGCACACTCTCTCTAGCTACTCTTAGCTAATGAAACCTCATCGCAAGGTTCAACTAAGAGAACACCCTTCCACCATAGAGCTAATCGAACAAGTCTTCCATAGGCGAAAGTGGATATTTGTTCTTCTTCGTCACCTTATTCAGTTCATGATAATCAAATCAACCTCACAGAGCCATCTACCTTAGTGACGAACACTATAGGTCCCATTTTTCAGATATACTCCTAGGAATGTATCCTTTGCTCAATAGGTCATCTACTTGCACCTCCAGTTCCTTCTTCTCTTTAGGCATCATATGCTTCAAAGGAATAACTACCGGTCTAGCATCTCTGACCAGATCAATACGGAATTCTTTCTCTCTATATGGTAGTAATCCGGTCACTTCATCAAATATGTCCCGGTACTCTCTAACTATAGACATAGACGACTACTCGTCCTATAAGGACTATAGAAAGCTAATCGTTGCTTACCTTCCACCCATCCTCAGTCCTAATCGTCACCAACGGCCTCTTATAATCCACCACCATTCCATACATCTTCAGCTGGTGCATTCCCTAAAATAATATCAAACCCAATAAAGCCCAAAACAAAGCAATCACAAACAAACAAACATCCATGACTCGATAATTCTAGGTCTCGACAAACCATGCATAGGTTGGCTAATCCTCCAACAGGGTTTATTACAATTAAAGGTTGGTTAACTATCTTGGGTCTCAATCCCAATCTATCTACCAAATCACTAGATATAAAGGGATGTGAAATCTTGGTATCGAATAAAACACATATAGAAACACCATAAATGGAAAGCTTACATTAGATAGAATGCTCTTTCCCTTCACTTTTGTCGATGGAGCACTTAATGAAATCAGAACGACATTTAATGAATATGCCTTCATTGTCTTCCCCCGCTTAACTAGTTCGGGACAGTCCTTCTACAAGGGGTACATGCTTTCAAGTCATAAATCCCTCTCGACTAACTCCTCCAAGCTTTCGTCAATGTGACCAATAAATCACTTTATAAGATGATCGCTCAACCCAATGAAAATTCATTTGAACAAAGCATCAATGAGTGATAGACCATACTTTGACATCACCTTGAATTCGACCATGGACTTCGACATAGACTTATAGACTATGAACCATCTTCTAAGAAGTCGGGATAAATTTCTCTTGAATCCAACTATGAACCAATCCTAAGTAAATTGATCCTTAGGGGTTGCAGTTCTAAGGGCATTCCACTAGTTCATTTTTCGCCTCTGGAGTTATGTAGAGGCCAACTTCTTCCTTATGGCGTCATCTAACTTCAAGTCATCGAAGATCCTTTTGCAAATATCCATTAAGTCCTTTATTTCCATAGCCAACTCTATTCCAAGGAACGGTCTTCCTTCTAGACTCACATAGTCTTTATACAACTTGAGAAAGTTGATCCTAGCCGCTTGAACTTGAGCACCATTAACATTAGGAGCAACTAGGGAATTCCAAACCATGATTCACACAATCCCAATGAACATGTTCCATTAATCGAGTAGTAGCCCTGACCTTGCCCTTTCCTCAACTTCGGAGATGGAGTACCTAGCAATATTTCTCGTATACCAGCTCATTCTTAATCTATAATAAGAATAGCTAACCTATCATAAAGAAAAACTGAATCAATGGTATTCGTGTGTGCAATACAACTTATATATTATATATACTATTATATAGCTTTGAAAACCAAAATATATAAAAAGCACACACTCTCATATACTCTCGATCCATTCTAAGGTGATAACTCCTCCCTATCTCTAATGGATACTAGTATCAACTTAGGTCAACTATGCAACCTAAGCTCCAATACCAAATATGACAACCACCCTACATCTGCGACACCAAATATACATGTATAGTGCGCTAAAATGGTGCATGACCAATGTAGAGCGATTGTCAAGAGTTGTAAAGTAAATAACACAATCATAAAACCTATCGTATATCTCACATTGGATCGAATAAATATAATAATAATCATAGATATAGAACAAGCGAGCAAGTAATAACTAAGTGAACCACAAAATTAAAGTGCATAGGTTCATATAGTTATACAAAATAGTGGCATATTTTATACAACTGATAAATAAACTCAAATGATAAACCATCTCTAAATAAAATAAATGAACATTGTCTAGGCTCCACAGTGTCACACATTAGAATAAGAAATAATAAGCCCAAAATATAAGTATAAGAAAGCATCACCTCCTGCTAGTCCATATGCAAAACTCTATGTACCATCTACTTTACTGTTCGGTCTACTCATTTAAGAGTACCCAAGATAATATAAAGCAAAGCATAAAATCTCAAATTAGAAAACAGTCTATATGAGCAATAAATAATCTCAAAACACTATGAAAGTCAATATATTATATGGGATATATGGTATGGAGAATCCTGCCTGACATGTATGTGCATCCAAAGAGTTAGCACATAAGAAAATATGCTCATCGACCATTATCATAAAGGTGTACTTTATAGTACATCCTAAGTACAACATAAGGTGTTTGGTACCCACATCCACAACACCCACATCCTATGACATCCCTAGAGTGATGAACAAACATGGTAAACATAGCATCCATCAAACAATTATTACTATCACTCATATGTTTTAGATATATGATAATGTGTATGACGATTAACTGCCAGAGACCAATGGAAAAGTCTCGACTTATAGGTACTCAAATGCCAGCCAAATGCTAACACTAAGATCCCTTCCCCGATTCAGGGTACACAGATCCCTTCGACATGCCACCCCAGTAAAGGAGAAAGCAGTTAAGGCAAAACATGATTACTTTAAGATAAAATTCAAAGACCCTCTGGCCATACTAATTGCAGATGAAAATATAGGGTATGACAAAATTATCATGGGTGAGGAATGTAAAGAGTGGCAACAAGTTGACCTTAATAAGCTAAGTGATGTAGTGCTCACACTATGGTGGGAAGAATACAACTCACAATAGTTGGTTGGCATACAGTCCCTCAGCATGAGATGTTGTCGGTTGATTGGGATACTGAGAAGGGAGGGGTTGCAAGAACCGGGTAGGCAAAGACACATGTGCTTCCTTTAAACCAATTGCTGAGTATGACCCTTTGTATCCTGGATACGATGTTGTGCCTTCGGGTGAGTCTCATGCCGGGATAGGTCAAACTATTTCAGGCAATTTAGCCTCATCATACCCACCCCTTATCAAAAAGCAAGGTCAAGCTAGTATAAATGGTAGTTTACTATCACATGAACTTTCTTTTTTCTTTTACTTGAACTAACTATGGATTTCTTTGTTGTTTCGGTGGCTACCAAGCTTACTTTCGACGCCTTCAATTACCTTAACGCCAATGTTCACACTATCATGGCTCATGCATCCAAGGCACCTGAAGTATGCTGGGAGATCATCACCGTAACCCTAAGCGGTTGCTTTAATGCTCCATTAATAGTAGAAAGATGAAGAGAGACTAGGTCGGCACGTCCTCACCTCCTAAGGTTGCCTCTTCTTACTCTAAGTTACTTCATATTTATGGCATGGAGGGGGTGGCCATCGGGGATGATGCATTGCTATTTGGTAGGTAAGTTTGGATATCTCACAGGTCATGAATTCCAAAAATCTATATCATTTGCTGATGGTTTCCCAAGTTATGCCCATGGAGACCCTATCATACCCTAAACGGGCTAGAATTAGTCAGAGCTGACACTCTCTAGAGTCCTGGTGAATGCATAAACTAAAGACACCTTGTTAGTAAGTCATGAACTTTGAATTTTCTTCTTGTTACTTTGTTATTTTCTGACACCAGTTTTTTAGGCCGGATACCGCTCCATCTGCATATGGGACAAGGTTGAGAAACTCCAAAGAGAGTCTGAGGCAAAAGAAGGTACTCTAATGATGACCAAGGCTGAGGTCGTTAAAGGTAAAGGAGGAGGTAGAGGCAGCCGAGAAGAGGATGAAAGTGGCTATTAAGGCAAGGGAGAAAGTGGAGAATACAGTGGAAGATCTCAATGGGAGTCTAGAGAAGGCAGAGAAAGAGGCCGAAGGTCTACGGAATAACTTAAGAGAGAACATATCTAGATGCATATCATCTACAAATGTAGAGTCCTTTAAAAAGGTGGAGGATGATAGGTAAGCCGAACGGCCCGAATTTAATTATTTTAATCTAATGGATACTGCTGATTCAAGTGCTTATAAATACAAACCTAACCCTTCACTTCTCTTCTCATATTTTCTGATCAAAGCAGCGAAGCTCTTCCATTTTCCCATCTCCACCATTTCTAGAAATATAAAATATTTTATATTTATAAAATCGAAGCGGAAAAATAATAGAAAAAAAGATAAGAAGTGAATTAATGTTGCAAAAGGAAAAGGTAAATTTCTATAGTTATAAATCTAAATTCCCCTAAACCCCAAATCTCTTCCTAGATCTATAATTCTAATAGTATGTATATACCTTGTTATATATATTCTTTTGGATTGGAAAGGATAAGGAGTCAAATCAAAGGAATGGATTAATATTTGGGAGATTTGGAAAGCTTGAAAGATGAGTGAGAAATTATACAATTTATTCATAATATTGAAATATATATAGTTGAGTTTTGTTTAATTAGTATGCCTATGTTAGATTATTGAGTTGTAGGTTTAAACGAACGTATATAGTCAAAATCCTGCCTATGTACTGCATAACTTGGGAAATCAAAATAGTACGTACAACATAATCTGAAAATTTATTTCAAATGTGTACTTTTGCAAGTGTCTGTTCTGGAATTATCTAGGAATTTATATAGGAATTTATTAAATAATAAGGAATATACTAATCGAAATCCTTTTTGGGAGGATAGCTTCGATAAATTAAAATATAAAAATTTATGTTTTTCACGGAATGTATATGCAAGTGTATGTTCTGGAATTCTCAAGTATGGGAATTAATGTTTTAGGAATATATACACACACACGTATATATGTATGTATGTACGTAATGTATAACCGTGTATTTCGATTAGTACGTAAATATTTATAGCGTAATTAATAATATGCATAAATATTCATATTAGTTACAATTAGGACGACCAGTTATTAATAACATAGTAATTATAGGACTAGGAGGCTGAAAAAGGGAGTTACAAGAATTACATAGGGACATAAATGTGTTTAATGGGACTAGTTAAAGGATTTAATGAGGCATTTATGGGGAAACAAAATAGGCATAATAGGATTGAATTAGAACGAGTAAATAATGTCATTATAGATCGTCCAATTTTGTTATTAATTGCCGTTTATTATAGACAATTGACATTTATTAGATATAAGATGGAAATGAGGAATATAGGGAACACGCGTATAAATTAGAAATAATTATGCTACAAACAAGTGAGTGTTCATACTAGTGAATACACATTAAAGGAAATATAATTTTCATGGTAGGAAATTATATAGCCTTAATTATATGCTTAAAATGAACGTGAACTAGTGGGCCTAGCCTAATATTTAGACTTAGGATGAATGGTTTAGTTTAATGAATTGGGATGCGAGGTAAGTAGAGTTACACAATAGAAGTCTGCCCTTCACCTAGAAACTACCAGCGGTTGTGTATGCTTATTACTGATGTGGAACATCTCTAACCATAGGATCGATGGGGATGGGATATACGTTTGCTTAGGTAGGGAAAAATATACCAAGGTTTCAACTTGGGCATCAAGTAATAAATGTCTCAATGCCTTTAGGGACGTCGAGGGGTTTGCTTTTGGGTCGAGGTATTAGATGGCCGTTGTGTCTGCCTCCTCCCTATATATAAGTTTTAAATAACCTATGACAGTATCTAATAAGGAAATGGGATTTGCTTCATTTCTAACAAGAGGTATTAAGTAACAAAAATGAGTGTTTTTCCTTGACTTACATTAGGTTAGTATAAATGGGATTTCGGCCATGGAAGGTCAGCAGGATATATCAGTGTTGTTGTTGGACCGGAATTTAGTGGTAGGGCAATAATATAGGCTTTCACTACCAGCAATTCTGCACAGTCGTTAGCAAAGGCTCGAGTTATGTCATGATGGATTTCACTTCCTTCTAGTATAGAATCTGCATGGGATACACAAAGACCTCAAAAGTTTACTTAATTGTTTTTTGTTTGTTTGGTGGATGTAATCTAGCTAACCTTTAGATGAGTCTTTAAAATGAGTTAGTAATACAATAATTAAATTATAAAGCCTTATATAGTGGTCATCGGTCTCTGTAGACAGGGTTGATTGACTAGCGTTTACGTTGCAGAGTGTGGGATTTGGGGTTGAGGTATAAAATGGTCATTGGGTCTGCCTCCTTCCTACTTAAGAAGTATTAAATGTCCTAGGTTTTTGGTAGTACAACGTTTAGAGATATATGTATATAAGCATATATATAGTTATACCTCGAAGGAGGTTCAACATATCATTCGCGCGTATAGGATCGAATGGATTAGCCATGAATAATAGACATAACAATTAAATTATAATCAATCGGCATAAATTAGTTGTTAACCTACCTTTTTTGCAGGGCAGTATATAGGCAGATTTAATCCAATCAGACTTCACAATTATCGAGCGCAGAGTGATAATTGTGGGGTCCGGAAGTCAGCTATAGATAATAACATGAAGTTAGGATTAAACGTATTTGGTAGAAAAACGATGCAGGGTGCTTGAAATATGAATATTGGCTTGGAGAAGGAAGGATCGGCATAGTTTGGATCGACATGATATGGATCGGCATAGGGAGGATCGACATAGCTCGGATTGGCTTGGATCGACAAAGCTTGGTTCGACATAATATGGGTCGGCGTAGTATGGGTTGGCATAGCTTGGTTTAGCAAAGCTTGGATCGGCGTAGTTCACGATGGATGGATCGGCCCTGATAGTAATCTAAGGGGTTGGCATATTGGAGTCTCATGATATGAATCAGTATGGCGCACACTAGAAGGAGTTGGATCGTCACAATACCCTAAAGCATTAGGGATCGGCGTAGCAACCTAAGTGACATGGATCGGCATGCCTTAGAGGGATCGGTATACTCTCCAGGCTACATCGGGAAGGGTCGGCATATCTTCATGGATCGGGAAGGTTCGACGTATCTTCATATGGAAGGATGGATCATCATATCTTCTTGGAGGAGATGGATCGGCATGCTTCATGGAGGATGGATCAGTATAGGATATTGGAAGGAGATGGATCGACGTAGCAATATGGAAAGAGAAGGATCAGCATGAAGGACTCTCCAAAGATGCTCGGCCTTGAATTGAAGGAAAAAGGATCGATAGTATGTTAGTTGATCAATACCTTATGGACAAATCATGCATGCTGATCGTTATAGTGGGCCCATGTAGGTGAGAAGGCCTTGTTGCCGAAGTTTCACCTATAAATATATCAGGCTTGACTTTAGAAAAGGGACCTTCATTTTGTTTTTCTTCATATTCTACATAGGGGATACTCTGCCATTTTTATTCTAGAATTTTGGATTGTAACTGTAATCAAACTTCGGTATAATAAAAAGGATTGTTCTAGAGTGGACGTAGGTCGGAGTTAGCCGAACCACCATAAAACTTGTGTGTTCCTTTACTTTTTCTGCTATTGATTCTGTGATCTGCATGTTTGTCTTTATATTTGGATATTGTTTTGGGAATTTGGTGCTTTCACGTACAACTGGGTGTTGGTGGTCAATTATGATGCCAAAATTTTGGTGCTTTCACTGAGAAGGCTTGCACTCGTGGATTTGGAAGCTAAGATCTCAGATTTATAAGCTTGGATACTTTGATCTAGGAAGCAATGGCTAGGCAATCAATAAGGAGACAAAGAAAAGATAGGAGCCATCATGAAGGGAGTCAAGAGGTTTCCTCAAGAGCTAATCAAACCTCAATCTTCATTACTAGAGACAAGATGGAGACAATGATGGATGCCATGAAGGAAAGGACGTTGAAGAGACAGGAGAAAATGATGCGGAACCTACTCCGATGGATTGGACAAGTTGGAGTGCAAAACCAAGGAAATGAAGTAGCAAGGAATACTGGAAATTTGGATTATGGAGATGGAGCAACAGCAGCTGAGGAAGCCCAGAACTAGAACCAAAGAAACAAAGCAAACATGATGCAGGATGGAGTGGGACCACTAGGAGCAACCCATGACCAACCAGAAACGATCGGCGAAACTATAGCTGATCGTTATAGAATGATCGGTGTCGATTGTTCCACACTCGAGGGCCTGCCCTCGGGTCATGTTGGTTCAATTCCAAGCAGGATACCAGGCGATGTTATGCAGCTTGGTGCTGATCGGAATATGGATGTTCGTACAGAAGAGTAGATTTCAGGATTCCCACGTGGACTCGGGGGGCAGATCGAAGACAATGGACGAAGACTACCACTTAATGACAACGATAAGTTGGCGGAAGTGATCAGATGGGCTATGAGAGGAGGATTGGTTAATAGGGATCTGGAAGATGTGAATAGGAGCCCCTTTGCTCCTAGGATCAAGCGAGCTAGGAATCCACCGGAATTCAAACTACCAACGCTTGAGTCATATGATGGAAAAACAGATCCCGCTGTTCATTCGACGAGATACATGAGGTGTATGGAAGTACTGGAGGCATCAGAGGAAGTCATGGCATGATGTTTTCCTTTGTATTTGACAGATATAGCTACACTATGGTTCAGACAGCTGGAAAGCGGCTCTATCAGCACATGGACGGAATTGATCGAAAGGTTTATGAGGAAGTTTAGGGTTCACATCTCGAGAACCAAAAATATGATGAGTTTGGCAACACTAAAACAGAAGACCGGAGAGTCCCTGAGGAGTTTTCTAACGCGGTTTAATGCTGCAGCGGCATCGGTAGATCGTCTAGATCCATCCATGGTTTTGATGGCGGCTATATCTGGAATTGCTGATGGCACAGAGTTCAAGCATTCACTAGCACGGGATCCACCTATAGATCTAGGAGAGTTTTACCATTAAGCAGAAAGGTTCCTGCGACAAGAAGACACATAAGCAAACAAACCGAAGGTGAATGCTGTGCAAAGTGGAGGATTATTAGGAGATGTAAACAAGAATGATAAAGGCAAATGGAAAATGAATGATGGCAGTAATATGTCAAAAAGGCAATGGAGAGAACCGAAATTCTCTTCTTACACAGATTTGAATGAACCTTTGGAAAGGTTTATTTGGATACTCGAGGATGCCTTCGGTATCAAAGGCCGGCGAAAGGGAACCCTCCGAATACGAGCGGGCATCAGGAAAGCATTGCTTATTCCATGAGCTGGATGGGCACAATACAAATGACTATAGGCATTTGAAGGATATCATTGAGGAACATGTGAGGAATGGTCAGTTGCAATAATATATAAGGACTCGGGCTGTAGCGGTGGAACAGGAGCAACCACCTCCCACCTCTAATGAAGATGGCATTGGATTAAGGCATCATTGTCAACTTATCATTAATTGATTGGATTTATGGCATGGAATAAGTAATCAACCTCGCATTATTACGGCTAAGTCAATTACACATGTACGAGATCGAGGACGGTCCCTAGGCATGCTCTGAGATGACGATGAACCATAGTACTCGGGTCTGTGAAATTTTGTTTTTTCCCGTTTACTATGAACTCTGGTTTTTTGATACTATGGCTATTTAGTTTTTTGGTTATGCAGACTTTTATTTTACATTTAACCGACTGACCGGAGAGACGGGGCGATAATCGCAAGTTACGAGTCCCTTTGCCGGAGAGAGACAAGATGGACTCAAACATGGATAAGTCCTCGACCGGGAATCGAGGTCGGAGTAGGGTAACCGACGGATCAGGTCCTCGACCAGGGATCGAGGCCGGAGTAGGATACCCCATGGATTAAGCCCTCGGTCGGAGAGTCAAGGCCGAAGAATAGAACACAACAGATCGTCGGCTATGGACTATACCTGGCAAGGGTTAGGCCGCTTCGTCGGAGAGCAATAGGATCGGCCTACTCAGATCGTCGAGTATGGATTGTGCTCAGTAAGGACCCGTAGAGGTCTAAGGATTTGGATATGGACCCTTAGCGGTCCTAGATTTGGATAAAATGACCTGGAGAGGTCTAAGGATTTGGATATGGATCCGGAGCGATCCTGGATTTGGATAAAATGACCCGGAGAGGTCTAAGGATTTGGATATGAACGTGGAGTGGTCCTGGATTTGGATCAAATGACCATGAGAGGTCTAAGGATTTGGATGTGGACCCGGAGCGGTCCCGGATTTGGATAAAACGATTCGGAAAGATCGTTGATTTGGAATGGATTTAGAATTGGATATCGACTCAGAACCATCGTGGATTTCGTTAATGATCTAGAGAGATCAAGGAATTAGATCGGCAACGGGTTGGATTCAGGATTGGAAAATATGGCAATTAATGGATTACGGACTTCAGATTTTGGATTTAAGGCAATTCAAAACACGTATTCCTATCACAAGGCATGTTTTGAGGGGCAAAGTGTTAACCCGCCTTTTTGGCAAAGTAGTATACAGCGGATTTAACCCAACATACTTCACAATTATCGAGCGCAGAGTTATGATTGTGGGGTCTAGAAGTCAGCTATAGATAATAACATGAAGCTAAGATTAAACGTAGTTGGTAGAAAAACGATGCAGGGTGCTTGAAATATGAATATTGGCTTGGAGAAGGAAGGATCGGCATAGTTTGGATCGGCATGATATGGATTGGCATAGGGAGGATCGACATAGCTCTGATAGGCTTGGATGGACAAAGCTTGGTTCGACATAATATGGGTCGGCGTAGTATGGGTTGGCATAGCTTGGTTCGGCAAAGCATGGATCCGCGTTGTTCACGATGGATGGATCGACCCTGATAGTAATTTGCAAACTCAAGTTCTAGCTCCAACATCAAAGAGAAGCTTAGGTAAGCTCCCTCTTCATCTTCTCCATCTCTTCTCCTCTTCAATTTCAGAAATTTTCTAAACCCTAACTTAGGAAATGTTTTTCTATTTGAGCTTAGATTGAAGCTCCTTGGGTTAACATTGAAGAGTGATTGTTCTTGCCTTGCTCTATAGCTTCTCTCTTGTGTTTTTGGGTTTAAAGGTGAGATTTTTATCTCACATCTTTGTCTATAACTATCTTTGATTGTTAGGTATGAATTCCTAACATCTTTACATGTTCATTTGCTTTTGATTTGAATTGATTTGGTGAACATTTCAATTTTTGGTGTTTTGAAGTTTAAATCTTTAAATATCTCAGCTTTGATGTATGATCATGCTTTTGGTGGTGTATCGAAGAGCCTATAGGGCTGGGTTGTCGATTGGCATAAACCCCTAAAGCCCATTGCTCGTCCGATCACAAATTGGGAGAGTTTGCTCTTCATTGGGCTAGGCTGGAAAAACAGTTCCAGTGCCAGTCAGTCGACTGACTGCAGGAACTGAAACTTTTGGGTTTTTGGATCAGTCGACCGGCCTCTGCAGTCAGTCGACTGACCTGCTTGTTTTTGCCTATTTTGCCTATTTTGTTTGAGGTTCCAATTTTTATCGATTCGTGATTATCCGATTTGTTGTTATCATTTATTATCGACTTTGATGACTTCTTTTTTTGGGATTTTCGGGAATATCCATTTTGATGGATTCGGTATTGATTTATATGGATTTGATTCACGTCTTTGAATGTGGATTTTGGTGATTGATTGTTTCTACAATCATTTCTGTGATTTATCACTTTAAAATACAAAGGTTTCTATACTAGTAGTAAATATTCAAACTCTTTTACAAAAAAATGATTTCAACTCTATTTTCAATACAAAGCTCGTTATAAAACCATTTTCAAATCTATTAGTATATACAAACCTTTATCTCATTCGTATGAGAAATCTAATTAAACGGCTTAGTAAAACAAGTGGTATGAAACGCTTGCGTTTACTTCGTCGGTTAATTCTTGGACTTGTATGATTGAACTCTTGTGACAATTTTCGAGTGGAAATCTACAATTTGTTCGTAAATATTTGAGTTAAGCTAGTGGTTATGGGACATGAAGCTAAACTCTTATATTTACTAGCTTAGTGTAATTTACACTTATTTTCGAGTGGAAGTCTACAATATGTTCGTAAATATTTGAGATAAGCTAGTGGTTATGGGACATGAAGCTCAACTCTTATATTTACTAACTTAGTGTAATTTACACTTGTCGATCATTGATGATCATTTTGTGATTTAGACTAGCGATGTGTGATCTCTCTTTGTTTGTGTGGGGACTTAAAACCCCGTTTGTGGAACTTCGGTTCAATTTGGTGGGGTAGCGACCCATGGTCTTTGGACCATTCGTGGAGCAATCGGCTCAATGAGTCTGTGCATGAGTCGTATCTTTTAGGGTGCGTCGATGTTCGGCTCATTCTTTCGCGTGGGGAACTGTACCACGACCGAATCTGTGCATGAGTCGTATCTTTTAGGGTGCGTCGATGTTCGGTTCATTTATTGGGTTAGCGACCCATGAAATAGCGTTCCGTTTGTGTTACACGTGTTGGTGAGTTTTAATGCTTCCGTTTGTGATAGGCCTTTCCCCCTTTTATGATTTCTGGATTTCTCGTTGTGATTTCTAGAATTTGTGTTTCACCAATTTTTATGGATTAAATTGATAAGCTCTATCAATATTTGTGTTTTGGTGAATAATTTAAAGAATGTGATTCTTTTTGGTGTTTATAGATGATTTGAGATATTGTATGATTTTTGATTGTTATTTGATGTATACTTGACACATTATGGCATTTCTTTGTTATCATACGTTTTTTGGTCATATCTCTTATCCTATCTCATTTTATCTGATATTTATAGCTAGACTGATCCTTTTATTATTTTCTTCTTAAATAATACTTGGGTTAGACCGAGGTATTTCAGGTACTTCTACTTGACTTCTTATCAGGGTCTGTCATCTGATTCTTTTGGCTAACTACTTTAGCTTAGTATTTTTTTTATACATTTAAGATAGAGACTCCTTGATGTATAATTATTCTTTTGTCTAGCACTTGTATCTATTCTTTTATGATGTAGTAGATCTTCTATGACCACTATTTTGATGTACACTTTTATGTGATATATTCATATCTGATTCCGCCTTTGTGATATGAATGTCTGTGCCTGATTTGTGTTATGTATATTTCTATATTTGTTTCCGAAGTCCACTTAGCCACTGTGTGGTAGCTTTGAGTTTGTATTTGATATGTTGGATTTTCTCTTGAAATGAAATGTAAGTTATATTTTCTGACATATCGGTACTCGCACAAAGCAATTACACAGATGGTCGCTCCTCAACAGTCTTATTCTTCGCGCTAGTCGACGGCATTACCCAGTAGTGTCCTTTGCTAGCATGACCATAGAGGTGGGGCGTCACAACACCAGCCGGTAGCTTTAGAAATAAACCGGCTTAAAGCTACAACCATCTCATTCAGGCTTGTACTTACTTCACATTTCTTGGGACTTGCATATCTTGGATGGCTTGGGTTCTGTCGGGTTTAGCTTCAGTTCCCTTGGCGTTCACAATGTTGTTAAGGAATTTTTTGGATCGTTTGGCAAAAGAGCTTTTTTTGGGTTCATCTTCATGTTGTACTGGCATGGTATGCTGAACGTCTATGCCTGGTTCTGTATATGCCCTCGAGCCTTCTCAAACTTTACCAACATGTCAATACATACACTTCCATATACCGACCGGTCTATTTTGAGAACATATGGTTGACGAGCCATTGATATGTGGCTCCTACATTTCGTAACCCAAATGACATGGCACAATAGTAATACAGGCCACATTTGTAATGAATGAAGTGTGCTCTTGTCATATGCAATGCGTGGCGATCTGGTTGTACCCAGAATAAGCATCCATGAAGATGAGGAGCTCATGTTCACTGGTTGCACCGACAAGTTGATCAATGCAAGGCAATGGAAAGATGTCTTTAGGGCAGGCTTTGCTGAGATCAGAGAAGTTAATGCAAGTTTTCCAAGGCCCATTTGACTTTCTAACTAGCAATGGGTTAGCTATCCAAATTAGATATTCTGCCTCCTAGATGAAGTCGTTGGCCAATAAATTTCTACCTCTTCTTCGAGAGCTTGGTACCTTTCTGGGTTGAGTGGTTGACGCTTTTGATAGATGGGGGTAGCTTTAGAATCAATGTTAAGTGCACAAAAAATAATCACGGGATCAATGCTAGTAATATCGGTGTGCCCTCATGCAAAGATGTCATTGCTTTACCTCATGAATTTGACTAGCTCAACTCTAACTTTTAGGTTGAGTTCTGTGTCGATTTGAACAACTTTGCTAGGGTCGGCACAGTCTATAGATATCGATTCCGATGGAGTAGATTGCCCACCTTCAATGTTTGAATCCCCCATAAAAGGTCTGAGTGGGTCTTCATCAAGTTCTGAGCTTGTTTCCAAGTTGCATTGGTACAGCACATAAATCATGTGCTCTATAACATCCTCGGCTAGGACAGATGTCTGTGCTCGAGTCAAGGGGTTGATGTTGTCTTCGGCTCTCATAAATGAGTCTTCCAATGTAGAGAGTAGGGTTTGTTATGTTGGATGTCCCCTCTTATCAATGGGGTGCGACTTGCTCATTCCATGATGAGATGAGTTCTTTGGTTCTTTGGGGAGTGGCCAAGGAGATAAGGTTCTTGCCATGCTAGCCTTGATTGTGGCAAGCGCTCCAAGCATGACAGCTAGCGCTACTAGGTTTGAGGGTACTTTCGAGTGACACGCGGCCAGTTGACGTAGCTTCACTGCTTTGGGTGGTCCCAACATGGACTGTAGCATTGAAGGGCTCGAGGTTACTCTTGGGTAACACACTATCGATAATTGTATCTTTAAGGGCAAGGACGATCCTGACACGAGTGTGAGCAATGTCTACTCGATCACTCTCCTAAGTGACATGTCATCGGTTGTCGTGACCTAATTAGGTTGGTCATTGGCTATGGAGGGATCCGTTGATTTTGATGCCTCAAATTCAGGGTTAAGGCGGTCATGGCATGAACCTGGGCGTTGACCGGCTCGAAGGTTCTTTCAAGTGACTCGTCGTTGATAGTTGCAAGTTTTTGGTGAAGCATGAGAACACTCTTCTTGGCTTGTCTAAGGGAGGTTGCATAACATTCCCTAGCTTTCTACTGATTCCCTTAGATTTTCCCGATCTTGCTTTGGATAGGGAACTTCATGATGAACAGATTATAGGAGATGGCCGCATCTAGTTCTGCAAGTGTCCTATCAAGAGATTATAAGCAGATAAGCAATCAACTACTACAAAGATTTTTTGAATCACTGTAGTAAGGGGCTCTTTTTCGAATGTGGTCATGAGTGTGACATCCCGGAATTTCTGACAATATCAATTTAATAATCTGTATTGAAAATTAAATCGATCTGATGATTTTTGTTGATAAATTTGAATTGATTTAATAATTCTTCTTTTAATAAACATTTAAATTATGAATTTATCTTTTAAAATTTAAATAAAATATTTTCTATTTATAATGTATATAAATTTATATATATTGTAAATAAGTGAGCTTTGTTGTAAATTTAATTAATAAGGCATATTTTATAATTCTAATATATTTTGGTAATTTGGAAATTATGATTTAATTTAAATATATGGTTTTAAAATAGTTAAGATAAATGTTTAATTGATTTAGATTTTATCTTAACTTAGGTTTAAGATTTAATTAAAAGGGCTTGTTTTAAAATATGTTTAATAAATATGATATATTAATTTATTTAATAATAATAAGGATGTATAATCTCTTTTATAAATTATTTAAATTTAACAAATTGTTATTTTCAAATAACATTATTAATGTATTGTTTTATATATAAATATAAATAGATTTTTAAATAGAAGTGTTATTTTCAAATTTAATATGTGTTATATATGTATATATATAACTTGATTTTAAAATTGGATTTTGAATTTATTTGAATTCAAAAGCCTTGAAATTAAAAAGGGTAAATATTTAAAATGTTTTGGATTTTTAAAGATATTGTATAAGCTTTGATTTGTACATATATATACACATAGCTTTATTTTATTTTCCCTAAAGAGTAATTCATAAAAATAAACACCTTTGTTGGAAATAAAATTTAGTATTTAAGTTAGTAGTAGAAATAGATATATATTAAGTAAAATACATTAGATAAATTCTTTCATCTTGTTAAACATAGAAACCTACTTATATTTCAAGTCATAACACTAAAACAAAGCATAAATGAACACTTAGTTAATTCTGGGAAATGCATTTTAGATCCTAGGTTGTAGGACATAAGCATAAGAAGAGGGAAACATATGTTCTTGTTTTCTCAGTAAAACAATTATGTACACTTGAAAGAATAAAGTAAAAATGTAAAATATCTTTGTATATAAAATGATCCCTAAGTACCATACGAAATTTAAAATAAAGGATAGGTATGTAGAAATGGAGACAAGCATTTAATGTAAACATCTTTAGTACACCAAGAAATATCATATCAGCCTCCACAAACAAAAAAATATCTCTGACTTGATAATGTTTAAAACAAATAATATCCCTGTAAGCTTCTTTTGTATATTTGAACTTCCTCATCTCAGTTTCGTTTATAAAAGAAGAAAAACTGAGAATCTAAAGTAAGTCTCATCTTCAATGTAAACAACACTTTAGTTCAACTCAAAGCCAACAGGAGAATCAAGCTAGCAACTTTCAAGCAATTTTCCAGTTTTAAAAGCCTGTTTCAAAAATGTGCTCTGTTCTTTAACTTTCAAAATCTGGTGAGTAACACTTTTTCTTAAAAACTTAAGTAGCTCTGGTTGCATGATTGATTAGTATACTTGTGTGTATAATTGTAAATGCATTACTGTATCTATATATGACTGTGAATGTATATGAACTTATATATGCCATGAATTTGTCTACATGTGCTTGATGTTTTTTTTAAACTAAGATTTTGGTAAAAATACTTTACCACTTGATCTGATCTTAGTTAGGAACTTATGTTTAAACAAAAGTAATTTGTTTAAGATGGATTTATGTTTAAAAAATTTAATTAAGTTAAAATAACCTGGCACTGTCTTTGGAAAATCAAGATACATGAACAAAGCCTTAAACAAGTTAAAATTCAAACTTCCTAATTCGTGAATTCAGGTATATAATCTAAATCCTCATACCTTAACATGATTTTTAAAGTTAAAATCATGATTTTTAAATAGAGGAGGGAAGAGCAGTTTTGATTTGTTTGAATTATGTATTCTGGGTGGTTCTGGTTGATCTAGATGATTGGAGGGGTCGAAATTTTGGATGGTGATGGAGGAGCGAACGAAGGTTCTAGGAAAAATAGTAGGAAGGTGATCTAGTGGTTGTAGCGGTGGTGGTTGGTCAGAGGGGTTTCTAAACCTAATTTGAGTGATGATCGGAAAACGACCCACCACGGCAACTCTGGTGGATCGAGTGCCACTATATTCTGGGAAAGGGAAGCTGGAGTGTTGTCGAAGGCTTGGCCGGAGGTGTTGACATTCCGGTGGTCGGAGATTTGTGGTCGAGGCGTTTCCAGGGTTGGGAAGCTTGTTCCAGTTTTTGTTCAGGGTACTTGATTTTTGTTTTCGAGTATAAATTGATGGATCGGAGTTTTGATGATCGGGAATGGATGCGAGGATGAACGTCGACTTGCTCGACGACGTGGGGTCGGTTGGAACTGATCGCTGGCGAAGTGCACGTGCACGTGCACATTTTATCGACTCTGGGTTTTGGGGAAGACGAAGTTGTTACTCGGGTTTGACTCGGGTAGTTCGAGTATTTTACTCGAAGGGTTTAGGATTTGTCTCAAAGTTCAGAAGTCTGGGCTCGGGTTAGAGTTATGTTACAGGTTTCAAACAAACCCTGTAATGGTTTGATTCAAAATTTAAAACTGAAGTTTAAAAAGAAAAGTTTAAACCAGTTTAAATCTAAGCTTTAAAATCTGGTGCTGTTTAGTTTGAATCTCAATTGAAAAATATATATATAAAATAAATAAGGTTTTGAAAATAGAATAAAGTGTATAACTTTAAAAGATGTAAATAAGTTTAAAAGTTAAAGTATACTTAAATGATTTGAATTTAAAAGGAATTTAGTTTAAATCTTTAAATTTCTTTTATGAGACATAAGCACTCTTTAACATGTGGATTTCAAAGTTTCAAATTAGTTATAAACCTTGTTAAAGACAAATTGGTTTTCATTTTAAATCTTGAATTTAAAAATGAATTTTTAAATAAATTTGAGAATAAATGTTTTCAAATGTATTTGTGAATGATAATTTTTAACCATAGATAAGTAAAGGTTTTTATCTTTAAGTTAAAATCAGTAAATCCTTAAGGTAATTAAATGGGTTAAATAATTTAATTGATTTGTGATCTGGATTAATTAAATTAGTAATTATAAGATGAAATTTATTAATTAAGGTTTAAGTTAAATAAATGGTTAAATGTTAATTAATCAAGTAATTAAAGGTTAATTAAGTTACAGTTAAAAACTTAAAGTAATTAAATAATTAGCGGTTAATTAACGGGTTGTTAAGGATAAATTAAATTGTAATTAATATTGATTAATTAAGTTTAATTTCTTAAGAAAAGAAATTAAGAATTGTAATAGTTAATGAAGGTCATTAACTTAAGACTATTAAATAATTAATATATTGATGTGATTAATTTTAATAATTAGATAAATTAATTAAAGATAAACATTTTGTGAAAATGTTTAAGTGTAATTACTTAATGGGAGTAATTAAGGAATTAATTACTTAATGTAATTAATTGAGTTTAATTTGATTTGTTTAAGTTAATTAATTAAGTTTAATTAATTTAAATTAATCATTGGATGATTTGATAAGTATAATTACTTAAATGAAATCAATATAGCATAATTACTTAGTAAAGTAATTAATGGGTAATTACAGGATGTAATTGATTGAAGAATGGAAGTAATTTGAGTTTAATTACTTTTTGTAATTAATCAAGCGATTAATTAAGATAATTAATTAAGGAGTAATTAATTTATTTAATGAAGTAATTGAGGGTAGTTAATTACTGAATGGGATTAATCAAGACTGATTAATAAATGTGGTTTAATTAAAGATAAATTACTCAATGTAATTAATTTAGATGGGATAATTAATTAAAATGTAATTAGGGATCATTAATTTATATAATTAATGATGTAATTAAGGATTGATTCATTAAAACTAATTAATCAGTAATAAGTGATTTTGAGTAATTAATTAAGGATTAATGTAATTAATTATAGTTAATTAATTTATGAAGTAATTAAAGATTAATTACTGTATTTGGTTATGGATAATTGATTTGTGAAATTAATTAAAGGATAATTACTTGAATGTAATTAAAGGTCAGTTAATCAAAGATGATTAATTAAGAAGGAAATTGAGAATGACTAATGTTGGACGTGTTTTCACCGGACCAGGGCCACCGGACCAACACTGCCGAGTCAAGGCCAGGAAGGAACTGCCGAATCAAGGTCATCCACTCACCGAACCAACCATTGCCGAACCAAAGCTACTCCAACCCTCACCGGACCAACCACTACCGAACCAACCATTGCCGAACCAAAGCTACTCCAACCCTCACCGGACCAACCACTACCGAACCAAATTTGCCAGGCCGGATCACGTCAGCCCAGGCCTGCCAGCAACTATATACATCCAAGACTCCTACCCCCAGCCTCACTCTATAAATAGAGGGGTAGGGGTACAACAATGGTAGACAAGTTTGAGAGCTCAAGCACGGATAGAACTTTCAAACAACTTTCATATACTTGTATCAAAGCTTTGTACTTGTAATCTGAACAGTAAAGGAGAATAACATATAAAGTGGACATAGGCACATTCTGGCCGAACCACTATAAATCTGTGTGTCTTTTACAGTTTAGTCCCTGCTTTTTATATATTTGCATAAATCACCCAGATCACTAAAAACAACATAAAATCAACTAAATCATACGACTTGGAGGTGTTTGCCCATTTTTTGTGCAAACATTTTTTGTGCTTTCACTGAGAGACGGGAGCTCGAAGCTTCAGCTTCTCCCACTTAACCTTCTTCCTAACAGCGTCGTTCATTGCTTGGAAAACATGCCTCCCAGGCAGAAAAAAGACGTTAACAAAGGAAAGAACATCGCAACTAGCAGTATTCCAGATCCAGTGGTCACAGACCAAGTAAATCATCCCATTCCAACAGCAGTACCAAATGAAGGTCAGGCAAATCCGACAACCCCTGCCATGGGACAGCCGGTAGCAATTACTAGGGCAGATCTAGATAGGGTTGTGGCTGAAGTGACTAACCGCTTCACATCCCAACAGGAAGCCTTGGTGGACCAACTAATGTCACACTTAAGGGATGCTGAAGAGTCCAACCGCAACACTGAATCATGGGGTGAGTCCCAGTCTGGAGGATCTCGGAGGCAACAAAGATCTTCCTTCTTCGAAGAAGCTAACGACAGAAGCGGCCATGGTAGGAGCCGAGACCGAACTCAGTCCGAACGCCGACCCGAGGAAACGCTTGGAACCGAACCCAACGGGGGAGGTACCAGGCGAAGGTCAACCGTAGCTGAGCCTGTCATGCTGCCTAACCACGGAAACGCCAATGAACGGGGCCGAGCTAGAGTCCAGCCCGAAGTTGGACCCGAGGAAGTGCTTAGATCAGAACCCAGCAGGGGAAGATCAAGGCAAGGGCCAGCTGTGGCTGACCCTAGCATGCTCCCAGAAGACCAAAGACAGCCACTGGAAAATATTAGGAATGATAGACGATACCATCCCTACAGGTCATCTGGACGGAATCAATCCCATAGAGAAGAACCGAACTCATTTCTATCCGTTCCAAATTCTGATGAAAGGATGGCACGCTTGTTCAGAGAGTGCGTCCAACGGGATCAAAGAGATCGAGGGATAGGCGCGAGGGTAACCAACCCTTTCGCCCGCAATATCGAGATTGCCATTACCCCCCGAGAATGGAAAATGCCAACAATGGAACCTTACAAGGGAACCTCTGACCCCGTTGTACACTTACAGAGATACACACAGCATATGCTCATGAGCGGAGCAACAGAGGGAGTACTGTGCAAATGCTTTCCACAATTCTTAGCAGATCTAGCTACCTCCTGGTTCTGCCATCTACCCCAAGGATCCATCAGCTCATGGGAAATGTTGAAAGAAAAGTTCATCAGCCAGTTCCGCATTCATGTGGAGCAACCCAAGGACGCTTATTTCTTATCCAGTATCAAACAGAAACCTGGAGAGAAAGTGCAGCAATATCTAACCCGATTCAATGCCGCAGCGGCCGTAGTCCAAGATGCCGATGAGAAGCTTATCTTAATGGCCCTCTGTAGTGGGGTGCATCCAAATACTAAATTTGCTAGAAGATTGACAAAAGAAAAACCAACTACTTTAATCGATTTCTTCCATGAGGCTGGGAAATATATGAGACTTGAAGACGCTGCCACTGAGGGGCAGTCAGGGCAACAAAATAAGGCAGCTCACGGCAACACGCCCGCTGTAGCAAAGGACGTTCGAAGAAATGACTCTAGAGACAATGCTGGGGGTAAGAAGGGAGAAAAGCGTCTATATCGGCCAGGACCGAGATTTGACGCTTACACCCATTTGAATGAAACGATCGAAAACATCTTCCTGGCCACTCAAGACGAAGTTAAATACAAACGCTCCTCGCATAAGATGGAATCAGATAACGCAATTAAGTCTGGAAAATTCTACCGCTTCCACGAATCCCATGGGCACGATACCAACGAATTCCATCATCTCCGGGACTTGATTGAAGAACACATCAGAAGAAGGAGACTAGAACGCTATGTAAAAGGTTAGAATAGGACTCCAGTTCCTGCCAATGAGAACCCAAGGCTACCCTCCCCAGAAATAGGCAAAGGAAATCGCAACACGAGCGGCTCCAGTCAAGAGAAGATAGTGGTCCATACCATCTCGGGAGGGCCACACATCGCCGACGGAAGCTGGGCAGAGATGGAAAGGTACGGAAAGTCACTTAGAAACAATGAAGAATGCGTCAATTCTATTATAGAAGAACGCCACCCGAAGCGGATAGAGAATGGTGCATCACATTCAGTAGGCGTGACCTGGAGGGAAGGCAGTACCCTCACACGGATCCCATGGTTATCTCTACCCGGCTCGGTCCAGCCGAAGTTTTCCGAATTCTAGTAGACACTAGAAGCTCAGTAAATATCCTATTCAAGCATGCCTTTGACAAAATGAAGCTGTCATTAAAGGATTTTCTTCCCTGCAATAAACCACTACACGGTTTCACAGGAAATGCAAAGATGCCCCTCGGGCGACTGGACCTCTTTGTTGAAATTGGAAGTCATCCCCGCTCCGTTGTGCGGAAACAAACATTTGTGCTGATAGAAAACCACTCGGCCTACAACGCCTTCTTAGGAAGGCCAGCCTTGTCTGACTTCCAAATTGTCCTGGCCCTATGGTGCCTGAAGGTGAAATTTCCAACGGACAATGGAATAGGGGAAGTAGAGGGAGACCAGGACATCGCTCGAGATTGCTATGTAACTGAACTCCGCAATAACCGCAGGAAGGATATAGGGAAGATTGTAGAGACTGCCCTCTGCACGAAAAGTTTGGAAGCATAGCAACTAAAGAAAGCCCCTCCTCTTCGATATACCAGTGACCCTTTCAATGAATTAGACCCCAGGGACAGAGAGGAGGAGGCCACCGCCGAGCCTGCAGAGGCTATGGAATTTGTATCTGTGGAAAAACATGACTCGAGTAGACTATTGAAAGTCGGGTCCCAACTAAAAGTAGAATTGAAGGAACAACTCATTGATTTTCTCCGCCACAACTTGGATGTATTTGCATGGTCACACGCTGACATGACTGGAATCTCCCCTGACATAGCATGCTACGTACTAAACATCGATCCTACCAAGGTGCCAGTAAAATAGAAAAAGAGAAGTATGGGGGCAGAATAATCAGCAGCCCTCGATGAAGAAGTAAAAAACCTACTTGCCAATGACTTCATACGAGAAGCCATCTACCCGGAGTGGATCGCCAATCCGGTACTAGTAAAGAAGGCTAATGGGAAGTGGAGAACATGCATTGACTTCTCCAACTTAAATGATGCCTGCCCGAAGGATTGCTTCCCACTTCCCCGAATCGACCAGCTCGTGGACAGCACGGCCGGGCACGAACTCTTATCTTTTATGGACGCATACTCAAGATATAACCAAATTCCTATGCATGCTCCCGATCAAGACCACACTAGTTTCATCACTGACCGGGGATTGTACTGCTATAAAGTAATGCCTTTTGGACTTAAAAACGCAGGAGCCACCTATCAGCGCCTCGTCAACAAGATGTTTGCAGGGCTAATAGGACAAACTATGGAAGTTTATGTGGATGACATGCTGCTAAAGTCAAGGAAAGCCGATGATCACGTAAGCCACCTGGGCGAGATGTTTCAAGTACTTCGCCAATATGGAATGAAGCTGAATCCTCTAAAGTGCTCCTTCGGAGTATCATCAGGAAAGTTCCTGGGATTCATCGTCCATGCCAGAGGAATTGAAGCAAACCCTGAACAAGTCCGAGCTCTGAAAGATATCAGGATACCTTCTACCCGAAAAGAAATGCAAAGCCTAAATGGGAGGTGGCCACCCTGAGCAGATTCATCTCTAAAGCAACTGACAAATGCATCCCCTTCTTCGAAGCTTTAAAGAAAGACAAAGGAAAGTTCGAATGGACTGACGAATGCTTGACAGCTTTACTTAACTTAATCGAACACCTCCAGAGACCACCAGTACTCTCAACTCCGAACAAAGGCGAAGAGCTATACCTATACCTTGCTGTGTCATCTCATGCTCTAAGCGCCGCCTTGGTGAGAGAAGACAAACGCACGCAGCGGCCAGTATACTTTGTAAGCAAGAGGTTTACAGGGGCGGAAGCCAGATATCCTAAACTTGAGAAACTAGCGTACTATTTACTAATCACATCACGGAAACTGCGTCACTATTTCCAATCTCATTACATCAGAGTTCTGACCGATCAACCGCTAAGGCAGGTACTCCATCGTCCCGACACTTCTGGGCGACTACGTAAATGGTGCATTTAACTAAGTCAATACGATATCATCTACCATCCTCGCACCGCCATCAAGGGACAAGCCATGGCCGATTTCATTGCCGAAGTCACTACCAACGAAGGTAAGGAGCAACCGGAAATAGCGGAAGACATCAAGTGGAATCTCTTTGTGGATGGAACGTCAAACGAACAAGGCTCGGAGGAAGGTGTGGTAATAATCACTCGCAGGGGAAACAAGCTACACTATGCTCTAAAGTTGGAATTCGCTGCCACCAACAACGATGCAGAGTATGAAGCGGTGATAGCTGGATTAGGACTTGCCTTAGAGATTGGAGCCAATTCTTTATGTCTTCATAGTGATTCTCAACTTATTGTAAATCAAATACTAGGAGGATTTCAGGCTCGAGAAGAACGACTCACAACATATCTAAAGAAGACCAAGCTGCTTCTCGATCAATTGGATCACTATCTAATCAAACACATCCCTCGGGAAGAAAACCGAGAGGCCAACGGATTGGAAAAGCAAGCTAGCATGAGAGACGGCACTATTTCTGGAGCAGTGGCCATCTCAAAGCAACTGACCCCGAGTTTCGAGCAGGTGAATCTGATAGCTGCAATTAGAGAGGAGACTTGGATGACTCCCATCCAAAAATACTTACAAGACGGCATACTGCCCGACGAGCGTAACGAAGTCAAGAAAATCTTGAGGAGAGCTTCCCGCTACACAATACAAGAAGGCACCCTTTATCGGCGCAGCTTCTCTAACCCCTTTTTAAGGTGTGTCGCCGGAAGGGATGCAAAGGAAATCTTATCCAACATCCATCAAGGAAGCTGCGGAGATCACACTGGAGGGCAAACTCTGGCAAAGAAGATACTCCGATATGGATATTTCTGGCCCACCTTAAACAAAGACGCCTTAGACTTCGTCAAAAAATGTGACAGATGTTAGAAATTTGCTAAGATTCCGCGGCTACCAACAACTGAGATTACTCAAATGACCAGCCCTTGGCCCTTTGTAGTATGGGGAATTGACTTGATTGGCGAACTGCCAATGGGCCGAGGCAGAGCCAAATATGCTATAGTGGAAGTCGACTATTTCACCAAATGGGTGGAAGCAGAACCCCTAAATAAAGTATCTTCAGCAAAAGTTATTAACTTCTTGATCAAAAATGTTCTATGCAGGTACAGAGTCCCATTTAAAATCATATCGGACAATGGACTTCAGTTTGACAGCGAGGAGTTCGCCAACTGGTGCCAAGAGCATGGAATTCACAAAAGCTTCTCATCTGTAGCTTATCCCCAGGCAAACGGACAAGTCGAAGCCGTCAACAAAATTCTCAAAACTCTAATCAAAAAGAAACTCGAAAAGTCAAAAGGCGCTTGGGTGGATGAACTTCCTACCGCACTGTGGGCCTATCGCACATCTTTCAAAACATCAACGGGGCATACTCCTTTCTCTTTGGCATACGGATCGGAGGCTATGCTCCCAGTTGAAACTATAGTGCCTTCCCACCGTAGGATCCACTATAACCCAGAAGAGAACGAAGAGCTCCTCCACATGTCTTTGGATCTAATTGAGGAAAGAAGAAATGATGCAGCCCTCAAAGCAGCAGCTCACAAGCAAAAAGTGGCAACGCAATACAACTCCAAAGTCAAGCATCGTAGCTTACAAAAAGGAGATCTTGTCCTCAAGCGAATCTTCCCGCGCCCCGGAGTGCAAGATCCAATTTGGGACGGACCATATGTAATTCATAAAGATCTCTATAATGGAGCTTATATTTTGTCAACAGTGGACGGGGAGGTGTTCCAGAGGGCATGGAACATCCAACACCTTCGTCGATACTTTTCTTAACTTGTACTGCCCATATGAAGTGAATTAACAAAGAGAATCAGTGGACGTAGGCATTTTCGTGCCGAACCACTTTAAAAAACTTGTCTCTTTTTAACTTGTTCCTTTATATCTTGGCTGCTTGTTAACTTTATCCTTTTCTGTTGAACAAAATCCTGTGTAATGACATTTCCATTCAAGACACATCACGGCGCAACCTCTTCTGGACAAGACCTAACAGGTACTATGCGAATCTATGCCCTCGCCAATGAGACACTTTTGCTCCAGCATCCCTCTGCTGCGAGTTAACTCATCGCTCGCGATCGGCCCTTAAAGCCAACTGTAATGAGCCGATTATAAGCCACCGAGAAGGCCGAATATAGCCGAGGCAGCTTATTACGGCGTTCGGCTCGCCGGCAACCGTAAACCTACTTTAAGCCCCAACATAAGGTGTGGCCAGCCAGGGGTAGTTCACGGTTGACGATCGGCACCACGCTAGCCGACCACGGTAAATCGAATAATACCCGCGACTACGGGCCATAATGGCCCGGGTAGTTACTGTGCGCGATCTCGGCTCCGATGTGTCTTAAGTACGGCTGTGGTAAAAAAGATAAACTCCCCGCAGAGGCGTAAGATGGGTGACAAATGTCTCCAAGACCCACAACTAGGGAAAGTGACTACAAAGCCCGTTTGCCACGAACTTAAGCACATCGCATGCCTTCCGTGATTGGAAGTTTTACTATTTCTCATATTTCAATTTTATTTAAAAAACTTCCCTCCTATCCTCTATAACAATCCCTAAAGTACAAGACACGAAACAAGAGACGCTCACTAAGAACTCACAATCGGATGACGAGTCAATCAACTGCATTCCATACTTAGTCGTATGAGACATTCAAAGCAACTGTCTACGACCGAAACATGAAAGGCGGTACTTTCTTCCCTTACAAGTAAATACATAGTTATAATTTATTCGCACATCACACTAACATTGCAGAATACGAAATTATATTTTTAGCAAGAACAAAGCATTCAAATACGACATAATCAGCTTAAGTTAAAAATTACATACCAAGAATAAAGTCGTTTATTACAAGTAACATAATTACAGCCTAAAAGTTACATTACTGCTCTGAGACTAACGTAGACAGCAATGTCAAGTAAACAAAAAGATATCCAGGTCAAGTTAAGGAGTCGGCTGCATCAGAGCTTCACCCTTGTCCTGCTGGCCCTCCGAAATCTCCTTAACCGCGGAGTGGGAACTTTCAGCATGTTGGCCAGAGATATTTGGTGCTCCAGAGGTCCCGCCTGTCCGATCAAGGAAAGAATTCATTAATAATAAGCAACCAAGTTACGAAAAGCTAAAAGGGGAGACTTACCAGCATCTGCTCCTTGATCATCATCCTCCAACTGCACACCAACCTCCTCAGCAGCAAGCAGCCGCATACCCTCTTTCACCGCCACCTTTTCCTCCTTGGTGAATTGAGCCGTAACCACATCCATTCTAAAGGCCACGCCACCCTCCTTATCTGCATCAGACCTAGCCTCCTCCAGGGCCCTGAGATAAATCCTGGCCATGACTCGGGGATAATCATCCATCCAAGATAAGTTGCCCTGTTTCCAAGTGCGAAAGTATATATCCTGAAGCATCTCATCCATTATCCCCTCGTTCTCCTCAAACTCCCTTACTCGGTCCTCAGAAGCCAACAACTTTGCAATGGCGGCATCCCTCTCCGATCGGTATCGCGAGCAGTCAGCCTGGAAGGATTTCCTCATCGCATCCATCTCCTCCTTCAGCTTGGTTTGAGCAAGCTCTACGGCTTCAAGTTTCCCGGACAACTCCTGTATTTGCTCGAGATCCGCTTTCCGAACCTCATCCACCGTTGCAATAGCCATGTCAATCCATTCCTTATAGGCAGCCTCTATTTTCCGTAGCTCTGCTAGCCTCTTCCATGGTTTTCTTTAGTCGCCTGGAGGCGGCCTCATGCTGGGAGATCTGGATGGCCTGATCAGCGAGCTACTTGGCCTGGTCGGAAACTATTAACCGCAGTCGAATATTAGCACTCTCGATTTCTTCTCCGGCCTTGACCAGTCGGGCATGATGCCCCATCAGCTTCCTGGCTTCCTCAGCAACCCGGTCGATGTTTGCCTTAGCTTCGTCCCCCAAAGTTGCAACCCGAGTGGTAAGCAAATCAAGGTCCAAGGACTTAGCCTCATCAAGCACCCTTACCATAGGGTTACGAGGAAGAAGGTGCTCACCAGTAACCTCATCGAAGGAAATATCGTGAGAACCCGGATCCAGATCCGGATGACCCGCGAACGGATTACGAACCAAGCCAGGGTGATATATCGGGGTAACAATAGGATTTTCAGACGGGTGCGGGGAAGGAATAAGCTCAGTATTCTCCTCCGTGACATCCTGAAGAGGCTGAGTCGGGGGATGAGGGCCAGGTGGAGATTCAAACAAGGAGCGACTCCTCTTCTTCTTTTGGATGTCCTCTTCGATAACTCCAAGAAGAGGATGGTAGCCGACGACATCTTCAGGGCGGTTAGTCGGAGGCTTTGGCTTAGTAGAAGCCCTTAGAAGCTTATATTGTTCAAGGCGGTGCCGAACATCCGATGTCTTGGCCACTTTACCCATTCCTGGGACAAAAACCAAGTGTTACAAGCAGACGTTGAACTATAATTCAAGAGATATATCAAGATAGGAAAAGTTAGGAGACACTTTTATTATACAAACCCTGGGAAGGAGTGGGATACTACAATAAGTCCTGGATCTCATTCCAGGACGGGAGCTGACCATAAAATATTCCTAAGTCCTTATCGTAAATGGAGTCTGCAGAAGTCAAAAATTCACCTTAAGTCGCGGGGGTTGCCTCAACTAGAACACTCTTGGAAGATGAGTCGGCACCGGGTTCGGCCTTGTCAGCTTTCTTAGGCCCCTCTACCAGAGCCGTTTCTCCCTCCAGCCCTTCGAAAGCCAGGCGGAAAGCATCGTCCGTCCACTCCTGGATCACACCTGCTTTCTTAGAAGACAAAGCCCCAACACCATCACCACTCTGTCCATCACCACCATCATCACCACTCTGTCCATCGCCTTCTCCACCACTACCACTCTCCGCCTCACCTCCTTCACCCTCGCCTCTTTCCTCCTCCTCATCTTCCTCCTCCGGAACGTCTGGACGTGTGCTGGGGGAGGGTCCATCGGATTTCTTAAGTTTCTTCCCCCCGGCAATTGGATGATGTGAGAAGGGTTTCCTTTTACCACTCTTCGCCGTAGCCCCTCCTTTAGCTTTGGCGGCCCTCTCCTCAGTTGTGTCTCTCTGCTTGACCACAGACTGACGTGGCAGAATCAGGTTGTGCCCCAGAAGAGTAGCGTTCCTGATCAAATAAGAAGCCGCCCTCTCCCTTTCCGAAATGGCTTCTATTTCCTCAGCCATCCGAACCTGACGTTCGTTCTCTACAACCACAAAGCCACCTGTCGCTAGCAAGAAATAAAGCACGTAAGGAGGAGTATTGCGGTTAGAACAAAAATTATAAATGAGTTTCAACTTACAACCAGAGGTGAAGCGGCGGAAAGAAACGGAGTCATCCTTGACAAAAAACCATTCCTTCTTGAACATACTGAATTTCGAATATAAATCCAGGACTGGCTTGAAGGACACAGCTGACTCTAAGCTAATATATGGAGACCCCTTCTTGTAGCCTCTCAAGTTGTACAAGTACCGGATTTCCTGGTTGGAAGGAGGACGCCCGTATCTCCTTTGGAAGATAAGGAACAGACTCACCAAGATGGCATAGGAGTTGGGCTGAAGCTGGAAAGGAGCCACCTTCAAGTATGTGATGAAACTGACTATCCAAGCGTTAATAGGTGGGATAGCACCGCACATGCAATGATACCTGCTATAAGCAAAATATCCTTCAGGAGGGTTATACGGCATCACTTCTTTCCACGGCAGCATCATATGCGCCTTATCGATCCCAAAAGACCTAGATATAATATCAAGCTACTCATCTTTGAGGGAGCTGGGGAAGCAGTCAGGCGGTGAGTTTAAGAGCTCTTGAGGGCCATACCCGTCTACTAGCGATCTCGGGGTTGGTCCTTGTCGTTCTGGTTTTGCCTGTACTGGGGGCACCTTGGAGGACTCTCCTTTATCCTTGGATTTCTACCTATCAGAACGAGTTTCTACTTTATGAGACATTATCTGCAACACGAGAAAACACATCGTCAGAACAAGGGATGTAGACAGACAAATTCAACACATAAAATACATCATTCGGTATCTCGGGTCTTAGAGTTCATCCGGCATCCATGTTCCCCAAGTACCATTTGGTAGTCCCAGTCTTGGAGTTCATTCGGCACTCGTGTTCCCTAAGTGACATTCGGTAGTCCGAGTCTCAGGGTTCATTCGGCTATCACACTCCCTAAAAGTCCATTCGGCAGAAGGAGAACTCACCTGATTCGGTAGGCATAGGCTTGGTCCGGCTCTTTCAAATAGTTATGAATAACAGAAGCTTGAAGCCCATACTTATAGGCACGCAGGGGACTATCGGACCTGTTGGTTCGGCACTCAGGCCGAACGGAGTGTCCAAACTGAGGAAAACAAAGCGCGACATATGCAACCATATGCCACACTTTGGGGGGCAAATGTTGGACGTGTTTTCACCGGACCAGGGCCATCGGACCAACACTGCCGAGTTAAGGCCAGGAAGGCACTGCCGAATCAAGGTCATCCACTCACCGAACCAACCATTGCCGAACCAAAGCTACTCCAACCCTCACCGGACCAACCACTACCGAACCAACCATTGCCGAACCAAAGCTACTCCAACCCTCACCGGACCAACCACTACCGAACCAAACATTGCCGAACCAAAGCTACTCCAACCCTCACCGGACCAACCACTACCGAACCAACTTTGCTAGGCCGGATCACGTCAGCCCAGGCCCGCCAGTAGCTATATACATCCAAGACTCCTACCCCCAGCCTCACTCTATAAATAGAGGGGTAGGGGTACAACAATGGCAGACAAGTTTGAGAGCTCAAGCATGGATAGAACTTTCAAACAACTTTCATATACTTGTATCAAAGCTTTGTACTTGTAATCTGAACATTAAAGGAGAATAACATATAAAGTGGACGTAGGCACATTCTGGCCGAACCACTATAAATCTGTGTGTCTTTTACAGTTTAGTCCCTGCTTTTTATATATTTGCATAAATCACCCAGATCACTAAAAACAACATAAAATCAACTAAATCATACGACTTGGAGGTGTTTGCCCATTTTTTGTGCAAACAACTAATTAATTGATTTGTAATTAATTAGTGGTTATGTAAGCAGGATTTTTAATGATGAAGTAATTAATTTAATTTACTTTAAATTAATTAGAGATAAGTGATTAATTTAATTCATTTTGAATAAATTATAAATGATGTGATTATTAATCCTTGTGTATATCTGAATTGGATGATATCTATTGGATGATATGTTGTGATATTCTGTGATGTGATATTGGATATATCTGTGATAAATGTGTGATATTTATCTATGTTAAATGCTGTGTGAATTCAAAGTATTGAATTGAATTGAAATGAATTGTTTTAACTTTAAAACAACTTGGCCTTAAAAGATACGGTTTAGATTTCGATGAGACCGGGATCGGGTTTCCAGATTTGGATATTCGAAAACCACATTGATCCAAATTAACGATAGGTCGTGAATCTCAAGTGAAGATGAAGATTTAGAATGCAAGGGTTATTATCGTTAACTCTGAGGGTGATTCCAAAATGAGTGTAACGAGATAATGCCTTCGGTTTCGTTCGAACCCGAAACGAACTTGTATGGATTGAATGCTTTCAAAACATCGTCAGGTGGACGATGAGCATTTTAAGTGATGAGTTCTGTTAAGGTAATCGTAGCCTCAAGCCTCATCAACCGAGAATGGCTAAAATAGGGGATGTACAGCAAGGCTTCGTGGGTAGCACCAACTTGAGAGCGAGATTTTCCCCTGTCTAGATGTCCCTTTATATTCGGCTTAGTGGGTAGTTGATTCGCGACAACTGCTGGGGTTGTTTCGTTCGTGACTGTCCGGTAAAGGATGGTTCTGGCCTTGTGTTGTAGGGGATTGGGAGTAATCCTCGGTACGCTGATCTAGGCCAGGTACTGTGACGGGCGGTACCCCAGTAGCCCTGCCATTGTATGGAATCCAATCTCCAATAAGTGCCATCGGATTTGATTGTATTACCCACTTGTTGGCTAGTATGCTGGAATTTAATCATGTAACAATTTCAGCAATTTCTTATTTACTTGAAAACCCTAGACCTATTATAATATCATAGAATTTCCTACCAAATGTTTGGTTAGCGTAAGGTAAAAACTTTTCCATGTTTATGTATGGGAAGTCTTACGTGATACCTTTTGTTTCAAAGGATTTTCAAAGTTAAGCAACTTTAACCTGTTACTCATACCAGACCCATGTCTGACCCGGATTTTATTTCTGTTTTTCTTAAACTCTCGGGTACTCAAATTTTTTATGAGTAGCCAAGAGATTTAGGTTAGCTTTGACGAATTGTGGAGGAGCAATGGAGCAGGAGGCTTCAGCGTTGTAGATATATATATAGTGTTCCGCTGTGTTGGTATCTCTGTGTTGTATCTGTGTTGTATGTGAGTTGTATCAAGTTGTATTAACTAGACAGGTGTTTATAACTGTCTACTATGTGTTGTATTATCTGTGTAACTCTGATGTATATGATAATATGTAATCTCTTATGTGATATATTATATTTCATTCGTTCCGCTGTTGAGATTCTGATGTTGTTTTCTGCTTTCTTCTTTATCTTTTCTATTTCTCACCCCTTTCTTTCTTTAAGATGATGCAACTTTCTGGTAGTATAAAGTTGGGTCGTTTCAGTGAGGGAGGTAGTACCCATTGGAACAATGCCCACACCCCTAAAGCGGTATATGGAAAATACGCAAGAGGTGAGGCTGAAGGTAGGGAGCTTGAGAACTCGAAAACATGTTTAAACATGAGGTTGACTAAGCTGCCCCCATCCACGTAGTCTCGATGCACATATGAGTTGGCTATTGCAATAGTGATAACCATAGGATCATTGTGGGGGTAAGATGCGGCTTCCCTGTCTTTGGAAGTGAATACGTTGGGTTGGTCAGTTTCCAACCTAGTGCTTTGGATGCTTGGTTCTTTAAAGAATATATCTGGTCGGTTAAACCCACTTCTCTCTAATATCAAGACTAAGCTCCCCGTCTGCCTCCGGCTATATGTAGGCCCCCGCATATGGTCAAGATGTCAGTTATGGCTGCGATGTTGTTGTTCGGTTGGTGGGGCGGTGCTGCTTGGTTGATGTGAGCCATCCTTTGTTCCACTTGATGCCAAAAAAATTCTAAAAGCTTTCATTCTTGGATCAGTCTTTTGATCTCGTTTTTGAGTGCCCATCACTCGTTGGTGGAGTGGCCGTTGGTTTGATGGAACTGGCATCATTTTTTGTTACCGTGAGATTCCTCCCTTCTTCCCCCTTTGGTGTCAATTAGCTTTTGGAATTGCACTCGGTCCATAGTTATGGGATATATTGTTTTCATATCCCTATTTAGAGTAGCATAATTAGTGTACCCGGACCTATATTGGATGCCATTTTATGCTTGTCTTTTGGTGTTGTTCTACCAGCCATTGGATTGACGGTCGGTATTTTCATGGAGAGCGGCTTGGATTGTACGTGGGGTCTTATTATCGTTGTTGGAAGGATCAACGCCCTCCATCCTCATGATGTCATGCACCCATTAATAGAAGTCATTAGGGACATAACCAACTATTTATTAAGTTCCTTCCACTTTCTTAACTTGCACCTGTCCCCTGAGCAGAGGGCCATAAGTAAGCTATTCTTGTCAGCACCCCTAGCCTAGGTGGATTCTTTGTTGAAGCGATTCACATATGACTGGAGACTCTTAATTAGGCCCTGTGTGACGTTACCAAGCTTGCTAGCCATCATTACATGGGTCTTTAAGGTGAATAACCTAGTCTTGAAGTCTGCACATGGTTAGGCCAAAGAATGGATGTTGCCCGGTTGTAGATGTAAGAACCAACGGGAGGTCGACCCTATGAGAGTGGACGAGAAGATTAGCACTTTGCTAGGTCGAAAAGCTGGCCGACATGGGTGATGGAGTTGAATGTAGTAATGTGATCTGATGGGTCAAAACTCCCATAGGACTTGTCAATAGGCAAAAAGGCATACTGCTGGTGGATGTAGGTGTTTATGATTTCCTCAAAAATTGACACTCCATTCTCGTCATCAGAAAAAGCTTTGCTCCCGTTATTTCGGGCTTGCATTCTACTGAGCTGCTGACGAAGAACATCGGCCTGTTATCGATTGTTTGCCCAATAACTGGCTGTCAACCGATATCTTTATGGAGTGGGAGATCGGTGATGATGATGTGATGGTAATGATGGTAAGCTGGAGTGGGAGACCTCCTCTCCCTAAGCATAGAGGACGACCATGAATGACCAGCCTGCCCCTTCCCTGATCTAGGCCTGGTTACACCCTTATGAGATCAGAAGTGCACCGATGGGGCCCTTAGCTCTCGGTCGATGGCCTGAGCACCACTGCTAAGATGCTCGAATCTCAAGTCTCAAGCTTCATTTTCCTTTGGAAGGCATTTAAAAGCCAACTGCCATTCTACTGAAGGACAACAATAATGTCTTTGTTCCCTACGCATGGCTGTCTCCGGGTTAATGTCAATAACGTGAATTGACCCACGCAACATGTCTTCTTGGATGAGCATGACCATCCATGCTTGGAGTCTCAAGCACCAATCTACCTTGAGTCTCGGCGATGTTTATGAGGTCGTAGGCATTGGGGATAACAGGTTGGAGAGGAGTTAGCTTAACCAATAGAGCGAGTGAGGGAACAAAGTTCATAATTGTTAGTGTGTCCAACCTTGCCCTGGGTTAATTTACCTCGCGGACTAGAGTTCCCACGTTGACTAAGCTTTGGAGCAGACTTCGCCATATGTCATTGTTGAGCCTAGGGATAGGATTAGCGGTGCTAGTGAAAGTGTTACCATTAGTTTCATGGTCATTAGAGTGATGACTTTGTTCTCACCATTAGTTTTTGACATGGTGATAATGTGAAAAAAGTGTATAGAGAAGAAGGTGAAGAAAGGTGAGAGATTTTAGGGGAGATTCTCCTTCTAGCACCAAAATGTTAATTAATAAAATAGCCAACCTCGTAATTAGACTACTGCGTTGTATTAGCAAAAGGAACTTACTAATTCTAGGCTTAAAAATGTAAAATGAGGAGTAAAACAAACAAATAATTGAAATGACACAAGAATGTAGAGTGGTTCAGCAGAGATTTTCCTACATCCACTATGAAGATCTCTTACTTGTTTATCTCTTAGAATTACTAAGAATTACAAGAGAATAATAAGAAATTTAGCACTTAGTTTACAATAATTCTAAATTTAAGAACTTCGAGAGGAAGTGCTGGCTGTAAATGGATTTTGAGCTTATAGACTTGCTAAATTCTAATTGATTTTCAACACCTTTGATGTGGTATGGCATAGGGTATTTATAATAGCATATGTGGGGCATGTATGGCTGAGATTCTGCAGTAAAACAAAATGGAAATGCTCTTGATCATAGATCTGGGCGTGCAGGTTTATGGAAGGCACCTGTAAAGGTGGTCAGACTGGATGGCTCAGGTGCTTACTAGTTGACATTCTATACCAGGCGCATACTTTGCATTTAATGTAGCGGCATACTACGGAGTAGGCATGCTTTTTGCAGACATGTTATAGTACTTAGTACAGCTGGTCGTACTATTTGTCATTTATTTTTTCTTGTCCAGATGGCTAGGCGGATGAGAAGCTTCCTGTTCACAGTAGTAGACGATCGCTAGTTGCCGAAGCTTACTGAGGAAAAAATGGAGAATGATAAGGTTGGAGCATAAAGGAACGGGTTGAGACATAGTAACGAGATGGGCAACTTAGGACCGGTCGTAGGTGGGCCAAGTGAGCTGGGCCATAGACGGGTCGCATTGAGCTGGGTCAAGTCATATGAGGTGCCTGTGTCGAATTATTCCAGGCGGGGCCAAGCACATACATCTAAGCCGGCCCATCTGTGACTTGCTCACTAAATTTGCTTAGATGGAACTAGGTTAAATGCATGAAACTGAGCCAAGCCGAGTGTTAGCTGACCAAGACTTGGGCTGAGCCTTGATGTGCTGGCCGGCTTAACCATACTTGCGAGAAATTTGAGCAACAACAGCAAATTACATAACCGACCATAGGCCATACCCCTAATTTTCTTGAATTACGTATATCTAATAAATTACAAAATTTCCCCCCAACAATCCGGAGCAAACCACCGTCCACCGTATGAAGATCGTTACTTACACTAGTCTCAACTGATGCATTGATATCCTTTCCTCAATGCATCTTGACTAGGAACATTTAAGGAGTAAGTATTCAGTAATATATGTGTGTCTGTGTGTCTCGATTCATTGTTCATGGTCACATACACGTCCATAACTGCAATCGATAAAATACATCATCTAGGGATTTTCTTATAAAATAACATATATTAAAGAAAATAAAACCAGAAGCATACATTTCGAGCGCGATTCTCTTATAAGAGTTAAGTTACGTACAAGTTACATAATTACCCCTAGGATACACCCTTAGCTCTATCAACACTCTCATCATTGAAGTAAATTAGATATGTCGACGTATTATTGCCAAACGTTGACTAAAACACAAACGGAGCTATGTCAACTTCTAACCCAAGTGCATATGATTAGGGGCTCCTTACTACGACCTACCCTTCTTTGTTCAATTCTGAACCACTACGGGTGAGTTCGCAGACTTGAACTGTGCAGTTCAATTTTTCAACGCGTTAGACATGTTTAACACGTCAGAAATTCTACATGGGGTAAAACTTCCTTTAGACTTTTACCAGTGCACGATTGCATGAGAAAATTGAACTGTTTAAGAAGACGCGTCCGTCGCATTTGACACTTCCGTTAGTTTTATCAAGTAATAAGTTTTTAATTGATGATGATAAGTTCAAAATCAAATAAAATTTAATAAAAATTTAAAAAATTATAAATACGTATGATCTGTAAAAAAATAACATTTTAGTAAAAACAACAATAATACAAAACACATTTTGTAAAAATAAAACAATAGTAATGCTCATGTGATGTTTTTCTTAAAGATAAATAAGTACACTGATAAAAAATATCATTTTTCGAACGGGGCATTGCCCTGTAGTCCACTAAGTGGCGATGGACCCTAGACCCTCATGACCTAATTGACTATATTGACCGCCATTAGCAGTGGCATTGCTCCTGCACTCCAACTAGGATGGTTGTTAATTCCTCCGTAGTGGCAGTTCTGCGTACTGGCAAAAATTGATTAAAAAACTATTATTTATTTTCAATCATGTTATTTTCTTTCTTGTATTTTCTTTTGTGTTTTATGTTTGTTGTATTTTTTAATCTCGGTTTACCATTTCATTTCTAATGTATCTACATTTTAATTTCGTATTTTTTGCATTAGTTTATAGTTTAATATCAATCATTAATATTTACTCAAAAATAACTAAAACAATTAAAAAAAGAGTATTGTTACTGACACTCCACTTTTGGTTAAGAGGGTGTTTTTATTTTAAAAAAAGTTTTTTTTATTATGAGGGGTACCAACAAAAATAGCCCCCTCATATAATTATATTGTAAATCGACTAATTTACCTTTATTTTTTACTCTAATTTCCTTTAATCTTCACTATTCTTCTTCTTTAACCTGTAATTCAAATCAATAATCAATGGAGAAATTAAACACATCTGCATATGAAATTCCAAAAGAGAAGGAAACACGATTAATTGTTACCCAAGAACGCATCCATAACGTATATTTTATTCAACAAAACAAACATATTTTTTTTAATTCTACTATTTTACACGTTAATTTGTTGTCGACAATTCTAAACCGAATTAAATGGTAGATAAAATAGGAAGGTGTTTTTTCCTGAAAGTAGAAGATTGGTTCGCACCATTACGGATAGCTAAATTGAACTTAGTGAAAAATGTAAGTGAATAAGAAGAAGATTGGTGAAAAATCAATGATAGGTAAAATAGAAAAAGATATGTATTATTTGTACATCATGAGCACCCTTCATAACAATTTTAAATTTAGTGGAGTGCAAATAAAAAAATGACTCTCTCTTAACCACTTAAATTGACTCTCTCTTAACCACCTTTAAAAAATGGCTAATTCTATTTAAACTCGAAAAAATGCTGAGTTTTCCACCCTCATTAGAAAAAAAATAAAGACAAAAAGACTCTCTCATCTCTTCTCTTACGTTCTTACTGTTTTCACTTTCTAACTTTCCTTTAAAACCCTAAAAACACCATTCCTCTAACAAATTAAATTCCAAATCCAAATTCAATCTACAAGTTGTCAAATTTTTTTATCAAGAAGATGGAGTTCGATGATTCTATGACTACTAAGGCTGAGTTTGCTGAATTTACAGATGTTGTAAGCATTCATATTTTTTTTAATTGCAGACGACGCGGAGGTGGCAAAGCGTGGTTGTTTCAGATAACCACGCATTGATAGTGTGTGGCTGTGTGAAGGAACCACACATTAGCAATGTGTGGTTCTTGGAGACAACCATGCACTAAAAATGCGTGGTTATATGAAATAACCACGCTTTGCCACTGCATGGTTGTTTGTGACACTGCTTGTTGCATAATTCTTTTTATAGATTATGGCACCACCAATGCTTGTTACGTGGCTTGTGACAGTGCTTGATAAAAAAAATTAATTTACAAGGGCGGCAGATATTTGCTAGGCACATATTTTCCTTTGTAAATATTTACCCGGCAAGCTTGAGATGAACAAACTCAATATGCACAATGGAATTAATTTACTTTGTTTTTTGGTTTTAAGAAAAAACAATGGTATTTGATATTAATGTTTGTGTTTGTGCTTGAATGTGTTTGAGAACAATGACAATGTAAACAATGTAATTTGATCACAACGTAATTTGAATGTGTATGCGTTTGATAATTTGAATGTGTTTGTGCTTGAATTTTTTTTTTAAATTTACAGGGGCGGCAAATATTTGCCAGATAAGTATTTACCATTGTAAATATTTACCCGGCAAATATTTGCCCGGCCAGCTTGGGATGAACGAACTCAATATGCACAATGGAATTAATTTACTTTGTTTTTTGGTTTTAAGAAAAAACAATGGCGTTTGATATTAATGTTTGTGTTTATGCTTGAATGTGTTTGAAAACAATGGCAATATAAACAATGTAATTTGAACGTGTGTGTATTTGATAATTTGAATGTGTTTGCGCTTGAATTTTTTTAATTGACAAAGGTGAAAAATATTTGTCATTGTAAAAATAAAAAAAACCGTCAAAACATATCGCATATGGATCTTAATCGAAAGATAATAAAATTCGTGATTTAATGGTGAAAACGAAATTGAAACCCGATACATCTACTGAAAAATATAACATTTTTAGCAAATTAACTTCTCATTATAGCAGATTTTTTATTGAGCGAAATATAGAAAGGCAGGAGCAAAACTGGAAACAATGGGAGAAACTCAGTAAAACAGGAGGTTTGTGCTTTTTTGAAGGGGAGAACTGAGCATATTTCTGAGTTTAAATAGATCTAGCCTTAGCCTTAGCAGGTAAAAAAAAGGCAAATTCTATTACAACCCGTATATTCACTTAGTAGCCCCCCCTTAAAAAAATAATTATCTAAAGACAATAATACCCTTAAGAAACTTTCTTCTCAACTCTTCTGCCTTATGTAATTTTTCACGCTCCTAAAACATCGAAGCTCCAAAACCGTACTTTCCAAATCATTGGAAAAAAATTCGTTTTGAAACTAGTAGATGATGGATTTTGAAGAGGAGGGTGAATCTCTGTTGCAATCACAGCAGGTAATTCGGCAATTTTTTTTGATAAGTTTGTTAATTTTTGCAAGTACAGTCGAATACACTCGATCAGTAGGATTTGCGACAATACACGTATAGGCACTACTAGGTTTTAGGCCAAACGTAGCAGGAAGACAACGTGATTACTGTAAAACCACGCGCAAGCTCTACGTGGTAGTGAAACCGACAACGCTAATTTGTTGCGTGGTTTTGACAACTACCACGCAGCGACCCTGTGTGGTAGTTCAATTTTTTTTTCTGCTCACCTTTTTAGTGTTCAATACTTATAACACTTGTTTTCTACAGATTGTACCGTTTTCCAGTGATGAAGAAACGTGCGACGAAATAGTGTTGGATTATTCAAATGAGTTCACGACTTATGATGTAAGTTTATGTTGATTAACGTTTGAATAAATCCATACTAGGAAAAAAATCCATACTTGTTCAAATATTACTTATATTTTTTTAAACATTTTTAACGCAGATATTTCCTTCTAGAAAAAAATTGGCTGATTGGGTTCATGATACAGGAAAACGTCTTGGTTTTGTTATCATAATTATGAAATCGGATACTGGTGCTTCAACCAAAAAACCAAGAATTATGTTTGCTTGTGAACGAAGTGGTGTGTACAAGAAGCGAAAAGACAAAAGCTCGAAGAACCTCCGAATGACTGGTGCAAAAAAATGCAATTGCCCATTTGGACTTAAAGGTGAGAAACTTTCTACTTTAGATGATTAGCGATTACATGTTGTTAATGGTGTTCATAATCATTCGGAATTATAAAATACCGAAGGATATTCGTATATTGGTCGACTAACTGAAGATGAGACTAAGTTAGTTATTGAGATGCATGGAAACATGGTAAAAGCAAGAGAAATTTTACACATGCTTAAAAGAAATGATCCTACAAATTGTACCACCATCAAAACAATTTACAATGTTATACGAGCACAAAATGCTATCGAGCGAGCAAGGCGGTCTCAAGTTCAATATTTGCTTAGTAAATTGTAAGGGTTTGGTTATTTTGAATGGCATCGTAAAACATTAGGCGGAACATATATTATTAAAGATATTTTTTGGGCGCATCCTACCAACTTGGATTTTCTACGTACATTTCCTCGAGTTATCATACTAGATTGCACATATAAAACCAATAGGTATAGAATGCCTTTACTTGAGGTTGTTGGCATTACTTGCACAGATCTTACATTTTGTATTACGATTGCGTACTTAGTTGCTGAAACTGAGGAAAATTATATATGGACCTTATAATGGTTGAAATCTGTTTTGGTTGACTGTGAAGTTGAATAGCCATCAGTCTTCATTTCTGATAGGGAAACAACACTAGTTAATGCTATTGGATTTGTTTTCCCAAACTCCGCACATATGTTATGCACATGGCACATTAAAAATAATGTTCTTATGTATATGCAAAAAATGAAAGGAATGGAAGCTGAAGAGAAGAAGTCATTTTTATTTGATTGGAATGAACTTGTTTGTTCAAAAATTTAGTTGTATACAATGAGAATCTACAAGTGTTACATGAAAAGTATGCGAAGTATACTTCACTCTTGAAGTATATTCATGAGACATGGTTGGGTACGTACAAAGATCGATTTGTTCAAGCATGGACGGATGATTACAAGCATTTCGAAAATTATACTTTTAATCGGTAATTTTTTTAATAATCATGTTAATATTTATTCCAACTAGTAATTATTGTTTTAGTAATCATATGTTTGTGCCATATACAGGATCGTGTCCGCTCATACAAAATAAAAGAAACATTTAGCTAGTTGTCAATGTAATTTTGAACAAGCTTGGACGAAGATGCATTCACTATTGGAGCTCTCGTTTACCGAACTTAAAGCATCCTTTGAGCAAAGTTTAACAAAAGTAAAGCACATATTTCATATACGAGAGTTTAGAAATTTACGAGGATTTGTTTCTATCAAGGCACTTGATTTGATTCACTCAGAAATACAGAGAATAAAAGATGTTGGTGAGGAAGAATTGTTATACGGATGTGTCGTTCGTAGAACACACGGACTGCCTTGTGCGCATGAGTTAGCTCGTCTTGGACTTGGCACCGCAATATCGCTTGATATGATTGATGTTCATTGGACAAGACTTCATCTTGTTGAAATAAGTGGAAAGAAAGATGTGGGGGTAGTAGAAAAAATGGAAGTACTATTAAACGATGTGAAAAAGATGGATACTCCTTACCAAATGCAATTTTATAAGAAGATGTTGGAAGTTGTTGAACCACGTACGTCATCTCTCACATCTCCAAAAAGCAAAATAAAAACACATGGAAGAAAAAGCAAAAAAAGTGCTAATACTTCAACTAAAAGAATGCCTTCGTCATTTGAGCTTGTCGAAAGTGTGTACTCTCAAAGTTCATATACCTCAAAAAAAGGCTCGTAGCGATAGACTTCCTATTCGTGAACCAAAAAAGGTATGTATAATAAATATTATTTTCATACACATATAAGTACTATATTAACTTACTATATCATACTTTTTTCCAGTTGGAAGAACTAACTGTAGGCATGAGAACTTATTTGCATCAAATTGGCTCCACGTGGTTACCTCTAGCACTTCTGGTCCTCCCTGGTTGTTCAATCTATTTACTATCATGATGTTTATCCCATTCTAATTTCTAGGTTTTCTCGACAAGAAAACCTATATTAGCTCCTCCTTTTGGTTGGTTCTTCGATTTTAGGCTATTCTTGGTGAGGCTAGTTGCGTTTTGTGGTTCTTATGTTTTCTTTGAAGGAGAAATGGGGGAGAGAAATTGAGAAAACCATGTTTTGTTAGTGCGTGGTTAACACAGAAACTAAAAAAAAGGACAAAATCATACGCATTTAGCAACCATACATACTACAATCGTACAAATCACAGAGACATCAATCATACACCAAAATACTATTAGCATATGATGATTACAAATCGTTGTTGCTTAGTAACTACAAATATATTTGTTCACAACTAGTTGGAGTACAATGTGTCTCAATGTTGTGAATTTCCATGAATCTTTTAGTTTAAACTGTGCTTGTTTGAAGGTAATGAAGAGCTGGTATTTTTTTTAACATTTTGGAAGTACCACGTAGGTCGTCCACGTGAATTCTGTTCTAGTTCGTGGTTTCCAAACGTGGATGGTAAGGTTACCACGTTGGCGCTTTACGTAGTTATGTGCTGAACCATGCACTGCCTCTACTTGGTTTTCTATCTAACCCCGTCTTGTTAGTGCGTGGTGACAATAGAAAGTCAAAAAAAATATAAAATGAATTCCTCTGATACATGACAACACTGAAATGCATATATAAAGACCAGACAAATTGAATATCATAGAAACAAAAAAAAACAGCATGTGATACACAAACATATAATGTTATCATACATATATTACATAGCCATCCTTTCAACCATTACAATATCGAAGTCAAATATCATATCAAAATACATGAGGTCAAATAGTCAAATATCAAACCAACATACATGAAGTCAAATACAAACCAAAATAAAACCAGTCCAAAAGGTCCTGCACATCACCCAAACTAAGGATGTCGACGGATGTAGCGTCCACTAGCAACTATAACACTAGCAACTTGAGGGTTAGCTTCATCCAACAGGCCATGCACATCATGTAGAGTCTGCAAAGAAATTATACTGAAGTGAAATGAAACAGAGCATGAAATGAAAGTATATACTGAACTGAAATGAAACATACCGAGTACAGTTGGTCATAGGTCGGCTGAAAATGTGATGCTCTAATCATTACATTAGCAGGTAAGTGTATTGGATTGTGAACCCGTAAAACACTATGATCCATGTACCACTCCATATAATCATCCATGCAACTCAAAGAAGACTGATGGAGTGGAATTGATCTACGCCCTTCTGTGATCACATGATCGTACCAATTCTTCCATATACTTTCCAAAAATTGATAACGCGCCCGAGGGTATGTAGTTGAAGTTGTACCTCGACATGCATTTGTTGCTATTGGAGGAATGGAGCCATAGGAATGTTTTGAACTCTTCCAAACTGCCTAAGTACTCTATCAGGATGATACAGCTCTACAACGTTGAGGCAGAGAATGCAACCTGTAACGCCCCACTCGGAGACCCACATTAGCAAAGAGTATTACAAGGTAACACCGTCTGCTAATGCAGAGAATAGAGCTGGTTAGGAGCGACCATCTATAGCCTTGCCTTAATTATCTATTGAATACGTCGACAAGGTAGCATATATCTATATTTTCTCAAGTGGATTGACATATCCAATAAATACTTAACACAAAGCCATAGGTGGCTGAAGGATCTATCAGAACAAATATAACAACTCAGATGTAATACACATCACAGAACAGTTAATCATCACATACATTTACAAATATTCAGATACATACAGAGTATTCAAAATGATACATGTCAAGTGGTAAAGCAAACCACAATATACAGACGAGTCAAATGAATACATATCAGAGTTATAGCAAAAAAGGACTACACAAAAAGCTATAACAAAAAGGAGCTAGCGGAATAGTCCATGCGAAAGCAAAATAGGCTAAGTCCAATGTACCTAACCTGAAACATATCGGTCTGACCCAAGTATAAAATACACGGGTCAGTCTATCTAAACAAATTAGTCAGATAAACTAAATGATAATGAACATACACGATCATAAAGTAGCATAAATATCCCCCAAAGGAGATAACCAAATCATCCAACATAAGATGAATCAAAACAAGCCTCATATCATCGGCAATCCCAATAAACAAAGGATATCATATCCCAAAACAAGCCAAAAAGGCAAATAACAAATACCAATAAAAGTAACACAAGTTTCCACAAGGTAATCGCTATATATCATGTGGTTCAAAGAACCTTCCCCGAAAGGCGATACACTAGGGAAATATAAATATCAAGGAAAACAAAAGATGCTCGAGCTCAGTACTGTATAACAAGGATCCATATGCCCGAAAGCAACGCCAAAAGGCAACAAACCCCGAAGGTCCAAGCCCGAAGGCAACAAACCCCGAAGGCTCAAGCCCGAAGGCAACAAACCCCGAAGGCAACAAACCTCGAAGGTTCAAGCCCGAAGGCAACAAACCCCGAAGGTTCAAGCCCGAAGGCAACAAACCCCGAAGGCAACAAACCCCGAAGGTTCAAGACCGAAGGCAACAAACCCTGAAGGCAACAAACCATAGTGGTGAAGGTCCGGAGACCCAGTACTGGACACCACTAACTGGCGGAATGTGTCACAACTCTCAAAAAGGAACCCGAAAAATGTTAACATGGGTCCCATACCACACGTTCGCACTAAACAATTTACTAACCGTTAGTCAATTTCACACTCAAAGTAGTATAAAGTTCACCTCATATCATCGGTAAACCAGACCCAAAGGTCAAAACGGTCAAACAAATAGATTAGGAATTAACTGAAAAGATAAACGCACGTGTTCATTGCACGCATTTTATTTAATCATTTAATTCTCCTCCCTCTTCGCTCGAAGTGCAAAGTTGTGTGTGTGTTTTAAATAGAAATTATAAATTGGAGAAACGAGCTTTTAATACAATTAAAAATATCATTTTATAAACTCGTGTACGAAATCAAAAAGGAATCATCAGAGTCAAATATGCAATAACAACTAATTGGAATCGACACGAATCGATTAAAATTGGAATCCCACACAAAATAGGCAAATTGGGCTGAGACAAGCAGATTCAGACGTCCGAATCGTATATTTCAGACGTCTGAAACTGGGGCTCTAGCAATACTTTTCCTAGGCCAACGATGGCCAAATCATATCGGAAGCGATCGGGTGAGTGACAATGGCTAGGGGTTGACGCCAAACGACTACCCAACTTTAAAGACTCACCAATACACTCCGACCAACATGCCCACACAACCATATAAGGATTTTCATAGATTTTGACTTCAAACGATAAAAATTGGAATATTCATCAAACCAATTCAAAAGCAATTGGTATATGTTAGGAATTGCTACCTAACACTATCAAGGATATAGACGTAGATGTGAGATAAAAATCTCACCTTTTTAACACAAAAACAAAGATGAGAAGCTCAATTGCAAAGAAAAGATCAACCACTCTTCACTTCTACTCTACAAGATCCAATCTAAGATCAAAACAAGTATTTCCTAAATTAGGGTTTAGGAGATTTCAGAAATCGAAGAGAGATTGAGACGGAGAAGGTGAAAAGAAGGCTTACCTAAGCTTCTCTTTGATTTTGGACTTGAATTTGAGTTCCTAGATCAAAGCTAGGGTTTGGGAATTTCCATTTCCCATTCTTTCCCCCATTTCTTTAGAGCTTGAGTGTTAGGAAAATGAGAGTGGACTGAAATGAAGAGGAAAGGGGGAGTTAGGATATTAGATAAGTTGGGTTAGTGGGCTGAAACCCAACCCAAACCCAAAGCCCTAATAGAAAACATCAAAATTCAACTCGCTCCAAACATATCGAAGATTATACTCGAAAAAGTCGCAAACACCATTTTGAACTCAATGGAAGTGGTCTCGAGTCCAAAATGTTGATTCTCAAATTCATTCCTCATTCAGACATCTAAACTGAACGATTCAGACGTCTGAATCTGGAAAAACAGAAGTTTTCAAACTTCATTCAGACGTCTAAACTGAACGATTCAGACGTCTAAATCTGAAAAAAACAGAAGCTTTCTAGAACAATATTCAAACGTCTGAATCGTCCATTTCAGACGTCTGAAATAGACAAATTTTGCCTATTTTCTTTCTAGTTTGATTTGAACAATTTCAGACGTCTGAACGATTAATTTCAGACGTCTGAATCCCTGGATGATAGTTTTTCTTCAATTAGACTCCTTCGAAACACGATCCACAAAGACACTTCACTAATTCGATTGTTCTTCTTCGAATAGTGACTTTTTCGGACTAAAATCCGACTAACGATGTTATATTTAAATATAAAATCATAAAATATGCGGGTTGTTACACAACCGCTATACCGAGCTATAGCATGAATTGGATGATAGTGCCGTGCAAAGATGTAGGGGTCAAAAATAACCTGTTCAAAGATGTAAGAAATCAATTTAGTGTAAGTAAATGGACCGATTACTCATAACATACAACTCATCATAATTAGTGTTATTAAATAATAAATAGAGATAATTACCTATTCAATTTGAATAGTATCAAGGAATATACGTAGATCGACGACTGATGCACCAGAATCTGAAGATGGTTTCCATCGAGTAGCACGGGGTAAATTCTCGCAGTATAGATTTGTGGAAGGATGAAAGCATGGAAAATGCTCAAATATCCATGACTCACGTAAGCAAAGAAATCCTACGATCTGTTTCACACCCATGCGAGTTGCTAATCCAAGCTGCCTATACAGAAATGCAAGTGCTGCTGAACCCCAAGAGTAAGTGTTGGCAATGTCCAAATTTTTTAGTGGATCCCACAGCGATATGTGCGCATGAGACTTGCTTTTGTCAGCAAATAATGTGTTGCCAAGCAAGAAAAGAAGATAAGCACGAGCGGCACGCTTAATTGCCCGATCAGTCCAATCATCGCTCACATCTTTAAATTTATCAACTAACGTAGATAAACTTAATTTATATCCAACCCTCTCATTCATTTCCAACCTAGCTTCTACTTTAGAAAGACCAAGATACTTTGCAACAATACTAACTGCTTGTTCCATTTCATATGACATACTCTGTACATGTTTACCTTCGACTGGAATGTGTAATAAAGAAGCTACATCATCAAGAGTAATAGTCATCTCACCGAATGGTAAATGAAATGTATTAGTCTCAGGATACCATCGTTCTACAAAAGCTGATATCAAATTATTGTTAACACTCTTGCAGCAAGTGCTAACAATGGGAAACAATCCAGACAAGTCAATAATGGCATTGAATCTAGTAGCATTATTTGGAATCCTCCAATTCGATACCTTCTGTGCATGGTTGATACATGTGAGCGGTGCTCGTTCCTACTGTCCTACACAAATAAAATTTACATTACTAAAATGCATTAATTCATAATCGATAGTTTAGAATAATAGCTATATACCTGGCCAATCCATATCATAGAAGCAACATGAGTATCAAACTCTCTAATCATATCACTGATTCTTGGTCCACCTTCTGCCTCAGGCTCATCATCTTTCTCGCCACCAACATCCGTCTCTGAATCGTCCTCTGTTTCATCATCATCCTCTCCCGATGAGTCTGAACCATCTCCATGTTCCTCATCTCCCTCATCTCCTTCTTCATGTTGCTCCTCCTCCTGCCTTACAACAATCTCAAAGTTAGTCGCATCTGTCTCATGCTGCTCCTCTTCCGTTTCGTCTTGCATTGGACCTACATCGGCCGTATCCTCGTTCATCTCTGCACTTGTACCTTCGGCTGCTTTCTCCATTCTCCCTTTTCTTTTGAAAGCCGTTATTCGAGTTCGACCCATCTGAAAATAAGCAAAAAAAAATTAGTTAGCACGACGGTAATTATAACAAACAAATATTGAACCACAATAATAATTGTTGCTCTTTTCAGTAACAATTGATATAAATTGCGTGGAAGCCATTTTTTCCACGCAGGGAGACTGCGTGGAAAAAATGCCCCCATGTAGTTGCCTTGCGTGGAAAAATTCCTACCACACAGTGTCTCTGCGTGGAAGTTATTTTTCCCACGCAAGGGCACTGCGTGGTAGAAATTTTTTCCACGCACTATAAGTGCGTGGTGCGCTGAAACCCTGAAAAAAAAAACTAAATCAAGAATTTCTTGTCAAGATCGGATCCCACATGAGAGTTCTTTAATCCGTTTACTGTTAATGGATTGGTATTGCGTAGAAAAAATATTCCACCTATAATCCCCGAGACGATGGGTCCTTTGTGATGATGAATAACCTACTTAACTCAGTGGTTAGAGTATTGCTTTCATACGGCGGAAGTCATTGGTTCAAATCCAATAGTAGGTAGAACTTATTAGATACCATCAACTAATGCCGTTCTACTCCCTTCTACTTTATTTTCAACAACTGAAGTGTCGGCTAACTACCACTAACTAACAGTATACATTCAACTCCTCTAATTGTGCAACAGTACGTTAATTATACTAATAATCAAAAATAGAAACTGTGCAAATGCTAAATGATCAGATTACCTTAGTTGATGCGATGTCTAAGGAAGATTGCCGCGCGTGAGGAAGAGAAACAATTGTGGGTGAACTTTTGTACGCGAGGAAGAAAAGAAATCGCGTGAGGAAGTTTTGTATCTAAGAGAGAAATCGAGTGAGGGCAATTGTGGAAGAAGTTTGGGGTTACTAAGTAGGTTTAGGGGTTTACAAATTTTAAAAAAAATCCGAGGGCCATTAAGTAAAAGACAGGGTTGGAATAGAATTTGGGAAAAAAAAAGTTATATATACGAAAACAATAATTTCTGTTGGCTGTTCCGCCATTCTGTTAACGAACAACGCACGCTAAGTCGACGGTTCTCCATCTGTCGCAAGCTTTTTACTCCTCGGCTCAGGTAATAAAATTCCAATCATTTTATTTAGCCATCATTTTATGTTAATCAGTTATCATTTCCATGTCAATTGTTGTTTATTTTTTAATGATGAGCACCAGATGCTTGACCAGATCCCTGAAAATTTGGTTTTATGGAAGCGAAACCCTATATAATGCCTATTCACAAACCAGAATATTTTCTGAGTTAGTTTTTTTACCGATACACATAGAAAATTGCTTACTGGAATTAGGTTGCTTTACAAAATGATGAGAGTTTAGTTTTAAGTATAACAATGAGACTACGATGTTGTGCTCGTAACTGATGGCTGCTCAGGCGTAAACAACACAGTTCAAGTTGGGTGATTTAATTTTACAGCATTGCTGAATGTTGAACTTCAGACAATAAACCCTTGCTTTCAATGCTTTTAAAAACAAAGATTCCACATTATGGCTCCATTTGTTTAATATTTTGAATTTTGAATTATGATCTCTTAACTTTGAATTTTGAATGCTGAATAGTCAATTAGTTGTTTGCTTGCGTTCTAAAACTTCTGATTAGAATTAATAATTATGTTTCTTGTGACAATAATGCCCTTTATATCAATTGGTTTTTAAATAAATATTATTAAAAGTAGAAATTTGAAATTTAGATTAGAAATTTTTAAATGCTTTAAATTAACAAAAAATTAAACCAAGAGAAATTAGAAAATTAGAAAAAGTTGTAAAAGTGTTAATTTTGAAAGTTGTAAAAGTTGGCGCAACAGTTAGGTCACCCGCATGGTGATCTGGGCGTCCAGGTTCGAGTCCGGAAACAGCCTCTTTGCAATGCGAGGGAAAGGCTGCGTACATTATCGACCTCCCCAGAGCCCGCTATCGTGCGGGAGCCTCGTGGACTGGGTTCAACCTTTTTAATTACGGATTTTTTTTAATGTTTGAAATTATAATTTCTAAAAGCAATGAATTTTTAGACTTCTAATTTTAGAATTTTTAACTGAAACAAATAGTTTTCAAAAATTATAATTCTAAAAATTCAAAATTATAATTCTAAAAATTCAAAATTATAAATCTTGAATTTTCAAATTTGGATTTTCAAAAATGTAGATTTTAAAATTTATTAGATTTTGAAAATTGAGATTTCAATATTAATGTTAAAATTTTGAATTTGCATTAAATTTGTAAATTTTAATAAAGGTGTAAAGTAAACAAACTATTATTCAAAATCAGAATTAAAAATAAGCAATAAAAAAGTTCCAAATACTTTTGCCTGAATAAGTGGTTTTAATCAGAAGATTGGGGAAAAAAAAACAAACAACAACATAAGTTTTGATTTAGTCTTCGGAACTTCCATTAAGAACTTCCTACTATAACAAACAGTCTATGTACCAGTATACCTTAGAACTGGCCTATACGATCTTCCCAAATATTAAGTTCCCAACAAAACCAAAATAAACAAAATCAAAACCAAATATCAAATTAAAAAAAAGGGGCAATCCCGAGCCAAATCTTTTTTTTTTTGAAAAGCAAGGGTTTATTAAAAACTTGACCAGAATGTATTATTGGTAAAAGAGATTTTTTGGTTAAACAATGTAGTCATTGAGAGATTTCATTTATTTAACAATTTACTGTTGAGAAAATATATTTTTGGAAATGCAAAATGTACCTGATCTTATTTATTTTTGAACTACATAATATGGAGTGCAAAGCATGACATTTTTATGCATGTGTTATATAACACATTCATTTTTAAATAAAGATAAGATCGCATGAAAATTACCTCAGTTGAAAAAATAACTTTTATGACGTAAAGCTTCATAACAATTTAGTTGATTAAAAGAAACCTAGCCCGTTGTGTGCATGCAAATGAAGAGGTCTGAAAGTAGTAAAACCAATGACTGTAAAACCGGGAACAAAAAATTGAAAAAAAAAAGAAAAAAAAAGAGAAGAAACTGAAAAATAAGGTAACAAATTTGGCTTCAACCTTGCACTTGTGCACAAGCTTTATTGTATTTTTTTGAAAAAAAGCCTGTCTCGAAAATAACCTTTCTAGTTCCAGCATGGAACCAGAGAGTAAAAAAAGTCAGTATGCTCTATATGATGCCAGAAAAGAAGGAAAACAACCTTCCTTCGATGGTCTACAACATAGGAAACACAAAAGGGGTAAAATATGAGCTCTCATAAATGTGAGCATACAAAAAATGTTTGATAAAAGCTTAATAAACCACCAGTGGAATCCAAGTAGAAGATACAAGGGTGAACACAGTCGGCAATGACATGATGATCTGAAATACATAACGACCACAACAACAATATGCAATTTAACGGAAAATAGAAATCGAAGTACATATGCATGGTGAATAAGAGCTTATGAGTCTTGTCGATGTAGGGAAGCAATAGGAAGGCATATGGTCAAATGTGAGTGATAAAAAAAGCAGTGCTGGAAGAGTTAAGGAATCGACTTCTAGGACTTGGATATGACTGAGCCATGCAAGTCAGTTTGATGTTCTCATGAACAAGTCTAATAACCTCGTCTATCTTTATCTGTTTATCGTAAAATATGTACTGGTTTCTTGCACACCAAATTCTCCAGCAGATGTAGCAAAGAAGCAAACAACATAGAAGGCCACAAATAGTTTTGTCTCTTGCATGAGACCACCAAAAGGAGAGTTTGGAGCATAAGATGGAGCTGGAGGAGTTGGAGCACAAGCCTATGAACCCTTCGAAATGCATCCAAATCCTTCTAGCATTTTCGCTGGAGATGAAAAGTCGAGGAATAGGTTCAATATAATTAGTCAAACAACACTTATACTTTGATGGATGTGGTATGGAGAGCTTCATAAGGTTGTGATCAAGAGGGAGTTCGCTATGCAAAACCTTCCATATAAGAAGTGAAACTTTTGGCTGAACATAAATCTCCCATATCATGGAGAACGAGTGTGTGATCGGTACGAGTTATCTCCCAGGTGATCTTAAGATGGAACTGACCCTCAAACCACCCCATAACATGGTGACAGTCAACGAGCAGGTCCAAGCGGGCTTGTACTTCTGCATATGCTTTCAGATCTCACTCGAATTGGCGTGTGTTTCAATGAAGTTGCGGTCGGCCAACTTACCCAAAGAAATTAATTTTTGAAGAAGCAGACCCAAAATTTGTACGTGAAAGCAATAAAAACGTCATAGATATTACAAATACCAAAGTTTCATTCTCATTTGGATCATTAAATATGATCCCAGGAAATCAAATGGTGCCTTTTGAGGTTAACCCCATATAGAAAGTTCGTGCACAACTTTTGAAAATCTTTGAAAAATGATTCAGTGGTAGTGGCTGTAAAGATATGAGAACCAAGTAAACTAAGAACAAAGTTTATAAGAACTAGTTTACCAACCTAGAACATGAGGGATGAACTCTAGTTGCCAATAAGTTTCCTAGCCTTGGCAGCGAGGTTATGGAAGTACAAATTTTTCTTTTTAACCCCTATAAAGTCGTATGCCTTGGTATATGATAAGTAGGAAGGCGAAGGAGAATCCCATATCTTGACGGACCAATCCTTTTAACTAAGTGAAGTTAAGGATGGCATGATAATGGAACTTTTGTATATGTTGAATTTCTGCCTAGATGTTCGGTCGTAATGGCGGCGGAATCACATAAGGTTATTGATTGAACGTTGTTGGTCATTTATGAAGATGATGATGTTGTCCATGAATGAAAGATATGATATAAGAGGGCAGTACTAGGGATCGTGAAGTGGCAGATTTTACTTACGGCAATAAGATCATGCAGACTTCTATTGAGAGCCTCTGCTGCAATGACAAAATGGGCTGGAGATAATGGATCTCCCTGCCTAACGCCACTAGCGGACTTTAAGAATCTTGTGGGAACCCAAATACAAGGATAGAGTACACTAGTTGGAGATAAGTCTTCATGTCATGTCAATGAAGGCATCGGAGAATCAGAGCCCTCTAAGCAGTGACGTACATTAATATTCTACCTCGTGGGGGCAAAAGGTAAAAGTTTGAAATTCAATCACTGTTTTAAAAGGCTATATTACCTATTAGACCAAGAATCCTTCTCTTTCTGTTTCATAAAGTAGTTCATCAAATTATTACTCATGTTTTCGAATAAAAAGTGAACTCTCCCTGCAGATGAGAATCAAATAATCAATTTGTACTCAATTTATTTACATAAAGGAGTACAAAAATAATACCAAAATTAAATTTCAAATATATATTTCATTTGTTATTATTTATTATGGCTAACAATCTATATGTAAATCGTACTTCTACAATACTGAAATTTGTCATTTTCAAACGATTGAACTTATTCAATTTTAGGCTTAGCAGAAATAAACAATATGAAAAGTTGATAAGAAATCATATGTTACACTTACTTTATCCCGTAAAATCTTCAACCTTTTGTCGTATATAAATTAAAGTAATAAAGCAAAATAAAATAAAAATAAACTTGATTAAATAAGAAAACTAAAACTAATATTTTAATTCGATAAATTTAAAAAGCTCAACAGTTTATCATTAAAAGATTTGATGGAGAGAATCGGCAGAATCAAGCACATGCTAACTGTCTGGTTATTTCCCTCTTGGATTATTTAGAAAAATGAGTGGGGGTGATAACCCCCACTAAGCCAATGCTAGGTATGTCCTTGGCTCTAAGAACCCTGATAATAAAAAACTAGGAGATATAATCATAGACCTTAGCCATGTTATGTTTGAAATAAACAAAGAATAAGTTTCGTTAACAGCTTATAGTCTCTTTCTTTTTCTTCTCACAAAAAGCCATAGCTCTGCCACCTGGGATGTGTCATTGCAATACCATGGGAATTTATTAATAAAAGGAAAGTGATAACTTGATAAGAACATATTGTATGTGACAAAAGAACAAATGGTATATAGCAGTACATGGGTCTGAGCAATTTAAAATGTTACGAGAACAGGGTGTGGAGATGCTGTAATATGTAGAAATTGTGATAAGATTTATTATGTGCACGGTAATAAGTAGAAATTGTGACAAAATTTATTATGTGTGTAGTAATCTTCAGCAATACAACACCACAGGTCGTAGGGTACAAGTCTCCATTCACATTAGTATATTTATCAGTGGTTTCAGTTTTAATGTCTAGTTCGGCAATTGACAAAGTAATTTTGAGAGCTAGAGAGAAGATATGTAAAAGTCTAACCTCACACTTAATAAATATAAAAAATTAGATTAGTAGGTAAAATACGCTTTTCATAGACAATTTTGCAATACTAAAATAAAAATGTTCACATGTCGCAATGTGTAATGATTTTGTCCCCCGTTATAAATAACTTGAAGAACTAAATGTTCCTCATGAAATATGGCACAAGGAAAATACGATATAGTAATACCATGTCTCATTTGACACATAAAATTTTGAATCTAGGATATCTTCTTATTGTCTTACTCTTGTAGATTAAATTTACAAATAGGATCTCTATACTAATGAAGAACCTTACTCTTGTAGATTAAATTTACAAATAGGATCTCTTTACTAATGAAGCACATCTACAAGATCATCTCATTTTTAGTAGCTGTATCTGCTCTCTGGATCGGACTTTTAAGGACTTCAGTTATCCCTCAAAGCTACGCTTTGCTGGTTAGTTTCATAATATTCTTAAATTCTGCAGGATTTTATATGATGCTTAGTTTTCAACATAAATTTTGTATCAGCTGCCACTTTACTTGGTTGTGGCACTTGGATGTTATGGTTTACTAATGGTAGGAGTTGGGTTGATGCAATTTCCTACATGTCCTCAAGAGGCTGTACTTCTACAAATGGTACTATCCCAATTCTTATAACACATTTTTAGCCCTCATCTTATTGAAAAAATACATATAGTGCCAAATTCGTTTGAACCTGTTTGAAAACTGTTTTTCTTGTAATTGAATGTATTTCACTATTGGAATTGTCATCTTTCTTTTAAAGTAACTGTAAAGTTCTTTTACTTTCTCCTATTGATTAGACTTGTATCACGGCATATTTGTTTGATAATTTGAATGTTTTCAGTTTTCATCAAGATATCACATGTTTATGGATCAGAATTTTTTTGATACAAAATATATCATTGTACGTGTTATTCCATCATTACTAAATAACCTATAAGCAAACATTTACAATGAAATATATTTTGGACTAATCCATTTAGACCGGTGCATACATGATCTCATTGCAGGTGCACTAAGGGGGATTAATCTCTGAACCACTTAATGCAAGCCTTAATAAAAAGTGATTTGTCAAAGGAATAAAAAAGCAATTGTTAAAGGAAAAGATCTTTGGGATAAATGACATAATCGAAATACCTTTTTAGGGGTAAAAACCAAACTTGATGAAGAAAAGAAAAATGTTTCTTCATTTAGTAAGTACTATTAAAATACGGTTTTTACCCTTTTAATTTGTATAAGCTCTGAATATATTTGTTATTCATTTTTTAATTTTGGAAGTTATTTAAAAAAATTGAAAATGTTAAAAGTTGTCTTTTTTTTTTGAAATTGTGAAGTATTTTATTTTGGGTAAGTTTGGCTCACATCCCTAATAAGTTTCAAAATAAAGAAAACATCCTTCCCAAACTAAACTTACATTTCCGGTCCCTATATTCAAATTCGCGCACGCAAAAAGACTCAAATACCATTTTATGTTTTTAACATTTCAAACGCGTATAACTTTATGTAGAAAAATCGGATCAACATACCGTTTTCACCAAAAAATCACAAATTTTATGATCTTTAAAATGAGATCCATTGTTGATACCAAAAATTCAAATTTGTAGTAAATGTGCAATTATTTTATATATTTGCAGACAATTCAGCAAATTTTGAACACTTTCGATGTTTTTTTCAAATTTACAACATTTGCAAATAATTGCAGACATTTCTATAACTATATGCTATAGTTGCAGAAATGTCTGCATATAGTTGCAGAAATTTCTGCAACTATATGGTATAGTTGCAAAAATGTCTGCAACTATTGCATATAGTTGTAGACATTTCTGCAATTATTGCATATTTGCAGAAATGCAACTATGACATATAGTTGCAGAAATGTCTGCAACTATTGCATATAGTTGCAGAAATTTCTGCAACTATATGGTATAGTTGCAGACATTTGCATATAGTTGCAGAAATTTCTGCAACTATATGGTATAGTTGCAGAAATGTCTGCAACTGTGCAGTTAAAGCGGTCGGCATATTCAATGCGGCGGAGGTGCAAAAAGTCATAGCGGGGATACAACGAGGATATAGCGGGATATAGCGGATGACTCTAAAATAGCATATAAAACTCGTATTTAATGTTTTTACAAATACATAAATGGTAATCAAATGAAAAGTTAACATTCAATTGAATTATAATTAATACATAAATAATTTTAAATAAAAACATATGCGAATATACTGTAAATAAACGTAAAACTGTTATATAACATAATTAATTTAGTCGAATATTAGAGTATTTTCATTTTTGAAAATATATTAAAAATTCAACTATATAAATTAATTTCATAATTTTTATAATGTATAAATGTCATTTTTCAATTCATTTCTTTTAAAGAAGATATAGTGGAAATAGTAAAATATAGCGGAAATAACGGGATATAGCGGGGCTTAATGCGAAAAGGCTATATTTGGGGCTATATGGAAAAATCGTATCGGTAGAAATCCGCTATGAGATATAGCAGGGTTATAGCGGAGTAATAGCGGGGCATTAACTGCACAAGTCTACAACTATTGCATATTTGCAGAAATGCAACTATTACATATAGTTGCAGAAATGTCTGCAACTATTGCATATAGTTGCAGAAATTTCTGCAACTATATGGTATAGTTGCAGACATTTGCATATAGTTGCAGAAATTTCTGCAACTATATGGTATAGTTGCAGAGATGTCTGCAACTATTGCATATAATTTTTTTGAGCAAGACGTATAATTGCAGACATTTCTGCAACTATTGTGTATAATTGCAGTTTTCCATTGAAATCGAGAAAGCTGAGCTCGCCATTGAAGAAGAAGAAGAAATAAAAAAACATAAGTTCGCCAATAAAGAAGAAGATGAAATCAAGAAAGATAAACTCATTATTAAAATCAATCGTGCAAGAAGCGGAGGGGTATTTTAGGGGAAAAACAGCTGAAATGAAAAACAAGGATCTGCAAAGTATGTTTTCTTGCGGGAGGAGTTTTAGTGAATTAAGTTTGCTTTTAGGGATGCGTGCCTAATATTCACTTTATTTTTTCAAAATTTGAATTTTTTTTAATTATACCCAGTAGAACCCGGCGGACCGGTAAACTCCTGAGAGAAAATTAAGTTGTGCATGTCCGCTTTAACTCATGACACTTATAACCTCCAGATGCTATTTTTTGTAAGAAGAATGCAAGGTAGGGTCCGAATCTGGGTCTGTTACTAGACCAAGGCAACCCTTTTCCGTTGCGCCACCCCCACAGACTCAAAATTTGAAATATTATAGCTTTGAGATTTAAAATATATAAAATTTTAAATTCTTCAAGTTGGATTCTTTTTGTTTTTTTCTTGAATAATATGAAGAGAAATGTGGGATGAGATGGCAAGACGCATTCAGAAAGTGGCTACCGAGGTGTTTGGGATAGCGAAAGGAAATAAACGCGAACCTAAAGATTCTTGGTGGTGGAACAGTGATGTGCAAAAGACTATCAAAGAAAAGAAGGAATGCTATAAGTGCCTACATCATCACAGGAGCGAGGACAATATGAACAAGTACAAAGTGGTAAAGAAGAACGCAAAGAGAGCGGTGAGTGAAACAAGAGGTCGGACGTATGAAGGTCTATATCATAACCTAAGTATGAAGGAGGGTGAAAAAACGTCTATAAGATAGCTAAGCTCCGCGAGAGGAAGACAAGAGACTTCAACCAAGTTAAATGCATCAAAGATGACAATAATAGACTTTTGGTGAAGAACGAGAAGATAAAAAATAGATGGAGAGATTATTTCGACAGGCTATTTAATGAAGAAGGTGATAGCACTATGATCGAGATAGACGACTCTTCTGATGACACCTGCAGACATTTTGTTCGAAGAATTCAAGAATCCGATGTAAAGGAGGCACTAAAACGGATGAAAGCAGGCAAGACATTGGGGCCTGATGACATCCTCATTGAGGTGGGAGATGCCTTGGAGATGTAGGGATAGCTTTGCTAACTAAGTTGTTCAATAATATTTTCAAATCAAACAAAATGCCAAATGAGTGAGGAGAAGCATACTAGTTCCAATTTTTAAAAATAAAGGAGATATCCAAAGTTGCAAAAACTACAGAGGAATTAAGCTTATGAGTCATACAATGAAGCTTTGGGAAAGAGTCATTGAGCATAGATTAAGAAGAATGACAAGTGTTTCAAAAAATCAATTTGGCTTCATACCTGGGAGGTCGACCACAGAGGCGATTTTCTTGATAAGACAACTTATGGAGAGGTTTAGGGAGCAAAAGAAGGATCTACACATGGTATTTATCGATTTGGAGAAAGCTTATGACAAGGTACCGCGAAAGGTGATGTGGTGGGCCCTGGAAAAGAAGAGAGTCCCAGCAAAGTACATTACACTTGTCAAGAATATGTACGATGATGTTGTGGCTAGTGTCAGAGCATGCGATAGTGAAACCAGTGACTTTTCCATTAACATAGGATTACATCAAGGGTCAGCTTTGAGTCCCTACATCTTTGCTCTAGTGATGGATGAGGTTACGAAGGGTATACAAGGTGAGATTCCTTGGTGTATGCTATTTGATGATGATGTTGTGCTAATTGATGAAAGTAGGATTGAGGTTGATAGACAACTGGAGCTGTGGAGACAGACTTTAGAATCAAAGAGATTTAGGCTTAGCAGAAGTAAAACAGAGTATATGAAATGCGGGTTCAGCGGTGTCAGGTCGGAGGATGGAAATGTCACTCTGGCCGGACATATAGTTCCCAAGGAATCATTTCGATATATAGGATCAATGTTGCAGTATAATGGTGAGATTGATGAAGATGTTAGTTTTAGAATTCGAGCGGGATGGGTGAAATGGCGACAAGCGTCTGGGATTCTCTGTGACAGGAAGGTCCCACAAAAGTTTAAAGGAAAGATCTACAAAACGCAATCAAGCCTGCGATGTTGTATGATGCAGAATGTTGGCCTACTAAAAGCCAACACGTCCAAAAGATAAGCGTAGCAGAGATGCGTATGTTGCGATGGAGCTGCGGTCATACAAGAAGATACCGAATTAGAAATGATGATATACGTGATAAACTTGAAGTAGCACTGTGACGCTCCACCTCTATTGTAACGATCCCGATTTAAAGACGAATTTAATTTTGTAATTAAAATTTTAATTTTTGGATTAAATTATGGATTTGTTTGAATTTTTCAAATTTAATAAAATGTATTTACTTATTTGTTTTTGAATTTGATTTGAAACTCAAAGTTAAATATTTTCAATTGAATTGAATTATAAAATCAACACATTAGCTAGTAAATGAACAAAAGAAAATCTATATACCAATGAAAATCTAAGTACATATGAAATATAAAGTAAATAACTAAAACAAGTAAACAAAACCAAAACAAATACACATTCAAACAAATAAAAGAAGAAAGTATAGGCTGGAAACAAAGTACATACGAATATGAGGCTGTAAGCAAAAAATAGAAACATTTGTACAAACTAAAGTCATCTCAGCCGAAAAGTAATAGCTTGTAAATGAATGTATAAGTATGAATTGTAAAACATGCAAGTAAAATAAATATAAAACAAGACAAAAGATAAAATAAAATATGTTCAAACACATACCAAAACAAAGCTCTCAGCCGAGACAAGCAAAAAGAAATAAAATGTATGCAATCTGTACAAATAAATATATTAGCATATGAATAAGGAGCAAGAGAATAAACAAAGAAGTACATAAGCATGGGTTGTAGACATAAAGGACTTAGGCAATTAATGCCGTATCCTTTAGCCACCAAGGAAAAATATTTCTGTCCAATATTTGTACCTGAGAAATACATTAATCTGTACACTTCTATTTTATATGTCAAACTCACCTCATTTCGATTTTAAAAGCTGTGCAAACTTGAAGTAATGTTGTTTACAACTTAAATAAGATTCCATTTAAAACAATCAAGCCAGAGTTTCAGCTAGCAAATTCAAGACAGTTTCAAAAGAATCAAGCTCTGTTCTTTTCTTTCTTCTGAAATCAAGTGAGTAACATTTACCTTTAAAAACTTAAAAGTATGATCCTGTTGAATATTTATTTATGAGTAAACAAATTTAAAACAAACTTCTTCGTATAATTAAATTAAAACTTAGGAATTTAAATAGAAAGGTTTGTTTGAACTAAAATCAGAACTTAGATTTGTTTTGAAGGTTCACAATGTGATATAGATATTGGATGTTCATGTTACATTAAAAAGAAATCATAAGTTAAAAAATGCGAATGTTTTAAATTGTGGATTTGATTGCATATCATGATTAAGGGTACAAAGCTAAGATTTTTAAAACAAAAATATTGATTTTTAGTTGAGTGTTTTAAGCACAGTTCCTAGTTGAACTAAATATACTTTTTAATCAATTCCGGGTGATTCATCAAACGTTGGGTGTTGAAATTTTGCTCGAAGTTATATCGGCCATCAATGATTTCAGGAAAAATATGAACTCAATTTATAAATCACTGGAGCGTTAGGAATTGATCAATCTAGGGTTCGACAGTGTTTTTTGTTGATGTGATTCTCAGTGGAGCCGTGTTCTCCTCAGAGAAGTCTATTCGATCGCACCTGGGGGGTTAGTTCTGTCGTCGTATGGTGGAGCCGTGGACGTGGTGACGTGGTGTCTGGTGGACGAGATGGTCGGGGCGATGGGTTTTTCTGATTTGAGTTTGGGTTTTAGTTCGATCGAGAAACTCGATTTTGACTTCGAATATGCTTTGGAGTTTGGGTAGTGGAGATCGTGGGTGGAGATGGTCAGCGACTTGTCGGTGGTGGTTGTGATGACCGGAGCAGCGTCGATTTCCGGTGCACGTGCACGACATCGATTTGGTATCAGCGAGTTGCCTGGGGAGAGACTCAAGTGAACGTTCGAAGAAAAAAAAGAATTTTGGCTCGGGTTCTCTCGCGTTTAAGTAGAGTTGTTTTAGCAGTTGATTTAAAGAAGAAGTCGAACAAAACTGGGAATGCTCGAGTTTGAATAGGGGAATACTCGGGTGGGCTTTGTTTCAATCTGCAATGTTTTATTTTAAAAAGTAAAGTTGAGTAACAGGTTTTCATCAAGCTTTAAGCACTGTAAAACCCAATAGTGTTTAACAGTTTTAAGTTAAAATTTAATACAAGTTTAATTATGAAGTTAATGCTTTACAATATTCCTAACTCTTAATTACTATTTTAATTAAACAATTAATTTAAGTTAAGTATAAAGTTAATTAACACTCAAGTTTGTAGTTAATAGAAAATTTGTTTAAAATAAATCATTCGATAAAATTTAATTTATTAGTTTAACTGAAAACCTTAGTTAAATTAAAATTTAAAAAAAACGGCAGATTTAATTATTCGATTTATTTCGAATATTAATCGATTGTATAAAATTGTCTATACTAGGTTTATAAATCGAGAAAACAGACTGGAATGGAAATGGATGGCAAATTAAAAGCTAAGGTGAGATCTTCTCACTCAAATTGAAAAGTGGAATTTTCAGTTATTGTTTGTTTGCTGTTTGGATGTGATATTAGATATGATAGGATATATCTATATATATAGCAATATATACATATTGGCATATGTATATATTGGATTGATGATTTCCCGCCTCGTATAGCGGATGAGACCCTATTGCGCCGTTAGTAAGCGGATTTTTATAAAACCCATATACCGCGATAATTCCGTACTGGAGCGGAATTGGTATTGTGCTAACATCTTTGGATGCAGGGAAACAGGTTGGAGGGATCCAACTGGACCCCTCATATTGATTGAATTTATTTCTACTGTGATATGAATCTGTGAATGATTATATTGATGTTATTGATCATATTGATGTCTGGAATTTGCTTGAAAGCTAAAATTTAGCTGAATGGATGTTTGATATCATTGGATTCCAAAAATAAATGAAATTGAATTTTTGAAATCGAAATAGAAATTTTTAAGTAAATGGATTTTTAGAAGTTGAATAAATTTGAAGAAAAGAATTTAAAAGTATAAAAGCTGATTTTTATAATATTATTGGATAAATTCCAGAATAAAGTGAAAATGCTAAATGAATGGATTTCATAAAACAGTGATTATAAATTGAAGAATTCAATTTAAATTTGGATTTTTAAATAGATTGAAAGAGACAAAGAAATTTATTTTCTTTAAAAGGAATTTATTTAAAAAGAAACAAGTGAGAGGTCCAATTAGAAATTTAATTGGCAAATTGAAACGAATTTGGAAAATTGATATGAAATTTACAGATTTATAAATTTTGAAGTTAAATTGATATGAAATTTATAGATGTATAAATTGTGAAGTTAAAAAGGATGGAATTTATAGATGTATAAATCGGGAAGTTAAAATGAATGAAATTGAAGAATAGAAGATTTATAAGAAATTAACTTATAGATTGGATTTTTGCCTTCAAATGAAATATTGAACAAATTTGTTAATAAAGGAGATTTACAAATCGAAGTGGTTATAAGGTAGGAATAGAATTTATAAACGTTGTTTTATAAATTCGAAATCAATTGAAATTGATGAATTTAAATATAGAAGGTTATTAAAGTAGATATATTCGCGATTTTGGATAGCGAATTTCTATTGAAATGAAAATGTGTAAAAATGATTGGAATTGGGTTGAATGAAGTATATTCATGATTTTGGACAGTGAATATATTTTTAAGTAAAAATGGTTATGTTTGGGAAAGCGATATTATAAATGAAGTTAATTGTTTTAAAAGATGTTTTAAAACGTGTTAAATATCGAAATCATAGATTTCAACATTTATTGTTGAAATAGACGTTTTCGAGAAATAAGGAAATGATGGACTATAACACTGTTGTTATAGTAAATGATTTTCGAAAGAAAATGTTTTGTGTAGTATTGGGATTTATATATCTATTCTAAATCCGAATCCCTATACTAGTGATTTTGAGTCGTCGTAACGATGTTTTACGCAACATTCGTTTTGACTCAAATAGATGTTAAAATTAATGATTTCCTTAAAGAATGAATATATATACTTAATATTGATTTAAGTATATTGAATATTTTCAAATGTTGAAAATAAATAGATTTGCGAAATACTTATTTTTAAATAAGTATGGAAATACTTTTCCAAAATGAAAAGAAACGTTTTGAGATTTTATCTTCTTAAAGATAAATTGAAATTGAATATTGAAAACGGTTTGAAAATCGATTATCAGTAGATATTTGAAATATAAATTCAATATGGAGTTTATAAAGAAAAGGGAAACTGTTTAGAAAAATAAACGTTGATTTATTTTTGAAGTGTGGAAATTTTATATCTAGTAAAGATATTTTTGAAGATGAAATAATTTGGAAAATTATTTGGAATCTGATGATGTTGCGCATCTTTATTGATAGTTAAATAACCGACTATCAATAACTACCTTTAGATAGGTATTTGTTGTGAATTGGATGAATTTGAATGCCACACTTGTTTTTAAAGAAACGCTCACTATTCGGGTTAGCCGGGAAAGGACCATGGGGTCGTATAACCCATTCCGAATATGTGATACGTCGTTATGAATTGCATTTGAAGACCGGTGTTGAAGACCGGATATTTTTGAAAACGGAAGGATTACCGTCGAGTTACTCTACATCGGCTGATCTCCGATTTAGAGGTTTTATCACCCTTAGTGACGGGAAGTCCGGACGTGATTAGAAATTTATCTGGATATGCAAGGGCTTCGTGAGAAGTGTCTTCGGTTCTGTTCGATCCCGGAACAGACTTGTATGGATTGTGTGTCTGACGTTACAATTTGAGATATAAAGCTGATTCCTTTCAAATACATTTCTGTTGGTGGCGGAGAATTTATTCTCTTAGCTTAACACCCTTCTCTGAGACGTACGAGCTCAGAGGTTATGTAGTTGAAATTTATCAGCGATATATCCCAATTTGGTAACGTGACATACTGAGTGTTGCTGTGAAATGATCAGTGTTTGATCATTTGTGATATGATCATTTGTTTGATCTTATATCTTTGTGATCATAGGTTGATCGTATTTGTTTGACCCGAACCAGGGCTTTGTAGAAAGCGTAGCTTTGTGGACGAGACTTCGTCGAGCCTCACACCCCGGAAATGGTCGAAACAGGAAGGATGCAGCAAGGTTTTAGGGAGTAGCGCCCCTTAGTGTATGTCATTCCTTCTGGATAGAGGTGGTATTATGGTATGGAGCCCAGATACTTAACCTATGTGGTTGCTGCATTATTATCTATGTGGTTTGTTGGAAATCGGGGATCCTCGGGAAGATCGGTTACGATCGGGGGATGACATACGCGTGTCAGTAGTTACCTATTTTTGCAGAGGTAACCCGGCCTTGTGTTGGCAGAGATCCGGTTAGGTTCTCGGGTCGTCTATTCCAGGGACGTACCCATCGTGGAGAAGGAAGTTCCTTAGCCTGACCATTTGTTGGAAATCCAAACTCCAATACGCACCTTGTACGGTATTAGTTGTAGAACCTGCCATTTACGTACGGTGGTCACCACTGTTTAGATGGTAGCTATAGTAGGCATACAATACTGGTCGTATGTTGGCTAAGATTAATATTATACTTTCGAAAAGTTTTCTACACTATGCACTAATAATAATATCAAAATGATTTGATTTTGCGTAGTAAGCATCTTTGACTATCATAAGAAGAAATCTCCTCCAATTCTGCGTTTGCATTGTGTGTGTGGTGGGAGGTCTTATGGTAGTTTCATTTTCCAAAAGCATTGCGAAATTTATTTTAAAATTATCTTGTGTTGTTTTAAAGAATAACTGTTTTACGATCTCACACCAGTCACCATGACTGACTCGGAGTTTATTGTTCCCTTCTAAACTCTGGGTGTCCACAAATTTCCACACGGGCAGTCTAGAGTTAGATTATCAGGACATTCTGGATATTCTGGAGCTTTGGAGATAAGCTGGATGGCGAGACGTAGTATTTGTATCTGATAGTATTTATTCCGCTGTGTATTCTGTATGAGGACAAGTTTATATAACTGTCCATGGTTGTATATTGACTCTGATGATTGATGTATGTATAAACTGATATAGTTCTTTGTTTTAAAAGACTAGTGTTATCTATTATATATTGTTCCGCTGCGATATGTGAGATTCTGATATTGTTCTGTTTCTGTTACTGTTCTGTTGTTCTGTTGTTCTTCTCTTCTTCTCTCTTTTTCTTCTGTTTTCTTCTTCTTCTACCTTTTTCTTCTATTTAAAACCCTCACTATTGGAGTTTCCGGCACTCGATTGCTCGGCAGTCGATAAAGTGAGTATCGATGTCGAATTTTCGAAAGTCGAAAATTTCGGTACGTGACATCTATGCTCACAATAACAAAGAGTATTAAAAGAAATACTATCTGTTATTACGAAGAATAAGACTGGATAGGAGCGGCCATCCGTAGTTAGGCCTTACACTAGTATTGGTTACCTCGATAGGAGTGGTATATATTTTTATTTTTCATCTCTTATTTATTTACTTCCATCGACATACTCAATTCCAGTATTAAACGAACTACGATGGTTCATAATAGTTTAGGATAATATATATAATAATAACACAGATACTAAAAATGCGGAACACAGATAACAAAAGTCTCATATATATATATATAACTGATGTCAGTTACAATACATTTGACACAATACATATGATACAACTACAACTGTCGACTCTGGAAGTTATATATATACAAGTACATTATCGACTAATATACATGAATACATATCAACCTAGATCAGATACACCGACTACTACAAAATGACGACGACTACTCCAAAAGATATGAAGAGACTTCATAGCTCAAGCAGCAACCCAAAGCAAGATATCAACAACCTGAAATAACTCGGTCTGACCCGAGTATTAAATTCAAAAAAAAATAATACACGGGTCAGTCTAATTCAAACTCAGTTATTAATGCACAGTAGCAATAATAATCAAATATCAAATAGACGACAGTCACAGAAATCTCGTATATCCAACTCCTCGATAAAAGAATCGGATAACGGCAGATATAACACTAAACAGTGTTAAACAACAAATCAGCAAATCCAAATCAAATAAGAATACTATTTCAAAATATTGAATTGAACAAACGAAACAATTCAAACAATTGAAATATCAATTAAAACGTCACTTCTGTTTGGCTGCAGTGCACGCACGCGTGCACTGCCTCGCCAATACAACATATGAAATATGCAAAAGATCAAGTTCACAACCGGGCACAAGGTCAAACTTCATCATATGACCCGAAGGTCCAACATATGACCCGAAGGTCCATCATAGTGGCTCGAAAGCACTTAAAATCATCAAAACAGCAAATATTTCAACTTACGAGTCCGGAATTAACCGAAATAGCAAACGCACATGTCTCATACCACGTGTTTTACTAAATCGTTTGATTCTCTTCATCGTTTTCTTGAAAGTGCAAAATTGTGGATTTTGTAAAAATAACATTTTACATTCTCAAACGGACAAGTCCGGAATTAAGCGAATCAGTAAAAGAAAGGGTTCATAGTCCTCGATTTTGCTGAATCGTTTAAATCGCTTCCTCATTCTTTTGAAAGCGCAAATTGTAAAATTTTTGTATTTTATACAATTAACATTTTACGTTCTCAAACGGACAAGTCCGGAATTAAGCGAAACAGTAAAAGTGAGGGTTCATAGTCCTCAATTTTGCTGAAGCGTTTAAATCGCTTCCTCATTCTTTTGAAAGCGTAAACTGTAAAAACTTTAAAACAATTTTTCAGAACACGTGATTAAAACAGCAACCTCAGTAGCAATTTTGAAAAGGAAATTGCACTTCCCAAAACATCGTAAAACGAATCTCAAAGTCAGCATTGCGGAATAACCGCTTGAAAATCCACTTTAAAATTGACGGTTACTGAAGCCAAAGCGACAGTAATTTTTATACGTCAAATAATTCACATCAAAATGTAATACCAGTGAATTTTCATTCATTAAAATTGTCAACTAAACACCGTGCTCCAAAAATTTAGCATCGATGTAAAAATCCCGTTATAAAAATAACGGTAACAAAATACGTTTAAACCAAACACCGGTTCAACGTAAAATTAATGCAGTAACGTGCAACTCAAATTTGCACGTACTACAAAATGAACAAAGAAGTCATTCAAATGTATCTTCAATGAAGATAATTCAAAACAACAAAATCTAATCAATATATGATTAGCATAAAAGAAAACCAGCAAAATCTCAATAAAGATCACATAACTGCAATCGTTTCGAATCCTCAATCAGATTCGAAATTTTCAAAGAAACAAAATAAACCCAGCTATTTAAACAACAGATGAAATTTATCTCAATTTCATATTTTGATTTTTAAATCGATTATCAGCTGTATTCAACGAAGACAGCCTCACTGTTTCTGCTGCGCACTCTGATAAACAGAACACAAATTAATCAATCAACCAAAACACAGTTTCACTTTTATTTTTAAATAAAGATATATAAAAATTTCATCATAATTTCAAAACTTTAGTTTTGACCCAAAACACAACTAAAACATCGACAAATAGTTGTAACACATGTTCCATCCAAGTTATGTTTTATATTATGTCCATAAACCCCAAGCTCTGATACCAACTGTGACGCTCCACCTCTATGCTCACAATAACAAAGAGTATTAAAAGAAATACTGTTTGTTATTACGAAGAATAAGACTGGATAGGAGCGACCATCCGTAGTTAGGCCTTACACTAGTATTGGTTACCTCGATAGGAGTGGTATATATTTTTATTTTTCATCTCTTATTTATTTACTCCCATCGACATACTCAATTCCAGTATAAAACGAACTACGATGGTTCATAATAGTTTAGGACAATATATATAATAATAACACAGATACTAGAGATGCGGAACACAGATAACAAAAGTCTCATATATATATATATATAACTGATGTCAGTTACAATACATTTGACACAATACATATGATACAACTACAACTGTCGACTCTGGAAGTTATATATATACAAGTACATTATCGACTAATATACATGAATACATATCAACCTAGATCAGATACACTGACTACTACAAAATGACGACGACTACTCCAAAAGATATGAAGAGACTTCATAGCTCAAACAGCAACCCAAAGCAAGATATCAACAACCTGAAATAACTCGGTCTGACCCGAGTATTAAATTCAAAAGAAAATAATACACAGGTCAGTCTAATTCAAACTCAGTTATTAATGCAAAGTAGCAATAATAATCAAATATCAAATAGACGACAGTCACAGAAATCTCGTATATCCAACTCCTCGATAAAAGAATCGGATAACGGCAGATATAACACTAAACAGTGTTAAACAACAAATCAGCAAATCCAAATCAAATAAGAATACTATTTCAAAATATTGAATTGAACAAACGAAACAATTCAAACAATTGAAATATCAATTAAAACGTCACTTCTGTTTGGCTGCAGTGCACGCACGCGTGCACTGCCTCGCCAATACAGCATATGAAATATGCAAAAGATCAAGTTCACAACCGGGCACAAGGTCAAACTTCATACTAAATGAAACTGCAACAAGAAACTGCAGCAAAACCAAGGTAGATAGCAGCTACCAGACATAAAAAGGTACAGGTACACTTGCACACAAGAAGACCACATGCAAGGCCAGTGAAGGGACCAGGGAAACGGTTATTAACACCTAATCTAATTATCTAAAAGATAATTAGATACCACGAAATCATCGAGTTAAAACCAAATCGAAATACATAAATGTTCAACAAAAACTGAAAGGTAACTCAACACAAATCAAACTGAACGAAATGCACACGAATGCACGATGAAAGTCCACAACCAAGTACAAGGTCAAACCCGAGTCTTTGAGACTGGATTCAACTCAATGTATAAATCATAATGTAACACTGTCTGGATCAAATGCCATCAAAGAAGCAAGACCAAAGAGTAAAATAATCAGACTGCCAACTTCAACTTAAACCAACAAGAGACCAAACAAACAAGTACATGTTCAAGTACTTGATTAAATGGCCAGATCCAACAACTCAATTGCACAAAGGCAGTCGTACAAGAGCAAGTGCAGCCCCAACTCAAATGAACACAGCGAAATGCACAAAGGTCACCGCAACATGAATACAAGTGCAGAACAAAACAGTGAAACAATAGTACACAGGGAACTCAAAGTGGGCAGAGCATTGAAAAATGTTTCAAAGCTAAAGCCAAAAAGAAATACGCAGTTCAAAATCAAAGTCAGTGAGCAGGAAGACAGTGTCAAAGAATCAAATCAAATTCGAAGTCAACTAAAACAAGTTCGAACAATTCAAGTGACCAAAGTCAACAAGAATCGAAATCGTGGTGGTCACGAACGAATTCAATATCGTCAAACCCAAAATCGAACAGTGATGTCCACGAAAACGAACAGCTCAAAACAAATAAAGCTCAAAATAATATGCATTGACCAACTATAACAACAAACAACATCGGCAGCCACAACATGCTCGAACAAAGCACAGCGCAGGGCAATACTACGAGTCGAGTATGCTACGGGATAAACACAAATGGCCAAAGTCGAGCACCACAAATTAACTTCAAATGGCCAAAACAAATCATAACAACATCGAATGGCCCAGAATAAATCAGGTCGGAGCCACGATGACCAAAGAAAACGAATAAAGCCGTGAGTACTAAGAAATCACAAGATATACGAATTGACAAAGTCGAAAATAATCACAGGCATCTAAACAAAATCAAATGGTCGAAGCCCAATATATACGAACCCACCAAAATTCTAAGCAGTGATAACCAAAAATCAAGCAACGGGACTCACGAATACATGGGTTTGAATTGAAGATGTGAGTGAGAGAATCACTCACCTTTGTTTCCCTGAGCACGAACCAAAGATCGACAGTCAGAGTCGAAGCCGAGGCCACAAAAATCGAGCGAGGGCGAACTCGAAACCTAGCCGCCATTGTTTTCTTGCGTTTGAATAGTTTAGGGCACGCGAAAATGAATGAAGGGAGGGACGGCATCGGCCTCGTTTAATCATTCCCCGCACCACACAACATGGGCCAAAATTATATTAAAGCCCACTTCAACATTTAACAAAATTTACATTTTGGCAATTAAAAATTTACAACTGATAAAAAGAAAACTCCAATAGCAATTCGTTAGAAATTTTAATCGTCTAATGTCGATAACTAACTTTTACAAAACCCCGGGTTGTTACAAGCACCAATTGAGGAGAAGCTAATTCAACATCGCTTAAGATGGTTTGGACATCTTCAACGAAGGCCGCCCGAGGCACCTGTGCGTGTTGGAATTATTGGCCGCGTTGAATGCTCAAAGAAAGGTAGAGGTCGACCAAGGTTGACATGGGAGGAAGTAGTAAAAAAGGATTTGAAGGATTGGGTTGTATCCGAAGAGCTGGTGACGGATCGGAACGAGTGGAAGTTAGCGATTCACATATCAGAACCATGAGCATTGAGTTTTATAAGTTTTAGATTATAGGACTAGAGAACTTGAGCCTAAGACGTAGGTATAGTCTTTGACCAATATTACTATTAGTATCATTATCGCTATTAGTATTATTATTATCATTAATCTTATATATACATGTATATTTTATTTTATTTTATTTTATTTTACTTAGTTATTATTATTAATTTACTTATTTGATTTGATTTTATTATTGTTTTTGTTATTATTATAACTTTTAAATTGATTTTTTTTTTCATTTAGTTTTGGGTTCCATCTCTAGCCGAACCCAACTTGTTTGGGAATAATGGCTTAGTTGTTGTTGTTGTTGTAATATGAAGAGAAATGTTCTTGAGTATTTTGGTCAATAAATAATACGAAACCATGCTATAGAACTTGCATTTCTCCCTTATTAATAATTCTATTTTTTACGTTTTCCCTCTACCATATCATTGCTAGTTATCCAAAAATTTTCATTTAACAATCATCATCTTAATAAAAACTGTTGGTTGTAATTCTTGATCTTGGCGAGCGAGACAATAACAGTGAAAATCAAATGAACAAAGTTTGCTCTAAGGTACGTCGATGACGCTTTTCTTAAAACGTTATTTGCTTCCACTACCATTTTGATTCAACAAATGAGTACGATGAGTTATGACAAACGATCTTCCAAGATTCAATGGAGTCCGAGAAATTATCCTCTATTGATTGGCTATCGAAATCGACCAAAATTACCTTTGAATGGTGCCGCAGTGATTATCGAGTTTATAACCTGCAATATTACAAACCTTATATAACATTGTAAACATTCAAAGGACAACAGAGGTTCAGAGAGCAATAAGATGAAGAGATTAGAAAATATCATGTGTCTGGAAATCTAGATTGGAAGCATGTGTCCAACGGCCGAAAGCTATTCCCGCTTGAATGAAAGCGCGTATATTGGCCTAAAAAGGTCATAAACGACCATTCAATTTCCTCCCTTGCAACCATTGCGTCGCTTTAAAAGCCGCACTCTTTTGGTGAATTGATTCAAACTTAGAATTGTTTTGAGCTTGCAAATTGGGCTTAAAACGCCTGATTTATTTATCCAATATTCATCCAAAAATAAATTTTGGACTCAAATCAAAGCTAAACCCGGTCCGTATGGTCAGATGGTGGCAGTGCACATGTGTGTGTGTTATCAGCATGGTCTCTCTCTACAACCCAAGAGAAAGCATTTAAGTGCCTAAAGGATCAAACATTTCTCCTGTGACACTTATTTAAATAAAAATAAAAATACATGTTGGAACATTCCAAGATGTGAGATTAATTTTCAACCTCCTTTTCTTCTTCTTTCCTTTCCTCTTTTCCAAAACAAAACATTTAAACAAATTTTATCAGATTTTCTCTAACAAGTGCATACCGACTTAAAGTGCATTGACTTATTTTGCTTAAATGTTATTGCAGTGTTTAGAATATATAATCATATACTGTGTTAATTAGATATTACAATAAATTTGTTACATGGCTTTCGAAGGATAGGACCAAATATCTGTTACCTGGCAAAATTAGATACGTGTATCTTAACCATGAATATTAGATTCAGTTAACCATAATGTTCAATTTTATACATTCACCATTGCTAATGAGTACACGTCACCAGAACCTACTGTGTAGGAGTGAGTGCCCCTCCATTCAAAACAATTGAAATTTTGCACAAAAGTCCATTATATCTTAATTCATGGATCTTTTTACAAAATGGATGACTACTCGTAACCATTTATCGGAGGAGCACTCCGGGACAGAGGAAATTGGATCCAGGTAGCTTGCACCTATTACTAATTAGTTTGTAAATCAAAAATCTTAGTTGTATATTTGCCCAAGGATTATTTGATTGTTCAATGGAAAATACTGTATGAACAAGCAGACAAGACATTATCCAATTTTGACCGCTTCGAAAACTAATAGTTAAATAGCAAAATGGAAAAGTTATAGATGCTTATAAATGTAGATTAGAGCACAAGATATGATCTCTTAATAAGAAAAAGGAAAAGATACGTAGAAATAATCCTGCGCTATCTAAGTCACAAACCGTGTAAGTCTGTAAAAAGTAATTTTTAATCCATATGAAACTCCTTGATTTTTCTGAATCATTTAAAATGAACAAACTTTTAGTGCATAAACTCTATTACACGACAATCTTAGAGAGGTAGCCGTTAAAGTAAATTTGTATTTTTGGGAAGATGTTGTTTATATGCTGAGATGGATTCACATTATATTTGTATTGCAGGACATAGTAGAAGCTAATGAATTCTTGAAGGAAAAAGGGGTTGATGTGGATTCTTATTAAAGTTTCAGGTGACTGACTCTCTTGCTAGATATTACTCCTCCAGTTATTAGCATATATATGAACAGCTGGCATGTTCACATATTTCATAGCATTTTAGATTTTATTTTTCTCTTTTTTTGTTTCCTTTTTTGCAGTAAAATGTTTCTGAATGATGTATCACGCATGCCCTTGGCCTATGTACAATTTCGACATTTTATTGACAACTAGAATTTTCTGATCGAAATACCCTTTTGTCTAAATTTCGATTAGACGAATACAACTTTGTTTGCTCTGATAGCATTGTTTACGGACAATCTGATACAATTCAATGCAAGTGTCATTGTTGATTTATGCATCTTCTGTTTTAATGTACATCAAGAAACTTTTTGACAAATTCTGAAATCAATGCCTCCATTAACACGCTAGTTTCGTTAAAAAAAATCCGACTTTAACAGTATATTTGTAGATTAAATGTGGTAAATGTTTTTTCTCAATTTTTGCGTGTCATTGTTGTGTAGAGGCCATGCTAATGTGTCATTGTTATGTAGAGGCCATGCTAATCTTCTATGTATCGTTTCAATTTTGTCGGATGTCCCCAAGGGACATTAAATTTGGTAAATGTTTATACAAGTCCTTTGTCAGACAATGTAAAGTCTCCATCAATTGGTATTTTAAAGTCCTACATATCTATATGGGACCAATCACAGCCATTTGGAAATTAAAAAACCGACTAAATCATGTGATTTGGAATTGGAGTATGAAAAATGAGCAAAAGATGACCAATTATTTCCGTATACCGTCGTGCATGTTGGGCATGAGAATTGCGTACGTGTTGTATTATGCAGGACTCTTTAAGACCACTAATAACATGAGACTTAGGGTCCCAAGGCCTTAAAAGTGTGATGGTCTCATTGAGTTTAAGTACTTAATCCCAACATTTAAAGGCTGATATGACAGTCATATACGTAGGATCATCAAACAAGAAGATTCCGTTAAGTTTCAACTTTCAAATACGTTGTTCAAATCACTACAAGGAGAACAGTGATTTCCGACGGCTGAAAACCATCGGCGGCCGTCGGGAAAAGCCGTCGGAATATACGGCGTTGGAGAACAGTATTTCCGACGGCTTCCGACAGAGGGCGCCGTACTTATTACCGACGGCTTCCGACGGTTTCCGACGGATTCCGACACGTGTCGGGATCCGTCGGAAACCGTCGGAAAAAATATCCTACAAACCGTCGGAAGCCGTCGGAAATTGCGTACCTGTAAACTGTCGGAAGTCGTTGGAAACCGTCGAAAATTTGCTGTTTTTTTTATTACTGCTGCAAATATAGCCTTCCATACAGATTTCTCTTTCAAAAACTGTTATACCAATACTGCACAATCCAATATACAATATACCAACCAAATATCAAAACCTAAACTACACAAAATTAATCAAACACACAAATATATCAAATTACATCAAAATAAAATACATAATATACATAACCATTCCAACAACCCCAACAATAAGTGTTATACCATGTTATACATACACAAAATCAATCTCCACATCATTATACAACCACACAACCAAGTGTATCAAAAATAATAATACAAAACTAAAAAAACATACCTGAAAAAGCAAGAAAGCAATGAATCAATCTCCTCCAGATCCAGAGCCAGCCGAGGAAGGGAAGCGGCCACCAAACTGCTGCATGTACTCTAACAACTGTGTGGTCTGCATGGCCTGTTGGCGGTTCTACTCCTCCAGCTGGGACACTCTAGTCCGCAATTCTTCTATATCTGCTAGATCGCTCCGAGCTCTATTCCGCCGACCCCATCTCCGACTACTGGCCTGCAATAAATATTAAATTTAGCTGTATGATCTCTGTAAGTGTGTGTGCATATCTTTGTAAATGAATGAACATAACGGGAAATAAATTTTCCATCATTATGTGACAGTCGTGACTTTTCATTCCGCTCAATCTACCATTTTTAAAGTCAACACATCTACGAAGATTTGATGATATCCCATCAGGAAATCTTAACCCTTCCACCCATTTTAACACAGCTTTAACTTGATTATTATCTAATTCGTAACATGCTTTGGGTTTTTTACCGTCATTTGGTTTCATATGAAGCTCAGGACGTTTGCATAATTCTTCTATATCACGTCTTGATTTCAAATCATCCTTTGTTTTTCCTTTCACATTCAAAATTGTGTTAAAAACATTATCAAATACATTTTTCTCATTGTGCATCACATCTATATTATGACGAAGCAGAAGATGTTTCCAATACGGCTACTCCCAAAAAATAGTTTGTTTGCACCAGTTATGAACAACTGATTTGCCTTCAATTTTTGTTTGCTCTTTAATTTCATATATCTTTGGATAATTCCTAACAAGTTCATATATGTCTTCGCTTGACCATATCGTCGGTGGTTGTCTGGTTTCTACTCTATTAGCTAAAAAGTTTTTCTTGTCTCCTCTGAAGGGATGATTTACATGGAGAAAATATCGATGACAGTCAAACCATGAAATTTTCTTACCATGAGGTAAAGAAAACGCTCGTGTTTCATTCATGCAATATGGACATGCTAGACGACCGGCGGTACTCCATCCTGAAAGTATTGCATAGGCAGGAAAATCACTTATAGTCCACAACAAAGAAGCAAACATACGAAATTTTTTCTTCTTGGACACATCGTATGTTTCCACTCCTTCGCTCCACAGTATTTTTAACTTCTCAATCAACGGTTGTAAATATACATCGATTCCTTATGTCGGATCGTCGAGGCCAGGAACGACAACAGTAAGAAACATATATTGCATTTTCATACACATCCATGGAGGTAAATTATACGGTGTGACGATAATGGGCCATGATGAATATTTAAAACCAAATTGAGAAAATGGAGAAAAACCGTCCGTACATAATCCTAATCTAACATTTCGACTATCCGCTGCAAAATTTGGATACGTTTTATCGAAATGCTTCCATGCTTCTCCATCGGCCGGATGTGTCAACGTACCCTCTTCCTCCATTCTCACACTATGCCATCTCATATTAGATGCAGTTACAGAAGATGCATATAATCTTTGAAGTCTTGGAGTTATGGGTAAGTAATGCATACACTTGTACGGAACTTCCTTCCCCTTCTTTTTTCTTGATTTGTATCTCTTCTGGTTACAAATTTTACAATTTCTAAGGTTTGCGTCTTCTTTCCAAAACAACATGCAACATTTTAAACATGTATCTATTTTCTGATAAGGTAAACCAAAAGCCGACATAAATTTTTTAACTTCATACTGATTTTCACACATTAGATTATCGGGCGGCATATGTTTTTTTGCAGCTTGTACAACAGCCGTAAACCCAGTTTCAGTGATGTTGTATTTTGACTTTATCGCAATGTATTCTGCGATTACTGACAGCTGAGTGCCGCTTTTACAACCATTCCAAATAGGTTTCTTAACAGCATCTAGTAAATCATAAATTTTTTTTGCTTCAATATTTGGTTCTTCAACATTTCCATCATCGTCGTCAACTTCAACCATATGAAACATTGATCGTGTTGCATCTTCGACCATATTTTCTATATGGGTCGTCTTAACTATTTCGTTAACGACACTTTCAGACTCTACAGAAGTATTTGCTACAACTTCTTCATGCCGATCCCAAACATAATACTCGGGTACGAAACCGTTTTGGCACAAATGAACTTTCGCAATATCTGGTAACAAATACTTCAAATGTCTACACCTACTAAACGAACAACGAATTTCTGGATCGTTTCCGTTATTACTTAAAGCGAATTCAACAAACACGTTTATACCATTATAAAAATCTTCTTTTATTGAGTCCCTCAGTCCTTTTCTTTGGTACATCTATCTCCTCCGATCAACAAAATAATCAATCATTTTTCCTATTTGAGAAACTTAGAAGTTCAAAATTTAATATTATTTTCAAGAATACAAATTCAAAAAAGATTATTTTCATGGTCGTATAATATTTGAATTTAAAGAACAACTTCACAAATTTAAAAATATTTTCAAATAGGACATATTTTATTTTTTAACGTATCGATATAAAAAATTGTATAAATTTTTTTTCCATGATCAGACATCCTACTTCCCATTACAAACACAGTAAGCATTTACATTTCGTATATTACTTCGTCTCAAACGATTCAACAAAATTTCGGCAGCATTTTCCTTTTGTTCCATGCATTGTACACAAATGCGTGTACGCAGGAAACAAAAAAAAAAGTTAGGTCGAAATTTTATGAACCGTTTGAGACGAAGTAGTATACAAAATGTAAATGCTTACTGTGTTCATAACTTGTCCAATACAGGGACAAATCTAACAAACATTGTACCAGATGAATATAAATGGTCGTTTTTTGAAAAAAAAAGACTAATTATATAACGATCATGTACAACACTCGTCAGACGGGGCCAAAAACTGTCTAAAGGACATTAGTTAATTAAATGTGCGCATTTTACGAAAAATACAGATTTACTAACTGTTCACATTTACAAAAATATATTTTAATTTAACACATTTATTCGACGTATTACATCAACTTAAGGCTCGTTCGACGCATTTTTTTGTTGCATAAGTCAATACGTGCACAATATAATATTCCTAGCTCGTGCATTCATTTTATCTTATTCCAACTAACACAATACAATGATAGCAGCACTACACACATATACAATCGTAAAATCAAGGCATTCACAACGATTTACATATACACGAACAACCACAAATTATACATGTTTTTCACAATTTCACGATAAAAGATGAAATAGGAATACCATGGAATGCTAGAAACTATTATAACACTATTGAAAACAATTTCAATCACCAATTAGCCATAATTTAACAACTTATGCAAATCTAGATTTGTGGTAAAAAATAGATTTTTGACGAAAATAAAAGATTATACCTAACCTAGAGAGCAATAGACGTTGATTATGCAGCCGGGGAGGATCCGAAAGCTCGAAATTGATAATTGGAAGTTTGGGGATTTAGGGTGAATTATTTTCGTATGAAAACTGAGGAGGAAGAAGGCTCGGTTGAGCCCGGCTGAGCCTGTATTTCGCAAATTTCCGACGGCCCGTCGGAAGCCGTCGCCCCCCTCCGTCGGTATTTAGCATTTTTCTAGTAGTGAATTATGTTTGGTGGGTGCAATAATTAAAGGTGGAAAACCAATGCACGAGGTTTCTGCACAATAGCGGAATCCGCGGAGGTCGATGATGTACGCAGCATTTTCCGCGCATTACGAAGAGGCTATTTCCAGACTCGAATCTGAACGTCTAGATCGCCATGTGTGTAACCTAACTGTTGCGTCAAAGCTCCTGTGGCTCCTGTGGGTGCAATAATTGTTTACAAAAAACACTATATAATAATGTGTGTTGAATTAGACTAAATGTTTTTGATCTAAATGAAATTATGACACTTGGCCATCGGAAAGGTATAAGGCATGTATTGATGTACATGCTTTTATGTTTTTCAAGTGACGCATGATGATTCATACGTCACTCCATGAATTTTTGCATGTTATCCAAAAGATAAACGTCCCATGTTAAAACTGACTAAAATGCTCTTATCTTAAAGCTTATAAATAATAACCAAAGCTATTATGATAAAACCAACTTTTACTCCATTTCAAAAGCGAGTAAAGTAGGAGGAAATAGGGAAAATTCCCAGGGAAATCAATGAGTTTGCGCTATAAGGTGGACTCGGGTCAGTTTAGTGCGATTTGAAGTTAAAACTGCTCCGGCACCGCATCAAATGGTTCAAAAATACAAACCATTATATTAATCTTTTAAACGGTGCGATTTTAGTTTGGTTTAATGTAATACGGTTCGATTTTGGTCCGGTCCGATTTGAATCTATATTAAATATGAAATAAGAGAATCAGTCCATCAACAATCAAATTACGAAAACAACTGTGTGAAGTTTTTACATTTAAATGTTAAAACACATAATGCTATACTGAAATGAAAGATTAGTTATTAATTGTATGAATATTTCAATTTGACATTTGAGCTACAAGTGAGATTTTTTTAGTAGATTTACTAATCATCAACGTTAAGTAATGCATAATCATTAAGTAAAATGAGTAGAATAAGATTATAATTAGCATTTGTCCAGAAAAAACGAGATGAAAAATATTATACCAAAATATAACTTCTTTCTTTATGATAACGATTATTATTAATATAAGCTGAAAATAGAATATATATCGTTAGAATATAAAATAAGATAGGAGTTGATTATATTTTTATCATAAGATTGCTAGTGTAAATATTCCATGACGGGGCTTTTAGTTTCGTAGATATATCTTTTGAATTGTTTGACGATTTATTTCATTCCGTTAAATTCTTTTAAATGACGTTATGACGTTTAAAATTTTCACGTTGCAAACTTTTTGATTCAAAGAGCTACTGTCCATCTAGTCCTGAAACCACAACTATTGATTTACTGGTTGCCTTTTGGATTTGTCTCAATGCTTTAAACGATAATTTTGTTCTTTTTAACGTTCGTAATGCAGACGCAAATCCAGTTAACTCCTTGCCTTATAAGCCAATGTTTTTTGATGAGATCCAAGTTATTTTTGAAAGAGTTCGATTTTCTAAAACTGTTATGTCTTGGTACTTTTCATATTCAAAGATTTAATGCCTTAAAAATTTGATCAAAGTCGAGGAATGCATGTTATTTTAGAGCAGTCAAAACCACTTTGGTTTAGATTAGGGCTGTTATGGTAACGGTAAATTTACTATTACCGTACCATTACCAGACAATCGGTTATCATTTTCGAGTGAAATCGGTATACCAGTTTAATCGGTATGGTAACGGTAAATTTATCATGTTCTACGGTAAATCATCGGTAACATTTCTTCAATACCAGCGGTAACGGTAAATTTACCAGTCAATTTATAATACATGTATATTCATGTAACATGCTTTATTATAAGCATTTAAAACCAAGCAAATGATTAAATTTAGTTTATTAACCAGGTGAAATAATGTTAAATACACTTCACTTCTTTCTCATTTATGTCTTTTACTAAGTAATACTATAAATTGTATAATGAAACACCATTATCATTTATGTCTTTTATTAAGTAATACTATAAATTGTATAATGAAACACCATTATGGTGTGAATACGTGTTATGTTATTAACATTTTTTAGACAAACGGTAATTTACCATTACCAGTGTAATGGTTACCAGATTATCGGTATATCAGTCTTCGGTATACCAGCCTATCGGTAACGGTAACGGTAAGCAATTTTCGTTTACCAGTAAAAATTGTACGATAACGGTATTTGTGAAATGGTAACGGTAACCATTACCATAACAGTCCTAGTTTAGATAAACATAGCCTGGAGCAAACTAGTCAGATTTCGATGAAATAAATCCTTCTGAAATACTATTTCTCTTGTTTTAACATTCATCCGTATAGTTTGCCAGTTTTGAAGTTTATATTGCTCAAACATTTTGGATATAGGAAGAGATATTATGTACTTTTGTGGTCCCAGAATTTTGTGCAAAGTAAACCAGATTTTTTAAGTGATATTGGTTTTTGTTCAAAGTTAAGTTTGAAATCTGTGCCAAGTCGGAATAAAAGTACATAATATCACTTGCTATATCCAAAGTCTGAGAATTTTGTGCAAAGCAAACAAGATTCTGTGCAAAGTTAAGTTTGAAATGACACTTACATTCAAATATCAATGGACGTCGATTTACCGATGTCAAGTCGATGCCTTACCAACCATATTTTGCTTACGTGATGCCGACGACACAAGAAATTATTTACTGACATCCACTCGATGTACAATGCCAAATCGGATCTACCAACACCATACCGACGTCGTGCCGATGCCATAGCCGAACTTTTTTTGTAGTGATTCTGTTGATTTTCTCATCCTCAACCACAATTTCATATATAAACAAATATATTCACAAATATTCAATACAAATATATCATATTCAACACAATATCCAACGTATCCAAAATACATACCATATTCAACACAAAAATTCTAATATCCAACAAATATACTATATTTTAACCAACAATATCCAACAAACACCAACATATATAACAACATATTTTTCTTTCTTTCTTTTGTTTCCTTTTTCGCAGTAATGTTTCTGAATGGTATATCATGCATGCCCTTGGCCTATGTACATTTCGACATTTTATTAACAACTAGAATTTTCTGATCAAATACCCTTTTGTCTAAATTTCGATTAAACGAATACAACTTTGTTAGCTCTGATAGCATTGTTTACAAACAATCCGATACAATTCAATGCAAGTGATTGTTGATTAATGCATCTTCTGTTTTAATGTACATCAAGAAACTTTTTGACAAATTCTAAAATCAATGTCTCCATTAACACGCTAGATTCGTTAAAAACTCCACTTTAACCGTATTTTTAAAATTAAATTTGGTAAATGTTTATACAAGTCCCTTGTCAAACAATGTAAAGTCTCCATCAATTGGTATTGTAAAGTCCTACATATCCATATGGGACCAATCACAGCCATTCGAAAACTTAAAAAAAAAAAAGAGAAATCGTGTCATTTGGAATTGGAGTATGAAAAACGAGCAAAAGTTGACCATCTTACGACATATATGAAAATCATGCATATTGGTCATGAGAATTGCGTACGTGTACGTTGTATTATGTAGGACTCTTTAAGACCACTAATAACACATGACTTAGGGTCCCAAGACCTTAAAAGTGTGATGGTTTTGTTTGCATCAAAAGCTAGCACAAACACCCAATAGATTATATGTAGAGAAATAAATGAAGAAATCTAAATTAAAACAGAGGAAATAAGCAGAAAACAAAAAAAAAACGAAAAACAGATTTATAGTGGTTTAGTGTTGAATGCCTACGTCTACTTTGATGAAATAGCTTTATTAATCACTTGAATTTCTGAGTACAAAAGGGATCGGATCGAAATCCCTAATTACAATAGAGTGCAAAGAAAACAACAGCGTAAAGATCCCTTAAATGATCTATGAACTTTATATTTATAGGTGTAGACGATCGAATGTCTTTTTGAAAATTCGTCGCAAGAATCTCCAGATGCAGATGAGGTCATCTAGAAAATTTCAAGGCCCGATTTCCCATGTAGAGTGATCGACTCCGATCGATCAAGATGCCCACGTGGCATGCTGCGATCAGTATGGTACATCCTTCTCCATATTGGTTTCATGTTTCCAAAGTTATTTGCATAGTTGCTTTCATGTTTTCAGAGATATTGATCGATTCCCATTGAGTTGAACTGCTGATCCAAGTTGTTCACAGCCATAGTGATCTGATCTGATCTCCTACTTAGGAGAAGCACTAATCCATACTTATAATGTTTCGTAGGGTCTTTCCCTTGGTTCCGCTTGATCGTTGCTTCACACTATTGTTTATGGTTGTTCTCTGGTCTCCGTGATCGCCTCTTCGGACTGCTTGCCTTGTCTATCATCAAGTCTAACTTGTCCAATCAGTCCGAATATAGCCGGATTAAAAGGCCGGATAACACTTGCCCCTCAAAGTACGTCTTGTTTCAAACATGACGTGCTTTGAATCGAAGCAAGTTAGAGACGCCGGAAAGGATTCCATTCAGTTTTCTGAGCAGTCGTTATCCTTCCGTGGAATTGTCTTTTTGAAGAGTCGTATCTCTCTCATTTCGTCATGACGCTTGGTCGATATTTGTCAATATAAATCCGGAGTGCAATCCCCAGTCTGGGTCTATGCTTGGTTCCATTGAGCTTGTCGACTGAGTTAAAAGGCTTCGGTTATCTGTACTGACATCTTTTCTGCGAAATCCAGATAATAATTCAATTCCCGTCGATTCAAGAAATCGAATGTTGGGCTGTGCAGTTAATGCCCCGCTATTACCCCGCTATAACCCTGCTATATCACATAGTGGATTTCTACCGCTACGATTTTTCCATATAGCCCCAAATATAGTGTAACGACCCGTAAATTTTAACTGCTTTAATATCGTAATTAGTTGAAATTTTATAAAATTTTAAACGATAAAATTTTGAAATATAAATTTGATATTTGGAATGCGTTTAGTTAAACATAGCAACTGGTAAATTTTCGTCCGAAAATATGAAAGTTTATTTCGCGCGTAAATTTACTTCAATTTGATCAGTTAAAAAGCGATGAAAATAAAATGTTTCCGAAACCTAAATATTTTTACATAGGAAAATTCTAAACCATCTTCTGAGCAAGATGCCAGTTTGTCGTTTTTCCAAATTCGGACATCTTTGGCTCCGTCGATCTTATTTTTGAGCGTTTTTCTTGCATTTTCCGCTATTATAAAATTCAAAATTTTATAATTCAATCATACCACTGATATCTGTATACCGTTTTGATCGTCTCGTCGTGCTGAGCACTGCGGTATATTCATTTGTGTATTTTGGAATCCGATACGCAGTGAAATCAGTGAAAACGGTTAACTGTACCGGCATTCATTTTTGAACTTTTGATATTCAATGGCGATTCAAATTTCAAACGGCCAGTAACATTTATTTATTTCCAGTTTTGACTTTTACTTTTCCACACTGGTTCCAACGTTGTGACGTTCCACCACTTCAATTTATTATTTGTCAGTACCTTCATTTCCCGAGTCCCTTCGCTTCTTTCTCTAAGCTGTGCATACTTTACAGCTACATTGAATATTATATATTGCTAGTATCTCATTCTTCTGCCTCTTTTGCCTGTAACAATATATAAAAACCTCCCTTCTCTTACTTGTGCAACGCATGCTTACCCCTCCCCTTCCATTGCCTTCGCTCACCACCAGCCCACACCTCCCCAGTTTGACCAAGCTTCTCCGCACTCTCCCTCCGACCAACCTTGTCGTCCGCCTTCCTATCTCCACCTTCTCCCTTCACCAACGGCCACCCACCTATAGTCGAACAAACTCCAACAGTCTCCACTTCCCGACCCAAGGCCGACCTACCACCAAGCATTTCACCGCGACAACCACCTTCCTCCTTGCTCCGACCTGATCCAGCCCCGCCAAGTGCCGATGTTTTCTCCGCACTCTTCTCCTCCATGCTTGTGCTGCTCCTCCGCCACGACTGGATGCCACCGAACACCTCCTCGTCATGACAGCACGTAAGCCGTCGACATCTGTCCTCACTCGTTCCTCTCCTTTCCTTGCGTTGGCCAGCCCCATCACCTTGAAAACACGCGTGAACACCTATGTAAGTTAATATATATTTGTACGTATATATATACTTTTCCTGCATTTTTATTTATACAATAATCTTAACTATATGGGTGATAGTATATATGAAAGGATTTGCATATATATTAGTTTAATAACATAAAAAAAGTGTATGTTACTAGTGATATTCACTGTTGGTAGCAAACAGTTGATAGTGGAGTCTGATACTTAAAAGTATTGATGGGAATGGTTTCAAAGGCTTTTGTATATATAACATTTACGTAAGTTTAGCCTTTAATAATTTGCTAACAAGATTGTAACTTCATATAAGGAAGTGTGAGTTTCGTGCACATCACAGTTTTGTTTTGTTGACGTATAATATTTATATATATTTGTCGTGGAGTTATCTATATTATGTTATGTATCCATTACAGTTGTATAATTTATAATTTTAATCTTACAAAAGTTGTTTATATTGATATATCGGTTACAGTATGGTTGTTATATTGGTAATATAGTAATATATGATAGTATGTATGATTTCATATAACTTAGATTTCTTGATTTTCATATAAGTTAGCCTATATATATTAGTACGAAGTTAAAGTGTTATCTTTTCTGTTTTTTAAAATATATTTATAATAGTGACAGGTTATGTACTTTATATAGAAAGGAGAATGGGTTGTTTATGATTTTACTGACTAAATATAATACCTACATGTATATAGAGTACTTTATGTTTTGGTGCTGTTCTGGTGCTACATTTATTTTGTTGAAAATTTATATCAGCCTACATAATTTTATAAGCTATAGTGGTTTCGGCTGTTAAGTAGTATATTGATTTCCTGAGTCGATTTTTTTGATAGGTTACTAGATAGTATGCTTGTTTATATCTGTAAGTATGAAGCTGTTGGTAAGGTATAAATTTATATATATGACCTGTCTATTTTATATCAGTTATATATAACCTGTTGTTAAATTATAAAGTTTATATATATAGTTGAATAAGTATGTCTGCCATATTAATAGTGTAATAATATATATATATATATATATATATATATATATAGTTTTATTTGTTACTGTTAGTGTCGTTTATATTTTCTTTTAGCTGAAATTGTAGATTTGGTTATAGTATGAGATTTGCATAAAATAGTTATATAAACTGTTTATATATTAGTCTACGTATTTGTTTATAAGTATATATATTGATTGATTGAATTTTTTTTAATGTAGATATGTTGGCTCATAGGGGGTTTTATATAAAAACTGCGATTTCGAAATACATATAGATTTTGAATATGTATTTTAAATTGATTTTGGGTTTAAGAAGAAGATAATATATATAGATATTATATTTGTTCGTTTAAATCGATTTTTAGCAAATTCTAATTTATTTCATGAATTCTCTACTCATTAGCTTTTTATCGTCGAAATCGTGCTGATTTCGCTTTGCTTGGGTTCGAAATTCAATTTTAGTGTCTGTATCAGTGTGCATATCCGTGTCATCATCTATCTTCCCTAGCTACGAAAGGTGAGCAATCACTCACGATTAACATTCTTTTATTTATTAAATTTGATTTCAATTGAAACGACAATTGAAATATGCTGCTGTTAGTTAATTACACTGTTATATATGCTATTACCTGTATCAGTTCACCTGTGACATCTAACACCATTATTTGTTAATTATACGATGATAATCCCGTTTGGTTGATAAGTGATTGATTGTTTGTTGTTTATATTGGATGTTAAATTGTAATGTATAAAGTGATAAATAGTATGCAATTGAATTTGACGTAGGATAGTTAAAATTTTGAATTGACATATGTGATGAATTTGATTTGTTAAATTTGTACAATATGACCCCTTAAATGTTTAATAAATTGATACGTAGAAAAATGGTTAATTACACTTGAACCATTTGAATTTATGTTGTATTAACTGATGAAGTATGAAATTGAATAATTGATGTCAAGTGTAGAATTGCATAGAATAATTTGTATAATAATCTTTAATCTACATGAAATGATAGTGTAGATTCTAAAAATAATTATATTAATTCGCACAAATAACAATATGAATTAATACGGTTATTTCGGGATTATTTGAATTGATTATTGGATTGATATTGATTGTTGTTATTGCTTGTTTATTTACTTTGACACCATCCCAGTTATCACACTGCAAGTTCTCTTTGCTATGCTTTGATTTTGTATTGAATTGGAATCGGGTTGAAATGATAAATACCCAAATGAACTTGACTTAGGATAGAGAATTAAATAAAACCTGATTGGTCAATGATTTGATTTAAAAATAAAATGAAGATTTTATTTGAATAAATAATATGGTTTCGAAATGAGGTTGGAATGTGAATTTTAATGAAAGGAAATGTTAATATTTAATAATCTGAATCAAAATATTAACATAGTAGATGATGAATGGACGTTGTTTTAAAATAAATTATTTAATAATTAAGTTTTGAAATTAGTAAATAATTAAGTTTTGAAATTATTTAATAATTAAATAAGATTGAATTATTTAATAATTAAATAAAATTGAATCCTTTAATAAGTGAAATTGAACTTCTTGAATAAGTGAAATTAAGTTTTATTTAATATGAGTTTGAAATTTGTAACTAAGTAAATAAACAGTGAAATTGAATTTCTTTAACAAGAAATAAAATGTGATTTATTGAAATAAATATAAGACTTGTAAATTAAAGAATTCGATTTGACAAATTTAATTTAATTCAATTTGAAGTTTTGATATAATAAAGTTGAACTTAAGTAATTGATTTAATGAATTGGAAGTTAAAAAGAATTGTTTTGAATGATAAATTAACTTAACGAATATTGAATGAAATCGATTAATGAATAATTGATTTGAATATTAAATTAAATTAATTTAAATGTTTTCGAAATGAAACTTTTATACGATCTTGAATAAATATTTGAATTGTTTAAAAAGAAATTGAAAATTGAATTATAAGATTTTGAAATGGTAATTTGGAAGTTTTGAAAGTAAAATTTGGAAATTGTTTTGGAAAGGCAAATGAAATGTTGATTTACAAATTCTATTTGAAATTGAATTTGATTTGGTTTTTGAAATATATTAAATGACCAATCGGTATAATAATTGCGAAAGTTATTAAAGAAACCGGAATCGGTTAGGGACATACTCACTGTCTAAACCGAAAACCACTTTAATAACTACACGCGGAGTGTGATCCAGAATGAAGTGGTTGGAATGATGTACGTGATGACTGAAGAAAGAGAACGATAATGGATAGTCTTGACACTTGTGTCAAATTGGAAATGACTAAAACAGGAGCCGTGCCGGGCCAAATGGGGGCTAGCTACCTCGAGCGAACACACTTCTTCGAAAACTACTCATTACTTGTTGTCGATTGGTGCACCCTTGATTTTGGGAGTGTTGTTTCGCGGTGTTGCGATCGCTGCGGCGATGCGTTCTCACCAGTCCGGACCAGGCAAACGGTAGTTTCACTACCTTGGGTATTGCCTCATGTGCCTTGTCATACTTGAATCCCTATATACGCGACCACTACGAATTTGTTTTGTGTTATACCTATGGAGTACTCCCTGATATCCCACTAGTTTACGGTGGAGTTTACAGTGCTGTATAGACTATAACGCTTATATAAAATGTGTTAAGGGGGATAATGGTAACGCCTTAACACTATTTTGATATCTTATATTACTGATAGAGATTATCTACTTATCGTACACTACTACATAGTAGATAGTTTAACGGATCCTTAAAGGATGGTTATTCCAAACATCCTTTGAGTTACTTGTATTTCAATTGCTATTTCACTTGAGTTGGATTTATTGATATAAGAATGTTAATCCCGACTCGAGTGTTTTGTGTTTTGCTTTACACTCGGGTCAGACTGAGTGTACCAGTATTCGACTCACCTTTGAAGTTGGAGCTTTGCTTGAAGATTCAGCCATCTATTCTGTTTTCAGTATTCAATGATTCCAGTGATGTATTCTGATTTGTATCTGATGTATCGTATTACTCTTCCGTTGTATCTGGTTTAACTCTGATGTAACTTATATATTTATATAGTAGCTTCATGAACTACTATCTCTTTTATTTCCGCTGCATTTATTACTCTGTGTCTGTGATCTGTGATTATTTATTTACTGTATATGTTCAGTTTTGCCAAATTTAAATTAACAACGCGGTATTTTGAGCAATTCAATTCCGGCATGAGTGTCTACCTATACACTTATAATGGATGCGAATGGTCCAAAATAGCGGGTTGTTACATATAGCCTTTTCGTTTTAAGCCGTGCTATTTCCGCTATATCTCATCATTCTCGCTATATTTTGCTATTTCCGCTATATCTTCTTTAAAAGAAATGAATTGAAAATGATATTTATACATTATAAAAATTATGAAATTAATTTATTTAATTGAATTTTTAATATATTTTCAAAAATGTAATTTCTGTAATATTCTACTAAATTCAATTATGTTATATAACAGTTTTATGTTTATCTATAGTATATTTGCACATATTTTTATTTAAAATTATTTATGTATTAATTATAATTCAATTGAATGTAAAATTTTCATTTAATTACCATTTATATTTTTTTTAAACATTAAGTACGAGTTTTATATGCTATTTTAAAGTTATCCGCTATATCCCGCTATATCCTCGCTGTATTCCCGCTATGACTTTTTGCACCTCCGCCGCATTGAGTCTGTCGAGCGCTTTAACTACACAGATGTTGGGTACGTACACGTGCACATTCATGGGTCGTTGCCAATATTAAGTAGTTGGAATATATTTGTATTGCTATACTCTTCATCATCTATTCACATTTTCATTCATTCATCATTTTTAATTTTTTTTAAACATGGGTAAGGGGCGTTCGATACCAATCCCCTGTGCGGGGGAGTAGTACCGATCCCTTAGTTTAGGCTGACTTAAGCCAATTTTAGGCTAGTGGGTTCGGCCCGCTTTTGCATATGTAAGGTAGATATATAAGCTAAATGCTTAATTCTTTTCACTTCACTTGATTCACTTAACCGATTCGAACCCCATTGTCCCTTGCAATCGCCATTAACAAACTTTAGATAAGAAAATCACCAATTTTCCCAATCCATTCGTCAATCCAGTCCTTCTCTACCCTTTACAACCTTCGGTATCACCTCAAATCAATTCGCTGCTTCCATTGACCCAATCTCAATACCCAACTCTAACATTCCCCACTCAAATCGAACCCGACCCTTCACTCACCCTTTGCCGTTGAATCTTTCATCCATCGAATAAGAATTAAATATGTGGGTTCCGATAGTCAAATGTAATTTTAGCGACGAGGTGATGGGTTTTATCACGTTGATAGTTGTAGGTTTAGGGTTCGGCAGTACAAATTAGAAAAGATGAAGCGGTGAAGATGGAAGGATCGACTTATGATAAGCAATCGATTATGGTATGGCATAAAGGGGTCGATGTGGATCCGCTGCTAGTGTGGAAGATATGCAGCAGAGTGATGAGGAGGAGAGATCGATCGATGTGTGATCGGCTCATGGGATCGTACGGAAACATGTTGGAAATGAAATGAAGTAGTGAAGTTTAGGGGATCGGTTTTGATAGTTGTAGAGGATGGAATGGAGGAGTTACAAGTAGAGCGATCGGTTGGTAAGGGTCCAGTTCGTGGGATCGGTTGTGGCATTTTGGAGTTTAAAATTTGACAAGGCGAGGTCGCCTATGCGAGTGATCGGTCGCGATCCCCTCGCCTAGGGGCACTTAGCCATTTTTCAGCCCTGTTTGTGCACACTTGAATGCTAAGACTCGATCACATAAACTTATATGCATGAATGAATCCGAACCATGGGACATGTGAACTTAAATACGATCTTGAACGCCTTAATACTTGAACTTGATTATGTGACGACGCACCTCCTCGATCTTCAGAAATCGACACTAATACATCCCCGGTATTCACATGCTGCAAATCCAAGTGCCGGAGAGATGGATTATCATGGGGTAAAGAAAATAAAGATAGAAGACAAAACAAAATAGAATCTCACATCGCATTCAACATTTAATTATACATATGAGTAGTACATGCAATTACCCCAATTTGCTCCATTAGAGTTCTAGTAAGTACTAATCCAGCCATGATAGTTATAACTACCTATCCTTACAAGTGTTGGTAGATACAGAGTACATAGTACTGCGAAACTAATAGATAACTTCTAAAAAGAAGCCAAAATGCTCCATGCTCCATGCTCCTTTCTCTTTCCAAAATGCTCCATACCACCTACTACATTGCTGGCCGAAAAATGGGGCAGCCAGAGTTTAAGAAAAAAGAAAAATAAAATTCGGATCAGTCATGAGACTGGTGTGAGAAACTCAAATATAGATATTTTGAAACAAAGAGTATCGCATAAGACCACGTCGTACGTAAACACGGAACAAGTTTTTACCTCATGATAACCAAAACATTTGCTACGCAAAATCTAGGAATATTATTTTTAACGACATTCTTTTGAAATACTTTTCAAGTAAACATATATAATCTTAGCTGAAATTGTTACATTGATTAAATTTCAGCATAATAGGTTCTACAATCAAGTCCAAAGGCACTTATTGGAGATGGATTTCCATACAATGGCAGGTAAGGGACTACCTTTCATATAGTACATCTCTAGTGGGATGTACCGAAGATCAACACCTTTGAAACCTCTACACCTGGCAAGATCGGCCTACCCGAAGATCCATCTGGTGTCGGAAATAGAATTGAATATGACATCACCCCGGTCGTAACCTACCTATCCGGGATCCCATAGCATACACAACACACTCGATATATAGAGTGTAATCTAGAAAGGTGATGCTCATACCCTAATGGTTGCAAACCACATAGCCTTACTCATGTTTAAGCCATTTCTAGATGATGAGGCTCGATGTACGATTACCTTTCTCATTGAACACATTTTACTTGAATGCCACATTGCCAATTCCTTTACACACTATTGATTTCCATAAACCTACAACCTCTAAGCTCGTACATTTTAGAGAAGGATGTCAAGTATATGAGAGTTACCTCCTATACCACTAAACATATGTATGTTTGTAAAAATCAATGTACGTGAATTTTAAAAATGCAATGTCAGACATTCGTCCATACAAGTTGTCTAGGAATAGGACAAACCGAAGGAACTCTCCTACTACTTCCTGTCAAGAATCACCCCTAGGATTAGTAGCGAGTAACCCTTGCATCGAAAATTAGATGAAGATACTACTGTCACATATATATGATATGAGAAATTTTCCTCAAGAGTCAGGGACAAGCAGCCCTACATTCCATCTTCTAATTTATTATCATTCCACGTCTTCACTTCGAACGCATATATTGGTTCGAAGTGGTTTCGTATAGGAATCACCCAAATCCGATCCCGGTTCGAAACCACTCATCGATAAAAGATGTTAAGTTTGAGGGTGATTATCATTTCATTTATCAATATCTTTTATCAAATAAAATATCTCTTTTAGAGATATAAATCTTTAAATCATATTCTTTTCCAGTATATACGAAATCATTAAACCTCTCTTTAACTTTAGAAATACCAAATCAAAATCATCTCTCATAAATCACATTGCAAAACCTTATTGAGTAAAAAAGGGTTGATAGAAATTATACAAATTCTACTCAATATCAATTTTCGTATTCAACCTTTAATATCCATCGACTAACGGTGGAATCACCTTTTAAATTCACATGGATAGCACGTGTTCCCTCCCCGGAATTTAATATCGAGTATAAGAAGATTATTTCTATACAATCCAAGTTGTATTAAATTTGTAAATTTGTACTTGCCACGTTTTCGACATTTCGACCTTATTTATTCCTCGCCAAGGAAAGAGGCCAAGTGAGCCAGAGAACTTGTTGCTCCTGAACATCTCCTTAGTTTAAGCATCCCATATCCGGTTCTCACGAATAGAAAAATCAAGTCCTCATCGGCTTTTAGATCCAAGATTAAATCATTTATTTATAACAACTTTTCTTTTAACCATTTATTTAAACTCCTTTAAAAGTAATTTTAAAACCTTCAAATCATTTTTAAAATACTTAATTATTTATTTGAATATGTTCCTAAAAGATTCGGGAAAGAATAATTAAGTTAAAACCGTTGTTTGCAAAAGTTTCTAGAAAATGCTGTGAAAAAATGTTGCAAATAATGTTTTTAAGGCTTCTTCTTTGATCAAAGCAACTTTTCTATCAATTGGAAGTCTAGTTTTATAACTCGTTTTTTTTAAACTTTTCAATGTATTTATAGAAATTATTTCATACTTTTAAAGAATTAAAAATATCCATTCAAAAAATTTATCGTTTTGGTTTTCGAACTGCCAAAGCGCGACTATTTTGATAATTTGTTTTGCTTATATTTCAAAATCTATTAAATGAAATGTGACGACCCATCTTTTTGGACGGTTTAAATCGACAATAAACCACACATGTCTAATTCAAACCATTCAAAAGGGAGGATTGTTAATGGGGTAAATAATAAAATAAAAGAAAGAAAGAAAACAAAACACCGAATCTCGCAGCGAAATGACAAAATATAATAATCAAATAAACAATTCATGAAGCTTTTTTACAAAATAACATTTGATTACATTTTACAATTCAAATCAGAGTTATACAAACATCAGAAATAAAAAAATAATGCAGCGGAACACATAATGCAATGGAATAATAAATAGCAATAATATACTGAATCTTCGTCTTCGTCCTTTAGAAAATAGTCTTCAATACACTAAAAAGCTCATACTGACCCAAGCGTAATGAAAAGACAAAATACTCGAGTTAGAACTAAAAGATCTTATGTAAGTCAAATCAAAATAAGTAAAATAGAAATATTAGTGCAATGGTTTCATAGATGTTACAGGATTTTCATCTCCTATCAAGTGTACAACGTGAATATAATTATTTAAAAGGTTTCAAATAATTCGAAATATCAATCTTAATCATCTAATTAAAACAAATCTGAAGTATAAATTAACTTAAACCCTTCAAATAATTCAATTCCAAATAAAAATCCAAATTCAAGAAATTATATGAGTATATGTCATTTCAACCAGTATCAAAAATCAACCTTTCCAAATCAATGAAAACCGCTCGGGTTTATCATTTCAACCCATAACGATTTTCCCCTAATCTAGAAGATCGTTCGGGTATGTATCATTTCAACCCATAGGGATAACATAGATATAGACATAAATAACATCCAATCATCTAAAATGTCAACCAATAACATCCATCTAATCACCTAAATATCAACAATTGAACATACAACACAATCATCATTGAAATCAATCAATAACTACCAATAATTTACTGGTTATCATTAATAGGTATTTAACTGGCAATTTAAATTCAATATTAAACTAAATGGCAATTAAATTCAAAAAAAGTCAAATTTAACTGGAATGACAATGTAAAATATACTAAACAGCAACCAATCAATTTCTAATCACATCATAAATTCAATTTAACTAACATAAGAAAATCTAGTAGTTGTGAGTGTTTGCTCACCTTTCGTGGCTACGAAGGTGGTGATAAAATGGAGCAATATGGAGATTCCTAGCAATGACCCAAATGCAAAGCAAATCCAACAAAGCTTAGACACGAACACGAATCAATTAAACAAGTTCCAACTACTTCCAACTTCCAAACAACACAAGATTCAAACTACGGACAAACCTGAAACTAGGTCATCTTTAAGAAAATATCCGGACCAGAATATTACTGAATCTGTAAAAGTGACTAACTAGAAAATTGTTGCAAATTCTTTTCTCTCCATTATCAAAAAATTAATCACTCAAAAAGTTTCTGTCTTGAGGAAGTTATGTTCAAAACAAACAGAGGTGTTTTCTGAGTTGAAAATCTGAGTTCAAAAATACTTCGAAAAGATTTGAGTTTTTGGCAGAAGCTTAAGGAATTTGAAGAACCGATCTAAAAGAAAGTTGAAGCCACTGGAAAAATAAATGGTTTGAAAAAAAAATCATAATTTAGTTCATTCCTGAAGGTGATATGTTTGATACAATATGAGGTATTTTTGGTCAAAACCGGACCCAAGAAAGGACTTGAAAAATGTAGTTTTTGATATAGAAATGTTCAGAATGGGAAGAAGGGTTCAACAACAAAGTTGTTGCCATTGAAATTATACACGGTTTCAAAAAATATATATTTGATTTGGAGTAGTTTAGTGGAATATAGAAACCATGGAAATAAGAGGAAGAAAGAGGGAAAATAGAAAAGGGGAAAAGAAGGGAAAAAGGAGAAAGAAGAGGAGAGGGAAGGTGGAATGAGATGACCTTGGAGATGGTGGAGAGAGCGGCGGCTATAGGAGAGGAAGGAAGGGTTGAAGGAGAGGAGGAAAGAAGTTTTGATTTGTGAGGTTTTTTAGGTTTAGATCTAGAGTTCTCTGTAGATTTTGAGGAGGAAGAAGAAGTGTGAAGAGAAAGTTTCACAGGAGAAAAATTATGTACGTAGATGTTATCAGATAAGAAATATCAGGTCATAGGCAAAGGAATGGTCACATAACTGACTACAGTCTCTTGGTTAACCAAGGCCCATTAGACCAAACAACACAATATGCCTTAGCCAAATAAACACAACTAAACACTACCACTTCATGTTAATTTTTCACAGTAATTCAAATTTTTAGAGCAATAGGAATTTGATTTTGACGAAACGAAATGTGGAGGGAAGATCAGAATTCAGTCTAGTATCATATAAAAAGAATAAAATTTAAAATTTAAAATTTAAAATTTTCAACCAAAAGTCAAACTTCGACTAAGTTTGACCAAAATTGGAAATTTCACGTAAATTTTATTCTATTAATTTTGGTCAGATAAAACACTCAACATCACAAATTCAAATTTTTTTATTTAATTTTTATTTAAATTCAAAATACTGCCATTTTAAAGTTGTTAAAAGTTACGGATCGTTACACTTTATCTTAATTAAAAGATGTAATATCAATTAATGCAATATTAATTTGTTTCCGCTTATCATATTTAAAAGGTTAAATGCCATTTAACTACGCATCCAATTCTCATCCAATTACATTCAAATCTATGCTATCATCCTTATTATTCAATCAACAATACCCTATGAATTATATTAACATAAGTTTACATTTTATAACATTCATTATTTTACCGTATTAACTGCAATAATTAATTACATATTGATTTCCAAATTAATTCCAAACATATTAAATAATGAGATGATAAATGAACAATTGTTACTTTTAAGTAATTTAATCATATTTATAAGTTTAATATGTACAACAAATGTTATGACTACTTACATATCACTGATTATATTCAATTTCAATTAACAACATATAATCCCAACATTCAATTGCCTTATTCCATTAATTACTCATTTAATATTCAAACGGACAAATTAATGAGAAGATAATTACAACCATCGTTTATAATAATAGTTCATGTCCATTATCTTATCATTTACAACCAAGGGTTATAACAAAATGATTTTATATTCTATATTAATCTATTCCAATCAATTACATACAATCTATCATTAAATGCATCATTTAATTTATTTCAGTATTTACAATTATAACCAAAAAACCTTACAATTATATCCCTTGATTGAAATTGGATTAAAATGGTTATCAATTACATTAAATCAACATTATTATATTACATTCTAATTGTTTTATCATTACAAATCATAAATTTTAATTTCTTACAATATTAATATTTCAAAATCTTGTTAAATTTAATATTTTAATTACCAAAAAATATGGATCGTTACACTCTCCCACTCAAAACTTTTCGTTCTCGAAAAGGGAAAAGAAGGAATTAAGGGATTAATATATTTTATTCAAAGTATTCAATTTATAAAAAATTAATTTACATAATTAAGTATTTTAAATAAAATATACAATTTATAACCAATTAAATCCTATATAATCAAGTAAACAAAGGTTTGAAAATATTTTACTTTCATAAAAAATTTCTAAGTCAATATCTTACTTTCACAAAAAAATTTCTAATTCAAAAATTCATAGAAAAATTTCGGTAGTGTCTACTTTGTACGGAAAGGTCCGGAAAAATGATAATATTAATAATAATCACATATATATATATCATATTTCAAAATAAAATATCCCAAACCACAGGAAAACAATATAATATCGCTAGAAAACCGTAATCCGAAAACGTAGCTATTTGTCGGGCAAACAACACTTATTTATGAAACCAAAAGCAGTGGCTATTGCTTCCATAAACCTGTATTTCACTTATATAATCCAAAATAGTGAGAACTATGTACAAGAGAAATATTTAAGTTGTTGCAATCAATAGCAAAACAAACCAACACAACACAACAATAGTCACTTGCAAACAAAACCATACAATCGTCATATGCAACCAAAGTAATCAATCATACATCCTTAGCAACCAAAACAATTGGTTTGTTTAGTTTAGAAACTTTTAATCGTGCAAGGTGATAAATAAACTATCAAGTGTACCCTACGCTCAACAGCCTTAGATAATTACTTAATAGATTATCCATACAACCTTAAACAATTAGAAGTATCCATTCCCAAACATCCCATAAGCCAAAACAACCAAGAATTTCAAATATTATTTATGTTTGTTCAGTTGATTTCTTTTCACATCATTATTTACCTTTTATTTATTTTCATTCATTCATACAATGCATTTTTCTTTCTTTCATGTACTTATATAAATTATTTCACAATATTAATTTACGTTCATAACATTTCTTGTACATCAAAATTCTTATTTATAGAAATACTTATTTATAGAAATAATTCCATTGAACACTTCCATTACTCAAGTTTTACTCGTATAATATTCCATTACATGTTCCTATTTAACATTCCAACTTTTTAAACATTTCAGGTAAGTTATATATATGTTTATAGAATGTAATTGAATGTTACACAAGTTTATCTTATTCATTTTAGTTAACAAAATGTTCAATATTTCATATCTTCCGATTTACAAGTTACAAATTTCCAATATCTTATATATTTCATTAATCACTTAGCATATATTTTCTTATTTTCATTTTAGAAGTTTCCAATTATTAATATAGAAAAGATTTCATTACATTACAATAACTGAAAACTACTAATTATCAAAAAGTTTTAAGAACTAAATTCCAGGTTCACTTCGAATCGTATGGAATAATATATATATATATATATATATATATACTCATAGCTTTTATATATGTCAAATCGCATTTTGAAATTAAAATTAAGATTCGTTTATCAAAACAAATGTGCAGTAAAGCTACTACGGTGGTCTTCCCACTTTGAAACTCGAAAATGAACGTCGATGATGCGTGCACTCAACACCGAAATTATTTTCCAACGACAGAGAGGGGAGTACATAACTTATTTCCTTTTAAAGGTTCCTTTAAAACATTTCTTTCAAATCACGTTTGAGAATATTTATCCCAAAATACTTCCAAATAATACTTAGTATTATATTCCAAAATCCTTTGAAAACAATGTAAAAATCCTGTAATTTAAGTTCTCAAATTTCCAATTAAATTCATTTTATTTATAAATCCTATTTTGAAATCAAGTAATATTAGTACTTCAAAATCAACTATTAGTACTTCAAAATCAAGTAATTGTTTCAAACCATACTTCAAAATAGCAATTCCACTTTATCATTTCAAGCATATTACTATAATAAATTCCCGAATCATTTAATATCTTTAAAATTATACATTCAAAGAAACATACATAAATTTTACTTGAAATATTCATTTGAAAACTTCATTTGCAAATCAATCATCTTTAATAATTTACAAAATTCATCTGTAAAATTTCTTGCTTCATTTATAACCACCATTTAAAATCTTAAATAGCATCTTTATAAATATATGTAACTATTTGAAAATAATTATTTACATCATTACTTATTTTTAAAAGGGGTTATTGAAAACTTAAATCCATTATTTACAAATTTTATTAGTTTTAAATCTAAAATACTTTTCAAACATTATTTATAAATCAATAATCATTAACTTTAAATATGTTTTATTGAATTAATAACTTCTCACAATATTTACAACATTGATAATTAACTATTAAACCAAGTTGTACATAAATAAACAATATTTTAAACAATTAAAAGTATTTAGGAAAAAAATGACCAAACTATCCTTTATATTTATCAAAATACTTTTATAACTCGATGTTTTAACAAGTTTATCCTCGTTCTTGCAGACTCTAGCCATGCGTTGATCAGGCGTAAGGCTAGACTTCTCCAAGTACTTAGTAGACCTGTTTCAACACCTGGTGAAAATACTTAAAACATTAAAAATATATATGAAAAGTACATTCCTCCGTGGATCACAGTTACGCAATGGTTACACCGCCATCCTAGCGGAATCACTTGTAACTATAGGCATCCCGCCCCTTGACTTACGCCATGGTTGATAGATCGCAGCTACACAATGGTTACGCCGCTATCCCAACGGAATCACTTGTAGCTATAGGCATCCCGCCCCTCGATTTACGCTATCCAACAATATCAAATGAATATAATAAGTGACCCACCAAAGGGATCCGATAAATGACCCACCAAAGGGATCCGATAAATGACCTACCAAAGGGGTCCGATGGAAGGTACTTCCCATATCATTTATATCAAAATATATCATACTATACATAGTACTGTTTCAAAATCATAACTTCAAATATCATGCTTATATAAATTCCATTATATATAAGATTTCATTTTCAAACAGAGTACTTTCCAAAATCAATAGTCTCGAATATATCAAAACATTCTTATATAAATTCCGTTATATATAAGATTTATCTCTTCAGATCAAATACCTTTCAAATCAACAGTTTCAAAATCACCTTATACTTATATAAATTCCGTCTTATACAAGAATCAAAATTTTTCCAAAATTAATTACGTTGCATGAAGAGCCATATGGGATTGAACATCTTTGCTTTATAAAAGGTTTTGAATTTAGAATAGTTTTGTATATAAAATCGTTTTGTGAAATAGTTTTGTAAAATAGTTTGTAAATAAAATAGTTTGTAAAATAGTTTTGTATATAAAATAGAATAAAATAGTTTGTACAAGAAAAATAAAAGAAAATAGTTTTGTAAAATGGTTTTAAATTAATAATAGTTTTGCATAAAAGAAAAATTCCAATTTAAATTACAAAGATATCCAACCCAACAACTTTCAATTTCAGCGTCAAAGCATATCAATAATATTAGAACATAAGATGTACATATGCCATCATTTCGCAAAATCAAATTCGATCGCTTGCTCGATCACACAAGTTCGCTTTCGAACTAGTATTGTCCATTCGACTTCCCTAATGCGGACTTCGATATGGTTTCTTGACTAGGAACCATCATTCTCCTTGCATAGCCATATACTATGATAGAGAATTCTAGAATCGAACAAAAAATCCATATCAAATATTCGCCATCAAGATTCGAATGAAAAATCCTAACACGAAATGGTGTAATTCACCTCGAACTTGTGTACTCAAATCTGGATCAAATTAATTATGCGAATAAAATAATATAAGTACAACTTACGTATCTATTCCAACTTGCTTCATCACAATTTCATTTTTAGTTTAACTTCATCATGTAACGACCCGCTATTTCGTGCCATTCGCATCCACACATGTCAGACTTGAATTGCTCAAAATATCAAATTGTTAATTTATATTTGGCAAAACTCAGCATATACAGTAAATAAATCAATCACAGACAAAGAGTATTACAATAATAAACAGCGGAAATAGATAAATAGTAGTTCATGAAGCTACTATATAAAACAACAGAGTTTGAAATAAAATACAACAAAATATCTCAAATACAATGGAGTCTCGAATACAAACTGATGACAAGTCTGAATAATCAACTGGATAGCTGAAAGCTGAATAGATATAGATGGATCTCCAAGCGAAGCTCCAAACTCCAAAGGTGAGTCTCAAATGTTGTGACACTCAGTCTGTCCCGAGCGTAAAGCAAAACACAAAACACTTGAGTCAGGATTAACATTCTTATATTAATAAATTCAACTCAAGTGAAATGTCAACTGAAATACAAGTAACTCAGAGGATGTTTGGGATTTCCATCCTCTAAGGATCCGTGAAACTATCTACTATGTAGTACAATACGCTATTATAACGTGTCTAAAGTAAAGTAAACTATTAAAATAGCGTTAAGGTGTTACCCATATCCCCCTTAACACATTTTTATAATGTCATAGTCTATACAGATACTGTAAACTCCACTCGCAAGTGGGCTATCAGGGAGCACTCCATAGGTACGACACAAAACAAACTCGTAGAAGGCGCGATAGGGCATGCGACATGACACTCGAGGCAATGCCAGGGTAGATATACCGTTTGCGAATCCGAACTGGTGGTAACGCATAGCAGCTACTACCGCCCACCTCATGACACACTCCCAAATAAAAGGGTGTACCCAATCAAATCACAAAAGCAATAGAATGGTATCGAAGAAATGTGTCCGATAGGAGGAATGACCTCACTTAGCCCGGCGTGGCTCCTGCTTTAGCCGCACCAAGCTGACTCACGAGAGTCAGGGCTACGTAAATACCATACATAATCGTCACCAAACCATCCTACTTCATTTTGGAATCTCCACCACGTACACAGTTGCTAAAGTGGTTTTGGTATTGGCAGAGAGTATGACAATATCTGATCCCGGTCTCTTTAACAACCAAACGTTATTATAACACCGTGGTCATTTCATTTCAATCATATTTCAAAACCAAAATATCATATCATTTCAAAACCATATCAATTCGAGATCATTATTCACTTTAAATAATATTAAATTTTAGAATGTAACACTTTCAAAATTTATAACGCTTTCGAAATCATAACACTTTGAAACCATAACACTTTGAAATCATAACACTTTCCACCTAAACAGTTTAGATGTTGAAAATAGTATATATATATAAAGATACTTTATAAATTAAAAATAGTTTATATATTAAAATAATTTATATATTAAACTAGTTTATATATTAAATACTTTATATAATAAAATTTGTTTCCTCTAATTTCACAAATCGATTTAAATCATTGTTTTATATTCAAAAATCCAAATCTAAGTCAATTCCAGTTTAACCATTTCAAATTTTCAGTTCAAAGATTCCAGTTTAAATATTCAAACCTTTACAATATAAATTTCAATTATATTTCAACATTTATCTTTAAGTTTATTCAAATTGGAAAACATCCACTTAACCATTTTAATACAAATTTATTTAAATCCCAATTTATATCTCTAAATCAATATCAAATATTCAATCTCAATTTTATTTAAATTTGAGAATATTCGTTTAATCACTTTTTATCAAATCAAGTTATAAACCAAGTTATAATCATATCTTTCAAATCTCAAAACCAATAAGTTTAAATCATTTCTTTTATTAAATCCAACTATTACCAAATTAAATTCCAAGTCAACATAAATTTATCCCTCTCTAACCTTTATTATTAAAGTTATATTTTTTTTAAATATTAATATAAATTTTAAATAAATATTTTAAAACATATTATATGCTAATTAAATTATTTTTTATTAAATTAAATCTTATTATATATATTTTTAAGAAAATAAAATTATTAGAAAAATCTTAAAATTTCAAATTTGAAAAGTAACTTATAAATTAAAAATTCCAAAACCTATAATTTTTAAAATCTACAATTTAGACATATATAAAATAAAATTTATATATATTATATTTTTAAAACCAATATTTGTTTAAACCCATATATCTCCTTTCAAAACCTAGGAAATCATTTCAAAATATATATATATACCAACCGTGTCTGTATATAATTTTCTATCCTATGGTCAAGTGATACAGATATTTATCATTTCAATCCGCAATTTAAAATATATACGGGTATATATCATTTCAAATCGCAATCCCAAATTCAATTCAATGAAAATCGCTTGGGTTTATCATTTCAACCCACAACGATTTTCTCCTATTCTAAAGATCGTTCGGGTATGTATCATTTCAACCCATAGGGAATTCTAAACTAACGGGGAACTTGCAGAGTGAGAATAAATATAACATATCAATAACATGCATATATCATAAGTGACAAATAAAATATAAAAAACAGGATATGGTGTCATATCTCATAAGTGAACAGATACAGATAATGGCATATCATATAAACAATTATATAAATAACAGTTAAATCTAGCAGCATATTTCAATTGTCATTTCAAGTGAAATCAAATTTAATAAATATAAGAACATTAATCGTGAGTGATTGCTCACCTTTCGAGGCTAGAGATGAACGAGAATGGGATGGATCACGAATCCAAGCACGAATTCCAAAGCAAATCAAGATTGGCACGAATTTGACGATCAAAGCTAAAAGCTTGGAATTGACGAAATCAAATCAAACTGGATTGATGAAGATAAATGGTATAAGTGAACCTATATATATATAACTATATATAACTATTTACATATTTAAAATCATATTCTAAATTCAAACACATTTTAAATTTAAATATTTATGTATTTCAAAATCATTGGTTCAAATAAAACACATAAAATAAAACAAACATATCTACATAGTATAATTTGAAATAAATATATATACTTTGAAATCGACAATATATCTAACAAATATTAAAACTGGTATATATAAACTTACTGTAACTACAAATTACCCACAATAGTTTATATAACATATTATAAAATACTTATAAAGGTATAGAAAGAATAACATGTCATATACAACTAATATTATATACTTTCAAAACCGGATACATATACAGTAACTTTATATAAATATATATACTAGCAAAACAATACTTAAAAAAACATTAAAGCACAAATTAAATAAAATATTCATGTTGTACGTTTCCAATCCATATCTATTAAACGCATAGATAAAAATCAAACACATACATTAAAATTCAATATTTTATAAACAATATATAGTCTTTCAACACGTTTATAGATATACATATAAACAACTTTATATATTAAATATTATACAAAAGCAAGTAAAATACATATACAAGCTTACAAACCTTTATACACTTACTTATAAAAACAAGTATCCAGAGAACAGTTCAAAATAAAAATGTAAACTAGTCTTGTATATTTATATTGATATATATATATATATATACGACAAACCAGAACTCAATACTTAAACAATATATTGCTGACATACAAATATATGGCATATCATACCAATTGTACATAGCAACAAATACATATATTAACTAATGTATATATAATTAACAAATACATATAAATATACTGACATGTTATAATAACCAATAAAATATAAACTAACATATATATATATATATGAATATACCTCTAATATTTTTTTTCTCTTTTTTTTCACGAGAAAGCTGCTGCTGAGGGGAGGAGAAAAATGGTGTTCGGACAAGGCTTTAAGGTGGAGGAGGGGACAGAAAAAGGGGAGTTCGGAGTAGTAGGTGGCCGAGGCAGTGGGGTCAGGGTCGAGGTCTGTTGCATGGAGGGAGGACGGTGACGGACTAGGTTCACGGTTGAGAGAAGGTGACAGGGAGCTTCGACTGGGTAAGGTGCGGTTGAGGCTACTCTCAGCCTAGGTGGGCTGCGCTTGGGTTTGTGGCGAGGTGAAGTACATGGCAGCCGAATGGGAGAGGGATGGAGGTCGGGTTGGCAGGGGTGAAGGCGGAGGTTGGAGGTGATGTTCGGTGTGTGGACGTGCACGTGAGAGATCTGAAGGGCGGAGATTGATGTGGCTTGCGTGAAGGGTTTGGATTTTGCTCCGGGTTTTGGGAGGGACACTCGGCCATGAAAAGAAAAGGGAAGATGCAAAAGGAAGGAGAGGAACATAATGATTATATTTTCCTTTTGAACGAATATATAAATAATTAGAGTAATTTCAACGGTCCATCCCTTGATTCAAGTGAAAATTATTAAAGCAATTAATATTTGTTTGGGCAGCACATTTTAAAATTTTGAAACTGAAGGAAATTATAAAGTCAAAATTTCGGTACCGTTACGACGAGCTGTTTCATCGTTACCGTTACGTACCGGACCTCAAATTTCAAAAATGAATATACCACGAGATCAGCACGATTACACGAACATAACGGTACACAGATATGAGTGATACGATCATCCTATCAATAGTCGATACCCGGTACCGAAAAATGCTGCTAAAATGCCGGAAATAAGATAAACGGAGCAATAGCAGTTCAAATTTGGAGAAACGAAATATGACGTCTCACTCAGAAGATGATTTACAAATTTATTGTATAAAAATATTCAGGTTTGGAAAATATTTTATATTATCATCTAATATTAACTGATTTAAATTTAAATAAAACTACACAATAAAATAAACTTCAATATTATCAGATGAAAATTTACCAGTTGCTATGTTAAAATAGACGTATACCAAATATTAAATTTTTATTTCAAAATTCAATTATTTAAAATTTCACAAAATTCGGTTAAATACATTATTAAAATTATTAAAATTTACGGGTCGTTACACTCTCCCCCACTCAAAACTTTTCGTCCCCGAAAAGGAAGGAGGTAGGAGAATAGAAACAGCAAGAAAAAAAAATAGATTTGAAATATAAAATAAAACAATTAGTTCAACCATATAAATTTCAATTATTTTTAAATTGGTTTGTATTAATGTAACGACCCGTATTTTACGGATCGAAACATCGTAAAACAGTTGACATTTGGTCGCATTGTGGATAAGTCGTTCAGAGTTTAAGTCTTAGGTCGTGAACGACCTATGGTATGTCGTAAGTCATGTGCGACTTAGAATGCTTCAGCTCCGACTTACTAGTAGCGTTGCACTTTGACATCTATATTGTAGAAGTGGTAAGTCGGGGACGACTTATAGGGGTTGGCGACCTAAGGAAGAAGGGTAGTGGTTTAGGTCGTTTGACAGTTTAGGACGATTTATAAGGCTTAGGTCGTAGAAGACTTAAGGAAAAGTTGGTGGCCTAGGAGTTTTGGTGAGTTAAGTGTTAGGTCGGCTGGGCGAGTTAACGACCTAAGGAATTGACCGACTTAAGACATAGACGACTTAGGGAGTTAACAACCTAAGGGATTAAGCGAGTTAGGAAGTAGGTCGTTTGAGCGACTTAAGGATTTTAGGTCGTAGGTCGAAGTTAACTCGGCAAGTGTTATGTCGCGCAGAGTGTTAGGTCGCGAGCGACTTAGGAGTTAAGCTGCTAGGTCGTAAGTCGTAGGTCGGCATAGTAGTTAGGTCGTGGCATTGTTAGGTCGCGATCTGTGTTAGGTCGGTAAGCGCTTGTGTGGTAGGTCGTAGGTCGCTTGGGTGCGCTGAGGCGCTAAGTCGTGGTATTTCTTCTAAGTCGTAGGTCGTCTGGAGTGTTAAGTCGGAGGTAGTTAGGTCGGCAACGACCTAAGGGGGTGGACGAGTTAAGGTGGAATCAGCCTATAAATACTCGTCCATTTCTTCATTTTTAGGATCCGGATTTCGAAGCGACGAAGTGCTGCCATTTTGAGAGCTCGACTTCCACACTTCTTCACTTCTTTTCTCCACTCTAATCTAGTGATTCCTTCCATCCATATTGAAGATCAAATCGAAGATCGAAGAGCTTAGATTGAAGATCTACATTCTTCGAAGAGAGATTTCATCGTTTGAAGCGGATTTGTGATAGATCGAGTTAGATCCTTCGCTGTCCAGATCTGAAGTGTGTTGCTTTTGGGTTGTTTAGGTGATTTGGTGAGTGGTGATTATCTCTCGCACGGATCCAAAGGAGTATATCGGATCGTTGGCTTGATTTGGTGTTAAAGTAGTGATTTCTATGCATTTTCCTAATCCTATGTGTAGATCCATATAGATCCATTGTTCATGATGATTTGACAACCATTTTTATACATGTTAACCTATGCAAGTTCATTCATCAAGATTGTAGAGATATTTCTCATGTTTTCATGCTTGTTAGACTTTCAACTCTTTAATTACGAAATTGCCATTATTGTTATAATTGTCCATTTAGATCATATTTGAATGCTTGTTTTACTTGGATTAATGTTTGACTTGATTGATTGCTATGAATTAGATGATTGATGATTTGTTTAGACAAGATGGTCGAAGATGATTCAAAAGCTAAGGGAAAGGCTCTTGAATTGGAAAAGCTGCACGTGGCATATGTAGCGGATGATGAAGCTCATATGGGTATATTTGATGATGATGTTGAGATGAGACTTTGCTATGATGATGATGAGGCGAAGTATGATATGAGATAGCCTTGGTCTAATCCAGACGGGATCATTCCAAGCATGTTGATAACTCGGTGAAATGGTTCGAGTTGAGGATAATGGTTTGCTCGAGAGGCGCTTGAGCTGGTATGGAAATAGTCGTCGAGGAGGATGACTAGGAGGCTGAGATCTCATCGTTGTTGAAGGTTCTAGCATGCTCAAAGCAAGAGTACGTTGGGCAGATTCGATAGTCCCTGAAGGCTAATGATTGATAGTCAAGTACTCTGGGCAGATTCGATAGTCCTATGCACGGGTCACGATGACGTGCAGAGTTATGTCTAGAACCGGGGTTTCCATTAGCCCTTGATGGACGACTGAAAGAATGTGCCGGTCATTCAATTAACGATGGTAGCGAGGCAATGATAACAGTGATAGCCAGAGTCATGGATGTTTGGTTGTATCGTCATTCGGTCTCAAGAGCGGTATTTCTGGGTGCTTATCTGATCTTGGTTTAGGCCTTGGGGGTTTGTACTTGGAAAACATCTCCCTTGACTCGAGTGATAATTGCTTTACTTTAAATTGTGTGCTTTGCTATGTTGCTTCTACTTTGTGTGTGTCTGGGGGCTATCACTGTAGAAAGAGGTGGAGTGGGAGGGTTGTATTCCTGTTCCTTTTCATTTTCCTTTATGCTCTTTTGGTATGTTGTTAGTTAATTTACTGCTCACTAAGACTGTTGTCCGACTCAAGGCTTTATGTTTTAACTCTTATTGCCTTGGGCTGTTCGTCCATTTTGGGACGGGCAGACTAGGTAGCAGGTGACAGGTGCTGTTCTTGCTTTCCACGATGCAGATATCGAAGACGAGCTGGAGGGTTGCATATTATCTTCTTACTATATGTACTGGATGTTCCGCTGCTTTGTATTCTCTGAGTGATATGTAGTGAGGCTTGATGTATTGACTATTCAGATGTTGTATTCAACTATTATGAAGTTTTATTGATGAGATTCTATTTCTGTGAAGCTTCACTATATATATATTCTATTGTATTTTGTCCATGCGCTGTGAGTAATACGATAGATTCTGTTGTTTTAATTTACCCTGGCAATCGTCCATGGCTGCCTGGCACACTTTACAGCGCACTATCTCTAGATTCGGTGCAGGGGTCATGGGCGGTCATCACATTTGGTATCAGAGCATTGGTTAATCGATTTTACCCAACGCTCGCTGACGTAACTACGTATGAGAGACGTAACTGTATTTTGATGGATGATTACTATATATAATATAGTAGCTTAGAAGAGTTTGAGTCCTTTATGCAGTTGTTTCTCAAGGTGTGCTAATCATTCCTTTTTATAGATATTGAGAATGAGTCGAAGAGGGAGACCAGCTGCTAGGGAAGGCCGTGCTACTGAAGGGGCTGTTGATTATGCTGCTATGTTCGAAGCTATGATGACTTCGATCATGGGGAGGATGCCAGCTCCGGGGCCATCGGTGGATGTTGGAGTTCAAGTTCAAACTCCAAAACCGGTGGATTTTGCTAAGCTATGTAAGGACTATACTGCTCTTGGAGGAAAGGTTTTCTTGGGAACAGAATCAACCATTGAAGTCCAGAGGTGGATAGATGCTTGTAGAAGGATCTTTAGTGATTTGGGAATTGAGGATGCAACTAAGAGGAAGTTAGCATCAAGACAGCTTCAAGGGAGAGCTTCTGATTGGTGGAACTCTATCACCATTGATACTCCAGAGGAAGAGATTACTTGGGAGCAATTCCAAGTCAGATTTGAAGCTAAGTTCATTTCTACAGCTCAGAAGTCTATTCTGTTCAAGAAGTTTGTGGAGCTCAAGCAAGGTGGAAGACCAGTTCTTGAGTATGCTTCTTAGTTTGAAGCTTTGTCCAAGTATGCCCGGTCGTATATTGAATCTGCTTATCAGAAGAATGAGAAGTTTGTGACAGGCTTGGACAGTTATCTTGGGAGGCAGTTGGTGGATCATTTGAACGATTCATTTGAGAAGCTTGTGGAGAAAGCTCTCAGGCATGAGAGTCTGTTTCCTAAGCAAGGATATGTTGTTGCTGTGACCAGGGGAGAGCCTAAACCACAGCAGGGTGGAAACAAGAAGAGGAAGCAGCAACAGCAGAAGGGTAAGGATGGCCAGAAGAAGCCGAAGGGCGAAGTGACTTGCTACAATTGTCAGCAGAAGGGCCATTTCTCTAGGGATTGTAAGAATCCGAAGGTACCGATGAAGTGTCACAACTGTGACAAGCCGGGGCATATCAGGAAGGATTGTCCAGAACCGAGGAAGGACAAGCAGATTGTGCAAGCTTATGCTTTGGGAGCTGTTCCATCGTCTTCGAAAGCTCCTACCGCTGAAGAGAAAGGAAAGAGTGTGGTGGTTCAAGGTACTCTTTTCCTATGCGGTGTTCCAGTTAGAGTTCTGTTTGATACTGGGGCGTCGCATTCGTTTGTTTGTAGTGAACTTGTAGGCCGGTTGGGTTTAGAACCGGATATTGTTGATAGGCCATTGGTTGTGACTAATCCAGTTGGGGGTTCGTCTTGTTTGTGTATGCTATGCCGTGGTCTGATTGTATCGAGTCATGATTGCTCTTTTGTTTGTGATTGCTTTGTTCTGAACTTTGCGGGGTTCAGAATTATTTTGGGTATGGACTGGCTGAGGAAGTATGCGGCAAAGGTTGATTGTGAGAGGTTGGAGGTGATAGTCGAGAATGTGGAGGGCCGAAAGATTGTGATACGATGTAAGCATGAAGAAGGCGTCTTCATGAGCTTCATGTATTCGCTGGTTGTTCCACGGGATGGACTGTCATCTGTGCCAATCGCTAATGGATTTGAGGATGTCTTTGACGAAGTCAAAGGGTTACCGCCGCATAGAGAGATCGAGTTTCGTATAGATCTAGTTGAAGGAGCCAGACCTGTTGTGATGCCTCTTAGGCGGATGGCGCCTAGGGAACAGCAAGAGTTGAGGGTGCAAGTTGATGATCTTTTACAGAAAGGATTCATTCGGCGCAGTGTGTCCGAATGGGGTGCACCAGTTGTGTTTGTTACCAAAGCGGATGGATCGCTGAGGTTGTGTGTGGATTATCGTGAGCTGAATAAGGTGACTAAGAAGAACAAGTATCCATTGCCGAGAATAGATGACTTGTTTGATCAGCTTCACGAAGCTAAGGTGTTTTCTCAGATGGATTTGGCAATGGGATTTCACCAGTTGAGAGTTGCTAGGGATAGTGTGCCGAAGACTGCTTTCAGGACACCATCAGGTTTCTTTGAGTGGCTGGTAATGCTGTTTGGATTGACTAACGCGCCAGCATATTTTGTGGATCTTATGAATAGAGTGTTCAGAGATCAGTTGAGTAAGTTTGTGCTAGTGTTCGTGGATGATATTCTGATTTATTCCAGAACTGAAGAAGAGCACAAGACGCACTTGCAGATTGTTTTGGAAATCTTGCGGAAACATCAGCTGAAGGCTAAGTTTTCGAAGTGTCAAGAGTGAAGTGAGGTTCTTAGGCCATGTTATCTCTGGAAATGGAATAGCGGTTGATCCTGCTAAGGTGGCAGCAATCCAGGATTGGGTTAGACCTAAGAATGCATCTGATGTGAGAAGTTTTCTTGGATTAGCAGGATATTATCGACGGTTTATCAAAGACTTCTCCAAGGTAGCTGCACCGTTAACAGGATTGACGAAAAAGAACCAAGTGTTCAGATGGGAAGATAAGTGTGAGCAAGCTTTCGGAATCCTGAAAGAGCGATTGACAAGTGCTCCTGTTTTGACTATTCCAAGTGGGAATGATGAGATGGTGGTTTACACCGATGCATGTGGTACTGGACTTGGAGCAGTGATGATGCAGAGGGATAAAGTTGTTGCGTATGCAAGTCGACAACTGAAGCCGCATGAAAGGAATTACCCGACTCATGATTTGGAGTTAGCGGCGATTGTTTTTGCTCTGAAGATGTGGAGACATTATCTATTGGGAGTTCGATTCGAGTTGTTTACAGATCATAAGTCGTTGAAGTATCTTTTCTCCCAAAAGGATTTGAATCTTCGGCAGCAACGTTGGCTAGAGTTTTTGGCATCATATGATTTTGGTATAGCTTATACTCCAGGAAAAGGTAACGCAGTGGCAGATGCGTTAAGTCGAAGACATGTAGGATTGGGAGCCATGTTTTCAGAATGGAAGAATCTCGAGTATTTAGCTGGTTTTGACTTCAGGCCCAGATGCGAATTGGAATCTGAGATGTTGGCAAACTTATCGATAAGACCGACTCTTGTAGAAAGGATTGGCGAGAGCCAAAAGCGAGACGATAAGCTTGTCAAGATTATCCGTGATTTGGAATCTGGATTGGACCCAGAGAAGGATAAAGGATTCGAGGTCGATCGAGAGGGTTGGCTTCGGAAGCAAGGACGACTAGTTGTTCCCGATATAGATGAATTGAGGAGTGAAGTTTTGAAGGAAAGTCATCACTCGAAGTTGACAATTCATCCAGGTGGAAACAAGATGTATCGGGATATGAAGAGAACCTATTACTGGGAAGGTATGAAGAAGGATGTTGGAAATTTTATTTCCAAGTGCATGAACTGCCAGTTGGTGAAAGCTGAGCAGAAGAAGCCAAGTGGATTGCTTCAGCCATTAGAAGTTCCTACATGGAAGTGGAAGCAAGTGTCGATGGATTTTATCGATGGATTACCTAGAACTAGAACGGGAAATGAAGGGATTTGGGTCATTGTAGATCGTCTGACTAAGAGTGCAAGATTCATTCCTGTTCGATCGACTAGGACCGCATCAAAGTTGGCTGAGTTGTATGTTAAGTGGATAGTTCGATTCCATGGTATTCCGAAGAGTATAGTGAGCGATCGAGACCCATTGTTCACTAGTGGATTTTGGAAGAGTTTTCAGGAAGTTTTGGGAACCGAGTTGTGTTTGAGTACAGCTTATCATCCTCAAACAGATGGTCAGACTGAGAGAGTCAACCGAGTTTTGGAAGATCTCCTCAGAGCTTGTGTTTTGGATTTCGGAGGATCATGGGAAGATCACCTTCATTTGGTGGAATTTTCGTATAACAACAGTTACCAGTCAAGCATTGGTATGGCACCGTATGAGGCATTGTATGTTAGACCGTGTAACTCTCCGACATGTTGGTTAGAGACTGGAGAAAAGCTGATACTTGGGCCAGAGATGATTCGACAGACTTCGGATTTCATAGAGATCATTCGGCAACGAATGAAAGCAGCCCAAGACCGTCAGAAAAGTTATGCCGATAAGCGTCGTAAGGACTTGGAGTTCGACGTAGGCGATATGGTTTTTGTGAAGATTTCTCCATTGAAGAATGTTATTCGATTCGGGAAGAAAGGGAAATTGACTCCGAGATTTGTTGGACCATTCCCGATCCATCGAGCGAATTGGAAAGCTCGCCTATAGATTGGAATTACCAGAGAAGATGTCGAGTGTGCACAATGTTTTTCATATATCGTATCTACGGAAGTATGTGCACGACTCAAATGCCGTAATTTCTGCTGATAGCTGTGAAGACTTTGAAGTTGATCCAGTCGATAAGAGACCTCGTAAGCCGCTTCGTGTTGTGGAAACCGACACGAAACAGCTTAGGAGGAAGGTAGTTAAGTTGCTCAAGATACAATGGAGTGATGATGATAACGACTGTACGTGGGAGGTGGAAGAGAGGATGAAGGCAGCTCATCCTGAACTCTTCAAGGTATGGCCCTAAGGTGTCGTGTCATCTCACGATATTGTAACTTGTTCTAGTGTTAGAATTCTGTACGCTAAGCTAGAATTGGATGCATGGTTTGTTGATTGCTATGGATGGTAGGCGTGCAGAATAGTCTTTGATTGCTTTGTTTGTTGGAATTTCGGGGGCGAAATTCCTAAGGGGGAGAGAATGTAACGACCCGTATTTTACGGATCGAAACATCGTAAAACAGTTGACATTTGGTCGCATTGTGGATAAGTCGTTTAGAGTTTAAGTCTTAGGTCGTGAACGACCTATGGTATGTCGTAAGTCGTGTGCGACTTAGAATGCTTCAGCTCCGACTTACTAGTAGCGTTGCACCTTGACATCTATATTGTAGAAGTGGTAAGTCGGGGACGACTTATAGGGGTTGGCGACCTAAGGAAGAGGGGTAGTGGTTTAGGTCGTTTGACAGTTTAGGACGACTTATAAGGCTTAGGTCGTAGAAGACTTAAGGAAAAGTTGGTGGCCTAGGAGTTTTGGTGAGTTAAGTGTTAGGTCGGCTGGGCGAGTTAACGACCTAAGGAATTGACCGACTTAAGACATAGACGACTTAGGGAGTTAACAACCTAAGGGATTAAGTGAGTTAGGAAGTAGGTCGTTTGAGCGACTTAAGGATTTTAGGTCGTAGGTCGAAGTTAACTCAGCAAGTGTTATGTCGCGCAGAGTGTTAGGTCGCGATCTGTGTTAGGTCGCGAGCGACTTAGGAGTTAAGCTGCTAGGTCGTAAGTCGTAGGTCGGCATAGCAGTTAGGTCGTGGCATTGTTAGGTCGCGATCTGTGTTAGGTCGGTAAGCGCTTGTGTGGTAGGTCGTAGGTCGCTTGGGTGCGCTGAGGCGCTAAGTCGTGGTATTTCTTCTAAGTCGTAGGTCGTCTGGAGTGTTAAGTCGGAGGTAGTTAGGTCGGCAACGACCTAAGGGGGCGGACGAGTTAAGGTGGAATCAGCCTATAAATACTCGTCCATTTCTTCATTTTTAGGATCTGGATTTCGAAGCGACGAAGTGCAGCCATTTTGAGAGCTCGACTTCCACACTTCTTTACTTCTTTTCTCCACTCTAATCTAGTGATTCCTTCCATCCATATTGAAGATCAAATCGAAGATCGAAGAGCTTAGATTGAAGATCTACATTCTTCGAAGAGAGATTTCATCGTTTGAAGCGGATTTGTGATAGATCGAGTTAGATCCTTCGCTGTCCAGATCTGAAGTGTGTTGCTTTTGGGTTGTTTAGGTGATTTGGTGAGTGGTGATTATCTCTCACACAGATCCAAAGGAGTATATCGGATCGTTGGCTTGATTTGGTGTTAAAGTAGTGATTTCTATGCATTTTCCTAATCCTATGTGTAGATCCATATAGATCCATTGTTCATGATGATTTGACAACCATTTTTCTACATGTTAACCTATGCAAGTTCATTCATCAAGATTGTAGAGATATTTCTCATGTTTTCATGCTTGTTAGACTTTCAACTCTTTAATTACGAAATTTCCATTATTGTTATAAGTCCATTTAGATCATATTTGAATGCTTGTTTTACTTGGATTAATGTTTGACTTGATTGATTACTATGAATTAGATGATTGATGATTTGTTTAGACAAGATGGTCGAAGATGATTCAAAAGCTAAGGGAAAGGCTCTTGAATTGGAAAAGCTGCACGTGGCATATGTAGCGGATGATGAAGCTCATATGGGTAGATTTGATGATGATGTTGAGATGAGACTTTGCTATGATGATGATGAGGCGAAGTATGATATGAGATAGCCTTGGTCTAATCCAGATGGGATCATTCCAAGCATGTTGATAACTCGGTGAAATGGTTCGAGTTGAGGATAATGGTTTGCTCGAGAGGCGCTTGAGCTAGTATGGAAATAATCGTCGAGGAGGATGACTAGGAGGCTGAGATCTCATCGTTGTTGAAGGTTCTAGCATGCTCAAAGCAAGAGTACGTTGGGCAGATTCGATAGTCCCTGAAGGCTAATGATTGATAGTCAAGTACTCTGGGCAGATTCGATAGTCCTAGGCACGGGTCACGATGACGTGCAGAGTTATGTCTAGAACCGGGGTTTCCATTAGCCCTTGACGGACGGCTGAAAGAATGTGCCGGTCATTCAATTAACGATGGTAGCGAGGCAATGATAACAGTGATAGCCAGAGTCATGGATGTTTGGTTGTATCGTCATTCGGTCTCAAGAGCGGCATTTCTGGGTGCTTATCTGATCTTGGTTTAGGCCTTGGGGGTTTGTACTTGGAAAACATCGCCCTTGACTCGAGTGATAATTGCTTTACTTTAAATTGTGTGCTTTGCTATGTTGCTTCTACTTAGTGTGTGTCTGGGGGCTATCACTGTAGAAAGAGGTGGAGTGGGAGGGTTGTATTCCTATTCCTTTTCCTTTATGCTCTTTTGGTATGTTGTTAGTTAATTTACTGCTCACTAAGACTGTTGTCTGACTCAAGGCTTTATGTTTTAACTCTTATTGCCTTGGGCTGTTCGTCCATTTTGGGACGGGCAGACTAGGTAGCAGGTGACAGGTGCTGTTCTTGCTTTCCACGATGCAGATATCGAAGACGAGCTGGAGGGTTGCATATTATCTTCTTACTATATGTACTGGATGTTCCGCTGCTTTGTATTCTCTGAGTGATATGTAGTGAGGCTTGATGTATTGAATATTCAGATGTTGTATTCAACTATTATGAAGTTTTATTGATGAGATTCTATTTCTGTGAAGCTTCACTATATATATATATTCTATTGTATTTTGTCCATGCGCTGTGAGTAATACGATAGATTCTGTTGTTTTAATTTACCCTGGCAATCGTCCATGGCTGCCTGGCACACTTTACAGCGCACTATCTCTAGATTCGGTGCAGGGGTCATGGGCGGTCGTCACAATTAAACTAATTGATTTCAATTCATTTTATTTAATCAATCAAATTTATTGTGTTCACATTTTATTGATTTCAATTCCATATATTTCATTCAATTGATTTCCTTTCAATTTATTACCATTTAGTACAAAAGTTCTTTCAAAACAAAATTTATTCTATTAAACCTGCTTATTAAATTAATTCACTCACACTCCCCATCAGTTAAGTTGATTTCACTTAAAATTCACAATCTCACTATTCTTAAGTTCATGTTTATTTTCTTAAATAACATTTTCCCTCATTTAATTTATTCCACTAAACATATTTTGCAACATATATTAGGTGTATAAACTTTTTATAACCATATATTTTTCAACAAATAAATTTTCCTTTTTATTATCCAATTTATCATCAGTAAATTCCTTTAACAAAATATCATTTTTGATATCCTATTGCTTATATCATAGTGTATATTATCCAATTACATTCTAATCACATTTAAACTTTCTAGGTAAGTTATATTAATGATTCTGAATGTATTTAAATACTATACACATTTTCCTTTTTATTTTCAACATTTATATTAAGCCAGATTTCAGTTTGAACAATTTATTACTTAAGTTTTCTTCTTGTATAACCTTTTATTATTCCCTAACATTTTAACTTTTTGAATATTTTTGGCAACTTTTCTATATTATAATGTAATTTAGTATTATACAAATAAGTTTTTATTCATATTCAACTATTTCAAGTTGGTTAAATTTCATTTATCATTTTAGATATTCCACTTATTCAAAATTTCACTTTATTTCAGTAATTGAAATAATTTCTTAATATAAAACTTTAAGATTCAAATTTTCGGTTCCACTTCAAACTATTTTGAAATAATTATATACATATATTTTATAAATCAATTTATACACAAGAAATTCAAACAAAATTCATTGTACAAAACAAAAGTGTAGCAAAGCTGCTACGTGGTCTCTCCACTTCGAGACTCGAAAATGAATGTCGATGATGCTGCAGTCATCACCGAAAATTATATTCCAACGGCAAATAAGGAGAGTATTGATTTACTTCATTAAAAATCCTTTGGAAACAATTCCCATTTAGAAATACTTTCAAATGATATTTTTCAAAATACGGAAACCAAATTTAGAAATGCACCGAAAATTAAATTCTCACTCTATAATTTAAATTCATTTCATTTTCAAATCAAATTTTATAACCATATTTACAATTTCAAAGAACAATAGTTAATGATTTGGAAGTGTTAACCAAGAAATAAATGATAACCAAGTATTATCATTTCTAACAAAAAATTCATTTTACTATCTAATTTCAGAAAATTATACTTTTATGTATAAAATATAATCATAAAAAAAATTATTTCATTTACCAAATTTGAAGACAATATTGTGTCAGTTTGCTCTATTCAAATGTTTTGGGATTCCTATCGATAGCGTTAGCTGGACGGATCGATCGAAACCCAAAATTCAAACTTAACAACTCAAACAACATAATATAAAACATTTTATATTAATTACAAATACACTCCCTCACACGATGATTCCAGAATGGATTTTCAAACAAGGATAGAGATTCAAATTTAGATGAACCCTAGTCAAAGAGAATTTTAACTAGAAGATAAGCTCGAAACAAAGACAAAATAATTAAATAGCAAAAGAGGAAGATGAATAGACTTATATTGATCGCGGGTGACCTTAAACGGGTCAACCGAGATTCCAAAAATAAGATCGATGCGGAAATTTAATTTCTTGCTTGAAGGGAAGAGAAGTGACTTTACCACAACGTCAGGATGAAATTGCTAATTGAGATGGCAAGATATTCCCAAAATTCATTATAGAGATCAGCCGAAGTGGAGCTATGGGGTGCTCCAGAATCAAGAAGAACATGAACAGGAAAGGAAAAGAATGGATTTCAGAACAAGGTAGGGTTCCAAAGTTCGAAAGAAATCCGAATCAAAGAGGAAGAAATTCAAGCTCGAACGAAGGTGATTCTATAACTAAATTTACTATATATGCTAAGTTTGCCTAAAACTAGAGCTCTGATACCAACTGTAACGACCCACTATTTCGTGCCATTCGCATCCACACATGTCAGACTTGAATTGCTCAAAATATCAGATTGTTAATTTATATTTAGCAAAACTCAGCATATACAGTAAATAAATCAATCACAGAATCACAGAAACGGAGTATTACAATAATAAGCAGTGGAAATAGATAAATAGTAGTTCATGAAGCTACTATATAAAACAACAGTGTTTGAAATAAAATACAACAGAATATCTCAAATACAATGGAGTCTCGAATACAAATTGATGATAAGTCTGAACAATCAACTGGATAGCTGAAAGCTGAATAGATATAGATGGATCTCCAAGCGAAGCTCCAAACTCCAAAGGTGAGTCTCAAATGCCGTGACACTCAGTCTGACCCGAGCGTAAAGCTGTAACGACCTATAAATTTCAATGGTTTTAATAACGTAATTAACTAAATTTTTGTGAAATTTTAAATAATAAAATTTTGAAATACAAACTTGATATTTGGAATACGTCTACCTTAACATAGCAAATGGTAAATTTTCATCTGATAATATGAAAGTTTATTTGTTGTGTAATTCTCATTTCAATTTAAATCAGTTAATATTTGATGATAATAAATGTTTTCCAAACCTGAATATTTTTATATAATAAATTTGTAAATCATCTTCTAAGTGAAGCGTCATATTTCGTTTCGTCAAATTTGGACTGCTATTGCTCCGTTTATCTTAATTCCAGCGCTTTTGCAGCATTTTCGGTACCGGATATCGACTTTTAATAGGATGGTCCTATCACTGATATCTGTATACCGTTTTGATCGTCTCGTCGTGTTGATCTCCGCAATATATTCGTTTGTGCAGTTCGACGTCCAGTACGCGGTGCAATCTGCGAACGCCTACCGTATCGGTTCCACTTTCGGGCCTTTTGGCTTCCCGTGCCTTTCAATTTTCAACTGTTTCAACCAACAGCTGCTTTCTTTCAATATTCCCAAAAGAAATTAAATTTTATTGTTACTATTCTCCATGATTTCAACTTAACCACTTGTTCGTCCCATTCTTTCTTCCACCTTTCATTTTTCGTTCTGAAATTTTTTTTTGAACATATATCTTACCTTGGTCGTGACTCGTGCCCAGCTCCAAACCTTTCTATCCTAGAACCATGCGACATTGATATAATAATACCGACTTCGGCCCTGCATTAGACTCGTGGATATTTAGATTCATTGTTCGCTCATCGGTTTCAGTTGCACCAATCCCATGAGCATATCCTGGCATGTACCTATGCACTTCAGTTGCAATTGTTACTCTTATTATGCTCTTTCATGCCTGCAATTTCAATTCAACTCCCGTGCAACCTCCTCCCAACTCAGCCGAGATCTCCCTATCACCGAGCTTTGCCACCCCCTCACGAGCACACATCATCCACCGCCGAGCAAGCATCCCGACCGATCCACCTCACGACAGAGCCACGTTTTCTGGCTCCTTCTCCATTTCCTGTGCCGAAACCCATCTCGGCCACCATCCACAAACTCACACCCGCCACCGAAGTCACAGCCTATCCACCTGAAAGTCGACCACCACTGCCCTCCGCCTTACACTACACCAAACCCCGACAACTCGCTTTTCCATTTCCCTACACCATTGACAGCCGCACCAACCTTGCGTGCTTCATAAAATATATAAATCAGCAAGTATTTATCTTTTGAGGTAATATACATATAGTGTTATTTTATTCTCTTATTTTGTTTAAATTATGTACGTATATTTATTTTATTTTGTTTGTTTACATATATGATCTATTTGTTAGTACATATGCAAGTTTATAATGGTTCCTATGTGATCTGTGTTTTGTGTATAAATTATATTGGTTCATATGGTATATATGTATAAGTATGGGGGGATTTTTAAGATACATTGTTTCTGTGAGTCAGTTGTTTATATAGATTATAAAGTTATACGGTTTATATATATTTGTACCTCAGTTGCTAATATTCCAAGTACTATAAGTTTATACAGTTTATAAAGTTTAGAAAGTTATAAAAGTTGTCTGTTAATATATAATATAATTTGTTGTTATATTAAGAATGTAGTATAAGTTGATCTGTTGTTATACAGTAAATATATATGTATATGCAATGTTTTCATAACCGGACCGTGAATCAAACCGTGAGGACTCAGGGTTCGAGGTTTCGAAGGTTCGACCGGTCGAACCGTCAAGAACCGCACATACTCTTTTTTGTAAATTAATACATTTAGATGCAACGTATCAATCTTATGTATACAATAAACCAACATCTTCAATAAAAATATACGATATTAATTCATAATACACACGTTAATTCTAATATGAAAAATTAAACAAAATTTGCTACACTAGCTGCACTAATTACGAATATAAAACGGGCGGAGATTTGAAAACATATTTTGAAGCGAAAAAATTGCGCATATGGGAGGGTTCAACCGGGTTCAAATGAAAAATAAGAGAGAATTACACGACGAGAATGTAAGAAAAACAAAAGAACCGTGGTTCAACCAGGTAAAATTGACGGTTGAACCGTTGGTTTAAAAGTCCGACCAAGATTCATCGATAAATAAGGTCCGATTGAGTTCCGGGCCGTGGTGGTCCAAGGTTCAGGGTTATTCGAGGTTGGACCGCGGCAGGGTTGGGTCATGAAAACACGGTGTATATGTTTTGGCTTATATATATATTTTATATAAGTATATAAATATATATGTTAATTTGTTAAATTCTAGTGTACGGATACAAAATTTGTTTTATATGTGTTTGTTCGTATAGCATGCATTATGGGCACTGTTTTGAAAACCGAACCGGACCGCGGTCCAACCACGGTTAACCGTGAACCGCCAAGCAAAACGGCCCGGAGCAGTATCCAACCTTCAATAGCACGAACCGTGCAAGAACCACAATAACCTGTTTAGACCGTGGTTTAAAAACAAATAAAACCGAACCAAATTAATCTTTTACTGAATAATTGAATTCTTCACATTGCCTACAAGCCAAGTATAATGGCCCACTGACATGCCGATAACCTGCTGTTGAACGAGTTTGGAAGATGGTCTCTATTTATAGAGAGTTGGGAAAAACCTTACACTTATTATGCTGCGATGTGGGATATATCCCTATTAACATTTCTACTTTTTTCATGCATTGTTTCTTATTTCATCCAACACTAATATTCAGGAACCAGTATGGTTAAGTTTACATCATGTTTTTCAAAACATCCACTTTCAAAAATATCAAACTGATATTAATACATCGTATTCATATGTCACGGTTATATAAACTTTTATAAATAAAATTATAATCATAGTTTTGCTTTGTGATATGTACCCTAATGTTAAACTAGAGCCTGCATTTTTCAACTACATTTTTAAACATTGTGAAATTGTTTTGAATTAAAGTTTTCTTCTCATATTTTGATAAAATATTTTATATTAATTTTAGATCAACTATAGATTGAAGAAAGAAAATTTAACACGGTTTTAACGGTCCGACCGGTTCAACCTTCGGAACCTTCGACCTTGAACTACCACGGTTCTGTCCGCGGTTCGGTCTTCAAAACTATGATTATGGGTCTGCGTATCATACTATTCTGCATAATACAGTTGGTTATCTATAAGTTTAAATAATTGTTTACAGTTTTATTGTTTGATTTTGAAATAATTTATGCATATATTTTGAACCTACTTGCTTGTTACTTTGGTTTACCGTCCCAATTCTTTAGTTATATTCAACACTTTTAATATATATACAGTGTTATGAGGTATATAGATGTATATATTCTGTTTATATAAAAAGTTATATAAGTTGTTTATTTTATGCTATATGTATATATATATATATATATGTATGTATATGGATTCTACTTTTATGTGTGGGTTTTATTATATAAAGTGATAGTTTATATTTATTGAAAGGAAGCAAATTTATTTTGATTTTTAAATGCAATATATAATATAATAATAATGTATACTTTTAGTTTATATCAAAACTGATTATCTTGTTCTCATCGATTCTTATCCATCAGCTTTGTTCATCGAATCGTGTCCATCTAGCGTTGCTTTGGAATTCGTAGCTCATTTCTTTGTCAAATCTATCTAGCCTCGAAAGGTGAGCAATCACTCACGATTAACGTTCTTATATTTATTAAATTTGATTTCAATTGAAATGACAATTGAAATATGCTGTTGTTAGTTATTTACATTGCCATATATATGCTATTATTTGTAACTGTTCACCTGTGACATCCGACAACATTATCAGTTATTTATTTTGATGATATATGCCTGTTACTGATTATTATATTGTTATCATTACTGTTCTTACTCTGCAAGTTCCCTGTTAGTATAGAATTCCCTATGGTTGAAATGATACATACCCGAACGATCTTTAGAATATGAGAAAATCGTTATGGGTTGAAATGATAAACCCAAGCGATTTTCATTTGGATTGAATTTGGGATTGCCGGTTGAAAAGATATATACCCATATATATGTTTAAATTATGGATTGAAATGATAAATATCTGTATCACTTGACCATAGGATAGAAATTATTTACAGACACCATTGACCTATATATAAATATTTTGGAAATGATTACTATGGTTTTGGAAAGAAATATATGGTTTAATAAATATTGATTTCAAGATATTATATATAAATGTATTTTATAAAGTTTAAATTCTTGATTTTAAAATTATATGTTTTGAAAATTTTAAAATTATAAGTTAGTTTGTAATTATAAATTTTAAGAATTTACTTATAATTTTACTATTTTTAAAATGTGTATAAATTAGTTTTATTATAAAATATAAGTTTGATAATAAGATTTAATTGAATAAAGTTTGATTTAATTTATATATATAATATGTTTAAGTATTTATTTAAAATTATATTTTCAAATATAGAGTTTATAATAATAATTAATATATTACGGTTGGGAAGATAGATTTGAAATTGGTTTGAAATTGTTTTTTTAAGAATTATAATCAAATAAGATTGATTTGAAATTTATTGAATTTGAGATTTCAAAGATATGATTTTATAACTTGATTTTTGATTAAAAGTGATTTAAAGGAATATCTTCAAATTTTCATAAATTGAAATGGGATTTTATTAAGTGAATATTTCAAAATAAACAATAATGAAGTTAAATTAAGGTATATATGAAATTATCAAATTTAGTTTTGAAATTGTGGAACATTTAAAGCTTTGGAATATATTGAAATTGAAATGGACTATTTTGTGGTTCAAATCTATATTTGAAATCGATATAATTTGAAATGGTTTATTGAGAAACTGAATTGAGTTGAAATTGATGAGTTGAGATTGGATTAAATTTGAGTTTTGGAATTCAAGTTGATTTGGAATTTATTTGTGAAATTGAGGAAGCTATTCTATTATGTAAAGTATCTTTAAAACTATTTTATATTTTACTTTATAAATTATTTTAATATAAACTATTTTAATATAAATCATTTTAATATAAATTATTTTAATATAAACTATTTTAATGTACTAACTATTTTATTATGAACTATTGTAAATTATAACTATTGTTATAAACTATTTTATTTTATAAACTATTTTATTATATATACTATTATTAATATCTAAACTGTTTAAAAGAAAGTGTTATGATTTCAAAGTGTTATGATTTTCTAAGTGCTATGATTTCAAAGTGTTATGATTTCCAAAGTACTATGATTTTGGAAGTGAATATATTTGAAATGGAAATGATAACGTATTGATTTGGTTTTGAAATGGAAATGATATTTTGGCTTTGAAGTATAAACTATTTTGAAATGACCGCGGTGTTCTAATAATGTTGGATTGTTAAAGAGACTGGGATCGGTTATTGTCATACTCTCCGCCAATGCCGAAAACCACTTTAACAACCGTGTATGCGGTGGAGATTCCAGAATGAAGTAGGATGGTGGCGACGATCCTATATGAGGTATATACGTGGACCTGACTCCCGTTAGTTAGCTTAAGGTGGCTAAAACAGGAGCAATTGACGGGCCAAGTGAGGTAGCTCCTCTGATCGGACACACTCCTTCGATACCATTCTATTACTTTGTGATTGATTGGGTGCACCCCTTGGACTTTTGGGAGTGTGGCTCGAGGTGGGCGGTAGTGGCTGCTATGCGTTACCACCAGCCCGAAAGTGTAATTGGTATATCTACCCTGGCATTGCCTAGTTGTGCCGTGTCACCTACCTTAGCGAGACCTCTACGAGTTTGTTTTGTACCATACCTATGGAGTGCCCTCTGATAAGCCCAGTTTACGGGAAGTTACGGTACTGTATAGACTATGGGAATATATAAAAATGTGTTAAGGGGGATATAGGTAACGCCTTAATGCTATTTTAATAGTTTACTTTACTATAGACATATTATAATAGCGTATATTACTACATAGTAGATAGTTCCACGGATCCTCAGAGGATAGTTATACCAAACATCCTTTGAGTTACTTGTATTTCAATTGATATTTCACTTGAGTTGGATTTATTGATATAAGAATGTTAATCCTGACTCAAGTGTTTTGTGTTTTTGCTTTACGCTCGAGTCAGACTGAGTGTCACAGCATTAGAGATCACAGCATTAGAGACTCACCTTTGGAGTTGGAGCTTCACTTGGAGATCCATCTATATCTATTCAGCTTCCAGTTATTCAGTTAACTCCAGTGATGTATTTGGGTTATTGTTATTTGACTATTGTACCGAGACTTCTATGTATTCCAGACTTCTGTTGTATCTTGTTAACTCTGTTATAAATATATATATAGTAGCTTCATGAACTACTATTCTTTTGTTTCCGCTGTTTATTGTTATATTACTCTATATCTATGATTCTGTGATTATTTTATTTACCGTATATGCTGAGATTTGCCAAATTTAAATTAACAATCTGATATTTTGAGCAATTCAAGTCCGACATGTGCGGATGCGAATGGTTGAAAATTTCAGGATGTTACAGAAGCAAAACACAAAACACTCGAGTCAGGATTTAACATTCTTATATTAATAAATTTAACTCAAGTGAAATGTCAACTGAAATACAAGTAACTCAGAGGATGTTCGGGATTTCTATCCTCTAAGGATCCGTGGAACTATCTACTATGTTGTGCAATACGCTATTATAATATGTCTAAAGTAAAGTAAACTATTAAAATAGCGTTAAGGCGTTACCCATATCCCTCTTAACACATTTTTATAATGTCGTAGTCTATACAGATACTATAAACTCCATTCGCAAGTGGGCTATCAGGGAGCACTCCATAGGTACGACACAAAACAAACTCGTAGAAGGCGCAATAGGGCATGCAACACGACACTCGAGGGAATGCCAAGGTAGATATACCGTTTGCGGATCCGGACTGGTGGTATTGCATAGCAGCTACTACCGCCCACCTCGTGACACACTCCCAAATCAAAGGGTGCACCCAATCAAATCACAAAAGCAATAGAATGGTATCAAATAAATGTGTCCGATAAGAGGAATGACCTCACTTGGCCCGACCTTGCTCCTGTTTTAGCCGCATCAAGCTGACTCATGGGAGTCAGGGCTACGTAAATACCATACAGAATCGTCACCAAACCATCCTACTTCATTCTGGAATCTCCACGACGTACATAGTTGTTAAAGTGGTTTTCGGTATTGGCAGAGAGTATGACAATATCCGATCCCGGTCTCTTTAGCAACCAAACATTATTATAACACCGTGGTCATTTCATTTCAATCATATTTCATAACCAAAATATCATATCATTTCAAAACCATATCAATTCGAGATCATTATTCACTTTAAATAATATTAAATTTCAGAATGTAACACTTCCAAAATTTATAACACTTTCGAAATCATAACACTTTTAAATCATAACACTTTCCACCTAAATAGTTTAGATGTTGAAAATATTATATATATAAAGATACTTTATAAATTAAAAATAGTTTATATATTAAAATAATTTATATATTAAAATAGTTTATATATTAAATACTTTATACAATAAAATTTGTTTCCTCTAATTTCACACATCGATTTAAATCATTTTTTTATATTCAAAAATCCAAATCTAAGTCAATTCCAGTTTAACCATTTCAAATTTTCAGTTCAAAGATTTCAATTTAAATATTCAAACCTTTACAATATAAATTTCAATTATATTTTAACATTTATCTTTTAGTTTATTCAAATTGGAAAACATCTACTTAACCATTTTAATAAAAATTTATTTAAATCCCAATTTATATCTCTAAATCAATATCAAATATTCAATCTCAATTTTATTTAAATTTGAGAATATTTGTTTAATCACTTTTTATCAAATCAAGTTATAAACCAAGTTATAATCATATCTTTCAAATCTCAAAACCAATAAGTTTAAATCAATTCTTTTGTTAAATCCAACTATTACCAAATTAAATTCCAAGTCAACATAAATTTATCCCTCTCTAACCTTTATTATTAAAGTTATATTTTTTTTTAAATATTAATATAAATTTTAAATAAATATTTTAAAACATATTATATGCTAACTAAATTATTTTTTATTAAATTAAATCTTATTATATATATTTTTAAGAAAATAAAATTATTAGAAAAATCTTAAAATTTCAAATTTCAAAACTAACTTATAAATTAAAAATTCCAAAACCTATAAATTTTAAAATCTACAATTTAGACATATATAAAATAACATTTATATATATTATATTTTTAAATACCAATATTTATTTAAACCCATATATCTCCTTTCAAAACCTAGGAAATCATTTCAAAATATATATATATATAGACCAACTGTGTCTATATATAATTTTCTATCCTATGGTCAAGTGATACAGATACTTATCATTTCAATCCGCAATTTAAAATATATACGGATATATATCATTTCAAACCGCAATCCCAAATTCAATTCAATGAAAATCGCTTGGGTTTATCATTTCAACCCACAACGATTTTCTCCTATTCTAAAGATCGTTCGGGTATGTATCATTTCAATCCATAGGGAATTCTAAACTAACAGGGAACTTGCAGAGTGAGAATAAATATAACATATCAATAACATGCATATATCATCAGTGACAAATAAAATATAAATAACAGGATATGGTGTCATATCTCATAAGTGAACAGATACAGATAATGGCATATCATATAAACAATTATATAAATAACAGTTAAATCTAGCAGCATATTTCAATTTTCATTTCAAGTGAAATCAAATTTAATAAATATAAGAACGTTAATCGTGAGTGATTGCTCACCTTTCGAGGCTAGAGATGAACGAGAATGAGATGGATTACGAATCCAAGCACGAATTCCAAAGCAAATCAAGATTGGCACGAATTTGATGATCGAAGCTGAAAGCTTGGAATTGACGAAATCAAATCAAACTGGATTGATGAAGATAAATGGTATAAGTGAATCTATATATATACGTATATATAACTATATATAACTATTTACATATTTAAAATCATATTCTAAATTCAAACACATTTTAAATTTAAATATATATGTATTTCAAAATCATTGGTTTAAATAAAACACATAAAATAAAACAAACATATCTACATATTATAATTTGAAATAAATATATATACTTTGAAATCGACAATATATCTAACAAATATAAAAACTGGTATATATTGTAACGACCCGTATTTTACGGATCGAAAAAGTTGGTCAAAAATCTAGATTTTAGCATTTTTGAGCCAACTCAGATTTTAGGCAATTTTTGGCTAAGTCCTAAGTCGTTCACGACTTAGCATAAGTCGTGAGTCGTATACGACTTAGGAGGTGGGAGTGTTGACCAGGGCTTGGAGTTAGGTCGTTAGGCGACCTAAGGGGTTAAGTCGTGACCGAGTCATATGTTAGGTCACACGCATTCATAAGTCGGTGCCGAGTTAAGTGTTTGTTCGATGAGTCGTATTCCAGTAAGCTGTTGAGTCGTGAACGACTGAGGAGTTAGCGGTCATAAGTCGTAGAAGCATAGATGTGATGAGTCGTACCCTGATGAGTCGTACCCTGATGAGTCGTACCCTGATGAGTCGTACCCTGATGAGTCGTACCCTGATGAGTCGTACCCTGATGAGTCGTACCCTGATGAGTTGTACCCTGATGAGTCGTAGTCTTTGTGTTGAGTTGGAAGATGCTATAAGTCGTAGACAGATGAAGGTTAAGTCGTAGGAGCGTGTGTTGACTCGTAGCTTGGTTAAGTCGTAAGGGGTTGCTGAGTCATAGGGGCTTAAGTCGTAAGTCGGAAACGACTTAGGAGATAGACTAATTGCGACTTAAGGGCAGTTTTCAGCTATAAATAGGAGGGGTTGTTCTCACTTTTTGGGATCCGGATTTTGAAGCGACGAAGTGCTGCCATTTTGAGAGCTCGACTTCTACACTTCTTCACTTCTTTTCTCCACTCTAATCTAGTGCCTCCATCCATCCAAATCGAAGATCAAGATTGAAGATTCAAGAGCTTAGATTGAAGATCTTCATCTTTTCAAGAGAGATTTCTTCGTTTGAAGTGAGATCTTGTCGGATCTAGCTTAGCTCTTCGCTGTCCAGATCTGAAGTTGATATCTTTTGGATTGTTTAGGTGATTTGGTGAGTGGTGATTATCTCTCACACGGATCCAAAGGAGTATATCGGATTGTTGGCCCGATTTGGTGTTAAAATAGTGATTTCCATGCATTTTCTTCATCCTATGTGTAGATCCATATAGATCCATTGTTCATGATGATGTTACATCCATTTTATCATATGTTAACCTATGCAAGTTCATTCATCAAGTTTGTAGAGATATAATCCATGTTTTCATGCTTATTGGACTTTCAACTCCTTAATTACGAAAATGCCATTATTGTTATAATTGTCTACTTAGATCATATTTGAATGCTTGATTGCTTGGATTGATGTTTGATTTGATTGATTGTTATGAACTAGATGATTGATGATTAGATTTAGACCAAAGGTGATTCAAAAGCTAAGGGAAAGGCTCTTGGATTGGGAAAGCTGCTCGTGGCATATGTAGCGGGATGATGAAGCTCTTATGCATAGATTTGATGATGTGATGTTGAGATGAGGCTTCGCGAGGATGTTATGAAGCGAGGCAATCATGTGATGAAGACTTGGTCTAATCCAGACGGGATCATTCCAAGCATGTTGATAACTCGGTGATTCGAGTTGAGGATAATGGATGCTCGAGAGGCGCTTGAGCTAGTATGGAAATAGTCGTCGAGGAGGATGACTAGGAGGTTGAGATCTCATCGTTGTTGAAGGTTCTAGCATGCTCTAAGCAAGAGTACATGGGGACGCCCAAAAGACTAAGTTGATGGTCAAGTACTCTGGGTAGATTCGATAATCCTAGGCACGGGTCACGATGACGTGCGGGAGTTATGTCTAGAACCGGGGTTACCATTAGCCCTTGACGGACGGCTGAAAGAATGTGCCGGTCATTCAATTAACGGTGATATCGCAACAATGATAACAGTGATAGCCGAGTCATGGATGTTTGGTTGTATCGTCATTCGGTCTCAAGAGCGGTATTTCCTGGGTGCTTATCTGACCTTGGTTTTAGACCTTGGGATTTGTACTTGGAAAACATCGCTCTTGACTCGAGTGACAATTGCTTTACTTTAAATTGTATGCTCTGCTATGTTTGCTTCTGCTTAGTGTGTGTCTGGGGGCTATCACTGTAGAATGAGGTTGGAGTGGGAGGGTTGTATTCCTATTCCTTTTCCTTTATGCTCTTTTGGTATGTTGTTAGTTAATTTACTGCTCACTAAGACTGTTGTCTGACTCAAGGCTTTATGTTTTAATTCTTATTGCCTTGGGCTGTTCGTCCATTTTGGGACGGGCAGACTAGGTAGCAGGTGACAGGTGCTGTTCTCTTCTCACGATGCTGATATCGAAGACGAGCTGGAGGGTTGCATATTATCTTCTTATTATTTGTACTGGATATTCCGCTGTTTTGTTTTGTTTTCTCTGAGAGATATGTAGTGAGGCTGGATGTATTGACTTTAAGAATGCTTGTATTCAACTATTATGGAGTTTTATAAGATGTCATTTTGTCCTGTAAAGCTTCACTATACATATGTTCTATTGTATTTTGTCCATGCGCTGTGAGTAATACGATAGATTCTGTTGTTTTAATCTTACCTTGACAATCGTCCATGGTCGCCTGGCACACTTTACAGCGCACTATCTCTAGATTCGGTGCAGGGTCATGGGCGGTCGTCACATTTGGTATCAGAGCTTTGGTTAATCGATTTTACCCAACGCTCGCTGTCATAACTACGTAAGAGAGACGTAATTGTATTTTGATGGATGATTACTATATATAATATAGTAGCTTAGTAGAGTTTGAGTCCTTTATGCAGTTGTTTCTCTCGGTATGCTAATCATTCCTTTTTGTAGATATTGAGAATGAGTCAAAAAGGGAAACCAGCTGCTAGGGAAGGCCGTGCTACTGAAGGGGCTGCTGATTATGTTGCTATGTTCGAAACCATGATGACTTCGATCAGGAGAAGGATGTCAGCCCCGGGGCCATCAGTAGATGTTGGAGATCAAGTACAGGCTCCAAGATTGATGGATCACTTGGACGATTCATTTAGGAAGCTTGTGGAGGAAGCTCTCAGACACGAGAATCTGTTTCCTAAGGAAGGATATGTTGTTGCTGTAACCAGGGAAGAGTCTAAACCCCAGCAGGGTAGAAACAAGAAGAGGAAGCAGCAGCAGCAGAAGGGTAAAGATGGTCAGAAGAGGCCGAAAGGCGAAGTGACTTGCTACAACTGTCAGCAGAAAGGCCATCTCTCCAAGGATTGCAAGAATCCGAAGGCGCTGGCGAAGTGCCACAACTGTGACAAGCCAGGGCATTTCAGGAAGAATTGTCCAGAACCGAGTAGGGACAAGCAGATTGTGCAGGCTTATACTTTGGGAGTTGTTCCGTCATCTTCAAAAGCTCCTACTGCAGAAGAGAAGGGAAAGAGTGTGGTGGTTCAAGGTACTCTTTTCCTATGTGGTGTTCCAGTTAGAGTTTTGTTGGATACCGGAGCGTCGCACTCGTTTGTTTGTAGTGAACTAGTAGGCCGGTTAGGTTTGGAACCGGATATTGTTGATAGGCCATTGGTTGTGACTAATCCAGTTGGGGTTCGTCTTGTTTGTGTATGTTATGCCGTGGTCTAGTTGTATCGAGTCATGGTTGCTCTTTTGTTTGTGATTGCTTTGTTCTGAACTTTGCGGGGTTCGGAATTATCTTGGGTATGGACTGGCTTAGGAAGTATGCGGCTAAGGTTGATTGTGAGAGGCTAGAGGTGGCAGTCGAGAATGTGGAAGGGCGAAAGATTGTGATACGATGAAAGCATGAGGAAGGCGTCTTCATGAGCTTCATGTATTCGCTAGTTGTTCCACGGGATGGACTGTCTTTAGTGCCAATCGCAAATGGATTCGAGGATGTCTTTGACGAAGTCAAAGGGTTGCCGCCGCATAGAGAGATCGAGTTTCGTATAGATCTAGTTGAAGGAGCCAGATCTGTTGTGATGCCTCTTAGGCGGATGGCGCCTAGGGAACAGCAGGAGTTGAGGGTGCAAGTTGATGACCTTTTGCAGAAAGGATTCATTCGGCGTAGTGTGTCCGAGTGGGGTGCACCAGTTGTGTTTGCAACCAAGGCAGATGGGTCGTTGAGATTGTGTGTGGATTATCGTGAGCTGAATAAGGTGACTAAGAAGAACAAGTATCCATTGCCGAGAATAGATGACTTGTTTGATCAGCTTCACGAGGCTAAGGTGTTCTCTCAGATGGATTTGGCAACGGGATTTCACCAGTTGAGAGTAGCTAAGGGTAGTGTGCCGAAGACTGCTTTTAGGACACCATCCGGTTTCTTTGAGTGGCTGGTAATGCCGTTTGGATTGACTAACGCGCCAGCATATTTTGTGGATCTTATGAATAGAGTGTTCAGAGATCAGTTGAACAAGTTCGTACTTGTGTTCGTGGATGATATTCTGATTTATTCCAGAATGGAAGAAGAGCACAAGACGCACTTGCGTATTGTTTTGGAGATCTTACGGAAACATCAGCTGAAGGCTAAGTTTTCGAAGTGTCACTTCTGGAAGAGTGAAGTGAGGTTCTTAGGCCATGTGATTTCTGGAAATGGAATAGCGGTTGATCCCGCTAAGGTGGCAGCAATCCAGGATTGGGTTAGACCTAAGAATGCATCAGATGTGAGAAGTTTTCTTGGATTAGCAGGATATTATCGCCGGTTTATCAAAGACTTCTCCAAGGTAGCTGCACCGTTAACAGGATTAACGAAGAAGAACCAAGTGTTCAGTTGGGATGCTAAGTGTGAGCAAGCTTTTGGAATCCTGAAAGAGCGATTGACGAGTGCTCCTGTTTTGACTATTCCAAGTGGGAATAATGAGATGGTGGTTTACACCGATGCATGTGGTACTGGACTTGGAGCAGTGCTGATGCAGAAGGATAAAGTTGTTGCGTATGCCAGTCGACAACTGAAGCCGCATGAAAGGAATTACCCAACTCATGATTTGGAGTTAGCGGCGATTGTATTTGCTCTGAAGATGTGGAGGCATTATCTGTTGGGAGTTCTATTCGAGTTGTTTACGGATCACAAGTCGTTGAAGTATCTTTTCTCCCAAAAGGATTTGAATCTTCGGCAGCAACGTTGGCTAGAGTTTTTGGCATCATATGATTTTGGTATAGCTTATACTCCGGGAAAAGGTAACGCAGTGGCAGATGCGTTAAGTCGAAGACATGCAGGATTGGGAGCCATGTTTTCAGAATGGAAGAGTCTCGAGTATTTAGCTGGATTTGACTTCAGGCCTAGATGTGAATTGGAACCTGAGATGTTGGCAAACTTATCAATAAGACCCACTCTTGTGGAAAGGATTGGCGAGAGCCAAAAGCGAGATGATAAGCTTGTCAAGATTATCCGTGAATTGGAATCTGGATTGGATCCAGAAAAGGATAAAGGATTCGAGGTCGATCGAGAGGGTTGGCTTCGGAAGCAAGGACGACTAGTTGTTCCCGATATAGATGAATTGAGGAGTGAAGTTCTGAAGGAAAGTCATCACTCGAAGTTGACAATTCATCCAGGTGGAAACAAGATGTATCGGGATATGAAGAGAACCTACTACTGGGAAGGCATGAAGAAGGATGTTGGAGATTTCATTTCCAAGTGTATGAACTGTCAGTTGGTAAAGGCTGAACAGAAGAAGCCAAGTGGATTGCTTCAGCCCTTAGAAGTTCCTACATGGAAGTGGGAACAAGTGTCGATGGATTTTATTGATGGATTGCCTAGAACCAGAACGGGAAATGAAGGGATTTGGGTTATCGTTGATCGTTTAACTAAGAGTGCACGATTCATTCCTGTTCGATCGACTAGGACTGCATCAAAGTTGGCTGAGTTGTATGTTAAGTGGATAGTTCGATTCCATGGTATTCCGAAGGGTATAGTGAGCGATCGAGACCCATTGTTCACTAGTGGATTTTGGAAGAGCTTCCAGGAAGTTTTGGGAACCGAGTTGTGTTTGAGCACAGCTTATCACCCTCAAACAGATGGTCAGACCGAGAGAGTCAACCGAGTTTTGGAAGATCTTCTCAGAGCTTGTGTTTTGGACTTCGGAGGATCATGGGAAGATCACCTTCATTTGGTGGAGTTTGCGTACAACAACAGTTACCAGTCAAGTATTGGTATGGCACCATATGAGGCATTGTATGGAAGACCGTGTAACTCTCCGACATGTTGGTTGGAAACTGGGGAAAAGCTGATGCTTGGGCCAGAGATGATTCGTCAGACTTCAGATTGTATAGAGATCATTCGGCAACGAATGAAGGCAGCCCAAGATCGTCAGAAGAGTTATGCTGATAAACGTCGTAAGGATTTGGAGTTCGACGTAGGTGAAATGGTTTTTGTGAAGATTTCTCCACTGAAGAATGTTATCCGATTCGGGAAGAAAGGAAAATTGACTCCGAGATTTGTTGGACCATTCCCGATTATCGAGCGAATTGGAAAGCTCGCTTACAGATTGGAGTTTCCTGAGAAGATGTCGAGTGTGCACAACGTTTTTCATGTATCATATCTACGGAAGTATGTGCACGACTCGAATACAGTGGTTTCTGCTGATAGCTGTGAAGATTTCGAAGTTGATCCAGTCGATAGAAGACCTCGTAAGCCGCTTCGTGTTGTAGAAACCGACACGAAACAGCTTAGGAGGAAGATAGTTAAGTTGCTCAAGATACAATGGAGTGACGATGATAACGACTGTACGTGGGAGGTGGAAGAGAGGATGAAGGCAGCTCATCCTGAACTCTTCAAGGTATGGCCCTAAGGTGTCGTGTCATCACGCGATATTGTAACTTGTTCTAAGTCTTAGAATTCTGTACGCTAAGCTAGAATTGGATGCATGGTTTGCTGGTTGTTATGGTTGGTAGGCGTACAGAATAGTCTTTGATTGCTTTGATTGTTTGGAATTTCGGGGGCGAAATTCCTAAGGGGGAGAGAATGTAACGACCCGTATTTTACGGATCGAAAAAGTTGGTCAAAAATCTAGATTTTAGCATTTTTGAGCCAACTCAGATTTTAGGCAATTTTTGGCTAAGTCCTAAGTCGTTCACGACTTAGCATAAGTCGTGAGTCGTATACGACTTAGGAGGTGGGAGTGTTGACCAGGGCTTGGAGTTAGGTCGTTAGGCGACCTAAGGGGTTAAGTCGTGACCGAGTCATATGTTAGGTCACACGCATTCATAAGTCGGTGCCGAGTTAAGTGTTTGTTCGATGAGTCGTATTCCAGTAAGCTGTTGAGTCGTGAACGACTGAGGAGTTAGCGGTCATAAGTCGTAGAAGCATAGATGTGATGAGTCGTACCCTGATGAGTCGTACCCTGATGAGTCGTACCCTGATGAGTCGTACCCTGATGAGTCGTACCCTGATGAGTCGTACCCTGATGAGTCGTACCCTGATGAGTTGTACCCTGATGAGTCGTAGTCTTTGTGTTGAGTTGGAAGATGCTATAAGTCGTAGACAGATGAAGGTTAAGTCGTAGGAGCGTGTGTTGACTCGTAGCTTGGTTAAGTCGTAAGGGGTTGCTGAGTCATAGGGGCTTAAGTCGTAAGTCGGAAACGACTTAGGAGATAGACTAATTGCGACTTAAGGGCAGTTTTCAGCTATAAATAGGAGGGGTTGTTCTCACTTTTTGGGATCCGGATTTTGAAGCGACGAAGTGCTGCCATTTTGAGAGCTCGACTTCTACACTTCTTCACTTCTTTTCTCCACTCTAATCTAGTGCCTCCATCCATCCAAATCGAAGATCAAGATTGAAGATTCAAGAGCTTAGATTGAAGATCTTCATCTTTTCAAGAGAGATTTCTTCGTTTGAAGTGAGATCTTGTCGGATCTAGCTTAGCTCTTCGCTGTCCAGATCTGAAGTTGATATCTTTTGGATTGTTTAGGTGATTTGGTGAGTGGTGATTATCTCTCACACGGATCCAAAGGAGTATATCGGATTGTTGGCCCGATTTGGTGTTAAAATAGTGATTTCCATGCATTTTCTTCATCCTATGTGTAGATCCATATAGATCCATTGTTCATGATGATGTTACATCCATTTTATCATATGTTAACCTATGCAAGTTCATTCATCAAGTTTGTAGAGATATAATCCATGTTTTCATGCTTATTGGACTTTCAACTCCTTAATTACGAAAATGCCATTATTGTTATAATTGTCTACTTAGATCATATTTGAATGCTTGATTGCTTGGATTGATGTTTGATTTGATTGATTGTTATGAACTAGATGATTGATGATTAGATTTAGACCAAAGGTGATTCAAAAGCTAAGGGAAAGGCTCTTGGATTGGGAAAGCTGCTCGTGGCATATGTAGCGGGATGATGAAGCTCTTATGCATAGATTTGATGATGTGATGTTGAGATGAGGCTTCGCGAGGATGTTATGAAGCGAGGCAATCATGTGATGAAGACTTGGTCTAATCCAGACGGGATCATTCCAAGCATGTTGATAACTCGGTGATTCGAGTTGAGGATAATGGATGCTCGAGAGGCGCTTGAGCTAGTATGGAAATAGTCGTCGAGGAGGATGACTAGGAGGTTGAGATCTCATCGTTGTTGAAGGTTCTAGCATGCTCTAAGCAAGAGTACATGGGGACGCCCAAAAGACTAAGTTGATGGTCAAGTACTCTGGGTAGATTCGATAATCCTAGGCACGGGTCACGATGACGTGCGGGAGTTATGTCTAGAACCGGGGTTACCATTAGCCCTTGACGGACGGCTGAAAGAATGTGCCGGTCATTCAATTAACGGTGATATCGCAACAATGATAACAGTGATAGCCGAGTCATGGATGTTTGGTTGTATCGTCATTCGGTCTCAAGAGCGGTATTTCCTGGGTGCTTATCTGACCTTGGTTTTAGACCTTGGGATTTGTACTTGGAAAACATCGCTCTTGACTCGAGTGACAATTGCTTTACTTTAAATTGTATGCTCTGCTATGTTTGCTTCTGCTTAGTGTGTGTCTGGGGGCTATCACTGTAGAATGAGGTTGGAGTGGGAGGGTTGTATTCCTATTCCTTTTCCTTTATGCTCTTTTGGTATGTTGTTAGTTAATTTACTGCTCACTAAGACTGTTGTCTGACTCAAGGCTTTATGTTTTAATTCTTATTGCCTTGGGCTGTTCGTCCATTTTGGGACGGGCAGACTAGGTAGCAGGTGACAGGTGCTGTTCTCTTCTCACGATGCTGATATCGAAGACGAGCTGGAGGGTTGCATATTATCTTCTTATTATTTGTACTGGATATTCCGCTGTTTTGTTTTGTTTTCTCTGAGAGATATGTAGTGAGGCTGGATGTATTGACTTTAAGAATGCTTGTATTCAACTATTATGGAGTTTTATAAGATGTCATTTTGTCCTGTAAAGCTTCACTATACATATGTTCTATTGTATTTTGTCCATGCGCTGTGAGTAATACGATAGATTCTGTTGTTTTAATCTTACCTTGACAATCGTCCATGGTCGCCTGGCACACTTTACAGCGCACTATCTCTAGATTCGGTGCAGGGTCATGGGCGGTCGTCACATATATAAACTTGCTGTAACTACAAATTACCCACAATAGTTTATAAAACATATTATAAAATACTTATAAAGGTATAAAAAGAATAACATGTCATATACAACAAATATTATATACTTTCAAAACCTGATACATATAGAGTAACTTTATATAAATATATATACTAGCAAAACAATACTTAAAAACAAACATTAAAGCACAAATTAAATAAAATATTCATGTTGTATGTTTCCAATCCATATCTATTAAACGCATAGATAAAAATCAAACACATACATTAAAATTCAATATTTTATAAACAATATATAGTCTTTCAACACATTTATAGATATACATATAAACAACTTTATATATTAAATATTATACGAAAGCAAGTAAAATACATATACAAGGTTACAAACCTTTATACACTTACTTATAAAAACAAGTATCTAGAGAACAATTCAAAATAAAAATGTAAACTAGCCTTGTATATTTATATATATATATATATATATATATATACGACAAACCAAAACTCAACTGACATACAAATATATGACATATCATACCAATTGTACACAACAACAAAGACATATATTAACTAATGTATATATAATTAACAAATACACACACACAGATATATATATATATATATATATATATATATATATAGACACACACACTGACATGTTATAATAACCAATATAATATAAAACTAACATATATATATGAATATACCTCCGATATTTTTTTTCTCTTTTTTTCATGAGAAAGCTCCTCTGAGGGGAGGAGAAAAATTGTGTTCGGCCAAGGCTTTAAGGTGGAGGAGGGGACGGAAAAAGGGGAGTTCGGAGTTGTAGGCGGCCGAGGCAGTGGGGTCGGTTGCGCGGAGGGAGGACGGTGGTGGACTGGGTTCACGGTTGAGAGAAGGTGACAGGGAGCTTCGACCGGGTGAGGTGCGGTTGAGGCTACTCTCAGCCTAGGTGGGTTGCGCTTGGGTTTGTGGCGAGGTGAAGTACATGGCAGCCGAATGGGAGAGGGATGGAGGTCGGGTTGGCGGGGGGTGAAGGCGGAGGTTGGAGGTGATGTTCGATGTGTGGATGTGCACGTGAGAGATCTGAAGTGGAGGGGAGGGGATCGATGTGGCTTGCGTAAAGGGTTTGGATTTTGCTCCGGGTTTTGGGAGGGACACTCGGCCATGAAAAGAAAACGGAAGATGCCGAAGGAAGGAGAGGAACAGAATGATTATATTTTCCTTTTGAACGAATATATAAATAATTAGAGTAATTTCAACGGTCCATCCCTTGATTCAGGTGAAAATTATTAAAGCAATTAATATTTGTTTGGGCAGCACGTTTTAAAATTTTGAAACCGAAGGAAAGTGTAAAGTCAAAATTTCGGTACCGTTACGACGAGCTGTTTCATCGTTACCGTTACGTATCGGACCTCAAATTTCAAAAATGAATATACCATGGAGATAAGAACGACGACACGAACAGAACGGTACACAGATATGAGTGATACGATCATCCTATCAACAGTCGATACCCGGTACCGAAAAATGCTGCTAAAACGCCGGAAATAAGATAAACGGAGCAATAACAGTTCAAATTTGGAGAAATGAAATATGACGTCTCACTCAGAAGATGATTTAAAAATTTATTGTATAAAAATATTCAGGTTTGGAAAACATTTTATATTATCATCTAATATTAACCGATTTAAATTTAAATAAAACTACACAATAAAATAAACTTCAATATTATCAGATGAAAATTTACCAATTGCTATGTTAAAATAGACGTATACCAAATATTAAATTTTTATTTCAAAATTCAATTATTTAAAATTTCACAAAATTCAGTTAAATACATTATTAAAATTATTAAAATTTAAGGGTCGTTACACATTATAAATCTCATTGATTAACACAAATAGCACTTCATACTTTAATATTTGTTTCACAGAATTTCTCTAATTAACACAAAACATTAATATATTCATACATTGCTTATATTTCTCTACATAAACAATTTAGTGTAACAATTAACACAAAACATTAATATATTCATACATTAATATATTTCTCTTCATAAACAATTAACACAAAACTTTATAATCCCTTTTTATAAGACATGGTTTGAGTTAAAGTTATCACAACTTTAATTATAACTATTTATTGCAACATCCATTTATTTCATAAACAATTTAGTGTAACAACCCATAATTTTTATAAATATTTTAAAATTAAATTTTATTTTGAAACTTTGATTTTTAAATAATTTTAAATTGAAGTTTGGAATTCTTCCAAGATATTTTGGATTTTTGTTTCTATTTTATTTTTCCAAATATAATTAAATATTGATTTCTGGAAATGTTATATTTTGTCAAACTTTGACTTTTATTGAAACTAATTGAAATTTTAAATTTTTTAAATTTTAATCCTTTCCTTTGAAACAGTAATTGGTTTTGATATCTGTTCTGTTTTCGTTTCATCGAATTCCGTTTTAAAACTTTTAAAAATTTGATAAATTCAGCATTTTATACGTAGAATTTTATCTGCACTTTATTATTCATTTTCTATTTTATTTGCCATCCTTTATTTTTGTTTTGGGTTTTGAATTAAATTGTGTGAATTTTGTTGAGTTGGAATTTCCTTTACTAGTTGTATTTTTGTTTACAATTTTAATTCTAGTTTCAATAAAATAAACTATTTTCTTTATTTATTTTCCTATTTTTACTAAGACTAATTATTTATTTTCTTTTCCACTTTATTTTGTTTGTTTTTTATTATTTACTTGATTTTTATTTTGTTTATTTTAAATAAATAAAGTGGAAATTCAAAGAGACAAATGTTTCACTTTAACTTGTGACTTTTCACTTGCTTGCCTCTTCATTTGCTTTGGCCATACATAACCTCCTTGTAGCCGTGCATTTCTTTTTGGTTTTCACATGAAAAGTTTCCCAACTCCTCATTTCTTTCGGCCATCATCATTTCTGGAAAAAAACAAAGTAAGCAATGGCCTCCACTTTTCTACTTTTCCTCTTCTTTTTCCAATGATTTTGCCTTGATTTCTTCCATATGTTGCTCGGCCTAAACCCCACCATCTCCTCCACCGACCACCACCACTTCCTTCCCATCATCCATGGCTACAGCAGCTTCATCTCCTCTGACCAGAAAGTGCCATGACCATCCCATGAGCAAATCTCCACAAAACAATGCAAAAACTATCCAAAATTGCCTAGCCGAGCCTAGTTTTCACCATCACATTCATTTCTTTGCCACAGCCATCCCCTTAGCCACCACCACCAGCAAGTACACCACCTCTGGCCATCGCTTCAGCCATCACCTGACCTGTAGCAGCCTTTGGCTGAGCCCAAACATGACCAAGGCCGAGCCTTGTTGCATTCAAAACCCTCCTCTTTTGCTTTGTCTCTTGACCTTCCTTCACTAGTAACTCAAAAACCCTTCATCTCCTTTGTAGCCGTGCTTATATGAGTCCAAACTAGATCCATTTCAACCTATAAACCCACCATGGCCAAACCAATAAAGCATTGTGGCCGAGCAAAAGTTGTTAGTGGTCAAGCAAAATTGATTGAAAAGCTTGGTGATGTCTTTTGTAAATTCCATTTCCATTTTTGTTCCAATAAATTTTGGTATTGTATTTATATTTATATTTTGCTTTGTTTGTTGTTGAATATAAGATTTACATCTTGGCTCTCTCTCCACTCAAATCAAGTCGTGCTATCGTGCTTTCTGGATCTTTGTTTGTGTGTGTTTTGATTTGCTAACTCCAGCGTAAAGAGGTGAGTTATTCACGCTTGACATTCATACTTATAGAATTGTGAAACAACAACAAGTGAATGTGTAGAAACTATTATATCATGTTATACCTGCCTATGATGTGAATTATATGATGTTAAACCCTGTTATAAACTTGTCACATCATCTGCTATGTTATATTCTGTTATACTGTTTATTTATATCTGTTTCTCACACTGCAAGTTCCTTGTAGAATAGAATCACTATGGGTTGAAATGATACATACCCGAACGGAATTTAGAATAGGGAAAAATCATTACAGGCTGAAATGATAGGCCTGGGTGATTTTTATTTATTTTATTTGACTTGGGATTGCGGGTTTGAAATGATAGAACCCGGATTTTTCTTTGTAAATTATGAATTGAAATGATATATTATCCGTATCACTTGACTTAGGTTAGAAAATATTATACAGACCCGTGGTTATTATATATATTTTTCTGGAATTTTAAAAGTATTTTAAAAGTATAAAATATGATAATTTGATTTTTAAATTGAATTTAAAATGATTTAATAAAGTGTTATTGATTTTTCTATGTTTTAAATTGTTAAATAAATGAATGGAAAAAATATAAGTTGAAATATAACTTAATTTGGAAATTTATAACTTGGTTTTCAAATGGAAGTTTAAGTTAATTAAATAAAATGGAAATTAAGTTTTATTTGTGAAATGGTAAATAAAATTTAAGTGTTAAGTAGATATAAAATGGAAAAATTGTACACTTGAATTTAACAAGTAAAGTATTGAAAAATTGAATTTTAATTGTAAAAGTTTTCTTATAAAAATCATAAGTTAAAAAGGTATTTAAATGATTATTTTTGAAGTGGAAAAATATGATTTTTATATGTTGAATGGTTTAAATTGAAGATGTATTGTTTCTGAAATTCTAGTGTAAATCTGGAAATTCTTTTAATAGCACTTCAGAAATGCTATCGTTTCTGAATAATAACTAAAATCTGAACTAAAGTGAATCTGTAGCACTTTATAAGTGTTGTAGTTGCAGAAACTAAATTAAAACTAATAACAGAGCTATTGTAGCACTTGTTAAGTGCTACAGTTGGCTGAAATGTGATTTTTGAATGTATTTGAACTATTACAACAGTTTTGTAAACGATGTCTTTGCTGAATTAAACTAAACCTTTTTAATTGAACCCTTAACTATTACAGCAGTTTGTCAAAGCTATCTTTCTGAATTGAACTATTTTGCAACTAAAACTGAACTATTACAGCAGTTTTTAAATGCTGTCTTTGCTGAATTGAATTGTTTTCAAATATAACTCACCGCAGCATTTTCTAAGTGTTGCGAAAAGTTGAAATTTCAATATTTGAAGTATTTAACTGAATAAATGAACTCAGAAAAGGCTAAATTTTTGGGAATTGAATATTTGATTTGAAGAAATAATGACTTCACTTTTTAATGGTTTTAAATGAATGATTTTAATTCGAAATTATAAATCATTTTGAAATTTATAACCATGGGTACACTGCTTTGTATGTCATTTGATTTCCTTGTGATTGTTTGATGCACACCTTTGATTTTGAGAGTGTGGCTAGAGGTGAGCGATTACTGCAGCTCTGCGCTAGCCTAGTCACATTAACACTGTTATTTGCATTGGTTTACTTTAATATGGATATTTCTATGATAGTGTTTATTACTGCTTAATTGATGTTTTAACGGATCCTTAAAGGATGGGCGATCCCAAGCATCCTTTAAGTTATTTGTGAATTGCTATTACTGTTCACTTGAGTTGGTTTACATTGTAAAAGTATGTATGTCCTGACTCGAGTGTTTGTGTTTTACTTTAAGCTCGGGTCAGCCTGAGAATCACAGCTTTGGATTCACCTTCTGGAGCTAGAGATTTGTTGGAGCTCATTTGTCTATCGGTTCATCGATTTCTATTCCAGTTATTTCCTATTCAGTATTGTCTCTGTATTATTGACTTATGTATCCTGACTTCTATTGTATCTATTTTGACTATGAGATTTTGTATATGTTTTGAGAGTATGTATATAGTAGCTTCATGAACTACTATGGTATTTTTATTTCCGCTGCGAGTTATTCTGATATTCTGTGTTTGTGATTCTGTGTTTGATTTTATTTGCTCCAAATTTTCTTGACAATCCACTGTTTTGAAGTATTCAAGTCCGACATGTATGGATTTATTGTCGATTGAATGGTCCAAAATAGTGGGATGTTACATTTGGTATCAAAGCTTTGGTTTTAGGCAAACCTTAGCCTACGGAGCAAAAACTCATTAGAGGTAGGGTAGAACTACCCTAGAATGAGTGAAATCAATCTCAGAATCATTTCTTTGTGAGAGAACATATTTTCGAAGTATAAAATGATTTTCAAATGATTTTAAAGAATTTTCAAAGATTATTTTGATATAAATTTTCTTGCTTTGAAAGCAAAAATTTTCTAAACTTCATTCCTTTCATATCCACCTTGTTAGTAATTTCTTTAATTAGGATCCTCTTAAATTTTGAACTCCTAGCTTGTTTGATCTAGATTCATTGTTGATAAGGAATCTATTTTGGGTATGGCAGAATCAGTAGTATGTTAGGTTGCTTTAAGTGAACTCTATTGTATCTTTTGCTTAGCTGAAATTGTCAAACTAAGATATTTATGTTCCTGTTTTTCGTATGATATGAATTTGAGTCTTTTCCAAATTATGGATGGGAATTCTTTTGTATTGATATAGGTTAGTTAACTCTAATCTCGGTTAGGATTCTTATCGATTTGGATTCCTTTGAACTTTGGAATGCTCCCACTTGTTCTGAGATCTATTCATGTCTCTCCTACCTGTATTCTTTTGATTTTGGAGCATTGCATAACCCCACTTTGAATGACCTTTATAAGGTGGTGATTCCGCCAATCTTTGAATGACTTGAAAGGGGTGAAACTCCCTTACAATTGGCATTGATTCACCAGAAATTTATATACCCTCGGTTTACAATGCTATCTATCTTCCGCTATACCTGAATGCTATCTCTGGCGATCAAAGGTCGATTTGCCTTAGATTTTCGCATCGATTATATTTTTGAAGTCACGGTTGACCCGGTTAAGGTCGCCCATGATTTATATAAGCTTATCCATCTTCTATTTGGTAATTTAATTATCTTATCTTCGTTTGAGCTTATCTTTGAATCAGAATTCTATTTGATTAGAGTCCCTCTAAATTTGAATCTTTGTTTTTTTTTTGAAATCCATCCTTGAATCATCCCTTGGAAAATTTGTGGTTGATTGTATTTGAATTTGTGTATAAATCGAAGTTATTATTTTGATAAGGATGACCATATCTTTATAAAAAGGTGAAATGTTTTCGACAAGGATTATATACCTTTTTAAAATGAAAATTTGAAGTCTCGAAAGGATTTGAAATTTTGAAAATTATATAAGAAATTGATTCATATGAAAGTGATTTATAATTGAATGGTTTTGAATTTGAAATTTGAGAGATTGAACTCTGGCATTTTTGAAATCGGTTTAAGATTTTGAAAATATATAATAATACGATTTGAAAGTATTTTCCGAATAAGAAATGTTTCAAATGATTTTAAATGAGTTTCAATGATTTTTGAAGAAATTTAAAGAAGTTTTCGAAGAAAATTGAAGTCCATAACTCACTGATGTCACTGGAAAATAATTTCGGTGATGAATGCATGCATCATCGACATCGATTTTCGAGTTTCAGAGTGGGGGAGAGGCCACTTCGGTAGCTTTGCTATGCGATTGATTTGTGAAACCAATTTTGATTTCAAATTCCGAAATAGGATTTGGTATTCGAAAGATATATGTATATATTTGAACAGTTTGAAATGAGCCGGTGTTCAGTCCTTGAGTTTCGGATTTGATTGATGTAACCTTATCTTTTGGAATTGATGTACTGATTTGTTGGTAATTTCCAACTCTTGGATTTAAAATATGATTTCTTCGACTATTTTTGAAGGTTTGAGCACTTCCAAATCAAGGTTAAATTTTTAAAGCTAAGTAAATTTGAAGAGTATAAAGTATATAAGTTTGGTATGTATGTTTAAAGCTTGTAGTAATATGATTTAAATAAGTTTGAAACTGTTTTGTTAAGAAAATGAATAAGGCTATTTTGAATTTTTCTAATATGAAATTTAGATTTGAAATGTTTTGAAAATTTGGTCTTTAAAATATTTTGAATAAAATTTAGTTTAAATGTTTTAACTTAGTAACATCTTTATAAAACTATATATTTAACAAGTTGGAATAGATACATAAGTTGTACGTATGCTGTTTATTCGCATAATTAATTTGATCCAGGTTTGAGTACACAAGTTCAAGGTGAATTACACCATTTCATGTTAGGATTTTTCATTTGATTCTTGATGGCGAATATTTGATATGGATTTTGGGCTTGATTCTAGAATTCTCTATCATAGTATATGGCTATGCAAGGAGACTGATGGCTTATAGTCGAGAAACCATATCGAAGTCTGCATTAGGGAAGGCGAATGGATAATACTAGTTCGAAAGCGAACTTGTGTGATCGAGCGAGCCATCGAATGTGATGTTGCGAAATGATGACATATGTACATCTTATGTTCTAATATCATGGATATACTTTGACGCTGAAATTGAAAGTTGTCAGGTTGGATATCTTTGTAATTTAAATTGGAAATTTTCTTTTATGCAAAACTACTATTAATTTAAAACCATTTTTCAAGACCATGTTAGAAATTATTTCATTTACAAAACTATTTTACAAAACTATTTTATATACAAAACTATTTTATATACAAAACTATTTTATATACAAAACTATTTTACAAACTATTTTTATATACAAAACTATTTTAAATTCAAAACCTTTTAGTAAGCAAAGATGTTCAATCCCATATGGCTCTTCATGCAGCGAAATTTATTTTTGAAAATTTTGATCCTTATATAAGATGGACTTTATGTAAGTATAAGATGATTTTGAAAACAATGGATTCTGAGAAAAAGGTTTGGTTTCGAAAATAGATTGAAATTTAAAATCCAGTATTTATATGATGATTTTGGAAATGAATTGTTTGACTTAAATTATATTGATTTAGAACTTGGATTATTTTCTAAATTTATTATTTTGGAAACTTTGAAATTGAAGATATTTGATTTGGAAGAATAATTTGGTGAAAGCGTATATGATTTTGAAAATTGTATTGATATTGAAACAAATTGAAATTTGAGAACCTTGTGTTACTAAATACTTGATTTGGGAGTTACCGAACTTATATAAAATTGGTTTGTATAAGTATGAAGTTAATTCGAAAACTATTGATTTTGGAAAGTATTCGATTTGAAAATGAAATCTTATATATAATGGACTTTATATAAGTACGATATTTGAAAGTGATTTGAAAAGGTACTATATGATACATATTTTCAAAGTAAAGATATGGAAAGTGCCTTCTGCTTGATATCCGCTTTGTGGCCACATTGTGGATTTATTCTATCGATATTATTCTCTAATTTGGGTTTTCTGGATATGATACTCGAGTGTCCACGAATTCCATGGCGATCTCCATTGTCTTACGAGCGCGACTGCATAGCGTAATTCGCCTGGCTGAGATGGCCTAGGGGTACGGATTGTTTCCTGGGGGATCCAGGCATAACCATTGTGTATCCTGCGATCTATGTAGGTCGTATTTAGTAGCGAAATCCACATGGATGAGATAGCTTACAGATACAGATTGTTTCCTGGGGGATACAGGCGTAACCATTGTGTATATGCGGTCTACTAGTCATCATGGCGTAATTCGCAGGGCTGAGAAAGCTTAAGGATACGGATTGTTTCCTGGGGGATCCAGACGTAACCATTGTGTATCTGCGATCCATGGTTGGAGAAAATTTGGTTGATTTGTTTGGATTGTACTTTCCATATCTTTTTTAAAAGTTTTTCCAGTATTTTCACTGGGTATTGAAACAAGTCTACTAAGTACCTGGAGAATTCTAGCTTTGCGCCTGATCAACGCACTGCCAGAGTCTACAGGAACGAGGACAAACTTGTTAAGACATCGAGTTATAAAAGTATTTTGATAAAGTGTTATATAAAGGATATTTTGATCAGTTAATTTTCCTTTCTAAAAGATTTTAAAGTGTTTTAAATATTGTTTACCTTTTATTGACAATTTGAATTTAAAAGACTTTTATGGATATAATAAAATGGATTTAACCAAATTATTAAATATTAAAGAATTCTAATTGAATTTATATGGGTTTAAATAAATGGCTCATCCTTGTCTTTCGACTTATTTTCCCTCCTAGCTATCCCGATTCACCATTTATCCTACTTGCTATTCCTATTTCTCTTATTTTTCCTACTAACTATTCCTATTCTCTTGTCTTCTTCCTTTTCGAGGACGAAAAGATTTGAGTGGGGGAGAGTGTAACAACCCATAATTTTTATAAATATTTTAAAATTAAATTTTATTTTGAAACTTTGGTTTTTAAATAATTTTAAATTGAAGTTTGGAATTCTTCCAAGATATTTTGGATTTTTGTTTCTATTTTATTTTTCCAAATATAATTAAATATTGATTTCTGGAAATGTTATATTTTGTCAAACTTTGACTTTTATTAAAATTAATTGAAATTTTAAATTTTTTAGATTTTAATCTTTTCCATTGAAACAGTAATTCGTTTTGATATCTGTTCTGTTTTCATTTCATCGAATTCCATTTTAAAACTTTTAAAAATTTGATAAATTCAGCATTTTATGCGTAGAATTTTATCTGCACTTTATTATTCATTTTCTATTTTATTTGCCATCCTTTATTTTTGTTTTGGGTTTTGAATTAAATTGTGTGAATCTTGTTGGGTTGGAATTTCCTTTACTAATTGTATTTTTGTTTACAATTTTAATTCTAGTTTCAATAAAATAAACTATTTTCTTTATTTATTTTCCTATTTTTCCTAAGACTAATTATTTATTTTCTTTTCCACTTTATTTTGTTTGTTTTTTATTATTTACTTGATTTTTATTTTGTTTATTTTAAATAAATAAAGTGGAAATTCAAAGAGACAAATGTTTCACTTTAACTTGTGACTTTTCACTTGCTTGCCTCTTCATTTGCTTTGGCCGTACATCACCTCCTTGTAGCCGTGCATTTCTTTTTGGATTTCACGTGAAAAGTTTCTCAACTCCTCATTTCTTTCGGCCATCATCATTTCTGGAAAAAAACAAAGTAAGCAATGGCCTCCTCTTTTCTACTTTTCCTCTTCTTTTTCCAATGATTTTGCCTTGATTTCTTCCATAAGTTGCTCGGCCTAAACCCCACCATCTCCTCCACCGACCACCACCACTTCCTTCCCATCATCCACGGTTACAGCAGCTCCATCTCCTCTGACCAGAAAGTGCCATGACCATCCCATGAGCAAATCTCCACAAAACAATGCAAAAACTCTCCAAAATTGCATAGCCGTGCCTAGTTTTCACCACCACCTTCATTTCTTTGCCACGGCCACCCCCTTAGCCACCACCACCAGCAAGTACACCACCTCTGGCCATCACATCAGCCATCTCCTGACCTGTAGCAGCCTTTGGCCGAGCCTAAACATGACCAAGGCCGAGCCTTGTTGCATTCAAAACCCTCCTCTTTTGCTTTGTCTCTTGACCTTCCTTCACTAGTAACTCAAAAACCCTTCATCTCCTTTGTAGCCATGCCTATATGAGTCCAAACTAGATCCATTTCAACCTATAAACCCACCATGGCCGAACCAATAAAGCATTGTGGCCGAGCAAAAGTTGTTAGTGGTCAAGCAAAATTGATTGAAAAGCTTGGTGATGTCTTTTGTAAATTCCATTTCCATTTTTGTTCCAATAAATTTTGGTATTGTATTTATATTTATATTTTGCTTTGTTTGTTGTTGAATTCAAGATTTACATCTTGGCTCTCTCTCCACTCAAATCAAGTCGTGCTATCGTGCTTTCTGGATCTTTGTTTGTGTGTGTTTTGATTTGCTAACTCCAGCGTAAAGAGGTGAGTTATTCACGCTTGACATTCATACTTATTGAATTGTGAAACGACAATAAGTGAATGTGTAGAAACTATTATATCATGTTATACCTGCCTGTGATGTGAATTATATGATGTTAAACCCTGTTATAAACTTGTCACATCATCTGCTATGTTATATTCTGTTATACTGTTTATTTATATCTGTTTCTCACACTGCAAGTTCCTTGTAGAATAGAATCACTATGGGTTGAAATGATACATACCCGAACGGAATTTAGAATAGGGGAAAATCATTACGGGCTGAAATGATAGGCCTGGTGATTTTTATTTATTTTATTTGACTTGGGATTGCGGGTTTAAAATGATAGAACCCGGATTTTTCTTTGTAAATTATGAATTGAAATGATATATTATCCGTATCATTTGACTTAGGTTAGAAAATATTATACAAACCCGTGGTTATTATATATATTTTTCTGGAATTTTAAAAGTATTTTAAAAGTATAAAATATGATAATTTGATTTTTAAATTGAATTTAAAATGATTTAATAAAGTGTTATTGATTTTTCTATTTTTTTAAATTGTTAAATAAATGAATGGAAAAAATATAAGTTGAAATATAACTTAATTTGGAAATTTATAACTTGGTTTTCAAATGGAAGTTTAAGTTAATTAAATAAAATGGAAATTAAGTTTATTTGTGAAATGGTAAATTAAATTTAAGTGTTAAGTAGATGTAAAATGGAAAAATTGTACACTTGAATTTAATAAGTAAAGTATTGAAAAATTGAATTTTAATTGTAAAAGTTTTCTTATAAAAATCATAATTTAAAAAGGTATTTAAATGATTATTTTTGAAGTGGAAAAATATGATTTTTATATGTTAAATGGTTTAAATTAAAGATTTATTGTTTCTGAAATTCTAGTGTAAATTTGGAAATTCTTTTAGTAGCACCTCAGAAATGCTATCGTTTCTGAATAATAACTAAAATATGAACTAAAGTGAATCTGTAGCAATTTGTAAGTGCTGCAGTTGCAGAAACTAAATTAAAACTAATAACAGAGCTATTGTAGCACCTGTTAAGTGCTGCAGTTAGCTGAAATGTGATTTTTGAATGTAATTGAACTATTGCAGCAGTTTTTAAACGTTGTCTTTGCTGAATTGAACTAAACCTTTTAAATTAAACCCTGAACTATTACAGCAGTTTGTAAAAGCTGTCTTTGCTGAATTGAACTATTTTGCAACTAAAACTGAACTATTACAGCAGTTTTTAAATGCTGTCTTTGCTGAATTGAATTGTTTTCAAATATAACTCGCCACAGCATTTTCTAAGTGTTGCGAAAAGTTGAAATTTCAATATTTAAAGTATTTAACTGAATAAATGAACTCAGAAAAGGCTAAATTTTTGGGAATTGAATATTTGATTTGAAGGAATAATGACTTCACTTTTTAATGGTTTTAAATGAATGATTTTAGTTCGAAATTATAAATCATTTTGAAATTTATATCCACGGGTACACTGATTTGTGTGTCATTTGATTTCCTTGTGATTGTTTGATGCACACCTTTGATTTTGAGAGTGTGGCTAGAGGTGAGCGATTACTACAGCTCTGCGCTACCCTAGTCACATTAACACTATTATTTGCATTGGTTTACTTTAATATGGATATTTCTATGATAGTGTTTATTACTGCTTAATTGATGTTTTAACGGATCCTTAATGGATAGGCGATCCCAAGCATCTTTTAAGTTTTTTGTGCATTGCTATTACAGTTCACTTGAGTTGGTTTACATTGTATAAGTATGTATGTCCTGACTCGAGTGTTTGTGTTTTACTTTACGCTCGGGTCAGCCTGAGAATCACAGCTTTGGATTCACCTTCTGGAGCTAGAGATTTGTTGGAGCTCATTTGTCTATCGGTTCATCGATTTCTATTCCAGCTATTTCCTATTCAGTATTGTCTCTGTATTATTGACTTATGTATCCTGACTTCTATTGTATCTATTTTGACTATGAGATTTTGTATATGTTTTGAGAGTATGTATATAGTAGCTTCATGAACTACTATGGTATTTTTATTTCCGCTGCGAGTTATTCTGATATTCTGTGTTTGTGATTCTGTGTTTGATTTTATTTGCTCCAAATTTTCTTGACAATCCACTGTTTTGAAGTATTAAAGTCTGACATGTGTGGATTTATTGTCGATTGAATGGTCCAAAATAGTGGGATGTTACAATTTATAAGTTATGACTTTATTTATAATCATTTCACTTAGTTCATATTTGTTTATCTAATTAGTATTCAAGTTTACTTCCCAAATTTATTTATGACACATTTCATAAATGTTAATTAAGTTTATCATTTTTTCCCTTTTTTCCATTCTCATTTACACCATTTCCTTAATTACAATTTCAATTTAAACATGCCAAGGCTTAAAGTTCACATATGTATATTATTACATTACATGCCAAGAATGTATACAACAATTCTATTCATTTACTAAACATAGATATAACAAATTGAACCTTGTTTCACTTGCTTTCAAATTAAGGTTATCAAATTCAACTGCATAATTCATCACAATTACTAAGTTTCAACTTATATATTAATTCAGAAGGTTTCGATTATCCAAAATATCCAGATATTCCATTTTATTTCAATAGTTGAAACTACCAATCAACAAACAACAATATTCACAACCAAACATTTCAATTTCATAACCAAATATCCTAATTATTCACTTTATTCTCTTTAATACACCATTATCAAACTAGTGTTTAGTCCATAAATTCAATCAACAATGATTAGCCAATTCTTATAAACTGACAAAATTCAACTAATCAACAATAAATGATAAAAATTAATATTACCATTTCATAAAACAAACACATTACAAATAACTATAATAGTTATAAAAATTTCCCTTATATATAACTTATAATATTAGGAAAATTATTTCATTTCAAAACTTATATAAAACATTTTTATAACACTAACAAATACGCGCTCTCGTATATATATATATATATACACTCAGACAAACTCATTCTAGGATATTACTACCCTATATCTAATGAGTTAACCCCAACAGGCTAAGGTATGCCTAAACCAAAGCTCTGATACCAATTGTAACGACCCATCTTTTGGTTTAAATCGACAATAAACCACACATGTCTAATTCAAACCATTCAAAAGGGAGGATTGTTAATAGGGTAAATAATAAAATAAAAAAAGAAAGAAAACAAAACACAGAATCTCGCAGCGGAATGACAAAATATAATGATCAAATAAACAGTTCACGACGTTGTTTTACAAAATAACATTTGATTACACTTTACAATTCAAATCAGAGTTATACATACATCAGAAATAAACAAATAATGTAGTGGAACATAGAGTGCAGTGGAATAATAAATAGCAATAATATACTGAATCTTCGTCTTCATCCTCTAGAAAATAGTCTTCAGTACACTGAAAAGCTCAGACTAACCCGAGCATAATGAAAAGACAAAACACTCGAGTCATAACTAAAAGATCTTACGTAAGTCAGATCAAAGTAAGTAAAATAGAAATATTAGTGTAATGGTTTCATAGATGTTACAGGATTTTCATCTCCTATCAAGTGTACAACGTGAATATATTTATTTAAAAGGTTTCAAATAACTCGAAATATGAATCTTAATCATCTAATTAAAACAAATCCGAAGTTTGAATTAACTTAAACCCTTTAAATAATTCAATTCCAAATAAAAATCCAAATTCAAGAAATTATATGGGTATATGTCATTTCAACCGGTATCAAAAATCAACATTCCCAAATCAATGAAAACCGCTCGGGTTTATCATTTCAACCCATAACGATTTTTCCCTAATCTATAAAATCGTTCGGGTATGTATCATTTCAACCTATAGGGATAACAGAGATATAGACATAAATAATATCCAATCATCTAAAATGTCAACCAATAACATCCATCCAATCACCCAAATATCAGCAATTGAACATATAGCACAATCATCATTGAAATCAACCAATAACTACCAACAATTTACTGGTTATCATTAACAGGTATTTAACCGGCAATTTAAATTTCAATATTAAATTAAATGGCAACTAAATTCAAAAAAAGTTAGATTTAACTGGAATGACAATTTAAAATATACTAAACAACAACCAATCAATTTCTAATCACATCATAAATTCAATTTAACTAACATAATAAAATCTAGTAGTTGTGAGTGTTTGCTCACCTTTCGTGGCTACGAAGGTGATGATAAAATGGAGCAATATGGAGATTCCTTGCAAAGATCCAAATGAAAATCAAATCCAACAAAGCTTAGACACGAACACATATCAATAAACAAGTTCCAACTACTTCCAACTTCCAAACAACCCAAGATCCAAACTACGGACAAACCTGAAATTAGGTCATCTTTAAGAAAATATCCGGACCAGAATATTACTGAATTTGTAAAAAGTGACTAACTAGAAAGTTGTTGCAAATTATTTTCTCTTCACTTTCAAAAAAATGAATCACTCAAAAAGCTTCTGTCTTGAGGAAGTTATGATCAAAACAAACAGATGTGTTTTCTGAGTTAAAAATATGAGTTCAAAAATACTTCGAAAAGATTTGATTTTTTGGCATAGAAACATAAGGTATTTGAAGAACTGATCTAGAAGAAAGTTGAAGCCACTGGAAAAATAAATGGTTTGAAAAAAAAAATCACATAACTTGGTTCATTCCAAAAGGTGATATGATTGATACAATATGGGGTATTTTCGGCCAAAACTGGCCCCTAGAAAGGACTTGAAAAATGGAGTTTTTGATATAGAAATGTTCGAAATGGGAAGAAGGGTTCAACAACAAAGTTGTTGCCATTGAAATTAAACACGGTTTCAAAAAAAAATTGATTTGGAGTAGTTAATGGAATATAGAAGCCATGGAAATAAGGGGAAGAAAGAGGGAAAATAGGGAAGGGAAAAGAAGGGAAAAAGGAGAAAGAAGAGTAGAGGAAAGGTGGAAGGAGATGGCCTTGGAGAAGGTGGAGAGGGTGGCGGCTATAGGAGAGGAAAGAAGGGTTGAAGGAGAGGTGGAAAGGAGTTTTGATTTGTGAGGTTTTTGGAGTTTTAGATCTAGAGTTCTCTATAGATTTTTAGGAGGAAGAAGAAGTGTGAAGGTAAAGTTTCTCAGGAAAAAATATATGTACGTAGATGTTATCAGATAAGAAACATAAGGTCGTAGGCAAAGAAATTGTCACATGACTAACTACAGTCTCTTGGTAAACCAAGGCCCATTAGACCAAAAAACCCAATATGCTTTAGCCAAATAAAACACAACTAAACACTACCAATTCATGTTAATTTTTTTACAGTAATTCAAATTTTTAGAGCAATAGGAATTGATTTTGACGAAACCAAAAGTGGAGGAAAGATCATAGTTCAGTCTAGTATCATATAAAAAGAATAAAATTTTAAAATTCAAATTTAAAATTTTCAACCAAGAGTCAAACTTTGACTAAGTTTGACCAAAATTTGAAATTTCACAAAATTTTTATTCTATTAAATTTGGTCAGATAAAACACTCTATAACATCCCGCCATTTTGGACCATTCAAATCGACAATAGAACCACACATGTCAGACTTGAATAATTCAAAACAACAGAATGTTAATAAAATTTGGGGCAAATAAAATCAATCATAGAATTACAGACACAGAATATCAGAATAACTCGCAGTGGAATGAAATAAACATAGGAGTTCATGAAGCCCCTAGATACAAAGTCTCAAAACTAATACATATACCAAAGTATGAAAACAAATACATTTGAAAATTCTAGGTACATAAGTTCTCTACTACAAAAGAAAAAGCTGAATAGAAATAACTGAAGCTGGAAATATCAGGTAGAGAGCTAAATCTCTGATGGATCTCTAGCTCCCAAAAAGGATGAAACCAAAGCTGTGAAACTCAGGCTGACCCGGGCGTAAAGCAAAACACAAAACACTCGAGTCAGGACATACATACTTATAAAATGTAAATCAACTCAAGTGAACTGTAAAGAAAATGCATCAGTAACTTAAAGGATGCTTGGGATCGCCCATCCTCTAAGGATCCGTTAAACTATCTACTATGTAGTAATTTACGCTATTATAATAATGTCTAAATCAATGTAAACTATTAAAATAGCGTTAAGGCGTTACATTTTCCCCCTTAACACATTTTTATTTCCCATAGTCTATACAATACCGTAATCCCGCCCGTACTGGACGTCGTCAGAGGGCACTCCATAGGTATGGTACAAACCAAACTCGTAGAAGGCGCGCTAGGGTGGGTGATATGGCACAACTAGGCAATGCCAGGGTAGATATACCGATTACACTTCCGGAATGTTTGTAAAGCATAGCCGCAACTACCGCCCAAATCGATCCACACTCCCGAATCAAAGGTGCGCACCAAATCAATCACAAAGTAATAGAATGGCTAACGATGAAGTGTGTCCGATCAGAGGAGCTACCTCACTTGGCCCGTCAATTGCTCCTGTTTTAGCCACCTTATGCTAACTCACGGGAGTTAGGTCCACGTATGTATACCTTTAGGATCGTCGCCACCATCCTACTTCATTCTGGAATCTCCACCGCGTACACAGTTGTTAAAGTGGTTTTCGGTATCGACAGAGAGTATGCCCATATCCAATCCCGGTCTCTTTAACAACCAAACGTTATTATAACCCGTAGTTATTTCAATTTCAAATGGTTTATATTTCATATCAAACATATTCATTTCAAAACCATATAAATTCCATATCATTATTCTTTTAAATACTATTCATTTTCCCAAAGTCGTACACTTCCAAATTCATTGAATTATAACCCCTTTTGAATGAATTTTTTTAGAAATCATAGCACTTTAAAAATGTAACCCTTAGAACCATACATTCGGAACCATAACCCTTTTAGAAAAGATTTTGTAGCATTCAGGAAATGTCACTTTTAAGAAAACGCAGCAGTATAGAAATGCTACTGTAAGAATTCACAGCAGTGCAGAAATGCTACTGTAAGAATTCACAGCAGTGTAGAAATGCTACTGTAAGAATTCGCAACGGTGCAGAATTGTTACTGCAATAATTCGCAGCAGCGCAGAATTGTTATAGTAAGGAAATCGCAGCAGTTTTGAATTGTTACTGTGATACTTCCTACTACAATAGTTTATAAAAAATCAAATAGTACATATCTTTGCAGTTTTTTTTTATCAAAGTCATCATATCATTCCTATTATACTACTCAAATTTTAGCTATTTGGTCGTTAAAGAAACCACACCTTTAGTCAAATAACTTTGTTACTAAAATGTCAAAATTTAAAGCTGAAATCCTTATGCTAAGTTTAAAGTACGTTATTAACTTACACTTTATTTTCTTTTCAGTAAATAAAATTTATCATTTTAATTACCCAAGTTATGCCATTTACATTACTTAAAACTGACATGTCAAATGTACGTTTTAACTTACATTATTTCTTCCACAAAAAAAACCATTTATCATTTTAATCACTATTACATGAATTAAAACTTACAATTTATAGGTTAGAATAAAATACCATTATTACGTCAAATCGGATTATTAAATTTCAATTAGCCTTCATACTGTAAATTAGATTCCAACATTTACATTTCCAACTCTTTATTTCTTTTAAAAATTTTAACCCATATAAAAAGTTTTACAGAAATTATTACATTAAATTTATTAGAGATTCATATATAGAAATCCAAAATACTTAATAATTTTTAGAAAATCATTTTAAATCAACCACGGAGTTTGTATAAAATTCTCTACCCTAGGGTCAAGTAAATATGGACATATGTCATTTCAATCTGCAATTTATTAATATTACGGGTTTTATATCATTTCAAACCCGCAATCCCATGTCAAATAAAATTGCTCAGGCCTATCTTTTCAGCCCATAACAATTTTCCTTAATCTAAAAATCATTCGGGTATGTATTATTTCAACCCATAGTGAAGGAACTTGCAGTGTGAGAACAGAATATTAAATAAACATAACAATATTCAATATATCATGGTATATGATCATAACAGGTAAAATATGATATGAAAGAACATAATATAAACATAGGTGAAATTATCTACTTACATATACAAATCCATACAATTCCATTGTCATCAATTCACCAAAATATAGGTATGTTGTCAAGAGTGATTACTCACCTTTCTTTGGTTAGAGAAGTAATTCAAAGCGCAACACAATGACTACGACAAGCATAAAAAATTACGGACAAGCTTGAGTGAGAGGAGAATCCAAATCTGACGCTTTGAAAAATAAAATAAATTCCATACGTAAACAAATAATTCACATAGAAAATAAAAGTAGAAAATTGTATATTTGCAAAATACATGAGAGGGCTTGTCTAAGGGGTGCATAGGCTTGGTCTAGGGGTTGTTTGGGTTCGGCCATAGGGTTAGGGTTTGGGTTCGGCCGTAGGATTTTGGTTCGGCCGTAGGATTTGGGTTCGGCCATAGGGTTAGGGTTAGGGTTTGGGTTCGGCGATAGGGTTAGGGTTAGGGTTTGGGTTCGGCTAGAGCTAGGGTTTTGGTGGTGAAGGCTCGGCCTAGGGCTAGTGTTTGGTGGTGAAGGCTCGGCCTAGGGGTTTGGTAGTGGTAAAGGTGGTCACGGCCAAGGCAAAACAAGGGGAAGGGGTAAGGTGGTTCGGCTATAGGTTTTGGTTGGAGGAAGAGAAGGTGGAGGCCGAAATTTGTGAAGAGGAAAGGGGAAAAGGAAGGAGAAGAGGTAGTTTTGGCTAGGGTTTTTTGGTTGGAGAAAGAGGAGATGGAGGTAGTGGCAAGCATGGCCAAAATTTGTTGAGGAGAGGAGGAAGAAAAATTGTAGAGGAAAAATAAAATTTAGAGAAGAAGAAGGTCTAGGGTTTTTAGAAGGAGGAGGAAGAAGAACTTACATCAATTTCTGCGGAGGCACAAATGAAGAATGAGGAGTCAAGCACAAACCCTAGGATATTATATATGCATCTCAACAGGTGGCTTCTCATCTACTAAAGTAATTCCTAGCCCATTAGTACAAGTCCAAAGTCACAATGTAAATAAGATGAATGTTAAGGGAAAATAACTACGTGTAATACGCCAAAAATTGCAAGTTTTGAGAAGTAGAAATCAAAATTTAACAAAACGAAAAACAAAGAAAATGTTAGAATTAAATTCATCTTCATAAAAAAAACGTAAAAGTTAAAAATTCAATTTTAAAATTTTCACAAAAGGTCAAACTTTGGCCAAAGTTGATCGAAATTTGAAATTAAAGAAAAATCTTTATTTTATTAAATTTAGAAGAACATTTCACATCAAAACCCAAAATATTACATTAAAATTTCCAAATTTATCAATTTAAAATATTTACATTCAAAATTTCAAATGAATTTTCATTTAAAATATTCTCAAAATTTGCGGGTTGTTACACTCTCCCCCACTCAAAACTTTTCGTCCTCGAAAATGAACGAGACACAGAAAACAAAGAAGGATAAGGTCAGATAACGAATAATACTTGGAACAAACAATTTTGGATTCGAAGCACGAATGCTCTCTTCCGTTTCCCAAGTACAATCCCGATCATCAGTGCTCCATTGCACTTTGACTAGGTTGATAGATTTTCTTCGAAGCTGTTCGTACCTCTATCTATAATACGAAGTGTCTTCCTCTTGACAGTAAGGTTCGGCTCAACATCCAAAATCTCAAGAGCAGAAGGCTGGACAATCAAAGATGGATCATGAAGATACCGACGAAGATGCGAAACATGGAACACATTATGCACTCCAGAAAGCTTCTCAGGCAAATCCAAGCGATAAACTAAGGAACCAATTCTCTCTAAGATGCGAGAAGGACCAATAAACCTAGGAGCGAGCTACCCTCTCCGACCAAAACGAATCACATTTCTTAATGGAGATACCTTAAGGAAAACCTGATCACCAACAGAAAAATCCAAACTCCTCCTACGCCTGTCAGCATACTTCTTCTATCTATCCTAAGCAATCCTCATCTTCCTTCTAATCTCCTCAACCTTCTCAGATGCTTCTAGAATCTTATCCAGACTGAGAACCAAACGATTACCGGATTTAATCCAGCAAGACGGGGATTTGCAAGGGCGTCCATAGAGAGCAACAAAAGGAGCCATTGCAATACTAGCTTGAGTTCAAAAGATGGAATAAGATAGATAAATGTTTAAGACAACCTTAAACAGATATTTGAGATTATACCTGATAACTATTGTTATAGGTGAATTCAACGAGATGAAGATGATCTTCCTAAGACCGTTCATAATCAAGGACACGGGCACGAAGAAGATCTTCCAAAATCTGATTTACCCTTTCCGTTTGACCGTCGGTCTGCGGATGGTAAGCAGTGCTCAGATTTAGGTGGGTACATAAAGATTCCTGAAAATCTTTTCAAAACTGGCTGATAAAGATGAGGTCTCTATCACAAACAATGCTAACGGGAACACCATGAAGACGAACTATCTCTCTCATATAAATCTCAACTAGACTAGAAGCAGAACGGTTGGACCTAACCGGATTGAAATGAGCTAACTTAGTCAATCCATCCACAGTAACCCAAATACTTTCATTACCTCCCCTAGTCCTGGGTAATCCATTAATAAAATCCATAGAAACTTGTTCCCATTTCCAATTGGGAACCTCAAGAGGTTGCAATAATCCAGCGGTCTTCTAATGACCAGCCTTAACCTGATGACAAGTCGCACATCTACTAACAAAGAGGGAGATATCACGTTTCATGCCACTCCACCAATATAGCTTCTTCATATCTTGGTACATCTTTGTCACACCTGGATGAATAGAAAGTCTGGACCGGTGATTCTCCCGAAGTAACTCTTGCTTCAATCCATTGACGTTCGGAACACAAATCCAATTATTAATCCTTAAAATCCCTTTATCATCAATCTGAGCTCCACTTCCATCTAGGCTACTACCACCAACCCTGCTATGAACGTTTTCCTTAATAAGCCTAATTATCCTATCCTCATCCTGCTTAGCAATAATATGATCCATAAGAGGAGAAGAAACAACAAGCTGACATAACATCGCCTTCTTTCGACTCAAAGCATCGGCTACAACATTGGCTTTCCTTGGGGTATAGTTGATGTCAAGGTCATAAGAAGTAAGGAACTCTAGCCACCTAACTTGCCTCAGAGTCAAGTCCTTTTGGGTGAAAATATATTTCAAAGACTTATGATCCGTAAAGAGCTCAAACTTAGTTCCCAATAAATGATGTCTCCAAAGCTTCAAAGCAAAAACTACGTAAAGCAATTCCAAATCATGGGCTGCATAATTAGCTTCATGGGTCTTCAATTGGCGACTGGCATAAGCGATAACCTTTCCATCCTGCATCAAAATGGCTCCCAAACCTTCACGACTAGCATCAGTGTATACCGTTAATCCCTCATTTCCATTTGGAACGGTAAGAACTGGTGCGGAAGTAAGCTTGCGTTTCAACTCATTGAATGCAGCTTCACACTTATCATTCCATCTAAACTTAGCATTCTTATGAATTAAAGTGGTGAGAGGTGCAGCAATCCGAGCAAAATTCTCAATAAATCTCCGATAATAACCAGCAAGGCCCAGAAAACTACGGATATCAGATGGAGTCCTAGGAGTTTCCCAATTCTAAAATAGAATAGGGAAAATAAGAACCGAGAAAGAGATAGAATAATTAATGTACAAAAGGAAAGAAGAGAAGGTAGAATTACATTGATCGCAGCGATCTTAACTGGATCAACAGAAACTCCATCACCAGAAACAATATGTCCAAGAAATCGGACTTCATCTTTCAGAAATGGCATTTCGAGAATTTAGCTTTCAACTGATGACTCCTAAGAGTCCCCAGAACAAAGCTCAAATGAGATTCATGCTCCTCCTCTGACTTAGAGAAAACAAGGATATCATCGATGAAGACTAGAACAAACTTATTAAGAACATTACGGAAAACACGATTCATAAGGTCGACAAAGAAAGCTGGGGCATTAGTCAAACCAAAAGGCATAACTAACCATTCAAAGAAACCATCCTCAGAACGGAAAGCAGTTTTGGGAATACTTTCCTTAGAAATTCCGAGCTACTGGAAACCGGTGGCAAGATCAAGCTGAGAGAATACAATAGCTCCATAAAGCTGATTGAACATATCAATAATACGAGGCATTGGATATCTGTTTTTCATAGTGAGCTTGTTCAGCTCCCTATAATCAACACATGTCCTTAAAGAACCATCAGACTTAGTGACAAAAACCACTACTGCTCCCCATTCGGAATGACTGGGTCTGATCAAACCTTTGGAGAACAAGTCTTCAATTTGCTTCCTCAACTCAACCTTCTCACGGGGTGCCATTCTTCTAGGAGGAAGAACTACAGGTCGAGCTCTAGGAATGAGATCAATACGGAATTCGATTTCCCATCTAGGAGGTAAAGAAGTGACTTCACCAAACACATCGGGATAGAGTTTGACCATAGGAGTAGAATCAAGATCACTAGGGGAAGAATCAAGAGAATAGATAAAACTGCCTGCATACTCCTGAGGCATACAGCACTGAATCACCAAAGGCTTTCCAAAATCATCAACAAGAGAAATAGTCTGGGTTTTACAAGAGATAACAACATCATGCATCTTCAGCCAATCTCCTCCAAGCAACATGTCAAAAGCATTGAAACCAAGAACATAGAAATCACCAGAAAAGCGGTGGTCGGAATGGAAGAGTTTCACATTGTTACAAATCCTACTAAGGTTTGTGGGACCACCAATAGGATTAGTAACACACAAAGGTTCGGTTGCAAACTTAGGTGAAAGGATATGCTCAAACTTATCACAAAGGTCCAAAGAAATGAAACTATGAGAAGCTCTCGTGTCAAATAAAACACGAACAGGAAGATCAAACAAAGTAAAGGTCCTCTGGAGAGTACCTTGGGTATCACTAGGAGCAGGTGGAGTAGGCGGAGCACTAGTGGAAGAAGTCATGGCGAAGACTCCAGATGTCTTGCCCTTCTGATACAAGGGACAATCCTGCTTGAAGTGGCCAGGCTGTAAACAGACATGGCAGAGGTCTCGCCTAGTCCCCTGAACTGGAGGAACAATAGCTCCGGCTAAAGTGGGACAACTATTGGCATAGTGACCCTTCTAATCGCACTTGAAGCAAGTGACGGAAGAAAGATCAACAGGCTGCCTCCATGGAGAAGAAGATCCTAAACCTGGATTCTTAAGCCAATTCTGCTTCTATCGATGGAAATTAGATTTCCTCTTCTTAGAGTTACCAAAAGAAGGCTGAGATGAAGGTGCACGAGAAACAGATGATTCCTTAGAAGTTGGGTTCTCATATCTAATGGCCATATCCATTAATCCAGTAAAAGGGCAGCAGGCATGAGAAATCAGACGATCATAAAACTCTGGGCGGGCTCCAGCTATAAACTTCTCATTCTTCTTAAGAGGGGTATCAATCAAGCTTGGACCAAACTTGGAAAGTTCGTTGAACTTCTGCTCATACTCAGAAAATGACATATCCCCTTGTTTAAGATCCATAAACTCCCTGTATAGCTGAGACTTCCCAACTTCTAGCATCCACTTCGCCACAAAAGCCTCCCTAAAACACGATATCCAAACTTAAGAAAGATTCCATAGGAATAACCTAAACCAAATTCAAAATACTTACTCAAGACAATACCGAAACTGTTCCCAAGAAATATCTGCCTCAATAGTGTTGGCTATAACAGACTCCCACCAATCCTGGGCTGCCTCCTGCAACTGCCACGCTGCTAGCTGATGCTTCTGAGCGTCTTTGACCTCCAAACCCATAAAAATCCTTTCCAAACTCCTCAGCCACTGTTGAGCCTCAATGATGGTCTTTGATCCCGTAAACTTAGTACCACCTAGCTGAGTGAACTCCTTACAGAGAATGGTAAACCTAATGGGTGCAACTGGTGCTGGAACTAGGGCAACACCACGATCCTGACCTCCGGCATTCCTACGATTCATCCTGGAAATTCAAGAATGAACTTTTAGGACAAAGATAAAGGAAAAAGACAAAAGACAAGATTCAACTAGAATGGAAATCCTAATCGAAGAATTCTATTAAACAAGGTGGATTCGAAAAGAAGGAAATTCTAAGAAAATTAGATTTAAAACAAGAAAATTTTATATCCAAAATAATCTTTGAAAAATCATTTGAAAACCATTTTATACTTGAAAATACATTTTCTTACAAAGAATGATTCTAAGATTGATTTTACTCATTCTAGGGTATTTCTACCCTATCTCTAATGAGTTTTTGCCCCGTAGGCTAAGGTTTGCCTAAAACCTGGCTCTAATACCAACTGTAACATCCCACCATTTTGGACCATTCAAATCGATAATAAAACCACACATGTCAGGCTTGAATAATTCAAAACAACAGATTGTTAATAAAATTTAGGGCAAATAAAATCAATCACAGAATCATAGACACAGAATAACTCGCAGCAGAATAAAATAAACATAGGAGTTCAAGAAGCTCCTAGATACAAAGTCTCAAAACTAATACATATACCAAAGTCTGAAAACAAATACATTTGAAAATTCTAGGTACATAAGTTTTCTACTACAAAAGCAAAAGCTGAATAGAAATAACTGCAGCTGGAAATATCAGGTAGACAGCTAAATCTTCGGCGGATCTCTAGCTCCCAAAAAGGATGAAACCAAAGCTGTGAAACTCAGGCTGACCCGAGCGTAAAGCAAAACACAAAACACTCGAGCCAGGACATACATACTTATAAAATGTAAATCAACTCAAGTGATCTGTAAAGAAAATGCATCAGTAACTTAAAGGATGCTTGGGATCGCCCATCCTCTAAGAATCCGTTAAACTATCTACTATGTAGTAATTTACGCTATTATAATAATGTCTAAAGTAAAGTAAACTATTAAAATAGCGTTAAGGCGTTACATTTTCCCCCTTTAACACATTTTATTTCCCATAGTCTATATAGTACCGTAATCCCGCCCGTACTGGACGTCGTCAGAGGGCACTCCATAGGTATGGTATAAACCTAACTCGTAGAAGGTGCGCTAGGGTAGGTGACACAGCACAACTAGGCAATGCTAGGGTAGATATACCAATTATACTTCCGGACTGTTGGTAACACATAGCCGCAACTACTACCCAACTCGATCCACACTCCTGAATCAAAGGTGCGCACCAAATCAATCACAAAGTAATATAATGGATAACGATGAAGTGTGCCCGATCGGAGGAGCTACCTCACTTGGCCCGTTAATTGCTCCTGTTTTAGCTACCTTATGCTAACTCACGAGAGTTAGGTCCACATATGTATACCTTTAGGATCGTCGCCACCATCCTACTTCATTTTGGAATCTCCACCGTGTACACAGTTGTTAAACTGGTTTTGGTATCGACAAAGAGTATGCTCATATCCGATCTCGGACTCTTTAACAACTAAACGTTATTATAACCTGTGGTTATTTCAATTTCAAATGGTTTATAATTCATATCAAACATATTCATTTCAAAACCATATAAATTCCATATCATTATTCTTTTAAATACTATTCATTTTCCCAAAGTCGTACACTTCCAAATTCATTTAATTATAACCCCTTTTGAATGAATTTTTTTTAGAAATCATAGCACTTTAAAAATGTAACCCTTAGAACCATACATTCGGAACCATAACCCTTTTAGAAAAGATTTTGTAGCATTCAGGAAATGTCACTTTTAAGAAAACGCAGCAATACAGAAATGTTACTGTAAGAATTCGAGCAGTGTAGAAATGCTACTGTAAGAATTCGCAGCAGTGCAGAAATGTTACTGTAATAATCCGCAGCAGTGCATAATTGTTACAGTAAGGAAATCACGGCAGTTTTGAATTGTTACCGTAAGAAATCACAGCAGCTTTGAATTATTACCGTAAGAAATCGCAGCAGTTCTGAATTGTTACCGTAATACTTCCTACTACAATAGTTTATAAAAAATCAAATAGTACATATCTTTGCAGTTTTGTTATCACAGTCATCATATCATTCCTATTATACTACTCAAATTTTAGCTATTTGGTCGTTAAAGAAACCACACCTTTAGTCAAATAACTTTGTTACTAAAATGTCAAAATTTAAAGCTGAAATCCTTATGTTAAGTTTAAAGTACATTATTAACTTACACTTTATTTTCTTTTCAGTAAATAACATTTATCATTTTAATTACCCAAGTTATGCCATTTACATTAGTTAAAACTTACATGTCAAATGTACGTTTTAAATTATATTTTTTTCCACAAAAAAACCATTTATCATTTTAATCACTATTACATGAATTAAAACTTACAATTTATAGGTTAGAATAAAATACCATTATTATGTCAAATCGGATTATTAAATTTCAATTAACCTTCATGCTGTTAATTAGATTCCAACATTTACATTTCCAACTCTTTATTTCTTATAAAAATTTTAACCCATATAAACAAATTTACAGAAATCATTACATTAAATTTATTAGAGATTCATATATAGAAATCCAAAATACTTAATAATTTTTAGAAAATCATTTTAAATTAACCACGGAGTCTGTATAAAATTCTCTACCCTAGGGTCAAGTAAATACAGACATAAGTCATTTCAATCCGCAATTTATTAATTTTTTGGGTTTTATATCATTTCAAACCCATAATCCCAAATAAAATAAAATTGCTCAGGCCTATCATTTCAGGCCATAACAATTTTCCTTAATCTAAAAATCATTCGGGTATGTATCATTTCAACCCATATTGAAGGAACTTGCAGTGTGAGAACAGAATATTAAATAAACATAACAATATTCAATATATCATGACATATGATCATAACAGGTAAAATATGATATGAAATAACATAATATAAACATAGGTGAAATTCTCAACTTGCATATACAAATCCATACAATTCCATTGTCGTCAATTCACCAACATATAGGTATGTTGTCAAGAGTGATTACTCACCTTTCTTTGGTTAGAGAAGTAATTCAAAGCACAACACAACGACTACGACAAGCACAACAAATTACGGACAAGCTTGAGTGAGAGGAGAATCCAAATCCGACGCTTTGAAAAATAAAATAAATTTCATACGTAAATAAATATTTCACATAGAAAATAAAAGTAGAAAATTGTATATTTGCAAAATACATGAGAGGGCTTGTCTAAGGGGTGCATAGGCTTGGTCTAGGGGTTGTTTGGGTTCGGCCATAGGGTTAAGGTTTGGGTTTGGGTTCGGCCGTAGGGTTAGGGTTTGGGTTTGGGTTCGGCCATTTGGTTAGGGTTTGGGTTCGGTTAGAGCTAGGGTTTTGGTGGTGAAGGCTCGGCCTAGGGCTAGGGTTTGGTGGTGAAGGCTTGGCCTAGGGGTTTGGTGGTGGTGAAGGTGGTCACGGCCAAGGCAAAACAAGGGGAAGGGGTAAGGTAGTTCGGCTATAGGTTTTGGTTGGATGAAGAGAAGGTGGAGGCCGAAATTTGTGAAGAGGAAAGGGGAAAAGGAAGGAGAAGAGGTGGTTTTGGCTATGGTTTTTTGGTTGGAGGAAGAGGAGATGGAGGTAGTGGCAAGCATGGCCGAAATTTGTTGAGGAGAGGAAGAAAAATTGTAGAGGAAAAATAAAATTTAGAGAAGAAGAAGGTCTACGGTTATTAGAAGGAGGAGGAAGAAGAACTTACATCAATTTATAGGGAGGCACAAATGTAGAATGAGGAGTCAAGCACAAACCCTAGGATATTATATTGGTATCTCAATAGGTGGCTTCTCATCTACTAAAGGAATTCCTAGCCCATTAGTACAAGCCCAAAGTCACAATGTAAATAAAATGAATGTTAAGGGAAAATAACTACATGTAATAAGCCAAAAATTGTAAGTTTTGAGAAGTAGGAATCAAAATTTAACAAAACGAAAAACAAAGAAAATGTTAGAATTAAATTCATCTTCATAAAAAAAAGTAAAAGTTAAAAATTCAATTTTTAAAATTTTCACAAAAGGTCAAACTTTGACCAAAGTTGACCAAAATTTGAAATTGAAGAAAAATCTTTATTTTATTAAATTTAGAAGAACATTTCACATCAAAACCCAAAATATTACATTAAAATTTCCAAATTTATCAATTTAAAATAGTTACATTCAAAATTTCAAATGAATTTTCATTTAAAATATTCTCAAAATTTGCGGGTTGTTACACACTTAACATCAGAAATTCAAAAAAAAAATTATTTAATTTTATTTAAATTCAAAATACTGCCATTTTAAAGTTGTTAAAAGTTACGGATCGTTACACTTTATCTTAATTAAAAGATGTAATATCAATTAATGCAATATTAATTTGTTTTCCATTATCATATTTAAAAGGTTAAATGCTATTAACTATGCATCCAATTCTCATCCATACATTCAAACCTATGTTATCATCCTTATTATTAAATCAACAATACCCTATGAATTATATTAACATAAGTTTACATTTTATAACATTCATTATTTTACCATATTAACTGCAATAATTAATTACATATTGATTTCCAAATTAATTCCAAACATATTAAATAATGAGATGATAAATGAACAATTGTTACTTTTAAGTAATTTAATCATATTTATAAGTTTATATCTACAACAAATGTTATGACTACTTACACATCACTGATTATATTCAATTTTAATTAACAACATATAATTCCAACATTCAATTGCCTTAATTCCATTAATTACTCATTTAATATTCAAACGGACAAATTAATGAGAAGATAATTACAACCATCGTTTATAATAATAGTTCATATCCATTATCTTATCATTTACAACCAAGGGTTATGACAAAATGATTTTATATTCTATATTAACCTATTCCAATCAATTACATGCAATCTCATCATTAAATGCATCATTTAATTTATTTCATTATTTACAATTATAACCAAAAAACCTTAAAATTATATCCATTGGTTGAAATTGGATTAAAATTGTTATCAGTTACATTAAATCAACATTACTATATTACATTCTAATTGTTTTATCATTACAAATCATAAATTTTAATTTTTTACAATATTAGTATTTCACAATCTTATTAAATTTAATATTTTAATTACTGAAAAATACGGGTCATTACATGAAATCTCGATCTCTTTCTTTTGTTTGAAAACTATGATTATAAGAGTTCGGAAAATTCTTATTCCAAAGGATTCCGACTCCGATTTCATCGTATAAATGGATTTGAACCATTACGGCACGAAATTCCGGTCATATTTTCACTTTTTAGTTAATATACATATCTTTGTAAACAAAGTTTGAAAATAATATTTCTATCATTATATAATAATTAAAAGGGCTTCATTTGACTTTTAAAATAATTATTAAATCATTCAATTTAAATTCAATTATTCAAAAATAATGATATCATTAATGATCTTATACAGATATTTTATTTTCAAAAATAAAAAATAATAATTTTATTACATATTCTCACTCATATGTATAAATGAGCGCATGTATCCAGCTCCGTGCACGACTTTGGATGACCAATGAGCTGTTTATCGATAAAACGATTTTCAGTTATTTTATCGATACATCTTCAAAAGTATATATTTTTGTAAATATTTATTCAAATAAGATTACCAATATTATTTATTGTTCAAAACATCATTATTTACGTTTAAAAATCTTATATTTAAATATTAAAAAAAAATTTAAAGTGATGAATTTCCGGGTTGTTACATACTTCCCCTCTTAAAAAAAATTCGTCATCAAAATTAAGGATAAGAAGAAGATAACTCAAAAATGTATATATATATATATATATTACAAGATGAAATGTATACATGATATGATAAGTGACTATACCACAAGCGGTAAGTACACTATATCGATACAATATATATACAAACTATACATCCATCCTAAACTGAGGATATGCTTTCCTCATTCTATCTTCCGTTTCCTAGGTGCAATCTTCTACATCACCACTCCATTGAATTTTAACCAATCTTACAACCTTTCTTCTCAATCGTTTCTCATCACAATTTACGATTCGAATTTGTCGTTTGATAACTGCCAAGTTGGGTTCTATTTCTAAATCTTTCTAGGCAGCTGTTTTTTTATTTGCTCCAAATCATGCACATATTTTCGTAAATGAGGTACGTAAAATACATTGTGCACATCAGACAACCTCTCGAGCAATTCCACTTGATAAGCTAATGGGATGATCTGCTCAAGAATGGGAAAAGGTCTAATAAACCGAGATGCTAACTTTCCTACCATTTCAAATCTTACTACTCCTCTCAGCAGAGAGACTTTCAAAAATACAAAATGTCCAATTGAAAATTCCAAATTTCTACGCCTTTGGTCAGCATAACTCTTCTGCCTTCTCTAGGCTTCTTTCATCTTCTTTCTGATCAAGTCTACCTTTTATGAGGCTTCTTGAAAATATTTACAACCTCTCATGCTGCATTAGTACCGCACCTACACCTTCTCTACAAGCATTAGTGTATACGGTTAATCCTCCACTTTCCTCAATAATGGTTAGGACCGAAGCTGTGGTCAATCTTTTCTTGAGCTCCTGAAAGGCTTCTTCACATTTCGACGTCCATTAAAATTTAACATCCTTCATAGTCAACTTTGTTTAATTGATGGGAAATTTTGGAGAAATCCTAAATAAATCTTCGGTAATACCCTGCCAACCCTAAGAAGCTACGAATGTCCTTTGGAGTTTTTGGTTGCTTCCAATCTAAGATGGCTATAATTTTTCCAAGATCAACTGAGATTCCTTCCGTAACACAACATGTCCAAAAAACCTTATCTTTTCTTCTCAGAAGTGGCATTTTGAGAACTTAGCCTTGAGCACATTCCTTCTCAATATTTCTAGTAAAATCTCCAAATGTCTTTCGTGTTCTTCTTCGGTCTTTGAATATATAAGAATATAATCAATAAAAACCCAACATGAATTTGTGGAGCACATCACTGAATACTCTATTCACAAGGACCACTAAATAAGCGGGCGCATTGGTTAGCCCTAAAGGTATAACCAACCACTCGTAAAAATTATTTGGTCCTCTGAATGTACTTAAAGGAATGCAATCTTCTGCTATTCTTAATTGATGGAATCCTGTAGCTAGATCCATTTTGGAGAATATTTGAGTACCATAAAGTCGATCAAACAAGTCATCACTACGAGGTAGAGGATACTTATTTTTAATCGTTTGCTTATTTAGGTCTCAATAGTTTACACAAATTCTTAGGGGGCCATCTGACTTTGCAATAAAAACTACTGCTGCGCTCCAACTCGAGCGACTTGGTCTAATCAACCCTTTTTTCAGCGGCTCATCCGTTTGAACTTTTAATTCATTTACTTCCTTTAGGGCCATTCTTCGAGAAGAGTGAAAAACAGATCTCGCACCGGAAATCAAGTCGACTCGAAACTCAATTTCCCTATGTGGGGGTAAACTTTTAACTTTCTCAAAAACATCTGAAAATTCCTTAACAATTGGTATTCCTTCTAGATGTTTTTGAAATGAATTTAAGGCATGCATAAAATGTCCATTACTGGACTCGGTTTCTCACACATTATTCTAAAACGTAAACCTCTTTTATTTTGTAATCGTACCGACCTTTTGACACAATCAAGTACAGCTTCATACTTAGACAACCAATCCATACTGAGTATAATCTTAAATCCATTAAAATCGAGAACGATTAGGTTACATGAAATTTTTTGGGATAGATAGGTAACTTATACTTTTTCACAAACTATACCGAGCTATGGATTAGAGACACAGATACGGGTATTTAATATTTTTGTGGTAAGTTTTAATTTATCAACCAATTCTTTAGAAATAAAGTTGTGGGAACCTCCAGTATAATATAATACTCTTAACTGGATTTTCATTAATGCAGATATTACCTTCTAGAACTCTCTTCCTCTTCGCATCGGTCGAAGTTAAGGGTTCATCTTTGATGGCAAAAACTCTGACCCGTTCTCCTTTCTTTATCAATAGACAATCCTTCTTTTGGTGCCCTGGTTTGTGACAATTGTAGCAGGTCCTATCCTGATCCTTAGGATTCTTACATGTGGTGGAAAAATGACCCTTCTGTTGACAATTATAACAAGTAATATCCTTCAAATTGTTTTCTTGCGGTCCTCCTTTTGGCTTGCCTTGCCATGGCTTCTGCCCAAGATGGTTGAACTTTCACTTCTTTCAGTTATTATTGTTGCTTTGACTTGTGGATGGATTCTTTTGTCTAAAGTTTCATATCGAAAACCCATGTCTACCGAATCTACGAAGGTTCCCTTTATATGCCCAGTCATCCTGTCTTGATATTGCCCCTTCATCCCAGCAATAAATATTTTTTAAAGGAGTGTCTATAAGACCCGGCCCAAAACGGGGCAATTCACTGAACTTGTTGCAATATTCTTCTATCGATGTCTCTCCTTGTTTTAAATCCATAAAACTACGATAGAGACATGATCTTCCAACTGTTGGCATATATTGTTCTTGACTTCCTTGAACCGTTCCCATGAGAAATTATCTTTTGAATCATTCTGAGTGATAGATTCCCGCCATGCTAGAGCATCTTCCTGTAGTTTCTAGGAAGCTAAGAATCTTTTCTACTCGTTCCCGGTATTCAATCCCTTAAAAAATTCTTTCACAAGAGCGGATCCAAGCCTGAACTTCAATAACAGACTTCGTTTCTTTGAATGGTTAACCACCGAAATTGGTGTAATTCTTGCATAGAGTAACGAAGTTAATTTGAGGTTGCACTGGAGCCATTCCCTCTTCCATCACTGTAGCAGTTGGAGTTCGACCATTTGTGGACGTTGTACGACTACCTCCCTTTCTTATTCGTCCTTTTCTGTTACTTATCTCCTACTATCTACAAATAGTTGGAGTGTAACGGCCCGACATTTTGGACCATTCGCATCCATTATAAGTGTATAGGTAGACACTCATGCCGGAATTGAATTGCTCAAAATACCGCGTTGTTAATTTAAATTTGGCAAAACTGAACATATACAGTAAATAAATATAATCACAGATCACAGACACAGAGTAATAAATGCAGCGGAATTAAAAGAGATAGTAGTTCATGAAGCTACTATATGAATATATAAAATACATCAGAGTTTACAACAGAAGAGTAATACGATACATCAGATACAAATCAGAATACATCACTGGAATCATCGAATACTGAAAACAGAATAGATGGCTGGATCTTCAAGCAAAGCTCCAACTCCAAAGGTGAGCATCGAATACTGGTGCACTCAGTCTGACCCGAGTGTAAAGCAAAATACAAAACACTCGAGTCAGGATTAACATTCTTATATTAATAAATCCAACTCAAGTGAAATAGCAATTGAAATACAAGTAACTCAAAGGATGTTTGGAATAACCATCCTTTAAGGATCCGTTAAACTATCTACTAGGTAGTAATGTACGATAAGTAGATAATGTCTATCAGTAATAATAAGATATCAAAATAGCGTTAAGTCATGGCCCATTCCACCCTTAACACATTTTTATTCCCAAAAGCATATACAAGACCGTAGTTTCCCCAAAATCGGAAGTCACCAGAGGGCAATCCATATACTAAAGGTACAAATCAAAATCGTAGTGGTCGCGTATAAATGGAATACAAGTATGACAAGGCACATGAGGCAATACCCAAGGTAGTGATACTACCGTTCGCCTGATCCGGACTGGTGAGAATGCAACGCCGCAGCGCCCGCAACACCGTGAGACAACACTCCCAATATCAAGGGTGCACCAATCGACAACAAGTATAAGTAGTTCGAAGAAGTGAGTCCACTTGAGGTAGCTAATCCTCCATTGGCCCGGCACAGCTCCTGTTTTAGTCATTTCCAATTTGACACAAGTGTCAAGGCTATCCATCATCGTTCTCTTTCTTCAGTCAACACGTACATCATTCCAACCACTTCATTCTAGATCATCACTCCGCGTATAGTTATTAAAGTGGTTTTCGGTTTAGATAAAGAGTATATCCATAACTGATCCCGGTCTCTTTAATAACTTTCGTAATTATTTCACCGATTGGTCGTTTATTTATTTCAAAACCAAATCAATTTCAATTTCAATTTCAATTCGTAAATCAACATTTCATTTGTCTTTCCAAACCCATTTCCAAAATTTACGTTTCAAAACTTCCAATTTACCGTTTCCAAATCTTATAGTTCAATTTCAACCTTTATTCAAAACAATTCAAATATTGATTCAAGTTCATACAAAAATTTCATTTCGAAATCATTTAAATCAATTTAGTTTTAACATTCAAATCAATTTTCATTCATTTATCGATTTCATTCAATATCGTTAAATTAATTTATCATTCAAAACAATTTCTATTAAACTTCCAAATCATTAAATCAATTTCTTAAGTTCAACTTCATTAGATCAAAACTTACAATTTTGAATTAAATTCAATTCGTCAAATCAATTCTTTCAATTACAAATCTTACATTAATTCCAAAAATATCACATTTTCATTTCTTGTTAAAGAAATTCCATTTCACTTATTTACTTTCTTAAATAATTTTCCAAAAACCTTACTTAATCAAGAAAACTCAATTTCAATTATTTACGAAGTAAAATTCACTTATTCAAAAGTTCAATTTTCTTATTAAACAATTTCAATTCAATTTAATCATTAAATAATTTAATCTTATTTAAGTATTAAATAATTCAAAACTTAATTATTAAATAATTTCAAAGTTTAATAATTTTAAACTTAAATATAATTTCAACCTTAATTATTAAATCATTTCAAAGTTTAATAATTTCAAACTTAATTATAATTTCAAACTTAATTCAATCATTTTCTCAAATTGAACAACATTCTTTCATTAATTACATTGTTAATCTTTTGTTTCAGATTATTAAATATTAACATTTTCCTTTTATTAAAATTCAAATTTCAACTTCATTTCAAAACCATATTATTTATTCAAATAAAATCTTCATTTTATTTTTAAATCAAATTATTGACCAATCGGGTTTTTATTTAATTTTCTATCCTAGGTCAAAGTTAAATTTTGGGTATTTATCGTTTCAACCCGATTCCAATTCAATTCAAAATCAAAGCATAACAAAGGGAACTTGCAGTATGATAACTGGGATGGTGTCAAAGTAAATAAACAAGCAATAACAACAATCAATATCAATCCAATAATCAATTCAAATAATCCCGAAATAACCGTACTAATTCGCATTGTTATTTGTGCGAATTAATATAATTATTTATAGAATCTACACTATCATTTTATGTAGATTAAAGATTATTACATTACGGTTTTTCACTTGTCATCTATTTACAATTTCATACATCATCAATTTAACAACATACATTCAGTGGTTCAAAATGTAATTAAACAAATCCTACGTGTCGATAAATTCAACAGCTAAAGGGGTCATATTATACAAATGTCAGTTAATCGAATTTAACATTTAGTTATCCTATATCAAGTTCAGTTTCATACTGTTTATCATTTTAACATTAACAATTTAACGTCCAATATAAACATCAACAATCAATCAATTATCAGCCAAACTGTATTATCATCGCATAAATAATTAACAGATAATGGTGTTAGATGTCATAAGAAAACTGATACAGGTGATAGCATATATAACAGTGTAAATAACTAACAACAACATATTTCAATTGTCGTTTCAATTGAAATCAAATTTAATAAATAAAAGAACGTTAATCGTGAGTGAGTGCTCACCTTTCGAGGTTAGAGAGAATGGACAATGGAATGAGTTACCGATCCAATCATGAATTTCGAAGCAAAACACGATGGACTCGAGTTCGACGGACAAGCTGATAAATCGAAATTGATGGAAATAACTCAGATCAGCTTAATATAAACAGAAAATATATTATTATTATTATTTTGTTGAATCAACATTTTAAAACAAATAATAAATATATATATATATAATTAAAAATCATTATTCTTAAACGCATATATTTAAAAGTCAATATAATTTATATTTTCAACAACACTTACAATATTTGTAAAGCAATATTTATATAAAGTTGAACACACTATTTGGTAAACATTAGAACTTTGTAATATATATAAACTAACTTTATATATATACAGAAAATAAAATTTAAATAAACAAACATATTATTACTGACATCACTTTATCAACCAAGCATATATACTTTAAACATATCACAATACCGCCTACTTTACAAAGTAACAATTCTATAGTTTGTATATATATATAAATTTTTTCATAAAAGCTACTGCAATATATAACATATATAAACTACAGTGATTAAAAATCAAGTATATACATACACGATTTAAAGCTAATATACTAACATTATTACCGGCACAAGAATATACAACAGATACTTAAGTTTGAATAAACTTATACAATAATATGATTGATACTTTACACCACAGAACGTAACATATATTTCAAATAAAAACAAACCTTTTATAATAACAGAACACAAATTTTTATAATATTTATACAACAATATATCAAAACTTGTACAGGAGATCACTACCCATATGCGAAAATAGTATTAACCATATGTATATTCATACCCGCGTATATATAAAGTTAGGAATTTAAATAAACAAATTTAGGCAAAGATTTATAACATATGTATATAGATCTACTTATACTGCATAAATATATATACCGACAAAATGCAATTTATTTACAAAACCAGCACCCATATACTAATAATTATTTCAAACTGATAAAGTTTATATACTTACACGTCAAGTAAATAAAGGAGGAGGGTGGCTGCGAGTGTTGTAACGAGGAGTCCCGGTTGCCGACTATGCTAGGCAAGGCGAGGCGGAGGTGATTTCTGGCTCGGCTACAAGGTGTTCGGTGGTTAGGAAGGAGGAGGATGGACAGGAAGTCGGCGAAACTGGTGGAGGAAGGAGACATGGAGAAAGTTGCGTGAGCTGTGAGTAATTGCCTTTGTTGGATTCATTGGCGAAGGGGATTGGGGTTGCACGGTGGAGGGGAGATCTATTCTTGGAACGTGAGGAGGATGCAACCAGGTCAGTGGCCACGACATGGGAATGTTATATCTGGTGGAGGGCGTGGTGTAGGGAAGGTGGCATCGCATGGTATGGTGGCATTTGAGGAGTGGCGGAGGCCGAGTGAAGCTGCGACGTGGAAGAAGGCAAGGCTGCAATGGTGGTTCGACATGTGAAGGGAAAGAGGCTTGTGGGCAAACGTGCTTGGTGGAGGAAGGAAAGGAAGAGGACGTATAGGGAAAAATAATGTTTTGATTTTTTTCTTCATTTCAAAGATGAATATTACTTACGTTACAGTGAACAAAGTAAATGAACTAGTTAACTAAAGGTCACGTAATATTGAACGAAGAGAAAAACGCCTTGAATTCCACAAATACTAAATGCACATAGCCGTAGGTTTTGGACAAGTACGGAGATGAAAGGACAGATAGCAACCAAAAGGTTTTAAAATGGGTATCGATACGGTTACCGGTTGCACAGATTTCATCGGGTACCGAACTTCAAAACACAGAAACGAACATACTATGGAGATCAGCACAACGAGACGGTCAAAACAGTATACAGATATCAGTGGTACGATCATCCGATAAAAATCGATATCGGTACCAGAATACTGCTATTTTGCGGAAAATAAGAACGACGGAGCAATAGATGTCCAAATTTTGAAAAACTACAAACTGACATCTTGCTCAGAAGATGGTTTAGAATTTTTCTATGTAAAAATATTTTGGTTTTGAAAACGTTTTATTTTCAACGCTTTTTAACTGATTAAATTGAAGTGAATTTACGCGCGAAATAAACTTCCATATTTTTGGACGAAAATTTACCAGTTGCTATGTTTAACTAGACGTATTTCAAATATTAAATTTTTATTTTAAAATTTTATCGTTTAAAATTTCACAAAATTTCAACTAATTACGTTATTAAAACAGTTGAAATTTACGGGTCGTTACACTCTCCCCCACTCAAAACTTTTCGTCCCCGAAAAGGAACGAGGTAGGAGAATAGAAACAACCAGAAAGAAAAACAGATTTATACAAAATAACAATTAATTTAAACCATGTAAATTTAAATTAATTGATATTCAATAATTGATTTAATCCATTTGATTTCACTAAAATCAATCTCAACTATTTCTAAATTCATTATCTTATTATCCCATTTTCTTCAATTTACAATTTCTAAAACCATAAATTTAAATAGTCTTTTATTATAATCATATTTTCTTCAGCAATTTAAATTCTTCTTTATTCCAAATTATTGTTAAATTTGTTCTACTTAATATATCTAATCACATATATTTAACCCATATTAATTTAAACCATAAAAGTTTAGGTTAATTTACATCTATTGATTTCTTTTAAATTCAAGGTATTTTCATATGTTGATCAAATTTCAATTTATTGATTCTTTCAAAACAAATTTATTTCATTATTTAGCTGAGTTTACTTATTATCCTATCTAACTTTATTAACATTTTTATAACCAAAATTTAGTGTATAACATTTATTATAAACACTCAAATTTTATTTATAAATTCAATTTATCTTATATATTATCCCATTACATATTCAACTTCTGAATGATTTAGGTAAGTTGTATTAGAATGTAGGTGAACAATATACAAATAAATTTTTCCCAATTCAATTATTCAAGTTTAAATATTTATTCCAAATTTTGGTTTTATTTATAATTAAAATCATCCTTTAACAAAATTTAAGAATTAGATTTCCGATTAACTTTAAACAATTTAGAGATATATATATTATATTTATATCAAAGCAAATTAAATTTTAAAATAAGATACTTATATATATATAAATCAAATTATACTGAAGAAATTCAAATCAAAATATTTTTCAAAATAAAGCCGTAGCAAAACTACAGAATAGTATCTCCACTTCGAAACTCGAAAATGAACGTCGATGATGCGGCCGCCATCACCGAAATTATTTTCCAGCGACAAAGAGAAGAGCACTGATTTCAATATTTTAAAATTCTTTGGAAACGGTTTCTATTTGAAAATACTTCCAATAATATATCCTTTAAAATTTTAAAACCAAAGTTCGAAATCATTGGAAACTAAATTCTCAAATTTCTGAATTAAATTCATTTCAAATTCCAAATCAATTTATAAACCGTATTTATAAATTTATTTAGAACAATAAATGATAATCAAATATTATCGTTTCAACAAACAATTTAATTAACCTATTAAATTCCAGAAAATTTTACTTATATTTTCACAATATAATCAAACAAATTTATTTCATTTACCAAATTTGAAAATAATATTGTGTCAGTTTGCTCTGTTCAAGTGTTTTGGAAATCCTATCGATTGCGTTGATCAGACGTATCGATCGGAAACCCAAATCAACATCAACAACTCAAACAACACAATATATAAAACATTTTAATATTAATTTACAAATACACTTCCTCGTTCGACTATACAAGAATGGATTTCAAAGCAAGGATAGAGATTCAAATTTGATGGACTCAAATCAAAGAGAATTTTGATTCGAAGATAGGTTTGAAACAAAGACGAGATAACTAAATGACAAAATAAGGTGATGGATAAGTTTATATAAATCGCGGGCAACCTTAACCGGGTCGACCGTGACTTCAAAATAAGATCGGTGTAGAATTCCGAGATAAATCGACATTCGATCTCAAGAAATAGAATTCAGGTATAGCAGGAGATAGATAGCATCGTAAACCGAGGATACATAAATCTCCGGTAAATCAATGCCTATTGTAAAGGAGTTTTACCCTTTTACAAATTTCGAAGATTAGCGAGACCGTCGATCCATTATAAAGTTCATTCAAAGTGGAGTTATGGGATGCTCCAGAATTGAAAGAAGACGAATAGTGAAGGACACGAATGAATTTCGGAACCGAGGGAAACGTTCCAAAATTCAAAGGAATTGAGTCAAGGGAAGAGATTGAAACTCGAATGAGAGTGATTCTGTAAATACATTTACCCTATATGTTGAGTTTTGCCTAGAGCTACCAAAGCTCTGATACCAACTGTAACGGCCCGACATTTTGGACCATTCGCATCCATTATAAGTGTATAGGTAGACACTCATGCCGGAATTGAATTGCTCAAAATACCGCGTTGTTAATTTAAATTTGGCAAAACTGAACATATACAGTAAATAAATATAATCACAGATCACAGACACAGAGTAATAAATGCAGCGGAATTAAAAGAGATAGTAGTTCATGAAGCTACTATATGAATATATAAAATACATCAGAGTTTACAACAGAAGAGTAATACGATACATCAGATACAAATCAGAATACATCACTGGAATCATCGAATACTGAAAGCAGAATAGATGGTTGGATCTTCAAGCAAAGCTCCAACTCCAAAGGTGAGCATCGAATACTGGTGCACTCAGTCTGACCCGAGCGTAAAGCAAAATACAAAACACTCGAGTCAGGATTAACATTCTTATATTAATAAATCCAACTCAAGTGAAATAGCAATTGAAATACAAGTAACTCAAAGGATGTTTGGAATAACCATCCTTTAAGGATCCGTTAAACTATCTACTAGGTAGTAATGTACGATAAGTAGATAATGTCTATCAGTAATAATAAGATATCAAAATAGCGTTAAGTCATGGCCCATTCCACCCTTAACACATTTTTATTCCCAAAAGCATATACAAGACCGTAGTTTCCCCAAAACCGGAAGTCACCAGAGGGCAATCCATATACTAAAGGTACAAATCAAAATCGTAGTGGTCGCGTATAAATGGAATACAAGTATGACAAGGCACATGAGGCAATACCCAAGGTAGTGATACTACCGTTCGCCTGATCCGGACTGGTGAGAACGCAACGCCGCAGCGCCCGCAACACCGTGAGACAACACTCCCAATATCAAGGGTGCACCAATCGACAACAAGTATAAGTAGTTCGAAGAAGTGAGTCCACTTGAGGTAGCTAATCCTCCATTGGCCCGGCACAGCTTCTGTTTTAGTCATTTCCAATTTGACACAAGTGTCAAGGCTATCCATCATCGTTCTCTTTCTTCAGTCAACACGTACATCATTCCAACCACTTCATTCTGGATCATCACTCCGCGTATAGTTATTAAAGTGGTTTTCGGTTTAGATAGAGAGTATATCCATAACCGATCCCGGTCTCTTTAATAACTTTCGTAATTATTTCACCGATTGGTCGTTTATTTATTTCAAAACCAAATCAATTTCAATTTCAATTTCAATTCGTAAATCAACATTTCATTTGTCTTTCCAAACCCATTTCCAAAATTTACGTTTCAAAACTTCCAATTTACCGTTTCCAAATCTTATAGTTCAATTTCAACCTTTATTCAAAACAATTCAAATATTGATTCAAGTTCGTACAAAAGTTTCATTTCGAAATCATTTAAATCAATTTAGTTTTAACATTCAAATCAATTTTCATTCATTTATCGATTTCATTCAATATCGTTAAATTAATTTATCATTCAAAACAATTTCTATTAAACTTCCAAATCATTAAATCAATTTCTTAAGTTCAACTTCATTAGATCAAAACTTGCAATTTTGAATTAAATTCAATTCGTCAAATCAATTCTTTCAATTACAAATCTTACATTAATTCCAAAAATATCACATTTTCATTTCTTGTTAAAGAAATTCCATTTCACTTATTTACTTTCTTAAATAATTTTCCAAAAACCTTACTTAATCAAGAAAACTCAATTTCAATTATTTACGAAGTAAAATTCACTTATTCAAAAGTTCAATTTTCTTATTAAAGAATTTCAATTCAATTTAATCATTAAATAATTTAATCTTATTTAAGTATTAAATAATTCAAAACTTAATTATTAAATAATTTCAAAGTTTAATAATTTTAAACTTAAATATAATTTCAACCTTAATTATTAAATCATTTCAAAGTTTAATAATTTCAAACTTAATTCAATCATTTTCTCAAATTAAACAACATTCTTTCATTAATTACATTGTTAATCTTTTGTTTCAGATTATTAAATATTAACATTTTCCTTTTATTAAAATTCAAATTTCAACTTCATTTCAAAACCATATTATTTATTCAAATAAAATCTTCGTTTTATTTTTAAATCAAATTATTGACCAATCGGGTTTTTATTTAATTTTCTATCCTAGGTCAAAGTTAAATTTTGGGTATTTATCGTTTCAACCCGATTCCAATTCAATTCAAAATCAAAGCATAACAAAGGGAACTTGCAGTATGATAACTGGGATGGTGTCAAAGTAAATAAACAAGCAATAACAACAATCAATATCAATCCAATAATCAATTCAAATAATCCCGAAATAACCGTACTAATTCGCATTGTTATTTGTGCGAATTAATATAATTATTTATAGAATCTACACTATCATTTTATGTAGATTAAAGATTATTACATTACGGTTTTTCACTTGTCATCTATTTACAATTTCATACATCATCAATTTAACAACATACATTCAGTGGTTCAAAATGTAATTAAACAAATCCTACGTGTCGATAAATTCAACAGCTAAAGGGGTCATATTATACAAATGTCAGTTAATCGAATTTAACATTTAGTTATCCTATATCAAGTTTAGTTTCATACTGTTTATCATTTTAACATTAACAATTTAACGTCCAATATAAACATCAACAATCAATCAATTATCAGCCAAACTGTATTATCATCGCATAAATAATTAACAGATAATGGTGTTAGATGTCATAAGAAAACTGATACAGGTGATAGCATATATAACAGTGTAAATAACTAACAACAGCATATTTCAATTGTCGTTTCAATTGAAATCAAATTTAATAAATAAAAGAACGTTAATCGTGAGTGAGTGCTCACCTTTCGAGGTTAGAGAGAATGGACAATGGAATGAGTTACCGATCCAATCATTAATTTCGAAGCAAAACACGATGGACTCGAGTTCGACGGACAAGCTGATAAATCGAAATTGATGGAAATAACTCAGATCAGCTTAATATATACAGAAAATATATTATTATTATTATTTTGTTGAATCAACATTTTAAAACAAATAATAAATATATATATATATAATTAAAAATCATTATTCTTAAACGCATATATTTAAAAGTCAATATAATTTATATTTTCAACAACACTTACAATATTTGTAAAGCAATATTTATATAAAGTTGAACACACTATTTGGTAAACATTAGAACTTTGTAATATATATAAACTAACTTTATATATATACAGAAAATAAAATTTAAATAAACAAACATATTATTACTGACATCACTTTATCAACCAAGCATATATACTTTAAACATATCACAATACCGCCTACTTTACAAAGTAACAATTCTATAGTTTGTATATATATATATAAATTTTTTCATAAAAGCTACTGCAATATATAACTTATATAAACTACAGTGATTAAAAATCAAGTATATACATATACGATTTAAAGCTAATATACTAACATTATTACCGGCACAAGAATATACAACAGATACTTAAGTTTGAATAAACTTATACAATAATATGATTGATACTTTACACCACAGAACGTAACATATATTTCAAATAAAAACAAACCTTTTATAATAACAGAACATAAATTTTTATAATATTTATACAACAATATATCAAAACTTGTACAGGAGATCACTACCCATATGCGAAAATAGTATTAACCATATGTATATTCATACCCGCGTATATATAAAGTTAGGAATTTAAATAAACAAATTTAGGCAAAGATTTATAACATATGTATATAGATCTACTTATACTGCATAAATATATATACCGACAAAATGCAATTTATTTACAAAACCAGCACCCATATACTAATAATTATTTCAAACTGATAAAGTTTATATACTTACACGTCAAGTAAATAAAGGAGGAGGGTGGCTGCGAGTGTTGTAACGAGGAGTCCCGGTTGCCGACTATGCTAGGCAAGGCGAGGCGGAGGTGATTTCTGGCTCGGCTACAAGGTATTCGGTGGTTAGGAAGGAGGAGGATGGACAGGAAGTCGGCGAAACTGGTGGAGGAAAGAGACATGGAGAAAGTTGCGTGAGCTGTGAGGAATTGCCTTTGTTGGATTCATTGGCGAAGGGGATTGGGGTTGCACGGTGGAGGGGAGATCTATTCTTGGAACGTGAGGAGGATGCAACCAGGTCAGTGGCCACGACATGGGAATGTTATATCTGGTGGAGGGCGTGGTGTAGGGAAGGTGGCATCGCATGGTATGGTGGCATTTGAGGAGTGGCGGAGGCCGAGTGAAGCTGCGACGTGGAAGAAGGCAAGGCTGCAATGGTGGTTCGACATGTGAAGGGAAAGAGGCTTGTGGGCAAACGTCCTTGGTGGAGGAAGGAAAGGAAGAGGACGTACAGGGAAAAATAATGTTTTGATTTTTTTCTTCATTTCAAAGATGAATATTACTTACGTTACAGTGAACAAAGTAAATGAACTAGTTAACTAAAGGTCACGTAATATTGAACGAAGAGAAAAACGCCTTGAATTCCACAAATACTAAATGCACATAGCCGTAGGTTTTGGATAAGTACGGAGATGAAAGGACAGATAGCAACCAAAAGGTTTTAAAATGGGTATCGATACGGTTACCGGTTGCACAGATTTCATCGGGTATCGAACTTCAAAACACAGAAACGAACATACTACGGAGATCAGCACAATGAGACGGTCAAAACAGTATACAGATATCAGTGGTACGATCATCCGATAAAAATCGATATCGGTACCAGAATACTGCTATTTTGCGGAAAATAAGAACGACGGAGCAATAGATGTCCAAATTTTGAAAATCTACAAACTGACATCTTGCTCAGAAGATGGTTTAGAATTTTTCTATGTAAAAATATTTTGGTTTTGTAAATGTTTTATTTTCAACGCTTTTTAACTGATTAAATTGAAGTGAATTTACGCGCGAAATAAACTTCCATATTTTTGGACGAAAATTTACCAGTTGCTATGTTTAACTAGACGTATTTCAAATATTAAATTTTTATTTTAAATTTTTATCGTTTAAAATTTCACAAAATTTCAACTAATTACGTTATTAAAACAGTTTAAATTTACGGGTCGTTACATGGAGCAAGGAGCATGGAGCATGGAGCATTTTGGGTTCTTTGTAGAAGTTATCTATTAATTCCGTTGTATTATGTATTATGTATCTACCAACACTTGTAAGAATGGGTTGTTATAACTATCCTGGCTGGATTAGTACTTACTAGAACTCTAATGGAACAATTTGGAGTAACTACATGTACTACTCATACTTATATAAATGTTGAATGCGATGTGATATTCTATTTTGTTTTCTCTTATATCTTTATTTTCTTTACCCTATGATAATCCTCCTCTCCAGCACTTATATTTGCGGCACGTGAGTACCGGGGATGTATTAGTATCGATTTATGAGGGTCGAGGAGGTGGATCGTCACATTTGGTTTTAGAGCTTATGGTTGAGCGAATATCTAAGTCTTGATAGGGTCAACTCATTAGAGATAGGGTTAGTAATGCCCTATAATGAGTTTAGTCAGAGAGCAATATTTGAAATTTTATCCTAATAAGTATATTCGAGTTTTATGTCCATTCCCTAAGATAATCTTGTATATATATTCTAAAGATATTTCCTAACTATAGTAGAAAATAAGTAATCGAAGAGGACGATGGGGAAGAGGAAGTAGCAGTACAATGGCCACAAATGATCGAACTCCAACTACTACAGTGATGGAAGAGGTAATGTCTCCAGTGCAATCTCAAATTAACTTCGCTACTCTATGCAAGAATTACACTAGTTTGGGTGGTAAACCATGTAAAGGAACGGAGTCCATTATTTAAGTTCAGGTTTGATCCGCTATTGTTAAAGAATGTTTAGGGGATTGAATAACGAGGACAAGCAGAAAAGGTTCTTAGCTTCCTGGAAACTACAGAAAGGTGCTCTAGTATGGTGGGAATCCATCACTCAGAATGATTCAGAAGATAATTTCTAATGGGAACAGTTCAAGGAAGTCTTGAAAGAACAATATATGTCAGCAGTTGGAAGATCACGCCTCTATCGTAGTTTTATGGATTTAAAACAAAAGGAGATGTCAGTAGAAGAATATTCCAACAAGTTCTGTGAATTTTCCCTTTTAGGCCGGGTCTGATAGACATTCCTTTAAAGAATAATGAAATGTTTATCGCTGGGATGATCGGGCAATATCGGGACAGGATGATCGGGCATGTAAAAGGAACCTTCGTAGATTTGACAAACATGGGTTTCCGATATGAAACTTTAGACAAAAAGAATCCGCCCATAACTCAAAGCAGCAACTAGAAGAAGAAGATGTTCAATCATCCTAAGGAAGAAGCGATGGCAAGGAAAGCCAAAAGGTGGGCCGCAAGAAAACAATTTGAAGAATATTTCTTATTATAATTGCCAACAGAAGGGTCATTTTTCCACCATCTATAAGAATTCTAAGGCTTAAAATAGGACCTGGTACAATTGTCACAAAGTAGGACATCAGAAGAAGGATTGCCTATAAATAAAGAAAGGAGAACATGTCAGAGTTTTGCCATCAAAGATGAACCCTCAACTTCGACCGATGCGAAGGGCAAGAGAGTTCTAGAAGGTAATATATGCATTAGTGAAAATCTAATTGGAGTATTATTTGATACTAGGGCTTCCCATAGCTTTATTTCTAAAGAATTGGTTGATAAATTAAAACTTACCATAAAATATTAGATATCTCAATCTGTGTCTCTGACCACATATGTGGTAAAACTAATCTTGGTATAGTTTGTGAAAAAGTACAAGTTGCCTACCTATTTCAAATAATTTCATGTAACCTAATCGTTCTTGATTTTATTGGATTTGAGATTATACTTGGTATGGATTAGTTGTCTGAATATGAAGCTATACTTGATTGTGCCAACACCCTTTAAAAATCACATACTTCTTTTAAAAATTATTAAAAGAAGTGATTGGCAATAATTTATAAAATTATTGCATTTTCTCTAAATAAAAATCATTTTCCATTCATTATTAACCCAAACAAATAAAATAAAGCTTTTAAACTTTATTTTCTCATTTTTATTCCCAAAATTTATTGTTTATTTCAAATAAACAATTTAAAATCTCCAGTTTTATTTAATTTACAATATTAAATTATAACTTTAACAGGTAATCTCCAAATCATGTTTGTTACTTGATACCAAACAGTGACGCCCACCCCGAGACCCCCATTCACAAAGAGTATTACTGGGTAATATTGTCTGCTAATGCAGAGAATATGGCTGGTTAGGAGTGACCATCTATAGTTTTGTCTTAAATATCTATTGAATATGTCGATAAATGCTCTATATTTTTTTCCTAACTCAAGTGGATCGACATATCCAATAAATACTTAATACAAAGCCATTGGTGGCTATAAAGGACAATACGATTTCAAAATAAAAGAGGTGAACCTTTTAAAATAACGTGTGAAAAACCGTGTCCAGTAATGGATAGTTTTATGTATGCCCTAAATTCGTTTCAAAAATGTTTAGAAGAAATACTAATTGTTAAGGAATTTTTGGATGTTTTTGAGGAAGTTAAAAGTTTACCTCTACATAGGGAAAGCGAGTTTCAAATCAACTTGATTTCCCGTGCGAGGTCCGTTTTTCACTGTTCTTGAAGAATGGCCCAAAAGGAAGTAACTGAATTAAAAGTTCAAACGGATGAGCTGCTGAAGAAAGGGTTGATTAGACCAAGTCGTTCAAGTTGGAGCGAAGCAGTATTTTTCGTTACAAAGTCAGATGGCTACCTAAGACTTTGTGTAGACTATCGAGACCTAAATAAGCAAATAATTAAAAATAAGTATCCTCTGCCCCGTACTGATGATTTGTTTGATCGACTTCATGGTGCTCGAATATTCTTTAAAATTGACCTAGCTATAGGATTCCATCAATTAAGGAGAGTAGAAGATTGCATTTCCTAACTGCATTTAGCTAGAGGACCAAATGATTTCTACAAGCGGTTGATTATGCCTTTTTGGGCTAACCAACGCTTCCGCTTATTTTGTGGACCTTATGAATAGAGTATTCAGAGATGTGCTCCACAAATTCGTGTTGGTTTTTATTGATGATATTCTTATATATTCAAAGACCGAAGAAGAACACGAAAGACATTTAGCGATTTTACTAGAAATATTGAGAAGGAATGTTCTTAAAGCTAGGTTCTCAAGATTTCACTTCTAGGAAGAAAATGTAAGGTTCCTTGGATATGTTGTGTCTTAGGAAGGAATCTCAGTTGATACCGGAAAAATTATAGCCATCCTAGATTGGATGCAACCACAAACTTTGAAAGATATTCGCAGCTTCTTAGGGTTGGCAGGGTATTATCAGATATTTATTCAGGACTTCTCCAAAATTTCCTATCACTTAACGAAGTTGACTATGAAGGATGTTAAATTTGAGTGGATGCCAAAATGTGAAGAAGCATTTCAAGAGCTGAAGAAAAGGTTGACCATGGCTCCAGTCCTAACCATTATTGATGAAAGTGGAGGATTAACCATATACACTGATACTTGCGGAGAAGGTGTAGGTGCGGTACTAATGCAACATAGGAAGGTTATCGCTTATGTTAGTAGGCAGTTAAAGACTCATTAGTGAAATTATGCAACACATGACTTAGAACTATTAGCCGTTGTGTTCGCATTAAAGATATGGAGACATTATTAATTAGGTAAGAATTCCTCATGGTTTATTTTAATAAACTTTAATTGATCTTAGTAAATAATATTCCTTCTTTAAATAGGTGAAAAGTTCGAAATCTTCATAGACCATAAATCTTTGAAGTATCTTTTTACGCAGAAGGACTTAAATAGGATACAACAGCGTTGGTTAGAATTTCTCGCGTTATATGATCTAGATATTCTATATACACCTAGAAAAGTCAACATAGTACCAGATGCGTTAAGCAAAAAGCATGTCGTTATAGCTTAACTTGTAGTGACTTCGACTCTTCTAGAGAAAATTGCCAGCAAACAGAGAGAAGATCGGCGTCTAAGGAAAACTATTAAGGATATAAGCAAAGGGCAGAATTTAAGCTTTGAAAGAGATAACCATGTAATATTACGGTTAAATGGAAGAATTTTTTTCCCGATATTTACAACTTAAGACATGAAGTGTTGATTGAATGCCATCAATCCAAGCTAAATATCCACCTTGAAGTCAACAAAATGTACAAAGATGTGAAACGAACATTTTGATGGAAAAGCATGAAAAGGGACATCTCTATCCATGTTAGTAGATGTGCAAATTGCCAGCAAATTAAAATCGATCAGCAAAAAACTGCTGAATTACTTCAACCTCTTGAAATTCCGACTTGAAAATGGGACCAAATATTGATGGATTTCATCGACGGCTTACCTCGATCAAGAAAGGAAAATGAAGGCATTTGGGTTATCATAAATCGATTGACCAAAAGCACACACTTTATCCCAGTAAAGTCAATAAGAACTATTGCAAGTCTTGCAGAGATATACATGAGGGAAATTGTTCGACTACATGGTATCCCAAGTAGCATAGTTAATGATTGAGACCCAATCTTTACCAGTAAATTCGAGGAGGCATTACAAACAGCTTTGAAAACGAAGCCGAGTATAAGCACCGCATACCATCCCCAGACTGACGGTCAAATTAAAAAGGTAAATCGAGTGTTGGAAGATCTTCTGAGAGCTTGTATCTTCAATTATGGAGGTTCATAGGAAAACTATCTTCATCTGATGGAATTCTCTTATAATAACAGCTATCAGGCAAGTATTGGCATGACACCGTACAAAGCTTTATATGGTCGTCCATGTAGATCCTCAGCATGTTGGATTGAAATCGGAGATCGGTTAGTACTAAGTCCTGATATGATTCGAGAAACCTCCGAAAAGATAGACTTGATCAGAAAGAAGACGAAAGAAAGCCTAGAGCAGACAGAAGAGTTATGCCGATCAAAGAGATAGAAATTTGAAATTTTTAGTTGGAGATTTTGTATTTTTGAGAGTCTTTCCGATGAGAGTAGTAGTAAGATTTGGAAGGGTATGAAAGTTAGCACCTCGGCTTATTGGACCTTTTCATATTCTTGAGTGGACCGACCCATTAGCTTATCAAGTGGAATTGCCCGAGAAGTTGTATGGTGTGCACAATGTCTTTCATGTATCTCATTTACGAAAATAAGTGCATGATCTAGAGCAAATTATAGAAACAACTGCCCGGGAAGATTTAGAAATAGAACCCAACTTGGCAGTTATCAGACGATCAATTCGAATCATAAATCGTGATGAGAAACAATTGAGAAGAAAGGTTGTAAGGTTGGTTAAAGTTCAATGAAGTGGTGATGTAGAAGATTGCACCTGGGAAACGGAAGATAGAATAAGGAAAACATATCCTGAGTTTAGGATGGATGGATAGTCTGAATATATATTGTATTGATATAGCGTACTCACCATCTGTGGTATTATCACTTATCATATCTTGTATACATTTCATCTTGTTAAATATATATATTCGTTTTTGAGTTATCTTCTTCTTTTCCTTAATTTAGAAGACGAAATTATTTTAATAGGGGAAGTATTTAACGACCCGTAAATTCATTACTTTGATTTTTTTAAATATTCAAATATAAGATTTTTAAACGTAAATAATGATGTTTTGAACAGTATATAATATTGGTATTCTTATTTGAATGAATATTTAAAAATAAATATATACTTTTGAAGATATATCGATAACATAACCGAAAATCGTTTTATCGATAAACAACTCTTTGGCTATCCAAAGTCGTGCACGGAGCTGGATACATACACTCATTTATCTATATGAGTGAGAATATATAATAAAATTACTTATTTTATTTTTGAAAATAATGTCTTTATGACATTATTAATGATATCACTTTTTTGAATAATTGATTTTTGAATTTAAATTGAGTTTAAATGATTTAATAATTATTTAAAAGTCAAATGAAGCTCTTTTAATTATTATATAATGCTAGAAATATTATTTGCAAACTTTGTTTACAAAGATATGTATATTAACTAAAAAGTGAAAATATGACCAGAAATCGGAATTAGATTTCGTAATGCTTCAACGTAGAAAAGTTGTATAACGTTATGGAACATTATGACATACATATGCACATACATGTGCACATGCATATACATATACACATGCACATGAAATCACACACACACACACATAAATAAATAAAAGATAAAAGAAAATATCATGATATTATCTATAAATATCATGATATTTTACAACCAAAGTCAACCATCAAATACACACACTTGAGTAGCCATATGGGGGGTACTTCAGCCAAAATGGTGGTGGAGGAGGAGGGTGTGGTGGTGATGAAATGGTGATGTATTTGCACTTAAATATCATGATATTTTATCACTTCCATTTGCCTATAAATACCCTCCATCCATCTTCATTTCTATTCATATTTCCTTCTTCATTTTCCTAAGCTTCTTCACCTCTTTATACTCATCATTAATGGTTTCTTACCTTAGGGAATTTATAGAGAAAAATATTGCGAAAAGTAATTAAATTGATATAGCAAATATATATTATCCAAACTCCTCAAAACCGAAGCAAAACTCCTCCTTTCACCCCTTGAAACCCACGACCACCACCTCCTATCACCCAAGGCCGAGACTTCCTTCTCTTACAAGCTAGGCCGAGAGCATCCAAGCACCAAAGGCCAAGGCCGAACCCCAGGAAGCATTAGTGCAAGCTTCGTGAGCTTCGATTCCAGAATAGCGAACCTATAGTCATTTTAAAGTTAGTTTGATTAAATCTAAAGTGAGAAAACTCTATTTATATTATGACGAGTATTACGGCACGCGCTTCGCGCGTGAGTTGTTTTCTTTATAAATTGTATATGTTTAAATAAATAATTTTTTTTTTCATTTTCAAGTGATATTAAGATTTATAAATCTAAGGTGAGAAAACTCTATTTATATTATGATGAGTGTTACGGCACGCGCTTCGCGCGTGAATTGTTTTCTTTATAAATTGTATATGTTTAATTTTAGATATAGAAGCGTTTTGAATTTGTAAAGCATGTTTAATTGTTAGATCATACTTTTAGCAGCGTTTGAATTTGTAAAAATGTTTAATATTAGATCCATTCTTAAGTGATTAAGACTTGTTAATATATAGAGGGGCGTTTGTGATAGTTCACGTTGATACCAAAAAAGTGTGACACCAAAGCTATTACAACTATTATTAAAGATACAAATGATGATATGATATGTTTGGAATGATTGGTTGTTATGTTTTGATCATCAAGTTTTGGTTGTGAAAAATATGGTTGTTTGGATGTGTAAACAATTCACATTTAATACACGTCGAATTTACACAACAGAATTCACTTTCCGATATGAATTGTAAAAGTGTTACGAGATGATTAAATCTCTTTAAATTGGTTTATAAATAGTTTATAATCACTAAAACTTAGTTTGGTAAAGTTTTGAAAAGAATTGAAATTGGAGTCAAAAATAGACGCGTCGCGTAACGGCAGTTCGCGATTTCGTACTGTAACAGTTTAAATCCATTTATACGATGGAATTAGAGTTGAAATTCTTCAGAATAAGAATTTTTCAAACTCTTATAATCATAGTTTTCAAATAAAAGAAAGAGATCGAGATTTCATTTAGTAGATTTTGAAATATGAGCAAAACAAGTATTCAAATTAGTCGCACTTTGCCAGTTCGAAAACCAAAGCGATAAATTCTCTAATGAATATTTTTAATAATTTAAAAATATGAAATAATTTTTATAAATATATTAAAATGTTTTAAAGAGATTTGAGTTATAAAAATGGACATAGAAAAGTTGCTTTGATCAAAGAAGCCTTAAAAACATTATTTGCAGCATTTTTTCGCAGCACTTTCTAGTAACTTTTGCAAACAACGGTTTTAACTTAATTATTCGTTCCCGAATCTTTTAGGAACATTTTCAAATAAATAATTAAGTATTTTAAAGTTGATTTGGAAGTTTTAAAATTACTTTCAAAGGAGTTTAAATAAATGGTTATAAGAAAAGCAGTTATAAAGAAATGATTTAATCTTGACTCTAAAAGCCAACGAGTAGACTAGATTTTTCTATTCGTGAGATCAAATGCGGGGTGCTTAAACTAAGTAGTTGTTCTAAAGCAACCAGTGCCCTGGCTCACCTGGCCTCTTCCTTGGACGAGGAATAGATAAGGTCGAAATGTCGGAAACGAAGCAAGTATAAAAGATTCAAATTTACAAATTTTATACAACTTGGATTGTCTAAAAAAGGGAACCTGTACTATCCATGTGAATTTTTCTACTGTTATTTGATGGATAGTAAAGGTTGAATACATAAATTAATATTGAGTAGAATTGGTATAATTCCTATCAACCGTTTTTTACTCAATAAGGTTTTGCAATGAGATTTATGGGAGATGATTTTGATTTGGTATTTCCAAAGTTAAAGAGGTTTAATGATTTTATATATACTGGAAAAGAATATGATTTAAAGATATCTCTAAAAGTGATATTTTATTTGATAAAAGATATTGATAAATGAAATGATAATCACCCTCAAACTTAACATCTTTTATCGATGATCGGTTCGAAGGAACTGGGATCAGATTTAGGTGATTCCTATTCGAAAACCACTTCGAACCAATATACGTGTTCGAAGTGAAGATATGAAATGATAATAAATTAAAAAATGGAATGTAGAGCTGCTTGTCAATAACCCTCAAGGGAAATTTCCTATGTCATATATATGTGGTAGTAATATCTTCATTTGATCTTCGATGCAGGGGCTGCTCGCTACTAATCTAGGGGTGATTCCCGACAGGATGTTGTACGAGAGTTTCTTCGGTTTGTCCTGTTCCTAGACAACTTGGATGGACGAATGTTTGACATTGCATTTGTAAAATGCATGTACATTGATTTTTGCGAACGTACATCTGTTTGGTGGTGTAGTAGGTAACTCTCCTATACTTAACACACTTCTCTGAGACATACGAGCTCAGAGGTTGTACATTTGTATAAATCAATAATGTGTGATGGAATTGGCAATGTGGCATTCAAGTGAAATGTGTGTTATGAGAAAGGGAATCGTTACCTCGAGCCTCATCATCCGGAAATGGCTTAAACATGACATGCCGTAAGGCTATGTTGTTTTCAACCATTAGGGTATGATCATCACCTTTCTAGATTACTCTCTACGTCGAGTTGTTGTGTATCCTACGGGATCTCGGATGGGTCAGTTACGACCGAAGTGATGTCATATTCGGTTCTATTTCTGACACCAGATGGGTCTTTGGGTAGGCTGGTATTGCAAGGTGCAGTGGTTTCAAAGGTGTTGATCCTCGGTACATCTCTCTAGAGTTGTCCTGTATGAAAGGTAGTCCCTTACCTGCCATTTTATGGAAATCCCTTCTCCCATAAGCGCCTTTGGATTTGATTGTAGAACCTATTATATTGGAATTTAATCAATATAACAATTTCGGCTAAGATAAGTTTACTTGAAAAGTATTTTCAAAAGAATGTCGTTAAAAATAATATTCCTAGATTTTGCGTAGCAAATGTTTGGTTATCATAAGGTAAAAAATTGTTCCGTGTTTATGTGCGGCGTGGTCTTATAAAATACCTTTTGTTTCAAAATATATGTATTTGAGTTTCTCACACCAATCTCATGACTGACCCGAAGTTTACTTTTCTTTTTCCTTAAACTCTGGGTGCTCCATTTTTTAGGCTGCCATGTAGTAGGTAGTATGAAGCATTTGAGATTATCTTAGGGAATGGACCCAAAAATCGAATATACTTATTCGAATAAAATTTCAAATATGCACTCTCTCTTACTAAACTCATTTTAGGGTATTACTAACCCTATCTCTAATAAGTTGACCCTAGCAAGGCTTAGATATTTGCTCAACCTTAAGCTATGATACCAAATGTGATGACCCACCTCCTCAACCCTCCGAAATATACAATAATACATCCCCGGTATTCACGTGTCGCAAATTCAAGTGCCGGAGAGGCGGATTATCATCAGGTAAAGAAAATAAAGATAAAAGACAAAACAAAACAGAATCTCACATCGCATTCAACATTTAGTATACATATGAGAAGTACATACAATTACTTCAAATTGTTCTAATAAGTACTAATCCAGCAAGGATAGTTATAACTACCCATCCTTACAAGTGCTGGTGGATACAGAATACATAATACAGCGGAATTAATAGATAACTTCTACAAAGAAGCCAAAATGCTCCATGCTCCATGCTCCTTGCTCCTTTCCAAAATGCTCCATACTACCTACTACATAGCTGCCCGAAAAATGGGGCACCTAGAGTTAAAAGGAAAAGAAAAATAAACTCCGACTCAATCATGAGACAGGTGTGAGAAACTCAAATGCGGATATTTTGAAACAAAGAGTATCTCGTAAGACCACGCCACACATAAACATAGAGCGGGTTTTCATCTTATGATAACCAAAACATTTGCTACGCAAAATCTAAGAATAATATTTTTAATGACATTCTTTTGAAAACACTTTTCAAGTAAACTTATTTAATCTTAGCCGAAATTGTTACATTGATTAAATTCCAACATAATAGGTTCTACAATCAAGTCCGAAGATACTTATTGGAGAATAGATTTCCATACAATGGCTGGTAAGAGACTACCTTCACTACAATACATTTCTGGAGAGATGTACTAAGGATCAACACCTTTGAATCCTCTACACCTGGCATTACCTGCCTACCCAAAGACCAATCTGGTGTCGGAAATAAAACCAAATATGACATCACCCCAGTCGTAACCGACCTATCTGTGATTCCATAGCATACACAACATATTCGACATATAGAGAGTAATCTAGAAAGGTGATGACCATACCCTAATGGTCGCGAACCACATAGCCTCACGGCATGCCCTATTTAAGCCATTTTCGGGTGATGAGGCTCGAGGTAATGATTCCCTTTCTAATAGCACACATTTCACTTGAATGTCGCATTGCCAATTCCATCACACACTATTGATTTCCACAATTGTACAACCTTTGAGCTCATACGTCTCAGAGAAGGGTGTTAAGTGTAAGAGAGTTACCTTCTACACCATCAAACAATGTACGTTTGTAAAAATCAATGTACATGCATTTTAGAAATACAATGTCAGACATTCATGCATACAAGTTATTTAGGAATAAGACAAACTTAAGAAACTCTCCTACTACATCCTGTCGGGAATCACCCTTAAGAGTAGTAGCGAGCAGCCCTTGCATCAAAGATCAAATAAAGATACTACTGCCACATTTATATGGTATGAGAAATTTCCCTTGAGGGTCGATGACAAGCAGTCCTACATTCCATCTTCTAATTTATTATCATTCCATGTCTTCACTTAGAACGCGTATATTGGTTCGAAGTGTTTTTCGGATAGGAATCGCCCAAATCCGATCCCGGTTCCTTCGAATCAATCACAAATAAAAGATGTTAAGTTTGAGAGTGATTATCATTTCATTTATCAGTATCATTTATCAAATAAAATATCTCTTTTAGAGATATAAATCTTTAAATAATATTTCTTTTCAATATATACGAAATCATTAAACCTCTCTTTAACTTTGGAAATACCAAATCAAAATCATCTATCATAAATCACATTACAAAATCTTATTGAGTAAAAATAGTCAATAGAAATTATAATAATTCTACTCAATATCAATTTCCGTATTCAACCTTTACTATCCATCGAGTAACGGTGGAATCACCTTTTAAATTCACATTGGTAGTACGGGTTCCCTCCTCGGAATTTAATACCAAGTATAAGAATATTATTTCTGCACAATCCAAGTTGTATTAAATTTGTAAATTTGAATCTTTTATACTGCCGCATTTCCAACATTTCCCCGATTGTAATGAGCTTGCACATTGGTTTTCATGAAATTGCAGGTCCGCCTGCATCTGTCCATGCTTCTGCTGATGAGGTTTCCCTGGGAAAACAGGCGCAGACTGCGGGGACCACTACGGCCATCACTATACAGATGGCTCCTATCGATCAACTTGCTAGGACTCCCGGCCCGGATGCTGAAGTCATAGGGGCTCTGAATGAAGAAAAGACTGATGACCAGAAGGGCTAGAATGAAACAGAGGACGTCGTAGTGACCCATGCTTTGAACACATTGGTAAACTTACATGAAGGAGTGCATTGAAAAGGAGAAGCTAGATTTGCAAGCCAAGAAGGAGAGTGCCAACGTGGATATTACTCCACTCCAAGTTATACTACCAGTGACGTCACTCCTGAAGAGGTCGATCTTTTTGTATCCCAAAGTGAGACTGCTTCTGTCTCTGAAAGCATTTCTCCTAAAGATGGCAAGGGCAAAAAAGGGTCAAAGAGGAGAGGACGAGGTAGCTCCAGAGAATCCACCCCGAAGAATATCCCGGAGAAGCCTAAAAAAGGGGAGAAATGGTCGTCGAACCGGCTTGGGTAATGCGTAGCTAGGCAGCTAGTTTCTTTTTGTCGGCCGCAATTGTGCGGGTATGGCTCCCGTTTTTAGCTTTTAGTTTCTGAAATAAACTTGTACTTAGTTTCCAAGTTTTAGTATGTGAATAAAAATTCATTCGTTTCTTTTCCGCTTTTGTACAAAACTTGTCTAAGTGTTCGAGCTATTACATTCTCCATTCAATGTACTTGTAATTCATCGCTCGTTGTTCAAGTTGCAATGTATTTCAATCGTCTGTTGCTTCGGGTGTCGATATGACAAATTTATCCGAAGGCCTCCTTTCGGCTTTTGGCCTTAAGTCATATCAAACACTAGGTGCAAGCCATAGTGTTACGCCATCGTGTTTAGCGGTTAAGTGATTATACTCCTGCCCCCAGTCATGGGTTGGCTGAGTTAGTTCGTGGACGGTCGGGTCTCATCCACGATGAGTTTATACTCCTCCTGTTAGGTTCATGCCAGATTTGGAGAATGAATAGTCGAATCACACTCATTTGTTTTGTCTATACTCTTATCTACACTTTGGGGATCAGAGTTAGTCGATGGACAGTCAATCACACATGTTTGATGTTCATAATCCAACCCACTCTCTAAGGACTGAGATTGTTCTGGGGAACAGTCGAATCACGTTTCATTTGATTAATTGCCTTGCCCTAATGTCTGGGGCGAAAGTCGAAGAGTGGTTGGTCGTATCATGAGCACTCTTACTTTACATTCTTCCCGTAGAATTGGGAGACAGATTTAGTTAATGGATGGTCGAGTCACACCCACTCTTTGCTTTATACTCAGCTCGTCGGATTGCAGGCGAGAGTTAATGGATGAACGGTCGAGTCACGTTCATTTTGTTTAATTCAATTATGGACCCGAGTACTTGGTTGGCACCAAACTTTGGGTACTTGTTGGTTTATATTATGCATATGTGGATGTAAGTTGGTTGTATATCACAACTATTATATTATGCACAAACAATTCATAGATATGGATGGAACTTCAAATTTTATTGCAAACTGAAAAAGAAGTGACATAATCTGTCTTATTACATGGCTTTGAATTCAACTGCAAAAGCAAATTGTAAATGAAATACAACTGAATGAAACAAAACTAAGTGAAATAGTATCATAAATGCTCGCTATTCCATGCCCTAGGGAGTGTTATGTTATCGACAGTCACTAGCTTGAAAGTTCCATCTCCAAGCTTCTGATCAATGGCATATGGTCCTTCCCATCTCGGACCCCTGTTTGCGGGACTAGGAAAGATCTATTTCGGAACAAGATCGCCAATTTCAAAATTCCTGGTTTGGACTTTAGCATTATAGTATCGGACGACTCGGTGTCAATGTGCAGCCGCCCTCAAATCAGCTTCTTCACGCTTCTCATCGACTATATTTAGAGATTCCAAGAGGAGGCTGTTAGTTCTGGAGTCATAATAAGTCACTCGATGAGAAGGAACCACAATGTGACGACCGCCCATGACCCCTGTACTAAACATAAAGATAGTGCGCTGTAAAGTGTGCCAGGCAGCCATGGACGATTGCCAAGGTTAAGTTAAAACAGCAGAATCTATCGTATAACTCACAGCGCATGGATAAAATACAATAGAAAATATACATAGTGAAGCTTTACAGAATCGAATCTCTATTAAACCTCATAATAGTTGAGTACAAACATTTGAATAGTCAGTACATCAAGCCTCACTACATATCACTCAGAGAATATACAAAGCAGCGGAACATCCAGTACATATAGTAAGAAAATAATATGCAAGCCTCCAGCTCGTCTTCGTCTTCAGCATCGTGTGAAACAAAGAACAACACCTGTCACCTGCTACCTAGTCTGCCCATACCAAAATGGATGAACAGCCCAAGGCAATAAGAGTTAAACATAAAGCCTTGAGTCAGACAACAGTCTTAGTGAGCGGTAAATTAACTAACAACATACCAAAAGACCATAAAGGAAAAAGGAATAGGAATCCAACCCTCCCACTCTACCTCTTTCTACAGTGATAGCTCCCCAGACACACTAAGCAAAAATAAACATAGCAAAGCAGACATTCAAAGTAAAGCAATTATCACTCGAGTCAAGGGCGATGTTTTCCAAGTACAAACCCCCAAGGCCTAAACCAAGATCAGATAAGCACCCAGAAAATACCGCTCTTGAGACCGAATGACGATACAACCAAACATACATGACTCTGGCTATCACTGTTATCATTGCCTCGATACCACCGTTAATTGAATGACCGGCACATTCTTTCAGCCGTCCGTCAAGGGTTAATGGCAACCCCGGTTCTAGACAGAACTCCGCACGTCGTCGCAGCCCGTGCCTAGGACTATCGAATCTGCCCAGAGTACTCGACTACAATCATAGTCTTTAGGGACTATCGAATCTGCCCAACGTACTCTTGCTTTGAGCCTGCTAGAACCTTCAACAACGATGAAATCTCAGCCTTCTAGTCATCCTCCTCGACGACTATTCTCATACTAGCTCAAGCGCCTCTCGAGCAAACCATTATCCTCAAACTCGAACCATTTCACCGAGTCTTCAACATGCTTGGAATGATCCCGTCTGGACTAAACCAAGGCTATCTCACATCATGCTTCACTTCATCTCATCATAGCAAAGCCTCATCTCAACATCATCAAATCTATCCATATGAGCTTCACCAACCCCCACATATGCCACAAGCAGCTTTTCTAATCCAAGAGCCTTTCCCTTAGCTTTTGAATCATCTACGACCATCTTGTCTAAATCAAATCATCAATCAACTAATTTACAACAATCAATCAAGTCAAACATTAATCCAAGTAATCAAGCATTCACACATGATCAAATAAACAATTATAACTAAAATGGCAATATTGTAAATAAAGAGTCCAAATCTAACGAGCATGAATCATGAACAATATCTCTACAACTTGATGAATGAACTTGCATAGATTAACATGTAGTAAAATGGATGTCAAATCATCATGAACAATAGATCTATACTTAGGTTTAGGAAAATGCATGGAAATCACTATTTTAAAACCAAATCAAGCCAACAATCCGATATACTCCTTTGGATCCTTGTGAGAGATAACCACCACTCACCGAATCACCTAAACACCTTAAAAGCAACACACTTCAGATCTGGACAGCGAAGGATCTAACTCGATCCGCCAAAATTCCGCTTCAAACGATGAAATCTCTCTTCGAAGAATGTAGATCTTCAACTTTAGCTCTTGGATCTTCGATTTGGATGGAAGGAGTCACAAGATTAAAGTGGAGAAAAGAAGTGAAGAAGTGTAGAACTCGAGCTCTCAAAATGGCAGCACTTCGCCGCTTCGAAATCCGGATCCCAAAAAGTGAGGAAATGGACGTGTATTTATAGGCTGGAAACCCCTTAAGTCGTCCGCCCCCTTAGGTCGTCCACGACCTATCGAGACCCCACGACCTACGACCTAACGACCCAAGCCTATGCGCATCCACGACCTAACGAAACTACACGACCTACGACCTAACGCATGCGCGCGACCTAACAGCTTAGCCTCTACGCGACCTAACATAAGTCGTCTACGACCTAACAACTTATCATAAGTCGCGACCTAAAATGTCACGACCTAATAATGTCACGACCTATGACTTACACACATATGCGGCTTAGCGACTTAACGCCATACGACCTAACTGAGATGCTAACAGAAGTCGCGACCTAACATACACGCGACCTAACAACTCATGCGACCTAACAACTCACGACCTAACATTCTTAGGTCGTCTAGCGACCTAACTAACACATCATAGACTCAACGACCTAATCACTTAACTTGTCCATGACCTAACTACCTTAGGTCGTTAACTCACTCAACCCTTAGGTCGTCGTCTTCCTTAAGTCGCCTATTCCTTAGGTCGATCAAATCCTATAGGTCGTCCCAAACTAGCATACGACCTAAACCAGTACGACCTAAACCAATACGCTAACTACTAGGTCATTAACTCTTAAGTCATTCACTCGACCTAAGCCACCACACGGCCTAACTTCTACTCGACTTATCCCATAATCCTTAGGTCGCCAACTTCCTTAGGTCGCTCCACTCCGACCTAACTACTATACGACCTAAGCTTTATCTCGTCCACGACTTAGACTCTGGACGACTTATCAACACTAACAATCAACTATTTTACGAACAATCGATCCGTAAAAATACGGGTCGTTACATACAAGTTCTATAGGAATCACGGCTTCAGAGCCGTAAGCAAGGGCGAATGGAGTATGACTAGTCGCAGACTCGTGAGTAGTTCTATATGCCCATAATGTTGACGGGAGTTCATCAACCCACTTGCCTCTAGCCTTTTCCAAACACTTCTTTAGAATATACTTTATGATTTTGTTGACAGCTTCGACCTATCCATTAGCTTGAGGGTGAGCAACTGCCGCAAATCTTTTCTCGATATGATGTAGGCGACAAAAGTCTTTAAACTCAGTACTATTGAATTGGGTCCTGTTGTTGGTTATAATTATTCATGGGAGACCAAAATGGCAGATGATGTTTCGAACAACAAAATTGATTACTTTCTTCGTAGTGATCGTGGCCAAAGGTTCGGCTTCAGCCCATTTAGTGAAGTAATCAACTGATACGATGGCGTACTTCACACCACCATTAGAAATCGACAAGGAGTAGATGATGTCAATACCCCAAGAAGCAAACGACCATGGACTGACCATCTGAGTGATTTCCGTCATCAGGGCTCTTAGAATTTTCGCAAACATCTAGCACTTGTCGCATCGTCTAGCGTAATCAACTGCGTTTCGATTGACAGTTGACTAGAAATAACCATAGCGAAGTATCTTCTTCGCTAGGGTTTTCCCTCTGGTGTGATCACAACATTCTCCTTCATGGACTTCTCTTAATACTCGCTTGATTTCATCATTGGCGAAACACCGAAGCAAAGGGATGGAGAAACCCATTCTATACATATCTCCTTCTTGAAGGATGTATCGTGAAGCTTTATGAAGGATCTGTCGTTTTTCATTCATCCGTTCGGGAAGGATTCCCCTTTGCAAATAGACTTTAATCGGAGTCATCCACGACTCCTTCTCAGGCTTTAATTCTAAGTCCCAATTGATCTCCGTCTGGTCAATGCTCGAAGCATTGAGTACTTCAACTGGGACTAAGCCCATTTGCTGTGCATCCTCGAAATTGGTCAGCTTGGCCAGTGAGTCAGTTTTCTCATTTTGTTCTCTGAGGATGTGTGTAATGGTGTAATGCACGAAATTGGTTAGCAGTTCTTGAACTCGGTTGAGGTAGGGAGCAAGTCGTGTTCTGTTGGTTTGGTATTCTCCCCTGACTTGGTTTACTACTAACTGGGAATCACAAAAAATTTGCAAACCTTTTACTCCTAGCTCTCTAGTCAGTTTAAGCCTAGCAATCAAGGCTTCATATTCAGTCTCGTTATTCGCTGTAGGGAAGTTAAGTTTCAGGGCGTAGCAGATCGAGCGTTCCTCGGGAGTTACTAGTATGACTCCGGCGCTAGAACACCGATCGTTGGAAGCTCCATCCATGTACATCTTCCATTGGATGGCAAGTTTTTCACTGTTCTCTGGAGAGTCTTTTTGTGCAGTGAATTCGGCTATAAAGGTCGCTAGTGCTTGTCCCTGGATGGCTTTTCAAGGGAGATAAGTGATATCGAACTGGCTCAATTCTATGTTCCATTTAAGTAACCACCCAAACGTCTTAGGTCGCTGTAGGACCTGTCGTAATGGCTGGTCGGTAAAGATGTTGATGAAATGAGCCTGCAAATAAGGATGGAGCTTTCTTGACACAATCGGCAGGCAGTATGCGAGCTTCTCCAGCTTTGGATGATTTCTTTTAGCACATGTCAACCGCTTGCTTACATAATATACTGGCCTTTGGATCCGATTCTCTTCGCGTAACAGTGCGGCACTTATGGCATGTACCGACACTGCCAAGTAAATATATAAGTCTTCATGATTCAGTGGCTTAGACGTGATGAGGGGTCTTTCTAAGTGATGTACCAGAGCTTGAAATGCATTAATACAATCCTGCATCCATTCAAAGTTTCTCTTCCCTCTCCTGATTAGGTCGAAGAAAGGAATGCACTTGTCGGTGGCTCTAGAGATGAACCGGCTTAGGGTGGCGACCTTCCCATTTAGACTTTGCACCTACTTGATTGTCCTCGGTACCTTGATATCCCTTATTGCGTGAATCTTCTCGGGATTGGCTTCAATTCCACAAGAGTTAATGATGAAACCCAAGAATTTCCCCGACGCAATGCCAAAAGAGCATTTTAGGGGATTAAGTTTCATTCCAAATTTCCGAAGAACACTGAACATCTCCGCCAAGTCATCAACGTGGTCGTTTGATTATCGTAACTTCACAAGCATATCATCCACGTATACTTCCATTGATCGTTCGATTTGGTCTTTGAACATCTGGTTGACCAGTCTCTGGTAAGTTGCTCCAGCGTTCTTCAGTCCAAAAGGCATCACAACGTAGCAGTATAATCCCAGGTCGGTAATGAAGCTAGTGTGTTCTTGGTATGAGATGGGCATCGGGATCTGATTGTATCCGAAGTACGCATCCATGAATGAAAGCGGTTCATGTCCAGCGGTGGAGTCTACCAGCTGGTCAATCCTCGAAAGTAAAGCTGTCTTTTGGGCACGCCTTGTTCAGGTCTGAGTAGTCGATGCACGTCCGCCGCTTCCATTAGCCTTTCTCACAAGAACTGGATTGGATACTCATTCGGGTAGTGGGCATTGCGGATAAACCCATTTTTTTAAGTTTGTCCACCTTCTCTTTGAGTGCAGCAGATCTCTCTAGATCCATGTCGCATTATTTTTGTTTCACCGGGACATGCCTTGGGTCGATATTCAATGTAGGGCTCGCGATAGTCGGTGAGATCCCAGGCTTGTCAGAATGAGTCCAAGCGAACAAATCATGATTCGCTCAGAAAAAGCCAGCTAATTCATTCATCATTGTTGCACTGAGCAGTGATACGATCTTCAGGACCTGTGATGGGTCATCGTGGCTGACTGTGATGTCGATCATCAACTCAGCGGGTGCAGCCTTGGCTTTTTTGGGCTCCTCTTTTTCATCTCTCGGATTTATATCTTTATAGAATCGACAGTGGTGCTAAGCCAAGGCTTGGACGTTGATTGCTAAGTTTCATTAGTTTTGATGCATAAAGGCTTATCCACATCCTTTCCTTTCTCCCTTCGCTGCGCGTCTGTCAACTCAGCCACATAACAGGCACGTCCAATTGTCTGATCTTCATGGCTAATTCCTATGTCATTCTCTATCGGCAATTTGAGGGTTAGACACCAAGGGGCGATTGCTAGCCTAAATTCAGAAAGGGTTGGTCGGCCCATAAAAGCATTATACGGAGAGTTCACATCCATCACAACAAATGGCAGCAACCGCACTCTTTTTGGGCTGCCGTCTCCTAACTCCACCGGTAGCTCGACATAGCCTACCACTTCAGTTCAATATCGTAAATCCATGATAACGGGCTTTGCATAGTTTCATATCTATGGCTTCCAGTAACATCTGGTCGTATGCCTTTTTGAAAACGATATTCACAGAACTTCCATAATCAATCAGAATCTTTCTCACCAAGGCAGGATCGATAATAGCCGAGGTCACCATTGGGTCGATCGTAGAGTCCTCCACCTTATTTGCATATCTACTTCGAAACACGATATCATCCTACATAGTTCGTTGCTTCTTTGTTGGAGCACCATCCTCCGTGTTCGAGCAGCATTCAATGTCAACATGTCTAATAGCGTTCACGTTACGCTCCATTTCATTCCAACTTTTGTCGGCCGGATGTAGTCCTCCAACAATGGTATTAATAACTAATTTCTTTGATGTCCGTCGAGGTTCCTTAACACTGGACGGAGCTTGTCCTTGATTGGGGTTGGATGTACTCTGCCCGCCATCCTACGGGACTTTAATAAACTGTTGCAGCTTTCTTTCTTGTATTAACTTTTCAATAACATCATGGAGGTGGCGACACTCATTCGTGGTATGTCCATAACTTTCGTGAAATTTGCAGTACTTTCCGGACTGTCTCTGCTTCTCCGTCGGTTCCTTCAGAGGTGGTTTTTTGTATTGCATAGTATTACAAGTCAATACATAAACATTCTCTAGCGACGTTTTCAATCGGGTGTATGTATCAAACGATGGGATCCTCGGCTTCCCTCTTCCGGAATCCCGTCTTCGGTCGCGGTTTCTATCACCACCTTTCTTCTGCTCATTCAGTTTGTTCTGAAAATTGATTTGAACTTTTCCAAAACTATTGTCAGACTGCTTCACTGCCACATTACTTTGTACTCCCTTAACTCTTGGGCCTGCAACATCTCTCTTCCTAGTTCATTTTTCTTCCTCCTTTCTCAGAAACTGAGCCGCCTTTGCAAAGAAATGGTCCAACGTAGAAGCAGGCTTTCCCGTTAACCAATCGTCAAACTCGGAATCAGGGTTGACTCCCCTGGTCAGTGCCATGAGTATTGCATCATCATTCAGATTACTAACTTATGTAACAGTTGTATTAAACCTTTCCAGAAAATCTTTCAGTGACTCCCCTGGAGCATGTACCAAGCTGGAAAGTGACATTGCCTCCTTGGGACGAGTTATGTGCATGCGGAACTACTTCAGGAACTTCTTTGTTAACTCATGAAATGAAGAGATTGACCGCGGTGGCAACTTGGTGAACCACATGGTCGCAACATCTTCCAAAAAATAGGAAAACACCCGCTCTTGACTGCTTCAGTGGCTCGGGCGGAGTCCATGTGTCATTCATACTTAAGAGATGTTGCTTGGGGTCGGGTTTTCCCGCATAGGCAGGCATGTAAGCATATGGAACCTCCGCGGATATTCTGCATGTAGAATGTTGTCAGTGAATGGAGTATGACTTCTGGAGATCCCCAATCATCGTTGGTCAAGCCTTGACTTTCTTTCACAAGCTACCTCACCATAATTGTTAAGTCTGGTGTTTGGAAAGTTGGTGCCAGGCGGTAGTCGTGTTCCACCTCACGTGAGCGACACGATCCACGCCTTCGGGCAACGCCATGTTGCTTTGGCTTCTCTTGCTCTTGATCCAGCAGCAGTTCTACCATCATCTCTCAACTATGATTCAATTACATTTGCTTGAGCTCCAGCACCTTGATCGATCGCGGCACCTCCAGAGTGAGCTCCTCCACTTGCATGCTGCTTGCCCCCTGATGCGAAGGTTCAGTGCCGATCCCCCTGAGGTGTTCGGTACTGATCGATGCCGATTGGCCATAGCCGATCGCCTGATTCCGTCCCTATGTTCCAGCTACGTAGTTCCTCCCTGATACTCCAACACCATATGCATCCATCGTGCAGAGTCTGTTTCTGTGATAATCTTCAAAAGAGGAGGAGTTCTCCAATCTTGAGTATGGAGAAGGCTCCCTCCTTGTCTTTCCGTGCTAATCTTTGAACTGGTTCATCTGGTCGATGTTAGCTTGAATTTGCCGTTTGAGCTGCTGACGACTATCCATCAGTTCCTTCATTAGGACTTCAAAGTCTGCTTTGGTGACGCAGTCGGCTGGATTTTGAGGATTGGCAGCTGTTGGTTGTACGCTCTGATCAACTTGTTGAACTCTAGCATCGTCATTGCCTTCAATAGCATGGAAAGTAGTAAACTTTCCTCTGGCCATGGCTAATAGCTTCATTTTAGATCTTCTTCAAATCTGAGTAGAAACAGAAACTTGTCTGCAGAAATCTAGATCTATCTCACGGATATGGGAGTCCACCAGTAGATGATGAGATCCAATCAGGCTGATAATTCGTTCTCAGTGAAAGTACCAAATATGTTTGCATCAAAATGTGGCACAAACACCCAATATATTATATGTAGAGAAATAAATGAAGAAATCAAAATTAAAACAAGGGAAACGAGTAGAAAACAAATAAAAAACAACGACAAACAAATTTATAGTAGTTCGGTGTTGAATGCCCACTTCCACTTTGGTGAAATAACTTTATTAATCACTTGAATTTCTGAGTACAAGAAGAATCAGATCAGAATCCGTAATTACAATGGAGTACAAAGAAAACAACAACGTAAAGATCACTCAAATGAACTATGAACTTTGTATTTATAGATGTAGACGACCAAATGTCCTTCTGAAAATCTACCGGTAGAATCTTCAGATGCAGACGAGGTCACCTGGAAAATTTCGAGGCCCAATTCCCCATATAGAGCGATAGGCCCCGATCGATCAAGACGCCTACGTGGCATGCTGCGGTCAGTAGGTGGGTCCTCCTCCATGTTGGCTTTATGTTTTCAAAGTTATTTGCATAGTTGCTTTTATGTTTTTAGAGATATCGACCGATTCCGGTTGAGTAGAACTGTTGATCCAAACTGTTCATACCATAGTGATTTGATCCGATCTCCTGCTTAGGAAAAGCACTAATCCATACTTAGAATGTTTTGTATGGTCTATTCCTTGGTTTCGCTTGATCGCTGCTTCATACTATTGTCTATGGTTGATCTTTGGTCTTTGTGATCGCCTCTTCGAACCGCTTGCCTTGTCTATTATTGAGTCTAAGTTGTCAAATCAGTCCAAATATACCCGGGTCACAAGGTCGGATAACAAGTCTCATGGAGTTTAAGTACTTAATGCCAACATTTAAAGGCTGATATGACAGCCATATAGGCAGGATCATAAAACATGAAGATTCTGTTAAGTTTCAACTTTCAAATGACTAAAACGTCAATAATTGTTTCATAGTCAATAATTGTTTGGTGGGCGCAATAATTGTTTACAAAACACTGTATAATAATGTATCTTGAATTAGACAAAATGTTTTCAATCCAAATGGGCTTATGACACTTGGCCATTAGAAAGGCACAAGGCATGTATTGATGTATGTGTTTTTCAGGTGACGCACGACGATTTATAATTTTATATGTCACTCCATCAATTTTTGCATGCTATCCAAAAGATAAACGTCCCATGATAAAATTACTAAAACGCTCTTATCTTAAAGCTTACAAATAATAGCCAAAGTTACCATGATTAAACCAACTTTTACTCCACTTCAAAAGTGAGCAACGTAAGAGAAAACAAGGAAAAATCCCAGGGAAATCGATGAGTTTGAGCTATAAGCAGAATGATACATCAATGGGTGAAAAAACCATTCAACTATAAAGTTTAATGTTATTTCATGATGCGGACTCCTTTCAGTTTCATGGATATAACTTCTGAATTGTTTGACGATTTATTTCATTCCGTCAACTTCTTTTACAATATATTATGATGTTTAAAATTTTCATGTTGTAAAATTATTTGATTCAAAGAGCTAGCGTCCGTCTAGTACTGAAACCACAACCATTGATTTACCGGTTGCTTTCGGGATTTGTCTCACTGCCTCAAATGCTAATTTTGTTCTTTTGAACTTTCATACTACGCTTTGGCGAATTCAAAGGCTTAATACTGTAAAAGTTAGACGCAAATCAAGTTATCCTGCCTTAGAACCATCCAATGTTTTTTGATGAAATTCTTTTAAAAGACAGTTCGATTTTCAAATTCAAAGATTTAATGCCTTAAAAATTTGATCAAAGTTGAGCTATGCATGTTGTTTTAGAACAGTCAAAACCACTTTGGTTTAACATGAACATAGCTTGAGCAAACTAGTCAGATTTCGATGAAATAAATCATTCTGAAACACTATTTCTCTTGTTTTGACATTCATCCGTATAGTTTTGCCAGTTTTGAAGTTTATTGCTCAAACATTTTGGATATAGTAAATGATATTATGTACTTTTTTGGTCCGAGAATTTTGTGCAAAGTAAACCAAAATTTTTAAGTCGGAACAAAAATCATTTTTGATAGTATATTTCTATAGACCATACCTTTTGGAGCTATGGTGCTTTGAAGTAAAAAATTTGGTTTAAGAATGCATTAACATTGTTTGGATAGTGTTTTTGACATTTTCAACTGAAGGTCTTCTAAGGTTAAAGGTTGCTCGGCCAATCAACCAGGGACAAGCATATTTAACGCACTCAACTATTCAGAGAAATCGAGCTCATTATGTGATGAGCTTGTCTAAGAGCATCTCCAACGGGTTGCAAATTCTCGAATCCGCACCTGAAATCATCTCCAACAGAGTGCGAGAATTTACAATAGTGCAAAAAGTAGGGCCTTTGGCTTGAGAAATTAGGATAGAGTGAGGCGCCTGTTCAACATGCGCCTATTGGTCAGGCGCCTGTTGAACAGGCGTCTTATATTCAGGCGCCTGTTCAACAGGCGCCTGGCAACAACAGAGGCAACTTTCCTTATTTTGTTTAGTTAAAGTCTGTTGCTTTATTTAGTTGTCATACGATTTATTTTACTTATATTGTTTAGATAGCTCTGTTGCTTTGTTTGCTTGTCCTATTATTTACTTCTCCTATTTTACTTATATTTAATAAACACAGGCGCCTGTTGAACAGGCGCCTGATGGTCAGGCGCCTGTTCAACAGGCGTCTGCCCTCATTTCTGTTGTAGAAATGAGGACACCAACATTTTGGAGTGCGGAAAATCGAATTTCCGCACTCCAAACTGTTGGAGATGCTCTAAAGCCTCTGTACAAGAGATTATGGTGTTATAACATATTAGACCGTTGCACGTATTAAGTGCCCTTCGTTCTGTTCCATGTCCAGTAAGCTCGAACTTATATTAAATGTCGTCCCTCACTCTCAGACTAAATGAGCCTGCCCTATCTATTAGCTTGGCACTACAATAAATATAGGGTTTACAAACACCATACCGTTTAAGGACGCTGCGCCAACGCCATACACCACGTTGGTAAAACTGTCGACGTAATTTTTTATTTTCAATGCCTTGTCGACGTCTTTCGTTGTGTACTTGCGCTATACCGATGTCAGATGTTATACCGACGTCAAGTCGATGCAACCATGTTTTGCCGACGCCATTGCGACGCCATGGTAATGACACGAAATTATTTGCCGAGGCTATCGACGTAAAATGCCACAATCGGATTTACCGACACATGCCGATGACATATCTGGAATATTTTTGTAGCATTTCTGCTATTTTTCTCACCCTCAATCATACATTCACATATAAACCAATATATCATCACAGATATTCAATACAAATATACCATACTCAACACAATATACAACATATATACCATATTCAACACAAAAATATAATATCCAACAAATATATTATATTTTAACCAACAATATCTAACAAATGCCAACATAAACAAACTTGTTCCATCATCATCAATATCCAAACATAGATAAACATAAACAATATCCAAACACAACAAATACACAGTCACTCATCACATGCACACTCAACTCCATCATCATTATGAATAAAATTAAAAATATCTATGCTTGGGAACTGTCGAATAAATGCATTCGTGAGTTTGGAAAAAAAATTTCTCCATCTCACCAACCTTTGAGTTTAACGTCGATTTTCACGTTTTGTATCATTGAATACCAGATCTCTTTCCATTGATATCTAGAACTGTACTTGTTTGTTAATACCGAGGAAAATTTTATTTTAACTATTATATTTGAGTACTAGAAGTATTATGGAGAAATGTATTAGAGTTTGTTTTTATTTTTCCTTTCACTACAAAACAAATGCAAAAGCCTTTACCAAATAAATTTTTAAAGTTTCATATTTCACATTATACTCTATTTCATACAGAAATTTATAGTTTTATAAGTATATTTCATATATTTTTAATTTAAAATGAGATCAATTATATTTCACATAAAAATAGTCCACTTTGAATTTTATTACCACAAGCCATAAATTAAATCAACTATTATCATTTATCAAAAAAAAATCTAAAACATTTTGACTTTATTGTTCATCATTATAAAACTATTTATTAATTTTTTAATTCATGTTATAGCCTTTCATTTTTCTTGATTAAAATTGCTATTTTAATTCAAAAATCTGTTTCATTACCTCTAAAATATTTTTATTTTTAAAACAATCATTTTCTCTCTTTTTAATCATAATTAAAAATTTACAATCTTTCTCAAACAAACTTTATTAGTAAAAATAATTTTCTTTCCATTTTATTATTTTTATTCCACCATTATTTTTCTCAAACCCATTTTGTTAAATAAATAATTCCAAACCCAATATACTATTTAAAAAAGTTCCCAAAACATTCACTTTTATACTTTCAAATCTATTTCCAATTCTAAATTTATTTTTATCATTTAAAGCTATTCAATATTAAATCCCTATAACAAACTTTTATCGATATTAACCTAAAAATGGTATCAAAAGATACATCCAGTGGAAAATGAGGATTATGTTAAATAACTACACTAAGCATGCGTTCTTAATATATAAACATATGGTTTCTCTGATTTATAACTAATGTATACATACATATAATATACTATATATATGCATATGAGGTCATTCATATACATTTTAGATATGTATATCTACTAATGTGAAGTCTTACTAAAGTTTTAAGCAATTACTTTTGGATTCTTGCCATAGTCGGGATTACTATCTGCCCCTTTGGCAATAGCTCTGCTGAGTATGTTGAATACCTCTTCCGACACTTCATTTGTTATCTCCACATCTTTACTTTGAAGCTCGTCGATCCTAGCGTGGTATTTCATCTATTTTGCATTTTATGTATTCATTAGAATTTATACATATGTGTGTATATGTAAATATTATTTAAATGAATTTTTATGGATAACTTAATACAAAATTCGCAGAAGCATCATGTTATCCCGCCTTCTGGCAAGGCCGTGGCACCAAAAAACTGACTGGAAATCAATGGCAATTCGTCCCGAAGGTCGGTTATACGCAAGCTCACTATAGACATCGATGAATTTTTTCCATGCCCGGATCAAGCTACAATTGACATTACATAACAAGCAAAGCCGTGAAAGCCAACATTCCGAATTTCAGGTCAATCGGAGTTCGTATGCTCAAGATATGATCGATGCAATTCAAGAAATCAACTGAAAGGTCTTGTTCGTATCCATCAATCCCCTACTGTTCGTATCCATCAGGCCTCTACTATTCGTATCCATCAATCCTCTACTGTTCGTATCCATCAATCCTCTACCCTTCCTATCCATCAATCCTCTACTGTTCGTATCCATCAATCCTCTACTGTTCGTATCCATCATTCCTCTACTGTTCGTATCCATCAATCCTCTACTGTTCGTATCCATCCTCTACTGTTCGTATCCATCAATCCTCTACTGTTCGTATCCATCATTCCTCTACTGTTCGTATCCATCAAGTGCAACAGCGATCGAGTGCGAACAATGCAACAGGAATCGATACGAACAGTGCAGTGGCGATCGATACGAACAGTGTAGCGGCGATCGGTACGAACAGTGCAACAACGATCGAGTGCGAACAGTGCAACAACGGTCGAGAGCGAACAGTGCAACATCGATCGAGTACGAATAGTGCAACAGCGATCGATACGAACAGTGCAACAACGATCGATACGAACAGTGCAACAACGATCGAGTATGAACTGTGCAACATCGATCGAGTACGAACAGTGCAACAGTGATCGATACGAACAGTGCAACAGCGATCGAGTGCGAACAGTGCAATAGCGATCGAGTGCGAACAGTGCAACATCGATCGAGTGCGAACAGTGCAACAGCGATCGAGTGCGAACAGTGCAACAACGATCGAGTGCGAAGGAGACAGCCTTCAAAAAACACGAACTTGCATCGGTCATATCTCACAATCTACAAGTCCAAATGCTATGAAATTTTCACTGGAGCTTACGTACAACCTAAAGAATGTTCATGCTCAATTTCAAATCGATTGGGCAAAACCTTAATCGATACAAAATTCGTTCGTATCGATCACGGATCAAGTGCAAACCACATGGGATCGACCGCGTGGGTCCGCCCACATGCCAGAAGAGGTCTCCCAAGATCTAAGCGAGATATTTGCAGCTTATGCCTATAAATAGCCGCCCAATGGCTTCAGAAAAGGGGGACTTTTGGCTCTTCTACGTCCAGACTTTGCCGGATTCATCATTGTACTCGGATTTTGCTGTTGTAATCAATTGTAACTCGTAATTAGCAAGCAAACTTCAATAAAATTACCAACTTCAAAGTGGACGTAGGCCGGATTGTCGAACCACTATAAACCCTGTGTTCTTTACTGCTTTCATCGAATTTTTCTGAGTGTTCTTCATTTTTAATTCTCTACATACTTGTTATCTGTGATTGTGAACTGGTGCTTTCATTGGCAATTGGGTGTTTGTGACCAATTTTGGCACAAACATTTTGGTGCTTTCACTGAGAAAGGCAAAGTATTTAGGGATTCTAAAGTTTGGAGTTTAGATTTGGAGAGTTAGAGAATCAGATCTAGGAGGAACTATGGCAAACCAATCAACAAGAAGACAAAGAACTGAAAGGAGTCAGCATGAAGGGAGTCAGGAAGCTTCATTAGGAGCGAATCAGGCCTCGGTCTTCATCACTCGAGACGAGATGGAGATGATGATGGGAGCCATGTAGGAGGGAATGCTGAAAAGGCAAGAAGAGATGATGCAGAATCTACTTCGACAAGTTGGTCAAGTTGGAGTGCAAAACCAAGGGAATGCAACTTCAGGAGATGCTATGGATAGGGATCGGGAGCATGGAGCAACCATAATTCAGAATAGAGCAGGATCATCAGGAGCAGCACCAAAGCTAGGGGGCACTCACCCGGAGCATGTCGATCCAACCGCAGGCAAGACACCAGGTGGAGTTGTGCAACACGACGTTGATAGAGAGATGGATGCCCGGCCAGGAGAGCAGACTCCAGGAATCCCTCGTGAACTCGGGGGGCAGATCAGAGGCAACAGACAAGGGCCGCAGCTTGGCGACAGTGACAGATTGGCGGAGATGGTCAGACGAGCTATGAAAGGAGGACTGGTTAATAGAGATCTTGAAGACGTGAACAGGAGCCCCTTCGCTCTCGCAATCAGACATGCTAGGAATCACCAGAATTCAAGCTACCAACAATGGAGACGTACGATGGGAGGATGGATCCTGCAGTTCATCTGACACGGTATATGAGGCATATGGAGGTACTGGGGGCATCGAAGGAGGTCATGGCCCGGTGTTTCCCATTGTATTTGACGGACATTGCAGCATTATGGTTTAGACAGCTGGGAAGCGGCTCCATTGGAACATGGACTGATTTGACTGAGAAGTTTATGAGGCAGTTCAGAGTTCACATTTCGAGACCCAAGAATGTGATGAGTTTGGCAGCACTAAAGCAAATAACGGGGGAATCTTTGAGGAATTTTCTAATGCGATTCAATGCAGCGGCAGCATCGGTGGATCGATCAGATCCATCTATGGTTTTGATGGCAGCTGTATCCGGCATAGCTGATGACACAGAATTTAAGAATTCATTGACAAGGGATCCACCTATGGATCTAGGATAATTTTATCATGAGGTCGAAGGATATCTAAGATTAGAGGACACAAATGCTGAAAGGGAAGAAGGAGAGGAAGTTGGAGTTTATGCAGTCAAAGGCGGAAATCCTCCCGAAAGAGATTCAGGCAAGGATAAAGGAAAACGGAAAGCCGAGGATAACGATGATGGACCAAAGCGATCACGAAAAGAACCGAGATTTACTTCCTATTCAGAGCTGAGCGAAACCTTGGAATGGATCTACCAGGACACCAGGGGCAGATTCCTTATCGCAAGCCAATGAGGAGGGACCCGACCAGCAATGATAGGAAATCAGACAAGTACTGCTTATTCCATGAGCTAAGCGGCCACAGTACCAATGATTGCAGGCACTTGAGGGATGAAATAGAGGGACATATCCGGAATGGCCTGCTATCGCAATATGTAAGGAAGCGAGCCACAACGATGGAGCAAGAACAACCACCACCTGCACCAACTGGGAACGGCTCAGGATCGAGGCATCGGCTTGTCATCAACTGATTGAAATAATGGTGAATAAGTAGCAAACTCCACACCAACACAATTAAGTCATTTACACATGTACATGATCGCGAACGATCCTCAGGCATGCTCTGATACGAATGCCAATCGCGTCAGTGTAGCTATTTGCACTTTGACGTCTCTGTTTTACTTTTGTTTTCTATTTCGCACGTTTGAACATGATTTTGTTGAACATTTCTGTTGAAATACTTATTTTGAATGAAAATCCGCTATTTGTGATTCCATAACGGCTAAGCTACTTACACATGTACGGGATCGCGAACGATCCTCAGGCATGCTCTGAGATGGCGATAAATCGCCATAACAAGTAACTTAGAAACTCACTCGAACGTAAAATCCGATGTTAATGATACCAAGTCCCCCCCCCCGGGCACACATAATTCACCACGAATGGCTCCCGACCGCGAACGGTCACAACACGCCGCGAACGGCATCCGACCGAGAACGGTCACAATTCGCCTCGAACGGCATTCGACCGCGAACGGTCACTCGCCTCGAACGGCACCTGACCGCGAACGGTCACATACCACCCTGAACGGCAAACGATCGCGAACGATCACTATTCACAGTCAAATAAGATTATCAATTTCTTTGCAGGTCATTAATAGGATACGAACATCCAGCTCATCGAACTACAAAACACACCTTACTATCGCAAGGCATGTTTTGAGGGGCAAGTGTTATCCCGCCTTTTGGCAAGGCCGTGGCACCAAAAAACTGACTGGAAATCAATGGCAATTCATCCCGAAGGTCGGTTATACGCAGGCTCACTATGGACATCGATGAATTTTTTCCACGCCCGGATCAAGCTACAATTGACATTACATAACAAGCAAAGCCGTGAAAGCCAACGTTCTGAATTTCAGGTCAATCGGAGTTCGTATGCTCAAGATATGATCGATGCAATTCAAGCAATCAACTGAAAGGTCTTGTTCGTATCCATCAATCCCCTAATATTCGTATCCATCAGGCCTCAACTGTTCGTATCCATCAATCCTCTACTGTTCATATCCATCATTCCTCTACTGTTCGTATCCATCAATCCTCCACTGTTCGTAGCTCGTATCCATCAATCCTCTACTGCTCGTATCCATCATTCCTCTACTGTTCGTATCCATCAATCCTCTACTGTTCGTATCCATCATTCCTCTGTTGTTCGTATCCATCAAGTGCAACAACGATCGAGTGCGAACAGTGCAACAGCGATCGAGTGTGAACAGTGCAATAGTGATCGATATGAACAGTGCAACAGTGATCGATACGAACAGTGCAACATCGATCGAGTGCGAACAGTGCAACATCGATCGAGTATGAACAGTGCAACATCGATCGATACAAACAGTGCAATAGCGATCGAGTACGAACTGTGCAACATCGATCGAGTACGAATAATGCAACAATGATCGATACGAAGTACGAACAGTGCAACAGTGATCGAGTGCAAACAGTGCAACAGCGATCAAGTGCGAAGGAGACAGCCTTGAAAAAACACGAACTTGCATCGATCATATCTCACAATCTACAAGTCCAAATGCTACGAAATTTTCATTGGAGCTTACGTACAACCTAAAGAATGTTCATGCTCGATTTCGACTCGATTGTGAAAAATCTTGATTGATACGAAATTCGTTCGTATCGATCACAGATCGAGTGCAAACCACATGGGATCGATCGCGTGGGTCCGCCCACGTGCCAAAAGAGGTCTCCCGAGATCTAAGAGAGATATTTGCAGCCTATGCCTATAAATAGCCTCCCAATGGCTTCAGAAAAGGGAGACTTTTGGCTCTTCTATGTCCAGACTTTGCCGGATTCATCATTGTACTCGGATTTTGTTGTTGTAATCAGTTGTAACTCGTTGTAATCAACAAGCAAACTTCAATAAAATTATCAACTTCAAAGTGGACGTAGGCCGGATTGCCGAACCATTATAAACCCTGTGTTCTTTATTGCTTTCATCTAAATTTTCTGAGTGTTCTTCATTTTTAATTCTCTACATACTTGTTATCTGTGATTGTGAACTGGTGCTTTCATTGGCAATTGGGTGTTTGTGACCAATTTTGGCGCAAACACATCATTTATCTAACTATTTGTGGTGGACCCATTAGACAACTTAATTTTGTGAGTCATACAATGGATTTGCCAAGATATGGACTCACCATGCTGTTATTCGTACTGAAAATTTAAATTAAGTAAATTACCATATATGCATGTTTAATTTATTTAATTGTGAAATAAATTTAACAAATAAATATATACCAAATCGTTACGATAATCCACGTACATCTATAGTCACCGCTATGCAACCTGAGATTTAAATTCTTAATTTCATTATTCTTCTCCAATTTCTTTTTGTAGTCCTCTGCTTGCCAATTCGTCAAGAACTGCTCGTATATCTATAGTCTGCTTGATTGTCGGTTATGATCATGTTCTCGTTGAATAGTCATTTCAGTTTTGTTTTAACGACAACCAACCGGCCATGCCTATTGTTGTTCATGGCAAGATAAGACGCATAATAAACTTGTGTTGCTTGCGTCGGTATCACAAATGAACTATTTCATTTATATCGTCTTTTAGGGTTTACTAAATAGAGGATAATCTTTATGTATATGACGTACTCCTACATCATGTGTAGTATCAGACCACTCACAATTAAATAATTCTTTTAAGCTCTGGTATTGCCGAATAAGTGAGTTCAATTATTTCTTATAACACTTCATAATAATCTTGTAAATCATTACCATGTTCATCGGCTTTAACACTTTCCCCACTATTGTAAGTTGTTTTACCAGCTTCAAACTCCATTATGTGAAATTTAAAGCCATTTAACATGATAGGTCATTTTCTGCATTTCATCAATGGACCAAATGCAAGAGTTTTATAACAAATATCACCGATTCCATTATTCACAACACGTTGAATTATATTCAACGATTATATACATAATAAACAGTTCTAAACCAAATTTATTCAACGATTATATATGCTAAAACATTTCTGAAACCAAGCGTCAAATCCTTTACTGGGTTGAGTTCTTGGATTTTGTTGCTCAAATTGATGGTTAAACATTTGATATTCTTAAGATAAATATGATTATGATCTATAACATGATATTGATAATAAATAAACAAATATATTTTTAATGAACCTAATAAGGTCAGATAATTCTTTACAATTTAGAAGCATCATTGTTCTAGCTATGGAAATACTTCAAGTGTTTGAAAAAACTTCCACCCTTCCATTTACCATATGGATGACCATGTTTTTTAAAATAGAAAGAGAATGTCAAGTGATTCATCCATAGCATCATCATTACGGGGACCACTAGTAGAATTTAGCTTTACATTGTCTTTAAAATAATAACTGAAATATGTGGATACTTCTTTAACAATATATGCTTCACATATTGAACCTTCAACAAATGCTTTTTGTTTAACCTTTTTAATATGGCCCAGATACCTTCATTCGAAATTGTTCAAATTTTTTACCAATTATATGTTTATTGTGTTGATTACGAAAAATAATATAAATCCTACTTATATTATATGTATCTCTCAAAAGGATACATTAATATGTACTGCATCGGTCCTCGCATTAAAGCTTCAGTTGTTAGATGTATAGGTAGATGTTCTATGCAATTGAAAACTCTAGGAGGAAATATTTTCTCCAACTTACATAATAATTCGGGTATATCCAATTCTAGTTTTCCAAATTAGTTTTATTTAGTGTCATTGAGCACAACTGTTTACAGATTAAACTAAGCTCAGTAATAGACATCCACGTCTTCGCTGGCAATAACTGCTTAATACTATCCGAAAAAGAGTCTCTAAATATATGTGATAATCGGGACTCTTAATTTAAAACCCTAAAAATTTGATAAATATTTTAATTAAATATTAATAATAGAATAATGTGAAAATAATTGAAGTTAATGAATTAATTCATTAAATTAAATAAAAAGGAGCAAAATGGTCATTTTCAGACTTTGGAATTTGGCAACAAAACCAACTTCATTGTGATCATTACATTTTTTAGATTCGTGCAGTATTTTGGTTTGCCTCAATTAGAGTCCGTATGGAGGAATTGTGGTCAAAACATCGCTGAGTTGAACGAGCGTCAAAAAGTTAGGGTTTGAATTTGGAATTTGAATTTGAGCGGACTTTTTTCCCTCCAACTATTTAAGAAACTAACTCACGTACATTTTTAGTTCAAATACCACCTGACTACTTTCTTCTTTTTCCTTCTTCTTTTGACACTACCAAAGATCAAATTCAAATATCTCCTTCTAAACTCCACCAAATCAAGCGAGACTAGCCGCATTGCAGAGCTATTAGACAAGGCTACGTACTAGTAATGTTTTAGAGGCGGAATCTAAAGTGAGGAGGTGCAGCAGGCTGGACAATGGGGATCTGAGCAAAAATAGGCGTTTTAGTGAGTGATTTGTCCTTTACCTTCGTATAATGCAATTATAATGCTATATACATGACATGACTATGTTTGTGTAGTTTAACACCTATAAACATTTAATTTCGAACTTACGAGACTTAGCTAATAACAGTTCTTAGAAACCATGTTAAGTTAGAATATAGTAATTTGATGATTATAAGTTGAATTGATGAAATAAATGATCAAACTGAAATAAAAAAAGTGCTAGGATTTAGGTACATTCTTATGCGATCGAAGGTGGAGCAGAGGCAGGTAGAGGCGCAAAACTACGATGAAACAAAAAATTCCCGTAACCTGAAACTGCCTGAAACATGTGCACCGGTCCATCAGTTTGTGGAACCGGGGCACTAGTGGCCTATTTTGGGTACAGGTTGAACTTGGACCCAGAAGGGCCTATATAAATAAATAACGAATGATTTAAGTCTTGTTTCTCTTGTGTTCTGGAAGACAAATGGAGGCTAATGATGAGGCAAATGACGGTGATATGAATTGAATGAATGGTTGTGATGTTTGGTTGCTATTTGAAATAAATATATGTTATTGCGATGCAAGACATGATACGATGGGAACATGAAAAGTGAACAAGTTTATGGCGTAAGTAGAAGTCATGGGACATGAATATGGGTATTGATATGAATGTGGATATGAATATAGATATGGACACAGATACAAATATGGATACGAATGCGGATACGGGTGCAAATACGGATCCATGACAGAGGTAGGTGATCTAGGTTTTATGTTACTAGTTCCATGAAAGATTGGTAGGAGGAAGTGGATGTTAAGCGACCCTATAAGGCATTAGACTAGTCTCGAGTGTGAATCCATGCAATTAGTTAGTGCAAGGACAATAGGCAACCCTGTAGGGTATAAGGCTAGTCCAGGGCGTGAGTCCTCTATGCGATCGACGTGACTATGGGTAATAAGCGACCCTGTAGCGCACGAGGCGAGTCCAGGGAAATGAGTCCATATTAATATGATGCAATATGGTTAGATGTGTACGATGTTTAGGTGTGACGTGATGACAGGACATGAGGTGACCTGGCGATTAGACTCATATCATGCTATAAAATTATTTTTGTAGTATATATAGAGTAGAGTATGACTGACTCACCAGACTTATGTCCGACCGCCTTATATCATTCATTACAGGTGCGTTGGTCGATAGTTTAGCCCTTAAACCTAACCTTGCGCACGAGTCTATTTCGATGTAGAATTCTACCGGGGGATCGACTTATTTATCAATGCTACGTCATAATTTAAAGTTGATCATCCATGGTGTGGAGTTCCCTTATGGCGCATATGTACTAATAATTTTGGGGTATATGTTTATTTTCGAAATGGATTGGATGTCTCGTTATGTGGTAGTGTTAGATTATGACACGAAGATGGTTAGATTGAGGAAGGGTGAAGGACTTGATTTGGTTTTATGTTGTAAGCCTGATATTTTTGTTATAGAGACCTATTTGTATTCACTCAGCATGTCACAAGAAGAGCTATCATGTATACCAGTAGTGATAGATTATCTCGATGTATTCGAAGAAGTTTTTGGTCTCCCTCCCCAAAGAGAAATTGAATTCAATGTTGATCTTGAGAAAGATGCAGGGCCGGTTGTGTTGCCTATTAGGCATTTGGCTCCGAAGGAGAGAAGAGAATTGGATAAGCAAGTTTCAGAATAGTTGAAGAAAGGGTTTATTCAGAGGAGTATCTCGGAATGGGGAGCGCTTGTCGTTTTTACTATTAGGTAGACGATTCCCTCAAGTTATTCATCAATTATTGAGAACTAAATAAGCAGACGAAGAAAAATCTTTATCCATTGCCTTACCTTGACAACCTCTTTGATCAATTAGTCGAGGCAAAGGTTTTCTCTCAGCTTGATATGGCAACTGGATTTCACCAGTTGAGAGTGGTTGAAGATAGTATCCAAAAGACCGCTTTCCATTCACCTGATGGATTGTTTGAGTGGATGGTCATGCCGTTTGGGTTGATGAATGCTCTAGCTTATTTTGTCGATTTAATGAGCAGAGTATTCCGAGAGCAATTGAACAAGTTTGTTGTGGTCTTCGTGGATGACATTCTTAACAATTCCAGAAGTGAAGAGAAGCATGAGATTCATCTGAGAGGTGATGGATGTATGGTCAAATTCTCTAAATGCACTTTTGGAGGAAAGAAGTTTGTTTTCTTAGGAATGTTGCATCAGTAGACAGATTGGCTGTAGAGCCAAGGAAGGTAGCTGTAGTTCGAGATTGTAAGACGTTGAAGAATGCTTTAAAGGTCCGCAGTCTTTTGGGTTTGGTTAGATTCTATCAGAAGTTCATAAGGGATTTTGCAATGATATCGACACCTCTAATCCATTCAACGAAGAAGAAGCCGATTTATACTAGGAATCCGAAGTGAAGTAGCATTTGTGTGAATGAAGAAGTTATTGACGAGTGCTCCAGTTTTGATTACTCCTGAGCCATTTACCGTATATACTGATGCATGTTGTACTGGTCTTGGTGTTATTCTTATGTAAGAAGGGAAGGTTGTAGCATATGCGAGTCGAAAATTAAAGAACCATGCGAGGAATTATCCAACACATGATTTGAAGTTGGCTGTTATTGTATTGGCGTTCAAGTCATGAAGGCATTATCTATTGGACAAGAGATCGAGTTATTTATGGATCATAAATCTCTCAAGTATTTATTTTCTCAGAAGGATCTGAATCTAAGACAACAACGGCAGATGAGGTTTTTATTATCGTATGACTTTGGGATTTCTTATACTCTAGGAAAAGGAAATGCAGTCGCTGATGCTTTGAATAGGAAGTATGTAGAGTTGAATGCTATGTAGTAGAATGGAGAAATTTGGAGTTCATATCAAAGTTTGATTTCCGACCTCGACCGGAGTACGCACCTGAATTGTTAGCACCAATAAAGATTACATCCATGTCGATGGATTGTATTGGGTAAGCCAGAGGCAAGACTTACCATTAAATAGTATTATGAAGCAGTTAAGATGAGGTAAACGAGTCATTTAGATCATTACTCCAAGGATCAGAAGGGTTATTTGAGGAGAGATGGAAGACTATGTTTACCATAGGTTAAAGAGTCGGTAGAAGAGGATTTGGGTGAGTGTCATCACTTTAGAATGATTATTCATCCAAGAGAGGATAAGATGTATATGAATGTGAAGATGATATTTTATTGGCCAAGGATGAAGAGATAGGTAGCCGAGTATGTAGCACAGTGTATGACGTGCCTGAAAGTGAAAGTAGAGCAGAAGAAGCCGAGTGAGCTATTACTTCTGTTAGGCATACCACAGTGGAAGTGAGAGTGCATATCTATGGATTTTGCAGACTGATTACCCTAGAGTAGAAGAGGAAATGAGAGTATATGAGTTATAGTAGATCGTCTAACAAAGAGCGCACATTTTATTCCAGTTAAAAGCACGATAGCCACAGTGTCTTTAGTGACGCGGTATGTTAAAGAAGTCCAACTGCATTGAGTCCCGGCTAATATAGTAAGCGACAGGGACCCATTCTTCACGAGTGAATTCTGGAGGCGTCTATAAGAGACATTTGGGACAAAGTTGAATTTGAGCACGACATATAACTCGCAGCCAGATGGACAGACGGAGAGGGTAAACAGGGTGTTAAAGGATCTGTTGAGAGCTTGAATAATGGATTTTGGAGGATCTTGGGAGGATCATTTACCTCTTGTGGAGTTTGCATATAATAATAGCTACCAGGTGAGTATAGACATGACACCATTTGAAGCATTGTATGAAAGACCATATAAGTCACCTCGTGTTAGTGTGAGTCTACAGATAAGATTATTTTGGGTCCAGAATTGGTTAGAGATACCACAGAGAAGGTTGAGCTTATAAGGAAGAGGATGAAGGCTGCACATGACCGACAGAAGTCATATGCGGATATGAGGAGGAAAGATTTGGAATTTAAGGTGGATATGTATTCAAGATTCCGAATGAAAACAAATGAATCGATTATAGATATGTATGCAAGATTCGAAACCATACAACATGATCTCATGTCATTAGGAGTTACATTCACCAATTTTGATATTATTACACATATTTTAAATTCATTGACTATTGAATGGGAAAGAAAGGTTCTAGCAATAGAAGAAGCAAACGATCTTTTCCAACTCAAAATTGAAGAATTAGTTGGTAATCTAATGTCGTATGAAGCAAATTTACATGCAAGAAAAGAACAAAATCAAGAGAAGAAGATGTAGCTTTTCAAGCCAACAATGAAACTCTGACCTACATGACGATGAGATTGTTTTCATTGTTAAAAACTACAACAAATTCAAGAAATTTAAAAATTCACGAAGGCAAAAAATGGTGGAAACTCATGAAACTCAACCTCAATCATGTGCTACGAATGCGAAAAATTCGAGCATATGAAGAAGGATTGTTCACAGCTAAATAAGGAAAAGAAGTAAAGCAAATTCGAGAAGTTCAAGGGAAAAAGAAAAGAATATCAAGTTACATGGGATGATTCAGATTCGTCTTCTTTACAAAGTGAAAATGATAGTGACATGGAGTAAGCAAACGTTTATTTTATGGCTGCTAACATGGTAAATTCCAATCTCTCCTATAATGATATACTCGAAATCATTATTGAACTTGATGATAAACTAAGAAATTTGAAGAAATTATATAAAGAAAGTATAGGCAAATTAAATAGAGCCGAATTAGAAACTGGTATGTTAAAAGATGAAAAATGCATTTTAGAAGAAGAATTAGAAAATTCGCTAAAATCTTGTGAAAGTTTAAATTCTCAAAATACTGCTTTAATTGATGAAATTAAGGTAAGTAAAATTAAGAACGATAAATTGTGCAAAGAAGTTTGTGAATTAAAGTCCTACTTAGATTTTTCAAAAAATGAAGTTTTAGAATTAAAAAAAAAAATTATGGCAAATTACAAACAATGTTTTCAAAATTTAATCAAGGAAAACAAAGCTTAAAAAATTTGATTAAAATTTCAAAACAATCTAGTAACAAAAATGGACTTGGCTATATGAAAGCAAAACAAATAAATAATAGTAATAAGAAATATAGCACTTTGCACACAAAATTGAGGAAATCAATAGGTAGTGCAAAGACAAATATTTCAAATTCTAAAAGTATAAAAATTTGGTCCCCCAAAACAAATAACAACTTAATTAGACAAAAATATATAAATTGTTTTCTAAAAAATGCAGTTTATAATACTAATTATATTTCTAAAGGTTCCAAACCCTTATGGGTGTGGCTATCTTCTACTAACACATAGGACCCTAACGTAGGAAGTGCGTACCAATAAAATTACCTATTCTTTTGTAGGTACCCCAAAACAAAAAGGAGAAATTGATACTCGATAGTGGATGCTCTAAGCATATGACGGGCAATGCAAATATGTTAACTAACATAACATATATTGCTGGAGGAACCGTGACATTCAGAGACAACTTGAAAAGATTTGTAATTGCAATTGGAGACGCCATCAATGTCGGTATATCTAGCTCTCATATAATTACAAATGTGCTACTCATAGAAAATTTAAAATATAACCTTTTAAGTATGAGCCAATTATGGTGATAAAGGTTTTTAAATCGATTTTGAAAAAGATAAATGCAACATTTTTTATCAAAATAAATTTTTGATTTTTATACGAATAAGAAAATGATATATCTATGTTTTAAATTTTAATATTAAGCAGATTAATGATACGCGTCTAGTTGCGAGTCATAACAATACGCGACTCCGGCACAAACGATTTTGACATATTAATTATCTTGATAAACTTGCTAAAAAGGAATTAGCAAGTGGTTTACTGAAAGTTAATTTTGAAGTTAATAATCTATGTGATGCGTGTCAATACGAAAAATTAAAGAAAACTTCATAGAAATAACAACAAAACAACCACTAGAACTAATACATTTAGATTTATTCACTCCTACTCAAGTAAGATCGATAAATCATAACAAATATGTTTTTGTGGTTGTTGATGATTTTTCAAGATCTACTTGGACTTCATTTCTGAAACAAAAAAAATGATGCTTTTGAAATGTTTAAAATATTTGCTAAAAGAATTCAAAATTTAAGAGATCTAAAAATTAAATATATTAGAAGAGATCACGGAAGTGAATTTGTAAATGAATTATTTGAAGATTTTTGTAACAAGAAGGGTATCAGTCATAATTTCTCTTTTCCATGACCACCACATCAAAATTGTGTAGTTGAAAGGAAGAATCAAACCTTACAAGAATATGCACGAACATTGCTATGTGGTATTCACTTATCAAAAAAAATTTTAGGCCGAAGCCATTAATATTGCTTGGTATGTACTTAACTATGTCTCTCTAAGGCCATTGACTGAAAACAATTTGTATGAAATATTTTATGGAAAGAAACCAAAATCTCTTATTGTAACGACCCCGAATTTTTATTAAATTTAAATTGATAATTAAACGAATTTTTGAATTAAAATTGTGTAGTTAATTTGATATTTAAGCGAGTTTCCCCGAATACAGATAAATTCTGTGTAAATTATTTAAATTTAAAAATATTGTAAATATTGTATATATGTGAATATATATGTATACGGGCATATATGAGTAAAATTGAGTATATATGTATATATTTGATTTGAATTTAAATTGTAAATAAATGGTTTAAAAATGAAAATATATAAGATAGATAAAGTATAAAATAAATACATTAGATAAAATCCAATAACAAATTAAAAATCTAGAAATTCACCTATATTATATAATGAATAAATTATATAGTTTTATTCAATATAAAGTAAATACATATATCTTGATAAATCAATACAATATAATACAAATAAAATAGATATAAAAATAATAAAAGAAAATTTAAAATAAAATATAATCTCACTTATATTACAAAGTGATGAAACAAAAGCAAAATAATACCAAGTAATAGAAACAAGTAAGTAAGAAAACGAAAGAAGAAATACAAACATTAATATGTATTCATGTATGAACACTTGCAAAAGAAGATGCTAGTGTAAATATCTATGTACAAAATCAAATTGGGTAAATATATTTGTACAGCCGAAATAAGCATATTGTACAAAGTAAATTAATGAAGCCATCACAAGATTTCTATCAGCCGAAGTGAAGAAAAAATTATAAATTGGTACAAGGCAAGTAATATATACTTTAACAATGAAGATATGCAAGGCAAAAAGAAACACAAAGCAAAGCAAAACATAATTTACTTCAGCCACCATATTATCATATCAGCCGAGATAAGAAGAAGAAACAAGTATAAAGATATGTGTGTAAACTTGAAAATAAACTAAGTATGTAGGCTGAGTAAACAAATTATTTAAATACAAAACAAGTAGACATATAAAGGATATAAAGTACTTAGCATTAAATGCCGTGTATATCAGCCCCAAAGCAAAGAAAAAAATCTCTGTTCAATTTTTGTACAAAATGTACACTGTTGTACAAACAAGTATCATCACAATCTCATCTCAGTTAAACAATACATTATATCACCTGTAAGCTTCCTTCCATATATCAACTTCCCCAATTATTTTGCTTCGTCCATTCCAAGCTAAAGAAGAAAAAAATATACTGAACCAAATATCATTAAACTCAAACAAATCAAAACCACTAATGCAAGCCTGAAAACAAGTGAAAGTTACAGTAGCAAATTCAAAGCTAGATATTAAAGAAAAGAAAAGAAAAGCTTTCAACTTGCAAATTTTCAAGCTCTGCTCTTTCTTCTTTAAGCACTGTGAGTAACATTTTTTGTTAAAAATTACTTAAGCATAAATTGGTTGCATGTTTACATCTGGAAATAAATATGTTTATGTGAATGTAGATATGAATTATCTGTATGTTTATAAATGTATGATGTGTGCATGGTTGATATATCTGTAATCCCTCTGTTCTTAGTCAAGCTCTAGTTTTTGATTCAAAAATCATATCTCTTGATCCACTCTGTGTTAAGGTTTAAGTTTTCAACAAAACTTGTTTGTTTTATCATAGAGAAGTTTTTAAAATTTTATTTAAGTTAAATTAAATTTGAAATATCACTGGAAATTAAAAACAACAGGGTAAACTTAAATAGAAGGAAAATTCAAACATTTTAATATATTGATTCAGGATCACAAGTTGAATCTCTAGCCTATAACATGATTTTTAAACCAAACATCATAATTTTTAGTTTGGGTTTTAAGGTGCAGTTCTGGGTTGAACAAAATATGGACTATTGTCGATTTCTGGTGATCAAATGGATCGGAATGCTCGGGTTTCCCTGTGGTAATGGAGGGGTGATCGGCGGGTCGAGGGAAAATGGTCGGAGGCACTCTCGATCACTGTGGCGATGGTGGCATTCGTTTGAAGTGTGTAAACCTAGTTTTTTGCTGTGGCTGTGTTCTGGTCTCGTTCGATGACCAGAGGCGATCGAGTGTATCATAGTTCTGGGGGATGGAAGGGGGGAGGTTGACGAGTAGTTGGTCGGAGTTGTATGAATTTCGATAATCTTGGTCGCGAGAATGGCGATGTTCCAGGGTTGGTGGAAGCTTTCGTTCGTGTTTCCAGGTTTGGGTTTCAACCCAAATTTTGATTTCGAGAAGATAAAGAATTTTGATGATCGAAAACTGATATGGGGAGAATCATCGACTTGTCTCGATGATCTGCAAGGAACCGGAGGTGATGGCGGCGCCGTGCACGTGTACGGTGACATGAGTTGTTTTCCTGGTGAAGTCTGGGATGGGTAGTGAGGTATGCTTGAGTTTCTCGAATGACTCCAGTGTTTTGCTTGAAGCAGAGGGAGGGAAGACTCGAAGCAAGTCGGGTTTGTCTTGAGACAGTAGTGGTTTCAGGATTTTGACAACTGGGAAGCAATTTGATTTTTTAAAACAAATTCAAAGGAAACTTAAATTTGTTAACAAGATTTAAGCAAAGCTTAAACCCAGGTTGAAGCATGAATTCAAATTTATTTTTGAACTCAAAATCTGAAATGAAGTAAAAGTTTTAATTTATTTAGATGTAGCTTCAGGTTTTCTTTAATTAAATTAAAAATTTTGAAAACAGAATTTAAACAGTGGTTTAAATTCAAAGATAATGTATAGTTTCAAATGTAACTTTGGAATCTAAGGTTTTTTTAAAAAATGGATTTTGATTTGAAAAACCAAGTTTTAATTCAAGTTTATAAAAGCAAATTTAAATCAAAAGTTTAAATCTAAGTGAAAGCCAAGTTGAATCAAATGTTTTAAATATGGATTCAAGTTTCTTGAATTCAAAACTGTAAATTAAAAATTAGTTTTTATTTAAAATCTGAATGTTTAAACAAGTTTAAACCAAATAGCTTTTTAAAGTAATTTGTTTTCAAATAAATACTTCAATTGGATTTTGATAAAGTTCTTTTATAAAAAGGATTTTGAATATATAATCATTTGGAATCTTAAATTCAAAATGAAATTTGAATCTAAATTTAGAGTGTAATGTTTTAAATACACTTTAATATTTATGAGATCATTAATAAAGGAATAATTTATCTTAGAGATAATTAAAAATATTGAAGTGGATTAATTAGTAAGATAATTAAGGAATGATTTATTTGTCAACTTTATAAATTAATAATTTAGATTAATTAATTAAGATAATCAATTTTAAACTGTTAATTACTTAGTGAAAGTAATTAAGGGATTAATTACTTATTGTAATTAATGTTGGATATTCTAGTAAATTAAAGTTAATTAATAATCACTTGTTGTAATTAATTAAAAATGATTAATTAAAGGGTGATTAATTAAGGGTTGATTTATTTATTAATGAATTAATTAAAGGATAATTGAATAATTAAAGGTTAATTATTAAATAATTTAAGGTTAATTAATTTAATTAATAAATGATTAAAGGATAATCAATCAAATGATTTGGAATTAATTTATGCTAATTAACCACGATTGATGACCTATCTGATTTAAATTAATCAGATAATTAATTGAGTTACTTATGGATGTTTAAATTCTATTGATAGTCGAATTGTTTGATATTTCTGATACATGATACTTTGTGACATATCCTGATTTTATGTTGTGATCTGTAGTATAATTGATTATCTATGCTGTAATTTATTATCTGTGATATATATATATATATATATCTGTGATCTGTATATGAAAAATAAGCGATATAGTTTATACCGCTTATCAACTATATTTCTGTATTTGATCTGTGATGATTGAATGATGTTACACTATTGTGTTAAACCCCTGGACTACACTTTTACACACACAAATATGGATTCCACGAGGAAACTGGTTAAGTCACAGATGATTTAAATTTGATGTTTTTGAAATTGAAATTTTAATTTCAATTGATTTTGAAATTTGAAATTTGGGTTTAAAGTGAAAAGCTTTTGAAATGGAATTTCAAAGATAAGTCCTATTTTCGAATAACTTGATTAAGTTTTGAAATTTAAATAATTTGACTTAAATTTGAATTCAATATTTGGAATTAAATTCAATGATTGGAATTTTGATTAAAGATATTATAAATGTGTTTTATATGAATTTAAACCACTTTTAAAATATTGGTTTGAGAATTTGATCTTAACCCAAGAAGAATCTTAACTCATATAAATGAATCAGATTTTCCAAAATGAAAACTGTTTGTTTTCAAATGATAAAAGCTTTCATATAAGAAATGAAGTTCCAATTTAATTAAAGGAATTTCATGTTTGAAATGAAAAATGGTTTTTTCCAAGTTATGAATGAATTGTTTTTTAAAGCTATGAATTAAATCTGTTTATTTTTAACAGATTCAAAATGGTGGTTTATTTAAAACATTCGAAATGAAATTGTTTTGAAAGCTATTAGTTAAATCTTTGTTTTAAAGATTTAATGAGTTAATCAAACTGAAATGGAAATTAATTTGGAAAATCTGTGAATGAATCTTTTGTTTAAAAGATTAAAGTATGGAAATTGTTTTAAACCGTTGAAGGTTGTTAAAATGAATCTTTTTGTTTAAAGATTTGAAAATGGTAATTTGTTTAAACCATTTGAAAAGAAAGTTTGGGTTTAAGTTGTGACTTAATTGAAATCCCAATATCCATATGTTTTAAAATGTTACGCTCACTATTCGGATTAGCCGGGAGAGGACCTTTGTGTCACATAACCCATTCCGAATAAGTGATACGTCGTATATGGATCACATTTGCTATATTACAGCATGATAGGGGGTTCTCGCTTTGTAGTTTGGTGGCGAACGAGGGACTCTTACCCCTACATGTCCCTCAGAGGGATGGGTTGGTTAGGCAGAGGCCGTGACAGTCGAGAGGCTGGCCGTAAAAGCACTTGCGAGGTACCGGTGTATGCCACGGTGGGGCTGGGATGGTTGCAAAGCCTACCGGTTGCCACTGTCTTCGGACTTTTACATCTGGTATCAGAGCTAAGGTTGAACTTTAGCTCAGGAGTATAACACATTGAGTAGCTCATTAGAGATAGGGTGAAGTATACCCTAGAATGAGTAATTCTCAGATATCCGTCCGTATGCCTCAGTAAATTCTCTTACTATTCACTGATAGTGAGTATGAGTGCAAGAAGAGGATGAGATAGGGGACAGGGGAATACCACCACGAAATGGTCAATACCCTGTAACAACAAGGGAATATTCTTTCTCTATCTATCTCTTTTGTTCGTCATCTTTTCTCAATTCATTGATAATTTCTGGTAGATCCAGAAAGAAGATTCGATATATTAATATGGGACGTAAACTCCGGATGGACCAAAATTATTTGTTTGGATGAATTGGTTGCTTTGTTTGATATGGTTGATAGGTATACTTTAGTTTTAAACTAAAATTCTGAAATCGTATCCATGTATCTATCTATTCTTTTGGTCCGGATATATTCTATGAATGGTTAGTTATTCCTTCGAACTAACCGATGCCACTACATATTTCGTAGATCTGGATAACCCGAGTATTTTGTGAAGTGTCAAACAGATTCGTTCGTGTATCTGTTATTGATATTCTGATTTGGTAAGCCAAATGCAGAATAGATATTCAGTTTGATTTGATGAAACATTCTTCATCTATCTTTTTGTCTCCTTGGTGATTTCGAGGACGAAATTCTTTTAAGGGGGGAAGTCTGTAACGACCCCGAATTTTTATTAAATTTAAATTGATAATTAAACGAATTTTTGAATTAAAATTGTGTAGTTAATTTGATATTTAAGCGAGTTTCCCCGAATACAGATAAATTTTGTGTAAATCATTTAAATTTAAAAATATTGTAAATATTGTATATATGTGAATATATATGTATACGGCATATATGAGTAAAATTGAGTATATATGTATATATTTGATTTGAATTTAAATTGTAAATAAATGGTTTAAAAATGAAAATATATAAGATAGATAAAGTATAAAATAAATACATTGGATAAAATCCAATAACAAATTAAAAATCTAGAAATTCACCTATATTATATAATGAATAAATTATATAGTTTTATTCAATATAAAGTAAATACATATATCTTGATAAATCAATACAATATAATACAAATAAAATAGATATAAAAATAATAAAAGAAAATTTAAAATAAAATATAATCTCACTTATATTACAAAGTGATGAAACAAAAGAAAATTAATACCAAGTAATAGAAACAAGTAAGTAAGAAAACGAAAGAAGAAATACAAACATTAATATGTATTCATGTATGAACACTTGCAAAAGAAGATGCTAGTGTAAATATCTATGTACAAAATCAAATTGGGTAAATATATTTGTACAGCCGAAATAAGCATATTGTACAAAGTAAATTAATGAAGCCATCACAAGATTTCTATCAACCGAAGTGAAGAAAAAATTATAAATTGGTACAAGGCAAGTAATATATACTTTAACAATGAAGATATGCAAGGCAAAAAGAAACACAAAGCAAAGCAAAACATAATTTACTTCAACCAGCATATTATCATATCAGCCGAGATAAGAAGAAGAAACAAGTATAAAGATATGTGTGTAAACTTGAAAATAAACTAAGTATGTAGGCTGAGTAAACAAATTATTTAAATACAAAACAAGTAGACATATAAAGGATATAAAGTACTTAGCATTAAATGCCGTGTATATCAGCCCCAAACCAAAGAAAAAAATCTCTGTTCAATTTTTGTACAAAATGTACACTGTTGTACAAACAAGTATCATCACAATCTCATCTCAGTTAAACAATACATTATATCACCTGTAAGCTTCCTTCCATATATCAACTTCCCCAATTATTTTGCTTCGTCCATTCCAAGCTAAAGAAGAAAAAAATATACTGAACCAAATATCATTAAACTCAAACAAATCAAAACCACTAATGCAAGCCTGAAAACAAGTGAAAGTTCCAGTAGCAAATTCAAAGCTAGATATTAAAGAAAAGAAAAGAAAAGCTTTCAACTTGCAAATTTTCAAGCTCTGCTCTTTCTTCTTTAAGCACTGTGAGTAACATTTTTTGTTAAAAATTACTTAAGCATAAATTGGTTGCATGTTTACATCTGGAAATAAATATGTTTATGTGAATGTAGATATGAATTATCTGTATGTTTATAAATGTATGATGTGTGCATGGTTGATATATCTGTAATCCCTCTGTTCTTAGTCAAGCTCTAGTTTTTGATTCAAAAATCATATCTCTTGATCCATTCTGTGTTAAGGTTTAAGTTTTAAACAAAACTTGTTTGTTTTATCATAGAGAAGTTTTTAAAATTTTATTTAAGTTAAATTAAATTTGAAATATCACTGGAAATCAAAAACAACAGGGTAAACTTAAATAGAAGGAAAATTCAAACATTTTAATATATTGATTCAGGATCACAAGTTGAATCTCTAGCCTATAACATTATTTTTAAACCAAACATCATAATTTTTAGTTTGGGTTTTAAGGTGCAGTTCTGGCTTGAACAAAATATGGACTATTGTCGATTTCTGGTGATCAAATGGACCGGAATGCTCGGGTTTCCCTGTGGTGATGGAGGGGTGATCGGCGGGTCGAGGGAAAATGGTCGGAGGCACTCTCGATCACTGTGGCGATGGTGTCGTTTGAAGTGTGTAAACCTAGTTTTTTGCTGTGGCTGTGTTTTGGTCTCGTTCGATGACCAGAGGCGATCGAGTGTATCGTAGTTCTGGGGGATGGAAGGGGGGAGGTTGACGAGTAGTTGGCCGGAGTTGTATGAATTCCGGTGGTCTTGGTCGCGAGAATGGCGATGTTCCAGGGTTGGTAGAAGCTTTCGTTCGTGTTTCCAGGTTTGGGTTTCAACCCAAATTTTGATTTCGAGAAGATAAAGAATTTTGATGATCGGAAACTGATATGGGGAGAATCATAGACTTGTCTCGATGATCTGCAAGGAACCGGAGGTGATGGCGGCGCCGTGCACGTGTACGGTGACATGAGTTGTTTTCCTGGTGAAGTCTGGGATGGGTAGTGAGGTATGCTCGAGTTTCTCGAATGACTCCAGTGTTTTGATCGAACCAGAGGGAAGGAAGACTCGAAGCAAGTCGGGTTTGTCTCGAGACAGTAGTGGTTTCAGGATTTTGACAACCGGGAAGCAATTTGATTTTTTGAAACAAATTCAAAGGAAACTTAAATTTGTAAACAAGATTTAAGCAAAGCTTAAACCCAGGTTGAAGCATGAATTCAAATTAGTTTTTGAACTCAAAATCTGAAATGAAGTAAAAGTTTTAATTTATTTAAATGTAGCTTCAGGTTTTCTTTAATTAAATTAAAAATTTTGAAAACAGAATTTAAACAGTGGTTTAAATTCAAAGATAAAGTATAGTTTCAAATGTAACTTTGGAATCTAAGGTTTTTTTAAAAAAGGATTTGGATTTGAAAAACCAAGTTTTAATTCAAGTTTATAAAAGAAAATTTAAATCAAAAGTTTAAATCTAAGTTAAAGCCAAGTTGAATCAAATGTTTTAAATATGGATTCAAGTTTCTTGAATTCAAAACTGTAAATTAAAATCAGTTTTTATTTAAAATCTGAATGTTTAAACAAGTTTAAACCAAATAGCTTTTTAAAGTAATTTGTTTTCAAATAAATACTTCAATTGGATTTTGATAAAGTTCTTTTATAAAAAGAATTTTGAATATATAATCATTTGGAATCTTAAATTCAAAATGAAATTTGAATCTAAATTTAGAGTGTAATGTTTTAAATACACTTTAATATTTATGAGATCATTAATAAAGGAATAATTTATCTTAGAGATAATTAAAAATATTGAAGTGGATTAATTAATAAGATAATTAAGGAATGATTTATTTGTCAACTTTATAAATTAATGATTTAGATTAATTAATTAAGATAATCAATTTTAAACTGTTAATTACTTAATGAAAGTAATTAAGGGATTAATTACTTATTGTAATTAATGTTGGATATTCTAATAAATTAAAGCTAATTAATAATCACTTGTTGTAATTAATTAAAAATGATTAATTAAAGGGTGATTAATTAAGGGTTGATTTATTTATTAATGAATTAATTAAAGGAATTTTTTGGCAAAGCCAGCGGGGTTAAGTGGTCCCCTACCAGTTTATTGCAAAAACAATAAAAGTTACAGCAGAAACAGAGAGTAAACAAAGAAAAGAAAACAACAACAAAAAAAAGAAAAGCAAAACAGGGCTCATTCCCAAAAATGCAGCAGATCTGGAGTGAAGACAGTATGACAATACTTCATTTGACAATAAGTACGATTCTTAACTTCATGCCAAAGCTCATCCCAGTTCTTTCTTTTATTTTCAAAAAATATTGCATTTCTTTCTCTCCATATGACTGTCATGTAAACTTTCATGCAAACAGTAAGCAATCTACCCACTTCATTTTCCTTCTTAGCAGTAGTGTAGAAAACATCCCAAACATCACCAGAGTTAGCAGTATGAAGGTTAATTCCAGCTGTTAAACCAATTCTATGTAAAAGATAAAGAAGTGCAGGGCATTCAAAGAAAATATGTTGAGAGGTCTCTTCATAACGGTCACAAAACAGGCATTTCAAAGGGCATCCCATGCCATATTTGCTCAGAACATTTCTAGTTAGCAAGGCTTGGTTTATAACTTTCCATAGCATCAAGTTATCTTTAGGTTGAGAATCAAAAGACCAGATAGCAGTGCTCCAGATAGATGCAGGCAATGGAACAGAGGCAGTGACATAATTGTAGACTCCTTTAATAGAATGTGGCTTCATATCCCATACCACACTGTCATATTGAGTTGCAGGGAAGAAAAGGTGCTGCATTTCATTCCACAGTTGCCTTAAGTATTGGTTACTATTGTATGGTAGCACAATTTTTCCATCATGAATGTAATCAATTGCCTTAGCATCAATGTGTATACCAGACTGCATAATCTGATTATAGTCACACATTGACGACAAGATAAGGCCTTTACCGACCCAGGGATCATGCCAGAAACTGACAGTAGAATTAGCCTTGACAGGATATAGTATCATAGGAAGGAAAACATCTCTATATTTCAATATATTTCTCCAATTCCAACTACTAGTCATAGGATTAGCCATGCACCAAAAATACTTATTTTTAATATTGTAATGCCAAGCCCAGTCTACCCATATACTATCTCTCTTGTTGATTAGATCATCTATGTGTTTACTTATTGCTGCTATATTCCACTTCCTGACATCAATAACCCCAAGACCACCCATATTCTTAGAGGCTTCAAACTTAGAAAAGGAACAAGGCAACAGTTTCCTATTATGAATGCTTCCTGTCCAAAAAAATCTGTTCATAGCAGACCTAACTTGTTGCACTAGCCTGACTGGAAGAATCATAGATCTAGCCCAGTAAACAAGGGAGGAAAAAACAGTAGTTTTAATCAGAACTAATCTACCACTCTGAGATAGTTGCCTATTTTCCCAAGCATTCATAACAGAAGTGATTTTGCTGTATAGAGGAAGACAGTCAACTTTAGATATTCTTTTTGTAATTAATGGTAGACCAAGATACTTCATATCAGTGTCCATGGAAGAGAATCCAATGTGTCTTTGTAAGGTAGTTGCATGAGCATCACTAACTCCAGATACCAACATAGAAGATTTGTCTTGATTTTTTTTAAGACCAGTCATTCTATAAAATTCTTGCAATGCATCAGAAATAGCAGTTAAGGAAGGAATCTCAGGCTTTGTAAACAACATCACATCATCAGCAAACATGATAGAAGTCATATGTTGTTGTTCACACTTAGGGTGGAACTTAATTGACTTCTGAAAATACCTTTGTTGGAGAATAACAGAAAAAACTTCCATAAAAAGCAAGAATAAATACGAAGATATAGGATCACCTTGTCTAATTCCTTTACTACTTCTAAAATTACCCACCGGTCTACCATTAATAACAACAGAGAAAGATGGAGTGGAGATGCACACATAAATCCAGGAGACAAAAGTTTTAGGAAAACCCATCTCAACCATAACCCTAACTATAGAAGACCAGTGAATGGTATCATATGCCTTTGATATATCAATTTTAATTGCTGCAGCAGTGGGTACCTTATTTTTACCATAACCTTTCAGTTATTCTTATGCAAGAAGAAGATTATCAAGAATACTCCTCGTAGGAATAAAAGCAGCCTGATTAAAGGAAATTAATTAAAGGATAATTGAATAATTAAAGGTTAATTATTAAATAATTTAAGGTTAATTAATTTAATTAATAAATGATTAAAGGATAATCAATCAAATGATTTGAAATTAATTTATGCTAATTAACCACGATTGATGACTTATCTGATTTAAATTAATCAGATAATTAATTGAGCTTACTTATGGATGTTTAAATTCTATTGATAGTCGAATTGTTTGATATTTCTGATACATGATACTTTGTGACATATCCTGATTTTATGTTGTGATCTGTAGTATAATTGATTATCTATGCTGTAATTTATTATCTGTGATATATATATATATCTGTGATCTGTATATGAAAAATAAGCGATATAGTTTATACCGCTTATCAACTATATTTCTGTATTTGATCTGTGATGATTGAATGATGTTACACTATTGTGTTAAACCCCTGGACTACACTTTTACACACACAAATATGGATTCCACGAGGAAATTGGTTAAGTCACAGATGATTTAAATTTGATGTTTTTGAAATTGAAATTTTAATTTCAATTAATTTTGAAATTTAAAATTTGGGTTTAAAGTGAAAAGCTTTTGAAATGGAATTTCAAAGATAAGTCCTATTTTCGAATAACTTGATTAAGTTTTGAAATTTAAATAATTTGACTTACATTTGAATTCAATATTTGGAATTGAATTCAATGATTGGAATTTTGATTAAAGATATTATAAATGTGTTTTATATGAATTTAAACCACTTTTAAAATATTGGTTTGAGAATTTGATCTTAACCCAAGAAGAACCTTAACTCGTATAAATGAATCAGATTTTCCAAAATGAAAACTGTTTGTTTTCAAATGATAAAAGCTTTCATATAAGAAATGAAGTTCCAATTTAATTAAAGGAATTTCATGTTTGAAATGAAAAATGGTATTTTCCAAGTTATGAATGAATTGTTTTTTAAAGCTATGAATTAAATCTGTTTATTTTTAACAGATTTAAAATGGTGGTTTATTTAAACCATTCGAAATGAAATTGTTTTGAAAGCTATTAGTTAAATCTTTGTTTTAAAGATTTAATGAGTTAATCAAACTGAAATGGAAATTAATTTGGAAAATCTATGAATGAATCTTTTGTTTAAAAGATTAAAGTATGGAAATTGTTTTAAACCGTTGAAGGTTGTTAAAATGAATCTTTTTGTTTAAAGATTTGAAAATGGTAATTTGTTTAAACCATTTGAAAAGAAAGTTTGGGTTTAAGTTGTGACTTAATTGAAATCCCAATATCCATATGTTTTAAAATGTTACGCTCACTATTCGGATTAGCCGGGAGAGGACCTTTGTGTCGCATAACCCATTCCGAATAAGTGATAAGTCGTATATGGATCGCATTTGCTATATTACAGCATGATAGGGGGTTCTCGCTTTGCAGTTTGGTGGCGAACGGGGGACTCTTACCCCTACATGTCCCTCAGAGGGATGGGTTGGTTAGGCAGAGGCCGTGACAGTCGAGAGGTTGGCCGTAAAAGCACTTGCGAGGTACCGGTGTATGCCACGGTGGGGCTGGGATGGTTGCAAAGCCTACCGGTTGCCACTGTCTTCGGACTTTTACATCTGGTATCAGAGCTAAGGTTGAACTTTAGCTCAGGAGTATAACACACTGAGTAGCTCATTAGAGATAGGGTGAAGTATACCCTAGAATGAGTAATTCTCAGATATCCGTCTGTATGCCTCAGTAAATTCTCTTACTATCCACTGATAGTGAGTATGAGTGCAAGAAGAGGATGAGATAGGGGACAGGGGAATACCACCACGAAATGGTCAATACCTTGTAACAACAAGGGAATATTCTTTCTCTATCTATCTCTTTTGTTCGTCATCTTTTCTCAATTCATTGATAATTTCTGGTAGATCTAGAAAGAAGATTCGATATATTAATATGGGACGTAAACTCCGGATGGACCAAAATTATTTGTTTGGATGAATTGGTTGCTTTGTTTGATATGGTTGATAGGTATACTTTGGTTTTAAACTAAAATTTTGAAATCGTATCCATGTATCTATCTATTCTTTGGGTCCGAATATATTCTACGAATGGTTAGTTATTCCTTCGAACTAACCGATGCCACTACATATTTCGTAGATCTGGATAACCCGAGTATTTTGTGAAGTGTCAAACAGATTCGTTCGTGTATCTGTTATTGATATTCTGATTTGGTAAGCCAAATGCAGAATAGATATTCAGTTTGATTTGATGAAACATTCTTCATCTATCTTTTTGTCTCCTTGGTAATTTCGAGGACGAAATTCTTTTAAGGGGGAAGTCTGTAACGACCCCGAATTTTTATTAAATTTAAATTGATAATTAAATGAATTTTTGAATTAAAATTGTGTAGTTAATTTGATATTTAAGCGAGTTTCCCCGAATACAGATAAATTCTATGTAAATCATTTAAATTTAAAAATATTGTAAATATTGTATATATGTGAATATATATGTATACGGCATATATGAGTAAAATTGAGTATATATGTATATATTTGATTTGAATTTAAATTGTAAATAAATGGTTTAAAAATGAAAATATATAAGATAGATAAAGTATAAAATAAATACATTGGATAAAATCCAATAACAAATTAAAAATCTAGAAATTCACCTATATTATATAATGAATAAATTATATAGTTTTATTCAATATAAAGTAAATACATATATCTTGATAAATCAATACAATATAATACAAATAAAATAGATATAAAAATAATAAAAGAAAATTTAAAATAAAATATAATCTCACTTATATTACAAAGTGATGAAACAAAAGCAAAATAATACCAAGTAATAGAAACAAGCAAGTAAGAAAACAAAAGAAGAAATACAAACATTAATATGTATTCATGTATGAACACTTGCAAAAGAAGATGCTAGTGTAAATATCTATGTACAAAATCAAATTGGGTAAATATATTTGTACAGCCGAAATAAGCATATTGTACAAAGTAAATTAATGAAGCCATCACAAGATTTCTATCAGCCGAAGTGAAGAAAAAATTATAAATTGGTACAAGGAAAGTAATATATACTTTAACAATGAAGATACGCAAGGCAAAAAGAAACACAAAGCAAAACAAAACATAATTTACTTCAGCCAACATATTATCATATCAGCCGAGATAAGAAGAAGAAACAAGTATAAAGATATGTGTGTAAACTTGAAAATAAACTAAGTATGTAGGCTAAGTAAACAAATTATTTAAATACAAAACAAGTAGACATATAAAGGATATAAAGTACTTAGCATTATATGCCGTGTATATCAGCCCCAAAGGAAAGAAAAAAAATCTCTGTTCAATTTTTGTACAAAATGTACACTGTTGTACAAACAAGTATCATCACAATCTCATCTCAGTTAAACAATACATTATATCACCTGTAAGCTTCCTTCCATATATCAACTTCCCCATTTATTTTGCTTCGTCCATTCCAAGCTAAAGAAGAAAAAAATATACTGAAGCAAATATCATTAAACTCAAACAAATCAAAACCACTAATGCAAGCCTGAAAACAAGTGAAAGTTCCAGTAGCAAATTCAAAGCTAGATATTAAAGAAAAGAAAAGCTTTCAACTTGCAAATTTTCAAGCTCTGCTCTTTCTTCTTTAAGCACTGCGAGTAACATTTTTTGTTAAAAATTACTTAAGCATAAATTGGTTGCATGTTTACTCTGGAAATAAATATGTTTATGTGAATGTAGATATGAATTATCTGTATGTTTATAAATGTATGATGTGTGCATGGTTGATATATCTGTAATCCCTCTGTTCTTAGTCAAGCTCTAGTTTTTGATTCAAAAATCATATCTCTTGATCCAGTCTGTGTTAAGGTTTAAGTTTTAAACAAAACTTGTTTGTTTTATCATAGAGAAGTTTTTAAAATTTTATTTAAGTTAAATCAAATTTGAAATATCACTGGAAATCAAAAACAACAGGGTAAACTTAAATAGAAGGAAAATTCAAACATTTTAATATATTGATTCAGGATCACAAGTTGAATCTCTAGCCTATAACATGATTTTTAAACCAAACATCATAATTTTTAGTTTGGGTTTTAAGGTGCAGTTCTGGGTTGAACAAAATATGGACTATTGTCGATTTCTGGTGATCAAATGGACCGGAATGCTCGGGTTTCCCTGTGGTGATGGAGGGGTGATCGGCGGGTCGAGGGAAAATGGTCGGAGGCACTCTCGATCACTGTGGCGATGGTGGCATTCGTTTGAAGTGTGTAAACCTAGTTTTTTGCTGTGGCTGTGTTTTGGTCTCGTTCGATGACCAGAGGCGATCGAGTGTATCGTAGTACTGGGGGATGGAAGGGGGGAGGTTGACGAGTAGTTGGCCGGAGTTGTATGAATTCCGGTGGTCTTGGTCGCGAGAATGGCGATGTTCCAGGGTTGGTAGAAGCTTTCGTTCGTGTTTCAAGGTTTGGGTTTCAACCCAAATTTTGATTTCGAGAAGATAAAGAATTTTGATGATCGGAAACTGATATGGGGAGAATCATCGACTTGTTTCGATGATCTGCAAGGAACCGGAGGTGATGGCGGCGCCGTGCACGTGTACGGTGACATGAGTTGTTTTCCTGGTGAAGTCTGGGATGGGTAGTGAGGTATGCTCGAGTTTCTCGAATGACTCCAGTGTTTTGCTCGAAGCAGAGGGAGGGAAGACTCGAAGCAAGTCGGGTTTGTCTCGAGACAGTAGTGGTTTCAGGATTTTGACAACCGGGAAGCAATTTGATTTTTTAAAACAAATTCAAAGGAAACTTAAATTTGTAAACAAGATTTAAGCAAAGCTTAAACCCAGGTTGAAGCATGAATTCAAATTAGTTTTTGAACTCAAAATCTGAAATGAAGTAAAAGTTTTACTTTATTTAGATGTAGCTTCAGGTTTTCTTTAATTAAATTAAAAATTTTGAAAACAGAATTTAAACAGTGGTTTAAATTCAAAGATAAAGTATAGTTTCAAATGTAACTTTGGAATCTAAGGTTTAAAAAAAATGGATTTGGATTTGAAAAACCAAGTTTTAATTCAAGTTTATAAAAGCAAATTTAAATCAAAAGTTTAAATCTAAGTTAAAGCCAAGTTGAATCAAATGTTTTAAATATGGATTCAAGTTTCTTGAATTCAAAACTGTAAATTAAAATCAGTTTTTATTTAAAATCTGAATGTTTAAACAAGTTTAAACCAAATAGCTTTTTAAAGTAATTTGTTTTCAAATAAATACTTCAATTGGATTTTGATAAAGTTCTTTTATAAAAAGAATTTTGAATATATAATCATTTGGAATCTTAAATTCAAAATGAAATTTGAATCTAAATTTAGAGTGTAATGTTTTAAATACACTTTAATATTTATGAGATCATTAATAAAGGAATAATTTATCTTAGAGATAATTAATAATATTGAAGTGGATTAATTAGTAAGATAATTAAGGAATGATTTATTTGTTAACTTTATAAATTAATGATTTAGATTAATTAATTAAGATAATCAATTTTAAACTGTTAATTACTTAATGAAAGTAATTAAGGGATTAATTACTTATTATAATTAATGTTGGATATTCTAATAAATTAAAGTTAATTAATAATCACTTGTTGTAATTAATTAAAAATGATTAATTAAAGGGTGATTAATTAAGGGTTTATTTATTTATTAATGAATTAATTAAAGGAAATTAATTAAAGGATAATTGAATAATTAAAGGTTAATTATTAAATAATTTATGGTTAATTAATTTAATTAATAAATGATTAAAGGATAATCAATCAAATGATTTGAAATTAATTTATGCTAATTAACCACGATTGATGACTTATCTGATTTAAATTAATCAGATAATTAATTGAGCTTACTTATGGATGTTTAAATTCTATTGATAGTCGAATTGTTTGATATTTCTGATACATGATACTTTGTGACATATACTGATTTTATGTTGTGATCTGTAGTATAATTGATTATCTGTGCTGTAATTTATTATCTGTGATATATATATATATATCTGTGATCTGTATATGAAAAATAAGCGATATAGTTTATACCGCTTATCAACTATATTTCTGTATTTGATCTGTGATGATTGAATGATGTTACACTATTGTGTTAAACCCCTGGACTACACTTTTACACACACAAATATGGATTCCACGAGGAAATTGGTTAAGTCACAGATGATTTAAATTTGTTGTTTTTGAAATTGAAATTTTAATTTCAATTGATTTTGAAATTTGAAATTTGGGTTTAAAGTGAAAAGCTTTTGAAATGGAATTTCAAAGATAAGTCCTATTTTCGAATAACTTGATTAAGTTTTGAAATTTAAATAATTTGACTTAAATTTGAATTCAATATTTGGAATTGAATTCAATGATTGGAATTTTGATTAAAGATATTATAAATGTGTTTTATATGAATTTAAACCACTTTTAAAATATTGGTTTGAGAATTTGATCTTAACCCAAGAAGAACCTTAACTCGTATAAATGAATCAGATTTTCCAAAATGAAAACTGTTTGTTTTCAAATGATAAAAGCTTTCATATAAGAAATAAAGTTCCAATTTAATTAAAGGAATTTCATGTTTGAAATGAAAAATGGTTTTTTCCAAGTTATGAATGAATTGTTTTTGAAAGCTATGAATTAAATCTGTTTATTTTTAACAGATTTAAAATGGTGGTTTATTTAAACCATTCGAAATGAAATTATTTTGAAAGCTATTAGTTAAATCTTTGTTTTAAAGATTTAATGAGTTAATCAAACTGAAATGGAAATTAATTTTGAAAATCTGTGAATGAATCTTTTGTTTAAAAGATTAAAGTATGGAAATTGTTTTAAACCGTTGAAGGTTGTTAAAATGAATCTTTTTGTTTAAAGATTTGAAAATGGTAATTTGTTTAAACCATTTGAAAAGAAAGTTTGGGTTTAAGTCGTGACTTAATTGAAATCCCAATATCCATATGTTTTAAAATGTTACGCTCACTATTCGGATTAGCCGGGAGAGGACCTTTGTGTCGCATAACCCATTCCGAATAAGTGATACGTCGTATATGGATAGCATTTGAAGACCGGTGTTCAAGACCGGGTGTTTACGAAAACTATAGGATGACCTATCGATTGTCTCTGCACCGAGTAGCGCCCGGTATAGAGATCTCCTAAGTGATGGAAAATCTGATCGGGATTGTGAATACCCGGATTTGCAAGGGCTTCTTTGGAAGTGCCTTCGATTCTGTTCGAACCCGGAACAGACTTGTATGGTTAGATGTCTGACATTACACTTTGAGATATAAAATAGATTTCTTTCAAATACATTTCTGTTGGTGGCGGAGAATTTATTCTCTTAGCTTAACACCCTTCTCTGAGACGTACGAGCTCAGAGGTTATGTAGTTGAAGGTTATCAGCAATATACTCCCAATTTGGTAATGTGACATGCTGAGTGTTGCTGTGTGATGATCATTGTTTGATCATTTGTGATATGATCATTTGTTTGATCATTTATCTTTGTGATCATTACTTTGATCATCTGTTGACCCAAAGCATGGCTTTGTGACAAAGCGTAGCTTTGTGGTCGAGACCTCATCGGACCTCACAACCCGGAAATGGTCGAAACAGGAATGTTGCGGCAAGGTTATGAGGGTCGCGCCCTTTAGGATATGTCATTTCCTTCTGGAAAAGGGTGGTATCATGGTATGGAGCCTAGATACTTACTCATGTGGACATACTTTATTTATTATGTGTGATGTTGGTTACCGAGGCCTCGGATAAAGGTCCCAAAGGACTGGGAGGTGGCATATTCGTGAGTTACCTGTTACAGGGGTAACCCGGCCTTGTGTTGGCAGAGAGCAGTTTGTCTCTCGGGACGTCCAGCCAGAGGCGATCCCATTCGGCAGTAGGAAAGGAAGTTCCTTAGCCTGACCATTTGTTGGAAATCCAAAGAAACAATACGAACCTTTACGATTGCAATTGTATAACCTGCCATGGAATGTGGCGGTAACCTGCTATTGAACATAGTAGCTACAGTAGGCATAACGTGAAATGCCTATGTTGGCTAAGATTAATATTATACTTTCGAAATGTTTCTTCACTATGCACTAGTAATAATATTCAATGATTTGTTTTGCGTAGTAAGCATCTTTGACTATCATAAGGAGAAATCTCCTCTGATTCTGCATTTGCATTGTGTGTGTGTGTGCCGAAGGCCTTATGGTAGTTTCATTTTCCAAAAGCATTGCGAAATTCAATTTTATTGTTGTTGTTTTAAAGATAAACTATTTTTGTTGCTCATACCAGTCCCACGACTGACTCGGAGTTTATTGTTCCTTTCCTAAACTCTGGGTGCTCATAATTTTCCACACGAGCAGTCTAGAGTTGGGTTTGTTTTCAGATATTCAGGTTGAGTAGATTATCTGGAGCTATTCAGTCCTTGGATGACTGACCTTGCTTTCCGCTAGCTATGGATTAGAGCATTCTATTGGAGATATTTTATCCACTGCTGGTGTTATCTATTTTCTTTCCGCTACTATTTCTTGTATCATATCTCTGATGTATATTGATATCTGTTGTATCATATTGTAACAGATTTTGTATCTGTCATCGTATCAATGTTATATATATTGATATATTCTTTTTCTTCCACTGTGTTGTTATATTTAATGGTGTTATAAGCTCCGGAGAACCAGATTCGGCGTTTGAATCTACGGCATTTTGAGTACAAGTGACGTACGGATGCCGATTTTCGAAGGCCGAGTTTTTGGATCTTTACACTTATATTTTTGAATTTTTGATTCATAATGCTTCATATTAAATACTAAAGACCAATTAGGCAAATTTAATCCGAAAGACGATGAGGGAATTTTTATTGGTTATTCGAAACAAAGAAAATCCTATAGAATATTTAATAGATGGACTAATATAATTGAAGAAAGTTTACATGTTTCTTTTGATGAAGATTTTAAAAGTAAAAATGGAACTAAGGATAAAGAAATTTTAGAGATAAACTAAGCTCATGTTACAGAAGATAATACCAATAATGGAAATGAAAATGGAAATATAGACAATGATAGTGACAATAACATCTTAAGATCCCCTTTTGAATTTTAAAAGGCAATCCTATTGATAATATAATCGGAGATGTAAACACTAGAGTCACAACCATAAGCCAACTAAATCAAATAGGTCATGTATCTTTTATCTCAAATGTATAACCTAAAAACAATAAGGAAGCCACCAACTTCTGTATATTAGCAACGCAAGAAGAACTTAATCAATTTGAAAGAAATAACGTTTGGGAACTTGTATCAAGACCGAATGATCAATCCGTTATTGGAACAAAATGAGTATTTAAAAACAAAGCCGATGAAAATGGTAATATAATTCGTAATAAAACAAAATTTGTTGCTCAGGGTATAATCAAGAAGAAGGAATTGAATATGAAGAAGCATTTACCCCTGTAGCTCGACTAGAAATAATACGAATATTACTTACATTTTCTTGTCATCACAATTTTAAATCATATCAAATGGATGTTAAAAGTGCTTTTTTAAACGGTTTTATTTAAGAAAATATTTATGTTGAACAAAAACCTTTATTTGTTCATGAAAAATTTCTAAACCATATTTTCAAACTTAAAAAGGCGTTTTCTATTTAAAAAAGCACCCTCTGCTTGGTATAATAGACTCAAAGGCTGTAACAACCCGGGGTTTTGCGCCGGTTGATTATCATCATTAGACGATTAATCTGCTAGCTAATTGCTGTGGGAGTTTTTAAATCGGGTTGCGATTCTTTTAAAAATTCGTTATGGGTTAAGCGGGCTTTAATGTGCAATCTTAGCCCACGTTCTTTGTATTCCTTGTGTTGTGTTGTATCAAGGCAGATAATCGATCCACTTTCTCCATCTATTTTTCATTGGCAACCCTAATCAAATGAGCGAAATAAAAATGGTGGCTCGATCTCCTTCTCGTTCGTCTTCAAATTAGGGCTTTGGAAAATTCTTCGAAGCCGCGACTTTTGTTGATCGATTTATGGTTATTGGCGTATTGCTTTGTCGATCGGTGGTTTCTTCGCTTGGCTCACGGCTCCTTCAAATCACGTCGTGAAAGGTGAGAGATTTTCCCACTCACATCTTTAATTCATTCATCAATTTCTTTTCGACAGTTCGATTTTGTTGATGTTGATGATTTCTGACTTGTTCATATCGAATGAGTTCGTTTACTTAATTGATATGGTTTTGATCGATTTTGTGGCCACACGGCTTCGACTTGATTTAATCAATGTTGTTTTTGGTCACTTGAAAACCGCTGTTGATCTTCTGGCTTTGACTTGATCCGAGCATTGCCTTTGGTCATTACAGTTGTTGATTTAGTGGTTATTCTTTATGCTGTTGATCCGAGGATTTTTCTGTTGTCATTGGTAAAAGAAAATTTACTTTGATTTGTTTTCACTTCGTCACTGACTTTGACGATGATTGTGCTCTGGATTTAATTGTTCGAACTTTGAAATTCCGGCTTTGATTTTGTGGCCCCTGTGTGCTTCGGCTCTGGCCATCTTTGTGTTCATCCCTTACCTGTTGCACTTGCAGTGTATTGGTATTCATGTCTGCACTTTGATATTTTGTAGTTGAACACTTGTATGTGGTCTTGTTTCACTGTTTGGTCAATGCATAATTGAATATGGTGTTAGCTTTGAGCATTGTAGTTTGATGTCTCGCTTCTGGCCATTCTTGGGTCAAAACTGGAGATATGTTTTGATAGTTGTTCATGTTGTATTTGGATTTGCCTTGGCTCTGATTAGTGTTGTGTATGTTGCATTGCATCATGTTGCAACAATTTTGGTTGCTGTAGTTGTACCATTCGAGTCAGTTGACATCTTGTTGCATAGCTGGAGTGTTCACTGACTTGAGTCTAGATTCATTTGGTTGTTCATTTGAACTTGTGTTCATTTTGTAGTCTGTTGCCTTGATCATCGGGTTGAGGCTGCAGCTTGTTACATTTGGGGTCTTGTTCTTATTCATGTGGTTTGCACCTGTTTAGTTGGTCTGACCTGAACTGACCATTAAAGTGCATGTTAGTTGTATGCTTGGAGCCTCTGTTCAACCATATTGATAATATTTGGTCTGGACATTGTTGTATTGTGGCTTGTACATTGATTTGTACATTGAGTTGAACCTGACTTTTCCTTTGGGTTTGACCTTGTGCTCGTTTGTGAACTTTCATTGAGCTTCTGTGTATTTCATCACTGTAATAGCAAGGAAGTGCACGCGAGCGTGTACTGCAGCCAAAACAGTATCGACTTTTTATGTGATATTCCAATTGTTTGAATTGTTTCATGCGTTCAATTCAATATTTTGAAATTGTAATTTGATTGGGTTTAATTTGATTATTTTGTCGCTATCTAATTATCTTCTAGATAATTAGATTATGTGTTTTCTAATTATCGTATCGATAATTAGATATTGTTGTTTCTGTTGCTTTACTGGCTTGAGTTTTGCTTTGGCCACTTGCTGTTAATTGTTGTTTGGGCAATTCTGTTGTTTTCTAAATTATCTTCATTGATAATCTTTTTATTTACCTTTGTTGATGATTTGAATTTGCTAATTTGTTGTTTAACACTGTTTCGTGTTATTTCTACCGTTATCCGATTCTCTTATTGAAGGGTCGGATATACGAGATTTATTGTGACTGTCGTCTATTGATTACTTAATTATTATTGCTTCCGTGCATTAATAACTGAGTTTGAATTAGACTGACCCGTGTATTATTTTCTTTTGAATTAATACTCGGGTCAGACCGAGTTATTTCAGGTTGTTGATACCTTGCTTTGGGTTGCTGCTTGAGCTATGAAGTCTCTTTATATATTTTGGAGTAGTTGTTGTCATTTTATAGGATGATATGTATTCATGTATATTATTCACGATAATGTACTTGTATATGTAACTTCCAGCGTCGATAGTTGTAGTTGTATCATATGTATTGTATCACATGTATTGTAACTAACTTCAGTTATATATATATGAGATTTTATATTATCTGTGTTCTGCATTTAGCTTATCTGTGTTATTATTATATATGTGTCCTAAACTATTATGAACCATCGTAGTTCGTTTTATACTGGAAATGGGATATGTCGATGGGAGTAAATAAACAAAGAGATGAAAAATATATATACCACTCCAATCGAGATAACCAATACTAGTGTAAGGCCTAACTACGGGTGGCCGCTCCTATCTAGCCTTATTCTTCATAATAACAGACAATATTTCTTTTAATACTCTTTGTTATTGTGAGCATAGAGGTGGGGCGTCACAATTGGTATCAGAGCGAGGGGTTTATGGACATAATATAGAACATAACTTAGATGGAACATGTGTTACAACTAATTGTTGATGTTTTTATTTGTGCTTTGAGTCAAAACTAAAGTTTTGAAATTATGATGAAATTTTTAAATATCCTTATTTAAAAATAAAAGTGAAATTGTGTTTTGATGATTGAGTAATTTGTGTTCTGTTTATCAGAGTACGCAGCGGAAACAGTGACTGTCTTCGCCGAGTACGGCTGATAACCTTTTTGATTTAAAAATCAAAATATGAAAATGAAATAAATTTCATTGTGTTGTTACATTGATGTGTTTATTTTTGTTTTCTTTGAAAATTTCGAATCCGATTTGAGGATCCGAAGCGATTGCAGTTATGTGATTTTGTTGAGATTTTTGTTGTTTTAAATTATCTTCATTGAAGATATAATCGAGTGATTTCTTTGATCATCTTTTGGTGTGTGTGCAAATATGAGTTGCACGTTGCTGCATTGATTTTACGATTGAACCGATGTTTGGTTTTAAGACGTATTCTGTTGCCGTTATTTTATAACGAGATTTTTCACTGGTATTATTTTGATGAAATTTTGACGTATAAAAATTACTGTCGCTTCGACTTCAGTAACCGTCAAATTTTAAAGTGGATTTTCAAGCGGTTATTCCGTATGCTGATTTGATACCCATTTTACGGTGTTTTGAGAAGTGCGATTTCGAAGTGCGATTTCCTTATCGAAATTGCTACAGATGTTGCTGTTTTAATCACGTTTTTTGAAAAAAAAATTAAAATAAAATTGTTTTAATTTTTTTACAGTTTGCGCTTTCAAAAGAATGAGGAAGCGATTTAAACGTTTCAGCAAAATTGAGGACTATGAACCCTCACTTTTACTGTTTCGCTTAATTCCGAACTTGTCCCTTTGAGAACGTAAAATGTTGTTTATTTAAAATACACAATTTTGCACTTTCAAGGAAACGATGAAGAGAATTAAACGATTTAGTAAAACTCGTGGTATGGGACATGTGTGTTTGCTATTTTGGTTAATTCCGGACTCGTTAATTGAAATATCTGCTGTTTGATGATTTTGATGATTATTTGGGCTTTCGGGCTACTCTGTTGGACCTTCGGGTCATTTGTTGGGCTTTCGAGCCACTCTGCTGGACCTTCGGGTCATTTGATGGACCTTCGGGTCAAATACCAGTACTAGACCTACGGGTCACTGTGCGGACCTTTGGGTCATCTGATGGGCGCCAAAAATTTATAGTACTTGGTAGGCTTCGGCCATATGTTGTTGCACGTGCAGCGTAGCTTAGACTCGCCATCTGCTGGGATTGATCCACCTTTTATGTTGATTTTCTAGATTATCTTAATTGGTTTCTAGATATTTGTTGTTTCTAATTATCTGAAGGTAATTAGATATTTGCTGATATGAGTTCTAATTATCTTTGTTGATAATTAGATATTTGCTGATTTGAGTTCTAATTATCTTTGTTGATAATTAGATATTTGTTTTTTTCTAATTATCTTTGTTGATAATTAGATATTTGTTGATTTGAGATTTTTGATTATCGTTTTTTATAATTAGATATTTGTTGATTTGAGATTTCTGATTATCGTTTTTGATAATTAGATATTTGTGTTTTCTGATTATCGTTTTTGATAATTAGATATTTGTTGTTTTCTGATTATCGTCTTTGATAATTAGATATTTGTTGATATGTGATTCTAATAATCTTTGTTGATAATTAGATATTTGATGTTTTCTAATCATCATTGTTGATAATTAGATATTTGTTGATTTGAGATTTCTGATTATCGTTTTTGATAATTAGATATTTGTGTTTTCTGATTATCGTTTTTGATAATTAGATATTTGTGATTTCTGATTATCGTTTTTGATAATTAGATATTTGTGATTTCTGATTATCGTTTTTGATAATTAGATATTTGTTGTTTTCTGATTATCATTTTTGATAATTAGATATTTGTGTTTTTTGATTATCGTTTTTGATAATTAGATATTTGTGATTTCTGATTATCGTTTTTGATAAGTAGATATTTGTGATTTCTGATTATTGTTTTTGATAATTAGATATTTTTTGTTTTCTGATTATCGTTTTTGATAATTAGATATTTGTGATTTCTGATTATCGTTTTTGATAATTAGATATTTGTTGTTTTCTGATTATCGTTTTTGATAATTAGATAATTGTTGATTTGAGATTTCTGATTATCGTTTTTGATAATTAGATATTTGTGTTTTCTGATTATCGTTTTTGATAATTAGATATTTGTTGTTTTCTGATTATCGTTTTTGATAATTGGATATTTGCTAATTTTGCTGATTATGAGATTTTCTAGTCTCTAATTGATTCTAGATTAAGTTGATTATATTGAATTGCTATTTTCTATCTATCTCTGTTGATAGTTAGAGTTTGCTGATTATGAAGTTCGTGTTTTCTAGTTATTTGTTGGATAACTAGATATTTGCGGTTTTGCGATTTGTGATTTGTGTTTTCTAATTGTCTTTGTTGGTAATTAGATTTTGCTGTTTTCTAATTATCGTATCGATAATTAGATATTGTTGTTTTGTGATTTTCTGTATTTTAATTATCTAGTTGATAATTAAATATTGCTGATAATTGTATTTATTCAGTTTTGTTGTTTTCTGGTTATCTATTTGATAATTAGATTTTGTTGAGGATTTGTGAATTTCTTTTACGAAATTAAAAGATTTCTTTGGCGTTTGTGTTCTTGACCTTTATTTTTCTAGCTTAACCAGTTTATGTTAGAAAAATAATTATTATTGACGACTTTAATTATGAAAATTACGGGGATGCAATTTTTATAAGGAGGGGAGTCTGTAACAACCCGGGGTTTTGCGCCGGTTGATTATTGTCATTAGACGATTAATTTGCTAGCTAATTGTTGTGGGAGTTTTTAAATCGGGTTGTGATTCTTTTAAAAATTCGTTATGGGTTAAGCGGGCTTTAATGTGCAATCTTAGCCCACATTCTTTGTATTCCTTGTGTTGTGTTGTATCAAGGCAGATAACCGATCCACTTTCTCCATCTATTTTTCGTTGGCAACCCTAATCAAACGAGCGAAATAAAAATGGTGGCTCGATCTCCTTCTCGTTCGTCTTTAAATTAGGGCTTTGGAAAATTCTTCGAAGCCGCGACTTTTGTTGATCGATTTACGGTTATTGGCGTATTGCTTTGTCGATCGGTGGTTTCTTCGCTTGGCTCACAGCTCCTTCAAATCGCGTCGTGAAAGGTGAGTGATTTTCTCACTCACACCTTTAATTCATTCATCAATTTCTTTTCGACAGTTCGATTTTGTTGATGTTGATGATTTCTGACTTGTTCATATCGAATGAGTTCGTTTACTTAATTGATATGGTTTTGATCGATTTCGTGGCCACACGGCTTCGACTTGATTTTATCGATGTTGTTTTTGGTCACTTGAAAACCGCTATTGATCTTCTGGCTTTGACTTGATCCGAGCATTGCCTTTGGTCATTACGGTTATTGATTTAGTGGCTGTTCTTTATGCTGTTGATCTAAGCATTTTTCTGTTGTCTTTGGTAAAAGAAAATTTACTTTGATTTGTTTTCACTTCGTCACTGACTTTGACGATGATTGTGCTCTGGATTTAATTGTTCGAACTTTGAAATTCCGGCTTTGATTTTGTGGCCCCTGTGTGCTTCGGCTCTGGCCATCTTTGTGTTCATCCCTTACCTGTTGCACTTGCAATGTATTGATATTCATGTCTGCACTTTGATATTTTGTAGTTGAACACTTGTATGTGGTCTTGTTTCACTGTTTGGTCAATGCATAATTGAATATGGTGTTAGCTTTGAGCATTGTAGTTTGATGTCTCGCCTCTGGCCATTCTTGGGTCAAAACTGGAGATATGTTTTGATAGTTGTTCATGTTGTATTTGGATTTGCCTTGGCTCTAATTAGTGTTGTGTATATTGCATTGCATCATGTTGCAACAATTTTGGTTGCTGTAGTTGTACCATTCGAGTCAGTTGACATCTTGTTGCATAACTGGAGTGTTCACTGACTTGAATCTGGATTCATTTGGCTGTTCATTTGAACTTGTGTTCATTTTGTAGTCTGTTGCCTTGATCATCGGGTTGAGGCTGTAGCTTGTTACATTTGGGGTCTTGTTCTTATTCATGTGGTTTGCACCTGTTTAGTTGGTCTGACCTGAACTGACCATTAAAGTGCATGTACTTGTATGCTTGGAGTCTCCGTTCGACCATATTGATAATATTTGGTCTGGACATTGTTGTATTATGGCTTGTACATTGATTTGTACATTGAGTTGAACCTGACTTTTCCTTTGGGTTTGACCTTGTGCTCGTTTGTAAACTTTCATTGAGCTTCTGTGTATTTCATCACTGTAATGGCGAGGCAGTGCATGCGAGCGTGTATTGCAGCCAAAACAGTATCGACTTTTTATGTGATATTCCAATTGTTTGAATTGTTTCATGCGTTCAATTTAATATTTTGAAATTGTAATTTGATTGGGTTTAATTTGATTATTTTTTCACTATCTAAATGTTAACTCCCATTAAGAAGCGACCTAAAATATTAAGCGAGTCAATGAAGCTTGCGACCTAACTGCTGAAGAGATTCTGCGACCTAACTGGAGTCTGCGACCTAAGACACAGCGACCTAAAGAACGTCGCGACCTAACTGCTGAAGAGATTCTGCGACCTAACTGGAGTCTGCGACCTAAGACACAACGACCTAAAGAACGTCGCGACCTAACTGCTGAAGAGATTCTGCGACCTAACTGGAGTCTGCGACCTAAGAACATAGCAACCTAAGAGAGTCTACGACCTAACTGCTGAAGGGAACTTCGCGACCTAGCAGTGTTGCGACCTAAAGACTTTGCGACCTAGCAATGTTGCGACCTAAAGACTACGACTTAAGAAGGTTCCGACCTAAGGGGTTACAACTTAGCTTAAGTCGTTCACGACTTATAGCTCCAGTTCCTAAAGACTTAGGAAGTATACGACTTAACAGTTTATGACCTAGTGGGTGTACGACTTAAGAGCTTAACAGCCTACGACTCATGGTCCTAACGACTCAACGATTTAAGCTATCTACAACTTAGAGAAAAGGGGTTCCGACTTAAGGGGCTCAGCGAGTTAAGGTCTTACGACTTAAGGGGCTCAGCGAGTTAAGGTCTTACGACTTAAGGGGCTTACGAGTTAAGGGTCTTACGACTTAAAGGCTACGAGGTTAAAGTCCAGAGCCCATGCTTATACTCTCTGATAAGTCGGCTACGACTTAACACTTGTCGCCTTAACTCGTCACCGACCTAACCCAATCCCTTAACTCGCCTGCGACCTACCACTTGATCAAATAAAGCCAAGTACTGCTTCACCAGCTAATCTCTGAAGCCGCAAGGAGACTGCGACCTAGCTTAGGTCGCTCGCGACCTACGACTTAACTAAGGTCGTACGCGACCTAAGACTTAGGCGAATTTTCTGCTCAAAAATCAGCTCCTATAAATACCCCACCACTTCCAACATGAGGGGGACTTTTGGCAAATCATTTCTTCAAGCACCGTTACTCCGTCGAAGTCTCCATTCATCCAGCAATCAAAGATCCTCAAACATTCAAGATGCTACAACAATCTTCAAGAGATAATTCCTTACATCCAACATGGATTCATCGAATTTCATCGACGAAGATTGAGCTAGTAGTCAAGATTGTTTCTTTTGATCAAGTTGTACTGTTTTGATAAGAGATTTGTATCGATTTGTAATCGAATTCAGTAATAAAGAGATTCAAAGTGGGCGTAGGCTTAATCTCAAGCCGAACCACTATAAATTGCTGTCTTTTACTGCTTTTCTGCTAGTTTACTGCTTAAATTCTGTTCCCGTCACACGGGTGGTGCTTTCACGATTCTATTACACACACTGGGTGTTAGCGTTCACTTTCTAGCGTTAACATTTTGGTGCTTTCATTGAGAGCCCAACTCAGGCGATCATCCACCGTTGCTTCGCAAAGATTCATAAAAAGAACCTCTCTTAAAAACCAGATCCGAAATAATGGCTCCTGGAAGAAGAGGTAGACCTATCAGATCCGGAAATGCTCATGAAGGGACTTCCGCCTCCCCAACCGCAGACCAAGCAACTCCTACCTTTGGAGTCACCAGGGCTGAATTGGATGACGCAGTTTCTGGATTATACCAACAAATTGAAACTCAAAACGCTTTGATGATGGATAGGATAACTGCCCTGCTCAGGGCAAATCGCCACCCAGAAAACCATCAAACCACCCTTCCTGAAATGCCACCTTTCCAAGCTGCTGGTTCTATGCCGCAACCAACTTGTCGTGAACATATGCCCGGACAAACTTCCGAGGGAAGAACTGATGCTTGCCCGGAGGTGTCTTTGAACAATAAAGAGTACCTATCTAAAATGGTTGGCCGCATCATGAAAGATAGCATGCAAAGGGAAGAAGATGAGGCTGACTGGGGATTTGCACCAAGCAGAACTCCGTTTACTGAAAGGATCCTGAGAGCGGAGTTTCTAAGGAAATTTGCACCTCCTACTATCCAAGCCTATAGGGGAACGAGTGACCCTAATCATTTCCTATACAAATACGATTGGCATATGACCGGTGCAAGAGCATCAGACGAGATCAAGTGTCGATACTTTCCAGTATACCTGGAAGGTGTGGCTTTACTTTGGTTCACAAAGCTTCCAGTTCGGTCTGTAGATAAGTTCTCCGACTTAACGCAAAAGTTCAAAGAACAGTTCAGATTGTATGCTTCAAAAGCTAAGGATATAATGTCACTGTCTAACCTGGAACAAGCGCCCGGAGAATCAATCAAATCTTTCTTGAGCCGTTTCAATATAGCTTTAGCCGAAGTAGAAAATGCGGAACCACGTATGATCCTGACTTATTTGGTGCGAGCCATTTATAAATCGAGTAAATTTGGAATATGGCTAAAGATGAAGGAACCGAACTCACTTGATAAATTTTATAAAAAGGCCGACGAGTTCATTCGCCTTGAAAGCCTTTCTACGACATCAAAAGTGGTTGCTGCCCAAACTAATAATAACAATGTCCCATCTAATAAAAGAGGATCTGAAAGTCAGAAAAGGGAGAATGAAGGAGGAAAGAGCCAGGGAAATGAAAAGAAACCTCGCCGCTTTAATCCTTCGGATTATACTCCTTTAACTGATACACCAAGAAATGTCTTTTTTGCAACAAAGGACGTTGTCAGGTATCCTAAGCCACCTGAGATGACGAGAGGTGCAAAGCGTAATGGAAAATTCTGCCAATTTCACAATCAACCTGGCCATGACACTGACCAATGTCGCCAATTAAAGAATGTGATTGAAGAATTACTGGAGCAGGGTAAACTCCAACAATACGTTAAGAGAAGCGAAGTCGATCCAACCTCATCCACACGGGATCAACAATGTCCTACCCATCCACCCGATTCTCACCACAACACTGCAGTGCAAGATTCAGAAAAGCTTGTCATTAATGTTGTCACAGGAGGTCCATACCCAGCAAGCAGAAGTTGGGACGACTGCTAATTACCCACAAAACTACGGCTGGGGCATCTTTCACTTTCTCTGGCATATAAATCTGAAGCTGCAAATCTAGCACAAATGGAAATCCAGCTTGGAGATTCTGAAACAACAATAACTAGCATCCATTTTTTACTTAGCAGCAGGCTTTTAAATCTCCCCGAGATGGCCGAGATGAAAAATCCGAGATATCAGCCAAAATCCGAGATTTGGCAGCCTATTTAGTTATAAGTGTTTTAAATATCGCCCGAGATAGCCGAGATATTTTCCCGAGATATTGGCCAAAATCCGAGATTTAAAACACTGCTTAGCAGCATTGCTTGAATTTGTAAAAATGATAATGGATGTGTAACTTCTGCATTGTAAACCACTGAGAAATTAGCGTGACTGAATAATGAAAAACTATGCATTCTGTGTTTTCTATTATAAAATGCCTGTTATATTTCGATGTGTAAATACTCTAAATGTATTGCTAAAATGTCGATCTAATATTGCAGGTCATTAAAGCAAAGCTCACCCATCGCAAAGTTAAGCGAGCCTTACAAATCATTTATTAAAGCAATCACCAAGCAACAAAGAATTCCATATTCAAATCCTATACAAGAAGAACCTCACATAAAAAGTTGGCAACTTCACTGGGGCAAGCCTTCGTTAACCAGTTGTGATTGTCAATATGAACAGGCATCCAGCTAGGTAACTCGCGTTTGTCCCATGAAGTTATTCAACAGTGAAGTCCACTTCTTCGGATAAGGCAATTTACTTACAAAAGGAATGAAGATACGCTTGGAAATGATAACAAAAGATCGCTAATGGGCAGATGATGGGAGAACATGGCCAAGCAAGCACGGAAGCAACCAAAAGGAATTTTGCTCCTCAATAAAAGGGCCGGTAGAACCACCAAAGGGCACTTGCTAACTGATCGTGATGCATCCGATCAGGCAGCTTGCGTCCGTCCCGTGGATCTACCTGCCCCTGAGAAGCAACCTTCCTGGCACACCAACCAACCGATGCTCCTTCCCAAAGGTCAACAAAGCCCTCTAACGAGGCACGCCAATAAATGGGAGAGCTTTCCTCAATCAAAAAGATCGGTGGGACTAACAAAAGGGGCACCGTGTTAGTTAATTGCGATCGTTTGTGCAAACAAACATCCAATCAAGCAACTTGCGTTCGCCCCGTGGACCCCTCCGACCATGAGAAAGTAACTTCCAGGCAATCAAAAGCCCTTTTCGGAGGCACAAGCCCTCTTCGGAGGCACAAGCCATCTTCGGAGGCACGCTTCACCATGCTTGAAGCACAAAATCAAAAGCCCTTTTCGAAGGCACAAGCCCTCTTCGGAGGCACGCTTCACCATGCTTGAAGCACAAAATCAAAAGCCCTTTTCGGAGGCACAAGCCCTCTTCGGAGGCGCATTTCATCCGTGTAGAAGTGCAAAATGCTTCTCTTCGGAGACCCACTTCACCAATGATGAAATGCTAAAAAGCCCTTTTCGGAGGCACATTTCACCCGTGTAGAAGTGCAAAATGCTTCTCTTCGGAGACCCACTTCACCAGAGCTGAAATGCTAAAATTGCTTCTCTGCGGAGACCAAAATTGCTTTTCTTCGGAGACCAAAATTGCTTCTCTTCGGAGACCAAAATTGCTTCTCTTCGGAGAACAAAATTGCTTCTCTTCGGAGACCAAAATTGCTTCTCTTAAGAGACCAAAAGACCTCTGCAGAGGCGTACTTCACCTTGCTTGAAGTACCAAAAATAAACCCTTTACTGGGGCACAAAAATCAAAACCTTCTTCAGAAGCTCATTTCATTGTGCAGGAAAATTCATTTTTAAACAGATAAAAGTGATCATTCCCAAAAGTCGAAGTGTTCTTCTGACAAAAAAAAAAGTAAAAATTTCTCCAGAAACGAGATATACTCTATTAAAAGCAGAATGATTCCTTCCTCAAAAATGGAATAGTTATTCTCTAATATAAGAGTATCAGTCTTGTAAAAGCGAGAAATATTGCAATGCACTTGTGGTGTGGGGGCAACATTATACAATTCAGTTACATTAATAAAAGTAATATACAAGCGACACACCACAAGTTCATTACAATATCACATAAAGAAGATGTGGAATAAATGCGTTCTTGAAACACAGACAAGAGTTTGTACAAGTAAAAAGAATCGTTTACTCTACACTTCAAATGAAAAACAGATATATTCCTACATACACAAGAATTTGTACAAGTAAAATAGTTATTTTATTCAATACTATGGAAACTTTTTACATTGTACAAGTTACAAAAAGGAGCGGAGACCGGTATCCGCACAATCTCCGGTCAATACATACAAAAAGCAGAAAAGTCAAAATCAAACTCATTTCTCCTTCTTCCCACCCTTGGAGCCTTTACCCGGCCTGGTAATTAGTTTCGGATGACGTATTGGAGAAGAAGGAGAAAGAGACTCAGCCGGATCGACTTCTGCTTCATCTCCAGCACCAGCAGCAGAAGAACTTTTCTTTCCTTTCTTTGAAACCACGCGTTTCCCCTTCTTCTTGGAAGAAGACTCACTCCCCGGAGTAAGAAATGTAGAAAGTTTTGTGTCGTAGTCAAAAGACTGCTCCGGGGTCTTCTCGCTATCTTCCAGATCTTCTGCTTTCTGCTCCTCGGAAGCAAGTGGTTCGTCCAAGCCTTGAAGGGCTGCTATCTGTTCTTCCTGTGGACCTGGTTGAGAAGCTGGAAGAGGAGTAACTTGAGAAGGAGGAGGAACGACAGCTGAAGAAGGAGAAATTGGTGCAATTTCCGGCACGTCCGCTGCATAATAAAAGAAATCAAAATCAGTATTCTCCAAGGAAAAAGAAGACAGTGGATCGTCAAAGCTTAAGTAATAAGTAAGGAGTTCGTCGAACTCGGTTGAATCGAATAAGCAATTCACTGAATTCGTCTCGTCAAAGTTACCTGGAGAAGCCGGTTTAGCGAGATCAATCTCAAATTCCCGAGCCTGAAAGTCCTTCATTGCCTCTTCTTCTGTAGGAGTGGTCACAATTGGATGTGAAGGATGAGAGCTGGAATCCATAATGTTTGCATCAGCCGAAGTGGAAGTATGAACAGGGGCAGTTAAAGGAGCTTCCTCTTTTGAAAGCTCTTCTCCCAGTGATTCAGCCCGCGCTTTAGCAAGCTGCTCCTTCCCTCTAACAAGACCGGCGTGAGCCTCATCATCAAGATAGCGAGCCTCAAATTTTGCTTCCTTAAATTTTGCTTCATCATAGCCGGCACCTTTAAACATATCAAGTGCGGCTTCCCACACTTCAGCTAGAGTGATTTCATAATCTGGACCCAGGAAAGCAAGGCTCCCACGACCCAGAACGCAGTGTAAATAAAAGTCGAATAAGGTAGAACTGATGTTCGCTTTCGTTGCCTCATGTGATTGCTCAGCCGCTTCTTTTTCGGCAATGGCAACAACCCTACCAGTAATAGCCTCATCACGAGCTGTCTCAGCTTTAGCGAGTCGAGACTTTAGTAACTCAATCTCCACGTTCTGGGAGGTGACTTTATCCCACAGTTCGGCGTTTTCTGTGCGATACTTCTCATTAACGTGCTGTTCGGCGGCAAGCTTCATTTCCACATCTCTTTGTGCAGCATGTGCATCCCGCACTTGCTTCTGAAAGACTTCTTCTTTTTGAGTATATGATGCAGAAGAAGAAGCGAGATTTTCCTTAAGCTGCTTAACTTCAGACGCAAGCTTTGCATTGTCGTCTGCAATGCTCGTCATCTCCGCATCATGCTGCTTACACCATTTGTCCCATTCTGATTTATCGTTCTCCATGGTCATCATCGCCTCAAGGTTAATATGGTTGACCCTTTGAAGTTCATCAACCAACTTCTGCCACCCAGACATTCTTTCAATATCAAGCTTGACAGCATCGACATTTCTCAGCATTGCCTGCTTATCAATGGGAACCAAATCTAAGTCAAAACGGACTCCTCTTAGACACCAATTCGGAAATCGGCTCTGAAGCGTTGGAGGGCTGTCTGTAACTTGATATTGTGGCCTGTTAATGATGGTTTGAATATCAGATTCCTTTAGAGGAGGAGAACCGGCCGGAATTTCAGAAGAAATGGAAGCGTTAGTCTTCTCAGAAATAGCAGACGCGTCACTTGGCTTAGACCGTTTGCTCGATTCATCAGTAATATGAGTCTTTCCTTTGTCATCATAAGACTTTCGCTTATGAGAATCGTAAGTTCTGTAAGAAGAATCATATCGATCAGCATCTCTTCTTCTCTGCCACTGCTCATAATCCCATTTTTCTTGAGCTTTCCTTTGGGCCCATTCCTCATCTGTCTCTCTCTGGTCACCAAGATATTTCCTGAAGTCATAGGATCCACGGCCTCCATGGCGTTGAAATGAGTCATAATATGAGCCGGAGCGTCCCATCGGAGAATCTGAAAAACGAAAAATAAGTAAAGCTTAGAAATTTCCAGGAAGAAAGAGTAAATGCTTATAAGTGCAGAAAAATCCTAAGTGTGTGCGGCGTGCGAACTACGTGCGTCAAACTACAAACCACGCTTTAGTGCGGGAACGGAGACGACGGGTGTAGAAGGCGTCGAGGTCTGTTTCAAATAGGAAGTCGCTTCAATGACAGGAGAGTTCGCCTTTGAAATATTATCCATGAAAAGCTCTTGAGAAGTTATCATTATGTCACTCAAGTCATCGAAGGTGTCATCATTATGATGCTCAGCAGAATTCTCCTTCTCAACTTCCACATCAGTTGATTTTTCGGAAACTCGAGGATTTTCTTCCTCTTCGATAATTGGGGCAAGTGCCGATTTGCTGACTAACCCTACAACATTGGTGGATGCGGAACACTTTATCAAAGCAGCTTCTACGACAGGTGTTTCTGATGCAACTTCTTCTGCAGAAACCGGGGCATTCGATGCCTCTGCTTGAGAGCCCGAAGCAGCTAACGTTTCTGCATCAGAACTAGAAATTTCATGAATCTGGGTCGATCTAGAAGGATGCAAAAGACCAAATTGGTGCAGAAATTCATCTTTCAGCAAGAATTTGGCACTCCTCTCTTCAACATCAACGGCACTCAAAGTATCTAAAATTAACTTGTGACTGGTATCTCGAAGTGGAGGAGGAAGTGCTGCAAAAAGAAAGAATGGAGTTAAGCATTTGACAGTTCGAGTTCTGGAGAGTCTTAAAAACAAATCGGAAAGAGACAATCTTACTTCCAACTCTCCAGATGGCATAAAATCCCGGAGGACAGCGGACATAAAAGAATTGAGTCAAGAACCCATGGGCACTTTCGGGCAAGTCCAGGATTAGTTTACGATTCCTGGCACTCCTCACGAGTGTAATAGAGGGATGATCTTTGTTCTTTGCAAATGTGCACAAGAAGCGAATTTCGGCAAAACTGGGAAAACGGCCCAACGTTCTCCTGAAAAGCACACACAGTCCCAGCAGGATGGAGTATCCGTTAGGGTGCAGTTGAAAAGGGGAGATAGATAGCCGAAGGAGAAGTTCTCGAAGACAATCATTAAAGGGCGGAATAGCTCCGCTCAAGCACATCTGACGATTCACAGCAACAAAGCCAAGAGGCGGCCTGTCAGTAGTGTCGCTTGACCCAGGAAGTAAAGCATCTGCTTCGGCAATGCCGAACTGGATGCACAATTGTCTGAAGACCTTGTGGCTCAGAGTAGTAGAAGTCCGTTCCGGAGGGTCGTTCAGTGGAGTAGCAATTGGAAAAGCTTCTCCAGCTATTTCCAAGTCTTCCTGTTGGGATGCCATTCTACACAAGGAACTGGACGATCAAATATTAAGGTGCACGTTTCCTAAAAAAGAGTGAAGTGTTGTGCAAAACTAACGCAATAACAAGCAAATATAAATGAAACTAAATTAATTGATACTTGTCAATTATAAAGTTTCGGGGCTTGATATCTTAAGTCCAAGAACAGTGTTGTGTTGATGCAAATAAATCAGCTTTAGTTGATCGTTTCAATTTTGCTTTAATACTTCACTTAGATTTGTTAGTTCACAGCATTTCATTCGCGAAGTTCATTTAAGTTTGATATTCTTTGTCGACTAATCTGTCATTTGGTGTGGGCAATCAATGGTAGTATATTCGTCCCATTTTTTCTATGAATATTGCTTCTAAACAGGTTATCATCATTAAAGTTAAGGCAATCTGAAAAGAAGTACAACAAAGTCTAAAACAATTCAAATTCAAAAATCAACCAAATTCTGCATAAATTTCTAAGTTCCAGGTCGTTCACGACCTAACATAAGTTGGAGCAATTTTAAGTCGTGCAGTGCAGATATAAGCATTCAGGGCTATGCAGAATTGTTTCAAGTTCTAGGTCGTTCGGCGACCTATCCTTGGTCGAAGCACCTTTAGGTCGCACAGTGCAACTGAAGGGTTAAAAGCAAGGCAGATTTGATCAAGTCCTAACTCGGCTGCGATTTAAAGCTTTGTCACGGGAAAGTTAGGTCGTGCAGTTTCTGGTTCAAACAACTATTAGGTCGTTCAGCGACCTAACACAGGTTATAGTCTTCCTTAGGCCGAACTATTCCTTAGGTCGCGAATGGTCTTAAGTCGCCTGAAACCCTTATGCTGCTAACTTCCTCTCCACGCCACAAACCACCAAACCCTATAACCCGTTATCAATTACACCTATAAACCCATCGCCTTCCTCACCCCTTCAATTCATCGAAAGATACCAAGAGCGATTCAACACATCCCCAATCCATCGCAGATTCAACACAGTACTATGCCCTCATGAATCAGCCAAAGCAACTATCGAGAGTCAACCACGACAGCCACTTGAAACGATGCACAACTCATAGAATGGGGCTAAGGTCGAAAAAGCAGGGATTCAAGATTAAACGATGATTATGATAGGATGGATATCAAACTCACTTACGGGATGTAATGGTAAGGAAGAATCGATGACTGGAATAGGTTGAACCCGCCTTTGAAAACTCGAAAAATTCGTCAATGGCAGCAAGAGATCGAAGTAGTAGAGTAGGGAGGAAGAAGCGACCTAACCGATTTATATGAAACCAAGAAAGGAAGATGAATAGACAAGCAAGTTAGTGTTTTAGGTCGCTCGCGACCTAGCGAAGTTAAGTCGAAGCACACGACCTATGACTTCGGCCCGTACTTCGAGGGGCAAATGTTAACTCCCATTAAGAAGCGACCTAAAATATTGAGCGAGTCAATGAAGCTTGCGACCTAACTGCTGAAGAGATTCTACGACCTAACTGGAGTCTACGACCTAAGACACAGCGACCTAAAGAACGTCGCGACCTAACTGCTGAAGAGATTCTGCGACCTAACTGGAGTCTACGACCTAAGACACAGCGACCTAAAGAACGTCGCGACCTAACTGCTGAAGAGATTCTGCGACCTAACTGGAGTCTGCGACCTAAGAACATAGCAACCTAAGAGAGTCTACGACCTAACTGCTGAAGGGAACTTCGCGACCTAGCAGTGTTGCGACCTAAAGACTTTGCGACCTAGCAATGTTGCGACCTAAAGACTACGACTTAAGAAGGTTCCGACCTAAGGGGTTACAACTTAGCTTAAGTCGTTCACGACTTATAGCTCCAGTTCCTAAAGACTTAGGAAGTATACGACTTAACAGTTTACGACCTAGTGGGTGTACGACTTAAGAGCTTAACAGCCTACGACTCATGGTCTTAACGACTCAACGAGTTAAGCTATCTACAACTTAGAGAAAGGGGGTTCCGACTTAAGGGGCTCAGCGAGTTAAGGTCTTACGACTTAAGGGGGTTCCGACTTAAGGGGCTCAGCGAGTTAAGGTCTTACGACTTAAGGGGCTTACGAGTTAAGGGTCTTACGACTTAAAGGCTACGAGGTTAAAGTCCAGAGCCCATGCTTATACTCTCTGATAAGTCGGCTACGACTTAACACTTGTCGCCTTAACTCGTCACCGACCTAACCCAATCCCTTAACTCGCCTGCGACCTACCACTTGATCAAATAAAGCCAAGTAATGCTTCACCAGCTAATCTCTGAAGCCGCAAGGAGACTGCGACCTAGCTTAGGTCGCTCGCGACCTACGACTTAACTAAGGTCGTACGCGACCTAAGACTTAGGCGAATTTTCTACTCAGAAATCAGCTCCTATAAATACCCCAACACTTCCAACATGAGGGGGACTTTTGGCAAATCATTTCTTCAAGCACCGTTACTCCGTCGAAGTCTCCATTCATCCAGCAATCAAAGATCCTCAAACATTCAAGACGCTACAACAATCTTCAAGAGATAATTCCTTACATCCAACATGGATTCATCGAATTTCATCGACGAAGATTGAGCTAGTAGTCAAGATTGTTTCTTTTGATCAAGTTGTACTGTTTTGATAAGAGATTTGTATCGATTTGTAATCGAATTCAGTAATAAAGATATTCAAAGTGGACGTAGGCTTAATCTCAAGCCGAACCACTATAAATTGCTGTCTTTTACTGCTTTTCTGCCAGTTTACTGCTTAAATTCTGTTCCCGTCACACGGGTGGTGCTTTCACGATTCTATTACACACACCGGGTGTTAGCGTTCACTTTCTAGCGTTAACACTAATTATCTTCTAGATAATTAGATTATGTGTTTTCTAATTATCGTATCGATAATTAGATATTGTTGTTTCTGTTGCTTTACTGGCTTGAGTTTTGCTTTGGCCACTTGCTGTTAATTGCTGTTTGGGCAATTCTGTTGTTTTCTAAATTATCTTCATTGATAATCTTTTTATTTATCTTTGTTGATGATTTTAATTTGCTGATTTTTTGTTTAACACTGTTTCGTGTTATATCTACCATTATCCGATTCTCTTATTGAAGGGTCAGATATACGAGATTAATTGTGACTATCGTCTATTGATTATTTAATTATCATTGCTTCCGTGCATTAATAACTGAGTTTGAATTAGACTGACCCGTGTATTATTTTCTTTTGAATTAATACTCGGGTCAGACCGAGTTATTTCAGGTTGTTGATATCTTGCTTTGGGTTGCTGCTTGAGCTATGAAGTCTCTTTATATCTTTTGGAGTAGTCGTTGTCATTTTATAGGATGATATGTATTCATGTATATTATTCATGATAATGTACTTGTATATGTAACTTCCAACGTCGACAGTTGTAGTTGTATCATATGTATTGTATCACATGTATTGTAACTGACTTCAGTTATATATATATATATATATATATATATATATATGAGATTTTATATTATCCGTGTTCCGCATTTAGCTTATCTGTGTTATTTTTATATATGTGTCCTAAACTATTATGAACCATCGTAGTTCGTTTTATACTGGAAATGGGATTTGTCAATGGGAGTAAATAAACAAAGAGATGAAAAATATATATACCACACCTATCAAGATAACCAATACTAGTGTAAGGCCTAACTACGGATGGCCGCTCCTATCCAGCCTTATTCTTCGTAATAACAAACAATATTTCTTTTAATACTCTTTGTTATTGTGAGCATAGAGGTGGGGCGTCACAAAGGCCATTTATTAAGTTCTGGTTTTCAAATTGCTAAAATTGACACTACTTTATTTATCAAAAAGGAAAACGATGATATTTCAATCATTCAAATTTATGGGGAAGATATAATATTTGGATCTACTAATAAAAAATGTGTAACAATTTTGCAACTATTATGAAAAATGAATTTGAAATGTCACATATAGGAGAATTAAATTTATTTTTGAGTCTACAAATGAAACAATTAGAAAATGAAAATTTTATTTATTAAGAAAAATATTGTAGAGAATTATTAAAACATTTTGGAATGGATAACACTTTAAGTAAATTGACTCTAATGAGTACACTAGTTTACATTTAAACAAAGATGAGAATGGTAAGGATTTTGATCAAAAACTATATAGAAGTATGATGGGCTCCTTACCGTATTTAACCGCTAGTAGACCTGACATCATGATGGGTGTTTGTTTATATGCCCGCTTTCAAGCACAACCCAAGGAATCACATTATCGAGTCGTAAAACGAGTTTTGCAAAATTTAATCAACACGAAAGATTGCGGACTCTTTTATCCTAAAGGAAACTCTTTTGAATTAGTTTCATATAGTGATTCCAATTTGGAGGTTGCAAGATGGATCGAAAAAGTACAAGTGACACTTGTTACTTTATTGGTCAATTTTTGGTCTCATGGTTTAGTAAGGAATAAAATTATGTTTCATTATCGACATGTGAGGACGAGTAAATCCTAACCACTTTGGCTTGTGCTCAAGTTACATATATGCCACAAACACTTTGTGATTTTGGGAGAAACATTAAGAAATCTCCTATATATTGTGACAATACGAGTGCTATTAATCTCTCGAAAAATCCTATAAATCATTTTTGTTAACAAGAAAACTTATCAACACCCTAAAGTAAAGTTGAGGAAAGAGGTTGGTCTCTTTTGATCTCCTTAAGTCAAGTTGAAAAGATTAGAAGGTGTGAACTATCTTTAATCGCCCTTTCAAACAGGATGATTTTGGTGATGACTTTCTTGTATCCACCTTTCGACCCAGTCAAAACGATTAATTTCTTTTCTTATCAGCCTTCCGAGCTTGCTGAGATAGTATAGTTTACCCATCGAAAGCCTTCCTTTTGAAGCTGTTGTGAAACACGAATGGATAGCACTATGAATCTCAGAGTAAGGTTTGGCTTAGTGGGTTTCGACCCAGTCGGAGGCTAAGTTACTTTGTGGTTAAGGCTTTGGTTTTGGGATCCAAGGCCAATTCAGCTGGAATTGAGGTTCCGACCCTGTCGAAAGCTGAAGTCTTAAGTGTCGGGTTTGGATTGAGAATTGTAGGTTAAAGTGGATTGGGATAAGGTTTCGACCTTGTCGAAAGTAAAAGTCCAATGGAAGGTATCCTGGTAGCAATCACTAAAATTACTTGAATATGCAGGGGTTTCGATCTTAGTTGGTAGAGTTTTTTTCGACGTGGTCGACACCTAAAAAGCAAAATTATATCTGATAAAAGCTTGTAAAATAGCCAAGTAATCAAAAATATTGAAGACTACCCTTTCGTAACTCAACAAAGTCTTTATTGCTCAACATTCCCCAATTCAATTTAGAAATTAGAGTTACAGCCTTTTGAATTAAGAAAAATACAAGTGTTGAATGGTTGAGTTTGGATCTCCAAAAACTAGACCTCTTAGGTTTATTTATAGATGCAGGTCAACACCTCTCGACCCAATGCTTTCGACCTGGTCGAAATGTAGCTTCAAGATTGTCTTTAGAATGCCTTCGCCTTTGTCGAAAGGTATGGTTGCGCCTTTCTTCACTATGTTGCTTTGTGGGAGCTTTCGACCCTGTTGATAGGTTGTATCCATAAGGGCTTCAAAGATGTTGGAGTATCTATGGTTTTGATGCAGTAGGTAGCTTTTGAATGCATGCCTGTGGATCAATGCGGAACCTTCTCCTGATGTTACTGGTTCGACTGATTCGAAAGGCTTGGCTATGCTTTCGAAAGAGTTATTTTGAACAATTTGAATGAAGGCGACACCTTTGGTTCCGAATGGTTTAGCACGCATATGAGAGGTTAACATCCATTGCCTTTGAAAGGGATTTCGAAGCTGTTTTTGCTAATCCATCTGTGTCTGAAGGTCCAAAAGAGGCGGAAGGATAGCCTTGCTCCCCTTTTTCATCTTTCTTAAAGGCTTTTACATTGTTTATCACTTTTGAGGGTGCCTGCTGCTTGCGACTCCTTCGAAAGCCTTCTCAATGCCTTCGAAACCTTCTTTCATGATCCTTGTCGAAACCTGTGCCTGTTATTTCAGTATAGCCCAGCATTTTATCAATCTTCTTTCGTACCTTTGTTCTTAAGTGGATTTTTATGGTTAACATTTAGCTCCCCCACCCTGTATGAAAGAAGATTTAATTCTTTAGGACAAAAATTTCAGAACATTCTTGCTTTTAATAACTTTGTTTTCCTACAAAATTCAAGGTAAGTGACACTTTCTATTGCTAGCTCATTAACTTATAAATATGCTTCACGATAAGTCAACATAGGGATGCTTTTAAATTTAAATGGTTAGTTAATCATAATCTTGATTAAATAAAAGATATGAGGTCCATAATTAATTGCTATTCTTGCATATAATAATTGAAGTCTAAGAACTTCCTGCTGGAGACAACCGATGTCAAGAAATAGGAGGTCATAAGCTATTGTCTGGAAATAAGCCCTTGTAACCCGTAAATCTTTAATATGTATTTAGAAATTCTCATTGGAGATAAGAATGATCGTGGAGTCTGAATATGGTGAGTATCGTTTAGACTTGGTGAGATGTTTATTGTAGTTTTGATAATACTACTTTAAAACTCAAATTGGGGAATCGATAGACAGAACCCAAAACTAACAATAATAGACCTGAAATTCGAATTCAGGCATTAGAATGTTATAGAGTTCTAAACCCAGATTAAGGCATCATCAAATGAAATTTAGAAGTCAATAGTAAGATGTCCAGAACCCAGATTCGGGTCGTAATAAATGCAATTTAGAAATTGTGCCCGGAATAGGATTTTCAAACCCATATTCGGGAATTAATAGTGAATAATCAAAAATTCATAATAATTTTCTTCATGACATAAATTCAGAGCCCAGATTAAGGCATATGTCAGATAATCGAAAATCCTCAATAATTATCTTTATAATAGGAATCTCTAGCCCATATTAGGGCATATGTTGGATTATCTGAAATTCATGGTAATTATGTTTATAATAAAAATCTCAAGCCCAAATTAGGGCATTAATAATTGAAATCGGATAATAGCCTCACAACCTAGATTCGGGTATAAGAAAGATCATAAATGATTAGAGAAAACCCAAAACCCATATTCAGGTATTAACAGTCTAGAAGTGAGAGTCTCAAAACCCAGATTCGGGAAATATTGAGCGGAGCTTTGTTCTACTCCTTAGTTTTTGTCTTCTTTGACATGTTCAACACCCTTTAAGCCTTATAAACAATGGTAATCTGATTGGCTACTTCTCAAGCCTAAACGTCTTAGTCCATAATTTGATGTGCCACTTCTTGGGCCTGGACATCTTAGTCCATTAGAGATATGCCGCTTCCTAAGCTTGGACGTCTTAGTCCGTTGTTTGATGAGCCACTTCTTGGGCTTGGACGCCTCAGTCTTTTAGGGATATGCTGTTTCTCAGGCTTGGACATCTAAGTCCTTTGGAAATATGCCATTTCTCAGGCTTGACATCTTAGTACATTGTTGTCTGGTGCTCTTGGTTAGCTCATTCTTAGAGGGTGGAACCAAGACTTACCCAACATCCCTCCAGGAGGCGCCTTGATCTGACCATAGGCGTAGCATGGATAAAGGCTTACTCCGACCTCCCTCCAGGAGGCACCCTACCCTGGCCATAGCGTGGCATGGACAGGGGCTTGTTCGGTGCTTTATCCTGGCCATAGTGTGGCACTGATAAAGGCTTACTCTATCCTCCTTCTAGGAGGCGCCTTGACCTAACCAGGGGCGCGGTCAAGGGCTTGTCCCGTGCTTTATCCTGGCCATAGCGTAGCGTGGATAAAGGCTTACTCCGACCTCCCTCCAGAAGGCGCTCTGCCCTGGCTAACTCGACCCAGATAGAGGCTTTAGCCGTTATAGGTAGTGTCCAAATGCAAGGAGTATTTCACTCCCAACCATGTAGATCTTTCTTAGAAAAGTAATTCTTTATTGACTTTACTCAAGTTCTCTTTACAAACTCATTAATCTTTCCTTGATGGAAGAAGTTGATTGTCGTCCCTTCTAGGGTTCTGTAATGGTTAGTTTCATGTCCGTTCATCATGTGATAATGACAGTAGGATCCCCCTAGATTCCTTTCATGTTTTGGCTTATTTTTCTATGATGGCCAATAATTGAGCTCATCCTTGGTTAACAAGTAGACATTTTCTGTGGAAGTTGTTAAGTTGCATTCTTTAGGAAGTCTAGACTTGAAACTTGTTTCTTGAGGATGGCCTTTTGATTTCTTGTTTCTTGGCCTTATAGTTTCTCATTCTTTGACCACTTTTATTTTCGACACCCTTTGGAGTTCTTGTGTTGGAAGTGTTCCTTTGTAGTTTGTTGCCATTTATGTGCAAAGGCATTGTAATCAGTCATTATCTCTTCCTCAAAGATTGTGCCTTTGGAATAATGCTGAATAGTTCTCCTCGTTTGACTGAACATATTGTCATTTCCATTTTTCCTTTTTCCTTATGCAAAAATAGGGGTGGGGCCAATATGAAAGGGGTTTAAACTCTATTTATCTGGATCATACGATTCTGCTTTTTTCTTGTTCATAATTCTTAGAGCTTCTAAGCTTAGCCTTTGCTCTTCATATTGGTTGGAATCCTTGATGGTTCTTGGGGAGAATCCTATCTAATGTGCATCGAAAGATCCTTGCTTGGATCTTTTGATTCAACTAGCCATGATGATGTCAGATCATAGTAGATAATCTTGAAATTGAGTTGAGTTGGGTTAGAGACAAGTAGTGTTGGGTGTTCAACCTAGTCAGAGGTTCGAGCCTTCCTTCTAGCACTAAAATGTTAATAAGAAAACTTGTCAACACTCCAAAGTAAAGTTGAGGAAAGAGGTTGGTCTCTTTTGATCTCCTTAAGTCAAGTTGAAAAGATTAGAAGGTGTGAATTCTCTTTAATTGCCCTTTCGAAAGGATGATTTAGTGAAGATTTTCTTGTATCCACCTTTCAACCCAGTCAAAACGATTAATTCCCTTTCTTATCAGCCTTTCGAGCTTACCGAGATAGTATAGTTTACCCTTTGAAAGCCTTCCTTTCGAAGCTGTTGCGAAACACAAATGGATAGCACCATGAATCCCAAAGTAAGGTTTGGCTTAGTGGGTTTCGACCCGTCGGAGGCTAAGTTACTTTGTGGTTAAGGCTTTGGTTTTGGGATCCAAGGCTAATTCAGCTGGAATTGAGGTTTCGACCCAGTCAAAAGTTGAAGTCTTAAGCGTCTTGGGTTTGGATTGAGAATTGTAGGTTAAAGTGCATTGGGATATGGTTTCGACCTTGTCGAAAGTAGAAGTCCAATGGAAGGTAGCTTGGTAGCAATCACTAAAATTACTTGAATATGCAGGGGTTTCGATCTTAGTCGGAAGAGTTTTTTTCGACGTGGTCGACACCTGAAAAGCACAATTAGATCCGATAAAAGCTTATAAATAGCCAAGTAATCAAAAATATTGAAGACTTCCCTTTCGTAACTCAACAAAGTCTTTATTGCTCAACTTTAACCAATTAAATTTCCAAATTAGTGCTACAGCCTTTTGAATTAAGAAAAATACAAGTGTTGAATGAGTGAGTTCGGATCCCCAAAAACCAGACCCCTTAAGTCTTATTTACAGATGCAGGTCGGCACCTGTCGACCCGATGCTTTCAAACTGGTCGAAAGGTGGCTTCAAGATTATCTTTAGAATGCCTTCGCCTTTTTCGAAAGGTATGGTTGGGCCTTTCTTCTCTATGTTGCTTTGTAGGATCTTTCGACCCTGTCGATAGGCTGTATCCATAAGGGCTTCGAAGATGTTAGAGTATCAATGGTTTCGATGCAGTAGGTAGCTTTCAAATGCATGCCTGTGGATCGATGCGGAACCTTCTCCTGATGTTATTGACTTCGACCGGCTCGAAAGGCTTGGCTGTGCTTTGGAAAGGGTTGTTTTGAACAATTTGAATAAAGGAAAAACCTTTGGTTCCGAAACGTTTGGTGCACATATGAGAGGTTAACATTCATTGCCTTCGAAATAGGTTCCGAAGCGGTCTTTGCTAATCTATCTGTGTTGGAAGGTCTAAAAGAGGCGGAAGGATAGCCTTGCTCCCTTTTTTCATCTTTCTTGAAGGCTTTTGCATTGTGTATCACTTGAGAGGGTGCCTATTGCTTGTAATTCCTTCGAAATCCTTCTCAATGCCTTCGAAACCTTCTTTCACGATCCTTGTCTAAACCTGTGCCTGTTATTTCAGTATAGCCCGACATTTTATCAATCTTCTTTCATACATTTGTTCTTAAGTGGATTTTTATGGTTAACATTTTGCAATTGGTCTGTCAGACAACCTCAAATCCATCTTAACCGGGTCAGGACCTGGCTAGAATGATCATCTACAAGATGGATCCGACAAGGGACCCTAGTAACCCCATTAGTCACACCATGGAAACGAAGCCACATGTCATCAAACAGACTAAGTTGTCTTCCTCCTTAAGTTATAAGGATGAGGTAGTACATGATTGTCTTTACTAAATCATCCAGTTCAAAAGGGAAATTAAAGAAAGCTCACACCTTCTAATATTTTCAACTTGACTTAAGGAGATCAAAAGAGACCAACCACTTTCCTCAACTTTACTTTGGGGTGCTGAAAAGTTTTCTTGTCAACAATTCTAAAACAAAACATATTGATATGCGTCATCATTCTAAGAGATAACATAGAAAAGAAGTTATTACCTAGAATTTGTTAATACAGAAAACCAAATAGCATATATTTTCACTAAATGTCTATGTGAAACTGTAACAACCCTGGTTTTGGTGATTACCTATGAAATTAAATTATAACGGTGGTTATAATTTAATAATGGAAAAATAAAATAAATTGAGGATATAAAATTTGTTAAAATTGTTTATTTTAAATAAACAATGGATTTTGGTGAAATAAACTAGAACTAAGATGGTTTGGTTGGTAATAAATTGTGAATAAAAGAAATATGTTAATTTGGTGGTTAATGAATTAATTAAGTTGGAATAAATGAAATAGGTTGATTTGGGGAATTAATTGGATTAAATAAAGATAAAGAAATCTAATTCAACATTAATTTGTTGAAATAAATATAAAATGTTAAAAACAAGGTTTTAAAAACTTTATTTTGTTAGTTTGTGATAAAATGAGCATTATATGGTTTTAATTCGATAAAATGCAATAATTTTGGAAATTATTGCCAAATGTTGAATTTTGTTAATTTTAATGGAGTATTAAAATTTAATATGGATAATATTGTAAATAAAAGGTTAAATTTTGTTTAAAAATAATACTTGGATGTAAAAATAATGTTAATAAGGTTTGTTACATTTAATTGGACAAGAGAATGATTTTTGTGTAATTTTGATTATTAAAAATATTGTTTTATGTAATTAATAGCGTAAATTGAAGTATTTAAATAAAAATACGAATTTAATGATGAAAAATAATTTCAAATGGCTAAAATTTATTTTTTTATGTTGTGAAACATTTTGTATACATAAACATATGTTGTATAATTTTAATTAGTGAGATTTGTGTAAATATAGTGATAATAAAGTGATAACATGGAATAACTTAGTTAACTTTAACTAAGTATGAATACTTAGCTTTATTGGGTAATGGGTTCAAGCCCAAACCAATTCTCTAGAATGAGCAGGAGAGGTTGGAATGAACTGTATGTTCATTTTCTCCTTTCTCATTTCTAGCTTCTTCTGTAAACATGAGAAAAACAAAATGGCTACCACCTCCTAATTTTCAATCTAACTTCAAAATTTAGCAAAATTAAAAGAGAAATTCAAGGAAATTTGCAAATTAAAAAGAGTAGCAGGTAATCAAAACCAAAATCACAAAATTATCTCTTCCTTTTCCTGATTATTGAGAAGTAGGTTGTCTGTAACTTTACTTTTTCTGTTCCATGTCAGTTTCTTCTTCAACTACAGGTTTCTAGAGCTAAATCAAAGGCAAAAGCTTCCATCTTCCTCTAGTTTGCTCAAGTTTTCTCAAAATTGTACTAAGGTGAGTTTATAACTCACAAAATCTAGCTTAAATCAGGTCTTTAAGTTCAAAACTGCTAAATTTTGCTTACTGTAAACAAAAGTTTGTTGCTTGAAAGTTTATGGTGAAAATTTGATCTAGAGTGCTTCTTCTTGTGTTCATATATCTCTATTCTTGTCATGAATTCATGCCGGAATTTCTCTGGATTGTTGTCTAAGTGTATTTGTATGTGCATGTCAAATTTCATTGTCTAATTCATCTTGGAACTGTTCGAAATGATTGCTTAAAAATTGGATCGAAGCAGGCAAAACTGCCTGTAGAAATCGCGACCTAGAGGTCGACCCAGAAGCCATGGGGTTCGACCCTAAGGTCGACCTAGCAATACTTAGGTCGACCTGGGCATGTGTCATTTCTCCAGCACATTTGATTTTGTATTGTTTACTATTTTGTGTTGTTTTGCTCATTCCGGTGAATACTTTGATCAATTCTTGTGATATTTTAGAGTGTTTTGGAAGGGCTTTAACCTATCAATTGTTAAGCCAACATTTTAGTTGATTCGTATTTCGAATTAACAAGTTTTTGAGATGATTTCTTATGCCGATTTTATAGCGTTTTTGGTGATTTCTACTGTTTTCGAGCACGAGTTTTCTAAACCGATTTTGATAATCAAATAACCTTCGAAATAAATATTTATAATTATTTTTAAAGTTATTAAAATTATATATTCTCCATAATAAAGAGAATTTCAAAGATAAATTTCCAAATGGTTTCAGAAATTGTTTAAAACTAGTTTTCTCAAAGCAAATTATTTTCTATATAAAATAGATGTTTTTGCACTCTTCAAGCGAATGAGGAAGTGATTTAAATGATTTAGTAAAACATGTGGTATGGGCACGTGCGTTTACTTTTTCGATTAATTCTGGACTTGTTTGATTGAGGTTATACACGAAAGTGAAATTAACTACCTTATAGTAAACAGTCAAGTGAGAACTTGTGGAATGGGACGCACTGTTGTCAATGATTTGGTTGCTATCTGGAAGTTGGTGACACTTTGTTTTATTGACCTTCGGGTTGTTATTGTCAGTACTTGGGCTGTTGGGTCCTATGTATACATATATAGCTGTTTGGCTAATCATGGGTTGTTGGGTCCTATTTGAGGCTGTTGGGTCTCTTATACATTGTACTTGGCAGGCTGTTGGGCCACTTATTGGGCTGTTGGGTCCTTTCTACATATTTATAGCCGTTGGGCTAATTTTTGGACTGTTGGGTCCTATTCTTTACATTGTTGCTTTTCTAGATTTCCTTACGTTGATTTCTAGAATTTAGAAGATTTATGAATATTTTTACCACGGTTGCCCCTGTTAGTATTTATATAGCCTGAGCGCTATCATGTTGTTTATTATATGGTGATTACATTTTGGAGTTTTGAACTCTTAACCGAGTTCTACATATTGTGATTTATGGTTGCCATCCTTTGGCCATTTTGAGATTTATAATTTCTTGTTCAGGAATTATGGTGTTGATGGACGCCATTATTTTGGTTGTTGATGTCGATGATATGAGGCAATTATTTGTGATTAATTGATATTGCCGTTGAACTTGCCTCTTTCGAGATACTTCCTTATGATATATTTTAGTGATATAATCTCTCGTGAAGTAGTTGACATATCTTTGTGTTACTCCTTCTCTTTCAAGAAGAAATATTATCCATTGCCCCTATATTTCACCTATCATACGCTAATCATTTTATTTAAGCTAGACTGACCCGTGTATTTTTATATACTCGGGTCAGACCGAGTTATTTCAGGTTAGTCACCTGCTGCAGATTACTGCTTCGCTGCTTTCGCTATGGACTTTTTGCTAGTAGCCTTTTGTTTAGCTTTGTAGTGTTTCTATAAACTCTGATATGTATCTATTCGTTTTGGACTCGATGTATATATTGTGGTTCATGTACCACTAATGTTGTATCACTATGTAGTGTACTCTGATGTATTTGTTTATATATATATATATGTGTGTGTGTGTGTGTGTGTGTGTGTGACTGCTATTTCGTGATCTGTTATATTTGTTGTTGTTATATTTTATTCTGATAGATCAGTTAGCCACCATAGTTTTATGTTAAACATTTATTGAGTATGTCGATCCACTTGAGAAAGATAAAAGGAAAAAAAATTAGGGCACCCAATCGACGTATTCAATACTTGTTTAAGACAAAGCTTATGGATGGTCGCTCCTAACCAGCTTTATTCTGCATTAACAGACTGTATTACTCCGTAATGCTCTTTGTTAATGTGGGTCTCAGGGTGGGGCGTCACAGCTTGGTATCAGAGCTGAATTCAGAACAAAATATGATAAACACAAAACAAAACATATATTAAAGTACATCCAAGTACAGTATTGGTGTTACATATTCCTTAATTATCGTGTCCTTTATCTTTTCTTGTCCTTGGGGTAGATATAAGTTGGGAATACGTCTAGGAATGCTTTTTAATTTCATAATATTCCATAATTGAATTAATGATATCTTACCCTATAAATAATCGTTATCGTGATTGTTCTATTTGAGTCCTCTTCAATACGGATGTTTCACACTCTTTCGTTTCGAAGGAGCTTGTTGATGCTATACCGTTGGATATTTCTTGCCTTGTTACTTCATTGAGAATTGCGAATCCAACTGGGGGATCCGCAACCCTTAGCCTGTTGTGTGAGAATGTTGAGATTATTCTTTGTGGTTTTTCTTTCCGTACAAATCTGCATGTTATTCATTATCTTGGATTTGATATGAACTTGGGGATGGATTGGCTTGCTTGTTGTCAAGCCCGAACCCTATGTTCTGAAAGGATCCTATATCTTAGGCATCCTGATTCGGCTGATCAATTATATCTTATTCTTTAGAATGTTGATGGTGATTTTGAAGCATCTTTATTTGCTCTTAAGTCTCGAGATGATGATGATGTATCTCGAATTCCAGTCATTGTGATTTTGCTGATGTATTTGAGTCCATTTTAGGTTTGCCACCCAAGCGGGCAATAGTTCCGTAGTGACCTAATTCCCGGTGCTCATCATGTTAGTCATCCTCCCACAAGGATGTCCACTAAGGAAAATGAGGAACTCAAAAAGCAATTGTTGGAGCTTGAAGCCAAGCAATTCATTTAGTCTAGTTCTTCACCGTGGGGTGCCACGGTCATTTTTGTTAAGAAATATGATGGTACTCTTAGGCTTTGCATCGATTACCGCAAGCTTAACAAGTTAACCATTAAGAACAAGTATTCATGGCTTAGGATCGATGACATGTTCGATCAATTGAGTAGTGCTAGGGCCTTTTCTCAGCTTGACCTTGCCATCGGTTTTCATCAACTATAATTTGCGGTGGACAACATTCCTCTTACTACATTCTGCACCCATTATGGTTCTTATGAGTGGCTCGTTATGCCGTTCGGTTTAATGAATGCTCTAGCCTATTTCGTTGATCTTATGAATTGAGTATTCAGGGAATATCTCCATAAGTTCATCCTTGTATTTATTGATGATGAGTGAAAGCAACAATTTAAATTGCAAATCTTTCTAATAGGAGATATACTTATAAGTTTAATTGGATTCTGTTTATTAAGACAAGCAAATAATATTTTGTTAAAGTATATAAGAGGCATGTTTATCATATAGAAAATGATTTTGTGTTGAATTGTCTATTGAGTGCTTTAAGAATTCTGGTCGATGCGCCTGATAAACGTTATCGATAGGAATTTCCTAAACACTATGATCAGGCAGTACGACATAGTAAATTGAGTTGTAATAAGTAAAGGTTTGACAATAAATTAATATGGGGTTGGGTATTAATTTTTATTTTAAATGACAAATGCAGCCATTGAACCATAGTGATTGTTGGATAAGTGGCGAGGCAGTTTTGATCATTTGGTCAACTCTGCAGCTAGTTGATGGTGGTATTCACTATAAATCAATGGCGAGGCAATGCCATTATATTATTTGAAATTTGTGAAATTAAATATGGTTATGCTTTTAATTGGTTATGTAAGTATAATCTATAGGAATCTAAATAATGATATCATATGGTAATTTTAGTAAGTAGAGTAAATAATTCTAATTAAGGAGATATATTAATTGGAAGAAAATATCATATGAAGCATTGATTAATAAAATGATGTATTCAAGGTAAGAAAATACATTGGTTAGAAAATTAAAATACCAATTGAATATTTTAGTACAAAGTTATAAATGATGACTATATAAAAAAAATTGTTTTGACACTTGGTTGTTTGAATAACAATGGATGGTAAAATATAAACCTCTATCTTAAAGAAAAATGAAGAAATGCTAATTTTAGACTTTTAACATGAATTTGTGAGCAAGCTTTTGTTTTAAATTTTTATAGAATTAAAAATTTGTTGGAATGAATTTGTAAAATTCTTTTGAAAACAAGTTTAAGTTAATTATCAACTTTAGCTAGTTTTATGTTGATAATAAGATGGAAATTTAATTTTGTGACAGGAGGAAATATGAATTTGAATGATTCATTTATTATAAAATGCTATATTAAAGAAGTGCCAAGTATAATAAATGAAAAGGCATGAGATACAATCATTTTAAAATTGTGAGAACAATTTAAAAATTAATATGTAAATCCAAAATTTATTTTGGATGGATAATTATCTTTTGATAATGGAAGAGATTAGTTATGTCTTTCAAAATAAGTCTTCAAAGTTAATTGTTTGAAAAACTTGATTGTGTAAAGTGATGAAATTGCTTTCCATTTAGTGAATTGTTTCTTTTAAAAGACGATTACATGAAGTTAATTATAATTTTGAATGTCTTAGCTTTTCGGAAAAGGCGATCATGTAATAAATGATTTTGCATAAAAAGCTTGTTTAGAAAATATAGTTTGGAAATAAAATGGTTTGGGAATTTCAAATTGATTTTAAAAGCTGAAATTTGATTTGGAAAAGTGTTGTACTAAAATAGCGATAACTTGAGATTTTTTACTCCAAATGAGCTCAATCTTTTTGTAATAAAAGTGCTTTTAGTAAGAAAAATCTTATTTTTACCACTTTGGAAGATTTTGAATTTTATTCAGTCTAAAATGGGTTTAAAAATGGATGGACATCTCTGTCCTATTATAAAATTTCTAAGATTTAAGCTGACAATAAATTTAGCATAACTTTCAAACCGTGAGTCCAATTTTGATGATATTTATATTTCTAGAAAGCTTAGACTTAGTAGAACAACCTTTATTTTATAAGTGTTCTCAGATTTTGAAGTTTGCTATGTCAAAACCTAAGTTCTTTACAGTAGAATATAATGATTTGTTTCCTTTAATAGCAAATGGGCGAGGGAGATATAAATGTGTTAATGGCCATCGATGAAGGGTCTAATAATAAGGGTTTTTCAAGTCTTGGTTAAATTATTTTGAAACTGATTATTAGTGTGGAAAAATATGTTACAAACTATAGTAGATTTATGGAATAATTAGAGGATGAAACAACTCAAATTTTATTCACTTTAAATAAAGAGTAATGAGATTAAATTAAAATTTAAGTAAGAAGCTTTGAAAACATTCAAGTGTTGAAATTTGAGATTTGTTTAAGAAGATAATGGATTTGAAAACTCTAAGAACATTTAATTAGTAAAAGAAAGTATAAAATCGATTCCTTGTGTTTGACTTGCCTTAGTACAATTATTTAACGACTTGCATTTATGTAGTCGTATGATTTAGGAGGTATTTGGAGAGACCACCTACCTCTTGTTAAGTTTTCCTACCACAATTGTTGTCAATCTAATATTGGTATGGCTCCTTTCGTAACGTTCTACGGAAGGTCGTCTCGATCACTATCTCGTTGGCTAGAGTCTGAGGTAAAGTTGTGCTAAGTCCCGACTCTATTCGTGAAGCTTCTGAAAGATCGATCTCACCTGACTTATCTATTGTGCAACATCCTATTTGTGTTCTTGCTTCAAAGGTGAAACGACTTTGAAATAGGGATGTACCGCTCGTAAAGATTCAATGGTTCGCTAATCCTAATGACTACACTTGGGAAACCATAGAATTTATCGAGTGATCTTATCCTGGTTTTCTATCTTCTTGTGTTGAGGGTGAGAATTTTAAACTCAAGTTTATCTATTTTCCTAGGCTAGATGAAATAAATTGTGTTGAATACAGTTCTTCTCTAGAAATTGCAAGGATGCAATTTTTATAAAGGAGGAGTCTGTAACAACCCTAGTTTTGGTGATTACCTATGAAATTAAATTATAATGGTGGTTATAATTTAATAATGGAAATAAAATAAATTGGAGATATAAAATTTGTTAAAATTGTTTATTTTAAATAAACAATGGATTTTGGTGATATAAAATAGAATTAAGATGGTTTGGTTGGTAATAAATTGTGAATAAAAGAAATATGTTAATTTGGTGGTTAATGAATTAATTAAGTTGGAAAAAATGAAATAGGTTGATTTGGGGAATTAATTGAATTAAATAAAGATAAAGGAATCTAATTCAACATTAATTTGTTGAAATAAATATAAAATGTTGAAAATAAGGTTTTAAAAACTTTATTTTGTTAGTTTGTGATAAAATGAGCATTATATGGTTTTAATTTGATAAAATGCAATAATTTTGGAAATTATTGCCAAATGTTGAATTTTGTTAATTTTAAAGGAGTATTAAAATTTAATATGGATAATATTGTAAATAAAAGGTGAAATTTTGTTTAAAAATAATATTTGGATGTAAAAATAATGTTAATGAGGTTTGTTACATTTAATTGGACAAGAGAATGATTTTTGTGTAATTTTGATTGTTAAAAATATTGTTTTATGTAATTAATAGTGTAAATTGAAGTATTTAAATAAAATAAGAATTTAATGATGAAAAATAATTTTAAATGGCTAAAATTTATTTTTGTATGTTGTGAAACATTTTGTATACATAAACATATGTTGTATAATTTTAATTAGTGAGATTTGTGTAAATATAGTGATAATAAAGTGATAACATGGAATAACTTAGTTAACTTTAACTAAGTATGAATACGTAGCTTTATTGGGTAATGGGTTCAAGCCCAAACCCATTCTCTAGAATGAGCAGGAGAGGTTGGAATGAACTGTACGTTCATTTTCTCCTTTCTCATTTCTGGCTTCTTCTGTAAACATGAGAAAAACAAAAATGGCTTCCTCCTCCTAATTTTCAATCTAGCTTCAAAATTTAGCAAAATTAAAAGCGAAATTCAAGGAAATTTGCAAAGTAAAAATAGTAGCAGGTAATCAAAACCAAATTCACAAAATTATCTCTTCCTTTTCCTGATTATTGAGAAGTAGGTTGTCTGTAACTTTTCTTTTTCTATTGCATGTCAGTTTCTTCTTCAACTACAGGTTTCTAGAGCTAAATCAAAGGCAAAAGCTTCCATCTTCCTCTAGTTTGCTCAAGTTTTCTCAAAATTGTACTAAGGTGAGTTTATAACTCACAAAATCTAGCTTAAATCAGGTTTGCAAGTTGAAAACTGCTAATTTTTGCTTACTGTAAACAAAAGTTTGTTGCTTGAAAGTTTACAGTGAAAATATGATCTAGAGTACTTCTTCTTGTGTTCATATTCTCTATTCGTGTCATGATTTGATCCCTGAATTTCTCCGGTTTGTTGCCTATGTGTAGTTGTATGTGCATGTCAAATTTCATTGTCTTATTCATCTTGGAACTGTTCGAAATGATTGCTCAAAAATTTGATCGAAGCAGGCAAAACTGCTTGTAGAAATACCGACTTAGAGGTCGACCTAGAAGCCATGGGGGTTGACCCTAAGGTCGACCTAGTAATACTTAGGTCGACCTGGGCATGTGTTATTTCTCCAACCCATTTGCTTTTGTACTGTTTACTGTTTTGTGTTGTTTTGCTTATTCCGGTGAATACTTTGATCAATTCTTGTGATATTTTAGAGTGTTTTGGAAGGGCTTTAACCTATCAAAAGCTAAGCCAACATTTTAGTTGATTCGTATTTCGGATTGACAAGTTTTTGAGATGATTTCTTATGCCGATTTTATGGCGTTTTCGGTGATTTCTGCTGTTTTCGAGCATGTGTTTTCTAAGCCGATTTTGAAATAATTTTTATAATTAAATAGCTTTCGAAATAAATATTTTACAATATTTATAATTATTTTTAAATCTATTAAAATTATATATTCTCTATAATAAAGAGAGTTTCAAAGCTAAAATTTCCAACCAATTTCAGAAATTGTTTAAAAACTAGTTTTCTCAAAGCAAATTATTTTCTATATAAAATAGATGTTTTTGCACTCTTCAAGCGAATGAGGAAGCGATTTAATCGATTTAATAAAACATGTGATATGAGACACATGCGTTTACTTTTTCGGTTAATTCCGGACTTGTTTGATTGAGGTTATACATGAGAGTGAAATTAACTACCTTATAGTAAACAGTCTAGTAAGAACGTGAGATATGGGACGCACAGTTGTCACTGATTTAGTTACTATCTGGAAGTTAGTGACACTTTATTTTATTAACCTTTGGGTTTTTATTGCCGGTACTTGGGCTGTTGGGTCCTATGTACACATATATAGCTATTGGGCTAATCCTGGGCTGTTGGGGTCCTATTTGAGGCTGTTGGGTCCCTTATACATTGTACTTGGCAGGCTGTTGGGCCACTTATTGGGTTGTTGGGTATTTTCTACATATATATAGTTGTTGGGCTAATTTTTGGACTGTTGGTTCCTATTCTTTACATTGTTGCTTTTCTAGATCTCCTTATGTTGATTTCTAGAATTTAGATGATTTATGAATGTTTTCACCATGGTTGACCCTGTTGGTATTTATATAGCCTGAGCGCTATCATATTGTTTATTATATGGTGATTACATTTTGGAGTTTTGAACTCTTAACGGAGTTCTACATATTATGATTTATGGTTGCCATTCTTTGGCGTTTTTGAGATTTATGATTTCCTATTCAGGAATTACGGTGTTGATGGACGCCATTATTTTGGTTGTTGATGCCGATGATATGAGGCAATTATTTGTGATTAATTGATATTATCGTTGAACTTGCCTCTTTCGAGATACTTCCTTATGATATATTTTAGTGATATAATCTCCCATGATGTAGTTAACATATCTTCGTGTTACTCCTTCTTTTTCGGGAAAAATTATTATCCTTTACCCCTATATTTCACCTATCATATGCTAATCAGTTTATATAAGCTAGATTGACCCGTGTATTTTTATATACTTGGGTCAGATCGAGTTATTTTAGGTTAGTCACCTGCTGTAGATTACTGCTTTGCTGCTTCCACTATGGACTTTCTGCTAGTTGCATTTTGTTTAGATTTGTAGTGTTTTTATAAACTCTGATATGTATCTATTCGTTTTGGACTCAATGTATATATTGTGGTTCATGTACCACTACTGTTGTATCACTATGTAGTGTACTATGATGCATCTGTTTATATGTATATATATGTAACTGCTGTTCCGTGATCTGTTAAATTTATTGTTGTTATATTTTGTTCTGATAGAGCCATTAGCCACCATAGTTTTGTGTTAAACATTTATTGAGTATGTCGATCTACTTGAGAAAGATAAAAGGAAAAAAAATTTAGGGCACCCAATCGACATATTCAATACTTGTTTAAGACAAAGCTCGCGGATGCTCGCTCCTAACCAGCCATATTCTCCGCATGAACAGACAGTATTGCTACGTAATGCTCTTTGTTAATGTGGGTCTCGGGGTGGGGTGTCACAGAAATCACCTTTTTGCAATTACATAGAGAACTAGACATTTGCTCTTTAAACTAATTAAGCGAATAATTTTTTACATATATAACTATTTGAAGATAATTCATCATCTTGTATTAAGATTACCTCTTCTCCCTCTAAGAAAACTGGTTTCTCCTAAAGCAAAGAAAGTTAAACAATCAATTAATTTCGAATGCCACTTAAATACCACTTCAGATGATCGTGTCGATAGTATAGCTCATTATCAAGGAGAAATATTAAGATGGCAAAAAATATATTGGGAGCAACATTGACGGGATGAGCGTCTAAATTTTATTGAAAGGACATTAATGAGTTTTTGTGGAAAATCACCAACTAAGAAATGCATTCTATCAGCTAGAAGTCCTTCAAAACAACCATTAACTCCTATAAAAAATATATAAGCCGAAACAAACTAATTCTTTGGAACAAGAATCATCTGAAGATGAAGCCAAGCCATCGGTAGATTAAGATAACCTCTTTTGTCACTATATTACTATATAAATTTCTCATTGTTTATATAATTCAAAAATCAGTTCCATATATATACATATATATATATAATGTTATTTTCTTTCATATTGCTTAAAAATATCTACTACTAATTACCGAAGGAAATTTGAATATAAATATAAATACTTATTTAAAAATATAAACTTTCTGAAATTGATAAGTATTCAGTCGACTAAACCCTTTAGCCTATCAAATGAACACTGCTACATTTTATAACAAACAATTAAAAGTAAAATTAGTCGACTGACTAAACAAATTTTTGTCGACTAAATAAGAAGCTAGGCTTTGGAAGGCAATCAAGTTCACTTCAGTCGACTGAATGCAGGCCCCATTCGACTGAACAATGTGAACTTCTGCAAACAATCGACTAACTTTTTATTGTTTAGTCGACTAAATAACTTCTTGCTCTTGGGTTACCATCTTAGTTCAATTCAGTCGACTGCAGCCCTTCCTCAGTCGACCGAACCGTTGTAAATCTGTAATGACCCTAATTTTGACTAAGATTATTTATAACATTTAATTAAATTAATTAAATGAAATAATGTAAAGGGATAAGAAAATTGAGATTTGATAATTAAGTCGTGCCATAGTTAATAAACCAATTAGAGAAGTAAAAGTTAGGATAAGAAGGAGGAAAATGATAAGGGCAAAATGGGAATAACCTTCATTCCTACCCCTTAAACCCTCATATCTTCATTTTCTTCATTCATTTTACACACATACAAACAAAAAATAGAGAGAAGACGACCATAGTAAAGGGAAAACAAGAAGGAAACTATTAGATTAAGGAATCAAAGCTTAAAGGAATCAAGTCTACACCAAATCTCTTCTTTCTCATCCAAATCAAAGTGAATAATGAATATACATCTCCTTTTTTTGATTTGTTTCAATTTTAAGTGTAAACCCGTTTCTTTTGCAAGTGTTATGCCATGTTTTAGTAGTATGAATGATTATATGCTTGTTGATGAATTTTTAGAATTTAAATATGAAATTTAGTGATATGTTTGAGTTGGAAAACCTATCATGTGATACCATAATGACTTGAGATTTTGATATGATGTTAGAAATATCATTTTAGAAGTAGTATTTTAATTTTATAATTTTTCAAGCAAGTATGGATTTTATATGAATTTTCTATTGGAGAAATGGGTTAATTTCAAGTTTTAATTTTAAAAATAACTAAAATAAGTTTTTGGCCCTGAAATTTTCATATGTCGAAGAGTATGATTAATTTGATTTATTTTGATTTTTGAGGATTTTTCCTAAGTGTTTAGGCATGATAAATAATTTTTTTAAGTCTAAAAGGATTATTTGTTTAAGTAAAATGTTTATGATAAGGGTTAAATTGTAAAAATATTTAGCATTTAAAATTATAGCATGCGGTAGTTTTCCTCGGTAAAGAATTTGATAAAGTTTTGATAGCCAATAAGGTTTCGACAAATTATATAGGTTTAGTGAAATGATAAAAACTTTTATAGTAATTTTGCAGTTTTCATGATAATTACAACTTTACTATGACAAGATTGGCTATGTCGGGCCACTTCTCACTGCATCCCAAAGTCATCGACGCGGAACAAAGCAATGTTGCGTGATGTTAATGAGTTTGGTATGAAATGGATTGGGTTTGAACCTCGTCGACGCCGAAGTAATAAAGACTAAGAGAAAGGACTTGACATGGCTATGTCAATGCACATCATGCCGCGTTTTAGACTAGAAAACATGTCGTCACATATACCACTCAATATTTTTGCCTCGCTAACCTAGATGGTCATCGAGCCTACTCTATGTCGCTTTCAACTTGTCATCGAGCCTACTCTTTGTTGCCTTTAACTTGTCATCGAGCTTTTCCCTTGCCGTTTTTAACTAGTTCTCAAGTTTAACCTATAATGTTTTTAACCATGTCAATGTCTTAAATATCGACGTCGCATCTACTAAATTTTATACCCTCGATGAGGCATTGATGTCAAATGTTTTATGTTGTATAGACGTTCAATTTTAACATTTAATACCATTAACTTATGAAGTTATAACTTCGACGTCATCTCCATATATTTTCAAATAAAAGACTTCGATGTGCTTTAGAATAAGCAAAGATCTTTAATGGCGACGACGTCGCCGAGTTTTATAGTTGTAAAGGTTTTGCATAGTTTTGGCCTTTTAGCCTAATTTTGAGAGGGTCGAAGACCCTAATGATTTCGAGTTTCATCAATAGTGTTTTGTAAAGCATATATCATGACATAAGTATTTTGAGTAAAGTAAAGGACCAATGTTTTCCTTGTTTTAAGTATGATTTCAAGGGTTAAATCATTTAAAAAGATTTTATTTTCAAGGAAATATGGATAGGGTAGTTAATCCAAAATTTTATTAAGAGAATGACTTAGAGATTAGAAAACCAGATGGGACTGGTGTAAAGTTACACCATATACTTTAACTAGTAGCCCCTAGCTAATATAGGTTCAAATTTCCAATGTGTAGGGCTTTGTCATGGGTAAGACTAAAAGTATGTTACACATAGAAAGGAATACGCAGATTAGAGAAAGGTTATTGGTGAGCTCACAAAACCATTAGAATCAGTTGATCTTAGAAGTAGAAGTTACGGTCAGACCATCCAGTTTCCCTCTAAAAGTAAGTTAGATCATCTATTAGGTCTGGTAAGCCCGAGTCAGCAATAGGTTTATAGTCACTTTGATAAAGCTATGATGTTAGGACAGACAGTCCATTGATTACCTACATTAAATGCATACAAGTTATTCTTGTATTGTTTGTCATAAATAGTTTGGTTGCGGGATTTTGATTGCAAAAGGTAGGCTTTTAAAGGATACTAGTGAGGGGAAACCCGTTCCGCTAGGCAGTGTGGTCTCACTTAATATCAATAAATCGAGATGTCGTATTATTATTTATACTAGGCTTTTTGTCTGACTCGAAGTTTATGTTTCCACTTAAATTCTCGTGTGCTCAAAATTTAATTTGAGTAGGTTGAGAGTTAAGGTTTGCAGGTTTAGTAGGTTTTGACAAATAAAGCTTCTGAAGATATGCATGAGGCAAAGATTAGCTATGTAAGAGATTATCTATTTATCTATTCCGCTGTGATTGAATGTTTTATGTAACGGCAGATGTTATGATTTTTTATTCAGTAACTTTGATCATCCAAGGAGCTTCTTCATATGTTGCTTTTGGCGTATTTTGTATTAATTATATTTTACCAAAACCTGGACAACGTTATGGGATTATGTACTGAATATGAAATGTTGATTTGAAATGTAATGAGATAAATTATTTTGTTTTGAAATATTTAAGATTCTTATGCCTTTAATATTATGGATATCAATAACATTACTGCATTTTGTCACTAAAATTTTATAGTATAGATGACTATAGCATCTGTAGCGGTTAGTTTTAGGCTCAAAATGTGAGATGTTATAAATTGGTATCAGAGCATAGGTTTATGTAAAACTTAAAAGAATTTTGAACTTAAAAAGAGGTTTTAAAACATAAATCAGATAATAAAATTGGAGTATGGGATAACGCTATAGTAATGTTCTTGTATTTGTTATATATAAGTATACGAATTATCTCTATTTTCCCATCTCTCTTAGACCGTTCTTCTTTGTCTTACTAAGGTTTGAAGACTAAAGGAAAGTAAGATATAGAGGAAGGAAATGGAAGAGTGAATCTCAGTGGAGAAAGCACCACAACTAATGAAAATGCCAGGCCTAATACTAGGAGAAAACCGGGTCGGCAAACAGCTGCAAATGTAGGTGCTGGAACACCATAGGTGGATATGCAAGCGATGTATTAGTTCTTTGTCAGTATGATGCAAGCAGGAGCTGCTACTGGATTAGTAGGTGGAAATGCTGTAGGAGTGAATCAGGAAGCTCTGGTTGTCAACAACTATGATATGTTGAGTAGAGACCATATAAGACTGGAAGGAAAGTTGTTTATTAGAACGGAAGATGCTATAGAAGTGGATAACTAGCTGCTTCATTACGAGAGGATTTTCGCTGATCTTGGACTAAATGATGAGCAGAAGTGGAGGGTAATGTCCAGGCAACTGTAAGGAGCTGTGTTGTACTAGTGGAACAATGTAACTATTGGAGTAGCGAGGGAGACTTTGACATGGGATGAATTTAGGAGAAGGTTCGAGGAAAGGTTCATGTCGAAAATCTCTAAGTCTACCCTATAGAGGAAGTTTGCTGAGTTAGTGCAAGGAGACATGATTGTGCTGGTGTATGCCATGAGCTTGAGGAATTGCCCCGGTATTGGTATGCTATCGAGGATACAATAATTAAGAGGAATAAGAAATTCATTTGTGGATTGAGACCTGAACTTGCTAGGGCAATTTTACTACATCTAAGAGATCATGTGATGTAGTTATTGAGATGGTTCTAAGAAACGAAGAGATGCTTGCTTTCTTTGGTAGTAACAAAGCAACGGAGGCTCAAGGTAGGCAAAATCAGAAGAGGAATTCTTTCATAAGAAGGGAGCTCGAAAGATAGAGCTTCCAAGAAGGGGAAGTTTGAGGTTGTGTGTTACAAGTGTGATAAAAATGGACATTTCGCGAATGAATGTCATTCTAGAGATGGAAAGATGGTGATTGGGAGGAAGAACATCAAGTGCTTCAATTGTGATCAGATCAGTCATTATAAGAACCAGTGCAATGAGCCGGCCAAAGCTAAGAAAGGCAAGGTGTTTGGATTGGAACTGGCTACCTCGATAACAACTGCTGAGGAGAAAGGAAAAGCTGTGATGGGTGGTACATTTTGATTCATGGTATAACTGTTAGAGTTCTATTTGATATCGGTGCATTACATTCTTTCATATCTCATTATTTGGTATATAAGCTTAACCAAGAACCCTTATACGTAATTACTTCCTTAAAGGTCGCGAATCCGATAGGAGGGTATGCAACTCTTGGGAAGAGATGTGACCATTAAGATTTTGAATTATTATGTCATATATTATCTTATAGTTTGCATGTGTTTGATTTCGTAGGCTTCGGAATTATTTTGGGTATGGACTGGTTAAGCAAGTATGATGCTAGGATATTTTGCTATGATAGAAAATATCACTAAGACTCCATACTAGTAGCGATCAGACTATATACTCGGTATAATACATGAGTTTAGATGTTTGTGCTTTTCTTGGGTGCAATTGAGGAGGAAGATGAGTTGAACCAAGGTTTCGGCGTTAAGGAATTTGTTGATGTCTTTGAGTCGGTGATAGGACTACCACCGAAACGAGCTATTGAATTTAAGAGAGATCTTGTACAAGAGCTTAACCGGTTACTAGACCGCCAAGTAGGATGACACCTACCGAGATGAATAAGTGAAAGGTGCAATTAGAGGTCTTAGAAGGGAAATTTTTTATTTGACCAAGCAACTCGTCTTGTGGAGCAGCTGTAGTGTTTGTTAAAAAACAGGATGGATCGTTAAGGTTGTGCATCGATTATCGTAAGTTGAATGAGCAAATGATATAGAACCAATATCCTTTACTGAGAATTGATGATATGTTCCACCAGTTGAGTGAAGTCAAAGTATTCTCTCACTGAGATTTAGCAATAGGGTTCCATCAGCTAAGAGTAGAAGAGGATAGCATTCCCTTGACGGAGTTTAGGACAAGGTATGGATTGTACAAAAGGTTAGCAATGCCGTTCGAACTGACCAATGCGCCAACCTTCTTCGTAGACTTAGTGAATCAGATCTTTCAAGAGCATTTGGATAGATTCGTATTGCTGTTCATATACGACATTTTGATATATACGAATGATGAAAGAGATCATGAAGTTCATTTTAGGATAGTGCTTGAGACACTGAGGTAGCATCATTTAAAAGCGAAGTTTTCAAAGTATCACTTTTGGAAGAAGGATGCGAAGCTCCTTGGTCATATAGTCTCCGAAAAAGGATTGTCGGTAGATCCAGCTAAGATCGAGGCGGTTAATAATTGGAAGAGACCCAAGATAGTGACCGAGATAAAGATTTTTCTTGGATTAGTTGGTTGCCAAAGATTCATGAAGGATTTCTAGATAACAACATCAATGACTAAGCTAACAAGGAAGGACATGAAGTATGTTTGGACCGATAAATGTGAGGACGCATTCCAGAATCTAAAACATTTGTTGACCAATGCATTGGTGTTAGTTGTTTCAGATGGGAATCAAGGTGTAGTAGTGTATATAGATGTGTGTGGAACTGGATTAGGAGCTATGTTAATGTAGAGTGATAAAGTAATTGTCTATGCTTCTCGATGGCTCAGACCACATGAGGTTAGATATCTGATGCATGACTTAGAGTTAGCTGCAGTAATTTTTGCACTAAAGGTGTGGAGACATTACCTTTTCGGAGAGAGATTCGAGTTGTTTACGGACCACAAGTCATTAAGATACTTATTCTCTAAAAAGGAGTTGAATATAAGACAACATAGATGTCTAAAGTTTATTGCCGCTTACGATTTTGAAATTGAGTATACACCAAGGAAAGGAAATAGTGTAGGAAATCGCTCAGTAGAAGGCATCAGAATGTAGTGTTAGCAATGATAGCTGAGTGGAAAGATTTAGAAGCATTGATTACATGCATTGTGTAGTTAAGACCTATGGCAAGTTCAAGTCAAGAAATCACTATGTTATCATGTTTAGATGTTCGACTAGTAATGATCGAAAGGATTTCTTCCAAGCAAAGAGATGATTCATTACTAGCTGAAAGGATCGGAAAGTTAAAGAGTGGAACCGACATTGATTATTTAAAGGATTTCAGTCTTGCCTAAAATGGGTAGTTGAGAAAGAAAGGAAGGTTGTTTGTTCCAGATATTGAAGATCCAAGGAAGGAAGTTCATAGAGAATGTCATCGATCGATCGAAGTTCACTATTCATCTTGGAGAAACTAAAATGTATCAAGACATAAAGAGAAGTTTTTCTGGGAAGGTATGAAAAGAGATGTAGGCTTATGGGTAAAGTAGTGTCTTCGGTGTCAATAAGTAAAAGACAAGCATCAAAAACCGAGTGGATTGCTTCAACATTTAGAAATTCCGGTTTGGAATTGAGATTCTATATTTATGGATTTTATAGACAGGTTGCCAAGGTCGAATAGAGGAAATGAGAGTATCTAGGTTATAGTGGACAGACTGACGAAGAACGCACACTTTATACCCGATAAGTCAACTAGAACGACACCGGTTCTAGCTTAGTTATTCATGAAGGATATAGTTAGACTACATGGGATTTCTAATAGTATAGTAAGTGATAGAGATTCCTTGTTCACTAGTGAATTCTAAAAGAGTCCACAAGAAGTTTTAGGTACCAAGCTCAAGATCAGTATCGCTTACTATCCACAGACTGATGAGCAAACAGAAAGAGTTAACAAAGCTTTTGAAGATCTATTATGAACTTGTGTTTTAGATTTCAGAGGATCATGGGAAAACCATCTGCACTTAGTCGAGTTTACATATAACAACAGTTATCTGACTAGTACAGATATGACACCTTTTGAAGCTTTGTAATGAAGGCCATGAAAATCTCTCATATGTTGGTTAGAGATCGGAGATAGATTAGTTGTTTGTCCAGATTAAGTAAGAGAAGCCATAGAAAAAATTGAGTTAATTCAGGCTAGATTGAAGAAAGCTCAATCTAGGCAGAAAAGTTATGTAGATAAAGAATGGAAAGATTTAGAGTTCTCAGTTGGTGATCAGGTCTTCGTCAAAATATCGCCGATGAAAGGCGTAATAAGATATGGGATGTCAGGGAAATTGGCACCTAGATTTGTTGGATCATTTTCTATTATAGAAAGGATTGGGAAAATTTCTTATAAGATAGAGTTTCCGAACAGTTTAGTAGAAGTCCACAATGTTTTTCACGTTTCTCATCTAAGGAAGTGTGTTCGAGATCTAGAGACTACCATTAGTCCAACGGCATTAAAAGACTTAGTAATGGAATTAGACATGACCCTAATAAGACGGCCAGTTCGAATAATGGCCAGGGATGAGAAGAAATTTTGGAACAAGACAGTCAGGTTAGTAAAGATCCAGTGGAGTGACAACGAGAGAGACTGTACTTAGGAAACATAGAGTAGGATTAGAGACACATATCCTGACTTGTTTGATGGTATGTTTTACCATAATGTTTAATTGATGTGTATACCTTATCGTAATTTCAATGACAAAATTCTTTAAGAAGGAGAGTCTGTAATGACCCTAATTTTAACTAATATAATTTAAAACATTTAATTAGTAAACTTAATGAAATAATTTAAAGGGATAAGAAAATTGAGATTTGATAATTAAGTTTAGACCATGCCTTAGTTAATAAACCAATTAGAGAAGTAAAAGGTTACGATAAGAAGAAGAAAAATGATAAGGGCAAAATAGTAATAGCCTTCATTCCTACCACTTGAACCCTCCTTTCTTCATTTCCTTCATTTATTTTACACACATACAAAGTAAACATAGAGAGAGGTTGGCCATAGCAAAGGGAAAACAAGAAGGAAACTAAAATATTAAAGAATTAAAACTAAAAGGAATCAAGTCTACACTAAATCTCTTCTTTCTCATCCAAATCAAGGCGAGTAATGAATATACATCTCGCATTTTTGATTAGTTTTGGTTTTAAGTGTAAACCCGTTTCTTTTGCAAGTATTATGCCATGATTTAGTAGTTTGAATGAATATATGCTTGTTGGTCATTTTTTAGAATTTAAATATAAAATTTAGTGATATTTTTGAGTTGGAAAACCTATCATATGATACCGAAATGACTTAAGATTTTGATATGATGTTAGAAATACCATTTTAGAAGTGGGTTTTTAATTTCATAATTTTCCAAGCAAGTATGGATTTTATATGAATTTTCTAAGTGGAGAAATTTGTAAATTTTGAGTTTTAATTATTAAAAATAATTAAAATAAGTTTTTGGCCCTACATTTTTTTTGTATATCGAAGAGTATGATTAATTTTGATATTTGGGGATTTTTCCTAAGTGTTTAGGAATGATAAATAAATTGTTTAAGTCTAAAGGTTTTATTTGTTTAAGTAAAATATTTATGATAATGGTAAAATTGTAAAATATTTAGCATTTAAAATTATGGCATGCGATAGTTTTTCTCAGTAAATAATTTGATAAAGTTTTGATAGCCAATAAGCTTTTGAAAAATTATATAGGTTTGGTGAAAAGAAAACAACTTTTACAGTAATTTTGTAGTTTTCATGATAATTATAATTTTACCATGTCGATATTGGCTATGTCGACCCATATCTCACCGCATCTCAGAATCATCTATGTGGAACAAAGCTATGTTCCATGATGTCAATGAGCTTGGCATGAAGTGGATTAGGTTTGAACCTCGTCGATGCCGAAGTAATAAGGACAAAGAGGTAGGACTCGACATGGTCATGTCGATGCGCATGATGCAGCGTTTTATACTAGAAAGCATGCCGCCGCATATACTACTCAATGTTTTTTCCTCGCCGTCCCAGATGATCATCGAGCCTACTTTATGCTTCTTTTAACTTGTCATCGAGCCTAATCTATGCCGCCTTTAATTTGTCATCGAGCTTAGCCCTTGTCGGTTTTAACTAGTTATCGAGTTTAACCTATAATGATTTTAACCATGCCACTGTCTTAGATATTAACATCGTATTTACTAAATTTTATACCCTCGTTGAGGCAATGATGCCAAATGTTTTATGTGGTATATAAATTCAATTTTATATTTTAACACTGATTTATGAAGTTATAACTTTGACGTCATCCCCATATATTTTCAAATGGAAGACTTTAACATGCTTTTGAATGGGTAAAGATCTTTGATGGCGATGACGCCGCTGAGTTTTATAGTTGTAAATGATTTAAATAGTTTTGGCCTTGTAGCGTAAGTTTTGAGAGGGTCGAAGACCCTAATGATTTCGAGTTTTAATAGTGTTTGGTAAAGAATATATCATGGCATAAGTATTTTGAGTAAAGTAAAAGATCAATGTTTTCCTTGTTTTAAGTATGATTTCAAAGGTTAAATCATTTACAAAGATTTTGTTTCCAAGGAAATATGGATAGAGTAGTTAACCCAGAATTTTACTAAAAGAATGACTAAGAGATTAGAAAACCAGATGGGACTGGTGTAGGGTCGCGCCCTATACTTCAGCGAGTAGCCCCTAGCCAATATAAGTCTAAATTTCCAATGTGTAGGGCTTTGTCATGAGTTAGACTAAAAGTAGGTTACACACTTAAAGGAATACGCAAAGTAGAGATTGGTTATTGGTTAGCCCACAAAACCATTAGGATCCGTTGACCGTAGAAGTAGAACTTACGGACAGATCATCCAGTTTTCTTCTAATAGTAAGTTGGAGCATTTATTATGTCTGGTAGTCCCGAGTTAGCCATAGGTTTTAGTCAGCCTGATAAAAATAGGATGTGGGGACAAATAGTCCACTGATTACCTACATTATATGCATACATGTTATTGTCATATTGTTTTTCATAATCAGTTTGGCTGTAGGATTTTGATTGCAAAAGATAGGCTTTTAAAGAATATTAGTAAGGGGAACTCGTTCCGATAGGCGGCGTGATCTCACTTAATATCAATAAATCAAGATGTCATATTATTATTCACACTAGGCTTATTGTTTGAATCGAAGTTTATATTTTCCCCTTAAAATCTCGGGTGCTCAAAATTTAATTTGAGTAGGTTGAGAGTTAAGATTTTCAAATTTAGTAGGTTTTGGCTAGTATAACTTCCGAAGACATGTAGGATGCAAAGATTAGCTACATAGAAGATTATCTATTTATCTATTCCGCTATGATTGAATGTTGTATGTAATGGCAGATGTCATGACTATCTACTTAGTAACTCTGATCATCCAATGGGGCATATTTATATGTTGCTCTTGGCGTATTTTGTATTAATTATATTTTATTAGAACTTGGGCAATGATATGGGATTATGTATTGAATATGAAATGCTGATTTGAAATGTAATGAGAAATTTTTTTAAAAAAATTGTGTTTGAAATATTTCATATTCGTGTGCTCCTGATATTATAGATACCATTAACGTTACTGCATTTTGTCACCAAAAATTAATACTTTAAATGACTGCAGCATATGTAGCAGTTAGTTTCGGACCTCAAAATAGGGGATGTTACAAAATTAGAAGGCTAATTTTTATTTTCTAGTCAAGTAAATCGAACCTTGTTCTCTGGAATGCAATTCTTTTGCATTCATTCGATTGAATCCCCCTTCAATCGACTAAATCTACAATTGTCAACTTTTTAAAATTAAAAAGGTCATGCCTTTTCACACTAACTTTCCTTTTCATTCTTTCAGATTCAAAAATCTAGATTTCCAAAACTTCATATAATTAAAAATTGCTCCAAAACAAAAGCTTGTGACAAGAAGAAATAAGGTCCTGGCACAAAGAGAGAACGCTTCTTCCTCTTCATCTCCTTCACACCCCGAGTTTGCCTCGGGTAATCAAATTGCAGAATGGATGGAAAATAGCAAGACGACACCATAGTGCTTCAATGAGCTAAGCGATAAGCATATCTTTCAAAAAACATTCTTGAAGTTGTTAGACTTCTCGTTTTTGGAGAAGAAGAGATGGCTAGAAAAAATGCATCCTATCTCTAATCGAGTCCACCCAAAATCAGGTAAAAATCCACCCTTTCATTGTACGAATGTTCTACGCATACCTTTGTTGAAACTTCTATAAACCTGAAAACGATGAAGGCTTGCTTTGGAGTAGGGTTTTGGGTGTGGACATTAAACTTTTTGTGAAGGATTTAGGTGTAATTTTGGGTTTTACTTCATCCAGCTATGATTTAGAAGACATTGACCATGATGATTTCGCTTATATTTTGACTAGCTGTTTGTTTCGCATGGAAAACACAAGTAATATTTCCTTTAATCTCTGTACACAAGCAAGATTTATCAATAAAATGGTGCTCCATATGATTTTACCTTGGCGGGGGAGTTATGAAAAGATGTACGACAACAACTATAAGGTGGTGTACACTATTTAATCGAACAAGAAATTGAATTGGGCAAAGATAATTTATGATGTGATTAAGAGTTTTAATGCCCGGTCATGACAAACTATGTTCTATGGTTCATTTTTGACCAAGGTCTTTGTGTATTTTGGGATAAATTTTGATAGTCCTTATTCCTAAAGTTATGGATCAAAGTCCATTTTTTGAATGAAATTACCTTCAAGAATGGAGCCGCTTCTTCCATGCATTATGTATCTCGCTCGATTAGTCCATGAGAATATAGGTCAATCATCATCGCAACCATCGTAAGAAATTGAAGAAGAGAATGTTTCTTGGTCACCGGATAGTGATAAAGATATTTCACTTGCTCAACCATCAAAGAATGTTTCTGCTTAATCCCTGATTCTTCAAAATCAAGAAAATATATTTAAACAACAAAAACTTAACAAGAGGCAGAAGAAATTCGAGAAGAGTATGATGAGCTTTATTGAATTTTTTTGGAATAGGATATCTTTGTGTTCACACTCTCCTTCACCTTCCCAGTCACATGCTTCTTTCGATCACGATGAAGGTTGAGTTTCCTTTTTGGTTTAAATTCTATATGTTTGTGGTTGTATTTGGTTGTATGAACTATGATGTTTGTCGTTTGTCTGCATTTGAGTTTGATGGTTTGAACTATGGTGTTATGTGTTGTTTAGGTCGGATTTGTTTTATAAACTATACGAATTATGGTGTTTTTCCACTTGCTACATTTGTTTGAGTTATATGTGGTTGTTTGTATAAACTATGTGATTGTTTATGCTATTATTGTCATATATTTGTGTTGTTTGAAGTTTCAACTTCTATTATTTATGTTAATATTAACGCATCTTGTGTTGTCAAGTATTTGTGTTTATGTCAAACATTTGTTTTGCATTAATACATTTGAATGTATTCGCTTGTTTAAAGTTTCAAATATGTGCTTATTTGTCTTTTGTGTCTGTCAAGCTTTCCTTCATAATATTTCTTACTTCTTTTTATTGATGACAAAAAGGGAGAAAGCATGATGAAATGGGGAGCTCATATTAAGGGGGAGATTACTATACAAGCACCCTAATCATATCATACATATAGTTGTCAACATCAAAAAGTGGAAGATTGTTAGAAGCTTTTTGTATGAATGTTTTAATGATGACAACTATATCCATATACATATCCCGTATACTATACATGAATTTGAAGATGATGATCAAGGAAATTAGAAGAAAAGAGGTAATGTTGATAATCGTCTACAAATCAAAGTCAAAAGCATGTATTTGTCTTTAGATTTTAATTGCAAAATCTCTTTGATGGTTCATACGCAAATACACATAACACCGACATTCAAAATTTACTAAACAAAAGTCAAAAAGATTTCACAAACAAAGTTTTTCCAAACTATATATATATGTATATATATATACATATATATATACATATATATATACATATATATATAAACAAGTTTATACTGGTTTAGTCGACTGAAACCAAATTCAGTCAACTGAGTGCAGTCGATTTATTATAAAATTCTGTCTACTACAATTCATTTTACTTTCTGCAATTTTTTTATGTTTATATTCAGTAAATTGACTACCATCTCAAGACGACTGAATAATCTGTAATAAATATTTTGAAACAACACTTCAAAATGATATAATTGTTTAATGACATTTCTTTGAAGAGGAACGACTTTTCTAAAAGAAAGCAACTTTTCTAAGCAACTCTTTGCTATTATAAATAGAACTTTAGTTTAGAAGTTTAATAACAACTTTCTATCTAGAATTCTTTGCTATCTTGAATCTATTCACTCTCAAACTTAAATACTATACATTCTCTCTAGAATTACCCTATATACATCCATAATCGTGGTGCACGCATCTTGAATCATCAAAGGAGACTGTAGAAAGATTTGTACTACAAGTTAAAATCTGTGTTGATAGAACACAAGATTGTCAAAGTCAACAAACTATTGTATCGCCTATCCTCCGGGCTAAGTCTGTGGATTTTGGTTAGTGGAAAATCTGATGGGGAGTTTCAATAGGATGGGAAGTCTGAACCAGTATAAAAATCATGGTGAAATTACTTCTTACTTTACTTTACTATATCCTTATTATATACCTTGATATTGCATATACACTTATGTACATAAGTTAGCCATATTACTATAGATCCTTGTGCACTTTCACATGACATTCATACCTATATGCTGTTCATATCATTTTATATTTATATTGATGTTTTCTATAAACTAGATGCTATGTTTATGGCTTGTTTGATATATATTATGAGGAAGCATTATATTATAATTTTCATTTCTTAGGAATTTTGAGACAAAATTCTTTTAAGGGGGAACGTAATACCCTAAAGATTTGATAAATATTTTAGTTAAATATAAATAATATAATAATTGGAAATAATTGATGTTAATGAATTAATTAAATATAAGGAGGGGTAAAATGGTCATTTTCCTTGTATTGAAATTTGATGATAAAACCAGCGCCATTGCAACCTTCCCGTTTTTCTGATTCGTGCAATATTTTCGTTTTCCTCAATTGAAGTCTATATGAAGAATTTGTGGTAGAAACGTCATTGAGGCAATTGGGCGCCAAAAAGTTAGGGTTTGAATTTGGAATTTGAATTTGAGCGGATTATATTTCTCTCCAACCATTCAAGAAACTAACTCATGTACATTTTCAGCTCAGAAACCACCCGACTACTTTCTTCTTCCTCCTTCTTCCTCTCAAACTACCTAGGATTAAATCTAAATATCTCCCTCTAAACTCCACCAAATCTAGTGAGACTAGTGGCGTTGCGAAGCTATGGACAAGGTTACGTATTAGCAATAATTTTGGAAGTGTAATACTGAAGTGTGGAGGCACTGTAGGTCGGACAGCGAGGATCTAGGCAGAAATAAGCATTTTAGCCTATGATTCGTCCCCTGCCTTCTATACTGCAATTATAATGTTAAGTACGTGTTCGCTATATTAGTGTAGTTTAAGGGGAATTTGGGATTTAAGGTGAATTTTGGAGGGATTTGTATAATAACAGTACTTAGAAATTAGGTTAAGTTAGAATATGGTAATTTGATGATTATAAGTTGAATTTGATAAAATAATTAATCAAACTAAACTCAAAAACGAAGGGCTAGCGTCTAGGTATGTTCTCAGACGACTGGAGGTGGGGGCGGAGCGACTAGGGGAGGAAAACGATGATGAAATAAAAAACTCCTAAAACTTGAAATTGCTAAAAAACATATGCACCAATCCACCTGTGGGTGGAACCGGGGCACCAATGGCCTATTTTGGGCACATGTTAAACATAGGCCTAGAAGGGCCTATATAAATAATGAATGATTCGAGTCTTGTTTCTCTTGTTTTCTGAAATGAAAATGGAAGCCAGTGACGAGCCAAACACGATGTACAAATTGAATGAGTGGTTATGATGATTGGTTGCTACTCAAAATGAATATGTATGTTATTGCGATGTGGGGACGTGATATGGTGGTGAACATGAAAAGTGAATGATTCTTCGGCATAGGTAGACGTTACAAGGCTTGGATATAGATATAGATATGAATGTAAATATGGATGCAGATATGGATACAGATACAAATATGGATACAGATGCAGATACGAATGCAGGTGCCAGTGCGAATATGGAGATCTAACATAGGTAGGCGATTCAGGTGTTACTTTGTTTCCTTGATGTGTTATGGTGGATCAGTGGGTGGAGATGGATATTGAACTATCATGTAGGGCACGAGGCTAGTCCACGATGTGAATTCAGTTAGTTAGTGCGAGGACAACAGGTGACCATGTAGGGCAAGTGGATAGTCCAGTGCACGAGTCCTATATGAGATCGACGCGACGACGGACAAGAAGCGAACATGTAGCACATGAGGCCCGACCTATTCCAAGTCAATCTGTATTACAGACTCTAACGAACGTCAATGACAAACTGGCTAACACTTCTAAAGTCTAGACCAATCCATGCCAATCCACTCAACAAACAGGCTAGAGATACAGTCCACGGCCCAACTCAAGATGACATACAACCAACTCGTTGACTAGGCCCACCTCAAAAGTGAGCAGTCTATGGCCCAGCTCTATCTCAGCCCACTACGGCCGACCCTATATAGCCTGTCTTGTCACTACATGATAGGCTCGACTCATCCCCTTTAGTTTTGTCTTTGACAATCTTTGGCAACAAGCAACTGACCATTATTGTGCACGAGAAGATTCTGTCCAGCCTTGTTTTCTAGAAAAGTGTACTGCACAACAAAAAGTACAAACGAGTATACCAACTAACGTGTCATTCTTCCAATGGCGCACCCACTTTCGTGCCATGCCCCTTTGTCCTCTGCAAAACACGCCCTAGTACAGAACGATAGCTAGTATGCATCCCAACTATGCAATCATACCATCTTTCCAGATGTCCCTCATCGGTTGAATGACCAAATCATGTACGGTAGGAGTGATTTCCGTTTACTAACCGTGAAACCTTATCCATCCAATGACCAATTTCAACTGTTGTAAATACTCCTCGCCATACAACTTCATAAGGGTTGATTTTTGAGAATCAGAAGTCATTTCCAACACGGATAAAATAAGGGCTCTTGAGTCTGGAAACATTGTAATCTTAAGTTCACTTAATTTCTTATTATTCTCTTGTAATTCCTTATAATTATGAGAGATTGATATAAGAAGAAATCTTCACAGTGGACATAGATAAGTTCAACATAACCACTTTACATCTTGTTTCATTTACTTTAGTTGCTCATTTACTCCTTAATTTCAATTTTTAAGCCTAGTACTAGCAACCTACCTTTGTTAATACATACGCATTTGTATAATTTTGAGATTGGCTAAATATTTAGTAAACATTTTGACGTTAGAATAAATCCTCCCTTAAAAGCTCCCAACTTTCCTTACATTTTACTATCTACTAAAAATTTATTCTAGTTATCGTCATGAAACCTAAATGTGATAACAAAGGTATCAAATCCAATGATTGTTACACTAACAGTAACACTACTGTTAGTGCTGCTTGTCCCATCCCTGAATAGAGAAATGACATGTTGCAAAGTGCGCTTCAAGGCTTAACCGACATGGAAATTCTAGCCCGCAAAGTGAATGAACTTAGGACAAGAGTGGATGCTCAGACGACTATGAACTTTGGTCCTCAACTTCCTCTAGTGGCTGATCCAAATCCTGCCCAGCCAATCATCCCTATTGCTTACATTCTTATTAATACTGCCCAGGAGAGGGTGGTGCTTGAAACCCATACTAGGCTAGCTCTTATTTATAATAGGAGGACTCATGCTGTGCATGAGCCAAGTCATGCTATTGGACCCAGAATTTGCTGTTTATAGAGAATCAAAGAATCGTCGTTCCCCATCAACGGACGGACCATCTGCTTTTGAACATCTTCAAGTGGTAGACGGGTTACGAGACTTGAGATTTGACCATCTTAGTGATGGCCCACATGTCGTCACCAAAGAACATAGTGCTCCTCGGCACACTCCTAGTCCCATAATGTAATAGCCAGGCCTAGATTTAGGGAAAGGCGATCTAGGCATTCATTGTCTCCTTTTGTTTATAGAGGGAGTCCCCACTCTCCAATCCAACACAACCATCGTTTCTCTCCATCATACCATTTCCATCGATCTCCCACTCTACAAAGACGTCAATGTTATCCTTAATCGGTTGGAAGCCAAACACATCCGCAATAGGCGGAGGCTAGCCTCCGAGAGGAAATGATCTGTCTTCACCAACAACTCAGTAGAATGCAAGCCTAGAATGTCGGGGGCAAAGCACTGTCCGATGAGAAGAATGGGGAGCTATTCTTTAAGGAAAGCTTGAGTATACTAGCCACATGCGGTATGTCTTGCCGTCTATCGATAAATACGATAGGAGTGTTGACCCATCAGACCACATCACCGCTTTCAACTCCATCACATGGGCCGATCATCTCTCCGGCCCATGAAATGTCTTTTCTTCCTATCAACTCTAATTGGATTAGCATTCTATTGGTTCCGCCATCTATAATCAGGCATCATCCATCCTTGGGCCCAAATGTGTGCAAACTTCAAAACTAGGTTCTTTGCTTCAACAATCCATGTCACAATGGTTAGTGAACTACGTAACGTCAGCTAGGGGCTGACCGATAATCTTCGATCGTATGTAAACCGTTTAATAAGGAGTCCACCCGAGCTAGGGATGTAGACAAAATAGCCTTGTTGTGGCCCTCTACTCGGAGGTAGAGTACAAGTTGAGGATGTAGAAAGAACGTCAAAAGAGGTCGGCCACATCCCTAACTAATTTATGTCGACGGACAAACGATATCATGCGAATAGCGGAAGCTGGTCTCTCAGACAGCAAGTATGAGGCCCAGTGCTCCTGTCCAAGCCAAGAGCCAAGACAACCTACCTGATGAAGTTACAGCTATCAGCAACATGTCATCCAGGAGGGTGCTTGACCCGGTCAGTGCACCCACTCATGCCGGGACCTTCCCTAGCTTTGAAGAAACCTCTACCAATGGCGTGTCACCTAGGAGTAACAAGAGTCTATCCGCACTTTGGTCTGTGTTGGGACCACCCAAAGCATTAAAGCTGCATCAACTGGCCTTGTGTCACCTGAAAGAACCCTTGAGCCGACCAATGCTCTGGTTCAACCAGGACTGCCCGCTACTTTGAAAAATGGAATGGAAAGGATCTTATGTCTTTGGCTACTCCCCGAAGAACAAAAGAGCTCATCACAACATGGAAAAAGCAAGTCGTGCCTCGCTGACAAGTAGGAATGTCCAACATGACGACTCCTACCATCTCCACATCGACGGTCTCATTCATGAGCGTCGAGGGCAACCTTAACCTCTCGACTTAAGTAAATACATCTCCACTTAAGGGCATGCCAATATGACCAACATTTATCCAAGAATCATTTGTTATGCATTGAGCATCGATCCGAAGGCTATCCTCCATGGACGAGCCTTTTAATGTTCTATTTTATGCAAGGGGCTACCACTATTGTTGGTTATTTATGAGGGTGACTTATCATGTGCTCACTTCCCCGTTTAAGGACTGCCGAACTCCACCACTAAGGATCACACGAGCCAGTCAACGCTCCCTTCCTTGTTGGAAGACCATCTAACGAGGGTGAATTACTATGCATTCACTTCCTTATTTGGAGACTACTAACCCGCTCCGTCAAGGACCGGGCGAGCCATTCAACGCTAATTTCCTTACCGAAAGGTTTTCCTTCGAGGATGAGTTTCTCAGCACTTTCATCCACGCCAGGGACTGCCACCCCTATAGGCTATCTAATGTGGATGGGTTATTATGTGCTCACTTCCTTGTTTGGGGACAGTCGACTTACTCTGCCAAGGATCATGTGAGCCATTCAACGCTCACCACCTTGTGGATGGCTATCCAATGAGGATGAATTACCGTGCATCTACTTCCTTGTTTATGGACTGCCAACCTACCCTATTGAATTTGGGTGAGACGACTTTCCCATTCGTGTCGGAGTGCATCGACGGCTGGATGGTGTGAATACAATTATCCTGATTCTATCGCCTATGATGTCGCTCGTCCATTTTGCAAGACAGGACACTATTCTTGGGACTGGCTTATTACTTCAAGTGATGCCAAAATCCAACATTCGTAGTGAACCGCATCAAAATAAAATGGCTACCATATCAACTGGTCGTGCTTCACCTAGGAGAACCGTCATGCTACTTAGCGCTCCAATTCATGCTGGACCACCCACCACTTAATTTGGCTGTGTAATACCCAAGAAAACCCTGAGTCGCTAAGCGCTTCGTTTTGTGTCGGGACTACTTGCCACTCAATCTAGCCGCGCCTCACCCAGTAGAACTCCTGAGCCACTCAACGCTCTGGTATGTGCTAAGAATGCCTGCCACTAATTCTAGTCATGTGTCTCCTTGGAAAACCTTGAGTCCCTCAGCACTTTGGTTCGAGCAAGGATGGCCCAACATCATAGTCGATGCGTAGAGGCTCGACAACCATGTGCTCGCCTCGACGTTTGACCATGATCGAGCTGCACGACAAATGCTTGTATCTGAGCTCACTTTCTAGCCCAATCCATCATTAGGATTAGTTCTACCTACAATCAACATAATTTACATGAACGGACTATACTGCCCATCTCATATTCATACACTATTATTTGTCTATCTGGTGATAACATTCAAGTGCATATAATACAAGTGAGTTATGCTAGCTAGATTATGCAACCTACTAAGCCAAGCAAAACCTAAGGCAACACCCGGAGGGAAAACTGGATAGCCACTTACATGGCTTAAGAAGCCCGCCTGTGCTCACAAAGATGGGCTCAGTGGAAAAATGTTGCTCAACTTTCTCGCAAGTAAAAGATAAGCATGCCAGCATATCCAAGCCCGCCCCATTCTAAATCACCCTACATAATAGACGTAAACGAATGTCAAAGACAAGTCAGTCAGCACTTCTAAGCCTAACCCAGTCTAAGCTAATCCACTTACAAACAAACCAAAGATACAGTCACCATGCTCGACTCAAGATAATATATAGTTAACTCATTTGACAAGGCCCGACTCAAAAGTGACTAGTCTTTGGTCTGGCTCTATCTCAACCCGCCTTCGATCGACCTTATATAGACCGTATCGTCACCACACAATCTTCTTGACTCATCCCCTTCATCTTTGTCCTTAGGAATCTTCAGCAACGAGCAACCGACCATTACTATGCATGAGAAGCTTCTCTCCAGCTTTGTTTCTTGGAAAAGTGTACCATGTAATAAAAAGTACAACTGAGCATACCAACTATCATGACTACCAAAGGCGCACCCACTTTCGTGCCTTGCCGCTTTGCCTTTTCCAAAGCAAGCCCCTCATATGGAACGACAATTGGCATGCATTCCAACCATGAAATTGTACCATCTTTCCGGCCTGTGTAGTTAAAGTGTTTAGCAGTCCATAGTGGTAGTGGTGTTAAAATTTATGGTGGGGATAAAACATAGATATAGCAGAAAATTACGAAAATGCAAAAGCTTTATTAGATATAGGATATATATTTAAAATTAATTTATTCTCATTCTCATATCATTTGTGTAGGAAAAATAAATATTGCTTAATCCTATATAACAAAACAAAAAAATAACATGATTCTTGTGGTCCAGATTTGATGACTGTAATAGATTTCTAACTTATATTGAGCACTCATGACTTAAAATTTGATCATTACCCTAACTTTATTAATTGGTTCAAAAGAAAACTAGTGAAATCAAACTTTTTATATTAGTGTTGCTGAATCGGGTGCTAGAAAGCCTTGATTTAGCTGCCGTAGCGGAAAATAGTGGGGCTTAAAGCAGATCTACCGTTTCATGATGCTAAATTGAAAAGGCGTAGCGGTCGAAGTGCTATGTTCTATAGCGATGATTTTGTGGGACTTTAGTAGGGCTTTATCTTCATAGTTTCTAGTTGTCCCTAATCGAGTAAAGCAACCAAATCTACGACCAGGAGTGATTCCCGGCTATTAACTGCCCAATCTCAGTCATCCAATGATCAATTTTAACTGATATAAATACCCTTTGCCATACAACTTCATAAGGGTTTATTTCAAGATTTAGAAGTTATTTTCAGCATAGATAAAATAAGGGGCTCTTGAGTTTAGAAATATTGTAATCTTATGTGCTCTTAATTTCTTATTACTCTCTTGTAATTCCTTGTAATTATGAGTGATCAATATAGTACGAAAACTTTATAGTGGACGTAGGCAAGCTCAGTCGAACCACTTTACATCTTATGTCCTTTACTATAATTTCTCATTTACTCCTCATTTTCAATTTTTAAGCCTAGTATTAGAAATCTATCATTGTTAATAGGGACACATTCACATAATTCTAAGGTTGGCTAAATTTTAGTCAATGCATTCCTTGACTTTAAATCATCTTTTGTTTTTCTTTCAAGTTCATTATCATGGTAAAGAAGTTCTTGACTTATTCTTCTCGATATGTATTACATCTATATTGTGTCGAAATTTCTTTTGTTTTTCCAATATGGTAACTTACAAAATATACTTTGTTTGCACCAGATACTCTCATTTACCAGGAATTTTTGGCTCTTTTTCTATCTCGTATATTTTAGGATAATCTTATATGGGCTCATACATTTCTTTGCTAGTCAGAATGGTAGGTGGCTCTAAAATATAGTTGTATTTCATTTAAAAAATTTCTTATCAAATCTAAAACGACCATTTACATGTAAAAAGTGATAATTTCGATCCCACTAACAATGTTTTCCACCATTTGTAAGTCGAAATAATTATGTCAAATCCATGCAAACAAGACAAGCAAATTTGGTGCTAGTACTCCATTCCATAAGCATCTCATACATAGGAAAATCATTTATTGACCACCATAGGGAAGCAAACATTCTAAAAATATTTGAAATATTGTTCATAACAACACCCTCTATTTACAGTTTTTTCAACTGCTCAACCATAGGATGCAAGTATATTTTGGATTTTTATATCTAGGAACAATTACAACTAGAAACATGTATGAGTTATTCATACACATCCACATAGAGAGATTGTAAGAACTTACGATAACTGGTCACATTGAATAAGGTTGACCGAATGAAGCAAATGGTGCAAAACCATATGTGCACAAGCCAATTCTTACATTATGGGATTCTTTAGCAAAATAAAGGTATATGTTGTCAAAATGTTTTCAAGCTTCTCCATCTAAATTGTGACATAAAATATCTTCATCTTGTTATCATTCACTATGCTATTGCATATGTTTTGCGGTAGCGATAGATGCATATAACCTTTGCAATCTGGGTGTAATAAGGAATAATGCATTCTGGTGAAAGGTACATATTTGCTACTGGTTTTTGTCAACTTATATAAAGGTTGTTTATAGAATTTACAAAATATCGGATTTTCATCTTCCTTCCAATAGTCATGTATCCACCTGGACATATGTCAATTTTTTTCATACAAAAAACCTAATGCAGATACCCTTTTTTAAGTGAGTTCTAGTTCTCTGCCAACACATTGTCAGGTGGAAGCATTTCTTTACACAAGTTAACAATCGCATTCATTAAATTTTTCGATGCCTTGTATTCGGTTTTTACAGCGATTAACCTAGATGTTGTTGACAAGTGTGTGATTTTATAGCCTTTATACAATTTTCGTTTTTATGCTTCTAACAAATTGATTTTTTTCCCACTTCCCAATCAAGTTCATCCTCCAAATTTGGTTCATCTGTCCACATACTCGGACCAGCAGCATCATGAAATATTTCAACCATCGAATTTTCTATATCTATTTTTTTCAATAAGGGGTTCACTGCAATCTACATCTATTTACGGTCTCCTCTTGTACAACCTAATCATCTTCTCCATAATATATCCACACATGATAGTTTGACATAAAAGCATATTGATGTAAATGTGACATAACTGCATATTACTCTATAAGTTTCAGGCAACAACATTTTGAACACAGACATTGAACTTTTTCATATTGGTTTTATTATGAGACACCACTTTCACGAATGCTTCTACACCATTTCTAAGGTGCAAGGTATCGTTCCTCCTTTTTTGCCTTTACAGTACATCCAATTTCGAACTTTCAGATAATCCATCTTCTATCACTACAACAATCGACCCTTTTATAGCGTTTAAAAATCAATACTAAAGGCTATTATAGGGATTTTATAAACGCTATAAAATGACATGTTATCATGTCTTGGACTTATAATTGCGAAGGAAAAAATACTATCAAAAATATATTTTTCTAGTGCATTTGACTTGTTGTCTAAAGGCTATTATAGCATTTTTTAAATGTTCTAAAAAAACATCATTATATGTCCTGGACTTATGATTGCGAAGGGGAAAACATTATCAACAGTATGTTTTTTTTGCGTTTTTAACTTGTTCTAAAACTTTTCAAACGTTTAATTTTTGTCGTCGTATTATTATAGCATTTTTCTTATTCTCTTAATTATAATACAACATTTCACCCTATCTATTTCACTTTTTACATAGTTTTTAATTATGTTGTATAATGCTTCTTACCACCTTTTATAGTGTTTAACACATGTTATCATACTTATTATTTTCTTTTCTACATTGCATTTTACTTTCTACAACATGTTGGAAATGCTATTAGATATATTTCTTAACATGTTTAAAATGTTGTCTTATGTTTATTTATTTCAAAAGAGCTTAATTTCAATACAAATACATCATAATCAACAATATTTTAAGTGTTATAATTACACATTTGATAATCAACACATGCATAATATTCTCATGCCAAAAGAAAATGTATATCCATAATATTTCAAAGTGTTAAAAGTACAAATACTAGTAAGTATAACTAATAGTACATACATGTGTGTAAACCAAAGCGAACTTAATACATGCAAAATGACTTCAAAACACTAATTTTTTGCATTATGCTTCTACTTGTTTAGATTGAAGATGTTTGTTTACCAGCAAATATAAAGTTCAAAAATTAGCAATCTTAATAACAATAAATTTGTACATACAATAAATGATTCATTCACAAACACATGTTATAAATGTTTCCTTGGCCACATTTGTTTCATTTCAGCTTAGTTAACTTTTCTCTCTAAGATGAAATTAAATGTTTGATTCCCACAACCTTTCTCCATAATTGCTTTTTCAAAAGCACATCCATACATGTTGTTATCAATATGAATGTTGGAGTTTTTACATAATAATTATACACACACACACATACACACATATATAATTTGTTCACAAATTTTTTACCTTTAAATGGACAACGACATTGCATATTTAAAGAGTAGAGTCTGCGATTTCGAACTTAAAAATATGTTGTATCCTATATAATAAAAGATAGCCTATAAATCCACAAATAAACATAGGAAAACATAATATTCACATAATTATGTTAAACAAAGTAAGCACCGAGGCAGGGCAAAAGAAATAATTTGGAAAAAAATAAAATAAAGGATAAATGAATTATTATGTCAAAAATAGCCTACTCAGTTAAAATATAAGATAAATTAACTTATTAAATTTTATAAAAAATAGTTACCTTTATAAATTTTTATAAAACTTAACCAACTTAGTTAAAAGCTTATAAAACCAAGTTAACTTTTACAAATCTTAGTAATTTTTGTAAACTTAGTTAACTTTTTAAAACTTAATTAACTTTTATAAACTCGATTATTTTTATAAATTTCTGTGAATAAAGTCCATCAACTTATGTTTATATAAATTAGTTAAATTTTATAAAACTTAGCCAACTTAGCTATATGTTTATAAAACTTGGTTAATATTTATAGAAATCAATCAACTTTTAAAAAACTTAGTTATTTTTATAAACTTTGTTGACTTTTTTAGAACTTAATTAATTTTATAAACTTCTTTAATTTTTATAAAACTTAATTAACATAGTTAATTTTAACAAAAATTAGCTAATTTTTGTAAGTTTAGTCAATTTTTATTAAACTTACTCCAGTTAAATATTTATATAACTTAGTTAATTTTATAAAAATTAGTAACTTAGTTGATTTTTATAAAGCTTAGTTAATTTTTAAAAACTTATTTAAATTTTCAGCTTACTAAAAGACCTTACACATGGATAAATAAAATTATCTATTACATGGCAAACTAATTAGTACATATTTCTATGGTAAACTATATAATCTTCCACATTATTGTATTCAGTTTTATCATGAAAGTAATTTATATTAGACACGGATATCCAAGCTAACCCGTGCTTTTGAGTTATTATCTGGTCAACTATATAGCAATTAAGTTGACCTCCAAGTGTTTAACAAATTGCAAATGCTTATATGTATTTTCAATGTATTATTTTACTCAACAAAAATACTCAAGAAAATATTATTTGCTTTCAAAGGTTTATAATAGTACACATTTGGACATCTTACGCTATTAAATTGCATAACAAATGCAATGACAGTAGTAATAATACATTATGTGAATCAATATGTTTAGCAAATGACGGTAGTAATAACATAGTGGTAGTAGTGATAAATGTAATGACAGTAGTAACAATACATTATGTGAACCAATGACAATAGTAACAATGACAGTAGCAAGAAATGGGTTGTACTAGCAAATTAGCAATACTATAACAGGTTCAGATTTGCATATTAACGAGAAGCATCTGAAGTTTACAAATATATAACACGAGAGCAACATTTCAACCGTCCATTGCAATTGTGAGCACGTCGGAGCCGTTCAAATAAATAGAAGAATATAACGGGTCTGTGGGCTAATTAGCTAAAGCCCAATAACCTGATACTTCAATATAAAAGCAACTTGTACATAGAGCAGTTTTGTAATATAACAATTCTCCTCTGTAATTCAAATTTCAGTATATCAATAAAATTCTCGTTTCATTCTCTCATCAAACTACAATTTTCAATTTCTCAATATATCATTACTTTCAAAATCTTATATGGTATCAGAGCCTAAAGGCATTGCTTAACAGCAAATTCTCATCAGCAAAAGATTCATCATCTGAGTTTATCCCTCATCAGAGATTCAAATCTCATCATATGAGAGATTGATTCAACAACAGCAAGAAGTTTGGCTGCAACAAGATTCATTACTGAATCTAGAATGAAAGCAATCAAAATCATAGAAAATCAGATCAAGAAACAAGAGAACCAACACAAGAATCAGGAAAGTGCCATCTAGAAATACTTTTCAGATAAAAATCTTCATTTAATCTTTGGTTGCAACAAACCTGTCTAGTGTCTTACTCTGAATTCTTGAACTCAATTCTTGATTGAAACTGCCACATTCTATCATCAGTGCTAACAGTTTTTTGATTCTAAATCATCATGTCTGAAGAAGGAAATTCAGCAGCTTCATTCAATGCAAATAGGTCACAGCAGGCTAATGTTGTAGAGAATATGGTCAAAACTGTAATCAGTCCATAGAGTCATCTGGTTACAGTCCATTTGAATGAAGACTTGAAGTTGAAACTGCAATACAAGGATATGGACTTGAAAGCTACATTCTTGGAACCATTCGGATTCCACCAAAATGCATCACTGACAAAGAAAACAAGATAATTAACAATGAAGAATATGTAAAATATCATAGGCAAGACAGACTCATATGTTCTTGGCTACTGTCATCAATAAGTGTATATCTTCTATCACATGTGATAGGATGTAAAACTGCCAATGAAATCTGGCAACAATTGATAAAGTTTTCAATACCCAATCAGCAGCCAAAGTTATGTTCTACAAAAGACAGTTGCACAATATCAGGAAAGACAGTCACAATATGAGAGAATATCTATCCAAAATTAAGATAACCTGTGATCTACTTGAGGCAGTAGGTCATAAGGTCTCAGACTCGGAGTAGTTAATGACTATATTAAATGGGTTAAGTGATGAATATAAAGTAATGGTGGCATTTATATCATCAGAAAAGGTCCTACCATCTGTAGACGATGTTCATTCAGTTCTACTTGCATATGAGGCAAGAATTGATAACAAGAAAACTCAAGAATCATATTTCTCTATTAACTATGTTGCAAATTACAAAAGTAAAGGTCAAAACAACAATAGAACAAATTAGTCAATACAAAGATGTGGATATTCAAAAAGATCCAGGGGAAGAAGCGGATGGAACAACAACAATAGACCAAAATGTCAGATATGTGAGAAATTAGGACATACTGCTGCAAAGTGTTATTTCAGATTGAATCTAAACTGTGTTCCAGGCCAAGGTTCAAGCAATCAAAGAAGTTCAAATTTTAGTGCAAACATGGCACAAGTACTGTATGAATCAAATAATCAATCAGATAACAGAAATCATAAGCAAACCGAAGTTGCAAGATCTGATCATATACAAGAAGAGGACTGGTACCCAGATTCAGGAGTAACAAATCACATCACTAGCAATCTAAATCTTGGAAACAAGGAGTATAAAGGTATGAACTCTATACACATGGGAAATGGAAAGTTTATTGCATTTAAACATGCTGGTAGTTCATATATAATGGGAAAAAGAGAATTATATTTGAATAATTTACTTAGAGTTCCACTGATTAGAAAGAACTTACTAAGTGTGTCACAATTTGCAAAAGACAACAATGTCTACTTTGAATTTTATCCACATTACTGTCTAGTTAAGGACATCCTAACTAGAGAAATTATCTTGCAGGGTAGAGAATGTAAAGGACTATACTAGTTCAGTGTGGCTAATTCAATAAAATCAGAAACTAAAAGAAATCAGTGTAATAATTCTGAATTCAAACAGGAAGAAAATTGTAAGTTTTTGACATGTGGCATTGTAAATTGGGACACCCAAATGCTACAAATGCAAAGCATGTATTGAAAAATAATAATATTTCCTTTAATGTTATTTCAATACCATATATCTGTACCTATTATCAAATGGGAAAAAGTCATAAATTACAATTTTTAGACTCTGAAACACATTACAGTAAGCTACTTGAACTAATTGCTACTATGGGGGCCTGCACCACTACACAGTGATTATGGGTACAAATACTACATATCATTTATTGATGCATTTCCCACATATGTTTGGATATACTTTCTAAAATCAAAGGATGAAACTTACAGTGCAATATTACAATTTATAGCACAAGCAGAAAAACAAACAAACTGTCAAGTTAAAGTGATACAATCTGATGGTGAAATAGAGTATATGCCACTAAAGTATTACTTTCAGAAGAGAGAGATTGTTCATAGAACAACCTGTCCCTACACTTCTGAACAAAATGGGCTTTTTGAAAGAAGGCATAGGCAAATTGTTGAAACCGGGCTTATATTGTTAGCTCAAGCATCTATGACACTAAAATTTTAGCCTAATGCTTTTGCTACTACAGTTTTCTTAATCAATAGATTACCAACAAAAGTTTTGAAATTCAAAAGCCCAATGGAAATATTATTCAATGTCAAGCCCGACTATCAAAACTTAAGAGTAATTGGATGTTTGTGTTTTCCTTATCTTAGACCATATAATACTCACAAACTAAATTTCAGGTCATCTCCATGTACATTCTTGGTTTATGCTGCAAATCAAAAGGGATATAAGTGTTTAGATTGTAATGGTAGAGTTTTTATCTCTAGACATGTAGTGTTCAATGAAAGAGTTTTTCCTTTTAAAAAATTAGAACTTAAAACATCAAAAAAGGTATATAATCTAAAAGAATCACTACCTCCAATACCTGCATTACATGAGGAGGTGATTCAGGTCCACAAAGAGCCAACTCGAAACAATGTCAATCCTCAAATAGGCAGCTCAGACTCACAACACAAAGTGTCAAAACATGGACCAGGTCATGAGCAAGCTGAACTGTCATATGTACCTGATCAAACATCTCAACAAAGAATAAGTATGCATCTACTTCTCATCAGACATCAGAAGAATCACAATCTCACAATAAACAATAGCAACAAAAAATTGAGGATACTTGTCAACAACAGACTACAAAGATGAGTGATCACATGATGACAAGGTCAAAAAGTGGCATATTCAAACCAAAAATCTACAGTGCAACTTTGGATAAAGAAGAACCAAGTACTCATTATCAAGCTATGGAAAATGAGAATTGGAGATCAGCTATGACTGAAGAGTACAATGCACTAATAAGAAACAAGACATGGGATCTTGTTCCTATGCCAAGGAATAAAAATATTGTGGGTTGCAAATGGACCTTTAGACTAAAGAGAAATGCTGATGATTAAATTTCTAAGTACAAGGAAAAATTAGTAGGTAAAGGTTATTTACAATAAAGTGGCTTTGATTTTAATGAGACTTTTTCACCTCTTGTGAAACCCACTACTATCAAAGTTGTTATCACTATTGCCTTGCATAGAAATTGGAACATCAAACAATTAAATATGAATAATTCCTTTTTAAATGGTGTTTTGCAAGAAGAGATGTATATGGAGTAGCCACATGGATTCAAACAGAAAGGGAAAGAAAATCTAGTGTGCAGACTAAATAAAGCAATCTATGGGCTAAAATAAGCTCTAAGAGTGTGGTTTGAAAAGCTAAAAGCAACTCTCATTGGACTGGGCTACAATCCAACAAAATCTGATAACTCATTATTTACAAAATTTAGCAAAAACATAATAATTTATGTACTAATATATGTTGATGATTTTAGCATTATAGGCAACAGTGAGGAGGAAATCAGCAATATAATAAAGCGCTTAAATCAGGAATTTTCTGTCAAAGATCTTGGTGATTTAAACTATTTTCTTGGCATTGAATTTAAAAGACTACCAAGTTCATCAATTCAGTTAAATCAAAGGAAGTATATAGAAGAAATTTTAAATAAAGCCAAGATGAATCAAGCCAACTGAATCTCCACTCCTATGGTCAGCAATATACATGTATCTAAGTTTTAGGGTGAAGAAATATCCAATGACAAACAGTACAGAAGTGTAGTAGATGCACTTCAATATGCAACTATTACAAGGCCAGAAATTGCTTACAATGTAAAGAAAGTAAGTTAATTTATGCGAAGACCAATAGATGAGCACTGGAAAATGGGGAAAAGAATACTAAGATATCTCAAAGGAACTATAGATTTTGGACTGACTTTGGAATCATGCAAGCATGTAACGACCCGTAAATTTAACCGGGTTTTAATAACGTAATTAGTTGAAATTTTGTGAAATTTTAAATGATAAAATTTTGAAATATAAATTTGATATTTGGAATGCGGTTAGTTAAACATAGCAACTGGTAAATTTTCGTTCGAAAATATGGAAGTTTATTTCGCGCGTAAATTTACTTCAACTTAATCAGTTAAAAAGCGATGAAAATAAAATGTCTCCTAAACCTAAATATTTTTACATAGAAAAATTCTAAACCATCTTTTGAACAAGATGTCAGTTTGTCGTTTTTCCAAATTCGGACATCTTTGGCTCTGTCGATCTTAATTTTCAGTGTTTTTCTTGCATTTTCCGCTATTAGGAAAATCGAATTTTTATAGTTCAATCATACCACTAATATCTGTATACCGATTTGATTGTTTTGTCATACTGATTCCCACTGTATATTCGTTCGGGTGTTTCGGAGTCCGGATGACAACAGAATTTTCGAAACGATTTCATATCGGTATTCGTGGTTTAAAAACCTTTTGAATTCTTGACCTTCCGTCTAACCGACAGTTGAACTCAAACAATCATCTGACATTTAATACTTTTTGAATTTGCGTGACCCTCATCTTTAGAAACGGCATTTGGCTAACTCATCGGTCTTCTTTCGTTGCTTAAACCAATCGTCTCCTTCGTTATAAAAATATAAATACATATTAAAAAGCTGTCTCACTTTTGTTTGCTATTCGATTATTCTTCTCACCATCGCGAGCAGCTTTATCATTGAAATGTTGCTGTTCGATCACCTCTCAATCACCCAGGCCGAGCAACTCCATTCAACCGCCAGTCACCCTTCTCTTCCGCAAACCAACTCGCGCCTCCTCCTTCCTCAACTCCGCACGTCCTGCTCACAAAGCCCACCAGACTCGGTCGGCACACTGCCACAACTTCTTCCTCCAAGTTCCAAGCTTTCCTCCACACCCGTACAACCTCCTCCATCAACCGAGATACCACTGCTTCAACATCCACCTCGCGCCGCAGCATAGCAGACGCCATCACCTCAACACCTTCACCACCCGAGCCTCCGCATGCTCACCCACCATCAACACCTTGTCCACGTGGATGCTCCTCTCCCCTCCGAGCCCTGGCCGCCATCAACACTTTGTCCGCCTTCCCTTGGCCTTTGCAATTTGTTATATATAAAGTAAGTTTACTCTTAGGTAATATTTTTTCAAATGTTTAAATATTAATTTAAATAATATGTGGTAATTAGGTGGTATATAAGTGATTTTTATATGTTGCAGTTTTAAACCTGTTAGATGTATATGGGTTTTAAATTATAATATCAGATCTATGCTTGGACTATATATATGAGTTATATAGATATAGGTCTGTAGCTATATAATATAATAGGTTGTTTATATAAAATTTTAACTTCTTCTATATACAGTAAAGTTTATATAAGTAATGGTTCTGCCAGGGTATATATATGTATTTAAGTTTTGTAAGTTTATTTGTATAAACTACCATTTTGTATTTAATAGTGAGGTAAAAATCTTATTTATGTTTGAATTTGAAAGTGTGCCAAAAGTTCTCTGTCGTTTTAGTATATGTGTATAGTATTTTAAAGTACATATATATTTAGGTTCGGTTTATATGTAAAATTTATATTATTTGTATATATCGATATGTACCTAAGTGTGTGATTAACAAGTATGTTGTATGTGACAGGTTTGTATATCTATATACTTTTTAAAGCAAGTTCTGGTGGTTTTAGATTTTGCCTCTCTAGATATAATATAATAAAAGTTGCTAGATATATATTTTCATACATTTTCTTTCGCTCGGTTTTCATGCTGCGCGTATATATTTATTTTTATAATAGCACATATATACGAACAAAGTACATAATATTATGATATGTGAATCCTATATATACAAAGTTATATAAGAAGCCATACAAAAATTTAGATATGTTATACTAAGTCACTATATGTTCTGTTGTACGAGCAGTTTTGTAAGAATATTCACAACCTATTTAGAGATATCAATGTGTACAAGATATATGATTTATTTCAAAAAATATAATGAATATATGTTTGATTTTAAAGGTGTGCTTTAATTTTAAACTATGATTTTTGAAAACCTCATATATATGTATATTTAATTTAATATATATATATTTGAATTTTATAATATGATTTTATATATTGATATATGTAGTTATATATAAATTCACTTATATAACTGACCTTTATAAATCCGGGTCTGATTTGATTTTGTCAATTACTTTTTATCAGCTCTATCCGTCATACTCGTGCCAACCTTACTTTGCTTTGGAATCGTATTTGGATTCGTAACTCATTCCACCGTCAAATCTCTCTAGCCTCGAAAGGTGAGCACTCACTCACGATTAATGTTCTTTTATTTATTAAATTTGATTTCGATTGAAACGACAATTGAAATATGCTACTGTTATTTATGCTATTAACTGTATCAGTTCACCTGTGACATCTAACACCATTATCTGTTAATTATTTATGTGATGATAATGCAGTTTGGCTGATAATTGATTGATTGTTGATGTTTATATTGGACGTTAAATTGTTAGTGTTAAATGATAAATAGTATGCAACAATTGAAATGGATATAGGATAGTTAACGATTTTAAAACTGATTTATATGTTAAATTTGATTTGTTGAATATGACCCCTTTTAATTGTTAAATTAATTGACATGTAGAATAGTGATAATTACACTTTGAACCATTGAACGTATATTTGATTAATTGTTGTAGTGTTAAAATTGAAATCGAATGACAATTGAAGAACCGTATAAATATTAGTGTAATAATCTTTAATCTACATGAAATGATAGTGTAGATTCTAGAAATAATTATATTAATTCGAACAAATAACAATGTGAATTAATACGGTTATTTCGGGATTATTTGAATTGATTATTGGATTGTTGTTATTGATTGTTGTTATTGCTTGTTTATTTACTTTGACACCATCCCAGTTATCACACTACAAGTTCCATTTGCTATGTTTTGATTTTTGAATTGAATTGGAATCGGGTTGAAATGATAAATACCCAAATTGAACTTTGACCTAGGATAGAGAATTAGATAAAACCCGATTGGTCAATAATTTGATTTAAAAATAAACGAAGTTTTTATTTGAATAAATAATATGGTTTTGAAATGAAGTTGAAAATTTAATTTTAACGAAAGGAAAATGTTAATATTTAATAATCTGAAATAAAATATTAACAATGTAATTGATGAAAGAATGTTGTTTAATTTGAGAAACGATTGAATTAAGTTTGAAATTATAATTAAGTTTGAAATTATTAAACTTTGAAATTATTTAATAATTAAGTTTGAATTATTTAAAAATTAAATAAGATTGAATTATTTAATGATTAAATTAAATTGAATTTTTGAATAAGTGAATTTTACCTCGTAATAATTGAAATTGAGATTTCTTTATTAATTAAGTTTTTGGAAAATTATTTAAAGTAAGTAAATAAATAAGTGAAATTGAATTTCTTTAGCAAGAAATGCAAATGTGATTTTTGGAAATTATGTAAGACTTGAAATTTAAAGAATTTGATTTGATGAATTTAATTTAATTAAATTTGTAAGTTTGATATAATGAAGTTGAATTTAAATAATGGATTTAATGTATTGGAAATTTTATAGAAATTGTTTTGGATGATAAATTTATTTAATATTGAATGAAATAGATAAATTGATTTGAATGTTAAATTAAATTATTTTAAATGATTTCGGAATGAAACTTATATACGAACTTGAATCAATATTTGAATTGTTTTAAATAAAGATTGAAATTGAATTATAAGATTTTGAAATGATAATTTGGAAGTTTTGAAACGTAAATTATGGAAATTGATTTAGAAAGTCATATGAAATGTTGATTTATAAATTCTAATTGAATTGAAATTGATTTGGTTTTGAAATATATTAAACGACCAATCAGTGAAATAATTTCGAAGGTTATTAAAGAGACCGGAATCGGTTATGGATATACTCTCTGTCTAAACTGAAACCACTTTAATAACTATACGCGGAGTGATGATCCAGAATGAAGTGGTTGGAATGATGTTCGTGTAGACTGAAGAAAGTGAACGATAATGGATAGCCTTGACACTTGTGTCAAATTGGAAATGACTAAAACAGGAGCCGTGCCGGGCCAATGGAGGATTAGCTACCTCAAGTGAACACACTTCTTCGAACTACTCATTACTTGTTGTCGATTGGTGCACCCTTGATTTTGGGAGTGTTGTTTCACGGTGTTGCGGGCGCTGCGGCGTTGCGTTCTCACCAGTCCGGATCAGGCAAACGGTAGTATCACTACCTTGGGTATTGCCTCATGTGCCTTGTCATACTTGTATTCCCTATTTGCGACCACTACGAATCTGTTTTGTACCTTTAGTATATGGATTGCCCTCTGGTGACTTCCGGTTTTGGGGAAACTACGGTCTTGTATATGCTTTTGGGAATAAAAATGTGTTAAGGGTGGAATGGGCCATGACTTAACACTATTTTGATATCTTTATATTACTGATAGACATTATCTACTTATCGTACACTACTACATAGTAGATAGTTTAACGGATCCTTAAAGGATGGTTATTCCAAACATCCTTTGAGTTACTCGTATTTCAATTGCTATTTCACTTGAGTTGGATTTATTAATATAAGAATGTTAATCCTGACTCGAGTGTCCTGTGTTTTTGCTTTACGCTCGGGTCAGACTGAGTGATCCAGTATTCGAGACTCACCTTTGGAGTTGGAGCTTTGCTTAAAGATCCAGCCATCTATTCTGCTTCAGTATTCGATGATTCCAATGATGTATTCTGATCAAGGTTTTAAATATCGAATTTCGGTCACGTTTCGTCTCGGAATTTTTACACAAGTTATCTCGTATCGGGGGAGATCTCGGACGAGATGAGTACATATCGGGTGTACATATCGGATTAACATCTCGGGTCTTATAATGTATCTCGGGAATATCTCGAATGTACTTATGTGTCTAAAATTGATGTGTCAAAAATTTATTTAACGGTTATAACTTTCTTAGTAAAAATAAAAATGGTAACGTACTTGATTTACATGGAAAAGGGAATATTTTTAGAATAGTAGTAGCTTGATTAGCTTAATTGATTTGGTAATGATTGAAATAATATCCTTTTATTTGAACATAATAAAGAAGTGAAACCTTTCGTTACGACTCATTAAGATAAAAAGTAAAGAATATGTTCAAAAAGTTGGTAATCTATAATTGGATTGAGTAGTTTCTTTTGAATCAATATGAAAATAAAAAATATTATGAAAAATAAGAAAAATGTATAATTTTGGGTGAGATCTCGGATTGAGATCTTGATCCATATTTCGGGTGAGATTTGAATATCTCGAACGAGATGAGTGTCGAGGGAGATATGGAGGAGATATGATGTCTCGTCTCGTTTAAGTGTGAAAATGAGATCTCGGAGGAGATCTCGGGCGATATATAGGAGATTTAAAACCATGATTCTGATTTGTATCTGATGTATCATATTACTCTTCCGTTGTATCTGGTTTAACTCTGATGTAACTTATACATTTATATAGTAGCTTCATGAACTACTATCTCTTTATTTCCGCTGCATTTATTACTCTGTGTCTGTGATCTGTGATTATTTATTTACTGTATATGTTCAGTTTTGCCAATTTAAATTAACAACGCGGTATTTTGAGCAATTCAACTCCGGCATGAGTGTCTACCTATACACTTATAATGGATGCGAATGGTCCAAAATATCGGGTCGTTATAGTTGGTATCAGAGCTTTGGTAGCTCTAGGCAAAACTCAACATATAGGGTAAATGTAGTCACAGAATCACTCTCATTCGAGTTTCAATCTCTTCTTTTCGACTCGATTCCTTTAAATTGTGGAACGTTCCCTACGGTTCCAAATTTCATTCGTGTCCCTCACTATTCGTCTCCTTTAAATTCTGGAGTATCACATGACTCCACTTCGAATGACCCTTATAGTGAATCGGCGGTCTCGCCAAACTTTGGATGATTTGTAAAGGGGTGAAACTCCTTTACAATAGGCATTGATTTACCAGAGATTTCTATATCCTCGATTTACGATGCTATATATCTCCTACTATACCTGAATTCTATTTCTTGAGATCAAATGTCGATTTGCCTCGGAATTCTACATTGATCTTATTCTTGAAGTCACGGTTGACCCGGTTAAGGTTGCCCGCGATTTATATAAACTCATCCATCGCCTTATTTTGTTATAATTACCTTGTCTTTGTTCAAACCTATCTTCGAATCAAAATTCTCTTTGATTTGAGTCTATCAAAAATTTGAATCTCTATCCTTGCTTTGAATCCATTCTTGTATCGTCGAGCGAGGAAGTGTATTTGTAAACTTATATAAAAATGTTTTATATATTGTGTTGTTTGAGTTGTTGATGTTGATTTGGTTTTCCGATCGATTCGTCTGATCAACGCTATCGATAGGATTTCCAAAACACTTGAGCAGAGCAAACTGACACAATTCCATTGTCAACTTTGGTAAATAAAATAAAGTTTTGTAAGATTATATTATGAAATTAAATCGTTAATGAATCTGTTGTAAAAAATGATAATGTTTGATTTTCATTTATTGTTTGGAAAACCACTGATTATTCTAATATGATAAATTAATGAAATTATAAAACATGGTTTAAAATTTTAATTTGGAATTCAAATGAATTTAAATCAGAATTTGAGAATTTAATTTCCGGTGATTTCCAACTTTGATTTGAAAGTTTTAGGTATATAGTTTTAAATATTTTCAAATTGAAATCATTTCAAAGAATTTTAAATGTTTGAATCAGTGCTCTCCTATTTTGTCGCTGGGAAATAATTTCGGTGATGGCGGCCGCATCATCGACGTTCATTTTTGAGTTTCGAAGTAGAGATACTATTCTGTTGCCTTGATACGGTTTGTTTTGAAAAATATTTTGATTTGAATTTCTTCAGTATAATTTGATATAAGTATCTTATTTTAAAAATTAATTTGATTGAGATAAGTATATGACATATAACTCTAAATTGTTTAAAGTTAATCGGAAATCTAATTCTTAAATTTTGTTAAAGGATGATTTTAATTATAAATAAAACCAAAACTTGGAATAAATATTTAAACTTGAATAATTGAATTAGGAAAATTTTATTTGTATATTGTTCAACTGCATTCTAATACAACTTACCTAAATCATTCAGAAGTTGAATATGTAATTGGATAATATATAAGATAAATTGAATTTATAAATAAAATTTAAGTGTTTATAATAAATGTTATACACTAAATTTTGATTATAAAGATGTTAATAGCGTTAGATAGGATAATAAGTAAAACTCAGTTAATAATGAAATAAATTTGTTTTGAAAGAATTAATAAAATTGAAATTTGATCAACTTATGAAAATACCTTGAATTTAAAAGCGATTAGTAAATATAAATTAATTTAAATCGAAACTTTTATGGTTTAAATTAATTTATATGGGTTAAATATATGTGATAAGATATATTAAATAGAATAAATTTAACAATAATTTGGAATAAAGAAGAATTTGAATTGCTGAAAAAATATGATTATAATAAAAGACTATTCAAATTTATGGTTTTAGAAATTGTAAATTTAAGAAAATGGGATAATAAGATAATGAATTTAGAAATAGTTGAGATTGATTTTAGTGAAATCAAATGGATTAAATCAATTTTTGAATATCAATTAATTTAAATTTTGAATTTATATGGTTTAAATTAAATGTTATTTCGTATTTCAAATCTGTTTTCTTTCTGGTTGTTTCTATTCTCATATCTCGTTCCTTTTCGGGGATGAAAAGTTTTGAGTGGGGGAGAGTGTAACGACCCGTAAATTTAACCGGGTTTTAATAACGTAATTAGTTGAAATTTTGTGAAATTTTAAACGATAAAATTTTGAAATATAAATTTGATATTTGGAATGCGGTTAGTTAAACATAGCAACTGGTAAATTTTCGTTCAAAAATATGGAAGTTTATTTCGCGCGTAAATTTACTTCAACTTAATCAGTTAAAAAGCGATGAAAATAAAATGTCTCCTAAACCTAAATATTTTTATATAGAAAAATTCTAAACCATCTTTTGAACAAGATGTCAGTTTGTCGTTTTTCCAAATTCGGACATCTTTGGCTCGGTCAATCTTAATTTTCAGTGTTTTTCTTGCATTTTCCGCTATTAGGAAAATCGAATTTTTATAGTTCAATCATACCACTAATATCTGTATACCAATTTGATTGTTTTATCGTACTGATTCCCACTGTATATTCGTTCGGGTGTTTCAGAGTCCGGATGACAACAGAATTTTCGAAACGATTTCATATCGGTATTCGTGGTTTAAAAACCTTTTGAATTCTTGACCTTCTTTCTAACCAACAGTTGAACTCAAACAATCATCTGACATTTAATACTTTCTGAATTTGCATGACCCTCATCTTTAGAAACGGCATTTGGCTAACTCACTGGTCTTCTTTCGTTGCTTAAACCAATCGTCTCCTTCGTTATAAAAATATAAATACATATTAAAAAGCTGCCTCACTTTTGTTTGCTTTTCGATTATTCTTCTCACCATCGCGAGCAGCTTTATCATTGAAATGTTGCTGTTCGATCACCTCTCAATCACCCAGGCCGAGCAACTCCATTCAACCGCCAGTCACCCTTCTCCTCCGCAAACCAACTCGCGCCTCCTCCTTCCTCAACTTCGCACGTCCCGCTCACAAAGCCCACCAGACTCGGTCGGCACACTGCCACGACTTCTTCCTCCAAGTTCCAAGCTTTCCTCCACACCCGTACAACCTCCTCCATCAACCGAGATACCACTGCTTCAACATCCACCTCGCGCCGCAGCATAGCAGACGCCATCACCTCAACACCTTCACCACCCGAGCCTCCGCATGCTCACCCACCATCAACACCTTGTCCACGTGGATGCTCCTCTCCCCTCCGAGCCCTGGTCGCCATCAACACTTTGTCCGTCTTCCCTTGGCCTTTGCAATTCGTTATATATAAAGTAAGTTTACTCTTAGGTAATATTTTTTCAAATGTTTAAATATTAATTTAAATAATATGTGGTAATTAGGTGGTATATAAGTGATTTTTATATGTTGCAGTTTTAAACCTGTTAGATGTATATGGGTTTTAAATTATAATATCAGATCTATGCTTGGACTATATATTGAGTTATATAGATATAGGTCTGTAGCTATATAATATAATAGGTTGTTTATATAAAATTTTAACTTCTGCTATATACAGTAAAGTTTATATAAGTAATGGTTCTGCCAGGGTATATATATATATGTATTTAAGTTTTGTAAGTTTATTTGTATAAACTACCATTTTGTATTTGATAGTGAGGTAAAAATCTTATTTATGTTTGAATTTGAAAGTGTGCCAAAAGTTCTCTGTCGTTTTAGTATATGTGTATAGTATTTTAAAGTACATATATATTTAAGTTCGGTTTATATGTAAAATTTATATATATTTGTATATATCGATATGTACCTAAGTGTGTGATTAACAAGTATGTTGTATGTGACAGGTTTGTATATCTATATACTTTTTAAAGCAAGTTCTGGTGGTTTTAGATTTTGCCTCTCTAGATATAATATAATAAAAGTTGCTAGATATATATTTTCATACATTTTCTTTCGCTCGGTTTTCATGCTGCGCGTATATATTTATTTTTATAATAGCACATATATACGAACAAAGTACATAATATTATGATATGTGAATCCTATATATACAAAGTTATATAAGAAGCCATACAAAAAATTATATATGTTATACTAAGTCACTATATGTTCTGTTGTACGAGCAGTTTTGTAAGAATATTCACAACCTATTTAGAGATATCAATGTGTACAAGATATATGATTTATTTCAAAAAATATAATGAATATATGTTTGATTTTAAAGGTGTGCTTTAATTTTAAACTATGATTTTTGAAAACCTCATATATATGTATATTTAATTTAATATATATATTTGAATTTTATAATATGATTTTATATATTGATATATGTAGTTATATATAAATTCACTTATATAACTGACCTTTATAAATCCGGGTCTGATTTGATTTTGTCAATTACTTTTTATCAGCTCTATCCGTCATACTCGTGCCAACCTTACTTTGCTTTGGAATCGTATTTGGATTCGTAACTCATTCCACCGTCAAATCTCTCTAGCCTCGAAAGGTGAGCACTCACTCACGGTTAATGTTCTTTTATTTATTAAATTTGATTTCGATTGAAACGACAATTGTAATATGCTACTGTTATTTATGCTATTAACTGTATCAGTTCACCTGTGACATCTAACACCATTATTTGTTAATTATTTATGTGATGATAATGCAGTTTGGCTGATAATTGATTGATTGTTGATGTTTATATTGGACGTTAAATTGTTAGTGTTAAATGATAAATAGTATGCAACAATTGAAATGGATATATGATAGTTAACGATTTTAAAACTGATTTATATGTTAAATTTGATTTGTTGAATATGACCCCTTTTAATTGTTAAATTAATTGACATGTAGAATAGTGATAATTACACTTTGAACCATTGAACGTATATTTGATTAATTGTTGTAGTGTTAAAATTGAAATCGAATGACAATTGAAGAACCGTATAAATATTAGTGTAATAATCTTTAATCTACATGAAATGATAGTGTAGATTCTAGAAATAATTATATTAATTCGCACAAATAACAATGTGAATTAATACGGTTATTTCGGGATTATTTGAATTGATTATTGGATTGTTGTTATTGATTGTTGTTATTGCTTGTTTATTTACTTTGACACCATCCCAGTTATCACACTACAAGTTCCCTTTGCTATGTTTTGATTTTTGAATTGAATTGGAATCGGGTTGAAATGATAAATACCCAAATTGAATTTTGACCTAGGATAGAGAATTAGATAAAACCCGATTGGTCAATAATTTGATTTAAAAATAAACGAAGTTTTTATTTGAATAAATAATATGGTTTTGAAATGAAGTTGAAAATTTAATTTTAACGAAAGGAAAATGTTAATATTTAATAATCTGAAACAAAATATTAACAATGTAATTGATGAAAGAATGTTGTTTAATTTGAGAAACGATTGAATTAAGTTTGAAATTATAATTAAGTTTGAAATTATTAAACTTTGAAATTATTTAATTATTAAGTTTGAATTATTTAATAATTAAATAAGATTGAATTATTTAATGATTAAATTAAATTGAATTTTTGAATAAGTGAATTTTACCTCGTAATAATTGAAATTGAGATTTCTTTATTAATTAAGTTTTTGGAAAATTATTTAAAGTAAGTAAATAAATAAGTGAAATTGAATTTCTTTAGCAAGAAATGCAAATGTGATTTTTGGAAATTATGTAAGACTTGAAATTTAAAGAATTTGATTTGATGAATTTAATTTAATTAAATTTGTAAGTTTGATATAATGAAGTTGAATTTAAATAATGGATTTAATGTATTGGAAATTTAATAGAAATTGTTTTGGATGATAAATTTATTTAATATTGAATGAAATAGATAAATTGATTTGAATGTTAAATTAAATTAATTTAAATGATTTCGGAATGAAACTTATATACGAACTTGAATCAATATTTGAATTGTTTTAAATAAAGATTGAAATTGAATTATAACCAAAATTGTTTCATCTAAAATTTGTCATTGCAAAGAAAGATAACCAAAATATGGTAACTTTAATGCACTGTAAATACTGCCAAAAAACTTAAATTGAAATCTCAATATATATGTATGTATATGTGTAAATTTATACATCTACATACACACATGTACGTACATACATATATAAATATTTGTATATGTATATGAATATATGTGACTATGATCAATAACATCCTTTATCTAGCACCATTTGTAGCCCCTTGATATCAAACACAAGTTTATATTTAAATATTTGCTTCATGTGATAGAAGAGAGAAAGAACAAATATTTAAATAGAAACTTGTACTCATATTGAGAGGCTACAAGATGATGCTAAATAAAGTGTACTATTGATCCTATGTGTATATAGATACACACACACACACATATTTTGTGTAACCTAAAAACTGAATCATACAGATCAACAAGTGTAGAAGCCAAGAATAATATTGTAATGATCCATATTTTTACCGATAGGATGTTTAAATAATTAATTTAAATATTGAATCGTTATTGAACTGAAGGTCCAAAAATATGACTTTTTGCATACGATCGAATTAGGACTCGCGATCACATCCATTGAGTCCGAATCGATGTTGCGAATTGAAATAAGGATCACTATGTTTATAATCGGAAAGATCTGGTGGCAAAAACGATCTTGGAAAACGTGAAACTATCATTCCAGAGCACTATCTTGGATTTCAACGAAACTAGTGCCATCGGAACTGAAATAATGAGATGATATGTGCCGATGAATTTAATGGCAATCAGATGTGCCATGTGGTCGTGCGAGCTCGAAACGTTTGATGATTAACTTAAGAGAATTAAAATACTAATAAAGCAAAATTGTATAATTATCTGCTTAATAAAACAAAATAGTACAGTAACCTACCTAATAAAACAAAATGGTATAATGACATGTCTAATAAAACAAAATAGCATAATAACCTGCCTAATAAAACAAAATAGATAATTACCCGCCGAATAAAACATAATAGTATAATTATTTGCCTAATAAAACAAAATAGCATAATGATCTGCCTAATAAACAGAATAGTATAATTACTTGCCTAATAAAACAGTAATATAAAACAAAGTAGCATAATGACTTGTCTAATAAATAGAATAATATAATTACTTGCCTAATAAAACAATAATGTAAAACAAATAGCATAATGACTTGTCTAATAAAAACATAATAGTATAATTATTTGTCTAATAAAACAAAATAGCATAACGACTTGTCTAATAAAACAGAGTATAATTACTTGCCTGATAAAATAAAATAGCATAATCTGCCTAAAAAATATTAAAAAAATAGCACAACGACATGCCTAATAAAATAGAATAGTATAATTATTTGTCTAATAAAACAAAATAGCATAAAGATTCTCAATCGGGTCTATTATAAACATAATCATTTTATTTTAACTTATTACTATTCCTAAACCCTAAGTAAACTCCTCCATCCCTATAAATATTCCACCACTTAGAAGAATTTTGGGATATATTTAAAAATAAAATAATTATTTTATGATTGTTGAAAATCAAAATGTATTATTTAAAAAAAAAGAAATTGGAATCTTTCTATTTACACTTATCTATATAATATTTTATTTAAACCTTTATATTTATCCATATAATATTATATTTAAACCAATTCCTAGCTTACACCATAAAATTCCTAACCCTAAACCAATAAATAGTCCCCCTCACTCTCTTTCTTTTCCTAACTTCTTTCTTCTTTTCTTCTTCTTTTATTTTCCTGTAACAAGGAAAAGTTGCCACCACCCCTTTAATCAATTAAATCCAGAGCTAGAGGCATCAAAATTCGATGATTTTGGATCCATTGGGATTGTGTGAGTGAGGGCGTCGATTCTGTATGCGTCAATTTGTGTGCGACGATGGTTGGATGCTCATTTTGAGCAGCCATGCCTAGGGCTTGGTCATGGAGGAGCTAGAGTGGAGATAAGCCACGGTGTTGGGGACGTTGAGTTTCTCTGGCAAAGACAAACGCGTGGGAGGAGTTTGGAGGTGAGTTTACTCACTAATTTATTTTTGTTTGTTGTGGTATAACTGTTTGTTGTGTTAAATATAAATTAAAATTGAGAACAATGCAAGTTATCACTTTTGGACCCCTTTTTGCTCTGGAAAACAAGTGACAACATTATTTGTAATATAATCTCTTTTATAAATCCTTTAAAACATGTATCATGGCCATTTGGCTTCATGAGTAGAGTTTGGTTGCTCGACTAATAGGTACATGTTTACATTTTTGTGTGGTTGAATGGTTTTATGCCCAAATATAGGAGGGAATTTGGCTTTTGTTTTCTTTTGTTGGTTTGGGCCCGTAGTGGCGGTTTGTAGTTGTTCCAACCAAGCCGCGCAAAGGAGACGCTGCCGAAATTGTTTTTGATTTTAAAGACTTAGAAATTTAATAACCCACTTCAACTAAATTGACTTTGAAAAGTCAATGGATTTAGAAATATTTTTCTTACCTTTGGAATGTCGGGATGAAATTCTTTTAAGGAAGAAGAATGTAACGACTTGGAATTTTGGTCATTTGATTTTAGATATTTAATTAATTTTAAATACCGAATAATTGGTTTTTAATGGTTTTAAACTTCAATTCAAATATAGGGGTTGTTTAAAATATTTGAATTGTGAATTTGTATTTGAATTATGTTTCAAATAACTAGATTTTAAAATTGAATACGACTTAAATGAAATTTACAGGTCTTATTTAACTATTTTAAATAAATGAATAATAACGGTGAATTCATTTTGTTAATTTATTTATAATAAAAGATGGCCCAAATAAATAATAAGACAATAAATTATTATTCTTACGATTCGATTTTTATTTACATATTTTTAGTTTAATTTATCTGATTTTTTCATAATTTTTAATTTGGAAGATATTAAAATCATTCGTTTGACGATTTATTGGCAAACGATGGTGTTTTTTTATTTTACAAAATCAGTAAACCACTATATATTATGGTTGTTTTGAGATTGTGTCGTTGTTTAGAGTGCATCCGTATTTTTGTTTTGTCACTTGGAGTTCAAACGTAAACGGAAATCTGTGCGGCAAAATGTCGGAAATTTCAAAACTTATATAGCTAAACACTTAGCCAAACCACAACGTTTTCTTCCTATTCAACCTTACTGTTTTATTGAAAACAAAGAAAATAATTAGATCTACCTCTTTAAAAATTTATAGCAGTTCATATAAAATTTCTAAAATATAAAGTTTGAATCTTTGGGCTAGTCTAACCTAGATCTATAAGCTAATGAGTGATTTGGAGTGCAACCTTTGATTTCATTGATCAACAATAAGGGTTTAGGGAAAATTAAGCTAGGGTTGGATTATCTAAGGGATGTAGTGATTGTTGGCTCAAATGGAGTGCAGATTTGGTTTTCTGGCGAGGAGGAGCTCCAATAGTGATTTTCTGGTGGAGCTTGGCGCTGCTGGGGTCGTCGCAATCTTGGACAGTTGGCAGGAGAGAGGGGGAGGTTGCGATTGTATAGGGGAGTTCGGGCATGTGGCCAATTGGTGGAGATGGAAGCTCGGGCGACTATGAAGTGTTTGGCGAAGTCGGTTTAAGCGTTTGATGTTTATGGAGAGAGAAGGAGGCAAGGGGAGAATCGGCCATAGTGTGGGTAGCAGGAGATTAGAGCAGAAGTTAGAGAATGGGAAGAAGGTGTTTAAATATAATTAAGTAATTTAATATGTAATTAGGGTATTAATTATTTTTGAAAAATAGAAAACTTATAAATTTCATAACTCTCTCACACAAGGTCCAATTGAGACGAAACTTTTGCATTACACTCGTAATGACGAAAGCTTCATGATAGAGCTGGTTTGGTTGAATTTAGAGCAAGTTGGTATTTGGGCTAAAATCGGATATCGTTTAATTTTAGTTCAAATCGAAATGCTTCGACGCAAACTGGAATTTCGGTAACTATAACTCACCTTTTTGGATAAAACAATATGTTATGGTAGACTAAATTTTACTATTTGTGTTTGGATGAAATTATTGGCTGTTTGGTTAAATATTCGCTTTTACAAGCGATTGTCATTTAAAATTGAAATACAGGAAAATTTATTGAGAAATCGGGATTTCTCACGGTAGTGATTTAAAATTTCATGTTATATATATATATATATATATTAATTCTATTCGGTTATAGCACTGTTATACAGATTTACTAATTATTTAATCTTAATTGTTTAGCACTATTAGTTATGACATTGTGATCTGTTCAAAACTTAACCCCTTATGTGATTAAAAAATTAATAACAATATTGGCTAAAAAATTAATAACAATATTGGCTAAGTGATTTGGTGACTATTGGCCTTGATTTAGTATTTTAAAAATACTATTAATTATCTTTTGGCTTGAAATTGGTTTTTGATTCGGAGAATGATTTCAAATTCCGATCTTTGGGTCTTTTGGTATATTTTTATCTAAGCAGATTTTGAACTTCTCTATTTTACCCTAACCTTTTTATTTGCCTTTTCTAAACCATTTAGAAATGTTTTAAAGTTGTTTAACTATCATTTAATAACGTTTTAAAATATTTTTACTATTGTTTAATAATGTTTAAAAGTTGTTTGTTCTATTTAATATGTTTTAAAGGTTATTTAATAATATTTTAATATTGTGAAAAGTTATTTATTTAAATAATTAATATTGTTGAAGTTAATAATTATTATTTATTAATAATGTTTTGAAGTTATTTGTTATTATACTATTGATGCTTTAAAGTAAATTAATGTTGTTGAAAAGCTAATTTATTATTTGTTTATGGTGTTTAAAGTTGATTAATTTATCTGATTAATTGTATTTATAAATAATAAATTGATTTATAAAGGAATTTCATTTAATCAAAAGAGTTTATAAATGAAAATGGAGTTTTGGATTTATACAAGATTTTTATAAAGGCTTTATAAAGAATTTTTATAAAGGATTTTATAAAGGGATTTTAGGAAAGAATTTTACAAAGTAGTTTTTATAAAGAATTTTTACAAAGGATCTTTATAAAAGACTTTTATAAAAGAATAAAGTTTTATTAACGGGTTTATAGATTTATAAAAGAAGTTTTATAAATAGTTTATGGATTTATATAAGAGTTTTATAAATGGTTTAGAGATTTGTAAAAGGAGTTTTATAAATGATTTTAAAGTTGTATAATGTTAACCTACCTTTTAACAAGGCAATGCACATGCAGATTTAACCCAACAGATTTCATGATCATCAAGGGGAGAAGCCCGGAGAGGCGGTTACCTGGCTCAAAGATTGGCTATAAACAAGACTATGAACGATGGTCAAGCGGATTCGGATCGGATCCCTAATTTTTATCCTAATCAAGGTGCAATTGGTATGAAGTGATAAGGAAGGCCTTACAAGGCTATATTTCAAATTTCAAGTCGATCGGAGTTCGTATGAACGAGTTACGGGCAAAAGAAGAGGGACCAGATCATATTCAGCTCAACAGCACAAATCAACGGTGATCGCTCCATAACTCAACAACCATAAGGCATATTGAAGCAAAACTTTGGAAACTGGAAGAAGGGACCCTAGAGAGTCTACCCTAGGGATCGCATAACATTTGGAGGGAACGACACCTATCCTTTAATAGGGATCGGCCCTCTTCCTTCTTAGGGATCGACTAAACCTAACTTAATAGCAAAGATCGCTCAATATCTCAATATCTACACATCCAATTAACTTGAAACTTGGAGGACAAGCGAATTACAACATGGAGAAGCTCCCCAAGGGATCACATATCATTTGTAGCAAGTTGGAGGGATCGGTACCAATCCCTCCATAGGGATCAGCTATAATCAGAATTCACAACATATGGCAACAAAGATTGAGCAATAACTCGAGTTCTACTAATCCAATTGGTGTGAAACTTGGAGGCTAAGCATAATATTACATGGAGAAGCTCCCCTAGGGATTACAGGGCATTTGGAAGAAATTGGGGGGATCTGTATCTATCCCTCTAGAGGGATCGTGTAACAGCCCAGGATTTTTATCGTTTTGAGTTATGAATATTTATTTTTAATATTCAATAATACGATCTTTTAATCAAAATAAAATCTCAGTTAAATGATAATTGGTAATAATAGATAATTTTAAGTCCAGATGATATTTTGAATTTTCCAGATTTTATTTATACAATAGAATAATTGATCTAATTTGGAATTTCTTATATATATTTATAACAACAAAATTTATATAAAACAAATGCATAATAAAAATAAGTGAATGAGAAGATGGTAAGTAAATAGGAAGCAAACAAATATATATGAAACAATATATGAGAGAAAATTAAACATGCCCGGTTAAATTTGCAAGTCAAGAGGGAAAAGAAAAATATACATACATGATCAAAATTTACAACAAAAATGTATAAGTCAAAATGTAAGAAAGATGATAAACATTGCTTGGTCAAAGAAAATATGTAGGCTGGTGTATATATCAATTCAAGCCACCAAAGCTTCAACTCAAGCCATCAAATTTCTCATCAATCCATCAAATCCTAGTACATTAACCTTAAAAGATTTGCAATCCTTCTTGAGCCTAAAACTTTGTACATACACATCATTTCACTTTTCCTAAACATGTATATATAGGCATGTGTGTGTATGTTAGTTTTAGTTTTAAACTCTGTAAAAACAAAAAGTCTGTAAAACAAAAAAAAACAAAAAACACGGTAAAGTAAGAAAACAACCTGCTTTATCAAAATCAAAAGGGAATGCAAGATTTTCAAGATTTGTAGATTCTAGACTAAGATTCAAGTGGAAGTTTTGGAAGATCTCAACAATGATTAAGGCGAGGATTTAAGTTTTTTCCAGGAAGTGTTTTTACTTCACGCTGCTAATGTTAATAGAGTTAAAAATCAAGTATACCCTGTTTTTAAAAATCATTATCTCCCTACTCGATTCAAGTTTGCGAATGAAGTAAACTAGCTAAGTGTTTACTTTTGAGTATAGAACATGCTAAAACTAGTTAAAAACCCGTTTAATTTATATATTGTGTGAAATGTAAAGATATAGTAAGTAAACCAAGTTTCGACAAAATTTAACATGTTCAAATCATCGAATTAGTTACGTAAGCGTGATCGTCGTAGGAAAATAGAATTTTTAGCGAAGAATCATAGTTTTTAATGGCTTGGTTTGTAAGAAATGGAGAGATGATCAGAATTCGTTCCAAAAATATAAATTCCGGCGATGGCGTCGTCGAGGGAAGGTGGAGTTTGGTCGAGGGGAAGCACGGTGATGAGGCCGAGGGGTTCACCGTGGCCAATTCTTGATTTTGTCTTTGGTTGGCGATGGCGAGGGATTTTTAGGGTTTAAGGCAACTGTTGGGTGATGCTCGATTTGGAGGTGAGCGCGGCCAGGGGAGGCGACCGGTCTTGGTCGCAATTGGCACGGAGGCAGAGTCGAGGGTGGCAAAGCTTATGGCAATGGAGTTGGAGGCTTATGTTGATCGAGGCGCGGCTTAGGGGATGGGTTTCGAAACTGGAGGGTTGTCGCCTTTGGGGCTCACAGTGGAATTGGGTGAAGGCGACTGGAGCTTTGGCAGAGGTGGGCAGTCGAACGAAGGCGATGAGGGGGACTCGTTGGTGGCATCGATTGGTCGAACAATGTCGTGGTTGGGTGGTGCACGTGCACGTACATGCGTGCACGGAGGTGGTTGTTTTCGAACTACAGGAGGAATTGGGAGGAGCTTCGATGCTTTTCGCGTGTAGGTATTCCAGTTTGAATGGGGGACGATGGGCTTTCAGGTTGTTGCTTTGGGTTCGGGTTCGGGTGCTTGGAAGGTGAAATGAAGAAGTTGAGAGAAAGAGTTAAGCTCCAGGCAAGAGAAGAAAGGAAAGGAAGGAGAAAGAAAATACTGTGCATTTTGGTGAGAGTATGGGTTTGGGCTTTGGCCCAAAGGAAGTGATGAAGAGAATTTTAAATTTAAAATGTTTTAATTACATATATAGAAAATTTTAAAACGATATATCTAATGCATACGATTTCCGATTGTCATGAAATTTGTTGCGATGGATTCGTATTGCCAAACAATACGTCGTCATGTGATCTATTGTCGAGTTTAAATAAGTGAACACCGTTTCGCTAAGTGTATTTAATTGAACCCTTATTGGCAGAATAAATCATCGTTTTGCCGTTATGACTAAGTAAGCGTGTTTTTGAACATTGACTAGCAAAAATAAACCATGTTCTGCTATTACATTTAAATGGACACCTAGTTATTATCCTGTTGATTATAAAAAAATAGTGATTATTTATATAAATTATTTAATAAAATTCCAATGCTTATATAATTCATAACTCGTTTTTTAGGTCCAAATCCTATGCGGTCAATCGCATTGGATTCATATTAACGAGATCTTTACTATGGAATCAAACTGGTTGGATTTAGAGCTTGCAGAATTTTAAGTTAAATTCGAATGCATTGGAATTTAATCGGAATCAGGACGCGAAAGCAACAACAAAAATTAAATGTGAGTGTTTTATAACGCTCATGACGTATTAGAATATTTTTATGTTAGTTAATTTTAAAATTATGGAGTAATTTAAATTTGTTGGTTGTTAACTTGAATTGGAATTAAACTGTTAGTAAAATTCCCGATCATTGATAATTGGTTAGTTGTAGTATTGATTGTTTGGATGTTAATTGTCATGGATGCTATTGATTGATGTTTTGGATGATTTAGATATTTGTTTATCTTCATATATCTTGTTATCATTATGTATATTATTTACAGTATATAAAACTGTAAATCGAATCATTTCGAATAAATTAATAAATAAGTTGAAATTATATATACCTATGACATTTATTTTGGATTGAAATGATATATATCCATCCCTGAAATTAAATTGAAATAATGGATTTACTTGGCCATAGGATAAAAAATTATATACAGACATCGGACTGGTTAAATTAAACGATCTTAAAATTTTGATTTGAAATTATTAAATGATTTTGATTTTAAGAAATAAAAATCGAATTTAAATGGAAGTAGAAAGTGAAAGTGATTTGAATTGGAAAATTTGGAATTAAATTAATTTTACTTTGAAACTGTTTTTAAATAAATTATTTTGATATAAACTGCTTAAGTCTATCTTTTTAAATATTCAAAATTAATTCGATTTTCCAAGCTATTTAATATTTAAACCATTTTAATACTCAAGCTATTTTCTACTAAACTATTTTAACTATTTAACCATTTTAAAATTATTTAAATTATTTTCTAAAAATTCAAATTGGTCAAAGGGGTGAAATGTTTATAATTAAATCTTGGATTTAAGTGTGAATCGGGTTAAAAGGAAGTTACAACCTAAATTGAAATTCGAAACGATTTTGGAAGCGAAATCGAAATATTGAGGCAAAAATGATTTTTGAAGTGAGATGGTATATTTTGAGTAAATATGATGATTTCAAAATGGATTTGATTTTGAAGTGAATATTATATTTTGATATCAAGTATGAACTGTTTTCGAAATGTAAAAGTACCAACCGGTGTGTATTACGACGTTTGGTTGTTAAAGAGACTGGGGCCGGATATGTGCATACTCTCTATCGATACCGGAAGCACTTTAACAACTGTGTACGTGGAGTGATGATCCAGAACGAAGTGGTTGGATTTGGCGTACGTTTGCTGGATTTGATGCTTAAAAACTGTACGACGATGCTTAAAAATGCATTAAGGGGGATTAATGTAAAGCCTTAACGCTAAGAAAAATATTTATTTTATCGATTAGACATTATATATACAGCGTATTCTACTACATATAAATATTTTGACTGATCCTTAAGAGATGGAAAATCCCGTAACATCTCTTGAGTTATTGCACGCACGTTATACACTGGATAGGGATGTGAAATCCCATAAACATCTTTGATGCTATTACACTCATGTTATATGCGGTATCGATTTGACTCACATAAGAATATTTTAGTCCCAACTCGAGTGTTTTGTCGTTTTCATTACGCTCGGGTCAGACCTGAGTTTTCAGCTTATCGAAGATTATTCTCTAGAGGACGAAGACGAAGATTTAGTATATTATTACTATTATTATTCCCAGCATCATGTTGTATGCTGCATTTTATTTTGTTCTGTTGTATATGTATAACTCTGATAAATGTTGTATAAATTATAATCAAATGTATAGTAAACAACTTCATGAACTGTTTATTTGATTATTATATTTTATCGTTCCGCTACGAGATTCTGTATTTATTCTTCTTCTTTCCTTATTTTTCTTAATTAACCCCATTGTTTATCTATGTTTTGGATTGTTTAAGTCGGACATGTGTGTCTGCTTTGGCACTCGGAGGGTGCAGCATGATAGGGGGTTCTCGCTTCTTGGTTTGGTAGCGAACGGATGACTCTCACTCCTACATGTCCCACGAGGTTGGTGTAGTCGAGAGGCTGGCCGTAAAACAAAACACAGGTACGGCTGTGTGCTACGGTGGGTTTGCTCACTGGCTGGTGATGGTTGAAAAGCCTATCCGGCCCATCACAGCTAGTATCATAGCTTTGGTTTAGCGGTAACCTTAGCTTTGATGGGGTAACTCATTAGATAGGGTCAGTAGTACCCCAGAATGAGCTTGAGTGTATTAATAGATATGAGCGCGTATGTGTTAGTGAATATAAAATGTTTTATATTGTGTTGGTTGATCTATTGAGTGGCATTGGATTCTGGTCAATACGAGTAATTAATGTTATTGATAGGGATCTCTAAACACTTGAACAGAGCAATTTGACATAGTATTGTTTAAAGTGGGTAAATGAATAATTTTACCCTGATTATATTTTATATATAAGGGAATAATTTTCAGAAATTATTATGGTATACAGTGTGTTTGGTTGTTAGGAATGATAATATTGATTATTATCATTAATTGGTTGGTGTGCCTTAATAAAAGATGTTTATTGAAAAATAAACAATGTTAAAACATTTGTGAAATGTGACTTATAAATTAAAATGGATTTAAATTGAGAAGTTTTGAATCTAAGTTCCGAAAATTTTGAAATATATTTCAAAGTGTTTTGGAAAAATAATAATGATAGTATTATTTTAGAAGTATTTTTAATAAAAGTATTAGGAATGGTTTTAAAGGAAATAAAAGCACTGAACTCACTTCGGTCGCTGGAAAATAATTTCGATGGTTACTGTAGCATCATCGATGTTTATTTTCGAGTTTCTAAGTGATGGATTGCTACAGAATAATTTGATATGGAAATTTTAATTAAAAACAGGTGTTGTTTTGGAAATTCCGAGGGAATTGTTTTGGATAAAATCAAGTTGATTTTGAAATTCCGAAGAAATGATTTGTTAAACCAAAAGCGCTATATATATATATATTGATTTCAAATGATTTGAAATAAAAAACCGGGTGTTTGAATTCTGGAATTTTAATAATAATGTTGGGAAAAACATTAGGAAATAAGTTATAAACTTATAAATTGAGAATGATTTTAATAAGTACGAAAAGTATGGAATTTGAATTTTTGGAATTAAATTTTAACTTAGCCAAGTTAAATAAAATTGGATTGGATTCGAAACCATATCGAATTGAATTGAAAAAAATTGGATTGTAAAATGATTATATAACTGTAAGTTATAAAATTTTGAATGGAATACAATTTAAGTGAAAAATTATGGAATTGTGAATAAATAAGTTTAAATAACGTATAAATTTGAGTAAATGAAAAAGAAAACCGATTAAATGGGTTAATTGACTAGTTAAAGGAATGGAAATTAGAATTTGAATTATAAATTGGAATTGAACCCAAGTCAAAACCAAATGAAGTGATGTTTGAGAATAAAAATCAGATTTTTTAATTTGGAAATGAACCAATTAGACAAATCAATTAGTGAATTGAATTGTAATCGTAATAAATCCATGGTATAAATATAGACTTGGGTTGTGGAAACAAAATCGATGATAATCGGAAATTTAGGGTGTTAAATTTTTTTTGGAAATTTTTGGGAAATTTTGGTAACCAAAGTTTGATTTTGAATTGAATTTGAAATAAAGAATTTTGGTTTAGAAATGTAAAAAAATTGTTTTGGGTTGGAACTAAAGGAATTAGGAAAGTGAAATAGTAAATTAACCAAGTGGGTTTTTGAGAAAAGTTAATGGGTTTGGATCATTCGTCCTACCTCAGCAATTTTGAGGATGAAATTCTATTAAGGAGGGAGGAGTGAAACGACCCTGGATTTTTATCGTATTGAGTTATGAATATTTATTTTTAATATTCAATAATATGGTCTTTTAATCAAAATAAAATCCCTGATAAATGATAATTGGTAATAATAGATAATTTTAAATCCAGACAATATTTTGAATTTTCCAGATTTTATTTATACAATAGAATATTTGATCTAATTTGGAATTTCTTATATATATTTATAACAACGGAATTTATATAAAACAAATGCATAACAAAAATAAGTGAATGAGAAGATGGTAAGTAAAAAGGAAACAAACAAATATATATGAAAACAATATAGGAAAGAAAATTAAACATGCCTGGTTAAATTTACAAGTCAAGAGGGAAAAGAAAAATATACATACATGATCAAAATTTACAACAAAAATGTATAAGTCAAAATGTAAGAAAGAAGATAAACATTGCCTGGTCAAAGAAAATATGTAGGCTGATGTATATATCAATTCAAGCCACCAAAGCTTCAACTCAAGCCACCAAATTTCTCATCAATCCACCAAATCCTAGTACATCAACCTTAAAAAATTTTCAATCCTTCTTGAGCCCAAAACCTTGTACATACACATCATTTCACTTTGCCTGAACATGTATATATAGGCATGTGTGTGTATGTTATTTTCAGTTTAAAACTCTGTAAAAACAAAAGCTTGTAAAACAAAAAAAAATACACTGTAAAGTAAAAAAACAACATGCTCTGTCAAAATCAAAAGGGAATGCAAGATTTTCAAGATTTGTAGATCCTAGACTAAGATTCAAGTGGAAGTTTTGGAAGATCTCAACAATGATTAAGGTGAGGATTTAAGTTGTTGCCTGGAAATGTTTTTACTTTCCTCTACTAATGTTAACAGAGTTAAAAATCAAGTATACCCTGTTTTTAAAAATCATTATCTCCCTGCTCGATTCGATTTTGCGAATGAAGTAAACTAGCGAAGTGTTTACTTTTGAGTATAGAACATGCTAAAAATAGTTTGAAACCCGTTTAATTGTATATTGTGTGAAAATGGCAAGATATAGTAAGTAAACCAAGTTTCGACAAAAAATAACAAGTTCAAGTAATCGAATTAGTTACGTAAGCATGATCGTCGTAGGAAAATAGGATTTTTAGCGAAGAATCGTAGTTTTTAGTGGCTTGGTTTGCAAGAGATGGAGAGATGATCAGAATTCGTTCAAAAATTAAATTCTGGCGATAGCGTCGTCGAGGGAAGGTGGAGTTTGGTCTAGGGGAAGCACGGTGACGAGGCCGAGGGGTTCACCGTGGCTAATTCTTGATTTTGGCTTTGGTTGGCGATGGCGAGGGATTTTTAGGGTTTAAGGAAAATGTTGGGTGATGCTTAATTTGGGGGTGAGCGCAGCCAGGGGAGGCGACCGGTCTTGGTCGCAATTGGCATGGAGGCAGAATCGAGGGTGGCGAAGCTTATGGCAATGGAGTTGGAGGCTTATGTTGATCGAGGCACGGCTTAGGGATGGGTTTCAAAACTGGAGGGTTATCATCTTTGGGGCTCGCAGTGGAATTGGGTGGAGGTGATTGGAGCTTTGGTAGAGGTGGGCAGTCGAATGAAGGAGAGGAGGGAGACTCGTTGGTGGCATCGATTGGTCGAACAATGTCGTGGTTAGGTGGTGCACGTGCACGTACATGCATGCATGAAGGTGGTTGTCTTCGAACTACAGGAGGAATCGGGAGGAGCTTTGGCGCTTTTTGCGTGTGGGTATTCGATTTTGAATGGGAGACGATCGGTTTTCAGGTTGTTGCTTTGGGTTCGGGTTCAGGTGCTTGGAAGGTGAAATGAAGAAGTTGAGAGCAAGAGTTAAGCTCCAGGTAAGAGAAGAAATGAAAGGAAGGAGAAAGAAAATACTATGCATTTTGTTGAGAGTATGGGTTTGGGCTTAGGCCCAAAGGAAGTGATGAAGAGAGTTTTAAATTTAAAATGTTTTAATTACATATATAGGAAATTTTAAAATGATATAGCTAATGCATACGAATTCCGATTGTCACGAAATTTGTTGCGATGGATTCGTATCGCCAAACACTACATCGTCATTCGATTTGTTGTTGAGTTTAAACAAGTGAAATTTTTTAGCAATTTAAAACAGACAGAAATTAAATTACATGATTTTAACAAATAGCATCGTTTAAAATTTTATATGACCTAACTATTGAAGTTATTTGCCCAGATAAAAATAGTAATGGGTTAATTCAAGTTAATTGCAATGATTAGACATCGGTTTAGCAAAATAAAACACCGTTCCGCTAACTGTATTTAGTTGGACCCTTATTGGCAGAATAAATCACCGTTCTGCCGTTATGACTAAGTAAGCGTGTTTTTGAACATTGACTAGCAGAAATAAACCCTCTTCTGCTATCATATTTAAATGGACACCTAGTTATTATCTTGTTGATTATATTAAAAAATAGTGATTATTTATATAAATCGTTTAATAAAATTGCAATGCTTATAAAATTCATAACTCGTTTGTTTTAGGTCCAAATCCAACGCGGTCAGTCGCATTGGGTTCATATTAACAAGATCTTTACTATAGAATCAAACTGGTTGGATTTAGAGCTTGCAGAATTTTCAGCTAAATTCGAATGCGTTCGAATTTAATCGGAATCCGGATGCGAAAGCAACAACAATAATAAAATGTGAGTGTTTTATAACGCTCACGATGTATTAGAATATTTTTATGTTAGTTAAATTTAAAATTATGGAGTAATTTAAATTTGTTGGTTGTTAACTTGAATTGGAATTAAACTGTTAGTAAAATTCCCAATCATCGATAATTGGTTAGTTGTAGTATTGATTGTTTGGATGTTGATTGTGATGGATGCTATTGATTGATGTTTTGGATGATTTGGATGTTTATTTATCTTGATATATCTTGTTATCATCCTGTGTATTATTTACAGTATATAAAACTGTAAATCGAATCATTTCGAATAAATTAAGAAATATGTTGAAATTATATATACCTATGACATTTATTTTGGATTGAAATGATATATATCCATCCCTGAAATTAAATTGAAATAATGGATTCACTTGGCCATAGGATAGAAAATTATATACAGACACCGGACTGGTTAAATTAAACGATCTTAAATTTTTGATTTGAAATTATTTAAATGATTTTTATTTTAAGAAGTAAAAATCGAATTTAAATGGAAGTGGAAAGTGAAAGTGATTTGAATTGGAAAATTTGGAATTAAATCAGTTTTACTTTGAAACTATTTTTAAATAAATTATTTTGATATAAACTACTCAAGTCTATCTTTTTAAATATTCAAAATTAATTCGATTTTCCAAGCTATTTACTATTTAAACCATTTTAATACTCAAGCTATTTTCTACTAAACTATTTTAATTATTTTAAAATTATTTAAACTATTTTCTAAAAATTCAAACTGGTCAAAGGGGTGAAATGTTTATAATTAAATCTCGGATTTAAGTGCGAATCGGCTTAAAATGAAGTTATAACCTAAATCGAAATTCGAAACGACTTTGGAAGCGAAATTGAAATATTGAGGCAAAAATGATTTTTGAAGTGAAATGGCATATTTTGAGTAAATATGAATATTTCGAAATGCATTTCATTTTGAAGCGAATATGATATTTTGATATCAATTATGAACTGTTTTTGAAATGTAAAAGTACCAAGCGGTATGTAAAACGATGTTTGGTTGTTAAAGAGACCGGGGCCGGATATGGGCATACTCTCTGTCGATACCGGAATCACTTTAACAACTGTGTACGTGGAGTGATGGTCCAAAACGAAGTGGTTGGATTTGGCGTATGTTTGCTGGATTTGAAGAAGGAGAACGATGATGGATTAGCTTAGCACTTGTGCAAATTTGAAATGACTAAAATAGGAGCCGTACCGGTCAAGTGGGATAACTACCCCGAGCGGACACACTTCTTCGTACTACCATCATTTACATTGTGATTGATTGGTGTACACTCTCGGATTTTGGGAGTGTTGGACGCGATGGACGATCATGGCTATGATGCGTTACCACCAGCCGGGAAGGGTAAACTAGTAGTATCCTACCTTGGGCATTGCCTCACGTGCCTTGCCATACTATTATCCCTATACGAGACCCCTGCGATTTTGGTTTAGTGTTGTCGTATCACGGCACATCCCTGTCCACCGATGGTTTACTAGTGCTTTATATGCAAACTCTACGACAATGCTTAAAAACGCGTTAAGGGGGATTAATATAAAGCCTTAAAGCTAAGAAAAATATTTATTTTATTGATTAGACATTATATATGTTGCGTATTCTACTACATATAAATATTTTGACGGATCCTTAAGAGATGGAAAATCCCGTAACATCTCTTGAGTTAATGCACGCACGTTATACACTAGATAGGAGATGTGAAATCTCATAAATATCTCTGATGCTATTACACTCATGTTATATGCGATATTGATTTGACTCACATAAGAATATTTTAGTCCCAACTCGAGTGTTTTGTCTTTTTCATTACGCTCGGGTCAGACCTGAGTTTTCAGCTTATCGAAGATTATTCTCTAGAGGACGAAGACGAAGATTTGGTATATTATTACTATTATTATTCCCAACATCATGTTGTTGCTGCATTTTATTTTGTTCTGTTGTATATGTATAACTCTGATAAATGTTGTATAAATTATAATCAAATGTATAGTAAACAGCTTCATGAACTGTTTATTTGATTATTATATTTTATCATTCGGCTGCGAGATTCTGTGTTTGTTTTCTTCTTCTTTCCTTATTTTTATTAATTACCCCATTGTTTATTTATGTTCCGGATTGTTTAAGCCGGACATGTGTGGATTATAGTCGATTTAAACATTCCGAAACGTGGGTCGTCACAGATCGGTAGAAATCCGAATTCAAGCAACACTACTTCACGGAAAATGCAATACCTCACAAACTGTACGTCGAAATTGCATGAAATTTTGGGAGCAGGTAGCTAACATCATGGGGAACCCCTCATAGGGATTGCAGCCAATTTGGATGTACTGGTAGGAATTAGTACCAATCCCTACCATGGGCCCCAATGGACCTAGAAATTTTTGGGTGGCCTCATCTTGGTCTCCCTAACCTTCTATCAAAATTTCAGCTCGATCCATTCACGTCTTCCCTTGTAAATACAACAATCATGGCGTTCAAAAAAGGGACTTCTTTCTACTTCTCTTTATCTTCAACTGAGGCTGCATTCTGCCAATTTTGTTCTTGGATTTCATATTGTAACTGTAAACAAGCTTCAGTGTAATAAAAAGGATTATTTACGACTGGATATAGGCTAGAGTTAGCCGAACCACTATAAATCTTGTCTCTGTTTATTTGCTTTCTGATTGTTTTAATTTTTTTCTTCATTCATTTCTCTTTATATTTCTGTGGTTGGATTGGATATTAGTACTTTTACATAATTGGGTGTGGGTGGCCAATTTTGACGCCAATATTTTGGTTCTTTCACTAAGAGAGCTAGCCCCCTCGGATTTGGAGTTTAGATTTGGAATAAATTAAAGAGCTTAGATTTGGAGCAATGGTGAAACAATCAACAAGGAACAAGTAGTGTATAGAAGTCAACATGAAGGGAGTCATGAGGCTTCCTCGGGGGCTATAACTAATCAAACATCTATCTACATCACCAAAGATGAAATGGGAACAATGATGGACACTGTGCAGGAACGGATGCTGAAAAGACTGAAGGTGATAATGCAGAATATACTCTGACAAATCAGACAGGTTAGAGCCATAGGAGCTGCTGGAATGCAAAACCAAGAAGTTGGAATGATAGGGACTACTGGAGCTATGGATCAAAGAGTTGAGATGGAAAAATTCACTGGAAATCAGACCGGAGCATGGAGACGAAGCTATTGGAAAACAGAGTGGAACAAAGCAGCCAGGGGCAATCCTCGGTCGTCTTAGATGGATCGGCACTGATCCCCGAATACCTAGGGCATGCCCCCGGGTCTAGTCGATCGTGATGCTAGAGGATCTGTAGTCAATCTCATGGAGCTTGGTGCGAATCAAAATTTGGATGCTTGTTCAAAGGAATACGTTCAAGAATTTCCTTGTAGACTCGGGGGGAAGCTTGAGCATGATGATAGGAGAACTGTGCAGTTAATGCCCAACTATTACCCTGCTATAACCCCGCTATATCTCGTAGCGGATTTCTACCACTACGATTTTTTCATATAGCCCCAAATATAGCCTTTCCGCTTTAAGCCCCGCTATTTCTGCTATATCCCGATTTTCCCGCTATATTCCGCTATATCTTCTTTAAAAGAAATGAATTGAAAATGACATTTTTACATTATAAAAATTATGAAATTAATTTATTTAATTGAATTTTTAATATATTTTCACAAATGAAAATACTCTAATATTCTACTAAATTCAATCATGTTATATAACAGTTTTACATTTATTTACAGTATATTCGCATGTGTTTTTATTTAAAATTATTTATGTGTTAATTATAGTTCAATTGGATGTTAATTTTTCATTTAATTACCATTTATATATTTGTGAAAACATTAAGTATGAGTTTTATATGCTATTTTAGAGTCATCCGCTATATCCCGCTATATCCTTGTTGTATCCCCGCTATGACTTTTTGCACCTCCGCCGCATTGAATCTGCCGAGCGCTTTAACTACACAGTAGGAGAATACCACTAGAAGACAATGACATATTTGCAGAGATGATTAGGCGACCTATGCATAGTGGATTAGTGAACAAGGATCTGGAGGGTGTAAATAGAAGTTGATTCCCTTGTAATATCAAGAATGGTAGGAATCCACCAGAATTCAAACTACCAACACTGGAAGCTTATGACGGAAAGTTGGATCCAAATATGCATATGATGAGGTATATATGTCACATGGGAGTACTAGGGGCATCGGAAGAAGTCTTAGCATGATGCTTCCCCTATACGGATGTAACTATGCTATGGTTCAGATAGATGGAGAGTGGCTCTATTTTCTCATGAATGGAGTTGGTTGAAAGATTTATGAAGCATTTTTGGTCTCACATTACGAGGCCCAAGAATGTGATGACATTGACATTAGTAAAGCAGTGGGTAGGAGAATCACTCAAGAATTTCTTAATCAGGTTCAATGCGGTAGTATTTTTGGTGGATCGACTAGATTCATCGATGGTTTTGATGGCGGCACTATCAGGAGTTGCAAATAATTCATATTTTAAGATATCACTGATACGGCATCCATCGATGAATCTCGAGGAATTCTACCGTGAAGTAGAAAGGTTTGTACGACAAGAAGATGTGAAAGCTAATAAAGAGGCAATGGAAGTTAATACGACATGGGGTGGAGAACCGCTTGGTGAAAGCGCCGGAAAGGACAATGGTGAATGGAATATTGATAATAGCTTCGATGGATCGAAGCGGTAGAGGAGCGAACCCAAATTCTCTTCTTACTCGGAATTGAATGAAACCATATAACGGATATATCTGGATACTCGAGGATGCCTTCTGTATCGAAGGTCGGTAAGGAGGGAACCCTCCGAATGCAAACGGACATCGGGAAAGCGCTTCCTTTTCCATTAGTTGGATGGCCACAATACAAATGTTTATAGGCATTTGAAGGATATCATTGAGGAACACATGAGGAATGGTCAGTTACAACAATATGTAAGGACTCAGGCTGCGATAGTGGAATAGGAGCAGCCATCGTCCACCTCAATTGAAAATGGCACTGGATTAAGGCATCAACATCAACGTGTCATCAATTGATCGGGATGGCATGGAATAAGTAACAAACTCCGCAGTAGGACGGCTATGTCACTTACATATGTATAGGATCGAGGATAGTCCCTAGGAATGCTCGAGATGATGATAAACCGTCATGCTCGGGTTTGTGAAATTTGTTTTTTCGTTTTGTTTTCTTTGAACTCTGGTTTATTCGTTGTACGGACTCTTATTTTATATTTTCGCAAATAAACTTAGGAATGTTTAAATTTGGATCAATGTAATAGATAAAACAGGTCGTCCGGTATGGACTATGCCTGGCAAGGGGTAGGTCACTTCGCTCAAATGCGATGGATCGACCTACGCAGGTCGTCGTCTACGGATTATGCTCGGCAAGGATCCGGAGAGATCAAGGTAATCAGATATGGACTATGCCTAGCAAAGGGTAGGTTGCTTCACTCGAACACGATGGATCGACCTACTTAGGTCATCGAGTACGGATTGTGCTCGGCAAGGATCCGGAGAGATTAAGGTCGTCGGGTATGGATTGTCTAGCAAGGGGTAGGTCGCTTTGCTCGAACGTGATGGATCGACCTACTCAGGCCATCGAGTATGGATTATGCTCGGCAAGGACCCGGAGAGGTCACAGATTTGGATATGGATTTAGCTATCGGATATGGATTCGGATGTGGACTCATTTATTGCATATAGATGAACATGGATTTGGCTTGGAAATGGCTGGATTTTAGATTAAATATCGATGGATCATGGACTTCGGATTTTGGATTTATTCAAAACACACCTTTCTATCAAAAGGCATATTTTGGAGGGCAAAGTGTTAACCTGCCTTTTAACAAGGCAATACAGAGGCAGATTTAACCCAACGGATTTCATGATAATCAAAGCAGGAAGCCTGCAGAAACAGTTACCAGGCTCGGAGATCTGCTATAAACGAGACTATAGACGATGGTCAAGAGGATTCGGTTCGGATCCTTAATTTTTATCCTAATCAAGGTGCAATCAGTATGAAGTGATAACGAAGGCCTCATGTGGCTATATTTCAAATTTCAAGTTGATCGGAGTTCATATGATCGAGTTACGGGCAAAAGAAGAGGGATCGAGTCATATTCAGCTCAATAGCACAACTCAATGATGATCACTCCAAACCTCAACAACCACAAGGCGGATTAAAGCAAAACTTCAGAAATGGAAAGAAGGGACCCAAGGGAGTCTACCCTAGGGATGACATGACATTTAGAGAGATTTGGAGGGGTCGGCACCTATCGGCCGTCTTTCTTCTTATGGATCGGCTAAACCCAACTTTATTGCAAAGATCGATCAATATCTCAACATCTACACATCCAATTAGCATTAAACGTGGAGGAAAAGATAATTACAACATAGAGAAGCTCCCCTAGGGATTTCATATTATTTGGAGTAAGTTAGAGGGATCGGTACATATCCCTCCATAGGGATCGGCTATAATCAGAATTCACAACATATTACAACAATTGATTAATAGCTCGAAATCTACTAATCCAATTGGTGTGAAACTTGGAGGATAAGCATAATAAAACATAGAGAAGCTCTCCTAGGGATCACATGGCATTTGGAAGAAATTGGAGGATCGGTACCTATCCCTCTAGAGGGATCGACGGAAATCAGAATTCAAGCAACACTACTTCACGGAAAATGTGATATCTCACAAACTGTACGTTGGAATTGCACGAAATTTGGGAAGAAAGTAGCTAACATCATGGGGCACTCTTTATAGTGATCGTAACCAATTTGGATGTACTAATAGGGATGGGTGCCGATCCCTATTGTGGGATCTCAATGTGCCTGGAAATTTTTGGGTGGCCTCGTTTTGGTTTTCCGAACCTTCTGTCAATATTTCAGCTCGATCCGTGCACGTCTTCCCTTATAAATACAGCAGGCATGGTGTCAGAAAAGGAGACTTCTTTCTACTTCTCTTTATCTTCAACCGAGGCTACAGTCTGCCAATTTTGTTCTTGGATTTCGAATTGTAACTGTAAAAAAACTTCAATATAATAAAAAGGATTATTTGGGAGTGGACATAGGTTGGAGTTAGCCGAACCACTATAACTCTTATCTCTTTTTACTTGCTTTCTGATTATTTTAATTTTGTTCTTCGTTCATTTCTCCTCATATTTCTATGACTGGATTGAAGATTGGTACTTTTACGTAGTTGGATGTTGGTGGCCAATTTTGACGCCAATGTATAAAAAGGAGATTTGTAAAAGAAGATGAGAATGATTTCCAAAAATGATATTTAAATACTTATGGTGGTATGGAACATCTTTCCTCAATACCAAACAGGAAATCTTTCTCAATTTTTGCAAATATTCTTATACCGTTGAGATAAGTATACAAATACATTTTCTAAGTAGTGAAAGTATAGTATTTTGGTGAATATACTTATACCATTGAGATAAGTATATGGATATTCTTCAGCTATTGAAAGGAGTAAAACAGGGTTTGTGAGTATATCTTTCTAAAAGTATTTTGATCCAAGTATTTACAAGGTGATTTTAATTAATGAAAGGATTAATTAAAGAGGTTAGTGGTTACCTATGTGTTCAACCAATTTTGGATTTTCCTATGGAATCAAATCCCTGATGTGATTTTTGTTTTATTTGATAGTTAAATAACCAACTATCAAACTTGGCCAAGTTTTAAATTATCATTGTCGGTTCGAAGAGACCGAGATCAGATATATTATCTGAAAATCACTTGAACCCGTGTAAGCGTTTGAATTGGAACACCTTGAAGGTGATTGAATATCGAAATTGAATATTTTTCTTTTAACTTCTCAACCTTCCCGCCACCATCATGTCCAACTCCAGCCCAGACAATCTACATTTTCACATTCCCCTCGTTGATACAAAAAACCCATATCATTAAAACCCATTTTCAATCTCCTCCAAAAATTACCCATTTTCCGGATCTGTAATTTCCGACCACCACAGCGACGTTAGTTAGATCCGAGGCCATGGCTGCATAGCCCTCGAAAAAATATAGATCCTTGGATTTTATTTCATCAAAATAGGTGCTTGTTTGAGTGAGAAAGAGGAGAGGAGGATGTGGGAATGGGTTGCCATGGAAATGTGAAGCAACGTGAAGTAAGAAATGTAATGCGGCTAGAAGAAAGAGGAAAATATTTATAGGAGATGGGTAGGGTTAGTGTTTGAATCTACCCATTTTCTTCATTTTCGAAATTCCAACGCGCGTTTTATGTTCATACGGCTTTTAGGAATGTCCAATTACGACGATTCTTCGACTACGTGAATCATTGTATTTTTCCTGTTTTAACCACACAAGTTTCATCGAAATCTGAGATTGTGCCACGAGAAGCTAATTTTGTACATTTTTAAGTCGTATGGGCTGCCAAAATGTACGATCTCAAAAAATTTCATCTGTGTAGTTTATACACTTTCTCCTTGACCCAGAGACATTTTCCATTCGTCCAAATTCACCGATGCATTAGTGCATGTATATTAACGTAATATGTGTAACTATCGAAAATACCAAAAAAATTCAAGGTCAAAATCGTCCGATAAATCTACTATGGATCAAAAATGTCAATACTCGCTAACATCCAAAGTTATAGAGTCATACAGCGTAATATCATTTTAAAAATAATATTCTACGATCCTTCGATATGTAAAATACGAGTTGTTGCAAAGGTGGTGGGCTATGGAAACATGGTGGAGTGCGACGGTTGGAATGGTGATAGGCTAAGCGGGCTTGCGATCTAGAGGGGTAACAACTTAAGATCTGGAGGGCGATGACATGGTGGAGAATGACGTGGAGGAGGGGTGGTATTTTTAATGCTTTTTTGAGATATGAAGGAGAAGATGCGTTTAGAAAGGGTAAGTATGGTGCTGTGGTGACGACTTACCATCACTGCCTCGCTGCCATAAATTTGGCACCGGTGCAGCGTCAGTAGATAGTCATATAGGAGTTTTCACCTATGCCTTACCGATGCAATACCGACAGCCAATTTTAGGCATCGACGCAATGTCGGTAATTCTAGGTAGCTAATTTACCTCTTTTCTAGTTAGAGCCATTCAGTTTAGTGCAAACTATGTTAGAGCTCATCTAGTGTAGCTAAAACAACCTACTTAAGGGTACCACTCAACAGGTTGAGCATCGAGTCTTTAATTGGACCATTTTGTGTTGGATTTGATGGGTAGAAGCAATGATGAACACATGATAGGAGTTGTTCTATTGTGGATCAGGCCATTGTCTCAAAAAAAAATTCAACATAACTATGGTGCAAACGATTGTTGTCATTCACTCCCCAAGGTTAACAAACTTGTGCATTCATGGTTGAAGGATTTGAAGATTCGTAGAAGTCAATGCCTATGAGTTTAAGTATACTTGAAAGATAATTTTATATCAATGGAATTTGTGGAGACAAAGGGATGAAGAAGATGAATTATTTTACTATATATTCTTTCTCCAAAAAAGAGAGAAAGAAGGGAGAATGAAAATGAACATAGATTTATCCTATATTTCTCATGAACAAATTAATCCGAATAAAATAATAATTCCATAAAGTTAATTTTTATTGTAGTCATCAAATGATTCCCTACCACTACAAGAAAATTAGCAGAAGAAAAATGAAAAATTACTTAAACATAACTAATTTTTCTTACATAAGTACTAATATCTTTCGATTGAATTAATACATAAAGAAGTAAGCATACAATTTTGACCTAAGTAGTGATTTCTTTTGAACTAAAAATATCCGAGTTGATCAACTTATTCCAAGTAGTGAATTTCTCTTGAACTATAAAATTTTTGGTTGAGATACATCACTTATCACACTTCCAATTCTATAAACTCCAAGATAAATATGTGCTTCTAATGATCATGTACATACTTTGGGAACTCCTGAGTGCTTTAGAGAGCTCAAATTTCTCATAGAAGGCGGCCCACCTTCATACCCTAGTAGAAGAGACCATCAAGTGTTTACTCTAGCACCACCACTTAGTACTATGGACTAATTAAGAGCAATAAGCTCAACCTTAAACTAATCAACAAAATACATCTCATGTGTCTCAATAGCACCACCGATCTTGGGTGCGGATTATATAAGAGCAATAAGGTATAACCTAAAATAAATTAAGTAAATCCATCAAGTGTGTCTAAAAAATATCCACAATAATAATGACTTTCTATCAGTTTGTTAATAAATAAAATAATACCATCAGCAATCTTAAGAGCCTTGACAGCCTCGGGCCTAGATTCGCCAGCTTGAGTCATAACTAACCCAATGTCCGATATAAGTCGGTAATTGATATGATAACCAAACCTTTCATTACATCCGTTTAATATATTTTGTATAAAAGCTACGATAACTTGTATGTATGACAAGATCTCACCCAGACGATTTCATGTACCCTCATGGTAGCAACTATATTCTTAAAGGAATATAACTTTTCAACAATGACAATTCTTCTCTGTAAAACAAAAGAACCACTTAATGCTTGATAAAAAATAAAAAAGTTAAAAAATATATCTAAAAATGGTCAAAGTTGGGTATCGAAGGAGCTACTTCACCGACATTAAGGAATCAAAGTATTAACAGGTTGGATATGAGAAGAAAAGTGGCATCGAAGCTTCCACAAAGTTTAGGGATTTAAAGGGAAGATGAGAGCTCATTATTTTGGAAGTGAAGTGAAAAGTGGGTTTCGTGGGAAATAAGAATATAAGAGGGAAAGTAAAAATGTACCACCAAACTTTACTTTAGATTAATAATAGCGTTAACAGGGGGATTAGTAACTAAATGGATACTAAAATAATTAATGATAGCAACTCATGTTTCAATGCGATACCCCATTGCTATTAATAGACCATTTTCTTATAGAACTTTACACGTAAAAAATACATTACTTTTCACACAATATCATATTATTATTAATTTTTTAATAAAACCAAACATTATTAATGACATAGTATACCATAATCATCTAATTAATAATGTTATTAATATCATATACTGTTGTAATTTTTATTATTATTAATACAACGGTAAAATGCATTATTATTAATCAAATGATACAAGTATATTGAATTATTTTTTCAAAATTTAGATAAATAAACTTCGAAAGAAAACAAATTATAGGAACAAAGATTAAATTAAATTATGAACAATTTAAAAAAAATTAAATTTGAAAATTCAGTTGTAAAATTTATAATTTTTATGCTTCAAAATATTCAAATTTAAATATTCATTTATGGTTTAAATTCATATTTTCCATACTGTTATCAATTTTTTATTACTAATGCCTTATCAATAAAAAAAATTTATCAAATAATTTGAAAACAAAGGGATTTACAAACAATTTTAAAGCTATACCTAGGATTTATTACACCATTATTAAATGACTGGCCATCTACTTCCCATGACAAATGCAATGATATTAACATTTCATAAATCATTTCAAATTGTATAATTAATAAAATTTTAGAAGCTCCACCCCTTATTGCTCATATCATATGTAAAGGACCATACATGGGGAACAGAAAGAAAGTGTTGTCGAAATTTTGTCACGATTTGAAATATTGGTTTACGAAACACAAATATCATTACATTTACAACTTAGCAAATATTAGGAAAATCTGACAGCAGATCGGTTGAATATCAATTTTCTTTTTAGTTAAAAAATATATCTATATAGAGATCATAGTCAGACAAGGCCAAAATAAACATTTATGGGATTTCATTAATAATACATGTTGATAACAATGTATTTATCGAACAACTTCAAAATAGTAGAATCCATGTGCAGCTACAACCTAATTAGCAATGGAACCTAATTCAAATCATAGCAACAAATCTACAGCAATGAATCATAGCAAATTAAATATTATGTAAATTCAAATCAGAGCATTTAATAATACTACGAATTAGCTTCAAATCATATCGATGGAGGGCGGTGCTTGCTTACGGCGTTGTTGGCTTGGGGTGGCAATGCGGCAGTAGGTTAAGCGGTGCTTGCGGTAAGGGGCTATGGCAACGTGGTGGAGAGCTACGTTAGTGCAACGGCGGGCTAGGCGAGCTTGCAATATAGAGGGGTGGTGGCTCTAGATTTGAAGGAGGGCGACGTGGTAGAGAATGACATGGAGGAAGAGGCGTCTTTTTTATGATTTTTTTAGATATGAAGGAGATGAAGCGTTTAGGTATGGTAAGTAGGGTGCGAGGATGATGATTTACGGACAATGCCTTGATGCCATAAATTTGGTGTTGGTGTAAATTCTCGTAAGGGAGTTTCCCCTATGCTTTATTAATGCCATGTCGATGCACAATTTTAAGCATCGATGCGACGTCGATATTTCCAAGTAGCTAATTTACTTCTTTTCTAGTAGTGTGGGTGGGTAGTGCCAACTATGTTATAGCTCATCCATTCTAGATAAAAAACCTACTAAAGGGTACCACTTAACAAGGTGAGGATCGAGTCTTTAAGCCTACCAAATTGGACCATTGTATGTTGGAATTGATGGGTAGGAACAATGACGAACATAAGAGAGGAGTTATGTTATAGACAATGCCACTGCTTTGAAAAAAATTCGGCATGACAGTGGTGCAACCGATTGCTGTCGTCTACTCACCAAGGTTAACACAACATGTACACTCATGCTTGAAGGATTTGAAGATTTATAGAAGTCATTACACATGATTGTTTAGTATATTGGGAAAAGGATTTTATTTCAAAGGAGTTTGTATAGACAAAGAGAAGAAGAAAATGAATATTATTTATTTTATTTTTGTATTCTTTTTCAAAAAAGAGAGAAAGAATGGAGACTGAAAATGAACGTAGAATTTTCCTATATTTCTCTTGAACATATCAATCTCAATGAATAAGCTTCCATAAATGTAAATGGTTGCTTATGAATATAGAGTGCAAAAGGTCAGGTAATGAAAAGAGTTGGTTTTTATTATAGTTATCTAACGTTTTTCCACTGAATACAAGGAAATTCAAAGAAGAAAGCTGCAACGACCAGGAAATTCGAATAGTTCATCTTTGAATATCATAACGTTTTGAAATATAATAAGTGTAATAAATATGATTTTATAACCTTGTTAGACATCATTTAATTAGTGAATAATTATAAGAAACTTTTTTAAAATTTTTTTTTACAAAAATACATTCTTCGAATAAAAACCGATAATGTGACCGAAAATCGGTTTATCGGTGAATAGCTTTTCGATAGATATAAGTTGTTTGAACTCTTCTGTACTTGTCTAATAATCAAATCAATACATTAGCAACTAATTAACACACACACACACCTCTTCATGAAGCATGGAATGTTCTAGAAGCTTCCATATGGATAAGAGATATTATCATGACAAGGGTATAATGGCAATTAACATAAAAGAGAAGTGGCTTAAAGAAGTAATGGGAGGTGAGTCTTCCATGGCATATAGGGGGTGAATGCAAGCTTAAAGAGCACCATCCTAAGATTATATAATGAGGGTCATAGCGTTATGAATAAATCAAAAATTTCCTAAGCAAAAACCAAGCTTTTCTAATGACTTCATCTTCTTCTTTCTCTCTTATGCTCTAATGAAATAGTTGCAAATCTACTCTAAATCCATTCAAACTTTGCCACAAGCCTTAGTACAATATTATAACACCTTCCACCATGCCAAAAGTTGAAGAAGCGAAGCCATGCACTCCTACTTGGAATGGTCATGAGTTATAAGGGGGTTTGGGAAGACAAAAGCAAGGTGAAATAAGGAAGAAGAAGGGAAAGTTGATTGCAAGGTTGGTCTTGGACTTTGTTAGCTTGGATTTGGTTGTTGTTGGGTTAAAGGTAGTTAACATGTCACTTTGAATGAAAATATAACACATATATGTTTGTGTTTATTTGTTTTTAAGTTGTTTGAATTGTTATAGACATATGTTAAAACATTGGTTTGAATCCTTGCTTTGAAAGTAAGTAACATATGTGATCCATATATATGGCCTTGAACAAACTTGAAATGGACTAGTATGACATATGACTAGGCCATGAATAAATAACATAGGTTATAGATGGACTTGGGTTCAGATTGGACTCGGAATTGGAAGTGCACTTATAGCGATAGTCGTTATAGATGCAGTTGTGAATTGCCTTGTTTTTTGGCGATTACTATGGAACTTTGTAGAGAGATCCTTAGAGGATTCTCACCATATTTATAATATATTATATATTTACTGCTATTAAAAGCTTGAATAGTAAAAAACTAAGTAACATCTCGAAAAGTGGCCAAAACTTCACTTGTGCAAAATTGGCCCATTTAGCCTTGATTTTGGACTTTAAAAGGTTTGAAAAGATATTTCAATTTAAGTACTTTGTTTCATTCTTTTTACAAGTGTTTATTAACTCATATTAGAGTATTTCAAAAGTGGTTTGAGATATTTATGAATTTTCAAGAATTAGTTGTGAATTTTTAAATAAGGGATATTTTGTTAAAATATATGGAAAACATGTTCTTTTCAATTTTTAAGGAAAATTGTAAATTTGTTATTTTCACGTAATATTTTGGATAAATGTTTTAAAACTTATTATAAGTATTTTAAAAACATATACAAATGTTTTCAAAAAGGGGTTAGAATTGCTAAATGGCTAAATGGTTAATTATTAAATTACTTGTTTGAAACGTAATTAACTATGTTTAATGCTAAAAGCCGATAAAGTAAGGCTTATTTATTTCTGAGTGTTATCTGGGTTTTTAACCCAGCGGAAATCAATAGGAAACAGAACAACCTTGTGTAGACAGGATGGTTCAAGACTTAACCAGAAAAGCTAAGGCAAGGGATCAACAAGGGCCAAGCTATACGACCAGGACGACGACTGGGATCAGCAAAGCCGAGAGATCGGCATTCTTTTAGTTCAACCAACATCTAATCACAAGCAGCTAGTGAATTGCCATCGAAACGAAACAACTACGATAAAAGGCTATAGAAACATCTCCAATTCCAAACTCCAAAAATATCCTAAGTGTCTGGATCATCAGCAACCCACACCTCTCCGTAAACCTTCCAACAAGATAGCCAAAGAATACTACGAAAAGAGGCCAAGACCTTGGCTCGCAAAATGAGCCAAGTCTATGGGTCGCTAGCGACCCATAGCCAATGGGTCGCCAACGACCCATGGCTTTGCCTCGTTTTGTGAGCCAAACTTTCCAAGGGTCGTTTCCTACCACCCTGTGAGCTGACAATGGAGTGGCATGGCCCAGAATCTCTCCGACCCATATAAATACCATCCTACCCGAAACATAAAGGGGATCTTCTTCGGACTGGTTGTGGAAGCTCTGCTGGAATTATTATTCACTCTCATCTCCCTCACAACAATCTCCAAAGGAATTCACTATGATTCTCCAGTGGATTCCTACTTTGGGGATTCAATCTAGCTAAAGATAATCAAAGCCTTATAATCAAACATCTCTTGTAACAACAATGAGTCTATAGTAAAACTATAAAATGGAGGTAGGCTTTATTAACAGCCAAACCACTATAAAAATTCTCTATCTTCTTTCTTTTACTGTTCTTTTTCTATATTTATTATCTGTGATATTGCTTTGTCAGAACAGAACTGGCGCTTTCAAATTCAAACCAGGGTAGTTTCCCATTTTTTGGGTCAACATTTTGGTGCTTTCATTGAGAGATCCATCTCAGGATCCAGATCTAGCTATCTACTTTGGATCCCATAGGTCCAGAAGTTGGAACCTTATCTTTACTTGAGTAATCCACTATTTAGAATCAATGGCTCCTGGAAGAAGAAGAACTGTCTCTAGAAGGTCTATAGGCGCAGTAGTAGCTGGAGAAGATGTTAATCCCCAACAAACCAAAGTGAATGGAGCTAACTTAGGGAATCAGGCGCCTGCCTCCTCTAGTCAGCATGAAGTTGTTACCTGGGATGAGCTAAAAAAATGGTTGATGAGATCAACCAAAAGATGGAGAGTAGCCAAAAGGCTCTAATGGATAAGCTTAACGCTCTCCTAAGCCTATAGTCAAATCCCGCTTCTAGGACTATACCCGAAGTCGCGGCTGCTATGGAACAAGAGAATTCCTCCATTTATGGCCTGCATAGAAGAAACGAAAAACAACCATAGGGTGACAACAAGACTTAACATGGATGGAAATGCAAGTACTCCGAAAGCTACGAGGCAACCTATTCTAAATTTGAGTCAAGGGGCAAAGATCCCCCGTAGAAGATATAGCTATGGATCTTTCCGACTCAGAGGACGGAGAGCCAGATGATAAATTGGAAGAAAATGCCAATGCATTTGATAATGCAAGGAATGCTCAAACTGCTCCAGTGAGACCAACCGCAAGCCAACGGGACCCTGCAGGAGTGGCTCTTCCAAAGATAGGAGAGCCTAGGCCTCAGCCCACTCACCAAGACCGTTTGCAAAGTCAAATACTTGGCGCGGTGACTGATCGCCATCCTTAGGACTACCGGACATCAGAGGCATACATAGTGGAGATGGTTAAATGATTAATGGAGGAGAGTAAAGATAGAAGAGATGATGAGTGGGCATCTACGCTAAACCGAACTCCCTTTACCGATGAAATCCTTAACGAGAGATATCTAAAAAAGTTCACAATGCCAACTATTCCATCCTATGACGGAACGAAGGACCCGAAGCCTCATTTGTACAAATACAGTTGGTATATGGACGGAACGAATGCCTCTGAAGCTATTCGATGCATGTGCTTCCCTATATTTCTCGAAGGGGTTGCGTCAATGTGGTTCACTAGGGTTCCACCAAGATCTATCTCTACTTTTGACCAACTAGCGACAAGGTTCCTTGATCAGTTCGGACTCCATACTGCACAGCCAAAGGATGTCATGTCGCTATCCGGATTGTTCCAAGGGCGTAACGAATCACTAAAGTCTTTCATAAATAGGTTTAACACCACAGTGACAGAAGTAAGTAACCCTAACGAGGACATGGTTTTTATGGCACTAGTTCGTGCCATTCAGCCGAAAATTGAATTCGGAAAGTGGATTAAAATGAAGCAACCTACCACCAGGAAAGACTTCAATCGCAAAGCAAGTCAATACCTAAGGTTAGAGGAAGCGCAGGAATTGGAAGGGAAGTCTACTAGTGTGCAACCGGTAGCGATGTAGCAATGAATAAAAATGCGCACACTCCTCGAACTGCTGAAGGAACCACCGGGAGCGACGGGAATCAAAAGAGAAAAGGTCAAAACTCCCTCAAGAATAATGGTAATGGCAGCAATAAAAAGCTCAAAGGGTTTAGGCCCGAAGGCTACACTCCCTTGAGCGACACACCGAAAAACATTTTTCTCGCAATTTAAGGAACCGAGGAATGCAAAAAGCCCTCAAAAAGGAGGCGACCGAGCAGCAGAAGCGCTCAGGGAAGTTCTGCTGCTTCCACAAGACACATGTCCAGAATATGAATGAATGTCGCCACCTAAAGAATCTCATTGAGGAACTGATCTAGAATGACAAACTCCAGCAGTATGTAAAACAGCCGTAAAACCTCGATCAATCTGTGACTCCTCAGCACCCAAGAGAATGAAGGAATCAAGCTGGAACCAGCGAATAAGGGTCGAAACGAACTGACCAAAGGTTTATTATCGGAACAATATCCGGGTGACCATATCCCACGCAAAGAAGTTGGGGGAAATGGAGCGATATGCAAGTTCGTTGAAGCATGCTCCGAAGGAATCATGTTTGGCTGTGGAAGATGAAACTCCAGTTAAGGCGCAGAGGATCTTGAATGACGATATTGTGTTTCGAGATCGGGACACCAATGGGATCGAAGCTCCAACTCTTGATCCGATGGTGGTGACGGTTGGAATTGGACCTACTGTAGTTCGGCGGGTGTTGATTGACAGCGGTAGCTCCGTTAACAATCTCTTTAAACATACTTTGAATCAAATGAAGATTGGTTTGAAGAATGTGTCTGCATGCCAAACAAAGATTTACGGGTTTACTGGTGAACTCAAACAACCGGTAGGAACAATTGACCTACCCATGGAGCTTGGAGAGGGTGAGCGAAGGGTCACTCTCATTCAGACTTTTGTGATTGTGGATGAAATGTTAGCATACAACGCCTTTTTGGGACGGCTCGCACTAGCCGACTTCAGAATAGCACTGGCCCAATGGTGCCTTATAATGAAGCTCCCTACAAATTACAGAGTCGGAATTGTGAAAGGAGACCAAAGCGCTGCCCGAGAATGCTACATAGCAGAATTGTGTGAGTCAAGAAGAAAGGAAAAGGGGAAGGATGTGGGGAAAACCCTCCACATCCATGAACCCCCCGAATAGCAACTATAGAACCGCCTCTGGCTTAGGGACCATAGCCGATTCGACAAGGCTTTGGACCCTAGAAAGAAGAGCTTAGGGGAGGATCGGGCAGCACCGGATGAATTGACGGTGTCTGTCCTAGTTTGTATGGATGACCCAACATTGGTCCTGAAAATTGGGCCGCACCTTAGGAACAAGTGTGGTCAGAACTAACCAAATTCCTTCACGCCAATTTGGACGTATTTGCTTGGACACACTCCGATATGTGTGGGGTTTCACTTGAAATTGCCTGCCATGCTCTCAATATTGACCCCAAATTCACACCAATAAAGCAAAAAGGCATAGCTTGGACCCCGAACAATCCAAGGCATTGAGAAAGGAAGTAGATAAACTGATGGCTAACGGCTTCATTCGAGATGCAACCTACCCTGAATGGGTATCGAACCCAGTCTTAGTCAGGAAGTCCAATGGAAAATGGCAAACTTGTATTGATTTCTCGGACCTCAACAAAGCCTATCCAAAGGATAGCTTCCCACTCCCTAGGATTGATCAACTGGTGGATGGAACGATGGGACATGAACTGATGTTATTCATGGATGCGTACTCGGACTATAACCAAATCCTAATGCATGAACCAGACAAAGAGAACACTAGTTTCATCCTGATTTGGGACTGTACTGCTACCGAGTAATGCCATTCTATTTGAAAAATGCAGGGGCAACGTACCAAAGGCTAGTAAATACTATGTTCAAATGCCTGATCGGGAAAACTATGGAAGTTTACGTGGACAATATGTTAGTAAAATCCCGAGTAGCTTCTAACCATCTTGACAACCTCGCTGAAATGTTCGAAATACTCCGGAAGTATGGAATGAAACTTAACCCACTTAAGTGCCACTTTGGAGTAGCCTCTAGGAAATTCTTGGGATTCATAGTAAGTTCCCAGGGCATCGAAGCGAATCCATAATAAATAACAGCGTTACGGAAAGTCCAAGCCCCTAAAAATAAGAAGGAACTTCAAAGCTTGAATGGAAAAGTCACAGCACTGAGTCGATTCATCTCAAAAACTACAGACAAGTGTATACCGTTCTTCGATGCGCTAAAGAAAGGGAAGAAAAACTTTGAATGGAGTTAAGCTTGTCAAACAGCTTTCGAGGAATTGCTACGACACATGGAAACTCCCCCAGTCTTATCAAAACCAGTCGATGGAGAAGACTTTGTTTATTTAGCAGTTTCCCTGCATGCACTGAGCGCTGCTCTTGTGCGGGAGGAAGCAAGAATCCAGCGACCTGTGCACTACATTAGCAAATGGTTCACTAGAGCCAAGAAGAATTACCCAAAACTGGAGAAGCTAGCGTATTGCCTTCTGATCGCATCTCGGAAATTACGACCATACTTCCTGGATCATTTGATTAAAGTATTGACTGACCAGCCCTTAAAGCAAGTTTTATACCGGCTAGAAACTTTCGGACGACTACTCAAGTGGAATATTAAGTTGAGCCAATACGATATCACATACCATCCAAGAAAAGCAATCAATGGGCAAGCATTGGCCGATTTCATTACCGAATTTACCATAAGGGACAACGAGGAGGAAGTTCAGTCGGAAACAGGCACACAATGGAAGCTCTTCGTCGACGGTGCATCAAACAACTTCTGTTCGAGAGCAGGGGTAGTGCTTGAAACCCCCAAGGGGCGAGCGATTAGCTATGCTTTGCACTTGGAATTCCCAGCAACAAATAACAAAGCAGAGTATGAAGCATTGATCGCTGGACTAAAGGTTGTGAAGGAACTCGGGATAAAATCTATTCACATATACAACGACTCCCAGCTGGTCATCTGCCAAGGGAAAGGGGAGTACCAAGCACATGGAGAAAATCTTGCCTCATACTTGTCCAAAGTACAAGAGCTGTTAAATAATATCGAGCACTATACCATAACTAACATTCCATGGGAGCAAAACACTAAGATAGATTATTTGGCCAAGCTGGCAGCTCCGGAGAAGCCCAGTCATTGGGATTGGTCCCGATTGAAATGCTACCAACCCAAGCATAGACGAAATGGACGTAGACTGGATTCTAGAGACCATCGTTGAGCCAGATACATGGATGACACTGATAAAGGACTATCTACTTGCAGGAACTCTACCAACTGACCGAAATCAATGGAAGAAGCTCCTTCGGAAGGCGCCACGGTTCATGATACAGGATGGGATACTCTATCAAAGGGGATTCTCGATCCCTCTTCTTAGGTGTGTGACCGATGGTGAAGCATGACGAATCCTGATGGAAGTACATAAAGGCGTGTGCGGAGACCACACTGGGGGGCATACGCTGGTAAAGAAAGTCCTTCTATACAGATACTTCTGGCCAACAATAAATCGCGATGCCACAGATCACGTCGGGAGATGCGATCGCTGTTAAAGATTCAGCAAAATTAAGAGAACTCCTTCAACGGAACTGACGTAGATGGTCATCCCATGGCCATTTGCGATATGGGGGATCGATCTGATTGGTGTCCTTCCAATAGCTAGAGGAGGAACCAAATATGCTATAGTTGCCGTAGATTATTTCACAAAATGGGCCAAAGCGGAACTGCTGGCCACCATAACCACAAAGGAAGTTATTAACTTTTTTACTAAAAACATCATTTGCAGGTTTGGTGTGCCGCAAAAAATCATCATTGACAACGGAACACAATTCGAAAGTTCCAAGTTCAAAGACTTCTGCAGACGCTTCCGAATCGATAAAAGCTTCTCCACGGTGGCTCATCTGTAAGCAAATAGGCAAGTGGAAGCAATAGACAAGATCATCAAATCCACCATCAAAAAGAGATTAACAAAAGCAAAAGGAAATTGGGTTGACAAACTTCCACTCGCTCTATGGGCATACAGGATAACACACAAAGCGGCAACTGGCCACACTCCGTTCACCATAGCATATGGTTCAAAGGCAATGATTTATGTCAAATTAGAAGTCCCTTCACACCGAAGGCAGAATTTCAATTAAAAGCAAAACGAGCACCTCCTACTCAAATCGCTAGACATGGTTGATGAAAAAAGAGAAGAAGCAGAGTTGAGAATGCCCACCAGAAAAGGGTCGCATGGTACTTTAACACCAAAGTTCATAGTCAAACTTCAAAGTTGGAGATCTTATGCTCAAACGAGTTTACCCTATTCCGGGGGTCTTCGGACTAAGTTGGGAAGGACCATATGTCACTAATCAAAAGCTCAAGGATGGGACTTTCAAGCTGACAACCATCGACGGGGTCACAATTCTCAGAGCCTGGAATAGCGAATCGCTCCGCCTCTACTTCATTTAAAGAACTACTTTATGTATTTTCTATTTTTCAACAAATTAAGCCATCCCGGATATGTTGGAGGCATTGTAAATAGGAAAAGAATCTGCCATGCTTTCCTTAATAAAGTTTGCTTCTTGAACCAACCTAACTATGTTCATAATAATTACCCGCCGAGTCGACGAAAGCAACTCAAACTGTTAGATCGGCGGAACCCGATCTTTGCCCTCTGAAAATCAATGCTGCTCCGGCAACATGGAGAGGGCGAGAATAATAACTCCTCGTGTTGCCCAAAGATAGGCAACACCGAGGAAAAACAAAAGCCGCGCATCTCATAAGCCACGCACCCAAATAATAACTCCTCGTGTTGCCCGAAGATAGGCAACACCGAGGAAAAACAAAAGCCATGCATCTCATAAGCCGCACACCCAAACGATAACTCCTCGTGTTGCCCGAAGATAGGCAACACTGAGGAAAAAAAAGCCGCGTATCTCATAAGCCGCGCACCAAAATAATAACTCCTCGTGTTGTCCGAAGATAAGCAACACTGAGGAAAAAAAAGCCGTGCATCTCATAAGCCGCGCACCAAAATGATAACTCTGCATGTTGCCGAAGATAGGCAACACTGAGGAAAACAAAAGCTGCACATCTCATAAGCCGTGCACCAAAATGATAACTCCTTGTGTTTCCCAAAGATAGGCAACACTGAGGAAAAACAAAAGCCACGCATCTCATGAGCCACGGACCAAAATACCAACTCCGCACGCTACCCGATGAAAGGCAACACTGAGGAACACAAGAAACCGTGCATTTCACAATCAGCGCCAACTTCTCCCATAGCCAAAAATAATGAACGCAATTCTAACAAAATTGGAATGCTACAAACCAAATGAAAAGCCTCAACTATGGACACTTAAGGGTTAAAACTGCCTTAAATTAACCTTAGCACTTTGTGCATTTGAAATATGCGTATATTGCGCACTTGCTGAAATATCGTAAGAAGCTTGGGTTACGTGCTAAAGTTGCAGAACTTCCAAAAGAAAAAAATAAAAAAGGAGAATCAAGTTGTGACTTAGCCAAATTTCGATAAAACTTATCTATACCCTAAAGTTATCGGCTACTTGGGAATTATTCGAAGTAAACAGCCCTGTGAGCTGGAGGGCATATACCTGTACGGAGACAAAAATGCATGAAAACAACAATTTCACAAGTTTTGTTACTCCAAACAACAACAAGTCCTCAAGTTTTGCCTCCAAGTTTTATATATGTTTTAAAATTAAAAACAAAATTTTCAAATTTCTAGAGTTTTTAGAAGTGTTATGAATTTCTAAACAAAAATTCTCTAAGTTCTGTTAACTTTTAAAGTTCTATTAACTTCCAAAGTGCTGATAATCTCTAAGTTATGTTACTTCGAATGAAGGGCTTTGACTATAGTCACGAAACTAGAATTACGAAATGAAACAAGCGTAAGTACACAGAATATATATGAACAGATAGACAAAAGTACAGTCAAAATATCAATGTATTACTTATAATTTTCTGTATACAGGATCAAAATGTGGGGGCCATACCTACACAACAACGACCAGCAAAAGGAAAATACTGACTCTGTGGTAAGGATGCAAAGTACAGACTCTGCACCTGAACAGAATGACTCAAAAAGAAACAAAAACAAGTCAGTCTACTTGCAAGCTGTTGGCCAAAATCAAGTCCATCCTCATGCCAACCGCTCAATGCTTCTTGCCACCGCTTCCCTTTCCACCTCCGGTTGGTAGTTTCTTCTTCTTTTTAGGAGAGGTGTCACTGCCAGTAATGTCAACGTGCACTTCGGTGGCAATCTCCTCCTCCTCTGAAAGTTTTTCAGAAAAGCCTCCCTTTCTCTTGCGTTTTTTTGACTTCCGAGAGCTCTTCGAAGCCTTGATTGCCTCCACCTTTTCCTTCTTGACAACAATCAAATCGTGTTGAGTCTTCTGTGGCTGCTCCGTCTGCGTCCCTTGCTCCTTGGCTTCTATCGCAGTTGTATCACCTTCCAAAGACCCCGAAGGGTCGTCCATGCCGTGAAGCGCAGCTATCTTCTCGACTTTTGGCCCGGTTGTGAACTAGACGCGGACGTGGGAACCGAGGTAGGAACAGATACAACCGCGGAAGATGTGAAAATGACAGCAAGCACTGACGCCATAGTAGCTGGTGCATCAACAAGAAAAGTGAATGGACCTATAAGATCAAAAATGAAAGCATTAAACTCCTCTTGCTCTTGTAGCGTAAGTTGGAAGCTCCCGAATTCGGGAGGAGCATGGACGTTACCTGCACCAGAGGAACGATCGTGAATGGCGACCTCAAACTCACCACCTTCGCCTTCTTTTGAGGGTTCCACCACATGGGGAATAATGTCAAGTCCTGAACTCGTCGGCTAGTCATGGAGCTGCTCTGATGGTCCACCCACACCGGAGATAGAAGGCCTGGTAAGCACGTCCGTGGCCTCCTTCTCTTGTTCAACTCGGAGGATCTCCTGGCCCTTGAGTACCATTTTCTTGGATTCATCGTTAAGATAAGCGTCTCGCAACTCTTGATTTGAATAAACGTCACTGTTCTCAGCAAAGCAGGATAGGATTTAATCCCAAACAACGGCAAGAGTGCGTGGATACTTCGGGCCGAGATAACCGAGGCTCCCCTAATGCAATAAGAAGTTAACACAAAATTTCAAAATTGTCGCATCCAGCTTCTCCATCATCCTGTGGAAGGCATGTTGGAGATCCATGTTATCCACCTTCACCGTAGCCTTCTCAACTTCAGCGGCAGTCTTGTCGGCATTAAGCTGCGCGGCCTGAGCCTGCAGCTTGGCGATGGTCTCGGCTTGGTCGAAGATGGTTTTGTTGTGCCCTTCAACAATTAAATTGTGGTCTGCGATATTTTTTCTTTGAGCTTCAATGATGGCATTACAAGTGACCACTTCTTCTTTTAGCTTTGCCTCCTCCGCACGTGTCTTTTTAATCTCGTCCCTCCAGACAATCTCAAATTTTTCATATGCCTCCTTCAACTCCATTAAGTTGGCGGTTCTCCTACTTTCACGAATCACTGCCTCCTTCTCTTCCTCCAACTGTTTGATCTTAGCATCCCGATCAACCAACGCCTTCTCAAAATTGTTTTTCTTGGATTTGAAGGAAAGGATATCCTGATAGTTATTTCTATTTATATCAGCCAGCTATTTGCATAGCTTCTCCCATCTCTCGGCCTGTTCAAGGTCGTTTTGGTTAGCTTGGAGATGCAGCATGAAAGAATCCCTGCGAACGGGGTGGAGATCCAGGTCAAACTTAACCCCCTTTAAGAACCAACCCAGAAGTGCTGCCTCAAGCTTAGGGGAACCCAAAGGAAGAACATAGGCAGGCCTCCGGCGGGGGTGAGAAGAACCAAGAACGGCAGTTACAAGGGAAGAGGATGAAATATGAGCGGGGGGCAGAATCGGGGCAGAAGTAATGGGAATTTATCGTCCCTTGGAAGAGTGTTTCGAAGCAAGCTCTCAAGGATGGGGGCGGTAATCAAACTTTGACTTCTTTGATGGTTCATCTCTTTCCTCAAGGGATCTTCTTTTCTCATACCCGCCTTTATATGAACGAGTTCGATCTCTCTCTTCTTGGCAATGGGTTTCAGCTTTGAGTTCTCTCCTCTACCTATATTCTTCCACCGTCTCTCGAACTTGATGGCGGCTGGAGGAGCACTTGGGGTACCGCTGTGAATCAGTGAAGTCTTCAAAGTTGTCATAAAAGCCTCGTCCCTTTGTCATACCTGGAATAGGGCACACATAAAAGGTTTCAGAAACATGATATAAACTGAGCAAATATATGAAGAGATGGAAATAAGTGTAATCCTAGTGCAACGTGTTGTGTGTCCCTAATAGGGGCCTAAGACGTCGTCATGAACCAGAACAAACGGCTGTCGTAGGTGGGATTGGACTGACTTTGGTTATTATAGGTGGGACCAAGCTAACTACTAGCGCGATATCGCCCGAATAGGAAGACATTGTGTCAAATTTAAATTCCCCTTTCATGAGCGCGTCGAAGTCGAAAAAAACATCGCTGAAATCTCCAAACCCCGCTCCGACATCCTTACTCGGAGAATCTTGAGGTCTTCTAGTTTCAGCGGCTTAGCCTTTGCCACTTGCATCGGAAGGAGGTGGACTCGGGAGATCGGGACTCATTCTCGGAGTCTCATCGCAAGACTCCGAGTCTTCACCTTCAGATTCTGACGACAAGTAGCCACTAGCGGTAGACTTGTCGCTACTACTCTCGAATTCTCCTTCTTATTTCTCTAAGTCCAACGCAGCTTTGCCTTCTCTGTGCATGAACTCATCTTCTGCTTCCTCCGGGATTGGAGGCATTCTAACTGTACCACTCAGTCCAGTCGCAGCAGCGTCTTCCTCCTCACGGGCCTCACCGGGTGATCCTATGGACGGGCTACCTCTCTCTTGACCTTCCTCGGAACAGTGGGATGAAGAAGTGTATCTTGTGTGAACTTTGCATCGGTCAGGAAAGAGAGTTTCAATTTGAACGGCGGATCTACCAGGAGCCAACAGTTCGTATCGACGCAAGTTCTCATCGGTCAGTAGAACTTTAATGCACCTCTCTTCGGCGTCAATAGCCTTTAAAGTTTGGAAAACTTCATCAAGAGTCACATCTCTATTTGGCCTTGGGATAACTGCAAGAGAAGTATAGTCAGTTAGAAACTCCATTACAATGCCTCGGAGCTCGATAAATGGAAAAGAGAAGCTTACCCCCCTATCGTCCACCAACAGTTGAATCCCTCGGGACATCTAACAAAAAAGTACTATGTCTTGAACTTTAATAAGTTGCTTTGCAAGCATAGGACGATCTTTTAGTTCCTATGGGCCTCGGTTATAATCAAAGAGGGATAGTCATCTCTCCTCTTGAACACCAGAAAATATTGCAACTCATCAAAACTTGGAGCGCGGCTGAACGTCCGCATGAAAAGGACATGCAAGCAAGTAAGGTTGGCGTAGCCAATCGGATGAAGCTAGAATGGGGAAATACCCAAATTTGAGAGAGTCTCACACAAAAAATCATTGAAGGGAGGCACGGCTCTGTTCAGACACATGTATCAATGGCAAGCAGTGTACCCTAGAGGGGGAATATGAGCGAATTCGTCTTTCGCCGGCAAACGCACATCCTCTTCGGGAATTCCATGCTGCATACAGATATTATGAAGAACCTTGGTGGAGACCATCGACGAAGCTCTTTCAGGTGGATTAAGCAGGACTCGAAAGTTTGGAGGCGTGAGATCCACGATTGGCCTAACCGGAACTAACTGACCATACTGATGATTCAGCTTCAAAGAGCGCCAGACTTCGCCCACTCGATTTACGACGCATGGATGGCTGCTTCATTCTATATAATAAAACTCGCGTTCGAAAACGATCGGGTATATCTATCATAAATTAATGGCTTCGCTTGCCATAGTTTAATTCCAAAGAAACATTAACTTGTAATCAGCATGTCGGAATTCAAGTGCGAACCGGGGTAGGTGCGGTGTGCTATCTATATGGGATAAACTTGGCGCTCGAAACACTGCAAACGCCCTATCCTGTGTATATAGTTCGCTCGCAGCGGAAGATGAGAAGAACTTCCTGTGTTACTTCATTTTCTATTTTTGTTTCTTCTCCTTGTGCACTTACCCGTTATCGATCGACGATCGATAACGGATCCATTGTCCAAAGCGACACAGAAAACTCTTCTTCTCACAGAAACGCCGAACGTGCAATAAGTGAACAAGATAAGTCCAAATCTTTTGGAAAAATCAGGATCAACTAGTGAATGTATGCAACGTGCAATGATAGCCATGAAACTGGACACAAGTCAATTTTGGTATAAAGGACGAAGATAGCAAAACGAGTCAAAGCCCAAATGTCGTCCTAGGAGACAACTCAAGATTCGATTTACTATCTTCCTCCTTTAAACCGCAATCAACTCGAACTTTTTGTAATCAACGTTGCAAATGGACACTAGTCATCAAGTCCTCACATGAAGGCAATAAATAGCAAACCAATTCAGTGAACCCACCTCTAATTAAATTCAAAGGAACAGGAAGAATCAAAGATCAAACTTGGCAGGCTATGGAATGGATCAGTGGCGAGCTAACTTCAGGTCGGCAACAAGGTAAGGTCGGCAATAGTTCAAAAGCGAGCAAGGCTTGGATTCAAACAAGGTGATAGGTCGGCTAGGGTTTCACGAAGTAGGCGAATTCTTAGGTGTATCAATGGCGAATGAATTCGAATAAAGTGATGAATCGGGCCAAGTGAATGCTTGGGTTGCGTGGAATCGAATCACTGAAGGTTGGATCGCGTGAGGAGGCGAAATTGGTTCGGGTCAAGTGAAGAAGCTATGGGTTAATTCGAACATATAAGTGGGAAAGCAAAAAAGAAAAAAAATTGGCTAAGTAATAGAGTCGCTAGCGACCTGATCCTTCATGGATCGCTAGCGACCCAACCCAACTCGATTAAAATTTCCTCAGGAAGTTAGGTCACTAGCGATCTATCCCACTCGGGTCGCTATCAACCCCCCATAAAAAAAGGAAGATAGAAAGAGGAAAAGAAACTTCACATACTCTTTTCCAACTCAAACTCTTACAATCGTTCATCATTCAAAGGAATGCCGGGAAACTACGAGCAGAAATGCAACACGATGTGGTAAGTAGTAGTAGTCAGATCCAAAGAAAGATGACCGAAACCATTGGGTTAACGTATTCGTAAAGCTCTAATGCAATCACTTGGAGATCGACGGATGGATATTGAAAGCGATAACTTCCAAAGCATGCCTTGTTTACAACGAAGACGTATGTTGGGGGGCAAATGTTATCCGGTTTTTTAATCTAGCAGAAACCAATAGAAAACAGAACAACCTTATGTAGACAGGATGGTTTGGAACTTAACTAGAAAAGCTAAGGCAAGGGATCAACAAGGGCCAAGCTAAATGCCCAAGACGACGACTGGGATCAGTGAAGCTGAGAGATCAGCATTCTTTTAGTTCAATCAACAGCTAAATGCAAGCAGCTAGTGAATTGCCATCGTAGCGAAACAAGTATGATAAAAGGCTATGGAAACATATCCAATTCCAAACTCCAGAAAAATCCTAAGTGTTAGGATCGTCCGTAACCCACACCTCTCCATAAACCTTCCGACAAGATAGCCAAAGAATACTACGAAAAGAGGCCAAGACCTTGGCTCGCAAAACGTGCCAAGTCTATGGGTCACTAGCGACCCATAGCCAATTGGTCGCCAGCGACCCATAGGCCATGGGTTGCCAACGACCTATGGCTTTGCCTCGTTTTACAAGCCAAACTTTATCGGGGTCGTTTCCTACCTACCTGCAAGCTGACAATGGAGTGGCCTGGCCCAGAAGCTCTCCGACCCATATAAATACCATCCTACCTGCAACATAAAAGGGATCTTCTCCGAACTAGTTGCTGAAGCTCTGCTGGAATTATTCTTCACTCTCTATCTCCCTCACAATAATTTCCAAAGGAATTCACTATGATTCTCCAGTGGATTCCTACTCTGGGGATTCAATCTGGCTAAAGGTAATCAAAGCCTTGTAATCAAACATCTCTTGTAACATCAATCAATCTATAGTAAAACTATAAAGTGGACGTGGGCTTTATTAACAGCCGAACCACTATAAAAATTCTCTATCTTCTTTCCTTTACTGTCCTTTTTCTATATCTGCTATTTGTGATATTGCTCTGTCAGAACGGAGTTGATGCTTTCAAATTCAAACCAAGGTGTTGGTCCATTTTTTGGGTCAACGGTGAGAGTCAAGATTGATGTCGAGTGGGGACGAAAGAGCTCTAACTTACCAGTTTCTTCTTGGTTGAGGAATAGTAAGTCGGAAAATGTCGAAAACACGTTAATCATGTTGATTTCTTACTTGTTTATGGAAATTATTAATATTATACTTAACACTAAAAGTGGACAAGGTAGACCTATCTATTTGTGAGATTCAAGAATGAAGTGTCTAGGTAAGGCTTTGATGCAACCAGTATTTTTACTTACCTGGCTTGACTCTTGGACAAGGAATAATTAAGTTGGAATGTCAGGAACAAGTTAAGCATATGAATCGTAATTTGTATAAGCAATTGTTCTGGACTAAATAATTGATTACTTGATTATTGAACTTGACCAAATATTGACGTAAGAAGTTGTCCAAAGACTTCACGATTTCATACCAATGAGAACCCCTAGGGAGGAGTATTGGTACGAAAGGTCTCTAGCTTTTGCATACTTTTGAGAGAACCAGAATTGAGTTAACTGGGAATTCATCGATTGGATTTGGAGAGTCCGGTAAGCAAGAAGAGTGTACTTATATGAGATGACTCAAACCCATAAACACTTCAAAACTATATACACGATCTATGTCCTGGAAGCGGTTGAGAAGTGGAATGTTGTAGAGTTGAACTGTCAATCCTAAGGTTAAGTCCAAGGGAGCGGTCAGTGCTAACATTTCGATGGATATTATCATGCAGGAATGTCTGCCATGAGGAGTACTTCAAGTGAGAGGACGGCATTAGCCATTTGTTAGAAGACTTATGCGAGGAACCTAAGTGGAGGTTCGAAATCTGTTCGAGATCCTCGAATCCATATAGTGATTCATAATCTGTTCGAGATGAAGGAATCCAACTAGGTATTCATATGCTGCTCGAGTGATGAAGACTCGTGTGAGAGATGCTAAACATAGCCTCGACATTGACAATGACTAAAACCATAGTAGGATGCACAATCTTTGGTATAGCTTACCCAGGAGGGTATATTAACTCTAGATATAGAGTATAATTTTGATTATTGGGCCCGTGAGTTGGTTATACTTAGCCACGCAGTTCACCGTTGGGCTAGTTGAGTTTACCTTAGAGTATATCCTATCTAGTGATGTACAATGCTCGAAAGGATGTTTCTGATCCTTGTCATAGAGATCTGCTTCAGTTTACTGGGGGCGTCTCCACGAAAAACAATCTATATATGAACGTGCCTTAGCAGTATCGATTGTATACCTATTATTGTTGTGGCACTCATATGGTAGCTATTTGATATGATGTATGTGCTACACTCTAGACATTATCTATTATATCACTATATGTTAAACTCAATGAATGGTTGGTTTCATTGAGGGGAAAACCGTTGCGGCAATCCGTACGATCTTAAAAAATTTCTATTATTTGTCATACTTATTTCTTGAGTTTCTCATACTGGTTTACCAGACTGATCTAGGTGTTATTTTTTTATAATGCTCGAGTCAGCCCCGTTTATATTTTCAAATTTAGCTACGGATGCTTTGGAGCTTATAGAGAAGAGCTGGATGATTACCTTTCATAGTATTCTTATTTCCACTGCATTTTTGTATTATACATATCGGCATTATATGGACAGGCAGTTATAGTTGTCCAGGCTGATGATAGTTCTTATGTTTTAGTAACTCTAAAATTTCTGTATTCAGAGTAACCCTTTGTACTGTCCCTATATTAAATATTAACGTTCCGTTGTGAGATTTTGGTGTTGTGTTCTTCTTTTCCAGTTCTATTCTTCTTCTTTTTTTATTTTACCCTAACTTTCTGTCTTTTCAGTACTTGGGTGCTTGGCATAAGAATATTGTGGATGTATATAGTATCGACATTCGAGGGTCGAAAAGTCAGGTCGTTTTATTTGGTATCAGAGCTCGGGGTTGAGCGAACACCTTGGCTTTGTTTGGGTATGGCTCATTAGATATAGGGTAAGTGACACACTAGAATGAGTTGAGTGTATTATACATATGAGAGCATATTTGTATTTGGAAAACTAGACTTTTAATATTATTCTTAGGAATATCTCTTTCTTTGTAACCTTCACTTTGGAGTAACTCTATCCTTTAGTTTTCTAATGTTGTTCCACTGTAATTAGGTAGTAATAACCATGAGTACCATAATTGATAATGCTAGAGGTGGTCGGGGTAGTATTGTCACGAATGGTGGGGATCGAGCACCGAGGAATGTTACTCTAGTTGAGGGATTGAGGTTGAATGTCGTAGAAGAGGCCGTGCAGGTCAGGCCTCATATGATTTTTGCTTCACTCTCTCGCAATTATGAGAGGTTAAAGGGTAAGAAGTTTAGTGGCTTGGAGACGATTATAGAAGTCTAGACTTGGATCAAATTGTGTGATTGGATATTTGGTGATATGGAGCTAAATGATGTAATGAAGCATAGGTTGGCATTGCAACATCTAACAGATGCAGACATGGATTGGTAGAGTTCTGTTACAGCTGATGTCTAAGAAAATGACTTCTGTTAGGCCTAATTCAAAGATAAGTTTGAGATGAAGTTTGTTCCAGAAGCCGGAAAGATTTTGATATTTAGAAGCTTCTTGATTTGAAGTAAGGGTCCATTACCATGGCGGAGTATAAGAATCAATTCATTGCATTGTCTCGGTTTGGGTTGGGGTTAGTAGACACTTTGCTGAAGAAGAATGAGATGTTTGTTGCAGGTTTGTGTCCTGAGTTCCAAAGGGAGATGACTAATCATTCCATGGGATCTTTTATAGGTTTGGTGAATATGGCTTTGAGGTTTGAGAGCTTGGCTCTAAAGCCATCTATTTGTGCATCGGCAGGGGATAATAAACGTAAGTTTCAATCGCCAAAGAATAGGTCAAACCTTGTCCGCTACAAGTGTGGGAAGAAGGGTCATTTTTCTAATAAGTGTAGGTCTGAAGGGGGAGGACAAGTGGCGAAGGCGCCATTATTGGAGGCACCAATTGCTAAGGCATCGAAGCTTGGTTCACAACTTGCACCAGAGGGTTTTTATAATTGCCACTAGTCTGGTCATATTGCTAGAGATTGTCCTATGCTCAGGAAAAGGGAGCAGCCTAGGGTCTTCACTATTTCTACAGCCAAGATAGGGAAGCAAGTTCTTGAGGGTATACTATCTGTTTATGGTTTATCAATTCATGCTTATTTGACTCTAGTGTTTCTCATAGTTTAATATCCCTTAACCTTGATTGCTTAAATCATGCTCGGTCAGTTTAGGAGCATTGCTTGTTATTGACTAGCACTCAAGAAGTTATAAACATCTTTACCTTTCTACATCATAGGGTGGATAGACAGTAAGTGTGGGTAAATTGAATGAACACCTTGCGAATTAAATTTTATCGTTTGACTACAAAACATTCGGTAATAATGTTGTGTTAAATGTTAAAATTTAGTAAACGATGTTTACTATAGACAAAAAGTTAGAATATTTGGAAATAAATATTTGTGAAAATATTTATATAAGTAAGTTTATAAAATATGATTTATAAACAAAAAGGATTTAAATATGGAATTCGAGAACTTAAACCCCGGTATTCTTGGAAATGTTTTTCTCGATTTTGGAGGAAATAATATTAGTATTATTTGAAAGTAAATATTTGAGAAATTGATTTAGGAAATCGAGATCATGATACATGGTATTATTATATGAAGTATTTGATACCGCTTTAAAATGATTTTGGTTAAGTGCTAAAAGTGCAAGTTGGATGTGCTGAACTCACTCCTGTCGCTTGAAAATAATTTCGATGATGACTACAGCATCACTGATGTTTATTTTTTGGTTTCTAAGTGGGGAATGTTACAAAGTTCTTTTGGTAAAAAGGATTTTGATTTAATCCCAAAATTTTGAATTGATATATAAAAGGTATATACATATATTATTTCAAAATTGTTTGAAACGAAAACCAGATGTTTAGTTCTAAAGTTTTCTGTAAAGAAATTGGAACTTTATAGGTTATTATATGTTGTTTGGTAGTTTCTATTTGTTAAAAATGAAATGGAATTTTTGGCATTTTGAATTGTCAGGAACTTTTGAATCGTTATAGAACTCAAACCAAGTGTTTTTGAAAATATAAAGTTGAGTTTATATAAAACCTGAATTTGTAAAGGTATTAAGTTAAAACAACTATTAAATGGTTAAACATACTTGTTAAGTAAAACAATATGATGTTTTGTATATTCTCATAGGATGTAATAGAGTATTATATAAGTATGAACTTAAGTTATAAAATGTAGGTAAACTTAAAGTTATGTTTTATGAAATAATTCATAAAAGGTTTTAGTATTGAAGACATACTAAATGTATAAATGAATGTGATTAAAAAGGAATTGGTTTAGTTAAGAAACCAATAGGATAAATACAGGTAGATCATTTTATTCACATGATTGTTCTTGATCCAGTATTCGAGTATATGTTTTCGAGGTGGTTTACACTGGTCCGAACAAGGATTTTTCACTCGATTCTTGACGGCAGACACTTGATACAGATTCGTGATATGATCCTGATGTTTTCTATCATATATGGCTATGCAAGGAGAATGGAGGTTTCTAATAAAGGAACCAAAACAGAGTCCGCACTAAAGAGCTTAAGTGATCTATAGTAGTTTAGAAGTGAAATTTATACGATCGAGAAAGTGGTCGGATTGGATATTGCATACGGATGGTTCGTGTGCATCGTACGGGCTTTAGTACATTTTATATACTATGTTTGTTGGCTTATGAAGAGTTTTAAGAATGACTCTTCGATTTATTATGAGGTAGCATGAATAATCGTTTAAGTAATGACCTTAGGCTGTTGAGCATAAGGTATGCTTAGTAGATTGTTTATCGTTCTTGAACGATGGGAGAGTTTTGAACCTAAGCGAACCATGAGCGTTGGTTGCTAGTAATTATGAATACTATTTGAGTATTTTTGTGCTTGTTCCTTCGTTAAGGTTAGAAGCGCCGAGGATCAAGGATGCTTAGCATGGTACAAGAAGAAGGAGGACAGTTTGACGAAGACCCATCCCGAGTTGCTTATAGACTAGGATTCCTTCTTATCTTAGTATCGTGTATCTTTTGTAGTGTACTCACCGCTTGAGATGGGGTCACTTAGTATGCATTTTGGTTGTAGTTTAGCTTGTATATAGTTTCAATGGTACTATATATATGTATCTTTCTCATCTATCTCCTTTGATTATCGTTCTTGTTTGGATTTGGAAGACGAAATGTTCTAAGTGGGGGACAATGTAGCGACCTGGAAATTCAAACACTTCGTCTTCGAATATCATAACATTTTGAAATATAATTAAGTGTTATAAATATGATTTTATAACCTTGTTAGGCATCATTTAGTTATTGAATAATGATAAGGTACTTTTTTTTGAAAATTTTGAACTAAATATATTCTTCGAAGAAAAATTGATAATGTGACCGAAAATTGGTTTATCAGTAAACAGCTTTTCGATCGATATAAGTGTTCGAACTCCTGTTCACTTGTCGAATAATCAAATGAACACATTAACAACTAATTAACACACATACCTCTTCATAAATCAAGGAAGGTTCTAGAAGCTTCTATATGGATAAGCGATATTATCATGAGAGGGGTATAATGGTAATTAGCATAAAGGAGAAGTGATGAGAGGTGAATCCTTCATGGCATGAAGGGGGGTGAAGGCAAGCTTAAAGAGCACCATCTTAAGCCTGTATAAGGAGGGGCATACCCTTAGGATTAAATCACAACTTTCCTAAGAAAAAACCAAGCTTTTCAAATGGCTTTATCTTCTTCTTTCTATCTTATGTTCTAAATGAAATAGTTGTAAATCAACTCTAAATCACTTCAAACTTTTCCACAAGCCTTAATACAATATTAGAACATCTTCCACTATGCCAAAAGTTGAAGAAGCAAAGCTATGCGCTCCCTACTTGGAATGGTCGTGAGTTGTAAGGGGGTTTGGGAAGGCAAAAGCAAGGTGAAGCAAGGAAGCAGATGAAGGGAAAGGTGATTGCAAGGTTGGACTTGGACTGTATTAGCTTGGATCTTAGTTGTTTTTGGGTTAAAGGTGAGTTAACACCTCACTTTGAATGAAAATATAACACATGTATGTTTGTGTTTGTTTGTGTTTAGGTTGTTTGAATTGTTGTTGACATATGTTAAAACATTGGTTTGAATTCTTGCTTTGAAAGTAACACATGTGTTCCATGTATATGGACTTAAACGAACTTGCAATGGACTTGTATGACATATGGCTAAGCCTTGAATAAAGCATATTGGTTATAGATGGACTTTGGTTTAGATTGGACTCGGATTTGGAAGTGCAGTTATAGCGATAGTCGCTATAAATTAAGTTGTGAATTGCCTTGTTTTCGGCGATTGCTATGTAACTTTGTAGAGAGATCCTTAGAAGTTCTTCGCCTTATTTATAATGTCTTATATATTTTTAGGTATTAAAAGTTTGGATAGTAAAAATTTAAGTAACATCTTGAAAGTTGACCAAAACTTCACTTGTGCAAAACTGCCCCGTTTGGCCTTGATTTTGGACTTTAAAAGGTTTGAAAAGATATTTAAGTATTTTGTTTCATTCTTTTTACAAGTGTTTACAAATCATACTAGAGTATTTCAAAAGTGGTTTGAGATATTTATGAATTTTTAAGAAATAGTTGTGAATTTTTAAAGAAGGGATATTTTGTTAAACTATATGGAAAACATGTTCTTTTCAAGTTTTAAGAAAAATTGTAAAGTTGTTATTTTCAAGTAATATTTCGGATAAATGGTTTAAAACCTATTATAATAATTTTCAAATATTTTATAAGTATATACAAATGTTTTCGAAAAGAGGTTAGAATTGCTAAATGGCCAAATGGTTAATTGTTAAATTGCTTGTTTGAAATGTAATTAACCATGCTTAACACTAGAAGCCAATGAAGTAAGACTTGTCTATTTGTGAGAGTTTAGATTGATGTCGAGTAGGGATGGAGCAATAGAGTTTTAACCTACTGCTTTCCCTCTTGGCCAAGAATAGTAAGTCGAAAAATGTCGAAAATGCGTTAATCGTGTTGATACTACTTGTCTATGGAAATCATTAATACTATACTTAAACCTAAAAGCCGATAAGGTAGACTTATCTATTTGTGATATTCAAGAATGAAGTGTCTAGGCAAGGCTTTGATGCAACCAGTGCTCTTACTTTCGTGGCTTCACTCTTTGATAAGGAATAGTTAAGTTGGAATGTTGAAAACGAATTAAGCGTATGAATAATGATTTGTATAAACAATTGTCTTTTATGAGATAATCGATTATTTGATTATCGAACTTGACCAAATATTGACTTAAGAAGTTGTCGAAAGACTTCATAATTTCATACCAATGAGAACCCCCAAGGACGAGTATTGGTATGAAATGTCTCTATCTTTCGCTTACTTCTGAGAGAACCAATATTGAGTTAACCGGGAATTCATCGATTGGTTTTGGAGAGTCCAGTAAGTGGGAAGAGTTGTACTTATATGAGATAACTTAAACCTGTAATCACTTCAAAATCAAATACGCGATTTATGTTTTGGAAGCGGTTGAGAAGTGGAATGTTATAGAGTTGAACTGACTATCTTAAGGTTAAGTCCAAGGGAGAGGTCAGTGTTAACATTTCGAACGATGCTATCATATTGGACTGTCTATCTTGAGGTGTACTCCAAAAGAGAGGATAGCATTAGCAATTGTCAAAAGACTTATGCGGGAAACCTATATGGAGGTTCGAAATCTATTTTGTAATAAGCCTGCTAGAGATTACCTGAAATTAAAATACAAAAATAAGGTTTAATTAATCATAACTAATATTTTATTGATAAATCTAGGGAATTTATGTTTACAATTGCTCTTTTTTCCAAATTTGAAATAGATCTAGGATTTATTAAATCCGATCTTTCATAAAAATATCTTTTTGTGTAACTTAAATCTTATATTTGTTAGTATAATAATAATCTGGGGAAAAATAAGAGTTAATAAGATATATGGAGATAATTCAGTAATTTATAACGTAAAGTTTTCTAAGGTTTATTCATCTATTTATTTTTAATGGAGATTTATGATAAATATTTTCTGTTTTAAATTATTACAATAAATGTTGTAAATTTAATAAAATGTTAATATTAAGATTTATTGTTTTAAATTGAGATTTTTAATTATAATTAATAGTTTATTTTATTAAAAATAATGAGAACAACTTTTAATTTTAAAAGTTATATTTAGTTTTACAAAATATCTCAATATTAATAAAATTGGGAATTTTTGATATGTTGGAGTTTTGGTAAAATTTGAGGAAAATTAATTTATGCTTCCATAAACATAGTTGAGAACTAATTAGTGTTTTATGAGAGAAAATGATAGAAATTAGTAAAAGTTTTCTTATTAGGTTATAGGATACCCATTAGGCCCATTTAGAGGGTGAATAATAATCTACATAACCTTGTTTTACTTCTTCACTTTCTCATTTCGGCTTAGCCAAAAATCTAAAAACAAAACCCTCTTCCTTTAGCAAACCCTAGCTCTAATTTTTCCCAATTTCAAGTGCAAACCAAAGGGGTATTGATAAATAATTATAGAAATCAAAAGAAGGTGATTTTCTCCATCCTTTAGTGTGTTTAATTCATTGAATAATCTCATTTTTGCTTAGGGTTATAATTCTTTTCCTTTGCAAATTCTGAAATTAACCTAGGTTGTTTTCAAGAGAAGCTAGCCTAAGAGAATCCGAGTCTTTCGCTACCAATTCAAGTTCAAATTAGGTGAGTTTATCTCACATTTCTAGACTATGAATGATGGCAAGTTGTTGTTTCATTGTTTGATTGAATCCATGTTGAAACGACTCTCAAATTGGTTGTGATATTCACCTATTTTGTTATTTCATTCACTGTTTTGCTGAAACCCACATCCTGTGATCATGATTTGCATCAAATTATACATGTTTGGTTGCTTGCATGATAGCTTATTTAATTTAGTAGGTGTCTAGGTTCAAGTTAAAGAAGAAAACACCACAAACGGGCAACCGAAGCACCATCGACGTCGCTTGGGACTTAGCCCAGGCATGTCAACCAGTGCACCGATCAACATGACCGATGGACCGGTTATGTAACATCCATTATCTTGAGGCTCGAAGCTAAGCGCTATAGATGTTGCAGTCATCCATAACTTCCGGTGACAAAACACGGTAATGTTAATGGTGTTCATAATATCAGAAGCACATGAATATGAAACAAAATCAAACAGATTTCAAAAACAACTTTCTGATTACACTTCAAATCAATATTTCATATTCAGTTACATAAATTCCATAACGATTCATATGTTTTGATCAAAAATAATTATTACAAATCATGCCAAGAGCGACATATGAAGATGCCCCCTTGGATGATCAGGGTACTAAATAGACATATCAATCGTAAATACATCATGATGGAAATAATACTAAATAGATCCTACATAGCTAGCTTTTCCTCCTGCATGTCTTCAGAAGCTTATTCGTCCAACCTACTAAACCTGGAAATCCTTGACTTTCAATCTACTCAAATCAAATTTTGAGCACCGGAGAGTTTAGGGGGAAAACATAAACTTTGTGTCAGACATAAAGCCTGATGTGAATAATACTATTACATCTCGATTTACTAATATTAAGTGAGACCATGCCGCTTAGCGAAACGGGTTTCCCCTCACTAATATCCTTTTAAAAGCATATCATTTGCAAATCAAAATCCTGCAATCAAACTGATTATAACAATAATAGCAAATATATATATGCATAATAATAAGGAAATTAATGGACTATTTGTCCATATTATAATTTTATCTAGCTAACTATTAACCATTGGCTAGCTTGGCCCTACCAAACATATCCAATAATCTAACTTCTGTTAGATACAATACTGGGCTATCTGCCTTTAACTATCTTCTTCTAGGGTCAACTAAACCTAATGGTTTTGCGTGCTCACCAATAACCTATCTTTACTTTGTATATTCCCTTCTGTGTGTAACATTATTTTAGTCTCATCTGTGACAAAACCCTACACACTGGAATTTTGGACTTATATTAGCTAGGGGCTATTAGCTAAAGTATAGGGCGACCCTACACCAGTCTGATCTGGTCTTCTAATATTGAGTAATAAACTTAGGATTAACTACCCAACTAAATTTTCATTTCCTTTCATATACTTAGGGTTGACTACCCTATTTAAATTTTATTTCCTTGTAAACAACCTTTGCAAATGATTTACCCATGAAATCAAATCTTTGTAAAACAAGGAAACCATACTCTTTGATTTACTCAAAATACTTATGCCATAATATATGCTTTACATAAAACAATGTTGATGAAATCTAAATAATGGGATTATCTATCCCTTCAAAATAAGTTAAAACTTCTTTTTTAACTTAGAAGACTTTAGGCTACAAGGCCAAAAGAATACATTCGAAAACTTAGTTTAAAACCTTAAACAATCCCCTTTCGAATTCATTGAAAGTACCCATTAACCACTTTAACCTTAAAACACTAGACCGAAGGGCCAAAACATACCTTTCGAATGTATTGAAAATGTGCCTTTCGAAATCATTTCTTAAAACCTTAGACATCCCCTTTCGAAACCATTTTAACTTGTCTTTCGAAAGTATTAGAAACCTTTCTTTCAAAATACTTAAAACAAACCTTCTGGAACGCTTAAAATATACCTTTTGAAACACTCGAAGTATAACTTTCAAAAACATTGGAATCCTTCCCCTTATAAACACTTAAAATGTTCCTTTTGAAAGTATTGGGCCCAAGTATGAGTTTGTAGAAACATATCTTCGAAACCATTTAAAATCATTCCTTTCGAAACCATTGGGTCTAACATATAATTTAACTATAAGGTCATAAAGAACTGGGGCGAAAGCATTACTTTCAAAAGCATTAATCCCAAGTAAAAGAAAGAGGATAGTTTCGAGGCCTACCCTTTCGAAACCATTTCCTCCAAAACCACTTGAAAGTAGCTATACAACCCTTTCGAAAGCATTGAGAAGGCAGCTTCAAAGAAAAAGGCGAAAGCACCCTTTTGAATACGTTGTTCTAAGGTATAAAGAAAAGTGGCCTTAACTAGTTCGAAAGGTATGAATGCGGCAGCATGGGTTTCGAATGGATTCAAAAGCAGCTATCCTTTCAAAAGCTTCTTTTTTAAAACATAAGTAAGCAACAACTCATTCGAAAGCTCTATTCTAAAAACAAAGGCAAGCGGCAAGTAGTTTGAAAGCTTCCATTTAAAACCAACCCCTTCGAAAGCATGGCCTTTGACACCATCATCCCTTCCGCCTTTCTTCAATACACTACATATCAACTACTTGATACCATGTGCATTGGTTTCGAATGAGTTTGTTAACAGAAGTATGGTGATGAAAGCTAGCAATTGAAAGTGGCGAAGTGGTAAATCTAAGCAAAACTAATTTTATGCCTTTCAAAGTAATTTCTTTTCACCTAACCTGCCTAATTTGTCAAAATGTAATTGGTTGTCATTTCTCTACCAAAATCCTTTTCTAAAAAGGACGCCGAACTAAAAATTATCAATTAAAAATGTTTAACAAACAAGCCCTTCTCCCTGACAAAACATATAAAACATTTAAGTCCCTTAACTTAAATAGTTTTATAACCATAGTAAAATACTTAGGAAAATTCTCTAAAAATCACAATAATTCATTTTTAATATGTTTTCTAACAGATTTAAATTTCAGACCCGAAATCAACGTATATTTGCCTTAAATAATTAAGCCCAATATTAACTATTTTCTCTCATAGAAAATTCATAGTAAATCCACAATAGCTTAGAAAATTATGAAACTTGAAACCCACTTCTAAAATAATGTTTTTGATCATATCTCAAAAATGCAAATTATTTGGATGTCATTTAACAAGTTTTCCAATTTAAACTTATCATAAAATCTATATGAAATAATATAAATCATCAATAATCATATATATCCATTTAAACAAACATAACGTGGCATATTATTTGCAAAATAGTTCGGATCCAACCTTGAAACTGAAATCATTATCAAAAGTGATATGTAAATCAAATTATTCACCTTAGCTTGATGTTAAGAAGGTTAAGATTTTCCCTTTGATTAATTTCTTCAAGCTCTCTACCTGATTCCTAGCTTATCTTCTTTTGATTTTTCTTAATGGCGGCCGTGCTTACAAGTGTTTTTGGTTTTTTTTGTAAATTTTGAAATGAATAAAAAATGAAGGTAAGAAGGGTTTAGGGTATAAGAACAAAGACTATCACATTTTGCCCTTATCATATTCATCCTACTTATTTATCTTAATTCTCTTTTGATCATATATTCATTAAGGCACGACCTCCTTATTAATTTACAAATCTCAATCCCTTAACCTTCTACAATATTTCATTTAATTTATAAATGTCCTAAATAATGTTAGTTAAAATTAGGGTCATTACAGGTCATAACCTGGACTGAGACTCAAGTCATGCCATTTCGAACTCCGTTTGCGCCTGTTTGCTCCTTCGTTCGTCTGTTCAATCGCTTGTACCTAGTTGCTTGATAATATGTTGTTTTCTATGCTGAATTCAAGGTTATTTTCAGATTTTTATTTATGAATTTGTGAATTAATATTAGATTTTATTATACCTTTGAATTGCTCTATGGGTCCACGACGCAACACACAACTTCCATCGCACGTTTTTAACTAGCGTTTTCAAAAGAAGGATTTTCAATCCGAACTGTTTTCTCCAATCATTTTAAGTATGACTATATACTGTCTATAAATGATATTTGGAATATTTATATATATTTATATAAGATATACTCCTTTAGTATTAATGGCTTTAAAGTTGATTTGGAACAATGGTTTAAAATTGTACTTGTGTATATATATTCTAATTTATAAAATAATATTTTCGATGGGGATTTCAAAGTAAATTATTTTATAAAATTGCACGACATCGATCGAATGAAAAATCAATTTAAACGGATTAATAAAACAAGTGGTATGAAATGCGCACGTTTATTTTTTCGATTAATTCCCGAACTTTTACGATTGTGCCATTTATACACACGAGTGGAGTTTATTAACTTATATAGTAAATGTTTAAATAAACCCGTGTGGTATGAGACACATGGTTGTTATTTATTCGATTACTATTCGGAGGTATATAACACTTATCAACGAGTTTATGACTCGCCTTCGGAGTTTAGGACTTGTTCCTATCTTGACATTTATACGACTTGTTCCTGTCTTGATATTTATAGGTCTTGTACCTATCTTGATGGTTATAGTCTCATACCTATCTTGATGTTTATAGACTTATACGTCTATCTTGGAGTTACATGCATGTAGGTGAATTTATTCACTAATCTTGAAGTTTTGGCGCCTTTCCTCTTTTATGTGATTTTTTGGATTTCCGTTATGATTTCTAGATTTGATGTTATTTGCGTTATCACCGAATGATTTTGGGGATTTCGCTTTCAGAAGCTATTTTAGGATTTGATATTTAGTGATTACACACTGAAGTTTATTGTAGCAATCTTGTTGTTAGCCAATTCCTGGCTTTGTGTTCATATTTGAGGTTTATTCCATTACATCCATTGTTTTTGTTGATTAACCAATTTGTTATAGTCTAGATTGACCTGTTTATTATTTTATAATATTTGGGTCAGACCGAGATATTTCGGGTGCTCCAATTTGATAGTTCTACAGAGGATTTCACTCCAGTTGTCTAGTAATCATTCATCTTATTTTCATCTTGTATATGTGTACATATTCATATAGTGTTGTATCTATTATTAAGCCTAGATTCTTTTGTGTACATATTTGTTTCAGGAGATATAGTATACGAATCGTATTGACTACAGTCTTGTATTTGATATTATGTATCTATTCGATTTGATCAGCTTGTATTGTATTCCACCGTGTATATTCTGTAATCTGTGATTTTGTGATTTTTTTTATTATATATTGTTCTGGATTATTTTTTTAACCATTGTAGTTTTTTAAGCCTGGATTGCATATGTCGATTCCATTTGTGATGAAAAGAAAAATATATAGCATATTAATTGACGTATCGATGCTTGCTTAAAATAAAATTCTCGAATGGTCCTCTTAACCAATCTTATTCTCTGCACTAGCAGACGATATTATTATGTGAAATCCTTTGTTAGTATGGGTCTCGGGATGGGGCGTCACATGTTTGAGATGCTCGAGTCCATATAGTGATATGTGATCTGTTCGAGATGGAAGTATCTAATTAGGGATTCCCATGCTTCTCGAGTGATGAAGACTCGTGTGTGAGATGCTAAACATAGCCTCGCCATCGAGAATGACTGAAACAAGAGTAGGATGCACAATATCAGTTTTAGCTTACCTATGAGGGTATATCAATTCCAGATCTAGAGTATGCTTTCGATTATTAGGCCCGGGAGCTTGTTATACTTGGTGCCACATAGTTCACTGTTGGGCTAGTTGTGTTTACCTTGGAGTATATCCTATCTAGAGATATACGATGCACAGAAGGAAGTTTTTAATCCTTGTCATGGAGATCCGCTTTAGTTTACTGAGGGCGCCTCCACGAAAAATAATCCATATACGAATGTGCCTTGGCGGTATTGACTGTATACCTATTGTTGTTGTGACATTCACACAACAGCTATTTGATATGATTTATGTGCTATAATCCAGACATTATCTATCATATCACTATATGTTAAACTCAATGAATGGTTGGTTTCATTTGAGGGGAAAACCATTGCGATAATCCGTACGATCTCAAAAAGGTTCTATTATATGTCACTCTTATTTCTTGAATTTCTCATACTAGTTTACCAGACTGATCCGGGTGTTATTTTCTTATAAATCTTGGGTCAGCCCCTGTATGTTTCCAGATTTAGATATAGACGCTTTAGAGCTTATGGAGAAGAGCTGGATGATTACCTTCCGTAGTATTCTTATTTCTGCTAAATTCTGTATCGTATATATTGGCATTATAGGTGCAGACAGTTATAACTGTCTAGGCTGATGATAGTACTTAGGTTTTAGTAACTCTGAAATTTCAGTATTCGGAGTAACCTTTTGTACCATCTCTTTGATATTATATATAACCATTCCATTGTGAGATTCTGATGTTGTGTTCATCCTTTCCTGTTCTATTCTTTTTCTTTTTTATTTTACCCTAACTTTCTGTCTTTCTGGCACTTGGGTGCTCGGCACATGAATACATAGATGTATTTAGTGTCGACATTCGAAGGTCAAAAATTCGAGTCATTACAAAAATGAAAAACAATTTGGGCAAATGTAAAAAAAATTACGTTAGTACCAATATCTTTCGATTGAATTGATACATAAAGAAGTGAGTTTACAATTTAATCTAAGTAGTGAGTTGCTTTTGAACTACAAGTATTTGAGTTGGTCAACTTCAGCTATATAGTGAATTTCTCTTGAACTATAAATATTTTGGTTCAGATATTACAACATATATTACACGTCCAAATTCTACAAACTTTAAGATAAATATGCGCTTCTAATGATCTTACACATACTTTGGGATATCCTGAATCATTAAAGAGCTCAAATTTTCACCTTCATTCCCTAGTAGCTGAGTCCATCAAGTGCTTTGCTCTATCACCACCACTTAGGACTATTGACTAATTGAGAGCAAAATGCTCAACCTCAAGCCAATCAATAAAATCCATCAGGTGTATCACAATAGCACCATCGATATTGGATATGGATTATATAAGAGCAATAAAGTATAAATTCAAATAAATTAGTGAAATCATCAAGTGTGTCTTAAAAATTATCACCAATACCGATTATGGACTCGAAAAAATCACTCAAATTAAGACATATTAGTAAATTTTATCAAGTGTGTCTCATAAGAACCATCAAAATTAGTTATGAATTATACTTTTTTTGAAATTGGGTATTTCGATGAAAGTACATAGTTTTATTACAAGTCTTAGGTAGTATAGAACATATATAAGTCAGTATATGTCTAGTGGTTTAAATGACGCTACACGGGATTTGAACTTATGACCTCACAAACCAAAGTTGGAGTGCCTAACCACTGAATAGTGGCACTCGACTATGGATTATATGTGCATATGTGTGTGTATATACATATACATACATACATACATACATATATATATAATAACGGTCACCGCGTAGGGATTTTTATGCATCAAGCCAATTTTGGTGCTAACTAGCATAATGTTGACGTGGTGCTTTTTCCTCAAGTGGGTCCTTAAAAAAAGGTCTTTCAAAGATAAAATACCAGAATCCATCTTATGCATCTTGGAAGCACCACCAAAATTAGTTATGATTTATATAAGAGTAAAAATGCTCAACCAGAAATCAATATCAAAATCCATTGAGTTTGTCTCAAAAGTACCTCCAAAACTTATTATGGATTCGATAAGAGCAAGAGAGCTCAACCTCAAATCAAATAGTAGAATCCATCAAGTGTATATCACAGAGAACTAACAAAATTAGTTATGGATTTGATAAGAGACAAAGAGCTCAACTTACTACAAAAGAATCCATTAAATGCATCACTTGGCCACTGCCAAGACTGAATATGGATTCAATATAATCATAAATTTCAAAATTATGGATACCACAAAATGTTCCATCAAGCACATTACATAAGTACCATCTTGACTAATATGGACTCATAAGTGCATGCATCTCAATAGCAAAGATAGAAAAAAGAGGTGGTTTAGTCTGACTTCGAATTAGTATCCACCAAATTTTTCTCTTCTCTTTATCGAGGCCCTTCCCTTCTTGACGAATTAAGGACTACTTTCCTTAAGAACCTTTTCTTAAGTAGATGCACCAAATTCTCCTCCAATCTTACATATTCAAATGAGATAACTCATTATTTCGATAATTCTCAATTGCTTTGAGTCTGACATGGAATTTCCTTCTCTTTCTAATATATATGTGGTTCTTAGTAGTTCCAATGTTCATCACTGTGGTTTTGAGTGTTCTTTATTAACCTATTCACAACATAACTATACTATAATTCATGATAAAGTTGATGCTTCCCCTAATTTTAAAATATTCAATCTTGTGACAAGTAGCAAGATCATGCAAATTCCATAAAAAACAATTCATATTTTTTTCCAAGGTTTTCTTATTGTTGTGAGATTAACTTAAAAGAAAACATTTTTAGTTTTTCTTTCTCATTATAATACCAATATCCAATTTTTGAACCAAACAACATTTCGATGGAACCGGACCACAAATAGGGAAGGAATAAATCAAGAAGATTGGAAGATATCAAGGATAAATATTAAGAAATTCTACTAAATATAGAAGTATCAATATCGATTAGTACCAATCAACCATCGATTAGTGCAAATCGATGAAAAGCTACAAATGGGTCCCATTGTGCTTCTACTATAGTTCTAGATATAAGATTGAAGGAAAAGAAAAGTTTTAAAGAAGGCATATTGATCTATGCCAATCGATCGACGGTGATGATTTTGCTCCTAAAGATCTAAATCTTGAAGACTTAAGCAATTTTAAAGAAAGAAGATCGAGACTAGGTTAACATATCATTCGGTATTGTTCGATCAAATCTTGTAGATCACGTAGATTTGACTATTTCTTTGTGCTAGAAACTCAGGTCTAGAAGTGCGACTGATTCAAACTAGATTTGGCGATTAAAGTGCATGCAATCATTTATAAATAGGCATCTTCTACACATGGAAAAGGGGACTTTTCTAATCTTTTCATGGAGTTGTTGTTGAACTTGAAACTGATCAATTCTAGATCTGATTTGCACTAAAATTTGGTTGTAGTAGAAAAATCTAATCAGGATACAAAAAAGTGGACATAGGCCATAGAATTTTCCAAACTACTATAAAGACTCTCGTGTGTTCATTTCTCCTTTTATTTTTCTTTCTATGTGCCATTAAATCATGGGTGTTTTTCCATTTTCACTTTTTTTTTGGTGCTTTCACCCAAAAACGAGGATCAGGATCGAAAATATGATTGGTACTAGAATTTGTAAAAATCTCTAATCATATCTGAATGTAATGGCTCTTATAAATGCACCTAGTAAATCCAAAGTGATCCCTGAACAACACTAAATTTTATATCATGGAGTTAACGAAGTATATCAACAAAACCTTGAAGGAAATTTGGCACAACCAGAAGTTGCAACGAAATAGGGGTTTGGTCACACGGTGGTTAACACGGACAAATAAATGAAGCAAAGATAGATGTCCATTATAGAAGAGATGAAAAGGAACTTTTCTCTGTTGATGCAACCCTTGCAACAAGGAGGATCCTGCAAATATCACAAGGACAAAAGGGTTCTTCATTATCTAATTCAGACAATGGAAATTCATTGGATTAGAGCCACAAAGATAGAAATTAGAAAATGCAGAAATGGGATGCTGGAGCATCGAGGAAGCAGAGCAAAAGAACTGGAGCAACTACCCCAGTTGGGCCATAAATCGATACCTATATATCCGAAAGGATCGGTACCGGTCGATTTGATTAAAATGTTGACCTTAAGGATGGTTCTGGATGTGATACCAAACTTAATGCCATTGGAGGAGAACATACATTGGTCCTTAGGATAGCGTTGCTAGAGAAAATACAACCGAAAATTCTAGGAGAGGACTCAATCTGACTTGGCATCAATGAATGGATGAAAGAATGGCCTCCAGAGATATAGGAACCTAGATATCATTAGGATAACAAGACCATTTGCAGTATCAAACACTTGGTAATGCTCACGATGACCGCCGCTCAAAAAAGTAGGATAATGATGAGTTGATAACTGATACGACATGGAGATTGTTGCAACAGAACCAACAACAACTATAGCACCCCAGAAATTTTAATAATAAATTAAATTATTAATAAGGATAAAACTATAATTATAAATAAAAGGACAAAATAGTAAATTTTCATAAATATTGGAATTATGCCTTGAGACCTATTCCATTGTGTCTGAAATGTCATTTACAGCTAGAAAAACATATTTAACTTGTTAAATTTGATAAAACGGGTCAAAATTAGTGAAAATTATAACCAATGACATTTTCATAATTATTAATTTTGGGTTTAGCCCAGATAACCTTAGTTTTCAACTATAAATAAGACCCTAACCCTCACTTCTTTTCACACTGAACCCTAGTCGCCACCTCTCTATTTTGTATATGCAATTCTTGTCCTTCCTCCTCGGAAACTTCTCAAATCTAAACAATACTTTTATTCTGTATAAAAATTTCTACATCAAAAATAAAATAAAACATACCTAATTCAAAAAAGAGAAAATCAAATTTAAATGAGAAAGAAAGGAGGAAGGGTGAATCAATCAAGCTTAGGGGCTTAGGAAAGGAAATTCAAATCAAGTTAGAAGAAGGAAAGCTTTGAAAAAATGTGTGAATTGATTACGACGTTATGATAATTCATAATTAATTAAACTCCTTTATAATTCTACCTAATTTAAAAATAAAGCTTTTTAATTTGAAATAATAAACCTAAAGTTTACTTGATTTAGAATTTTAGCTATAAATAAAAAAGGATAGGAATGATGGAAAATCCTAGGTGTTAATTTCATAAGAATAAATATTTAAAAAAGGAAAAAGATAGGCTAGTGAGATTCATCTCAAATTCTATGGAGACAAATCTTTGTTTGATAAAGTTTGGTTTGATTTGCATAAATGGAAGAAATTGAATGTCATTTATTTCACCTTGAATTGGTTATATAACTTGAAATATACATTGGCTTTTCATTGAAAGCTCATAGGTAGTTAAATAAAAAGTTATATATATATATATATATATAATCGTTGGAATTAACTAGCTAAATTCGTGTAAACAAAGATAGAGAAGATACATAAATTTGGTTAAAGATGAACCTTAAGACTATTCGAATTTGTGAAGAAGTCGAACAAAGTAAACAAAATTAACAAAAATTATAAAATCTAGAAAACACCAAAACCAAACATCTAAAGGGGAATTAGACATCTGAAATCATTTTGATACGAACGGATTTCGAATAGTCTTAACCCAAAATAAATCAATTCAAATTTGACATGATTCAAACGTTTGAACTCTACTTCAGACATCTGGAATCAAAGTCAGATATCTGAGGAAAGAATCCAAACATCTGCATGCTTGGAAAAATATTTTTTAAATGAGGGTTAGACGTCCAAAATAAATTTTCAGATGTCCGAATTATTTCGGCTAGCCTAGTTTTAACCTCGACCTAGGGCAGGCCAAGTAGGGAAAATCGGGAGACTTGTTCCACTTTCTTGAACTTTAGGTGTTCATGTAGCTTCACGGAGCAGGTGTAAACAGATATAGCAGTTCTATACTAGATGGCGTATCAAGGTTCACACTTTATGGTGGGCGTAATGTGGAACAGCGTGCGATGGCAGCACTACTAGAGGCTCTTATTGTTACTGAGGCATGCCCGATCATATGTTAAACATGTTGGAATCGGGAAAGGGAGACAAAGACGTCCTCAATAGCATGGCTATACGGCCGGGTAGTGGCTGAACCTATGGGGAAATCATTATAAGCTATTTCTTTAGCTTAAGGTTAAATGATAAAGAGTATATGATGCGTTTACCGTTGTGAAGGTGACACGAATGCATCGTTAGGCCATAAATTATCGAGGTAACATACTAGGAGCGAGCCCAGGCATTGCTTTATTCACTCAATGTGTATGTGCGATTTACGTAACTCACCATTGAAAATGTTAACTCAATGCTGGCTGAAAGGTAATTTATCAGTACCATACACTAGGAATTGACCTAAAATTACTAGTTGTTAGTTGTTCAACCCTTGGTTGGAAATCTTCGTAAGTTGTTTATTTATGCATATGTAATATTATACCCCATGATTTGTAAAGTAACCAATCCTTTATATGTAATACACGATAACAAATAAAAACCCTAGGTTGTGTAAATTATAAGTAAAGTTAATTGTTTGTAAATACCATACACTGGCAATACAGTTTGTTCACCAGACTTTGTCTGACCCATTCCTTTTTTCCCCTTTAATACCCACTATAGAAGGATAAACCAGTAGGTGACTTGGCCAAATCACGATGCATGGAGCAGAAGAATTGGTGCCCGGAGCTATATTACTTATAGTTATTCTCCATGTACTTTATACTAGATTATTCTATTAGTCGGATTTTATGTTGTTATTTGGAGACATCATTGTATGGACTACATTATGCTGAGACTATTATCTAATTTTCTTCCTCTGTGTGATCTAAAACTGTATAACACTTTAAATTTCATATTAGTCTCTGTATCATGTAATTTTCTAAAACCTCGACGACTCATACTTCTTGGCACGACACAAGTTCAAAATCCACTTTAGGCTTTGAATCGGTATGTTCGATTCAGAATTCTTTAGGGATTAGGTGCATAATGAAAGGGAAGACTTATATATTTTCAAAAATTATTATGTATATATATATATATATGAGTATAACACAAAAACACCCTCATATTTTAGTAATTCTTAACACTATCTGAGGAAAGTTGCTAATAAATTTCTATTTACAGATAAGTGTGAATGAACAATCAATTTGGATAATTATGGTGAGGCGGCCGAGATTCCTGGTATGAATGTTACTATATGGTTTCGTCGGTATCTTTAAGTAAGGGACCAAACTGAACTCAACCCAATGGAGGACCCGCAACACCAGCACATGTGGAAACCCCAGTCCCTCCACCTTCTTTGGATTTTCCTAAGTTTTATCGAGATTTCTAGAGTCTGGATGGAAAGAATTATCGTAGGATTTAATCATTTATTGGGAGGAAGGCATGACTAGTGGGAGATTTGTATTGCTAAGACAGATGAGATTGGGTTCGCTTGGATCGATTTTAAGAGGTGCTTTGAGACTAAGTTTATTTCTAAGAAAGAATAAGAGTAGAGTTAGAGAAGTTCATTCATTTGGCGCAAGGTGACTATAATGTCAAGGAGTATGTGAATTAGTTTAATCAGCTGGTGATGTATGGCATAGATCATATTAATACACCAGTGAAAATGGTGACAAAGTTTGCTAAGGGGTTGAATTTGTCTTTACGAGATATTGTTTTGAATCACGTACTTACTGGATCTACTTTTGAGAGCTTGGTTGGGATGACGTTGTTGAATTCAATTGGGAAGGTGGAATCTAAGATGGCTGAAGTGAAGCTAGTTTAGCAAGACCAGCGTAGATGTGGAGTGGGAGCTCAGGGCAACATAAAAACACCAAAGTTCAAGTGCAAGAAGTGTCAGGGCAAGGGGCATCTAACAAGGGATTGCAGGATAAGCGTTGCGAAGAAAAAATGGTATAGCTGTAACCAATTTGGACACATGAAGATAGATTGTCTGAATGCACCTAAGACTTCTACCTAGGTGGTTCTAGCATATGCAATTGATGCTATTCCTAGCTCGGGCATTGCTCCAACTATAGATAAGGAAAATAAGGTCGTCATAGAAGGTATATTAATTCTTTCTAATTTATTTATTCGTACTTTATTTGACACTGGAGCCTCGCACTCATTTATTTCTAGTAGATTAGTAGATGAATTGCACATAGAAACTATTATGCTCACAGACCCTGTAGTAGTATCGAACCCTATTGGAGGATTGATTCATTTATCCCATGATTTGTCAGGGTTTCAAGTTATATATTTTGGGTGTCGACTTTGATTGTGATGCTTTTATTTTAGGATTCTTTGGGTTTGGTTTAATTTTGGGAATGGACTAGATGATTATGTATGAACAGTACTAAATTGTGAAAGGAATATGGTTCAGTTAGGTACTTATAGTGGGCACAACCTTGAGGTTTATTACAATCCTAAGAGTTCAGTTATGTTGAGTTACCTATATTTTTAGACATATCACATGATGAGTTATCTTCGGTACCAGTAGTTAACGACTATCCAAATGTCTTTTCTGATCTTTCTGGTCTTTCTCGCTATAGGGAGATCAATTTTCAAATTTATCCTGAAGAGAATGCTAGAACTGTTTCCTTACTCCTTAGGCATATGGCTCTTAGGGAAAGACACGATCTAAATAATTAAGTAAATGAATTATTGGAGAATGACTTTATTCAGGGAAGTATTTCAAAGTGGGAGCACCAATTTTTTTCCTTCCAAAGTAGATGGTTCTATAAGGCTTTCATTGATTATCATGAATTGAATAAGCTGAAAAGGAAGAATCGTTATCCCCTACCACATATAGATGATCTCTTTGGTCAAGTAGTTAGAGCAAAGGTATTCTCTCAGCCTGACTTAGCTACCAGATTCCACCAATTGTGTGTGGCCGAGGATAATATTTAGAAAACCACTTTTCGCACACCCGAGAGACTTTACGAGTGGTTAGTCATACCATTTGGACTAACCAATGCACCAACATATTTCATGTCCATCATGATTCAAGTCTTTAAAGGGTTTCTAAATAAGTTCGTGGTGGTATTTGTTTACTTGTTTATTTAAAAAGCGAGGAAGAGTATGAGTTGCATTTAGGAGAAGTACTCAATACTCTCCATAGGCATAAGCTAAATGTGAAAATTTACAAATGTCACTTTTGGCGCAAGGAGGTTCCTTTCTAGGACATGTTGTATCTGAGCATGGACTAGCGGTCGTTCCTAGTAAAGTTGTTGTAGTACAGGATTGGCACGTACCGAAGAATGCTATAGAGCTGATGGGTTTTCTGGGTTTGGCTGACTATTATAGAAAGTTCATTAAGGACTTCGCTAAAATTTCTGGACCATTTACATGCCTTACTAAGAAGAATTTAGTTTTCTTGTGGAACGTAGAGAGCGAAGATGCTTTTATTATGTTAAAAGAGTTGTTGACCAGTGCACCTATTTTGGTACTCCTTGATGGTATGAAGGCATTCACATGTATATTATTGCTTGTGGTAGATGATTGGGCACGGTGTTAATGCATAAGGGTAGAGTTGTTTGTTATGCTAGTTGACAATTGAAGGTACACGAGAGAAACTACCCGACCTATGATCTTGAGTTGGTAGCTATTATCTTTTCCCTCAAATCATGTAGACATTATCTTTTAAGGGAGTGATTTGTGCTATTCACAAATCAGAAATCTCTCAAGTATTTATTCTTCTAGAAAAAGTTGAATTTGAGGAAGTAGAGATAGACGGAGTCTCATACACTCCAAGAAAGGGCAATGTTATAGTCGATGCCTTAAGTAGGAAGAATGCGATGTTGAGCCCTATATTTTTGTAATGGAAGTATTTGGAGTTCATTTCTACGTTTGATTTTCGACCTTCATTGGACGTTACACCAGGATTGTTGGCAGCTTTAGATTCTCAACCTTCACTTATAGACCATACTAGTTCCAGTAGGAGGCAAGTCAAGGAGTTATTGAAATTTTTTGAGAAGCTAAACAAAGGAGAGCATTCGAGCCATTTGTGTTAGTATTCCATTGATCCAAAATGGTAAGTGTAAAGAGACGGTAGGTTATGTGCCCCTCTTGCTAAGGAGTTTGTGGACATTGTACTAGCAGAATACTATCGTTCTAGGATGATTATTAATCCTGATGGTGCTAAAATGTATCGTGATATGAAGAAATTATTTCATTGGCCTAGTATGAAGAGGCATGCAGCAGAGTTTGTTTCCAATTGTGTGACTCGTTAGAGAACAAAGGCGGAGTAAAAGAAGCCTTGTGGATTATTACAGTCATTGGATATTCTTTAGTGGAAATGGAAAAGTACCTCTATAGACTATGTTGATAGCTACCTAGGAGCAAAAGGGGAATGATATTATTTGATTCATAATCGATCGACTAACCAAATGCACTCATTTTATTTTAGTCGGGAGTACGAGGACAACTGCATTTTTGGAAACCTTATACGTGAGAGAGATAGTTTGGTTGTATGGAGTTCCTTCTAGCATTGTCAATGACCATGATCTGCTTTCCATTAGTGAGCTTTGAGGTAGTCTTTAAGAGGCCTTGGACACTGAACTAAATTTGAGTACCACATATCATCCACAAATGAACGGCAGTCTGTGTGGGTGAATTAGGTATTGGAGGACTTGCTACGGATGTATATCTTAGACATTGGAGGTTCTTAGAAGGATCACTTTCCATTAGTATAGTTTCAATATAATAATGATGAAGTCGAGGTTATTTACTCTTGTTGGACAAGAAATTTTGGATTATTTGGTCATATTTTTTGTCCCAGTTAGCCCGATAGCATTTTAGTTGGCCTTGGAAAACTAAGAAAGGTTTATAGTAACCCTGGAAAAGTCATGCCATGGACTATGGATTGGGTAATTATGGAAATGTGTAACCCTTTGACCCTAGTGAACGATGGACTATTCATTTTGACTCATTATGCATGATAATATGATGTAGATGTTATGATTATATTCTAATCATTTTGGTTGTAGATATGTTATAAATGACATATAGTTTACAAAGGCATTAGTGAGGGGAAGACTATTCCATGCTTTAGTGGTGAGTTCTCACTAGTTACATAATTAGGTTTGAGATGATATAATATTATTCACACCATACTTTTTGCCTAACTCAAAGTTTTAGATTTTCTCCTAAACTCTTGGGTACTCAATTTGATTTGGGTAGGCTGAGAGTAGGATATTTCAAGTTTAGATGAATAAGCTTTTAGAGTCATGTAGGAGGCAAGCTATTATTTAGAAGTATTTCCACTGTGCACTATTAACTGCTTTTATTTTATTGCTGAATGTAGGAAATGACGGGTACCGTAACCGTCTAGTAGTTAAGGCTTTGATCATCCAAGGGTGCATCCTCATATGTTGCTCTTGATATTATATTTGTATATATTATGTTTTATCGATACTATGGAATTGTGGGGTTATGTAATGTAATTGAATATAATTTATTCGCAAGTGAAATAATGGAATTGTTTGTTTAACATTTGTGAATTCTTGTGCTCTTGATGTTATAGATACGGTAACTGTCTCATTTGGCCAGTGGCAAATAATACTATGGATGACTGCAATATCAATAGTATCTATTTTCGAGCCACAAAATGGACGATGTTACAATGTATTTAGCCTTTATAATTGAATTTTCCACAACCTCTCATTTGAAACATTTCCAATTTAAAGCTCTTTAATTAAGAGTAAATATTAATTTAAGTTTGACTTACTATATTTGGAATAACTTATGAATCTCAAGTTTGAATGCTCTTTCATAAGGAGTTCGTTGTTTCATAAACAACCCTCTAGTATGTCGTAAATACTTGAGAACAATTTTAACTACCATTTAGTGATTTTACTTCAGATTTGATATTCGCTTAATACACAATGTGTATAAGCAAAAATTTATTATACCATACAACATAATTTCATGACAATCCCTATTCTCGATGCTTAAGACATTTATGCCATATGTTTTGTAATATCCTGATATTTATCGTTTTAATTTTTAATATTTAATTAATTTTAAATATTTAAATAATTGGTTTTTAAAAATATAAATAACTTCAACACTTACACCTATTTCCATTTTTCCTCTTCCTCTCTTTTCTTCTTACTTTGCCATATAATGGCTCCTCAATTTGAAAATCAAAATTAATCAATCTACTTCACCAAAAATCATAAAACTAGATTGGTTGAACCGTAGTGTGGTAGGCTTTCAACAATGACCATTTTGTTGTGTGCTGTGATGATTTGGGATGCTCTATTTTTGTATAATAAGTTAGGGTTCCCCTTGGTCAGAGCTAGGTAAGGTAGGAGGCAAAGTAGAGGGTGGCTATGGCATTCTCTTGTCGAAGTACACCATTTCCCGAGCTTTGGTGATGTGCGGTCACATATAGAAAATCGTGACGGTGCATGGTCATGGGAATGGTGAACTAGGTTTTTGATTTGTCTAAGTTATAGGTAGAGTTAGGCATGGTCGATTGTGGATTGGAGCTTGTCATGGGAAGGCAAGTTAGTGGCGATGTTTTGGTGGAATGCGGCTCCTCCAGGTGATTCGTGTCCATTATAAGGATGAAATATGGTGGCTAGGTCACGTTTTAAGGAGGCTTGCAAGGGCGAAGCGATTGGGTCGGGCAAGTCGAGTACACGGAGAGGAATTCACTGGCGCGGACAACGTTTGATTCCGTCAACCGGAGTTCTGTATCGCCTTGTACCCATGCATGTTTTGTTGGGTTCGTGTACAAGCGGAGGCATTTTCAATTTGAATTTGAGGAAGATGAGTTAAGTAGGGTAATTAATATTTAATTAAGTGTTGAAATGAATTTAATTGTTTAATTAATCACCAGACCTTATAAAATTGATAATTTGCTCATACGAGGTCAGATTTGGACGCGGTTAGTTGAGTTGGACTCATGTCGACATTGTCTTCATATTATAATTAGATTCATTATATTTAGAGACAGTTGAATTTTGGGCTAAAATCGAACGTCGTTCGGATTTAGATCAAAATGGAACGCGAAAGCATCCATTGGAATTTCAGTGAGTTTACTCACTTCTAAATAAACTATATGATATCTATGTTGCTATGATTATAATTGAATGGTTGGTAGGATGATGGTTGATAGTTTTTATTGAAGCATAAATTAATAATAAACTATAATGATCTAACTTAATTATGTTTAACATAGTTAAATTAATTATACTTTGTTTGGGATATCAATTTTGCAGAATAAAACACTGTTCTTTTATAATTAAATTGAATAGATTATTTTAGACATCTATCGAGCAGAATAAATCACCGTTCTATGCTTGCAAAGTAAAAATATCATTTCCGAAGTAAATTAATAGGGGATTAATTAATAAATGATATGCTAGCTACTGATTGCTAATTGATGATAATAATACGTTTGTTATTGTTATATGATCTCGCTTGATAGTGGATGGCAAAAATAATCATTTTGTTGTTGGGGAAAAAAGAAAAAGTCTGAGTGTTTTCTTAGCGAATAGGTCACTACGGGACACTTTGAAGTGCATATATATATGAGATTTATAGGGGACTTTTGTAGAGAGACCCTAAGGGGTTTCCCACCAATACTGATTTATGTTTATTCTTATATCGCTTATACTGATGTTTAGTTGAAATAATTGCGAGATATATTTGATTTGTGTAGGGGTCGTGATAGTGATTTTCGCTAACTGTCACTTATGAAATATCCTCTCCTTAAACCCTTGTGTGCATTGGACTGGTGCTTGTATTTTAACAAAATAAATGTTTCGTCGAGTTTTTGCAATTTGAAAGTTGTTTAAACTATATTTTCAAATATTTTGAGAATTTTAAAAATAAAGGTTAAGTATTGATTAAAATAAGTTATAACTTTTATTCATTATCTTTCAGGATAATTAATGTTTTTTAAATTTGTAAATAATTACAAAATTGATTTATTTTTTTTGGGATAATTAACGTTATTTAAATATACAAAAAAGATTATAAGTTGATTTATTGTCTTTTAGGATAATTAATATGGTTTTGAATTTATAAATGGTAGTTTATAAATGTGGAAATCTTTAAAAAGGAAGGTTTTAAAAAAAAGCTAAGTGAAAATTGTTTTGGAGTTTATTGTAAACAATGTTTTCGATAACATTCATTTTTGCCCCTCCTTTTTATTACGCTTAGAAATATAATTTTCCCTTTTAAAAGAATATTCTTAGAGAGTGTTTTAAAGTGTTTAACAAATATTTTTAATGTGAAAATCAAGCACAAGTAAGAATCAAATGTTTTGAGAGCTTGATTTGTTTATTCGTGATAAGAGTATGCGATCTAATTTCCATATATAATCATTCGTTATCTTTTGATAGTTGATTTCTTTGCCATCGATTTTAGTATCATTCTTTGTGCTTTGTCAATCTAAGACGATTTGTCGCTCATTTTGAGCATTATCATCCAATACCGCGGATAACTAAAACCAAAGAGCGAGTGTGAGTTAAGACATGTGGGCCGCACCCATTAGGGTATATTCACATTTATCTAGAGATTTATTGATAACATGCATAAGGTGATGTGAGTATATTTGGATGCCCGCATTAAGTCTTACAGGGTCTAGCTTGGAAGTTCCCAGGAGTGTTGTGTGTTTGGCAACAACTCTCGATTATATTTTATCAAGAGTTATACTTTTGGTATAGAGGGCGCACCCTCCTAGTCATGTCGAATAAATTCATTCTTCTTATTTCAAGTCGAACCTTGGAGTTGATTGTTTCTTCTTTTGTGTTTCGTCAATCCAAGACGATTTGTTGCTAATTTGAGCGTTTATATCCTTTGTCGGAAATGACTAAAACCAAAAAGGAATGGACGTCAAGCTATGTGGGTTTTCTTCCATTAGGGTATCTTCACATCTACTCTAGATTGGATTCGGTTGTATGTGCATGGAGATATGAAATACTTGAATACTCGGTAAGGTTGGTGGGGTCTGACTTGTACATTTTCCAAGAGCCGTTGTAATTCTCAAGTATATTTCTAGAGATATACTTCCGGTAAGGGGGTGCACCTCCTAGTCATTGTTGGAAAATTTCATTTTCATTATTTGATTCAAATGTTTGAATTGTTTTCTTAATTGCATTGAGAAGTGTTTAGAGCTCTTCTTGATGTTTAATTATTTGTGTCCATTATTTAAGTTTGGATTTTGATCTTGTTTATACCCATTCTTTCAAGTTCGGTTTTGTTCAAATTTGTTTTTATTCTTTCATCTATGCATGTTGTACTTATGAGGTAAAGTCCCGTTCCATGCTTAGCAGAGTGGTCACATAGGATTATTATATGTTCATCGTATTTCTTAAGTTTTCTCACGTTGGTTTTCCAGACCGATCCGTGTTATTTTATTCTAATGCTCGGCTCAGACCAAGTATTTTTCCAAGTTGTCGTTGGTGGGACATAAAGCTCATGGAGTAGAGGTGGATGCTTACCTAGCATAGTATTTTTATTTTCCGTTGTTTTATCATATATACAATCAGCAATTGTAAAGTGAGGAAGTTATAACCGTCCAGGTTAGTGTGGCTTGTTTTTAACTCTGATATAACATGTATTTTAGAGTTACAGCTTTTACTGTCTTTGTTATATTAAATGTTGTCGTTCCGCTCTGAGATTCTGTTTCCCCTATTCTTTTCTGTGTGGTTCTTTTTATTTTACCCTAATAGTCTTCCTTTTCGAGAATTGGATGTTCGATATTTGAATACCTTGGATGTATTTAGTGTCAATTTTTGATGGTCGAAAAGGCGGGTCCTTACATGTTCCATTTTAAACATTTTAATATATTGTTTGTGTATATAGATTGGGACAATTCCAACATTCTTTTGTACTAAGTATAAAATATGTCTATATCAAATCCTTCATCAATGATTAAACAACCATATTAAACTGATTTTAACACAATTACATCATTAACAATCAGTAGTACATTGTTTACTTATAGCACTAGAAACATTTTAGTAACATTTAATTTTCTTTTTAATAGACACATGCTTCCTCCGCATTCTGACTGGAAATCAAACTGTTTGATATTTCTGTCAAAATACTACTCAACTCTAATGCTTATTGGATGTCTTATTATATCATCTTATGGATCATATACAAAAGCATACAAACCATGTTATTGCCCCTACTAACTTTGAGACATTTTAACAGTTATGTATTGTAACCACTCGTACCTTAATGAGTCTAAATTTCGAAACAAAATTGAAACCCAAGTCCATCAAAGCTTAGATATTTGAATTTGGTACCTGCAATTAAGCTTGAGTCTTATCTGAGATTGATAGAAATCTAAACTCATAGTGGAAACAATAAGAGGATAAGAATACCGACTATGACTACTACCTTGGAATTAATAGTATTCCTTCGATAGCAAATTGTCACACCAGCATCGAGCATAAGAGGAAAGAAGGCTTCTCCAACAACTAAACATATACACAACTAGTGACCAGTTCCTCTAAATCTATCACGTGGGTTGTAATGAGGAGGGGTCAGAATAACGTTCTGATGACTGGAAGATCTATAAACTATCCATAACATAAATTTATACTGGTGGGTTTCCATTTAATTGTTATGTCTATTAAGGTTAGCAATTCTAATCTAACCTTGCATTGCACACACAATTACTTACCTACCCATTCACAAGGTACGAAATACTGACGAAAACTTATCAACCATCCAATACTCCCAAGTCCATTAGCCATTTGATACTTCTAAATATGAAGCGTGCTTCTACTATCGCCACATAATACTTTTAAAAGAGAAACAGGCAGACTTTGCCATTTAAGACCTTATTCGAGATAGACTCCATCATTTAAGACCCATTCCCAATATGGACTTATAGCGTCATCATTATTGGTATATTGATCCTAATTACAGAGACCTTTGACCACTGTATATGGCTTTATAATTTATAATAGCCATACCACTAGCACATATATCGTTATTAAAGTGTTAGCGATGTGAGAGACTGTACCCAAGCCACTTAATACCTTATTAATAAGGACTAGGCAGGCCTCTGACCATTTAACATCTATTCATAGGTAGGCCTTTCCATTTAATACCTAACCCCAAGGCGGACTCCTCACTGGTACTATCTAGCCGACATTGCTTGAAAATATCATTGGGCTACTTAATACTTCTTTTATAGGAAAGAGGCGGACCTTGCAGCCGCTTAATACCTCAAACCTGAAGCGAACCTCTCTTGAGATATCCAGTATCATTCCTATAAATATAGAATCTCATTAGATTACTTCTTCGGTAGGGAGTTGGGCCCTAAAATAGCCACTTAATACCTCAGCACTAAAGTAAACTTTTTTAGAGATATCTCTCACTGCTCCTAATTCCAAATTTGGACTACTTAATACTTTCCAACTAAGAAGGCAACTCCAATCTCTCACATTGTCACAGTTCCTAGGATTAGTGATGTATCACATCAGTAGTAAGTGCATCGACTGTTGGTAGCCTCAAAGTGAAGTGCAATCTTCCGTCGAGTGAATCTACTGACCTCGCATAACTAACCTACTAAGTCTAATTAACCATCCTAAGTCTTTACTAATACTATCTTAGGTTGACATTGGACTTAGCTTACTAATTCCCTTTTTATTTAAGGCAATAAGACTTTTCTTAAATACTTATCTACCCATAAATCCCCTTTTAATGCTCATAAATATTAATTTATCCATAAAATCCTAATGGACATTTCCTAAGACATTTATGTATGATTACTAATTTCAAATTAGTAACCTTTTATATCTATTACATTTTTATCGGTCCCACTAATCCATTTGTCTTCATTAATTGTCACCCTTAATTTAATACGCTCCATTATTTCTCATTAGTTGACCATTAATTTAGGTTACAATCTTTTATTTCCTATTGATTAATTAATTAATAGAAATTCTTAATTTATTTTCGATTAATATGAATAACTACATTTTTCTAATTCAAACTATCCTTAAATATAATAATAACTAACGAACGTTACACATAAATAACGCATGAATAAATGATGTTCTTCTCTATTAACGTAATAAATACGTATAAACTATCTAATAAAACTACCTATTCGTAACCAAATATATTCTAGTCATAAATATGTAACTAAAATATGCTTTTCATATTTAATTTGTTGGACTCAAATTCCTTAGGAAGATTTTCCGCTCTAATTTCCATAAATTGGTTTAACACAAGAAGGAAATATGGACTCCATTAGAAATTAATGGATTTCTTTTTTATTGGAATAGATAATGTAACCTATGGAGAATCTGTACTTTACATATCTCTTTCCTTTTTGTTTGTGGGTATTCCTTGTTAAATCAAACGCCGCCCTTTTGAGTGAAAAGTGAAAAAAGTAAATAAACTTATAAAATCAAATGGATGTTTTTCCCATAAATTAAATTATGGAAAATCTACAACACAGCACAAATTGGGCAATGATCCAAAAATTCTATTTTACACCCAAGTACGGATCTGGAATAAAAATATACAACATTCACAATTCTAAAATTTTTGGGATTGATTTCCAGATCTAAGTGTAAACATATTTCAAATTAGATCCAAAACAGTATGTAGGCAATAGTTTTCTACACTAATTTAAGCCTACAATTCACAAATAAAATTGATTTAGGCATAAAAATTGAACGTATGCCGACGGAATAAATTTAAAATAAAAAACAATATATATAATTTCCCACTCACCTTTTAAAGCGATCCAAATCTCCAGATCTGAAGTAGAACCTTAAATTCATCTCCAAATCCTTCTTAATCCAAGAAATATGTATAAAAAGAGTATATACATACATTAAAATTATAGATCTGAGAAGAAACTTGGGATTGTGAGAGAAAATGGATACAAATATATAAATTACCTCAAATACGCGTATAGTTGAATCTCTTCTCATTTTCATTTGATTTCTATTCTTCACCAATTTGTATGAATATAAATACAAATAGATTATTTTATAATTTAAAAAGAAAGAGGAGAAGAAGAAATGGCAGAGCTTTATTTTTCTATTCAGAAAAAATATGAGAAGAGAAGGGGGTTAGGCTTGAATTCATAGGCGCTAGAATCATCTAGAACCGCACGATTTAAAATCCGGACCGTATATGGCTTAAGATTATTGGAGCCATCACATTAAGGCGGGTCGACCGCCCCCTACCTAGGGGTTGACCACCCCCTGACGACTGCTTATACATGGTGGTCGACCTGTGGGCCCATGCAATTTTAGTTAATTTTCTTATTTTAATTATTTTTGTTCTAAATTCATTTTTTGTCTGTAACTTCTTCGTTTTGGACTCCGATCACAAAACTCTATAAAGTTACTTACAATTTTTCCACGAACACAATGGTGCATGTTTCATGGTCAAATCCCTTTCTTTGCACAAATTTCATTTCTGGAGCTAAATTAATTAACTAACCAACTAACTAAATAATTAAGGCCAAATTATGGGGTGTGACATGTATACAGTCTCTTCTACATCATTATTTAGAACTTCTATTTCAACATCAATGTGCCAAAACTCAAAGTCAAACTGAATGATAATTGCATGTAGAATTCGAATGGACTTAAGCATGTTGACTTGTGGAATTAGTTTACTAATTCAACATTTGAAATTAATGAAGTTATTTCCTTTCAATATTGCTTTATACAATTCTAACTGCAGTGATCTTTTTCTCGAGAACTCAATTGTGGTCGACGGATCATATCCTTTCAAAATAATATTTTGTTAGTATACTTGGAATTCATTTCAAATTTAAAGCATTACGACATGTAATATGGTTTTATTCTTCATGGTATGTCATGAATTGAGGACATTGTTATTGCCAATAATTTATTTTCTTAACATTGATAAGAAATCAATAGTTTCTCTTCAATGTGTGAGAAATCTTATTAGACATCCAATATAACTATGTCTGTTTTAGTCTTGGTTAAATTTGTTTCATCTATATTATTTGTTACCATGTTAGAACCTTGGGTCACATCCAAGTCGTTCACGCTACCATTAATTTCTTTAAAAATAATTTTCTTCGATAAAAGCATGATATGTCTCGAAAAAAGATCTTTTTTTCTAAGTGCGATGGAATAGGCACTTGAAACAGTTTATGAATTGCCTATAGTCTTACATAAAACAGAACTAGTTACGAGTTTACTTAAGTTCATAATGTAAATTGGGTAACCATATATCTTAAACTATTTAAGATCACGGTTCCATCCTAATTCATTTCTTACATGAAATCGCAAAATATACTTTTGGATGAAGTTAAATTTAACTTATGTACTTACTTTTATGTACATGTCCTTATAGAAGGAAGTAACTCAACTTCACTCATTATTAATCATACTTTGTCCAACAAAGACCGATTACTCCTTATTGATACATCATTATGTAGCAAAGGAAGGAATAGCTTTGAGAGTGAACCTTATTCACTTTTTAGGTACTACTAAACTCTAATTCAATACAATCGCTTATTTGATCAAATCAAATTGTTATATTTTATTTGGATGTTTTGTTTTCTACTTCCATTTTATATTATATGAACTTATCATAGATACCTAATTGTGTATCAAATAAGCATGTCCGTATTTGGATAATTCATTAGTGAATTTAACAAAGTAAATGGATTCTCTTTTGGTAATATTATACTTTGGACCGATACATCCATATTTCTTGTTCAGTATTAAACATCTGCAAATATTTTAACCTATTAGGTTTCTGATGTCTCTTCCTGAAGCAAGTGACCATTCACTTTCTCCATCCCAATTGTGCCAATATTATTACCATTCTTAAACTTTCACTTTCTATTTTAAAAGGTCGAACCGTTGAAAGGAGAAATATTTGCTTCGAGATTACACTAAATTTTTCACAGAAATGAATTCATTCATCCTTAACGTTTAAGGATATCGAATAAGTTGCACTTACGTAAACTCGAACTAACATTTTAATAATCCTTCCTAGGCTTTTCTTTTAGGTCTTGGTCTATGTTGCTTGTAAAACAACAAGATCCTTATTTCATTCAATCGTATTTAAAAGATGATCTTGCATTATGTTTTACCTGCTCATTTCATGTGAAACATTATCATTGAGATTTCATATAATAGGAACACGACCATTCACCATACAACTTTTATATGTAATCGAACATGGATCAAATATTCATACTTTTGTATTGGTTTAGAGTTCAAAACTCATAGAAGATAGTACACAATCTCGAGAAAATTAACACATAAGTGACCAAGGCAGGAATGTTTTACTAGTTATATAATTTTGACTCTTACATGGGTTTTGAAGTGACAACTTGCCAAAAAAATTATACTTTATATTTCTTTGTTAGGCTTTAATTCATTTCATTTAATATATTTTAACTGATAAATAATTTGATCAAATATGTTAACTATGAATATTTATTTTAGTAGATTGTTTTAACATCATATATGTTCTTATATTTATTAGATTGGTTTACCATATTTATCTAATAAGGCTCAAACTGAATTTTGCATCTCCCAAAAACCATAAAGATATATGGGAATTTCATAAATTCCTTTAATGGATATTAAGATCCATTTATCATGTCACAACGACCTTGAGTTTGCCCAACAAATCATAATCCGTATAAATGGTAAGTAATAGTTTGCTAAATATATCTTATATAACTCCTAACCACCTTTTAACTATGCTCCTAATAATCTTTATGACCTTAGGTTTATCCAACAAATCATGAAGTACATTAGATAGCCTCAGCCCATCATGTTGTGATATCCTAAGGGAAGTTATATAACCCTTGAGTTTACTAAGCAAAGATACACTTGCTTATCTAGGGATATTAAACAATCGTCTTATATATTATATAGATTGGGTTTGTCCAACAACTATAGGTGCATAAGGTACTATATTTATATTATAAATGATGGAGATCATTATTATTTAACGCTCGTAATTTAAAATAATTTAATAGAGTATCATCGACTATTTAAGGGAGATGAACGAGTGTAACTCATGATATTATATATCATACATACATTTAGTGTATACCTTATTATGTCTTATGGGTTATATTTATTTTAAACATGTTTTCTTTATACATACACACACACACTTATAGTTTATTATATATATATATATATATTCAAAGGTATTTCCTTTTATTAATTAAATAATTTAATTAATTTATAAATATAACATTTATATTTATTTATTTAAATTAAAAACGACATTAAATTTATATTTTATAACCCTTTATAAAATCATGAAATTATTTATTTAATTTAAAATAATTTTAAATTAGTTTTGTAATATTCAAATATGCTTATTTGAATTAACTTAAGACATAAAGCACTTATGAGTCTTCCGCATAGGCATTTCATAATAACAGACCATTTCGACGAGATAGAAAAGACCGGGAGATCAGGTGGTTTTCCAGATATTTTTTTTTTGAAAACCCTACTCCGGAGAGTAGAGCTAGGGAAATCAGCTGTCCGCCACACTGATCCCCCTTTTAATGCTAGCCCAACCTAGAGCATCAATCCCCTACTATCTGTTTTTGGTTTATTGGGGATAACCGCTTCGAGCCTTAAGGGAAACACATCTCGGCATGGTAGGACTCGAACCCGCAACCTCCAAGAACTTTGTTCCATGGTTGCAAGGTTAACTTTCTCCTTAGTTTGAGCACATTTTCCTAGACATCCTTCTACTTTGAATTTTCTAAAAGTAATGTCCTTAGTGTTGGTTAATTTATTCACACAAATACAATACGAGCTCTAATATCATTGTTGGATCAGGTGCACTAGTGGCGGGGTAAAAGGGAATTTCATAAATTTTACCTTTTATTAAATTGCAAAAGATCTTTATTTTGTGTTCGTGTAAATAATAGTTTATTTACACTAAATCAATTTAGTATTTAATTAATGAAATAGTTTTGAAAAGTTTTAATTTATTTAATTTGATTAAAATATTTATTTATTTTTAATGTTTTAAAATGAATTTATTAATGATATAATTTTAAATGATTTATTAATTTTTTTAACCTTTTGTTTTGATATGTTATGATATTTACATCCACTAAATGATCATCACAACAATGTATATATAAACTATCCTTTCTGGGAAAAATTAATTGCTTTGTCTTTTGATCAGCAAGATGTCAAGGTGAGATGAAATATTATCAACTTAATATATCAAATAAGTCATGTAGTATTATATTGACATATATACAAGAGAAACGGTTATTTTTCTAGCTACTAATATTTTATGAATAACATTGTATTTAAAAAAGTGGAAATTAGCCACAAGGGCTTCTTTAGCAAGTGGAATTAGTTTCTAGGACACACAATTGAAATAATTACTTTCAAGGACAAAACGTAAAATAATTAGTTTCTATGGCCTAAAAACCTATGAAATTATGTCCTTGAAAGTAATTGGACTGATGACTTTGTCCTTGAAAGTAATTATTCTGCTGACTTTGGCCTTGAAAGTAATTGCTTTGAATGTGTGTCCTAGAAACTAATTGGACTGCAAAGTTTGTCCTTCTGGTGAAATGCCCCTTTAAAAAATATGTCTAACGAATTCAAATAGGTATTTATGTATGAACATATACTTGAAATACACACACACACACACATATCATATATATATAATTGCTAAATAATTTCTTTACTATTGGGAAAAAATAAGTTTATGTATATACACGTATATATAATATTATTATATTTATTTTCGGTCATTGAAGGAAATAGTTTTAGATTCAAATTTAAACATTTAACTTAGAATAATTATTAATATATATAATATGTATATTAATTATAGAATAATCTAAAACTAGAAAAAGTCATCAAATATCTAAATAGATGTTTATATATATATATATATATCTGTGTGTGTGTGTGTGTGTTTGTGTATGCATATGTATGTATGTATGTATGTATGTGTATAGTGTACGTATACACACACATAGAGATATGTACATATATGAATTATTATTCTTTTATTTTGAAATAGCAAAGGACGAAAATAATTTCTTTTTATTTTATTAATTTTAAAGTTGTAACCATGTTTCAAAATATGATCTCGATAAACAAAACTTATATAAAATATAATGCCTTAAAAAACTTTTTTTTACCGAAAACACAACTATAATCACGTACATATATATTAGACACACACAAATAGATATATGTATGTATATATGGATATGTGTGTGTATGTATATGAAATTATATTCATATTCAAATGGTTTTACAATATTTTATAATAATTTTCAAAATAAATTTTGTTTTTGATATGCTTGAGTAAAAAATAAAAGACGTGATGATGATTATAATATATATCTGAATGTATGAAAATTATAATTTATGCCTTTCACCAAAAGCCTATAGAGAGTCTAGCACATTGTTTGTCGATAAATTCCACTTGGAGCAATAATGTCTTCTCCTTCTCTTCTATTTGTAATCTTGAAAAGTTAGCTTCACAATGGTGGGGATAATGGCAGCCAAGGTAGTGAGGGATTACCAAAAAAATTTACTTGTTGATATTCAGTGTTAGTTTTATTATTAACTTATAACATTTATAAATTATTTTTACAGTTAGTCGAATTCAAAAAAATTAACAATGCGGTTGTGTTGACTTTATGGTATGACTCGATCCATAGTCAATATTTAAACAATTTAGATATCGAAGCCTGTATAGACACGGTACAAGGTCTAGTTCAACACTCATAGACCGTTTAGGTGAAATTGTACTTCTGATCTTAAAATAAGTTCAACTTATAATGACAATTCGTACATGTATTCTTTTCATCGTTGTTGTATCACTCATATATATCTAGAGTTTGGTTTAAGGTCAAAAACTCTAAAAATATTCATATTAATTATGTATGTTAATTTAAAATCCTTGGTTAAATCCTATAACATTTACCTATTAACTGATTTACTCTGGCCAGAGATTTTGATTTTAATTTGACTTACCAATTACGGTGACACTGACCTTCTATAACGAAGGAGACTGATCCTCTCTTGAGTAGTGTTTCACTTCAAGTGTTCTAAAGTGTACCCAACTATGGTCGTTATACGATCACCATGCCATGTGGTTGGCCATAATTAAATTATAATATACATAATTAGGTTAGATAATACTCTCAAGGCAGAAGTGTGATGCCCCGGACTAGTACCCAAGCTACCAAAGAGTAATAGCTGTTTGATAACACTGAGTAAAGGACACGATAAGACAAGTCTCTTGTATACATTCCCTTAGGCCAACACGGATATGTTTCATGTAATGACCCAAGATTTTAGGAATTTATCTTGGAAAATATAAATAAGATTAAAATAATTTTTAAGTAGTTTTTAAAACCATGTTTAAGGGAAAGATGAGATAGCTTGATGTGGTATAATAAAATGATGTGCATTTGTGCACAGAAAATACACATGAGTAAAGCTAGATCCCTGGATACTATGAATGAGTACATGATGCTATGTATGGAAAATGTATATATATGTATATATATATATATATATATTTACTGATAAATAAAGAAAACCCTCAAATGTGCTATATGCAGAAATATAACTAAGTATACATGTGCATATGTGTATTAGTATAAAATAATATAGATGTATATATGTATATAAGTTATTGTCTGTAAAACATATATGTAAGTATACTAACTAAGTATTAGAATTTAAACTAGTAAGATGAAACACACAAATATGTTTTTCCTCTGGTGGATAAATAAAAAGGAAACACCAGATAATAAAGTGAAGGCTAAAAATAGAAAATGGGAGGAAAACAAAAATGTATTTTGTATGGGCTGATTAAGAAAGAAAGAAATATGTGTATAATATTGCTGGAAATCAGATCACACATTTAGCATGCAAATAGACAAGAGAAAAAGCATTTTATGGAAAAGTAAGATTTCTGAAAATAACCAAAGTAGATAACCACTTTTCTCTTCACCAAATTAAGCCGGGGAGGGTAGAATCTTGGGTTCAAATAAATGCAGATAACATAATTTTCTGGTGGGCAAAAATGGCTTTAGCCAATACCCAAAACCCTAAGGAGAACTCTGTATATATATAAGCAGCAGCCTCCTCTCCTTCTCAAAAAGAACTTTGAAAAAAAAACACCATATAAAACATAAGGAAAGTGAAGGAAAAGAGCTTAAGGCTAAAGGCGGAAGTTTATCAATTAATTAAGGAAGCAAAGAAGAGAGCTAGGTGAGAAAACTCACTCAACAACTTAAGGCACTAAGTCCTAATGAAGGCAGCCGGTTATAAATTAATTTTTCTTAAAAGTGTATGTGTTTGTCTTTCAAAAATTAAGGATGCTTTAATGCTAGATGGTTGTTCTGGTTGTTTTATTTTGTGAATATTCTAAATATGATCAGTATGCATGAATAAGTATCTTAAAAACCCAGATCTCTTTCTGATATGATACTGGTTAGAAATATAAATAAATACCCAGAAAATAAAATGTTGAATATAAGCAAGTAGTGTTGGTTTTGGCTCCACCTAGAAGAATTGATGAGCATATGGGCTGCAATATACATATGTATATGTGCTGAGTCTTAAGATAAAAAGGAATTAGGAGTGCAATAGGCTTGCCTATGTGCTGATACTCCTGATTCAAAGAAAATATACAATAACCACCTAGCAAATAGATTTTGTGATTTAGGAAGCTTGGTCAATCTGAGTTTAACTAAAGCACAGATGTTTGTAACAAAATCTTCCCATAGAGCCATAAACCAATGTTAGTTGTCTATACCTATTTAAAATTGCAAGAACATGTTTTAATAAGTACCAATACTTAAATTGCTTGATTGCCTCTGTTTGTTTATATGAATGATGAGGAATGCTATGAGATGAATGCTTGTTTTAGTGAAATGACTCACTGATTGGGTTTGCCCTGAAAAATTTAAAAAGAGAAACTACCTGAGAACTTGATTAGGAAATGGGGTCAAGATTACTACAGGAATGACTTGTGTTCTTGAGTAATGAAAGTTGACACATGGCTTGTTTAAGTATGAGATATTTGTGTAATGGAGTGAATTAGTTCATTACAGTGTGTCCATTGATTCATAAAATTGCAGCTGAGACCAGGGTAGATAAATATATCAAGGGAAGAATATTTGACATGATGAGGAACTAGAGTTTTCCCAGAAATGAAATATGAGGAGGGAATAAATGATTTAACTCATGTTGGTTATTTTTCTGTTTTGTGTGAATGATTATTTGATTTATGACTGAATTGTATGCCTGAATGTATGTGCCATATCTATATAAAGTCTCTGGAAAGAAAGATCAAAGTGTGCACATGCACAATGTCACAGAACATGCACACAAGTATTACTTGTTTTCAAAGGGCAGAACTATATGCATATGTACTTAATTCAATTTTAACTTAATTATTGCTTTAGTGGATTTTCTCATACCAGACATGTGTCTGACCCTAGTGTGCTAATGGCATCTGGGGTGTCTCATTTAAAATGAGGCAGCTTCAAATGCTTTTTCAGGAACAGCAGCCTCTAGGTAGGAGTAGAAGCAAGGCATTGAGAAGAAGATTATAGCATGCTAGAATTAGATAGATAAGAGCTTAAAGGATGAAATTTGCATATATTGATATTTTAAAATTTTCCATTGTAGCAAGTACGGAGTGATGTTGGATATTTGGTTAAGTATTTTAAGAATTTGACTTGTAATTGGAATTTAAAATATCTGAGTTTCATTATTTGGAATGTTGAAAAGTTTTTATCTATAATTTTGTAAGTTAGATCCATAATAGTGATTTTATAGGAGGGTGAAGTTAGATTCATATTAGTAATTTTATACATGTTCAGACATGTTTTGTTCAGATATTGTCACACCAGTACCTTTGTAATTTTAACATGAATCTGAATTTCTTTTTACTAAAGTTTTGGGCAAAATGCATTTTAAGACCCTCTGAAATATGCCTGAACAGAGAGTCTATTTAACCCATGTTTTTCTTTGCTGAGTATCCACATGTCCCAGGAAACTCCCCCTGGACTGCATTTCATTTAGCCTAGTATCTTGGTATCAAGGAATCAAGCTTCTGGAATATGATAATTTACTTAAAAATATCCCAGATATGAGTTTGCATATAAGGCAGGTTTTATAGGAAAGCAAACATAAAAAATGATAGAAGCTTATATCATTTTCAGAGCACAAACACTACACTATTAATTTTATAGATATTCATAACATAATTATCTGGTTTCTATGGATCATATTTCATAGAGGATCCAGCAAGCTATCAAGGACTAAAAATCATACTGTTACCTATATGAATAAAATTTTATTACATAAATAAAATTGAGCTATGTGGGGATTGATTAAATTTAATCAATCAATGTAACCTCTTGTTTGCCATAACCTGATTAAACAAGAGGGGCACATGCATCTTCATATGTGTGTGCATATCCTTGTGGTTGCACTGATATATCTATATTGGTAAAACTTTTGATCCTGGATAAAGTTTGTTTATTGGAAAAAGGAAAATGACCCTGGAAAATATATTTGTTAATAAATGATACATATATATATATATCACTTTATAAAAAAATCCTTACAAAATTAAGGTAGAAAAGAGAGGGTCATTCCATTTGGTATCAGAGCTATGTTATTAAACATAGCAGAAATAAAGATCAAGTTCTTTGATAGAAATAAAATTTAAAGAGACTAAATATATAACAATGTTTTCAGTGTAAATAAAACCACTGAAATAATAAAATTACCAATCAAACTAACCAGCTATGTAAATTATTATTAGCAAACTATGGTAGGAAGACCACCAAATCAGGGAGCAGGATCTTCCAATGCATGGTCAATCTGCAAGACTTGGTGAGAGCATTTAGGGATGGGGCAGGACAAAGGCAAGAAAATCCCTATGAAGAGCTCTCAAAATTACTTAAGACATATACTCATTTAGGAGGCAAAAGCTTTGAAGGGACAGAGAGTATTATGGAAATTCAAGCATGGTTGAGAACATTGGATAGGATTTTCAATGACATGCAACTTGATGATCAAAGAAAGAGGCAAGTGGCTTCGAGACAGCTAAAAGGAGTAGCTTTAAGCTGGTGGGAAGTAATCATTGCAGGAAGAAATGAGAATGAAATCACTTGGAATCAATTCAAAGAGATGTTGGAAGCAAGGTTTGTACCAGCATCAGCTAAGACTACCTTGCTAGAAGAATTTATTAGACTTAGGCAAGGAACTATAACTGTCACAGAATACACTCAAAAGTTTGAAGGGATTTCCACATATGGAGCAATGCTTGTGGCAGATGAAGCATCCAAAAATGATAGGTACATAAAAGGTTTGAACCCAGGACTTAGCAGAGCTATGTTACCTTATGCTGACAGGACCTTTGACCACGTGATAGACTTAGCTTTGAGATTGGAGTAGCATGACAAGGAAAGGGAAAAATTCAGAAATTTCAAGAACAATAACAGTAAGAAGGGTAAGGGGAGATATCATCCTTATGATAAGAAGAAAGAAGAGGCCAGTACTAAGTCTACTGGGGATATTAAAGCTAAGGAAACCAAGAAGATTGTGTGTCATCAATGTGGAAAAGAAGGACATATCAAACCAAGATGTCCAGAATTGAAAGGAGGAGCTTTCAAGTGTTATTTATGTGGGAAAGAAGGGCACATGAAAAGAAATTGTCCTGAGAATAAGCAGCAAGGAAAATTAGCAAACTTGGAAGAAAAAGGCAAAACAGTGGAGATCAATGCTGAGAAGCATAGTCAAGTGGAAGGTACACTATTTATTTGTAATGTACCCATAGCAGTAGTATATTATACTGGAGAAACTCATTCTTTAATTTCCTATGAATTAGTTAAAATGTTGAAATTAAGTTGCATAATGGTTGAAACCCCTTTACAAATACAAAGTCCACTAGGAAGTTCTAGTGTTTTAAACATGATCTGTGTGGATGTGGAATTAAACATAGGAGGAGATACTTTTATTTCCAATTTATATGTTTTAAATTACCCAAACATAGGTGTTATTTTGGGAGTAGACTGGTTAAGGCAATTCAAGGCCATAATTAACTTAGACTCATCCACCATATCATTGCAAAACCATGGAAGCCAGAGGATCACAATTTTGTGTGAAGTGTCCAAGGGAAGAAAATTGTGTCATTTGATTGATTTGGGTAAAGATTTCAGTGAACATATTATTGAGGAAATTCCCATAGTCAATGAATACTTGGATGTTTTTGAGGAGGTTAATGGTGTTCCAAACCATAGGCCAGTGGAATTCCAAATTCATTTAGTTCCAGGAGCAAGCCCAGTGATTAAAAAGCCAACAAGAATGGGGCCAAATGAACTAAAAGAATTAAAGAAACAATTAGAGGAATTAGAAAATAAGGGTTTTATAAGACCCAGTAATTCTTGCTGGGGGGCACTAGTGGTGTTTGTTAAGAAACAAGATGGTACCTTGAGACTCTGCATAGATTATAGGGAATTAAACAAGGTAACCATTAAAAATAAATACCCACTGCCAAGAATAGATGATCTTTTTGATCAATTGGCTGGAGCAAGAGTATTCTCTAGGCTAGATTTAGCATCTGGTTTTCATCAAATGAAGGTGGAAGAATCAAGCATCAAGTACGCTGCCTTTAACACTAGATATGGGTTGTATGAATTTTTGGTTATGCCATTTGGCTTGACCAATGCACCATCATACTTTGTAGATTTAATGAACATAACCTTTAGAGATTATTTAGACAAGTTTGTGCTTATTTTTATAGATGACATTTTAATTTATTCCAAAACAATGGAAGAGCATGAAAGTCATCTGCACATGGTTTCGTCTAGACTAAGGGAAAAAGACTTAAAGGCAAAATACTCAAAATGTGAATTTTGGAAAGAGGAAGTGCATTTTCTTGGCCATGTTATATATGCCCAAGGAATTTCTGTGAACCCCAATAAAGTAGTGGCTATTCAAGCATGGAAGAGGCCAAGCACTGTGAGTGAAGTGAGGTCATTTATGGGGATGGCAGGGTATTATAGGAGATTTATAAAGATTTTTCAAAAATTTCTACACCACTTACTAACCTAACCAGGAAGAACCAAGCTTTTGTTTGGTCAGAAAAATGTGAAAAGTCTTTTGAACAGTTGAAGGAGGCATTGGTGAATGCTCCAATTTTAAAGGTACCTCATGGAAATGAAGAATTAGTTGTATACACTGATGCTAGTGGATTTGGCTTGGGTGCAGTGTTGATGCAACAAGGCCAAGTCATTGCATATGCATCCAGACAACTTAAACCCCATGAAGTTAGGTATGCCACACATGATCTTGAATTAGCAGCTGTGATCTATGCTTTGAAACTTTGGAGACATTATTTGTTAGGCACTAAGTTTGAACTTTACACTGACCACAAGTCTCTAAAATATTTATTTTCACAAAAAGATTTGAACATGAGGCAACATAGATGGGTGGAATTCTTAGCTGCCTATGACTTTGACATACTCTATACACCAGGCAAAGCAAACAAAGTTGCAGATGCTCTAAGTAGACAGCATGCTAAATTGGCTATGATGATGATAGAAGAATTTAAGGACTTGTCTTTGCTAACTGAGTTAGAAATTGGGGAGAATGGTTGTGTGCACATTGATGAGCAGATGCATGGTGCACAAGAAAATAAAGGGAAGTTAAGCTTAATGACACTTCAACCAGATTTAATTCTGAAGCTAGAAAAAATGAAAGAATAGGATGCAAACTTATTAGAGAAGAAAATTCTCCTCTCAAGAGGGGAGGAAGTGATGAATCACCATATTGATAAAAATGGTTATATGAGATACCAAAATAGGATGTGTGTGCCAGAGGACACCGAATTGAAGAAAGAGATATTGAATGAATATCACAGAAGTAAATACTCCATACACCCAGGCAACACAAAAATGTACCAAAATTTGAAAAGAGACTTCTGGTGGAAGGGGATGAAATCAGATGTAGCTAAATACATTGCCAAATGTATGACTTGCCAACAAGTCAAGGCTGAAACCCAAAGGCCATCAGGGTTGATGCAACCTCTTAGTGTACCACAGTGGAAGTGGGAAGATATATCTATGGATTTCATAGATGGGCTGCCTAGATCTAAGAGAGGAAATACAAGTATATGGGTGATAGTTGATAGGCAAACCAAAGTACCACACTTCATCCCAGTCAAGTCAGAAAGGACAGCACCAAAATTAGCTCAAATTTTTATGAAGGAAGTGGTAAAATTGCATGGCATTCCCAAAACCATTGTGAGTGATAGGGATACCATCTTCACCTCAAAATTCTGGAGAAGCTTTCAAGAAGCAATGGGAAGTGAACTATGCTTAAGTACTGCCTACCATCCTCAGTCAGATGGGCAGACTGAGGTAGTAAACAAGGTTTTGGAGGACATGTTGAGAGCATGTGTATTGGATTTTGGGGGCAACTGGGAAGATTACCTTCATCTAGTTGAATTTACATACAACAACAGCTATCAAAGCACCATAGGAATGGCTCCATTTGAAGCCTTATATGGTAGGCCTTGCTTGTCACCTGTTTGTTGGGTAGAAGCAGGAGAAAGGGCTATTTTAGGGCCTGAGTACATACAAGAAACTAAGGAGAAAATTGAGTTGATAAGGAGAAGAATGGCAGCAGCACAAGATAGGCAAAAGAAATTTGCAGACAGGAAAAGGAGGCAGGTAGAATATGAAGTGGGAAATTTTGTTTTCATCAAAATCTCATCTATGAAAATTGTGTTGAGATTTAGGAAACAAGGCAAGTTAACCCCAAGATATATTGGACCATACAAAATTCTGGAAAGAATTTGTTCCTTGGCATATAAGTTGGAATTTCCAGAAAACATGCAAGGCATACATGATGTTTTTCATGTATCACAACTGAGAAGGTGGGTACATGACAAGGCAGAAATTCTGGAGACCCCAACCCAAGTGCAGATAAATCCTAATTTGATTTATGAAAAAGATCCAGTAGGGATTTTGGCAAAGGATGTGAAGAAATTAAGAAATAAATCACTGAAACTTGTGAAAGTACAGTGGAGTCTTGATCCCAGTGATTGCACATGGGAATTAGAGGACAAGGTTAGGATGAACTACCCTAAGCTATTTTCAGATTAGAGGTAAATCTAATTTTTTTTTTTTTTCTTTTCTTTTGGATGCATGTATTTTTAGTTATTATCATAGAACTAGAAATCTAAGTGGTTGAGGAGTACTTGTTCTCTGATTTAAGCTTGGAAAAATTATGGGACACAATTCCTAAAAGGTGGGGTGTATGTAATGACCCAAGATTTTAGGAATTTATCTTGGAAAATATAAATAAGATTAAAATAATTTTTAAGTAGTTTTTAAAACCATGTTTAAGGGAAAGATGAGATAGCTTGATGTGGTATAATAAAATGATGTGCATTTGTGCACAGAAAATACACATGAGTAAAGCTAGATCCCTGGATACTATGAATGAGTACATGATGCTATGTATGGAAAATGTATATATATATATATATATATATATACTGATAAATAAAGAAAACCCTCAAATGTGCTATATGCAGAAATATAACTAAGTATACATGTGCATATGTGTATTAGTATAAAATAATATAGATGTATATATGTATATAAGTTATTGTCTGTAAAACATATATGTAAGTATACTAACTAAGTATTAGAATTTAAACTAGTAAGATGAAACACACAAATATGTTTTTCCTCTGGTGGATAAATAAAAAGGAAACACCAGATAATAAAGTGAAGGCTAAAAATAGAAAATGGGAGGAAAACAAAAATGTATTTTGTATGGGCTGAATTAAGAAAGAAAGAAATATGTGTATAATATTGCTGGAAATCAGATCACACATTTAGCATGCAAATAGACAAGAGAAAAAGCATTTTATGGAAAAGTAAGATTTCTAAAAATAACCAAAGTAGATAACCACTTTTCTCTTCACCAAATTAAGCCGGGGAGGGTAGAATCTTGGGTTCAAATAAATGCAGATAACATAATTTTCTGGTGGGCAAAAATGGCTTTAGCCAATACCCAAAACCCTAAGGAGAACTCTGTATATATATAAGCAGCAGCCTCCTCTCCTTCTCAAAAAGAACTTTGAAAAAAAAACACCATATAAAACATAAGGAAAGTGAAGGAAAAGAGCTTAAGGCTAAAGGCAGAAGTTTATCAATTAATTAAGGAAGCAAAGAAGAGAGCTAGGTGAGAAAACTCACTCAACAACTTAAGGCACTAAGTCCTAATGAAGGCAGCCGGTTATAAATTAATTTTTCTTAAAAGTGTATGTGTTTGTCTTTCAAAAATTAAGGATTCTTTAATGCTAGATGGTTGTTCTGGTTGTTTTATTTTGTGAATATTCTAAATATGATCAGTATGCATGAATAATTATCTTAAAAACCCAGATCTCTTTCTGATATGATACTGGTTAGAAATATAAATAAATACCCAGAAAATAAAATGTTGAATATAAGCAAGTAGTGTTGGTTTTGGCTCCACCCAGAAGAATTGATGAGCATATGGGCTGCAATATACATATGTATATGTGCTGAGGCTTAAGATAAAAAGGAATTAGGAGTGCAATAGGCTTGCCTATGTGCTGATACTCCTGATTCAAAGAAAATATACAATAACCACCTAGCAAATAGATTTTGTGATTTAGGAAGCTTGGTCAATCTGAGTTTAACTAAAGCACAGATGTTTGCAACAAAATCTTCCCATAGAGCCATAAACCAATGTTAGTTGTCTATACCTATTTAAAATTGCAAGAACATGTTTTAATAAGTACCAATACTTAAATTGCTTGATTGCCTCTGTTTGTTTATATGAATGATGAGGAATGCTATGAGATGAATGCTTGTTTTAGTGAAATGACTCATTGATTGGGTTTGCCCTGAAAAATTTAAAAAGAGAAAGTACCTGAGAACTTGATTAGGAAATGGGGTCAAGATTACTGCAGGAATGACTTGTGTTCTTGAGTAATGAAAGTTGACACATGGCTTGTTTAAGTCCTGAGATCTTTGTGTAATGGAGTGAATTAGTTCATTACAGTGTGTCCATTGATTCATAAAATTGCAGATGAGACCAGGGTAGATAAATATATCAAGGGAAGAATATTTGACATGATGAGGAACTAGAGTTTTCCCAGAAATGAAATATGAGGAGGGAATAAATGATTTAACTCATGTTGGTTATTTTTCTGTTTTGTGTGAATGATTATTTGATTTATGACTGAATTGTATGCCTGAATGTATGTGCCATATCTATATAAAGTCTCTGGAAAGAAAGATTAAAGTGTGCACATGCATAATGTCACAGAACATGCACACAAGTATTACTTGTTTTCAAAGGGCAGAACTATATGCATATGTACTTAATTCAATTTTAACTTAATTATTGCTTTAGTGGATTTTCTCATACCAGACATGTGTCTGACCCTAGTGTGCTAATGGCATCTGGGGTATCTCATTTAAAATGAGGCAGCTTCAAATGCTTTTTCAGGAACAGCAGCCTCTAGGTAGGAGTAGAAGCAAGGCATTGAGAAGAAGATTATAGCATGCTAGAATTAGATAGATAAGAGCTTAAAGGATGAAATTTGCATGTATTGATATTTTAAAATTTTCCATTGTAGCAAGTACGGAGTGATGTTGGATATTTGGTTAAGTATTTTAAGAATTTGACTTGTAATTGGAATTTAAAATATCTGAGTTTCATTATTTGGAATGTTGAAAAGTTTTTATCTATAATTTTGTAAGTTAGATCCATAATAGTGATTTTATAGGAGGGTGAAGTTAGATCCATATTAGTAATTTTATACATGTTCAAACATGTTTTGTTCAGATATTGTCACACCAGTACCTTTGTAATTTTAACATGAATCTGAATTTCTTTTTACTAAAGTTTTGGGCAAAATGCATTTTAAGACCCTCTGAAATATGCCTGAACAGAGAGTCTATTTAACCCATGTTTTTCTTTGCTGAGTATCCACATGTCCCAGGAAACTCCCCCTGGACTGCATTTCATTTAGCCTAGTATCTTGGTATCAAGGAATCAAGCTTCTGGAATATGATAATTCACTTAAAAATATCCCAGATATGAGTTTGCATATAAGGCAGATTTTATAGGAAAGCAAACATAGAAAATGATAGAAGCTTATATCATTTTCAGAGCACAGACACTACACTATTAATTTTATAGATATTCATAACATAATTATCTGGTTTCTATGGATCATATTTCATAGAGGATCCAGCAAGCTATCAAGGACTAAAAATCATACTGTTACCTATATGAATAAAATTTTATTACATAAATAAAATTGAGCTATGTGGGGATTGATTAAATTTAATCAATCAATGTAACCTCTTGTTTGCCATAACCTGATTAAACAAGAGGGGCACATGCATCTTCATATGTGTGTGCATATCCTTGTAGTTGCACTGATATATCAATATTGGTAAAACTTTTGATCCTGGATAAAGTTTGTTTATTGGAAAAAGGAAAATGACCCTGGAAAATATATTTGTTAATAAATGATACATATATATATATATCACTTTGTAAAAAAAAATCCTTACAAAATTAAGGTAGAAAAGAGAGGGTCATTACTAGAATACATCTAATATAGTACATATCCCATCTCTACATAAAGTAATGTACATGAGTTTCCAGGGTTGAGTAAATCATATATCAAAATATATATAAGACATATAACATAGATAAAAGACAATAGATATCAAAGTATGATATCATAGCGGTAACGGTCAAAATATAATTTGAGCATAACAGATGTCTTAGAACATTGACATCATGCAGACATATATACATAGCCGACTATGTCAAACAACCCAAAATGATACACACACACGGACACCGATACCAATAATACATCATCACTAAACAGAACATAACATAATAAGTCTAATATTAGCTTAAAAAATAATAAAATGGACCACATCACGACACAAGATAACTGGTATGCTACAAATATGATATAACACCATCGTCCGCTGCTCCATCCTCAGTATGCTTCTCAAAACAGAAATACAACCAAAATCAAACATCCTACAGGAAATCTCACTTTGGCCTGAGGTTGTTAAATACATAACAAATCCCAAGACAAACTAGAATCTAGTTGTGCATGTAATGGTGCATACATAATAATAACGTGTGGTATCAAGTATATATATGATATGTCAAAGAAGTAAAAAAATTCACCCACTCTCTAATCTAAACATGCCCACATCTCAACGTATATATAGTGTAAATACCCGTGCCATCGCTCAAATCAATGTGACCCACGGCTATAACTCTAATCAACTAAGAAATCACTCCTAATCACCTTTATGAGTTGCAATCTTTGCTATTATTAAGCACATTATTTAAGTTATTCATGAATGAGGTATGTATGTCACTAGTGAATCCTACTCATGTTCACTCTACTAGACGTAGTGTCGATACCAAGATAGCATGACCTATTTCGTCCATATCCTTTCGACTAGTAGTTGAGGGTGCCCCCACAAGATCTATTAGTCACACCATCTATCCCATCATCTCTCATCATAGTTGGTAGTCCCCTTGTTTTGCTGAATATAAGTACACCTTTCCTCATTTCCATCTCATCATAGTCACTATAGCATTAGCACATGCCTTCCGTGTGACAATCCATTTGGATTGTTAGCCACGGTCGACTAGATCGCCATGATTTAAGGAGAAACCCTGAATCAATCTAACTATGATGGATACTAGCCTATTTAGTAACTCACCTCGTATCGATTTCACCATCATAACTTATTAATCATTTATAAACAATCGACCTTAATAACGATATTTATACCTAGAAATGTCATTTATTTATCCTAATGTCATTTAAGGGCTCATATCGCATATAATCATACACATTTATCATGGAAATAATTATAGACATGGCATAGGATAATAATTATGTCAATTCAACATTATATGATGATATACACATAGCATGAAACATGACATTACAGCATATCAAATTAATAGTATCGACGAGGCATAACATAACATGTGGATGACATATAACATAGCATGAGTGAGACTTACATCCATAATATAGCAACATAACATCATTGGCAATAAAACACAATATTTATGTAACGTAACAAAAACGATGGGGATAGCACATAAAATAACATAGCATCGAATTCAGTATACATATATAATACTATAATACTTCCTTATATCTCATATTATTACATATAATTCCTAAAATAAAATCATTTTAGAAATTACAATAGTATACATTATTTTTTAAATCAATTTGAAATCATTTTCTTATCAAAATATCTCTTTAGTCATATATAAATGTGTGCGTATACACACAAATATGTATGTATATATGTATATTTAATCCTATCTTTATATACCTAAAATATTTTTTATAAAATCATACATACATATATATATATAAACTTATTTACTAATTTAAATCCAATTTAAATAAACAAATTCAAAAATAAGTACCTTAAGTGCTCCCAGCCTAGGGTTCATTTCCCCTCGGTATCAATAGCCTTTCAACCGATTGGTTACAATTGTTCGATGATTTCCAAGTGATCCTGGTGATCATCAACAGAATCGTCGAATTTCGATGGGTTTCTAGCATCGACTGGCCTATTATGTTAAGTACTACCATCTTGCAAGAGATCAAACGCATAAAATAAATGAAAAGAGGATTTTACGTTGGACGGGTTTATGAATTCTTTTTACAAGAGAGCAAAGCAAGGTAAATTCATCTATAGAATATCATATGATATCCAATTCAAGCTTAAACATCCATAATTTAAACTAACACAATAGAAAGTGCATTATATTGAACATGCAAGTTTTTTTAAGTTGAGGTTATACTCACCAAAAAATGATTTTGAAGCTAGACATTCCTTTCCTTTTGCTTCAAGTGACTCTATTTCGCCTAACTCCTTACTAACCTGAGGTAATAAACATATTTATATTTAAAATTTTGCCTACTTTAGATGATAATTAGTGGTTAGAGTGTTAGGAGCTTATATCTTAGTAGTTTTACCTAAAGAAGCTTGAAAAATGAGATTTTGATCACTCTTCTAACTTGAGGTTGCCATTACGGAGGATTTAGAAGCTTTAGGACTTTGAAAGATGATGAGAATGAAAGAGAAATGTCTCCTTTAGCTGGTTTGATCAAGAAAAATGCGTTTTGGCTTGGTTAATGACCATAAAAGCCCATTTTTCAAAAAGAAAATGCATTTTCTTTTCATATGCAATGTTATTAATCTTTCACTTGATGTTTTTATCATTTCTAGAACTATTTAAAAATTTATAAACAATAAAAGTATTTTTTCTAGTATTTTATTTGGTTTGAGAATAATTTCCAATTGACAATTTCAACTTTTTTATCACTTGAAAAATATTTTTAAATACTTATTTATCCATCAAAAATGATTTTTATTTTCATTTACATTTTTATTCAACAAACATAAATTTTTAAATCATACTTTAATTCTCTAGCATATTTTAAATTCTCAATTTTCAATTAAATTAAATAATCGCTAATTTAATACAATATTTATGCATTTTTCTCAAATAATTTTCATTGTATATTTAATAAACATTATTTCAGATAAGATCCTAAAATAACATTTTTAATCTTATTTATAAGATATTTTACTCTTTAATCCATTTAAATCATTTTCAAAATTTAAAGCTATTAACAATTCTAAAATCTCAATTTTAATCCACAAATCCATAATCTTTATTTTAAATTATCTATTTAATTCTGAAGTGAGTTTAATTATTTTTATTATATTATGTACCAAACCTAGTTGTTGTAGACTCCATCCTTAAATAAATTGCGTACTCGCAATTTACAGGGAGAGTATTATAACGACATATCTAACCAATATCATCAAAACGTGCACACACATATATACACACAATCTAGTATCTACAAAAGCACATATCAACACAAACAATCAAATTCAAACAAATAAATTCATACCTGACTAGGAACGAGGCGGGAACAACTCGGGATATGTCCATTGAATCAGTTTCTTAGTCTCATATGTTGAAATGACCCTCCTATTTCTTCTCTAATTTCATAAGGAATTTTTTTTTTTAAGTAAAGAGGATATATAAATATATAGATATATCATCCATTGCAAATATAATTCTCAGGGTCACTATCTTTCTCCAATAAACCAAAATATATCCAGGATCACAATAATCAACCAATATAAATATATCAGTACATTCACAAAGGTAAGCACATACATGTGAGGATGTATATGCCTCTCTTGTTTGAATCAGAGTTCTGGAAAACAAGAGGATATTGGATTGCTAGAATTTTTCTTTTTGACCAAACAATCCACTGATAACATACACATTAGTCTGTTTATCCTAACTAAGAAGTGATCAAGTATTAATCAGTAGTAAACAAGCTTTTAATATAGGTGTTTGTGTTAAGCTCTGAATAGTGACAAATTCAGTATAAAAGAAAGTGGATCCTAAGGGAACACAAGCAACATCTAGGCGTAATGGAAACGCGCCTAACTTATACATGAAAGGTCACGAGTTCGAGTGCTATGCTGGTCGGTTCAAACACAATTTTTGGTTTTTCTTTTCTTTTTTTCCTGTACAATTTGCAATCTATTATCTACCTATATCTGCACACACATATATATATATACTTTATTTTGCCTACATTCCATCATACAAAACAATAATTCTTGCTTAATTATTTTTGAAACCCATCCCTATAACCTGGAAGGCTTCAGGATTGATATGAATTAAGAGTATGGTTCTTGGGTTTTGAGGATGATAAAAGTGTTTATCATTATTCATGTTTGTATTTCTTCTTATAAGATCTGTCTGGCATTTAAAAATACATTTGGTTAAAATCTGAGTAAAATTCAGATTCCCATTACAAGTGCAAAGGAAAAGATGTAGTAATGTTTGCACTAAACATATTTATGTGCATATATATCTGCAACTATTTGAATCTGTCTTACTCTTCCCTATTTACAAATCCTTTCTAAAAAAAATATAATACATGAGACATTTGTATGAAACAAGTTTAACTATAGAAACCTTGCAACCATATAAAACCTTTGACCTATGCCTATTTCTTTTGCATACATATGCTTTATGAGGAATACAACCATTTAAATTTTCTGAGAATCAGCTCTCCAGATTTTCCAAAACTTAAATCCTTTCCAAAAATTCATGATTGACTAGTGCATTTATAAATAGATAATCATTCAATTTTTAACATGGTGTGCTTGCTAAATTCACTTACAAGATTTGATCAAAATCCTTTTTAAACATAACAGATATTTAGCTTAAATTCATAGATTCCAGATACAAGTCAAATTCTTAACAAAATACTTAACAAAACATCCCTCCAATATTCAACACTTAGTACAAGTAGCAATTTAAGTTATCAATACATGCAGATTTCACATTTAGGCTCTTATCTAACTAAGTTTTAGCATGCTATATCTTCTTCTCAAGGCCTTGCTCCTACTCCTACTTAGTTGCTGCAATTCCTGAAAAAGCATTGGAAACTGCCTCATTTTAAATGAGACACCCCAGATGCCATTAGCACACTAGGGTCAGACACATGTCTGGTATGAGAAAATTCACAAAAGCAATTTGTTAATTGGGTTAAAATCAAGTTAAGTACAAATACATAAGGTTCTGTCCTTTGGAGTCAGGTAAATACTTGTGTGCATGCTCTGTGTCATTGTGCATGTGCACACTTTAACTTTCTTTCCAGAGACTACACATATGAATATGGCACATACATTCAAGCATACAACTCATTCATAGACAAACAATCATTCATACCAAACAGGAAAATAACTAATATGAGTTAAATCACTTATTCAATTCTCATATTTCAAATCTGGGAAAAACTCTAGTTTTCTCATCTGCTCAAGTATTATTTCCTTGGTATATTTATCTATCCTTGGTCTCATCTGCAATATTTATGAATCAATGGACACACTGTAATGAACTAATTCACTCCATTACACAAAGATCTCAGGACTTAAACAAGCCATGTGTCAACTTATGTTACTCAAGCACACAAGTCATTCCTGCAGTGTTCTTGACCCCAATTTCCTAATCAGGTTTAAGTTAATAATAACTCTTTTGATTGTTCATGGCAAAACCATTCAGTGATTCATTTCATTAGCTAAAACATCCATAACATGGCATCCCATATTATTCATAATCATACAGAGACAAACAAGCAACAACCATTTGTGATTACAAAATAAGGTTCTGTATATATATATTTATCCTGGTATTTTTAAAAGGAGTTTAGGCAGCTAACATTGGCTTATAGCTTCTGGGAGGGTTTTTCTTTTGCAAACATTTATGCTTGAGTTAAACTCAGGATGACCTGGTTTCACTGAATCACAAAATTTTGTTTGCTTTGCATTTTATTGAACCAGGAGAATCAGCACATAGGCAAACCTATTGCACCCCTAATTCCTTTTTATTTCAAGCCTCAGCACTTATACATAAGTATATTGCAGCTCAACTTTATTTGCATTTTTCTGGGTTAAGCCAAAACCAATACTACTTGCCTATTCTCAACATTTTATTTTCTGGGTATTTGTTTATATCCCCTAAATATTAACATATCAGAGATCTGAGTGTATAAAACAGACATGTATGCTAACATCACATATAACTTTGTTATAATAACACAAGTGATCAACCAAAGAAAATCAAAACATATTCAGGTTTGAATTCACAGATAAACATTCATATATGAAAATACTCTTTTAAGAAAATACTTTTAACTGGCTGCCTACATTAGGACTTATTGCCTTAGATTTTTGAGTGAGTTTTCTCACCTAGCTCTCTCCTTTGTTTCCTTAATTAACTGATGAACTCCTGCTCTTATCCTCAAGCTCTCTTTCTTCCCTTGTCTTATGATTTCTGTGGTATTGTTTTTCTTCTTTTTTTTTTTCAAAATTCTTTTCTGAGGAGAAGAGGAGGCTGCTGCATATACATGTATATATATGCAGGGTCTCTCTTAGGGTTTTGGGTATTGGCTAAAGCCATTTTTGCCCACCAGAAAATCATGTTATCTGAATTTTAAACCCAAAGTTTTACCCCTTCCCGGCTTAATTTGGGTGAAGAGAAAAGTGGTTACACATTTTTTTCAGAAATTTGCTTTTCAGAAAATACTTTTCCCCCTTGTCTACAATCATGATAAAAATATGACTTGGTTTTGTTATTTATTAAATACTCTTTTCTAATTCTGCCTATACCAAGAACTTCTCTGTTTTATCTTATTTTCCTATTTTTAGCTTTCATGTAAATGGTATGTACTTCCTTCATTTATTTATAAAAGAATTATTCCTTTTTATATCTCCATTCTTTTCATTTCTGCTTATATTAAAATGTGTCTGTGTGTTTTATTTCACTAGTTTAATTCTCTAGTATTTTATTAACACACACATATATATATATATATATCTATATATATATATATATATATCATTCTGTATGGACACACACATACACATGTATACTTAAGAAAATATTCAGTAGCATACATACATTTATATTTACTCATGCATTCAGCTTTTAAAGATTTAATATATATATATATATATTCCCATACATATCAATATGTATTTATTCTTAAAGTTCAGAGATTTTAGCTTTAGTTCATGTGTATACCCTGTGCACACATGTACACACATACTGATACACTATCAAGCCATAACAATCTCCTTCCAAAATTTAATTCAAAAATTATTTTGAATTCACTTATATTTGTCAAAATAAATTCCTAAAATCTTGGGTCATTACATACACCCCTCCTTTTAGAAATTGTGTCCCACAATTTTCCTAAGCTTAAAATAAATTTTAAACTTAATTCAGAGAACAAGTATATTCTCTACTAAATAGATTCTTAGTTCTATACTAACTAAAAATATATTCATCCAAAATAAAGAAAACAATCAAAAATCAGAATTACCTTAATCTGAAAATAGCTTAGGATAATTCATCCTAACTTTGTCTTCTAATTCCCATGTGCAATCACTAGGATCTAGACTCCACTGTACCTTCACAAGTTTCAGAGACTTATTCCTCAACTTCTTCACATCTTTTGCCAAAATTCCCACTGGATCCTTTTCATAAATCAAATTAGGATTTATCTGCACTTGGGTTGGGGTTTCAAGAATTTCTGCCTTGTCATGGACCCACCTTCTCAATTGTGATACATGGAAAACATCATGTATACCTTGCATGTTTTCTGGTAATTCCAACTTATATGCCAAGGGACCAATTCTCTCCAGAATTTTGTATGGTCCAATATATCTTGGGGTTAATTTGCCTTTTTTTCCAAACCTCAACACATTTTTCATGGGTGAGATTTTGATGAAAACAAAATTTCCCACTTCATATTCTACCTGCCTCCTTCTCATGTCTGCAAATTTCTTTTGCCTATCTTGAGCTGTTGTCATTCTTCTTCTTATCAACTCAATTTTCTCCTTGGTTTCTTGTATGTACTCAGGTCCTAAAATAGACCTTTCTCCTGCTTCTACCCAACAAACAGGTGACAAACAGGGTTTACCATATAAGGCTTCAAATGGAGCCATTCCTATGGTGCTTTGGTAGCTGTTGTTGTATGTAAATTCAACTAGATGAAGATAATCTTCCCAGTTGCCCCCAAAATCCAGTATACATGCCCTCAACATGTCCTCCAAAACTTTGTTTACCACCTCAGTCTGCCCATCTGATTGAGGATGGTAGGCAGTACTTAAACATAGTTCACTTCCCATTGCTTCTTGAAAGCTTCTCCAGAATTTTGAAGTGAAGATGGTATCCCTATCACTCACAATGGTTTTGGGAATGCCATGTAACCTTACCACTTCTTTTATAAAAATTTGAGCTAGTTTTGGTGCTATTCTTTCTGACTTGACTGGGATGAAGTGTGCTACCTTGGTTAGCCTATCAACTATCACCCATATGCTTGTATTACCTCTCTTAGATCTAGGCAGTCCATCTATGAAGTCCATAGATATGTCTTCCCACTTCCACTGTGGTACACTAAGAGGTTGCATCAACCCTGATGGTCTTTGAGTTTCAGCCTTGACTTGTTGGCAAGTCATACATTTGGCAATGTACTTGGCTATATCAGATTTCATCCCCTTCCACCAGAAGTCTCTTTTCAAATTTTGATACATTTTTGTGTTACCTGGGTGTATGGAGTATTTACTTCTGTGATATTCATTCAATATCTCCTTCTTCAATTCTATGTCCTCTGGTACACACATCCTATTCTGGTATCTCACATAACCATCTTTATCAATGTGGTGATTCATTACTTCCTCCCCTCTTGAAAGGAGCATTCTCTTCTCTAATAAGTGAGCATCTTGTTCTTGCATTTTTCCTACCTTCAGAATTAAATCTGGTTGAAGTGTCATTAAGCTTAACTTCCCTTTATTTTCTTGTGCACCATGCATCTGCACACAACCATTCTCCTCAATCTCTAACTCAGTTAGCAAAGACAAATCTTTAAATTCTGCTATCATCATCATAGCCAATTTAGCATGCTGTCTACTTAGAGCATCTGCAACTTTGTTTGCTTTGCCTGGTGTATAGAGTATGTCAAAATCATAGGCAGCTAAGAACTCCACCCATCTATGTTGCCTCATGTTCAAATCTTTTTGTGAAAACAAATATTTTAGAGACTTGTGGTCAGTGTAGAGTTCAAACTTTGTGCCTAATAAATAATGTCTCCAAAGTTTTAAAGCATATATCACAGCTGCTAATTCGAGATCATGTGTGGCATACCTTACTTCATGGGGTTTAAGTTGTCTGGATGCATATGCAATGACTTGGCCTTGTTGCATCAACACTGCACCCAAGCCAAATCCACTAGCATCAGTATATACCACTAATTCTTCATTTCCATGTGGTACCTTTAGAATTGGAGCATTCACCAATGCCTCCTTCAATTGTTCAAAAGACTTTTCACATTTTTCTGACCAAACAAAAGCTTGGTTCTTCCTGGTTAGGTTAGTGAGTGGTGTAGAAATTTTTGAAAAATCTTTTATAAACCTTCTATAATACCCTGCCATCCCCATAAATGACCTCACTTCACTCACAGTGCTTGGCCTCTTCCATGCTTGGATAGCCACTACTTTATTGGGGTTCACAGAAATTCCTTTGGCAGATATAACATGGCCAAGAAAATGTACTTCCTCTTTCCAAAACACACATTTTGAAAATTTTGCCTTTAAATCTTTTTCCCTTAATCTAGACAAAACCAGGTGCAAATGATGCTTATGTTCTTCCACTGTCTTGGAATAAATCAAAATGTCATCTATAAAAATAAGCACAAACTTGTCTAAACAATCTCTAAAGGTTCTGTTCATTAAATCAACAAAGTAAGATGGTGCATTGGTCAAGCCAAATGGCATAACCAAAAATTCATACAACCCATACCTAGTGTTAAAGGCAGTGTACTTAATGCTTGATTCTTCCACCTTCATTTGATGAAAACCAGATGCTAAGTCTAGTCTAGAAAATACTTTTGCCCCTGCTAATTGATCAAAAAGATCATCTATTCTTGGCAATGGGAATTTATTTTTAATAGTTACTTTGTTTAATTCTCTATAATCTATGCAGAGTCTTAAGGATCCATCTTGCTTCTTAACAAATACCACTGGTGCTCCCCAGCAAGAATTACTTGGTCTTATAAAACCCTTTTCTTCCAATTCTTCTAACTGTTTCTTTAATTCTTTTAGTTCATTTGGCCCCATTCTAGTTGGCTTTTTAATCACTGGGCTTGCTCCTGGAACTAGATTGATCTGGAATTCTACTGGTCTATGGTGTGGAATACCCTTGACCTCACCAAACACATCCAAATATTCATTGACTATGGGAATTTCTTCAATGGTTAGTTCACTGAAATCTTTCTCTGAGTCAACTAAATGATATAGTTTTCCTTCCTTAGCTACTTCACATAAAACTGTGATTCTCTGGCCTCTAGAATTTTGCAATGATATGGTGGATGAGTCTAAATTAATTATGGCTTTAAATTGCCTTAACCAGTCTACCCCCAATATAACACCTATATTTGGGTAATTCAAAACATATAAATTGGAAATAAACATATTTCCTCCTATGTTTAACTCCACATCCACACAAATCATATTTAAAACACTAGAACTCCCCAATGGACTTTGTATATGCAATGGGGTTTCAACCAATATGCAATTCAGTTTTAGCATTTTAACCAATTCATAAGAAATTAAGGAGTGAGTTGCCCCAGTATCATATACTACTGTTATGGGTATGGTACAAATAAGTAATGTACCTTCCACTTGGCTATGGTTTACAGTGTTACTCTCCACTATGGCTTTGCCTTTTCCTTCCAAATTTGCCAATTTGCCTTGCTGTTTATACTCAGGACAATTCCTCTTCATATGCCCCTCTTTCCCACATAGATAGCATTTGAAAGCTCCTCCTTTCAATTCTGGACATCTTGGTTTGATATGCCCTTCCTTTCCACACTGATGGCATACAATTTTCTTCTTGTCTTCCTTAGCCTTGACATCTCCAGTGCTTTTGTTACTAGCCTCTTCTTTCTTCTTATCATAAGGGTGATACCTCCCCTTACCTTTCTTGTTATTATTGCTCTTAAAATTTCTGAACTTCTCCCTTTCCTTGTCATGCTGCTCCAACCTCAAAGCTAAGTCTATCACATGATCAAAAGTCTTGTCTGCATAGGGTAGCATGGCTCTACTAAGTCCTGGGTTCAGACCTTTTATGTACCTATCATTTTTAGATGCCTCATCTGCCACAAGCATTGCTCCATATGTGGAAAGCCCTTCAAACTTTTGAGTATATTCTGTGACAGTCATGGTTCCTTGTCTAAGTCTAATGAATTCTTCTAGCAAGGTAGTCTTTGCTGATGCTGGTACAAACCTTGCCTCCAACATCTCTTTGAATTTATTCCAAGTGATTTCATTCTCATTCCTTCCTGCAATGATTACTTCCCACCAGCCTAAAGCTACTCCTTTTAGCTGTCTTGAAGCCACTTGCCTTTTTCTTTGATCATCAAGTTGCATGTCATTGAAAATTCTTTCCAATGTTCTCAACCATGTTTGAATTTCCATGATACTCTCTGTCCCTTCAAAGCTTTTGCCTCCTAAATGAGTATATGTCTTAAGCAATTTTGAGAGTTCTTCATAGGGATTTTCTTGCCTTTGTCCTGCCCCATCCCTAAATGCTCTCACCAAGTCTTGCAGATTGACCACTGGTGGTGCATGGGAAGATCCTGCTCCCTGATTTGGTGGTCTCCCTACCATAGTTTACTAATAATAATTTACATAGCTGGTTAGTTTGATATTTAGTTCCTTTTAATTTTATTTCTGTCTAAGAACTTGATCCTTACTTCTACCATGTTGAGTAACATAGCTCTGATACCAACTGAAATGACCCTCCTATTTCTTCTCTAATTTCATAAGGAATTTTTTTTTTTTAAGTAAAGAGGATATATAAATATATAGATATATCATCCATTGCAAATATAATTCTCAGGGTCACTATCTTTCTCCAATAAACCAAAATATATCCAGGATCACAATAATCAACCAATATAAATATATCAGTACATTCACAAAGGTAAGCACATACATGTGAGGATGTATATGCCTCTCTTGTTTGAATCAGAGTTCTGGAAAACAAGAGGATATTGGATTGCTAGAATTTTTCTTTTTGACCAAACAATCCACTGATAACATACACATTAGTCTGTTTATCCTAACTAAGAAGTGATCAAGTATTAATCAGTAGTAAACAAGCTTTTAATATAGGTGTTTGTGTTAAGCTCTGAATAGTGACAAATTCAGTATAAAAGAAAGTGGATCCTAAGGGAACACAAGCAACATCTAGGCGTAATGGAAACGCGCCTAACTTATACATAAAAGGTCACGAGTTCGAGTGCTATGCTGGTCGGTTCAAACACAATTTTTGGTTTTTCTTTTTTTTTTCCTGTACAATTTGCAATCTATTATCTACCTATATCTGCACACATATATATATATATATACTTTATTTTGCCTACATTCCATCATACAAAACAATAATTCTTGCTTAATTATTTTTGAAACCCATCCCTATAACCTGGAAGGCTTCAGGATTGATATGAATTAAGAGTATGGTTCTTGGGTTTTGAGGATGATAAAAGTGTTTATCATTATTCATGTTTGTATTTCTTCTTATAAGATCTGTCTGGCATTTAAAAATACATTTGGTTAAAATCTGAGTAAAATTCAGATTCCCATTACAAGTGCAAAGGAAAAGATGTAGTAATGTTTGCACTAAACATATTTATGTGCATATATATCTGCAACTATTTGAATCTGTCTTACTCTTCCCTATTTACAAATCCTTTCTAAAAAAAAATATAATACATGAGACATTTGTATGAAACAAGTTTAACTATAGAAACCTTGCAACCATATAAAACCTTTGACCTATGCCTATTTCTTTTGCATACATATGCTTTATGAGGAATACAACCATTTAAATTTTCTGAGAATCAGCTCTCCAGATTTTCCAAAACTTAAATCCTTTCCAAAAATTCATGATTGACTAGTGCATTTATAAATAGATAATCATTCAATTTTTAACATGGTGTGCTTGCTAAATTCACTTACAAGATTTGATCAAAATCCTTTTTAAACATAACAGATATTTAGCTTAAATTCATAGATTCCAGATACAAGTCAAATTCTTAACAAAATACTTAACAAAACATCCCTCCAATATTCAACACTTAGTACAAGTAGCAATTTAAGTTATCAATACATGCAGATTTCACATTTAGGCTCTTATCTAACTAAGTTTTAGCATGCTATATCTTCTTCTCAAGGCCTTGCTCCTACTCCTACTTAGTTGATGCAATTCCTAAAAAAGCATTGGAAACTGCCTCATTTTAAATGAGACACCCCAGATGCCATTAGCACACTAGGGTCAGACACATGTCTGGTATGAGAAAATTCACAAAAGCAATTTGTTAATTGGGTTAAAATCAAGTTAAGTACAAATACATAAGGTTCTGTCCTTTGGAGTCAGGTAAATACTTGTGTGCATGCTCTGTGTCATTGTGCATGTGCACACTTTAACTTTCTTTCCAGAGACTACACATATGAATATGGCACATACATTCAAGCATACAACTCATTCATAGACAAACAATCATTCATACCAAACAGGAAAATAACTAATATGAGTTAAATCACTTATTCAATTCTCATATTTCAAATCTGGGAAAAACTCTAGTTTTCTCATCTGCTCAAGTATTATTTCCTTGGTATATTTATCTATCCTTGGTCTCATCTGCAATATTTATGAATCAATGGACACACTGTAATGAACTAATTCACTCCATTACACAAAGATCTCAGGACTTAAACAAGCCATGTGTCAACTTATGTTACTCAAGCACACAAGTCATTCCTGCAGTGTTCTTGACCCCAATTTCCTAATCAGGTTTAAGTTAATAATAACTCTTTTGATTGTTCATGGCAAAACCATTCAGTGATTCATTTCATTAGCTAAAACATCCATAACATGGCATCCCATATTATTCATAATCATACAGAGACAAACAAGCAACAACCATTTGTGATTACAAAATAAGGTTCTGTATATATATATTTATCCTGGTATTTTTAAAAGGAGTTTAGGCAGCTAACATTGGCTTATAGCTTCTGGGAGGGTTTTTCTTTTGCAAACATTTATGCTTGAGTTAAACTCAGGATGACCTGGTTTCACTGAATCACAAAATTTTGTTTGCTTTGCATTTTATTGAATCAGGAGAATCAGCACATAGGCAAACCTATTGCACCCCTAATTCCTTTTTATTTCAAGCCTCAGCACTTATACATAAGTATATTGCAGCTCAACTTTATTTGCATTTTTCTGGGTTAAGCCAAAACCAATACTACTTGCCTATTCTCAACATTTTATTTTCTGGGTATTTGTTTATATCCCCTAAATATTAACATATCAGAGATCTGAGTGTATAAAACAGACATGTATGCTAACATCACATATAACTTTGTTATAATAACACAAGTGATCAACCAAAGAAAATCAAAACATATTCAGGTTTGAATTCACAGATAAACATTCATATATGAAAATACTCTTTTAAGAAAATACTTTTAACTGGCTGCCTACATTAGGACTTATTGCCTTAGATTTTTGAGTGAGTTTTCTCACCTAGCTCTCTCCTTTGTTTCCTTAATTAACTGATGAACTCCTGCTCTTATCCTCAAGCTCTCTTTCTTCCCTTGTCTTATGATTTCTGTGGTATTGTTTTTCTTCTTTTTTTTTTCAAAATTCTTTTCTGAGGAGAAGAGGAGGCTGCTGCATATACATGTATATATATGCAGGGTCTCTCTTAGGGTTTTGGGTATTGGCTAAAGCCATTTTTGCCCACCAGAAAATCATGTTATCTGAATTTTAAACCCAAAGTTTTACCCCTTCCCGGCTTAATTTGGGTGAAGAGAAAAGTGGTTACACATTTTTTTCAGAAATTTGCTTTTCAGAAAATACTTTTCCCCCTTGTCTACAATCATGCTAAAAATGTGACTTGGTTTTGTTATTTATTAAATACTCTTTTCTAATTCTGCCTATACCAAGAACTTCTCTGTTTTATCTTATTTTCCTATTTTTAGCTTTCATGTAAATGGTATGTACTTCCTTCATTTATTTATAAAAGAATTATTCCTTTTTATTTCTCCATTCTTTTCATTTCTGCTTATATTAAAATGTGTCTGTGTGTTTTATTTCACTAGTTTAATTCTCTAGTATTTTATTAACACACATATATATATATATATCATTCTGTATGGACACACACATACACATGTATACTTAAGAAAATATTCAGTAGCATACATACATTTATATTTACTCATGCATTCAGCTTTTAAAGATTTAATATATATATATATATATATTCCCATACATATCAATATGTATTTATTCTTAAAGTTCAGAGATTTTAGCTTTAGTTCATGTGTATACCCTGTGCACACATGTACACACATACTGATACACTATCAAGCCATAACAATCTCCTTCCAAAATTTAATTCAAAAATTATTTTGAATTCACTTATATTTGTCAAAATAAATTCCTAAAATCTTGGGTCATTACATATGTGCAATCTCTAAGATTATATGACCATTAAACTTTCACCAACGGAACACTTTTGTTCCTTAACCACTTCACCTTCGATTCTATGATGCTAGAAGGCTTAGTGGTATACCTCAAGTTAGGCTACAAATTCAAATCTCTAAGCTGTCTGGGTCCTAAGATAATATCTGAATCCTAAATGCATTTCCATGGTTGGGAAACGAGAAAGACATCGTGAACTCTAGATAAGTAATCGAGAATCTCCACTCGCTATGCTAAAGAACCAACTTGCCCGATAATAGGAAAAATATCAATGCATAGAGAGGCGAGTTTACCAACTCTACCAAAATTGATTATGCCCTTTATAGGAGATATCTTCACAATCACCCTATCCTCTACTACAAACTCAAGGTCTCTTTTACGCTTGTTGATGTAGCTCTTTTGCCTAGTCCGAGTTGCTTTCATCATATCTCTTATAATGTATATCTTCTCAGTCATATCTCTGACCAAGTCTAGACCCAAAACTAATCTATCTCTCATTGCTAGCTTATATGCTTGAGATCGAAATGACCTATAATATAAGGCTTTCAAATGGAGCAATGTCGATACTAGATAGGAAACTATTGTTGTATGAGAACTCAAATAAATGAAGCTAGTCCTCCTATGAACCACCAAACTCCATATTATAGGCTCTAAGAAGATCTTAAACAATTCGACTGGCTATCTCAGTCTGTCCATCCATCTGTAGATGGTATGTTGTGCTCAAATTGAGTTGAATTACTAAGGAACTTTACAGACATTGCCAGAAATGACCAGCGAATAAAGGACCATGGTCACCGACTATGTTGCTTGAAAAACCATGCAATCAGATTATATGCTTGATAAATAGGTTGGAAAGACTCTACTTTTCGTTTTGATCGAAATGGAATAAGATGAGAACTTTTGGTAAGTTGATCAACTATCACTCAAATGCTCTTATTGCCTTGTCTTCACCTAGGAAGCCCAGTAATAAAATCCATAAAAATCTAAAACAACCACACACTCATGATCATTACTTGATCAATTCAATTTGACTACATACCAAAATAAGTTAACTAAATAAAAGGAAAGTCCAGATATACCTACTCTCATTTCTGCTATATTACTTTAAGAGGTTGAAGTAGTTTACTGGGCTTCTAATGCTCGCCCTTCATGAATTAGCATGTAACAAATCACTTCACATCAAGGTTTTAAATCTCCTATATCTCGCCCGAGATCTCGCCCGAGATCCCATTTTCACACTTAAACGAGACGAGACATCAAATCTCCTCCATATCTCCCTCGACACTCATCTCGTCCGAGATATTCAAATCTCACCCGATATATGGATCAAAATCTCAATCCGAGATCTCACCCGAAGTTATACATTTTTCTTATTTTCCATAATAATTTTTATTTTCATATTGATTCAAAAGAAACTACTCAATCCAATTATAATTTACCAACTTCTTGAACATATTCTTTACTTTTTATCTTAATGAGTCATAGCGAAAGGTTTCACTTCTTTATTACGTTCAAATAAAAGGATATTATTCAATCATTAGATTCATTACCAAATCAATTAAGCCAAACAAGCTACTACTCTTCTAAAAATATTTCTTTGTTCATGTAAATCAAGTATGTTACCATTTTTATTTTTAATAAGAAAGTTATAATCGTTAAATAAATTTTTGACACATCAATTTTAAACACATAAGTACATCCGAGATATTCCCGAGATGCATTATAAGATCCGAGATGTCAATCCGAGATGTACACCCGATACGTACTCATCTCGTCCGAGATCTCTCCCGATACGAGATAACTTGTGTAAAAATCTCGAGACGAAACGTGACCGAAATCCGATATTTAAAACCTTGCTTCACATACTCCCATATGTCTCGGTTCATGCCTTCCGAATAATACATCCTCTTTATGTATTTGTACATCTTCGTACCTTCTGGATGTTTGTAAATATATATCAATGGTACTCATTTAAAATCTTCTTCTTTAGATCGACTATGGCTAGAACACATAGCCTTCCACTATATCTCAAAAAACCCTTAGAGTCAAGCTTGAATCTGCTAAGATCATCCACATCACCTCCATTATAAAATCGACTAACCAGATCTACTAATATAGCATCATCCTTTTGGCTAGCCTAGATTCGTTCGAGCAAGCTTGATCAAACCTCAAAACTGGGTAAGATAGTTGTCGAGCCATCCATCCTCCCAACTGAATATCACATGAAGATAATTACACTAAATCTCTCCAATCCGCCACCAATATGAAAACAATGACCTGATTCTTTCCGTTAAGTGCATCTGCAACTCTAGATCCCTTGCATGGAGTGTACTAAGTCTAAAAATCATATGCAGCTAAGTATTTTAACCACCTTTGTTGCTGCATATTCAGATCTCTATGAGAAAGTACGTAATTTAGCGAATTATGATCGGTATGGAGAACAAATCGCTCACCTAATTAACAATGCCGCTAAACTTTAAAGCAAATACAACTGCTATCAACTCAAGATCACAATTGACATATGAATCTTAGTTGGCCTGAGTTGTGTGGATGCATATGTTATGGTTCTGTCATGTTGCATCAATATAACACTATGACCTATCCCATAAGCATCTATATATATAGTACCAGATCTTGACTACCTTTGGAAACTATATGGATATAAGCATTAGAAATAAATTCCTTAAGTTTCTGAAAAACTTCTTCACATTTATCTGACCGAATAAACTTCACTCCTTCTTCATCAAGTGAGTGAGTGAGGTAGCAATTTTGGAGAAGTCTCTAATAAATCTTCGATAATTGTAACGATCTAGATTTTTGAACCAATCAAAATCGCCAAAAACCCGTCCGTTCTAAAATAAGCAAATGAAAATTACCAAAAGACATATCATAATCAGATAAATATACAACATTATTAAATATATAGGATACAGTTTCAATAATACAACCTATGAAAGTAATCATTTATTCTACAAAGTGTGCTTTAATACATACCAAACTCAAATACTACAAATCTACTGCTGCATAACTCCGATGTGAGAGAAAGCAATAATCATTCCTACAAACTCAATAAATATGTCGATGTGGAATCAAACGGTAAGCAGGAAAGGTTCATTAACATATGATAGATAACAAACAATAAACAGGAAAATGTTGTATTAATATTGGGGATGCATCACTATCACTTGTGACTTCCTTCGTGCCCATATCTAATTGGGTATCCGATTAGATACAGGATCAAGCCAACATAGTTCTACTGATGCACAAATAAAAATGCAATTATCAAACTACCCACTTAGACTTAATCTTCACATTTAGATTTATGAAATTTAATTAACGTTATTATTTTCAAAATATAATTCTTTTCAAAAATAATCTCTTCGAACTAAATTATCGGTTTCATTTCAAATCCTTTTGAAATAACAGTATATATCTTTTGTATCAAATCATATTTTTCTACGGGATTTAAAACAAATCACTTTTGAAAACGGTATTAAATGCTCTGCATAAAAATATAGTGATATATTTGTTTGAAAATCTCAAGTACTCTACTATAAAAGTATATCAAAATACATGCAACCAGATTGGGGGGTTTCTCCCATAAATAAGGTAACTGGGTCCTAGCCTTCAAAAATCAATAAGTATATTCCTATATCCACGAGTGGGCTATACCGCGGGTTACCAAAACCCTTTGCCTACTTTTTAGTTATGGGTTACCCGAACATCGGTAATATGATAAATCATTTTGTTTCCCGAAATGACAAAACATTTACACTAATATTTACAAATACTTCCAAAACACAATATTGTTTATTTCTTCAAAATATTTGAAAATCCATTTTAAAACCACCAAGGTTTTAGTCTTCGAAGTTCTCTTTATTTATAAAACACATTTTATAAATCATAGTATATAAAATCACACTTTATATAAATTCCATAATTGGAATATTTACAAAACCTTTTATAAATAATTTCTTTTCCATAAATATTTCTTAACATATTCTTTTATGAAAACCATCTTCCAAAACCACTTCATTAAAATAAAATTTAAATTTTAAATATTAAACTATTATAACTAATTACAATAATCTAATAAACCAATATTGTCGCTAACCACCTTATAGTCAAATTGTGAAATAAATCACAAGGTGTTAGCCTATAATTGTTTTCTAACCAACCCATGCAAATGGAAATTAATTGCTCATAAACTGGTCGAGCATAGTTCAATAACCAACCAAACAATAATAACAAATACATTATTTTCAAAATTAACAATCAATAGCTAACACATCATTTATCCAATATTAATTTATCCACATATTAATTAATTTAAAAAATCATCTTTTTACTTTACAAGCACAGAATGGGGATTTATTCTGCTTGATAGATGTTAAAAAAATATTTTATTTAATTATAGCAAAACAGTGTTTTATTCTGCCAAATAGATATCCCAAACAAAGTATAATTTAACTACATTATTATTTAAATCGGTGTAATTATATTTTACCACTATTAATTATCAATATTTTATACTTTGTTAAAACTGTTGACAAGTTATACCATCGTTTTCTAAATGTTAATACGAATCTAATGCAAAAATCTGTGGGTTAATCGGAGTTCGTATGGGTGAGTTATGGATTTTCTAATTTAAAACTTTTAACTATCAAATTAAGTTACTAAATTATCATGTTAACCCTCACCCGACCCACTAACCAAAGCCCAATACGGCCCAACCCACACCCAACACTTCCAAAATGCATGCAAGCTCTCCTCCCTTTGACTACCCAAGTCGCGACTTCCCATTCTCGACCGCACCTCCCCAAGCTCGGCCGCAAAGTGAAACTTTCCTCCATAAAACCAATGACAATCTCTGTTTCCTCCCTTACTGCTTACATTGAATATGAACGAAAACCCTAGTTTTCAACCACCATCATTGACCATCGCCAAACCTCGCCGAAACATTACCAAAAATACTACGTCAAACCATGAAGTTAATGCCGCAAACGCCGTCGCCTAATTCAAAGTGGTTTGAGAGAATTTAATTTTTGAATTTTACATCAAAGCTTCCCTACCTATTGTCTTCGAGCAACTACGGCTGATCCGGCCACCGAAACTCAAGGTGACATTTTTATAAAATACTACATACTATAACGATTAAAATTCATGTAGGAAATCTTGGCTAACTATCGATGAATTGGGAGATAATGGTTTTTGAAGTTGGAAGATGGTTACATTTTCATTCACAGGAACTAGGAAAAGAAGGAGGAGGAGAATGTTGCAAAGAAAATAATGTCCTCCTTCCTCTACTTATACCATCTACATATAGGCAAATATATTTCCAACCAAATGATTATGTTCCATACATACTTCCACTAAAACATGCCACCAAACAAGGTAGCAAGAAAGAAGGAAAAATGTTTTGTGCATGTGTGGTTTTGTGTAAATTTTATTTTTTGAAAAAGTTAGTTTTGCGGTACATCGCTACACAATATCACGTTCGCGCACAAGCCACGAACGACAGAAATGAAAATACAATCACAAAAACAATGTGACATGATCATAAAAAAACAATAAAATACACAAGTTAACTTATTCTGTGAAGTTTCAAAAATACCAACATTTTCCGTAAATTATGTCAAACGATAATTTAAATATTTTTCAAATTAAAAATTATGGAAAAATCCTATAAACTCATTTAAAAATACGTCACTAAAAATAGGATATTTATTTGAAACATAGATTTTATTATATTTAGTTTCAAATTCAAATATTTAAATAAATTAAATATTCAAATTCGAAGAGTTAAAAGTTACGGGACATTACATTCTTACCCCGTTAAAAGAATTTAATCTTTGAAGTTCTAAGGACGGAAAAATATAACAAAAGCCAAAATTAACAAAAGTTAAGCACACCAAAAGTAATTTCATCCATAACTTCGATCGGAGGTATGGTGCTTTATATTATCAATTTTTATTTATCAAATTAAGGTAGTTTCATTTTAAAATTCCTTGGTTGATTTACTGACCCTAGGTGAAATTTTACTTAGGCACCTGATCTAAGCTTTGATACCAACAATAACGATTCGGATTTTCGGACCAGTTAAAATAGCCGAAAACCTGTCCGTTCTAAAATAAACAAATGAAAACTACCAAAAGACATATCATAATCTGATAAATGCACAACATTATTAAATGTATAGGATAAAATCTCAATAATACAACTTATTACAATAACCATTTATTCTACAGGGTGTGCTTTAATATATACCAAACTCAAATACTATAAATCTATCGCTACACAACTCTAATGTGAAAGACAGTAATAGTTATTCCTGCAAACACAATAAATATGTCGATGCGGAATAAAATGGTAAGCAGAAAAGATACATCAACATGATAGATAACAAACAAGAAAAAGGAAAATGTTATATTGTTATTATTAGGGTTGCATCACTACCACTTGTGACTGCCTATATACCCCTATCTAATTGGGTACCCAACTAGTTACAGGATCAAGCCAACGTAGTTCTCTTATCACAAATAGGACACAAGGAGCTTACGATGCACAAACAAACATGCAATTCACAAACTACCTACTTAGGCTTAATCTTCACATTCAGATTTATGAAATTTAATTAACTTTATAATTCTTTTCGAAATAATCTCTTCGAACTAAATTGTCGGTTTCATTTCAAATCTTTTTGAAATAATAATAATATATATCTTTCGTATCAAATCATACTTTTCTTTGAGATTTAAAACAAATCACTTTTGAAAACGATATCAAATACTCTGTATAATAATACAGTGTTGTATTTGATATATTTATTTGAAAATCCCAATTGGTCTACTATAAAAGCGTATTAAAATATATACAACTAGAACAGGAGGTTTCTCATATAAACAAGGCAACTGGGTTCCAGCTTTCACAAAACCAATAAGTATATCCCTCTATCCAAGAGTGGACTATATCGCAGGTTACCTAAACCTTTCGCCCGCTTTATAGTTATGGGTTACCCAAACATCGGTAACATAACAAATCATTTTGTTTATCGAAGTGGCAAATCATTTTGCACTAATATTCACAAATACATCCAAAACACATTATTGTTTATTTCCTCAAAATCTTCGAAACGCCATTTTAAAACCACCAAGGTGTTAGTTCTTAAAATTCTCTTTATGTATAGAACACATTTTATAAACCAAGTATATAAAACCGCACTTTATATAAAATCACTCAAATTCCATAATTGGAATAATTACAAAATCTTTTGTAAACAATTTCTTTTCCATAAACATTTCTTAACATATTATTTTATGAAAACCATCTTTCAAAACAACTTCATTAAATTGAAGGTCAAAATTTAAATATTAAATTATTATAACTAATTATAATAATTTAATAAACCAATATTATCGCTAAACACCTTATAGTCAAATTGTGAAATAAATCACAAGGTGTTAGCCTACAGTTGTTTTCTAGCCAACCCATGCAAATGGAAATTAATTGCTTATAAACTGGCCGAGCATAGTTCAACAACCAACCAAACAATAATAACAAACACATTATTTTCAAAATTAACAATCAATAGCTAACACATCATTTATCCAATATTAATTTATCCATATATTCATTAATTTAAAAAATCATCTTTTTACTTTACGAGCACTAAACGAGGATTTATTCAGCTCGATAGATGTCCAAAATAATCCATTAAATTAGCAAAAGGATGTTTTATTCTGCCAAATAGATATCTCAAACGAAGTATAATTTATTTAACTACATTATTATTTAAATCAACATAATTATATTTCACCACTATTAATTTATCAATATTTTATACCTCATTAAAATTGTCGACAAGTTATACCATCGTTTTCTAAATGTTTATACAAATCTAATGCAAAAACTCATAGGTTAATAGGATTTCTTATGGGTGAGTTATGGATTTTCTAAGTTAAAAATTTTAACTATCAAATTAAGTTACTAAATTATCATGTAAACCCTCACCCAACCCACAAACCAAAGCCCAATACGGCCTAACCCACACCTAACTCTTCCAAAATGCGTCCAAGCTCTCCTCCCTTTGACCATGCCAAGTTGCGACTTCCCATTCTCGACCGCACCTCCCCAAGGTCGGCCACAAAGTGTAACTTTCCTCCATAAAACCAACGACAATTTCTGTTTCCTCCCTTGCCACTTAAACAGAACATAAACGGAAACCCTAACTTTCGACCATCGTCATTGACCATCGCCAAACCTCGTCGAAACATTACCAAAAATACTACATCACACCACGAAGTTTATGCATGCTTATACAATCTATATATAGACAAGTATATTTGCAACCAAATGATTATGTTCCATACATGCTTCCACTAAACATGCCACAAAACAAGGAAACAAGTAAGAAGAAAAAAATGTTGTGTTTGTGTACGGTTTTGTGTAAATTCTGTATTTTGAAAAAGTTAGTTTTGCGGTACACCGCTACACATTATCACGTTCGCGTACGACCCGCGAATGACAGAAATGAAAATACAATCGTGCACACTAATGCGACATGATCATAAAACAACAGTAAAATACATATGTTAACTTATTATGTGAAAGTTTCAAAAATACCAACGTTTGCCGTAAAATACGTCAAACGATAATTTAAATATTTTCCAAACTAAAAATTATGGAAAAATCCTATAAATTCATTTGAAAATACATCACTAAAAATTGGACGGTTATTTGAAACATAGATTCCTCCATTTAAAAATACTACTATTAGCACCAACATTAACACCTGAAACTACCTTCAATTTAACAAAAAAACAACAAATTCCTTCTTTTTAAAATATGACAAGCCCAAGATACTTACAAATCACTATCAGTCTTAATAAAAGTGGTTTTAGATTCTCGAAAATAGTAAATATCAAAATTCAAAGTAAGATAGTTTCAAATCCCGTAGACTTTATTCCTAACAATAGACATAGTTGAATCTAAAGCAAACGTAAAACTGAAATAGTTTTTATCGTAATCATAAACCAGCATAACATTTCACTTTGTCCTTTTAAAAATAATGGAAAGATAAATAGATTTATCACTATGCAAAAAAGCGGGAAAAGATGCAAAACAATAAAATAAAAACAAATATAATTTTGATCAACATTTTCCATGCTACCAACAATGAATCAACCAATTACCAATACAAGACAACCAAAGAACAAGAACTAGACCTTCAAAACCTAAAGGATTATTAGTAAAATCCAATTATAATTGAATATACTGAACCATAAATAAACAAACTAGATTTAATATCTAAATCATACCAAAAATTCACCCAAAGCGGAAACTAAGTCACCAAAAAATTCTTCAAAGATGAATTATCATTTAAGCATAGAAATGATAAATGGTAGCGTAAAATAATGTAGAAATCGAGGCTGAAACAGAGATTGAAACTGATATTGAAAATTAGATTTATAAGTAAGTGAGAAATTGACATAATGTAGAAATAAAATAATGATGGAAAAGGAAATCACATAGAAAATAGAGTGATATTTCTGGAAATTTCAAAATATTTTATTTTCAAAATTTAAAATTTGATCCTTAAAACTAATATAGGCGACCAGATGACTCTTAAAATCGAATTTCCACTTTATAAGGGGAGGTCATTATCCTCTCCCCCCACCCTAGGATGTTATATACACACATGTGTATGTGTGAAGAATATATATCTTGCTCTTATTTATCCCCCTTAAAGTTTCCTTTTGTATTTGTGTAAAAAAATTGAAACACTGTGAATTTCTATGGGCATGTTTTGCTCATTAGCAAGATCATCTATACAAAATTTTGATTCATTTTAATGTTCTACCCTTTTATCCTCCATTCTTAGACCAATATTGAAGATCTGAGTCGGGAACCACCATAAGAATAACCACACAGTCCCTTTGTAATGTCACCAAGTTTATTTTTATGGCGCTCATACATAGTGTTAACATTGGAAGGACTCACAATGGTCTTGCGAGCTGTCCACTTTTCTAAAAACATATTCCTCGATCGTCTTGTACAATTAAGAATGTTTTTCTCTAAGGCTGTCTTTATTTCTATTTAGAAGTTCTTAATTGAACTTCTGATTTGTAAATCAGAACATTTTTGGTTGTTTGTTTTAATCAGACTTACGATTAAAACCACATGTTCAAACCAAAGTTGTTCGGAATTTTTTTCTTATTTTTTTTAATTCTGAATGTTGAATGATAGTTTGTTCATCACCTAATTAAAATCTACAAATATTATGGAAATATGAAATTTTAATATTAACATTTGAAATTTCAAATTTTCAAAATGCATTATAGTTTTAAAATGTATATTTTCGAAAATTCCAAATTTGAAAACTCAAGATTATTGAGTTTGATTTCTTAGAATTAATTTTTTGAAAATTATTTGTTTTAACTAGAAATTTCAAAAATTCTAAAATTAAAAGTCTAAAAATTCACTGCTTTTATCCAAACATAAAAAAAACTTGATCTTCCAAAATTAACTTTATTTTACAATTTTTATGATATCCAAATTGATCTTAACTCAAACTTTTGTTAATTTAATCCATTTAAATTTAGAGTTTCAAATTGTTGCTTTTAATAATCTTTATTTAAAAACAAATCAATATAAAGAGAATTATTATCAAAAAACATAACTATTAATTCTAATTAAAGGTTTCAAAATGTAAACAAATAAACAAGTGAATATTCAGAAATCTGCATTCAACAATCAACATTCAAAATTCAGCATTTTAAACAAACGGAGCCTAAGTCATTTTTTCATCTTGAAAATCATACTAATAATCACGCAAGCACATGTGACCTCGGTCTCACTAAATTTCCTCGACATAAAACATCTTTTTTAATTAGCTTGGCGTCGGCGTCGGCTAACCAATTCTATAATTTCTCATTTCCTTCTTAAATTTATCAACTTCTTACTGAGATGATTTTAAGCGATTGGCTTTCAATTCAATGGCTCATTTCACTAGTCTTATTTACTGACTCAGACATATTTTTGTATCATAACCTCCTTTGACTTTTTATTCTCTATACGCACTTAGAGTTTGGCTAATTTATAGTAGCTTGTAAATTAATTAAGGGGCATTTCACCTGAAGGACAAACTTTGCAGTCCAATTAGTTTCTAGGACACCCATTCAAAGAAATTACTTTCAAGGCCAAAGTCAGCAGAATAATTACTTTCAAGGACAAAGTCATCAGTCCAATTACTTTCAAGGACATAATTTCATAGGTTTTTAGGCCCTAGAAACTAATTATTTTGCGTTTTGTCCTTGAAAGTAATTATTTCAGTTGTGTGTCCTAGAAACTAATTCCACTTGCTAAAGAGACCCTTGTGGCTAATTTCCACATTAATTAAACTATCAAGGTGATCGAGGTGATCTAAGTCCACTATATTTGTTGCTTTTATTACTTAGATTTCGTTTACAATTGCTTGATTACAAGAGATAATGCTAGGTGCAATTAATGAAAAAAAACCAACCTTACAAATGCATGTTGTATTAACAATAGCTAAAATCTGGTTCAGACAGCTCAGGTTAAAACTTCGATCCCTAGGAATTCCCATGGTCGTTGATGGCATTGTAATGCGGCCAGGTCAGATGCCAAGTGGACCGGATGGCTCATATGATGGCTAGCTGGCAGATTGTACCAAGGCATGATGTTGTCAGAAAGATAGCATGGGGATAAGGGCTGTTGTTGAACAATGACGTTATTGCCATATGGACGATGAAGGGAAATGGTGGTTAGTGCATAGTGTCACTTTTGTTGGATGAATGGTATCGTTATATGTCGATCTTTTTGGTGGAACAGTGCAAAGCCGTTTCCTCTATTTGCATGAGCGACCAGTCGCTTTAAACAGAGACATGCCGAGCCAAGACAAAACAAGAGAGATGGGCAGACCGGTCTTTAGGCGAGTTGTGGGCGATGAAGATTGAGCGGGGCCAGATATGAGAGCGGGATAGAGACCTTCATCATGTCCACATGTATCTTAGTCAAGCCGCTCTCCTACCGAGGAAGCTAACTGGTCGGATCGCTAACTGTTCGGGTAGCTATCTAGGCCCATTAGCTATCTAGATTCTCTGGTCTTTGGTGGGTCACCTAGGGCATGGGCCGCATGGAGCAATGTCGATGTCATTTATGGCGGGGTGAGAGCATTGAAAACTTGGCGAGCCGGTCTATTATCTTCTTGCAAGCAAGGGTAATCCATCTTTACCCAATTTTCTCCTTCACCTCAATTTTCTACTTTAGGATTTCTTAAACCTTCTTCAATTAGGATGAAAATGATGTATGTGGTGGAGATTAGGTTTCTGATATGATTTGGAGTGGTTGCATGTTTTGGAAAAGAAATTCCTAGGCCCTGTTTGGCTTGTCATTTTTAGTTTTGTATTTTAGTCTATACAAAAGCGCGTCCGTTGTATGTATTGTTGAAAAACAAACAATTTTGAAAAATGAAATTAACATGTAAAATAGAAAACAAGTTTATTTTGTTTTTCGTATTTCGAAAGATAATAAAAGCACGGAAACAATCCAACTCCTTCATTGTCCGTTGGTGGTCGCAATGGCTAAGAATTATAAATCTTATTCTCTTATTTCTTGCTATTTCTTAGTGTAAGTTGAAAACACAAAACTCAAAATGCAAAATGAAACCAAACGGGCCCCTAATTTTTTATGTATTTTCGTAGTAGAAATAAAGGAGGAGTTCCTTTCTTTTATCTCTTGAAGAGAACGTACGCTTGTTGGAGGAAGAAGGGAAAAAACGCATGGTGAAATGGGCTAGAGGAGATGTGCGCATGTATATTTTGTTGCAGGAAAATTTTACACCGTAAAAATCAACGTTTCATATTAAAAAGCCCTTAAAACACCACTAAGCAATTTTCAGTGGAAATTTTAAAATTCTTCACTAAATTTTCTTCTTTTTTGAAATATATTTTCACCTATTTTATATAATTTTATCAGTGAAAAAAAATATTTTACTCAATAAATCAGTTATATCTTATAATTAACCAAATAAAAATATTTTTACAAATTATATTTATTTTCCATACCAAGATAAATTTTCAACTTAAAATAAAAATATTCTTTATTTTTAAATATTATAAAATAAGAAATATCACCATTTCATTTTTGAAATAATCCATTCTTCTCAATTTTAACAAAATAAATTAGTTTCCCACAAAAATTGAATTTTTCGTTATTCGATAAATTCTCTTTTCACCAAATAATTATTTTTTACAATATATATTCATTTTTGAATCAATATAAACATCTAATTATTTGTATTCCCAATTTTCTTCGAAACAAACTTTTAATCAGGTTCTTTTTCCAAAATTTATTTAACCACTAAATCAATGATAAAAGCCTTCGATGTAAATTTACAATTCTTCCCAAAAGTCATTTTTATATCGAGTCACACATGCTTGATTGTCTTCTTCGACCATTTTAATTAAATATAGTACTCAAAAATTGGATTGCTATGCAAATATAACTCTGATCGTCAATATTATCCAATCAACAACCAATATAAGAGAACCAAAGAACAAGAACTAGACTTTCAAAACCTAATGAATTATCGGTAAAACTAAAATATGATCAAATATGCAAAATTATAAATAACAAAACTGGATTTAATATCTAAATTGTACCAAAAATTCACCTAAACCAGAAACCAAATCACCAAGAAAAGTCTTCGAAGATAAATTGTCGGTTAGCATAGAAATCAACAACTGACTATGTAAAATGGTGAGGAAATCGAACTAAAACCGATAATGTAAATTAAATTTGTAGGTGGAGCAAAACTTTGATACAGGTGCATAGTGTAGAAACTAAAATGACGATAGAAAAACGCTCACACGGAACATAGAGTGATGGTTATGGAAATTTGAAAATCATGTTTTTGCCCAAACGTTAAAACATGTTCTTAATTAGGAAGCAAATAAAATGAGTGTACTAGAAACTTGAAACTTTAAAATGTGGTCCCTAAAACTTGTATAAACGACCAAATAAATCTTAAAACCTAAGTTTCATTTTATAAGGGTAGTTCATAACTATATCTCATCTACATCCCTATGATTTTCGAGCTATATAACTCAAAATTGAACAAAAATTTATGGATGCACTCTTGCATGCATCCAAGTTATCAAAATTTTGGGTTAATTTGAATATCCTAACATACTTAAAATAATATCATAAATTATTCGTTGAAATACATGTTTTAATGGTTGAAATTTGATTTAGTATTTGGAACACGTTCAAATTTCTGAAATGATCTCATTTTTCGGGGTTACTGCTTAAATAGTGTGGATTGAACCAAAAGTCTCATTTAATGTGTAAATGGGAGTACAATAAGGTGTATTTACGCAAAGATGGTTTGGGTATCATTATTTTCGACTTCAGAGTCTTCCACTGTTTGAAGCTTTATTCTGCGTTAAGCCAGCCAAGTTGGCTTGCTTTGGTTTCCAACCCCAATGGAACTGAGCGCTACCCTCCAAAAATAACGAAATCTTGAAGATAGCGACGTACCGATAGCATTAGTAGTTTGGTACGTACCGCTTTATCAAGCATTTGAAGCATAATTTAAAATCAATAGGCCCATGCTTCGATTCAAACATATATACACGAGACGTGCAGAACCGTGCAACAAACTCTGCACGTTTTGAACAAGTGCATTGGGAAAAAATAAATTTCATTGGAATTAGACAACTATCCCAGCTTAAATTGTTAGCCATTACATCCTTCACAACAAATAATAAAATTTCTGCACCTCAGATATACAAGGCAACAATAAAAATTAAATAAATTTTTCTTTCAAGAAAAAAAAATAAAAACTCCCAACTTAAAAGTTATCATCATCCTCGGCAAATTTTAAAAGATGACTCAGTATCAAATGTTTATAACTTTCTGTGCCTTCTTTTCTGTATTCGATAGCCATCACGACTTTCAACACGCGAGAGTGGAGCCTCTCAAGCTGTGGAACTCCGTAACCATTAGTACGATCTTTCAGCAGTTGCTTTAAAGCGCATATTTTGTCTGATATATCTACTGAATCATCAGTCATCGTTGCATCTTCCTGTTCTGCTTCTTGGAATAAAGGTCCATTTGTCATTTCAGTAACATTGTTTTCATTTGCATAGTTAGTAATTTTCTCCGAGTTATCTGGAAGACCGTTGGAGTCGGGTTCTTGGGTTGGCCCTCCTGGCTTTGAAGAGTCTGGATTTTGCTGTTCTTGCTCTGATGGGGAACATGATTTTTCTTCGCCTGCTGATCCTGACATAATAATATTGATGTTAATAAAACATAAATTCCTAAGACTTTGTAGTACACTATATACTACCTAAGACTTGTATTACAACTATATACTATCATCTATATTAAAAAAACGGGTTACATACATCTTTGTCATAAACAGTTCAACCCAATGCAATATAAAAAAGGGAAATTCGTTTATGTAAGCCACATTCACAAATTTATTACAGGAAAAGACCTGTTTCAAAACTAATTACAGAAAAAAGCATGTTTCTACCATGTTTGCCAAAAAAAAAATTGTTATGGCGCACAATCAATATCACGGTGCAACAATTTTTTTTTAAATTTCTAAAGTGAGATAAAGGATAACGCAGACTGACGTTATCCCAAATTCCAGAAAAAAAAATTGAGTTATCCAAAATCGAGGCAGTTTGAGTTATTGGGCCACAACTAGGGAAAAAAAGGTCCAACTAGGCAGAAACAGATATGTTTCTGTAATAAGTTGTCTAAAAGGGCCTACATACATAAATTTTCCTATAAAAAATAAAGTACATTTTTAACAAGTATTTTTAACAGAACTAGCAACCTAAACTTGGTTAATATACGTACAGGCAACTTTATTTTTTCTACTATCCAAAAAAACTGAGGCTTTGTGTAAGGTTTCTGGCTTGAGTTGTTACTAGAGGTCTTAGATTTGATCCTCCAAACATATATTAGAGTCAATATTCAGAAGAGGAAAAAAAACAACCCCTGTGACTCTGTTTATATACTTGTCCATTTACACAAATATAACAGCTGCCGGTCATGGAAATAACAGTAATATTTTGATCATTGTGTAATAGAAATTTTATTATTGCTCTCAAGCACCTTACCAAGATGGGCTAATTCTTGTGTCATACCTTCAAAACACATGAAAGTTATCATATGGCCAAAAGAGAGAAGAAAATTTTCCGGTTTAGCTATCAGTGGAATGAAGGAGAATAAGTAGTTTACCTGTTTGCTCATGTTCTGTGTTTTTCTTAGCCCGCTTCAATGCTTCGTAACTTTGAGATAAATTAACCTCTGGTTGAACATTACGTAGTCTGGCACTTGATCTAGTTACAGATGCAAATTGCACAACTGGCACAGACAAACGAGACAACCCCCCTATATCATCTGGTACTTGTACTGGGCCTCCCTGTTCTGCAATTTTGTCACAAAAGGCCACTAGAGCGGGATCCATCTGTGATAACATGCCTTGAACCTGACACAAAAGATATGCTTATATTTCAGTACGGAAATACACTTGTGTGTATGGACAAGAATCGGCTACACCTCAAATCCCCATGATTTCAACCACATGTTCCGATATAAATAATAGAATGAAGCGACAAGAGAGAGAAACTATAATTATTTAAATTGGAACATGTGATTGAAATCAAGGAGAGTTGAGGTGTAGCAAAAATGAGGTGTAGCCGATCCTTGCCCTATATACATATATACATACACACGCGCGCGTGTTTATGTATGTATTTGTATGCATGCATGCATATGTGTGTGTAATTTTTAAGATTTGCTACAAGTGAAAGAACTGTAAATAGAAACAGCACCACATCCCGAAGCTCATGAGCTCTGCTAACAATCCGAGAGCCATTGTAATCATCTCCGTTGTACGCCTGCCAAAATATTAACACCAGTTTTTCATAAGGTTATGGAAAAAAACAGAAGAGAAATAATGGTGGAGAAAGATATATGCATACCTTTGCATTAGCTACGATAAGGTCAAAATCTTGTAGAAAAGATGCACGTGTAAGATACTGCCCACAATCCACACGCTGCAATAGAGTCGCCATATCCATTGGGTTCTGCACAATGGAACGGTAATTTGGTGCATCCTCGTCCGAGACTGGATAATGGAACACGCTGAACCGTTTATCATACAATATCCTGCATATGACGTTCCACAAAGTTTAACCATCCATATATACAATATACATAGAAAATTTAATGGATTTGGATTAACTGAGCACGCAGATTTGCTACTGCAGTACCGGCCAGGCACTCAAGCCAGAATTAACATTACTCTTTGTTGACGTCAAAATTGGACATCAACACCCAATAGAATATCGTAATGATTAAATGATGAATGAAATTAAAACACAGCCGAGAAATAAATAAACACACCGATTTTTATAGTGGTTCAGCAATGTTGACCTACGTCCACTTCATATTTTTATTGATCTTGCACTTGATTGTGATTACAAGAATGTTTGGATCAGCTGGGATCCAATAGTACAAGAATGAAGAATAAAAATGGCAAAACCTAGACAGCAGAAAGAAGGCTCATGTTTATGAAGAATGGTCGTCGTATTTATAGGGGAAGATGTGCATGGATCGGGCTGAAAATTCGCCAGAATAATCTCTAGATCCGTAGGGGCCCACCAGAACGATCGTTGGTCTAAATTCTACAAAAATAACGGTCGGAGCCCAGCGTTATTTTTGGCTCCAATCAATGTGTGATCGTTCGTGGGTGATCTCATAGGCCTCCAGGCCTTGATCCCAAAATATGGTGTCATTTTGAGCTATAGTTTTTGAGATATCGTCCATTCTTTGCAGAACATCGATCGTTATGTTGACGGTGGTCTAAATTCTACGAAAATAATGATCGGGGTCGATCGTTATTTTTGGCTCCAATCAATGTACGGTCGTTCGTGGGTGGTCCCACAGGCCTCTAGGTCTTGCTCCCAAAATATGGTGTCATTCTGAGCTATAGTTTTTGAGATATCACCCATTTTTTGTAGAACACCGATCGTTATGTTGATCGTCCAATAACGATCGGTGTCTTTTTATGTTTTTCTTGAGTTTTGTTGTGTGAGCAATAATGTACTCTTCATGATGTAAATTATTTGCTCTTCAAATTTTGTGCAATTGCGACGTATCGTTTGTGAGATATCATCCAACCTTCATTGAATATGGATCGTTTTGGTGATTCGTACGATCGTTCCAATAACGATCGGCTTCTGTTTTCAAGATTTGAGAGTTTTGTCATGCGATCGTTTTTGTGGGCTTCACTCTTCAATATATTGATACTCTGAAAGTTTCAAGTGCATTGGCTTTGTAAATTTTGAGAGATTGATCGATCTTCGTCGATTTACGCTGTTTTATGGATCGTTCTAGATCGACCCATATAAATTCTTCATTTGTCCATAACTCGAGCGTACGAACTCTGATTGGCTTGAAATTTGAAAGATAGCCTCACAGGGCCTTCCTTGTCGCTTCATATTGATTATCTCTTGATTAGGACCCGATCCAAATCTGTTCGACCATTATCCATAATATTGTATATAGCTGATTCTCAAGGCTGGTAGCAACCGTTCTTAACCAAATCTACGATATCACGGCCTTGCCAAAAGGCAGGATAACACTCTTGTATAATAAAGAAGTATAGTTTAACCAAAATACAAGATGAGAATACAATAAATACATACAATGGGGACTGAAAAACCAAAAATATTTTAATTGAAAATGTATTCAAAGAGATCTAAATGTCACAACCTTTCTGCGATATTCTATTACTCATAGAGACGAACTTTTCAAAGCTCTTTTTCAAACATTTCTGGAATGATTACCAAACGCTATAACTGACGACGTCGTCGTCAATAATCTACTTAACGAAGTTGCTTGGCTATATGGAATACATCAAAGACCATGTTGTCAAAACATTCCATTATTATTACAATCTCGACCCATTTCCTGATTTAGATCTAGGTTCACAATATCTTCGTTTTCATCATTGTCTTCTTTGATCTCCCTTTTTTGTTCTTTTACCTCACACATCATACTTTCCATTTTCCTAACCACCTGATCTTCTTCGAATGTGACATCACTGCCATTGATAATTTAATATCATCTTGTCTACCATAAATGTCATGCTTGATTTGATCAAATATTTTCATTTCTCATTTTATATTTTGTCACGATTCAGCCAAACATTTATGGCTGTCATATTTTGCTCATTTTCTGTGATTATCTAAACACTACAAGGCAGGTCAAATTATTGTTCTGTATAATATACATATTAGTTTTAAATTATACTCAGGTCGATAGCATTGCTACCCACTTTTCAAAGCCAAACTTGCCTTAAACAATGATTTACACCTAAAATAATCTGCATATTCCCATATAGTAGATTTGAAATACCGAAAACCATTGAAAGCATATCAAATGTCTCCTTAAATAAACAAAGTCTGTGATCTTACTCGTTCAGTCTTTAGGCATTATATTTAGCTCTCTGATTTTGTTGAATGAATTTATCTATCATTCAATAATTGTCCTCTTTTTTAATAGTATTTATGCTTTTATAACACGAGCTTAGACAAATCCGCGTTTATCCCAGTAAGCATCCATCAGGTTTTGCCCAACAACATCTTGATGTTGGGCAGATTCAAACTCAAGACCTCTAGATTCACACTCTAGAGGCATTACCACCTGGACTAATGGTCCAAGACAATGTATATATACATCATTAAATAATTATGCCACCTATTATGACTAATATATAATGTTTATATAACCAAACTATGATGCTATTTCTACATATAGACAAAACTGTGTTTTGGATAATACAGTTTATTGATGATATTATATTCTGACTGCTAGAACATTAAATGGCATAAACAAGCATACCGGTTGCATACATCCCGAAGACACATCCGCAGACGACGAAGAGCATGCTGCTCAGCTTCAGCCTTGGCTTTCAGCTCTGAAGTTTTAAGACCACTCACTTCTTTTGGTGCTTTCGGGAGTTCTGGGAGTGATCTGGGTTCTTTTGATTTGTTGGTTTGTTCTTCTAAACGTATAGAGAAGGCAAGATCAACCAATTTCTCAACAAATTCAAACCTGTCCTCTGTGGTTGGCTTATCAACTAAATACCTATAAATGAAAATAAAAGAAAAGGAAATCAGAAAATATGCTATGATGGAATACTGAATAGCAATTTGAATGAGTAACTTGTTGTCGCGTGGCAATACAAAAGGAAAAAAGATATATTGTCGCACAAAATAACTGCCCACCAGCCACCAGCCACAAAAACAGTTGATAGATATGCTAAATCCCGATGCACTAATTAAATTGAGATTAAAATGTATGTTGGTTGGCAATGCTTAGAGAACCACCGTTACAAATATAGATGAAACGTTAACATTATATATGCATATACCCCCGTCCCCCCAACCCCACACACATTTGAAAGACTCCAGGAATATATATTTTTAAATACCCAAGGAATAAATTCTTAGGAATGTGTGTCCTAACATACATCTTGGTAATTCAGAGGGTTTATATTGTTGCTGCAGAGGTTTGAACCCTACAATTAGGTGCTCAACCACTTAGCAAACATCACACACATGCACGCACGCACATGTATGTATCTATATGTGTGTGTAGACACATACATACATATGATGTATGTGTGTCTACATATGTGTGTATATAGACACATACATACATATGTGATATACATATATACATATGTGATATCTATATGTCCATACATGTATATGTATCAACGACTTAGCAAACATCACACGCGTGCATGCACGCACACGTATGTATGTGTGTGTGTCTATATATGTATGTGTGTAGACACATACATACATATGTGATATACATACATATGTGATATACATACGTACATATATAAAACAACAAATACATATCTATATGTGCATACATGTATACGTATTTGCAAACATTTCTTTAAGCCAAATCTAAATATGCAAACATCACACACACAAATGTAGGCTGTTTTACACCATAGTATGAAGAACATAAGTAGATTTTATTTTTGATCCCTCAAGCATATTTCTTCAAGCCAATCATCTATGCAGTTTCTCCATTATTGTTCTACAGGATAGGATTTCCTCACCTAAATCAGAGATTTTTTGTTCTCTTTTCTTTTTCTCACCTAGTAATTTGTCATTTTTAATATTCGACAAAAATAAGGTACTCAAATGAACATTATGTCAGACTCCAAGTAGAAACCCATCAGTTGTATGCAATAGGTTTATGGAAAAGTTGTTATGGATGGACAAAAACGCAAATGACTCAGATTTGAAATTTGAAAATATCCTATATTACTGCAAACCAACCAAAAGCATTAAGCTAAATTTGGGGATGTTCTACCTAATAACAATATATCGCATAATGAAACCTTAAATGAATATAGGAGATACATTTATCAAATATAATGCAAAATCAATTAATATATTCTTGTTAAAGTAAACATAGGAGCGGGCTTTATGCCACGGTTATGGAAAACAATGTGTTTCACTAGTGGTAAGGTGGGTCCTAACATATGGCCACGTAGAATACATTTATATCAAGGTAAAGTTGGTTTTTAATGGCAACCCTTTTAAGATCCTTGCATAGGGTAGAGTCATGTACAATGTGTTCAAAAAGAAGTTAGAGGTAAATGTAATGATGTAGGGTTACAAAATGCAAATGAACAAAATAAAGATGCATGCATTCCTCTAATCATGGTGGAGTATAGATACGAATTACTGGAAAGGGGGCATGAGGTAGAACACATACACACTCTGTGGTGCAAATACAGAAGTGGAATCTTCTTCTAACTTGCTCAATAACTCTGATGACGTTCCCAGCAACAATACTGGAAGATCGGATGGCAATTCTGCTAAGAGAGTCATCAAGACAGCCTTGAGCTGGTCATGGGCCTGAAAGTAACAGAAACAATACATGTTATACTTCTCAAAGTAGATCAGTATAACATCTCTGTTAAATCTCTGCATATACAGCATCACTCACAGTATCCCACCATAACTGAAATTGAGGCAAATAAAGTATTGAAGGAGTTGTTCTTCTTGCTTCACCAAATATATGTACCAAAGCTTCTTCAGGCGTCTTTGCACTTGGGTCGGATAGAAGAGAAGGCAAACCGAGAGAATGAACGGGAAATTTCTCCATTTCGTGCAATACAGCTGGTGCGATATGGTCCTGCAAAACATAGCTGTAAATAACTATGTAGACAAATGACAACGTTAAATGAATAGTTCTCATGTCACAAGCAGAAACAAGGTACCAGTCCAACACTTTCATCGCCACAAATCAAAAGCCCTGGTCTATAAACCAATGGAAGTGCAGAGCCATAGGAAAACACGGACAATTTATTCATATCTAGATCTGAGACATAGGGAAAAATATTTGATATGTTCTCCATTATTTTTCTCACATGTCTTCCTAAACAAGGAGCAACAACTGAAGATAAAGGTCTCGAATGCACAATTGAACCACGGTGAGCTGCAGGAGTCAGTGTAGTCATAGCCTCCAGGAAATGATACTTTTCAACCTTTATGGAGTCAACATCTATTACAAACTTGTCGTCGCTGGTATACACTTGAGGATACTTCTCACGAAAGGCACGAATAGCAGCTTCAGTGCATAGAGCTTTTAAATCAGCCCCACAATATCCTACACAACTAGCTGCAAGCTCCATCTTTAGATCCTTTGAAGGTGGTTCCTTCCATTTGCGTGTATGAATATCTAATATTTCTGCACGTGCATCACACCCTGGTAAAGGAAAGTTAAATTCACGATCAAATCTCCCAGGTCGACGCAGAGCTCCATCTATAGCATCAATCCTATTTGTTGCACCAATTAAAACAACTTGGCCACGAGAATCAAGACCATCCATTAAAGCAAGTAAAGTAGATACAATCGAATTATGAATCTGCTCCTGCTTGCTAGATCTAACAGGGGCAAGCCCATCGATCTCATCAAAGAAAATAATGGAAGGCTGATTCCTTTGTGCTTCTTCAAAGAGCATTTTAAGCTGCCTTTCAGCCTCTCCCACCCATTTACTGAGAACATCTGCCCCTTTCCGCATGTAAAAACTAACTTTTTGACCAGCTTTTGAAGCAGCACAAGCTAATGCCCTAGCAATCAAGGTTTTCCCAGTACCAGGGGGGCCACACAACAAGACTCCACGTGGAGGTGTTATGTGATAATTTGCAAAGAAATCGGGGTACAGCAAAGGGAAGAACACCATTTCCTTCAATGCATCAACATATTCAGATAAACCTCCTATATCATCAAAACTCACGCTTTCATCAACTTGCAATGGTTGAATATCTGCACCTCCTTTAGAGCTTGGCCCAGCAGTTTGAGTACCAGTAGTGATTGAAGCGAAACTGTCGCCTTGATGGCCCCACCCAGATGCAGCAGCATTTAAACCCCATGATGTTGATGCATGCATTTCAAGTCCACCAAAAAGCATTGGCGCTCCAGTTTTTCCACCACGCATCCATGGAAAATTACTAGGCCCTTCATCAAGCTCGTCGACAAGAAGAGAATCATCTGAATCATCAATTCTTGAAAACCGAGGTCGCTTATGAACTCGAGAACTCCCCTTCCTCATATCCTTATTTTTGTTTCCAGAACCCATTCCATGATGTAAAACTCTACGAGGCGATCTTGCTCTTTGATTTCCTTCTTTGTCAGGAGATCTGCGAACTTCTGCACGATTACGTAAATCATACCGCTTACGTCCCTGCTCTTCTTCATCTTCCTCATCGTCTTCCTCTTCTTCTTCTTCATTATCTTCTTCATCTACTTCATCATCTTCAGCTTCTTCACCTTCTGCTTCATTTCCGTTATCTTCTTCGAGTCCATCTCCGTTTTCTGTTTCATCTTGCTCGTCTGGAGCATCTGAGCTTTCATGCTCATCTTCTGATTGCTGAAATTGACTTTGAATTCTTGCTATCCTATCTGACTTTCTAGGGCGTAATCCTTCACGGCGTGGAAGATAACTACTTTTTAGTACTTGTTTGTTTGTGTAAGTAGCTATTTCTTCATGATGAACACTGTTTTCGGCTTTTCTTTTAGAGGGACGAAGACTTGGTGTCTATGAGAGAAAAATTAGTTTTAGTTGCAAAGAAGTTACAGTATAAACCACAGCAATAGCATCGTACCATGAGATCATCATCTGATCTTGAACTGTTTGTCTCATAGTCCTCAAGATGGAGGGAGCTCTTCCTTTGCCGTGTTGAACGGCGAAGATTTGTTGCAACAGACTGCAAAGGGAAAGAGTTATTACTGCACTGGAAACTAACGTGCATACAAAATTACAAATAACTCAAAATTATGAATCATGTCAATTCAAACTGACCATTCCACCACGGATTATGTGAGTTCATTCGAGAACATCTCCAGATGCATATTTGTTTACAAATATCATGTTGAATTTTATCTTTTCAATATATAAACTTCATAAATGCAGTCCAGAAATTGTAAGTTAGAACACAAGAGTTATAGCATATACACACGAAGGGGAAAAATGTTACCACCTGGTTGAAAACAAACTTTTATCTGGAGATCAATCAGTCAACCAAAAATTCACCATATAAGCAAACTACACAAAGTTTGATTCTATTGCCAAATATTTAAATGTATGAATATTATGTTGATAGAACTCATGCATTTGATAATACAGGCAGTTTACCCTAACAAGTAGTAGAGAAGTGCTCGAGTTACACATCAATATATGTGAAAGGATAAAAATCAGGGAAGGGTCTGTTAACAGAAATATTGTACGCTGATGCATAGGTGAAAAAGACAATCATACCCTCATATGTACCAGATAGGCTATAAAGGCACATCATTAGAACCAATTATTGATTAACACCTATTTATATGCAAAAACCAGATACATGCACAAACAAATCTTGCGTGCATACACATGTACAAAAATGCACACACTGACCACGAGTATGTAAATAAACATTATTATTATAACTCTACAATCTCTCTTACCCTCACATGTACAGAAAATACACAAACAAGGTTCAATAATGGGAAATGTAAACGTTATCTGCTACTTCCATCACTCCTGGATATCACACAACAATTATTATTATTCTTCTAACAGAAAATTACCGCTCAATCATCAACCAAATAAAAAGCCCCAAATTTCACCCATCAAAGCACGAAATCCACAAAAACAATCAACGCTCAACAAACCAAATCCGAAATATTAAATCAGGAATAGGATATCATACAGCGTGATACATCTGTGCAATCTGAGCAGCGGCAGTTCTTCTCTTACTTTTCTTACTTTTCCTAATAATCTTCGGCGTATAATAATAAGTATAAGACCTCCCATAACCCTTCCTCCTCTGCTTCAATCGGTCACTCGTCCTCACTGGCCTGCTCCCGTCCTTTGCGTCCATCAATCACTGTAATTTCCACCAAAAATCATGAAAAAACGTTTAATATTTCGACCTTTACACAAAAACCTAATTATACAAACACAATGCGCGGACCTGAATCAAGATTAAGTGCTGAAACTTAGTAAGTGTGATTGGTACTCACGATTAAAATCTGATTTTGGGAGAATAGGAGATCAGAAAATAGGGTTTTGGGGTAGACAGCGAAACCACGCTAACCCTAATTTGCAAATTCGCGCATAAGGTAACGATTGAACTCAAAGGAAATGAAAATGGAGCTCTGCTTCAAAGATGAAGAGGGAGGTTTACTTCACTTTATATTTGAAGAGAAAACCCTTGCTTCGTCGACGTCACGTGAAAATGCGTGCGTGATACTATTTGTTGGCGAATAATAATGTGAATTAATTGTGCGAAATTATTTCGAGAGAATCGGACGGCGAGGGTCGAGTCGAGGGATCTAAGGCTCGGATCGGACGACTGGTATGGGTTGGATGGTGGAAAGATCGTGTTTCCATATGATTTTATTGGAGGGATTTTTGCACAGGATGTCTTAAGACAGTTGTAGCCGTTATTTCCAGCAAAAAAAGAAAAATTGAGACCGAGAGAACCATTGTGCAATGAGGTGGTTTAAAAAAAAAAATTAAATCAGGGTCTTTTAGCATCAAAGACAACTCTTCAAAACTTAGTCACAAGGACACAACAGGTAAAGACTGATACCGTATAGTATCATTATATGAAAACATCGTGCAAAAGGAAAACTATCAAGTACAAAATGTTATTAAGTCGTATCATTTGAAAATAAAATGCTACCACAAGATAAGATCAAATGTTATATAATAAAATTGAAACATAAGTGTTCTATATTTCTTTTAATTCGATAAATACAAAACTGATACTACACGGTAACACTATCATTCTCACTGAATTTTGCCTTTCTGCTATATTTATTTCAAAATTTTGTCATTTTCATTAAAAAATTGAGAGCGTGTCATTGAAGCAAAAAAATTGATGAATTTTGTCGCATATTATTTTCCTATAAAAAAATTTTCTAAAGTCAACCGGTTTTAACATGTTTATTTCATTACTAAGCAAAGCACTTGTGGTATAGTATATACTAAAATAAATAGTCAAAATGCTATCTACATGCTTAGGTGGTAAGGTAAGTAGATATATCATGCTAAAATTTGTCGCACTGTGTAACAAAAACGATTTGCAAAGATTTGATCAACTAAATGTATAATAGTACGTGGTAGTGAAGATATTATAAGTTTATATGTGAATTATTAATTATAACCAAAAGCAATAAAAGAAATAAGCTTGGGTAAATAGTTACGAGCATATCCCAAATCTAATTGAAGAAGGGGGTTGTCATCCGACGTGCAACTCATGATTCGATTTAGGCGAGAATTCCAATTTGAATGTATTCTATAAATCTCTGTCCAAAGTAAAATACACCATGCAATAACATAGATGATGATAGTAAAATAAACATTATTAAACAAATGTTTATTTCTTTCATGCCAAAGGTCCCAACATGTAACAAAATAAGTTGAATCCAAAATTTTCCTAAGCATGAAAGTGTAATTAAATCTAGAGCTATTCCAATATTCATACGGTAAAGGAGGCTTATATTAAAATCAAAAATATCAAGGAGATTATTGATTATGTGTTGAGTGAAATGACCCCATAGACAAATTTTTGGTGGTTTCGACGACTCTATTACACAAATAGTGTATGTTATGGTTGAAGTTGTTTGTTAATTTAGAGTTTAGTTTGAAAATCGTGTTTAGTTTGTCATGTAATACAATTCATATGTGAATTTTAATTTTAAGAGGTGCAATTATTTTCTAGATAGGTTTGAAATACCATACGGTTGAGCTACCTAAGAAACATCAAACGGTTTGAAATACATGGATTTTGAGGTATAATTTTCCTTTTTATCTCAACATCAAACCAAGTGGTCATGATGGTCATCCAAATTAACATGACCAATGATTAATAAGTCTTTGGAATTAACTAAACACGTTCCCTACCATATTTCAATTAAATGAGATATTCCAATTAAAAGCTTTGTATAGTCTGTAGACGTCCATAACAAGGTCGTTCTTGTTGTTAGATTCCAAAAAGGTTTAGGAAATTCATGTTTCAGGGCGATGGAGAAACCCAAGGGTCATTCCAAAAGGATGTTTTGTTACGAGAATATGTGTTAAATTTAAGGCTCGGTTTAAATATGGTGAACAAATTAGAAATGTCTTTCTAGAAGAAGGAATTTCCTAATCTATTTACATATGAGCGAAGTGTTTAGGGCCATTAGACTTGTAATGCCCATACAACTTGGGTTTTAGGTTTACAATCGGCATTATAGTTAACAAGGCAATTTAAATCAGAGCATTCAATGCTCTCTTTCCATAAAAAGCTCCTTCTAGTATTGTTAATTTTACTAATTGTCCAGTAATAGGACATCCAGTAAATCAGTATTGCTGATAAAAGTGAGTTAATAAGAACCGCCATGCCCGCTCTTGAAAAACGATTGGCTTACCAGAAGGCAGTCTTATGTTTACTTATTGATAACAATGTTTCAGTCTTCCTTTTTCGGTTTCATCTGTCTAATAGGTATACCTAATTAATTGATAGGATAGTTCATAATTTTACAATTTAGTGTATTAGCCATCTCACTCGTAATGTTAGAAATATTGTTGATGATCAAAACCGAGCTTTTGTGAGAGTCTATTTTAAGGCCCAAAAGCAATTCAAAGTTGTATAAAATTAGTTTAAGCGATGCTATGTGGTTAAACAAGTGAGAGAGAAATAACAGGTTGTCATCTGCATATTGGAGAGTAAATGCTCCACCCGAAGTAATATCTCACCCAATTCTAAGTAAAATGTTATTATTTGAGCTAGTTTGTTTATTTTTTTAACTTTTGCCGCTAAATTAAACAGTAGAGTGAGAGGGGTCTCCTTATTTTTCTCAAATTTATAATTAATCGCTGTAAAATATCATTATTCAATATTGTAACAATTAAACAGATAAGTAAAAAAAATCATATCAAAACATCACTACAACCAAACAATCATAAAAGGACATAACACTTATCAATACATGTATATTTTTATCAATGGATGCTTATTTTTTATTCTTAAAATATAAATAATTATGATTATTTATTCTTACCGATACGCTGTTATAGGCAGTTCCAAAAGCTAGCAAAGCACATGCCAAATTGTCCGGAATTTCGTCATGAATCCAATGGAATAAATCATATGAAATGGAGTATGCATGCAAGAGTTATCGTGATTAGAAGATTCAGGGTTTAATTTGTAATTGGTAAAATTACAGGGTCTTAATTGCAAAATCATCTTTCTCCAAATCTCGTTCGAGCACCCATCAGCCTTCGACTTTAGATCGCCGCCACCGCTACAGACCTATATTCGTCAATTTGCCGCCACCATTAAGCTCCATGCCCGACTCTGACCTCCTTCGACTGTCACCACCGACTTTGCTCCCCCATCAAGCCGTCGTCGTGACGAAATCTGCTGCCTTCCCTGCGAATTCTGGCCATTCCAAGACTAATCCCTTCGATCCAACCACATGGTGAACTCCCCTCGATGTCCCCTACCCAACTATACCCTTTGATCATCCCCTCGTTGTTGTTTCACGATCTATTACAAAATTCTAGAATCAACGGCTTTCGATTTTTCGATAATTTTATAACTTCTATCGAATATTCAAACTAAATGTAATTGAATTTCAAAGAATGACTTCGCCAGTGTATTCGTGTCATTACGCCGTATGAAACGACATATCATAAGATCTAGTTTCAGATTGATTTGTACATTGGTTCATTTGTAATTAGTAGAGATAATCTCCATTAGCCTAGAGAAGGTTTAAGTCTGAGAGGAGACTGGAAAATAAAGAAGAATAGGATGACGACTACTCTAGGGTTTCCACAAAGCTCTATATTTATTGGCAAAAAGTGACGTATTGGACCAAAGCAGTCTTAAAGGCCTAAACACCCATTTTTGAATGCCAATGAAAGTATATCATGATGTATATTAAAATATGGGTTTTTGGTATCTCTAAACATAATGGAAACATCAAAATCCCCTAAAAGACATTTCTACTCAAGGTTATCTTTTACTATCAATTTATCATAAATAATTGTTTATAATTAATTAACAATTGATGTGTCAAATTTGTGGATCGTTATATTCTTCCATCTTAAAAGAATTGTCCCACTATAATTCCTTAAAGAATGAATTCTCAACACAACATATAAAATCCATACCATATCATATGCTTAACTATGCAAAATATGGGGAAGTATACAAATCACAATCAACTACTTCTAGGTTAGTGCACGACAATCGCACAGCACAATCAATCAGATAAATTCATTCACAACAATGAATGCAATTTTTCTACACACACATATTATAATAACACCTACATTTCCATAACCATGCAATCAAAACTATACCATATATAAATGATGCTCCATCAATAAAGAGCGATACAATCTCAATCATAGACCAACCCCGTCCACAAGTCATATGGTCCATCTCACTATTCTAAAGCTCATAACAAAAGTTCACATCAAATTCAAACTGGTTCAAACATGCATGCAAAAATCTATAATCCATCTATCAGTATAACTCATCAAAATAAAGCACACATACTCAAAATGATGAGGTATTACCTGTTAATATCAAAAGATTTGATTTTGATGACAACAACCATATAAATTTTGTTACTAATGTTTTATCGAGTTATATTGTATATTGTGCATGATATTAGGAATATTTAATAGGTTTATACAAGTGATGATTGAATAAAAGCTTGAAGAACCGATCAGTATAAATCAAGAGTTGATCGAGATATGTTTGAAAACTCATAAGTTTTGAAGAATTCAAGAATAAAAGGACGAAGAGCTCAAGACATTTGTGTCAGTATTTTATCAAGTCATAGATTAAATGTTAAAGACATTAGTAGTATCATACCTTTGATCATCTTTACTTCGAAAATTATTTTCCATTCAGAATATTTTTGTACAAGAATAATATTTAATTTATTTATTAAATTCAATTTTAGTAGCGCTTTTTATAAAGAAATATATTTTGAAACATGTTTAAAGTGTTTCTGAAATTATATAATTCAACATGTATATGCCAACATATACAAAATTTGTATGTCGACATATAGACCATTGAAATGTTTTTACATTTTCAAAAGAAGCAACTTTTGGCGTCATCCTTTCACGAATGGATGCAACTCTTCAACCTCTATTTAAAGGTCCCTGATTTTGAATTTTCAACAACAATTCTAACTACTTTCTTTATCTCTCTTCTCTCTCGTTCTCTTTAATATTTCAACAAAGTGCTACTGATTTCTACATCAGTTCTCTTTCTCTACATCCATACAAAAGATCGGAGAAGGTTTACTTCTGTTTTACACTATTAACTCTCTGATCTTCACTCAGTTCTACTCAAAAGCAAGGATATTTAATTACTGAAGGTCTATAGGAAATCGTATCAACAAACTACTTAGAATTATGATTGAAAGATTTGATTTCTTGTAGTCCACTACCACTACTTGTAAAAGAGTGAAAGTTAAGCCGAGTTTGCAAAGGGCGTTGTCATGCCTCCTCAATCAAAGGTAGGTTAGGTGTTATGGTTACCTGATTTAAATTCTATCTTGCCTCTTGAGTCAAAGGTAGGATAGGCGTTCTGGTTACATGAGTCTAATTCTAGAGGATGTGCTGGTTACCCGAGTAGAATTCTAATAGGTGTCATTGCCACCCGAGTCAAAGTCAAGAGTGTAAAGGATGTTCTTGCCACCTGATTTAAAATTAAGATGCGATTAGTGAAATATTGTACGGGGTACAGGACTAGATGTAGGATTAGGAATCCGAACCAGTATAATTTTTTTTATGTCTTCTTTACCTTTACTTTTACTACATTTAGTTACTATTATCTTATCGGTCTGTGATTATAGTATTACCTATGTTTGAATTTTCTGCGATAAGGTTTGAAATTTGCAAGTATATTGATAAAAAGTTTAAATACACTATTCACCCCAGTGTAAAATGGCCTTAAGGTCCATTCCGCCATAGCATAGAATACGTTATTATACCCGTCATCACCCCATCCACATTTGGTATTAGAGCGAGTTTTTTCAAAACTCATAATCTGATTTTTGAAAATTTTAATGGCTATTAATACTAGTAACACACTTTTTAATACTTTTATAGAAGGCCGATCAATTGCTAAACCTCATTTTAATGGTAGCAATTAGCATACTAATCATGTAGAATGAAAACTTATTTTCACTCCAATGGCTTTGAAATTTTGAATATTACCGAAAGTGAGTATAGGGAACTCGAGACTACATATGCTCGGTGGAAAAACGAGCAAAAGACACAAGCATTTAGTAACTCAAAAACAATGAATATACTGTTATATTCAGTAGATGAAAATGAGTTTAATAGAGTTTCTGTATATAAGTCTGCATATAAAATATAGAGAACATTATAAGTTACACACGATGGAACCGGTAAGGTTAAACAAACCAAGATTTCTACGTTAACTAACCAATTTCAGTTATTTAAAATGAAACCAAATGGGTATATTTTTGACATGTATTCTAGATTCAAGTTATATTACATGCTTTAATATCATTAGGAAAGGAATACACTAAAGAGGACCAAGTCCAGAAGATTCTTAATTCAGTTACAAGTGAATGGGATCAGAAGACTCTATCCGTAGAAGAAGCCAACAATATTAGTAGAATGAAAGTAGAAGAATTAATAGGTAATTTAATGTCATATGAAGTTCAATTGCAAGGCAGAAAGGAAAACCAGTTAGGTGAGAAGAAAACATTGGCATTCAACTCTACTCATGAAGATGAAGAATCAGATGACGACGAGAAAATAGTGTTTATGATTAGGAATTTTAAAAAATTCCTGAAGTATCAAAAAAGAATCAAATTCAGAATGATTGATGGATACCTGAACAAATTAGGAAGCAAAGATAATTTCAAATGCTTTGGATGCAACAATACTAGACACTTTTTAAGAGACTGTCCAAATCAAAAGAAATCAAAGTTCTCTCCTAACAAAGACTCCTTCAAAAAAAGAGGAAACGAGCTTACAATGCAACATGGGATGATTTAGACTCCACATTAAGAAGCAATGACTCAGAAATAGAAAATAATGATGTATACTTCATGGTAGATGCTGAGAAGGAAGATAGATGGATACTTGGTAGTGGATGCTCACGATAAATGACAGGAAATCCAGAATTACCAATAAACATTATCTACAAAGACGGAGGTATGGTAAACTTTGGTGATAATTTAAAAGGGATACATCATCGGCATCGACAATGTTGGTAACTCTGAAACTCCTACTATTTCGAATGTTTTACCAAAGAAGAATTTAAAACACAACCTACTTAGTATTAGTCAACTATGTGACAAAGGCTTTAGGATAAAATTTGAAAAGGATCATTTTATATCATAGATCATGACTTTAGGATTATTTTTGAAGGAATTAGGAAAAGAAATATATATGTTATAGGAATGAAAAACAACTAATGATAGCCTTTGTCTTATGGCTGATTCAAATGACCCCTGGATTTGGCATAAGCATTTTGGTATCTATATTTTAGATACCTATCAAAGTTAGCTAGATACGAACTTGTTTGAGGACTGCCAAAATTGAATTTTAAAGTTAATAATCTTTGTGAAGCATGCCAACTAGGAAAATTTCACAACAAGTCATTTAAGTATAAAGAAATGATTTTTACTACACACTCGTTAGAATTACTTCATTTGGATCTTTTTGGACCACCACAAATACAATCAATAAATCACAATAAATATGTTTTTCAGTAGTAAATGATTTTGCATCAAGCAGTAACTACATGTGAACCGATCGAAGCCTTTCACAACTAAGAGGGGTTTGCATCAAGCAGCAAGTATGTTTTCGGTAGTTACCTTCTGCAATGGAACCTACAGTATTTTAATACCTTAGAAACCCCAAAGATGCACCTGTTAACAGAGTGGAAAGCTCGTACCCCTTCTTACTTGCAAAAATAAAGCAACACAAGTTGAAAAGGCCCACCTACCCCTTTCGATGAAGACGGAAGCATTCAAATGCAATGTAGAAGGATGCACAAGTGTTAAAGGTGACGAAAGGTCTACAAGGCCACCTTTCGACCAGGTCGAAAGCATTGAGTCAAAAGGTGCCAACCTGCACCTATAAATAAGACCCTAGGGGTCTGGTTTTGGAGATCCGAATTCTTTCACTCCAATCTTATATTTTCTTAAAGTTGTAAACCCTGATTTTTAAATTAGATTGGAAATTTGATCAGTTTGTACTAATTAAGTTTAATGAAAGTAAGATTATGGAACTTTCAGATATTTGGTTGATTTGATATCTATGTTAGATTTAATTATAATTTTCTTGTGTCAACTTGATCGAAGGGTCACCATTAGAGTGAGTCGAAACCCTTAGCTTAACCAATATCCTTAGAGCCCTAACACCTACACTCAAGTTGTTGAAAGGTTAGCTTCCGAAGAAGTCGGAACCAATCTATCCAACCCACATCCTTAACTCATTAAAGCCGACCTTAGGGTCTCCTCAACTGATTCAATAGGGGAGTTTCGAAAGAGTACTGAAGCAGATTAATTCGTTTGAAGGGCAATATAAGAAGGATTTTAGGTGTTTTGTTTTAGTCGAAAGGTTAGATAAGAAGAAGTTCCAACTACTATAACCTATTTGAAAGGAGAACTGGAGAAAATAAAATGGATTATAGACTTCTTAACCAGATTGAGAGGTATCAACTGCTTCAACCTTTTTGAAAGAGGGTCTCGAAAGGGTCGTCTACACTTTGGATTCAACTTTGGGGTGTTAACAAGTTTTATTATTAACATTTTGGCACTAGAAGGAGTGCTCGAACCTCCGGCTTTGTTGAACTTCCAACTCCACTTTTCTCTAACCTAATTCTATTCCAAGCTTACCCACTTTTGACTTTACTTCACTATGATTAGCAAAGTCAAAAGATCTGAGCAAGGATCCTCGGAGCCACATCCAATTGAATTATCCCATGGAACAGTTAATGATTCAAATCTACATGAAGAATAATTGTTAAGAATGGAGGCCTTAAGGATCATAAGGAAAAAGAAAGTTGAATCCTATGATCCAAATAAATGGAGTTTAAACCCTTTTTATATTGGCTCCACCCCTATCTTTGCCTTAGGAGAAAAGAAAATTGAAAGTGATAACTTGTTTGATCAAACGAGGAACAAATTCAATATTACACCAAAGGCACAATCTTTGAAGAAGGAATGATGGCTGATTACAACGCATTTGCACACAAATGGCATCAGGCAACAAGTGGGACACTTCCAACATAGGAACTTCAAAGGGTTCTAAAAAGAAAACCAGTCGTTGAGGGCGAAACTCCAGAACCAAGTAGTAAAAGATCTAGAAACCATTCTCAAAAGACAAGCTTCAAGTCGAGACTTCCTAAGGAATGCAATTTGACAACATCAATTGAGAATGTTTACCCGCTAACCAAAGAAGAACTCAACTATTGGCCATCACAAAGGAAAAAACCCGAATATGAAATGAATCTAGGAGGATCCTATTGCCACTACCATTTGATGAATGGACATGAAACAAATCAATGAAGAGCACTCGAAGGAATGATAATCAACCTTTTCAGATAAGGCAAAATTAATGGGTTTGTAAAGAGATCCTAGATGAAGTCAATAAAGAACTACTTTACTAAGAAAAATCTACATGGTTGGGAGTAAAATTCTCCTTGCACTTGGACATTACCTTAAACGGTCAAATCCTTTGTCCACGTCGAGTTGGCCAGGTCAAAGTGCCTCTTGGAGGGAGGTTAGAGTAAGCCTTTATCCACGCCACGCTATGACCGAGTTAAAGCATCGACAAGCCCTTGACCGTGCCACGCTATGGCCAGGTCAAGGCGCTTCTTGGAGGGACGACAGAGTAAGCCCTTGGTCCCGGCACGCTATGGCTTGGCCAAGGCATCGAACAAGCCCTTGATCGCGCCACGCTATGGTCAAGTCAAGGTACCTCCTAAAAGGAGGATGGAGTAAGCCTTTGGTCCCGCCACGCTATGGCCTGGCCAAGGCACCAAACAAGCCCTTGATCACGCCACGCTATGGCCAAGTCAAGCGCCTCTTAGAGGTAGGTTGGGTAATTCCTTGGATCCTGCTTGTGGATAAGCTAACCAAGCGCACCAGATGACAACGGACTAAGACGTCCAAGCCCAAGAAGTGGCATATCAAATAACGGACTAAGACATCCGAGCCCAAGAAGCAGCGTATCAAACAACGGACTAAGACATCCGAGCCCAAAAAGCGGCATATCAAACGACGGACTAAGACGTCCAAGCCCGAGAAGCGGCAAATCAAACGGTAACTACATACAAGGCCTAAAGGGTTAACGTAGGTCAAAAGAGTCGAAACCCAAGGAGCGGTACAGAATAGAAGGCTTAAATAAGAATCTTCAGCCTCCAACTAGTCATCAAAGAAGAATTTCTGAACTTCACTTATTAATACCCGAATTTGGGTTTCGGGTCTTTCATTATTAAGTTCGAGACTTCACTTATTAATACCTGAATCAGGGTTTCAGGTCTTTTAATCTATGGTGTTCATCATGCCCGAATCTATGTTTCAGGGTTATTACTATTAATTACCGAACTTCACTCATTAATGCCCGAATTTGGGCTAAAGATCTCTATTAAGAAGATTATTATTATAGACTTTTGGTTATCATCCGCAAATACTCGAATTCGGGTTTTGAATTTTCTAACTTTTAAATTTCATTTATGACCGAATCTGGGTCAGTGGACTTTTACTATAAACTTTCAGACAATAATTTCTGGATTTCTATTACACGATTATTATTGACTATCTCAAGAAGATGAATTTCTAAACATCACTAATTAAATCCAGAATTGAATTTCTGGTTCTCAATCGTTGGATTTCTGGTATTCTATCAATGTAATTGAAGTTGAATTCCTGGTTTTCTCTCATCCTTACCAAAGATGGATTTCAATACATTTAACCGTATTCAATTCTAGAATTACTTTTCACCTATTATCATTTGATTACATGATGATCTATTAACCTCCGCTAATAATGTAGATAAACTTATATATAGATTTCAAGTTAACGATAAAGAATATTATTACTTCATACTTTTCAGGGAAATGAGATCAAAAAGGAAGACTGAATGGATCAGATAATACAAAAACCATGGGCCAAGTTATCAAAAAGCTGATTCAGAAACAACATTATAAGAAAGGACTATAGACCAAGTGATATTTACAAAATTTTCATAATTTACATAATTTATGAAATTATTTACAAGTATATGGTACAAATATATATATTTCACAAATCTTGAACAGCTTTATCTAGATTCTTGGCAATTAAAGGATCAACAATGTGACAAATTGCAATACGAAGGACTTTCTTAAGCTTCTTCTATTTTTTCCTTATTTTATCGGCGTCATCAACAAATTTAATGTGGGCCTTTAAAGAACGATTAAAGGCTTTGTTTGCACCTTTGAGATTTTTATTTTCCCTTTCTAATCCATCAATACGCTTCTGAAGAAGATACTTTTCGCATTCAAGTTTCCGAATCTTAGCTGCATACTCATTTATGCGCTGCAAGTACCTCACTTTATGTTGTTCATCAAAATATTTCATCATCTCAAATTTGACTTTCCTGCACCATTCCCCTACCACCTTCTCGTCTAAGCCAGGAGGAGGATTAGTCGTAGCAGGAAACTTTTGGATGGTAAGGGAAGTAGACCTTGTTGATTTTGCAATAGATGGAATAATGGGAGAAGCTGGTAAATCGATGTTTGAAATGTTATTCCCCATAATGAATTCTAGCGATTCACACTGAGCTTGACTATCTTTTAACTTAATCTCCAAATCACTTATTTGCTGGAGAAGTTCGGACATCTTACGGTCAAAATCAATTGAAGGATTTGATTTAATTTGGCGCTTCAATATGGAAATCGTTTCATTCTTACTCTTAACATCCGCTTCTAGATTGGCGATCTGATCATTGAGATTTCTAACAATTGTATTTTGAAGCAAATATCTTTTATGCCATTCTAGAGCTTTGGCATTGTTTTGAAAGCAAGTAGACAAAGGATCGTTAAGGAGCTTCCCCTTTTCAATATCTGCTAATAACCTATCTCTAATACCGATAAAGCAAGATGTTGAATCTAGCGAGAGTGGTGTTGTAGATAACTGTAACTCCTATTTAAACAAATAAAAAGAAAATAAAGTTAAGGCTCGAATAATCAATCTCTTTTATTATAACAATAAAGAATTACAACTTTAGTAGAAATGAAACAAAAAAGTACAATTGGACAATTGTTTCACACTTAAAGTTGAGAGACGACCTTTTTGACTTTATTTAAGGAATTAGCCGAAAGGGTAACCGTCGAATCAAAAGGGGCATTAAATCCTTCCTGGGTAATAACTGGAGGATATTTGTTATAGTTCCACTCCCCGGCGGGAGGACTATCATGACCACATATCAATTTGGTATGATATGTCTGGATTTCCTTAAGAAGCTTTTCTTTTTCTTCACTAAGAAAATCAAAACAAGGACGAAGATGTTCCATTTAAAGTCTTTGCAAATCTCTAAGAAAGTAATATCTGGCTAATTTTGAAGATTTCAAAAGTGAAGCCTTTCTAGATAATCTCTTCTTAGTTTTACATACTTGCTTAAATAATCTCTAGAAAATAGGCTGCCTGAGGGACATTCATTATGTGATAACGTTATAAAATATAGCTAAGTATAAAAGGAAACTAGAGCAAAAAATTCACAAACCAATATTATTACATAATTATGAATGTTCATTGATTCATACAAAATTGACTTTTTAAATAACTTTGAAACAAATTTGTCCTTATAGTATTTAAGTTTTTAGGAGGCAACTCTTGGGAATCGATTTGACTCATTGTAAGTTCCAGCAGGCTCCCGGATGTGGATCAGATTCAAATTCATCCAAATATCTCTTGTGTAAACACCTAAGTAGACCCCCACTAAAATCACTTAAGTATGAAAAATTTACAGTTGTGTGTCTACAATAGGTTTTGTATAAGAAGTCTACAAGGATGTTCCTCTCTTTAACCAATATCCAAAAGAGTGTAATTAACTCCTGATTCTCTTTTAAAAGGCTATCATATCGAAGGCGTGCCCTCCTCAGTCGTGGGGCAGCTTCTTAATCTTTGAAAGACACTAACATTGCCGCACTTCTGTTAAGCCTATGATACTTATCTGAGAGGACATTGTGTTCTTTTAACTGCTTATCTAACTCTCTATACAAGCTATTTATTTCTGCTTGTTTTCTTTCGAGCTTGGTTTTATAAGGGTGAATAGATTTCCACCTTATCTAAAATAAAAGATGTAAACTATTATTATCTTGAAAGTGAAAGCCATTTAGACAAGGAATCCCATACCTAAGAAACGAGAATTGTGGTTTGAGAGACCTTCCTTTTCTCTCTTTGTTCTTTAACGTTAATATTCACAGTCTCTTCTTGAACGTCAGAAGGCTTTGGGCTTTCAAGTGCGCTTGCTTCATGGATAATTGGATCGGGGATGACCTTTCCTGAAGCCTCGGTGTTATCATCATCATCTTTTTCACGAACATCAGTGTGACCACCCCCGTCACCACCTAAACCCTAGCCTCTATCTTCATTTTCGTCATTGTTATCATCATCATCTTCATTATCATTGTTGTCGTCATCATTATCCCCTTCTTCCTCGGCGGCTTCATCTTTATCACCTTCATCCTTAGAATCGGAATCTACTTCGAGGGAAGGGACTTCGAAGGATAAGATTTTGGAGGCATCAATCTCCTCTCTTTTAGGAACTTCAACCCCCTGCTGCATTTTTTTGACTTTGGCCATAAATCTGTTGACAAGAGCAGGGTCGAGTGAAGGAAAGCTCAAATATGGGCATTTTTTTATGTTGTCGACATAAGCCTACATTAGGACGTCCTTATAAGAGTTAACAATGATGTCATCGAGGGAAGTATTTAGGAATTGAGGCACTCGTTGCTTAGCATCAGAGATAACATTAACAACCAACTTTAGAGAATTTTTCTTTTTCTCCAACTTTTTCATGAGAGAGGATTGTTTTGCCGCCGTTTGAGCTTTTTCATCTTCGGACTCTTTCAAACCCATTTTCAAGGCTAGATTTTCATCAGCCAAAAGTTGATGTGCTTTTCTTTCCTCGAAAATAATAGACTCTGACTGAGCAAGAGAGGCTCTCAATCTCTCTAGTTCCATCGTAGCTTCATTTTTACCAGTAGACAAGGAGACGACTTGGCTGTTCAAGTTTGAAATTTCCTCTCGAAGCTTGAATGTTTTAGTGGAAGATTTTAATGCATTTTTTGGAAGAGAGAGCTGGCTTTTGGAAATATAAAAGGAAAAGTATGATGCAAGTTAGTATTTAGAGAGAAACAATGATAAGAAGGATAAATAATGTGAAACGTACTAGAAGTTGTTGTTCTATAAGAGACCGACAATGACCCGCCGGTCAGGAACAGAAGAAGGCGGGTGAATAGAAGCAAATGATGAAGAGTTCAAGATAGATTGAACTATCTTTTCAAAATCACTTGTAGGCATGAGTGACGTGGGTCTAGAGGGAATTGAAGTTCCCAAGTCCTTTTGCATCTGCTCAATGACACGAGGAGAGCAGGAAATGACGATGCGAGATAAAGGATCGTCCTTTGAGGGAGTCGTTTTGGGTCAATCAATAGAAGCTTTTGGACTCTCTGAAGTTTTACTCATATCAACTGCCTCACCTTCTTCTAGTGGCAAAGAATCTGGAACTTCAACAATCTTGGCCTTCCTGAGGGATGGTTCTGCCTCGGCCACTTTACCCAATTTTCTTTTAGCAGCCACCTTTAACCTAGCAATAGCCTGAGTCAAAGAGCACGAGATGTAGAAGTTGGAAGAGCCGGACCACTTGTGAATGGTTCAACCTGAGGAGCAGTAGCTGAAGATTCAAAAATTACAAGTCAGTGAAGTAATTTAAAAAGTAACAAAACAACAAACTACAAGTATTGCGTTTAAGCTTACTGGAGTGATCAGGGAAAATTGGAGACATTGGGGAGAAGTTCTCCGGATCACCCAAAGATAGGAAGCATTTGCTCCGAGAAGTGTGTTGAACCAAGGGTGGTTGACCAAGTACCCTTTGACCTGCTGGTAGGAGGGAATGCTTTTGAAGGTTTGAGGGATTCAACAGAGTAAGCCTATTTCCTATGCTACTCGAAGCAGCAATCAATAGCTTGACAGTTCTCTTATCCTTCTCATTTAGATCTTTAGCGGAAGGACTTGACAAAGAAGCGTAGATTAGCAAAAGAAAGTAACTGAATAAAAATAAAAATTGTGATCAACTTACGAGGGGAAGAGAAGGCTCCACCAATATTGGGAAAGCATTTGACAAAGATTAATTGCATTTTCTAATCTCTGAATTTGTTTATCCCCTCAGAAATTAGCTTTTGGGGAGGGGGGATTGGCTCTAAAATTTTGATTGTTCAGTTTCTTGAGTTTAACTAATCGAATTAGATAGTTCAAATCTTCAGCATTTAGTGACAGAATCCCTGACTCTAGAGCCATAAGTTTCAAGGATAGAAGATATGTATATACATTTGGAGATAGCTGGATGGGAGCAATGCCCAGGTGGGTCAGAATTTGGCCAAGAAATCCAGGAAAGGAAGGAAGCCACCGTGCCAAATATGGATAGCAGTGTAGGCAAAATATCCTTCAGGAGGATTTTGAATGGTGTTGCTATCGTTCGTAGGAATGGCTTCTACCCCAATGATGCCGAAGTCATTTAGAATAGTGACCACCTCATCCTAGGAGGATATTAAAGAATGTTTATAAATTGCTTCAATCTTCTTTGGAGAAGATTCTATCATCGGTACTGTATTTTTTTTCTGGTTTTTGAGAAGTCTTTTTCACGCCCATGATCTTACCAGGTGAAATCGTTTCAGTAAAAAGTTTTAATTTGTTATATAATCAACATTTTTCAAGGATATCGAAAACTTATTACAACAATTCAAATATCAAGCAAAATATGAAATTTCATATCCTTGAAAGAATGTTAGAGTCAGTTTAGGAAATGGAAATTTTTTTGAGCTTTCAATAGTGTCGAAAGAGAAAATGGAAGTGGACCTCCAACAAACACCCTTCAACAATGTCGAAAGCTCAAGGAAAACTTTATTGTTGAAAGGAGTAGTTAAAGCCTACACAACTAATTCATATATAAATATGCATTAACAACATTCAATAAACAAGACAAATAAATCTTTCGACACTATCAAAACCCATGGACTTTGTTTTACTAAGAGAATATCAATGCTGTCAAAACCCTGCATGCCAATTGAGTCGAAAGGTTTGGGTTTGAGTAATATTAATATAAATGAAAAGACTTTGGGACATTTTGACAATATTTGTATAAAGTGATGGTCGAATCCCAATTATTTACCAAGGGTATTGAGAAAGTCGAAAGGGGTATATGGTTTCGAAAGCATACCAACAACCAAACTTGATTCAATACAGTAGGTTTCGATCAAGTCGAAAGGTTTGATTTGATTTTCTACTTAATCAAAGTATGTTTTCCTCAATCTAATTTATAAAAAAATGAAATGAATCTCTAACTTCACACATCTCCTAAAATAAATTAGAAGCAGGCATGTACTAGAGGTTTCAAAACCTATAAAATAAAAATTATGCTTTCAAAAGTATGTACTAGGTAATCATTAGTAAAGCACATCAGGCAACTTCTTCGAAAGGTATCAAAATATACTAAAGCATAGTTATGATTTCGAAGAAGTCTACTTCATATTAACTACATCAACCTTTCGACGAGATCAATTAAGAGATAGGCACTGGACTTCCTTTCGACCCCATCGAAAGAGGTTGAAGAAGCAAAACAAAGTTAGCCGCCTTAACCCCTTTCGAAGGGGTAGAAAGGTAAAATTACAACGCCAATTTGCGATTCCTACGGCTTAAACTAGGGGTGGGCATTTAACCGACTTAACCGATTTAGCCGACTTAACCGACGTCAACCGAACCGACTTAACCGATAAATACGATTAACCGACATCATCGGTTAACCGATCGATCATAACCGACCATTTTCGGTTTGGTTAACGGTTAAAAAAATTTGGTCGGTTAACCGTTAACCGACCAATTTTTTTTAATATCATAGGCCAAATCCCAGTTAGGCCATTTGTAAACAACCCATACCGCACTGATAAGTAGCATGCCCTAATAATTAACGCTTGCTACTTCTTCCAGCTCTCATTTCTCGATCCAGAAAAAACACACGAAAGAAGTCAAAAACTTAGATCTGCTCGTCCTCTCGTCTACTAATCGCCAACGTCGACTCTTCCTTTCTCCATAGTCTAAATTGAAGCGCGTAAGTATATTGTTCTAAAATAATAATAAATTAATCTATTGATTCCATTCTTAAGTTCTAAAATAGTGTAATTACCAATTACTCTATTCTCTAATCTATTGATCTATTGTTATCAGTTTGTATACGTATGATCTATTTGTATACATTTTCTATACAATTAAACTTGAAATAAACCAACAACCGACGAATTTACATGTGTATATAAATTTTCCATTTGAAATGCAATTAAATGTGAATTTATAGTTCAATTAGTTAGCTTATCTATGCATTTAGTCAGTTTGCATTTAAATTGCAATTCAAACTAAATTACATGTGAATTAAACCTTCTCATTTTGCTTTTGGTATATTGTAAATTATAAGTCTCGTCTTTGATACATGAAATTTGGGAGACTTGAGCATCTCTGTCTTTTTCTACGCCAACCATTTGAATGACAGGTTTTTGCCTTGAGGCCCGGAAAAGAACAACATCAATGCACATATTCTTTACATCCTCTTCAGACATTGATTACTTTCTCGTTTTGCTTAATTAAATTGCAAACAAAATTTAGTTCTATATGAATTTACAGTCCTATATGAATTGCAAACTGAATGTGAATTTATAGTTCTATATGAATTCAAACTAAATTTATATTGCATTTAGTCAGTTTGTATTTAGTTAGTTTTTCATATAAGTAGATGACATGGCATAGATGTTCACAAAAAAAACCATTACCTACTTCATGCTATGAGAAGTCCAGATCTTATATTTCAATTAGTCAAATGAATGATGAATAAAAATAAAAAACTAAGTAAATTTTAATTATTATTATTGTCTGATTTTAAGAACCCAATAGATTACACGTAGCATTTTTTAAATTTTAATGAAGAATTTAATCAAGCAAAAGTTAAAAGCCTTACTCACTTGCTTTGTGTTTATTTGCTTAGTTGCTTAGTTAAATTCTTTTGGTTACATTCTACTAAAATTAGTGTTTGACTGTTTACTGCTTGCTTATAACTGTTTACTGCTTACTGGAATTTGAACATGTTCACTTAGTCAAATTGAAAAGGTACATTAAGGCCACCTGGAATATCATTTTCTTTTGAACAAGTTTACTTGATAGCTAAGCCCGCTTGGAAATATGCCTAATAAAAAAAATCAGTGAAGTAAAAATCATATTTACCTAGCAACCAACCATACACCTAACTTTTCTCTCATATTATCAACTCGAAATTCCTATAAAAATCGGTGATAGTACTTGAGTTGATTAGTATTGTATTTATAGTTGTTAGTTACTAAAAACTGCTTATCACTAAAAAGTACTGATAGAAATTGTAAATAGGAATTTGTTGTTGCTAGTTACTAAAAGGCTGCTTGTTGATTTACATTATTTACTTATTGATTTGGTTTGTTATTATAGAGTTTATACATGGATATGAAGGCCCTGAATTATCTCTAACAAAGGAGACATCATTGGTTTGAGACATTATCAATGATGGTATGTTACCATGTTTATATTTTGATTCACACATATAAAATAGCAGTTTCATTTTGATTCACATCTCACGGTTTCATTTTGACTCACATATAGAAATAATAGTTTAACTGCATGTATTTTTACAACTGATATGCATATAATTGCTTGTATATAAGGTAAGTTGATGTTTCTTTGTTTCATACCCTTACATATCTTGTTGTTCATATGCATAGGAAACACATCTTGTTTCTCATAAGTTGCTGATGTGTAATGGGCATATAGAAAACAAAACATATCAGTTCTGTTACCTGTATTGCTCAATGCTCAGTTTATACTTTAAAGGAAAACATATATGAAACATGAAATGTGATTGACTGGTAGTTTAGCTTCAGACCCTTAGTTTATTGCATACTTGTATAGGCTATACTCTTTACTTGGATAAGCGAAGAATCTTAAGAAGTATTGAGAACTTTACCGATCTCAGTAAATCCTAAACTATTTTTTTAGTTCTTCTCATTTTATTTTAGTTCTACATTTAATGCAGTATCAGTAAATTAAATTGATTCATTTTGTTGAATATAACATGTTCATCATTTTTTTAAATAGTATAGGCTTTAGTTCTTAACTTCGAATGAATTGATTGGCACACATTATATAAGTATATTGTTCAATCTAATACTAGGTTGAATTTTATCAATATAAACACATGCTGGCCTCACAGATACGTGCAGCTATGGTAGATTAATTTTATCATGGGTTATTCAATAGTTTCATAAGACTTGAAAATAAGAGCTCATGGATAGACAATTAGCATTTCAGTTTAATCTTTTTATATTATCACTATCACATTCACTGTGCAACTAAATTATGCGAAAGTAAATTCACAGTTGTAAACCAAATATATAAATGCAAATGAATGTTATAAAGTACAAATTAACATTTTCTTAAATACACATCTTTAGCCTATCTTAACCATATATTCATCATCTAAGTAGTATGTATCGGGGAGTAAAGACTTCGATGTTACTTTTTTCCAATCAAATACTCTATACTGCAGTAAAGTTTTTAGGAAATGGATCATATTTTGAGTTTTAACAATTCAACATACTGGGAGTATAGCTTCTTAGTTCTTACTGCTGTAAAGTGGAGAACTAGAGACTGGTGATGGTCTGCTGGACTTAGTTAATCATGTTTGGATTAGGAGATGCACATGTATTCGATGATGTATGTTTATGTTTCTTATTATATGCTTCTTTCTTATTGTAGTAACATGTATTATATGTATGTATTTGGACTGAGCAGTACTTTGTAATTTGTAATTTTGTATGATGCTATCAAACTGTGAATTTGTTATTGGACTGTGTATGAACTATATTGCTACATCTATTTAATGTTTAATAGTTGGTCTTTGTATATTTATTATCTGATTATCCGGTGATGTGAATAATTTTACCGTCTAATAGTCGGTGTATTTCATTGACATTCTGTTAAATTTATATAGCTTCAAAAATGAGTTGTGATTAACATCTTAAGTGGTTAACTATTTATATATTAACGGTTAACTAATAAGATTTATTCGGTTAACCGTTTATCCAGTTAACCATTTAAATCCAACGATTAATCGATTCAGTACGTCGGTTAACCACAGTTAATATTAATCGGTTCGGTCGGTATTAGTCGAGTAGTATTAATCGATTCGCGGTTAACCGAACCGCTCATAAATTACGGTTAATCGAAATTATTAACCGATCGGGTCGGTTAACCGACCGTGTCCACCCCTAGCTTAAACTTCTCTATGAAGTAACTGAAAAACTCTTTCTTCCCCAAATTCAATTTTAACCAATACTTTAAAAAATTAAAAAAAATTGATTTAAGCGTGGGTTTACAATCAATAATCATAAAAATCCCCAAAATGTAAATTTGAACCTTAAAAAAAGAAAGAAAAGAAGAAAAAACCCAAATCAGATGAATTTTAGATATAAATTGACGTGGGAAATAGATCAAAATAAGCCATAAAAATGAATCAGAGGATACTTTCAAGTGAATGAAAAACCTAAATTATCTTTATGAAATTAAAGCAGTAATTCAAATTCAAACCTCATGAATTTTAAAATCAAAATTTGGTGTAGAAAATTAGTTCAAAAAGAAAGATAACAAGAACTTACTTTGAATTCGTGCTTCTGTTTGCTGGAAATATCAGACTATTGAGAAATTAAGAATTTTAATGCTTACTGAAAGTTTCTTTCAATCATAGGTAAATGAAAGAGGGGAAGAAAGAAGCATGATTTATAAGAAAAGTTAGCATGAAGGACAGACAATACGATCAAATTTAAATAAACGGCCAGGATTTGTGCAAGAATATGAAAAGGTGGGAAATCCCAGTGCTAAGATAAAGAAGAGTATTGAAGCAGATGACTTGAAAAGTCAAAGGTATCCCTTCGCAAGGAGGGGGGACAAGTGTTACCTTTCTCACTTCAACCTTTTCGAAACCAAGATGAGTAGAAGAGAAGGATGTATGAAAGATGATAGCATCAACAAAGCCTTTCGAATGAGTCAAAGGGTTGCTACATCCATGGGTCAGATGTTTTACAAGCTTTCGAAGGGGTCAAAGGAGTCCTTGCACTTCAATTGCTTCCTTTTGAAATAGATGCTTTCACCTGCATGAAGACGTTTCGAATAAGTTAAGGAATACCTTTCGAAGGCAGCAAATGACAGCCACTCACATGAGCGTCATATCTTTCGAAACCGAAGGTTTTGCCTTCATTCAAATTACTTAGAAAGATGCTTTGTTGGAACAACCCCTTCGAAAGCATAACTAAGCCTTTCAAACCGGTCGAAGCCTTTCACAACTAAGAGGGGTTTTGCATCAAGCCGCAAGTATGTTTTCGATAGTTACCTTTCGCATTGGAACCTACACTATTTCAATACCTTCGAAACCCCAAAGATGTACCTGTTAACAGAGTCGAAAGCTCATACCCCTTCTTACTTGCAACAAAAAAGCAACACAAGTTGAAAAGGCTCGCCTACCTCTTTTGATGAAGATGGAAGCATTCAAATCCTTTCAAATGCAATGTAGAAGGATGGACAAGTGTTAAAGGTGACGAAAGGTCTACAAAGCCACCTGTCGACCAGGTTGAAAGCACTGAGTCGAAAGGTGCCAACCCGCACCTATAAATAAGACCCTAGGGGTCTGGTCTTGGGGATCCAAATTCTTTTACTCCAATCTTGTATTTTCTTAAAGTTGTAAACCCTAATTTTCAAATTAGATTGGAAATTTGGTCAGTTTGTACTACTTGAGTTTAATGAAAGTAAGATTATGGAATTTTCAGATATTTAGCTGATTTGATATCTCTGTTAGATTCAATTATAATTTTCTTGTGTCAACTTGATCGAAGGGTCACAATTAGAGTGAGTCGAAACCCTTAGCTTAACCAATATCCTTAGAACCTTAACACCTACAATCAAGTTGTTGAAAGGTTAGCTTCCAAAGAAGTCGGAACCAATCTTCTAACCCACATCCTTAACTCATTAAAGCCAACCTTAGGGTCTCCTCAACCGATTCAATAGGGGAGTTTCAAAAGAGTACCGAAGTAGATTAATTCATTCAAAGAGCAATATAAGAAGGATTTTAGGTGTTTCTTCTTATTCGAAAGGTTAGATAAGAAGAAGTTCTGATTACTATAACCTCTTTGAAAGGAGAACCGGAGAAAATAAAATGGATTATAGATATCTTAACCTGATTGAGAGGTATCAACTGCTTCAACCTTTTTGAAAGAGGGTCTCGAAAGGGTCATCTACACATTGAATTCAACTTTTGGGTGTTAACAAGTATTCTTGTTAACAAAAACTATTAGGAGCGACCACAATGAAGAATTCGAAAATGTAAAATTAGAAATTTCCGTGATAAGAAAGGAATAGAATACAATTTTTCCTTTTCTAGAACTCCTCATTAAAATGGAGTTGTGGAACATAAAAATAGAACAATCCAAGAGTGTGCAAAAACTATGTTAAAAGACAGTAATTTACCTAAAAAAATTTGGGCTAAAGTAGTTAAATAATCGAGTAATATAGCATCTATATACACTATGGAACCAAAGAACCCAAATGAGGCATCATCTAATGATTCGTGGTTCTGGCCATGCAAGAAGAATTGAATCAGTTTACTGGAAATGATGTTTGGGAATAGTTCCTCGACTAGAAAATCAATTTGTTATCGAAACTAAATGAATATATAAAAATAAATTAAATTAATAAGGAGAAGTAATAAGAAATAAAGAAAGACTAGTAGCACAAGGATATAACCAAGAAGAAGGAATAGATTTTGATGAGATATTTGCTCTAGTAGTGATATTAAAAGCTATAAGAATATTGCTTGCTTTTGCAAACTTTAACAATTTTAAATTACACCAAATGGATCTATAAAGTGCATTTTTAAATGGAATAATTAAAGAAGATATTTATGTTGAACAACCCCTCTATTCGAAGGTAAAAAATTTGCAAACCATGTCTATAAGTTAAAAAGAGCATTATACATATTAACACAAGCACCTCATGCTTGGTACGAAAGACTCAAATCATATTTAATCACATCTGGTTTTGAAATATGAAAAGTTGACACTACATTATTTATAAAACATAATAATAATGATATACAACTTATACAAATATATATATATATATATGATATTTGGATCAACTAATAAACAACTGAATATAGAATTTTCAAAAGTAATGGCAAAAGAATTTGCAATGAGCCATATAAGAGAATTAACATTCTTTCTTGGATTACAAATAAAACAAATTAATAAATGGAATTTTTATAAGTCAAGGAAAATACGCAAAAGAATTAGTAAAAAGATTCGGCATGTCAAACATGAATGGTAAACCTACTCTAATGACACCCGGAGTAAATTTATGTAAAGAAGATTAATATAAGGATGTAGATCAAAAACTATATAAAGGCATGGCATGATCATTATTATATATTACTACAAGTTGACCAGATATAATGTTATGTCTTTGTGTTAAGTATCAGTTAAATCCAATGGAAACACATCTTAGGGTGGTAAAACATATTTTAAGATATGTTAACAATACCTTGGACTATGGGCTCTTATAGCCAAGGAAAGACTCGTTTGATTTGATATCATATAGTGATGTAGACTACGCTGGCTGCAAATCTGACAGAAAGAGTACAAGTGGAACCTATCACATTTTAGGACATTCAATTGTATCATGGTTTAGTAAAAAGAAGAATTTCGTTTCTCTCAGAAGCAGAATATATATCAGCAGCACTAGCTTGTTCTCAAGTAATCTACATGCAACAAATATTAAAGGATTTTGGATTAAAAATAAAACAATCAGCAATTTACTACGATAATATGAGCACTATAAACTTAACAAACAACCCTACACATCATGCTAGAACAAACATATTGATATAAGACATCACTTCTTAAGAGATCATATAAGTAAGGAGAACATCACCCTAGAATTCATTAACATGGAAAATCAAATAGCCGATATATTAACAAAACTATTAATTTAAAGTACTTTTATTAAAGTAAAAAGAGAATTAGGAATCTGCTCATTTTCTGAAATATAATTAAAAATTAAACATAGTGTAAAATATGACTATTGTAAATATATAAATATATTAATAAAAGGTAGTATTTTTGTTCATCACTCATACAAAGATAAACTGATAATACCTTATGTATAATCTATAATAATCATATAATATTCATCACTAAGCATAGTAGAAATATTATAAATGCTTATGTAATACATTAACATAACTTATTCACCTATTTTTGTTGACGGCAAAGAGGGAGAAGTTGTATAAAATATAATAGAAAAAAAGATAGGGGGTTGTATAACATATATCTGGGGGAGTTCAGGGAAGTTCAGTGGAGTTTTCAACTAAACACCATTATATTTATAACAGAATATTCAATGGTTGTCATCATCAAAAAAGTGGAGATTGTTAATACCTAAGATATTGATTTTGATGACAACAACTATATAAATATTGTTACTAATGCAGCATATCGGGAATATTTAACAAATTTATACAAGTGATGATTGAATAAAAGCTTGAAGAATTGATCAATTAAATCAAGAGTTGATCGAGATATATTTGAAGACTCGTGAGTTTTGAAGAATTCAAGAACAAAAGCTCGAAGAGCTCAATGCTTCTATGTCAGTATTTTATCGAGTCTTAGATTAAATTTTAAAGACCTGAGTAGTACTATCGTATCTTTGATTATCTTTAATTTGAAAATTATTTTCCACTCAAAATGTTTTTATAAAAGAATAATATTTAATATATTTATTAAAATCAATTTTAGTGGAGCTCTAAAGCATCCATAACTAATGAAAATATGCTCGGGCTAACTTGAGCATTATAAGAAAATAACGTCCGGATTAGTCTGCTAAACCAGCATGAGAAGCATAAATGATATGGATTTTTAATGTTATAAAACCTTTCAAAAAGGTATCTCGTAAGACCGTGTCACACCTAAGCACAGTTGGGTTTTTTCCTTACAATAACCAAACATTTTCTATTAGAGAACCCAATGATATTATAATAATGTATAGGATGTGAAATATAAATAATCATATAGCTGTGATGCATGCGATTATACGTCATAACAATAATCAAAACCGCTAAGGTGCATTCGCTAATTGTGTAGGATTCCACTGAGGTGCCCTCACTACTTCGAGAACGGTCCTCCTACACAAGGATCGGAGATATCCTCTCGAAGCATTGTACATCCTTAGCTGATGTACTATATAAAATACATAGTTGGCCACTAAGGCCGAGTGCACCCCTCACGCACGCATAACTATAGGTATCTCTAGGGTTGAGTCGGCAGCACCCTATGGGTTAACTAAACCCCTAGTCTATGTATCCTATCTTTGGTTTTAGTCATATTCGGTGGTGAGACTATGTCCGGCATTCCAGCACACGAGTCACAACTTGAACAGATCTCGGAGCCACACATAGATTCCCATATCTCAACAGATCTCGGAATCATACATGGATTCCCACATCTTGAATAAATCGCGAACAACTACATATGTCTTAAAACTCAAATCTCGAATCTCCACATAGATTTTAACATCTCGAACTAATCTCGAACCTCTCCCAAAGCATAGAACATGTATATGGTTTTGGAGTGGTTACAATTTTGAGTCATCTCATATAAGTACACTCCCCCACTTATAGGGCTTTCCAAAATCAATCGATAGATTCCGGTAAATTCAACTCCGGTTCTTTTGGAAATAAACAGACAATACATAAGAGCAGAGATCACCTCTTAACTATTTAAGCAGATGGATTTCCTTATCATTTGTCCTAGAAGAACACAACGAGTTTATATGTATAGTATAGCATCATCGAAGATAACTATACCATTTACTTCCCGTGTTTCTTCTAGATATTTCCAGAGTTATATTTGGTTAAGATTTGATAGTCGGTTTATTTAACTATCAAATAAACAATCAATCAATTCAGAGGTTTAATTTCATAAGAAACCAAGCACGATAGTTTCATATAAGTAGCCTTAAGCCTCTTTATTAATCCTTCCATAAACTAAAAATCACTTTATAAATACTTATATCAAAATACTTTTTACAAAGATATACATGTGTATAATACCAACTCACGATTCATTTGTACTCTTTCAATGCTTGAAAAAACATCCATATACTTATCTCATCGGTATAAGTATATTCATAAAACCCTATATTTCAATACTTAGAAAATGTATCCATATACTTATCTCAACGGTATAAGTATATTAACCCATCTTAAGGAAGATTTCCTCCTTTTTTAATATTTTAAATAGGCTAAAACAAATGTTATTTAAAACATTGTTTACAATAAACCCAAACCACTTCCCTTTTGGTGTAAATAAATGGATTGTATGGAAATTAGACCAAATATACATACAACCACTTTCCAATTTCAAACTTGTATTATCACTCTAGGAAAAATGAAGTCCGTCAAGTTGGGGTATTACAAACCTCGACTCGACACACATTCTTAATTCTTATGAACAGAGACAAGTTTACTTGCCTCGGAATTTAGTGTTATGTATGAAAAGAATACTTTCCATACCACCATAAGTTAAAATGCTTATTTAGAGGAATCAAATCTCATTTTCGCTTATAAAATTCCTTTTTATAAATCTCTTTTATATTCACAAACTTCTTTCATAATCTCCTTTCTATTTATAAAAATTATTTTTATAAATCTCCAAATTTGTTTATAAAACTCCCTTTATAAATATCTAAATTTATTTATAAAACTCCTTTTATAAATCTCTAAATTTAAATCTCATATACTTATCACAAATCTTTGGTTTCAAGGTAGAACCAAATACTTCCCATAAATTGATCATTCCATATATTACTATAAATCCACAAATTTTATTTATTATTCCAATTTATAAAAATGACATCTTTACCCCTTTTATAAAATACCATTTATAATATATTCTTTTATTTATAAAATACCATTTATAAATCTATCATTTTATTTATAAAATACGATATATAAATCTATTCTTTTATTCAATATTTTACATAAAGCATTTCACAAATATTTCTTCCAAAATATTTCTATCTTCTTTTAAAACAAAACCACTTTATTATGAAAGATAAACCTCTATTTTTCTTTATAATGAACATTATATAACTTTTCTGTATAATAACTTTCCAAAATACTTTAAAACTTTTCCATATTAGAGGAAACAAAAAAAAAGGTTGGAGTAAAATAGGGAAATTCAATAACCATTTATAAATAAAATGCTACAGAAGACTCCAATAAGTCACATTTAAAATCATTATCCGAATCAAAACCATTTTAAATCAAACCAATAAATAATAGTATTTTCAAAATACTATAATGAGGCCTAGAGCTACCATAGCACTTAACAAATGCTTTCATTGTTTTCACTCTAAAAGGAATTCAACTTTTTGGACACATCAAAGTCACATCCAATATGGCCAGGCTACCAAGCTTCTAGCACTCAACAATTTATACAAAAAGTATGTAAATGAAATTAAAATCAATAGTGGCAAGGAATCCTGTTGGATCCCTCTACAAAATTTCCCTATACGTCGTATAAGACCCCTACAAATCATTTTATATGACATCCACTTTCTAAAATGGGAATTCAACCAAACCCAACAACTAAGGAAATAATAATAGCTAACACATTATTATCAATAGTTAACAATCAATAGCTAACACATCATCTATCTAATATTAATCAATTTCACAAATCATACTTTTATGTTGCAAGCACAGAATGAGTATTTATTTTGTTTGATAAATGTCAAAAATAATCTATTCAATTTAATTATAGTAGAATGGTGTTTTATTCTACCAAATAGATATCACAAGCGAGGTATAATTAATTTAACTATGTCATTATGTAAATCAACGTAATAATATTCAATCACTATTATTTTATCATTAATTTATATTTCTTTAAAACTATCGACTATTTATACCATAATGTTGTACTCGTCAATACGAGTCTAGTATCAAAAACCGAGGGTCAATAGGATTCCGGGCGAAGGGGATATGGCATTTAAAAGTTTGGGATATTCAAAAATAAATTTAAATAAAATAAACTCTCACCAAAATTCAAATAGGCCTAGCCCAAACTCCCCAACCCCAACCCGAATGCTACAATGCTCTTCCCTAAATTTTAAATCACACGCTTATACCCAAAACTGAAACCACCAAGTCCAACTCGTGACCACCACTGCATCAACCACCTATGGCCACCGACTTCTCCACCGTTCTACTCACCATTGAACACCACATGCCCAGCCATCCCCGCATCGTACTCGACGCTTCCAATCGCCGTCGACAATCGAAAAACCGTGCCTAAAACAACCTACTACCGAAACCCAAAAACGAGCTCGACCCACACCTTCGACCACCTCCAATGTCTCCGCCTCGACTCGAGCTTCCTCCCAGTACTACCATTGCTCCCCTCGACTATCAAAACGTCGGAAATTTCGAGATGAACAAAAAACGTTCATCCACCACCCACGACCAACTTCGGCCACCTGGCAACCCACAAACACCACCAAAATTTCATCTTGCCGCCACGAACATGACCCAACTATCCGATTTCCATTTTGAATTCATAGAAAAACCATCATTATTCAACCACCACTGTCATCGACCAACTTCCACCACTCTGCTCGACGAAATGATGAGCGACTATTTTTAGAAAATAATAGGAATGATGACAAACAACTTTCATCTTGCAAGTTTTGGCTAATTATGAGTGGATTATGAGATATGGATTTTTGAAGTGGAGGGATGGAGGGGTTTTCATTTACAGAAATGGAAAAAGAAGAAAAGAGAAAGAGAAGTGAAGTGAGGTTTGTTGTATAAATGAAGCAACACAAAGCTTACAAGTAAAGCAAGCATCAATTCAAACGAAATGATATGACTCCACAAAACCAAACCAATATTTTGTTTTGGGTACCACGCTACACAATATTACATTCGTGTACGAACCATGAACAGCAGAAACAGAAATACGATCGTGCACAACAATGCGATATTGTCGCAAAATAATACAAAAGTACACTGGTTATCTTATTCCATGAAGTTCTCAAAAATAGCATCGTTTGCCGCAATATGCGTCAAACGATAATTTAAATATGTTCCAAATCAAAATTTATGGAAAAGTCCTATAAATTCATCTAAAATACGTCATTAAAAATAGTTTGATTAATAGTTGATTTTCTTATTATTCATTATATTTAAATCAAATTTGAGTATTTAAATGAATTAAATATTCCCATTCGAAACGTAAAAAATTACGATCGTTACATTCTTCCACTGTTAACTGGGTTTTTAACCCATCAAAATTTAATAAGAATTAGAACATTCAGACTATGCCAGAATAACTCAAGAATCAACCAAAAGGACCAGAAAAAGTAGAAGAAAAAGATCCAAGAGGAAAGATGCCAAAATAAGCTAAGGTGATGCATCGCTAGCGATCCATCACCTATGGATCGCTAGTGATCCATAATACTTCCTCATGGATCCTCCAAACCTCTTGCATCATGATTCATTACCATTTCTAAGCATGATTGCCAAGTTTCATAGCATGCCAAACAATCTAGCTTAAGAAGTAAAGACTCATCCGATTCAAGGTGTTAGGCCAGAATTAGCTAACTTAAAATGGACCTGCAGAACTCATACGAAGTCGGATTGACTTGAAATTTTGGGAGAACATTTAGAAAACATTGTAGAAGACTCAAAAAAATGAAGTCATTTAGAGTTGATTTGATGGATCACTAGCGATCTATCTAGATGGATCGCTGGCGACCCATCTAGAGTGGGTCCCACCACCTCAAATTTTTATGGTGGGTCCTAACACCCTCTAGATGTTCCTGCAAAGTTTCGTTCGATTTCGTTAAGATTTGAGCGAGATATGGAAGATTCTTCTGGACCAGATGACCCATGAAGACGGATGATCAAACTAACTCCAAACGACTTGATATTTGGATAAGGCACTTAAATAGAAGATAGGAAGACAACCAACAAAGATCACTCAAAAATATGCTAAGTGGATGGATAGCTAGCGATCCATCCCCTATGGACAGCTAGCGATCCATCACTTATGGATGGCTAGCGATCCATCAAGATAGGTTGGATCGCCCTCAAACTTTCCGAGCTCCATCGTAGCACTAATTAAATGCTTCTGGTAGAAAATATGTTATGTTGATGGATAGCCAGAGATCCATCCCCTATGGATAGCTAGCAATCCATCGCCTATGGATAGCTAGCGATCCATCACCTATGGATAGCTAGCGATCCATAGAAATGACTTAGACTGATTTGACATTTTCGGTGATGACTTGGTATAACTGGACTCTTCTGCATTTGGACTTCTGGCCCAACACTCACTGAATTCCCCTATAAATACTCACCTACCTACAACTAGAGATGGATCTTTTCCGGATAGAGGGCTGCAATTACTCTACTAGAATTCCTTCACTTCTTCAACTTTCTTCTCCCTCACAACAGTCATCAAGGAGGTTACTGTGATTCTCTAATCAACCCTTAAACTTGTGACTTATTCTAACTCATTGTAACTTAGATCTGAGGACTAAATAGTTGATATCCAGAGAGATTCAACTAGTATAATCATAATAAAGATTGATTAAAGTGGACGTAGGCCAGAATCAGCCGAACCACTATAAAAATTCTATATCTCTTTTCTTACTTCCGCTCTTTATTTATTGTTTATCTGAGATTTATGCTGCTGATTATCTGCACTGGTGCTTTCATACTTGATCCAGGATCTTGATCCATTTTTTGGGTTAACATTTGGTGCTTTCATTGAGAGCCTTGAACGAGATTTAAAGAGTTGAAGTTTGAATCTAAGATTTAGAGAAGATGGGTAGGCCTAATACTAGATCTAGAGCTGTAGCAAGTCAACCGAAGCCCGGGGGCAGCTAGGAGATGTCCTCAAATTCTCATCAACCCAACTATGTGATTAGAGAGGAGATGGAAAAGATGATGAAACAGATGCAGGATGGAATCTTAACTAGACAACAAAAGATGATGGACGGCTTCTTCCAGAGGATGGAGCAGCAAGGGATGGCTAAATCTGCAGGGAATAGGAATCAAACTTCAGAGGGCAATGCTGGAATCAACATGGGAATCAATCCTAATGCCGGAGTTACTGTTGGAACACCAGGAACTGGTGATACTAGAGCTAATCCAAATACTAGGATGCAACCGACAGAAAAATATGTACCAGAACTTCCTCAAAGGAATGTAGGTCTGTATGAAGCTAGAGTTGTGAATCAGAACACAAGCATGCGGCCGAAAGAGTGCATCCCGGGATACCCCCACCAGAACAGGGGGCAAAGTATTGCTTTAGGACGGAAACCTTCATTAGATGGTGAGAATTGAATTGCTGGATTGGTACGAAGGTTTATTAGAGGAGGACCCCCAGATCTGGGTTTGGAAGACGTGAACATGAATCCGTTTATTTCTAATATCCGGAATGTGAGAAATCCTTGAGATTGCAAGCTTCCTACATTGGAAATGTACGATGGGAAGACATATCTGACGATTCATATGATGAGATACATCCAACATATGGAGGTGTTGGGTGCTTCTGAGGAGGTAATGGGGCTGTGCTTCCCATTATACTTAACCAATTTAGCTGCAATGTAGTTCAAACAGTTGGAGAATGGGTCCATAAGCACATGGACTGACTTGGTGAGCAAGTTCTTGAGACAGTTCAGAGTTCATGTCACACAACCGAGGAATGTACTTACGCTCTCAAACGTAAAACAAAAGCCTAGAGAGTCCTTAAGAAGTTATTTAACATGATTCAATGCGGCGGCAGATGCGGTTAACAAGCCGGATCCATCATTTATCCTAATGGCAGCATTATCTGGGGTCGTGGGTAAGACTGATTTCAAAGCTGCATTGAAAAGGGATCCATCGAGGGATCTTGAAGAATATTACTACGAAGCCGAGAGATATTTGCATCAGGAAGACGCTAAAACCGAAGATGAGGATGTGGATGCTGAAATAAATATCGTTGAGGATAGAGGACCATCCAGAGCTGGAATTGGAAAAGACAAAGGGAAAAGGAAAACCGACGACAACTTCGACAAGCCGAAACGACTAAGGAAGGAGCTGAGATTCACTTCATACACTAACTGGACTGAAACCCCAGAGAGGATATACTTGGATACTAGGGCGAAGAACCTCTAACAGAGGCCAAAAGGGAACCTACTGATCGAGATAAAAGACCTGGAAAGTTTTGCATCTTCCATGAGCTAAATGGGCATGAAACGAACGAGTGCCGGTACCTTCGTGATCTGAAAGAAGAACTGGTTCAGAACAATCAGCGGCCACAATACGTGAGGAACAAAACTATGGTAGAATTTCAAGAACAACCACCATCCGCGGCAAATGCATCAAGAAACACCCAGGGATTTGAGCCAAGACAAATTATCCCATGATCGAGGTAGATGGGAATCGGATCTAGCTCCTATGCTTTGCTTTTTCATTTATTTTTCCGCACTTTTCTTTTGGTATTTAGACAATAATAACCTCAGGCCGCTTACTCGTGTACGGGATCCTGAATGGTCCCTAGGCACGCTCTGAGTCGGATGCCTGAGATGACTATTTAGGAAAATAATACCTCGGACCGCTTACACGTGTACGAGACCCAGATTGGTCTCTAGGCACGCTCTATGTCAGATCTTCGAGGTGAAAATTTAGGATTTCTACTTGTTTTGATTCCTGCTTATTTGATTTTTTCTTATTTGTTCTGATTTGAATATTTGAATTTTGAAAACTCTACATTGATTATGATGACTGATATTGATCGCCTTAGAGTCTCGCTACGGGACCGGAGTGCAGGGTGCAAGTCCCCTTGCGAGAGAGCGAGCGGATGGACTTGTACAATATTGATCGCCTTAGAGTCTCGATCGGAGAGACGAACCGGAGTGCAAGAAGTAAGTACCCTCACCGGAGAGTGAGCGGATAGGCTTACTTCATCCCCCTTAACTTAACAAACAAACGATCCAGAGAGATCGCCCCCTTAACTTAAAGCATTAAACGATCCAGAGAGATCGCACATTAAACTTAAACGGTCAGGAGAGATTGAGCCTTGAAACAAATTTAAGTTAATAAAAGGATTTGAATGCCTTATAAATAGAATAAAACTGATAAATCCTGGATGAACACATGATGATCTCGATATATGATGTGATTTTTGATATATAATGTGATTTTAATATATGATATGACAACTCTAAATGAGAATAAATATGATAATGATGTAAATCCCGAATGAACATGGGACAATTAGAGATATGTTATGTAAATGGAGATATGTGATGTAATTGGAAATATGCGTTGTAATTGGAAGCATGTGATTTAATTAGAGATATATGTTGTAATAACTCCGAATAAAATCGAAATGATTTGGATGTATAGATTACACTTGGGTAGTGTCTAGAGTCTTAGGATGTAACTGGTTTGGAATGAGTTGTGATTAGCAAGAGAATCCGAAGGAATTGGACGAGTCACCAAGGCTAAAGCAGCTAAAAAGCCACATTATCAAAGACTGGAGACATTAACTTGTTCTTAAATAAAGCACACCTTTCATTCAAAAGGCGTACTTTGGAGGGCAAGTGTTAATTAGGTTTTTAACCCATCAAAATTCAATAAGAATTAGAACATTCAGACAGCGCCAGAATAACTCAAGAATCAAACAAAAGGGACAGAAAAAGTAGAAGAGAAATACCCAAGAGGAAAGATGCCAAAATAAGCTAAGGTGATGGATCGCTAGCGATCCATAATGCTTGCTCATGGACCTTCCAAACCTCTTGCATCATGATTCATTACCATTTCTAAGCACGCTTGCCAAGTTTCATAGAATGCCAAATAATCTAGCTCAAGAAGTGAAGATTCACCATAATCAAGCTGTTTGGCCAGAATTAGCTAACTTAAAATGGACCTACAAAACTCATACGAAGTCGGATTGACTTGAAATTTTGGGAGAACATTTAGAAAACATAGTGGAAGGCTAAACAAAACGAAGTCATTTAGAGTTGATTTGATGGATTGCTAGCGACCCATCTAGAGTGGGCCCCACCAACTCAAATTTTATGGTGGGTCACTAACACCCTCTAGAATGTTCCTGCAAAGTTTCATTTGATTTCGTTAAAATTTGAGTGAAATATGGATGATTCTTCTGGACCAGATGACCCATGAAGACGGATGATCAAACTAACTCCAAACGACTTGATATTTGGATAAGGCACTTAAATAGAAGATAGGAAGACAACCAAACAAAGATCACTCAAAAATATGCTAAGTGGATTGTAACACCCCGATATTTTATGGGAAATATAATTAAAAAGAAATTAAAAGCGCATTTGGTACAGTGGTAAAGGCGCATGTTGACTTCCTTAATGACCAGGGATCAAGTCCCGTTGTCGCCCAAAATCTAGAGCGATGTTTTGTAAGCTAGTTTGTTTCCAGCGATTTTCCTACGTATTTCGGCATTGTTTCTAACATGTGGCGGCCTCCCATTCGCTCCAGTGATGTAATATGATGAGATGGCTAAATTTTATTGGCTGAGTGATGATGTGTATGGGCTAGAATGGATAACCAATAAGTGTATGAAAGAACAAGATTTAATCTAAAATAATCTAATGGATTATATTCACTCAAATAATCTATAAATAAACCATCTAAGCAAACCTAATCTCTTATTCAGCCGTCGCCATAATTCTACAGTAAAATTAATGTGTATTATTCTTCCTCCTTTTCTCTAGTAAATAAACAAATCTCTACCAAATTAAATTATATATATATATATATTCGAGCAATTTGGGGAATTTAGAAGAATCAAAGGGAGAAAGATTAAAGCAAAGCTTTTTTCAAGTTTATGCAAGCTCAAGAGCCATGTGAGTGGGAATTAATATGAAATAGAAAAACAAAGTAGTTCAATTTCAGTTCTTTTCTGGCATGTTAATATGAATTAATTTCTATTATTAATTGAGAATAGCTGTAAATTATTGCAACTTCTTCTTCTTCCACTTCTCAAATCCAATTCATGTTTGGTTTAAAATATGGGACAAATAAATTGTCTATTCACGTTTTATAGCATAAATAAGATTGAAATTTATGTAAATTATTATATCTTCTTCTTCCACTTCTCAATCCTAATTCATGTTTGGGTTGAAATTTGGAGCAAACAAATTGTTATTCACGTTTCATGGCGTAAATAAGATTGGTTTAATTAAATTGAATTAGGATTGTTATTCAATTTCTAATGGTAGAACATGTTAGTTGAATAAATTCAGAATATGTTACTTGAATAATATTGTGGTTTTGATTGATATAATTACATCATTTTGAATATGGTTTTGGAACAAAATTTGGAAGTCTAATTGACATAATTGTTTGTTTCATATGTGACCTAAAAATGTAAAAGTGGACTTTTGTGGAATTAAATGGTTTGTGGCTATTAGATAAATTTTTTGTACAGATTAAATCTCTAAAAGGAGAACGTAAATTAGGGTAGAAAAAAAATGTAAATTAAATGGACCCTAAAGGCTAGCATAAATCTGTAACAAAATGTTATAAAAATTACAGACAAACCATAAGGGCTGAATGGACGTGAAATTGAAACACCATTTATGTAAGAAAAAGGGAAATTGTGAAATAACAAAATCGGATGTAAAAATGGCCTAAAGCAGATTAATGGAAATAAACAGTATGTAAACTGTAACGGTAAAATTAATTAATCTGGAAGCGATTTGGTAGGCAGACCTTGTAAAGGTCTAGATAGGTGTTTCATGCAGTTAAGACCAAAATATAGTTTTGGCTGTACATACTAGGAGCGGGCAAGTAGGTTCCCAAGGATGTTTGTTACCTTTCATAGGTTGCTAGTACTTAGGATAGATAACATCCGTAATCGTAGGCTTCTTCTGGCAGATCGACGCGGACAAAACATGACAAGTGTGCTCCGACGTAGGCTTCTTTAGGCAGATCGTTGGAGGATTTTGCACAGCCAACCCATCCGCGGGCGCTCTTTCGGAGGACCAACACTTTGGATAAGGGAAAGTCCATGTTGGTGATCGAGGAGACATGAGGATAGGAGTCCAGTTTGGCGGAGCCTGAGTGCAACTTCGAGGTCCTGCGAGGTTGTTTGAGTCGGCGTTGGTCAGACATAAGAGGCATTTAGTCACAATGCACGGGTGAAGAGCATGACTTTCACGCTGTAGCACGTGGATAGGTAAAGACAGCAGGTCCGACATGCCGATTGGCATTTAGTATTACTGCATGGTTGATTTCCTTAGAGTGAACATGGACTTTGGCTTCTTAAGAATTGTATCTAAGAAGGATTCACTGCATTATATTATTCACCCTCTGCGATATCCGGGGAAGACCTAGATTTAAACTGTTTTATTCTTTCTGCTTCATTTTATTTTTCATTCACTAGACTTTATGTCTGACCCATTCCTAATTTTCCTATTTTCCCCAAATCAAAGGAGGGAAGGTTTAGGTTGTAGTTCTTTGCAGCTTGGAGGGTTATTGGAGCAGTTATTATCTTCAGTTTTTGTTTCTATTGTTTCATGTACTTCATTTCTCTTTTCCTTACTTTACTCTATATATGGGGACCTATATTGTGAACTTTGTTATGTTTTATGTTTTGGTGGAGACTACTTGGTACTTTTGGTTTCAGAAATAAATTTGGGATAATGTTGTTTTTAATGAAACTATTGTGCTATTAATTTATAACTAGTGAAAGTTTTCTTCCGCTGTAATGTTTTAATCATTTTATGTTGTTGTCTTAGTCTTTGAGCTATGTTATGGATTTTTATTTCACCCAACCACCCATGCTTCTAGTCATGTCTAATTTTCGGGGTGCCTAGAGGTGCGGGGTGTCACAGTTGGCATCAAAGCTAAGGTTTCGATAATCCTAAAAATATTTTAAAAATATAAAGGTTTTCGAATAATTTTTAAAGGATGTTCCAAATAATACTTTTAAAAGTATATGTATATATTTTGGAAAAAAAAAGAAATTTTAGAAATGGGTCCCTCATATCTCTTCCTCCGCATCTATTGAACTATTTGTGAAGTACCTAATCCCATCTTTTTAATATCCACAGATAGAAATGTTTGAACCGCAAGATATCCCCGAAGTTCCAGGCTTTAATATGCCTGCTTGGTTCATAGGTTATTTGCAGGCTACTGCACGAGCAAAGCCACCAGCTAAGGATGCTGATCTGGTGGATGGGGCTCCAGCCCGTCCGCCAGGCATTCTCGATTTTCCCAAGTTATGCAAGGACTACACCAGCTTAGGAGGCAAGTCGTTTCTTGGCACCGAGTCATATATTGAGGCAAGAGTTTGGATCCGTAATTATGAGGTGGACTTATGGGATTGGAGGACTTGGCTCGGAGGCAGTTGGCTTCATGGTAGTTGCAGGGAGAGGCTCTTTGTTAGTGGGAGATTGTGGAGGCTGAGGCTGGTAATTTGACTTGGGCGGATTTTCGTACTAGGTTCGAAAGGAAATTCTTATTGCAGGCTGAAGAGGGAGCGCAGCTAGAGAAATTTATACAGCTCAAGCTAGGGGATATGACAGTTAAGGAATACGTTAATCAATTCAATGAGCTTGCCAGATTTGGACTAGACCTAATCAATAATCCTCACAAGAAGGCGCTGAAGTTCACTAAGGGTTTGAGTCAACCACTGTAGCGTTTGGCGGTGAGCCACATTCCGTTGGGAGCCACTTTTGAGGGATTGGTGGAGATGGCTTTACTTGCTGATACTGAGAAGAAAGGAGATGTGGTGCAGAAGAGTGATGGGATGAAGCAGTGGAAAGGAAAGAGGAGAGGAGGAGGGCCAGGTGGAAAAAGGAAAGTTCCAAGGAAGGACTGGAAGTGCAATACTTGTAGGAAACTAGGTCATCTTACTAAGGATTGTAGAGGGGTAGGAAAGCGACCGAGACTGAGGTGCTATCTTTGCGATCATGTGGGGCATATGAAAAAGGACTGTCCATCGAAGCCCAAGGACAGTTCACAGACACCTTCACAGCCTGCTCAGGCTTATGCTTTAGAGGCAGCTCCTTCCTCTAGTACTCGTCCGTTAGTGGACAAGGGAAAGAAGGTGATCATCGAAGGTGTGTTATCTATCTCCGATTTTCCTGTTCGTACCCTATTTGATTCTGGAGCTTCACACTCTTTTATATCTAGTACTCTAGTAGAGGGTCTTGGTCTTGATGCTTGCTTAGTGACCGACCCGGTAGTAGTATCAAATCCTGTAGGAGGATCGGCCTATTTGTCCATGTTATGTCGGGATTTGAAATTGTTTATTTTAGGGGTTGAGTTTGACTGTAGTTCCTTTGTATTGGGTTTTTCCGGGTTCGGGTTGATTCTTGGTATCGATTGGCTATCCATGTATGGTGTTGTTCTTGATTGCGATAAGAGGGTAGTGAGGTTAGGCACTTGTAGTGGACGTACCTTGGAGGTACTTGTGATCCTAGAGGATCGGTCATGTTGAGCTACCTTTATTCTCTTGACTTATCGTCCGATAGTTTGAGTTCGGTACCCATTGTTAGAGAGTTTCCAGATGTGTTCGAGGAGGTTGCTGGCCTTCCACCTCGAAGAGAAATCGAGTTCAAGATTTACCTTGTCGATAATTCCAAACCGGTTGCTTTACCAGTAAGGCATATGGCTCCTAAGGAACGTTATGAGTTGAGCAAGCAGATTGGAGAGCTTTTGGAGAAGGGCTTCATTCGTAGGAGCATTTCTGAGTGGGGAGCACCCGTCGTCTTTGCCACTAAGGCATATAGCTCTCTCAGACTTTGCGTGGATTATAGGGAGCTTAATAAGCTGACGAAAAAGAATCGTTATCCTCTTTCCCATATAGACGATCTCTTCGACCAGCTAGTAGGAGGCAAGGTACTTTCGTAGCTCGATTTGGCCACGGGATTTCATCAGTTGCGTGTGGCAGAGGATAGCATCGAGAAGACTGGGTTTAGGACTCTAGATGGGTTATTTGAGTGGTTAGTCATGCCATTTGAGCTAACCAATGCTCTGGCATATTTTGTGGACCTGATGAGTCGAGTATTTCGCGAATCGTTGAATAAGTTTGTGTTGGTGTTCGTCGATGACATTTTGGTTTATTCGCGAAGCAAGGAGGAGCATACTATTCACTTGGAAGAAGTGCTTAGGACCTTGCGAGCACATAAGTTGAAGGCAAAGTTCTCTAAATGCCACTTTTGGAGGGATGATGTTCTCTTTTTAGGACACATCATTTTGGAGGATGGACTTGTAGTAGATCCGGCGAAAGTGGCAGCAGTACAAAATTGGCAGACCCCTAAGAATGCCATGGACATAAGGACTTTCCTTGGTCTTGCGGGCTACTATAGGAAGTTCATTAAGGACTTTGCTAGGATATCAGCTCCACTTACCCGCCTTACCAAGAAGAACTCAGCTTTTGTTTGGGATGCCAAGTGTGAGGATGCCTTTGGTCGATTAAAGGATGTTTTGACTACCGTGCCCGTATTGGTATTACCGGATGGTAACAAGCCTTTCTCAATTTATATGGATGCTTGTGGTACGGGGCTAGGGGCGATACTGATGTAAGAGGGTAGGGTAGTGTGCTATGTGAGTAGACAGTTGAAAACGGATGAGAAGAACTGCCCAACACATGATCTTGAGTTGACAGCTATAGTTTTTGCTCTCAAGTCTTGGAGGCACTATCTCTTAGAAGAAAGATTTGAGCTTTTCATGGATCATAAGTCTTTGAAGTATATATTCTCTCAGAAAGAATTGAATTTGAGACAGCAAAGATGGGTGGAGCTTATTAGCCTCTTATGACTTTGAGATTTCCTTTACCCTTGGCAAGGGTAATGTAGTGGCAGATGCATTAAGTAGACGCAAATTGGTTTTAAGTCCTCTGTTTTTGGAATGGAAGCATTTAGAGTACACTGCTACCTTTGATTTTAGACGTCCATCAGATTTAGCTCCAGGATTATTAGCAGCCCTCGACGTCCAGCCTACTTTGATGGAGCAGATTGGAACAAGGCAAGGTGAGGACAAAGAGTTAAAGGATATTTTAGATAAGCTTGGTAGAGGAGAGTCATCACCACATCTTAGGCGCTATACCATGGACACTAGGGGATGGCTTAGAAGGGATGGTAGACTTTGTATTCCCCATAGTGAGGATTTAGTAGATGCGGTGTTGGCCGAGTCACATCATTCTATGATGATAGTGCACCCCGGTGGTGGTAAGATGTACCGGGATATGAAGAGGGTATTCTATTGGCCTGGAATGAAGAAGAGGGTGGCGGAGTATGTATCGAAGTGCATCACTTGCCAAAGGGTAAAGGTGGAACAAAAGAAGTCCAAAGGACCGTTGCAGCCATTGGATATTCCATTATGGAAATGAGAGAGCGTCTCTATGGACTTCGTGGATGGATTACCAAGGTCATGGAGAGGGAACACGAGTATTTGGGTCATTATGGATAGACTAACGAAGAGCGCTCATTTTATACCCATTAAGAGTAATAGGACGATAGCTTCTTTGGTGACTCTTTATGTAAGGGAGATAGTTAGGCTTCATGGAGTTCCCGCCAGCATGAGCGATAGAGATCCATTATTCACCAGTGAGTTTTGGAGGAGTCTTCAGCAAGCCTTAGGAACAGAATTGAATCTGAGTACGACATATCACCCTCAGACAGATGGACAGACTGAGAGGGTAAATAGGGTTTTGGAAGATTTGCTCAGATTGTGCATCATTGACTTCAAAGGCTCTTGGGAAGACCACCTACCTTTGGTGGAGTTCACGTATAATAATAGTTATCAAGCAAGCATTGGGATGGCACCGTTCGAGGCCCTCTATGGCAGACCATGTAGGTCACTAGCCTGTTGGTGGGATACCACCGATAGGATCTTGCTTGGACCAGACGTGGTGAGGGAAACTTCCGAGAAGGTGGATTTGATTCGCAAGAGGTTGAAGACTACACAAGATAGATAAAAGTCTTATGCCGACAGAAGACGTTCATATTTGGAGTTTAAGGTTGGAGATATGGTTTTTTTTAAGGTTTCTCCTTTGAGAAACGTTGTGAGATTTGGCTCAGTGGGTAAGTTGGCACCGAGATTTGTAGGACCCTTCCCTATTACCGCACGGATTGGAAAAATGGCATATAGAGTTGATCTTCCAGATAAGTTGGCAGGAGTTCACGATGTTTTTCATGTTTCGCATCTGAGGAAGTGTCTACATGATTCCACAGTAGTAGTAGAACCCGATCAGCTAAGGGAAGTGGAGGTAGAGCGCGAACCACTTGTGCATCGTGCACCCACCCGTATATTGGAACACGACTTCAAGAGATTACGCAACAAGGAAGTTCGTCTAGTGAAGGTTCAGTGGGGAGATGACCCCAAGGAGTGCACATGGGAATCTGAGGAGAGAATTCAGACTTCTTATCCTTTTCTATTTGAAGGTACACTTCAAATATCATATCTTTGATCTTTCCTTAGTTAGGGTCTTTTCGATAATCTTTAGGTGAAACCTATGGATGGTAGCTTGGTTGTAAACATGTCATTAGGGCATGTTATGTTTGATGGATGAAAATGATTGCAAGTGGATGCCAATGTTTGCAAATGGATGAATTGCATGCACTAGATAGATGTTTATTAGGATAATCGACCAACTAGGTACACACACCTGCATATGCGTGCATGTTATCAATTGCATTTGCACATGGTTGTGGGTGTGTGTGTGTGTGTGTGTAAATGGATGTTGCATATGGATGGTGCATTTGGGTGAATGATTGAAACATACATATAGAATTATCAATTATACTAGGGTAATAGCATACATTTGGTTGCATGGCCTAAGCATACTTGCATTACAGGAGGTCAACTGAACCAGTAGACCGACTACCTTTTCGCATTAGGTAAGTTCATATGCATTTCACTTTGCATAAATCATAAATTGCATTAGTTAAAAATAAGGACAATGGTAGAATGGATGATGGTTGAGTTGATGGATGTAGTTCTTGGATGCTAGTTTTTAATTACGTTCTTCCGTCTTTGGAGATTTCAGGGACGAAATCCTTTAAGGGAGGGAGGATGTAACACCCCGATATTTTAAGGGAAATATAATTAAAACAAAATTAAAAGTGCATTTGGTACAGTGGTAAAGATGCATGTTGACTTCCTTAGTGACCAGGGATCAAGTCCCGTTGTTGCCTAAAATCTGGAGCGATGTTTTTTTCGCTAGTTCGTTTCCAGTGATTTTCCTATGTATTTCAGCGTTGTTTCTGACATGTGGCAGCCTCCCATTCGCTCCAGCGATGTAATTGGATGAGATGGCTAAATTTTATTGGTTGAGTGATGTGTATGGGCTAGAATGGATAACCATTAAGTGTATGAAAGAACCAGATTTAATCTAAAATAATATATTGGATTATATTCACTCAACCAATCTATAAATAAACCATCTAACCTAAACCTAATCTCTTATTCAGCCGTCACCATAATTCTACAATAAAATTAGTGTGTATTATTCTTCCTCCTTTCTCTACTAAATAAACAAATCTATACCAAATTAAATTATCTATATATATTCAAGTAATTTGGGGAATTTAGAAGAATCAAAGGGAGAAAGATTAAAGCAAAGCTTTTTTCAAATTTATGCAAGCTCAAGTGCCAAATGAGTGAGAATTAATATGAAATAGAAAAATAAAGTAGTTCAATTTCAGTTCTTTTCTGGCACGTTAATATGAATTAATTTCTGTTATTAATTGAGAATAGCTGTAATTATAGCAACTTCTTCTTCTTCCACTTCTCAAATCTAATTCATGTTTGGTTTAAAATATGGGACATATAAATTGTCTATTCACGTTTTATAGCATAAATAAGATTGAAATTTATGTAAATTATTGTATCTTCTTCTTCTTCTTCCACTTCTCAATCCTAATTCATGTTTGGGTTGAAATTTGGAACAAACAAATTATTATTCACATTTCATTTCGTAAATAAGAATGGTTTAATTAAATTGAATTAGAATTGTTATTCAATTTCTAATGGTAGAACATGTTAGTTGAATAAATTCAGAATATGTTACTTGAATAAAATTGTGGTCTTGATTGATATAATTACATTATTTTGAATATGGTTTAGGAACAAAATTGGGAAGTCTAATTGGCATAATTGTTTGTTTCATATGTGGCCTAAAAATGTAAAAGTGGAATTTTGTGTAATTAAATGGTTTGTGGCTATTGGATAAAATTTTTGTACAGATTAAATCTCTAAAAAGAGAACGTAAATTAGGGTGGAAAAAAAATGTAAATTAAATGGACCCTAAAGGCTAGTGTAAATCTGTAACAAAATGGTATAAAAATTATAGACAAACCATATGGACTGAACGGACGTTTGAAACACCATTTATGTAAGAAAAAGGGAAATTGTGAAATAACCAAATCGGATGTAAAAATGGCTAAAGCGGATTAATGGAAATAAACAGTATGTAAACTGTAACGGTAAAATTAATTAATCTGGAAGCGATTTGGTAGGCAAACCTTGTAAAGGTATGGATAGGTGTTTCATGCAGTTAAGACCAAAATATAGTTTTGGTTGTACGTACTAAGAGCAGGCAAGTAGGTTCGTAAGGATGTTTGTTACCTTTCATAGGTTGCTACTACGTAGGATAGATAGCATCCATAATCATAAGCTTCTTCAGGCAGATCGACGCGGATGGAACATGACAAGTGTGCTCCGACGTAGGCTTCTTTAGGCAGATCGTTGGAGGATTTTGTACAGCCGACCCAGCCACGGGCGCTCTTTCGAAGGACCGACACTTTGGATAGAGGCAAGTCCACGTTGGTGACCGAGGAGATAGTAGGTAGGAGTCCAGTTTGGTAGAGCCTGAGCGCAACTTCGGGGTCCTGCGAGGTTGTTTGAGTCGGCGCCGGTCAAACGTAAGATGCATTTAGTCACAATGCACGGGTGAAGAGCATGAATTTCACGCTGTAGCACGTGGATATGTAAGGACAGCAGGTCTGACAGGCCGATTGTCATTTAGTATTACTGCATGGTTGACTTACTTAGAGTGACCACATACTTTGGCTTCTTAGGAACTATATCTAAGAAGGATTCACTGCATTATATTATTCACCCTCTGCGATATCCAGGGAAGACCTGGAATTAAACTGTTTTATTCTTTCTTCTTTATTTTATTTCTCATTTACCAGACTTTATATCTGACCCATTTCTATTTTTCCTATTTTCCCCAATCACAGGAGGGCAGGTCTAGGTTGTAGTTCTTTGCAGCTTGAAGGGTCATTGGAGCAGTTGTTATCTTCAGCTTTTGTTTCTTTTGTTCATGTACTTCATTTCTCTTTTTCGTACTTTACTCTATATATAGGGACCTATATTGTGAACTTTGTTATGTTTTATGTTTTGGTGGAGACTACTTGGTACTTTTGGTTTCAGAAATAAATTTGAGATAATGTTGTTTTTAGTGAAACTATTTTGCTATTAATTTATAATTAGTGAAAGTTTTCTTCCGTTGTAATATTTTAATCATTTTATGATGTTGTCTTAGTCTCTGTGCTATGTTATGGATTTTTATTTCACCCGACCACCCATGCTTCTAGTCATGTCCGATTTTCGGGGTGCCTAGAGGTGCGGGGTGTCACATGGATGGATAGCTAGCGAACCATACCCTATGAATAGCCAGCGATCCATCCTCTATGGATAGCTAGCGATCCATCACCTATGGATAACTAGCGATCCATCAAGATAGGTCGGATCGCCCTCAAACTTTCCGATATCCTTCGTAGCACTAAGTAAAGGCTTCTGGTAGAAAAATATGTTAAGTTGATGGATAGCTAGCGATCCATCGCCTATGGATAGCTAGCGATCCATAAAAATGACTCAGATTGATTTGACATTTTTGGTGATGACTTGGCATAACAACTGGACTCTTCTGCACTTGGACTTCTGGCCCAACACTCAATGAATTCCCCTATAAATACTTACCTACCTACAATTAGAGATGGATCTTTTTCAGATAGAGAGCTGCTATTGCTCTACTGGAATTCCTTCACTTCTTCAACTTTCTTCTTCCTCACAACAGTCATCAAGGGGGATACTGTGATTCTCCAGTCAACCCTTGAACTTGTGACTTATTCAACTCATTGTAACTTTGATCTAAAGACTAACTAGTTGATATCTAGAGAGACTCAACTAGTATAATCATAAAAAAATTGATTAAAGTGGGCGTAGGCCAGAGTCAGTCGAACCACTATAAAAATTCTTTGTCTCTTTTCTTACTTCTACTCTTATTTGTTGTTTATCTGAGATTTGTGCTACTGATTAACTGCACTGGTGCTTTCACACTTGATACAAGGTGTTGATCCATTTTTTGGGTTAACATCCCCCTTATAAGAATTTCATCCCCGAAATTTCATCATTACCAAACCAAGAAAGAAATCAACCCATATAAATACTTAACATTTTCATAAGGCCATACGATGTATATTGATCATCCGTACGCAATATCTGATTCGATCACTTACTCGAATTCATAAACTTTTCTTCCAAGTTAGTATCGCTCACTCGACTTCACTAATGCGGACTTCGATCAGGCTCCTTAATTAGAAACCTTCGTTCTCCTTACATAGACATATACTATGATAAAAACATTGGTAACATATAATCGAGTACTAAATTCTTATCCAGATCGGTGGGAATCACCTCAAGGTTATGCACTCCAATCATGGATTAAGAACCATGCGAAGAAATAATCTACGTACAACTTACATACTTATTATTATTGGTTCTTACTTATACTAATTTCTTTTGCTTTCAAAATTATTTATGAAAACATTTCATAAAAAATACCACTAAAGTTTTGAACTTGTATAATACTATACTACATCCCGAGAGTATATACAATTATCTGATTTAATTTTATCCTTTTTAAATTCAGATGTAGGCCCGAGATAAATCTTCATCTTAAAACCGAGTCGATCGCTTCAACCTCTTTACCCATTCTATAACAACCCTGTGTTAATAACTTAATAAATTAAGTTTAATTATGGATAATTAATGTTAGTTGTGATTTGTAAAATTTAATTATGAAATTAAATCAAGTTTTTGAGAATAGCTGAATTAATTTAATTAAGAAATGAGTTTCATTTCTTAAAGAGAATTTAATATTTAAAATTCGAGATATGATTAAATCAACTAGTGAATTTGATTTTTTTTAATGTAGTGTTAACATTGTGAATTATTTCTTAAAATGAGGTTTATAAATTATATTTTATGTTTATAAAAATATAATGAGGATAACTTTTGTTTTCAAAAGTATATCTAAAGTGGTTTAATAACTCAATATTATTAGAAATGAGATATTTAAAAAAAAAATTTGGTTTAGTTAGAGATGATCTCAATAATTGGTGAATTTGTAATATGGAATTTATGTATTTATTTGGAGGTGAGATTTCAACTTGAGCTTTGATTTAGTTTATATAAAAATTGGTTTAGGATATTGTTTAAACATTTTGCTAAGAATAATTAGGCTAAAGAAAATAATTTGATTACATTGCTTAGCGAACACTTGGCCTTGGTTTCAAGTCCATTAGCCATTACTTAACCTAATACCCTAAATTCTTTAGCTTAACCCAAGTCAAAAATCTCCTGAACATCAAAAAAAATTCACGTTCATTCTTCATAAACAAAGAAAATGGTGAAAAGAAGAAATCAACAAAAGCCCTAGTTTTATTCTTATAAATTCAAATCAATTGCCATAAATCAAAAGGAGGATACTCCTTATCATCTATTCTACCTTACAATATAATCAATTTGGTTTTTTGATTAGCTAGTAATTTTTGATTAGGAAAGGGCTATTTGATTTAGGGAAATTAGAGAAGAAAGATTAGAGTAAGAGTTGTAGAAGATGATTGCTAGTATTCAATCTAAACAAATTCATATCTTTCTTCATATGAATCAAGGTGATTAACCCTCACACATATATCTTTAAATTTTAGGTTTGCATATAATTGTTGTGTGATGAAAGATTGTGAATTTGAATGATTGTTTGGTTGTGGTTTGCTAAAAATTGTTTGTGAAAAATCACTACAGTAAAATAGCTCAATCTTTTTTTAGTTGAAAGAAATTTCAGTTAGCTATAAGTTCTCTTTTAATTACTTTATGAAATAATGTTGTTTAGAGGGTCAAAATTGATTTTGAAACTAATGTACACAGCTCTTCTCTGTGCAATTTTCTTAGTTGAAACCTGATATTAAAATCACCATAACTTTTGAATGGTTGATCGAAATTGAGTGTGGTTTTTTTCATTTAAAAGGTATGTTTATAAGGAACAACTTTTATGTTTATCATTTTCTGCAAATATACATTTTGCTAACCGTAATTGTGTTTTAAGTGCAGGTAACCTATCTGTCCTGTGTTTTAAATTTTAACTTTGAAACACAGAATTGTTTTGGCCATATCTTTTTCGTAATCGATCGGAATTTGATAATTTTTGATGTTATGGAAAGCATATACTTTTAACTACAACTTTCAAGTTTGATGTTATCCTAAATTTTGAGCTTTAAATAGTGAAAATCATAATTTTTGTCGCTTCCCCTGAGAATAAATGACAGCGACAATGAATTAAATTTGTAAATTATTTTGGTCATAACTTTTAAACCGTAAATTCAAATTAGATGATCTTTTTCTTGATTGAAAGCTAAGACTTTTTTCTAGAACTTTCATGTTTTAAGATTGGTAAAATTATGAGATTAGGTGGTCGAAACTGTATATCTTTAAATCATAAATTTGAGTTAAACAAAGTAAATAGACAAGCTTCGTATACAAGTAATTTTACGAAAGAGAATTATTTTTAATTTTTAAATTTTAGAATTGTTTCTAAATTAAGTTAATAAATATTAAAAATGATTTTTTTAGCAAGTTATTTTATATATTAAACATGTTTAGTAAATTATTATGGATCTAGAAATATGACTTTGGAAATACAAATCTAATCTATTTTTACATATGATTATGGAATTGGAATATAATTATTATGGTTTTATTACATAAATAATTTAGGATTCATGGAATTTGGAAATGTAGTTTTGAAAAGTATAAACTTAGTTTATTTCTAAATAGACTTGTTATATTTTAATAGGATTTAGAAGAGTAATTGAATATGGTTAAAATATAGTTTTGAGAATAATACAACTATATGAAAATTTGAGACAACCTTGTGTATATAAGTGAAATCTTGGAAAACTTTGGGTTTATGGTATATTTTATCGAATAAGTGAAAATTTATTTTAATCTAAATAATAAATAAACTTATGGAAATTTATAACAAGTGTTTTTAAACAATAAAATCAAAGATAAAAAAATGTTTTGAGAACCGTAATTCTATAATTTAAGGAGCACTAATAATTGACTTAGTGTCATTGTGATGCCCCACCCCGAGACCCACATTAACAAAGAGTATTACTGGGTAATACTGTCTCCTAAGGCGGAGAATAAGACTGGTTAGGGGCGACCGTCTATAGTCTTGTCTTAATATATATTGAATACTTCGATTAGTGCTCTATATTTTTTTCCTTTCTCAAGTGGATCGACATATCCAATAAATGATTAATACAAAACTACAGGTGGCTATAGGATCTATCAGAACAAAATACAACAACTCAAATGCCTAACACATCACAGAACAACAAACAGATATATATACATATATACTGATACATCCCAACACAATACAAATAATACATCATATGTGGTATGACGACCGCAATGTACACGCGAGTCAAAATAATTTACATATCAGAGTAGCGGCAAAAAGACTACAATAGAAAGGGCTAGCAGATAAGTCCATGCGGAAGCAGAATAGGCTAAGTCCATAAGGGTACCTAACCTGAAACACCTCGGTCTGACCCGAGTATAAAATACACGGGTCAGTCTAGCTAAACAAAACAGTTTATAAGGATAAGTGATAATATGAGCATGAGGTAAAGGGTAAGATATCCTCTCGAATGAGAAGAAACAATTATAAGAGCATGCCACTACTTCAAATAATGTAATTACACTAAGTGTATGTCCTCGAAATAGGTAAACTCACCAAATAACTCTAAGTATAATAAATGCCTCATATCATCGGCGAAATTTCAAAAGCCACTGAAATGGTTTCTATGAACCATATCTCCAAAATAAGAGAATCCCAAATCTCAAACTCAAAACTCGCCATAAATGGCAATCACAAAAATATTCTCTAAATAGAGATGTCTCAAACACAAAATACGCCAAAAATGGCAATCTCATATATCTCCAAATAGGAGAGTATAAATCTCAAATAAACGCCAAGTGTTGGCAAACCCAAATCTCAAATATAGAACTCGATAAGTAGTTCAATTTTCAAATATGTAATCACCATATATAATATCTCGAACGGCTCAAATGGCCAATAATGTAAAAAGGTGATACACTCGGAAAATCACAAGGAAATCAATGAAATCATCTCAAAGATATAGCACGTGCTTATGATCGAAGCCCGCCAAGTACTGTTCTCCTAAAATAAGGCGCCACATCTCTTAGAAAAACGTTCCGAAGGACAAATAAATACGTCTCTTAGACAAACATCCCTAAGGACAACATCCCGAAGGACAAATACGTTGCAATGAAAAACGTCTCTTAGACAAACATTCCGAAGGATAAATGACCCGAAGGTCCACTACTGGCAAATACGTCTCTTAGACAAATGTGTCACAAACTCTCGGATAGGAACCCGAATAGTGTTAACGTGTGTCCCATACCACACGTTTGCACTAAACGGTTTACTAACTGCTAGTAAATTTCACACTCAAAGCAGTAAAAAGTTTACCTCACCTCATCGGTAAACTCGACTCGAAGGTCAAAACGATCAAACGGACAAGTCGTGAATTAACCGATAAAATAAACGCACGTGTCCTATACCACGTGTTTTACCAAACCGTTAGTTCTCCTTCTCATTCGCTCGAATAGTGCAAAAACATGTATTTTATATATAAAATAATTTACTTGAGAAAACAAGCTTTTAAAACCAATTTCCAAAATCGATTTTGAAAACAATATTTGAAAATTCTCTTATTATAGAGAATAAATAGATTTTATAGCTTAAAATAATTTAAAAATATATAGTAATTATTTTAAATGCTAATGTATTTAAAAATTATTTCAAAATCGTTTGGAAAAATCTATGCTCGAAATCAAAGAAATCACTCAAAACCGTTATTCAAATTCAATTCAAATTTGAATTTCAAATTCATCAAAACTAGGCTAGCCTATTGATAGGCATCATAGTCCTCAAAATAATTTAGAAATATCACAAAAACATGAAGTAAAAGTCAAAAGTCGGGCGGAAAAAGAACGTAAAAATGCATAGGCAAAATAATACCCAGCTCTGAAATCTTCTCTGGGTTCAACTTTCGGACATGAAACAGGTGGACAAACGACCTCTAATTGAACTAAAAATTAGTTTGCACATAGTAGAAAACTTCATCTTTAAAAAAAATCAATGAATTTCGAATGGAAATAAAAAATTTGCACTGTCTCAAACATGGACTCAGGCCATGTTTGCAACAGTTCGAAAACAGAAATGTGCCCAGGCCTGAAAACCATCTTGGGTTCAACTTACAGGCCTGAAATAGAGGAACAAAAGACCTCGTATTGAGCTGAAAATTGGTACGCATATAGAAGAAAACATTATCTTTCAAACAAAAAAAGAATCGTTTAATTTTAGTAAGAAATGAAAGAGTTATGCTGTCTCAAACATGGACTCAGGCCATGTTTGCAGCAACTCGGAAACAAAATGTCCAGGCAAAAATTTGGGATTTTGTTGATTTTGCAACAAAGTTTTGAACACACAAATGACAATATTTTTCAACCAAAGTTTACAGAGATGAAGTTCAACATACAGGCTACCAAATGCAAGAAATCCGGCAGCATTTCGATATCGGAATCAAAAGTTATAAAGTTTCAAAGCAGCAACAGAAAACAGATTTTAAACAGAGACGATCAATAGGAAATTTTTGTACAGAGAGCAAAAATTCACAGTTTCAAGCAATTTGAGCTTTTTTTTAACTAGATTGTGAGCTTATTCAACTCACCTTGCTGACTGAAGATAGAAGCTCGGATTTTTGCAGCAAAGAGGAAGCTTTTAGCAAGAATGAAGCTTCTAAGAACCTGTAGAAACCAAAAACAGTGCATGCAAGAAGAAGACTACTGTAAATTAGAAACCTATTTCTCAAATCAGGAATTTGATGAAATTATTGAGTTTGGATATTGGTAACCTTTAGATTTTCACTCTAGATTGAAGAATTTCAGTTAGCTTGAATTAAATTGAAGAAATTGGCTTAAAATTGAAAATTTGAGAGGTGGTTCACTGTTCTTTCTATTTTCAGAAAAGAGGAAGAAGGAGTAAATGAATGTATTGGTTATTCTTTTTCCTCTTTCTCAATATTAACATGTAAGTCTACTAATGTGCCATGGACCCAATTAATTAAAAGAAAACCATTTAGCCTAAGAAATTAATTCACGTACATCTATATCACATTATGTTATAAAAATGTCATTTTCTTCCAATTTTCACACAAATAAAATATGTAAATTTACACACATATAAAATAAAGTACTTTTCATCATATAAAAAGATTAACTTTTACTTTTTAAAACAGTTTTATTATTAAAATCATTTATTTTACAATAATACACAATTTTCACAATTAAATGCAAAAGTCTACATTTTTAACTTCTAAAATTCAACAAAAATTAGTTTCTTACATAGAAAAATATTACAACCCATTTTAAACTCAAATTTATAATTAAAACTTATTTTTAAACCAAATTCCATCTTTATATTTAATTAAACACTGTTTAAAAATCACATACTTCTTTTAAAAATAATTAAAAGAAGTAATTGGCAATAATTAATACAATTATTGCATTTTCTCTAAATAAAACTCCCTTTTCATTCATTCTTAACCCAAAAAAAAATAAAATAAAGCCTTTAAACTTTATTTTCTTATTTTAATTCCAAAATTCATTGTTTATTCCAAATAAACAATTTTAAAATCTTCAATATTATTTTAATTCAAAATATTAAATCATAACTACCATTATAATTTAATATTTACAGGTAATCTCCATACTAGGGTTATTACAGTCATCGATTGGTTTAAATGCTTTCAAATAACGCTTCATCGAATATGGTATAACTCATTGAATAGAATATTTGAGTGGAACTTACTAGCCCATTAGCAAATACTCGAATTTCATCGGGTAGTACTGGATGCCTTGGTTAAATTCGTGTGATTGCTATTAGGAAGTAATTTACACTTTAGAGTTGTATTCTCTTATGGTGTGCGACAAGTGGCTGCAAGATCCTTAAGAGAATGTAGTTAAGATTTTCCAGTGGTATCCGTAATAAGTGATATTTACTAGCTATTAGTAAATACTTGAATTTCACCATACGGTATGAGACGTATTGGTTAAATTCTAGTGATTATTGAAGGTAATAGTATTTGTCACTTTAGAGTTTATTCTCTTTTGGTGTGCGGCAAGTGGCTGCTAGATCCTTAAGAAGTTTATTTCCTGGATTTCTTTTTGAACATAATAGTATAATAATATTAAATAAATGTAGATTTATCAATTCATGGTTTCTACGATCACCTTGATCGGTATGGACTATCATTGAGATCATTCTGTGATTGTGTGTTCTTGGTCTGAGTATGATCCTTGGTATCGGATCGGTTCGAGTGATACCAATTATTTTGTTTGTCAGCCATGGGTTTTGAGTACAATCATTGCGATTGTTTTGGATGATCAATACGATCGGTTTGGATTAAGATCTCTTGGATTCTGGATATTTGAATTTTGTGACTATTTTGTGTTCGTGAAATAAAGATATATATTCTTGTGTCTTGTGATGGATGTTAAGTTAATTTTGTTATTCTGCGTTTAGGGACTAGTTCGTGTTTGTGACTTAGACTTATAACCATGTTCTGTGTTAATCATTGATATTTGCGTGCTTAGAGATACTATTTTTTTTTCTGTGAATTCAGTGTTTCGTGACTAATATGTGTTCGTGACTTAAATGTATAACCATGTGCCTTGTGATGAACTCTGAGTTAAATTAATTCACGTGACTCGTTATTTCATGGACATCTATATTTACTTATATTTTTTTTGTTGTATTCTGTTCTCACCATATTGGATATTTAGAGATAGTCTGATCCGGGTGTTATTTGGCTCTGGTCAAGCCGAGACTTTTCAGGTTACATGACTAGTTGACCTTTGGATGTTTGGGCTAGCAAAGAGATAAACATTTTTGAATTTTGGTTTATCTCATTTAGGAAATTTGTGAATATGTTTATAAGATGTACAATTAAGATTAGAGAATTGTAAAATTTGTATAATAATCGAGTTTAGTATTTCATTTTGTAAACTAAATAATTTGTATATGTATAATTATTCTTGTGTGATCTGTGACTGTTATTTATATGATATATTGTTCTGATTCTGTGAAATCGGTGTGTCTATTACTTTGTATTAATACTATACACGTCAAATTCAGTTCAAATATTAAGTGAAAAAGGTATAAATGATGTGTGAGTGTTAGTAGAAAGATATATTCACATTCGATCACCTCTAACAAGCCGTATTCTCCAGTTTAGCAGACGACATTACTTGTAATGTTCTTTGCTAAACTGGGCATCGCGGTGGGGTCATTATAGTTTGGTATCAGAGCTGTGTCAGAACATTATAGCATATAATATTATGGATCTGAGACCTAGATGACTTAGAGTCCTGTCCCTTGGGGTGTTTGGTAGATAGTTATATTAATTTTCTAATTAGGGATAGGAATATAAAATGATTATCGGGATAATCATTTAGGGCATAAATTGATTCAAAATTTTTAAATTGATAAATAGGAATTTGTGACATTAGAACTTTTGGAAATTAATAAGTAAAATATTTTAGAGTTTAAAAAATTTTGGACTTAAATTAGAATGGATTAAATTAAAACGAACTATTTCTTTTAATATAAAATTTAGGAAATTTGAGTGAATAAGTTTAATATTTAAATGATCTAGGAATAATCAGAGTTGCACAGTGGAATTTCAGACATTGAATTGTTCCGTTGTAAGTGATTATGTATGTTTTGTTTGATTGGTTGGTAGGAGTTGATTGCTTGGTTGCATTTATTTAAAATTGGATGCATGGATGTTAGTGGTAATAAAATAAATGCTAAACTTGTGATTATCTATTGTGTTGACTTATCCGGGCATAAGAATTCTGATCGATATATGGGATGCCATGTTATCAATAGGGGTTCCTAAACATCAAACGTGACATTTTGACATAAGTAATTATTAAAATTTGGAAATTTAAGTATGGATTTCTTTCATTATGAAATATTATGATGCCTATCTAATTAAAGTGTAATCATAAATTGTTAATATCTCCTTTATGATATGAATTTGATATTAAATACTAATATGAGTTTTTGAGATAGGTGTAGATATCTGAAGTTAAATAGATATCATTGAAAAGATCATAAATTGTTTGCTTAAGGAATATTAGCGGACACGCTAATATTTCAAATATAAGGTACGCATCTCGGATTACATATCGCATTTTTGTGTTTTTCCCTACGGGATGCCTCATCCTTGAGATAAGATGTTTATTATGTAATTATATTCATATTGTAAATTTTCAAAACGCTAGCCGCGTAAAAGAGACGTTGGCGAAATTTTCTGTAAATTTAAGGCGTTAGAATTTTTTTTGAGAATTTGGGAAAATTTTGATAACTAAAAAGTTTGGTTTTATAGCATTATATTTGGAGTGGAATTAATTGAATGTTTTGGAAATGAAATTTGAAACCAGTTAACAAATAATTGTTTCAAGAGAAAATTTATATTATGAATTTCTTTCGGTAAGGAAATTGCGGGGACGTAATTTCTTTAAGTGGGGGAGTTTGTAACAACCCTATGTTAATAACTTAAAAAATTAAGTTTAATTATGGATAATTAATGTTAGTTGTGATTTGTGAAATTTAATTATGAAATTAAATCAAGTTTTTGAGAATAGTTGAATTAATTTAATTAAGAAATGAGTTTCATTTCTTAAAGAGAATTTAATATTTAAAATTTGAGATATGATCAAATCAACTAATGAATTTGATTATTTTTTTAATGGAGTGTTAATGTTGTGAATTATTATTTAAAATGAGGTTGATAAATTATAGTTTGTGTTTATAAAAATATAACGAGGATAACTTTTGTTTTCAAAAGTATGTTTAAAGTGGTATAATAACTCAATATTATTAGAAAGGAGATATTTAAAAAAAAAATAGATTTTGGTTTAGTTAGAGATGATATCAATAATTGGTGAATTAGTAATATGGAATTTATGTATTTATTGGGAGGTGAGATTTCTATTTGTGCTTTGATTTAGTTTAGATAATAATCTGGTTTATGATTTTGTTTAAATATTTTGCTAAGAATAATTAGGTTAAAGCAAATAATTTGATTACATTGCTTAGTGAACACTGGGCCTTGGTTTCAAGTCCATTAGCCATTACTTAACCTAATACCCTAAATCCTTTAGCTTAACCCAAATTAAAAATCTCCCGAACATAAAAAAAATTCACGTTCTTTCTTCATAAACAAAGAAAATGGTGAAAAGAAGAAATCAACAAAAGCTCTAGTTTTATTCTTAGAAATTCAAATCAATTGCCATAAATCAAAAGGAGGATAGGTATGAACTCCTTATCATCTATTCTACCTTATCATATAATCAATTTGGTGTTTTGATTAGCTAGTAATTTCTGAAATTTTTGATTAGGAAAGGGCTCTTTGATTTAGGGAAATTAGAGAAGAAAGATTAGAGTAAGAGTTGTAGAAGATGATTGCTAGAATTCAATCTAAACAAATTCATATCTTTCTTCATATGAATCAAGGTGAGTTAACCCTCACACATCTATCTTTAAATTTCAGGTTTGCATATAATTGTTGTGTGATGAAATATTGTGAATTTGAATGATTGTTTGGTTGTGGTTTGCTGAAAATTGTTTGTGAAAAATCGCTGTAGTAAAACAGCGATATCTTAGTGCAAATTTATCCAAATTAGCTCAATTTTTTTTAAGTTGAAAGAAATGTCTGTTAGCTATAAGTTCTCTTTTAATTACTTTATGAAATTCTGTTGTTTAGAGGGTCAAAATTGAGTTTGAAACTAATGTACATAGCTCTTCTCTGTGCAATTTTCTTAGTTGAAACCTGATATTAAAATCACCATAACTTTTGAATGGTAGATCGAAATTGAGTGAGGTTTTTCTCATTTAGAAGGTATGTTTAAAGGAAAAACTTTTATGTTTATCATTTTATACAAATATACATTTTGCTAACCGTAATATGTGTTTGAAAAGTAGGTAACCTCTCTGTCCCGTGTTTTAAATTTTAACTTTGAAACACATAATTGTTTTGGCCATAACTTTTTTGTCATCAATTGGAATTTGATAATTTTAAATGTTCTCGAAAGCTTATACTTTTAGCTACAACTTTCTATTTTATGTTTTGCTAACTTTTGAGCTTTAAATAGTCAAAATCATAAGTTTTGTCGCTGCCCTGAGAATAAAAGACAGCGACAATGAATTTAAATCTTAAAATTATTTCTGTTATAACTTTTAAACCATAAATTCAAATTAGACGAACTTTTTCTTGATTGAAAGCCGAGACTTTTGTCTACAACTTTCATGTTTTAAGTTTTGTAAAATTATGAGATTTAGGTGGTCGAAACTGCATATCTTTAAATCATAAATTTGAGTTAAACGAAGTAAATAGACAAGCTTCGTATACAAGTAATTGACGAAAGAGAATTATTTTTAATTTTTAAATCTTAGAATTGTTTCTAAATTAAGTTAAAAAATATTAAAAATGATTTTTTAGCAAGTTATTTTATATATTAAGCATGTTTAGTAAAATTGAGTTTTTGATTAGGAAATGGCTATTTGATTTAGGGAAATTAGAGAAGAAAGATTAGAGTAAGAGTTGTAGAAGATGATTGCTAGTATTCAATCTAAACAAATTCATATCTTTCTTCATATGAATCAAGGTGATTAACCCTCACACATATATCTTTAAATTTTAGGTTTGCATATAATTGTTGTGCGATGAAAGATTGTGAATTTGAATGATTGTTTGGTTGTGGTTTGCTGAAAATTGTTTGTGAAAAATCACTACAGTAAAACAGCGATATCTCGAAAGTATGCAAATTATCTCAATCTTTTTTTAGTTGAAAGAAATTTCAGTTAGCTATAAGTTCTCTTTTAATTACTTTATTAAATAATGTTGTTTAGAGGGTCAAAATTGATTTTGAAACTAATGTACACAGCTCTTCTCTGTGCAATTTTCTTAGTTGAAACCTGATATTAAAATCACCATAACTTTTGAATGGTTGATCGAAATTGAGTGTGGTTTTTTTCATTTAAAAGGTATGTTTATAAGGAACAACTTTTATGTTTATCATTTTCTGTAAATATACATTTTGCTAACCGTAATTGTGTTTTAAGTGCAGGTAACCTCTCTGTCCTGTGTTTTAAATTTTAACTTTGAAACACAGAATTGTTTTGGCCATATCCTTTTCGTAATCGATCGGAATTTGATAATTTTTGATGTTATGGAAAGCATATACTTTTAACTACAACTTTCAAGTTTGATGTTATCCTAAATTTTGAGCTTTAAATAGTGAAAATCATAATTTTTGTCGCTTCCCCTGAGAATAAATGACAGCGACAATGAATTAAATTTGTAAATTATTTCGGTCATAACTTTTAAACCGTAAATTCAAATTAGATGATCTTTTTCTTGATTGAAAGCTAAGACTTTTTTCTAGAACTTTCATGTTTTAAGATTGGTAAAATTATGAGATTAGGTGGTCGAAACTGTATATCTTTAAATCATAAATTTGAGTTAAACAAAGTAAATAGACAAGCTTCGTATACAAGTAATTTTACGAAAGAGAATTATTTTTAATTTTTAAATTTTAGAATTGTTTCTAAATTAAGTTAATAAATATTAAAAATGATTTTTTTAGCAAGTTATTTTATATATTAAACATGTTTAGTAAATTATTATGGATCTAGAAATATGACTTTGGAAATACAAATCTAATCTATTTTTACATATGATTATGGAATTGGAATATAATTATTATGGTTTTATTACATAAATAATTTAGGATTCATGGAATTTGGAAATGTAGTTTTGAAAAGTATAAACTTAGTTTATTTCTAAATAGACGTGTTATATTTTAATAGGATTTAGAAGAGTAATTGAATATGGTTAAAATATAGTTTTGAGAATAATACAACTATATGAAAATTTGAGACAACCTTGTGTATATAAGTGAAATCTTGGAAAACTTCGGGTTTATGGTATATTTTATCAAATAAGTGAAAATTTATTTTAATCTAAATAATAAATAAACTTATGGAAATTTATAACAAGTGTTTTTAAACAATAAAATCAAAGATAAAAAAATGTTTTGAGAACCGTAATTCTATAATTTGAGGAGCACTAATAATTGACTTAGTGTCATTGTGATGCCCCACCCCGAGACCCACATTAACAAAGAGTATTACTGGGTAATACTGTCTCCTAAGGCGGAGAATAAGGCTGGTTAGGGGCGACCGTCTATAGTCTTGTCTTAATATCTATTGAATACGTCGATTAGTGCTCTATATTTTTTTCCTTTCTCAAGTGGATCGACATATCCAATAAATGATTAATACAAAACTACAGGTGGCTATAGGATCTATCAGAACAAAATACAACAACTCAAATGCCTAACACATCACAGAACAACAAACAGATATATATACATATATACTGATACATCCCAACACAATACAAATAATACATCATATGTGGTATGACGACCGCAATGTACACGCGAGTCAAAATAATTTACATATCAGAGTAGCGGCAAAAAGACTACAATAGAAAGGGCTAGCAGATAAGTCCATGCGGAAGCAGAATAGGCTAAGTCCATAAGGGTATCTAACCTGAAACACCTCGGTCTGACCCGAGTATAAAATACACGGGTCAGTCTAGCTAAACAAAACAGTTTATAAGGATAAGTGATAATATGAGCATGAGGTAAAGGGTAAGATATCCTCTCGAATGAGAAGAAACAATTATAAGAGCATGCCACTACTTCAAATAATGTAATTACACTAAGTGTATGTCCTCGAAATAGGTAAACTCACCAAATAACTCTAAGTATAATAAATGCCTCATATCATCGGCGAAATTTCAAAAGCCACTGAAATGGTTTCTATGAACCATATCTCCAAAATAAGAGAATCCCAAATCTCAAACTCAAAACTCGCCATAAATGGCAATCACAAAAATATTCTCTAAATAGAGATGTCTCAAACACAAAATACGCCAAAAATGGAAATCTCATATATCTCCAAATAGGAGAGTATAAATCTCAAATAAACGCCAAGTGTTGGCAAACCCAAATCTCAAATATAGAACTCGATAAGGAGTTCAATTTTTAAAGATGTAATCGCCATATATAATATCTCGAACGGCTCAAATGGCCAATAATATAAAAAGGTGATACACTCAGAAAATCACAAGGAAATCAATGAAATCATCTCAAAGATATAGCACGTGCTTATGGCCGAAGCCCGCCAAGTACTGTTCTCCTAAAATAAGGCGCCACGTCTCTTAGACAAACGTTCCGAAGGACAAATAAATACGTCTCTTAAACAAACATCCCTAAGGACAACATCCCGAAGGACAAATATGTTGCAATGAAAAACGCCTCTTAGACAAACATTCCGAAGGACAAATGACCCGAAGGTCCAGTACTGGCAAATACGTCTCTTAGACAAATGTGTCACAAACTCTCGGATAGGAACCCGAACAGTGTTAACGTGTGTCCCATACCACACGTTTGCACTAAACGGTTTACTAACTGCTGGTAAATTTCACACTCAAAGCAGTAAAAAGTTTACCTCACCTCATCGGTAAACTCGACCCGAAGGTCAAAACGATCAAACGGACAAGTCGGGAATTAATCGATAAGATAAACGCACGTGTCCTATACCACGTATTTTACCAAACCATTTAGTTCTCCTTCTCATTCGCTCGAATAGTGCAAAAACGTGTATTTTATATATAAAATAATTTACTTGAGAAAACAAGCTTTTAAAACCAATCTCAAAAATCGATTTTGAAAACAATATTTGAAAATTCTCTTATTATAGAGAATAAATAGATTTTATAGCTTAAAATAATTTAAAAATATATAGTAATTATTTTAAATGCTAATTTATTTAAAAATTATTTCAAAATCGTTTGGAAAAATCCATGCTCGAAATCAAAGAAATCACTCAAAACTGTTATTCAAATTCAATTCAAATTTGAATTTCAAATTCATCAAAACTAGGCTAGCCTATTGATAGGCATCATAGTCCTCAAAATAATTTAGAAATATCACAAAAACATGAAGTAAAAGTCAAAAGTCGGGTGGAAAAAGAACGTAAAAATGCATAGGCAAAATAATACCCAGCTCTGAAATCTTCTCTGGGTTCAACTTTCAGACATGAAACAGATGGACAAACGACCTCTGATTGAACTAAAAATTAGTTTGCACATAGTAGAAAACTTCATCTTTAAAAAAATCAATGAATTTCGATTGGAAATGAAAAAGCACTGTCTCAAACATGGACTCAGGCCATGTTTGCAACAGTTCGAAAACAGAAATGTGCCCAGGCCTAAAAACCATCTTGGGTTCAACTTACAGGCCTGAAATAGAGGAACAAAAGACCTCGGATTGAGCTGAAAATTGATACGCATATAGTAGAAAACATTATCTTTCAAACAAAAAAAGAATCGTTTAATTTTAGTAAGAAATGAAAGAGTTATGCTGTCTCAAACATGGACTCAGGCCATGTTTGCAGCAACTCAGAAACAAAATGTCCAGGCAAAAATTTGGGATTTTGTTGATTTTGCAACAAAGTTTTGAACACACAAATGACAATATTTTTCAACCAAGGTTTACAGAGATGAAGTTCAACATACAGGCTACCAAATGCAAGAAATCCGGCAGCATTTCGTTGCCAGAATCAAAAGTTATAAAGTTTCAAAGTAGCAATAGAAAACAGATTTTAAACAGAGACGATCAACAGGAAATTTTTGTACAGAGAGCAAAAATTCACAGTTTCAAGCAATTTGAGCTTTTGTTTTTACTAGATTGTTAGCTTATTCAACTCACCTTGCTGATTGAAGATAGAAGCTCGGATTTTTGCAGCAAAGAGGAAGCTTTTAGCAAGAATGAAGCTTCTAAGAACCTGTAGAAACCAAAAACAGTGCATGCAAGAAGAAGACTACTGTAAATTATAAACCTATTTCTCAAATCAGGAATTTGATGAAATTATTGAGTTTGGATATTGGTTACCTTTAGATTTTCACTCTATATTGAAGAATTTCAGTTAGCTTGAATTAAATTGAAGAAATTGGCTTAAAATTGAAAATTTGAGAGGTGGGTTCACTGTTCTCTCTATTTTCAGAAAAAGGAAGAAGGAGTAAATGAATGTATTGGTTATTTTTTTTCCTCTTTCTCAATATTAACATGTAAGTCTACTAATGGGCCATGGACCCAATTAATTAAAAGAAAACCATTTAGCCTAAGAAATTAATTCATGTACATCTATATCACATTATGTTATAAAAAATGTCATTTTCTTCCAATTTTCACACAAATAAAATATGTAAATTTACACACATATAAAATAAAGTACTTTTCATCATATAAAAAGATTAATTTTTACTTTTTAAAATAGTTTTATTATTAAAATCATTTATTTTGCAATAATACACAATTTTCACAATTAAATGCAAAAGTTCACATTTTTAACTTCTTTAAGTTTTCCTCCGCTGAGGAGCGTCGTCTTGTTCTTGAAGCCGAGCCTTCCTTTTTTGATGGCAAACCATTTATTATTACTCCTTGGTCGCCTACTGTAGCTAGAGCTCATGAGCAAGTTCTTTCCATCCCCGTTTGGCTCTATTTTTCACATATTCCCTCTGCTCTTCAACCATTGCTTGGTTTGAATTGGCTAGCCTGTAATGTTGGAAAACTAAGGTGTTTTGACTCTAACACTGTTGCTCGAGAAAAATTGGTGTATGCTAAAGCTCTGATTGAGATTTCCCCAGATAAGCCTCTTCCTTCCTCTATTCCTGTCCAGCTAGCTGTTGGGTATGTTGAGGAAGTCCGTGTTCGCTACGGGTGGGTTCCGGATATCTGCACTTCCTGTCTCTCCTTTGGTCACCTGGCTATTGCCTGCTTGCACTCTGTTGTCTCTGCGGCTGCTCCTAAGATCCCCTTGCCTCGCCCCCCGCTCCGGAAATGGGTCCTTAAGGTTTCTGCCTTTGTCCCTCCTCCTGCAGTTCCATTATCTGTCACGAGTTCGCCTCCTTGTCCTGTTGATAGGCATGTCTCTCTTACTGCTCCTGTGGTCCCATGTGATGTCTCTGCATTTCCTTTTCCTTCTCTGGTTCCTTCTCCGTCGCGTGTTCCTATTGTTTGGGACGAGTCTGAGAGGTGTTGGGTTGATCTCAAGTTCGATGTGAGATTTAATCCCATTGCTGATTCCTTTTTTCGATTTGTTTCCGATGATCATTTGGACCTTAGATGCCTTCATTATGTTCCTTATTGTGATTCTTTTGTCCTTGATATGGATGGTCTGCATGCGAGATCTAATGTCATATTAGCTGATTCTTCTTGGGATCATTCTTTTGTTTACTCTCCGGATTCTGTTGATTATGATCCTTGTCTGGCGAGCCTCTTCCGCCCTTATGCTGGTTTAATTGGGAAAGACCCTTTGGTCTCTTCCCAGGTGTTAGTGGATGATAGGGATTTTACCTCTTCGGAGGAATCTTAGTCTTGATGTTACTTTAGTAACTGTGGCATGTCGGTCACATTCCTGTGCTTATTTTTTTTCCATTTAGTAGTTAAGGCGCTTTTGCCTTTCTCCATGATTTTGATATCCGGTAAAAAAAATAAGAATCAAAGACCAGGTTGGTTGGTGAGCCTAGAGTTGTCCTTGAGTTTGGTGTTCCTGTATGAATAAAATTTGTCTTAAGGAAGCTACAGGATTGTTAGTGCATGTAAAGGAGTGAGGAACGAAGACCAAGCGGGTAGCGTCTACTTCAATTTTTTATTACGTTCGTAATAAAAAGTGGACGGTCCACTATAAAACCGGCTTGCCTTGAAAAAATTCAACAAAAATTAGTTTCTTACATAGAAAAATATTACAACCCATTTTAAACTCAAATTTATAATTAAAACTTAATTTTAAACCAAATTCCATCTTTATATTTAATTAAACACTGTTTAAAAATCACATACTTCTTTTAAAAATAATTAAAAGAAGTAATTGGCAATAATTAATACAATTATTGCATTTTCTCTAAATAAAACTCCTTTTTCATTCATTCTTAACCAAAAATAAAGCCTTTAAACTTTATTTTCTTATTTTAATTCCAAAATCCATTGTTTATTCCAAATAAACAATTTTAAAATCTCCAATTTTATTTTAATTCAAAATATTAAATCATAACTACCGTTATAATTTAATATTTACAGGTAATCTCCATACCAGGGTTATTACAGTCATCGGTTGGTTTAAATGCTTTCGAATAACGCTTTGTCGAATATGGTATAACTCATTGAATAGAATATTTGAGTGGAACTTACTAGCCCATTAGCAAAATACTCGAATTTCATCGGGTAGTACTGGATGCCTTGGTTAAATTCTTGTGATTGCTATTAGGAAGTATTTTACACTTTAGAGTTGTATTCTCTTATGGTGTGCGACAAGTGGCTGCAAGATCCTTAAGAGAACGTAGTTAAGATTTTCCAGTGGTATCCGTAATAAGTGATATTTACTAGCTTTTAGTAAATACTTGAATTTCACCATACGGTATGAGACGTATTAGTTAAATTCTAGTGATTACTAAAGGTAATAGTATTTGGCACTTTAGAGTTTAATCTCTTTTGGTGTGCGACAAGTGGCTGTTAGATCCTTAAGAAGTTTATTCCTGGATTTCTTTTCGAACATAATAGTATAATAATATTAAATAAATGTGAATTTATCAATTCATGGTTTCTACAATCACCTTGATCAGTATGGACTATCATTGAGATCATTCTGTGATTGTGTGTTCCTGGTCTGAGTATGATCCTTGGTATCGGATCGGTTTGAGTGATATCAATTTGTTTGTTTGTCAGCCATGGGTTTTGAGTACAATCATTGCGATTGTTTTGGATGATCATTACAATCGGTTTGGATTAAGATCTCTTGGATTCTGGATATTTGAATTTTGTGACTATTCTGTATTCATGAAATAAAGATATATATTCTTGTGTCTTGTGATGGATGTTAAGTTAATTTTGTTATTCTGCGTTTTGGGACTAGTTCGTGTTTGTGACTTAGACTTATAACCATGTTCTGTGTTAATCATTGATATTTGCGTGCTTAGAGATATTGTGTTTTGTTCTGTGAATTCAGTGTTTCGTGACTAATATGTGTTCGTGACTTAAATGTATAACCATGTGCCTTGTGATGAACTCTGAGTTAAATTAATTCCCGTGACTCGTTATTTCATGGACATCTGTATTTACTTATATTTTTTTTTGTTGTATTCTGTTCTCACCATATTGGATATTTAGAGATAGTCTGATCCGGGTGTTATTTTGCTCTGGTCAAGCCGAGACTTTTCAGGTTACATGACTAGTTGACCTTTGGATGTTTGGGCTAGCAAAGAGATAAACATTTTTGAATTTTGGTTTATCTTATTTAGGAAATTTGTGAATATGTTTATAAGATGTACAATTAAGATTAGAGAATTGTAAAATTTGTATAATAATCGAGTTTAGTATTTCATTTTGTAAACTAAATAATTTGTATATGTATAATTATTCTTGTGTGATCTGTGACTGTTATTTATATGATATATTGTTCTGATTCTGTGAAATCGGTGTGTCTATTACTTTGTATTAATACTGTACACGTCAAATTCAGTTCAAATATTAAGTGAAAAAGGTATAAATGATGTGTGAGTGTTAGTAGAAAGATATATTCACATTCGATCACCTCTAACAAGCCGTATTCTCCAGTTTAGCAGACGACATTACTTGTAATGTTCTTTGCTAAACTGGGCATCGCGGTGGGGTCATTATAGTTTGGTATCAGAGCTGTGTCAGAACATTATAGCATATAATATTATGGATCTGAGACCTAGATGACTTAGAGTCCTGTCCCTTGGGGTGTTTGGTAGATAGTTATATTAATTTTCTAATTAGGGATAGGAATATAAAATGATTATCGGGATAATCATTTAGGGCATAAATTGATTCAAAAATTTTAAATTGATAAATAGGAATTTGTGACATTAGAACTTTTGGAAATTAATAAGTAAAATATTTTAGAGTTTAAAAAATTTTGGACTTAAATTAGAATGGATTAAATTAAAACGAACTATTTCTTTTAATATAAAATTTAGGAAACTTGAGTGAATAAGTTTAATATTTAAATGATCTAGGAATAATCAGAGTTGCACAGTGGAATTTCAGACATTGAATTGTTCCGCTGTAAGTGATTATGTATGTTTTGTTTGATTGGTTGGTAGGAGTTGATTGCTTGGTTGCATTTATTTAAAATTGGATGCATGGATGTTAGTGGTAATAAAATAAATGCATCTCAACTTATGATTATCTATTGTGTTGACTTATCCGGGCATAAGAATTCTGATCGATATATGGGATGCCATGTTATCGATTGAGGTTCCTAAACATCGAACGTGACATTTTGACATAAGTAATTATTAAAATTTGGAAATTTAAGTATGGATTTCTTTCATTATGAAATATTATGATGCCTATCTAATTAAAGTGTAATCATGAATTGTTAATATCTCCTTTATGATATGAATTTGATATTAAATACTAATATGAGTTTTTGAGATAGGTGTAGATATCTGAAGTTAAATAGATATCATTGAAAAGATCAAAAATTGTTTGCTTAAGGAATATTAGCGGACACGCTAATATTTCAAATATAAGGTACGCATCTCGGATTACATATCGCATTTTTGTGTTTTTCCCTACAGGATGCCTCATCCTTGAGATAAGATGTATATTATGTAATTATATTCATATTGTAAATTTTCAAAACGCTAGCCGCGTAAAGGAGACGTTGGCGAAATTTTCTGTAAATTTAAGGCGTTAGAATTTTTTTTTTGAGAATTTGGGAAAATTTTGATAACTAAAAAGTTTGGTTTTATAGCTTTATATTTGGAGTGGAATTAATTGAATGTTTTGGAAATGAAATTTGAAACCAGTTAACAAATAATTGTTTCAAGAGAAAATTTATATTATGAATTTCTTTCGGTAAGGAAATTGCGGGTATGTAATTTCTTTAAGTGGGGGAGTTTGTAACAACCCTATGTTAATAACTTAATAAATTAAGTTTAATTATGGATAATTAATGTTAGTTGTGATTTGTGAAATTTAATTATGAAATTAAATCAAGTTTTTGAGAATAGTTGAATTAATTTAATTAAGAAATGAATTTCATTTCTTAAAGAGAATTTAATATTTAAAATTTGAGATATGATTAAATCAACTAATGAATTTGATTATTTTTTTAATGTAGTGTTAATGTTGTGATTTATTATTTAAAATGTGGTTGATAAATTATAGTTTATGTTTATAAAAATATAACGAGGATAACTTTTGTTTTCAAAAGTATGTTTAAAGTGGTATAAAAACTCAATATTATTAGAAAGGAGATATTTAAAAAAAATAGATTTTGGTTTAGTTAGAGATGATATCAATAATTGGTGAATTAGTAATATGGAATTTATGTATTTATTGGGAGGTGAGATTTCTATTTGTGCTTTGATTTAGTTTAGATAATAATCTGGTTTATGATTTTGTTTAAATATTTTGCTAAGAATAATTAGGTTAAAGCAAATAATTTGATTACATTGCTTAGTGAACATTGGGCCTTGGTTTCAAGTCCATTAGCCATTACTTAACCTAATACCCTAAATCCTTTAGCTTAACCCAAATTAAAAATCTCCTGAACATAAAAAAAAATTCACGTTCTTTCTTCATAAACAAAGAAAATGGTGAAACGAAAAAATCAACAAAAGCTCTAGTTTTATTCTTAGAAATTCAAATCAATTGCCATAAATCAAAAGGAGAATAGGTATGAACTCCTTATCATCTATTCTACCTTATCATATAATCAATTTAGTGTTTTTATTAGCTAGTAATTTCTGAAATTTTTGATTAGGAAAGGGCTCTTTGATTTAGGGAAATTAGAGAAGAAAGATTAAAGTAAGAGTTGTAGAAGATGATTGCTAGAATTCAATCTAAACAAATTCATATCTTTCTTCATATGAATCAAGGTGAGTTAACCCTCACACATCTATCTTTAAATTTTAGGTTTGCATATAATTGTTGTGTGATGAAATATTGTGAATTTGAATGATTGTTTGGTTGTGGTTTGCTGAAAATTGTTTGTGAAAAATCGCTGCAGTAAAACAGCGATATCTTAGTGCAAAATTATCCAAATTAGCTCAATTTTTTGAAGTTGAAATAAATGTCAGTTAGCTATAAGTTCTCTTTTAATTACTTTATGAAATTCTGTTGTTTAGAGGGTCAAAATTGAGTTTGAAACTAATGTACACAGCTCTGCTCTGTGCAATTTTCTTAGTTGAAACCTGATATTAAAATCACCATAACTTTTGAATGGTAGATCGAAATTGAGTGAGGTTTTTCTCATTTAGAAGGTATGTTTAAAGGAACAACTTTTATGTTTATCATTTTATACAAATATACATTTTGCTAACCGTAATATGTGTTTGAAAAGAAGGTAACCTCTCTGTCCCGTGTTTTAAATTTTTACTTTGAAACACAGAATTGTTTTGGCCATAACTTTTTTGTCATCAATTGGAATTTGATAATTTTAAATGTTCTCGAAAGCTTATACTTTTAGCTATAACTTTCTATTTTATGTTTTGCTAACTTTTGTGCTTTAAATAGTCAAAATCATAAGTTTTGTCGCTGCCTTGAGAATAAAAGACAGCGTTAATGAATTTAAATCTAAAAATTATTTATGTTATAACTTTTAAACCATAAATTCAAATTAGACGATCTTTTTATTGATTGAAAGCTGAGACTTTTGTCTACAACTTTCATGTTTTAAGTTTTGTAAAATTATGAGATTTATGTGGTCGAAACCGCATATCTTTAAATCATAAATTTGAGTTAAACGAAGTAAATAGACAAGCTTCGTATACAAGTAATTGACGAAAGAGAATTATTTTTAATTTTTAAATCTTAGAATTGTTTCTAAATTAAGTTAAAAAATATTAAAATGATTTTTTAGCAAGTTATTTTATATATTAAGCATGTTTTGTAAAATATTTATGGATCTGGAAATATGACTTTGGAAATACAAATCTAATCTATTTTTACATAAAAGTGATTATGGAATTGGAATATAAGTATTATGGTTTTATTACATAAATAATTTAGGATTCATTGAATTTGGAAATGTAGTTTTGAAAAGTATAAACTTAGTTTATTTCTAAATAGACTTGTTATATTTTAATAGGATTTAGAAGAGTAATTAAATATGGTTAAAATATAGTTTTGTGAATAATACAACTATATGAAAATTTGAGACAACCTTGTGTATATAAGTGAAATCTTGGAAAACTTCGGGTTTATGGAATATTTTTATCAAATAAGTGAAAATTTATTTTAATCTGAATAATAAATAAATTGGAAATTTATAACAAGTGTTTTTAAACAACAAAATCAAAGAGAAAAAATGTTTTGAGAACCTTAATTTTATAATTTAAGGAGTACTAATAATCGACTTAGTGTCATCAATTGGTTTAAATGCTTTCGAATAACGCTTCGTCGAATATGGTATAACTCATTGAATATAATGTTTGAGTGGAACTTACTAGCCCATTAGCGAATACTCGAATTTCACCAGGTAGTATTGGATGCCTTGGTTAAATACCTGTGATTGCTATTAGGGAGTATTTTACACTTTAGAGTTGTATTCTCTTCCGGTGTGCGACAAGTGGTTGCTAGATCCTTAAGAGAATGTAGTTCAAGTTTTCCAGTGGTATCTGTAATAAGTGATATTTACTAGCTTTTAGTAAACACTTGAATTTCACCATATGGTATGGGACGTATTGGTTAAATTCTAATGATTACTGAAGGTGATAGTATTTGGCACTATAGAGTTTACTCTCTTTTGGTGTGCGGCAAGTGGCTGCTAGATCCTTAAGAAGTTTATTCCAAGATTTCTTTTCGAACATAATAATATTAAATAAATGTAGATTTATCGAGTCATGGTTTCTACGATCACCTTGATCTGTATGGACTATCCTTGAGATCATTCTATGATCTTGTGTTCACGGTCTGAGTACGATCCTTAGTATCAGATCGGTTCGAGTGTTACCAATTTGTTTGTTTGTTTGCCACGGGTTTTGACCACAATCATTGCGATTGTTTTGGACGATCATTACGATCGGCTTGGATTAAGATCTCTTGGATTTTGGATATTTGAATTTTGTGACTATTCTGTGTTCGTGAAATAAAGTTATATATTCTTATGTCTCATGATGGATGTTATGTTAATTCTGTTATTCTGCGTTTAGGGACTAGTTCGTGTTTGTGACTTAGACTTATAACCATGTTCTGAGTTAATCATTGATATTTGCGTGCTTAGAGATATTGTGTTTTGTTCTGTGAATTCAGTGTTTCGTGACTAATACGTGTTCATGACTTAAATGTATAACCATGTGCCTTGTGATGAACTCTAAGTTGATTTAATTCCTGTGACTCGTTTTGGCAAGGCCAGCCGACTTTATAGTGGATTGTGCCACTGTATATAAATGAAGAAAAGGTGTTCTGTACACGCACAGAAACAACTATATTTGGTTTTATAGTGGCCACACCACTTAGAGTACATAATAGGTGAGAAGCAATGGTGCTTCTTCAGCTATAAAAGTGACCTAAGGAATATCGGTTCCTCCTCCCAAGAGGAGGAAGAATCACTTCCAGCAGGGCCCAGCACATGCAAATAATCTGCAAAGTGAGACAGAATATCCAAAACAAAACCTGAGTGATCCCTATAGTATATATATCTCCTATCCCATCTATCATCAAGGAGAAGAGATCTATTCCGCTTTCCACATGCTCCATTCACCGTGAGAATAAGTCCACAACCATCTATAGAGTAATGTAATTGCCTAGATTCATCGTCATCATCACTAACAAAAGTATGGAAATCATGACTAGCCGGGTCATATCGCATGTCAGACCGTACATGGATCCAGGCCATCTCAGCAGGATTCCACACAATATTAGAAACCAGGGCAGATGGAGAGAATGCAAGATGAGAAATATTAGTAGGATCAGGGGAATCCATATCAGCGACAGAAGGGGGAGGAAAAGTAGGAGGCACTGAAGGCTCAACAGTAGGGATGGAAGGTGCCATAGGAGGATGAACAATGCGCTCTTTCGGGATCCATTTCATGGTCGGAGGCCTAGGAAGAGGGGTCCGAATCGATAAAGGACCAACATAAGACATACGAAAGCAAGCTGATGATATGTGACCAAAAGACTGATAGGACGTACATATGTCTGGCTTCCAACTATAGTGAACTACAATCTCCGCTACCTGATCCTCAATCACTCCAACTTTGATAGTATGTGGTAAAGGCTTATCCGAGGAAATCTCAATCAAAGCTTTAGCATATACTAGTTTTTTTCTAGCTACGGTGTTAGCCTCAAAACATTTTACTTTACCAACCGCACTAGCTAGCCAGTTCAGACCTAACATAGGTTGCAAAACGGAGGGAATATGAGAGAAATAAGTCCAAACAGGAATAGATAGAACCTCTCTCTGGCACAGTCAACAGACGGACTCCAAGGAGTGACTATAAAAGGCTTGCCTCTGATAAATATAGGATCTTTACTAAGAATTCAAAGACGCTCCTCATGCCTAGAGAATTTGATGAAAAACATAGAGTTGTCCATGTGAACTAGGCGGCTACCCTTCGGTTGCCAAGCTTTGTAGTAATGATCCTTAACCGCATGATAAGGTGGGTTATAGACCAAAATGAACCCAACAAGAAAGTCTGACCAATAATCAATTCCTGCTTGAATTACCTCTGGAGGGGGAATCATAACCCCGTCATTGTTAACCATTTCAAAAGATCGGGGCACAAATTCACCCGCATTTTTTGGCAATGTAGAGAATAATGAGGACCATTTTAATCCTGTGTTCAGTTCACTAGATTGGTGTGCTATAGAAGGTGGTGTTCTTTCCTGTGAAGTAGCAGCAGTAACAAGGGGGCGTTGTTGATGTTGAGCAAGTAATGAGTCTGAACTATTTCGGCCAACTACTAGATCATTGATACCCACATCAATTATTTCAATACTCACTCTATCAAACACAAAGTTAGAATCAATTGTTCTATGAGTTAAACCAATAGAGTTGGAGTGTATACCTACAGATTTACATGCTGAAAGAAGACTCGTTATTTCGGCCAATAGACTCATTATTTCATGGACATCTATAATTTACTTTTATGTTGTTTTTTTTGTGTTGTATTTTGTTCTCACTCTATTGGATATTTAGAGATAGTCTGACCCGATTGTTATTTTGCTCAGGTCAGGCCGAGACTTTTTAGGTTACAGGACAAGTTGACCTTTGGATGTTTGGGCTAGCAAGGAGAGAAACACTTTTGACCATTTAGTATATCTCATTTAGGAAATTTGTGAATATGTTTATAAGATGTACAATTGAGATTAGAGAATTGTAAAGTTTGTATAACAATCGAGTTTAGTATTTCATTTTGTAAACTAAATAATTAGTATATGTATAAGTTGAGATTCATTCTGCTGTGATCCATGATTGTTATTTATATGATATATTATTATGATTCTGAGAAATCGGTGTGTATATTACTTTGTATTAATACTGTACACATCAAATTCAGTTCAGATATTAAGTGAAAAAGGTATAAATGGTGTGTCAGTGTTAGTAAAAAAATATATTCACATTCGATCGCCCCTAACAAGCCATATTCTCCAGATTAGCAGACGACATTACTTGTAATGTTCTTTGCTAAACTGGCATCGCGGTGGGGTCGTTACACATTCGGTCTGGTAAGTAGCTTAGAAGAGTAGGATGATGGTATCCAAACTCCATCCTATATTCTACTTTTCCTTGGTATATATTTCCACAGAAATGGTTTTAACAAAAATATCAATTACGGGTTCGTCCGGATTCGAACTCATTTCGATCGTACAATGACAAAGGAAATAATTTACTAAGTGCACTACAATGTTTGCCTAAGCAAACATCCAATCGTCACTTAGAAGATTATTCAGATCATCACAAAATGAATTGGGACTCATTCCCCGAACTATTCAAAGAAAATGTACCTTATTTAAAATTTTCTTTGAAAATACTTATACTTATAAATACCTCCACGTAATATTATTACGTTTTCCAAAAATCATTTGAATTCTCTTTTGATTTTCATTCTCAAAATTCCTCTTCATTTACTAAACACATTTTATAAACCATATTTAAAGATCATTTTATGTTGAATAAGTTCCTTTTAAGCTTATTAAACCTACATTATTAACAAACTCTTTATAGTCAAATTGGGAAACCGAATTCATAAGGTGTTCGTATTTAATTTAATCAAAACAATAAATGCTCATAAACTGGCAGGGAATAAATAATTAGTCAGCAATAATAGTCAATGCTCTAAATTGGATGAGCATGACTAATTAAATAATAAATGATAATAATTCAATATTATCATTCCTTAAAAAACAAACACTTCCTAAATAACTATATCAATTTTTGAAAATTATTCTTTCATATATAAGATATAATCCTAGGTAATATTATTTCATTTACCAATTTTCAAAACAATACCGTGTCAGTTTGCCTTATTCAAGTGTTTAGGAATCCCTATCGATAACGTTGATTAGGCGCATCGATCAAAATCCATAATCCACTAAATAGACTAATCAATACAATATATAACATTTTTATAGCACTAATAAATACGCGCTCCCATATATAATACACTCAAATTCATTCTAGGGCATTACTAACCGTATCTCTAATGAGTTTACCCCACCAAGGTTAAAGTTCTCGCTTAACCTTCAGCATTGATACCAAATGTAACGACCGACCTTTTCAACCCTGAAAAGTCAACACTAATACATCCACGGTATTCATGTGTCGAATATCTATGTGTTGGAAAGACAAATTGTTGGGGTGAGAGAAAGAAAGACATAATAGAATCTCACATCGTGACGAGTAATATATAATATACACATGATCTTTATAAAAGAAAGTTGTAATATACATACATACATACATCAATCAAAGTAGCAGTAACGACTTGTATTTTACATATCAAAGGATTATAAAATATTTTTATTTTATTCATATTAGGCCGTATGAATCTATAATTTTGGGATAGGACTCTTAGGGACATTTCACACCCCTATGACTTTTCTCGAATGTCTATGTAACCAATTTGACCTTAAAAATCTTGTTTAGGCGATAAATTTTGATAGGAGTTGAATTAGGGTCAAAAACTAGTTCCATTGCTTCAGGATAAAGGTTTCCCATTCTGTAGAGTGGTCAAAATAGAAAAACGGACTTACGGTTAGAAAGTTATTCTTTTCTTAAGTTTCCCATTAGTCTAATTAGAGAATACTACAAATAGAGGGCTTAAGAGTTAAATTAAAACTTTTCCCACTCATTTTAAATCATGTCTAAATCCTAATTAGCCCTAGATCTATCCTAATTTCATCCAAAATCACCCAAATTGCTCTTTAAATCAAACTAGATCGAGGATTAGAGATCAAATCCTCAATTAAAAGATAGAGACTATCGATTTGCTTGATTTAGAGTGCTTTTCTTTGCTGTCCGGATTAGATCTACATACAAATTGGTTGAATTTGGTAATTGGTGAGTGGTTTATGCCTTCTCATACTACATGTGTTTATATGGTAGAATTATAAGATTTAACATGTTTTAAATTGATTTTGGCCATAAAAACCTTTTCTAACTTTAATGACATTTTAATCCATGTATATGATATATATTGATTAGAAATCACCTTGATTTATGTTCATATATTCATGCATATGTAGATCTATGTTAGAAATTGCCATGTTTATCTAATTTTGATGGATTACAGGTTTGATTGGATGAAATTTCTTGTTATTATATGTTTGGATGATATGATTTGATGTTGTTTGCTAGCGTTGTGTATGCATGGAAAGACAGGTTGGAGGATTGAGCAAAGCAGAAACTAAGTTGGTCGAAATTGGGTGGAATTTGGTAGATGTGCTCTAGAGTATGGTGGGAAGAGGCATGATGAGTTGCTACTCAAATGGGGCTAAGTACATAACTTGACACCGAGTTATGGCAAAGGATGCCATGACTCGGTTATTTGTATAGCTAGGTAGAGCATGGCTAGGTGAGGTATTCTATAGCAAGATGTTGGAAAAATTGGCTAAGTGTTAGATTGGGGCCGAGTTATCTCTAGAACTAGAAGATGGGGCTTTCGATTAAGGCCGAGTTATCAAAGAGGGATGAGTCGGGGTCTAAGGCACCTAGAGAAGAGTACTAGAGGCAAGGAAAGAGATGGTAGCTAATAATTGGCTAAGTGTATAACTCGATGACGAGTTATCTCTATGAGTCGGTATCGAGTTATCACATTGCACGGGATGGGTATGGAACTTTCAGGGCAGGAAGAGGATGCTTTGTAGATCATGTTGAAGGTGTTGGCTCATTCGTATCGAGTTGGATAATGATATAACAACATGATGAAAAGCTATGGTCTTCGGATGTTGGCTCGTGTTGGGAGTAGGTTTCGAAGATGACGGCTCGTACAGGAGGGAGCCGTATGATTAGGGAATATGGATGGGTTTCTCATGAATAATGGAAACTGGATTAAGCAAGAAGGACTTAGAATCTAAATAGAGCGTGGTGGGCTCGGGTATGTGTGCTAAGGAATCGTTGATGCTTAGAGAGTTTCAGTTGTACTCAAAGCAAGAGTATTGTAAGTGGGGACGTCCATGGGTCAATTAAGGGACATGTATACCTTGGACATGTAGCTTTAGGTCTAGTGTCCAGCTTTGGGCTGCAAGATACGTGAGTACAATTGAGAACCAGGATTTCCATTCATCCCTACCTTGGGGGTCATACAAGTTATCATATATTCAGAGCACATGGAGCGATAGTTAGGATTGTTTGATGGATGCTATGGTTGCTTTCTTTAGTAGGCTATCACTTATAGGTATCAAGGGAAGTAGGTATTGGAGAAAGGAATACCTAGAAGGCTACTTTATTCGGTTTGTGGTATATCTTTATGATATTGTAGAGTAGCATATTATAGTGTTTATATGCTAACTCTTTTGTTATGGGGACAGGTCAGGTATAGTTCGTGTACTCTTGTTCCTTACCATATTTACCTGTATGTATTTTGAGACTCATTTACCGCTCACACCAGACTATTGTTTGACCTAAGATTTTATGCTTTGCCTCTTATTATCTTGGGTACTCTTAAATGAGTAGACTAGATAACAGGTCTAGGTGACACAGTAGCTGTTCGGAGGATGAGCTGGATGGAGCTATCTCGTATTATAAACATATATAGAGTCTACGCTTATTCCGTTGTGCAGCACCGGGGAGCCTTAGCTGCGACTGCTTACTATTTGTATTTGAAACAGCTGTTGAGTTTGTTTCAGTTGTATAAACTCTATTATTGATGTATAACTCTATGGATATTAAGTTCTGATAACTTATTCACATATTTATTACTGTCTCTTCTATTATATATGTGATATTATATTTTATCAAAGCACTGTGAGATATGACAAGTTATATGCTAGACTGGTTTATTTCAACCTTGATCATCGTCCTATATCAGCCGGGCACGACAGGAACAAACTATTTATATACTATTGGGGTCGGTGGTATAGGGTGGGCATTATAGTAACTAACCTATCATCAGCCTGGATAGCTATAACAGCATGTCCTTACAAATGATGATAAATACTCAACATAAATACAGTGGAAATAAAAGATACATGAATATGTCATGGAGGCATCTAGCTCATCTCCTGAAGCTCCAAAGCATCCATAACTAAATCTGGAAATATGCTATAAAATCTGGTAAACCAGCGTGAGAAACACAAATCATATGGATTTTTGATGTTATAAAATCCTTCAAAATAAAGGTATCTCGTAAGACACTACCGCATCTAAGCACGGACGGGTCTTTACCTTACGATAACCAAACCATTTCTATTAGAGAACCCAGTTATATTATAATAATGTCTATGATGTGAAATATGAATAATCAAATAGCTGTGATGTATGTGAGTGTACATCACAACAATAATAGGTATACAATCAAAACCGCTAAGGTGTGGTTTGCTAATTGTGTAGGATTCCACGGAGGTTTTAACATCCCGTATCTGGAGGCCAAAAGCTAAGCGCTATGGATGCTGCAGTCAACCATAGTATTAACTTATGGTGACAAAATACGGCCGTGTTAATGGTATCCATAATATCAGAAGCACTTGAATATGAACAAAATCACAGATTTCAAAAAAACAATAATTTCAGTGATTACATTTCAAATAAATCATATCCAAGTTACAAAAATCCCAAATGTAATCTCAGGCATTGATCAAATATAATTTACAACAATACGTCAAGAGCGAGATATGAAGATGCCCCCTTGGATGATCAAAGCAATATAGACATAACTGTCTTAATACACAGTGGAAACAATTTTAAAACAGAATTCGTAAATTAGCTATCTGTCAGCCACCTGCTCATCTTTAGATGCTTTATTCGTCAAAATCTGCTAAAACTTGAAAACCTAAACCCTCAGCCTACTCAAATCAAATTTTGAGCACCCGAGAGTTTAAAGGGAAACAAAAACTTCGAGTCAGACTTAAAGCCCGATATGAATAATTTCTGTTACATCTCGGTTTACTGATAAATAGTGACACCACGCCGCTTAGCGGAACAGGTTTCTCCTCACTAATATCTCTTTTCAAAACATATATTTTGCAAATCCTTTCCTACAACCAAACTGGTTAATCAACAGATTTTAATAATATAGCAATATCCATTATGCTAAAAACAGGAAATAAAATAGACTATCTGTCTAAATCTGAACTATCTGTTCTTTACTGGACTATGTGTCCTAAATTCTAAGCTAACTGCTCTTTTCTGGACTATTTTTCTTAAAACGCGTTATACCAAAATAGCAATGTCTTTTATGCTAGATAATGGGCTATCTTCCCAAAACAGGTAAAAAGGGTGGACTAACTGTCCTTAAAAATTTAGCAAAATCCGTTATGCTAATAAACGAACTATCTGTTCATATTAGAGCTGACTTCTCTTTCTGGACTATCTGTCCTGGACTAACTATCCTCTGGGCTGACTGCCCTTAAAATGGACCAACCATCCGAATTTTAAATGAGCTGACTGCCCGAATTTTCTTTTGGGCTAACTACCCTTCAAAATATCTGAGCTAACTGCTTTACAATATCTGAGCTAACTGCTCTTTAAATTTTCCTTGGAACCTTTTCAAAATGATTTAGTCCATCAAATCATATATATACAAGAAAAATATACCTTTAGCTTTACTCTAAGCTATTTTTGCCATGTTATATATACTTTACTCAAAATAATGTTGATGATGTTCAATAAGGATTGTCTATCCTTTAAAATAAGTTAAATTCCTTTATAACTTAAAACACTTAGGCTATCTGCCTAATTCTTATATTTGAAACCTTTGTTTAAAACCCTTAAACAACGTTTCGAAAACATAGAAGGTAACTCCTTCAAAATCATTCATAAAACCCTTCGAAAGTATTGAAGTTAACTCCTTCATATCCTTTAATAAACCTTTCGAAATCATTGAAGGTAACACCTTCTAAACCTTTTAAAAGCTTTCTTTTCATAAGCTTTAAAACATATGAAATCTGCCTTTTAAATCCTTTAAACCTTAGCCTTTCGAAAACATAGCAAAACTATACCTTTCGACCTTGTTGGAAGGTTTTTTCGACCTAGTCGAAAGGTTTCACCTTTCAACTTTGTCGAAAGGTTTCACCTTTCAACTTTGTCGAAAGCCAGGGGTACCTCCCCTATATAATAAACCTTTCGAAAGCAATGTACCTCAAAACCTTTCGAAGACATTGGGTTCAATTTAAAACAAGTGGAAAACCTTTCGAAACCAATCAAAGTTAACTACTTTGAAACCTTTAAAACGTTTCGACTTAAAACATTTGGATTATGCAAAAAGATCAGAAAAACATTGGAGTCGAAAGCAACTACTTCGAAACCTTTATAAAATATTTTGAAACGGTTCAAAAACAATGAAGTGTTGGTGTTGGAACCAACCCTTCGAAATCAATGGAGAGAGGCTACAAGTTTTAGAAAACAAAAGATAACCTTTGATTCCATTTGTGTCAAAAGGTTTGGAAGCAGCAACTATTCTTTCAGCCTTGTCGAAAGCTATACCTTTCGACCTTGTCGGAAGGTATCATTTAAAATAAGAAAGCAAACCAATCAAAACTATTTCCTTTTATACCTTTTGACAATTTCAAAAGCTCTTTGTCGAAAGCTAGCAGGCGTATTTTCTTTAAACCAAAACAAAACTTCATCTCTTTCGAAAGCTATAACCTTTTATCCCTAAACCTTTCGACTCCATCCAATCCACTACGTACATGTTGCCCGATAACTTATGCATTGGTATTTGACCCAGCCGAAAGGTTTGATACCTTTCGACCTTGTCGAAAGGTCTGGAATGTAGGCGGAAGCTCTGCCGAAAGGGTTGAAATAGAAGAAAAACTATTTATTTGTACTTTAAAACAGTTCTTTTGTACCCCACCTGCCTTGTTTGTCTAAATTTTATTGGTTGCCAGAATTTTATATTCAAAAGTGCAGCCGACTTTCCTTATTTGAAAATTTGAATAATTTTGAAAAATCCCCTTTCTCCTTTATAATTATATAAAACATTTAAGTCACATACCTTAAATAATTTTATATAACTATTAAAGCACCTTCAAAAATTCTGAAAAAATTCCAGAAAATCAAATAATATGTTCTCTTTAACATATAAATTTTTTGAATCCAAATTATGATTATTTTTCCCTAAATAATTTTATAATCCAAATAAACATTTTCTTCCTTAGAAAATTCATAACAATTCCACAAAAATTCTGAAAAATTCTGAAAATCGAAACCCATCTCTAAAATAACTCATCAAAAAAATTCGCAAGGCTAACGGATGTCATTTAATAGGGTTTTCCTCTTAAAACATGTCATAAAATCTTTATGAACATACATAAATCATCAACGTGTGTGTGTGTGTATATATATCATTTTATCTTTCAAAAACATGGCAAACCTTTGCAAAATCATTTGGAATTAACCTTAACCTTAAAACCGAAGCCATAAAATTTTAGAGATGTAAACATTATTCACCTTTTACTTTAATGGTTAAGGAGCTTGAGATTTGAATGAGTTTGATTTGAATTTGCTTTCCTTAAGCTTCTCTTTTGTTTCCTCTTCTTCTTCCTTCGTTAATGTTGGCCGGCCAAGCTTTTAATTTTTTGAAAATGATAGTGAACGTGTGTTATGAAATACACGGCCTAAGGAAGTCAATATAGGAATGGTCTCTTTCCCATAATACCCCTCCTTTAATTCATTTAAACCCTTCATTTAATTTATTAGTTAAAAGGCATGGCTACCTTAATTAAATCAGATCTCAATCTCCTAATCAATACATTATTTTATTTAGTTTATCTAACTAAATTTTCTAAATAATGTTATAAAAAATCTGGGGTGTTACAGACTCCCCTCCTTAAATTATTTCGTTCTCAAAATTACAATAAGGCTCAAAATAAACAAGAAGGTAAAACATACCATCAAAACAAGTTAGGATAAGTATCTCTAATCATGCTCTCAACCTCCCAAGTACAGTCTCTGTCATCGTCACTCTACTGGACCTTAACTAATCTGACTGTCTTGGTTCTAAGCCTCTTCTCATCTCTCGCAACAATGCAAACTGGCTTCCTCACTGTGGTCAAGTCCGGTTCGACCACTAAATCATCTAGCACTGTTGGTGCAATAATAGTCTCCGGGTCTCTAACACACTTTCTGAGACGAGAAATATGAAAAACATCATGGACACCTGCCAAACTTCTCAGTAACTCAAGTCTATAAGCGAGCTTCCCGATCCTCTCAAGAATAGGAAAAGGTCCTATGAAACTAGGAGATAACTTCCCCGACTTCCCAAATCTAAGCACACCCTTCATCGGTGATACTTTGACAAAAACCTGGTCCCCAACTGAGAACTCCAAATCTTTCCGTCTCTTATCTGCATAACTTTTCTGCCTAGACTGAGCCTCCTTCATCCTATCTCGAATAACCTCAATCTTTTCTGCAGCTTCTCTAACCAAATATGGACCAAGAATCGACCTATCCCCAGTCTCCAACCAACAAACAGGAGATTTGCATGGCCTCTTATTCAAAGCTTCAAATGGTGCCATCCCAATACTAGTTTGATAACTGTTATTATACGAAAACTCGAATAGATGCAGATGGTCCTCCCATGATCCCCCAAAATTTAGAACATAAGCTCTCAACTGATCTTCAAGATCTTGTAAACTCTTTACGTTTACCCATCTGTCTGCGGATGGTAAGCGGTACTCATCATAAGCTTGGTTCCCAAAACTTCCTGCAGACTCTTCCAAAACTCGCCAGTGAACAAGGAATCTCTATCACTAACTATGTTGCTAGGAACCCCATGCAGTCTAACCACATTCTTCATGAACAACCTTGCTAAAACAGGTGCCGTCCTGGTTAACTTAACTGGAATGAAATGGGCACTCTTGGTCAATCTGTCCACTATAACCCATATACTTTCATTTCCTTTGTTCGACCTTGGCAACCCATCTATGAAGTCCATAGAAATAGAATCCCACTTCCACACTGAATTTCCAACGGCTGAAGCAAACCACTCGGTTTTTGGTGTTCGGCCTTTGCCTGCTGGCAATTCAAGCACTGCCTTACACACAAACCAATATCCCGCTTCATTCTTTCACAGAACAAACTTCTCTTCATATCCTGATACATCTTGGTACCTCCAGGATGTATAGTGAACTTCGAACGATGGCATTCATCTAAGACTTCCTTTCTTATGTTTCCTACACTCGAAACACATAATCTTCCTTTCTTTCTCAACCACCCATTATGGTCAAGACTCAAATCTTTCAAGTCATCTCCCTTGGTTCCTTCCTTTAGTTTACTGATCCGCTCAGCTAATACTGGATCCTCCATCTGCTTAGAAGCAATCCGTTCGATCAAAACCGGTCGAACTTCCAAAACAGACAATACAACTGTATCACCACTAGACCCTGCCTCAGATCTCCACTACACTCTGCAATCTGCTAATGCTTCTAAATCTTTCCACTCGGCGATCATTGCCAACACTGCATTCTGATGCTTCCTGCTAAGTGCATCTGCAACCTGGTTTCCTTTCCCTGGTGTGTACTCAATCCCAAAATCATAAGTGGCTATGAATTCTAGCCATCTCTGCTGTCTCATGTTCAGCTGCTTTTGAGAGAACAAATACTTCAGCGACTTATGATCTGTAAACAACTCAAACCTTTCTCCCAAAAGGTAATGTCTCCACACCTTTAAAGCAAAAATCACAGCAGCTAACTCTAAATCATGTGTTGGATATCTAACCTAATGCGGTCTAAGTTGTCTATAAGCATTGGCAATCACTTTACCTCTCTACACTAGCATAGCTCCTAATCTTGTTCCGTACGCATTGGTATAAACTACCAACACAGGTGCATTGGTCAATAAATGTTTCAAACTCTGGAATGCTTCCTCACACTTATTGGTCCATACAAACTTTATGTCCTTCCTCGTCAGCCTGGTCATCGGTGCTGCTATTCGCTAGAAATCCTTAATGAATCTCTGATAATAACCAACCAACCCAAGGAAACTCTTAATCTCGGTTACTGTCTCAGGTCTCTTCCCACTATTCACTGCCTCAATCTTAGTCGGATCTACTGATAACCCTTCCTCTGAGATGACATGACCAAGAAACTTCACCTCCTTCTTCCAGAAGTGACACTTCGAAAAACTTCGCTTTCAGCAGATGCTGCTTCAGCGTCTCAAGCACTACTCTAAGATGAACTTTATGCTCTCTTTCATCCTTAGAGTAAATCAAGATATCATCTATGAAAACCAGGACGAACCTATCCAAGTGCTCTCGGAAAGTCCGGTTCATCAAATCCATAAAGAAAGCTGGAGCATTGGTCAGCCCGAACGGTATAACTACCATTCGTACGATCCATATTTGGTCCTGAATGCTATCAAAGGTATACTATCCTCTGCTACTCTGAGCTGATGGAAAACCGTTGCCAAATCCAACTGAGAAAATACCTTTGCTCTACTTAGCTGGTCGAACAAATCATCAATTCTGGGCAATGGATATCGATTCTTTATCGTCCTCTCATTCAACTTACGATAATCGATACATAGCCTCAATGATCCGTCCGGCTTCTTAGCAAACTCTGCCGCTGCACCCCACGGCAGACTGCTCGACCTGACAAAACTCTTGCCTTCTAGATCCACCAATGCACCTTTAACTCCCTTATCTCTGAAGGGGTTATCCTACTTGGCGGTCTACTCACCGGTTCTGCTCCCAGAACCAAATCTATTCAAAACTCAATGGCTCGTTTCGGTGGCAATCCAACTACAGGCTCAAACACATCTGCAAATTCTCTAACCACGAAAACCCGGCTCAACTCACCATCTGTATCCAATGCACCCAACAAAGCAAACACTGCACCACTAGAACCTCCTACGGTGAAAATAATCCAACTGCTACAATCTGGGTGACTAAGAGATATCTTCCTACCCTGGCAAAATATCTTAGCATCGTACTCACTTAACCAATCCATACCTAGGATGATCCCAAACCCCACAAAATCAAACACATGCAAACTGCACTCAAAATTATGAACTAACAGGTCAAACTCAAACTGGTCACACCTCAACCCTAGAGTTGCATACCCTCCTATTGGATTCGCAACCAATAAGGAAGTAACTAAATATGTGGGTTCAAGGTTAAGCTTATCTATCAAACATCAAGATATAAAAGAATGCGATGCACCAGTATCAAATAAAAAGCTAATAGACATACCATGAATCTGAAGCGTTCTCCCAAGAACTGACTTTCCCTTCTCCTGGGCTGTTGGCTAGGAAGTGGTAGGCTCCAATGCATACACCTTGCCCTTACCTTCTTTAATGGGCTCCTTGCACTGGTTCTTATAATGGTATATCTGGTGACAGTTAAAACACCTAACATTCTTCCCCTTAGCTACATCCTTCGCTTTTCCTGAGCGATACTCATTAGCAAAGTGCCCTTTCTTGTCGCATTTATCGCAGACAACTTCAGACTTTGCTTTCTTGGCTACTCCATCCTTCTGAGCACCTTTCTTGGGAAAGAACTTCCTCTTCTGGCTCTGCCCAACCTGGACCACTTTTGCCTTGCTCTTCTCCAGATACTTAAGGACTTCTTCCTACCTCAAAGCCATCTCTATAACAATATCAGAAGGATCTTTAAGATGAGACAAAGTAGCACTGGCCAATTCTAGCTTCAATCCTCTGATAAACTTCTCATTTCGTTTCAACACGGTATCTACAAAAGCATACCAATACCGGGCCAACTCTTCGAACTTCCTGGCGTACTCAGCAACAGACATCTCTCCGTGCACCAGCTCAGCAAACTGCCAATAAAATCTCACTATGCCATTACTGACATAAACCTCTCCTGAAATCTCCTCTTGAAATCCTCCTAGGTTACAGTCTCCTCATTAACTGTCGCTGATACACTATTCCACCAGAACAATGCAGACCCCTGAAGTTGCCTGGTTGCCAACCTCCTCTTCTGCTCGTCATTGAGCCCTAAATATGTAAAAATCCTTTCGTAGTGCAACAACCAATCTCCACTTAAATGGTATCCTCCGTTCCCATAAATGGCTTCCCTCCTAGCTTTACATAATCACCGCTCATCTTAGCGAAATAATTAACTACTGGAACTTCTAGAACCCCTGCTCCTACGGCATTTCCTCCTACCACTCCGGCTGCGACTCCTGCTTGCATCATATTCCTGAAAAACTGATACATGGCTTCCATTCTGACCTGCGGGACTTCTATACCAGCATTCTCCGCCTAACCTTGGCCTCTCCCTGCATTAGGTCCGGCGTTCCTTTTGGTTCTTCCCCCTCCTTGGTTAACTCTGCTTCTTCTACCATCCACATCTGTATTCAAACCTAATGAGATACAGAAAGATAACCTAATCAAAGATAGATGAATAGAGATAAAGCGCATACTTATATATAGCAAATACAAGTACGTTACTACAACGTTAACCCAACCCCAAATCTTATGCTAATTTCTTTGGATTTTTGTTTTCAAAACAAATTTTTTTAGTTAAATTTTCCATAAACCTATGCTCTGATACCAAGCTGTTACATCCCGTATCTGGAGGCCAAAAGCTAAACGCTATGGATGCTGCAGTCATCCACGGTATTAACTTTTGGTGACGTAATACGGTAGTGTTAACGGTATCCATAATATTAGAAGCGGACTGCTCTTTCTGGACTAACTGTCCTCTAGCCGACTGCCCTCAAAATGGGCTAACTGTTCGAATTTTAAATGAGCCGACTGCTCGAATTTTCTTTTGGGTTAACAACCCTTCAAAATATCTGAGTTAACTACTCTACAATATCTGAGCTAACTGATCTTTAAATTTCCCTCAGAGCCTTTCCAAAATGATTTAGTCCGTCAAATCATATATATACAAGGAAAATATACCTTTAGCTTTACTCTAAGCTATTTTTGCCATGTTATATATACTTTACTCAAAGTAATGTTGGTGATGTTCAATAAGAATTGTCTATCCTTTAAAATAAGTTAAAGTCCTTTATAGCTTAAAATACTTAGGCTATCTGCCTTATTCTTATATTCAACACCTTTGTTTAAAACCCTTAGACAACCTTTCGAAATCATAGAAGGTAACTACTTCAAAATCATTCATAAAACCCTTTGAAAGTATTGAAGGTAGCTCCTTCATATCCTTTAATAAACCTTTCGAAATCCTTGAAGGTAACACCTTCTAAACCTTTTAAAAGCTTTCTTTTCATAAGTTTTAAAACATATGACATCCGCCTTTTAAATCCTTTAAACCTTAGCCTTTTGAAAACATAGCAAAACTATACCTTTCGACCTTGTCGGAAGGTTTCTTTTCGATCTAGTCGAAAGGTTTCACCTTTCGACTTTGTCGAAAGCCTGGGGTACCTCCCCTATATAATAAACCTTTCGAAAGCAACGTACCTCAAAACCTTTCGAATACATTCGGTTCAATTTAAAACAGGTGGAAAAAGTTTCAAAACCAATCAAAGTTAACTACTTTGAAACCATTAAAACATTTCGACTTAAAACATTTGGATTATGCAAAGGGATCAGAAAAACATTAGAGTCGAAAGCAACTGCTTCAAAACCTTTATAAAACCTTTCGAAACCATTCGAAAACAATGAAGTGTTAGTGCTGGAACCAACCCTTCGAAATCAATGGAGAGAGGCGGCAAGTTTTTGAAAACAAAAGATAACCTTTGACTCCATCTATGTCGAAAGTTTTGGAAGCGGCAACTATGCTTTCGGCCTTGTCGAAAGCTATACCTTTCGACCTTGTCGGAAGGTTTCATTTAAAACAAGAAAGCAAACCAATTGAAACCTTTTTCTTTTAAACCTTTTGACAATTTCGAAAGCTCTTTGTCGAAAGCTAGCAGGTGTATTTTCTTTAAACCAAAACAAAACTTCATCTCTTTCAAAAGCTATAACCTTTCATCCCTAAACCTTTCGAGTCCATCCAATCCACTACGTACCAGTTGCCTGATACCTTATGTATTGGTATTTGACCTAGCCGAAAGGTTTGATACCTTTCGACCTTGTCGGAAGGTCTGGAATGAAGGCGAAAGCTCTGCCGAAAGGGTTGAAATAGAAGAAAAACTATTCATTTGTACTTTAAAACAGTTCTTTTGTACCCCACCTGCCTTGTTTGTCTAAATTTGATTGGTTGCCAGAATTTTATATTCAAAAGTGCTGCCGACTTTCCTTATTTGAAAATTTGAATTATTTTGAAAAAGCCCCTTTCTCCTTTATAATTATATAAAACATTTAAGTCCCATATCTTAAATAATTTCATATAACTATTAAAACACCTTCAAAAATTCTAGAAAAATTCCAGAAAATCAAATAATATGTTCTCATGAACATATAAAATTTTCGAATCCAAATTATGATTATTTTTCCCTAAATAATTTTATAATCCAAATAAACATTTTCTTTCTTAGAAAATCCATAACAATTCCACAAAAATTCTAAAAATCGAAACCCATCTCTAAATAAATTTTTAGATCATCATAAAAATTCGCAAGGCTAATGGATGTCAATTAATAGGGTTTTTCTCTTAAAACATGCCATAAAATCTATATGAACATACATAAATCATCAATGTATATATATATATATATATATATATATATATCATTTTATCTTTCAAAAACATGGCAAACCTTTGCAAAATAATTCGAAATTAACCTTAAAACCGAAACCATAAAATTTTGAGATGTAAACATTATTCACCTTTTGCTTTAATGATTAAGGAGCTTGAGATTTGAACGAGTTTGATTTGAATTTTTTTCCTTAAGTTTCTCTTTTGTTTCCTCTTCTTCTTCCTTCATTAATTGTGGCCGGCCAAGCTTTTAATTTTTTGAAAATGAGAGTGAACGTGTTTTATGAAATACACGGCCTAAGGAAGTTAATATAGGAATGGCCTCTTTCCCATAATACCCCTCCTCTAATTCATTTTAAACCCTTTATTTAATTTATTAGTTAAAAGGCACGACTACCTTAATTAAATCAAATCTCAATCTCCTAATCAACACATTATTTTATTTAGTTTATCTAACTAAATTTCCTAAATAATGTTATCAAAAATCTGAGGTGTTACAGAGGTGCCCTCACTACTTCGAGAACGGTCCTCCCGCACAAGGATTAGAGATATCCTCCCAAAGCATCATACATCCCTAGCTGATTTACCATAGGAAATACATAGCTGGCCACCAAGGCCGAGTGTACCACTAACACATGCATAACTATAGGTATCCCTAGGGTAGATTCCGTTGCACCCTATGGGTTAGCTAAACCCATGGTCTATGCATCTTATCTCTGTTTTAGTCACATCCTCTGGTGAAGCTACATTTGGCATTCCAGCACATGAGTCACAACTCAAACAGATCTTAGAACCACACATGGATTCCCATATCTCAATAGATCTCGTAATCACACATGGATTCCCACATATTGAATAGATCACGAACAATTACATGTGTTCAAGCATCTCAAACAGATCTCGAATCTCCACTTAAGTTCCAGCATTTCGAACCAATCTCGAACCTCTTCCAAAGCATAGAACACATATATGATTTTGGAGTGGTTATGGTTTTGATTCATCTCATATAAGTACACTACCTTGCTTACCAGTCGCTCCAAAACCAATCAATAGATTCTGATAAAATCAACTCCGGTTCTTTTGGAAATAAACAAATATTACATAAGAGCGTAGATCACCTCTTAACCATTTAAGCAGATGGATTTCCTTATCATTTGTCCTAGAAAAACACAACGAGTTTATATGTACAGTATAACATCATCGAAGATAACTATACCCTAAATTTTCATGTTTGTTCTAGATATTTTTAGAGTTTTATTTGGTCAAAATTTGATAGTCGGTTATTTAACTATTAAATAAACAATCAATCAAATTAAAGGTTTAATTTCATAAGAAACTAAGCACGATTAAACATATAAGCAGCCCTAAGCCTCTTTAATTAATCCTTCCTTTAATTAAAAATCGCTTTGTAGATACTTATATCAAAATACTTTTACAAAGATATAAATGTTTGTACTACTCACTCACGATTCAATTATACTCTTTCAGTGTTTGGAAAAACATCCACATACTTATCTAATCGGCATAATTATATTCACAAAACCCTACACTTTCAATACTTAGAAAATGTATCAATATACTTATCTCAACGGTATAAGTATATTAAACTATCTTAAGGCAGAATTCCCCCTTTCTAAATTCATATTTTAAATAGGCCAAAACAATTGTTATTTAAAACATTGTTTACGGTAAACCCAAACCACTTCCCTTTTGGTGTAAATAAATGGATCGTATGGAAATTAGACCAAATATACTTACCATCACTTTCCAATTTCAAACTTGTACCATCCCTCTATGAAAAATGAAGTTGGTCAAGTTGGGGTATTATTACCTCTCAAACCTTGACGCGACACACATTCTTAATTACCATAGATAGAGACAAGTTTACCTACCTTGGAATTTAGTGTTAAGTATGAAAAGAATAATTTCCATACCACCATAAGTTACGATTATTTAGAGAAATCAATTCTCATTTTCACTTATAAAATTCCTTTTTATAAATCCCTTTTATATTTACAAACTCCTTTCATAATCTCCTTTCTATTTATATAATTTTTTTTATAAATCTCCAAATTTGTTTATAAAACTCCCTTTATAAATCCCTAAATTTATTTATAAAACTCCTTTTATAAATCTTTAAATTTAAGTATCATATACTTATTACAAATCTTCGGTTTCAATATAGTACCAAATGCTTCCTATAAAACGGTCATTCAATATATTACTATAAATTCACAAATGTGATTTATATTCCAATTTATAAAAATGATTTCATTTCCCCTTTAAAAATACCATTTATAAATATATTCTTTTCTTTATAAAATACCATTTATAAATCAATCCTTTTACTTATAAAATACCATTTATAAATTTATTCTTTTATTCAATATTTTATATATAGCCTTTCACAAATATTTCTATCTTCTTTTAAAGCATAATCACTTTATTATAAAAAATAAACCCCTTTTTTCTTTATAATAAACATTATATAACTTTTTTGTATAATAACTTTCCAAAATACTTTTAAAACCTTTCCATATAAATTAAAGGAAACTAACAAAAAGGCTGGAGTAAAATAGGGAAGTTCAATAACCATTTCTAAATAAAATGCAACAGAAGAATCCAAAATGTCACATTTAAAATCGTTCTCCGAATCAAAACCATTTTAAATCAAAACAACAAATAATAATATTTCATAAATATTATAACGAGGCCTAGAGCTACCATAGCACTTAACAAATGCTTTCATTGTTTTCACTCTAAAAAGAATTCAGCTTTTATGACACATCAAAGTCACATCCAAAATGGCTAGGCTACCATGCTTCTAGCACTCAACAATTTATACAACAAATATGTAAATGAAATTAAAATCAACACCGGTGAGGAATCCGCTAGGAACCCTCTACAAAATTTCCCAGTATGTCATACAAGACCCTTGCAAATCATTTTATATGACATCCACTTTCTAAAATGGGAATTCAACCAAACCTAACTGTTTGATGACTAATTTTCTTTCGGTTTAGAAAATAGCCAAAAAAATTTAAATAAAATTTTCCACAAGCGCACGGCGTACAATGCTAATACATAGCGAATACGGGTCGATCCGTAGGGAATTATGTAGATTTTAAAATTTTCTATTCAATCAAATTAAACCAAACTTGAGATTGTGATTAGCTAAAAATGTAAAACAAAAGGCTAGAACAAAAGTGATGGAAAATATAAGATTAGAAGTCAATTTAGAGGCAAATCCACTTTCCTATTTTCACATAAATCAACATAAAATCAAATGATGATCTCGTTCTAATCTAAGTAGGATTAATGATGTATTTATCATAAGCATGGCCTATTTGTGTTATTAATTAACACATCTTAAACCATCAAACTATAATACACATCTAATCCTACTTTTTAAACTCTCATGAAAATTGGCATAAAGATTTAAACTAAAATCTATTTTAAGCATTATCTATTTGCTGTTAATTAGTAACATAGATCATTAAATTTTGATTATAATTTCACTTCGTTGCCATAATCATATTTAGATGAAGAGGCAATTTTTGAATAATGTGATTAATCATAGCCTATTTGTTATGAACAACATAGACTATCAAATTCAATATGAAACACTAAATCACATAAACATCCATTTTTCCATTGAGCACAAAAGAGATCATATAATGAAAGTTATGTTGAATCTACATGATTTAAGAGAGCTTCATTACCCCTAAATTGTAGGGATTGAGCTTCTCATTTGTGTTATCATTTCAACACATTGAGATTTCAACATAAAAGAAACAAAAACTAGAAAGAAAGCTATCTAATTAAAAAGAAGTAAATCTAGCTAACTTGAATGGAATAAATTCTAAACTACTAACATGAAATAGAAGAAAGCATGTAAATAAAATGAACACAAATAAAGAACACGTAAAAAAGGAAACAGGCTTAGGAAGCCATTTTATTTCTCATTTGATTTGAAGCTACAACTTGCATTCTAATTTCCTAAGGGATTCTAATTCACTTCATTTACATGTACATAAGATGGCTATTTATTCATGCATAAAATCCTAATTCAATTTTTAGGGAGCTTCCCAAAATACCCCTTAGGAAGTGTGGCCACCAAGTAATAAGTAGTCTCTAATTAATCCATCATCAAATATGCATGAAACTTTAACTTCCACTAGCTTGTCCATTAGCTCCTAATTGTAGATTAAGGTAAGTGGGTAGGTGGGGTCCTCCATGATGCATAGTTTTGAATTATTTCCATCTTCATTCCTTTGTTCCATCCTTGTGCATGCATATTTCCATGAGAACACCTTCATATTTCCATCCCAAAATTCCTATAATTAAAAAGAAAATATGCAAATAAATATTCTCCAAATTAATTAATGCACATAATTACTATTTTACCCCCATATTGATGTATGAATGATGACTTGAAAGCATATTTGAAATTTTGTTTTAAACATGTAAAAATACCCAATTATGAAATTTATTTAAATAAAAATAGATTAAATATGGATGTAAAAATATGCACATTTACGTGCACATCAAATACCCCACACTTATCTTTTTATTCGTCCTCGAATATAGAAAAGCTAAGATAAATCTGTTTTCGTAGGAAACACGATTGCATTGAGCGTATGCAATAAGCCGTTAAACCTCTAGGTGTCCCTAGTAGGACGAGTGTTGTCTTGTGAGGGTTTTAAGCGGATACTATCCACAAAATCCAAATGTAACATGAAAATATTTTCAAAATGCATGATTTATTTACATATATATGAATGGAAAAATATTTACAAATGAAGAATTTACTTTTAAATTGACACGAATAAGTTAAATATAAGTTCTGGTCATTATTAATAAATTTAAGTCCTTTTACTCGTCAAACTTCAAACAAAAATTAAGTAACCATCACAATTAGACTCCAGTTTGGCTAGTTGTTTCAGTTGATAACATAGTGCAACTATGAAATAGATCCTTAGTTCAATATCAAAGTTTTTCAAAGTGGTATTTTCATTTCTTTTGAATAACAAGTCAAATCACATAAGTGAAAATAGTGCTTGGATTTCAATTGCTTACTCTCTCTTTATTTGAAAATTTTATTGATATTAACAATATTTACATATGCCTAACTCATAAAACTAAGCCCAGATATATCACCCATGCACTGCTTCACAGACTTACGTGAGCGGAATACAGAGCATGACGAGTGTATACCTATCGACTATAGGCGTTATTAATTAAAGAATTTTTTTATACATACAGCTAACTCAGATAAACTGAGGCCAGAAATACCGATCGTGCACTGCCTTTCAGGCTTACGTGAGAAGGGTACAGAGCGTGGCGAGTGAATACATGACTCTAGGTGTTAATAATAAATATATATACATGTATACAAATATTTATTTTTCTTTTTTTGTTGTTTTTTTATGAAGAGAGAGTTTTACAATATCATCTTGGCATTACTTAACTTAAAAGATTTAAAATGTTATCGCCTTTACTTTAAATCAACCACTTATTAAACAAAGATTTTGATTAGGATATACTTCATAATTATCACCCATGAACCTTATTATAAACTAGTTAAACCATTGTTACTTGTAATCAAACTTTATTTTTATTTTTCCTAAAACAAATGAATTTTCAAAAATTTCAATTTAATAACCAAAACTTATACTTATCCTATAGTGTTGCTTCAAGAATAAATCAAAATGCTAAAAAGAAAATATTTTTGAGATTTAGAAATTTTGAGTTTCGAAAAGAAAAATGAAAATTCAAAAATGTCATGAAAATTGAAAAAAAAATGAAGATGAGACTCCCCACCACACTTAATTTTGATTGTGACCCCAAAGTCAATGCGTGATATAATGAATGTAACGGGGAAAAATATGTACATTATTACAAAAGAGGGTTAACATTTCTTACTAGACGTAGCTTGGCGCATGAAGAATCATGAGTTACTCCTCTTGGTTACTTGGCAATTCCAAGAAAGGTTTCTGTAACATCCCCTATCTAGAGGCCCAAAATTAAGCTCTACAGATGCTGCAGTCATCTATAGTATTAGCTTTCGGCGACTAAATGCGGTTATGTTAATGGTATCAATAATATTAGAAGCACTTGAATATGAAACAAAACACAGATTTCAAAACAAATTTTACTTTATTACATTTCAAAACCAAATGTTTCACATTCCCAACACATAATCCCAAATTCCTTCCCAGGCACATATAAAATATACTTATTACAAATACTCCAAGAGCGGTATATGAAGATAACCCCTTGGATGATCATACTCATAGAGTTATAATAGACTTAATACAAAACACAGTGGAAATACATCAAAACATAAAACAAGAACTGCAACTCCTAAATAGCTATCCGTTTGCCTCCGACAAGCCTCTGGTAGCCTTATTCGTTATACCACTAAAACCTGAAAAGACCTTAACCCCTTAGCCAACTCAAATTAATTTTGAGCACCCGAGAGTTTAATGGGAAAGCATAAACTTCGAGTCAGACATAAAGCTTGGTATGAATAATACTAAACATCCCAAAATATATATGTTAAGTGAGACCACGCCGCTTAGCGGAATGGGTTTCCCCTTACTAACATCCTTTTAAAACATATCTTTGCAAAACCTTTTCCTACAATCAAAACTGATTAAATACTATAAAGCATCGTTATGTCAACATACATAAACATCAGGTAATAATGAACTATCTGTTTAAACACATAAGTTTTTTTTGGATAACTTTTAATCTTTGGCTGACTCGGGCCTACCAGACAATACAATCAAAATTAATCTAACACATGTTATCTGTTTTTCTTCTGGATTATCTATCCTTAACTATCTGTTAAATATTTCACTTCTGGACGGTCTGTCCTTAACTTTTTGTTAAACACTACACTTTTAGACGGTCTGTCCCTAGCTTAATCATCTCCCAGGTCTCCATAATCCTAATGGTTTTTCGGGCTCACCAATAACCTATCTGTATACAACATATATGCATTTCGGTGTGTAATCATAATTTTAGTCTACCTATGACCAAGCCCAACACACTGGAATTTTGGACAACAATTAGCTGAGGCTAATAGTTAATGTATAGGGCGCGACCCCAAACCTTAGTTGATAAAAACATTTAAACATTTGAAAGTTCTCCTTTCTATATCTTTGAAAGTACCTCTTTCCAAAACCAAGTGAAAACCTTTTAATTATCTTGGCCAATAGGGCAAAGCCTTACCTTTTGAAACCATTCATCAAACCTTTCGAAACTATTTATCCAACCTTTTTAACCATTGAAAAGCAAACCTTTGGAAAGCAATAGAACTTTGGACATCCTTCTTCAAAACCATTCTAAAACATTGCCTTAGAAAAACCTTGGAAAACCTTCCATCTCAACCTTTCGAAACCATTGAATTAAAACCTTTCGAAATCATTCAACTAAAACCTTTCGAAATCATTCAACTTAAACCTTTCGAAGACTTACTGCGTTCAATTTAAAATAAGTGGAAAACTTTCTTTTAAAACCTTTCGATTTCATTGGAAGCAACCTTTCGACTTTGTCGAAAGGTCCGCTTCGAAGGCTTTGGTTATACTTCAATTAGAAAACACGAGTAAATCACCAAAGTCGAAAGCTCTCTTTCGAAAGCATGGAGAAGCGGCTAATTTGAAAACAAATAAACCTTTTGACTTTGTCGGAAGGTTCAAATCAAAACAAAACAAAAGCGGCAGTAACCTTTCGACTGTGTCGAAAGGTTTCAAAACAAAATAGTGATAAAACAGTAGTAACCTTTCGACTGTGTCGATAGGTTTAAAACCTTTATTTTAAACATTTGACCAGGTCGAAAGCAACCAAGTCAAAAGCTTTTATTCGAAAGCAAAGCAGGCTATCTATGTTTTATAAAACAAACACACTTCAACCTCTTTGGCGACCAACCTTTCGACTTTGTCCAATTCATTACGTACCAAGTAACTGATACCATATGCATTGGACTTTAACCTTGTCGAGAGCTAACCTTTCGACTTTGCTGGAAGGTCTGGGTCGGAAGGTTTGATGCCGTAAAAGGCTGAAACATGCTAAAAGTATGATTCTTTGTTTTAACTTAAAAAAGATAACATTTCAACTAACCTGCCTTTATTTGTCAAATTGACATTGGTTAACAAATTCTTTTCAGAGTGCTGCCACTATTTTTAGAATTAAATAATAATTTTATTTTATAAAATGCCCCTTCTCCTTAATTAAATATATAAAACATTTAAGTCCAATACCTTAAATAATTTGATATATTCATCAAAACATTCAGGAAAAATCTGGAAAAAATCCATAAAATCTATTTTAATATGTTTTCCAACATATAAAAATTCAAACCCAAATAATAATTATTTTAGCCGTAAATAATTTATAACCAAATAAATCATTTTCCCCACTAGTAAATTTATACACAATTCACATTAATTCAGAAAATTATGAAAATTGAAACCCATCTCTATAATATCATTTCTAACCTATATTTAAATTTTCAAGGCATTTGGACTTTATTTAATAGGGTTTTCATGTCAAACACATCATAAAAACTAACATGAACATATATAATTCATCAACAAGCATATATATATATATATAAATTTAATCATCAAAACATGACATATACTTGCGAAAACATTTCAGATCTAATTCTTAAAACCGAAATCATAAGAAAATGGGATGTAGTAATTATTCACCTTAGCTTTGAGATTAAAAGATGTGAGATTTGATGTTGATTATGTTGATTATCTTCCTTTACTTGAATCCTAGCTTATCTTCTCTTGAGAACAATAATGGTAGCCATCCTTAGTATAATTTTTGTTTGAGTGACAATGAAATGAACGTGAGTTCTATTTCCTAAGGGTTTAGGGTATAAGCCTTTCCTATTTCCCATATTGTCCTTCTCATATCCTAACACATTAGTTCAAATTGTTTTATTTGATTTATAATTAACATGGCACGGCTACCCTTAATTTAATCAAGTCTCAACCTATTTATCTCCACATTATTTTATTTAATTTACCTAATTAATTATTCTAAATAATATTATAAAAATATGGGGTGTTACAGACTCCCTACCTTAAAGAATTTCATCCTCGAAATTATGATAAGGTACACAATCAAAACAACCAAAGGTAAAACATACCATCAAACAACTATGGATAAGCATCTCTAATCCTGCTCTCAGTCTCCCAAGTACAGTCTCTAGCATCATCACTCCACTGTACCTTTACTAATTTGATTGTCTTGTTCCTGAACTTCTTCTCATTTCTAGCCACAATCTGAATTGGCTTTCTAACTATAGTCAGGTTCGGCTCTACTACTAAATCCTCTAATACTGTAGGTGCTATAGTAGTCTCTGGGTCTCTAATACATTTTCTAAGATGAGAAATATGGAATACATCATGGACTCTAGCCAAACTGCTCGGTAACTCTCTCTATAAGTGAGTTTCCTGATCCTCTCATCAATACGGAAAGGTCCAACGAATCTAGGTGCTAACTTTCCCGACTTTCCAAATCGAATCACACCCTTCATCGGTGAAACCTTAATAAACACATAGTCTCCAATAGAAAACTCCAAGTCCTTCCTTCTTCTGTCATCATAACTTTTCTTCCTGGACTGAGCTTCCTTCATCCTAGCTCGGATCAACTCAATCTTCTCTGCGGCTTCTTTCACCAAATCCGGACCAAGAACCAACCTATCCCCGGTCTCTAACCAATATACGAGAGGTTTGCATGGTCTTTCATACAAAGCTTCAAACGGTGTCATCCCAATACTAGTTTGATAACTATTGTTATACGAGAATTCGACTAAATGGAGATGGTCTTCCCATGATCCCCCGAAATCCAATACATAAGCTCTTAACAAATTCTCCAGGACTTTGTTAACTCTTTCCGTTTGCCCATAAGTCTGTGGATGGCAAGCAGTACTCATATTGAGCTTGGTTCCTAACACTTTCTGTAGACTCCTCAAGAACTCACTAGTAAACAATGAATCTCCATCACTGATAATTCTACTAGGAATCCCGTGCAGTCTAACCACATTCTTCATAAACAGCTTCGCCAAAATAGGTGCCGTCCTAGTTGACTTTACCGGAATGAAATGGGCACTCTTTGTCAATCTATCTACTATGACCCATATGCTTTCATTCCCTCTACTAGATCTTGGCAACCCGTCAATGAAATCCATTGAGATAGAATCCCACTTGCACAATAGAACTTCCAACGATTGAAGCAATCCACTTGGCTTCTGGTGTTCAGCCTTTGCTTGTTGGCAATTCAAGCACTGCTCAACTTATACACCAATGTCCCGTTTCATACCTTTCCAGAAGAAACTTCTCTTTATATCCTGATACATCTTCATTCCTCCTGGATGGATGGTGAACTTCGAACGATGGCATTCATCCAAAACTTCCTTCCTCATGTCTCCTACATTCGGAATACACAACCTTCCTTTCTTTCTCAACCACCCATTTTGGTCAAGACTGGAATCCTTTAAGTCATCGCCCTCTATTCCTTCCCTTAACCTTCTGATCCGTTCAGTCAAAACTGGATCCTCCTCCTGTTTAGAAGCTACCTTCTCAATCATTACCGGTCGAACTTCTAAACAAGACAATACAACACTTCCTGCACTAGAACATGCCTTGGATCTAAACTGCACTCTAAAAGCTGATAATGCTTCTAAATCTTTCCACTCAACAATCATAGCCAATACTGCATTCTGATGTTTCCTGCTAAGTGCATTCGCTACCTTATTTCCTTTCCCGGGTGTGTATTCAATTGCAAAACATAAGCAACAATAAACTCCAACCATCTCTACTGCCTCATGTTCAGCTCCTTCTGAGAGAACAAGTATTTCAATGACTTATGATCTGTATAAAGTTCAAATCGCTCTCCCAAAAGATAATGCCTCCACACCTTCAAAGCAAATATAATGGCAGCTAACTCTAAATCATGCGTAGGATAGCTCACTTCATGTGGTCTGAGCTGTCTAGAAGCATAAGCAATCACTTTACCTCTTTGCATCAACACAGCCCCCAATCCAGTTCCACACGCATCAGTATAAACAACCAAATGTTGATTCCCCTCTGGAACCACCAACAACGGTGCATGGGTCAGTAAGTGTTTCAAGCTCTGGAATGCTTCCTCACACTTATCAGTCCATACAAACTTTACATACTTTCACGTAACTTAGTCATTGGTGCAGCTATCCACGAAAAATCCTTTATAAACCTTTGATAATATCCGGCTAATCCAAGAAAGCTCTTTATCTCGATCACCGTCTCAGGTCTCTTCCAATTATTCACCACCTCAATCTTAGTCGAATCTACAGAAAAACCTTTCTTTGACACTACATGACCAAGGAACTTCACTTCCTTCTTCCAAAAATGACACTTCGAAAACTTAGCCTTCAACTGATGCTCCCTCAACGTTTCAAGCACAACTCTAAGATGAACTTCATGTCCTTCTCATCCTTAGAGTATATCATAATATCATCTATGAAAACCAACATAAATCTATCCATGTGCTCTCGGAAAATTCGATTCATCAAACCCATAGAGAATCCCAGCGCATTAGTTAATCCGAACGGCATAACTAACCATTCGTACGATCCATACGTTGTCCTAAACGCCGTCAAAGGAATATTATCCTCTGCCACTCTAAGCTGATGAAATCCAGTCGCTAAGTCCAACTAAGATAATACCTTGGCTCCACTTAACCGATCAAATAAATCATCAATTATTGGCAATGGATGTCGGTTCTTTATCATCTTCTCATTCAACTTACGATAATCGATACATAGCCTTAACGATCCATCCGGCTTCTTAGAAAACAACGCGGTAGCTCCCCATGACGAACTACTCGGTCGAACAAAATTCTTGCCTTCCAAATCCACCAACTATGTAACACCCCAGATTTTTGATAACATTATTTAGGAGATTTAGTTAGATAAACTAAATAAAATAATGTGTTGATAAGGGGATTGAGATTTGATTTAATTAAGGTAGCCGTGCCTTTTAACTAATAAATTAAATGAAGGGTTTAAAAATGAATTAGAGGAGGGGTATTATGGGAAAGAGGCCATTCCTATATCATCTTCCTTAGACCATGTATTTCAAAACACGTTCATTCTCATTCTCCAAAAAAAACTTGGTCGGTCACCATTAACGAAGGAAGAAGAAGAGGAAACAAAAGAGAAGCTTAAGGAAAGCAAATTCAAATCAAACTCATTCAAATCTCAAGCTCCTTAATCATTAAAGCAAAGGTGATAATGTTTACATCTCTAAATATTGTTGGTTTCGGTTTTAAGGTTAATTCCGAATGATTTTGCAAATGTTTGCAATGTTTTCGAATGATAAAAGATTATATATACATGTTGATGATGTTTGTACATTCATATAGATTTTATGACATGTTTTAAGATGAAACCCCTATTAAATGACATCTGTTAGCCTTACGAATTTTTATGATGATCTAAAAAGTTATTTCAGAGATGGGTTTCAATTTTCTGAATTTTCTGCATTTTCGGGGATTTGTTATAATTTTAAATAAGAAAAGGTTAATTTGGATTATAAAAATTATTTACGAGTAAAATAATTATTGTTTGGATCCGAAATTTTTATATGTTAAAGAGAACAAATTCATTTACTTTCTGGAATTTTTCTAGAATTTTTCAAGGTGTTTTGATGATTATATAAAATTATTTAAGGTATGAGACTTAAATGTTTTATATAATTATAAAGGAGAAAGGGGATTTTTCAAAATTATTCAAACTTCCAAATAAGGAAAGTCGACAGCATTTTCGAATATAATATTCTGGCAACCAATCAGATTTAGACAAACAAAGCACATGGGGTACAAAAGAACTATTTCAAACAATATTTTCACCATTTATACTCTTTCGGCAAGAGCTTCCGCCTTCTTTCCAGACCTTCCAGCAAGGTCGAAGGGTATCAAACCTTCCAATTAGATTAAATACCAATGCACATGGTATTAGGAAACTGGTACGTAGTGAATTGGAGGAAGCGGAAAGGTTGGGGACGAAGGGTTATAGCTTTCGGAAGAGATGAAGTTTTGTTTTGGTTTTGAAGAAAAATACACCTGCTAGCTTTCGACAAAGAGCTTTTGAAATTGTCAAAAGGTTTAAATGGAAAAGGTTTCGATTGGTTTGCTTTCTTGTTTTAATTGAAACCTTTTGGCAAAGTCGAAAAGTATAGCTTTCGACCAGGTCAGAAGCATATTTGCCGCTTCCTAACCTTTCAACACAAATAGAGTCAAAGGTTATCTTTTGTTTTCTAAAACTTGCCGCCTCTCTCCATTGATTTTGAAGGGTTGGTTCTAGTACTAACACTTTATTTTTTTCGAATGATTTCGAAAGGTTTTGATTTCGAAAGGTTTGATTTCAAAAGGTTTTATGAAGGTTTCGAAGGAGTTGCTTTCGACTCTAATGTTTTTCTGATCCCCTCGCATAATCCAAATGTTTTAAGTCGAAACATTTTAAAGGTTTCAAAGTTGTTAACTTTGATTGGTTTCGAAAGGTTTTGCACCTGTTTTAAATTGAACCCAGTGTCTTCGAAAGGTTTTGAGGTACACTGATTCCGAAAGGTATAGTTTAGCTATGTTTCGAAAGGCTAAGGTTTAAAGGATTTGAAGGCGGGTGTCATATGTTTTAAAGCTTATGAAAAGAAAGCTTTTAAAAGGTTTAGAAGGAGTTACCTTCAATGATTTCAAAAGGTTTATTAATGGATATGTAGGAGTTACCTTCAATACTTTCGAAGGGTTTTATGAATGATTTTGTAGGAGTTACCTTCTATGTTTTTGAAAGGTTGTTTGAAGGTTTTAAACAAAGATTTTGAATATAAAAATTAGGCAGATAGCCTAAGTATTTTAAGTTATAAAGGAATTTAACTTATTTTAAAGGATAGACAATCCTTATTGAACATCATCAACATTATTTTGAGTAAAGTATATAACATGGCAAAAATAGCTTAGAGTAAAGCTAAAGATATTTTCCTTGTATATATATGATTTGATGGACTAAATCATTTTGAAAAGGTTTTCAAGAAATTTTTTGAAGAGCAGTTAGCTCAGATATTGTGTAGAGTAGTTAGCTCAGATATTTTGAAGGGTAGTTAACCAAAAAGAAAAATTCGGGCTATCAACTCGTTTTAAATTCAGACAGTCGATCCATTTTGCGGGCAGTCAGCCCAGAGGACAGTTAGTCCAAGACAGTTAGTCAGCTCTGATATGAACAGATAGTTCATTTATTAGCATAACGGGCCTTGCTAAATTTTTAAGGACAGTTATTCCACCCTTTTTACCTGTCTTGGGTAGATTGCTCATTATCTAGCATAAAAGAAATTGCTATTTTGGTATAACTAGTTTTAGGATAGATGGTCCAGAAAAGAGCAGATAGCTCCAAATTTAGAACAGATAGTTCAGATTTTAGACAGATTGTCTATTTTATTTCCTGTTTAGCATAATGGATATTGCTATATTATTATATAATCAGTTGATTAAACAGTTTGGTTGCAAGAAAGGATTTGCAAAATATATGTTTTGAAAAGAGATATTAGTAAGAGGAAACCCGTTTCGCTAAGCGGCGTGGTCTCACTAGTTATCAATAAACTGAGATGTAACAGAAATTATTCACACCAGGCTTTAAGTCTAACTCGAAGTTTTTGTTTCCCCTTAAACTATCGGGTGCTCAAAATTTGATTTGAGTAGGCTGAGGGTTTAAGTTTTCAGGTTTTAGCAGATTTTGGCGAATAAAGCATCCAAAGACGAGCAGGTGGCTAAAGGATAGCTAATTTACGGATTCTATTTTAAAATTGTTTTTGCTGTATTAAGACAGTTATGTCTATATTGGTTTGATCATCCAAGGGGACATCTTCATATGTCGCTCTTGGCGTATTTTTGTAAATTATATTTGATCAATTCCTGGGATTAAGTTTGGGATTTTTGTAACTTGGATATGATTTATTTTAAATATAATCAATAAAATTATTGTTTTTGGAAATCTGTGATTTTTTTCATATTCAAGTGCTTCTGATATTATGGATATCATTAACACTACCGTATTTCTTCACCAGAAGTTAATACTATGGATGACTGCAGCATCCATAGCTCTTAGCTTTTGGCCTCCAGATACAGGTTGTTACACCTTGGTATTAGAGCATAGGTTTATGAAAAATATAATTAAAAATTTGTTTTAAAAACAAAAATATGAGAAATTGGAGTAAGGTTTGGGGTTGGGTTAAGGCTATAGTAACGTACTTGTATTTGTTATATATAAGTATGCGCTTTATCTCCATTCATCTACCTTTGATTAGGTTATCTTTCTGCATCTCATGAGGTTTGAATAAAGATATGGATGGTAGAAGAAGCAGAGTTAACCAGGAGGGGGAAGCACCGAAAGGAACGCCAAACCTAATGCAGGGAGATGCCAAGGTCAGGCAGAGAATGTTGGTGCTGAAGTCCCGTAGGTCGGAATGGAAGCCATGTATCATTTTTTTAGGAATATGATGCAGGCAGGAGTTGCAGCCGGAGTGGTAGGAGGAAATGCCGTAGGAGCTGGGGTTCCAGAAGTTCCAGTAGTTAATCATTTTGCTAATATGAGTGGTGATTATGTGAAGCTAGGAGCGAAGCCATTTATAGGAACAAAGGATGCCATTGAAGTGGAGAATTGGTTGTTGCACTGCGAAAGGATTTTCATAGATTTACGGCTCAACGACGAGCAGAAGAGGAGGTTGGTGTCCAGACAGCTTCAGGGGACTGCATTGTTCTAGAGGAACAGTGTACCAGCAATAGTTGACGAGGAGACGTAACCTGGGAGGATTTCAAAGGGAGATTTCAGGAGAGGTTTATGTCAGTAATGGCACTGTCAGCTTTAATTAGGCAGTTTGCTGAGCTGGTGCAGGGATAAATGTCTGTTGCTGAGTATGCTAGGAAGTTCGAAGAATTGGCCCGGTATGGGTATGCTTCTGTAGATACCGTGTTGAAACGGAATGAGAAGTTTATCAGAGGATTGAAGCCAGAATTGGCTAGTGCTATTTTGTCTCATCTTAGGCATCCTTCTGATATTGTCATAGAGATGGCTTTGAGGCAGGAAGAAGTCCTTGAGTCTCTGGAGATGAGCAAGGCAAAAGTATTCCAGGTTGGGCAGAGCCAGAAGAGGAAGTTCTTTCCCAAGAAGGGTGCTCAGAAGGGTGGAGCAACCAAGAAAGCGAAGTCTGAAGTTGTCTGCTATAAATGCGACAAGAAAGGGAACTTTGCTAACAAGTGTCGCTCAGGGAAAGCGAAGGATGTGGCTAAGGGGAAGAATGTCAGGTGTTTTAACTTTGACTAGATAGACCATTATAAGAACCAGTGCAAGGAGCCCATTAGAGATGGTAAGGGCAAGGTGTATGCATTGGAGCCTGCCACTTCCATGCCAACAACCCAGGAGAAGGGGAAGGCAGTTCTTGGAGGAATGCTTCAGATTCATGGTATGTCTGTTAGCGTTTTATTTGACACTGTTGCATCATATTATTTTATATCTAGATGTTTGATAGATAAGCTTAACCTTGGACCCACATATTTAGTTACTTCCTTACGGGTTGCGAATCCAATAGGAGGGCATGCAACTCTAGGGTTGAGGTGTGACCAGTTTGAGTTTGGCCTGTTAGGTCATACTTTTGAGTGCAGTTTGCATGTGTTTGATTTTGTAGGGTTTCGGATCATCCTAGGTATGGATTGGTTAAGTGAGTATGATGCTAAGATATTTTGCCAGGGTAGGAAGATATCTTTTAGTCACCCGGATTGTAACGATCAGATTGTTTTCACCGTAGGAGGTTCTAGCGGTGTAGTGTTTGCTTTGTTGGGTGCTTTGGATTTAGATGATGAGTTGAGCCAAGTTTTCATGGTTAGAGAACTCATAGATGTGTTTGAGCCTGTAGTTGGATTTTCATCGAAACGAGCGATTGAGTTTCAAATAAATTTGGTTCCAGGAGCAGAACCAGTGAGTAGACCGCCGAGCAGGATGACCCCTTCAGAGATAAGGAAGTTGAAGGTGCAGTTGGTGGACTTAGAGGGCAAGAGTTTTGTCAGGTCGAGCAGTTCGCCGTGGGGTGCAGCGGCAGTGTTTGCTAAGAAGCCGGACGGATCGTTGAGGTTATGTATAGATTATCGTAAGTTGAATGAAATGACGATAAAGAATCGATATCCATTGCCCAGAATTGATGATTTGTTCGACCATCTAAGTGGAGCAAAGGTATTTTCTCAGTTGGATTTGATAATGGGTTTCCATCAGCTCAGGGCAGCAGAGGATAGTATACTTTTGACAACATTCAGGACCAGATATGGGTCATACGAATGGTTAGTTATGCCATTTGGACTGACGAATGCTCCAGCTTTCTTTGTGGATTTGATGAACCGGATTTTCCGAGAGCACTTAGATTGGTTCATGCTGGTTTTCATAGATGATATCTTGATTTACTCTGGGGATGAAAAAGAGCATGAAGTTCATCTTAGAGTAGTGCTTGAGACGCTGAGGCAACATCAGCTGAAAGCAAAGTTTTCGAAGTGTCACTTCTAGAAGAAGGAGGTGAAGTTTCTTGGTCATGTCGTCTCAGAGGAAGGGTTACCAGTAGATCCAACTAAGATCGAGGCAGTGAATAGTTGAAAGAGACCCGAGATAATAACCGAGATTAAGAGTTTCCTTGGGTTGGCTAGTTATTATCGGAGATTCATTAAGGATTTCTCCCAGATAGCAGCACCGATGACAAGGCTGATGAGGAAGGACATGAAGTTTGTATGGACCGATAAGTGTGAGGAAACATTCCAGAGTTAGAAACATTTATTGACCCATGCACCTGTGTTGGTAGTTCCATAGGGGAATCGGGACTTGGTAGTTTATACCGATGCATATGGAACATGATTAGGAGCTGTGCTGATGCAGAAAGGTAAAATGATTGCCTATGCTTCTAGACAGCTTGGACTGCATGAGGTCAGATATCCAACGCATGATTTAGAGTTGGCTACTGTGATTTTTGCTTTGACGGTGTGGAGACATTACCTTTTGGGAGAAAGGTTTGAGCTGTTTACAGATCATAAGTCGCTGAAGTATTTGTTCTCTCAGAAGGAGCTGAACATGAGATAGCAGAGATTGTTAGAGTTCATAGCCGCTTATGATTTTGGGATTGAGTACACACTAAGGAAAGGCAACCGAGTTACATATGCACTTAACAGGAAGCATCAGAATGCAGTGTTAGCAATGATGGCTTAGTGGAAAGATTTTGAAGCTTTAGCAGATTGCAAAGTGCAGTGGAGATCCGAGGCAGGGTCTTGTGGTGATACAGTTGTATTGTCTTGTTTGGAAGTTTGACCGGTTTTGATTGAACGAATTACTTCTAAGCAGATGGAGGATCTAGTGTTAGCTGAATGGATCAGTAAGCTAAAGGAAGGAACCAAGAGCGACGAGTTGAAAGATTTCAGTCTTGACCAGAATGGGTGGTTGAGAAAGAAAGGAAGATTATGCGTTCCGTGTGTAGGAAACATAAGAAAGGAAGTCTTAGATGAATGCCATCGTTCGGAGTTCATTATACATACCGAAGGTACCAAGATGTATCAGGATATGAAAAGGAGTTTCTTCTAGGAAGGATTGAAGCGGGATATTGGGTTGTGTGTAAGGCAGTGCTTGAATTGCCAGCAGGCAAAGGCCGAACACCAGAAACCGAGTGGTTTGCTTCAGCCATTAGATATTGCAGTATGGAAGTAGGATTCTATTTCTATGGACTTCATAGACAGGTTTCCAAGGTCGAACAGGGGAAATGAAAGTATATGGGTTGTAGTGGACAGATTGACCAAGAGTACCCATTTCATTCCAGTTAAGTCAACTAGGACGACACATGTTTTAGCAAGGTTGTTCATGAAGAATGTGGTTAGACTGCATGGAGTTCCTAGTAGCATACTTAGTGATAGAGATTCCTTATTCACTAGTGAGTTTTGGAAAAGTCTGCAGGAAGTTTTGGGAGCCAAGCTTATGATGAGTACTACTTACCATCCGCAGACAGATGGGCAAACGGAAAGAGTTAACAAGATATTAGAAGATTTGTTGAGAGCTTTTGTTCAGGATCATGGGGGATCATGGGGGGACCATTTGCGTCTAGTCGAGTTTTCGTATAACAACAGTTATCAAATTAGTATTGGGATGGCATCGTTTGAAGCTTTGTATGGAAGGCCATGCAAATCTCCCGTTTGTTGGTTGGAGACCGGGGATAGGTTGATTCTTGGTCCAGATTTGGTCAGAGAAGCTGCAGAAAAGATTGAGGTTATTCGAGATAGGCAGAAAAGTTATGCAGATAAGCGACGGAAAGATTTGGAGTTCTCATTTGGGGACCAGGTTTTCATCAAAGTATCACCGATGAAGGGTGTGCTTAGGTTTGGGAAGTCAGGGAAGTTGTCTACTAGGTTCATAGGACCTTTTCCTATTCTCGAGAGGATCGGGAAGCTCGCGTATAGACTTGAGTTACCGAGCAGTTTGGAAGGTGTCCATGATGTTTTTCATATTTCTCATCTCAGAAAGTGTGTTAGAGACCCGGAGACTGCTATTGCACCGATAATGCTAGATGATTTAGTGGTAGAACCGGACTTGACCATAGTGGGGAAGCCAGTTCACATTATTGCGAGAGATGAGAAGAGGCTTAGAACTAAGACGGTCAGATTAGTCAAAGTTCAGTGGAGTGGTGATGACAGAGACTGTACTTGGGAGGTTGAGAGCAGGATTAGAGATACTTATCCTGACTTGTTTTGATGGTATGTTTTACCTTCTTGTTTGTTTTGAGCCTTATTGTAATTTTGAGGACGAAATTCTTTAAGGAGGGAGTCTGTAACACCCCAGATTTTTGATAACATTATTTAGGAGATTTCGTTAGATAAACTAAATAAAATAATGTGTTGATAAGGGGATTGAGATTTGATTAAAGGTAGCCGTGCCTTTTAACTAATAAATTAAATGAAGGGTTTAAAAGTGAATTAGATGAGGGGTATTATGGGAAAGAGGCCATTCCTATATCATCTTCCTGAGACCGTGTATTTCAAAACATGTTCATTCTCATTCTCAAAAAAAATTGCTTAGCCGGCCACCATTAACGAAGGAAGAAGAAGAGGAAACAAAAGAGAAGCATAAGGAAAGTAAATTCAAATCAAACTCATTCAAATCTCAAGCTCCTAAATCATTAAAGCAAAGGTGAATAACGTTTACATCTCTAAATATTTTTGGTTTCTGTTTTAAGGTTAATTCCGAATGATTTTGCAAATGTTTACCATGTTTTCGAACGATAAAAGATTATATATACATTTTGATGATTTTTGTATGTTCATATAGATTTTATGACATTTTTAAGATGAAAACCCTATTTAATGACATCTGTTAGCCTTGCGAATTTTTATGATGATTTAAAAAGTTATTTTAGAGATGGGTTTCAATTTTCTAAATTTTCGTGGATTTGTTATAATTTTCTAAAGAAGAAAAGTTTAATTTGGATTATAAAAATTATTTACAAGTAAAATAATTATTGTTTGGGTCCAAAATTTTTATATGTTAAAGAGAACATATTAATTTACTTTCTGGAATTTTTCAAAATTTTTCAAGGTGTTTTGATGAATATATAAAATTATTAAGGTATGGGACTTAAATGTTTTATATAATTATAAAGGAGAAAGAGGCTTTTTCAAAATTATTCAAATTTCCAAATAAGGAAAGTCGACAGCATTTTCGAATATACAATTCTGGCAACCAATCAGATTTAGACAAACAAGGCAGGTGGGGGTACAAAAGAACTATTTCAAACAGTATTTTCACTGTTTCAACTCTTTCGGCAAGAGCTTCCGCCTTCATTCCAGACCTTTTGGCAAAGTCGAAGGGTATCCAACCTTCCGATTAGATTAAATACCAATTCATATGGTATCAGGAAACTGGTACGTAGTGAATTGGAGGAAGTGGAAAGGTTGGGGACGAAGGGTTATAGCTTTCGGATGAGATGAAGTTTTATTTTGGTTTTAAGGAAAAATACACCTGCTAGCTTTCGACAAAGAGCTTTCGAAATTGTCAAAAGGTTTAAAAGGAAAAGGTTTCGATTGGTTTGCTTTCTTGTTTTGATTGAAACCTTTCGGCAAAGTTGAAAAGTATTTCTTTCGGCCAGGTCGGAAGCATATTTGCCACTTCCTAACCTTAACCTTTCGACACAGATGGAGTCAAAGGTTATCTTTTGTTTTCTAAAACTTGCCGACTCTCTCCATTGATTTCGATGGGCTGGCTCCAGCACTAACACTTTATTGTTTTTGAATGATTTCGAAAGGTTTTGATTTTGAAAGATTTTGATTTCAAAATGTTTGATTTTGAAAGGTTTTATGAAGGTTTCGAAGCAGTTACTTTCGACTCCAATGTTTTTTTGATCCCCTCGCATAATCCAAATGTTTTAAGTCGAAACATTTTAAAGGTTTCAAAGTAGTTAACTTTGATTGGTTTCGAAAGGTTTTCCACCTGTTTTAAATTGAACCTAATGTCTTTGAAAGGTTTTGAGGTACGTTGATTCCAAAAGGTATAGTTTAGCTATGTTTTCGAAAGGCTAAGTTTGAAGGATTTAAAGGCGGGTGTCATATGTTTTAAAGCTTATGAAAAGAAAGCTTTTAAATGGTTTAGAAGGAGTTACCTTCAATGATTTCGAAAGGTTTATTAAAGGATATGAAGGAGTTACCTTCAATACTTTCGAAGGGTTTTATGAATGATTTGAAGGAGTTACCTTCTATGTTTTCGAAAGGTTGTTTGAAGGTTTTAAACAAAGATTTCGAATATAAAAATTAGGCAGATAGCCTAAGTGTTTTAAGTTATAAAGGACTTTAACTTATTTTAAAGGATAGACAGTCCTTATTGTACATCATCAACGTTATTTTGAGTAAAGTATATATAACATGGGAAAAATAGCTTAGAGTAAAGCTAAAGATATTTTCCTTGTATATATATGATTTGACGGACTAAATCATTTTGAAAATGTTTTCAAGGAAAATTTTGAAGAGCAGTTATCTCAGATATTTTGAAGGGTAATTAACCCAAAAGAAAAATTCAGGCAGTCGGTCCATTTTAAATCCGGACAGTCAGTTCATTTTGCGGGCAATCATCCTAGAGGACAATTAGTCTAGAAAGAGCAGCCAGCTCTAATATGAACAGATAGTTCATTTATTAGCATAACGGGCCTTGCTTAATTTTTAAGGACAGTTAATTTACCCCCTTTTACCTGTTTTGGGTAGATAGCTCATTATCTAAAATAAAAGAAATTGCTATTTTGGTATAACCAGTTTTAGGACAGATAGTCCAGAAAAGAGCAGATAGCTCCGAATTTAGAACAAATACTTCAAATTTTAGACAGATAGTCTATTTTATTTCTTGTTTAGCATAATGGATATTGCTATATTATTATTATAATCCGTTGATTAACCAGTTTGGTTGCAAGAAAGAATTTGAAAAATATATGTTTTGAAAAGAGATATTAGTTAGAGGAAACCCGTTCCGCTAAGCGGCGTGGTCTGACTAGTATAAGTGAACTGAGACGTAAAAAAAATTATTCATACCAGGCTTTAAGTCTGACTCGAAGTTTTTGTTTCCTCTTAAACTCTCGGGTGCTCAAAATTTGATTTGAGTAGGTTGAGAGTTTAAGTTTTAGCAGATTTTGGCGAATAAAGCATCCGAAGACGAGCAGGTGGCTGATGGATAGCTAATTTAGGGATTCTGTTTTAAAATTGTTTCCGCTGTGTATTAAGATAGTTATGTCTATATTGCTTTGATCTTCCAAGAGGGCATCTTCATATGTAGCTCTTGGTGTATTGTTGTAAATCATATTTGATCAATGCCTGGGATTACGTTTGAGATTTTTGTAACTTAGATATGATTTATTTGAAATATAATCACTAAAATTATTGTTTTTGGAAATCTGTGATTTTGTTCATATTCAAGTGCTTCTAATATTATGGATACCATTAACATTGCCGTATTTCGTCACCAGAAGTTAATACTGTGGATGACTGCAGCATCCATAGGGCTTAGCTTTTGTCCTCCAGATACGGGATGTTACAAACTGCACCTTCAACTCTCTCATCTCCGTAGGTGTCATCCTGCTTGGCGGCCTACTCACCAGTTCTGCTCCAGGCACCAAATCAATCCGATACTCTATGGCTCGTTTCGGTGGTAATCCAGTTACCGGCTCAAACTTATCAGCAAATTCTCTAACCACAAAGACTCGATGCAACTCATCCTCCAACTCCATGATACCCAGTAAAGCATTTACTTCACAACTAGGGTTCTCTACGGTATAAACTATCCGATCACTACAATCCGGGTGACTAAGTGATATTTTTCTATCATGGCAAAATATCTTAGCATCATATTTACTTAACCAATACATCCCAAGGATAATACCAAATTCCACAAAATCAAACACATGCAAACAACAATCAAAAGTATGACCTAGCAAATCAAACTCTAAATGGTCACACCTCATCCCAAGTGTTGCATACCCTCCTATTAGATTTGCAACCCTTAAGCAAGTAACTAAGTATGAGGGATCTAGGTTAAGCTTATCTACTAAACATCGAGAAATAAAAGAATGTGATGCACCAGTATCAAATAGAACACTAACAGACATACCATGAATCTATAGCGAGCCTCCCAGAACAGCCTTCCCTTTCTCCTACACAACTGGCCTTGAAGTTGCGGGCTTAAATGCATAAACTTGCCCCCTTCCTTCTTTAGCAGGCTCCTTGCATTTGTTCTTATAATGGCCGATCTGATCACAATTAAAACATCAGATGTTCTTCTTCCCAATCACTTCCTTTCCTTTCTCTTTTAGTTTTCCAGTATGACTCTCATTAGCATAATGTCATTTCTTATCACATTTATAGCAAACCACCTCAGCTTTTCCCTTCTTTTGTGCTCCTCCCTTCTGAGCATTCTTCTTATGGAAAAACTTTCTTTTCAGGCCTTGTCCCACCTGGACCTCCTTCATTTTCTTCCTCAAACAAGCTAACGCCTCTTCCTGCCTCAGCTCCATTTCTACCACTACATCTGTAACAACCCGAACTTTCCAGACCCGGAAAATCGAACCATTTTAGTTAAGAAGAAGAGGTAGAAGAAGAAAAATAGAAAACAACATCAAAATCTAACCATCGCAGCGGAATAAAATATAATATATATTAACAGATCTTTACACAAATCAAAACTATATCAGTTTTATATAATATAGCATCAGAGTATACACCAGAGAACACATAACATACAACTGGACAATAACCATATCATGTCCTCAATACAACAGAGTACAACAATCAACACAGCGGAATATATATATATAAACAAGTACGGGAGATACGTCTCGCCATCCAGCTCATCTCCTGAGATCCACAGCATCATATCCTGTAACCTATAATACTCGGTCTGACCCGAGCATCATATAAAACAATACCCGAGTCAGTCTGGAATACCAGCGTGAGAAAATCACACTCAATTGATTATTAAAGTTTCAAAATCTTTTTGAAAATAAAAGCATCTCGTAAGACCACGCCACAAATAAACATGTCGGGTTTTTACCTTACGATAGCTAAAACACTTTTTATAAAAATCCTCTGATATTATAATAGTGTCTATTCACAAATACTTATTCAAATAGCTGAAATTGTTACATGATTAAATTCCAGCATACTAGGTATACAAACAAATACCGTACAAGGCACATAGGGAGAATGGATTTCCAACGAATGACTAGGCACTGGGGTACCACCTGTCACAGTACGTGGCCTAGATCACAGTACCGAGGAGTACGCCCGCTCCCCTGCAACACAAGGCCGGAATCATCCCTTACTGGATAATTCCAAATAAAATCACCCCACGGTTGGGATCAGCAACCGCAACACTAAGCCGAAATAAAAGGGACATCTAGACAGGGATGACCTTACTCTCAAGTGGGGGCTACCCACGAAGCCTTGCTGCATAACCCCTGATTTTCAGTCATTCCCGGTTGATGAGGCTTGAGGCTAACGATACCTTTATAGAACATATCCCTTAGAATGCCCATCGTCCACCTGACGATGTCACGAAAGCATTCGTCCATACAAGTCCGTCCCGGGTCCGAACGGAACCGAAGGCACTATTCCTACTACATCCATTTTGGAAATATCCTCAGGATTAGTAGCGACTAGCCCTTGCACTTCACAGCTTCATCTTCGACTCCGAACACGTTACACGAAACGTACAAACCGGATCGAAGTGGTATTCGAGTCTCCAGACCTAGAATCCCGGTATACGGAAACCCGATCCCGGTCTCTTCGAAACGATCAGCGCATTTGGCCAATATTGATAGTCGGTTATTTAACTATCAATTAACATCCACAAGCAACCATCACACAATAAATAATTTCCCACATTATTTATTTGCCCAAATATCTTTCCAAGATATATTTCCAAATTTTCAAAGCTCATTTGAAAACAATTTCAAAACAGTTTCCGCTTACGGAATACATTTCCCAAATAATTATTTCCACTGAATCACCAAGTACAAAATACTTTTAAATTTTGAAATAATTTAAAAACACTTTATTTTAAATATATCTTATAACATTGAAATCAAACTACTTTAATACTTTATCAAAATATATACTTTAAGAATATTTAAAATAAAACTACTTTATAAATATAAGCTGACTTCCTCTTTAAAACATAATACCAAATTACTTTTATATAATTACTACAATAATAGATTTTTGAAAATACTTACTTTGGAAATTAACCTTTAGAAATAATCAATTTCCTAAAACATGCATTTTTAAACAAATTAGAACTTTTAACTTATATTAAAAATTGCTTTGAAAACGTACTTGGCTATCCAGAGAAATACACTTCTCTTCACATCCTTTAAAAATAAATCAACACTAATTTTTTTAAACCAATTCATATTCCTTTATAAATTCCCACCTTGAATTTATATTTCCAAATATCCCCTGATATTCCATTTCACTTTATAAACCCAGTTTATATCTTCAAAATCTCATTTCTCTTTAAATTTCAAATCCCAAAGTATTTAAATCAATTTACAATTGATTTTCCAATTTACTTTGAAATAAATTTCCTTACTTAATCCATTTATTTCCAAATTCATTTACTTCCAGATTTTATTTCTCATTATGATTTAAAATCTTTAAACTGAACACAAGTTTCAGATTTCCCAAATTTCTTTTTTTTAATTACATTTAAACATTTAATTAAAATAAATTTTTATCCCTTTAAATAACATCACATAAGTTCTCTTTAAATTCAATATTTCTCTATTTATTCAAAATTCCTCTTTTCCATATTTATTAGAATTTTGGAAATCACTTTTATTCTTAATCAGATTTATTCTCAAATTTATTCCAAACTCTTTATAATTATTTTACTTAAGAATTTACTCTTTTATTTCTTTTCAAAAATTCCATTCTAGAGATTTTGATAACTCAGCATATCCAAATCAATCCAACCAAACCATAACATCCAATTATCCATATAATTCATCACAGGATATCAAAAATCATATCACAGAATATTTAACAAAATTAAATATTTTGAGGAATCCAGTTGGATCCCTCCAACCTGTTTCCCTGCATCCACAGATGTTAGCACAATACCAATTTCACTTCAAAGTGGAATATCGCGGTATATGGGTTTTATAAAATATCATCCGCTATTATGCGGCGCATAGGGTCTCATCCGCTATATAAATGCGGGAATATCAACAACTCAAATATATACATATGCCAATATGTATATATTGGTATATACTACTATATATATCACATCAAATCAAATCAATCATCCAATAAATTATTTAAATTTAACCATTTAAATTTAAATTTTACTTAGTGAGATTAACTCACCTTTGCTTTTAATTTGCAGTCCATTTCCATCTCGACTTGGTTTCTCGATTTATGACCTTGAATAAACAATTTACGATTTATTACTATTTTGAATCAATCAAACAATAAATTCCAATTTAATAATTTTAATTTACTAAGAATTTGGGTTGAAACTAAAATTTTCTATTTTTGAAATCTTTCTGTATATACATATTCACTGTTTAGCTATGAGCATATTCATATTTATTTTATTATTTATTTTAAATAAACCCTTCAACATTTCTAAACTCCTATATATCTCTTCCAGACCTCGCCTATATATATATTCCTGTTTGCCTATATATATAAACTATCAACCACTTTAAAATGTCATTTTCTTTTCCAAACTTCGTCCATATACAACACATCCTGTATATATTTGTTTCCTAACAATAGTAATTTTATACTACCCTTTTACTCTGTTTAAACCTTGTATACATATATGTATATGTTATTAGATTTAAAATTGAAATTAAATTGTTAATAGAAATACCTTACTGCCATCGACGAACCCAGCCTATCACTGTCGCTCGAAGACGTTTCTTCCAAATCGCTTGTCGATCTTCCTTAACCCCAAAGCTAACCGCCTCGAACGCACCCGGTCGCAGCCCCATATCGAACGACGCAACCACCTACCATCCACAGTCAAAGACGGAGTCCACCGATACCATCCCCTCGTTCTCGTGCTCGAGAACGATCCCTGATGCTGCCGCCAACGCATGTCATCGACGAAGCCTCCTATCCCACAGCGAGTTTCGACTCGCGTGCTATTTCCTCTCGCGAATTCGAGCCTCGCGACCAGTAACGATCTCGATTTAAAGCAGAAGGAAGGAATGAAGACTGTCGCCATTTATTTTTAGTTCGAGAACGAAGAGAGGGAGTGGAAATCGCGATTTCAAAAGGAACAGAAGTGGAATACTGGAGATTTGGATTTCAAGGCTCGACCATTTTTTTGTTTTGTTGAAGTTAATTTTTCTGAGAGAAATGGAAGGAGACGCGATACTTCGAAGTATTAAAATTTGTCTCAGATATTTTTGTTCGATAGCTTCTTAGAGAAGAGAAAAGGGTACGAAGGAAACAAGTTGGGTGCGGGATGTACGTATTGTCGGTTTAAAAGAGAGTGAATATAATTTACTTAAATTCAATTGGTCTCAGTATAGATTTCTATGCGGTTATATATCGTACGGTCACACAACAACTCCAATCACTATGAAATTTGAAATCCGATAATAATACAATATTACGGATTCAATGGAACTGGTTTCGTCAAATTCCGAGACCGTGCCCCGGAAGGCTATTTTTAAATTCAATTTAAACAATATATTTTTAAAACTTAACAAATTACTTCCAAATTCAGTTTCAACACTTTTACTATCTTCAGTACTATCAATATGAATTTTTCGAGCTTCCGAAATATTTTTAAGTAGCTTAGAATGCCAGATTTACTATTTTATCCAACTTCAAATAAATTTAATTTAATTATTAAATCACCCAATAAACAGCGATATTTGAAATTTAAGTTAATAATTAATCTCTGAATATTTAAAATTAATTAAATATTCCAATTTCAAATATACAAAAATTCCGGGTCGTCACAACATCACTTGGATCCCTTAAGTGTGGCAAGATAGCACTTATCAACTCCGGCCTCAAGCCTCTTATAAACTTTTCATTCCTCCAGATCACCGTATCAACCAAAGCATACCTGTACCGGGCCAACTCTTCAAACTTTCTTGCATACTCAAGAACAGACATCTCCCCTTGTTCTAGTTCTGCAAACTTCCTCACCAATGCCGATTGCGGCATCACTGACATAAACCTTTCTTGAAACCTTCTCCTAAACTTCACCCAAGTCATGGTTTCCTCATCAACACCAGCTACAACGGTATTCCACCAAAATAGAGCAGCTCCTTGAAGCTGTCTTGAAGCTAGTCTCCTCTTTTGCTCATCATTCAATCCTAAGTCAGCAAAACTTCTCTCGCAGTGTAGCAGCCAGTTTTCCACCTCGATCGCATCTTCAATTCCAATGAACGGCTTCCCTCTAAGCCAGGTGTAATCTCTGCTCAAGTTAGCATACTGGGTGACCATCAGAGCTTTCTGAACTCCACCTCCAACAGCATTTCCTCCGACAACTCCAGCTGCAATTCCAGCTTGCATCATGTTTATGAAAAACTTATACATGGCTCCCATGTCCACTTGGGGAACCCCAACACCAACATTCTCAGCTTGAGCCTGACCTGGACCTCTTCTAGCATTTGGTCGGGCATTTCCATTAGTGGTGGTGCTATCTCCTCCAAGATTAACTCTACCTCTTCTTCCTTCCATATCTGTATTCAAACCTCGTGAAATACAGATAAATAGCCTAACTAAGATAGGAGTCTAGAAATATAGCGTATACTTATATATATAGCAAATACAAGTACGTTACTATAGCGTTATCCCATACCCCGATCTTAACTCTAATTACTAAGGATTATGCTTTCAAAACCATTTTTTAGTTAAAGTATTTCATAAACCATGCTCTAATACAAAGCTGTAACATCCCTTATCTAAAGGCCCAAAACTAAGCGCTATAAATGCTGTAGTCATTTATAGTATTAGCTTTCGGCGACTAAATACGGCTATGTTAATGGTATCAATAATATCAGAAATACTTGAATATGAAATAAAACACAGCTTTGAAAACAAATTTTACTTCATTACATTTCAAAACCAAATGTTTCACATTCCCAACACATAATCCCAAATTCGTTCCCATGCACAGATAAAATATACTTATTACAAATACGCCAGAGCGGTATATGAAGATACCCCCTTGGATTATCAGAGTCATAGAGTCATAATAGACTTAATACAAAACACAATGGAAATACATCGAAACATAAAACAAGAACTGCAACTCCTAAATAGCTATCTGTTTGCCTCCCATAAGCCTCCGGTAGCCTTATTTGTCATCCTACTAAAACCTGAAAAGACCTTAACCCCTCATCCTACTCAAATTAATTTTGAGCACTCGAGAGTTTAAGGGGAAAACATAAACTTCAAGTCAGACATAAAGCCTGGTATGAATAATACTAAACATCCCGGAATATATATGTTAAGTGAGACCACGCCGCTTAGCAGAACGGTTTCCCCTCATTAACATCCTTTTAAAACATATATTTGCAAAACCTTTTCGTGCCATCAAAACTAATTAAACACTGTAAAGCATCATTATATAAACATACATAAACATCAGGTAATAATGAACTATCTGTTCAAACACATAAGTTTTGTTTGGATAACTTTTAACCTTTGGCAAACTCGAGCCTACCATATAATACAATCAAAATTAATCTAACACCTGTTAGCTGTTTTTCTTCTGGAATATCTATCCTTAACTATCTGTTAAATATTTCACTTTTGGATGGTCTATCCTTAACTTTCTGTTAAATACTACACTTCTGCACGGTCTGTCCCCGGCTTAATCATCTCTCAGGTCTCCCTGATCCTAATGGTTTTTCAGGCTCACCAATAACCTATCTGTATACAACATATATTCCTTTCGGTGTGTAATCAAAATTTTAGTCTACCAATGACCAAGCCCTACACAATAGAATTTTGGACAACAATTAGCTGGGGCTAATAACCTATCTTTATTCAAACCATAGTTGATAAATTTTTTTTTAAACATTTGAAAGTTCTCTTTTCTATATCTTTGAAAGTATCTCATTCCAAAACCAAGTGAAAACCTTTTAATTATCTTGGCCAATATGTAAGTTAAAAATGTCACATATGATATATTAGAAAATGTGTTATGTTAGAAAAAAAATTATATATGCCATGTTGAAATATGTCACATATGCTATGTTGAAAGAAAAGGTGTTATGTTAATAAAATCATATGTTGCACATGCTATGTTAATAATATGTCACCTATGCTATGTGGAAATAATGTGTTATGTTTGGAAAAAATGATATGCCATGTTATTTTATTATAAATCACCTTGCAAGTACATTGTATATATGTCATGTTATATATTCATATGTTATGTTAGTGTATGACATGTTAGAATTTGGAATATGCACTTATGTTGTTTATGATATGCGACACATGTGATATGTTAGTTATGCATGTGTATAAATTAAATTGTTAATTATGCACGCATGTTTGTCATTGACTTGTTATGTTATTTATGTTATTATTGTACTCACACTTCAAGTTCCCTGATAGTTAGGAAAATCAATTTGGGTTGAAATGATATATACCCGATATAAAACTACTTTGGGTTTAAATAAATTGATTTAGAAATAAAATTGGAATATTGTAAGTTTAAATTTATGTTTGAACTTGAAATTGTGAAATTGAAATTTAATTGACTTAATGAAAGTTTTAATTGGATTTTTAGATTTAAACTTGTTGTTTGATTTTTACTTAATAGATTTTAATGGAAAGGTTTAAGTTAATCCTAAATTTGATTTGATTTCATAAATTAATTTAAAATTTATGTAAAGATAGGATGGATTTAATTTAAAGATTAATTAACATAATGGTAAAAAATTTGAAGTTAACTTTAAAAGGTTTAATTGATTTGTCGAAAAATTGACATATGAAAGTTATGAATTTTGAATTTCTAAGTAATTGATTTTAAAGTAAATGTTGAAATTTAAAGAATTTGATTTGAATGATGAAACTGGATAATTTGGAATTGAGGTAAATAGTTTAAAATGAGAAATTTAAACCGTTAAACCTTAAGTTGATGTGAAAGTTGAAACCTGAATTTATTTAGGTCGGGATTAGAAATGTTGATATATGGTTCTGTTTGGGTCATGGAATGTGAAATAGCTTTAAGTGAAAAATTGAAATCTGAAGTTGAATTTAATAATGTATCGATTGGAAACGAACATGAAAATCAGTATTTTAACTGAACCGATTTATAGTGTGAAAGATGATGTTTATTTAAACCTAAGCATTTCACTTATTGAGTTATGTGTACATTTCACTTGAGTTGACTTACTTACATTAGAATGTTAGTCCTGACTCGAGTGTTTTTGTTTTACTTTACGCACGGGTCAGACCGAGTATTTCAGTTTAGCAAAGACACTTATTTCTAAAGACGAAGATGGAGTCGAGGACCGTATCTACTACTATTATAGCAATTGTCTATTCTGCCTGAAAAAAATGTAAATTCTTATTTTGTTGAAAAATAGCTTCATGAACTGTTTATGTATTTATTTTATGTATTATACTTTATCCTTCCGCTGCGAGATTCCGTATTTTGTTCTTTTGAATCTTATTTCATTTGAACAATCCCATTAATAATCTGTCTTTTGAATAGTTTCAGTTAGACATGTATGGTTTATTGTCGACTTAAACTGTCCAAAAAGGTAGGTTGTTACAGTTGGTACCAAAGCCAGGTTTAGCGATAACCTTAGCCTATTAGGGTTTACTCATTAGAGATAGTGTTAGTAATACCCTAGAATGAGTTTGATTGTGTGTGTGTGTGTGTATATAGACACACACACACACGAGAACGTGTATTTGTTAGTGCTATAAAATGTTTTCTACAGTTTTGAAATGAAATAATTTTTTCCTAACATTATATGTTATATATAAGGGAATGAATTTTTTTATAACTAGAAGTGAAATTTTTTATAACAAATATAGTTATTTGTAATGCGTTTGTTTTAGGAAATGATAATATTTAATTATTATCATTTATGGTTGATCAGTTGTATTTAGTCAGTTTACAAGCGTTGGCTATTATTATTGATTTGAATTTATGAAATAAACACTGGTTTAATAATGGTATATTAAAGAAAATTAAGTGAATGATTATATGAACATGATTTCTAAGTTTTGTCTTAATAAAAAGAATTTAAACTGAAAGTTTGAGAACTAAAATTCCGATGTTGTAGAAATTGGTTTCCTAATATTTTGTAAATAATAGTAGTATTATTCAAAAGTGATTAATTATGATATTTGTTTATGTAATTGAAATGTTTTTTTGTGAATCTTGTTGTTTATTGATTGGTAGTTTCAACTATTGAAATAAAATGGAATGTTATGAAATTCTGGACAGTCCAAAATTTTGAAGTTAATTTTAGTGTTAAAAACTTAGTAATTTTGTAAAATTATAAAAGTTGAATTTTATAACCTTAATTGGAAAAGGCAAATTGAGTAAAACAAGATTTGAATTGTAAAAAAAAATTATGTTAAGAAAATAATTCTGAAAGTCTGTATGAACTTTTATGATGAAATATGGTACTATAAGTGTGAATTTAAGCATTAGTGTGTTTTACTTGAAATTGGAAAAAATGTGTTATAAATAAAGTTAAATGGTTGTAAAAGTGTTTATAAACTTAGTTAAAAAATTTCAAATGTGCCATAAATAATTTGAATGGTAAGAGTAAAAACTAATTGGATAAACAAATATGAACTAAAGATGAAATGATTATAAATAAAGTCATGACTTGTAAATTGTTTATGAAATAAATGGATGTTGCAAGAAATGATTATAATTAAAGTTGTGATAACTTTAAACTCGAATAATGTCTTATAAAAGAAGTTAAGCTTTTATAAATTGGTTATAAACTTAAGGAAATTTCTTATGAAATGATTCGCAAATAAATGTAGTATTTAATGAGAAATACTATATGTGAAAATGAAGCGACTTAAAATGAAGCGAGATGTAGTAATGTTATTTATTAATGATTTTGTCATTAAATGGAGAATTTTTATTTTATTAATTGATAAGGGATAAAATGTGTATAATGAATGAGATTTATAATGTGAATTGAAAATGTAATCATGATAAAACAAATTGGAATAAATATGTAAGTTGTACGTATATTGTTTTATTCGCACAATTAATTTGATCCGGATTCGAGTACAAAGTTCGAGGTGAATTACACCATTTCGTGTTAGGATTTTTCTTTCAATTCTTGATGGCGAATATTTGATATGGATTTTTGGTTTGATTCTAAAATTCTCTATCATAGTTTATGGCTATGTAAGGAGAATGATTGTTTCTAGTCAAGAAACCTTATCAAAGTCCGCACTAGGGAAGTCGAATGAACAATACTAGTTCGAAAGCGAAATTGTGTGATCGAGCGAGCGATCGAATGTGATATTACGTGATGATGACACATGTACATCTTATGTGATGTAATATAATTAATATGTTTTGACATTGAAATTATAAGCGGTTCAGTGGATGTTATTTTAATATAAATTGGTTTAAGAAAGAAAGAAAAACTATTATTATATGAAAAACTATTTTACATACAAAACTATTTTACAAACTATTTTACATACAAAACTATTTTACATAAAAAACTATTTTACAAACTATTTTATATACAAAACTATTTTACAAACTATTTTACATACAAAACTATTTTACAAACTATTTTATATACAAAACTAGTTTAGATTCAAAAATATTTTGAATTCAAAACCTCTTATAAAGAAAAGATGTTCAACCTCATATGTTTTAGGCAAAGATATTAATTTTGAAATGAAATTTTTATTTTTATATAAATGAGACTTTATATAAGTATTAAACTGAAGTGATTGTTGAAATTTATTTGGGGATTGAAGACCTTTGGTTTTGGAAAGTATTTGATTTTGGAAAGTTTGATTCTTATATAAGATGGACTTTGTATAAGTAAAAGGTGATTTTGAAGTCTATTGATTTTGAAAGGTACTCTATTTGAAAATGAAATCTTGTATATAATGGAATTTATATAAGTGTGATATTTGATGTTATGATTTTGAAAGAGTACTATATATGGTATGATATATTTTGAAGTAAAAGGTATGGAGAAGTACCCTCCGCGTAGAAGTATAGTATGATATGCTTCGACCAAGATGGACTTAGGGAATCTAGGAATGGATTCGATAGAAAAACCCTAATATACTTGGGTGAATTCAGAAACGGATTCAAACCGATATGGTTGTCCGGACTTAAACTCATGAGTTCCTCGATTTTTTCAGGGTAGATGGTTCTTTAGTTTACCCAATGGAGGCGCTTTCAATCCTGGGATATGTTGTTTATGGATCTTCCGGGAAGGAAGTGCATCCATTGCGTAAATCATTGAATCAGCAGCGTACCACTGCAGCAGGGGTCGATGGTCCCTTGTTTACGAAATGGCTACGATATTTTTCTGGAATCCGGAAGGTGGAAGGATCTTCTGGAAAGTTTTATGTCAGCGGGTCACTGTTATCGTAACATCATCATTTAACATCAGATTTTGAGCGGTACTTTTTATATCTGTTTTAACTATTTTAACTGGATGTTGAAATAGGTCTACTAAGTACTTGGAGAATTCTAGCCTTGCGCCTGATCAACGCATGGCCAGAGTCTGTAAGAACGAGGATAAACTTGTTAAGACATCGGGTTATAAAAGTATTTTGATAAAGTATTTATAAAGATGTTATTTAAATTTTTTAAATGGTATTTGTAAATGAAGCAAGAAATTTTACAAATGCATTTTTTAAAGTAGTAAAGTATTGAAGCTGATTGATTTGCAAATGAAGTTTTCAAATGAATATTTCAAATAAAATTTATATAATTGGTATTTGTTACTTGTAAATTAAAAGATAATGAAAATATAGAAGACGTAAATTATTGAATATTTTGCTAACTAAAATGGATAAGATAATTTATACGACATTCAATTACATTCTAAAAACAAATATAAAACTTACCTGAAATATTTAAAAAAGTTGAAATGTTAAATAAGAATATGTAATAGAATATTCTACAAGTAAAATCTTAATAACAAAAGTGCTTCAAAATGAACATATATTCAAGAATGAACAACTAAGATGTACAATAAATGTTATAAACATAAGTAAATGTTTTGAAATGCTAATAATTTGATTGAATAGTAAAAAGTGAATATTATCTAAGAAAATGATTAAACGTAAGAAATGACTGAAATGATTCATTGATGAATATTAATATTAAAATGGAAATCAAGGTTATAGGTAAATAATAAATGTGAAATAAACTGCAATGAAATGTAGGTAATACTTAAATAATGAATTCATTGATTATTTTAAATATTGAATGGAAAAATTTGTGTAAGTAATAAAGGTAAATTAATAAAAGATAATTAGTTCATGAATGGATGGAAATAAATGGAAAATAAATGAAAAAATGAGAAATCAATTGATTAAACTTAAATAACATTTAAATTCTGTATTGTTTGGCTAATGGGAAGTTTGGGAAATGATACTTCAAATTGTTTAAGGATGTATGAATAATCTATTAAGTAATTATCTAAGGCTGTTGAGCGTAGGATATGCTTAGTAGTTTATTTATCACTCTTGTACGATGAAAATGTCTGAACCTGAACCAACCATGAGATTAATCGCTATGGATGTAAGATAGTTTCCTTTGTTGCATATGGTGGTCGTGTTGTTTTGTTTGCATATGTTTTATGTTGATTTGCTTTTGTTACTAATTGAAACAACTAAAATATTATTCTTTTATATAATTTTAACTCTTTGGATTATATAAGTGAAATACAGGTTTATGGAAGCAATAACTATTGCTTTTGGTTTCATAAATAAAGTTTGCTTGCGCGACAAATAGATACGTTCTCGGATTATGGTTTTGCAACGATATTTTATTGTTTTCCCATGGTTTGGCATGTTTTATTTTTGGAATATGATATATATATTGTAATTATTGATATTATTATTTTTCTGGACCTAACCGCGCAAAGGAGACTCTGCCGAAATTTTTCATGAATTTAGGACTTAGAAATTTTTTGTGAAAGTGAAAATATTTTCAAACTTTTATTAGACTTGAATATGAAAGATTTAATTGTTTATAAATTGATATATTTTATCTAAAACACTTAATTATGTAAGTTTAAAGTATTTATAAATTGATTATTCTGAAGAAGAAAAAAATTAGTTTCTTTATCCCTTCTTGTTCCTTTTCGAGGACGAAAAGTTTGAGTGGGGGAGAGTGTAACAACCCGTAAATTTTGATAATTTAAACTATTAAATTAAATAAGATTTTGAAATTTAATATTGTGAGAAATTAAAATTTATGATTTATTATTGAGGAAATAATTAGAATATGATTTAATAATTTTGTTTGAATGCCATTGATAACTATTTAATGTAATTTCAATCAATTGCAATAAATTTTAGGTTAATTTGGTTATAATTGTAAATAATGAAATAAATTAAATGATGTATGTAATGGTGAGATTGTATATAATTGACTGAAATTGGTTAATAGAGAATATGAAATCAGTGATGTGGTAAGTAGTTATAATCTTTGTTTGTAAACAATAAATTTATAAATGTGATAAAATTTCTTAAAAGTAACAATTGTTTATTTACCATCTCATTATTTAATATGTTTGGAATTAATTTGGAAATCAACGAAAATTTATGTAATTAATTATTGCAGTTAATATGGTAAAAGATATTAACAGTAAAATAATGAATGTAATAAAATGTAAACTTATGTTAATATAATTCATAGGGTATTGTTGATTGAATAATAAGAATGATAACATAGGTTTGAATGTAATTGGATGAGAATTGGATGCGTAGTTAATGACATGAATTGGATAATAAAGGAAATTGTAAGCGATGATAAAATGCATATTTATTTAAGGAAATTAAAATGCGTGATTTAAATGGTAACATACCAAGTTGATTTCAAATAACGAAATGAGGGAAAATAATTAATTGGTAAGTGATGGACATCTTTTGTTAATGCAATGAACGTTACAACTGTTTAATAACGGCAATAGAAGTTACAAATATGTTAGTAACAATAAATTGGAAATTTATAACCACCATTTAATTTGAAATATATATATATATATATATATATATATATATATTGAATTGATTGGCATTTAACCTTTTAAATATGATAGGGGGAAACAAAATAATACTGCATTAATTGATATTACATCTTTTAATTAAGATAAAGTGCAACGATCCGTAACTTTTATCAACTTTAAAATGGCAGTATTTTGAATTTAAATAAAATTTAAATTTGAAATTTAAAAAAATTGAATTTGTGAGGTCGAGTGTTTTATTTGACCAAATTTAATAGAATATTTTTTTGCGAAATTTCAAATTTTGGTCAAACTTAGTCAAAGTTTGACTTTTGGTTGGCAAATTTAAATTTGAATTTTAAAATTTTATTCTTTTTATATGATACTAAACTGAATTCTATTCTCCTCTCCATTTTTCATTTCGTAAAAATCAAATTCCCATTACTCTGAAAATATAAATTACTATGAAAAATTGACATAAATTTGCAATGTATATTTATGTGTATATTTGGCTAAGTATTGTCTAGACCATTGGCTCCTTTGTGACAAATGGGCTCCTAATCATACCAAGAGCCATCTAGAACACTAAGAGACTTCCGACTCCTCACTTTTCCACCTGTTGACTTTTCAATTTCCCACTAGAAAACAAAACCAAAGTACATACAGATTATTTCTCATTCCTCTATCTGAAGCTTTCTTCTCACACTTCCTTCTTTCTCCTCAAAACTACCGAAACTCCAAAATTCCTAAATCCACAAATTCCCAAACTCTAAACTCCATCCCCCCTCTCTTCAAAACCCTTCCATCCTCTCCTCCTCTATTTTGTAAATAAAAGAAGAAAACACAATTTGTTCGATTTGCGTTGTCGTGCTTTGCTTTTGGATTGTTGCTTTGGATAGGATTGATTAGCTTGTCGTGCTTGGATTTTAACTTGGATATATCTATTTGTGTTGTCAAAAACTCTCTAACCTCGAAAGATGAGCAATCACCCATGATTAACATTTTTATTGTTCGGTAAATATTGAAATGTTATGAGAAATGTTTGCTTTAGATAGAATATGTGATATATGTTGTTATATTCCCTTGAATTTGTGTTATAGTTCACATGCAGATGTTGTTTTATATGTCACAAATAGCATGTTATGTTGATTTGATTAATTGTCACATATGTATGTTACAAATGTCACATATGATATGTTAGAAAATGTGTTATGTTAGAAATTTTTTTATATATGCCATGTTGAAATATGTCACATATGCTATGTTGAAAGAAAAAGTGTTATGTTAATAAAATCATATGTTGCACATGCTATGTTAATAATATGTCACCTATGCTATGTGGAAATAATGTCTTATGTTTGGAAAAAATGATATGCCATGTTATTTTATTGTAAATCACCTTGCAAGTTCATTGTATACATGTCATGTTATATATTCATATGTTATGTTAGTGTATGACATGTTAGAATTTGGAATATGCACTTATGTTGTTTATGATATGCGACACATGTGATGTGTTAGTTATGCATGTGTATAAATTAAATTGTTAATTATGCACGCATGTTGGTCGTTGACATGTTATGTTATTATTGTACTCACACTACAGGTTCCCTGATAGTTAGGAAAATCACTTTGGGTTGAAATGATATATACCCATTATAAAACTACTTTGGGTTTAAATAAATTGATTTAGAAATAAAATTGGAATATTGTAATTTTAAATTTATGTTTAAACTTGAAATTATGAAATTGAAATTTAATTGACTTAATGAAAGTTTTAATTGGATTTTTAGATTTAAACTTGTTGTTTGATTTTTACTTAATAGATTTTAATGGAAAGGTTTAAGTTAATCCTAAATTTGATTTGATTTGATAAATTAATTTAAAATTTATGTAGAAATAAGATGGATTCAATTTAAAGATTTAATTAACATAATGGTAAAAATTTTCAAGTTAACTTTAAAAGGTTTAATTGATTTGTCGAAAAATTGACATATGAAAGATATAAATTTGGAATTTCTAAGTAATTGATTTTAAAGTAAATGTTGAAATTTAAAGAATTTGATTTGAATGATGAAACTGGATAATTTGGATGGAATTGAGGTAAATAGTTTAAAATGAGAAATTTAAACCGTTAAACTTTAAGTTGATGTGAAAGTTGAAACTTGAATTTATTTAGGTCGGGATTGGAAATGTTGATATATGGTTCGGTTTGGATCTTGGAATGTTAAATAGCTTTAAGTGAAAAATAGAAATCAGAAGTTGAATTTAATAATGACTCGATTGGAAACGACCATGAAAATTAGTATTTTAGCTGAACCGATTTATAGTGTGAAAGATGGTGTTTATTTAAACCTAAGCATTTCACTTATTGAGTTATCTGTACATTTCAGTTGAGTTGACTTACTTAAATAAGAATGTTAGTCCTGACTCGAGTGTTTTTGTTTTACTTTACGCTCGAGTTAGACCAAGTATTTCAGTTTAGCGAAGACACTTATTTCTAAAGACGAAGACGGAGTCGAGGACCGTATCTACTACTATTATAGCAATTGTCTATTCTGCCTGAGAAAAATGTAAATTCTTATTTTGTTGAAAAATAGCTTCATTAACTGTTTATGTATTTATTTTGTGTATTATACTTTATCCTTCCGCTATGAGATTTTGTATTTTGTTCTTTTGAATCTTATTTCATTTGAGAAATCCCATTAATAATCTGTCTTTTGAATAGTTTCAGTTAGATATATATGATTTATTGTCGACTTAAACTATCCAAAAAGGTGGGTTGTTACACCTTCTCATATCCTAACACATTAGTTCAAATTGTTTTATTTGATTTATAATTAACATGGCCCGACTACCCTTAATTTAATCAAGTCTCAACCCATTAATCTCCAAATTATTTAATTTAATTTACCCAATTAATTATTAAAAATAATGTTATAAAAATATAAGGTGTTACAGTTTGAAACGTTGACCGTTGACTTTGAAAATCGATCCATCCATGGGGTTTTGTATTTCTATGGCACCGTGTGGAAAAATGGTTCGTACCACAAATAGTCCTGTCCGTCTCGATTTTAGTTTCCCGGGGAATAAATGAAGTCTAGAGTGATATAGAAGAACTTTTTGGTTAGGTGAAAACCTTTTTCTTAGGACATATTTGTCATGAAAAACTTTTGTTCTTTCTTTGTAGATTTTTTCGTTTTCATACGCATCGTTCCTAAGTTCCTCTATTTCATTGAGTTGTAGTTTTCGGTTTTTGCCAGCTTTCTCGAGATCAAAGTTTAAGTTATTTATTGCCCACAATGCTTTGTGTTCGATTTCAACTGGTAAATGGCAAGCTTTCCCATAAACTAAACGAAATAGGGACATCCCAATGTTAGTTTTAAAAGCGTTACGGTAAGCCCAAAGCGCGTTGGTCAATTTTTGAGACCAATCTTTTTGATTTTTGTTAACCGTTTTCTCCAAGATTTGTTTTATTTGACGATTTGAAACTTCAACTTGGCCACAAGTTTGAGGGTGATACGGAGTCGATAACTTGTGGGTTATTGCATATTTCTTCATTAATTTTTCAAAAGAACAATTGCAAAAATGGATGCCGTTATCACTTATTATTGTGCGAGGTGTGCCGAACCTCGAAAAGATGTTTTCTTTGAGGAATTTCACAACAATTCTATGGTCATTGGTTTTACATGGAATGGCTTCGACCCATTTCGAGACGTAATCAACGACGAGAAAATATACAATTTTCCAAAAGAATTGGGAAAAGGTCCCAAAAAGTCGATACCCTAAACATCAAAGATTTCGATTGTAAGAATGGGATTTAAAGTCATCATATTTCATCGAGAAATTCGTCAAAGCATTTGGCATCGATCGCAAGTTTTACAAAATTCAAATAAGTCTTTGAAAAGAGTAGGCTAATAGAAACCAAACTTAAGCACCTTTTCCGTAGTTTTTCGCGGGTCGAAATGTCCACCGCATGCTTGATCGTGGCAAAATGAAAGAACACTCTTGATTTTGCAATTCGGGATGCAACATCGAATGATTTGGTCGGGACAATACTTGAACAAGTATGGATCGCCCCAATAGAAATATTTCACTTGGGACATGAATTTGCATTTGTCTTGTTTGGACAAAGATGACGGAGTTTCTTTAGTGACTAAGTAGTTCACTATGTCGGCATACCATGGATCGACAGAGACAAAAAGAAGTTGTTCATCGGGAAATTTTTCTTTGATTGGTAAAGGCGATGGTGCGTTGTGAAGACAAGACAAATGATCGGCTATGACATTGTCGGATCCTTTTTTGTCCTTGATTGTAAGATCAAATTCTTGTAGTAAAAGGATCCAATGAATTAAGCGAGACTTAGCGTCCTTTTTGGCGAAAAGATATCAAAGAGCGGAATGGTCCGTGTAAACAGTGACGTGTGAGCCTATCAAATATTGTCGGAATTTTTCGAGAGCAAAATCTACCGCTAGAAGCTCTTTTTCAATAGCTGTGTAATTGAGTTGAGCATCGTTCAGAGTCATACTAGCGTAGTAGATAATGTGGAGGATCTTGTTGATGCGTTGTCCTAAGAGAACAACAACTGCAAAGTTTGAAGCGTCACACATTATCTCAAATAGGAGATCCCAATTCGTGAGCAAATTAAAGGAGCAGAAACAAGTTTGTTTTTGAGACCTTCGAAAGAAGAGATGAAATCAGAGTTAAAATCGAATGGAACGTCTTTTCCAAGAAGATTCGTAAGAGGTCGAGCAATCTTGCTAAAAATTTTCACAAAGCGTCGATAAAACCGGCATGGCCTAGGAAAGTGTGAATGTCTTTAACAGATTTGGGAATGGGTAGATTTGCAATGACATCGATTTTCGCTTTATCTACCTCAATGCCTTTATTTGAAATGATATGTCCAAGGATTATGCCTTGAGTGACCATAAAGTGGCATCCTTGCATTGTTTAAGAACAAGTTCAAGGTGGTGTAAGAACTCAGAAAAAGAGTTTCCAAAGATAGAAAAATCATCCATAAACACTTCGAGAAAACGTTCGATCATATCATAAAAGATGCTGACTATGCATCTTTGAAAAGTATCAGGAGAATTACAAAGGCCAAAAGGCATACGTCGATACACAAAAGTGCCAAAGGGACACGTGAAAGTTGTCTTCTCTCGATCTTCGGGAGCGATTGAAATTTGGTTATAGCCGGAATAACCATCAAGAAAGCAACACAATTCGTGGTCGGCTAAACGTTCGAGCATTTGATCGATAAAAGGAAGAGGGAAGTGATCCTTACGTGTTGCGGCATTTAATTTTTGATAGTCAATGGAAACACGCCAACCCATTTGAGTATGAGTTGGAATAAGTTCGTTTGAATCATTCCTGACAACGGTAAGCCCAGACTTTTTCGGTACAACGTGAATTGGGCTAACCCATGAACTATCATAGATTGGGTATATGATACCATTGTCAAGAAGTTTAAGAATTTCATCATGCACCGCATCCTTCATTTTTGGGTTAAGCCTTCGTTGCGTGTCACGAACAGGCTTGGCATTGTCGATTAAATGGTTGCGATGTTGAACAAGAGCGGGACTAATTCCCTTTATATCGGTGATTGACCAACCAAGTGCTTCCTTGTTTTTCGAAAGGATTGAAATTAGAGAGGGAGAGTTGCAGAAATTATGATGGGAAACATTTCATTATCACCTAAGTATGCATACTTTAGGTGATCGAGAAGGGGTTTAAGGTCCAACTTTGGGAGTTGCTCGATTAAAGAATTAGGTTGAGATTCAGACTCAACTGGAAGTGATTCAAAGGGAAGCATGTATTCAATCTCGTTAGGGATTTCATGAAACAATTTTTCATACTCGGCCTCGCGTTCATCTTTAAGGTCAATCGTCTCATTTTTCAACGTTTGGTCGCGAGGTTCATTCGATTGGTTTTCAAGATTGAAAATGTTAAGATCCAAAGTCATGTTTCCAAAAGAGATTTTCATTGAACCGTTATGACAATTGATTAAGGCATTTAAGGTGGCTAAGAATGCTCAGCCTAATATCACTGGGATTCAACTCGCAAGGTTGGTCACAGGTTGTGTTTCGAGAATGATAAAGTCAGCGGGGAATATGAATTGCCCTACTCTAATGAGCACGTCCTCAATTTCTCCCACAGGCTTCTTAATGGAACGATCAACGAATTAAAGCACGACCTTTGTGGGTTTGAGCTCACCTAAGCCTAATTGTTCGTACACGGAGTATGGAATCCAATTGACACTCGTGCCTAAGTCTATCAAGCATTTGTTAATCGTCTTGTCTCCAATTGTACACGAAATTGTAGGGCAGCCAGGATCATTGTATTTAACGGGCATGGATTGGGACAAGACTTCACTCAAACTGGCCGCTAAGAAAACTTTTTTGGGCACTTGAGTGTGTCGCTTTTGGGTACACAAGTCCATAAGAAATTTAGCATAAGTTGGGACTTGCTGAACGATGTCAAGAAGCGGGATGTTAACTTTCACTTGTTTAAAATTTCCAACATCTTTTCCATTTGGTCCGAGTGTTTCTTTGGTCGAAGACGAGATGGAAATGGAACACGATACTCAGTAGGCGGGTCTACTTGAGTAGAAGAAGAATTTTGATTGGAATTCGATTCGACATTTGGCTCCATGTTCTGTTCAGATTTGTTTGTTTTTTTAGAAGTGTCGAGAGAGGTTTTCGGTAAATCATTTGGATTAACGACTTGATTATAAATTTGTTTACGGGAACACGGAGTTGTGATAGCATCCAATTGGGTGATGTTGCTATCTTGCACAACATGGACTTGGTTCGAATTAGCGTTTTGATTTTTGGGATTTGGAACAGGCTAGCTTGGGAATGTGCCTCGTTCACGTTCACTCACAGACGTGGCTAATTGACTCATTTGCATTTCAAGTTTTGCAATTGGTTGGCTTGTGTTTTGCATATACGAGGTTAACAAATTTTGCAAATTGCCGTTTGATTGGAGGCTTTGAGTTGTTGCTTTAGCCAGCGTTTCAAGACTTTTTTCAAGTGAACTTAAACATTTATCATCTTGCGGAGGGGGACCAAGATTTGGTTGAAAATTTGATTGTTGCGGTTGATTATGAGATGGACCCGCAAAATTTGGTTGAAAGTAATTGGATTGGAAGGGTGGATTCGAAGCATTATTCGGGAATGCTTGAAAATTGGGACGAACCACATTAGTGTTGGGATTGTTTTGACTCTAAGCAAAATTCGGATGATTTCTTCAACTAGGATTGTACATTGGAGAAAATAGGTCATTTTTAGCTTTATTGAAAGCATTTATTTGTTCGACATAATTAGGCCACTGATCGGCTATATGATTAGGATCATTGCATTTATAACACATTGGTTGGGAAGCTTGGTTCATTTGGTATGATGAGAAAACTTTATCGAATTTATTAATCATTGCGTCGATTTTAGCTTCCAAAGCCAAAGATGATCCTATCGAGTGTGCGCTTGATCGTGAGTAAATTGATTTTTCATTTGAATGTTCCCATTGTGACGACTTTTCGGCTAGGTTTTCAAGAAATTGCCAAGCATCGTCGTGATGTTGGGCAAGAAAATTGCCTTGGCATATTGATTCGAGCATGGTTCGTGAGCTGTTTTCGAGTCCATCGTATAAAATTTGGCAAAGCGTCCATTTTTCAAAGTTATGGTGTGGACATTTTATCAAAAGCAATTTGAATCTTTCAAAATATTTTCCAAATGGTTCTCCCCTGAATTGATGAAAATCTACGATTTAGTTTTGGATTTTAGATGTTTTTTCCAAGGGGTAGAACTTTTTTTAAGAAAACTTTCACAAATTCTTCCTAAGTTTTAATCGAGTTCGATGGCAAGCTGTACAACCATTTTTCAGCGTAATCCGTAAGAGAGAATGGAACTAATCGAAGTTTGATTCCATCATCAGAAAGTTGTCGGAGTTTCATGGTTACGCAAACTTGTTCGAATTTCGTCAAGAAAATGTATGGGTTATCGTGTTCAAAATTGCCAAATTTTGGAAGAGTGGCAATATGGTTTGAGTGAATTTCAAAATGGTTACCTGTTGGGGCGGGTAACGTGATGCAAGATGGAATAGAAACTCTATCAGTAAAGATTCTATCCATAAGAGTTCGAGGGGCATTCTCGTTCGCCATTTCAGGAGGATCGTCTGTTCGAGTTAAACGATTGGTTGTTGAGTTATGAGTCCAAGTATTTGTTGTTGTGTCACGAGTCTAAGTACTCATGCATAATTTAAAGTTGAAAAGAGAAAGAAGTTAGAATCAACTTTAGAGAATGAAACAAGATTTGGAAAATGAAGTGAAAAATTATTTTTGTTGTTTTTTTATATATTTTGTTTTTAAAAGGAAGAAAAGAAAATATTTACCAAGAGAAATTTATTTTTCAAAAGAGGAGTTTGATTTTTGTTTTGTTTTTTGGCTGTTCAAATTTTCTTCTATGTTTTTGTTTTTGTATTTATTTTGTGTTTTTAAAAAAATGTTGTTTTTTTTGTTTTTGAAAAGATTATATATATATATATATATATATTTGGATTTTTGTTTTTCAAAAAAAAGAAACTTAAGATTTTTTTTTGGATTTTGATTTTTATTGAAAAATTTCAAAGGAAAGGATTTAAAAGGATTTTTTTTTGGATTAAAAAGAAACTAAGTTAAGTTAAATTTACAATTTTTTTGGTTTTGGGTTTTTGATTTTTTTTAAATATGCATGAACTAATGCAACTAAATGAATGCAAAGAACTTAATTACAAATTTTTTGTCCTTAGTAGCTCTTAACCCAAAATTGTATAATCACACTTTGTCTTAAATCAATAAAAATATTTCTTAGCGAGGTGACGGGCAGGAGTTATCGATGCACCGCGAATCACCGTAGCAATACAACTGAACGTTTAAGTATCTTCAGAGAAACAACCACTGTAATATTTACAAATCACCATAATATTTATAAATGGTTATGCTCTATCGTATCCTAGACATCAAGAAATAAAATTGTTCAAAGAAGACAATTGTCAAGATACAATTAAGACCTAGGTGAGCTCGTGGCACCCTTAAGTCGAATGTCTAACCGTTATTATTAGTCAAATTCTATGATGAAATGCAATTTGTGGGCTAAGGAAAGGGTGATGAAATCCCCCAATGTGATTTAGGTATTGCCCTTAGAAAATAAAACAAGATGAGATGAATGCAAAGCTGAAATTAAACGTGTATTAACAATGCAACTACGAATGAAATTTGTTTTTGTTTTTGATTTTTGGATTTTTTAATTTTTTTATATATAAATGCAAATGCAAGCAAGCAACAATGCAATTCAAATAAAACTGGAGATGAAAACACGATACCAGAGCGTGCAGATTATTAGCAATTTATTGTTTTTTAGTGGCAATTTTTTTAACAAGCAAAGCAGTTATTTTTCTTGCAATTTTCTGCTTTGGCAACCTGAAATTTCAAACAAGATATATACAATTGTTTTTTTAAATATATAAGGATGTAACTTAAAACATTTTAAAATAAAAAAACAGTTTTATTAAAAGTAAAGATGGACTTAACAAAAAAAATCAAACACAACAAGATAAAACAATTTTTTAAATGAAATTTAAAAACAAAATTCACAAACAAAATGACACATAATTTTTTTATATTTAAATGTAAAAGTTTAAATAAGGTGAAGATTTTTTTTATAAAGAGACTAGCCCGACCCAACAAAAATAAGAAACCATGACCGCAACAGATTATCGAAATCCCTCTTCTTTTTTTTTAAAAAAATTATCGAAGTCAAAGAGATTTAAGAAGCGAATATCAAAAAAATCAAAATCAAAACGAATGTTTGATGATGTGGGTATTGGGTTGCGATGATGGTCTCGGGCGATTTGCGGTGGTTCGATTCGTGGTTTGAGGAGATGGAGATGGTGGCGGTTTGAGTTGCTGAGGTGGTCGATTTGGAAGTCGATGGTGGGCGATTCAATTGGTGAGGATGCGGTGGCAGCAGGTTGTAGGAAAGCTTTGATCTTGATTTGGCTATAGGGGGGATTGTTTCGAGAAGATGTGTGAGGTAATGGGATTGGGGAAGGTGAAGTGATCGCGTTGTAAATTGGACATGGTGCGAATGATGACTGGTGGTGAAGGCTGCGACTTGGATTCTGGTGAAGAGAGGATTCGGGTTGAAGCCCAAGTTGCTGCAGCGGTTGTGAGAGCTGGGGTTGTTTATAGGGGATAAGTAGTAGGTGGTAAGGATAACAGTTTGCAAAATGCAGGTAGTTGTTGAATAAAATGATTGTTGATGTGGTGATGCAGGGTAGTGTATGTTTTGATATAGGTGGTGGATTTTAGAGTGTGAAGAAGTTCAAGCAAGGCAGTGATAGGAAGGGGAGGACCGGTATATGTGTGAAGGCAAGTGAAGTTTGAGGCTAACAGAGGGCGTTGAAGCAAACAGTGTGCAGAGGAAATGGGAATGATGATGTTGAGCGGAGGGCTAGGTAAAGGTTGTTTGGAGTGGTTTGTTATGGTGGGGGAAGTATGTGGGTGGAGTTCGAACAGCAGCAGGCAGATATGTCCGGTGTGGTATAGTGCAGTAGATGAATGGATGATGAATGTATTGTGGTAAATAGTTTTGTGCAGATTTGATGCAAGAGGAGGTGTTGTAGTTGGCTTTTGCGTAGGTGCAGGCACTGGTGGATGCTTGTAAGTTGTTGTAGTGGAAGAACAGGCTTGTGGTGATTTTGTATGTGGATGGTTGGCGTGTTGTTGATGAAGTAGAAGGAGATATGTAGGGTGATGTGCAAGTGTTTGAGTAGGGGAGTCTGATGGTTGAGGTGGATATGTTTTGAAGACAGTCGAAGGTGATATGAAGATGGAGGAATCTTGAGGTGGTGGGCAGGGATGAGAATGGAGTTGATGGCAGTAGTAGTAACCAGGGTAGATAGTAAGTAGAATGTTGGCAGTTTTGACAGGGGATAGTTTGTTGATTGTGGTAGGATTGTGATGTTGAAGGGGACAGAGTGGTTGGTTTGTGGTGCAGTGTGCAGTTGTGAGCGTGCAGTGCATATTTGGAAATGTAATGTGAGGGTTGAAGGTGGATGAATGGACTGATGTAGCACAGTTGCAAATGAAATGTGGATGATGTTGTGTTGTTTGGTTTGAGGAACAGTTATGGTGGAGGAAGTGGGTCAGTTTGTTGAATACAACAATGGACACAGGACTGATGTAAGGTAGAGCAGTTTGGGTTGCGTAGTTGGTGATGAATGGTTAGATGATGATGTGTGTGCACTGGTAGAGGATGGTAATGGAAAGACTTGCAGTAGGCAGAGGAGTGATGTAGGGTTGTGTGATGGTGGTAACAGGGATGTTGTAAGCAGAGATGATAGGGAATCATTTGAAGATGTTGAAGTGATTGGAAGAGCTTCTGGTGATGGGTTTGCTGTGCAGTGAAGTATTTGGCAGCAGAGTGGTTTTCAGTTTGTAGTAGTTAATTGTTGTGGAAAATAAGTTAGTGGAGAATGTGCACAGTTGCACAAAAATGGATTGTAAACTTTGTAAATTGAAAATAAAATTTGTAAAGAAAATGAATGCAATTTGCAAACTAAAAGGAAATAAAATGTTTTTGTTTTTGTTTTGAAATGTGATTGTGTATTTTTTTTAAATATGCAAATGCAAAAACAACTAGAGAAACAATAAGAAGAACACAATCAAAATGCAAACAAAAATCACACACAATCAAAATGCAAACAAAAATCACACACAAACACAAAAAAAATTCTCTTTTTTAAATGTAATACACACACAAAATGAAACACACAAAAATCAAACAAAATTATAATTCGAAGAATAGGAAACTAAAATCATATAAATCCCCCGACAACGGCGCCAAAAACTTGTTTGGCGGCTAATTTTCTATCGGTTTAGAAAATAGCCGAAAAATTTTAAACAAAAATTTACCGCAAGGCCACGGCGTACAATGCTAGTACTTGGCAAATACGGGTCGATCCGCAGGGAATTATGTTGATTTTAAAATTTTCTATTCAATCAAATTAAACCAAACTTGTGATTAGCTAAAAATGTAAAACAAAAGGCTAGAACAAAAGTGATGGAAAATATGAGATTATATGTCAATTTAGAGGCAAATCCACTTTTCTATTTTCACATAAATCAACATAAAATCAAATGATGATCTCTTTCTAACCTAAGTAGGATTAGTGATGTGTTTATCATAAGCATGGCCTATTTGTGTTATTAATTAACACAACTTAAACCATCAAACTATAATACACATCTAATCCTACTTTATAAACTCTCATAGAAATTGGCATAAAGATTGAAACTAAAACCTATTTTAAGCATGATCTATTTGCTATTAATTATAACATAGATCATCAAATTTTGATTATAATTTCACTTCATTGCCATAATCATATTTAGATGAAGAGGCAATTTGTGAATAATGTGATTAAGCATAGCCTATTTGTTATGAACAACATAGACTATCAATTCAACATGAAACACTATATCACATAAACATCCATTTTTTCATTGAGCACAAAAGAGACCGTATAATGAAAGTTATGTTGAATCTACATGATTTAAGAGAGCTTCATTACCTCTAAATTGTAGGGATTTAGCTTCTCATTTGTGTTATCATTTCAACACATAGAGATTTCAACATAAAAGAAACAAAAACTAGAAAGAAAGCTATCTAATTAAAAAGAAGTAAATCTAGCTAATTTGAATGGAATAAATTCTAAACTACTAACATGAAATAGAAGAAAGCATGTAAATAAAATGAACACAAATAAAAGAACATGTAGAAAAAGAAAAAGGCTTAGGAAGCCATTTTATTTCTTATTTGATTTGAAGCTACAACTTGCATTCTAATTTCCTAAGTAATTAAAAAGAAGAAGATCATTTACATGTACATAAGAGGGCTATTTATGCATGCACAAAACCCTAATTCAATTTTTAGGGGGATTCCCAAAATACCGCTTAGGAAGTGTGACCACCAAGTAATAATTAGTCTCTAATTAATCCATCATTAAGTATACATAAAATTTAACCTCCACTAACTTGTCCATTAGCTTCTAATTGTAGATTAAGGTAAGTGGGTAGGTGGGGTCCTCCATGATGCATGGTTTTGAATTATTTCCATCTTCATTCCTGTGTTCCATCCTTGTGCATGCATATTTCCATGAGAACTCCTTCATATTTCCATCCAAAAATTCCTATAATTAAACAGAAAATGTGTAAATAAATATTCTCCAAATTAATTCATGCACAAAATTACTATTTTACCTCCATATTGATGTATGAATAATGACTTGAAATCATTTTTGAAATTTGATTTTAAACATGTAAAAATACCCAATTATAACATTTATTTAAATAAAAATAGATTAAATATTGATGTAAAAATATGCACATTTACGTGCACATCACCAACCACCAAGCAAATAATAATAACTAACACATTATTATCAATAATTAACAATCAATAGCTAACACATCATTTATCCAATATTAATTAATCCATATATTAATCAATTTCACAATTCATCTTTTTACTTTATAAGCACAGAACGGGGATGTATTCTGCTTGATAAATGACAAAAATAATATATTCAAGTTAATTATAGCAGAACGGTGTTTTATTCAGCCAAATATATATCACAAGTGAAGTATAATTAATTTAACTACGTCATTACGTAAATCAACAAAATAATATTCAATCACTATTATTTTATCATTAATTTATACTTCTTTAAAACTATCAACTATTTATACCACAATGTTGTACTCGTCAATATGAGTCTAGTGTCAGAAAACGAGGGCCAATCGGATTCCAATCGAAGGAGCTATGGCATTTCAAAGTTTGGGATATTCAAATATCAATTTAGATAAAATAAACTCTCACCAAAATTCAAATAGGCCCATCCCAAACTCCCCAACCCGAACCTGCATGCTATAGTGCTCTTTCCTAAATTTCAAATCACACGCTTGTACCCAAAAATTAAACCACCACGTCCAACTCGCGACCACCGCTGCCTCAAACACCTAAAGCCACCGACTTCTCCACCGTTCTACTCGCCATCGACTCCTACACCCCAACCATCCCCATGTCAAACTCGATGCTTCCAATTGCTGCCAATAATAAAAAAACCGAGCCTAAAACAACCTACCATCGAAACCCTAAAATGAGCTTGACCCATCACCTCCGACGACCGAACCTCCTCCGATCACCTCCAACGTCTCTGCCTCAACTTGTGCTTCCTTCCAGCAACACCGTTGATCCCTATAACCACCAGATCGCCAGTAATTTCGAGATGAACGAAAAAAGTTCATTCACCACCCACGACCAACTCTGACCACCTAACGCCTTGCGAAAACCACCAAAATCTCGTCTTGTTGCCACGAACATGGCCCAACTATCTGATTTCCATTTTGTGTTCATCGAAAACCATCATTATTCGACCACCACTGTTATCGACCAACTGTCGCCACTTCGCTCGATGAAACAACGAGCGACTATTTTTAGAAAATAAAGGGATGATGACAAACAATTTTCATCTTTGGTTTATTATGTGATATGGGATTTTTAAGTGGAGGGATGGAGGGGTTTTCATTTACAGAAATGGAAAATGAGAAGAGAGGAAGAGTAGTGAAGTGAAGTAAGGTGAAGTGAAGTGAGGTTTG